>OY728137.1:1663465256-1673465256 GCA_963277665.1 Viscum album
TTCCACATATCAATTATATTTTTGACCTGTTAAGAGGATATTTTTTCTAAATGATTTACTTTAGGCCATGTTGTCTTCAATTTAGTGTTAGTCCATCTGATATACAACGGAATACTTTCATAAGCTGGTATAGCCTATGTGGGTTTTTTGTGATATAGTTTTAGCTCATGATTGATTTCACCTTGTTTATGGAAACGATATACCGAATCATCAACACAAATCTAGATCAATTTGTCATTTTTTTGGTTCCTTAAATCTTGTTGTACTTCAATATGCATAAATTCCATGCCCAGTATCTAAAAATCATCTTCAGTACATTGACAGAGTATAGGAACAATTACATGTTATCAATGTATCAATTTTGTATCGATGGAGTATATTTCATGGATCACATCACCTCTGAGGATGGTGTGATAGTGGAGGTAGTTAAATTTTAGTAATTTTTTACCTGGGAGATTCCTAAAATTGTTTCTGATATCTATCACTTTCTAGTTTTAGAACGTTATTATCATCGGTTCACCAATAACATTTATTATTTGGAGAAACCACATTAATGATAAACCAAGAAGGGTTTCATGTTTTATTGGTCAAGAGAATGTGGAAATTACATTCAGGAGTTGAATAAGAATTTGAATACCTCTCCAATTATTTCCTTCCTGATCCAAGTGAGGAGTATACTTTGTTTTTTGATGCTTCTATAATTGGACATGTAGTTGTGTTGATGCTGGGAGATAGTGTCATGTTAGATGGATCATGATAGTTGAGGCCACACCAATGGAATTATATAACACATAGTCATGAGTATTTCATGGTGGTTTATTCCATAATATGATGTCATAATTACCTTTTGGGAAAAACATTACAATGCATAATGGCCACAAGATTTTAAAGTACATATTCTCACAATTAAATTTCAATATCCAATAGCATAGAAGAATTGAGTATATACTGACTTCTAATTTTGAGCTATAATATCTGTCAAATAATGGAAATTGAGTTTTTTATACATTGACTAGGAATAAATAGTCTTAGAAATATATGGAGTCTAGTTCTATGAGGAAGATGATGTCTTGGGTAGCTGAGATTCATATTGTGGTTTTTGAGGTCCAGGAAAAGATGACCCTTGTATAATTCTATGTTGAGTATAAAATTTTGATCATAATTAAGGAGAGGAAAAAATATGATCTATACAGATTATCCTTGAGGGAAATTATTTATTTTGGGGACTCCTTCTCTATGAACTATAGATGAGGATGATATAAACTATGTCTAAAACATTATTTACATTCCAATGATATGCGTGAGGAGATGATTTGTTAGTTTTTCCCTCAATGTGGGAGGTTCACCATCATCTGAAAATGATGTGAAATTAAAATCATCCACTGTATCATTGTCAGATTATGAATGGGGAT
The DNA here is from genome assembly GCA_963277665.1 of Viscum album. Lineage (NCBI taxonomy): Eukaryota > Viridiplantae > Streptophyta > Magnoliopsida > Santalales > Viscaceae > Viscum > Viscum album. The sequence goes on from OY728137.1 coordinate 1,663,466,669, forward strand.
ATTTATTGTTTTTGAAATGATGGTACACCTATCAACATGTGAAGGCGGACTATAAACAATATTATAGTTTATAATAATCCATACCCATTCTAGAATAGAAGTGGAATGAAACTATAATGTAATTAATTTGGGTTCTTCCATGGATGCCTTACAAGAATGATTCTATATTGGTGATTTTGTAAATAATGATGAAATTATCCCACTTCATTCCAATCATGGAGATATTCATAGTGGATATTTTGGAGGACATTTATGTTTATAATATTGTGCATTTATATTGCGTACTATGAAGTATTATTTTATATTAAGATTCATGATATTATTCATGATTCAAGGAAGGTTTACAGAAGGTTCATGGTACCGAGGTATTTCAAATAATGTATTTCAACCGAAAAATAGAAGCACAATCAGAGTGTAATATTTACTTCCTAGACGATATTCAATGGGAATGAATCCTATAATTTTATGGGTCTTGGGATATGTACGTAGTACCCATTGAATTTTTGTACAACAGTAGTTATCAATTGACTATATAGATGGAACCATATATGGATCTTTATTGTAGGCCATGTAGATCACCTCTATTTTGGATGAAGATGGGTGAGTCACAATTCTTGGGATAGATTCTCGTGCAAGGGAAATAAGAGAAGGACTAATTGATTTGGAAATATATAGCTATGGCTAAGAGTGTGAATAAGTCATATAATGATCAGTTTCATCATCCCATTTATTTGAATGTGGCTGATTTTTAATTTATTTGTGAGTTTCATAGATTATATCACTATAGTAGTCTATGAAAGGGAATGTTGGCACCTAGTTTTGTTGGACCTTTCATGGACTGCCTTCTTCCAGATGAGGGAAGGGACAACAATGTGCCACTCCCTTCCTTCCGAACGTTAAAAGAGTGATAATGACCCCTAAGTCCCGCCATCTATAGGTCTTGGAGTGATGACTATCCCCAAGGTTATATAATATAACATAATATGGTAGCAATTATCTTATTTATAGAACATGATTGGGAGATAAATTGGTAAATCAAATGAAACTCCAAATACTAGAATTAAAAGAAATTCCCAAAATCCATTCCCACATACATGTTAAAAAGTAAATTTGATACAAAGTAAAACAAAAGTACAAAAATAAGTGCCAAATGAAAAGGATACTAAGCCGCACAAACAACAAATCTCATCACCTGAGCTAGTAATGTCCATCACGGTCCTCAACGTCCTCCTAGAAACCTGAAAATAATTTATATACGTAGGCTGAGCATATAAGTATACTAAAAAGGGAAAATAAATCCAACCATGAAAAAGTGATGGAACATACTACCTTCCTTCATAGAAAATAGTAGATCCTCAATGCACCTACTAATGAATACTAACCAACCCAGCCTCACTAAGTCACAAACACCAAATAACGTAAGTCAATTAATGTAGTAGTATAAGAACATCGATATGTTAGAAACCCACACAACATTCCCACTGGCTAACTGCTAATCTCTAATGGATAACTTCTTGATTCCACCACCCTTCCAATATGCAGTCCCACTACAAAAACATGTCTACCCATACCTGGTCCCTAAACCACACACAATCCCAATCATTGACACCTAGGCATTAATAACCACGCCCCTCACCCAAAGACGCTTGTGAATCATCCCAAAGACCTGTGGGAAGAAATAATGGCATGAAATCACCTAGTCCTATTGTGTACAAAAAACCCTATCCTGAATGATCATGGACTATGGTAAGCCTGAAGCCATTATAGCCATCCCAGATACACTCAGGCAATAAGAACCCTGATGAGGGTGCGAGGACGAAATTCAGAAACCAACAAATTATCGTCATATCGGGATATGGGTAAAGACACCCTCCCACCATGAGATGGATGTGTTCAAAACATAGTTCCCAACCTGGGTTGGGTGTGATTAGAAGTCACAACAAACTAAAATTTATGTATGTATTTGTAAAAAAACAGACCAACTGACAGGGTTGAAACAACCAAAAAAATGAACTCATCTGTGTAACACCCCAAGGTTTTGCAAATAATTATTGAATTCAATCAACAATGAGTCCATTAAAACCATTAATTTTATAATCTATCCATTACATACAACTTTTCTTCTTTGATGTTTTGAATTTTGATTGACGGTCACCTAGAGTTGTGATTAGTAAGTCACATAGAGTCTGATAGAACCAACATTTTTTTTATTAATTGTAACATACCCTTAAGAATAGTAATATGAATATTAATATGACACTTATGAATATTAAATAATTATTTTGTGTTATTATCTTAAGTTAATAAGATTATGAGATCTTAATTAATTTTTCAATGTGATATAAAACTAATTATACCGTTAAAATATTTTTTTTAATATAAATTTTAATTTAATTAAAAATATGATTAATAATATTTTGAAAATTATTTTTTATAAATGGAGTAATTTTTTAAATTATAAACATCAAAAAATGGATATGGTAAATTTTTGGAATTTTTATGAAATTCATGAATTTTTTTAAAATAGTGAAATACAGTAAAATATTGTATATAAAAATTATCAGTTAAATAAACTATTTATGACATCATAAGTGATGTAATTACAATTGGATAAAACCCATATACACTTATTACTATTATGGGTAACCTAAAAACACTATTGGTTGTCATGAGTGAAATAATCAAAATAAAGATAAAATATTCAAAATTCACTCCTCTCTTCCACTATAAACCCCCTCACTTACTCTTCTATTCACACATAAAAGCCATGAATCTCCCAAAAGTATTTCCAAATTACCCATCCCAAGACACTCCCCACGTACAAAAAGAGATGTTTTTCAAAAGGATCATAAACCCTTCCGTTAAGGAGGTTCTCTAGGTGGTTATTACAAAATGAAAATCATCTTTCTTTTTCATTTAGTTTCATTTCAATTTATATTCTTTTCTTAATCAATCCTAACCAAATATCTCAAAATAAACATGATTAATCAAGTGAAATCTATATAATGTAATTATATCTTGTTAATTGAATAAAAATCATCAATATTTCTAATATGTCCCTTTTATTTTATAAAAAAAATCATCACCTGTGAGGTTCCAATTTACAACCTTCGTGGATGACGTTGTTTTTTTCTTCAATTACTCCATCATTAGTTGTCATGAAACTATTTTTTATTGTTTAAATAGAGTATAATATATTTACTATAACCAATTTAACATTCAGGAATCATTATATGTACTTAATTTTAAATTATAAGAACAAACTAGTTCATAATAATCAAATACTGCACAAATAATTGAAGTGGTTGTAAATAATATTTAATATAATTATTCCACTTAATTACATGAAAAATAATTATTTAGATCCCCATTAACACTAATTTATTTTCATAAATGATATTTAATTTCAATTATTTGTATTTACCTCCATTCCACATGAACTTCATTACATAAAAATGTGAACGGATTACAGAAATGAAGAAAACGAACACTCCAAATAGATATAATTCAATCTCATAAGTAATAAATAAATACATAATAAAATTAATAAAATCTTTATAAACTACATACAGTCAGTAGCGAAACACGTTCGTACATAAGGTAAGTGGTTTTCTACCAAAACCTTTATTTTCATTAGAGGTAGTTTTATTGTATAATTTCATAAATAAAATTGTTATTTATTATTATTTACTCCCGATAAATTCTGATTCAGTGTTATATATATGTTTACCCACCAGATTCCTTCCTTATTTTATGGGTAGTAACACGTTTTAAAAGGGACATTCAAAATTATTTCAATAATAGAAGCCTAATTCAAGTGAATTTCTCAAATTCAAAGCTATTTTCAAGGTAACTCTATAATATGTTATTAGAAACCATTATCCTTATAAAATGATTAATTTTATTATGAAAATTCTTACTTACTTTACTTCTGGTTTTATACAAATATTTTTTCCAAAATAAATCTTCTTTCCAAAGCAATTGAGTATTTATCTCAACAATTACAAGAAGATTTAATAAGAGTATACTAATATATTTAAAAACTCTTGTTGATTCTTTTTTATTATTAGGATTAATATTTTATGAAATCATATACAATATTTTTTTGAATGGTATATTATTTTTTTTACTATGGATGTGATTTACTGAATCAAATTACCTGTATTAATCCGAATGATTAGTGTTTATGTATAATGATTGGGGAATGTTAGATACAATTCATTTGATAGATTCAATATAAATCTATATGTTTTTTATAATGATCCCCATTCATATTAGGAATGAATTGGACTTATTAAGTTATGGTTGGGGCCTACTAAATCCCCAAGATTCATCAGTAGTTATCATGAGACCAATAGACGTGGACATGGTTGAGGCCTTGTCCAATTTGAGATGTGGTTTTGGCCAAGGCATTAATAATTTTTAGACATCATGGCCGAGGCCTTGAAAATATGTTTTAGAATGTTCGTCATATTCACTTCACTCATTATTGAGCTATTAAAAGAAATTTCATGTGGTGATTCAAATATTAAAATACCCATGATTATGTTTTATAATAGAATTGTTTACTCATATCATATCCAGTCTGTAATTTTTACATGTTTATTATTTGAAAAGTAATGTGTTTAAATTTATTCACCATACCTAATTTTAATGTTTATGTTTTCTCCTACTATATTTTTTACTATTACTGATCGTTTGAGCTCACCCATTTCTTATTATTCATTTTTATAGGATAAGAATAAGTATGTTATGAGTTATTTTCATGCACTATAAGAGTGGAATGGATGTTTATAATGGAGTAATTTACAGTTATTTATCATTTTATGACTAAATTTTCAACTTATATATTTATCTTATTTCAAAATATACTAATATATTTTTCAATTATAGATACAACTTTCATTTAATCATGCAAATATAATGCAACAAGGAACTAGCTCCGGGAACTGGGGTTATGTCCTTATTGTTGGTATCAAAGGGCGTTTAGTAGAAAACATGGAAAATAAATTTAGAAAACATATATTAGCGAAAAATTCCCTAAGATAAATTTTACGGATAAAATTAGAAGACAATCCTAGTATTTTGGTAAGGAATAGATTATGTGGATCTTTCTAGTAAATACATCCATGTCTGGACACTACAAGGGTGTGGTTCTGGAACATATGTACTTAGGTGTGAAAACTCCGAAATGGAGTTTTGGGCTTGACCCTAGGAATCATGCTACTCGACAATGGGTCTTACTACGCATTTGGCTTTGACACTACCAGGGGATATGCTAAGGATAATTTAAATTATCTATTCAATCCATTATAAAGGATTTAAATGTAAATTTTTTCTCAAATAAACTATCTTTTTATTATGTGGTTAGCCATGAATATAATTTCAACTTATGTTTTTTATTTTTCTTTTTCAAGAATATAAATTATCATTCATAACATAATATAATGTATCCCATTGCCTATAAATGGCGCATAATGGATAAAATTGAAACTGCCTGGACAATCATATCCCGTGTAGGGATTTCCATCCAATGCAAGATGACGATGTTGGCACTGGTACTATGACTGGTGTAGAGAAGCTTATAACTATACTAGAAATATAGAAACCATAGAATTCTTCACATAACAATACATAATTTTAATCATAATTATACATTAGAGTAAAATCCAAGGATCATTATGTCTAGTGTCTTAGAAGACTAGGTACATTAAACATAAATCATGGGGCTAAAACCTGATTTTTATTTAATCTCTATAAAACGATCCTTGATTCCTTTGATACATTACATCGGCATAGGGTTCCTTAGGGAACACATAAAAAATGGGATGAGATAAAATCATAGTAAAGGAATGGACATAAGAATACAACTTAAGCACATGAGTTAGGAGGCATGGCATATTGATATAAAAAATGTAGAGAATATGAAATCATATTATATAAACATGGGATCATATAGACATGGAATAATATAAAAGTGGAAGAATCATAACACATATATATTTAATACAGGTCAAGGATAACCACCAATCTTGTTTCCCATTTTAGTATGGGTCAAGGCTAACCGAAAATCCTGTTTTCTGTTTTGTACGGGTCAATGATAACTACCAATCCAATTTCACATCGCATCTCATCAGACATAACACTAACTAATGCATTGGATTGATATCTGAGCTCACCCATATCAAAATTTTAATGAATATTTTTTCTACATAATGAATCATACATAATCAACCCTGTATCAACATAATTTTACATGTGGAATGAATGGGGTACCACAATCATGACATAAAGTATAACCAATGGTTATATCATGAAGTATTACATAAAAGAAAGGGATTATGAAATAAATGGACATTAATAGGGTAAAATAGGATTATAAAATGGTATGTGATATCAATGAAAAAGTGAAATCATATATGAAAATTATTTTAGAGACATTAAAATTAAAACATTTTCATGTGGTTTTAAGGAAAATGCAATTGAGATTTAAAAATAAAAAAGAGGATAATATTTTATATAAAACCCTAATTTAACCAATAATGATTTCATAATAAAAATAATAATTTTATAAATTGAATGGTGGATTAAAATATAGGATTGAGTGCAACTGAAATTGGGTAAAATATTTGGAAAGTAACCTTAAAATTGGTTTTCTTATCGGATATTCTAAGGAGTGAATCATTTAAAAACATGTATATCCCCAAAATACATAGGTGATAGGGTAAGAATAAATGAATTTTTATAAACTAAAAATAATTTATAATATGTTCATAAATATATAATATTATTCCATTCTGATAAAAAGAAACATATGACAACCAAAATTAACAAATGAGGTTTGGGTGGAATTTCTTACGTTTTATCATCATGGTATCAGGTGTACCCAAGAGGGCGTGAGGAGAGAAAAAATGGTTTTATAATAACATATATACCATGAGTTAAGTATGGGGGAGGTACTTAATCATAACCCATTATTATTAATTACACATAAAATGGAATTGCCTTGAAAACATCTTGATTAAGAGTGAAATGGAGAATATCCCTTACCTTAAGTACGGTGGTGTTATCCACTTGTTATTATCGACATGGATAAAGAAGTTAGGTTATTAATTAATAATTAAAAACATAATATATTTTAAAATTATTTATTATAACCATTTTATGTTCATCCATGACTTTTTTAATGGGATAAGTTGTTCAATTTCATTATTCTAGACCGTTTGTTTTCTTGGTTTTCAAGATTGTATTACTTATATTCATGATCGGTTAAACATGTATGATGAATGTGGTTGTCTAGAATTTAAATTGTATTTTATTAGTTATCATACATGAGATTAAATGGTTAAAAACATAATTTGGTTTCTTTTAGTGAAGTTTAACAATTATATATAACATTAGTGATAACCGTTTTGGGTTAATCGGTGGGTTTGATTACAACGAACATGTTTTGAAATTTAACATACATAAATTTTTACAACAGTATTACAAAACCAAAACAAGGATATTTTACATATATAATAATCTAGATAAACCATAACAAAAATGGATTCATGACTATAACTAAATATGTTAATAGAAATTGATAAATTGTCGTCCTTGAATGAGCTAAATTTACACATCTCAAATGGTATTTTCCATTTATTTAAATAAATGTTAGGGAAAGGAATGATGCTATTTATGTATCCAATTTGAATTATAGAATCCCAGAACATGTATGATACTGGAGATATCATACCATTTGGGCAAGGGGAGGTGATGAAAGAAACATTAAAAGAAAATAAATTAAACCAAATGAAAGAGTTGGGAAGAGGAATTTACCTCTTGAGTCTACCTCCTTTGATAACCTATTAAGAGGATAGTATTTTCTAATTTAAATAGACTAGGAGACTCTGGACATGGGGGGATGAGTTTGGGGAAAGCTTTGGGAATAATATTGACATGGAAAAATTTATGAGAGTGGAGAACATATGGGGGAGTGGCGGGAGGAGATGAGGGTTTTCAAAATATTATAATCATTAGTTGATTATTTTTTCATTAAACAATAAATAGTGAGTATTAGGTGACCTAAAATAGTAATAAATTCATGTTACTTCGAACCAATAGTCATTTACATCATCCATTACTCACACATGATGAAAAAATTATGGTTTTAGCAGTTATTGGGAATTATCTGAATTTACTATTCATAAAAAATTCATGTATTTTTAAAAAAATCAAAAAAATTACCACTAACCATATTTTGACATGTAGACTCAAAAAATGAAGTCCATTTTTCAAAAATAATTTTCTAAAAATTATTAATATAATATTTAAATTATATCATGAATTATTAAAAAACCCCAAGTTTTAAAACATGCAATTAATTATTTTAAAATATAGGTACATCATAATTTCATATTAATATTTTTTTAATACTATCATAGTTAAGGATACTCTTAATTTTGGTATATCACTATTCATAAGGATATATTACTATTCATAAGGGTAGGTTAATATTAACCAAAAAGTTATGTTTTCTTATCAGACTCGAAATAATTTACTGATCGCAACCGTATATGTCAAATTTTTAAAATTCCAAACATTGAAGTGACAAACATATGATTATAGGTCATGTAGCCCTTAATAGATCATTATGTTTTGAAATCATGACATATTTATAAGTAATGAATTTCCAATTAAAAAACATTGTTCCGTTACATTATTCCCCCCTAATAAAATTTCTCTCTTGAAATTTTCTTTTACATTCTATTCCAAAAACAAGTTCCGGTAAATTTACTTTTTTTGCAACCACTAATTATCATGTTGCCTCGGCATACATGTGGTTCTGCAATAATACATTTAATAGATTTTTAGTCTTCTTATGTAGAAAATTATTTCTACAATCGATGATCTTATCTAGCTCCTCCTTGAAACAAATATCATCCTCCAACTGTACCACATCTGAAGAGAGTACATGTGAAGGGTCTGGTATGTACATCCTTAAAAGGAATAAATGAAAGACATCATGTACTTCTGACATGGTAGGTGGATGTTCCAGTCGATAGGCTACAACTTTGAATAGATCAAACATCTCAATGGGGATGTTATACATGGTGCATAAGTTTCCTTTCATCCCAAATCTCATAATCTTATTCCATGGATATTTGCATAGAAATAGCATGTATCAAAATTTGAACTCCGTGATTCCTCAATGGTTATCATTATAACTGTTTTGCTGAATTTGGGATTCCTTGATATGTTGCTGAATGGTTTTCACTTTCTCCACCATTTCATTAACGTTTTTATGTCATAGAAAATTATTCTCACTGACTTCATCCCAACACATCGATGTTATGAACCTTTTCCCATAAAGGGATTCATATGGTACCATTTGAACAATTGAGTAGAAAGTATTGTTGAATGAGAATTAAACCACTGGAAGATGTTTTCACCATTCTATTTTGAAGTCCATAGAAGTTGCTCTAAATATTTCTTCCAATGTTTGAATAGTTCACTCAGATTGTCAATCATTTTGAGGATGATAGTCCTTACTGATGTTCAGTTCATTGCATAGAACATGTTGGAGACATTTCCAGAACCTAGAGGAAAATGTCAAATCATGATCGGATACAATAGATAATGGAAATCCATGAAACCTTGCAACCTATTTGATATATATCTATGCCAGTTGATCAAATGAGATGTCCTCTTGAATCATGATTTTTTTTTCTTTGTTAGATGATCCACAATAAACCATATAAAAGTGATTCATTTAGAAGTCCTTGGAAGTCCAGTGACAATGACCATGGTAATTTTCTCCCAATTCCATGTTGTTGTAGGTAGTGGTTTCATCATCCCCTTAGAAACTTTCTTCTCAACCATCACTTTTTGACATACCATGCACTTGGATGTATATTTTGCAATCTCAATTTTCATATTGTGCCACAAAAAGTTTTCTCAGAGATCTCGATAAATCGTTATGATACCTATGTGGATGGAGAAGGTCGAGCTATGTGCGTCCTTCAATATCTCATTCATTATCTCTGGATCGGATGGTACACATAATCATTACCCAAATCTCACATTTCCTTCCTCATCAACCTTGAACCCTGAGGATTTCCCATTTCTGATAGCTTCCACCCTTTTCAGAATTTCCACAACTTTTCTATGAGAATACCTTTTTTTCACCATGAGATATGGTTGAGAAATCATTTTAGAACGGATTGATGATGTTCTCCATTCATGATTAACATGTCCATCCACTCCAAATATTAGAATATCGAATTATTTTCAATTCTAATCATTAATAAAGTGGCCTGATCCTTTCCACACAGATCATCTGCCACCTTATTTGCCTTTCTGGGATTGTAGTGTATTGATCAGTCATAATCCATGATGATCTATATCCATATTCTCTGGTGCATATTCAGCTCTTTTTTGTGAAAATATATTTGAGACTCTGGTGGTCATTATATATCTCATACTTCTCCCCATAGAGATAATGCCACCATATTTTCATCACAAAGATCATAGCTTCCAATTCAAGATCATGAATAGGATAGTTTTTCTCGTCGATTTTCAGTTGCCTTGATTTATAGTCTACCACTTTACCATTATTTTTTAGCTCATAGCCTAATCCTTTATTTGAAGCATCAATATACACCACAAAGTGTTATCCACTTACTGGGAGTGTGAGTACTGGTGTAGTGATAAGCCTCATTTTCAACTAATTGAAACAGTCTTCACATTCCTATGTACAAACAAACTTTACTCCAATCCATGTCAAGTCATTGGGTTTGAAACTCATGAAATGTTCATCACAAATCATCAATAATACCCAGTTATAACCAAATTTCTTCGGATATCCATTATAGATGTTTTCCTGGTCCACTTTTCAATTGCCTTTGTCATGGAAGGGTTCACAGATATCCCCTTTCTAGTGATAACTTTCCCCAGGAATGATACTTCAATCATCTAGAACACATATTTACTATTCATTGCATACAACTTCTCCATTCGGGAAATCTTTAACACAGTATTCAAATTATCCTCATGTTCCTCTTTCTCATTGTGTATATTAGAATATCATCAATAAATAATACAAAAATTTTTTCGAGGTAATCTTTAAATACTCGATTAATTAAACTAGTAAAAGTTTGTCAAGAATTTGTGAGTATGAAGGGAATCACTAGGAACTCATAGTTTTTGTACCATCTTCGAAAGGTATTATTGTGAATAAATTCCTTCCTCTCCATTATTCGGTGATATAATGACTGAAGCTCCACCTTACGGAAATAATTATCCCCTCAATGTTGATCAAACAATTCATATATCTATAGAAGGGGATACTTGTTCTTTGTCATGATTTTATTGATCTCATGATAATCAATGTAGAGGCACAAAGATTCATAATTCTTTATGATGAAGAATGTTGTCTCACCCCATGGTGAAGCACTCGGGTGTATAAAAACCTTCTCCGGATTCACCCACATCTGCTTCTTTAGCTCCTCTAGCTCTAAGATGACCATTATATAGGGTGTCATTGATATAGGCAGACATCCATAGATATGTTCAATTGAGAACTCCACATCTCAATATGGAGGAAGACCATGATACTCTTCAAGGAATACATCAGTGTAATCCCTCATGATGGGCATGTCTTCCTGAATGATTCTCTCCTCTGTCTCCATCATTTGAGATAGATATTCTTTATCATAAGGAAACAACATCCAAAAAAGAGATGATGATTATATCTGTGATTCATCTTCCTCCTTACACATGTAAAGAATCAGATGATTGTTCATTATGTGAAGAGTGATCTCACTTTCTCGACTGTTGATGTTGGCCTTGTACAAAGATAGCCAATCCATGCCCAAGATAGATTCGAACTCCACTAAAAAAAGTACTATGATATATTTTGGATGGTTTAGTCCAATATCATTAACTGAAAAAGATTTATAAACCATGGACACAATAATTTCCACATTCGCTCTTCTCATAGATGACATTTCTTTCAAATTTTGAGGCAGTGTTTTATTAGTTCTACTAAACATGCATGATACGAAAGAAGGCGTTGAACCAGAATCAAGTAGTTTGTTTGCTATTATGGAATGAATAAATAGTGTACTTGTCACCACATCTTTGTTCAGATACCAATCCTTAGTTGTGATATCATAATCCCTTCCTTGTTTCCTTGTAGTATGTTGTTGATTGCCTCCGACAACCCTTGGCTTATGGAAATTTCTCTCATAATGCTCATTCTTATTGTAGTTGTAACACTGCACTATAGGTTTAGTGTTGATCTAAAATATCATTTTTTCTTCCGCATTAGTGGGATTCTTTATATCTCATCGAAATGTTTTAGCCATATGTCCAAACATTCCACATTTGAATCAATTCTTGGTCCCCTAAAAGAAATTCCCATGATTCTTCTTCCCATAAATTTTACAATGGGAAAAGTCATGTTTCCTTCCATCAAGGGATTTGTTCAATGAAACACCCATGTTGTTCTCTATTTTCTTGTTTCATTTCACTGGGCCCATGAGAACACTTATAGTCTCCAATATACATTTCAACCTTGAGGGAACAGTGAAAAATATCCTCATAACTATCAAAGTCTCGAATCACCAACACTTTCCGTATAATCATCTTTAGTCCACTAAAGAAGAGATCCATCATGCATTCGGTATTAATGAAAAAGCTAGAGGGTTACCATGTAGGCCTTGTAATGTTTTCATCATACACTGTAATGAACTCATAATTCTTCTTCTTTAGTATGAGGAAATCTATTTCAATTTTGATACAGAGGGTTTGAGGAAAATATTTGTTAAAAAGTATGCTTTTTAATTCCACCCAATCCATGGAATAAATTTCCTCTTGGGACATTGTATTCTTGATTAGAGTCCACCACCGATAAGATTCCCTATCAAAATGATAGACCACCAGCACTAATTTCTCTTCTTCTAAGCACTAGAAAAAGGAGAATATATTTTTAATGGAGTGAATCAATTATGGCATGAGTAGGATATCAGATGTTCTGCTAAACATGGAAGGCCTTTGGTGCATAATGGATTCTATGAAAAATTTCTCTTTCTATATAGGGCAAGGGATTTCAACATGATTCAAGTTATTTTTCATAACTGAACTAGCTAAGAAAGATTTATGATGAAGTTTTTAGCACCCATTCCTGTCATATTAGGCATATCATTAGGGAAATATTCACATTTATTATCACAGTGATTGTCAGAACATTCTCCTCTATTTCCTTCCATTTACTATTAAAATTAACGTATAATTAGAGGGATTTAATACATAGTTATTGAGAATAAAAAGGGAACATCGAACATAAAATGATAAACTAGTAAAGGAGAATAATATCCTACCTTTTGATTCCTTATGTCTAAATCTAGGTTTTCCTCGATCTATTTCATAACTTATATTCATATTTAATTTTTTTCCCTTAATAATTTTTTGTACTATGCTCATGAATTTATCAATTCATATCGATGGGGAGTGTCAATACCAAGAGTGCATCAAGGCCTATTGTCGTTTACCAAGATTCTATGGGTCAAGACTGAAACTCCTTGTGGAGTTTTCACTCCTTGATGCATCATTTCCATAAATAACTCTACCTATTTTTATCCAGAATGAGATGTATTTTCTGGATAAAAGACTTATTATTTACATACCAAGATTTAGGTATGTTTTCTTATAATTCGCCACATCGTTAAGGATATCACTAAGGTGCTATATTCTGAATCTCCATAAATAACTAAAATATCCATTTATACCAATTATAGAAACACTGGCAATTTTCACATGATATTACATGGTTTTAAGAATAATTATACATCATAGTACAATCTATGGATTGTTATGTCTAGTGTCCAGTATGAATAGATTCAGAAAATATAATCCATGGTGCTAAAAACTATTTATGTAATCTACATAAAAATCTCCTATCTTCCTTTGATCCCTTATATCTGCATCGGGTACCCTAGGGAACACATGAAAAATTGGAGGAGATAAAAAACCTAGTAATGGAATGAACATAAGAATAAAACTTAATCACATGAGTTAGGAGGCATGACATAATGATATCAAAATAATAGAACATATAAAATCATATCATATAAACATGGGATCATATAAATATGGAATCATAAAAATAAGGAAAAATTATAAAACATATCTTTACTATGGATCAAGGCTTACCGCCAATTCCATTTCCCATTTTAGTTTGGGTGTAGGCAAACTGCCAATCCTATTTCCCATTTTAGTATGTTTCAAGGCTAACCTCCAATCCAGTTTCACATCACATCCCTAGAGACTTAACTGTACCCAATGAATTGGTGTTCTATCTGGGCACACCAAAATAAATATTTTCATGAATATTCTTTCCACATAAATAGTCATAAATAATCATACATATATAAACATAAGTATACACATAGAAATAATTGTGTACCACAATCCTGACATAAAGCATAACCAATGGGCGTATCATGAATGTGTCCATGAAAGGAATGGATTAGGACATACATCAACATTAATATAGTAAAATAGGAATATAACTTGGTAAGTGATTTCAAACACAAGTGACAACATATAATAAATATATTTCCTAAACATTAGAATTAAAACATTTTTTTTTCTGTTTTATGTAAAATACTATAGCGATTCTAAAATATAAAAGAGGACAATATTTTATATAAAAAAATAATTGATCAAATTATTTTTTCGTAATAAAAATAATGATTTTATAATAACAATGGTGGCTTAAAATAGTGTATTCAGTGCAGTTGAAATTGCATAAATTTTTTGGAAAATCCTCTTAAAACACGTTTGTTTATCAGAATGTTATAAGGAGGGAATATTTTAAATACATGCATATCCCAAGTAGTGTGTGATGAAAGGGTATTCATAAATTAATTTTTCAAAACTAATCAAAATTTAGAAAAAATTACAAAAACAAATAAGATAATTCCATATTGATTAAAATAACGATATGGAAACCCGAAAGAACAATAGAGGTTTGGGTGGAATTCATTACCATTTATGGGCATGGTGTCGGGTGTACACAAGAGAGATTGATGAGAGAGAAAAAGGATTTATGATCAGTTATAAATAATGAGGTATGATAGTGGGAGGTTTTTAATCATACCCCATAATTAGGTATTACACCTAAAATGGAATATCATAGAGGACATATTCATTAATAGTGAAATAGAGAGGATCCCTTACATTAAGTCAGGTGGTGTTATCCACATGTTATTAGTGACCTGAATAAAAAATATTAGGATTATCAATTAAACATTCCATAACATCATATAATTTTAAAGGATTTATAAAAACCATTTTATGTTCATCCCTGGCTTTTTTAATGGTTTAAGATGTTAAATTTTATTGTTTGGGACCGCTTGTTTTCTTGTTTTTCTAGATTGGTTTACTTATATTAATGTTTTGTTAAAATCATATGATGAATGTTGTTGTCCAAAATTTATATTTTATGTTTTTATTAAACATAGAAGAGATTAAATTGTTTATATGTAATTTTTTTACTTGGGGGGATGGTTAACCATTAAATATAACATCAGTGACAACCGTTTTGGGTTAATTGGTGGATGTGATTTCAAATAACATTTTTTTCATTATAACATAATACCATTTGTAAAAAATTATTATAGAACCAAAACATAGAAATATTACATATATAATAATCAGGTTCAACCATTACAAAAATGGTTTCATGACCATAATTAATGATGACTATCAAAATTGACAAATCATTGTCCTTGAACATGAAAAATTAACACATCTCAAATGGTGTTTTCATTTCTTTCAAATAAATGGTAGGTAATTGAGAGAATATAATGAAGTATACCATTATAATAATATCATTCCTAGACATGTATGTTAATGGAATTATCATAGCGTTTTGGTAAAGGGAGGTGTGGAAATAAACAATAAATGAAATGAACTTAAAAAAATGAATGAGTTGGAAAGGGGAATTTACCTCTTGATTCTACCTCCTTTTAGAACCTCATAAGGGGATAGGTTTTGGTATTTTTAAAAGGATAAGGGCCATTTGACCTAGAGTATGATTTTGGGTAGTGATTTGGGAAGAATATTGGCAAGGAACTAGTTTTGAGAGTAGTGAAGAGAAGAAGGCGTGGGGGGGGGGGTAAAGTGGAGGAGAAGAGGGTTTTTGTAATATTATAATCATTAGATTATTATTTTTTCATAAAGAAAGAAATATTGAGTATTCTTTGCCCTATAATAGTAATAAATGCACATGAGTTTGAACCAATGTAAATTTATATTATACATGACTCAAGCACAATGCATGGATTAATGTTTTAGCATTTATTGTTAATTATTGGAATTTAATATTCATAAAATTCATTTATTTTAGGAAAATCCAAAAAATCACCCTAACCATTTTTCAGGATGTAGAATCCAAAAATGAAGTAGAGTTTTCAAAAAAAAATTCCATTTATTATTAATTTAATAATTAATTAAAATCATATTTCATTAATAAAACCCTGATTTTAAAACATTCATTTACTTATTATAAAATATAGGTACATCATAATTTCACTCATATTTTATGTTAACACTATCATAGGTAACGTTACTATTCATTAGAGTAAATTAGTTTTCATAATGGAATATTACTATTTATAATGGTTGGTTACTGTTCATCAAAAAATTATTTTTTTCTTGTCAGTCTCCAAATAACATGCTGATCACAACCGTGTATGTCAGATTTTTTAAATTCCAAACACTGTTGCAAAAAACATAAGTTTAAAGGTCACATTGCACTTAGCAGTTCATTATGTTGTGATTTCATGACCTATTTATAAGAATGGAATTTCCATTTAGAATACATTGGGTCGTTATAGGGACAACTTACTCTGGGTATGAACAATAACCTTACCTGTTAGGAGCATCTAGATCAATCATGTGGAGGAGCTTTATTAGATCTCTTTACGTAACACCAACCTCCATCATTTAATAGGACAACCAACCCATTTGTTGTTGACTGGTAGATATGTTCCCATGAGAAGATATTTCTTACATTGCGATGTAAATAAATTGAAAAGGACATCATGGTAGTGTATTGTCTATCAGGATATGAGATTCAAT
The DNA here is from genome assembly GCA_963277665.1 of Viscum album. Lineage (NCBI taxonomy): Eukaryota > Viridiplantae > Streptophyta > Magnoliopsida > Santalales > Viscaceae > Viscum > Viscum album. Next base: position 1,663,483,799 of record OY728137.1, read on the forward strand.
TGGCATCCTTAATCCAAAACACTACGGAAGAATGAAGAGATATGGGTAGTTGTGGATTAACTTACGAAACCTTCAAATTTCCTCTCTATAAGAGTTGATTTTACACTAGTGAACATTTAAATACTCTATATCAATTAAGTTTTGATACATCATGGATATCATCTCTCAATTGTGTCTCATCATGACCCATGATTTACATCAAATTTCAGGAAAAGTATTCAAAATGATTTGGATACCGAACATCGATTGAGTACTACATACCACCCACAAACATACGGGTAATAAGAGAGGATGATCCAATCCTTAGAGGAAATGTTGAGATAATGTTCACTTGACTTAAAAGGTATATGGGATAAATATTTACCTTTAGTTTAGTTTTACTATCATAATATTTTCCATTCAAGTATTTAAATTGCATTATATAAAGCATTGTATGGAAAAAGATGTAATACACCATCTTTTTGGGATGACATTGGAGAAGGGAGTGTTGTGTGTCCAGTTCTTGTGGAGGACTCAAAAGTGATTTTAATGACTATTCAAATCCATAAAAAAATAACACAATGTAGAAAAAATAGTTATGTCTATAATCGAATAAAGGATCTAGAATTTCATGTGGGTGATCACATTTTATTGAATGTATCTCCTTGAAATATTGTTGTATGATTTGGGAAGAAATGGAAACTGAGCCCATGGTACATAGAACCTTTAAAAAATTTGGAGAGAATTTGAGATTTTCATATCATTTGGCTATGATACTAATCCTTTTCAAAGTACACTATGTGTTCTATGTGTCATTGATGAGAAAGTACTATCTAGACCCATCGCATGTCCTCACATCTGATGGTATAGAGATGGAAACTGATCTGTCTTACTGTGAAGAGCCCTCCAAACTCTATACAATAATGATTTTTTTTGAGGTATCAGACAACTCTTCTAGTAATTATACTTTGGATAAATCATTAAATTGAAGAGGAAACATTGGAGCCTAAGGAGCATATGTTGAAGACTTACCTAAATATTTTTGTGTGATAACATTCTGTGAAATTTTGACGATAAAATTTTTGTTTGGAGGGGAGAATGTAACACCCCAAGGTTTTGAAAATTAACATTGAATGCATGATACCCTAAGTCCCTTAAAAACAACACAATTTATAATCTAGCCATTAAATACAACATTTACACTTCTTTGTTTGGAATTTTGAAAAATGGTCCTATATAGTTGTGATTAATAAGTCTTTTGGAGTCTGATAGAAGAAACATGATTTTTGAAAAATAGTAACATACAATTATAAATAGTAATATGATTAATAATATGACCCTTATGAGGAGTAAATAGTGATGTTATTTTATTTTATTATGTTAATAGCCAAAAGGTTCAGATGACAGGCAGAAGCCTTCTCCCATCAGAATTATTAATGAAAAGATTAAACATTACAATAAAACTCAAAAATAATATGGCTTACAAAGCCTTGAATATAGAACACCATTCCAATCATTTCTACTCAAATTTTCACAATAGAAAGGAAAGACAAACAACCAGCTGGAACTGATCTCCATAATGGCCATTTTAGATAGAGCATCAGCAACATGGTTAGCTTCATGATATGCATGAGAGACATCAAAACATTAGCTGTCAGCAAGCCTAATACAAGAGATCCAAGCAAGCATCATCCACCAAGGAACATTTCGGGATCTATCTTTCAAAATCTGCATAGCAAGAGACGAATCCGACTCTAACCATACTCTATGCCAACCATAACGCATTGCATACCTAATAGATTTGATCATCGCCCATAATTCAGCATCAATAGCATGAGAATAACCAATATAATGGAAAAAACATCCTTTCACAAAGCCCCGATGAGTTCCAAAAACTCCACCACACCCAATAGGACCCGGTGCACCAGTAGCCGCCCCATCAACATTCAATTTCAGCCACTCTGAAATTGGTGGAATCCACCTATTGTATTTGACCATTCTAGGCTTCCTTTCCCTGCAACTGACACTAAGGGATCTCAAAATGACAATTTTAGAAATATCATTGTGCATGGAACCAGTTTGGATCTTGGAAGTAGCTGTAATACTTTTGTGTATATGCAGAACACTGTCCCAGAATGAGGGATTTACATTGTTAAATATAATAGAATTTCGAGCTTTCCAGATGTATGAAAAAACTAATATAATTGAAGCAGTAAATAGGGATTTTAGATGGTCACTGAAATAAATCTTCAAGGGAGAACTTAACACCGATTCAAGAGAGAAACAATCAAGACAACAATTGAATATTGATTGCACATAGTTCCATAAACGCACAAGAAAAATTCCGTGAAGGAACAGATTTGGAAGGGATTCATCACTGTTGAAACAGAAATGACATACCAAATCTAGATTGAGTCCAGTGTGCTACAACACACATTGAATGGGAATTCTATTTTTCTAGATCTGACAGATCAATATAACATCACTGGGGGAGATGTATGGTTGATGATAACCTGCCAGCAAGGAAGGAATTCCAGAGAGAACACCACACTGCATATTCAAATAATCCCAACTGAAAAATGATCCACTAGGAGCAGATTTCCAGATCAAAATGTCACTATCTACATAAACATAGTTAGCAATTTCCATGCGAAGATTATTTGGGATCATATCATGAGCAATAGAGTTTTCTTGCAGATCATAACTGGAAAAATTTCCCAGGGAAGAGGGAATATTAACATGATCTTTTATTTGAGAGGACAACCATGGTGTGTTCTAGTAGTTTAGATGAGAATCAGGATAGACCAACCAAATTGACAGAGACATTATAGACGAATAAGCACTCCTAATTAAAGTCCAGATAGACGACTTCAAAAAACTGCACCTACTGTTTTGTAGATTTTCCACAAACCGACCAACTAGAAAAACAATAGAAAAGTAAGGCTTAGAGAGAATCCTCCAAGTGAAATTCTGAAGAAGAATATTGTTGAAAATTCTAGCATCCTTGATTCCCATTCCTCCCATTTTGATTTTCATTATAGACTCATTCTAAGAAATAGTAACAATTTTCCTCTAATGGATTGATCCAGTCGAAAGGAATTTCTGAATCATTCCATTAAATTCCTTTAGAATCAGTTCCAACCATCTATACATAGAAAAATAATAGAAAAACATAGATGTAATAATAGAGTTTACAAGGAAAACTCTACCAACATTAGACATTGTCTTCCCTTTCCAACATGATAACTGATTTTTAATTTTTAGAGAAATGTCCTCTAAATGGGAACATTTCACCCTTCCCAAAAAAAGGGAACCCAAAGATAATTAAAGGGAAATGTGCCTCTTCTGACACCGAGCCTACAAGATACTCTATTTATCTTCGAAATTCTAATGCCCTTCTCAAAGGCAACATAGGATTTTTTCCAGCTGATCACCTGTCCTGCAACCTCTTCATAATGTGAGAAGATACTTTTGATGCACAAAACTGTTTTCCTGCTATCCTTACAAAACAGAAGTTTATCATCAGCATAGAGTAAATGTGAAGTGGAAAATAGATTCATACATGCCCTCATTCTTTGATAAATACCATTATTGACAAGGTCATGAAGACAGGTACTCAGATAATCCCCATCCATAGAAAACAGAAGCCCAGATAAAGGATCCCCTTTTCTGACCCCTGTAGTGCATTGAACGAATCCCCTGGGGGATCCATTGATAAGAATGGATAAGAGAGCACTTTTCAAAATTGCATAGATCATACCAATGAACTTCTCTGAGAAGCCATTTATCTTAAAATTGAAAAGATAAATTCCCACCTTATTATGTCAAAGGACATTGATATATCAATCTTCAGGGCCATGTTACCATGGGGACCTTTTTTTTCATAATGTTAATTCATTCTGAAGCAGTGATGAGGAAATTATGAATCATTCTTCCAGGTACAAAGCCAAACTGATTATCATAGACAAGACTTTTAGCAACATCACATAACCAGAGAGCCATGATATTGTTGATTACCTTTGGAATAGAGTTCCCAATGGAAACATGCATGATATCTTTAATATCCAAGGCATTTTCCTTTTTATGGATCAATGCAATAAAATTGGAATTCATCCCAAATGGCATATAGGAATGATGAAATAATTCTCTGATAGTAATGATTACTTCAATCTATATAATATCCAAGTAGAACATAAAAAATTTGTTTGTGGAGCCATTAGGTCCAGAAAAACTTTCCATATTTAAAGATAAAATTGCATGAGGTATTTTTTTGGAAGGAGTCTCAATAAGTTTTCTATTTTGATTATCGTCAACGTCAGGTTCAACACATCTAATAATCTTGTCAAGGATGTTCTCACTTGAGTCAAAGTATAAATTTAAAAATAATATGTCACACCATTAATAATGTAATTTTTAGATGTCAACATATTCTAATAATTCTTTAAAGGCCTGATATTTATTCTAGCCTTTTTCTCCATGTGCATGTAATGAATAAATTTTGAGTTCCTATCCCCATCCTTGAGCAACGTAACATTGAGTTGATTTCGGTCAAGATTCTCCTTAAGATTCAAGAGAGTGTCAATCTTTGAGAAAACTTCCATCTCATCATGTGATGGAGTTTCCTGATGCATGTTCCTCTTCTGACAGCTTAACAGATGAGATTCAGCTTCATTAATATCATTAACAATGTTGGAGAAGGTTTTTTTTACTCCACTCTTTGAGTCTGGATTTAACAATTTTCAGCTAAGTATTCAGAATGAACAAAGAGATCCCTATTACATCTGTTTTCCAAGCCTCTGAGATTATTTACCTACATCCAGGCACAACCAACCATGCATTATTGAATTTAAAGGGTAATGGTGTAGACCTCAGACAACTGAAACATAGATCAACTAGAATGGGATTATGATCCGAATGAATCCTAGGAAGAGTCGTCCTAGAGACTTATATCATGTCACTTCTGTCATCCAGCTTAATTATACATTTTTATAACTTTCTTTCCTACTTCCCATTCAGAGTATATCTGTTCCAAGTAAAATCCACACCTGAAATTGAAACTTTATGCAACCTACAATGATCAATGCATGCAGAGAAATATTTAGCTGAAACTCTACAAAAGTTTCTCCCAGTTTATTCCTCTAGCATCGAAATAGTATTGAAATCTCTAATCATAATCCATCTAGTATACATGTTTTCAGAAATATCAATAAGGGATTCCCATAATGTCCTCTTTCTAATGTATTAATTGAAAGCATACACAAAGTCACACAAAAATTATTTGCCTGAAAGCAACAAAATAATGTTACTCACTGCTGATCTTTTTGAAAGGAATTAATGATAACACTGTTGTGTTTTAGAACCCATAATGTTTCATCCCCATTCACATAATGATTAGCTGATACAAGGGAGTAGCATAAATTACACCAATTAAACGCAATCCATATTTCAAATTTCATTCCTGGCTCTACAATACCTAGTAACATGGGTTTGTTGGTCATTATCATATTCTTCAAGGTTCTGACCGTGGGAGAATTTCCATGACCCTGGCATTTCCAAAAAATTATCTTCATTGAGTAGAAGAATTTTTTCTAGTGCAGGGTCTAGCATAGCTTGATGCTAATAATTCCTCAGGATCTGACATATTCTCAACTAATGTATCATTAGAATCATCTCAATATCCTTCTTTATCATCAGAGAGAGAGGTGAACATGTTCCCTGAATCTATGGGCATTATAAAAGATCTATGTAACTTCCTTATTTACAACTTTAGAAGAAGGTACTTGTGAGAAATTTTCTTCTGAGTCCACAGTGGGTTGTGCAATCAGAGATCCTCCCATGGGGGAATCATGGAGCACTGAGTCAGTTATAGTATGATCACTAGAGCCCTCATCCAAGGTTGGACTCCCTGTTGGTGATCCTTTATTAGTAGAATCATGATCAATAACCACCTGACCTGCAGGCACATCACCCTTATACTGAAGGTCCAGAAATTTACTCATTTCATTGGCAGTGTGAACATCATCCATTATAGTCTCCACCTGGATAGTATCCACCACATGTACTGTGGCCACCTCCTGTGGTGGGATCTGAATACTATGATTCATGTACTCACCAGAAGGTGCAACATGAGCATTGGATCATTGAGCATCCACCTTGTCAATTACTTCCTCTCCATTTCTAGTGATAATGTCTTCTTTTGATTGACCATGATCAGTTGTCTTCCTTCGACAACTCCCAGCATCCAACCCTCTATAGTTGCAAGAGGAACAAATATTATTCCAGTTACATTCCAAAATTAAATTCCCAATGATTTGACAATTACAGAAGAATTTTGGCTTTCTCTCATAACCAATTTCAATATTGATTCTATCATCCCTTGTATTAAATACTACCTCTTCAACTAAAGTAGTCGACATGTCTACCTACACTAAAATATTAGAATTATGACCAAGTAGAGGATTATCTATTTGTTTATCAAGTCTAATAGGGTTACCAACATAGGAAGCAATATCCAACAGAATTTGTGGATGCAAATAAAGCCATATTAACTTATGAATGTGTATCCATACATGGGGAAAGGTGTTTTTAACCAAGATGGAATCAATGTTTCAGTCCCACTCATGAACCTGAAGAAATCCAGTGTCACTAACCGAGTCGGGTCGCGATCAACTCAATGCCCGACCCAGCCTGTGGCAAGGCCCGAAGGGCGTTCTTGATCCCCACAAGCTGGAACAAGTTCCTGGGTAAAGAATTAGATTTTTTGGGAACGATTTACCCATACAACAACCATAAACAAACCATAAGAAAACTGGAATCTGAAATCAACATTACAACCACAAGTTTTAAAACTGCATGATCGAGTCTCAACAAAAAGTGCAACTACAACTCAACCACAACAAACCCTCAAAAGAAGGTGACCAAAAACCAAACCAGCAACATTCACCTGGTGGAAAAATATCCCTGTCAGGCCACCACCACCAGTGGCAGAACAGATGAGTGAACTAACAACTCAGGCCACTGTGCTCAAAACCATGGCATTTCCCTACATCAGACATAATCAGATCTACTTACACCCATGGGTGTAAGTAGGGTGTGAGCAGTACTCAATAGGGTGGCACCAGATAAAAGATTCCACATAAAATGGGTTAGATGACCAACGTAGTTTGAATGTTCATATATTAGAGAAAATAAATAATGCACTAGAATTTTGATGGAAACAGTTTTAAAGAAAGGGAGACAATTTTAAAAAATAGGGAAAATGGGTTTTAGTACTGAATGAAAATGAACATTCGTACCTTTTGAAACCACATAAGTTGCCAAAACCAACTAGTGATGAGTATATAATCGCACAGGAGAAACAAAAGTGGGAGAGGCCCTAAAGAACTAATGTTGTGTGGCACCCTAGAACCCCACGTCTCGATGAACAAAATCATACATTTCCCGTGCATGAGCCACCGGCAGGGAAACACCTCATACCGTAGTGGTCTCCAGTCATCAACAAATGTTTAGTTAGTGTAGTAAGCATCAATCCCACTAAGTGAAACTGGTCCAAGGCCACTCCCGTATCACTAGCACGCTAGTCTAGACCGCCCACCTAATACCCAGGCTTCCCCTTTTGTGTTCATTATTCAAAGTTCACCCTACTCATCAAGGACATGTCACAACCCACAACATAGAACCTCACAACATCAATGAACTACGACATTTTGAGATCCAAACTAAATTTTACCAACCATTTGAAAAATTGGTTTAATAATTTTATGAAAATAAAACAACACGATCAATAGTACAAAACCCACTCGGACGCACCCTAAGACTATAACAAGGATCACATTTCAACTACTGCATTTGTTCAAAAACCAAAGAACAACACGGTATAAACCCGACAATCTAAACAAGCCACTAATAAAAGTTAAACATCACGCTCTACTAGTCAAACTGTCGAATCACAGAAGCATTTAAATAAATGACATATTAAATTAACCAAACCAGCAGACTAAATTATCAAATTCCCTAATCATGTGAAACCACCTACCTCAAACAGGTGCGAGAAGCGACATGGCGCAAAACTCACGTTGTGCAACGGTCGCACCGTGTGAAGCCATCAAAAGGGTCCTAAAAAAGTGGATGAAATACCCTCAATGCCAACCCAGTGAAACATCAGCAGTTCATAGAAAAAATAAACTTCATCAATTAATAAATTCAGTTAACTGTTAAACAGGTTCAGTAATAATTAAATATATTAATTAAAAATTAAGGAAAAACAATTAATTAAGTTGATTAATAGGTATACAACTCCAAAACTAAATAAATTAACTAATTAAAATTTTAACAATTTGAATTAAATAAGATGATTACAAATTTAATAATAACTAATTAAATTAATTAAAAACATAACACTTTCAATTATGTAAGAAGATTAACAAATTTAATAATAACTAAATAAATTAATTAACTATTAAACAAATTCAATTAAATAAGATGATTAACAAATTTAATAATAATAAATTAAATTAATTAACAATTTACCAAATTAAATATGTTAATTAACAATCCATAAAATTCAAATAAATAAAATAATTAACAAATTTAGTATCAATAAATTAATTAATTAACACTTAAACAATTGCATTAATAATTAAACAACACAAATATCAATTAAACCAATTAAAATAATTAAATAAAATTAAAAACAAATCCTTGCAGAATGTTGGGAAAGTGAAGAGGGGGCGAAACAGCGGTCTGACAGTACGAGCGGGGTGCGGGAGGCGGTCCGGCAACATGAGCAGGGTGCGGGAGCCACTGTTCGGCGAGAGGAAGGAAGGCGTCGGCTGTTGGTCGGTCTAGGAAATGTGGAGGGGAGGAAGAAGGGAGTTGGGGAGCGACTTTGGATGAAGGGGAGGTAGCAGGGGGTAGCAGGGTGGCCAGCCGAGTGGAGGTAGCAGGGGGTAACGTGCAACCTGGTGTGTGCGGGAGGCATTAGGCGGAGAGGGTGAGAAGTGGAAGGGAAGGGGGAGCGCGGCGGGTGAGGGGAGATGAGGGGAATGGGAGTGCAGTGAGTGAGGGAGGGGAAACGGGGGAGAGCAGTAGGTGAGGGTGAGGAAATGGGGGAATGCAGCGGGTGTGGGTGAGGCCATGAGGGAAGGGGAGGCCGTGAGGGGATGGGGGAGACTGGTAGGTGAGGGTGAGCGCAATAGGGAAGGAGGGGGGAGGGAGATAAAGAATAAGCGAAGAGGGAGAAAGGATGCCATGGGAGAGAGGAGAGAAGGAGAGAGAGGCTACATGGGGAGGAAGGAAGAGGGATGAAAGGAAAGAAAAATAGGAGAAAGGGGGGGTATCGGATAGGGTTTTGCATGGGGGGTGTTAAATAAAAATAATAATAAAGAAAATAAATAAAATGAAAGAGAAATCCAAATTCCACAAATAAAAGAACTATATGAAATAAAATAAAGTAATGACAAAAGGTTCTAATAATAATAAAATTAATAATAAAAATAATAAAAATAAAAATAATAATAAATACAATAAAAGTAATAATAATAATAATAATATTAATAATAAAGCTGATGTAAACCATTCGGTGTTTGAGACGCCCGTGCAACAGACACCGCACGTCAAAATGGCTAAGCCGCACGGCTTCTCCTGTGCCCTGCCCTTGCACCGAGCGGCGTAAGGCTCGCGTTCACACATCGTTTCCACGATGGGCAACCCACATCAGGTTCAGCCCATGCTACAACCAAACAATTTAAAAAAACAGACAATTATTTCACGAAATACAAATTTAAAAATTAAATTTGTACCTCAACGAAGTCCGGGCGTGACAATTCTCCCCATCATGAAAACATTCCGCCCTCGGAAAGTCATCTCAAAGACTAATCAGAGAATTGAAATGGGTACTCCGGATCAACCCACGACATCCGCTCCCAAGTCTCATGCTCATCATTCTTGTGCTGCCTGAGAATACGGACCAGTGGAAAGGACTATCCACGCAGCACCTTCTCTTGAGAATCCACTATCTGCACCGGTCACTCAAACACATATATGATAGACTCTATATCCAGCTCCTCCAAATTCAGCACATGAGACAGATCGGGGTAGAACTTTTTTAGTTGGGAGACATCAAATACGTTGTGAATTTACGTCAACTACGAGGGAAAATCTAACCTATATGCAACCTTGCCAATCTGCTCAATAATCTTGAAAGGTCCGACATACCACGTTGTCATCTTCCCCTACTTCCCCAAACGACGGTGACCTAAGCAAGGGGCCACATTCAGAAACACATTTTCCCCCACTGAAAACTCAAGATCCCTCCACCTCTGATCTGTGTAAGACTTGTGGCGACTCTGAGCTGTCAACAACTGCTGCCTAATCAGCTTAAACCTCTCATAAATCTCCTGAACAAGGCCCGGTCCCAAGAGTGAGGTCTCGCCTACCTCATCCCAACACAGAGGAGACCGACAAGGTCGGCCATAGAGCGCCTCAAAGGGTGCCATTCTGATTGAAGACTGGTAACTATTATTATAAGCAAACTCACCAATCTCAAATGGATATCCCATGAGCCTCCAAAATCTAACACACATTCTCAGAGCATGTCTTCCAGAATCTGATTCGCTCGCTCCGTTTTTTCATCAGTCTTAGGATGGTATGTCGTACTCATCTTGATCTGTCACCCCAAATCCTTCTGGAGGCCTCCCCAAAACCGAGATGTAAAGCGGGGGGTCCCTGTCAGAAACAACTGCCAATGGAACACCATGATGTCTGACCACCTCATGAACATACAAGTGGCCCAGCTCATCTACCTTCACTGTATCTCTGATCGGAAAAAAGTGATCTTACTTGGTCAAGTAGTCAATCACTAACCAGATAGCATTCCTCCCCCAAGGATTATGAGGCAATCCAATAATGAAGACCATGGAGACATCGTCCCACTTCATGGTAGGAATTTATAATGGCTGGAGTAGGCCAGATGGTCTCTGATTCTCTGCTTTCACTTCCTGGCTAGTCTAGCATCTGGATACAAAGTCGGCTATGTCCTGTCTCATACCTGGCCACCAGAACTGATGGCGAAGATCGTAATACATCTTGGTGGTACCAGGATGAACGACCCACTGAGATTGATGGCTATCCTGCATCACCACCTACCGCAGAGACAACGACACCACATCACAACCCTTGAAGCACAAGACCCTCTGGGAAGAAAAAGACCAATCTGAAGGAGTCTCCCCACCATGAAGAAACTGCATAGATTGCTGACACAACTCATCATCAGGCTGCTCCCGCTGAATCAACTCCAGAAGATAAGGAGTCAACTGAATGCTATCCAATAAAGTACCACCAATGTGCTCCCTGCTCTCCATGTGCATATGGAAAAGAGCCTCATCAAAGACCACTCATCGTTGGACTTCCTCAATGTCTGCACTGGTACTTTTCTGCTCAAAGCATCAGCTACCACATTACCATTGACAGGGGTATAGACAATATCAATATCAAAACCTTGTAGGTACTCGACCCAGTGGTGCTGCCTCAAATTGAGATCCATCTGAGAGAAAATGTAGGCCAAGATATTATGGTCAGAATAGACCAGAAAATTCTCCCCAAAGAGTTAGTGGTGCCACGTCTTCAAACCATGCATCACCACTGCCAACTCTAAGACGTGAGTCAGATAATTATTCTCATGCAGCCGGAGCTGGTGAGAACCATAAGCCACAACATGGTCATCCTGCATGAGCACTCACCCAAGGCCCGTACCTGAAGAATCACAGTAAACCACATAGCCCTTTCCTGACTCTGGTAAGGTCAGCACAGGGGCGATGGTCAACCGCCGATTTAACTCCTCAATGTATTCCTGACATTGACGGCTCCACTCAAACTTCAACCCCTTCTGGGTGAGTTCCGTCATGGGGGAGGCATGCCGTGATAAGTCCCAGAAAAAGCTCCTGTAATAAACCGCGAAGCTTAGAAAACTCCTGATCTCAAACACATTTCTCGGTTGATCCCATGACATAACTGCCTTGATCATCTCGGGATCCACGGAAACCCCTTATTCTGAGATGACATGCCCTAGAAACTTCACTTCCCTGATCCAGAATGAGCATTTCGAGAGTATGGCATACATGCGATGGCCTCACAAAGTTCCCAAAACAACGTGCAGGTTATGCTAATGCTCCTCCTCAGATCCGGAATAAACAAGGATTTCATCAACGAATACCACTACAAATGAGTCGAGATATTGGTGGAACACCCTCTTTAAGAGAGCCATGAAAACTACGGTAGTATTTTTCAATCCTAAAGGCATGACCAAGTACTCGACGTGACCGTACATGCATCGGAAATCCGTCTTCGGGATATCTGCTTCTCTCACAATGAGCTGGTGGAATCCCAAATGAAAATTAATCTTGGTGAACCACTTTTACCCCATCAGTTGGTCGAACAAATAGTCAATCCGGGACAAAGGGTATCTATTATTGATGGTTACCTTGTTCAATTTCCGGTAATCAATGAACAACCGGAGGGTTCCATCGGTCTTCTTCATGAATAAAACCGGGGCGGCCCAAGGAGAGACACTCGGGAAAATGAATAATTTGGATTACAAATCGTCCAGCTGTATCTTTAATTCCCTCAATTTGGTGGGGGCCATGTGATAAGAGGGAAGAGATATAGGTTGTGTTCCCGGTGACAACTCAATCATGAAATCCACATCCTGCTCTGGGGGTAAGCCAGAAAAATATTTTAGGAAGACCTCTGGGAACTCATCCATTACCTGAGGTAATCCGCCTTGTAAATCACCACAACCATACTCTAGTGTGAGCGACGACAACTGATAAGCATGATTTTCCAACTCAGGGAGTGGGGGTCCCGCGCGTCCCGACCGAGGATCCCATTCTCCGTGAAATATCTGAGGAACCCCATCAGGTGTCGTAAAACTGACTCGGCACTGATAGCAATCAACGTGCACCTGAAAGCACACCAGCCAGTCCATACTATGGATCACATCAAATAGGTCCATGTCAGGGACCAATAAATCCCATTCCATCTCAAATCCTGACATAGAGAGTGCACACAATTGGAACCTAAGGCCTTGATCCCTCTTTTTCCCCAATGGTGTTTCCAACTCCATAGAAAATGATAACAGCACGGTTGGTAGGTTTAGGAGATTCCCAAGGTGAGATGATATGAAAGAAACTGAAGCACTGATATCAAATAAAACTACAACTATAGAAGATGAAACCAGAATGGTACCTCGAACAGTCGAAGGCCATACATCAGATCCCCCTGGTGCATGATCCACAACATGTATTTGCCTGGTCCCTGCCTGAGAACGACTGCACTCCTGCGGCTCCGCCCTAATTTGGCTCTGCCCAGAAGATGATCTGGTCCTACCACCACGACCACCGAACCGATATCTCAGCGTCCTAGTCAGCTCTGACTGCACTGATACACCCCTGGAAGCTACATATTCAGTCCCACTCCGGTAAGGGCGTAGAGTCCCGTAAAAATGCTGTAGGTGCCCCATGACTCCACACCCTTAGAAATGTATGGGAGGATGTAGACATGCAGGTCGGATGTGCCCTTCCATTCTACACTAATGGCACACAATGGTCCACGCATCAGAAGCCTCCGATGGTGTCTGCTTGGATGGATGGCCTGAGCCACCCCCACTCTTCTTCCACTACTCAACACGCTTCCTCTTCTTCTCGGAGGAACTGCCGTTTCCAAAGCCTGATATTGATCCAGAAAACCCCAACATTCCTCTCTGGTCAATCTCGGCTATGCAATAACAATCGACCACCTCATCATAAGTCTTCATCTTGAATAAGAAAATCCGAGAGTGGATTTCTGGTCGAAGGCCCTTCTCAGACTTTCGAGCTTTCAAGAATTTTCTCGAAACTATCTTGCATGCATACCGCACCAGCTTAGCAAAGCGGTTAGCATATTCCATCACTGTCTTATTCCCCTTCGAAAGCTCCATGAACTCTCGAGATCTAGCTTAGGATAGAAATTCTGGACAATATTGCTCGTTGAAGATACCCTTGAAATCATTTCAACTCATGTGCTCATGTTTCCCAGCCTGGACCACTGATTCCCACCATTTGCGACCGGAACCCTCTAGTTGGAACGAGGCACACTTCACCCTGACTTCCTCGTGCATGTCAAGGAAATCGAACATGCATTCTATCTTTTCAAGTCATTCCTCTACCTCCCGAGGTTCTGAATTGCCTTGGAATGAAAGTGGTTTTTTCTTCAGAAAATCATGAACTCTATCCTTCCTGGAGCCACATTATTCACCTCTAGGTGGAATAGGGGCGGGGGTAAGAGTCTCCCCTTGTCCCAAAGCCAGAACGGCTTGGACCATAGCCTCTACCAATCTCTGATCAGGCGGCGTGGGAGAACTCTCTCCGGATTCCTCCCGTGGGTGCATGGGAGCTCTATGGGGAGGCATCTTGCTACACAGTGCAACAGTCCTAAAGGAATACCATCAATATTACATATCTCAATAGGAACCAAATTTTTTAACAGGATAAATAATCATAAATAAACCAAACATGAAAAATAAACTTCATGTCAAAACTCTACTTTCCTACCTGGTGTCCGCGTACAGTCGGCAGCCTGTACGTCCCACCTAGGAATGAAGTTAAACAAGCATCCCATGGTGACTCATAATCTCTCACGAGGCATGCTGGCTAGACACCCTACTCACAACATAATTTCTAAGCCCCCCGATAGTCCAAACATTTGTATAACCAAACTCATCCCAAATAACATAGACCAAGAGTTAACCTCCTCTAATTCCATTTTTTCATGAACCGAGTCGGGTCGCCAGCAACTCAACGCTCGACCCGACCCGAAGCAAGGCCCGAAGGGAATTCCTGATCCCCACGGGCTGGAACAAGTGCCCGGGTATACAATTAGATTTTTTTGGGAATGATTTACCCGTACAACAACCAGAAACAAACCATAAGAAAACTGGAATCTGAAATCAACATTACAACCACAAGATTTAAAACTGCATGACCGAGTCTCAACAAAAAGAGCAACTACAACTCAACCAAAAATAACCCCCAAAAGAAGGTGACCAAAAACCAAACCAGCAACAGTAACCTGGTGGGAAAATATCTCTATCAGGCCTCCACCACCAGCGCCAGATTAGATGAGTCAACTAATAACTCGGGCCACCGTTCTCAAAACCATGGCATTTCCCTACATCAGACATAATCATATATACTTACACCCAAGGGAGTAAGTAGGGTGTGAGAAACACTCAATAGGTTGGCACTAGAGAAAAGATTCCATATATAAAGGGTTATATGACCAATGCAGTTTTCAAGTTCAAATTTTATAGAAAATAAATAATGTACTAGCCTTTTGATGGAAACCATTTTAAAGAAAGGGAGACAATTATTAAAAAAATAGGAAAAAGGGGTTTTGGTACTGAATGAAAAAGAACATTCTTACCATTTGAGACTACATAATCTCCAAAAACAACCAGTGATGAGTATATAATCGCACAGGAGCAACAAAAGTGGGAGAGACCCTAAAGTACTAAAGTTGTGTGGGACCCTAGAACCTCACGTCTCGGTGAACCAAATCATACATTTCCCGTGAACAAGCCACCGGTAGAGAAGTACCTCCTACCATAGTGGTATACAGTCATAAACCAAGGTTTAGTTAGTGTTGTATGCGTCAATCCCTCTAAGTGAAACTGGGCCGAGGCCACTCCCGTATCACTAGCATGCTAGACTAGTCTTCCCACCTAATACCCAGGCGTCCCCTTTTGTTCTCATTATTCAAATTTCACCCTACTCATCAAGGTCAAGTCACAAAACACAAAATAGAACTTCACAACATTTAAGAACTACGACATTTCTAGATCCAAACTAATGTTTACAAAACATTTGAAAAATTGGTTTAGGAATTTTATGAAAATAAAACAACACGATCAACAGTGAAAAACCCACTCAGACGCACCCTAAGACTGTAACAAGGATCAAATTTCAACTGCTGCATTTGTTCAAAAACCAAGGCACAACACGGTAAAAACTCGGCGATCTAAACAAGCCACTAATAAAAGTAAAAGATCATGCTCTACTAGTAAAACCGAAAAATCACATCAGCATTTAAATAAAAGTCATATTAACATAACCAAACCAGCAGACTAAATGATCAAATTCCCTAAGCATGCGAAACCACCTACCTCACAAAGCTGCAGGAAGTGACACGGCGCAAACTCTCATTGTGCAACGGTCGCACTGTATGAATCTGTCAAAAGGGTCCTAAAACAGTGGACCAAATACCCACAATGCCAACCCAGTGAAACATCAGTTTTCCATAAAAAAATGAACATCGGCAATTAAATAATTCAGTTAACTATTAATCAGGATCAGTAATAATTAAATAAATTAATTAACAATTAAGACAAAACAATAAATTAAGTTGATTAATAGGTATACGAATCCAAATCTAACTAAATAAATTAATTAACAGTTTAACAATTTGAATTAAATTAGATGATTACAAATCTCATAATAACTATATAAATTAATTAACAACTAAACAATTTCAATTAAGTAAGATGATTTACAAATTTAATAATAACTAAATAAATTAATTAACTATTTAACAATTTCAATTAAATAAGATGATTACCAAATTTAATAATAATCCATTAAATTAATTAACAATTTACCAAATTAAATAAGTTAATTAACAATCTATCCAATTCAAATAAATAAAATAACTAACAAATTTAATAACAATAAATTAATTAATTAACACTTAAACAATTGCATTAATAATTAAACAACAAAAATATCAATTAAACAAATTAAAATTATTAAACAAAATTAAAAACAAGCCCTTGAGGAATGTCGGGAACGTGAAGAGGGGTGACACGGCGGTCTGGTAGTACGATCGGGGTGCGGGAGGAGGTCCGGCAATGTGAGAAGGGTGCGAAAGCCGCTGTCTGGTGAGAAGAAGGAAGGCACCGGCTGCTGGTCAGGCCAGAAAAGGAGGAGGGGAGGAAGAAGGGAGTTGGGGCGCGACTTCGGCTGAAGGGGAGGTAGTAGAGGGTAGCAGGGTGGGCGATCAAGTGGAGGTAGTAGGGGGTAAGGCGTGGCCTGGTATGTGAGGAAGGAAGTAGATGGAGAGGGTGAGAAGGGGAAGGGAAGGGGGAGCGCAGCGGGTGAGGGGATATGAGGGGAAGGGGAGTGCAGTAGGTGGTGGAGGGGAAATGTGGGAGAGCAGTGGGTGAGGGTGAGGAAACGGGGGAGAGCAGCGGGTGAGGGTGAGACCGTGAGGGAAGGGGAGGCCGTGAGGGGGTGGGGGAGAGTGGCCGGTGAGGGTGAGCGCAATAGAGAAGGAGGGAGGATGGTGGGAGAAAAGAAGAGAAGAGGGAGAAGGGAGGTTGCGGGAGAGAGGAGAGAAGGAGAGAGAGGATACGTGGGGAGGAAGGAAGAGGAAAAAATGATGAAAAATAGGAGAAGGGGGGGGGGGTGGCTACGGTTTTGCATGGGGGGCCGAGTAAAATAAAAAATAATAATAAAGAAAATAAATAAAAATTAAGACCAATCCAAATTCTGTAAATAAAAGAACTATATGAAATAAAATAAAGTAACAAAAAAAGGTTCCTAATAATAATAAAATTATTAATAATAAAAAAATAAAAATAATATTAATAAAGACAACAAAAGTAATAATAATAAAAAAAGAATAATAATAATAATAAAGATGAAGTTAAACATCTGGTGTTTGATATGTCCGCACAACAGACACCGCACATCAAAATGGCTAAGCCGCACGATTTCGCCCGTGCCCTACCCCTGCAATGAGCAGCGTAAGGCTCGCGCACACACATCGTTGCCACGACGGGCAACCCGCATCGGGTTCAGCCCGTGCTATAACCAAAAAAATTTAAAATAATAGAGAATTTATTCACGAAATACAAATTTAAAAATTAAATTTGTTCCTCAACGAAGTCCGGGCGTGACATCCAGGATGAAGAGGAAAAGATCCCATGCTCTAAAGTGTGCCTTTTTCATTAATCGGAGGGTAAGACCACATGATAAAAGCATCTACACATGGTTGTCATCTTCAAATAACTGATGCACCAAATCTCATCCAACCTGATAGAGTGGTCATGAAATTTCCAAGGTCGTTCCCATTTTGGAATCACAACCTGAGTAATAATAGAAAATTTCCACAGTTTTACCCTTTCCTCACTAACAGCTTGATTGGATGATACATGTTCAACACAACCCTTTCATATGATACATCCTGATCCACCCATGTTACAATCCAGGATGGAGAACCCACCAGCTTGTTTAGCCACATTCTCAACGCTCTTCCCATGATCAGAGGCATCTTTGAGTACCGCTTTATTAGATTTTTGTTTCTCACAGAGACTAAAGAGTTCATAATGACTGATTTGGTCCTCATGATGCACCTTATCATCCTTATCCTAAGAGTTCTCAGCATCATCATCATGTTTAGGGTCTCCACTTTCGCCCTCAAGAGCACCTTCACGATCCACCATCTCCTGTTTTTTCTACAACCTTTTTAAGTTAATATGATAATGAGATTTTAATTAATTTTTCAATGTGATATAAAACTTATTATAGCATAAAAATTGTTATATTTTTGGAATTAACTATGATTTTATTTAAAAATTAAATTATTAATATTTAGGAAATTATTTTTTAAAAATGGTGTTCACATTTTAATTCTACACATCGAAAAATGGTTAAGGTGAATTTTTGGGATTTTTCTAAACATCATGAATTTTCTATAAATAGTAAAATACAGTATAATAATGTATATACAAAATATCAGTTAAATACACAATTTATGAAATAATACCTGATGTAAGGCCACTTGGTTTGACCAACATGTAGTTATTACTATTAGGGGTCACATGAAACAACACTATTAGTTTTCATGATGGAATAATAAAATAATTAATAAAAAATTCCGAATTCACTCCTCTGCTCCACTATAAACCTCCCCTCACTTCCACTTCTCTTCAATCTTATAAGCCCTAAATCTTCTCAATGTTCTTACCAATTACCATTACCTAGTCACTTCTCACATCATAGAAGATATGGATTTGTCCAAAAGTTTAAAACCCCTTCCCTTATGGAGGATCCCAAGGAGGATATTCCAATGGTAAATCATCTATCTTTTTCATTTATTTTCATTTTTATTTTCCTCCATTTCATATTCTATCCTAACCTCATCATTCCAAATTACCATTATTCATCTAGTATCACTTATATATTATAATTATATCATGTTACTAGAAGAACCATTATCAATATTCTTAATCTATAGGTTTAATTTTACAAACAAAATAAACGTCTTTGATGTTTTAATTTACAACCTTCGTGGATGAAGAAGATTCATTCACCAATTTCTCCTTCATTAATTGTAATGATACCATTTTATGTTTGAAAAAGAATATAATATATGTATTAATATCAATTTAAAATTCCTGATCTAGTATATGTAGATAATATTAATTCATAAAACCAAACTAGTTCTTAACAATCAAATACCTTTAAAATTATCAAAGTGGTTGTCATTAATATATCATCTAATGATTCATCCCCATTACATGTAACCAAATAATAGAAATTACCGTCAACAATTATGGATGTTTATAAATGATATTTAAATCCTTTCATCATGAACTCTGTTAAAAAAAGAGGCGAACCGATTATGAATGTCAAGAAAACGAACACTCAGGAATGACAGAATTCAATCTTTTAACAAATAAAAATCAACATAATAGGATTAATAAAATCATGATAAACTAAATATATTCCTAATAAAATAATAATTATGTTATTATTACGTCTATTTTTATATTCCAGGATCATAAGTTGATGATCGGACATAATAAATTTTCATTTGATTTTTTTTATTGTATAATTACCAAAATGAAATTCTTATGTATTATTATGTATGAATCATTAATTATTTGTGTGTGTTCTATATATTTTTACCCAAAAGAATAATTTTTTATTTTATTGGGATTAAAGTGTTTTTTTAATGGTTTATTATTAGTTTGACTATGTATGTGATGTCTTGAATCCATTCAACATATTACTGAGAATGTTTAAAATTTATGTTTAATGATTAGGGAATGTTAGATACATTTTATATGTTAGTTTTAATAAGAATATATATGTTGTTTATGTTGATCGAAGATCAAATGAGTAATTCAATGGAATTATTATGTGTTGTGTGGGGCATGGTATTTCCCATCTATGCATCAGTAATTCTCAAGAGACAAATAGGCATGGACTTGGCTAAGTCCTTGCCTAATTTGAGATATGGATTTGGCCGAAGACTTAATCATTTTTAGACATCTTGGACGAGTACAAGAAAATATGTTTTAGAATGTAATGAATATGCACTTAACTTATTATGGGAAAATTAATTGAATGCTCAGGTGGTTATTCGACTAGTAGCATACCCATGGTTATTTTTTATTATGGAATTATTTACTCAGATCATATTTATGTCATAATGTGTTCAGATTAAATATTTGTAAAGGCATGTGTTTTCAATTATTCACCATGAATAATGTTTATGTTTATGTTATATTCCGCTGTAATGAATACTCTTACTGAGCATTTGACCTCACCCCTTTCTTATGTTCCATTTTCCAAGGATATGAAAAAGTATGTTATGAAGGACTTGGAAGCATAATCTAGGAGGCAAGGGGCTTTCTAATGGATTAATTAGGTGTTTTATTTACTTCACTATGTAATTTTAAATATATATATGTATATTGATTCCAAATATACTAATCTATTCATTACTTTGGTATATGAATTTCCTATAATCATAACATTGTAATGAAAATAGGCACCGACTCTAGGCAACTGGGGATGGGTCTTTAAAATTGGTACCACTTTTGATGATACCACAATATTTCTAAACACACAACAAAAACTACAAAATATTAACCTTATCAATTTTCCATTTAACAACATCCTATTTATTAATTAATGGATTCACATAAATTTATTTCTATCACTATTGAGTGACTACCAACCACAACCATATCAAAACAACAACAAGGCTAGATTTGTACTCCACTGCACACACCCATTCATACAATACCAACTATTATTTATCAAAGTTATTCCACACAATCATCCACTCACAACTTAGCTCTATATCCCAACTTCTCACCAATTCGAAGATGAAGTCCAACTGCATACGATTTCCTAACCACACCACAGTCCCACTGCCGAAGGATTTTTGATGAGCACGACACAAACAAAGTATGTTAAGTTCCCTATATTTAAATCTATTACAAAATGAATAAATCACTAAACATGGGATTCCAGAAGACCTATATAAAACCCAAAAAGAATCCCACATCAACTAAAATTAACCCACAACCCCACATTACAGACACACTATACCCTTCTCCCGAGAAAAATTTCTTTGTCCAACCTTGTATCCAAAACCGTGCTCCCAACAGATGCACTTCACAGCACACACAAAGTTAAAAAGCACAACAAAATAGAGAACTCAAACACACCTATCAACAAGATGTGTATATATTCATATGTAACCAATAATGGTTCTTTAATTCCCCATAATTATAACTGGGGTGGTCAAAAAATAGGATTGATCTTAGGGAGTTCATACATTAAACCTAGTATATGTGGTTAAATAGTTTTTTCTCGCTATGTTAATTTATTAAAGAACCCCAACAAAACAGAACCTCAATAGAGAAAAATCAATGATCACCATATTTCATGATTTTTAGGTATCAGACTATCAAAACCATCGATAAATAAATCAATGATATAAAATAATACATGTGATCCACATCGAAACCCTCCTTGCCCATTATTTAATTTAACCCGACTATCTTTTGTATCATATTTAATTCCTATTTTTTTAGTTTAATGAATATTATTCAGACTTTACTCACATGGAAACATTATTATAGCCACTCTGCATGATTCACAAATAACGAGAGGCATAAATAATCTCTAGTGGATGATCAAAGGATTGAAGTTCCTCCTTCCACCATGAAATGGGGGATACAGGAGTAGTAGGAAGGAACTCAAATAAAGGTGAGCTAGATACCTCTATCACCGTCAAATGAATCACCTAGTGAGTAAGGATCTATTCACATCAATGGGAAATAGAATAAAAAAAATGAAGGGATGGTCCCATATTTGATGATCCATATCCTATTTTTAAGGAAGAACGGTTTCCAAAAGTCATTAATAATGGGATCTTGGTCATGATTACATGGGGTTTGAATCTCAAAGGTCTTTTAATGTTAGTAAATTAATGATATACATAATTTTTTTCAAAATTTTATAATAAATTCCCAAACAAGGCTTTAAACATGGTTTACATAAAATAATACATAAGTGGAGTGAAACTAAATTAATGGGAAAAACTAGGAAAAATAAAAAATGAATCAAAGATGTGTGAGTCACCAATGCATAGCCACCGAATGGTGAGCTACTGACACGATCTACCCACACTGAGCCACTGACACTGACCCATTGATGCAATGACATATTGATGCCATGACCTACCGAAAACATGACTCACTGATACCAATACGCTTGAATCACCGATGGACATTCCCTTGATTGACTGATGTCGATGCCCTAGACTCACCGATGTCGAGGCCCCTAACTCACCTATACCAACACCCCTAACACAGTGATGCAATATAAAGATGATACACTTTATTATTGACTCATTAACATGCATTCACATAGACATCTTGATGCACTGAGATGCCCATGCACTAACATGCCAATAGAAAACTGGAAATTTGTAGTCTCTTGAAATGAGATACCATTGAATCACAGAACACACTAAACACTATATTTTCCTAAAGGAATGGATTAGGGACATCCTAGTTATTACATATGATACCCCTCAAACTATTCTAACTCTTGAAATTTTCCAAACTAACCTAGAAGAACATGGGGGTCCGAACAACCCGCCCTTAAGATACCTCTTAAGATAAAAACATCTTGTGTTATTATTAAGGCTAGAATGAAAAACTCGACATCCCAGAACACATTATTGTAATATATATCATGAAAAAATATGTAATCACTAGGTCCCCACACCTCCCAAAACAACAACACAAACACCCATTCTCCCAATGTCCTGGAATAGTGATTAATGATCTCCTTCCTCCATATAAGGATACAATCCGCTTTGGGTAAAACTGTCTTGCCTACATGGGTCCAATCACATCCTCATTAATGTATCGTGATTAGGGATAAGGTTTAATGCTACCCATAGATAGGAATTCTCACACAAAATTGGAGAATGGGGAACACAAATCTATAGAAAGCGATATCAAAGATTACATAGGTTTTGGGTACAAAGAAAAACAAAATGGAAGCTCAAAATAGATCCCAGTATTGGGCACGCATCTATGATTTCCACTCCCATGTAATATCCTCGAATCCACCATGAATCTATAACACACGGTCCAATGGAATGGTCCTCCCACGAAGTACTATCTCTTTATGATCCTTGATTAATGTTGGTCACTCCACGAACATCGAATCTCATCGACATCCAACTCTTTATAGCCAAGGTTGAGGTTGTCATGGTGTAGATACTGATGTCATAAAGAGACATGAAATACATTATGGAACCTTTCCTATCAGGGAGGTAACACCTACTAATATTCCATCTTCCTAACTCATCCCAACACCTAGAATGTTCTGAGGAAAATTAGAGAAATCATTCTTCCTCTAATAGTCCTAAATATCCATACCGAGGGGATCCCATTAAAAACATGTGGTCCCAAAACTCGAACTCCAAGAGCCTCCTATTGTGATTGGAATATGTCTTATGTCTATCATGGTCCACCTTTATCCTCTCACACACTACATAAACGTTCTATGTTGTGCACCACACAACCCCTTGTCAAGAAAGGGCCATTTATCCTACCTCTGTATAAAAAAAGGGATATCGACACAGTATTCTATACAAGGATTTGAACGGTTTCATGATAATTGAAGAGTGATTGCTATTATTATTGGAAAACTCTACCAGGGGAATGTGTCGAACCCATGAACCTTTTAAGTCCAGAACACAACCACACAACCACGTAGAATATCCTCAAATGTCTGGATATTACTCTCTATTTACCCATCCATTTAAGGGTGGAAGGAATTGCTAAGGTGAAATTAAGTTCCAAAACAATTTTGTAATCCATTACTGACTTTTGAGATAAACAGTTTATCTCAATCTGAGATGACGGATCTTGGAAGTCCATGTTGTTTCACCACTTGGCCTACGTACCTCAATGCTATGGCATCCACTACGATGGACTCATTGATCGCTAGGAAGTGAGATGTTTTCATTAATTGGGCCAATACTAGACAATGATAATCACATCCTCTCTGAAATATGTGTAATCCTGTGACAAAAATACATCGATATGTCATCCCACATCAACTCTGGAATGTCTATGGGATGGAATAGGCCACCAGAATCATAGTGTTTGGACTTTACCTATTTACACAATATGACTCATTCCATAAACTCTTCCACTGCCCTCTTCCACCCCCAAAGCACATGAACTAGTCACTCAAGCCTCACTATATCTTATAGACTCCCATATTAACATCCTAGTGTGATATATAAAACTCACGGAGAACCCCCTTCTCAAATTTCCACTTGAAAAAATAGATTCCCATAGAACAACATTCAATTATGATTATCCTACAACCATATTAACAATGAACCACCCTGGACTATGAAATCATGCATTATTTTAGTCTCTGAGTCTCCCCAATGAGACTCCACAACCTATCACTCAACGGATGAATACACATTCCTCTAAAACTGATAGGCACTGCCACTTTCCTACCCAACATCCAAGTGCAAAGAATCCAAATTTTCCATTACCTTCCAAGAATTCATGGATTCCCAAACTACCTAATTCTTTGAAATCCACCTCAATCCATCTTCCACCACATTCCCCACCACTATAGTTAAAGATATTTCAAATTCGTAGTCCTAAAGAATCTCCATCCACCTTCACTACAACAAGTTCATGCCTCATTTAGAAAATATGTACCTCAACATCATGTGATCTGTGATGACCAAAAAGTGATCCCCTAATAGGTAATTACACCACTTCATCAGTACATAAATGACTTTTTCAAGGTCCGTGTTATGGGTGGAAAAATTATATTAATGAAGACGTAACTTCCTAGACTCGTAAGAGAATACTCTTGTCCAATAGAGTAGCACACATCCCATGGCTAGGCCTGAAGTGTTACTGAACACATCAAACATAACCCCTTCCTCTACAAACCTATGCACTAGTATACTGATTAGCTTCCCCTTCAAATAGATTAAATATTCTTTACAATTCTCCCTCCACAAAAGTTCATGGTCTTCTCTAGTAAAATCTATCAATACTGCTTCAACCTTAAGCAATGGGGTACAAAACAACGATAATAGCATGGCAGTCACAAGAAACTAAAAACCTTCACCACATTCTTGGGTGATTCCCATGAAATAACCACTTCAACCATTGATAGGTCCATTGCTCTCCATTGCTGAGACACCTTGTGTATGAGGATGTTCACCTATTAAATATAGAACACACACTTAGAGAAATTTCCGTAGAACTGGTGGCGTTGGAGGACATCCAATATAGTCCTCCTATGCCAGACATGCTCCTCATCTTACTATGAGTAGATAAAGAAATATTCAAAGAATATGATGATGATCTAGTCTAGGTAGTCATGGAAAATAGAGTTCCTGAGCCCAATGACCTTGTCTGGTGCATTAATAAAACCATATGGCGTGACCATGAACTCGAAGTTCCAAAACTATCACATGAATGTAGTCATTGAGATGTCTCCCTCTTTTACTATCAACTGGTGATAGCTAGAATTTAGATGGATCATAGAGAACCAACCTTCTCCCTTAAACTAGTCTAAATAGTATTTGATCCTTATAAGGGTGTAATAGTTCTTGAACAACACTTGATTAAGTCTCAAGTAGTCAATGTACAGTCTTACACCACCGTCTGCTATCAATGCGGAAAAGACCAGAGTGTTGGGACGACTTTAGTAATTGAGTTGTATTTGTTGTAAATGAATTCAATGAATTTCAATGGTTTCTAAAGACACTCTTTTAAATGAAATGGATCATGGAAATCAGACGATTGATGCGCTGTCCTTGAAAGATCAAAGAACTTGTATCATTTGTGATACAATGTTTATAACACTGAGCTACCATGTTTTTAGGATGAGTGAAGTACTTTAGATGTAATAAACCAAAAAGAAAATAAGTAGGAAGAAGGGAGTGGCATAACTTGTCACTTGATGGTGGTACACATGCATGTGGTTGATTGTTTTTTACATTGACATGCATTTTTTGTATACATAGTTTTCAACTAAGTATTTATTATGTGGAATACTAAAAAATTTGTCCAGCCCATGAACTATCTACCCCAGCCTCAACCCAAGGAACATGTGGGACCACAAGGGGGTCTACCACACCGATGGTGAGGCCTAGATAGATCCAGCTCGCAAGAGGTGTGTGACGTACGTTTGTAATCCCACAAGAGTGCACACACGGTAATCAACCCGTGTGCAGTATGCATAGTTGGCACTAAGAGCACGCTCACCAGAAGAATAGGTCGGTGCACAGCGCACCCATATGGAACTGGTGTGGGGCAGCACCAGAGGGGGGAGAGGTGAATTTTGAGCATATGTTGAGATGAGTTGAGTAATATACCGTCCCTCTACCTCATCTGAGTTTCGATTTATGACACCATCTATCACCCGCTCATCTCATCCCGCATCTCGGTCAACCTTCCGATCAGCCGTGACATCTGATCATTCAATATCTGCCACTCATATGATCTGTTGCCCTATGCATTTGAATCTGAGCCGTCCGATCCTCCCGCAGATTTGAATCAGTCACATCGTCATCTTCAACCTTTAGCACTTTCCAGTGCCACTGTAAGTCACCAGAGAAGAAGCCCGATCAACATGAACAACCAATTAATTTCAAATAAGGATCATTTCAGTACCATAAATGCTAATTTATTGAATCGAGACAATGCGAGAAATCTACATCTTGCATGCAATCAGATTTCTCAGAGGAGGCCGAAGCAAACAGAGTTGTGTGGTATTAATTTTTTTCCAAGATACATGGATGATTCATGCATGAATCATTCACAAGAATTGTTCACAGAATCTTGAATCCATTCATAAAGATAGGATCCCACGTTGATGTGGAAACAAACCGAGGATCTCATCATATCTTCACCTTCAGGTTTGAGGATTTCAAAATACCAGAAATTTTGAGGATTCAAAACGTGATTCTTGCGGCTTCTCACATGTTTTTTCAATGAGGAGGAGCGGATCCTCTCTCCTATAAAAGGGGGATCCCATGAAGAGAAGTGAGGCTACTCACCAATACACAAAGTGGTTATGTTCCAAAAACAGAGCACATTCTTTGATGAATAAAGTCATGTCCTGTAGACCTTCAACAAGTACCATGAACTATTGATAAGCCTTGCGAAGAATAAGAGGATCTGAAAACCATTTGTGCGAAGAAGAAATCATAAAACATGCGATAGGTTTACCCAAATACTCATGGTGTTTTTGTGAAGGAAATCCTATGGCTAAGAAATTGGTGCAATCGCACCCTGGGTGTGCTTTGGGAATATAGTTCCTCGCAGTAGTCTTTATTCTATGAAGGATATTCGTGCTCACTAATAAGGTGACCCGTGGGACATCTTGGTTTCATGAAGAAAGCTGAAAACCCTATTATTTGAATATTTATTAATCTATTTGCAGGGGTTTGAGTTTTGGTAAAGGAGAGTCTAAGAAAGGGGATGTAGGTGTTGCATGCACACATGTGCATTGTTTGAAGAATCTTGAGGCCATGATGATGGAGTTTCACAAAATGAAGGGTTATACCGATTCCGATATGATGAATTATGTATATAAACTTAAGAAAACACTTGAACTAAGTTTAATAGAATAAAAAAAGATAAAGAAGAGGAATAGGCCTTGAGTAGTAACTTGCACATAGAAAGGGTTTCACCCATTCGGGTTTGAAGAAACACACACAAATACCAAAATCTAGTGAAAGAGGATAAAAGAAAAGAAAGAGGAGGAAGAGGTTAAGTTTTTGTGTGTTTAATGAAAAATATTCATTATGGGTTATCACAGAAGAAGAAGAGGAGGAGAATTCATGCTTACATGCATGCATTTTCACATGTGAAGTGACTTAAATAAAGAATCAAAATCATGTGTGCGCACCTGTATAAAGAAGAAGAAGAAATAAAGGGAATAAAAGGATCAACCTAATTTCATATGCCTAATCACATGTATACATCAACAAGAAGAAAATAAATCACTCTGATGATTCCAAGTATGCTGATCTTCAATGCGTGAATAATCACATTGGTAAATGTGATTCACTCTATGAAAGACGAAGAAGTGTTAGTGCATTCCGTTATTTCACTAAAGAAGAAGAAGAAGTCCAAGTGCAATTCGTTTGGCACTAGTGAATAATAAAAGTAAAAGACAAGAAGAATTCCTTTCCTACTGCATTGGAAGTAATCAAGTGAAGAGCACTGAAGAAGACAAGAAGGAGAAACCACCTTTTGAAGAAGGAAGAAGACTGTCTCCATAGATAGTATAAAGAACCGGCTAGAGGCTGCAAGTTGGGCTAGGCCATCACCAATCTAGAGAAGAGGATTGTTTCCCACCCCCTATAAAGTGTAGGGACTCACACTGGATAGAGGATTGTTTTCCTCACCACTCCACTATAATTTCATATCACATCATAGTGGAGAATCCATGCACCGGTCATATCCATGCATGTAAAGAATTTAGAGACTCTTATTGAGTTGTGAAACTTGTAAAAATATCACGTGCATATTTTTACTGGTTTCTATTATTTCATGTGATAGGGAAACCAAAATAATATAATAAATATCCTAACATGTCAAGTGGTACATGGATAAAAGTTGGAATTGGTATAAATTTACTCTATAATGATTCACCCCATCTCACAGTGTTAGGTATATCCGAAACTGGTCCTCTCAATTGGTATCAGAGGGAGGTTAACCTCCGTTGGATTCTCTACAGTTAAGTTATTCGCTTTAGAATATTTGAGCTTCTTTACTATGTTTTCAATGAAGTGAACTTTTAGTGAAGATTTAGTTATCTCTGAACAGAAGGCTATATCTATCAAGACCACAATGAATAGGAAAAAGAAGGAGAACAAAAAGATGAAGAATAAGTCCCTCCTATCTAAAGAAGAGGATGTATCTATTTCTCCAGATCTGGAAGACATTGAAGACTCACCAGACATGTAATGTTACGAGAAGGTGGATCAAGTTTCCACTAATAAGATGGATAACCTTCCTAACTCAAATGATAAGGAGGAGTGTGTTAGTACATTTGGAAATTATTCTCATGATGAAAATTCTAGCAAAAGTGGTGATGATCAATCTACAACATATCAAGAAATATTAGTTGAGATATTAAGAATGATTTATCATGGTATTCCTGAAGAGATTACATCTCTTGTTTGTGGAGTATTTCAAAGCATGCAAGAAAATATTACTCAACTGAAAGAAGAACTTGTTGTTTTGGATAATGTCTTACAAGAAAAACTTGTCGAATGTTTAAAACTCTCCAGACAGGTTGGTGACTTTGAAGCAACAAAGAGGGGATTTGAGGTATGTTCTTGAAAGTGGTTCAACGAAGTTTAAGAGAAATAGGGAGTCACAAGGCTCAATAAGACAAGATCAATGCACTTGAAGATGATGTGAAAAAGAGAAATGATGTCAAGGATGTATATTTGGAAGAAAACTCCAACATGATCAAAGATCTTGACTCTTTGTTACAAAAAAATATGCATGAGGATGAATTTGAAAGATTAAATAAGGATTGTTAAGAGAATATGACTATGATTTAAGACCATGAATTCATCCTCAATATGAGATTTCTATAATTGGAAGACGACTTTAGCCATCTGGAGAAGACACATATTTAGTTTCCACAAAAGAAGGAAATAGTTTATGCAAGTATTCTATTCTCAATGGAGTATTCTAATGTAAAAAGTCCTCCAAAATGTGATAAAAAGATCATCGCCTCACTCATTGATCTATCACAAGTAGTTGAGAAATTAAAGGTATCATCCATACCAACAAGTAGGAATTTTTTTGTTACTACAAAGATTACTGGTTGGAAGAAACGTTCTAAACATGTATGGACGAAGAAGAGTGAGAAGAAACCTACCACCATGGATATGGTGGATAGGGGAAAGAGTGTGGAAGAAATCTCTCCAAATAAAGAAAAAACATGGCAAGAAGATGATTCAGCGACCTTATAAAAAAGATGGGACGAAGTCAAGGTTTGTTGGTCAATGCTAGGGTTGTAATAGATTTGGGCATTGTGCACTGGATTGTTGGTACAACTTATCTAATGTAAAAGAACAGATAAAGTTAATCTCAAGGTAGATAAATCCAGAAAACAAGAAGCAACGTCCATAGATCCAGAAGAATCTATATACTGCATATAGATTTGGAATGATAGATTACATCTGTGATGTATGCAATAGTAGAGGTCATATGAATGGTGCATATTCATATAAGAAAAGAAGACCAAAAAATCTAGGTAAGAATGAAGAAGCATTCTTGGGAAGAAATCATTTGAATAATGTGAAAACAAATTCTCCCAAAAAAATTTCAGGAAGAAAATATGAGAAGTAATTGGATTCTAAATCCATGAATGTGAAGGGTGGTGCATCCAAAATAATTAAAAAGAATGAAATCAATCAGAATAAGCCATATAGAAGATCCAATCTTAATGCCTTAGTCTCTAACGATATATTGGTGGTTTGGTGAGATGATTTGGAAAGAATGAGAAAGATGGAAGATGCACAATCTACGAATTGTGCTAAAAGTAAAAAGAAAATTCTACATGAAGAAAAAGAAGTTCGGTGTTTGAGGTGCAATAAGGATGGTCATACTGTTAGAAGACGCTTTGAATTTACTCCATCCAAACATGAATTCCTAAAAAAGATTAATGTTGCGCCAAGAGATTCTAGTTCTTTAAAGTCCCTTGCAGAAATAATATTCACATGCAACGAAATGATGGAAATATTGAGGTCTACACAATAACAATCAGCATTGAAGATCAGTTTTGAAAGTGTGATGAATGGAGAATCTGGGTTGAGAAGATCATCTCAACCTTGTTGTTTACATTGATGGAATAAGAATGATCAACTTTATTCCCTTATGTATTTGAGTATTGTATTTGTTCATATAATATATGGAATTGAAGGAGAGGCAAGATCTTAGGGGTATATCATGAGAATAAATGGTGAGGAGTGTTCCCTTGAGGTGGAGACACATGAAGAAGCTCTGATAGTCATTTTCTCAATTAGTGTCAACTTCAGTTGATATCAAAATTCAATCAATCTGATGATTTTTTGAAGATCATGTCATTTGAAATGGTATTCCATTTCCCAGTCTCTCATCCTTGGTTACTCAAAGTAAATATTATTTCTCAAAGGGGGATTAATTGAATCACTCTATGACATAAAAAAATGAAAGTGTTCCAAGGTCAGATATCCTGCCTTTTACAGCTAAATGTTTTTTATCCACATTTTGAAGTGACTGCATGGATCTCAGGTTGATTATTTCATATTAATCTTACTATCCAATTCCTGGAATAAAAGGGAGATAAAAAAATGCATGAGTTCTCATCTAATGAGGTGTCATGATTATTTGAGAATGGAGAGCCTTGTTGTCTAAATCAAATCCTCTTGTTTTTTAAATCGTGCATTTCTCAAGTAGACATAGAGTGAAATGATTGATGGAAAAATGAAAAATTATTAAATGATACCCTTAATACCATGAACTTTGTATTTCTTGTCAATAAGGGGGGAGAGAAAAGTGAAATGAAAGATGTAAGGGGAGATAAGAGATCATTTTTACATTGACACATCCATTTCTGGAGAAGTCTGAAGGTATTGACAAAAAACACAAAGGGGGATATTGTTTGGACCACATTAGTAATTGAGTTGTATTTTTTGTCAATGAAGTCAATGAATGTCAATGATTTATAAATACACTCTTCTAAATGAAATGGAGCATGGAAATCTGACAATTGAGGCACTGACCTTCAAAGTTCAAATAACATGTATCATGTGTGATAAAATGTTTAAAACATTGGGTTAATATCCTTTTTAGTATTAGTGTTGTACTTTAGATGTAACAATCCAAAAATAAAATAAGTAGGAATAAGGGAGTGACATAACTTGGCACTTAAAGGTGGTACCCATGCATGAGGTTGATTTGTGTTTAATGACTGCCATGCATTTTTTGTATACTTAGTATTATACTATGTATATATTATGTGGCATACTAAAAAATGGGCCCAGCCCATGAACAACCTACCCCAGCCTCAACCAGAGGCACATGCGGGACCACGGGGGGTCGACCACACCCATAGGGATGCCTAGGCCGAGCCAGCTCACAAGAGCGATGTGCATACCATGTATAAGCCCGCAGGAGTGTGCACACGGTGATCAACCCATGCATAGGATGCATAGTAGGTGCTAAGAGCATGCCCAAAAGAAGCATATGTGGGTGTAGAGTGTGCCCATAGAGAGCTGGTGTGGGGCAACACCATAGGGGAGAGAGGAGAATTCTGAGTAGCTGTCAGGAAGAGTTGAGCAATAAACTGCGCCACTCCTACATGCACATTTTGATGTGGGATATCATTTTAACAACTTGGATGGATTCTCAACCGATCATCTCATCCCGCATCTCAGTCGACCATCCGATCATCCAAGACATTTGATCATTCAATCTCTGCCTCTCATCTGATCTGGCGCCCTACGCATTTGAATCCGAGCCATATGATCATCTCATGGATTTGAATCATCCGCACTGTCGTCTTCAAC
The DNA here is from genome assembly GCA_963277665.1 of Viscum album. NCBI lineage: Eukaryota > Viridiplantae > Streptophyta > Magnoliopsida > Santalales > Viscaceae > Viscum > Viscum album. The sequence goes on from OY728137.1 coordinate 1,663,516,754, forward strand.
CTTCATCACATTCCAGCGCCGCTGTAACTCACCGAAGAAGAAGCCTGATCACCATGGAAAACCTAGGACTATCAAAGGCGGATCATTTCACTAGCATAAAGGCTACTGGATTGAACTGAGACCATGCATGCAATCGACATCTTTCATGCATGTGAATATCTCTAAGGAGGCCAAAACAAACAGAGTTGCAAGTCCTTAATTTATGACCATAATACAATGACGATCCTTACGAGATTCATTCACTATAATTGTGCACATAGTCCTGAATCCATGCATGAATATAGGATCCTATATTGAAGTGGAAACAAACAGAGGATCTCATCATATCTTCACCTGAGGGATTGATGTTTTTAAAATGCTGGAAATTATAATGATACAAAATGAGATTCTCGCGGCCTCTCACATGGTTTATAAATGAAAAAGAGAGGATCCCCTCTCTTATAAAAGGAGGATCCATAGAAGATAAGTGAGGCAGCTCACCAATAACTGAAGTTCTTTTATTACAAAAATAGAGCACATTCTTTGATGAAAAATGTCGTGTCCCGTGGACCTTCAACAAGTCCCCTAAACTCTTGAAGAGACTTGCGAAGATGAAGAGGATCTGCACTCCCTTGTGAAAAGAACAAATCATAAAACACGTGATAGATTTACCAAAACCCTCGTGGTGTTTTTGTGAAGGAAAACCTGAAGCTATGGAATTGGTGCAATCAAACCCTAGCTATGCATTTTGAACATAGTTCCAAACACTACTCTCTATTCTGTTAAAGAGATTCGTGCGCACACATTATGAGCCCCTTGGTCCATATTTGTTCACAATGAAAGCTGGACACCCTTCTATTTGTAAATTTATTCTAATATTTTCAGGGTTTCGAGTTTTGGTATAGGAGAGTCTAAGAAAGGGGTAGTAGGTGTTGCATGCACCCATGTGCATTGTTTGAAGAAGCCTGAGGCCTTGAATAAGGATTATTGACAAAATAATGGGTTATACCCATTTAGTTATGATGATTCATGCATATAAACCTTAGGAAACACCCAAACTAAGTTTCAGATAAGAAAAGAAGAGAAAGAGGGGGAAGAGGCCTAGATAGGTAACATGCAAAGAGAATGGGTTCCACCAATTCGGGTTTGAAGAAACACACAAAAACACCATAACCTAGTGCACAAAGAAGAATGAAAAGAGTGAGGTTGAAGAGTTCAACTGTGTGTGTGTTTAAAGAATAATATTCATTAGGTTTTTTCAAAAAAGAAGAAGAGGAGGAGAATGCATGCTTACATGCATGCACATGATGACATGAATTGACATAAATAATTAATCAAAATCAAGTGTGTGCACGTGTATAAAGAAGAAGAAGAAAGAAAGGTAATAAAAGGACTAACCTAATGTCATATACATGATAACATGCATACATGAACCAGAATAAAATAATTCACTATGATGATGCCAAGTAAGCCGATCTTCATTGCCTGAATATCACATTTTTATATGTGATTCTCACTATGAAAGAAGAAGAACTGTTAGTGCATTTAGTTATTACACTAAAGAAGAAGAAGAAGCCCTAGTACAACTAGTTTTCCACTAGTGAAGATGAAAATTATAAGACAAGAATAATTACATGACTACTGCTTTGCATGTAATCAAGTGAAGAGCACTGAAGAAGATCAGAAGCAGAACCTAGCCATTGAAGAATGAAGATGACTTTCTCCATAGGTAGTATAAAGAACTATCTAGAGGATGCACGTTGGGCTAGGTCATCACCAGTCTAGGGAAGAGGATTGTTTCCCACCACCCCCTCTAAAGTGAAGGGACTCACACTTGCTAGGGGATTGTTTTCCAAGACACTCCACCGTAATTTCATATGACATCATAGTGGAGAATCCATGCACCAGTTATATCCATGCATGGAAATGACGTAGCTATACTTATTGAGTAGTAAACCTTGTAAAAATATCATGTGAATATTTTTACTTCTTTCTATTATTGCAAGAGACATGGAAATGAGAATAAGAGAACCATGATCCTAACAGGTCACGTGGTACATTTATAAATGTTGGAATTGGTTTAAAAGTCCCCAACACTAATTCACCCCCTCTCAGTGTTAGGTATATCCCAAACTGGTCCTCTCACAGAGAACCCCACATTACAAAAATGGAATTATAAAATCCTTATTCATGAGGTTTTCAAACTGAATCTCGTACTCCTACATCTCAGAAGGTGTTATCCGATAGGAAGCCAATGAAATCTATCAGGAATGGAATTGAAAGTCTATCTTGAACTCAATGTCATGTCGAGGGGGTTGAGTGAAAATTATTTTTGGGAAAACATCCATAAACTCACTAATTTAAGATCCCAAATCTTTTTTTAAGGTAACTTCTCAATTTTAGTTCATTTTTTAGAAAAGATGAATTTTGGAAAATGTTCATAGCACACCCCATGTACATTCTGAGTCCACGCCGTGTACTCGGTTACCTCGGGTAGCCATGTACTGGCCATGTAGCGGCCATGCACATGACCATGTGGGGGTGACCTGGATACTTCCTAATGCGGAGTATGGAAATGGAAAGTACACTCCATGAACTTCCAAATTATAGGCATCCATTATTTTAATTGAACTCTATCAGTTGCGTTGGAATCGCATAGGTAAGATCTCTCTTCGTCGTGAGCTTCATTTCCCAATTCCTCCCCCTTATCATGTTATTCCATGTTGAACGTTTTAGATGTTTTTATAGATATTCAGAGTTCTATGGTAATTCAAACCTTGAGAATCATGTATATTGATCTCCCAACACCGAGGTAGGTGGTTTGTGACTTTCCGTAGATATTCTTCGAGTTATATGTGCAATTTGGGCCAATACCCATGAAAGAGGTATTGTACGTTTAATGTTTTATCCATATTGTTTTGATTTTATTCTTGTATTCTTTACTAGAGGTTGATTAAATGTGAATAGGGTTAATTTATATGTAATGGATGTTTTTTCCCATGCACGATTTCCTGTTTTGACCTTTGATCTATTTTTCCTTTTAGGCTGCTATTTACTTTTCCATACCTATTTTTAGGATGTTGTGAATTCTCTGACATGATGATATACTGTAGATTACTATCCATGTAGTTCATGACGTTTACATTGGAAGATATGCACTTCTATACTTTCTTGACATACATAGTGCTGTGAGAACATGGTGTTTAGACCATAGGGAGAATGGACGTAGGGGCTTGTCTAATGTGTCTGTTCTACATAAAATTTGAGACCATAAGGGGAATTGATATATGTGATTTCTCATAGTGTCTGTAGATTCTCAATGTTGGCCACATGGCGAATAGACATTGAGTTCTTCCCCAAGGAACCTTTATTTACCGATATGAGACTATTGGATAAATTAACGGTTAGTGCTTCCTCCAAGAGTATGTGGTTAAGCTCTACCATAGGGGTTAGACTATGTGTACTGCCCTAAGGGTTGTATGTGTTACTTGGTTGGACCAGAGGGAAGAGGCTTTGAGTACATCCAAGAGGGTTACCTATTTTTGATTAACATATTTGTTTAGATTTTTCTTGAATATGATACAGAATGCATTGAAACTGTGTATTATTTATCTTGGGTGCTTCCTGTTTACTGCATTTCTTTGCCTATTGCCTGCCACATATTCACTAACTGTTAGGAAAAAATCTTGTGGTTGCCTACAGGGATTTAGTTCACACCCTATTTTGGTAATGTTTTAGGCACCAACATATTATATTGCTATAGGTATAGATAAGGGATATCACCCTTCTACTTTAGGTACTTGATTTGTTGTGCAGCTAGAGAACATGAGACCAAGCTATGGCTTGCGATGCTAAAGTATTTATATACATGTTTTCTATTATAAATGGGTTTAGTACTATTGTATTTCATCATTGTGATTTTTGGTCATCTTTTCTTGACATATGTTTCATGAATAATTCATATATATATATATATCTCTGTGTGTGTGCTCCAGTTTGTTATTTTCCAGTCTTATGTTGTTTACTTTAGTTTGGATTATTCATGCTTCATCTTTTTCTATTTCCTTCTTCCACTGTGTTACACTACCAATGAGGGCATAGTTTCTCCACTATCACACACATGGTCATCAGTCCTTGTCGGAAACCACTAGAATTCAGGGAAATGCACCTAAGTCCATGCGACCAACTTGGTATGGGGCACCTCTAGTTGCCTTCTAGAACCTAGATGTTACAATGTGGCATCAGATGAGTTCCTTTTTTCTTGACAAACTGTTTGAAGCATGTATCCTTGGATACAAGGGAATCAGTACTTGGTAATATGTTGTTCTCTGGAGTAGCTAACCCGTGTACATGGAAAAGACAATCTACCTTGGTTGTTCTAATTTTTCTAGTTTTTCAAGTTTCCATTTGATCTTATTTTCACCGTTGGGTGACTCACATATATTGTGTTCTTATTTTTGATGTTTTCAAGTTCTATTTATGTTGAAACTCAATGAGATGAGGATATTCCATCTCATGCGTCATATATTCACTTTCTAGGATTCACATGTAATGCATTCTTTCCAGGTTATTTAGGGTGAATTAGAAATTTCATGTTGTTGTGATGGATGTTATTCTAGATATGAATGCTTTTGTGATAGATTCTTTGATAGAATACATGTTGTTTGATTGGATATTAATTTTTGTAAGGACTTGTTTGAATGAACACAAATATTTGGTTCTTGAGGTGTTATGGGACCTAATGAATCTGAATTTGGTGGATCATTGAATTGATTACCTTGTTCATAACATGTGTATCATGCCAAGCTTGGATTCGTGGGGAGTATGGGCCCTCATGGATCAGAATTTGACACTTAAATGATCATTTCAATGTTTTATGGGCTCTATATTAGTTTTTGAGGCTTACTACTTGAAAAAACACAGAATACATGCCTTGTAGTTTTGAATACACACCATCTGTTCTTCTGTTTGGGATGAAACTGATTTTCTAAATTACTTGCAGTGTATTATATGTACACCCTGTGTAGTCTCTAACTGTGAGTCTGACTGTGTTGGTGGGGACATGGGGTTTGGAGTTGTTGGTATGACACACTATGTAGAGAATATACGTAACGTGTCGTAGAACCGTGTAATTGGCAGTGTCACTAACAACACAACATAGAAAAATATTCTTACTATGCACCATGTTCATCTGGAACATGTTTTGTGGTGTATCCCAGGTACCCGACCATCTATCTAACAACACATGCCAGTGTAATCCTATCTTTTACATACCTTGTCCGCCGGGAATGCGTCATGTAGTGTGAGACGGGTAACCGACCATGTATCTAACAACATGGGTTAGTAAGGATTGTCTATTTCACACAGTTTTTTCCACTAACACATCATATAGTGTTGATCTACAGAGAACTGTGTGGCTTATCCATGTTGAAGGACACTGGTAGGGGAAAAAGATTCATGTGCACACCTTGTGTTAGGTGAACATGTTGTGTGTATGAGGCATTACACGACCAGTTCTGGCAGGAGTACAATCCCATGTGAATGTCTAAAGGGAACACGCAATGTAGGTCTTATACACGTCATGTAGTCATGTATAGTAAAACATGAATGCTTTCTTTCTCTTGTTCCCTTCTTATGTTTTTAGTTTTTGGTCCTTGATAATCATGATATACGGTGTGCATTTGACCTTGAAAATTCATGTTACCGAGACGTCTTCCAGTTGTACACCAGTTGCAGGGTAGTGATCAGACAACAGATATGGCTGATCAGGGACTACCAATAGATCCTCCCACTCTTCCAGTTGTGGAACCAGCCATTATACAAGATGCAGGTGTAGATGCACAGTTTACGGATGTCTTTATGAGGATTATGAAGACCTTTCAGGGAGCACCGCCTCCTACCCTATCGATGGCAGAATTGACGTGGGTCTTTCAGCAGTACCATCCTCACACATTACAAGGGATGTAGGACCCCATGCTGTAGATTCATGGATAGAAGCCATGATGATTAGATTTGAGCATCTAGAGACGCCTCTAGAGAGGTGGGTCAAGCATGCTATATATATGCATTGGGATTCCAAAAATAGGTTGTGGGGGTGTGAACTTACATAAGGGACACCATCAAGTCATGAATTGGGAGGAGATTGATCATATCTTATTTTACTACCTCTATCTAGATACTTTGATTTCGGATCGAGCCTGAGCGTTTATGGGTCTCGAGAAGGGTTCTCCTTCGGTTTTGGAGTATTCCTCCCATTTTTCTCAGTTGCATCATTTCATGCCTATTTCAGGAGGTGATCAGTTATTCCTGTAATGGATGTCCTAGGATGTTATGATGCACGACATCCAATCACTAGTGAATATCTTCTGGTTGACCTCAATCACTTATATCGTCAACCAGACTCTAATCAATGAGTGCGATCTGAGAGTTTATAGAGTTGAGAGCTTGGGAGGATTGATATCTAGAATTAGTATCTCACCTACTGAAAACATGATGTGCCATAGGGAGTCTACAAACAGAGATATAAGGAGGTGATATACTTCTTCTGGTAGTTAGGTGATGTGCTATCAGTGTATTAAGAGTGGGCATACGAGGCCTTATTGCCCGAGAGACCTATTGGAGTGTTGATCTTGCGGCAAGATGGGAAATCTTTAGCTTTTTAGTCAGATCATATCAACAGAAACTGGTGACAGGAGTTCTTCTATGACTCCTCGTTCAGTACAACCACCACTATTTTCACCCCAGTCTGGGAACTGGAGATCATTCGTCCATTCATGTCGAGGTGGAGGTAATGGTTGTGGTAGTCAGTCGCCCGATTTTCAGATACAACAGGGTGGATTAGCTTAGGGTGGCCAGACAAGGTCACATGGTCATGGAGCAGGTCAGACTTTTGCAGTGGAGTATATCTAACAGGTGGAGGATCCTAGACCCTCTACAATTCAAGGTATGATCTTAGTTTCCTCTGTTTTATCCTCTGCTCTTTTCGATACAGGTGCCTCCCATAGCTTTGAATATGTAGTTGTTGTGTAGATCCTTGAGCTATATATATTTTCTTCTGTTGATATCTTGACGATAGACACTCCATTTTAAACTATAACTACGAGTGTACATCAGTGCAAGTATTTCCCCTTAGAGGTTGGGGTGTGTCAATTTTTGTGGGACCTCTATGTCTTAGAGATGACATGCTATTATGTCGTTGTTAGAATGGACTGGCTAGATCCCTTCCAGGTAGTTGTCGACTGTAATTGCCACAAGGAAAGTTTCATATCACCAGAGGGTGGATATTTTCTTCATAAGGGCGAATTGGATGTCCAAGATAGAATAGAAGGACACAAGAATCATGGATTAGTATAATTAATAGCATTAATTTATAGTTAATATCTGGATGACTAGGGGTTTTCACCGATGGAATTTCCTCCAGTGGTGGATCATTTTAGAGATGTATTTCTAGAATACTTTTCGGGTTTTCCGCCAGAGCGTGAGGTAGAATTTTCTATTGAGCATGTTCCAAGAGACGAACTAGTGTCCATTCCTCCTTATATGATGGCTTCACCAGATATAAAAGATCTCAAGAAACAGTTGGAGGAGTTTCATGCATAGAGTTTCATCTTAACCAATACATCTCCTTGGGGTTCGCAAGTCCCTTCTACAAAGAAGGAGGATAGTACCCTCAAGCTTTGTGTGGATTATCAGATGTTGAACCAGCTGATGGTCACGAATTGATATCCATTACTAAGGATTGATTATCTCTTTTATCAGATTCAAAGAGCCCAGATGTTTGTGAATATTGGATTGAGATACGATTACTATCAGTCGCGCATTAGACCATCTGATATACCTCTCTCAAACCTATAGAGCTGGTATGGTCTATATGAGTATATGATTAAGTTGTTTGGTCTCAAGAACACACTTGCAGGTTTCATGAAACTAATGAACCGAGTGATCCATCCATAATAGGATTCCTTTATAGTGGTTTTCTTGGATGATATATTGGTGTACTCTAACACTTGGCGCGACTATGCCTCACATCTTGAGATTGATTTGAGTACACGGAGAGAGAATTAGTTATATGTTATGCTCTCAAAATGCCACTTTTTGATGGATTAGATCCATTTCATGGTTCATGTTATCTCTGAGACAAGAGTATTAGTAGACGTAGAAAAAGTGAGAGCAGTAGTTTCTTGTGAGCATATGAAGAACCTATTTGAGGTATAGAGTTTTATAGGTCTGGTTGGATGCTATAGACATTTCACTCAAGACTTTTCACGCTTAACAACACTACTGACAGGTCTGACTAAGAACAGTGTGATTTTATTGTGGTCAGATTCTTCTGAGTTAGCCATTCTTGAGTTTAAATGGAGGTTGACTTCAACACCGATAGTTGTCTTGTCAGAGCAAGGAAACATATATACTTTGTACTGTGATGCTTCAGGTATCAGGAAATGAGTTTTACTTATGCATGGAGAAGGAGTCGTTGTGTACGGGTCTTGGCATTAGTGACCCCTGAGAAAAATTACCAGACTCACAATATCATTTTGGCTGCAGTTGTTCATGACTTACACTATTGGGGACATTACCTTCTGGGAGAGAATTTTGTGGTTTTCACTAACCACAAGAGTCTAAATTACATCTTCACTCTGCATGATCGGAATTTGAGATAATGAAGGTGGGTTGAGTACCTTCAGCCTTTTGACTATGAGCATGGTTATATGCCCGGGAATGGAAACTCAGTGGCTGATGCAATGAGAGGGAGGACTCATATACATGTAGTTCAGGAGGGCAACAGTGAGTGGATGCATATGGGACTATAATCTGATATGCATTTGGAGGTGCATGATAGACATGGGAAGATTTTTTCCTTCTCCTGTATCTGTTACCTCTACTCTAATTGATCGAGTGTGAATGAGGAATATATACGATTATGATCGCATAGTCCTATGGGAAAGATTTTGGGGAGACAAACCTATTCCTTGATGGACCATAGGCAAGGATGAGATGTAGAATTACCAGGGGCATGTATTGTTTCCAATATTAATATGATATATTTGATGTGGGATATTCATTCCTCAGTTTGGGTAGTTCATCTCGATGTCAACAAGATGTATAGTGATCTACACCGTCAAGATTGGTGGACATGTATGGAGAGAAAAGTTGATAGTTTCGTCATGAGTTGTTCCACATGTCAGCAGGTGAAGGAAGAGAATCAGTGACTACTACGACATTTACAATAGATACCAATTCCCGAGTAGAATTGGAATGATGTCGTGAGGGATTTCGAGATAGGTTTACCGAGGTCGCCCCAAGGGAATGATTCAGTTTGGGTTATCATTGGCAGACTCAAGATGGTTTCTCACTTCTTTCCGATCAAGGAGACCTTTAGTTTCGATGAGTTAGATCAGTTGTACATCCTTGAGATTGTGCAGTAACATGATGTTCTATACTCCATTGTTTCGAAAAAAGATTCATGTTTTACTTCTCGGGTCTGGTAGGGGCTTCAAAAGGATTTGGGTACACATGTGAATTTGAGTACAGCATACCATCCCCAGACAGATGGTCAGTCCAAGCGTATGATTCAAGTGAATAATGACATGCATTGAGCTTGTAATCTAGATGATTGTTGTTCTTTAGAGAAGCACATACCTCTTGTGGAGTTTTCCTACAATTATAGTTTCAAAAAACTATTCAGATGGCACCTTATAGGGCTTTGTATGGTAGGCCATTCTGATCACTCTTATGTTGGGTGGAGGTAGGAGAGGAAGCTATGTTGGTACCTCTTCTTCTTTAGGATACCACAAAGCATATTGAGTTGATTCGGAAGAGGATTTCTTCTGCAAAGGCTCGACGAAATCATATGCATATTAGCGGAGACAACCTCTAGAGTTTGAGGTCGGGGATTAGGTTCTCCAGCATATCACACCATGGTTGGGACACAAATGGATTAGGAGATAGGGTAAGCTTTTTCCGAGGTACGTCAGGCTGTTTGAGGTGTTGGAGAGTGTTGGGCCAGTTGCATATCAGTTTCAGTTACCTTAGAGGTATCGGGATATGCATAACATCATCTACGTTTCTCAGCTTCGACGTTACTTCTCATAACCGTCTCATGTCTTCCAACCCGTTGATTCTGATTTGGATGTGGATTCATTATTTGAGGAGAATCCTATCTGTATCGTTGATCAATGTATGATGGTTATTCATGGCTGGTCTATTTATCTGGTAAGGGTGCTATGGCAGCACAGGTGGGTTCAGGATGAGACTTGGGAGAGGGCAGCTGATATATGAGTAGAGTTTTTGGAGCTATTCGGTGTTTCTTCTTCTACGCTGCCTTGCTAGAAAAATTCCGGGATGAATTCCATTAAGCGTGGAATATTTTAATAACCCGAATATTGTTTTCAGGCATGTTTTCTTTTTTTGGTCATTTTTTAGAAAATAGGAATTTCTAGAAATATTTTATGTACAACCCATGAACATTCTGAGTACACGTCGTGTACTCAGTTACCATAGGTAGTTGTGTGTTGGTCGTGTTGTGGCCACACACACGGCCATGTGGGGGAGACCTGGAGACAGCCTAAAGTAGAGTATGAAAACGGAAAGTACACATTGTGTACATCAAATGTACAATGTGTGTACTTTATTTTTTTATTAAACACACTAGGGTCATGTATGATGGACAGAACCACATCATTCAGGTTTTATTTTCCAAGAGAGAGAGAGAACGACACATATATTCATTGATCCCCCGATAGATGGTCCATTATCTGTATCGAACTCCGTTGGTTGCATTGGAATCACATCAGTATGCTATTTCTTCTGCTTGAGCTCTGTTTTCCAATTCCTTATCCTTCATATGTTATCCCTTATTGAACTTTATAGACTTTTTTGTAGAACTTCACCACTCTAAGGTGATTCAATCCCTAAGACTCAAGTATATTTATCTCCCAATTCCAATGTAGGTGGTTTGTGACTTTCTGTTAATAGACATTGAGTTATATGTGCAATTTTTCCAATACCCATGAACGGGGTATTGCGTGTTTACTGTTTTAGTCCTATTGTTTACCTACTATGCTTGTATGCATGATTAGAGGTTGATTGAAATTGAATAGGGTTAATTTCTATGATTTTTAAGTTTTTGTCCAAGCATTATTGACTGTTTTGACCATTGGGTCTAGTTTGCCTTTTTGGCTTCTATTTACTTTACCATGCCTAGTTGTAGGATGGTGTGATTGTTCTGATATACTGATATTCTATAGACTACTATCCAAGTAGTTCTTGAAGTTTACTTTGGAATATATGTGCTGCAATACTTGCTTGACTTACATAGGGACATGAGAAAAGGGTGTGTAGACCATATGGAGAATTGTCGTAGGGGATTCTCCAAAGATTCTATTATACATACGATGTGAGACCATAGGGGGGAATTAATGTATGTGCTTCATCAGAGTGTCTGTAGATAATTGACATGGGCCAAGGGGGTAATAGAAATTCAGTGCTTCCAAAGACAGCCTTTAGTTACCAATATGAGACTATAAGAGGAATTGACAGTGAGGGCTTCCTCATAGAGTCTATGGTTATGCTGAACCAGAGGGGTTAGACTGAGTGTAATGCCCAGAGGGTTTCTTGTTATTCTAGGTAGGACCAGAGGGGATAATATGTGTTTAATTATTTGAGGGATACCTCTTTGTTATTACCAACTTTGTTTAGCTGTTGATTGATATATGATATTGAATGCATTAAAACTCTGACTTGTTTACCTTGTGTATTTCCTTGTTTACTATATTTATTTGATTTTTGGCAGCCATATATTCACTGCCCATTAAGAATAGATCATGTGGTGGTTGACTACTAGGATGTAGTCTCCCACCTTGTTTGGGCCATGTTTTGCGCCCAAACGGATTATATTATTGCTGATATAGATAAGGGAAAGCACCCATCTACTTCAGGTACTTTATTTTCTATGGAGATGGAGAGCATGGGACCAAGCTATGGCTTACGATACTAAGGGGTTGTTTACTTTCTTTCTTTAGTACTTGGGTTTAATAATATTGTAATCTAGAGTTTTGATTTGTTTGGATGCTTTCATAGACATATGACTAATGCATCATTGATATATATATTTGTTCTTGAGTTTTTTATTTTATAGTTTTCTAATGTTTAATTTTTTTGGATTATTCCAGATTTCTCTTTTTCTATTGGCTTATTCCATAGTTTTACTCTACCAATGTGTTCATAGATTCCCCACTATCACACCCAACACCCTCTCTAGTAGTTGGCAGTCTCTGGCATTTTGGGAAATGTGCATGAAGCCATGTGACCAATCGGGTACGGGGCGCCTCTGGGTGGCCTCCAGAACCGGGACATTATAACTAACAAACCCCATACCATCAACAATATTTTTAACTGGTGATCCCACTAAATGATTAGCTAACAAAGAAAGAAGATGCTTCACTTTATGGATACCCTACTGACATCATCGCTAACCAAAAAAAATCTATGATATGGTCGCCCATATCTAAGAACACGAACCTTCTCTAGATGAATTCGATAGCAGCATGCACAAAAATAATAGCTAGTAGATTACTAGTATAATAACTTATGATTGAATATGTAGAAGAAGAAGATCTGTACTGAAATGATGCATCCCCAACATTTTTCTAGATGCTCAAAAAACCTCAGAATATTGTTCTATCCTTCAACTGGGATTCTCAACACAAGGAGAATGGGATATATAAATATATCTAGTTTGAGAGGAGGCATCAACTATGTGAAATAATGGAGTAGGAAGATCCTAAATCATGTAATACACACATAAGAGTACTATAAAGATAGAGCGTACCTCAAACAAGTGTTGGCTCTGCTGGATGTGAATCCTCTATGGTGTGCTACTGACCACACCTGGCTCCTCTGCCCCTCGGCTTTCAATCACCTCCCCGACCACACCCTAGTCGAGGTCCCTGAGAAGCACCCTGAGTTCGGCCTCCTTTAGCACCATCTACCCATGGTGGAGTGGGGGGTCACTTTTCTTGGTATTTGAATGGAATGTTTGGAAACTACTGCTGCTGAGGTGGGTGCTGACCTTGCCCACCACCAATGTATGACTCATGAACTTGGAACTAGTTCCAAACATGGCCACAAAATCCACATAAAAATCAATTCTTTATTGGGACCATGGGGAAAGGGAAAGGACTATGAGTTCCAAAATTGAACTGTCGTGGCCTAAGTCTCACAAGTTAAAACAGGAGAGGCCCAAAATCTAGAGACCTACAACAGATACATTTCACCTTTCGTGGACTTGGCTAGCTCCCCTCCCACAAAACACCTCCCAGCTACTATATCCTTTCTACTAACATGTCCTTCTTCTGATCCTGTATGTATGTCAGTAGATTCAATAGGGTAATAATGTACTAGAGAGAAGGTTGTAGGGACTCCTATAAAAAAATGACCAGGTCTCCTCATCCGAAAAGAGATCTAGTGAGATGTGTAGGAGATCATTGATCATGATCCCCAGTCCCCATACAAAAATAATCCCGTACTAGAGGGAGAGTATATTATTCCTCTACTCAGCCTTCATAATTGTAGAAAGTAATTACACCCAAAACTCCTTCTTAATGTCAGCTCATGAAACATCAATCTCCTTCAACTCCCTGAAGTAATGATTCCTCCACTGACATGCTGCTCCTTGCAAATGGCTTACTGCGAGAGTATCCCATTACTCTGTTGGAGCTCAGATCAAGCTAGATGTGATCACCATCTCCTCGAACCAACTCTCCATTTCATTGTCTGAGACGCTGCCCACATACATTAATAGAGACTACTACTAAAATGCAAAAATATTCCTCTTTCCACTCATCTTCTTCCTCCTCTCGATTGGCCCAATGCAAATCAATTGGGTCATTTTGTGGGACCTCAATTGCTCATACCACTTAGGGGTGACGTCCGGTTGACAGAGCTTAAAAATTAATCAATTCTCTTAAATTCATGATTAGTATGGAAATTTTCATTCAAATTTTATTTATCTCTTAATTCATTTTAAAATTCTGAAAGACCAAAGATGCACGAGAAAACAAGCCATTATAATACATGTACCTTTCTTATGGTTTATACCCTACAACCGGTGTAGCTTCACATGGTCATTTAGTAGGTCTGTATTCCATGAATTTGATCCATTGGGGTTCTAAAATCATGTTCCCTAGTCAGTCTTCCTTATACTATCTCAATAACTATGATTTCCTAACATTATTTCCCTACCTTCCCATAAAATCCTCACTGTGTATAACTCCAACTCCATCATAACTGTAAATCTCCCAAAACCTTCTTTTTATACCATTTTTGCATGACTCTTCTTCATCAATATGAGGTAAGGAACCAAAATGTTCCACTCTTTTACTATATCATGTTTATATAGAGGTAGTGACCCCAAGTCCCTCCTTAGATGTTCCCTAGAGTGGTGACTAGAATAAAGGGTTTACAATCTCACATAATATGGGAGGTATTTCACTTTTTATTGAACAATACCATGAGATAAGATGGTCAGTCCCACGAAACTCCAAATACTATAAGTTAATGTAGTGCCTGGAATCCATTACAAAATTCATGTTCAAAATTAATGTACAAACAAAGTAAAACAAAATTAGAAAAACATGTACCAAAATAAAAGAAGACTAACATGCAACAACCACTAGTCCTGGTTCCTGAGCTATTAAAGACCATCATGGTCCTCAAAGTCCTCTTGGAAAACATAAAGTAGTTTTTATATATAGGGTGAGAATATGAGTATACTCTATAGGGTTTATAAATCCACCCGTGCACAAATGAGGGAATATACTGATGTCCCTATGGGAAAATATTAGAACCTCAATGATCATACCGAGAAAGACTAACCATCACAGCCTCACTAAGGAACACTCTCAAAATAAATTAAGTCATGTAAAGTAGTGTTATATGCACATAAATATTTGGGGACCCTGCAACACTTCACACTGGTTCACTTCTCATCCCTAACAGCTATAATCCAAATGTTAGCACTCTTCCCACACGAAGTTCCACTACGACAACCAACCCGAACACACGTGGGACTCACACCACACACATCCCCACATATAGACACCAAGTCTATAACAACCATGCCTCTCGCCCAAAGACACACGGGCCTCATTCTGAAAACACATGGGAAAACAATGATGGCCCAAAAACATGTAGTCCTCTCATAAAAAAACACTTTTTTGAAGGATCGTGTATTATGTGAATCCTCAAGACGTTATATCCAGACTAGATATGATCATCCAGACATAAATCGGAAGAGGGTTTGAGGAAGTATGTTAGTAACCAACCATCAATCCTCAAACAAGGATTTTGGGAAAGAAGCCCTAGCTCAAGAGATGGACTTTTTCGGCACATAGTGCTCAACAATGGTGACATATGTATAGAAATCACGTGAAAATAAAATTTATATATGTATAGGTATGAAAAATATCATCAAAACTGATGGGATTCAAAAAACAAAACAAATGTGCCCATCAATACCACTTTTGTTGCTACCCATATATACATAACCACCCAACGGTGACTAAAAAAGCATAACCCAACCCATTTTCCAATTAACCACATTCCATTTATTAATTAATGTATTGAATTAAATTTATTTCCAACACTATCAAGAAACTACAAACCATAACCATATCAAAATGATTAAAAGGATAGATTTGTAGTCAACTATACGATCTAATTCAACCACTATCAACTATCATTATTCAATGTTATAACATAAAATCCTCCTATCACAACCAATTTCCATAGCCACATTTTCCAACACTTACCAGATACACACCCACTGTATAAGATTTCCCAAGCACACCCCAGTCCTATTACCTAACAACATTTGTTGGCCAGAACACAAACAAAGGCAGTTTAGCATGCTACTAGTCCATCCACTCCACAATCTATCAGTCTCTCAAACTGGTGTATAAACACACTGCATATAAAGGACTACACAAGCCCACATCATCTACCATTATCCCTTAACTCTTATATACACTCACACTACACACTTCTCCCAGGACCAACTTCATTGTCCATCCTTGTACCCACAACCGTGCTCCCAAAAGCAGCACCACACAACTCACCCAAAGTTACAAAACTCAACACAACACATCACTCAGCCACACCAATCAAAAGGATGTGAATATATTCAGATTTAATTATTATATTTTCCTAAATTCTACATAATTATAACAGGGGTGATGACACAATTTCTTTGGTACATGGGAATCCATTTATTTAACCATGTATATGTGGTTTACCTGTTTTTCATGGTATGACCATTTATCAAAGCACCACATCAAAATAGAACATCACTACTGAAAAAGAAAATTCCTACAATGATAATTATTTTCTAGAGGCATACAATCAAAAAAATCCATAAAAGAATCAAATGAAACAAATAAAATATAGGATTAACATCAAACCACTCCCTTCCTGTTATTTTATTTTAACCATCAATATTTTTGATCATATTTACCACCTTTTTATTTCTCATTTATTAAATGTAATCATAATTTCCTCATAAGGTATCCTTAATACCCCCACCCTACAGGATGCACAATTAATCAAAGTCCTATATAATCTATATCAGATGATCAAATGTCTGATGTTCCGCCTTGCTCAAGGAATAGGGGATCACTTGAGCAGAAGGAAAGAACTCCATGGATGATTATATGGAGGGATCTACCATCGGTGCATGACTTGTCTAGGGAGGACGACTCTATGGGAACCGTGGGGAAATTGAAAACACAAAATGAAGGGATGATACCATCATGAATGATAGAGATCATATTTTAAAGGAAGAATGGTTTCTAAAAGTCACTAATTATTGGATCACGATCAAGATTACACTATTAAGGAATCTCAATGTTTCTAAAACAACATGAAATTATTTGCATTGTTAATATAGTACAAAAAACTCTTTAAAATTAACAAAAATGCTTTAATCTCTGTTTACGTAAAATAATACATAATATTGGAAATATTGGAGAAATGGGAAAAACTACAAATGTGACACCTATGGGTAGTTCATAGATACGGAGCCACTGATGGTGAGAAAAAAAGTGACCAACCAATGTTGTGTGACTAAAGCTGACCCGTCAACACAATCACCAACAGAAGCCCTAACTCACCAATGCTAGCACCCGTGACTTACCGAGGACGATTCCCATAAATCACCAATGAAGATTCCCGTGACTCACTTATGCTGACACCCTTGACTCACTGACACAATGAAATGATGATGAAATAACATGATGATGCACTGACTTGGAGACACACTGAAATAATGATTCACTGGCATGCCGATGGAATATTGGAAATTTGTAAAGTCTTGAAATGAGCCACCATTGCCTCCTAGAACACCAAAAACCATTTATTTTCTCCACTAAAGGTCCCAAGGAAATCTGGGTTATTAAATAAACTTTTGATATCATGGATAGGATTAGATTTGTGGTATTGTAATTTAATTTTACAAATATTTATTGTGTTATGCGTGATATTTTTAATGTTTCACACCAACGACAATATAAACCTGTTCCTTCACCTATGATCATTGTTGATGATGTTGATCATCCAAATGATGATTATTTTAATGGTAATTTGATTTGAGTTGTGTATCATAGTGAGTATGTGTTTTAGAGAAAGGATATAATGTTGGTCTGAGTACTATGGTATCATGGACGTTTCCAAGAAGAAATAGAAGACATATATATATATATATACAGGAACAATGCATTAATCTTTTAGAATCGTAATATTATATATGCATGATTGTAAACCAACATAAATAACTATTATATAATGATAAGAGTACAAGATATCTTTATTCCTAGGTATTTGTCAAATTTTTAATGTATTTTTTCCCATGTTTTTTTATTTCTTTGATAGAAGGGTGTCATAGGTGAATTCAGTTGAGTTTTGCTATATATTGGATAGCTTATGGGTACTGAGTGACTAGAACATGATTTTTCAAAATGATGTGCCCACCCATCTCAAATTGTGCATTTGAGAGTGAGGGTAATTTTATGGTTGGCGCACGTTGTGTTAAAATGTGAAACACATAGGAGAAACTATGAATGTGGATTTTAAACCCCAAAACATTTTATAAATTTTAATGATCTCCATGTTTTTATTCCCAAAACTCGTATCTTGTCAAAATATGATTTTCAATGGTCTTGGACAGTCCCAACATGATTTCAGGGATCCATAAATCCCATTTGTTTTAAATTGAAGGTACTGAGGATGGATTGTATCCCTCTACTAGTTTTGATCCTAGATCTCTTCCATCATTGTGAAATTGACCATTAAACATCGAATTTAGGGTTATGTATTGGAAAATTCATCAGTTATCATTTGGAAGGTGGTATAATTGCCAATTCCCATAGTCTTGGTGATATTTGGGTGTATATAATTGTGAAATAACAATGCACATGTGGGGAAATTTATTTTTTAATAGAATTAATTAATTTTTTCCCATGTGATTAAGAAATTTGTGTAATTATATGATTATTAATTTGGTTTAATAATTATATTAATAATATGGATGAATAATTTCACTACTAAATTGGATGGATGATGGGAAATAAACATGGTTGATAATGGTTTATAAATGTGGAAGCATGGTTTTTTTATGTTAATGATTTGACTATGACTTTTGTGTTGGCTAATGATGTACTAAACACCCATCGGGTTCTAGACTGCTTCTCTAGTCCCTATGTGTGTGTGTATATATATTGAATTAGATCACTGAGTTATGTGATATGGAAAGGATTTATAAATACCCACAGGGTTCTATACTATATTTGTAGGACCCCAATGTATGAATGTGAAATTAGAGATTAAATAATTAATGAATTTCCATGAAAGAACGGAATGAGATATCCCATTGGTAGATGCTTTACACTCTAGAATATGATGAAGTATGTATTCTTTGTTCTTGTGTCAGCAAAGAATCTAGGGACCTATACAGTTTGATAAATAATAATAAATGGTGTATCATTTTTTGTTTTATTATTTATTTAAATTATTAATTTAAAAAATATACAAAAATAGATATTAGATATTTAATTATCTTTTATTGGTGGTATCATAATGAGTTTTATTCACAAACTTATTGGTCTTCATGTTCATTAAATTAATAGGTTTTATATTTTCAAGACATGGTTGAGGAAATAGGCCTCTGTTAGATGGTTATGTTCGAATTCAGGATGAAACGTGGATAAGGAAACCAAACATTATGCTGGGAACCACATGGGAGATTCTATTTATATTTTTTTCATATTCGTTAGACACTAAACACTTTTATGATATTACATATTTAATACTTTTGTTTTGGTCATTATTTACATTTTTTTTGATTCATCCTGATATATTGGTTTTTATTGGTAATTATTTATTATCATGTTGATATTGTATATTTATTTTTAATATAATTCTTCTTTTATAACGATGGTATAGTCTCCCCACATTACATATTAAAACTTCACCGCTATTCGGTTTTCTCATGAATATTACGAGGGGCGCCTGAGGGATTGTGATGAAATAGAACAAGACACTAGAAAGTAGAACCTAAGTTGTAATGTCACATATGAGTAAACAAAAATCTTATACAAATTATAAGAATAATCAATTGGAGTTTCACATAGGATACAAGGTTTTCATGAATGATTCTCCATGGTTGGGTAACCATCATCTTGGAAAATAAAGAATGTTGTATCTTAAATATATTGAACCATTTGAGGTCATTAAGAGACTTGAGAATATAGCATATCATTTAACATTACTAGTTCAATAAATATACATTCAATATGTTTTTTACATATCACTTCTCATGAAATTCCATCATAATACCCCTCAATTTTTGTGATGTGATGAGACTGTGTTAGAGAAAGATTTTTATATTGTGGAGTACCCAAGAGTGATCTTTGAATCTTATGTTAATGACTTTCATGGAAAGTCAATTCAAGTATAAATAGTGTTATTCCAACATGAATATGATTTTCATGAGACATGGGAGAATAATTAATTTACATAGGAGAAGTGGCCCTACCTTTTTACTGGAAATCATTATTCCAAATAAATTCACGGGGACATAAATTATTATGATGAAGAGTTTGTAATATTACATTACATTCATTGATATATTTTTTACATTCTTCATGTTTTCTTATTTAATTGGGTATGTCATGAGGCTCGCAAGGATTGAGTAAATTTTCAATGAAAAATCACTAAAATTATAAGGAAGTATGTTTGTTGGAATTTATGGATTCAGTATATAACTGTTTTAATGGATTTGCATGACTTACCTAGATTTCAAAGAAAGACCAGGTTGATTTTATGTTATTGTAAAGATTTTTTTTACTATCATAAGGAGTAATACACAAAGTGTTATATGAGTAAATGATGTGTATTTTTTTCAGGAATATTCCATGAACCTAAAACACATATTTATGGTAGTACAATCCATGTAATGGTTACACACTATATAATGATAATATATCAAATGTAATTAAGAAATGAGAAGTTTTGGTGTATTTGATCAACATGGATAACATGAAATGTAACTTTATTACACAATTTTTAAATGACATTGACATGGATTTTTGTGTGCTACCCGATTGTTATGATAATTTATTATTTCAAATATTTCTCCCCTCTGGACACTTGTCTATTCCCCATTTATTTTGAGATCCTTTGTTGTATCAAAATTTATTCATTCGATGATATATCACTATTGAATTAGAGTTTCATCACTTCATGTTAGTGATACTTTCATGTTTGTTGTTTATATTGATCCAAATTGTTTTGTTCTACTATGTTATTATATCATTTGACACGTGGTAAAAATTAATTTGTTTATCTTTTAGATCCAATGTGTGATCTTGTACACGTGGTGGTTTCCTTCATTTGTTTTGCTATGATGGGTGTGCGTTCTTGATGTATGTGTTTTTTACACTTCTTCCCTAACTGTTATATTTAATTTAATCAATTTTAATATTTTCAAACTAATTCTAGGACCTCTTTTATTTTTAGGCTTCTAATGTATGGGGTATTCCATTTTTGGTATGTGTGGCCCGTGTTTTGAGGTAGGTAGTTCAGTCTATATCTTGTTTTAGAGAACTTCATTGCATATATTTTTTGATAATGGGATTGTTAAATGATATTATGGGATATGACAAAATTGTTTTTGTTTTTGTGGAACTATTATTTTCATAGAATATGGTTTTCCCATTTTTTTGTAAATGGTAACATCATTTTCAATGCGTTATGAAATGGTATTCATAGAATGAGATAATGAATTTTTTTGATGTAATAGTTTTGTAAATAAATAACATGTGAATCCTTCGGTACAAATTTGGATGCTTTATTAATCAATAATGTATAATTTAAGGGGGGATTAGGTTTCTCAAGGAGCGTTCCTTTTCTCCATTGTCTTATTGTTCTATGGATTTCATAGACCTGTTGGGTTCTTCACTTTCTATGTTGTTAAAATATATTTCTTGATTCAATGAGTATGTATAGTTTCATGATACTAACATGATTTTATATGATTAGTTATGTGTGAACTAGCTGTCCCGAACTAGGATGATCCATTCCGTAATGTTACTTATGTTACATCTTATCCAATTTGAGATTCTTTTAGTTATTTTTTTAATACCATGGTGCTGATATGAGATATGAGGCTTGTTTTGTTTTTAAATGAAACATCTTATTCAATATATGTAATGAAATTATTTGATATTAATTTACATTCAATTTTGTAAAATTTGTAAAAAGGGTAAATTAATTCATTTTCCATGATTTTTATATCAA
The DNA here is from genome assembly GCA_963277665.1 of Viscum album. Classification (NCBI taxonomy): domain Eukaryota; kingdom Viridiplantae; phylum Streptophyta; class Magnoliopsida; order Santalales; family Viscaceae; genus Viscum; species Viscum album. The sequence continues at coordinate 1,663,538,579 of OY728137.1, forward strand.
AACCATTAAACTGTATCATAAAATGATTTCAATAATGTTTATAATAATTGGATTATTGTTTAGAAACATTATAAGGAACACCTATGTGGGACTCTATAGGTAATATTAGATCAAACCCTATATACCCTTTTGATGGTGTGTAGAACTGGTTATGAATTCCAGTACAGGTAAAAGCAAGGCACTATAGTGAGTCGTAGATGTTTATTGTGTACTGGGTTGGGGTATATAGATGATGTAATGGTCTGTGTTTTCAAATTCAATCATATTTTTTATTTTGGATTAGCTATTTAACTTTGTTTTCTTTTACTATTGAAATTCTCATCATCATCATGTAGATTTTCATTCAATGATAGGCAGCAATACAAACAATGGACCAACAAGGAAGGCTATGAAAACCACACTATGGGGGTCAAAATAGATTAAGAACGAGGGAATCCCCTCTATTGATATTATCCCGACTTTCCATTAGGCTATGAAGGACGTGAAAGAATAGGCTCTCCATAGCAGGAGTGTCCAACAAATCGACATAATCAACTTCCTTATTCCCCTCTCTCCAAGCATGAGACACTTTAGTGTTGGAGTCATGTTTGAAAAAACACATATAAAAGACATAAGAAATAAAACAAGATGCCACTCTGACTCCATGTAGTTCATTGGGAACCATACAGGTGTCAGTTTTAGCTTCTTCTATAACCATTGTTTTCTACCTACAAACCATGAGGCCATCCAAATATTCTTAACCTCATCCAATAACGATGTGGCATGTCCGTAATGGATAGGGAATTCCATTATGAAATATCCAAAGCTATCAAGAACAATTCATCTATTGTGCATGATGCCTGGGAAACACCAGCTATCGAGGTTGATCTTCTAGCCCCACTATGGAGGATTCCAACTGACCCAGGAACAATTAAATGGACTAATAACGAACAAGAAATCATTGGAAACCATTTTGAACCATTGAAAAGTGGAAGCCTCCCTCTAAGATTCAAGTTCCATAAACAAGTCAATAAGAAGATTCTTTATTCTTTTAATTATCGCGCATCGAGACAAGGCTTCCCCTTTATGGATCCATTTGTTCTGCACCTAACCTAAACACCAACATAACACATTCATAACCAAAGCGTGTTCCCTTCTCTCCGAGCCCTTCTCCCATAATCCATGAAACTAGAAAACTAAAAATGGGATCATAGCGATGTCTCGAACAAGAAAGGTAGTGAAGTCACGAAAATACATCCAGACCTCCTTCGCCCACTCCATCTCATTGAATAGGTTCCCTGAGCTCTCCTCTGTATGCCTTCTATAACAGACTCAGCTCGACACCATATTAAATAAGCATCTCTTAATATTCTCATCAGTGGTTGTAGATTTATGTCGAATTATCAAGATGAGAATGTTATACTTTTTGGGAATAATTTTCTCCCATACCAGATTGTTCGTTTCATCTGCAATGACCAGATTTATCATGACCTGCCATTAATCTTTGGATAAGAATGATCCAGAGGAAGGTGAAGTAAACACACATCTTTATGATCCCGTAGTCAGCTCAATTATTTGGAAGACTTCCTACTGATCTAATTCCATCACATCATTTATAAAATTGTGATTATTGTCAGGCTCTCTAATATTTATAATGGTTTAGTGGAATCCTAGAAATCTGATGGTCTCCCCATACCAATTTTCGTGCTATAAGGAAACATCGCCAGTCCCTACGATCTATCGGGTATACAGACAGAGGGAGGTAATGAGGGGCCCAACCACACTTCATAGGGGAGATACATGACCATTGCTTTCATCCCATCCCTAGTTTAATAGCTATGCATGGTCCAACCACATATGGTTCATTGATCCAACACCTCCCACCCGATTTTTTCATGCATGTAGGAAAAAGTGTCGTTGAGACACCGCACATTGATGCCTCCTTCATTGATAGGTCATTCAATCTTGTGCCAAGAGGTCTCGTGACTTCTACCCTCTAACATAGGGTCTAATATAAAATCAATGATAATTATACCAATATTCTATATGAAACCATTGTTAACCTTGATAGAAGACAGAATGTGGATATGAGTGGCAAGCAATACATTATTCACCAATACAATCCTTCCCCTGATGGATAGATATCTATTAATCCAATTAAGAAACCTCTCTTAGATTTTGTATATGAGGGAATCAATGTCCCTCAAATAGAAAATCTTCAATGAAAATGGGCATCCTAGTTACATCATGGGAAGATCGACATTCTGCATGCCCAAAGAGAGGCTCACTTCCAAAACCTGTCTGGTAGAGGCCCTACTAGAAATATAGAAGCTACACTTTGGACTGTTAATAGATTTCCCCATCCAATATCTATAAACATCCCAGACTATGCTCAAGACCTGATCTAACCAACTAGATGCATTGATAAAGATTATGGAATCATCCGCAAACATGAGGTGTGACCCGGAAGTGAAATACCTCTTTCTTCGATAATAGGGGATCTCACCCCTACTAATGTTGCATTGTGTAAGATGACTAAAAATATCCTGAATGATGATAATGATTCATGGGGAGAGGATATCCCCTTGACAAAGTCCCAATGTTGATTTGAAGAATCTAAAATACATCCCCATTAAAGGGATCTTTATCTAAGATGATCCAAAGTAGCGAAAGAGAAAATAAATATTCTGAGGATAGTGGCCCATACCTTCCATAACATTGGTGATGAAGCTCCATTTGATATGGTCATTGGATTTTCCTATATCAATATTGATTTCCATGTTCGAACATTGGTATTTGATTTTAATATCCTTTTCTATTTCCTGAGCCAATGTGATCTTCCCATTGATGGAGCGGCCCTTCATAAACCTAGGTTGTTCATTTGAAATCTATTTGGGAAGATGCATGGATATCTGAACATTGATAATACTAGAAAGGACTCTATAAAGGACATTACACAAGACAATTTGGACGATAATGTACAATATAATATGGGTATTTTATCTTTGGGATAAGCACAGTAGAGGTAGCACATGCATCTCATGGGAGTGTGCCTCCCTTGAGGAAGTATTGGACCGCCACTATTAGTTCGACGTTCACCGTCTCCCAAGACGCTCTCTAAAAGGCTCCAGAGAACCCATCCAGACCCACCACACAATTCAAATGCAGGCTTATCATGGCATTAAAAATATCATCCTCTTGAGATATGGCCCCAAAGGCTTTGTTCTCTTGAGTAGAGAAGTTTGAATGAATAACCTCTATGAGCTCAACATCTACTCCTAGGTACCCATTTAGAAAGAGCGTGTTGGGACCTGTAAGAAGGACTAAAAAGTGGGAGGTATCCAACACCACGACCATATCTCTATCATCAGTATATGATCTGTCCTCTAGAATGATGTTCAGAGTCACCCATCTTCTTCTTCAATTAAACAGGAATGAAAAAAGCGAGTGTTACATCCCCCCTCATTGATCCACTTAAACCTTGCATACTCTCTGTCAATACATTCATGCCTCAAAAGAATGTCTTTTATAAGTGCTTTATTATAGGACATGTCTTCAAACAGTTTCATGTCCCATTCCTCATCGACACACCTCTCGAACCTATCAAAATATTGAATGATTGCATTCATGTCATTATAAGAAACATAGATTTACTTCTCCCATGCCTAAAGCCTCGATTTGAGATTTCTCAGTTTGTTGTGAAACGCTAACCACGTGTGCCCCTAGGAAGGATCTCTCCATGAGTTGTACACTAGGTCGTTTTATACTAGGGAATTATCCCAGTGCTGGTAGAAACAAAACCAAATATGGTGGTTGTTACTATTTGGTAAATTAATCAAGAGTAGGGAGTGGTTCGATATTCCCCGCGGGAGGTGCATTACCCGGGTTGTGGAAAATACGAAAACTGCATCCATGTCAGCCAGAAAAATATCCAAATGGCTCCAAGGCCTATTATTCATGCACTGGTTATTACACCACATTCAACGATCACCAGGGTATCCAAGATCCATAAATCCCCTACCCTCTATGAATTGAGGGATCTCTAGACTAGCCTTCTGGTTAAAAGGACCCCTAACCTTCCTCCCTTCCCTATCCACCACAACATTGAACACCCCCCACAATCCATGGAGAGGTTCCCGGATCAAAAGCAGTTAGATCATTCCACATTGTTACCCTTTGTTAGGAATCAAAACACCTGTAAACGAAATAAATAATTAATGATTGAAGATCGTGTGTCTCTTTAACAGTGATGAATTATTCCCTGGAATGAGTGAGAACCATGATAAGAATCTTCTTCCAAAAATTTCAGACATACTTGTTGAAGGATTCACCAGGAATCTAACCATGTAGTTTTATTTTCTGGGAGAACTCACAAGTCGTGTTTTCCTACTATTTATGATCAATTATTGAAAACATGGAAATATTCTATTTGAGAACTCTCAATTCCAATAAATCTATTTTGACACGATCTATAATACCACGACTATTCAATATGAGCAAGGTAATTATGAAGAAAAAATGTATTTATGATTGGATCTAGAGTTCATGGCCTTCGTAAAGTGGGAGATCATCATCCTCATTTGTTTCCTGGACTAGGATATAGTGCACACACCGACACTGGTGAAAATGATCATTGTATGAGGAGAACGAGAGATTCTGGAATGAGCACACTATTTTCTCTTCAAACATGAAAGAGAATGATATTCCCTAGCCCACCCATTAGCCCTCAGTTAATGGGACACCAAGAGGGACATGATAAGAAATGATTTATTTTTAGACAGGGAACCCTAAAATGTAAATCCTATAGGCCCCAACTATAGGGACCGCTCTTCATTTCCACAACCAGAATGAGGAAAACCCTAACCCATGAATGGAAAAACTGCGAGGACAATTCAAAGAGATAAAGTGGATATGCAATTGCGAGAAAGGATGCATGGAAGGAACCGCGGAATATAAGTCACAATTTCCATTCAAGGAAAAAATCTATCCTACGGCATCAGGCCTATAGGCTGATTAAAGGTCGAGACCATCGGACCATCAATGGGGAGAACATTAAAACCATGAAAAACCTCCGCGAGAATGATCATAGGATCTCCATGAATCGAGGCCAAACCATCCTCTATGACCAGAGCACCCATAGGAACACACTAGCATCAATACTATAATTGACGGTGGAACATCTACTCTGCATGACCCTGAAGAAGGTAATAAGAATATATGATTCGAATCACGGGCTATGATATAAAATGAGCACAGTTGAAGGATCCCTATCCCCGAATGCCATGTTTTTCTAGAACATGGAGAGATAGATCCCACTCTAGGAAAATCTGGGCCAACGATACCTCCTCATATCGAATTTTTCAAGACTCTAAACATAAGATTCCAAAAAGAAAATCACCAATGGCCTTGATGAAGCTTTCATTCTAGAACGATAGAGGCATCCCCAATAGACTAATCCAGACCATAAAGTTGGGGCTCTCATTCCCCCACTGGGCATCCATTGACCACTCTGATAGGCCAAAACTCTACTAACCCTATGATTGAGGATCCCTACACTAGGCCTATATGAATTCATCATGCAATGTAAGAACAACCTAGAATTAATGAAAATAGAGAACAGATCTCTTTACCGGAAGGCGAAGCCCCCAGGATCCCACATATCATTGGGAAACTGTGATAGAGGGGTTTTTCCATCACGAACAGAGCTATGAGAGTATGTTGCAAGAATGCCGAAGCCTCCTCAAAATATGAAGCTGAGAGTCCACACAATCATGCTATGTTAGGTTATCATTTAGTAAAAGAAAATAAATGATTTTCTAATTAATAAAACAAAATAAAATAAATTAAATGATTTTAAATTCTCTTCATTTAGTTCGGATGCAAAATTTAGAATAAAAAGAAATGATTGTAATTTCACTCCATATTATTTACTGACAATTTTTAAAAGAAATGAAAAGAAATGTTTTGAAGATAAGACACAAATAACCCTTATTAAAAAATACAGTTTCTCAATTCTCAATTATTCTAAATAAAAAAATTTATAATTTAAATTGTATAATTGGTTTTCAAATAAATAAATATATTTATTATATTTATTTATTAATTTCAAGTATATATTTTTAAATATCATTATATATTTCAGTGCATATATATATATATTTGTATATTTATATATAATTTTATAAATATGCATTCATAAATACATATATTTATAAAATAAATTTATAGTTATATATATATATATTTAATATATTAGTTGTAAATATGTATATATATATAACAAAATTAAATTTGAAATTATTACGTGATTATTAATTCATATGGGTTCATGTAATTTTCATAAAAAAGGTAGTTTTTTAATACTTATTTATTCAAATTAAAAGAATATTATAATTTGAAATTGAATCATTGAATTTTATATCATGTCAATTACACGGACATTTAATTTTGAAATATATATTAGAAATTATTTCATTATTATTTTTATATAATGTTAATTATATAAAAACTAATATTGATTTTAATCACTTATTATTTTTCATTTCACCAAAAATAGGAAAACATTATTAATTCAAAATAAACATTAATTTAAAAATATTAACTCAAAATTATTTAAAAATTATGTATATATATTATTAATTTAAGATATTCAAAATTATTTATAATCTAAATAATCTATAATAAAATTTATTTTTAAATTATTTATAATTATTTATTATTGTTGGTTTTTATTATCTAAAAATTATGTTGAAGATATAAAAATATTTATTTACAAATTATGATTAACAAAATATTTATATACACAAAAAATACTAATATTTATTATTAATAATCACAAAGATGATAATTTATAAAAATATCAATTTAATGAAATATTGAATGCATTGTAGAAAATTTCAAAAATATCACACCCCTTGAATTGTTTCCTTCCAAATCACCACGATTTTGGGGTGATTACGAAACCATAGTACGTGAAATCATTTCTTTCCTTTTCCCTCACCCACTATTTCTATCGGTGAACTATTCCCTCACCAAATAGTGGAAATTACATTCCATCCCTCTGTTTCATTTTGTTTCCTCTCAAATCATCTGTGGAAAATGAGGTGCCAGAGCTGGATGAGGAAGAATCGTAGGAAGAAGTGAAAAGATCAAAGGAAGCCTAATCCAAAAGAAAATGGGCTAACAAAGTGGAGGATCCTATAAGGTTTGATTTTTTTTGAAAACCGGTATGCGTGTATGGCACTTACTCTATGCCTTTCATGTGAGAAATCATCACAAATTGAATATTGGACTTTCCTTTTGGATGTTGTTTTCCTACATTGTTAGTTGAATGATTTTATTATCAAATTTATGTTATTAAATATATAGATATATATATATATATATTCAATTTTTTTTGGTTATTATTTATTTACATGTGTGTATATGTCATGTTGTCTTCTTTTAGTTTTGGAGAAATAGTTCCCTCGGTTTTTTTGTTTCCTGGATTTCTAGATGCCTTCCTATGGGGATAAGATATACCCTTCATGTACATAATGTTTTGGGTTGGGAACCTATTTGAGAGGGTATTCTAACATCCCAATTAATTAATGAATAATAGATATTTTTATCTATGCCTATTAATTAATTAGATAGTGTTTTAGAGTCTTAAAATGAAAATAAATCTAATTTTAAGAATGGAATACACTAATATTTTTAAAAGATTGTTTTACTGCCTTTTAATGGCAAACCATTTTTAAATCTATATTTTGAAAATTTCATAAGCCACGTTTGTCAAAATAAACGTATTCTTTATGATCGGAACTCAAAATTTACTTTGTGTGAATTTTTGGTATTTTTTCGATAAAGTTCAATTTTTAATGAATAGTGAAAACTGTTGTATTTTAATTCAAAACCTATTTTTAATCTAACTTATTTATATGATTAGATTATCTTTTTAATTGGTTTTAAAATGAAATTGGAATATATTTTTACCATTTTATCCAATGGTGGTCATTGGAATCAATTTCACTTTGAAATTAGACTTAAACTGGTGTCAATCTTTTGATACTTATTGTTTTATAAAAACACGCTATTTGCTCTGACAGCGGGAATTAATTATTAAATTAATTAATGTGAATTATATGTTTTGAATTTTGTAAAATAGACTTCATTTTTGAATTTGGAATATCAAATATAGCTTAGGGTGAATTTTTGGTAATTTTCTGAAAAACTTCAATTTTTGATGAATAGTGAAACCACTAAGTGGTACTTATAAAAACTAATTTTCCGTTTAAATGAAATTTTTCCACCATTGTGTTTTGAATTTCAAAAATCCGACATACATGGTTTTCACTAAGAAGTAAAATGTGGTTAAATGAGATTAAAATAATTTTTTGGTGAATTGTAACTTATTAAGTTTTTAATCGCGATTAGAGGTAATTAGTGTAGTTTAAGTTAAAAATAATGCTTTAATAAAATTATATGAGCTTTACACATGTCCTAACCTCATTGTTTGTGTCATGTCCGACCATGAAAATCCATGGGTCAACTTGGGGACCCCATAGAGCCACATTGGTTGGGAAATGACATAAATAACTTTTTATTTAATGTAAAAGTAAAAATGACACAAACATAATATGTTTTACAAAAACAATTTTTACATGGTGTTATAAAGATCATATTTTTGATTATAAATATTCATTAGAAAGATAAAAAGATTTCATACATCATAGTATTTTTTGTATAATTTTTATACATTAAATAAATTACATTATTTATGACATTATGATGATGCATCGATGACCTCGTTATTTAACGATTTAAATAAAATGGAAAGTTAATGTAAAATCTAAAACCTAAACATGGCCAAAACCAATTGGATGAGTGGGTTTCTAACCCTTATCAACTTATCATCGAATTATATAAATTTTGGACCTTTTGAATCCGAAACTCATTTTAAAATAAAGTAACTTATCTTTACTTTCCAATAGTGCCCCTCCTCTTCTCTTATAAAAGGCCCCCACCTCTACCTCCTTACCCACACTCCCAAAGCCTTTGGCTCGGCCAACCCCTGCCCATTTTGTCTCTCCACTTCCCTCTATTACTCCTTGAAGCCTCACATTGGGCAGAAGTCTTCCCACGGAAGCCTTTGAGCTCAAACCAAAGGGAGTTACCTGATTTTAAGGTAATGACTTCTTTTGAGTCCTTTTGTTTTATTTTGCATCTCCAACCCCCTAAACTCTTTTTATTCTGTTCTTTTGTAACAAATCATGTATCCTAAATATACTAGGATGTTGTTATAATAAGGATTTGATCTACACTTACACACACCTACATCTAATGGTTAACGAACATACTGTTTCCGTGGATGGTGAATTTATGCCTCCCAAAATGATGATTGTTAAACATTCTTTTAACACCTTCAAAGGTGGCCATTAAGATGTAACTATATTTATATATGATATATAATATGTTTATGTTTTCTTTAATCTTCTGTATATTACTTTTTGGTCATACATTTATTGTTTCCATTATGGGTAAACACGATATCTTCATTTTAGGAAGTGCGGACTACCGCCCCCTGAAAGTGATTTGATTCGTTAATACCATATGTGGGATGATTAAAGGATAAAGTTAATGATATTATATATGTTATTATACTGGAATTATAATATACTCTTATATAATTATTATTCCATTCAAGAAAATACGAAATAGAAATGGAAGTAGCGTTCATGCGTACGTACGGCTTACCATCTCCATGAACGGTGGATTTCATTTCTTACCTCTAAACGTGATTTAATATTATAAATACATGTATATGATGAATATATATGATATATATGTTATCCAAATTATTAATATCATTCTGGATATAACGAACCTTTGACAAAATTAACAACATGTAAGTTTAAGAAGTCTATTTTTGACTTAAGAACCAAATACCGACAAAATGAACATTATTAACTTAAATGATTACATGATGTTCATAAAATGGTATAAAAGGAATAATGAACCTGAAAAAGGTTTTTAAGAAAGTATAGATTAACTCATGTTTATTATTCAGGAGATTAAAGAACGGTCGGGTCAAGTCGGATACGAGGTATGGGACTTCGTCTCAATCTCCTTTCATTGAGGCATATTTTGTTGTATACACAACCTTCGTTTATACGGTGTATAAACCCATTTGACTTTTACGTTTATCGAAATGGAATATTTTTTATACGAAGCGTTTTACTAAACGACAAATGGGAATTTTTTTGTCGTACGTATGCGGGGACAACGACATCTCCGCCGCCGTGACCATTATTTGAGTTTCGGCTTCCTCTACAAGCCATACCTTCTTTTTAAAAGAAAAATAAATACCATGTTTTAATTTTCTTTTATTTTGGTATTGAAAATGGTTTTCATAATGTTTTTATATAAATGTTTTGTATTGATATCTTGTTATTTAAAGGTGGAAATGTTATGTTTCCTTTATGCATGTTTTATATGATACGATTATGTTGAGGTTCTTGGGAATTATTATGAAGATGGGTGGTTCCGTGATAAACTAAGTGCGGGTGAGCCCGATATAGCTCTCCAATGCATTGGTTAATGCGAAGGATTGAAACGTTAAGGTTTTTCCGAAGAGATTTAGGGAATATACTGTGATGGGTATTCCAAATGTAACCATGAGGGTTACTCCCCTACGTAAGGATGATATGAATGCCTCAAGTTACCTATATGTCTTATGATTTCTATGATTTATTCATGATTTGATGAGGTATGTTAAAGTGCTTATGTTTTATGGGTAAAGTATGATCTCATCCTTATGTGTATATGTACCCATGTTTCCTTTCCATATTTTTATATCCCTTACTGAGATTTTTATGCTCATCCAAAGTTTTTTTGAAATGTTTTTCATAGGGCAAGGGAAAGGTACATGATATGATGATAGTGTCAGGGAATTGTCAAGAAATAATACATGTTTATTTTAAATATGTTTCCATTGATGAGAATGAAAAATACTATCTTTATGTAACCACTTTGTTTATATGTGGAATGTAATGCATGTTTTATGATCTAATTCTCTAAAACTCTAAACCCGAAAAGATCCTAAATGTGTAATCTTGTAATAACTCAAGATTAAGTAAGGTTTAAGGTTGGTGCCTTATAGTTGGTATCAGAGGTCGGTTTAGATAACTTTAGGAGTTAGAATTATATGAAATGATTATCCAAAAGTTTTTTTATTGTCAAATTGAAATGATATAGCATTTAAAGATTACCATGTTTCTTTATCTAAGACATGTTTTTTCAGAATGGTTTTCCGCAGAGGAAATAGGGAAGCAGTGCTATGAAGGCTTACGGAAGGAAATATCCTTCCGAACCAGCATCCTGAGATGGTCAGAATTGGAACTGAACAGTTTGTTGCAGTAATGGCACAGTTGACTCAAGCGATAAATGGTGGTGGTATCCATGCACGAGATCAGCCAGATCAACCACAAAGGAACATGTCAGTGGTGGAACATTTCATGAGGCAACATCCCCCATCATTCAGAGGATCATCTGACCCTGTGTTAGCTGATGGGTGGATTAAATCACTAGAGAAGATTTTCGATGTCATGGGGTGTTTAGACAATCAAAAGGTTAGTCTTGTTATTTAATATTTGGAGGGTGAAGCAGATTAGTGGTGGTCGATGGTTAAAAACATCAGGGATGCTGATGAGATTGATGCTATCGACTGGGATGAATTCAAAGGTATTTTTCTTGAGAAGTATTTTTCTAAGGCTGTTCGACTTAGGATAGAAAAACAATTCCTAGAATTGGGGCAAGAGGAATACTCAGTGGCTACCTATGAAGAAAGGTTCACTCGATTAGCAAGGTATGCTCCAAATTTTATCTGAGACCTTGATAGTAAAATCAATCATTTTTATTCAGGATTAAAGCCAAAGTATCGAAGGGCTTTAGCTTCTCGTGAGTTCAAAAGTTATGAAAAGATTGTTCGATGTGCTGAGAAGGTGGAAATGGAGTTTGCCAATGATCAAGTGTTCTATAACAACCAACAGAAGAAGAGACCGAGGATGCAGGAGAAAGGTAAGAATTCTTCAAAAAAGTCTGATGGTAAGAAAACTAAGTTTCCAGTTTGTGATAAATGTGGCAAAAGGCATGCTGGGGAATGTCTTCTGAATTCTGGAAAGTGCTACCGATGTGGTAAGATGGGACATAATGCTCGTGATTGCACTGAAAATAATCAAGAAGAAGGTAAGACCAAATTTGATTTACATTTACTGAAATGTTATAAGTTCAATGATATGGGTCACTATGCAAATGGGTGTCTGACAAAGAGCTTGAGTGATGGGAAGCAGTTAGACTACAAGCAGAAAGGGGTGGTGAAATCCTTTGCAACTACTTCAGCAGATGTCGGGCCATCAAATGATGTTGTATCAGCTCCAGGGAGCTCAGTATTTTTCAAAGATTGACTTGAGATTGGGGTACCATCAGCTGAAGGTAAAGGAAGAAGATGTTCCGAAGACCGCATTCTGTACAAGATATGGCCACTATGAATTTGTAGTAATGCCTTTTGGGCTAACCAATGCACATGTTGTATTCATGGACTTAATGAATAGAATATTCCATGAGTTCTTGGATAAGTTTGTGGTGATTTTTTATGATGATATTTTGGTGTTTTCTAAAAGTAAAGAGGAGCATGAAAGTCATTTAAGGGTTGTTTTGCAAACCATAAAAGAAAATAATCTATATGGAAAATTCAGCAAGTCTGAGTTTTGGTTGCAACAAATTTTGTTCCTTGGTCACATTGTTTCTATAGATGAGATAACCTTTGATCATGCAAAAACAAAGGTTGTTGAAGAATGTCCAAGACCCACAAATGTAACCGAGACTCGTAGTTTTCTTGGTTTGGCAGGCTATTAGCGAAGGTTTATTAGAAATCTTTCACGGTTATCTAGTCCAATGAATAAGCTAACTCAGAATGGTGTTAAGTTTATCTGGAGAAAAGAATGCGATGATTGTTTTCAGGAATTGAAAAGAAGATTGGTGAATGCTCCAGTTTTGGCACTACCTTCCAGGAATGGTGAGTTTGTTATATACAGTGATGCTTCATTGAGTGGACTTGGTTGCGTCCTAATGCAGAATGATCAGGTAATTTCTTATGCTTCACGACAGTTGAAAACTAATGAGGTAAATTACCCTACACATGATTTGGAATTAGCTGCTGTTGTTTTTCCTTTGAAAATTTGGAGGCATCATTTGTATGGATTAAAGTGTAAAATATATACCGATCACAAAAGTTTAAAGTATATATTCACTCAAGAAAGAATTTAACATGAGACAAAAGAGATGGATAGAATTAATCAAGGATTATGATTGTACAATTCAATACCATCCAGGAAAAGCAAATAAAGTGGCTGATTCTTTGAGTTGAAAAAGTAATGCTTCATTAGCAATGTTGCGTTTGGAACGTGATCCTTTGGTTAAGGATTTGATGAGATTTGGCATAGAATTTGTTGGTGTAGGATGTTCTTCTGTTTTGTTTCAGGTATCAGTGAGATCGTCTCTATCAGATAGAATCAAGCAAGCACAGAAGCAAGACAGTGAGTTGCAGAAAAAGGTAGAGCTGGTTCAGAAAGGTAAGTTGCCTGAATTAAACATTGATAATGATTGTGTTTTGAGATTTGGGAAGAGATTGTGTGTGCCTTGTGATTCACAGTTAAAGAGAGAGTTGTTATGTGAAGCTCATAGATCTCCGTTTTCAGTTCATCCTGGTAGTACTAAGATTTACAGAGATCTGCGGGAGTATTACTGGGGGGATGCAATGAAAAGAGATATTGCTGATTTTACTGTGAAGTGTTTGACATGTCAATAGGTTAAAGCAGAGCGGAAGTTACCGAAAGGGATGCTTCAACCTTTACCAGTGCCAGAGTAAAAATGGGAGAATATATCCATGGACTTTGTTGTGGGATTATCGAAGACATCTCAAGGTAATAATGCAATCTGAGTTATTGTTGATCACTTGACCAAATCAGCTCATTTCGTTGCTATACAAGATACTTTTTCCCTGGATCAACTTTCCCGTTTGTATCTTAAAGAGGTAGTCAGGTTACATGGAGTTACTCTCTCCATTATATCTGACCGTGATCCCAGGTTCACTTCTAACTTTTGGAAAGGACTTTAGAAGTCATTGGGTACTGAATTAAATTTTAGTACAGCTTTTCATCCTCAATCAGATGGGCAGTCAGAACGAACAATTCAGACCTTGGAGGATATTCTACATTCTTGCTCAATGGATTATCAGGGAAGTTGGGACCAACATCATTCTTTGGTTGAATTTTCATATAATAACAGTTTTCATTCCAGTATACAGATGGCACCATTTCAGGCATTATATGGGAAGCGGTGTCGAACTCCATATTTCTGGGATGAAGTGGGTGAAAGGAAGTTGATGGGACCAGAATTGGTAGAAGAGATGGCAGAAAACGTTCAGCTGATTCAGAAGCACATGAGAACATCTCAGAGTAGGCAGAAGAGTTATGCGGATAACCGGAGGAAGGATCTATCTTTCGAGGTAGGTGATCATGTTTTTCTCAAGTTTTCTCCTTGGAAAAGTGTGTTGAGATTTGGTAATAAAGGAAAGCTGAGTCCAAGGTTTATTGGACCATATGAAATTCTAGAGAGAGTTGGATCAGTTGCATACCGGGTGGCATTACCTCCGAGATTATCTCAGGTACACAATGTTTTTCACGTTTCGATGTTGAGAAAGTATATGCCAGATCCATCTCATGTTTTGAGTCCAGAGGTAGTTCAGATGGAAGAGATCCTATCTTATGAGGAATAACCGGTCCAGATTCTTGACCACCGGGAGCAAGTGTTGCGGAATAAGGTGGTTCACCAGGTAGAGGTTTTGTGGAAAAACCACATGATTGAAGAGGCAACATGGGAATCTGAAAATTCAATGAGGGATAAGTACCCCCATTTATTTGATAAGTAAATAAATTGAGGGGACACAATTTTCTAAATGGGGGAAGGATGTAACATCCCAAGTAAGTAATGAATAATAGATATTTTTATCTATGCCTATTAATGAATTAGATAGTGTTTTAGAGGCTTAAAATGAAAATAAATCCAATTTTAAGCATGGAATACACTAATATTTTTAAAAGATTGTTTTAGTGCCTTTTAATGGCAAAACATTTTTAAATCTATTTTTTGACAATTTTATAAGCCAAATTTGTCAAAATAACCGTATTCTTTATGATCGGGACATTAAAATTTAATTTGTCTGACTTTTTTGTATTTTTTCGATAAAGTTCATTTTTTAATGAATAGTGAAAAATGTTGTATTTTAATTCAAAACCTCTTTTTAATCTAATTTAATTATATGATTAGATTATCTTTTGAATTTGTTTTAAAATGAAATTGGAATATATATTTACCATTTTATCCAATGGTGGTCATTGGAATCAATTTCACTTTGAAATTAGACTTAAACTGGTGTCAATCTTTTGATACTTATTGTTTTATTAAAACACGCTCTGACAGCGGGAATTAATTATTAATTTAATTAATGTGACTTATATGTTTTGAATTTTTTAAAATAGACTTCATTTTTGAATTTGGGATATCAAATATAGCTTAGGGTGAATTTTTGGTAATTTTCTGAAAAACTTCAATTTTTGATGAATAGTGAAACCACTAAGTGGTACTTATAAAAATTGATTTTCCGTTTAAGTGAAATTTTTCCACCATTTTGTTTTGAATATCAAAAATCCGACATACATGGTTGTCACTAAGAAGTAAAATTTGGTTCAATAAGATTAAAATAATTTTTTGGTGAATAGTAACTTATTATGTTTTTAATCGCGATTAGAGGTAATTAGTGTAGTTTAAGGTAAAAATAATGCTTTAATAAAATTAGATGAGCTTGAAACATGTCCTACCTTCATTGGTTGTGTCATGACCGACCAAGACAAGCCATGGGTCAACTTGGGGACCCCATGGAGCCACTTTGGTTGGGAAATGACATAAATAACTTTTTATTTAATGGAAAAGTAAAAATGACACAAACATAATATGTTTACAAAAACAATTTTTACATGGGGTTATAAAAATCATATTTTTGATTATAAATAGTCATTGGAAAGATAAAAGGATTTACTACATCATAGAATTTTTTTATAATTTTTAGACATTAAATAAATTAAATTATTTATGACATCATGATGATGCAGCGATGACCTCGTTATTTAAAGATTTAAATAAAATGGAAAGTTAATGTAACATATAAACCATAAACATGTCCAAAACCAATTGGATGAGTGTATTTCGAACCATTATCACCTTATAATTGAATTATATCAATGTGGGACCTTTTTAATCCGAAACTCATTTTAAATTAAAGTAACTTGTCTTTACTTTCCAAGAGTGCCCCTCCTCTCCTCTTATAAAAGGCCCTCACATCTACCTCCTTACCCACACTCCCAAAGCCTTTTTCTCGGCCAACACCTGCCCATTTTGTCTCTACACTTCCCTCTTTTACTCATTGAAGCCTCACTTTGGGCATAAGTCTTCCCAAGGAAGCCTTTGAGCTCAAACCAAAGGGAGTTACCCGATTTTAAGGTAATGTCTTCTTTTGAGTCCTTTTGTTTTATTTTGCTTCTCCAACCCCCTAAACTCTTTTAATTATTTTCTTTTGTAACAACTCCAGTATCCTAAATATACTATGATGTTTTTATAACATGTAATTGAGCTACACTTACACACACCTACATATAATGGTTAACGAATATACTGTTTCCGTGGATGGTGAATTTATGCCTCCCGAAACGATGATTGTTCAACATTCTTTTAACAGATTCAAAGGTGGCCATTAAGATGTCAATATATTTACATATGATATATAATATATTTATGTTTTCCATAAGCTTTTGTATTTTCCTTTTTGGTCATACCTTTATTTTTTCCATTATGGGTAAACAAGATATCTTCATTTTAGGAAGTGCAGACTACCGCCCCCTGAAAGTGATTTGATTCGTTAATACCATATGTGGGATGAGTAAAGGATAAAGTTAATGATATTATATATTTTATTATACTGGAATTATAATATAATCTTATATCATTATGATTCCATTCCAGAAAATACGAAATAGAAATGGAAGTAGCGTTCATGCGTATGTATGACTTACCGTCTCCATTAACGCTGCATTTCAATTTATACCTCTAAACGTGATGTAATATTATAAATAAATGTATATGATGAATATATATGATATATATGTTATCCAGATCATTAATATCATTCTAGATATAACGAACCTTTGACCAAATTAACAACATGTAAGTGTAAGAAGTCTATTTTTGACTTAAGAAACAAATACCGACAAAATGAACATTATTAACATAAATGATTACATGATGTCCATAACATGGTATAAAAGGAATAATGAACCTGAAAAAGGTTCTTAAGCATGTAGAGATTAACTCAAGTTTATTATTCAGGAGATTAAAGAACGGTCGGGTCAATTCGGATACAAGGTATGGGACTTCGTCTCAATCTCGTTTCATTGAGGCATATTTTGTTTTATACAAAACCTTCTTTTATACGGTGTATAAACCCATTTGACTTTTACGTTTATCCAAAAGGAATATTTTTTATACGAAGCATTTTACTAAACGACAAAAGGGAATGTTTTTGTCGTACGTATGCGGCGACAACGACTTCTCCGCCACCGTGACCGTTATTTGAGTTTCGGCTTCCTCTACAAGCCATACCTTCTTTTTAAAAGAAAAATAAATACGATGTTTTAGATTTATTTTATTTTGGTATTGAAAATGGTTTTCATAATGTTTGTATATCACTGTGTTGTATTGATATCGTGTGATTTAAAGGTGGAAATGTTATGTTTCCTTTATGCATGTTTTATGTGATACGGTTATGTTGAGGTTTTTGGGCATTATTATGAAGACGGGTGGTTCCGTGATAAACTAAGGGCGGGTGAGCCCGATATAGCTCTCCAATGCGTTGGGTAACGTGAAGGAGTGAAACGTTAAGGTTTTTCCGAAGAGATTTAGGTAATATACTGTGATGGGTATTCCAAACGTAACCAAGAGGGTTACTCCCCTACGTAAGGATGATATGAATGCCTCAAGTTACCTTTATGTCTTATGATTTCTATGATTTATTCATGATTTGATGAGGTATGTTAAAGTGCTTATGTTTTATGGGTAATGTATGATCTCATCCTTATGTATATATGTACCCATGTTTCCTTTCTATATTTTTATATCCCATAATAAGATTTTTATGCTCCTCCCAAGTTTTTTTGAAATATTTTTCACAGGTCAAGGAAAGGTACATGATATGATGATAGTGTCAAGAAAGAATCCATGTTTATTTTAAATATGTTTCCATTGATGGGAATGAAGAATACTATCTTTATGTAACCACTTTGTTTATATGTGTAATGAAATGCAAGTTTTATGATCTAATTCTCTAAAACTCTAATCCCGAAAAGATCCTCAATGTGTAATCGTGTAATAACTCAAGATTAAGTAAGGTTTAAGGCTGGGGCCTTATAGGTATTTTGGTTGGTTTCATTATATGATATAAATCAATAATCCTATCTATTTAATCTTATATTTTCATTTCATGTGTATTCTTTTGATCCAAATTATATTCATAATATATTTTAAAGAATTATTATAATTGATATGAATTTACCTATAACTTCTCCATATTTTAGTTCATATTTCCAAGATAAATAAATTTTAAAATATTTTTCTCCTACATTTACTTATAATGGTTTAAGTATTTAATACTTATTGATTATTTTTATAATACGTTAGGTTTTTATCTTCAATGTTTCTTAAACCCCGTCTAAATATATCATTGAAATCTAATAGTTTTTTATTAATACAATAATTATCTTCACATTGTTAGGTGTGATTCTAATATTATATATTTAATATTCATTATTGAAATAAGATATCCATTATTTTTGTATTTATTTAACAATAAAATATGAATTTACATTGCAAGATTCATTAAAATTAAGTAAATTCTCATTGTGACTAATAGAAATAAAAAATAAATGGTTTCTCTTATATTCAATACTAAAGTATAGTTCTTTAGAATCAATCCACATTAAAAACTAATTTCATTTATTTCTCACTACTGACATACTAATGTTTTTTTATTATATGTAAGAAATAACGTAACTTATTGTGATGTTTATAACAAAATATGTTCCTAAAAGGAATTGAATTATATTAAATACATAAGATGTAAAATAAAAAAAAGATATGTAATGTTGAATATACCTAATATATATATTAAATTCTTATTTATCATCATTCTATTACATCCCCACTTCTAATGAATATATAATTTCCATGATAAAAAATTTCATATTATTCCCCATACTACCCATAAAACATTCACTTAAATATTTTTTATCGTAAATGTGGACACTGAACATTAAATACTATTTTTAACCTAGTCATTCATTCTGGTCACCATAAGCAAATTGGAACCATTTTAACTCATATCCATTTTTTATTTGATATGTATTTTCCAAATATTCCTGAGAAAATTATCCACATTGTTCATCAAATATTTTATGATGAATATTTTAATCCCTTGTAGTAAGGAGGATAATATAATACCAATGGATAACTTCTTATCTAAATAAAAGTATAACATTTTTATTACACGCTATATGACAATCTTTTATTTTTAATTGAAATAGTGTATTGAATTTATCATATATTTGAAAACATATTTCTTCTAATTTTGTTCTATGAGACGAGTTGTCATTATATAAGAAATCATTTATCAATTTTTTGATTCCTTATCATCCTTTCTTGCAATCTAGGTTTTATGAATAAGAAAAACGATACTAGAATGTAATACATACATTTTTTTGTAATAGTGATGTTTTTAAAAAACTACATCACACATGGAAATTTGTGTTAGCATAAACATGGTCTTTAAAATAAATGATTTCATTGTACAACTGGTTTATAATTCAATATTCTACATAGAATATAAATTTAGAGTTAATTAATTTATATCGATTCCTATATATGACATAATAAATTTAATTTATTAATATCCAACCATTTTTTCAAATCTCAAATTCCCCCACTTTTGGTCAGGTAATATCCTATCATATGGCTATTATAGTGGAAATGATACATCAATTCCTTCTCATAAATTAGACAATGGCTGTTAAAATTTCATGAAGGTATATATATGACATACCATGCCAATTCCATTAATATATTACTCATTGATCAAATAATTTATATACACAATCCATTAATACTTAATGTATATTCCCTCACAACATATCTTCACATTTTGATAAAACAATTTCCATTTCAAAAAATATCATTTTGGTTAAACAATTCCAAAACCCTCATAAAAATTACCATGTAAAAATATGGTTCTATACAGTATCCATGAAATCAAAAAGTCTATCCATGGATTCTTAATCATGAAATTAATGGAAATATATAAAATTAAAATTCTTTTGAGGAGTTTTATACATTACATATGAATGTAAAATAATTTATCCCTTTATATTATTATATATATTATATTTATATGATATAATCTATTTACCATGTGATGTTAAATATAATTTATTCCAAATCAATTTTGTTTTTTTGCGGATTGGTATCCTTGTATATTTATCATAGTTGTTACTATGTGATAAAATTTAAATTTTTAACCATGGATAAATATATACAGTTATAACATTATAATTAATTTATATTTTCTCATGTGTGATAACTTTTTTATGAGATAATACCTGTTTCACACATGAATATTATTAACCATGCAATGTAAAAAATAACATGATCATGAGAAGTTATCCAGTGGTTGATCAATTAAGAAAATATTGGATAAATTGGGAACCAAGAGTAATATCCTGATTCATTATAAAATTGTATTTTATCTCCTATAAAATTCTTATAAACATATTCTGTTTGGTATCATTATCAATACCAATATAAACCAAATTATTTTCAACACTTATGATTTTAACAATTTATACTCAGACTACTGTGAGGGGAACATGGAATATGAGAAATTATATTTTGATACAAAAATATGGGAACACATTACCTTATACATTTAATGTGAAGGGAAAATATACATATCATTGAATTTAAAAAATATCATTATATTTTTAATTTTTTTTTAAAAAATGTAATTAATAAAAAAGTATATATATGTGATGTTCATGCCTAAATGAATACTAAATACATAGTTGGACCCATCACCGCAGGACCTCAAGAATGACACCCATTCACCAGTGACATATGACTAGGAGAACATGTCTAATGGGGATACAGTGTGGACACAATACAATCACAATTAGTGTAGAAAAGTTGTATAATTAGTGTAAATCAAATAAAAATCGAATAATTATAATGAAATGAAAAGTAATTGGATGAATAAATTTAATTACCTTGTAAAGGGGACAACACAAATATATATAATAATGAATTCATGTTTGAATTGATCTACAAGATGCCAGAATAAAGTACAACTATCAGTCCAATATAAGGAATAGAAAAAATTTCAATATGGTTTATTTACAATAATCATGATTTCTAGATCAGTCACATTCTCCCTTTCTCCCATGTACATAACACAACATAATCAATATCCAAATTATCCTGATCCTACATCAATCGATATCTTTTTGGGTACTCTAGGTCAATAGTGTCCCAGACAAGGTGTAAGATATACTCAACAGGCCACCAGTAGTGGTGTCTAAGGAAATATCATGTTCGTGCATATAAGGTAAGTTCTATGCCAATATTTCATATTTAAATAATAAATGTAACTAAATAAATAAAATATTCGGGATCAGGTTCCTCATGGAAACATATTCCAATCATACCTACATCACCCTCTGCCAGAAGTGTTTGGACGTTAGAAAACCAATTCAAATGAGGTAAGGGGAGGTTGATAATGAAAATGGCATGAAACATGTACCATGAGATGGACCAGCCCAAATAATGTTATTTGTCAATGTGGATGTGTCCCTTGGATACAAAAGATATTAAATTATCATTTTCTTTTAAAATAACTACCAATTTTGAAGAAGCAGTATCCTGGTCCCGTTTGAGCAGAACCATTACAAGGAACTTGTGTGTCACTCCAAGGGAGCCATAAAATCCAATTTTGATGGAGTCCATATAATGTGACCCAAGAATTGAATCAAAAGAATAACTCCAAACATAATGAGATAAAAAAACCTCTTATCACCTATCAGGTATCTCACATAGGGGTCGAGGTCTCACTCTTGGCCTAGTAAAACAATTTCACAAACTATCACATCAATCATGTCTCTATCATATAGCATATATGAATCATAATGTTGTTAAAACAATGCATAGAGATACTGTACTTGAAAACTAGTATCTTACTCAGAATATCAAATTCCTAAACAATGAATTTTGATCAGAATCACAATGAGTCCATAATTGGAATTACATGGAAGGAAGCCCATGTATCACTCATTCTGTTTATAAATCATTAAATCAATTTAAATAAAAAACATGAAATTCCATGTAAATGAGATTTCTATAAAAAAATGTATTCAATAAAAGGACCATTCTCCCTTTTTATATATCTATTGACTATAAATCCCACCAAAATAAGTAGTCATCATTATGAAAAAAGAACAAAAATATGACCATGGAAACACCTATACAAAAACTTCATCCTTGGAATAACATAAGTCACACTTTTTAATTGAAGACAGTGCACCTAATTTAAGGGTTTTATTATAAAATGTTACATTATTATTCAAAATACCCATTTAGTTTTAATTAGGAAAAACATGTCCATTACAAGGCATATGTAACCCACCTCAAAAGTAGTTTTAAAGCAATAGATCATCAAAATTATGTAAATAACAATAAAGAACACCTAATTGGGTGGCTTTATAATTGTATGAAAAAATTATTAAGGGGAGAATCATGAACCCACTCATTATGATGGTTCAGGTTCACATCATAACCTCCAAAAATTCATGTTATGGTCTATACATGTTGCATGAAAGCTAAGAAAACTATTTTGACAAAATTAATAAATTATGAGAATCATCGAGTTATCTCAATTATTAAAAAATGAATAATTTTAATAATAATGTGATGGAACTTTAGGGGTAAGTTAAACACCAACTACCACATTCCATGGACAACCCACACATCCAATATTGAGGCCTGAATAAAGCTATTTTGAGAGAAATTGACGAAACCAATGAACACACATTAAACAAGGTCAATTAGCATAGAAAATACTAAATTGAGATGTAAGATAAATTAAAAATAATTAAGTTGTAGTTGAATATTTAATGAGACACTTCTAATGTACTTGATAATGCTCAATTCATAGGATTCCTTAAAGAGATCTCCTAATACAAAGTGATTGAGGAGAAAAACTCACAAAGGGGACTGGTGCATGTGGGGAAGAAGAAAGGAGGAGGAGAAATAAATATTAAAATATTGGAAGAGATAAATTTAATCCCTTTAATGAGTTTCATATATTGGTTGGATGTTTGGAAAATCTATGTCCCAACTATGCGGGGGGGTACAGCTTAATGGGATGGATTGTACAGTTCATGGGAATAGTTTGGGATACACTGCAAAAACAATGTATTTATCCCCCATCCTTGATTTTTAGATGGCCTCATAGCCATGTGATTTGGTTAACATTTTTTGAAAAAACCATTCAGCACCCAAAACCCCGATGGACATGCCACACAATTAATGATGTAGGACTACACAGTTTTAGACAATCTATTTTCAAAATCCATCTCCTCTCATCTTGATGCATCTGAGGCCAACATTTCTGAAACAAGATGAAACTTGTGAGGAACCCCTATAGATGTTATCCTAGTCTAAAAAAATAAATTTTTTTGTTATGAATCTTATAATCTCATTTGAAAACATTGATTATAAAACAGAACGTCCAACAAATGAAAAAAATAAAATTCCCTTGGAATTTCCTTCGGTCCAAAAAAAGAGGACACTAAAATCTCCCCATATTAAAAATTACCATCCCATGAAATCCTCAGGGAATAGAATAAAACATAACTCTACCTAATAAAGTCACAAAATATTTTTCCAAATGACATCATTACATTTCCAATCTCCCAATAAAACATCATAGTGTCAGAATAAAACTTGATACATAAGTCGTAGAAACTAAATCCAACTCTTGTATTTATAATCTAAAATTATGAGATAGTAACTTCTCAATCCATTTTACCAAATTAAAAATCACATAAAAATCTCTTTCACTACCAATTTCTATCATTTTTATGTCCAAAACCGAGTCACAATATTCCACTGATGAAACTATTGAATTAATAATGCCCTTATCATTCAATAGATACTCTTGGAATGAATCCTCACCTCAATGATTGGTTTAGCTGATGCTTCATGAAATGATTCATTCGACTGAAATATACTCACCCTAAGATGATGATATTCCAAATTGGTTCCACACTAACTATACACTATATGAGAATGAGGTATAATGTCTGACAATATCTCTTATACTACCCCCAAAATATCTGGATTTGACGGACGATGCATTTCAAAAACTAGGCAATATTTCATTTAGAAGAAGTCACCCAACATTTACATAGAAGACATCAACTGAATCCCAAGCCAGAATCCTGTGAAATATCTATCCAAATATCTCATTTAGGATATCATGACATAGCATGGACATGAGTCTAAATATGATCTGACTTACTTATATCATTTTCACTTTAACCAAAGCATCAGAGACCGACTTCAACCATAGGTTAGCATCAAAATCATGAACTATGAACCAAGGATATCATCAATGCTATCCCATTAACAAGAATTTACAATATATATGTTTATAAATTTCCCAAATGCATATGTATCATTAAATTTTCTAATCCTAGGTGATATCCATAGATAAATCGGGTCAAAAGGGAAATAAATGGTGTCCATGAGTCTATCCACTTCATTTATATTTTGGAAACTAGATATCACTCGTGAATATCGATGACTCTATAGAAGAACATGCTACTAGATAACACTCTGATAGAGACAACTGAACCACCCAAAGGCCACAAAAATTAAGAAATGTGTACAACCAGCTATCTCTCAGTGTGACCAAGCAATGTAAATGTAGGGTACATGGTCATTATCTAGCTGAGATTACACTAAGGGATTTAAAATATTTTACCCATAAAGGGATCAGAGGAACTTATTATACATCAAATGAGGTTCTTGTTATGGTTTCAACCCTACCATAACCAATCATAAAAATGTGAAATAGTTAAACAACTGATGGTCATTTTTTTAGTAAAATATCTCAACTTCACCTACTGATGCATTAAAAACCTGACTTTGATGATGTTGAAAAAAGATGAATTATATTCACAATTAATCACACACACAAATGTCACTCCTAACTAATGGTTTTTAAAAGTTTTCATTCCCATCCCACCATTCATTGTTGTGATAACTCACAATCACTTTAACAACTCGAAACTCACCATCCCCAAGGGAATTCAAAATAGAAATTACAATTATGAAATGGTCTATCTGGGTTGAATTCCTTGTAATTAGAAGGACACAATTTTAATGTGCTGTTGTGATTCCCCCACCTTTGAATGGTCCTAATCATCGGGTTATGGTGACAGGAACTCATATCATCATAGGTATTTCATGGAGCACTGACTGTAGGGTTATGGACATGGATGACACATATTTACAAAGAATTAATCTGAACAGGTAATGAAAACTTCTACTTAAATGTGCACTTGAATGAATTTTTACTAAATGTATACGTGATTATTCATTGATTCACTCTACCATACACAATTTCATTAGGTGTAAAATTAAAACACATGGCTATCATGTAAAGCACTCAATCACTTAAAAGTCATCTCAACCACCAGGAAAAGTTTATAATTTTAATGAATAGTACACTCTACATTATATATGACCCATGAATTAATAATAAGGGCTCATAATAAGACAATTTATACCATACCAATCAATTAAATTACATTATCTCATAAACCTGACGGTTTTGTGTGTATAAACAAATGTGGCCCCTTGATTTCACAAGAAAAATGACACATCCATGGTACTATCATAGGCTTATCATTCCTTTGAATTCCATTAACTTATGTATCAATAACGGGTTTCAAACCAGAGTTGTATTACCCTAAATGAATTTTATGTTGGTTGATGACATATAGAGTAATACCACATAGAAGAAGGAGAATTCTCACATGAGCAACTATGAGGATGACCATGATATAGGAATGTCCAGCCCAAAGAAAATGAGTTTTACATGTTGCTCATTGATTAAAAAGGGTCAAAACCCTTATGGAAAACCCAAAAAGTGAAGGGAATACTTTTAAAAACTATGATCCAATATGTTAAAAACAAATCATGAATTGAACATCCCATTATAAAAATATCAGGAGAATATAAATTAGGAATTAATGATCTGTGGGCGCTACCTACAATGAAATATCCCCTTACCAAAGATGATGATTTTTACTCAAAACTATGTAACTCCTAAGATTGTTCACTAAGAATATGTATTTATTATTTAGGTTAGAGGTATAGATCAAGGGCCTATAGATAAACCTCACACACCAATTATATAGAATTCTCAAGGAACACCAAAAATACCCTTACATGAGGGAAAAAATATGGGCACATCATCACGTTCTATTTTATATATGTACCCTAATTCAAATTTACTTATTTAAACAACTTAAGAATCAAATTTTATGACAGAAAAACCAATTAAGAATGGTATAATATTAGAACTTCTTTAAACATGCCACAATGCCCACATAAAATTTATATTAATACAAATTTTTTAGTCATTATTTATTTAACTGAAATTCCATCATAATCTGGGTATTCATTCACAAAACCCAATAAAATATCATTAACTCATTTAATAAAAATCAAAATTATCTTATTCAATGAAAATGAAAATTGAAACATATTGATGAAAACACCATTTAGGTTTTAATTGACATTTTAATTTACAATGGACTCATATAAATACATCTCAAAGTGGATTGAAATATGCTTTTAATTTAATAGGTTCTAGTGAAGTACGACGCTTCCAAATGCTTATATGTAGATCCATATAAATGGCTGTAGAAACATTAAATGACCACACCTATATAGATTAATTATACCCCCATGGGGTTTGGTGTTATATACATAAAAAATGGAATAACTATAAGGGTCTCTTTCAAGACATCATAGGTTCATCAAAATCCAATCCAAATGTTTTTTAAGAACTATGTTTTTTTAAAAACCCTTTATTATTTTATATCCTAAAAGACATTCTACAACTAACCTACATGGTTTTATTTAGTCATTTATAAAATTATTCATATGGTCATTATGATCATGAAACATAGGTAGAATCCTTAATAAGGAATCAAAATCAGTTGAGGTAAAAAAATAACAATATTTACTTCCAAAAATGATTTTAAATATAAAAGGAACATTATAGGGGATTCAGTTATATTGGTTCACACTTCTCATTTTATAAAGAGCCTATACACATTACAACTTACATGTGGCTACTATCTAATTGCAATTGTTTAAATAAGTTTACGAATAAAAACATTGACAACCTTAATGTTGATGAAATAGTATTTGTGTATATAATGTCATTCTAAAAATGGTTCAATATTGTGGGTTACACTTTTCCAAATCATAAAAGATGATACACATTAAAAAGTTAATTTTTTACCATTTAATTATATCCATAAATTTTCCATCCCATGAACCATTGTCTCATGGATTTAACTTGTCATGAATTTCTTATCTAATAGAATGACACTAAAAAGAAATAATGTGGAAATAAGCATTGAAGCACGACAGATTAGAAAAGAAAAAAATTATCACCCAATATTGTAGTCAAATAGTCATGAGAAATTAAACAAATGGAATAAAAATTAAACATGTTATCTACTATATAATAATGAAATAGTCAACCATGGCATATAAACAAGGCATAGAAAATAAATCATAGAAGTAATCTATAGTAAAATACTTGAAAATTTAAACCAAAAACAAGGTATATAAATAATACGGCTTACAAATATTTCAGAATACATAAATCTATATGTGTTACAAAAAACCCAACATGAAATACGATAGGTAGGAAAATAACACACAAGGTACAAAAAAAATTTCTAATAGACTAACAATGAAATTTATATGATGTCGAATATGCATGACATGTGAATACCTATTCTCCTATAATGATTCGTATAATTATACGTCATTGATATTCCATAACGTGGCTATAATACTAGAATTTAGTTAATTATTAAGATGTTTAAAGTACACCATTCAATTAAATAGAAATCAAAATCAACTGTAATAGAAAACAACATTATCAACAATCATAGCTCAGTCCACATAGACATTTCCCTATATGTGGGTCGATCCCTCTAAAAAAAATATTTACCATGCGCCAACACATTACTTGTTACCAATATACTAGCCCAACATAGTATGATAATGGAGTAGAATCTCGAATACCACCTTGTAAGGTCAGGTTACAATGAACTAAAAAACCATAGCTAGACCAGTTACCTCAAAATCACAAACATGTCTCTTGGTATGGTAGTGGATATCGACATGAAGTGTGGGTCTAATGGTGGTATGATGTGGAGATTATACCCTTGTGATCAGAGTACCACAATGGTTTAATTATGTTTAAATCAAAATATGGTAGAAGAAGTATAATGAAATGAAAATGTAGTAGAAGAATATATATAATGATAGTTTAATGTGGTAAATTACAATACCTATAATAATGTTTCCATATCCAAATGGTTCTACCAGATGAATGAATTAAGTACACAAGTTAGAAAACTATAATGAAATGAAATAATATACCAAAATTCTTACTCCATGATAATCATATGTACTAGCTCATTAATGTTCTCCCAAGATCCAAAGTATATAACACTACACAATGAATAACACATGGATCCTAATCCTATAACCAAGGAGGCATATTTAGGTACCCCAATGCAATGGAATCCCAAATATGGTGTGAGATATAATTAGTATTCTACCACAAATGGTGTTTAAAACAATATCTAGTATATGCATATAAAGTATTCAGTGAGATAATATACCAAAACTAAACCGGTAATGCAACTATATAATTAACTATATCTGGTTCAGGTTTTTCATGGATTAATGTACCGACCATAACTACTTAGATATAATTTTAATGTGTCTGAACCATAGGACACCTATAAAAATGATGAAAGGGGAGGGTGATAATGAAAATTAAATGAAAAATGTATCATTTTATGGAATTACCCGAATCAGGCTATTTGTCTTTGAAAATTCATTTTTTATATAAAAAATAATTACCATGATATTTTCCTGTTGATGTAACTACAAATTTTTATTAAGAAGCATCCTATTCCCTTAAATGGTTATCCTTAACATCGAACCCATATATGAAACCTAGAGAACCATAATATTCAACTTCATCGAATTCCATATAATGAGACCCATGAATGGACTAACAAGTATCACTCCTAGATAGACATGAGAAAACAACCATTGAGCCCATACGTCACATGTCACATAGGGGACCAAGTCTCACTCATGGCCATATACAACCATCCCACTAATAATCCAATCAAAAGTGTCTCCCCTAGTTAAATTGTATGAATCAAAATGAGGTATGAAGAACACAAGGTTCGACCATCCTAGAATTCTAGTATCACCCACAATGTATACAGAACACAATCTAGGAATTGTTTTCAAATGAACAATGAGTTCTTCAATATTATTCTATAGATGGAAACCCAACAATCACGCACACAAATCATGATTAATTTAATTATTTTAAAAAAAAATACAAACTTCTAAGAAAATAAGTATTCCATAACATAAAACATGGATACAATAAGAGGATCATACCCATTATTTATCTAATTATTCAATAAAATTTCCACATACATAAGCAAGACACATTATGAAAAAAACACAAAGATAACCATGGAAACACTAATATAAAAAATCCAAGAATGCAATAGTATATACAACACATATTGAATTGAATACTATCGACCTCATCCAGGAGTGTTTTAAAAAAATTGAATATTTTTATAAAATAAAATAATTTTATTTTTTTAGGGAAAAAAATTACATCATAAGGAAATTATAACCCACTTAAATTGTGGTTTAAAGAATGAGTGAATCAAAAGTTATTATATAACTAAAAAGAACGACCAAAGGGGTGTCTATAACAATAGATGACAGGATTGATAGTATGGTAATAATGAACACACCCATTGGGGTGGATATTGTTTGGGGTTATAAGCTCCAACCATGATAATACGGGGACAAATTAATCACATAGATGGATATGTAGTTTCTATTATAAAAATTAATAAATTTGGGGCAACACAAGGTAATCCCAGAACATGGAACATGAATATATTTTATTAAAAAATGACATAAATTGGGGGAGATTCTATGAACCACCTACATATACCATGGATGAAGAACATGTTTAATATCGAGGCTTGAATCGATCTAATTCAAGAGAATTAGAAGAAATAGATGGATGTCCTGAAAATAGAGATGATTAGATTGCTCTAAAATTGTGTAGAGGGACCAAATATAAACCAATAAAATATGAAGGAGTTATAGAATTTTCAAAATGCTTCTAATGAACCTGATGGTTCTTGATTTGTTTGGCATATGAAATATATGCCATCATACCTTGCGGAGGAGAAGAAAATTCCATAGAGGGGGTTGATGCATAATGAGGATAAAAATAATGGTGGAGGAAAAATAAATAATAAAATAGTGGAAATGGGAAATATCAATCATTTAATGAGGTGAATATTTTTTCATTCGGATAGATAAACCATGCTCCAACCATGACTGGGTAAAAACATAATTGGAGGGGTTTCATTGTTTATTCATACGATTTGTGAAACTGTGTGAAAAATGTGAATTTCCCATGGGTCCAATATTTTTCAAATTATTCATGTCTTCAAGATATGGTGAATATAGCTTAAAAAAATTGTGCGATGCCTATAGTACATGTATAATAGCTGCAAAATTAATGTTATAAGGCTACACAATTTAAAGAAATCCATGTTTCCTTATCATTTCCTCCTAACTTGAGGGTTTAGACAGCAACACTCATGAAACATGACGAAATTCATGAGGTACACCTCAGGAATTTACACCAATCTATGAAAACATATTAATTGTTATAAATCTCAAAATATCATTCAGAATTTATTATCCAAAAGAGACCATTCCCAAAAAATATTCAAAATCCCTTGGACCTTCAACTGGTCAAATAACATGGGATGTTACACAGTACATAAATGGGTATATTAGACAACAAAATAAGTTAATATATAATAAAACATCATAAATAATAATTATAATATCTATAAACTCATCCTGATGGAAATTTTACTGCATTAAACACACAACATACTTATTTTATTCAAGTATTTTTTTTTATCTTTGTAACAAATTTTTTTATCTTAAATACATAATATTAAATTTAATATCAGTTTTATTATAGTTACTCATGATTATTTTAACAATTAAGAGAACCCCATATATTAAAATAGGATTGGTATAGTCCTTATTGGATGGTTTTTTGGGTATGGTCCAACGCATCCTATATTGGGGTGGGTCAAAACCAATGGATGCCAAGTAGAAGCGAGATCAAATTCCCCTACAAAGATCACATGGAATGGGAATGGTTCCCCATATAATAATATGTATGATATATATATATATATATATTTTATTAAATAAAAAACACTTAGTGTGGGATAATATCTAAATCATTCATGACCCCAAATAATGGGGTGGCCATTTTTCAATGTGGATAGATTTTCCACTAATTTATTATCTTTTATATATACACTTACCGTACACAAAATTTGTTAACAGAAATCATTCAACAAATTTGTGAGTTCTCCCCCAATGACTATACATCGCATTGATAAAATATTATCCCCTTACTAATATATATATATATATATATTTATTTATTTATTTATACAAACATTTTTATCTATTTGTGTGTCTGAGTGTGAGTTCTTGTACGTTTGGGTGTGTCAATTTATTTTATTTTATATAAATCCTCATTGATCTTCAATTGGGAATATCATGGTTATATAAACTCATGGAAATGAACCGTCAGTGGAGTTGAGACCATATCAAAACAATAGTAAAATATAATTTAAAATTTATTGAAAAATTAATAATTATTTGACATAAATAATTGTGGATTTTATTTGACAAAATTTAATGAATCAACTATGTTTTGGAAGCATGAACGATGGGGAAATTTAAATTCTAATAACCAACTATAAAAAACAACATTATTTTTTATATTGATTCATGATTCCTGTAATGTTTTTTTATAAATTAATATAAGTATGAATAAGAAATCCATTTAGTACTTATTATGAAAAAAAATCATTGTGATATCTCTTATTCACTAGATTATTGTAGTCCAAAATCACCAAAATGGATGCCCTAAATTCTGTACACACATGTACTATAACTAAAAAATTATTAACTTGATTAATAAATTACTTTATATATCATTGATGTTATTTTTGATTTCATACACTCTATACAATGTCAAGAGATTGATCATGAATAGGGATTATTATATTTTCAAAAAATATCTCTTAGAAAGCATGATAGATGAAGATAATTGGATATTTACTCTCCATATGCATGAAAATTATTTCAGGTAATTTCCATGTCTCTAAAATTAACATAAATTGAAATGGGACACATTAAAAAATGCACACATAAGCTCTACTATAATAAATCCCTCATAAAATATACTAAAATAACAAAAATCACATTGTAAAGTAATTTTTTGTATGATAACTATTTCACCCCAATCGTTTTACATTAATACATTTCTCATGAAGAACCACAACCCATTAACTTGACTAAATCCGTGAGTATTTTTTTAACAACCCTTGAATAGTAAAATGATTGTTTTAAAAATAATAAGTTATTTTATGAACAATTATAACTTATTAAACATGTAAATAAATTGAGTGAGAAATTAAAATATCATTATTTTAAATGGAAAAAGTAGAAATGAATTAAAAAACAGACATAAAATACATCACATGGTTAGTCAATGGTCCTCATATGTGGTGTCCACTTCATGTTAAACTATAATTCATCTGAATTTTTTGATCTCATGAATATAAAATGCAGTGACTATCTAGGACCCCATATCAAATTGATGTGAGACAGCCCCATAGACAAAGAGTAATATCCAGAAACCGATCATTTTCCATAATGATCTAAGGATATGTTAAAGAAATCATGACGTCCTTTGAATGATTATCATGTAAAATAATCCATTAATATTTATATCCCTCTAAATAAAGTTGGTTTCATGTGTCATTAACATATACTCTAGAAATATCATTACTTTACGTTCCAAAAATTAACAAATTGATGTCTCCCCATGGACATAGATTTATTAAGGACTTCTGATTCCACCAATGATGTTGTAAAATAAACTACTATTAGATAATAAATTGGAAGAATTATTCCTCGACAAAATTATTAATTCTTAATCAATCATGACGTAAAAAATTCATCAAACTTTTCCATGGACATTTATCATTTTTGTTTTTAAAATATTTCAATGTCTATAACTCAAGAATGCATTATTAATTTTCATTTATTTAAATTATTATTATAGATTTCCAAAAAAGGATCATCCAATTATAAATTTAACATGGAATTTTCTAATAGTGTGTCTGTTATAAAAATCATAAACTTAGAAAGATTTCTAAAGGTCAACATAATTAGAAAAATGACTAAAAAGTCCCCAAATTCTATTAACTTGTATGACCTATATCAAGTTAGATGATTCCATCCAAATATGGAACAAATAACATAGAATATAATCATGCCACTTCATGGTTCTCATAATATTAAGGAAATTATATGACTTTTAGTGTGAATGAAACAATGAGGACATAATCTCATTGATGTAATGCAGAAGAAAAATCATTATGTGGTATAATATCTATTAATATTAAACACATTGAATAGGTAAAAAATGTAAATCTTAATGTCAATTAGTTATATGAAACCATATTAAAAAATTTAATTATCACAAAAGGCGTGTGATTCATTTATCATGGTTTATGATTACATTATGATATGATATATTTAGTTAATATATATTTCAATATCTCCTTCATGAATTACCATAGGTTATGAATCAACAGTTTAATATATAAATGTATACAGACAGAATTTTAAATTTTTATATTGTTATGAGATTCCAACGGGTATCCATAATATGTAATGTTTAATTACTTCAATGAGATTATAGAATATATTCAACACCCAATTATTAATGAAAGGGTTATATATAAATTTTTGAAATTCCCTTTAAAGAAATGTGTGACATAATAACCCATAACTGATGTTTCTTTCTTTATTATTATCATATTATATTTACATGGAATATGATGCCACATAATATATGATAAACTGGTCTTTCCATTAAAATTAAAGATTACATTGGATGGTTTCATACCTGTGGATGGAGGAACCTGACAGTTGTTTCTAGAGAACCATGATTTAGTATACTACATCGATATTAATGAATATGAATCTTGATATATTTTAGGTATACATATTTATATTTATGTTAATTAAATTATATCTAAGATCAGTGGTGATATATTGGTAATTAATATTTTAATCATCTAATGTGTTGATAATATAATCATATAGAATAACATATTAGTTATAACATCCTAAACACACAGTTCTAGAATCAATTTAAAAAAACCTGATGGGAATTTTTTTTATAAATGATAATTAAAAAATACACAGTTCATTATTAATTAGAGGACCTTTTTTGACATAGGATCTTGAAAATTAGGCAAAATCATATAATTTATCAGAGATGAAATAAAATAAAAAAAGGACTAATATGCTTATGCTCCTTCCAATTCAAAAATGATGATGCACGAATTAGAGATTCTTATATACATGTGAAAAAAATTTAAACATGGGATATGAATTTAATTTAATATTAAATATTTTTAATAAATAAATACTTTTAAAAATTAATATTTTAAAAAAATTACTAATACATTTTTAATACTTGTTGAAATAATCATTGAAATTATTTATGCTTTAAAATATTTGTCTGAGTTGAAATTAAATACTCTATGAATTCATTTGAAAGATATTCCAATGAATATTTCTGTAAACAATAATATGTCTTCGTAAAAACAAAACAGATGAGGCCACATTAAATGTTGATGGAAAAATGGGCCTGCACACTATTCTGAGGGACGAGTTCACTTCCCACTCACAATAATGTTTACCATGTACAGTTTTCAATTATCTAAAACTAGTCAACATTTATCAATATATATATTTATTTATTTATATTTAGAAGTTTTTCTATAAAAACATGACAAAATGTTATAAAAAATATATATTTATTTATATATGTAATTTTATAAGAAATATCTTGAAAAAATGTTGAAATTTAATTTAATTACATTTAAGCAGTGCTTAAAATAAATGGAAAGAAAATATATTTATATTTCATGTTTTCCTTGAATCCCATATGGTAATATTTGAAAATGGTTCAATAAAAAAATTATTTTTCCACTACATACATCAAATATTAAATAAAACTGATACCTACATGAAATGATTCTTATTATAGTGTATGTCCAGATTACATAATATTAATGACATATATGAATGTATAAAAGATTTATGAAAATAAAATAATATCATAACAACTGACCATGGTGAATGAATTAAATTAATGATATTTTAATTTATTTATTTATTATAAAACACGAAATCCACGACCCATAAAGCAATTTAGAATCCAAATCTCACACTGCAAGGGTACTTTTGAACGTACCAATATCATGTATATATTTCAATAAACAATATCCCCCAGGAAATTAGATATAAAAGGAAATAGAAATAAGATAACCATTATAATAAATAAAAAATATTTACCCATATCATAAGATAAATCAAAATATTTACATTAAAAAACATATAGCAAAACTAAATCATATTTTTGGAGTAAAATAATATAAATTCCCATACTCAAAACTACCAAATAAAAATTAAAATATTGGAATAGGAAAAAAATAACCCTTATCAATGTAAATTTTACATCATCACAATATGTACATAAATAAAAAAAGTGATTAAAAAAATTCCCTTACCAAAAACACCAAAAATAAATTTTAACTTGAATGAAATATACACAATTCACATAAACAGAATTTCTAAAGTAGAATTAAAAAAACATATACAGATAAATATTAAATTTTAAAATAATATATTATCCCATATGTCAATTGGACTTATAATTCTTAGTAACATACTATATGAATCATGAACAACCTAGTATGGATTATAGATTTGTGTTTTATAAAAATGAATGTAGTTTCGTTTATATTAGTTCTTAGTATTTAACTTATACACATAAAATAATTGTCAAAAATATAATTAATGTATCTATTTCGAAGTTAATAGCTCAAAAATTGATTATTCTCTTCCCTGGACATTGAAAAAAAATGACAAAGCAATATGGAACCCAAAATAGTAGAAATTAAATGATGAGGTGAATAAATCCACCAAACCTGAAATAATAAATATGGTGAACAAAAATTCAATCTAATAATTATCTATACACTAAAAATTTGAGTGTTGATTCCCTAATCAATTGATGAAAAAATAGATGAACGATAATAAGGTTGTTCAATTTCGAAAAAATTGATTCAATACGTAAAAATGTTCAAAATAATAATTGATGTTTGGAAAACGATAGAGGAATCAAAGAGATGAAAAAACAAGGACATAATGCACAAAAACAAGAAGGAACATATAAACTCTTCCTCCAACAACTACTAATGCAATGGACCATGAATGGAATAAATAATTTCACCCCCAATCATGTTTGAATAATCCACACTACACAGGTCAGAAACTCACTGGTGGACAAAACTCACTCCAGCATCAACACACACTTTGAACCCTCAAATCCTGATTGATCTCTCTACCAATTACTCAGTATCTCCATCAGCCTATAATGTGCTCTAATTTCTCCTACAGCTGAGCATGATCAAAATGATCTCAGGACCATGCTCGACTCCTCAGCTTATTCACTTACCGAACATATTGACCTGTAATATTGTGATCTCTATCGGCGAAGTCTCCCATAGTTGAATCGTTATCCCAATACAACATTTTAATTTAACATTCCAATAATTTGTTTTAAATTTTCTATTTTTATTAATATAATAAATCGTAATATAAATATATAAAGTTTCATTTTATGATTTATAATATTATTTATTTTAATTTATAATAGAATTTTATTATATAATGTAATAAAATAATTTATGAATAATTATTTAATATTTTTTAATTAAAAATATATTAAGTTTAATTATTTAAAAAAAATTCATATTTTCATCAAAATATATGTTGAATTTATTTAAATTATTCTTATTTTCGAAAATTAAACAATATAATATTTTTTTGATTTAATATATATTTATAATTATATAACATATAATATACTCTACTATTAGGATTCATAATTTTATTAAAATTAATATTAATAATTTTAAATATGAACCATAATACTAAAGAAAATATATTACATTAAAAAATATTTCATACTTTGAAATATATCTATTTAATTAAAATAATAATTTTTTTATAGAAAACTATATATATATATATATATCTTAAATAACATATAAATTTATTATGATATAAAAATATTATTTCCTCATATATAAAGTAATATTATATAATTTGAATCAAAAAATATTTTTATTATTTTAATATTTATAACACATTTTTATCAAATCATATATTTGTTACATTGTACCTATAAATAAATTATTAACAAAATTATTTACTATTTATATTTTCTTAGGATGATACATTATCCCCCCTTTAAGGAATTTTCCCCTCATGATTCTTTTGTTCAATTACAAAAAATAATGATTTTTCATCTTCAAAATTAAATAATTTATAAGGGGGAATATCATTCTAATGAAACATATATATTGTAGATTTTTAATTTACAAAAAATGGAAAATCTAATCATCAATGTTCACTAGACTATTCTTCTGGTACTAACTATAAATCCTGGAACCCACACTTCCAAATTTAGTATTGAAAAAACAATGATTATTATTTTAAAAATATTACTGAAAAACACATAGTGAAATATTCAATAGAACATCATTAATGGAATATGTTTTGGAAAATTATACAAAATCAATCAATTAATCAGAGATGACATGAAATAAATAAAATCATTCTACACTTTTGTGTAACCAAACTCCTAAGAGAGGATTTTCAAGTAATATTTACTAAGATTCCTATGAGAAACAATTAAATCATTGGATGGAAATTTAATTTCTCAGTAAGGGGATTTAAAAACTTTTCTAATTAATTTTATCCTTTTTAAAAAAATACATTCACTATTACATTTATAAATAATATTTGAAATAAAAATTAAAATTATTTATCTTGAAAATATTTCCATGATTTTAAATTGAATAAGATTATAATAATTTTAAACATATTATAGTGAATCATTCTAAAAACAAAAATACAAATTCTAAAAAACTAAACATATGAGGAGACTTGAAATATGGAAGTCTATCTAGTCCTATACAATTTTCTAAGGGACATGTTCACATCACACACCTTATCATATTTACCATATTCAATTGTCTATATTCAAAAACCAGTTTTTCTTTCATTAATGATATATATATTCATTCGATATTCTTATTAAAATCATTATAACAAATTATTGAACATTTAGATATTTTATTTATATACATACTTTCAAATGAAAGTTCATGTGAAAATATTGAAATTGAATTAATTTAAATTCCTAAATAGCATAAAATAAATCGAATGACAATATAAATATATTGGGTGTTTTCCTTGAAACAAATTGATTCTATATTAAAAATATTTCCTCATAAATGACTTATTATTTCACTGCATACATCAATGATTCAATAAAACCGATACAGACATGAAATGTTACTAATTATTGGACATGGTCATATCTCATAATTTTGCTGATATAAATGAATGTATAAAGGCTTCATGCACATCAAATAATAACATATATCTGTACATATGTTATTGTATTAAATCAACAATATTTAATTAATGATTTACTATAATACATGATCACTAAAAACCATTAATCATTCTAGAATCAAAATTTCATCCTACAATGGTTGTTTGGAATGTAATAATTGAATTTATGTATTTTAAAATACTACCTCCTCTTTAAAATAAAATGTCAAATGATATAAAAAAAACCATTATACTAAATAAAAATAGTAGTCCCAAAAAAAGATAAATCGAAATCCTAACTTCAATAAAATTATTATTTAACATTATCATAATTTTAGTGTAGAATAATATAAATTTCCATACACAAAACTTCGAAATAAAAATAATAAAATTGAAATAAAGAAAAAACAATCCCATAACAACATAAAATTAGAATCTTTAATAAATGAACCAAATCAAAAAAATATGCACTAAAACTACCTTAAAAAAACCATGAAATAAAAATATTAACATGAATGAAATAAATTTTTTTTATG
The DNA here is from genome assembly GCA_963277665.1 of Viscum album. Taxonomy (NCBI): domain Eukaryota; kingdom Viridiplantae; phylum Streptophyta; class Magnoliopsida; order Santalales; family Viscaceae; genus Viscum; species Viscum album. The sequence goes on from OY728137.1 coordinate 1,663,578,313, forward strand.
GATTCTCTATTATAAAATATCAGAAAACATATACATTAACAGATTAATTTTAAAATTTATACATTATCTCATACCAAAATTGGAATAACTCATCTTAGTAGGATACTAAATGAATCATGAAAACCCTCATCCGTATAGTATAGTACAGTTTGAACAGAATGAAGGGAGTTCTATTTATATTAGATCTATTCATTTAAACTATCACTAAAAACAAACACAGAAAATATAATTAAGGTTTCAATTTTGGTAGGTAACTTCTAAAAAAATTATTATTCTCTTCCTAAAAAATTGAATGAACAAAAACATTGAAGAAATATTGAACAAGAAATAGAATTCATTAAACAACTAAGACTTTATATCAAGTAAACAAGATTCAAAAAATCATTAGAACACAAATTCAATGTTATAATTTTCTATTCAACAATGAAATAGATAATTGTTGAATTGACGAAGGAATATAAAAGAGTATATCTATAATAGTGTCTTTCAATGTCAACAAAGTTGGTTCTACATTTAAATTAGAAATATAAAAACAATTGATGTTTTGACAATGATAGAGGGACAAAATATATGAAAAAACATATAACCAAAACAAGATGGTTTAGATAAAATCCTATCTCAAAAAAACCGCAAAACAAAGAGATCATGGAAGGAGAGCATCATTTACCCCCAAATTGAGTTCTAAACCTCCACTTAAAACAGATCGAAATCACGTTAGTGCTCCAACGTTTCCCAATAACATGAACATGGAACCCTCAAATCCTGATCGATCTATCAAATAATTACATATCTTATCCACTATCCTCTACTGCACAAGAAGGTCTACCACATCTCTACCTCATCGAAATTCACTTGGGACCCCACTCGACTCCTCAATTTCTACTCTCATTGAAGACAAAGCATTGTGATGCTAAGATCTCCATCTACAAAGACTCTTCTAGATGAAACCCATTCAATATTCTTCTTCTTAATTTGTCATTTAATTTTCTACTTTTCAGTTTCATTATCATAATATTATAAATCATTAATTAAAATATTAAAATTTAGTTTCATTTTTTAAAACATTATTTATTTCAATTAATATTATCATTTGTATAACAAAACATAATAAAATAATCTATTAATACTTATATCATTTATTATAATTCAAAATATATTACTTTTCATTTTTTTAATATAAGTCATCGTTTTGTGAAAATAAATTTTGAATTGATTTAATTTATTATAATATTCATAAATTAGAGTTTATAATATTTTGATTATTTAATATATTGTTAAGATTATATATCATATAAATTAATCTACCATCACAATTCATAATTTTAATAAAAATAATATTCGCAATTTAAAATAGTAATTGTAAGTCTAAACAATATACATTAGATTCAAAAATATCTCATTATTTTTTATATATCAATATTAATTGAAATCATAATTTTTATACCTAACTATCAATATATATCTATTCATTCGTGTATTAATTTATTATGATATAAAAATAATATTTATTGAAATATAATTTTATATGTTATATTTTGATTGAAAACAAATTTTTATTATTAAAATATTTATATTTTTTTGTTAAATAATTTCTTAGATAGTTTTAATTTATAAAAACAATATTAAATAATTAATTACAATTTAAATTATCTCAGGATGTTATATTAGTGGTGTGACAGATACACGCATCAAAAAAATATATATTCCATACATTTTTGTAAATAATATGTATATCATAATCTATATGGGACGTATCATGGCTACAATATAGGGAACTTGGCTGCCAGTTTCTAGATCATCTGATCCCTCCTCGCAACGTTATATTATAAGATAATATATTTTCTAAGTGTGTATTATAGACAATAATAAACTAAATACTATTTTATATCTGTAGTATGATACTATATCTGAAATATTATTCTATGAATAATACATGGATTCTATGAAAATAGATAATTGAGTCATAGTTATTATATAATGTAAATAATATGATTCAAGATTTAGATATTTTTTTATTTATCATATATATTATTCTATCCCTATTCACAAGATATACTCTTATATATGGAATACCTCATACGTATGATGTCTTCCATTACTGTAAATGTATTAAAAATGATACTTATGAGTCACATGATATAAACGGTTTTTATTTTGTAACGACTCGTAAATTTCAAGAATTTCTTCTCTTTATTTCTTTGGGATTTTTTGAGTACGCAGTTTCTGACGTCACCTGATTCCGAGGCGCGGTGTGCCCGGAATCAATTTCCGAAGTTTAGCTTCGGTACTTTCAGTGAACGAATGAGCAGGTTTTCCTAACTATTGAACTGGTGCTCGGAATCGAAATCTGGGAGCACCGATGAAACCACAGTGCTGGTAATTTCGTAGGAAGACCTTTTCTGGAGTTGCGTTTTCTTATAAGGTGCTGTTAAATAAATGGGTTAACTGAAGTGTGAAATAAAATTTGCGCTAAAATTTTATTTCTATTCTAAGTAATATAACATATGTGGGGAAGTTGGTGTGGGACCCAATACATCCTAACTCCACTTGATATAATATTAGAGAGGTGGGGCCCACATAAGCCCCACCCCTTCAATTCCCCTAATCCCCCTCTTAATTTTTGAAACCCCTTTAATTTGTATCTCACCCACTCCCCCTCTTTATTGCATGTCAACCCTCAAATTAAATTGAATGATTAAAGCTATTCAATGAATTTATTTAAGAGTTTGAATTTTGAATTTTTTGGAACTCAAGGTATGAGTTAATAAAATAAAGATGATCATTATTTTATTTGGGGGTTGGTTTTATTGTGAGAGGATTGGGGGAAGAAAGCTCTAAGTTTTAGGAACGCGATGAACACCAAAGCTTCGATGAAGAACGCCATCACCTCAAGGACAGATCGACAAGCCTTCTCTTCTTCTCTTCACTTCCAGTGTGTGGCGAAGTTCCCTTATTGGACACACGCCATACCACATTCTATCCACAACAAAGAATGGGGAATGTCGTTTCTTCCTCGGATGAACTCCGTCATCGTATGCAAAGCCTTTCCCCGCGACACCGTCATACGCGACACAAGCTTCCGTGAATTCGTCTTCGAGGTAGGGGTTTGATTTTACGTTCATGGTTAATTCGTACATTCATAGTTAAATATCAAATTGTTATCGTTAATATGGGAGGAGGTCGGACCACACAAACACGGTCGACCCTCCTCCCCCTTGTTGTTGTTGAACTTCTCTGTGGCTTGGAACAGAGCCGATGCGGTGCCATCGCACCGTGCTGAAACGAAGGAAGCGTGACCGGTGCGGGCCGCGGCGAAGGATTGTGGCGCCATCGCGCCGCACCGTTGATACCGAAAGGGGATGCAGCTGGAGTCAGGCGTAGGCAGAGGGGCAAGGCGCCGTCGAGTCAAGCCATTCGGAAAAGGGTCGTGGCCTAAGGTCATGGTGGTGCAGAGGGAAACTGTTGGAACCACAGGCTGCCGATGCTATTGGAGGCGGGACCAACAGGTCCCGCGCGGCACAACCGGCCTGCAGTTATGGCCAGCCAAATCCGGGAAAACCGGGGGTTTGATCCCCCGGCCAGTGCAGCAAGGGAAGACCAGCACGGGTCTGCCGTTCGGTTTGAAGGGGGCGACGATCTCACCCCCTTTCGCATTCGCTTAGTACGCGGGCGCCTGTACCGGGCTGAACCGGTCAGGATGGGCTGAACCTCCCACGCCGGGCCGGGCCGCCCGCGCTGGGCCGGACCCCCGGAGCAGTCCGGGCCGCACCAGCTGGGCCGGGCTACGCCCAACTAGATCGGACAGGGACCTATGTCGGGTTGACTCAATTCAGGCCGGCCCAGGGGTATCGGACCGGGTCGGACCGGGCCCGAACCCCCTGTTTTTCAGATAGTCCCATTTAAACACCCATATCATGGGATATGGACCTCTGATCAGCACAAACTCAGTTTCATAGCGATCCTTTGATCGAGGAGGCCATTGCGGTATATTACACTCAAGGTTTCGGAGAACATAGGGTGCAACCGGTTTGGTTCGCATACGAAACCAACCGGGACGTTGGAGCCGAAATGCTTATAACACGAGCTTCCGACATCTGATTCACGTGCCATTTACTTTGTTGATTTTTTCTTAGTGAGAAATTTCTTTTGGATTACTCTGTTTAAGGTTTGGACACAGTTGGTGTATGGTCGGGTTGGTTTTGACTTAAAAACCAATCGGGCCCCTAGGATGAAAAATCCAATAACTCTCAGACTGAGCATCCGGTTGATGGGCCATATGTCACATTGAGTTCCTTTTGACGAGATGGAACTTTGGGATACATCAACTCTGGACTTCGTGTCAGTTGATGTATCGACCCCCCTTGGCTCGTAGAGCGGACCCTCCCAGAATCGAGCATGCTGTGTGTGGGAACCCTAGATCCAGTTGCGACTACGACGATAATGATGACTGTACTGGGATCCTCTGTGTGTTCGGCAGCGATGATGACCATACTAAAATCCTCAGTGGGTTCGACGGCGATGACTATTGTTCTTGTATCCGGTTTGAGTTCGGTAGTACGTGACTACTGTTCTTGTATCCTATGTGGGTTTGGCAGTATTTGATTATGTACTTGTATCCTACGTGTGTCCGATAGAGTAGCTGGTATTGTATCCTTTGTGGATCCGACAGCTTACCTAGTCTTGTATCATGTGTTGTTCTGATATCTTAGATAAATCAGAGGCTATATCTGATCAACTCTATCATCTTATGAAGAAGTATAACTGTGTGAGTTGAGTCCTGACTTTCAATCATTATCTTCGATATAATTGTTTTTCTTTCCTGTGTGTATTGGGTTGGGTTATCCTATGTGGATTAGATTGTGCTATCCTGTGTGGACTATATCAAACATGGGCTCGGAGGTTGGATCCGAACTGGAATTGACGACCTAGGTATATGTATGGGCATATACCTAAGTAGAGTTTGTTGTTACATCATGATTGTATCTTTCCTTTGTGGTTTATCCTTTGTGGATTCTGGGAGACCTTCTGGGGTCTCAGGGTCCTTACTGAGTAGCGTATACTCACCCCTTCAAGGGCAACACCCGCACTACGTTATGTTGGATACAGATGATAGACATCGCTGATCGAGGTAGGAGCTCGTGGAGATGGACGGTACTAGGAGGTGGAGCACTGGACGAGACTTACTCGGAGCGGACGGATGGAGCAGAGGAGTAGAGGAGGAAATCTGTACCCACCATTCAGGTGGGATTTACAGAGGATGGCTCATAATCGCTGCTATACTTTACTATTGTTGTACTCCCTTTTCAGTTGTACTTTAATTTCAGTTGGGTTTGTATTCTGGCCCATTTACTATCTAGTACTAACTTTTGTACTCAGTTTACTTAGTGTTTAATTATGATTTCGATCTCTGTGGTGTTTTTTTTCATACATAAAGGCAATGCCTTCCCTTATATCGGGATTTACGCCTTTGGTGCTAGTCACCAGCCCCTGGTCTATGGAAGGCGGGCTTGGGATAGTCATGGAATGGGTCCTGAGGACGGGTCGTGGAAAATTGGAATCAGAGGAGTTGGGTTCTACCGCAAAATTCAAGACTCTGATCATTCGTCTATGTGAAGAAATAGTGTTAAGGGTATTGATTGTGGTTGTTAGTCTAGGGAGTCCAGTGTTGGTGCGGCGGCCGACGTATCCATACACCAGGACCATGATTTTTGATTCCCGAATCAGTGCACGAAAACATAGATTTCACTTGTGTATCAAAAGATTTCTTTTTTATTACTTTGTGTCAGATCACCAGGTATACTGTATTGACCGTGGTGAACCTATCTCTTTTCAGTATGGCCCCACGACGGCAGTCAGCTAGGGTTCCGAGCTTTGTGCGAGACGACAGCCCACCAAGCGATGAGTCCTCGGTGCAGGGCCCTATTACAGCAGGGGCACCAGCTGTACCTCTACCCGCTGAGCCACCGATGCCACCAGTCCCAGCTGCTAAGAGTGCACGTAGACTTAGTGCGCTGCATGAGTTTCATAATTAGAGACTGCCTAGCTTCTACGGGAAGACGAACCCTCAGGCAGAAGAGGATTTGATGTAGGCTGTTGTACGAGCTTTTGGGATAGTAGGGACACCATCTGACCTCATGGAAATCCTTCTAGCGAGTCTCCTGCATGCGGCAGCAGGCAGATGGTGGAGCCTGATGCTCCAAGTACACGACAAGGTATCTCTCTTTTGGACGGACTATGAGATCCTCTTCCACTTAGAGTTCAATCCACCCACCCTCCGTGCTGTGCGCATTCAGGATTTACTGTAGCTGTGGAAGGGCAGAATGACGGTAGCCCAGTACTCGGCGAGATTTACCGATCTCTCGCGCTATTCCACGAATATGGTACGAGACCCCTTCTTCCGGGCCCGGACCATCGAGTAGGGACTGAGGCATGAGATCAGGGCATCGATGATCTCCCTTAGTATTCTGACACAGGTAGGAGTACTGGAGAGAGCCCTTCTAGTAGAGAGCTTTCTTACTGAGCCTACACCAGTAGTGAGACCTACCGAAGGGTGACATATATCTGATTCTTCTGAAGCTGGCAGTCGACAGATGACTCAGGGGTCCATGCGGACCAGACCATCAGGTGGATGACCTCTGGATACTGGCTCAGAGGTGCGGGGTGCACGCAGTATAGCCAGCCTTTGGAGGAGCAGACAATGCTATGAATGCGGTGGGCAGGGCCACATGGATCGTGACTGCCCGACCCACCATGCAGAGGAGCAGCAGACGGTTGAGGGACCACCCAGGCAGAGGCATAGGTTCGACCATGGCGGTCCACAGGGAGTAGGTGGACGTGGAAGAGGAGCTGGTCGAGCAGTAGGTGGTGGGTGACGATTTGAGGCTCTACCACCACCACCTCCAGGAGGTCCACCCCGACCACAGGGAGCTGGCGGGAAGATGCAGGCTCAGCTTCAGGCAGCAGAGGCCTATGATCACGGTGAACCAGAGATGATTCGAGGTACTATTTGTGTGTAATCCACCCTTTTTGTAGTTCTTATAGACACATGAGCGAGTCATTCATTCATTTCCATTGCCCTTGTTTGAGGCTCGCAGATTCTGACGGAGTCGTTTTCTCGATCCTTACAGCTAGTGACTCCTACGGGAGCAGACTCGACGATTACGTACTGGTGCCGGCAGTGTGAGCTTACTCTAGGAGGTGAGATCTTTTGCTGGGATATTATTGTAGTGGTTTCGAGGCCTTACGACGTCATCTTGGGCATGAATTAGTTATCTATAGTCCATGCTCAGATCGACTGTATTAGGCGCAAGATGCGGTGTGTTCGCACCGATGGGAGCAGGTTCACCTTCAACTGCGAGAAGGGAGCCTTTGCAGCACATGATGGACTCGCGTAGAGGAGAGGACAACCGATCACTCATCAGTTGGCTAGACTCATCCTAGGAGCAGTTGACTTGTGTAGTCTGAGTTATCCCATAGTGGTGGATCAGTATGCGGACGTTTTTTCCAACGACGTTCCAAGACTACCTCATCGTAGAGAGGTAGACTTCTATATTGACCTGTACCCCGAGATAGCCTTGATATCTACTCCATCATATGGGATGGATCACACTGAGCTTCGAGAGCTAAAAGTACAGCTGGAGGACTTGTTGGGCAAGGGAATCATTCGACCTAGTGTTTCACTCTAGGATTCCCCGATATTGTTCCCCAGGAAGGCGGACAAGGGCTTGTGACTATGTGTCGATTAACGTCTCCTGAACCAGGTGACCATGAGGAACAAGTATCCACTTCCGAGGCTTGATGACTTCTTCGATCAACTCAAGGGACCATGTTGGTTTTCGAAGATAGACCATAGGTCAGGTTATCATCAGCTTAGAGTTCGAGACAATGATGTGCAGAAGACGACCTTCAGGTGTCAGTATGGCCACTATGAATTCTTGTTTATGACTTTCTACGTAACCAATGCTCCAGTAGTGTCCATGAGTCTCATGAATAGGATCTTCCAGCCTTATCTCGATCGATTTTTCATGGTCATCATCGATGAAATTTTTATATACTCGACTACTTAGGAGGATAATTCCTACCACTTGCATGTTGTGCTGGACACACTCTGAGAGCACCAGCTTTATGGTAAGCTCTCTAAGTGTTAGTTTTGGATACGTGAGGTCCAAATCTGGGGAAAAGTCATCTCTGAGGTGGGATTTGTGGTGGATCCTGCGAAGATCGATGTAGTGCTAGCTTGGGAGCCACCCAGGAGAGTGACGAAGGTGCTGTGTTTATTAGGTTTGTCCGGGTACTACTGGAGATTTGTGCAAAACTTCTCAAGAGTTTCAGAACCACTTTCAGCATTGATGAAGAAGGGGAAACCCTTCGTGTGGTCAAATAGATGTCAGTATATATTCCAAGAGCTAAGATAGATATTGACCAATGCACCCATCTTGAGGCTACCAGAAGAAGGAGTAGGGTACGTAGTCTACTGCGATGCATCAGGGACTGGACTCGGGTGCATCCGGATGCAGGAGTGGGCATTGATCACCTATGCATCACGATAGTTGAGACATAACGAGCATAACTACGCTACCCATGACCTGGAGTTAGCAGTAGTGGTCTTTGCCCGGAAGATGTGGTAGCACTATCTGATGGGCGAGCGTTTTACAGTCTATTCTGACCACCAGAGTCTCAGGTACATCTTCTTGCAGAAGGATCTGAACCTGAGATAGTAGCGATGGCTCGTGTTCCTCCAGGTTTGTGTCATTGAGATAGTCTATACTCCTGTAAAGGGGAACGTAGTAGCTGATGCTATTAGCAGGAGGAAGGGAATTCACGATCTTGGAGATGCGACAGAGTATCTAGACGCGTTGTAGATATCCTTTGTGGGTAGAGATGGGGCAGCTTTTTTATAGTCGATCACAGTCACACCTCCACTTCTCCAGCGGGTCAGGGAGGCATTGTGGGGGGACATTGACTGTGAGACGTGGTGTGCACATATTTGCACAGGACAAGCACATGATGGATTGTCAATAGGAGGAGAGCAGGTCATCCTTTTCAGATGATATACCATGTTACCAGCTGCATTACCGGAGGAGGTTCTAAGAGAGTTTCACACTTCCCCATTAGCGGTACATCCAAGAGTTGTGATGATGTACCAAGATCTCAGACGACAGCATTGGTGGCTGGGTATGAAGAAAGTTGTGGTAGAGTTCGTTTCTCAATGCCTCAACTTCCAGTAGGTGAAGGCGGGGCACCAGGTACCAGAAGGCCTGGTATAGCCCTTGGAGGTCCCAGAGTGAAAGTGTGACGAGATATCTATGGATTTCGTGACTGGACTTCCACATACATCCATAGGTCACGACTTCATTTGGGTGATGGTCTACTAAATCACCATGTCAGCCCTCTTTTTAGCCATCATAGAGTAGGTCTCCATGTAAATCTTGGGACACTTATATGTTCAGGAGATTGTACTACATCATGGTGTGACAACATCTATCATATATGATCGAGATGCTCACTTTACTTCCCAGCTTTGGAAGGGGTTGCAGGAGGTATTCGGGATGAAGCTACACCTGAGCACCGCCTTTCACCCTCAGACAGATGGACATACGGAGAGGACCATTCAGACTATCGAGGACATGCTCCGTGCATGTGTTCTCAACTTTGGTCGCAGCTGGGAGGATCACCTACCCTTGGTGGAGTTTTCGTACAACAACAGCTACCACTCCACCATTAGGATGACACAATACAAGGAATTATTAGGCTGACCATGCAGGTCATCTATGTGCTGGAAAAACACTGGGGAGTCAGCACTTGTGAGACCAGAGATGGTCCAGGCCATGACAGAGAAGGTCCAAGTCATCGAGGAGCGGACGAGGACAACTCAGATCCAAAAGAAGTCTTATGCTGACTGGAGGCAGAGACCACTAGATTTCGAGGATGGCGACCACGTTTTCTTGCAGGTCTCACCTCGACGTGAATTATGGAGATTTGGCCGGGGTGGCAAGTTATCTTCGGGCTTCATAGTACCTTTCCAGGTTCTCAGCAGGATAAGCGAGGTGGCTTATTTCCTGGCTCTACCAACTCAGTTGCACTGGGAGCATGACATCTTCCATGTATCTCAGCTGAGAGGATACGTGCATGACCCGACACATATAATCGACCATGGGGAGCTAGACATTGTTGATGGGGAAACTTTTGAGGAGGTCCCGGTGGAGATCAAGGATCGACATGAGCATGTCCTATGTGGGTGGTCGATTCCTCTAGTGCGCGTTAGGTGGCAGCAAGGGAACCTCCAAGAGAGCAGTTGGGAGTGGGAGGCTTAGATGCTTGCTCAGTACCCTCAGTTGTTCCCATAGTTTGTGATGTATCTTTAAGGGGATGTAAAGACATGAGGTGGGAGTAATGTAAATACCCTTAAATTTCAAAGAATTGTTTTTTCATAATTTCTTTGGGATTTCACGAGTACGCAGGTTCTGACGAAATATGATTCTGAGGCCCTGTGTGCCCAGAATCAATTTCTGATGTTTAGTTCAAGTACGTTCCATGATCAAACGAGCGGGTTTTTATAACATTTGAACTGATGCTTGGAATCAAAAACCGAGGGCACCAATGAAACCTCAGCGCCGATAACTGGTTAGGAAGACCTTTTCTGGAGTTGCGTTTTCTCAGAAAGTGTTGTTAAATAAATGGGTTAACTGAAGAGTGAAATAAAATTTGTGCTACAATTTTATTTCTATTCTAAGTAATATAACCTATGTGTGGAAGTTGGAGTGAGACACACTACAACCTAACTCCACGTGGTAAGATATTAGAGACGTGGGGCCCACACGAGCCTCACCCCTTCAATTTCCCTAAACACCCTCTTTATTTTGGCAACCCCAATTTATTTTGTAACTCACCCACTCCCCCTCCACCTCTTTATTTCTTGTCGACCCTCAAATTAAATAGAATGATTAAAGCTATTCAATGAATTTATTTAAGAGTTTGAATTTTGAATTTTTTGGAATTCATGGCATGGGTTAATAAGATAAGGATGATCATTATTTTATTTGGGGGTTTGGATTGTTGTGAGAGGATTGGGGGAATAATGCCCTAAGATTGAGGAATGTGAATAACGCCAAAGCATCGACCAAGAACGCTGTCACTGGAAGGAGAGATCGACGAGCCATCTCTTATTCTCTCCACATCCAGTGTGTGACGACGTTCCCTTCTTGGATGCACGTCGTACCACCTTTGCTCCACAACAAAGAAAGGGGAATGTCGTTTCTTCCTCAGACGAACTCCCTCATCGTATATGGAGTCTTTCCCCGCAACACCGTCTTCCGCGATGCAAGCTTCCAGAAATTATTTTTCGAGGTTTGGGTTTGATTTTACGTTTGTGGATAATTATGACGTTCATTGTTAAATAGCTGCTTTCTATCATTATAACGGGGGGAGGTCGGACCACATAAAAATAGCCAACCCTCCACCCCCTTGTTTATGAAGAACTTCTATTTGGATTGGAACAGAGGTGGCGCAGTGTTGTCGCACCGCGCGGAAACGAAGGAACCGCGACCGGTGCGGGCCGCAGCGAAGGAGTGCGGTGCTGTCGTGCCACACCATTGAGACTAAAATGGGCCACGGCCGGATTCGGGCCATGGAAGAGGCGCACGACGCCATCGTGTCGTGCCGGAGCTTCATGGAGGGTCGTGGCCGGGGCGGACCACGGTGGAGGGGCACGATGCTAGCGCACCTCGCCGGTCGGACAAAGGCCGTGGCCTAAGGCCGCAGCGGTGCAGAGGGCGGTGGCCGAAACTGCCGGCCGTCAGTGCTATAGGAGGCAGGACCAACCGGTCCAGCGCGGCACAACCGGTCGCCCATTTCGGCCGGTTGGATTCGGGAAAATGGGGGGGGGGGGGGTTTGAACCCCCGGCCATCGCAGCAAGGGAGGAACCTCGGAGGTCCGCCATTCGTTTTGAAGGGTTTGGAGGCCTCACCCCCCCCCACCCACTTTTGCATCCACTCAGCACGCGGGCGCCCGCATGGGGCTGAAACAGATGGGCAGGGCCGGGCCGCCCGCGCTGGGCTGGACCCCCCACACTAGGCCGGGCTGAGATGCTCCCTCCCGGGCCAGACCTGGACCCGGGTCGGGTCGGCACTGTTCGGGCGGACCCAGGTGTATCGGGCCGGGTCCGACCCGGCCCGAACCCCCTGTTTTCAGACATATCCATTTAAACACCCATATCATTGGCTATGGACTTTTGATCGACACGCTGTCTATTGCGTCGTGATCCTTGGAACGAGATGGTCATTTTAGTATATTACACTCAAGGTTTTGTACAACTTTGGGTACCGCCAGGTTGGTTCGAACACAAAACCAACCGTGTTATCGGAGAGGAAACACTTATAACATGAGCTCCGGACATCCGATTGACGTGCCGTGGACATTGTTGATTTCCTCTTAGTGAGACGGTTCCTTTTGATTACTCTGCTCATGGTTTGGACACTGTTGGAGTACGGTCGGGTTGGTTTTGACTTAAAAACCAATCGGGTCCCTGAGATGAAAAGGCCAATAACTCTCAGACCAGGCGTCCGATTGATGTGCCGTCTATCATGTTGACTTCCTTTTTACAAGACATAACTTTTGGACACATCATATCCGGGCTTAGTGTCATTTGATGTATTGACCCCCCTTGGATCATGGAGCGGACCCTCCCAGAATCGAGCATGCTGTGTGCCAGAACCCTAGAGCTGGTTGCGACTGCGATGATGACGACGACTGTACTGGGATCCTCCTTATGTACAGTAGCAACGAAGACCATATTAAAATCCTCTGTGGGTTCGACAGTGATGACTACTATTCTTGTATCATGTGTGGGTCTAGCAGTACATGACAACTTTTCTTGTATCTTATGTGGGTCCGACAGTATTTGACTCTCTACTTGTATCCTATGTGGGTCCGGCAGAGTAGCTGGTCTTGTATCCTTTGTGGGTCCGACAGCTTAGCTGGTCTTGTATCCTGTGTGGGTCTGACATCTTAGATGAATAAGGGTCTACATCTGATCGTCTCTATCAGCTTATGAAGAAGTATACCTATGTGAGCTGAGTCTTCACTTTCAATCATTATCTTCGATATGATTTTTTTACTTTCCTATGTGGATTGGGTTGTGTAATCCTATGTGGATTAGATTGTGCTATCTTGTGTTGACTATATCGAACATGGGCTCGGATGTTGGAGCCGAACTGGAATTGATGACTTATGTATATGTATGGGAATATGCCTAAGTAGAGTTGGTTGTTACTTCGTGATTGTATCTTTACATTTTGGTTTATCCTTCGTGGATTCCGGGAGACCTCTGGGTGTCTCAGGATCCCTACTAAGTAGCGTATACTAACCCTTGTATGGGCTACACCCGCACTATGTTGTGTTGGATTCTGACGACGGACAACAATACTCGAGGTGGGAGCTCATGGTGTTGGACGGTACCTGGAGGTGGATCACTGGATGAGACTTACTCGGAGCAGAAGACTGGAGCCGAGGAGCAGAGGGGGGAATCTGTACCCACCCTTTAGGTGGGATTTTCATTGGGTAGCTCAGACTTGTTGCTTTACAATACTGTTGTTGTACTCCATTTTCAGTTGTACTTTCAGTTGGGTTTGTAATTTGGCCCATTTACATTGCAGCACTTTGTTTTGTAATCAGTTTACTTAGTGTTTACTTCTGCTTGCATGCTCTGTGGTGTTTTTTTCTTACATAAAGGAAATAGCTTCCCATATATCAGGATTTACACCTTTGGTGCTAGTCACCCGCCCCTTGTCTATGGAAGGAGGGCTTGTGGTACTCACGTCACAAGACCCGAGGATGGGTCTTGAAATATTTTATATGATCAAATATTATGCATAAGTAACCATGTATGTAATGGTCATAGTCTTTTCAAGAAAAATTAAATATGTGTGTACCCATTTACTCCTATCATTCATTATAGTATATAATAGATCTTTTTTATAACAAAACATTTTCGATCAAAATAGGAGAATATTTAAAAATGTTTTCTAAAAAATATTAAAGTTTATATTTTTCGTAGAAAAAATTACTATGAAGAATTTTTAATGAGAATATTTGAATCATAAATATTAAATGGTATGTTAATATTAAATATTCGTGTTTGGGAAAAGTAAAAAGTTTATTTAAATTTTTATTTTTTTTGAACATTCATGTATATAATTGATTTATGAAATTGTTATATTTTATATTTTATTATATGTGTGACGAATTAATTCTGATAAATACTAATTATATAAATTAAAAGCAAGGTATGACAATATTATATTATTTTCTAATCAACTATCAGATCAGTTTGTAAATTATTGTTATGATAATTGATTTAGTTTTTGAAATAGTTCATACATATTAGGTATTAGTGTTTTGTTGAATTGGATTGTGTCTTCAGTACTATATCATTGGGTTGAAAGATATTGGGTTTGACTTCCAACATGCCCAAAGGAATATAACATAATCTGAAATGGTAGGGGATTTTTATCTAAGGGTCCAATGTTAATCATTGGGAAATTAAAAATTTTATAATTATAAATATTTACGATAAAAGGTCATGTATCATATTAATATGAAGAATTTGTATATGTAAGAATAATTTGAAGATATATTTTTGATTGATTAACGAAAATCATGGGTTATGAAATGTTGTACACATTTATATAGTGTGAATATATTAAACTGATGGTTAGAATATAGATTCCAAAAATAAAAAATTAAAGTCATGCATACATTAAAGAACAAAACATGAAAAAAATGTTTTCATGGGATGCAATAGTAAAAAATTTACTATTCATACAATTTATATTAAAATGTGAAATGAATAAAAAATCCATTGATATAAATTAAGGATTCATTTTATTAAGAATCATTTTATAATAGACAATATTATTCATTATGAAAAATGGTTGGATTGATTTTTAATTTAAAATTTGAAAAAACTATTGGAATATTGAATGTCACACATAATGTTGTATTTTGACTAATGATTAAAAAATAATGTGACATGCTTATCATTATTTATATACATGATACTATCATGTTATATTTACATTCCCAAACTAAATTATGTCATGATGAAGTGCTTCTTGGATCACTAAAATTATAAGAAGTATGTGGTCATCATTTTTATGGGAGTACATTAGTTAAAATACTTGATTAAAATAAATAAAAAATGGTACAAACACATATAAATGTAATTGTTATATATTATAGGACTATTCATCTCAATTATTATTTGATCTCAAATAGGTATTACATATGCAATGTTTACGATTCAAATATAAGGTCCAAAATAGTTCAAAATGTGAAGCGTTCTCGGCATTTGGTTGAAAATGTTTTATACACAAATTTTTGTAACACTATGTTATGGTTAGTAGATATACTGTGGGAATCACCCATTTTTTAAAATAAATAAAAATTATCTGATATAAGAAATTTTTTTATTAGTAATGAAAAACTACGTGATAAACTCAAAATGGGAATTTGAATTTATTTATGGATACTGGAGTGTATTTAAAATATTATATATTATAGATATAAATAATAATAATTATTAAATTGAAAATATGAGAGAAAAAACTTATTATAACATTATTTTTCTTTGGAAATTTCTTATTTGAAGTTAAAACGTGAAATGAATCAAGAATTCAATATAAATGAATTGTATTATTTTTTGATTAAGAATCATTTGGCAACTAAAATGAATCTTCTTTAAAAAAATTGGATGGATCCATTTTTAATTGAAAAAATGAAAAAAAAATTGTAATATAGTATCTCATAAAAATTATTTATATATAATAATTAGTAAAAACAATTAGATTTCCATCGATACTATATAATTTCTATCAATGACTTTTTAAGCATGATTATGTGTTTATTTTTTGAAAAAAAAATATTTCTTTTGAATGTTTCAAGTGTTTTTGAAAAATATAATGTAGTAATTGGGGAAAACTATTAATATTACATTATCAAAATGGTGTGGTGAATATTTAAGTCAGGGATACAATAATAATCTATTCCATAAAATTTATAGTTGAATATTAATTTTTTAAATCAATTGACAATGTTTTTTTATTCAAATCATATTTTACTTGTGAAAAAATATATCAATCATGAATTTGGTGGAGGTAAATTTAGACATAAATAAGTTCAAGACCAATAAATGTGAAGTGATCCACTAAATTTTCTTGAGCTAGTTACATAAATAGTTATAGTGAAATAACCCATCTAGCTTACATATGATGTTCTATGGTCTTGTATGATTCATCATATTCCAGGGAGATATATTACATGTAAAAAATGAGGATGATGCATTTTTTATACAAGATGAACGAACCAAATATTGATAAGAAATTAGAATTTCTGATTAAAAAAAGATGTCAAAAATAATGGAATACATAATAAACAACATTTACACAATATAAATGTGTAAGATAGAGGATCCACCTTAAGGGGTGACACATAATGGATGAATGTGAGTTTTATATAAGAAACATAACATTATTGGTAGAATGTTTACCTATAAAACATAAAAAATTAAAATGTATACAGAATCATGGTACTTATAGTAAATATACAATTTGAATAGTTTCAATTTAGTATTCCAGTCCTGATATTAAATATTCTAGTTCCATTAGTATAATTGATGTGATAATATATTGAGCATTCCACCCCTATTGAGACATGATTGAAAAGATAGATAAATAATATAATAATTAATGTTATGGGTGGGTGTGAGGACTAACTGAGAGAGAATTGGGAATTAAAATGGGCCTCAGGTCATATTTCAAAAATATTTCTAGTGTGTTCTATCATAAGAAGACAATGACGCCATGATGTGATTATAGTGTTTTTAAGGTACAATATTACATATGAATAATGGGAATGGATAAAGAGTTGATATTGTTTTTAAAGAACCCTTTAAGGGTTCTTATACCATGTTCTGACCTATTAGACACTGGTTAGTTCCCCAAATTGACAGTGATCCTATAGTGCTATTGTATCAATAGATATATGGAATGAATTTCGGTCTTCCCTAAGAACCCGACCGATTATGCGAGCCCTCGAGGATCTATTATTACAATATGATAAATTATTAGAGTGGAACACAATTATTATAAATTTTATATAGGCTACATATGTGGTTGTATAGTAATAAAACATTTGTTATATGAATAATGAAAATGTTGTTACCTAGGAATCATCATACGAGTCAATATAAAAGTGTAGAGAATTCCCATTAGATTTAATCTTCCGGTATATTTTGAATTATATGCATCCAATGATTTTTTTGGACAATACAGATTTCGTAGGTGCTTTCCCCAATGAATAAACAATATATTTTATTTTAGAACATTATTTTCTAGGTTCATACCACATAGAATCATAAGTAATCCTTATACGATTGTGAGTTTATAGGGAAATACCCAAATGAATTGGTTATTTCACTAGTAAATATACCGATTTTGGGCTTGTAATTTTTTGAATTTATTTGAGAGAGATATTATTTATTAAATTTGATGAATCTATGAGACCATTGTTTTCAGATATGATTTGATTAAAAATGCATTGAGATAAAATTTTATAAGGGGAATTCATATTTTCTAGTAATATGAAGTTTCTAACCATCAAGAACCAAATAAAATTCCCCCATGTACAGTGTACACTATCCAATAAGGTATTCTGGTATATGATTCATGTATGTGGGATGTGAGATTCTATAACGTACCTAAAAGGTCCAAGATGATATTTTTAAGATCAAGGTATTTTCCCATTAGATCATAATTTTATTTAACAAAGCTATGGTATACATTTTAACACATTTCTACAAAACCATCATCATTCCCTTGATTACTTCCCATTGGTGTTATCATTCACTACCTCATTCTTTAATGACTAAAAAATTTTCTCTATATTTTGGGTCACCAATTAATGTTTATTAGTCCTCATTCCTTTAATTATTCAATTATGTGAAAAAAATTTATTAATTAGATTATGTTAGAGATATTCATTATGATCTCACTAAATTATGTTGACCAAAACATATGTAATAAAGATTCATTTTTATTTGATTAATTGATGAAATATTTAGTTCTATTAATTTTGTTGTTGTTTTTTAATGGAGGATAATTAGGAATTATTCTTAATGGATTATTATGTTAAATTTTTGTATTATATGATGGATTGGTTGAATAGATATTGTATTGTGGCCATTAAAGGATTTTTATTATTTTAGGAGATTTTATAGTGGTTTTCCCTTTGTTTTTTATCAACATAATGTTCATTTTCTATGAATTTTGGATTATTTTCTTACCAATTTTTTTACTATCTATTATGTACCTTTTCATGATCATTGGAGTTAATTTCTCCCAAGGAAAATATATTTGGTAATATTTTTAAAGAAAAAAATGAAAGATTTATGATGTAAATTAGGTATTTATTTATCTTCTATTATAATCCATTAAAAAAATATTAATAATTATTCTAATTAAAAATTTGGGATTTTATAAAGTCACACACACACACATATATATATCATGTGAATGATTTTCAATAACATATCACATGAAATGTTTTAATATGTTTTTTTATTGAATATTCTATCAATATATATATATATATATTATGGATTGTTAATTCTAAATAATTAACTTAACATTCATGTTCAATTGATAATCATGTACTTTTATAAGTTATTATTCATTAATGTCTAATTATAGTAAATTTTTTCATGAGTGGTCAATTCTTTTCTATTATATTGGTTTTATTTCACAATGGTGAATGATACGACATGAATAAAAAGATATGATTTTTTTTTTCTTATTCCAACCATTATTACATCGAATGTTTCTAGGGATTTTCCACTATAAACTCAATTAATCATGTTTTATTGTTTTAACTAAATAATATTCTTCAATTGAACTTGGGAACACAAGTAATATTTTCATGGATTCGAAATCTATTATAAATATTCAACTATAATTTTTTTTAAATTAGATATGGTTTTCAGGATGTTTAATAAGAGGTAATTAAGTTAATTTCTGTGTTATGTCACCTGATTTCATCCTAAAAATTTGATATAGCTACTCTATAGGCTTGATATTTGAGTCAAGAAAGAATATTAAAATAAAAAATTAGTGTTACATCACATTCATTACTTTTAGAAGATAATAAATGGAGATTTTAACTAAAGGAGGCATGGTATAAATATATATTTGAAAACTATTTTATCCTGAGAACATTAACATGTTTTAAAAAAATCACATTGTTTTACAAACAAATGAATGGATTATATTTCAAAAAAAATAAATAAAAAATTATAATTGATTACATGAGTGGAAATATATTGAATTGATTGATTATATAGAAATGAATGATTTATATATAATAATTATTTTGTTTCATTGTTTTTTTTATTTTATAAAAAACACCAAAAATAATAGAAATAAAAATTAATTTTCATAATGAATTGAGAATGTAAATTTTATTATATAAAATCAATAAATATATAATTTATATTAAGGGAAACAATTATTTGAATTTTATAATATGTTTTATTATAAAAATAATATTTTCCGTTGAATAAAATTAATTCTATTTATTAATATAAATTAATTTGTGACCTCAATATTTTAATTATTATGGGTTGAAAAATAAATACATTACATGAATGATTTCCATCCATTTTTAAAAATGTTCATAATGGGTAAGAAACTATAGAACAAATATATTGAAAAAACATAATTTTTTTATTATCACCTCTTTTGTGGTATTTATATCTCACTGTATATAGAGATTGAGTTTTTATGAGTAAGTATTGATTATGGAAACCACTATATATATAGTTTAATATTACAATTTACTAATATTTAAATGTTTTTCTACATTTTTTTAATTACTTATTTGGATAAAAAATAATAGTCCAAAGGTTTTCACCCCATCCATTGCTTAAAAATTAGGGAGGCCTATAATTATAATTTTTTTAGTAAAGATTACATCATTACATATTCCCCATTTGGTTTGATGTTAGAATTATTCATTTATTTCTATTTCATAATTTTTCCATGTATCATCTTACATCTTATTTCATGTTTAAATAATTTATTTAGTCCCATAATTTTTAAATGATGTATATATTTGTATATTGGATCTAGTATAATAAATTTTTATTGTAAGCTTAGGATCTCAATAATTTTTGATTTTATACGAAGTAATTAATATTTTCATGAAACAATAATCCTGGAAAATGTTTATATATATATAATAATAATATTATAATAATTTATACAAGTAAGTTGTCCACATATTGAGTTATGGGTTGATGTGGTGGGATATGATTGAAATTATTAATTATTTTATATATATTATTCACATTCCCATGGTATAAGTATTATTACCTTACATGGTTTCTATATATTTTTTAATGTGATAGACACATGGTTTCTTTTATAAAATAACCACATATATTCCAAGCTATGCTATAAGTATTTTTATAATGGAATTTCCAATATCAATTTTTTAGTTAAATTAAATTCTTAATCCATATTTATGTTAATATATTATATTTTTTTCTTTGTTTCGGTGATTTTATAAAAAATTGTTCTCAGTATATATTTCCTAAAAACACAAAAAATCTACACTAATTGACTATTCTATTCACTATTAGATTTTATATATGGTTTTCAATGGAAAACTAAGTCTTTTTATTCACACTCAGTGTGTGCACTCTAGATGATGTACAATTTCACTTGATATACAGTTTGTATTAATAGATAAAATGATATATATTCATTATAAATGGAATCATAGACATAGAAATATTTGTATGATGTCTATACTCCACAATTGTTTTGGAGAATATAATATTTGTTTTGTGAGAAATTTGGGCATATCACAACTCTTATTTTGATAATTATTTGAGGGTGTTTCTATTTTTAATCAATTTTACACTTTTTATGTGTTATGTATATTTTTTTGTATTAAGGTCATTAATATTGATTTATAACATTTTTAAATATTGGAAATTTTAACTAGTCATTCTAATTATCAATGATGTGGTAGTCACTAAATATGAAAACTATTGTTATATATATTTTTGGGATCATCCAACAATTGGACATGTCATACTAATTTTATATTAAAAATATTTTCATTAAATATTTTGACATATAATAATGGTAATTAACTCCAAAATAATGACTCATGACCGGTTGTATAGGTTTTTAGCAGTTGGGTATTAAGGAATAATTTGAAAATATGTTGCAATCAAATTCAGTAGTTTTTCATTTATTAAGATGATGCCACTATAAATAGAATTAGGTATTTTTTTAGGTTTTTAGGTATTTTATACATATAATATAGATTAAAAATACATAGGGGTCATTTATTTACATTTTTTTAAATCCTAGTTATGGGGAATGATATTTATTATTGATATACTTGTTTTTATACTCAGCCCCATTGGTATGAGTATGAAAACAATTTTAGTATCATCATATTTAAATGAGAAACAAAAAATGGGTCATAGTGATCTTATGAGATCCAATTTCTACATTTTTTCATCAATCATAATATTTAGAGGACATTAAGTATTTTACATTATATTTAAATAAAAACAAATATATGTATATTAGTTTTTTAATTCAAAATAACTAATTAAAATTAATACACATAACTTATATAAATTATTTACCTATATATATTAATTTAATCCATTGACATGTGTTTTAATGATATTTATTACAAATTACTAATTTAGTAATTTTAGGTTAAAATTCTATATTATATTGATTTTTTATCATTCAACATGGTCATAATTTATTGAAGTATATATATAATTTCTTTAAGAATATCCATCTATAATGTTATGTAATATTTAATTTATTTATGTTTTTATAATATTTCATTTTATATTCATTATTAATTATGTGAATTTGTTATTTAATATAAAAAATTGAAGAAATATTATATTAAAAAATTATTCATTTAGAAAGGAAATAAATTATAAAAAGTAATGGTTGTATGGAAATTTATTTATTTTTAATGTAAATATGATATTTTTTCACATATTTAGTTATAAATTTAAATTTTTTTTAGAAAATTTTGGGTTTGAAAAAAAAAATCAAGATTTTGATATGGGAATTTAATTTTCTATAAATTTATATTTTGTGAGAAGATTGATTTGAAAAACAAAAAAAATAATTTAAGAATAGGAAATGAAAGAAGATAGGTCATTCTTGTATTTTGGAGAGAAATGTTGAAAATCATTATAATATGACATTAATTTGAGGGGTTCTGGTATTTTATTGTCTATATATATTCTATAATATTAGTTAATTAGTTGTTATAGTTTTTTGGCGTTTACCATAGGAAATGTGATGAATTTTTTTTCATGTATATATTATTACTTTAATTATTATCAAATCTCATTAGTATTTCAAAAATTGGTATTTTTTAATCTAGTTGTTATAGGTAGTTACGATTTGTAATCATGGTGGTTATTTAATATGATTTTTTAAATTATATTTGTTGGATGTATTGTGTTTTTGGTGAAAAACTGGTTTCATATTTTTTTGAATGAAAATTTATATTGTGCGGAGTTTAAAGTGACTTAATCCCTAATGGATTAATTAAAAGTTATTTAATTACATTATATTAAAATTTTATATAGGAAAATAAAATGAGTCTTTAAATATTTTGAATTTCATCAATGTAGTGATACTATCTATAATTTTGAGAAAAATAGAGTGAAAATATAATGATTGAATGGTGATTTCAAAATCATAGTTGGAACATTTTTTTATTGTTTTACATTTGAATTTTGTAGTCAATTGAAATTGTTTTACATAGGTTATTTAATATAATTCAACCATAAAAAACCAAATATTAACCTATATAGATATTACATTATTTTAGTGGAATATTTATTATAATACACAAATACAGACTTGGTGACCGTTATTGTTTAGTATATTTGGAAACAATGAAACATAAAAATTGGTTCATTGATGTGCTATTCCATCTCCCACTATGTTTTTCAAAACTATAACCCTTATTAGACATTTCATATATGACACATACTTTAATTACAATCATAAAGGAATCCTATGAAAGGGTGTGCATAGAGGATCAGTAATGGTTAGATTGGGAGATATGTAAGCATATCATGAGCATAGTGGTATGAGAACATGATCAAAAAATTTGAAAACAATACCCTTCATATGAAAGATAATAAACATTAATCTCGGAATAATTATTTGTATTTCATAAGACATGAATCATAAGGAATTAAAATAACATGATCCATGATGTAATAAAATTTCAATAAAATAAAGATATTTTGTTATAATCATAATCAAATAAAATCATTCAACATTATCCAATGATCACTACAAAAGACATTATAAATAAAAAGTCCATCACTAAATCTAGTTCCCATCCTATTCCAACAATTAAATATTGAAATCAACTCACTTAAAATTCTATCCATATAATACAAGACCAATTTCAATCTATATCACAATCATTTTGGTCTCAATAGATATAAATATTACCCAATACCTTTAATGTAGATATCAGTGTCACTACGCAAATAATGATATGAATAAAATATGTGCAATAAAATCATAATAATCATCATAACATAACATAAGAAAAATAAATTGGTTTCATAAACATTTCTTCATATTATAACATCTATAAATGATACTAGTTTCTTAATCATATCATCATCGAATAACCTCTTAAAATAAGTGTGTTTTAAGTCTCATTTCATCATGGTACAACACGTGGAGGAGAAATAGTTTTCATAAAAATAAAAAAAACATATTCCATTATAATAAATAATATGAATGGTATTCATGGATCATATCACATGTAATTAATATGTAACACAAAGATATGTCATATCAAATAAAAATTAATTTTGATCGACAATTTAAAACATTTCATTGGAAGAATATTCCTTCCACTTAAAAAATCAGTTCTTAAAATATAAAACATTTCTAAATCTATTTTATTTAAAAATTAACATGATAATTTTTAATTAAATAAAAGAATATTTTATCATTCATTGAGAATGATAATTTTTTTGATGGTGAACACATTAAAATGATTTTTCATGTCAAATTTTCTATAAAATCCAAAAGAGAAATTTTTTATAAATAACATAAAGATTTAATTGAAATTTTTTTAATACATTTGTAATATTTATATTCAAAAATCACTAGATGATATTAAGTTATTTTTGATTTTTTCAAAACATGTTTTTGAGAGGAAAAAAATATCTAATAAAAAAAATATATAAAGTCATTTTATCTTGAGAACATTTTCTTAGTTACCATAAGTACCAATATGTGAAAATATTATACAATTACATGAAATTAAATTAAATAAACACCAAAGAGAAACATCCATGATAATTATTAAGATATTGATTTTAATATTTCATAAATGAATGCATAATCATAATCATTATTGATAAATGATGATATTATATCAAAAAACTCTTATAACATTGGTAACATTGAACAATAATCCCTATGAGTAGATAAATTTAAAAAGAGATTATAATATCATGAAAATAATGATATTCAGGACATAATATGTCAATGGTTATGTATAAACTCGTCCAAAAACAATATTGGTGCATAAAATAACATGAGTCTCAATGATGGAAAAGTGAGACGAACATCCCTTACCGTAAGTCTTCGATCTATTTGTAATAGTTCAACCCCTTATATAATAAATATAATTCTACCATAAATATATAATAGAAAAACATTTTAAAATATTTTTTCCGAATTTATTTCCATTTTATGTTATATAACTCATATTTTAACAACACTATGTTAAATTTACATTTGTGGTAATAAATTGTTTGTTTATCAAAAACATTTATTTCATTATATTTTTGGATATCTTACCTAAATAATGATGTATTAAAATCCAGAATTACGTTCATGAAAAAAATATAATATATAATAAATTTATATACCTATAATTAAAAATCTATGAAATTTGGAAATATGAAATGAAATACATCATTCACAGAGATGGTAGGTTGTACGTACACTTGAACACTCTTTCAATTTTCTTATTATATTAAAATAATGAAATGTTCATTTCATATTAACAATACATAATAATTTTTATATCATATATTTAACATATTTTTATTAAACCCATCTTTAATAAATTCCATTTAAATCATGAATGACTCATATTTCTTCAAGAGGCGGTAGTCTATCATACACACGAACAGTGTTATCATTTTCCCAAAAAATGCAATACTTGAAGGAATGTGTGATATAAAAATTAATGAATCACAAAAACAGAAATATTTTTATAAATAACATATATGTTTATATACAGCATGTAAATCATTATTCCCAACCTTGATAGGTGTAAATGAAAAAATGAATGACGTTGGTTCATGAGTTGGTAGTTCTCCGTGAATACGAATGGTGATTTCGTAACCCATATGATGGAAGTGTTGATAGTTATTTGTCGTATCCATAAAATAAAAACATATATATTTACTTTATTTGATTATTTTGTTGTATAATCATGATATAAAAATAACTGAAGGGTTTTGAGGAATAGATAATGCAAAATGTTCATTGATGAATGTTACCTATTCTTTTAGTATCTTGTTTTGGTGTTCTCCAATGGCCTTCATTGGTAAAATTTATTCCCATATTAAGGATTACAGGATGAGTGTATGGAATTTGAGAACATCTTTATGTCGGGAGTTCCTACTCTAATGGTATCTAGAGGTGTGAAGAATAGGGAAGAGTGGGGGCCTTTTGTAAGGGTTGGTAGTCTTAAATATGCGACGTTGTACAATATAGAATAAAAAACATGTTTTCCATAAGTAAATTTTTCACAAAATTATAAAATTGGAACCTTACACATGATAAGGATTAAATAATTCCATCCAATTAGTTTTTTATAAGTTTTAGGTCTTTTTTAAACCTTGTTTTCTATGTTTGACAATAACATAATCCTATTTTTTCCACAATTAAAGCAATTAAATTTTAATCGCTTTTGCCAATTAATTTGGTATAAATCTAATTTGACCTTCCCATTAATTATATTTTTATGTTAAAAACATGGACTAAATTTCTCCAATTTATAATTATATATTTGTAAAAATATATTTTAATATTTTTCCGACAAATGATTCTAGAAAGAGGGTTTTTAAATTGAAAAAATATTAAAATTTTACTATGTTTTTATATTATATTTAAAAATAAAATTCAATCAAATGAATCAAATTGGTTTAATATATTTTTAAATTATATAAATATATTATAAATTCAAGTTAAAATATAATTTAAATATAATAATATATTATCCAATAATATAGTTTTTAATAAAAATTCAGTATTTTACTCTATTCCAGAGCACAATTAAACTTTTTCTGAGAAATTCAGAAAATATTCACTACGATAATTCTGAAATTATGAATTCTATAAATAAAGATTAATTTATCATGTTAAATTCTATATTTGTAAAAAATTAATTTTTTTATTTTTAAAAAAATATAATAAAAACTTATTATTTAGCAAAAAAAATTTAATGATATTTATACTATACATAGAATTATATATTTCATTATCAATATGATTCATTTATTAAAAAAATATGATTAATAATAAAAAATTTCTATTTTATTCATTTTTAAAATTCTAATATCTACTCTATAATTTCAATTTTTAAATACCTTTATTAATAATTTGTTGAGGTTTTGTTGAAACTCAATGTCATGGATCACAAAAGTAGACAAATTGTTTCTTTTAGTGAATGATAACCCAAGGCTTTAGGATACACAATCCTGATTTGTTGTATCATGTAGTACAAAAATAAATTGAATTTAATTTCATAATGAAAAAATATCATAAAATCATATTGTATTAAATTATACCCCCATTAAAATTAATTCCACATTAAAAATTCATCACTAAGATGAAAATAAAATAGGACACTTTGACATCAATATATTCCTATGTTCCCTCATAGAATCGTGAAATTTATGGTTTCAAAATAAAATCTCAACCATGTGAGTTGCCTTGTTTCATTCAAATTTCTTTTCATGATCTTGAATCTCCCCCAAAAATTAATCATATGAATGTTCCTACTCTATCGGTATGACCTCTCATATAAGTATATATGAAGGTCTAGATTTTAGTTCCCCGGTATAGATACAAAGTATATATAATATTCTTGAGATTAGTTTTTTTTCAAGCTCCACATGATAAGATATTATCCCAATATGATCATGAATTACATAGTGAAAGATATTCCTAGGTATTAGTTTCCATTTCTTTTCAAATCTTATAAACATAATCCTTGTGTAACATCTTAGAAACACCATATCACCAACTTCAAATTCTATATCACATTATTGATTATCCGCCCAACCATTCTGTTGAGTTTGAGATACAATGTTATGTAACTAAAAGGATCTAATATTCTCTTCTATTTATTCAATAATCACAGGTTCTTGTATATTTCATTCTCCAATGAACATTCCATTATGTTGGAGATATACATTTATTTCCATTTAGAGCCTCATAAGGATCTATATGAGTTCTTGAGTGAAAGCTGTTATTATATTAAAACCCAATTATCAGATGTTTTTTACTCATAACCATCATTAAAATCCAACACAAGATATCATCATATCCTATATTGTTTGTATGTTTCATTCTTAATGACTATTTGTATGAGGATGATAAAAAGTGATGAAACTCAATTATTTATCAAGGGCTTAATAATGACATAACCGAATCATTATGGTAATAATTATATCCTAATTAGATACAATGGAATGTTGTAGTCCATGTAACCTTTCGAATTTTTTAATGTATATCCTAGAAAGATGATCCAAAGTGTTGTTTTATCGAATAGTGATTATGTATGCTGGATTAGTAAGGTGATCGACTATATCCCATATAACTTTATACCCTTTCAAAATTTGGGGGAGTCCAACAAAAAAATCTATTGTGTTGTTATCCAATTTCAATTATAGAGAGTGAAATGGATGCAAAATTCACATAAAAAAATTTCATTTAAACAAAATACCTTGGCATACCATGAACCAATATTAATTCTTTGAAATACCTCTATTCATGGCATCCAAAGAGAATAATTGTTCCAAATATCTATACACCTTCATACATCCCGAATTAGTAGATAATAAAGAACTAGGAGATTTCTCTAACAACTCCTACAAGTAAACAATATAAGAATCACATACAAAAATCATGAATCATATCAACCAATCATGATAATGGTTACACTCATGAACTTTTCTATCCTTCATTGTATAATCTACATATTCATTTAGCACCAATGTAATATTCACATGGATATATGGTTGAAAATTCAAATGAGAAATATAATATTTTTACCCTTCCTTCAATATTTCTTGATCCATCATCTTCATGTCCAAAAATATTGGTTCATTCATGATCCTCATCAGAAATAATTTAGAATGACCCTTTCCCCTCTAATAATCATCCCCCTTTTTTACTTTTACAAGGTAGTTATATAATGAAGAGTCATACCCATTAATCAACACTAACCATCTAAAATTGTGCATGTTCAATTCCTTATGTGTGAATATATACTTCTATATTTTATTACCGATATATATGTATCACACTTTTATCTATAAAGATAACTTCTAAATATCATTATGGACGAAATTACCGTGGAATGATCAGAATCATGAGTTGTGTAGTTTTTCTCATGAACCAATAATTTTCATGAGGCATAAGCAATTACCATGCCATTCTACATAATAATTCATCACAACACCTTCATTGATGTATCAGTATATATTAAAACCCCCTATCTACTATAGGGTAATGTATTCACATTTTCATTGAATAACCTTCTAATTAATTCCTTGAAATATTCATTACATTCATCTGGCCAGAGGGAATTTTCTCCATTTTGAGTCGTCATGGTTTGAGAATTAGATAACCCTCAGAAATTTTCTACAAAAAATTGATAATTTCAAGATAAACCGTGATAACTATGGATCTAAATCGTCATGGTTTTTCTAGGAAATAATTCAAAATGTTCCATATTTTATAGATACACTGATTTTCCCCCTATAGATATTATTTGACCTAGAAATGAAGTATTCAACAGAAAAAACAACATCATTGTAAATTTTTGATATAATTAATATTTTCTTATGTTCATTAGTATAATTATCAAGTGGTCTATATTATCTTTGATTCTATTTAAATTGATAATAATTTCATATATAAATACTACCAACGTGTCACAACATGTCCCTGGGGCCCATGCAATGACTAACTCAAGCACTCCTCCCAATGACCAGGGGACAATGACTATAGTGATGGATTTATCTAGTAAGTATGAGGAATGTGATGAGTACTTGAACACACACACACTAACAACCGTAGTAAATAATGTTGAATAAGACAACATTCATTCCACTAAGACAACCAGTGAATGTATAAGTATGACCTATAAGTAAAATGGGATAAAATACAAACCCAATAAAAGATAACTTGTATACATGGGAGTAAAAATTCTATGATAATACATCCAAATAAAACCCTACCTGCAGGGTAGGAGTAGAGTAGCATCCAGATGTCATAGGGGTACACCTCTCCATTATGATCTCACTAGGCACATGATGGTCATGGACCACCAAGGTCTCATTAAACGTGTCGGTCTTCTTTACAATACATGACATGTGCGGGGGAAGCCCATGTAGGGGTGAGTAACAGAATAGTTAATCGGGACCCCAAATCAAGAAAAACACAAAAAAGAAAACGAATAGATTATGTAGTGATAGATTACATAGTTATAACAAAATGTACACAAGGCATGATTTTAAATCCACAAGATGAACATATTATACTGTAAAGGGACTTATCCCTAATGAGTCGCTATGGCAATCAGGACATTTTGTTCCACTCTTCTTCTGAGACCCTGAGGCCTGCTCAGCCACCGAGCCACTGAGGTCTACTCATATGTCATGCCACTCGAGTACAATGGGAAAGCAGGACACTGATTTCCTCTTGTTTAACTAGGTCACTAAGGTCCACTCATCTAACGAGCCAATGAGCTCCTCCCATATTTTGGTCCACGGAAGTCCTCTTGACAACCCATCCACTAAGGTATGCTCGTCATTTCCTTCTCATCACATCCATCCATAGGATATCAACTCACATCGTGCTTGATTCGGGAGTATCTACTCCTCAAGGAATCAGTTATAACTCAAATTGAAAAGAAACTCACTTTCAGTTTGTCAAAAGGACTCCTCATTACAAGGGTCCCAATTCTACAAACTGATCTTCAATCGGATGAATGGATTTGGATGTTATGTTTTTTTAATAAAAAGGGGCTGGTGGGGTTTTTGATCCGGCCGAACCCGGCCCGGCCAACCCAACCCAAGTCTGACCGACCATCCCAAACCAACTAGGTCATGGGTCCATCCTTGTTGGGCCACAGGTCAGGACCATAGGGTTACTGCGTGTCTGGAACACTAGGTTTCTTAGGGTGTCCCACATCCTTCTTCTCGGCCTACTCCGAGTGGTCCGTCCTGCTTCAAACAAGATGTGGGGGTGTTCCACATCACCATCCACCACATGGGATGTTGTGGGGTCTATTGTTGCGCTATTAGTGGATATCAGATCTCTAGTTGCATGACGTTGAGCGGATTACCACTTCCGCTCACACTGCCACTATTGATGGCTCAATATACTGCATGTGGCCGATGTTGCATATCACCTCACCGGTGCACTCACCTCCCACACTACCATGGCTGTTAAGACCCAACCCATATTCTCCACCCATGTCCTCCTTCCAGGGTATATTTCATCCACCATGAACTTTCATCAACAATCACTTCCTTCCGAATGTGGCCACTGCTGCGTGCCCCCATCAGTGGTCTCATTCACTATTCACCGGTTCTACCCAATGCATCCATTTCTCAATCCGTGAGAATATTTAGGATATTCAGTTCTTCATCATCACCACTACAAGTTCAAAGATTTATTTCTATCAATACTAGGGTTTTTTAAGGAATAATATAAGAACACTGTCAAAGGATGGATATTGGCCTTGATCGTGTTAGCCTGATTGCTACCCATTAAAGTTTTAAACATCTGGGGAGAGTTTTGGGGATTCTATCAAGTATAACCCCGAATCAATAATCCAAAGATCAGGTAACCCTCTCATAAGAACAATCAACCTACGGATCAACCCATTAATTGTTTGATCTATGTTCATTGAATATAAAGAAAGAATGGGGAAACAATTTCCGCAAAAACAAACCCCTAACTCGACATTGGATTATTCATTTTTTAAGATCACAATGCTGCATTTTCCATTCCACAATCCATCGTTGGAAGAAATTTTTCAATCTTCACTCTCCAATTCGAAATCTCCAGGTGGTTAGAGTGATCGTGGATTATGCCAATAATTTATCATCCAATAAACAATTAAAATTCAAAAATGTGTTTTAGTGTTTCTGTTAAGTTGCATTGCAGTGTTGTTACACTATTTCATTTATGAATGAATTTTTCTATTATACTCATGTTTCACTAACTCTATGATGAAATGAAATTCAAATTTAAAATAAAACAAATGGTTATTTGTATATTATTTTCCCGTAGAAAAATCAATTTTTTTCATAAAAAGTCTAAAAAAATGATTTCCCTTGAACCGCATTGATCGAGGTATTGTTCTTTTTCACATGTAAAGGAATCAATTTAGACGCAATGATTCACTCATATTTCTAATTTTAGCCACGGTTATGACGATTCAAAATTAGTACATGTGCTCTAGTTTAAATAAACTTAAAGAAATGTTTAAACACATATTTTGGGATCACCAGGCCTCATAATCACATCATTTTTATGCATGTGGCCTTGAAATTGTTCCATATAATTAATAAAAAACATAGAATTAAGGGAAAATACACAACCCCCAAATTTATGGATTTATATCTTCATAATCCAAATCAAGTGATAAACAAACAAATGGGGTAACTAATCACCAATATGAGCCTCCCGCTCCCCTTTGATCACTTATAGATTCTCAGCTTTTCAAAAAACATGGACCAATGGAATCTATTGTCCATAATGAATCTGATCCCATCAATCCACAATATCTATCAAAGACTCCACAAATGTCACCAAATCGTCAATATCCAACTCACCCGAGTCAATGAAATGTGATGGATCACGCATGTACCTCCTCATATGTGATAGGTGGATGAAATTATGCACTCTGTTAATATATGGGGGAAGATATAGAAACTATGTCACCTCACTAAATATAATCAGAATCTTGAAAGGATCGATAAATCTTGGAAACAAATTTCCACCACTTCCAAATCTTTTCAATCCACTTCATGATGAGTCCCAGTTGAAAACATGGTCTCCCTCATCAAACATCAAGGGCCATCATCTACAACATGAATAAGATTTATTTTGTTATCATTATAGTCCTCGTCCACTTATCGATTACCTTCACCTTCTTGGTGGTAGCCCGTACCAACTCTAGACCCATTAGTGCTAAATATTTTGGGACTATCCCATATAATAGTGATCTACATGGTCTCTCATACAATTCCTCAAACAGATCCAAACCAATGGTTGAGTGGTAGATTTTGATATACCTAAACACTAATAGTATAAGGTGATCCTCCCAACTATGAAAAAAAATACAAGATCAAATAATGAAGAATGTCTTCTAAAAAATGGTTATTCATCTCTATTTAACCATCTATCTAATTGTGGAATGCATTGATCATGTGAAGATGGTCCCTGAACACCTCTTAAAATTCCATCCACAACTGAATGTAATGTGTGTGTCTCGATGTGAGACTATCATCGATGGGACCCACATAGAGTCAAACTATTTCATTAAATTATAGATATCCTAATATATCTATTAAACCCTACTCCTAGATGTGTAGGAAGTGGGATGAATTATTGGGTCGATCAAAAATAACTGAGATGGAATCGTGCCCCCATGATGTTCTAGGTAATCTCGCCACAAATTACATTGAGATACCACCCAAATAAATCTTGGTAACCTCAAATTGTTTAGTTCGGCCTGTGGGATCTTGAGGCTCTGTCGTTACTAGATGACAATTGTTGCACTACGAAATGAACTTTGGTACTTCTTTCTTCATCCTTGACCACCAATATTGACGTCGATGGTCCAAGTACATCTTTTCCAATAATGGATTTACCACCAATTAGGTGGTATAAAACTCCTTCAGATCCTCTTCACATGACTCCTTAGGAAAAATGGTGTGCCCTCTAAAAAGGATGACATGCTTTCCAGCTATTGAATATCCATCAAGTGTTTGTTCTGAAGACAACTGATCATGTCAAGCCTCGTAGTCAGCATGTAGAAGTTGTGGCTCCCTATCCTGATGTAAGAGAGGGGGAGTGAAATCCATCAAAAGAATAAAAGAAACAACATCCCCATCAATAAACAATATCTATATCAGGACTAAAAACTCTAAATCCACACTCATGATCAACAAATCAGATCTACTTCTGAGTGTGTCCGCTACTATATTCCCTTTCATAGGATTATAGACTAACTCGAAGTCATAGTACTGGAATAAATGTAGAAACTACCATTATCTCATGTTCATGTTCTTTTGGGATATGATATACCTGAACATTTTGTGGTAGGAGTAAATGATAAAATTATCACCCATCAAGTAGTGATGTCATATCATCAATGCAATGACCAATATTGCTTGCTCCATATCATTGAATGTTATATCTTCTCATGGTGCATCAACTGTCAAGAATAATAGGGGATTACATCATGACCCTGAATCATAAAAAAACATAGTTTTTTCTTGGATTCAACACAGAATACTATATAACCAATTCCCACCTCTATTAGTCTCAATATGGTGTCACTCAATAGTCTCTGCCTCATCTCCTGGAAACTCTGTTGGCACGTCCCCATCCACATGAATCTTTTTACCTTCCATGTCAAATATGATAAGGGTTATTCTTCCTAATAAAGGTTAGGAACAAACCTATGGAAACAAATATCCTAACCCAAGAAATATTATACCCCAGTCACACTCCTTTGTGGATCATAAAGATGCATCACCTCTAATTTGTTGGATCCACTACAACTCCATCCACCTAAATAAATATCCTAGAATGTGCAATTCCCAATTCTAGAAATGGAACTTCAAGAGTATCCCATAATGATGCTTCTCTCAGAGTGTATCCAGTACTATCTACAAGTGTGTAGAATGATCCTCCCCAGATTCCAACTACACTATGATCTCATCAAATGAAGACCATGATGATCCGGTCAAGGTAAGGATGGATGATATTGGTCCCATTTCCATTGAAATTGTTTGGCCATTTTTTATTATTAAATGAATTCAAAAAAAATCATAGTGTCTATAATGACTTATGATGGTTTTCCTTCATATATCCCCATCCTGTAAATGATGATCATGAAGGCCTGATATGGGGTCTAACTTGAAGAAACATCTCTCTCCCTTCTGCAGAAGAAAGTGGACATCAATTGTCAGAATTGGATAATTGTTATTCATAGTCACCTAGTTAAGGTCCCAAAGGTCTACACACAACCTCAAACTAATTTATTTTTTCGTGAAAAAAAACTACGGCTTCCCATGGTGAAAAAAGGCCTCATAATTCCCTTCCTCTACTGGTACACTAGTTGTAACCTCTAATTACATTGCTCTAGGGGATCTATCCAATATTCTGGTGTGGTTATCAGTGTCATAATATTTTACATATCAATATATAATTCAATATCCCTAAAAGGGGGAAATCCTAAAACATCCTCAGCAATGATGTATTCATACTCATCCACCACTATGAGAAGTTAAGGAATGTTTTCTTCAACAACACTGAGGGTGACACTAGACAACTGGTGAGTGACCGGCTTCACCATCCCCCAATAAAGTTTTCCCTCTGCTCCAAGGGATCCCTTATCTTCTATGAGGGAAAACATGATTTTATCCTCGAGGACACACCGAACTTTGCCACATCGGTACCTTGACGGTCTATCGGTCGACTACATAGTGTGTCTGGAAATCCCAAGAAATGTTCCCCTTGGGATCTTGTATCACTCGTCCTACATCCTAGGGTCATACCCTAAAGTTCTTGGCCCTCTTGGTCCCCTGTGTCTGCTTCCTGCTACCAAAATGTCAAGAATTTACCACCCACGGTCTACTTGAAGCCCCTAATGCTGGAACCTACACTTCCAAGAAGCTCTCTATGATTATGGATCACTCCAGCACCCCAGCCCAACTAGGGATGTTATGTGATACCATTTATACCGTAATCATTCAGTGTAGTACCTAATCAAAATATCGATCCCTAAAGAATGGGTCTCTCACTATGTTTTTGGGGTAGTGATTAATATTAGAGAATTTTGCTGAGTGATCTGCTACTATCATGCCACCATACTGTAGGAGTAATATCGCCTATATGAACACTGAGCACAATGTTTCTGGAAAAAACTAATCTCTTAAGAGGGACCCAAATTATGTCCTAGAGAGGGTTTCCTAGTCATGTGTCTAGATCATCAAGCTCCCATATCCACCCATTGATCCCTAAACAAGGCTTTTAGTAAATTTAAACATTTGGTTGTGAGGTTTCCTCACTAGATAGAATATTGTTTAACTTTTTTAATCCAATCCCCTTCCACCTGGGGGTATGTCTCACCCCTAAACATGGGAGCTCTCTGCCTCTGGAACTAGTGTAACAAAACTGAGAATGCGTGCTTATTCTACCAGTAGAACCGGTTTCTACTGATGACCAACTGTTGGTGGAAACATGGGTGCACCTCATGGTGGGTCCATCTACTGTACTAGTCTATGTACCAATGTTTAATCACATGGTTTACTATCCTATGGTCTTACAATGGAACCCTTATTGACTTATTGTGTGTTTTTATCCTAAAATATAAAAATTTTAACCACGGTAAATTTGTTTTTCCTTTTTAAGGTAACAAAATAATGACATTAGGAAATAATAAAAATTCTATATGATTAATTCAACTAGTGGTTCCATGTACTGAGTAGAATTGTAGAAATCAGGGTCCTAGTGAGTTGATATGAGAGATGTCGCACCGACACTGGACTCCCCGAGCCTAAAAGTGAACCTCAAAAAAATCAAAAAATTTTCCCAAAACAAAACCATAGGATCTCAATCATTTTGGTTGGACCGACCATCTCTAATACACATTTTTCATCACCCGTACCCCATGGCCTATGATGCAACTACCCAAAGCCCACCAACCAAGGGCCAGGGGCTATGAATTAGTGTCAAAGGATTTATCCTACATGTTTGAGACATCTTCTGAGTACCTGTACTCACACAAACTCAAAACCCTATCCCAAAATTCTAAAATTGAAAACATGGATGCCTGAAACACAACCACTGAATGTTGAATTAAAAGCTGCAAGTAAAATTGTTTAGAATAAATACCCATCAAATGACCATATGTGGACAAGGGATTACATGGTATCTGTTAACAAGTCCAAAGAAACCCTACATGATGGGTATGTGTAGATTAGATGTAAGAAGCTGTAAGAGTACACCTCGACTGCCTTATTTCATAAGGCACCAACTCATCACTGACCAAAAAGATCTCCATAAAAGAGACAATCATTTTCAAAATACATGACCTGTAGAGTAAATGTCTATGTAGGGGTGAGTAACACAATATTCAGTAGGCACTAGAAACTACAATGAATGTCCACAATGGAAATGTACACACTTTGAATTTTCAACTCATGTAGGAAAAACCTCAAGTATAGGATGAAAAATTATCAGTGGTAAAGATGAACATCTTGTAATATCGAGAGACTCATCCTTTATAAGTCTATAGAATATTTCCATCCAATAAGGTATAATCATCTATCGGGCCTTTGTGGTCCACTCGGCTATTAGGCCAGTGAAGTCTGCTCGTCTTCCGGACCACTGAGGTCTGCTCAGCGATAGGGCCAATGAGGCCCAATTTTACATCGGCCACTTAAATCTAATAAGATACTATTTAAATGAGTTCAACTCCTCCACTGGGCTACTGAGGATAGATCAACTACCAGACCACTAAGGTATTCTCATCACTTCCTTCCGATGAAAACTAGCCTCATGATTTTTTCTCCTAGAAAGATTGATTGTAGAGGAACCTATTCGTCAAGCCATCAGACATAAATAAAAATCTTGGAAAACTCATTTAGTGCTTTTCAAAAGGACATACTTATCTCGAGGGTCCCAACACAACAAACAACCTGTCAATCAGACATAAAATTTGTATGTTATGTCCCTTTTAAATAAAAGGGGCTGGTTGGGTCTAGGTCTAGGCTTGGATGGTCGAACCAACCCTACCAGGGTCTAAGCCAACCATAATCAACCTCAGAAAGATATGGTTAGGCTAGGGGTCCTGCTCGCTAGGTTGTTGGGCATCTGGCCACTGGGCTACTAGTGGTCTGGCCCGCTGGGCTGCCGCGGGTCTAGCACACCCCATTGTATATGGGATCTCCAAGCCTGAATGAGATGTGGTAGGTGTGTCGCAACACCCTCCACCTCGTGGTTCACCATAATCCCATTGGACCATATCCCTCTAGCGGTGTAATGTGGA
This sequence comes from Viscum album, assembly GCA_963277665.1. Taxonomy (NCBI): domain Eukaryota; kingdom Viridiplantae; phylum Streptophyta; class Magnoliopsida; order Santalales; family Viscaceae; genus Viscum; species Viscum album. The sequence goes on from OY728137.1 coordinate 1,663,616,000, forward strand.
TTGACTCACAATGTACACTCATGCTGCTGCCACTAACCATTACCTATTGACCGATCCACCATCTATGGCTAATTCCATGGGCCACCTCATCATCGCATTGTGCTAATAGCCATATTTTTTCCCACTCCACCTTGAACATCAGGACGCGACCCCTGTGCGCTGCATATGGCCACTTTCTACAGGCTTTTTCTGCCAACAAACTACGCCACATGTGGTCGCTTCTGTAGGCCTCTGGGTCCACTCTAGGGGTCCATTTTTATCAGAAATAATATTCAGGATCCGCATACTATTTCCATCACTAGTACAGGGTCAAAGTTGTCTTAACATCAATTATTTGGTTGCGTCAACAAGGAGAAAATAATGACCAAACAATGGGATCCATGCCTAATTCGTGTCATACAGATCTCTCCATGTTAGAGTTTAAAACATGCTGGTGACGTATTAATGTTCCATCATGTATAAACTTGAATAAAAATCCCCAAGATCATGAAACACTTATTCAAGAACAAACATCACACGAATCAACAAAATTTTCGTTTGAGATGCATATTTTTTATAAAGAAACAACAGGGAAAAAATTCCATCAAGAACAAACCCCTACCTTGATGTTGGATCATTCATTAGTGAATATAGCACCATTGTGTTTTTCACTCTATAATATGTATTTGGTAGCCATTCAAAAATCTATTATCACCACCACCAAATATTATATACTTTAGAACGGTCCCAGATCATGCCATCAATCCATCCTCAGTTAAACCAATAAATGTAAAAAAAATCAGCATCTCTGTTGCATTTCAATGCATTTTCATTAAGCCGTTTCATTTCTGAAACAACGTTTTTGTTATTCTCAAGTTGCAACCCCATTAAGATGCAATGAAATTATAATTTCATGTTAAATAAAAATTAACGTTTCCATTTGTTCTCTTAAGAAAAATATTTAGTTTCATTTTACAAAAAATTCAACAAAAATAACTTTTTTCCTTTAACCCACGCGGGTTGAGGTTAAGTCGTTTATTAGGTAAATTCATCATTCCAGAAACAACGATGCTATAATATTATTAATACAGGAAACCGTTTCTATGATGATGAAATTATGAACCTGCACTTTTTAAATGAACTTAAGGAAAAGTTCAATCACTTATTCCGGGATAACTAGGCCTTGGAATCAAGTTTCATATAAGCATGTGGCCTAGAAATAATACAATATAATATAAAAAAATTACTTTGAATTCCAGGAAATTATATATAAATGGATCAAGGTAATATCTAAAGGATCTATTAATTAAATCCATAAAGATAGTATGAGAATTAATATGATCGAAAGGAATCCCTATATATTCTTATTTTACATACCACATATGGAATGAAATCTTGGGTATGTCCTCACTTATGAATGTCACTTGAAGAAATCCAAAAAAATATCATTCTTGGAAAAGTATTCTGCTTTTCACAGTTGATCAAAAAATTCATCAATATAGTGAATCAAATAGTTTTTCTTTATTGTGATATTGTTTATCTTCTGATAATCAATGGAGAGTTACATTGATCCAATAGTCTTTTTGAAAAAAAGAACTAGTGCACTCTAAGGTGACAAACGTGGCTAAATGAAACTCATATCACGGTTTTCATAAATTTTTTTCTTCATTTCCAAAAACGCAATTTGGATCAATGGTATATTTCATTCCAATTGTTCTGCCACCAGGTATGAGTTCTATTAAGATCACAACACATATTTTTTTTGGAAGTTAAAGAAAATATTCTAGAATGGCATAAACAAAATCCATACAAATTACCTTATCGTCAATATCGCGTTTTTCTATAAACATTTTAGATAATTTCCCATTTTTAATATGAATTACAACCCATAAAATGGATGTAATCTCCATAATAAATTCACACATATCATCTCACTAATAGAAGATCATAGGATTGATTAAAATGTCCATTGTAACATTCATTCCATGAAAATTGACACAAGATATATCTAGGTAATTTCATTCCATGCATAGGAAGACATCAAATTCAACTAGATGAAGAGTGAAAATATATGTAGGAAGTGTTTTTCAACCATGGTCAACCAGAGATGAATCATATAATGGATATAAATCATCATATAATAAGGTTTTTTTAATAATAATCCTACATCTATAATTTTTTGTGGAATAATGAGACCCATAAAAAATTATTTATATATGATTGAATGGGTAAATAGGGAGTAAAATAAGACATCTGAAGTTCTGGGGTGGATGGTATGTATACCTTTCACCATGTCATTATAACACCCTCCTCAAAAATACTAATCACATAAGATATCTCATTTTTCCTTGCCTTAAGTGGTTGTTGACATTGATCATCATCATTAACCCTTTGGTTTGGGAACTGGATAGAAAAATTATCATTCTCCTTACACATGAATAACTGATGGTTACGAGGTGCATCCCATGAATATTTCTCTTTATTCACATCAATAAATAACATATTCAATCTATTTAATCAATAAGGTTATTAAAGGCCTTCCCTTCCATTCGTGAAACTTTTACTACCACCCACAGGATGTTTCTGACATGTTTCATCGCACACATAGAGTATAAATAAAATCTAATATTATTCACACCATGGTTCATAGATTTATCTTTGAAACCTATCTTAAATTTCTTTTCAAAAAACATGATATTTATGCGTAAATCAAACATATGTTTCCACCTAGATTTCACATTTTATAATATATCAGTATTAGATTATGCAAATTAGATCTAACCTTTTTTGAGTCTTGTATTTAATTAACCAAAAATTGGATCAAATTTAAATTAAAGATGGATGAAACTACTAGAAGCGTACCTCACATGTCCTGTAAAATTAGTCTTGTAGGAACTAATAGATTCATAATAATTTTCCCATAGACATAAGAAATAATTCCATATATTTATAAAAATAATATGAGGAAATTAATTATTGAAAAATATGTTTTTTAAATCATCATATACTAGGGAGTCAATTTATTCCCATGGTATCACATTGATTATAAGAGTCCACCATTGATACAAATAACTATTTAAAAAGTACACAACCAAAATTACATTTACATTTTCAATAAATTAATGAATGTAAACCATAGTTTTTGTGGTAATAATCCATTGTTCAGTAACTAGTGGATACAAAACCCTTTTAATGATGTTTGTGACTTCCTCATGAAGGACTCGATAGAATTTTGTTCCCTCTATTGTTTGGATTTTTAACATGATTCAAAGATTGAGAATGTATTATGAGCATAATAATGATATTTAGTATTCCATCACCAAAAAAATTTGGGTTTTTAGGAACAAAATCATTTCAGTTTCCATCACACTCAGTAGTAACATGGTCCTTTCACATTCCATCTATTCATCAAAACAAAATATCCTAAATAAAGTAACAACAATCACATTGGGGAACTATATAATCATGAAAATAACTTATCATATGTATAAATAATGAAACCTTATTTAATATATGGAACCTTATAAGTGTGTTATCTCAATAATATCCATGGTCTATTTATATACTTTATAATGTTATTTATGTAGTGTGGATTTTCATAGTGTATCTATGGGGACAGTTAAACCATGAGTACAAAAATGTCCAATGTCGTTCACCATTTTTTGATTGAGTCTACCTCAATAATGTGTTTTGAGGGTTGTTACACCTATGTACATCTGTTCCATTTCCAAAAACACTTTAATTATCATGGTAATTTTGTTTTTCTAGGTAACCAATTAGTCTATCATTTTCTAAAATTCAAAGAAAATTTCATATACATTGACACATCCTTATGATTATCATTAGACATGTCCATAGCGATCTATCTGTGGTTTTCTCATCCTAAATCACCAGGTTTAACAAAACCTATCATCTAATACCAATGGTAATAATGTGGGATTATCATATATAAATCTTATATCATTTATGTAGAATATTTATTACATTTAAAAAACACATGATTTATGACAATAAATTTTATGTGTATTTGGAATAATGGAAACATAAACACAGGTTCATATGATTTCTATGATATATCCCATTATGTTCATCAAATATATAACCATTAAAGTACATTTCAATTATAATACATATATTCTAAACCACATTAATGAAAACATAACAATGGTTGGGCTATAATTCACATTAAGGGTATGAAATGGATATAATTTAACATAACCTTATCATAAGAGTACGAGAACATAATCATAACAACTGATAATATTACACTACTTATTAAATATCCTAGGAAGGAATTGTGTGTTAATAATTGGTATTTTAATATACATGAATCATAGGGAAATAAAAGAACTTGAGTCATGAGAGAAAAACATTTTTAGAACAAATGGAATTTTTCTCATGCACATAAACAAATAAAATAATTTTATATTAGACATGATTCTCATCCACGACCATCATTGTATCCAAATACCATTACTAAACCAGGTTTACTCTCTAGTTGAGCCCTATATTACTAGTCTGTGTTCACCATCCATTCTATACTGGTATTACTGATCTGATTTCACTATGTATTCAATTAATATATATTTCAATAAATAAAAATTAATACCCAATACATTAGAATAAAATATATTTCCTAACCATCACATAATTAAATGAAACATATGTGTTCCATAGTATCAAAAAAATAACATATCACATCCCATGAAATGAAATGGGTATCAAATTTTTTATCACAACATTACAAATGTGAAAGAGACATTATTAATAATCATTTCATCATAGAAAAACCCATTAAAAGAATTTGGTTTTCAAAATCATTTTAGCTTACTAAATCTTGTGGACGAAAAATAGGTTTCATAAACATCATTCCAAACAAATATTCATAGAAATAAAATTAATTGTTTACTTGGATCATATCCCCATTAATGAAATCGAAATTCATTTCAAAACAAAATTGAAAAAAATTCATAGAAAGGTAAAAATTTCACTAAAACTATCTGTATTATATAATGAATAATATTTCAAAAACATTTTTAAAATACAATATTTTTATAGAAAACATATACACAATGGACAATAAAAATAATGTATGACTTTCTAATGAACATTTTATTAATTATATTATGTACCATCTAATGGAATAATTGTAATATTGAATGTGGATTTCATGAATCACCCAAGGAGGATATACATCCATAGAATTATTTAGAGATGAATCATAATATTTCATTAATGTATGCATAATCACAAAAATTCTATATTAGTAATGATGATGTATAATAAACTCTTTCAACATTGGTAACATTGAAACATAATCATAATGAGATAAAAGCAGCATAGGAGTAATAAAATATCATTAATGTAATTAGATTTTTGATATTACATTCCAAAGGGGAAATATATAAAACTCATAAAATAATATGCATTCATAATATTACCCATTTCTAAATGAAGATAAACTGTGAAAAAATTGTCTTCTTTTTGTCTAGAATCTACTCATACTTGTTCAAACCTCATGTATAATAAATATAAATTTATTATAAATTTACCATAGAAAAAGGATCATATATAAAATAACACATATGATTTAATTTTTAAATTTTATTACACATATTTTAATAATTTCTCGTTAAATATATATTTCGGGTAAAACCTGTTTTGTTTTCATAATCGTTTTGTTTCATTATATTTTTGGTTCTATTACCTAAATCGTGATTTAATCATCTCCAAAACAATTAACATGATATAAATATCATATATATTATTTATATATATGTATATATAATAATATATTAAATAAGAAATAATATATTAAATACACCATTCATGGAGATGGTATTCCATACATACACATTGAAAAAATTTGGATTATTTTTATCATATATTAGAAGAAATAAAAGTATATGATATATTATCATTTAAGAAAAAAAAAATTCATTAAAATAATAAATTATTGTTAATACCATCCTTAATAAATCCCTCGTAATGAGTGAATCAGTCACATCGCTTAGGAGGTGAAAGACCACCGTATACATGGACAACATATCATATTCCAACAAAATGGAATGAATTATGTTAGATGTTTTATAAAAAATCCAGAATAATAAGAAAATAACAAATATATATATATATAGTATTTACATCATTATTCCTTTCTTTTTTAGGTGGTATTGGAAAAACAAATGACAATTGGACGTGAGGCGGTAGTCTGCCGTACATAGAAATGGTGATTTGAAAACCCATTTGATGACAATGTGAATGGTTTTTCTCATAGAAATAACATAACTACATATCAATATATTTTATATTAATATTTTAAAATATAATAATTATGTAAAAATAAAATAATGGGGTTCTATGAAGGAATAAAATAAAACGTTTCTTTGATAAACATGCCTTTTATTTGGTTAAATCCTATAACTTCTCAACAACAGCCTTCATTGGTTGTATTTATTCCTAATTAAGGATTATAATATGATTGGACATAATTTTAGAAGAGATTTGGAAAGGTATTGGGTATGAAAATGGATTTATTGGCATAAAAATAGGGGAATATTGGGTAGCATTTTATAATTGAGGAGAGTGGAAATCATTTAAAATTTTTAATGTGAGACTGTTACACAAATTTTTTATATGGAAGAAGAATAAAAATGTTGAAAACATAAAAATTATAAATTATAAGGTTGAAATTTATCTATCAAATTGAGTATGGATTATTTTTAGGTTATTTTGAGACATTATTTCATACGTTTAAACACTATGTAATGTTTTGTAACCTTAATCATTGTAATTAATTTAAAATTGGTTTTACTAGATACATTGGTAAAAAATTGATATGGCCTTATTATAAATTATAAATTATCATTATACAAAATATGGAATCCATTTCTCTAAAATATAGTCACATAAATGAAAAAAATATAATTTAATATAAATTCCACATGAATGTTGAGAAATGTTGTTTTTTAAAGAAAAAAATGAATCGTAGGATTACTATTGTTATATTAAATTTCTATATGAAATTGATTCCAATAATCAAAATTGGATTAATAAATGTGTCAAATAATTAAATATTATTTAAATTAAATAACATATAATTTATATATTGAAAATATTTAATTGAAAAAGAAAATATACATTTAAAATTTAGTATTTTTAGTATTACAGAATAAAATAAATCTTTTTATAAAAAACATTGAAAATCACCCAAATATAATTATGAAATTATGAATTTAAAAATAAAATTAATTTTAAAAAAATTATTTCATTGCCGTGTAAAAAATTAATTTTACAATATTTTACAAAATACATAAAAAGAATATTTTTGAGAAAATAATATGTTTGAAACATAAAGACTAATAAATATATATATATATATTTCATTATCAATATGTTACCAATATATAAAAAATTATAATTATAATTTTAAAAGTAGTTATTTATAATAATTTTAATTTGTCTAATGGCTTTGTTACAACGATAATATTTAAATAATTATATTATCAATATGATTTGGTTTTGTTAATAATCAATGGTCTATGTCATTCATGCAATCCAAGTGTACCATCTAATAGAAAATATCCTATTGTTGTGTGTAATGAAATATTTAATTTGGTGTAGTGTGTAATTCTTACCATTAATGAAAATCAATTTATTTAATAAAAAAATTTATAACAAAAATAGGGTGTTACACTCCTGGTATATAATAGAATTTATAGTGGAGTTTTCCTCATTATTTTGACACTATGTATATATTTGGGATCCACTGGTCAATGCATGTTGACTATATTAGTTTTAAAATATGACGTATTATAGTTGTTTCCCCACTATTTCTTTAATTCCAAATATGGATACCCTCATCCCCCATTTCCCTCTAATCATATATGTTCCCATAGAGAGATCTCTTTGAACATCAACTTCACTAACCCATTACACTTGATTTAAAACCGTTCAATTAATTTTTGTATCCCTTATTTATGGGATATCATCCCTCATCCTTCATGTACTCCATAATCCACCCTAATGAATTATTTAACAAACGATTTCAAGGTATTTAATTCTGATTTCAATTGTGTGTAGTTAAATCGATTTATATATTAGGGATTCCACTTATCTCGAGTAAATATAGAATAAATGAGTTGTTAAGAATATATTGAATTTACTTATTATGGGAAAATGAGTTCAAAATATTCAAGGGTTTTATGGTTTATCTCTGAAATTATATGCGATATAGGTTGAATCAATTTGGGTATTAATTTTTCTTTCATTCATACTGTAGGATCTATTACATTGTGTTTAATTGACTTTCAGTTATTATATATTAATTTTTTTAAAAGGATAGGCTCGAAGCCTCAATTTATTATTAAAGGAAAAACTTATTTACTGTGGGTAGAGGGAGTCCCATTACATGGCCCAGTGACCCAAGGCTAATTAGCAAGAATGACTAGCTTGAAAGCCCATTTTTTCGCCCAAAGGACACCTCAGTGAATAATACTGCTACAGTACCCACACCGCTATAGTAACTACTACAGTACAACCTCCATTATAGTACATACTGCAATTATTCTACCACTATAGTTCTCTCACTAATATAGCTTACTATAGTGCCCTTCTATAATAATGCTACACTACCCTGTAAATTCATCTCTACTTGGATTTGATCCTGGGTCTTTTGGATTCCAAGCAAAATCCAATGCTAATTTGGTATAGGCTCATTGGCTAGTTATTATATATTAATAATAACAATTTAATTAGGAATATTATGTTGAATAACATGATTAATGGTTATTATGTGTAGTTTCATGGTTTTTGGACATTATTGAGACACTGAGTATTTATTATTGTAGGTTATATCAATACTCTCAATGAAATTTATGTAATTATTTACATATTCCCAACAATTATAATCCAAAATAATTAAACTAAAATAAATATTTATTTGTAAATATTAATGTTAGGATTTAAAAAAAAATTATATCACGTTAATGGTTTATAATGGTTTTTATCATGAAATTATATAAGCTGTTTCGTTCATTAATTTTTCAATAAAATTAAATATTATAATAATGTGGAATGTTGATTTTATGGAAATATATATTAATTCGTTATTAATAAATAATATTTATATTAAACATTTTAATATTTGTTAATGAGAAAATCTACCCAATATTTTCAATATTTTTTGTTTCATATTTTAATGGGTTAACAAAATATAATTGAATTTTATATCAAAAATAGTTTTACTCTTATTGTGTTAGTTTTTTAGGGATAACAAACCATCCATTAATTTTTAAAATTCGATTCCAATATAAATAATTAATCATGTTTTATTTTTAATATACACCTTCAAAAATATGAAAGGTGAAGATAAAAAAACACATTCCCTTATTACAGATTGATTAATGATTTATTACCTAAAAATTCATATAATATAATCCATATGATCAACAATCCAAGTGTAGTTGGGAATTGGGTACATTACATGTCAACTTAAAACAGGGGGTACATAAAAATTATTAAAAACATCTTTAACATGCTCATATTAATATAACATTCCTAAAACATGGTGGTATAACCTAGGGACATGCATATGAATAGGGTGAGCTATAATGACCAGTAAGAGTATTGTTGACCTCCATGTTTTAATAATAACCAAATCATTTTTATATGATACTAATGGGTTTTTTATTTTATGATATAATTTTATCTTACAAGATAGATGGGTGATGTTTTGGTAATGTTGGGTAAAAAATAACCATTAAGGATGAGTAACTTTTATGAAAATTCATTGTTATGGAAGATTCCCAACCAATGAAGTCTAACATCCAGGATTATTTTTCCCATTTTTTCAGAAAGGATCACCACCAGCAATGAGTCAAAAATTCAGGTGTAAATTTGAAAAATTATGAGACCCCACTAGACATTGTCTCATTGTAATGACCCAAATTTTTTTAATATAAATTCCCTTCTTATATTTTTTTTCATAAAATCATTTTAAAACACAAGATAATGAACTACAACATTTTAGGTGACCATTAAACATAAGTTTGTCACTTCTGTGTTTGGAATTTCGAAAATCTGACATACACGGTTGGGTTCAAGATGATTTTTGTGGTCCAATAATAAAAACATAATTTCTAGTGAATATTAACCTACCTATATGAATAGTAGTTTTACCCTTATGAATAGTAAATCATCTAAAATAAGAGTAATCTTGACAATTAATAATTATATAAATTTTTTGCATTAATAAGCAATAGTATTTTTGTAAACCTTCAATAAATAATAATAATAATTAATTAATTATTTAAAAAGAATTTTTTTCATCTAAATTGTTCATAAATTATTTATAATTGATTTAATATATCTTTATATGACCTGAAGTAATTTTTTATAGCTTTATAAAATTAGTTTTAATTTTGAAAATTGTAATTTTCATGTAAATTATGATTGTAATGAAATATTAATTTATTCATATTTTGGAAATTATTTTTGAAAAATAGACATAATTTTTGGATTCTACACATTAAAAAATTGTTGGGGTGAAATTTTGGGAATTTTTTGAAATACTTGTATTTTTGATGAATAGTGAAATACCATAATTTTTAAATAAAGATAAATAAACTAATTATAGAGTCAGGTATGGTGTTCTACTTATGTAATCCCACTGTGTTCTGGATCACATGATATAATTACTATTCTTGGTAATGAAATACACACTACTCCTTTTCATGGGGAGAGATAATAAATTAAGGAATTTTATATTAAGAAAACACCTATCCCTTCCACTATAAGAACCACCCTTCACCCCCTCATTTACTCATACCTCTAAAATTTATTTCCTTAACTAAAATCTTCCCTAGAATCTTCCATATCCCTTCCCTCACGTCCTAATTCTTATGGTGTCATCAAACGACCAAGCATAGCCCCCTTAAGGTGGATCTCAAGAGGAGGAATCAAGAGGTAATTTCTCTCCTTCTTATCCTTAAAATTCCATTCAATTTCAAGATCTTTTTTTATTATCTCCCCACCTATATTTTTCAAAATGTTATGCTAACTCCATTATCATACATATACTATAACATGATTATACTAATGGGATATTATACAATCAAACACACCTCTCCTCTTATTTTTATTTTATAAAAGAAAACGTTGTTTGTGATATTTTAATCTATCATCTTAAAGAACGACATTTTTTTTCATTTCTAGCTTTAGATCAGGACATGAACCCATTATTATGGTTTAACAAGAATATTTTATTTTTATTAATTAATATTTAGTTTTCTGGAACTATCTTATGAATATATTACTAAATTATTAATCAAAACAAGTTCATTGTGGTCAGAAAAACTAGCCAAATTAACTCAAACTATCATCATTTAATTATTATATAATGATTACTCCAAATGGTATACAATTTCATTAATTAGAATATCATTTTAAATTATGGAATATATGTTCTGGATGTTTATCTATGTTCTACATGAACTTCAATTAATGAATACAAGTGAATCTCTCAAGAAAACTGTAAAAACAAACATTCCCGAACAATGTTTTTAAACCCTATAACTCATTTAAAATCCAATAAAATAACATAATCAAACCAAAATTAAATCTATTCATTTATAAAATATTCTATAATTTATATTTAATGAATATAATTTCATTTTATAGGACCTTAATGTGAATGAAGCGTTCAGATATAAGGTAAGGTTAAATTCTCTATCCCAACTTTCATCCTTTGGGTTCTCCCTCATTCTATCATTTTGATATAGTTACTCCTTAAAAATATTTTGTTAATAATTTTATTTCCTTTTCTGGTATATACATGTTTTTCACTGGTATTAATTTCAATTCATATGTTTTCCAAAATAACACTTCTGTTTTGAACCCCCATTTTACTACACCTTCATGATTGAGGGAACTTGCAACAGGTATGTTATTACTTCCTTCTTTTGGGAACCGAATTTTTTTGAATGTTTTCTTATGATATGAAACCCATTCCATTTCATGGTTTAGTTATGTTCATTTTTGTTATATTTTAATTGTGGATTTCATGATAAATGATAATGTTATGATTTGATGGGTGTTCCTGAAATTATATAGTGCAATATGAATGTTTCAATGTGACGGGTGCACACAGAATTATACAGTGCTCTAATGCATTGGATAAATTGATGAATATAAGGATTAAATGTAAAATTACATGTGAAAATTATGCTATCTTTGTTCACAAGCATGTGTGGTATTTTACCACTAAGACATGATGTTTCATTTTTATGTGTTGCCACATTTCAAGTCTTAAATTTATGCTTCCTCTCATGTCCATGATCCTTTGTCTATGTCATGATTATTATAATCTCATGCTATATTTTTCATATCAATCCTTTTACTATGAATTCATCTCACCCATACTTATGTATATCCTTAGGTGAATACATGTACTAAGGAGAGGTCAACTTCCAATAAGAAGATAGGGAAAAAGGAATTAAAAAAATGATTATCCTTGATGTTGTAAATGTTATGTATGGACATAGTTTTCCCAAGACACTAAACCTTTGGATCCTATATTTTTAATACAATTATGTTTTTTATCATTAAAATTATATAATTTTAATGTAAGAAATGGTTGGTTTTCTATAGTTGGTATCAGAAGAAATGTTTAGTTAATTTGGTAATTAGGATTCGTGAACCCCAGAGAAATCATCTAGCATGGGACTAATTACAAATATTCACACAAGAATCATTAAATAGTGATTCAATATGTTATGATTTTAGTTTAATTTTTTTATGGAAATAAGTTATTCACGATTTTTTGACTTATGATTTATTGTAACCTTTTATATTTAAGAAAATGGTTGTAACCAGGAGAAACCAGGACTACAAATCACGCAAGGGCAATTCAACTATTACCCGAACGACATCCCCAATGATTTTGGAGGTGGAGTTCAGATCTTCATGGTGATGATTACCCTACTATATCAGGTAATGAACGATAACCATAATAATTGGGAACATCCACTTCCACCAAAGAGGGAGCAAATGGATATCAAATGTTTAATGTGGAAAATCCATCAATGTTTAGGGGATATTCAGATCCACTAGTTGTGGAACAGTGGGTCAAATCTATGGAGAAGATCATTTCAATGCTTCACTATTTTGAGATGGAGAAGGTGACACTAGCTATTTATCATCTAGATGGGGTGGCTGATCAATAGTGGGATTTGATTAGGAATACCAAGTCAAGGCAATAAATTAAAGATATGGAACGGGAAGACTTTAAGATGAGGATTCATAGAAAGAATTTCCCAAAAACTCTTTGCATGACGATGGAGAGAAAATTCATAGAGCTCAAGAAAACATAAGGAGAATCTGTCACATCCTACAAAGATAATTTCAAAAGTCTTGCAAGGAATGCTTCTGGTTTTTTTATCCACAATGATAGAAAAATTGATCGATTCTTTAGTGGATTGAAACCACAGCTTCGAAAAGCAATTGGAATTCAAGACATTGGGAGTTATGAAGAATTTTTTTGGTGTGCTCTCAAATTGGAGATAGATTTTGGATAATGGTCCCATGGATATTGTGATAAGAAACAAAAGATGGAGATTCAATATGGAGGATCAGATTACAAAGGTGGGGGGAAAACTCTACAACCCACATGCCATAAATGTTGGATGTTTCACTATGGGAAGTTCCTTAAAGGGATAGGGAAATTATTCAAGTGGGGGAAAGAAGTACACCAAGCTCTAGAGTGTCTAAAAGAAGTAAAAAAGGAAGGATAATGTGGTGGATGAAAGGAGAGAACCACTAATGGTTCAATTCTACAATTGTAGGGATCTAGGGCACTATGCAAGCCTGTGCCCCAATCCTCGAGTTCCCGAGGGTAATCAGAGTCAGCAGCCACCAATTCCAAAGGAACAAAGGAAGGATTATGCCATATCAACTATGAAAGTGGGGAAAGATAATGAAGTCGTACAAGGTACAATTCATATTCACTTAATAATGGGAAAGGTCTTATTTGATTTTGGTTCAACACAATTCATTATATCTTGAATGATATCTAGAACTATAGAATCTAAGAACCAATACCATGAAGTAGTGATATCTGTAAAAACACCATGTGGTGAAATCATTGCAACCTAAGTGTTTGACTCTTCTCCTATTGGCGTATGTTGGAATATTCTTCCATTGAATTTTTTAATTCTTCCCTTAGTGGAATTCGACACTATAATGGGAATGGATTGGCTCTTGTTATATAGAGATAATATCAGTTGTCAGAAAAAAATATCTTTTCATATTCCAAACCATCCCATTCTCTTCTTCAAATTCAAAGATGATCATAAATATCCTTTGAAAAATCCTTTAATGGTGTGGGTGTTGATTCCCTATGAAGAAGCGTACCTCAGCCAAATGTTTGAGTCAAAGGAAAGTGCCAACATTGTGGAAATTCCCATTGTGATGGAATACATTGATGTATTTCCCAAAGAGTTTACCATAATTCCCATGGATTTTGTGGTAGAGTTCTCAATAGAACTCATACCCAGAGAAACTCCTATATCAAAGTGTCCCGATAGGATGGCTCATATCAAAGTGGGGGAGTTAAAGAAGAAGTATAAAGAGAATATAAAAAGAAGTTTCATACACTTAAGTGCATCACCTTGTGGTGCGTTCGTGCTCTTTGTGAAGAAAAAGTATGGAAAAATGTGGTTGTGTATCGATTATCGAGAACTCAACAATAACACCATAATGAAAAAGTATCGTCTTTGAAGAATTGAATACTTCTTCGATCAGCTAAGAGGAGCTCAATAGTTATCGATGTTGGATCTTTATTCTCAATATCACCAACTAAAGGTGAATAAATAAGATATTCAAGATAATTCCATCTATAGAAGGTATGGACAATATGAGTTTTTGGTGCTGCCCTTCGGAAATACTAATGCCCATGCAATCTTTATGGATTTGATATAGAGAGTATTTAGCCATTACCTCGACAATTTTTTTTAGTCTTTATTGATGATATTCTCATATACTCCATGTGAATGGAGAAACATTAAGAACATCTAAGACTAGTGTTAGCAACATTGAGAAAGGATAAGTTGTACACCATGTTCATAAAGTGTGATTTTGGATGAAGCAAGTTACGTTCTTGGGACATGAGATCACAAGTGATGGAATTTTTGTGGATCCTTCAAAAATAAATGTGATTGAGGAATGGATCATGACCTCTAGTGTCATACAAATCTATAGTTTTCTAGGATTAGTTGGGTACTATCGACGTTTTTTTGATAAACTTCTCACGATTTTCAAGCCTTAAAACTATGTTAACATAGAAAGGGGTAAAGTATTTCTAGACAGAAGAATGTGAGGGAAGATTCAAGAAGCTAAAGAGTAGGCTGATCACTACACCTATACTCACTCTACCAAAACGTGGATAATGTTTTCTGGTATAAAGTGATGCTTTTGAGAAAGTCTTGGGTTGTGTACTCATGAAAAATGATAATGTGATAGCCAAAGCCTCACGGTTGTTGATGATCCATGAGTAGAACTACCCAACACATTATCTAGGTATGGAACCCATTATTTTTTCCTTGAAAATTTGGCATCACTACCTTTATGGTGAGAAGTGTGACATATACACTGACCACAAGATCATAAAGTATATATTCACACAAAAGGAGCTATATATGCATCAAAGGAAATGGTTATATCTAGTCAAGGATTATGATTTCTCTATTCACTATCATCCTGGAAAGGTTAACATGGTAGTTGATGCTCTAAGACGAGAAGAACTTGCTACTCTAACAATGTTACATATTGAGAAGGACCCTATTTTCTTTGATATGGAAAGCATGGATTTATAAATCAGAAGTGCAGGGGATACATCATGCCTTTCCCAAATGATTGCACAACCATCCATCCATGAGAAGATTAATGAAGAATAAAGGGATGATGTGGATATAAAAATTAGGGTGAATGATATGAAGGAAGGGAAGCTGAAGGAGTTCCATATCAATGATGATTGTGTGATTTGGTTTGGAACACAATATTGTGTGTTTTAATCACATGGAATAAAGAAGGATCTATTGGACAATGCATATAGCTCAAAATTATCTATCAATCCTGGTAGCACCAAGATGTACCATGATATCTAAGAACACATTTGGTAGGATAACATAAAGAAGGAGATTGAAAAAATATATATCGAGATGCTTGGTATGCCAGCAAGTTAAATTAGATCGACAAAAGTCCAATGGGATGATGCAGCCATTACGTATACCCATGTGGAAATGGTAAAATGTTACTATGGAAATTGTCATGGATCTCCTGAAGACGTTGAAGGTAAATAATGCGATGTGGGTTTTGATATATCGACTCACCATGACTGTCCATTTATGGATATTCGGGATGATCTCTCACTTGAACAACATGAAAAGATATATGTGTAGAAAGTGATGAGACCACATGGTGTTCTACTCTCAATTTCCTCTGACAGTGATCCAAGGTTCAAATATAAATACTAAAGGAGCCTTCAACATTCTTTTAGTACTGAATTGAATATCAGTACGGCCTATCACCCCCAAACCGATGGCCAATCTGAAATGACTATTCAGATGCTTGAAGAAATGCTAAGAGCACGTTATTTATAATTAAAGGATGGATTGGATTAGAATCTCCCATTGATTGAGTTTTAATACAACAATAGCTTCCACTTGAGTACTCAGATGGATCCATATGAATCTTTGTATGGAAAGCATTGTAGAAATCCAACATGTTGGGATGAAGTTGGAGAAAGAAAACTACATGGACCCAATCTTCTGTAAGAGATGACAGAGAAGGTTCAAGTCATCCAGAAACACTTAAATGCTTCTCATAGTAAGAAAAAGAGCTATACCGACCTCCATTGAAGGGATATGGAGTTCGACTTTGGAGATAAATTCTTCCTTCAAATATCACCATGGAAGAGATTCATGTGATTTGGGAAGAAATGAAAGCTAATCCCATGGTACATTGGCCCCTATGAAATCCTTGATCGTATAGGAGTCATGTCCAATCGTCTTGAACTTCCTCCAAATATATATCTAGGTCATGATGTTTTCATGTTTTACTCTTGAAGAAGTACATAACTGATCCCTCACATGCACTAAACTTAGAGTTGGTATAATTGGAAGATGATCTCTCTTACGAGGAGCAGCCGGTAAAGATTCTGGACCAGAGAGATAAGGTTCTACGCAAGAAGACAACCCACCTTGTCAAAGTGTTTTAGAGAAACCATATGTTTAAAGAAGCTACTTCAGAACCAGAGGAGGTTATGAAGGAGAAGTACCCTCAACTGTTTTTGTAATGTGAATTTTCGGTGGCAAAATTTCATCAGGGGGGAAGAATATAGCAACCCAATGTTTTTCAATGGAAATTTAATTCTTATAATAATGTCATAAAATCACATGAATGCACAATATATCGAAGTACAAAATTCCAGGAGACCTTTAAACATATGTTTTTCACTTTTATGATTGAATTTAGAAAATCCGATATACACGATTGTGATCAAGATGATTTTTGGGGTCTAATAAAAAACACATATTATTTTAGTTAACATTAACCTACCCTATTAATAGGAGTATGGCCCTTATGAATAGTAAATCATCCAAAATATAAGTAACCATACCCATGAATAATTAAATAAAATTTAGGCATCTTATAAAGAATGGTATTTTTGTAAGCCATAAATAAATAATTATAATTATTTAATTAACTTAAAGGAAAATGTCTTTTCTTAACAAGTGTTTATAAATAAAAAAAATCTATGTATTCTTGATTTAAGATAATTTTATATGACCTCATGTAATTTTTGAAAGCATTATAAAATCAGTTTTAATTTTAAAAACTGTATATTTAAAGTAAATTAATATTTTAATTAAATATTAAATTAATAATATTTAGAAAATGATTTTTGAAAAATGAATTTCATTTTTGGATTCTACACATCAAAAAATTGTTGGGGATTTTTTTTTGGATTTTTATGAAATACTTGAATTTTTTATGAATAGTGATATACCATAATTTACAAAAATAGGCTAAATATGATAATTATAGTGTCATGTATGATGTTCTGCTGTTGTATTACCACTTGGTTCAGGATCACATGAAGAAAATACTATTCTTGGTCATGGAAGACTATGTTTTTTGTATATTTTGGAGAAATAATAAATTAATGAATTTTATATTAGAAAAATCCATCTCCCCTCCACTATTAGAACGACCCTTCACACCCTCATTTACTCACATCTCTCAAGCTTCTTTCATTGTCTAAACTATTATGTAGAATATTCCATAGCCCCTTAAACACGACCAAGATCTTATGATCTCATCAAACAACCAATCCCAGGCCCCATAAGGAGGATCTCAAGAGGAGGATTCAAGATGTAATTTCTCTCATTCTTTTCCTTTAAATTCCGTTCACTTTCAAGTTCTTTTCTTATATTATCTCACACATTTCTATTTCCAAATGATATGGTTACTCCAAAATCATACATTTAATAGAATGTTATGAATCTAAGAGGATATTATACCATTCCACCCCCTTATCCTCTTTCAATTATTTTATAAAATAAAACATTGTTCGTTAGGTGATAATCTATCTCATTCACAAATGACATGTTTTCTTTTTTCATTTATACATTAATATATGGACATGAAACCATTTTTTTGGATGATCTACAATGTTTTATATTTATTAAGTTCTATTTAATGTTTTGTAACTAACTTAATTACATATAACTATATTATTAATCAAAACTAGTTCGTTGTAGTCGAAAAACTGTCCATATAAACTCAAACAATCATCATTTAATTGTTATATAATGATACATCCACATGGTATACAATGAAATTATTTATAATTTCATTTTCTCTTCTAGAATATTTGATCTGGATGTTTATCCATATTCTACCAGAACATCTATTCATGAATACAAGTGAACCGCTCAAGAAAATCGTAAAAACAAACATTCCCAAACAATGTTTTAAAACCCTATAACTCATCAAAAGTACCATAAAATAACATGTTGAAACAAAAATTAACCCTAATAATGTATAAAATGATTTTTTAATTTCTAATTTGTTAATATAATTTCATTATACAGGACATTAATGTTAATAAAGCATTCAGATATAAGGTAAGGGGAAATTATGAAACCCAAATTTCATCCTTGGGGTTTTCCCTCTTTCACTCATTTTTATATGGTTGCTACATAAAAATATATAGTTCAACATTGTATTTCCTTTTTTGGGATTTATATGTTTTTTATGGTATTTATGTCAAACCATATGTTTTCCAAAATAACTCTTCTTTTAAGAACACCCATTTAACTTTTCATTATTGATTGACGATTCTTGTATTTTGTATGGTATTCCGACATTATATTGGGAAACCAGTGTTTACGAATGTGTTATTATGAGATGAAAACCATTCCTTTTCTTGTGTTAGTTATGTTCAATTTTTTCATATGTTCATTGTGGCATTCCTGATAAATGATATTGTTATGATGTGGCAGGTGCGCCCTAAATTATATTGCGCAATATAAATTACTCAATGTGACGGGTGCACCCGGAATTACTCAGCGCTCCAATGAATTGGATAATGTGATGAATCTAATGAGTAAATGATAAATTTTGTGAGAACAAAATTCTATCCTTGTACACAATTTTTCTGGTAGTAAACCACTAATACATGATGTTTCATTTTTATGCATTTCCACATTTAATGTCAAATATTTATGCTTCCGCTCATGTTCATGATCCTTTTCCTATGTCATGGATATGATAACCCCATTCTATATTGTTCTTATCTATCATTTTAATTGGATTTTATCTCACCCATAATGATGTATATCATCAGGTTACAACATGTACAATGGAGAGGTCAAGTGCCAATAAGATGCTAGGGAATAAAGAATTAAATAAATGTTTATGCTTGATGTTGTAATTGTTATGTATGATCCTACTTTTCCCAAGACACATGTCCATTAGATCCTCTATTTGTAATACTATTATTATGATTATCTGTAAAATGATGTAATTGTATTGTAGGAAATGTTTTGCTCACCTATACTCTCCATCGTCACCAGAATTTGGAGAAAGATTGCAGTAACCAACCACTAGGAAGAGTTACTGCCAACCTAACATACCACCAGAGCCCGACAAACCTATAGAGCCAGACTCAACACCAAGAGTTCTCTACATTCAAAAAACTAACTCTTAGAATTATACAACACCAAAAAGTTACACTATTATAGGAATCACAACAAATGTTGTGCTACCATTATATCATGGCACTACTAGAGAATGTTCAACATTCTAAAGACTCACTGTACTATTTCTATTTATTTAGATTTATATATGTGTAATAGCATCATTATCGAAGTTAATGAGATTTACTATGTAAATTATTGTTCTTATATATAATGTAGTGATGCATTAAATATTGTGTCAACCCGAAGTATGATGATATATGATATTTGGATTGCTCATCACATGGATGATTTTTCTTCTAAAGATGATAAAAGAGGAAGTAGAAGAACTCAGGAATATAGAAGTGTAGGGATGGAATATAAAGAGACAAACATAACAACATAAATTATGTTATATGAACCTATCTTCATGTACTAGAAGAGCTAGAAAGGAATATATTTACTACACTCTATTGTAAATCAGTGAATCTTAAAGATAAAACAGTTCATGAAACTTTGTTGTATATATAATTTCTGAAACTAGAATAGATGCATAGAAAAAATCACATTCAAGGTTTCATGAGATGAAAAACAAACCTGACATACCAACTCTATCCTATTACATAATATTCATTATAAGTCGAATTATATTCAATAACATTATGATTAGTGTGTGCTACTATGAATTTATAAACACACACACTATATCTTCATTTAAACAAGAAGATACATATATATATTCCAACTCACATTATACCCCTATTTTCCATCTATTGTGTAGAGGTCCATTTGGGGGTTTCTTGTTTTTATTCCATCTAATACTATGGAATAGGTCCTTGTACAACCAAGAGAGTTTCTATATTATTGTAGTAATTGATTTAGGCTATCAAATAATGTTCATTTTGTATAATCTACTTCTACGTAGGCGATTCTCAAGTGGAAAGGAATAAGTATCTACTAGAAACTAAACCTCATTCATGTATTTTGCACTGTCTATTTTGATTGTTTTATTTTATAATCATTAAAACCAAATCTATTTTAAATAATTAAAACCCAAGACATAAATAGATATCTTCAACTAGTGTTGTATAAATTTTTTCTTATGTAAATAGATTTCATAAGTACAAGTGATTTTTAAAAATATTTTAACTTAGACCTAATCAATCATTTGAAAAATATTTTAATATTTTAAATTTGTATAACGATTTATTATGTTGTTTAAATGGGATATATTTATTTTAATTGTGTGATTTTATTTAAAAAATTATTCTGAAATTTTATTCGGTACTCAATTCACACCCTCTTTAGATAATCACTCTAACCAACATTTTATATGAGAGGTTGATGCTTTGGTATCAAATACTTTCAAAAAAATAAATAATGAATTTAATAGTTCTTTGAATACCATAAATATATGTATGATCGAGAGTGAGAACGAGCAACATAAGAACATGGTTCTAGAAACTTGTAGTTACAACAATTTATATAGAATTAATTATAAATTTAGTTTCAATATTCATGAAGTGATGTTATTGGGTAAAATTATCATCAACCATTCATTATCAGACGTTCCAGAAATAGTGAAGGAAGTTTTGTTTTTAATAGAATGACATAATGCCTTTGAAATTTGGATATTCCAAGGTCTTGAAAAATAATACTTATAGTTCATTAGGGACTTATCTCTGATTTAATCACCATTAAATGATATTACATGGATCGATGTGAAATTTACATTATATGTGATGTGTCAACCATAATTATGTGTACTGAAATAAATTCTAACATCGTGTCCTATACTGATCTTACCAGAGCCTAGTAAGGGGTGTGTGGGGTTTTGTGATGTTTCAAGTTCTTGTTTGGGATGCTTGATTATGAAATATGAACACATTTTATCTTATGAAAATTTTCATCATTAAACTTATGATATTAATTATCCCACTTATGATTTAGTGATTTCTGTAGTTATGTATTCACATAACTGTTAGAAGAACTTTCTTTTTTGGATTTTTTCATATTATTTTTTGAACATTAGAGTCTGTGATATATATATTCTAAGAAATAATATTATCCTAGAAAGGTATAATGATCTGAATACCTTATAAATTTTTACATTTATATAACCATCATCCTATGGAAGATAAATATCGTTGCAGACACTCTTAGCAGGAATTTATCATTATAGTTTGTTCTATATTAAAAGTATGAGTGGAACCTTATAAGGATTTTTTCCTAGTTTCATATGCATTCTCAAGAGAATATTATATGTGAGGTTATGACTAGTGTTCAGTTATAATAATCACTCATATATTTTATTTTTTATTGTCACAAACATGATTATTATTTTTGTAAAGTTTTAGATAATGATTATGGTTGGGTGAACATTTTCAATTGGTCTCTATCATCAGACGGTATGCTTCCCTTTGGGAATAAGTTTTTCATCCATGTATATTTAAAAAGCTTATTATTTATTAATTATTAGTGATATTTTTGGGACATTGTCCTAGGAACGATAAAGAAATATTATGACATGAGATGAAGACTTTTTTCTTGGTTATGATGCATTTAATTGCAGATTATGTGTCATTTCGTTACACTTGACAATTGATAAAAGAAGATCACATGAAGACCTCATGAATGCATCATCCACTTTTGGTGATGGTGTGAAATTTAGAAGAGTATCCATGTATATTTTTTGTTGTATTACAACAAACTCAGAAGAGGAAAATGATATATTGGTAATCACTAATAGGTTGATTACTTCTTATCATTTCATTCCAAACATGGGCTATACTATGGTTGAAGATATCATTTATCTGAATGTGAAGTATATTGTGAAGATAAATGTGAGTCTATATACCATTTTTTGGATAGGTATCATAGGTTTACATTAATGTCTTTTAGAAGTATCCATGTGGAATTCAGAACTCAGTCCACATTGATCAAATCTAACCATCCATATAAAGACAATCATATTGAGCACGTGAATCTGATCCTAGAGGATAAGATTTGTTTATGTGTCTCAGATTTTAGAGGATCATGGGATAACCTTAAATGACTGATTGATTTTTTTATAATTTTTTTCATTCATCGATAATAATCGATTCCATTGAAGCATTGTATGATCTCTCATGAAGATTACCTCTTATTTGGGAATAGGTGGGGGAAGTATCATTAATTGTACCATGTATGATCTATGATATGTGAGAAAACATTTAGGATTTCAATCAATGTTTGGTTATATACCAATTTTGATTGAAATCATATATTGATTGATGGAATCATCCTCTATAGTTGTTTGTTGGGGAATGGATATTCTGGAATATTTTTTATCAGTTGGGTCATATTTGGATTTAATATAATGGAATTTTAGATCCAATATATGTTAGACCATTTGACGCCACTATAATGCTCAGGAAGAATTGTTATCTAATAAAATTACGGATTTTATTTATTTATATTCATGATTTCTTCATCATATCTCTTGTGAAGAAGTTTCAACCTGATCCCCCTCACCTTCTGAGTTGGGAAGAAATTTAGTTATATCCAGATGTTTCTTTTTTGAAAAAAAACATTTTAGATTTTTTGCATTAAATTGAATCCCTTTCTTAAGATTTTGATTTAATTAGTAGGAGTACTATGGGAACCTTAATTGGATTCTCATGAAACATGGGAATGAGATTTATTGATGAGGGAGTAGTGGCCTCATATTTTTCTTGGGATCATATATTCCACATGTGTTCTTAGGGTTAGAAATTCATTATGGTGTGGATTTTCTAACATCTTGTTACAGATATATCTGGTATTCCCTTATCCTCATTTTTGTATCGCATTTAACACTACTGTTATATGTCTAGAAACGAATTGGGATGATACATATGATTGTGTTGTCATAGATTTGTTGGACTCTTATCTATAGTTGGATTTTTCAATAGGCTACAGGAGGATTTCACTTTCTGTAACTGGGTTACACGACATGTAAGATTTTCTAAATGAAGTTCCTGAAAGAATTCATGCTCTGAGAGGTTTCATTTTGTGAAGATTACTTACACGTGGTGTGTTAATAATAGGATGGGCTTCATAATGAGGTGATGTGTTTTCAATTTTATGTAGGACCTTAGTGGTTACACATCATGTAACCGTGTTACATGTGATGTAACATCCCACAAAGTGTTTTTAAAACAGATGTGCTTCTGGATTTCCAATATTTCTCTAGTTCCCTAATTCAATTGACCTTGGAAAATTAAACGGTGATTTTGGGAGACTCGCCTCATCCTATAAGGATCTATTAGTTATTCAATAATTGATGTAGTTGTGGTATGTATCTATAGATCTATTGTGATATCTTGTTCGATAGTCCATTCCTTTGTTTTTCGTGGTATGGAGGGTAGTATTTATTTAGGTGTTCAGGTTTTCTCCTTTTATAGGACTACTTCATTTCTAAATTTTTTCAATATTGTGATCAATATGGGATTTTACGTCCTATTTTATCATCATTGGGATATCATTATTGGCAGATCTCATTGTGGGTGTGTATGACACTAGTTTTGTGGTAGGCAGTTCCCTATATATCCTATGTTGATGAAACTTTTTTTTATTTCATTAAATATTGATTTATATATTCAATTTACATAATTTTTTGGTATGTTTTGAAAATTGTTTTTAGTGAAACAATATTTTCCTAGGTTGTTGATGAATGAAATGAAATGTGGGTTTTCGAAGCATTGAAATGGATTTTTGAAATGGATTTGAAATGGTTTTAAATGAATTGATATGAATTGGGAGAAATATCACATGGTATACCTTGGGTAATAAGATAGAACAATTAGATTTAGTCCATCATAAATTTGAATCTCATTTTGAGAGGTTTTCTCCTGGGGATTTACTCTATTTTGTAGAACATTTTTTATTAGGGATTTATATTGAAATTGATTGGGGGGTTACGCATGGGGTATTCCACTGCTTCATAGGTATGTGTTCTGGATATAGATTATCCACATGATTAGTTGTGGTATAATTAGTCTACTAGTCTAACCTACAGAGATACATTGTGACGATACCTATGCTTATATTTCATTTTTAATGTCTTTTTTTATTTAACCATGAAATGCTTCAGATGTGTAAAATATGCATTAAAATTGATATACCTGATTTTGTTTTAGAAATTTGAATAATGGAAATGATTACAATTTTTATCTAAAACTACTTTATTTCTTACCATACCATGATTTATTTAAGAAAAAAAATACAAGAATTTTTTAGGGATACTTGATATTGAAAACCATGATGGGATAATATTGAGCCTTTTTGGACACACATTGTGAATGACTTCAGTGGTGTTTATACTTGTTTACATATTCCATTGTTGGGAATGGAAAGGCACTATAGTTATGTGCTGGTGTTTTATGTCAGATGGTTTGGGTATCTAGTGGTTAGATGGTGGGTGTTAGTCCACACCATAACATGGATTCACCGTTTCATTTATGTCCTTTGTAGTTGAATTGAATTTTTTGAGTTTCAAATTATTTTATAGTGTTTTTGTATCCAATGTCTTCTAAAATTATGGAATATATTTTTTAGACTCTTACTATCTCTTAAACATACATGTGTATATATGTTATGTGTTCATACAAGTTGGGTGAAATTATTCCCCTTGGATTGTTGTTTGATGCCCGAGTTCAATTCGCTTGCCCGTGGTGACTGTGAAATCCATTTATGTTTGTGAAAGATCATTCTGGATTTTATTTTCATTGATATCATAGGTATGTTCATTACAATACACATGAATACTATTTCTGATTTATTGATGTATTGGAATAAATAATGTAAATGACATATATATGTTTATATTATAATTATAGTGGAATTATTATTTTATATAAATAATATAATTTCACTAAAAAATTCAATAATACATTCCATTTAATGTGTGAATTATTCAAATCACACTAAGGGACTGTTATTCTACACTTATTCTTAAAAAATTATTATATTCACAAAAAATGAAAAAATTAACAATTATCATTTCGTGAGGTAGAAATTCACTATAATCATATACAATATGCTCATTACCTATCAAATGAAAGTTTCTGTTATTGTAAGTTGAAATCGTATAATGAAAACATATTATTATTTGAAGGATATATTATATTTTTTATAATAATTTAATATGGATATTTGAGGGGTGGAGATATAAAATAAAAGATTGGATCATGAGGGAGGGTGTATCCTCTTAATCGGGTATGTCCTTTTGGTTTTAAAAAAAGGGATTCCTTGGAATGATTTTATACCAAATAGAGGTTTCATGTAGTATGGAAGTTATTTTTTAATGTGTATTGGGTAGATATTGGCCAAACCTATGTGGTCGTAGCGGTGTGAAGAAGAGGGAGAGTTGGTGGCATTATATAGGGATGAGAAATGACACTCTATGCTTTTTTTAAAACTAGTTAGGTGTGACCACATTTTTACCAAAAATAATTCATTTCAAACCAATTGAACTCAAAAATGGATGTTTTTTGGATGATATATGGCCATTAAATTTGTGTTGGATATGTTATAAAATCATTTTGACACATAAAATTATGGTTTATTACCTTATTAATCTTAATTTTACCTTTATCCATGTAATTAATTTAAATTGAATTCCCTAATATTTTTTTATAAAAACATTATTGACCTTATTATAAATTATATATACAAAATTTTACAAAAATCGAATGATCTATAACAAATTATAGTCAAATAATTCTTTGAAATTATATTAAATTTAATCCCACAGAGGTGACAACACTACATTGTTTTAAATAAAAAATAATACTTTAATTTTTATATTTTTATAATTAGATTCAAAGTGAAATTGATTACAATGACCCCAATTGGATTAATTGATAATTAATTGATCTAAATAAACATTAAAATAAATTTAATATATAATTTTACTATATTATTAAAATAGATGTTAAAATAGTTCTGACTTAAAATTCATTATCATTAAATCATCATCAAAAAATTAAACTTCACAGAATAATGGAAATAATTAACCTTGAGATAATTTTTTTGATTAAATTTCAATGATAAACATATTTATAAATAATAAATTTACAAAGTATCCAATCATTTGATTGAAAATTGGATCACCACTAAAAGGTAGTAAAAGTTCCTTTATAAAAATATTGAAATTTATTCAAAATATTGTGTTTGTTTTTATCTTATGATCGTCAAATCAATTCAATTGAAAAAAAATATATTTTAATATAATTTCAATAATAAAATTAATTAATATTAGTTATTTTAAATTATTAGGATATAATTGATTTTTTACCATAAAATTAGTTTTTATAAAAACATTCCCTTTATTTTTGATTTGTTCTTATTTTGAATTAAATTAATAAGAAATAAATAAATTCAACATTTTATTTTCATAATAGAGTTAATATTATTCATTAAAACCAACCTAATGGATAAGTAAAATAATCATAAATTAAATTATAATATTTTTAAAATATATTCTTATTTGATAAAACTCCGTATAGCGTGTTACACAACGATTGATGAATGTCAGTCTTCTATGAAAATTAATCTATCCTCGATGATCTGTATTGGGAAAGATAATAATTATGTTGATGTTATTATATTATTAACTTGTTATTGTTTATTAATCAATCCAAACCTCATGATCTAATATATATATATTTTTATACAACTATTTTCAGTACTGCGTGAAATGAAAAATATAAAAAATATTAAATTACTCCTAAAAAATATTTACCTAAATCATGTGGTGTAACACCTATGGAAAACCACATAAAATTAGTGGGGTATTTTGATGATATATTTTATTTTTGATTTATGAAAAAATATATTTTATACTCATTAGTTTTGGGAATAACATTTGGTTGAAATTGAATGTGTTTTAAAACCGAGTTACTTTAATGACTGGTTTTATGCACATGATATGCTTGATAAATGGTCTATAGAATGATTTTAAAAATTAAATGGATTCTAAATAATGATAATAGTGTTTCATCATAATATAAAATGATTCTTATGTTTTTATGAAATGTTATGATGTTGTATTTCACATTGGAATATGTTGGGTTATAAGAAAAAACGAATTATATATAAACATGAGTGGATTAAGAATCCCTTAGTTTTTGTAATTATTATGAAATAGTTTCTATTATTATCCTTATTAGGGTATATAGGTTCATATAAATTAGGATTAAATCATATAGTGTAGTTTTCCATTGTGAATTTTAATGGTATTTTCCCTCTTGTTTTAGATTTCCCGTTGTTTCTTTGTTTAAAAATTACATGCATGTTAATTTGATAATATTATTTTCCAATATGATATAGATATTGGTGAATGGTAGTATTTTTATTTTATTAGAATATTACTCCAGGATGTATGTGATATCATATAAGATAGGTGATTAAAATAGTAAATTTTTCGGAAAATATAATCATTCGATGTTTTTATATAAAAATTGACTTATATAAAAATATTTTGAAAATTTTATATAAGAACTAAATGATTCATGTAAGGCCCTGGGACACCCTGAGAGGGGTGGGGTGAATCAGGGTGTCATGTTATTCTTTTAAACTGATTGATCTTGTTCCCATGTTTGTAGGAACTATTTTAAATAGTATGGTGGATAAGAGAAGCAATCAAACAATCACATGAAAAGAGAAAACACATCACCACTAAGGGATACATACAAGGATAATACACCGAAAGGTTTTCGGTCGTACCAAATTCCACTAAACATCACTAGTTATGGATTACAATGTTCAGGTACAGTCACTCTGTTCCAAGCACACTGGCATTACAAAGGTTTAGGGATAGCTCAATGCGTCCCTCGAGTCACTCTCATTGACTCCCCTGGCTCACTGCCTTTGGTGAAGTCCCAGTATTTTTATTGACGTGAAGGTCTCTTCAATAGATTTGAATGAAGCTTTTTTCCTCTGCATAGCACGAGACACTTGTTGTATCTATGTCCAAAAATGATGCACTGGAATGCACTGAACCACTGAACCAGATAGTCAGAAACATGAAAATAGGTATCACAAAAAATTTTTCTTGAGAAAGAATATTATGCGCAACCTCAAGATTTGTCTTGAAACATCACCTTTGTTGTGCATGCCAGATTTGTTTGTGCATCTTGGAATATTTCATGCATGCCAAAATATTTTGTGCAACTCCAACTTTTTCCATGTGAGCCAGAATTTTCCGTGCAAGTCCAAAATTTTTCGCGCCTCTCTAAATATTCTTGCACAAGCCAGAATGTTTCACGTAAGACTAAATTTTTCTCTCAACAGCCTTAATGTGAACCTTTTACGCACATTAGACCTCATATATTCTCTAAGTCTTTATATTTTTTAAATTACGGGGGTTTCCTCATATTTAAAGGCATCTCATACCCCCGCACGCAAATCCCCCTATGGCGGGAAAACCCTTTTATTTGGACAATAATATTTCACGCATGTATCATTTTTCGCACTCATCTCTCGATTTTTAATGCATCCCATGCCATTGACATTTTTTGACATTCTTATTCTGAAACACTATTTCTGTGAAAAAACGTGGTCTACTATTTTGCGCACCACGCTGTTTTTCACGCACAACTAAAATATTGCATGCACAACGCACCTTTTTGTGCACCACTTCCTTAAACTGCATGATCACTTTATTGGCACACATTGTGAACATCCACTAAGTATTGACAACAAACACAATCCATACAGAAATTTAAACATAGAATAGCCATTATTCCATCAATTCATGTGTATATAAATTATTTATATTATTTTGTGGTATAATATATATATTTATTTATCATATCAAACTTCTTATATTGATGATTTTTTTATTTCATTTTACAGGCTACATGTAATGGGAAGTGCATTATATAGTGGATGGATCCCCTTGTTGGTATTTGTTTCTGGTGGGTTGGGATGGTGGGGACATATGGTCATGTAGATATGGACCCATGGGTTTATTAAGGTTATATATAGATTTTATTTCCATTTTTTTAATATAAGATGTTAACTATTAGTTGGATGATAACTCAATGGATCTATTATATTTACATATGTTGTGTTTTGGATATCTACATGTGATTCAAAAATTATTTCAATATGATCCATTGACTATTAGATAGAGAAGTTGTTCCATGATTTCATTTAATGAAAGCCATGTGATTTAATTCATCTCATGATGATCAGAACCACTATTATGGAAAAATGTAATTCCATGTAAGTTGATTAATTGTTTAATTAGTTTAATCCAAAAGAGTTTGATTGTAATTCATTGGGTGATTCGTGATCAGTTCTATGATACAAATATTAAACACATAACTCATCAATATTTCTAATATATCTATTCTATAAAACTATTTTTCTGACTTATCAAATTAGAGTGGTTACACAATATAATTGGTGATCGTATGTTATTTAAGGTTGGGGTATTTATTTATTTTTTCTCCTATATATTATTATAAAATAATTTAGTTATTTTAGTTTTTTTATTTTAAAATTAATATGAATCCAATGGAATGTTATGGGAATTTAATATTTTATTTTGATATTTTCTAATATGATCTTTTCCTTCAATGATTTTTTATTTATATTCTTTTATCAAATTCATTAGTTGTATTTAATTATTCATTACATATATTAATCCATTTATTTGGGATTAGTTGTTTATTATTATTTTTATATTATATTAGGCTAATACATTGGTTCCTAGAACACTCATTTTAGTTTTCCATGGATCACTCATAAATAATGGATAATTTTAAGTATTTTCAGGAAGGTAGTATCATATAAATCCTCTTTATTTAGAACCATTCAACTTATAATTTTTTTCAATTCATAAATATAATATTTAATAGAAGTTCAAATGTACATATTTTCTATTTGTATGAAATGTAATTCATATATAGTTTTTAATGAATATTCAATCCAATTAATGTTGTATTTTGATGGAAATATATTTTTTAAAATATTTTATTTTGATGAAAGGATATTTCAATTCAGATTTTATTTTCTAGAATAGTGATTTTATATAAATCCTTATTGCGAGAAAATTTATTTCCAATCATATCGTATTTTGATTAATGTTTTTATATAGTACTATATGTGAATGTTAATAGATTTTATGTGATAGAAGTAAAAAATGATTCATTAAATTTTATTGGAAAATATATATTCAAGGAACATTGGAAAATTTGTTATATATGGGGGAAGTTTAGATTATGAAATTGTTTCTAGGAATGGTATGTTTTCTTAGAAATGATATATTATTAAAAATATATCTAAATTATTGATTTCAAGACACCATTGGGGGGTTGACTTATCAGTGTGTTATTTGTTCCAATTTTTTTTCACGGGGACTTGTGGTGTGTACTAGTCATAAACATTCTCTAATATGTTGTGAGGATCCAATCATATAGTGAAATATTCTATCCTAGGAAATAAGTTCTATGTTATTTTCCTATTCTAATTTTTTTATGTTCTATGTTATATGATCTATTTGGAAATATGTTTTATGCTCTATTTATTATTGTATGCTTGTAAATGAAAATGATTTTAATAAATTTTCTTCAATAATTTGTTTATATTGAAAGTCGTAGAAAATTTTTTTGAAGGAGATGAATTTCCAGCTTTTCATATAATATATAAAAATGTATTTCATTACATTCATTAATTAAATTAGTATAATTTTTTTTAGAATTTATGAATTATGATAAATTTTTTGGAATCCTAATGGTCTTGTCAAATCGCACCACATAAATA
Source organism: Viscum album (assembly GCA_963277665.1). Taxonomy (NCBI): domain Eukaryota; kingdom Viridiplantae; phylum Streptophyta; class Magnoliopsida; order Santalales; family Viscaceae; genus Viscum; species Viscum album. Next base: position 1,663,648,009 of record OY728137.1, read on the forward strand.
ATTTTTTTTGCATGTAGAGCATGTTTTATGTAACATAGGTAAATGTGAGGCACCTTGTGGAGGCTATAATTTTCCATGATTGAATAGTGTGGTAGTTTAATGAGGGCATGGTTAATATTTTTATGAGTTGTCAATTATTTAGTACATGAGGTTTATACACATTAGTTTAGAATATCTATTGAACAATCATTTTTTCATCCCATTTTCCAACCACACTACTAAATGTTAGTATATTATTATATATCTAATTATATTTTCAATTATTGTAACCTTCATGAGAGAAATATTCCATCGTTTTTATTGTGATTCCCTGAAACATGTGGAAATCATGTGAGGTTCGGGAATTCCCATCGGTCTCTACTATAAGCTAGATCAGATGTATGATTTATGGATAACCCCACTCAATTCATGGAAAACCATTGTAAAGGGGAGGTTGGGATATATTTTTGTGATGATTTGGTAGAAAATGTAATGGATTAATGGGGCTTAAGATACAATTTACTTGTAATACCAAATGATTTTATGAACAATTACATTTTTAGTTAAATAAAATACCTTCAATATATTATGATAAATACTACCCCATATCCAAATAAACTATAATATAGTATACCCTTATAACCATGATATTAATTTGTTTATATTTATATGAATTTACACCTGTTCAAAATTATGTATAAAATATATATATAGTCAAAAAAACAAAAAAATTATATAATTATCTATTAAGACATTTTATGTTTTCGAAATTTGTTTTCAATGAAAATGATATTATTTAAATTTTTTTCATTGAAATTATAAATAATTTATAATTTTTTGATTTCTTATTTTAAAAATATAAATCGTTTTTTAAATAATATTGTAAAAAAATTCATAATAAATTTTTGATAATTCTATAAGATGATTGATTTTTAATGAAATTAGATAAATAGTTATTTTTATTGAAAACTATCTTTTCATTTCAGGTATTCAAATTGATATATTATATATTAAAAATTATTCAATTTAATAATAGTTCATTAATATTATTAAATATCTAAATATGGTTATTGGGACATATTTATTTCTTGATTTTGGTATAATAATGTTTTATACTTGAGAATACATTTTCTTCTAAAAAACTAATTGTCATTGTGTTTTGTGGGTCTTTTTATTTTAAATATTCCTCTTATGGGAATTTAATTTCTTAAAGTGTTTTTAATATTCAAAATAAAAAAAATTAATATAATTTATAATTTTATTAAGGTTTTTTTCATTACTAATAGTAAAAATAGAAAAACATTGTAACCATGATTAAGGTAAAAAGATGTTTATCGGTGGATAAAATAAGGTGATAATGGTTATAATGGGAAGACATTAAATCTATTTGTATGAAGGTATTAACACTATTCCCATGAAATAATCAGAATTTAATTGTATATCTGACATGTTTGATGAATAAAACCTAATAGAATATTAATCCTTTAACAACATCATGTTTTGTCCCACCCTCCAAATTATAAATCGAAAAATTAAATTCTCATATATATAAGACATAGAGCCTCCTAGTTCTAAAAAAATATTCAATTATATTATAAAATAACATATCATTGATGTATAGGTTTTTATCTTATTAAATTACAATTCTATGATTCGTAAAAAGGGATCCAAGGGAGCTATACTGAAGTAGAACTAGTCATATTAACCTACATATTTTATTTTCATTCATTATAGAGGACATATAAATCAATGGTATGAATTATAAAAAAAATAAATTTAGTGTAATATATATAATTAATTATTATTTTGGATAAACTACATTTCTCATTTAATGCATTAAATGGTAATTGAAATATATCAGTCATACGAATGTGTAGACTACCACCTCCACGCAGATATATGATTCATTTTTAGTCATAACAATATGTGTTGTTAATTCTTATGGATTATATATTTATATATGATAATTGATAAATAATTATTTTTCCTGTATTATAATATATTAGTTTCTTTTTTAACTTTATATATGATTAATCATGATAAAATCACTTATGCGTATTTGTGGACTAAAACATCTACGAAGCAATGAGATTTGTTTTAAATTTATTTCTATATATTAATGGTAACATGAGAATATTTAAGGAAAATATATTATATATATGATATAATGAAGACACATTAAATTTTGATTATTGTTTACATTTGTTTCATTTCATCAATGAGAATTTGGAATCATTACTTGTTTTTACATACGTACTAATGTCTACATGATGTGATGTAACTATTTTTCCACCACATAATCATATATGTATATTTTGTTGTAAATATGTTGAAAAATAAGTCTCTTATATTATTATTTATATTTTAGAGATGATAAAACCATGAAAAAAGTTTAGGTAATGGAACCCCCTATCCAAAACATACATGAAAACAAGGAGGTTATCTAAAAGAAATATTATTTTAATAAAGAACTATTGATATATGGGAAATAGTTTTTTTAAAATTATATCAGGTATGATATTTTCTAATATAGTGTTACAATATATCTATAATAAATAAATATTTACTATATATTATAATTTAATATGTATGATGTAAGACAATATTTGAGATAAGGGATTTATTTTTCAGTCCTGTGTTTTCATGATTTCATTATGACTGAATTTACATTCAGGGAATCTAGTATACACATTTAACAACATAACTTAATTTTAATTTTCATTTGATTACATGTGAAATTTTAATGTTTTAGTACCATTTTGTACTCTCTATTACTCAAAATGGTTTATAAAATGAATGTTTAAAGACAACTGTATTTCTCATATTTTGGTATAAAAGGATTTATTTCATTTATTTACTTGTTTTATAAAATTTCCTTATGAATGTTTATTAATATTTTTAAAATATTTAATATGATAAATTTTAAAAATAGTTTATTTTATATTAATTTTGTAAATGGAATGTTCGTTTTATTTTTGGAAAGAGGATCATTTTTCTAAATGTGTGATCAAAATAATTATGTTAATACTTATAGTCTGAATGGTATTTTCTATTTTCATAACCACTCAATGATTCTAATATTCCATTATGTTTTTTCAGAAATATTTTATAAGAAAATATAATCCCTCATATATTCTATAAATATGGATTTATATAAATTGACTTCAAAATACAAATGTTATTTAATCACGAATTATTCTAGAGATCTTTTAATGAAAATTTTCAACTATAAAACATTTTTGGATGATGATTATGAGTTATTATGGATATAATATATTGATTATATTGTTATTATTTCATATAAATTTTTATATCCATTATGATATTTGATTACAAAATTAATGTATTTTCTATAAGTTTAGATATGATATAATGTTAGGTAAACATGTCTCCATTACATGGGTTATGATATGATAATATGATGGATGTTTTATGAATTTTGTCAAAAAATAAGTTTGGTTTTAATTTTGTGATGAATGTAATGTCATTATAATAACACAGTTTATTTTGATAAATATTTGTATCTAATGAGATAATATGATAAACAATTATAAGGTTACCGATACTATAAGAGACTCTTTTCTCTATGAAAGTTCTGGTAGTCATCCACGACATAGAATATAATTTAATGTGATGTGAGCCTAAGTCACTATTATATAATTGTTAGTGTAACATGATTAATTAAATGATTTTATATACATATGATCATGCCAAAACATATAACTTAGTCAAAATAAATGTTCCCATTGATCATGATTTATTGTTATTAAGAAGTAAAACATAATACATTTGAATTTTAAAATGAATAATTTTTATGAAATGATTTATGATTTATAAATATTGAATGATTGGGTATGATAATTGTAATTATGGTTATTTCCTGGAACTATTATGCTTATATTATACTCACATGTTATCATTTAATGTTATCTCTTATGTTTACTCATACTAATCATTGGAGCTCGCCAATTTATGTATTTCCATTACCCAGGATAACAAAAATTGATTTATGTTAAATATTTCAATAAATTATATATTTTAGGGATATATGTATATTAGAATTCATTGATAATTCATTGAATAAGATTATTACATATCTCCATCAAAAATAAAAAATACCTTACAATGTAAGAATGAATCATGATGATATGTATTATATGTTTTTATGATAAGATTTTAAAATTATTCCTAATTTTTTTGGGTCACTATATAATGAGTGAATTCCAATAATATGGCATTGGGACATTATTTAAATAATATTTCCTTAAAAATGACAAAAGAAAAGGTTTTTAATGATTTGTTTCATGAAAAAAAGTTACGTAACACATGAAAAAATTATACATCTACATTAAATACATATTAATGAGATCACCATATTTAAATTCAAGTCACAGAATATACTGGGGACACAAACCAAATGAAATTGGTGAGCCCAAAACCTAGTAAGGGAAAAATCATTGGAGACAGAAAACAAGTGATCATGCGTTATATCAATAATAACAATAGGCATAATAAAAAGGAATAAAAAATCATATAATAATAATAACAGGAACAAAACATGTAAATTTAGGTACAATATATCAAGTATACATTTATAATAACATCTCTATGATATATCACCATGGTGTTATCAATGATTATTAAAAATGTTTTTATCTAAGGTATCATAAAAAATGACATATCATGAGATTAAATTATTTACAAAATAAATTAGAGGAATATCATTGTAACACCCCGAGCTTCCACGATACGCTTCTCATTCAATAATGCAATAGCTTGCATTGTACGCAACTTCGAGTTCTAAAACACCGCGACTAATCAAAGTAGATGTTATGAATAGTAATAACCACTTTTTAAAATTATAGAAATTTTATATTTCAAAATGGAATTCATTTTTGTATTCTTAATATCGAAATTATCCAAAGTTGAATTTTTTGTAATTTTCTGAGAACTTCCAATTTTTTATGAATAGTGAAAATTACTTAAAAACAACTTTTTTAATCAAAATAATTTATAGTGATAAATTATACTATTTAGTGGTTTTAAAGTATAATTAGAATATATTTTTACCATTTTATCCAATGGTGGTCATTATAATTAATTTAACATTGAAATTGGACATAAACAATTGCCAATCTTTTGATATAAATTGTTTCTTAAAAACACGTTATTTGTTGTGACAACGGGAATTAATTATAGAATTAATTAATGAAACTTATATGTTTGGAATTTTGTAAAATAGGCATCATTTTTGAAATCGGAATATCAATTACAGCTTAGGGTGAAATTTTGGCATTATTCTGCAAAACATCAATTTTTTATGAATAGTGAAACCACTAAGTGGTAGTTAAATAACTGATTTTTCGTTTAAATGAAATATTACCACCTCTGTAATTTGATTTTTAAAAATCTGACATACATGGTTTTCATTAAGAAGTAAAATGTGGTTCAATGAGATTAAAATTATTTTTGGTGAATAGTAACTTTTAAGTTCTTAATCGCGATTAGAGGTAATTAGTGTAGTTTAAGGTAAAAATAATGTCTTAATAATATGAGATGAGCTTGAAACATGTACTACCCTCATTGGATGTGTCATGGACGACCAAGACAATCCATGGGTCAACTTGGGGACCCCATGGAGCCACTTTAGTTGGAAAATGACATAAATACATTTTATTTAATGTTAAAGTAAAAAATGACACAAACATGAAGTGTTTTACTAAAACAATTTTTACATGGGGTTATACAAGTCATATTTTTGACTATAAATAGTAATTGGAAAGCTAAAATGATTTCCTACATCATAGTATTTTTTTTTATAATTTTTAAACATTAAATAAATTAAATTATTTATGACATCATGACAATGCAGCGATGACCTCATTATTTAACGATTTTAATAAAATGAAAAGATAATGTACAATACAATGCATAAACTTGTCAAAAACTTATTGGATGAGTATATTTAGAACCCTTATCACCTTAGCCACGAATTATATAAGTGTGGGACCTTTAGAATCCGAAAAGAATTGTATAATAATGTAAAATTTCCTTACTTTCCAAGAGTGCCCCTCCTCTCCACTAATAAAAGGCCCCCACCTCTACCACCTCATTCACACTTTCAAGCCATTTGGCTCAGCCAAAATATTCCAAAATACTCTCCCAAATTCGCTCCCTTACTCCTAGATGCCTCACTTTGGGCAGAATGCTTCCCAAGGAAGCCTTTGGCTTAAATCAAAAGAGTTACCCGATTTAAAGGTAATGTCTTCTCTTATGTTATTTTGTTTTATTTTTCTTCTCCAACCCCATAAACACTTTTTATTAATTTCTTTTGTAACAACACCAGTATCCTAAATATACTAGGATGTTGTTATAAGAAGGATTCGAGCTACACTTACATACACCTACATCTAATGGTTAAAGAACATACGGTTTCTGTGGATGGCGAATTTCTGCCTCACAAAACGATGACTGTTCAACACTCATATAACACCTTCAAATGTGGCCATTAAGATGTCACTATATTTATATATGATATATAATATGTTTATGTTTTACTTATGCTTCTGTATTTCTCATTTATGACATACTTTATGATTTCCATTATGGGTAAACGCGATAATTTCATTTTAGGAAGTGCGGACTACCGCCCCCTCAAAGTGATTTGAATCATTAATGCCATATGTGGGATGTATAAAGGATAGAGTAAATAGTATAATACACTATATTATACTGGAATACATTTATATCATTAAGATTTCATTCCATTAAATACGAAATAGAATTGAAAGTAGCGTTCATGCGTACATACGTCTTACCGTCTCCATGAACGGTGCATTTCATTTCTTACCTCTAAATGTTACGTAATATTATAAATGAATCTATATACTGTATATATATGATATATATGATATCTACATAATGAATATAATTATGGATATAATGGATATTTCACCACATGAACAACTTGTAATTATAAGAAGTTTATTTTTGACTCAAGTACCTAAGATCGACAAAACGACCGTTATTAACTTAAATAATTACAGAATGTTCATATCATTGTCATAAGTGATATGAAAAGGATAATGAAATTGAAAATGGTTCTTAATAAGGTATATATTAACTCTAGTTTATTATTCAGGAGGTTAATGAACTGTTGAGTCAAGTCAGACACGAGGTAAGGAAATTTCATAACCCAACTTCCATTCTTTGGGTTAGTCTCCTACTTTCAAATTATGTCATCATATTATTATGTCGTATATTGTATTTATACATTAATTATGTGTACATATAGTTAATACACATAATAGATATATTTTATTTAAAAATGATTTTTTTAAGGGACTTCGTCTCAATCTCCATTCGTTGAGGCATATTTTGTTTTATACACAAATTTCTTTTGTACAGTGTATAAACCCCTTTGACTTTTACGTTTATTCAAAAAGAATCTTTTTATACGAAGCGTTTTACTAAACGACAAAAATGGAATGTTTTTCTTTCCGTACATATGCGGAGACAACGACTTCTCCGCCGCCGTGTCCATTATTTGAGTTTCGGCTTCCTCTACAAGCCATCATTTTTTTTGACGAAAAATAAATACAAAGTTTTAACTTTCTTTTATTTTGGTATTGAAAATGGATTTGAAAGCATTTTTATTATATCAATGTGTTGTATTGATATCTTGTGATTGAAATGTGGAAATGTTATGTTTCCTTTATGCATGTTTTTTGTGATACGATTATGTTATGGTTTATGATATGTTTAAACCTATTCATATGAGGAATGTATTGGACTTAATAAGTGACGGGTGGAGCCCGTTATAGCTCCTCGATGAATCGGTAGGTCTCATGAGACAACTAGACGTGGAATTGGCCGAGGCCCTTTCCCAATTTGATTTATGGTTTTGGCCGAGGCCTTAATCATTTTAGATGTCTTGGCTGAGGCCTTGACAAAATGTTTCAGAATGTCTGGCATTATACATTCCCTCATTATGAAAGTGGTTATTGATATTGCATGTGATTATTCGACCAGTAGAATATCAATGTGAATAAGTAAATGGCATTATCTCATTTTACTTTTTCCATATTATGTTGATGTTAATGTTTAAAATTATTTTGTTTTAGTTATACATTGCCTTAAATTTTTATGTTTATTTATGAAAGCTTCCGCAATATTGTTATCCTTACTGAGCATCTAAGCTCACCCCTTTCAATGTTTTAATATTTTCCAGGATGTGAAGAAGTATTTTAGGAATGACCTGCAGGGATAGTCAGAAGAGGATATGAGTGTGGACTATGAAGACTTTGTTATTAGTTTTTCACTTTATGATGTAATGTAAGACTTATGAATATATCTAGTGTTTCCAAGTCTACTAAACTAATCGGTCTTTCGAGACTTGATCTTTTGTGATCATGCCAATGTTACGAAGTAATGCACCGACTCTGGGTAGCTGGGTTCGGGGCGTTACAGTTGGTATCAGAGGCAGTTTAGTACTAACCTTGGAAGCTATATTTAGATGAACTCTGATTAGAGCACATAACCCGAAGATAGACTTTAAGGATTAGTATAGAAGAACTTCCTAGAATTTTGGTATCGTAGAGATGTTGTGAGTTTTCCGAGCAATAAATCCTTGTCTGGATACGAGCAGGTAGAGGCAGATTTGGCACAGATGTACCTAGGGGTAAAACCCGAAAACACCGCTTTGAGCTAGACTCAAACGGGAACTGTTGCACGACAACGGGCCTTACTGCACTCTTGGTTACGACACTCCCGGGCGATATGCTTAGGATAATTCTCATTTTCTTTACAAACCACTATGAAGGTTTATGAGTATATACTTCCTCAAAGAAAACATTTTTATGGATTATATCCATAAATAGTTCAATTTATGTTAAGTATCTTACAAGTATGGAATTATGTATTTTGATTCATAAACTAATATAGTTTATGCCATTGTTTAGAAATGGCGCCTAGTGGAAGGAATGGAAACCGTATTAATGCACGCACTCCGTGTAGGGATTGCCCTCCTGCTCAAGATAATTATTGTGGAGCTGGAGATACAACTGGTGCTGATCAACTTATTACCATACTGGGAGAAATCACTCAAGTTATGAATAATAACCTTACTCGTATGGAGCACCCTGATCCGCAACAAGGAGGTTCAATTTTAGACCGCTTCTTGAGGCAACAACCGCCAACATTTAATGGGGGTACAATTCCATTAGTAGCTGAGCAATGGATAAACTCCTTAGAGAAAATATTCCATGCCTTGGGGAGTAGCAAAAGGGATAAGGTTGTCATGGCAGTTTACCGCCTCACTGGAGATGCCGATAAGTGGTGGTCGCTGATTCAAAACACAAAGGAAGATGATGACGTATCGAATATGGAATGAACGGAGTTCAAAGAGCTTTTCCTAGAAAAATACTATCCTCGTGACCATCGAGAAGATACGGAAATGAAATTTCTGAGTTTGAGGTAGAAGGAGGATGAGAATGTCACAAAGTATGAGGCTAACTTTACATGGTTAGCGAGGCATGCTGCAGATTATATACGTAACCCAATAAGTAAGATTGATCATTTCTTTATTGGGTTAAAACCTTTTCTCCGTCGAGCCTTAGTCTCACAATCTGTCTCGTCGTACGAAGACATTGTCCCATGTGCTATCAAGACAGAAAAGGAATTCTCTAAGTCTTATGACAACAAAGTAAAGCAAGAGAAGAAGAGAACGGTGGAACAAGAGACAGATAAAGGGAAAAAGGGATAGAATGATTTTCCATTATGTGACAATTGTTGGAATAATCACCCTGGTACTTGCCTAAAAGGAATGGGAGTTTGTTATAAATGTGGGGAAAAAGGTCACCAGGCGCGTGATTGCAAGGGAAAGAAATAGGCTATCAATGTTGAATGCTACAATTGTAGGGAAATGGGGCATTATGCAAATGAATGTCCTAAGCATCAGGGAAACTTACCTCAGAAAAGGCCAAGGGATCAAGGACAATCTTATGTTGTTACTACAGTTGAAGAAGAATAACTAATGTATTGGTGCTTTTGGACTCATGGATTATATTCTGGTTATTAGAATAATGTGATATATATAAATGGATTGTACTGCAGTACTTGTTGATTTCAAAAAGGTTTTAATATGATGAAGGTAATTATATTTTTAGTATGTGATAATAAGAGAAACTTTACTTTGTTTGGGGAATCTGATAAATTTATTTTGGAATTAAGAGACCTTTTAGAGAAAGTCTGGATAGAGGTATTTTGGATAACTATAAAGGTTGGAGTGGATTAAGTTGAACCTTTGATAGTAAATTTAAAGTTAAAAAATTTCAGAAGATTATTTTTGGAATACTATAGTTTTAGGAAAAGGACAACCTACAGGGTGGGGCATAAACCGTCGCGTCGGACAAAGCTGCAGGAATTGAACCCACAACCATAGTGCGACAGGCCTTTATTTCCTACCAGTAGCCTACAGGAAGTCCCTGGTTATTAAAAAATAATTTTACTAATCTAAATGGTATGTGTTAACATTTGGAACCTTATACAATTAGGATAAGTATAATATTTTCGAGTTCTATTATCTTTTTGAGTGAAAGATGAGTTGAAGGTTGAAACTCTAATTGTCAAGCATAAAAAAATATATACCTATATCTTATTCAATGAATAAATTAATTCTTTAACTTTAGTAAAGGGATATTAAAACAAAAAAATGTGTTATCCTAATACCTTATGTCTTGTCGAACTGATGATATTTTAAATCAACATAGATTGAAGGCTTTGAGGCCCTCAATTTGACAGTTGATTGTGATTGATGACCTCAATCACTCCCTAGAAATAATTACATTTTTCCTCCAATTATATGTCTCTAATTTCCACCAATGTTCTCTTAATCGAGATCATAATTGGGTTGTGACCCTTTCATTTCCCTTTCCCTCTTATTAAGGCTAAATTTTATTAATCTTATTTCCGATGTGGGTTTTCCACAAAGGTATTTTCTATTTTCAACCTATTATTTTCAAAGAAAATTTTCAAATTGCGAGGACGCAATTTATTTAAGGAGGGGAGAATGTAACACCCCGAGATTCCACGATACGGTTCTCATTCAATAATGCAATAGCTTGCATTGTACGCAACATCGAGTTCTAAAACACCGCGACTAATCAAAGTAGCCGTTATGAATAGTAATAACCACTTTTTAAAATTATTGAAATTTTATATTTCAAAATGGACTTCATTTTTGTATTCTTAATATCGAAATTATCCAAAGTTGAATTTTTTGTAATTTTTTGAGAACTTCCAATTTTTTATGAATAGTGAAAATTACTTAAAAACAACTTTTCTAATAAAAATAATATATAGTGATAAATTATACTATTTATTTGTTTTAAAGTATAATTAGAATATATTTTTACCATTTTATCCAATGGTGGTCATTAGAATTAATTTAACATTGAAATTGGACATAAACAATTGCCAATCTTTTGATATAAATTGTTTCTTAAAAACACGTTATTTGTTGTGACAGTGGGAATTAATTATAAAATTAATTAATGCAACTTATATGTTTGGAATTTTTTAAAATAGAAATCATTTTTGAAATCAGAATATCAATTATATCTTAGGGTGAAATTTTGGCATTGTTCTGAAAAACATCATTTTTTGATGAATAGTGAAACTACTAAGTGGTAGTTAAATAACTGATTTTTCGTTTAAATGAAATATTACCACCTCTGTGATTTGATTTTTAAAAACCTGGCATATATGGTTTTCATTAAGAAGTAAAATGTGGAACAATGAGATTAAAATAATTTTTGGTGAATAGTAACTTTTAAGTTCTTAATCGCGATTAGAGGTAATTTGTGTAGTTTAAGGTAAAAATAATGTCTTAATAATAAGAGATGAGCTTGACACATGTCCTACCCTCATTGGATGTGTCATGGACGACCAAGACAATCCATGGGTCAACTTGGGGACCCCATGGAGCCACTTTAGTTGGAAAATGACATAAATACCTTTTATTTAATGTTAAAGTAAAAAATGATACAAACATGAAATGTTTTACTAAAAAAATTTTTACATGGGGTTATACAAGTCATATTTTTGACTATAAATAGTCATCGGAAATCTAAAAAGATTTCCTACATCATAGTATTTTTTTTCTAATTATTAAGCATTAAATAAATTAATTTATTTATGACATCATGATAATGCAGCGATGACCTCATTATTTAACGATTTTAATAAAATGAAAAGATAATGTACAATACAAGGCTTACACTTGTCAAAAACCTATTGGATGAGTATATTTCGAACCCTTATCACCTTATCCACGAATTATATAAGTGTGGGACCTATAGAATCCGAAAAGCATTGTATAATAATGTAAAATTTCCTTACTTTCCAAGAGTGCCCCTCCTCTCCACTTATAAAAGGCCCCCACCTCTACCACCTCATTCACACTTTCAAGCCATTTTTCTCATCCAACCTATGACCAAATACTCTCCCAACATCCCTACCTTAATCCTAGAAGCCTCACTTTGGACAGAATACTTCCCAAGGAAGCCTTTGGCTTAAATCAATAGAGTTACCCGATTTAAAGGTAATGTCTTCTCTTATGTTATTTTGTTTTATTATTCTTCTCCGACCCCATAAACTCTTTTTATTAATTTATTTTGTAACAAAAAAAGTATCCTCAATATACTAGGATGTTGTTATAAGAAGTATTTGGGATACACTTACATACACCTACATCTAATGGTTAAAGAACATACGGTTTCTGTGGATGGTGAATTTCTGCCTCACAAAACGATGATTGTTCAACACTCATATAACACCTTCAAAGGTGGCCATTAAGATGTCACTATATTTATATATGATATATAATATGTTTATGTTTTACTTATTCTTCTGTATTTCTCATTTTTGACATACTTTATGATTTCCATTATGGGAAAACGCGATAATTTCATTTTAGGAAGTGCAGACTACCGCCCCCTCAAAGTGATTTGAATCGTTAATGCCATATGTGGGATGTATAAAGGATAGAGTAAATAGTATTATACACTATATTATACTGGAATACATTTATATCATTATGATTTCATTCCATTAAATACGAAATAGAAATGAAAGTAGCGTTCATGCGTACGTACGGCTTACCCTCTCAATGAACGGTACATTTCATTTCTTACCTCTAAATGTTACATAATATTATAATTGAATGTATATACTGTATATATATGATATATATGATATCTACATAATTAATATAATTATGGATATAATGGATATTTCACCACATGAACAACTTGTAATTATAAGAAGTTTATTTTTGACTCAAGTACCTAAGATCGACAAAACGTCCGTTATTAACTTAAATAATTACATAATGTTCATATCATTGTAATAAGTGATATAAAAAGGATAATGAAATTGAAAATGGTTCTTAATAAGTTATATATTAACTCTATTTTATTATTCAGGAGGTTAAAGAATGGTTGAGTCAAGTCAGACACGAGGTAAGGAAATTTCATAACCCAACTTCCATTCTTTGGGTTAATCTCCTACTTTCAAATTATGTCATGATATTATTATGTCATATATTGTATTTATACTTTCTTTATGTGTACATATAGTGAATACACATAATAGATATATTTTATTTAAAAATGATCTTTTTAAGGGACTTCGTCTCAATCTCCATTCATTGAGGCATATTTTGTTTTATAGACAAATTTCTTTTGTACAGTGTATAAACCCCTTTGACTTTTATGTTTATTCAAAAGGAATATTTTTATACGAAGCGTTTTACTAAACGACAAAAAGGGAATGTTTTTCTTTCCGTACATATGTGGCGACAACGACTTCTCTGCCGCCATGACCATTATTTGAGTTTCGGCTTCCTCTACAAGCCATCATTTTTTTTATGAAAAATAAATACAAAGTTTTGACTTTCTTTTATTTTGGTATTGAAAATGGTTTTGAAAGCATTTTTATTATATCAATGTGTTGTATTGATATCTTGTGATTGAAATGTGGAAATGTTATGTTTCCTTTATTCATGTTTTATGTGATACGATTATGTTATGGTTTATGATATGTTTAAACCTATTCATATGAGGAATGTATTGGACTTAATAAGTGAAGGGTGGAGCCCGCTATAGCTCCTCGATGAATCGGTAGGTCTCATGAGACAACTAGACGTGGAATTGGCCGAGGCCCTTTCCCAATTTGATTTATGGTTTTGGCCGAGGCCTTAATCATTTTAGATGTCTTGGCCGAGGCCTTGACAAAATGTTTCAGAATGTCTGGCATTATACATTCCCTCTTTATGAAAGTGGTTGTTGATATTGCATGTGATTATTCGACCAGTAGAATATCAATGTGAATAAGTAAATGACATTATCACATTTTACTTTTGCCATATTATGTTGATGTTAAAGTTTAAAAGGATTTTTTTTAGTTATACATTGCCTTAAATTTTTATGTTTATTTATGAAAGATTCCGCAATATTGTTATCCTTACTGAGCATCCGAGCTCACCCCTTTCAATGTTTTAATATTTTCCAGGATGTGAAGAAGTATTTTAGGAATAACCTGCAGGGATAATCAGAAGAGGATATGAGTGTGGACTATGAAGACTTTGTTATTAGTTTTTCACTTTATGATATAATGTTAGACTTATGAATGTATCTAGTGTTTCCAAAGCTACTAAACTAATCGGTCTTTCGAGACTTGATCTTTTGTGACCATGCCAATGTTACGAAGTAATGCACCGACTCTGGGTAGCTGGGGTCGGGGCGTTACAATCATAAAACATAAATCATATGTATAAATCAATTTGATCTACATAGATTATAATAATTTATTTTTCCTATAACCTATGAAAAATAAGCATTGAATTTCTTTTCAAAATAGTGTTGTATAGAAGTGGTTCAAGACACAATCATTACATCCTTTTAACACATTAAAAATATGTGTAGGTTTCATATTTGTAAATAACAAAATAAATACCGAAATTTTAAAACTACTTGAATACTAATTTTAATGTAAAAGATTTTTTTTTGTTTAAATAAAAGGTCAAAGATAATTTCTCATTTAATAAATAGAAAATTGAGAATTAAATTCAGCAATATTGTGGGATTTAAACATGGTTTTATAAATGCATAAAATAAGTGTGAACGAAGGTCCACCATTTTAAAATGTCTAAAATTACAATAATTGAATAAAATAATGTTTTTAATGTAATTATGTTTCAAAATAGAAGACATACCACATAAAAAAAGAAAACATGAAGGGAAGGTGAAATGAAGATATCCCAAACCATGAAGAGTTTTTCCTAAAAAATTAGGATGAAACCCTTGGGGATTGAGGAAAACATGGAGAGTCTAATTGGGGGTAAAAATATCAAGAAACATGTGACATATGGATTGAGAGTGAAGGCAAATGGTGAAATGGGTGGGTTTTTAAAACAAAAGTGATAGAATTGTTCAATAATATCCATAAATATGTCTTGGTAATATAAGTCATAGAAAATTGAAACTCATTAACATCCCATGGGGTTTTCACATATTTTTAAAAACATGAGTCAATATTTATGATATTTTAAACAATATCACCTAAATCCATTTTTTAATAATTCAATTGGAATAGAGAATTCAATATTACAGAATGTAATATTTTAAAATATAATTATAAATTTATACATTAGAATGTAACTTATAGGTTTGGAAGTTGATTATAATATATTAATACACATAATATAAATAAAATAAAATTTATTGGTCATTCATAGAATTTAAATAATTATTGCATCATTATTAATTAAATATTATGTCATAAAACATACAAAAAAACTGTATTTTTACTAGTCATGGAAATATGAATAATTTTGGAATATAAACATAAGATAATATTAAAATAATTTCAATGAGATGATTTCAATTAAAAAATATAAATTTTTCATAATAATTTTATAATTAAGATAAATAAAAATATTAAATCTAAAAATACTTATTTTGATAAAAATAAAATTTTTTAGGTATAAACAGATTAATGATATTTATAGAAAATTACTATCCCATTATAAAATTATTTTATCATTTATATTTATTTAATAACAATTTATAATAATGTTTCATTAATAAAAATATTATTCATAATACCCGATTTTATTATAAATTTGTATGTATTTTGTAGAAAACATTAATTATGTATTATATTCATTCAAGAATAAATTTTTTAAATTCATCTCAAGAAAAAAAGTTAATATGAAAAAAAATCATAAAACAAATTCATTTAATAAAAATTCTATTTTGTCAAAGGAAAATACACTTTAATAAACTATGTCATGGACACATAACTCATTATTACACCCACATAGGTCCAAATGGTATGGTGTGCATTGGTGGTAGTGTAATTTGGTGGATAAGATAATATTGATATAGGGGTAATATCAACTAATATTAACATATACCATTGTAAATTTCATTCACTCATCACCTAATCAATATTATCATTGAAGGGATAACCTAAGAAAGGCTACCTCCCATCCAGGTTCGGACAAAAGCGCTTAAAATGGTATGAATATACTAGTTGAGACCATCATTTCTCCTTTACAAATCAATAATAATCTATCATTAATGAATATAAATATTATTCATAGTTGTAAAATTATCACCCACATTAATAGTTTCCAACCATAACTATGAATAATGACTATATTGACAAAAAATGATATCATATCAGTAATCATATAGTTTTCAAATCCCAAATATCAAATTTCCCATTATACTATATAAATACCACTTCATTCTATCAATAAATATTCACATAAATTCCCCTTATGTTTACATCATCATTTTATAGGTATTTGTTTGGTTTAATAACATTTTTATTCATTTCTTTAGTGTTCTACGTGGGTTTAATGATTCTTACAGATTGGGGTGATCTATATTTTCCCATATTAGCTACATTATAGATAATTCTTCTAGTTGTAGTGTTTTTAATTTTAATTACCTTTATTAATAAAAAATATAATGATGAATATTCATGAGATAATTTTTTTTCGTTTCAATATATTTTCTATTTGTATAGAATAATAAAAAATAACAAAAAATTTCTTAGGTAATAAATATCATTTAAAAAGTTTGTCTCATTACATTCTTCCCTATTAAGATATATCTTCCCTAAATATCATTTCATTTTCTTAGTTGAGAAAATTTGTGGGTAGATGTGTTTCATTGTCTCCTCTTGTACCCATTTCACTTCTTCAATTTTTTTGTTCCTCCAAAAAATATTAGAAAGGCAGGGTTTTCTTTTGTTGTAGATATTTATCTCTATTACCGAGGATCTCCACTAGATTATCATTATAAAAGATGTCAAGTTATAGTTTTAATACAGTAGGATTAAGATCATGTGAGCGATTAGGTATGTACTTTCTCAAGAGAGATACATGGAATACATCATCAAAATGATTCAAACATGGTGGAAGTGGTAGGTAAAATGTTACTTCCCATATGTTATCAAGTATTTCAAATTGGAATTTAAATTAAGGATATGATTTCGATTCATTAAAAATTTCATGAATCACTTCAATGGTGATTCCCAAATTAAAACATATTCTCCAAAATCAAACTCTTAGTCCCTTTAATGGTAATCCACATGGTTCTTATGAAAAATCCAATAATAATTTATATATTATTTGATGGTGTGAACCTTTTCCATCATCTATTCCACAAGTTTAGCCCCCTGAAAATTATTATCATTTACATCATCCTGAAAGGTAGGAGTTCTGAAACACATTTCATAACGAGCTTCATAAAGTTATGGATAAATAATCGAGTAGAAGATGTTATTGTCTGGGAACTCAATTAATGGAATGTATTGTTCAATTCCAACATTAAATTCAATTGATCATGGTCACAGTATGTCATCATGTGTGTGTGTATTTTTTATTGACTAGAAATGAGATTGAGGATTATATGACATTCAAAAATTCAAATTAGTCTATATATGATACTGAATAATTCTCCAAAATATAGATGTGAACCTTCTATCATAATTAGAGATGATATAAAGGGTCTCCACATACAGAATCAATACATCTATTTTTTTTCATTGAATGTTTGTCAAGGTAGTAATCTACCTGAATAGTGATAAAATCAGAATTCTTGGTGAGATGATCCACTATCACCCATATTTAATTTTTTCCATGGGTTACAATTTATAGAACATTGATTAAGTATATAGCGATATAATTCCACTTCCATAGTGGTATGTGTTTTATTTACAATACCCCTTTTAGAAGTTTTTCCTATAGCATACCTTATAAATGCATTAAGTAAATATTAGTTTATTCAGAATTATCCCCTTTCATATTATCCAGACAATAATGACAAAAAAGGATTATAGATGTCATGACCTGTCCCTCGGGGCCCGTTTCGTGACTACCCCAAGCCCACCTTCCATAGGCCAGGTTGGTGACAAGCCTCAAAGGCGTAATTACCTAAAAAAAGGAAGGAATTGCCTTTATAAATTCTAAACACACACAACCATAGTACAAGTGGAAGTAAACACTATGAAAAAACTGTATAACAAGAGTACTAAAAGTAAAGGGGTCCAAAATACAATCCCAATAGTAATGTACAAATACAACCGAAAACAAGTACAACTGAAAAAGGGACAAACTGTTGAAAGGTGGAAGCATCACCCAGATCGTCCTATGGGGTTCCTACCTGAATGGTAGTTACAGATGTCCTCCTCAGCACTCTACGTCTGCAAGACTCCACCATGTACTGAAATGTTGTAAGGCCCACATCTGGGTACCGTCCCGTCCTGGTGCTCTCGACCTCCGTCAGCACTGTCTGTCATCTGCATCCAACACAATGAGGTGCGAGCGTAGCCTGTGCAGGGGTGAGTATAACGATACTCAGTAGGAACCCTGAGACCCTGAAGGTCTCACAAAATCCAACAAGGATAAACCACAATGTATTATTTCAACAGATAACCATTATTTAGGTATATTCCCATACATATACAAATGTTATCAAGTAACTCATCCCAATCATGAGGAAAACGAAAAGTTCATTGACTCAGCTCAAACCCGGATTTTACATTATCGAAACCACGAATGTTGGAGAACACCTCCTATGTTGAGTACAATGGCTCTGTCATGACTCTGAGGCACTATTCATTGTCCATGGACTGCTGAGATACTCCTCTGTTCGAGTACCACAGGTCTGCGGCCAAACCGGGCGCTCTATCCACTGTGGGTCTGCGACCAAACTAGGCGATCCCCTTAATAGCCTATAGAGGTACTCCTCTAGTTGAGTACCATAGGTCTGATGCCAAAAAAGGCGCTCCATTTTCCATGGGTCTGCCACCAAATCAGTCTCTCCATCCACTAGGCTAGTCAAATCACTCTGAGTTGAATTGGTCAACCAGTCGTCAGGTCTACAGCTACTAGGTCTCTTCACCCCATCTACTTGTCTCCAGGAGGTTCTGATTCATGAGTTAGTGGTCAATACTCCATGTTTCACGATGTCTCATGTGTATATAACTCAATTTACCGCCACATCATATGGGTATCAACACAACATATGACACATCAATTAGACGCCCAGTCTATTAATTATTAGAATTTTAGTCCTAGGGCCCCGATTGGATTCGTGTAGGAACCAACCTGACCATGAAACAACTATACCCTGAACTCAATTAGGGTATACTCAAAGGGACGATTATGCTAAAAGAATACCAGCGCCACTAATGGTTCGTAAAATGGAAGTCTGGTGCTAATGATATGGCCAAATAAAGGAAAACATCAGTAATAGACATGGGTCTGGTCTGACCCGGTCGGACTGACTCGGCCCAACCCAGTCTGGACCGACCCGGTTTGGGTTGACCTGGTTAGACTGGTTGGGTCTGACACAACCCATTGGGTGGGTCATCTAGATATGTTATGAATTGGTCCACTGCACCCAGCCCAGCGGACCACAATGGCGGTTCAGCCAGAGAGTCGCCATGTAGGCGGCTCAGTGACTCGGCATGGGAAACTGGCCGGTTCGACCAATGACACCGTAGGTGGACGCTGCGGGTTGGATCAGAAGTCCAGTGGCCAGGAGGCCATCATGCAGGTCGCGTGGGGATCGTGGAGGCCAGCTAGTCACCGACAAGACGTGGGCGCACTAGGCAGGGCGCCAGTGCCCCTAGCAGGTCACGTGGGTTCCTGATAGAGTGTCGTGATTCCGATCAGGGTGACCGGAAGCGCGTGCAGGCATCGGGCAACGACGTGGGGTAAGGGGTAGCAACTCCAAGGCGCCGGGCAGCGGCGCGAGGTGCCAGGAAGTGGGGCTGGGGCGCCGAGCTGGCTGGGCGGCGTGCTGGGGTCCGGTTCGGGCACCACATGGTCAGTGGTGTGGTTCGCGGAGACAGCGGGTAGCGCGGCCCTTGTTCTCCATATACTTCATCATCGCCTATTTTCCAGGCAGTGTTTCCCCTTCATAGAACATCACTATGAAAATTCGACTTAGGGTGTCGGGCCATGGGAGGTTGGCTCGAACCCTCTGCATTTATTCTGATTGTAGTTTATTCATCAAAGGTACAATGAACAACAATTTAATCAAAAATATTCGCAATGATTCCTTTCAAAAGAATATGAGAAAGGAAAAGGAATACTTCCAAAGGTAAAACCCCCCACCTTACTTGTCGGTGTCTTTTGACAGAGACATGGGAAGGCAGCGTCGTTCCGTCAATGTTGGAAGAGGAATAGAGGTACTCGTCATTGATGACGTTCTTCGTAGGCGACATCTTCTCCTTTGACTCAAATGAAGAAGGAAGAAGATGGGGTCGTCGTTCTTCGGTGGCGGAAGAGACGTTCCCTTCCTTTCCCCGGTTGAAGAAGGAATAAGTCAATGTTCTACATTTTTTAGTTGTTCTTTTTTGGAAGATGCAGCTCTCCAAGAACTCCCCCTCTCTTCTGTTCTCCCAAGAAAAATAAAGAATCATGCAAACCAAATAATAGATGGAAATGACATTTATTATTTGTTGGCACCACAATTTTAAAAGTTGTGGTTAATTAAAAGAGTATACCCATATAATTAATGGGATTGATGGTTCCAATTTCAAATAAGGGGTGGTGATTATTTCTAATTACATAATAGAGAGAGGTGTCCAATTAATTAATTGGGAGTTGGATAGTTTTATCCACATAAAAGTGGGGGTTAGAGGTGTTAAGGAGCTCGTTTGGGACCCACTATTCATACA
This sequence comes from Viscum album, assembly GCA_963277665.1. Classification (NCBI taxonomy): domain Eukaryota; kingdom Viridiplantae; phylum Streptophyta; class Magnoliopsida; order Santalales; family Viscaceae; genus Viscum; species Viscum album. Next base: position 1,663,669,252 of record OY728137.1, read on the forward strand.
TGAATTGGTTGTTTAAGGGGGGTAAAGCTCATGTGGGCCCCACCTAAAAATATCCTCCCAAGGGAGGTTATGTGTGGGTGGGCCCCACATCCAACCTCTCCTTGGAGGATTAAACAGCAATAAATAAAAATAATGTTATCACTTTATTTTTATTCAATTTAATTAAAAAACCCCCCAAAAACTAACTTCCACTCGCGTCAGAACTCAACTGTAGTGAAGGTATCACTAAGCGATTACAGACACTGTGAGTTCATCGGTGCCTTCAGAATTCAATTCTAAGCACCAGTTCAAGAGTTACAAAACACCGCTCACACGTTTAATGAACGTACCAAAAACAAAGTTCGGAAAAATTATTATCAGTCACCCTCACCCAACTTCCATCGAGGTTAGACTTTTCCTAGGTGAAACACACCCCAAAGAACCCAATGGTACTCTGAGATTTTCAACCAGAGTTACCTTTTAGAAGATATGAATTTTACAATAAAATAATTTTCATTTAATTATTTTTTTACGGCCAAAAACTAACTTTTTCTAGTGGCTCGTGCCGGCCAAAGTTATTATCATTTAAAATAAAGTATTCCCCCATGAGTTCATAGGTGGTATCCAATTTTTAATCCAAGCTAACATTTTTGAGTTATCAACATTTTAAAAATAAAAAAATTTATTTAATTATTTTATTAACGGTTATGCCATTTTTTGGATTTTTCACAGGAGGCCAGCGCTGAATAAACATAAGTGGAGCCTAGGGTAAACCCACTATCCTAAGAACAACGGGGACCTCAGATTTTTTTATAAGAGTAACCATATAAGAGTTATTCCTTTTTTTCAGGAATACTTCTTACACGTGTTAATTTAAGCTTAACAAACCTTCAAAAATTGATTCCGGGCACACCTAGCCTCAGAATCAAGCGCTTTCAGAAACTAAGGACTCATAAAATTTCCATGACTTTAAGAAAGAAAATTTCAATGTAAATTATGGGTCTTTAAATTCACCCCACCTCAATGATTTACATCCCTATAAGCTACTACTCAAACTATGGGAACAAATAGGGGTACTCAGCACATATCTGAGCCTCCCGCTCCCATGTTCTCTCTTGGAGGTTCCCGTGCGGCCAAAAAACGCACACCAGTGGTATTGACCATCCACGTAGGACCCAATCCTTTCGATCCTCAATATATATTGGAACTTCTATGAAATTCACCCCATCATCGATGTCCAGCACTCCATGGTTGCTGATGTGGGATGGGCCATTCACACATCTCCTTAGATAAGATACGTGGAAGATGTCGTGCACCTGGTGCAACTGAGTTGGAAGGGCCAGAAGGTAAGCCACCTTGCCTACTCTGCTGAAAAAGTGTAGGAGTGACTTTAAGCGACTGTAGATATGCTACACCATCTCTATCGACAAAGGATATATGTAAGGTAGCCAACTGCTATGTCACCTCTCCTAGAAGCTGAATACCTATCCCTATGCTGAGTGCATCCGCAACAATGTTCCTCTTCCCAAGAGTATAGACTATCTCGAATTCATAGTCCCAGAGAACTCAAGCCATCGCTGTAGTCTCAGGTTCAGATCTTTCTGAAATAAGACACACATGAGACTATTGAGATTAGTGTAAATAGTAAACCGTTCGCTCAATGAACTAAGGGTGAGTCTAGGTAATTGTAAAAAATCAACTTCACCCTTCTTCTCCTACGTTCTACAAGAGATGCTAATATTTCCCCCTCGGAGAAAAGGGAAATCTGTTCTCATTTCCTAGATGAACCATGTACTTTGACTTATATAGTCAATACTGACATGAACGGTACTAATTCATTCCATGGACAATGTCATAAGGCCTCTCGCTTCTAACAAGATATCCAGTCGTTACTCTTGCCTCCAATGGTTGAGTCACACTATCGGCATCCTTGTGTGGTCACTGGATCTCCTCTAGTAGAAATCTAGAAAGTGAGGGTCAATTCAATAGTTTTAACCAAAAACTATTAGTATTAACCACAAAAAAACATAGGAAAGAAAATTCCACAAGGACAAGTGTCTTTTATTACTTAAGATCAAAGAACAAATACAAAAAGAAAACACAAAACACAACACCATCGATGGTAGAAGCATAATAAAAAAAGGCCGCTATGACTGGAACTAGAACTACTCTTATCCACATGCTTCCAGAGAACCATAGTCATATGCTTCAACTGGTTGAATCTGTTCTCTCTCATGTCCACCCACTCTTTGCGGTTGGGATAGACCTTCGGGTGATGGTGATGACAATAACTCGAAGCGTCGTCCATAGCCATCTACATGGACAGCTCCACTACCACGTTCACCTTCTCCCTACAGACCATCTAGATCGAGCCTCTTCCTCTACCTTGGAGGTCCCTAAACTGACTGTGGATCATCTGTACAGTTGGTCGAATTGTCACGTGCCATGTGACCAAGCCCACCGCATTAGAAACACTGCCCTCTCCTGGTTTGTCTGGCACTATCTCTAATCTGGGTTCCCCACACAACCGATCCGGAGTCATGCAGTCGACCACTTGTAGGTTCGGTACTCTTGGATCTATGCGACATCTATCTACTGCACGCTGCAGAAGACTCCACTGCATGTCGACTTGTAGTGGGTCCCGCGGTTGGAGACTGCTCAACAAGGAAACTCTCTACTAGGAGGGCTCGCTCTAACACCCCTGTCTCTGTCAGAATGTTGTGGGAGATAACTGAAGCTTTGACCTCTATCTTGAGTCACTGTTCAAAGGTCAGTGCCCTGAAGAACGGGTCTCATAACATATCATTAGAGAATCACGAGAGGTCTGTGAACCATGCTGAGTACAACGCCACTGTCATGCTACCCTGTAATAGATGTAGTAGCTCCTGTATCCGCACCGATTGAAGGATGGCTTGTATAAACTTTGTATGGAATAGGCTCTAGAAGTATGCCTATATATGTGACGTCTTATCATGAATCTAGATAATTAGGCTCCACCATCTTCTTGTTGATTCCTGAAGGAGGATGGTAGCAATTATCACCATAATGTCGGTTGGTGTCCCTACCCGTTTGAAGACTCTCACCTCAAACTCCAGCCAATCCTCAGCCGCATGTGGTTCTATCTCTCCCAAGAACCTCGGTGCCCTCTGGTGCTGGAACTCATGCAACGATTTCAAGCAACGTGCATCCTCTACTGCTGGGGCTGGTGGCATCCGTGCCCCAACGGGAAGTGGTTCCGCTGGTGCCTCCGCTGGTGTCTCAACTGGGTGAGGGCCCTGTACTGGGGCCTCATATTTTGGCGGGCTGTCAGTACGTACAACTCTCGGGGTTCTAGCTGGTCATCCGCAGGGAGGAATCCTAAATGAAAGAGATAAAACACGTTAAAAATACTATAACCGCTGACCTGACCTAGTTTTAGATGACTTGAAAAAACATTTTAAAAAACAAACTCAATAATTGTTTTCATGCACTGAGTCCGAAATCAGATTTCGGGATCTTGGTGTATGGATATGTAGGCTGCCCGCACCATCAATGGACTCCATGAACTAAAAACCTCACTCAGTACACATAACACTATTTCTTCATAGAAACGTAACATCAGAGTCCTAAGTTCTACCATAGAACAAACTCCCTTGATACCATTTTGTCACGACCCGTCCCCCGGGGCCCATATCGTGACTACCCCAAGCCCGCCTTCCATAGGCCAGGGGTTGGAGAGTAGAACCAAAGGCGTAATTCCGTATAACTTTGAAGGCATTGTTTTTATAAATCAAAAACAAACACAACTAGAGTACAAGAGGAAGTAAACACTATGAAAAAACTGTATTACAAGAGTACTGAAAGTAAAGGTGGCCATAATACAAGCCCAATATTATAGTACAAATACAACTGAAAATAAGTAAGACTGAAAAAGGGAAAAACAACTGAAAGGTGGAAGTATCTCCTGGATCGTCCTCTAGGGTTCCTACCAGAAGGTTAGGTATAGATGGCCTCCCCAGCACTCTACGTCCGTCAGACTCCACCGTGTACTGAAACGTCATAAGGTCCACCTTCGGGTAACGTCCCATCCTGGCGCTCTCAGCTTCCGTCAGCATTGTCTCTCATATGCATCCAACATAATGACGTTCGGGCATAGACAATAGAGTGGTGAGTATAAATATACTCAGTGGGGATGCCGAGACCCTCATGGTCTCAAAAAATCCAACAAAGATAAACCAAAAAGTATGATTTCAATAGATAACCATTACATAGGTATATGCCCATGCATATACATAAGTTATCAAGTAACCCATCTCAATCGTGAGGAAAACAAAACGGTCATAGACTCAACTCGAACCCGGATTTTTCATTATTGAAACCACAACTACTGGAGGACTCCTCATCTGTCGAGTATAGTTTCCATGTCACGATTCTGAGCCACTACTTACAAACATTGGACTGCTAAGGTACTCGTGGTGTCGAGTACCGCATGTCTACTGCCAAATCAGGTCCTCCGTCCACTGGGTGTCGGCCACAAAACTGGGAGATCCCCCTAATAGCCTACAGAGGTACTCCTCTTTTCGAGTACCGTAGGTCTGCTACCAAACTAGGATCTCCGTCCACTGGGCAAGTTGAATCCCTCTAAGTCGAATCGGTCAAGCAGTCGTCAGGTCTACAGCTTCTTGGTCTCAGCACCCTGTCTGATTGTCTTCGGGAGGTTCCTCAGAATGAGCTAATGGCCGATACTCAAATATTCATGAGGTCTCATTTGAATTTATCTCTATGGATAGCAACGTTATAGGGGTCTCAACGCAATAGATGGTGCGTCAGTCAGACGCCCGACCTGTGAATTATTAGCATTTCAGTCCTGGGGGACTGGTTGGATTCGTGTACGAACCAACCTGACTATGACTTAACTATACCCCAAACTCTAGTGGGGTATACTCATAGGGACTACTATGCTCCAAGAATATCAGCACCACTGAAGGGTCATCAAAACAATGTCCAGTGCCAATGATATAGCCAAAGAAATCAAAGGGTTAGTACTGGACCCGGGTCCGGTCCTACCCGGTCGGGCCGACTCGGCCCCACCCAGTCTGGGCCGACCTGGTCTGGGTTGTCCCAGTTAGACTCTTTGGGTCTGTCCCGGACCATTGGACTTGTTATCCCACTATGTTATGACTCGGTCCACTGGGCACGGCCCACCAAACCACGAGGGTAGTTCGGCCCGATAGTCTCCACGTAGGCGGCTTAGTGACTCGGCCTAGGAGAACGGGCCAGTTCGGCCAGCAAGCCCGTAGGGAGACTCCGTGGGTTGTCTCAGAAGGCCGGTGGTTGGGAGGCCAGCAGGCAGGCCACATGGGGCGTGGAGAGGCCGACAGGTCACCGAAAGGTCAAGGGTGCACCCGGAAAGGTTCTAGTACGATGAGCAGGGCACGTGGGTGCCAGGCAGGGTGTCGAGACGCCGGACGGGGCGCCAGGCAAGCCATGGCAGAAGCACCGGGCTATGGGCGGGGGCGTCGGGCAGCACGCTGGTGTGCCAGTCAGGCTGGGAAGCACGCCGGGGGGTGCAGGCAGTGTGCCGGCGATGCGTGGGTAGTCGCGCAACGTGTCGAGGCACGGGTCAGGTGCCGCTTGGTCAACGGTGCAGTTCGCGGAGACCACGGGTAGTGCAGCCCTTGTTCGCTATCTACTTCACTGTCGCATATTTTCCATGCCATGTTACCACTTCGTAGAACATCATAACGAATATTCGACAGAGGGTTTCGGGCTATGTGTGGTTTTCTGGAACCCTCTTTGTTTATGGTTATAGCAGTTGGTTCATCAAAGGTACGATGAACAACAATTTAATCACAAAACATCGCAATGATTCCTTTCAAAAGAAGATGAGAAAAGAAAGGCAATACTTATTAAGGTAAAAACCCCTACCTTTCTTGTCAGTGTCTTTTGACCAAGACATGGGAAGGCGGCGTCATTTCATCAACATTAAAAGAAGAAGAAAGGTACTCGTCATTGGTAACATTCTTCATGGGTGACGTCTTCTCCATTGATGCATATGAAGAAGGTGGAAGATGGCATCATCATTCTTCGGTGGTAGAAGAGACATTCCCTTACTTGTCCCAGTTGAATAATGAAGTAGTTGATGTTCTTCGTTCTTTGATGGTTCTTTGTTGGAAGATGCATCTCTCCAAGACCTCCCCTTCTCCTTAGTTCTCCCAACAAAAAGAATGAATTATTTCAACCAAATAATAGATGGAAATGACGTCTATTATTTTTTGGAACCACAATTTTGAAAAGTTGTGGTTAATTACAAGTTAAAACCCATATAATTAATGTTAAGGATGGTTCAAATTTCAAATTAGGGGAGGTGAGGAGTTCTAATTAATTTATAGAGAGAGGATTCCAATTAATTAATTGGGAGGTGGAGAGTTTTATCCACAAAAAAGAGGTGGTTAGAAGTGTTAAGGAGCTCGTGGGGGCCCCAATATTCATATGTGAATTAGGGGTTTCAAGGGGGGGGGGGTAATGCTCATGTGGGCCCCAACTAAAAATATATTCCCAAGGGAGGATACTTGGGGGTGTGCCCCACCTTTATCCTCTCCTTGGAGGATTATACCAACATTAATAAAAATAATGTTATCACTTTATTTTTATTCAATTTAATTTAAACCCCCCAAAAACTAACATCCACTCATGTTAGAACACAACTGATGTGAAGGTCTCACTAAGTGATTACCAACACTGGGAGTTCAACGGTGCCCTCAAAATTCGATTCCTCACACTAGTTCAAGAGTTATAAAACACTGCTCGCACATTTACTAGACATACTCGAAAAAAGTACGGAAAAATTATTATCAGTCACCCTCAACAAACTTACATCGAGGTTTGGATCTGCATTGGTTAAAAAACCCCCAATAAACCCAATCGTAATCTTGGATTTTCAATATGTGTTACCGTTTATAAGTTATTAATTTTTCCAAAAAATAATTGTCACTTAATTATATTATTTGTGGCCAAAAACTAACTCTTTCTGGTGGCCTGTACCGGCCAATGTTAGTATCTTCTTAAATAAATCATTCTCTCACGAGTTCAGCAGTGGTATCCGATTTTTAGTCCAGGGTACAATTTTAAAGTTATAAGCATTTTAATAATAAAATTATTTATTTATTTATTTTAATTACAGTTAGGCCATTTTTGGGATTTTTCACAGGAGGCCTATGCCGACTAAACATAAGTCGCGCCTAGGGTAAACCTTCCATCCTAAGGGAAACGATGCATTCAGATTTCTGATATGAGTAACCATTTACAATTTTTCCTCTTTTTCAGGAAAACTGCTTATGCGCATTAATTTATGAATAAAAAAACTTCAGAAATTGATTCCGGGCACACCGGGCCTCAGAATCAAGAGTCGTCAGGAACTGTGGACTCATAAAATTTCTATGAATTTAATAAAAAAATTCAATGGAAATTCTAGGTCTTTACAATATAATTTTTTTTGTTTCATGTAATTATAAAATATATAGATCATTGATATTGATCCACCAAATCATTCATTATCTATTGGACATATGGGACACATTGCCTTGTATAAAATTCGAGAACACCTTATTAATTAATTTTGATATCAAGAAACATCACATTCTTAATATCCCCTATCTTATTTTTTAATCATTTTTTCTTCTCATTGAGATTAATTTATCGTTTCATATAATGATGGATGATAAATAATTTTAGAATATATTTATGATTCCCCTTACCATTTGATTACCATGTCCAACCTTACATGCTTATTGATCAATGTGTCTTCTAGAATTCTCATTATTTCCAACACATTAGTTCTTTCTCACCTAATCCATCAACAACCTTGTTTTATCTTCCAGGGTGATAATATATTTCATAGTAACAGTCTTTATGATGTTCCAACCATTTCTAATATCTCATAATATATTAATTTTTCATATATATATATATATGACTATAAATATGGTGGTATATATATATAACAAATTTATCCCCATAAATATAGTTCCTCTATATTTTCAGAGAAATAATTACAACAGATAACTCTTTGTCATGCGTATGATAATTTTTTCTAATAAGGATTTAATTTTCAAAATGGATAATCTATCACCTTTTAATTTTTCATAATGTCACACCCATGAATTTTTAGAATTTCATCCCTATAAATAACAAAACATTATTTGGCATTAAGTAGAGATAACATAGGTGTAATGAACAATATAATATTTAGTTCATGGAAACATTCATCACACTCCTTTTTCAAGAATAACATTTCTCCTTTCTAAGATAACATTTTGGTGTATTATAAATTCATGATTTTTTTCAAAAAAATATCTATAATAACATGTTACAAAATTAATTCTATGACTTTTAGTTACTATTATAGAATGATTATACTCGTCTATATCCTTTTCTAGAGAAGGGTCAAATGAGATTCCTTCATTGGTAAAAATGGGCCCCAATAATTCAAGCTTGTATAACTAGAAATAATATTGGCTGAATTTTCCATGTTTTTTTATCCCTTCCTATTTTGTGAATATAACCATTAAATGATCGTTATTTTAATGGGGAAATTTTGGATATATCAAAATATCATCAATAAAAACCACAAAAAAGTTATTGAGGTAGTATTTAATGGCTATATTTATAATATCCATACATATATCAGGAGTATTAATTAAGACAAAGGTCATAAAAGCAAATTATTAATGACCATATCTTATTTGGATGGTAGTTATTAGAATATCTACATTCCTAAACCTCAATTGATGATACCTATATCTTTGTTCAATCATAGATAATAATTGTTCCCCATGAGGATGGTAAATAAAATCCTTAGTCCTTTGAAGATTATAGGTATTCATCATTGTGATCTCATTTAGTTCTCTATAACTGATTCATATCTCTATTGATCCATCCTTCATATTTAAAAAGTTAAGAGTTTCACTCCAAGGAGAAACACTTGTTCTAATAAATCCATTCTCTAGAAGTTATGAAATTCTCATCGTTAATTATCCTAACTCTATAATTTTTATTCTATATGGGGAAAATGAAACATTATATTGTTATACAAATAGTCATTATAGGAAACAATATAATAATGAAAATTAAAATATAAGACGATAAAATAATGAAATATTCTATTGAGTCTATGAAAATTTAGTCTTATCATAGTTTAATAATTGTCATTATTTAAATCCTTTATGACGGTTTGTAAGGTTTTTCGGAATTTCTATAGAATATAAATCAGGAGTGTCAAACAAGGTGTACAACATTACCTATTTTGGTGAACAAGGTGATTATTTATTCTATATCAACGATACCATTTTAGAGTTGTTACCCATATTTACCTATGTTCATGGTCCACATCGACTTGTCATTTCGATAAAAGGAAGAAATTTTTGGGAAACCACTCTCTCTATCAATAGAAAATACATGTCATTTTCATATACATTGGATCATCCATAGAATTATCATTAGAGACATACATCTAAATATACTTTTAAATAGCAGCATGGATTTTAAATTTTTTTTGGAATCCTTATTTCTATAGGATAACTACAAATTTTTCCTGATTCAAACTATAACAACCCATTATTTTCATTTATATTTATAACATTTTTTAGAAGAATTTTCAATATATTTCATAAACACATACCTAAGGATCATAATATTTTAGTGTCACTGGGTACTATAAAAACAATATTCGTATTTTTTAAAATTATATTGAATATATCCCATAATGATATTCTTTGACATATGTCCTCTTAGGAATACACTACATATACCATTTATAATGACTCGCCAATTCTCATTGGCTTGAGAGTGCAATGAGTCACTACTAGGCCTTAAGAGACATCCACAAGATTCCAAAGGCTAGAAATAAATGCTGAAGGGTCTCAAGAAAAGAGGGGGACGATTTACCCTCTAATAAATAAACCCATCCTTTAATCATTCACTATATGATGCATGAACAAATTAAAGACCAAGCAACAACTTAATTTACGTTAAACCACATCAGAATACATAACAATAAAATACCAAACCAAACATCAAAATACACAGCAGAATAACAACACATGACTCTCAAAAGACACCCAAAACTCCACACTCCACAAGCTCCATGCTCCACAACATCCCCCATGCATCACCATAATCCACAAGTAATGATATTTTTTACCTTTACCTGTGTCTTGGAATACCACTTCTGCAAAAGCACCAAAGTGCCAAAGCAGGGGTGAGTATATAACTCGGTAGGTTTTCCTCAATGACATCCCTACTCATGCCACATGGATAGATGAGTTAGCCCCATTTATAAAAAAAAATTTATATAAAGAAATTTCACCAAAGCAGTTTATAACTAAATATAAACATGTTTTCCAAAACCATCCTCACTCAAAAGCATCAAAGTGCAATTTAAGAAGCTTTTCAAACACATTATTTTTCAGCAAAATAACCAAACAAATTTCCAAACCATTTCACAATCATACGGTTTTGGAATTACCAACCATTTCACAAACCAATTAAATCAACCATGCATTCATCGTTATGACAGTTCCATACTCATGAGGGGTCTCTCATTGATCTACCAAGTCATCACAAGGTAATTTTTTCCCATGTTCCATTACACCATTGGCACCAAGCACAAGCTTATATTTAAACTAAGCCTCGTACATATAGTTACCATCATGCCGTTAAACGTTTGGAACTGAGCACAAGGTCATATTTCAACCATTCCTCGTACAATGCAATATAAACACACACTACACATTTCTAAAAATCATGCCAAAATCATCCTTTCAATAAAACACCCTTTTGTTGAAAAGAATCTCCATAAAAACCTAGTGTTATTAACCAATTCAAAACATTAAAATAAAACTCCCTTTTTATCGAAAAACAAATCCATCAAAACCATTTCAATAAAAAACATTTTTATTGAAAACCTATTTCTCATAAAACCATGTATAATTTTAGAAATTTCATAATTTAAAATCAACATTTTAAATAAAAATAGCAAATTCACATTGCAAACAATTCACCAAGATTTCACAATTTCATCAAAACCATAAATCATCACTAAAGAAGATTTATTCCATGATTTTCACAATCAATTCCATTCAGAAAACCAATTTCAATATAAGCTTACCAATTAAAACAAGAGGAGTCGAGTGTAAAGCCACCTACCTCAACACAATGGTGAAACCAATCAACGGACGAAGAATGCTCCAGAATACCATGTCATATCTCCAAAAACCCTCCTTAGATCTCTTCACCTAACACAACCAAGACCAAAACATTTCATATTTGGAATCAACACCATTAGATCTACCAATAACGGGCATAGATCAAAGAATATGAGAGAAGAGGATAACTAGATCAACGTAGATATAAGAAACCGATCAAGAACATTCACATACAATAAGAATCCAACTTCGATTCACCGCGAGAAGCCTTCGGATCTCATCCGGAATGCTTGATAGAAGTCTTCCACCCTTCAAGGGAGAGTAATCCCGAGTTAGGACAGCTTAGGAGGTTTAAACAAGGAAATTAAAAGCATAACGAGTTAGATCCACAATTTTAGAATCTAACAATAACTGAACGCATGGTTAGTCTGCATGGTTTGACAAACCGTGTGCTAACCATGTGTTAGCTACTGGCCCGACCCCTTCTCGCACAGCCTCATCGAATGGTTTACCTGAACCGTGCACCGACCGTGTGGAATCCACTGCCTCCCCAATCATCCACGCTCCGTTTGAAGTGTTGTATGGGTGTCCTTGTCGTTCTCCACGTGCACTGCCCGTGCGCCTTCTTCTTTGCTTCAAACATCACTCCAGGATCTCTCGATTCTCCCATACGTCACCCACAACTTTTTCAACTGAGATAAATAGAACACATTACGCACTACACTGAACTGTGGTGGTAATTCCAACTGATACAACACCTCTCTAACCCGTTCCAGTATCTCAAAAGGGCCTATAGAACGACGAGATAATTTTCCCTGCTTCCCAAAACGATGATTTCCATGTCTTGAAGAGATCCTCAAGGATACATGATCACCCATGACAAACGCCAATAGTCTGCGACGGTGATCTTCATAAGATTTATGATGACTTTGAGCCATTTCCATCCTCTTTCTAATCAACTGAATCTTCTCCATTATTTCATAGACATGGCTCCGCCTGACTAGTGATGTTTCACTAGTTTCCACCCAACATAGTGGAGAACGACAAGGACACCCATACAACACTTCAAACGGAGCCATGTGTATCGAGGCCTGATAATTGTTGTTATATGGGAACTCCAATAAAGGCACATGATCTTCCCACAAGCCACCAAAATCCATTACACCAAACCACAACATATCATCCAATGTCTATATTGTCCTTTAGGATTGTTTGTCAGTATGAGGATGATATGCCGTACTCATATTGAACTGTGTTCCCATGGCTTTCTGTAAGGATCGCTAGAAACGAGATTTGAACCTCAGATCTCTATCTGACAATATAGACACTAGTACACCATGACTCTTTAGCACTTCCTGGAAATAGATTTTTTAAATATATTCCAGTGTATGATTTTCATGAATTGGTATGAAATTGTCCAACTTGGTTAGGCGATCCACTATCACCCAAATGACATCGTGTTGCCGGAACATTCTTGTAATACCTGTAACAAAATCCATTGTTATCTGCTCCCATTTCCACACTAGGATTGGTAAATACTCTAACATCCCAGCTGGTATCTGATGCTCTTCTTGAACCTGCTGACAAGTTAGGCATCGCGAGACAAATTCGGCCACATTCCTTTTAATGTCGCCCTAACAAAACATCACCTTTATCACCTTATACATCTTCTATGTACCTGGATGTATAACCCATCTTTAATGGTGGTAACCATTAAGGAGTTGTTCCTGACAAACAATAGGTACAACCATTCGATCCTTGAAACACAAAATTGAACCCAATTCCAGTTTCCAACCATCAATGGTCCCCCCCCATTGAGTTTTAAATTCATTGCAACACAGTCTACATCAGATTCCTATCTCTCCTTTACTATCTCCACCAAATCAGGAACAAGTTTAGCTGAAAAGAAAACCATAACATCACCTTGGTTTTCACATTCCACATGCATGTCAGCTAAGACCGACATCAACTGCCTTTCATCTGAATCTTCCTTCGCCAACTGAGCATACGACTTCCTGTTTAACGCATCGTGCACCGAATTTCCCTTACCCGGTGTATACATTAAGTCAAAGTCGAACATTTTAAGATACTACATCCATCTCCACTGCCTTATATTCAAATATCACTAAGAGAAAATGGGTTTCAAGATTTTGTGATCGGTAAACACAGTGAAATTCTCACCAAAGAGATAATGACGCCAAGTTATCAAAGCATGGACAACTACAACTAATTCCAAATCACGTGTTGGGTAATTCTTCTCATGCACCCTCAACTGCCTTGAACCATATGCAACAAAATGGTCTCCATGCATGAGAACACATCCCAAAACTATTCCCAAAGCATCACAATACACCACATAACCCTGTCCTGATTCAGGCACGATCAAGATGGGTGTTGATGTAAGGCGAAGTTTCAACTCTTGAAAAGATTTCTGACATTCCTCAGTCCATTGAAATGAACTGTTTTAATTTTTCAAAGCTGTCATAGATGAAGCTAGTCATGCGATGTCATGCTCAAAGCATCGGTAATAACCAGCTAGACAAAGAAAACTTTATATTTCAAATACATTCTATGGCGGTTTCCAAGAAGGAAGTGTGAGGATAGAATTTACTGTTAAACAATTCTTCAAAATCCTCACATGTAAGGCCTTCATCCAATTTATCATTCACCGCTAAATACCACCACTAACGTGCAATATCCTCAAGGATATATGCTATTAGCTTTTCATTCATCTCCACCATTGTGCCGATGAAGTCGAATATACGATTCATCCTGCTAAGAAACACATCCACCTTCTCGGGTTCAACATCACCCCTAACGTTCGATGGATTCTTCTTCATGAACTAGATGGTATGATCCACATGTCATGGCTCATTCCTCTGGTTCACTGTACCCACAGATTGAAAATAATGGACAATACTCTGAACCAGCTCTTGGTTCACACGTGGTTCGGGTGCAACAAAATTCTCCACAGATACATCAGGTTGGTTTCGACGATGCCTACCGGGTGCCATTTTCAAAACCAAAAATATCTTCTTCAATCTCACTCTCTAAAAACTGTTGGATTATCATTTCAAATTATATCACATCAACTATCAAAACATTGTTCTTAAAAAACCTTTTTCCATGTTCACCCATTTTTGAAAACATTCAACATACTTTTTTAAAATCAATCAATTTTCAAAATACACCAAATACCCTATTTTCAAAGTCTTTCAGTTGAAAAACAATTCCGCATTTTTCAAAAATTATCACCTTTTACAAAATTCTTACTCATTACTCACAATAAGACATGAAATCCTTGTAGTAATTCATTCCTCTACCATTCATGTCATGATCCTCTCATTGGCTAATTCCATGACAATGAGATTTCCGTCATTCTAGAACTGTGTCAAAAACACTTATGTACCCAAAAACCTTGTAACATGATGTTCAACATAAATGGGTTAGCTAAATCCTTTTATGCTATACATTTCATGTTCTGACAATTCTACTTCTGTATAAGATGACCACACAAGGAATAGAAAAGATGAAATTTCAACTCCAACACCATGAACATTGATGACTACTTGTTCGCAAAGGACCAAACAAGCTGATACCATTTGTAATGACCCTCCAATTCACATAGGCTTGAGGGTGAAATGAGTCACTACTAGGCCTTAAGAAACATCCCCAAGAAGACAATGATTGGCAATAAATTCCGAAATGTCTCAAGAAATTTGGGGGACAATTTACCCATTAAAAAAACCATCTATTATTCAATCACTATATGATGCATGAAAAAATGAAAGACCAACCAACAACTTCGTTTATGTTGAACCACATCAGAGTACATAACAGCGGAATACCAAACCAAACATCAAAATATACAGTGGAAGAATAACACAAGACTCTCAAAAGACACCGATAACATCACGCTCCACAAGCTCCATGCTCTACAACATCCTCCAAGCATCACCACAAGCCACTAGTAATGAGTTGGTTTACCTTTAACTGTGTCTCGGAAATCAACATCTGGAAAAGTACCAAAGTGCCAAAACAGGGGTGAGTATAAAACTAAGTAGTTTTCCCTAATGACTTCCCTACTCATGACACTAGGATAAAAGAGTTGTCCAAATTTATATAAAAATAGTATATATAAAACAATTTCCCCAAAGTATTTTATAGCTAAATATAAACATGTTTTCCAAAACCATCCTTGCTCAAAAGCATCAAAGTGCAATTTAAACCAGCTTTTACAACACGTTATTTTTCAGAAATAGAACCAAACACATTTTCAATCCATTTCACAAACATCCCGTTTGGCATTCCCAACAATTTCACACACCCGTGAAATCAACCATGCAAGCATCGTTATGAATGTTTCATACTCATGAGCAGTCTATCGTTGATCTACCAAGTCATCACAAGGTAATTGTTTCCCATGTTCAATTACACCGTTTCCACTAAGCACAAGGACATATTTTAACCAAGCCTCGTACATATAGTTACCATCGTTCCATTAAACGTTTGGCACCGAGCACAAGGTCATATTTCAACCAAGCCTCATACAATGAAATATGAACACACACTACATATTTCCAACAATCGTTCCAAAATAAACCATTCCAAAAAACACCCATTTATTGAAAACCATTTCCATCAAAATCAAGTGTGTTCATCCAATTCAAACCATTTCAATAATACTCCATTTTTTTTGAAATCCAAATCCATCAAAACCATTTCTATAAAACAACCTTTTTATTGAAAAACCATTTCTCATCAAACCATATACAATTTTATAAATTTTATAATATAAAATCAACCTTTTAATTCAAATAGCCAAGTCACTTTGCACACAATTCACCAAGATTTCACAATTTCTTCAAAACCAAAAATCATCACTAATGAAGATTTATTCCATGATTTTCACACTCAATTCCATTTAAATAATCAATTTTAAACTAAGACAACCAATTATAACAAGAGGAGTCGAGAGTGAATCCACCTACCTCAACAAAAAGGTGAAACCAATCAATAGACGAAGAACGCTCAAGAACACCAGGTCAAATCACCAAAAACTATCCTTTGATCTCATCTCCTAACACAACCAAGAAGAAAAAATGTCATATATGGAATCCACACCCTTAGATATACCGATAATTGGAGTAGATATAAAAAATGATAGAAGAGGAGAAGTAGACCAAACTAGATCTAAGAAACCGACCAAGAACAATCACGTACCTTAAGAATCCGGCTTCAATTCGACAAGAGAATCCTTCAGATCGCCTCCAGAATGCTTGGGGGAAGTCTTAAAACTTTAAAGGGAGAGTAATACTGAGTTAGGGTCACTTAAAGGATTTAAAAATTTCAATTAAAGGCAAAATGTGTTATATCCACAATTTTAGGATCTAACTTTAATTGTTTGCATGATTAGTCAGCACGGTTTGACAAACCGTGTGCTAACCGTGCGTTAGATATTTCCCCGGCAACCCTTCTCGTAAAGTGTCATCGCACGGTTTTCCTTAACCGTGCGCCGACCGTGCGGAAGCCACTGCCTCCACAGTCAGTGACGCACGGTTTGGCTGCACGGTATGAAAAATTGTGCGCTGCCTATGCGAATTCCACTTAGATTCAAACTTCACTCCAGGATCACCTGATTCTCCCATCATCACCCATAACCTATAAAACCAAGAAAAGCATCAATTAAGGGTTAGATACCAGAAATCGAGGGTACTACACCATTTTTCGTAGCATAGAAATGGAAACTTAAGAAACTTTGATATTATGTTCTTAGTAATGGTATATATAAGATATTTAAGTATATGATTATATGACTGAAAATCTAATAATAAGGGTATGTAATAATGAATATAAATTATATAGTTCATACCTAACCAATAAAAGTTCATGAACATGATTCATTGTATGAAAATGTCTCACATTCAAAGAATTAATCCATAATAGTGAGAAATAATTATTAATCAATCATGAACCACAATATCATTCCATAAAATTCAGATGCTATCATAAATATAGAAAAAAGCAATATATATAAATTTTAACTATTAATAACATCAATATGATACATCATGAAATATAACATGCTTAACATTGTGGATCAGGATGCACAAGTTTTCAATCGTGGATTAGGAAACACAAGTTTCCAATAGTAGATCAAGACTCAATTGTTTCCCCTAGTGGATGAATCCCATTAACATACATCCTATTTTAATATCATGTGATAAAAAGAATTACCTATTAAATTAGAGGTAGATATATGTCCCTTATGTATCTTCATTAAAACTACACATCTTTGTGTCAATATATAATAAAAAATTCATAAAAATATTAACCAATGAAATGATATAGATTATCGAAAAAATTACTCTTACCACAAACAATAGAAATAAAATAGGATTCATTATTATTTCATCATTTATTCAAAGAAAAACCTATGGATAATAAGTGGTATTAATATAAATTTTATCATTATATAACTTTTGGATGATGAATAGTTTCCAGAACATTTATTAATCATAGTCTTAAACCATCCCTATAATGAATAATAATGATTCTTTGGATCATATCCCCAATAAAGAATATGTTACCTCAATGGATGACATGTTAAATGGAATTTTATTTGGAAAGATCACATGAATAATTTATTGGTGAAAATAACATTTATTTAAAAATCACATATTCAAACTAAATATTAAAAAAATATTTTTAAAATATTTTCAAAGAAAATATAAATGTAATGTTATAATTGAAACTTTATAAATTGTGAAAATAATTTCTTGTGAAGAATATACTTGATGAATTTAAATTATTTTTGAAAACACATAACATTATAAAAAATCCATACATATGAAAATAACATTGGAAATCTATAAAGGATTAATAATTTTTTTAAAATACTTAAGGAGAAAAATAAATTTTATTTGAATATAAAATTTTAATAATAAAAAATCAAATTTTTTTTGGTTTTTTTCCAGGAAAATAACCTAGAATATTTATAACGCATGATTTAAAATTCAACTAAATAATTTTATGATGAAAAATTACAATTCAATTTTGGAATCCCAATTTAAAAATATAAAAAAATAAAAATAATTTCATTTACAAATAAATTGGGAAAATTATAATTTAATATTAAATTTAAGGATTGTCTATAATAAGATAAAGTTCCATTAATGTTATATATATTAAATTTATGAATCAATTCAAATTCTGGTAAAAGACACATGCATATTTTGAGGAAATTAAATGAAGATCCCTTTAAAATTTTTTAAATGGTAAAACAATGGTTAAAATGAATTTAATTATTAATTTTTAGAATAAAGAATTTTTTGGATACATTATTATAAAACATGATTATGGATGAAAAATAGTTTTCAACAGAAGAGATAAATTTTGGTAATCTTCCATAAAATAATATTTTTTTTATCTAGAGTAATTAAAGAGATCAAAATGAAGTGGAATAATGTATTATCATGTCATAACTAAAGATTATTACTCAATAGTTTATTGAAATATGAATCATTATATATCATCATTGGACTAAATTTTATCTGGAATCCTGATAAATCATAATATTTTAGCATAAATCCCTTACTAATTAGTTAATAATGAATGGTAAGACTCATGAAATAATAATGTTAAAAAATGAAATATCCAGAGAAAAAAATATATTTATGTTATTACATATAATATGAAAAATATATACACCTCATAAAACAATTTACGTTTATTATATTGCATATGTCACATAGAAACAAAATGGAGAATAAAATCCCTTAAAACATTGGAAACATGTGAACTGTAAACCCCATCAAATATATATCAAAAAATGGATATTTAAAACAAAAAAAAATTAGTGTAGTAATAATATAATACATTAAAGGATAGTATATAAAAAAATACTTGGTTAATATGAAATTGTGTTAATGAAAAATAAAAGTGAGTCCTAACTTCAATACAGTTAGTCTCCACTTATTCATAATTATTCAAAACTGATGTATAATAAATATATGTTTCTTATAAGTCCATTAATGAACCAAATATATATATATATATATATATCAATATATTATTTAATTATAACATTTTATTACATGTTCATTAACATGTTCACTTTAATGTCAATTTTTGGTTAAAAAATCTTTGTTTTTTTGCATGTGTTGATTTTTTATTATTGTTCCTCTTACATTTATCTTATTTACATCATATAAATAATAATAAACATGATATGAATATCATATTTTTTTAATAATATATGTATTTATAGTTATCAATAAATATTGGAGATAGAAAATGAAATACACCTTTCCTGGAGATGGTCACACATATGTATACACGTACAATGATTCAATTTTCAAAAGGGATTGAATGAAATAAAGGTACATAACCTATTAAAATTAAAATATAATTTTTATGTAATATATATATCATATTATTATTGGACCCATAAATATTAAATAATATTTAATAAATGAATGAATCACATCACTTTATAAAGTAGTAGTCAACTGTACACAAGAGCGATGTTACCATATTCACACAAAATGAAAGGTAAGATGGAACATGTGATCTAATAATTAAATAAGTATAATAATATTATATATATCACATATAAACATTTAAATAATAATTATATAATGATTTCATAGGTTTCAATGGAAACAAAAATGAATTGTATTTTCAATGTGGTAGTTCATCGTACACATCAACGATTATTATAGAACCCATATGACATAAATATTGGAAGACTTTGGTTATGAAAATGACATGAAAAATATATTTTTATGATATATAATATGTATATTTTACAATAATGTTTTAATAATTATTGAATGAGGTGTAGGAAGAAGAAAAATAAAATCCTAATTTAGAGACATTGTATCTCTTTTATAAGACAACTTTTGGTTTTAACTAAAAGGCTTCTTATGATGAATTTTTTTTAAAAAAAGTTTATATAATGAGATAAGTGAATTAATAAAAAAATTATGTTTTTGTCCAAAAAAATTATTTCATTTTTGTAAACATTAAATGATAGGGGTGACCATTTATAAGTGAGTTGGGTGGCACACATGTAATTATTGAAGTGAAAAATTCGCATCGACACTTTTCAAATTTGAGAATGATGAAATAAGAGAAATTTTCAATAATATAATTTATTACATTTTCATTAGGTTATAAAAAGTTTCTTTAACATTATATGGGAATTTTAGAATCTTATCTATTTATTTTGACCCCCTATAAAACCCAAGTTTGAAATTAACCAAGATTAATAACATTAATATTTTTTTCTTCATTATAGAAATACATTATGATGAAATTATTAGATACTATAAATTGTGATTATAACATATATTAAATACATTTTTTAAATAATTATTTATTATACATGAAAAATTTATTCTAAACTGAATCACAAAAACACAACGAGAAAGTGAGTTTTCAAGGAGGTAAAAATTAAATAGTTAAGAAGTTATTATATAAAACATTATTATTTTAATTATTCCAATAAACTAAATTATATTAATAGTTATATAATTAAAAACATTTATATTTTAAAACTATATATATATTTTTTGTTTTTATTAGCATTGAAATAAATGACAGTACTTTCTAAAAAACATTTTCTCTTCTCAATTAAAATAAAATGCAACTCATATGAAATTATAAAAAAATCACCATAAGGTAATGTTCATATAATAATTTATAAAATTAATTCCATTATTCCAAATAATATTTATATATATAAAAAAACTTAATTTAAATATAATTTTGAAAAATGGGATAAAACTATTTTTATGAATTCTATTTTTTAAAACATAAAATTATTTTTATAATTATCTCAATTATTAGAGACAGAGAAGATAAATTATAAAAAAAATTATTCAATATATAAAAAATAAATAACATAAAATTATTCCCTAGAATTTTTTTAATTGAAATATTTTAATAAAACCTAGTTTTGTGAAAAAAAAAATTCAGAAAAAGATTCCTGTTATTTTAAAATGTAATTTATTTACATTCAAAATTAATTAGACACTGTGGAATTACTTATATATACATGTGTGAAACATATATTTTCACAAATTATTTAATTCTATTCATACCCTACATTCAAATTGCTTGATGATAAATATATTATTAAATAATTGTATATTAATAGTGTTCCATGTTTCGTTTCAGCTCAATGTTTCCTGCAATGTATGATAAGCATGGTGTTATATGTAATTCAAGATAAAATAAATATGTCATATAATTTAAAATTTCAGAAAGATTAAATTTATTTGATTAATTTTTGAAACATATCACGGTGTTATAGTTATCAACGATGATGCATCATTGAAATGAATATGGTGTGTTGTAATACAATATGATTAGTTAATTTCAAATGATTTAATCCAATTAATAATACATAAGAAAAATACACATTAAATGTGCATGAACAGGAAAATATAGTGTTTTATTTAATAATTTAGTTATAATATTTATTGTGTGTATTTTTGAAATATATACTTATCATAAATGTATCAAGTATTTATTCTGTCAGAAAGAGTAGAACATGGGGGAGGGGATATGGTTGGAATTTATAAAGGATTGAAAATAAAAAATAAAAATTACAATCTAGGTAATGTAAATAAATAAATAAATTATTTTTATTATAAATGTAATGATATATTAAATATACAATATATAGAATCTGGTTGTTTATTAATTTGTATAATTAATGTTTGTTAATATATTGTGTATATGGGAACTCCGATTGTTTTTTAAACATTCATTTGTGTATTATCATTAAAATATAAATATAGAAGATAGTAAGTAAGATTTTGAGTGATAAAAAGTGGTTTATTTTTTATTAATGTTAATTTTCAATGTATTTAATATTAACAAATATGGTGTTTTTAGATTTATTTAATGTTTATCTGTTTCATGTTTACCCCAAATGATGAAATAACTATTGGTTCAGTCTCATAGTTCTATATTTATTGTTTATCCTAGGACTGAAACAAAATTTATATTCAATTGGGAGAATATCATATTGGAATGGATGAAGAATGATATTTTTAATTTTAGTATAAAATGATTTACATGTAACTTTTTTAAAGATGATTAAAAATTACCAAATTTAATTCCTTTGCCTTTTCTAGTTCCATAATAGAATATGGAAAATATATCCACAGATATTGTGCTAGGGTTACTGAATAAATCATGGTGATAAAATATAAAATAGTTATTTATTAATGGTTTAACTATTTTTTTTCATTCTTACAAAATTCATGATAAAATCACATTGGAAAACATTTTACAAAATTTTGAAAATTGGAAATTTAGAATAAACGGAGAACTTATTTCTATAGTATATGGTAAATATCGTATATTCACCTAAAATTTCTTAAATGGTATAAAAAAATTCACAGGTGACTGATCAAAATTTATTACAACATTTTATTCTCCATGTGATGGACATTTAAGGTGATTGATTTAGGCATTGGAGGGTGTACTTCTAGATTTTTAAATATAATATTAAAAATATGTGATTAATATATTACTTATGGTAATTTTTTTGTAAAAAAAATTACATTTTGTTATATTCGTTTCACCAACTGATGTATTATACAAAATTTAGTGTCAGTATCTATCCTGTTAACATGATTCTAATTAATGGATGTTGTTGTAATTTGAATTGGTGGAATAAATGGTTGATAAAGATAAGTTAATTTAGTAGAATATATATGTGGATACGAGTATGGAGAAATTTTATATAGATAAATAGATGAAAGTTCATTCATTAAAGGT
Source organism: Viscum album (assembly GCA_963277665.1). Taxonomy (NCBI): domain Eukaryota; kingdom Viridiplantae; phylum Streptophyta; class Magnoliopsida; order Santalales; family Viscaceae; genus Viscum; species Viscum album. The sequence continues at coordinate 1,663,692,210 of OY728137.1, forward strand.
ATGTGATTATGTTTTCCTCAAAGTACGTCCATCGAATTTTTTTCACTTTTGTAAACATTGGAAGCTATTTACAGAGTTCATTATAATAGATGAAATCCTCTATATTATTTTATTATTTTATAAATGAGTTTCCTCACATTATAATTTACCTCACTGACATGATTTACGTCATTTTTTTTGCCATGAAATTATGTGTGAATTGCATATCTTGTTTTGATCCCTGATGTACGTTAGTTAAAAGAAACCCTTTCTTATGAGGAACATTATATTCTGATTCTAGACTATATATCGAATGTTTTGTGGAATACTATAATTATAAAATTATATTTTTTAGTAATTACCATATGATTGACTATGTAACACAGTAATCTAAAAATACAATGATAGAAAAATTAAACAACTCTTTTAAGTAAAAATACAACTTTGGGGATGAAATTTTGAAAATGAGGGAACTATGTAAACCCAACAAATGATAAAATAAATCATTTTCATGTATTATTAAAATTAATTATTTGTATTATTTTTTTATATTCATTATAATATTTTTTTTATTGTTTAATATAAAATAAATAGATTAATTTTTAAAAAAATGGTGTTTCATGCATTTTATCATTTAATTAATATATTTATTTAAAAATTATAGAATATTAATTTATGAAAATAAAATTAATTTTTAAATTCATAATGTCAAAATTAGTTTAATATAAAATATGGAAAATTTTCTACGATGTACTATTTTTCAATTAATTTTTTAAAATACATATATTATCTGATAAGAATATTTTTAATTCAATTATTTATATAAAAAAATATTTTTTATTTGTTTTATAATCTCAATAGTTATTTTTTGTTCAAAAAAATCTAAATATGATCTCTATTATTCATTTTATACATCAATCTGGTATAAAACATTGTTATACATTTAATGTAATATTTGAAAAACATTATTTCGTCATATTTATATGGTATTATTTTAAATTATATTAGCTCAATTATGGTAATTTAATCTTAAAATATCATTAAATATTTGGGGTCTATAGGTCCAATTTTTGTAATTAGGTCTATTTTATTTTTGGTTCTTATGATTAAACACCATAATAGTTTTTTTCACAATAGTAAGAATAAATCAAGTAAATATGGTTACAATAATTCACTCAAAACTACAAACTAACCCTAATAGTCGAATTTATTTCATTTGATGAGTGAATTTCATTTATAATATGACACACTTCTAAAATATGACCCTTTTTATATATATACTATATTTTTACCGTTATAATGTTTATAGAATGGAATGTAAATAATAACACTCACTTTCTTTTATTATTGGTAAATTTTTTTGCATGAATAGGAAATTAAGTTCTATTATAATTTTTAATTTAAAGGATAATTTTTTTAATTTTAAAATTTTTTTAATTTTTTGTGAGTTATAATTACCTTAATATTTTTTCCCATACCGATGAAATATTTATTCAATTAATTGAAAACTATAATAAATGATTTTAAATATATAAAGATTATTTTAAAATATATTAATTATTTTATTCAAATATTCATATTGATTAATATTATTGTATATGTAATTTTGAAAGGATTAGATTCTAATTACATTTCTATAATGTTTTTTTCAATGTGAAACTACATAAATATTTCAAAAAGTGATATTAATGGTATTTTATTTGAAATAATATTTCAAAAAGTGGCATAAAAAATATATAAATCCAATATTCATTCAATATTATGAGAAATGGTTTAAAATATTGACCATGATCTATTTATGGTTCACTTTCCAATTTATATTATGATTCTTAACCTCAATAATGTACAAAAAAATCATGTTATAATTGTCAAAAGTGTTAATAGGTGGACAACAAGATGTGATAATAGAAAAAACATAATCTAATCATGTAAAATTATTATTTCTGTGACTAATTTTTTCCATTTTAGTCATATTTAATAATTATATCACCTCAATCAAATTTATACAAAAAAAATTAATTTATATTATTTGAATATTTTACATTATTACAATAGTCTCCCTCCATACCTTATAATAGGGAACCTTTTACCCTCTCTTCCTAACACTTTTGGGGAAATATATTTCATTAAATCCCCATCAAGACTCTCTCAAACATTCCTCAACATATCATAGAGGTTTTCTTCTCACAAGAAGTCCAACCCTATAAGGAAAATATTTTATACTGAAGAGGATATCTGAGATGATGGTATAACTCCTTACCGATTTATTTCATGTTTATTTCTATCGATTCAATCATTAAATATTATGAAGAAATATTATATAAACACATAAATATATATATATATATATATATATATATATTATATTATACTATTAGAATATCCTATATGTATCATCTCTAAAATGAAATAGTAGAAGGAACAATTATACATGTGTAATGTAGAATACCACCCCTTGAAATGATTTTCTAAATTTCAAATCACTGCCTCACATGATGTCTTATACTAATGTATTTAATGTATATATATATTACATTAATGAATTATTTATCATTATAAAATGAAACTTTATCCTCTATTTTTTTACCTTTTCAGTCATTGATTAATGAAATAGGTGTTCATCTATCCCTGAGGATTACAACCTCGATGAAGTAATCTGATTAATTTATCATAACAACAACACATGGATTATATATATAAGAGTTTTTTAAAATATAATATAGAATTTATGATATAAATTTATTTCTAGAAAGAGGAAATAATATATATCATGTTTCTATCATGATCATTTTCAAATGGAAATGGTAATGATTCAAATGAATGACCTACCATCCCCAAGATTATAGCAGTGTTCATTTACCCTAACCATAATTCATTATTAATATTAAATGTCAGATTTTAATTTAAATTTTTTTATTAATTAATTAATATTATTCTAAATATTTTTAAATAATGTAATCTTCCACCATATTCACCCCACAGAACTTATTTTTGAAATATGAGTATAATATCTTCAAAACATCAATTGTGGAATTTGTTGGTTAATTACATGATTATGGAGTTGGAAAATTATTAATAATCAATAATAATTTTATTACGAATGTTAATAAGTTGAATAATTTTATTGTTCATGAATTTATATAATCTTCCTGATGACTATGACTTGAAGTAAGATACGACTTATTTGTAACCCCTCGTTATAAATGGTTAAATGATTATTTTCATTTTTCTTTCACATATGTATTATTATAAATAATTTATCGATGTATTTATTAATTGAAAAATGAATTTTAGTGTAAGTATTATGTCACTAGTGACATTTTTTAAGAGGTTTTCAATTGAATTATTATTATTTATTTGATACGAAATGTTTATTGAAAAAGGACAATAAGAATGTTGTATTTTAACTTATATGACATAAATTGTTTTTCCATCCACCATCAATGTTATTTTTTGAGTATTAATTTATAATATTTCTTGTTTTTTTAAAAGAAATATATTGAATCCAGTTGTTTTTTGAATTCATTGAAAAATTATTTTAATAAAATGGATTTTTCAATATTGATGTTTTTCGTTTTTATGTAGTTTATATTTTTATGCGTATGATTATGGAAATTAAATCATCAATATTTTAAGAAATTTGTATCATTTTTGGGAAATGTTTATGATGATATGATGTTTTATATACAATTGAGGATGAGTGGATCTATATTAATCGATGGATGGGTGGTTTGGATCAAATCCATATATTTTACTCTCTATTATAAACATTTAATGAGAAGTTACATTATAATCCATGGACTGGTTGTTCCACTATATCAATCTTGAATATTGTGTTATTATAATGATTCATGTTGACCATATAAGATATTCCATTAGTAAAAGTGTTATAAAAATGATTTCTAAAGTAACATATATTCCTAATATATGCATTTCATGGGTTTTTATAGAAATCATATAATTGTAAATATATGATAATTATATTCTGTTTAAAGAAACGTATGTTTATTATATTAATAATTATAATTTTTACATTATAAAAAAGTCATGAATTTTTTTAGAATTTCAATGTATAAATTATGTGAATCATTTTTCCAAGAATATATTTTAATGAAATGTTTAATGAAATTCATTATATAGATATGTTGATTTTCTGAGTAATTTTTTTTATTATTATCCAAAAAATTATTTCAAAATTGAAAATTATTTATTAGTGTTAATAGAGTTACAATATTCTTTATATATTATTATTTCTATTGCTGAGTTTCTCTATTAGTATTAAATTTTAAATTCTTTGACAAACTGTTTACGAAGAGTTAGTGAAAGTATGATTTAAAAATTAAAATTTTGTTAATGTGACATTAAAAAAAGTGTTATATCATAGAAGTTTTTTTTATTGAAAAATATCTATACTATGTGAATGTTTCGACATTATTATAAAATATTTACTTAGTTAAGGGACATAACCAAATTCTATAATACTCAAAATCTCCAATATCCTAAAATATATGGGAATCAATAATTTAAATAAAACTATATTTTATGGTATGATTAATGTTTTTTTATTATAATAATAACATTATTTACATTATGGTGCATCTGGAGGATAATGCCTAGGAATGGATTGCAAGGAGAATGCCGTTACTCATGTGGGCATTGGGGTCATTCCACATAATGTCCATCATTATTCCAATTAATTACATTATAGAGACTTGGGAATGGATTGTTCGGGTGGGGCATGCTAGACTCTGAAATAGTGGAGAAGAGGAAGGCATCCATGGGTACATTGCAGCTACCGTTGAAGGGTGGCAGGAACCATTGTTGATTTTTGTTTGTTTTTTAGTGATATCACCACTTATAAGCTGACACCGTTATACTTATATGTTTAATTTTACATTTAATAGTACCATTATGGATCATGGACTAACCTCAATGGTGTGTATTGTTTTTATATAGTACTTTTAATTTTTAGCAATTCAATGCAACATAGTTGAATCATAATAATGTTTCAGGTATGCAAGTTTGAAATATAATTAATTATAAAGTAGAAATAAAATCGAATAGAAATTTGAATTCTTGATTAACCATAATAAAAATAATCGATGGTAAAATCAATTATATAATATTATTAATAATAATTAATTTTAATGGAATGATATATTGTTTTATTCAAAAAAAATGTTTACTTATAATTTTGTTCAGAAATTTTTTTTATCATTATTATGTTATTTTGTTTTTTGTTATCTTGATATTATATATACATTAATTTATAATTAATTTTTTACATTCAAGGTTCTAAATTTATTTTAGTTTTTATTTATAATAATTATAATCATAATTGATTTTTAAGAATTAAATATCATTTTTCTAATAAATAATTTAAATATAATATTTTTTATAATAATATTTTTATAATATAAATTTTTTATTTTAAATTAATTTTTATATGTTTATTATATGTTTTATTTTTTATTTCATTGTATTTTTAATTAATATTTTATAAAAAATTAATGTTTCCTACATTAATGTTAATATGTGTTTTTTCAATTAGTCAAACTTGAGTGATTATATTATATAAAAATAAATTAAAATATATGTTAATCGTAAAATATATATTAAATAAATATATATATATTTGATACTAAAAATATTGTCATAAATATTTTAAAAATAATAATTTACATGAAAAAACATTATTAATTAAAAACATGAGGCTGACACCTTAATGACATATTTAATTATCAACAGTTAATATAACAATGGAATTATTAATGGTTATATAATAATTATATAATTATAAATTTATATTAATATGTTTATAATAATATAAATAATAATGGAATATTTAACAAAATGTTAATAAATTTTTAAATGTGTAAATGTTATATTTTTAATCAATAATATTTGTTTCATGTAAATTAGTATTTTATTATATTTTTTGATATTATCATTAATTTTCAACTATATTTCTATGTTTATCCAAAATTCTAATTTTTATTAAGAATGTACTTGTTATTTTTATTTTACAACCTTCCAAAGCTATTTATTTTTAACTAAATTAATTTTGTGATGATTAATGTATGAAAATTGGAATTCTTAAAAAATATAAAATATTAATACAATCTAAATAAATTTAAATGTATGATTAACAAATAAAAAATATTTTAGAAAAAATATTTCCTTTAAAATAATAGACATACAATCATATAAGTGATATAAACCATTATTACATCACAGAAATACATATAAAATTTAAAATAAGTAGTTATTTATGATTTAAAAAATATCAGAATAATATTCTTAATGATATTTTAGACATGCACTCAATAAATATAAATTAAATGTAAAAAAACATAAAAAAAATAAACTGATAATAGTATGTATCTCGATCATGATATGATTTAATAATATTATTATATTAAAACTAATTTAATAAAAATAAATCAAATTTTGAGTTTATTTCTAATAAATATTGTAATTAAAAATAATTATAATACTAATATTGTTAACCCATAATGTAATAATATTTTACTAATAACTTATAATATTAATATCAATATAATTATTCACATCAATAATAATAATCAAGGCACAACAAATGATTAATAATTTTTTTTATTTTTAATTATAACAAAAAATTATAATATTATTATTCTTAAAAAATAATAAATTATATTCATCCTTATGATTTAAAAATAAAATTTTGATAATTAAAATTTTGTAATGAATTAATTATATTTTAATAATTATGATGCTATTAATAATATTAATATCTTGAAATAAGTATTATTTAATAATTACAATAATGTTATTGTCTTTTCTAGATCATCATACTTATGGGTGAAGACATTAATATTAATAATATAACTATATTGACATTATTACCTTGAGTTAATTATCATGACTTTACTATAATAAATGAACTATAATGACATTTTTATGATGACATTTTTACTATATCAACATTATTATTCTAACTAAATAATTCTTGATATAGTTATTAGATATGTATATTTTTTTTGTATATGTGTGAATATATACAAAACAATAATTAATAATTATAATATTATTATTATTCATAAATATAATAAAACAAAAAACAATATACATGTCAAAAATAATTTTTTGATTCATTATAATAATTATATTATATTAAAAATTATTTTATAATAGTTATATTATTATTAATTATTATTTACATTATTTTTATTAAAATAATAAATTACTTTGTGGATTATTATTATTATTATTTTTTCATTGAATATTAATTAGTAATTATTTTTTAATATCAGATTAATAGTATTATTTATTTCTTGTAATATAATTATTTAATAATAATTTTTTATTTCAAATGTGTTATGATTTATTTATTATTATTGTTGATGTGTTATTATAAATAATTTTTTATTCATTTTTTATGGGAAAAGGGTGCTTCAATCCCATATAAAAATTAATGAGAATACATAGATATTAACACTCTTAAAAAATGGGGGTTGTATAGGATTTTTTTTAATTTTTTTTTCTGAAAATATTAATTAATTTAATTTAAAATAATGAAAAAATGAAATTACATTTTATTGGAAATATATATATATATATATATATTATTGTTTTTTCCTATTAAAATTGATTCATTGATATTGATTTTCAATGAAGGCCCTTCTATGAAAATCATCTAGAGAAAAAATAGTATTGTAGAGTGTCATCATTAAAACATGTTCATTAAATGAACTATCATAAATAGATACTTATTTGAAAAATATTTAAGCATGTTAATTTATGTCACATCTTATCATAAAAGATAATACGAGGAGGAAAATGGAAAAGATAGTGACCTTCCCTGTACCCCGTGAAAAGCCAAACAAAAATCCTTTATCAGAAAACAATTTCCAAAATGTTTCATTATATATATATTTTTTATCACTGTATAGAGAACAAAATCATTATCATTGAAAAAATTACTAATTAATCCATCTATTTTTGTGACTAATTTTTCTATTAAGTCATTTTAAAATATTTTGTAGACCAAATTTCAATATTTATTTACTAATATGACGCATGGCCTAAAAATTTATTAACATAAAAGATAAACCTTGTAAAAGAAGGTGGGTGAGAACATGAAGTCAGGGAAGAGTATAATGAAAAAAATAACATCGATTAGTGGGTCATTCTAGAACCAATATTTCTAGGGTAACTGCATCTGCTCCGAGGATACGTTCCACACCTACATGATTTGGGTTCCTGAGTGGACATATGAAAATCATCCTAGATTGAATTAGAAACATTTTATAAAATATTACATTTCATATATTTCCCATGAGATCCCAAAAAACTAGTACATAATTTCATCGCAAACTCTACCCCATATTGCGAGATAACATATTCACAACTACTATGTAGTCATTCAAACCGAATTTTTTTGGTTTCGTCTTAACAAGATGATATTTAGGTTTTTGATTATACCACTCATCTCCCTCACTCTAGAGGTTGTTTCTAAGTCATTCACATTAAAATATCTAATAGGTATTGGTAATATAGTTAATATGAGCTCTGGTCACCTCACATACCTCATTATAATCCAACCCATATGAGTCATAATAATTTTTTTATTATTTACCTCTATTGATATGACACAAATTTCCCACTGGTTATTTTACTCATATATACTTATCTAGGTTATGGTTCATAGTTTTTAATTTTATTTATATTATTAAATCACATTATATGACCAACATATATTAAAATATATGGGTTGTCCTTGAAAATTTAGAGTTTCAATAGTTAACTTCTAAAATAAGTGAAATGCATACCAAAGAAAAAAAATAGTATTTAATATATATGTAAGTTGACATGTGAAATAAAAAGATATCCAAGAGATTTAGATTGAAAAATTATTTGATCCTAATATAATAAATAGAAATAACATGATTGATAAACTTATAAAAGTGGTGAATATTAAGTTGGGAATATCTCTAAAACCCAAACATAATGAGGGTGGTGGAAAAACTCTATATTTTTATTCATGAATGAATGAAAAAAATTAGCGGGAACCTATTAATAGAACATTGGTTTATATTTATTACCACTTATGTCTATTAAATGTTACCTCTAGTGGATAATCAATTTTATAATCTTTTTAGAGTTCCCAATTCAACCATTGGATATCCAGGAGATTATGAATAAGAGTCGTTTATCTTTTCCATTCTCTAAACTAGAAATGGTCATTAAATCATACTTCTTGTGTATTTTATTATTGAGTATTTGATCATAGAAACTACATAACTTTTAAACAATAAAATTACACCTTATCATGATTGTTTAGCTTGATCGTTTTTTGTTTTTTTTGAAATTATCAACATTCATCTCACTAAATTAGTAAATAGTTTCATTAGTGGTTGATCCCTAGATAGGGTAGCATACCTAAAATCATATAACATAATTAATTATCTAAAACACATTAAATACATCCATGAAAATAAATTGGTAAATATATTCAATTATTAATTAAAATTATTAAAAAAATAATTAATAGATATTATCAATATCTATATTCCAGAGACCATTCTAATTTATAATCATCAATTGATCATGTGTAGGAAATTACCTGTGGCCATAGTACTCACATGGATGATGCATTGAGATATCTTGTTTTTTAGAGAATAAATAATATGTATCGTAAATATTTTAAATTTTATGATAATATACTGTAGTGAAATTATATGGGCAGTTTTGGGAGATGGGATATGTGGTTCTAATGAGAGAAGTGGCCTCGACCCTTCAACCACCTAAGATATCTAGTTCCATTATTTCGTGTTATAATCCTTCTTCGATATAGATGGTTTTCTATATCGCATGTACTAATTCAATCCAAAATGGGAATGATCACTTCATTAAGATATTTAAGATTTATTAAAACAGTATATCGTAGATGTGGATTGAAAAAAGCAGAATGCTACCTGTAAACCCAAACATATATTATTTTTGGAAATTTATACACGCTCATATCTCTATATTGTTGCCTCATCAAATTATTTGACCATTAAAAGGAGAGTTTATGAAGGATTTATGGTGGTTTTGGATCCTAAATCTCTAAAATAAAGATTAAAAATGTTAAAATGTACCAAAATTCACGAAAATTGTGTACTCAAAATGGGAAAATTCATGGTCCTTTGCTGATCCCAAATCCTAAATAAAAAATCTCACAATCATATGTCTATTAATATTGTAGATAAATTTCTATTTTTATTTTATACAACCACATATCCCTGGGAAGAATTCATGATCTGAGTATGAGATGAAGCTTTGGAATTCAGCACATGAAGGCTATCTTATAGAGAAGTTTGGATTTGGATATTAATTTTAACCCTTACTCTCAATGGAATACCACATATCAGATTTGTATCAACATACATGGATTGAAATATTTTTTTAGAACTGATAATTATTAAGGAAATAGCCCAATGTGTTTGAATTGCAATGAAACTAGACTTATTCTTTCTAAATGGGGAACTGGGTCTATATTCTAGGATACAAGTTAGGGAAAACTTGTATTCAAAGCTACCAGATATTATTATTTTTGTTTCCAACGATTTGAAGGTTGATATTAAGTTATATTAGTATTATAAGACTCGTTTTTGGTATTTGTAGAAAAAAACATTTACAATCCATTGGTAATTCTTGGGTTGTCCAGAGGAGAATGGAACCACAACCTCAAAAAATTTATTGAAAGCTTTTAATGGAAATAAGAAAGTAAAATAAATTTCCATTGATAAGGTGGAGTGTTAAATTAACACCTATTATTTTTTATGGCTAAAGTAATATGAAAATGATTATAAAATAAACCATACAACAATGAAATCTTGGTCCACCCTAGTTTTGGAAGAGGATAAGGTTAACTAAAAGGACTGCATAGAACATGATATCTCCAGGGATATACTAACTTTTATCACATCTATTCATTTTTTCTATTATATTGAAATATAATGTTACAATTAGGATACTAATTTTGAGCCCAAAAAAATTGATGGATGTGTTTCCTCTATTATTGATGTTGATTTAGATGATACATCAAGAAATTTTATACAAATTATTATTATGTGCACAAATTATCTTTGCAAGATCAATACAAAATATTGTACAATGTTTTTTAAAAATCATGATACCCTCAGGGATGACTAAACTATATAAAATTTGTGATCACACCTCCATTATTGGAATTAAATATTATTTGTTGAAACTCTAAATAAAAATCATAAGGTACCTGTAATGATCCATCAACTGCTAAAAGAAATATCTTGAATGATAATGGTACAGCTCGGGTGGACCAAGTTCTAAATCTATAAAATGAATATTTTTAGAGATAATAAGAAACAATAACCAAATAAGATAAATCAGGACAAGATAATTACTCTATCCAAATAATTAGACACCAACCATCAATATATTTCAATATATAATGGACTGGAACTATTGATAATGATGTTATAAATGATCTTTTAACCAGAAAACCAAACAGAAAAATAAATAATGATTAAAAAGTGAGTTCTAACTATATGTAAAAAATTAAATGAATATATTATTTTGAAATATTCATTAAATTGAAAACATAGATACATTCATCACTTATAATGATTAATTCATATCCACAGTCCCATGATTCTCAAAATTCCTAAAATCATAATTTTAAACTATCTTGGGTTTTCATTTTGAGAAAACTGAGGATTTAGAATGATTGGAATCAAAAGTAATTTTTCCAATGTTTATACTCTAATGATATTTTCCAAAAGTTCAATTACAGGTTCTTCTAGCTTCAATATCTATGACGTGAAAATTACATAGGAATATAACATATCCAATTTTCAACTTTTTTTGACATTCATTTATTCTAATTATATATATAACTAAAGGTGAGCAATTTTGAAAAATATGGAACTCATCAACCATAGAATTCAATAACATTGTTTTATTCTTGGAAATTCCAATGAAAACTTCTATTCTAGATAAATGGTGTGGGATTCATATTTCAATCTATATTCAATGGATTTCATATCATGTATTGAATGAAATAATATTAATGATGTTAATCTCGTTGGAGAAAAATAATAATAGAATATAAGGATCAAAAACTGAATTGTTTATAGTTATCATGATAAGTCCTTCACTAATGAAACCCATTGATAAATGGTATACTCTGTCATTTATTACCCTATGAATGATTAAATTGCTCTATAGTCTAATTCTATTAATCCTCATTAATAGAATTTACACAACAAGGATTCCATTTTTATTTAATAACTCGAAAGCTTCCCATCCCAATTTCAAGAAAACATGTGCTTTATTTATGAATTGAAATCACTATGGTAGTGCCATTTTTTATGTATAAGGAAGATAATTCTTAGGTAGTATATTCTAAAAGGATAATTCGTGGAACATTTCAACAATATAGAGAATTATATTATTTCTCTTGAAATTAACTTAACAATATACAATATGAGGCCACAAATTCCTATATTATTGTGGATATTCAGAAAGAAATTTAGCTTACATATATGTTTAATTCCATTTTCTCTATTAATGAAACTCACATAAAAACCTTTAAAAGAAAAATGGTTTATGGGTAATCATAGAAATACCAATATTATAATTATCTTTGAAGAACTGTGAAGGCTTATAAATCACTAACATTTATGATAGATGGTGATAGAATCATTGATAATGAAGGGTCCCTTACTAATAATTTTTTCAACTATTTCTATAATATTTATATTGAGACTGATCTGAATAAAGACATGGATTTTGGAATCATTCCAAACATTGTTAGTGAAAAGGATAAAAACTATTGTGTCAGCATGCCTCTTGAATTTGAGATAAGAGAAGTGTTGGACTCCCCAGTTTTGATAATACCAAATCATGTTTTGATAATCTCAAATCATGATTTGATAATCCCAAATCGTGTTTTCATTTATGTGAGAACAATGTTTTCATTCTATGATAATTTTGTTTCATTAATGATTCCTATAACTATAGTTTAATTTTCATATACTCTCAATCTCATTACCTGATTAGTTAAGATTACATTTCCCAATTTATCTATGTAAAAAGCTCACTAATACAAGGTCACCAGTATAAAGGTCACTGATACAAGGTCACTATTACAAGGTCACTGAAAAAAGGGAAAATGTTACAAGGTCACCATTACAAGGTTATAGATACAAGGTTTCTGATATAAAGGTCGTCGTTACAGGGTTAACTCTACAAGGTTACCACAATAAGGTTACATTTACAAGGTCAACATTACAAGGTCACTGTTACATGGTCACTGATGAAAGCCTTCTGTTAATGGTTACTAATGTGTACGCTATGGTTGGATGGTTAAAGATGGATTTTGCTGTTGTTCACCTACTGTGGAAACCTAACACTATAAAGGCTACTGTTACCAGTCTACCGATGTTTATCATTCCATACTCTGTCAATTTTTCAATATCATTGTAACAGTCAGATTTGTTAAATTAAATGATTCTAACATTAATTAATTCTTATTATAAATGTTTCAAGAGACAAAACGATATATAGTATGAGGTATGAGAAAAAATGCACATGATATACTCATTCCCATTGTCATACCTCAAATACGAAAGAGAAATGTAAAGACCTGTAAAATTCATGGGAAATGTTTTCTTAATTTTCTTTGAAATTTTACAAGAACGCAGTTTTAGACGGCACTTGATTCCGAGACCCGGAGTGCCCGGAATTTCTATCTGAAGATTAGCTCAGGTACGTTCAGTGAACGAACGAGCGGAAATTTCTAACATTTGAACCGGTGCCTGGAATCGAATTCTGAGGGCACCGATGGAACCGCAGAGCCGGTAATTTCTTAGGAACTCTTGTTTTGGAGTTTCGTTTACACGAGGGGAGTTATTAATTTTTGTGGTAGTTGAAAAAAAAATTTAAAAATTTTTATTTTTCCCACTTGGTAGTTTTATCCTATGTAAGGATGTTGGGGGTGGGACTCCCTTGTGATAACCAACCTTGAGAGGATAAGGTTGGGTGGGACCCACACGAGCCCAACCCCTCACTTTCCTAACCCCTATAAACCACCCATTTATGTTTTTCTAACTTATCTCCTCATTAATTTTATAACATCTTATGTTAATAACATAAGTTAGTTAAATGTGGGTTTTGAATTTTCAAACTCTTGAAATTCAAATACCTATGTTGGGTTAATAAAATAAGTGGGAGGATTATTTTATTTTGGGGTTAGTTTTTCTTGGGGTGGAGACTTGGGAGGAAAGGGCTAAGGGTATGAGGAAGTCTTCTTCTTCTTCAACTTCGACGAGGAACGTGAAGAACACCTCAGACTCCGACGAAGAACACCGTCCTTAGTGAAGAACATCTCCACCGAAGAACGCGAAGAACTTCTCTAACGACGTTTCCTCATCGGACGCACCTCGACGACAACGGAATAGACGTTCGTTTTCCATGATGCCCAACTTCCGCGACGCTCGTCTTCCGCGGCTCGTTGACGTACACCGTTCTTGAAACTGATGTAGGGGATTGTTTTTAATTAATTTGTTCGTGATTTCATTCCTGAATTTCTTCATGAAATTTAACCATCTTCTATCGATTAATATAGGGGGGGGGGACAGCACAAACACAGCCGACCCACCTCCTTAATTTTTCTTGTTGAATTCTTGGATTGAATGGAAGTGGCGTGGTGTCGTCGCACCGCGACGGTTTTTGTGGCATGAATTACGCGGCGGCGTCGCGCCGTGCCATGATTTGATACAAGGACGTGACGCCGCCGCGCCGCGTCGGAGACACCGAAAAGAACCACAGCTGGAGCGGGTCCGCGACGGAGCATGCTGACTGGCGGCCGTACCGGGCCACCGGCATTGGAGCTGGAAGGGGACCTGCCATCGCAGGTCCCGTTGAGCAGGAACAGGCCGGCCAGGTCGGGCCGACCGGACAGGGAGGAGCCGGGGGAAATAAATTCCCCTGGCTAGACATCCAAACGGCCCCATAAGGGGGGGGGGGGTGCTGCGGTAACACAGGGGGGCAGGCGCCCCCCACCCTTTGCCAAAACGGCTCGGCCAGTGGCCGAGCCGGTAGCGCGCTGGGCGTGCTGTGCCCAGCCGGTCCGCCAGGTCGGGCTGGGCCGTGCTGAGCCGGGCCGACCCGGACCAGGGCGGGTCGACCCGGTTCGGGCCGACCCGGGGGGGGGGGGTCTCAGGCCGGGTCGGTCAGGGCCCGAAACCCCTGTTTTCGGACTATTTGGGTTGAATTGCCCATAACTCGGGCTATGGACCTCCGATCGATGCGCCATCAGCAGCGACACAATCCTTGGAACGAGACGGTCGTTTCAGTATATATCACTCAAGGTTTCAAAATACTTTGAGTTCGGCCGAGTTGGTTTGTACACGAAACCAACCGGGCCCTCGGAGCGGAAACGTTCATATCTTGAGCTTCGGACATCCGATCGACGTGCCGTCGATTTCGTTGAACTCCTCTAATTGAGGCAGATGTTTTGGCATACTCTGCCTGAGGTTTGGACGCAGGTGGAGTACGGTCGGGTTGGGTTTTCCTTAAAAACCAACCGGGCCCCAGGGACGAAAAAGCCAATAACTCTCAGACCTGTGTTTGATTGATGCGCCGTCTGCAACAATGAGTTCATTTTGATGATACGAAACTTTTGGATACATCAAATCTGGACTATGTGTCAGTTGATGTATCAGCCTCTCGGCTTGTGTAGAGGACCCTCCTGAATGAGCTTGTTGTGTGCGGGAACCCTAGAGCTGGTTGCGACTGCTACTGTGACGATGACGACTGTATAGAGATCCTCAGTGGATTCGACGGCGACGACTACAGCACTCAGCGTTCCTATGTGGATCAGTGCTACCGATCCTGTGTGGGTCCGATCCTGTGTGGGTCAGCGCTCAGCGGTTCTGTGTGAGCCAGCGCCTACAGATCCTGTGTGGGTCTGATCCTGTGTGGGTCTTTGCTGGGGTTATTTTCCTAACGATTCTTTGTGGGTCATTGCGGGTGTTAGTACCTTTCGATCCTTTGTGGGTCCGGCGACTTAGATGTAACAATGATCATCTCTATCGTCTTTTGAATAAGTATACCTGTGTGAGCTGAATCCTTTTTTACTTCCTGTGTGGATTGTGTAGTGCTATCCTGTGTGGATTTCGTTTTGCTTTCCTGTGTGGAATATGTATGCTTTGCTGTGTGGACTGGGTTGTTCAAGGGCTCGGAGGTTGGAGCGTATTGGAATTTACGACTTAGGTATATGTATGGGCATATACTTAAGCATTGTCGGTTGTTACGTCGTTATTGTAAAAATCCTTTATGGTTTATCCTTTGTGGATTTTGGGAGACCTTCGGTGGTCTCGAGGTCCCTACTGAGTAGCTTATACTCACCCCTGCATGGGCTATGCCCGCACTACGTTGTGTTGGTTGGAGATGACGGACAACGTTGATCATGGTGGAGGCTTGTGGAGCAGTACAGTACATGGAGGTGGACCACTGAGTGGGACATACTCAGAACGGATGGCGGAACCCGAGGAGTAGTGGAGCTATCTGTACCCACCCTTCAGGTGGGATTTCCAATGGATAGCTCGGCATTGCGGCTTTACTTTAATGTTGTTGTTTTCCCTTTTGAGTTGTACTTTACTTTCAGTTTGGGTTTGTATACTGGCCCATTTACTTTTTCCGCACTTACTGTTGTACCAGCTTTTACTTAGTGTTTACTTTTCCGCTTGTTTACTCTATGGTGCTTGTTTACTATACAAAGGCAATGCCTTTCCTTTTTCCCAGGATTTACGCCTTGGTGCTAGTCGCCAACCCCTGGCCTGTGGAAGGCGGGCTTGGGGTAGTCACGACACGGGCCCCGAGGACGGGTCGTGATAAGAAAATTGACCGAGGAAAATGAAGATATATATAGAGGCTCAGAGAAAAACAAAAGGACATGATGTCAAGTTCACATGTCAAATGCATAAGGATGAAAATACTCAAGAACAAGGATGAACCCCTTGTGGAGAACATCACTGCGAACCCACAAGCATCAAAAATATCATTATGGGATAAACTCACTTCTGCCTTTTATGACACATCAAATCTTCATCAACAACTGAAGAAGAACTCCGAAATCTAGATTCTAGAGTTACAACACTTTGGTTCTTGGAGGAAACTTCTAGAGAAGAACAAAACTTTAATTTCATCAAAATCAAGAAGTCCAAAGTTGATCTTCAAACACACAAGGAATTTTAAACTCCATACAAATTTCCCTGCCTCTACTGTGTTCCTTGTTTTACATTTCTAAGCAGTGTGTGTTTTTTTCACACACATTGTCTCCTGTGTATTAAATGGAGGATATAGAAAACATCTACTCAAAACGCTATCACTTATGTTATCATGTAATATTTAAGAAGATAATGTGTGTGGTCGTTGTTATTTGTCATTCCCACGATGAATAGAGGTAGAGGGTGTGAAACCTGGATAGTAGGTCAAAACTATTATAAAGACCAATACAAGTTGTTTATCAAGTTTTTTGCTAATATAAACTACTTTATGGCATGTGATCACCAAGTGGAGAGGATTAGGTCTCGGCTTGATACCGAACCTCTTGTTTATATTTTTGTACTAATACTCATATACACTGTTTTATATTATCCGATGCTTATATTTTTCATTGACAAAAAACTATATTTATATTAACTCTGATAGTTATTTTTCCTTAGTGTGTATATATTCCTAATTCAGTAAACCTATTCCAAAAGTTGAATTAATTATTTCATTGATTCAACTGAGGACTAATCAACCTTATAGAAACTTGTTGAGCAATAAATTTTTTTTATCTCTACTTCCTTAATTAACTGGGATGTTTGGAATTCAAGGATTTTTATCATAAAGTTTGTAAAAGAAATTTTAATTGGAACTCAATTCACCCCACTCATGAGTATCCACTCCTACCAAGATTTGGCATCATTGGATTTTATTTTCAAGTGTTCAAATTATTTTAAACCATGATTTCAGTTATATATTAAATAGCTTAAAATTTTTATCATATCTAAATTTTCAGTTCTTTAAATTTTATGTAACTATTGAAACTAGAGTTGATGGTGATGCTACTAATAGGCCACCATTATTTAATGATAATAACTATGCATAGTGGAAATTAAAAATGAAAATGTATCTAAAATTAATGTGACCTAAAATCTGGGACACAATTGAAGAACAACATGTATTTCCAGCTACTGCTAGGGACACAAGTTCTTAGATGACTAAAGATACATATAATAATAACTTTAATGCAATGAATGCTTTGTATTGTTCTCTAGGTGATGATGAATTCAATAGAATATCTTCCTGTAAAACTACATATGAACTTTGGGATACATTAGTCATTTTTCATGAGGAAACAACAAATGTTAATGAAATGAGATTAAATACATACAATATTAATTATGATAAATTTAAAATGATGCCTGATGAACATATATCTATAATGTATCTTAGGATAAAAAAATATTGAATACTATGAGTCTTCTGGGAAAAACAATGGACAACAAGGAACAAATCATTACCATGCATCGATGCCCACCTGACAAATAGAGAGGAACTTCTATTTCTATTCATGAATCTTGTGACATAAGAAAGATACCATAAAAGGATCCAATTGTAATGATTATGATGTATGCAGAAGAGCTTAAGGTGAATAAATAAGTAGATAAAGAACCAAGGGATAAGTCAATAGCATTCAAGACTAATACCTCAAAGAACAAAGACAACAAAAAAGTCAACGTTCTTGTAGACAGTTCCACTAGTGAAGAGTCTTATTTAGATAGTGATAATGAGATGGATCATCTTGCTAGAAGATTAAAAATGTTATAACAATATAATAAATTCATTAGGAAGTCCAACTACAAGGGAAGGTATGATAGTAAAGGACAATAGAAGAATGACAGAAAATATAATGACAAATCAAATGAAATAATCTGTTATCAGTGAAAACGAAAAGGTCATGTGAAGGAAGACTACCCCAAGCTGAAATTTAAGAAGAAATTTAATGATAATGGAAAGGGTAATAAAATGGCTATGAAGGATACTTGGAGTGATTTAGAGGACAACTTCAGTAGATCTGATACTTCAGAGAATGAACAGAACAATCATGCCAAATTATGAATCATGACAAAAACATCTGAGGTCACACTTAATTATCCAATAAATAATTCCTATTATCCAGGTAATAAAAGCTAGTCACATAATGATTAAGATATGAATATGTATTAATTATTTAAATACTGCGAAATGCTTAAGGACACCTTTAATGAGATCAAGGAGAAATAAAAATCATTAAAGTGTGAGAATGCTTTATATGAAAATTTTAACTCTGATTTTGTATATTGAAAAAGAAAAATGGGCCTAACTGTTAAAAGAAAATACTAAACTCAAATTTTTAAATGAGAAATTAAAGAAAGATCATGATAATTTTACTACAGTTAGAGTACCTTGACTCAGTTTCTTGGAAAATAGACTTCCCCAAAATATACATTAGGTCTAGGATATAAACTAGGATAGGTAAAAATAAATAAATCTAAATTTATTCCAAAATATTGAAAATTCATGGGTAGTTCTAGTAATGGACCATTTTTGGAAAAACAATTCACTAAAAGACCAAACAATGTGTTTATATATCAAAATATCTCTACTGATTATAGAAAATATATGAGAAAAGTATGGGTTTCTAAAATATTTTTTGCTAACCTCTCTAGACCGAAGAAAATCTGGGTAACAAATCTACACTGCACTTAATATACTTGGATGAATGTGGCCTAATGAGTTCCTGTAAAACTCTGTGGTACTTGGACAATGGATGTTCACAACATATGACAAGAGACTACTCATGCTTTAGGACCCTAATCAATTTTGATGGTGGACATGTTTATTTTGGTAAAAATTCTAAATGGAATATCGTTGGCTTAGGCTAGATTAGTAACCCTAATGCTGTATTAATTTTAAAATTAATTTTTGATGATGGGTTAACATACAATCTACTGAGTATCTCTCAGTTGTGTGATGATGGTTTTAATTTCATGTTTGAAAATGATGTGTGTAATATTTTTAATTATAAAATTGATTTTATATTTAATTATATTATAAATGAGAATGTATATGATGTTGACTTAGATTCATTAGCTATGAAAAATGTTTCTCATTTAAATGAATTTCATAGAGAATCTTGGTTGTGGCACAAAGGATTAGGACAGCTCAATGTGCACAATGATAGGAAACTGGCTAGGAAATTTTTAGTTAGAGACATAACAAAATTGGATTTCCCTCTAAACAATGCGTATAATCCCTGTTAAAATGGAAAGAAACAAAACGTTTCATTCAAACCAAATAAAGAATTTTTTACATCCCAACTTCTTGAGTTGGTTCGCATGGACTTGTTTTGACCATCAATAGTTTCATGTTTAAATGGGATGCACTATATTTATGTTCTTATAGATTATTTTTCTAGGTACACTTGGTTATAAATTCTCGCTCAAAAAAGTGATTCTTGTTCCTATTTTTTTGAAATACTCCAAGAATGTAGAAAATAATAGTGGACTTAGAATTAATACCTTGAGATTTTATCATGTTCATGACTTTGAAAATCATAAGTTTGAATTTTATTTCTCACACAATGGCTACAGTCACAATATATCTCCTAATAGAACACCTCCACAAAATGGAGTCATATAATGAAGAAGTGGGACACTTCAAGAGATTTCCCGAACAATTCATAGTGATTATAATATACCCATTTACTATTGGGTTGAAGCTAAAAATACAACTTGTTATACGATCAATAGAGTCTTAATTAGACATGTTCTTAAGAATCCATCTTGCGATATTTGGAATAATGGGAAGCCTATGGATAAATACTTCATTGTTTTTGGATGAAAAGTCTTTATTCTTAACACTGAAGACAATCTTGTCATGTTTACCTCCAATAGTGATGAAGTAATTTACTAGGATAATACATCTCGAGTAAAGCCTATAGGGTATTCAATTAGAAAACCAAATGTGTAGTGGATTCAGTTCCTTTCAAATTTGATGAGACTAATATACATGAACCCAAAACCACTCTTGAATATCTTGAAGAAGATATATCAATTCTGGACTTTAATGATAATGATAGTGAACACCCTTTAAAAGTAACAAGTTCTGGGAATCTTCCAGAATTTTCACCTATTGATTATGAACCTATAAAAATGTAGAGGAGTCTAGTTCAACACTTTCTAGAGGTATTAGAACTCTGAAGAATAATCCATTAGATGCTGTAGTATCTTATTCAAATAGTGGGACACAAACCAGACTTCTCTTAGAATCCAGGTTGAACATCAAGCATTTCATTCACATCTTGAAGCCAAAAATATTAATCATGTTATAAATGATGAATTTTTGGTGATGTCTATAAAAGAATAATTATATCAATTTGAATGAAACAAAGTATGGGAACTAGTTGAAATAACAAAGGGCACTATGACAATAGACACTAAATGTGTTGATAGTAACAAAGATGATGATTCTATAAATATAGTTATAAACAAAGCTAAATTAGTTACATAGGGTTATAGTCAAGATTAAGGAAGAGAATATGAGGTAACCATGGCACCTATAGCTAGGTTATTGGCCATTTGGATACTACTTTCTTATGCATCTCATATCAATTTTTTACATTATCAAATGGATGTTAAAAGTGATTTCTTGAATAGGTTCATAGTTGAAGATGTGTTTGTTGAATGACCCCCTGGTTTTAAAAATCCCCATTTTCCTAATCATGTTTTTAAACATTCAAATGAATTATATGTATTAAAGCATGATCCAACATCTTGGTTTGATAGGCTCAGCTCTTTTCTTATTTCTAAAATTTTTACTAAAGGAATAGTTGATCATATTCTCTTCATTAAAATAATTTCAAAAGTTGTTTTGATTGTACAAATTTACATAGATGATATAAATTTTTGATCGTCTAACAATTCCTTATGTACTGATTTTCAAAAATAATGAAAAATGAATTGGAAATGAGTTTAATGGGAGAACTTAAATTTTTACTCTGTTTTCAGATTTTTCAAAATAAATATGGTTATGTTTTAAATCAAAGTAAATATGTAAAGGATATTTGGAAATGTTTTTGGTTGGATTGTAGTAATGTTACTGATACAACTATGAGTATCACTTATAAGTTTTATGTAGATGATGCTGGAGAACTAATGGATCAATCCAAATACAAAGGTATTATCGGGAGTCTCCTCTACCTTTCTGCTAGAAGACCTGTCATTATGTTTAGTGTATGCATGTGTGCTCATTTTCAATCCAATATTAAAGAGTCTCATTGAAATTATGTTAAAATAATTTTTAAATATCACAAGTATACTATAATATTAGGACTATTTTATCAAAGAGGACAACCTTTTGATTTAAAAAGTTATTCAGATTCTGACTTTTCTGATTGGATGTTAGACATAGAGAGAACCTTTGGAACATGTCACTTTTTAGGCTAGTCACTAGTATCATGGTGTAGTAAGAAATATAATTGTGTTGCATTATCTACTAGAAAAGCTAAATATATAAATTCTTTTAGTTGTTGGGCTCAAATTCTGTGGATGAAACACACTTTAATAGACTATGGATATCAATAGAAACATGGCTCTCTAAACTGTGACAACAGAGGTGCTATTAATATCTCTAAAAATCCAATATCCCATGATAGGTAAAAGATTATTGATGTAAGACATCACTTCTTAAGAGATCATTATCAATCAGGTGATATCACTCTTGAATTCATTCGTATTGAACATAAAATGGAAGATATATTCACAAAGCCTTTGAATTATGAGAGGTTACATTACATCAAACTTGAGTTAGGAATGATAAATTGTTTGACCTTATGGATAAAACATCACCATTACACTTTATTGATACGACATCACTGTTAGACCTTTCCCATAACACATCACGTTAGACCCTAACAATAGGACCTCACCTTTAGACCTTACCGACATGACCTCAATGTTATACCATAACGATAGAACCTCATAGTTAGACCTTTCCGATAGAACCTCACTGGTAGACCTTACCGATATGACCTCACCATTAGACCTTACCTATAGGACCTTACCATTAGACCATACTTATTGGACCTCCCCGTAATACCTTACCAATACCTCCATACTGATAGATGACGAGAATCTGGGACTTTATGTTTTTGTGCTCTCAGCTGGAATCTGAAACATTTTTTACATATTAAGATTTTTTTTTATCTGTATTCTTTTTCGATCACTAAATGATAAAATTAAAACACGGATCACTTCTCAATCCATGTCAAACTCTCTCCTGAACTGTTTTCTCCCCAATCTCATAACCTAAACCTCTTCAGAAAACCTGAACCTCTCTAGATCTATAGAAAGAGTCCGAAGGCCGTCAGTTGCTAAGGAATGAGACGTTCCTGATCCTAAGAGACCTAGAGCTGAATAGAGTAGTGGAATCTAGGAAGTGGAAAATGTATTGAACCCATATTTATCCAAAAGATAAATATTAGTTGAGAAGGATTAATGTTCAGAGTGGCTACATTAGAGATGGTCATTAGTACTTAATTCACTAGAAGCTCGGGGCTGGGTTGAATGTTTTTCAAACAACAATGGACCCTATTGCCCGATGTTTATGAATGTATTTTATGAGT
This sequence comes from Viscum album, assembly GCA_963277665.1. NCBI lineage: Eukaryota > Viridiplantae > Streptophyta > Magnoliopsida > Santalales > Viscaceae > Viscum > Viscum album. The sequence goes on from OY728137.1 coordinate 1,663,715,914, forward strand.
AACTCAAGATCGAGCAGTTTGAGGATGAGCACCGAATGATTTCTAGAGTAAATATAGTAAGTGTGAGCTTCTCCTCTGTTGAATGGGTTGAATGATTGTGGGTTGCACATGAAATGATTTTTTATTTTTACGTAAAATTGGTACCTCTAACTATTGGGTTTATTTTCTATGAAGAAGCAATAGAAGAAAAGATAGGGAACATAATTCCTTGGAAAGTAGTTTCTGCTAAAAAGATAGGGGAAGATAAGCTCCATTTTATGTTTATTCAACATGTTTTATGTCCCAGCAAATGGGACATAACAACTTTAAATTATTAGGATGTCTTTCTCTTGTATCTGTTAATGCATGAATAGAAGATCAAATTATATTGGTTTTTTATGATTCAACTATAATATATGACCAATCCTTATTACAAATCCATTTCCCTATTCTATTCTATGTTGATATCACTTATGTTGAAATTGAAATATGTTTATAGGAAACTATTGTTTTTCATGATAACCATTGCATCACTAATGTGATCATCAAGTTGATGAAGAGTAAATAGAATCCATGAATGAAATGATTGATGAATGATGAGGCTAAGGTGTATGAAGAGTTTAATCCTGTGACTGATACTACTATGCCTATGAATAAGAGAGACCCCAGTTTTATGCCTGATGAAATATAGCCTGCTTAATCAGATGAATAAGTAGAATAAGTTATTGTTGTGCAAGAAAGAGAGGATTCTCCTACAGATGACATGACCGACCCTGACATTCCTTCCAATCCTCGTGCCAATACTATATCCTTTGGATATCCTAGTACTCCAAAGATATTTCCTATAAGAGAGACTATCATAAGGGATGATGATAAGGAAACCAATGAACTAGAAGGGGCTGAAATTGTCTTAAGAGAAGTTAGAGATTCCTCAGATGAGGATGAGGACTCTGAACCATGTCACGCAATCGTTGAGATAGCTTCTTCTGAAAATGATGAAAAATTTCAAATTCTTTGTCCTTGAGTAGGACATAAAAAATTGGTAGAAAATGGAGTTTAAGAAGTTGGTGATTCAGTTGAAGATAGAGTTGTTCTGGATGTTGTAGAAGATTCTATAGTGGAATTGGAAATGAACCTTCCTGTTGATGAAGTTGATCAAGGAGGTCAGATAGAGATAGATGTGGTTGTTTAGAATAATTGTCTTTGTGAGGGGGATGAAATTTTTTCTACAGGATCAGTTTATGTTGCTCATGAGATAGAGGACTAGACAGTAGCTCCGGGATTTGTGGTTTTAGGTCTAGATTATGGAGACTCTGAAGATGACCATCCTATCAGAATCCTTCCAATTCCTTCTAACTCAAAAACTACCATTGAATAGCCAATGTTTTTGTTACCTCGAGTCTATTTAAAGAATGATGAATTAGATTCATTGAAATTATAACTGAAGAGGTTTATTGATGAGAAAAACATTGATATAGCGATAAAAATAGCTCACAATCAAGAACTCATGATATCTGCAGTGCAAAGGATAGTCTCTACCTCTTACTCAGCTATGTTACATGAGGTCAAGGAATATCAGAATCAATTAAAGGATTTGGAAGATTCTATAGAATCAATGTATTATTCGATTGTCAGCTTATATTCATATATGGATTGAAGAGCTCAGGTGGACAGAGACCTTAGATATGTTAAAATTGTGGATCAACAACTGGTCACTATGTATGAGGATTTTAAGAAATCTATGGAAACACATGTGAAAGGACAAGATAATGATGAAAAAGACTGATCAGTGGGCTAACAAAAACATTTTAGGAGACTGTGTATTTCTCTATAACACCTTTGGGTGCATCTTCTTCTGCTTCAGCCTCACCTCCAGTTGACATTGAAGCTTTTAGGACCGTTGTTAGAGAAGAAGTGGAAGATTTCACTTATGATAATACCTAAGACACTATAGTCATTTCAACCAGCCAGGAAATTTATAAACTTGTAAGAAATTTTTTAGGGGAAGATGCTCAAGATCATAAGGCCATCAAGGATTAAGTTGACTTCAATTATAAACGGTCTTACACCAAGCATCACTTGGATGGTTACTTCATGTTTCTATTGGAGGACATGATGATTCCACCTATCACTCAGCCATTCATAGATCAAGTGAGAAAGCCTCGGGAGATGACTCCTTCTTTAGAAAAATTCATGGTGAATAAAGATGATTTTATTTCTATAATGGAAAGAGGGGGAAGCATTATTTTTGACTTCTTGAATCTTCTCTTCAAATTCCTTCATGTGTATTTTACTCCCATCATTGTTCCTCCTCCATTGCCTACTTTTTCAGTTGCCTCCGGTTCTAGAAGTACTGCTCCTTTGATGAGTCCAACCTAGGCCATCCGATGTTTAACCCCAATGATTCCTCAAATATCTACTCAATACAGGTCTATTAGTGCCTCGGTGGCTACTCCTCATACACTAATAACTTCCATCCCTCAGTATATCCCTTCAGAACATGCCTCCTCAACCTCCAAGTCCAATGCTCTAATGGACATATTTGATGTGAATTGAGTGTGGACACTATTAGTTGATATAGATTGGTGTATCTCTTTTTGTATATTGAACTACCATTTTATTAATAAAGGCCCTCTATTTTCACTATTTTTCTGTTATGTACCCTTTTTTGTTAATCACAAAGAGGGAGAAGACATTCAATGTGGAGAAACTTTTCACAATAAGAATTATCTCAGAGAAAGAAGTGTTTATATGTGTTTGTATGTGTTTTTACCTAAATGTAGTGTTTTAAAAAATATTTTTTCATTCTTACATCAATGATGAAATTAGAAGATTTGTTTAAACTTGATTAAAAACTCTTAAATCTAAAGATTCAATGACGTAATTTGTGATTATATAAAAAGTTGAGATTATCGGACTCACCTATTTTGATAATCCCAAATCATGTTTTGATAATCCCAAACAATGTTTTGATAATCCGAAATCTTCTTTTCATTTATGTGAGAACCATGTTTTCATTCTACGCTTATTTTATTTCATTAATGATTCTTGTTTCTATAGATTAATTTTCATATACTCTAAATCTCAATTATTGATTAGTTAAGATTACAGTGAAAAATTTATCTAAGTACAAAAGACATTGATCCAAAGTCACCAGTACAAGTGTCACTGATACATGGTCACCATTACATGGTCATCGATACAATGGTCACTATTATAAGGTCATCGTTACAAGGTTATCTCTATAAGGTTACCGATACAAAGGTCATCATTACAAGGTTAACACTACAAGTTTACTGTTACATGGTTACTATTACAAGGTCAGCGTTACATGGTCACCTATGAAAACCTCTTATTAAAAGTTAACAAAGAAAATTCTACCAATGTATGGTTATAGATGAATATTTCCGATGGGAACCTACTATTAAAACCTACCATTATAAAGAGTACTATTACCAGTCTACCGACACTTATGCTTCCATACTCTGTCAATTTCTCAATATTATTCGAATGGTGAAATTTGAAAAATTAAATTATTCTGACATTAATTAATGATCATTGTAAATGTATCAGGATAGAATACCGTGGACAATACGAGGCATGAGAAATAATGTACGTGATCAACTCATTCCCATTATCGGACCTCAAATACGAAAGAAAAAAAGAAGGAAGAAAATTATGATATATATAGAGGCTTAATGAAAATGAAGGACAAGAAGTGAAGTTAACTAGTTGAATTCATAAGGAATAAACTACTGAAGAATATGGAAGAACCCTTTTGGAGCGCTTCACTGCGAACCTACAATCATTAAGAAAAGAATTCTGGGACAAATTCACTTCTGCCTTCTATGACTCATCAACTCTTGATCAACATCAGAAGAAGAACACTAAAAGCTATAACCTAGAGTTATGACACTCTGATTTTTGGAGGCAACTTGCACAGAAGAAAAAAACATTCATTTCCCCAACATCAAGAAGTCCAGAGTTGATCATCAAACACATATATCATTCTGAACTCCATCCTAATTTCTCTATCTATACTGTGTTCTTTATTTTCCATTTTTAAGCAGTGTCTGTTTGTTACACACACACTGTCTCCTATGCTTTAACTGTAGGATACTGAAAATCTCTACTAAAAACATTCTCACTTTTATTCCAATGTAAAAATGTGGAAGGGACCATGTATGGTTTGTGTTATTTTTCTTTCCCATGATGAATAGTGGTGGAGGGTGTGAACCCTGGACAGTTTGTGAAATTTTTTTAAATCCTGATACAAGATATGTATCAAGTTTATTGCTAATATAAATTCCTTGGTGGTCAGTTATCACTATGTGGATATGATTAGGTCTCGACTTGTGATTGAAGATCTTATTTATATTGTTATTCTAATCCTCTTATACTCTGTTTCATTTCCCTATGCTAGAACTATCATGGGCTTGGAAACCCACGAATGGTTCACATGCTCCAGCGCAATTGTGCCCAATGTCGCCACAATATGGTTTTCCTGTCTGAATTTTTTTTGGAAAACAAGGAAACCACTAGAATTTCCTAGAAATGCGGATTCCAAAGCTGTCTCTCTGTCTCCAGACAAGGCCATTCTGGGGGACTATGTCTCCTATGGAAGGAACATCTCAACGTCAGGATCTTGTCTTTCTCCTCGCACCACGTGGCTGTGACTGTTCAGGTGGACCACACCCCACCATGAACCTTTGCGAGATTCTATGGCTGTTCGGCACATAATGAGAGTGAGATATCTTTGGATCTCCTCTACAAACTTCATCACGATAAGTTTACTATAGTTAGAGATACCTTAACACAGTTTCTAGGAAAATAGATTTCCCCAAAATATACAATAGGTCTATGATATCAAATAGGACAGGGAAAAATTAGTAAATCTAAAGTTATTAAAAAATCATGACAATTCATGGGTAGTTTGAGTTTTGGACAATTTTTGGAAAAAAATTCTCTAAAAGACCAAACTATGTGTTTATGTATCGAAATATAAATACTTATTATAGAAAATCTATGACACAAGTATGGGTTTCCATAATATTTCTTGCTAACCTCTCTGGACCGAAGAATATCTGGGCACCAAAGTTACACTCCACATAATATGATTTGCATGGATGTTGCCTAAAGAGTTCCTGTAAAACACTGTGGTACTTGGACAATGGATGTTCACAATATATGACAAGATACTACTCATGCTTTAGGATCCTAATCAATGTTGATGGTGGACATGTATATTTTGGTGAAAATTCTAAATGGAAGATCTTTGGCTTAGGCCAGATTAGTAACCCTAATGTTGAATTAATTTTAAAATTAATTTTTGATGATGGGTTAAAATACAATCTACTGAGTATCTCTTAGTTGTGTAATGATGGTTTTAATGTCATGTTTTAAAATGATGTGTGTAATGTTTTTAATTAAAAAAATTATTTTATATTTAATTCTCTTATAAATGAGAATGTATATGATATTGATTAAGATTCATTAGCTATGAAAAATGAATCCCATTTAAATGAATTTCATAAATAATCATCATTGTGGATCAAAGGATTAGGAGACTTCAATGTGCACAATCATAGGAAATTGACTAGGAAATGTTTAGTTAGAGGCATAACAAAATTGGATTTCCCTCTAAACAAAGTGTATAATACTTGTCAAAATAGAAAGCAACAAAACGTTTCATTCAAACCAAATAAATAATTTTTTACTTCTCAACCCCTTGAGTTGGTTCACATGGACTTGTTTGGACCATCAAGAGTTTAATGTTTAAATGGGAAGCACAATGTTTATGTTCTTATAGATTATTTTTCTAGGTACACTTTGTTATAAATTCTCGCTCAAAAAAGTGATGCTTGTTACTATTTTTTGAAATACTCCAAAAATGTAGAAAATCATAGTGGACTTAGAATTAAGACCTTGAGATTTTATCATGTTCGTGAGTTTAAAAATTAGGTGTTTGAATCTTATTGCTCGCACAATGGTTATAGTCACAATATCTCGGCTCATAGAACACCTCCGCAAAATGGAGTCGTAGAATGAAGAAGTGGGACACTTCATGAGATTTCCCAAAATATTTGTAGTGAGTATAATATACCTAATTACTATTGGGTTGAAGCTAAAAATACAACTTTTTATACCATCAATAGATTCTTAATTAGACCTATTCTTAATAATTTACCTAGAGATATTTGGAACAATAGGAATCTTAAGGATAACTACATCAATGTTTTTGGATGAAAAGTCTTTATTCTTAAAACTAAGGGCAGTCATGTCATGTTTACCTCTAATAGTGATGAAGGAATTTACTTGGATAATACATCTCGAGTAAAGCCTATAGATTATTCAATGAGAAAACAAAATGTGTGGCGGATTCAGTTCATGTCAAATTTGATGAGACTAATATACATGAACCCAAAACTACTCATGAATATCATGAGGAAGATATATCAATTCTGGACATTAATGATAATGATAGTGAACACCCTGTAAAAGTAACCAGTTCTGGGAATCATCTAGAATCAACACCTATTGAGTATGAACCTATAAATAACAAATAGGAGTCTAGTTTAACTCTTTCTAGAGGTATTAGAACTCTGAATAATCATCCTTTATATTCTTTAGTATCTTATTCAAATAGAGGGACACAAACCAGAGCATCTCTGAGAAACCAGGTTGAACATCAAGCTTTTCATTCACATCTTGAAGCAAAAAATATTAATTATTCTATCAATGATGAATTTTTGGTGATGTCTATGAATGAAGAATTAAATCAATTTGAAAGAAACAAACTCTGGGAACTAGTTGAAATAACTAAGGACACTTTGAGAATAGACACTAAATGTGTTTTTAGGAACAAAGATGATGAATCTAGAAATATTGTTAGAAACAAAGATAAATTAGTTGCACAGGGATATAGTCAAGATGATGGAATAGAATATGAGGTAACCTTGGCACCTATAGCTAGGTTATATTCTATTTGCATACTACCTTCTTATGCATCTCATCTCAATTTTAAACGTTATCAAATGGATGTTAAAAGTGATTTTCTGAATGGATTCATAGTTGAAGATGTGTTTGTTGAACGACCCCCTAGTTTTAAAAATCCCCATTTTCCAAATCATGTTTTTAAAAATTCAAATGATTTATAAGTTTTAATGAATGCTCCAACATCTTGGTTTGATAGGCTGAGCACTTTTCTTATTTCTAAAATTTTTACTAAAGTACTAGTTGATCCTACTATCTTCATTAAAAGAATTTCAAAATTGTTTTTTATTGTACAAATTTATGTATGTGATATAATTTTTTGATCGTCTAAAAATTCATTACGTACCGATTTTCAAAAATGATGAAAAATGAATTGGAAATGAGTTTAATGGGAGAACTTAAAATTTTCCTTAGTTTTCAGATTTTTCAAAATAAATATTGTACTGTTTGAAATAAAAGTAAATATATTAAGGATATTTTGAAATGTTTTTGGTTGGATTGTAGTAAATTTAGTTATACAACTATGAGTACCACTTATAAGTTGGATGTAGATGATGCTGGAAAACTACTGGATCAATCCAACTACAATGGTATTATAGAGAGTCTCATCTACCTTTCTGCTAGAAGACCAGACATTATGTTTAGTGTATTCATGTGTGCTCAGTTTCAATCCAATATTAAAGAGTCTCATTTAAATTCTGTTAAAATCATCTTTAAATATCACAAGTATACTATAAAATTAGTACTATTTTATCTAAGAGGACAACCGTTTGATTTAAAAAGTTATTCAGATTCTGACTTTGCTGATTGAATGTTATACAGAGAGAGAACCTTTGGAACATGTCACTTTTTAGGCTAGTCACTAGTATCATAGTGTAATAAGTAATAGAATTGTGTTGCATTATCTACTATAAAAGATAAATATATAGGTGATGGTAGTTGTTGGGCACAAATTCTGTGGAAGAAACACACTTTAATAGACTATGGATATCAATAGAAACATGGCTCTATAAACTGTGACAACAGAGGTTCTATTAATATCTCCGAAGATACAGTATCCCATGAATGGAAAATGTTTATTGATGTAAGACATCACTTCTTAATAGATCTGTAACACCCCGAGCTTCCACGATACGCTTCTCATTCAATAATGAAATAGCTTGCATTGAACGCAACTTCGAGTTCTAAAACACCGCGACAAATCAAAGTAGTCGTTATGAATAGTAATAACCACTTTTTAAAATTATAGAAATTTTATATTTCAAAATGGAATTCATTTTTGTATTCCTAATATCGAAATTAGCCTATGTTGAATTTTTGGTATTTTTCTGAGAACTTCTAATTTTTATGAATAGTGAAAAATACTTTAAAACAACTTTTTTAATCAAAATAATTTATTGTGATAAATTATACTATTTAGTGGTTTTAAGGTATAATTAGAATATATTTTTACCATTTTATCCAATGGTGGTCATTAGAAATAATTTAACATTGAAATTGGACATAAACAATTGCCAATCTTTTGATATAAATTGTTTCTTGAAAACACGCTATTTGTCGTAACAGCGGGAATTAATCATAAAATTAATTAATACAACTTATATGTTTGGAATTTTTTAAAATAGACATCATTTTTGAATTCGGAATATCAATTATAGCTTAGGGTGAAATTTTGGCATTGTTCTGAAAAACTTCAATTTTTGATGAATAGTGAAACCACTAAGTGGTAGTTAAATAACTGATTTTTCGTTTAAATGAAATATTACCACTTCTGTGATTTGATTTTCAAAAATCCGACATACATGGTTGTCATTAAAAAGTAAAATGTGGTTCAATGGGATAAAAATAATTTTTTGGTGAATAGTAACTTATTAAGTTTTAATCGCGATTTGTGGTAATTAGGGTAGTTTAAGGTATAAATAATACTTTAATAATATTAAATGACCTAGACACATGTCCCAACCTCATTGGTTGTGTCATGGCCGACCAAGACAAGCCATGGCCTAACTTGGGGACCCCATGGATCCACTTTTGTAGGGAAATAACATAAATTACTTTTTATTTAATGTTAAAGTGAAAATGACACTAACATAAATTGTTCTACTAAAACAATTTTTAAGTAGGGTTACACAAGTCCAAATTTTGACTATAAATATTCATTAGAAAGCTAAAAAGATTTCCTACATCATAGTATTTTTTTTATAATTTTTAGACATTAAATAAATTAAATTATTTATGACATCATTATGATGTGGCGATGACCTCATTATTTAACGATTTAAATAAAATGAGAAGATAATGCAAAATCCAAGGATTACACTTGTCCAAAACCAATTGGATGAGTGGATTTCGATGCCTTATCACCTTATCCACGAATTCTATCAATGTGGGACCTTTTAAAACCGAAACACATTTTCAAATAATGTAATGTTCCTTTACTTTCCAAAAGTGCCCCTCCTCTCCTCTTATAAAAGGCCCCCACCTCTACCTCATTTCACACACTCTTCAAGCCATTGGCTCGGCCAACCCCTGCCCATTTGCTCTCTCCACATCCCTCTCCTCATCCTAGAGGATTCCCTTTGGGCAGAATCCTTTCAAAGGAAGCCTTTAGGCTCAACTCAAAAGGAGTTACACTTTTTAAGGTAATTCATTCTCTCATGTTCTTTTGTTTTATTTTGCTTCTCCAACCCCCTAAACTCTTTTTATTTACTTCTTTTGTAACAACACCAGTATCATAAATATACTAGGATGTTGTTATAAGATTTATTTGAGCTTCACTTCCACACAACTACATCAAATGGTTAAAGAACATAAGGTTTCCGTGGATGGCGAAATTCTGCCTCCCGAAACGATGATTGTTCAACACTCATTTAACACCTTCAAAGGTGGCCATTATGATGTCACTATTTTTATATATGATATATAATATGTTTATGTTTTCCTTAAGCTTCTGTTTTTTTCATTTTGGGCATACCTTTATGGTTTCCATTATGGGTAAAACACAATATCTTCATTTTAGGAAGCGCGGACTACCGCCCCCTGAAAGTGATTTGATTCGTTAATACCATATGTGGGATGTGTGAAGGATAAAGTTAATGATATTATATATGTTATTATACTGGAATTATAATATACTCTCATATCATTATGATTCCATTCCAGAAAATATGAAATAGAAATGGAAGTAGCGTTCATGCGTACGTACGGCTTACCGTCTCCATGAACGGTGCATTTCATTTCTTACCTCTAAATGTGATGTAATATTATAAATGAATGTATGTACTGGATATATATGACATATATGATATCTAAATCATGAATACCATTCTGGATATAATGAACCTTTGACCAAATTAACAACATGTAAGTGTAAGAAGCCTATTTTTGACTTAAGAACCAAATACCGACAAAATGAACATTATTAACTTAAATAATTACATAATGTTCATATCATTGTAATAAGTGATATAATAAGGATAATGAAGTTGAAAATGGTTCTTAATAAGGTATATATTAACTCTAGTTTATTATTCAGGAGGTTAAAGAACGGTTGAGTCAAGTCAGACACGAGGTAAGGGAACTTCTTAACCCAATTTTCGTTCTTTGGGTTAATATCCTACTTTCAAATTATGTCATGATATTATTATGTCATATCCTGTATTTGTACATTATTTATGTGTACTTGTAGTGAATACACATAATAGATCTATTTTATTTTAAAAATGCTCTTTGTAAGGGAATTTCTTAACCCAACTTCCATTCTTTGGGTTAATCTCCTACTTTCAAATTATGTCATGATATTATTATGTCTTATTTTGTATTCTTTATGTGTAACTATAGTGAATAGACATAATATATCTATTTTATTTTAAAAATGATCTTTTGAAGGACTCCGTCTCAATCCCCTTTCATTGAGGCATATTTGGTTTTATACACAACTTTCTTTTATACGGTGTATAAACCCCTTTGACTTTTACATTTATTCAAAAGGAATCTTTTTTATACGAAGCATTTTACTAAACGACAAAAGGGAATGTTTTTCTTTCCGTAATTATGCGGCGACAACGACTTCTCCGCCGCCGTGACCATTATTTGAGTTTCGGCTTCCTCTACAAGCCATACCTTCTTTTTAAAAGAAAAATAAATACCATGTTTTACTTTTCTTTTATTGAAAATGGTTTTGAAAGCGTTTTTATTATATCAATGTGTTGTATTGATATCTTGTGATTGAAATGTGGAAATGTTATGTTTCCTTTAAGTATGTTTAATGTGATACAATTATGTTATGGTTTATGATATGTTTAAACCTATTCATATGAGGAATGTATTGGACTTAATAAGTGACGGGTGGAGCCCGCTATAGCTCCTCGATGCATCGGTAGGTCTCATGAGACAACTAGACGTGGAATTGGCCGAGGCCCTTTCCCAATTTGATTTATGGTTTTGGCCGAGGCCTTAATCATTTTAGACGTCTTGGCCGAGGCCTTGACAAAGTGTTTCAGAATGTCTGGCATTATACATTCCCTCATTATGAAAGTGGTTATTGATATTGCATGTGATTATTCGACCAGTAGAATATCCATGTGAAGAAGTAAATGGCATTATCTCATTTTACTTTTGCCATATTATGTTGATGTTCAAGTTTAAAAGGCTTTTGTTTTAGTTATACATTGCCTTAAATGTTAATGTTTATTTATGAAAGCTTCCGCAATATCGTTATCCTTACTGAGCATCTGAGCTCACCCCTTTCAATGTTTTAATATTTTCCAGGATGTGAAGAAGTATTTTATGAATGACCTGCAGGGATAGTCAGAAGAGGATATGAGTGTGGACTATGGAGACTTTGTTATTGTAGTTTTTCACTTTTTGATGTAATGAAAGACTTATGAATGTATCTAGTGTTTCCAAGGCTACTAAACTAATCGGTCTTTCGAGACTTGATCTTTTGTGATCATGTCAATGTTACGAAGTAACGCACCGACTTTGGGTAGCTGGGGTCGGGGCGTTACAGTTGGTATCAAAGGCAGTTTAGTACTAACCTTGGAAGCTAGATGTAGATAAACTCTGATTAGAACGCATAGCCCAAAGATAGGCTTCGAGGATTAGTATAGAAGAACTTCCTAGAATTTTGGTATTATAGAGATGATATGAGTTTTCCGAGCAATACATCCCTGTCTGGATACGAGCAGGTAGAGGCGGCTCTGGCACAGATGTACATAGGGGTAAAACCCGAAAACACCGCTTTGAGCTAGACTCGAACGGGAACTGGTGCACGACAACGGGCCTTGCTGCACTCTTGGTTACGACACTCCCGGGGGATATGCTTAAGATAATTCTCATTTTCTTTACAAACCACTATGAACGGTTATGAGTATATACTTTCTCAAATAAAACCTTTTTATGATTATGGATTATATCCATAAATAGTTCAATTTATGTTAAGTATTATACAAGTATGGAATTATGTATTTTGATTCATAAACTAATCTGGTTTATGCCATTGTTTAGAAATGGCGCCTAGTAGAAGGAATGGAAACTGTATCAATGCACGAACTCCGTGTAGGGATTGCCCTCCTGCTCAAGATAATTATTGTGGACCTGGAGAGACAACTGGTGCTGATCAACTTATTACCATACTGGGACAACTCACGCAGGTTATGAATAACAACCTTACTCGTATGGAGCACCCTGATCCGCAACGTGGAGGATCAATGCTAGATCGTTTCATGAGGCAACAACCACCAACCTTTAATGGGAGTACAAATCCTATAGTAGCTGAGCAATGGATAAATTCCTTAGAGAAAATATTCCATGCCTTGGGGAGTAGTGGAAGGGAGAAGGTTGTCATGGCAGTTTACCGCCTCACTGGAGATGCCGATCAATGGTGGTCACTAATTCAAAACACAAAGGAAGATGATGAATTAACAAACATGGAATGGCAGGAGTTCAAAGAACTGTTCTTAGAAAAATACTTACCTCGAGACCATCGAGCGGATATGGAAAGGGAATTTTTGAGTCTGAGACAAAAGGAGGATGAGAATGTCGCAATGTATGAGGCTAACTTTACAAGGTTAGCGAGGCATGCTGCAGATTATATACGTAACCCAAGAAGTAAGATTGATCGTTTCTTTGATGGGTTAAAACCATTTCTCCGTCGAGCTCTAGTGTCACAATCTTTCTCAACATACGAAGATATAGTCTCATGTGCTATCAAGACAGAAAAGGAATTCTCTAAGTCTTATGACAACAAAGTAAAGCAAGAGAAGAAGAGAACGGTGGAACAAGAGACAGATAAAGGGAAAAAGGGAAAGAAGGATTTTCCATTATGTGATAATTGTGGGAAGAATCACCCTGGTACTTGCCTAAAAGGAATGGGAGTCTGTTATAAATGTGGAGAAAAAGGTCACCAGGCACGTGATTGCAAGGGAAAGAAAGAGGATGTCAAAGTTGAATGCTACAATTGTAGAGAAATGGGTCATTATGCAAATGAATGTCCTAAGCGTCAAGGAAACTTACCTCAGAAAAGGACAAGGGATCAAGGACAATCTTATGCTATTACTACAGTTGAAGCAGAATAACTAATGTATTGGTGCTTTTGGACTCATGGATTATATTCTGGTTATTAGAATAATGTGATCTATATAAGGATTGTACTGCAGTACTTGTTGGTTTCAGTAAGGTTTTAATATGATTAAGGTAATCATATTTTTAGTATGTGACAATAAGAGAAACTTTTCTTTGTTTGGGGAATCTGATGTTACAATTGATTTTGGAATTTAGAGACCTTTTAGAGAAAGTCTGGACGAATATATTTTGGATAACTATAAAGGTTGGAGTGGATTAAGTTGAACTTTGGATAGTATTGTTTAAGGTTAAAACATTTATGAAGATTATTTTTGGAATAGTATAATACTATAGTTTTAGGAAAAGGACAACCTGCAGGGTGGGGAATAACCCGTTGCGTTGGACAAAGCTGCAGGAATCGAACCCACAACTATAGTGCGACAAGCCTTTATTTCCTACCACTAGCCTACAGGAAGTCCCTGGTTATTACAAAATAATTTTACTAATCTAAATGGTATGTTTTAACATTTTGAACCTTATACAATTAGGATAAGTATGATATTTTTGAGTTCTATTATCTTTTTGAGTGAAAGATGAGTTGAAGGTTGAAACTCTAATTGTCAAGCATAAATATATATATACCTATCTCTTATTCAATGAATAAATTAATTCTTAAACTTTAGTAAAGGGATATTAAAACAAAAAAATGTGTTATCCTAATACCTTATGTCTTGTTGAACTGATGATATTTTAAATCAATATAGATTGAAGGCTTTGAGGCCCTCAATTTGACAGTTGATTGTTATTGATGACCTCAATCACTCCCTACAAATATTTACGTTTTCCTCCAATTATATGTCTCTAATTGCCACAAATGTTCTCCTTATCGAGATTATAATTTGGTGGTGACTTTCTTATTTCCATTTACCTCTTATTAAGGCTAAATTTTATTAATCTTATTTCCGATGTGGGTTTTCCACAAAGGTATTTTCCCTTTTCAACCTTTTATTTTCAAAGAAAAATTTCAAATTGCGAGGACGCAATTTATTGAAGGAGGGGAGAATGTAACACCCCGAGCTTCCACGATACGCTTCTCATTCAATAATGAAATAGCTTGCATTGAACGCAACTTCGAGTTCTAAAACACCGCGACAAATCAAAGTAGTCGTTATGAATAGTAATAACCACTTTTTAAAATTATAGAAATTTTATATTTCAAAATGGAATTCATTTTTGTATTCCTAATATCGAAATTAGCCTATGTTGAATTTTTGGTATTTTTCTGAGAACTTCTAATTTTTATGAATAGTGAAAAATACTTTAAAACAACTTTTTTAATCAAAATAATTTATTGTGATAAATTATACTATTTAGTGGTTTTAAGGTATAATTAGAATATATTTTTACCATTTTATCCAATGGTGGTCATTAGAAATAATTTAACATTGAAATTGGACATAAACAATTGCCAATCTTTTGATATAAATTGTTTCTTGAAAACACGCTATTTGTCGTAACAGCGGGAATTAATCATAAAATTAATTAATACAACTTATATGTTTGGAATTTTGTAAAATATACATCATTTTTGAATTCGGAATATCAATTATAGCTTAGGGTGAAATTTTGGCATTGTTCTGAAAAACTTCAATTTTTGATGAATAGTGAAACCACTAAGTGGTAGTTAAATAACTGATTTTTCGTTTAAATGAAATATTACCACTTCTGTGATTTGATTTTCAAAAATCCGACATACATGGTTGTCATTAAAAAGTAAAATGTGGTTCAATGGGATAAAAATAATTTTTTGGTGAATAGTAACTTATTAAGTTTTAATCGCGATTAGTGGTAATTAGGGTAGTTTATGGTATAAATAATACTTTAATAATATTAAATGACCTAGACACATGTCCCAACCTCATTGGTTGTGTCATGGCCGACCAAGAAAAGCCATGGCCTAACTTGGGGACCCCATGGATCCACTTTTGTAGGGAAATAACATAAATTACTTTTTATTTAATGTTAAAGTGAAAATGACACTAACATAAATTGTTCTACTAAAACAATTTTTAAGTAGGGTTACACAAGTCAAAATTTTGACTATAAATATTCATTAGAAAGCTAAAAAGATTTCCTACATCATAGTATTTTTTTTATAATTTTTAGACATTAAATAAATTAAATTATTTATGACATCATTATGATGTGGCGATGACCTCATTATTTAACGATTTAAATAAAATGAGAAGATAATGCAAAATCCAAGGATTACACTTGTCCAAAACCAATTGGATGAGTGGATTTCGATGCCTTATCACCTTATCCACGAATTATATCAATGTGGGACCTTTTAAAACCGAAACACATTTTCAAATAATGTAATGTTCCTTTACTTTCCAAAAGTGCCCCTCCTCTCCTCTTATAAAAGGCCCCCACCTCTACCTCATTTCACACACTCTTCAAGCCATTGGCTCGGCCAACCCCTGCCCATTTGCTCTCTCCACATCCCTCTCCTCATCCTAGAGGATTCCCTTTGGGCAGAATCCTTTCAAAGGAAGCCTTTAGGCTCAACTCAAAAGGAGTTACACTTTTTAAGGTAATTCATTCTCTCATGTTCTTTTGTTTTATTTTGCTTCTCCAACCCCCTAAACTCTTTTTATTTACTTCTTTTGTAACAACACCAGTATCTTAAATATACTAGGATGTTGTTATAAGATTTATTTGAGCTACACTTCCACACAACTACATCAAATGGTTAAAGAACATAAGGTTTCCGTGGATGGCGAAATTCTGCCTCCCGAAACGATGATTGTTCAACACTCATTTAACACCTTCAAAGGTGGCCATTATGATGTCACTATTTTTATATATGATATATAATATGTTTATGTTTTCCTTAAGCTTCTGTTTTTTTCATTTTGGGCATACCTTTATGGTTTCCATTATGGGTAAAACACGATATCTTCATTTTAGGAAGCGCGGACTACCGCCCCCTGAAAGTGATTTGATTCGTTAATACCATATGTGGGATGTGTGAAGGATAAAGTTAATGATATTATATATGTTATTATA
The DNA here is from genome assembly GCA_963277665.1 of Viscum album. NCBI lineage: Eukaryota > Viridiplantae > Streptophyta > Magnoliopsida > Santalales > Viscaceae > Viscum > Viscum album. The sequence continues at coordinate 1,663,732,522 of OY728137.1, forward strand.
CTGGAATTATAATATACTCTCATATCATTATGATTCAATTCCAGAAAATATGAAATAGAAATGGAAGTAGCGTTCATGCGTACGTACGGCTTACCGTCTCCATGAACGGTGCATTTCATTTCTTACCTCTAAATGTGATGTAATATTATAAATGAATGTATGTACTGGATATATATGACATATATGATATCTACATCATGAATACCATTCTGGATATAATGAACCTTTGACCAAATTAACAACATGTAAGTGTAAGAAGCCTATTTTTGACTTAAGAACCAAATACCGACAAAATGAACATTATTAACTTAAATAATTACATAATGTTCATATCATTGTAATAAGTGATATAATAAGGATAATGAAGTTGAAAATGGTTCTTAATAAGGTATATATTAACTCTAGTTTATTATTCAGGAGGTTAAAGAACGGTTGAGTCAAGTCAGACACGAGGTAAGGGAACTTCTTAACCCAATTTTCGTTCTTTGGGTTAATATCCTACTTTCAAATTATGTCATGATATTATTATGTCATATCCTGTATTTGTACATTATTTATGTGTACTTGTAGTGAATACACATAATAGATCTATTTTATTTTAAAAATGCTCTTTGTAAGGGAATTTCTTAACCCAACTTCCATTCTTTGGGTTAATCTCCTACTTTCAAATTATGTCATGATATTATTATGTCTTATTTTGTATTCTTTATGTGTACCTATAGTGAATAGACATAATATATCTATTTTATTTTAAAAATGATCTTTTGAAGGACTCCGTCTCAATCCCCTTTCATTGAGGCATATTTGGTTTTATACACAACTTTCTTTTATACGGTGTATAAACCCCTTTGACTTTTACATTTATTCAAAAGGAATCTTTTTTATACGAAGCATTTTACTAAACGACAAAAGGGAATGTTTTTCTTTCCGTACTTATGCGGCGACAACGACTTCTCCGCCGCCGTGACCATTATTTGAGTTTCGGCTTCCTCTACAAGCCATACCTTCTTTTTAAAAGAAAAATAAATACCATGTTTTACTTTTCTTTTATTGAAAATGGTTTTGAAAGCGTTTTTATTATATCAATGTGTTGTATTGATATCTTGTGATTGAAATGTGGAAATGTTATGTTTCCTTTAAGTATGTTTAATGTGATACAATTATGTTATGGTTTATGATATGTTTAAACCTATTCATATGAGGAATGTATTGGACTTAATAAGTGACGGGTGGAGCCCGCTATAGCTCCTCGATGCATCGGTAGGTCTCATGAGACAACTAGACGTGGAATTGGCCGAGGCCCTTTCCCAATTTGATTTATGGTTTTGGCCGAGGCCTTAATCATTTTAGACGTCTTGGCCGAGGCCTTGACAAAGTGTTTCAGAATGTCTGGCATTATACATTCCCTCATTATGAAAGTGGTTATTGATATTGCATGTGATTATTCGACCAGTAGAATATCCATGTGAAGAAGTAAATGGCATTATCTCATTTTACTTTTTCCATATTATGTTGATGTTCAAGTTTAAAAGGCTTTTGTTTTAGTTATACATTGCCTTAAATGTTAATGTTTATTTATGAAAGCTTCCGCAATATCGTTATCCTTACTGAGCATCTGAGCTCACCCCTTTCAATGTTTTAATATTTTCCAGGATGTGAAGAAGTATTTTATGAATGACCTGCAGGGATAGTCAGAAGAGGATATGAGTGTGGACTATGGAGACTTTGTTATTGTAGTTTTTCACTTTTTGATGTAATGAAAGACTTATGAATGTATCTAGTGTTTCCAAGGCTACTAAACTAATCGGTCTTTCGAGACTTGATCTTTTGTGATCATGTCAATGTTACGAAGTAACGCACCGACTTTGGGTAGCTGGGGTCGGGGCGTTACAAGATCATTATTAATAAGGTGATATCACTCTAGAATTCATTCGTATTGAACATCAAGTGGAAGATATATTCACAAAGGCTTTGAATTCTTAGAGGTTAAATTACATCAAACATGACTTAGGAATGATAAATTGTTTGACCTTACCTATAGGACCTCACCATTAGACGTTACTGATAAGACCTCACTGTTAGACCTTTCCGATAAGACCTTAACGTTAGACCCTACCGATAAGACCTCACCATTAGACCATACCGACATGACCTCAATGTTATACCTTATCGATAGAACCTCATAGTTAGAACTTTCCGATAGAACCTCACGGGTAGACCTTACATATAGGACCTCACCGTTAGACTTTACCTATAAGACCTCGCCATTAGACCGTTCTGATTGGACCTCACCTTAAGACCTTACCAATACCCTTATACTGATAGCTAACTAGAATCTGGGACTTTATGTTTTTGTGCTCTCAGCTAGAATCTGAAACGTTTTTTACATATTACGATTTTATTTTATCTATATTAATTTTCAATCACTAAATGATAAAATTAAAAAAAGGATCACTTCCCAATCCATGTCAAACACTCTCATGAACAGTTTTCTCCCCAATCTTAGAACCCTAATCTCTTTAGAAACCCTGAACCTCTCTAGATGGATTGAAAGAGTCCAAAGGCCCTCTGTTGCTGATAACGGAGACGTTCTTAATCCTAAGATACCTAGAGCTAAATCGACTAGTGGAAGCTAGGAAGTGGAAAATGTACTGAACCCTCATTTATCCAAGAGAGAAATATTATTTGAGAAGGATTTAAGTTCAGAGTGGCTACTGTCGAGATGGTCATTAGTACTTAATACACTGGAAGCTCAGGGCTGGGTTGAATGTTTTTCAAACAACAATAGACCATATTACCCTATGTTTATGAATGAATTTTATGATTACATCATGTTCGAGAAGTTTGAGGATGAGCACCGAATTATTTCATGAGTAAATATAGTAATTGTGAGATTCTCCTCTGTTGAATGTGTTGAATGCTTGTGGGTTCCACATGAAATGATTTTTTATTTTTACTCAAAATTGGTACCTCCCACTATTGAGTTCTTTTGCAATGAAGAATCATTAGCAGAAATGACAGGGAACACAATTCCTAGGAAAGTCATTTCTGCTAAAATGATAGGAGAAGATAAGCTGCATTTTATGTTTATTCAACATGTTTTATGTCCCGGCAAAGGAGACATAACAACTTTAAATTATTAGGATGTCTTTCTCTTGTATCTGTTAATGCATGACTAGAAGATCAACTTTTGTAGGCTGTTGATAATTCAACTATAATATATGACCAATCCTAATTCCAAATCCAATGCCCTATTCCATTCTATATTGATGTCCCTTATGTTGAAATTTTAATATGTTTCTTGAGATAAAGAGGAAACTATTATTGTGGAAGATAACCATTTCATAACCAATTTTATCATCAAGTTGATGAAGATTAACTGGAATCTATGGCTGAAATTATGGGTGAAGGACGAGGCTATGGTGTATGAAGATTTTAATCCTGTGACTCATACTACTATGCCTATGAATTAGAGAGACGCTGGTTTTAATCCGGATGATGTATAGTCTGCTTATTCAGATGAAGAAAGAGAATATGTAGTTGTTGTGCAAGAAATATAGTATTCTCCTAGAGATGACATGAGTGACCCTGACATTTCTTCCAATCTTTGTGCCAATACTATATCATTTGGATAGCCTATACCACCAATGATATTTCATATAAGGGAGACTATCCTATGGGAAAATGATAAGGAAACCAGTGAAGTAGAAGGGGCTGAAATTGTATTAAGAGAATCTAGATATTCCTCAGATGAGGATGAGGAGTCTAAATCAAGTCACACAATCATTGAGACAGCTGCTTCAGAAAATGATGAAAAATTTCTGAGACATTTTCCTTGAATTGGACATACAGAATTAGTAGAAAATGGAGATGGAGAAGTTGGTGATTCAGTCGAAGATAGACTTGTTCTGGATGTTGTAGAAGATTCTATGGTGGAAGTGTAAAAGAACCTTCTTGTTGATGATTTTGATCACGGAGGTCAGAAAGAGATAGATGTGGTTGTTTAGGATAATACTCTATATGAGGGAGAGGAAAATGTTTCTACAAGATCAGTTTATGTTTCTCATGAGATAGAGGACTAGACATAAGCTCCCAACTTTGTGGTTTTAGGCCTAGATTATGGAGACTCTGAAGATGACCATCCTATTAGAAACCCTCCAATTCCTACTAACTCAGAAACTACCATTGAACAACCAATGTTTTTGTTACCTTGAGTATATTTAAATAATGATGAATTAGATTCATTAAAATCCTAACTGTAGAGGTTTATTGATGAGAAAAACATTGAGATAGCCAGAAAAATATCTCACAATCAAGAACTCATGACATCTGCAGTGCAAAGGATAGTCTCTACCTCTCACTCAGCTATGTTACATGAGGTCATGGAATATCAGAATCAGTTAAAGGATTTGTAAGAGTCTATAGAATCAATGTAATAGTCTATTGTCAGCTTATATTCATATATGACATGAAGAGATCAGGTGGAAAGAGACCATAGATATGTTAAAAGTGTGGTTCAACAACAGGTCACTATGGTTGAGGATTTTAAAAAATCCACGGAAACACATGTGAAAGTCCAAGATTATGATGTAAAAAGGATGATCAGTGGGCTAACAAAATCATTTAAGGGGACTTTGGATTTCTCTATGACACCTTTGGGTGCATCTTCTTCCGCTTTAGCCTCACCTCTAGTTGACATTGAATCTTTCAGGACCGTTGTTAGATAAGAAGTGGAAAATTTCTCTAGTGATAATACCTCAGACTCTAAGGTCATTTCAATCAGTTGGGAAATTCATAACCTTGTAGGAAATTATTTAAGGGAAGATGCTCAAGATCATAATTCCATCAAGGATCATGTTGAATTCGATTATAAACGGGCTTACACTAAGCATCAATTGGATGGTTACTTCATGTTTCAGTTGGAGGACATGATGATTCCACGTGTCACTCTGGCATTCATAGATCAAGTGAGAAAGCCTCGGGAGCTGAATCCTTCTTTGGAAAAATTCATGGTGAATAAGAATGATTTTATTTCTGCTATGGAAATAGGGGGAATAATTATTTTTGACATCTGGAATTTTCTCTTTCCATTCCTACATGTGTATTTCACTCCCATCCTTATTCCTCCTCCATTGCCTACTTTTTTCAGTTGCCTCGGGTTCTAGCAGTACTACTCCTTTGATGACTCATAACTAGGCCATCCAATGCTTAACCCCAATGATTCTTTAGAGATATACTCACTACAGGTCTATTAATTCATCGGTGGCTGCTCCACATACACTACTAACTTTCATCCCTCAGTCTATCCCTTCAGAACATGCCTCCTCAACTTCCATGTCCAAAGCTCTAATGGAAATCTGTGATGTGAAATGATTGTGGAATCTCATAGTTGATAGAGATTGGTGTATCTATTTTTTTTATATTTAACTACCATTTTATTAATAAAGGCCCTCTCTTTTGACTATTTTTCTGTTTTGTACCCTTTTTGTTAATCACAAAGAGGGAGAAGACAATAAAGGTGGAGAATCATTTCACAAGATGAATTATCTCTAAGAAAGAAGTGTTTATATGTGTTTATATGTGTTCTGACCTAAATTTAGTGTTTTCCATAATATTTTTTTCATGATTACATCAATGATGACATTAGAAGATGTGTTTAAACTTGATTAAAAACTCTTAAATCTAATGATTCAATGACACAATTTTTTATTATAAAAAAAAGGTGAGATTATTGGACTCACCTGTTTTGATAATCCCAAATCATGTTTTGATAATCCCAAACCATGTTTTGATAATCCAAAATCTTGTTTTCATTTTGGTGAGAACCAATTTTTCATTCTATGCTTATTTTGATTCATTAATGATCCTTGTTTCAATAGATTAATTTTCATATACTCTAAATCTCACTTATTGATTAGTTAAGCTTATAGTGAAAAATTTATCTAAGTACAAAGGACATTGATCCAAGGTCACCGATACAAAGGTCCCCGATACAAGGTCATCATTACATTGTCATCTATACAATGGTCACTGTTATAAGGTCATCGTTACAAGGTTTTCTCTACAAGGTTACCGATACAAAGGTTAACATTACAAGGTTCACACAACAAGTTTATTGTTACATGGTTACCGTTACAAGGTCACCGTTACAAGGTCACTAATGAATGGTCACTGATGCAAACCTACTATTAAAGGTTACCAAAGAAAAGGATACCAATGGATGGTTATAGATGTATATTTCTGATGTGGACCTACTATTGAATCCTACCGATATAAAGCGTACCGTTACCAGTCTACCGACACTTATGCTTCAATACTCCGTGAATTTCTCAATATTATTCGAACAAGCATATTTGATAAATTAAATTCTTCTGACATTAATTAATGATCATTATAAATGTATCAGGATTGAATACCATGGATAGTATGAGGTATGAGAAATAATGCACGTGATCAACTCATTCCCATTATCAGACCTCAAATATGAAATAAAAAAAGAAGGATGAAAATAAAGATATATATAGAGGCTTATAGAAAAACAAAAGGACAAGAAGTGAAGTTAACAAGTTGAATGAATAAGGAATAAACTACTGGAGAATAAGGAATAACCCTTTTGGAGAACTTCACTGCGAACCCACAATCATCAAGAAAAGCATTCTGGGACAAACTCACTTCTGCCTTCTATGCCTCATCAACTCTTGATCAACATCAGAAGTAGAACACTAAAAGCTAAAACCTAGAGTTATGACACTCTGGTTTTTGTAGGAAACTTGCACAAAAGAAAAAAAACCTTCATTTCCCCAACTTAATGAAGTCTAGATTTTATAATCAAACACATAGAGAGTTCTAAACTCCATCCTAATTTCTCTAGCTATAATGTGTTCTTTATTTTCCATTTTTGAGTAGTGTGTGTTTGTTACACACACAACTTCTCCTATGCATTAACTGGGGGATATTGAAAATATCTACAGAAAACATTCTCTCTTTTGTTCCAATGTAAAAATGTGGAAGGGACCGGGTATGGTCTATGTTATTTTTCATTCCCATGAAGAATAGTGGTGGAGGGTTTGAACCCTGGAGAGGTTGTGAAAATTTTGTAATGCCCGATACAGGCTATGTATCATGTTTGTTTCTAATATATTTTTCACCCTTATTCCCATGGATGATAAATCATTTGAGATACACATTTTTAGACCCATATCTATCCTTAATGATATCTACAATTTTTTTTACCATACTCCATTCTAACATAATCACCAAAATTAAAAATAAAATTTTCTCTTGGAATTGGTTTGATTTTGCGAAAGCTATTACAATACAATATTTCATTATCATGTAATATTAATGTTTCAATCTATAAAAGAAATGATATAGAGGTTATCATATATCCCTCAAGTTGTATATTACAAATTTTTAGGCCACTCTGGTTTGTTTTAATATTTACAATGTACTTCGCATCATTGGAATCAATGAAGTTTCTGTTAAATGAGTTAAAGTTATTTTTGATCCCAATAATATTTAAGTTCTTAAAAAATAATACCCAAAGGTTTATTTATAATGTTCAAAAGGAGAATGAAAAGGTGAAAATCTCTCTAAATTTCTTTTCTCCATATTAGATTATTATCTAAGATGAATTCTCATAGACATGATGGGGAAAGGAAATATTAAATCCATTCATGAAGTAGGGAATCATGTTGTTTCTACCCATACCAAATATACCGAATACATGATCATTTTTTCATTTAGGTAATAAAAATATTCAAAATCTCATGATGACCTATCCATTATGATGATTTTTTAGGGTAGTATATCAATAGTAATAAATAATTTATTTATATCACGAAGAGAATTATAGATTCCGAATATCTCAACTCTAATTGCAATAAGAATAAAATAAGGAACCATGTCCATTCAATATATTTTACTTCCTTTATTTCAGGGAATACCTAAATGAAATCACATTTCTTGGATTGTAGATCAAATAATGAAAAAATTCATCCTAGAAAAGGATGTCTCTATTAATTTATGGTAGGATCTATATGGTACAATTCATTGTTTTTTCCAAAAAGTTTTATTATTTTAGGATTTATAAATGGTTTATATATCTTCTTATGAGCCAAAATACCTTCTGTATGAATTTTTTTTGTAGTGTTAGTAATTTAAAAGAAAATTGGTCACTGTTTCAGAGAATAAGAATTTTATTCTACTAGATAATGGTTATTTGGGAAGCTAAAAGTGAAATTTATTTAATAAATATCTAATATCCATGTTCCCTTGGAATTGTATCACTAGTGAATTGATGGATTATTGCATTTTTAGGTCCATATTTATTGACAATATAAAAATGGGAAACACTAATTATCTAGAATCATTAATTTGTCCTCCCATAAAAAAAATTCTATCTCTAGTACCATGTATCATTCAGAGGGATTTACATTAGGGATTCAATATTGATTTTTGGATGGAAAATTATATAGACACTATTATTTATCTTTTGGATCATCAGAATCATCCTACGAAAACTAATGTATCCATATAGGACTTCATGTCACAACACAATATGGAGTTGTCTCATAATTGTCTTAGCATATTGAATAATTATTTTATTTCTCTTATCATGGATACAATAATTTAGGATCATTCTTATAATGGTGTTATTGAATCATGGAATTTTTATTATTCTGATTTGGACATGGATAATGATAATTCATGTCATAAATTTTTTTATAAGACTCATGTCAGGATATCAAGACTGGCACAAATTTTTATGCTTGATCACAAAAAATCACGAATGATGAATTCTAAAAATCACATGAAATTATTTTATGTTCCAGGTGAAAATTCTAAAACAAACACAAAGATGATTTCACACATTTACTGGTGTCCTCTTCCAAATAATCTACAATCTAGAAGGAACATTATTATAATTTTGAAATTCCACTACAAGAAATTTACAACCTAATAACTATGCAACAACCCCATTCCTCTATTAAAGCTACTCCTCGTATTAGGAATCTTTTCCTGCAAATACAAATTGAATGTTCACTCCTAATTCAAAATGGATGAAAATACATCATTCACATACAATGCCCTTTCTTATTGTAATCCGGTTTATCATTCCTCATCAGAACAATAAAATAGGTCAACCGTTTACAAGATGACAACCACTATAACTCATTGTATTATTTTATGGTTTTTTGGAAGTTTCTAATATCATGTATAAATATACAGATATAAAAATGTTTTAAGGTCGTATGGTAGGTAACTCTTCATGTATTTAATAAATTATTGTCAATAAGGCCTAAAAGGGTAACTCAATCCCCATGGGGTATTGTTACATTTATTGGGATACTAATGGAAGGTTCTTTGTATGATTTTTTTAGAGATTTTTTTATTTACACATCTCTAGAGGCATAAATGGTTAGTGTAATTCATGATGTTCACTTTTCTAGACAAATGGGATGTGATATTTTTGGGATAGAAAGAGACTTTAATAATGTTTTACAATATATACATTAGTTCATGATTCACATAAAATAGATAATCAATGATAGGTTTATGGAATGTTTCTAACTCATCTTGTATCTTAAACACATAATCATGCATGAATAATAGAATGATAACATGGTGGAGGATTATCTATCCAAAAAGGAATCAATAATAAGCTCAGTTGGTTAGATGAATTAAAATTTTATTTGTGCCCCCATTTTGAAAAATATTGAAATAAATTCCCATATTTTCAAATGATGTAACCATATTTTATTTTCTAATAGATTAACCATTTCCCCTATTTCTACTGTATTACAAAAGAAACCTTTTAAGGGTAATATGATTATTTATATTCTTAAAATGGTTTTATTATATGATTTAAATTGTTATATATTATATTTAGTTTTATGTTTTACTCATGTGTAGTATAATTGGTTTCATTAAATAATATTAGTTATAATTGAATGTGATTATCTTTAACTGTGATTTTATGTGTCTTACCAAGGCACACATATCAAGAATCTTAATAATTCACTACTCATAAGAGTGGTGAGGCCTTCCATGTGATGGATTTGAACCCAATGTTTTCCAAAAAAATAAATAAAAACAACCAATTTTTCCTCCATAATATATATAAATCCATAAATAGATTTGATATGATTATAGTGATTTGTGGTTGGTGGATATGATAAATAGTCAGGGAACTAGAATGCGTTTTTTCACAAATCTAATGTCTTTGTAAAATCAATCAAAATATATTGATAGTATCACTTATTTTTAATAGGAAAATTTTACAGTTTTTTTTATAACAAACCACTATGTAATGGGAGAATATAGATTCATTATATAAATGATTTTTTTGAAAGTATAATGAGATTAATTAATTATTAAGATACAAATATATTATGTTATAATTAGTATGAATCTAATCAATTTTCTTTATATGCCTATGCATATTCTCTCTATAGTCAATGTTCAAAAAGTGATTATTTATTAGAAGTATAACAGTTATTCCAAATTTTAATGATATTCTTTATAAAATGGCCACTATTACTATGATATATTTGATTATATTTCTATACTATTTGAATATTCTATATTAATTGGAGAGTAATTAGTGAATTTTATCTATCCATTTAATTGAAATATTTATTAGAGGCTATTATAAAATACCCCCTTTGTGGGTGTTATATCCAAAAAATTTGTTCACAATATGGATGTAAAATAAAACTCAATAATTGTGATGTATGAATATTATAACAATCATTAGTGCCCAATTCAACACCTTTTGAACTGTTAAAAATATTATTTATCTCCTCCGTGAAGTAAAAAATATTTGAATTTTTTCTTTCAATTTAATGTTATATAACCATTGATATTTACATCAAGAAAAAGATAAAATAACAATGTTTCAATAAATACTGTACTAAAAATATTCTATTTTTAATAATATGTATATTATAGATGAAAAAGGTAAACATAGTTCCAAACATTTTAGGTATATTTAGTTTAATTATATGGATTATTAAAAAATGGATCCTATTTGAAATGGTTTTGATCATTGGGACAATGTTTTATGAGTGAGGTATATCTCTTAGAAACATAACTTAATATTATATACCATCTGGTATAGTTACATATACAAATATGTGTGTGTATATATATATATATATTTATTATAATGTAATTTATCTATCCTTTAAATGCATTAATTATAACACTATAAGGTAAAATAAAAGTATCAATGTTTATTATATATGAAAGGGATCATACATGGATGGTTTTAATATTAACATTTATTCCATTCATTAATATCATTGATAATAAACCTAAAAATTATCCTCTTTATTAGAGAGGGTTTATTGTGTTTCTTTTATGATATGATGTTTGACACGGAGGTGTCTGTAATCAATGATAAGAACTATGAAATGTCGAGCACCCTAATGAGTCTAAATTTAAATAATATATCCCTCTTCAATAAAATTTATTTTATGTTATAGGGATAGTACACTCACACCCTTCATAAGAGGTACATTTATTACCAATCTAACCATTTAATGTTACCATTAGTCTTCCTAGAGTCGTCATAAAAATGGTTAAAACTAACGAACTCATTTTCCATGAGAAATCATAATCATGATGGGTGGCTGTATTATTCACGATGTATGGGAGGTATGTGATTATTGAATTCAATGTATTATATGGGGAATAAAATCATCTAAGCGTGGTGATTAAGGCATTACTCAATGACCATTCTATTTTCTAGATACTCATCAATAACAACTTGAGATGTTTGAAATATTAAAATATTAATGTCATTAATATATAGGGTCACATTGAACCCCAAACATATATAACCACTCATTTAATAGTACCATAAATAATTATAATTAAATGATGATTGCAATTAATTTTTTATATTGAATGATTATAAAAAATGGAAATAATTAAACATTATTTTCATGATTTTTATCTGGGAAAAATATGAATTTAAAATAATCATAGAATAGATATTAATAAATTACATTGATAAAAATTATTTTTTATTATAATATATATATATCTATAATTTTTTTATGTATAAAATAATTTTTCTTACATTGAATTGTGTCAAATATTTTGTGAAATATGAATGACAAAAATTGATGATTTAAAAGTCATTTGTTAAATGAGAATAAATGATATATATATTATGAATCATTATTTAAATCACTATATATATATATATATATTAGATAATTTAAATTTGATATAATTAATATGAAAAATATATTTAGATTGAATTTTTTTTTTAGTTTTAAAATTTGATATTTTTATGAAATAATGGAATTTTAGGTGAATTGATGAAAGAATATTTTTAAATAAAAACAAATTACTTACGAATATGTCAACAATTATATAATAAAAATTTTCATTATAATTTTAATGATCTAATAATAATATAAATAGTAATACTATAAAGTTTATTATATTATTATTTATTTAAGAAACTAATTTTTATAAAAAATAACTAGAAATTCTATAAAAAAATGTGTTCAATTTTTTCTTTTATGTAAATATTTTTTTGATAAAATTTGGTTTTGGATATATTTTCATAGCCACATTACATTTATATGTCTTATAATATAACACTTTATATGATGAAAAAATATTACCTCAAAAAAATTTCTATAAAAAATATTTTAGTGTACAAATTACACTTTTTATGAATTTTTTTTTAAAAGTTAAATGTGATTAGTCTAATGTAATTGTTTTCCAATTTTGTAACATTAATAAAAATGAATTTATTTATAATTTTTAATTATTTGTAAAAATTATGTAACAAAATTAATTTTATTTATTAAGAATTAAATTTAAAATAAATTGTAAAAAAATTGATTACAATGATAATCCCAAAAAATGAGTTAATCATATTTGATAGTATAAATTATTATACACCCAAATTTGTAATCAATTTTTACAAATTAATCATTTTAAAGTGGAATACTGTGAATTTAAATTTTACCTCATAAATGAAATGAGAAAGATAGTTTTTAATGATAAAATGTACAAATGTTTACAATGTTTTCATAACCAATTTAAAAATAAAATTGATTAAAATGGAATAAATTGAATTACTATATATATATATATATTAATTTATTTTAATTTACATTACAAAAATATTAAATATAAGTTTACATTATTAATAATTTAAATGAAAATCCACATTTCAATTAAAATCCCATAAATCTAACTATTCATCAGAAAATTAATATTTTCAGAACATTTATAAAATTTAATCCTAATTTAATTTTGAAATTATAATTTAAAAAATGTACTTTAATTTTCAAATTTTTTAAACATGGAAAAAATTAATTTAAATGGAATTTCGGAGGAGTAATGTCAAATAATGATTTTTAATATGTGTAAATTCTTAAGCATTATATGATTTTATATCATATATAGGTCTAATACTTATTAGTATATTTTGAATATCAATTAATATTTATTTACATGTAATATATTAATTAAATTTAAATAATTCTTCATCATGGTTTATTATAGTTTATTATAATAGAGTAATGCATTATACTTTAAAATAATTTTTAAAAGATTCCCATTTTAAATAAAAAGTTATATAATAATTTATAATATAATGATGTATCGAAAGTAATTAAGTGTGTTAAATAAATATAAGAATGACTTTTGTTAATTTAAACCAAATTTAAAAAATATAACATTTTTGTTACATAATTATTTTAAATGAACAAACATTTTAACAAATATATATATTTTTCACTATCCACTAAAAAAATTATTCCTAAAAAATCCCAAAATATCACTCCATGAAAATTTTGATATTCTTATTTTAATTTTTTTTACATTTTATCAAATTCATTAATTATAAAAACTAAAAAATTAATTATAATATTGTATTATGAATGATATAAAAATTATTTTTAAGAAAATATATTATTAATAAAAAAATTAATTTAATAAAAAAATTATTTATAATTAAATTTTTTCTATATTTTATATTAATTTAGATATATATATATAAATTATATATATTTTATTATTATTCATACATGTTAATTAAATGGCTAGTTTATAACAATTATATATATAATTGGTCATTTATGATCAATTTTTCTTGTTGAGTACGCTCTACAAAATAAAAATCTCTATGATATGTTTTCAAAAATATTTCCCAGTTATTACATGTATTTAAAAATATATAGTTTGAAAATAATTGTGGATTTAAATTATATTTTAATATTATTTCCACGTTTCATTAACACTATCAATTATAACATTCTTCTATTATTATGTTGTATTTTTATAGAGGCTATAGCGAGGATCATATTGAGTATATTGTTTTCCTTAAAATTTGTATATATATAGTTTTTTTCATGTCAACTAATTATGGATAATGAATAGGATTGGCATTAGAAGCATTTGGATTGGAAGATGCTATTTGGGATTATTGTTCGTTGCCTTTTTTACCATTATAGTACAAGTGTATTCCTTTTTATTGTAATCATATTATATGAAATTAGGTGTATTCACATTGGATATTTATATTTATCTCGATAGTATTGATTTGTGTATCTCTATTATCTTTTTATTATTCACAAGTTTTTATATAGGGAAATTCCTCCAAAATATATGTATATTGTACCGTTAATGTTAGATATCAACATGGGGCATACTGGCGGAGGGACTTGCGAAATCACCACATCCCTTCTCTCATTGGAATCCTGGGAGGGGTACACTATTGGGAGAGGGTTTCAAGAGATATTATTATGAGAGGTTTATGTTGATATATTAAATGATGTTTTTTACTTGGAATATATTATGAATATATGGATTTGTGGTGAAATAATTCTAGATATGGTCATTAGGAGATGTATACATGGGAGATTAGATGAGACATGGGTATTTAATTAACCTTGTTATCTGATTCATTATCCTTCACGCCTACAAATCTACGAAATGAAGTAATAGATGTTGTAGTGTAGATACCATAGAAAGGATCATTCATCATTCATATGAACATATTCTTCAAAAAAATTATCGCATGTGATTTCATGAAAAATCAATTCAAATAATATAAATAAAAAAACAATTATTGTTTTGTATTCCATATTTATGTTTTAAGATCACTATCAATTTTTTCCTTTTGATGTGATGGATATATTATGATGTTATAATCATTTTTTTACCATATATGTTTAGTATAGTATGTTGGAAGATCACTATAGAGTGGGGTCAATGAAAATGACACGTGGAGGTGGACACTATTGGATTGTTATATAAAAATTTTGAATAAGTATATCGAATCTATTTTGGATTCCATTTTTGAATATATGTTTAATGTGGACTATATAAACGTTAGGATGATGCATGGTCTGATATAGTATAGGATTTCATTGGCTATGATGATTATCTGTGGAGAAGTGATGTAATTATCAATCATCTTCCTTGGGGATTGTGGGGAATCTATAGACTACTTAGAGATGTTCAATGACCACCTCCAAGTAGAGTTTATATTTTTGACCACGATTGCAACTAGTTTCCAGGAGTTTATTACACATCATTAAGAGTGTTCCATCATGTGGGAGTTTGGGACCCTTTTTAGGACCCTTCATCAAAATGATTCTGACCTATTTAAATATATGGATTCTAGGTGTAGTCATTATGAAGAGACTATTTATCCAGCGATCTAGATCATTATCACACCATTCATGTAGTCAAGATATCTCATTAATTAATTTAAATACGAGTTTTTTGTGGGGATTTTGGTGAAAACTGGATTTTCATGAGTGGTGATTCAGTAGTATTCCTTATAAAGTGGATTAGCGGTTGAAGCTTCCTTGTTTTTAAGGAATAATAGTTATCAGTCAACCCTGAATTTGTTCCCAACAATCATCATATTGTTTAAATAGGATTGAAAGCTCTCTGACCTATTCCAATGTGTTAGGCACATGTTTTTATTATATGGATTGAGGTAATTAATGTAAAGAGTTCCTACACATTATAAAAAGTCAAAATGGTCAATTTGTTCTAATTCAGTTTTCAATTTTGAGTATGATTTAGAAGAAACACTTGCTGAAGGAGGATCCTCCATCATGGGATTAGGATAGAGAAAATTGGTTGGGAAAAGGATAATCATAGGATTCTTGTCTTCCCCATAGAGAAAATAAAAACTATGGATGAAGTCATTAGTAGGGCTTGATATTCAATAAATCATTTTTCAGTTAGAAAAACTAATTATCATTTAATTATCCATGAGATCTAGACATCGTTTGACAAACCGTTTTATTGTTTTCTACATGGGATTACACATTCTTTTTCCAAGATCCATGAACTGCATCATATGACCCACCCACATTGAATAATTGAGACATTATATGGAGAGGAATCCAATTACCTTATAATTAAAATTAAGAGTATTATCATGATTTCACTTCTATTAATAATGTTTGAACTAAAAGCTATAGCAGTTGAAGAAATACTCTTCAAGAGACACGCTATTTTTACAGATACAGTTTAACGTCATTGTCTTCATTATGTATTTGATGCACTCAATATAGGAAATCATGAATTTATGTTACGGATACATTTTGTTCTATAATTCAAATGTTGAAAAAGTTTTTTTACATTGATAAATGATACCCATTGATGTTTCAAAGTCATGTTATTTGTTTAACTTCATTGATGGCTGAGATGATGTTGATCTCAATGGTGGTTAAATATATAGTGTTTCTTTTGGTAATATAATAACACCTGGATGTATTTCGATAGGATAATTGTGTATTAACTACGTTATAATAGATCATGTTTATGATATATATATAAATAAATATGTCTTATATATATTAATTAATATATATAGGATGTTGAATTTATAGTTGAGAGATCTCCTAGTACAACTCGATGATCTATTGCAGTAAGTATTTATTTGTTTATGTGTGTAACCATAGGGTGAAAAACATTTTTTCATGAAAAAATGGATGAAATTGGTTTGTGAATTTTCATTGATTAATATTTCATGAATTGGATGATAGCAAAGAACCTATGTGATCTTAAACATTGTTTTTTAGATCATATAAAGAAAGCATGCTTCCTTTCAATTATTATCTGTGGTTAGGATGTAATAATATAATGGGAAGTGATGATGGTATTTTGAAGACTAAATTTTATGGTCATAATTGGAATTATGGGTTCTTTTTACTGAATTTTATTATAGATAAAACTTTTTCCATATTATTGGGTTTAATGAATGATGTTCTCAAAGAATTACTAGACTAGTTCTTGGTTGTTTTGATCGATGACATCATTATGTACTATGTATTTGAGGAGGAGCATACAAAGATTCATTGTGACTTTTTAAGAGTAATATTTCATTAAAATTTATTCATTAATATTTCTTGTGTGAGTTCTAGGATCAAGAAGATTGTCTCTTCGGTCATGTGGTATTCCAGAATGGATTATATGTGTATCCTTCAATGATAGAGGTAGTTTTTCATTTTGTTCCCCCTTGATGGTGTAAATGTCCAGAAGTTTTATTGGTCTAACACAATATTACATGATCTTCGTAGATGATTTCACAATAGTTGTGACTACACTATAATCATCATGTTGAAATAGACAAGCATTATTTTCGACTAACAATCATCATGGAGAATTTGAGAACATAATGAAGAATTTGGTCATCTCTCTTGTCCTATATCATCCAATATAGGCTATTCAGTTTTAGATTCTTGTTGACGAATCATGTATTTTATTTGTTTTTGTTAGTATGAAATAGAGAAATATTATTGTTTTTTCTCTCCAGAGTTATAACCCCATGAGAATAAAAATTACTCCCCTGATCTAAATTTTGGGGTCGTTTAGTTTTCCCCAATGTTGGTACTACATTATCTAATCAGTGATCCTTTTTTTTGTTTTCACCAATTTTATGATCCTAATTTATGTCCAATAATAATTTAAATTGAACTAATAATAGTGAAGGTGACTAAAATTCTTATAGTATAACATCTTCTATATTTTATATATACCATGAAATAGAAATGTTTTGGCTGATCAACTATGTAGAAAATCAATTTGTGACATTGTTTGTTATTCAATAGATTCATATAAAATAATTAATGTGAACTGAATAATACATATGGATGTATAAGTGGTTGGAGGTTGAGGCTTCCTTTTTTATGATAGGGAAGTCAAATTTGGTGTATTAGTAATAATAGTTTTAGTTGGTCGATTATAAAGACGATTTATTAATATAATTAGTATTATTTGATAATGACTTAGATGGTTGGAATATGTATGGGTATCAGGAGGTGTTTTCAGGGGATAGATTTTATCATATCAATGATATGTGAGATAGTTACTAGTTTGATCTATATGTCAAATTTGGTGATACATTCTACTATGATATAGATGTACCAAGCTTTGAGGCATAATTTTTGGATATTTGGGATGAATTTTTCAGCTGTTGAGATTATTTACCGATGATTGGACTAGAAAATGGTATAGATCGAGTTCTATGTTAGCAATCAATTTCTCTAAAAAGTAGAAATTTCTAAATAATATTTAGAGTACATATCATTTTTCTTCAGTACATGCTTAACTGTAGCTATGGAAATCTATGACAGGTTATTGTGGATTTTAAGATTAAATCATTCTATTTTAAAGAAGTTAGTGATTCAAGCTCTGTGTAGGTTTTTTCGAGGATGTATCCATATAAAGTGGTGATAATACACAAAATCTCATTTATTTTCATATGTAATCATGATCATTATTTTATTTCAATGGTGTAGTAGTTTCTCTAGTGTTTTATTGGATCATATTTATTCCATATCATTAATTATCATTTATAGATGAATGGTAAAATAAAGTTGATCATTGAGACTCTTAATGTAATGGATCATTATCATGACATGTATTTTGCATGTTCTTGGATGGGGAACCATACCATGGATTATTTTTTATACCAAAGGTGTTTATGATCCACAATTTTTATGGAACCATTTAAATATTTTTATAGATGACCTTGTTTTTCTCCGTTATGATGAAATGGGGATCGAGAGAAAGAAATTATCAGGATGAAAGTAGTGAAAAATAGGAAGATATGTATTATGTGATACATGATAATATGAATATAGTGAATGATTATTAGTAAACATATTAAGCTCATTTTCGGACAACTATGCAGTGTTATGTTGATGATCATGTGATATTGAATGTGACTTCACATCATGGGAATCTATGGATTGGCCATGAGATTGAGCTTTCTGCTAAATTTTCTGGAACCTTCATGGCTACAACCTATGTTTGATTCATGTAATAATTGAAAGAACAATCAATAAAAAATATCTAGATATGTAATGTTATTCATGTTTCAAAGATTCATAGTTTTATTCATCATGACTCTCACATCATCAATCATTGTGAGATTGATGTTAATGATGATGTTACATTTGAGGAGCATCATGAATGATCTATGATGATAAATTAACAGTGTTACAAGGGTGTTATATTCCCTTGGTTTTTATATTGTGTTGAAATTATGTAATGGAGAACAGTACCTAGGAACATGAGCCATAAATACATAATCAGTACACAGAGTTTCTTGTTGTTTATCTGTCTCTTATTAAAATTACTATTTTGGAAGCTGAAAAGTTTACTGGTTCATGATGTGGTTTTTTATTAATTCATTAAGTGGATTTACTGTTTTATGATATATATCTCTCCTGGGAGTGTGTTTTATGATTTCTTTGTTATTTTTGATTGTTTTTTTCATAGTTCTCTAATTACAGGGTTCAGCTCCTATGATGGCGATACCCATGCAGTGTATTTCATGGGGGTGGCTATTAAAATGAACCATTTCCTATAATTACAATCAATTATGTTTTTTATTCTTTATAATGATAAGGATTTTATAGGTATCTAATATATGGGATAAGACCATGGTATTTATTTCCTTTATATATCATGGGTGCTAGAGGTAGATGAAGGAGGATCAGGTCAGTGTGGATGTTGTTTGGGGGAAAGGATAAAATCATCTACCAAAAAAGGCATGAAGGTGAATTGGAAAAACTCAAAACATCATTGTACTATTGGATACATGATAGAGGAATAAACTATTAAATATTAAGTATGAATGAAGAAAAAAATTCTACTTCCTTTACAAAAATATATACTCCATTTTTGTGGGTTGTGGTGTATTCCATTTTTTATTGGATTACCACTATAGTATACAGAATAAGATGATGATGTAAGGGTTTTGGATTCATCTTAAAAATTAAGGGATAATTACAATATGGAGATATTATATGAGGTAACCTCCCAAATTTAATAGGTTTCCCAACAACATAGTTATTTAGGCTACATAGTATGTTATAGATCAACATAAATATAATATAGTAATGAAAATAATATCTAATTTTGATAGAGGGTTGTTGTAGTGTAATACCCTAGGGAGTGTAGTGTTATTTAGTTTAATAGTGGGACTATAAATATCCTGATCTGCCAATCCTAGATTCATTCCCACATGACCCCCTTGACCCTTGTCAACCAATAGAGTGATTGATGTTCATTTAATGTCATTTTTAAAGGAACTAATAACTAGATTCTATATATTAATATGTGGTGGTCTATGGTTATTTTTTCCCATTCTATTGTAGTTTATCTTTAGATGGTTTCATTTTACTACTGTTACATAATTCCATTAAATGGTTATTTATCTAAACTATTCATCTATTTTTTTGTATTTTGTTTATTGAGGCATGAAGCCTTTTTCATATCACAGTTCCTCACATGGGAGGTTTCCAGAGATCCTCAATGATAGTCTGTTCTCATATGAAGAACATTGACACTTTCTATGTAGGATATTCATTTATTCTTCTATTTATTTACATGAAATTGTAAATTTGGATGTTTTACAACATTTTATGATAATGAAATTAACCTTATAATACATAAATCAGTTAAAAATTAATAATTGGGTAATGATCACGTCTTTTCTATATTTGATATACTGTTAATAGTTCATCTTTTGTTCTTTGAGATACTGTGTAATCTATGTTATTCATGTTTTTATATTAGGATAAAATATATATTAACATATTGTCATTTATAAAAAAATTGAAATAAATGTAAAATTATAGTTAATGGATAAATTGGAATATTAATATCAAAGTGGATCATATAGTTGAATTCCTAGGATCTTATAATCTGATGGTAATCTGATTTGATACAATGAGAATATTTAATTTAAGGTTGTATTCTTTGTTTTAGTGAAATTTATAAGTAATGTGAACCATTATAATTATTATTTACGACCGAATGAAAAGTAATATGAAATTAGAATAATACTTCTCTATAATCATTAATATAAGAACTAATTATAAGATTATAACCCACTGAGACATTGTGGAATATCTTTTTGAAAAAAAATTTTAATGTTTCAATATTTTCATTACATTCAAAAAATATTTTATCATTATTTACACACAACACAATATTTGTCTTTCATTTCAAGCAATAATCATTTCAAACAAAACCTAACATTATATTAAAATATTTCTTAATAGTTATCACCTAGTAAACAGAATGGTGTCTATAAATACAGTTTACATAAATATGAAAATATACAGTTAATGAATATATATAATATGAAATATTTTTATTCCAATAAATTATAAATTAAAATAAATACAGTTTTAAAATATAGGGAAAAATTTTCTAGACACTAAATTTATTTACCCAAATTTTTTTATATGAACAAATTAAGTAGATAAATCATGGTGAATAATTATAAAGAAATGTATATATATTATATATTTAGAATAAGTTTAACATTCATATTACATGTTTTCTAGGAATGAGGTATGAATAAATATAATTTTATGATTAAATACCATAATTTTTTAGAAAGATATTTATTGAATAATATAAACTTATCTTTAAAATTATTCTTTATCACTTATAGAAAAAAAAATTTAAAATAAAATTTAAATATTGAATTTATAAAATTGAAAATTATATTGGACTTATGTTTTATATTTTTTGAAATGGTAAATTGTTCATTGAGTTGTGTAAAAATACTGTTCTTATTATAAAATGTTCTTTTTTGAATTATCTTAAAAACAAAAAAATGTTTTAATATGGATTTAAATGTAATATTAGATTAATTATATATAAATTAATCCAATTTTTTGAGCTTTTATTCATTATATTTTTAATTTTTAATAATTTTTTTAATCATTCAAAAAATTTCTCTTTGGGAACTGACTATTTCATTATGTGTGTGAAATAATTTTTATTATTAAGATTCAAAAATACAATTTATTGAATTTGAAAAAAGAAATTTAATATTTTTAATCATAATAATTTATACTATATATATGGTCATCATAAATTATTTAAAAAAATATTAATATAATAATTAAAAATTAAGTAATACAGTTGAGGTTAAAACGCATTTATTGGGGGGGGGGGGTTAAACTATATATTTAATTGATAAAATGAACTATTAACATTTACAACACCCATTTTACAGAAATTTTTTTCACCTTATCACATCTATTATTCATTAATTGCACATTTTATTATAATTTTTGCATGTGATACATGATGGAACACCATTTTCGTTTGAAAAATAACGAGAGACCCAATCACCTGATTTCTTAATGGACCCCCCACTTCTCCTATCTTCATTCTTAAAAACAAAATATGGTCAAAAAATCATACAAAAATGTCTTCAATTCTTCCCAAACCACATTTTAGTGGGAATTTTCATTTCCAGAGGCCATTCTAGAATATTTTTTGGTTAGACCAAGTGTGATTGTCTAATGAAGTGATAATGTTTTTGAAAATATGTGATTGTTTCACCAATTCGTATAACTCTTTATAATCATAATTTTATATGATAAAATAATCATACAATAATTAATATATCAGTTAATGTTATTATGATAACAAAAATACCAAACTGAATTTACCCTCCCATTAAATTGGATATGGAGGCATCATTTGGGTGAATATAAGGATAAAACTGTGCAAACCAATATTATTTTTTCCCATCACACCTCTCATAGATGGATTCAATGATGGATTCAATTATATATATAAAATATTTATTATATTCTTATAGCTATTTAATTATTATGAAACATTAAAATTCATAATTAATATCTCATTAGAAATCTTTAATGTCACATATGGGGAAGGTGGACTACCACCAAACGAACTGATGTGATGTGTTTTTACATTTTATATTACAGGGATGATAATATAGTGATATTAAATGATTATATATTATTTATGTAAAACAATTATTCATTAAATTATTATGTCACATATATCTTATTAGTTTCATTCTATGGAAATATAGTAAAATTCCTTGTGTGTATGTTATGTTATCGCCTGATGTAGTGATGTGATTCATTAGTCACAAATTATTTATATAGAAGAAAATAAGTATTTTATTAAATAAATATTTGTAGTAAATATATGACATAAAAAATAATTTTAAATGGTAATTTTTTTTCTGTATATTCATTTAATCCTTTTAAAATATTAAAACAATGTTTAAATATATGGAGATGATTGAACTATTATAATAGTAACTTTACTGAAAACACAAATCCAATATTACACAGAAAGCAATATTTTTATTACCTGAAACAAGATTTTAAGAAGGAATTGTAAATTAACGGGTAAGAATAATGGATAATTATAACATATTTGGTAATTGATACATAAAATATATTTTCTAATAGAAAATTATTGACTAATATTTAATATACAATAAATTGTAACATGTATGAATGAAGTTAGAACTTGTGTAATGGAATTTCCATCTAACTATTATATTTTGTGATAAACATGTCATATTCAGCATATATTTGTTTTAGGTGGTGTATATAATTCCAATAAATTAATTTTATGATTATTAGAAAATAAATTATTTTAAATTACATACCTGTTTTATAATTTATTTCATAAGGGTTGTGTGATTCAAATGTTACCAAAGTTGTATTGTATTTTTTTGTCAATTTTTTATCATTAAGACATATGTTAGGTTATGAACCAATCAATTTTATGATGTTTATTTATAGATAATATTACATTTAATATAATGAAATTAATTATTCACATGATATTTTATATTTAATTTAATTTCACTCTTTCATTAGTTTACGATTAAACATCAGAAAATTAGTATGGTATATTGATATAGTTTCATCATTTATTAGGTTTGTTTATGTTAATGATAATGATGATTAATTTTTTTTTACATATCTATAAATAAACACATGAAATTTCTTATACTACTATTAATTATTGAGAAAACATGATTTAAATAATTTTTCTCTCTTTATGTATTCATTATTCAAATATAACTGTCTTAAACAATTCTGGAAAGGATCATTACATTACTCATTGATTGATAATCTATTATGATATTGAATTTATGAATGATAATTTTATGGTCTTTATATTTGGAATGAAATTAATTTGTAGTTATGTGTTATAAAAGTGGACGATAAAATTTTTGTGGTATCCTAATGGATATGTCTATGGATATTCTTAAGGGTGTATCAATATATTAGAAAAATACATTTATATTGGGTAAATGTTTAAGATATTGTTTTATAAAATTTTAATCCCTATTTGTATACTACATAAGGATATTGATATAGAAAATAGGTAACTATGGTTAATATATCATAATGTGGCAATTTAGCTAGACTCGTTCATCACTCAGTGCATGGATATATTCCATGATGGAATCTTGGTTTGATAATACCATGGGATATGATTTGGAAATTTTTAAACTCGTTACAATCAATTATAAAGGAATTCAATAATTACTAAGTGAGATTAAGGTTCAACATTGGGATTCATAGAATGAAAAAAAATTATTTAGACATACAATATGTTATTTTATATGGTTACATAGATTTTTTCTATGATAATTATTAGTCACACAATTTTTTTTGTCAATGTATGGTACTCGAAGGAATCATGTACACCCAGAATATTATAGAAAATTTGGTGACTATGAGACACCAAATTTTAAGTTGGTATGATATAAATATATTGTGATTTTTCCTAACAAGATATCAGGATATATCATTCACCACAAGAACATTTTGGAGATTCATAATCCATCAAATTAGTGTATAATGAAATTTTATTAAAATTTATGTGGTAATGAATAGTAATGAAAAATGATTCAACATCCTACACATCAGTAAGGATGGTAGAATCAACTAGAATAACACCTCAAATGGAGGGCATGATATTATATGTGTGGAAATGAAGTCCTCAAATTGAAATAATTTCATGGAGATCAATGTATTTTGTGTGTGGGAAATAGGAATTATCTATCTCAAATTAATGATATAAGAATTAAAATCTTGAATATAGAATGAAATATTCCATGTCATTAATTTAATTAGAATTAATACCATATTTATGCTTTGATATTCTAGTATTATGTTTATATTTATTTTTTACAAATTGTATTTTTGTTGTAAGAATCATGAAATATCAAAATATCTTGTTAATTATGGAGGAATATGTGGATCTAAGAATGATTACCATACAAGTTATTAATACCATCATAGGTTTATTACTTTATGTTTTATTTTAAGTTCAATGTGTTATACACACATTTTGGAGAATTATTTAATAGTAATTTATCATGATTATAGATATTTTAGGAGACATTAATTAAAATAAAACCGTTTGTATTTGAAAATTATTTATTAAACCAAATTATTTTATGATGAATGGCATTAAATTTTTAGGGTATATGAATTTAAATAATTTGTTATCTTTTGGATTTTTCTTATCGATTATGATAAAGTAATTTTCGGTTATCATAATTCTAGAATGTTTCTATAATTTTTATTTCAAAAGTGATAACCCGTAAGATGGGAGAAAAACTATTACATTTGTCAAAGCCAGTAGGCATGAACCTTCACTGAATTGATTCATTTTTATGTCTCCAACCATAGTCTTAAATGAATTATTATTTATAGTGGTAATACATAAAGATATTTAATTAAATGTATATATCATCATGATTAATATTTATGTAATTCAAGGTATATAAATAAGGGTCAAAATAGATGTTAAAACCATTTCATAAACTTGAATCTAAAGGTGAGTACATTACCATGGTATTGTAATTGTACTCCCTAAAATTTCTAAATGGTATAATTATATATTGATTGTATTATATCAACATAAAAATGAATCTCACTTCCTCACTATAAGGGAATCATTCACTCCATATCAAATTTCTGAGATATAAATTAATGAAGTGGTATGATTACATGGAGTGCCACATTCTATTATATTTGATCCAGATCCATTGATTACTATAATTTGAAAGTAATGTTTTAAATAGGATATGAATACATAGTTATGTCTCATATATTAATATAATCCTTATAAATTTGGTAATTATGATTGAAAAATTCAACCCCTATAGGGGATAGTGTTATCTATTTTTACTGATTTAAAATATTTTTGGGATCATCACAATCCTTCAAATATGTTTTCATATAAAAATATATTTCACTAGACCATCCATATGAATTCGTTTTAAACCTTCTATAGATATAATAGTAAAACTCTATGCTGATGGAATGCTGTAGGAGAAACATGATTTTAGGTATCATGAATGTCTATGAATTGCTGGAGAAGGACATATCCATTCATCAGCTCATCAAAGAAACATAGATTCATTGAAAATTTATACTGTAAAAAACCGGTGTTATCAGGAATATGAAGTTAGTGACAACATCTATCAATGAATATGCCTTTTTAAAATAATACGATGCTTAAATATAATGGACTGCTAATTGATATATGCATTAGTACTTTTGTGTTTTTTGATCATATCCCGAATATTTCTTAGCATTTGAAAAAACAAAAAAAAACCCTCTTAGTTCATGATATATTGCATGAAGATTAATTTAGGACATACATACCTGATCCATCACTTGTACTGAACTCAGATGTTGTTCTACTGGAAATTGATATTTATAATTAGCAATAGCTAGTGGAGTTTTTATATTATCAAGATAATATTCTATGAGATTATACCAATACATTGATCGAAGTTTGTCGATGAAACCACATATTTAATGATGTTTTGTGGGAACTATACCATGTTACGAGGAAGATGTGCGTATAGTTGATTATATTATGTTGAATAATCTTACATGGGAATTTTTTTAGGTGTGTCGAAAGAAACACCATCTATAAGGCCCCAGCCTTAAACCTTACTTAATCTTGAGTTATTACAAGATTACACATTGAGGATTTTTTCAGGTTTAGAGTTTAAGAGAATTAGATCATGAAACTTGCATTACGTTCCACATTTAAACAAAGTGGTTACATAAAAGACATAATTCATTCTTCCCATCAACGGAAACATATTTAAAATAAAACATGGATTCATTCTTGACACATCCTTGACACTATCATCACATCATGTACCCTTCCCTTGACCTGTGAAAAACATTTCAAAAACTTGGGATGAGCATAAAGAGCTCAGTAAGGGATATAAAAATATGGAAAGGAAACATGAGTACATGTATACATAAGAATGAAAACTGTTAGTTTTTCAAACATCAAGTAAACCATGTATACTCTATCAAAGTAATACCTTCACCTTCATGAAGTAGTAAAAACTCTTCACGGAATAAAGTATCATTACTTACCTTTTTGTAACCAAAGGATTACCATAAAACCCACATAAAGAACACATAACATATATAAAGGTAACTTGGGACATAAACATACTTAAGTGGAATAACCATACGGTCGACTTCCACACATATCACTTAATGGATTGGCCATACGTCCAATTTCCATACATACTTAATGGAATAGCCATACGACCGACTTCCATACCCAATGAATTTGAGGTTATAACGTAACCTCCCGTTCTGGTATTCACGACACCACCCGTCATATGGTTTATCACGTAACCACCCGTAAAATGTCCAAGTACCATTATAAAAATATAACTCATAAAACCAATATAAAGGAATGATAACATTTCCACATTTCATTCACAATATATCATTTAAATATATTGACATAATAGAATATTTTATCAAAACCATTTTCAATACCAAAATACATTAAAGAGTATATGGTATTTATTTTATTTTAAAAACATTACGACTTGTTGAGGAAGCCAAAGATCAAATAATACTCGCAGCGGCGGAAAAGGTCATTGTCACCGCGTACGTTTAAAAAAACATTCCTTTTTGTCGTTTAGTAAAAAGATTCGTAGTAAAAGATTCCTTTTGTATATAAGTAAAATTCAAAGGGGTTTATATACCGTATAAAATAAAGTTGTGTATAAAACGAAATATGCCTCAATGAAAGGATATTGAGATGAAGTCCCTTACAAAGACGGTATCCTTGGTTTAAGGATAATCAATTGCATAATTATGTGTGACAAAAGAATACACCAAATATAAGACGATATTAAGTGTAAAACAATCAGTGGTTATTCACACATATTCATAGAACAACATATTCAAGGAGTACATGTTTATCCCAAAGAATCAAATTTGGGTTAAGAAGTTCCCTTGCAAAAATTTGACAGCCTAACGGCGTCACTTCAAAATTTAGAAAAAGAGTTGATGAGAGATAAAAAAGGGTTTCTCATCACTTGGAAATAAAATTTACATCAATAAGGATATATGAGAACATATCCCAACATAACAATATGTGAATTAAAATACCCAACAAAATAAGTCTTTTAAAAAAGAGGAGAGTGAAAGGTTCCCTTACCGACATGGGTATCTTTCGAAACATATACCTCGTGAAAGAAGGACAATACAACATTGATGTAAATACTAATAAAAGAATGTATATTAGACAATGAGTAAAATAATGGGCAGTACATACACCACTCAAAGGAAATTGTGGCAAATGTAGCATAAATCTCACGGGTATCAAAGTGAGATGAAAAATCCCTTACGAAAACTAGGCAGCCTAACGACGCCACGTAAAACTTCCAAAAATGGATTGATGAGATCAAATAGAGAATCTCATCACATTACAATAAAATGCACAACAAGAGGAACATCGTAACAAAGAAGAGCTTAAAAGAAGTGACATAAAGGAGAGTACTTAAAAAGAAAGAGAGAGGTTAGATCTCTTACGAAAATTCGGCAGCCTAACGGCGCCACTCAAAACATACAAAATGGATTGATGAGAGAGAATAGGGTTTCTCATCATATGTACATAAAAATTACAGTAAGATTAATATAAAATAACATCCCAATCAAAAGAAATATGTGTTTAAATGGAATGACATAAAAGAGTGTACTTAAAAAGAATGAGTGGAGTAGGATCTATTACCTCGGGTCCGACTTGACTCGATCGTTCTTTAACATCCTGAATAATAAACCTGAGTTAATCTCTACTTTCTTAAGAACCTTTTTCAAGTTTATTATTCCTTTTATACCAAGTTATGAACAACATGTAATAATTTAAGTTAATAATGTTCATTTTGTCGGTATTTGGATCGTAAGTCAAAAATAGACTTCTTACACTTACATGTTGTTAATTTGGTCAAAGGTTCGTTATATCCAGAATGATATTAATGATTTGGATAACATATATATCATATATATTCATCATATACATGTATTTAGAATATTACATCACATTTAGAGGTAAGAAATGAAATGCACCGTTCATGGATACGGTAAGCCGTACGTACGCATGAACGCTACTTCCATTTCTATTTCGTATTTTCAGGAATGGAATAATAATGATATAAGAGTATATTATAATTACAGTATATTAAAATATATAATATCATTAACTTTATCCTTTACACATCCCACATATGGTATTAAAGAATCAAATCACTTTCAGGGGCGGTAGTCCGCACTTCCTAAAATGAAGATATCGTGTTTACCCATAATGGAAACAATAATGGTATGCCATAAATGAAAAATACAGAAGCTTAAGGAAATAATAAACATATTATATATCATATGTAAAAATAGTGACATCATAATGGCCACATTTGAAGGTGTTAAATGAGTATTGATCAATCATCGTTTCGGGAGGCAGAATATCACCATCCACGGAAACCGTATGTTCTTTAACCATTTGATATAGTTGTGTGAGATTTTAGCTCGAATAAATCTTATAACAACATCCTAGTATATTGAATATAATGGTTTTGTTACAAAAGAAGTAAATAAAAAGAGTTTAGGGGGTTGGAGAAGCAAAATAAAACAAATGAACATGAGAGAATGAATTACATTTAAAAGTGTAACTCCTTTTGATTTGAGCCTAAAGGCTTCCTTTGAAAGGATTCTGCCCAAAGGGAATCCTCTAGGATGAGGAGAGGGATGTCGAAAGATCTAATGGGCAGGGTATGGCCGAGCCAAAGGCTTGAGGAGTGTGTGAAATTAGGTAGAGGTGGGGGCCTTTTATAAGAGGAGAGGAGGGGCACTTTTGGAAATCATGAACCTATTATTTTATTTTCAAAAGTGTTTCGAATTTCTATGGTCCCACATTGATATAATTCGAATATAAGAAGATAAGGCTTCGAAATATTCCCATACAATAGGTTTTGGACATGTGTAGGTTTTAGATATTACATTATCTTTCCATTTTTTTAAATCGTTAAATAATGAGGTCATCGCTGCATCATAATGATGTCATAAAAAATTTAATTTATTTAAAGTCTAAAAATTATAAAAAAATACTATGATGTAGGAAATATTTTTAGCTTTCCAAATAGTATTTATAGACAAAGATATGATTATTGAAACCCCTTATAAAAATTGTTTTAGTAAAACAATTTATGTTACTGTCATTTTCACCTTTATTTAAAAAAAGGCATTAAAGTCATTATCTCACCCAAGAGGCTCCATAGGGTCCCCTAAATCGACCCATGGGTTTTCTTGGTCGGCCATGACTCATCCAATAGGGTTAGGACAAGTTTCATGGTGTTTTCATATTTTTATAATATCATTTTTACCTTAAATTACACTAATTACCTCTAATCGTGATTAATGAAAAAAAGTTACTATTCACCAAAAAATTATTTTCATCCCATTAAACCACATTTTACATATTAATTACAAGAATGTATGTCGGATTTTCAAAATTCAATACACATTAGTGGTAAACTTTCATTTAACTGAAAAATCAGTTAGCTTGATTACCACTTAGTGGTTTCACTATTCATCAAAAATTGGAGTTTTTCAGAAAATTACCAAAAATTCACCCTAAGCTATATTTGATATTTAGAATTAAAAAATGAAGTCTATTTTACAATATTCAAAACATGTAAGTCACATTAATTAATTTAATAATTAATTCCCGCTGTCAGAGCAAATAGCGTGTTTTTATAAAAAAATAAGTATCAAAAGATTGGCACCAGTTTAAGTCTAATTTCAAAGTGAAATTGGTTTCAATGACCACCATTGGATTAAATGGTAAAAATATATTCAGATTACACATTAAGACCAATTAAAAATATAATCTAATCATATAAATAAATTATATTAAAAAGAGGTTTTGAATTTAAAATACAACATTTTACACTATTCATTAAAAAAATGATCTTTATCAGAAAGACACCAAAAATTTACACAAAGTAAATTTTGATGTCCTGATTCTCAAGAAGAGTTTTATTTAGTCCAATAGAATGTATAAGAGTGAGCAAAACTGTATTTAATGACGGTTCGCCATCAAAAGGAGATAAGTGAACCATTAGTGAAAACTAGGTCGTATACACCAAAAATTGAATTCTTTCTGTATTTTAAGCCTTTATCTTTTATTGGATAAATGTAAAAACATTTAAAAACGTATATAATCATATTTTAGTTATTTCTATCCATTCCCGCCAATACAACAGCTACATGTTAACTACCATTTAAAATAATATTATTTTATTATTAGAGTGCAACGTAAGATTCCCAAGAAACTCGTTGTTACGTGTTGGGTACGCCATCAAGCATAGCATCCCCTTTAAAGTCATATTAATATTTTATTCACAAATATGGATAAATATGAAAATTTAATATTCTTTATTTACCTGGGGTGTTACATCTTTCCCCCCTTTTGGGAATTGCGTCCTCGCAATTTAAAAAATTGAGCTTGGAAACATCCTTGAAAGTCCCACATCGGAACTAGAGTTGGTAAAACAATCACTTTAAAAGAATGGGAGAGAAGTGAAAATGTCATCCGAGTTAACCCATATGTATAAACACATGGACATGGAAGAAAAGGCAAAGGGTCATGTTCTTGAGGGAGAGTGATAGTAAACATGTCTAGGAGAAAGTTAACCATGAGAAAATCACAGACTTGTGATGGGTTAAACGGTATTCGATTCCCCAGTAGGAAAAGTTAATAGACAAAATTTTTGTTTTATGTTACTTTTTATTGAGGAATTTATTCATAAGGAAACTGTAACACCCCAGGTAAATAAAGAATATGACATTTCATATGTATCCATATTTGTGAATAAAATATTTAAATGACTTTAAAGGGGACGCTATGCTCGATGGCGTACCCAACACGCAACAACGAGTTTCTTGGGAATCTTACGTTGCACTCTAATAATAAAATAATATTATTTTAAATGGTAGTTAACATGTAACCGTTGTAATGGCGGGAATGGATAGAAATAACTAAAATATGTTTTTATATGTTTTTAAATGTTTTTACATTTATCCAATAGAGGATAGAGGCTTAAAATACGGAAAGAATTCAATTTTAGGCGTATATGCCATAGTTTTCACTAAAGGTTCACTTATCGCCTTTTGATGGCGAACCATCATTAAATATAGTTTTGTTTACTCTTATAAATTCTATTGGACAAAATAAAACTCTTCTTAAGAATCTGGTCATCAAAATTTACTTTGTGTAAATTTTTGGTATCTTTCCGATAATGTTCATTTTTTTAATGAATAGTGTAAAATGTTGTATTTTAATTCAAAACCTCTTTTTAATCTAGTTTATTTATATGATTAGATTATATTTTGAATTGGTTTTAAAGTGAAATTAGAAAATATTTTTACCATTAAATCCAATAGTGGTCGTTGGAATTAATTTCACTTTGAAATCAGACTTAAACTAGTGTCAATCTTTTGATACTTATTGTTTTATAAAAATACGCTGTTTTCTCTGACAGCGGGAATTAATTATTAAATTAATTAATGTGACTAATATGTTTTGATTTTTGTAAAACTGAATTCATTTTTGAATTCGGAATATCAAATATAGCGTAGGGTGAAGTTTTGGTATTTTTCTGAAAAACTACAATTTTTGATGAATAGTGAAACCACTAAGTGGTAATCAAGCAAACTGATTTTTCAGTTAAATGAAAGTTTACCACTAACGTGTATTGAATTTTGAAAATCCGACATACATGGTTGTCATTAGTATGAAAAATGTGGTTCAATGGGATGAAAATAATTTTTTGGTGAATAGTAACTTATTAAGTTTTTAATCGCGATTAGTGGTAATTAGTGTAATTTAAGGTAAAAATGATATTATAAGAATGTGAAAACACCATGACACTTGTCCTACACCTATTGGGTTAGTCATGGCCAACCAAGACAAGTCATGGGCCAACTTGGGGACCCCATGGATCCACTTTGGTTGGGAAATGACATAAATAACATTTTTATTTAATGTAAAAGTAAAATTGACACAAACATGATATGTTTTAATAAAACAATTTTTAAGTGGGGTTATACAAGTCATCTTTTTGATTATAAATATTCATTGGAAACATAAAACGATTTCCCACATCATAGTATTTTTTTTATAATTTTTAGACATTCAATAAATTAAATTATTTATGACATAATAATGATGCAGCGATGACATCATTATTTGATGATTTAAATAAAATGGAAAGATAATGCAAAATATATGAACTACACATGTCCAAAACTTATTGGATGAGTGGATTTCGAAGCCTTATCACCTTATCCAAGTATTATATCAATGTGGGACCTTTTAAAACCGAAACACATTTTTCAAATAAAGTAATATTTCTTTACTTTCCAAAAGTGTCTTTCCTCTCCTCTTATAAAAGGCCCCCACCTCTACCTCATTTAACACACTCCTCAAGCCTTTGGCTCGGCCAACCCCTGCCCATTTACTCTCTCCACATCCCTCTACTCATCCTAGAGGATTCCTTTTGGGCAGAATCCTTTCAAAGGAAGCCTTTAGGCTCAAATCAAAAGGAGTTACACTTTTGAAGGTAATTCATTCTCTCATGTTCATTTGTTTTATTTTGCTTATCCAACCCCCTAAACACTTTTTATTTATTTCTTTTGTTACAACACCAGTATCTTAAATATAATAGGATGTTTTTATAAGATTTATTCGATCTACACTCTCACACAACTACATCAAATGGGTAAAGAACATACGGTTTCCGTGGATGGTGAAATTCTGCCTCCCGAAACGATGATTGTTCAATACTCATTTAACACCTTCAAAGGTGGCCATTATGATTTCAATATTTTTATATATGATATATAATATGTTTATGTTTTATTTATGCTTCTGTATTTTTCATTTTTGTCTTACCTTTATGGCTTCCATTATGGGTATACGCGATATCTTCATTTAAGGAAGTGCGGACTACCGCCCCCTCAAAGTGATTTGATTCGTTAAATACCATATGTGGGATGTATAATGGATGAAAATATGATATTATATATGATATTATACTGGAATTATAATATACCTTTATATAATTATTATTCCATTCTATAAAATACGAAATAGAAATGAAAGTAGCGTTCATGCGTACGTACGGCTTACCGTCTCCATGAACGGTGCATTTCATTTCATACCTCTAAATGATTATGTAATGTTATAAATGCATGAATGTACTGGATATATATGAAATATATGATATCTAAATAATTAATACAATTCTGGATATAATAAACATTTGGCCACACGAACAACATGTAATTGTAAGAAGTCCACTTTCGACTTAAGAACCAAATATCAGCAAAACAAATATTATTAACTTAAATGATTACATAATGTTTATGAAATGGTAATAAGTTGTATAAAAGTAATAATGAACTTGAAAAAGGTTCTTAAGGAATTATAAATTAACTCAAGTTTATTATTCAGGAGATTAAAGAACGATCGAGTCAAGTCGGACCCAAGGTAAGGGATCCTACAACTCTCTTTCTTTTTAAGTACACTCTTTTATGTCATTTATTTTAAGCTCATCTTTCTTATGATTGGGATGTTATTTTATATTACATTTACTGTAATTTTTATGTTCATGTGATGAGAGACCCTATTCTCTCTCATCAATCCATTTTGGATGTTTTGAGTGGCGTCGTTAGGCTGCCGAACTTTCGTAAGAGATCTACCCTCTCTCTTTATTTTTAAGAACTCTCCTTTATGTCACTTCTTTTAAACTCCTCCTTGAAATGTTGGGGGATTTTATTTTATATTAAACTTGCTGTAAATTCTATTGGAATATGATGGGATACTCTATTTGATCTCATCAATCCATATTAGGCAGTTTTATGTGGCGTCGTTAGGCTGCCGAGTTTTCGTAAGGGATTTTTCATCTCACTTTTATTCCCGTGGGATTTATGCTACATTTGCCACAAATTCCATTGAGTGGTGTATGTACTGCCCATTATTCTACTCTTTGTGTTATATACTTTCGTTTATTAGTATTTACATCAATGACCTATTGTCTTTCTTTCATGGGGTGTATGTTTTGAAAGATACCCAAGTCGGTAAGGGAACCTTTCACCCTCCTCTTTTTTAAAAGACTTCTTTTATTGGGTCTTTTAATTTACATATTTTTATGTTGGGATATGTTATCATACATCCTTATTGATGTAAATTTTATGTCCAAGTGATGAGATACACTTTTTATCTCTCATCAACTCATTTTAATGTGATGTCGTTAGGCTGTCAAGGGAACTTTTTAACCCAATTTCGATCTCTTTGGGTTCAACTTGTAGTCATTGAATATGTCATCCATTGAATATGTGTGAATTACCTTTTATTTTTTTACACTTAATATCCACTTATATTGGGTGTATATATATTTTTCACACATATTTTTGAGATTTATTTTTCCTTAATTTAAGGATACCTTCTTTATAAGGGATTTCATCACATTTGACATTTCTATTGAGGGTTCATTGTTGTTATGCACCAATTCACTCTTATATGGTGTATATACTGTCCTTTGGAGTATTATATCATGAATCCTTTTATTCTCATGATATTATAAAGTTCTGACTAAATGTTATTCCTCGATTATTATATCCAAGTGTCTCTAATTTTGGTAAAACCCCTTTAACCAAAATATCGTTTTAAATGTTTTAATTATTTGTTATTTTTAATATCCATGCTTTCAAAATGGATTTAAGGATTTATTTATATGGATATTAATGGTTTAAAATGTTAAAATCTTCAAGGTGGTATGGGACACTTTGATTCAAAAATCTCTTTATTAAATGTTTTAAATGGTTTTGGAAATGGTTTCTTTTTGAATGGATTCATTATTTCAATATCCTAAAATGTTATATTGTGATTGAAATGTGGAAATGTTATGTTTCCTTTATTCATGTTTATGTGATATGATTATGTTATGGTTCTTGGGAATTGTTATGAAGAACGGGTGGTTCCGTGATAAACTAAGGGCTGGTGAGCCCGATATAGCTCTCCAATGCATTGGGTAACGCGAAGGAGTGAAACGTTAAGGTTTCTCCGAAGAGATTTAGGGAATATACTGTGATGGGTATTCCAAACGTAACCAAGAGGGTTACTCCCTAAGTAAGAATGTTATGAATGCCTCAAGTTACCTTTATGTCTTATGTTTTCTATGATTTATTCATGATTTGATATGCCTATGTTTTATGGGTAAAGTATGATTTCATTCTTATGTATATATGAACTCATGTTTCCATTCCATATTTTTATAACCCTTACTGAGCTTTTTATGCTCATCCAAAGTTTTTGAAATGCTTTTCACAGGTCAAGGGAAAGGTACATGATGTGACGATAGTGTCAAGGATGTGTCAATAAAGAATCCGTGTTTTATTTTAAATAGGGTTCCATTGATGGGAAGAATGAATATTGTCTTTTATGTAACCACCTTGTTTAAATGTGGAATGTAATGCAAGTTTCATGATCTAATTCTCTAAAACTCTAAACCTGAAAAGATCCTCAATGTGTAATCTTGTAATAACTCATGTTTAAGTAAGGTTTAAGGCTGGGGCCTTATAGAAACATAATCACATATCATGTTGACTTTCAACTTTTACCAGATTCCTTAATCAAACTCATATTTTTTTTTTCCAAAAGATGAGTTTTTAGGGGGACTTGTTCACATTAAGAGTACTATAATCAACTTATAGAGAATCAACTAATCCACCAAAGAGAACTATATACTTCCCATGTCATTAGGCTTTAACCAAAACCAAAACCAAAAATGTTAGTACAAGGTCAGATAATCCAAAAAAGGATAACCCTTTAAAAAGAAAATCTATGCTTAATCTCCAAAATTTGCCCAACAAAACCCAAAGTTCAACGAGGACCATCCGATAAACAATTTTTCCATAAAATTATTCAATGTAAACCAATATAAGATTGAAACCCAAATATTTGAAGGATTTAGTCACATAGTCTTCCAAGTTAAGTTGTAACATTTATCTCCAAACTACATTAGTTGCTCCTAAAGTCTCGTATTGAAAAGTAATTAACCTAATCACATATCCTCCATGATAGGTTAATCATTTTCATAAATATCCAAAAATTAACTTACTCTTAATTCATAAAATCATATAACTAAAAAGAATCAGTCAAACTAACCAGGGACTTCACGTAGTCCAGTGGTAGGCGATAAATACCAGTCGCACTTTGGTTGTGGGTTCGATTCCCGCAGCTTTGCCCGACGCGACGGGTTGTCACACCGTCTGCATGTTGTCCTTTTTCCAAAACTATATAATTCTAAAATCATTCCCCAAAAAGGGCTAAAATCATCAAAAATAACAATAACATAATTTAACCTCAATTTTATCTCATGCCTTTCACTTCAATCATAACATATAGTAACCCATAATTACCTCAAAAGTAAGGAACATATAAACCCAAATAGTTCTTTATAACTGTGTCCACAAAAGAAAAGATAACTATTCCTTGAATAAAATTTTCCTATATTAAACATCAAGGTTACACATAATATGAAAAGTCTCCTAATGTAACTCCATCATCAAAAAAGACTTAATACTCTTAAGAATTTCACCATAACACTTGAAGCCCTTATATGTTGACATCTTACTCATTCAACATTCTTCATGATCCATTAACCATTCCTTTCCAACTTATTACAAAATACATATTTCCTACAAACAAAATCATGAATCATATCCTAAGATTCTAAAATAGGAAAACAATAGTCATGAAATAATACATACCTTTGATTGGTCATTGTCAGTTTCTTTATCCTCAATCGGAATGGCATTAGATATTGGTAAACGAACATTTGTACGCTCTTGGTGACCCCATTCATGAAACTTATTCATAGGACATGTGTTTGAATAATGACCATGCACACCACATTTAAAACATTCAGTTGATCCCTCAGAAAGAACTTTTTCCCTTTCCTCGAGTCAACTAGATGCTTCCTTTTTCCATGGAAGGTTCTTGGTTTATGACCTTCATTTCCACATCTATAGCATATTCTTGTCCCTTTGAAACATTTTCCTAGGTGTTTCTTTCCACATCTTTGACACATAGGTTTTTGAACACACTTACCTTTATGATTATTACCTGTACTTCCGTAGGGATTTGTTTCTTGCATATATGATGCCTTAGAGAAATTTCCAAGGTTTAGGTGGTCAATCATGACTCCAGATAGTTGGTTGAGGATAATCACAAGATTTCTCATTGCAGCTCCCATATCATTCAGTTTCTTGATCAAAAAACTGTCACAGTTTCCTTTACATCCACTGTTACTTTGGTGCCTGCTAGATCCAGCCATTTACTAAAACCAAAAAGGTCAGTGTGAGTATATCAAAAAAAACCATCATGTACTAATGAGGAAGGTAAACACTAAGATATACTTACTCATTCACTTTATCTAAAACTAGGACTCTTTCTGAAATCATAACCATTATGGTAATGTCATTTATGCTTAAAGAATACCCTAACCTCTAAAGTTATCTAAACCGACCTTTGATACCAACTATAAGGCCCCAGCCTTAAACCTTACTTAATCTTGAGATATTACAAGATTACACATTGAGGATCTTTTCAGGTTTAGAGTTTTAGAGAATTAGATCATGAAACTTGCATTACATTCCACATTTAAACAAAGTGGTTACACAAAAGACAGAATTCATTCTTCCCATCAACGGAAACATATTTAAAATAAAACATGGATTCTTTCTTGACACATCCTTGACACCATCATCACATCATGTACCCTTCCCTTGACCTGTGAAAAACATTTCAAAAACTTGGGATGATCATAAAAAGCTCAGTAAGGGATATAAAAATATGGAAAGGAAACATGAGTACATGTATACATAAGAATGAAAACTGTTAGTTTTTCAAACATCAAGTAAACCATGTATACTCTATCAAAGTAATACCTTCACCTTCATGAAGTAGTAAAAACTCTTCATAGAATAAAGTATCATTACATACCTTTTTGTAACCAAAGGATTACCATAAAACCCACATAAAGAACACATAACATACATAAAGGTAACTTGGGACATAAACATACTTAAGTGGAATAACCATACGGTCAACTTCAACACATATCACTTAATGGGATGGCCATACGGCCAATTTACATACATACGTAATGGAATAGCCATACGGCCGACTTCCATACCCAATGCATTGGAGGTCATAACGTAACCACCCGTCTTGGTATTCACGGAACCACCCGTCATATGGTTTATCACATAACCACTCGTAAAATGTCCAAGTACCATTATAAAAATATAACTCATAAAACCAATATAAAGGAATGATAACATTTCCACATTTCAATCAAAATATATCATTTAAATATATTGACATAATAGAATCATTTATCAAAACCATTTTCAATACCAAAATACATAAAAGAGTATATGGTATTTATTTTATTTTAAAAACATTACAGCTTGTTGAGGAAGCCAAAGATCAAATACTACTCACGGCGGCGGAAAAGGTCGTTGTCACCTCGTACGTTAAAAAAACATTCCTTTTTGTCATTTAGTAAAACGCTTCGTAGAAAAAGATTCCTTTTGTATAAAAGTAAAATTCAAAGGTGTTTATATACCGTATAAAATAAAGTTGTGTATAAAACGAAATATGCCTCAATGAAAGGAGATTGAGACGAAGTCCCTTACAAAGACGGTATCCTTGGTTTAAGGATAAATCAATTGCATAATTATGTGTTACAAAAGAAAACACCAAATATAAGAGGATATTAAGTGTAAAACAATCAGAGGTTATTCACACATATTCATAGAACAACATATTCAAGGAGTACAAGTTTATCCCAAAGAATCAAATTTGGGTTATAAAGTTCCCTTGCAAAAAATTTGACATCCTAACGGCGTCACATCAAAATTTAGAAAAAGAGTTGACAAGAGATAAAAAAGGGTTCCTCATCACTTGGAAATAAAATTTACATAAATAAGGATATATGAGAACATATCCCAACATAACAATATGTGAATTAAAATACCCAACAAAATAAGTCTTTTAAAAAAGAGGAGGGTGAAAGGTTCCCTTACCGACATGGGTATCTTTTGAAACATGTACCTCGTGAAATAAAGACAATACAACATTGATGTAAATACTCATAAAAGAAAGTATATTACACAATGATTAAAATAATGGGCAGTACATACACCACTCAAAGGTAATTGTGGAAAATGTAGCTAAATCTCACGGGTATAAAAGTGAGATGAAAAATCCCTTACGGAAACTCGGCAGCCTAACAACGCCACTTAAAACTTCCAAAAATGGATTGATGAGATCAAATAGGGTATCTCATCACATTAAAATAAAATTTACAACAAGAGGAACATCATAACAAATATGATTTAAAAAGAAGTGACATAAAAGAGAGTACTTAAAAAGAAAGAGAGAGGTTAGATCTCTTACGAAACTTCGGCAGCATAACGGCGCCACTCAAAACTTCCAAAATGGATTGATGAGAGAGAATATGGTCTCTCATCATATGTACATAAAAATTACAGTAAGAGTAATATAAACGAACATCCCAATCACAAGAAATATGAGCTTAAAAGGAATGACATTAAAGAGTGTTCTTAAAAAGATAGAGTGGAGTAGGATCCCTTACCTCGGGTCCGACTTGACTCGGTCGTTCTTTAACGTCCTGAATAATAAACTTGAGTTAATCTATACTTGATTAAGAACCTTTTTCATGTTCATTATTCCTTTTATACCATGTTATGAACATCATGTAATTATTTAAGATAATAATGTTCATTTTGTCGGTATTTGGTTCTTAAGTCAAAAATAGACTTCTTACACTTACATGTTGTTAATTTGGTCAAAGGTTCGTTATATCCAGAATGATATTAATGATTTGGATAACATATATATCATATATATTCATCATATACATGTATTTATAATATTACATCACATTTAGAGGAAATAAATGAAATGCACCGTTCATGGAGACGGTAAGCCGTACGTACGCATGAACGCTACTTCCATTTCTATTTCGTATTTTCTGGAATGGAATCATAATGATATAAGAGTATATTATAATTACAGTATATTAACATATATAATATCATTAACTTTATCCTTTACACATACCACATATGGTATTAACGAATCAAATCACTTTCAGGGGGCGGTAGTCCGCACTTCCTAAAAATAAGATATCGTGTTTACCCATAATGGAAACAATAATGGTATCCCATAAATGAAAAATACAGAAGCGTAAGGAAAGAATAAACATATAATATATCATATATAAAAATAGTGACATCATAATGTCCACCTTTGAAGGTGTTAAATGAGTATTGAACAATCATCATTTCGGGAGGCAGAATTTCGCCATCCACGGAAACCGTATCTTCTTTAACCATTTGATGTAGTTGTGTGAGAGTGTAGCTCGAATAAATCTTATAACAACATCATAATATATTGAAGATAATGATGTTGTTATAAAAGAAGTAAATAAAAAGAGTATAGGGGGTTGGAGAAGCAAAATAAAACAAATGAACATGAGAGAATGAATTACCTTTAAAAGTTTAACTCCTTTTGATTTGAGCCTAAAGGCTTCCTTTGAAAGGATTATGCCCAAAGGGAATCCTCTAGGATGAGGAGAGGGATGTGGAGAGAGCTAATGGGAAAGGTATGGCCGAGCCAAAGGCTTGAGGAGTGTGTGAAATTAGGTAGAGGTGGGGGCCTTTTATAAGAGGAGAGGAGGGGCACTTTTAGAAATCATGAACCTATTATTTTATTTTCAAAAGTGTTTCGAATTTCTAAGGTCCCACATTGATATAATTCGAATATAAGAAGATAAGGCTTCGAAATATTCCCATCCAATAGGTTTTGGACATGTGTCGGTTTTAGATATTACATTATCTTTCCATTTTTCTAAATCGTTAAATAATGAGGTCATCGCTGCATCATCATGATGTGATAAATAATTTAATTTATTTATAGTCTAAAAATTATAAAAAAATACTATGATGTAGGAAATATTTTTAGCTTTACAAATAGTATTTATAGACAAATATATGATTAGTATAACCCCTTATAAATTTTTTTTTAGTAAAACAATTTATTTTAGTGTCATTTTCACCTTTATTTTAAAAAAGGCATTAAAGTCATTATCTCACCCAAGAGGCTCCATAGGGTCCCCTAAATCTACCCATGGGTTGTCTTGGTCTGCCATGACTCATCCAATAGGGTTGAGACAAGTGTAATGGTGTTTTCATATTTTTATAATATCATTTTTACCTTAAATTACACTAATTACCTCTAATCGCGATAAATGAAAAAAAGTTACTATTCACCAAAAAAATTATTTTCATCCCATTGAACCACATTTTACATACTAATGACAACCATGTATGTCGGATTTTCAAAATTCAATACAAATTAGTGGTAAAATTTCATCTAACTGAAAAATCAGTTTGCTTGATTACCACTTAGTGGTTTCACTATTCATCAAAAATTGGAGTTTTTCCGAAAATTACCAAAAATTCACCCTAAGCTATATTTGATATTCCAAATTCAAAAATGAAATCTATTTTACAAAATTCAAAACATGTAAGTCACATTAATTAATTTAATAATTAATTCCCGCTGTCAGAGCAAATAGCGTGTTTTTATAAAAAAAATAAGTATCAAAAGATTGGCACCAGTTTAAGTCTAATTTCAAAGTGAAATTGATTTCAATGACCACCATTGGATTAAATTGTAAAAATATATTCAGATTACACATTAATACAAATTCAAAAGATAATCTAATCATATAAATAAATTATATTAAAAAGAGGTTTTGAATTTAAAATACAACATTTTACACTATTCATTAAAAAAATGAACTTTATCAGAAAGATACCAAAAATTTACACAAAGTAAATTTTGATGTCCCGATTCTCAAGAAGAGTTTTATTTTGTCCAATATAATGTATAAGTGTGAACAAAACTATATTTAATGACGGTTCGCCATCAAAAAGAGATAAGTGAACCATTAGTGAAAACTAGGTCATATACACCAAAAATTGAATTCTTTCTGTATTTTAAGCCTTTATCTTTTATTGGATAAATGTAAAAACATTTAAAAATGTATATAATCATATTTTCGTTATTTCTATCCATTCCCGCCAATAAAACGGCTACATGTTAAATACCATTTAAAATAATATTATTTAATTATTAGAGTGCAACGTAAGATTCCCAAGAAACTCGTTGTTGCGTGTTGGGTACGCCATCGAGCATAGGATCCCCTTTAAAGTCATATTAATATTTTATTCACAAATATGGATAAATATGAAAATGTCATATTCTTTATTTACCTGGGATGTTACACCATCGGATTTTGTGAAATATTCTATCCATAATTAATCTTACTCATTTCGATATTTTTTTAACACACAACAACTTATTTGGCATTCCTGACATGAAACACTGAATTTAGCTTTTGTTATGTGAAAATGTATTTTTTAAATGAAACTTGACATAAAGTTAAAATATTAATTTTAATTTTATATCAATTACATTTCATTGGATTATAGAAAAATTATTACAAAATATATGAAAATATATTTTTTAAACCTATATATAAAAATATTGTTCCATTTTTATT
Organism: Viscum album; assembly: GCA_963277665.1. NCBI lineage: Eukaryota > Viridiplantae > Streptophyta > Magnoliopsida > Santalales > Viscaceae > Viscum > Viscum album. The sequence continues at coordinate 1,663,776,893 of OY728137.1, forward strand.
GTAATTTTATATAAAACCTATTTTAAAACAATTGAAATTATTTTTGGAAGCTATAATTTTGTGCACCATAATGTTTTATTTCAAAAAATATAATTAATAAACATTAGTGAATGATTTATATTAAATTTATATTTTATATATTAAATAATTATTTAACATTTAGTATACATATATTTGAAAAATGTGATAAAAATGAATCTAATATTACTACTGAATTTTTTTTAAAAAGATATTACATCACATTTTACGCACATATTTTGAAAATTATGTTTTTTAAAATTTTTGAGAATTTATTTTGTAAAATAAAATTAATTTTATACTATAAAAAGAATAATTTTATTCTTGTTAAATATTTAGGATTTTATTAATGGTTAAATTTTCCCATTAATAGTGAATGATACTAGTTTTTTTAATGAAGTTTCCTTTCTTTTAAAGAAATTAAAAAGTATAAAATATTATGATATTTTTAAAAGAATAATTAGTTCAACTATATATAATATTATTAAATTTAGGTCACTAAAATAAATTTCATTTTTATTTTTAATTTAAAAACATTTTAATCATTCAATCCATTTATCAATGGAAAACAGATATGTTAGTGCGTCTATGGGATATATTATAAACCTATATATTCGAAATTGATCAATGGAATTCGAAAAAAATGGATTCAAAATTTTGAATAAACATAATTTATATTATATTATAATGTCCAATTAATTTCAGGTAGATGTTCATTTTAATAACCATAAAAATTAAGAATTGTGGTTGATGTTAAAACCAATTTATTGGGGGGGTTAATATAAATAGATGTGGGGAAAATGAAAATTAAACATTTCAAAAATAAGTATGGGCCTTATAAAACCATATAACCTATATGGATCTATAATAGATCATTTTTATTCTTTTATCATGTGGAGGATACATGTACTCCATTTTCTTTTAAAAACATCATGTATTCTAAGCACCTAACATAGAGAAGGCCATTCAATCTCGTCACTAATTCCAATATCCAAAACCCATTTGATAAAACAATACATGGACAAATTTCTTTCTAAAATTACTACCCACACATTATTGTCTATGGTGATAACATAAGTCATATCTTGGAAGGAATTATGATAAATATAATGAGGTTTTTTTTGAGGTAGATGTAGATTATATAATTATACATTTCTATTTTACTTCTTCATATATCCCCATAAAATTATCTTCAACAATGATAAATTATTGAAAATACATTCTACTATACAAATAAAAGTTTTCATGTTAATTTTATATCAACATAAATCTTATCATCCACCAAATAAGATATGAAATGAACGGTCATGTGTACATTGGACTAAACACATGTGAATCAATGTTATATGTTTTCCCCCTCCACCACTCATTGTTGAATATAATTCTAAATTTAGTGTTTGTAAATGATATTTATTATATGAGTATACCATTATAATTATAAAGAAACATCTAATTTCTTACATACCATCCAAATGGAATATAATAATGGCTCACATTTGTTTGGCCGACTACCATCTCCCAAACCGATGTGATGTGTTTTTCATTTATATTTTACAATGATGATAATACAGATTTATTAGATGAATTTATATGGTAATTGAAAAATATTTTTCTTCTATAATATGATATCATATATACCTTATAAATTTAAAATCAATGAAAATAAAATGACATCACTCATGTGTATTGGGGACTACTAACTCTTGAGACATATGTTTCTTTATTCACCAAAATTATTATAGTATGTGTCTATAAGTAGAATCACTTTGTATGATTATGAATTTATTTAATCCCACAATATTTTATTTTTTATTTAATTTTATTCGTTATGTAGGTTCATGATATAATGTATCAAATTGGTAATGGTTATATAGTACACTCTCTCTTTTATCATGATTGAATATGTTTATGATTACAATGAATAAATACTATGATCAATATCCAATGAAAATAAAAACAATTATTCTCATTTGGATATTTGGTAGATATAAATCGTTTTCCTTCATTATCTTCATTGTATGTAATATTTATTACAAAATATCTTTTAATGAAAATCGAATTTATTTATCTCCTATGTTAAAATCCCTTTTTTCTTCCTAATCAATGTATTCTAATTTTTTAATATAATTTTTTAATGTTCTTATGTTATTATTAAAATTAATATTTACCATTTTTTAAAAAATTGTTTTTTTTATAATGAATAATCATATCATTTTAAAAACAATTGATGTTTGGTTTTAACAAATAATGTTAAAAGAATAATTGTATTAACATGAATATCATTTCCTACTATCATCACCACTATATATTTAAATTCATACATTACAAGATTAACATATAATTTTCAGCGAATTGTATTTTGAAATTGATTTATGTGTTAGATGGATTCTTTAGAGAAAAAATAATATTCTCCTTATGATATTTTAGGTGATTTTTAAATTGTATTTTATATGTTTCTAAGATTATATTTAATTAAATGGAATTTAAATGTTTTATTTTTTATTATGCTTTCTTCATATTAAAAAGGATATGTTACTCGTGAAATAGTTCTACTGATTTTTCATTCAAAATAATTTTCAATCTAATATTGAGTCATTTTATGTTACATAATCTTTATAATGGATATTCCCCAATGGTTCCATGTTTATTCTTTCTTGAGATGTTTTATTTTTATGATGAAAATGTTTTTATAAAACATGTTTCTTATTCTTGGGTTATGATGTTATGTAATGTTTTATGAATCCCAATTGATTTTCACGAGTTATGATATGATTTATTATTAATTAAAAGAATTTAATTTAATGAGTTTTTATATGATTAATGTGTTTTTTATATTATTTCACACTTATATATGGTTTTAATTATCTAAAGTTGATTACATTACAATAACAAATATTGGTTACGTTATAACCTATGTGGTGTGGGACCTATTCCTGAACCCAATTTATTGGGTAATTATTTATATATCCTGAGGTAAGCAAGGATGAAACAAAGAGAGAACAATGTTTAGTATTGGACTATGTCCACTATGATAGTCTTGGGTGTGAACAATGAATTCTATGTTGGTTTGGGGAGTGAAACTACCTCACTTTTATAGTCATGGAAATACACCATGGACTAGTAAAGAAATTATTTGGTTTTCATATGTGTATGTAATAAATATATTCATTATTCCAGTGGTATGATATCAGGGTTCATGTACATATATTCAATTTTGATTCAACTATTATGAAATTCCATGATTTATTCCATGAATCATGTTTATGATATTTGATAAGAAAAGTATGTATTTAAAATTATATTCTAATGTTATGATATCCTTATTCTCATTATATGCTTTTATCTCTATCGTTTAACAATAATGATTATGCGAGATGTCCCTTTTTTATGTTTCCATTCCCAGTGCAATTATGAAATGTATTGTGTATGATATGTATAATAAGGGTGATTGATACAATAAACTCACTGGAAGATAATGTACATCACTTATGGACATGTTGAATATGTGACCTGTTTTCTAAATTCATTATATGAATATGATTATATTGTGGATAGTTATTTTATTTAATGAATATTAATCAATTAATATTTAATATTTATTTATGGGAATTTTATCTTTTAACAAATATCATGTAATACAATTGATAACACGTTATATAGAATTCATTATCTTTACAATAGTGTGAACTGGAGAATACTGATTCGGTTAATTAGAGATTGAATAAGTATTAATTATTGGTAATGTTAAATTTTGTCTTGTCATAACTACTTGATTTAATAATGTTTGGATTCCTTGTATTAGAGACCGTGTGATCCAGTTAGTGTAAAAATATTAAATGCCCTTTTTTAAGGCCCAAATTCATTATTGTTTATGTTTTTGTTTACTACCTTGTGATGCTCTATATATGTATGATTTTTCATGATATTTTATTGGATCCATTGAGAGATGATTTTATTATATCTGATGTGATATGGGATAGGTAGGACTATATTTTTAGTAGTAGTTGATGCATGCGATGGTGAGATACTTCAGGATATGGATGTGATTTCCATATATTAAACTATATCTAATGTAGAGGGTTCATGATGGGATAAACATTCCTTATAATAAATATAGGATCCATTATTATGTATTAATACTTATAATATATGATTGTTGTTATTCTTATTTATCTACATTACTTTCCCTATTAATTGAGGAAGATGGATGTTCTGGTATTTGTATATTGATTATTGATTTGGATATTTCCTAGAGTACCTAGATTATGAAATGATATTTTTAATTATAAAAAAATGATTAATCCACAGTGTTGGACCGTTTTGGAATAAAGATAGTATAATCTTGCGAAACCGTAGACTTAGTTTCGATTATTCTTAGAGGGTGTGGAATTAGATATGTTGTTTAATGAAATATTTAATGTGGGTAATGATAGTGGACAATTGTTGTTTAGTGAATTAATTAATGATGGTAATGATAAAAATAAAATATTTTATTATTGAAACTCTTAAAAAATGTTGTGTTATTTTTGGATATCTATTACTTAACTATAGTGGTAATGTTCTATAGATATGGCTGCTGTAATTGATACTAGAATTACATTATTCCCACAGCGTGGTTGACTGTTATATTTTATTTAGTATATTCTGTGACTTGATACACTTCCACATCCATGTATTTTGTGTAGACATACTTCTTGTGGACTATTTGAGTGTTTTTTCTATAGCATAATAGTGGGGGGATAGATAGCTAACTACCACCTTACGACCCCACTATATTCTTATAGTAGTATTTGGTGCTTGTGTGCATGATGGATTGTTTCCACGTATATTTGTTTAGATGGAGATGATGTATTTTGGTTACTTCACACCAATGTATCTCTATATATAATATCTAAATTGTTATTTAATATATGATGTATATAGGTTGTGATGGCTTGAGGTACCACAATCAGTTTGTGGGCTGTGATGGATTAAGGTATTATACCAAAGTATGATACAAATTATATGGGTTGTGGTGGCTATTGGAAAAAACTTGGTTACTATATTGATATATTAGATAGTATTCAGTGATGATGTGATGCATTGGGGGCATGTTTTGATAGTTATCCCAATTGTATTTGGACTACCAAACATTGATAGAATGATGGATCATGACATGAAATGTTGGAGGATAGAAGAAACCCAACAGAGAGGTGGAAGTGGGGTACCCATGATGTTTTATTATCATTACATATGAATTTATATAAGCTATACATTGTAATTTATTTACATAATAAGTTTTTGAACATAGTATATGTGTTAATGGGATGAGTTTGGTTCACTGTTGTTCATAAAGACTTAGCTTGTTTTTTCCTTATTTTTCAGTAGAATATTTTAGAGGATATTAATTAGTAGAATATAATTACCACCCCACACACATATATATAATGTTCTTTAGTTCTACTTGTGTATAATTTAAATAAATTTGAATTTTACAATATTTTCGATTTGTAGAGGATGCGTGTTCTTTGTTATCATATCATCTTTTAACATAATGACAATGTAGTTCCATTTTAGTTTTTTTAGTATTGTATGGATTTACAAGTTTGGAATTATGATATTTTTTATAAATTGGATCCAACTTTGATTAGTGTATGAATATTATATCTATCATACACATGTTCTCTTAGATATTATTTCCACACATACATTTTTTTATTTAACCATCTGTGATATCCCACAAAATTTCGACTAATATAGGTTGTAGTAATGATATCATATTATCCATTCTTTAATTTCCTTCTCATAAGTGATACTCTTTGGGTTAGGGGTCAAAAAATATATATATATTTAGCATTTCATTGAATAAGTAAATGAGTTATACTATGGTTAAATTTTGTAACTTTCTATTAAATGAATTACCCATGTATCAATTTCCCCCTTAAAATGTCTTTCTAAAAATGAATTTCATTTCTTATAATTTTCATGACATATAGATTCCGAGTCGGCACACAACATGTAGCTGATACTCTATCGCTTGTAATCTAGATCATTTGTTGTTCCCTGACCCTCAAAGCCTGTATATGATGAATTATTTTAATAAACTAGCATATGATACATGTAGTTGAATCCTAATGGACCAAATAGTATCATAGACTAGGTAATCTAGATACATACATGTAATTTAAATTACATTTTGAATCATAAAATAGAAAGCGAATTTCATTGAGTCTTCCATTATACCCCTTTTTTGAAATCTCGCATATTTGTCACATCATATATCTTACAATCCTAGGGAACAATGAATGACATGAAAGGGGTGAGCTAGAATTCATTGTAAGGGTACGCATATAGAATAGGGTATGTCGAATATGTTTTAAAAATAATTACCCATCCATAAACATTAAACAATGAAGAGAAAAGTCAACATTTTTATTTAATTCACTTTTAGGATATTTTTATGTTTAGAGATTTAGAGAATTATGTAATAACAAATTCGTATCATGTTAAATATTACCAGTAGACACATCTAATCACTATGCATATTTTTTATAAAAGAAGCACACTATAAAGATATTTTTTTGTTTCATGTTTAAATAATATGACTTTTCTTTAATCTCATCCTTAAATATATTATTTTTTAAGTCATGTGAAAAAACATTCGAAACCGGGAATCACCATAAAAATGATCAATAAGGGATACCTAAAGAATAAATCTTTTTAGTCTTTTTAAAAAAAGTAATCCCTAAATAGTTAATCATAAATTAATACTTTTTACCTTTAAGAAGTAGTAAATACACTTCACTATATATGAACACATTTCCAACCATTTTTTAGAAAAAATATCACCTTAACACCATTATAATGCTCCATATAACATATAAAGGAAATATAGTACATAACCATACATAAATGGAATAACCATAAAGTTGACCTCCACACGTATCATGAAATGCAATACCCATAAGATCTAGTTTGATACCCAATGTATTGGAGGTTATAACATAACCACTCATCTTAGGTTTATCATGGAACCACCCATATTTGGTTTATTATATTATCTCTCACCATTGGTTTATCTTGTAACCACCCATCATTAGTTTATCATTTAACTACCCAACGATGGTTTATCATATTACAACCCATTATTGGTTAATCATGTAGCCACCCATCAAATGTCCATGTTCCATTATATTATCAGAACACATAAAATATTGCAATTATAAACATTTTACAAATATAATTTCATTTTCAATCATATGAAATAATTTTACGATATTAAAATATTTCATCCATTTCAAAAACCTTTTAATAAAATTGATAAAAAAGAATTTTGAATCAAACTGTCACATGACACCTTGAAATTATTAAAATATTAAAACATTCATGTTTGTTAAAATGATTTCATAAAAACTATTTTGAAAACATGGTCGAGAAAAATATGGTTTTATATGAATAAATCATTAAAATATAAAAAAAACTAGATAAAAATACCATTACCACTTGATAAACGCTAGATTACAAATCATTAAAGAATAACATTTAAAAAAGTTAAATATCACTAAAATATACTAATTCATGATATAATAAGTCAAAAGGGTTGTATTAAAATTTTAGAAGATAATAATATGGTATAACATCAAGATATGAATTATTGAATGTAGATTGAGATGAAATCCATTAACAGAGATCATATATTTGGATTAATGATAAATAAATGAAAATAATATGATTGGAAAATATAAATAAACTCAATATAAGTGTTTTTTTATTTTAATATAATCAGAGGACATTCATAAATATTCTTGGACGAAACAAATCCAATGACATTGTCAGTGAATGGAAATTGAGTTATGATTTCCCAAACATTGAGTCTGACACGTCATGTAATATAATTATGTCCTGATTAATACTAATTGGTCAATTTATAATTTTTGGAGAACCTTTTAAATGTTTATTATTCATTTAATTTTACTTATGAACGTGTCATAAAAAATACATAATTATTTATGTTCATATCGGTCGTTTTTTCCATATTTAGTACTTGTTTAAAAAATGAATTTGTTTTGATATAAATTGTCCATATGGTAAAAAGTATAACATCTCCAGAATATTATTATTGATTAAGATATCATATATATTCATTATATATTTATTTATAATATTTCATAACATTTGATGATAATAAATGAAATGCACTATTCATGGAGATGGTAGGTCATACATTTTCAAGAACAATACCTTCATTTCATTGTCATATTAGAGGAATGACAAATTGATTATACATAGGAATATTATAATTCTAGTATAATATAATTTTTATATATGTTTAATATGTTTATTAATTACTTAATTTATATGTTCCATGCATGTCATTATTGAGTAATGTCACTTTGAATGAGTGATATTCCACAATTCCTAAAACAAATTTATTGTTTTTACACATTATGGAAATCCTAAAGGTATGTAGTAACTAAAAAAATAAAAATAATATAGACAATATAAATATAATGCTTATCATATATAAATAATGTTCCATCATTATGGCCACTATGAGAGTTGGTAGGAGAAAACTGAAAAATCATTCTTTGGTGAGGTAGTAGTTTGCCACCGATATAGAGAATATATTCTATATCCATTATATTAAGGTATGGGTTAGTGTTGGTAGAACCCTTAGCATAAAAACATACTAGTATATTTAGGATACTATTATGATTAAAAAGGAATGGAAGAAAGATATTTTTAGGGGGTTAGAAATGAAAATAAATTGAAAGATCTTGAAAAGGACGTTACCTCTAAATCAGGTAACTCATTTGGGTTTTATCCAAAAGGCTTACTTTAGTTTCCTTCTTCCAAATGTAAGACATCTATTAAAATGTGAGGGATGTTGGAATTTTATTTTAGATGAATTTTTGTGATACCATGGTGATTGAGAGGTTTTGGTAAGTGGTTAGAGGTGGTGGCCTTTTATATGAGGGATGATTGTCACATTAGTAATAAGTTGAAATATTATTTTATCATAAATTTATTTTCCAATTATCAAAGCCCCAAAGTGATCAATTTACAGAATAATATGGGGATGGGTTTAAATCCTATAAACTAGTAGGTTGTATAAAATTTTAGTTCAAAAATTTATCCTTATCTTTTAGCATAAACCCTTTGTTTTAACAACACATTTATTTAAATGTTGACACTATTTATAAATCGATTTTTGTTAATGTCAAAAATGCATGTTTCATTCAATGAAACAACATTAAATAACTTACCAAATTATATAATAATACATAAAATATAAAACAAATAATTTACCATGATGTATTAATTATTTCTATATTTCTAATGAGAGTTTACAGTCAAATATATTAGTTATATAAACCTATATTGATATTGTTTTACTAAAGAGATACATGTATATGTTATATTTCCCTTTTATTTAAATGAATTATTATAAAAATTTATTATCACACCCATGTAGACCCATGTGGTCCTATGATCAACCCAAGGATGCTCATGGTTTTCCATTTCTCATCAAATAAGATTAGGATTCATATTAGGGTAGTTTTATATGATTATAATATTATTTTTTACCCTTATATAATATATTTACCCTTTAAACCTGATAATAAATCTAGTTACTTAAGTTAATATTCATAATGTTTTAAAACAAAAGGTAAATTTTTTAAAAAAATTACCTTATGAATATAGATATATAAATATGTTTGCAAAATAAAAACAATAAAAGATGTTGTAATTAATTTAAAATAAATTATAGTTGTCAAAACTATAAAATGGGTTTTTTAAAACGTAATAATCATAAAACAATTGAAGTGTGTTAATATCTACATTCAATGTGAAATTATTTTCATTGACAAAAATATTACTTAATGATAATAAAATAATCAAACTAAACTTTAATTATAATTAAATGGACAATATATCTATATAAACAAATTATACAAATTGTTAGTTTTGAATTAAAATCCCTTATTTTTTTTGTATTCATTAAAAATGTATTGTATTAGAAAAATATGAGAATTAAACAAAATTAAATTTTGATTTACCTATTCTAAAGAAGAAGATTATTTTTTCAAATATAACTTATAAATGTTAAAAATAAGTTTAAGAACGAATTATCCATAAAAAATAGGTAAAACTATATTTTTTAGAAAAATAATTGTTTTATCTAAAAAATCAATGTTTTTCTTTATCATATCAAGAAACCATATATGATAAATTTTAAACAATAAATTTAATATATTACATATAAAAATCCATAAGTAGTTATATGATTTTATAAAAACAATTATTCTCTTTCAAATAGGTTATAAAAAAACAACATCCTTTATATTCAATTGGTTTCTTCTTCAATTTCTAATAAATTTAGTATCCAATGTATCACTATTTAAACTTGTGTATACCATATTTTTATAATACAGTCAATACTATTGATTTATTCTATTAGACTGTCTATTTATAATGGAATGATTTAAATAATAATACATAGTTGTTTATTTAATCTCGATATAGCATATCATGTACGTTATTGAACATTGTGTTTATTTTTTAAAACTGAGGATGTTATATCCTCCCCAATTTAATAAATAGCATCATCAAAATTTGAATTTGGGGTCTGTATCTAGAGTATGACTTTTCAAAGTACATTTATTGCAAAACAAATCCGAAAAAGGGTAAATAAAATTTCTTCTTTAAAAGATCGAAACTAAATTACTAAGGCCATATGAGATTGAACATACTAGTGTTATATGTAGAAAACAATGTATATTTAAGACAAACTAAGTGTCATGTTTTGATGTAAAGATATATAAACTTGATCATGAAAATGAAAATAATAAAAAAAACTACAATCTTGTGATGGGTTAAAAGGTCTTTAATTTCTTAGTAGGAAAAGTAAATGGAAAATGTTTTTGTTTTTGGATCTATTTAATATAGATGAGGAATTATTTAAGTACTTATACTAAGAAAATAAGGAAACATACTTACATAAAATTCATAATATCGTCCCTTAATCAATTTCTGTAACACACTCATCTTTTTCATCAAATGAAGAGTATTCAGGATGAATTTATCAGGCCGTAAGCACTGTAATAAACTTCTAAATACTCATATTATCCACATAAGGTTAACAATCTATTTATCTTACCATCAAAAAGTAACCAAAACCAAAATTGATAATAAAATATCATATAATCCCACAAAAACAATAATATTTTAAATGGACTTGGAATACATTTAATCTTCATAATTGTACACTAATGCCCTGGTTCTACAGAGACCATTCAACAATCCAATGTCATTAAAATTTATAAAAATTATCCAAACTAAGATTAAAACCCCAAATTCATAGGTATATGAAAAAATAGTCATCCATGCTAAATTTTATCAATTATCTCCATAAAACATCAATTATCCTCAACATCTAATACTTAAAAGTAATTAACCTAAACAAATATTATCCTTGATAGTTTAATAATTTTTATAAATAATCCAAATTTTCATATATCAACAATAAAAACAAATATTAATCCAAAATAATATTAAAAATTAGTTGTTTATTGAAATCACAATGTGTTATATTTTCCTTTTTCATAGAGTGTTTCCAAAAGAGTTAACGTCTTATACAATAACATTTATCACTTGATCACCAAATAATTTTCCTATATTAAGGATATCATTTGATAAAACATAAGTTCCAAGAATCAAATTATTATTAACCCACAATATAATTTAACTAAAAATAATATGTCATACTAACCGGGGTATTCACATACGCCAATGGAAAGCGATAAATACCAGTCTCAGATCGGTTGTGGGATTGATTCCTACAACATTTTATGACGAGATGGGTTTGTCCCATGGTCTGGGTTATCATATTTTAAAAATAATATAATTTTATAACATTCCCAAAAATTAGATTATATCTTAAAAAATAACTATAACATATTTTAGACTCAAATTTTATCTCATACCTATCACTTTTTTATGCAAAAAACTAATAACCCATAATTTCATTAAAGGTCAGTGTCTCCCAAAATACTATGATTCGCCATAGTATTTTAGAATATAAATACTCAAAAGTGGTATCTAATACATTGAAATTATTATCTACCATAAAATTATAAACACATGATTATATCCTTAACCCTTAATAATACAACATAACAACCAAATGAGTCATAAACATATTCTAATAACAAATATAATGACCCAACCCTAAATGTTAAATAATATTGAGATAGGTAGAAAATTTCAATTTAATACACAGCGAGGATTTTTATTATTAAGATATTTTGGGAATGAGTCCTAACTCATATATTCCAATTTAAATGTTTCATGTAGACACTTGTACTCATTATCCAATTTTTTCATAAAACAAGACCTTTTTAAAAATAACATGGCTCGTCTCATGCTTAAACAACATTAATTTTCCTTGATAATATCCTTTGAATGTATTCTACATTAAATCCTATAATAAAATTCAAGACTTGGGATGTGCATAAAAAGTGTAGTAAGGGATACATTAATAATGAAATTTTTTTGTCTTTCCAAAACTTGTAAACCATGAATACATTATCATAACATAATATATTTTACTATTTAGAAATTTTAACTACAAATCATTGATTAGAAGATATTTAAATTCCATTTTTATAATAGGAAGATCATATTATAATCCAAATAAGGGAAGATATAATGTATAATGGTAACACATTACATAACCATTCTTAAATTAAATAACCATGCAGTCGACATCCACACATGTCACTAAATGTACTATCCATACGACTGACTTCCATATACAATAAATAGTAAATTACAATGTATTCAATAATCAATGATTTGTCACAGAACCCCCCATATTAGGTTAATCACATAACCACGCTTGATTTTTTTATCACATAACATCCCATCATTGGTTTATCATGTAACCACCCATCATTTGTTTATCACATAACCAACCATCATCAGTTTGTCACGTAATAACTCTTAAAATGTACATGTACTATTTTAAAATAATAACCGATAAAATATTTAGATTATCCACATTTCACACATAAAATTAATATTGAAATCCCAAGAAACCATTGCATGATATTGAAATATTCCGTCCATTTCATAAACCATTTGAAACAATAGATAATTTTTTTTAACAATGTGTCCCAAAATACTTTGAAACATTTATAATTTTAAAACATTAATTTCAATATAAATGAATTAATAAATAAAATTAAAACATGGACATGAAATATAAGGTTTTATAAGAATAAATAATTTTAAAAAAAAATGATGTTTTAGTTAAAGATTTCCTTACCACATGATAAACAATTGAATAGGAATAATTAAATAATTTCATTAAAAAACTTTAAATATATTGTGAAAATACTAATTCATTATATAATGAGTCAAAAGTACTTTATATATAAAATATAGGTCAATTAAAGTTCATAAAAACAATACATTTTTATTGAAAGGCGATTGAGATAAAATCCCTTTCAAAGATCATATCATGAGTTTAAGGATAAATCAATGACAACAATATGTGTGAAAAACTTTAATACACCCAATATATTTCAATATTCTTTTTAAAAGAATCATATGTAATTCACACATATTCAAGGGAAAAAAATCAAATTACAGGAATATCTAACTCAATAAATGAACATTGAGTTATGATTTCCCATACATTGTGTCGGACTAATCACATACAATAATTATGTTTCTGAATGAATAAAAATTGTTACTTTATACATTTTTGAGATCGTTTTTAATTTTTATTAATAATTTTATATCACTTATTACCATGTTATAAATATTTCATAATTATATATGTTCATATCGGTTGTTTTGTCGATATTCCCCAGTTTATTCAAAAATGAACTTGTTTAGATGTAAATTTTCCATGATGTCAAAATTACATTCTCTCCAAAAAAATTAAATAGGACTAAAAAACATATATATTCAATATATATATATTTTAAATGTTCCCTATCATTTTATAATAATAAATTAAATGAACTATTCAGGGATATAATATACTATACATATGTATGACCACTATATTAATTTTATTTTCATATGATAATAATGATTACTAAATGATACATAGATATATTATAATTATATTTTAATATATATGTTATATATTTATGATAACTTCATTAATTACATATTTTATATGTTCCATGTGTGGCATGAACGAGACATATCACTTTGAGTGGGTTGTAGTCCACACTTTCAAAAATAAAATTATTATATTTACAAATTATGGAAAGAATGAAGGTAGGTTGTTAGTAAATTTTACATAGGAATATAGATAAAATAAATAAAATATATATCATATCTAAATATAGTTCCATTATAATGTCCATCAGGATATGAGGTATGAGAAAATTAAACAATCATCATATCGTCAGGCAATCGTTCGTCGTACACAAGAACAATGTCTTATATATCCCTAGATGGAGGTGTGTGTATGTGTATGTATAAAACTTAGAAAAAAAACCTAGTAATATATTTTTTATACTTCTGTTGTATAATAGAATCTAAAAAATTGAGTTTATGGGGTTGGAGAATAAAATAAATGAATGGAGCTTGGGAAAACTTGTTAACTCAAAATCCGGTACCTCAATTTTATTGGATCCAAAAGGATTCCTACAGAGAACATATTGGCATGGTATGACTAATAGGATTATGTAAGGGACATTGGGAGCATAATTGATTACAATTTGTGTTGGACCAGGGGATTACATGGTGTGAGTAAGCGGGTAGAGTTATTGGCCTTCTATAAGAGGGAGGAGTGGCACATTGGGAATGTCTTGAAATATTGTGATTCGAAAAATATATTTTTGATTTATAAAAGATCCAAATTGATATATTTCATGTATAATATTGGGATGAGCGAAAATATTCTCAAAATATAGATTTTATATATGTTTTTTTTCAAATTTAACCTTATATTTTTTTAACCATTAGTTAATTAAATCAACTCTTAACATGCCTTCTTATATTTTTGAAAAATATGGTTAATATAGTTACTATAAAATATCATGAGAACTTAATGTGGATCATTAATGAAATTTTTAACACAAAATATTTTATTTGGATGAATTTTAGATTTTTATGTTTATTATATCATTAATTAAAATAGTTTTTGTTTTAAAAACTAATTTTAGTCAATTTTGGCACTATTGAAAAGTTGGATTATGTTAATGCCTTTAGAACCTGATCCAGTAAGTTAAAATAAACTATTGAGAAGTTGATTTTTGTTAAAGTATATTTTGGTGCTAGTCGCCATCTCCAAGCCTTTGGAAGGTGGGATTGGGGTAGTCACGATACAGGCCCCAAGGGACGGTTCGTGACAATGTTCCCTAACATTAATCTATGTATTGGATATTTAGTGATTGAATTTTAATTTATATATTTTATTCTTATATAACATGATAATTTTATTCTTATTAACTCTATTTCTATTATATAGAGGTAATGTACATGTTGTTAATTATTATATGATATATATATATATATATATCTTGATGCCTACTAATAATTATTGGTGGTATATGATTCACATGTTGACATAGTTTTGTGGGATCCTATCAGTGACATAAAAAACTCATATATATATATAGGTTTCAAATTCATGAGATTATATTTTTTAAGTCCACCAATAATGATTAAATCAGGTTTAACATAAGGAGGGTTACAATGAGTATACAAAATATGATGTTGAGCTAGAGAACCCAATTTCTCTTAGACATATTTTTAATTATCAAAACATTCAGTTACTAAATTGTATTATACCTTATATATAAGAGTCTATCTAAGAGGTGATCCTTCTATGTCAAATCTGATTTTGGGATTTCTAGATGAAACATCCACACAAATGTTTTTATGAAGAATGATCTTAGACTATAGAATAATGGTTTGTGTCTACTTGAGTTATTTTTTACCATCATTGGATACAACCTTATTGGTGAGAATATTTTTCCATTTTCATTATTCTAATATTTTTTTTCTAAGGTTGGATATCTATTTCCATGTTTACTAGTACATGGGGATGTATTTTAAGGGAATTAAAGATTGTTTTCTATCAGTTTTTTATAATATATATTGTGATGATGAGGGAAAAAGAAAAATAATTTGGTTTAGAAAATTATTTCAGTTTTTAACTAGTATTTTCATTTCATAGATTTACATTAGTTATATCATTTATTGGCTGGTGTTGAGATTATAGTGTTTCAATATTTTGATGATATTCAAAAAAAACTCACACATATTAAAGTGATCCATTTTCATTTAACATAATTTAATGATTTCATGTTCTATGACTTCATTTTTACGAGTATAATATTATGTGGTGTTATCATAGGGTATAATAATATATATTAATGTTATGTAAGTGTATCATTTAGTAATATAATGAGACAATATGATTGTACTTATTGAAGTGGTGAATGACATGGAGGACATGACTATGACTATTAAAATTAATATTATATGTGTACACCCCTAATTTTAATTACTCTAGTAGTGTGTTAAAAACATTACCATAGTTTCAAAGAGAATATTAATTTCCCACCATATAGAATAATATTCTATTTTCAATATTATCCTGAGTTTTTATCATCTAACTAATGTATTATGAATGAAAGAAATCAATTTAAAAAATTGGATTTATTTGATGAATTATAGTTGGATTGATTTGAATATAAATAAATTTATAAATTTTTAAATTCATCCATATTTAATTAAATAAATTAAAATTCACATAATTATAAATTGATAGGAAATAATTTTAATAACAGTTGATGTTTAAAATTTTAAACTTTATAAAACAAGATTTTTTTATATTTAATATTTATATTTAAAAGTAAAATATAATAATTCAATAATTTAAATTACATTAAATTATAATTTTTGTTTAAATCATCCTACCAATTTTATTATTAATTTTTGGGATATTTCAAAAATGTTTGTTTTTTGTGATGAATTTTTAAAAATAACATTTTTATAATTATATTCACATATATTTAATATGTATGTTATAAGAACAATATTAACAATTATATACTACTATCTCAAGAACATATATATATATATATATTTGATAATAAAGAGAATTCATTTTAAAATATTATTTCAAATTTTGAAACCTCTATGTCACATTTAAAATCATATGTTAAACTTTTCTTCAAATATAATAACAAATTTTGATCCTTTTAATTAAATATGTATAATAAAAGAAATAATTAATTTTTAATATGTATTATTGTGAAATAAAGACACATAAATTATTTATAAATTAAAAGATATGAATAAATTATATACATTATTTTGTTGTAAATTTATTTTTATATACATTTTTCAAAAAGCATCTTATAGGTAAGGTTATATATACATATATTATATATTAAATTCTTATATATCATACAATTAAATATTCAAATTTCGATTCTATATTTGAAATCATAAAACTTTTGTTATGTTTTTTGGAAAAAAATTAATGATTATATAACATGGTATAATTTTCATGTCTATGATATGGTTTAAAAGGTTTGATAAAAGGGTTAATCTATAAGATAAGGATTAATATATCACTCAAACATGAGTAAATTTGATACAAATGTAGGATTTAAATATAAATATATCGTATCATTGTTTTTTCAATTTGGATCAAATTTTCAATGAAAATGAAATTATATTCTACAAATGAATAATGTATTTAAAAACATTATGCCCACCTCACTTATATAATTGTATCTCCTATCACCACTTCAATGAACACCTAGACCTTATTTGTATCAACCAATAACTTCCAAAATAGCGTCCAAAAAGCAATTATAACATGTCAATTTTTTATATTATTAAAATAACCATTAGATAAGCATTATATCATTTATTTGAAGGATATTTTACAAAGAAAGGGGAAATGATACAGGTCTCACTAAGAAGGATTCCCATGTAATGGTATAATTTACTATAATCTATTTTATTTGTATTTTTTTGTTTTCATTTAGTTTAATGTATTTTTTAATTTTATTCTCTATTAACCAATATTTTTTCTTCTCTTTGATTTATTTCATGGGTTTAATAGTACTCAATTCAGTTCCCCTCTTTTTCGAAAATCATAACCACTATGGAATCATTAAGAGAATTATAACCATTTTTATCATTTTTGGACCATAATATTCTTCCTCTATATACATATAAATATTTTTTCAAAAAAAATAATATTTTAAATATAACTAATTTTTAATAGATATTTTATAAAAAAAAATTAATTATTTTATAAATTAGAAAAGGAACATTCAAATTATTTATTATTCAACATATTTATTGACGTTCATTACATAAATCAGATAATATTATGATTTTATTCTTTTCCACAAAAATGGGTTTTCCCACAACAATGACAATTCAAAATAATTTATCACAAATTATTTTTGAAATGTTTCTAAAATGAAATATATATTACAATAAAATTGATAATTTTCAATTTAAATATTAAAATAAAAATATATTATTTTATTAAATTTATTAAAAAATATTTCATTTTACTTTTTAATATTTATATCATACACTCCAATTATTTTACATAATTTAGTTTTCGTTGTTTACTTTATAATCAATAATATTCAAAATAATTTTTTAAAATTTTTTTATGAATCCATATGGAATGAGTTTTTGGAATTTATTAATTACTTACTTTTTAATGAAAAGATAAAAAAATATTTATGAATTTTCTTTTAAATGATTCACTAAAATTCTAATATATTATTATCTAAAGGGAATTAATTTACTAAACAAAATAGTTTTTATTGAATTGATAATATGTTCTCGTCCCTTACTGAATTATGTATCATACCATTTTTTAGGAAAAATAATTTACTCTCATTACATCACATTCCTAGATGTTATATTCTATATTAATAATCGTCATTCATTGAAATAATTTTCTTCTTCCTAAATATTTTATATTATATAACAAATATATTGATCATAATTTCATAGTTGAATAAAATATATACCCATTATTATATTCCATGATAATTGAAGTAAGCATACTAAGAATTATGTTACATTTACAATGGAATTATCAGTGTTTCATATAATCAATTCAATATGCCAAATAATTTATTGGTAATGCATATTGATGATGCAAATTATTATGCATTCAATATAGAAATAATTCATTGGACCTTTGCATGTGATGAATATTAGATTATTGGATACCTTTGATGAATCATGATAGCCTCATGATATAAAAAAGTGGTATCACACATTTTATGCCAAAAAATATATTTATTATTTATTTATGGATCAGACTCGATTGTCTATAAATTGTATTTTTTATATTACTTTATGTTTTTATGACTTTATAGAATATGGGAATTGGAAATATATGAAATATACTGTATTATTGTCTTTGAAAGAAATATTAAAATTCATTTAATCATGGATTCCATCATTATTAATCAAATAATTGTTTTTATGGTGATTATATAAATTTTTATACATATATATATATATATATATATAAATTTCACAATTTTACACTATATTTAATATTTATTGATTACTCATTCTTGTACATAATATATCCTTTTTATTCATCAATTATTAAGTTATATACAACCTTAACTGGGAGGCTATTCTATACCGTTACTATGTTTTCCTTTCAAGAGATAATAATAAAAGGTCATGGAATAATTTTATTGATCAAATAAATAAAATATAAATGTTATTATGACAATTAAGAAAACACAATTCATGTTTCCAATGTATTATAAGAATAATTTATGTATCTAGTATCTCATACTAGACATTTTGAGTTGTTGGGATATGATCTCTTTAATTCTAAACAAATGTAATAATGAAAGAAATGGCTCTAGGTTATAAAAATTAGGGCGGTTACAAAAAAAATTTAGTTGAACACATAACTGTATGCACATATAGTATTCCCATTAAATAAAATAAATATTATCTTCATTGAAAACTACATAAAATAAAAAATTCCATGAAAATGGAAATCTTCATTTATCTTATAAAATATTGAATAATTAGAAAAAACATAATAACTAGGATTAATAAAAGTCATGGTAATAGTTGGTTATGCAATAATTCTATAAAATCATTCTTCTAAAACAAATTTAATAAAAATAATTATTTACCCAAATGAAAAATGAATAGTTTACCTTTTTAAAAATTTCATAATAAAGAAAATGATAATAAAAAATTAATTTTAGAAAACATTTAAATGTAGATTTAAACATTCGTTAATGAATATATACAGTGATGGTAAATAATGAAAGAAAATTTAAAAATAAAAAAATTAGTATTAATATAATAATAAGTTTCCTCATGCATCGACTAACTCCTTACATTATCTATAATCATATATAATAAAATTACAATTAATATTGAATTTCATTAGAACCAATTTCATTTTCACTCCATTATTATTATTCCACATGTTTCATTTATTATTAAAATTCATTTATTAATTAAATATTAATAATTCATCACAAGTTTTTTTGGTTCTAAAGATTATAATTTCCAATGATTTATTGGTATCATCCTAATGTTGAAATTTATTTGTAAAATTATTATATATATTTTAAATTTTCGCTGTATAGGTTTCATATCATTCATAAAACAATTGATTTCTATTTCTTATGAAGTAATTATGTTTTTACGAATAATCATTTATAAGAATATTTTAAAATAAAATAAAATAATCTTCTATGATATATTTTAACTTCATTATGAATGGATTTTTTAACAATGTAGATGGTTTAGGAAAATTTAATAATTTTATTTAAATTTTTATGGTTCCCATGATTATTTTGTTAAACATATTGGGACCCATAGTAGAGAACAAAAAAATTGTCTATTTATTAACTTATTATTACATAAATTAATTGGTTTTACAACAAAATCTACATTTTATTTTACAATTAAACAATTATAAAAAATATAAAATGTTTAATTAATAAATAATATTAAAATTATTTAATTTTGTAAATTTTTTAGGAAAATCATTATAACATCATTCATGTAGATGGAAATACAAACCCAAATAAGTACGTTTTATCACAACGACATGAGTGTAAGTATATGTATTTTATTAATAATATCATGTTAAATTAGAATATTGATTTAAAAAAAAATATTAAATTTTAAAATATTATTCATTAAAAGCTACATGAATAAATATTTTTATTGATAATGGTATGTATTAATTGCATAAAATGCGTCTCAGTATACTATTTTGAGATGGTTAAAAATAATAATTATCGATTATTATAAATAGTTTCCATTAAAATGTATTTTATAATAATAAGAACATAATAATGTTTAAAATATAACATTTATTCATGAAAATAAATTTTATAATCCATCATGTATGGAATTTTTGAAAAATAAAGTGTTTCATAAATAGAGGTGGAAGTTTGCATGTAACACATCCAACATTTTGATTTTATGATTGATGGAAATGAAGGAAAATAATGGTATTCAATGTAAAATAAAAAAAATTATTTATAGAGATTTTATTATTTTATTATTTTTATATTTATATGGAGAGGTGGGACATGAAAAAACATGAAATAAATAAGTTATAATAATTACATATTAAATTCATATAAACCTTGGAGAATTTTATTAACATATCATATTATGGTCTTCAGTGATGAATATAATATCTATGACATGGGAAAGGGATTTCATTATTTATTTTCATAAGTCTTATATTATTTGAAGATATTAATGTTTGTGGATACGTGAGGTCATGAAATGGACCATTTATCAGTTAGATGTGTTGACATCATGTAAAAAAATTTTGTACAAAATATATTTAATATCATACTCAAGTAACAAGTATTTTTTGAAAATTATATGATAATATAATTAGGCTCAAAATTTAACTCATCAAATAAATAAACATACCAATTTTTGATATTATTACTTAATTTAAATCCCATTTATCCATTTTAATCTCAACCATGGTGACTAAATATTACTAGGGAATTTATTTTAAAAAAATGAAATGTAAATTAATAAACTATTTATAAATGATTAATAAAAAATGAGTAACTATTTTAACATGTTCCAAAATCTATACAGAGAAAAAATTGACATTAATAAAACTACATATAACACAAGGATAAGATTTTTATAAAATTACTATTTCAAAAATAACTAAAATGATACTCCATATTAATTTGAAGTATTAATTCACTTGAATGTTATTATTTTATTATAAAAATTGATATTTTTTAATTTCATTGAAATAAAAATAGAATAGCACATTGTGAGTACTTAATAAAAGGTAAATGTATTGTATTCATAACACTCAATTTCCAACTAGTGTCCAAAAAATAAATCATCATATAAAATTACCAAAACTACACAGTAAGATAATATTTATATTTTGAATCTCAAAATTAATTAAATTTTAATTATTTTGAATTGTATTATTTTGAATATTATTTTTTAATTAAAACAAAAAATCATGTGGTAACTAAATTGGTTAAATTGTAAACTACATTATTTTCCAAATTTAATAACATATTATCATTCCATAACCTAATAAAATTTGTTTTAATTTAACAAAAAAATTATTAATAAATATTTATGTTGTTAAAATTAACAACATAAAAAAAATATTTGTTTAAAAAATAATAGTGTAATAATATGTCATCCCCATTATAGGAATTTTCCCACAAAAATTTATTCATTGATAAACATGTTCATATGTTTTTCTGCAAAGTAAATTTCATGATAACACACTGAATGATCAATAATATGGTTTTCAATAAATTATTAACTATGTGATTCACATAATTCCACAACACACACACACACACACTGTATGATCAAGATCTGAATTATCACCACATTCTATGAAATATTTTAAAATAAATATACAACATAAGGTTATAATAAATGCGATGTTTTAGGTAAAAAATTACAGAATAGTGAAACATAAAACACAAAAAATACATTTGATTAAAATATAGATATGAATAATTTTTATAAAATGAATCAAATATTCATTATAATTACATATAGACCAACAAACTATGTGCGTAATTTACTCTTATTTATCAAATTAATAACATCATTCCATGAAGGAATTTTATGAAAAACATGTTCCCAATCATAAAATGTATTATCATTTATATAGTTTTCAAAATTGGAATTTTTTATAACAATCCATTATATAGTTCTAAATCATAGTAAAAATTTCGAATATAACTATATGTCCCCATCCTTAAGCATTATTTAATCCTGAATTATTTAAATATTTTTATGTTCATTTAAATCAAGGATATTTTCATGTTTAGATATTTAGATAATTAGCCCATAACTCATAGAAAACAATGTAAATAATATTATGTAGGTACTTTTTGTCACAATCAATTTTTTCTTTAAAAAAACTGTTAAAAAGAAAAATGTTTTTATTTTAGGTTTAAACATCATAAATTTTCTTCTAAACCATTATTGGTTTTATCTTCATTTAAATACCATTAATTTTATTTTCCAAAACTAGGGATGAGCATAAAAAGGTCAGTAAGAGATACACACATAAAGAAAACTCTAAGATATGAAAAAACATGTAAACCTTAAATAATTTATCTTATAGTAATAAATTTCACCTTTTGGAATAACTAAATAATCATCACATAAAATAATCTAATTTATTACTATTTTGTGTAATAAAATGTATACCATAAAACCCAAATAAATGACATATATCATATATAATGTAACATGATACATAATCTTATATAAATTGAATAACAATACATTTGACTTCCACACATGTCAATCTTACAATTAAAATAGCCACCTAGCCGGCTTCCATAACCAATGAATTGTAGGTTTTAATGTTACCACCAATCAAAGTTTTATTACAAAACCACTTTTTTTTGGTTTACCATGTATCCACCAATAAAATTTACAATTACCTCTAAATAATAATAACACCTAAAAATATCAATTATCAAAAATTCAATCACAAAATTTAATTTACAATAAAAATAAATCATTTCATGATATGAAATAAGCAATCTAATTTTGAAACCATTATTCACACAAAAATACAAAAAAGGGAATAATCTATATTTCATTTCTTTTAATTAAACATTAGGTTTATAGAAGAATCCATGTATCAAATACAAGTTATGGCATTAGAGAAGTCATTATCACCATATACATTAACAATCATTCATTTTTTATGTTTTTAATGTAAAACACTTCTTATTCAAACAATAAATTTAAAACAAATTGAATGAGTTAAAATTTAAAGAGTTTTAATATACAACTTATAATATAAGGTGCTGCATGAAATCAATTTTTTTTCAATGAGTGGAGATTGAAATGAAGTCCCCTACATTGAGTCATAAACATCACATAAAATCATTATGTTTCAGAATAATAAAATAATATTAATTTATAATTTCTAGAGAAATTTTTCCTATATATTATTCCTTTTATATCTCTTATTATCTTTTTATACCAATTTTTTAATTTTTAATGTTCATATCAGATGTTTAATTGATAATTAGTGCTTGAGTCGAAAACGATATTGGTAAGACGTCAATAGTCCATGTGTTCATAAGTTCACAATCTTCAGAATAATTGTCATTGATAGATAATTTATACTGTTAAATGAAACCAATAAGCGTGGTTATGAAAAATGAAAAATATATATTCATGGAGACTATAAGAAGTACGTACGAATGTGTAACATTTTCCATTTTTTATTTATCATTATTAAAAAATTGATTATTATTTCATATTTATAGAATCATAATAACATCATTGATATAATATGAAATATTTAAATATACTTATATATATTATATATGTGACATAATGTATAAAAATGTGTCAAATCTATTTGTGGAGGTGATTGTTAAAACATATGCACAAAAAACATTATCATTTTTAGTAGCATGTTATGTGAGAACATAATTAATATATTATTAAAATAAAATGATAAATATTTAATGAATATAGAATATGACCATTAATTCCTTTATTATAACATGTCATGAGTGATGGTTATGAAAAACAAATTAGATCAGTTCGTATAGGTTATAGTTAACACATATGCACGATCTATTAATTATGTTCCCATTTATGTGAAGTTGAGATGTATTTATGTGATGATATTAAAATAATAACATCTAAATATATTGAATATAATGGTGTTATTATTTTATCATGGGATTAGAAAATTCAAGGTAAATGGGAGAAGAAATAAAATAGAATTTCTTAAATAAAAACATTACATTTTTTCTTATGAGAACCTTTCATAAAATCATAACACATATATAGATAGTGTTCTATCTAAAATAAGGCTTAAATAATATTTGGATGGATCATACTAATGGTTTTAGAAATATATTTTGTGATGTTTTTTTGGATGTATGGGTAATTGAAAGGAATGTGTTTCTTTTTATAAAATATGGGAGGGGATCCCTTGGAATTATAAATAGTATTATATTAATTTAAACTCAATTTTGATTCTCAATGGGTCCAAATTAATTAAGTTAGAATGTTGGATGAATAGGGGTCCAAATGTAATAATTGATATATATGTTGATATGTTTTGGATATTTTTAAAACTTTTTCTTTTCATTTTATCCTTTTAAACTCTTACAATTTTGTCATGTAACTTACAATTTGAGAGTTGAAATAATTACCATATCTTTCGAAATGCCCAATTAATGAGTAAATAATGTCATTTTTTGACTAAAATGATGTTTTTGGTTGAATATAATATTTTTTATCTATTTTATGTCATTCAATTAGATAGTTTATATGTTACGTTATCAATTATATACATTTTGACACTATTTAGTTCTTGACTTTTTGAAAATTCATAAAAATATCATTCCTTTTAAAAAATACATTACCTAATCTGTAATATTCCTATTCATCCATAAAATTATTATATATAATAAATTATTTCAAATGATTTTTATTTTAATATAAATAATGCCATTTTTTATATTCATTCCTTAATAAATCTATTATTACATTATCTATGTTTCATACATAAATTTAATTGTTTAAT
Organism: Viscum album; assembly: GCA_963277665.1. NCBI lineage: Eukaryota > Viridiplantae > Streptophyta > Magnoliopsida > Santalales > Viscaceae > Viscum > Viscum album. The sequence goes on from OY728137.1 coordinate 1,663,802,997, forward strand.
TCATTAATTTTATAAATAAATTATCATGATTTATGTAATTTATTATATTTCTAAAAAGTATTTTTTTTTGCCAAAAATATATATCTTAAATTACCCCATATTAATAATTTTTTAGTAATAAAAGACATGATGGTTGAATATAATTTTATACATTAAATTAAATGATATAAATATCATAATCATACCCTAGTGGCTTCCAAAGGACACTCATTCATCATAAGGATGGTATTGTTCGATAATAAAATATTTTACATGGTTAAGGAAAGTGTAAATTTAATTTTACAATTTTAATATATTAATTTCACTTTTAATTAACATATTTACATTTAATCGTGGTGAATAAAATACTAAACATTCTACTCAAAAATAATTATTTTGATCCTATTAGACCACATTTTTCTTGATTTTTACAAACTTGTAATTATTTGAAAAGTAAATTTATATGAGTGGAAAAATGAAATTTAAAATTATTAATACTGTTGGAATGAGAAAAGAGTCTTTTTAAATAAAAAATTCAAAAGTTCAAATAGTTTTACAATTCAATTTCAATATGGAATTTCTTCCTATGAACTATATTGGATTAAATTATAAAATATTAATCTTATTACACTTTAAAGCCAATTAAATAGAAAATTTGACGATATAAATAAATTTTATGAAAATAAGATTTCAATTAAAATGCATTATTTTTAAATATTCATAAAAATATGAATTTAATCAGAATAATAACAAAAATTCACACAATTTAAATTCTAACGACCATATTCAAAAAAATAATATTACATTTTTTTATGTAACTATGAAAAGTGAAAAAACATCATTTAAAAATATTCCTCCATCAAATGATGGAAAAACTACCTTTCATAAATATTAGAATATTTTATGATGAAAATTAGAGTTATGCACATTTTAAGACTCTAAAATATATTAATTTAATGTAAAAACATTTATCAAACATGGTTAAAAATAATATAGTTAATTGTATTAATTCCCACAAATATAACTTCTATTTGTTAAATATAATTTAATATAATAATATATATAATAAATTATTTTTAAATATAACTAAGTCTTGTGTGAAACGTAAGATTTTCGATAAACCCATTGGTTCGTGTCGGGTTTGTCTTCAGATAAAGAATACCTTATAAGGAAACATTAATATCTTATTTATAAATATTAATGGATATTAAAATATTATTATTCAAAAATTAACTTGAATGTTACAACCTTCCCTCATTTAAAAATTGTGTCCTTGTAATTTTAATCACTTATCTAATAAGTGGGGGTACTTATCCTTCATTGAATTTTCATATTCCCATGTTTCGTCATTAACCAGACAGGGTTTACAAAATACCATTACCCAAACAAATAGCCTTATACTGTAACACTTTCACTATACATTTAAGAATCTGGATTGGTAATTCCTCATGAGAATGATTGTCTTCCAAATGAAATAATTTTACACTCAAAACCTGAGATGAATAAGATATTTTCATTATTAACGTCCAAACACAAAAAAAAAATCTTGTACCTGGGATGAAATCAGAGCAAAAATCTCTATGTGGTTAAATTAAAAAACATTATCAAGGATTTCATAGGGTCCAGTGAACCATTGACTATATAGAAATATTGAGAAAGAAATGATCACCTAATTCAAATGAAATATCATTCCTCTGATTATCCACATACCTTTTCATCATTCTACGTGTTGTCCTTATCTGTCTTTGCATCAATTAATAGTTTTTGGCCATTACCTCTACCAATTTTGTTCCCATTATCATTCTTTGACCCAATTCATCCAAAAAATATTAAGTTCATCATCACTTTCCATATCATGCCACAAATGGTGCCATCAATGTACTATAATGGAACATTTTTTATTAGAATACACATCCAATGAAATATATTGATCTAAAATTCCATGGTAATCCATAGAACATTCACATAGAATTTCATTCAATGTATGAATTGTACATTCTGACTTAACATACATTACCCATCCACTTCTGAAGGACATTCATAAAGTTATAAGTGATCCTTGGATCATGATTAGATAAAATGGATAGGGGAACCATATCTATCCAATCTATCTCTTTAATATTAACATGAAATTTTGATCTAGATATATCGTATCTCTAATATGCATAAATTGAGAAGATTTAGTCAATTGATCAACAATAAACAAGATCACATTGTATCCTTGAGATGTCTTTTGAAATACCAGTTTGAAAACTATAGATATCATTTACCCTTTCCACTCTGGCATATGAAAATTATAAATCCTACCATTCAGTATATACTTATCATGTTTAACATTTTGGAAGATCAAACTTCTCAGGGTAAAGTCATCAATATCATTTCTTATTTCATCCCACCAGTAATACGAATATAGGTCTCTATACATCTAAGTACTTCCAGGATGAATTGAAAATAGAGTACAATGAGATTCACATAACAACGATTTATTCATATTTGAATCAAAAGGAACACATAATCCCATCCCAAATTACATAAATGAATTTTTATCAATGTTACATTCAGGAAACATAACATGTTGAACTAATTATACCATTTTCTGCAACTCATAGTCTTATATCTGGGCTTTTATAATTCTGTCAGATAGAAATGATTTTGGAAACAACTAAAACCAAAAAAAGTAATTTTTTACACCATCAACTTCTTAGATAAAATTCATCAAATAAGTATCCAATGGATCAAATTCCAAATATAGCATGATTAATGTACAATTATATTCAAGGCTCTAGGAATCATTAATATTATTCTCTTTTTCAAAATGGTAGTGAACCGTGGAATCATAATACTAGATTAATTACATCAATTTATTCTATCTCATATTAAATTGTTTATGTCTAAATATATACATAAAAATTTTGTGATCATTATATATATCACACTGTATTCCATACAGATGATGCCCTAAAATTTTGATATAAAAAACATCATCTAATTACAAATCATGTGTATGGTATTTTAACTCAGGAGGATTCAATTGATGGGAAGAATAATAAATTTCTTGATCATTATACATTACAAAAAAACCAAGTCAATTAAATGAATAATAATTTTGCATAATAATTAACCATTCATGAAATGTAGGAAAAAACTTGATCATTTACCAATCCTTTGATTGGTTCTTGAAAAAAAACATCACATCCTTTATTCCAAATGAACAAAACTCCATCAAAAGTTAAAGTAGTTAATTGTCTAGATAACTGATAAATGCTTTTGTAAATCCTTCAGTAAAAACATTAAAATCAACTAAAAATATGAATCTTTGTGATATTGGATGGTCTAGGAAAATATTAAAAAAATTATATTGGTAAACAATTATTCCATATTTAGAAACAATATGAGCTAGGAATGAAATTTCTGGGAACCAAAATTCACACTTACTAAACATTCCATAATTTTTCATTTCTTTAATGGAATTCAAAACTATCCTTATGTGAATTAATTATTATTCCTAACTATTAGAAAATAAAAATTTATAATATATAAATCCTAAAACAAACTAATCAAAAACTAATAAATGAATCCATTCATGACATTCATTAATTGACATGGTAAATTAGATAACCCGGAAGGAATAAATAAAAACTCATTATGTTGATATCTCATTGAGAACTCAGTCTTTTAAATGTCATCCTCATTCACCTTTGGATGGCGTTTCAAAAACGTCAAATAAATCATTGAAAAAGTTTATACTCCCTAGACCGGATAAAAAATTAATCAATATGAGGAAACATATATTTTTCATAATAATTATGTTATTAAATTATCTATAATCAATATACAATCTCAGATAACTATCTTCATTTTTTACAACTAAAATATGTGAATCCCATGGTGATGTTCTAGGTTAATTGAAAACATATTCAAGCTATTATTGATACACTTTTTGAAATTCCAATAATTCTACTTGATACTTTTGATAAGGGGTTTCATAAAGAGTCTAATAATGTTTCACTAAATAAATAGTAAATTAGAACTCCCGATAATGAACAACATAAAGAAATTCATCGAGAAAAAAATAATCAAATTTCTTCACTATTGGAGTGAAACTTATCAAATCTATTTATTTCATTTCCAAATCCTGAGGTAGAAAAAATTAACATCTATATTTAAAAAATCTCTCAGCTTATGGGTATGTTATCAAAGGTATAAAATCATTGAATAAGTATTTCTTTGATTTGAAATTTATTTTATCATTATAAAATTAAATCTAATCCCTATAGAAAATTATATCAAACTCCACAATGATATGATGAAACATATTTATAAGAAAAAACAATCCACTTATGTTAATAAGAATATTCTCATAAATCATGGTTTCTTTTTTACATCCTCCTTGAGTTCTTACCAAAATTTACATATCACATTCATGGAGTGATAATTGCTGAATAAGTGAAAATATCTTCGAAATGAATGAATGAGAGGATCCATAGTCAAATAGAGTACTGGAGTTTTTCAAAAAACCCCATCACATTCCTTTCTCAAAATCATTTGATGGTCCTATATCATCCATATTAGTAGAAAATGAATTTTCCACACCCTTTTTATTCCGGTCATTCTATTTTTCACCATGGGTAATCAACACATCACACATATTGGGATAATTCCTTAACTCATTACAACTAAAACATCATACCACCATTTTTCAATTCTTAAATGATTATCTCATTTGTAGTCATAATCAATTTGACCAATGGTACTACATTATAAGAACATCCCATATTTTGAGGGACATTCCCCAATATTATTTTCACCACACTTCTTAGAATATGGAAATTTAGAATTCTTTCCCACAATTTTTTTGATGAATGCTTACCCATTGTATTCGAACTGGATTACTTGTTTTTCTTTCTCTTTGGGAATAAATGATCATAATAGCACTCCATATGTAACTTCTCCGCAAATCATACAGGTTTATTATTTCCCTTAAACTCATGATAATCTAATGCAAATTAATATTTCACATTCAATCCAGAGAAAAATTGATTTATCTTACCATCAATATCAAAGTTAAAATTTTGGATGTACCTTGATAAATTGTTGAAATTTCCCTTATTTGATTCCATACAATCTTCCTCTTTTTCTTTCTCAATTCCATGAATCACATTTCCATTAAACGTAAAAATTAATTAGGAAAATATTTCTCAAAGATGATATTCCTACATTAAAATCATTTCATGGAACCAATCACATCACTTCCCCTAATCATTTTATCAATTGACCACCAATTTACAGTTTCACCTTCAAAACTATGAATAGAAAAACAATACCTTGGATTTTCTAAATACACAATTAAATAAAAAATATTTTATAGTTCTTTAATCCACCCTTAAACATACATAGGGTCATATGGAAATCATAATGATGTGGTATGATGCCTCAGGAAATGGTCCAATACAAACATATTCCTCAATAGTTGATTAGGCTGATCTCGTGCACATTCATCACCACAATTAATTTTGTGAGCCAACTAATCCATAAAAACAAAAAACTTTCTAGTTATTATTTATCCCATCAAATAATACAAATTTGGAAGGTTGTTTTCCTATATATTCTTTCCCTGTATAGATTCCAAATCTCATATCAGGAAATAAAATTGACTAGAAATATCTTAGTTAAAGTAATATGGTAATCTTAAAATTCTATATAATTAGTCCATAAATTTTAATTCATTCATATAGAGGAATTTTTTAGAATAGTAGATTTAGATTACTAGAGCATACAACCTAGATAACAACATAAATATTACAAAGTATAAGCTTCTTGTCACTGTCTTTTTTGATAAGAGAAAACTATTAAAAAGAAACATGGTTTTGTTTCATGTTTAAACATAATAAATTTTCCATTGTCCTATCATTAACTCTATTTTTATTTATATAATTTAAAAAACATTACAAAACATGGGATGAGAATAAAAAACATAGTAAGAGATAACAAAGAAGTAAAACTATTACCCTTGAAAGACCCAGTAAGCCATGAATACTTTATCATAATTTAATAATTTTCATCTTTATAAACAAGTAAATACTTTATACTAAATATAAGATCATTTCATTCACTTTTTTAATAAATATATTACCATAGAACCCATTTAAATCAAATATAACATATAAAAGGTGACGTGATACATAATCATAATAAAATGGAATAACCATAAAATCAACATCTGTACATATAACTCTTACAAATGGAATAGTCATACGGGTGATTTCAAAACCCAATATATTATAGGCTATAATGTAACCACCCATCTATGGTGTATCAATGAACCAACCATCCCCAGTTTATCACAAAAACACTAGTCATATTTACAGGTACAATTATATAATCATAAAACATAAAATATTGTAATTACCAACGATTCACTTATAATATTTCATTTTCAATAAAAATAAATCTTTTTAAGATACTGAAATAGTCTAAACACTTTAAAACCCATTTTCATTACCAATGTAGACAAAATTCTAATGACGTTTTTTTATTTTCTAGTTCCAAAAAATTCAGTCTTATAGTGTAATTTATATATCGAGTAACATTTATAGTGGTGGAGAGGTTGTTGTTGCTGCATATATTAAAAAACATACATATTTTCATTTTTTTTAAAGTAAAACAATTTTTATAAAAAAAATTCATTTTGAAAACCTTATAGGATATCAAAATTCAATGGGTATTGACACTACCCCTTATAAATTATAGTGTTCTTTGACAGTAATATTTACCTTAATTAATGAATATTGAGACGAAATCGCTCACCATGATTTCGAGTAACCATAGATAATCATTATATTCTTGAATAATAATCATTGAAAAATTTCAACATTAATGGGAACGTTTTTTATGTTTATTTTTCCTATTATATCACTTATTATCATTTTATATCAATTTCATAAGTAATTATGTTCATATCGGACGTTTTTTTCATGTCTCATCCCCTGGGGCCCGTGCCGTGACTACCCCACGCCAGCCTTCCATAGGCCAGGGGCTGCCGACTAGCATCGAAAGGCTTATTCCATTAAACAGGGAACGCATTGCCTTTATATCCTATAACAAACAAAACCATGAACATAGCAAGATACGAGCACATATAATATGTATAGTAAAATGAGTGTGTATAGTAGGTAAAAAGGGGCCATAAAACAAGCCCAACTGGAATGTTTAAGAAAACATGAAAGTACAAGCAAACTGAATCAAGTTATATGAACACCCACCAAGGACCCTACCTAAAGGGTAGGTACAGCTCTCGAATGGTCGTCTCTGCGGTACACCTCATCTAACATCCACCTTCATGCTACCTCATATCCTGGTACCCTTGTCTTTAGTCTGCGATGTTTGTCGTCTGCGCCAAACACAACAACGCGTGGGCATAGCCCGTGCAGGGGTCAGTATAACAATACTCAATAGGGACCCGAGACTCTCAATGGTCTCAAAAAATCCACAAAGGATAAACCACAATGCATGGAAGCAACTGGAAAACCTACTTAGGTATAAGCCCATTCATATACCTATGTTAACAAGTATTCCCTTCTCATTAATGAGAAATCACAAGGTACAAATCAAAATCCCAAATCTCAACTGTTCCAAAAAAAAAGGAATACCACGAAGGTAAAACCACAATGGTATGTACCACATAGATAACGACACATAGAAGAATACCACAAAGGTATCACATTGAAGGTAAGTACAACAATGGTATGTCACATAGAGGATTACCACAAAGGTATCACCACGAAGATAAGTAACATGAAGATACACCACACAGAAGATTACTAGATTGGTAAAGACTCAGCTCCCACCAGGTATAACTTAGGTATGGTAGTTAATATTAATATATATAATTACTAAATCATCTTTCTCTGTTAGGAGGCAGACCCATGTAGGATCCAAAATCATCAGACCCACATAAGATCCTAATACAACAGACCCACCTAGGATCCAAGAGATACCCCACGTGGATATCCTACAACGTATCCAAGTGGGACTCTAGAACAAATACCCATGTAGGATCCCAAATCACAAACCCACATATGATCCCTTTATCATGATACAGCCAGCTATAGGGTTCACGCACTATGCTCACTTGATTCTGGAAAAATATGCTCCCCGGGCCATAGGTTAATACTCCAACTATCATGATCTCCCATGAAGAAGTATCCCAAAGGACCACCATGTGATAGGGGTCGCAACGCAATAGAAAGGGCATCAATCGGTCAACCGGTCTGTATATTATTGCCCTTTTAGTCTTGAGGGCCTGGTTTGATTCATGTTTGATCCAATCTGATTGTACACCAACTTTATCCAAAACTCAGGTTGGGTATGCCAAATGGACCCTCTCAATCAGTGGTTTCTATTTCCATAGAAGGTTCGTCAAATGCATGCCTGAAACTCATGATATGGCCGAATGACAAGAATGGGTAGTAACTGGTCTGGGTCCGGTCCAACCCGGCCAGACCTAGGTCTGGGTCGGCCCGCCGACACGGCCCACGATGGTGGATTTATAGGCGGTTTGCTCAGCTCTCCGCTGACCAGATTGGAAACCCTCCTCCATGCAGCGGGGTCGCATGCTGCTCCATCCCCGATGGCCATAATTGAGTCGAACGCCCCACTGCCGCCACTGTGGCCTTGTATCGCGACACCTACATGTTGTGCGGTGCGGACGCGCGCTGTCATCACCATCACATGGTCAGCCATGAACTGGCCGCCACCCTTGATTTGCTATAACCAATGGGTCATGACCCTTCTCCAGTGTCATGATTGGGCCGCCACCATCTTCATGGTTGTTCGCGGCCCCAGACGCTGCTCCCAATCCCTTCCGACGACGTTCCTCAGGTCACCGGGCATGCCCTGATGGCCCATTTCTCATTCTATATACTGCCACACTTGCCTATGGATGTCTCTGTTGATTCAAGACTATCAAAATCCCACAATGTTTTCGGAGAGGTCGGGCCATATTCTTTCGGCCCGCCCCCATCGCGTTAGAATAGTATAAAGATTATTATTTGTTCATCAATCAAGAAGAATATAAATGTTCTGAAATCAATATGAACATCAATAACGAGGAAAGGGATAAACAAACAAAAATACCTTCCTCGATTGCACGTTGGAGGTGTCACGAGAAGGTATCGGTGAAGGCGATGAAGGTGCCAACGATCGTCCCTTCCACAACATGCTTCTGAATTCAGGTATTTGTGTCTTCCACGTTCCTGATTCCAAAGTATGTTCTACATTGGAGAAAATGTTTCTCTAATGTTGTCCAAAAGCATCCCTTTTTCCAATTATTTCCCTATGGAAACGAGGATCCCAAAAATTGAAATAGGTTTATCAATTTAATTTACACTGGAAAAATCAATGATGGAAGAATTAAATGGAACAATTAATTATATTGCATTGGTATAATTAAATGGGAGGATTCCAAGGGACATCCCCATAGTAAAGAGGGGTTCGGGTGGTCCCCACCAATAGATTTCAAAATTGGGGTTTTATAGTTTGTGTGGTCCCAACCCCTATAACTCAAAAGGAGTGGTTTCAAAAGAAAAATAAAATGTTAAATATTTTATTTTTCTTCTTCCACAAAAAAATGAAAAACCATCTTCTACCCTTGACCTACTGCAGTTGAGGTGTAAGTCTCCATAAGTGAATATCGGCAATACGAGTTCAAAGGTGCCAACAAATTTCAATTCAAATCACCAGTTTAATAGTTACAAAAACCCACACACACATTTACTAAATTTACGTAAAATAGTTCAAAAATTTATTCCGGGCACACCGAGCCTCGGAATCACGCGCCATCAATTTTTGTGGACTTGAAATATTATCATATAATAAAAACAATATAAGGAAGTTTTTGAGTCTTTAAATTCCACAAACCTAAGGGATTTGCATCCCCGAAATCAAAAACACAGAAACAATGAAAAAAAGTTGGGGTACTGAGCATGAATCTAAGCCTCCCTCTCCCATGTGCGCTCCTAGAGGTTCATGTGCTACCAATGTACATGCACCAAAGGTATCGATCGACCATGAGGGAATATCTCCATTCAATCATCAATCTCCACTGAAACCTCCATAAAATTTTCCCAATCATTGATTTCCTGCTCGCCCCAGTCAATGATGTGTAAAGGGTCATCTACATATCTCCTCAGCGATGATACATGGAAGACATCGTGCACCCGTTGCAGCTGATGTGGAAGAGGTAAGCATTAAGCCACCTAAACAACGCTGCTGAGGACCTAAAAAGGTCTGATGAATCTCGGAGATAACTTGCCACCCCGATTAAATCTATACAATCCTCGTCAAGGTGAGACCTGCAGAAAGACATGATCACCATCATCGAACTCCAGAGGTCTTCGTATCCTGTCAGCATAAGACTTTTTCCTGCTCTGTGTAGTCTTCATATTCTTCTGGATGATTTGCACCTTCTCTATGGTGGCTCGTATCGTATCTGGTCCCATGATTGATGACTCTCCAGAGTTAGTCCAGCACAAAGCCGTTCTTCTGGTCTGTCATACAATGCCTCGAAAGGTGACATCCCAATGGTGGAGCGATAGATATTCTTGTAACAATACTATACAAAGGGAAAGAGATCCTCCCAGTTCTGACCAAAATTGAAGATGCAATCATGCAGCATGTCCTCGAGGGTTTGAATAGTCCGCTCAGTATAGAAAACCGTCTGAGGATGGAAAGTATGCTCAAACGAAGATAGGTCCCAAAAGCCTCTAGAAACCACTTCCATAGATGGGAAGTGAAATGTGCATCATGATCAGAGACAATCACCACGGGTAATCCATGTAGTCGCACAATATCCTACAAATATATGCGACACAATCTCTCTATTGAACAGTTATCTATGATCGGTAGGAAGTGAGCCGACATGGTGAGTCAGTCGACCATCATCCAAATAAAATCATGACCCCTGGAAGTATATGGATGTTCTGTCACAAATTCCATGAATATTCCATCATAATTCCAATCGAGAACCTCTAAAGGTGGAAATAAGCCTATTGGTACCTGATTCTCTGCCCTCACATGCTGACAAGTGATGCACAGATACACAAACTCTCCTACGACTTTCATCATTCCCTTCCACCAGTGTTTTTGTTAGAGATCCTGGGATATCATCACCACTCCTAGATGTAACTCTATAGGGGATGTGTGGGACTACCACAACACTTCCTCCTAAAGCGAAACTATACCAGGTTACGTCCTCTAAAAAGGATGAGGTGCTCCCCACCTTTAGAAAATTCATCAGGTCCCTGCCCTGAGGATATCTGAACCTGTCGTGCCTCGCAGTTAGTGTCCCCATGCTTCACCTCCCTGCATCATTGAAAAAGTAGGGGAGTGATTGTAAGAGACTAAAGAATAGTTGTTTGCCCTATTTTCATAATGAATATCCATAATGTGAACAACTACTTTATCGCAGCACCTAGCAGATATATAATAGATCTCTTGCAGAGTGCATCTGTTACAACATTCCCATTCATAGGAGTATATACTATCTCGAAATCATATTCCTATTGGAACTTGAGACAAATTTGATGTCTCAGGTTCTGTTCCATTTAGAGTGAAGATATACCTGAGACTCTTTTGGTCCGATTAGTCTGTAAAACATTCGCCCCTCAAGTAATGTCTCTATATCTTCAAAGAAAAGACCACTGCTACTAACTCCATGCCATGGGAAGAATAGTTTTGGTCCTTTTGTCTCAGATATAGAGAACCATATGTCATAATTTCACGCTCCTACAACAAGACACATCTTATCCTAGTCCTTTATACGTCGTAGTAGACTACCTACCCAATGCCCTCCTCCGGAAGCCTCATGATGGGTGTACTTGTTAGTCTCTACATCAGATCCTGAAAACTCCGCTAGCATCTCTCTAACCAGGAGAAAGGATTATATTTCTTCTTCAAAGCTGATAAAGGTGCTCCAATTATTGAGAAATATGGATGAATCCTCTGGAAGTATCCAGAAAACCAAAGAATATTTGTTCCTCCATCACACTACAGGGTGTCTCCCTCAAAAGTACCACCTAAATCATCACCATATCCACTACAACTCCAGCCTCTGAGATGAACTGTCTTAGAAAGTTTACCTACTAGATCCAGAACTGTCACTTCGGGAGATTACCATCAATCTAGTACTCTCGGAGTGTGTCCAGAACTATCTGCAATTGATAAGAAAGATGTTCCTTAGTAGCCGAGTGGATCAGAATGTTGTCGATGAAGACTAATAAAATGTGATCAATGTATGGATGAAAGATCATGTTCATGAGTCCCATTAACACTGTTGGAGCATTGGTCCCACTAAATTACATAACCATGAACTCATAGTGGCCATAAAAACATCTGAAAGGCATCTTCAGTACATTCTCGTCTCATACTCTATGTTTGTGATAGCCTGCCCTGAGGTCTATATTCAAGACCCACTGTGCTCCATTCAGCAGATCAAAGAGGTCATCAATTCCTAGAAGTGGGTACTTGTTATTTAGGGCCACCTGTTTCAATCACCAATTGTAAACAAAAAGTTTCAATATCTAATCTACCTTCATAGAAAACAAAATTGGGGGTTCCCAATGAGATGGACTGGGCCGGATGAACCCCAACCCCTATAAGTCCTCCAGTTGTACCCGCAGCTCAGGAAGATCTGCGAGAGCCATCCAAAATGATTGTGTAGATATCTATGATTTCCTGGGGTATAATTCAATGTAAAATACCACCTCTCTGGGAAGAGGTTGACCTGGAACATCATCTGGGAAGAAATCTGTGTACTGGTCCGCCACTACCGGAAAGCTCGGACTCTCCACATCAACCGCTCCGAGGGTAAGGCTAGCTAACTAAAAAGTGATCGGTTGAACTCTACTCTAGGTAAGTACATAATATATTGAAAAGGATTCCTTCTCACCAATGAAGGTGATCCCAGTCCCATCAGTGCAGACACACCACACTTTTCTCCTAATATAGTCAATATAGGCATGGACTTTTGATAACCAGTCCATACCCAAGATGACGTGGTAGGTCATCGATGCTGCTAATATGAGATTAAATCTAAAGCTCTCGTCTCCTAGAGTAGGATCACAGTTTCATCACTGGTGTGTAATTGTCTAACCATCTCCTGTAAGAGCCTCTATTTGTAAAGATCAAGACAACAGATCTGTCAGAATCTCTGAGCACTGAACTAGGGTAGTGGAAATAAAAGAATGTCTTGCACCTATATCTATACGTACAACAGCTAAGGTGGAGTAGACAAAGATCGTATCTCGTATCATCTTCAGAACACCATGGTGGTATCCCTCAGCTTCCTAGAGCTGAGTTCACCCCTTCCCACCTGCTCCATGTGGTCTGGGTGAACCACCTGATGGTTGTGGCGGTAACATCTCGAATCGTCGCCCACCGCCAACTGCTCAGCCAACTCCTCTTCCACGTCTGCATTCTCCCTATGGACCTCCTCAGTTTATCCTATGTCTCTACCTGGCCAGTCCATCGACCATCTTTTGATCATCCGTACATCGGTTCAGGTAGTAACGATCCATTTGACACTGCTTGTCGCACACGTAACAATGCCTACTCCTTTCAGGACGAGATATTTCACGAGTGCCCCACAAAACCTAACCTAAATCCTGAGGCCATCAAACTATATATCTGGTCCTCTTGGACCTCTGTGACATGTGTTTTCTACCAACTGCAGAAGACTGCCAGCAAGGATCACCATGAGATCAGATGGTGTCCTTACTGATCATAATACTCTAACCACAACCTCTAGCAAATCCTCAGAAGCATGTGGGTACGTCTCACACCGGAACAAGGGTGGCCTCTTACGCTGGAAGTTTTGAAAAACAATCAAGCAACTTGCACTCTCTACTTCTAGGGATGGTGGCATCGGTGGCCCAATGGGTAATGGTACTGTTAGTTCCTCCACTGGTGCCTCAACTGAAAAAGGGCCCTACATCGAGGACTTTTTTCTCGGTGGGCAATTATCGCATACTATACTTGGAACCATAGCTGGCTGTCTATGTGGAGGCATCCAAAAAAAAAAATTACAGGTGTTCCACGGTCAATTTGTTGTACCCGGTGAGCTGCCTCAAATAGATTGCAAAAAAAACTTTTCAAATCTCACACGCAATCAATGTTTACTTCCACTGAGTCTGAAATCAGATGTCGTGTTCATGGTGTATAGATATGTTGACCACCACACCAACAATAGATTTCCTAAAATGATAACCAAACTCACTATGCTTAATAGTATTGTTGTTAAAAAGATCAGATCCTGATTTTCTACGGTATAACTGACTCATCTAATACCAATTTGTCACGAATCGTCCCCCAGGGCCCGTACCGTGACTACCCCAAGCCCGCCTTCCCTATTCCTAGGGCAGGTGACTAGAACTGAAAGAAATATTCCATAAAACTGGGAAGGCATTGGCTTTATATATATTAACACACACAACCAAGCACATAGCAAGATACAGACACAATTAAATTGTATAGTAAAAAAGAGTGTGTATAGTATGTAAAAAGGTGCGAGAATACAAGAAAAACTGAAATGTACAAGAAAACTAGACAGTACATGTAAACTGAAATAGCTCTTATGAACACCCACCAAGGACCCTAAAAAATGGGTAAGTACAGCTCTCTAATGGTCATCTTGGTTGTATTCCTCGGCTAAGGTCCACCTCCGAGTTCCCACAAGTCCTGGTACCCTCGTCCTCAATCAGCACTGTCTGTTATCTGCACCAAACACAACATGGTGTGGGCATAGCCCATCTAGGGGTGAGTATAACGATACAAATTAGGGACCCTGAGACCCTAGAAGGTCTCACAAAATTCGAAAAGGATAATCCACAAATCATGGAATCAACTGACAACCCTAATCAGGTATGTGCTCATACATATACTTAAGTTATCAAGTATACCGATCTCATTCATGAGGAAACACACGTTCCAACTCAACAGCTCAAAGCTCAAGTGTTCCAGAAAGGAATGAAAACCATGATGGTAGAACCAAAAAGATAAGTTCCACCAAGGTAATTCCACACAAAATAATACCACAAAGGTATCACCACGAAGGAAAGTACAACAAAGGTATGCCACACAGAGTTTTACCACAAAGGTATCACCACGAAGATAAGTTCCACAAAGAGACACCATATAGAAAATTATTAAAATGGTAAATACTCAGTTCACTCTAGGTATAACTTTTGTACAATAGTAAAGATGATTATATGTAACTATTTAATCATCTTACTCTATTAAGACAAAGACCCACATAGGATACTAAATCCACATACCCATGTTGAATCCAAATATAGAAGACCCCCGTAGGATCCTATAATTGTTCCATGATGATATCCTAGAGAAAATCTATGTGGGTATCTAGAAATTATACCCATGTAGGATCACAATGTGCAGGCCCACATAAGATCCATTTCTCATGTTACAGCCAGCTACAGGGTTCCCGCACTAAGCTTGTTTGATTCTGGGAGAATTTTCTCTCAAGTCACAGGTCGATACTTCAGCTACCATGATTTCCCTCTAAGAAGTATCCCAAAGGACTTCCATGTAATAGGGGTCTCAATGGAACAAATGGTGCGTCCATTAGACGAACAGTCTGTATGTTAGTGTAATTTTAGTCCCGAGGGACCGGTTGGATTCGTGTTCAATCCAACCTGGCCGTACCCCAACATTATCCAAAACACATGTATGGTAAACCAAAAGTACCATCTCAATCCATGATTTCTGGTGCCGCAGATGGTTATTCAATACGGATGCCCGATACTCATGATATTCCCAAAAGAGAAGAAAGGGTTGTAGCTGGTCTGGGTCCTTTCCAACCAGGTCGGTCCCACCCATCTCGACCCGTGTCCGGTCCTGGGTCCGACCCGACCTACTGGGTCCATCCTGGCTCGCCGGTGTGGCCTGAAGTGGTGGTCATCTCGCCTCTAGGCTGGTAGAACAGCCATCCCTCCTTTACACGGCGCGACCACACACCACGCCATCACCGAGGGATAGTAGTGAGTCGTCCGCCCCACCACCACCACCGCAGCCTAGTGCCATGGCACATGCATGTCGAGTGGCATGAATGTTCACCACTACAGTCATAACATGTCTGGATAGATCCCTTCCACTGTTGTTGCTCTGCCACAGCTGACGGGGTGCTACTCCTCTCTGGTGGCGTGGTTCCTCCACCGCAGTCTTCAAGGCCGGTCGGGGCACCGACCGCCACTCCCGATCCTTTCCGATGACATTCCTCAGGTCACTGGGTGCACCTCAGTGGCCCATTCATCATTCTGTATGCTCCATCACTCATCTCGGGATGTCTTCATAGATTTAAGACCATCAAAATCCCACAAAGGTTGCATAGAGTTCGGGCTATGTTAGTTCTTCATGCACCCTACACATAAGAACATTAGCAAGAGGATTATTTTTTCATAAATCATGACAAATATAAATTATCTTAAATCATGATGAACATCATGATTGGGAAAATAATAAATAAACAACAATCCCTAACTTTATTTTTCGTTGGAGGTGTCACGAGAAGATGTCGGTGAAGGTGATGAGGGTGCCAACGATCATCGCTTCTAAAACACGCTTCCAAAGTCAGGCTCGTGCATCATCCTCATACATGATTCCGAAGTATGTTCTTCATTGGAGATAGTGATTATCCAGTGTTTTCTCGAAGCCTTCATTTCGCGAATGATTTCCCCAAGGAAAGGGGGAGCCCAAAAATTAATATAGTTTTATTAATTTAATTTATTGTGGCACAATTAATGTTGGCATAATTAAATGTCACAATTAATTGTATTGCATTGGCACAATTAAATAAGTGAATTCCATGGGACATTCCTACATTAAAGAGATGTTTGGGTGGTCCCCACCACTATAATTCAATATGGGGGTTTTCTAGTTCGGTTGGTCCCCACCCCCATTACTAAAAAGGAGGGGTTTAAAAAGAAAAAATTGGTAAATATTTTATTTTTCTTCATCCATGAAATACTGAAAAACTATCTTCTACCCACGACCTTCTTCAGTTCACATGATAGTATCTTTAAGTGATATCGACATTGTGATTTCAACGGTGGCCTCATATTTTAATTCTATGCAATAGATAAAAAGTTACAAAAAACCTGCTCGTACAATTACTGAACGTACCAGAAAATGATCATAAATTCATTCCAAGCACACTTGGACTCAAAATCATAGGCCTTTAATTTTAACGGATGTGTAAAATTTCCATATAATAAAATAGTAAATGGAATTTTCTAGGTCTTTACAGTTTTATCGATAAGTGGAACTTGAGTTAAAAATAAAATTGGTTGACATAAATAGTCCATGTGGTAATAATTTCATCATATATATAATAATATTCATGAAATTATTAAAATTACATACATAATTAAACATATAATGCAATCCAAGTAATGTGGTAATGAAGAATGCCAAACGTTATATTCATGGAAACTGTAAGTTGTTCATACTCATGAGTTATGTTTCCCAATATTTTTTGTTTAGTATTGAATGAAGTTAAGTATTACCTTATCTCTACAGAATGATAATAAAATAATTTATATTAATTAATATTTTAAATATATATATATGACAAGTGGTATGATGATGAAAAAAAAGTCACATCAATTCATGGTGGCGATTGTCGACACGTAAGCTGAAACGGAATTATAATTTGTTTCTACATGGAAGGTATGAAAATAAATGATATATTATTATAATATAGTTATTAATATGTCATCAATATCATTTATAATCATTAATTCAAACATTATATCCAATCATGTGATACGGTTATGTAAAATGAATTCGATTGGCTCATGGAGGATTTTTTTCACCAGTATGAAAAAACCATTAAATCCATTCCCATTTAATAGAACTGGAGGTGGATTTTGGTGATTATATTAACATTATGACATTACAGTATATTGAGTAAATTGAATTTATTATTTAATAGTGGGTTAATGTGATTTTATGGATGTGGAAGTAGAAATGATATTGATATTCTTAAATAAGAACATTTCAATTCTTTGAGATATGTACTTTTCTTAAAACCTTAACACACTAATGGAGGTGTTATACGTAAAATAAGGCTACAAGAATGAGTTTAGGCGGTTATATTAAGGTTATGTGGTTGATCTTGTTTCATATAAAATGTTTCGGAAGTGTGAGTAACAAAGACGAATGTGTGTCCTTTTATAGGATATGGGTGGGGAACCTTTATAAGTATTAATAGTATTAAATCAATATAAATAAAATTTAGATTCTGAATGGGTCCATGTTGATTTATCTAAAATATATGATAATAAGGGGTCTAAATAGATTCATCAAATACAAATTAGAAAGTATTTGATATATTTTAATCCTAATCATTTGGTTTTATCTTTTTTTTACTCTTACCATTTTTGAAGTAATTTGAAATTTGAGATATAATATAATTACTAAATATTCCCAAAAACCCAATGAATGAGTCATTAGTGAACATATTTCACATATATATTATATTAGGATGAATATTTTATTTTTTATAAATTATATATCATTTAATTATATTTTTTTATTTAAATTATGAATTATGTAAATTTTGAAACTATACTTTACATGATTTTTATTTACGAAAAATAAAAATATTCCTTTGAAAAAATTACATTAACTCATATATGAAATTCAAAATTCATACATTAAATTGATTTATGGCATCATGTATTTCAAATTCTATTTATTTTAAAATTATCAATGACATTAATTTGATTCATTATTTAATAAATATATCACTACATCTTCTTTGTCTCAAAAATAAATTAAATTTTTCAATTCTTAAATTTTATTAAATTAATTACCATGATATAAGTAATAATTTTATCAATATAAATTCTATTTATATATATATATATATATCTTATATTACTCTATATTATAATTGTTTTAGTAATAAGAGAAATTAATATTGCATATTTTCGTAGACATTAAATTTATTGTTATAAATGTCATAATCACAACCAACTGGCATTCAAATGTCCCAATTTTTTCTCATGTATGGTCATGGTCAATAATAAATCTTCCAATAATATTATTACATGTGTTAGGGAAAATTCATAATACAATAATATTAATTTCACCTTTAATTACCCTATTAACTTTAATCGTGGTAATTAAAATACAAATGTCACTATTCACCAAAAAGTATTTTTGTCCAATTATACAATATTTTTTATATGGATTATATCAATTTACATTATATTTGAAAAATTAAATTCACAAAAGTGGTAGAATTAAAATTATAATTTATCCCATTGTCGGAATGAGGGAACACGTTTTTTAAATAAAACGTTCAAAACATCACATAGTTTTTCTCTTCAATTTTAAAATAAAATTTTTTCCAATGAACTAAATTGTATTCAATGATGAAAAAAATATCATTACACTAAAAAAATTATTTTTAAATTGTATCAATATAGTAAAATATGTTTACAAAGTAGTATTTCCACTATTTTTTAAAATATGTTTTTAATCAGAAATATAAAAATCTTTAAAGTACAATAAATTATGATCTACCATTTCCAAAGATGAATTTTATTTTTACAAATAGAACATATAAAAATTATAGCAACTGTATTTAATATAGGGTTCTCCATCAAAATCTGGTGAAATTCTATTTTAAAAAATTAAATAATTTTATTCTTAAAATTGTTATTAATCTCATTTAAGCCTCTAAAATTTATTGGATGAATATAAAACATGTTTAAACACATTAAATTAATTTTTTTCATTCTTTCTAATGCATTTACATGTAATTATGTGCAATTTAGAATATAATTTTAATAATGTATTATTTTTTAGTATAACTCAATCTTTTGTGGAACGTAATAATCTGGAGAAAGATATTGGTGTGTGTCTGATATGTAATGGTAAAAAGTTCCCCCATTAAAGTAAAATTAATAATTATCTCTAATTAATAATAAATATGAATTTTTTTTCTATAATTACCTAGTATCGTACAATTAATTTTAATAAATAATATCCTCACTAATTTCTATCATAGACATTAATAAAAAAACTATATTTTGAAATCTCTACATATAAAATTTCTAAAATTTATTCATTGGAATACAAAAATGAAAACTATTATTATAATAAAACCCCAATAATGATATTTTTCTGATATTAACGTCTTGGTAATCTAATGATAATGTCCAAGGGATATTCATTAATGTTTTAATTGTTCAATTTTTGTTTCCATCTGATTGAGGATGCATTATTTTTATTAACTCTAAATCTTTATCCTATGAAAAAAAAGTACTCTAAAAAAATATGTGTAAATAATTGATCATTCTTCGAATACAACATATAGGGAAACTCTATATAACATGGATACATATTTATGATAAATTCTTGTCAGATTATCAAAATGCATATCATCATGAATAGGAATAAAATGAAAACATTTCGTTTAATGAAACATAATTTCCCATGGTGAATTATTACATTGTTATATATTTGTTAATAAGACTAAAACATTAATTTATATATGATATAATATCCATTTTTAATTTATAATTACTAAATAATTCCCATATTTTAGTATCATTTAACATTAAACTATTGAAGAATCATTCAATTTAATGTATATTAACAAATATATTCATTCATTAAATCTCAACGATAATGATACAGAAGGGATTTATAACTCTTACTAATATCGAGATGAATGTGATATATAGAGTTGTAATATAAAACAAAAATTACATTCTACATTTTGAGAGAATAGATATACATAACATTTTTCCACATCTGAATAAACTACACTTGTAAAAATTTAATTTTGGAAGTATTTAATTACCAAAAAGATTTATATTTTATTTTGATTCACTTTATTTCATCATACATTATGTAACATAATACTTTAAGGATGAATAATCTGATACATTAATTATTCTATAATTTGTTTTATAATAAACAACATAAAGTTCCACATCAATTACATCATTATCTACTATATCATAATTGCAATATATCCTGGTTAACGATGTATTATCCTTTTAAACCACGAAAATGTTACCAAAATTATCTTACCTAGATGATACTAAGTCAATAAAAAATATCTTTTATTAGGTATAACTGACACATTATACACATGTTCAAAAAAAATTACTAAATATATACTTTAAACTATTATATTTTCTACTTATATATAAACATATATATTATACCTATATAAATGATGCCTCAATTTTTTTCCAAACAAATAACATGTCCCTTTCAATATTTTGCAATGGATGGTTTTATCTGGGGGCTTTAATTGTCATGTTACATATGTAATTACTCTATCATTTTACATTAAAACATTATAAATTCCCCATGATAATGAATTCATATAAATAACAAATTTTTTGTTTCTTGAAATTTATTCCATGACATGAGAATTAAATCATGTTTAATTTAATTTATGAACACATTTATAATTTTCTATTGAACTAATAAATATAAATACCTTTATTATTAACTATGATATTGTGATATATGAATTAAAAATGTTTTAAAAAAAATTTTGTAATAGACAACCAATCTTTTAAAACATTAAATCACAGATGTATTTGATGGTATTTTCTTTTACTTTTTTATTCTAATTATATTAGGTTGGACTATTACAAAATCATTAGTTAAAATCTACCTGGGGATTTAAAATATGATAAACCAAAATACAATGACACTAAATATTATAAAATTTTCATTTAATTAATTTTTAGTATTAAAAACCATGAATTATTCACATTATCACACAAACCTATAGTACATACTATAATTTCACCAATGAAAACACCTTTTTTTATTAAAATACACAAAAAACTATTTATTATATTCATAAATTTACTATGTTCTTAGGTAACCCAATGGGTATATCTAGAAAGGCATTTGGGACATAGCTTATAAAAATCATATCCTTATAAATTATTCATATTATAACCTATTCTAATGATATATTGACTTGATATTGATTATAAAAAATAAAAAATTTCCTATATATTATAATAAATGTAACCAATATGAAATAAAAATAGTCATTCTTAGTAGAAATGTTATTGAGTTCTCAATATACAATGTAAATCCTCATAGATATATATCCCATTATAATAAGAAAGAGTATATTACCTCATATTGATGTTCTTGGCTAGATAAAAATGTATTATGTAAAATAAAAAATCTATTTTTTAATTGAAATAAATTCATTTAATAGATTTGATAAAGTGGGTATTTAATTTTTGTATAATTTAAAACTATGTCAATGTATAATTCAATAAAATTAATTGAATAATAAAAATAAAACATTTATAAAATACATACAAAATTTCATTTCTAATGGAAACATCATAATATTGAATAATTCCATTAATATTATTCATATTTGAAAAATAAAATTCACATCAAATATTAAAAAAATCCTCTTCTTCTTGATATGTTTCTAAATGTATGAACACTTTATTATATGATAATTTAAAAAATTTAAACTGAATATGATTTCTTAAGCTCAGTAGAAATTATTAATAGGATAACAGAACAATAAATTCACAATTAATGTCATATAAAACTATACATCGTGTCATATAATATAATATTAGGGAAATTCAATTTGTTAAATACTATAGGTTTTTTCCTATATACCATTGATTCAGTAATAACACTACAATGAGATTTCACCAAAATTTAATTTTATATTTCCTGAGATTATATTTACATTTTATTGGATAATTTCACAAAAACAAGAGAATAAATTAATCTATAATCATGATATTCATTATCATAATTTTAGTGAACATTTATTTCTTTTGTAACTATTATATTTTCTTGTCCATAATATTATAATGTATTTATATAATTTCCTTGATATGATTTTTTTTCAAATTTTCATGATGATTTATGCCTATCATATTTTTCATTAGATATATATTTTTATAATGAAAATTCTCATTAGAATTAATAAATTTCACTTAAAAATAGTCATTATTGGTTTGTTAGAGACTCACTATATCTCATTAATGATCCAAATATGAAAAATTACCAAACAGATAAAATTATTTAGGTCACATGATTCCCAAAAATTATTTTTTTACCCTATTTTGTTTTAGCATAAAATTTAGTTATCCTAACACTAAATTTAATTATGAATAGATTCCATATTATGTTACTTCTTACACACATATAAATATCATTTTCATATGATATATAATAGATAAATATATATTTATTAACCTTCACAGCACGTTATAAATTTTATGCATGACATATAATTTCTATGTCAATAGATTTCATATCATCATTGTTTAAATCCTAGGTAAACTATGTTAATTTTACTTTCATCTTATAGAATAATTTTTTACACACCTAAAAAATCATATACATTTTTAATTATAATGACTAATTGTGTTCTCCACTGTCTATTTTAACTCTATAATAACCACTTTATCATTATTCCAACATGATGAAAATATTTTCATGAATAATATCATTAATAAAATGTATTCTATAGTTCTAATATCATTATCCTCATTAGTATTAAAAATCAAAGAAAACTACTGATCATCATCACATTCACGATTATATGTAAATAGAGTTAACATATGATGCTTTGATCAACCGAAAACATTAAACATCTCCCCTAATGCATTAATCCTTCAACCATCTCCCACTGGTTTTGTGGTTCAACAATATTTTGGAGGGTGTTCTTTCCATGGATAATTCAACATGGAAATATTCATTAATCAAAATTTTGACAACTATAATACCGGGGTTGTATGATTTATAAAATGTGTTAATTGAGTTAAAACCACAAAATAATACTAATATATATCATTAACACTTCATGGATTATTATTTAAAAGAATATTTCCCTCTTTTTTCATTCTGACATCATTCACAACAATAAAACTATAGAAACCCATTCTAAGAAAGAATAAATTTGAATGAGGTTACATCCAATCCCTTAGAGTAATGAGAAATAATATCATAAAAATATAACCATTAATTATAATCCCTATATTTGGTTTCATTATAAAAATATATTACATTGAGGTATTATATATACTATTCTAATAATCCCTATGACCGTCTGTTGAAATGAATACAAAAAATTATGTGATTTAAAAAACATATCTCATTTATATACATTCACAAGGAAATTTATGTTTAGTGTTTTAGAGATTTTGGAATACCAATACATTAAAAATGATTACACATAAACATAGTGAATTTTTATTTCTAAAGGAAAGTAATTTAAAATTGACACTTGTATTTTTTTAAGACACTTTTGAATTGTTTACGGTGATAAATTTTAATTTTGAGATAGATTTTATCAACCCTAATTTCATGTACAATATATTTTATTTATTAATGTTGATCACATAATAAACTTTTCATGTGTTTTGGGATGTTCTGATGGAATTTTGAAATATTTGCGTCATTTACCAAGAAGGTTCGACCATGGGTTCTAAACCCAGGCCCCAAATTTATTTGAAAAAATGAGAGTAAAGATACATCAGATTAAGGTGGTTCTTACATGCATATAACTACACCATAAACCAACACAAATGCACACCATAGAGTTACCTCTTCCTAGGCTGGCCATGGCCCCTGGATCCTTCCATGTTATGACTCCCTCTTCCCATTTGAATGCCTTCATTCTCTATCCTATTCGAATCAGAATCATTCTGAGAGGGATCCCTATTCTGTCCAGGATCGTTCTGATGTACAGTGGGGGGGTCATGCATTTCATCCCCTTGCACTACAATAGTAACCTGTAATGCAATGTGAGACTGCTCCTGCAATACATCCACATGAGGCACCTCTGTGACCTGCACTGTTTGACCATCAAAATAAGCAGTATACTCCTTCTCCTTAGAGCCCTCCACATCCTCTTCAGTAGCAGGAATGTATCTTCTATTGTTACAACCTGCATTATTTAGACCTTCATGGTTTAGTAAATCAAAATCAGGGGTATTAATAGATTCTAATATAGAAAAAAATTGGTAGGAGGTTTTATTGGTAGCTCCCCTTTATTCTCTTCCACACTTTCCTCATCAGCACCTATACTCTTCAATTGATCCAAGGGAGAGTAGACATGGGACTTTTCAGTGACTTGGTTCAATAGGGCCGTTTCTATTTCCATATTTCCTTCCTTGTGAGCAGGAGATCCAGGTGGATAGGCCCCCCCTGGTCACCTTGATAATTTACAGATTGATCAGCCAAAAGAAGATTTTCTACCTCATCATTAATCTATACTTTTTCCTTGGAAAGTTTGCCATCTCTCACATTTTTGTGCATCACCAACTGAAAGCCCTCATTATCAACAATATTCAGATTTCCCTTACCAATGATAAGGGCCATTGCAGCACAGTCATGTTCATGATTAACATGATCTTGAATCGCCACCTCATGCTCTGATATATTCCCTTCCTCCTTTGCAAAATCAGCCCATGCCTTTTTGTCTGTTCCATCCTTAATTCCAAATTAGGCTAGACTTAAGGAATGATCAGTCTTTATAGAAGCATCAGCAGTGGCATGCTAGACATCATCAGACTTGGGAAATCCATGTTGAACAGCCTCAGCAAAAGATAGGGCTTCCTTTGGAGGGTCCATTATCTTGGAGTCATCCTTATTAAGCTTCTTCTTGCACTGATCAAAGGTGCGACCCAATGATTTGCCGAGGGAGAATTTAAAACTCTTATTGAATTGTGAATATATATGATCAATGGAAATACATGATTTACAAAATTTTGGCAGCCATTCATATTAAATGGAGTGATCTAGCTTAATTTCACCGACAACAAGAAAAACAGTATCAATGAGAACATTAGAAAAATCAATCTCAACAAGGACTCAGGAAAAATTCCCATAGATAGGATGCCCATTCTCTTTATCAACCATAATAGGACATCCAATGACAGATGTAATTTCCCATAGAACAGATGGATGCTGGAAAAACCAGTTTATCCCCCTGATTCGATTCCATGTCTGGGTACTAGAGTTCTTGATTGCATGAGGGCTCATCAAAGGATCCCACTGCTAGACCATGATGTAACCAGGCTTCATCGCTACAGGTCCAAAACTCCAAGCCACATTTGGAAATTCCTTAGAGGGAAAGACAATATGAAACGTACCTCTTCCAATTGAGATCAACTTCCAATCATTAAATTCCAAGCTCTGGGATAAGCGTGCTCACACTTCATCAACCCTGACTGGAACATCACTCTAGGTTCCTGACAATCTGTCCAGAAGATAGAATCGACATTCCTGGAGCCTCTCTTCCAAAATCTTCGAGCTCACTTCAATGAAAGGAATCGAATGATTTTTGGTGATTCGTTTGTTGAGAGAGACTGATTCATGGAAAGAATCAGAGAAAA
This sequence comes from Viscum album, assembly GCA_963277665.1. Lineage (NCBI taxonomy): Eukaryota > Viridiplantae > Streptophyta > Magnoliopsida > Santalales > Viscaceae > Viscum > Viscum album. The sequence goes on from OY728137.1 coordinate 1,663,829,417, forward strand.
ACATATTTCGAGCGGCCAATTCATCTGATTTCCTCTTAGGGTTCGTCACCGGCTTCGTTCCATCATTCTGCAACGCATCCATAAGAAACCCAATCCCATCATGTGCATCCACCAGCTTTAAAGGAGGGATGAAGGCATCCGTCGGATCGAAGTAGTATTCCAAAATCATCACCTTCGTCAAAACACAAATTGCCAAATATCTCCTCACAAGTTGTCTCCTGCATCCCCCATTTGTGTCATTTATAGAGGTTAAAGGATTGTCCGGTGTTAGTAGAACCCATGAACCACATATAGAAATACATGAAACATATTATATTGTTCAGTTGGTTGGTGTATGATTTGTGCATCATTTGGAAAACAAATGTGACTACATTGTTGAAACTTTAAAACATTAAAGATAGGGAAAAAAATGGACATAGCATGGTTTTTCTTATCATGTGAGACAACTCTATGAAGGGTTGTTTTGATATAGTAGAATCACATGATTGAAACATGGACATCCAAATAATGTTCACTAACCTTGAGACATATTTTAGACACACCAATACTTTTAATTATAACATAAATTAAGAGCCATAACCATTTTTAATACACTATTGTATCAATATATAAAATAAATTTTTCTCCCTATTGATAGTGTTGATCCCCTAGGATTCCGAAGAGATTCTTATTTGAATCCATTTTATTTAGAGATCTAGATTCCTTGGTATGTACATATTTTCCATTATACATCACAGATATTTTTTTATACACTATGTTATATCCATTCATCATGATTATTATGGTTAATACTATGGTTTAGGATGTTAACACTGATAAGAATTTTTTATATATAAAGAAGTAATTTTTTTGATCTTGGATCTAGAAGAGTTAATCATTCTTCTCCATTTACAAATACCATTGAGGGGTATGTGGATTATCTCTAATCTCCACACATAGAAATTTATGTCATAGGATTAAATGAAATATTTTATTTGATATTTTATTTTTTAAATCTATAAATATTAATTTAATGTAATCCTAATTGAGTTATCTATTTGATGTTTTTTTAATTGTATGGGTTGATAAAAAATTCCCTTTGACTATAATATTAAAAATGATTATTTCAAAATTGTAGTTTTATTTTATATTTTCAAAAAAGTTTTCATGATAACTATGTAATTAAGAAAATGTTTTAAATTGAATGGGTTTTCATGGAATTTGGAATACAAGGTTGGTGTGAGTTATTTCATCGACATGACCCAGTTGAAAGGGCATATGAATTTAGGGAACCTGGTATTGGTCACCATCTATTGACTTGAATGATCGATGAGTGAATACACATGATTTTAAAAAAAAATCCCCTTAGAATTCATGAATTTATGTGTTTAGGGACATGTTTACGAGTATGAAAAATTATTGAGAATTGATTTATACTTTGAATATTGTTTTCATTAGATCACGATTATTGTTTTGATTTCAGCTCTTTTAATCTGCTTTAAAAAATATTTTTTATAAATTATGTATACAAGTTCAATACTAGTTTCATTAGTTGGGATGTATTTTGGGAAATAATTATAATTTTAGATTTAACCCATACTTTTAAATTTAAATTCATTTGTAAATTTTATCAATTGAGGAAAAAGTAATGACAATTTGCCTTAGTTCATTAGTGATGATTTAGGATTCAATGGATATAATATATGGATGTGGATCTTGGATTGGGATGGATGTTTCATGTATTGAATACACATTCTAATCATCATGGTATTTGGACTATTATATAATTTCATGTATGTATTATTTATATTCATTTACCTTGATAACTTTTATGTATTATTTTTTGTTTTATTAAAATGCGTCATATATATTATTAGATGATTATTTTAACTCTTTTCTGGGTGTTTTATCTTTAAAAATGTATAATAATATCCCAAATATACTTTAGTATGTTTGAATTTATTTTCAGAGATTGTTTTATTTTGGATTTTACATAAGGACAGTAACTCACCCATCACTTATGAATATAATTTGGATAAGTGGGATGTTACAAATAGAATAGGTCTTGGTCGATCTATCTTTTTTTTGGAAAATAGTATTATATTGATCGGTTATTGAATTGGAAATACTATCAATATATATTTTTTATGTTTCATTGAGATATGATTATTGGAACATATAATTTATATCATAAAGAGTTATAAAGATACTTATTATTGTGAGAATCATGTTACTATGATGAATTGGTACAAGAGAGTTTTAGGGGACTTATGGGTGTGTTTTCATCTCATTGTTATGTGTTTTTTCTATTATAATTTCATTCCATACATTTATATTAAGACCTATCACTGTTACATCATTAATCATTCAAAGGTTAATGGTCTAAAAATTAGTCAAAATGTGTTTATTATTAAAATTATTTAAATATATTGATTTTGGAAAAAAAACATCATAACATTTTAAAATATTATTAAAATGATTAAAATTATTTTATTTTTGAAATTTATGATTATGATAACTGTAAAAAAGTTATTTAGGAACTTTTAATCCTTTAGTTTATATTTAGTAATAATAAATTTTGTCATGTTCTATGTATATAAATTTGAACCTGGTAGACATTGAAGGAATCAAACCGAAGAGGATAGTTAAATTATTGTTGCACATGAACAATAGTTGAACAAAAAATTGGTCAAAATATTTATCTACAGTTTTGAGACTGTGGATAGGGGTTATCATATCTATGAGATTCGATAATATTACCATTTTGATCCATTCTAAAAGGAGAACCTACCTACCATGCTTGGGGATTCTGAAATAAAAAATCTAAATCCTAGTTTAATAGGATGGATTGAATCTCCAATTTCATAGGGAAACTAGTATATTGGAAGGTAAATATATAAAAATATTTTCTAGGGGACCTATAATTCCAATGGTTTTATTTTAATTATTATAATAAATATGAACAATGCATGATAAGGTAATTTTATGAGGAATTTTATTTCATGACATTCCATCTCCACACTATTCATCTTTTTGGAAATTTATATTTCTTTTGTATGAATTAATAAAGTGTCATGATAACTCAATATGCAGATGAAATAATGTATTTAGTCTAGATTTCCTTAAAACCTATTTCATGTTCATCCATTAAGGCATGGATTTTTGTATGGGAAATGAAATTGCAGTATTTTTCAAATATTCTTGTTATTTATATATGGAACTATACATAAATAGTCAATAAATAAATTGGAGATAAAGGTGTTATATTTAAGAATAAAGATGGGGGAATCATTCATATTATTGTTCAAAAACGTCGGAAATCTAATTATGTAAATAATATAACGTGGGATACATTCATTATATGTTTTGAGATAACTTATAGTCATACCCCATGATTAGTACACCATCATCATCGACTGAAAAGCTTGTCTGGGTGTTTCCATTTGAGTTCTTTTGAGAATATGAATCAATATTGGATGAAATCACCTAGAGCATCACAAAATTATAATTATAGTTACCCATGATTTTTTATATAGATATTAAATAGTTTTACATTAATATCCAATAAATTGCACAATAAATTATTGATGTCCATAATTATTTATGAACTATGTAATCTATGTACAAAATCATCTAATTTGGTCAAATATCTATGAAACCCCCCACAATGATGTTATCATATAGTAATATTATTTTGAATAAATTTCCTAAACCATTTTTTAACATAATGAAGGATATATAAGAATTATTTTTATAATGTTATCAATTAGGTAACACATAAGAGATATGAATTTATGATAATATAAAATAATAATATACTTATAATGTTGTCTGAACATGAACATAACATATATTGTTCATACCCTATATGTCATTGATCGTAACCAAGAATCATGTATAAAAAATTATGATTTCATAAATCATGGATGATAGTGGTTAAAAATCATTATAAATCAATCACGAACCACATGCTCATTTCATAAAAGTGTGGAATGATTGTAAATATTGAATACAGTTGTTATAAAGACCAATCCATAAGAATTTCTTAATCATGAGATATGTAAAGTCCCATATTATATATGTAATGTTTTTTAAAATTATTTATAATTATTACGATTCTGAAAAAATTGACGGCTCGTGATTTCGAGGCCCTGTGTGCCATGAAAGAATTCCTGAAATGTTTTTAAGGTATGTTCAGTAAACATGTTGGCTGAGTTTTCTTTCTTTTGAACAGGATCTCAGATTAAAAATCAGAGCACACTATTGACTTTGTAGAACCAATATTCACTTAAGGGAGGCTTCACTTCGACCACAGTATGTTGGGAGAAAAAGTTATATTTTGTAAATGTAAAATAATAATTAAATAACAATGTTATTTTATTTATTTCATATTCTTTTTATCTAACACAAAAGTGGAGGTGGTGGGACCAACGACACATCAAGACATTAAATGGATTGACTCTCCATTACCATTTTATTGCAACATTTAAATTAGGATGGTTCCTCAATTAAATGAACCTTATAAATTCCCAATGGAGTTACTCAACCTCCCCCTCTTCTATTTATATGGAGCTTGGGCAGAGGTATTGGCATAGATTCAACAAGTGACATATTTTTATGAATGTAACATGACAACAAACACTTGGAGGACGTGACCGGTTCCAGTGAGTGGTGACAAGTGCCACCGAACCACAAACTGACAAACACCGACTCATCCATAAATGAATACATTCTCCAATGATACTATGGTAGAGTATTGTATAGTTGTTTTTAAATTTTTATGAATATTATTCTTCACTCGTGTTATCAAGCTAAAATGGATGGCACAAGCAAAACAAAGAAGGTCCAAGCCCCCTTCTACAAGGTTGATTTATGCGTTCTTCATGGACATTTTTTTCAAGTTAGACGGATCCCAGAACGGAGGGTCATGCAGAAATGTTGGCATCATGGGGTGACCATTGATAAGTTCGGATAGAAAAACGGGCCACCAGATCTCACCCGGTGACCTGCGGTAGACCGCCAACATATGATAGGCACATCATCACAGGCGATCGGCACCAAAGGGGGATGGCGACGACGGACACCGGTGGGCCGCAGAGGAGGTGGTGGCCAGCACCAGCCAGCCGTGAAGGAGGATTTGACACACCATCACAAGCTGCCAGAGAAGGGGTCTGTGGAAATGAGCGGAGGTCGCCCTCGGCTGACCCCAAAGGCAGAACGACGCACCGTCACGCTCCTCTAGAGAATGTCATGGCACCAATCCATGTCGGTGGAGGAGGGACCCATCCTTGTGGGTCACGTGGTGACCAGGTCGCACCAAGTGTTTCCACCGCTCAGTTACCCAACAAACTTATCCATTTGGGGGAAAGGGGGATTGATTTCCCCCATTCTAGAATGGGTGAGCCCCACTATAGCTAGCCAGGCAGTGTGAGCCCAGTGGGCTGGGTCGCGTGAGCCCAATGGTATTGAACTCTCAATTTGTCTGGAAACACATCTCCATGGTCTTGGCTGTGCGAGCCCAGTGGGAAGCGCCTCCGAGGCCCGAGCTAGACTGCAGCATTGCCAGTCGAGTCTGCCGGGGCCCATCCCAACCGGGTCATCCCAGGCCTGTTCTAGCCGGGCCTAACCCGAACCCTTTTAGGGCATGTTTTTTTAAATGAGCCATCACTTGTGAACCACTCATCTGTTTGACGAACTGTTTGTGCCATTGTGAATATTGGAGCGAGAGTCCATTTTGTATACTCAACTTGTGTTTTGAAAAAAAATGGAGTACAGAGGGGTTGGATCGAACCTGAATCCAACCGGGCCCAGGGAACAAAAATTATTATATGTCAAAGACCGAGTGTACAATTGACGTTATGTCTATCATGATGGAACCCTTAAGACTTGGCCTTCCATTATGATATTTTTTTGTGGATGTTCATGGTGGTTGACATATGAATGATGGATTGAGATGTGGATCCTCTAGAAATCCTGCATGCGTAGTGCGGTAATCTTGTTGGTGGATATAATGTAATTAACAAACATCGATCTTATATGGGTTAGAATTTATCGATCATTTGTGGGTTAGAACTTAGACATCTTTTTTGGGTCTATATCGATCGTTCTTGTGTGGGCCGGTGGCTAGTGATCCTATGTGGGTCAACATCTAGCGATCATGTGCGTGTTTGTAGTAGAGCCTCTTGATAGAATAAGATGACATTTATTTATGACTAATCATCAGTACTACTGTACTTGAGTTTTATACCTACAGTGAGATGAGGCTATTACCATCATGGTGTTAGCTTTGTGGTACATTTACCTTTGTGGTGTTACCTTTGTGGATAATTTTCATTTTTCGTGTTACCATTGTGGTGTTACATTAGTGGTACTTTTACATTCATGGTGTTACCTTCATGGTGTTAACTTTTTCGTAATTTTACCTTCGTTGTGTTACCTTTGCGGTGTTACCTTTGGTGTATTCTATCTTTCTGGATTAGTTGTGAAAATGGCTTAAACGTTGGAGTATTATTTTTTCTCATTTATTAGACGAGTATAATCATATGACTTAGGTATATGTATGGGAATATAACTAAGTAGTGTGGATGAATACTACTTCATACTCTGTGATTTAGGTCTTGCATTGTGGTTATTCAATAGTGGAATACTAGGAGACATTTGGGGGTCTTGGGGTCCCTACTGATTATTGTTATACTCACCCATGTACGGGATATGCCAGCACTTAGTTGTGTCATGTGCAGACGATAGAGAGCATTGATCGAAGCTGAGGGTGCAAGGAGGAGATGAAGCTCATTGGAGGACCACTTGACATGATTTTACATAGAGAAAAATGATCGTGAGTAGTACATACCCTTCAGGTACGATCATCAGTGGATGTTCCAGGAGTTGTTTCCTCTTTCAATTGTAGTTGTACTTTCTAGTTGGGCCTGTATTCTGGACCCATTACATTCAGCATAGTTTGTACTATAGTATTTTACTTCGCGGTTGCTTCTTATTATGTTCATGGATTGTGTTTGCACAGGTTTAATGGAAATTCGTTATTGTTATAGGGATATTACTTTTTAGTGCTTGTTTCTAACCCCTTGGATATGGAAAGAGGGAATGGGGTAGTCATGTTGTGGTTCTCAGGGGACGGGTCATGACAAAGTGATATTAGAGGATTCAGTTCTATAGAAGAACTAGGACTCTGATCTTTTCTATGTGGTAATATTTTTAAGTGTTATTAGTTGGTTTTCTGTTTGGTTAATCCCGTGTTGGTGTGGCAGTTTACATATCCATACTCAATGACCCAAAATTATGATTTTCGACTCAATGCATGAAAACACTAATTGTGTGCGTTTTTTAAAAGTTTTTATTATGACCCCTTTGATTCAGATCACTAGGTATAACTACATGATTGTGGAACATATGTTTTCATTTAAGATGTTTCCAAATATACAGCCATCCAGGATTCCCGAGAGAGTATACAATGACGGACCATCGAGCAATGAGGCTTCGGTGCAGGGCCCTCATACGGAAATAACACCACTGGGAAGTGTACCAGCAGCACACATACACATTTGGCATCCATTACCACAAGCCCCACCAGATGATGGTGCATGAAAACTGAGCATGTTTCACGAGTTTCAGCATTATAGGCCTCCATTGTTCCGAGGCATGATGGATCCACATGTGGCTAAGGACTAGCGGGAGGCTGTGGCCGGAGTTTTTTTCTTAGTTGGGTCACCAGCTGATTTGAGGGGGATCATAGCTTCCAGTATTATCTAGGGATCAGCTAGGAGATTATAGAATCTGACACTCCAGTTACATGATAAGGTGACCCTCAACTGGGCAGACTTCGAAGGAATTTTCAGGGAATAGTTCATCCAAGCGACATTACCCTCAGTGTGCATACATAAGTTGTGGTGGGTAGGGTCACATGGCTCGTGACTGCCCAACATACCATACGGACAACTAGAAGATGGTCGAGGAGGTTAGCAGGCAGTAGAAACACATGTCTGGGTAGTTGGCCATGCAATAAGCAGTGGGCAGTGAATTGAGGTTCTACCGCCACCACCTCCAGGTGGAGAAACCCAACCATGGGGAGCAGGTGGATAAGGATGAGGATAGATAAAGGTAGCTCGAGCCTACGAACACAACACTCTATAGCCTATTTGAGTTACTATATATTTCTATTCCACCATAGCCACCGAACATATAGACCAAGGATCTAGTCTCCCTTTCATTTCCATGATACTCATTCAGATCTCGATGATTCTGGTGGAGTCGTTGGCTCGATCCATACTACTAGGGACTCCAATGGGAGAGGATTCGAAGATTACCCGGTGGTGCCGACATTGTGAGCTTACTCTAGGATGCGATATCTTTAGCTTTGATATTTTAGTAATGGATTCAAGGCCTTAAAACATCGTATTGGGTATTGAATGGCTATCCACATCCCATTCCCAGATCAACTATTTTAGGCGCAATGTGTAGTGTATCCGCGAGGAGTGACCATGTTTTCCTTCATTGGTGTGAAGGGAACCATTGACGCACATGGTGTAATTTCCCATAAGAGGGTGCATCCGATCACACATCATTTGTGTAGCCTTACCCTCAGAGCTTTTTATGTTAAGATTACACGCTATCCTATAGTGGTGGAACAATATGAAATTGTCATTCCATATGATTCTCTCGGACTACCACCATGGAGAGAGGTAGACTTTTTCGTCGATCTGTACCCCGGGATGACACCGATATCTATACCAGCATATCGGATGCCACTCATGGAGCATCATGATTTACAGGTACTACTGGAGGACATGTAGAATAAGGGGTTCATAAGGACCACTATTTCTTCATGGGAAGCACTGATTTTTTTCTCTAGGAAGGCATATGGGTGTTTGAGACTCTATGTGGACTATTAGCACAATAACCGGGTGACCATTAAGAATAAGTATCTACTTCAGAGGATTGATGATCTCTATGATCAATTGAAGGGTGATCGATGGTTTTTTAAGATAGACCTCATATTAGGCTACCATTATCTCATGGTACGATATGAGGATGTCCAAAAGACGTCCTTTAGATTTCAGTATATCATCTTTGAGTTCTTGGTTATGCTTTTCGTCATGACCGTCTCCCCTGTAGTGTTTATGAGACTCATGAACTAGATCTTTCAGCCATACCTCGATCGCATTGAGGTAGCCTTTATGGATGTCATCTTGATATAGTCGGAATTGTAGGACACTCATGCCTATCATTTGAAGATAGTTCTAGATACACATAGAGAGACCAAACATTATGGTAATCTCTCAAAGTGCCAGTTCTCGAGATGAAAGGTCCAATTTTTGGGACGAGTTATCTCAGAGGTTAGTGTTGTAGTAGATCTGGAGAAGACAAAATTAGTGCTTTCTTGGGAGTCAATAAAGAGTGTGACCAAAGTGAGATGTTTACTGGTATTGGATGTGTACTACCAGAGATTCAAACCCTTCTTTTCAAGAGTTGCAGAACCATTTTCGTCGTTCATGAAGAATGGGTATCCCTTCATGTGGACGAAGGGATTCCTGCAACGTTTACAGGAGATGAGGCTAAGACTAAAGAGTGCTCTCATCTTGAGGCTACCAGAATAGGGAGTTGGGTATGTTGTCTTCTGCAACACATTGGGGACCATACATGGATGTTTTCTGATGAAGGATCAAGTAGTGATCAAATATGGTTCAAGACAATTGAGACAACATGATACAAACAACACAACCATTAACATAGAGTTAGATGTTGTGGTCTTCACATTGAACCTGTGGAGACATTACATGATGGGAGAATTTTTTACAGTCTACTATGATAAGAATATTAGCATATATATATTATCACAAAAGGACTAAAACCTAAGACATCGGCATTGCCTAGAGTACCTCCAGGACTATGACTTCGAGATAGTCTGCACTACTAGAAAGGGGAACATAGTTTCATACACAGTTATCAAGAGGTGTAGATTACCACTGCTGGGGGAGGTGATTGAGCAGCTAGTTGCATTGAAGATATTATTTGTGGATAGAGATGTAGCTACTTACCTCTATCAAATGATTGTCACTCCCCCACTCCATCATTGAGTTTGGAAGCCACACCTTTGGGATAATGACTATGATGCTCTATGTGCCTAGATATCCTTAGGACAGGAACCTGATGGATTTTTAAAGGTGGGGAGCACATCATACTCTTTAGAGGCAGCACCATGGTACCAGTGGCGCTACAACAGGAGGAGACAAGGGAGTTCCAGACGACCTATCTGGAAGTACATCCTGGTGTGGTGAAGATGTACCAAGTCCTCCGACGTCAGCACTGGAGGCTATGGATGATAAAAGCAGTGGAATAGTTTGATTCATGATGCCTCACTTTTCAGAAAGTGAAGGCCAAGAATCATGTTTTAGTATGATTAGCGAAACCATAAGAGGTGCGAAACTGGATGTGGGATGGTATTTATGTAGAATTTGGGACATTACTTCCACATTCATCTTTGGGAAAATATTCCATCTGAGTGATCGGTGACCGACTCACCAAGTCGGCCCATTTCATACCCATCCGAAATAGGGATCAGTAGAGGGCTATGGATGCCTCTATGTACTTGAGAATATACGAATTCATGCGGTTCCATAAACGATTGTCTCTAACGGTCACAAATTTATTACAACCATTTTGTGGAAGGGAATATAGGAGGTGTTTAGGACTCATCTATGTTTAAGAACTGCCTTTCATCCCAGATGGATGTTCAAAAGGAGTGGACCATTCAGAGACTCGAGGACATGCATCATGCTTGCATCCTAGATTTTTGGCTGTAGTTGGGAGGATAAAATTCCCTTGGTCGAGTTCGTGTACAAAAAATAGCTATCTCTCAACCATCGGTATGGCACTGTTTGAGGCTTTGTACGACTGACCTTGCAGATCACCTATGTACTAGACATATCCAAGAGTGTCAGCACTTATGGGTCTAAATTGGGTATATTCTTCTACAAAGAAATTTCATATCATATAAGAGTGGATGAAGAATGCACAAAGCACACAGAATTCTTATGCAGACAGGAGGTGGAGACCATTGGAATTTGAGTTGGGTGACCATGTCTTCCTACAGGTCTCACCTCGACGAGGTTTTTAGAGATTTTTTCAGGGACACAAGTTATATGTGAGGTTCATTAGACAATTTCAGGCTCTTAGCAGAGTTGATGAGATGGTGAATCAACTGGATCGTCCCCCGTAGATGTACCAGGTGCAATATGGTTTCCATGTGTCACAGATGGATAGGTAAATGCATGATTCATTTCACATTATCTATAAGGATGATCAATACAATGATGATGGGTTGACATTTATTGATGTTCTAGTTGAGATTGAGGAGCGACTAGAGTGGGTCATTCGTGGATGAACAATCTCTCTTGTTCGTGTTCACTGACATCACATGAGCCACTTGGAGAGCACAAGGGGGACGGAGGCTCTGATTAGTGCTTAGTACCCCCATATATTTCCTTAATCTATGTTGTGGATTTTGGGAAAAAAATCCATAAGGTGGGGAGAATGTAAATACCCATATTTTCCGTGTAATGTTTTATAAATTATATGGAATTATTATGAGTCTGCAAAAATTTACGGAACATTATTCTGATGCTCGGTGTGCCGAAAATCACATTCTAATTTCTTTTAGGTTCATTCATTAAACACGTGGGCAGTGTTTTCTCTCAATTAAAATGGTGCTCAGATTAATAATTTGATGGAACTGTAGAATTATCAATGCCAAGATAATCTTAAGTGAGGCTTCACATCAACCCTAGTAGGTAGGGAGAAAATTAATGATTTTTTAAATTTAAAATAATTATAAAATAAAAAAGTTATTTTATTTCTATTCTTTTCATTTTCTTCAACGAACATGCGACTATGGGGGACCAATGACATGTAATTCCATTTAATGGAATGAATCCCATTTCATCTAGTAACTTCACCATTACAATTATGATGTTTCCTTAATTAAATGAACCTCATAAATTCCCCATGTTGTTTTTCACCCTCACCATCTCCTATTTATTTGGCACCTGGTGAGGGGTATTGGCATGGATTCACCAAGAAACAAAGTTGTGTTAATGTATAGTGACACCAACCACTTAGAGGACATGATGAGTTCCAGTGAGCTGTGATGAGCGCCACCGAATCCAGAATGGGTGAACACCAAATATTCCTCAAATGCAGACGTTTTACAACGATCTTGTGGTAGTGTTTTGTGTCATTTAATTTTTAATTGAATTGTTGAATATTATTATTCCTTCATGTTATCAATCTTATGTGAAGGGATAAAGCCAAATGAACAATGCCCACTCTTTCCGCTACTTTCTTGATCTATGGGTTCTTCACAGACATTGATTTATGTTGGAAGGAACCTGAAATGGAGGTTCAAGAAGAAAATATTGCATCCTAGGGAGGTCGTTGATACCTTCAGATTAATAAATGGGCATCAGGAGGTCACCTGGTGACCCATAGAAGACTGCTGATGTGACACTGACACGACAATACTAGCGACCAGCCTCGGTAGAGGGTGACGGTAACCGACACCAGCCGACAATGAAGGAGGTGACGGTGCATTGTCGTGCACCACAAGAGAAGGGGGTCAGACATGTAGTTGCGGTGGACTGCGGCTGCTAGCATCGACCGACCACAGAGAAGAAGGTAGAGCGCTGCACTGTCACGCTCCACTGGGGATGGTGGCGGCATGAAGCCACGTAAGTGGAGGAGGGACCCACACCTATGAGACCCAGGGTGACCGGGTGGCGCCATGTGGCACTTCCACTCCATTACCCAAACTACATTTCCATTCGGGGGAAAGGGGGCGTGCTACCCCCCCCCCCCCCGTTCAAGCTTGGGCAAGCTCTACCTTTGCGGGTCACACCTCTAGTTGGTCGCGCATTCAGTGATACATACCCCCAGTGGGATGTGCCCCTCAGCAAGCTGGTCTACGTGAGTCCAGATGAACGCGCCCTCCATGGGATGGGCTGGATTGCAGGCCAGCCCCAGCCAGTTCGGGCCGGAACCGAACCCTACCATGCCCAGTTTCGCTAAAAGATCCATAACTTGTGAACCAGATGTCCGTTTGATGAACCATCTATGACACTGGTATTCTTGTAGTGAAACATTCCTTTTTTTAACTCCACATTTATTTTGGAGAATTTTGGAGTATGGATGGGTTGGATCAAACCCGAATCCAACAAGTCCCTTAGTACTAAAATATTTATAACTTAAAGACCATGTGTTTGATTGATGCTCCGTATGTCATCTTGTAACACTTACAACATGGAGGTCCTTTTATAAAAAACATTTTGGGAATTTGTGGAGAATGAGATACAAATAATGAATTCATTAGGTAATCATCCCATAATCATTCATTCTTATTGTGAGAATCTAGTGGCTGGCTTTAATGTGAAGAATGAACATTGATCCTATGTGGTTTAGCATTTATCGATCCTTTATGGGTATGCACTTAACAATCCTGTGTGGGTGAGTATCTATTAATCATGTGTGGTTCAGTGCCAAGCAATCTTGGGTGGTTCAGCATCTATCGATCATGTCTGGGTCAGCAACAGAGCCTCTCAACAGAATAAGATGATATAGATTTACGACTAATGATATGTACTTCTGCACTTGATTTATAAACCTAGTGTGAGATGAGTCTATTTACATTGTGTTGTAACCTTTTTGGTACATTTATCTTTATGTTTTTACCTTCGTGGTGTTTCATTTTTGGTATTTTTAAATTTTTTGTGTTACCTTTGTGGTGTTACTGTTGTGGTACTTTTACCTTTGTGTTGTTACCTTCATGGGATACCTTTGTGGTATTCTTCCTTCATGTATCAGTTGTCCAAATTTCTTAGATGTTGGAGCCTTATGATTCCTCATGTATGAGATGAGTATATTCTGATGACTTATATAAATATATATGGGAATATACAAAACTAGACTTGATGACTTCTTCCTCTTGTTTACTGATTGAGGTCTTTCTTGTGGTTATTCTATTATGGTGCTCTGGGAGACCTTCAGGGGTATTAGGGTCCCTAATATGTATTTTTATACTCACCCCTGCACGTACTATGGATGAACCATGTTTTTTCTTGTAGATATAACATAGAACATTGATCGAGGCTAAATGTTCCAGGACAGGATAATGCATAGAGGTGGAAAATTTCATGTGACGTGACACAGTGACTACTGATCATGAGTTCTACCTACCGTTTCAGTAGGATACTAAGTGGATGTTCCCGGATATGTTTCCTATTTTAGTGGATCTTGTAATTTCCAAAAGGTGTAATTTTCTGGTACCTTTACATTTATCACACTATTTACTACATAAATATACAAATTGGTTTCTTCTTATTGAGTTCTCGAATTTTGTTCTCACGAGTTTAAAGGAAATGCCTTCCCTTTATAGGGATATTCCCTTTTTAGGGCCATTCAACTACCCCATGGCTATTGAAGGAAGGATTGGGATAGTCATGGTGCGGGCCTCTTGGGATAGTTCATTACATAATAAGTCAACAATAGGACTCTAATTCACTTTGAGGATGTTTTTAAGATTATATATTTTTTGAATTTGTTAAAAACCCCTACATGACAACATAAATATTATATGAAGAGACTTATACTAACTATCAAACTTTTTTCATAGAATATGATCTTTTTAAAAAGAATCATTTTTTTCATCATTAAACAATAAGAATATTAATTGATCTAATCCATGAATATATTATAAATTATATCCTTTGAAAAACATTTGAAATATTGGAATGAGAATAAATATCATAGTATGGGATACATAAATAATGAAATCTTATAGTCTTTCAAAAACATGTAATCTATGAATAAATTATCATAATGTAATACTTTTCACCTTTACGATGTTGCGAAAACACTTCATTCAACATAATATCATTGATTATATTTTTTTCATAAAAAATATTACCATAAATCCCATAGAAAGAAACATATAACATATTAATGTAATTTCGGGCATAAATATAAATAAATGAAATAACCATAAAGCCAACTTCCAAACATATCACTAAATGGAATAGCCATACATCTAACTTCCATACCCAATGCATTAGAGTTTATAACGTGACCTCATATCCATGGTTTGTCATGAAACTCCCTGTATTTGGATTATCATATAACCAACCATCACTGGTTTGTCACGTAACCACCCATCTAATATCCAAGTACCATTATATAATCATCACCAAAAAAATGATTTCAATTATCATCATTTCACTCACAATATTTTATTTTCAATAACAAGAGATCACATCACGAAATTAAAATATTAATTCCACAGTAAATAACTTCTTCATTACTAAAAAAATCTTAAATGGAAAATTTTTATTTTTTTCCTTTAAAAACATTAATATGTATTTAGGAATCCAAATATCATATAATAGTTATAGTGTTGGATGATTCATTATTCCAACCTCAGTTAGAAGCATTCCTTTTTTTGTTTAGTAAAAAATTTCATAGGAAAACATTTCCTTTGAATAAAATTAAATGTCATAGTTATTTATGATAAACTGTATAAAATAAGGAAGTCAATATTATCAAAATATTCCTCAACCAATAAATATTGAGATGAAGTCCCTTACATTAAGTCTGACTCATCACGTACAATCGTTATGTTTCTAAATAATAAAAATATGTTAATTTAAACTTTAATGTGACCATTTTACATGGTTGTTATTCTATTTATAACACTTACTACCATGTTTTGAAAATCACATAATTATTTATGTTCTTATTGGTCTTTTCATCGATATTTTGTACATCAGTCAAAAATAATCTTTTTATGTAAATTTTCTAGCAAATCAAAATACAATAATATCCCGAATATTATTCATTTATTTAAATATATTATATATCAATTATATATGTATTAATTAAAATCCATAAAAATTCGAGATATTAAATGAAATGAAAAGCTAACGGAGACGGTAGTCCGTATGTATTCATGAACACTATTTTAATTTATTTTTCATATTAAAATAATAATAATTAAATTATATAAAAGTATATATCAATAAAACTATTATATTAAAGTAATGTATGTCTAATATTTTAAATAAAAACATCCTTTAATTGTTCTATGTATACCATGAATGAGTCATATAACATTGAAGGGCGATTGTCCACACTTTCTCAAATGAAATTATTGTATTTACAAATTATGGAAAACATAAAGGTATGTTGTCAATAAAAATTATTGAATCATTGAGAGAATATAAATATAATATATATCAAACATAAACAATGTTACATCATAATGGCCACCATGTGATGTAGTAGGAAAAAATTAAACAATCATCATTTCATGATCTTGTAGTTCGCTGTACACAGAAATAGTATGTTCGCATCCATTTGATGAAGGTGTGTTTAATAGTAGATTGAATCTTTATCATTAAAAAATATTACTATATTAAGGATTCTATTGTTTATATGTAATCAATTAAAAATAAGTACATAGGTTATGGAGAAGGAATATAACTGTAATAAACGTGAGAGAATACATTACCTCTAAATCAGGAAACTTCTTTTAATATAATACAAAATGATTTCTTAAGTTGAATTATACCCAATTTAAGGATTCTAAGAGAAAATTACGGATTTTTGGTGATTATTTGAGAAGATTTTGGATGATACAAGGAGATTTATTGGTGTGAATAAGTGGGTAGGGGTGCTGGCCCTTTATATGATGTGGGATGATCACTTTTGGAAAGTCTTAAGATATCATTTTATTAAAAACTCATTTTATAATTCTAATAGCAAAAAATTGATATTATTCATATATAAGATGACTATGTTTCAAAATAATCTCAAAAAATAGGTTTTATTCATTTTTATGTCATGAAATTGACCTTTTAATTTAGCATTAACAAGTAGTTAAACCCATTAACTCTTACAATGTCTTCTTGAGAATTCATAATATATGGTCACAATAGTTACTATAAAATACCAAAAGAACCAAAATGAATCAATTTTTAAAATTTTGGGATTATATAATATATTTTCCTTAATATTAAATTTTAGGATTAATATATCATTTAATAAAATAGAATTTTTTTAAAAATCATTTATGTCAATTTTGATGATATTTAGTAATAGATTTTTGTTAAAATACTACAAACTATATTACGTTGATAAAAAAGATTTTAATCTAATATAATATGTCAAAATAATCCCTAAAATTATTGTACGGAATCATAATGTTCAAATTATATATATTTTTATTTTTAATAAGATCATTTATTTGAGCATTCGTTAGTAATGTAATCCCTGCATCATCATTGTGTAATAAATAAATTTATTTATATAATGTCTAAAAATTATAAATAAAATAACATAATGTAGGATATCATTTCAAGTATCTAATGACTATTTATAGACAAATATATCTATTTTATGACCCTATATTAAATTTTCATTAGTAAGAAGATACATATTTATGTTAAATTTATTTATACCATAAACTAATTATTATTACATTCTATTTTCAAACCGAATTGCATTATAAATGGAATGAGTTCTGCGTAAGGATGCTCATGGTAGGATATATATAACATCTTATATTATTAGAACACGTTTTATTGTAGTTTTATCTTATTATAATATTAAAATTACCCTTATTTACCTAATTTACCAATTAATCATGTAAATAAAAATAAATACCGAAGTTACTATTCTCATTGTTGAAAAATAAATGGAACCCATTTACTCAATTAAGAAATTTATATTCATGATATAGAATTTGTTTTTCAAAATTCAAAACATATATATTATAGATATATATTTAAAATTAATTTATATTTTCAAATATAGAATGTTTCTTCTTAATAATTACAAACTATCAAACTATTTACATGTGTTTAGGTCCAATTTAAATGTAAAATTACATGCATAAGGCTACTTTTATTGCATAATAAAAACATAATCCAATTACACATTTAATAAATTTACATGGATGAAATTAAAAAATAAATAAATTAGACCAAAAGGAATTTTTGAATTAAAATTATCAACTTTTCACAATTCCTTAAAAATGGATTTTGATAGAAAAAAACAAAAATTTCCACCAATTTAAAATTTTATGTCCCTATTCTATATAAAATGTTTATTTTATCAAATAAAACCTATAAACATAAAAAAACTAGATTAAAAATGGGTTCACATTCAATTGGAAGTAAAACAATCTTTTAAAAATATAAAATTATTTTATGCTTAAAAATGGATTCAATATCATTTTAAGCCTCAAAAATTTATTTGACAAATGTATATACCTCTAACAAACAAGATTAATGATATTTTATATACATCTATTAATATCCTATAATTCAATTATAATGTGTTTACTACCATTTAATTTAATAATAATATTTTTGTATTATTTTTTTGTATCACTCTATGTGGTGTGTAGTATAAGATTTCTAAGAAAAGAGTTTTTACATGTCTAGTATGGTATATGGATATCTATAAACAGTAATGTGAAATGAATATCTTATTCAAAAATATTATTATATTATAAATTTTATAATTCTATAAATACCTAGGATGATATATACTTCCCCCCTTTAATAAATTACATTCTCACAATTTCACAATTGAGTTTGGGAACAACATTTAAAATCCCACATAAGAAAAAGAGTCAGTACATATATCAAATTAAAGGAAATAATGAGAAGTAGAATGAAAACTAAAGATAAATGAACTAGGATACCATGTAAGAATACATGGATATGGAAGACTAACCATCTTGTTCTGATGGTGAGTGAGAGAAAACATGATTTGGGGGATGTTAACAACCATAAATCCACAAACACCTGATGGGTAAAACTATAATTCGATATTATAACGACCCATACTTTACATACATTGTTATTACATCAGAATTGAAGCATACATATTACAACATATAACAAAACCACGAAATGATCGTATAGGTATAGTGTCTTTAGAAACTGGGAATCATAAACAACTGGTTCATAAAGCATCTACATTATCACCCATTTATTTCATCATATCTATAGTCTCTTTTGGCATATCTCACTTAAAAACCTTATTCCTGACCTGGGGGAAAGAAATCATACAAAATGGTGATCTCAAATGCTCAGTAAGGGTAAACAAAACAAAAATCAATCACATCATATTCATAAGAACATAACATTGTGGAAATCATAACCTGCAAAAGAAACCATAATTTCATAACATGGGATAAATCATGGCAGTGAAATGTAATCACAAAAATCATAACGTAAAACCTGAAACATTGTGTCATACACACATAATCATAGATAATCATTTCTTATTAGTCAAGACTCATTGCCAAGACTATCTTAGTGGACAAAGTCCATTTCTGAACCGAGTTAACTCCTCGTTTCAGTCTTGTTTCACTGAACCTGTATAACCTACCGTTCCAGCCATGTCTATCTCATGAGATATAAATCTTTACCCAATGCATTGGAGGGAGATTTAGGTCCCACCCATCTCATAATGATACCATTCTTATGTGTGCCACAAAATCATAAATCATACATCATTGCATAACCCATGTTATAAAAATGGGAATCTTAAACATCGTGACATCATCAAACAATTAATATAAGATAAAGGAATTCATAAAAATAATTCCATCACAACATAATCAAATCAATGTAATAATAGGGATAAAAACAGAACCCTATATTATCTTAGATGGAAATTAATTTTGATAAAACACTTGAACTCCATTCTTGAGGAAAATATCCTTTCTACTTCAAAAACATTTTCCCTTTTTAACATGTCATACAATTTTAAACTAAAAGAAGTTGTTTAAGAATAAACTTGAAAACATGTAAAGGAATATTCTTGTAAATAATGTTTTAAAAAACCATTCATGCCGTATAAGTTTAAAAAAACATTCTTCTCGTACTTTTGTCAGAAAAGTCAAAAAGTACCTCGTACGAAAAACGACAAAAGATTCCTTTCATATCTTTTACTAAAAACTCACCGAAGGGTAAATTGGATTTAAAATGTTGTAGGTGGATGTAAACAATATTACATATTGATGAAACATGGATGTGGATGATAAAATACACCCCAGTAAATACCAAAGTATAAACAATCTCGGATAAAAATGAGATTGTGATATTTTCCCTTACCTCAGGTCCAATTTGCTTCCTATGTATCCAAACCTCTTGTATACTAATTTAAATAATGTTATTGACTTATTCAAGAATAATACTTATTTTTATGATATCATATATGGTCATATTTTTAGATTCTTATTAGTAATATTTCATTACTACTTGTTATTCGGGTGTTTATTATTTTTTTTGTTTTTATGCGTGTTTGACGAATAAATTCTTATTCTTCTCTTTAGGTTATAGATACCTCATTTACAGAATGGTATTAGTGTAATATAAATCATATTAATTCATTCAATTCATTTATATAATCATTATGCAATGAATATCATGTAGAATGAATCACATCACATCGTGGAGACGGTATTCCGTACGTACGCACGAGAGATGATATCATTTCCATGATCGTGGAATTGTATTGAAGTGTATGTATACAATTTCATAATCAATAACACTTTACAATAATCATATATATTCATTACTTTCACCCTTATACCCATCCAAGTAAGTTGGTGGTGGAAAATAGATTACACCACGGCGTGGAGATGGTATTCTGTACGTACGCACGCGCGGTGATTTCGTTTTCCGTCGGATGGATAAGAGGTGAAATACAGTTGTTTTATATTTATAATAACATATTAGTATATATGTGATACTGATGTTTTTACCTCATAATGAAACAACTAAAGAAGAGGTAGTATAAGAAGAATGGAAGTTGATGAAAACGGTAGAAGGTATTACCTCTTTCTCGAAGTGCCTCCTTTAAACTTTCACTTAAGCCACTAGAGTTGGTCTTTTGATAAGACCAGTACCTCTAGTAGGTTTATAAGAAAGTGGGGAAGTTAAATGGGCAGGGTTTTGAAGAGCATGAAGGCTCAAATTGGTGTGAGGAAGAGAGGGAGGAGGTTCCCATTTATAAGGGAGGAGAGGGGCACCTTTGGAAATATAAGAAATATTAGTTTATATTAAATCCCAACCCCACTTAAAAACTTCCAAAATAAGTCGTATCCAAATATTAGATGAGATAGGGTTGTAATTTCATCAACCAATAAAATTTAGACATGTTAGGGATTTATTTTAAACATTATCAACTTGATTTATCCTTATTTATCAATTTAATTTTATTTGTGGTAATAATATTCTAAATTTTAAATTATTATAAATAATTACATATGTGTTGTTAATTTTCCATAATTTTACACTTTATGTCATTTTAGACCATATAAATTTTAATTTATAATTTTTAAACATTTTTGTGATTTTTAAACAATTTTATAATATCTTATATTAATAAAATAACAATAGTGTCAATTTTGACACTATTCATTTATTTGAATTTAAATAAACTATATACAGAAGATATGTTCGAAATAAAAGGTTTAATAGATTCATAATATTTCATATGTATCTATAAAATTAGTGTATCACATTAAATAGTTCATATAATATTTATTCTAATTTTTTTAATACAATTTATTTGATATTTTAATTAATAAAATAATTTCAACATCACTATTGTGTCATTATTAATGATAATTATTTAATCCCTAAAAATTATAAATAATTTCCTATGATGTAGATAATTGTATTATGTTTCTAGAGACTATTCATGTTTGAAGTTTCATTAAGTTTATCACCAAATTAAAATTATTGTACTTATAAGATTTAAGAAAGTGACATGTTGTCACATTCTTTGGTTTTAATAATAATTAAATTATTTTCATGGAAAAAAGCCCATTAAATGAATCTAATCCGACCAATAGGTGATATGGGTCGACTTTTAGTCATCCAATAGGATTTTGGCAGGTGTTAGTGTAATATTATAATCTTATATTTACCCTTAATTACCTGATTTACCTTTAACTACTGTAAATAAAATTTACCGTAGTTACAATTCATAATGCCCAAAAATAAAAAGTAGTCTACTAACATAATTTGGACCCACTGATTCTGAATATGGTATCCATTTTTCAAAATTCAAAACATATAAGTTGCAGTAATTTGTTTAAAATAAATCCCGTTGTTAAGAAAACGGGTTTTAGAAGTTAAAACATTGCAAAAGATTGAAATGTTTTTACCTATGAATTCAATGTGAAATTAATGCTAATGACATTCATTATATTAAATAGTAAAAATCTATTCTACTTATTCTTTAAAACCATTCAATATTATAATTTATCCATATAAATTATCTCAATGAAAAATGTTGTTTTTAATTAAAAAATAGCGTATTTTTACTATTCATCAAAATATTAAAGTTATCAGAAAAATATCAAAAAATTATCCAAAGTAAATTTTTTTACCCTGATTCAAAATAAGAATTCTATTTTGTCAAATTGAAATTATAAACATGTCAAAAACTATATTTAATGTGGGTGCGCCATCAAAAGGCGGCAAAACTGTAATTTTTGAAAAATATCACTTTTATCCAAAAAAAACTGATTTTGCTTTTATACGTCATTCTAGAAAATGTATAAGTTGAATTAAAATGTTATAAAATTCATAATTCATTTAGTACTATTCATAAAATCTATTTTTAATAATATTTTAAGAGCATATCATTGTTTAGTGAAACTCAGTATTGCGTACGACGCAAGCTATCGAGGAAGGCCGCGGTTGCATGTAAAGCAAGCCAAGCTAGTGTTGTGTGTAGTGAAAGATTACTTTGATGATTTATATAACATAAAAACAAAATATTTCTCATAAAAGTCTTGGGTGTTACATTCTACCCCCCTTTAAATGAATTTCGCCCTCGAAATTCATCACTCTATAACTAACAGATGAGGATACCTCTCCCCCATCATATCCTCAAGCTCCCATGTAGCTTCTTCTAATTGGTGGTTCCTCCATAGAACTTTCACCAAGAGAGTGGTCTTGTTTCATAGTACTTTTTCACAACGATCCAGAATCTCTATTGGCTGTTCTTCATAAGAAATATCTTGCTCCAGCTGTACAACTTCTGAGCTGAGTACATGTGAAGGATCAGGTATGTACTTTCTCAGGAGAGATACATGGAACACATCGTGTACTTGAGAGAGATTCGGTGGAAGCGCCAATCGGTAAGCTACCTTCCCGACACGATCCGGTATTTCGAAACGACTGATATATCTAGGGCTCAACTTCCCCTTCTTTCAAAATCTCATGACTCTCTTCCAGGGAGATATTCGTAAGAACACTTTATCACCCACTTCAAACTCTAGGTCTATTCTTCGGTTGAATGCATAACTTTTCTGTCGACTCTGAGCTGCTCTTATGTGTTGTTGAATAGATCCCACCTTTTCTGCCATTTCATCAACGAGATCAGGTCCTAATAGCTTTCTTTCCCCAACTTCATCCCAGCAAGTTGGAGTCCTGCATTTCTTTCCATAGAGAGCTTCATAAGAATCCATCTGAATACTGGAGTGAAAGCTATTATTATAAGAAAATTCCACCAAAGGCAGGTGTTGATCCCAACAACCTTTGAAATCCATAGATCAAGATCTCAACATATCTTCTAGAGTTTGAATTGTTCTCTTAGACTGACCATCTGTCTGAGGATGATAAGCAGTGCTAAAACTCAACTCTGTATCCAGAGTATACTGAAGACTTCGCCAGAACTTCAAGGTAAATCTCAGATGCCGATCAGATATAATAGAAAGTGGTACTCCATGCAATCTTACCACTTCCTTAACATATATCCTAGAATGCTGATCCATAGAGAAATCCTTTCTAATAGCAATGAAGTGTGCAGACTTGGTAAGACGATTAACTATGACCCAGATAGCATTATTTCCTTTGGATGTTTTAGGAAGTACTATGACAAAGTCCATAGTGATGTTTTCCCATTTCCATTCGGGTATGGGTAATGGTTGTAACATCCCCTTAGACTTCTGTCTCTCATCTTTAACTTTCTGACAAACCATGCATCGAGAGACATATTCAGCAAATCTCTTTTCATGCCATCCCACCAGAAGTACTCTTTCAGGTCCCTATACATCTTCGTGCTTCCAGGATGAATAGAGAATGAAGAACTATGAGCCTCATCCAGCAGCTCCTTCTTTAATTTCGGGGTGGGAGGAACACAAACCCGTTTCCTGAACTTTATTATCCCATCACAATAAAGGTTGAATTCAGGAACATTTCTCACCTTCTTTTGTAACTCGACATCTTCTTTCGGTGCCTCTTTAATCTTCACATGTATAGATGGTTGAACATTAATTTGAGAAAGATAAGATTTTTCCCCTTGCATTATAATTCCAAGATCCATCCTTTGTAAATCCATAAATATTGGATCTTTTGTGATCCTCATCATGGATAAACTGGCATAGTCTTGTCAACTTAATGCATCTGCCACCTTGTTTACTTTCCCAGGGTGGTAATGAATTGAGCAGTCATAATCCATAATCAGCTCCAACCCTCTTCTTTGACGCATATCAGATCCTTTTGTGTGAAAATAAACTTTAAACTTTTATGATCAGTATAAATGTCACACCTTTCTCCATAATGATAATGCTTCCATATCTTTAATGAAAATATTACCGCAGCTAACTCCAATTCATGTGTTGGGTAATTTTGCTCATGGATTTTCAACTTTCGTGAGGCATAAGCTATCACCATATCATTTTGCATAAGAACACACCCCAATCCCGTCTTGGATGCGGCACTATAGATCACAAACCTTTCTCCACTACAAGCAGTGTGAGCACAGGTGCACTGGATAACGTTATTTTCAAATCCTTGAAATTATCTTCACTTTCTTCCGTCCAAACAAACTTAACTCCTTTCTGAGTCATGTTGGTCAGTGGATTAGATAATCGTAAAAAATCTTTCACAAAACGTCGATAATATCCAGCCAAACCAAGAAAACTTTGGATCTTAGTTTCTGTTGTTGGTCTCGACCATCTTTCGATGACCTCTGTTTTTGCTGGATCCACAGATATCCCCTCTTTTGAGATTATGTGACCCAAAAATGAATCTTTTTGAAGCCAAAATTCACACTTGGTAAATATGGAATAAATCTTCTCCTTTCTCTGGGTCTTCAATATAATTCTCAAGTGATCTTCATGGTCTTCCTTTCTCTTTGAATAGACAAGAATATCGTCTATAAAAACTTCCACAAATTGATCAAGGTAGTCTCTAAAGACTCCATTCATCAGATCCCTGAAGATAGCAGGGGAATTAGTAAGACCAAATGGCATCACTATAAATTCATAGTGTCTATACCTTATACAGAAAGTCGTCTTTGGTATATCCTCCCTTTTGAACCTTAATTGATGATACCCGGAACGAAGATCAATCTTGGAAAAGTACTGAGCTCCACATAGTTGGTCAAATAAGTCATCAATGCGTGGGAGAGGATATTTGTTTTTTGATAGTGATCTTGTTAAGTTCTCGATAATCAATGCAAAGTCTCATTGATCCATATTTCTTCTTAACAAATAGAACAGGTGCTCCCCAAGGTGACGCACTAGGGCATATGAATCCCTTATCAAGATTCTCTTGGAGTTGCTTCTTTAATTCCTACAACTCAATTGGGGCCAATTTATAAGGTGTCTTTGAAATAGGAAAAGCACCCGGTACGAGTTCTATTGAAAATTCAACTTCACGGTTTGGTGGAAGACCCGAAAATTCCTCCTGAAAGACATCATCAAACTCCTATACAATGGGAATATTCTAAATTGTGAGTTTCTCACCAACCATTTGAGATAAATAACCCTCATTTAGTGGAATCGAGACCCATAAGATGGAAGAAATTTCCACTGGAAGGTTATGTTCATCCTTGCATCGATAGACGATCATAGATTGATCTTGAATATGAAATGTGACTTCCCTTCTTTGGCAATTGATATGAGCTCCATATAAATAAATCCAATCTATGCCAATAATCACATCAAATTCCACTATAGGAAGGATCACAAGATTTGCAGGAAGCAGTTTCCCACAAACTTCGATTGGAGAAGAATTATAAACTTTTGAAGCGACTGTTGTGCCATTAGGTGTTGTCACAGCTAACTCGACATCTAATTTTTGAGGTAATACGATGATACCCTTAGAAAATTCTTCAGAAATAAAAAAGTGGGTGGATCCAGAATCAAATAAAAAATTTTCTACTTTAGAGTGGATGGTGAGTGTACCTTTCACCACATCATTATCGTACTCCACATCGCTTATAGAAATTGCATGTGACTTTCCTTTGTCTTTAGCCTTAAGAGTTTGTTGACGTCGACCATCATCATCGACCCTTGGATTAGGGAATTTATTGGCATAATGTCCCATATCCTTGCACTTGAAACATTGAAGTGTAGTAGGTTCATTCTGTGTATCCCTTAATTTGTTTGCATCATTAGACATCTTCTTCCAATCATCGCGACATTCAAATGCCCGATGAACTTCCTTTCCACACTTGAAACATTTACATGTCCCTTTAAGACAACTCCCTCTATGTTTCTTTCCACACAATGTGCATAAGGGAATGCTCATCCTCTTTTCAGTGTGCTCTTTAGATTTACCTTTGAATTCCATTTTCCTCTTCTTATCAAACCCATATGACTAATGGGTTACTCCAATCTCCATCTCGACTTTGAGAGCACATCGAACGATTTCCTTATAGCTATTAAAGTCCCTTATGTCTAACTCCCATCGAAGACTTTGTTTTAAGACACTAAAGAATCGATCGATCTTATTCTCAGGTTGGATAATAATACCAAAAGTGTACCTTGAAAGTCTTGTAAAATTTGCTTCATAGGTACCAACATATTCATCATCATTTTGCTTTAGTTCAAGAAACTCTTTCTCCATCTTTGTTCGGAGAATATGAGGGAAGTCTTTATTGAAAAATAAGTTCTTGAACTCATCCCATTCCATGGACTCAATTTCATCCCTTTTCCTCGTATTCTTAATAAGATTCCACCATTGATCAACATCTCATTCCAAACGATACACTGCTAGGATGACTTTATCATGTTCAGAACATTGAAGAACTGAAAATATCTTTTCAGTAGTACTAATCCATTGTTCAGCAACTAATGGATCAGTAGACCCGCTGAAAGAAGGTGGACGCTGCCTCATGAAGGATTCAACAGAATGTTGCTCCTTAATTTACTCGTTTGGAAGTCCTTCATGATTCATAGCTTGAGAAAGTTGTGTGAGCATGGCTACAAGAGTTTTCATTCCAACTCCCATAACGTTTGGTTGCTCAGGGGGACAATCATTGCATTTCCCGTCGCATTCCGCATTAAAACGGTTCCTTCGGGTTCCAACCATTGACTATGACCAAGAAGCATAGTGTGAGGAACACTAATTATAATAGGAAAACCACATAATCAGGAATAAAATTTCTCACTTAAGGTCTTATCCTAGGTTATTCATGGCCATTTCTAAAACACTAAGATTGTGTTCTATGAATAGACATATACTTAGGGTTCTTACTATGGTTTTCACATCCTAGTTTCCAAAGGTTGACTATACCATTCCTATAATACCAACTATAACAACCCATACTTTACAAAAATTGTTATTACATCGGAATTGAAGCATAATTATTACAACATATAACAAAACCACAAAAGGACCGTATAGGTATAGTGTCTTTAGAGACTGGGAAACATAAACAACTGGTTCATAAATCATCTAAATTGTCTCCCATTTATTTCATCATATCTATTGTCCCTTTTGGCATATCTTACATAATAACCTTCTTCCTGGCCTGGGGGAAAGAAAAAATACAAAAGGGTGAGCTCAAATGCTCAGTAAGGGTAAAAAAACAAAAATAAATCACATCATATTCATAAGAACATAACATTTTGGAAATCATAACCTGCAAATGAAATCATAATTTCATAACATGGGATAACGCATGGCAGTGAAATGTAATCACAATAATCATAACTTAGAACATTAAACTTTGTGGCATACACACATAATCATAGAGAATCATTTCTTATTAGTCAAGACTCATTGACAAGACTATCTTATTGGACAAAGTCCATTTCTGAACCGAGTTCACTCCTCGTTTCAGTCCTGTTTCACTGAACCGGTATAACCTACCGTTCCAGCCATGTCTATCTCGTGAGATATAAAATCTTTACCCAATGAATTGGAGGGAGATATAGGTCCCACCCATCTTATAGTGATACCATTCTTATGTGTGCCACAAAATCATAAATCATACATCATTGCATAACCCATGTAATAAAAATGGGAATCTTAAACATCGTAACATCATCAAACAATTCATATAAGATAAAGGAATTCATAAAAATAATTCCATCACAACATAATCAAATCAATGTAATAATAGGGATAAAAACAGAACCCTATATTATCATAGATGGAAAATAATTTTGATAAAACACTTTAACTCCATTCTTGAGGAAAATATGTTTTCTACTTCAAAAACATTTTCCCTTTTTAACATCTGATACAATTTTTATCTAAAAGGAGTTGTTTAAAAATAAACTTGAAAACTTCTAAAGGAAGCTTCTGGGAAATAATTTTTTAAAAATCCATTCATGCCGTATAATTTTAAAAAAACATTCTTCTCGTACTTTTGTTGGAAAAGCCAAAAAATACCTCATACCAAAAACGACAAAAGATTCCTTTCATATATGTTACTAAAAACTCACCGAAGGGTAAAATTGGATTTAAACAGTTGTAGGTGGACGGAAACAATATTACATATTGAGGAAACATGGATGTGGATGATAAAATACACCCAAGTAAATACCAAAGAATAAATAATCTCGGATAAAAATGAGATTGTGAAATTTTCCCTTACCTTAGGTCCAATTTGCTTCATATGTTTCCGAACCTCCTGTATAATGATTTAAATAAGGTTATTGACTTATTCCAGAATCATAATTATTTTTATGATATCATATATGTTCATATTCTTAGCTTCTTATTAGTAATATTTCATTACTATTTGTTTTTCGGGTGTTTATTATTTTTTTTGTTTTTATGCGTGTTTGTCGAGTAAATTTTTATTCTTCTCTTTAGGATATAGATACCTCATTTCCAGAATGGTATTAGTGTAATATACATCATATTCATTCATTTAATTCATTTATATAATCCTTATGCAATGAATATCATGTAGAATGAATCACATCACATCGTGGAGACGATATTCCGTACGTACGCACGAGCGATGATATCCTTCCCATGATCGTGGAATTGTATTGGAGTGTATGTATACTATTTCATAATAAATAACACTTTACAATAATTATATATATTCATTACTTTCACCCTTATACCCATCCAAGTAAGGTGGTGGTGGAAAATAAATTACACCATGGCGTGGTGACAGTATTCCGTACGTACGCACGCACGGTGATTTCGTTTTCCGCCGGATGGATAAGAGGTGAAATAGGGTTGTTTCGTATTTATAATAACATATCAGTATATAATTGATACTGATGTTATTACCTCCTAATGAAACAACTAAATAAGAGGTAGTAGAAGAAGAATGGAACTTGAAGAAAACGGTAGAAGGTATTACCTCTTTCTTGAAGTGCCTCCTTTAAACTTTCTCTTAAGGCACTAGAGTTGGTCTTTTCATAAGACCAGTACCTCTAGTAGGTTTATGAGGAAGTGGGGAAGTGAAATGGGCAGGTTTTTTCCAAGATTGAAGGCTCAAATTGGTGTGAGGAAGAGAGGGAGGTGGTCCCCTTTTATAAGGGAGGAGAGGGGCACCTTTGGAAATATAAGAAATATTAGTTTATATTAAATCCCAACCCCACTTAAAAACTTCCAAAATGACTCATATCCGAATCCTAGATAATATAGGGTTGTAATATCATCAAACAATAAAATTTAAACATGTTAGGAATTTATTTTAAAAATTATCAACTTGATTTATCCTTATTTCTCAATTTAATTTTATTTGTGGTAATAATATTCTAAATTTTAAATTATTATAAATAATTACATATGTGTTGTGAATTTTCCATAAATTGACACTTTATGACATTTGCGACCATATAAATTTTAATTTATAATTTTTAAATATTTTTGTGATTTTTAAACAATTTTATAATATGTTATTTTTATAAAATAACAATACTGTCAATTTTGACACTATTCATTTATTTGAATTTAAATAAAATATATACAAGAGATATGTTCGAACTAAAAGATTTAATAGATTCATAAAATGTCATATTTATCTAGAAAAGTAGTTTAGAACATTAAATAGTTAATATAATATTTATATTAATTTTTTTTAATACAATTTATTTGATATTTTAATTAATAAAATAATTTCAACATCACTATTGTGTCAATATTAATGATAATTATTTAATCCCTAAAAATTCTAGATAAATTCCTATGATGTAGATAATTGTATTATCTTTTTTGAGACTATTCATGTTTGATTTTTAATTAATTTTATCACCAAATTAAAATTATTATACTTATAAGATTTAAGAAAGTGACATGTTGTCACATTCTATGGTTTTAATAATAATTAAATTATTTTCATGTATAAAAGTCCATTAAATGAATCTCATCCGACCCATAGGTGATATGGGTCGACTTTTAGTCATCCAATAGTATTTTTTCAGGTGTTAGGGTAATTTTATAATCTTATTTTTACCCTAAATTAACCGATTTAACTTTAACTATGGTAAATAAAATTAACCGTAGCTACTATTCATAATGCCCAAAAATAAAAAGTAGTCTATTAACATAATTTTGACCCACTGATTCTGAATATGGAATCAATTTTTCAAAATTCAAAATATATATGTTTCAGTAATTAATTTAAAATAAATCCTGTTGTTAGGAAAATGGGCTTTATAAGTTAAAACATTGCCAAAGATTGAAATGTTTTTACCTATGAATTCAATGTGAAATTAATGATAATGACATACATTATATAAAATAGTAAAAATATATTCTATTTATACTTTAAAACCATTCAATATTATAATTTATCCATATAAAGTATCTCAATGAAAAAAGTTTTTTTTAATTAAAAATTAGCGTATTTTTACTATTCATCAAAATATGAAAGTTATCAGAAAAATATCAAAAATTTATCCAAAGTAAATTTTTATACCCTGATTCAAAAGAAGAATTCTATTTTGTCATATTGAACTTATAAACATGTCAAAAACTAGATTTAATGTGGTTGCGCCATGAAACGGTGGCAGAACTGTATTTTTTTTAAAATATATCTTTTTATAAAAAAACCAATTTTTCTTTTATAACTCATTCTAGAAAATGTATAAGTTGAGTTAAAATGTTATAAAATTCAAAATTCAGTTAGTACTATTCATAACGGCTAGTTTTAATAATATTTTAATAGCATATCATTGTTTAGTGAAACTCGATATTGCGTATGACGCAAGCTATCGAGGAAGGCCGTGGTTGCGTGTAAATAAAGCCAAGCTAGTGTTGTGTGTAGTAAAAGATTACTTTGATGATTTATATGACATAAAAACAAAATATTTCTCATAAAATTCTCGGGTGTTATAGATATTATAGTAGGATATTTTAAAATGAAAACATTTTTTATTTAAGGATCACTTCATAATGCTGGGGAAATAATTTATTAAATTGAATATTAACATAATTAATTACACTTTGTTGACATCTAGAGTTTCATCCATTCATTGAATTCTACCAAAACTCATCTTTTCCATAAATTAATGAGTATTTAAGATAACATGGTCACTCATGATGCACTAGAGTAAAAATATATAGAATATCAAAAATATAAAAAACATGAACCATATATTTCTCCTATCATTATTCGTTAACCGAAAGCGAAATGGATAGTAAAATATTAAAAAATAACCAAAAATTAATAATCATTTATAAAAATAAGTACTACTATAAATATAAAAAACTCAATGAACAATACACAAATATCAATGATGTCCATTCAATAAAAAATTTTCCTTCATGTTATTCAAAATATTCAAAACTGAAATTCAAACACAAAATTTAGAACGATTTTTTATCATAGCGTTTCACAATAAATATTAACATTTATCTTAAAATAACATATATTACTCTTATATTATTAAACATAAATTTAATTAACCTAATTGCATGTTCTCCATGATAGGATGATCATTTATACAAATAACAAAAATAGTTATTTAACCAAAATAAAAACATATATTCTTCAAAAATAAAATTCAACCATTTATCCTCCATTGATATGTAATAGTATTCTATTTTTCTTAGGGATATAGTGTTCCCCAATGACCAAACGTCTTTTAAAAATAAAATTTACCACTTAGTCAAAAAATAATTTTCTTATACTAAGGATATCGATTAGATAAAACCGAAGTTCCAAAATTCAACATATTATTGATCTTTAAAATCTTTTGACTAAATTTAATAAGTAATAATAACTGGGGAATTCATGTATGTCAGTTGTAGGTGATTCACACTTGTCTCCCTTCAGTTGTGTATTTGATTCACATGGCCTTGCTGGATGTAATGGGTTGCCACCCATCCTACATGTTGTCCTTTTTATAAATCAATATAATTCTTATAACATTCCAATCATGTCATTAAGTAATCCAAATAAACATAACATATTTTAACATCAACATTATCTCATACATTTCGAATTGTAATAACCCATAATTTCCTCAACTTCATGGATCATATAAACCCTCTGCTTCATTAGAACTATATTCACAAAATAAATGATGATTCTTACACATTTTCACATAACATAAATTGGGGTTATGCATACTAAAATTCATCTAAAGTAATCCCATTAGTAATATAATGCTATTTATACAGGAAATATCATGCTATTTATACACGAAATATCATGCATAATGTAATAAGAATAAATAATGTAAAAACAAGAGCGATGAAATAATCCATACCATTCATAGGTCATTTTTCGTTTCATCATATTAAATTGGAATTTCATTATGGTTTATTAGATATATATTTGTATGGTCGGGAAGATCCAATTTACAAACCTTCTTCAAACCACTTATAATTTCATAATGGCCATCCACATCACATTTAAAACATTAAACTGATCCCATGTAATTAATATCTCTCTCTTTCTTAGAGTCAACCAAACACATCCTTTTTCTATTGTAGGTTATTTCATTATGACCTTCATTAACACATTTATTAAATCATCACATACCGTTGAAACAATATCATAGGTGTATCTTTCGACATCCTTGAACCATATGTGGTTGAATATATTAACCTTTATGATTATTACATGAACTTCCCTATAGATTCGTTTCATTCATATATGATTTCATAGGAAAATCAGCATGTTTCAAGTGTTCAATCATGACTCTGTATATTTTGTATTGAATAGCCACAAGATTTCTCATTGTAGATACCATTTAAATTATTCTCTTATTTAAAAAACCACCACAATTTCCTTCAAATCCATTGTTACAGTGGTGCCTGCTAGATCCATCCAATTTCATAAAACAAAAATCTATTAGTCTGAGTATATAAATAAAATCATCATATACTATCATATGAGGGGCGTAAACACTAAGAAATACATATTAATGTTATGTTAAAATAATTCAATTTATCTAAAATAGAAATGACAATTTCAAAAATTATAACCATTGTGGTTAAATTTAACTTGTCTCATGTTCTTATATAACACTCTAACCTCTAATTTTATCTATACTGACCTATGATTACAATTATAAGTCCTTAACCTTATACATTACTCAATATTGATATAATTAATCTATTTGACTTTACTCAATTATAGGACTTTTAAAATTTAGTGATTTAGAGTATTAGTTCATAACGCGTAGATAAAAATTTAAATAAATCATGTTGACACATCAAATCACAATCCATTTTTTTCATAAAACATAGTCTTCTTTAAAATAATCATGGATAATTTCATGTATAAATGTAATGATATTTTCTTGATTCCATCCTTGAA
This sequence comes from Viscum album, assembly GCA_963277665.1. Taxonomy (NCBI): domain Eukaryota; kingdom Viridiplantae; phylum Streptophyta; class Magnoliopsida; order Santalales; family Viscaceae; genus Viscum; species Viscum album. The sequence goes on from OY728137.1 coordinate 1,663,863,461, forward strand.
TATATCCTTGAATAAGCCCTATGAAATTTTTTTCAAACATTTAATGATCATAAAAATCTCAGTAAGGTATAGATAAATACTGAAAACTGTTAGACTTGAAGATACATGTAAATCATGAACACTTTATCATAATGTTATACTTTTTGCCTTTATGAATTAGAAAACAACACATCACTAAATAAAAGCTAATTTCATACCCTTTTAGTAACCAAATTATTACGTTAAATATAGTAGAGAGAAATATATAACATATAAAGGCAATATGGGAAAATCCATACATAAATAGAATAACCATACTGTTGACTTCCACACATATCACTACATAGAATAGTCATACGATTGACTTCATTAAGCAATGCATTGGAGGATATAACCTGACCACCCATACATGGTATATCATGGAATGACTTTTCATTTGTTAATCACATAACCACCCATATTTGGTTTATCACATAACCTCCTGGAAAATTTTAAAATAACATTAATAATTATTACACATAAAATACCTCATTCATCAACACATCACTCATAAAATTTCATAATAAATCAAAAGAAATAATTTGTGATATTGAAATAGTAAATCCAGTTTCAAAACAATTTTCATTACCAAAGCACTCAAAAAGGGAAATAGAGATTTTATTTCTATTTAAGAACATTATGGCGTATAGAGGATGACAAATATAAAATATAGATTACAATGGAAGAGGATTCATTGACACCTCATATGATAAAAAATCATTTTTTTTCATTTAGTCAAAAGCCTCATTGAAAATGATTCAAATTTAATGATATAAAATCTAAAAGGGATTTATTATACATAGTATAATGGAATAGGGTATATAATATCGAAATGTGCCTTAATGAAATGAGATTGAAAAAAAAGTCCCTTATATTGGGTCCAACTCTTCATGAAAAATTATTATGTTCCTAAATAATAAACATAGGTTAATTTATATTTGATTGAGATTAATTTTAAGGATTATTATTCAATTTTAAAGGTATTTTACCATGTTATAAAAATGAAATAATTATTTTTGTTTATATCGGTCGTTTTTTCGATATTCTGTAATTCACTTGAAACTGAACATGTTTTTTATGTAAATTTTCCATATAGTCAAAATTCCATGATCACAAAAATATTATTCGTTAATTTAAATATCATATATATACTGTATATGTGTATTTATTATAATCAATAATATTTGGAGATAAGATGTGAAGTGCACCATTCATAGAGATGGTATGTTGGACGTACGCTTCAACACAACTTTCATTTCATTGTCAAAATAAAAGAATAATAAATAATCTATTTAAAAGTATAATATAATAATTTTATTATATTAATTTCATTTCTATATCATAGGATTTAAAAAACCATCCTTTATACATTCCCGGTATACCATGAACTAGTAATATCACATTGAAGGGGCCATAGTCCACACTTCCTCAAATGAAATTATCGTATTTACCCAATATGGAAAGAATAAAAATTTTTGTAAATAAAAATTATATAATTATATAGACAATATATATGTAATATATAACATATATAAATATATTTTCATCATAATGGCCTCCATGATAGGTGGTAGGATATAATTAACCTATCATCATTTCATGAGGCAGTAGTACGCCGTACACGGAAACAATATCTTCATATCTATTAGATTGAAGTGTGAGTAAGTTTAGTTCAAATAATTATCTTAAAAACATCAAAGTTTATTGAGGAAATTGTTTTTTGTCATTTAAGAAAATAATAAAAAGATCATAGGTACTGGAGAAGAAAAATAAAGCAAATAAATTTGAGATAAGATGTTACCTTTAAACTGCGTAACTAATTTGGATTTGAGGCCAAATGCTTTCTTGAATTTCCTTCTACCCAAGGAATGGATTATATGATGAAATGAGATATGTTTTGAGATTATTTGAGTACAATTTGGATGATACAAGTAGATATATTAGTGTGAGTAAATGGGTAGAGGAGGTGGCCTTTTCTAAGAGTGAGAAGGGGGTCTTTAGGAATGCATTAAAATATTTTTTTTATTAAAATTTGATTTTCAAATTTTGATATCTCTATAGTGATATTATTTGAATATAAGATGATTTTGGGTCTAAATAATATCAGAAAATAGGTTTTAGTCATGTTTATTTCATAAAATTAACCTTAACGTTAGCTTTAATCCTTAGTTAAAAACATTAACTCTTACCATGTCTTCTCGTATGTTAATAGTATACGGTTACTATAATGATAATAAAATAAAAATAGATCCACATGGGGGTCATTATTGAAAATTTTAAATTATATAAATCATTTTATCAAATATTATATTTTTATTCCTATTATATAATTTAAAAAATAGTATTTTTTTAAACTAATTTTTTCAATTATGATACTATTTAGTAATTGGTTTTTGTTAAAGTTAAAAACACCTGATTAATTTGAACCAAATTTATTAAAAAAATATAATATGTCATAATAATTCTTATATTTCTTGGATGACATCAAAATATTCAAATTATATTTATTTTATTATTTCTAATACTATTCATTTGAATCATTCATTAATGAGGTTATCATATAATCATCATTGTGTCACAAATAAATTTATTTAATTAATTTTAAAAATGATAACTAAAATAACATTATTTATTAAATATTATTAATTTTATAATGAATTTATATAGTCATTTATGTTAGTTATATAACTATATATTAATTTTTTTTGTAAAAATATACATGTTTATGTTATATTTCTCTTTTAATTATATTAATTATTTTACCTTGCCATTTTGAAACCAAAGTAGTTAGATAATTCCCAAAGATCATAAAATATATGATATTATCTAAAATATATCATAAAATAGGATTAGAAATTTTAATAGGGTAGTTTGATATTATTATATTTTTAATTTTTACCCTTATTTACCTAATTTACCAAATAACTATGGTAAATAAAAATAAATACTAAAGTTACAATTCATAATGTCAAAAAAGGTACCTATTTGAGAAATTTGTTCATTTAGATTCCATATATGTAATCCATATTTACAAATTCAAAACATACAAATTATTGTAATTAATTTACAATTAATTCCTATTGTCAGAACGAGAAAGCATGTTTTAGTGATCTAAAAACTATCAATAGATTAACATTGGATTATGTCCAATTTCATAGCGAAATTTCTTCAAATTACATACATTTTATTAAATGATAAAAACATAATGCAATAAAAGTTTAAAACCAATTAAAAGGATAAAATAACTATATAAATTAATTATATTAAAAGGTACTTTTGAAATAAAATGCTGTATTTTTCAGTATTCGTTAAAATATGGATTTTATCCGAAAAATACAAAAATTTCAACCAAAAAAAATTTTGATGTCCTTCTTCAAATGAAGATGTTCTTTTATATATAACATATAAAAGGTAAAAATGAATATTAAGAATGGTTTCTACATCAAATGGAGTTAATACGAAATTATAAAAATATTAGAGTCTATTATACATAAAATTGTATTCCTTCTAATTTTATGCATCAAGAATTTTTTGGATAAAGGTAAAAACATTTAACAGGAAAGTGTAATCATATTTTAGTTATATCTGTTTATTTCCTCTAATAAAACGACAAGGAATTAACTTCTATTTGAAATAATAATAATAATATATTATTATTTTATAACTCAAGGTTGTGTGAAACATAAGAATTCATATAAACCCACTGTTGCGCATGGAGTATTCTAATGGGAAATGAGTCCCTTTAATATAAAATTAATATTTTATTCATAACAATTAATAGATATGAATAAGTATTATTCAATAATTACTTGGGATGATACAGTTACATATTTTTGGATTAACTGCTAAGTCCATAAACATAGTGGATCTTGACTTATCACATGTTTTGTATTGTTGATTATGAGAAACTTATTTCCTATAGTTTATTCGAATACACATGTGTCTCACAGGTTATCATGGAACACTTGTTCTCTGTAGTGTATCTTTCCCGTTATCATGTTTCAAATTATTACCCCACGTGATATAATGCTTTACCTAATGAATTAGAGGGAAAAATAGTTACCACCAATTAAGTAATGAAAATAAAACATATGTAAACTACAATGTCATAAAATATCAAACATATCAAGACCCATAATATAAAATTGGGATTGTAAACACTTTATCATAACATTAAGAATAGAAAATAGATTTGTTTCATAATCTTTTCATCCATTAATCCTTTCAAGAGACATAGATAATGTAGTAAGATTACGAATAATTTATCCTTGATATTTTTAAAGGAAGAGTTATGTGTATTAATAATTATCATTCTATTTTGAAGAAAACATATTCAGAGAAAGAATAATATTGTAAGTCTTGGTTCATATCCCAATTAATTCATATGTTACATATAATGATTTCATCATAGATGCATAATGAAATGGAAATATAAATAATTATAAAATTTATTTTGGAAGAAAACTTTTAATTGAAAATAAAATTTTAAAGCTAATAATTTTAGGTTCTGGGCGTACCAGAAGTGCGTTGGTGGGTTAGCCCAACATTAATTTTAATTCTAAACAATGTTCAATATGAGATCTGTCACGATATAAAATGCCGAACCATCAGAATAGAAAGAAGAACGAAACGAAAAGAAGAGTCCCAGAACCCTTGAGTAGGATCATCATATGTTGACTATAATTAATTTAATTAATAAATAAGAATTACCTCATTGGAATTATTTCTTCGTTGATGTGTCCGATCACGATTCGGTGATCCGACGTTGCGTCATAGAATCCATGTGTAGTATTCCTCTAGTGGTCATCCACACATGTTTCACGTGTCTCCGGATGTACCGAAGGGATCTCCGAGTGCTAGCACGGAAGAACCTTCGCTTGCGATGTCCGCCTTTGACCGCCTTGATCCGATGGAGGATCTGGCTATCGTAACTTGAGGGCGTTCATGGTGGAAAGAGAATTCTCTCTTGGCTTGAGAGTATTTCCAAATACATTGTCCACAACAATGGCTCTCCTCAATGAGAATAATGTAATTTGGGATTATAATACAATGAATAATAAAATGAATTAATTTCCCGAAATCATTTAATCATTTCATTTAATTCTTAGTAATACCCCATGTCTCAATAATGACAGTTGACCATCATTATAACTTGACATTCACCCAACATATTATATTTAATATCATTTAACTAAATAAAAAATATTTTTTTTCTCATGAATCCTGAAAAAACAAACTACACGGCGTGTATATAAATATACATGGCGTGTACTTTTATTTTTTATTTTATTTATTTCCTCCACCATATTTATTAGACCTTGAGTAATGGGTATTTATTTCTTAAATAAATGTAACTGCATTACTTGCTAATAAATATATATATTATTTCTTCCATAATATACTCTCTCGAATAACTAGTGTCGAAATAAATGCGATCAGACATCCTTAAATAATTATTAAACCACAATCTTGAATAATATTTATTTAACTTGTTAAATTAATATTTAACTGCGATACATGGACACATGTAGTGTGTGACCCTCTAGGACTCATTCTTAGTGGCATTAGGTAGAGCCTACATAAAGTCCAAGGTTAGCATCTAGCAACACGCCAAGGCACCCATAGAGAAAGAAGTTAACGCTGTAAAGACGTGTCACCTCCTACGAACTCTTACCATGTAATATAATCCCTTTTCCTCGATATATCCAATCATGCGGGTTGCATGCTAGTGTCATCATCCCATGTGCTCGATTATTCTTTCTTTGACTTCACAGAATTGTACTCGCCCATACCTTACCATGGACATGGTTTTATTTAGGCTATATCAATTCCATCAAAGGGCCTGAGATATCTACTTCCGTTATAAAACGGAAGGGACAAATCCTTTCTCACATTATCTATTAATGCGGTATTACTCGTGACGCCCCCAACGTATCCTACCTTGCTGCGTAAAGTGTGTCTTCACAGTTTTCGTCAATACATCTAAGTGCGCAAGTTGTAATACCCATTAATAATAATATTAAAGTCTAAGGATCAATACACACATCCACATATAGGAACATCCAATGACACTATAAAATGTGGATTTCCTACTGGCGGGTCTCGTTCTCATAATATCCTGTTGGATATTACCAAGGGTGCACACCATGAGAAGGTTCCTCATAGTATTATGATTCTTCACCCCTAATGACCTGTATTATTTGTGTCCCACAAATAATATCATCCGGCTATAGAACATATATTCAAGAACAGTGTTATGGCACTTCTGGGTTCTCATCATAGAAGGGATCTGCTACGACCCTTTAATGAAACAGCTGTCCTTAGAACATTATCACATTACATTTCATGCAGAAGAACAATCAAGATGTGATAATGTTTTTATTTAATGAATAAAGTACAAAGTAGTTGGTTCTAGACCACCAACTCAAACAGACTCCCACTTGGACTAGAGCCAACTGCTAACAAACTTTAACACGCCAGCTCTCACATGATTTTCATGCTTCTACAATGATAGGCCTTTAGTCATGGGGTCTGCCACATTCTCTTCCGTGGAAACTCTGCTCACTGCAACTTCACTCCTTTGATAGAAATCTTTCAAGAGGTGATACTTTCAGAGTATGTGCTTTGTCTGTTGGTGTGACCTTGGTTCTTTTTCAAGCGCCACCGCTATAGTATTATCACAATAAAATGGAATGGGATCTTTACTGCTAGGAACCACATCAAGCTCCTGGACAATGTTTTGAATCCAGACAGCTTCCTTGGCTTCATCAGAAGTCGCTATATACTTAGACTTCACTATAGAATCAGCGACAACTGGCTGCTTTGAACCCTTCCAGCTCACAGCTCCTCTATTGAGACAGAAAACATATCCAGACTGCGACTTCAGATCATTATGATCTGTTTGAAAACCAGCATCAGCATACCCTCTGATGACAAGCTCCTCATCTCTTCCATACACTAGGAACATATCCTTAGTTCTTCTCAAATACTTAAGGATAGACTTAACAACAGTCCAATGTTGTTCTCCTGGATCTGCTTGATATCTGCCTACCATGCTCAGTGCATAGGCAACATCAAGCCTGGTACATAACATGGCCTACATGATGGATCCTATAGCCGAAGCATATGAGATATTTCTCATCCTATTGTTCTCCTGTTGTGTCTGGGGACACATTTTCTTAGAAGTATGTAAGCCATGTGACACTGCAACCAATCCCTCCTGGATTTTTAGATACTAAATCACTTTAGTATCTGGTCAATGTGTGTACCCTGACTTAGTCGAAGAATCCTCTTGGATCTGTCACGAATGATCCTGATCCCTAGAATGTAGGCTACATCTCCTAAGTCCTTCATTGAGAAACACTTGTTCAACCATTCCTAAACTGACTGTAAGGTTTTTATGTCGTTTCCAATAAGCAATATGTCATCAATATATTCCACTAGGATGACGACCGCATTCCCATTAAACTGCTTATAAACACATGGCTCACATTCGTTCTTAATGAAAACAAATTCTTTTATGGCTTCACCAAATCAAATGTTCAATGACCTGGATGCCTGCTTCAATCCATAAATGGATTTCTGCAACTTGAAAACCTGTTTGGCTTCACCTGGTGTCACAAACCCTTCTGGTTGTGTCATATAGGAATCTTCCTGAAGGTTCCAGTTATGGAATACTATTTTGAAATCCATCTGCCAAATCTCGTAGTCTTGGTAATATGCTATGGAATGTATGATTCTTATGGATTTAAACATGGAAACTGGCGATAAGGATTCATCATAGTCAATTCCTTGACGCTGTCTGAATCCCTTAGCCACTAGCCTTGCTTTATAGGTGCTAAATTGACCTTCCATGTCCATCTTTCTTTTGAATACCCATTTGCATCCAACAGGCTTTACATCCACTGGCTCATGGACCAGAACCCAAACTTGGTTCTGATACATGGAATCAATCTCAGAATTCATAGCTTCTGGCCATCTTGCAGCTTATGAGAATTCTACTGGTTCCTTGTAGGAGAGAGGTTCATCATTGTCCAACAATAATGATTCAACATCTTCAGTGACTAGGAAACCAAATCTCTCTCGTTCCCTTTCCTCTCTTGAGCTCCTACGAAGTACTTGGGTTTCTGGAACCTCTTCCATAGGGACCTGTGGAACTTGTTCCTTTACCAACTCATGTGTATCTTGAGCATCAACTTCGTAGAAGTCAATCTTGATCCCCCGATCCTTCTTGAGGATGTGCTCCCTCTCAAGAAATATGGCCTGTCTGTCAATAATCAATTTCTTTTCTTGAAGGTTATATAGGAAATATCCTTTCGTTTCCTTGAGATATCCTATAAAGATACACTTTGTGCCCTGGGGTGCTAGTTTGTTGCTTGATATGTCCTTAACAAAGGCCTCGCATCCCCCTACACGTGTGTGCTAAAAAGTGGGTTTCCTTCCATTCCATAACTCGGATGGAATTCCATTTTCCGCCTTAGTTGGTACCCTGTTTAATGTGTATTCTGCAGTTTTTAATGCATATCCCCAAAAGGATAATGGATGATCTGCATGAATCATCATCAACCTCACCATGTACAACAAGGTGCGGTTCCTCCTTTCACTAACACCATTCCACTGTGGTGTATAAGGAGGAGTGAGTTGAGATAGAATCCCAGACTCCTGTAGAAGATCAATGAACTCTTGGTTCAGATATTCTCCACCTCGATCCGATCGAAGTTTTTTTATCTTCTTACCAAGCTGATTCTCTACTTCATTCTTGAACTCCTTAAATTTCACTAAGGACTCTGACTTATACCTCATTATGTAGACATAGTCATATCTACTCAAATCCCCAGTAATATTAATGACGTAAGAATATCAACCTCTATATTCTACTGAAAATGGTCCACACACATCCGTGTGTACCAATCCTAGAAGCTCAGTGGCCCTTTCACCTTGTCCACCAAAAGGCGGCTTGGTCATTTTTCCTTGTAAACAAGCGTGACATCTATCAAGTTGTTTTAGCTCACTAGAGTCTAAATAGCCATCTTGGTAGAGCTTTGTCAAATTCTTCTTGTTCACATGACCAAGGCGGTGATGCCATAACTGGGTGATGTATGAGTCATGTGATTTTGTTTCTCTATCGATTTCCAACACTTGGTTTTCGTAATTCAATACATACAAACCATTATTTAAATGTGCCATACAATAACTTATGTTGTTCTTATAAAAGAGACAACCCTTATTTCCAAATTTGAAAACAAATCCATCCATATCCAAACAAGATACAGAAATTATGTTCGTGGTAACACTAGGAACATAATAACATTTATATAAAACCAAAGTCATCCTAGTCGGCAATGAGAGGTGGTAGTCGCCAATAGCCAATGCAGCCAGTGTGCCATTGGCAGCTCGAAGATCCACCTCTCCTCTGGCGATCATTCTAAATCTAATTGGTTCTTATATTTGAATATAGATGTGAGCCCCGCAAGCTGTATCTAATACCCAATGTGTAGAAATAGAAACATTTCACACAATAAAAAACACACCTTTAGCATCCCCACGCTTCTGGGTGCAGTTCCTCTTCTATTGGCCCTACTTGCCACATGAAAAACACACTACCTCACGTTCCTTGCCATGCCTCTGGATCTTCCCCTTCTTGGAGGGATGGTGCTCGGGGGCTTCAGACCGTTTATAAGTCTTTGGCCCCTTTGCCTTGTCCTTCCTTTTCTTATTCACCATAAGGACCGCGGGTTTTTCACACCCCATGTCCTTATCTACCTGGAGAATCAAGGCCAGAAGCTCTGATAGACTCTTATCATTTCCACTCATGTTATAGTTTAAAATGAAGCTAGAGAAGGTCTTGGGAAGTGATGATAGGATGAGATCTGTACACAACTCATCGGGGAAGTTAATCCCTAAGATGTCCAAGCATTCAATGTAGCCAATATGCTTGACTACATGAGGCCCAGCTGGTGCAGACTCTCCAAGCTTCACGGTAAACAAAGCATTGTAGATCTCATACCTCTCCTGTCTCGCCTTCTCATGGTAGAGAACTTTTAGGTGAGACATCATGCTATACACGTCCATGTTTTCATGTTGCTTCAAGAGCTCATTTGACATGGCTGATAGCATGAAACACTGGAAATATATGGCATCATCCATGTGTTTCATGTAGATAGATAATTTTTCATCACTATCCTCTTTCCCATGTTCAACTGGAATAGTCTCTTCTAGCATATATAATTTATTTTCGTGGCGAATGACGATGTGTAAACGCCTCTTCCACTGTTGAAATAGGTTCCGGTGAGAAGGTTTTATTTTTAAATTATGGTGTTCAATGATATGTTTGAAGATATTTTCTTGTCATTTCTACACATAATGATGAGAAAATGTTTAGTACTTTATTAAAAAATTGAGACAAATAAATAAATTAATACTTATTAGTCTCCCACAATTTTATCGAAATCCAATATCCCTCACCATTGACTTCGGAATATTCTATTGTGTGAATATTCTAGTGACAAGGATCCATATTTCCCTTCGCATTACCCCATCTAGGGTTGGCCAAGAAACATGAAGGGTTTTAGGTCGGCATTCCAAATGCCAACTGCATTAACTTGCAACTCTTTGATCCGCTGAGTGGACTCCCAAATCCTGAAATCCTTTTTGGTTTTCCTCAACCTTTGCCTATTGGTCACACCAAGTCCTTCTGTGGCAGTCAACCCTTGATGAGAACCGAGTGAAGTCAACCCAAAACCTTGAATTATAATTCCCTGATAATTGAAAGCACCCCAACTAGGGTTGGTAAATAACTTTGAACTATGGTTTGATTCTAACCAAGATTATGGAAGGCTATGCTGACTTAATATTTATTTCGAGGGATTTTATCCTTATACGTAAATTTCCATTTCATTATCTTTGATTACATTCTTGATAATATTAAGTGGTATATACTTAAGTGATTAACCATGTCTAAGATAATATTTACATATAAGCCAGTTTTATTTTAGTTCCATCTTGCATGCTCGTTTAATTCATTAATTGTGTGATCGTGACAACACACCCACAATAAATAAACCATGCAACTGACAGAAATAAAATTAATGGTATGATCATTAGCTTTTCTATTGGTTAGTTGATCTAGTAGTTGATATAATAACCCAAGACCTAGGGGAGAAACACCTTAAACCTTTCAGGTACGTGTTTACAGCTTTCCACCTGTCCACCATTGTATCTCCTTGGATTGGTTTCACATTGGCTCTTGACTTAAGCTTCCTCCACTAGCTTGGGAGCTCCATCCATTACATATGAATTTATCTCACATGCAGGTGAGGAGTAAAATGGGTTCTTACATAAAATAATCATTGGGCATGAAGGCCCTACATATTAATGAGGTGATGGCTCACAGGACAACAAAATTAATTTAAATAAATAAATTAAAATAAACCATTCACATACAAAGGTCTCAGTTATGCTCATGATCATCCATATATGCAACGATATTTACACATAATGAAAACTATCATTCAATTCATTAATCATTCTTGTTTAAGATAAATCACGCTCGAATTGTAAGCCCCGACCCCAGTTACCCAGAGTCGGTGCATTATTTTAATACATTGGCATGATTACAAGGAATCAAGTCCCAAAGGACCGATCAGTTTAGCAGTCTTGGAAAAATAGATCGCATACATGAATGATACATTTTCACTTTATGATGTAAAAAAACATAAATAATCTTTATGAACACCATTATTCTCTTGGCTTAACCCTGCATATCAATCACATTACACTTCTTGGAATCTTGGGAAAAATAAAACATAGAAAGGGGTGAGCTCAAATGCTCAGTAAGGGTAAGAAATACTGCGGTAACATTCATAAATAAGCATAAACATTTAAGGCAATGAATAAAACTAAAACAAAAGCCTTTTAAAATTGAACTTCAGCATAATATGACTGAAATAAAATGAAATAATGTCATTTACTTATTCACATGGATAATCTACTAATCGAATAATCACATGCAAAATCACTAACCACTTTCATAATGATGGAGTGAAAGATGCCAAACATTAATTTCTGTGTCGAGGCCTCGTGCCAAGACCTAAGGGATAACTGTAACCAGAACCCAACCCGGAGAGCCTCTGTAACTGGACTCCATCCCGGAGTGCCTCTAATAACCAGAAACCAACCCGGAGTGCCTCTAATAACCGGACACCAACCCGGAGTGCCTCTAATAACCGGACACCAACCCAGAGTGCCTCTAATAACCAGAAACCAACCCAGAGGGCTTACTTTTACCGGTCCCCAACCCGGAACATACTAGTCCAACACATTCATCTTAAAAAGAGGATAAAATATAACAAAAACATTTGTATTAAAACTAACATACAAAATTTCAAAACTTTAATCATAAACCATTAATGGAATAAAAATAACTCATCCATAGTCAAAAATATCAAAAAACCTTAAATAAAATATGGATGATTTGTATCATAATAAATTAACTTGAAACAAGTTTAAAATTTATCAAAGGATGTTGACATAGATGAAATCAATACTATTTGAGAGAAATATCTCTTTTTTCTGAAATCATTTTAAAAGTCGCATAATTATAAAGAAAACCTTTACTTTGAAAATATATTTATAATCTTGTGAAGGAAGCTTCAAAGTTTTAATAACGGCGGAGAATAACTGCACCCACCATATAAGTTAAAAAAACATTTTTACCTTAATTTTTTCAAAAAGGTTAAAAAGGACCTTGTTTGGAAAATGACGGAAAGATTCCATTCTAAACCACTTATAAAAGTCAACAAGGGTATAAATGACATTAACTCATATTCTAGTAAATAGTAAAAATGTTTTGAAATACATTTTTAAGAAACATGGATGTGGATGATAATGAAATCCCAGTAGATTATTACATATAACCAACCTCGGATAATGAAGAGATTGTGAAACAAACCCTTAGCAGTTTGGTAACATACAAAGCATACAACCCATGAAAGAGGTATCATATAATGAATATGTAAATACAAATAAATTAAAGTGTATTACACAAAGAATATAATTATGGGCAGTACATACACCACACAAAAGGTAATGGTGGCAATATGGCATGAATCTCACTGGAATAAGGGGTGAGATGAAAACCCCTTACCTTGCTCTTTCCTTTAGTCGAGGGTACGTTTAACCTCCTGTATGAAGATCGTAGTATGTTATTAAATTATACCAGAACAATATTAATATTTATGATATCATACATGATTCATTTATGACATTATATTACCCATTTAATAATAATTTCCATGTTAAGTCAACATTTCGGGTAATAATAACTTTCTTTATCGTATGTGTTTTAACTTGTCACTCTTGGTTGTATCACTTAGATCACGATTTAAATAATTCAAGAATATAACACGTGATTAATATATCATATATATTTAGAATATAAATATGTATAATAGACATATATATAAAATGGAAAACACCGTTTATGGAGACGGTAGTCCGTACGTACGCATAAACGCTGTTTCTGTTTTCATATAGTATTGAACGGAAGTAAGTAAATAAGATATATGTAAGTACATAAATACTTATATATATATATATCTCTATTAGCATTATTATTTCATATATTAGATACTTATTAGTAATATATATATTTTTATAATCGTCAATGAATGGTGAACTTGGAAATGAATCTCATCGCGTCGTGGAGACGGTAATCCGTACGTACGCAAGAGCGAAAATATCATTCTTTTGAGATTAAAATAATATATAATTGGATGGTATATCATATATACAGAATCATTATCATGTTATATTTATTATTTACATGAATTACACATCATTATTATACCCATCCAAATAATAATTCATTGAATAACAATTACACCAAGACGTGGAGACGGTAATCCATACGTACGCACATATGGTGACATGTTATTAAAAGGATGGATGGAATACTGAATATGGTTGTACCATATTTATAATAACATCAAATTATATATATTATACTTGAGTTATTATTTTATAATGGTAACAACAATGGAAGAGGAAGTGGAAGAAGAAAGGAACTTGAAAAAGGGTGGTGAAATCATTACCTCTTCTTCGGGTTCTTCCTTTTGATTTGATCAAAAGGGCTCCATAGGTTGGCATTATGATCAAAAAAATACCTCTAGGTTGTAGTGAGGGAATTTTATAGAGTATTGGGGCAGGGGTTGGCCGAACCAAAAGGCTTTGAAGGTGTGATGTAATGAGAAGGGGGAGTTCCCTTTTATAAGAGGGGTGAGGGGCACCTTTGGAAAAGCTTGAAATATTAATTTATAATAAATTCATATTCGGTTTCTAATATCTCAAAAGTTGATTATATAAATGTTAAGGTGTTTATGGGTCGAAAAACATTCAACCAATATAATTTAGACAGGTTTGGGTTACTATATTAACCTTATCTTTATGTATTAACTCTAAGTTAATTAGTTTCACTTTTACAATGTCTCTTTGTATTTTTATATTATATGGTTAATATTCTTACTATATACATCCAAGAGACCCCCAAGTGGTCCATTAATGATACACCTATCATGATATAAGTCTCTTGGCCGAACCTTAGATTTTTAGGAATTTAATATCAATTAATAATATAATATTTGTTTTAAAAACTATTTTATGTCAAGTTTGACACTATTAAATAATTGATTTTTGTGAAACTCATAACCGAATAATTACTTCTAACAAAGTCAATTAATTCAATCCTAATATGTCATATTAATCTAGAAAATTAGTGTAATTCAATAAAAGTCTCATATTATATTTATTTGGTTATTTATAATATCAATTATTTTAATTTTTCACTATCATGGTAATTACTACATCATCATTGTGTCATAAATAAACTATATTATTTAATGTCTAAAAATTATAAATAAACTTTCCATATGTAGTAAATTGTTTTATCTTTATAATGAATATTTATATTCGAAAAGAAAATATATATAACCTTATGTAAAAATTGTTTTTCTAAAAGATATATGCTTATGTCATTTTTATACTTATTTTAACTTAATTAAAATAAAGTGTCCCTATCACCTACAAGTGGCTCCACTGGGTCCCAAAATCGACCAAAAGATTCCCATGGTCGGACATGTATCCACCAATAAGTTTACGACACGTTTTAGGGTAATTTAGTATTATTATAATATTATTTTTTAACACTATTTTTACCGGATTTACCCTTAACCATGGTAAATAAAATATTTACCACAGTAATTATTCAAAATGTCTAAAAATAAAAGTTACATATTTATACAATATGAACATCCTGATTCCAAAAATGGAATCCATTTTCCCAAATTCAAAACACAGAACTGGCAGAAATTAATTTAAAATTAATTCCCGTTGTTAAAATAAAAATCGTATTTTTAAGAGATAATAACTATCAAAAGATTGACACTTGTTTATGTCCGGTTTAATTGTAAAATTATGTAAAATGACCAAAATTATATTAAATGGTGAAAATATATTCTAAATATACTTTAAAACCACTCAAATTCATAATTTATCAATATAAAGTTTTTCGATTAAAAAAGTTGTTTTTAATTAAAATTTAGTAATTGTCACTATTCATCAAAATATAAGTGTTATCCGAAAAGTTCCAAAATTTCACCCTAAGATAAATTCGATATTACTAATCCAAAAATGAAGTCCATTTTGAAATATAAAATATATATAATTTCAAAAACTAGGTATTACTATTCATAACGGCTAGTTTGATTGGTTGTGGTGTGTGTTAGAACTCGAAGTTGCGTACAACACACCCTACTGTATTATTAAAATAGAAACGTACCGTGGAAGCTCAGGGTGTCACATTCTCCCCTCCTTCAACAAATTGTGTCCTCAAAATTTGATATTGTTCTTTGAAAATAAAGGATGAAAATAGAAAATATATTTTTGGAAAAAACCCACATCAGAAATTTGGTTAATAAAATTTTAGTTTTAACATGATGAAAAGAGAAATAAAAGGGTCACCACAAAATTATGATCTCGATTAGGATGACATTGGTGGAAATTATAGACATATAACTAGAGGAAAAACGTAAATATTTATAGGTATTGATTTAGGTCATCAATCACAAACATGTTTAAAATTTAGGTCCTTAAATTCATCAATCTATGATGATTTAAAATACCATCGGTTCAACAAAACATAAGGTATTATGATAACACATTTTTTAAGTTTCAAAATATCTTAGTTGAAATCCCACATTGAAAACTGTATTAATGAGGCCTCTATTTAAAATAAAGAGTGTAAAGTATGAAGATTACCGAAAATAACACATACTAGGGTTCCATGTAGGGAAATATGGATATGGAAGAGAAATATAACCATCAATTATCTAATGGAGAGTGGTAGAGAACATGATTATGAAAAGGCCAAAAATCCCAAAGCCATAAATTAGTGATGATCTAAGGTACCATCTAGTACAAAATGTTTGTTCTAAGATCCTTTTCTTAATGATGAGAAATTTATTTATGAGATTGGCTAAGATCATCAAGAGATATACTTACTTTATAATTAGAGTTTTATCCATTAATAAATTTCAACCAAAAACTCATCTTTCAGCCCAAAACATAATACAACACAAAAATACCCTATTTATCCTAATCGTATATGGTTCCAAATATAATGAATTTATATTTCACATATCAGACCCTTTATGTAAAGAAACTACATTATACCATCCAGTAACATCATGTAGCAAAATGGTAGGTGATAAATCCCAATTGCACTATGGTTGTGGATTTGATTCCCATAACTTTGTCTAACACGACGGGTCGTCCCACGGTCTGCGTGTTGTCCTTTTATAAAAATCCAAAAAAACTAACCTTTCAAACATAATCCATTCCAACCATTAGACTTATCCAAAATAATATTATCCAAACTCACAGTCCAAAATTTACAAGGAAGTTAAACATAATGAGGATCCTTTCTTCAATGTAATAACATTTGAACGCCTTCCTCATATATTCTTTTCAAACACTGCAACATCCTGAATTACCAAAATAAACCATCTCTTATTCCAAAATCACTACCTCAATATTAGGACCATATTAAGGTTTATCTTTCCTTCAACCATGTAATTTCCAAAAAAAAAATTAACTCGCTGTGTAGTCACTTTTCATAGTACCATAAAATCTCAAATACTTAATTAAATAGTACTTTAGTACAATCCTTATTTATTTCTAGAACATCATTGATACAACACTTAAATGAAATAATTCTAAAATGACAACATAAGAACACTAGTCATTCTTCTTCATCTGTGGTAGTATCATAACTTGATTATTATCCAATAGCATCATTTGTGGCATAGTCTGATGACTGGGACATTGGTTCGCGTAGTGTCCAAACTCCTTGAAAATGAAGCATTTTACATTTGAAACCATTTTCTTACCCTTGCAGTCACGTACTTTGTGCCCTTTTCCTCCACACTTATAACAAACTCCCATTCCTTTCAGGCAAGTTACATGGTGTTTCTTCCCACAGTTATCACATATGGGAAAATTATTCTTTTCCCTCTTCCCTTTACCCATATTTCTCTCTTACATACTTTTCTTCTATTGCTTCCCTTCAAAGAAATAGGAATCCGAGAATTATTTACTCATATTATCAACACATGATATTATTTCTTCATATGATGATAATGCGTGGGAAACTATTTCCCTTCTAAATTTTGGCATAGGACCATGAAAGATATGATCCTTCTTACTCTTTGGATCATACATATTACGAGAGTTCACATTCCTTATACTGGGCACCATTTCTATACAATAGCATACACTAGTTCAGTTTATGAATTACAATGAATAATTACCAAAAACTTGTAAAATATCTAACAAAAATTGAACTGTTTATGGATATAATCCATAATCATAAAAATGTTTTCTTTGAGTAAGTATATACTCATAAGCCCTTAATAATGGTTTGTAAAGAAAATGAGAATTATCCTAAGCATATCCCCCGGGAGTGTCGTAACCAAGAGTGTAGCAAGGCCCGTTGTCATGCAATAGTTCCCGTTCGGGTCTAGCTCAAAGCGGTGTTTTCGGGTTTTACCCCTAGGTACATCTGTGCCAGAGTCGCCTCTACCTACTCGTATCCAGACAGGGATGTATTGCTCGGAAAAGTCACAAAATCTCTACAATCCCAAAATTCTAGGAAGTTCTTCTATACTAATCCTCAAAGTCTATCTTAGGGCTATGTTCTCTAATCAGAGTTTATCTAAATCTAGTTTCCAAGGTTATTTCTAAACTTCCTCTGATACCAAATGTAACGCCCCGACCCCAGTTACCCAGAGTCGGTGCATTATTTTAATACATTGGCATGATTACAAGGAATCAAGTCCTGAAGGACCGATCAGTTTAGCAGTCTTGGAAAAATAGACCACATACATGAATGTTACATTTTCACTTTATGACATACAAAACAACATAAATAATCATTATGAACATCGTTATTCCATTGTCTTAACCCTACATATCAATCACATTACACATCTTGGAATCCTGGGAAAAATAAAACCTAGAAAGGGGTGAGCTCAAATGCTCAGTAAGGGAAAGCAATACAGCGGTAACTTTCATAAATAAGCATAAACATTTAAGGAAATGTATAAAACTAAAACAAAAGACTTTTAAAATTGAACTTCAGCATAATATGGAGGAACTAAAATGAAATAATTCCATTTACTTATTCACATAGATATTCTAATAATCGAATAATCACATGCAATATCACTAACCAGTTTCATAATGATGGAATGCATGATGCCGAACTTTAATTTCTGTGTCGAGGCCTCGTGCCAAGACCTAAGAGATAACTGTAACCGGAACCCAACCCGGAGAGCCTCTGTAACCGGACTCTATCCTGAAGTGCCTCTAATAACCGAACACCAACCCGGAGTTCCTCTAATAACCGGACACCAACCCGGAGTGCCTCTAATAACCGGACCCAACCTGGAGTGCCTCTAATAACTGGACACCATCCCAGAGGGCTTACTTTTACCGGTCCCCAACCTGGAACATACTAGTCCAACACATTCATCTTAAGAAGAGGATGAAATATAACATAAACATTCGTATTAAAACTAACATACAAAATGTTAAATCATTAATCATAAACCATTAATGGCATAAAAATAACTCATCCATAGTCAAAAATATCACAAAACCTTAAATAAAATATGGATGATTTGTATCATAATAAATTAACTTGAAACAAGTTTAAAATTTATCAAAGGATGTTGACAGAGATGAAATAAATACTATATGAGGGAAATATCTCTTTTTTTAAATCATTTTAAAAGTCACTTAATTATAGAGAAAACCATTATTTTGAAAATATCTTTATAATATTGTGAAGGAATCTTCAAAGGTGTAATAATGACGGAGAATAACCACACCTACCGTATAAGTTAAAAAACATTCTTACCTTAATTTTGTCAAAAAGGTTAAAAAGGACCTTGTTTGGAAAACGATGGAAAGATTCATTTCTAAACCACTTATAAAAGACAACAAGGGTATAAATGACTTTAACCCATATTCTAGTAAATAGTAAAAATGTTTGTAAATAAATTTTTAAGAAACATGGATGCAGATGATAAAGAAATCCCAGTAGATTATTTCATATAAACAACCCCAGATAATGAAGTGATTGTGAAACAAACCCTTACCAATTTGGTAACTTACGAAACATACAACCCCATTAAAGAGGTATAATACAATGAATATTTAAATAACCATAAATTAAAGTGTATTACACAAATAATATAATTATGGGTAGTACATACACCACAAAAAAGTTAATGGTGGCAATATGGCATGAATCTCACGGGAATAAGGAGTGAGATGAAAACCCCTTACCTTGCACTTTCCTTTAGTCGAGGGTAAATTTAACCTCATGTACAAAGATCGTAGTATGTTATTAAATTATACCAGAACCATATTAATATTTATGATATCATACATGATTCATTTATGACTTTATATTACACATTTAATAATAATTTCCATGTTAAGATAACTTTTCAGGTAATAATCACTTTCTTTATCGTACGTGTTTTAACATGTCACTCTTGGTTGTATCACATAGATCATGATTTAAATACATACAGAATATAACACATGATAAATATATCATATATATTTATAATATATATATATATGTATAATAGGCATATATATGAAACGGAAAACACTGTTTATGGAGATGGTAGTCCGTACGTACGCATAAACGATGTTTCTGTTTTCATATAGTATTGAACGAAAGTAAGTGAATAAGATATATGTAAGTACATAAATACATATATATATATATATATATCTAGTATAATTATTATTTCATATATTAAATACTTATTAGTAATATATATATTTTTATAATCGTCGATGAATGGTGAACTTGGAAATGAATCTCATTTTGTCGTGGAGACGGTAATCCGTACGTACGCACGAGCGAAAATATCATTCTTTTGATATTAAAATAATATATAATTGGATGGTATATCATATATACAGAATAATTATCATGTTATATTTATTATTTACATGATTTACACATCATTATTATACCCATCCAAATAATAATTTATTGAATAACAATTTCACCACGACGTGGAGACGGTAGGCCGTATGTACGCACATATGGTGACATGTTATTCAATGGATGGATAGAATACTGAATATGGTTGTACCATACTTATAATTACATAACAGTATATATATTATACTAGAGTTATTATTTTATAATGGTAACAACAAAGGAAGAGGAAGTGGAAGAAGAAAGGAACATGAAAAAGGGTGGTGAAATCGTTACCTCTTCTTCGGGTTCTTCCTTTTGAGTTGATCGAAAAGGCTCCATAGGTTGTCTTTCTGATAAAAAAATACCTCTAAGTTGTATTTAGGGATGTTGAGAGAGTATTTGGCCAGGGGTTTGCCGAACCAAAAGGATTTGAAGGTGTGAAGTAATGAGAAGGGTGGGTGCCCTTTTATAAGAGGGGTGAGGGGGACCTTTGGAAAAGCTAGAAATATTAATTTTTAATAAATTCATATTAGATTTCTAATGGCTCCAAAGTTTATTATTTAAATTTTAAGTTGGGTATGGGTCTAAAACCATTCAACCAATAGAATTTAGACAGGTTTGGGTTTCTATATTAACCTTATCTTTAAGTATTAACTCTAAGTTAATTAGTTTCACTTTTACAATGTCTCTTCGTATTTTTATATTATATGGTTAACAAACTTACTATATACATCCAAGAGACCCACAAGTGTTCCATTAATGATACACCTATCATGATATAAGTCTCTTGGCCGAACCTTAGATTTTTAGAAATTTAATATCAAATAATAATATAAAAGTTTTTTTAAAAACACTTTTATGTCAATTTTGACACTATTAAATAATTGTTTTTTGTGAAACTCATAACAGAATGATTAATTCAAAAAAAGTCACTTAAATAAATCCTAATATGTCATATTAACCTAGAAAATTAGTTTAATTCAATAAAAGTCTCAAATTATATTTATTTGGATATTTATAATATCAATTATTTTAATTGTTTGCTATCATGGTAATTACTGCATCATCATTGTGTCATAAATAAACTATATTATTTAATGTCTAAAAATTATAAATAAAATTTCCTTATGTAGGAAATCTTTTTATATTTCTAATGAATATTTATAGTCGAAATTCAAACATTAATAACCCTATGTAAAATTTTTATTTCTAAAAGATATATGCTTATGTCATTTTTGTACTTATTTTAACTTAATTAAAATAAAGTGTCCCTATCACCTACATGTGGCTCCATTGAGTCCCAAAATCGACCCAAATATGTCCATGGTAATACATGTGTCCACCAATAAGGTTAGGACACGTTTTAGGGTAATTAAGTATTATTATAATATTATTTTTTAACACTATTTTTACAGGATTTACCCATAACCATGGTAAATAAAATATTTACCACAGTAATTATTCAAAATGTCTAAAAATAAATGTTACATATTTACACAATATGAAAATATTGATTCCAAATATGGAATCCATTTTTACAAATTCAAAACACATAAGTGGAATAAATTAATTTAAAATTAATTCACGTTGTTAAAACAAAAAAGCGTGTTTTTTAGAGATAATAAATATCAAAAGATTGACACTTGTTTATGTCCCGTTTAATTGTAAAATTATGTACAATGACCAAAATTATATTAAATGGTAAAAATATATTCTAAATATACTTTAAAACCACTCAAATTCCTAATTTATCAATATAAATTATTTTGAATAAAAAAATTGTTTTTAATTAAAATTTAGTAATTTTCACTATTCATCAAAATATAAGTGTTATCCGAAAAGTTCCAAAATATCACCCTAGGCTATATTCGATATTCCGACTCCAAAAATGAAGTCCATTTTGAAATATAAAATATATATAATTTTAAAAAGTAGGTATTACTATTCATAACGGCTAGTTTGATTGGTTGTGGTGTGTGTTAGAACTCGAAGTTGCATACAACACATGCTACTATATTATTCAAAGAGAAACGTACCATGGAAACTTGGGGTGTTACACGAATCAATTAACTATCTTTAATTAATCAATCCTTTTATCTTAAATCCCTTTTCTGAATTTCCTTGAATTCTCATCCATCATAATTTTAAACAAATAAATTAATTTAAAATTATCCTTGTACGTAACTTATACATTGGAGGTAACTCGGTGAATTCCCATTTATTACGGAAATGTTAAATTAAACACATATATATAAAACACCTATCACGTGTTGTGCCTCAGCTTTACGCCCGCACCATGTTACACGTCTCAAGGGTTTTTATAATATAATAATAAATTTTAATAAATCTGCGTAATTTGGGTGAGTACACGGCGTGTAGTTCCGACTACACGACATGTACTTTTCTTCATCGTCCATCCGATGTACATGCCCGGGGATAGGGTGTGTTAATGTACTTTGGAAATTATTGGAGTACACGGCATGTACAATGGGACACACGCCCTGTAGTTTTCACGTCACACGGTTTCCAACCGGGCATTCCTTGTACGGAGTACACGACCCAACCATAACCCGAAGGGACTACACGCCATGTTCATTGGACCACACAGCGTGTATTCCAGAAACCGTGTGCCACCTATTTCTGGTCAACACACGATGTCTTAAATTCTTAGAAACAATCCAATACATGACCTGATTTGGCGGATCGGTCAATGTATTGAACCTAGACTACACGACATGTACTTCCAAATACACACCGTGTATTATGGTGTTATACGGCCAGAAACGTTTGGCTCCCCTGGATGAGTTCCTCTATTTTATTTTAATCAAAATTAAATTAAAAATCTGTTTTTGTGAGTTGAACGAGAAACAAGGGAGGAGGAACAGATCATGAGATTCATATTTCGAGAATGATTAAACCTGAATTGAAATAACTAAATTTGTAAATACGTAAATCACCAACGAAAAACTAAATTATTATAACCAACGATATGACCCCCTCTGATACCACTTGTATGTTCCGGGCGCAGCGGAAGTGCGTTGGTGGGTTAGACCAGCTTTAATTTTAACATTAAACAATGTTCAATATGTGATCCTTCATGATATAAAACTCCGAATCTTCGGAATATAATGAAGAATGAAAAGAAAAGAAGAGTCCCGGAACCCTTGAGGAGGATCATGATATGTTGATTATAATTAATTTAATTAATTCATAAGAATGACCTCGTTGGAATTCATTCATCTTTGATGTGTCCGGTAACGATTCGGTGATCCGTCATTGCATCGTAGAATCCAAGTGTAGGATTCCTCTAGCGGTGATCCACACGTATGTCACGTATCTCCGGACGTCGCCGAAGGGATCTACGAGTGCTAGCACGGAAGACCCTTCTCTTATGATGTCCGCCTTTGACCGCCTTGATCCGGTGGAGGATCTTTCTCTCGAAACTTCAGGGCCTTCTTTGTGGAAAGGGAATTATTTATTGGATTTAGAGTATTTCCAAATCCGTTGTCCACAATAATGGCTCTCCTCAATGAGAATATTTTAATTTGGGATTATAATACTTAGAATAATAAAATGAATTAATTTCCCAAAATCATTTAGTCATTTAATTTAATTCTTAATAATACCCCATGTCTTAATAATGACCGTTGACCTTCATTATTACTTGACATGCACCCAACATATTACATTTAATATCATTTAATTAAATAAACAATTTTTTTTCTCATGAATCCCGAAAAAACAAACTACACGGAATTTATATAAATATACACGACATGTACTTTTGTTTTTCATTTTATTTATTTCCTCCACCATATTTATTAGACCTTGAGTAATGGCTATTTATTTCTTAATTAAATGTACCTGCATTACTCGATAATAAATATATATATTATTTTTCCCACAATATATTCTCTCGAATAACTAGTATTGAAATAAATGTGATCAGACATCCTTAAATAATTATTAAACCACAGTCGGGAATAATGTTTATTTAACTTGTTAAATTAATATTTAATTGAGATACATGGACACACTTAGGGTGTGACCCTCTAGGCATCTTTCTCAGTGGCATTAGGTGGAGCCTGCCTAAAGTCCATGGTTAGCGTCTAGAAACACACCAAGGCACCCATTGGGAAAGAAGTTAATGCAGCAATGACGTGTCACCTCCTATAAATTCTTACCGTGTAATATAATCCCTTTTTCTCGATATCTCCAATCAAGCGGGTTGCATGCTAGTGTCATCAACCCATGTGCTTGATTATTCTTTCTTTGACTTCCCGGAATTGAACTCGCCCATACCGTACCATGGCCATGGATTTATTTAGGCTATATCAATTCCATCAAAGGGCCTGATATATCTACTTCCGTTATGAAACGGATGGGACAAATCCTTTCTCGCATTATCTATTAATGAGGTATTACTCATGACGCACCCAACTTATCCTACCTCGCTGCGATCAGTGTGTCGTCACAGTTTTCGTCAATACATCTAAGTGTGCGAGTTGTAATACCCATTAATAATAATCTTAAAGTCTAAGGAACAATACACACGTCCGCAGATAGGAAAATACAATGACACTATGAGATGTGGATTTCCTACTGGTGGGTCTCGTTCTCATAATATCCTCCTGGATATTACCATGGGCGCACACCATGAAAAGGTGCCTCAAAGTTTTATAAGTCCTCACCCTTAATGACCTGTATTATTTGTGTCATTCAAATAATATCATCCGGCCATAGAACATACATTCAAGAATAGTGTTATGGAACTTCCGGGTTCTCATCATAGCAGGGATCCTCTATGACCCTTTAATGCAACAGCTGTCCTTAGGACATTATCACAGGACATGTCATGCAGAAGAACAATCAATATGTGATAAGGTTTTTGTTTAATGAATAAAGTACAGAGTAGTTGGTTCTATACCACCAACTCCAACAATAATTCAAGTCACGACACCTCCCCAAAAAGTATACCCAACATGGGCCATCAATGTGAGAAGAGAGATAATGACCCCCGAGTCCCACCTCCCATAGGACCCGGGATGGAGACTAGCGATGAGGTTATTATAACACACAAATGGGAGGAATTACCCTCTTAGTGAACACATTATAAAGAGAGAGATATGATATACACCAATAACATCCATCTTATACAACAATATATATAAAATCTCATGTACACTTATGTTGTTTAATGAAAAAATAATACAACTGAAAGGGGAAAAAATAGAAAATACCCAACCTAATGTGAAAACAGCAGCAACCATAGGCCTGAACAGCTCATGCAACCCCAAGCTAGTAGAGACCATCTTGATCTCAAACCTACTCCAAGTGACCAGAAAAAATAGTTTATTAACACATAGGGTGAGTATAACAGTATACTCAGTAAGATCATCCCTGAAGCATCTCGTGAAAAAGAATGAAAGCATGGTAATGCACAATGATCAACAAATGAAACTAACTCCTCGTCTAAACTGGTATAATATGTTCCTAGCCTCATCATGGATACTCTCTCAATGTAACACATACAAGAGTATATATCATAATAATTAATATCAATCATATGCTTCTACTACTTCCCAATTGGTTTCCTGCTTTTCCCCAACATCGCAAGTCCGATGTATCTCTCTCCAAAAAGGCTTGTTGGCAGACACTTGGGCGAAGCACATCAACATGCACCTCGTGCACCAAAACCACCATGTCCACTTATGAAATGTAACCAGGTAGTTTTAGGGAGCCACCAAACCTTGTGTAGTGTGTATCATACACTGGTTATAATACCTCATGCCATTACAGTCCATACATCGAGTAAGGAACCTCAAGCCATCACGACATATACATTTTTCACCTATAGTAGTTCGTAGAATACTACATCCAGAATATACGTGTGTGAATATCCAAAATCCATTACTTACTTCTACACACATATACAGGGATACCTAACCAATGTGCCTACCCGCACAATTAACAAACAAGAGAAAAGAGTGGGACCAAAGGGGATAGTCAACCATCCATAATCCGACCAGAATGTTGGGGAAAACACCCCTCAAGGTTCAGAATCCCAGGGGTGTCAGTTGCCCTTACTAACATGGTAATGTAGTGTATAGAAACAAAAAAGGCACAGAATATACTATAGCTCACAACCACACTATCTGAATAACCTTTTCTTAGACTCAACTACAGCTAACATCTGTCAATATTCTAGCTCCCACTTCTTAGAAAATGTATTCTATAAGCACCAAACCATTTAAATAGCTTTATTGCCTTACATCATTCCCTTTTTATCAGTTCAACTTTATGTTAATTAATTCTTTAAGAATTAATTACCATTTACAATTCCACATTAAATTTCATTTGCTTTAGACCCGAAGATTAATGCCTCCTTAAAATTACAACCTCATCATTATGTTCCAGCAATCTCCGACCCCATGGGTTAACATCATTTATTAAATTATTCATTACAGGATTACATTCCATTATTCCCATGATTTCTAGAAAACCATTCTATGCTACTAAACACAAGGGGGATCAACACGGTGGGTAGATGTACTACTTATTGATCCTTTGTTGCCTCTAGCCAGAGAGTATAACCATACTACCTTGATAAGAAAATCATGGAAAGCAAGTAGAATACCCTACACGTCTTCATCTCTATCTAAAGAAGCGTATGCCTGACCAGTTTCCTTGAGCAGTGGGAAAAAGTAAAGAAGATAATCAACCAGAAAGAATCATAAAGCATTCAATATTCACATCTATCCCATTCCATCATCCATGGTGTCATCCCTAACATCCACATGCATAAACCGATGCATCTCACTACTCTAGGCGCCAACTGTTGCCACAACCAGTAGGGCTCCATGCCTCCACATATCACTATTTCCATCCAGGCTCACATCACAAAACAAGAATAAGTAATACAAACATATAACTATTGGGCTCCTGGCCCTTCAACAATCAAGAAGGTAACATAGAACACTACAAGAAATAATCTTTTATCAACCCACCAGTTCATTAAACCATCTTAGATTAACCGATTTATTATTCGTTGGTTCCAAATTATGTAAACCTATCCTATAAGCTATAACAAATAAATAAACAAACATGCTTACTACACCATTTTTATGAACATCAAATTATAATAACATCTATTGGATTCGTTCACATTCATCGTTATCATTATTCAAGAGATTAAAAATAAATTATGACATAACTTTCATTACCAATTTTCATCAAGAAAAATAATAGATATCACAATCTCTAGAAAAACAAGAGGAAAATGAATAAGATTGATACCAATTTATTTATCTAGATAAATATTTATTATGTAAATTGCATCATCATCCAGTAGGAAAAATAATGTTAACGATACAGTTGCATGTAAAAGTAGAGAGAAAGAATTAATCATGTATCTCAAATGGATTGTGAAGTTATTTATATGAGAATACTCCACATAATGGATCACGATCGCCTCCCCTCATGACAACTAAATCCACCATAGGATGCCACAGTATGACCACCCCAACCGTAACCCTAGAAAACTGCATCAGAAGAATGAAGATAACTTTGTATAATATGGAAAGGATAAAACAAGGGAAGATGAACCCCAAAACAATGACAATAAAATATACCTTATTTCGATGATGGATCGACCCCTATCGCTTTCCCCAATGTGGGGGGTGCACATGCATCATGAAGAACGTAGAAAAAACCAATCCACGTGGAATAGTTTGATCTCCCGATTCATACAGGAAGGAAGGAAAGGACCAATGATCTTGTATCAGATAACTAGGAAGAATAAAACGGGAGGAATATATCATTTTTGTTTTAATGATTTAACGAAGTGATGGTTTAATATATGCTTGATTTCCCATTAAAAGAGGATCGCATTAAACCACATAGTTTAACCATTTAAAAATATCCCAATCCTTGTGAATAATTATAATCGGATTCATGGACATTGAATCGTCTGTATAGTACATAAAACAAGGATGCAAATGCATTTTACGTCAAAGGAAACGTTAAAGGGGAAAATCTATATGAAGCTGAAAACACTATTCACGAACGTGAAATTTGGAAAAGGAAAAACATTATTCATGAACCTCACCGTTGAATCCTATTTGTTGGAAACTCAACATTTTGGAAACACTCTTCTTTATCTCCACCATTATAATATCACCATTCTGGAAACACTGTTCATGAACCTCACTATTAGAAACTCACCGTTTGAACCTCACTGCTGGAACCTCACAGTTCTGGAAATACTGTTCATAAACATCACTGTCCTGGAAACACTTTTCTTGAACCTAAATGTTGGAACCTCACCGTTTGAACCTCACCATTCGGGAAACACTTTTCATGAACCTCCCCATTGGAACCTCACTGTTCTAGAAACACTTTTCATGGACCCCACCGTTGGAACCTCACCATTCTGGAAATAGTATCCAGAAACATCGAAATTTGGAAATGGAATGAAATGTTCACCGTTAGAGGGTCACCATTGTAACATCACCATTCTGGAAACACTCTACACAGAAATTTACTGATTCACTGTTCGAAACTGTCTATGGTTGGAACTATTCACTAAAATGGATATTTGGAAAATAATTGGGGATAAGTAACCTTGACATCCCAAAAACACTTCAAACACCATATTTCTACAAGGGAATTGACCAGTGAGGTCTGGGGCATTACATCATATTCCTATCAAAACATTCTCATACTAGAGAATTCAAAACCCACCTAAAGGGAAATAAATAAATAGTTCTGACCAACCACCCATCAAGATACCTCTCAAAAAAGATGAACCCACAAGAAGCAACAAAAAAAACATATTATAAACATTATAGGTCTAACCAAAATAGGACATCGTTACATGGAAAGAGTTATGTATCAATCAAATCTGGGTAATGAACATGTATTTGTGACTCATGTTCTTAGGTACTCTCCATCATGCCACCATGTCTCCACAAGTCATGAACCGAGGGGATAGAATTCTGGCGCAACACCTTCTCTTTTCTATAATGGATCTCCATAAGTCGCTCCTCAATTTTTGCATTATCATCAACATCGATATCTCCCCAATCGATGATGTGAGAGTCTTCATGTAAATAATGATGGAGCTGTGATACATGTTAAATATAATGTATCTGACTCATCTGTGGGGGAAGTGAAACTCGATACGCCACATCTCCAACACATTCTAACTCCACGAAAAAACCAAAATACCAGGGAGAAAGCTTACTCTCATGACCAAACCTTCACTGCCCACGATGGGGAGTCACCTTCAACATCATGTGATCCCCAACATCAAAATCTAAGGGTCTCCTCCTTTGATCGACATATGATTTCTAAAGATCTTGTGATGTCTTCGTCCTCTCAAAAATCACCTAATCCATCTCTATTGTATTTTGAACTAGTTCTGGTCTGTGAATTGATGACTCTACGACCACTATCCATCACAACAGAGAACAACAAGGTCGGCCATAGAAGGATTCAAATGGTTCCATACTGATGGTGGAGTGAAAAATATTATTGTAAGTGAACTCTACCATGGGTATGTACCTCAACCACTATCCTCCAATATCCAGAGCACAAGACCGTAACATGCCTTTAAGAGATTGGATGGTTCACTCTATTAGATTATCTGTTTGTGGATGAAAAGTAGTGAAATGGCATAGCTGAGAACTGAAAGCATACAGGAGACCTCTCCACACCCTAGAAGTAAAGAGAGGATCTCGATTAGATATGACCATCATTGGGACTCCATGAAGTCTCACCACCTCTTCTAGATACATCCTTGACAAAACATCCACTATTATTGACTCCTTGATTGCAATAAATTGTGCCGAATTTGTTATGTGATCCACTAACACTTAAATAGAATCATGTACTCCTGGAGTGCGAGGAAAACCAGTAACAAATTCCATTGATTTGTCCTCCCACTTCCACTGAGAAATATCTAATGGCTTGAGTAGACAACCTGGAACACGA
This sequence comes from Viscum album, assembly GCA_963277665.1. NCBI lineage: Eukaryota > Viridiplantae > Streptophyta > Magnoliopsida > Santalales > Viscaceae > Viscum > Viscum album. The sequence goes on from OY728137.1 coordinate 1,663,894,032, forward strand.
TGTTTGGCCTTCTCCTTCTGGAAGGCCAAGCATTGAGACACAAACTCCCCAACCTCACGCTTCATCCCATGCCACCAAAACACGCTCATCAAGGCTCGATACATCATTTTCACACCAAGATTTACCAATAAAGGTGAACCGGGAAACACATTGAGAACCATCTCATGCATCGTCAATGGAACAAAAAGCCTTCCGTGATATTACACTCAGTGTTTTTCATCCTCGGACCAACCGTTAGGTTCCTCACCACAAACTACTCGGTCTCTCCACACCACCACCTCATGATCACCCAACTGGGAATCATCCACTTTTTTATGAGAGATGACAACACAATTATCTAAAAAAGACAACCCTTGACCCCAACATCTCCCATACAAGATATAATGCTGACAGTTCATCGATTACTCTCCAAGAGTCACTAGATTCACACACTACATCACTACGTGACTTCCAAATCAGCGAATCATCTACAACATTCCCCTTTATAGGTCTATATGATATTTATATGTCGTATTCATGTATGAACTCTAGCCACCGACATTTTCATATGTTGAATTCACATTGAGAGAAAACATAACTCAAGAAATTATGATCGGTGAAAACCACAAAGTGCTCACCAATGAGGAAATTTCCCCAAAAATTTAGATAAAACACCAAGAATTCCAACTAATGATCATGGGTGGCATAGTTACGTTCATGGGGACACAAGTGACGAGACCAATAAGAAACAACTAATCTCTGTTACATCATGACACAACCAAACCCCAGATGAGAAGAGTCGCAAAAAACATCAAACTGAACTCCCTTTATTGGGAGACAAATAACTAGATCACTAACTAACTTCTCATTTAGATAATAGAAAGCATCCTGGCATTGATCAGTCAATATGAATACCTTATCATTCCATTTCAAAGATTCCAGAGGAGTTGCAACTCGAGAGAAATCAGCCATGAACCTCCTATAGTAGCCTGCGAGACCAAGGAAACTTCGCACCTCTGACACTCTCTTGGGGGCTTCCCAAGACACAACTGCCTCGATATTCCATGGATTTGCAACTAATCCCTACTGGGACACAACATGCCCCAGGAAACGGACTTCTCAAGCCCAAAACTCACACTTAAACAACTTTCCAAATAGCTGATGTTGTCGAAGAACACCCAAAACGGCTTGTAGATGATCTGCATGCTCTTTGTCAGATGTGGAGTTCATAAGGATTTCATCGATGAAAACTACTACGAACTAGTCCAGGAACTCCCAAAAGATAGAGTTCATCAATCCCGTGAACACAGCTTGAGCAGTTTTCATTCCAATGAACATTATAATGAACACATAATTCCCACAATGCAACAGAAATCATTCTTCGAGATATCCTCATCCTTCACATGCATCATATGATATCATGACCACAACTTGATCTTTGAGAACCAAATTTCACCCTTCAGTTGATCGAATAAATCATCAATCCATAGAAGAGGATAACGATTATTTATTGTTACTTTTTTTAAGTGATGATAATCGACACACGACCTCAAACTACCACCATCCTTCTTCACGAACAAAACTGGTGCACCCCACGGTGTCACAATACGTCGAACAAAACCGCACTAAAACTGACCATAAAGCTATATACATAGATCTCATAACTCAAAGGGTACATCTTATATTGAGACATAGAGATTGTAGATTCTTCTGGTTATAGCATGATCCCAAACTCGATCACTCATCAAGGGGGTAATGCAAAAACCTCTTCTAGAAAGACATCAAAGAACTCTTCTACAACCCTAAGAAACCCCAACCTATGAACCTCTTAGGAACTCATCATCATATTAGTTATCATGGATGATATGGATGGAACACGCCTATGTCCCATCCAAGGATCTCGTTCACCAACAAACACCACCGACTATCCATCCGCACCAAAGAAAATTACCTTCTTCTTGATGAAATCTTTGATGGCCTACACCGAATACATGAAATACATGTCGAGGATGATATAATATGGATGTATTCACAAACATAGGAAATCTCTCCAAGAGAAGTGTTGCCCCAACTCTAGCTCATAGTTTCTACATACTTCAAACAAGCCAGCTCAACCTATAACTACTGTAGTCAATACCAAGGGCCATGGAAGCCTCAATAACTCATGTCCCAAAGCATGGACACGGGTAGGTGATATGAAAGAGTGTGTTTCTCCTAAATTAGACAAGGAATTCACCAATGTAAAAAACAATCCAAGGGTACATCGAACAACATCTGGCCCTCCTGGTGATAGAAACTCTAAAGCACGAAGCTAACCATGGCCACCTCCACAACCTCTTGGACCCTGATGAAGACCACCACCACGGTCGATGTATTCTCTCTAAGGATGAGGAGTATCATGGGGCTATCCTATGGATTCCCCATATACCCTCTACTGTTCTCAAGCTAGTGAAACCTACTACTACTGCCTCTGCTGGAACTGTCTCAAAAGAAGAATCTGGATCAAAGATTCTTATACACGATGACTACTCTGAAAGGACGAGAACTCTCACTACTAATGAACTCAACCACCACAAGAAAAACAAGTGCATTATACCTCGGCATAGGACTGAGAGATGATTCCCCCAAAGAAACAAGTTGCTGAAGGTTGGGACCTACCCACGATCAAACAAAAAACGCTTTTTCCCAAAAAAAACTAGGAACCTAGGACATCATCTCTGCTTCGTGAGGAATCAATATGACTTCCCTCTCGTAATGATGTGATTCTGTCCAAAGTCCTCTCAACAACCTCTACCCTCACCATCACCTCAAGATATGTCTTCAGCATAAATGGGGTGACCTGGTCCTATATATCTGGATGAAAATCCTCCTCAAAATACCTCACATTGGCCTCCTCATCTGGAAATAGGTTTAAAGAATATTGTAAAAGGGTTTTAAAACGGATTCCAAGCACTCGCACACTAGAGCACCACTGTCGATGGGTACAAAGCACTTATAAATTTGACACCTTCATGGTCGAAGAAAGAAACTCAACCCTGAAATTGTCTCAGAACTCCTCCCATGTGATCTCTGACTCCTCACGATCCTTGAGAAATATGAACCACCACTGCCTCGGTTCTCTATGCAGGAGTGTCACAACCAAGGACACCCAATGCTCCTTTTGAACACGGATCGAACTGAAGTTGATATCGACCTTCAATAACCAGTTTTCATTGATTGCATTTTAAATGGATCCCTAGTACATCAACAGAGTATAGCGCTAAAACTATCAGAGTTTCTTCCACCAAGTGCCATCTTCATGAACATCTACCCTACGACGATTTTCTGGAATAGCCTGTTGGACATGTTCTATGAGATCTGAACGAGAATGTCGAACTGAAACCATACCTATAATATAAAAAACAATTAGGTCACCTAAACCTGGAATATGGAAGAATCCACATTAATAAAATAATTATTTTTTTCTTTTAATAATTTTTGGTTAACCTACCCAAAGGTGAACACATTGAAACATGGGAACAATGGAGAATGATGCATGATACTTTCCTAGCTCCTTACCCTGTAACTAGTATCACCTTGTTTAGTAGCCATTGTAATTTTAATGGTTTGTACATTAGATCATATGGGGCCCTAACCACCTATGTATCAGCCTATCTCTAGTGTTTACATCATTTTCTAAATAAGAATGGAACTATTTTCCTTCCAACCCATGCAACCTCACATGTGCCTAACTCCAATATCCATCCTATCCCACAACCTTCCTTTGATTCCACTCTGTCACAACCCCCTCCCCACAATGTGTGCCCCTCCTAGGCCAGAAATTTGAGAAGGAAGATAATGACCTTCGAGTCCTGCCTCTCATTGGCCCAAGGTTGGAAACTTTCACCGAGGGTATATTAACACACTAATGGGAGGAATTAACCTATAAGAGAAATCATGTAAAAGAGAGAGATAATATAGACTCCAAAAAACTCCATCTCATATAGAAATATAAATAAAATATCATGTACACAAATGTAATGTCATGAAAAACTACTACAACTGAAAGGGAAAAAACTACAAGTACCCAAAAGAATGTAAAAAATAGCAGCAATCACAAGCCCAAACATCTCATAAACCCCCAAGATAATAGATAACATCTTGATCTCCAACCTTCTATAGGTGACCTAAAATAACATTTTATTTTCACATAGGGTGAGTATAACAGTATACTCATTAGGATCCTCCCCGAAGCCTCTCTTTAAAAAGTAAGAAAGCATGCAAAAACACAGTCAACAACAACTAAAATTAACATGCCATCTGAATAGGTATATTATGTTCCCAGCCCAAACATGTCTACTCTCACCAAGTAACGCATACAAGAGTATATTATATAATAATGAATATCAAGGTAACCCCGCTACTACTTCTTCAATATTTTTCCGCTTTTCCCCAACGTCGCACGTCCTTAGCATATCTCTACCAAAAGGCTTGCCCGCATTCACCTGGGTGACGCACTACAACATGCACCTCATGCAACAAAACCCCAACATCCACGTACGTAATGTAACTAGGTAGTTTTTGGGATCCATGACAGCTTGTGTAACATGTATCATATATCGGGTATTACACTTCAATCCGTTACAGCCCATACACTAAGTAAGGATCCTCAAGCCATCACAACCTATAAATGTTACACATATAGTAGTCCATAGAATAGTATATCTAGATTATATGTTTTTGAATAACCACAATCCATTTCAACTCTTTAAAAACATATATGGGGATAACTAACCATTGTTCATACTAGCTAAAGTACCTACCAAGAGAAGAGAGCGGGGCCAAAGGGGGTATTCATCCATCCATCCTCCCACTGGAATGTTGGGGAAAACACCCCCATGGCTCAGAATCCCCGAGATGTTAGTTTCCCTTACTGATAGGGTGGTGTAGCGTATCAAAATACGTAATGTACAGAATATACTATAGCTCACAACCACACTATGGGAATAACCTAGTCTTAGACTCATCTACAGCTAACTTCTCCCGGACTCCTAGATTCCACTTCAAAGACATTGTATCTTATAAGACAACAACCATTTAAAGAGATTTATTTAAATTCTTCATTCACTTTTTCCAGTTCCACTTTATGGTAAATAATTCATTAAATATTAATTAAAAATTAACAATTCAACATTAAATTGCATTTGAATCACACCCAAAGTCTATAGTCCCTTTAATATTACAACCTCATCATTATGTTCTAGAAAACTCCATCCCCATTGGATATCATAGTTTATTCAATTATTCATTACAGAATTACATTCCCATACTCTCATGCATTCTAGGAAAACATTCTATGATACAGAACAAAAGGGGGATCAACATGATGAGTAGATGTACTACCTGTCAAGTCTATTCCACCTATTGCAGGAGTGTAGACCACACCACCCTTGAGAAGCTAAACACAGAAAGCATGTGGCATACCCAGCGCATGTTCGCCTCTTTCAGAAGAAAGGTAACCAGGATCAACTACATTGAGATGTGGGATATTGTAAACTAGATAATCAACCAATATGAAACAACATGCATCCAAAAATCAAATCCATATCATTCCACCATCCCATGTGTCCTCCACGACACCCACAAGCATAAGATGATGCATCTCGCCTCTCTATGCATCAACTACAGCCACAACCAATAGGCTTCCATGCCTCCACATATCACCATATCCATCCAGGCTCACATCAAAACAATAACAGTAGTAAAACAATCATATTAACAATTGGGCTCTGGTCCCTTTAACAATCACGCTGATAACAAAAAATCCTAAAAGAACTAATTTTTATCAAATAACCAGTTGATTAATACATCTTGAATTAACTGTTTTACTTTTCAATGGTTCCAAATTCGGGTACCCTAACCATTAAGATATCACACATAAACAAATAAACATGCTTACTGCACCAATTTGATGAAGATCAAATTACAACAACATCAATTGGATTCATTCACATTCCTCTTTATCTTTAGCCAGAAGATTATCAATTAATTAAGGCTTCACATTATTTACCAATTTCCATCATAAAGAAGCCTAGATATCACAATATCTATCAAAAAAAGAGGCAATATCATACGATTGATATGAATTTATTTATTCGGTTCAAATATTTATTATATCAATTTTATTTTCTTCATGTGGGACAAAACATGCTAAAGATATATTTGCATGTAATATAAGAGAGATGAAATGAATCCACTACCTCAAATAGTTCTTGACGTTCTTTATATGGTAACAGTCCATAAAACAGATCCTGATAGCCTCTTATCTAGACAACTGCATCCACCCAAGGATGCCACAGTATGACCGAACCAACTAAAACCCATGAAAACTCCATTATAAGAATGGAGATCTCATGATATAATATAAAAAGATAAAACAATAGAAGATGCACCCCACATGAATGACGAGAAACCATACCTTATTTTGATGAAGGATCTGTCCTCGCCGATTTCACCAATGAAGGAGGTTCACTTTCCGCATGAAAAATGTAAAGGAAACAAATCCACTAGGAAAAGTCTGATCTCTCGATTCCTATGGGAAGGAAGGAAAGATTTTAGAATCTTGCACCAGAGAATAACGAGGAATAACATGGGAGGAAGATATGTTGTCCCTTTTGATGTTTTAAAGGAACAACGATTTAAGATACACTTGATTTCCAATAAAAATAGAATCGCATTACAACACTCAATTTGAACAAGTAAAATCATCTCGTGCCTTAGGAATAATTATTACAGGAGTCATGTCCTTTGAATAGGCTATAGAGTCCGTAAAAGAAGGCATTAAATGAATTTTTATTCAATGTAAATGTTAAAGGGGTGAATTGTTGGAAGCTGGAAAACAGGTTAGAGATGTTAAATATGGCAACAGAAAAACACTGTACATTAACCTCACCATTGAAATCTCACTATTGGAAACTCACAGTTCTGAAAACACTATTCACGATCCTCACCATTGGAACTTCACGATTCCTGAAACACTGTTCAGGAACCTCATAGTTGGAAGCTCACTATTCTAGATACACTATTCATGAACCTCACTGTTGGAACCTCACAGTTGGAACCTCACCATTGGAACCTGACCATTAGAACCTCACCATTCTAGAAACAGTGTTCATGAACATCACTATTGGAACCTTACCATTCTGGAAACACTGTTCATGTACCTCACAGTTGGAACCTCACCATTATGGAAACACTATCATGAACTTCAGAATTTGGCAATGGAAAGGAAAAGTCACCGTTGGAACCTCACCGTACTGGAAACACTATTCATTAAAGGTTACTGATGCACTGTTCACAATTGTCTACCATTAAAATTGTTCACCGAAATGGATATTTTGAAATGAATTGGGGATAAGTCACCTTGACCTCCTGGAATGCCTCCAACACCATATTCCCACAAAGGAATGGACAAAATAGGTACATTCCATGACAAATCATAATTTTTTTAAATCATTTTTATTTAATATATGATAAAAAAACTATAGTATGGGAATTGAAATTAATTTTAAACATTCCTAACAAAAATTAATCATTCCACTATGTAAAATAATTTTTTAGACATATTTTTATTAAAATAACATTTATTTTAAAATATAATAGAAAAATTATAAATGTTGATTCAAGGAGAATAACGATCATGGTAAAGGGAAGATTTGATTATTGAATGAAAATTTAATAAAATTTATCATTTCACTTTTTTTGGTAAAATGAAAATGGGAATTGTTTAGAAAATGGAATGAATAACACTTTACAATAATTTTAAAAAACAATTGAAACATATTTAAAAATATCTTTCTCTTAATCATATGATTATAGTAAAACATTTTGGGAACCATTCCTAGAAAACATAGTCTGGGAATAAAATATATTTTTTTATATAAGAGAGATATAATGTATAATTTTATTTAATATATTTCATCCTTTTTTAGTATAAAAGAGTTGAAATTTTTTACTATTGATTAAAAATATCAATAATATGTAAAGGATAATATAATTAATGATTTTCATAAGATAAGGATTACTTGGTTTTATAATTAGAAACATAATAATAACAATCATTATAAGTAATGATATTGTCACAAAAACTTAAAACAAAATTATAACATTGAATCATAATCCCCATGAAGGAATAATAAAATTGAACATATAAGATCATGTGGATAAATAATTTAATGATATTACATGTAAAATGGGTAGTATATAAACATAATTAAATAATAAATGTGCATTACAAGACATATGTATCAATGAAGGAAAATTTAGGCCAAAATCAATTAACAATTTGTAAAAATTTAATAGTAAATACCACGAAAGAGAGATACTAATGTTTCTATTTAAATCATTATAACATTATATTTAGGAATAATATAATACATTCACGGTCAGTATATATAGAACATAAAATTAATATGGTGCAATATTTTTTTATTTCACTTCCATCATACATGTTAAAAAATATATTATAATAAATATTTGATTATTATAAATATTTTACAGAACAATATTAATATATATCATTACATATATTTTTTGTTTATGAACATAACTTACCGAATTATTTTCAATTATGTGTAACAGTTATGTTTAGGGTAATAACCATATCGTTTTCTGTATATATTTTAATTTTTAATTTTCAATCCCCTTAAATTGTAAATGATTGAATAATAATACTAATTTAAAAGATTAAATAAATATAATTTATAGAATCCGTATATAATTATAATAATTTATCTGTGTATTTATTTATTGAAAATGAAAAACAATGTTCTTGGAGATGGAAGGTTGTGCGTACACAAAAAAACTGCTTCAATTCTGTTCTATAATTGAAGTAATGAAATTTATATGATATATTATCATTAAATAATACTTTTATTTTATATATATTTCAAATTATGATTAGAACCATACTTATTTAATTCCATTTAATAGGTGAATGTAGAACATTGATACACACGGTGTTAGTTAACAATACACACGAGCAGTGTTATCGTATTCCCACAAAATGGAGAATATAATGGTATATGTGATATAATAAATAAATAGGAATAATAATATCAAAAAAATAAAATATAAAAAGTTATTACACTACTATTAATATCAGTAATAGGTGGTAATGTATCGAATGAGTGTCTCCAGTTCACGAGGTGTTAGTCCACTGTATGCGTTAATAATGATTTAAGAAACCATTTATTGGAGTTGGAAATATATTTAGGTTATTACAATAACCTAAAAACATATAGTTATATATTATATGATGTTTTTATTAAAACATTTGATTGAAATCATAGTTAATTGTAGAAAATTTTGAATGAAACTAATGGATCATATAGAATCCAATTACATTCGCTTAGAAGCACCCCCTTTGGATATCTTTTTAAGGAACCTCGAGTTGGACACATTGGAGGACCAAATTCTCTAGAATATTTATAATGATGTTATAGAGATATTTTTTAAGATCCATTATGAGATATATTTCTTGAGTGGTGTGATGAACATGAGTATGGTGGTGGTATTTTATAAGTGGGGGAAGAGAACCCAGTTGGAAACTATTAGGAAATTTCTCAAATTAATACACAATAAATTATTCTTTACGCATAAAAAAGAATAAAATTTAACTTAATTATTATTTTTTTTGGAAATGTTTAATTATTTAAATGAATTATACATTTGATGTGTTTTATAGTCATTTCATCCCTTAATTATTTAGTATATCCCATCGGTATTCACATATTTACCTTAACCGTGATAAATTTATTTTACTATTTTCACTATTTATTATTATATATTAATATATATAACATCTTATATTATAAAATATTTATTATTCAAAATATTGAATATTTTTTCTATATTTAATTTAAATAATTGTAAAATTTTAATTTTATAATCAATTACTCAAACAATGTGTGAAAAAATATTTTAAATAGATAATGTTCATATGATTAAACAGTTTTAATATTTAAATTGATTATGAAATTTATTAAATGAAATTAATTGGATTTATTGATTTATAATTAAACAAATTATAAATTAAAAGAATTTATAATACAATTTAAATTTATTAAAAAAAATAAACAAAGTGGTAATTTTGAATGAAAATTTAGTATTTTCAATTATTCAATAAAATAAAAAATTTCAGATATGTAGAAAAAATTAACACTAAAATGGTTTTAATTATATGTTTTTAAAACATATATTTTTATTAAAATTAATTTTTTATTACATTTATGTTTTCAAATAAAAAATTTTCAGAAAAAAATCCATTTTTAGAAGTGATTATTATGATAACATATAATTACTTTACTAATAATTACATATTTTTTAATCAAACTTTTTTCTATATATAATATATACATTTAATATTTAATATGTATTTGTTACATTCGATGTCACTAAGTATAATGGATAGGTTATAATGATATTATTTGATTTATTATATTAATAATATATCAGGGATTTGGATAAAATTAGTGACATGTGTAATAGATGCTATCCAAGTATTTCATATAGATAAAGGATAAAATTATGTTGCATTTAAAGGAATATAAAATTAATGTAAATAACTATTGATAAAAAAATAATTTATAAAATCTTGTGATGTAGCATTATACCGCACTTAATATTATTCTCTCCCTCGATATATGTATCAATATTTATAGGATTAACATTTGAAAACCCCTTCAGATGTACACAAATCTTACAAGTGAATAAAAAAACATCCAATAGAAAAGAAATTATGGAAAAATAGTGGTTAACTAGTCATAATCATGGCTGGGTTTCTACATAGGAGAACATCGGTGGGATGTTAATATTGGAGGATGTAATAAAATTGTAAATATATATATAGAGTGATAAATATAGTATATCATAATAAATTTAATTTCGAGAGATATTTAGGGACTAAAACCTCTATAATACAAAGTAGTGTGAAAAATTCCATAGATATCACTAAAATTATTACATTAGAAGTAATTTTATTCAACATCCTTTTCTGGATGTTGATGAATTTTCATTAGAAGATATAATTACATGATTTAGTTAAATTTCATACGAAATATATAACAGTTTTGTTGTTCCATGATCAACTTCAACTTTATCTCATACTCTAATAAATGTAGTATAATTGTAATGCCTAAATAAGTGGCAGATCATAAGTTCCACAAATAAAATTTCCATTTGTTCCTTCAGTATATGGTTATCATATCAAATAAATGGTTATATCTAGTTATGAATACATCTACATTTGGTGAAATATCACATTAATATCTAAAGACTCATCCAATGATAATATTATACCATTCTATAAATGATAAACCTTATAACTAATTCAAAAGTAAATATTTATATGGAAGGTCACTAAATATTAAAAAATCTACTTTACAATAATCTATGAATTTTGCATAATGTTTCCTTAGTATAGACACACCTAATATGTGAATACCATAGTAATATATTTTTTTAATCAAGGTATTAACCAAAAAAATTTCCAACCATAAGGAAAACATTCAAGCTTCTTCATTATTTGAAAAGACCATATATTACTAAATATATCTATATGAACCTAGTTTTTTAGTAATCTAGGAATAATATTACATATGATATAATTCCATTTATGAACCTAATATGGATTCATAATTCGATTAGGAATGTTTCTTGGTGTCTAGTAATTATTTAAATTGTGGATCCCGATACATTGGAGAAAAAACTAGTTTTAATGGATAATAGAAACTGTGAGACCCATCCCACCTGAAATCCATGAACTGATTGATAATGGAAAATGGGTTGATCTAGGGTGCACTATTTTCCCTTAACATGAGAATATGGTCACACGCCCATAAAAAAACTAAAAAAAATTGAGCATATGTGATTTTCATAGTTGGTGCATGGTTTTTCTAGCCGTGTAGAATAATCATGTGAAGTTCCCCTCTCTATACAAGATATAGAATGGTTGGTGTATGGTTTTTCCAACCATATATCCCAATCATGTGACCCATTTGTTTGGGGTAAAATTACAGACTCTCCCATAATGGAATGTTTAAAAAACACCTTCTTTTATATTTAATCATAAACGAATAACAAGGGATCTCTTCTTCCATTTTGATCTCCCAATCCATATTTCATATTATTTGGTACAGTTCTTCCTTCCAGAGATTCATCAAATCATTGTTCCTCTAGTTAAATCAACACCACTTAGATATTAATACAGTTGTATCCATTTATTGTTCTTCTTTCTAACAACAAAACTATATATAAATACGATCATATGCCCTAATTTCTGGGAGATAATCAATTAATCAGATATCTTCCATTCATGGCCAAATAAGAGGCTGATATTGGATAATAAGTGTTTTTTGAGTATGAGGTAGTTAGTCTATATGTCATCCCTCAGGTTTCAACATTTTATATATAGACATAATTTATTTATGTGAATTTCATTGTGTGTGACGTATTAAATCAATGTGACTTGCTTCAGTCATCAAAAAAATATTCTGAGACTCCAGTAAAATATAATATTAATCATTGGAGTTTAATACCTCTATATCGACCAACCCATGTAGGGTGTATCTAATAATTTTTCCCTTTTAGGTTTTTTTATGTATATCTGATCCACCTTTCGAGTGAGCTTCGAATGACCCTGCTGATTTTATGACATACCGTAATCAAATTAATTTTAAAATGGTTTCTAATATCACTTGAATCACATAGTTTTAGTTTGACATTCAATGGTATATAATTGAAAATAATCAGTTAATCATTAAATGAGTAAACTGAAATGTATACAAGTACATTACATGAAATAACAAAATATAAATAAAGAATTTGGTTTCACATCTATAGAATATCATTCTTATTTTCTATAAGGAAGTAAAGTAATCTAAAATAATTTAATATGATATATATGAGTTAAAAAATGGCGTCATTTCCTTATTTCTTGTTACCAAAATGAATGGGATGGTATGAACCCTTTGAATTATAAAATGGAAAAATTATTACATGAAATTTATTAATAGATTTTTTGATTATATGGTGCCTATTTTGTATAGAACTATTCATTTCTATAGGATTGTCCTGACATTGGATTACTATGGATTTCTTAGTGTATTCCATGATAACACGTAGATTCCATTCTGATTCAAGGATGCCAGTTTCCATAGGTGAGACCACATTGGATATCAAATCTTTAGTACTTGTGGATTCCTAGTAGGACCCCGTCTGATTCCACCATTATAATTAAAATAAACATTTGAATCTCTCCATAATTCTACCATGGTGTCTAAGAACAAGAGGCACCTTTTTTACATTCATTCATCCATGTAATTTCATATCAATTTTACATTGGATGATATCCTTCACCTCAAATAGGATCATTGTTGTGGAATTACTTGGTGATTCCCCATTTATTAATCTCAACGTACATATAGGTAGGCTATAATATCTTACCTTATTTGGAATGACCCCAAAGTTATTGGATTCAATAGATGTTTCCTTGAGTCCCTTTTTTCATTATTATCATTAAATGACTCCTTATTATATATTGGATCATTTCACAATTATTAACCTTACAAGATTCAATATTATATCATTTATCCTATCACTATTATTATCATGTTAGTATGATAGTGTAGGATTAACTTATCATGGAATATATAAATATATATAAATATATATATATATATATATGTAAGATATAACATAATAAATAATGAAATTTTTTTCATGTTAATAAACTAGGTTACTCTGATGTAGGTACATGGGTATTTAAGTTATTATATTTATTTTCCTTAATATATCTATTCATTCACATAGTTTGGTTTATATTGAATGGAATAGCTATTATAGATATCTTTCATAGTGAACTACTGACACTTATCGGACACCCTATACAATCCATCATTTCCTCCCAGTCCGACTACATGCATACAAGTTTTTATATGGGGAGACTCCTAATATGAACACTTTTTTCCTTCTTGCATAGTGAACAACTTTGTAGAATTTTACCATGCTATATCTTTAGATTCTTGGATATTTTTTTTATTTATTTTTTATAAATTTTTTATAATATGTTATGCATGTTTTCTTTTGTCAATGATATCTAGATTTTTAGTGACATGGGATTTATCATCAAAATTTTTATGTGATTACCAGTGGTTTAGATATTTGAAATTCTAGTCTACTAATTCTTTGTCTACTTTTTTCGACTATATATATTACTAAATTTAGTAGTTATTTCATTTATTGGAGTGTATACACTCTATTAATTTAGGAATAGTCTTCCCATGGACACACTCTAGTTCTTCAGTGATAGTCGAAAACCTTTGGTTTTTAAGGACATGAAACTGAGGTCATATGGTCAGTGGGGATTAAGGAACCATTGAGTTGAATATGGGTTTGGGAAATCACATTGTGGTATTAGATAATTTCACATTATTATTTAATACTTTTGAAAAATAGAAAATATGATAAAATTCATTATAGCATGTCTATAAGTTGTTCTTGGGTGTATCAAACCCATGTTCGGGGTAAATATCATATTGCCTACATTATAGTTCTTGTTTTTTTTCTTATTATGATTTTTATCATTTCACTATTGGGAAACACCAATAATATGTGATAGTTATAATTTATATTTTTATTTTATATTTTATTTTATACATTGTCTAATGATATGAGGGTAATTATCAATTTCTCAGGAAATCATTAAAAGAACCTTGAATTCACGTGCCATTAATATCTCCATTCCATATATGTGTATTTCACTACATTCATTTTCCATTATTGATGGTGATTATTGAGTGAGAGTTATATATATATATATATTTATATATATATATATATATTAATGTTGATCGTGGGATTCAATTGCAAATTTATAATTTAAATTCATGATGTGTATAGTCCTCATGTGTAAGAATATGAAATTTACACAGTTGAGCCATTTCAATGTTATTTCAATCTTTTTAAAATGGAATTCCCCTCTATGGCCTTTTTGAACCCTCCACACATGGAAACCCCCCTGAGGTAGTGCCCTAGCCAGGGATGGATCTGTTGCTAGCTGAGATGGAAGAGCATCCTAGAGCGTGACAACACGACATCAATGGTCCGTCAAGAGATCTACTAGCGATTGGTCCACGCCACATTTCCCCCCAGAAGAGACCGGGCATCCCGGTAAGGCAGGTGGATCCCGGGGGAGAGGATCTACCCGAAAGCGGACTCCTAGGATTCGATCCATGAGCTTCCCAATGATCTTAGTGGATGTTCCACTCTCATTCACCTCCAGACAACCACCGAAGTGGCATTTGAATGTAATTAATTTGGCATATGTTTATGTGATAATTTGTATGAGACCAGATTCATTAGGAATGGTGATCCATTTTAAATGGACCTTTATATATTTAAATATGATGGTTTCAATTAAAATATTATGTATGACTTATGAAATAAATATAGTAAAATATATGAAAAGTAATGGTTCTGTTGACACTTCATCAACTTGAACGCCTGAAATTTATAACTAAAATATACTAATACATAGCCTTCAAAGAGGGAATTAGGTTTAGTATTCCTTTTTTTATTAGTCTTTTACATATGTTTAGATGATATTATTACTATCTATTTGATTCATCACACTTTATAAGGCATATACATGTAATTTGTAGACCAATTCCACCGTGACATCCTCATTTCATGTGCATGGAGTGTGTTGATGACCATGCTATTGACATGGTGGGACTGGAGATTCCAATATTTTAGTCAAGAGTTTAACATTATCTACTGGATGTGGTACCTGATCTCATTACCAATTGAAATATTTTGATAACTGTCCACATCGGACGAGGTCCATGCATGGTTATCCATGACCCGCACCTACGATGGCTGATTTAACCCATGAGATCTAGTAGTATCATCCTCACACCTTCTCAAATGATGGAATTCCACATGCCATCGAGTATTTGATGGAGGCTACTCAATATCACTTTTATAATATAGAGATACCTCTAGTGAAGTGGTTCATTCTTTATAATTATATGCTCCATGGTTTGGCTAGTTGCGGGTGTGATGTAATTGACGTGGCTACTCTTTATTAAGACATGATTGGGGATTATTTCCATACTGACCACTATGATTACGTCTTTTCTCATAAACTGGTAGGTGGTCGATCAAGGGAGTTCAACCATATCAATTTGGGTTCTATTTCAGTTAGTGATTAATTCGAGAATTTTGATGAGTTACAATTCATTTCACCCCTTCAAACTACTACTTTTCTTTCACATTCTGGATGCTTTGAGGGTGGACTTCAGTACGTCATCCATATTCTTGTGAACATATTTATTTATACTACCTTTTCTATGATATTAAATTTGTTTATTATCAATAATGAAAATATAATGGAAGGAGACAATACATGATATTTGATTACTATTCCAGTAGGCCCATAAAAAGACTAGAAGCATTAATCATTCCCTCAAGGATTCATGCTTGTGTAATTGCAACCAAAATACCTATAATTGTTGATATACGGTGTTTAATATATTTAGTTGACAATGGAATCTGAAGACTCTGTGTGATAGAGACACTCTGGAGTGCTGATCTAATAATCCTATTTGGAACTATTAGTGATTTGTAGGACCTTTTCAATGGTTTATTATGTAAAATGAACCAAAATAACTCCACAATCAAAGTAAGGATCCTAAATAATTGTATGGAAATGATATAGAATAAAACCTACTAGACTAGATGATGTGGAGGTCATGGACACAATATCCAAGCCTCATTTTTTTAGTAGTTCAAGCAGAACGGTCATGATCGAGGTAGTCCGGCTATAACACGATATATGTATTAGGTTAGTATCTTGAATTTTAGAGAATATTTGAGGATCAATGTGCAGTATCTTCTATCGTATTATGTACTGTTATAGAATCATCCACTATAATATCTGATATGATTTATATAGGTTCTTCTAATTCCATCACTTCATTATCTATCATAGAATTTATCAATTTAGAAATAAAGAAATAATTTGATGTAATGACCTAGGATACACTGATGAGAGTTTGGTCAGGCGGAATACACTAGTGATGGAATGACCCCCATTAGGTAGAAATTTACCCTTTCTTTTGGGATGCATTTTTTCCAATATGCAATGCTTAGATGTTATTCTCAATATGGATTGACTACCAATTTATCATTTTTTTGTTGAATTCAATCGCCATAGGGTAAGTTTTACATCTCTAAAGGGAAGAATGTTTCTACACAGGGGTACGTATGATGAATTGTCTTGTATATATTGAAAAGAGCATCATGATATGGGTGGGGAGACATTATAGAATTATAATCTCTTCATAGGGGATTATAGTTTAATAGTTCTGAATTCCCTCTAATACTAAATAATTTTAGGATCAATCTCCAAGCTATTTTTCTAGATTCCAACCAGAAAGTGTGGTAGAATTTACAATTTAACTCAGTCCAAGAGAATATATAGTGTCCATTCCACAATAAAAAATGGGACCTACGGATATCAAGAAGATAAATTGGTTGTGGATATACATAGATCCTAGTGGTTTTTAGTACAGTAACACTTCCACATTAAGTTCACCTATACATTTCACCAAAATGTTGGTTGTGAAACTTTACATATGTTGGGATTAGAGATGTATTAACAAGATTCTGGTCAAGAAAGGTTATCCACCATAATGAATAGATGATCAATTTTACAATCATCAAGGTGAAACAATGTTATCTATGATCTATTTCATAGAGTATTCATCAGGTGAACTTCATAACAGAAAACATACCTTGTATTGATTTCCAAAATAGTTATTGTCTATATGGGAATCTCATTGTGTAGTTTGGTATTAATAAATAGCCCACTATTTTAATTGATTTGATGGAATGTATATTCCATACCTATCTAGATTCATTCTCTATAGTATTTCTGGACGAAATCATGGTCTATTATAACCCTCATAACAACCATGCTATGAACCTTTATATCGATCAGATTACACTAAGAGAGAAGAAGATTTATCCAAATCATTCTGATTCCCCATTCATAGTTCGAGAAGTTCAGTAATTTGGTCTAATTATCTCAATATTAATAGTCTCTCTTAACTTATAGAAGGAAAATTTTGTTTTTTCATAGGATCATTCATAGACCTTTTTTGACATAAAATGTTTATTACATATTCCTTCATATTAAAAACTTTTTATAAAAGTATTATCACCCTTTTTTCACATATTTTTGTTCTTAAAAATAATGGTGTTATGTTCCATTAGTTAGAAAGATGTGATAAGTACACTTATGAGCCTAAAGGGAAGCTTTTACTCAAATATATTCTTATTCATCCTGATCACGGTAGAGGATATACCATTTTTTGTGACATATAAAACAATTTCTGGGTAGAAGGAATGATGGTAGAGGATAGTGTATTTTCTTATATATCATGATTGTTAATACCTCATGGGAGAAATTATTTAACACATAAGCTTCACCTAGAATTAGTTTTCCATGACATATGTTGCTGGATAAATTATATATTGTTTTGGAACATTGTGGTGTATTCAGATGAAATGAGAATAAAATATATATTTACATGAAATGAAATTAACCCCATAAAACATAGATGGTTCATATATATTCATTCCAGTTGGTTATATCTTTCCTATATGGCCTGAAACAAAAAATATTGTGGAATATTAACTTAGTCGAAAGATATTGGCACTATCCCAATTGGAATCCATTGAAGAATGTAAATTGATGGCCATTTCCTCAAATCTACACCTTGAAATTCATGATAGTCCTGATAAGAATTATCTCTCAACCATGAATGTTTCATATTCCCTTCTTTATAATTGGAATAGAATGAAATTATCTGGTCTAGAATATTTGGATCTCAACGAGACAATTTCAGGAGACGACTAGCCTCTATATTTTTCTATGGGAAAATAATACTTCCAATGAATAAATGGATGTATATGGGTTTATAATTACAAGAGAGAGGAGTTTATGTGGGATTTCCATGCTTTTATGTGGGCTATTATTCCAGGAATCCCCAATATGTGTCGAGATATGCCTTCGTGTATTGCTGGTCTGGGATGAAATGGAATATAACAGGCTATATCATTGGGTTTCTCAACTATCGGTAGGTGAAGGTGGTTAAATAGAGACCTAAATGAATGTTACATCAACAATAAGTTCCATAAATGATATGTAATGATCTTTCCATGGACTTTTTAGTTTTCATACTGTGGTCTCCTAGAGGTAGAGAGATTGTATGAGAATGCGTTGACTAACATAATGATGTGTTGGGTATATTTGTGATCCTAGATACATCATTATTAAATTATCTTGGATAGTTATTTGTATTTTTTATAATCCAAATGTATAGTCACACTCATAAAATTATTTCATACATGTACAATCTTTTCTTGCAACAATTAATTTGGGGTTACAGATTTTTATGGATACATAGGTGAATCTAAGAATGGATTTCCCCCCTCAGACTTATGAACAATCAAAACAAATGATAGAGGTGTTAGAGTACATGTTCCTGACATGTCTCTTGGAATACAACAATTCTTGGTAGAATTTTATCTCTATTACCGAGTTATTCAATATTAATAACATTCAGGGGAAATTTCAAATACATCCATTTGAGTCCCTATCTGGTGGGATGTCACATTCAAAATAATTCTATTTAGAGGTAGGATTGGTTTCCCTACTATAATATCATCTCATGTAGATGAATTCATAAATGGTTGAGATAATGAGTGCTTGTATTTTTTTCTTCTCAGTCTAGATTGAAATCTAATGAAGGTTTCCATATATGACCTATATATTTCATGGTTGGGATCATGTTTTCCTATGGGTATCACCTATGATTGGTCATAGAGGGATACTGAGTCAAAGGAATTAGTATATATGTTATGTAGGTCCATTTGAGATTTTTAATAGTGTCAGCATGGTATCCTATCAGTTTCCACTACCTTCGAGGTGATGTCACAGGCATGATGTCTTCCACATTTCACATATTTTCCATTATCATACCAACCCATATCGTACTTTTGATCCTGAGGAAGTTGTTTTTGGTGAAAATGAATTATTTTTAGAGTATCCTATAAACATCATTGATCTATTCACAATGTTTCTCTGAGGTTGGTAAGTCCCCATAGTATGGGTGTCAGGGAAGAGTGACCATGTTCATGAAACAATTTCAAAGGGAGAGGCTATTGTACATTCCCACATGTATGTGTTGATTTAAGAATGTTCCCAACCCTTGGATAGTGATCTTAGGGAGGTGTTACATTAAGTGGAAAGACATTAAGAACTGATTTTTCTACAGAGTTATGGACTATATTATATTTGGTCTTAATATTTTATGGACAAAATATATATTCCGAACAACATTAGGAAGGTTTTATAGGATAATATGTGTTTGTTAAGAGCCCAGAACCCATTCCGATGCAGAAAAAATTAGGTGAATTGTTTTGTAGAAACATTGTGACTGATCCAACAATACCACTTACAATAGTGTGATGAAGACAATGGGTTGAAATAGGGTGAACAGTTTCCCATAAACATTTTATAGGTTCTCTATGACTCTGAATTTTTATAATAATTTTTTAATAGGTTCCTTTCATGAATTGACCTTGGTTTCTCTAACTATGTGGCATAATTATGGTAAGTTCGCGTACATATAGATAATGGTGCACAATTTGTTCGATTGGGACAATTATATGACCAAACTGTGTAACCCATGTTTCAAGGTGAAAATAGATTATATCCCATAATGAAAATTTTAAAAAAACCCCTTATTTATTATTATATCTCTTGCGGAAATAAAGATATATTCTTCCAATTTCATCTCCCAAACCATTGATCATATAATTATATCCCATTCATCCATTTGGAGACTGACAAAACCAACATTTTCCTCATTGAATAATTTTTTTATAAGATATTAATTCTCTTTTAACAATGTTTTATTCTTATTTATTTCATGGAATAAATTTAATAATAGAATATTATAACATCTTTTAGGGATACTAATAAATTCATTAAATCTATTCCAATCCATGCCAAACTAGAGG
The DNA here is from genome assembly GCA_963277665.1 of Viscum album. Taxonomy (NCBI): domain Eukaryota; kingdom Viridiplantae; phylum Streptophyta; class Magnoliopsida; order Santalales; family Viscaceae; genus Viscum; species Viscum album. The sequence goes on from OY728137.1 coordinate 1,663,915,140, forward strand.
CTGAAACTGAAAGAAGTGGTTCATATGTATATTATCCCTAGATCCTTGAATCCCATAGTTGGTATATTTTTTATTACAATGGAGTAAATAATAGAGGCCACATTAATATGGATTGATCATTTTAGTAGAATTTTTGAAAACTGTTAAATAATTGATTCCCTTATTAAATTGATAAATTAAAAATATAAAATATCCTAAAAAATTCATCCGGGAAACATATTCAAATGTTTTAACAACAAAATACGGGGTATGAAAAAATGAAAGGGGAGATATCAAATAGTTAGTAAGGGTTAAAAATCATTAACGGGTGAGACAAATTCAATAATATAATGAAAAGTTAAATCACAAAACAACACATTCAATCAATGAACTGAGATTGAAAATGAATACATATATTTTTTCTCATAGTGAGCATCCCATGGAATGTGTCACATGGATAATAAATGGAAAAAATTATTAATCATTATATTTCTTTTATCTAGAACATGATCCATTATACCATCAAGATGTCTTATTCCTATTTGTAGAAACCCACCAAATTCTTCTTGTAAAAAATAATGAATGAATTTTCACTAACTATTTTTACTCATTTTTATTGTTGATGAAAAAGGGGCTATAATGGGACGTGCCCATCACTAAATGTCTAATGAATTATTCATACATGTATTTAATTTGTGTACAATATTACATATCAAAATATATGTTTTTATTATCAGATAAAAATTTATCAATATTCAATAATTCAAAGTAAACAACTTATGTAAAAATGATATACGGTTTAGACAATAATCATAGCCATGATACAAGATAATATTAATATTTAAGAGGAATATAATTTCAAATGAAAAATTGATCACATGAGGATAGTACACATTCCACATAAAAATGATTATGTGAAAATTACCAAGTACGTCTCAATGATATTGAAATTTTATATGAAGCCCTTTATCTTATTAATGATTCTATTCTATACATAATCATAATGTCTTGGATAATTATATTAAATACATATATTAATTAATTCATAACAATTTTTACATGTACTGTATTTATTATAATATTTTCAAGACCATTAATAGAATTTTTAATGAGTTATAATATACAATATTATAATTCTAGAGTTCTCATTTCCTTTCATTTTATAATCACTTAACTTGTATACATTTTTGGGAAATCATATTATATGAGAATAGTTTTTTGGATTTTATATTATATGTTATTAATGAACATGTATAATATTAAATTGTTATATATTTCATTAGTTTATGGGGTGTGAGTAGGAATCATTATATAAAATGGTAGTGATAAACATTCAGATTATTTTGGCATTTATTTGATCATCACAAACTAGTTTTTTCTATTGAAATAACATTATGTATATATAATTATTCTATAATAATAAATAAATTATAATACATATATTATGTTTTTAACCATAAATATGTTTTTGCAATTATCGTTGATGGCATAATTGAAAAACTATAACTTGTAATCCCCACATGTGGTAAATGAGCACCCCATGAACGATGTTTTCAATTTTAGAATAAAATTAAGTAAAAAATTGGTTTCATGATGAAATTTCTAATAACGAAATAAAATTAAATTATATATAATATACAAAAGTCATAATTATACTTTTTATATAATAAGTATGGATAGAATAAAAAATAAAAAAATGAAAGATAATGAAAAATAATTTACCTCTTAAATAACACTCTTTCTAAACCTACATTAGGAAAGTGATTTTGATATTTTTCTGAGTCAAATGACTCTTGAAAGTGTTAGAGACTTTCTGAAGGATTTTTTTGTTATAAATTAGGATAGATTCAAGGATTTTTGGGGGTGGGGAGAAGAGGCTGTGAGGGTGGTTTTTTTATTTAAGGAGAGGGGTGTTTTTTTTATTCTAATAATTTTTTTATTAGTTTGGCACAATATAATAATTATTGAAAATTTATAAGTATAAAATAGTAACTAGTATATTTAAGTTCATACTAAGGGTTATTACATCATCTATTCATAATTTATGACACAATTAATCATGTATTTTTTTATATGGTAAATTACCATATTTCTCTATTCACAAAATATTCAATTATTTTATAAAAATCCCAATAATCCACGAAAACCTTTTCTAAATTTGTATAATAAAAAAGTGAACTCCATTTTCTTAAAATAATATTATATTAATGAAAAATATATTTTTTAAGTTAATCATCATTTACATTAAAAATAATAAATTCAAATTTATAAATAATTTTCTAGAATATTACAAAATAAAGTAAGTTATCACAAAATTGTATAAGAATACATGAAAATATTAACTTAAGAAATTTTTTTATAAATTTTTTTTCATTTACAAATATTTAAATCAATAAAATTTATATAAACATTAATGTATTTAATAAATACCAAATAATAATTTTTCATTTTCATAATAAATTATTTACTTATACTCATAAAAAATTAAAACATATATCCATTTATAAGTGCCATAAATATTATTATTACTTTCATAGGTGAGGTTACTATTCTATTGGATTAATTACTATTCATATGGATCACATTACAATTCCAAAGTTGAATTTACTATTTAATTGGTATATTTTTATTAATTTCTAGAAAAAAATCTTATTTCAATCATTTTCATTTATAGAGGTTATTTTGGGTTATCGATGTAATTTTATATTATTTATACAATATAATTTTTTTGGGTAATGAATGGTATAAAATGGATAAAATTTATGTAAGAGGATACATAATGTAAAAATTTTGGGTGATATATTATTCCCGCCTAATTTTTTTTTCGTCCATTATTTCCGGAATATTTAATTCTAAACATATTCGGGTTTTTTTCTCTTCATAAAATACTCAAATTTGCACATCATTTATTATATTTTATGGTTTCTCAAAAAAAAAACCTTTACCTGTCATGTAATGCCCCGACCCTAGAAGTCCAGAGTCAGTGCATTATTATGTATCATTGGCATGATCATAAAAGATTAAGTCTCGAAAGATCGATTAGTTTTGTATCCTTGGATGTACAAGATATATTAATAAGGTTTACCTTACATCATAAAATGTAAACTTCAACAACTATGATTTCATAGACAACACTGAGATCCCATAGACTATCCATAGATGTCATCTATAATATACTTCATTGCCTACTAGGAAAAATAAAATATAGAAAGGTTTGACCTCAGATGCTGAGTAAGGATATCGACATATTAGAAATTTTTATAAATTAAAATAAACATTTTAAGAAATGTATAACTAAAAAAAGCTTTTTAAACCTGAACATCAGCATAATATGGAAATAATAAAATGAAATAGTGCCATTTACATATTAACATGGATATTATACTAGTCTAATAATCACATGCAATATCAATAACCACATTCATAATGATGGAATGTATAATTTCATACAATCATAACCACATAGTTATGGCCTCGTTCCAAGACTACAAATAAGATTTTGTCAAGGACTTGTGACGAGACACTAGTTTGTCTCATGAGACCTACCGCTGGATCGAGGAGCTATAGTGGGCTCCACCCGTAACATAAAAAGTCCAATGCATTACTCATATGAAAAGGTTAAAGAATAATCTCTACATTTGTATTAAAACTAGCATACGAAATGTCAATATTTTAACCACAAACCATGAATGGTATAAAAAGAGCACATCCATAGTCAAACATAAATCATTCAATACAATTTGGAATATTTTAATATAATAGATAAACCTCAATAGAGAATAATGAATTATATTGACATAGATTAAAATAATCATCAAAAAAATATAAGAGAATATCCACCTTTTTCTTGAAAACATTTAAGAGTCTCACAATTTATCAAGAAGCTGTTTAAAATAGATTTTTTAATAAAAAATTCAGATACCACATTGATACATTTAAAAGGAATTTTTATTTTAAATCTTTAATATGCATATAAATAAATCCTTAAAAACTTTTTTAAGACATGGAAATTAATGAGAATGATTTTGAATAATAAATATTCAAAACATTTTAAAATAATATTTTAGTTAGAGTTCCTAAACAAAAGAGTGACACTTGAATAAAAATAATTGAGAAAATAAAAACATTGTAATATCATGAGAATAAAGGGATTCATGATAAACTATATAAAATTACATTATATACACCATATAAAAGTGATTTGGTGTATAACAACAATGAAGTCTCAATGGAATGTAAATTGAGATGAAATCACTTATAAAGACTGTGTCCCTAGGATAAGGATAAATCAATGACATAATTATGTGTGAAAAATATAAATACAGTAAATATGATTTGATATTAAGTGAAAATAAATCATAGGACATTCACACATATTCTTATAAAAACAAAACCAATGAATTCGATATTTAACTCAACAAATGGGGATTGAGTTAAAATTACTCTTATCATATTCATATTGTAGACTTGAGAATTTATCAAAGGAGTGATTATGTGTATCAAAAGTATATCCCCATAAAGGGGAGTAGAAATTATGACATATGCAAATGTAAAGTGATTCGACACAAAATCTTGGAGTAAAATAATCAATAAAGAATCCTTAATGTCAAATGAGTGGAAATTGAAATTTCAAATTCCCTTATCAATTTGGTAACATACATAACATACACCCATGAAAGAGGGAGCATCAAATTATGATTTAAATTTCCATATATTACCATATATTAAACAATTAATACAATCATGGGTATTACACACCCCACATGCAATAAAAATGTGGTAAATAATGGAAATCTCACGGAATTAAAAGTCAGATAAGAAACTCCTTATATTTTACATTTTCCTTGGTTGGGGATAGTTTAAACTATTTTATAATGGTGAAATAATTGTTATTAAATTATTCAAGAATCATATACATTTATATGATAACATATATGATATTTCAACATTGATTTGTTAATAATATATTAGTATTATCGTCATTTCGGGTGTTAACAGATTAGTTTTCCTTTATATTCTTTGTTATGTGAGCCATTTTTTTATGGATGGGATGCATCATATTCATATCCAGAATGATATCATGCCTCTAAAAATTATTTTTAATCATAAAATGAAATATAGTCTTGAATGGATACGACTGGGAATGAATTTGATCACGTTTGCGGAAACGGTAATCCGTACATACGCACGAGCAACAATATAATTCTTTTGATATTTAAATAATATATAACTGAATTGTATACCATATATAAAGAATAATTATAATGTTATATTTGTAACACGCCAAGAATTTATGAAAAATATTATTTTTAATTTCATTAATGTCTTGTGTTTTACGCTACCCAAAAAGGGGCTTGCACAACATGCATCCCAGACTTGGCTTGCATTACATGCATGCGTGACCTTCCACGATAGCGTGTGTTGAACGTAATACCGAGTTTTTCTAAACAACGATATGCTATTAAAATATTTTTAAAACATGCCGTTATGAAAAGTAATAACCACTTTTTGAAATTTTTTTAATTTTATTTTTTAAAATGGACTTCATTTTTGGATTTGAAATATCTAAATTACCCTAGGGTGAAATTTTGGTATTTTTCTTGAAACTTTCAATTTTTGATGAATAGTGAAAACATTGGGTTACTATTTAAAAACCGACATTTTATTTAAATAATTATTTATTTTATTTAAATTTATTTTAGGTCAAAATTGATAAATAATACCTATATAAGTTAAATGTAATTCATTGGAGTAATTTTATAATAATTTTAGATATATAAAAATTTTATTGAACTTTTCTCCATGTTTTACCCACCTCCTAGGAGAATTTGAAAATTTACATAAAACATAATTTTACCGCTTCTGTGAGTGGATTTTCAAAAATCCAAGAGACACAGTTGATGTCAGTAAGTAAAATGTGGTTCAATGAGATGAAAATAATTTTTTGTGAATAGTAACTTTTTAATTTTTTTACCACGGTTAAAAGTAAATAGGGTAATTAAGGGTAAAAATGATATTATTATTACCCTAACACATGTCATAATTCTATTGGATAAGATTAATTCGACCAAAAACAACCGTAGGAATAAAATATTACCATTTAGGCCCACTTGGATTAGATTAAGAGATTTATTATTAATTTATTTAAAGAAGGTTTCAAATAGTTAAAATCAATGTTTAATAAGTATATCATTTTTAATATAGGGTTATACATAAGATAAATTCGACTATAAATATTCATTATAAATATAAAAAGTTTTCCTACATAATTATATTTTATTTGTAAATTTTAGACATTAAATAAGTTAATTTATTTATGACACAAAGATGATGCAATAATTATCTTATTAATGAAATATTGATATAATTGATGTTATAAATACCCAAATAAATGTAATTTGAGACTTTTTATGAATTACACTAATTTTCTAGGTTAATATGACTTGTTAATATTGATTTAATTAACTTTTTTTCTAACTAATAATTCTTTTATGATTTTCACAAAAATCAATTATTAAATAGTGTAAAAATTGTCATAAAATAGTTTTTAAAACAAATATTATATTATTAATTGTTATTTTATTCTTAAAAATCTATGGTTCAGCCACATTACTTATATAAGGTTATATATATTAATAATAAACAACTTTAGGATCGTTTGGCTTGTTATAGTAAGTTTATTAACCTTATAGTGTATGAACACAAAAAGACACGGTAAAAGTAAAATTATCTAACTTAATGTTAAAACTAAATGATAAGGATAAAATAGTAAACTAAACTTGTCCAAATTATATTGGATGAGAGTATTTAGACCCATACCCACCTTAGCTTCTAAATTAATCAATTTGGAGGAAATTAAAACCGAATTTGGCTTTATAATAAAAAAATATTTTTAGTTATTACAAAGGTGCCTCTCTTCTCCCTTATAAAAGGGAACCTCCTCCCTCTCTTCCTCACACCACTTTGTGCCTTAAATATCTTCCAACACCTGAAACGTTCTCTTATACACTTCCTTAACAACATTTTAGAGGTCCTAGTCTTCTTCAAAGACCAATTTTAGTAACCTAAGAGGAGAACTCAAAGAGGCGCTTCAAAGAAGAGGTAATGTATGTTACCGATTCTTTCAACATTGTTTCTTCTTCCAATTGTTATTATTAGGTTGATTCATTATAAAGTAATAACATCAGTATCAATAATATACTGATATGTTATTATACGTATGAAACAACTCTATTTTCACCATCTATCCATCCTACGGAAAATGAAATCACCGCGCGTGTGTACATACGGAATACAGTCTCCACACCGTTGTGTAATCTATTTTCCACCACCACCTTACTTGGATGGGTATAATGGTGTAAATAATAACTATATATGATTATTGTAAAGTGATATTGATTCGGAAATAGTATACATACACTCCAATACAATTCCACGATAATGAGAATGATATCATCGCTCGTGCGTACGTACGGACTACCGTCTCCACAACGCGATAAGATTCACTCTCCACGATAACCATTCATGAATGATTATAAAGTATATATTATAAGTAATCATGAAATATATGACATAATAATGATACTGAATTTATGTGTATATATATGTATTTCATCTACTTAATTCCATTCAACTCAATAAGGAAATGAAAACAACGTTCATGCTTACGTACGGCCTACCATCTCCATGAACGGTGTATTTCATTGCATATATCGATCTATTATATATATGTATATTTTGAATATATATAATATATAAATCATGTTTTATATTCTGGAATTATGTAATCATGATCTAAGTAATCATATGAATAATTACAAGTCAAAACATAGACGACAAATGAAACGATTTTACCCAAAACACTTTTTAACATGGAATTTACAAAAGAACGGGGAATATAAAGTCATAAGTAAACCATATATGATATCAAAAAAATGATTATGATTCTGTAATAAGTCAAGGACATTATTTAAATCATTATACAGAAGTTTTGGATACATACGAAGCATATCGAACATACGGTAAGGGATAATTTTATAAATCTCATTTTTATCAGAGATTGCTTATTCGTAAGTATTTACTGGGGTTATTTCTATCAACCATGTCCATATTTTATAAAAGTGTTTTCATGTATGTTTAAAGTCCTTTTTACCCATTTTTTACTTTTACTACATGGTATGTAATGAATCTTTCATTTGTATACGTTACGAGGTACTTGTTTGACTTTTCCGGCAAAAGTACGAGAAGAATGTTTTTTAACATATACGTCGTGAACAGATTTTTACGGTTTCATAAAGACTTATTTTCAAGAAGCTTACTCCAAAAGATTTCCTGACTATTTTCAAAAAATTCATTTTATTTAAAATTGCATGAGATTTTGTACAAAGAAAATGATTTTGAAGAAGAAAGAATACTTTCCTCAAGAATGCATTTTAAGTGTTTTATCAAAACCATTTTTCCATCTAAGATGACATTATTTCATAAGTGTATGTTTCATGTATAATGTATCTATTATTTACATGGTTTCACTTTTCTTATTATGAAATGATATCCATTTCTTTTATATGGATTATGTGATGATGGGATTATGTTTATGAAACCCATTTTATTCGTTGGGTTATTATGAATGATGTATGTTTATTTTGTGGCACATGTAAGAATGATTTCATTAAGAGATTGGTGGGACCTATATCTCCCTCCAATTCATTGGGTAATGATTTATATCTCTTGAGATAGACATGGCTGGAATGGTAAGTTAATCTGAATCAGTGTTACAGGACTGGAACGATGAGTGAACTAGATTGAGAAAGGGACTTTGTCCACTAAGATGGTCTTGGCAGCAATGTCTTGGCTATAATGGAAATCATAAAAAGTGTTGAATGGTTGCCAAAATTACTTGTTTTACTCCCATGCTATTTTATCATGTTTAATGTTTCTTTATGATCTATGCCTTACGTACTTCAATGTATTATGTGATTGCTTAAGCTTTTGTTGTTTAAACATTATGTTCATGTTTTTAAGTTCAAATGTATATGATTTGTTTTATTTTATCTATTCTTACCCTTACTGAGAATTTGAGCTCACCCTTTATATGTTTTCTTTTCCCCAGGATATAAAGAAAGGTTTTATGTAAGAAAACAAAAGGGGAGGATCTTTATGGGAGATTTTGAAGATCATTCACCATGATTAGAAGATTATGTTCCAAGTTTTCAAAGACACTAAACTATTACGATCCTTGTGTGTCTGTTTTTGTTATGTGTTATGTATTCCACAAAAGTAATGTAATGTCCATGTACGTCAAGCTTCGGGCTTCTACAGTTGGTATCAGAGGATAGGTTTAGTAAACCTTTGCAAACTAGGATGAGAAAACGTTAGTGAGATTCCTAGTGATATTTATAAGGTATGTCTAGGGATGTCCCTAAGGATAAGTATACGTATAGGATATAGTCCTAAAACTACGATAATAATCTTATAATTTAACCTAAAATGTTAGATATTGATGTTACTCCCCCTTGATTATGATTTTTTTCTCTCACACTATTCTTTTTGGGTATTAGAAAATGACTTGAAACAAGATGATTCACGATAATGGAGGATATTATGGACAGTGGAATGATATTGTTCATGAGCAACCAAATGAAATGGGATTTGGAAGTCCAAACATAATTATTATGCCAAATCAGCAATCTCATAATATGATCAATAAACTATAATTTGGTAAGTTTCTTGACTCATATAATAAGAGAAAGTTGAGGTTTAATGATGATCATAGAGGAAAGAGAGTTCAATTTCCCCTATGTAAATCATGTGGGAAGAGGCATCAAGGATAATTTTTCAAAGGAAATGGAAGATCCTTTGGGTGTGGAAAAGAAGGACACAAAGACATTAAGTGCAAAGAAAAAGGTTCAGTTAACACCATGGATGAGGATAATGGTATTTCTACGACATCAACAATGGTTAAATGTTTTAAATGTGGAATGTACAGGCATTATGCAAACCAATTCCCTAATGGAAAGTCTCATGAAGATAATTAGTATGGTCGTATGGGTAGTATTTATGTTGATGATGATGAAGAGACTAAAAATGATATGTGAGATGAAATAATTGATGAAGCTTGGTCAATGGTTTAAGAATGTAGTGGAATGATTATATGTTTATCAATTGTAATGTTGTATAAGTAATCTCATGGTACTATGGAATAAAGAGACATATAAGGATTGTTACACTATTGTCTTTCCTTAAGTTTGGAATGTGTATGATGAATGGTACATGTAACCATGAAAGGTTATTCAGATATTTTTAGAAAGTAGATGATATGCGCATTATGAAGGGATAAGGAGAAAATTAAATGTTTGATAGTATTCAGGAGGTCCTGACTGATATAAGGAGAAGGTTATATCATGGTTTGAGTATATAGAATTTTTTGATTTTGGTATGTGGAAAAATTTAACATTTGACAGCATTCATGTTTTCACTAAGGTTTAGTGGGTATTCATTTTTTAGAAGAATACATATTTAAGGTATTCACATGATGGGAATGTGACCAGCAAGATATATGGGGGATAAATGATGGTATTCACATGCTTGGTTTATGACATATCAAGTAATCGTTTTCTTTATATTATGAGATTGGACAACAGTATTTTAGATAAGCCTAATGATTGGAATGAATTATGTTGGACATAAGTTAGTATTGTTTAAGGATATATGTTTTTTTGATATTATTTATGGGAGGTTATAGTAATGTAGTTTTAGAAAAAGGACAACCTGCATGATGGGAGATAACCCATCGCATCAGACAAGGCTGTGGGAATCGAACCCACAACCGAAGTGTGACTGGCCTTTATCGCCTACCACTGGCCTACAGGAAGACCCTGTTTAGTAGAAACTAGTTTTATTATATTAAGAAGTATGATATATTAAGTGTAAGTCCATTTTAGGAACTATATATGATTAATCTCACTATAGATGGACTTATGTAAGTTTTGATAACTTTTCTAAGATTTTGTTAGAGACAGATAGAATGACCCATCATTCTATCACATGATCTGCTAACACATCACGAATGAAAAATTCAACTTCATTTCTTTAAGAGATGAAGTGGAAATGGTCCAATGAACGACCAACGGTGAGACTTTACCAAAATCACGAAAGTATTTCCTATAATTCCAATTTCATCAACTTTAGGGGAAATGATCTTGAAAACCAAAAATGTTGTCCTAGGGCTCTTATATCCAATGAATCAGATGGTACCATAGATCATTGCAAATCTATGGCTTTGTGATTGTTGGCTATTTCATATCCATGTTCTCTACCACTCTCCATCAGAACATGAAAGTTATATTTCTCTTCCATATCCATATTTTCACCTATGTACTTCTACGTGGAAACCCAGTGATTACTTAATTTGGGTAACCGTTATGTTTCATACTTTAGTTTTTAAAGCCAAGTTTTGGTATTCATTTTTACGATGTCGGTTTCTATTAAAGAAACTTTCATGTTGTAAACCATTTATAACCCCGAAGAATTTCGAGGGCGAAATTCATTTTAAGAGGGTTAGAATGTAACACACCAAGATTTTATGAAAAATATTGTTTTTAATTTCATTAATGTCTTGTGTTGTATGCTACACCAAAATTAGCTTCCACAACACGCATCCCTGACTTGTCTTGCATTACACGGAAGCACGACCTTCCATGATAGCATGTGTTGTACACAATAACGAGTTTCGCTAAAAAATGATATGCTATTAAAATATTTTTAAAACTCGCCGTTATGAAAAGTATTGCCCACTTTCTGAAATTTTATAAATTTTATTTTTGAAAATGGACATCATTTGTGGATTTGGAATATCAAAATTAACCTAGGGTGAAATATTTGTATTTTTCTGGAAGCTTTCAATTTTTGATGAATAGTGAAAACATTGGGTTACTATTTAAAAACTGACTTTTTATTTAAATAATTATATATTTTATTTAAATTTATTTTAGGTCAAAATTGATACATAATACCTATATAAGTTAAATGTAATTCATTGGAGTAATTTTATAATAATTTTAGATATATAAAAATTTCATTGAACTTTTCAACGTCTTTTACCCACCTCCTAGGAGAATTTGCAAATTTACATAAAACATAATTTTACCACTTATGTGAGAGGAATTTCAAAAATCCGAGAGACACGGTTGATGTCAGTAAGTAAAATTTGGTTCAATGAGATGGAAATATTTTTTGGTGAATAGTAACTTTTTACTTTTTTTCACGGTTAAAAGTAAATATGGTAATTAAGGATAAAAATGATATTATTATTATCCTAACACATATCCTAATTCTATTGGATATGTTTAATTCGACCCAAAAACAACCTTAGGAATAAAATATGACCATTTAGGCCCACTTAGATTAGATTAGGACATTTATTATTAATTTATTTAATGAATGGTTGAAATATTTAAAATCAAAGATTAATTATTATATAATTTTTAATATAGGGTTATACATAAGATAAATTCAATTATAAATATTCATTAGAAAGATAAAAATATTTCATACATAATGATATTTTATTTGTAATTTTTAGACTTTAAATAAGTTAATTTATTTATCACACAAAGATGATGCAGTACTTATCATATTAATAAAATATTGACATAATTGATCATATAAATACCCAAATAAATGTAATTTTAGACTTTTTTGGAATTCCACTAATTTTATAGGTTAATATGACATGTTATTATTGATTTAATTAACTTTTTGTTAAACTAATCATTCTGTTATGATTTTCACAACAATAAATTACTAAATAGTGTGAAAATTGACATAAAACAGTTTTTAAAACAAATATTATATTATTAATTGTTATTTTATTACTAAAAATATAAGGTTCCGAAAAATGACTTATATAAGGTTATATATATTAATAATAAACAACTTGGGGTTCTTTTTTCTTGTTATAGTAAGTTTATTAACCTTATAGTGTAAGAACACAAAAAGACATGGTAAAAGTAAAATTATCTATCTTAAAGTTAAAACTAAATGATAAGATTAAAATAGTAAACTAAACTTGTCCTAATTATATTGGATAAGAGGATTTAGACCCATCCCCTCCTTATATTCGAAATAAATCAATTTTGTGCTATTTAAAACCGAATTTGGCTTTATAATAAAATAAGATTTTTAATTATTCCAAAGGTTCCCCTCTCCTCCCTTATAAAAGGGCACCTCCTCCCCCTCTTCTTTACACCACATTGAGCCTTCAAGCTCGGCAAAACCCTGCCAAATTATCATCTACACTTCCCTAACAACATCCTAGAGGTCCTGGTATTCTTCAAAGTCCAATTTTAGTACCCTAAGAGGAGGACTCAAAGAGGCGCTTCAAAGAAGAGGTAATGGCTGTTACCGATTCTTTCAGCTTTGTTTCTTCTTCCACTTGTTCTTCTTAGGATGTTTCATTATGAATTAATAACATAAGTATCACTAATATACTTATATGTTATTGTATGTATGAAACAAAATTATTTCACCATCTATCAATCCTACGGAAAAAGAAATCACCGTGCGTGCGTACGTACGGAATACCGTCTCCACGCCGTGGTGTAATATATTTTCCACCACCACCTTACAAGGATGGGTATAATAGTGTAATTAATAACTATATATGATTATTGTAAAGTGATATTGATTCTAAAATATTATACATACACTCCAATACAATTCCACGATCATGAGAATGATATCATCGCTCGTGCGTACGTACGGACTACCGTCTCCACGACGCGATGAGATTCATTCGCCACGTTAACCATTCATGAATTATTATAAAGTATATATAATAAGTAATCATGAAATATATAACATAATAATGATACTGGATTTATGTGTATATATATGTATGTCATCTACTAAATTCCATTCAACTCGGAAACGAAAACAACGTTCATGCGTACGTACGGCCTACCGTCTCCATAAATGGTGTATTTCTTTCCATTTATCAATCTATTTTATATATGTATATTTTGAATATATATTATATATAAATCATGTTTTATATTCAGGAAATAATTAATCATGATCTATGTAATCATATGAATAATTACAAGTTAAAACCCGGATGACAAGTGAAACGATTTTACCCAAAACACTTTTTAACATGGAATTTACAAATGGACGGGTAATATAAAGTCATATGTAAACCATATATGATATCAAAAAAATGAATATTATTCTGTAATAACTCAATGAAATTATTTAAATCATTATACAGGAGTTTCGGATACATAAAAAACATTCAGACATAAGGTAAGGGATAATTTTACAAATCTCATTTTTATCCGAGATTGCTTATTCGTAAGTATTTACTGGGGTTATTTCTATCAATAATGTCCATCTTTTATAAAAGTGTTTTCGTGTATGTTTAAAGTCCTTTTTAACCATTTTTTTACTTTTAATACCGGGTATTTAATGAATCTTTCTTTTGTTTACGTTACGAGGTACTTTGTTGACATTTCCTGCAAAAGTACGAGAAGAAAGTCTTTTTTTAACATATATGTTGTGAACAGATTTTTACGGTTTCATAAATCCTTATTTTCAAGAATCTTACTCCAAATGATTTCATGACTATTTTCAAAAAAATCCGTTTCTTTTAAAATTTCATGACATTTTGTGAAAATAAAATGAGTTTGAATAAGAAATGATATTTTCCTCAAGAATGCATTTTAAGTGTTTTATCAAAACCATTTTTCTATCTAAGATGACATTATATCATACGTGTAAGTTTCAAGTGTAATGTCTCTATGATTTACATGGTTTCACTTTTATTATTATTACATGATATCCATTTCTTTTATATGGATTATGTGATGAAGGGATTATGTTTATGAAACCCATTTTATTCGTTGGGTTATTATTAATGATGTATGTTTATTTTGTGGCACAAGTAAAAATGATTTCATTATGAGATGGGTGGGACCTATATCTCCCACCAATGCATTGGGTAAATATTTATATCTCATGAGATAGACATGGATGGAACAGTAAGTTAATCTGGTTCAGTGTTACAGGACTGGAATTAGTAGCGAACTCGATTTAGAAAGGGACTTTGTCCACTAAGATGGTCTTGCCAGTAATGCCTTGGCTACTACGGATAGCATAAGAAGTGCTGAATGGTTGCCACAATTACTTGTTTTACTCCCATACTATTTTATCATGTTTAATGTTTCATTATGATCTATTCCTTACGTACTTCCATGTTTTATGTCATTGCTCAAGCTTTTGATGTTTAAACATTATGTTCATGTTTTTAAGTTCAAATGTATATGATTTGTTTTATTTTATCCGTGCTTACCCTTACTGAGCATTTGAGCTCACCATTTGTATATTTTCATTTCCCCAGGATATAAAGAAATGTTTTAGGTAAGAAGACAAACCAGAAAGATCTTTATGGGAGATGTTGAAGATCATTCACCACGATTAGAAGATTACGTTCCAAGTTTCCAAAGACACTAAACTATTACGATCCTTGTGTGTATGATTTTGTTATGTATTATGTATTCTGCAAAAGTAATGTAATGTCCATGTATGTAAAGCTTCAGCTTTCTACAATATTTTATTATTTAAATGAATTACACATCATTATTATTCCCATCAAAATAATAAATTAGTGAATAACAATTACACCATGACATGGAGATGGTAATCTGTACATACACACGTATGGTGATATTTCATTCACAGGATTGATAGATTAATGAATATGGATTTTCCATATTTATAATAACATAAAATTTTATATAATATACTCTATTTATTATTTTATTATGGAATCATCAAAGAAAGAGAAAGTGGAAGAAGGAAGGAACTTGAAAGATGTGGTGATATATTTACCTCTTCTTTGTATTATTCTTTTTGATTTGATCTAAAGGGCTACATAGGTTGGATTTCTGACTAAAGGAAGGCCTATATGATGAAAGAAGGATATTTTAGAGGGTATTTGGGTAGAGGTTGGCCGATCGAAATGGATTTGAAGGTGTGAATTATAGAGAAGGTGGAGTTCCCTTTTATAAGAGGGGTGAGGGGCACCTTAGAAAAACTAGAAATATTATTTTGTAATAAAATAAATATCAGTATCTAATGGCTCAAAAATGGATTATATAAATGATAAGGTGGGGATGGGTCGAACACCACTAAACCAATAGGTTTCAGACTTGTTTAGGTCAATATATTAACTTTATCCTTTAGATTTAACTCTTAGTTAAATAGTTTGAAATTTACAATGTCTCTTTATATTTCTATATTATATAGTTATTAAACTTACTATATACTTCCAATAGAACCCTAAGTGGTTCATTAATGATACACCTATAATTATATAAGTCTTTTGTCCGAACCATTGATTTTTATGGATAGAATATCAAGTTAAAATATATTATTTGTATTAAAAACTCTCTTATGTCAATTTTGACAGTATTTGGAGATTTTTTTATTTTCTAAATTCATAACAACACTATTAGTTCAAAAAAATCTTTCTAACCAACCCTAATATGTCCTATTAACATATGAAATTAGTTTAATTCATAAAAAGACTCAAATTACATTTATTTTGATATTTATAGTATCAATTAGTTTAATATTTCATTAATTAAGTAATTACTGCATCATCATTATGTCATTAATAAATTAAATTATTTAAGGTCTAAAAAATATAAATAAAATACCATTTTGTATTAAATATTTTTAAATTTTTAATTAATATTTTTTGTCAAATTTATCTTATGTGTAACCCTATATTAAAAATGTTTTAGATATTAGACTTTGATTTTAACTCTTATAACTCTTCTTTAAATTAAATAATAATAAATGTCCTAATATATTTCCAGTGGACCATAGTGGTTAATAGATTATTTATAACGATGTTTTTGGTCATGTTATAGTCATAAAATATAATTAGGACATGTGTTATGGTAATAATAATATCATTTTTACTGTTAATTACCCTATTTACTTTTAACAATGGTAAATAAAATTAAAATGATACTATTAACAAAATATTATTTTCATCTTATTGAACCACATTATAATCTTTTATATTAACTGTGTCTTTATGAATTTCAAAATTCAACTCATAGAAGTGGTAAAATTATGTTTTATGTGAATTTGTAAATTCTCTTAGGAGGTGGGTAAAAGACGGTGAAAAGTTCAATAAAATTTTTATATATCTTAAATTATTATAAACTGACACCAATGAATTTCATTGAATTTATATAGGTATTGCTTATCTATTATGAACTAAAATAAATTTTAATAAAATAAATAATTATGCAAATAAAAATTAGGTTTTATACTATAACTTAGTGTTTTTTGCTATTCATCAAAAATTAAAAGTTTTCAGAAACATACCAAAAATTTACCCTATGCTAATTTTGATTTTATGTATTCATAAATGAATTCTATTTTACCAAATTAAACACATTATTATTTAATTTATTAGATTATAATTAATTATCGCTGTTAAAAACAAAAGGGGTGTTTTTATGAAATAATAACTATCAAAATATTGACATTTGTTTATGTCCAATTTCAAAGTGAAATTACTTCCAATTTCCAAAATTGAATTGAATGGTAGAAATATAATTTAATTATAAATCCAAACCATTCATATGTATAGTTGAACACTATAAATTATTTTCATAAAAAAAGTTGTTTTCAGTTAAAATATATTATTTTCAATATTCACCCAAATATGAAAGTTATCTGAAAAAACAAAAAATATATTGAAACTAAAATCTTATGTCCCGATACCAATTAATAAGTTTATTTTTCACAATTCAATTTATAAAAGTTTAAAATATTGGATTTAAAAAGGGTTCACCATTAAAAGGTGGTAAAATTGCATTTTTTTTAAAATACTTCTTGTATCTGAAAAAAATGATTTCGTCCTTACATTATGTCTAAGAAACACATAATATGGATTCTATAATTATAAGGGTTATATAATGTTCAAAATTATGTTAATACATTTCATAACTGCTTTTGAACGGCTGGTTTGGTAAGTCGTGGTGCACTTGAACTCGTTGTCGTGTGATGTGTAATTTATTGAATTACATTGAAGAACTAACGTACTATGAAATCTTGGTGTGTTACATTCTCCCCCCCTTAAATAAATTACATCCAAACAATTTTTAAAATTGGTCTTGGGAATATAATGGAATGTCCCATATCGTAAAAATATTCAATAAAACTATCACATTAAAAGAAAGAAATAAAAGTACAAAGTCACCCAAGATAACCCATAATAGGATTAAATGTTGGAAAACATGGATATGGAAGATAAACTATGTGTCAGGTTCTGATGGAGAGTGATAGAAAACATGATTGAGATAATTTTAACAACAAGAAAACCAAAAACTTGTGATGGGAGAAACAATCATTAGTTTCCCAGTAGGAAAAGTAAACAGATAGCCCTTTTTCATTATAATTTATATTTCATAAATATGAGGAATTATTTATGATATTGACTAAGAACATAAAGAGATATACTTACAGTTTATGTAGAGTTTCATTATTTAATAAATTTCTACCACTAACTCATTTTTTTAAACGATGAGTATTCATGAAGAGTTAGTCACACCGGAAGAACTCGAATAAAATTCTAGAGAATCAAATGATCCAAAAAGGATAAACTATATATTTACCATGTCTTTAGAGAATAATTAAAACCAAAATGGTTATTACAATCTGATGATCCCCCAAAAGGATATTACATTAAATACAGAAACACTAATATGAATTTCTAAAATTAAACCAAAAATACCCCAAAGATAAATAAATACCATTCAATAAAAAAATATCCTTAAAATCTTTCAAAATAATCAAAACTAATATTGAAACCCAAAACATAGAAGAATTTGGTTATGTAGTCTTCCACGTTAAATTGTATCACCAAATGACATCAACTACTCTTAATTTCCCATAATTAAATATTATTAATCTAATCACATATTATCAATTATTATTTAATTATTTCAATAAATAACATAAATCACTATAAGTCCACAATAAAAAATTGATAAAAATCCACCATTACTCCTCAAATTAAATCTCATTGTATTCTATTTTCATTGGGCAGATAGTGTTCCCAACAAAGAAAACATTTCACAAAATAACATTTATCATTTAATCACCAAATCATTTTACTATACATTGGGTATTCATTTGATAAGATAAACGATCTCAAATCAACATATTGTTGATCAATAAAACAATTTAACTAAAAATTATTAGTCACTCTAACCAAGGACATCACGTAGTTCAGTGGTAGGCGATAAATCCCAATTGCACTCTGGTTGTGGGTTTGATTCCCACAGCTTTGTCTGATGTGATGGGTTGTCACATGGTCAGCATGCTGTCCTTTTTCAAAAACTATATATTATAACATTGAAAAAATGAGATAAATTCCTTAAAATAATCATAACGTTATTTAACCACAAATGTCATCTCATACCTTTCATTTTCATCCCAAAATATAATAACTTGTAATTGCCTCAAACCCAATGATCATATAATACCAAAGGGTTATTTATAACTATATCCACAAGAGAAAATATAAGTCTTTATCAAATATCAATTTCACATGACAAACTATAGGGTTACAAATATAATATAAAATTATTCCCATGTAATCCCATCAACAAAGAGCACTAATACTTTTAAAAAATTTTCCAACAATTTATTTCCACATAGCTTCTTCTTTGGCCAAGAAAATATCCTATAGAATAGGAAATTCCCCCAGGTAATGGTCAGGTCCATTAAATTTACAACAAATGAATGTAAATGGATTCTTGGGACCATTTTTATTTTCTTCTATAGTAATCATCATCTTTCCTCGAGAATTCTTCCCTTTCTATCCTTCTTTCCCACACGGGAAGCATTTATTTGATCGATTGAGACACTTTTATCATTGTCTCCATCCACATTTCCTACATGATGGATATTGAGGATTCTTTTCTCCATGGTCTTCACTACTGGAAGTCTTGTCATTAATCAACTTTCTCTTCTTTGTTGAGTCCGGGAGTTGGTTAATATATATGTTGTTTATCATATTTTTGGAAAACTGATTTGGCATGAACATGATATCTTTTACACCTATCAACATTCCATTTTGTTGCTCATTTTTACCAGCGTTCCCACCTCATACATCATGCTCAATGTTACTATGACTTCTTTGTAATCCATTCATTGAAAAAAACTAGAAATCATTGTGTGCATAATAGTAGAATAAAATCATTTAGAGAGAATCCCGAAACTATATTTTCAATTTTGAAGCACCTTAGGATTAACCAAGCTCATTTATTCTCATTTTATATTAAAATTATTCAAATCATATTTTAATGAAAATGTTAATTATATTAATCATATCCCACCAGAGTGTCGTAACCAAGAGTGCAGCAAGGCCCGTTGTCGTGAACCAGTTCCCATTCGAGTCTAGCTCAAAGTGGTGTTTTTCTATTTTACACCATGGTAGAACTGTGCCAGAGCCGCCTCTACCTACTCGTATCTAGACATGGATGTATTTCCTGGAAAACTCACAAAATCTCCACAATACCAAAATTATAGAAAGTTCTTCTATACAAATACACAAATTCTATCTTAGGGCTATGTGCTATAAGAAGAGTTTAACTATATCTAGCTTCCATGGTTTGTACTAAAATTCTTCGGTTAACAACAGTAATGCCCTAACCCCATATGTCTAGAGTTGGTGCATTATTACGTATCATTGGAATGATCAAAATAGATCTAGTCTCAAAATAACGATTAGTTTAGTATACATAGAAGTTCTAGATATATTTATATGGTTTACATTACTTAATCAAATTGAAAACTACTACAACCTTTTTTCCATAGACAACACTAAGATCCCATATATTATCTATGGAGGACAATAATAATATAATTCAGTGACTCCTGGAAAAAATAATACATAGAAAGGGTTGAGCTCAGATGCTCAGTAAGGATAACAATATAGCAAAAACATTCATAAATATGCATAAACATTTATGGCAATGTATAACTACAATAAAATCCTTTTAAACATGAACATCAGCATAATATGGAAAAAATTAAATGAAATAATGTCATTTCTGTATTAACACGGATATTACACTAGTCGAATAATCAAATGAAATATTAACAGCCACTTTCATAATGAGGGAATTCATAACGACATATTATCATAACCACATAGTCATGGCCCTGTGCGAATACTAAAAATATGATTTTGTCAAGGCCTTGTTCCAAAATACTAGTTTGTCTGATGAGAACCACCGATGCATCAATGAGCTATAAAGGGATCCACCCATCACTTACTGAGTCCAATTCATTTCTCGTATGAAAAGGATGAAGCATAATCTGAACATTTGTATTAAAAATTGTATATGAAATGTTATAATTTTAACCACAAACCATGAATGGAATAAAAATAGCACATCTACAGTCAAACATAACTAATTCAATACAATAAGGAAGATTTTATTATAACAGATAAACCTCAATTGAGAATAATGAATGATATTGAAATAGAGGAAAATAATTATCAAAACATTTTAATAGAAATATACCCCTTTTTCTTGAAAACATTTAAGAGTCTCACTATTTATCATGAATCCGTTAAAAATATATTTTTCAATCAAAGTTTTCCATACCAATTTAAAACATTTAAAAGTAATTTTAATTTTAAAACTTTAATGTCCATATAAATAAATCCATAAAACCATTTTTAGAACATGGACATTAATGAGAAATATTATGAATACAAAATCATTAAAATATTTTAAAATGATATTTTAGTTAGAGTTCATAACCAAAAGAGAGACACTTGAATACAAATAATTGAGGTAATAAAAACTTTATAATATCACAAGAATAAAGGGATTCATGATATACTATGTCAAATTAAATTATATACACCATATAAAAGTGATTTGGTGTATTACAACAAAGAAGTCTCAATGGAATGTAAATTCAGATGAAATCAATTATAAAGACATTATCTTTAGGATGAGGATAAATCAACGCATTAATTTTTGTGAAAAATAAAAATACACTAAATATGATTGGAGATTAAGTGGAAATAAATCAAAGGACATTCATACATATTATTGTAAAAACAACACTGATTAATTGGATATTTAACTCAACAAATCGATATTGAGTTAAAATTGCTCTTATAATGTTTATATCAATGACTTGAGAATTTATAAATGGAGTGATTATTTGAATCAAAATTATATCCAATGAAAGGGGAGTATAAATTATGACATAATAAAATGAATAGTGATTCCACATATAATCTTGGAGTAAAATAATCAAGGAAGTATGTGTAAAGTCGAATGAGTGGAAATTGAAATTTTAAATTCTCTTATCGATTTGAAAACTTACAAAACATGAACCCTTGGAAGAAGGATCATACAATGATGATTTAAATATCCATAAATTAATATATACTACACAATGAATACAATCATGGGCATTAAACACCCCACATGCAATATATATGTGGTGAACAATGGAAATATCATGGAATTAAAAGTGTGATTAGAAACCCCTAACTTTGTAATTTTTCCTTGGTCTTGGGTCTGTTAACATCCTGTATAGTGGTAAAATAATTTTTAATAAATTATAAAGGAATCTCATACATTAATATGATATCATATATTATCTTTTAACATTGATTTTTTATTAATATCTTAGTATTCTCGTCGTTTTGGGTGTTAACAAATTCGCTTTCCTTTATATTATTTGTTATGTGAGCCATATTTTTTATTGATGGGATGTATATTAATCATATCCATAATGATATCATGTCTCCAATCATTATTTTTAATAATCAAATAAAATTTAGACTTTATTGGATACGATGGTGGATGAATCGCATCGCGTTCGTGGAGACGGTAATCCGTACGTTGGCACGAGCAACAATATCATTCTTTGGATATTAAAATAATATATAATTTAATGGTATATCATATATAAAGAATCATTATGATGTTTTATTTTAACATTAACATGAATTATACATCATTATTATTCCCATACAAATAATATTATATTGAATAACAATTACACCACGATGTGGAGATGGAAATCTGTAAGCATGCACATATGGTGACATTTCATTCAAAGGATGTGTAGAATAATGAATATGTATGTATCATATTCATAATAAAATCCCAATATATAGAAGATACTGGATTTATTATTTTATAATGGAAACGAAAAATAAAGAGGAAGTGGAAGAAGAAAGGAACATGAAAGTGGTGGTGAGATATTTACCTCTTATTCGGGTTCTTTATTTAGATTTGACCAAAATGGCTCATTTGGATGGCTTTCTAACTAAAAGAAAGCCTCTACGATTAATAGAGGACAATTGATATGGTATATTGGACGAGGATGGTAGTGCCAAATGGCTTTGAAGTTGTGAATTAGAGAGAAGGGGGAGTGCCCTTTTATAAGAGGGGTGAGAGGTACCTTATGAAAAACAAGAAATATTATTTTATAATAAAATAAATTTCGGTTTCTAATTGATAAAAAATGAATTATAAAAACCCTAAGGTGGTTATGGATCAAAAACCACTAATCCAATTGGTATTAGACTGGCTCGGGTCACTATATTATCTTTATTTTTTAGATTTAACTCTTAGTTAAATAGTTTGACATTTACCATGTCTTTTTATATTTTTATACTATATGGTAAATAAATAAAATATATACATCCAAACAAAACCTAAGTGGTTAGTTAATGATACACCTATCATTATATATGTATTTGAGCCGGACCATGGATTTATAGGTAGAGAATATAAATTAATAATTTAATATTTGTCTTAAACACTCTTTTATGTCAATTTTTACACTATTAGGTATTTTGTTTTTCTTAATTCATAAAATCAGTATTACTTCAAAACAAATTTATAAAAACAACCCTAATATGTCATATTAACAAATAATATTAGTTTAATTCATAAAAGGTCTCAAATTAAATTTATTTGTATATTTATATTATGAATTAGTTTAATATTTCAATAATTAGATAATTACTACATCATCATTGTGTCATTAATAAATTAAATTATTTAATGTCTAAAAAATATAAATAAAATACCATTATGTAGGAAATACTTCTATATTTCAAATTAATATTTATAGTCGAATCTATCTTATGTGTAACCCTATATTAAAAATGATATAGTTATTAAACATTGATTTTAACTCTTATAAGTCTTCTTTGAAATAAATAATAATAAATATGATAATCTAATCCATGTGTGAAAAGGTGGTTCATATTTTATTCCTAAGGTTTTTTTGGTCGAATTATAATATCCAACAGAATTAGTACATGGGTTAGGATAATAATAATACAATTTTTACCCTTAATTGCCATATTTACTTTTAACTATGGTAAACAAAAGTAAAAAGATACTATTCACAAAAAATTTATTTTAATCTTATTGAACCACATTTTAATTTTTGATATTAACTATATCTCTCGGATTTTTTAAATTCAACTCACGGAAGTAGTAAAATTATGTTTTAGGTGAATTTGCAGATTCTCCTAGGAGGTGGGTAAAAGACGGTGAAAATTTCAATAAATTTTTTATATATGTAAAATTATTATAAACTGACTGAAATGAATTACATTGAACTTATATAGGTATTATGAAATTACCTGACCCCAGTTACCTAGAGTCGGTGCATTATTACAAAACATTGGCATGATCACATGAAAGATCGAATCTCGAATGACTGATTAGTTTAGTAGCCTTGGAAACACTAGATATATTCATAAAGTTTTAAATTACGTCATTAAAGTGAAAACTACAACAATATAGTCTCCAGATTCCACTCTCTTATTCCCTCATATTATCCCTGCAGGTCATTCATAATTTACTTCTTCACATCTTGGGAAAAATAAAACATAGAAAAGGGGTGAGCTCAAATGCCCAGTAAGGATAACAATATAGTGGAAACATTCACTAATAAGAATAAAAAATTAAGGAAATGTATAACTAAAACAAAATCCTTTTAAACTTGAACGTAAACATATTATGGAAAAAATAAAAATAAAATAATTCCATTTACTTATTCAGATGGATATTCTACTAATAGAATAATCAAATGCAATATCAATAACCACTTTCATAATGCTAGAATGCATAATGCCAGACTATCATAACCACATAAACAAGGCCTCATGCCAAGACTACAAATAAGATTTGGCCAAGGCCTTGTGCCAAGACACTAGTTTGTCTCATGAGACCTACTGATTCAACGAGGAGAAATAGTGGGCTCCACCCGTCACATATTAAGTCCAATGCATTCCCATATTAAAAGGATTAAACATAACATAAAATTTCGTATTAAAACTAGCATACGAAATGTAAATACTTCATCCATAAACCATGAATGGTATAAAAATTACACATCAACAGTCAATCATATCACAAGACCTTCAATACAATATATAATTTTTGTATCATAATAAATCAACTTCAAATAAGCGTAAAATCCATCAAAGGATGTTGACATAGATGAAATCAAAAATATTTTTAGAGAAATATATCGTTCTACTTTGAAATAATTTAAGATTCATATATTTATAAAATAAAACATTTTATTTGAAAATATACATATTAGGTCTTAAGGGAAGCTTCGACAATTTCATAACGGCATAAAATAGCTGCACCCGCCGTATAAGTTAAAAAAACATACTTACCTTAATTCTGTTGAAAAGTTTAAAAAGCAGCTTGTTTAGAAAAAGACAGAAAGAATCCTTTATAAACCTCTTATAAAAAGTAAAACAAGGGTATAAATGACTTTAACCCATATTCTTGTAAATAGAATTTTTTTTTTGAAATACATTTTTATGAAACATGGATGTGGATGACAATGAAATCCCAATAGATCATTACTTATAAACAACCT
The DNA here is from genome assembly GCA_963277665.1 of Viscum album. Lineage (NCBI taxonomy): Eukaryota > Viridiplantae > Streptophyta > Magnoliopsida > Santalales > Viscaceae > Viscum > Viscum album. Next base: position 1,663,941,096 of record OY728137.1, read on the forward strand.
CAGATAATGAAGAGATTGCGAAATAAACCCTTACCTTGTACTTTTCCTTGGTGGAGGGTAGGTTAACCTCCTATATAATGGTGAAATAATTGTTATTAAATTATACAGGAATCATATACATTAATATGATATCATATATGATCTTTTAACATTGATTTGTTAATAATATCTTAGTATTATTGTTGTTTCAGGTGTTAACTTACTCGTTTTCTATTATATGTTTTGTTACGTAAGCTGTGTTTGCGATGAATTGGTTGTATCTTATTTATATCCAGAATGATATCAAGTCCTTAAAAATTATTTTTAAATCATCAAATGATAATTATACTTGAATGGATACGATGGAGAATGAATCTCATCGCGTTCGTGGAGACGGTAGTCTATACGTACGCACAAGTGGAAATATCATTATTTTGATAATAAAATAATATTTAATTGGATGGTATATCATATATAAATAATAATTATCATGTTATATTTATTATTTACATGAATTACAAGTCATTATTATACCCATCCAAATAATAATATATTGAATAACAATTACACCACGATGTGGAGACGGTAAGCCGTATGTACACACTTATGGTGACATGTCATTCAAAGGATGGATAGACTACTTAATATGGTTGTACCATATTTATAATAATATTACATTATATAGGAGATACTAGATTCATTATTTTAGAATGGGAATAAAATTGAAATAAGAAGTTGAAGAAGAAATGAATTTGAAAAAGGGTGGTGAAAACATTACCTTTTCCTCGGGTTCTTCCTTTTGATTTGATCAAAAGGGATCTTTAGGATGGATTTATGATCAAAATAAGGCCCCTATGTTGTAGTTAGGGAATATTAGAGTGTATTTTGGCAGGTTTTGTCCGAAGAGAAAGGATTTGAAGGTGTGAATTAATGAGAAGGGGGAGTTCCTTTTTATAATAGGGGTGAGGGGAACCTTTCCAAAAGCTAGAAATATTATTTTATAATAAATTCAAATTTGGTTTATAATGGATTAAAAGTGTATTATTTAAAGTTTAAGGTGGGTATGGGTCGAAAAACACTCAACCAATAGGATTTAGACAGGTTTTGGATACTATATTAACCTTATCTTTAAGTATTAACTCTTAGTAAATTAGTTTCACTTTTACAATGTCTCTTTGTATTTTTATATTATATGGTTAATAAACATACTATATATATCCAAGAGACCCCCAAGTGGTCAATTAATGATAAACCTATCATGATATAAGTCTCTTTCCTGAACCTTAGATTTTTAGGAATTGAATATCAATTAATAATATTATATTTTCTTTAAAAACTCTTTTATGTTAATTTTGACACTATTTGGAAAATTGATTTTTTTGAAAGTAATAACAGAATTATTACTTCTAAAAACTTTAATTAAATCAATCCTAACATGTAATTTTAACCTAGAAAATTAGTTAAATTCATAAAAAGTCTAAAATTATATTTATTTGGGTATTTATAATATCAATTATTTTAATTTTTCCCTATTATGGTAATTACGGCATCATCATTGTGTCATATATATATTAAATTATTTAAGGTATAAAATTTATAAATAAAATCTCATTATGTAGGAAATATTTTTATATTTCTAATGAATACTTATAATCGAATTTATCTTATGTGTATCTCTATATTAAAAATGTTTATTAAATAAACATTGATTTTTACTCTTTTAACTCTTCTTTGAATTAAATAATAATAAATGTCCTAATCTAATCCAAGTGGACCTAAATGATAATATTTTACTCATAAGGTTGATTATGGTCAAGATACACTTGTAAAATAGAATTAGGACATGTGTTATGTTAAAATTAATATCATTTTTACCGTTAATTACCCTATTAACTTTTTATCGTGGTAAATAAAAGTAAAAAGTTACTTTTCACCAAAAATTATTTTCATCACATTAAAACACATTTTACTCCTTTATATTAACCGTGTCTCTCGGATTTTCGAAATTCCGCTCACAGAAGCGGTGAAATTATGTGTTATAAAAAATTATTTTTTTTAACTACCACTTAGTGGTATCAATATTCATCAAAAAATGAATGTTTCTGGAAAAATACCAAAAATTAGGCCTATTCTATAATTGATAAAATGAATTCAAAAATTTTGTCTATTTTACCAAATTAAAAACATATCAGTTTCATTAATTAATTTAAAAAGTAAATCCCGTCGTCAAAACATATATCGTGTTTTTAAGAGATAATAACTATCAAAAGATTGAAAATTGTTTATGTTAGGTTTAAATGTGAAATTACATCCAATGACCAAAATTGTAATAAATGGTAAAAATATATTGTAAATATACTTTAAAACCACACAAATTAAAAATTTATCACTATTAATTATTTCGATTAAAAAAATTGTTTTTAATTAAAATTTAGTAATTTTCACTATTCATCAAAATATGAATGTTATCCGAAAAGTACAAAAATTTCATGTTAAGATAATTTAAATATTACAAATCCAAAAATAAAGTCCATTTTGAATGTTAAAATTTATAAAATTTCAAAAAGTAGGTATTACTATTCATAACAGCTAGTTTGATTGGTTGTGGTGTGTTAGAATCTTGAAGTTGCGTACAACACACGCTATCATATTATTCAAAGAGAAGCATATTGTAGATGCTTGGGGAGTTACATTCTCCACTACTTTAAATAATTTCATCATAAAAATTTCTATAATACTACCACATGAATAGACTCGGGTGGTTCTTCAACATATGTTCCTCGGGTTCCCACGTTGCCTCTTCCATCTTATGGTTTCTCCACAAGACTTTTACCAGACGAGTCGTCCGGTTTCTCAGTACTTGTTCTCTCGTATCAAGAATCTTGATGAGCTATTCGCAATAAGACAGATCGGGTTCTAGTTCTAATTCCTCATAGGTGAGTACATGCATTGGGTCAGGCATGTATTTCCTCAACAGAGATACATTTAACACATCGTGAACATTGGAAAGACTTAGTGGCATTGCCAATCGGTAAGCTACAACCCCAATTCGTTCTAGAATTTCGAAAGGTTCGATGTACCTGGGACTCAATTTACCTTTCTTACCAAAACGTATGACTCCCTTCCATGGAGATACCTTCAGGAAAACATGATCACCGACATGAAATTCCAAATCCTTCCTTTGATTATCGGCATAGCTCTTCTGCCTACTTTGAGAGACATTGATATGGTTTTGGATTACCTTTACCTTTTCCATCATTTCCTCCACTAGTTCTGGGCCTACAAGTTTTCTTTCAACAACTTCATCCCAACAGGTTGGTGTGCGACATCACTTTCTATATAACACTTTATATGGTTCCATCTGAATACTTGAATGGAAGCTATTGTTATAGGAAAATTCTACTAGAGGTAAATATTGATCCCACATACCCTGAAAGTCAAGTGAGCAGGATCTCAACATGTCATCTAAGGTTTGAATAGTTCGTTCTGGTTGTCAATCTTTTTGAGGGTGGTAGGCAGTGCTCTAATGAATTTCAGTATCCAAGGCTTTCTGAAGACTTTTCCAGAATCTTGAAGTAAACCGGGATCATGATTAGAAACAATCGATAGGGGTACTCCATGAAGTCTCACAACTTCATCAATATATAGTCTTTCTAGAAGTTCCAATGGTAGATCTTCTCTTATAGAAAGAAAATAAGCTGACATGGTAAGACGATCAACAATAACCCATATTATATCATTCCTTCTAGGAGTCCATGGTAGTCCCATGACAAAGTCCATTGTGATATTATCCCATTTCCACTCATGTATGGGAAGAGGATGCAATACTCCACCAGGTTGTTTCCTTCCAGATTTCACTTGTTGAAAAACCATACAACTTGACACAAAATCAGCAATCTCCCTCTTCATGTTGTCCCACCAAAATGTTCCTTAAAATCTCTATTCATTTTTGTGCTTCCAGGGTGTATATAGAAATTGGAACAATGAGCATCATGCAGCAATTCCCTTTTTAGATCATGTATATCGGGAACACAAAGTTTCTTCCCAAATTTCAAAATTCCATCTTCATACACAATGTCTCTCAATCTCCCATCATTCACAGCTTTAATCTTATTTTGAAATTCTTCATCATCGGTCTGAGAACTCTTAATCCTTTCTAGTGAAGATAGTTTGGCAACCATTTGAAAAAGAATTGATGTTTCACCTTCCATGGTTATTCCCATGTCCATTTTCACTAGATCCATGAAAATTGGATCCCTTTCAATTCTCATATTGTTCAAACCTCCATGATCTTTTCTGCTCATAGCATCTGCCACCTTGTTTGCTTTCCATGGGTGGTAGTGTATCGTACAATCATAATCCTTGAGAAATTCAAGCCATCTCCTTTGCCTCATGTTGTGTTCTTTTTGTGAGAAAATATACTTCAAAATCTTGTGATCAGTATAAATCTCATATTTTTAACCATAGAGGTAGTGCCTCCGTATCTTCAAAGAAAATATCACAATTACTAACATGAGATAATGAGTAGGATTGTTTTGTTCATGAATTTTCAACTGTCATGATGCATAGGCAATAACCCTATCATTCTGCATAAGGACACAACCAAGTCCTTTATTCGATGCGTCACTATAAATAATGAACCCATCATTCCCTGATGGTATTGTCAATATAGGAGCATTGACTAATATTATCTTCAGTTCTTTGAAAAATTCTTCAGACACTTTTTTCCATACAAATTTATCCCCTTTACTTGTGAGATTTGTTAATGGGATAGCCAATCGGGAAAAATTCTGGACGAAACGTCGATAATAACCTGCTAAACCAATAAAACTACGTACCTCAGTTATACTCGTTGGTGATGGCCATTCTTGGATTGCCTTGGTCTTAGAAGGGTCAACAGAGATTCCATCTTTAGAGACAATATGGCCAAGAAAAGAAATCTCTTGAATACATAATTCACACTTGCAAAACGTCCCATATAATTTATGTCTTCTCAGAGTTTTCAGGATAATGCGCAAGTGATTTTCATGATCTTCGTAGATTTTGGAGTATACCAAGATAACATCAATAAATAACACCAAAAATTCATTGAGATATTCCTTGAAAAATTTATTCATTAAATCCATGAATATAGAGGATGCATTAGTCAATCCAAAAGGCATTACTGTAAACTCGTAATGCCCGTACCTGGTTCGAAAAGCTGTCTTCGGAATGTCTTCCTTCTTCACACACAACTGATGGTATCCAGATCGAAGGTAAATCTTTTAAAAGTGTGGAGCTCCATGCAGTTGGTCAAATAAATCATCAATGCGAGGAAAGGGACACTTGTTCTTTATTGTAATACCATTGATCTCCCTGTAGTCAATACATAACCTCATAGATCCATCTTTCTTTTTAACAAAAAGAACAGGGGCTCCCCATAGAGAAACACTAGGAAGACTAAATCTCTTATTACTCAATTCCTCTAGTTGTTTCTTTAGTTCAACTATTTCTACAGTTTCCATTCTATAAGGGGTCTTCGATATAGGCCTTGATCTAGGAATTAAATCAATGGAAAACTCAGCTTCTCGTTCTGGAGGATGTCCAGGTAAATCTTCTAGAAACACATCGACATATTATTTCACAATAGGTGTATCCTCTATTTGAACATTCCTTTCCTCACCCATAGTCATTTTATTCTCTTCCCCCCCAATAATTGAATTTAGTTGCTCTACTGGGGGTGGATCTAGATAAGAATTAGGTGGTGACAATTCTTCTCTAAAGATAAGGTGTTCCATATCATCATCATCAAAAATCATAACCTACTTCTTCTTAAAATAAATCTTCGTATCAATGTCCAAAATCCAGTCCATACCGAGGATTATATCAAACTCAATCATAGGTATGACAATGAGATCAGCAGCTAAAGAACATTTATGTGCTCTAATGGGGACTGATTCACAAAACATTGTCGCAATGATACTTCCCTTAGGAGTTTTAAATGAAAACTCCATTGATAAATAAAATTGTAAATATCTAATATTCATAGCAAACTGTGAAGATATGAAACAATGCGATGATCTAGAATCAAATAATGCATTTTCTAAACGTGAGGAAACCATTAAATTACCTGCCACCACATCTTTCGGACCTTCTACTCCAATAGTAGTGATAGCATAAGATTGGCCTTGATCCCTTGGCCTTTTCTAAGGTAAGTTCCCTCGACACTTATAAAATTCATTTGAATAATGTCTCATCTCCTTGAAATTGTAGCATTGGACATCAATAGCTTCCTTCTTCCCCTTGCAATCATGATCTTGGTGGCCTTTTTCATCACACTTGTAACAGACCCTCGTTCCTTTCAAACAAGTATCATGGTGTTTCTTCTGACATTTAGCACATGGGGGATATTTAACCTTTCCCTTTTTCCCCTTATTTCCATTCCCAAATTGATCAGTAGATATCTTCTTATCTTGATTTACTTTAAAATCATAAGACTTAGAGAATTCCTTTTCGGTCTTGATAACACATGATACAATGTCTTCGTAGGATGAGAACAATTGTGAGACTAATGCTCGACGGAGAAATGGTTTTAACTCATTAAATAAATGATCAATATTACTACTTAGGTTACATATATAATCTCCAGCATAGCTTGATAAAATTGTAATGTTATCCTCATACTTTGTGACATTCTGATCCTCCTTTTGTCTCAGACTCATAAATTTCCGTTCCACATCTGCTCGATGGTCGCGAGGAAATTATTTTTCTAAAAACAGATCTTTGAACTCCCTCCATTCCATATTTGATACTTCATCATCTTCTTTCATGTTTTGATTCAATGACCACCATTGATCAGCATCTCTAGTGAGGCGGTAAACTGCCATGATATCTTTTCCCCTTTCACTACTCCCCAATGATTGAAATATCTTCTCTAGGGAATTTATCCATTGCTCAGCTACTGAGGGATTTGTACTCCCATTGAACATTGGTGGTTGTTGCCTCATGAATGGATATAAAATTGATCCTCCTGGCTACAGATTAGGGTGATCCATATGGGTAAGTTTATTATTCATAACCTGAGTGAGTTGTCCCAGTATGGTGATTAGCTGATCGGAATGAGTTGCATCACCAGCTCTACTATAATTATCTTGAGAGGGAGGGCAATGCCTACATGGAGTTAGTGCATTGATACGATTTCTATTTCTTCCACTAGGAGCCATTTCTAAACAATGGCATAAACAAGATCATTTTATGAATCAAATTCCATAATTACATACTTATAAAACACTTAACATTAATTGAACTATTTATGGATACAATACATAATCATAAAAATGTTTTCTTTGAGCATGTATATACTCATAAACCCTTCATAATTATTTGTAAAGAAAATGAGAGTTATCCTTTGAATATCCCTTGGGAGTGTCATAACCAAGAGTGAAGTAAGGCCCGTTGTCGTGCACCAGTTCCCGTTCGAGTTTAGCTCAAAGCAGTGTTTCTGGGTTTTACCCCTAGGTTCATCTGTGCCAGAGCTGCCTCTACCTGCTCATATCCAGAAAGGGATGTATTTCTCAGAAAACTCAAAAAATCTCTACAATACCAAAATTATAGGAAGTTCTTCTATACTAATGGTCAAAGTCCATCATAAATCTATGTGCTCTATTCAGAGTATATCTAAATCTAGATTCTATGGTTTGTACTAAACATTCTCTGATACCAACTGTAACGTTGTGACCCTAGTTACCCAGAGTTGTTGCATTATTACATAACATTGGCATGATCACAAGAAAGATAAAATCTCGAATGACCGATTAGTTTAGTATCCTTGGAAACACTATATATATTCATAAAGTTTTACATTACATCATAAAAATGAAAACTACAAAAAAATATTCTCCATATTCCACACTCTTATTCCCTCATACTATCCCTGCAAGTCATTCATAATTTACATCTTCACATCCTGAAAAAAATAAAACATAGAAAAGGGGTGAGATGAAATGCCCAGTAGGGATAAAAATATAGTAGAAACATTCATGAATAAGAATAAACATTTAAGGCAATGTATAACTAAAACAAAATCCTTTTAAACTTGAACTACAAAATAGTATGGAAAAAATAAAATGAAAAAATGTCATTTACTTAATCACATGGATATTATACTAATCGAATAATCACATGCAATATCAATAACCACTTTCATAATGCTGGAATGCATAATCCCAGACTATCATAACCACATAACAAAGGCCTCATCCCAGGACTACAAATAATATTTTTCCAAGGCCTTGTGCCAAGACACTAGTTTGTCTCATTAGACCTACCGATGTATCGATGAGCTATAACGAGCTCCACCCATCACATATTATGTCCAATGCATTCCCATATGAAAAGGTATAAACATAGAATAAACATTCATATTAAAACTAGATTACGAAATGTAAATACTTCATCCATAGACCATGAATGGTATAAAAATAAAACATCCACAATCAATCATATCACAAAAACATCAATACAATATAGATGTTTTTTATCATAATAAATCACCATCAAATAATCATAAAATCCATCAAAGGATGTTGACATAGATGAAATCAAAAATCTTTTTGGAGAAATATCTTTTTCTATTTTGAAATCATTTAAGAGTCATATATTTATAAAATAAAACATTTTCTTTGAAAATATTCTTATATTTTTGTAAGGGAAGCTTCGACGATTTTATAATGGCGGAAAATATCTGCACCTGCCATATAAGTTAAAAAAACATTCTTACCTTAATTCTGTAAAAAATGTTAAAAAGCACCTTGTTTGTAAAATGACAGAAAGATTTGTTTATAAAACTCTTATAAAAATTCAAAAATGGTATAAATGACTTTAAAACATATTCTTGTAAATAGTAAAAATGTTTTGAAATACATTTTTAATTAATATGGATGTGGATGATAAAGAAATCCCAATATATTATTATGTATAAACAACCTCGGATAATGATGAGATTGTGGAATAAACCCTTACCTTTTACTTTTCCTTGGTTGAGGGTAGGTTAACCTCCTGTATAATGGTGAAATAATTGTTATTATATTATAGAATAATAATATACATTAATATGATATCATATATGATCTTTTAACATTTATTTGTTAATAATATCTTAGTATTATCGTTGTTTCAGGTGTTAACTTACTTGTTTTCTTTTTTATGTTTTGTTACATAAGCCGTGTTTTTCATGGATAGGTTGTATCTTATTCTTATCCAGAATGATATCATGTCCTTAAAAATTATTTTTAAATCATCAAATAATAATTATACTTGAATCGATATGATGGAGAATGAATCTCATCGTGTTCGTGGAGATGGTAGTCCGTACGTACGCACGAGCGACAATATCATTCATTTGATATAAAAATAATATATAATTGGATGGTATATCATATATACCAAATCATTATCATGTTATATATATTATTTAAATTAATTACAAGTCATTATTATACCCATCAAAATAATAATATATTTAATAACAATTACACCACGACATGGAGACAGTAAGCCATACGTACGCACGTATGGTGACATGTCATTCAAAGGATGGATAGAATAATGAATATGGTTGTAACATATTTATAATAATATTACAGTATATAGGAGATACTGGATTCATTATTTTAGAATGGTAATAACAAATAAAGAAGTTGTTGGAGACGAAATGAATTTGAAAAAGGGTGGTGATAACATTACCTCTTCCTCTGGTTCTTCCTTTTGATTTGATCAAAAGGGCTCCATAGGTTGGCTTTCTGATCAAACCGAGGCCTCTAGGATGTGGTGTGGGAAGTCGAGAGAGTATTTGGGTAGGGTTTGGCCGAACCAAAAGGCTTTGATTGTGTAAATTAATGAGAAGGGGGAGTGCCCTTTTATAAGAGGGGTGAGAGGCACCTTTGGAAAAACTAGAAATATTATTTGTTAATAAATTAATATTTGGTTTATAATGGCTAGAAAGTGTATTATTTAAATGTTAAGGTGGGGATGGGTCTAAAAACACTCAAAAATTAAGATTTAGATAGGTTTGGGTTACAATATTATCCTTATCTTTAAGTATTAACTCTTAGTTAATTAGTTTCACTTTTACAATGCCTCTTTTTAGTTTTATATTTTATGGTTAATAAACCTACTATATACATCCATGAAACCACCAAGTGGTCCTTTAATGATACAAATATCATGATATATGTCTCTTGGCCGAACCTTAGATTTTTAGGAATTGAATATAAATTAATAATATAATATTTGTTTTAAAAACTCTTTTATGTCAATTTTGACACTATTTTGAAAATTGATTTTTGTGAAAATCATAATAGAATGATTACATTGAAAAAAATAAATTAATTCAATCCTAACATGTCATGTGAACCTATAAAGTTAGTGTAATTCATAAAAAGTCTCAAATTATATTTATTTGGGTATTTATAATATCAATTATTTTAATTATTCACTATTATGGTAATTACTTCATCATCATTGTGTCATACATAAATTAAATTTTTTAATGTCTAAAAATTATAAATAAAATATCATTATCTATGAAATATTTTTAGATTTCTAAGGAATATTTATAATCTAATTTATCTTATGTGTAACCCTATATTAAAAATGATTTAGTAATTAAACATTGATTTTAACTCTTTTAACTCTTCTTTGATTTAAATAATAATAAATGTCATAATCTAATCCAAGTGGACCTAAATGATAACATTTTACTCCTAAGGTTGTTTTTGGTCGAGATACACTTTTCAAATAGAATTAGGACATGTTTTAGGATAATATTAATATAATTATTACCCTTAATTACCCTGTATACTTTTAACCGTGGTAAATAAAAGAAAAAAGTTACTATTCACCGAAAATTATTTTCATCTCACTGAACCACATTTTACTCCTTGATATTAACCATGTCTCTGTGATTTTCAAAATTCTACTCACAAAATTGGTAATATTATGTTTTATGAAAATTAAGTTTTTTAACTACCACTTAGTGGTTTCACTATTCATCAAAAAATGAATGATTCCAGAAAAATATCAAAAATTAGGCCTAAGCTATATTTGATATTATTAATTCAAAAATGTTATGAATTTTACCAAATTTAAAACATATCAGTTGCATTAATTAATTTAAAAATCATTCATCTTCGTCAAAACAAATAGCGTGTTTTTAAGAGACATTAACTATCAAAAGATTGACACTTGTTCATCTCTGGTTTAAATGTGAAATTACATACAATGACCAACATTGTATTAAATGGTAAAAATATATTCTATATATACTTTAAAACAACTAAAATTAATAATTTATCACTATTAATTATTTCGATTAAGAAAATTTTTTTAATTAAAATTTAGCAATTTTCTCTATTCATCAAAATATGAAAGTTATCCGAAAAGTACCAAAATTTCACATTAAGCTAATTTAAATATTACGAATCCAAAAATGAAGTCTATTTCAAAAGATAAAATTTATATCATTTCAAAAAGTAGGTATTACTATTCATAACAGCTAGTTTGATTGGTTGGGGTGTGTTAGAATATTGAAGTTGTGTATAACACACACTATCGCATTATTCAAAGAGAAGCATAACGTAGAAGCATGGGGTGTAACGTATTATGTATCTATTTTTACTGAAAATAACTTTAAATAAAATAAATAATTATTTATATAAAAATTCGGTGTTAAACTATATCTCAGTGTTTTTAACTGCTCACCAAAAATTAAAACATTTCAGAAACATAAAAAAAATCACCCTAAGATAATTTTGATTTTTTGAATTCTAAAATAAGTTCTGTTTTACCAAATTCAAAACATTGAAATTGCATTTATTAGTTGAAAATTAATTCCCATTGTCAAAATCAAAATGCGTATTTTTATTCTATAATAACTACAAAAATATTGACATTTGTTTATGTCCAATTTCAAAGTGAAATTACTTCCAATGAAAACTATTTGATTAAATGGTAAAAATATAATTTAATTATACATCCAAAATCATCATATGTATAGTTGATCACTACAAATTATTTTGATTAAAAAAGTGGTTTTCAATTAATATATATTGTTTTTCACTATTCAGACAAATATGAAAGTTATTAGAAAAATACCAAAAATTTAATGAAACTACATTTTTATGTCCGATCCCAAATAAGAATTTTATTCTGTCAAATTGAATATATAAATGTTTAAAATATTTTATTTAAAAAGGGTTCACCACTAAAAGGCGGTAAAATTTTATTTTATGAAAAATACATATTTTATGTGGAAAAAAATGATTTTTTCTTTACATTATGTCTAAGAAACTCATAATATGGATTCTAAATTTATAAGGGTTATATAATGTTCAAAAATCTGTTAATATTATTCATAACTGCTTTTGAATGGATAGATTGGTATGTTGTGGTGCACTTGAACTCAATGTTGAATGTACTGTAAGTTATTGAATAACATTGAAGAACTAACATACTATGAAATCTTGGTGTGTTACAACTCATGTTGTCTGATTTATCAATTTGTCTTCCCTTGTATATAAAATTTGGATAGAATATTCATAGTAAGTTAAATAATGTTAATTTAATAATTCATTATAGGTAATTACATTCAATAGTTCTATAATATAATTATTTAACAATGATATATAGAACACATCATGAAAACTAGAGATACATGGAGGAATTTCTAATTAGTTAGCTACAACTCCAATTCTATCCCAAATTTCATCATTTTTGATGTACAGGGGATCCATATCCATTTAATAACAATCGTGAAGACACGCTTCGATGGAAATAATTTCATAAATTCATGATCCCGACATTTTATATTCATAAACATATCTCTGGTAAATCGTATTACTCTTTTTCCAAATTTGAGCTGCATTAACATGAGCCTAAATTGTATTTACCTTTATAATTATTTGTTCAATATGTTCTAGGACTACAATTTTCCATTCACCAACTTCATCCCAACAATTTTTAGTTCATCAACAGTATCAATATAATTATTTTTATGAAAACATTATAATTTTTTAATGATATCCATTATTATAGGAAGATTACACTCAAGGTAAATATTGATCCCACATACCTAGAAATAAAGTGAGCATGATCTCAACTTGTACTCCAATGTTTAAATAGTCCATTTGGACTGTCAGTCATTTTGAGGGTGTTATATAGTAATAATATAACATCATTTATCTAATACCATTTAATGGAACATAATTTATTTGTTAGAAATAAGGATATTGAATAGATAAAATCAATAATGGTGCACTATATAGTCCTGAAACATTATTATTGTAGAATCATTCTAGGGATTGTTGTATAAAATCCTCCATTGTACTGAGGAAAAGTGAATATTTTCTATCTTGATCTAGAATTACCAATATTTCATCAACAATTGTATGTATCCTTAGTAGTCCTTTGAAAATTTCCATCATAATGTCATACCAATTAAACATAAGAATATGTAGAGATCACATGCCACTACTAAGATGGTGTTTCTATCATTAATTTATTAAATAAATAGAAACCATGAAATTAATTTAGAAATTTCACACATCATGTTATGGAGAAAATAATATTCCATCATAAATCTATACATATCGGAACTATCATGGTGAATAATGTTTTTTGAGTTGTAAAAATTATCTAGTAGTTACTTTTTATATAATATATTAATAAAACACATAACCTCATTTGAAATTTATGAAATAAATCATCATATATAATGTTTTAAAATCTTCCATCCTTAATGAAATTTATTTTCTTTTGGTAATTCTCATCATTATATTGAGTTCTTTTTACCTTTTCTAGTAAATATTTTTTAGAAATCATATAAAAAATAGTGATGTCTCCATTTCCTGAATAATTCCCATATCAAACATTTTAAAATCCATTAATATTGTTTCTTTCTAAATCTACTTTTTGCAAGATTTTCATGATAATTACTCTTTAATTATTCTTTTAATATATTTTAATTTTCATGGATAGTTAGTGGGGAGAAATAATAATATTTAATTAACTCAATCCATCTCCTTTTCCACATGTAGTTTTTTTTTGTAAACATGTATTTCAAAATCACGCGATCCTTATACTTATGAATTTTTTTACCATATATGTATTTTCTATATATCATTAGATAAAATATTAATACTGTTAACTCAAGATTATGGGTTGGAAATTTTTTTTCAGAAGTCTTCGGATTTCTTGATGAATAAGAAATAAATTTATAAATTTTTATAATGAAAAAACCTATTACATTCATTGTTGTGTCTCTGTATATAAAAAAACCCATCATTTTCAGTTAGAAAAATATAAATTAGGGAATTGAACAATAATTTATTAAATTAATTAAAAAAATGTACACATTACATTTTCAATGAGAACATTAACTCAGTACTTATGGTCATGGTTAATACGATATCCATTCAGGGAATTATTCTAAAAAAATACCTATATTGACCTTGTAATCTAATAAAACTATGTATATATATTATGTTTTTTGGTAATAAAAATACATTGATTTATTTATATCTTTATGAAAAAACGATATTACATCCTTAGAGAGAATAAAGGGGTGAAAATAAACCATTTCAATCTAGAATTCAAAAATATTAAAATTCGCATATGACTCATTCCAACTATGATTTTTCAGAAAAATCATCTAGTTGTTATCATGGTATTCATAGTATTTGGAGTAAACCAATACATCATTAATAAATACCAAAAAATGTTTTATCTTATATCTTGAATAATCAGGTCATTAGATCCATGAATATTGATGGATTATTAGTTAGTCCAAAAAATTACTATAAACATATAAAGTTGATATGTGGTTTGAAATGATGTCTTTAGAAGATATTCCTTCTTTACAGGGAATTGATGATATCTAAAATGAATTTAAATATTTGAAAAATTTCATGTACCATAAATTTTAACAAATAAATCAATAATTTGAGGTAGAGGGCACATGTTCATTATTTTAATATCATTTATTTCTTGATAATCAATGTAGAGCCTCAAGGATCCATCGTTCTTATTAATAAATGGAACATGAGATCCCCATAGAGAAAAACTAGGGAGAATATATCCATTATTACGCAACTCTCCTAGTTGGTTCATTATCTCCACTGATAACACAGTGGCAATTCTATTATATTTTATTTATATTGGTCATGTATCATGTATTAAACCAATGGTAATCTAAACTTCCTACTCTGGGTGGTGTCCATGCAATTCTTAAAAAATATACCAGTGAATTCCCATAAAATTAGTACAATCTCAATTTGAAGATATATTTCCTCCCCCTAGATGTTGTATTCACTTCGCCCCTAGCTTTTTCTTATGAAAACCATCTTGGGGTATATATAGATAAGAATCAAATGTTTATATTCCTTCACTATAGAATAGGGTTTCCGCATCAACATTAGAAATCTAATTTACCATCTTTTTACAACAAATTCTTGAATCCGATTGTAAAATCTAGTCCATAATAAGGATTATATCTATGTCAACTAGGTTTATGATAATATATCCAGTTTCTAAATAATGTTTATGAGTCATATGGAGACTGATCATAACATTTTTGTTGTAATGAGTATTCTATTATGAATTTTGAATGATAACTCCCATGTTTAATAAAAAGGGAAATGTTTAATTTTGTTGGAAAACTGGGTAGAAATAAAAGACTAAGATGAGAAAGAGTCAAATAATGAATTTTCTAGATTTAAAGATAGTAATTATTTACCCTCCACTATATCATTTAGCACTTATATATCAAATGTGATGATAACACAACCTTTACCATCTCTCATAACTTCTTTAGGTGTATATTCTCATGATTCTTCAGCCATTTATTTAAATAATTTCCCATATCATTATAAATGAATCATTGAAAAAAAATTATTTTTTTGTTCCCCATATATTCATTAGGTCCATGTATGTTTTCTCTAAACATATAGAAAACACCTATGCCTTCTAAGAATTTCCAAATATGATTCTTTTTAAAAATTTCTTATAAGGTAAATTACTTTATTCTCTTATTCTTTATTGATGCATTATCCTTTATCTGATTATCAAAATGTATATTTTGAAATTTATTTCCCTAGAACATGTAAGATCTAGAAATTTTTTTCTCCTCATATATGGAACATATTAATGTTTCATCATCTATTTATAATTTATGAGATGCTAGTTCCCATCTGATATGTAGTTTATGAAATTCAATGGAATGGAAATTTTTTTATCCTAATCACATATGTAATCTATAATATTCAAGGATAGTCTTTAGAAGGTTATCTAATTTTCCATGACACTGAATTATTACATTTTCATTAAGATATTTATTTTTTATTTATTACAAATCATTTCTCAATAGGAAAATATATATCAAACAATGTTTTGTAAAAAGTTATAAATTTATTATATTATATTTAATCTTCCTTCTTAGTATTACGAATTAATGACCTACATTTATTAGCATCACCCTTGAGGCTATATACTGCTTGTACTAGAATTTCATTCTCATTACACTCTATTACATGAAATATCTTTTCAATAGACATGATTCATTGGTCAGAAACAACATGATTTGTAGTCTTGCAAAAAGATGGAGATTCTAACACATGAAACAATCCAACATTGGTGTAGTATGGTTATTCATTATAAAATAAGAATACTATCCCAATATGAACATTATATACTTATCTCCAACACTAACAAGGTTAAATTTTTTAAAGGGGGAAATCTCGACATTTTCTGCAGGAATTTATTCTTATCCTTACATTAGGCATAAATTTTAAATAATAGGATTAAAAAAATAGGTGACGAATAATTATTCATAGTTTCAAACTACATAATCACTTAAAAATCATAGCTAATATCATAATCACAAACATAATTGTTTTGGGAAAATAAGCACTTTTTAAATCCTTCAAAATGGGTTTTAAATAGAATGTGAATAATCAAAGAATACACCCTAGTAATGTAAAACCAGTTGGGTAGTGAGACCCATTTTAATGTACCAGGTTACACTGATTCAGGACCGATTAACCTTGGCAATGTTGTTACCCCTAGGTATATCATTGCCAATATTACATCCACTTATTGTATCCAGTTGACAACGTATTTCAAAAAAGAATCACAAAATCTATAACATAATAAAATTTTGGATGTAATTATATTATAATACTCAATGTCTTTCATAGGGTCATGTTACCTAAATAATGACTTATAAACACATTACCTAAGGATTATACATAACATTCTATGATACAATCTTTTACAACCCCAGAACCCAGCAGCCCAAAACTGGTGGTAATTTTATTATATTTTAATAGATAAAAAAGACAACATCAGCATGGTACAATTAGTTCAGTAGGATGGAAGAAAATACATACATTCATGGATACATATTTACATTAGTAAATAATCATTGAACATAAAAAAAATACATGATCGACATTTATTCAAAGGATTCATCTTCAGAACTTGTGTAAGGAATTACATAATTGGGTGAGATGAAATTATTAGTAAGGGTTTAATGAATCAATAATAATTGAATCGATGAAAATATTTAACAATGTTATTGTAAATAATAGAAAGGACACATGCCATCAATAATCCGAGAATGAAATTGCACACATAGAATATTTATTAGGAAAATATCATCGACGGTAATACTTGAATACAAGATGAATAAAATGTTTAATTATTTTATGTCATGTATCATGAACCTGGATGATTATATAATAAAATAAAATTTAAGTGTATGGTTGAAAACCTATCTGATTATTCATTGATACAACCTCGAAGGGTTTATCAACATCTTTTTTATCTAATGAGACATGTCGATGCATCAACGCGATATAATCTACCCCACCCATCACTGGATTCTATAAGAATTTTTCATATATTATATATATATATATTAATTTAATTATTTATATAAAATTTAAAAACATTTGTATTCTTTAGAGGATACATATTTATCCATATTTCACCATTCAAAGTTAATAACCTTTGTAAAAATGGTAAATGGTTTAGACAATAATCAAATTATAGATAAATTATATTATAAATATTTTAGAGGAATATAGTATCGACTTTCAATTGATATCAATGGTTTAGTATATATTCCACATAAAATTATTATTTTTAAAATACCATGTAAAACTCATTGAAATTGAAAATGAGACAATGTCTCTTCCCTTACGATGATATTTGTTTCAACGTGATCAAAATATCAATGATAAATAGATAAAATCCATTAATTATAAATCTAAAAACAATTTTTACATTAATTTAATTGATTATAATTTGATTATGTACATTTTTGGATATATTGATGATTTATAAGAAACAATGTTTATGTTTGGGAGTGTTCTTTTCTATAGTTTTTTTGATCAATTTACTTGTATATAAGTATTGAAAATCATGTAAAATTTGAATAGTTACACAGAATTAATGTTATATGTTATTATTGAAAATAAAATATATTTAATGGATATATATTTAATTTCTTTGTAGAGTAAGAGGATGAATAAAAGGATAAAATTTTCATGATAATTGTTTAGCATATATTGTTGTTTTTTACCATCATCACAAACTAGTTTTGTCTAACATTTGAATGTATACTACTTCTATATTCATAAATTAGTTTTAACACATATATTATATCGTTCTTCAACCATAAAAATGGTATTATGACTATACATGATGGGATAAATGAAAAATAAAAACATGTCATCCATAAAGGTAGAAAATGGGGACCTCATGGACGATGTATTATTTTTTAGAATAAAAAACTGAAGAGGAGGGGGATGATGATGGTTATTACATTAAAATTATAAAATTATTGTATATATAATACACTCGATTTACAATATTACTTTGGATATAATTTTTTAGGATATAATAATATGAAAATAAATTTATATAAATTGATAGTGAATGAAAAAGCAATAACCTCTTGAATAACTCTCCTAGAGATGTTCCATAAAAAATTATTTTGGAACTTTTGTGAGTCAAATAGACCATTTAAATTAGAGATAGGTTTTATAAGAGGATTGTATATAAATTAGAAATGATTCAAGGAGTTGTATGAATAGGGAGAGGATGTGATATGAGGGGGAATTTATAGTGGCATTTATAGTGAATAAGATGGTTGTTTTTTATTATTATAGTAATTATTTTATTATTTTGACTTAGGAATATAAATAGTGATTATTATTGTGAGTAAATAAATGTTTCTACTATTTTTTAAATAAAACAAATAGTATTTAAATCATCCATATATCATATATGACTCAATAATTTATGTATATAGATTATACCATAAAATTCTCTAGTTAACTATTCACAAAACTTCAACAATTTAGAAAAATCCTAAAGGTTATCTCAAGTGTTTTTAATTTTAGAATTTATAAATGAAATATATTTTTCGATAATAATTTTCTAAATATGATAAAACTAATTTTTAATTGAAATAAATTATTTATCGAGAAATATAAAATTTAGAATTATAATTGATATTACTACACTTTGAATAATTAACTAATGTCTCAAAAAAGTATATCATAAGAAATAAAAATATAAATTTATTAATCTCTTTTATGGAAATAAATTTTATTATATATCATCATATTAATTATAAAATTATAAATAATCATTAATGTGTAATAAATATACCTACACATTATTTATCATCTTCAAAATATTTAGTCACTTATACTATGATATTATTATTTCATTTTTTTATTTATAATAATACTACATTTTATTTATATATTCATATGTGAGGTTACTATTATATTGGATTAATTACTATTTCAAAGGGTCCCATTACTATTCCAATGGTCATGTTACGATTAAATTTGTATATTTTCCTGAATTTTCAACAATGAATCTTATTTTTTATGTTCATCATTTATGGAGTTCTTTTGTGTTTCATCTATGAGGTTTTATATGAATTATACAATATTAAATAATTTTAGGTGAAATTTATTCTTTAAAAAAATTATTTATGAGGAAAAAAACTATAAAATATTGACTCATTATTTTACGAGTATGAGGTAGGTTTTCTATAACACATCCTTCATGTTCTTTTGTAAAATGACGTATTTGTGTGTGTTAAAATTTCATCTTTTTTGTCCTATTAATTGTTTTTCATTTCTATATAATTATAATTGTATTCTAGGAATCCTATTACATATGAAATTCATCATTCTATGTTTGGAACTCAAATTCGACCACACCTTGTAGTGTGTTTCTGATAATTATTCCCATTGAGTTTTGTAATGTGTGTACATTCCACCGTTCAGTTGTGTATTGGATTTTCCCTACAAATGTAAATATATCCTTAATTTAATATATTTTTTATTGGGTTTTAAAATACATTGAATGAGGATATGTCCCTTGAATAATATATTTTATGTTCTTGAAATTAATCAACGAATATTTTAATGTTTAAATTAATATTAAAAAGGATTATTACATGGCCTAATTAAATGAAATTGATGAAATTGATTTCACATCCATAAAACAGCTTTTTAATTTTATTAAAGTTTTTTAAGTGAATATAATTAATTGATATGACTTATAAGAGTTAAGGAAAGATTATGGGTCCTTCAACATTTTCAATCTAATGAAAGGAATAAATTCAACCCCATTATATTAATAAATTACCTGATTATTTCATGGAAAATATTTTTATATGAATTGATTTAATGGTTCTTATTTTATTTGTACCTATTCATTAAAAATTGTGTTTTCATACTTGAGGTCACCATGGATTCTTGAGGGAATTTCATCAGCATTCATGGGTATTATTCAGATTCAAGGATGCCAATTACCAGATGATGAGACCGACCCAATGACCTGATACATGTCAACTTATGTATACTTGATTTTTTTAATTTTTATCCCACCATTGCAATTATAGGATTCCTCAGATACACATCTTTGTTACATCATGACATCTACAGACATGACATACCATGGTTTCATCCATTAGTCTTATTCATTGGTTTCCTATTTTACCTTGGATGAGATCTTTGGACTAATATATAATAATTATCATGAAATTACTTATGTGATTCCCATTGGATAAATATAGAACATATTATATCCAAGTTACAATTTCTTATGTATGTTGTCTCAACCACAACATTAATTGATTCATTAGATGAAAACATAGATCCCTTTCATCATTATTATCATTACAAGAAGATTTGATATATCATGGATCCTTCCACTATCATTAACATTACATTCTTTGTTTTTATATCTAAGATCATTTCACCATTTTTATCATGTCAATATGTTAATGATGTCTTTTACCTAATGTGGATTACTTATCTTACATAAAAATTAATAATAAAATAAATTTTCATATGCTCATACAGAAGATAATAATGAAGAAGGTACTTGGTTATTTACGTAACTACAATTCCATACTTTTATATATATATTCTTACATATAATTATATTTTACATTGCACTAAATGGATGTTAAAGGATACTTTACATGTGGCTAAATGAAATTTATCTCAACCCCTATCTGGGTCGCCCTTGTAACCCATAATGAAAACATGTATGCAGGTGATGAAAGGGGGAAACATCTTCTATTATAAAATTTATTGCTTTCTCTCATAGGATGGAGATGGGTTACATATGACCGAGATAGATCCTGGGATGCATGGATTATTTTTTCATTCATTTTTATAATTTTTATATAATTTTAAACATTATTAAAAGTACAAATGTATTATAGTTTCATATAGACAGGAATGTATAATTATCTTTTATATATGATTATTAATTTTTCAATTATTTACGATTACTTTCATCTTCAACTTTGACATCTACTTTCTTATATCTATTATTATATATTTTTATTACAATTATCATTAATGATGCACTCTAGTATGGATGGAATAATCTCCAAAATAACACATCGTATCCCCTCACTAATAGTCAACAACTTTTGGCATTAGGGGAGAAGAGTTTGAGGCCATATGGGTAACTACACTCTCATGTAATTTGAGTGGAATCAAATTTTATATTTCACAATATTTTATAATTAAAATATTCTTTTGAACTCTATAAAATATAAAATATCACAATTTTTCATGAAATAATTAATTATATCATATGAAATTAGTACTATTAAATCATTTTTTCCAATTCAATCATCTATTTATCCCAATATGATTATATCAACATCACATACATATTAATGGTTATTGTTCCCTTACACAATTTTTTATGAATATCTCATTTCCATTCAATCATATTTATAGGTCATCATCATAATTCAATATATTCTTTCAAATTAATAATGATACACATATACTAGACAATCTTTATATTATGAATAAAATCATGAATTCTGATATAGAAATACTTTAATCATGAAATATAATTATTAATCCATTCACCATGAATCATTATATTATTCAGTAAAACCTTGTTACATTTATATATTATCTATACTCTATTCATAAAAAATTTATATACTTTTACTTGTATAGTATTTTCAATTATCTTCATGATATTTTTCCATAGGCCATGAATTTTACTAATTACTATATATTACACATTTAAAACATTCAGTAGTAAATGATCCACTAAGGAGTTTTTAATTTTTTTTATCTAATTAACATAAATTATCATTTTCCACTTGAGTTTACTTGCATTGATTCTTTATTTTCAACCCCCAATACAAATTCTAATCCTTATGATACTTTACATTGAGTGATTCCTCTAAAATACTAACATATAAGTAACTGAATATTCATTATTCCATGGTCTATAAAAAATGGATCCCTAGTGAACTCCATCATTCTCTTCATTGGTGAGTTTGAGAGTTTTTAGTGTTCAAATTCTTAGTCATGATCCATGATAACCGATTAGGAATAATCATAATAACCCTCACTCTATCAAGTTTTTTAATACATTCTCATAAAAAATTTATTCATCACATTAAATGCTAAGATGGTTTATTTTGGTCTCCGATCTTGTCTAAAACCAAAAAAATATTTGTGAGGAATAGTAATCATTTGGAATAACCACATAATAATGAAAAAATAACTTATATTATTCCAATATAATGACACATTTTAATCATATGAAACATTTGGTTTATCTAATATCATTTATAGTTTTCATCTACTGAAATATTTTAGGTTGTTTCTGAAATAATTATTTCATTTCAAAATCTTATCTCCAAGGACTTTCAGAGTAGGAAAGAAACAATGACTATTATCATGCACTATATAAAAACTGATTCCTAATTAATTTTCCCTTTTAGAGATTTTACCTTTGTCCCTCTATCCTAGATCCTCATAAATATATTGTATCTAAGTAGGGATGCAATTTATTGAAACCACTCAGTCAATCATTTACCAAAATTTCAACACATTTTCCTATTCTTTGACTCAATAGTTGAATTTTATGTTGACTAATACCTACATATATCATTAGATATATGACTATGTATTTCACTGATGTTTTATAATCATTATTTTCATAGGATAACTAAACCTCTCCATCAATAAAAACATTAACAAACCAGTATTTTCATATATAGATATTACATATTTTTGATGAATATTCAAAAGATGAAAAAAAATCATGTCTGGTACAATACTAGTTTAGTTTCATTGGATAAGGAGAATGCAATATTTTAATTCAGTAAATGATATTAAACATTTCTCAAAAAATATCTTCTCACATTGCACTCCTCATAGTGATGCCCACCCTTACCCCTTCTTGATATCAAAGGAATGGAAACAACAAAAGGGAGTTCTTAGATTATCAATGATGGTTAATATAAGAAATATCCATATATGATTATATGGAATCATATGATAATAATAATTTTATGAGATCATGAATGATACTTAAAAAAATTATAACCCTCCTTTTATATATCATAGAAAATATAAATGGAATAAAAAATTATACTTTTCAACAACATGGGTCACAATGTTGATAAATAAAAATAAATCAATCATGAAGCATTTATACATGTCATAAAATACTCGTACTATCGTAAATATTGATTAAAATTTTATATGATATGGTTGGATACTTGTAACATCAACATAGTGGATTAAGAATAATCATCATAGTTCCATTGTGGATTTGTAAAGACCTATTTCCCATAGTGGACCAGGACACACTTTATTACCATAGTGGACCAAGAAACAACTATTTCCAAAAGTGGATGAATCCGATTGACATGTTTTATAGTGCCATATTATAATATATAATTTTTTATCCAGTAATTGGAATAGTGTATCTGTGTGATCCATCAAATAGTGAAAATCATACATATATGTTTCAGATGATCTGAAAACATTATTCATATAAAAACTCTTGAAAAAATAATCTAAATAAACATTAAAACATTTCATAACCTATGAAAAAGAGAAAATTTTAATAATTATTCAATTATTTCATTATTTCATAAGCCATGGAGAAAGAAAAGGTTATCATAACATTTTTATCATGGTATAATCAATGGAAGGTAATATCTATCATAAAAATAATTCAATCATAAACATAATCCATTTAGCTAAATAACAAGAATAAAATAATTGATTTATTTCACCAACAAATAATATGCTACAGAAAAGTGTTTCATTTAATATGGAGAAATATTTTTAAACATAAATCACTTTTTATTTTCCTTTACAATGAAATATTTATTTGAATGTCACATTAGAAATAAAAATAATAATTTTTTTAAAATATTTTACATTGAAAATACCTGGAAAATATAGAATAAATTATTTAAAAACAATTTTTAAATTTTCATGATAAAAAAACCATCAACTATGTTTAAAAGTTTTTTTAAAAAAAATCATAAAAATATATTAATTAAAAATACACAATAAAATGTATAATGGAAGCTAAAAAATAATTTTAATCATGATTTGATGGTTTGTTCATACAATACATATTTAACTAAATAATCCATTCATAGTTTCATTGAAATATATTTGGGATTTTTTGGGAAAATGAAATTATGATTCCATTAAAAATAATTAAATATTTAAACATGGGTAAACATTTCTTTTATAAATCATTAGAGAATAGTGAAATATTTTTGAAAACATTTTAAAAAAACAAGGTTTTGGAAGAAAACGCATTTCGTAATGAAGAGTGAAAAAATATGTGATAACTTAAAAAAAAATCTCAAATATTTAGTTTATTAATGTTTCTAATAAATCATGTGTTTCCTAATGTACTAATAATATGACTTTATCATCAGAAACATAATCATAAACTATCCTGATTAATAAAATCTTGTAACAAAAAATTATTTAAACATTAGTAACATTGATGAATAATTTCCATGAATAAATAAATAATAGAACTAAAATTATCACAACAATAAATAAATTCATTCTATTAAATTTCATTAGGGCTTTATACACACCTCGGGGGTGAATAAAGGTGATTAAAATTACATAAGACAAATGGAAGTAAATATGATAAAAAATATTATTATAATTTTTTAACATTTTAACTATAAACCCTAACCTGGGAGATAATAAAATAGATATAAAAATTAAATTTTTTTTAATAGAATAATAATAAATAAATTATGGGAACTATATACACCAATTAAAAATAGTTAGTGAATATGAATGTGTCTCATTAATGTTAAAAAAGATATATAAATATCATACCCTAAGTATTGACATCCATTGTACATATTCAAACATCTTTTATAATAAATATAAGATTATTATAAATATATTATAGAATAATATTTCTATTTAATTACCATATTCTATTTTTATGACCTATTTTATAAGTTTATTTGCAATTCCATGTTAACAATACAGTTCATGTATTAACCTTATTAACTATTGTATATGTTTTGATTTTAAATTATTTTTACGAATATATCAATAATGATTTTATCATCTTAATAATGTTTTAAATGATATAAATATCACACATATTAATTATATTTTTATTTATAGTATTATAAATAAATTTTTGATAGCAAAAGAAATACATCATTCATGTACATGGAAGGTCATACATATGCCTGAACAATGATTCCATTTTTTTGTCATAGTATACAAAAAAATGGTAAATGACATATTACAATTAATTTTTTTAAAAAAATATATATAATATTATTTTGTTAAAAACATTTTTATTAAATTACAAGTAAATTATTAATAAATCACATCACTTTATTGGATGTTTGTCTGCTATATACAAGAAAGGTGTTATCATATGACCAAAAAATTGAGAGTATGAAGGAATAATGGGTATATAATATTATTGTTATATTATAAATGTTATTACGAAATTAATTTTCGATAACATTGTAAAAAAATTAGCTTAGTGGAGACAAAAATAACTATCCTTTCAACATTGGATTTCATGACTAAATAATTTATTTGTTGCATTTTCCTAAGCATTTAGAGTAGTAATATAATATATTAAAATTTAAAAAAATTTATCAGGATTATAAAATCTTATTTAACTTCAATAATAATATATATAAACAGACATATGATGTTTTTATTCAAATCCAAATTTTTATAAATATTAATTCAAATGGAGGTTATTTTTATGTATTTTTATTCACATAAATTTTAATATAATGATATTTTTGAAAGTATTATTACAGTAACTCAACCATATTATTGTAAATGTGGTATGTGTCAAAATAAATCCATCAAATTATCTGATGGACAAGATGGACGTTCATTTTAAAACATATATTCAATGTTTAACCATTATGTAAAGACATTTTAGCTTAATCACTAAATTTAATTTTAATAGATTCCACTAATCACATTGGTATAAATTAATTTGAAATTTTTATAAATTATAAATTATTATTCTTCTAAATATTTAATAAGTTATATAAATATTCAATTCATATATGTGATTGAATTTAATTTTAAATTAATCCAGTATATGTGACATGAAATTGGGGTTTTAATGGTCATATGTTCAAAATTTTAAAATGTTTTTATATAAAATATCAATATTAAATTAATTAAAATGACCTTAATTCTTTTAATATAAATATTATTGAAATAATTTTACACTCAAAACCTTTTAAAAAATAATATAACATCATAAATCATTTAGACAAAATTACTGTTTTCAATTAATATTCATTATTCAGTATAATTCACTAAAAATGAAATATTTAAAATAAAACCCAAAATAGACCTAATATAATTATAATATTTCAAATTCAGAAATAATTATTATTTTATCATATTATCATTTTAAAACAGGTTAATTATAACTATAATTTCTGTATTCTAATCATGATTAAACATTATTTTATAAAATATATTATTTATCATATGAACATTTTTTATTTTAAAGGATTATTATTTTATTTATATTTAATAGAAAAATAAGAGGTGTGGAGAATCCATATATTTTTATTAGTTAGTTAATCATTTTTTATTCCCACCATTCCAATTTCTAGGATAAAACTATCATATTACCTATTTATGATAATAGTATATTGTACATCAATAAGTCATGGTCTAATGTGTAACATAAGCAATCAATGGAACATTTTATTATGTGTAACAAAATAACAAATTTTGGCCATGTGTACCTAATTATAATCACATTGTTCCATGTAGTGTGTTATTAAATTGGTATTTCTTAAAAAAAATGGTTAACATGATTTAGTGGGAAATTCATGCCATAATAGAATATTAATTTATTTAAAATCATTAATAAAAAAATCATTGTTTTAAATTATACCACCGTAAATGATGTTTACCCCTCAATACTATTTTGGGTAATAAGTGATTTAATTAATTAATCTTCATTTAATACAAACCCAATTAATAATATTTGAATTAATAAACATATGTTTAAGGGGGTCATTTGGAAATATAATTGTAACCCTGTGTAAATCAAATCTAGGTCTAGACATATGATAACATAAGGTGTATGTAAAGTAGTGGACATGTAAGAAATGAATAAATAATTATATAGAGTTATTGACGTCATTGACCATAAGACATTTAATTATTAATGGATAATTATGGGATCTAAAAGTATTAATGTGTGATGATAAAATGTAATAATGGTTGATCTAAAATGATGGAAATTGATAAATTTTTGTTTTAATACCCTTATCATAAAGGGGATGAGTTTTATTAAATCAATGACTATAAGGAACTATAATTTCATGATACATTTATACTTCATAATAAAAATATCTCCCTTTTCATATGAATTAAAAATTTCCAAATGACATCCTTTTTTATGAAATAGATTTATAGGAACGGTGTATTTTTATCTAAATAAAAAAACACTTTTAAAAGAAAACAAGATCTATAATAGAGTGAATAATATTTTTTTATATCTCTATATAATTTCCAAAACAAATACAGCTTCCAAAAGTTATCTAATATGTATAGATATTCATTATTTGTATTAAGAATATAATCTCAAAAACTAAATAAAAATTTCAACATAAACAATTAAATTTTTTTTTATATTTATGACCATTAAAAATATTAAAATAAAAATCCGGAGAAAAAACTTGAAAATATGTATAAAAATAAAATTAAAATTAATCTCCCGAAAATCAAAAATTACATATTGATTATATCATACAATACAATTTAATACCTTTATCATGTAGTATCCTAAAATAATGTAATAACGTGAATTACCATAAATACTTAATTAAAACATACATTCTTCTTTATTACATAAATAAAAAATGAATTATTAGATATATTAAAAAATCCATAATTGATTAAAAATAATTTAATGATAGAATAATTAACTTTTTCATCAAATAAATTATTAGTTCTGATGTCAGCAATATGATTCAATTTAATTTATCTATATGAATAATTTCTTTATCTAAAATATATTTTATTTTATAACCATTCACAATTTGATAAGTTTCATAATTCGTTAACTAAAAATATCCTTTCCATTAAAACAATTTTCTAATCCTTCATCATCATTCGATAAATTCATTGAAATCCTTAATGAAAAAGTTACATTGTTCCATCTATATATATTTCAAAATACATTATTTGTGAATAAAAACAAAAAAATACAGAGATCATTATACTTCAATTATTAACATTGTATAATACTTCATTAATTTATAAGTAAATTCATGGATCAAGGCATTGTTTTGTGAAATTATATTATACTCCACAGATAATGCATTGCAAATTTCAAGAACTTTCACTCTATAAACCCATTTTCTTCTTAAATTACAAATTACAATCAATTTGATATATTCCTTATGTTTTTTATTTACTATTTATTGATAAGTAGGAATCCGAGAATTATTTCATTTATTTCCAGTACCACATGAAATTTCATAAAAGTCGATATTCCACTTAATAAATGTGTAAGGAAACTCATTCATGTCCATCTTGTTAAAAATATATCATGATTGTCGATTAGACATGATAAAAAAATCATTATCTCAAATAATTACCCAAATTGGGTACTTATAATTATTGAATATTATATAATATTCAATGATAATATGATTTATTATAAATTTAAACGTGGATTAAAATAAAAACAAAGTGCGAGAAACAGTATTGCTTGTTGAAACTCATATAATCATGAGAAAACACCGGCATGATATCTAAAACATTCCACCAAATTATTAATCAATGACACCACAGGTTTATACATTGTTATTCAGAGTAATAATTTATATAAATCCTTTATAATGGATCATAAATAGTTTGTGAATGTCTAACACATATCGCATGAGATATTCAAACAATGTGGGAAATAAGGCCTGTTGTTAAGCACCCGTTCCTAATTGAGTCATTCCCAATACGGTTTTTTCAAGGATGATTCCCATAAGTACGTATTCATCATATCCACATCCACATATTATATATATATATATATATATATATATATATTTAAGTTACAAGGATACCACTCATTCTATTTTATATAAAAATGCAATGATATTTTCTAATACATGAAATCATCGTTGGAATTTTCCTTAGAGAAATCCATATAAATACCAATATAAAAATTCCTTAAATTCTCAATATTTATTTATAATACTAATTTCCATAGAATGAATTGATTTTTACATTGGTACATACAATAGAAATGAATTCAATTAATATATGTATATTACATAATTTCAATAAATATTCATTACATTAATGAAACACCAACATAAGGACCATAATAGTTTAGTTAACTTAGAAAAAAGAAAACATAACATTATAATACGTTGAAATATCTTCTAATTATCACAAATACATCATCCCATTTATTACTTCTCCCTAAAAATTTCCTTTATAACCAATTGGATATAAATATAACAAATAATTACATCTTATACTTAGGAAAGGTAATTAAAAGATATACATTCGAATAAAATTCACATAAGTGTCATGAACATTCCAAAGTTGACCCTGATCTAGTCATCTTAGTCAATCCATGGAAAGGCCAAAGAGGCAATCACAATCCACTTGGGATGTAAAAATATCTTCAACTTCATCCAAGTAACCATGGGAATTATTTTAAATAATATAAATACATAAATTGAATATCTAAATATAAATATAGAATTATAGAAATTAATAAAATATACCATATTGAATGTTATCTACAAAAAATTGAAAAAAAAATCCCTAGTACCCTGATTAAAATAGATGACCACGACATCACAATTTGACCCTGATGGTCACTCTCTTATACCAACACCAATTATCACACAAAACGTTTGAATCCAAGATGAAAACTCACCCAAAAGAAAAAAACATGAAGGAACAATAGGCACAAGTATTAAAACATAGATTCAGTGCCCAAAAAAATAAAATAACAATGAGCTTTGAATGAAAGATAAAAAAATTTCATGAATGAAATGTAATATATAAATATATTTTTCTCACACATTTATACTTCAAAACCAAACATCTTCTGTTTCCATTTCTCATTTAGAACCATATATTTTCCAAGAAGGACCCATTATCTCTTAATAGAAATAGAAAAATGTATTCACATAAATGTGGATAAAGAAAATATAAAACATTTTCTCACTAATTATCACAAACTATGTAAATTCAACATAAAACAATTAACCAAGAACTACACCACACAATATAAAAATAACATTGACCATATAATATCGAAAATAGAAAATAATTATGCTTTTGAAACCAACGAATAATTTATCTCAATTATCTAGTGTAAGAAACTATGTATCAATGAATATTGGATACACTAGGAGCTTGTAGAATAGGCTAGAATATAATATACTTATTAAATCATCTTGAATAAATGCCTCTCCTGATGAAAGAAAATTCCTCCCAAACACTCGATCACACCCTACAAAGTCTGATAGAGGGGAAATATCCCATTACAACAAAACCCACATTTATATATTTCATCATAAGGGACACTATCCAAAGAGTATTCCAAAACTAGTGAAGAAACTATTCGTTGAAAATTCTCTAGATATGATAGGATCCCATTTCAACATTCATGATTTGGTGAGATAATAAAACAATTAAAGAAATATTCACTTATAAATATATCACAGACATGAGAATCAAAACTACAAATCACCCCGACACACCATACTGACTAATATCATTCTATAAAACAGATATATCTTAAAGGATTCCAAACAAAGGATCTCTCATTATACTAAAATTGGATTGATCATAAAGAATGTGCATTGAGGATGTCATATCTATTCAACATAAATAGATCACAGGGATTCCAAATATAGACAACTCATCCATTCAATAAAAATAATGTAATGGGTGTTTTCCATGAGAGATCTTATAATAATCATTTCCACCATTTTCAAAAATGTTCCAAATGGTTATAATGAATCCTTCATCAAATAAACAAATAAATTATTCCCAAATGGTTGAAAAACCCAACATTCCATTTTACAACCATTATAAAATTCTATTTAAGAACTCACACTTTGTTAGAAAACTAAAGACACATTTTTTGAAATCCTAACTTGGCAGATGTAATTGACACGTGCCAAACCATTTTAATGGACCAGTATCACAACACATTAAAATCCCAACCATTTGGAAATACGTTGAATAAAATAAACCTACTATTTCAAATGAAATAAAATTAAAATTTTCTCTTAAAAATAAAACATCACTCACCAATTCCAACCATTCATTTTATTAAATAAGTGGTGTGCATAAAGTAACTAAAAAATATATTCATCACAAAAAAATTACGAATAACACATTGCTTAATATGAGAAAAATATTACAAATTACACACACCCATATTTATCATTTAAGGGTGGTGTGAAAAGCAATAAAACAACTATTCATAAATTTTATGAAAACATGAAATTGGAAACCAATATCATATCAAATATATATAAAAAATCCAAAGCAAAAAAACTCTACATGTGTCCCAATATTCTAGAAAAACCATGAGAACCACTATGGTGACAAAACACCCAAGATAATCGAAGGGAAACATAAAACTAGACCCACAAAGAAATGGATTATGAGAAACTCAAGAGAAAATAGAAGGAGTGAGATGGAGGAGATATCAGGTTAGCTTGATAACTCACCCTTCAAACATGAATAATTCCATATATCCATAACATGGGAATTAATGGAGGATTTCATAAGAATGGAGTATCCCTAAATGGGTTTCATGAACTTATTAAAGAAGGTGATATTCTTTCTGGGTATAAAATTCAGCGATGGTAGAAAAGAAAAATCAAATTTTTAATGACATGTGTACAATATATAGTATGCCCAAATGATTTCCCAAACTGCTCACTAAATGTGTTCCCCAAACTAGACAACCTGGGAACTCACATTGTTTCTTATGCTCAATTTTTTAAACCATGCAGAAACCAAGTGACTATGTTTTCTTCAAAATGGATGAACTATATACACACTTTAGGAATAATATTCATAACCTAGAATGGGATGTATGCCCTCAATAAGTGGAATTTCAATTCTCACAATATTTCATGGAACATGGGGAATGGTTTCCTCAGACTATTTGAAAATTACCCTATAAATAATTTTATGCCCAAAATATGCACTTCTACATCAAAAATTTTGTGAAAATAATAGAATAAAAATTTTATATCTCAATAATTAATCAAGGGGAACTAGACTATAAAGAGTATAAAATATCTAAAAATCTACAAGAAGAAAGGGTGATAACAAAAATCTCAATGAAAAATTATCTCAACCAAAACATTTTCCCCTAGGAAATCCAAAGCATTTTCTATCTTATTGATCATTTAAAAATGATTCTTGAAACAACATGATCCAACATCTAAAATTATGGAAACCTCAAGCATTACAAAAAGAAACTCAATCCTCTTTATTAAAACAAACTATTAAATCCAAACCAATTCTCTTGATATTTTTGAAAAACAGGATCTATGACTTATTCAACCTTGCATCGAGTAAGACTATTTGAACATACATAAAATCCAAAAGTTTATCGAGAGGAATATTTACTCAAGTATAGATAAAAATAAATGGAAACATCACTTCAAATAATCTCAATAAGGAAAACCAGATTATCATCATGGTAAACTAGGATATGCTCCACAACATTAGAAACCAACAAACCTCAACTATCACAAGAGGAAACTATATAAAGATATTTGCTGGGTCTCCACAGCATTTAGGTCTGATCATATTGGATAAAAATTAGATGACATATTCACTAATAACAGACTCAAATATAAAAACTGACAACCATTAATATTTTATTATAATAAGTCCACTATGATATTTACCACCAAGAGAACCAAAAACGGATATTTGAACGACCTGCACCCCCAGTGGTGTAGAAATGTGCGGAGACATGGATCCTCACAAAAATGATTATTCTTGAAAGTGTGATGTTCTTTACTCTAGGATATAATTCTAAATCCCTAATACCATGATGCTTTTCCTACACCATAATCAAGAGACGATAATACCCAATTATAACTCATTCTTTTGGTGAAAAAATCTATCACAAAACACCCTGGCGGCACAAATAAGACATGAAACACTACAAGTCTCACATCGATTCAATAAGGCACATTAAATAAGATATATATTGAGAATTTTAAAATGCATCATTCCCCTTCCCCCAAATGAGATGTTTCATTAACTATATACACAATTATGCACCTCCACATTGAATATAAAGAAATGTAATTAGAAAAATAAATTCATTCATTAAAATAATATTTCTCAATAGATACACAAAAATAATGACTTTTACCATGAAATGGAAACATGGGAAAACACAACAACTACCACAGAAGGAATAATCAAAGAGAAAAAGTCTTCAAGATGATCCAATTCCATCTCCTTACTCTTCAAAATGATAAGTGATGTTATTAGAAGTGGCGTGTCTAATTTAACAGAGCTTCATGGATACAACCCAATATAACTACAACAAGTGACCCAGGAACCTACAATAATAGATGGTCTTCAGATCATACAGATAGTATGACTTCTTATGATCTGGATTTTTGTAATGATGAGACACCATGATCCGATAATTATATGAAGATGAAAATTTATATAAATTATTTTTCAGTCCATGACCACAACCTTTGGTTTCATACTTATTCCCCATCTCATAATTGGAATTACCTTCACCACACCAAAATAATCGTATATGTTTCCTTTACATAAGCACCTCCTCTAGTGAAACCACAACATGAACTACTTGCACCAATACATTGGTAAAGTGGTAAGACCGAAATCTGACAACATTCATTGAAGACCAGTATGAATCCCTCTCTCAAAATGATTAGAACTCAGGGAATTAATAAAAACCCACTCTGGATGGTAATGAATTTGATCCAAAATATGAAATAAGAACTCAAACACCGCTCATCACCATGCTAAAGATAACACATCTCTCTTCCATTCCATGAAATCAGTACCTAAGAAGAACAAATTGAGGTGAATTAATCCTTAATGAAATTATAGGGTAATATAATCCAATGTATTGGTTCCAAAGATGATATTTTACAACATCGCGTCGGTCCTTCAAGCATTAATGAATAGGAACATGCCTTTAAAATATTAGGAAACTCATGGAAACTAATGTTTCTTTTAATTTTCAACATCCACTCTTATTATTCAAGAATATCTATTTGAATATTTAATAGTGGATGATTCCACATCCTAAAAAAATGATGTACATAGATTGTTCAACTGTAGGGTGTACTAACGGGAACCACCCACTACTACACCTAAAACATCCATCAAAGCATTAGTTGTGGATAAGACTAAGGAAAAATAAAAAAAACATTGAAATCAAAACAAACACATCAAAAATCTCTCCAAAATGAGTCACATATTAATTTTTTTGGATATTTTGTTAAATTTACTTCATATTCATATGTTCTCAAAATTTCAGGATTTTTATCATAAAAAACATTTTAAATGTAAAAAAACATGGTTGGTTTCCCAATCACCAATGATATTCCATAGAGCCCAACTCACAAGATAATTCATATGCCACACTAGGAAGCCATCCTCTCATGCCACCAACTATACACATCCCATTACCACATCGATGCTTGTGATAACACATGATAATTCCATGGGTAAAACCATACTTTTCCACATTCAAATGAAAAAAAATATACCCAATATTTGACATTCTCAACATACCTCTCATTTCCAAATTTGTATTTTTTTAAATATAATTATACAATAGAACAAAAAAATCAATATCTACACTTCAACTAATTTTATTCCATTCAGAAAGATGAATATATTTAGTTAAATTCATAACAAAAAAAGACCCTTCAAAACATTTCCACCAGTACACAAATCTCATTCCTTTAGAAATTACATTAATAAAAACTCCTTAATTGTCATTTAAAATAAAATTTAAAAAAAATGAATCCACTTACATGTAATCATATTTGACAGACCTCATGTTCTGATTAAATACATTAACTAGTATTAAACCTCTCCCGTTTTATCCAAAAATATTTTTACCAAATGTATATTTCCTAGGGATTTCAACAAAATAAATTAGAAATTATATTTTCCATTTTCCAATGATTACAATAGTATCAAATTAAAATAAATTTTATTAAAAATTTGCAAAAATATATTTTCAATACATTTTTTCGAATAAAGAATCTAAAAATCAACTCACATTGGGATTATATTGATAATCTAATATTTGGCTCTATGGATGGCTACTATATGCAATGACAGACACCATCACATATTGTTTTTCAAGACCATATCCCTAGATTTACATAGAATTCAAGACCATGTGAGATATCTGAGACCAGTGGACGAACACTTTTTTCATTTTATCGAACAAAAAACAAACCAAATGAACCAAATATTATAAATGTAACCCGACATTCCATGATAATCTGACGTTCAACATACAACGTATTGTCCAAAAAAACTCACTCATAAAACACCCCATGTTACGATATTCAAACTCCATATAAATTGACATCCCAAAAAACAACTTCCTCATTAAAATATAAGTCCCCAAAAGAACAATCATACTCTAATACCATTTTTTCACAAATTTACCAAAGTTGAACTTGATCCCACCACCCACGACAATTAATGGAAATGATCAAGATGTTTATCCAATTCTTCTATTCTAGAAACTAGTGTTGGGAATCAATAGTGTAATCAGAGGAATAATTTATCCAAATATAAAAAAATAAACAGAAGAAAAAGATAAAATGATTAAACCAAGAAGTAAATATAATTTATGAAATTGAATTTTAGTTACACAAAATTGTAAACAGGATATAATTATTTTTAAATATTGAAACATAACTCGATGAAAAATAGAAATCCATTTGACCCCGAGGGCCTCTCTCTAATACAATAAATCACGCATATCATATGGAAATACAAACAAATATGAACCTATTATCTTAATCCAAAAACTAGAATTGACAATATGAATATGTGTTAATAATCAGTAATCATGCTCAAAAAAATATATTCCAAACACACGACCTTTAAATAAAAGATACATCAATTTCACGTTTGATATAAAATATATAATGAACTGATTATGAGATATTTCTTCTTTAAAACCCTACATGTTACATTTCCCATTTTCATTTAAAACCAAATCTTATATAAGAAGTAACTATTATTATATTAGAGAAAAGATTAATCTTTTTAAACAAATGTGGAGGTGGAAAATATAAAAAAAATTCAATGATTTTGACTAATCATTGAATGCTAAAAAAAATAGTTATCCACGATATAAATGACATAAGAAAACAAAAAAAGATAATCATATAACTAGGGATATGAAAAAAATCATATAAGAGAAACAAACCAATAATAAATCCTCGTTATCCACCACACACAGCTATATATCGATGAATAAGGTAGAACCTAGGAGATTATGAAATAATCAAAAACATACTATACATATTGACTCATCCCAATGTAATGACTAACCCGATGACATAAAATTTCTATTGCACACTTTATCACACCGTTCTTGGTCTAACCAATGGAAACTATACCATATGATCCAAAAAAATATATATACATATGTGTTTGTGTGTATATATATATATATATTTCCCCTACTATTGGCCACTATCCAGAAAAGAATCCTAATCCAGTGCAGCATCTTTTCATAGAAAATTATCAATATATTAGATTTTACCCTGTAATGATTAAAGATGGTATTATCCAATCACTATAAGAACATAATAAATTAAAATACATATATAATACACACAAGCATCAAACATGAGACTCACACCCTATCACCATAAGAATAAATCTATTTCCTTAAAAATTAAAGTTGTCAAAGGTGTCCACACTAAGGATCTCCCATTCCACTCATAATAAATGTATAATTATCTGTCCACAATGAGGACGTCCAATCCATTCATAATAAATGGAGGACAAGGATTCCACAATGAGGATATCACTTTCATTAATTATAAACAAGGTAAGAGGATTATCCAAATAGATATATCATCATAAATTTTGTCACCAATTTGAAAATAGTTAAAATCATGCCTTGTGAATTCTTATTCATATAACCAAACACATTATTCCAAAAATAATAAAGCAATCCATTTTACCATTTATGACCATTATAAAATTCAATTTAAGAACTCACACCACATTTTCAATCAAAATCCCCATTCCCTCAATGAAAAATGTGAACTATTCCATAATAACATTCCAATGAATTTTCATTGATATCAAGATCACAAAACATTAATGTGCCAACTAACTAGACAATTATGTAATATTCCCATGAAATAATTTAAAATTACTTCAATATATCAACAAAACTACACTATACATTTATAAGTAATAATTCTCTCACCAAATTCCTCTGTGCATTTTACCAAACACTTGGTGTGCATAACATAACAATATAATTGTATTTACGTCATAAAAATTATAAAACCACTTCATTTCATTTCATAAAATAATTATAAAGTTTAAATTTCTATTTAATATATATTCGTTGTTTAAAATGAAATAAAAAATTTTAAAAAATTTAATGGAGATATGTAATCGGACACCTACCTCAAATCTCATTCACTTCAATTAATCCAAGATGAAACAACTCCATGATAATTCCATGTGACATGAACAACCAATATAACACCTTATAAATAAAACCCCCCAAGGTTAACATCAGGAAACACAAACCCGAGATATAAAAGACCATACTTGAAGAGAATTTAAAAAGAAAATGGAAGAAGGTGGAATTGGGAGAAGACATGGAATGGATCCATTGAAAATTAACCCTGTAAAGAGGATGAATACCCAAGATCCACAGTTTGTGAGAGAAGAGGAGGCATGTAGAATATGGAGGAATTACCCATTGACTCTGAAATTCTAGCGAAGGAAGGAAAATTTATTTAGGTAAAAAATACATAGAGTGTTGAAATGTAAAATAACTTATTTAATGACCAATGATTTATTCCTGATTAAGACACATGATTTCCAAAACTGCACACCAACCGTGTTACCGCAATTGGAAAACCTACTATATATAATGATTTTGCTACACAGTTTGGTAAACCATGCACCAAACATGTGAAATGTTTCAGCCAAGAATGTAAGAAGCATATACACGCCTTCCGAACGGTTTACATAACTGTGTCTGGGCTATGCTCCCTTGACCATAGGCATATCAAAGATCACTTTTTTCCTATACTATGAAATATGTATTTCTATTATGTTGCTCCAACAATGTACCACATACTATTAATCCCAAAATCACAATTTTTTTCACAAAAAACATAGGAAAACCATATAATAAACATCAAAGAAAAACAAAAGAATAAAAAATCTCAAAATTTAAAATAGGAACACCTAAAAATTGAGAGTAAAACAAATATCTGAATATGAACTGTAACAAAGTGTGAAAAAAATATAGTTTTACAGCGAGGGTACAAAAATATGAGAATAAAATTTGAAGTAAAAACCATATATATCCATGATCATAATAATGATTCATGGAATAATGATCAGCAGTTCATAAGACATGATTCATTATGGAATCAAAGTACATGATCCAAGAGAGAACAAGACTTACTATTTATGGTATACACATAACCATAGATAATCATTAACATATTAGTCAAGGATATCTTCCAAGACCATCATAGTTGAAAAACTAATTTACTAAAATAGTGTTCAATACCTATTATATCCATGTACTATTGAATTTTATTTACATCACATTCCAAAACATTATTACAAAATCAGATTCACCTTCTATTCCAACCATATTTTGCTGAAGTGACTTTACATCCCATTCTGTCTGTGTATTACTAAACCAGGTTCACATCCCATTATATTCCATTATATCTCATGGGATATATAAATTTTTACCTAATACATTGGATGAAGATATATTACCCACCTTTAACATAATTAAATCAATATTTATGTGTTTATCAAGATCATAAAAGTTTTTCTCATTATAACATAAGAAATTAAATTTCTTTCATTAACATGTAATCATATAATTAAACATTAAAAATAGAATGGGTTTGTAACAATTTAATCATAGAATAACTCAAGAAAATTTGTTGGATTTATATACATTTAACCATAATATAACACATGTATGAGAATTGGTTTTATAAACATAATCCCATAAAACAAATAAACCATTCAGAAGAAGAAAATGAACATTATCCTTGTATCATATCCACAATAAGGCATATGTAAAATAAAAATAATTCATAATTGAAAGATTCCAAAGTTGGAGTTTGATTTGAATCATTTCTGGTGAAAAATATCCTTTCCACTTTGAAAAGTTATTTTTATAACAAAAAAATTAATGAAAAAACCCAATTAAAATAAAAAATGTAAACAAACGAAAATATTTAAAATCATTTAATACATTTTTTCAATGTAATAAATTTTTGGAATTCAATTTTATATGAAAATAAATATTGAAATATATAGGGGATGTTTGAAAATAATTTAAAATACATTTAAAAATATAAAATATTTCCTAAATTTTTTTATATAATAATTGAATCTTATAAATAATGATTTTAAAATGAAAAAAAAAAATTTAAAAAAATATAAAAAACTCATTATATAAAAATAATCATTGAAAAATATGATGATAATTTTGAAAGTAATATATATAACTTTGTAAAACCTAAATTTTTTTACCATTGAATATTTTTAAGGAATCATATAGTATAACATGAAACACTTATTAAAATATTTTTCTCTATTATTAAATATATAATATATTTGATAATAGTTTTCAAAAATTATTTCAAAATCCAAGTTTTAGAACAATAAAATTATAACCAAAAGGAAAATTAAACTCATATTTTATGAAAACAATTTTTTAAATTATAATAAATAACAATGACATAAATAATGGTATTATTTATTTAAAATGAAAAGATTAAATTTAAGATATGATAATTAATTATTACTTATAATTGGTGTTAAAATATTTTATCAATAGTAGTTTAATCCATAATAATAATAATAAATGAGGTGATTATAACAATATATTCTTAAAACTTTGGTAACATATAATATTAGTCTCTGTGAAATAATAGCATTAATTGATGTTTATAAGATCATAAAAATTATGTGATTTTTGATATAACATTTTAATGTTGTAGTATATACTTATTGTAAAATTATATAGCTTCATAACATAACATATGTATCAAAGAATGAATATTGATAAAAAATTTCTTATTCGATTTGGTAACCATTGATCCATTATATCCAAGAAATTGAGATCATAAAATGTATATTTTAAAAAATGTGGTAGAAATATCATTAAATAAAATAGATGGTAAATTATTCACCCCAAAAAATAAATAAGCGCTAAAAATAGAATGTGTCTCAAAATAGTAAAAAGTGAGATAAAATCCGTTAAACTAAAGCCATCAATTCCTTCATACATGTTTTATCATCATATAATAAAAGTATAAGATAATTTAATTATATTAAATAAATATATTCATATATAATATAGTATATATGATTTTATTAATTCATATTATTACCTTCTTATTAACAATTTTATATAAATGTTAGGTTTCTGGTAATAACTACTCTGTTTTTCATTTGTGTTTTGATTTTTTCTTCATTGAATACTTAATTAGATAATTATTTAGTAATATTTATAATACAAATAATGATATAAATATAATATAAATTATGTATATATGTATTTATAATAATTTATATATGAAATAAATGAGATATAAAATACAATGTTCATGGACATGGTAAGCCGTATATACAGGAGAACTATTTTTCCATTTTCATATTCTATTAAATGATAGAAAAGTAAGTGTTATATATATAATTATTAAATTAAACAATTTAATACAATATATAAATTTTAATTTTTTTAAAAATCCTTCACATATTCTATGTAAATCCGGTATGAATCTTATTTCTTCGGAAAGAGGTAGTCTACTATACACACGAATGACGTTAGGGTTATCCCAAAAAAATGGACAGCATGTTAGAAGATTTTATATAATAATTATATAAAATTAATGAAATATTAAATATCTTATATATATATACATATATCATATATAAATATAATTTTCATCATTATTGCATACATTGATAGGTGGAAACTGAAAAACGAATGAAATCATTTAGTGGGGCGGTAGTCCATCGTGGACACAAACAATGTTTTCATAATCTATTTATTGCATGTTTGGGTCTTTATAGGTGTTACCCTTATAATGAAAACATATATTTAAATATATAATACAAATTTTATTGTATAATAATTAAATATAATGCATTTAAGGGGTTTATAAATATAAAAAACAAAATCAGTCGTTGATAAATGTTACCTCTCTATCGGGTAACTCCTTTTGGTTTTCACTAATATCCTTCATTGGTAGAATTTATTCTAATATTAAGGCTTATATGATGAGGGTATTGATTTTTGGAAATTATTTTCTAGGATAATTGTTGATCTAATTGGTTTATGTGGTGTAAAGAATGGGTGAGAGTGACATCCCTTTTATAGTAGCGGAGGAGTGGAATCCTTCTAAAATTTAAAAAATAATAACTAATATGTGGTCACCCTTAGATCATGTGGATCCAAAATATAATTATAATTATGAAAGGGTTTATTTTTTTTAGAAAAAATAAAAAATAGAATAAAAATTTCACTTCCATAGTTTTATTTCATAACTTATGGTTCTCCAATTATTTTTTAATTAAGGTAACTAATTTTATAACCTAGATAACTAATACATTAGATATAAATTAAAGAATAAATAACTACAAAATGTATAATAAATAAATATAAAATACTATTTCAAATTTATAAAATAAGAATTCACATATGTGTTTAAAATTAATTTTAACAGAAGCATGTGTAACATACAAAATACACTACTTTAACCATAATGATCACAAAAAAGATTCTAACCCAATATGTGGTTAGTATGATTATTATAAATGATTAATTGGTCCATGAATGTACCATATATTATATTTATTAAAAATTTAAATAAAAACTATATTAATGTTGGAATTATAGATATTGAAATCATTTAATAAAATATCATTTATTATATAATAACTATTAATTCAAATGTATCATTATTAATTTGAAATTAATTTCAAACATATTAAGAGAATAATAGAGCATTATTAAATAAATATAACACGTATTAGAATATATATTCATAAATTAAATTAATAAAATTCAGGATTTCTGTACATTTACCCTACTCTTCAAAATTTTTGTATCATTTATTTATTTTTAATTATTAACTACACAATTCAAGTGTTTACATTTCTTATGTAGTTAAAGTAATTATTTAATATATAAAAAATAAAAATAAATTATCATGGTAAAAACTATTTTTATATTAAAAATAATATTCATAATTGTAGTTATTATTTTTTACCTATCCCAAATCATTATAAATATTCTTTCACTATAAAAATCTATATTTTTCTTTCTCATTGTATAAGATATTATATTGGTAAATGTTTTATAATAGCTTCAAATTAACACATCAAAATACATAATAAAGATGTAAGGGTATAAATGGGTCCATAAATTTTGTGTTTAGAAAATTTCTATGTCCTTTTAACCCTTGTATTCTTTGTCTAAATACAATGTAAAAGAATTTTTTTACCTAAATATCTGTAATTAATTTCAACTGTTTTCAGTTATAAATTTAGTAAAAAAATGAGTTTCAATTATTTAAAATTATAATTTATTATGAATATCCATTTGGAATTAATTTCTCTAAA
This sequence comes from Viscum album, assembly GCA_963277665.1. Classification (NCBI taxonomy): domain Eukaryota; kingdom Viridiplantae; phylum Streptophyta; class Magnoliopsida; order Santalales; family Viscaceae; genus Viscum; species Viscum album. The sequence continues at coordinate 1,663,984,868 of OY728137.1, forward strand.
TTCAATTCACAAAAGTGGGATAATTTAATATAAAATTAATATTGTAGACCTGCTGAGAAATAGTTTTTTCAAAGTGTAAAAATTGAAATTATTTCAATCAGAATATATGAAGATTATATATTAAATTTATTCCAATGAACATAATTGGGACAATTGATTTATAGTTGAACTATTTTTACATTATTACCAATTTATAATATTATTTAACATTATATATTATTTATGGGAAAGGAATGTTTCTAATAAAAATTCCATATTTTTTACTATTCATCCAACAATAAATATTTCCATAAAACCCCATAAATTTCCCAATGATAAATATGATATTACAGAACAAAAAATAATGTTTAATTTATAAAATATATTTCGAAAAATTTGTTAATATTTAATTTTATATGTTGTGTTTCAGGAATGATTGTAACTTCATTAAGGAAATTAATGGTTATAAGAAGTCATTTTTTTAATTAACACATTGATAGGTTATTTAAAATAATGGATAACTAATAAACATGTCACAAACATATATTCCCATAAGATAGATAATCATTTTACCCCAATTCCTACACCATGGTGATAACTATCATATTAGAAAATAATATTAATTATATATTATAATTTGGAAAAACTCGGTCTTGTGTGAATTTTAAGTTATCAATGAAAGATAGTATTATGTGTAAAAAATAAAAATAATTAATTTAATATGTCAAACTATAAATTATGTTTTTAAAGTATAAATACCCTTAATATGTTATTCGTATAAATAAATAGTAACTTGGTCTATCATGAAATGTCGTTAATCAAAGTATCTTAATTTATTTGAAGAAAATATTTTATAAAAAATTAGGGGGTTACAAAGACACATCAACATAATGGAGTTGATGAATTAGGTAATTTGACTATATTGAAAATTAATAAAACTATATAATATGAATAAACTATGTCCACTAATTTTGGGAGGAATTTGATAACACGACATCTTAAGTCATTAATATAGTTTTAATAAGAAATATCATAAACAAAATTCCCTACGAGTTATGAAAAAATTGAAAAAAAATGTAGGATACTTTAATATATTTTAATGAAGGTTTACATCATAATAAAAAATATGATATTGTTATCTTGGATCCAAAATAGGGTGAAGGAATTTTCCTAGGTTACTCAACTACTTCCAATCGATATATAAATTTCAACAAAAGGTCACAAACTACTGAAGAAGGAAAAAAGGTGATGATTGAGGAATGTGGTACTATTGAAAAAATTGAATCAAACTAATGATCCATATGATTTTACTGAAAATATGAGACCTATAACTCTCGTTTATAAAAATCTTGACGATGATTCCAAAAATTATTAATTTTAACTGAATCAATTAGTAGTACATGTTAGTGAACTAGAGTGTTTATTTCTTAGAAAACATAGAAACATAGAATGAAAACCCTATAAAAAAGATTATAGGATGTTTTTATGATTGATAATGAATTAGAATAAATATTATAAATATAAAAAACTTGTGTACCAATTTATCTATGTTATAACCTAATGATTTAGAAGTGTATTTAGTTGATAAATGTTAATTTTATGCTATTCAATACAAGTTAATCAATTTCTAGATGAAAATTATGGAATTTATATGATCGATTATTTCACTATACTATATTTTAAAATAATGTATTATTTATAAATAAAACATTATGACAAGAGTTTAATAACTACAAATAAATATAAATTAATTTAAAATGGTTATAATTAAAAATATGGAACATATTATAAAGAGATATTGTTCTCTATATATAAGTTATATAAAATTAGTATCCTTATAGTATATTCAGCAAATTTTTGTTTCAAATTATTAAAAATGGATGTTAAATAAACATTTATATTTGGGTTCTCAGTGGTTGATGTTTATTTTAGACAACCTATTAGTTTTGAAGACCATAACTACAAAAATTCTGTTTTTTTAAATTACCAAATGTCACTTTGGAAATATAAAATAACTGAGATAATGTTATGAATGATTAATTTCATTAATTTTATCACATATTTTTTCATTAGTAATGTAATATTATATATGTTTTTATGAAAACCTCATCCTCAAATATGTTTTTGGTTAAAATATATATTGTTGACATTATATTTTGACCAATAATATAGAAATTGTTTAATTATTTATCATACCATATGCAGTGGAATTTGAAATGATTATGATATTAGAGTTATCTTTTTATAAAGGGTTTAAAATTTATATAAATGATCTGAGAAAGGTCCTTTAAAAAAGAAAATATATAATCGATTTATAGAGAAATTTGGGAGATGAAAACAAATATGTTATTCAACTCCCATGATATCTAATATTAAACATGACATAAATGATATTGGAATAACAATTTTCTGCAAGTTATATTGTGGAATCATTGAAAAAAAAATTATATTACTACAAGTAGATCATATATTAATTTTTCAGTATGGATTTGTGATATATTTTAATCCAAAAATTAATGAATCTCATTTTAATTATTCCAAAATAAAATTATGACATCTAAAAGAAATATTTCCAATTTCATTATTGTATCTAAAAATTAATCACATTAATTTTTCATCATATTGATAATCAATTTTTTTTATATCTATACCATATATGAAATGATTCTTTGTAAAATACATTTTCTTATTAAATATCTAATATTTTGGTGTAGATTAAAGGAACCCTCTGTATAATTATCAACCATTGAAGAAAAATATATTAAATTTTGATATATCTATGAAAAAAACATATTGATGAAAAAAAATCTATGTATTTTGGATTCATTTTTTAATTTTATTTGATCATATTTGATAAAAAATGTTATATTAACATTTCAATGAATCAAATAAACATAGAAATAATAAAAAAAATATTGATTTAAGATAACATTTAATAAGAGATCAGATAAAGAAGGGTGATATATCATTCTAATTTATTTTAATATAAAATCAATGAGATATAATTTTTACTAAACCACTACCCACTAACCAACTCAATTTTATCCAATCATAATTAGGCCAATTTAACATTTCATTATATTATTTTAATATTAATTAAATTGTATAGTTTTTTATAATTGTTATATATCTTATATAAATTAGTTTTTTTGAGTGTAAGTGTCTCATTTTTATGTATTAGTCACATATATTTAAGAAGGGTCGCATAGTATTTCAATTATTACACTACATATCATATAGTAAGAGTCTCTAATTAGAAAAAAATAAAATTAAGTAATATACTACTGTATAAAAATACCTTATATTCATTTGATCCTTCATATCCCATCTTTTAAAACCTATAATCCCTATTCCAAAATCCCCCAAACATTATTAATAATTTTGATTCCCAAATTAAATTACAATGCTCCCTCAATTATAAACAATCATTCACAATCCAGCCGAATTTTTTTTATGCTGACTTGAGATTAATCTCGGTTGGCTAGATAGAACTGATACTCAATAATTCCATAAATCATCAATGATGGGAATTAATTTATGATTAAAAATGAACTGAGTTCTTTTATTTTTAGATTTTTCAGTTTTATGGGATAAATATATTTCAATTTGGTGACATTAAATATTTTATTACAACTTTGATAAATTAAAAAAGTATCCTGAAAACATATTTTGATATTCAAGAATCATTTAAATTTACTCGCGATTTATTTGAATACTACATAAAATATTTTGTTTCTATAGATTAGGTATTTGTTTAAAAAATGTGGACTCCATTTGGAATAGAAGATACTGAAATGACACTAGTGATTGATATGTAATATAGGTGAATGGTTATCGAAAATTTAATTTTGAAAACTATTTTACAATGTAACAATGAGTCTGAATATTTTCATCTTCACGGTGATATATTAATATATATATTATCATCGTGAAACCTATATATATATATATATATATGTATTTTTATATTATAAATTATATATGTAAAATTTAAAAATAAATATCTGAATTTTATTCCATATAAATGGATGTTGATGATAGTTTCCAGTAATGTTATTGCCTATTAATCTTACCATAGTACAAGTCTTGGTCATGGTATATTAATAAATTGTGTTAATATATTATGATAATGAAGTTTAAATTAAATTTTCAATTTAAATAATATTATTTACATTCTTTTAGATGACTAATTTAAGATAAAACCCACATCTTCTAGGGGGTCCTATAAAATTGTATCTTCCAATAAAGTAGTTGTTCACGAAACATCATGTTGTACTACTAATTTGGAATAAATTGAGTGAATAATTAATGTAATAGAGGTTTTAGATATTTAATCTATCATTGATGGATTAATTAGTGTAAATGTTATTATTCGGTCCATAGAAGTGAATTCTACCAATGTTAGACCACTACCATCTTCTATAACAATTTGTCACGGTATTTTCTTTATTTCATAATTTTGAGAACAATTTTATCTTAGAAATTACTCAGTTGATTAATATTATCCACAAAAGAACAATTAAAAAAGTGTTATGTGTTATTTCTCGTTCTAAAATATCACTATATAGGTATATGATAGGACAAGTTATAGTAAAACTAAATTGTTTTATTAATCAAGTATTATCATGGGGAGAAGAAAAAGAAGATCAAGAAGTTGAAACAGAGATTGTTGAAAAAAGGCCATCTAGGAAAAAATAAATAGGTCTATATTGTGTGGGATAAAAAAATAATTTTTTGTAAGCCCAAAAAATTGATGATAATAATAGTATTGATTTGGAACAAGACAACTTCTCTTGTATTCAAATAAAACATACAAGCTCAAAAATTTCCATAGATTAATTAGTTGTTACTAAGGTCGGAGATCAAGAAACATATTCTATATCTATGAGTTACATGGAATATCTGAATGATAAAATAGTTGACTGTAGAAGTGATATCATTAATATTCATGAGAATGTAACTTCCAAAGATGATTATTGGTAATTGAAGTACTTAATGGAATTTTAATTGTAGATTGCAGTTGGAAAGAACACACTACAATATCCTCAAACAAATATATTATACAGTCAAGGATGGATGAAGTGACATTGTCTATAGTCACACAAAAATATACTATTATTTCTCATCAATGAGTGACTCATTCAATGTAATGGAGTAAATATTATCAAAATGATGTTATTTCCTATGATATATCAATTATTTCATTAATACAAATCTCTATTGTATACATTGATCTACCTATGAAGGGAATAAATTTCATACTATAGAAAAATATACCATAAAACAACAATTTTTATACTAATGTAAATAAGGATACTATATTTATTATCATCAGTGCATAAAAAATGGCTGGATATTGGGGAAATAATTTAGTACTGTTACAAAATATGTTTGTATATTTTAATAAGGTGGTAGTAATAAATCATAATCTAGGATCCTAAGAATATGAAGAAGAATAATTATAATAACTAGATGAATATTTTGATTAACCATATAAGCATCAATTATATTCCAAAGTAAAGGAAAAGTTTATTGATGAACATAAAATTTGTATGTTGGAAAGAAAATTTGATTCTATGAAGAATCTCGTTGTGGGTTGTGAAAGGTAGGATGATTTTAAAAATACTCTTTTCAAATTTCCTTAAATGGGCCTATAATTATTACAAAAATATGATATATTATTTAAAATAAGATATGAGGAAGAGAATTAATGAACATAAATTTTACCTTTTTATAATTTATCGAATGTGTTTTCCTTGACCATATTTCACCAATATGAATATCTCTACCTCTCAAAGATTGAATGATTTTTTTCCCGGATAAAATGTTCCAAAGGAAAAATATTATTTTATGGAGTATATATCACTTCATTTACTAATACAATATTAAAAGAAATTATTTGACCCTGAAGAAAATTTTAATCTAAAAAGTCCAAAAAATCCTCTATCAACATTCAGTCTATCTTTGAATGTTTCTCTTTAAGTGATCTAGCTTTACTTATAGAATATTATATATTTTTTGGTGTTGTTTCAGAGAAAAATATTGATTTTAATTTACCTAAATATTTATTGTGATAAATAAAATACAAAATTAAAAAATATGTTTTATTTGAAATAACTAACATACTTTCCAATGTTGGGTGTTTAGTTGAATGTTTCCTTAAAAATATTTTAATGTCATTTCAAGAAAACATTTTCATTATTTAATACTTATATTTCATGTGTTCAATACATTTCATTTATTTTATAGTTATTAATATATTCATTGGATGGGTTGATATATATTATCACATTGTTTTTCAATATTGTTGTAATTTAGTCAATATTTTTTTCTTAATGGTTATCTATTTATTATTTATTTTAGTTCATAATTTAATTATTTATATTGTTTAATAATTTCATTAATATAATATCCAAAAAAAGTATGTTATCATTTTGTAGTACTAAAAATATAAACTTATTCAGGTGTAATTTTAATTGAATATTTTTCAAATCATACATCTTTTGATATCAAAAATAATAGTGGAAAAAAGGAGAGTAAAAGTTTTAATTTTTTAAATTATTATAACTATTCATTGGGTTTTGTGACCATTATAGAAATATATATTATTTGAAATTATTATGTTCTTCAATTATATCTGTGTTATTGTTTTGTTTTTTGATGATTCCAAATATCATTATTTTTATTATACTAAGGTCATGTAATGTTTTTTAGAATATATTTTTTATAGGGGAGCTATTATATTATTACTATAAATGATCATTATAAATTATGTAAAATGTAAATAAATGAAATTTTATTCTATCATTAGAGTATAATTATCTTGAACGATAATCTTCTAAATTCTATAAATTACCTAAATCAATGTTCAATGACTATATTTATATTTATGTTAATATATTTTTAATGAAATAGTCTACATGCATCATATTCAATGATATTTTTTTTTTGATTATAATTATGTAATGTATTCAACTAAAAAAGGATATTTGAATGATATTATCTTGAGAGCACCATGAGATGTGGTTGATGTTATTAATCAAACATAAATAACATAATAATAAAAGGTCTTTGAATTTTTAATACTATTTACATCTTGAACAAATGAGTCAACGATATATTTTATCTCACTAAGCCACTCAAGAATTGAATTTTTTATGATCTATATTACCACATAGATATATTATGAAGAAATATCTGTTATTAAGAATGTAAGGATTACATTCATTTTATCATGATATGACTTTTGACGACTATATGGGTTTTGGAAAATGAATTGTCTAATTATGAATGATCGATGTGTATAAAGTGTCATTTTTTCATTAAAAGGGTCATCTGAAGAATAATATTTCTAGCATCACAACGAAAGAAATAAAATTATTTATATAGAAGAAGGGATTCATTTCATTAAAAGGAAGGATAATAAATTTTTAAATAGATTATTCCCCCGAACATTGTGATTATATAATATTCTGACATTATAAATCATTTAAGAGGTATAAATAGGGAGTGTTATCCACTGTATGAATAGATATAGATACATAGTGATATACACGTAAACAAAAAAAAGAATGGATGAACACACATACATATGCTTACTCTGATTAATTAACACTAAATTATTTTACATAAAATCAGTGAATGCTACACTAACATGTCTATGATATTCAATTTAAAATAATATAATTCCATGATTCGAATATCACCATCCTCTCATGATTTATCGTCATCAACTATTGGTTTATTTTTTAAACTATGTGTTGTAAAAATTATTTAAATCTCTTTCATCTCTAGATTATTTACTCCTATCATGTATGGGCATTTTAATATTTTTAAAATATCATACAAGGTTATGGAATGGATAAATGCTCTTGTGAATTTTTAATAAGTAAAATATATATGTACTCAGCTTGGTACCCCTGGAAAAGGGTTTCCAGAGTGAAATTAACAACAATCATGGAGTATAGTGCTGGTGGATTTGAATAAGGTTTTTAAATTTCTTAAACTGATACAAAAAATGGTGTACATTCTTTTCTGATTGTATTTTATATTAACACTACCTATTTTTTATAATTATGAAATATGAACTGACATACCTAGCTGAGGGTGGTTTAATGTAATGTACAATTTAGGAACTCAATTCACTCAAATCTTGAGTTTTCAATTATCTATTACCTAAGAAAGAAAAAATATTATTTGGGTTACCACTAAAAATATAATTGAAGGTTATTATTGATCTCATACTTGAGACCATTCCAATATCTCTTATGTATATCTGAATTGAACCAATATAAATTCAGGAGTTTATAGTCAAGATGTATGAATTGAAATTTTAATAGTTAACTTAACAACGAACGTATCCATCAAAAGAAACATTTCTTCTTTAAAAAAATGTGGACCAAACTATTATTCTTTGTGTTTGTTATCTTAAGAGACAAAAAGATAAGATAATGAATATATATTGTCCTTAATGAAATGATTATATATATAATCAATTATGGGTATCTTAGTGGATCATTATAATTTACTTGTGATCAGGATATCAGATATCAGTAACTGTGAGTTTAAATGGTGGATATTTGGAATACATATTTTAGATGTACATATAGCAATTTTGAATTTTTTTTACAATTTTGGTATTTTGAATGTAAATGCCTTTATTATTCATTTTATGAAATTGTTTTTTTATGATTACTCTAGATTACATTATGGGGTTATTTTTTGATGATATTATAGTATAGTCATGGATTAAAAAAATAATCAACAATATGTTATTTTGTTGAATATTTTTCAAGAGAATCACCTTTATGTTATATTATCAAGGATTGAATTTTGAATGCATGAGGAATTTATCTATGGCAATGTTATTTATGAGAAAAGAGTGTATGTTGATAATGAAAAAAATGTAAGGTGTTATATCATTGAACTGCCAATTGATATCTTTTATATTTTCAGTTTACTGGAAATAATGGGATACTAAATTAATTTTGTTTTTATATTTCAATTTTGTAATCACTAATTAAAAAAAATTTGTGTGAAGGCATTCATTTCTAATGTAATGATTAATTCAATAAATCCATTCAATTACATAAGGTCAAAGATACATCATCTATTTTCTATATGATTTCACAATATTGAAAGGGGTATTTAGTTTGTTTTGATGAATTGAAATATGGGATGTTATTTTTTCTGTTGCTATTATATCATTTTATTGCATATGGTTCGCTATATTTTCAAATAAATAATTATTACTCAAAAAAACATGACGTGGAATTATAATCCATGGTTCATTATATGATGAGATGACATCACATTGTTTTTGGTGAGAAATTTACACTTTTTTCAATTATGAATGTGTAAGACACATTTTCTAAAAAATGTGTTCGAATCTAAGGGAAAAAATATGTATGGAATATAATCAAATGTATTAATTTGAATTAATGCATAAATGAGATATGTTGATCTATGTGGATGATTCATCATGTAGGAATTAATGTTAAAATTATTCAAATTAGTCTTCATATCAATTAAATCTATGAAAATTCATAGTTGATACACATTAGGATTATAGAGAGTAATATATATTTTTTATGTTTCTTGAATTTTCAAATGTTCTTTTTTTGGGTGGTAAAGATATAAATATAGTAATATAAGAGCCGAAATGTTTTACCATAAGGGAAAAAACATAATATGGTTATACCATTGAGGAATGGGTTCTTGATGAGAGGTTAATTTTACGGTTTGGAAATCATATGGTTGTACCATTGTATTATAATGAAAGGTTTATATGTGTCTATCACCATATTATATGGGATATACTTCTTGGTATTTAGAAAATTTATAATGAAATGAATGAAAATTTTTACTAGGTCTGTATTACGAATGGTGTATAAAAATATTTCCCATGAATCATCATATATCATTAGGTGAGGGAAATATATCAATAGTTCTATAGTATATTTCAATATTTATCGAAACCCAATTGTAAATTGGAGTATATTGACATGGATTTTGTAATAGCTATACTAACAATGGTTTGTAATTATTAAACATATTAGGGATAGTGGATTATCTCATGATTTTTTATCACATAATACCAATTATTAAAACTATTTTGGTTGAATATTTTACAATATATATACATACATATATATATATATTAAATTTTAATGATTCATTATATTCAAATCACTATTGAATTAGATCAAGAAACCCTGTTCAAATATATATTTTGAAAATGGAAAAGTGTTACTAAGTTCAAAAGTTGACTGTATGGTACAATGTCCCTAGGTTCCCCCCTCATTTTTTGAATTCCACACTATTTGGAAATTATTCCCAATTAACCCTATGAACATCATTTTACATTAAAATAGTTTAAAATTACAAATTATAATTGAATAATTAGAGAAACTTTTTACGACTTCATTAATGTATTTCAGTCTCTCATGTGAGGAGAATATACAATTACTGTTTCTATAAAATAATATACTTTGTAAGACATTGATACATTTAAACCCATTTTTTATTGTATGGGCTTACTTATCTTTCTCAAAAATCATATGTTTGAATGTTTTGAGACTTCCCTAATCATAATCGAACTTGTGTATGAGAAAAAATGAAAAATCATTTGTTTTAAATGATGATGTGTGAGTAATAGATTCATCATAAATCATATGCATTGCATCATGGATGTCAATTTTTACTTTATATATCTATTAATTTATTCTATAGTCTTTCTCCAAGGAAAGGAATTTTTTTTTAGTATGTAAGTAATTTTGCCTCATGGTAATTATACCCATCAAAGATAAAAGATTTATTGGTGAGGTGAATTAGTAGATTTCAATTACACTTTGTGTTATTATAGTGCACATTGGGATTCATGTATATTCATTTAGGAGAATTAATTATGATTTATTTTGATGGAGGATAAAGATGGGAAATTAAGAATCACATGGATCGATAAAATTATAGCCTATGTGGTACATGATGCCGGAAAAAATATAGTTGGATCAGTCCTCATTCAACCATTAAGTCATTTCTGAAGAAATGTTATTTTTTATCTTTTCATGGGGAATCAATATATATAGTGTTGAAAGAAACTATAGAATCATAGGATTTAATGATGATGTTCATAATGGTTGTGAAATAATTGGAAAAAATATTCATCTCAAATTTTGATCTCCCTCACCTATATGTATAATTATAAAAGAATGAATGGTGAATGTCTCTACAGATCAAGATACTCTGGAAGAGCAAGGGAACTTATGTTAATTCTCTATCAAATCACTAGTACAAATCCTCGAGGTAGATAGAAAACATATATTCAATGATCATACATGTATAATCATATATTTTTGTGGGTTTTATGATTCAGTGATGAAAATAATGGGATGGGGATTTTATCATGTTGTCTTCCCCTAAAATGAGTGAAAATGGTAATGGAGTTTTTTTCCTCTCTCTATGAAAACTAAATTCATTAGAATCCAAAAATTTGATAGAAATTTAAACCTAGAAAATTTTGATACATATTTACTAATATATGGATTAAAAACTATAAATTGAATTATATATATTACAATCCCCGCATTCATTGGGATATAGTCTCTTCAGTCATAAATACCATAAGAATAAAATAAAAACTCAATAATACAAGCATCAGACATTATGAAATAAATATAATGGATATTAATATGTCATCAAATATAGATAAAGAGGTTTTTCTTATAAAAAGGAATGATAGAATCAATATTGATATTCATTATGAGTAAAACACAAATTCTTCTCAATTTTTCTTCTTCTTTTGGAATCCATATTCAAAATATAAAATGTAAAAAAAGTTAATTCCTATGTGAGAGGATGTGGTGAAAAAATGAACGAAATTAACAATTAGAATGGTATAATATTACCCCCGCCCTTAATAAATCACATTATTGCATGGATGGGGATTTTTCTAGTAATGGAGGAAATGTTACTACTAAAGGGACTGAATAGGAGGTCTTCACCCCATTACGTCCTATTGATGATATTAGACATGAATCCTATATATATATATATATATATATTTGAGATGAATGGCATGGAATATGAGGTAATTTTTCTCCTTTAAATTATTATTTTTATAAAATATGAGAATTAATTACATTTTTTCTAAAATGTTCTGATAATTTTCTTTGGTTTTCAATTATCTAGATAATAATGAACAATAGATAAAAATGAATGTTCTTAAAGAAGTCGAAGATAACATTAATTCATTGAAAAATCTTCCAAATATTCATGGGATGAATGTTTTTGTATTATATGCTAAATTTTTAATGAATTGGGAATAATTTTCACACCCCCTATAGGGACGGACATCATAAAAGAATTCCCAGATGAATCTCTCATTGATATATATTTTTAGAATTTTTACCTGAAGGTTATGTGACTGGTGATCCTCTCAGCACTGTTATGATACCTGATGGGAATACTAAAACATAGGATTCTAACAGTGAAAAAATGGATCTGTAACCTGATCTGGGTATATCATTTTCATAGGTTATATCAATTAAGTCCTATAGAAAAACGACAAATAATGAAATCAATTGTCTGTCTTTTCACTCCAAAAATAAATGTACTCCATTTGGTATGTGTTTTCTGGGAATATGATGCTAGTGAATATCAAATCCAAAATAATCAATAGACTAGAGATGGGTAATGTGATGAAAATAATGAGTTATCACAACCCACTACATAAAAGGTGTAAATGAGTCCCCTAGGAAATAGGAATGTAAAATTTTAGAGAAAAACCCCAATGAAATAAAGAAAAATTAAGTTACAAAAAAGGAAAAGATAATGTCAAGATAAAAAATTCATTCTCATAAAATGGGAAAAATCTAAAAAAATAAGTAATATGGTTTATAATTTACAATTTTTTGGGAATTTCTGAATTCCCAAATCTCTTAAGAATCACATAAAATCATAAAAACCAATACAAATTGGAATTAATGAAAAAAGAACGATGAATATTGAAAAGGAATTAAATGTGAACATGTGGGTCCCAGTGATGGGTATCAATACCTACATGATACAATAATGGATAATATATTGTAATTAAATAATTAATGTATTCACTTACTCAATTTCAACATGACCCCTTAGTATATCTCATTTTTATATTATTATTTACCTCACATGGTAGTTGTGCCTTATAAAAATTCCTAAAACACTTATATGAAACTATGGTATTTTTGGAAGAATAATTATTGTAATTATGAATGGTTGAATACAAAAATTAATTATTTTGATAATTTTAAACTATTTTGAATGTTAAAAAAATATAATTGATGGAATTTCATCATGGGATCTGCTTGGGAATTCTCCACCATTAATTACTATTTAACATGTGAGGATTTTACACTTGGTGGTGTTGATATCACATAGAGAAGATAAACATTTAATGTATTTTAATTAAATTACCATTAAATTTTATTTGTTCAATTGGATGAGAGTGTCTTTATCACTAGGGTATAGGGATTCACCTTACCCTTGAATCACAAAGATGAAAACACAATTATTGTGGATCTAACCACTTAATTGGTATGTTTAGAACCTGTTCTTTTTTAATATAACAATTTTGGTCATGTTACTATTAGATGAAGTCATAAAAATAATAAGGAATAGGAGATGATTTTACAAGTAATATTATTAAATTGAATTTCCATCAAGTAAATTATTATAAAGAACAAATTTGGGAATTCATTATGAATTCATTCCATAAAATATACAATGAAACTATTGATACTGTAGAGAATCTTATTGAATTACATAATATGAATGAAAGATATAAGACTCCACTAGGGAGGATTTGAAAACAACATTCAATATTATTGATGTATTTTCATTGAAAAAATGGTTAGACCCCATACATATTACTGTCAAATTGTTGGGTGATAGTGATAGTAAATCAAATATTTTTCAAGGCTGTATAAAAAAGAGGATTTTGTGAGGTTGATCTCTGTGTTCTATCATTGGATTTCTTTTAACATCATTTAATAAAATTTATAATCTATTATTGTATTATATTAGAGATATATACATTAATATTTTGTTTAAAAAACTCAAAAAATTGTTAGAAACATTACAGATTACATATAGGAACAAACAAATCTTCCATCACAATGGACCCTTAAGAGAAGGAAATAAAATAACATCACATTATACATAATATGGATAATTATCTATGATTGAACTAGTTTATTAAAAAATCCATTACGTTATGTTTCAAAATATTTCATTATGATGTGACCAACTCTATGAGGGAGTTCTTAATCAATTTTTCTATACCATATAAGATTAATTCAACATTTATTGCTCTAATTCTGAATAATGAGATTTCTATGGATATTAAAGCCCTCATGATGATTTTTCCTGGAAATAAAATCCCTAAAATAATATGTAAATTCATAGTGGTCCTGATGGGAATCATTATTGAATAGATCATCACTCCACACCAGTTTGGATTTGTTCAAGGGAAATGAATTCGGAATTGAATTTTTTAATCTTCATAAAGTGTTACCTTATAAAGAGTAAAGTAAAGATGGAAGATTTTATGATAAAATTGATATATTTTCATGTGTTTGGGAACTATGAAATGGGATGTTATCATTGTTTTCCTTAAGACAAATGGTTTCTAAAATATTTTAATCAGATTAATTAACTGCATTTTAAACTCTACTAGGTTATCCACTAATAATAATTTGTCCCATATGGGATTAATTCAAAGTACTCAGGGTTTTATGATAGGGTAACCATTATCAAGACTTCTATATTCCATAGATGATAACCACATGGATAGGTGTATAAATAATATTGATCATGTTGGAATATATCAACAAATCAAGGTTTTTGGAGGAGTTTATAGTCAATGGAATTTTTTATATGCCGATGACATCATCCTCTTTGGGAAATATACGACAAGAACTTTTGTGATTGTCAAAGATCTATTTTATCAACATGAGGAATAGTAATGTAAATAAATCAATTTGAATTGAAACATCACGATTATTAGGGATGATATATTTATTCCTAACAAAAATCTTACCACCAATTTTCTTAGGGTGAATAGGGGGACACTCCCATGTGTGTATCATAGAGTCCTCATATATTGGGGTATGGTAGGAAGTTATTATATTTCAAATATATGATCTATAATCATTAATAAAATTGTGAAATGTAAATTCAGGTCCATTACTCAAAACTAAATTGCGTGTTTGATTAAATTAGTGATCAATTCTAAAATTTTATATTCGTTATCTATTTATTGATGGTCTAGAATCCTCATCAATGATATTCAAAAAATGAATATAAATTTAATTATAATTGGGTCATTACCTAAAAATAAATCAATAAATATTTCATGGAAGGGTTTCATTAGTCGTACTGATATTTTGGGGTTTTTGTATTATGAACCTCTAAATTTTTAATGAGGGGATTCTTAATAGTGTCACTCAGAATATCATTTTGTACCACGATTCATCCATTATCTTCCATTAAAGAAGTCTCAACTCAAGGATGATTCATGTATATTAATATTATATAACATAATCTTCATACTCTACTATTAGTTTATATTTTAATGATGTCATTAAAATCCCGATATGTTTAGAAAACATGATTTCATCTCTTAATTATTGGAGCATCACATGACTAGAAAAAACTCTCAAGGAAACAATTTATTTACCATCTAAAAAAATATGTCAGGTAATACTTCTTGTATGGAATCCCAGAGTAGAAATAATTATATTTTCCCTTCAAAAACTATATTGTTTATAAAATGGTATCTTTCATGGATAACAATACTATTTTTTGGAATCCAAATAAAAATAGATGTTATACCACTAATGATTATTATATTATGAGGTGTGATGGATCCAGTGTGAGACCACCATATCTATCAAGGATAAAATCTTATAATATTCAATCATCAACAATAAATCTCATCCTCAGAACATGGAATAACATGATTCCCTTCCTAAAATGTTTTAGAAGTGATGTAAGGTAGACTATTTCATCTTCTTATATGTGTATGAGGGGTTAGGAAATTACAGAATAGATCTTTATGTGATGAAACTTCACTAGTAATCTATTTAATTATATATGAAACATATTTTTAATGATGATATGTACACACAACCAACTATATACCTTTGTGGATTCTAGCAGCAAGGCTTTATTGAGTATGCATTTATATAATCTTCTCCATGTGGATGTTACTTTTTTTGAATGATTTAATATGGAATGAAGTTAGTGATGTGTTTTATGACAACCAAATTCTCTCTAAGAACGTAGTTATTTTATCTATTCAATCAGTGGAATATTTTACATGAAAGGTTCTTACTAGAGAGACAATTATTAGTTTGGAAAATCTCAATATTCATAGAACGTTTAGTGTTCAAGAAAGGACCATAAAACCACTGATTCATGAATATGTTTTATTGATCCCACCAATCCCATAATGGATAAGGGTAAATGTGGATGGTGTGGCCACTATCAATCATGGATCCTTAGGTTATAGAGTTGTTTTCACAGTCATTATATTTTAATCAATTGATTATTTCATCATTTTATCAATATTTAATCCACCGATGAATCTTAGCCTTTGGAATGATAAATTACATTAAACATAATTTCCATCATTATTGATGCTACATATGAATTGAATAATTTAAAAAAATTGTTGAAGCTGTAAATTTTTTGAACAATATGTATTATTGGGAACATTTTACCTCATGGGATTAAATTTATTCAAAATTAGAATCATCTTAACTTTACTGATTCACATGCATAGAGGGGGGATAATCAAGTTACTAAATATAGGTAAAAAATAGTGATAATGAAAATGTGTACAATGTGGTCCATTATGATCACAAATTATTATGCACCAACAGTGGATGTGAACATGTTCAAATAATTTCACTCATTCCTTTTGATACCCACAAGTAAATCATTATATGTAACATTACATTTATTAATTATTTCAAGGATTGACTTCTCTTGGATCCTGAATTTTCATAGATATTTAGTTGAAGAAGTACCAAGATGATCCCTACCATGTGAGTTTATGAGATTACATTAAACTATAAATGGGAGATATTCTGAATTATATACTAATTATGATTTTTGAAACGAATAGAGGATAAATTAATGGTATATAAAAAATATTATATGAGTTTAATCAATGAATTGTAAGATTCTGTAATTTTTGTTGGATGATGAAATGAATATGTTTTAGATGTGTCCAACCCTATTCTAAGACAACCCTTTTTTCTATAATTTAGTGACAAAATGTCAATTATTGGTGAGAACATAGGACCACCATTTTCTAGTAAATGGCGCATTATTTATTTACATTGAGGTTATAATGTCATTAGATGAGTTTTCAGAGTTTATTATGGGTTTTATAATGTTCTTTTGTCATTTATATTGGATCAAAATTCCTCCATTATTTGTAGAAATAATGCTCCATGTATGGGAAACCATACAAATAAGGGAAATGATCACTAGTAAGGAACACATTTGGATAATGTTTTAGTCAACCCATTCAAGGGACTTCGGTAAATCATGATATATAGAATATAGTGAAAATAATAGTTTTTACATGATTCGTATAACAATGTGATCATATAGGGTTCTCTATTTTCATAAGATAGTATCACCACACATTTGGTACAGAGTATGGAAAATGAAAAAACTGAATGTTGGAACCCCTAAATTTTTCAATATAATATAACATAAAATCACGAACCATATTTAATTTTATATAATGTAATTATATTAAATTTTTTGTTCTTTGTAGGCTTGATAAGAAATCCCCTTCAATCAAGAATTTATTCCTGTGATAATTAATGTGCATTTGAGATCAAGATTCTTCAACTTGTACTTATTATTCCATGTACTTCAAAAATTCATTATTCTCTCTACCTTATTTGTATCCATAAATCCTATCCATTATGAATTTATATATGTTTTTGGATATCAATATAGATATTATATTTTTGTATCTAATGAATGGATCATGGATTTTTATCAGATCAAGATGATTTTAGAATTGTTCATCATTTTCTCTGAACATTTATATGAATGATGATTCTATCTCAACAAATTGATAAATAGAAATTTCAGTCCTATTTTTAATTATTATTGTTTATAGAAAGTGTTATGAAATATATGGGTGATTCTTGAATGTTAATCTCAATATGTTAGGCTTTAATTTTTTTTTGGAAATATGATGGTCTCTTAGAAAATATCCTATGATGAGAATTTTATAATAAATAAGAAATAATTTTAGTTTTGTTTATAGGTTTGTATTTTTTACCGAAATTATTTAATAAAATTAATTTTTTCTATGGAATGGATATATATAGAATTTGGAAGACATGGTTCATTTGAGTGAATTATTTGATGTGACCTTGTTAAAGGGGAGTGTTTTATTGGGGAATCTTGTATTGGTTACATTTTGACCACTTAGGGGATTCAAAAGAGTCCACATGTGAGTATATAACTATCACAAGAGAATGTATGTTTTTGTGTGCCATTTGAGACATTTTTATAAGTAGTTCCAATAATAATCCATTGGTTGGTTATATTTATAATTTATTCCATGTAACATGTTTACAGTTTTTATATACTGTATTTTACTTATATTTAAAACTATTTAAAAAAAATTACACTAACAATTTTATTCCATGTGTAGTGAGTTGTGAATCCTTCAAGGTAGTCCAAATGAGTTTGAAATCAAAACATACATGGGTGCTATTGATAATTGGAAAATTTCATCTATAAATACACATTTATAATAAGGGTATATATGTACTTTAGTTATTCTTCATCATAACATTGTCAAAACATGTGGAGTATGATATTTGAGAAGGTTAGACCTTGAGGGTATTGTCTCCACATCGAGATCATTATGTTGTGTGGTATTTTATTTCATTTAGAGTATGTAATTTTGTTTCTTATTATAATCCAATTCCGAGTATCTGAATGTCCCATTGGATTTCTATATTTTTTTTTCATTTTTGATTATCCTTTTTTTACAAGTTAATGTAGAACCCTTATGTGGCCCATATGTTTTGTTACATTACATGACCTGAATGTCATAGTGGAAATAAACCAGGATATAAATACATGTATCTTGTAACTCATTATGCCTGGTAATCCATAGTCGGTTCCTTATTACATAACATTGGCATGATCACAGGGGATCAAATACCGAATGACCGGTTGGTTTAGTATCTTTTGATATACTGGATACAAACATAAGTTTTACATTACATTATTGAATGAAAAACAACAATAGTTTTTCTCTTTTTAACACATTTATCTCCCCTATACAATTCTTATAGGTCAGTCATAATATACTTATTCACATACCGAGAAAAATAAAACATAGAATGGGGTGAGATCAGGTGCCCTGTAAAGATTAAATTATAGTGGAATCTTTCATAAATAATAATAAACATTTAAGGAAAATGTATAAGACTAAAACATGAGTCTTTTAAACACAAAATTTTTCATAATATGGAAAATAAAAATAAAATACAATAATTTATTTATTCAAATTGATATTTTTCTAGTCAAATAATCACTTGTAATATCAATAACCAATTTTATAGTGATGGAATGCATAATGCCGCACATAAGAACCGCAAAGTCAAGGCCAAATGCCTAGACTAAAAATAAGATATTTTCAAGGCCCTATTCCAAAACGCTAGTTTGTCTTTTGAATCCTACTAATGAATCAAGAAGCTATAGCGGGCTCCACACATCACTTACTATGTCCAATGCATTCCTTATCTGAAAAGGTAGAAACCTAACATAAACAATTGTATTATAACTAACATACAAAATGTCAATACTTTAACCGAACACCATGAATTGTATAAAAATATCACATCCATATGAAAACATATCACAATGACACCAATAAAATATGGAATATTGTATCATAATAAATCAGTGTCAAACAAGTATAAAATTGAACAATGGATGTTCACATTGATGAAATGAAAACTTTTTGAGAGAAATATCACATTATATTTTGAAATAATTTAAATGTCAGGTATTTTTAAATGAAAACTGTTATTTTCAAAATATTTTTATTTACTTGTATGGGATGCTTTGAAGGTGTTATGAAGGAAGAAAATAACTCCACCCATCATATAAGTTAAAAACATTCTTTCCATAATTTTTTCATAAATGTCATAAAAGACCATGTATGGAAAATGATGGAAATATTACATTATAAATTTTTTATAAAATTAAAAAAAAGGTATAAATGAAATTAACCCATAGGATAAGAAATAGTAAAAATGTATATAAATACATTTTTATGTAACACAGATGTGGATGATAAAGAAGTACCAGAAGATACTCACGTATAAACAACCTCAGATATTGAAGATATTGTAGAATTAACCCTTATAAAGTATTTTTCATTTATCTAGGTTATGTTAAACTCTTTTATAATAGTTAAATTATTATTATTAAATAAAACAAGAACCGCATACATAAATATGATATCATATATGATCTTCTAATATTTCTTTATTAATAATATGTCAGTAGTATCATCATTTCAAGTGTTAACTGATTTTTTCTTCATTATATGCTTGGTTACGTAAACTATGTTTGCTATGGATATGATTTATTTGATTAAAAAAATAATTATTTTATGTTCTTAAAAATTATTAGTAAACGTAAAATTAAAATTAATCTGGAATGGTTAGGATGGGGAATGAATTTCATCTTATCCGTGGAGATGGGAATCCATACGTACGCACAAGTGAAAATACTATTCAATTGATGGAGAAATCGTATCTAATTGGATGATATATCATATATATTGAATCATTAAAATTTTAATTTATTAAATACTTCAATTTTACTCATTATAATACCCATGAAAATAATTTTGTGTTGAATAAAAAACTACACCCTGAAGTGGAGATGGTAAGCCATATGTATGCAATTATGATTACTTTTTCATTCATTGGATGGATTGAATAATGAGTATGGTCATACCATATTTATAATAACGTTACATTATGTAGAAGGTAATGGAGTAATTATTTTGGTATAGAAACAACAAAGAAAAAGAAAGTGAAAGAAGAAAAGAACTTTGAACGCGGTGGAAAAATTATTACATCTTCTTCGGGTGTTTCCTTTTGATTTGATCAAAAGGGCTCCATAGGTTAGATTTTTTTATCAAATTAAGGACTCTAGGTCGAATTGAGTTTAGTTGGGAGTATATTTGAGCAGGGATTGGCCTTTCCAAATGGCAATGGAGGTGTGATTTTGAGAGAAGGTGAAGTACCCTTTTATAAGAGAGGTGAGGGTCACTTTAGAAAATCTTGAAATATTAGATTATTATGCAATCATATACGCTTTATAATGGCTCTAAAATAATTTCTTTCTAGTCTAAGGTATATATGTGTAATAAAACATTCAGCCTATATGTTTTAGACAGGTATAGGTCACCATATTATGATTATGTTTTATATTTATCTCTTAGTTAAATAATGCACCTTTTAAAATGTATTTTTGTATTATTATATTATGTGGTTAATAAAAATACTATAAAAATCCATGTGAACACCATGTGGTTCATTATTGATATATCTATACTTATCAATGTCTGTTTGTCAAAATGTATATTTTTAGGAATATTATTTCAATTAATTATATAGTATTTTTATTAAAAACTCATTTATGTCAATTTTGACAGCAGTTGGTTTTTTTGAAAGTCATAAAAACATTATAACTTTGAAAAAATATTATTACATCAACCATAACATGTCACACTAACCTATAAAATTAGTGGAATTTTTCACAAGTCTCAATTTACAAGCATTTAGATATTTATAATATCAAATATTTTAATCTTTCATTAATTTAATAATTACTACATCATCATTTTATCATAAATAAATTTAATTATTTAATGTCTAAATTTTATAAATAAAATAATATTATTTTGGAAATTTCTTTATCTTTATAATTAATATTTATAGTCAAAATTATCTTATTTATAAAACAATATTAAAAATGGATTAGTTATTAATCATTGAATCTAACACTTTTTACTCTTCTTTAAATTAAATAATAACAAATGTACTAATCAAAGCCATGTGGACCAAAAGGATCATATTTTCTTCAAAAAAATTATTCTGTTCAAAATTAATTTATCCAATTGAATTTGGATATTTTTTAGGGTAATTATAATTGCATTTTTTACCTATTTACCCTATTTACATTAGAACATGGTAAATAAAATTCAAAAGTTACTATTAAGAAAATTTATTTTCATCTTTTTGAACCACATTTTACATAAAAATGTCAACCATGTCTATTAGATTTTTTTAAATTCCTTTCAAAGAAGTGGTAAAATTAGGTTTTATGAAAATTTTCAAATGCTCCTAGAAGGTGGGTAAAAGATGGTAAAATGTTCTATAAAATTTTATATATTTAATATTATTATAAATTTACTACAATGAATTACATTGAACAAATATAGTTAGTATGTATCTATTTTTTCCCAATATAAATTTTAAATAAATTACCAATTATTTAGTTAAAAATAATGTTTTAAAAAATTACACAGTGTTTTTCCCTATTAATAAAAAATTGAATGTTTTCAGAAACATACAAAAAATTCACCCTAATCTAATTTATATATTCTGAATCTGAAAATGAAGTCCATTTTGAAAAATAAAATTTAAAAAACATCAAAAGGTGTGTTTTACAATTCATAACATCTAGTTTCATAAGTCGTGGAGGGTTTGAACTCGATGTTATGTACACAGAAAACTATTTTATTATTCAAAGAGAATCATACTGTGGATGATTGGGGTGTTAAATTATTCCCTCCAAATACTTTCTCCATGGAAATTTTTAGATTATTAATGCATAAAAAGATTTGGGAAGTTTTTCATCGTACATTCCTCGGGTTCCCACAAATTATCTTCATTCTTAGGGTTTGACCATTGAACATTAACAAGACGATTCATCCGGTTTCTCAGCACATGTTCTCTTTTATCAAAAAATTTTAATAGCTCTTTACAATAAGATAGATCAGGTTCCAGTTCTAATTCATCAGAGGTGATAAAATTCATTGGGTTAGGCATGTATTTTAATAAAAGTGATATGTGGAACACGTCATGAAATTTGGAGAGACTGGGCAGAACTTCCATACAATAAGCCACAACTCTAATTTGTTATAGAATATCAAAATATCAGATGTATATGGGACTTAATTTATACTTTTTATTGAATCGTATAACACCCTTCCCTATAGATACCTTCTAGAAAATATTATCTCCTACTTGAAATTCTAAACCCTTCCTTTGGATATCGACATAGTTTTTTTCCTACTTTGACCAGCTTTAACATTGGTATATATAATCATCACCAATTAAATTATTTACTCAACTAGTTCTGGGCCTAGGAGTATTCTTTCACCAACATCATCCCAACAAGTTGGTCTGCGACATCTCATTCCATATAACGCTTTATATGGCACCATCTAAATACTTGAATGGAATATATTGTTATATGAAAAATCTAAAGGAGGTAAATATTGATCCCACGTACATTTAAAGTCATGTGAGGAAGATCTCAACATGTATTATAACATTTCAATAGTTATTTCTGATTGTCCATCAGATTTAGAGTGGTAGGCAGTGATCAAACAATGTTCAGCATCCAAGAAGATTTGAATACTTTTCCAGAATCATGATGTAAAATGGTCATCACGATTAGAATTAATCTATCGGGGTACTCCATGATATCTTACAACTTAATTAATATATAGTCGTTTTAGACGTTCAAGTGGTAAATCATCTATTATTGCATGAAAATGTGATGACATGGTAAGACGATCAATAAGGATCCATATTGAATCATTACTTCTACGATTCATTGGTTGCCCCATGATAAATTCAATCATAATATATTCCCATTTCGACTCAGGTATAGGAAGATGTTGAAAGACTCGTCCAAGATATTGTCTTACGGCCTTAACCTGATGACAAACCATATATCACGATACATAATCAGTAATCTAGCTATTCATGTTGTCCCAAAAGAATGTTCCTTAACATTTCTATACATCATAGTTCAACCAAGGAATATAGAGAAATTTGACCAATGAGAATCATCCAACAATTCCCTTTTTAGACCAGGTATATCAAGAACACCAAGTATCTCCCCAAATTTCAAAAGTCCATCTTCATATAAGAATTCAATAAATTTCCCACTATTCAGATCATTAATTTTTATTTTAAATTCCTTATCATCAGTCTGATAACGTTTTATCCTTTCTAGTAATGATGGTTTTGAAACCATTTGTTAATGTATTGAGGTTTTACCTTCTATGATTATTCCAATATCCAACATTTCCAGATCCATTAACCTAGGATCCCTTTCAACTCTAATCATGTTCAGAACTACCTGATCCTTTCTGCACAAAGGATCTGTCAACATATATGACATCCTTGGGTGGTAGTGTATAGTTAAATCATAATCTTTGAGCTGTTCAAGCCATCTTATTTGCCTCTCGGTGAGTTATTTTTGTGAGGAAATATACTTCAAACTCTTGTGATTGGAATATATCTCATTTTTCGCCATACAGACAGTGTCTTCATATCATAAATGAATAGACTACAACTGCTAACCCATGATTGTCGGTGGGATTGTTTTGTTCATAAATTTTTAACTGTCATGTTGCATAGGCAATAACTCTATCATTCTGTATAAGGAAACAACCATGTCTTTTATTGAAGCATGACTATAAATATCATACCCATCATTCCCCCAATGTAATAGTCAACATAAAAGAACATTCTAATATTATATTCAGTTCTTGAAAACAATATTTACACTCTTTTTTCCTAACAAATTTAACCCATTTATATGTGATCCTTGTTAATGGGAATGCCAATCGGGAAATCTACAAGAAGAAACACCGATAATAACATGATAAAACAATAAAACTATGTACCACATTTATAATCGTTGGTGCTTCCCATTCTTGAATTTTCTTGGTAATTTAAGGATCCACAGAGATTCTATCCATAGAGAAAAATATTTCAAGGAAAATAAATATCTTGAGGCCAAAATTCACACTTCCAAATCTTCCCATATAATTCATTTCTTCTAAGAGTCTATAGAATAGTGTATAAGTGGTTCTCATGATCATCGTAAAATTTGGTGTATACCAAGATATCATCAATAAATATCACTATAATATCATTATGAAATTCCTTGACAACTATATTAATTAGATCCATAAAGACTGACAGTGCATTAGTCAGTTCAAAGTGAATGACTTTAAATTTGTAATGCCCATACCTAGTACAAAATGTTGTCTTGGGAATGCCTTACTTCTTCACACACAATTGATGATATCCAGATCGAATTTCAATCTTTGAAAAATATATCACATAATGATGTTGATCAAATAAATAATCAATGAGAGTTAGGTGATACTGTTGTATTGTTATATCATTGATCTTTATCTAGTCAATGAACAACCTTATGGATTCATCATTCTTCATAAAAAATACTATAGGGGATCCCCATGGAGAAACACTAGGGTGAATATATCATTTATTAATCAATTTATATAGTTTTTTATTAGTTTTACTAATTCTAAAATGGCCATTCTATAGGGGGTCTTTGATATGGTCCTTGAAACAAGAAATAAATTAACGGAAAACTCAATATCTCATTCTGGAGGATGTATAGGTAAATCCTTTGGAAACACATTTACATACTCTTCCACAATAGTTATGTCATCTATTATGACATTATTTTACTCATCCGTAGTTATATCATTATCTTCCTCCCCCAAAATTGAATTTAGTAGAGCTACTCAGGGTGCATCTAGATAAGAATCTGGTGGTGATGTTTCTTTTCTAATGATAAGGTACTCCTTATCATCGTCGATATTTTAACCTCCTTCTTCTTAAAATAATTTTCCTATCATTGTTTGGAATCCAATCCATATCGAAGATTATATCAAATTCAGTCATGGTTATGGTGATGAGATCCGCAGATAAAGAACATTTATATTCCCTAATGGGTATTGATTCCCAAAACATTGTTGCAATGATACTTCCATTAGGATTTTTTACTCACAACTCTTTTGTTAAATCAAATTGGAAATGTCTAATTTTCTTAGCAAGCTAAGAAGATATGAAATAATGGGATGATCCATAATTAAATAAATCATTGGTTGAATTTGGGGAAATCACTATATTACCTACCCATAGGTCATTCATAGCATCAACCTCATTATTAGTGATCACATATTCTTGGCCTTTCCCCCTTGGTCATTTTTAGGTAATTTTCAAAGGAACTTCAGGGTATTCATTTTCTTAATGCCCCAATTTTCAACAATTGTAGCATTCATCAATGACAAACTCTTTCTTTCCCATACAATCACGATCTTGGTGGCCTTTTTCTCCAGACATGTAATTGAATCCAATTCCCTTCAGGCAAGTACCAGGTGTTTCTTCCGACAATAACCAAATATTGGAAATTAATAATTTATTTTCTTCTCCTAATTTACATTTCTAGAGTGTTCATAAGATCTATTATTCTAATTATTTTCTTTAAATTTGATAGACTCGGATAATTTATTTTATATCTTGATAGCACATGAGACAATATCTTCATACGATTAGAAGGATAGTGAGACTAATGTTGGATGAATAATTGGTTTTAACCGATAAATGAATCGATCTATATTTCTCCTTTGGTTACGTATATAATCTCATTCATTATAGAATCCCGCCTCTTTATCACATAAACGTTCATTACATTTTACAAAACCGAGGATCTTTAAGGTTTAGTGTCTTGGAAACCAGGAACTTTAAACATGAAAACATAAAACATTCTTCTAAAACACTTGAAAGGCTTATCCTCATGTTCATCCTAGGTTCATTACTGCATCACATAACCTGGGAGCACACATCAAAAGAAAGGGTGAGAAAAAATCCCAGTAAGGAAAACAAGAGAAACATTTTACATGTGAACTTGAGATACTTCAATAAGGTCATGAAAAAGAACTTTAAGGCATGAGAATGAAATAATGAGGCATATCATAATAAAAATAACATTTTTCATAACTTGAAAATGTGGGTACATCATTTAAGATAGAAAATCATGAACATATCACCAAGGTCCATCCCCAAGGTGTCATTTGAAAATTACCAAGGTTATTCACCAAGGTATCTTGAAAATTTTAATCTCTAGTGGTTACATCATTACCCAATGCATTGTAGCGCTATCAGGGCGCACCCTTAAATTTGCCTTTATAATCATGTGAGCCACATATATCAACAACAAACATTTCATAAATAACCCATATAGGATAAAATAAATGGGTTTCATTTCATAATCATAAAGTTTTAAAAACTTCTTTAAAGACATGATCTTTACTTCACTTTAAACCCACGGAAGGGGAGAGCAGGTTTCATGTATGTAAAACCCAGAATTTAAAATAGAAATTTTTTTATATATGTGAATAACCCTGTAGAAATAAGATCTTTGAGTATTAACTTAATAACATAAAAGAACATTAGAAAAAGAGAGAGACTTTTTGAGACGGAAATTCTGCAGCATAACGACTATGTTGCGAGGTTTTAGAAGACATTAAAAAGAGAGGGAAAATAGGTCAAACATTCATAAATGACCCATAAAACAGTAGATGGACAGAATAAGAAGGATACATGATCATGGTAATGAAATTTCAAGGACATACCATTTGAAATGAAAAACATGAAAGGAAGAAAAAAATTAGATTTCTCTTATGAAAATTCGGCAGCCTAACGGCGCCACTTTAAACTTCAAAATACTGAATTGAGGAGATCAAATGGGGTCTCTCATCATATGAATATAAGAGTCCAGTATGATAGATATAGAGATCATACCCCAACATAACAAAAAAAAACTTGAAATAATTGACATGAAAGTAGAACATCAAAACGAGAAGGGTGAAGAACCACTTAAAAATTCGGCAGCCTAACGACGCCACTTAAAACTTCAAAATACTGAATTGAAGAGATAAATGGGGTCTCTCATCATATGAACATAAGAGTATAGTATGATAGATATAGATATCATACCCCAAGATAACAAAAAGTAACTTGAAATAATTGACATGAAAGTAGAACTTCAAAAGGAGAAGGGTGAAGAACCACTTAAAAATTCGGCAGCCTAACTGCGCCACATAAAACTTCAAAATAAAAAATTGAAGTGATCAAATGGGGTCTCTAATCATATGAACATAAGAGTCCAGTATGATAGATATATAGATCATACCCCAACATAACAAAAATGAACTTGAAATAATTGACATGAAAGTAGAACTTCAAAAGGAGAAGGGTGAAGAACCACTTAAAAATTCGGCAGCCTAACGTCGCCACTTAAAACTTCAAAATACTAAATTGAACAGATCAAATGGGGTATCTCATCATATGAACATAAAAGATCAGTATTATATATTTAGAGATCATACCCCAACATAACAAAAAGGAACTTGAAATACTTTACATGATAATAGATCTTGAAAAATGAGAAGGGTGAAAGAATCTGTTACAAAAATTTCGGCAGCCTAACGGCGCCACTTAAAACATCATAAAACGAAATAATGAGAGAAAGAGGGGATCTATCATTATATGAAGATGAAAAGGTAAGTAATAGTATTATAAAAGAACATCCTTTAACATAAGAACATGGAGCAAAAAATAAATTACATAAAAGAGATTTCTTGAAAAGAAAGAGAGAGATCAGATCCCTTACCTTAAAACATAACTCTTAAAACTCAAAGGTTGGGACCTTGAGGGCTTGGGGGAACCATGGGAGGACTCCTTGGGAGGTAATGAGACCATAACTTCGTTGGGGGAGAGTGGGGAGTCGAATGGATGAGAGGATGGCTTGGTATTTATAGGAAAAGTGAGGGGACAAGGCATTAATTGCAAAGGGACACCTCATTAGTGGTTTTGGCAAAACCATGGGATTGCCCATGGTATTTGCCCATGGTATTGGCCACATGGGACACCTCATACCTTATCTCACTATTAATAATTCGAACATATTGATTACAAACTTAATACATCATTTAATGATGTCATTAAACACCCATAACTTAAAAACTGTATTTTCACTATTCATCAAAAATTCAACTTTCTCAGAATAATCCCAAAATTTCACCTTAACCAAATATCAACGCTCTGATTTCAAATATGAACTCCATTTTTTAAAAATAATTTTCTAAATATTTTTAATTTAATTTTTAAATAAAAACACTATTCACTGAAAATTCATTTTTTTCAGAAAAAACCCCAAAAATTACCATAGCATAATATCGGTGCTCTGAGTTCAAAATTTAAATCTGTTTTATAAAAATAATTATCTAATTATTTTTAATTATATTTTTAATTAAAAAATACTATTCACCTGAAAAAACTAATACTTGAATAATAATTTATGAAACAGTTATTTAACCATTTTATTGAATCACATTACTTAATCAAGGTGCCTAGATTATATTAATACTTTCTTTAAGTGAGATTACTAATCCATTTGGACACATTTCTAATCCTAATCATAAAATCACTATTCATAATTTACTATTCATCAAAAATTATGTTGATCTCATTAGACTCTAAATTTCGTACTGAACATAATTGTAGAAGACCATTTTTCGAAAATCATTACACATTTTTAATTATTTAAGGTTTACACAACCATTTTTAAAATATCCTTTTTCTAAAATTCATCAAAAATATGCATACTATATTTATCCGTTCATTTGAAAATTCATAAACTTCATCATAAGAAGAAATCCCAATTTTTATTTAAAACAAAGGATTACACAAGGCAGTTACGGTCTCCTTACATAGCCCCTTATCACACCAGCATAGGACCTAAGTGTAAGGTGTGCTAAGGTGAGAGAGTCCGAGGGAGGCTCGTCCAACATCGCACGAGTAGTAATTTCTATCAGTTTGAGCTTCTCGCGAAGGCGATCCTGTTCTAGCTTTATACGAGGAAGTTCAGCTTGGGTTTGGTCTAGAGCAAAGCCCAGTGGTGCTAACTCCTTCCCAAGTTCTGTTAGATGGGCTTCGATTGGTCCAAGACTACTGGGTGAAGCCATCGAATCTTCTTTCTATATTAATTAACCAAGATTACTTGTATTTAGAGACAATAATCAAAACGTTTAGTTTCCAGTGGTCATATTGACCAATGGTCATTTAACAGTCAAAAACCAACAGTATCATTTTAATTATACTCATGTTATCAAATGAAACATTTTTGTTGAGTATAAAAATAAAACCACACATAAAATTAAGAAACAAGATTTATTCAAAATTTCGGGTTGTTACAATCTTCCCCCCTTAAGAAATTGCATCCTCGCAATTTTTTTAAAAAATTTAGGTTTTTAAATTTCATTGAAAGTCCCACATCGGAAAAGGAGTAAGTAAAACTATTACTTTAAAAGAAAGAAAGGGAAGTACAAAGGTCACCCGAGTTAGCCCACACTAGGCTTCCATGTAGGAAAACATGGACATGGAGGAGAAAACAAAGGGTCAAGTTCTGAGGGAGATTGACAGAGAACATGATTAGGATAAAGTTAACCATAAGAAAATCCCAAACTTATGATGTGTGTAAACGATCTTTGATTACCTAGTAGGAAACGTAAACCAACAACATTTTTGTTTTACGTTCCTTTTCATAATTTTGAGAATTACATTTACAACATTGAACAAAAACATAAGGAAATATATCTTCCTTCATATAGAGTTTCACCCTTTAATAAGTTTCTACCAAAACTAATCTTTTCTCCCAAACGATGATCATTCAAAAATACTTGGTCTCATCAAAACACAAGAATAATCTTCTAGAAAATCACATAATCCACAAAAGATTAACTATCTATTTCTTCTATCTTTATACATTATCCGAAAAACAGAAACGGTAAGGTTAAACAACTCTTCAAAAAGGAAGAATCCCATAGGAATGGAAACTAATTTTAAATGTTCAATGTTCCATGGTAATACCCAAAGTTCATCATAGACCATCCCAAAAATAGAGGTCCTTAAAATACCTCAAAATAAACCAAACTATGATTGAAACCCAAATACAAGAAGGATTTGATAACATAGTCTTCCAAAATAAACTTCATTATTCATCTCCAAACAACATCAACCAATCCTAAAATCTTATAACAAAATTATCTAAACTAAACATATTTTACCCAAGATAGGTTAATCATTCCCATAAGTAACCTAAATTACTATAAGTCCACCATAAATTCATTGATTCTTCAAAATATAAGTCATCCTTACTCCTCAATGAAAATATAGTAGTAATCTATTTACCTCGATCATATAGGGTCCCTAAAATAGTGAACGTATTCCAAAATAATAATCATCTTTTAATCCCCTAATCACCTATCTCATATTAATACGACAATCGTCGCATTTCCAATCACATTGGTTTTTGGGAAATGTTCTTCCATCTCCCGCCATTAACTAAGAAAAGAAACTATAATTAGGGGCTTATTTACTTAGCTAATAATCATGAAAAGGAAACTTTAAGCATAAAAGGATAAACAAGTAGAATAAAATTATATCCTAACTTTTGATCCCCTAGGTTCCAATCTAGGTTATCCATGATCATATATTCTTATGTGAATCTTTATTTTGTTTTATCCTTGTTCCTTTAATAATGGTTCATACTAAGCTTATGAATTTACAAAAGAATATCCCCCGAGAGTGTCGTAACCAAGAGTGCAGCAAGGCTCGTTGTCGTGTACCAGTTCCTGTTCGAGTCTAGCTCAAAGCGGTGTTTTTAGGTTTTACCCCTATGTACATCTGTTCCAGAGCCACCTCTACCTGCTCGTATCCAGACAGGGATGTATTTTCTTGGAAACCCCTTACTTAATACTCACCAAAATACCAGGAAGATTTCCTATATTTAAAATTTTCTATAGGGTTCTTCCAAGATTTTTCATATCCTAATTTCCACAAATAACTAAACCATACTTTGATACCTACTATAGCATCCCGCCTCATTATCACATAAACTTTCATTACATTTTACAAAACCGAGGATCTTTCAGGATTATTGTCTTGGAAACCAGGAACTTCAAACATGAAAACATAAAACATTCTTCTAAAACACTTGAAAGGCTTCTCCTCATGTTCATCCTAGGTTCATTACTGCATCACATAACCTGGGAGAATACATCAAAAGAAAGGGTGAGCAAAAAGCCCAGTAAGGAAAACAAGAGAAACATTTTACATGTGAACATGAGATACTTCAATAAGGTCATGAAAAAGAACTTTAAGGCATGAGAATGAAATAAGGAGGTGTATCATAATAAAAATAACATTTTTCATAACTTGAAAATGTGTCTACATAATTTAACATATACAATCATGAACATATCACCAAGGTCCATCCCCAAGGTGTCATTTGAAAATTACCAAGGTTATTCACCAAGGTATCGTGAAAATTGTAATCTCTAGTGGTTACATAATTACCCAATGCATTGGAGCGCTATCAGGGCACACCCTTAAATTTTCCTTTATTATCATGTGAGCCACATATATCATCATCAAACATTTCATAAATAACCCATATAGCATAAAATAAATGGGTTTCATTTCATAATCATAATGTTTTAAAAACATCTTTAAAGACATGATCTTTACGTCACTTTAAACCCACTGAATGGGAGAGCGTGTTTCATGTATGTAAATCCAAGAATTTAAAATATAAAATTTTTGTATATATGTGAATAACCCTGTAGAAATAAGATCTTTGAGTATTCACTTAAGAACATAAAAGAACTTTAGAAAAAGAGAGAGACATTTTGAGACGGAAATTCTGCAGCATAACGACTATGTTACGAGGTTTTAGAAGACATTAAAAAGAGAGGGAAATGGGTCAAACATTCATAAATGACCCATAAAACAGTATATGGACAGAATAAGAAGGATACATGATCATGGTAATGAAATTTAAAGTACATACAATTTGAAATGAAAAACATGGAAGGAAGACAAAAATTAGATTTCTCTTATGAAAATTCTGCAGCCCAACGGCGCCACTTAAAACATCAAAATAATGAATTGAAGAGATCAAATGGGGTCTATAATCATATTAACATAAGATTCCAGTATGATAGATATAGAGATCATAACCCAACATAACAAAAAGGAACTTGAAATAATTGACATGAAAGTAGAACTTCAAAACGAGAAGGGTGAAGAACCACTTAAAAATTCGGCAGCCTAATGGTGCCACTTAAAAAATCCAAATACTGAATTGAAGAGATCAAATGGGGTCTATCATCATATGAACATAAGAGTCTAGTATTATAGATATAGATATCATACCCTAACATAAAAAAAATTAACTTGAAATAATTGACATGAAAGTAGAACTTCAAAAGGAGAAGGGTGAAGAACCACTTAAAAATTCGGCAGCCTAACGGTGCCACTTAAAACTTCGAAATAATGAATTGAAGAGATAAAATGGGGTATCTAATCATATTAAAATAAGAGTCCAGTATGATAGATATAGAGATCATACCCCAACATAACAAAAAGGAACTTGAAATAATTGACATGAAAGTAGAACTTCAAAAGGAGAAGGGTGAAGAACCACTTAAAAATTCGGCAGCCTAACGGCGCCACTTAAAACATCAAAATACTGAATTGAAGAGATCAAATGGGGTCTCTCATCATATGAACATAAAAGATCAGTATGATATATTTAGAGATCATACCCCAAAATAACAAAAAGTAACTTGAAATACTTTACATGATAATAGATCTTGAAAAATGAGAAGGGAGAAAGAATCCGTTACAAAAATTTCGGCAACCTAATGGCGCCACTTAAAACTTCATAAAACGGAATAATGAGAGAAAGAGGGGATCTCTCATTATATGAACATGAAAAGGGATGTATGAGGAGTATAAAAGAAAATCCTTTAACATAAGAAAATGGAGCATAAAAGAAATTACATAAAAGAGATTTCATTAAATGAAAGAGAGAGATCGGATCCCTTACCTTAAAACATAACTCTTAAAACTCAATGGTTGGGACCTTGAGGGCTTAGGGGCACCATGGGAGGACTCCTTGGGAGGTAAAGAGACCAGAACTTCGTTGGGGGAGAGTGGGGAGTCGAATGGATGAGAGGATGTCTTGGTATTTATAGGGAAAGTGAGGGGACAAGGCATTAATGGCAAAGGGACACCTCATTAGTGGTTTTGGTAAAACCATGGGCTTGCCCATGGTATTTTCCCATGGTATTGGCCACTTGGGACACCTCATAACTTATCTCACTATTCATAATTCGAACATATTGATTACAAACTTAATACATCATTTAATGATGTCATTAAACACCCGTAACTTAAAAACTGTATTTTCACTATTCATCGAAAATTCAACTTTCTCAGAATAATCCCAAAATTTCACCTTAACCAAATATCAACGCTCTTATTTCAAATATGAACTCCATTTTATAAATATAATTTTCTAAATATTTTTAATTTAATTTTTAAATAAAAACACTATTCACCGAAAATTCATTTTTTCCAGAAAAAAACCCCAAAAATTACCATAGCATAACATCAGTGCTCTGAGTTCAAATTTGAAATCCGTTTTATAAAAATAATTATCTAAATATTTTTAATTAAATTTTTAATTAAAATATACTATTCACCCGAAAAAACTAATACTTGAATAATAATTTATGAAACCGTTATTTAACCATTTTATTTAATCACATTACTAAATCAAGGTGCCTAGATTATATTAATACTTTCTTTAAGTGAGATTACTAATCCATTTGGGCACATTACTAATCCTAATCATAAAATCACTATTCATAATTTACAATTCATCAAAAATTAAGTTGATCTTTTTAGACTCTAAATTTCGTACTGAACATAATTTTAGAAGACCATTTTTCGAAAATCATTACACCTTTTTAATTATTTAAGGTTTACACAACCATTTTTAAAATATCCTTTTTCTAAAATTCATCAAAAATATGCATACTATATTTATCCGGTCATTTGAAAATTCATAAACTTAATCATAAGAAAAAATCCCTATTTTTATTTAAAACAAAGGATTACACAAGGCAGTTACGGTCTCCTTACATAGCCCCTTATCACACCAGCATAGGACCTAAGTGTAAGGTGTGCTAAGGTGAGAGAATCTGAGGGAGGCTCGCCCAACATCGCACGAGTAGTAATTTCTATCAGTTTGAACTTCTCGCGATGGCGATCCCTTTCTAGCTTTATACGGTGAAGTTCATCTTCGGTTTGGTCCAGAGCAAAGCCCAGTGGTGCAACCTCCTTCCCAAGTTCTGTTAGATGGGATTTGATTGGTCCAAGACTACTGGGTGAGGGCATCAAATCTTCTTTCTATATTAATTAACCAAGATTACTTGTATTTAGAGACAATAATCAAAACGTTTAGTTTCCAGTGGTCATATTTACCAATGGTCATATAACAGTCAAAAACCAACAGTATCATTTTAATTATACTCATGTTATCAAATGAAACATTTTTGTTGAGTATAAAAATAAAATAACACATAAAATTAGGAAACAATATTTATTCAAAATTTCGTGTTGTTACATTCATGCCTTGCTATACTTGTAATGCTATCCATATACATTGCGACATTATCATCCTTCTCTTTCCTTAGGCTCAGAAATATTATTTCCATATCCACTCGATGGTCAAGATGAAATTATTTTTCTATGAAAAAATCATTAAACTCCCTTCATTCCATATTTTACAAATCATCATCTTCCTTTGTTTTTTGATTTAATGACCACTATTGATTTTCATCTCATGTGAGGTGATAAACTGCCATGAAAAAGTTTTCCCAATCGCTACACTCCAAAGTGTGAAATATTATCTGTAATGAACATATCCATTCCTCAACTACAAGGATATTTCTAGTCCCATTGAATGTTGGTGGTAGTTTCCATATAAAGAACTCTAACATTGATCCTCCACATTTTGGATCATGGTTCTCTATATGGGTAGGGTTATTATTCAAAACCGGAGTGAGTTGTCCAAGTATGGTGATAAGCTCATCATCCCTAGTAGCATCAACAGATCCACTATAATTATCTTGAGTAGGAGGGAAATCACTACATGGATTACATGCATTGATAAAATTTACTTTACATCCTCTAGGCACCATTTCTATACAATGGGATACACTAGATTAGTTTTTAAATCCCAATACATAATTTTTTACTTGTAAAACACTTAACATAAATTAAACAGTTTATGGATATCATCCATAATAACAATTATGATTACATTGAGAAGGTATATAATCATAAATCATTCATAACTGTTTAAAAATAAAATGTAAATTATCCTAATCATATCACCCAGGAGTTTCATAACCAAGAGTGCAACAAGGCTCGTTGTCGTGTACCGGGATACCCCAGGTCAATCCTAAAACCCCTTATCGGATTTTCACTCCTAGGTACATCTATTCCAGATCTGTCTCTACCTACTCCTATCCAGGCTGGGATTTATTACATGTATAACCCATTAAATCTCTACATTATCAAAATTCTAGGATGTTCTTCTATACTAATCATCCAAGTCTATCTTGCGGTAATGTACTCTAATCAATGTTTTTATAAATCTTGTTTCC
Source organism: Viscum album (assembly GCA_963277665.1). Lineage (NCBI taxonomy): Eukaryota > Viridiplantae > Streptophyta > Magnoliopsida > Santalales > Viscaceae > Viscum > Viscum album. The sequence continues at coordinate 1,664,021,598 of OY728137.1, forward strand.
AATATATGTAATACACTTTCTCTGATACCAACTGTAATTATAGAACCCTAGTTACTCAGAGTTGGTGCATTATTATATAACATTTTCATGATCAAAAGGAAACAAATCCTGAATGACCAATAAGTTTAGTATCATATGAAGTACTAGATACAAACATATGTTTTACATTAAATTATGAAATGAAAAAAAACAAAATTGTGTCTCCTTTTAACACATTCATATCTCCTATACAATCCCTGTAGGTTAGTCCTAATAGAATCATTCGCATACTGGAAAAAATAATACATAGAAATGGGTGAGCTCAGTTTCTCAATAAGGATAACAATATAGCCAAACCATTCAGAAATTAGCATAAACATTCAAGGCAATTTATAACACTAAAACATGATATTTTTAATCATAAACATTAGAATAATATGGAAAATCTAAATCAAATAATTCCATTTAAATTTTCAGATGGATATTATAAAAGTCGAATAATCACATGTAATATGAATAGCCAATTTCATAGAGAAGGAATGCAAAATGACCCACATTAGAACCACATAGCCAATGCCTCATGGAAAGAATAAAAATAAAATTTCCTCAAGAACTTGTATCTAAGACACTAGTTTGTATCATGAGGCATACTAATGCATTGATGAGATATACTGGGCTCTATCGCCACTTAATAATTCCAATTCGTTCCTCATAGGAAAAGGTTGAAACATATCCTAAACTTTTGTATGAAAACTAGATTGTGAAATGTCAATATGTTAACCATAAACCAGGAATGGTATAAAAATATCACATCTACAGTCAAACATATCACAAAACCATCATTACAGTATGGAAGTTTTTATAACAATAAATCAGCATCAAAAAATAACAAAATCCAACGAAGGATGTTGACATAGATGAAATAAAAACAATTTGAGAGAAATGTTTATTTCAATTTTGAAATCAATTAAAAGTCATAAAATTTTAAAAGAAAACATTTATTTTGATAATATTCTTATAATATTTTAAGGGATGCTTAAAATGTATTATAATGGCAGAAAATAGCCTCACCTGCCATATAAGATATAAAAAATATCCATTCCCTAATTTTACCATAAATGTCATATATGACATTGTTTAGAATATGATGAAAATATTTCATTATAAACATTTTATAAAAGTCAAAAAAGTGTATAAATGACTTTAACCAAGAGTATAAGAAACGGTTAAAATGTTTTGAAATACATTTATAAGAAACATAGATGATGATGAATATGTAGTCCTAGTAGATAATCACGTATAAAAAACGTTAGATAATGAAGAGATTGTAGAATAAAAAAATACCTTTAATTTTCATTGATCAAGGGTATGTTAACCTCTTTTATAATAGTTATGTCATTGTTATTAATTTATACAAGAACAAAATACATAGATATTTTAAAATATATGATCTTTTAATATTTCTTTGTTAATAATATTTCAGAAGTACCATCATTTCATGTTTTAAATGATTTGTTTTCTTTTCTATGGTTGGTTATGTAATTAATGTTTTTGGATATAATGTAATTAATTCATATACATAATTATATTAATTTCTTAAACATTATTTTTAATCATAAAATAAAAATTATTCTTGAATGGTAATGATGGGGAATGAATTTCATTACATTGTACCATTTTTTTAATAACATCGTTGTATATAGAAGTAACTAGAGTTATTATTTTGGTATGGAATCAACAAATATAGAGGTAGTGGAAGAAGAAAAAAACATTGAAAGTGGTGATTTAATTGTTACCTATTCTTCGGGTGTTTCCTTTTGGGTTGATCAAAAGGGATCTATAGACTGGCATTCTGATCAATATAAGGCCTCTAGTTATAAGTGAGGGTAGTTGGGAGGTTATTTGAGTAAGGGTTGGCTGAGCCAAATTTCAATGGAGTTGTGGTTTTTATATAAGGGTATGTACCATTTTATAATAGAGGTGAGGGTCACCTTATGAAATGATTGAAATACTAGTTTATAATAAAATAATATTCGGATTATAATTGATAAAAAATTATTTATTTAGAGGCTAATGTGGGGATGGTTGAAATCCTCTCAAAAAATATGTTTTAGACATGTTTAGGTTACCAAATTAACCAAATCTTTTAGATTTAACTCTTATTTAAATATTTATCTTTAACCATGTATTATTTTATTATTATAATAAATGTTTAATAAACATTCTATAAAAAGTAAAAAGAATCCCAAGTGGTATATTATTGATATATATATCCTTGTATAAGTCCTTTGGACTAAATAGATATTTTTATCAATTTTATATCAATTAATAATAATGTAATTTTTTATAAACTCATTTATGTCAATTTTGATACTATTTGGTATTTTTTTCTTCGAAAGACATAAAAAATATTTCATTGAAAAAATTTATTTAATAACCCATAACATATCATATTAACATATAAAATTAGTCCAATTCATCAAAAGTCTCAATTTAAATTTATTTGGATATTTATTATTTTAATTATTTTATTCATTCATTAATATGGTAATTACTGCACCATCATTGTATCATAAATAATTTTAATTATTTAATTTCTATAATTTATAAATAAAATAAAATTATTTTGGAAATATTTTTATCATTATAATAAATATTAATAGTCAAATTTATATTTCTATAATCCTATATTAGAAATGTTTTATTTATTAAACATTTAATATAACACATTTAACTCTTCTTTAAATAAAATAATAATAAACGTCCGATTCTAATCCAAGTGGACAAAAAATCATATTTTATTCCTAATGTTGACATTGGTAGAAATAAAGTTATCAAATAGAATTTGGATATGTGATAGGGTAATTATAATTTCATTTTTACCTTTAATTACCCTATACTTTTAACCGAGGTATATAAAAGTCAAAAGTTACTATTCACCCAAATTTATTTTCATCTTATCAAACCACATATTACATAAAAATTTCAATTTTGACTCCTAGATTTTTGAAATTCAATTCACAAATGTGGTATAATTTAATTATATGCTATTTTTAAAATGTGCCTAGAAGGAGTATAAATGACTGTAAAACGTTCAATAAAATTTTATATATCTAATATTATTATAAATTTACTCCAATATATTTCATTTAACATATATTGGTATTATGTATCTAGTGTTACATAATATAAATTTTAATAATATAACTCATTTTTTATATAAAAATTTAGTTATAAGCAATAACACATTGTTTTTCGCTATTAATCAAAAAATGAATATTTTTCAAAAAAAACAAAAATTTCAATCTATGATTATTTTGATTTTCCAAATCCACAAATGAATTAAATTTTGAAAAGTTAAATTTATAAAAATTCAAAAAGTTGGTACTATTATTCATAACAATAACTTTGATTGGTCATGGTGTGTTAGAACTCGAAGTTGCATACAACACAAGCTATTGTATTATTTAAAGAAGAGTGTACCATGGAAGCTTGGGGGTTACCAAACTAGTCCACACTAATGTCTACATCCTGATTTAATCTCTCCACCTTCTCATGGTTGTTCTACTAGGTTTCCCATGATTGCACAGATTGGTCTCAATGGCAATTTCCATAACCTCTCACTCTTCCGAGTTCATTAGCTCCACCCTAGTGAATGTACCTATCATGAATAAACATCTAAGGTATGGTCCTTGTAGAGTATGCTTGGTCTATTAAAGACAATTTCATGTTTCCCTAATGGATTTAGGTAGCCTTATGGCCATGAGGTGGTTCAATGGACTTTTTATGGCCTGGAATCTGTATTTTCTTGAAGTCCTTGGGTGTCCCAAAGGCCTAGAAGGACTCGAGGACCAAACCAGTGGCCCAAAATCCCAAACGTATGAATAGTTCTATCTACAACAGTAAATAACAAGTTCCTTCTAAATAAGTGACTATAGTGACTTCTATAATAGCTTTTACAGTAACCTAGAAATATTTATCAACAAGGATTTGACATCAGCTCTCTTGGATGAAATAGACATGTCCTTGCCAACTAGTATGAGACACATGTGCTTAATATATTATTATTTTTAATATTTTAGTTCTGTTTTGAGTTATAGTTTATAAAAAATATATATATTGCATTAGATGTTTATTGATAATGTTTCCTAGTTGTTGTATCTTTAAAAAGGTCAAATCATCCATCAAATTTTCATGGGCCACCTAGATGTTGTTTTCATCCATCAGGGTGAAGGATTTGTCAATTAAGATTTGTAAATCAATTATTAATTAACAAGATAGGAATGATGGTATGGATGTTATGTGGACCTTATTAATGATCATATCCACCATTTTATCATGTGAAATCTCAAAATTATTTTGAATGAGAATTGAAAGGTAATTAATGAAAATAAAAAAAATGTGAAACATATTATTCCAATTTAATTAAAAAAACAAAACAAAATAATGAAATATATATTGTGCATCCATATGTCATATATTTTTATTTTGGACCACAAAAATAAGAATAATGGATTGAGTTTACTTATAGGATCTTTAACTTAATGATGATATGTGAGTACTTTATGGTCAGTTTTCTCATGTATATTCTTGAGGGGTTTAGAACGATATGGCGGGACCAGTTGTGAGGATTATGTTCCAAAAGGATATCACTTGATGATCATTCACAAAATTGTCCATCCAAAGGTTTTATCATGATATATTGTGCAACCAAATGGCTTGAAAGTTATTGTCCTTAGATAAAAGATAGCATATAGATCTACTGTATTCCACCCATATACTGAGTTAGTTCCAATGGACATTCGTAAAGTTACCTATTATTAAATGAAGGATTCAAGGAATTATTTTTCTTTGTAGAATTATATTTGGTCGATATTGATTCTCGTGTACCTTCTGACCATTTTATAGAGAGTGAATATAGCATATTCGAAACAGGGTGATCTAGTTGGGAAATAGGTATTGGAGGATCTTTAGTTGGTAATTATGTTTTATTGGTTTTATAATTATGATTTAAAATAATGTAAAATTATATATAGTTTTCTTTAGGACAAATATTTGGGATTCATTAGGATAAAAACATATTTTTTTCATTTAGTCTAAATAGACATGTCAAACCTAAACTTATTATAAAGTGGATCCCAAGATGATTCATTATTTTTGACAATCAATAAATTTTATACATTTCTTGTGAAAGGTGGTCTAACATGATTATGGTGGGATACCCTTTATCCAAAGGTTCGTAAGTTCAAATTTATTTTTATTAGTCTGTTGGATCTTATCATGTGGCTAATTAGGCATACATGTCGCTACGTAAACTCAAGGAGGAGTTGATATCACAAGTATTTATATATTACAGTATACCCCTATGAAATATTAATTTTATCTAGAAATAATTAGAGGTATAATTTTTGTTAATTCATTCATAATTCTATATTTGATTGATATAAGCTCTTCTCATTGATTCAAATCATCAAAGATAGTAGACTTTTTGTTATTCAATTCATATTTTTTGTGTTTCTTGTTTGATATTTCTTTTCCATTAGGACTGAGGTATGATCAAGTATTCAGGTTTTCACCATGATGAGTGATGTTCATAATCTTTGAGGTGGAGTGAGATTATTTGTTCATGATCATGATATATTTGTATGAATATTGGCATATAATGGATAATAAAAAATTTCGATTATTAATTTTTTATCATTATTTAGTATAGTTTCTTTTTCAAGATGGAATAACTCATTAAATTCAAGGGGATTGGAATTCCAATTCATAGAGGGTGGATATTATTGTTCCATAACATTGAGAGACCTCAAAGCAGTAGTCTGAGGTTTTCCTAGATTTCATTGATCCTTATTTGAGAAGTCCACTTCTTACATTGGTGTCTATATACCACAAGGTTTTTTGAATGTATTATGCTAAAATTCATCCATTAATATGTTTTATGTTTACTACATAACATATTCCTAGATTTATACCCATTTCTATTCCATCATATAATATAACATAGGATAATTTGGTAGATCAAAAGGTATAGATTGTGGATCATCACTACAATAGATTAATCCATCCTAGAATATCAGCAGTGCATTAACCTCTACTCATAATGAAAAAAGAATACATGAGCTTCATTCATTGTATAGAATAATGATAGATAAATATGATGACCACCCATAATGAATATTCATTTCCTAGGACTGAAGATTTGTTGGACAAAAATAAAGGGTCCCATTCTTTTCATGGATTTACCTTCATTATGGCTACCACTTGTTCATATTATGAGAATAAGATATAGCTGAAATTTTTTTTACATCCCATATGGTAGTTTAAAGATTCTATTTATACCATTAGGCCTAACAAACACTCATGTAATGTTTATGGTGTTGATGAACCATATTATTCATCATTTATTATAACCTTATGAGGTTTTGTTCTTTGAATATATTGAGTTTTACTAAATGTTACAGGACGATAACATGGGACATTTAGATATCATTCATAGAATATAGATCAGACATTGTATATTTGGTCAGCATTCAAAATGTGGGTTTTGGGTATAATAGGATATGTTCCTACAACCTTTTATAACTGAGAGGTGAATCTCAGTGGATGCTAAAAACATATATATATTAACTCCATAGTAGTGGGATAGAAAACTATTTCATCTCCACATATTATGTGTTATTGATTTTTGGCAATCGAGGTTTTTAATGAAATTATAAACAATTTCTAATTCAATGGAATCATTATTCAATATGGGTTTAATATTTTCGTAGAATAATGAAATTTAGAGATATTTTGAGGAATTGTTGGTAAATTTTATAATAGTTACCTTTTTTATTCTTCCATATGTAGGTTTTGGTTATCATGATTTTGGTTTTGCATAGATAATTTTATAAAGGTGTATCATAATGTAGGGGATATAACAGTATATTTCAACATCCACAAGTTAGAACCTAAATTTCATAAATACACTACCAATGATCAAGAGTTGGAAACTATTATACATGAACTCCAAATGTGGAATCACCACTACTACGAGGAGCATTTTTGTATATATTCTGATCTTATGATCCAAAGGTATATTTTCACAAAAAGGGATATGCACTTGTTATTGTGATAGTGCAACGTGTGTTTCCAAAAATTTTAATTTTTAATTTCTTATACAATATATAAATGGATTGTGGTCATCAAAATTACATGTAGAAAATTAATAATACAGTAATTGGTGTAATCTAGAGAAGGTTTGTCTCTATTGTTTTTGATTGATTAGATGTGTTGGATAATATAAGAAACTAGTAGGGAGATATGTTTATGTTAAATTAAGAATGAGTCATCATTTTTAGATCATGGTTTAAATAAATAGATATCTGAAAAATGTGATTTAGCTTCAGTTAAATTGTTTATTATGGAGAGGCTTTGTGTGAGTTGTCTCGGTCACCTAAGGAAGGAATTTATTTTCAAAATAGGTTGTTTGTTACTTTTTCTCTGATTAAATAGTTTATGGACATAAAACATAAATGTTCGCAGACCAAAGAACCTCATTCATATAATATTTATCATGATTTGAGATATAGGTATTAGTTGATGGGGATGAGATGTTCAAATTTTTTTTTCATATCATAGTGTCTTACTTGTAAGATAAATAAGTTAGAGAATCAAAGAATGTCTATTTTTTCATTCCTTATACATTTAGAAATGGGAATGTGATGAGATTTATTTGTAATTCATAATTAGTACACACTTGAATCCTAGTGGGAAGGATTCTATCTTGGACATCATTGATCAACTCCGCAAATTGGCCTATTTCCCCCATGATAATGATATAATTAAGGTAGAACATTTTAGGGACATGTGTTTTCGACCTTTTTTCGGGGGGTTTCCATTTTGGTAAATCATGATAGGGACCCGATGTTCACTTATTGGTTTTTAAAATTTTATTATGGTGATGTGTTTCAATTTAAAATTAATAACAATTTAAAATCATAAATGGATGGTTAGATAAAGAGGTCTATCGAGGTTCTTGAGGTTATGTTGTGTGCTTGAATTCACTGGTTAAATGGAAAATCATTTTCTATTACTCATGTTTTCATATAGAAATATTTATAATGCCTCAATAAAAATGGACCCCTTTGATAAATTTTAAGGGGAATGTAGATCTATAATTTTCTGGAATATGTTTGGAGAGTGGTGCATGTGGGATGAGTCCAAGTATGAAACTGATGCATTTAACCAATGAGAGATTGATCATGACATATAGTCATCATAAATCTTATGAGGAACATCATTGAGAACTGTTGGAGTTTGAGTATGGTGATTGAGTATTACTTATAGTTTCTCCTTTCACTATACATTATCATTTTTGAAATCAAAGTACATATAACATTGTTTTTTGGGGCCCCTTGAGATTTAATTATGAGATTTAATGGTTTAATAATAGTTGTGCATTTCATTTCATTTATCTACCATCAATGATGTGATTCATGTATCCCCAATGAGGAGGTATCGACTTTATCCTTCAAATTTGAATGATTTTGAGTATGTTGTTCTTGTAATGAGACCATATTGGTGGAGAAAAAATATGAAATTGTGGATCACTGATAGGAGGTGATATGTGGTGAAACAAATCAATAGATCTTTGTATTATGGTTTTGAAGTTTTCATAATTATTAGATGTTGGATTGGGAGTTTTTAATGAGGTATTATTTATATTTATTTTTTTTATTCTAGGATCGTTAGGTATTAATGGGGATGAACTATTTATAGTGGGGAGACTATAACACCATGTTACCTTCATTTAGGTATTATTTAACTGTTGTTTTAATTTTTATCATGTTTTTGGGTGCTTTGTGGGATTAAAAGATATAGAGACACTTTGACAATGATAATGACAAAATTTTAATTGATTTATGATTGTTCGAATTGGGGTATTTTCTGTATAACGTTTTATTTGGATATAAATGTTTCTACATGTGTTTAGAGAGCATCAAATAATGTGTTAATGAATTTTCATAGGAATATTGTCAATACACTACCTGATATAACTTATTCAAATCAATAATGTGTTCCATGAAATGCACTTATTTTATGGAATATGTCATGATATAGGTTATTAGTGTGAAAATTTACATTCCATGAAACCATTACACATTGTGAATTTTCCAATTAGGAAATAATTTTACCCAAGATGATCCATTTTTCATTGTACTTGAAATTCATTTAATCCATAATGTTAAAGGGTTTCATGAAATGAATTTATTAGGGTTAGTGGTTTTGAGAATTCTAAATTAATAACTATTCTTATCTTTGGTGTATACCTCCCTTTCCTGATTTATAGTTATTTCGATCAATATTGAATGATCCCCATCATTTCAGAACACCTTTTTAATAATATTAATCAATTGGTTGTTGTTTAAAATATATCTAGTAAGAGAAATTATTGATTCTTAATTTCATATGGTGATTTAAGTGGTGTTGGATGAAATATTTATTTATATTATCATTGGTTTGTGTTTTATATTGATCCTTTAAATTTTTCTGTCATTACATGCCTTTCGAATGCTAGTCTATTAATTTACAATCCACATTTTCTATGGGGTTTGTTTTCTATCATTTATGAGGGAGGTGTATCTATACAATGGTTATAATTAATAAATTTCTATATATTTTTGTCAATTAAATTGTGTAATTCAAAATAAAATACAAGTTCTGGACTTCAAAATTTTCTCTTTGGAAGGATTCGCATTTTAAAAGTATTTTAATTTTAAAATGAATTCTTATTTATTTGAAATCATTTGGTTAAATATGAGAATTTTTTTAATTTTTTTTTAAAATCATAGAACATTTGGAACCTTGGGTGAGTCAGGAAGGGTCATGTCACTTTAGTGTGGATGATTGAAAAAAAAGGTTTTTTGATATTTACACACTATAGAAGGACTCAGTATCGGTTAGAACCAAAATATTCTTGTATTTACATTATTTTATGCATACTATTTATTTTGATATGATAGATCCAAAATAATGTGATTTATCTATTATATTCGGTTTATTTCATGATTTATTGTGTTGTGAATTTGTTGAATATGGTTATGGATATATGGAAACTCACTGAATGTTGAAAAAATAAGATCATTTATGAAAATGATTTGTAAACTATATTTCATCTTATTTCTAGATATTACTCATTACTAACACTTAAAAATGTATTAATTTGTTTATAATCATATAGGGTTCCATGCTCACGTTATAATTCTTCCCATGGGAGGTTATCGGAATTATTATGCAAGACTCCTGTAAAGGGAAGAGAATCATGTACCATGTTGCAATCTCTTGAAATTTTATGTTTCTTTATTAATAAATGAGAATTTGTATTCCTTTACTTATGAAACCATGTTGAATACCCTTTATGGTTGTTGGTCTTGTTGATGCCTGTCAGTTAATTTCAATTACCCAACACATTGTAGGGTTTTATCATACTAGAATATGGAGAAACATTATAAGATACATAACATGATTATAAAAAAAGAAGATATTTCACATCAACCCTAAAACCATATATACATTAATTTGAAAAAAATGACTAAAAATATATATTTATATGATAAGTATGATAGTAAATACCTTCTTCATTCAATAATTAGATAAAATTAAAAATTACAAATAAATGGGGAATGAATATAAATGTGAAACCCGTAAAAATAAAAAATACAAAAATTGTTATACATGATAGTTGTAAAAGGAATTCATTAGGTAAACATTATGAAAATACTTGTTCTCTAACAATTGTATTGAATATCAACAATTACCTCTTGTGAAAATAATGAATGGATTATTTTAAAAAAATTATGAGACTAAAAGATTTGTGAAAATGAAGTAATTTTTAAAAAAATTATTTGTATCAAAACAATTTATGGATTTATTGTGGTCCTGGATGATAAAGATTATAAAAAAACAAAACATATAAAGTAATTTTTCAAAAACCATAATATCATTTATCATCTAGCAGAAAATGGTTTGTACTATCTTATATAAAACATTATATTAATTATTAACTTACATTAGAAAATTTTCCACATTTATTCAATTATTTTTATTTTCCATTTTATTTCTTTTCATATATCAATTACTTATTAAATTAATTTTTTTCACATTGGTACATTTGATGTCGTATAGTTCATAATCTAAAAAATAGTTTTAGTATATTATTAATGGTTAATAATATTTTTCAAGGGTTTTATAACTAAAATATGGTTAATGATATATAGGTTATATCATTATATAATCAAAAGGATTTTAATAGGTTATAATATAGTTACATTACCATAAATATTTATTAGTAAGCTTGTTTTTTATGGTTGATGATTAAACATGATTGTTCACATGTATTTCAATTTTCAGTATTGATATTTTAATAATACAACACATTCAAAGGAATTTAATAAAAAAATTATTATATTTATTTATTATAATGGTCATTTTTTTGAATGTATTGAACACTTAATAATATAAATATTCAATTATTTATATTTTTCATCAATAATTGATTTTTCAGAAACATATATATATGTATATTATGTTATATATTCACCATAATACATTAAATTTATCATTATTACATAATGTTATGATTTTTTATGTTAACTTAGTCATTTTTGACATGATAAATATATCCCCATTCATGATGTGCTAAAACCATCCAAAACATCATCATGTTATAATGACTGAATTAGTATGAATATATAAATTTTTGGTAATAATATCAAATTAGTGAAGTCTATAGATTTTGAATAAATTTTTTATGAAATAAAGCATATCAATGAAGATGTATATTATGAATATAATTAATCGATGAATATAAATATTTATTTCATAAATTGGGTCTCAGTATTAATATTTTTGGTGGTTAAATTTTATTTATAAATGATAATAATAAGAAATTTTTATAATAGAAAAAATATATTTCTAATATATAAAAAAGTTATAAATTTCATTTTCTTTTATGAAATTAGTCATTAAACCCATCCATTCATGGTGGTGTGGAAAATTGAAATATGTCATTCACATAGGAGGAAGTATACATGTCATTTTGGTGAAATTTTAATTTTCTAATTGGTGGAAAAGGGTTATATAATAGTTACTTCATCAATATATTATCATTTGGTTATTCTAATTAAATTAATATCATAATATTATTGTTATAATTTTTTATTTAGAGGAAGTGTTAGAATTATGATACTTGAATGAACTCGGTTAATAGAAAACATCTTCATTTGGATATCCCCATTTAGGATGGCTTATATGTTTCCTTATATTAGTATTATGGGACAAAAATTACTTCTACGAAGTGTAAATAATTTTTATGAATTATTTTTTATTTTTTGTTCGTGATAAGTTTCTGAATGTTTTTTTGATTGAGGTTCTAAATTGATATTATTATAAGTGAGAGGAGTGGAATTATTGTATGTACTTATTTTCATAACTGTTAATAAATCAAATATTAAGAAAAAATGGTACTAAAATATCCAACCTTTTAATAAATCATATCTTTTTATTCATATATTCATTAAAATAAAGTATATAAAATTTTTCTTATTATTTTCCATTAATTACGACATTTTAAACTATTTTTACCTCTTAGAGTATGAATTTATTTTACCATAATTACTTATTTTAATGAGTGAAAATAAAATGGAATATTTACAAAAATATTAAAATTTTAATTAACAATATAATAAAATTCCTTATTATTGTCTTCCTATAGGTGGTCAAACTTAATTTTAATATAAGTACACATACCCTGATGAAATATCACTCTTAGAGAAATTATTTTTAGGGTTTTTAATTATTTTCCTCCAGAATACTATATTGTATTGATTCTAATTATGTTTAGCATATAATAAATAAAAATATATATTCAAATTTCATTAAATAAAATAAAAAACAAAAATTTACCAAATTAATACAAAAAAAATAAAATGTTATCCTATTTAATAACATAATATTTTCCACTATATAACAAAAAACAGATGCTTTTTAAAAAATATGAAAAAATTAACCTAGTTTTTTAATGTTGAATATCCAAATAAAATAACTTTTTTGAAGATAAAAGTTTAAAATATAGAAATTTTAAATATATTTAAAACTATATATCACATGGAAATTAATTTTTTTATTGTAAAACAACTACATAGATCAAATAAAAAACATTATTGTTCCATAAAAATGTAAATTGTATATAAAGTCGAGATAATGACTATAAATATGATTATATAGAATTAATTTTAATATAATAGAATACAATTAACAAGTAAAAATTTCATGAGAGACACTGATATTCAATGTCTCAGGAATATGTATTAGATGGTCGATCAATTATTAAATAGGGAACTTATTCAGGTACAATGATGAATATTTCATTACTCTGAAATATTCATTATGTAACATGCCATTATATGATTACAATTTTAGATTCTCATATGAAAACATCCCTTCTGACTATAATTAAAATTATGGGTTGTGATTTCACAAGGATGGTTCAATTTATTTATAAATTTATATATTTTAAAGATATATCATATATTTCAATTATCCATTCTATTTCTATGGAATGGTACTTATGAGAGGATTATTATGAATCAACTCATTATATTTTGGGATTTTTTAATGAAAATATTTATGTTGATAAACAATGTGTTAGTAATAATTCATCCACATGTGTGTAATTATACTACTAATTATATTGACACTGTAGTGGTGATAATTTCATAAAATTAGTAGAGTAGTAAATTTTGTAGAGAGTACATTTGGGTTTTCATTAACCCAAATATAAGGATATGTTGTTCAGATAAGGGGTGTGATTATACTCTACAGAACATGGGTCATGTTCTTATAAGTGGTTTATTATTGCATTTCATATTATTTTTCTAAATTTAACATATTATTAAATTCCATTAGCATAAAATCATATATTTATGTTCCAAAAAACTATAGTAAATAAATGATTTTTATCTAATAACATGATCCTATTATCTAGATGAATATTATTTTAGTGTTTGAGAGTTTATATGTATTGAATAATGAAACACACTCTATTGTTTTATTGGGCACATGATTCCGAGTTATGAGATCCTACTATGGATGAGTAGGGAGACCATATTATTATAGGATATTCAAATTATTGTTACATAGATGATGATGAAAAACAAAATATTTTTCAAAATATTTTTTTTTATATTTATAAGAATGTAGGTTCTATTTGAATTATTCACATAACATATATATTTTTATATTACTATTTAATTATGAATCAATATTTTAGGGACTAAAATAGTTTTTTAGGGTATGATTCATAAAATAGGTGAGTTTATATATTTTTATATTATATATTAGTAATGCAATGTGGAGAACTAATTACTCAATGGTTTATTTTGTATTCTGAGTGTTCCATAATTGATATAATATAAAATCACATTGTATGTTGGGGTAATATTGCCTAAAAAGTATGTGAAAATTATATTGTTCAGGTTTTCATAGGTGACCTGGTGAATTTTAATAATTATATAGATATTTTTATGTCAATAATTGTGGATATATTATAAAGAATTCATTTAGCATATATTTTGATATAATATTAGGTTCCAAAGACGATCATCACATATCAATATCCATGGTTTACCTCACATTTATATAAGGTATTATTTTGTTATCATATAACCATGTCATATGTTTGAATAAAACTTTATCATCATATATATGATGAATGATTTGATAATCTAGAAATTAGAGGACACGTTAGTAGAAGAGTTATTTAACTTTTCATGAACATGGGTGGATCGTTTTCCAATTATTGGGTTATCAAAAAAATATAAGTATTCAAAATCAATTAGAATTAAATTATTTGATGAAATGTTCATATCTCTATGTATTCCATACTCATACTAAACTAATGTTGGTAAATTTTTGAAAATTTATTTATATTATTGATGAGTATAATAGAGAATGTGATTGTCATTTGAGAGTAGAGGAATCTATTATTGTATATTTATAACTATTATAATTATAATTGTAAGATTCATTTTTAGTATTTTGGTTATGATCATGTGGATTTTATGAACTATCTATTTTTTTATAAAAAATATAATTTGTAAAGATAAATTGATTGATTTATTATACATTAAAACATTTTGAATATTTGATCAAATTATAATATTGATAAACATGTTAGTGATCAAGCACAACATAGAGAGAATTATATATTTCATATGTCTACTAAATATTTTATGGTAACTTCAAGATACAATCCATGTGATAGGTTGTGGTGTGTTTCAAAATGAATATGATATTAAATTTATGCACTGATAATTGTAGTTCCATGATATAAAGAGAATATGATTCAAAAATGATTCATTTCAATAGTTTTTATTGAAATGATAATTGTTTAATTATAGGACAACACATGTCAATGAGATTTTCATATGTTTTTTCAATATATAGATTTATATTGAACCACGAATCACAAGAATAAATTATAATTAATGGTATTTCATCATTCTAAAATTACATAATATGATATATGTTATGATAAATGGTTAATTTGATATGTATATCAAATGATGAATATGTATTTTGACGTCACATAGTTTATTTATGCTATTTTTTTATTCTAAATTTTAAGAATCATTCATAATATAATATTAACAGTGTCAGAATCATCATTATATATTTACACTGAGTTTTTTCCAGATCATTATATAATAAGGTGTAAAATAAAGGGAAAATATTAAATGGAAATCAAAAACATATCCAAACCATGTTATTATTGATTTTTTTTTCGTGGTTTTTTGGTAGTGGTGTATTTGATTAATTGATCAAGATATAGAGATGTTTATGATAATTATTAACATTTTATACATATTACTCCATGACTAGTTTTGATCATAACACAATAATATTTTAAAAAACATTATATGTTACAGAAAAATGTTTTGTGATTTTAATTTTTTACATTAGGATACGTGTTTAAAAATACTATTACATTGTGGAGATTTTAAAAATTCATAATATATACTTAGTAATCCATAATGTGTTGATGATATAAATATTTATAAAATAAATGTCCATATGAACTTATAGAATATCATTAGATACTCCAAGAGAATTTAGATGTATAAAATTTAGTAAATCACTTCACAATGACTACAATTATTTCAATGTATTTGGAAACATTATATGATAAAATTGAAATATCCGATTATAGTATCAGGTGAATAAGGATTTTGATAACATGGATTTTGGATCATAATAAACTAATTCATATTATTCCATTCATTGAAATGATTAATTGTTTTTTATTCATAAATGTTTGTTTACAAATTTATATTACCTTCAAACCTTTTATTTGTTATTTTTTATCTATTGGAAACTCTAAGTGATGTATCGATTCTCCGTCGGGAATTTTATTCCTAGTTTGATGAGTTATTATTTCTTCCTATATTGACAAAATAAATTCTTGATTAAACATACACCATTCCTTGATTATTCTTTATTCTGGGAATTTTTCCATAAGAATAAATTGTAATGGTAAAAATATTAATAAACAAAAATATTAAAAAAACTGATTTAATATAGATTAATTTGTAATACATTATAAAGATATAGTATTATTATTATATTTTTTTCTCTTAAATGACATAAAGATTATTACATTATATTAAGGAAGATGATTTCAAATAATCCACATATATTTATTAACTATGATTTATCATTAAATTTTTTCAATGTTGTGTATAGATAATTGATTTAATTATATAATATGAAATATTCAATTTAAGGTGATGTGAGTTTAAGAAGATATATGTGTAGACCTATACTTATTTTGTAATTTAGCAATGGTATATAAAATTTTGATATAAATTCAATAGAAGTTGAATATAAATTTATATGATATCAATACAAAAGTATAAGGAGTTTCAAACTATTAATATATTTTTTTATTGGGGAGTCATGTATAATGAATGAATATATAAATTAAAAATGGTGTAGTAAATAGAAATGAAAAAATATAATAAATCGTTACATGCTATAAATTAATGATAAATAAGGTAATTCAATTATTTTATTCATTTTAATTGAATTCAATGTGGAATGATCATTACAGTTCTTGCTAAACTAAAATATTATTTTTAATTATTTAAATTATATATTGTCATATGGAAAAGGTGAAATTATAATGAAATTAGTATATATGTGATTTAATGCTAAGGAATTTGGACATAGGATTTGGATATGACAAAATATATTTTTCACAATGTGTTTTTTCATATTTATAAAAATTTTGGTTTTGCTCACAATTATTATTGTATCATCATGTTACCTACTTTCAGGTATACCTCCTATAACATGTCATTTCATTATTCACTTGGGGGTATTCTAGGATCCTGAGTATGAGGAAAATTTCATACATAAAATGTCCTAATATATAGGATGTGTTTTTATGGAATTATTGGATTCCAAATATAAATGGGTAAAAGGCATATCTGGTTTCTCCTCATGTTCGGTAAAAACATGAGTGGATTTTGGTTTTTGACCAAAAATAATGATTTTTATGGTCTTTTGGGGATATAGAGGTCGATTAATGGTATTACACACCATGTATTGGTCATCATGTTGAATTTTTAATCATGATTTGGGCTTGAGACGTTTACAAAAAATAAATGTACATTAAATTCCAAGTAATTTTAGAATAAATTAATACAAAAATGGGGTTTTCAGTGTACTTTTGTTTGGTGGATTACATGATGTGAAAATGGGTTAATTCCATGTAAATATCATGTGTTGTGATTTTAGGGAACTACACAAATTATCTCTATTCCATTCATATGTACCCTATTCTCCCTCATCCATGTAGATCTCCCATTCAATTTTTAAGACGTCCATTAATTCCATATCCTTTATTTTATAGGATGATAATAATTACTGATGTTCAATGTTTCACATGGTGGGAAATCATTTATGCTTTTTCAAATCCATTGATCGCGGTAGAAATGTTGCATTGAATTTATAGATTTTTTTTACTATTTATGTAAAATATTCGTGTTTCCTTTTTTATCCTTCATGAAATGTTCTTCCGATGGCTGACCCATATTTTGGTTGTGGTGGGACATGGAAATTTTTTTACTTATGTTGTTATATGTTCTCTCCACTAACCATTTGGATAAATTGAATCGATTCAGAGTATTAGGGATTGAGTTTAGATATATTTTTTCTTTGTCTTCATTATTATGTATTGTTGTATCATTTTATTGGCATGTGTGACCACAGTATGCGGTAGGTGGTTCAACCTATATCCTATATTTGATGAATTTCATTTCTATAGTATTATAAGTAATTTTATAAACAAAAAATGTATGATTTATTGTTTATTTTTTTTCTGGAAATTTGTTTTTATAGGCTAATGGTATCCCATATTTTGATATAATAAAATTTTATTTTAAACTATTTTTGAAATAGTTTTAAGATATAGTTTTGAACAAAGACAATGTTTTATGATCGGGGTACACATAAGAAAGGTTAATCTTAGGAATACAGTCAATGTGTAACCGAGGAGTCACACATGGGGTATTCCTTAGTTCCATAGGCATGTTGTTATATTGAATATATATTTACATTGTCATGGAATTCAATCATGGATTATTTCTATGCACCATAGACCATTTTTATAAGGACATGACTCTTGAATGGTTGCTGATTGTGGTATTATTAGTCTTCTCAATTGATATATATTAATCCTTGGTGTGATGATACCATTGATTTATTTGTCCTGTTATATATTTTACTTAAAAGGGTATGATTTGGCATGTGATAAATACAATAATTTTATTTAGTAAGTGAAATTATTTGAAACATCTTAAACTGAATAATTTTTTAAATGTAAAAAAATGGAATTTTAAATTCCATTCCATGTTTTTTGAAAACATATAAAAAATTTACCATAAAATTTTCACATTAATATTAACAACATTCATATTATTGTATATATACTATTTATGATACATTTGGGTTCAACATTAATGATCATGTTAGATCACACTCTACAGACCCCTTACGAAGTGCGTAAAACAATGTATGTCTTTTTATTCATGGAGTGAAATGTATCCATAATGAGGACATGGTTTCTATCATCCATGACTATATAGTTACTTTTGAGATGGTTTGAATTTCCCAACACCGTGATGTGGAGAAATAACTATTGGGTTTAGTTGTTCATTGATGTTGGCCATGTTCTTTGGGATATTCTTCTTCTTTTAGTTGTACAATTTCTAATATTTTATTTCATTTATTTATTATGTTATCTATTTCATTTTATCTTTGTATTATATATTTTTATTTTTAAAAAAAAATTCTTTAGGATTGGTGAACCAATTATATCTGATTATTTTTATGACCTGGTGGTAGTCTCCAACCATTAGAGAATGATAATTCCATTTGGTTATGTTGAAATTCAGGTTGGTTTATCAATAGTTTGGTATCAAATATGTTTTATCGTCAAGATTATATACAATGGGATGTTTGGAGTACAACATATATGATTGTGGAGACCTATTTTGTATGGTTTTATGATTTTATTTCCATACTTATCGTTCGGAAAGTCTAATTTTCATGTGATGTTGGTATGTGTGTCTCTGGTTTCATGTTCTTGATCTTATTCTCAAATTTTTCATCTGATTATATATTTTGATATATGAATATTATATTGTTTCAATACATATTATATTTCTATGTGAAATAATAATCATCAATGATGTGTTTAATGTGTTCCCCAAGTGTTTCAATTAGATGATCCACAATAGAATCCTTATTTAAACTATATTCTTTTCCACGGTATCATGAATGAAATTGTTGACATTGAATAGAATATATAGAAACTTTGGAATGCAGTAATAGAAGTAGGGATATGTGTTGGTGGAGAAATGGACTGATCACAAAAGTTAATTCAATATATGCCACAATTATATAAATTAATTAATAAACATGAACACGTGGATTATTGTTTTGAACTGATTGATCATACCTTCTTTATTCTAGAAACACATGAGAGTATAAATGTGATGTTTGTTTAATTCAGATATTAGGGTCCTAGAAAACGATGGTGGATTCCATGTAACATGAAGATCGAAATGTGGTCTTGTACTAGAAGGGTTTCAATGCTATATTATAGAAAAAAACATATACAGAGTCATTGAAATATTGATATCTGTGGAGTTACTTTGTAACAAGGATGGAACTCATTGTTGGTGTACACCAATTCATTTCCTGTGTTATATTTCCTCTCTCTAATGGTTGTAATGAATGAATAGTTAAATTCTATGGAGTACCTAAAGGGTTTTCAATGACCTATAAAGAATATAGTTATTCATGTAGATGCTTTCATAAT
Source organism: Viscum album (assembly GCA_963277665.1). Lineage (NCBI taxonomy): Eukaryota > Viridiplantae > Streptophyta > Magnoliopsida > Santalales > Viscaceae > Viscum > Viscum album. The sequence continues at coordinate 1,664,042,005 of OY728137.1, forward strand.
ATGGAGATATGGTAGAAATGTAAACGATGGTAGAGAAGAAAATGGAAGGCATGTATAGATATTTCTTCCCTTACAATACACACAATATCATCCTCAATTTCATTCAAGGTAAAATGACTAAGTGGAATGATCATCATTGTAGTGGGGGAGACGGTTTTCAGTGGAAGGACAACTCTACACCTTCAGTTATAGTTATTAGTGTTCCCCTGAAATGATATTAGTGTGGCAAGGTAAGACACACATAACATTGTTTTAATTAAACTGCAAAGATGGGGAATATATTTTGATATTATGGTCATCTATATAACTTCTCTCAGTCTATTTTTATGACTTTATTTTTTTGGGTATCATCAGCTCCAATGGAATTGACAACATTGAAAAATACTTCAATTAATATAGAGCTCTATATATAGGCCACATGAGTGACGGGACATCAAAAAGTAGATTAGATTCAAGAGGAGGTATGTGTATGTCAATAGAATGTGGAGGTAAAATACTTATTACATTTTCAATAGTGATTACATTATTCTATACTGGTCCTTTCAACTCATATATATATCTATATATATCATTTGTTCATGTGCTTAAAAATCCAATAGAGTTCATTCTTATTGATTTGAATTTTAAGACACGTCATGGGAAGACGATCATGTAGGGGGTTCAATATACTTCTTATTATATATTGGGAATTGATGCAGATATATAAAGGGATTTTATCGTTCTCAATCAAGATATATTTGGAATCATCACTATAATGGTTTGGATTTTTTCTCCTTAGGATGAGGTTTAACATTACCATTGAAATATCTAGTATATTTTTGATAATGGGAGCTCTTGGGTGGTTCTGGGATAGATGAATCTGAGGTATAGTTGTGGAGAAAATTCTTGATAATATCTCATGAGTTTATTGTCTCGTGTATATGAGAACATTTACTCTTCCCTTGATAACCCCACTATTTTTTAGGAAATTCATGATTTTTCATATATTATTTCTTCATACTTCTTCTAAAGGGGGAGGTATGCTGTATGATTGAACTCACGATAGGTAAAAAATGATTCTGATTATTTCATATCATATGTCACCAATGGTGATGAAATTGATCAAGATTTACTTGATTAAACAGATTTAGAATGTTATTATTATCCTAGTGTATCTCAATGGGCATCCCCTTGTGCCATTTCCCAGAATGAAGATTATTCACTCTGATTGTGACTGTATTTTTAGAACATGAATATAGTAATAATTAATATAATGTGTACCATTTTCTATGTGAATAATTTTCACGTTTAGTTAAAATTGGATAATTTGATTTCAAAATATAATATTTTTTAGGGTTATCTTAATCATAGAGTATGCGAGGCCGATAAACTAAACATAGATATCATGGGAAGTTATGTCCATTATGATAATATAGTTATATTGCTTTTTTTCAGACTAACACTCCATCTATTTATATATATTTGAAAAATAACATAATCTATCATAATTATGACACTTTTTGGTAGTATTCATAGATGTTATTATGTTTATTCATGATTCGAGAACTAACTGAGTTAGGTTCATGAAATCCAAACAGGTCGCCATTTTCATATAAACACTCTAAATTTGTTTCATATAGATTCAATAAATGAAATAATTAAGGAGTGTGATTAATGTTCATGTCATACATATTGATCCTCACATGGTTGATGATAAAATATCTCAGTAAGAGACACATAATGAGTTTGAGATATAGAGCTTCGTTGTTCTTGAAGGAAATTACAGACTATTCCTAAATGATTTATCAATGATCCCATCACCATTGAATTATCTTACCATTAAAGGGGTTGAATTTATATGGGATGCATAATTTTTTTCCTATTTCTATGATATGACAGAACTTATAACTATAGATCATATAGTTATCTAACCATATCTCTCTGAGGGGGATATGGTTTTATTTAATTCTTATAGAAATGGATTGGGTTATTTTATTATTGATGTTCATGTGGTGGCTTATGAATCTTGTCATCTCTTACAATGAGAGAATAATTACACTAATCATGATTTATATATTTCAATATTTATTTATGCACTTTTGTGTAGGAGGAATATTTTTTTCAAGAGGGGTTTGTAGTATTTTATGAACTAAAGAGTTTGATCTATATATTTTCTAATAAAGACTATAATTTATAATAGATGATATGAGTGGAATACATTCAAACAATTCACATCACTTTATCCAACTCCACATGCATGGGGAATGTCATTATAGACAGTATGAATAGGAAACTACAATTTGTTACAATTATGGAGTCGAAGGAAGAGTTGAACAGTAAGAGAGTCTTCACATAGTTACAACTAGATTTTCAATGAGTTGTTTCATTTTTTTTTTGGATAGTGTTTAATTTGTATCATCTCTCTCTGAGTCTATTCAATAATGTTAGCATTATGATGATGAGTTAAAAGGAATTTGAGAAACCCTATATGGTAGGGAGACCATTAATTCATGGTATCTCTCAATAATTTTTGTTTTCTATTTTGGGAAACAGTTTTTTTATCCTATAATCTATGTGGTGTTTAGTATTTTATTGAATTTTATTATTCCACCTTGGAAATTTATATATGAACGATGAGGATTTATTATGTCTTATGATTGTAGTTATGGTGGATTAGTATGAAGCATGTCATTAGTAATTATGATTCTATCTATAGAACCTAAAAAAATAACAACCCATCATCTAAAACATGTTATATTACTTTATTCAATTACAGTTATAGTATGGAAATGGGAAAAGGTATTCAGGTTTTTTTATTTCCATGGACTCCCATTTGGAGGAATGTTATTTGGTTGTTGAATGATCTGTTGACAATGTTATCTCAAATCATTAGATTCATTGAAACCACAAATGATTATTATTTTTATTATCACTATATGATTCATACCATGATGATACATGGGGATTATATTACCATTCATTGGGCTATAAATTATCAGTTTACATAAATGTTCTGAAGGATTCCTCATAAGGTTATTGTGACTAATTGTGTTTTAGTAGATATTTTTTTCCATAGAATGATGTTAAGAATCAGCGTGGTATTTAGATAATTGATTAAATCCATTACGCTTGTGTCTTATATTATTGTGGATCTTGTTATAAACTTATTGTACTGGATTATTTTTCTGTATAATAATAGTTATCGTTCATCAATCAGAATAGAACATTTTGAGGTTTTATTTTTTAACTATGTAGTTCTCTTATTTTGTGGTAAGGGATGGGAAGGGAAAAAGGTTTTTATTGTCTCTCATTTAAGATTCATTACTAAGTATTTTGGTTATATTACGACATATGGTTATAGATACCAGTCATGAAAAATAAAATGTGAATCCTTGATGTATTAATTTGGCGTGTTCTTTAGGTGACGTGGTTTTCAAGATGATTTATCCTCAGATGTTCATAGACATATTGCAAACAATAGATTGTTGGATATAATATTTGGTAAAAAAATTGTGACTACAAAGAAACACATCAATGGTGATGTATTCTTAATATTATAAGTCACAAAATAACATCTCGAACCCCACACATTTTAAGATTAAATGAGATTACGATGGAGTTTGACATTTTAGTTATTGAATTACTAATGGATATCATCTAATCATAAGTTCAATTCTTTCATGGTATTTAGAATTAGTTATTCAATTTTTTATAGTGACATTGATAGGATTTAGATGATACATGGGAGAGTGAGTTCTTAGTGAATAGTATTTTCTTCTACTCATTTTCAGACATCATTCATTGACATGGCATCCTAATAAATAAATATCTTATAGTGGGGAGTTTGTAACTTCTCGTTACCCACTTTTAGGTAATTTACTCTCATATATTAATTTCCCTCTTTAGTTGGGTTCATTTTGTTACTACCATGGCGGGTGTGGATTTTCTATAAAAAATGACGTTAATGTTTGGGGATGTGTGTTTGTTTGAATTTATGCTGTATTGATATAAAATTGTTAAAGTAATTTAATTATTTTCCTCATTATAGGATAATTCCAATGTTGATTTCTGTGATTTATCTAAAACTGGGCTATTTTCCATCAAATGGTTAAATAGATGTTTTGTCGTGGTTTTACACACTGTGTATTGTTCTCCTAGAAGAAGATATAAATAGGTGTTGGGTATGAGAATTATATATAACATAAATGTACATTAATCATCTAGTAATTTTAAAATAAGGTTTTTATAAAGATAGAATGATATTTTACTGTACTAGAGTTTCCTAGATTACAGGACATGAAAAGGGTTTTCAAACCTTGTAGATCTCATGAGTTGGGATTCTATAGTGTGGTATGGATAATATATATTTGATTCGGTTAATTACACTTCTATGTTGACCTTTGCTTTCTAAAAAAATATTATTGAGACCACCTCTACATATAGATAATTTTCATTAATGATTAATCGTTTTTACAATTATGCTGAATTTCTCATGTATATTAATCTTTTTTTCATATTCATTCCAATTAATTATAGGAGAATAATACCATTAAGTTTATAGATCAGTTGATCAATAATTTTGAAAATTATTATTTCCTTCTTGATTCAACAAGATATATTCCTCCATAATATAACATTTTTATTTGTTTAGTTGAAACATGGGGATTCATTGATGTATGTTCTTATCTTTTCTCCCCGCCTAACATTTCTAATATATTGAAATGATTTTGGGATGTGTATGTTGATTCTAGGGACTCTTTTTTCATTGGATTGTTCCTTATTGGTGGATCCTATTTTTGGTGTGTAAGAACCTATTTTAAGGCATTTAGTTTTATATATATCCAATATTAGATGAAATTGATTGATTTGGATTTATAAATTATTTAATAACAAAATTTTACATTATTGATTAATTTATATGTGATGAAATTGGATTTGATAAAAGATTTATTTTTTATTGTTTTACTAAAATATAATTATACATTTAATGAACTATGAAATGTATTTATGAAATGGTTTTGGAAAATAGAGAAAATTTAAAGCCTTGGAAACTTATTAGGAAATTTTATTATGGGGCCATCTTGCATGATTTATCAGGGGGAGCGATGAAGGGGTGTTCTATAATTCTCTAGAAAAATTTCTCTAGGGAATTAATATTTAAATTGATATAGAATTCACTCTTGGGGTGCATTTATGTTCTTTTTTAATGTCTTCTATGGACTTTATTTTTTAACTATTCATTTATATTCGTATGAGTAGTTTTTTATCATGACCTGTTTTGATCCTTTCCCTGATGTATCATTTTTTAGACATGTACAATTTTAGCTTTTACTTACACTAATATAATATGATATGTGATAGATGGATTTAATTTATCTAATATGTAAAATAAATTAAAACTATATTACATGAATTCTTTTGGAAATATTTAAAATGGTAATATTAAATTATTTTTCATGACTCTATTATAACAACTATAGATTTATTATCATGTCTGGTATTATTTAAAGCTTTTCATGTAGATATTTTTGTTCCAAAACCTTTTATGAAACTCTTAGGTGGGATCCTACCCAACCTATAATCACATAACCCACACAGCCCTTAGGTATTTCATAGATAAATTAATGTATTTTGATGTACGTAATGAAATGGATCTATAGTGGGGAGAAAAGGTTTTCATTTAGTTATTCATGGGGAGATATTGGTGATATGATTGGTAATTTAACATTATATAAAATGGAATATTAAATTTTTTATTTTTCTATTGATTTAGGACAAGTGATTTGGGATTTTTGGGTTACTTTGAGTTATATCATTTCCACTATCTTCATCTGTTAAATAATATTTTACATATTCTATATATTTCTGTATTATGTATATGTATTACATATTTTCACTTCAGGTTAGGAAAAATCGGTTTTTTTGTTATATTTTTTATGGATTTTAGATAATCATCTTTCTATGGGGATCAAGAATTGCCTTTTGAGTCTTTGGAAATTTTGGTCAGGTATCAGTTTTAAAGGGTATTTAGGTTAGGTTTTCCACAATTTTACACCATTATTCAAATTGAAAGACATTAAAATTCCAATATTTGGTATCTATATTCAGAAAGACCTTGATAAAATAATTTTTATAAATAAATATCCAACTAAACAACCTAATATACTCCTATATTGGGGATTTCATTTTCATTAGTTTTGCATTATGATGTGTATGTTTCAATTTGATATGTAATTTTTTATGTGGGAAGGGTTAGAGAATCTAGATGTATAATATATTGATGTAAGTGTTACTAGAAAAATTATGGTGTGGGTGTAGTTTACACTTGTTGATATATTTTAATGTTTATTTTATACTTATAATTTAGTTTTATTTTTGATAGTGAGTTTGCATTAATATTTTTCTATATAATTTTTTTGGGTTGGAAACAAAAGTAATCTATAATACATATTTTTTTAATCATTATTATTAGATATATATTATCATATGTTTTACTAGGGTTGATGCAAATGAGTTTTCATTATAAACTACCCATCTTATATAGACTATCTTCATCAATTATCTAGAAAATGTATGATTTCATATTAGGACATGCTTATTTATATTAATTTTTTGCTAATGATATTTGAGGATTTATGTTTTCCATTTGACAGATTTGATTAATTATTAATTAAATTTGTCTTTTGTAATATTTCAAAAATTTAATATAGTATTATTTATATAGTTTGGAATCATTATGAATTATATATAATTTATCATTAGTAAATGTTTTATTTTTAATGGATTCAAAAAAAATAAATGCACCCAATTATTTTTTCAATACCCATTGAGTTATTTTACATATTTTTGACTTTTTGAGTCGCTGTGTTGTGTTCAATAAAAATTTCATAACTGACTCAAGAGGGTATTGAGGATCGGATGATATCGAAAAATATTTATTAATTTATATATATAAAAATAATTGATTAATTTATTTTTAACTCCATCTATATAATATATATTTATGTTTATATATATATAATTATCAAATGTCTTAATGTATTAATTCATATACATACATATTTAAATATTTTAATATATATGATCAAATTGATCCCCATAGAGAACTCAATTCCTAACGAATGTCTCAAGGTAAAATACAAAAAATAAGATCATTAAATGTTATCTAAATTTATTTAATAAATGAAAAAATATAATTAATATTTAACTCTCTCATAAAATATAAGATATTTAATAATCTCTAAAAAAGTGTGTAAAAAGGGTTCTTTATTAGCATGTAATTAACTATTAGTACAGGTGGCCATTATCAATGCTTTTTGTAATGAAACAAATTGGTCATTCTAGATGAATTACAGATATTGGTTATAAAATTAAATTACAACTAATATAGTGTAGTAGAATCTACATTTTTTAGAATTTGTATTAAAAATTATAAAAATATAAAAATAAATTTAAATTTAATTATGAATATTATATTAAAAATATAGATTCTAATTTAAATAATAGTATCATTTTAATGAAATTATTACATTATAGAATTATTGTATAATACAATATAATTTATAAAAAATCATTTACAATAAAAAATACTTATTAAAAATATAAAAAAACAATCATAGAAGGTCTTCTCAAAAAATCAACCACAATACAAAAAAATAGAGTGCGTGGATATTATAAAAATTTTGTATCATAGTGAAATTATAGAAAAAACAACTGTAATTTAAATTTAATATAGAGAAAAATATATTTAAATTTTTTTGATATTATGATTCATTAACATTGTCATAAATTTGTATTCAGTTATTTTTACAATATATTGTGACCATCTAAGGGGGTTTTCTTGGATTTGATAATGGAAACTGTATTTTGTACTATAATTTCATTTATAAATTATATCATTGAATTTTTGTTCATACCATCCTTAACACCAAAAACATTAATATGAATTTATTTCCAACATATAAACAATTAATTATGGTTTAGTTTCATACAATTGTAGAAATCAACTAATTTCAACTACTTTTAGTATGTGGATTATTTTTTAAATGAAAATATAACATTTAAATGAAAACATGAACTTCACATCATAAATAACACACCACATTTCATATTGTTGTGAACACAATTCAAGAACATTAAAAAATGAATTTTTAAATATAATTCATAAACATGTTCACTATTTTTGTGAAGATAAGACACTTGAATTGACCTAAAATTTTAGTTTTAAATGAAGAAGTTCACATTCACTCAAATCGATTGAATTATGTGTCATCATATCACATGGATAAATAAAACGTATCAAAAAATATTTTTCAATCATTTACATATAATATTATGTAAATTCATGATTATATTCATGGGATTGATTGTGTGACAAATGTTTTGAACTCAAATGTCACCTGTAAACTAATAACATTAGATTTCAATCATACTAACCAAAATTTGTGTCTTGAAGATTTGAATATATATTATGAATTACTGAAATTAATTATGTATAGATGATATAGTTCATCTATAAAAAACAATTATTTCATCTTATTTTTGATTATGTGGCATTAATTTTGAACTAAAATGTCACTTTTAAAAGAAATCATAAATTCTATTTCAAATAATCTAGACATTTGGATTTAAATGTATGTTGTTAATTTTAAAAAGTGATAAATTTATTATTAATCATTTTTGTAATATATTAAAAAAAATAAATTCATTTGACTATGATTGAGTATGTAGAACATTTTTTGAATTGAAAAACTAATTTTATATACAAAATACACATTTCATCATATTAGCCACACCATGTGTTAGAATAACCCATAATTAATTCATTTATGTTAAAAATGTGTAATATATATTTTTACTGAATTATCAATTTTAAATAATTTTTTTTCATAGAAGTTTTTATGCTATATTTTTTTTGACCTAAAATATTTTTAAATAAAAAAAGAAGATTTTATGCATATTAATTATACCATGTGTCGACTTGACATAGGATTAATTTTTATATTAAATAATTAATTATTTTATTTTTTCATAAAATATAAATACATTATGGTTTTATTTTCTTATTTTGTACTTTTGATTCTTATTTTAATATAACATGTCCCATTTATACAAATTTCACACATTATTATCCATAAAGTCTACACCATGTGTTATATTGATATGAGATTAATTTCATCAATAAAATTAATTTTGGATCATTGTTATAATATATCTGGACAATCCAATTAATTTTTTTTTCATTATTGAGTATCTGAGGTTTACTGTAATACAAAATTATAGCAATAAATGAAAACAAAAAATTATATTCCAAACCATCTTCACCGTGTGTCTTATATAATTAAAAATAATATATATATATATATGTTTGTGATAAATGAAATTTAAATATTTTACTTTTATTTGTATCATTTTACAATATGGGGGGTTATCCATGTTTTATGTATGTGATTCAGGTTTTATTCTAAAATACATATTTAAAATGAAATTAAACACTTGCAGTAACACTATCATGTAAATGTATCCTATTATCTTGTTTTTAATTATGAATGGTGAAAAATTAATTACATAAATATTTCATAAAATATTAGGAAAAACAAGTTTTTTAAAAAACAATCAGAACCTCATAAATTATTTGAACAAAAAGGTTGATTTGTAACAAAAAAAAGCACTTTTAGTCATACAATGAGGATCCTCATAACAATAATCTAATTTGTAAAGTAAAAAACATATTATTTTGAAATGAGGTCTGATATCAAGACATATTTCAAAAACTATTTACATATATATTAAAAATTTAAGAATTACATCTAATAATAATCAAATAAAAATGAGTGGAAGGCTTCAGGTCTTTTAGGACAATGTTAAACGAATATTATATATTATATTTTTATTAAATCCTACATAACCAAGACACATTAAAATTACATTATGACTTCTTAAAAATTATAATCACATATATAACATATATAAATAGATATATAATATTTTTTGACCTAAAATACTATGTATGGGGGTAAACATAAGTAATAACATTTAAATTTCATAACTGATAATAAGAATAATATATGGGAATATTCATATTAGATGATAATATCATAATAGAATCATATCTAACTAATAATAGATCATAGATCATGAGTTAGTTAATATGAAAAAAATACATGAATCCATAGTGTGTGGAAACAGTAGCTAAAATAGATGATCTATGAGATCAAAAAATCGTGAATATTTAGAAATGTTCCGAAAAAGATTTACCTAGTTAAGAACTACTGTATAGAATATCAATAATTACAAAAAATAATAGGAAACCTAATTGTTCTCCTGTATTATATTCTCACGATATTTAATAATATAACTTATAATTTGAAAATAAATAATTTAAGACAACCATCATTCATATATATCTAGATGTGACACTTAAATAAATAATGATTTATTTCAAAAAGAATATATGGGAAATAATGTTTTTTCATTGATCACCTCATAATGAACTGATAGAATGAAAACAGATTTCACCTCCATCCAAAATAGATTCACATAATGAGATCAATAAAAATTTAATCTATAATAATATCATGAAAAACCATTCAGAAACATGTTTGTATCGTAATATATTAATTACAATTCTAGGTGAATAATTATCAATTAAGATATTGAGGAATATGGTATTTTTACAATATATATATATATTAAAAAATAATTTTCCCAGTGAATTTGTGTTTATAATATAATTGTGCGACATCTAATAAAATGAAAAAATATAGAGTGCTAATAATAGAAATCATAGGCTGGAAAATAATATTTATATAGGATGAATGACTAAGAATGACAAAACATGTGGGTGATCATTAATCTTGTATAAAATAATATGACATAAGCCATTATATAAATAAGGTGTGTTGTTTTAGTTGATATTTTTTCTTTTATTGAGCACATAATATTTCAAATATATGAAAAATGATAAAATACAAATTTTCAGTGCTCGTGGAAAAATAAAAAAATTTAAAGAAACATCCTCAAAATATTTCATATCAATTATTAAAATAAAAATATTTTTTAAATATATATAAATAAAACATGAATACATAGAGATACTATTATATATAAAAATATAATAAATTGGAAATATTTGTCTACACACAAATGTGAAAAAGGTATTGTTTTAACACATTTTACAAAGGATGTGTATTAAAAGATCTAATTATTTCATTAAAACCATTAATAAATTATTCAAGATATTATAAAATGACCTAAATAATCAATGGAGGCATATATAAGGATATTTGGAAATGTATCTAAGGATAAAGCAATTGGAATGGAATGACAACCAGTCGAAGAGTAGTGGTGTGGATGGTCTCTCTTAAAATTTGAAGACTATGAGTTAGTGGAAAAATGAAAAACTGAGGACACGTGTAAACCCCATAGAAAGAAAATATAATTAGAAAATTTTTGTTGCATTATAAAATGAAGTATCATACAGATTTTTTTAATTCCCTATGTTTTTAAAATGGAAGATTATGGTTCATATCGTATGTGACACACAACATAGAACCTTACAAAACCATTATAATTTATATATGATCATTATTAACTAATAGTTAAACAACAAGGAATGAATAGGATTAGATAATTTAATAAATAAGTATAAATTTACAATATATCTTAATTTTATTGATAAATTATTTCCAAATAGTAATGTTATTTTTAGAAATATCAAAGTTTTCATAAAAAACGCTACATCCGAAAAAATGATTATTATAAGATTTTAACAGAATGAAATATAATTATTTCATAGATAATTATTCAAAAATATTTTTTAAAATAAAATAATATTTTCAAATTATAATATCTTATTTATATTGTGTAAATATATGCTACTGTTTGGAAAATATTGAATTTTCTTTGAGCTGTTTAAAATTATGTTTTTATTTAAAATTATTATTTTTTTCGGGAAAGTAAGTAATTTGTAAGTCCAATAATAATATAACATTGATTTCAAGTGAATGTAAACATAATTTTTTATATTAAATTCTATTAATAATGTATAATTCATCATTATATGAGATGTTAGTATAATATTATTTGTATCCATAAGAAAACATATTTTTTCTAAAAATTTATATTCAAATGCAGACTGTTTTTCTATTAAAATTATATAATATAACCCATAATTTGAAATTATTTAAATAAAACTATTTTATAAAATATCTCATTTACCAATAATTAGTTTTAATTTAGTTAAAATTTCTAGTTATAGAGTTAATGGAAAATCATGTTTTCCTAAAAAATTATATTTCTCTAGAAAACCACATTCCATTGTGCTTGCAAGTTTAATATTAATTTTTATTTTTTCATTATTAAGAATAGATTTTGATGGATTCAATATTTTAAATAATTATAATTAATATTATTTACGAATTAATATTCTTTAATAATTTACATTAAATTATTGGAATATATGAATAATAATATTTGTAAATATTAATAACCATGATGAAAGTAAAATATATTAATTAAGGGTAAATTTTTTATCATAGATAAGAAACAACATAACTATAATTTTATGATTTTTTATATTTCCATTGATATTATATATTGATTATATCTATTACCAATTATTTTTAATTCATTAATTATTATATAATGTGTTTGATTATAATTAGATTTAAACATGATAAAACACTAATTTTGTTTTTGTGTAAAATGGAATTTCATTTAATAAATTTCATATAATAAAATCATGATTTTTAAAAATATTTTTTATTTTTATTAAATATTTCTTTTATCAAATTTTTAGAAATTTTAAATTATAATATAGTTTTTATGATGTCAAATTTAATTGTTACAAGGGTTTAAGATCTATTATTTATCAAGAAAACAATATTTCTTAAAATAAATTGGTTTCATTGTTAGAAGATAAAATTAAAATATTTAGGGAATTATTTTAATAAAATATAAATTTCATTTGGAGTCTTCACATTGAATTTATTCAACAGTTATTCTTCCATAATATTATGAGTAGCAAATTTTCAAGTAAAAATTAAATCTTCTATAAGTATATTGTGTGGATTATAACTTTATAATGACCCGAATGTGATATAATATATACCAGATAGGATATCCTCAAGCATATAATTGTTTTCATTATAATATAATAGGTTTTAGGTTGTTCTATTGATATTATAATGAAATTATTTAACCTATAAAAACATATATTATATTTTATGGTTTTAAAATAAGTTTTTTGTACACATTACTCACTTATACATAACCAAGGGTAATATATTATTGATTTCATACCATGGACATAAAATATAAATAAAGAAACTATTATATCGAATAAACCGTTTTAAAACCCATTTTAAGGATTTTTGTTTTGATTATTTTACTCTACGGAGTTCAAAACATATATTGGGGAAACAATAAAAAACTATCCCCTTGTTTTATATAAAACCCCACAAAATATCCCATTCAAACTCACCAAAAAACCATGGTGGTCGACATTAAACTACTATCCCCTATGTAGATTTATCTCATGTTTCCCCGAGGCTCTCAAGAGACACTTATAGGGCATTTGGATTCTCTATCTCAAGGTATGTGATCTCTCTATTTTCTATTTATTCAAACGTCAGTTTTATTTGTTGTGTCATTTTAGTTACATTAATTATGGTTTCATAATGTTATTATATATAAATATTACTACCCTTCTTATTTCCATTTGATTGTAGGCCAATTTTAGGAGCATTAATCCCTCAAATAATCCTTTATTCACACCTTTTATGGTAACAAAATTGTTCTGTGGTTTTCCATACAAATGATGATTAGTGTCAACATCTTCTTTTCAATTACAAATCCTTCATTATATTTATCAATTTTATAATCAATTTTTTATGTTGTTATTTAGATCAAAATAGCCATTTATAATCCAATTTTTGACATTATAATAAGATTAAAATTATTTCCTTTCATAATTCTATTTACCTAAGACATTATTATGTCGGAATCCTCTCGTTGTCCTCTTTATTTTGGAATATTTATTATATTATTCCTTTTATTTCCAATTAATATTTTTTTGAGGTTTTTTTTACAATCCACCTTACATCCGTTACGATGTATAAATTCTGATATATATCATTCAAACTCATTAATTCATCATTTGGACATTTTTATTCCCCCATTTTACTGCCAAAAGTTTATTGTGATTGTCCATTACAATTAGTTTTATAGGGAATAGCCATACCCATTTAGTATCAATGGCCTAATCCTATATGAATATTCAATTATTTGAGTGTAAAATTACAGGTATATAATCCAAAATCTATTTTTATCAGGATAAATGTGATGATTTATGTTTTTATGTGATGTTTCAATGTGGAACAATAATTAATTTACGTGATAAAATAATGACGGTTCCACCAAGATAGAACTTCAACACAATGTGTAATGTTTTAGTCTAATAATATGCCATGTTTGATTCTTAAGAGGTCATCCAAAAGACTTTTTTTATGTTTTCATTTTATTTAAACATAAACGATACATATGATGTATGGATTAATGTGGTCTCCATAATCCCATGTTTCCTTCTTGTTATCATGATATATCATGTAAAATTATTAATGTATTTTATTTTTATTAATTTTATATTCCTTTGATAAATCTATTTTATAATTGGTAATAAATTTTTCTTGTTATATTTTTATTAATACTTTACTATTATATTTATCTCATCACATTCCTATTTACATCCCTCGGTTATACCCTGATTTTTTTTTGAAAAATTGAAAAATATTATCATGTAAATGTTGAATTCTGTAATGTAGATGCACCCCATGTTTTATGTTGTTATATAATGAATATGATTACCAATGTCACAATAATTTTGGATCATATTGATTGTATTATGTGTTCTTTTCTAATATAAATCATTATTCAATTACTCAAAAAGACACATGTTGTTTTACATGGAATCAAATGAGTTTTTATTAAAAAAATTCATTCATTATAAAAAACAATAGAAAACGTCTTAGGGGTAAGAGTATAAAAAAAGACATACATATATTTTTTATAGTATATAATATGTATATTATATGAAAATGCATCACTATTTGGATATTAGAATTAGATTTGGCTATAGATTAGATGTAGTGAGGGATAACAACAAAAATCACAAAATTGAGTTTCACTTGATTAGGAATTGGTGCCTAAAATATGCTTTCATACACACTTGGTTTGACACTCCCATGATATTGTATTTATTTAATTAAAATTATCATTATTAATCAATAGTACGAGAACAAGAATTCCCAATGTAGTCTAGTTTTGTTAATATGACATGGATAACATATATTGATGCTTTGAAATTCATAAGTTAGGTAATTACATATAATTTATATGTTATTACATTAATGTTATTAGATTCCCACTTATGTTATTTATAAAAAAATATTTCTCTTTAATTTTCCCACTATTATATTAAATGGAAGAAAATACCATGAATCAAGTCATTAAAAAAATTGATGGGAAATGTAATGACTATAAAATTAGGATGTCTAACATTAATGGAGATAAATTAAGACATATTGTTATAATTTCAAAATACACATCAAAAAATAACAATTCAAAAATTGAACATTGATGAATTTCCAAATATATCTATGTAGAATAGAAAAAAAAAATATCAATGAAGTTCACATAATTATGTAGATAAATGAAAAATATTGAATTTATTACATGTCCAAAATGTCAAATGCAACACGAAGGAGAATTCAACAAAGTAACTCACATGTGTTTTATTTTTTATAAAATAAGGAAAAATTTATGTAGTTTTAATAAAAATCATCATGGGTGTGACTGTGGTGAATAATTCCCAACTTATGGAATCATTTTTGTTTAATATCATATGTTTGGAGAATATAGACATTATATAGGACATTTCCATACTCCAAGAGTAAAATCCGAGACTAAGGAATAATCATATGAAAATAATTGAAGTGGAAGGATTTATGTTTTTATATATTGGTTTTTGAGAGTTAGTTTGATGAAGTAGAATGTCAACAATATTATGGATTCCAGAATCGAGAATGACATAATAATTAATGATTGGTAATTTTGCACTATAAATTTGAAACATATGTCGGATATTACCAATTACTTATAAAAGTGATTTAGTGGCAATGCAATATTTTATTGAACAAATTACTAAAAGATTGATAAATTTAAATATGTATATTATGTTGTGATAAACCTAAACACTATTTGCATGATATATTGACATCATGATCTCAAATGAATTGATACCAAATTTAATGATTTGTGTGATAGAATTTTAGAACGATTAAGGATAATTTTGGAAAATATATTATAGGTAAAGAATTCATTTTTATTTTTAGGTGATTAAAAATAAATTAAGAGATATTTTAGTTCAGTATTGGAATATATATTCAATGGTTTAAATATTATGGATTATATTAAAATACAATTTTAACGTTTTTTGATTAGTAAAATTATGGGTCTGAGATAACTGTTAAGGTTAAATCATTCTTTAATTTTGATTTTATTTGTGTTATTTTTATTATAGTGTTTTTTATTAAAGGAATTATCTATTTTAAAACTCTAGGTATTTGATTTTAAAATTTTAGAATAATTTATTATTGTTTATTTTTTTAGTAATATTTTTATATGCTTCCCATATTGTATTTGTTAAATATATGAAAAATAAATTTTTATACATTGGTAGATTATGAAATTTGTTAGATGATAATTCATTTTCATCTTGCATAAAAATTACTTATTTTTTTGAGAAACATATATTGTTAGGGTGAATTACTCTGAATGGATTAGAGAAATAGAATAAAAATGTTCCCAAAAATTTATTAAGAAACATACAATAATTGGTTTGTTACACAAGGTAAAATTGAATTATACTACATAAAGAAAAATTGAAAATAAAATAAGGTGACAAGATATATCACAAAACCATCCCAGCAAGGCCAATAGAGAGCTTAGTAAGAATACCATCAAGACTCATGAATTCATTATCCCCAAATATGGATGTCATCAATAAAAAATATTTAGAAACCAATTGACTAAAAATATCAGGTGCTTCGTCACACATGAATTCCCCACCATTGTTCATGTGTCTCATTAGGATAATATAAGTCACACATTATACATTCAAAAATTATACACATTTCTCTTGGATGCGAAAATAATAATTGAGGACTCCAAAATTTCATACAATGTAAATATCATTATTCCAACTACGTACATTCATTCATTCTTTTAGTGACATAAAACATGATAAAAAGGGAGACAATTATATACAACATATGCTACCAGCAGCTTCCCTTTATGTTTTCCTCATCATCATAAGAACACTGAGCCTTATAAATCTAGATTTTATATTATAAAATTGTAAATAAAAAACCATTATTGGAATCCCTTCCCAACATCCTTCTGTCTTTTTCTCAATTATGATATAATAAAATAGGGCAACAATCGATTCATCAAAACCATAATATGTTATATTGTCCCTATACATCCTATAAATATATTTTACTAGTAACAATTTACTAATAAATCATCGCCAATGATAAGTTGATGATAAATCTACACTAAGGAGAATCATTAAAAATAAAAACCATAACATTGAAAAGAAAATCAATAATCATTAATATACCACTATATTGAATTCCTGTAATGGGGGTTTTGTGAAAGATTAAAAAAAATCATACTCAAAAAATATTCCTCAAAATATAATTACTCATACTTATATTTATGATTTTGAAAATTAATAATTGTTTCAAACCCAAATTCTACTCTATCTATCATACATTCTTTAATATTTAGATTATTATCAGTAGTTATCACCTTATTTTTAAATCATTAAAATTAATACAATTGATGTTCATAAATCCAATAGTAGATTATCTCCTAATATACATAATTAATATTAAGGGTGAAATTTGTAAGGTTAATTTTATGATCTCCAAACTGTTCATATGAGGAGGAAACCTCTTCATTCAGGGACGTAAAGGAACCCTATTCATTAGATGATGCAGATGTAGTGGTATTTACATTAACTATTGGTTGTGGAGGGTTTTTGGCCTTCTCAAATAAAATCCCTGATGATCTACCAAAAATGGTTATCTCTAACATAGAATAAGAAATTAATTTTTGAGTCTTCCAAGGATAGGGAGTGAAAAATCCATCATAATAAATATGGGATTTCATACCTTTACTGGTGATAGATTGTAGCTATTCATCATCAATTTGATAGACTTGATCATGATCATCATGATTAAAATCATATGAAATAGAGTTGTAATCTTTTCCCATATCATGATTATTTTCAACATATCCTAATGTGTATATAATATGATATTCATTATTGAACATAGCCAAAAACCAATAGAAAACAAAAACATAAGTGCTCTGATGTTGTGATGGGAATGAATCTGGAATAGATAAATAAATAACAAGAAAATTGGCATTAAAGGGTTAAAATTTTTCATCAGGAAGTCTTATATATTTTACAATAAAAACAAACATCCTTTCATTTGGCCAATATTTCCCATTGTGAATATTTTATATGTGGTCTCACCTAGAGCCAATTTAAAAGGGAGTGTCCTAGATGTAGGAAATCTGAGCATTAATATGGTAAATCATCATGAACCGTTTTTGGATAAAATCTGCATCCATATTCTAGATTCAAATAACTGATGTTTAGTGTTTAATATGTTTATCCTCAAGACAGACACACACACACACACAAACATATCTGGTGGTTTTTTTAGATTTTGAGTTGTTTAAACCATTTTAATGGGGTTACCTATTAATTTAGAAATAGGAAATAATTCTATTTGTTTGATAAAGTGAATCAATAGTGTAGGGAAGAATAAAAAATTAAGGGATGTAGGGGATTCAGAGTTAAAATCAATCAGGGGGCTCTTAAAATCCTTCATTGATATGACTATAAATATCCTAGAACCCCTAGACGAATGTTAATCATATTGAATCTCAAAGGAACGACACATTTCAATATTTAATGAATTTAATATGCTAGCCATGAAATCGACATATCCAATATATTTTAATGATTTAAGTGGGATATATAGTTAGGGATAATGCTTTATGAATTTAAAAAGATAATATATAAAAAAATTAACCTTCTCAATTAAAAATGAAATGGCTGCATGAAATATATGAAAAAACTACTTTGGAGAATATGATATTTTGGTTGAAATTAATTAATGTAATAAATTATACTTTTCAATAATGATTATTTTCTTATGTATCTAGTATATATTGTATGTTAATTCTTTTAAACTGTGAAAATCATATAGAAGATTATATTTTTTCATATTTTGAATTGATTTTAGTTTTACCCATTTTAGATGTAATGTTTTTGTCTTTGATGAATTTCTCAAACAGATGTTCTATATATCTCTATATTATTTCTATGAATTTAGTTATATTTTTCATTTCTATGTCAATATATTCACTCATCAATAAAGTTATTATACATGTAAACCTAGATATGTGATGACCATTGTAATTTCCTTTAACTCTTTTCATGTAGATGTATCATTAATATCACAATTATCTAGCAGTGTTTTTTTTCTCTATTTTCTAAGACATTTATATTTTTGGGTAATAATAAAATAAGGTATAAATATAAAGTGTGTATTATGATATCATAATGTTCCAAAAGTGATATAAAATACACCATATGAGGTATATACTATAAATTATTTGTTTCCACTTTAATATAATGTAATTTTTAGTCCATTTTATTAAATTTTATATTCTATTTTGAATCATCCAAAATATATATTTTATTTTATGGTTCTAAGATAATTACATTTAAAACATGACTCACTTACACATCCCCAAGGTTAGTATTTTACTGTGTTTGGATAATTTTCTATTATATTAATTAATACGAATTCCCCAAGGTTGAATGTTTAAAAAAACGATGGGATGGTTTGTGGTTTTGATTGTTTTGTGTAGAAAGTGTAAATCATAAATTTGGGAAATAACAAAAAACTACCCTAAATTTTTCTATATAAACCCACAAAATATACTGTTAATATTCACTAGAGTACTATGTTTCACGTCTTTAATCATCCCCACCCCTCTGTTGATTCACTTCAATATTTCCACAGGATCACATTAAGCTCCTCCTAACCTTTTTTTAAAAACCCAGTCAAGGTGAGGGATCTATCTCTCTAAATTTTATTCAACCTCCTTATTTATAAGGGAAATATTAATTTTCAATTATTGGAGTTTTATTATGTTTTTTCATCCATCCCCATAATTACTTATTTCACATGAGATTAGGTAAACCTTTCACAATCTTCAGTCTATCTTAGGAACCTTTATATGCACCCATTATCCTGTCAAAATTGTCATATGATTTTCCAAACAAAAAGTGAGGGTCCACTGTCTATTCTTTTCAATTAATGTAACTTAATTGTAATTATCCTTTAGAACCCATATTGGTTATGATTTCATGATTTTATATCATTCCATATTATTTTTACTACTATAATAACAACGAGATGTGATTTATCCCCAATCAATTATCATTTATCTAACATGGTATTATGCCAAAATACACTTTGTCTTGGCATTTTTCTAGAATAGTCATTGTCTTATTCCTTTTATTTAAAATTTATAGTTTTATTAGTTAATACACATCCACTGACTGTTTTTATTATGTATAATTATTATATGACTTGTTCACTCTAACTAATCCCTCACATTAACATTAATGTGGCCCCATAATGCTGCCAAAATTTCACCATGATTTTTCCGGACAATCATTTTAGTAGCAAACAGATACCCCATTTTTTATCAAGTATTTTTGATATTGTGAACTTATAAATTTTTTATTATAAATCCACATGTATTGAATCTATAGTCAATTATCATAGGACTAAATTTGATTCAATATTTTCCTATGTTTAGGATCTACATAGTACGCTTATTCATGTACATGATGTGACTATGATGAATCCACTAGGATGTCACTATAATGAATAGGGAGATATTTTAGTGTAGTGATAATACATTTATAGTGTGAAAGTGGTTATGTTGAGAACATCATATTTATTTTTCTTGGTAGTTAACTTTTAATTATTCATATGAATTGTTGTTTAATGTTTTTACGACATTACCATTTTGTATTTGTGTTATCATGATATATCATGCCTCATTGTTCATATATATGATTATAAACCCTTTTATGACTATTTAATATTCCTATTGTATAACATGTAATATCATCTTCATTTTATTACATTATTATTTCCTTACTAGGATTTATGGCTCCCCAATTCCTGTATATATCCCCAATTTATTCAATGCAGTTTTATGAATGATGGAATAGTATTAGAATATTGGGGATGCTTTCAATAATGTTGATGTATTCCATTTTAAAGTTTTCATATAATGATCCTGATTTCCAAATATTGTATAATTATATATCTTATATCTTGTTTTATGTGTATTCTTAGGAAAAAAGTAAAAAATAAATGTGTAATAATAAATGGGTTGTTATAAATATCTAGGATAGGTTGTCATTCAAAAATCATACAAATTTGAAACTGATTTAAATGTAGAAACTAGTAATGTATTGGTAATGTAATATTCAAAAATAACATAAGTTTTCTTCCATTAAATTTAAATTTAGTTATCATTTAATTAAATTTTTTAATTATATTATAATGAACATGGGTAGTGAAATAACTATATAAAATAAATTATTTTGTGAAATATAAAAATAGATAAAAATAATGCAAAATTACCCTTAAAACCTATTTATAAATCAAAAAACACATCTGTAACATTTTTAGACGAATTATAACTATAATAATAAAATATTTATCATATTTTTTTGAATATATTACTAATTTATACAATTGAGTTTTAATCATATATTCAAAATATATTATTCAAATATATATCATTATCATCACTCAGAGTTGAAATATTTTATTATTTGTGACATACAAGAATTTTTATGATAGGTTCAATACATACAAATTTGAACAAAGTGTAACATTTGAAAATTATTCAATATTGAATAATTATTTCTTAATATCCCATTTCACACATTTTCTCTTGGTAAAAGTCATAGATGTCAGTCTTATATAATTGAAATAGAGATGATCTGGATTTAGTTTGTTTCCTAATCAAATGGGGATATATAATAAAATATGATAAATATTATTTAAAAATAACCATAATTGTTAACCCATAATAATTAAATATTTATTCCATGATATTATAAATATATAATCGTCCTTAATCATTCATTAAATATATATTATAGGATCACTCCCTTAATTGGTATAACCAACCAAAAATATGTGCATTATATTTATTTAATGAATATGGAATAATGATATATTTTTAAAAGTGTCATATATATTATATATATATTCGTTAAATTAATTATTATTTCTATACATGTTTTATGGAAGAGGAAAATGAAAAATTTCATTCCTATAGTGGGTAATTCAGACAAACAGATGATTAATGATTTCATATCAGAATAAATAGTACGTATTAAATGATTATTTTAATGTAAAAATTTGGGTTCATAATTTTGGAATAGTAAAAATATTAATTAGTAAATAAATCCATGTTAGCAATAATGAGTGGATGTTGTGAAAAACAAACCACCACCATTCATAGAGGTTGTAGTCCATATGTACACATGATCAATGTTTTTTGGTATTTCTTAATGGATGGAATGTATTGAATAATGGTATATAATGTACAATAATAACATTTTTTTATATTAAAATTTTCATTTAATTATACTATGGTGGATTTAAATTCATTGGAAGAAGAATATTCATAATAATTGTATAAGGAGTATGAAATTCTACGATTGGAAACCCGACATTTCAATCTGAAATTCCCATTGAAATGGGATCCATAGGAAAACTAATTTATGTAATGAGATTATAAATTATGTTTTGGATTATAATATGAAAAATATGGAATTGTTTTTGTTTTAAATTCACTGAATAGGTGTACCATGAACTGGTGGAAGTCATCATCTTTTATAAGACAATAGAATTTTAATTTTCTAATTACTCATTTTATTTCATTAATTGTATGACACTTTTCAAGTTTCATAGTGACAAAAGGGGAGATATGATTACACTTTGGGCTATCATATTCCACAAAGACTAAAATATTATTTTTCAAAACTATTTGACACATGTTTAGTGTCATCTAACTTTGTATTTTTTTAAAATAAAATTTTAGTTTATAAAATTGTTACTTGTTCCCCCCATTAATTAATATATTAATAATATTGAAAAGTAGTATCATTATAAAATTATTATCTTTTGAACCATCATTGGATTTATATATAATATAATTCAATTTAAATATTATTACTATGATCTTTTGATTCAATATGTTTATTAATAATATAAACTATTTTGATGAATTTTGTTATTTTAACAATTAAATATTCATCATATTATATAAAATAATTTAAAAATTATTTGAGTATAATATATTTGTATATATTTTAGATAAACATATTATATTTATTATTTTAAAACATAAATTAAATTTATTATTTTGAAATAGTACAATATTTATGAATCAATTTCTTGAAAATAACACCTTCACCATTACCATCAGCATTATCATGATTTTCTGAATATATATTTTTATTCCCCAATATATAATTATACATACTACAAAATATGAAAATTTTGAAAAAAAATATGAAATTCATTTTTTTGTAATTTAATTTCTCTTTTCATGGGAACATGTTTCTATAGTATGCGATTATACAATTGTTTTGAGTAGAATATTATATAATTCTCAATAATGGAAAAATGATTTTTGGATTACTAATAGTATTTTTTAAATGCTATAAATGTTTATTTAATTATTTTTTAATAAAAAAACAATCATTCCATTATTTTATTATTATAATATACAAAATGGATGTTACTAAAATAATCAAAAAATATATATATTAACCTAGAAATCATTTATCTCGCAAAACATCAAAAAATTACATAATTATAATTTTTAGTAAATGAAATATAAAAAAGTTAATTTAAAAAAAATATAAAATTATATATTTATTAAATTAGATTTTAAATAAATGTAAAATATAAAGATAATTATTTTAAAAATTAAAAAATGTATTTATAGTCAATTTTCTATTCTTAATTCTATTATATATGAATTTCAAATTAATTGGTATCATTTTTTACTTTTGTATTTTTTTAAATATAGCATCATTATAACATTCATCTAATATCTTGTGGCTTATTTTATATTGGTGGGTTCTACTAAACAAGGTATCCAACATAATTTTAATTTAGAGAACAAAATATTCAATAATATTAGTGTTTTCCCTCCTCTACTACTATAAAAATATTGAATACTGACATTTTAACTAAAAAATTTGTAAAAACATATTAAATATTAAATAAAAATAAAATACAATGTTTAATTTCAACAGGGATATAAATCTTTCAAAAATAATAAATCATTCTTTGTCCACAATCTGCTTTTTCTAATAATTTTGTTTATTTAATAGATTTCCTAATTTACAGGACAAATATTTTATTTTCTCTCACTCATCATATTCATAACTTGACCTTACAAGAAACTATATATATCACTTGTTTTTTGTGTTTGTAAACTCACCTAATTACAGGTAATTAAAAAAATTCATGATTTTTGGTTTCATATAATCACAATATATCTATCTATATTTTTAATATAATTAGGTTTCACATTAGCACAAAATACATATTTCTAGGTGATATATTGTTATCACATATCCTTTAGGATACACCAATTTCTCAAACATAAATTGGTTAATGTTATTGATAAGACCCCACCTAAAAATGGTAACCCTCTTGGGAAAGCAACAATGAAAGGGAAATAATGACCCAAAATTCGCGCCGTGAGTAGGACCCAGAGTATAGGCCAACACTAAGGGTGTATATTCTCACCAAATGAATGGCATTAACTTTTTATATGTAACAAGAGTAGGAGGTAAGATGGTAAATCCCAAGAAACTACAAGCACTAAATATACATTTAAATCCAAAACACATATGACATGCATGTTGAAAAAATTTAAATTATTAGAATAAATATGAAAATTCATATTATGTACCAGAAACAAAGCTATGCAGCGAAATAATAAATCTCCCCAATGTTTTGAGCTTGTACGATCCATAGTAGTTTCAGTAATCCTTTTGAAAACATGAAAATAGTTTATATACGTAGGGTGAGCATACAAGTATGTTATGTATAGAAAACAAAAAGTTAGTATTGCACTAGTGGGAAGTGAATACTAAATCCCATTGGGAAAAATAGATGAAACCTATTGCACCAGTCAAGGAATACCTCCCACCCCAACCTTACGAAGTAACACTCAACAAATAACACATGTCAAGTAATGTAATTTAATAATAACATCAATATTTCTGTACCCTAAACCACTTCAAAATGGTTAACTTCCTTCACTAAGGTCGAATGTCCTAATGCAACAACATTCTTCCACAATACCAATAGTCACAACCTACCCACACACACATGGGCCACAATTTACACCACATCCTTCCTGCATACACCTGGTCCAAAAAATCAAATCCTCATCCCACCAACTGACACCAGGTCTAACCAAAACCTCATCCTAATGAGACATAGTAAAACACTCATCACACACAAACATCATTTTTTATACCTCAATCCATTAGATCCTAATCGAAGAGTATTGGGAGAGAAATCAAAATAACAGGGATAATAGAAGAACAAATAACCGTCCATCCATCCTCCCACTAGGATGTTGGGAAAGACACCCTCCCCAATAAAAATTGGCATGTTTAGTATGTAGTTACCAATATGGGTGGGGTACTCATAGAAATAAAAAGGATCTACACATGTATATATATATATTGGAAACAAAAACTCAACCCAACCAATGTAGTTTCAAACAAACAACCATTCAAGACAAAACTACTATTTCAACTAACTATTAATGATCAAACCACAGAAAAGAACATAATCACAATTTATAACCCCCTTCAAATTTTTATAACCAACTGTCATTCTACATTAAGCCACTCATTTATTTATTCTATATATATCTAGGAAACTACCAAAAACTACTCACCACATGTAATTGAATAACCCAAACACACATTGTAACCATCTCTATGAGCACTGCTTCATAAAAAAACATAGCCATTAATACATCTAGCAGCACAACTAACACACAACCCGATTATAGACCCACTGCACAACAATTGCATCTACTCCACATTTAACCATTTTCTCAACCTGAGATTCCATTACACCACAAGTATCACCCTATACAGAAAATTCACTTCAACCATCTCCAATTCCAAAAACTCTCTTAAAAACATACCACATGATGCCCATATATCCATCCCCTATCCATCATGGTAGCCAAAACCGTTTAACCAACTGCAAGACAATACAACACACACAAGGAACCATAACAAAACATAATAGTACAAAACACTTAACCACACCTATCAAGCTAAGTGCATTCATATTTTGAAAAACTATTCTATAAGTACACTTTTATTATTCATGGGCGCTCATAGATCTTCTTCAATACTTGGGAATCCATTTATTTGATAGATTATACGTGATTAATCAGGTTTCCAAATTTATTGCAGAGATTATCAATCCATATAGGTGCAGCAACATAGAACACCAACAACCATGATTTTAGAAGGTTAAAACACATAAATTTCACAAAATGGATAAAATATATAAAATAAAACAAATATTTTCCATAATCATCTTACTCATTCTCGCATTGATTATTATGGTAACTAAATACATTTATCATAACACGTCAAATTATATTTTTAAGAGGATATAATATATTGATAACATTGGGATTCATCTTTAAGCAGATAGAAACATTTTCTTGAACTCCCTACATGATATAATATTAAAAGAGTGACTAAGAAATCATACCTAGAACAAAATATGATCAAAAAATCTTCTATGTTCCTTAATAGGGGGTGTGTGAGCATATTTAAATAATCCAGTGAAAAATGGATTGATTTCCATGACACAACAGATGACTTAATATGGATGAAAGTTTTTTGGAAACACCCAAATACAATAGATTCACCTCGAGAAGATATGAAATTATTGTAGAAGAGACTAACATTATATCAGAGGATGGGAGATGAATTTAAATTACATAAACATTGAATCATGGTTTGACCACATAGCTTGGCCATTTCAAAGTCCATAAGGAGTTAGGATATTAATTATATAACTATTATCCATGTATATGGTTGAAACAAATTAAAATATGTGCAAACATGATAGATTAATCTTTTAATTCCAAACATAGGTGAGAATTAAAAATGGGAAAAGCTATAAATTACTCATTGGTGTGTTATGAACTAACGCAAGTCATTTATGTGACTCATTGATAACGAGTCACTAATATGAGTCAATTGTGGATTGATTATAAATTTTCTTTTATATTTTTTGTTATATTTTAATGGTATTTAGCATATTATCCCTTAATATTGTTTCCTATAATAAAATTGATGTCTTTTATTTTGTGAAATTATAACCCCTTTGTGCTAGTCACCACCCCGAGCCCTACTAATGTTAGGAATTGGGGGGTTCATTATATCCCTCTCATCATTTACAGCCTAAGAGAGGTATCTTTAGATGGAGGGTCGTAACATTATCTTATCAGAAGATGATAGTAGAGTGTTAGGATTTATATTAGAGTTAGGAATAGTGAGGATGGAATGGATTTGAAGGGAAACTATGTTAGGTGGCCTTAGTTTTTGAAATTTGATATGGAATACAGGTTGGGACACGATATTTTATCCTCCCCCCACCACGATGATCTGATTCAAGCACTCTGAGTCTAAAGAATGACCACATTAGGCTACACCATTTTCATCATAGAGACCATAAAGAATTTACATGCATCATACTATCTTTTGTTCCAAATTTATTTTGTGTACTTTACGAATTACATAATAGTTAATGATTTAACTGAGATTAAGTGAATATTAAATTTAATTTAATACTATTCGGGCATAGGGGTTCTATATGTACTCATTTCTTCTATGTCACCCAAATGACATCCATGAGTTGATCAGGCTATTGAGGGTCAACCGGACAAACCAATTGATGGAAATGGGGTGATTCAGAGTAGGAGGAAAACCTTTGGGACAAGAAATTTCATTCTTTCTTGGGAATGAAAATATGGATGTATAAGGTAAGTGTTTTTGACATGGAAATAGATGGTTGGATCAATGAGGATGAGATCAACCTCATAATGATCCATGATCTGTTGAAGTACTAAGTTTATCCAGTGTTGATCCAGAAGAGGGGAGTTGCGTTTCAATGGTGTATGTGTTACCTTGGAGAGAAGAAAAAGACCAATGTTCAGTGGGTTGACTTTGATAAGTAGTTACAGACAGAATTCCTTTCCTTGATGATGAAGGTGGATAAGAGGCAGGAGTTACTATCCCTCCAGAAGGGGATTATGTTAGTACCGGAATTGGGTATGAGGATAAATGGCCTCCTCCTCATTTTCTCATATTAATTTCTGAATGAGGAGTCTCGGATGACAATCATATAGTTGGCACATCATCCTTCTCTCTAGTATGTAGTTAATCCCTTCACCTTGTAGACATACATAGAGGTCCACAATAAAGATGGGTTACATTTGATTATTCTCTCACAATGAGGATTACCATGAGAGGGGAGACAACATATTACTTGATAAAGGAAGGCTATCAACAGTAGGTATCAAGCACTCATGCCTTCTATGTTTTTTCCGGTGGGGATTCAACGTCAGTAGATTCAGTTTCAAACCTCTAGTTTACATACTTTTCCCATGGGCATGGGACTAAGATGATTCACAAGTGTAGGTATTGTGATTATTTATATTCAGTGCCCAGTTGGAGCTCAGTATTGTGGAGGTGGGAACAACAATTTCCCACCTCAATAGTAGTTTCTAGCTAGTCCATTCTAGGAGTATGAACTGTGTGATTCTACTCCCCTGAGGGGATATAGAGCAGGTGGTGGGAATATTCAGGGTGTTCCTCAGGGAAATCAACAGGGGAAATTTTGGGGTGGCGTTCATCAGTACCGAGGTAGAGTACTTAATCATGGTTAGTTACACACCCTAGAGGAATCTCTCTCTGTAGGGCCCGATATAATACAAGGTATAATTATCTTATTTAGCACTACTGTTTATTCTTTTTCTAATTAGTGAGATTAACACTACTTTACGATGTTAGCTCTATCCCATTCCTTGGGACTAGGAATATAGATGATTTCTATGCCCTTGGTGTTGAGTACAGTGGTTATAGGTCAGAATACCTTGTATTTTGTTTCCTAGGGAGACCATTTAATTGTTGGGATGTTATGGTGTAGTGCCCTTCCCTTATTTATTAGACTAAACGATAGTGGTATTAATGTATGGTGAAATGTTTTAGGTTTCTAGGGTTGTTGGGATGGGGGATATTCTTCTATAAATACCCTAAAGGGTTTTCAAATCTAACCCCTTAACATGATGTTCTGGTTGGTATAGACTTCCATCACGATGCCAGTCTAGTTTCAATGGATCCTTACCGGATTATACATTCTATGATGTGAGATATAATGATCCAGATTGATGATCTTATGAATAAGGGAGATATCCATCCTAGTATTTCATTGTAGGGTTCATTGAATTATTTTGTGGAAAAATAATAATGGTAGTGTGATGCAGTTCATAGACTAAGGGAGGTTGACTCAGGTGACTATCTAGAACCAATACAAACATCCAAGAATAATTGATCTTTTTTATCTTGTTTATGGAATATAATAAATTTTATATGATCGAGATTTAGTATGGGTATCACTAGTTGAGGGTGAAGGTTGGTTAATTCCTAAATACATCTTTCAAGAGTAGATATGGGAACATTGAGTTTGTGGATATGTTATGCAGTGTTATGAATGCACTAAACGTGTTCATGGGACTTATGAAATATGTCTTTCATTATATCCTTCAATAGAGAGTCATCATATTCAACAATGAAATTATGATCTAATCAATGTCAAGCGAGTAGTATACTGAGTATCTCAATACCCAATTTTAGGTCTTTTGATGAATCCATCCCTAAGGAATACTATCCAAATGAATATTTTGGACCAAAGAGTTCCACGTCCTTCGACATGTGGTGCCTCATCAGGGAATAGTTGTGTAAATTTCAATGTTTTAGGAATTTTTATCTTTTGAAGCACCTAATAATGTCATAGATTTTCAATGTTTTGTCTGTTTGGAAGGATATTACAAAGTATTTTAATAGATTTGTCTCAAATTGTGTCTACATTGAGAAATTTGACCATGGAGGACTAGTATTTTTTGGTGGAGTGACCAATGTTAAATAGTGTTCAGATATATGAAGGAGAAATTGTCAATGATCTAGTGATTTATTTTCCAATGGAAAGATTGATGTTCGAGGGGTATTTTAATTCTTCGCATTTTTTCTTGGGATGTGAGTTGACGTAGTAGTGCAGAGTGATATCGTATGGTTATATGAAGTTGTGCACCTATGAACATAACCATTCCACCCATTTCCTAGAGCTAGAATCTATCATTTTGGTACATATATTGTGGTCGCATTACCTCATTGGTGAGTGCTTTATGGTCTTCATAAATCACAAGAGATACAAACATTAATTTTCTATTGAGATATAGAAATGAGACATCATAGATATAGGTAGTTTCTTTATTAATATTCTTTTTAGATATCATACACCTCAGATATGGGGAATGTTATGGTCTATTCTATGAGCATGAAGAAATATAATGTGGTAGTTCATGAATCTATAGATGTTTGTAAGGTGATGGATGTGTTTTCTGTATTTACAACAGATGAATTAGTGGATGTTTGAAGAGGATTTCTATTCAAGATGATTGTGAAGTTGAATCTTATATGGAATGTGGAGGAATCTAAATTGGGTGAATCAGAGGTAGAAGTGATGAGCAATAATGTTGACCATAGTGATTCTCTAGAGGGATGGCCGAAGGATGGTCAGAATATGATGTTGTTTCACGAGAGGCTTTTTTATAGTGGAAATGCGTGATGGATTATCCATGAGTTTCAAAACTCACATGTAGAGATACTCCTAGATTTTTCTATGATGTATCGTGGCATGAGATAGATTTTTTTGTGTCCTGTGATAATGTGAGCAGTGAAGGAGTTTGTGGAGAACTACTTAGTGTGGTAAAAAGTGAGGGATAATCATCATGTTCCTGGTTTTTTATTTATTCTCTTAGATGTCCTAGGTGGAAGTGGCATAAAATGTTAATGGATTTCATTATAGGGTTACCTAGGTATTAGTGAGGTTATTATGTAATCTAGATAATATTGTATTAGTTGAGGAAATAAACTCACTTATTATCGATTAAGTAGTCGATTGTAGTGGATGCATTATTGAATAGATATGTGGATGAGGTTATGAGGATTCTGATGTTTCTAGGATCCATAGTCTTGTATTGGGATTGAAATTTTACCTCTTGAGTTTGGGAGGTGTTAATAGATTTATTTTGGTACATAGTTCTTCCTCAACATTATTATTTAGCCTCAGACAGATGGGATGATATTGAGGACTATATAGATGTTTGAGGACATGCAATGGGAATGAATCTTTTATTTTTATTGATCATGGTTATTCCAATCTCCCTTGTTAGAGTTTTCATAAAATTATAGTTATCAATCTTCCATTAGTATAGATCCATTCAAAGCATTGTATGATATATTGTGGTATTAAACCTTTTGTTAGATATAATTTGGGGAGATATTTCTTCTTTTTCCAGAGTAATTAGAGCACACAATAGAGAATGTTAAACTATTATCTAAGAGGATCGAGGAATCTCATGACTAGAAGAATTCATATTTCAATCACTGGAGGATTCCTTTTGTGACCAATGTTTGGGGATACAAGTTTTTTATTTTTTTCCTTAAATGTTGGAAGTAGAGTTTCAAAAGTGAGATTATGATTTATCCTAGGTTCATTATCTCTTTTGAGGTAGTGGGATGAGTTTGTGAGGTGGAATATTAATATTAATTTCAAACAATGTCGGAGAGGATCCATGATGTGTTTCACATCTACGAACTTCTTCGGTATCTTCATGATTAGTCCATGTCCTTGACTAGGTATATTTTTACATTGAGGATGAAAAAAATTTATGGTGTGGCATGTGGATCTCTATGATCATTATGAAAAGGTGATACATGTATGGACTATCTATTGGTTCATTTTTTGTGGGGGAATAGTGGTCTGAACGAGAGTTCATGGGATCATGATGCAAAGATTCTTTCCCAGTAACGAGAGTTATTTTGAGTTTTTCATATGTTATTTTCATTATGAAGTAATTATTTTACCTTATTTTGTATGAGATGAGCTGTTTATTTTTTCCATGATCTATAAAAAATCTGAGTACATGTAGAAAAAAGGAAAATATCCCTAAAAAGACTCATTAATGTGGGTGTGATTAGGAAAATGTGGGAGAGTTAGTGCCACTAAATATAAATATTATAGTGACGTGCTAGATTGAAATTTAATAATTTATATGTTCAAGAAGTGTGGATTTTGGTGTTTTGTGTTGTGTCTTGTGGCAGTTGGGGTAATGTACATAAATTGATGGTTTCATGGATATTGAGGTATCAATTTTGATTACTTACATCATAGGAGGTCTATCTTTGAGGGGCATCTTATGGGGTGGTTGTTCAAGACCCTATTTCTTGTGGATTGGTTTTAAATTCTCAATGGTGATAATAGTCTGATAGTTATCTTATGTAATGTCTAAACCTCTTTGGTCCATTCCATTGTGAAAATAAAATGATGGATATGTTCTTGGTAGACTCAGGGAAACATTTCGAGTATTTTCAAAATATACCATTTTCCAATGGTATATGGGGGTATAAGTAGGCCAGGTTGTTGGTAAGTCATGGTGTTGAAAGGTTAATGAATCAGTAGGTCAGTGTGTTGGTAGGTCATAAAAGTGGTAGGTCAGATCATTGGTAGTTCACGGCTGTAGTCAGATGAGGATCCATAGGTTAGGGCATCAATATGACATGTGTTGGTAGGATGATGTTTGATAGGTCAGGCCTTTGTAGGTTGGCCTTAGTGAGTCAGGAGTAAGTATATCGTGTTGGTGGCTTAGAGAAAGTAGCTCAATGTAGGTAGCTTATTTCAGAGTCTCATGTTGGTGACTCACTGCCGGTCAATCATCTTGGTGAGTCAGACATTGATGAATCATGAATGTGACTTGTGTTGGTGACTCACCCTCTAGTAAGTCTTTTCCAGGTCTTCCCAGTTTATCTAGTTTCTCCCATGATTGGTGTTAAATGAGTTACCCATCATGTTTTACTAGATCAAATGGTGTTTCCATAATCTACAATTAGAATTATTAAATAATTAATATAATAATTAAACAAAACATTGAAATGATCAAGTGGAATGGTCAACTGAAAATATAAATTTTCTGTACATTAAAACCATCTCCTTATTGTTGATATAGGATCTGGCTCTTCAAATCTGATATCTTCTCTTCCACTTATGTTTTAATTTTATCTTAGTTTTCCTTGAACCACTCCATTATTTGGATTCATGTGTTGTTCCCTAGAAATCAATCCATTTTCACTTGTGGTCTCTCTTACTTCACTTGAATCACCTGTTTTGGCACAAATGGATTTTAAGATCATCTGGGGTTCAAGGTAAGGATCTGTAGTATCCCTTTTAATAGTGTATCACGATGGTATAGTATGCCAGTGTCAGTTTTTGTTTATGGTTCAATCCCATTATCACAATGATAATCTAACCTATTATAATGATAATTGGACTTATTACAATAACGAGTTTTTTAGCTTACAATTAAATGAGAGGATGTGGAAGAAAATTTTGATGATCATGTGTTTTATCTATTATCATAGATCCATGTTTTGAATCATATGGGTTGTAGCCTTCTGAAAATCATGGCCATTGGTTTTATCTGTTTTTTCACCCGTATGGAATGTGAATCACTATTGTAAATTTGAAAATTTAATTAAAAACATATACACAATTAAAGAAATAGATTCCCTAGGATTGAACATGTTCCATGATCACCCCTAAATAATGAAAGTAGAATTAAAGAATAGTGTTTCCAAATATGATAAAACACATTTTGATTGTTGTTGTTGTGGGATATGTATGGATCTTTTTGGGTTTGGTGCCTTTTGTGGGTTGTATGGTGGTGTAGTTGGAATCTTGGTTCTGGGTATATGGGTGGACAAGGGATGGCTCAATTGGCATGGAGTTGTATGTTTGGGTTATGGGGCTGCAACATTAGTGATGGATGATGTGGTTATCATGAATGGGGCAGCACAGGTGGTGAATTGGAATATCTGGTTGAGTGATTGATTGATTGTGTAATGGGTGAAATTGTTATACAATGGGACAATAATCAGATAGTGTGTCTGTTTTTTATTAGATTTATTATTGGAAATTTTTTTATATAGAGGGGATTCTAGAGATAGTTGTGATGTATGTTTTGGTTATGAGGTTACTTGTGGTGTGTAATGGTCAGTAGTTTCCTAGGTAGGGTAGGAATAAATAAATTAATGGTCTCATACAGAATGAAAGTTGTTTAAATGATGATTATGGGGGTTTTAATTGTGTTTATGGATGTTTGTGTGGTTGTGAATTTATAGTTAGAAGAAGAGGTAGTTATTGGTGAAATGGTTGTTTTTTTAGAAACAAATAGGTTTGGAAGATTGTTTGGTACCTATATATAAACATGTAATTTATTATGAGTTCGATGCACACCCTACCCATGTTGAGTATTATGTGCCACACACCCCCATTTATATGGGGGTGTAATTCTCAAAATCTATGTGGGAGGATGGATGACTGCTTATTGGTTTTTCTCTACTCCATCTTCTAGGAACTGATCATCCATGACTCGTTCGGTTGGCTTCCATGGAATGGGTTATAATACAGGATCTATACAGGTGAGGTGTGATTTTTCTAGTTTATTTTGGATGAGGTTGTGGTTGTGGTATAATAGTCAACATGAAATATGTGTTTGTTGTGTGTGGACCATGTGTCTACATGCATTATGATTCATTGATTGTGGCCCATATATTTCAAGGCAGGATGTGACTGTGGGGCTTGTAGAAGAGAATGATATAATCATGACGTTTTCATTCATGGATGAGCAGTTAGCCAGTTGGATGTGGTGCAGTATACACAAATATCGACATGAATATTATATTACATTACATGACATGTTTTTTGGTGTGTGTTCCTTTGTAAGGATAGGCTAGTTAGTATTCCCTGATATGTGTAGTTGGATTCTACTTTTTTTCTTACAGGGGCTTTAGTATGATCTTCCCACTTCTATAAGATGTACATTTTCTTTCCCCTAACAATTTTATACATGTATTATCACCCTATGAATATAAAATGTATTCGAGCTTCCATGAGGTTTATATGGAATTTTTTGTACCGTACTAGCTTGGACCATTTGGGTGGTTTTAGTTTCATGGATTTGATTTTTTTGGTACTTATATTCAAGATTTACTGTTCTTGTAATAGTATAATTTATTGAAAAAATATGTGGTATGTATTTTTTCTATACTTTTAAATTTATAATTTTTATTTTCTTTGAGATTTAATATCTTATATCTTGTTTCTTATTAAAATAGTGATGCCTTATATTTTGTGAGAATATATACACTTGGTATTGTTTTCTATCATAGGACCAAATAAAGGATGGACTAGATGGTCATTATATCCCTATCATAATTTCCATCCCAAGAGGTGTATCCTTTGAAGGATAGGGTCGTGATAGTTACTAATGATCAATTAATATCAACATATAATTATCACAAATCATCTCATTAAAAATAAATCTAAAAATATATATGTATCTGAAACAAAAACATTATCTCTTAGCTCAACTAAATTCAATCTTAATTAAATCTATATTTATTTGTGTTGGACTTTATGATTCTCCTAAAAATAATTTTTTTAATTTATAAATCCATAAAAAATATTTCACTATGTTAATGTCATTGCGAAATTTATATCCCAAAAGAGTGTCTATATAATTATATAGTCATTAGCTGAATGATTGTTTACTGATAAAAGATCAAGTCAGTTCACAAAAATTTGTTTTCATTGTTTTAACACATATGTTCTTATGTTCCCAAACTAAATAAAATTCTCAGTATCCCGACTATGATGAATTTATAAAAACAACATACTCATAGAATCAAATGTATTTTGGTATTTTATTCATTTCATAGACATTCTATATAGAAAACAATGGATCGCCAAACACACTATTCCCATTGTGTTGCTAAAAATCATTCATTATTCATAGGATTTGATACAAGGTGAAAATTAGATGAATAACATACCATGATTTTAAGAGAATATTCATTATATCTCATAATAAACACATACGTCCATGTGTGGAAGGTTTATTATATTGTCATATCATCTAAATAATAATCTATCATTATGTCACATCTGATGATTTATCTATAATTTAGGTACTCTATTTTTCCATATTGAATCCTCAAAAATTATAATCATCATTAAAACATGAGAAAACCAAAAAAATAATAAAGGGTTTGGTAAAATATTTATTATTGGGAAACCAATGTGAAAAAAAAAAAAGTGTATAGGTTATTATAATATGAGAATATAGGTATAATCATGGTAGATGGACATAACAAATGATAATCATATCCAATAGTGAAATGATCACAAATCATGGTCCATGGTTTAATAATGTTTTAATTGAATGCAAATATTGTTGAAACATTAGTTAGTAAAAAAATTATATTAGAGCATAAAATCATGATAATAAAAATTCATATAAATTGGTATAATGATACATACCTTATGTGAGACGTACAACAACACACATTTTTGTGATAAACAATATTTATTTGACCTATAAAATATTTACCAGATGTAAAATTTTTACCAAAAAATTAGTGGGTGATATATGACCCCACTCCTCATTTATCCCCACTCACATGTGCAGATGGAAATCAATCATTCATTGTATCATAAAAACCCCATTTAAAGAAAATTATTTAAATTCAACACATTATAGTGAACCTATGGAATAATAATGGGTTTCAAAACCATTTACAAAAACATTACACTAGGTAAATCATTCATAAAAACATAAATTAAAAAAAATGATAATATATTTGAAACTAAATGAGTATTAAATGAAATTTGGTAACATTTTAGAAAAATACCAATTTTTTTTATAATTTTGTACATAGTATAGACATCATATAGATAATACACATAGGTTTTTTTAAATAATTTACACAATTCGTTAGTTATTATAATATGGGAAAACACTCATCAATCAAAAGAAAGAAAATTGTGTTTTCATAAAGGAAAAAATAATATATATATATATATATACATAATGTATTTTTATGATATACAATGAATGTGAGATATAATTCATTTAATTGTGAAGATAATTAAATTATACATCCACATAATTATATTTAATGGTATCTTCATAACTATTTCCTTTACCAAGTATAAATAACGCATATATAAATCTAAATAGACAATTTTTTTATTAATATGTTAATCATAGATATTAAAATACAAAATACCCATGACCATTTTATAGAATTAATTATAATAGAAATTTTTCCAAAAATAGAAAAATATATATTTATTTTTCAAACCATAATGTTAAATATATAAATTTTTCTTGAATATAAATTTTTTTAACGATTTATTAAGACTGAAACATTATAAATAGTTTAATTTCACACTTCCCAATATTAAAAAATATTACAAACATTAAATAATATTATAAAATACAACTATTTATTTTGAAAATATTTTAAAATGAGCTTAATTACATATTTATGTATTTATAAGGGCATGTGGAAAAGAATCCAACCAATAATGACATAAATGGGATAGACACCATACAGAAAAGTTGAGTTCAATTTGTTTTCTCTTACAAATGGAATACTATGAGTCATCGGGAATATTAGAAAATGTTAAAAGAACAATCCGTAGATATGCTATAAGAGAATAATATTATGTATATTTTAAAAAAATATAGCATTATTTATTTATTAGAAATACAATTAAAAAATTTCAGATTTGAAATTGAGATTCAAGTATAAAAAGTAATGGTATTTTTAAATTATGAATAAAATGAACATAAGAGGTTTACCATGAATTATAATATAAAATACCATTAATTTAATTATATTTGGAAAATATAATGATATATGTTTTGGAATTTACCATATAAAAGAAATAATGGGGCTTAATATCATACATGTCACGTGGAATTGAATGTATAAATACCTATGCCATGTGTCTTCTAGAATCCATGAATAATGATATTAACTAATGTATATTGATCACAAATACATTAAAATATTATTTAATTACCTTATTAATTGATATATTAAATTTATACATATTATTTGTTTTTATATACTACCAATTTTTATTTGATATAGTTTGTATTCTTATTTTAGTGTTAGTGATTTGGATTATTTGATTCTTAAATGTTACTCTATGAAAAGTTTTATAGTTTTTAACAAGTTAAAAGTTATTCATTTAAATTTTATGCAACATTTATTATTCCTTTTTCATTAAGGATTTAACATGACCCTTTTTCAATTTTGCATTAACTTATATTTGGTTTTGTGAAAAATTAAATTTAGAGGAACTTGTTTTAACCTTTATAATCATGAAGATGTTATTTATAAATAAATTGTTAAATATTATTGTTAACCTTCTATAATCTGTAATGAATTTCATATACATATTTATTTATTGATATTATGATTTTATTATATTTCTAAATCAATCTTTGTTTATATTTTTTACACCAATTCAGTATGAGTTATAAATAATACAATCATGAGTGTGCTATTATAATTTAATGGTAAATTAATGATGCAAATCATTTTATTTTGGCATAATAATATAATAATTATTATACATTATTATTACATATGTTCATTAAAACCATCAACTAATGACAGGTTTTAAAAATTAATTTCATTGTTCATAAAGGTTGTAGTTTACACATATGTATGATTAACAATTATGTTTCCCAAATAATAAGATGGAATTAATGTATATATTATATAATCATTTTAAATTCATAATTTTAAAATTTCAATAATTTTAAATTATTAAATCCATACTATTTAGAAACCATTATAGTTGGTGATGAAAAAGGAACCACATTTATTCATTGTGGTGGTAGTCAGAACACACACATAGTAACTATTGTTTTTTTATTTTTTGGATAAAATGAAAAAATAATGGTTTGAGAATTAATTTAAAAAATTTATATTATATTAATAATAAAAAAAATTATTTTTATAATGAAGAATACAATATTTTTAAAAGAGGTATATTAATATGACTATCCTATGGAGTATGAAATAATCACATTGAAAACTATAGACTTATCTTGGAAATATCAAAGGAAATGGAGGACATAGACAATCTAAATAAGACTATAGGATTAAAAAATATAATAATATTGTTTGATGAGAGAATGTCTATATTTTTATGATAAAATTCAAATTAATATGATTATTA
Organism: Viscum album; assembly: GCA_963277665.1. NCBI lineage: Eukaryota > Viridiplantae > Streptophyta > Magnoliopsida > Santalales > Viscaceae > Viscum > Viscum album. Next base: position 1,664,081,676 of record OY728137.1, read on the forward strand.
TCTTGTGCTAAATGAAATTATTTTTCTATGTGAATAGATGTATAAATTTAAAGATACCTATAATATTTCAATAGTTGAATTCCAAAATTCAATTGAAAAAAGCCCTAGAATACATAAATAATGATGTTTTGGGAGGTCAATAGATAGTAATGAAATAAAAATTATTTTATAAAATTTTTCTATACGTGGTTTGAGTTATTTATTGTTATATTGTTAAACATTACCATTTTTTTATATTTTTCACTCATATCTGTCAAAATAATTTTCATTCTGTTAAAAAAGTTGTTAACTATTTATAATAAAATTTAATTTATAAACATATATTTAAATATATATATATTTGTAATCAATTTATAAATAGTGGTATCTTATCATACATTTTAAAACATTTAACATAATAATAAATCAATTTTTTAAAATTAAAATGTTGTTTTCACTGTTTAATGTTCATAATATTAGACAACATTAATTAAATATTTAATTCATTATAATATATTTTAATATATTTGTAGGATTAATAACAAGTCATTATATAAAATAGATTAATTTATGTTATTATATAAATGTTCCAGAACATTAATAGATGTTTTTTTTAATATAAATTATTCCCAATTATCATTTTCTTTATTTTTAATCATATTAATCATACTCTTATTTTTAAAATTTTAATTTAATTTAAAACATAATTGGAAAATTATTATTTATAAACTAAATCCCATATTTTTTAATTAATATCTATAGGTTTGTAAATCTGATTTTAAAATGAGAGAAATAAATTGGGGGTTGGGGAAACATTTTTCATAATTATCAATAACGATAATCATAGGTGTTATAAATTAAAATTAGTATTTTAGAAATTATAAATATATATTTTAATGTAAAATGAATAAAAACCCCTTAATTAATTATTTTTAATCAATATATCATAACAGTTTTGTTCCTGGAATAATCATTTTATCAAACAATTCAGATAAAAATCAATAATTTTTTTAAAATTTAAAAGAATAAATATTTGATAATTTTTAAATTCTTAATTCAAGAATGAATTAAATTTTAAAATATTATTACTATAGAATGTTTGAAATTAATTTTTTTTAAAATAATATAAATATAAAAAGTTATATTATTTAAAAATTACTATTTAAAACCTGATGTCTTATTAAATATCATATATATGGAATTATAATTTCTAGAATATTTTCTTAATATATGATTTATTATTCATAAAATAAATTTATAATATATAAATATATATATATATATATATATCACATAACATATAATTTTAGTTTGGTGTTTCTCATAGAACAAGCTGCCGAGAATTATATTAATTTTAAAGATTTTTTTGTCAAAATGGTTTGGGTGATACAGATTATCGGATCTATGAGTTATATTAATGTGATATTTATTAATATATAATATAAAGGAATACATATCTTTTTTAATAATGTATCAATATAATATATTAATTATTATTTACTTTGAGTGTAAAACATATATTAAAAACTAAGAAGTAAATTTTCAATGAATAACTTCACATTTTATCATATTATATACATTGTGTGATGAATTGAAATTTGTTTAATTCCAATATATTTGAAATGAAATAATAATAATTTATGAAAAATAAAAAAAAACTATTGTTTTACCATAGATGATAATTATCATTAATATCTTTATCATATTGATGATGAGATTAAAATAATTATATTTATATATGATTTAATTTATAAATACCATATTTTAAAAGAATGGGATATCATAAATCCTATTTTAATACAATTGAGAATACATATTGTAAAATATGACATGTAATATCATATCATATATTTCTATGTACTTTATTTTACATGAATTGTTATATCTTATGTTATACAATTTGATACAAAGACACTTTCTCCAAAACTCATTGTTTCCTTTTGGAGATCTTCACCAAAAAAATTTCATGATAGTTTAATACGAGTTCATGGTAGTAATATTTTATGATACACATTCAAATATTTGTAATTTCCATTTTAAATATTATTTAATTTATCTATTGTGGGGATAATTAATATTGGTTCCACTAATTGTTTTTTTCTTTTCAATATTAGTGGTTAATTCCCATGAAAAAAATCACATGTATGATACTAAATATTGATATTGATCATCTTTTATAATAACATGGGCTTCCAATATCAAATTAAATAACATTATTCTCATTCCATTACTAAAAAATAATAATTCATATTTTTTATTATTCTTATTATGATGGAATCATATTATTTATGAAATCCATCTCCATAACTCAAACATAAAATAATAAGAAAGTTACACTGATAATAAGTGGATAAAAAATTCTTCATGATCAATATGAAATTATAAATATTACAATTGTTATGAGAAATCAACTCTTTTTTATCAGTACAAAAATTATGGCACCATTTATCTTATATAAAAACTATTAGAAACTGTATATCATTTATTTTTTTAATTATTACTATTAATAATTAATGCATTTCTTGAGAAAAATAATTCATAAAATATAAAATAAATATTTAAAATGAAATTTCTATTTTGAATAGAATAACATCTTGTTGAATTAAAATCAATGGGTGTAATGTGTTTCAATTAATAATTATAAAAATGTAACAACCATATCATTTCAAAAACATTGTTTTTTATATGATAATATCATTGATAAAAATATTTAATTTTTTATCATATATATTCTAATCGTCAAATATTTTTATATATAACTAAATACTAAACCAATTTTCTTAATACATAGTTTTATTATATGAAGTGGCCACTATCGTAAAAAGTTTTTTATGATATGTTCACACTACTATTGGAAAAAAGCCTTATTTAAATTAACTTACGACATATAATTTAATATATATTTATTAAAGGTAGAATTTAGTTTATTGTTAAATTCATAGGTGATATCATGTGTTGTTAATTTATTTTACATTCATGATTTTTATCCAGAAAATATGTCAATAGTGTATCCAAATTTTTTATAACCAGTATCTTGTGATTTATAAAAAATAACAAATAGTGGTTAGTATCGAATAAAAATAATATATTTTATATTATAATTTTTGTACGATTTGTTATTATTATTTAGAAAAACTTATAATGTACTATTTAAATTTAAAATATATCACGTGCATTGAGTGATTTTTATAGATTTTAATCATCATCAACTAACATTTAATTCTTAGAGGAGGCATTAGGAACCTATAATTAAAATTTATCTCCGTATGGATTTCCCTTATTATATTAATGATATATACCTTTAGTAAAATGAAACATATAGGGAAAAACCACCATGTCACATATGTTATCCTAATAAAATGAAAAAAATTATTTCCAATCACTATGGGATAGATAAAATAACAAATTGTATCAAAACATAATGAATATTGAATTAATTAACCCTTAATATCATAAAATAAACAATAAATATCACCACAACCAATACATGAGGTCGCTTTATACTGTATACTCAAGCAAAAAAATACATAATTTAAAAAAACAATAGTAAAAAATTACATAAAATTACGAAATAATATGAATATTCTCAAAATACATTACTAAAAAAATGAAATTCCAAATTTCCATGTCTTAAACAATCAACAAATATTAGATGAGTAAATAAAATTAAGGATGTAGATAATAAAAATCATTCAAACATAAAAAAGATATAGTCATATACATACCATGATTACTCAATATTACTCCATGTAACTAATGATAATCAATCATCAACTACACTACAAAATGAGTGGGAAAAATAATAATAAATTCAGAAACCAACTCACATAGGAAAAATAGATGCATCATACCGATAAATTTGAGTGTATTGGGTGTGATCCAAATACTAATAATATACATCCAAGAATCATTTTTCCCTTTAATAATATATCCCAATATTTCTTACATCATAATGATTTGAATGAAATTGGTTTCTATTAAATTTATATTAATGATACTTATAACATATCGAATTCCATTTCCCATTTTGAAATCCACCATTTGATAAAATACACTCTTATAGTTCCATGATATATTTAGAAATATATTTTCTAAATCATTAATGGTTTTATGTAAACACTTTGATATGTATCTAAATCTATTTCCCTATTTTCAAACAATATAATGTAATAAAAAATTAAATAGAATAAAGATCATGGTTAATTTATGATAAATAATTTAAATCATAATTATATTATGTCAAGATGAAAAATAAAATAATAATTCTATCAAGCACAAAAATAAATTTGGACGATAATAAAATACGATTTAAAATATGTTATAATATAAAATAATAAATCGTAATCATTATTGGGTCTCTTCTTACGGAGTAACAGGACAGTTATATGCATGACTAGGTTAAACACACTATATTTAGGTGTCATAGTTCTAAAATATCCACTAGATTAGTTTCACTCACCTCCTCAATGGAACAACCCAAATTCTATAAACCACTCAGAATGGTAATAATTTCTAGTGAAAAATTATATTATGTGAAACATAATTATCTTGATTTCATTCTTAGTTTCCACATTATTCCCTCGAAAAAACAATACAGTAGATAGGACCCAATTTTCATTCAATAATTATTATATAATTTTGAATCTCAATAAATATATCACCAAAATAGTAATCCATTCAACCTCATAAAATCATTAACAAGTATCTCATTTAAAATACATATGAAATATCAATTAATAAAATCATTCGATAAAAATCATAAAAATAATAAATACATACACAATGGTTCTTAATATGAGAATATCTGAAACCAATTATATGAACAATATAAGTTGTAATACTAGTATTTGGGTTTCACTAAGTGATCATATTTTTCACTTAATGTTTAAAAACCCACATTAGATACAATTTATAGTTTAATGAACTCATAAATTAAATCTATAATAATTGAATTCAATTCATTATTTAATTACATATTTTCATAGATAAAATAAACTACATAAAATATATAAAACTCCAAAAGATTTTGGAAATTGTGTTTAAAAAGTATTTTTCCACAAAACATGACAAATATATATAATTTAAATTTATAAGACCAATCATGTAAATTTAGATAAACAAATAAGTGTAACTAATTTATAAATATAATGAAAACACTCTTGAATTTTTAAAAATCTCAATTTTTTTAAATGTAATTTAATTAAACAATTTTTTTATAAAAAATAATTTGAAAATTACATCATATTTTAATATATATGAAAAAAGTTCAAAATAACAGAACACCCATGGAAACCATAAATATAATGAATTCAATATAAATTCCTACCAATATTGAATCAAATATGTCTCCAGTAAAGAATACTATAATAATAGGGTTTTTTTGAATGATAAAAAATTACTAGAAACATAAGTAGGTAATTTAAAATTACCCTAGAAATTAGACAGGGACAATATGGATTATACTGTCAAAAATTATTTTGTATCCAATGAATAACTATAGTGATATATTTTGTGTAAGGATAATGTGACTCGTACATAGAGATTATGTAGATAAACCCTTAAGAAATCAAAAAAAATCATACCATGTTTGAAAAAGGGTAAAATGGAATAATCTAGGTAACTAACATATGGTATTATTTGACAAAGTTATATAATTTTTTGATAATAACCTATTTAAAAATCTCAATGGGACTAAAATTCCTAAATACATGAAAAATTAATGGTTTTTTTATGTTATTAGACAATCTACGTAACCTGATATAGACACTCAAGGTGGGTTCACATAATTTTTTGATGTCTTGTATAGTATGTTATAATTGATCAGTAATAATGCTTTGAAATTGTAAAAACCATTCTCACATATTCATATTTGTGGTGAATGAAAATCTTTAATAAATATATAACCATATGTGTAGGTGTATCTCAAATAATTTTTATGCACTTATCACAAACACTTGGTATCTCGAAAACAAATCAAATGAAATTATTTAATTAAATTTAATACAAACTAGATACCAAAAATGTGTCAAGATTCACCCAACCATTCCACTCTAATAATTTAGAAATTGAACTCAAACCTATGTAATAAAGATTTTTATGTTTGTCTCGATAATTATGAAATTGTTTACCAATATAAATCCATAAATATATATTTAGAGTAATAAAATCCCAATCTCTAGAATACCCAATATAATTTGATTATTTACATATCACACATTCATTCAATGGAAATTAAAAAAGATATATTCCCCGATAATGTAGAAAAAAGAGGAAAATATGATGTAATCAACTATAACATGAGTTATTTGGATTTTTAACACTCTTTCAAATTTGAATTTGAAATTTCAATATATATAATTTTCTCAAAATTGCTTCTCAAAACGTAGGTTATAACCAATGAGAGTTAAAAAAAATACATTATGATCATTTTAGGTCACATTAAATGAAATTACAACGCACATCCAAACCCAAAAAATCACCCAAAATGATAAATTAAAAAAATATTAGATTTCACATGGAGTCTTGCTATAGATATCACCTTAATTTCTAAATATAATGATGAGGAATTTATTTGAAATAAATAATATAAATAAATAAAAAATAAAAGACATATTAAATATAAATTAGTATGTATAATATACATTACATAAAAAAGAATTATTAGTTAAAATTATTGAGAATAAAAATACACCAACTACACTAAATTGGATATCAAAAGAATTAACAAGAACATTTTGACATATAGGACAAAAGATACACCATTAAACACTACCAAGGATAGGTTTGTGTCTGATACTTATTCATTAAATTATACCTAATACAATATATTATATAAATGATAAATTGGTGTCCACACTAAGGATAAGTCCTTGATGATGCTAGATATGTTGTCTTTATTTTCACATATTGTCCACACTATAATTATAACTCAATAATTTTTATTATTTTATATATAAAAATTTAGATGTTAATTAATCATCACTCACCACTCTTGGATTTGTATCATGCAATTGGAGATCCTCAATTATTAGATCATCATCACAGATACCCATATGAATTGCACCATCAACTATCTATCTGTATACTACAAATATTTGATAAAAAATAATAACAATAGTTATTTCATCCCAAAATTTTACAATATCATTCCCTAATTAATTTTCCATATAATAACACCTTCCACATGCAACCCAAAAAACAAAATTATATAAATGTATTTATAATAAAATAGTATTTAGTTAAAATAACTATTATAATATTTGTATAGAATTGGATTACATAAATATATAAAACTAAATTTTTAAGTATACATAGATTTATAAATAAATATCATTTTTAATATTTCATATATAAAAAAAATATTGTATCTAGAAAGTTAATAACAAAATGTTATTCATAAAAGGATAATTTTCAAAAAAAATATACCCCTATTAAAATATTCATTTTTATTTTATTATATTAAATATATTATAGTAAATTGATGATAATGTATATTATTAATATGAATAATAAATTAAAAGTAATTAAATTTTTTTCAAAATAATATCAGTAAATATTTTAAAAAATAATTATAACATAATTACAAATATTAATTAGATTTTATAACTGAACTTAATTTTTATATATAGAAATATTATAATACCAAGAACAAAAAATAACATTAATTTTTGAAGTAACAATAAACCATTATATTTGGTTGATTTTTTTGGAATTATTTTAAAAGATAGAATATTAGATGATTAGAACAGAATATGTGTTAGGACCAAGAGGCGCCTATATACTCTGAGAGGGGGGGGTGAATCTGTGTATGGATATTATTTTCTAAATTCTTCCTACCCCACTAGATCTTGACCTCTTTATTAGAAAGGGCACATTTTTTCACATGTGTATTTATTATGACCACTTATATTCTTATTTATAGGATGATGATTTATTAAATGCTATGCAGGGAAGCAAGCTTGAAGACACATAGTTTTTTACTGGGTTCACCCTCAATGGGCTATGTCCATGGAGCATATAACAATGATATGCTGCTGTACTGAATCCACTAATTCACACTACAAATAATGTTCTGTAAAGATCACTTCTATGCCCATGATCACAACCTTTACAATTTTTAGGGTCAGCTCACTCTTTTCCCTTGGGTAACTCCCCATTTCTCTATCTGGCTCACTGCCAGTAGAATGGATAACATTTATCCTCTTCCTTTTCACGCTGCACATGGAAGGGATCCACTCACATTTTATATACCTATAGATATCTTCATTTTCATTAATACATGCATCCTCAACAATTGATAGATTCTCTATTAAATTCCCACTTTCATCCACTGATAAGACCCCTTTTCCAATGAACACTACGATATACCATTGAAATAACTTCACAACGCACCTTACTTCGCGAGACTCCCAATTTCTCGAAGATCATATAATCCTTCACAAAGCTCCATCCTTTTCACGAATCACTTTCGTAGAGCACTCTCACAAAGCTCAAGTCGTCATAGAGTGACATCCCTCATGAAGCTCCATAAGCCAACGAGGAGCTCACAACTTTTTTGGAGATAGATTCGCAGCCGCAATACTCTTCTATTACGAAGCACACTACTTTCATAAACCACCTTCGGGATCCAAGAGCATATAATTTTCTTTGGAAAATATATCTACTTCTCCCAAGGGGGTCAAAGTATTTTTATAAGTGATTTAACCGACCCTCAAACCTTCTTCCAGAAGTCAATTCCATGTCATCTCGTATCACAAAGCTGTAAAGTTTCTTCCAAAATTATCTCAAAATCACAAAGCCACACAACATAATTCCGAACACATAGCTCATCATAAACACAGAGCATCCCACAATTCCATGTCACCTTCGTAGTGAACCTATACTCACAATTCCCTTCTCCACTGCAATACTCTTTGACTCTATCATTTGTGAAACTCATTGTAATTGTGAATAATCATCATCAATATTATGTTGGTCATCACAAAATCCAATCCATGAAGATTATCTTCATTAAACTCATTGTCCATTCCATTTTCATAGTTCATAGTCAACATGGATTTTCCAAAAAAATCTTTGGAACTTGAAAATTTATCCTGGAAAACTATTTTTTCAACAAACACAATCAGCCCAAAGATGCTTCAACGTTACCTTGACGGATTTTTTCCCAACAATATGATTTATACAAATACCATGAGAATTATGAAATCATTAAAATATTAGTATGTAAGAAAAATTAATGAATCATTTTCAAGGAAAAATAATATTTTAATATGTAAAAATATAATATGAATGATACTAGTTTTACTTTTTAAACTCATGAAATAATTTTTTTAACAACTGTTCAATTTTTTCTATAATCTTTTTATGTGTACTTTATTTATTATTATAAAAATAATTTCAATAAATTATATTAATTCAAAATCATAAAATTATTTTCATACATGAAATTATAAATTTACAAATTAGATTATAAGGAAAATTTATTTTTTAAAAATAAATAATTTTATGAGAAAAACAATTTTAACCTTGGTAAATATAAATAGTGGAAAATAGATTAATGAAAAGATAAAGAACTAAAATATCTCAAAACATATCACGTGTTTTTATGTAAAAGATGAGGATTTTAAACTATTATGTTACACTTCTGGGGAAACTTAAATTTGGATATGATGACCAATTAATTTTATGTTGTGAGTATTTATATAAATTTAAAACCTCTAAATTATAATAGTATCTCTAAACCAACCTACAACACCACAAACCAAAAAGACATTAACCCAGACTAAATTCAAAAAAATTAATATCCCAAATCACCTTCCCCTATAATATAAGTGACTCCCTCAATATAAAATTATTTTATGATGTATTGATGAATATTATTGAAAAATAAGGTATGTACTCCAAATAAAAAAGTTTCCATATTTATTTTTATCTTTTATCATCAAAATTTTCTTAATATATTATACAAATTATAGAATAATCACATAACTATCATATGTATTGTAAAATATTATTTCATGGATATAAAAACTACCTTATATACATCTCCAATCTATTTTAAAAAAATGAAACTCGACTTACATGCAGTCTTTGGACTCAATAAAAGAGGTATTCCTTTTCCCACAACCATCATACATAAATGGTTCTAAAATATATTGTATGAATATATATTAAATTATTTAGTACTATATATCATTATATTGGTTCTAAAATTATGATAAAAATATTATGATAAGTAAAAATCAATCCATTCATATTTGAAAATTATATAAATCAAACAATCCATGAATCTATTCTCAAGTTCTATGACCATAGTTTCCATGAAATATTCACGAGAATCATGAATATTTTAAGAAAAGTAATTTTAATAAATTTTATATTATATTAATGATGAAAACTATATTTTTGAATGTGGTTCATGTTCAACATAAGAAAAAATGTTTGAAACAATCAAGACATCTAATATCAAATAATAAAAATTTAGTATAAAAAATTAATTTATTATGAACGAATAAAATTAACGAGTAAATTTTTTAAAAGTGATATGTTTATTAAATAAGTAATTATTATATTTATATATAATATTAAGGAGTAAAATGATTTTTTTTTTGAGTGAAGAGTAAATATTTTTTTTTCAGATATCAATTTCAATTCAAGATTAATATTACTAAATCACTAGCTGTAGAAAATGTGGTTTATTTCATTCTAAACACACAATTTTTTCCATTCCAAATTATTTTTCCATAAAAATATTTTTATTTTTAAATTGTAATTCCAAATATGTATTATTTTTGGGATATTAATATTTCTATTTATCACATTAAAAATTAAATCTCCTTGATTCATATAACCAAATTTGTTTTAATAATATTATTTAATTTTTTTTCAAATTTGTATATTATATTACCCACTATTAAGTTTTAGACTAATACTTTATTTTTTATAAGCATCCAATATTGATATATTATTTTTTAAACAATTTCATGATAATTTTATATTTCATATCATATAAAATATTATTTTAATGTGCCATGTGATTTCATGTGACAAATAATATAATTTCTATTTAAAAAATGTCAACAATTTAGTTGATTGATTTTAATGATTTATATTCATTATAAAAATAATAGTCGATTTTTTGGTTAATAAGAAAAATATTTACTATAATAAATTTGGGATTTAAATATTATATTTTTTTATTTAATATCCTTATTTTCATATCAAAAATTTAAAAATTTGAATAAAATAATTTCATTTCATAAATGATAAATCCATAATTATCAACATATTAATTGTTGATAATTTTCCGAATTTATTTAATTTTAATGAAATGTGAAAAAACATTTTTAATGATAACAATTATTCATATAATGTATTTATAAATTAAAATTACTCTTTTTATTTTTTCTATATATGTAATTAATTTTTATTTAAAATAATAAAATTTTGGGTTTGAAATTATTGTAATCATTAATTAAGTATAAAATTAATATATACATTAATTGGAATTTCATTGAAAAGTATTTTTTCTTTTTTATTGTTATATTTTAGATTTTATTCCAATAATTTTTTCAGATTGAAAAATGGAATCAATATTTTGAATTAGGAGGTCTATACTGAGTAAATAGGTCCCTTTTATTTTTATAATATATTAAAAAAAACATAGAAACATTGATTGCATGCTAAATGAAAAATTAGGTTATTAATTATAAAAATAAAATGATAGAGACAATAAAAATATCATGAATCATTAATTAATTTTATTTTATGATTTAACATCATCCATATATAATACATGATTAGATATTAAGGATTTTTTTTGTTTAGATGTTATTATAATAATTATAATGTTTTATATAATTTTTTGTAAACAAATGTGGTAGTTTAGTTTTTAATAAGAACAATTTTTTAAACATGTGTATAAAAGAGGAAATTTTTAGTAATAAATAGTAATTTAAATGGTAAACTATTTACCTTCATAATATTTATTTAATTTCAATTTTTAATGATTAAATAATTTCGTTAAAATCATACACAATAATGAAACAGGAATATTTCAATTTATATGGAAAATAAATAAATTATATTAAAAGTATAAAATGAAATTATATATGAATTAAATAACTTTATACACATATTTTTTAGGAAACTCTAACATTATAGGGATATGTAAAAGAATTATATTCAAATTAATTGGTTGTCATGATCGTATAAAAATCATGTAAATGATTAGTTCTAAAACATACGTCATTATTTTTTATGGAAAATTAAATCCTATAAAAAAATTTAAATTTTTAGTTTATAATATATCATGAAAAATTATTTATACATGGTTATAGTACTAAATTTTTTCTATTTATTAGAAATTTATCATTTATTACAACATTATTATCCCTTAATGTTTACAAAATTTTAATTATGCATCATTTTTTAAATTGGTTTAGGAATGTTTATATAAAAAATGACAAGGGTAAAAATGTGATCAATACATATGTAAATTTTAATATATTAGTGGGGTTGGTATCATAATAAAATTATATTCATTCATTAAAAATAATGATCATTATTTAAATGATAATTAATTTATATATATGTATATAATATTCTGAGTCTTTCAAAATATGATCTCCCATCTCTTATAAAATAGATCCACTTTATCTCATTGATTCAGACCAAAAAAACATTTTGTTTAGACATTGCATACTAGATCGCATTCAATATTACTTCAACTCATTCTATTCATATTTTTTTGGTATAAAATAATCTGTATAAGAAATAATGAGTTAATCAATGGATACATTTCAAAGAAGATGAATAATTTTTAACCACATTTTAAATTTTATTTCTTCATCCACTTTTGTAAAATATATATCTTAAAAAATTAAAAAATTAAAATTATATCATCTATATAATTAAATTTCTATATGTAAAATTATTTTCTTATATCAATATCATCCTCAATTAAAAGGGTAACAAATCCATATTTTCTATGTATGTTGGGATTCCATATCGGAATTCAATGAAATAAATTTTCCCAAATGTATCGCATAAAAGTATTATATTGATAAGTAATTTATTTAAATTTTTCTTTATTAAAATATTAATCATCATTAAATGATAATATATCATTTAAATTTACACCTTTCCATTCACTAAAAAATTATAACATTTTTCATATGTACGTGTGGAAAACAACCTCTATGATGTAATATAATTCATTTTTTCATTATTAATTCACTTGAATGATAAATATTAGTATATTTAAAAAAATTAATATCGTATTTATAAAATTATTATCATTATGGAAGGATAAATAATAATTAACCTCATTCTACAATTATAAGTAAAAAATGGGAACATTAATGATGCACATGTATGACCTATAGTTTCCATGATTTTAACATAGTTAATTTTTTATATCCATATTTAATTGATGGATTAAAGGTCTAAATATTCAATAAAAATGTCAATTATTTCATGATTAATATTATATATGAAATAAAATAATGAACATTTCGACAATAATTATCTCACCAATTACATTTCATATATATATATATATATATATTAAATATAATCAAAAGGAATGTCGTTAATATAAATGATTAAGTAATTTTAAATAATATTATAAAAAGTCATAAAAAATAATAACAAAAATGAAAAAATTTCTCATTCATGTAAATAATAATTATGATTATTATTTAGGTATAAAATTAATTTATAAGACATAAAAAACAATAGGTAATTGACTATCATTTAAAAAGAAATATTTTAAATATCACCTAAAACTGATTTTCGTACTTATCCTTAATTTTATTGTTATTTTATTGATGGTTTTATAAGGAAATAAAATATACATAAATGAAATTTTATTTCTCACATAAATAATTTCATCTTTTTTTGGAAAAATAAATTTACTGAATAATTTTACATTATTTCAAAAATGAAAAATAATACTCTATTATTATAATGAATATGGTGACAATGAATTTTCCCAACACCGTATCAAAAATATAATTATTCGATTATTTTATATGTTTCTATGTTTTATCTATAGAAAAAACATCATTTCCCTTTGTTATAATAATTTTCTGTTTTTAAAAGTTGGTATAAAGGAAATGGATATTTCATTGTACAAAAATGTATTATCATGGGTGAAAGGAATGTTTTATGATGCAAGGGTGTAACACACTGAGTTTTATGAGAAATAATCTTTTATGTATTATGTTATACGTGACACCAAAGGAATCTTTCACAACACACAATACGGACTTGGCTTGCATTATACGCAATCACGACCTTCCTCGATAGCGTGTGTAGTACGCAATACCGGGTTTTACTCAACAATGATATATTATTATGGACTAGCCGTTATGAATATTATTAACTAAATTTTTTATTTTATAACTTTATTATTCATCTTACACATTTTCTAGAACATGGTAAGAGAACAAAATAACTATTTCGGGTAAAATAAGTATTTTTTAAAAAATGCAGTTTTGCCGCCTTTTGATGGAGCACCCACATTAAATCAAGTTTTTGACAAGTTTATAAGTTCAATTTTAAAAAATAAAATTCTTCTTTTGAATCAGGATATAAAAATTTACTTTGGATAAATTTTTTATATTTTTCTGATAACTTTCATATTTTGTTGAATAGTAAAAATACGCTAATTTTTAATTAAAAACAACTTATTTCATTTAGATAATTTATATGGTTAATTTATAATATTTAATGGTTTTAAAGTATTAATAGAATATATTTTTACCATTTAATATAATTTATGTCATTAGAATTTATTTCACATTTAATTCATAGTTAAAAATATTTCAATCTTTGGAATGTTTTAACTTCTAAAACTCGTTTTCTTAACAACGGGATTAATTTTAAATTAATTACTGCAACTTATGTGATTTAAATTTTGAAAAATGGATTCCATATTTGGAATAAGTGGGTCCAAATTATGTTAATATGCTACTTTTTATTTTTGGGCATTATGAATAGTAACTACGGTAAATTTTATTTACCATAGTTAAAGGTAAATCGGGTAATTAAGGGTAAATATAAGACTATATAATTACCCTAAAACCTGCCAAAATATTATTGGATGACTAAAAGTCGACCCATATCACCTAAGGGTCGGATTAGATTCATTTAATGGACTTCTTTTTATGAAAATAATTTAATTATTATTAAAACAAAAGAATGTGACAACATGTCACTTTCGTAAATATTATAAGTATAATAATTTTAATTTAAAGATAAACTTAATGAAACTTCGAATGAGAATATTCTACAAAAATATAATAAAATTATATACATCATAGGAATTTATTTATAATTTTTAGAGATTAAATAATTATAATTAATTATGACACAATAGTGATGTTGAAATTATTTTATTAATTAAAATATAAATAAATAGTTTTAAAAATATTAAAATAAATATTATATGAACTATTAAATGTGCTCCACTAATTTTCAAGATACATATGAAATTTTATTAATCTATTAAATCTTTTAGTTTGAACATATTTTCTGTATATATTTTATTTAAATTCAAATAAATGAATAGCGTCAAAATTGACACAATTGTTATTTAATAATAATAACATATTATAAAATTGTTTAAAAATCACAAAAAATTTAAAAAATTATAAATTAAAATTTATATGCTCTAAAATGTCATAAAGTGTCATATTATAGAAATTTCACAACATGTATGTAATTATTTATAATAATTTAAAATTTAGAATATTATTACCACAAATAAAATTAAATTGATATATAAGGAAAAATCAAGTTGATAATGTTTAAAAAAATTCCTAACATGTATAAATTTTATTTGATGATGATATTAGAACACGATCTCATCTAATATTTGGATATGAGTCATTTTGGAAGTTTTTATGTGGGGTTGGGATTTAATATAAACTAATATTTATTATATTTTCCAAAGGTGCCCCTCTCCTCCCATATAAAAGGGAACCTCCTACCTCTCCTCCTCACACCAATTTGAGCCTTCAAGCTCGCCCAATCCATGCCCATTTAACTTCCCCGCTTCCATAGAAACAACCTAGATGTCCTGGTCTTCTTCAAATACCAATTGTAGTGCCCTAAGAGGAGGTCTCAAAGAGGCGCTTCAAAGAAGAGGTAATGTTCGTTACCGATTCATTCAACATTATTTTTTCATCCACTTCTTCTTCATTAGTTGTTTCATAATGAATTAATAACATCAGTATCAATAATATACTGATATTTTATTATAAGTATGAAACAACCCTATTTCACCATCTATCCATCCTACGGAAAACGAAATCAATGCGCGTGCGTACGTGCGGAATACCGTCTCCACGCCATCGTGTAATCTATTTTCCATCACCACCTTACTTGGATGGGTATAATGGTGAAAATAAATAACTATATATGATTATTGTAAAGTTTTATTGATTTTGAAATAGTATACATACACTCCAATACAATTCTACGATCATGGGAACGATATCATCGCTAATGCGTACGTACGGAATACCATCTCCATGATGTGATGTGATTCGTTCTACATGATCTTCATGGGGGAATGATTAAATAAATGAATCGAATGAATAAAAATTATATATAGTACACTAATACCATTATGTAAATGAGGTATCTATAACCTAAAGATAAGGATAAGAATTTATTCGACAAAACACGTATAAGAAAAATAAGTAATAAACACCCGAATAACAAGTAGCAATGAAATATTACTAATAAGAAGCTAATAATATGACCATATATGATATCCTAACAATATTTATGATTCTGGAATAAGTCATTAAGATTAAATAAATTTTTATAAAGGTGTTTCGGACACTTACGAAGCAAATCAGACCTTAGGTAAGGGACAATCTCGCAATCTCAATTTTCATCTGAGAATATTTATACTTCAGAATTTACTAGGGAATATTTATCATCCACATCCATGT
Source organism: Viscum album (assembly GCA_963277665.1). Classification (NCBI taxonomy): domain Eukaryota; kingdom Viridiplantae; phylum Streptophyta; class Magnoliopsida; order Santalales; family Viscaceae; genus Viscum; species Viscum album. Next base: position 1,664,098,622 of record OY728137.1, read on the forward strand.
CTCCTCAATATGTAATGTTATTTATATCCTCCTACAATTGTTTAAATCCAATTTTACCCTTAGGTGAGTGTTTAGTAAAAGATATGAAAGGAATCTTTTGTCGTTTTTTGTACGAGTTACTTTTTGACTTTTCTAAAAAAGGCATGAGAATAATGTTTTTTTAAATTTATACGGAATGAATGGATTTTTAAAAAATTATTTCTAAGAATATTCCATTAAAAGTTTTGAAGTTTATTTTTAATCAACTTTTTTTATTTTAAAATTATATGACATGTTAGGAAAGGAAATATATTTTTGAAGTAGAAAGAATATTTTCCTCAAGATTGGAGTTCAAGTGTTTTATCAAAATTATTTTCCATCTAAGATAATATAGTGTTATGTTTCTATCCCTATTATTACATTTATTTGATTATGTTGTGATGGAAATATTTTTATGAATTCCTTTATCTTATATGAATTTTTTTATGATGTCACAATGTTTAAGATTCCCATTTTTATTACATGGGTTATGCTATGATGTTTGGTTTATGATTTTGTGGCACAGATAAGAATGGTATCATTATGAGATCGGAGGGACCTCTATCTCCCTCCAATTCATTGGGTAATTATTTTATATCTCATGAGATAGACAAGGCTGGAATGGCAGGTTAAACCGGTTCAGTGAAAGAGGACGGAAACGAGGAGTGAACTCGGTTCCGAAAAGGGCTTTGTCCACTAAGATTGTCTTGGAAAAGAGTCTTTACTAATAATAAATGATTCTCTATTATTATGTTTATATGCCACAATGTTTCATGTTTTTGGTTATGATTATTTTGATTACATTTCACTACCCTAATTTATCCCATGTTATGAAATTATGATCTCTTTTGCAGGGTAAGATTTCCAAAATGTTATGTTCTTATGAATATGATGTGATTGATATTTCTTTTGTTTACCCTTACTGAGAATTTGAGCTCACCCTTTTTTATTTTTTCTTTCCCTAGGTCCGGAATAAGGTAATTAATAATGATATTCCAAAAGGGACTATAGATATGATGAAAAAAGGTGGAGGCAATGTCGATGCTTTATGAACCAGTTGTTTATGTTTCCCAGTTTCTAAAGACACTATTCCTATATGTTATTTTCATGGTTTTGTTATATGTTGTAATAAGTATGGTTCAATTTTTAAGTATTAACCATGTATGTAAAGTATGGGTCTCTATAGTTGGTATCAGAGGAAAGGTATAGTCAACCTTTGGAAACTAGGATGTGAAAGCCTTAGTAAGAAACCTAAGGATATGTCTAAGCATAGAACACAATCTTAGTGTATTAGAAATGGCCATGAACAACCTATGATAAGACCTTAAGTGTGAAGTTTTATTCTTGATTATGTGGTTTTCCTATTATAATTAGTGTTGCTCACACTATTCTTCTTGGTTTTAGTCAATGGCTGGAACCCGAAGGAACCATGTTAATGTGGAATGCGACGAGCAATGCAATGATTGTCCCCCTGAGCAACCAAACGTTATGTGAGGAGGAATGGAAAATCTTGTAGCCATGCTCACACGACTTTCTCAAGCTATAAATCATACAGGACATCCAAATGATCAAAGGAAAGAGCAACATTCTGTTGAATCCTTCATGAGGCAGCGTCCACCTTCATTCAGTGGGTCTTCTGATCCATTAGTGGATAAAAAATGGATCAGTACCACTGAAAAGATATTTTATGTTCTTTAATGTTCTGAACATGATAAAGTCATCTTAGCAGTGTATCGTTTTGAAGGTGATGTTGATCAATGGTGGAATCTTATTAAGAATACTTGTAAAAGGGATGAAATTGAGTCCATGGAATGGGACGAGTTCATGAACTTATATTTCAATAAGTATTTCATTCGTATTCTTTGAACAATGATGGAGAAGGAGTTTCTTGAACTGAAGAAAAAGGATGATGAATCTGTTGGTACCTACGAAGAATATTTTACAAGACTTGCAAGGTACGCTTCCAGAATTATTATCCAACCTAAGAGTAAGATCGATCAATTCTTTAGTGGCTTAAAACCAAGTCTTAGAAGGGCGTTAGCCATAAGGGAAATCAATGCCTATGAGGAAATTGTTTGATGTGCTCTCAAGGTTGAGATGGAGATTGGTGTAACCCATCAGTCACATGGGTTTGATAAAAAGGGTAAAATTGAATTCAAAGGAAAATCTAAAGACCACACTAAAAATAATTTGATTTCTTCCTTTTTCTCAAAGTGTTGAAATAAGCATGGAGGAAATCATCTTAAGGGGACACGCAAATGTTATATGTGTGGAAAATAAGGTCATCGGGCAATTTAATGTCGAAATAATGGGAAGACGATGTCTAATGATGAAAACAAAGGAAGGGATACACAGAATGAAACTACAACACTTCAATGTTTCAAGTGCAAGGATATGGGGCATTATTCCCATCAATGCCAAAATCCAAGGGTTGATGATGATGATCGACGTCAACAAACTCTTAAGGCCAAAGAAAAAGGAAAGTCACATGCAATTACTATCGGCGATGTGGAGTATAACAACGAAGTGGTGAGAGGTACACTTACCATCCACTCTAAAGTAGCAAATGTTTTATTTGATTCTGGATCCAGCCCCTCTTTTATTTCTGTAGATTTTTCTAAGGGTATCATCATATTACCTCAGCAATTAGATGTTGAGTTGGCTATGACATCTCATAATGGCACAACAGTCGCATCAAAAGTTTACAATTCTTCTCTGATTGAAGTTTGTTGGAAAGTGCTACCTGAAAATCTTGTGATCCTTCCTATAGTGGAATTTGATGTTATTCTTGGAATGTATTGGCTTTCTCTATATGGATCTCATATCAATTTCCAAACAAGGGAAGTCACATTTCATATTCCAGATCAATCTATGATCTTCTATCGATGCAATGATGAACAGAACCATCCAGTGGAAATTTCTTCTATCTTATGTGTCCTGATTCCAAATGGTTGGAGAGAAACTCACGATTAATAATATGCCCATTTTATGGGACATTAATGATGTCTTTCCGAAGGAAATTCTAGGTCATCCACCAAATCGTGAAGTTGAGTTTTCAATAGAACTCGTACCGGGTGCATTTCCTATTTCAAAGACACCTTATCGAATGGCCCCAATTGAGTTGTAGGAATTGAAGAAGCAACCCTAAGATAATATTGATAAAGGATTCATACTCCCATGTGCGTCACCTTAGGAAGCACCTGTTCTATTTTTTAGGAATAAATATAGATCAATGAGACTCTGTATTGATTATCGAGAACATAACAAGATCACTATCAAGAACAAATATCCTCTCCCATGCATTGATGACCAATTTGACTAACTACGCGGAGCTCAATAATTTTACAAGATTGACCGTCATTCAGGGTATCATCAATTAAGGCTAAAAAAGGGAGGATATACCAAAGATGACTTTCTATACATTTTATGGACACTATGAATTTATAGTGATTCCATTTGGTCTTACTAATTCCCCTGCTATCTTCAGGGATCTGATGAATAGAGTCTTTAGAGACTATCTTGATCAGTTTTTGGTAGTCTTTATAGATGATATTCTTTTCTATTAAAATATCAAGGAAGAACATGAAGATCACATGAGAATTGTATTAAATACCCTAATAAAGGATATGCTTTATGCCAAATGTAACAAGTGTGAATTTTGGATTCAGAAAGTTTCATATTTTGGTCACATAATCTCATAAGAGGAGATATCTATGGATCCAGCAAAAATAGAAGTTATCGAAAGATGGTCGAGACCAACAATAGTAACTCAGATCCGAAGTTTTCTTGGTTTGGATGGATATTAATGACATTTTGTGAAATATTTTTCACAATTATCTAATCCACTCACCAAGTTGACTGGGAAAGGAGTTAGGTTTGTTTGGAAGGAGGAATGTGAAGAGAATAACAAGTAGTTGAAAATAAGGTTATCCAGTGCACCTATGCTCACACTGCCTTGTAGTAGAGAAAGGTTTGTGATCTACAGTGATGTATCAAAGAAGGTATTGGGGTGTGTTATAATGAAAAATGATATGGTGATAGCTTATGCCTCACGACAATTGAAAATCCATGAGCAAAATTAACAAACTCAGGATTTGGAGTTAGCTGCGGTAATCATTGAATTAAAGATTTCGAGGCATTATTTTTATGGAGAAAGGTGTGACATTTATACTGATCATAAAATTTTAAAGTATATTTACACACAAAAGGAGCTGAATATGCGTCAAAGAAGATGGTTGGATCTGATTAAGGATTACGACATCTTAATTCATTACCACCCTAGTAAAGAAAACAAGGTAGCAGACACATTAAGTCGACAAGACCATGCTATCTTATCCATGATGAGGATCACAAAAGATTCAATATTTATGGATTTACAAAGGATGGATCTTGGAATTTTAATGGAAGGGGAGAAATCATATCTTTCTTAAATGAATGTTCAACCATCTATACATGTGAAGATTAAAGAGGCACAAAAAAAAGATGTCAAGTTACAAAATAAGGTGTGAAATGTTCCTGAATTCAACCGTGATTGTGATGGGATAATAAAGTTCAGGAATAAGGTTTTTGTTCCTCCCATCCCCGTATTAATGAAGGAGTTGCTGGATGAGGCTCATAGTTCTTCATTCTCTATTCATCCTGGAAGCACGAAAATGTATAGGGACCTGAAATTGTTATTCTGGAGGGATGGAATGAAAAGAGATGTTGTCGAACTTGTCTCCCGATGCTTGGTTTGTCAGCAAGTTAAAGCTGAGTGAAAAAAGTCTAAGGTGATGTTACAACCATTACCCATTCCAGAATGGAAATGGGAAAACATCACTATGGACTTTGTCACTGGACATCCTAAAACATCCAAAGGCAATAATGTTATCTGGGTCATAGTTGATCGTCTTACAAAGTATGCACACTTCATTGCTATTAGATAGGATTTCTCTCTAGATAATCATTCCATTATATATATAAAGTATGTGGTACGATTTCATGGAGTACCACATTCCATTATTTCTGATCGGGAGCTTAGGTTTACCTCGAAGTTCTGGCGAAGTCTTCATCATACACTGGTTATCATCCTCAGACAGACGGTCATTCTGAGAGGACAATTCAAACTCTAGAAGATATGTTGAGAGCTTGCTCTATGGATTTCAAAGGTGGATGAGATCAACACTTACCTTTGGTAGAATATTCTTATAATAATAGATTTCACTCTAGTATTCAGATGGCTCCTTATGAATCTCTATATGGAAAGAAATGCAGGACTCCAACTTGCTGGGATGAAGTTGGGGAAGGAAAGCTATTAGGACCTGATCATGTTGATGAGATGGAAGAAAATGTCAGATCTTTTCAAAAACACATAAGAGCAGCTCAGAGTCGACAAAAAAGTTATTCCGACAACCGAAGAAAAGACCTAGAGTTTGAAGTTGGTGATAAAATGTTCTTAAGAATATCTCCCTGGAAGAGGGTCACAAGATTTGGAAAGAAGGGAAAGTTGAGCCCTTGATATATCGGTCCTTTTGAAATTCTGGATTGTGTTGGGAAGGTAGCTTACTAATTGGCGCTTCCACCGAATGTCTCTCAAGTTCACGATGTGTTCCATGTATCTCTCCTGAGAAAGTACATACCTGATCCTTCACATGTACTCAGCTCAGAAGTTGTACCACTAGAGCAAGATCATTCTTATAAAGAACAACCGATAGAGATTCTGGATCGTAGAGAAAATTCCAATGGAACAAGACCACTCGCTTGGGGAAAGTTTAATGGGGGAACCACCAATTAGAAGAATCTACATGGGAAATTGAGGATATGATGAGGGAGAGGTATCCTCATCTATTTGTAATGAAGTGACGAATTTCGAGGGAGAAATTCATTTTGAGGGGGGTAGAATGTAACACCTGGATGTTTTATGATAAATATTTTTTTTATGTCTTATGTTATACGAAACACCAAAGGAATCTTTCATAGCACACAATACAGACTTGGCTTGCATTACACGCAATCGCGACCTTCCGCGATAGCGTGTGTAGTACGCAATACCGGGTTTCACTAAACGATGATATATTATTATGGACTAGCCGTTATGAATAGTATTAACTACATTTTGAAATTTATAACATTATTATTCATCTTACACATTTTATAGAACATGGTAAGAGAACAAAATAAATTTTTCGGGTAAAATAAGTATTTTTAAAAGAATCTAGTTTTGCCGCCTTTTGATGGCGCACCCACATTAAATCTAGTTTTTGAAATGTTTATAAGTTCAAGTTGACAAAATAAAATTCATATTTGGAATCAGGATATAAAAATTTACATTGGATAAAGTTTTGATATTATTCTGAAAACTTTCATATTTTGATGAATTGTAAAAATACGCTAATTTTTAATTAAAAACAACTTTTTTATTGAGATAATTTATATGGTAAAATTATAATATTTAATGGTTTTAATTTATAAATATAATATATTTTTACCATTTAATATAATATATGTCATTATCATTAATTTCACTTTGAATTGATTGGTAAAAACATTTCAATCTTTTGCAATGTTTTAACTTCTAAACCCATTTTCTTAACAACGGGATTAATTTTAAATTAATTACTGCAAATTATGTGTTACGAATTTTGAAAATTGGATTCCCTATTTGGATTCAGTGGGTCCAAATTATGTTAATATGATATTTTTTATTTTTGGGCATTATGAATAGTAACTACGGTAAATTTTATTACCATAGTTAAAGGTAAATCTGGTAATTAAGGGTAAATATATGATTATAAATTTACCCTAACACTTGCCAAAATCCTATTGTATGACTAATAGTCGACCCATATCACCTAGGAGTCGGATTAGATTCATTTAAAGGTCTTTTTTCTGTGAAAATAATTTAATTATTATTAAAACCAAAGAATGTGACAACATGTCTTTTTCTTAAATCTTATAAGTATAATAATTTTAATTTAGTGATAAAATTAATGAAACTTCAAACATGAATAGTCTCCAGAAATATAATTCAATTATCTATATCATATGAATTTATTTATAATTTTTAGGGATTAAATAGGTATCATTATTTATGACAAAATAGTGATGTTGAAATTATTTTATTAATTAAAATATCAAATAAATGGTTTTAAAAATATTAAAATAAATATTATATGAACTATTTAATGTGATCCACTAATTTTATAGATACATATGACAGTTTATGAATCTATTAATGCTTTTATTTAGAACCTATCTTCTATATATATTTTATTTAAATTCAAATAATTGAATAGCGTCAAAACTGACACTATTGTTATTTTATTATAATATCATATTATAAAAGTGTTTAAAAATCACAAAAATATTTAAAAATTATAAATTAAAATTTATATGGTCTGAAATTTCATAAAGTGTCATGTTAAATAAAATTCACAACACATATGTAATTATTTATACTAATATAAAATTTATAATATTATTACCACAAATAAAATTACATTGATAAATAAGGATAAATCAAGTTGATAATGTTTAAAATAAATTCCCAAGATGTCTAAATTTGATTTTTTTATGAGATTACAACCCTATCATATAATATTCGGATATGAGTCTTTTTGGATGTTTTTATGTGGGGTTGGGATTTAATATAAACTAATATTTCTTATATTTCCAAAGGTTCCCCTCTCCTCCCTTATAAAAGGGCACATCCTCCCTCTCCTCCTCACACAAATATGAGCGTTCAAGCTTGGTCAATACTTGACCATTTCAATTACTCACTTCCCTAGAAGCATCCTAGAGGTCCTAGTATTAGTCAATGAACAATTTATGTGCCCTAAGAGGAGGTCACAAAGCGGTGCTTCAAAGAAGAGGTAATGTCCGTTACCGATTCATTCAACTTTATTTCTTCTTCCACTTCTTCTTATTTAGTTGTTCCATTATTAATTAATAACATCAGTATCAATAATATACTTTTATGTTATTATAAGTATGAAACAACCCTATTTCACCATCTATCAATCCTACGGAAAACAAAATCATCATGCGTGCATACATAGGGAATACCGTCTCCACGCTGTGGTGTAACATATTTTCCATCACCACCTTACATGGATGGATATAATGGTGCAAATAAATAACTATATATTATTATTGTAATGTTTTATTGATCCTGAAATAGTATACATACACTCCAATACAATTCCACGATCATGGGAACGATATCATCGCTCGTGCGTACGTACGGAATATCGTCTCCATGATGTAATGTGATTCGTTATACATGATCTTCATTGCATAATGATTATATAAATGAATTGAATGAATAAATATGATATATAGTACACTAATAGCATTATTTAAATGAGGTACCTACAACCTAAAGAGAATAATAATAATTTATTCGACAAAACACGCATTAGAACAAAAAATAATAAACACCTGAATAATAAGTAGTAATGAAATATTACTAATAAGAAGCTAATAATATGACCATATATGATATCATAACAATAATTATGATTCTGGAATAAGTCAATAAAATTATTTATATCGTTGTAAAGGAGGTTCAGACACTTACGAAGCAAATCAGACCTATGGTATGGGACAATCTCACAATCTATATTTTCATCCGAGATTGTTTATACATCAGAATTTATTGGGGAATTTTTATCATCCACATCCATGATTCCTCAATATGTAATATTATTTATATCCTCCTACAATTTTTTAAATCCAATTTTACCCTTCGGTGAGTTTTTAGTAAAACAAATGAAAGGAATCTTTTGTCGTTTTTCGTACGAGGTACTTTTTGATTTTTTCAACAAAAGTATGAGAAGAATGTTTTTTTAAATTATAAGGAATGAATGGATTTTTAAAAAATTGTTTCCCAGAATATTCCTTTACAAGTTTGCAAGTTTATTTTTAATCAACATCCTTTATTTTAAAATTGTATGACATTTTAAGAATGAAAAAATATTTTTGAAGTATAAAGGATATTTTCCTCAAGAATGGAGTTCAAGTGGTTTATCAAAATTATTTTCCATCTAAGATAGTATAGGTTTATGTTTCTATCCCTATTATTACATTGATTTTATTATGTTATGATGGAAATATTTTTATGAATTCATTTATATTATATGAATTGTTTTATGATGTCACGATGTTTAAGATGCCCATTTTTATTACATGGGTTATGCTATGATGTATGGTTTAAGATTTTGTGGCACACATAAGAATGGTATCATTATGAGATGGGTGGGACCTATATCTCCCTCCAATTTATTAGGTAAATATTTTATATCTCATGAGATAGACATGGCTGGAACAGCAGGTTAAACAGGTTCAGTGAAACAAGACTGAAACAATGAGTGAACTCGGTTCAGAAATGGACTTTGTCCACTAAGATAGTCTTGGCACTGAGTCTTGACTAATAAGAAATGATTCTATATGATTATGTGTGTATGCCAAAAAGTTTCATGTTTTATGTTATGATTATTGGGATTACATTTCCCTACCATGATTTATCCCATGCTATGAAATTATGATCTCTTTTGCAGGGTAAGATTTCCAAAATGTTATGTTATTATGAATATGATGTGATTTATATTTCTTTTTTTACCCTTACTGAGCATTTGAGATCTCCCTTTTGTATGTTTTCTTTCCCCGGGTCAGGAAGAAGGTTATTAAGTAAGATATTCCAAAAGGGACTATAGATATGAAGAAATAAATGGGAGATAGTGTATATTCTTTATGAACGAGTTGTTTATGTTTCCCAGATTCTAAAGACATTATACCTATATGGTCCTTTCAGGGTTTTGTTATATGTTGTAATATGTATGCTTTAATTTTGATGTATTAACCATGTATGTAAAGTATGGGTCTCTATAAATAGAATACATAATATATTACAATTATTTGGAAATATTTATGAGGAATAGTGGTTTCATGATAAGTCATGGGTGGGGGTGCCATTATAGATCTTCAATTCATAGTGTAATGGGATATAGGTATAAAATCATGTTCTCCAACTATGTTATGTGAGTATATGGTGATTGTTATTCAAATTAAGACCATAATAGTTATTTTATGAGTATATATAATTGTTAATCTATGTATAATAGTGATATTTATTCCATGTGTAATAATGGGGGTTCCTCCACATGATTTCATGAAATTAAAATGATTCCCAATATTATATATATGATTTAACTATGCATTGGTTGTGTTTTTATGGAAAACTTATGTTTTCCCATGGTAAGGGAAATTATATCCAACATAGTAAATGTACAAATTATAAATTTTAATTAATTTTTTTCCCTGATTTCAATGAAACCATATGACTAATTTTCCTACATTAATATTTTATAAGAAATGTTATTTGAATTGAATTTTTTATGTATGTTTATATCTTGTGATAGAAACAGTTAATTTTTAATCGAAATTTTATTTTTATATAATGAAAAAAATTATAATTGTTTATGTATCAATTGTTATCTTATTAATTTTTATATCCCTTAATAAATACTTCATGCTCATCCATTATTTTAATTTTTTCACAATTTTAATGATTGGATATGGTATGTGATAGATTGATGATTAAATTCATGATCATTTTTCATCATAAGAATTTTTTTTTGTTCTAAATCTTTAATGTTACGAGAAAACTGTATTTTAATTAGATGTGTACACCTTTATTATTTATGGTAATATAACGTAATAATTAAGGCATATCTATCAAAAAATATAGATTTAAAATATCTTTTGGTTGGAAGAAATTTAAATTCTTCTTTAAAATCGCCAGAATATATTTTTACTAATGGTGTATCCCTAAATTTGGTATCAAAGAGTGTTTTATAAGAAATTTTTGGAAAATATATTTTAAATTGTATATGATGAAAAATATATACATTATGGTTATTTTTTAATTTTATTTCATTGTTATATGACCTCGTTCCTGATATATTCAATTTATTTTCATAATAGTTCTCCACTGAGTAAACATTGAATCTAATAATGTAATGAAACAAGGGGATGATATCCATCCAAATCATAAACTTGGAATGGATTAAATTAGAACAGAATAGTTTGATTCTTTGGAGAACTAGTTCATATAGTATAATTATTGTAAAGATATAAATTCAACAAATAAAATATATTGACCATAATAAAACATTTATGTAGTGTAATGTTTATGTGGAAGCTCCCTCCTGTATTTAGTGGAAATTTAAACACATTAGTATAAAATCTTGAAATGGAGAAATTTATTACAATATTATTCAAGAAGAGGGACGATATTTTATGGTTGGTCATCTATCCATGAAATATCTATACAATGTCCTTTATGGGGAAGGCCATTCACCACCATGTTCACCTCGTATTAACCATGGTTGATTATATCATTGATCATTGTAGTTGATGGAGGAAAATCATCCATCATATTATGAGGGGTCAAGCCAGGTTGATCACCCCATTATGAATGGATTGAAGTATGGTAGTGGAGTTTCATTAAAACTTTATGTCGTTCCGTACTTTTTTCATGATGAGACATGCGACAATATCGACACTGAATATCACTTCTTCTATGTATGAGTCAAAAAGACAAAAAAACATTGAAGTATCCCAAAATAACACCATTATGATTTATAGACACTACTCTATAGCCAGTGGGGATTGGGTTTCCTTTAAAGGAACCATACATATTTATTTTTATCCTACAAGGTTGAGGAGGTTTCTAGAAAACATCCCACATACCGTTCACCTAGATGAATATTCCTTTAATTCTGATCTGACACAGAAAAGCATGATCCTTAGTATAGTTGACTAATGGACCTCTTTGTGTCATTCCATCATTAATAATGGAAATAAAGATCATCACCTGAGAGATAATAATATTGAAACTATTATAGTTGGGAATGATAGAATTTTTATTATACATGATAATATTTATCAGTTCAGCAATAGAAATAACAAATAGATGTTTGATTTTATGAGATACAGTCATATTTATGTTACTTTGTTGACAAATTAGAATGTTTTCCAAGCCTGTCTATCTGAGAACAATAATGTCCAATATGTATTTCCATAATTCCAAAAATTTGTGATGATATAAGATCAAGTGGTCAGCATTGTCTCTATGTTTATTACTCAAATGACATTTTAAAAAATGATCAATAATAAATATATAAAGTAAATAATCAGTTTGAAATCTATTATGGGATATTCTCCAGACCCTAGTCTATATTGAGGATCTAACCTATTTCATGTTATAGTTTTTAACCAAGAATTGTTTCGAATTATATTATCAATATTATGATTGGAGTAATGTTTAGATTTTAGAAGACCATTTTTCACTGGATCCAAATTAAAAAACTCATTTTTGATGAAAAAATGACAATTGTTTATTATATTTTTGATAAAATTAGGTAGATCCTTATATGAAGAGTGTAAGATATCATTAATGTAGATACTATTATCAATAGATAAATTAATCAAATCAATTGTAAAGGAAATTGGGTAACCATTCAAATTATCATACCAAAACATCCAATATGATTATTTATTAACAATCCATCAAGAGTGATAAATAATTTTATAAAATTCTTTTCTAATATAATCCAAATACAAGATTCCATGAGACTATCAATAAATTTTTTTAATACTTTAATAAAAGTTACCTATATAGAAATTTATGGCTATGGGATTGTCGTCTATATGAATCATAATTATTTTTTATTGAATGGATTAACTAAATTGGACATGGTTCATAATACCTTGGAAATAAATTTTAAGGAATTTATAATAATTATTCCAAGGAACAGTGAAATTTTATCTCTCAAGACAACCTCTACTCAAGACAATGTTTTTTTATTATATTATTAATCATTGGTATTAATTAAATATTCTATTATTAATTCATTATGAAATAAACCATTATAGAAAAATTGTTTAATTGAGAAGATAATTCCATCTATGAAATGATATGGATTTTCTATTCAATGTGGAGAGTTGATAATTAATTTGGTTAACTATATTTTGGATGTGAGTTATTTTAGGATTTTCCTTGAAGATAAGAATATATAGGTACATGATGGGGAGGGATCAAACTTTTATATTATGTTTATTTCTAATAATATCCTCTATATTTATATGAATCCCTCTTCCAATGACAATGGTTGTTTTTTTATTTATTATCCATTGACTAGAAACATCTTCAATGTGAGAGAGGGAATCTCTGACAATTTAGATCTTCCATTTGTCCCATTGAAGGAATAATATAATATCATCCACATGCATGATATGAGTGGGAGAAATTAGTATTCCAGAGACAATGATTGGCTTAATTATCCTTGGATAACCAGATTGGTGATGAGTCTACTAAGGTAGTCTTCAAAAATAACAAAAAATATGGAAGAGAGAGGCTTTCTATGGGTGATGCCCTTTGAGAAAATAAAATATCCCATTTGGGAACCATTAATTAAAATAGATAGAAAATAATTTAATTAAATTTAAATAGATATATGAGGTTTCATTGTACAAGTAGGAAGAATGCAACACCCAGTTGGCATGGTACACAACAATATATATCTATGATAATGAAGGTAAAAGTAATAATGTTTACATAGGATTGAAGATAAAATAACAAAGGACAATAACATCCTTATAATTTAAAATTTTTAGAAACAATTTCAATGTGTAGAGATTGTTGAAATGATGTTTTTAATTTATCATTTTTTAATTTGAAAACCAATTAAAAAGAATTCCATGTGGCCAAAAAGGGTATAATGGATAAAATAAATATAGTCCACATAAGACTATTTTTTTCTATTTTTGAGAATAGTCATAAAATGACATAGAAAAATGCCCTATGATTTTTATTGTGTGCATACAAATTGAAATTATTGGTGACATGAATCATAATTGAAATAAAAAATATCATGACAATAGGATGACAAGTTATAATAAATAGGATGTAAAATATTTTAAATGTAAATGATGGGCCACTATACGAATGACTATCTGAAGAAAAAATATAATTATTGGATGTGAATATATTATTACAGGATATGTGTGGTGAAATACAATATAACTAAATTAGTAGATATTGGTTCATCAAAATATGTGATATAAATTGCATTTCCAATTTATTCATGAAATTCTAATTTCATGCTTGATTTGGGTTCAACACATTCATTTACTTCTTATAAATTTATTTATAAATTGGAACATCCACCTAAATTGATGAATCTAAATATTAAGCTAAAAAATTTGGCATATTAAATAAGTTAAAATAAATTATAAAAAAACGATTATTTTTTTGTAATGATGTGACAAATATTTAAAAAAGTCTTTCCCTTAGTAGTGTTTTATGTTATTTTCATCAAAGAATTGATCATTATTTACCATATTAATATAGATTCCAGTTATAATAATGTTATATTTTAGATATTGTTTCAAAATTTATAAAACAACGAACACATTTCACTTGAAAATAAAAAAATATTTTATGAAATCGATAAATGATATAAAATAATGTTATCTCTCAAATATCGTTGAAAATAAAATAAAATTATAAAATTATAAATATTTCATAGTAACATAATACATGAATCATGTCTTTATGACTGTTTAGTGTTATACCAAACTGTAAAGATTAATATATTACTGATTTAATGTATAACGTTAATCCAATTTCAAGACCCCATAATGAAATGGATTAAATAAAAAAATTTGAATTGAAAAACTAGTATCCCGAGTTTTTTAATAATTGATTCCTTAATCCTAGCACCTCGCCATAGGGTGCCATTGACTTTTTTAAATGACGATGATTCCATGATGATTATATTTTCATATTTTTATTTCAATAATATAAATATTAGAACATTTATCCTTTTAATCACATTGATAATCTTTAAGACTAGCCATTCAGAGATCATTATTTGTGGGCGCATTACCTATGGTTTAAAAAACTATCACCTTAAGGAGAATATGTGAAATTTTGAATTAACATTTTACACTAGATATAGTAATTATGGGATTGTGGTTATTCATTTTAGGTTAACAAATACCCACATATATCTATGGACCATATGAATAGTGTTTTCTTTGAATAAATGGATAAATATTTGGTTTTTATATTGGTAAAATCATGAATTTTAAAAAATATTGTGAAACTCATAAAAACTAATTATGAGTTACTCCATAGACCGTGATGGAATTTTATATATATATAAAATTTAAAATGTCAATTTTCATTATAATATATTTCATTCTATATAAACATCATAAATAATGATGGAATAATAGTTGATCCTACTATAGAAAATGTGGTTGACAAATCTAAATGACCTATAAATTTTAAAAACATTTTTTTAATGGGTATATAATGTATTAATTGAATTTTTTTGAATTTTTTTACAATTATCTAGATCATTTAATGAGTATTATCAAAAACAAAATAAATATTTTGGAATAAAAAAAATTTATGACCTTTTTCAGAAAGTAAAAAAGGATGACATTTAAATGATTTATATATTGAACAAACCGCTATAAATGGGTTATTTTTCATATACATTGATCCTACATTGAATTTTTATGGTTGTTTCCTGATGTATAATTATCACAAAATTTCTTATTCATTAATGAAATGTACCATCCAATAGTTAAAAAATCCTATACATAATTTTTGAATAGATAAAATGTTCTCTTATTTAAAAATATAAAAATATTATTAATATATATCAAATTGATGAATATATATTTATCATAATATTTGTAAATATATATATTAAAGAAGAATGATTTGAACATGTGACAACAAATATAGGTTTAATTTATAGAGGATTATGACTGCAAGATTAATTATCGTCTTATAAAATGAAATATATTAATTGATACATTGAATTAGAAATATAATTTTTTTATTAACCATATTTAATTTATAACATAAACCATTGATTATTAAATTGATGAATTTTGTCATAAAAATTGAGGATGAACAAATTTAGTCTATTTCTTTTAATGTTATATTCTAATCAACTCTTTTATAATGAATTAATAATGATAAACATGAATAAAATGTGCACCATGAAAATGTAGATTTTATTATTAAGGTTGTGTTTCCCAGATATAATAATGATGATTTTTTTATTTAATGAGATTATGTATACCTTTGCATTACGAGTTGATTATAGAAATGTTTATTGATGCTCATAATTACCCATTTTCAATTCTTCTTATTAGTACTAAGAAGTATAGAGACCTATGTATGTATTATAAATGAGATGGAATTATAAGAGATATTATTGATTTTTCAATGAACTGTTTGAACATTTAATGGAGTAAAGAAAATTAATATTTTTTTAAAGAGGATTCTTTATCCTCTTCTGAATCCAGAGTGAAAAATGGAAAATATATAATTGGGATTCATAGTGGAATTTCCAAATAAATCCCAGGGGAGAAATGTAATTTCAGTTATTATTGATTGTTTATTTTAATTTATATATTTAATATAACTTCAAGATACTCAATTTTTAGATAATATTTCTCAACTGTACTTCAAGAATAATGTAATGTTATATGAATTTAATCTCCCTATTATATCTGGATGTGATCCTATGTTAACTTCAAATATTTGGGAGGTAAAAAAACAATTCATTGGGTACGGAATTTATTTTCATTACATTTTCTCATATTCAATATGATGGATATATAAAATGAATGATCTCTACCATGGAAGATATTATATTTTCTTCATAAATGTATTACATGGGATATTTCAATCACCATAGTTATTTTCATGATTTTTATTATAATAAAATTTTTCATACCATTAATAATATGTAACTTTTTAGGGATTACATGTAAAGTGTTGTTGAACATCGTTATTGGGGATTAATTGGGAGATCATAAGTTTATGGGAATGAAACTTTTAGAGGAAATGGTTGATATGGTTAATTTAATTAAAAAAATTTGGGCATCTCTAAGTAGTACAAATTTTTTTGCAAACATCCATAGAAAAATACATTTTTCAGAGGGAGATGATTATATTTTTCGTAATGAACCCCCATGGTATTTTATAATGTGCATTAGAAAAAGGGGACATAATATTAATGATTAATATGACTATAAGAAAACATATATAAATTTGTAATTTCTAAAAACTAGTTTTACATTCTTCATAGTTTGTCATAGGTAAATAATATTTTTCATGTATCAATTTGAAAAATGTATGTCCGACATTAATCTCATTATTTGATCCCCAATGATGTTTGAATTGTATATAACAATTATCATGTGTAATAAACATTTATGTGTAATGACTATAGAGACAAATGTTTATAGAATAAGGTAATTCAACATGTTATGGTTTTGTGGAAGTACTATATAGTGTATGAATTAACATGGGAGTATTAAAAATATATAACGAAAAGGTACCCAAACTACTTTAATATTTAAATAATATTTATTTAAATATTTTCCAAAAAGGTGCAAGAATGTATCTTCTATGATATTTTTTATTTAAAAAATTTCATAAGTTCAATATTTGTTATATATATAGTGTCATATTAATTATAAAAATATTATAAAATCATCAGTAAATAGGAAAAGAATAATTATTTTTTACCAAATTAGGTATTACACATTATATTGTTTTATTTATAATATTTATCATCATATTTTAGAATTTATGTTTTTAAAAGGAATTTAAATTTTAAGCATTGAATTTAATATTATTCATTGGATAATTTTTCTATTTTTTCTCTTTTTTTATTGTCCATGAATATTGATAAAATTTGGATTATTATTGGAAACAGTCTCATAATTCAAAAAATTAAGACGTGTCTCATAATTTACCTAAAAAAGATCATGATATTTGTAAAAACATTTTCAATATATAAGAAGTAAAATATTTATAATGTAATATGATGGGTCACTATGAGAATTAGTTTTTTAAGAAGAATCATAATGCTGGGAAGTAAAATATTATAAAAAGAAATATTTAGAAAAATAATCTACAACTACTTCATTAGATGTCAGTCTATCAAACCAAGTCGTATCAATTACAAATATATTTTATTCATTAAATTATAATATCATGTTTTATTTAGTGTGTAGACATTCATTCATTTCAAAGAAGTGTTTGGATTAATTGTAATTTCCTTCTAAATTGATGAATATAAATCCAATGGTAAAAAACTTCTGAAGAATTAAGTTAAGAATATATTATAAAATGAAAAATATTTTTTGAATGATATATCCAAAAATCCATTTTTTTCATTCTCCTAATAGTGTTTTATGATATGATATTTAAATAATAGATCATAATTTACGATGCTATGATATTTTTTAGTGATAAATGGTTATATTATAGATATAATTTCAACTTTTATATAACAATGTACCCATAAACATTGATAAGAAACAAATAGTATATGAAATGTATAAATGATATAAATTATAGTTTTCATTCACCTATTGTAGGAAATAAATGAAATTTTAAAAATAATGATTTTTATGTAGTAACATAATATTATAATGTTTTCCCTATTATATGTCTATAGTTATATATTTTTGTAACGATTAAATTATTATTTATTTAATTTTTTATGCTAATCCATTTTTAAAAAACCATAATAAAATGTATTTAGTGGATCAATTGGAATTGGAAAATATGATTCATGAGTTTCTAGATAATTGTTTCATTAATCTGAGCACTTCACTTATAAGGCCCCAGCCTTAAACCTTACTTAATCTTGAGTTATTACAAGATTACACATTGAGGATCTTTTCAGTTTTAGAGTTTTAGAGAATTAGATCATGAAACATGCATTACATTCCACATTTAGACAAAGTGGTTACATAAAAGACAGTATTCATTCTTCCCATCAACGGAAACATATTTAAAATAAAACATGGATTCTTTCTTGACACATCCTTGACACTATCATCACATCATGTACCCTTCCCTTGACCTGTGAAAAACATTTCAAAAACTTGGGATGAGCATAAAAACCTTTGTAAGGGATATATAGATATGGAAAGGAAACATGAGTACATGTATACATAAGAATGAAATCATACATTTACCCATAAAACATAGGGATATCAAATCATGAATAAATCATAGAAATCATAAGGCATAAAGGTAACTTGAGGCATTCATATCATTCTTATGTGGGGAGTAACGCTCTTGGTTATGTTTGGAATACCCATCATAGTATATTCCCTAAATCTCTTCGGAGAAACCTTAACGTTTCACTCCTTCGCGTTACCCAATGCATTGGAGAGCTATAACGGGCTCACCCGCCCTTAGTTTATCACGGAACCACCCGTCTTCATAATAATGCCCAAGAACCATAACATGATCATATCACATAAACCATGCATAAAGGAAACATAAAATTTCCACATTTCAATCACGAGATATCAATACAACACATTGATATAATAAAAACATTATGAAAACCATTTTCAATACCAAAGTAAAACATGGTATTTATTTTTCTTTTAAAAAAACAAGGTATGGCTTGAAGAGGAAGCCGAAACTCAAATAACGGTTACAACGGCGGAGAAGTCGTTGTCGCCACATACGTATGACAAAAACATTCCCTTTTTTCGTTTAGTAAACGCTTCGTATAAAAAAGATTCCTTTTGAATAAACGGAAAAGTCAAAGGGGTTTATACACCGTATAAAAGAAAGTTGTGTATAAAATAAAATATGCCTCAATGAAAGGAGATTGAGATGAAGTCCCATACCACCTTGAAGATTTTATCATTTTAAACCATTAATATCCATATAAATAAATCCTTAAAAACCATTTTGAAAACATGGATATTAATAAGAACAAATAATTAAAACATTTAAAACGATATTTTGGTTAAAGGGGTTTTACCAAAATTAGAGACACTTGAATACAATAATCGAGGAATAATATTTAGTCAGAACTTTATAATATCATGAGAATAAAAGGATTCATGATATAATACTCCAAAGGACAGTATATACACCATATAAGAGTGAATTGGTGCATAACAACAATGAACCCTCAATAGAAATGTCAAATGTGATGAAATCCCTTATAAAGAAGGTATCCTTGAATTAAGGACAAATCAATCTCAAAAATATGTGTGAAAAATATAAATACACCCAATATAAGTGGATATTAAGTGTAAAACAATAAAAGGTCATTCACACATATTCAATGGATGATATATTCAATGACTACATGTTGAACCCAAAGAAATCGAAATTGGGTTAAAAAGTTCCCTTGACATCCTAACGGCATCACATCAAAATGAGTTGATGAGAGATAAAAAGAGTATCTCATCACTTGGACATAAAATTTACATCAATAAGGATATATGAGAACATATCCCAACATAACAATATGTAAATTAAAAGACCCAACAAAAGAAGTCTTTTAAAAAGGAGGAGGGTGAAAGGTTCCCTTACCTACTTGGGTATCTTTCAAAACATACACCCCATGAAAGAAAGACAATAGGTCATTGATGTAAATACTCATAAACGAAAGTATATTACACAAAGAGTAGAATAATGGGCAGTACATACACCACTCAATGGAATTTGTGGCGAATGTAGCATAAATCTCACGGGAATAAAAGTGAGATGAAAAATCCCTTACGAAAACCCGGCAGCCTAACGGCGCCACATAAAACTTCCGAATATGGATTGATGAGATCAAATAGGTTATCCCATCACATTACAATAAAATTTACAGAAAGAGGAATATAAAATAACATCCCCCCAACATTACAAAGAGGAGCTTAAAAGAAGTGACATAAAGGAGAGTACTTAAAAAGAAAGAGAGAGGTTAGATCCCTTACGAAAGTTCGGCAGCCTAACGGCGCCACTCAAAACTTCCAAAATGGATTGATGGGAGAGAATAGGGTCTCTCATCACATGAACATAAAAATTACAGTAAGTTTAATATAAATTATCATCCCAATAACAAGAAAGATGAGCTTTAAAAGGAATGACATAAAAGTGTGTACTTGAAAAGAAAGAGAGGAGTAGGATCCCTTACCTCGGGTCCGACTTGACTCGATCGTTATTTAATATCCTTAATAATAAACTTGAGTTAATTTATACTTCTTAAGAACATTTTTCAAGTTCATTATTCCTTTTATATCACTTATTACCATGTCATAAACATTATGTAATCATTTAAGTTAATAATATTTGTTTTGCCGATGTTTGGTTCCTAAGTCGAAAGTGGACTTCTTACAATTACATGTTGTTCATGTGGCCAAATTTTTATTATATCCAGAATTGTATTCATGATTTAGATATCATATATTTCATATATATCCAGTACATTCATTAATTTATAATGTTACATAATCATTTAGAGGTAAGAAATGAAATGCACCGTTCATGGAGACGGTAAGCCGTACGTACGCATGAACGCTACTTTCATTTCTATTTTGTATTTTATATAATGGAATAATAATGATATAAAGGTATATTATAATCCAGTATAATATCATATATAATATTATAGTTCCATCCTTTATACGTCCCACATATGGTATTAACGAATCACATCACTTTGAGGGGGCGGTAGTCCGCACTTCCTAAAATGAAGATATCGCGTATACCCATAATGGAATCCATAAAGGTAGGACACAAATTAAAAATACAGAAGAATAAGTAAAACATAAACATATTATATATCATATATAAAAAATAGTGACATCATAATGGCCACCTTTAAAGGTGTTAAAAGAATGTTGAACAATCATCGTTTCGGGAGGCAGAAATTCGCCATCCACGGAAACCGTATGTTCTTTAACCATTTGATGTAGTTGTGTGAGAGTGTAGCTCGAATAAATCTTATAAAAACATCCTAGTATATTGAAGATACTGGTGTTGTTACAAAAGAAATAAATAAAAAGATTTTAGGGGGTTGGAGAAGCAAAATAAAACCAATGAACATGAGAGAATGAATTACCTTTAAATGTGTAACTCCTTTTGATTTTAGCCTAAAGGATTCCTTTGAAAGGATTCTGCCCAAAGGGAATCCTCTAGGATGAGGAGAGGGATGTGGAGAGAGTAATTGGTCAGGGGTTGGCCGAGCCAAAGGCTTGAAAAGTGTGTTAAAGGAGGTAGAGGTGGGGGCCTTTTATAAGAGGAGAGGAGGGGCACTTTTGGAAAGTAAAGAAATATTACTTTATTTGAAAATGTGTTTCGGTTTCAAAAGGTCCCACATTGATATAATTCGTGTATAAGGTGATAAGGCTTCGAAATCCACTCATCCAATAAGTTTTGGACATGTGTAGTTCATAGATTTTACATTATCTTTCCATTTTATTTAAATCGTCAAATAATGATGTCATCGCTGCATCATTATTATGTCATTAATAATTTAATTTATTTAATGTCTAAAAATTATACAACAAATACTATGATATAGTAAATCTTTTTATCTTTTTAATGAATATTTATAATCAAAAATCTGACTTGTATAACCCCATTTAAAAATTGTTTTAGTAAAACATATCATGTTTGTGTCATTTTTACTTTTACATTAAATAAAATGTTATTTATGTCATTTCCCAACCAAAGTGGATCCATGGGGTCCCCAAGTTGGCCCATGGCTTATCTTGGTCGGAAATGACTCACCCAATAGGTTTAGGACAAGTGTCATGGTGTTTTCACATTCTTATAATATCATTTTTACCTTAAATTACACTAATTACCACTAATCGCGATTAAAAACATAATAAGTTACTATTCACCAAAAAATTATTTTCATCCCATTGAACCACATTTTTCATACTAATGACAACCATGTATGCCGTATTTTGAAAATTCAATACACATTAGTGGTAAACTTTCATTTAACTGAAAAATCAGTTTGCTTGATTACCACTTAGTGGTTTCACTATTCATCAAAAATTGGAGTTTTTCAGAAAAATACAAAAAATTCACCCTAAGCTATATTTGATATTCTGAATTCAAAAATGAAGTCCGTTTTAAAAAATTCAAAACATATAAGTAACATTAATTAATTTAATAATTAATTCCCGCTGTCATGACAAATAGCGTGTTTTATGAAACAATAAGTATCAAAAGATTGACACTAGTTTAAGTCTGATTTCAAAGTGAAATTGATTCCAACGACCACTATTGGATTTAATGGTAAAAATATTTTCTAATTTCACTTTAAAACCAATTCAAAATATAATCTAATCATATAAATAAATTAGATTAAAAAGTGGTTTTGAATTAAAATACAACATTTTACACAATTCATTAAAAAAATGAACTTTATCGGAAAGATATCAAAAATTTACACAAAGTAAATTTTGATGTCCCGATTCTTAATAAGAGTATTATTTGGTCCAAAAGAATGTTTAAGAGTGAACAAAACTATATTTAATGACGGTTATCCATCAAAAGGTGATAAGTGAACCTTTAGTGAAAACTAGGGCATATACACCTAGAATTGAATTCTTTCCGTATTTTAAGCCTTTATCTTTTATTGTATAAATGTAAAAATATTTAAGAACATATATAATCATATTTTAGTTATTTCTATCCATTCCCGCCATTACAACGGCTACATGTTAACTACCATTTAAAATAATATTATTTTATTATTAGAGTGCAGCGTAAAATTCCCAAGAAACTCGTTGTTGCGTGTTGGGTACGCCATCTAGCATAGCGTCCCCTTTAAAGTCATATTAATATTTTATTCACAAATATGGATAAATATGAAAATTTCATATTCCTTATTTACCTGGGGTGTTACATCCTTCCCCCCTTTTGGAAATTGCGTCCTCGCAATTTTAAAATTGCGCTTGGAAACTTCCTTGAACGTCCCACATCGGAACAAGAGTCGGTAAAACAAACACTTTAAAATAAAGAGAGATAAGTACAAAGTTCACCCGAGTTAACCCATACTAGGATTCCAAGTATGAAAATATGGACATGGAGGAAAAAACAAAGGGTCATGTTCTGATGGAGAGTGATAGAAAACATGTTTAGGAGAAAGTTAACCACGAGAAAATCACAAACTTGTGATGGGTTAAACGGTATTCGATTCCCCAGTAGGAAAAGTTAATAGACAACATTTTTGTTTTAAGTTACTTTTTATTGAGGAATTTATTCATAAGGAAACATAATCACTTATCATGTTGACTTTCAACTTTTATTAGATTCCTTACACAAAATCATATTTTCTCCAAAAGACGAGTATTTAGGAAGACTTGTTCCCATTAAGAGTACTATAATCAACTTCTAGAGAATCACCTAATCCCCAAAAGAGAACTATATACATCCCATGTTTTTAGGCTTTAACCAAAACCAAAACCAAAAAGGTTAGTACAAGATCAGATAATCCAGAAAAGGATAACCCCTTATAAAAATAAAATCTATTCTTAATCTCCAAAATTTCTCCAACAAACCCCAAAGTTCAACGAGGACCATCCGATAAACAATTTGTCCATAAAATCCTTCAAAGTAAACCAATATAATATTGAAACCCAAATATTTGAAGCATTTAGTCACATAGTCTTCCAAGTTAAATCGTAACATTTATCTCCAAACAA
The DNA here is from genome assembly GCA_963277665.1 of Viscum album. Taxonomy (NCBI): domain Eukaryota; kingdom Viridiplantae; phylum Streptophyta; class Magnoliopsida; order Santalales; family Viscaceae; genus Viscum; species Viscum album. The sequence goes on from OY728137.1 coordinate 1,664,123,192, forward strand.
CATTAGTCGCTCCTAAAGTCTCGCATTGAAAAGTAATTATCCTAATCACATATCCTCCAAAATCAACTTACTCTTAATTCATAAAATCATATAACTAAAAATAATCAGTCAAACTAACCAGGTGATTCATGTAGTCCAGTGGTAGGCGATAAATACCAGTCACACTTTGGTTGTGGGTTCGATTCCCGCAGCTTTTTCCGACGCGACGGGTAGTCACAGGGTCTGCGTGTTGTCCTTTTTCCAAAACTATATAATTCTTAAAACATTCCCCAAAATGAGAAAAAAATCTTCAAGAATAATCATAACATATTTTAACCTCAAGTTTATCTCATTCCTTTCATTTTCCATCATATCATAGAGTAACCCATAATTACCTAAAAATTAAGTATCATATAAACCCTAATGGTTACCTTAATAATTATTACCTGAATTTTCACATCGAGTTGGCCATCTCGTACATGATGCATTAGAGAACTCACCAAGGTTGAAGTGGTTGATCATGACTCCTTGATATTTGGTTTAGAACAACCACGAGTTTCCTCATTGAATCCTCCATTTTATCTATTATCTTAATCAGAGAACCACCATAGTTTCCTTCAAACCTGTTGTCTCTTTGGTGCCTGCTAGATCCATCCATTCACTAAAAATAGAAATGTCAGTGTGAGTATATCAACAAAACCATCATGTACTAATGAGGAAGGTAAACACTAAGATACACTTACTCATTCACTTTATCTAAAACTAGGACTCTTTCTGAAATCCTAACCATTAAGGTAATGTCACTTATGCTTAAAGAATACCCTAACCTCTAAAGTTATCTAAACTGACCTTTGATACCAACTATAAGGCCCCAGCCTTAAACCTTACTTAATCTTGAGTTATTACAAGATTACACATTGAGGATCTTTTTAGGTTTAGAGTTTTAGAGAATTAGATCATGAAACTTGCATTACATTCCACATTTAAACAAAGTGGTTACATAAAAGACAGTATTCATTCTTCCCATCAACGAAAACATATTTAAAATAAAACATGGATTCTTTCTTGACACATCCTTGACACTATCATCACATCATGTACCCTTCCATTGAACTGTGAAAAACATTTCAAAAACTTGGGATGAGCATAAAAAGCTCAGTAAGGGATATATAGATATGGAAAGGAAACATGAGTACATGTATACATAAGAATGAAATCATACTTTACCCATAAAACATAGGCATATCAAATCATGAATAAATCATTGAAATCATAATACATAAAGGTAACTTGAGGCATTCATATCATTCTTACGTGGGGAGTAACCCTCTTGGCTACGTTTGGAATACCCATCACAGTATATTCCCTAAATCTCTTCGGATAAACCTTATCGTTTCACTCCTTCGCGTTACCCAATGCATTGGAGAGCTATAACGGGCTCACCCGCCCTTAGTTTATCACGGAACCACCCATCTTCATAATAATTCCCAAGAACCATAACATGATCATATCACATAAAACATGCATAAAGGAAACATAACATTTCCACATTTCAATCACGAGATATCAATACAACAAATTGATATAATAAAAACATTATGAAAACCATTTTCAATACCAAAGTAAAACATGGTATTTATTTTTCTTTTAAAAAAAGAAGGTATGGCTTGAAGAGGAAGCCGAAACTCAAATAACGGTTACGACGGCGGAGAAGTCGTGGTCGACGCAAACGTACGACAAAAAAATTCACTTTTTTCTTTTAGTAAACGCTTCTTATAAAAAAGATTCCTTTTGAATAAACGGAAAAGTCAAAGGGGTTTATACACCGTATAAAAGAAAGTTGTGTATAAAATAAAATATGCCTCAATGAAAGGAGATTGAGACGAAGTCCCATACCACCTTGAAGCTTTTAACATTTTAAACCATTAATATCCATATAAATAAATCCTTAAAACCATTTTGAAAACATGGATATTAGTAAGAACAAATAATTAAAACATTTAAAACGATATTTTGGTTAAAGGGGTTTTACCAAAATTAGAGACACTTGAATACAATAATCGAGGAATAATATTTAGTCAGAACTTTATAATATCATGAGAATAAAAGGATTCATGATATAATACTCCAAAAGACAGTATATACACCATATAAGAGTGAATTGGTGCATAACAACAATGAACCCTCAATAGAAATGACAAATGTGATGAAATCCCTTATAAAGAAGGTATCCTTAAATTAAGGACAAATCAATCTCAAAAATATGTGTGAAAAATATAAATACACCCAATATAAGTGGATATTAAGTGTAAAACAATAAAAGGTCATTCACACATATTCAATAGATGATATATTCAATGACTACATGTTGAACCCAAAGAAATCGAAATTGGGTTAAAAAGTTCCCTTGACAGCCTAACGACATCACATCAAAATGAGTTGATGAGAGATAAAAAGAGTATCTCATCACTTGGACATAAAATTTACATCAATAAGGATATATGAGAACATATCCCAACATAACAATATGTAAATTAAAAGACCCAACAAAATAAGTCTTTTAAAAAAGAGGAGGGTGGAAGGTTCCCTTACCGACTTGGGTATCTTTCAAAACATACACCCCATGAAAGAAAGACAATAGGTCATTGATGTAAATACTCATAAACGAAAGTATATTACACAAAGAGTATAATAATGGGTAGTACATACACCACTCAATGGAATTTGTGGCGAATGTAGCATAAATCTCACGTGAATAAAAGTGAGATGAAAAATCCCTTATGAAAACCCGGCAGCCTAACGGCGCCACATAAAACTTCCGAATATGGATTGATGAGATCAAATAGGGTATCCCGTCACATTACAATAAAATTTACAGAATGAGGAATATAAAAGAACATCCCCCAACATTACAAATAGGAGCTTAATAGAAGTGACATAAAGGAGAGTACTTAAAAAGAAAGAGAGAGGTTAGATCTCTTACGAAAGTTCTGCAGCCTAACGGCGCCACTCAAAACATACAAAATGGATTGATGAGAGAGAATAGGGTCTCCCATCACATGAACATAAAAATTACATTAAGTGTAATATAAAAGATCATCCCAATAACAAGAAAGATGAGCTTTAAAAGAAATGACATAAAAGTGTGTACTTGAAAAGAAAGAGAGGAGTAGGATCCCTTACCTCGGGTCCGACTTGACTCGATCGTTCTTTAATATCCTGAATAATAAACATGAGTTAATTTATACTTCCTTAAGAACATTTTTCAAGTTAATTATTCCTTTTATATCACTTATTACCATGTCATAATCATTATGTAATCATTTAAGTTAATAATATTTGTTTTGCCGATGTTTGGTTCCTAAGTCGAAAGTGGACTTCTTACAATTACATGTTGTTCGTGTGGCCAAATGTTTATTATATCCAGAATTGTATTCATGATGTAGATATCATATATTTCATATATATCCAGTACATTCATTAATTTATAACGTTACATAATCATTTAGAGGTAAGAAATGAAATGCACCGTTCATGGAGACGGTAAGCCGTACGTACGCATGAACGCTACTTTCATTTCTATTTTGTATTTTATATAATGGAATAATAATGATATAAAGGTATATTATAATTCTAGTATAATATCATATATAATATCATAGTTCCATCCTTTATACGTCCCACATATGGTATTAACGAATCGCATCACTTTGAGGGGGCGGTTGTCCGCACTTCCTAAAATGAAGATATCGTGTATACCCATAATGGAAGCCATAAAGGTAAGACACAAATGAAAAATACAGAAGCATAAGTAAAACATAAAAATATTATATATCATATATAAAAAATAGTGACATCATAATGGCCACCTTTGAAGGTGTTAAAAGAATGTTGAACAATCATCGTTTCGGGAGGCAGAAATTCGCCATCCACGGAAACCGTATGTTCTTTAACCATTTGATGTAGTTGTGTGAGAGTGTAGCTCGAATAAATATTATAACAACATCCTAGTATATTAGAGATACTGGTTTTGTTACAAATAAAATAAATAAAAAGAGTTTAGGGGGTTGGAGAAGCAAAATAAAACAAATGAACATGAGAGAATGAATTACCATTAAAAGTGTAACTCCTTTTGATTTGAGCCTAAAGGCTTCCTTTGAAAGAATTATGCCCAAAGGGAATCCCCAAGGATGAGGAGTGGGATGTGGAGAGAGTAATTGGGCAGGGGTTGGCCGATCCAAAGGCTTGAGGAGTGTGTTAAAGGAGGTAGAGGTGGGGGCCTTTTATAAGAGGAGAGGAGGGGCACTTTTGGAAAGTAAAGAAATATTACTTTATTTGAAAATGTGTTTCGGTTTCAAAAGGTCCCACATTGATATAATTCGTGGATAAGGTGATAAGGCTTCGAAATCCACTCATCCAATAAGTTTTGGACATGTGTAGTTCATAGATTTTACATTATCTTTCCATTTTATTTAAATCGTCAAATAATGATGTCATCGCTGCATCATTATTATGTCATAAATAATTTAATTTATTTAATGTCTAAAAATTATAAAAAAAATACTATGATATATGAAATCTTTTTAAATTTCCAATGAATATTTATAATCAAAAATCTGACTTGTATAACCCCATTAAAAAATGGTTTTAGTAAAACATATCATGTTTGTGTCATTTTTACTTTTACATTAAATAAAATGTTATTTATGTCATTTCCCAACCAAAGTGGATCCATGGGGTCCCCAAGTTGGCCCATGGCTTGTCTTGGTCGGCCATGACTCACCCAATAGGTGTAGGACAAGTGTCATGGTGTTTTCACATTCTTATAATATCATTTTTACCTTAAATTACACTAATTACCACTAATCGCGATTAAAAACTTAATAAGTTACTATTCACCAAAAAATTATTTTCATCCCATTGAACCACATTTTTCATACTAATGACAACCATGTATGCCGGATTTTCAAAATTCAATACACATTAGTGGTAAACTTTCATTTAACTGAAAAATCAGTTTGCTTGATTACCACTTATTGGTTTCACTATTCATCAAAAATTGGAGTTTTTCAGAAAAATACCAAAAATTCACCCTAAGCTATATTTGATATTCTGAATTAAAAAATGAAGTCCGTTTTACAAAATTCAAAACATATAAGTCACAGTAATTAATTTAATAATTAATTCCCACTGTCATGTCAAATAGCGTCTTTTATGAAACAATAAGTATCAAAAGATTGACACTAGTTTAAGTCTGATTTCAAAGTGAAATTGATTCCAACGACCACTATTGGATTTAATGGTAATTTTTTTTTCTAATTTCACTTTAAAACCAATTCAAAATATAATCTAATCATATAAATAAATTAGATTAAAAAGTGGTTTTGAATTAAAATACAACATTTTACACTATTCATTAAAAAAATGAACTTTATCGAAAAGATACCAAAAATTTACACAAAGTAAATTTTGATGTCCCGATTCTTAATAAAAGTTTTATTTGGTCCAAAAGAATGTTTATGAGTGACCAAAACTATATTTAATGATGGTTCTCCATCAAAAGGTGATAATTGAACCTTTAGTGAAAACTAGGGCATATACGCCTAGAATTGAATTCTTTCCGTATTTTAAGCCTTTATCTTTTATTGTATAAATGTAAAAATATTTAAGAACATATATAATCATATTTTATTTATTTCATATCCATTCCCGCCATTACAACGGCTATATGTTAACTACCATTTAAAATAATATTATTTTATTATTAGAGTGCAACGTAAGATTCCCAAGAAACTCGTTGTTGCGTGTTGGGTACGCCATCGAGCATAGCGTCCCCTTTAAAGTCATATTAATATTTTATTCAAAAATATGGATAAATATGAAAATGTCATATTCCTTATTTACCTGGGGTGTTACATCACTAGTGGGTACACTTTTTTTAAATGAACATGATAAAAATAACACTATAAATCATTATAGATATTTCCAAAAGATAATTGTTATGAAACATTATTTTTTAATCAAATTGGTGATTTTGTTGACCAGCTCTTGGGATATATTTATTTTTTTATGTATTACATATGGTCTAAGAACAATAACATGAAAGGGAATGAGTAAAATTATGAAGGCAACATTTTATACCAGATACAATCATTATGAGTCTGTGGTTATTTCTTTAAGGATCATAAACACCCCACCTATATTTATAGAACATATTAATAGTTTCTTCTAAGAATAAATAGATAAATATATAGTTTTTTATTGTGATATCTTGAATTTTTATATATATTTTGAAAATATAATATATTATTTATGAATTATTCTACAAACATTTAATGAAATTTAGTTATATCGAAAATTTAAAAAATATTTTTTTTATTATAATATATTTCATTCCATATAGACAACATAAATAATGATAGATTAATTGTTGATCCCCCTATAACTAATGTGGTCACTGAATCTGTAGAAAATATAAATTTTACTAACATTTTCTTAGTGGGTTATTAATCTATTACTAGAAATTTTTTTGAAAAAATTTCAAAACAATCTTGATTATTTACACTGTAATTTCAAAAAGGAAATAAATATTTCTGTAGAAAATAATTTGAAAACTTTTTTCATTAACTAGAAAGATGACATATAAATGATTTAGATTTGGTAATAACCCATATAAATGTTGAATTTTCATCAACTATGACACATCATTGAATGTTCATGGTAATTTCTTGATGAAAGATGATATTGAAATTGTTTATGCTTTATAGAAATAGGAACTAAAAGAGTTAAATAATACTACACTTAAATTTATAATAGCTATAATGTTTTTTATATAAAATTTTTGATATATTATAAATATATATCCATGTAATAAACATATATTTATCATAAAAATTTAATATATTTTTATTTAAATAGAATTATTTGAATATGAGACATTAGATATGGAATTAATTGGTAGTGGATTATGAATGCATGATTCATTATCAAATGACAAAAGAATAAATATTATTTGATACTTAGAATCAAAAATATAATTATTTATTAACATTATTTCACTAATAACATAAACCATTGATTAAAAAATGATAAATATTTTCTTAAATGTTTTTTATGTACGAATTTACACTATTTCGATTAATGGTCAACTGCAATCCACTCTATTATTATGAATTAATAATTATAAGACGAAATTAATTCTGTAAAAAGACAATGTAGAAATAATTATTAAGGGTGTATCTACTAAATATAATAATGATGAATAATTTTTTATATTTAATTTGACTCTGTGCACCTTTTGATTCTAAGTTGAGGACATAATTTTTTATTGATTATCTAACTCCTCATTTAACATTATTCTTTTTTATACTAAGATGAATAATGAAATCTATGACTATTATGAATAATATTTTATAAAAATATATATTTTTTAATTTTCATTTAAATCTATCGCATATAAAATGAATAAATAAGAATAATATTTTATGAAGGGGATTTTTTATCATTTCAATATTCTAGAGAGAAAATGTGAAAAAATTTCATCTGTTTTCCAAGTGTAATGGACACATACATCTTAGGGTAATAATAAAATTTCATTTATTCTAGATCTCTTATTTAAATATTTTAGTATAAATCAAATTCAAGATACTCAATTATTATGTTAAATTTCTAAAATGTATATTAAGTAGAAAGAAATTTTATATAAATTTAATCTCTCTATTGTATATGGCCATGATCCTAGTTTATCTTTATGTATTTCTAAAGGAAAACAAAATTAATTGGGTACTTCATTCTGTAGAAGGACATTTTTTTCATATTTAAAAGGTTTTATAGATGGATGCATGATTTATTACTTGGAAGAAATTATTTTAATTATTCGATTTACATGGGATGTTTGGATAACCGTATTTATTTTCTCAAGTTTTTTTATAATAAACTATTTCATTATGATAAAAATTAGGAACCCTTTTAAGTGTTACAGGGAATTCGGTTGGGAATATATATTTTTTGGGATGAATTGGGTGAAATTTATTTTATGGGAAGAAAATTGGTAGAGGAAATGGTTTATATAGTTAATTTAATTAAAAAAACAAGTAGGAACCCAACATTAGAAAAAAAATGTTCTAAAAATATCCAGATAAAAGAACATTATTTTGAGGGAGGTGATTTTGTTTTTTTATTGTATCACTATAGAAAGTTATTATGTAAATCAAAACATGGCTATATTATATTGATGTTTCATATGACCTTGATAAAACATAGATCAATATGATTTTCTTGTAAACTTATGGTCATTTCATCATTTGTTTATCCTAGGTACATAATTTATTACATGATTAGATGTAAGTAATGTATATTCAAGATTCATCTCATGATTTAATCAGAATGTTTTTTCGGTTTTTATTGAACCATTATCATGTGGAATAACATACTATTGAGAATATTTATTATAGAATAAAAAAAATCACCATTTTTCGGTTTTGTGGAAGAACAATATAGTGGAAGAAGTAATTCGAGAGACACAAAAATCTATCTGGTAAACATATACCCACTTGTTTAATATATCATAAAAATTATGAAATAGTTTCCAAAATGGAGAATGAATATAGAATAAATTAAAATTTTTATTAAAAAAATTCTTATATTATTCATTTCGTATTTATAGATTATCATTAATTATAAAAATATTATGAAATATTCAATTTAAAGGAAAAAAGATTTATTTTTACCAAATTTTGGTAAACACATTATATATTTTTATTTATATTATAAATCTTTAGATTTGTGAATTTTTGTTTAAAATTGAATTACATTTTTTAACTCAGAAATTTATAATAATCATAGGATAATTTGTTTTATAATTTTTCTAAAATTAATATTTTTCAAAATATATTGAAAAAATATTGATTATTATTGGAAACAATATTTTCACTTAAATAATTTATAATGTCATAATAATTTTATATTTTTATTTATAATTTAATTAGTAAATTTCTTTATAAATTGATCTAATTATATGTTTTAAATTATTTTTAAAATTGAATTTAATATAAACTCATTTTGTACATACAATTTATTTTATAAAAAAATTATTTTTTTGTAATGCTTATTAGATTTTATTTTAAATTAAATTCATCAAGTTTTATGTCATGAATATAGAAAAACAGATTCTATATATGGAATTTAGAGGCCAAATTATGTTAATATTTAGCTTTTATTTTTCTAAATATTTAATCGTAACCCCCATAAATTTTTTTACCATAGTAAAAGGAAAATAATGTAATTAATCAGAAAAAGAAAATGATATGAAATATAAAATTTCCATAATTTTCAGGATCCATCTTAATATATAACATATACTAGGGAATTTATACCAGAATTAAATTTAATTGATTACCAAGGATAATTTTGGATTAGAGTTTTATAAAATTAGGATAGAATCATACATTGAAAATATATACATTATAAATGGAATCTTTTACTCAATATAAATTATTAACAAAATACAACATTATTTAAAAATAAAACTACCTTTATTTTCAATAAAAACAATCACAAAATTAATATTGTTTTATTATTTTCTAATAACCAAACTCAAACCCTAGAATAACAGTTCAAAACATTGGTTGAGCACCAAAAATTAGTAGGGGACATAAAAATATGACAATCGACCATTAGTCTGTGAATTCACAAAGACACATGATGTCATATTGATAAATATATACTTATCAACCTCAAAAGTAATAAATACTATATTTCTTATTACATTTGTTTTATATAAAATATAAAAAACATAAAAATCTATTTAGGTTACATAGGAAATAATTTTTATACAATATTTACTTAAAATTGTAACCCTCATAGCTACTATATGATTTTTAGTAGTTATGAAAACCGTTAAATGTATCTTTTAGGGTTATCTTATGATGTAGCAATCCCAATTACACTTGAACAAACAATTTTAATAAAAAAACATTCCTTAGGAATTAAAGGGTTATCAAAACCCTCTAATTTATTGGTTTAAAAAAGAATCATAGTTGTTTATAAATAATTTCCATAAACCATAACATAGTTTTAATACATGAACACTTATATCATGAAAACATTGCATAAGGAAAATAACATATTTTGAAGGAATACTGCACAAATAAAATGTAAAACATAATCATTGAAAATAACCATATAATGAAATAAAAGTGTTTTCACACCATTAAGTATTCATGGTATCAGTTAAATAATCTCATTATATAAAATTGGAACAGAAATATTTTTCAAATTTTCTAGAAGATACATTAAATAAGAATTTTGATGGAAGGTCATTTAACTAAGCATTGAAATCCTTAAAACTGGTCGAATACACATTTATATTATTTTAAATGGAGTGATAAATTTATTTTATTATTATAATCAAATATATAATAATTTATATGATCTTTTTATAACTCATTTTCACATGTTTATTAGTAATATTTAATTACTTTCATTTTTTTATGTGTGTTTGATTTATGGTTTCACTGCCAGTTCATTGTAGATTTTCAAGTCAAAGTTTAATAAAAATATATAAGTGAGAACACACACACACACACACATATATATATATATATATTTGTTATTTTAAATAATGATATTATAAAATAAATATCACAGGAATGCTTAAATGGGAAATGAATATTAATCATCCATGAGGGTGGTAAATCGATACACCATAGACATTGTTTTCATTTTAAACAATAAAAGGATATGATATGAGATTCAATGATGGGTAGAAAACTAAAAAATGTTGTTACATATATATATGATACAATAGTAAGCATTAGTCATTATAAAGGGGTTGGGGGGAATCTTGAGGTTAGAATGAATTTAAAATAGAAAGAGGAATTTACCTCGTGTATATTGTCTCCTTAAGAACCACCTTATAGATAATAATTTACGTTTTTTTGAGACTATAAGAACTAGAATGTGGATAGGTATTAAAAGAAGATAGTTAGTATGTGATGATTATTCAATAAATCTTAATATGATGTAATTATTTACATGTTTGAGTCCCCTTCTAATATTAAGGTGAGGGAGAATTTATGAATTATGTTATATATATATAATATAATAATGCTTTTATCTGGTAAAATGCTTCCAAAAGTCATATAAATCCCAGAGGATTGAATTTTTTTAAAAATATTATCCCACTTGTTCTTATTTTTATAAATAGTTTAATAAAATATTATATTCATGAAATATATTTTCTGTCATATTTAACAATATTCTTTTATATGACATTAAAAATGACAAAAAATGGTTCAAACATTCAAAAAATATATTTTATTGACTCATAATCAATTATTTATATTTTATTAAATTTATTTATCAACATAATTTTCACAATTTTAATTTATTTTGTTATTTTTAATATCTTTTATAGTATTTTCAAAATAATTTAATAATTACTACATCAACATTGGGGATGAAATTAATGTAATTATTTCATGCATAAAAATTATAAAAAATAACATTAATAATATAAATATTATATCTTTACAAATACATATTATGGTCAATATAGATTCTAGAAAAAAAATATTGAAAATTTATAATAATTAAAACCCATCATGTGAAAGAGTTGAATTTATTTTTTAATAATAATTTAACAAGGGCTTAAAGTCAACAACGTGAATTCAAAATATCCATAATTCCATCCAAATATGATTATATCCAATCATCATTCATAAAATATAATTTATAATAATATTTACGGCATTTTAGTGTGCTTATCATTTTTTTTAAATACATTTTAGTGATTTTTCCCCTACATGAACAAGTAATCCATCAGCATTTCATAAGAATTAATCTAAATTAATTTATATATCGAAATTTAAATTATATTAATAACATAAAAATAAGTCAAAATACTTGGATCATGATAATATTTAATATTCATTCATTATTTATATCTACTAAAATCCATCTCAAGACACATTCTTTAATTTGTTAATTTAAATTTTCATGAAATATACATGAATTTGTCAAGAATTCCAATATGATTCGTGTATTCAAACTAAAAAATTTAAATAATTGTAAAAAAAATTAATAATAAATAATTGTTTTCGAATAATTCATGCAATGAATTTTATGAACTAAAATATTACCAATAAGAAACCAAATATGTCTTCTCCATATTGTCTAGGAAACACATCGGGACTGAAAATAACATTTATATTTATAATAATTTGTTAATTTATTCATTTTGGATTTTTTAATGATATTTTAATTATAGTATCTCAATAATTTCATTCAATAAGTTTATTAAAAAATTATTTCATAATTATTTCATGAAGATGAAACAAAAATACTAATTTTTTTGTTATATTTTTTTATAATTTTCACATGAAATTTAACATTTCGATAACATTCTAAATAATTAAGATTAAGATAAATTTCAAAACAATGAAATATAAAATGATATTTGTTTTTTATATTAAAAATATATTTATTTAAAATAAATTTCATAAATATAATAATATAAAAATAATTTTTAACCAAAGTTTCAATTTCATGAATTATATAACATAATCGATATAAATATTTAATTAAATAAATCTAACAAATATGTTAACAAAATATTCTACATGTTCCAAGCTTGTAACAATAACTGCTGAAATAATTTTATTATATTAGTTCATTGAATCTGTAATGATCCATGATTTGGTTGTATGGACTTTTTTCCCTTTTTTGTGACTAAAACATTAAAAATATTTTACTAAAAAAATTGTAAAAAATGACAAACTCTTTTATTTGAAAACTAAAATATTCATCACATGAGGATAAAATGAATAAATTTAAATTTATAAATATTTCACGGGATTCTAAAATATTTACCTTCATCGTCGTATTTTATTTTTAATTTTCAGTGAATAAATAGTTATAATAAATTCATACATTGTGGTAATGAAGTAATTAATCAATTAATGGAATAATTTAATAGATAACAATATAAATATTTAATGTAATATAAATTTAATGAATAATTGTGATTAACGCATTTTGGAGGAAACTATAACATGATATGGATATGTGAATAACATTATATTAATATTCTTCTATTGAATTGATATTTATAAAATCAAATAAAATTAATTGTTCTAAAATTTATATTATTTATATTTTATGAAATTTTTTAATGATAAAAAATTAAATAAAATAATATATTTAAAAAAATGAATGGTATATTGTAAAATAAAATAACCATGATCCATTTATGGGTTTTTCCTCATTTTATATTAATAGTATTAACCGTTAATATGGTGATAATTTTAATATTGAGGTAATTTTTAAAATGGTTAATGATGTTCTAAAAATTTGATAAAAGAAAATAATGTGATATATACTTTTATGAATTTTTTAAGATGCTATTTTTTCAACTCATTCTAATATAATATTTTTATATTATTGATTTTGATACAATTGATCACTAAATTAATATATTGTCATTAAATATTATTAAAATTCCAAAAGTGACCCTCATCGATCATATGAAAGGAGGTAACATATTTTCATTTATTCAAACATAAAAAACAATTTGGTATATACAAACTATATCAATACCACATAAAAAATCAATTCCCACATTCAATCATTCGGTATTGGCCATCTTGGTGGCACCACGTGGCACCGCCTATTGGCACACGGTACCCGCCAGAGTGGTCCCACTCGACGTGACACGGCCTAGTAGTGGTTCTTGCTAGCTATCCCCTTTCAGCGCCGCGATGGCGCCCCTATTCTCCCATGGTATTCCATTTTTCGGCCACCCTACAGGTGCACTATAGTGGTTAAGTAGCCACGACCTTCCTCCTCTACTGGCGGTGCAGACGTGCGCCGCCCTGCCTGTACGCGTTCAGTCGGCATGTCGGTCACTCCCCTTCTCCACTGTGGCCAACGGGCCATGGACTCTTCCGATACCGGCGGCATGGATGTGCGTGACACATGTTTCACGTGGACGGCTGGAAATCTAGATGCTTTCCTCCTAAGTGGCATCCGACGGGCTGCAACCTTCTCAAGAGGCGCGGTTGCGCCGCTGCCAACATGGCGACTAGCCAGTGTGTTGGCTGCCACCTATACCTTGCCGGAATCGGTCGTCGGCTATGTGGTCATGTTCTACTCAACACGTCGATCCACCGTGAAGAATAAGCCAACATTGACGTAGCTGAGGGATCAGGCCATGTTCATTTGTCATGTACCCTTCACGCTATGTCGGTCGCAGGCGGTTCATAGATTGAAATCAATATTTCATCACAAAGACAAAAATTTATAATTTCTTTACCTTGATCATTGGAGATGGCATGAGGGAAAAGATGAAGATGATGAATACACCGATGTCAGTTTCTCCTACAACATCCTTCTGAACAATGATCCAATTTCATTTCAACATTCTTTATTTGGAGAGTTGTTTGTTCTTCGTTGAAGCTTCAATGTTTCCTCCACCAAGATTTTTCCGGAAAAATATTTTCACAAAAATCAACCCTATTATTGGTGAGGATCCAACATTAATTGAGTTATGTTTATTAATTTAATTAATGTCAGCACTTAAATTGGTAGAATTATAAGTGTTAACTCACATTAATAGAGATGTTTCGGTGGTCCCAACTACCATGGTTCAAATGAGAGGTTAGAGGATATGTGTTTAAAATAAATTATATTTATTTTATTTTATCCTCTATAAAATATGAAAAAAAACATCTACCGTCGAACTACTGCGGTCTAGGTGAACGTATCCTTAAGAGAATATCGACATTGTGAGTTTAATGGTGTTCTTAGATTTCAATTCAGAGGACCCATTCAAAAGTTACAAAATTTGGTTCACGTTTTTACTGAACGTACCAAAAAAATGTCCAGTAATTCATTCTGAGCACACCAAGCCTTAGAATCACTCACTGTAAATTTTTGGAGACTTGTATTAATTACATATAATTAAAAACAATTACATGGAAAATATAAGGTATTTTACATTCTCCCCACCTTTGGGATTTGTGTCCCCAAATGCCACAACACAATATAGTGAAACAAGTGGGGGTACTGAGCATGAATCTGAGAATCTAGCTCCCATGTGCTCTCTTGGAGGCTCGCGTTCTAGAAACAAACACGCAGCAGAGGTATCAAACACCCATAAAGGACTCCCTCTTATCGATCATCAACCTCCACTAGGACCATTGAAAATGTCGCCTCGTCGTAGATTTATATCTCACCTTAGTAAATGATGTGTGAAGGATCATGTATGTATCCCCTCTATCCAGATATGTGGAAAATGTCATGCACCCAGTGCAAATGAGGGAGAAGAGCTAAGGGGTATGCGTTCTAGCCAACTATGTTGAGGACCTGAAAGGGTCCGATAAAGCTCAGAGATCACTTGATTCCCTTGACAAATCTCCACAAACCTCGCCGAGGTGAGGCCCGTAGAAAGGCATTGTCACCATCCTCAATGTTGGCAAGTATATGTCTCCTTTCAGCATATGACTTATGCCTGATCTATGTAGTCATCATCAACTCCTGGTTGATCTGCACCTTCTCCGTGGTAGCACATACCATCTCAAGTCTCCTTAGTGCTGACTCCCTAGGATGAGTCCAACAAAGAAAGATATGAAAGGTCATCTGTATAATGCCTCGAATGGTGCCATACTAATAATGGATTGATTGCTGTTGTTGTATGCAAAATCCCCCAAGGGAAAGTGATCCTCCATACTATGGCTGAAATCAATGTTGCAAGAACACAACATATCCTACAAGGGTATGAATAGTATTTATGTCAGACCATCCGTCTGAGGAAGAAGGGTGATGATCAATCAAAGATAATTCATGATTGCCACCTGCATGTACCCCCATAATTGGGAAGTAAAACTTTATCATGATCAGAGACAATCATCGGTGACACTCCTTGATTTCGTACAATCTCTTATACATAGAGGAACCCTAATCCCTCTACCAATCCATCTTCTATGATAGGTATGAAGTGGGAAAACATAGTGAGTCGATCCACAATTGCCTAGATGGAATCATGTCCCTTAGACCTGTGTGTACGTCATGTCACAAATTCCATGGAAATTCCATCCCACATCTACTGTTGCACCTATAGTGTCTGAACTAAGCCTCCTAAAACAAGATGCTCTACCTTCACTTGCTGACATGTGAGGAAACAAGAGACAAAATCTTCTACTGGTTTCTTCATTCCTGACCACCAAAACTGCCCCCGATGGTCCTGATATATCTTCCCCAATCCTGGTTGTACCCCTAGAGGGGAGGTATGAAAATACTTCTACAATACCTCTTGTAGCATCACTGGTACCATAGTACGCCCTCTGAAAAGGATGATGTGCTCCCCAACTTCAGAAAATCCACCTGGTGCATGTCCTATGGATATCAAAGCACGTAGAGCCTCATATTCAGTGTCCCCAAGCAGCATCTCCCAGACTCGCTGAAGGAGTGGCAGACTGACTGTCAATGACTAAAGATAAGCTACTCCATCTCGATCCCAATAGGATATCCGCAAAGCAGCTATCTGTACCATCACCTCACTCAAAAAATTTATACCCGATCTCCTTATGATTTCATCTACTACTACATTCCCCTTCCAAGTAGTATAGGCTATCTAAAAGTCATAGTCTTGGAGGAGCTCAATCCAACACCTCTGTCTCAGGTTCATGTCCTTCTGAGAGAAGATATACCTGAGACTCTTATGATCATAGTAGACTATGAAATGTTATCCCATCAAGTAATGTTGCCACATCTCCAAGAACAATGCCTCTACTACGAACTCCTGGTCATGGGTAGAGTAGTTCTTATCATGATGTCTCTACTTTTGAGAACCATAAATGCTCACTACTCACTCCATCATCCTGACACATCCAAGCCCGGTCCATGATGTGTTGGAGTAGGATACGTAATCAATTCCCTCCTATGGAATCCTCAAGATGGGGGCACTCGACAGTCTCTGCATCAGCTCATGGAAACTCTGCTGGCATATATCCGATAACACAGAGGGTTTCCCCTTCTTCGTCAATGCTGATAACGGTGCCACAACCATGGAAAAGTCAGGCACAAACCATTGGTAGTATCCGCCCAAACCTACGAAACTTCACACCTTGTTCACTCTCCTTGGTGGCTCCCAAGCAAGAACAACCTCAATCATCCCTATATCCACTAAAACTCCAACCTCCAAAATAACGTGTCCCAGGATGTGTACCTCTCGGATCAAGAACTGGCACTTCGAAATGTTATCATAATTTTGGTGATCTTAGAGTGTGTCTGAAACTGTCTGCAGAAGATAGGCATGCTCTTCTTCTGTTTCTGATTATATCAAGATGTTGTCAATGAATACTACTACAATGTGATTGAGGTATGGATGGAAGATCATGGTCGTGAGTCCCATGAACACTGCTGGGGTGTTGTTCATTCCTAATGGCATAACCAGGAACACAGAATGGCCATAAAGACATCTGAAGGTCATCTTATGCACATCCTCGTCACGTAACCTGAGATGGTGATAGCGTTCTATGTGGTCTACCATTGAAAACCATCGTGCTCCCTCCAGCCGATCAAAAAGATAATCAATCCTTATTAGTGGTTACTTGTTATACGAGGTCACCTGGATTGGGCGCTGATAGTACACATAGAGTATCAAACTCTAATCCACTTTCTAGAAGAACAAAATCGGCGCTTCCCAAAGTGAAACACTCGTCCTAATGAACCCCTTGCTCTGGAAGTCCTTCAGCTGTACTCACAGCTCTCGAACCTCGGCAGGAGCCATCCGATATGTTGGGGTATATATCGGTGCTATCCCGGGGTACAAGTCGATGTAATAGTCCGCCTCTCTGTGAGGAGGTAGACCTGGAACATCATCAACGAAAACATCAGTGTACTGGTCCGCCACTACCAGAGTGATCAGAATCTCAACATCAAATGCACCGAGGGTAAGGTGATCCAGATGATGTGTTATCGACTGCACCCCCTATAAGAATTTCCATCATGTTCTAAAAAGGTTACCTTCTCACAGGTGAAGGAAAACCTAGTCCCTTCTTCATGGACACACCAAACTTTGAACCTAATATAGTGGATCTAAGAATTTATTGTAGATATGTAATCCATACCCCAGACGATCTCTTAAGGCCTCAACACTACTACTAGAAGATCTCAGTCGATGATTTCACCTCCTAGAGTATGATCTCACAATTGGAACTACTATGTAATCATTAAATTTCTACCATAGTAGTCTCTAGTCATATGGATCATGCCAACACCTCTACTAGAATCTCCGAGCTCCGAACGAGGGTCATGGAAATAAACGAGAGACTAGAACCTATGTCTATAAGTATTGCATCTAAGGTGGAGGAAACATGGATCATACCTCTAATCATCCGTGGAGCTCCATGGTTGTATGCCTCAGCTAACTGGAGTTGAGAATGTCTTTTTCCACCTACTCCTTGTGGTAGGGGTGGACCACCTATAGGTAGTGGTGTTAGAACCACGAATCATTGCCCACCTCTTGTTTCATGGCCAGTTCCTCTGCCACATTCAACTTATTCTTGTAGACCTCCTCGATCGAATCTTCGCCTCTGCCCAGTCGGTCCTTCAACCGTCTGTTGGTCATCTGTATGGTGGGTTGGGTAGTCACAATCCATGTGACCCCACCCGCCACACGATTAACAATGCCTTCATCTCGCCTGCCCTGCTCTGTCTTGAGAGCCTCGCACAACTAACCTAGTATCTTGCGGTCATCCACATGTAGGTTTGGTCCTCTTGGACCTCTACGTCATCTGTCTTCTGCTAGCTGCAGATGACTCTACTACGTGACATTATGTGGTGGGACTTTCTATCGGTCTCTACACAGCAAGGAAACTCTCGACTAAGAGTGCTCGTTCTAACACTTCCATCTATGTGAGGATGCTGAGAGAAATCATCAAAGCTGTAATATCTCATCTGATCCACTACTCAAAAGTCTGGGGCTTGAAGAAAGGGTTTGAAACTATGTCAGTGGAGTAGAGTGAGAGGTCAGTTGTAAGAACCCGGATCGTTGTTTCAGGTATTGTTTCATTTTATGGTCGTTTTTAAGGAAAAATGGGAAAATCGGGAAATGTTCGGAGTACATGTCGTGTACATTATGTGTGCAAACTGTGTACTTTTATCTCGTGCAAGGCCATGTGCTGGTCATGTTTGGGCCACACACATGGCCGTGTGGGGTGATGTAGAGGCCACATAGAGAAGAGTACAAAAAACCAATGTACACGGCGTGTACTCTAAAAGTACACACCGTGTAATTTTCTTTTTATTTCATTAATCGGACTGGGGTCGCAACATAACTTTGTATTCTTCTTCTTCTATGCCTAATTCTGCCCAGAGCTTTTGAGGAGGCCGAATCTTCTCCGAGATGCCAATATGTCACTGGATATCCGAACCGAACATTGTTAGTTGCAATAGAATCACATCAACGAGTTCTTGGTTCTACTTTATCCTTGTTTTATGATTCCTCCTCGTTTTCATGTTATCGTGGGTTGAGCATTTTGGACGTTTTCTCAGATCATCAAAGTTATAAGGAGAATCAATTGTCGTGGTTCACTTATATCGATCTCTGAAGATCAAGGTAGGTGGTTTGTTTCCCTAAGTTGAATTTCATTGAGCTTTGGTTGCAAAAGTGTCGGATACCCATGTATCGGGTATCCTGGGTTTGGGATTTTGATCCTATTGTTTAATCTATTTAGAATGATTTTTAGATTATAATTAATTGATCCTAATTCATGATTAGATTCATGTTTGAGGATCACACCATTCGTGTTTTCCATGTTTGTCTCTTTATTGTCATTTGTCACCATTTTCCTATGATTCAAACCCTATTGTAATTGCTAGTTTACATATTATAACTACTTGCTGGTGTTGCCTATTGTTTAAATGTTCTTGATGCATTGTAGTGATTATCCATGCAGTTGTTGAAATTACTTAGGGCTGATGAAAATATATTATGCTTGACTGGACTGCTCAGGTCTGTGAGAAGCTGGTGTGGGAGATCAAAGAGGGAATAGACGATTAAGTGTTTCCCTAGAGGGTCTTTTGTTTTTAGTTTCGTATGTAGGTCCTACGTGAATATTAATTTGTGATTCCCAAGAGTGTTCTTAGTTTACACATGTATCGATACAATAAGAGGAATTATACATAAGTGCTTTCTCAGAGAGTCTATAGCTATCATTGCAAGACAATAGGGGAATTGACGTAAGAGCTTCCCAGAGTGTTTGTGCTTTGTTTCATTACTAAACTATAGGGGTCTTCTAGTTTGATCCATCCAGATAGTCAGTGTGAATTTTGTTTGGTTGGTTGTGAGGAGTCCACTATGACAAAGAACAAGCTTGTGTTTGAACAGGTTGTGGGTTAGGTAGTCTTTTAGTTACCTACTGTGTTACTTTCTTTTCCTCGGAATAGAGAGCTTTTCTAGATTCCCTGGATGTTTAATTAAATGAATGTGAATTGAAATTTGTAGGATTTCTACTGGTGTACTCCTATTTCTTTAATATATTTATTTCCTTTACTTTTTCTATATTGCTCACTGACAGTAGGGCACACATCCTGTGGTGGTTTCCTACTAAGATTAGTCACACACCAAGTTTGGGTCCTATTTTTTGGCCCAAATAGATTATATGGTTTCAGGTGTGGATAGGTATTGTGGCCCTTCCACCTCAGGTACATGATTGGTGGTTGGAGCTGGAGAGCATGGGACTGGGCTTTGGCTCGCGATGCTATTGGAGTTTTTATTTACTTTTAGTATTTGGTTTTAGTTGTATTTCAACATGTTGTTTTGTTTACTATTTTCTATAGAAACATGTGCCATATTTCATCATTGTTATATCATACATTTCTTCTACTTTTAGTATCGATTGTCATATGCTATTCATGTTTCTGCTATTCTGTATGTTTGTTCATCCGCTGTATACTTTACCCAAAGAGTGCATAGTTTCCCCACCGACTCACCAAGGCCCTCACTACTAGTCTGCAGCCTCTGGCATTTGGGGAATCATGCTTGAGGTCATGTGGCGAACCGGGTCCGAGGCACCAATTATGAGGCCCAAGATTCAGGACTTTACAAAGTGGTATCAGAGGCAGGTGTTCTTCCATTTCTATTGCCTAAATGTTTTGCGACAATAGATAGGGATAGAATGGAATGGGTAGTTTGTACTTAACTATGCTAGAGAGTAATTAACCAGTTTACAGGGAAAATATATGTTACCCTGTAATTTCACTTTTTAGTTTTTTCAAGTGTTAAAGTATATTATATTGCAATGTTGGGTGATGCACATGTTTTGGGCTATTACAGTTCATATTATTGTGGTTCTATTTTGTTGCAACCCGATGAGATAAGGGTATTCCATCTCATGCAGCATATATTCACAGGTTAGGAAATCACATTACATGCCTTTTTCCATGTCATCTTGGGTGCATTAGAGATTGCATGATGTTGTGATAGATGTCATGATAGATAATGCTTGATATTGTGGTAGTTTCTGTGGTAGGGATACCATTATTTTGATATGGTGTTGTTTATTTTTGCAGTTTATGTATGATGGACGACAGATTTTGGTCCTAGAGGTGTTATGGGCCCTCGAGGATCAGAATTTGGGGATTATTGGACTATTATGCTGTTTACATGGTGTATACATTTTCA
Organism: Viscum album; assembly: GCA_963277665.1. Classification (NCBI taxonomy): domain Eukaryota; kingdom Viridiplantae; phylum Streptophyta; class Magnoliopsida; order Santalales; family Viscaceae; genus Viscum; species Viscum album. Next base: position 1,664,144,856 of record OY728137.1, read on the forward strand.
TGATGCCAATATTTGATTCACGGGGAGTATGGCCCCCCACAGATTGGAATTTCGCACATAAATGATTGATTTTCATTGATTCTGGGGTTCGTTGTAGTTTCTGCGCTACTTCCAGAAAAAACCTAGAATACACAGTGTGTACTATATTAATACATGTCATGTAGTTTTTAAACAGTGTTACAGACTGTGTGAACAGAGACACGGGGTTGAATAAAGTCTTCGAGGAAACGTCGTGTACGATAAATACACGTCGTGTAGTAGTCGACCATGTAACCGACCGTGTCATTAACAACACGGATCAGGGATTCTCGTGTAGTACACACCGTGTTTTGTAAGAACACACCGTGTAGCCTTGTTCTAGGTACCTGTCCATGTCACGAACAACACGGGATGATGTTATCTTCTCCTATACATGCAGTGTTTGTTCGAAACATGTTGTGTAAGTGTTAGCTATGTAGCATGCCGTGTAACCTGCTACACAGGTTGCTGAACCTGTCCATTACACGTCGTGTCCCTATTGAACACACCGTGTAGTTTAGGATTAAGAGGACCGTGTAGGTTAGCCGTGTAAAGAGACTCAGGCAGGGGAGTGGATTTCAAGTACACACTGTTTGTTGGAACAAAACGCCATGTAATCTGAGTTTTACATGAACAATAGTGGCAGAAGTACATGCCCATTTGAATGTCTATAACAAACACGTCGTGTAGTTTAAATATACGCCGTGTAGTCGTGTTTTGGCAAAGTTATGTGTTTCTCTCTTCTATTCCCGTTTTGTACCCATTTGTTTCTATCCTTTTTAATACTTTTTTGAGGTCTCCGTTTGACCTTTTAGGGTTATGGATTCAAGACGACCTCCGGTTTCACATCAAGAACCAGGTAGGGACCGTACTCCTAATACGGAAGACCAAGGACTACCAGTAGTTCACCCGATAGATCCGGACAAGGCACTTGTATTGATTCTTTACACTGGTGTCGACGCTCAGTTTAGAGAGGGTTTCATGAGATTCATGCAAACCTTTTTTGGAGATCAGCATCCTACCATGTCTATGGAAAAGCTGACGTGGGTTTTTCAGCAGCATCATCCTCCCACTTTTACCGGGGATGGAGTACCTCAGGCTGCAGAGTCGTGGATAGAAACATTTCTTTCCATCTTCAAGAATCTGGATACACCACCAGACAGAAGGGTGAATCTTGCGACTTACATGGTGCGAGATTCTACAAAGAGATGGTGGGATGTAGTTTCACAGGAAGGGCGCCAACAGACAATGGCTTGGGACGAGTTCCAGCGTACGTTCTATGACTAATTCTATCTGGTGACGCTGAGGGCTGACAGAGCCAGAGAGTTCATAAACCTGTAGTAGGGTACTTATTCCGTTATGGAATATTCATTTTGTTTTAATGAGTTACAGTGATTCACTCCCGTTCTAGGAAATGACGAGCTGTTTCCGGCAAAGAATTTTGAGGAAGGCCTCAAGCCAGAGATCAGATTGCAGGTGAACGTCTTCCAGTTGACATTTATTACTCTGATAGTCAACCAAGCGCTAATCACCGAATGAAATCTATGGGAGACTAGATCTTTTGAATAGGGCAGTTCAGTACCCAGGTCTAATTCATTTCATACTGACAGTAGGAAGCACCACCGAGAGTCTACTTGAGGTGACTCGAGGAAGCGAGATATTTCTTCTAGAAGACGGGATCTCCCTTCGGGCAACCTGGTGGTATGCTATCAATGTGGAAAGAGCAGGAATAAGAAGCCTCAGTTCCAGAGAGACCCAGTTGAGTGCTGATCTTGTGGCAAGATGGGTCATCAGCTATGTTTTGGCAGTGTTCTTTTTCCAGTGGATGGTGAAGGAGGATCTGTTTCTACTCCTCATATAGGTGCAGGATTACTAGTTTTTCAGCAGATTGGGGGCTGGAGTTCTTCAGTTCATTCAGGCCAGGAAAGAGGTCGAGGACACAGTCGACAGGCTCAGGTAGAATCAACCCAGGGATATCAGGCTGCTACATAGGGCCACAGTACTGGCCAAAAGTTTGCGGTAGTGAAGATTCATCAGGGGGGAGATCTTGGACCTTCCACAGTTCGAGGTATAATCATTGTAGCCTAAGTTCTATCTTCTGAAATTTTCGATACCGTAGCTTCTCATAGATTTGTTTTGGTGCACACTGTAGAGAGCCTTAGAATTACTTCCCTACATCTGAATATATGATGACACTAGACACTCCCATGGGACTTAGAGTAGTTAGTGTTCGTCAGTGTAAGGAGTTCCCCCTTGAGTTTGGTGGGTGTCACTTCTGGTGGGATCTTTATGTCTTTGAGAGTACGAGTTATGACTTCATTCTCGGGATAGACTGGTGAGTTTCCTTACAAGCTTTTGTCGACTCTTATCACCGAAGGGTGAGTATCACATCACTAGAGGGAGGATCTTTTCTTCACAAGGGCAATTGGGATGTCCAGGCAAGCATAGTTGTACTAGAGCATCATGGGTTGGGTGGTGTTACATCCCAGATTTCTAGTTTATATCTGGAAGACCAGGGGACTTATCTGATGAATTTTCTTCCATTATTTGGCTTTTTTCTGGATTCCTTTCCTGAAGACATTTCAGGGTTGCCTCCAGAGTGAGAGGTAGACTTCTCTATTGAGCTTTTTCCAAGAGCACCACTGGTATCCATATCTCCGTATAGGATGGCGATTACTGAGTTGTAAGAGGTCAAGTAATAGTTGGAGGAGCTGCAGGAAAAGGGTTTTATCCGACCCAATATGTCCCCTTCAGGTTCTCCGATGTTGTATCCGAAAAAGGCAGATGCTACCTTACAGCTGTGTGTGGACTATCGGAAGCTGAACCAGTTGACGGTCAAGAACCGATATCCTATGCAGAGGATTGATGATCTTTTTTATCATCTTCGGGGATCTACGGTGTTCTCAAAGATCGACTTGAGATCTGTCTATCATCATTTGTGTGTCAGACTATCTGATATACCTTTTACAGCCTTCCGGAGTAGATATGGTTTGTACGAGTACTTGGTTATGCCGTTCGGTCTCACGAACGCGCCAACAACGTTCATGGAACTAATGAACAATGTTTTACATATTTATTTTGATTACTTTGTGGTGGTTTTCGTGGAAGATATCTTGGTGTAATCTCACACTCGACATGACCATGATACCCATCTTGAGATCATATAGAGTACACTAAGAGAGCATCAGTTATATGCTAATCTCTCAAAGTTCCACTTCTGGATGGATGAGATTCACTTCGTGGATCATGTCATCTCATAGACAGGAGTATTAGTAGACCTTGAAAAGGTGAGGGAGGTCGTTACATGGAAGCAGCTGAAGAATGTCTTCGAGGTACGGAGTTTCTTGGGGCTGGATGGTTACTACAGGCAGTTTATAAATGAATTTTCATGCCTAGCACCACCGCTGACAGGTCTAACCAAGAAGGGGGTGAATTTTTTATGGTCAGATTCTTATGAGTCAGCTTTTCAGGAGCTGAAGGGGAGGTGGACGTCATCACTGATACTGGTCCTTCCATAACTAGGAAAGGGTTATACTATTTACTATGATGCTTCAGATATCAGGTTGAGAGTTGTGTTTATGCAGGGAGGTTGGGTCATTTCTTACGGGTCTCGGCAGTTGAGGCCACACGAGCGGAACTACCCTACACACGACCTGGAGTTGGCTGCTGTTGTTCATGACTTGCGCGTTTTTGGAGACACTATTAGCTGGTATAGAATTTTGTGGGTTATACTGACCACAAGAGCCTCAATTATATCGTCACACAACATGACTTAAATTTAATACAACAGAGGAGGGCCGAGTACCTGCAGTCTTTCGACTTTGAGCATGCCTACATGCCTGGGAATGGAAATTCTATGGCGGATGCACTGAGAAGGAGGACTCAGTTATAGCTAGTTCAGTATTCTAGTAGTGAGTGGCAGCTTATGGACCTGTTCTTTGAGATGCACTTGGAGGTGCATGATAGACATGGACTGACGTTTCTATTTTCTTTGTCTATTACCTCTAAATTACTTGATCTGGTGCGAATGAGGCAGCTATCAGATTCATAGGGCTTAGTCTTGCAGGAGAGTGTGTCAGGAGAAGACCCTCTTCCTGGATAAACAGTGGGAGAGGATGTGATCTTGTTCCTACTTTAGCCTTGATTCATGATTCCTCCTCGTTTTCACGTTCTCGTGGTTTGATCGTTTTGGAATTTTTCTCAGATATTCGACATTCTAAGGATAATCAATCATCGTGGTTCACGTATATTGATCTCTAAGGATCTATGTAGGTGCTTTTTCTCCCTACGTTGAATGTCTTTTTGTTTTGGTTGCAAAAGTGTCGGATACCAATGTATCGGGTATCCCGAGTTTGGGATTTTTATCCTATTGTATAATCCCTGTAGATTTCTTGTTAGATTATAATTAATTGATACTAATGTATGATTGGTTGCATGTTTGAGGATCACCCCATGGGTGTTTTTCCCTGTTTGGCGGTTTATCACCGTTTGGCACCGTTTGCCTGTGAGGCAAGCCCTATTGAAATTGCTAGTTTACTTGTTATAACTGCTTGCAGGTGTTTTCTGTCATTTAAATGTTCTTGATACATTGTAGTTGTTAGCCAAGTAGTTTTTTAACTTACTTCGGGCTGCTAACAGCCGATAATGCTCGACTAGACTACTCAGGGCTGCGAGAACCTTCTGCAGGAGATGAAAGAGGGAATAGATGATTAAGTGATTCCATGGAGAGTCTTTTGGTTTTAGTTTCGTACGCTGGACCTACATGAATAGGACTTTGTTCTTCCCAAGAGTGTTCTTAGTTTACACACGTATCGAGTCCACAAGAGGAATTAGATGTAAGTTCTTCCTCAGAGACTCTGTATCTATCGTTGCAAGACTATTGGGGAATTGACGAAAAATCTTCCCAGAGTGTATGTGCCTTGTTTGATTATTGGACTATAAGGGTCTTCTAGTTTGAGCCACCCAGAGAGTCAGTGTGAATTTTGTTTGGATGTTTGTGAGGAGTCCACCATGACAAAGAACAAGCTTGGTTTTGAACTTATTTTGGGTTTGGTAGTCTTTTAGTTACCTGTTGTGTTACATTCTTTACCTCAGAATATAGATATTTTCTAGATTACATGGTTGTTTAGTTAAATGAATGTTAAGGGTAATTGGTAGGATTTATACTGGTGTACTACTAGTTCATTAGAGTATTTATTTCCTTTAATTTTTCTATATTGCTAACTGACAATAGGGAACAAATATTGTGGTGTTTGCCTACTAGGATTAGTCTCACACCCCGTTTGGGTCCTGTTTTTTGGCCCCAACAGATTATATGGTTGCAGGTGTGGATAGGGATTATGGCCCTTCCACCTTAGGTACTTGATTGCTAGTTGGAGTTGGAGAGCATGGGAACGGGATTTGGCTCACGATGCTGCTGGAGTTTCTGTTTACTTTTAGTATTTGGTTTCAGTTATATTTTAGTATGTTGTTTTGTTTACTCTTTTCCATATACACATGTATCATACTGCATCATTATAATATCTGGCATTGCTTCTACTTTTAGTTTAATTTGTCGTATGTTGTTCTTGTTTCTGCTATTGTGTATGTTTGTTCTTATGCTATATATACTCTACCCAATGAGGGCATAGTTTCCCCACCAACTCACCAAGGCCCTCGCTACTAGTCGGAAGCTTCCGCCATTTGGGGAAACACGCTTGTGTTCTTGTGGTGAACCGGGTACGGGGAACCAGGTATGAGGCCCCGGATTAGGTTCGTTAAAAAGTTGTATCAGAAGTAGGTTTTTTTTCATTTATAATGCATTACTGTTTTGCAACAATATACATGGATAAGAAGGAATCGGTAGTTAGTACTTAACTGTGCCCATGAGTACTTAACTCGTGTAAAAGGAAAAGTTGTATTACCTCGTAATTGCAATTTTCACTTTTTGCAAGTGTCACAGTTTATTATATTTCACCGTTGGGTGATGCACATGTTTTGTGCTATTATTGTTCATATTATTGTGGTTCTATTTTCTAGCAACCCTATGAGATGATGGTATGCCATCTCATGCCTCATATAGGAACTGGTTATGAAATCACATGCCATTCCTTTTTCCATGTCATCTAGGGTGAATTATAGATTTCATGTTGTTGTCATAGATGCTGTGATATATTATGCATGATTTTTTGATTGTTGCTGTGATAGAAATACTGATATGATGATAGTGTGTTGTTTATTTTTGCAGTTAATTTATCATGGACGCCAATATTTTGTCTTAGAGGTGATATGGGCCCTCGAGGATCGGAATTTGGCGGATCATTGGATTGTTATTCTATTTACTTGGTGTATCCATTGTTATGATTCCAAGATTTGATTCGTGGGGAGTATGGGCTCCCACGGATCTAAATTTGGCACATAGATGTTTGTTTTTCAGTGTTTCTAGTGTTCGGTGCAGTTTCTAGGCTACCGCAAGGAATAAACCCAGAATACACGGTGTGTACTATATTAATATAAGTTGTGTAGTTTTTAAACCATGTTACTGACTATGTGAACAAAGACATGGGATTGTATAAAGTCTTAGAGGACACACCATGTACGATAAATACACAACTTGTAGTAGACAACCATGTAACCGGCTGTATCATTAACAACTAGGGTCGGGGACGCTCGTGTAGTACACACTTTGTTTTGTAAGAACATTAATTGTAGCCTTGTTATAGGTACCCAACCGTGTCACTAACATAGGACAATGTTATATTCTCTTGTACACGCCATGTTTTTTCGGAACACGCTGTGTAGGTGTCAGCCGTGTAGCTGGCTGTGTAACCTGCTACACAGGTTGCCGAACCTGTCCAGTACACGTCATGTCCTTAGTGAACACGTCGTGTAGTTTAGGATGAGGAGGACCGTGTATGTTAGACATAAAAAGAAACATGGTCAAGGTAGTGCAGTTCAAGTACATTCTATGTGTTGGAACAACACGCCATGTATGTTGGGGTGTTACACAACCAGTAGTGGCAAAAGTACATGCCCATGTGAATCACGTTAACAAACATGCCATGTAGTTTAAATACACACCGTGTAGTTGTGTTTTGGAATACATAAGTGTTTCTCTCTCCTTTTCACGTTTTGTACCCTTGTTTTTCTTTCCTTGTTAATCCTTTTTCTGAGGTGTGCTTTTGACTTTTCAGGGATATGGCACCAAGATGACCTTCTGATGCATGTCAGGAACCAGGCAATGACCGTACACCAGATAGGGCAGACCAAGGACTACCCGTAGTTCCGCAAATCATTATGGACATGGCGCCTACAGTGATTCTAGACACTGGTGCCAAAGATCAGTCCAGAGAGGGTTTTATTAGATTCATACAGTCCTTCTAGGGAGCTCAGCATCCTGCCCTGTCTATGGAAGAGCTGACGTGGGGTTTTCAGCAGCAGCATTCTCCCACTTTTACTGGGCATGGAGGACTTTAGGCTGAAAATTCATGGCTAGAAACCATAATTTCCATCTTCGAGCATCTAAAGACACCCCCAGACAGAATGGTGAAGCTCGTGACTTACAAACTGTGAGATTATTCCATGAGATTGTGGGATGTAATTTCACATGCAGGGCTCCAACGGACTATAGCTTGGGATGAGTTCCAGCATACGTTCTATAACTAATTCTATCTGGAGATGCTGATGGCCGATAGAACCAGAGAGTTCACGAACCTGAAGAAGGGTACTCATTCTGTTATGGATTATTCCTCTTATTTCACTGAGTTACAGCGCTTCACTCCCGTTCTGGGAAATGACGAGTTGTTTCTGGAAAGCATGTTTGAGGAAGGCCTCAAGACAGAGATCAGATCACAGGTGAACATCATCCAATTGAATTCCATTACTCTGATAGTCAACCAAGTGCTGATCACCGAACAAAATTTGAGGGAGACTAGATATATTGACTAGGGCATTTCATCACCAGAGGCTGATTCAATTCTTACTGAAAGCAGGAAGCGCCACTGAGAGTCTACTCGAGGTGACTCGAGGAAGCAAGTTATTACTTCTAGTAGAAAGGATCTCCCTTTGGGCAACCAGGTGGTATGCTATCAGTGTGGAATGAGAGGGAATAAGAAGTCTCAGTGCCCGAGAGACCCAGTATAGTGCCAATCTTGCGGAAAGAAGGGTCATCTACTGCGTTTTTTGAGGATTACCAGTTCTGCAGCAGACTAGGGGATGGAGTTATTCTGGTCATTCAGGCCAGGGTAGAGGTCGATGACGCAATGGTCAGGCTTAGGGGGGATCAACCCACGGATATCAGGCTGCTACACAGGGTCGTGGTACTGTCAAGACGTTTGCGGTATTGCAGATTCATCATAGGTGATATCATGGACCTTCCACAGTTCAAGGGACGATGTTAGTAGCCACAGTTTTATCTCTTGCACATTTTGATACCGAAGAGTCTCATAGCTTTGATTCATGTGCACACTATAGAGAGCTCTATACATACAGTCTATACTTCATAGGATATTATGACACCAGAAAATACCTTGGGAATTATAACTACTAGTGTGCGTCAGTGCATGGAGTGCCCCCTTGAGGTTAGTGGGTGTCACTTCTTGTGGGATCTTAATGACCATGAGATAACGGGTTACGACGTCAATCTCGAGATGAACTGGTTAGTATCCTTCCAGTCCCATTTCGACTGCTATCGCTCAAGGGTCAGTTTCACATCACTGGAGGGCGGATCATTTCTTCACAAGGGCGAGTGGGATGTCTAGGTGAGCAGAGCTGGACTAGAGCATCATTGGTTGGGCGGTGTTACCGCCCAGATTGCTAGTTTATATCTTGGTAACAAGGGGACTTCTCATATAATCTTTCCTCCAGTAGATGGTCTTTTTGCAGATGTCTTTCTAGAAGACTTTTCAGGGTTTCCTTAAGAGAGAGTGGAAGACTTCTCTATTTATCTTGTGCCAGGAGCAGCACCAGTATCCATATATCCTTATAGGATGGTGACGCCTGAGTTGAAAGAGCTCAAGAAACAGTTGGAGGAGTGGCAGGAAAAGGGTTTTATCTGACCCAGTACGTCCTCTTGGGGTTCGCCAGTGTTGTTTGCGAAGAAGGTGGATGGTACCTTAAGGCTGTGTGTGGACTATCAAAAGTTGAACCAGTTGATGGTCAGGAACCGATATCCCTTGTCAAGGATTGATGATCTTTTTTATCAGCTTCAGGGAGCCATGGTGTTCTCAAAGATTGACATGAGATCTGGCTATCATCATTTGCACGTCAGACCATCTGATATACCACTTACAGCCATCTGAAGAATATATGGTATGTACGAGTACTTGGTTATGTCGTTTGGTCCCATGAACGTGCCATCATCCTTCATCGCACTAATGAACAGAGTTTTCCATCCTTATTTGGATTCCTTCATGGTGGTTTTTGTGGACGATATCATGGTGTACTCTCACACTCGACATGACTATGCTACCCATCTTGAGATCGTATTGAGTACACTGAGAGAGCATTAGTTATATTCTAAGCACTCAATGTGCCACTTCTGGATGAATGATATTCACTTCCTGGGTCATGTAATCTCAGAGACAGAGGATTAGTAGACCCAAAAATGTTTAGGGCGGTGGTTACATTGACTCAATCGAAGAATTTCTTCGAGGTACGAAGTTTCTTGGGGAGGGTTGGTTACTACAGGCGGTTTATATGGGACATTTCACACCTAGAAGCACCGCTGACAGGTCTGACGAAGAAGGGGGAAAAGTTTTTATGGTCGGATTCATGTGAGTCAGTTTTTCAATAGATGAAGGGGAGGTTGACGTCTGCACAGATACTGGTCTTCCTAGAACCGGGAAAGGGCTATACTATTTACTTTTATGCTTCAGGTATCGGGCTGGGAGCTGTACTTATGCAGGGAGGTGTGTTCGTTGCTTACGGGTCTCGGCAGTCGAGGCCACATGAGAGGAACTACTCTACACCAGACCAGGAGTTGGCTACTATTTTTCATTCCTTGCGTTGTTGGAGACACTATTTTCTGGGAGAGAATTTTGTTGTATATATTGACCACAAAAGAATTAATTATATCTTCACAAAGTGTGACTTAAATTTAAGACAACAATGGTGGGTTGAGTACCTACAGTCTTTCGACATTGATCTTTCCTACATTCTTGGGAAAGGAAATGTTGTGGCGGATGCACTAAGCAGGAGGACTCAGTTATAGGTATTTCAAGAGGCCAGTAACAAGTGTCACCTTATGGAACTATTCTTCGTGATGCACTTGGAGGTGCACGATAGGCCGGGACTTAACTTTCTCTCTTCTGTGGATGTTACCTCTAAATTACCTGATCATGATCGGATGAGGAAACTATCAAGTTCAGAGGGATTAGACCTGTAGGAGAGTGTGTTAGGAGAGGACCCTCTTCCTGGATGGATAGTGGGTGAGGATGAGATCTTGCATTTCCAGGGGTGCATATGGGTTCCAGCAGACATACGCGAGGGGCTGATGTGGGATTTTCATTCCTCAGTTGGGGAAGTTCATCCTGGTATCACCAAGATTTATCATGATCTACATCGCCAATACTGGTGGCCAGGTATGAAAAGATACTTTTCTTGTTTTTTCATGAGATCCTCAACTTGTTAGTAGGTGAAAGCATAGAATCAGTGACCAGTAGGGCTTTTACAGTAGTTACCCATTCCGGAGTGGATGTGGAATGAAGTCACGATGGAATTCATGACCATTTTTCCGAGGTCGACTTGAGGGAACGATGTTGTTTGGGTTGTCTTCAACAAGCTTACGAAGGTTTCTTAATTCTTACCGATCAAGGACACCATCAGTGTTGATTATCTATGACTACTTTAAATCTGAGAGATTGTATGTCTACATGGAGTTCCACACTCCATTGTTTCAAACAGGAATGCAGGCTTTACTTCTAGGTTCTGGCAGTGGATTTAGAGGGCTTTGGGTACACACGTACTTTTGAGCACAACAAACCATTCCTAGAATGATGGCCAGTCCGAGCACATGATCCAGGTGCTTGATGATACGCTCCGAGCATGCATTTTGGACATTGGCAGTTCTTCGGAGAAGCATATCCCGCTTGTGGATTTTTCCTACAACAACAGTTTTCAGGCAACTATTCAGATGGAACCTTATGAGGCCTTGTATGGTAGGCCATGAATATCACCTTTATGATAGCTGGAGACAGGAGAGGTAGCTTTGTTGGGACCTCATCTTGTTCAAGAGACCTCAGATCATATAGAGTTGATTCGAAATAGGATGGCTACAACACAGTCTTGAAAAAAGACTTATGCTGATCATTAGAGATGATCTATAGAGTTCGAGGTCGGGGATCAGGTTTTCCTACGTGTCACACCGAGGTTGGACATAAGAGGATCTGGAGATAGGGTATGTTTTCACCGCAGTACGTCGGGCCATTTGAGGTGTTGGAGAGTGTTGGGCCAGTTGCCTATCGGTTGCAGCTAATTCAGAGGTATCGGGCTATGCACAACGTCTTCCACGTTTCCTAGCTCTGATGTTACTTTTCATACCCTTCTCATGTCTTTCAACCCTAGGAGTTGAGCTTGAAGATGATGCATAGTTTGAGGAGCATACAATCCAGATTTTCGATCACAGTACGAATGTTATCTATGGCCAATCTGTTCCTCTAGTACAGGTGCTATGGAAGCACGGGCGAGTGCAGGACGAGGCTTGGGAGTGGGAGGCCGATGTACGATCGCAATAGCCGGATCTATTCGGTGATTATTCTTCTATGCCTCGCTAGGGAAATTTGGGGACTATTTTCGTTATGGGGGGGAGTTTGTAAGAACCAGGATCATTGTTTTAGGTATGTTTTCATTTTTTGGTCGTTTTTATGGAAAAGGGGAAAATCTGGAAATTTTCAGAGTACACGACATGTACTTCATGAGTACATGCCCTGTACTTTTCTCCCACGTGAAGCCGTGTCTGGGACACACACACACGGCCTTGTGGGGTGATGTAGAGGCCTCTTAATGTGGAGTATGAAAAACCGAGGTACACGCCATGTACTCTTAAAGTGCATGCCGTGTAATTTTCTTTTTATTTTATTAATCGGACCGGGCTTGCGATGTAACCCTGTTTTCACCTTCTTTTCCACCTAATTCTGCCCAGAGAATCTGAGGAGGCCGAATCTTCTCCAAGACACCAATCCTTCACCAGCTATCTGAATCGAACACCGTCAGTTGCAATAAAATCACAGCCGTGAGTTCTTGGTTCTTCTTTAGCATTGTTTCATGATTCCTCATCGTTTTCAAGTTATCGTGGGTTGAGCATTTTGGAAATTTTCCCAGATCTTCAATGTTCTTAGGCGAATTAATCATCGTGGTTTACTTATATTGATCTCTGAGGATCGAGGTTGGTGGTTTGTTTCCCTACGTTGAATGTCATTGAGTTTTGGTTGTAAAAGTGCCTGATACACATGTATCAGGTATCCCGGGTTTGGGATTTTGATTCTATTGTTTAATATCTTTATATTTCTTGTTAGAATATAATTAATTGATACTAATGTATGCTTGGTTTCAAGTTTGAGGATCACCCCATGGTTGTTTTTCCCTGTTTGGTTGTTTATCGTCATTTGACACCGTTTGCCTTTGAGGAAAACCCTATTGCAATTGATAGTTTACTTCTTGTAACTTATTGCAGGTGTTGACTGATGTTTAAATGTTTTTGATGCATCTTTTATATTATCCATGTATTTTTTGAACATACATAGGGTTGTTGACCGTCTATTATGCTCGACTGGACTCCTCAGGGTAGTGAGAACCTGGTGTAGGAGATCAAAGAGGTAATAGATGATTATGTGCTTCCCTAGAGGGGTTGTTTATTTTAGTTTTGTATACAAGACATGCGGGAATAGGACTTTGTGCTTCCCAATAGCATTTTTAGTTTACACATTTATCTAGACCACAAGAAGAATTAGACGTAAGTGCTTCTTCAGAGATTCTGTAGCTATCGTTGCAAGACAATAGGGGAATTGACGTAAGAGCTTCCCAAAGTGTCTATGACCTGTTTGACTATTGGAATATAGGGGTCTTCTAGTTTGATCCACCCATAGAGTCAGTGTGAATTTTTATTGGTTAGTTGTGATGATTACACTCAGCCAAAGAATGAGCTTGGGTTTGACCTGCTTGTGGGTCAGGTAGTCTTTTAGATACCTGCTGTGTTAATTACTTTACCTCAGAATAGATAGCTTTCCTACATTCACTAGTTTTTTAATTAAATGAATGTGAATGGTAATTGGTAGGATTTATACTGGTGTACTCCTAGTTCATAACTATATTTATTTCCTTTACTTTTTCTAAATTTCCCACTGACATTAGGGCACAAATGTTGTGGAGGATGCCTACTAGGATTAGTCTCACACCCTATTTGAGTCCTGTTTTTTGGCCCAAACAGATTATATGGTTGCAAGTGTGGATAAGTATTGTGGCCCTTCCACCATAGGTACATGATTTCTAGTTGGAGCTATAGAGCATGGGACCGGGCATTGGATGGCGATGATGCTAGAGTTTATGTTTACTTTTTGTATTTGGTTTTAGTTGTATTTAAGCATGTTGTGTTGTTTACTGTTTTCCATAGACAAATGTTCCATACTGCATCATTATTATATCATACATTGCTAATACTTTTAGTTTCATTTGTTGTATATTGTTCTTGTTTCCTCTATTGTGTATGTTTGTTATTTCAATGTATACTTTACCCAATGAGGACATAGTTTTTCCACCAACTAATCAAGGACCTCACTGATAGTCGGTAGCCTCTAGAATTTGGGGAATCACATTTGAGGTCATGTGGCAAACCAGGTACGGGGCACCATTTATGAGGCCCCTGATTCAAGTCGTTACATCATTGAACTTTGCTGAATATTAATCCATAGTCATGATACCCCTGCTGAATGTTGATAAGTTCTTGTATACGCACTTATTGTATGGTCACTGGATGACCTCTTCTATGAAAATGATCTCGACGACCGCCAAGATTATAGTTACCTCTTTGTGAACATGGAGAATCAAGATCCACTATCTTCCCACTGCACCATGAATAAGGATGGCGACAAGTATCCCAATGAGGTAAAATGGGGTCCCTACTAGTCGAAACACTATAACCATGGCCACCATCCATTCCTCAACATCACGTGGACCCATCTCTCCTCAGAACCTTGGTGGCCCCGACACTAAATCTCATTCAACATGCTCAAGTGGCATGCATCCACTACTGCTGGGGCTTGTGGCATTGTCTACCCAATAGGTAAGGGTGTTTCTTGTACACCACTCGATGGTACAACTGATGAATATGGTCCATGCACCATAGACTCATTGCTCAGCGGGCTATCATCACATACTCAACCTGGAAACGTAGCAAGCTGTATTCATGGAAGAATCTAGAAAATAAACAGGTGCACCATAGTCATTAAGTTACACCTAGTGAGCTGACTCGAAGTGATCCCAATGAAAACATTTCAAAATCACATATGCAATAAGTGTATTCATGCACTGAGTCAAAAATCAGAAGTCATGGTCCTAGTGTATGGATACGTCTTCCACCGCACCAATAGTGAATTCCCTAAACTGATAACCACAGTCATAACACTTAACACTATTGCCAAATAAAAAAAACAGAGTCCATGTTCTTCGGTAGAACCCACTCTTCTAATGCCACTTTTTCACGACCCGTCCCCCAGGGCTCCTGTCATGGCTACCCCAATCCCACATTCCACAGGCCATGGGTCGGTGACTAGTACCGAAAAGTCTTAACCCTAAAACCAGGAAGACATTTCCTTTTTTCCTGAAAACTCACACAATTCAAGCACACATTAATATACAATCAGAAATTAATATATATAGTAAATAGGGTCTGCACATTATGTATATGAGCTGGAATTCATGCCCAACTAGAAAGTACATGTAAAACTGAAAACATCTTCTATGAACACCCGCCAAGGATCCTACCTGATGGGTAGGTACATCTCTCGAATGATTGTCTCTATAGATCGTCGCGTCTAATTTCTACCTCCAAGCAGCCTCCAGTCCGGGTACCTTCGACCTTGATCAGTGTTATATGTCATATGTACATTACACAACATGGTGCAGGCATAGCCCGTGCAGTGGTGAATATAAAAATACTCAGTAGAGACCTTGAGACCCCCTATGGTCTCTTAGAATCCACAATGGATAAACCACAAAGCACAAAAACAACAGTCAAACCTACTTAGGTATATGCCCATAGAGATACCTATGTTATCAATTATACCCATCTCATTCATAGGGAAACACAAGGAACAATTATTTAGGCAGATATTAAAATATTCCACGAAGGAAAGAATACGAAGAAGGTCGCACCATGAAGGTAAGTACCCCAAAGGTAAAACCACATAGAATTATACCATGAAGTTAATTACCATAATGGTAATTCCACACAGTAGAATACCAGGAAGGTAAATACCGAAAAGATAAATACATTGCTCACAATAGGTATAGCTTATGTATAGTATTATAGGTGATTAGTTGTATTGATAGACCATATTACGTTGTAAAGAAGATCTACTGTTGACCCACAGAGGATCGAAGACGACCCACAAAATATCTGAAGGTGACCCACAAAGTATCTAGAGATAAACCAAATAGGATAGATATGCATTTACCCACACATGATTGCTTAGCGAAAACCCACAGAATATCCAAAGATGACCCACTTTGGATCTAAAAACATCTCAAGTACAGTAAGCCAAAGTGTTTTCACACTAATCAAGCTTGATTATGGGACGTTCTGCTCCTCAATCCATCAGTCGATACTTCAACTACCACGAAGTCCCACGAATAAGTATCACGAGGGTCATCCACATCATAAGGAACCCAATGCGACAGATGGTGCGTCAATCGAACACTCGGTTTGTAAGTTATTAGTGTTTTTGTTCTGAGGGCCCGATTGTATTTGAGTTTGATCCAACCTGACCATACTACAACATTATACAATGAAGATGTGGAGTATACTAAAAAGACTACATCGATCCAAGTATTCTAGTACCACAAATGGTTCATCAAACGTATGTCTGGTTCAGATGATATGGCTAAAAGGTGTATCTGGGTCCAGTGGGACCTGAGTCCGATCTGCCCCGGTCCAACTTGGATCTGACCAGAGTCTGACCCAAAAGGGCTAGGCCATAGTCTAGACAAGTCCAAAAAGGGGTTTCCCAGCCCGCTAGGTGCGACCCGCTTGGCGATGCCCGATTGGCCCAGCACGCACGGTGCGGCCCACTAGGGGCGGCCCACTGGGCGTGGCCCACTACACACGACCCACTTGGTGTGGCCTGCGAGCGCAGCCCACGGGGTGTCTTGCGGTGCAGGCCATGCCCAGGGCGGGGGGGGGGGGGGGGGGTGGTAGCATGGTGTGGTCCGCCCAAGTCGACACCATAGGGAGGTGTCCCCCACCCCCGATTCCCGAATGGGAAAATGGATTTCGGTTTTGTCCTTCCCAGCGGCACCACGCTAGCCCGCCTGTTAGCACGTAGGACCCTCCAGAGATATCTTGCTTGGCATCATGTGGACAGTCAGTTCCCCCCATGCAGCGGAATGATGGCACGTCTATCCTCTTGCTGCCATCCGAGTGTCGGTCTCCCTCCAAGTGTAGCGTCGTGGCTAAGTAGCCACGGCCTTCCTCCTCTACCGGAGGCACGGACATGAGCCGCGCTACCACCATGTGTCTAGCTAGCATGCTGACTACTCCCCTTATTTTATGCGGCCAACGAGAGGTGAACTCCTCCGCTATCGGTGGCATGGATGTTCGTTGCCCTGGTTCCACGCATCCAACCAGCATACCATCCGACATCCCCTTCTACCATGGACAATGGGCTGCGACCTTATACGGTGGTGTGGTTGTGCTACCACCACCATCGCGACTGGCCAGTGTGCGGACTGCCACCTGTACCTCACCGGCGTCGGTCGCCGGCAATGTGGTTGGGTCCCACTGAACCTATCAATCCACCATGAAGAACACGTCGACATTGAAGTAGCAGAGGGATCGGGCTGTGTTCATTTGGCTCGTACCCTCTGCACTAAGTTGGTAGAAGGTGATCATATATTGAAATCAATATTTCATCACGAAGTAAAAAAATTTAACTATTCCCCATCCTTGAATGTTGGAGATGGTGTGAGGAAGAAGGCGAAGACGATGATGACGCCAATGTGTGTCGCTCCTGCAACACGCGTCAGAACCATGCTCTAATTTCGGTTCAATGTTCTTGATCTAGACAGTTGTCCATTCTTCATTGGATCTTCCAATTTTCATCCTAGATGAGTTCTCCCACAAAATCGTATTCCAACGATCTCCCCCATGGGAGGTGAGGAGAAAACATTAATTGATATTGGTTTATTAATTCAGTTAATGTTTCACATTAATTTGGGGAATTGCAAGAGTTAAGTCACATTAAAGGAGGATTTCGGGTGGTCCCCACTACGTTGATTCAAATGAGAGGAGGAAGGATATGTGTTTAAAATAAATTATATTTATTTTATTTAATCCTCTATGAAAAATTAGAAACCATCTTCCACCCTCGACCTATTGCGGTCAATTTAAAGTTATCCTTAAACGAATATCGGTGTTTCACGTTCAAAAGTGTCTTTAGATTTCAATTCTGGGGACCTATTAAAAAGTTACAAAATGTCACTCATTTGTATACAGAATATACCAAAAAAAAGTTAAAAAATTCATCCCGGTCACATAGGGCTACGGAATCACACGCTGCCAACTTTTGAAGGCTCGTATTAATTCCATATAATTAAAATAATACATGGAAATTTCTTGGTCATTACAGCTAGGTCATCAAAAACACATTCATCCTAGGCCTTCTTGAGAGCGGCTTTGAGACATTCTACCTCTTTCATGGATGAGACCAAAGCATGATCATCTAGATGGATGATCATAATCCAATTCCCAGAGACTGATTTTTTGTCTCATGATCTTGGGTTGAAACACAATCTCGGGATCCCCTTGGGTAGGCTCAGACCTAGAATACACAATGAGTTGATGATAACCCAGCCGACCAGACCCATTTTAGAGGAATATAAAGGATCCCCTACAAACCAGAATTTGCACCAATGAAAGGAGAAGTGGAGAGTGGCCAGAAACTCCCTAAACAAGGTGAGACAATTGGATGTTGGGGGAAGCATGGAATTTCATACATGTTATCCAGACACTGATCCCACTAGGTCTAGTACCAAGGAGATCAGATCTTGTTATTCCACATGTGAATTCGCCTCTGGTGTACCTGTGGTACGTGAGACCATTCCCTGCCATGAAGTGGAAAAACTCTAGACTCCCCTTCCTGGGAAAGGTGCCCCGACCATTTTTCTCCTTCGGGTTCGCAATGATGTTGAAGTCACCCCACACCAACCAAGGACAGTTACCATGATCAAAATCGTTGAGGTCATTCCTTAGGGAAACTATATGATATAAATCACAACTAATAGATTAACGATACAAATAATGAACATCCTTCATGAGAAACTTATGTATGAAAACATGATATCTTTCCTGGATTAAGTCCACTTGCAGGATCCTTTTCCAAAAGATTTAGATGTGACCAATGGGAGTGTTGACATACAAGAAGGTGTACATTCTGAGATTCAGGGAGACATCAGAAATTCATGAAAGACACTTATTGTGTTCCATAAAATAATGAGAACAAAATTATGTTTGCATATTTCACAAGATAGAAAGTCTGTCTTCATCCAAGCACCGAGACTTCAGGTGTTCTATTTTATGAGAGGAATCATTGAAGCAGTTGTGTCCAAGAACTAGACTATTGTCTCCTAGCATTCAGTTTTCATGGGGGGAAGCTACACATTGCTTTTTGGTTTGAGCATGGGTGTGCATCCCCACACTATAGGAGGAAGAGGACACAACTAATGTGGATCCCCATAAAAAGGTATGGGATACTAAATACAAGTGTTCAGAGAGAGGAAGATAGGTGAAATCCTGACACTCCCCACACTCCATTATGTAGACAGGGTCTGAGGCCTCCGCCGAGGAGACCAGACAATCGAAGTCCTTTCACTAATGGCTCACAAGAATGACTAGAGGAAACTGAAAAGGTACAACCTACTCGACGAAGAGAAAAATATGACTAAACTAGCCTAAGGGGTACTAGGAAGTTTGAGGGGGGGTTTGGGAGACTGGGCGAGAGGCCAGGCATGTGAACTACACCGACAACATTATGAGACAACAGCATGTTATGGAAGAGTAAGAAATTTTCCCTTTCCTGGAGATAGGCCATGAAACATCCTCATTAAGGTGGCCTTGGGAAACCCTAATATTTGAAAAGGATCCAATGGGATACCATAGAGGGAGGAACCATTTCGAGGGTCGCATTCAATAGATGATAACCAAGGGGCGGTCTAAAAACTCGACCCCCCTTCACCACTAGAGGTTGTTGGATCCCACCCTAGTGCATGAATTTTCAATCATACATGGAATAACCCTAATGAAGGTAGTTTTGGTAGAAAAAAAAAAGAAAACCAGGTAGAAGGTATCCTGGATCAAGAAAAAAGATTCAAGCACTTTGAGCTCATGTTTGTCACACATCAGACATGAAAGGTCCAACTCCATGAAGATTCAAGCATCTGAGGAAATAGATTTGCTTCTAGTGTTCTCATACAAACAAAGATAGACCCTGATAGAGTCCCCAATATACTTAAGGAAGCACTCATTCTGAAAGGGTAGGGGATACCCAAGCACATAGATCCAGATGACAACTGTAGGATAATATTTACAACTGTGCACCTACAATGACCAGTTGGACAAGCTGAAGCACCACTAGATGAAGTATTGTAGGGCCTTGCAATAATAAAAAAATCATGGCATCCTCCAATAGAATCACATGGATGAAAGAGTTCATGTGAATCAGTGACACTATTACCTGATGTTCGAGCCCTAAACGGAGAACAAAACACTAGAAAACATGCATAGGAGGCTTAAAGCCTCCAAAATGGGAGACTAAGGTTCATCATAAGCTAGATTGTGCCTCCATGAAAGCCGACACGGGGATATCCATGGAGACATGTCAACACTTCCATGATTACTGAGTCTTCACTGGAACCGCTAGCTGTCAAAGACGAGGGTGAGAAGTGCCGCTGAGAACATCCTTGAAGGAAGGGAATGGAGGCTTGGGGAAGGCAATGACCGATAAGGAAGCCTGCTGAAGGGGGGAGAAGGGGGAGAAGGAAGTCCTAGAAGAGTGAACCCCGGAGGATTTGTAGACGATGATGGCCAAGGGGTGAGAACCCCTGAGCTAAGAGAATGATCCTGAGAGGAAGATACATGATGTGAACCAGAAGAAGCTACCGCCATGGACGAAGGAAGAAGTGGAGACCAGTAGGAGGTTTCATAACAGTAAGTAATTTTTATATATTATGAATAAATTATTTATATAATGAAATCATATTGATATATAGTACTTGATTTTTATAGTATAGTCTTTATATATTCTAAAATTTCTATTTTATCAACAAAATGTCCCATTTACTTTTGTTAAAAAATACTAAAGTAATTATTTTTCTAGTTTTATAAAATTAATTGAATAAAAATTCATTTTTTATTCATTCATATCAATATTACCATTTATTAAATATTTTATAATTTTATAATGAGAAGGGTTTTCTTTCTGAATCATTAAAAATGGAATATCTCATAAAATGGTTTCTATTGTTTTAGTGCATTTACAAGAACTATTTAATTTTAATGTTTTTATAAAAGTTAGAATAATTAAATAATATATTTATTAATACTATAAATATCTTTATAAACAATATTACATTAAAATTTGGTATTAAAAAATTCCATACATATGAAATGTTTCTCTTTCAAAACCAATATATCGATCACCTATACATGTTTATTTTTAATTTATAATTTTCCACTTCTATTAAGGTAATATGAAAAAAATATTCAAAGTTTTTATTATTAATAACAAATATTTTATAATATGTCAAAAAAATTATCAGTAAATATAAATACTAATAATATTGAAAATTAACTACACATGTTAATGTTAAAACAGTTTTACCAGGGATTAATCTAAAAACTTAAGTTATTAAATGACCTTAAAAAATTTATAAATCCTAATATATTGTAATATTTTGACCTTATACCACAAAATGATAGATAATAAACCATTTTTAATTTTTTCTCAGGTGAATTTTTTTACACATTATTCATTTTGAACATTCCAAGTGTGTCATCTACCCAACCTGTAAAAGGCCACCCTCTACTCTTTTCATCATACATTAAAACATCCTTTGATTTGTACAATAAATTAAAATATATATTCATTTGTTTCTTCACCATATCCAAGAGGCCTTATTCTTATTTTTAATCTATCATTATAAGGATTTTATTATAGACCTGGTGTTGTTCTCGAAAAAAAGTGGTAAATTTTTTAATCTTATAATTTCTTTATTATTCTAACTCTATTAAAAATTACATAAATGTTACTACATAATAACATAAATATATAATATATTTTTATACAAAGGTAACTACCTATATATATATCATATTATAGTATTTTGTAAATGAATATGTCATTTGTGTGTGTATTGGACTACATCCCTATGAATTTATTTAAATTATATTCTATAAAAATGTCCCATGAATAAATATATTGATTTATTTAAAATATATATCTGATAACTTTTACATAGTTATAATTATTTAATTATTGTATCACATATACCTTGTTACTATCCCTTCTACGTGAATATGATAATGATGCTCATGTGTATGACTATCTACCGCCTCATGATTAGTTGGGATTCATTCTTCACTTATTCCATAAGTGGAAGGTAACAAGTATAGGGTTAATAAAAAAATTGATATATAAAAAAAATTGTACTATAAAGTTAAAATATTACCTAACTTTCTCTCATTTTATCCATTGGGAAAATATAATCAATATTCACATGCACATATAACATTCCATCACCATGAATAGTGTATTTCTTTTTTATATCTCTAACTATATTTGTTAAATAATAATTACATATTTATTAAATTTATGAGGTATTTATATCATCATAGAAATTATTTAGATGATTTTACCATTATAATAGATAATGGTCCAAAAATACCAAAACAAAATATATATTAAAAATGATTTAATTTTTACCCACATTACGATTTTAATATGGAATTTCTTAAAAATATGAAAAAAATGAAATTATAAAATCATAAACCGATTGATATCTATGATTATAGATAATTAATATGTGTACATTAAACAACTATTTATAATATATTAAATTCTGACATGTATCATGGAATTTAATACTTGTGGTAACAGATTTTAGTCACACTTTTATTTATGTGGGACACGTGCGTTATAGACTAACTTTTTTTGTGTTTGTACTATAAAAGAATATATTTTATGACAATTTTAATTGTAATTTTGTGTAATTAATATACAAATAATTTTAGATCATTCATGGTGATTGTAATTGAAAATACACCATAGAAGAAAAATTTCAATGTTATCATCCCAATATTGAAATGGATTGATTATGATATGCTTTTATTGATGAGATATTATTATATAAATCTATATAAAAATTACATATGGTCTTATAATTTTGTTATTTGTGGAAAATAAATTTTTATCTTTCAATTTATTTCTTAAACTATTACAGAGACAATAGCATTTTGTTTATGAATTGTCATATTTATTTATCCCATTGTTAGGAAATAACAATTATTTCATATGAATTTTTTCTAAAAATGACTTAAAGAATATTTTTTCTCAAATATAATTACAGTTCAATATTTTTTTTACCCATATTTGACTTTTTATATAATTTTTAAAAGGAATAATTAAGACGATTTCCAAATAAGTCCCTTTAGTGTTTTATTAAAAATGTGAGCATAATATTTGTTTTATCATTTTGGTTATTTAGTGTAATTTTAATCAAACATGACTAATCCATGAATTAAGGAAGCATTTATATGTTTCCATGATTATTTTCAATGAAAAATTTATTAAAATATTTTGGGATGTTTTTTAAATGTGATCATCAATGTGTAAAGGATATTTTCTACATGAAATGTATTATGTTATTGTTAAAATGTGTTTCCATCAATTATGACAACCTTAGATATTACTTATTCCTTAATAGGTAAATGATCAAATTTAAACATCATTATTTTTTTATTTTTTTTATTATAATGATGACATTTTTATTAAACCCTTTCATTTTCCATGTGTTATTCTAAATGGAATATATGAAATTATAATGAGACCCCTTTCTATTTAAATTTTTATGTTATTAAGGATTTATTATGAAAATAATTAATTTTCATGTGTCATGATATGATGATTTTTTTTGATATTATGGAACAATAATTTTGGGGTTTCATTGTGTTATTGTGGTTATGTCATAAAAAATTTTGTGTTAATGTTATAGTAATGGATGGTGGTTAAGTAAAAAAAAATTAGTGGCCATGTTACATTAAATGGATGGTGGAAACATTATATCTATCTAATACATTGGTTTATTCATTATATCTCAAAATATAAGAAATCAAATAATGTCGACGAGCCTAACCGAAAATTTTATATACGTTGATGGGCTTGATCTATAATGGGAATCATGCAGATGGGATTGCCCCATAGTGTAAATTTTTTTAGGGGGCCTCACCCACAATGTTTCTTGGTCATGGTAGTTGAAATTGAAAATTAAATGGTTAATATAAATTTCATGGTGTGACACACATTGAAAATGAACTTATTGTATGTAAATTATGACTATTTGAAGCTCTTATGGATCACATATTTTGGAATGATAATTATTTATTCCACGCCTCGTGTTCATTATCGATAACATGATCGGTACAAAAACTGTATGTTATATACATGATCTCATAAAATTTCACTTATACTATAAATTGATAAGATCAGTGACTTAATTATTCTACGTAATCATTTTCTTTTAGAGCTAACCCTTTTTTATTATTCCTTAATGTTAGTTATGAGTAACGGTTTTCAGTTTTGGATTATTATAAAGAGTAATAAAGGGGATGATCACAATAGGATATGCTTACAATCTATTATTACATAAGATTATTATGTATATATTCTCCAAATACACAAATTGTTTAGATTCCCTAGATCTATATTTGTGAAAATTATTTAATGTTGGTATATAATGATATGATATTTATATATTATAATCATATTTAACTATAATTTATATGATAAAAATTTATAGATAACCCTGGGATACATGAATGAGAAAATATTAACGATAACCCAAAGGATGATCATTAGTATAAGATAAAATCACAATGCCCTTGTAAGGATGATACTATGTGGTTTAACTAAAAAACAGAATCTAGAAACATCATCCTGATGTGGTCCTAGAATATATGTACATATGGTTAATGACAATGGAAAATTAATGTCATAATTGTCTCAAGCGTTACCTAGTACATGAAAATATGCCATACTACGTACCTAGTTTGGTCTTCTATTAGGATATTCTTTTAGTATTAGAATTTTAATTT
Source organism: Viscum album (assembly GCA_963277665.1). Lineage (NCBI taxonomy): Eukaryota > Viridiplantae > Streptophyta > Magnoliopsida > Santalales > Viscaceae > Viscum > Viscum album. The sequence goes on from OY728137.1 coordinate 1,664,169,427, forward strand.
ATGAGTAAAACTATAGGTTATTATTATATTATAAATATGGTATAATTATGTAAAAGATAAGGTTTCATAGATTCAAAAAACGGTAAAATGATTAAGACCTTAAATAAAATATCTTTCTGACAATGTGTTTTCCCAAAATGATTATTTTCTGTCATAATATGAATATTTATTTTTTCTAATTGATTTAACATTTATGAACCATAATATTGTTGAATGTAATAGAAAATGAATATATTTTCATCCAAATAAATAAAAAACACTGTGATATGAGATTTAGAACATTATCACTATGATCACCAAACTTTATCAATTCACAGTTCATGATGAGAATATAAAAAAGAGATGGAACAACATTTTATAGAATCATTTATGGGACCACAACCACCCTCCTTTAGTGGGTCTTCTAAAAAATGTTTGGAAGATAAATAGATCTTCGTTTTTTCTATGATTTATCAACTTTTCCAGTGTTCGAAGTAGGAATTAGTTATCATAAATATTTATCATTCTAAATGATAAGAAGTTCAATTATGGAACATTTTAGGATTATGTAGAAATAGTAATAAATTAACTATATAGAATGGGATGAGTTTTCAAGGATACTTCATAGTGATTACATCCCTTCTATTCTATATATAGAAAAAATTAACTAATATTTTGGTCTTATGTAAAGGTATAATGAATATACTGGTGCCTATGAGGATAATTTTATAAAGCATAAAAATCATAGATTTGTTTTAATCACCATCCTTAAATTGATATTTGGTCAACTATTACTTGGATTAATATGATGTCTCCAAATGATTTGAACCATAATAAAATTTATTAGTTATTTTCAAATTACCTGATGTTTAACCATTTTTTGAAATGGAAAATAGAAATTCCCACCATTTCTCTGTGTTCTATAATAAAAAGAACACCAAGTGTCATTAAAATTTATCAAATCATGGGGTTAAAGTAAATTAAATCCACATATTTTACAAAAATATGTGAAGAAACATAAAATGAATTATTTGAATGAAATGAGTTGGTATATTAAATTTGGAAGCCCTGGTAATAATGGCACATAATGGTAAGATTTGATAAATGGTTCAGTGAATATAACAGATGAGAAAAGGCTTCTAACTAATAAACCACCCACTCTCCAATGATTCTAATGAAATGAATTAGGTTATTAAGAAAATATATTCATATATTGGAATTATTTATACGATCATCATAAAGACCCTCATAAAATCAATGTTAAATGGGAATATGACATGTTCATGAAGACTGATGTGGATTACCAGAATGACATCGTGAAATGTATATATATCATAAAAAATATAATGAATAATGTATTATTATATTCTAAAATTATATCCTCTATTATATATAATTAATTTCGAATGCTTATGGAATTAACATCTCTATGATTTTATTTAATGTTATCATAATAAACTCTTAATTGTATGATGTTTAAATAAATAGTTTATAGTTCATCTCGTATTTATGTTTGTAGGAATGTTCTTCATTGAGAAATCTGTGATACTTCCTGTAGTTTAAAAACAAGTTGTTCTAGTCATGGATTGTATTTCTTTATATGGTTTATATATCAATATATATATAATTAATGTCACATTTAATTCTACAAATTATCCAATTACCATATATAATTTTGAGTATTAATAATAACGTCCAATTAAAATTTCATCTAATGTGTGTGTGTAAATCACTATCACTGAGGCCTAATTTCTTTGATGATTTTGTAGGATGTCCAACATCAATAAAATAATTATAAATTGAGTAATTTTTATTAAATTTCTTGAATATTTTCATACACGTAGTGATGATGTTATGTTCTCAATAGAATGGATAGATTAAATTTTACCCATATCATAGACTATATATTTAATATAATCAATTAGTATTAATGAATTGAATAATTATATCCCATAGAATCATTGTAATATATTTATACACCCTAGTTCATCAATATGGGGTGAACATATTTTATTTTTAGCAAATAATGATAGATCAATGTAGCCATGAATAGATTATAAGTAGATGAACAACATCATGAAGGAGAAAAAATATCATCGACACTGTATTGTTGACATCTTGGAATGAATAAGAAAAGCCTAATAGTTTTCCATGATTGATATTCATTATGGATATCATGATTTTATGACTAATAAAGGTGATTTATATAATTCCTCATCCTAGGTGTCACAATAATTAGTTCCATGAGCTAGTGTGGTACCTGACCTATAGCAAGCCACCCTGTACTAAAGAGGTTTCCAATTACCATCTAGGCTCTAGTTAGAAATATGGGGAAACTATATCCACTTTATCAGTGTAATAAAATATATATAAAAAGATAATAAAGGAATCAAAATAAAAATAATGAATATTTACAATCTCATTCTTAAAACTGTGTACATACTCACTACCAAATAATACGAATACTATTCCATGAATACAGAACCAAGTGTATGGAAAAACCTAAAAAGTGAGAAAAAACTTCATCCTTAATAAAGGTTCCAACCCCAAATCGGTCCCCCTTCTAAATTCACATCATATTAGGAAATCATCTAGCTTGAATAGTGCTTGTACTACATCCTATACTACAATTAAGAAGACTTCTTGGGTACCCAATACCATCCATAGAAGTGTATTTGTAAAACCTAGTATGAAACCACTAATAGTGTCTAAAATAACATCTTGTCCAATATATTGTATAAGGAAGTGAATAAAATAATGAAAGGGTAAAAAGATATTGGTAGCATCATTTACCATTTCCATTGTTCTATGTTTCACCCATTCAGCACCAATGCTTCATTGGTAAGATTTTTTCATCTGATCTATATGATAAATGGTTCATATGATAGAATTTATAGAGCCCCATTACGTGAATCTACATGGCACTATGAAATCGATATCTAACCATCCCATCCATGATATGGGAATCCTTTTTAATGCCCTTGGGGTTTGGTGGAACAATCCATTCCTCAAATAACAACATTGAAAATTGGTACCTGAGCATCAGTTATACCCACCCATGTGAGTAGAGCATCAGAAAAATATCCCACCACCATATATAAAAACATATAGGCTCGCCAATTTCTACAATTTTATTATATAAAACAACTAGTTTGAACAATTTCATATTAATCACATAACTATGATCCTTTATAACTATCATGGACTCAATTACCAATAAAATCCACCTTATAATTTAACACATTACATATTTTTATTCATATTTTTCATAATTTATAGCAATGTGGCCAATCCCCATTATCCAATAATCATACCCATTGAATTACTCATCAATTACATAACTCTTTATGATATGGTAAACAAAAATTTTTACCATGTTACTAGTTTCTTCAATTTTAAAATTAGTTCAATTACACAAACACCACAATATACCATTAATCGTCAAAATAATTCATGTTCATGTCAGTGTTCCACACCATGGGTGTCAATGATATTGGTCTAAGAATCCTAATTAGTTCCCAATGTGACCATGATGTGACCAAACACACAATTTATGTACCTAATGAACACTTTTTATATTATGGGCAGTCAAAATGTGTCAGAATAGAACATTATAAATTACCAAATACACAAAATATATATAGCATCCCGCTATTTTATAACAAAAACTTTCATTACATTACACAAATCTGAGGATCGTTAAGGTTTAGTGTCTTGGAAACAAGGATCATAATACATAAAAAAAACATAAAACATTCTTCTTAAACACTTGCAGGGCGTCTCCTTATGTTCATTCTAGGTTCATTACTGCATCTCATAACCTGGGGACATACATCAAAAGAAAGGGTGAGCAGAAGGCCCAGTAAGGGAAACAAGAGGAACATTTTACATGTGAACTTGAGATACTTCAATAAGGACATGAAAAGGACTTTAAGGCATGAGAAAGAAATCATGAGGCATTTCATAATAAAAATAACATTTTTCATAACTTGAAGATGTGGCTACCTCATTTAACATAGACAATCATTAACATATCACCAAGGTCCATCCCCAAGGTGTCATTTGAAAATTACCAAGGTTATTCACCAAGGTATCGTGAAAATTGTAATCTCTAGTGGTTACATCATTACCCAATGCATTGGAGCGCTATCAGGGCGCACCCTTAAATTTGCCTTTATTATCATGTGAGCCACATATATCATCATCAAAAATTTCATAAATAACCCACATAGCATAAAATAAATGGGTTTCATTTCATAATCATAACGTTTTAAAAACTGCTTTAAAGACATGATCTTTACGTCACTTTAAACCCACGGAAAGGGAAAGCGGGTCTCATGTATGTAAATCCCAGAATTTAAAATGGAACATTTTTATATATATGTGAATACCCTTGTAGAAATAATAGCTTTGAGTATTCACTTTATAACATAAAATTATTTTTGAGAAAAGAGAGAGGCATTTTGAGGGGAAAATTCTGCAGCATAACGGCTAAGTTTCGGGGTTTTAGAAAACATTGAAATGAGAGGGGACATGGGTCACCCACTCATAAATGATCCATAAAACAGTAGGGTGAAGGAATAAGAAGGACATATGGACATGGTAATGAAATTTTAGGGACATACCATTTGAAATGAAAAACATGGAAGAAAAAAAAGTTTAGATTTCTCTTATGAAAATTCGGCAGCCTTACGGCGTCACTTAACTTCAAAAGAAAATGATTTGACAAGATAAAATAGGGTCCCTCATCATATGATAATAAGAGATCAGTATGATGGATATATAGATAATTCCCCAACATAACAAAAAGGAACTTGAAAGAATTGACATGAAAGTATAACTTCAAAACGAGAAGGGTGAAGAACCACTTAAAAATTCAGCAGCCTAACGGCGCCACTTAAAACTTCAAAATACTGAATTGAAGCGATAAAATGGGGTCTCTCATCATATGCAAATAAGAGTCTAGTATGATAGATATAGAGATCATACCCCAATATAACAAAAAGGAACTTGAAATAATTGACATGAAAGTAGAACTTCAAAACGAGAAGGGTGAAGAACCACTTAAAAATTCAGCAGCCTAACGGCGCCACTTAAAACTTCAAAATACTGAATTGAAGCAATCAAATGGGGTCTCTCATCATATGAACATAAAAGGGCAGTAAGAGGAATATAAAAGAACATCCTATCACATAAAAAACATGGAGCATAATAGGAATGACATAAAAGAGATTTCATGAAAAGAAAGAGAGGGGTCGGATCCCTTACCTTAAAACGTGACTCTTGAAACTCAAAGGATTGGACCTTGAGGGCTTGGGGGCACCTTGGGAGGACTCCTTGGAAGGTAAGAAGACCAGAACTTCGTTGGGGGAGAGTTGGGAGTGAAAACTAAAGGAGGAAAGGGTGGGTATTTATAGGGAAAGTGAGGGGACAAAGCATTAAAGGCCAAAGGACACCTCACATGTGCTTTTCTCAAACCCATGGGCTCTCCCTTGGCATTTATCATGGAGTTAGGCCACATGGGGCCCCCAAAACAATAATTCATCACCCTTGGCCGCCCAACCCTCAAAATATCTCATGACATCATCATGACATCATTATGATGTCATTAAACATACCGAAACCCTAAAACGGTATTTTTACTATTCACTGAAAATTCAACTTTCTCAGAATAATCCCAAAATTTCACCTTAACCAAATATCAATGCTATGATTTCAAAAATGAACTCCATTTTATAAAAATAATTTTCTAAATATTTTTAATTTTATTTTTAAATAAATACACTATTCACCGAAAATTTATTTTTTTAGAAAAATCCCCAAAAATTACCATAACATAATATCGATGCTCTGAGTTCAAAAATAAAGTCATTTTTATAAAAATAATTTTCTAATTATTTTTAATTAAATTTTTAATTAAAAAACACTATTCATCCGAAAAAACTAATACTTGAATAATAATTTAAGAAACCGTTATTTACCCATTTTATTGAATCACATTACTTAATCAAGGTGCCTAGATTATATTAAAACATTCTTTGAGTGAAAATTACTAATCCATTTGGTCACATTACTAATCCTAAGCGTAAAATCACTATTCATAATTTACTATTCATCAAAAATTAAGTTGATCTTATTAGACTCCAAATTCCTTACTGAACACTTTTGTAGAAGACCATTTTTTGAAAATCATTACACATCATTAGTTATTTAGGGTTTACATAAATATTTCAAAATATCCCATTTTCAAAATTCATCAATAAAATACATTCTAAAATTATCTAGACATTTGAAATTTCACAAATATCACTAAAGGATGAAATCTCGGTTTATTCACCCGAAAGGATTACACAAGGAAACTAGGGTCTCATCACATAGCTCCTTATAACACTGGCATAAGACCTAAGAGTAAGGTGTGCTATGGTGAGAGAATCTGAGGGAGTCTCAGATAACATTGCCCTAGTAGCAATCTCCACTAACTTGAACTTCTCCTGCAAGCGTTTTCGTTCAAGCTTGACACGCTGGAGCTCGGCTTGGGCTTGGTCCAAAGCGAAGCCCACAGATGCTACCTCCTTCCCAAGCTCTGATAAGTGGGCTTCGTAAGGGTTGAGTCTACTGGATGAAGCCATCAACTCCTCTTTCTGCATTAACCATTAACATCTTAATAAATCAATAAGAGTAAGTTAATATACTACTCAAAAAGATTGGGTCGTTACATTCTTCCCCCCTTAAGAAATTTCGTCCCCGAAATTTATACTTGAGGCCTAGTTGAAATGGTGAGGGTACTTTTGCTTCATCGTTTCCTCAGGCTCCCAAGTCGCTTCTTCATATTTATGATTCCTCCACAACACTTTCACAAGGTGGGTAGTCTTGTTTCGTAGGACCTTGTCTCTACGGTCCAAGATCTCCACTGGCTGCTCCTCATAAGAGAGGTCATGTTCAAGTTGTACCACCTCTGGGTTCAGTACATGCGAAGGGTCGGGTATGTACTTCCTCAAGAGAGATACATGGAAGACATCATGAACTTGAGCTAGGTTCGGTGGAAGTGCTAGACGATAGGCCACTGCTCCTATGCGATCAAGGATTTCATAGGGGCCGATGTACCTAGGGCTGAGCTTCCCTTTCTTCCCAAACCGCATGACTCTCTTCCATGGAGAAATTCGAAGGAAGACTTTGTCACCAACACCAAACTCCAAGTCCCTTCGACGATTGTCAGCATAGCTCTTCTGCCGACTCTGAGCAGCCTTTATGTGTTGTTGGATGGCATGAACCTGTTCTGTCATCTCTTGCACGAGATCAGGCCCAAGAAGCTTCCTCTCACCAGTTTCATCCCAACAAGTAGGAGTTCTACACCGCTTTCCATACAGAGCTTCATAGGGTTCCATCTGAATACTCGCATGGAAGCTGTTGTTATAGGAGAACTCCACTAATGGGAGGTGTTGATCCCATCCACCCTTAAATTCCATTGAGCATAATCTCAACATGTCTTCGTGTGTCTGAATAGTCCTTTCAGATTGGCCATCAGTTTGAGGATGATAGGCCGTACTAAAATTCAATTCAGTATTCAGAGCATGCTGAAGACTTCTCCAGAATTTTGATGTGAATCTTGGGTCACGATCAGATACGATGGATAGTGGTACCCCATGCAGCCTTACCACTTCCTTCATGTATATCTTGTCAAGCTGATCTAGAGAGAAATCTTCCCGAATAGGGATAAAATGGGCTGTCTTGGTGAGACGGTCCACAATAACCCATATCGCATTGTTCCCTTTGGATGTTTTCGGGAGACCAGTTACAAAGTCCATAGTGATATTATCCCACTTCCATACTGGTATGGGTAGCGGTTGTAATACCCCCTTAGGAAGTTGTCTTTCTGCCTTTACTTGCTGACACACCAGGCACCTTGTAGTGTAATCGGCAATCTCCCTCTTCATGTTATCCCACCAATAATGATCACGAAGGTCTCTATACATCTTAGTGCTTCCCGGATGTATAGAGAAAGTAGAGCTATGAGCTTCATCCATCAGTTCTTTCTTTATCTCCAGAATAGATGGAACACATAGTCTTGTACGAAATTTCAATACACCTTCTTGATCAATATTGAAATCAGGGAACTTCCCATCCTTTACAGCCTCGAACTTCTCCTGCAGTAAAGGATCTTCTTTTTGAGCCTTCTTGATCTTCTCTAGTAATGAAGGTTGAGAAATCATTTGGGATAGGGTTGATGATGTCCCTTTCCTTATAATTCCCATGTCCAGTTTTACTAGATCTTTAATCAAGGGATCTCCCAGGATCCTCATTGTTGCCAGAACAACAGGATCTTTCCTGCTTAACGCATCCGCGACTTTGTTTGCTCTTCCAGGGTGATAATGAATTGAACAATCATAGTCTTTAATAAGCTCCAACCATCTCCTTTGTCTCATGTTCAATTATTTCTGAGTGAAAATATACTTTAGACTTTGGTGGTCAGTGTATATATCACATTTCTCCCCATAAAGATAGTTCCTCCATATCTTTAGAGCAAAAACAACTGCCGCCAGCTCTAGATCATGCGTAGGATAATTCTGCTCATGAATCTTCAACTGTCGAGATGCATAAGCAATTACTTTGTCATTTTGCATGAGGACGCACCCAAGCCCTTTCAGAGATGCATCGCTAAAAATAACGAATCCTTCTCCGATAGAGGGTAGTGTTAACACAGGTGCAGTAACCAATCTCTTCTTCAGCTCTTGGAAACTTTCCTCACATTCCTTTGTCCAGATGAACTTAACCCCTTTTCGAGTCAACTTGGTTAGTGGATTAGAAAGCCGTGAAAAGTTTTTCACAAACCTCCTATAATATCCCGCTAAACCAAGGAAACTACGAATCTCAGTTACTGTTGTGGGTTGAGGCCACTCCTCCACAACCATTGTCTTTGCAGGGTCAACCGAGATTCCTTCATTGGTTACGATGTGCCCCAAGAAAGCCACTTGTTGTAACCAAAACTCACACTTGCTGAACTTCCCAAAGAGACTCTCCTTCCGTAGAGTTTTCAAAATAACCCTCATATGATCTTCATGCTCCTCACGACTTTTTGAATATATCAAAATATCATCAATAAAAACTACCACAAAGTTATCAAGGTAGTCCTTAAAGACTCTATTCATCAAATCCATGAAAATAGAAGGAGCATTAGTCAAACCGAAGGGCATAACAGTAAACTCATAATGCCCATATCTTGATCGGAAGGCAGTCTTTGGAATATCTTCCTTCTTCACCCTCAGTTGATGATAACCAGATCGAAGATCAATCTTAGAGAAGAATTGAGCCCCACGAAGTTGGTCAAATAAATCATCAATTCTTGGAAGAGGGTATCTGTTCTTCACTGTGATCCCGTTCAGTTCTCTATAATCAATGCATAGCCGCATTGATCCATCCTTCTTCTTCACAAAGAGAACTGGTGCTCCCCAAGGAGACACACTCGGTCGGATAAACCCCTTCTCCAACAAGTCTTGGAGTTGTTTCTTTAGCTCCTCTAGCTCCACATTTGCCATTCTATACGGAGTCTTTGATATCGGTTGAGACCCAGGTACGAGTTCAATGGAGAACTCTACCTCTCTTTCTGGGGGAGGTCCAGGTAACTCCTCAGGAAATACATCCATGTATTCCTGAACAATCGGAACATCTTCAATTTGTATGCTCCCCTTCCCTTCTTCCTCATCACCGATTAACTCCATAAAGAAAGCTATAGGAGGTGCTTCTAGATAGGGATCAGTTCGGGATATCTCTCCTCGAAAGATAACTGTAGGTCGTTCATTCAAGACTACTGAGATTTCCTTACTTCTGCATTTGATCTTAGCATTATACTTTGAGAGCCAGTCCATCCCTAGTATAACGTCGAATTCCATCATGGGGATGACTACTAGATTTGCGATAAGATTGTGCTCACCAAAGTAAACACTAGAGTCTCTAAACACTGTTGATGCATGGATAATCCCACTTGGAGTCTTGACTGAAAACTCTACCTCAAGCAATTCGGGGATTGATTCTATATTCTTTGCAAACTTGGAAGAAATAAAGGAATGCGTAGAACCAGAATCAAATAAATCACTTGCTAGTTTTGAGAGGACAACAAGAGTACCTGCTACCACATCGTTCGGAACTTCAACTTCAGTTGTTGTGATAGCGAAAGCACGACCTTGCTCCCTTGGCCTCTGCTGAGGTTGATGGTGATTCCCCTCCACCACCCTCGGATTTGGACATTGATTAGAAAAGTGCCCAAGTTGTCCACACTTGAAGCATGTGACTTCGGGTAGGGCCAGAACCATCTTTCCTCTGTCGTTAGTGTTGGGAAGTTGAGGCTTCACATCACCACGAAAATTCCGAGAAATATGGCCTTCTTTTCCACACCTATAGCACTTGCCACTTCCGATCAAGCAGTTCCCCGGATGCTTCTTCCCACATTTATTGCATGTGGCATGTTGCATATGCTTTCCACCTCTTTCTTGATCAAAACTTCTTCCCAGGCTCGGTTCTAGAGTTCTCTTCTTCTCATTAGATTTGTGAGACCACTGTGTCTCCCCAAACTCTAGTTCGACTTTCATAGCACTTCGAACTATTTCTTCATAGCTATCGTAGTCCCTGTTGGCTAGATTCTTCCGCAGATGTGGTCGTAGTCCGCCAAAGAATCTATCAACCTTCCCATTAGGGTCCATGACAAAGCTTGAGGTATAACGGGAAAGCCTTGTGAAGTTCATCTCATAGCTTCCGACAGATTCGTTCTCCTTCTGCTTCAGCTCGAGAAACTCTTTCTCCATTTTCGTTCTCATGGAACGAGGGAAATACTTGTTAAAGAAAATCCCCCGAAATTATTCCCACTCCATAGCTTCCATCTCTCCTCGTGGCTTCGTGTTTTTGATCAGTGACCACCACTGATCAGCTTCTCCCTCTAGGCGGTAAACAGCAAGGGTGACTTTTTCTTGTTCCGAACAATGAAGTACAGAAAAGATCTTTTCAATGGAGCTTATCCATTGTTCCGCAACCAATGGGTCAGTAGATCCACTGAATGTTGGCGGTCGTTGACGCATGAAGGACTCAAAAGAAAGTTGTTCCCTTCGTGGTGAGGTCGGCCTCTCAGCTTGATTCAAGTTATTACTCATAACTTGAGTCAGTTGGTTCATCATTCGCATGAATGTTTCCATTCCGGCTTCCATCGGAGGGCCGTCAGCACATGGTGCATTGCGGTCACCATCGGCACGGTTTCTCCTATTACCCGCCATTTTCTAAAAGAATAAAACCTTAGTGAGAAACTTATTTCATTTATGAATCTTTTAACTAAGACTTCGTGCTTAGACAATTATAGTTCTCTATAATTCCTTCATAATGATTCATAAAAAGCATGTGATTAACCAAACATATCCCCCGGGAGTGTCGTAACCAAGAGTGCAGCAAGGCCCGTTATCGTGCACCAGTTCCCGTTCGAGTCTAGCTCAAAGCGGTGTTTTCGGGTTTTACCCCTATGTACATCTGTGCCAGAGCCGCCTCTACCTGCTCGTATCCAGACAGGGATGTATTTGTTTGATAGACCACTTACTCAATACTTACCAAAATACCAGGAAGTTTTCCTATATTTAAACTTTTCTATAGGGTTCTTCCTAAAGTTTTTATATCCTAATTTCCACAAATAACTAAACCATCCTTTGATACCAACTATAGCATCCCGCTATTTTATAACAAAAACTTTCATTACATTACACAAATCTGAGGATCGTTAAGGTTTAGTGTCTTGGAAACAAGGATCATAATACATAAAAAAACATAAAACATTCTTCTTAAACACTTGCAGGGCGTCTCCTTAAGTTCATTCTAGGTTCATTACTGCATCTCATAACCTGGGGACATACATCAAAAGAAAGGGTGAGCAGAAGGCCCAGTAAGGGAAACAAGAGGAACATTTTACATGTGAACTTGAGATACTTCAATAAGGACATGAAAAGAACTTTAAGGAATGAGAAAGAAATCATGAGGCATTTCATAATAAAAATAACATTTTTCATAACTTGAAGATGTGGCTACATCATTTAACATAGACAATCATGAACATATCACCAAGGTCCATCCCCAAGGTGTCATTTGAAAATTACCAAGGTTATTCACCAAGGTATCGTGAAAATTGTAATCTCTAGTGGTTACATCATTACCCAATGCATTGGAGCGCTATCAGGGCGCACCCTTAAATTTGCCTTTATTATCATGTGAGCCACATATATCATCATCAAAAATTTCATAAATAACCCACATAGCATAAAATAAATGGGTTTCATTTCATAATCATAACGTTTTAAAAACTGCTTTAAAGACATGATCTTTACGTCACTTTAAACCCACGGAAAGGGAAAGCGGGTCTCATGTATGTAAATCCCAGAATTTAAAATGGAACATTTTTATATATATGTGAATACCCTTGTAGAAATAATAGCTTTGAGTATTCACTTTATAACATAAAATTATTTTTGAGAAAAGAGAGAGGCATTTTGAGGGGAAAATTCTGCAGCATAACGGCTAAGTTTCGGGGTTTTAGAAAACATTGAAATGAGAGGGGACATGGGTCACCCACTCATAAATGATCCATAAAAAAGTAGGGTGAAGGAATAAGAAGGACATATGGACATGGTAATGAAATTTTAGGGACATACCATTTGAAATGAAAAACATGGAAGAAAAAAAAGTTTAGATTTCTCTTATGAAAATTCGGCAGCCTTACAGCATCACTTAACTTCAAAAGAAAATGATTTGACAAGATAAAATAGGGTCCCTCATAATATGATAATAAGAGATCAGTATGATGGATATATAGATAATTCCCCAACATAACAAAAAGGAACTTGAAAGAATTGACATGAAAGTAGAACTTCAAAACGAGAAGGGTGAAGAACCACTTAAAAATTCAGCAGCCTAACGGCGCCACTTAAAACTTCAAAATACTGAATTGAAGCGATCAAATGGGGTCTCTCATCATATGAACATAAGAGTCCAGTATGATAGATATAGAGATCATGCCCCAATATAACAAAAAGGAACTTGAAATAATTGACATGAAAGTAGAACTTCAAAACGAGAAGGGTGAAGAACCACTTAAAAATTCAGCAGCCTAACGGCGCCACTTAAAACTTCAAAATACTGAATTAAAGCAATCAAATGGGGTCTCTCATCATATGAACATAAAAGGGCAGTAAGAGGAATATAAAAGAACATCCTCTCACATAAAAAACATGGAGCATAATAGGAATGACATAAAAGAGATTTCATGAAAAGAAAGAGAGGGGTCGGATCCCTTACCTTAAAACGTGACTCTTGAAACTCAAAGGATTGGACCTTGAGGGCTTGGGGGCACCTTGGGAGGACTCCTTGGAAGGTAAGAAGACCAGAACTTCGTTGGGGGAGAGTTGGGAGTGAAAACTAAAGGAGGAAAGGGTGGGTATTTATAGGGAAAGTGAGGGGACAAAGCATTAAAGGCCAAAGGACACCTCACATGTGCTTTTCTCAAACCCATGGGCTCTCCCTTGGCATTTATCATGGAGTTAGGCCACATGGGGCCCCCAAAACAATAATTCATCACCCTTGGCCGGCCAACCCTCAAAAGATCTCATGACATCATCATGACATCATTATGATGTCATTAAACATACCGAAACCCTAAAACGGTATTTTTACTATTCACTGAAAATTCAACTTTCTCAGAATAATCCCAAAATTTCACCTTAACCAAATATCAATGCTATGATTTCAAAAATGAACTCCATTTTATAAAAATAATTTTCTAAATATTTTTAATTTTATTTTTAAATAAATACACTATTCACCGAAAATTTATTTTTTTAGAAAAATCCCCAAAAATTACCATAACATAATATCGATGCTCTGAGTTCAAAAATAAAGTCATTTTTATAAAAATAATTTTCTAATTATTTTTAATTAAATTTTTAATTAAAAAACACTATTCATCCGAAAAAACTAATACTTGAATAATAATTTTTGAAACCGTTATTTACCCATTTTATTGAATCACATTACTTAATCAAGGTGCCTAGATTATATTAAAACATTCTTTGAGTGAAAATTACTAATCCATTTGGTCACATTACTAATCCTAAGCGTAAAATCACTATTCATAATTTACTATTCATCAAAAATTAAGTTGATCTTATTAGACTCCAAATTCCTTACTGAACACTTTTGTAGAAGACCATTTTTTGAAAATCATTACACATCATTAGTTATTTAGGGTTTACATAAATATTTCAAAATATCCCATTTTCAAAATTCATCAATAAAATACATTCTAAAATTATCTAGACATTTGAAATTTCACAAACATCACTAAAGGAAGAAATCTCAGTTTATTCACCCGAAAGGATTACACAAGGAAACTAGGGTCTCATCACATAGCCCCTTATAACACTGGCATAAGACCTAAGTGTAAGGTGTGCTATGGTGAGAGAATCTGAGGGAGTCTCAGATAACATTGCCCTAGTAGCAATCTCCACTAACTTGAACTTCTCCTGCAAGCGTTTTCGTTCAAGCTTGACACGCTGGAGCTCGGCTTGGGCTTGGTCCAAAGCGAAGCCCACAGATGCTACCTCCTTCCCAAGCTCTGATAAGTGGGCTTCGTAAGGGTTGAGTCTACTGGATGAAGCCATCAACTCCTCTTTCTGCATTAACCATTAACATCTTAATAAATCAATAAGAGTAAGTTAATATACTACTCAAAAAGATTGGGTCGTTACAATATACTTCATGAATATGAGAAAAATATTTTATACCACCTGCATCGAGTTCATTGGAGAACATTTTCTCAATCATATCCATATATTCAAAATAATCAGTCCTTTAAGACACTACCTACAAAATGATGAAAATCTGACGTTTTTGGGAATATGAAGTAGGGGAGTGATCATACAATACATTTTATAGAAAATGGAGGAAGGATGAGTGTTAGAGTCACCATGATCATTTATTCACACACAAACTAACTCTAAACTGTTCAAAAATGAGGGAAATTCGTCATTGGGAAGCATGGGAGGGTTTGGTTCATTACATAGGCTATTTGACAAAGAATATGGGAGAAATAAGGGTTATAAACCTTAAATACTAAGGAGGAAATGTGAAATTCTTTCTTTTAATTTGGTGAATAGTTTGGCCACAAGTATATCCAAACTATCCGCCACCATTTTTCTATGATGGGCATGGGTTTTTTGGCCTTCATGGAATCCCACAATGTTTAAAAAAATGTGGTATCCATGAAGGATAACTCTGTCCATGAATTCATGGTTTATTATCCCATCATGCATGGCTTCTCCAGCAATGGGCATGCCCTCTTTAGTGTTCATGGTTCTGTCACATGGTTATCACTATTAATGATCCAACCATGAATTCTGTAATTGTTAGCCCAATATTTTTCCTTTTACTACCCCAAAACCCTGGGAAACCATGATGAATCCTCATATTCCAGTAAAATATATTCTTATACAACATAAATGTAGTTAAACTAAAACATAATCAAAAACATAAGATTCATTAATTATTGGATTTTAAAACTTCCCCAACATATTACATATCATCTTTGATATGTACACCAATGATTAATGAGTGTCTACGGAAAAAATATTATTCCCACATATCCAACTCACAATTTGATGTTTCTCAGTCAAAATTACCATGATTATTCAATTTTAAAACCAACAACATATCCTTTACCAGTTTGATTCTCCCATAATGAACCATAATACCAACCATTTTTTCATCAAAGGCACATGACCCTCTAATGGGGATTGATATGGTATACCATAGAGCACATCATTTATTTCCAAATTAATATTTTCATGGTAACTATTGTTGTAGGAGAACTAAATAAATGCTATGTGGTTTTTCTAATATCTGTGATGTCTAGTACACATTCTATCAAAAAGTCATCTAGATCATTAATAGTATGTTGTTGTTTATCATTTATATCTTGGTGGAAATCTATTCATAGATGGACCTTTATACCAAGTACTTTCTATATGGATTTTTTGAAGCATGAAGTAAAAATATAATGAGGATATGAATCGATACTCTAAGGAAACTCATGATATCATAGAATCTCTAAAATATATAACTCACCCAAATAGTTCATGTTAAAAGGAGAGTGCATCCAAAATAAATGGGAAACCGTGGTCAAATGGTCTGAAACAACCAAAATAACATAATTCAATAGAGGAATCATTGGAAGACCCACCACCAAATTGATGCTGACACCATCCCTTTTCCATTATAGAATTGGAAATGACTGTAGCATACACCTAGGCTACTAACACATGGCCAACACAATGTGAAATGTGTAATATCACATCATAAACCATGAAACCTCTTGCTTCGTCATTGGAAGACAATACTGTCTACGATGATCATGAATTTCTTTTTGGCCAAGATACACTATATACATTGAAACATGAAAATAAAAAATCAGATCCTCCGTCATACACATAGGCACAACAACATGGAATTTAATACAAATGATATCATCATCATTGATTTTCTGGTTAGAGGGTGTGTACCTACCTTAAAGGAATTCCTTCATGGAAAATAATTCAAAATATTCCAACAATATCTCCTTTATATAGATCAGAAGCATGATCCCAATTTCCACAGTTGAGAGGGTTATCTGTTTGTGGCCCACATGCATTACTATATACATCTCAATGAATAATTCCATCTAAAAATAATCATCCCATTTAAAGTTTTAGTCATGAATGTTCTGATTCTCTACCATTTTGATGGCACAATCTATACCAATAATAGACACATTCTTGTAGCCCTTTACTTCCTGCAATATTTTTTCCTCAATTTGATAAATCCTTTTATTATATATTCAGTGTGATTATGATGAACCTTTCTGTCAAATAGGATTCACCTTATTACGATGTTCCATATCATGTATTGTGATTCCAATTTCATGAATATGATGGTTAGTATGATTTTCATCCAAATACCACATGTGGTGTTTTTCTTTACTTCATATTCATCGCTGATAAAAAAGAAAATACCTGAATCGATCATCCATTTTTAGGCTTGGTCCAAACAATATCCCCCCTTCAAACTATGATTTCAACCATGTTTCACAAATCACTAAGCATTATTTCCTCAATAAATGGAATGGTTATCCAGAATTCTAATCATACATGAGGGAAATTAGTACACATACAAAAATGATTGATAGAAAAACCTTAAGGTCCGAAAGTCCTTATCTTTTTAAACTTTCTCATCTTATCCTCTTCATCTACTATTCACTTCATCAAAATTCATGGAAACAAATATCTCATAAAACCACTACAAAAAATAGTTATAATAGTTCTAACGTAATACACTAAGGGATTCACATCATATCCATAACACCCCATTTTATATTCTTCCATAATAAATGAATTTTGAAACAATTATCCCCCTTGAAAACACTGTCAATATTTAAGCATAGAGTTGGGGAAAACAGATATATACACATTGATGATAAATAGTTCGGACACCCATGTTTATATACAATTTAATAATGATTCGTTTGATAATGGTTTTTTGAAAAAGTCAACTACTTACTTTGGTGTAGGAACATACATCGAATTCATTTAATTTCCACATCCACATTAATGAAATTATATTTAATATCATTAGGTTTTAAATGATATTGTTGAACTGGATACCAAGTGATATTGACTGATCTTTTATTATCACAACCCATGAGAAAGGGAAACTCCACTTCAACAAATAGTAATTTTAATTGTGTCATCATGCTCATGAAATATATAGGGGTTTGAGTGTGTGAACCATAATCAGTGTAATACATAATGAATGTATTTGAATTTTGTTTTTTGATATGTCAACTAACAAAACTCATTCCCATAAAGAATACTCCACCATATGTGGATCTTCTATCATGAACATTTCCATCACAAGCAGTATGTGGATTCCCAAAAAAAATTAATTCATTATGTTGTATCATATCCAATTCCTAATTTTTTTTGTTCCACTAATAAATCTAAGAATTATATTTCCATTAAGAAAATATGATTCATTTGGAGTACTCGGAAATCATGCACATAAGTTGACTACATAAACAATGGAATTTCATGAACTAAAAATAACAAAAATCTTCTAACCAACATAAAAATTTATTTCGGATCATCTTCTTTAATATATACAACATTAATAAACATTGTTCCCACTAAAATCAGTGTGAGGACATGTTTTTGGGGTTTCCATCATAAACCCCGAATGCTGTTCTATATCGTAAATTTATAGAGAATGGAAAATGTATTTCTTCTATAGAAAAAAATATAAAACTATATGAAAAATCATATTCTTGTGTGTGGGCATCTCAAACAACATTTTCATTTCTATTCAAAATAATTCAAAATATCATTCAAAATTCCCTTCCAACATAATGTCATCTGTATAAAAAATTAAGATATTAGAATACACTTTAATTTTGTTGATGTAATAATTAATATCAACACTTAAATTCATCAATATCATCTTTTGTAAGAAAGTATCCAATTGAAATATCGTACCCTATGATCTTGTTTTATCCCACACAATCACTTCTTTGATCTGCATACGTAACATTCAATTTAACCGAGAAAAATCTAGAAGGTTGTTCAATATAAAAAACCTCATCAATATCATTATTATTCAACGACTATTTCACATCCATTTGAAATATTTTGTGACTTAGTTGTCAATAAATTTTTATAAGAATTTGATTGATTCAAATCATTCCACTATATTAATGGTTTAATAAAAATTATTAAATTAATTTTGTGAATAATACTCAAATAAGTCATTAATTTTTCTTTATCATTTCTTCTTCATCATTCAGATTGTTATGAAAACCCAATGTTTTACCATTAATATTTTTCACATATGTCTTGGTTATGAGTCCCCGTATATCATTATTTTAAATCTATTTGAGTTATTCATTCATTTCCTAAAACCATTGTAGATATAGAAAATATTATTTTGAATCATTTGACATGGAATTTGAATAAATGGAGTATGTGTAATAGATTTTGGTTCCATTATTGGTTGATCCTTTTGATATTGATTACTAATAATAATCTAAGCATATATTTTCTTCTTCATCCTAGGATGATATTTTGAATATATTCCTCGTCAAAAAAAATATTTCAGTATAATTCTTCTTCTTGAGTATGATTACATTTTTTATATCCTAATCAGAATCGATAACAAATCATTACATAACCTTATCAACCACTTTATCTGTCAGAGTATGTTTCTCTTTCGTAGATATTTCAAAAACTATAACATAAATTTAGTAAAAAAATCAACCTATTTCATTTTTTTAGAAATCCAATTAAATCTAGAGCATATCTAAGAAAAATATCATAATTTTCTTTTTGCCAAAAATTTCATTAATTTTCTATTTCATATTTATGATACATATAATCCTGAGAACTATTATGTGTTTAAAACATGGAGTTTTCCATAATACATTTCATAAAGATTTGTATTTAAATTTTTTCCCTAGAAACATTGTTTTATAATATAAATAGCTTCACCCATGGATTTCCACAGATCGAAATGAGAAAAAAAATATTTCGGTAACATAGTTCTTCCAATTTCCACCTAACTACAATTTCTTCATCTAACACACCAATTTTATTGAAGATTGTTTTCAGAACTATTGTAGTGTCAAATTCTAATCTACACAGGATAACATTTGTATTATTTACTTTTCTTATTTTCCTACATTTTCAGTTCTCATATTATTCACTAAATTCTCCCATTTCTTATCATCATTCCTTGTGATAATTTTAAACAATTTCAATGAATCTAACTTCTGTTTCATATACATATGAGAATAAATTCATTTTAGTTATCAATGAATTTAATTAAATAATTATCTATATTTTTTCATTATTCTTTCATTATTTCTCAAATATCATAATGAACATTTTCGAAGAATATTTTTTAAAATATATCAGTATTTTTATTCACTGAATTGTAATCATTCAATTCTAAAAAATTGTGATACACAATATTACTCATTATTGAATATCGAGAATGTTTTTTATATTTTATAATATTTATAGCTCTATCTTGTTTCATTGACAGTTGTGTCCCATCCTTTTATGCTACAATTCATTCTCCTTCACATAGATAATTTAATAAGAGTTTTCTATTTCACTAAAATGAAGTAATATTTCTTTTATATGTTGGTATCATATAAATATCAATCCATATTCATCAAATTTCAAAAAAAACATATTATCAGAAGATAACTTATTTCCCTTGTAACAATGTTCGGAAATAGTAAGAATATTACATTTTATACAATCAACATAAAATAATTCATTGGATTTATTATTTTATTCCAAAATTATATATGATCCAACACCTTTGATTCTCAAATATTCACCATTTAAAAATATGAATATTCATTATTTAATGTATTTTAAATTTATAAAAAAAATTAAATCTTATATCATATGAGAAGGACAACAACTCTCAAGAATCCATGTTTGTTCTCCTTTTAAATCCTTTATAGCAGTTTCAATATATATATATATATATATATTCATTCATCATTTTATTTTTTCACCATCCCCATATGATAAATATGTGGAATATTTTTATTCAGGAAACAAAATAAGACATCCAATTGTGTGATTTCTAGGTTACTCACATATTACAAAAATATTTTATAAAGGTTGGAACCTATCTTGAATAATTACCCCATTATCTCAGTTTTCATAAAAATAGATTTCTTACACTTATTTCTTTAATATAATTCAATTCCACTAAAACATTATCTTTTATAACTTTTCGAATAATATTAATATATATTTTTAAACCCAGGTATATTTTTCATATATCTGAATACCCCACAATACTAGAATTGGCCATAGAAAGAGTAATTTCTTATTAAGAATCTAATCTGAACAGAATTGTAAAAATATTTATCAACATCTATTATGCCTAAAATATCAAAACTAAAAATACTTATATTATCAATTAGAAACTTATTTTTCCTTTCATCCTTGTTGGATCCATAAGAATTTTTTTTATTCATAATTTTTTGAAATATTTTCTGTCTCATTGTAGTTTGAAAATTATAAATTAAAAACTTTGTTAATCTTGGCATTGAATATATCTTTCCATGTATTTATATTTTTAAATAAAAATGAAATCTTTATAATAACCTATTTTAGGAAGATTTTTTTGAACCGTTGTAACTATATTATTATGATAACATTCATTAGAATCAAAGATATAATTTTTTGATTCATTACCTTTATATTTCGATTTATAATGTGTTTGTTTGAAGATTTCCAACTAATCTTCTTTATTCATTCAGCTTCACATTCGGATGGTCTTTATGATTCTTTTCATTCATTAGATATTTCTTTAAATTTCCATCCTACAATAGCATCCTTTTTTTTATTTAGAAAGTATTCCATTAATTTATCAATAACATTCATATTTCAACTTCTGGTCTTTCATTTCAAGACTTCTAATTTTTCTTATTCGTTATTTCAACTATTATTTAAAACAAAATTCATATTGAGTTTCTTCTTATTTGAATGTACTCCTTACAAAAAACTCATCATTCACTATTTAAATAAAAATATTTTAAACAATTTGTTAAACATTATTTTCATATTTAGAATCATATTTTTATTCTTCATCATCTTGAGATGGGAAATATATTATTTTGGATTTGAATAATTTTATATAATCCCCAGTAGAATATGATTTTTATTTATCTCTTTGTTTCCTCCATGACCATCATATCCTCCATTCATATTTACTAATGTCATTTTATTTCATTCATCATAAATAATTTTCTTCAATGATCCCAAAAGATCAACATTCAAAACATTTCAATGTATTTTTTCATTTATTTTTCAATTTATACATTGTCACATTTCATGAAAACAAGGATAAAATATCATCATGATTTTTTTACATTCACAACTTTTTTTAATTAGAATAACCAAATTCATCTTCAATAAAATTAATCTCAGATTTTCATCCATATAAGACTTCAAAAAAGTTTCACTAACTAATTTTTTAGTTTAATATATTTATACCTAATGAAATCATAAGTGATGAAGGAGCTATAAAAAGTGTTTGAAGATAATATTCTGATATTTTTTTCTTCAAATTAATAGTCTTTTTCGTCAAACTATTATTAATTGATTCTCAAGATATTTTCCACAATTTTATAATCCCTTAACTCATCACTAAGACATATGATAGTACTGAAAATTTCATTTATCATGGTAAAGTAGTCCCCAATAGTTTCATTATCACCCATTTTCAAATATTTGTACATCAACCTCAAGATTTAATTTGGTTCTCCTAAGTAACTTTTTTATTTCATTCTTATATGAATTTTAATTTTTCTCATGTACCTATGGTTGTGGAAACACAACTCAAACATATGAATTCACTTTTATAATTTGATGATAATAATTATTTCTAGGCCCTTCTATCATTTTAAATATTATAATAATAAATAGGTATTATAAGAAATTTATCATTAGTATAAAGAAATCCATCTATTGTCTCTTCAAAAATATCATATCTGATAGAGATAAGATATGGTAACATTCTATCATTCCAGATATGATTATTACTACCATAAAAATCATAATTCCATTAATGTTCTCAAAATTTAGATTATCCACCCACATTTTTTCAAAACATAAGAAATTAACAAGTGAAGGGATCCTCTAGATCTGATACTAGATTAAAGTACCCAATTTTGATAATTGTATCACACAGAGTAGTAGGGGGATTAGTGACATATTTTTTTTTAATATTTCCATAAAAATGATTCAAATTTTTTCTCCTATTAATGATTTAATTCATTGACGAAAATAATTGAAGCACACATACACATGAATAGAAGAATTTATATGGTTCACTATTCTAAAAGATTATCTACATCAATAATATGTTTTTGATATAATCCCACACCACAATATACACTAGAAAACAATATTTTGGTATGTAATAAAATGTGAAGTGTATGATATATCATTATGGTGGAATTATATGAAAAATACAATAGTGTGTGTTCTCACTCCAGAAAAATGATCTAATGAATTTTTTTTTAACAAAACCTGTTTCATTTTATTCATTATCAACTTCCATTAACATATTATTTTAAAATCAATTCCCACAATTTTTATCTCGATGTTGGAAATAAATTCTATAACATTGATATTAAACTTAGTCTAGTTACCCAATATGATTCTTCTAATCTCATTTCCTGATATTAAATTTTTTCTTTATCAGAAGATGAATGAGACAAATCAATAAAATATTCCGAGGTATGGAAAAATGAATACAGTAATCCAATTCAAAGTAATCTTCTTAATATAATGACCATCAATATATGACGATAAATATAATATGATTTTATAATGAATATTATGATCATATGAATACATTTAAATCTTGTGTCTTATCCTTTCACTTATGTCTGATGAAACATCGTTCATATAGAATAATTAATAAACAAATACTTTTCCTAGAAATGCAGAGCTTATCTCTCTTCCTTTATTAATAGTACTTCATTCATAAGATGTTCAATGTAGTCATTGCCTATTATTGCATACCCAAGGATTGTTTTGTAGGGAATATGAAATTGTGTTCCTTCAAAAAAAAAATTACATGAATTTGAATATTTCTTTAAATTTTAGGTTCATCATAACTTCATCAACAGTTATTAATTCTTATGGATCTTCTCAATCATCTAACATCATAAGATTTTCTTTAAAAATTCTATAAAAACAGTATTCTGAATCTGATTTCCCATTTAAATTATCTATTTCTATTTTCTTATTTTTGTTACTCCACACCATTTTGAATTTTGGGAGAAATAGACCTACTTAATTTTTTTTAAAGGTGACATTCTAGTTCTTCATTCTGATTACATTATATGATTTATTCATTACATAACATCGCACTAGACAAAGAAATAAATTTTATTCAACTTATTCTTAAATTTGAATGATGAATTTGTATTTAAATCCTAATAATGGCTCTCCCCCATTAGATAAAATAATTTTAAAACAAATCACGTGTTTTTATTCTCTTCCAAATATTATTTTTTAAATACCAATATAAATGATCTTTCTATAAAATTTAGATAAATATGTTAAATTTTTTAAATAATAAAAAGCATATTCAATTATTTCATTGAATATTTTTAGAGTTCAACACTGAGTTCAGAATAAGATTCTAAGGCCTTTAATGTCTTGGTGAAGTGTGAATAATAATATATAGTAAATAATATATGTTAATCCGATAATTTTTATTAAAAATAATTGTATAAATCTAGAATGGTGCATCATATAAAAAATCAAAGACCACCATTTTGACCGGAACAAGGTGTTCAACATAGGCGGGGTATAACATTTTTAAGAATTGGGTATTTGGATGACTCTCTTGAAATAATAATTTTATTATATTTAATTAATTAGTTAACCATTTTTTAAATATTTATTAAGTAATATATCAGAAATAATGTACCATATGAAAAATTGTAGGTCACCATTATCTCTGAAACAAGATGTCTACCCTATGCGGGGTATCACATTTGTATGCATTGGACGTTTGGATGCGTCATTCACGAAAAGAAAATTTTATATATTGATTTAATTTCCTAATAAGTTTATTGAATATTAAATTAATATTATATAAAAAATTTGCATTGTATGAGAAATATGATGATATAGTTGGATCTGAAATAAGGTTTTTAACCTTGTAGGGGTACAACATTTTAATCATTGGATGTTTGGATTCCTCGCTTGTGAAAAAAATCCATTTTATATTTATTTAATTATTTAATACATATTTAATATAAAATAATTAATATCAATAAAATTACGCATCATATAAGAAATATAAGACCACAATTGGGTTGATAATGGGGGGTTTACCCTAGTCCGGGTATCACTATTATGCACAATAGGCGTTTGCTGTTTTTTTATGATAAATGAATAATTTTATTAATTTAATAATTAATCAAAAATTAATTAAATTAAACGAGTACCAATATTTATATTACTAAAAAGAAAATTATTAATAACAAGTGTATTATTACTAGTTGAAAGAATATTTTTACAAATAAGTTTAATTTTTTTTCAAACAAAATGAATGGAAAAGTACATGTGTCATTAAATTTTTTTATCATAAATGATAAATAATGTTTCACCATGTTGGAATAATTTTTATTGACCAATTTAATAAGATTGAAATTATTTTTAAAAATAAAATAAATGAAAATGTGGAGTTTATTTGAAATTATTAAATATTAATTAAATATAATAAATGTTGTTAAAAAAAATTAAATCGGGAAATATATGTTATAATAATAGTATTTTTTATTATAACTATAATTATTCAATTGAGAATATAATTATTGTCAATACACATTTTCAACCATAAAATGTTTTTATGGTTATAGATAGACACAACATCAACATTACATTAACCAAAAAATAGAGGTAGTCATTTCAAGACCAATATTGAATATTTTATTTAGGCTCAAGGTACATGTAAATGAATAACCCAATAAAATGATGAGTAGATTCATGACATTGATGGAATTGTTTAATAAATAAATTAATAAATGTAACTAAGTTTAATTTTTATTAAAGAGTTGTAAAGAGATTTTAATGGTAAACTGATACAATATTTATACGATGTGAAATTAGAATTCAAGACATGTAATACTAACACACGAAATATTAAAAACATGTTTCCGATATTGTATAGGCATCCGGACTTACCTCACCTCCACTATAGAAATTTGGAATCCTCTATTATTCGACATAGGACCTCCATGGACCTCCTTCTTAGACGGAATGTCATTGACACTCCTTTGTCTTAGACCAAATCTCCTCCACACACCACTATCTTTGATCAAATACCCTCAGCACACATCCCAAGTATTGTATATATACATCATTGTTCACCGCATTAATTATTTATCCACTTTAAATTGTGTTTTACTATTGTTGGGCATTCATCATCACATTTCTAAAGATTGGTTGACTAAATTATAATTTCATAGTATTGATTAATTTATGTTTATGAGATTTCATATATATTGTATAAGGATTTACAATTGACTATTTATATATTCAATTTATTAATTGGGAAAATAATTTAATTTTCGGGGTTTGTGAAATTTTTATTAAAATTTGTCGGTTTAAATTATTAAATAATAAAATTATTATAAGGATTTTGTGATAGTGGAATTGGTTAAATAATTTTGGAATTACTTAACAGCCAGAATGTGATTAATTAATTGGATTTTTTAAATAATTATGTAATTAATTAATTATTACTATTTTGTAATTATGGATTTGGTTATTTAATTATAGAACTAAATAAAAAAACAAGTTGATTAACTAATTTATTAATTAGCTAATTTGAGAAATTTTTTTATTGGATTTGATGAATTAAATAATAATATTAATCAATTGATGAATTAATTAATAAATATTTTTAAATATTTTTATATTGAATTAAGAAATGAGATTATTTAATTGAAAAATTAATTAATGAAGAAATTTCATTATTTAATTGGTTAAAATAAATAATGGGTTTAATTAATTGATATGTTCATTAATATAAAAATGTAATTACATATGTGTTTAATTAAATAATGGAATTACTTAATTGATGAAATAATTAATTAAAGTTACATAATTATTTACCTATTTATCTAAACAATGTAGTTGATAGACAAATTTAATTAGTGGATTAATTGAATGGAGGTTGATTGTAAACTAATTAATTCTGAATTAACTAATAAGAGTAGGAATGGACAATTAATTATTTAATTAATTTATATGAATGAGTTTGATAAATTAATTAAATAATTAGTTAATGAGAATAATTTGAATTTATAAATTTTTAAATTAATTAATGGATGTAATGTTATGATTGTTGAATTAAATTATTTAACTGGAGACTTATTCAATCGGTATTATTGTGTTGGCATAATTTAATGGGATAGGTTAATTAATTGTAAAATTAATTAGTGGGGATTGTTGTGTTATAATAATAAGATGTGTCATATTAATTAATTTAATATTTAATTATTGGATATTATTGCATTGGCCAAATTGAATGAGTTAGATTAATTAATTGGTGAAGTAATTATTAAGAATTGTTATCATGGTGATATTGAGTGAATTAGATTATCTAATTATTTAATTAATTAATATTGATGGCCACGGTTATGAATTGATATGGTTGGGTAATTAAAGGTTGAAAAAATTATTTTGTAATGAATTATCAATTTGAGTAATTAATTGTTGAATTAATTATGTGATATTGCAATAGATAATTAGAGGTAATTAATTGTATAATTAATTATAATTTATTTCTATTGTGAATTTTATAATAATTTGGAGAATTAATTATGTGATTTGATGGTATGGATATTGATTAATTAATTGTAAAAATTAATTAATGTGATGTTATTACTATATAATATTTAAATTATTTATTGATAAAATGTTATTAATTAATTGTTAAATTTGTTAAAGGGGATATATTATTAATTAAATTCTTATTTATTTAATGTGATTTTGTGGTACATGTGACATGTAAAATCTTGATAAAAGATTAATGCTGATTAATTATGAATAATCTGATGTATGCGATATATGCTCTTTATAGAGAAATGGGTTGTGAGATTGGGAAAGATGCTCTAAATACTCACTAGTATAGAAACATTAAATTATACACCCATTGTGCATAGAAATATTATTTTATTGGACAAGGATTGAAGCTACAAATAATCACGAGTGTGCTAGGCATGGATTTATGCAACCATTAGTTGACATTGGACTATTCCTCTAATTCAAAATTATATTAATTTAATTATAATGAAATATGAATGTACATTGGTTTAAATGAAATGTGAATTGATAATGAAAAATTGTTCAGACTCTGGCATGAACAGATATAGGTATTGTGATATTGGTGTCCATGGGAACATGGAGGTCTATGCATTTAAATAAGGGATAATTGAATAAATGTAAACAATTTACATTATTTGTATAATTTTATTTTTTATATAACATTATTCACTGCTATTGACTAGACTTTTTATAGATGATGTTGGTGGTGGCCTACTATATTGTACTCACACATTACTCAGGCTACTTGATGGGTCTTTGATTAGAACTTGTGTTTTATAGATTACATACCAGAATAACCCCTGAGTTAGATGGTTGAGTTGGGATAGAGAAAGGATGATAAAACAAGGTGTGGTTAGAGACCTTCATGTGTGTCATTGGTGTCTTTTTTCAATATTTTTCATTTTGACATTTAAGATATATACTCTCATGAAATTTTTTCCCTCTTCAATTTGTTATTTTATCGACATGTTTATTATATTCATATAGTGGTATATTTTCATTATATATGCTTCCACTATTTTTTAATATTTTTGACTGTGTTTACTCTA
Source organism: Viscum album (assembly GCA_963277665.1). Lineage (NCBI taxonomy): Eukaryota > Viridiplantae > Streptophyta > Magnoliopsida > Santalales > Viscaceae > Viscum > Viscum album. The sequence continues at coordinate 1,664,197,937 of OY728137.1, forward strand.
ATAAATAATTTTATGATCTCTCCATGACAGACTTATGAGACCCTTGCTACTGGTCAGTAGCCTCCGACGTATGGGGAGGCACCCCAAAGGCCATGTGAATGAGCAGTTTGAGGCATTATTGTGTGGCACCTAGGTTTGAACATTACAAATTAGTATCAGAGGAAGGATTCATTTTTTTTCATTATATATTTGGGAAAGATATAATAATGAGTATGAATATTTGGGGTTTGGTTTTTAGTTCATGCATGGGAGTTTTTACCACATGCATGTAGGAGAACTGAAGTTACTGTAGTGGGAATTGTTGTTATTGTGGGTTTCGTTATTGTTAAATATTATTTCACATTGGGTGGTGCACTTGTTCTCTAATGTGGTCTATGTTTCTAAAATTTGTTAAAATTTACTCATGGTCTTGGAAGGAATGCATGTTTAGTTTGTATGCATCATTCATTGTACTCATGATTATTTTGCGACATGCATCATTGTACGCATGCACATGAAACTGGGCTTTGGGTAAGTTGTTGGACATGAGTTCTTTACCCTATTTTATAAAATTGATATGAAATTGCATTAATATGAAATATAAATAGATTACATAAATGGTGATATATGATAACAAATGGGTGTTTATTGAGAAACATGAATTACAAAAATATGTATATCCTTGTTAATTGGACCTAGGTGTAGGGTAGTTATTGGTAGTTATTGCACCTAGGTTTTGACCATATGGGATGAAAAATGGATTAAAAAATTTGTAATAATGGATTGATAGTGGTACTCCTCTATAACATATTACAGTTCCTTTTAATTAGTGACGATCATGTCCCCAACCTGAGATTGTCTTAGGTATACTGAGAAATCTATGGATTTACAACTAGCTAAATGAATGTGTTTTGGTTGTATATGGGGACCCTTTGAGGTTGTGTGTATGAATCAATACATATATGGGGCATTATAGTGTGATCTAAATAATCTAAAATTTACATATGAGGATATTATGATTGAATGGAGGTTGATAAAAACTATGTTTGTTAAGCATCATAATAAGACTATTTAAAAAAGCATTAAAGATTGGCAGATTATGAAAACTTGTTTCTTCTTAATAGAGTTTGGGAGTATAGATTGAGAACGTGATACTATAAGGTGGGTAAATTGTAAAATGTTATCACTTTTTTATGTAACACACTCTTATATTTCTTTATATAATATTGGGTGACATTGTTTTTATTCACAAAAAATATGAATTATTAATTTTTTTTATAAATGCGTTAAAGGAATTAAATATTATTTATAATTAAAAAATATTCAATTGAATATTTTTTGAGTTTGACAATGAGTTTTGTAAGATATTCTAATTCCTTCAATGACTCAATGAAGTCTTAATAAAAAAATCTATTTAATATAATAAATTAAGCCCACGCATTTTATTCAAAATAATTAAATTACTCAATAAAGTTTTTTTGTATAAGAAATCTAAGACAACCATTGTGTCCGAAATAGAGTGTTTACTCTATTTGAGGAATAACATCTGTAAGGGTTGGATGTTTGGATGTCTCATTCAAAAAAATAAACTTTTTTTATATTTAAATAATTATTTAATCTTTTTTCTGAATATTAAAGTAACTAATATATCAAAAACTGTGTATCATATAAGAAATATGATTCCACTGTTGTATTCAAAACTGGTTGTTAACACTAAGTGGTGTATTAATGTAGTAAGCATTGTATGTTTTGATGCCTCACTAGCGAAAATAACCTTTGTGATATTTAATTACTTATTTAATACATTTTCAAATATTAAATAACTAATATATCAAAGATGGTGATTCAAATGAGAAATTTGATGCCAATGTTTTGTCTGAAATAGAGTGATTACCCTATGTGGGGTATAAGAGTTGTAAGGTTTGGAATTTTTGATTCCTCACTTGCGAAATAAATATTTTTATATATAATTAATTCTTAAAGATTTCATAGAAAATTAAATATTTCATATATTTCAACCAGTACATCGTATGTGAAATATCAGACCACCGTTTGGCCCCAAAACGGGGGTCTACCGTTGTTAGGGTATAACTTTTATTACTAATGGGTGTTTATTGTTATTAAATTTTTTATTTTAAATAATTAATTTTATTAATTTAATATGTAATATTAAATTAGTGAAATTAAATAAATTAGTGTATTATTATTAATAAATAAAATGTAATTCCATAAACACAGAAGCATGAATTTAGTAATTTATTTTAATAAATTTGGATGATTTTATAGATCCAAGTCCCAAAGGATTGATCAATTTAGAATTCTTCGAAAATAGATTACATAGACGAATGTTACGTTACCGTTTCTAACATACCACACATCATAAATAATCCTATGATAAACCCATTGTTCCCTTATCATAACCATCCATATCAATCATAAAACACTTCTTGGGATCCTGGGAATATAAAAAATGAATGGGGTGAGCTCAGGTGCTCACTAAGAGGAAATAATTTAGTGGAAGCTAAAAACTTTTAATGAAAAATGTGTAAAAAACAAAAGCCCTTTAAAAATAATGTTGAATAAAATATAGGAAAAATATATGAATCATTACCATATAAACATGCACATAGATATTTTACTAGTCAAATAATATCATGTAATAACTTGTTTCATAATTCGTGAATGTATAATGTCGGAAAAGATAACCACAACATCAAGACCTGTGCCAAGAATACAAATAATAATTTTTTCCAAGGCCTTGTGTGAAGACACTAGTTTGTCTAATTAGGCCAATAGATGCATCTAGGTGTTATAACAGGCTCCACCCGTCACTTACTATGTCTAATGCATTCCTCATTTGAAAATGTTGAAACATAACATAAACATTTATATTAAATATAGCATACAAAATGTCCATACTTTTACCATAAACCATGAATGGTATAAAACTAGCACATTAATAGTAAATCATAGCATAACTCATTCAATGAAATATGTAAAATTCTATTATAATAAATCATTTTCAATCAATAATAATATCCAGTAATAGATGCAGAAATAGTTTAACATGATCAGTAAAATATTTGAGAGAAAAGTCTATTTTTGTAACATTATTTAAATGTCACCAATTTATAATGTAATTACTTTTAAATAGATTTTAGAGAAAATTTTCCCTTACCAACCTTGAAGCTTTTGAAAGGAATTGACATTTTATTACAATCATGTCTATATTAAGAAATCATTAAACTCAATTTGGAAAAATAAACATTAATTAGAATTATATAGGAGAATAAACACGTAAAACAATTAAAATGATATTTTACATAATGATTACCTTAAAAGAATAATTTTGAAATGTATTTTATAATAGATTGATATGAATAATAAATATGTCCTAGAAAATACTTACACATAAAAAATCTTAGATAATAATGATATTGAGGAATGAAAAATTAACTTGTATTTTTCATTGGTAGAGGAAATGTTAACCTCATGTATAATAGTTGAATTTTTGTTAATAAATTATACATGAAAAAAATAGATAAATATGATATAATATATTATCTTCTAATATTTATTTGTTAATAATATTTTAGTACTATCATTGTTTCGAGTGTTAACTAAATAAATTTCCTTTATATGTATTTTTACATAAGTCATGTTTTTTTATGGTTAGGTTATACTTGATTCATATCCATAATTATATGTTATATCTAATAATCAAATGAAAATTATTCTAGAATGGTTACGATGGGGAATGAATCTCATCGCATTCAGGGAGACGGTAATATGTACGTATGCACGAACGCTTTATCCATATCATTTTTTAAAATGAATGAAAACTAAATGATATGTAGGTATAATACTAGTCTAGTATAATTTAATATTTTATATATGTTGTGTATGTTCATTGACACCTTCCATTATACATTCCATGTATGGTATGAACGAGTAAAATAACTTTGATGGGGTAGTAGTCCGCACATCCTCATATGAAATTATCGTATATATACAACATGAAATGAATAAAGGTATGTTATAGAAAATAATTAAATAATCTTATAGATAAAATAAATATCATAAATAACATATATAATTACAGTGCCATTATAATTTCCACAATAAGAGGTGGTAGTTGTTGATTGAATAATCATCGTTTCACAAGGCAGTAGTTCACAGTCCAGAGAATCATTTTGTTCTATACACTTTAGATGGAGGTGTGAGTAAGTGTAGTAAAACTGCTTCTATTTACAACAACATAGTATATATATGATATTGGTGCTGTTATTAAAGAATTTAATAAATGGAGTTGAGGGGGATGGAGAAGTAAAATAAAATAAAATAACATAAGAGGATATGAAAACATTAAATCTGGTAACTCTCATTGGTTTAATTTTAAATGATTCCATGAAGTGCCTTATTCATATCGTAAGGCTTCTATAAGGAATAGAAGGATGTAGGGAGCCTAATTTGGTAGAGGATGGATGAGCCAATGGTCTTGAGAGGTGTGTGAAGTGGGTTAAAAGTGAAGGCTTTTTATAAGGGGCCCTTTAAGAATGATTAAAATTATTATTTTATTATATAATGATATTCATTTTAAAAATGTCCAAAACACAATAACGAAGAATTTAATATGACACGTGTTCGAAATAAAATCATCCAATAAAAGTGGATAGGTTTTGGATATTTGTTTTTATTTTTATAATCTCATTTTTTTAAATCATTCATTAATGAGGTATCCACGACATCATTATTGTGTTATAAATACTTTTATTTATATGATGTCAAAAATTAAAAAACAAATACCATGATGTAGTAAATATTTTTAGCTTTCAAATTAATATTTATAGATGAAAATATAACTTATATAATCCCATGTCAAAATTTATTTACTAAAAGATATTTGTTTTTGTCATTTTTGTCATTACTTGTTATTAGTTAATACAAAGTACCATTCTCACTCTCAGGTGGCTCCATGAGGTCCCAAAGTTGACCCAAGGATTCCCAAGGTCGATCATGTATCAGAAAATAGGCTTAGGAAACGTGTTAGGGTAGTTTAATATTATTATAATATTATCTTTTACCCTTATTTAACGGATTTACCCTGTAACCATGGTAAATAAAATATTTACTGAAGTAATTATTCATAATATCTCACAATAAAAGTTTCTTACTTAATCACTTTGTAACTCATTATTCCAAATATGGAATCAATTTTTAAAAATTCAAAATAAAAAATTTGTAGAAATTAATTTTAAATTAATTTTCACTATTAAAAAAAGAGTGTTTTTAAGAAATAATAAATATCAAATGATTGATTTTTGTTTATGCCCAATTTCAAAGTGAAATTGCATCCAATAACCTAAATTATATGAAATTATAAAAATACAATATAATTATAATTCAAAACCACTTACATTTATAATTTAACATTATAAATTATTTTGATTAAAAAAGTTGTTTTCAATTAAAATATTAAATTTTTCACTATTCATCTAAATATGTATGTTACTATAAAGGCACCAATATTTTCTTTAAAACTAAATTTTTTTTACCCACTTCTAAAGAAACATTTTATTTTTTCAAAAAGATCATATAAAAGTTAAAAAAAACAATATTTAAAAGGGGTTTTCCATAAAAAGGCGGTAAACAACCTTTTAATGAATATTATTGTATTTAAAGCTTAATATTAAATTCATTCTTATTTTATGCCTCTACTATTTATTGGATAAATGTAATGACTTTCAAAAAATTGGTATAATCATATTTTAGTCCGTTCTATTTATTCCTATCAATATAATGGAAATACATTAAATACCATTTAAAATAATAATAATATTATATATTTTTTGGTTTAACTCAATGTTGTGTGCAACGTAATATTTCAGAGAGAACCATTATTTCATGTTGAGTATTCTATCAGACATAGAATCCCCTTTAGTGAAAAATTAATATTTTATTGACAAAAATTAATAATTATTATAATATCATATACTTTATTTTCCTGGGATGTTACATTCACCCCTACTTAAAAAAATTGTGTCCATGCAATTTTAAATTGATTATCAAAAATAAAAGGTTGAAAATAAGAAATACTTTTATTGAAAAAAATCATCGTAAAAATTGATTAATGAGGCCTCTATTTTAAAATAATGAAAGGAAAGTATCATGGTTATCGTAAATAATATATACAGGGTTTCATGTAGGAAAAAAGAGAAAATCAATCATCATGTTCTGGTGGAGTGTGATAAAGAATATTATAAGGATAATGTTAACAATCTGAAAGCTGTAAATTAGTGATTATCAAATGGAAAATTTGATTCATCACAACATAAAGCATTAGGAAAAAAAATTTGGTTTTATGATCCTTTATCTACTGTTGTAGAATTATTTTAATTCCTATAGTAAGAACACAAGGAAGCATAGATAGTTAACATGTAGAGTTTCATCCTCTACTATAAACTCATCGTTCACTCCAAAAGATAATAGAACTCAAAAATTTTATATTTATATTATTCATATAGGGTTTCAGAAAAAATGAATTTATAATTCATCTATCATGCCATTATAAAACTACATTATATAAACTAGGCCATCATGTAGGCCATTGGTAGGGGATTCACCATTTTCGCCCTTCAGTTCCAGGTTCAAGTCTCCCGGCTTTGCTGGACGTGACTGATTGTCGATCGACCTATAGGTTATCCTTTTTATAACAATCCTAAAATAATATTTAGAATTTATTTAACCATAACAATATTATCCAATGTCAAAATAAATCCACTCTAAACATTATACTTATTCAAAATACATCTTCCAAAATCACTATCCAAAATTTATAAGAAAGGAAAACACAATGAAGATATCTTTTACCATGTAATAACATGTGAATACATTCATCATGTATTCTATTAAAACATGGTAACACTCTGGATTACCATTAATGTTTATTTATTGAATTCTTTCTTCATTATTCATTATAGAATAATGGATAGACTCCTTATATCAAAAAAATTTGAATACTCTAAAAATGATGGAATAAACAATCCATTAATTAGTTCCAAGTTTGTCAGGAATATCCATTACAATTTATCTAAATCAACAATCTCTTATTACAAAATCAATATCTTAGTATCAACACCATATTATGGTTTATCATTTCATCAACCATGTAATTAATACAATGTTTAACTTGTTGTTGAGTCACTTATCTTGGAACCACACAATGTCAATTCCTTAATGAAATAGTACTGCAGTATAATCCTTATTTATTTAAATAATTCATATAACCAGTATATCATTAATAGAAATCTCAAATAAAATAATTTATTAATAACAACATAATAACACAATTCATTCCTCTACATATATTGTATTACTATAACTTGATTATTATCCAAAATCATCATTTGGGGTATACTCTAAATGATTCGTGTAGTGTCATGAATCCTAGCAGTTGAAGCATTGTATATTTGAATCATTTTTCTTACCCTTCCAATCACATAATTAGTGCCTTTTTTCTCCACACATATAAAAAACACCCATTCCATTCAAGCATTTACTAGGGTGATTTATTCCATTGTTATCACATGTGAAAAAAATCCTTAATTACCTTATTCCCTTTATCCATCATTCTCTAATCAGAATTTATCTAAATCTATTTCCATGGTTTTTGATAATATTTATCTAATAACAACTATAATTCCTCGACCACAGAAGCCCAGAGTGGATTCATTTTTATAATACATTAGCATGATTACAAGGAATCATGTCCCGAAGGACCAATCAGTTTGGAATTCCTGAAAATTAGATTACATACAAGATCATTACATTACAATTTCTAACATACAACACAATATAAATAATCCTTTGAAAACTCATGTTTTCCCTTAGATTAACCCTATATATCAATCATAAAACACATCTTGGATCCTAGGAAAATACAACGTTAGAACGTGGTGAGCTCAGATGCCCAGTAAGGGTAAATAATTTTGCAAATGCTATAAACATTTATGGCAAGATGTGTAATTAAGAAAACATCCTTCTAAACATAAACATGAATATAATATGTCAAAAATAAATCAAACATTACCATGTAAACATGATAATTGATAATCTACTAATCGAATAATCATATGTAATAACTAATTTCTTATAGAGCGAATTCATAATGTCAGACATCATAACCACATAGTCAAGGCATCGTGAGAAGAATACAAATAATATTTTTTCCAAGGCCTTGGTCCCATACACTAGTTTGTCTCTTGAGACCTACCAATGCATCAATGAGAAAATGAGGTATCCAACTATCACTTACTATGTCCAATGCATTCCTCATATGAAAATGATGAAACATAACATAAAAATTCTAATTCAAACGAGATTACGATTTGTCAATACGTTAACCATAATCCATGAAAGTCATAAAAAGAGAACATCCACATTAATTCATAACATAACTCATTAATTGAAATATGGAATATTGTATTATAATTAATCAACCTCAATCAACAATAGTATCATATAATGGATGCTGACATTGTCGAAAATGATAAGTAATGGAATTTGAGAGCAATGTCCCTTTTTGTGAATTCATTTACGAGTCACACATTTATAAGGGGTGTCGTTTAAAATATATTTTTAAATAAAATATCATATAACAACTTGAATCTTTAGAAAGGAATTGACATATTAAAACAATAATATACATATAAATAAATCATAAAAACCATTTTGAAAACATAGACATTAGTGATAATTAATTTGGAGAAAAAATGTTTAAAACATTTATTATTATTTTTTTCTTAAAGAGTACCTTAATAGATTCATTTTGAAATGTCTCTTATGAAACATGTACATGTATAATAAATATTTCCAACAAAATACTTACACATAAACAATCTTGGATAATAATGAGATTGAGGATTTAACCATTACCTTGTACTTTTCCATGAATGATGTTATGTTAACCTCTTATATTATAGTAAAATCAGTGTTATTAAATTATAAAACAACTATATATATATATTATCATATATTATGTTTTTATATTGCTTTGTTAATAATTTTTTAATATTATCATTGTTTCAGGTGTTAACTGATTCGTATTTATTTATATGTTTTATTACAGAAGTCATGTTTGTTATGGATAGGATATATTAGATTCATATAAAGAATGATACTTTAATTTTAATAATCAAATGATAATTATTACTTAATTTTTACGATGGATAATGAATCTCATCGCGTTTAGGGAGATGGTAATCCATACGTACGCACAAACGCTACATCCATTTAATTTTATTTATTCCAAAATGAAATAAAATAAAATGATACATAGGTATATTATTATTACATTATAATATAATATTATATATATTTTACATATGTTCATTAAAACCATCCTTTATATGTTCCACGTATTTTATGAACGAGTCACATCACAATGAGGGGGTGGTAGTCCGCACTTTCTCAAATGAAATTATCGTATATATACAACATTGAAAGAATAATGGTATACTAGAAAATAGAATTAAATAATCTTATAGATAAAAATAACATCATAAATATCATATATCATTACATTAACTTCATAATGGAAACCATAATAGGTGGTAGTAGAAGATTGAACAATCATTTTTTCGTGAGTCCATAGTTCACAGTCCACAAAAAATATTACGTTTTAAATCCATTAGATTGAGGTGTATGGAAGTGTAGTTAAAATAATTCTCATAAAAACAACCATGTATATTTAGGATATTGGTGTCGTTATAAAAGAAAGTATTAAAGAGTATTTCGGGGGTGGACAAATAAAATAAATGAAAAAACATTGGAGGAAATCTAAACTTTATTTCAGGTAACTCCCTTTGGATTGAACAAAAAGGTTTCATAGAGGTTTATTTTGTATAAGATAAGGCTTATAAGCGGAAGAAATATATATAGTGAGCTTAATTTTGATGAAGATGGAATATCCAATGGCATTGAGAGGTGTTAGAATTAGTATAAAAGTGAGGGATTTTTAGAATGGGGGCTCTATAAGAATGTTTGAAAATATTATTTTCTTATATAATGATATTCAGTTTATAAAGATCCAAAACACATTAAAGTATAATATAAGATGACTAATTTTTGAAATAAAATCATCCAATAAGAATTCATTAGGGTGTGGATATTGTTTTAATTTTTATAATCTCATTTATTTAAATAATTCACTAATGAGGTAAACACGACATCATTATTTGGTCAAAATTAATTTAATTTATTTGATGTCTAAAAATAGAAACAAATACCATGATGTAGAAAATATTTCTAGCTTTCAAATTAATATTAATATTCGAAAATAAAACTCATATAACCCCATGTATAAATTGTTTTACCAAAAGATATATGTTTATGTCATTATTATTTCCATTAAATTAAATAATATAAAATGTCATTAACACACTCATGTGGCTCTATGGGGTCCTTAAATTTACCCAAGGATGCCCATGGTTTGACATGTATCAACTAATAGATTTATGTCATGTGTTAGTATAATTTAATATTATTATAATATTTTCTTTTACCCTTATTTGCCGGATTTACCTTTTAACCATGGTAAATAAAATATTTACAGAAGTAATTAATCATAATGTATATAAATAGAAGTTACATATTTTAAAAATTTGGACCTCCTAATCCCAAATATGGAAACCATGTTTCAAAATTCAAAACATAGTCTTGGAAAAAATTAAACTGAAATTAACTCCCATTTTCAATACAAAAAGCATGTTTCTAAGAAATAATAACTCTCAAAAGATTGATATTTTTTTCTAATTTCAATTTGAAATAACTTCCAAAAATGTAAATTATATTAAATGATAAAAATATAATCTAATTTTACTTTAAAACCACTCATATGTATAATTTAACACTAAATATTTTTTTGATTTAAAAAGTTTTTTCAATTAAAATTTATTAGTTTTCACTATTCATAAAAATATGAAATTTACCAAAAAAGTACCAAAAAACTATCGAAACTAATTTTTTTCCCACTTTTAATGAATAATTTTATTTTTTCCAATAGAACATATAAACGAGAAAAAAACTATATTTAAAATTGGTAATTCATTAAAAGATGATAAAATGACCTATTAAAGAATATTAGAGTATTTAATACTTAAAATATGATTCATTCTTATTTTAAGCCACTAAAATTTATTTGATAAATGTAAAGACATTTAAAAAACATGTATTATGATATTATATATGGATCTATTTATTCCCACTAATATAATTTCTAGGTGTTAACTACTATTTGAAAAAATAATATTGTTATATTATTTTTACGTATAAATCAACGTTGTGTGAAATGTAAGATTTAAGAGAAATCTGTTGTTGTGTGATGATTATGATATCATAAATAGAATTCCCTTTAAAGTATAATTAATATTTAGTTAATGAATATTAATTAAAATTAATTGTTCATATCCTTTATTTAACTGGGATGTGACAAATAATATAACTAATAATACGTTTATTGTTATTAAAAAAAGAATATTATTGATAATAAGTGTATTTTTTTCATAAAAAATCTAGGGAATAATATATGTGTAATAAATTTTTTTCATGTAAGTGATAAATGACATTTACCATGTTGGAATAATTTTTATTGATCAATGTAATATCCAAGAATTATTAGTTAATACTCAATAAATGCAAATGTGGTGATAATATTAAATTATTAACTATTTACGACATTTAATAAATGTTGTTACAGAAACTATAAAAGGTAAATTATAAATTATCATAATATTATTTATTATTATTACTATTATGAAATTGAGAAATTAATTTTTGTCAAAACATCATTTCAGAAATAACTTTTTTTATAATGTCAGATTGGCACAATGTCGATGGAAATATGGCCCAAAATTGAGATGTTCATTTCAAGACCAATATTGAATATTTGAATCAGTATCATGGTAAAATTCATTGAATAATAATTAATATGTTGAGTTGATGCATGAAACCAATATGGGAGTTTAATAAATAAGTGGTGAAAATACTAAATGTAATTAAATTAAATATTATTTAAAGAGTTGTGATGATATTTTAATGGAAAACTGTTACAACATTTACACGATGTGAATTGGGAATTAGTGACTTGTAATAAGGATTCTATGATATTAAAAATATGTCTTTAGTATTATATAAATATCCAGAATCATCACACCTTTACTATATGGCTTTGTGACCCTCTCTTCTTCACCCTAGAGCCTCCATAAAACTCCTCCATGGACAAAAATTCATCAACTCACCTATAACTTGACCCAAATATCCTACACACTCCCCCTTCTTGGATCAAATACCCTCATTGATGTTCATGGGTTTCAGATCTAAATCTATTTATTCACAATGTTCGTAATTGATCTGCATCAAATTGGGGTTTTACGTTGGCTAGTTTTCATCATCACCGTTGTTGAGGTAGGTCATCTAAATTATAATCACGTAGTCTCGATTCATTTATATGAATGCGGTTGTATATATTTTATGTTATGAATAATAGTTAAATTTTTCTATATAGTCAATTAATTGATTGTGTAATTTAATAAATTTTACCAGATTGAGAATTTTCATTTAAAATTAGTTAGTCAAAATAATTAATTTATAGATTAGTTATAAGGATTATTTATGGTGGAATTGGTTAATTAATTTAGGAATTAATTAACATCCATGATGTTTTTGATTAATTTGGAAGGTTTATATAATTATTTAATGAAATAATTATTAGGATTTTGTAATGGTGGATTTGGTTATTTAGTTGAGGAATTAATTAGTCGAAATTGAGGATTAATTTATTACTAAATTAATTAATGTGTTAAATGTTTTTATTTAAATTGTGGAATTATGTAATGAGATTAATAAAATGATAAATAAATTAATAAATAAATGTGATTATTTAATTATTTAATTAAATAATGAGATTAATTTATTGAATAATTAATTAACCATAAAATTTTATAATTTAATTGGTTGAAATAAATATTTAGATTAATTAATTGAAAAATTAATTTAATGATGAATTTTATCATTCAATATTTTAAATAAATTATGTAATTAATTAATTGATGAATTCATTTTTTGATGTTACATTATTATTTAATTGTTGAACTAAATAATGAAATTAATGAAAAAAATTAATTTATGGATATATTGATGGGTGGTTGAATGAGGATTAATTAATATGGGACCACATGGAAAATTATTAAGTGAGTTTATTGAACATGATGAGATAGATTAATTTAATGAATAACTAGTGACTAGGAATAATTAGAATTAATTATTTAGTAAATTAATCAATGGATGTAGTCTTGGGTTTTTTGAGTTATATTAATTAATTGGAGAATTATTTAATGGGGATAGTTGTTTTGACACAATTGAATGAGTTAAGTTAATTAATTCAAAAATTAATTAACGGGGATTAATGTGTTAAAATAAATGGATGAGTTATAGTAATTAATATAATAATTAATTAATATAGATTCTTGTATTGAATAAATTGAATGTGTTAGATTAATTAATTTAATTAATAAATGATAATATTTATTAATGTGAAATTAAATGAATCAGATTAATTAATTGATAAATTATTTAATATGTATTTTTGATATAATGAATTTATAATTTTGAATAATTAATGATTGAATAAATTGTGATTCAATGAGATTTGATCATTGAGTTATTATTTGTTTAATTAATTATGTGATATTGAAATTGGTGGTTCAAAATAAATTATTTTTTAATTAATTATAAGTTATTGATATTTTTTAATGGGATAATTAATTGTTTAATTAATTATGATATTTCGAGTGGTGAATATTGATTATATAAATGTTAAAATTATTTAATGTGAGGGTATTAATAAATAATTGTTGAATTATTTAATTGGATAATGTGATTAATTAATTGAAAAATTTATAAATTGTTTTATGTGATTAATTTATTGTTTAATTAATTAATATAATGATGTAATTAATAAATTATTGAATTTATTAATTTGGTGATATGATTAATTAATTATTGAATTATTCAATGGGACTATGTGATTAATTAATTGATGAATAAATTAATAGGACATTGTTATTTATTAATTTTTGAATTAATTACTGTGATTTTGGGGTTAATTAGCTGTTGAATTTATTAATGATATGTTGTGATATATGTTACATGTAAAATTGGTATAAAATAATAATTTTATTTAATAATGAATAATATGATATATGTGATATATATTCTTTATTGAGAAACAGGGTGTGAGACATGTATTGATTCTCCAAATATAGATGACGTGATAGACACGACAATATACAACGATCATGCCAAAAAATATTTTTTAGAGGACAAAGACTGATTCTCCAAATACGCTTGTGTTCTGATATAAAGATTGTTGCTCAAAATACTCACGAGTGTGCTAGAAATAGCGTTTTAACCTATTAATTGACATTATAATATGGTTCAAATTAGAAGGGTTATTAATTGAATTGAAATGGACAATGAAAGAACCTTGGATTGAATGAAATGTGTATTTATAATGTAAAATGGTTCAGACTCAAGAAAGAGAAAAAGAAGTTATTGAGATACTTGAGTCCATGGGAACTCGAAGGTTTTTATGGTTAAATATTTAACAATTTCATAAATGTAAATAGTTATATTTAGAACTAGTGTATTATTAATTATATGACTACATATAATTTTATTGATTGTATTTATTTTAAACTTTGTTCGTGGTGGGCTGCTGAGTTATACAAACACCCCACTCAGGATTCCTGATCGGTACCCGAATAGAAATTGTGTTTTCTAGATAGATTAATATAAGAAGTCATGATTGAGATGGTTAAGTCAGTATAGAGCATGTATAAGGGAACTATGTGTGGTTTGGGACCCACTTGGGTGCCTTTGGTGTCATTATTTTCTAGTTTTCATTTCTAATCAACAGATAAACATTAGCATATCATGTTTTGTTAGCTCTAATTGGATATTGTATTTAATTCTTGATTATCATCAGATATTGGTTTTGTTAGTCTTTATATATTGGTCCACTATTGTTTATTATATCATCTTGTGTTTACACAGATAAACGAGGGTACAATCACCACATGAATGATGTATCAGATGCTCAATGACAGTCGACAACCTCTTGTGTAAGGGGAGGCATGCATGAGGTCACGTGACTGACCAACTCTGGCCACTATTGTGAGGCACTCGATTCAGGATATTACAAGTTCATAGGTTTATGAATAATAACTCACATACTATGATTCAAACACAATCACCCATTCAAGAGAAATACTATAATCAATTGGAAAAGAGATAATTTAGGTTATTAGATAGAGAAAAAGGTTAATAAAATCAGTATTTTATATAATATAGTATAGGGCAGTGTTAGACTCATATAGTACAGTGATTCACATACACAATTTAACTTAATGGCTGAAAATAGAGGGAGACTCATCTCTAGGATGATCTAAAGGGTTTGTTTATTATCCTTGGATGATGGAGGAAAAACTATGATATATTAGGGTTATAATCCTTACTTTCCAATGGTGAAAAATTTGAAACTCCAAATTTTAATGTTGATCTAGTTTTGGAAGCAGAATTTTACAAACTCTGTGGTAACCATGCTCCACCCTCAATCAAAGATGGTTCCAAGTCGCACATCCTCACAGGATGCCAAAATTGTTTGAAACAAATGTGTTTACAAAATTAGATGGCTTTTTCCAAGAGCATGTGGTTTGGTACACCAGAATGCATGATTAATGAAACGATGCACCTCTCCTCTTCAAGTTTCATGGTTCGAGTGCACAGTTTCTTCTAACTAAATGGTATCCCAATATCATGGAATGAATGGACCTCATTAAATACTTTTCTTTCAATTAACACCCCAAATAATACCTTAGACACATTATATATCAATAAAAAAATTTATTATACAATATAACAGGATTTAAACCAATAAATAAACATGAAAATACCTCACTCATGGTTTCTGATCATTCAGTATATCAAAAATAATATTCCATAAAATTTATAGATAGTATATCTATATAGCTACTACATTGGTTTTTTTAATTTCCCTTTATTATTAATAGATTTAATAAATAGAGTCATTAGATATTACCTTTATTTGTTTCTTTAAAATTTATATAAATTATTCATATAAATTCAACGTGTAAGGATGATCTGGAATACTACATTATAATTCTATTGGGGAACCAAATCAGAAATTAAATGTTCGAAAAATTGATTAAGTGATTTTTTTTCTAAAAAATATTTCATTATTTTAAATAGTCATAATAGAGTTCATATTGGGGGACCCATAAAATATGAATGAAATTCAACATTGGACTAGACTAACCATGGTTTTTGATAGATGATTTTTTTCCTAGTATGGTTTGATATTATTTACATTTTGGATAAAATTACTCATGGTTATCTAGTCCTCTCACTATGTATATTCATAAGGGTGCCAAGATGATCAAGATAGATTGAAGAGAGAAAAAATTCCGTGAAATGAATAGAATATTAGTCTGAAAACCTTATGGAATAGTGCCCTATATTTTAGAAGGGATTATAATTTATAATAATGCATTTTTGAAGGGATTTGAATTTATTTTCAACAGAATAATGAGTTCATAGAATATGCCTGATGAAAATTTAATTTTCCTGAAGAAAGTTAAATAAATCATGAATTCATATTAGTTGCATCAAAATTTTCATTGATGATATCGTGGAATTATCCATATGTAGTAAAGTGAAATGTAAATAGAGATAAAAATATTATAAATATATATTTTAATTAATGGATTTGAACATACACAAGATAATATGGTTATAACTCTATAAATATTATGAAATCTGAATGCATTAATATTTTCGTAAAAAGAAGAAGGTAAAATATGATTTTATTTTAATTGATCATAATAGATTATCAATGATTAGGATCATAAAATATACAATATTTTGGACTTGTAAAAAATTTCTCTTAAAATACAACATAAAAGGGAAGAAATATTACCTTTCCCAAAATAGGGTTCGACTATCTATATATTTAATCATTAAAGAGGAACAAAAGAATGATGTGAAGCTAAAAATGAATGTGAATTATGATTACATTATCAAATATGATTACTAATGAATGATAAATATTAAAAATGGTAAATGTTTTTATCTATATCATATTTGGAGAAGGATCTATTATAAGAGGATAATAGTTATTAATTATCAATTCATAGTGGACGAAAGTTATGTATAAAGATATGAAATATGATTTTTGATGGGATGTAATTAAGAGAGATATATGAAGGATTAAATCTCATTTCAAGGTATGTCATCATCTTAAGGCTATGATACATATTTCATAGTGATTATAGAACCATTACCCACTCCATAATAAAAATTTTAAAACACCACAATGGATTGTTTTCATCAGACTCCCTAAAAAATATAAAAAGGAAGTAATTATATATTGGTTATAGATGGTCTACTTTCATAATCTACATACATCATATATATCAGAAAATATTTCATTAAAGATTAAAATTATATGATTTACATAATAGATGTGGTAAGGATTCATGGATTACAATGAAAAATAATCTTTTATCATTATTGGAAGATTCACTTAATGTTCTAATGAATATTTCCACAGGCTCTGGAAAAAGTGTTTTTGTTTCAGCACTCTATATCATCCATTGAAATATTTTCTATCTATGAGGAAAACTAAAACACAGTTAAATATTTATATAACTTATTATATGAATTTAATTTATTGTTGTGATCAAATCCTTCCTCTCGTTTTTTATTCATACAAAAATAAATTTCACCACATAAATCAGAAGGTCCCTTTTTAACCAATATATGGAAGGATGTGTATAACTCAAAAATAATGGTTGGTGTTATATAATGAAATTTTTGGGGACCATATCTTTAATATTAAATTTTAAGGATGATAACATCCATTTATAAATAAATAAGCAATGAAAAATGTAAATAAAAATGTTATACATATAATCACCGAAGTGAGCTAAAATATATATTTGGTGATAATCTGTTCCAATGAATTTATACATTGTTCATGGTTATGATATTTAGATTAAATGGAAATATAATATCGTTGTAGGATTTTTATTTTAGCATTATTGATCAAATCGAGAACATCTATCTTCACTGGGCACTTCAACCAAACTTCTCTCAGGTTCATGTGGGGTTCCATGTCTTACCCTATGGAAGTACATACATAATTCATAAATTGATCTGAAATCAAAGGGTGTAATGTATAAAAATTAAAATTTTAAAATGGAATAAGTTTTTTATCCTATGTCCTATAGAAAATGATTTAATAATAAATATTACTACACAATATGTCAATTTTTTATGTTGACCCACTTTTTTGAAGAATATATGTAAGAGCATGAGGATCCAAAAAAAATAGTTTCATGTATAGTTTTTACCAATGGAATGGAATTTAAAGTTAAAAATAAACATTAAACATGAGGGTTTAATTGAACACCATTAAATTTAAGAAAAATAATTTCATACAATTTTAAACACCTTGATATGTTTTTTATACACATAACTATGTCCTAAGAAATTGAGATATATTACTAAGAGCATGATTTAAAAATAAATATTATAAGCTATCTAATAAAATTTAAGTATGAATATGAAAATAATAAAATGATATATAAATAATTATGGTTTTATATAAATAAATAATATTTATAAGAGTCACATAAATGTTTAGAAAATTATTTATGGTTCTGAAAATAAATATTTCAGTAAAAAATGTAATTTTGGAATTTTCAGAAAATATTCTATAAGTAATTTTTTACAAAATTAATAAAACTTTCAACAAAATTAACATTTTATAGATATCAAAATACCCAAATTTATAATTATTTAATTTTATGAATTGTTTGAAAGGATAATTGTTTCATTGAATAGTAATGAAATATTGATTTTTATAACAAACTGTTTGTTTTCTTATAACATTTACATCAATAATGTTAATTTAATATAGTTTTCATAAGAAAATTATATCAATTAAATATTAATTAAGAAAATAATGTATTTTTAAATTAATTTATTATTTATATATTAATTCATTAATTTATAATTCATTTTTATATAAGGAAAACATAATTTTTCATAGCCTTTATAGGTTTAATATTTAATTAATTTTTGTAAATCCTATTAATAAAAATTTGAAAAATGAAATCCATGTTTTAATCATAATTTTTATTAATATATAAGAAATTCAACATAAATCTTAGTATAATGTGATTGTAAAAATCATAAAAATTATTCATCACATTTATGTTTTAAATAGGTTTCCTGAGGGTTAAAAAAACAGATAAGGGATTAAATGACGTACAAAAATTTACAATGCCCATTTTCTGTATTATTAGAACCTTTTAAAATTAGTGATGATATAATAGTAAATTTTATAGATTTATTTCATGTTAAAATAATAGGTAAACATTATTCATTTCAAAAATTCGATGTCTGTCATCTTCCACACTTATAAAATGCCACCCCTCTCTTCTATTATTCACACATGAAAAAAGTTATATCATATAATCCCATACCAACTTTATTATTTAAATACCATCTAAAATCCTAGATTCAAAATTTTAATTATAAAAATATCATATAAAGGCTTTATGAAATAACCTATATATTTTAATTGAAGAAGTTGTAAAATTATTAATTTTTGATATTGTTTTATATCCTCATATAACTACTTCATTTGATCTAATTTATTGATGATATAATAATATAATTATATTACATATATGGGGAAAGTGTAATGTTATTGTAATGACATATATATATATATATCTCCTCTTCCATTACAGCGGTAACAAATCCGTCATTCGTATGCATAACAGACTCCAACATCATGAACTTAGGTAATTTTTTTCCATCACCACATATCAATAATGGATATAATAATGAATTTAAAAACCTTAAATTATATTTATTACATAATTATTATTTTTAAATTATTATATATCATATTTCAATTTACTTTTCATTCTGTGGGAATATGATTATGTCACTCGTGTGTATGGTGGAAAACCGCCTCACGAAGTGATGTGATTCGTTCATCACTTATGCATTATATTGATGGTAATAAGGATATATTCAACAAAAACTGTAGCATATATTTAAAAATGTTATTATTTAATGTATCAATATTACATAACATTATTTCATTTCATCCTTTTAGAAAATGAAATTTGATTTCATGAGTATGCACCGCAAAGTGTAATTTCGATTATTGTGCCTCAATTTACAAATCAACCAATATTATATTAAAATAAAAACATATATAAATAATATATATAAAATTTATATCATGGTTATAATTATGGTGGTAATGGAGCTGATATAATCATAAAGGTAAAAATATTGAACCAAAACATACATGAAAAAATGTAGTAATTACACGATACATGATTTTAATAATGTTTTTTTAATAAATTTGTAAAAAATGACATCTGTAAATCATATATGATTTGATAAATATTATCGTGGGCCTATAATTTATTTATAATAATGTTATATATTATATAATTGAATATTGAATTGTCTTAAATAATTCCAGACTTATGTTAGGGGTATTTTTTCTCAGTTCAATTTATGGGGGACACTTTCCTTATACACATTCCAATTATATCGTGTGTTTTACATACTAACAAAAAATTTCATTCATTAAAATTATAATTATATTCATTGAAACTATATATCTATCTTTTTAGATTTGTTCCATTGGTCTTATGATTTAATATATACTAAATTGGTAATGGTAAAAGGTGACAATCTCATTATTTAAATTGATTATTTGTTAAATGATTTCAAATATGAGCTATTATGATGTTACAAACATAAAAATGATGTATTTTTTATTAAAATTGTAATATATTCTGTATAAATTTTTTCATTTTTGTATTATATCTTAATAGATTAAACATAAAAAATGATTTTTTAATGAAAAGTTATATTTGTGTCTCTCTTGGATCATAACCCATTATTATTCAATATAATTATATTATAAAAATGATTCAACGAATATTATTGATATTATAAAATAATTTTTAACAAAATTTATATCAATGTTAGAATATTCATAAAATGGTTTAAATGGAGTATTTATATCATTTTATAAACAATTCACCTTGGGATTTTTTAGCAATGTGAAATGAGACATTGTTTAAATGTATATTAAATGATAATTATTTTAAATTTTCATGAATAAAAAATTACTGTAATGCAACAATTATATGGTTATCAAATTATTTATAAATGAAAAATTATTTTTAAATTATTTTATAAAATATTATTTTATAATTTTATTTTTATTGTAGAAATATTAATTTCTATAGGAAGTGATCAATGTGTAAATTCAAAGAATATTTCATTTGTTATGAAATCATTTGATATTACATATTATTTATTGGTGTTATGATGTAATTTTACCATACATATTATTTTTCTACATGGTATATGATTATGATGATATTATTTTTATGAATATATATATATCCAATATTTTTTATATAATGGATTTATTAAATGATCACGAGACCCACTTCCATTCCATGGATTACTCTATGATGTATCTAGTATAAGACCCATTTCTTTTCATAAGTCATGATGTGATAAATGTTTTATAATTATTTCACACTATTAAGTATGATTTTCATTATGTTATAGTGGATAATGAATATATATTGATTTTGTTTAAACTATAAAAAAAGTTAATGGTTAAAACATAGGATGATGGTCACGTTATTACAAAACGATGGATGCGAACAATATTTATCTATAATTCCTTTAGTAAATAATTTTACCTCATGAGATAAAAATTGGAAACAAGTATATAATCTTCATATCTGTTGAGAAACATGTTGATGGTATTAATCCATAAAGGGAATCATGTGTATGTTCATAATCAACATTGTGATATAGGATATGACACGAAATCCACTATGTATGATGGTATTGATAGATAAACATGAAAAATTAAATGGGTTTTATACCTATGATGGTGAAATATATTTAGGACATGAGATTATAGTTCAAGAATTATGATGATTTCACACTCTCATGGATCATCTATTTTTGAATGATAGTCTTCATTCCATAAACCCTGCTTATCATCTATGATAGGTTTGGTCTGAAAATTTTGTGTTATTCTCAATATGTCATAATCATATTCTTATCATATTAATCAATATGACAATAAGAAGAAAAATACAATTCATTTTTTAATGGTAAAATGAGGTCACCCTTTCTTATGTATCCAATCATCGATGTAATGATGAATGTTTCTATGTAGGGTGTAGTTATAAAGAGAAAAAAGGGGAAGATATTTATGGGATATGTTGAATATCAATTGTCAAATAATAAGATTATATATTTAGAATCTGAATAAAAAAAACCCTTAATACACCTTAGAATGTGTAATAGCCACAACTCTAATATCCTGGATCTATTACCGTAAATTATTACATGGGAAAAGATACAATTTTCAAATAAAAATTGAATTATAATTTTAGAATTTCTATTAAAGCACCATCATTCATGATATCTATTTCAAATTATGAAATGTAAATAATGATTAATGTTTTGAAAATATTATAATCCCTGGAAATCATTAATGTAAATTTTCATCACATCCCTGTGAAGTGAAAAAAATAATGTCGAGGTAAAATTATTAGTAATGGTAATATAATGTGGATGAAATCATGAATAAATATTCATATAAACATGAGAATAAAAATATTTGAACACACATACCACATAAATATTTGGACAAGGAAAAATCAGATTGGAATGGTAAATAAATAAATGAACATTCCATTTAGTCAATAAATTAAGAAATACATTCATCCATTTATAATGTAATAGAAAAATATAATGGATAATAATAAATTAATATTAAATTAAGGTAATGATTAATTATTGGATTCCATGATTCCCTGGTCCATGATATCTTTAACGTCATGACCATTCAAAATATGGCAAAAAACACACTCCGTAAAAACCCTTCTGATTTAGCCAACTGATTCATATTAAGGAACATAGATGAAATGAGTGTATCTATATATATGATCCCCAAACTGTGTCATACATTAAAAATGGTTTATCATATATAAAAAACTATTCTATTCATAAACAATGTTCCTTATCATTATGTATCCATTTTGAGTAAAGGACACATATTTATCAATACTTACCCTGTTATTCAACTAAAATTATATGTTAACACTCTATATTAAATTGATATAGGTTTTGTGAAACTATCATTCTAAGAAAACAATAATATGTATATCTTATAGTAATGTAATTTAAAATGAGAAATGGTTAAAATAAAATGATTGTTTCAATAGAATGTTAACAATCACAAAAGAATTAGAAGTTTCTCAATAACTATTATCTCAATGTAATTATCAATTAATATACCCATGGACAAAATAATTTAAATTGTAACATAGAATACCATGATGTATGAATTATTAATAATAATACTTTTTAAAGGGGATATATATAAAAAACATATAATTTAATTGGATTATATTATAAAATCATTGTCAATTGAATTTAAATAAAGACAAAATACCTTACCTCCCATGTCCATTTATGTGAACATGATTTAACCTACTATATAATGGTATTGAAAATATTGTTTAATTAAAAAATAACCATATTATTATTAATTATATTATACACTCTCATTTTATAACTTATCATCACATATCTATTCATAATATTCCATAATATTGTTTCCTACTTTTTAACAATAATGTTCGCTAATTCAAAAATTATTTTGAATGTTATGGTTTTTATAAATATTCTATAGATCCAAATTATATATAATAGTATTCATTAAATAATTAATTTATTTATATGTTTATTAATCATTCATTAGTATTAATGAATGACATTTATGAATAATTATGTATGTTATCATCATATAGACTGTAGGTCATACATTTGCATGAGTAACATTCCATTTTTCCATGATCTTTTTTGAAATGAGTTATGTAATATTATATATTAGGTAAATTATTATAATTTCATATATAACATTATATATATATATATATATATATTATACATGTGGTTTGGTGATGAAAAGAGAGTCACATCGCTTCGTGAAGGTGATCATTCATGTAGATTCCAGGTGAAGTGGGATCATATGATGGGTAATGAAAAACATTGACTTATATCATGGTCGATGATCAATCAGAGGTTTACATAATGGTAAATTCTGTTACCAATCTAAATATTTCAATATATATCTAAAATGGTAAAAATATTGGATCAAAATAGAGGGATAATCACATATTATTTATAATTAATATAGTGATAATATTTATTAATTGATGAATATCATAAAATATCTACATACTACATTAATATCATTGTATGAATAAATAAAATATTTCCTTTAGTTATGCTCCACATGATTTCAAAAAATCTCCAAACATAATCCTATATATCTCCAAGTGGTAGTACATAAAATCCTTTTACTTGCGTTGTTGGCCAATGATCTCCATTAGAACCATTTTAAAATGATTCTTCTGGATCATTGTTGGCACAAGAGTTTTAGGTGTCAGAACATATCCCTCTTTTGTTGAAAGGAAAATTGTATATAGGAGATCTATAGAGATTTGAGTGGATCTTAAAAATTCATTTTTCATTATAAAACAAATAAATTGGCAGTAGTTAAAAATCATATAATTGGGTTTATATAACTCTAGGCTAAAAACTAAATAATTGAAAATATTCTAATTATTATTTATTTAACTTATTCATAACTCTATCTCAATTAAATTACTAATAATATTATTATTTCTTGACACAATGTAAAATCTTTTTTCAATATTAATTAATATTTTCATAAATAATAATTTGTATGTTCCCAGTTAGGGTATTGTATCACATTGGGTGGGAGAATCAGTGATTCCATTTTTAATTTACATTTTCAATTGAAAGAACCTTCACCTCCTATTAAAGATTAAATTTCATACTGAAAAATATCACGCAAACATTAATTGGAAAACATATATTTACATGCTGAACTATTTAATAAGAGCATCTACATGCTTGGTATAGTTTCGAAATTATCCAATACCATAAAATCCAATAAAAAAATCCTTTGAATATAATGAGTAGTATATACCCATACATTCATGTATAATTTTGAAACAATCCCACTAGTGTGTGTGTGTACCCTCTCCCAAATATTGGTAAATACATCATATGTGTGAAAATCCATGTTACCTCAGCTTCATTTTAATTTAACAAATGTATTCAATTGAAAGAAAATTATTCAATTTCATCCTTAGAATAAAGGTTAGAACAACCTAGAAATTGTTCTAAAATACTTAGTATGAGTTTTCTATGTCATATTTTACATGTTCGATTCAACGAAGTACGATTAATTAAAAACTATTCTTCCAACATGATATTCTGAAAGAATACAATAGATATGAATCCATATTAAATAAATTCATTAGTATGATGGAACCCACAATGATACTACCCCATTATGGAAATATTAAATATGGTAAAACTTATTACAAAATCCCCATTATGATTAATTCAGATTGATATCAAAATCATCTTAATACAATTAACAAGTTGAATACAACGATTCATTGAGTACAATATATAATGAATACAATGATTGGATGGATAAAATCATCACAATAATGTCTCTTCTCCATAACTTATTCCCTGTATAATTTTCATCAACAAAAAAAATGGCACCACATCAATACATAATTTAATTCATCCTCAATATAAGACACCGAATACAGAAATCCTAATCCCGATTAATCCACCCCGATTTGATGATTATATAAATAAAAATTCACTTATTTTTCAAGGCCTCCTCAACAAAATGTTCATATGAAATCTTCATACACACTTTAGAAACTCGGAGTCTCTAACACTACAGTGGTGAACAACACACCATCGTCAATCATGTATGATTTTCTTTTTTCATATTATAGGTGACTCATTACTGTTTTTTTCAAGAATCTCAAAAATCATTATCTCTCACACAAATTAACTGAAAATTTAATTTCCCTTGAAATCGTGGAATATATTTTATCTTTTTAAACTATTCTAGATTCTTCCTGAGGCTTTAAAAATCATCACCTATAATACTCTAGACACTGATTTTAATTGTAAGCCAGATTACAATTGCTATGTATGATTCTCTCATGTGAATATCTTAAAAACAACGGTATGAATCAATTGAATGTGATGATGGAAATAAAATTCTCTGCTTGAAATGATGTCATTATTTTGAATGAAAGGATACCCCTTCAGAAGCTCCAACTTTACAATTCATTCATCAATCTCCGCATTCTTCTACATCTCATCCAAACAATGTAACTAAACCCATTTAAATGGTTGACTACATTGCTTATAATTCTCTTCACATATTCACTTGAAATAATTAAAAACATCACTTCATTTATAAACATGTGGTTGTATCATGAATTCCTTCTTCAACTTGAATTAATTTATTAATAACATTAGATTCATCTGATTTTAATTAAATTGCATTGTAACTTTACATAAAATCATGATTCATTATTTTCATCTCAAACCATGTATGATATTTTTTGAATAATAAAAGTCTGGATACAATCATCCTAGGTATAATCATTCTGGGTATAATATTTTTGGATACTATGATTATGACATCGACCATTCTAGTGTCGATCATCCTCATATTGATATTTTACCTCTTGAGCCTGATATCAATCATTCTAATACTGATCATTCTAATATTGATAATTCTAATAATTTTCATTTTGATATTGATCTTTTTTATTTTGATTTTCTAATATTGATCAATATGATATTTATCATTGTAGGGATGAAAATTTTATGTCCTATCCATGGAATGCATGATGCTACAATAAATTAGTATCACTATTTTCAATCTATATTACCATTTCAATAAATAACACATTTTTGATCAATATATTTTTTTATTAACACCACCATTTCGATCTATATCACCTTTCAGACTCAATCTGGGTAAAATTATCATGATATCACTATTTGAGTGTTATTGTATATGGAAAACAAAATGCTACAGTAAATATGTATCTCAATTTAAATTGTAATTTCCTTTTCAATCAACACCACTATCCATTGGAACCATATTCCATTGGAAAAATAGTTATAGAAACCAATTTCCTTGGAAACACGTTAATTTTTATTCACCCAAATATGATTTTCTTGAAAAACAATTTGTATCACTTCTTTCTATAACCACCTAGATATGATAAACCTAGACACCATATTTTTCAGATTTGCATCATCTCATTCAATTTCATATTCTTCCATAATGCTTGCATCACAAGTTTCATATTTAAATCATGATTTATGAGAAGTACAAATCAACCATGCATCACCACATTTAAAAAATAATAGTCATGATGACCCAGATTATTCAACAAAACAAACACTTATTTCAAAAAGCATCCTTTCATTACGATTGATTATCAAAGCGAGTCGTGTTATTTACAAAACATGGGACCGATTTGTATCAATCCCATAGTGTGTATGATTTTTATCAACCCCAAATTGAGTCCATTTTTAATCAATCACATAGTGAGTATAATTTTTATCAATCCCATAGTGTTTCTAGTTTTTATCAATCCCATATTGAGTATTATATTTTTCAATCCCATAGTGAGTCTGATTTTTATAAATCATTGATCCAAATATGATATCACTCCACATGCATTCTTATTTTCTAGAAACTGATCGATTGTGGAAAAAACAACCAAAAAAACATTGGGCCTTACAATATCCCACATTGTATTTGTTTTCAATATTTATATCAAATAGATCAATCTCATAAAAAACATGTGTTGTATTATTTCCTTTCTTTCTCACCTATCTCGGTTGTGTCTACCCTTTTCTCTTATCTGTCCTACTACTTGACAATACAATTCAAATGGGGAATCATGATAATTTACACTCTTACTGGATAATGACATAAATTTCGAGATATTAGGACATATATTCAACATGGATATCACATGATTTTCATTATAGGGAACCTCTTAATAATCAAATCTTTGTCTATGTGGGATAATACAGTGTAGAAAAAAATAGTGTATAATCAAGGTTATTAATGTTGTTCGTAACATAAAATTATTATAATAATTTTTCCATCCTTCTTCCAACATTATTATGACTCAGAAAAAACCTTGGAATAACTTTCTTTTTCAAAATAGTATCCTCCATACATCTTAATAAACACATTAAAATGTTCACATGTATAAAAACACATATTTTCAAAACCAAATTTTCTTATCCTCATTAATTCATTTGTAAGAAAATTAAAAGAATCATTAGTTCCATCTTCATCATTAATAGTTATTCAATTCCCATCAGGTTAGCACAAGTACATAAAGATATTTGGAAAATAGAGGAACCTATATTGTCCCTTATTCAAAAAAACTAGACTGAGTGACCTATTGTAGTTTTGAATTTTTATTCTTCTTCTTGGATTTTGTATTGGGAATGATTTATTCTTTCTATTCATCCTTACCAGATTTTGTAATATCCTATTTATTATCTATAGATTCTTTTGATGGGGTTGTATACTTTTCTTCATCTCTAAAGGCTTCATTGTAACAATATGTTTTTATTGTTTTTGTCATGTCTGTATTTTCATCACGAAATATAGTTGAACAAATTTTTATATCATGACTCACCTGATAATATTCATAATCTATTGATTTATTTTTTTCAACATTGACCATATCTTTATAAATATAAAAATTTCTATCTTCCATCACATTAGTTTGGAATTCATTCAAATTCCTAGGAATGTCAATGTGTTCTAACCAGGTGACGGGGCACTCATTCATTTGAACATTAGCAAAACATTCTTTCATGACTTCCAAAACATTAGTCATATGATAATTTTTATGATTATTTTATTTTGTTGGTAACAATACAATACACCCATTCGCATATTTTCTTGGTTTCTAACACCATCAACAAATAATTTCCATTATATTGAACCAATTTTCAATATTTACTTTAATCTTCTAATATGTCTTCACTTCAACCTTAAATGACTTCTCCTTTTATGATAATTGACTCCCCTTCACTCCCTTAAATCCATATCCTAAGGAATAACAGTAGTGTTGTTGATAGAACCAAAAAAAATTATATGTACTAATCCACCACAATAATAACAATATCCAAAAAATAATTATTTTCCTATGAACCATCCGTCTTGACTGGAACTGTGAACACATATCTCGGTGATGTTTTTATCTATCAATTTTGAGCCCAAACCTTTCTATTATCAATAAAATTAATCCTTTTATTTTTTGAATTTTCCAAACCAGTAGTATTGGAAACATTCCATGATCAAAATGTTTTAAAAAAATATCAGAATCTGATTTATTTTTGACATAATAATTCCAAAATATGTTGTTCTTGTCCACATAAATATAATTCACATATTTCTTCTTTTCAAAGAAAAATAAATAATTTTTCTCACACATTGAATGTAAAATTTGATTATACATCATATGTTACTCATTTCATGATCATTCACTATATTTCAAGGATGAAATTTTGGAATCTTTTATTTCTCAATTCAACTCCAGATATGTTTTGTCAAAGATATCCTAAATCATCATCCTTTTTATTTAGATTCAGTTATCTATGATAACTATTATTATTTTATTCCATATGATATTTCTTCAAATCATCAATCACTTTCTCAATATTATATTTCTTATTGTAAAAACATCCTTGAATTATTTTTTTGAAAAATTTGTCATTAGATATTCTATTTCTCATTAAAAGGCATATATTTATTCTCAAAATATCGTTCAAATCATCATTGAAATTCATGTCAAGTTGAGTATCTTAATAATAATAATTTCTTTATCTAATTTATCATTATAAATTGATTAAATTAAAGTATTTTACCCCACATTATCAATTGAATTTTTAGACTCATATTCACATTATCTTTATTCATTAGAACAACTACTTTTTTTATAATTACATTCCTCATTAACTATTATATAAACAATATGTGTTTACTATAATTTGTAACATCCTCTCTATCATATTACATTGAAAAAACAAATCTTTTTTAAATTTATAGAACTTCTTATCATACCACCTTGAATAATTTTTTTCATTTTCATAATTTTTCTTCCAATATCTTCTAGTCCTTCATTATTCTTCTTCACTTTCTTCTTCATCAATTCTTCATTACCCATTTGTGGAAATTTTGAAACAAATTTTTTAATGGATATACCCCCAACATATTTAATGGGATGTTTCCAATTATAACATTATGTACATTTTTTTAACATTTAAATAAAACAAGGATAAAATATCTTTTAGATTTTTACAATCCTCATTTTTAGAGTCAGAATCACCATAACCTTCTTCAGAAAGAATCTTCAAAGAATTTTATATTCTCATAATCATGAAAGAAATTAATCTTACACTATTTTCCTAGATGATCCTAGAATTCTTTATTCTCATATTATATGTAATAAATATGATATACATGTCATCAAGAGAAAATGTTTCAGTACCTTTTTCTTCTAATGAATAAACGTTCTTATAGTGTTTTTAGGTAGGATTATCAAGATATTTTTAACAACAGAATTATATTCCAATTTTTTACTATAAATTTTTCTAGTACTCACTATATCAATTAATCTAGTAAATAATACACCAATATTTTCATTCTTATCCATCTTGAGATCATCAAACTTCAATCTCCATTTTCTGTAACTTTTAATTCTTCACTTTTGTATTCCCATCATATATATTTTCCAAAATATCACATATATCATTGGTTTTGGAAAACCCATTAAATATTATGAATTATCACTCATAATGTTATTTGAATATATCATTCTTCCCCCTTCCATCATTCTTAATATTCTTCTTATCAATAGGTGTAAGTTGATCATTATGATTAATGGGTTGTAACACAACTATTTCAGCTTAAAAAACATTATAACTCCTATAAATAAGATAAGGAAACATTACATCCTCAAAAATATGTTAATTATTTTCATCAATTAGAAGAATACCCACAGTATTCACACAACTCAAATTATCCATCTCAACTTCATCATCAAATACATTAACAATGAATAAGTGAAGGGAACATACCCTTTGATTAAAATATTATGTTCCTAGTCAGAGTATTGTATCATTGATAGGGGAGGGGCTGAATGAGTGATAATATTTTTATTTTTTTCTTTTTAATTGAAGACACCATGAACTCCTATTAAATATTCAATTCCCTACAAAAAAATCAAACAACAATCCCTAGGAACACAAGTATTTACATTGTTCACTATTCAATAAGACTCCCTACATCCTTGGTATAGTTTAGAAATAATCCAATAGCATAAAATCCACTTGTTAACAATCATAGGATTAAGAAGAGTAAGATATACCCTTATAGTCAAGTAGAACATTGAAAAAGTCCCAGGAGTGCATGTGCAAACTCTTAGAACAATATGGAAATACAAACATTCTGTAACAACTACTGTTACCTTCACTTCAATTTCAATACAAAAAATTTATTGACTTGAAATATAATTATTCAATCCATTACCTATAAGAATGGTTAGAACAACCTAGAAATTTTTATAGAAAACTGAACAAAAAAAAATTCTGGGTCTCATTATCCATGTCTGATTATTCCAATTATGCTTCTTTCAAAATAATTCTTTCAAACTAATATTTTGATAGGATATAAAAGAAATTAACTACTGCTACATAAATCCATGTGCTCGATGAATCTCAATATGTTACTTCCTAATTTTATAAATTTACAATATAGTAAAACCTAGTTTGAAATTATCATTCTGATAAATTCTGATCGTTATCAAAATTAGCTGAATACAATAGACATGCTGAATACAATGATTCACTAAGTACGATAAATAATGAATATGATGATCTACCGAATAAAATCAACACAATTATATCTGTTATCATTTACTTCATACCCATTGATTGTTTTTAATAAACAAAAAAACGGTAACACTTAAATTTAGAATACAATTCTTATTCAGTATGAGAAATCCAATAAAGATATCCCTAGGATTATTATTATTGATCAATAAGATGATCAACCGAGTAAAAATTCACTTATTTATCAAAACCACTTTAGAAAAATATTGGTCTAAAGACATATTCCTATATTTGGAAAATAAAATCATATCTCTCTACTATCTCTCAATCAAATTCATTAAAAATATAATTTTCCATGAAAAATCAGAATTCATGTAGACATCGTTAACTCTTCTCGATTCTTCTCGAAGCATATAAAAAATTCTCCACTTATTCTATATACACAAATTTCAATTTTTAGTCTGATTTCATTTTCTATGTTTGACTCTATCATGATGATTTCTTCAAAACAAAGACATGTACCAATTTAATGTTATTGATGAAATACATTTCTCCACTTGAGATAAAATAATTAACATGAATGAATTGTTCCACCTTAACAACCTCCCTATGAAAATTCATTCATCAATCACCCATTTCTTTAGCACCTCATCCAGACATAGTAACTCATACCTTTAGAAATAGTTGAATACATTGCTGATAATTATATTCACATAATCATGTGAGATAATTAAAAACATCAAATAATTTATAAAAATTTTATAGTATCATTACCAGGTTCATTATATTGAATTCATTGGGGAATAACATTAGAATCATATGATTTTAATTGGAATGTATTGAATCATTACTTTCATTCATGCTACTTTCTTTTCAAATCAAACTAAGTAAAATAATTTCAAAATAAAATTATCCAGAATAATATCTTCCCAAATAAGATCATTCTGGGTGTGATCATTTGGAAATTATCATTTTGATATCGATAATTTTCATGTTAGCCATCCTGATATTGATCTATTTTTTCTTGATATAGATTCTAACAATTATTATACTGATCATTTTAATATTGGTCATTATGAGAGTAATCATTACAAATTGATCATTCTAGGATTGATCATTTTGAGATTGATTATTTTGATATTGATCATTCTGGGAATGAAATATTGATAGTATATATGATGGAATACATGATTTTATAGTAAATCTGTATCACCAATATAAATCTTTAAAACCTTTTCGATGAATATCAGAATTTTGATCAATACCACATTTTCTATCAATAAAACCTTTTTATCTATTGAAAATTTTTGACTAACACAACCATTTTGACTAAATCATTGTATGATTATCATCATATCGATCATTAAGTGATGTGGATGATGGAAAACATTTCTATAGTAAATATGCATTAATATTTCAACCAGCATCACCTTTTCAATTGACACCACTTTCTATTAAAACCAATTTCAATATGAACCACTTGCATCGCCCCTATATTCGATGGCACCTCATTCCTCAACACCAGATTCATTTTTTATCACCCGAAATTGATTGTTTTGAAAAAAAAATAGTATTACTTCTTTCTATCTACCACTCAGATATAATAAATACAGATATGATTTTTTAGTTTGGTAATATATCTTCCACTCTCTCTGTCTTCTATCAAAATCAAATCACATTTTCTCCATTTAAGTCATTATTTATGTGAAATAAATATCAATAATGTGTCATCACAATTAAAACCTCATAGTGACCGTATCCAAGATTCTATAGAAAAAGAAATCCTTGTTTAAAATATGCTTCATCTAATTTTGATGTGCTATAAAAGAGAGTATTATTCATTACATAACATGAGTCTATTTTTAATCAATCCCACATTGAGTCATAATTTTATCAATCCCACATTGAGTGTAATTTTTATCAATCCTGTTGTGTGTCATACTTTTATCAATTACAAAGTTGGTCTGATTTTTATCAACCCCATACTCAAAAAACAAATTTCTCAACCTACATTATACCATTCATTATAGTAATTTATTGGCAATAAATTCATCAAAAACATAAAATGGGCCTAACATAATCAATACATATTTTATTTCTACAGACCTATATACATTGACCTCCATTTTTTCACACTATTTTGTAGGAAATAAATAAGGAACATTTATATAATAATTAATTATGAATTTTCCGTGATCTAATAAAAAAATATTACATTAAATAAATATATGAAAAATATTTATATCATTTTCATTTCAAATAATATTATCTAGAAGAACATATGATAGAATGTAGGTGATCAAGAGTCATGATTAATTATTAAAAAACTCACAGGAATATTTTTTTTTCAATTTTTTTTAATATTAAAAAATAATTTTTTTTAATTTGATTATAGATACACTTATTGTTTGACCCTATGGTCCAATTTCATATTGGAAATAGGTAAAGTATCCTAACGTTCAAGGATACTATCTAGAAATAAACTGATTCAACTATACTAAAAGATGTTAACTGGAAAATTATATTACACCACTTATAGAATCTCATGGTGAAATATAATATTTTTATCATTATATCTCTAATTTGGATGGTTTCGTACTAGTGTCATCAACATATTTTCTCAATATGCCTTTCATTGAATATTTGGATATCAAATATTATTATTGAATGTCATATCACTTTATTTATTTAGGTCATATCATTTCCTTTAAGGGGCCAAAGATATCAAGTTATAGTAAAGAATATAAGGAAACATCTATTCTCACAATATTCGTCAATATAAAATTTGTAATGACACACCCAAGGTATCCAAAAGCAGTAAAAATTGATGTTATCACAATTATCATCAGTAAAATATTGTACAAGACTCATAATACTAAATATTAATAATAAGAATGTTAAAAAATCAACACACCTCTGTAGATATGAACATCCAACAGAACATGTAAAAACTAATTTCCTACTACAAGCACTCATTCTCATAATATGTGAAATGAAAATTACCAAGGGAATTATCCATGATACTGTTCTCTAAATTGATATGAGTGTACACCCATAATATCATGAATAAATTTTATAACTTAAAAATAAAATTTATTTATAGAACATATATTTACAAATACTATCATTGAACTTTCATGTTCCTATTCTTATGGGGATCTTATATGACCTTTTACTATGACATTTTCTCTTAAAATATTATAAAATGCTTTGTTACATAGAACCATAATCATAATGTGATAAAATGAAAATTAATATTAAGAACTAGGAGTACAAGTTATCATAATGTTCACAGAAGTTGGTTTTATGGATCCATCTCTAACAGACTCCCATGTGCATTGGAGGCAACTTCTAGGAACCTTCCGTTTTCATGACCTCAGATGATTCTCATGCTTTAGTCAAGATTTGATTTTATTCAAGGGTTTCCCCATGTATTCATCTATGGTATATCTTCTTACTCTAACTGGACAACATTGATAAAAATACCACAAAAGGTTATACTTTTTGAGAATCATCTATGATAGTTTTGGTAACCATGGATATTTTTAATTATCCACCAGTAAAGTATTATCTGAATAAAAATTTATTGGTTATTAAATTATAGGTAGTAAAAGAAAATCCTAAAGTTTTTTGAATCCATATAGATTCCTGGGTTGCATTAGAATATTTTATATACATGATACATCACTATAAAATTTTCCACTGGTAGATTATAAATAATGTATATCACGACTACAATGATTTTAAAAAAAACATATCATGTCTCAACCATCAAATAATTTCAATGTATTTGAAAACTGGAAAAATTATAAACCCCAATGGATGTCACCAAATATCCTTGAGTCTCTATGAACATATCCTTAATTATTTTACATAACATAAGTATAACCATGACAGTATACTAATGTTGTTATCCTAGATATTCTTGATATCCACCTACAATTCTCAATGAATATGAATCAAAAACTCAGTTATATAAAAATAAATACATGATTAATCCTATAATAGAAGTGCATGGGATCTTACACAGTCTCTATTTCACATATTCTTTATTTGGAAACATTTCTTATAATGTTGTATACTATGTGAGCGTTGAACCAAAACCATCTTCGATTTTTCAATAAAAATCACTTTAGTATCTATTCAAAGTATATTATATGAATTATTCCATGAATCCTATTTGATCTATCACAATTTATCTTGATCCCTATTATATAGTCTCTTTCACCTAATATTTTAATGGAGAAAAACTTTTTAAACTAATCCTAAAAAGACTGTAACTCTATTATATCATTTATATATATTATATACCATTAAAATATACTACAGGGAAAATGTATATATTCCCACTAATATATTGATAAACACAGGGATCATATTCACCCCCAATGAATCCAAATTCTATTATTCAAGTCGAACAATACATTACTAAAATTCCGTCTTCAATCTATCTATAAATATCTTCAACTATGAAATATTTTTAGAATCTCCTATAGTAAAAAAACATATGGTTGTGTCATATATTCATCTTCTTAAAGATTCTCATTACGAATTATTTTATGAAATTCATCTTCCCTATTTCATATTCATGGTAGGATTCTATATCTATTATGATTTTGATGGATTTAAAACTACAAACTGGTGATTTTTTTTCATCATACACAATTCATTGATGTTTTTAAATGCATTTATACAATTTTACTTCATTATAGGGATTTATGTTACCATAAATGCCCATTTCAATCTAATTTACACTTTTTTACCACATGGTATTTAAATCAGTAGTCACAATGATGAAAACCCAGACATTGTTATTATCCATTTATTATCATTCAAAATAAATGGGTTCTATAAATCATTCTGATAATACAAACTATACATTATCATTATAGGAGATAGGTTCACTATTTTCAACCAGTAATTATTCACTATATTTAGTGACTAGAAAATAATATCTCCCTAGTTCTCTTATGTCCCTAGTGTCCTAAAATGTTATTGGGTTTTAGGAACCAAAACATCCATGCCGACATATGGAATATGTTCATCTACCCACTCTTGTGTATATTTAGCCTCATCATCATAATACTGAATATTTATACCCCGATCATTTTTGAGGATGTGATCCCCCTTAAAAAATATTTCTTGCCTTATGAAAATCACATTATTTTATAAGGGGTTGTATATTTAATATCTATTTATTTAGATATGGTTCATTGAAAAGATACAATATGGGCCTGATGGAAGAGAATGACATAATAAATATCTCACAACCCCATATATGTGTATAAATCTAAACATTATTCTTTATAAATGATAAATATATGGGAATTCTATTTTATGGCTTAGTTGGTACTCAATTTAATGAATATGGACCATCTTCTAATGCATATCCCCATAAGAATAATAGAGTATCTTCATGACTCATCATCAACCATACAACATCTAATATGGCATTTTTCATCGATTAACTACCCCCATTAAATTGTGGTGTTTAAGGAGGAGTGACTTGTAATAAAATATCAAAATCCAATTAAAATTCATAAAAATATTGGTTATGATTTCACCACTTTGATAAGATCAAATCCTCTTTATCATCATTCCACATTAATTCTCTATATAATTATAAATTTCAATAAAGTTACCGATGGACACTAACTTATACATCATCATGTAGACATTGGGTATCGACTCAAGTTATCATATATAGTTATGATATAAGAACACAAACAAATATCTTCTACTAGAAATAGTATACCCATATCAGTGTGTTCCAATCCATGAGTCTCTATAGAATTTTCATCCTTTCAAATGAATGGTGGTTTAGTCATCTTTCCATGTAAATATGATTGAAATAATTAGATTGGTTTTAAATAAGAATATTATAAATAACCAACATGATATATTTTTTTCAATCCCATTTCATTTACCAGACAAAGATGGTTATTCCATTATAGGGTGAAATATGATTCTTATTAAGATGATTCATTATCTATTTAGAAAACATTTCCTATATAACATACTAAAAAAATAATGTTATTTAAATTATGGATACCAAAACACATTTTTTCATTATAAATTATAGAAAATTATTTCCAAAGTTGAAATTAGAAAAATGTGGATCTATACATGTTAAAAATTTATGTTCTTGGTAACTATAGTAAAATTAAAAACAATCCCTTATAATAGATATCATTATTATTGTAAATGAAATAGGGAAGTCACATATGGATAGATCAGTATTCTAAAACCATTTAAATCACTATAATACACATATCCCTTACAAAATTAGAATATTCTTGATGACAACATTTTCATATAGATGTGAAAACCATAATCTGTATCTAATACCCAATGCGTAGACATTGAATAATTACACTTGATATTGAATACACTATTATGTTCTCCTCTCATATTTGGGAAGTTCTTCATCCAATATCGTTTCATGAAGCATTAATAACATAATACCTCATTTTAAACACTCAAAATCTAGATCATCCTCTTCTTCGGAGAACAGTTCTGGAGATCATTATACTTATTACGATTCATGGGCACCATATCATTTTTCATCCATTTATTAATCACTATATGGATAGTTGGTTTGTTAGACCACTTTTTTTCACATTGGGAATCAATGTAATAATTTTTTAATGAATAATCTTATTGTTTTTCATTTTATAATTAATTATAAAATTTTAGAAACTCTTGGGTAGTGAGAGAAGTATGTGATCTATGAGCATCCTATCTAGAAATATAATCCATATGAAATCTATGTGTTCAGTGTAGCCAATACACTTGAATACATAAGACCTAACTAGTATAGAACCTCTAATATTATTAGTAACCAACAAATTGGTGATATGTTATATCTCACATCTCCCCTTATCTTAAATGAAATACAAATGGTGATACATCACTCTATAAATATCCACGTCATCATGATCCTTAATAATATCAGTATTCATGGATGATAGAATCATTCATTGAACATATTTATAATCATTCAATTTTTTCTAATATAGAGAAAACTCTTCCTCTTGAGGCTTATTATTAAGTGTATCTACATGTGTTTTTTCCAGCACACACAATTTCATTCTTTGGAGTAGGGAAACACGTAGGTCCTTTTTCCTTTCTAAATTATTGACAGGGGATGCTTATAATTGTGTTGGGTGGATCAATGTGATATGATTGAGGTAATTTTTAGGGGTTTTTAATAAATAATATGATAAGATATTTAGTACATTATGTGAAAAAATTTAAATAAATATTAAAATATTATATTTATCAATCTTATACTATTTTATCGAAACCTTGTAGTGCTCACTATTAGCTTCAAAATACCATACATCCTTGAATTTTTATTTGAAATGATCCACATTACCCTTATCATTACCCCAAAATTAGTTATTTAATAAATTTAATGGCTTTAGGTAGGCATTCAAAATCTCATTTTCATTTACTCACACTTCATTGATAATTTTAGTAGACCCCCCATTCCTAAAATCCATAAATTATATTTTCACAAATCTTACATGTCATTTACACTATGTATTTATTTAGCTCTTAACCCCTAATGTGATGTACGTTATATCAAAAAAAAATATAAATTTTGAATTACATGATAAACGAATTTACAAAAACATTTTATAGTCAAGAGTATTGAACTATGATTTTATTTTAATTAATGTAGGAGTCGAATATACTGAAAAAAATAATTATAAATGTTGGATTCTATCATTTATGTGTTAATTTATAATTACTATCATTATTACAATATTGTTAACATAATGTATATTTAAATTATTTAATGACCATATATTATATAAAATTTTCAAATAAAACCATTTTTTATATTTCAATCCTAAATAATTGTAAAATTAGTGATTTTTATGATGGAAAAAATTCCATAATGAAATAGAAATGAAATTTGATAGAAATAAATATTAAATTGTTATTATCTTGATTTTTATTATTGATTTTTTTAACTTGATGATGATAAACTAATCATCCATTTTTGGTGAAACACATGATGCAATTATGGTTTGTGTTATAGTATTCCACCTTTCCACTTAGGTATGTCTCCTGGATTGGGTTCTCTTTATCTACAACCATGACCTACCTCAACTAGATTCGGAGACCCATCCATTACATATTCTATTTCTCGCACATAGGTGTTTAAAATGGGTTTACAGAAAAGAAACCGTGGTAACTCACTCACATATATAATAAGATGATATACGGAATTTTGGAGAACATTCAAATTATACAAAAGAATTAATAAAACCAATTACATAAACCCATATGGTCTAGCCATAAGATCATCCACCTAAATTAAATGAATAACACAATAAATCAAATTATCATTCAATACTAAGTAATTCGTATTTAATATAATTCTCACATGAATCAACTAATTATATTCTCTAATTAATCAATTATTTTATCATAATATTCATATGAAATTCATTGAGATTACCATCCCTTATAGTTCAATCAAACGAAATAAATTTATTTAGAATTTTCTTTTTATAAAAATATACCAGATAGAAAACATAGATAGTACCCATTTGAACTAACCAACATATTCTAATCTCATATATTTTTTTTGTATTTTGACATGCATAATACATGAATTACCTAATACTCTCATAACATGTATTATCATCATAATCATTAAACAAACTATATGATTTTTTTGTCACATGGTATGCTTCAAAACACATAGGTTAATAAAATTAATATGAATCATACATTATTTGAATATTTTTACATTACACATTAATTAATTGAAAACTTATATATTTTAAAAACCATCACATGGAATGCCATATATTGTGATAAACTGTAAACATGATTATGATGATAATGTCTTAATAGTATATCATATTAACTTTTATTCTATTAAATTTTAAAAATCTACTATTGGTGAAAATTGGATATACATGGTTTTTTTCTAACCATCTATCAATAGAACATGCATAGGGACTAATTGTATAAATTTTATGCACAAATTGTTATAGTACACATCATGAACATTGGGTACACATTGTTTATTCATTATTTCACATAATCACCAGTTAGGTTAGCCATTTAAGAAGTTAAATGACATGACTATGACTAATGGACTACATTCCATGTTCAGAAGTTACACATTGGGAACTCAGTATACCTATATTTCACGGTGGCCCAATTAATACATAGCATATAAATAAATACAGAGCTTGTAATAAATAAAATTATCTTGTATTAATTTTTGAATTAATTCTTTTTTATTAAACTCTATTACAAATTGTGTGCCTCCATGTTACCTGATTTGTTCTATTATGTTATTCATATAATCTCCATGGAATCTCTAGATGATATATTTTATTTTATTTTGATCATAAAATTTATCATATTTCTTAGATTTATAAGACATGATGGAGGAAGAAGAATACAACACAGTTTATATTAAAGTAAGAATAAACCGAAATGTAAGACTAAATTAATATTGATTTAATCAATAATAAATAAATAGATAATTATAAATAATTATGTGTCCCCATATTGATACAAATTTTTAGGATTTGGAATACTTGAACAATTTGATTCTTAATACAAAAAAAATTGTTTTTATCCAATGTTGATTAACAATATTATGTTTACACAATGGTAAATTCCCTAATAAGCACAATTTAAAAACAGATTATAAGAAATGGATAAAATGAAAAAAAAATATCCCATGATCATCACGTATTATTTATAATTAATTTAATAACAAATCCATTACATTTCTTGAAATTAATTCTTCATTGTTGGAAATAATAAAAGTTTTAAATTGTATTTTCATTTCATTATTGAAATTGAGATAATATTCCCTATTATGGTGATACCCATGTGTTCCAAAAATATCTAAATGTATGGCCCCAACCTTAAAAACAAAATAATATGGAGTTATGTAAAAAATTAACATTTTTTATCTTTTATGGTTTATAGTTTTAGATAATTAGGACATATCTATTACATTACATCTCAAATATTACAATGTACACACTTCAACTCTATCTGATTTTTTCCATAAAAGTGAAAGTCCATAAAAAGTGATTTCTTTTCTTGATATAAATATTGTTGAATTATTCCTCTATATTACCCTTCCTTATAACATATCAAAAACATTTCAAAAATGTGGTAGGAACATAAAAACATCAGTAAGGGCTACAAAATAAGGAAATAAAACATTAGTCCATGAAAACCTACAAATTAATAAAATCTCACTTTGAAATCATAAAATATAATATAATTAACATAACTCATGAAATCAAAATATTTTTGAAACGACATAGAAATCACAAAACAGAATGGTAACGTGTGGTATCCATAACAAACATACATTGTAGCTTTCGTAGTTAGGAAGTGACGTTTGGAATATATATCAAAGTATATTTCCAAAATCTATTTAGAGAAACATTAAGATTTACCTCTGTCATGATACCCAAGGAATTAAAGAGCTATCTCGTGCTCACAATCCCTTGGTTTATCACGTGACAACCCATGTACATAAAAATTTACCAAGAACCGTAACATATACATAACACAAAAAATTCATAAAGAAAAGATAGAATTTTCACATTGTAATCACAATATTTCATTTCAATATATTGACATATTCAATGGTATATCCTAATTATTTTCAATACAAATAAA
Source organism: Viscum album (assembly GCA_963277665.1). NCBI lineage: Eukaryota > Viridiplantae > Streptophyta > Magnoliopsida > Santalales > Viscaceae > Viscum > Viscum album. The sequence goes on from OY728137.1 coordinate 1,664,240,600, forward strand.
TTTTAAAATGTTATATCATATTTATTTTCCTTATAGATACATTATGGGTTGTTATGGAATCCAAATAAAATATATTACTCGTGGAGGAGGAAATGTCATTGTCACCACATACGATAAAAAAATCATTTTTTCATTTCATGATACTATTCATAAAAAAAGAGATTAAATTTGAAAACAATTGTATAAACATTAGAAGAAAATGGTATAATTCTACTCTGTATAAAATAAGGTCATGTATAAGATCAAAATATGCCTCAATGAATATAGATTTAGATAAGTCCCTTACCCTGATTCTGAATCGTCATGTATGATTCCTTGTTCATCCTAAATAATAAACATATGTTATTTTATACTTTCTTGAAAACCATTTTCAATTTTATTTTTACATTTCTATTACATATTACCTCCTTATAAAAATTACATAATTATTTGAGTTAATATCATTGATTTTGTCGATATTCAGTACTAGAGTCTAAAATGAACTTGTTTTGAGGTTAATTATCCATGTTGTGAAAACTAAATCATCGCCAGAATATTAATAATGAATTAAATATAATATATATCCAGTTTATATTTATTTGTACTAATCATTAACATATTGGAGATAATAAATGAAATGCATTGTTTCGGAAGACAGTAGACCGTACATACTCTTGAACGATGCTGTCATTTATTTATTGTCTTAAAAGAATGAATACCGAATGAAACATAGTAATATAATAATTCCATTATAATATCATATTTTATTTATGTTATGTATGTTCATCTACTCCCTCCTTTATACATTCCATGTATGGAATAAATTAGTCATATGACTTAGAGGGGGCGGTAGTCCGCATTTTCTCAAATGAGTATATCGTGCTTACACATCTTTAAAATCATTATGTTAGGTTATAGATAAAAAATACAGAATCATATAGACAAAATAAATATAATATATATCATATAAAAACATAGTTTAATAATAATGTCCACCACGGGAGGTTGTAAGTTAAAATTGAACAACCGTCATTTCATGAGGTAATAGTTATTCGTACATTGAAATTGTATGTTCATATACAATAGATGTAGGTGTTTGTAAGTGTAGTTTGATTAATTAAAATAGAAAGACCTAATTTGTTGAGGATACTGGTGTTGTTATGTAATGAACTAATAAGAATAGGATATGGTGTGGGGAAGGAAAATAATGAATATTATCTTATATAAGATGCTACAACTAAAACATGTAACTCTTTTTAATTTGTACCAAATTTCATTATTGAAATTCCTTCGGCCCATGGAATGGTTTATATGAGGAATTTATGGATGTTGGAATCTTATTTGGCTAGAATTTGGACATGAAATGATTCTTTAGTGGTGTGATTAAATGGGTGGAATTTGTGGCTTATTATAACAAGGTAGAGGGGCGTGTTATAAAAGTCTAAAAATCATAATTTATAATAAATTTTAATTCTATTAAAAATGAGTGAATTTTTTTTATTTATAATATATGATGAATATAAGTCGTAATAAAATAATTTAATAATGAATATAAAAGTTTTTTAATTTTTATTAAGCCTTATCATTTTGATTTGACCCTTTTTTACTCATACAATTTTATGAATAATTTGACATTATGCGAAGAAAATTAGTTACCACAACCAGAAAAATTATCAATGAAAGGGTCATTAATTAAATTATAATATTATCATTACCATTTTCCCAAATCATAATTTATATGAAATATAATATTATTCATTAAAATTTATTATATTTTATGATATGAATTTAGTTAATTTTGGATACTTAACAAAATTGACATTTTTAAAAATTCATAGTAACCAGATTATATGGAACCAAAGGAATTAACACCAATATAATATTTCACTAACATTTATAAAATTGGTTTATGGCATCAAAATAAAAAAATTGAATTCATTTAAACATTTATAATATCGTACATTTTAATCCTTTATTAATGAAGTAATCACTTCATTAACATTGTGTCATAATTAAATTCATTTATATAATGTATATATATTTTAACTAAAATTATGTGAAATAGAAGCTATTTTAGTATATATAATTATTATTTATTTTTTAATCGATCAATTATATAAACCCATATCAAAATTATTTTAGTAAAAAATACATGTTTTGGTTATAATTTTTTTTCTATAAATTAATTCGTATAAAATGTCATATTCACATCCAAGAGGCTCTAGGGGGGGTCCCAAAATCAGCCCATGGATTCCCATGGTTTTGAATATCTAATCCAATAGAATTATGACCTGTGTTATGGTATTTTAATATTACTATAATATTATTTGTTTACTCATATTTTACATATTTACACTTTTACAATGCTAAGTAACATAATTTATGATGTTACTATTCATAATGTTCAAGAAAAGGCTAGATATTTACAAATTATTGAACTTCCATTTCCAAATACGGAATCCATTACTACTAATTCAAAACATATAAGTTGTATTAATAAATTTAAAATTAGTTTCTATATTCAAAACCATAAAGCGTGTTTTTAATAAATAATAACTATCAAAAGATTGATATGTGTTTATTTACAATTTAAATGTTAAATCACTTAAAATTTCCAACATTGGATTAAATTTTAACAATATAATCCAATTACATGTTAAAAACAATTAAAATGAAAATTAATCTATTTAAATAAATTAAATGAAAAGGCAATTTTGACATAAAATCCGTTATTTTTCACTATTCATTAAAAATGAACATTATCATAGATTTTCTAAAAAATTATCTGAAGTATATTTTGATTTCCCTATTCTATATAAAAAGTTTATTATTTTCAAATATAATATACAAGAGTGACAAAAACTATATTTAAAACTGGTTTTCAATAAAAATGTGGTAAACCAAATTTTAAAAATATTCGATTATTTCATGGTTAAAATATGATTTGTTCTTATATTATGCCTCTAAAGTTTATTGGATAAATTAATATACAATTAAAAAAAATGTATAATAATACTGTTGTTAGTTCTGTTCATTCCCGATAATACAATAGATATGCATTAAATACCATTTAAAATTTTAATATTATAATATTATTTTTCAGTATAAATATTACTTGTATGAAACGTATGAATTCAAAGAATCATGTTGTCTCATTTTTATTATGCTATTGGAAGAAGAAACCTAATAAAATTAAATATTATAAATTATTCCTAAATATTGACATAAAATATAAACTATTATTATATAAATTCATTAGTCATTACATTCTTCCCCCATTTTGGAAATCGCATCCTTGCAATATTAAAATTGTATCCAGAAGCATCATTGAAAAACCCACATCAAAAAAAAGAGTCAATAAAATTATCATCTTAAAAAAATGAATGATAAGTAAAATGGTCAGCTGAGATAACCCATATGAGAATTCCATGTAGGTAAATATGTATATGGATGAGAAAACTAAACATTATGTTTTGATTGAGAAGGATAGAAAACATTATTATGAGAATGTAAACCACTAGAAAACCATAAAACGTGATAGGTTAAACGGTCTTCCTATCGCAATAATAAAATAAAATGGAATACATTTTAGTTTTAATATCCTTTGAATAGTGTTGATGAATTTATTAATGATCTTGACTATTAACATAAGGAAACTTAATTACTTGTCATGTAGAGTTTCATCTGGTTATAAATATCGAATATAATCTCTAATTTTCTACAAAAGTTGATTATTTAAGATGACATGGTCAGACCGAAAGCAATAGAATCATCTTATATAGAAACTCATAATCCAAAAAAATTGAACATTATAATTTTCTTATCTTTATACATTATCCAAAACCAAAATGGTTTATATAAGACAATATATGGTCCAAAAAGGATAATTCATTATTAAAATATATACTACTCTTATCCACCAAAAATCAACAAAAAATAACAAAAGTTAAACGAAGACCATTCCATACACAATTGTCCATAAAATTTTTCAAAATAATCCCAAATAAGTTTGCTAACAAAAATTATGAAATATTTGATCGCATAGTCTTTCATGATAAATTTTAACATTTATCTCCAAATAAAATTGAGTACCCTTAATGTATCATACTAAAAGGTAATAAACCAAATAAAATATTCTCTAGGAGAATGTAATCATTATTAAAAATATCAAAAATATCCATATGTCAATAATAAAACATAGATTCTTCTAATATAATATTTCAACTATTACACCTCTAATAAAATCCTACAGTATTTAATTTTCTTTAGGCATATTGTGATCTCAAATGAGCTAACATTTTACAATTTAACATTTATCACTTAATCACTAAATAAATTCCATATTCTAAGGATATTCATTTGATAAAGAAGAAGTTCCAAAATATAGTTATTCTAGATCCATAAAATCAGGTAAACTAAAAAGAATATGTCATTCTAACTATGTGATTCACATAGGCCAGTGTTAGGTGATAAATCCTTGTTACAATTTTTTTGTGAGTTTGATTCACGTAACATTTTCTAACATGATTGATTTTCACATAGTATGTGTGATTTTCTTTTTAAAAAACTATATAATTTTATTACATTACAAAAAATGAGATAAAATGATCCAAAATAACCACAACATATTTTAACCTCAAATTATATATCATACCTCTAATATTCAACTAAAAATTTAATAATTCGTTATTGCATCAAATTCAATGATCATATAGTCCCTTATGGTTCATTATAACTATATCTCCAAAAGAAAAGATAATTATTCATCAATTGACATTTTAATACTACAAACATAATGGTTACAAATACTAGAATTCTTCTAATGTAAACCAATCATTAATACATTTAAACATATCATCATCCATAAATCCATCACAACTCTTTAATTACTAAAATGTAAACATAAAAATCATAAAACATTCTTCCTAAACCTTTATACATGTTTTTTCATTTTATTCATTTATACAAATTTCCTACAATCCAAACCATGCATAATTTCCTATAATTTATCTAATTTAAAGACGTTAGTTATGAAAGAATACATTCCATTTATAGGTCATTATTTTTTTCTTCATCTTCAATTAGAATGGATTTAGCTATTGGTAAATATATATTTGTACGTTCTTGGTGATCCCATTCTTGAACCATCTTCTTATGACAATAACTTTCATAATTACCATGAAAACCGCATTTAAAAAATTCAATTGATCCATCTAAAATAACATCATTCACATTATTGAAGGCAATTGAATTCTTCCATTGCTAATGTTAGGTTATTTCTTTTTGACCTTCATTCCACATATATTACTTCTTCCCACCCCTTTGATGCATTTTATATGAGTTTATTTCAAAATCCTCGACACATAAGATTTTGAATATACTAACAATTTTGAGTATTAAATGTTATTCCATTTCAATTCATTTATCGCATAAATGATGCCATAGAAAAATCACCAAGGATCATGGGGTTAATCATGACTCCAGATAGTTGTTTAAGTATAACCACAAGAGTTCTCATTTCTACTCTCATTTTATTCAGTTCCATATTCATAAAAATACCACATTTTAATTCCCAACTATCGTTACATTTGTTCCTCCTAGATCTAACCATTTACTAAATCCAAAAAAAATTAGTGTGAGTATATCAGTAAAATTATTATATACTATCTGACGATGAGAGTAAACACTAAGATATTATTATTCATGTTATCTAAAAAGTATTCAATTTATCTAATATAACAATGACTCTTCCTAATATTTTAACCATTATGGTCATGTCACTTATTCTTAAATAACACTGAAACATCGATAGTTCTCTAAAATGACCTCTGAAATCAACCGTAAGGCTCCATCCTTAAACATAATATAATCTTGAGTTATGTAAATAATTCTCATTGATGATTATTTTAGTTTTAGTTTTTTTGAGAATAAGGGAATAACTATTACATTAAATCTCAAATATTATAATGTAGACATATACAATCTATCCAATTATATCCATAATAATAAAACAATTAAAATAAAAAAATATTTATTTTCATGATATAAATATTCTGGAATTATTTTTTATCATAAACTTACATTTAACCTAGGATTTTTTTTTAAACATGGGATGATCACAAAAATATATGTAAGGGATATAAAATAAGTAAAGAAATCATTAGTCCATGAATACCTAAAAATCAACGAAATCAAACTTTTCTATGATAAAACATAATATAATCAACATACATGATGAAATAATATAATTTATTAACAACACATAGAAATCATAAATCATGAAGGTAATTTTTTGCACCCATAATATACTTACATTTTTTTATTCACATTTTTATAGTGAGTGATGTTTGGAATACCCATCACAATATATTCTCAAAATATCATAGAATAAATGTTATCATTTACCTAAATCATGTTACCCTATACATTGGAGATTTATCTTGGTCTCAACCACAATTGTTTTATCATATAACAATCAGTATATGTAATAAACACCCTATAACTGTAACATATTCATAACACTTAAAATAAGAATAAAGGTAAGAAAACATTTATTCATTGTAATCAAAATTTATTATTTAAAATATTGAAATAATAAAATATTTATCGAAAAAAAATTCAATAAAAATATTTTAATAAAGGTATATGTTATTTATTTTCCTTTTAAAACTTTACGGCTTCTTAGGGAATCCAAATATCAAATAATACTCATGTCGTAAGAAAGGTCGTTGTCACATCATATGTTAAAAAAATCATTCCCTATGTTATTTGGTATAATGATTCAGGAAAAAAAACATTCATATTGAAACAAACTAAATGAAATTAAAAAAATATATAATTATACACATTATAAATGAAGGTTGTGTATAACATCATTATATGCATTAATGAAGGTAGATTGAGGTGATGTCTCTAACCATGAGTCTGACTCATCATGTATGTTTCTTTGTTCTTCCTGAAAAATATATTTATGTTCATTTCTACTTTTTCATAATCTTTTTGAAGTTTATTATTCATTTTTATTACTTACTACAATGTTATAAACATTATATAATTATTTATGTTAATATTAGTCGATTTTTTGATATTCGTTAATTGAGTAAATAATGAACTATTTTTCAGGTAAATTGTCCCTGTAGTCAAAATTCCATCATCTCTAGAATGTTATACATGATTTAAATATCATATATATCATGTATACAAGAATTTATATTAGTCCATAAGATTTTGATAAAATAAATGAAATGCACTTTTCATGGAGATGGAAGATTGTGCATATGTATGAACGCTACTTTTTTTCATTATCATATTAAAGAAATGAAAGAATAATGATAAATATGTATATTATAAATCTAGTATAATATCATAAATTTTTATGTTATATATATTTATTAACTCCATATTTTATAAGTTCTATATAAGGAATGAATTATTCATATCACTTTGAAGGGGCAGAATTCCAAACTTCCTCAAATAAAATTATCGTGTATACATATCATGAATAGAATAAAGGATTTTTGAAAAAAAAAATCACAGAAGCATTGAGAAAAAATAAATATAATATTTAATATTTAAAAACATAGTTCTATAATAATGGAAACAATGAGATGTTATAGGGGAAAATAGAACAACAATCTTTTCGTGAGGTAGCAGTTTGTCGTACATAGAAATAGTGTTTCTATATCCATTGTATGGAAGTATATGTAAGTGTAGTAAGAATCTATATCATAAAAACGGCATAGTATATTTAGGGTACATGTTTTTTATGTAATCAAAGAATAATAATATAATAGGTTGTGGAGAAGGAAAATAATATAAAGAACTTAGAGAAGATGGTACCTTTAAAACGTGTAACTCCTTTTCGTTTGATCCATAAAGAATTTACTGAATTTCCTTCTTCCCAAGTTATGCCTTATAAAGGAAAGAGAGGGATGTTGGGAGATTACGTGGGCAGACCTTGGATGAGACAAGTGGCTTGATAGGTGTGATTAAATAGTTATAAGCAGTGTCTTTCAAAAAGAGGTAGGTGGGGCACTTTAAGAAAGTCTAGATATTATAATTTATTAGAAATTCAAGTTTCAAAATAAATGATCAAAAATTTAATAATTAAAAGTTATGATGAATTTATTTCTATATAAAATCATCCAATAATTATTATACAGGTTTTGTATATTTTTTTATCCATATTTTTTGGATATAACCCTTTTTTACTCTTATCGTTTTATTAAGCATTTAACACCGTGAGAACCAAAATAGTTGCCAAAATATGAATAATGTCTAATAAACGATTTATAAATAAAATTTTAGATTTATCAAAAAAAAAATTTCTCAATCATATATTTTTTAGGCAATTATTATAATTAAATATACTATTGTATATTTTCTGTTATGCAATATCCAATTTTGGACACTATTCATAATTGTATTTTTTTTTACAAATTCATAACAACCTAATTCCTTCAATTGAACAGAATAAACTAAAATATATTATTTCAATATAATTCAAAATATTATTGGATGGAATTAAAATAATCCATTCATATTTATTTTATAATTTATAATAAAATTTATCTGAATCCTTTATTAATGAGGCTATCAATGAATCATCATTGCGTTATAATTCAATTTTTTTATTTAAAGTCGTAAAATTATAAATAAAATATAATAATATAGTAAATATATTTATATTTATATTAAAAATTTATATTATAATAGATAAATTATATAACCCCATAAATTTTTTTAGTAAAATATATGTTTTTATGTTATATTTGTTATTACATTGAATTAATTCTTATATAAGTTCAGTTTCACATCCATATGGGTCCATGGGGTTCCATTATCGATCTAATGATGGACATGGTCAGACATATCTCATTCAATAGTATTAGGAAATGAGATAGGGTAGTTTAATATTATTATAATATTTTTATGTTTAACCTTATATAATAGATTTACCCTTTAACAATGGAGAATGAAATAATTACAGATGTTACTATTCATAATGTCTAAAAATATAACGTACCTTTGAACTAAAATTACACCTTCTGGTTCCAAATGTGGAATAAATTTTTCCAAATTCAAACCACAAAATATGCTTCATTTAATTTAATATAAATTCCCATAGTCAATATCAAAAATCTTGTTTTCAAGAAGTTATCACTATCAAAAGATTGACATGTGATACTATCCTATTTTAAAATAAAATTATTTCCAATGACCAAAATTTGTTTAAATTAAAAAAATTTATTTCAATTACATTTTAAAAACAATTATAATTAAAATATAACTATATTAAAAAAATAAATGAAATGGAAAATTTGACCTAAAATGAGTTAATTGTCCATATTAATTAAAAAATTAACTTTATCATAAAATATCCAAAAAGATATCCAAATTAAAATGTAATGTCCCCATTATATAGAAAATAATTATTTTTTAATATATAAAATATTAATGTGTAAAAAACAAGATTTAAAAAGGGTTTCTATCAAAAGGTATTAAACCAGCCTTTTAAAAATATTAGAATTTTTTTTACTTCAAATTGGATTCATTATTATTTTAAGCCTCTAAAATTTATTGGATAAATGTAAAGTAATATAGAAAACATGTATATTGATACTTTAGTAAGTTTTTATTCATTCCCTATAATATAATGGCTATGTTTTAACTAAAATTTAAAATAATACTATTATTATTTTATTTTTCAGTATAACTCAATGTTGTGTTCAACATTGGATTGAATACAAACCAGTTCTTGTGTGTTGAATACGCTATTAGAAAAACATTCCCATTAACATAATATTAATATCTTATACATATATATTAATAGAAATTAAAATGTATTATTCTATAAATACATGGCCCATTAAACTAAATCTATCCATTGGAATCATTATGTTCTAGAAGGATGGATCATATTGCTTATGTGGTTAACTATAGATCACCACATGAATCCATGTCAAATGATTCATCTTAATCCATATTAAATCAGTATTGGAAGGTTTTGGATGTTCTATTTCCATTATAAAGAGTCTTTTATGAAAATTTATATATCTAGGTATTCGAGAGGATTGTCAGAATTCATTAAGAACTAAAATAAAAATTAATTCTTAGTCATTAAACATAATATAATTCGGTGCTTATACTACTAGTGTAAGAAATGAATAAGTAAATAAGTTTCCCTTTTAATTTATTTAACCATTATAGAATCCCATGTAAAAAATAATAATTATAATATTTGTTTTGTTGATATTTACTAAATTCGTGAACTAAATTAAAATATTTTTAATTAAAATAATATTTGATATATTTTAGTTGTCGTATTCACAAGTAAATTAGTTTTGAATTTATCCACAATATTTATCAAGACTTTAATATTTACTATGTATTTAATGAACTAATATCACAACATTATTCACCAATAAATAAATATAAATTATACTAAAAAAATATCAGATAAATATTTGTTAAATAGTATGCTCAAATTATATTTTTTTCGAATAAATTGTTATGGAAAATTAGAGAATAAGAAAACATGAATAATTACTATTACATTTATGGAAATAATATTAATTCATATTTTTAAAAATAAATATTAATATAAAATTTAATATTGATCCATGATACACAATATGTGTGACCCTTTAGGCATCGTCTGTAGTTGTATTAAGAGAAGGAGCTTCACATAAAAGGAATCTATCTAGAAACATGATTTGGAACCCATATTGAAATATGATAATTCTGAAATGACTTAATACCTCATACGTATTCTCATTGTGTAATATTATCCCTTTATCATTATATATATATATTCAAACATGAGTCAAACTAGTTTCATCAACCAATGTACTCAATTAATCATTCAATGAGTTAATGGAAAATTGATTATTTATATTGAACATCATGGCCATCGATTTAGATAGGATAGGTCATTTTAGTAAAATGGTATTATATATAAAAAAAATTTATTGAACAAAAGGGAAATTCCATTTCATTCATTATTCACTAATGAAATATTATGTGTGATGTACTTAAAATAGCTTACCTCTCCATGAACATATGTATTATGAGTTTTCATAAATTATGAAAAGTAATAAAACAATAATAATATTTAATAATAATGATAAATTATAATGATCAACACACACATATGGAAATAAGAACATCTAGTGTCACATATAAATATTGGTTTCCCAATGGAGTGTATCATTCTCATAATATCCTACATAGTATATTCCCAAGGGAGTTCACCCTGATAAGGTTTCTCAATGTCCAATGACAACTCATTCCTGATAGTTTATATAATTTTCATCCCTCAAATGATAACATTTGGATATATAATATATATTTAATAATTCTATCATGACACTAATGGCTTCTCATCATAGTGGGGAATTGTTATTCCCTTTTAGCACAAAAACATCTCATAGAATATTATCACATACTATGTTATTACTAATAAATATCATATTTTGATAATTAATTTATTAATATTAAAAAATATAAATTAAGGATATCATTATGAAAAATGATTTTGGTTCTATGGGACTGAATACTATATTGAACATTTATAGAAAAGATGTAATTATCTTTACATGAGAAAAATTAAATGAATATATATATATATCATTTATAGAATGAAATGTGTTTTATGAATATATTAAATAGTATAGATAAATCCCACATGCTTATTAATTTTTCATTGTCATCTTCCATGTGAAGGATTATTGAAATAAAAATCACATCGCTGCTTGTAGCAGTAGTCTATCAGACTCACGAGCAAAATTATCCCATCTGTAACATAAAGGAATATAAACTGAAATATATAAATTTTTAAATAAATATTTATAAATATTTTATCAGAACTATATATATAAATTATATTCTTCACCCAATCATTATTGTAATGGTGGAAATGGAAAAATTAATCACAAGAGTTCATGAGGCTTTAGAATGCGTACAGACAAATAATTCTCTCAAAAGCCACATGATTATAAGGTTTTCTGTCATGGACATATTAAAATTACATATTAGTAAATTGAAAATACCATTTTAATAAATTATAAATGATCAAATAACATGTTAATGGGGTGGACAAGGAAATTAAATGAAGATATTCGTTGAAGAACATTACCTCTTATTTTGGTATCCTTATTAGTATTTCATTAATGCCTTCTAAGGTATATTTTTTTTAAAAAAATAATCTATATATGATATAGAAAGATACATTATTTATGTTAGTATGGATGGTATTGGTATAAAAAATTGTTTGATATGTATAATAATGTCAGGGGAGTGAGTACCCATTCATTATTGAGGTTGAGTAGAAATAATGAATATAGTCAATAGTATTCATGATTAGGAGGTCAATATTACCTATTTTGGAAATTAATTGATACATAATGGGGCATATGGATGATATTACAACTAATTTCTTCTCCCACTGAATAAAAAATTATTTAGAAAAATCCTAAAATTATATGTTTTATTATATTAACCATTTTTTATTTTTCACTATAGTAATTTTTTAATAAAATATTCAATTTTTACCTTAAGTATAAATTAAATTCATCAATAATAGATAATTTATACCAAAATTATTATATATATAAATTAAAAATTATCAAATAATAAACTATATTTTTGGATAATTAATTTTTACATGCCCACTTGTTAAAGCAAAAATCAACAATATGTGTTTAGTATCGCTATCAAATTTTTTACAAAAATTAGGGTCATTATATTTATTATAAATGAAAAATTCATCTAATATAGAATCATATTTGGAATTTATTTTAATATAAAAATTAACTAGATGAATATATGGTTGTTATAATTTTATAATCATTTAAAAAAATAAATATTCCTAAAATAACATTATTTTCTATTTTAACACTATTGATTAAAAATAATAAAAAAACATATTATGATGGAAGTAGAATAAATTATTTTCAATACAATATAAAATTAAATATTTTCCTAACATATTATTGAATTATATGTTTTCATTCAATTTGGATCACTTTTAATGTCTGTTAATTGTTTATTTTCATTTCTTTTAAATTATTAAATTTTTTATCGGGGTTTCTTGTGCCTTAAACGTAATAAGTTCATCTTGAAAAAATTACATGAGTTTTTATTATAATAATATAATTTATATTTAAAAATAATTTACATCATGGAACTTATATTGTTTGTTCCTCTATCCATATGCACTATAGATAGTAAAAGAATGAAAAATCTATATTTTATTTTTATTTAATTAACATATTATATGATAAGTATTAAAAATAATGTGGAATTGGATTTAAATATTAAATATAATTTGATATCCATGATCTAAATTGTTTCAATTAATTAAATAAATATTTTTTGGTCATTTTCTCTCGTATCATTATTTTAACCCCTCATAAACCAATTTTAACCTCAACCTCATTAATTAATTTTTCCTACATTCACTCTTACTATTTGGTAAAAATTTAGTAGACCATTTTTTTATTATAATTAGTTATTATTTATATTCATTAATACATTTTTTGAAATTAAATTCACTTAAGTGGAAAATTTTATTTTATAAATTAATCATTCAGACATGTAGAGAAAGAGAATTATCAATTTGAAAATGTAAACAACATAATGATTTTTTTTCTAAATTCAATTTAGGAATGATACAAATTACATAAATTATTTTAATTCATATAAAATTGAACTAATTTTACTTTAAAACAAGTAAAAAATTAAGTGTCTATATATGTTATTTAATATATTATGTTTTTTTCAATTAATTTTCATTTTCTATTTTCTATTCAATGGAAATTGATATATTTCCGAAAAATAAAAATATTTCACTCTAATTTTATTTTTTATTAATTAAAAATATATGTTATTTAAAAATATATTTTCTAATGTGTTAAAATTAAATATTAAATTATGTACTCAATAAATGAATAAATAGTGTTATTTGAATTTTTATGTAACATGCATCACAAAGCATTGAAAACATAATTTTTTTATAAAATATATATATATTCAATTATAGGGTTTTTTGTTTATCTCAAGATTAAATAATTTTTTTCTCACAATTCAATCTTGATCTTAGTAATTAAGGGATTGTTATTTGGAAATTCCAATATGTAATCCCACATCGCTAAAGGGTTAATTAAATACCATATTAATAAGAGTGAAAGGGGGTACTAAGGTCTTTTATAAAAAAGTATAACATTGATTCAATATAGGATAACATTAGTGGCAATTGAAAAAATTGAAATGGTAGAGAAAAATAATAACCATATATATATGAAGAGTGACAGAAAACACTAATCATAATAATTTATACGATCCCATGAAGGTTAATGAAAAAAATAATATAAACCAAATAGGTGTTAAAAATTTCATTGATATAACAATAAATATAAAAATAGGAAAACATTTTATTTTAATATGATTTTTCATGATGTTGAGGATCTATTTTATTTTCTACGAATATTTGGAAATATAATTACAAGATATTTTTGTAATTCATATGCACAGTTTCATCAATTGGATGTGATATGATAAATTTATAACTCATCCATTACTCTAATAAACTAATATCCTGAAATGTTATTTTCCTTCCTAAAAAACACAAATTCACAATTAACAATATTAATAACCATTAAAACGTTACAACTCGTTATCTTTGTGTCAATATATTTTCCAAAACCATTATGTTTAGAAAACATAAAAAAAATTATAAAATCAATAGATTGTTAATTAATAAAATAGTCATTGATCCCTCATATAATGTTATAGATAAATCATTAAATAAATGGAATTCCTTTTGAAAGTTTTAAATTATTAATATCAATAACATTATAAAAAAGGACACATAGTTTCTAAGATGATAATATCATTATTCTCTAAAACAATATAAATCAGCTCTAAATTGTCACCATCAAAACATGTGAATACCATCATCATGTATTCTCTTAAAATATGGTAATAACATGAATTTCTAAAAAAGTATATTAAATACAAACTTTCATCCTTATTCATTATTTAAAACACATGTAAATGGATATATTAATTAAATGAAATTTTTTCAACACATTCAGTCATAAACGTTGTTGTCATAAAATCATTAATTCTTTTCAATGTAGTCATTACTGTAAAATTTAATTTATCCTTATAAATAATTTTGTTATCCCAAAATCATTATCACGTCATTAAGAATAAATTTCCTCCCTCAAACCATTATTTTCCAACATATTTAATTTTACACTTAATTATTTTTCATGGGCATCGGTACTGTTCATAACACCCTTTAAAATCCATATATAGATATAAATGTTGACTATCCTTATAAATATCATAGTTATTATAACTTTTTTTATTACAAATCTAATTATACAACATAAGTTGGTTTTATAAAAATATAAGAAAATTAATTATTCCACTTCTGTTGTATCAATAGAATATTGTTGACTTTGATCTTCTATAATCTTTTGAGGTATATTCCCTTGACACCTGGGGCATTAATTTGTGTGGTTAACCATTTAATTATAGTTGAAAAACATAATGGATTTTTTTTATTTCTTCCATTTTAATTTTTTTTATATTTTTCCTTTTCTAATTTCCTTTAACAATCTCTCAATCCCTTTAGGAATTTACCATGGTGATTATTTACATAGTTATTACAAGTGGTAAAACCCTCCAACCACATCTTCTCCTAGATAAATTTTTTCCCTCACTTCCTCTTGTTATTTAGATTACATTTGAACCCATAATAGATAAGAAATTATTTAACTATTATGATGAAATAGAAAATAATTTAAACATGTGATAATTCTGTTTCAAAGACCAGTTACCTTATAAGTCATGGATGAAGCCCTTAATTGATATGGTAATACCTGAAATCCCTATTTCATATGTATTCTTTCACATAACTAGTTATCCATTTAAATGTAGAATCATTTCTCCAAATAATTTCTTATTCCTTTCATTTTAAGTTATGGGCCATTCTATTTATATTATTTGGTTAGTCACGAGGTAAATTTTTTCAATTGAATTTATAATTAAAATCTATCCATTACATTAGTTATATATTAATTTCTACCATTTCATTTTGGATTAATGAACACCATTCATCATCATCAACTTTTATATAATACAATCCATGATTAACCATTTCTAATACACAAAAATCCCAAAGACATAAATATCTACCCCATAAATATAATTTACTTCCCAACATTAATTAGATCAGTAGAACTAATAAATAATTGGGGACATTTTAGATTAAATTGATATTAATAATTAGGTTTTTTCTGTGGAATATGTTTCATTATTTTTTATATGTTATGGGTCCAAACATAATTATTCTACCTAATATATCCATTACATTCTCTATACCCATACAAGTTAATTCATCCTCACTATTTGGGAAACCACAACATTTTACATTAGTTTTTATACACATCTTTATTGTTGTATACATTTCTAAATAAATTCATGAACCATATTAAATAAAATAATTAAAAAACCTGATGGTTAATCCCAGAAATAGTGAAATTGTTATCCTAAATTGATCATTATATATTTATTTAATCTCATAATAAAAATAATGGTTTCCCTAGGGTAATATTTTCTTTCAAATTTATCATAGTGGTTTGTATTAAAATTTGAGTTATCCAACAAATATACCCCATGAGTGTTAATCCATGGTCATGGTTTGTCAAATATTCATGCATTAGTTGATGATTAGGTCCATTCCAATGTTCCCCTTTAAGGTTGATTACCCCAAGGTTCATCTTAACAAAAACCATGACAACCTATAGAATGCAGATGGGGATTTATTTCAGTGAAAAACGCATCATATCTACCTTAGAAAATATTATGTTATTCTTCAACATGTATACTCAATGAAAAACATATCGTTATATTCTAGAATATATGTTTCTTAAAATCTATTTTCATGGATTCTTTTAATCATTCAATGATACCAACTATAATTCCCGGACCATAGTAGTCCAAAATTGCTGTCATATGCATTTACAATATATATTATGAAATCGGTTCATTATTAAAGGACCAGTATGTACAAAAATTTTAGGATAAATGGAGACATACATGACACTATTTTTACATTGGGATATGAAAATATAGAAAATGTTATGTATAATATTATAATCTTTGTAAATCATTCCAAAAATTACTATTCATATTAAGGGTTATAAAAAAGGAATAGTGTGTTCATGTGTTCAGTAATGGTCATGTATAGTGGAATAAATTAAGAATAAATAATAATAATCAATATTAAAATGTAAATAAATGAACAATAATTCCAAGTAAATATATGGATAAATAATTGTCCTATCGGAAATGTACTGAATGTGATAAACAGACTATTTAATCCATAATGATTGAATGAAACAAATCCATTAATAATTTCATGGAGAAAATAGTATATATAATAATAACGTATAATTTAATGATTTCAATTATAAATTATTATACTATGTGTTCATTGTACATGATACACTTATCATGAAGGGCTTCCATATAAATGTTTAAAACATACTCTCATAAAACCCATCTTATTTTTCCATCTAATTTGCCTCATGAGACTACATATGCCTCGACATGAATTCTATAAATGGTCCACAAACAATGTCATACAATTCCAAAGAACTCAATATAGAAAAAAATAATCATTTTATTTCAAAAATAATGTTATCATCTTTTATCAATATTGAGTAATGGTGATATATTTATGAATATTACCTAAATTAATTATTTAATATTCATAGTAAACATTGATTTTAAAAGTATTGTATTGTTTAATAAAGAATAATATTAATAACAAATAAATATTTATATATAAATTAAATGAATTTTCATATTAATAGTTATTATAATAACGTTATTTTTTCAATAGAGTGTTAATAAACATTAATTATTATCCGATTTCACAATATCATTTCCCTCTTGGGAATTTTATAGTAAAAGAAACATGGATGAAATCATCCAAATTAAAAAAAATACCTTAATGTACGAATGATTCATGAAATTCAATTTAAATATGGAGATATATTCAACACATCTATGTTAATTTGTTTATAATGACAAAAAATCCTCAATGGAATATAAATTGAGATTTAGTATTTTTAATGCGTGTTTCATTACGGTTGATCACTATTAATGACAACATTTAGTTGTTTCAAACAATTTATTCAGTTATAATAGAACCATATTAGGATTAATAATATCATATATGTTCCTTTTATAGAATATCATCACCCATTTTTTAAAAATCATTTATCATTTTTGTTGTTTTGGGTGTGAGTTTCATGGTTTTCTCATAAATTCATTTTTATAAATTTTATTGTAATTATGTATATTATATAGTCCTATAATATATCTAATTGTAATAATGAAATGACTATAATATTTATACATATGTTTTGATTTTATAATAAATCATGATGGAGGGTTATGAAAAATGATTTATGTAATGATCATATAGATAGTAGGTTGTACGGACACATGTTTAATGTCTCTAATATTCAGTGATCTTCATGGAATAGAGGTACATATTGATTTTTCACTATAGAATTATTTTTATATATTATATACCATTTAATGTAATCATATATATCATAAATGTAGTGTGGTGATTAAAATATAGTCACATCACTTCGTGAAGGAAATAGTCCTTAGACATACAAACAATGTTATCATCATCACATGAGTGAGAATAAAAAAAGGATATACATATATATTATTACTACATAAATATAATTATATCATGAATATTATATTATATAGAATTTTATATACATATATTAGAAATACATGTATTGTGGGGATGAAAATAGAGCCAGATATATTTGGGAAGGCAATATCCCATAGGCATACGAACAATGTTATCATCTTCATGTGTGTGAGAATAAAAGAAAGAAATGATATATATATATATATATTATTACTAAATAAATATAGTTATTTCATGAATATAATAATTACATAATTTACATCACATATAATCAATAAAATTGTTAGAATCTTCTTCCATTTAATGTTTGAGTGAAAATTTAATCACATCTCATTGTAAGGTTGTAATCCTTTGTAAAAAAATGATATTGTATTTATAAAATCAAGGATTTTAAACATGATATATATCATATAGTAATAAATTAGATTAAATATGTAACAAATATTAAATATATTCATTATATCTATCATCAATACCAAACATTGAGGGGTGGAAATGTATAAATGAACGACATCAGTTCGTGTGGTTGTGGTCCTCCTTATAGAAATATGTTTATTTTATAACTTATTATATGCATGAGAAATTTGTTATATGTCAATAAATTATTTTAAAAAAATGATTTTATTAGTAATGTAATAGTTTTTTTATAAATTTATTTTTTAATTAGATATTAAATGGTGGTGATGGTAATAAAATTATTATATTCATTGAATAATGTTAAATATAATTCAGTTATCCTCTATAGGTTTCCACAAAATCCCTACATGGTTGTATTTATTATAATAATAATACATTTGGGATAAATGAGTTATTTTTATAAGTTAATTTGGTAGTGTTTAAAAAATAAAAATCGATTTAGAATTTTGAACATGTGAGGGGGATGAGTTCTCTTTTATATGTGATGATGTGTTTCATTATCTTAAATACTCAAAATTTTTATTTATTGGGAGGTAAATATTGGAAAACTTAACTCCAAAATTCTTAATTTTTTGGGTTGTGGGAATATATAGTTTATACTCCCCTCCACATCACATTGAATAAAAATTAATTTTTTTCTATAACACCTATATATCCATATATTTACCATTTTAGTAATTTTAACAATGATAGGTGGGTTTCAAGACGAGTAATTTATTTCACAATTATTAATGTGAACCATGTTAACTATTTTATAATCAATTTTTAGAAATATTAAAATCATTTTTCAAATAAAAATCATGTTTGTGATGATAGATATGTTTATCATAAAGTAATGACCGTCTATAAACATCACATTGTACATAAGGGTGTATGCATTGTTTTTACTGTCTTGGGGAAATTATATTCATTAGAAAATAAATATTATTCAATTAATATAACATAGATGACATTTATTTAAATATAAAATTATCGTGGAAAAATATAAAATTTAAAGTAATTTTATATCAGTAAATGAAATATAATTTATCATAAAATAACATTAATTTCAATTTTCATATTGTTCATTTAAATTTAATTAAAATAATTCAATACCTTTCTAGTATTATAATCGATTATATTAACTCTAATGTAACAAGACATATTTAAATAATAAGTAAATGGAAGAAAAAAATATTCAATTTACTTCACATTTAATTTCGTTTGTATGAAATAATTTTTTAATTATTAAGTTTATAAATACATTCAACGAGTATCATGATAATTTAATGTAATAATTCCATATTAATTAATGTCAATAAATTTTATTCTAGAAAATAACATTTATATTTGAAAATTATATATATAAAAAAATCTACAGTATTTTTCCCATCACAATTCATTATATATATTAATATCAATGAAAGTATATTTTTATTTTTTTAAATCAAATATTATATAAGTCATATTCAAGGGAAAGTGGCAATTAATTTCCATTTTTTATAGATTTAGATATAAAATATCAAAATAAAATAATTATTTAATATTAAAATAATATTTAATGTCATTTAAACAATTATATTTCTAATTTTACCCCTTGGGAAACCCATTTTTACCATAACCACAATAATTCATTTCATCTATAGTCACAACACATTTTGTTCAAAATAATTATTAACAATATAAGATACCATAAATAAATCATATTCAAAAAATGAAATAGATTATCCCAATATAAATACACATATGGGTTAAAGTTTATATTAAATTTAAATATATATAGAAGGGCAAATTTTGTTTGTAAAGTTAAAATGTTCAAAAAAATTCAATGGTTTTATATCTATAATCAATATTAAAATTCTTTAAATAAATAAATTTTATTAATTTAAAATAAATTTAACTAACTTAACAATAATTTAAATAAAAATTTCAATTTAAAATAATAAATAATTGAATCTAAAATGTAGTTTACAATTAAAATTCATTATTTTTCACATGTATTCAAGTAAATAAAAGTTTTATAAAAAATAGAAAAAATGCTTTAAAATAATTTTGGTTTAATTATTTAAAGAATGAATATTATTCTTTCAAAGATATTATAGAATTTCTTTTATAACTATATATTAAAATATTATTTTAGCGTTTAACTTTAGAGTGTTTTGTTTAAACTCATTCCTACATGTATCTCATGATGTTGACAAAATTAAATTTATTCTTAATGAAATATATTGTAAGGTCTAGGGGTGTTACAACATGTATAGTGGAAATGTATTTAATATTAATAAAAATATGTCATATTTATATAAGAATTTTATATCTCTCAATATTAGTTTTATTGTTTAATCCAAATGAAAAAACCATGGTGTCAATAATTATTGATCCAATGGAGGTTTTTATGAAAATGTTCTTTTATTCAGTAGGGATTTTTTTCTTATTTTTTTATTTATTTTAATTATATATAAATAATAAAAATTTATAACTCTTAGTATCTACCATATAATTAAATGTTACATTGTTTATGGCTTAATATTAATTTTTAAATTTCTCCATAAAATATGAATCAAAACCATTTCTCAATTTTATGGTGGTTATTGGCCACGTGAACCCTTATATTTTAATTTCCACCATCGATTTGAGAAGTTACTCATAATTAAAGAACTAAATAATATATGTTAAATTCATAACATTATAATGAATATGGAAATTTAATATATCAATTTGTATACCCTTTCACCAATTAATGTTAACATAACGTCGCTCATACCTACGAATGACATACCATATCCAAAATTTTATGTGAATCATTTTCCTTGATATAATTTAAATAAATATGAAAAAAAAACCAATATAATATATGAATGTGGAATTTGAAATTTTAATAATATTATATAGATTATGTAACATCACATGAAATTAAAATTTCATGATAAAAATCAATGTGAAAATATACCAATTAACATTTGAAACAATGGTAAACATGAAATATTTTTATGGAATGTGTGAAAAGATGATATAAGTTGATCATATATGGTGTTATAAATAAATATATTTTTCTTGAAAATTTAATGACATGTTTTAAAATAATTATATTAGCGGATAAAGGATCATTAACACAATGTAAGAGTTATATAATCAATTTCACCTAAATTTACACTAAATTGAGTCAATGTTGTTATTATAATCATATACACATTAATGTGTTGTATATAATACATTTTGTGTATGTTTAACATTAGTACATATTTATTAATTACAATAATTGTTTCAATTATTTATTATTATTTTAATTATATTCTTTTAAAATGTTTCAAAATAGGTATAGAATTAGTTTTCAATTTTTTTTTTGATTTTTCAAAATATTATAATCTGACACTCATATAATAAATATATTTTTTATCTAATGGATATTTAGTATGTTTCAGTATTTTTTCATATATTTTCCATCTATTTAAATGAATGAATTAAAGAAATGTTTAAAATAATATCCAATCATATTTCTCTTTTTATTATATAAATTTTTTATCATTGTACACATGTTTTTGAATAATTATAAAAAATATTTTTATTACAGTTATTATTTTATCTAGAAATAATAAGTAATAGTTTTAATTTTAAAAAGTAGGAGTGTAATATTATTAATTATTTTATAAAGGGTATTCTTGGAAGATATTTATAAAAATTTAGAAGTATTTTTCTGTTAATATATATTTCATTATTAGAAATTCCCAACACCATAAACATTTTATAATATAATGATTAAAAAATATAAAAAAAAAAGATTAAAATGGTAAAATGTTAAATTAAATATTACTTTATAATGTTATATCAATTGTCTTTATTAATTTGGAGGAAACTATTTTATATTAATGATGAATCTAAAGTAATATATAATATCTTATTAATTTATTGGTAATTAATTTTTTCATCAAACATTCACATTTTAGGGATCATTGGAAATTTATACTCTCTAAAATATCTGTATTCCACGAATCATAGAAATGATTATTTCCTAATCAATATACCATTTTTAGAAATTGTATTTCAATATGTAAATTATTTAATTAAATATGTAAAATATTGATAATTCTAAATTTATTACATGTTGATGATAATTATTGATAATAATATTATTTATGATTTAAATTAACAATTCAATATATGAGTAAATAATTGGACAATTACTGATGGGTTTGGACTGGTCGTTGTATAAAATAGTCTAATGGAAAAAATCACATGATCAAATTAATTTGGATTCTAATTTATAACTAATCATCGAATAAATTATATAGTCCAAAGTATATGATATTATAAATATCATTATTTTTCAATCCATGATGTCGAACCCTGTTAATTATATTAATTAAAAAATATTATATTATTTTCACAAATATTATTTCATTGATATTTTCCATTTATGAATTTCATGATATTTTTGTCATCTAAATTAAATGTTTAATTATTTATTGAGCTTACCATATTGATTATTCCATGTTAACTCGTCATACATTCCAATTTGAACATGTTTATGAATCTATTTAGATCACCCATATAATATTATGAATTATAAGGATATGAATACATGTTATTTAAATAATTTTAAGGATTTCTTTGTTATTACATTAATATTTCTAAAATTTTCTTTCCAATGAAAAAATGTGTATCATGTGTTGGGTTTCTCTCAGATACTACAAATCTGAATGACCATTTTGGATTACACATCATTAATCTACAAAAATTTAATAATTTTTAAATAATATTTTTTTCACGTAAGTTTGGGTTGTAATAGTTTGTATCATATAATTATTTACAGAATCCATAGAAATTATATCCAATAAAAAATAGATCTAGGAAGCAACCCATATGACCCACTTTTTGGAAAACAATATATATATGATAAAATAAAATATTTTTGAATGGTTGATATTTTATTGTCTGAGAATAAATACAAACATTTCTATATAATACAATTGGATATGGTTTTTTGTAGATTCATTTCGTGGTAATAACCATGAATAGAGTTGTTCAATAATAACATGGACATTACTCCACTGATTTGTGAATGGGGTCTTACATCAGACATTGATTGACATTCCTTGGGAATGTTAATAGTATACTCATATTATACCATTAAAAAAATTATTAAATATTTAAAAATATTTTTATAGTTAAAATGTTTTATGAAATATGCTAACATTATGAATATATGATTAACAGTGAATTAGTTTTAAATTTATAATATTTTTTAAAACATATATTTTAATATAATTTATGATTTAAAAATTCTAATTATATGATCTAATATAGTATATAGATTTCTTATAAATTTAACCAATAAGAATGGGTAATAACATGTTCTCACTCAGGGTAATGATAATATAGAAATATATAAAATAATTAGATGTCATATGATAAGCATATGGTGATGTGATAACGAATTTAACATTTTAAGATCATAAAAAACCTTTCATATATAATAAACATGATTCATGGAATAAATAGTGGAAGTTAATATGACATGACTCGTATGGGAATCATAGAACATGACCATGAGATCATAATACTGATAAAAGGAATAGATTATTTTCAAACAACTAAACCATGAAAATGGTATTTCAAGGATTCCCAATATGATATTTATAGAATTTTAGACTTCAAAAAGCCACCTAAATACCTGATTTGAGAAATCGATAACCACAAGGGTATATTCCATTTTGATATTGTGTTGACCACCAATTTACAATCCTTTTAGGGTATGATCTTAAAAAATATATACTCTCTAAACTCATAGATCAATTATATTTTCCAAATTCATTATACGGAAATATTTATTCTACCCATATCATAATTTAAACACACAAACACATATATATATATATATGTTCCATAAAATCATAAAACATTTTCATAACATATCCTTTGAAATGAAATGGGGATCCTAAAAATATCATCAGATCAAAATATGTGGAAAAAATAGTGGGTTCACAATAAATTTATCCTAGAATAAATCTTGAAGACTTGCAGGATTTATAATCCTTTTATCATAGTATAATAAATGTAATGGAAATAATGATTCATAAACAACATCACTTCATATTCATAAACCATTCATAGATAACATTAGAGTGGTATCCCTAGATCATATACCAAATATAGAATATGTATGAACACCAGATGTCATATTAGTTAGATAATAAATTTAATCGATCATTTAAACATTTCATTAGTAAAATACCTATAATAAATTAAAAAAAATTTCCAAAATAAAAATTTTATTTTGAAATCAATTTCCATGAAAATAACCTTTAGAACCCATGAAGATGGGTTTGACGTAATTATTGGTCATGATATTAAAAAATTATGATTATTTTGTACACATTAAAATAAATATTCCTCTAACATTTTTAGTAAATTTAAAGCATACATTTAATGGAAAATGATACATTGATTCCTTTAAAAAACACAATCATGGATTAAAATATCATTGAAAATAATTATAGAGTAAAAACTAAATTTTTTATCCTTTTTATAATATATGGTTTTTTAAGAAAATAGATTTCTAAATAAAGAGATAAATAAAGTCATATTTTTGTAAAACACTTTTGTTAATTATCCTGTGCGAAAAAAGTGTAAAATGGGATCAATACTCTAATATATAATTTATAACTTTAGGATAATAAAATACTATATATTTCATGAGAGGTAGTTCATCATATTTAAATATCTCAAACAAAATATTAAATAGTGTTGCTATATGATTATATTGTTATATAAAGTATATACCCTCTTTATAACATTGAATCAAAAAGATCATGATAAAATAAAATAAAATTAAAAATAATAGTTAACAAGGATGTATAAATTCAAGTCATAACATGTAAAATAAGTTGTATATACACATCATGAATGAATATGGAAACATAACATCACATATGTCACAAAGAAGACAAATGGAAACAAAAATATCTTACAACATGAATAAAATTAAAATCATAATCCATGAAAATAAATAATGTTAATTACAATTATTATAATAATTAAAAGATACATATTCATGCTATATCATTTAATGGGGTAATATATACACCACACAAAATAATGGAGTTTCTAATATAGCACAAATATCTATTATGTAAATGTTATTCTAGAAAACCCTTTTAATTATGTCTTGAATTCATTAATACCCATTTATCCCTAATGTAATAATATATTTATATTATATATATTGTTTAATCATACTTATATTTAAAATAATATATATAATATTTATGACATTTTATAATATTTGTTTTATCAATTCCTTGTTAATATTATGTTTCACGAAATAACCCATTTGTTTTTCATATATGTCTTGACTTATTATTTTTGGTCCTCTATCACGGATCATGGTTTCGTCATATCTAATAGTTAAACAATGATATATATACCACATATATTCATTATATATATTTATAGTAATCTGAAATATCTAGTGCTAGGAAATGAAATATACTGTTCATGGAGTTGGTTGGTTGTACACAGACATGAACACAATTTCAATTTCCCTATCATAGTAAATGATATTTATAAATATATTTATTATAATTATAGTATAATTGTTATATAATATTTTACACATATTATTGTTAAACCCATAGTCAATACATTGCAAAAATCATGAAAGAATCACATAACTTCGTGAGGTGTTTGTCTTCCATACAAAAAAATGATGTTATCATATTCCAAAAAAATCAAAAACATGAAGGAATCTATGATATAATCATTCCAGAAGAAACATAAATCCTATTTAAATCATATATAATCCAATTATATAAATAATACCTTGATCTCTATAACTATATTAAATTCAACATAGAAATTAAAAAACATAAATATTTATCAAGGAATGACCATAATGTGAGATTGTTCTTATAAATTATATTTTATGTATCAGTAATTTATAATATGATATATAGATGATAATTTATTCTATCTATCATAATATGTCAAAAAATTTGTAAGAACATGTTATACATTAGGTAGAAATCCTCAACTGTATAAATAAAACCATGATCACTAAAAACAAATTCAATGTCCAAAAATATCCATTTCATTAATGGATAAACCCTAAACCATTGACCCATATAAAATATTAAAACATGTATCATTAGAAAAAAGGTCAATAAAATTATTATATTAATTTTTACATTCCTCCCCCATTATCATTATGTATCTCTTTATTACCACATACCAAATATATGATCACTATCATAATTTATCCTCATAAAACATGGTAATAACATGAAATATTAAAAAAAATAAAAAATGTATATTCATTTTCATTTATTTCAAAGGGAAGATATTATTTAATATATTATTAAAATAAAAAAATGTAGTAAACACCTTCTATGATAGAATAAACCAATTTTTTTAAATAAATCATTTATCTATTTGAAGTTAATAAATACTAACTAATTAAAAATATTCATATAAATCATATATATATCATAGCCCGAAAATAATTTTACAAAATTTGGATCTTATTAAGGGTTTCGTTACGATAACCTTGTGTTTTCCATAATATATTACCAATATATTAAAACAATTTTCTTCTCCATCAACATCATTCAACATCTTATTTGAAATCCTTAATGAAAAATTACTGTTCAATCATTATATATTTCAAAATTATTTAATCCCAATACAAATTTAATTCAATAATAACACATCATTATCAAACTATGATCATAGTTTCATCATTTATTTCTTAATACCTCTTTCATTTAATATTTCAATTGTAGTCTCTTTATCTTCTGCAATATAGTCATTAATCATACAACCATTCCAGATTCCATAATGATATTTCCACTCAAGACATTGAATTTCTTAATTCCTATTAATTTCAAATTTAATTAATTCAGTATTCGATTATACCTAAGGGAGGAAAGTATTATGATCCATTTTAATAAATTAAATTTTCATTTTATCCTTAATAATTTCATTCATTATTTCATTTTTGTGGATTAAAAATGTTCTTATTATTATGATGCATTAAATTATATTATTCATTACTCATTAACAACGTATATATAATTGACTGTTATTTCTACTATGGTTATTATCATCAAACTCTCAAAAATTATCCCCTTATCTTCTTCAGTGAGAATTATATTTTTTTAAATCACATGCTGTTAACCAAGTTTTCAGAAAATTGATTTGAAATTACCACAAAATGATTTACCCAAGTCATTATCTAACATCATTGATCATAATAAAATCATACATATAGTTAATTTATAATCTAGTTACATTTGGTTCCCACCACTAAATAGGACAAATAAATCATAGTGTCAACAATGCTAGTCGGAATTGAAAATCACATAGTATAATAATCATTTAGGAGGTCTATATTAGGACACCTTATTTTTTTAATCTATAACCCCTTCTATTTATTTTAGATCATATATACACATAATCTATTTAAATACATCCTAATGTTTCATAATGATGATGTTAATTCACAATGAATATCCTAGAGTCATTTCAAATTTGGTGTGTAGTAAGACCTATATTAATGCAGTAGTTCTCAATCAAGTCTTGCACAATTTTGTGTTTTCAACTTTATTACCCCGTGAAAAATATAGTCAACAACCATATCATTATTATGTATCTCTAACATGAATAAATTTCTTGGAAACCACTAACTATATAATTTAACAATATTACTGAATGTTTTCCTACACATTCACTCATTGTTATAATTATCATTAGAGGCATCCCAAAACATATCCTTAGAAATATAAATATGGATATAAATAGATTTTTATCATCCTAGATTCCATCCGAACAAAAAACCATTTAATTATTTCCAAAAAATGAGACCTTAACTTTTAATACAAGGATATTTAAACCTTATACAGGAATAATCATTACATTAACAAAACTAATTTCAGAGGAATATAATAATTTAGTTCCTTTTAAAACATGGAACCCCATCTTCTAATATGTTGGTTGATCTTCAAAGTGTCCCACAATGATCTTCCCTTTTAGTGTCATTATTATACATACCCAACATAAAAATATTCTCCATAACCTAGGGAAAGATAACATAATAAAGAGTGTGCCTAGATTCATTGTAAAGGTAAAACATAATATGTATCAATCTATGGTCATATGAATTTATAACATAATAGTAATTGAATGTGACAATAAAAAATACTTATCATGTTCATTCCCAACCATTAATTAATATATACATGATTAATTAAATAGATATTAGTATGTAAAAATACATTTATAATAAGGGGTTCAAAGAACATGAGACATGAGAGAATAACATTGTAAGAGAACATATTTTTTTGGAATATACATAAGCATAGAAAAGTATGTTTTAATGTTAACTACCAAGAGATTTATAAAATTTAATTCCATGGATGACAACCTTTTTACATTCATTGGGATTGGTATATCCACCCATGTACACACATTTTGGAGATAATGTTGTCTACCAATTTAACCTCTTTATGGGAATTGTATGACCGACCATGTACCCTTTAATCTCATAAATCATTTATCTCTACCTAATTAATTATGGGGGGATATTATTCCCACCCTTTAATTATGAAAACCCATATTCATGTTCTTAAAATAATAGTAAAAAATTGATCATATCATATTCCATGAAATGAAATGTGTTTCATAAATAATTCATCATATAAGAACCATTTTCAAAGAAAATGGTTTTATAACCATTTCATTATAGAATTTCCCATTATGAAAAGTGGGGTTTATAATCAATCTATCATGGTATAACCCTTGGATGATAAAATAGGTTTTATAAAAAAATTATCATAATCATAATCCTTTCCAAGAATGAATTAGAATGCAATCCATGGATAATATCCCTATTATGTAATTAGTAACATCAATGGTTATCATATTACATGTAGAATTATATTATCAAACTTTTAAATAATTTCTTGAGGAAAATATGTTATCCATTTAAAATAAAATCTAATAAAAATAAATCATTTTTATTACATATTAATAGAAAAATGTATTGATAAAATATAATGGATGACAATACTCAATTATTGGTCGTGATGTTGAAACATTGGTTTTGAAGATGTTCGCATGAAAAGAAGGATTTCCTTCACAATATCAGTAAAATCCAAATATGAATTGTATGAAAAATCACCCGATGATTCCAATTATAAATTTTTTTTAAAAAAATATATCATTTGTAAAAATATATATTGAAAATCATAATTGATTAATGAAACTGGGTTTTAATTATTTTTACAAAACATTGTTTTGAATGGGAACATATTTCTGACTAAATTAAAAGATAATGTCAAGTTTTCTTACAAATATATTATTAATTATAATATTCACCCAAGAGTTATCAAATGGTACCATTAATTTTTGATAACATTAATAACTATATTATAATAAAATTATTGATAAAACATGATCATTATATCATTATAAATATATAGTTGTTATTTAATCATAAACAATAAATGTAAATTATGTGATAGTAAAATAAATTATTTACCATATTAGAAACATTAGATCATAATAAACTTTATGTAATAACAAAAATTTAAACATAAGAGACGAATTTATTTATTATTTCATGATATTACATGTAAAATGAGTTTTATATAAACCTTTTGAAAGTATATATGTATATAAAATATTTTATTTCTCAATGATGGAAAATTGAGACAAAAATCTTTTATTGCTTGACTAACTTTTGAATAATAATCCATGGGATAGGAAAACATTGATGTAATTTTCATTTATAATTTGATGATGAAGATTCATTATATACCATTTCATTTGTTATCATATAAATCACAAAAAAGAAATGAGTGGCTAATATTACATAAGTAACTATGAAAGAAATGTTATAATAGAAATCCCCTTACATTAATTATTGATAATATTCATACCCATCCAGTCCTCTTTTATAATAATTAAAATATTATTACTAATCTTTTAATGAATCATAATTATATATATCATAAATTATATGAATTTTATATGACCATTTATTACCCATTTATTAAATATTCAATGATAAATCTATCTTTCATGTAATAACCATTATTTTGTATAAATTTGTCTTTTTATTTTTAATAATATTTAATTAAACATTGTTACATAATTTGATTAATTTAATAAATTATGTAAGTAGTAGATATATTTAGTTTATATATATTTATAGTTACATAAAATATTTAGTTGGTGGAAATGAAATACAATGTTTATTGATAAAGTTGTTTATAAGTACGCATTCATGTTGTTTCCATTTTCTAATAATTAAAAATGGAATTTATATAATATATATTATAATTATTATATAATCTGTATGTAATATATATATTATATTTTTAATAAAACCATCACTATGTCATTCCATCTAAATTCTGAATGAATCACATCACTCTGCGAGGCGGAAGTTCGTTGTACAGACATACGATGTTATCGTATTCTCAAAAAAAACATGAATTTAAGTGTGATATAATAACTAAGAAATTCCTAATAAAATCATAAATGTAATTAATGTAATTTTTATACCATAGATACACAATTATGGACAAAATTAGATATTGTTAGTTAAAAAAAACAACATCGGTTCACAAGGGGTGGTATTCCATATAGAAAAAAGATGATTTCATATATCATATGATGGATGTGTATAGTTTATAGGGAAACATAATAACATAAAAACAAATCCTTATATAAATGTCACTTATACTATAATATTATCCTTATATGATAATATTTAAAGGTGGTGAATTGAGAAATAAACTGAAAATTGTTTTTAATGAATGTTACATATTCATCAGGTATCCTCCTTATGTTTTCCCAAAATCATTTATATGTATCTATTCATTAAAAAATTATGTCTTATAGGATAATTTGAGTGAATTTGTGATTTTATTTTGGATGAAAAAAGTCAATCTAAATGGTTTGAGATATGTGAAGAAGTAAGGAGAGTGAGTGGCCTTTCATAGTCGTGGACGAGTGGCATTTTTGTAGATACTAAATAGTATTCACTAATTGTTGTTAAATAATACCTCTTAAAGATCTGTATATGATAAAGAATTGTTTTTATTGATGATATTGAAAATTGACTCTTCCACCACACTATGAATGACATGTTTTACATAGTTAATTTCATTGATTTTTAAGATTCAATATTTTTACCATTTTCATTTCTCACTATTGTAACTAGTTTTCTAAACCATAGTAATTTTTCATTTAATATTAATTACAGTGACATATATCATTTAATTTTCTCCCATATATTATAAATAATTAATATAATTTAAAATTTAAACATCTTTTTTTCCTAGAGATTAATTTTATCATTAGCCTATATAATGTGAAAAATCCCCAATATAACACCAATCATAGAAACTGAGTTCTTATCATTTAACGGTTTGTATAGAAATTATTAAAGAAATATTTTTTCCATGATAGGACCATATTTTATATTTCATAAAATAGTTAAAGTATTTTTTATAATATATAATGTTATGTAATATTCAATCATTTAATAAATCATAATTTAAAATAAAATAAAATAAATTCAAATTTTGAAATTACTCATATAATATCAATTTAAAAAATATAAAATCAATGATGGAATTTTAATCAATATTTTCATAAATTTGTACCATTTTATATTTATATTAGAGATAATGTAAAAAATAATTTATTTAATTTTATTTCACTTTTAATATTTTTTGTATTTTTTATTTTGTATAATTCTTAAGTAAATAATAATTGAATTTGTGTTTCATAAATATTTAATGTAATTATTTCATCTAAAAATATATAATCATAAAAAACCTAATTAATATTCTAAATATATATAAATATATATAACCAAATACATGTTGTTTTTTACTATCCTAATGCATTATAGATATTAAATGTTTGAAAAATATCATATTCTTCTTTTTCATTTCTAAACATATTAAATGGGTCACATTCATATAAATGTGGATATAAAATGTCTTATTTCATAGATTTTATATATAAGATAAATATAAATTAAATAAAAAAATAATTTAATATTTAATTTAGCTTTCAATATTATCATTCAAGTTTATCCCCCAGGTTTGGGCATTTTAAATTAATTGGTGATAAAAAAAATTTCTATAAAAAAATTCACATTTCGGTAAAAAATTAGAATTTCCCTTTTAAGGCATTATAAAATTGTCCAATTCATAATACTGAATCTATTGTTCTTAAAAAAACTAATTTCAAAATACTATTTTAATATTAATGCCATAAACATGATAATAATGTGGGGTCTTAATTGGAATGTGATAAGAAATTTATAATGTATTCATATCCAATTAAAATAATACATTATTTATAATGAATTAATTAGTATTAATAGATATATAATTTAACTAAATATACATTAAAAAAAATTTATCTAATTTTACATTATTAATAAATTATACAAAAATTCATTTTTGAAAAATTATTCAATTTTTTTCAATGTTATCAAAAAATGGTATTGTTCATTATGTTCAGAAAAATTCACCACAAGTTAATTTTGAAATTATGAATTAAAAAAATAGGTCTATTATATAAAAATAATTTCATAATTGTTTCATAAATTAATTTTATTATTTTTCATTAAAGGACATTAAAACATCTTTTACAATATTTAAATTTTGAAACATTTGAATTAATGACCAATAATTATATAACTTATTATAAATATATATTTTATTTTTATAAAACTCTATAATTATTATTTAATACTAGTAATTACTATTCATATCATTATATTTAATATATAGGTAATGAAGCCCACATTTAAATATATTAATTAATAGTATATCATAGTTTTGTTGAATCTAAGTGTATTATATAACATAATCTATGCTAGTGTTGTCTGTAGAAAAAGTCTAACATGATTTATTATGTAATTGCATTTATAAATGAAATAAAATTTATATAATATGATATTTCATAAAAAATCATGGATTATATTCACCCCCCTTAAAATTAATTTCACCCTCTAAATTCTTCCAAAACATTACAGTATTTACATTTCAAAATAATTAAAAAATCCCAAATCCTAGAAATGTTTAATAAAAAATATTATAAAAGGGAAAATTGTTTGGATGACTTCATCTAGAATAAAACATACAGGGAACCCCAATAAGAGAATATAGGTTGGAAGTGAAACCATGGGCATAGATGAGAAAACCAACACACTAATAATGAGGGAGAGTGATATAGAACATAGTAAATAGAATATTAAAAATGACAAATCCAATTAGAAAAGTGGCTTCAAAATATAATTTTTTCCATTAAAAATGATTATAATACAAAACACAATTCTTTTTAAACCACTTCCCAATTTTGAATAATATTAAATAGAATATATACATATATGATTTAATTATATATCATATGCTCAATATCACCATATAGTTGTGCCTTGATCATTCAAATGTCATATAATACTCCAAGGAATGATATTGAATTTATTGATCCTTATCAATTACTGGATCATTTGATCCATATAACTAATGATATGTCAATCAATATATCATAAGTAATCATCAAAACAAAATGGTCATATATGGTTACCCAATATATATAATTCTTATTTTTGAGAAATATTACATTAATCTATTAAAATACATTCAATATTTAATATAAACCATTTTATAAGTGGTTAAAAATATCACCCATATGAAAGATGTAAATTTGAAATATTACAAATAAGGACATGTAATTTCTCAAAATTATCCTTAGATTGATCTCCTATATATCACAAAGTATATCCTTATTGTCACATATGAAATGTGTGAATATATTAATTTTGTATCCTTATAAATCATGTTAATAGCCTCATTTACAGTAAATATGATTTAAAAAATACATTATTCATTATTTCATACAATGAAAATAGATTATATGATATATTACATAAACCCAAAAATGTGGTAATCTTTATCTGAAATAGTATAATCCCCATTATTAACAATTAATTAATATTTTAGAAATGTAATCCAAAATAAATAACTAAATATATTAATATCCAGAACATATTTATAAAAAACACTATTTTGTAATCATCAAATACATATTATGGTTTATGTACCCTTAATTATTTTTTTCCTTAAAATATAACCATTCCTTTAAATCAACATTCATGGTCATCACCATCAATCAATATATTTTTCCAAATCATTAATGAAACAATTATACTAAAAATGACAATATATTTATAAATTATTTAAACCATGTACCAAAATACATCAATTTTACAAAAAACTTCTCAAAATATTAACTAGGAAACAACATCCTATTCAATAATATATCATTCATTTCATATGGAAAAGGTTGTATCATCATCATCTGTGATGTAGTAATTAATAGAAAAACCATTTTGGTTTTCTTCTTGAGAATTCAATTTTGGACATTGATTTTCATAATAACTATAAATTAAACATTTAAATCTTTCAAAATATTAAGATAACATAGGGAAACCAATATTTTTATGCATTATAATTAATAAAAAATTGGTGTCGCGATGGAGAAATCCAGAGCGTCGAACTTTGAGGGTCATCTGGGGAAAACCCTAGATTGGATGGGATGTAGGACGAAAGGTCCTTCACAAATGTGGTAGAAGGTCGAGAATCATGCAATGAGCTCAAGAACGATTGTTCATTTGCTCAGAAAGCATTCAAACACCGGGGACTCAATGTTATTTATTTTATGAAGAGTGAGGTAAACTCTATTACTTCAGACCTCTAATTTTCCCTTGTTGTACAGTTCTACAAGCAACACCCATTGCTTATTTTTTTGCAAAACTCTAGAACGAATTGGATTTGTCGTTTTCACTATTGGATTCTTAAATTCATGCAATGTATTGTTTCGATTCTCCTCATATAAGGATTATTATAGATTATTGATGCACGACTCCTAGACCTTTGGGAGATCTTATATGAAAGTGTTTATGTGGTCTCCAGATTATGTCTCCTGCTTTGAACCCCCAATTTCTCTCATTTGGCTTAGATTCCCTGGTTTACCGATTCATCTCTTCAAAAGAAATGATTTATTTGCAATTTCTAGATTATTCAGAACTCTTATTAGGATGGATTATGCAACAATGAATTTGTCAAAACCTTAGGCTACTTGAATTTGTACTGAAGTAGATGTGTCAAAGAATCTTCAATCTAGATTTTGGATTCAAAATGGGTACAATTGGTTTATTCAGTAGGTTGTTTTTGAAAATCTTCCTTATTTTTATAATATATGTTCTAGAATTGGGCATCCTAATGGCGATTGTGAATAAAATCATCTCCCCTTCCACCTAGGGTTAAATCTCTTTGGATGGAAAAGGTTTTAATGCCAATGGATGAATTTAAAAAGACTCAAGCTGGATTTTTCCCCACTGATGCACCTAGAACTTCTGACCCCAATTTTGGGTTTAGAGGAGATTTTTCTCCTGCTGATCACTCTGGTAATAATGATGTTGACCGTCTGCCTGATATTCATGAATCTTCTAGAGTTGTGTCTTCTCCCCACAACGTTAAGCCTCTATATGAGGTTAAGAGGCCCCTCAGAATTCTTGAGAAACTTGCTATCACAAATTTTTCACAAACCTTGAATGAGGAGGACAGGACTGCCCACTCATATTCTTGTACGTCCAAACATGATGATTATGATCAAGCTTACATGACTGAGGAAGTCTATTTAAAATCGAGTTCAAAGAACTATAAAAAAGC
This sequence comes from Viscum album, assembly GCA_963277665.1. Classification (NCBI taxonomy): domain Eukaryota; kingdom Viridiplantae; phylum Streptophyta; class Magnoliopsida; order Santalales; family Viscaceae; genus Viscum; species Viscum album. The sequence goes on from OY728137.1 coordinate 1,664,277,485, forward strand.
AATGATTGATACAGATGGCTATATTACACTGAGTGCCAAAACGACTCGGAGACGTAAGGATTACTCTAACCTTGAGAGGACAATTGTCACTAGATCCCTGGAGGCCTCTTGGAAAGAACAAATAGTGCTTCCACCATAGCCGGTGGTTGTATAACAACACCTAACACCCCCTGATGAAGGAAACATAAATGACTCTACAAACAATGAAGATGATGACCCTGTGCAGAGGGATCCTCATCAGTATACTGAGGATCTCAGAGATGAATTGGAAGCTTGGATGGAGGAGAAAGATGAAATAGTTTTTCAAGGATATAGGAATGGATAAATCTCTGTGAATTCATACCTTCAAATCAGAATGCAAATGTTCATGAAGTAGGTGAAAAAATTTAAACAAAATCATGATTTTTTTTTTTCAAGGACATCCCTTGGCAATGAATTGCCTCTGATTTCCTTCTTTTGATGCTTACGACTGGTGTGTTGCACTTCTTCCCTTGGGATAGGAGTTGTTTCCCCGTGATTTTTGGCCTTGAGGAACCTTGTTTTGGATGATATCAATCAACACGGGTTTGATGGTTCTGTTTTAATGATTTATGATGATACTGAATTTCTGTTTGAAGTCTAAAGATTTCTGAAGATGGATGGCATGTTGGCCGGAACTGATGTCCAGATCTATGATGATTTTTTCACTGGAAATCAGAATTTCTGCTTTCTCCTTCACTGGTTAATGTATTTTGGATGTGAATAATGTATTTGATTGGAGAGGATTCTTAATCCTTTCTATACTGAATATATTGATCCTCATTCAACTATTGAAGTGGTGTATTGGAAGCTGATATTTGAACTTCTTCTGGCATTGACTATAGAAGGTTACATGTTTTGGTCTGGACTGTGTAGGGTTATCTTGTCCTGTTTTTTTGTTATAATTCTGAATCAACTCTTGAGGGTTCTTTCAGCTTGATCATCTTGGATGTTCCTGATGACCTAGATTGGAGGGAAAGACCTCTCTTCTCACTGTTTGGATGCTCCATAAGCCTTGAAATGGATAACAATGATGTAAACATGCATTGGATTACCAATGAAGGAAGCCTTCCTTCAAGAGGATCCAATGTATGCTGGCCTCAAAGTTTGCCTTTGGTATGTTTGAGTTTTTACATTGTGTACCCCATATTGTTTCCTGCTTGTGTAAACTCTTTACACCTCGTGTTTGTATCAAAAATCTTTTTGTTTTAATAAATTCCCTTGAGATCATGAATTGGGAAACCAATTTATGTCATCAATTTTCAAAAAAAATAAACAATTCATTTTACATTTGCAGTTATAATATTTATGTTATTATTTTATACAATCAAAACATATTACCATTCCTCCGAGACATTATGTTTTTTAATTCATTCCAGATTAGTGATATACAGGTTGTTTTATATTCATTCCTCTATGGTTGAACGTAACCAAATATCGTAGTGAACTGATTCTGACTCTTATTTGGTGAGTATCATATTTCGTTTATGTACACGTTTTAGTAATTTTCAATGAAAACTGCTCAGGAATGATCACAATATCCTTTACTCCTATCATCAACCAACTTGGTTGATCTTTATAAAATAATCCATCAATAATAAATGTTAATATAATTTATATTATTTACCACCAATGACTAATAGAAGAATGTATTGTACAAAAAATTCTAATCATAACAGAAAATCAAATATTCTAACAAATATTTATTGAGGTCTAAATCAAGATACATTTTTTATATATATAACACCTCAAGTTTATCCTATATCATTCAAATTCATCATCTATGAATATCCTTATTGAAGGAGAGTAATAAGTTTCTAAATCAATAATGAATAGACTACTTTGTGTGTCAATCAAGGTGTAGAAGAAGGGTTGTTATTGTGATCCAATTATTAATCATGTCAACCTCTATTGGTTATTTTAGTGTTGATACCCTAATGTACATATGTTTTAAAGACCCATCAACATTAGTATCCAAACAAGAAATAAATTTAATGGAAACCAATTACTCTATCATTTCACAAAATTTGATGAAATTTTCCAATTCATTATGTCAACATTTGACGTATTCATAGATACATCCATACTCATATCTATCGAAATTTACCTAAGGATCTCAATAAGTTTTTTCTCATCATATTTTCAAAGGATAACTTCACCAATCATATTAATCCAACAATATATACCACACATAACGATAAATTTATATTACATCCCATTATATGAATATTCATTACATTACAAAAATAATTACCATTGTACATTAATAGGATAGTGTAATTTGATACTTATAACAAAAAATTGAAATCTTGTTGATGAACATTAATGTTTCCAACAATGTTAATCACATTTTGTACTATTTATAGACATACCCTGCATTAAAAATTTAATCATAACATATAGAATAAAAACTTATGAAATTGTGATATCAAAATCTCAATAAGGGTAAACATAATTGATATTAATCGATGATCACATGAAGCCATAAAACTAGAATAAAGTGACCTGATAATGAAAAAAACATATAATGTCCATACACAACCTATTATAGATCATAAACATGTGTCATTGAATAATGAATAGTTTGTTATTATGATAAAAATCGTAAGGGAATAAAATAAAATTATCTTTGTGATAAATAAATGAAGAACATATATATATTTGTGTTATACAGATAAGAATATAATATATTATTTCAAGGATACCAAAAAAGAAATACATAAAAAGATTGGATTAGGCTAACCACTCATGTATCAGATGTTGGATTTGGATAACCACTAGTGTTCCCTCCTATTTGGTTCTGGGCTAACCACCTGTGTACAATCCATATTTAGGATATACATGAACCCTATGTGACCTTTATTCTTGTATATAATTTGTCATTAACCAATGTTTTGTAGAGAGATATAGGTCCCTACCATATCAAAAATAACTAACATAATTATTTGTGTTATAGAATCAAAAAATATTCATTATATCATAACCCATTGAAATGAATTAGTATCAAAACCTTTTCATTATATCACAATCTATAAAATATATATAGGTATCATAATCATTTTATAATAGAATTTCCCATAAAATATAGTGGTTCTGTTTTTAATTATATTATGATGTAACATGTGGAAGATAAAATGTGTTCCAGAAACAACCTTTAATCATAAACGTAAAACATTAATATAAATTTCAATAATGTACTCCTTATATCATATCCCTAGTACATAATATGCAACATCAACATGTGCTATCATATGTGAAAAATTATTATTATAATTCATTTAAAAAATTATGGATGAGAATATCCATTCTTTTTTCAAAAAAATCTTTAAAAGCCAAATAATTATTTGAAAAAAAAGTTATTCACAAATAAAATTGAATATTATCAGATTAATATTCTATTAAATATTATTTTGAGATATTAGGAATCTATGTTATTTCCGAACAAGTTTAAATGAATACTTACATGATGTTTTCTGAAAAAAATTTAATTGGCATTTCTTAAAAAATGATAGGAATATTATTTTCAAAACATTTTATAAAAAATAAATCTTTTTAAAAAAAGTTATTCAGATTTCATAAGAATGTAATTATACATTTTTTAAAATATATTTATAAAACCTATTTTAGAAAGAATACAGATTTCAAAATGATGATAGAAATAAATAATGATTTTATAAAAAAAATTAATTATATTAAGTTAAAAAGAGTGGATAAAATTGTTACAAATATTCAATATATCAGGAATAAAAATAGTGTAATAAAATTCTTGAGAATTCTTAAGAGGTAGATATTGACATTTCAACATTTTAGATATAATGAAAAATAATTTTAAAAAATAATGATATTTTAATATAAAATAATTTACATTATGTATCATTGAAAAGTATGACTCATCTTTAAATAATATAAAATGAAATGTAAATTATCAAAATATTGAATAAATTAATGATTTTAAATGATAATTTAGTGATAAATATGGGTATATAAAATTTATTATGTCTCAAAGAAAAGGAATTTGTGAAAAAGTACAATATTTCATTAGGTAACATTTGAATCAATATCACCATAAAATAATAAAATTATTGGAAACATTAATTTCCATGAAATGTGATATATTCATGATATACAATGTAGTATGTAAGTATATAAAACATTAAATATAAGCAAGTGGTGAATATTTTATATGCCTTTTATTAATAAAAGTGTGCCTAGATATCTTATTATCATAATTCATGTAATCTACTAGACTCATTAATACACTGTGTATAATTAACATTTTTTTAATATAAAAATATTATGGAATTTAACATATATATACAATACCATATATAATTGTATTAAGTCCTTTAATTACCCATTTCTAAAAACTTTAGTGACAATTTTTTGTTTCAAGTAATAAAAAATTGGTTTTTCATATAAGTATTGACATGTTTTTTTTGGTACTCCTAATTCAATGATAGTTTTATTATTTCCAAAATTTAAATCATTATATAAATATCATATAAATTTACTGCATTTTTATTTTTAGTAATCCTTAGTATTTAGTGATAGAAAAATTGGAAAACATCATTCATGAAGGCGTTTGTCCATTCAAACTTATGAACACTATTTATTTTTTATTATCATTTTAAATCATATAAATATATTTATATATTATAATTTATGTATTATTTTTCATTAATAAAATTAAAAATAATTATAATCATACATAATATATTCATTTTAATTCATCAATTATTCCCTTTGGTTCACTCGACAATAATTTGTCGTACACACAGACACGGTTTTCAAATTATAAATAATGGAAGGCATAATGGTATATGTGATATAATAAATATAGATGTATAACAACCTCTTAAATATATTATATAATATATATATAATAAAAATAAATCATTGTTACTAGTCATTACTAGTGGTAATGGAACAATGAATAACATCAATTCACAAGGCTATAATATTTCGTACGGATGGTCGATGATCTCAATAGACATTTTATGAAATTATGTTTTGTTCTTGGTATTTACATAAGAATATCAATATACAATTTTATTAATGACACAGAGGTTGTTATATAATTATAGTATAATAATAATTTATGGTCTTTTAGAAAGAAATAAAACAAAAACACACATTTATGAATCTTACCTCCTCTAAGGGTATCCACTAGAGATTTTCACAAAATTCATGATGACCTATATTTTTCTAAAAATAAATATTATAGTATATGAATTGGGAATTTTTAACATTATTTAGCTATATATTTTTCATCATACATAGATTGAGAGGTGTGACAATGTGGTTTGTTTAGTGTCCTTTTATAGTTTAAGAAGAGTGACATTCTAGTAAAAAAAATAAAAAGTATTCATTATTTGGAGGTCAATATTATCTCATGTGGATCAAAATTTGATAATTCAAGGTATAAAGGGTATACATTTTCTATCCAAAACACCACCACAAAATTAAATATATGATTTAAACAGTTTATTCATTAAATTTTAAGTATCAATTTTTATACTTTTTTCACTAAGGTAGCCAGTTATCTAACCATTGTAATTAATTATTAAAACTAACTTAGATTGAAATTTTTATATAATTTTCATCCACTGGTTATAAATATTATATATAATTAACATATTATAAATCTAATATTTTTTTGGAAATTAATTTTATCATAACCGCATGCTACATGAAAACCCCACATTAGCATTAATAGCACTAAGTGAGTAGCAACTATTTAAAAGTCAATCTACTGATTATAATGTTATAATTGGTCCACTGAATAGAAAATATTTCAAATTTTTTGATATTGAAATATTTTATTAAATAATATACGATATTTATTAGTATTATATCATTTAAATTACTATTTATTATAAAATTAACATTATGTATGTTTTGACATTATTATTCTAATTTCCAAATTAAAAATATATTGAGAATGATAGAAATTAAATTTATTAGGTTAAATTATTTATAACATTATATATTCTTCTAAAAAATAATGTAATGAAAAAATTTATTCAATTTACTTCTATATTAATATTATCATTATTATTTATTTTATTTAGTTGTCAACTAAAAATTTTCTTTGATGACGTTTCATTATAATTAAATATAATTATATCAACTCAAAAATAAAAATAAAAATAACTATCTTTGAAAAATTACAAAATAATATTTCAACTGGATACATATATGTTTAAATATTTTTTTCCCTATCCTATGATTGTATAGATATTGATTTTTATAAAAATACCTCTTTTTATATTATTCAATACTTATCATACTATATGGGTCGTATTAAAAAAAATTGGAATTAAATTTCCATATTTAACGGAAAATTATTTCAAAAATATAAATGAATTCATTAATAAAATTAAGGTAAAATTTGATATCATTCGACCCATTATCATTCAAGTTTATCCCCTTGTTAATATATTTTTACTTTAACCATCATAAAGTTTTTCCACATATTCAGTATTCATTTGGTCAAAAATTATGTTCTTCAAATTATAAATAATAAATTATTGTAATAAAAAATATGTAATCAATTTTTCAAGATTAAATCAACATAATTGAAATAACATAATACAATTTTTTATAGGAGTGACAATTAAGCGGGGTTTTAAATTGAAAAAAAATTGAAAGCTAACAATTTTTTATGGACAATTTTAATGTTAAATTTCATCTGTGGTCTTAAATTGAAATAATATATATATAATTTAATTATAATATGTTTACAAAATTATAATATAAAATTTATTCTTTTATAAATTAAACTAAAATGTATTATAATATTATAATTTAATATTTTTCATTATTCTTTAAAAAATTAACATTTTAATAAAATTCCAACATTGTATCCATCAGATAATTTTTTTCATAATTAATTATAATTATATTATTATTTTATCTAAATAAATTTATAAAATATTCATAAACTAATTTTAATATTGTTTATAGAAAGGCATGAAAAACCTTTTCCGATGAAATTTAATTATCAATACATATAATGAATTTATAGAATATTGTGTATTTTATTATCAACATGTTAGCTATGTTAAAAAATATATATATAGATAAAATTTATTTTTTTAATTTCCATTACTGTCATTAAGTTTAAAAGAGAGGTTATATTGATAAAATTTATATATCTAAATTAATAGTGTATCAGGGTGTTTTAATAATTCAGTGATGCATGTAACATAAGCTAAAATACTATTTCTATTAGATAAATATTAACATGTTGTTGTGTGTTTTGAAATAGATCAAGAGAATATAATTTATTCAAAAAATTATAATTAATCAAAACTCAGGGTGATACATTAATTACCTATTTATAGATACAAAATGGATCATGTCCCAAGAAATTATATTTTTAGCCCTAGGATGAATGTAATGGGTAATAGTTATACTTGAATAATATTATCTTATGGTTGAATACAATTGATTTTGGTTATTGAGGTCTAATACTAGAAATAATGTTGAAATGTAACAGGTAGTATGGAGATCCCTTAAAGTAACATTCATCGACAGATATTTCCCAAATGATCAACAAAATATTAAAAAGATAATGTTCATCAACATAATGAAAAATAATAATGTATTTTAGTGTCTATGGATAAAATTACAAGACTATTTAAGTATTCATTATATTACATAAAAAATATTGTATTCAATTTTTACCATATCATTGATGGAATAAATATATTTCTCCTAAGGGAACAACATTCCTAATCATTTTCATCACATAATTGAATAGTTTTGTGTTCCCACACAACAAATATTAAATAATAGAGATCATGTATTTGCAAGGGAAACAAAGGTACAAAGTCATTTTATCAACACCCAAAAAATGGCATCATTCCATAGAATAACTATAAAATGAATCAACATAACTCATGTTATCTTTGTGGTATTAAACATCAAGGAAATTTTATAAAGTGCATGGGAGACTGTAACAAGTGTGGAAATAATAGACATATGTATAATTAATATAATTGAATGAATGAGACCTCAAATATCTAATTAATAAACAATAATAAAAATTTTTATTAATCAATACATTTTAACATACCATAAGTGAATCCAATGAATGGGATTCCAAGTTCAGAAGTCCATTAAAATATGACCACTACATAAGAAGCTGATGTTACTAATTATGTGTTGTAAGATACACTAATAGTTTACTCAAATTATTATAATTATTTTGTTCATTTTGGTTAGTCCAACTCTTTGTATCTTCCAAATATTCCATGAAATGAAAATATTTACCCATCACCATAAGAAATCACTTAATTGAAAAACATTATAGAGTAAATATATCATCCTCATGGATAGGTCACACTATTTTTATCATGGAACATAAATGTGACATATATTTTGATGTTATTGTTATACCTATTATTGAATTTGATAAAATTATATTTATGTATTGGACTCCAAAAATTGATTTCAAAGATATTACCTGGGTAATAAATTTATGATTCATGATGAATTTGTCAAATTTAATATATTTAAAGGGGATACATCATCATCAAGGTCATGAATAGATCCAAAAATATTACTCTTCTTAATTAGATTCATGGATAAGAACTATATAGACAACCTTCAGTTGGAAAATATTATATTAAAATTGTGGATATACCAATTTTATAAAATTAAATTGATTTATTTAAAATGGAATCCACTAATAATCCAATATATTGTGATGTTTATCCAATTTATTTAATACTAGATGTGTGACCTATATGAAATACTTTTTATATAATGGCTACTATGGAATTCATGGAATTGATAAAAAACTACATGACTTGAGTGAAAAGGTATTTCTATGTCTTAGTGTATAATAATGGAAATAACATATTATTTTCATTATGATAAATGATTGATCCATTAGGTTGTGAATTTATTATAGTGGAGAAATAATTTTACAGTAAATAAATTTTTTTCTAATCCATGAATTAATGACATATCTAAATATTTAAGAGTGATTATCCATCATTATCAGTATCATCAATAGTGAGTAATTATCTATGATATTCAAATGAAATCATCATGAATATGGTATTCACATTACATTTTTATATTTACACCATTATAATTAACCAATTAATAATATTATTTTATTTAATAAATAATGTATTCAAGTAGTAAATTGATAGATTTTGTATTATATTCATTGATGAAAACATTGGGCACCCAAAAATTTATCAGGTCTATCAGAATCATATGTAGACCCATATTAATACTCAAAGAAGAAAATTTGATATATATTAAATTTATTTAGTATGAATTTTTGTATTATAATGATTCTTTAAATTTTCCATTTTTTCACAAATAAATGGAATCTCAGTTGAACCAATGAAGTTAATTATTGTCAAATAAATGCATACACATGTGATCCTAACAAAGGGATATAGTATCCTTTGTTTGGGAGGATACAATTATTGGTCTGTTATAACGAATACATGATTTCAAAATCCATTATGTATCCCTAAAAGTAATAGGGTGATGTCTTTTTGGATTGAGGAATTTTTAGAAGTTATTGATGAATTCAAGATGATATTAGTAAATTCTATTATTTTGACTCTATCATCAGGAACTGATTGATTTTATGATATATAGTGATGCATCAAATAAGTGAATTATTTTTTTATTTATGTAAAATGATAATGATATTGTACATTCATAATCACTATTACTGACTCAATAATAGATCTATCCCACCCATGATATTGAGTTGGAAGATGTAATATTTTCCTTAATGATGTGGATAAATTATGACTATGGTGAAATATGTTTTATATTAACAAACCATGAGATTGTATAAACTATATTTCTACAGAATGGCCCCAATAAGATGAAAAGGATATTTATTGAGTTACTAAATGATTATTATTAATAAATAAACTACCATTTAGGGATAAAAAATAAGTTATCAAAAGAATTGATAATGAATGATGATTGAATTCTGACCAAAATTAAGATTCAAAGATATAAGGTGTTCAAAAATTTATTGAACATAAATATTACAATTTAATATTTAAGGGTGATAATCAACTCCATTTCAAATGAATATCAAAATACCGTCATTATAAATTATAAAAGTGTTACCATTTTAAGGATGATATTTTCAAAATAATATTCAATGAATTGATGATGAAACCAAATTCATATATAATGATGGTATTATTAATTTTCATTGTGTCTATGTCTTCCATATAAAGTTGAAAAAAATAGAATTAATGGATGATTATCATAGAAAAAAATTGTCAATCACCCTGCTAGAACCATGATGTATTTCAAATTGAAGAAACAATTTTTATGGGATAATATTAATTATGAAATGGTTGATTATGTCTCTCATGATTGGTTTATAAGTAGTTTAAGATAATAGATACCATTCTAGAGGATTTTTGATTCCTATAAATTTTACTAGGTTTAAATATAATGGCATTACTATGTTCTTTGACCCTTTAATAACAAGTACATCAGAATGATTGAATCAAAAAAGGTTATTATTGATCACCTAAAAATTATGATCATTTCCATGATATAAAATTAAATGTTACTCTTGAGGGAACTGAAATAGTCTATATAAATACTTTTTGAATTAATCCTTGGAAAACCTCATTCAGTTGTATCTGATCATGATTATCGATTTATATTGAAATTATTGAAAAGTCGTCAAAAGTATCATGATATTGGGATTCAATTGATATCTTCCAATAATCATTATGAATAAGAATAGAATAATAGTAAAATTAATTCATTAGTCATGATGGTGATATCATGATCAGATGAATTTAAATGTGTATTGGATTAGCATTGATATTTGGTATTGATTTCGTACACAATAATTTTTATTGAAGTGTTTAGATGGTTTCTTATGATGTATTGTATAGAAATAGATTTCACAATACATCTTATTTGTATAGTGTTGGTGAATGGATTTTTTTAGGCATATATGTTATTGTGGATAGAATAAAAATAGAATAATCTATACAAAATCATATTAAATTACCTAAAATATATTCATTCATTATGCGGATAATTGAAAATTAATTTTGAATTCCATGAATGCAATCAAAATTTAATGAAACATCTCCCTAGAACTATGTTATATATTTCCTTAAGAATTGGAAACGGGCCATGAGGTACTTAATAAAATTTTAATTTTTAAATAAATTAAATCATTGGATTTGGGATTATATATTACACCAATCATATATTAGGTTTGTTATATCTTCCATATATAATTTTTTAAGAACTATATAGAAGACCTAATTGACATTATCACCTCTAATGAAATTTATTTACAACCTGATCTATATTAATATGAATATCATATTAGGGGTTTTCTCACTAATGCAAAAGTGTTCAGTAATTGTGAAACTATTCTAGTAAAATTTTATCATTGAACTATTATAAAGATTAATATATATGAGAAACATATGATGTTATGAAAAAAAAATTCAGCTTTTATTTCAAATTTAATATCCATCAAAATATCATGGATGAAAAACATTGAGGATGGAAGAATATAACAAATAATCATTAATTAGTGTAACAAAACATTATTTTATAATAAAACTATAATACATTTAATATTTTAATATTTATGAACACAAAAATTATTGTTTGGTATGAAGTGTATTATTTTTTTACATAATAATTCAAGATAAGCACATAATGTATTTTGTAATGAAAAATTCTCAGGTAATAAGAAATATAAATAATTGAAAATATAGTATAAAATTAAAAGTTATTTTAAAAAAATAGTATATATATATATGTTGACTATAAAATTAGTGAAGATAAAGATAAAAAATGTAATGGTAAAAGGGATATTTTAAAAAACAATTTTTAAATAAATAATTTATATCTACTTGAAATAACATGAAAAAAATTATTGATTTTTTTTAAATTAAATTTATTGATTATATGTAATTATATGTAAAATAAAATCAATATAATATTTACTACTAGTGTTTTTCATATATAGTGGAAATTTTGACAAACATTTCACCACCAAGTATGAACTGTTCACCTTGGAAAGATGAGTGTCATGACTAGAGTGCATAATTTGGTCAATCTAGGTATATCGAGGGTTTTCTAATATGAAATAAATTTCAAATCAATAAAACTCCCCATTTTTTTACCTGACATATCTATACAACCCAAAATATATTTCTCCTTTATGAAATCTTAAAAGATCAGTTTTTGTCCCCTTGGAAACCATCATCAAATCATCATTTATATTAATATCTATTTATCACTTTCAAGGAAAAAAGAGAGTAACCCAAAATATAAATTTTTTCATTAATGTAAAAAATAAGAATAATGGAATTTTTATCCTTAAGAAGTTCACAAAATAGAAGTAAGTTAGGTTTCTAGATCATCCATTATAAGGACTTCAAATTGATGCACCAGTCTATCCCACACCTGAATGTATTCCTTTTGGTGGATTTTCCTTCATTTATCCTCTTACTAGGATATGATTCTACCGGTAAATCAAATCTCAAGGTTATTTATTGGTTTCCACTAGAATATTCATTTCCATCATTTTTTACTATCTTCTATTGAACCATTAGTCACATGATATTCCTTCTCTATTTCTTCTTAGGAATACTGTAGTAGATTAACAGTTTTCACATCATCCATCCATGTATCATGTAAGACATTCTTAATGGGATCACCACCCTTGATCATAGCCTCTTCTCTAAATTCATTTTGTATTATGTCGAGAACAAATTCTATCACATGGATCAAAACCTACCTAATTTAGCATGTATCCATTTGTGAAGTATAAATGAATAATCCTTGCGTCCATTCTTACTTCCCGGTTAGTCCTTCCTCCTCCTCATATTATATATGTCGCTACCATAAAATTATGGACCACTAACACATGGAAACTGGATATAAGAGTCAACAGCAGCCTCCTCCCTCGGGATACGCTTCAACTCATTACAATGAACTATTTTATCAGCTTCATATTCATTCCATTCATTCTCCATGATCGACATGCAGTGACACATCTTAAAAGCTCACATCACTCTTCATGGAGATGACTTGTTCACAGGAAATAGATCATCATGGGGTCCCGCACATCCTTGGGTATCATGTTCTATAAACACAACCTCTATATAAAAAGATTCCTTGGGGGCCTTCAGACCATCCTCATTTTCTATTCGTGTATCCACAGTGTCATTATAACCTTATACATGGGACATAACATCTATAGGATCAATATTAGCCAAAAAAAATTTCACTTATCCCAAAATAATTACCACAAAAGGTTTGGGAATACCTATGTTCCTCCTCAAATGATTTAAAACATCAAAAACCAAGTTATTACACTCTTAATCATCTTTATGAACAACCTTTTCCAGAACTATATTAGAACCTACATTACTCTTTCTAGTTGACCATTCTAAAGAAAACATTTGATAAATTGAGATCACACTAGCTCTGGGGTTGGCGTCCTTAATGACATTACCTTATGATTTAGAACCTAATTAGGACTTTGAACATCCCCCATGACATGTAAATGGAGACCCCCATCAATGGTCATTCAAGAGATCCCCAATCAATCATTTACTAATATCTATTTATCACTTTCAAGGAAAAAAGAGAGTAACCCAAAATATAAATTTTTTCATTAATGTAAAAAATAAGAATAATGGAATTTTTATCCTTAAGAAGTTCACAAAATAGAAGTAAGTTAGGTTTCTAGATCATCCATTATAAGGACTTCAAATTGATGCACCAGTCTATCCCACACCTGAATGTATTCCTTTTGGTGGATTTTCCTTCATTTATCCTCTTACTAGGATATGATTCTACCGGTAAATAAAATCTCAAGGTTATTTATTGGTTTCCACTAGAATATTCATTTCCATCATTTTTTACTATCTTCTATTGAACCATTAGTCACATGATATTCCTTCTCTATTTCTTCTTAGGAATACTGTAGTAGATTAACAGTTTTCACATCATCCATCCATGTATCATGTAAGACATTCTTAATGGGATCACCACCCTTGATCATAGCCTCTTCTCTAAATTCATTTTGTATTATGTCGAGAACAAATTCTATCACATGGATCAAAACCTACCTAATTTAGCATGTATCCATTTGTGAAGTATAAATGAATAATCCTTGCGTCCATTCTTATTTCCCGGTTAGTCCTTCCTCCTCCTCATATTATATATGTCGCTACCATAAAATTATGGACCACTAACACATGGAAACTGGATATAAGAGTCAACAGCAGCCTCCTCCCTCGGGATACGCTTCAACTCATTACAATGAACTATTTTATCAGCTTCATATTCATTCCATTCATTCTCCATGATCGACATGCAGTGACACATCTTAAAAGCTCACATCACTCTTCATGGAGATGACTTGTTCACAGGAAATAGATCATCATGGGGTCCCGCACATCCTTGGGTATCATGTTCTATAAACACAACCTCTATATAAAAAGATTCCTTGGGGGCCTTCAGACCAACCTCATTTTCTATTCGTGTATCCACAGTGTCATTATAACCTTATACATGGGACAGAACATCTATAGGATCAATATTAGCCAAAAAAAATTCACTTATCCCAAAATAATTACCACAAAAGGTTTGGGAATACCTATGTTCCTCCTCAAATGATTTAAAACATCAAAAACCAAGTTATTACACTCTTAATCATCTTTATGAACAACCTTTTCCGGAACTATATTAGAACCTACATTACTCTTTCTAGTTGACCATTCTAAAGAAAACATTTGATAAATTGAGATCACACTAGCTCTGGGGTTGGCGTCCTTAATGACATTACCTTATGATTTAGAACCTAATTAGGACTCTGAACATCCCCCATGACATGTAAATGGAGACCCCCATCAATGGTCATTCAAGAGATCCCCAATCAATCATTTACTAAAACAAGAGGCATTGTGGTCGAGATGGTTGTAGGATGAATAGAATAGGACCTGATATTCATAGACAAAATTTCGATACCACGGATGCAAAGATACAACCTCTACGCCAATGATATCCAACTATTTCATGGAGAAGTAAACTTAAACATAGATTCAAGGTGATATCGGGTGTCTAATGATGTTCATTCTAGGGTTTGAGTATAGGAACCACTGAAAATTATTTGAAATCAAACGATGAATCAATGGATTCTGAAACAAATATGGGAAGGACAGAGAGAGAGATCCAAATCTCTCAGATAGGAGGGTATCTTTTCTGGTGGATATCGAATGACCACCTAAAAATTAAGAATTGAAAACCATGGGTAACTCATAGATCGTTTTCCAAAACATAAATTAGATCTTCTTATGAAGAAAAGCACATCAAGAGGTTCCTGAAGTCCAGTATCCAAGAAATCGCTCGGTCCTCACTCTTCCACTGGTTAGAGATAAACCTATAGAATGCATCAACTGTGGGAATATTTCATACCTAAATGAGAAACCAATGACATTTGTTTCATCTCAGATTCATTTGTAAACTCCCAAGAAGAGAAAAAATCCATTGGGGTTCTAATGACAGGTGAGTGTACATTATGAAAGATGCGAATTAATTGGAAAATTTTGATAGAAAAATGATCCTTGTATGTCTTGAAATCCATGGTGTGAGGGGGTGAGGGAGGAGTAGGAAGACACTAACCCCCCCCCCCCTGATTGGGAGTGGATATAGAGTACAGGCACCAAAGCAACCATCTCTTAGTGTATCCAGAGGCGATATAGTGAGAGCCTGAATATTACCCCCCTTCGAAACATTTAGAAATCCAATTAATTCATTAAGAAGATTGTTTAGTCTCAACCTAGAAGGTTTTCTCTTCCCCTTCTCTGTCTGTTCAAATTCTTCTTCTCCTCTCTAGGGTTTTATTGATCATTGTGTGTATATGATTATATAAAAGATTTTATTTCAAACCATGTATTTTGGTGTGATTCTTGAATTCAATTTTCATCAGTATTTGTTGGATAATCTTGATTATTATTTGGGGTTTTGAGATCTAGTTATCCTCAAGAATATGGTTATGTATTCATTTTTCAACTGAAATAAATGTAAACTAATTAATTTGATTAAATTTCCTTCAATTGTATGTGTGAAATTTAATTATTCTGAAATTAAATTGTTAAAAACCCAATTCAATAAAATTTGGTGATTTATATTTCAAATTGGATTTTGGAAGAAAATATTTAAAAATCCCAATTCGATTGAATTTGGTATTTATTTTGAAAATGAAGGCTTTCAGAGGGATTTTATTTTCTGATTTTAAATTTTTGAAATTGAATTAAATTTGATGAAATTTATATTATTGATTTTAGATTCTCAATGTGAATTATGAAATAGAATATTTACTTGATTCTAAATTATTGTTTATAAAAAAATATCATAAAATGTTTTTGAAAAAAACCACTAGGTTTTTTTTGTAAATGGAATGTTTTTTACTAAAAAATAAAATTGGTTTCTGAAAAGAAAATTTTAATATTTTTAATTGAAAATGAGAAGAATTTGAATTTAAATTTTTTTAATCTAAATTTCCCAGCGTTGATTTTTTGTTAGATACAATGATTTCCTTATGTAGTTAGTGTGTTTTTTAGATAACAGAACACAATTTAGAACATTCCAAAGTAAAATTTCAGAATGAAAAATCCTTAATATAATAGCGATAAAGTCCTCATGAACTATATAGAAGGGTTCATGTGAATAAACATATTATTGTGTCACCCTATTTAAGAGAGATCCATATAGCCTAGAAATTTTGTACAATTTTGGCATAGGACTATGTTTTTCAAAAAAACGTAAATTGATATGAATATTTTATATTATGGTAAACTCTTTACAATCTTTTTGAATATATATAAATTTTTTTCATTAATCCATATATATATTAATATTACATCAATTGAAAAGTGAATAATTTATTTAATTTACATTCATTATTTTAAATGTTAGAATTTTTTTTAAATAGGCTTGTAAAATTACAAATATATTTTTTTTAAATTGAAATCATATTATTTTAATAATGCGGAATCGATTATGGAATCCATTTTGGGACCCAAATTATATTATAAATAAAACCCTACAGGTTATTTTAGTTTATTTTAGTTTATCTCTTTCTAGGATCAAGCATGGTAAAACCACTAATTAGAGGTGCTTCTAGATTTTAAACCATGAGCATTGTGAGTTTCTTTCATTTGTGTCTTGAGGATATTTTAATATTTTCTAGAACATTGTTGTAGTGAATTAGTTTTTTATACATGTTTTAGATTTATTAAAAATCACTATGTAGAGTATTTTTTGTATGCATACTATTTTTTTGTCATAACATATTTAATATTTTTGGAAAAATTATTCCCACATTAATTTTTTGTTATGCCATGTTCTAATATTTAACACATTGGGATCAAGAAATCCATTCAGGATATGTAATAGTTCGATTATTTTTCTGGTGATAGGGGTACCTGGGCTGTTTCTTGACAGATTCTAGTTTTAAACATTTAAATTAAATTACAAAATATTAGAATATATTTTTAAACATAAAACTCATTTGAATGAAAAAATTGTGAGACAATATAAAGAATATCTATTTATTAACATAGTATTCACATACCAAAATTGCTTATATTTTCATCTTTTATAATAGTTTCATTAAGTAAAATGTCAATTAAATGTTGGAAAGAATAAAAGTATGAAATTTAAAACCAAATATTTAACCAAATGGAAAAAGTGGATGGGGTTTAAGAGTGGTATAATATATAATTTTCAAAAACAATAATCAAGAGTAGTTCTGTTTAATAGTGATATTGAAACGTAATCCCATATATTGGTCATACACATAGATAAAAAAGCTCAATTATCATGAATGTAACATTAAAATTAACAATAAATACATATAACAACTATATTATATTTATATAACATGATATGATTTACTAATATTAATTATAACTAGTAATAAGAAAATAATTATTAAAATAATTAATTTTTTGTTGATTATTAGATATTTCATCCACCTATCAGTTCGATAGTTCTAGTAATTGAATGTTATTAATTATCTAGATACCTATTCATTTTACAAATATAAAATTTATGCATTATATAATTTTTTTGAACCATCCATGATCATTTTAATTATAATTGAGATATATCATTCATAGAGGAAGATTTTTTCAAGTACACAGAACAACATGTCTATATTTTAAAGGTGTGAGATAAGTTAATTATATAATATTTTAATTTTCCAATTTAATAATTATTTCAAAAAAATAATATAAATTATTTAAAACTATATTTTTTAAATTTCATGGGTTATGGTAATTAAAAATTAAATACATCCCTTCATATGAATGGTATTAATATTGTTCTGTTGAACACAATTTTTAATATTCATTAGATTGAAAAGGGGTAGATAATTATTGTTACACAAATAAAATATAATTTTTAAACTAATCATACTGATTAATTTATGTTTCATTGATTATTATTAATTTATTTTTGTTTTTAGAAGAAATTAACAGGTGATAATTCATTTATGATGACTAACTCTTCATTGGTTATCATAATTTGGATCACTCAATAATCATTCCCATTTTTATTATTCTGGTGTGACAAGAAACTCTATGATATATGAATTACTAAGAATAACATATTTCAGATAATATTTTGTTATATAATTAGTTAATATTTTATAACTAATTTATGACATGTTGAACACTATTATAAATAAGCAATGTGGAAAAATAAGAAATAAAAAGAAGTTTTAAAATTAATATACTTCATTATCAAAATATGTGTGCCTCAAATTGTTAAATTATTAATTAAATGATAATAGATTTTTTGATACCATCATATTAAATAATATTTACTAATTTGTAGATACATTATTGATTTTTTATATTCGTTTAATGACATACTACATTTATCACCAACTATGATGTCTACAGTTTTTAATTGATAAAATATTTAAAAGACATGAAATTTAACATATAATAAAATTTTACCATGATGATTCAAAATATAGAAGCCAAATTATTATATTTTTTTCAATTTATTATGAATTGAATTTTAACATCCCTACACATTATGAGTACCCATATTTTCAATAACATTTATCTTCAATTATAAAATATTATTTATTACTATTAACTAATTAGTGAAAACCATTGGATTAATTTAGAATTTTTTATTGGATATATTTCCTAAAAGATTAATTAGAAAAAGTATTTAATATTTATTAATGTAATTTATTTTGGTGAAAATATATTACAAATAATGAAATTTTCTAGAAAATAAATGTATTTTTACATTCCAATGGAATTATAATAATTATAATCATATTTTTCATCAATTTATGAATGATTAATAAGTTTTCTATATGTATAAATAATAATATTCAATATTATTTACCACACTAATAATATATATTAACTTTTAAATAATAAAATATTTTATTAAATATTTTTCATTAAAAAAACATTTTTTTAGACATATTTAATAAGAATGGTATTTTATTTCATCACAATACAATTACATCTATACCATAAGATTATTACATTATCACATGAATAAATTATATTCATATCAATCCTCTAAATAAATTGATTTATGAAAAAAAAATTACTCCACATAATACATCATATCATTCTCTTTAGAATACATTTTATTTTCATAATTGGTTTTAGAACATTTAATTTTAATTAGTAATGTTTTTTTAATTTTCATAATATATATCTTTGATACCTAAAGTTATTTATTTCATGAATAAAAATATTTTTAGGACATATAATTTATGTTAATCAAAAATATATTCCAAATTCATGTGTTTATAGATTATACCACCATTCACAATCATTTCACCATTTATTGTCCATGGGTTCTATAATAGCTTCATAAAACCAATGATTCACCTACAAAACTGTATGTAACATGTCGTGCAATGAAAGAATAAGTTTTTTTATATTTAATAAAATTTAATAATTATTTAATAATTTTACTTAAAATGGGATTTTATGTATAATATAATAGAAGACATGAAACCATGATTTTGTTTGAAATATTGTTTTTCATGCTAGTTTGAGTTATACATAAGAATAATATACTTTTGATATTATTATTTAATATGGTGTTTTCCACATTATAACAACATAGTAACATTATATCTAACATTTTGAAATAATATAATTTTTATATTTAAAAATAATCTTCATTTTGATAAATTGAAATATCAAAACTTATTTGGTTCAGTTTTTGTTATTTTTCATCGAAAATTTATTTTTTGATGAATAATAAATAATACAGAATTTTAGTTAAAATATTCATCTTATTCCAAAACATAATTATTGACAATTTTTTTATTTAATATTTTATGTATAATTATATATATTTAATATAATTTTACCAATTGAGGTAATGGGAAATAAATTTATTCAGAATTTAGAATTATAAACACAGTAAAAATTGGAACATTTTATCATTAAAAATGTGTTATATCGCCACTTCTATGAGATTAATATTAAATTAAATTCTTCTAAATCAATGATTAGAATTTATAAAAATGTATTCCTTATTTGGAACCATAATTTTTTTAATTTCCAATTGGGTTAACATTATTTTGTACTATAATAATTTTTGAATTTAATGAAATTTTATTATATCCATTAAGGTAAAAAATATATTTACATAGTGGTTAAATATTAATTTTATGAGTCTAGATAAGATATAAATATGTCCAAAAACAAATTAATGGAAATTTTTCAATAATATATATTTTGGGATCTAATTGGGATCATTATTGGTGTCCCATGTTGTTAGAGATTCCTCCATAGAGTATTTATGATTTTATATTTACAAGAATGCATGTCACCCTTCACTAAAAAAGGAACTAACCCACTCTTAAATCCTTATCACCTCTAAATTATTTTTTTCACCATAATACCACCTAAATAACTTAATAAAATACCTAACATCACCCTAGAGTCATCAATCATGTCATTGATACCCCCAATAAAGCACTATCTTGCAGACCAAATGGAGTTACCCGAAGAAGCGGTAATATTATTCAATGTGAATTTCTTTTTTATTTCCTTTTTAACCTATTAATTTATTATTATAATATTACTATATAATAAAATATATATCATAAATATACTGATATGTATTTTTGAATTGGTTTTCCTATAACTATAAACTCTTTCCAAAATGAGTAAATAGAATTTTCATTCTTTTATTATGAACTAATTCCTAGGGAAATAATTTCATTTGTTATTACTTTACTAACTATTTAGGTATGTAATTATGCATGAAACATTTTTTTAAAATTATATATATTATATATAGGTTTTTTTAATACTTATTTACTTGTTATGTAATGCATACTTTTATGCAGTCATTTTTTATAAATATTATAACACTGTAGGTGGACGTGTAGATTATAACATATTCAAAGAAATGTGAAATAAAAAAATTATAGTATATTAATGAAATATTTATATTTATAGAAATATAATATTTTATTTTATTTTTACACATTCATCCAATTGAAGGGTGGTATATTTAATTGGGGATGTGTGGACAACCGCCTCCATGACATGGTATGATTCCAAGAACATTAGAAGAATTATATATATAATTATACCTTAATAAAAACATGGTATTAATGATATAATGATTATTATGAAATTATAAATTTTATATTCCTTCATTCTATAAGGATCATTTATTAATAGGAACATTACTCATATGTACATTTTTCATTATATTTCCATGATTATAACGGTGATTCATTTTTCAGAACCATAAAAAATGATTGATATTAAAAATTTACTTTAATTATAAATTATATTTTCATGTTATGATTATTATTCTCTGTACTATTATATGATGACCACTATGACCATAGTTATCTAACCAAATTTTATTTTGACTCACAATTAAAATATGATTAAAAAATAGAAAGAAACATAATTGTTTAAGTAGTTGTATACATCATTATTATAATTGAAATAAAATTAATAATAATAATGAAAACGTTTCTAAAAATATTATGTAATTAAAAATACATTATTAATCATAAATATAATGAAACAATGGACAATTTAGACACCTATGAAGGGGTTTTGTCTCAATCTTTTCTCTTTGAGGCATATTTTGAAGTTATACACCCATAATATTTTATGAGAGGTATATACATCCCCTTTAATAAATCATATCATCAAACTATTTATTATATTATATTTAATTTATTTTTAAAATTTTAATTTTTTAATATGGAATTCTAATAAAATATTTCAATTATGGAATGAGACACTTTGATTTTAAGATATCATTATTATCCTTTTAAGATTTAATTTCAAATTATTTTCCTCCATGTAAATCGTATTAATAAGATTTAATATTTATATTTATATAAAGGTATTATAAACAAAATTTGTTTTACTATTTATCTATTAATTTAAATGAATCCACAATATTATACATTTACTTGTTTTATATTTTAAATTTTGGAAAATTTCCAAAGGAAACGTATATTATTAATAGACACATTCAAAATGACTTTTATGCCACCATGGAAAATATTTTATTTGTTTCTCAATTTATATTATTTAATTATTTAATAAAATAAAATCATTGATTCCAAATTTTCATGAATTTTTTATTGAATTTTTTTTAAAAACAATGATTTAAATTATATTGGAAATGGGATATTTGAAATAAAATTGAAATTATAATATATCAAAGTGTTTTTCATACAATGTTTCTGTCAATTTTTATACTCATAAAATGTTTTATATCTTGTTTAATTTCATTGACATTATAAATGAGGGGTGGATCCAAACAGTGTGAGGTGATCTTGGTATATATTTCATTGTATATGTTCTAACATAACACTCCAATGCTTTTGGTAATGTTTATATTCTATGGATAATTATTTTAGAAGTCGAAGGTTATTTATTCAATCCATGAATGGTTCTCTAATAGTCATGTAATGGTCAATGTGATGATGTCATAAGGTACCCATATTAATTATCTATGTTTTTATGAATATTCAAGGAAATTATTAGTTTACAAATCTAAAAATAAATGATATTTATCAAATAATGATATTTCCCTTTTTGGGAAAAATAATGTTCTTAGGAATAATATTTTTCATGAGTTTTAATTTTTATCAATGGACTAGTGGTTGTATTATTTTTATATACCTTACTGTGCTTTTTGTTCTCATCCCACCTTTTATGTGTTTTTGATAGGATTTAATGATTAGTTATATATTTAAAGTGGTCAATTTGAATTTCATTAATTGTTTTTATAAATGAGATCATTATTTATTTTTAAAGGTATTTAAGTAGTGAAAAATGGAAAAAAAAATTCAAACTATACACAATTTAATTTTAGGGTTTTTTTATGTATGAGTCTTCTTTAAATTATATGAAACACTATTACTAAAATGATACTCAATGTGAATTAAAATTAATATTGAGAAAAACCAGATATTTTGTAATGCTTAAGTCTTGGTCATTATTGTTGGTATCAAATGTTTCTTTAGATAACATTAGTGTATATTATAATTTTAAAAGAATACTATTAAATGATTTAAATTTTGGGATATATTATAATGAATCAAAATTTAATGAATACAATGTTACTTTATCTAAATTACATTTGTTTTGAAATTTATTCCATATAGGATATTGGGAATATATAGGTACAAGGAACCAAAAGGATATTTTTCTTCCAAATAATCATCTAGTTATGGTTATAATAGAAATAGAATAGCTTTTTATAGTACGATTTAATTAGAAACAGAAAATAATGGTGGTGGTTTCCATTTAAGTTTTAAACTAGCACAATCATTGATCAATATGATGATATTGAAACATTTTATGGTCAATATCCGACACCATTTAGATAATAACCTGAAATTGTTCTAAATAATGTGTGGATGAAATTCATAGAAAATAAATTCAATGTCATGGGATGTTGGTATCAACATAAGTCATATAATTTTTTTATCATTGTATATGTGAAGCTAATTTTTGGTTTTCAATGGTTAATAATATTACTGAATGTGAAGCTATTGATGACTAGGAATGTGATGAATTTTTGAATACTTTCGATGAGAAAATATTTCCAAATGTTGATCAATATAGAATGTTAAATCACATCTTGTATAATATGGTTGTTGTGTTTATTGACTATATTTTAGTTTACACTAAATACATAAAGAAACTAAAAGGAAATAAAGTGGGTTTTAAACCATACAATAAATTAAACTCTAAAAAAATTTCATAGAATGCATTTTTGTTGAATCAACATTAATTGCATTAACTTATATTCCCTAAATATGGAATATTTCTAGTTCCTAATAAAAATAATATTCCAAAATAATGAGAAATTCCAACAAATATCATCTAGATTCATATATTTCATGGACTATTGGGATACAAAAATATGAATTTTGAAAACATTTCTGAGTTTTATATCCCACCAACTATGATAAGTCAAAAAGACTTTTTTTTATCTAGAAAAGAGAACATGATAATTGTTATAGTTACATAAAATATGATTGGTGATTTCTCCTATTTTTTCTTAGCATTCCAAAAAATTTGTATTCTTCATCTATAATTATTCTTCCTCCACATGACATGGTTTTTTTCTAATGAAATAGGACCAGGTAATTGCACATGGTCATGATTAGTGTAATAGTCAAGTATTAAATTACCCAACATTTGATTTGGAATTTTCTATTATTTTTCATGATTTAAAAATGTAGAGGTTTCATTTGTATGGTGCAATGCGTGAAGTATTAATTGATAAAAAATATTTATGTATATAATAAAACAAAATTAATTGAACATGAGACTGAGAATATATTTGGGGCAAATCATGGATTATGATTTCATGATTCATTACCATTTTGGAAAATAAAACAAGGTGGTTGATTATCTGATCCAAATAATATTGATACATTAACCATGTTATGATTGGATAATGGACCATTATTGAAACACCCCGCCCCTACCTCATTGTATTGAGGAGGCGGTGAGGGTTACTTGTCCTTAAGACACGTTCCCAAGGTGCCAAAGGCTGGAAATAAATGTCGAGGGCTTCAAGAGAAAACATGGGAACGATTTTACCTCAAGAGGATTACCCAAACAACCAACAACCAACAAAAAAAAGAAATTCATGCATTCCAATTTACCCAATCGTTCCATAACAATCCAAGGTTCATACAACCGAACATTACCAAATCATCAGAGTACAATGGAAACAAAAGACAACGACGATAATCCATGACACCTCCATAGCTCTACTCCAGATCCAAACCCCATGCTCCACCAAGCATCATGAGGCACCGCTAAATGAAGGTGATGCAACCTTTGACCATGTCTTGGTATACTACATCTGCAGAGACACTAGAGTGCCAAACCAGGGGGTGAGTACAACTACTCAGTAGTATTTCCCCAAATGACTTCCCTACACACGCCACTAGGATAAACCGTTAGCACATTTATAAAAAACATTTCATATAAACCAATCCCATTTTAAATCATATTACAAAATCAAAACATTCCACACAAGGGAATGCCACAACAATCAAGCCACATGTCGGTTACCATGTTCACATTTCACTCCCAAGCCCCATCTACAAACATCACATAGTCAAGTAATCAACCAACAACGAGGGTAATTTCTCATCCAACCTGTTCACAACCTGACAAGTGGTACTTTCTCAGCCACATACCTTGATGGTGGCCCTTCTTTCCATTATCCATCCATTTCCCTGATAATAGTTGCACTTTCTCGACCCCTCTACAATATCACAACATATTCTAATACAAAATCCCATCTATATCCACACAAGCATGAGAGACAAAATAATCTCACATTATCGCAAACACCATCACATGCCATTTTCATGCTCTAATTCATTTTCATTTTAAAATCAACATTTTAAAATCATCTAATTGAATCCATTTCCAAAAAAACCCATTTTTACCCAAAAATCCCAATTTCATGCAAAAAACCCCCAATTTCCTCACCCATCGATTTTACAAAAAAATTGCCACATGAATTACCAATTAAATTTCAAGAACTCAATTTAATTTTAAATGAACCGCACAATTCCACCAAGTGGAGTTGAGAGGGAAGCCACCTACCTTTAGGGTTCCCGAGAAATCAATCAACACACATTCACACCTCCAAAACCGGTGAACACACCACTGAAACCTCTCTATATCCTCTTACCTAACACCCACAATCCTAAAAAAATCATCTAAATCCACCAAAACCCTATATCTACACACAACATGTGTAGATCTAGAAAACAAAGAGGGAGGGAAGAGTAGATCTAGAGGAAAACTCAAAGAAACCATGGGAGAAGACTTACCTGGGAGGAATCGCCTTCAAAACATCTTGAATCCTCTTCAAAACCCTTCCAAAAAGAGTTGGATAGCCCTTATATCCCATGAGAACCGAAAATCCCAAGTGAGGCTCGAGTGGGAGGAAAATAGGAGTTTTTTAGGTCAAGACCGAGGGATTTCGGACTTAAAACCCCATCTTTAAGTGGTCGTAGGGTTAGCCCGCACGGTTTGGAAAACTGTGCGCTAACCGTGTACACGCCACTGCCATGAGAGCAAGTTACCACACTGTTTCCTTTCACAGTTTTCCAACCTTGCACAGGCCGTGCATAGCCTACTGCCTCTCCCAGCACGGTTTCCTGGACCATCCGCACGATTTACACTAACCATGCTCAAACCGTGCGCCCCTTTAAAAGCCTCCAAACTCATCGAAAAACATTCCAAACTCTCTCAAACGTTTCCCAACTCATCCCATGCCCGTAAAATCATAAAAAACATAATCAAAGGCTACATACCTCAAACTGAGGGTACTAAATTCTCCCCACCCCATTGGAAATTCCGTCCTCTGAAAGTAGTGTCCCCACCATTTTCTGAACGAGTTCTGGTCACTGCCCTACCATTTCATTCTCTCGTTCCCATGTTTCTTCCTGGATCTGGCCACGTTTCCAAAAAACCTGAACTAGACCGATTCTTTTACCACACAAGACATTCTCTTTCCTATCCACAACCCACACTGGCACGCGCACCAACAGATCATCTGGCTCTAGCTTAAGATGATCCCATCGAATAACATGGCCTGGATCCGGGTGATACTTTTTCAACTGTGACACATGAAACACATTGTGTACCACACTGAATCTAGGTGGAAAAGCTAACCGATAAGACACCTCACCACCCTGCTCAGCAATCTCAAAATGTCCAATGTACCTCAGATATAACTTTCCTTGTTTCCCAAACCGGCGATGTCCCAACCGAGGAGAAATCCTCAAGAAAACATGATCACTCACCACAAACGAAAATGGTCATCGATGATGATCCGCATATGATTTCTGACAACTCTGAGATGTCTCCATCCTCCTCCTGATCAACTTTATCTTTTCTTTAGTCTCCTAGACAAGACTCAGTCCAACCATCAAACACTCACCCGTTTCCACACAACATAGTGGAGAACGACATGGCCGCCTATACAATTCATCAAACGGAGCCACATGTATGGATACATGATAACTGTTATTATATGAGAATTCAGCCAAGGACAGGTGTTCCTCCCACGAGCCACCAAAATACATCCCACAATCCCAGAACATATCTTTAAAGGTTTGTATATTTCTGTAAGATTGGCCATCTTTGTGAGGGTGATATGCCGTACTCATGGTCAACTTTGATCCAAGGGCTTGCTGCAAATATTTCCAGAAACGAGATATAAACCTCAGATCTCTATCTGATATGATAGAAAATGGAACACCATTCCTCTTTACCACCTCCTGGACATAGATTTTGGATAGATCCTCCACCGTATGAGATTCAAGAATTGGAATGAAATGGGCCGACTTCATTAGCCAATCCACTATCAGCCAAATGGCATCATGTTTTATGACCGTTCATGGGATACCTATGACAAAATCCATAGCTATATGATCCCATTCCAAAACAGGGATAGGTAAAAACTACAACATTCATGCTGGCTTCTGGTGCTCGACCTTGACCTGCTGGCACGTCGAGCATCGTAACATTAACTCAGCCACTCTTCTTTTCATTCCTTCCCACCAGAACTGCACTTTCAACGCCTTATACATCTTCTGAATTCTAGGGTGAATTACCCACCTATAATTATGGTACGCCCATAGAATATACTCTTGGCAAGCCACCAGTACAACTATCCGTTTCCCGAAACACAAAACTGAATCTTTATTCATCTTCCAACCCTCAATGGTCTCCCCACCATTGAGTTTCGACCTCAAGGTCTCACACTCTGAATCAGACATCTACACCTCTTTAAATAGGCCTGCCAATTTAGGAATCAAGGAAACCATAAATAAGACCACTTTATCACCTTGGTCCTCACCTTCTAGCCGTATTTCAGTTATCACTGATGTCAACTACCACTGGTCTGATGCCGGCTTCACCGCCTGAGCATATCATTTCCTACTTAATGCATCCGCCACTGAATTTCCCATACCCAGTGTGTACATTAATTCAAAATCAAACATCTGAAGATATTCTATCCATATCCTTTACCTCATTTTCAGATCCCTTTGTGTGAAAATATGCTTCAAACTCTTATGATCCTTGTAGACCATGAATTTCTCACCGAAGAGATAATGGAACCACATTTTCAAAGCACAGACCACTGCCACCAACTCCAAATCACGAGTTGGGTAGTTATTCTCATGCAACCTCAACTTGCATGAGCCATATACAACCACATGATCCCCTTGCATGAGAACGTACCCCAACCCTAATCCATATGGATCACAATACACCACGTACCCTTTCCCTGGTTCTGGAAAAACCAATATTGGTGATGATGTAAGGCGACCCTTTAGTTATTCGAAACACTACTGACACTATTCATTCAACTAGAATGGAACATGCTTCCTTGTCAAAGATGTCACTAGTGAAACCAATAGTGAAAAGTCACGAAAAAAACGATGATAATACCCAGCTAGACCTAGGAAACTCGGTATCTCAAACAAATTCTTTGTCGGTTGACACGGGATAATGGCCTCTATGTTTTCTGGATCTATTGAAACACCTTTTTCAACAATCACATGGCCATGAAAATGAACTTCCTATATCCAAAAGTCACATTTTTTCAATTTGGAATACAACCGATGATCTCTCAAGATCCCTAGAAATATTGCCAAATGTTGTTCATGCTCCTCCCTTTTCTTTGAATACATAAGAATATCGTCCACCAACACAACCACGAATGAATCCATATATCTCTGAAATATCTAATTCATAAATGCTGTAAACACTTCTGGTGAATTCGTTAGACCAAAGGGCATAACAACGTAATCATAATGTCCATATCGACTTCTAAAGGTTGTTTTAGGAATATCCTCCTTCCTTACTCGCAATTGATGATATCCCAATCTCAGGTCAATCTTGGAGAACCACTGGGCTCCCCTCAACTGCTCATACATGTCATCAATTCATAGAAGTGGAAATCTGTCCGTTATCTTCACATGGTTAAGTGGATGATAATCAACACAAAGTCTTA
The DNA here is from genome assembly GCA_963277665.1 of Viscum album. Classification (NCBI taxonomy): domain Eukaryota; kingdom Viridiplantae; phylum Streptophyta; class Magnoliopsida; order Santalales; family Viscaceae; genus Viscum; species Viscum album. Next base: position 1,664,307,107 of record OY728137.1, read on the forward strand.
ATGTTCCATATGCCTTTTTCAGAAACAATACTGGTGCTGCCCAAGGAGATGTGCTAGGACAGATAAAGACTTTATTTTCTAACTCCTCCAAATAGACTTTAAAATCCCTCAATTATGGAGGTTACATCTGGTAATATGGAAGTGAGATAGGACTGGTCCCCGGAAGGAGATGAATCATAAACTACACTTCTCTTACAGGAGGTAACCCATAGATTTATTTCTAGAAAAACATCCATTAACTAATCAACTGCTGCTAGAAAACACTATTCCCGACACCCTTTATCGAGCCCAACGACAAAGCCACAAACTGATACGATAATGTGCCAACTACTAGTGCCAACAAGACTGTTGCAACCTGCTTCTCATGCCTCTCTCCTCTAAAGAGAGGTCTAACACCATCATGTGTCGTAAAACTCACTGTTCACGCATCACAATCAATGTGGGCCTTAAATTCCATTAGCCAATCCATGCCCAAGATTGCATCATATTCATCCATCTCAAGTACTAAGAAATCCCACACTATCTCAGTCTCTCCCACAATGATTCATCATGCTCTACACAAGAACGCTCGACACTCTTTTCTACCCAGATGGGAATGAAGATTCAAAACCGAAGGCATCATCTCTACCTTTAAACCCAAAAACTCAAAAACACATGCAAAAATAAGAGATTGTGAATCTCTCATATCAAACAACACTTTCATGCATGTATAATTTAATACAATAGTACCTCATAGTGTTGATGGTCCCGACTTATCATCCACCACAATCTGGTCAGCTCCGAACAACATCTTAGTTACTACACCCTGGTCTTTACACCCTTGTTTAGGTGTCATGGTGTTCTGAGAATCACCATGACTAACTTTTCCTTGATGATGAGGGGTATGTTGCTGCCCCCGTCCCGTCGAAGCATGGGATGCATGCGATCCTTGTGGGGGGTCACCCACACTCTTCCTTGGAGTATTCCTACAGTAGCGCTGGAGATTCCCCATCTTCTTATATCTACAAAATTCTCTGGGTTGTGTCATGCAATCCCTCTTGATCTGCGTCGATGATCCACACTGAATACATCCCAATTTAATATGGGGCTTCAGAGGAAGGTTCATCGATCATGTTGTCGCATTTTGTGTCATGCTCCTACTCTGGGAATATGTGTCCCTCTTCTGCTTGAACACAGAGTTAGATTTCCCATTAGTCCCTGTGGGTATTACCACACTTCCTCTGCCCAGAGTTCCCACTAGATGTCGCTCAGCAACCGAGGCTCGATTTACCATTTCAGTGTAGTCCCTGATACATAGCGCCGTTATTTTAAAACATATTTCAATCCTCAAGCATGCCTCAAAAATCCTTTCTTTCAGCGACGTACTACATGCCACCTCAGGTAAAAACCACACTAAGCTTCTAATCTTAGCTGCATATTCCATTACTAACATTTGTTCTTGCTTCAAACTGAAAATGTCAGTTGTATGCTGAATCTTGAACGTATGAGGGTAGAATTATTTGTTAAACAATTCCTCAAAGGTTTCCCAAGTCATAACCTAGTCTATCCCCGCATGGAATACTAGATCCCACCATTGAAGGGAAATATCCTCCAGCTTATATGATGCTAGCTTGACCATCATCTCGGATGGGGTTCCAAAGAATTCAAAAAATCTATTTATTCAGGACAGCCATGCCTTTTCACTTTCTAGGTCTGCATTACCCCTAAAACCTGGTGGGTACTGCTTCTGAAACTGAACCACATAGTCAAAATTCTTGGGATCTTCCACTCTATTTACACTTCCCACTTCTTAGAAGGCTTAGACTATACTTTTCACTAGCTTCTAGTTCACCTGGGGCACAGGTGCAGCCACATTCTCATCAGACACTTACGGTTGGTCTCTACGACGCCTACCCTGTGACATTTCTATAAACATAAAACAAACAAGAATGACTCTCCCTTCCATAGACATCACTAATAAACCACATCAAGTACCATTTCATATTAATAAATCACAACCAAGCTTTCTATTCTTGCACATTTCCCATGTTGCACCATTTTTGAAAATCTACCATTTTCAAAATACCATGTTTATTCACATTTCAGGTTCACACATTTGAAAAAGTATTTTTCAATTAAACCCATAAATCACTAAACCCAATGAAATATGAATACAAGAGGGAATTAATTTCTATCATATATTTCATTCTCATCTCATTAGCTACACCCATAAAAATTAGATTTCCAATGCTTATAAGGGTCTTAAAAACACTTATGTACCCAAATCCATGGTAACTTGAAGTTCATCATAAAAGGGTGAGCTACGTACTTTTATGCTATACATTCCATGTTCTGATAGTCCAACACCATTCTACCATCCTGACTCAAAGAATAACCAAGAACGAATGGCAACTCCAAAGGACTGAACAAGCTGAAACCACTTGTAACACCCTGCCCCTACCTCATTGTCTTGTGGAGACGGTGAGGTTTACATGGCCTTAAGCGACATTCCCAAGGTTCCAATGGCTGGCAATAAATGTTGAGGGCTTCATGATAATAGTGGGGAACTATTTTCCCTCATGAGGATTACCCAAAAAACAAATGACCAACAGCAAAAGAAAAAACAAATGCTTGCATTCCAATTTACCCAATCGCTCCATAACAACCAAAGGTTCATACAACCAAACATTACCAAAACATCATAGTACAACGGAAACAAAATACATCCACGACAGTCCGTGACACCTCCACAACTCCACTCTAGCTCCAAACTCCATGCTCCACCAAGAATCAAGATGAACCGCTAAAATAATGTGATGCCTTACCTTTTCCCTTTCCCGATATACTACATCTGCGAAGACACCAGAGTTCCAAAGCAGTGGGTGAGTATAACTACTCAGTAGGATATCCCCAAATGACTTCCCTACAAACGCCACTAGTATATACCATTAGCACATTTATATAAAATTTATATAAAACAGTCCCATTTTCAATCTTATTACAAAATCCAAACATTCCACAAAAGGGAAATCCACAACAATCAATCCACATGTCGGTTAATATGTTCTCATTTCACTCCCAAGCCCCATCTACAAAAATCATATAGTCAAGAAATCAACCAAAAATGGGGGTACATTCTCATCCCACCAATTCACAACCAAAAATGTGGTAATTTCTCGTCCACTTGCCTAGATGGTGGCCCTTCCATCCATTATCTATCCATTTCAACGATTATAGTGGAACTTTATTGACCACTCTACAATATCACAACACATTATAATACAAAATCCCTTCCATATCCACACAAGAACACGCCACACAACAACCTCACATTATCTCAAACACCATCACATACCATTTTCATGCTCTAGTTCATTGTCATTTTAAAATCAACATTTTAAAATCATCTAATTGAATTCCTTTCCAACAAAACCAATTTTTACCCAAAAATCCCAATTTCATGCCGAAACCCCCAATTTCATCACCCTTCAATTTTCCAACAATTTTTCCACATGATTTACAAATTAAATTTCAAGCACACAATAAAATTGTAAATACACCACTCTATTCCACCAAGTGGATTCGAGAGAGAAGCCAGCTACCTTTTGGGTTTCGTAGAAATCGATCCACACACAACCGCAACTCCGAAACCGGAAAACGCACCATCGAAATTTCTCTAGATCCTTTTCCCTAACACAAACAAGCCTAAAACCATAATCCAAGTCCACTAAAACCCTATATCTACACACAACTAGTGTAGATCTAGAAAACCAAAAAGGAGGATATAGCAGATCTTGAGGAAAACACAAAGAAACAATGGGAGAAGACTTACCCATGAGGAATCGAGTTCAAACCCTCTTGAATTATCTTCAAAACCCATCCAAAAAGAGTGGGAGGGCCCTGAAAGACCATGAGAAACGAAATTACTGATTGAGGATCGAGTGGGAGGAAAAGAGGAGTGTTTTAGGTCAATCCCGAGGGATTTCGGAATTAAAACCCACATCTTTAAGTGGTTGCACGGTTAGCCCGTACGGTTTGGAAAAAAGTGCGATAACAGTGTGAATGCCACTGCAATGAGAGAAGGTGTTCACACGGTTTCCTCGCATGGTTTGGAAAACCTTGCACAGGCCATGTGTAGCCTACTGCCTCTCCATGCATGGTTTGTTGGAGCATCCGCACGATTTACACTAACCGTGCACAAACCGCCAACCCCTTTAAAAGTCTCCAAACTCATCTAAAAACATTCCAAACACTCTCAAACATTTCCCAACTCATTCCATGACCGTAAATTAATAAAAAAACATAAAAAAATGCTACATACCTCAAAATGTGGGTACAAAATTCTCCCCCCATTGGAGTTTCTGTCCTCGGAAAGTAGTGACCCCACCATTCTCCGAAAGCGTTTCGGCCACTGCTCGACCATTTCTTTCTCCTGTTCCCATGTTTCTTCCTGGATCTGGCCATGTTTCCACAAAACCCGAACTAGACCACTGATTTTACCACACAATAATTTCTCTTGCCTATCCACAACCCACACTGGCAAGTGCACCAACAAAACCTCTAGCTCTAGGTGGAAAAGCTAACTGATTACCCACCTCACCAACCCGATCAGAAATCTCAAAAGGTCCAATTTACCTCAGAGATAACTTTCCTTGTTTCCCAAACCGGCGATGTCCCAACCGTGGAGAAATCCTCAAGAAAACATGATCACACACCACGAAAGACAACGATCGTCGACGATTATCTGCATAAGATTTCTGAAAACTCTGAGCCATCTCTATACTCCTCCTAATAAACTTGATCTTTTCTGTAGTCTACTAGACAAGACTCGGTCCAACTATCGAACACTCACCCGTTTCCAACCAACATAGTGGAGAACGACACGACCGCCCATGCAATGCTTCAAACGGAGTCATAAGAATGGATTCATGATAACTGTTATTATAAGAGAATTCAACCATGGACAGGTGCTCCTCCCAAAAGCCTCCAAAATCCATCACAGAATCCCACAACATATCGTCCAAGGTTTGTATCTTCCTCTAGGATTTTCCATCTATCTGAGGGTGATATGACGTACTCATGGTCAACATTGTTCCAAGGACTTGTTGCAAAGATTTCCATAAACGGGATGTAAAACTCGGTTGTCTATCTAATATGAAAGAAAATGGAACACCGTGCCACTTTACCACCTCCTAGACCTAGATTTTGGATAGATCCTCCACCGTATGAGATTCAAGAATTGGAAGGAAATGGGCCGACTTCGTTTTTCGATCCACTATCACCAAAATGGTGTCGTGTTTTTTGATCGTTCATGGGAGACCTATGACAAAATACATCGCTATCTGCTCCCATTTAAAAACAGGGATAGGTTAAGACTGCAACATTCTTGCTGGCCTCTAGTGCTCTGCCTTGACCTGTGGGCAAGTGAAGCATTGTGGAACGAACTCTTCCACACTTCTTATCATTCCTGCCCACCAGAACTGCACTTTCAACGCCTTATACATCTTCTGAATTCTAGGGTGAACAACCCACCTGGAATGATGGTACTCCCTGAGAAGATCCTCCTGACAAGCCATCGGTACAACTATCCATTTCCGAAAAAACAAAACTGATTCTTTATTCAGGTGCCAACCCTCAATGGTCTCCCAACCATTGAGTTTTGACCTCATGGTCTCACACTCTGAATCAGACATCTGCGCCTCTTTAACCAGGCCTGCCAATTCAGGAATCAAGGAAACCGGAAAGAAGACCACATTATCGCTTTGGTCCTCACCTTCTACCTGCATGTCAGTTATCACTGACATCAACTACCACTGGTCGGATGCCTTCTTCACCACCTGAGCATATGATTTCCTACTTAATGCATCCACCACCGAATTTCCCTTACAAGGTTTGTATATTAAGTAAAAATCAATCATCTGGAGATATTACATCCATCTCCTTTGCCTCATGTTCATATGCCTTTGTGATAAAATGTGCTTTCAACTCTCATGATCCATGTAGACCATGAATTTCTCATCGATGAGATAATGGTGCCACATTTTCAATGCATGGACCACTACCGCCAACTCCAAATCACGATTTGGGAATTTCTTCTCATGCACCCTAAAATAGCATGAGCCATACACAACCACATGAGTCCCTTACTTGTGGATCCACCCCAACCCTGATCCTGATGCATGGCAATACACCATGTACCCTTTCCCCAGTTTTGGAAAAACCAATATTGGTGATGATGTAACGCGACCCTTTTGTTCTTCAAAACACTGCTGACACTGTTCATTCCATTGGAATGGAGCATTTTTCCTTGTCAAAGCTATCATTGGTGAAGCCAACAGTGAAAAGACATGAAAAAAACGCTGATAGTACCCAGCTAGACCAAGGAAACTCAATATCTCAAACACATTCTTTGGCGGTTTCCATGAGATAAAGGCCTATATCTTTTCTGGATCTACTAAAACTCCCTTTTCAAAACTTACATGGCCATGAAAACGACCTTCATGTATCCAAAATTCACATTTTAACCATTTGGAATACAACCGATGATCTCTCAAGATCCCTAGCATTATCGCCAAATACTGATCATGCTCCTCCCTTTTCATTGAATACACGAGAATATCATCCACAAGCACCACCACAAATGAATCCAGATATATCTGAAATATCTGATTCATCAATGCCATAAACACTGCTGGTTCATTCTCTAGACCAAAGGGCATAACGACGTACTCATAAGGGCCATATCGACTTCTGAAGGATATTCTAGGAATATCCTCCTTCTTTACTCGTAATTGATGATATCCCAATCTCAGGTCGATCTAGGGGAACCAGTGGGCTCCCCACAACTGGTCAAACAGTTCATCAATTAGTGGAACTGGAAATCTATTCTCTATGTTCACTTGGTTAAGTCGGCGATAATCAACACAAATTCTTAAAGTTTCATCGGCCTTTTTCACAAACAGTACAAGTGCTTCCCACGGAGATGTTCTAGGCTAGATAAAGCCTTTATTTTCAAACTCCTACAACTGGACATTCAACTCCCTCAATTCTACAGGTGTCATCCAGTAAGACAGAATTGAGATAGGACTAGTCCCCCAAAGGAGATAAATCGTAAACTCCACTTCTTTTACAAGATTTAACCCGGTGATTTCTTCGGGAAAAAATGTCCATGAACTGATAAACAAATGCTAGAAAAAACTATTCCCAATACCCTTTGTCGATCCCAACGACAAAGCCACAAAGTGATTCGATAAAGTTTCAACTGTCGGTGCCAACATGATTTTTGGCAACGTTATTCTCATGCCTCTCTCCTCTGAAGTGATTTCTAACACCATCGTGTGTCGTAAAACTCACTACTCACGCATGACAATCAATGTGGGCCTTAAATTCCATTAGCCAATCCATGACCAAGATTGCATCATAGCCATCCATCTCAAGTACTGAGAAATCCCACAATATCTCAATCTATCCCAAAACGATTCAGCATGCTCTACAAAAGAAGGCCCAACACTCTTTTCTACCCAGATGGGTTTGATGTTTCAAAACCGAAGGCATCATCTCTACCGTTAAACCCAATAACTCAACAATGCGTGCATCAATAAAATATTGTGAAGAACTCATATCAAAGAACACTAGGATGCAGGTATAATTTAATAGAATATTACCTAGTAGTGGTGATGGTCCTGAATGATCATCCACCACAATCTGGTCTGCTCTGAACAATGTCTTAGTTATTTCACCCTGGTCTTTACTCCCTTATTGAGGTGTCATGGTGTTCCTAGAATATCCCTGACTAACCATTCCATGATGATGAGGGGTATGCTGCTGCCCTCATCCCATCGAATCATAGGACGCCTACGATCCTTGTGGGGGGTCACCCACACTCAACCTCAGAGTATTCCTACAGTAGCGCTATAGATTCCCCATACGCTTACAAATATAACATTCTCTAGGTTGTGTCGTGCAATCCCTCTTGATATGCATTGAAGAGCCACACTGAAAATATCCCAATTTACTCTGGGGAATCAGAGGAAGGATCACGGATCCCATCATCACATTTTGTGTCGTGCTCCCGCTCTAGGAATATGTGTCCCTCTTCCGCTTGAACCTAGTGTTAGAGTTCCCATTAGTCCTTGTGGGTATTACCACACTTCCTCTGCCCGAAGATCCCAGCTGATCTCACTCATCTACCGAGGCATGATTTACCATTTCTGTGTAGTCCCTGATACACAGCGCCACTATTTGAGAATGGATTTACAGCCTCAAGCACGCCACAAAAATCCTTGTTTTTAGAAACGTGCTACCCGCTCTAACACCCCAAGATTTCATAGTTTGTTATTTCTTCAAAATAATTCAATAACTTTCACTACATGCAACATCGAGTTAAAGCGCACCATGACTTACCAAACAAGCTGTTCAAAAGAGGTTATGAATAGTATTAACTAAATTTTAAACTTTATATAATCTTTATAATTTTAGAATCCATAGTATGAGTTTCTTAGACATAATGTAAGAACAAATTCCTTTTTTTAGATAAAATAATTATTTTTCAAAAATGTACTTTTACCAACTTTAATAGTGAACCCTTTTTAAATCCAATATTTTAAACTTTTATACATTCAATTTGACTAAATAAATTTATTCTTTAGAATGGGGACATAAAAAAATTTACAATGTAACACCCCAAGCTTCCACGGTATGCTTCTCTATTAATAATACAGTAGCGTGTGTTGTACGCAACTTCGAGTACTAACACACACTGCAACCAATCAAACTAGCCATAATGAATATTAATACCTAATTTTTAAAATATTATAAATTTTATCTCTCAAAATGGACTTCATTTTTGGATTCAGAGTATCAAATTTAGCCTAAGGTGAAATTTTGGTACTTTTCGGATAACTTTAATATTTTGATGAATAGTGAAAATTACTAAATATTAATTAAAAACAAAATTTTTAATCAAAATAATTAATAGTGAGAAATTATGAATTTGAGTGGTTTTAAAGTATAATTAGAATATATTTTTACCATTTTATCCAATGGTGTTCATTAGAATTAATTTCACTTTGAAATTGGACATAAACAATTGTCAATCTTTTGATATATATTGTTTCTTAAAAACACACTATTTGTTGTGACAACAAGAATTAATTATAAAATTAATTAATTCCACTTATATGTTTTGAATTTTTTAAAATAGACATCATTTTTGAATTCGGAGTATCAATTATAGTTTAGGGTAAAATTTTGGCATTGTTCTGAAAAACTTCAATTTTTGATGAATAGTGAAACTACTAAGTGGTACTTAAAAAACCGAATTTTTCATAAAACTTAATTTGATCGCTTTTGTGATTGAAATTTCGAAAATCCGAGAGACATGGTTAATATCAAGGAGTAAAATGTGGTTCAATGAGATGAAAATAATTTTTGGTGAATAGTAACTTTTTACTTTTATTTACCACGGTTATAAGTAAATAGGGTAATTAAGGGTAAAAATGATATTAATATTACGTTAACGCATGTCCTAATTCTATTGGACAAGTTTACTTAGACCAAAAACAACCTTAGGAAAAAATATTATCATTTAGGTCCACTTGGATTAGATTAGGTCATTTATTATTATTTAATTCAAAGTAGAGTTAAAAGAGTTAAAATCAATGTTTATTTACTAAAATATTTTTAATATATGGTTATACAAAAGATAAATTCAATTGTAAATATTCATTAGAAATCTAAAAATATTTACTACATAATGATATTTTATTTATAATTTTTATACATTAAAAAATTTAATTTATTTATGACACAATGATGATGAAGTAATTACATAATTAATGAAAAATTCGAATAATTGATATTATAAATACCCAAATAAATGTAATTTGAGACTTTCTATAAATACCAATAATTTAATAGGATAATATGACATGTTAGGAATGATTTAATTAACATTTTTTGAAGTAATAATTCTGTTATGATTTTTAAAAAAAATCAATTATTGAATAGTGACAAAATTGACATAAAATGGTTTTTAGAACAAATATTATATTATTAATTGATATTAAATTCCTAATAGTCTAACGTTCAGACAAGAGACTTATATCATGATAGTTGTATCATTAATGGACCACTTGGGTGTCTCTTGGATGTACATATTATGTTTATTAACCATATAATATCAAAATACAAAGAGACATTGAAAAAGTGAAACTAATTAACTAAGAGTTCATACTTAAAGATAAGGTTAATATAATGACCCAAACCTGTCTAAATTCTATTGGTTGAGTGGATTTCTCCCTATACCCACCTTAACCTTTAATTAATACACTTTGGAGCCATTAGAAACCGAATATGAATTTATTATAAAATAATATTTCTAGCTTTTCCAAAGGTGCCCCTCACCCCTCTTATAAAAGGGCACTCTCCCTTATCATTTAATCACACCTTCAAAGCCTTTTGCTTCGGCCAAAATCGGCCCAAATACTCTATCAACTTCCCTCACTTAATCATAGAGTCCATCCTTTAGTCATAAAGAAAACTTAAGGAGCCATTTTGATTAAATCAAATGGAAGAACCCGAAGAAGAGGTAATGATTTCACCACCCTTTTTCAAGTTCCTTTCTTCTTCCACTTCTTCATTCTTTGTTATTACCATTCCAAAATAATGAATCCAGTATCTCCTATATAATCTAATATTATTATAAATATGGTACAACCATATTCAGTATTATATCCATCCTTTTGAATGACATGTCACCACATGTGCATACGTACGGCTTACCGTCTCCATGTTGTGGTGTAATTGTTATTCAGTGTATTATTATTTGGATGGGTATAATAATGATTTTTAATTCATGTAAATAATAAATATAACATGATAATTATTCTCTATATATGATATACCATCCAATTATATATTATTTTAATATCAAAAGAATGATATTTTTGCTCGTGTGTACGTATGGATTACCGTCTCCACGACGACATAAGATTAATTTCCAAGTTCACCATTCATCGACAATTATAAAAATATATATTACTAATAAGTATGTAATATATGACATAATAATGCTACTGGAGAGATATATATATATATATATATAAGTATTTATGTACTTACATATATCTTATTCATTTACTTCCGTTCAATACTATATGAAAACAGAAACAGCGTTTATGCGTACGTATGGACTACCGTCTCCATAAATGGTGTTCTCCATTTCATATATATTTATATTATACATATTTATATTATAAATATATATGATATATTTATCATTTTTTAAATTCTTTAAGTATTTAAATCATGATCTATGTGATACAACCAAGAGTCACAAGTTAAAACACGTACAATAAAGAAAGTGATTATTACCCAAAATGTTAACTTAAGATGGAAATTATTATTAAATGGGTAATATAAAGTCATAAATGATTCAGGTATGATATCATAAATATTAATATGGTTTTGGTGTAATTAATAACATACTATGATCTTCGTACAGGAGGTTAAACGTACCCTCGACTAAAGGAAAGTGCAAGGTAAGGGGTTTCCATCTCACTCCTTATTCCCGTGAGATTCATGCCATATTGACACTATTACCATTTTTGTTGTTTATGTACTGCCCATAATTATATTCTTTGTGTAATACACTTTAATTTATTTGTATTTACATATTCATTGTATGATACCTCTTTCATGGGTTGTATGTTTCGTATGTTACCAAACTGGTCAGGGTTAATTCCACAATCCCTTTATTATCTGAGGTTGTTTTTACATAAGTACCTACTGGGACCTATTTATTATACATGAACATGTTTTATGAAAGAGTTTTCAAAGGGATTATTTTAAGTTACTTTTTACTAAAACATCATTTCAAATGTTTTAAATATTTATTCTTCTAAATCATTTTCATTAATGTCCATGTCTTCAAAATGGTTTTTAAGGTTTTATTTATATGGACATGAATGTTTTTTTAAAAGGTTAATTCCTTTAAAAAGTTTCAAAGTGGTATGGGACACTTTGATTCAAAAATGTCTTTAAATGACTTATTTTCTAAATTGTGTGACTTTTAAATATTTTCATGAAAAGGGGTATTTCTCTGAAAGAGTATTACAAATCAATCTCTTCTATTCAAAATCCTTTAATGGATTTTAAACTTGTTTTGAAGTTGATTTATCATGATACAAATTTTCCATATTTTGTTGAAGGTTTTGTGATATATTTGACTGTGGATTTGTTATTTTTAAACCATTCATGGTTTATGGGTAATGTATTGACATTTCTCATGCTCTTTTTAATACATATTTTTATGTTATATTTCATCCTCTTCTTAAGATGAATATTTTGGACTAGTATGTTCCGGGTTGGGGACCGGTAAAAGTAAGCCCTCCAGGTTTGTGTCTAGTTATTAGAGGCACTCCGAGTTGGTGTCCGGTTATTAGAGGCACTCCGGGTTGGTGTCCGGTTATTAGAGGAACTCCGTGTTGGTGTTCAGTTATTAGAGGCACTTTGGGTTGGTGTCCGGTTATTAGAGGCACTCCGGGTTGGTGTCCGGTTATTAGAGGCACTCCGGGATGGTGTCCGATTATTAGATGCACTCCGGGTTGGGTTCCTGTTATAGTTATCCCCTATGCCATGGCATGAGGCCTTGATAATGAAATTAAAGTTCAGCATTATGCATTCTGTCATTATGAAAGTGGTTTGTGATATTGCATGTGATTATTCAATTAGTATAATATCCATGTGAATAATTAAATGGAATTATTTCATTTTATTTCTACCATATTATGCTGAAGTTCAAGTTTAAAAGGATTTTGTTTTACTTTTATACATTTCCTTATATTTTTATGCTTATTTTTGAAAGTTTCTGTTGTATTCCTTACCCTTACTGAGCATTTGAGCTCACCCCTTTCTATGTTTTATTTTTCCCAAGATTCCAAGAAGTGTAATGTGATTGATATGCAGGGGTATGATAAGGGAATAATGGAATTCATAAAAGATTATTTATGTTGTTTTGTATGTTATGAAGTGTAATGTAACATTCATGTATGCAATCTATTTTCTAAGACTTCTAAAATGATCGGTTCTTCGGGACTTGGTTCCCTGTAATCATGCCAATATATTAAAATAATGCACCGACTCTGGGTCACTGGGGTCGGGGAATTATAGTTGGAATCAGAGAAAGTTTAGAAATAACCTTGGAAACTAGATTTAGATAAAATCTTATTAGATCACATAGCCCGAAGATAGAATTTTAGGATTAGTATAGAAGAACTTCCTAGAATTTTGGTATTGTAGAGATTTTGTGAATTTTCTGAGCAAAACATCACTGTCTAGATATGAGTAGGTTGAGGCGGATCTGGCACAAATGTACCTAGGGTTAAAACCTGAAAACACCGCTTTGAGCTAGACTCGAACGAGAACTGGGGCATGACAACGGGCCTTGGTGTACTCTTGGTTACGACACTCCCAGGGGATATGCTTAGGATAATTCTCATTTTATTTACAAACCATTATGAAGGGCTCATGAGTATATATTACTCAAAGGAAACATTTTTTATGATTATGGATTATATCCATAAACTGTTCAATTTTCATTAGGAATTATTTATTGCAATTCATAAACTGACCTAGTTTATTCTATTGTATAGAAATGGCGGCCAGTAGAAGGAATGTGAACTCCAGTAATACATACGATCCAAAGAGTAAGAAGGATCATATCTTTCATGGTATTAAGACATAATTTATAAGGGAAATAGTCTCCCATGTATTATCATCATATGAAGAAATAGTATCATGTGTGTATAAGATAACTAAAGAGTTTACTGAGTCCTATGGCTTTGAAGTGAAGCAAGAGAAGAAAAGGATGGAAGAGAGAAAGATGGATAAAGGGAAGAGGGAAAAGAATAATTTCCCCATATGTGTTAACTGTGGGAAGAATCACCCTGGAACTTTCCTAAAAAGAATGGTAGTTTGTTATAAGTGTGGAGGAAAATGGCACAAGGTGCGTGACTGCAAGGGTAAGAAAATGGCTTCAAATGTACAATGCTTCATTTGCAAGGAGTTTGGACACTACGCGAACCTATGTCCCAGTCATTAGACTATGCCACAAATTATGTTATTGGATAATAATCAAGTTATGATACTACCACAGAAGAAGAAGAATGTTTAGAGTTCTTATGTTGATTATGTCATTTGGGTGTTGTATCAACAATGTACTTGTTATAATAATTATGGAGTATATAAGGATTGTACTGCAGTACTATATCATTACGGACTTGAGATTGTGTGGAACAAAGAAAAGTGACTCAATAGCAGGATAAATTTTTGGAAAATATATGGATGAGAGAATGTAAATCATAATATAGTTCTGATACCGAGGTAGTGATTTTAGAATAATACATGATTGATTTGGATAAATTATAATGGATATTCTTGACTACAATGAAACTGATTAATGATTTGTATATTCCATCATTGTTGGAGTTTACAACATTTTTGGATTAAAGGAGTATATCCATTATTATTTAAGGAATAAGGGATCATGAATGTAATCAATAAGGTTTTATGGTAATTCAGGATGTTGTAGTGTTTTAAAAGAATACATGATGAAGGTGTTCACATGTTATTACGCAGCAAAAATGATCTTCATTTTTGGACTAAAGCATTTTGGATAGTTCTTGTTTGGATTATTTTTGGATTTCCATAAAAGGACAACCAGGAGGTTGGGTGGCACCCGGTCACGTCTGGCAAGGCTGCGAGACTTGAACCCACAACCGAATGGCGACAAGGGTGTATCAACTACCACTACCCCACGTAATGTCCGGGAATAAATAATGTAGTTTTTTTTAAAAGATCTGGTAGATGAATTATAAATTCGTTTTTCTTAACCCTATACGAATAGGATAAATAGAATATATTTTTTACGTTCTATAATCTTTTAGAGTGAAAGGTTATTTTGTGGTAGAAATTAGTTAAAGTGTGGAAATCTACTTTTCAAGAATATATTTTTCTTATTCTCTTATTCTATGAAGAAATTAATTCTTATAAATTATTTACGGAATCCAAAAACCAAAAATGTGTTATCCTAATACCCTATGTTTTGTTGAACCGATGGTATTTCAAATCATCATAGATTGATGAATTTATGGACATCAATTTTACACTTTTTTGTGATTGATGACCTAAATCACTATTTATAAATATTTATGTTTTTCCTCCAATTATATGTCTCTAATTTCCACCAATGTTCTCCTAATCCAGATCCTAATTTGGTGGTGACCCTTTCATTTCTCTTTTCCTCATATTAAGACTAAATTATAGTAATCCAATTTCTGATGTGGGTTTTCCCACAAAGATATTTTCTATTTTCAACCTTTTATTTTTGAAGAAAAATTTCAAATTGCGAGTACGCAATTTATTGAATGAGGGGAGAATGTAACACCCCATGATTTCATAGTGTGTTATTTCTTCAAAATAATTCAATAACTTACACTACATGCAACATTGAGTTAAAGCGCACCATGACATACCAAACTAGCCGTTCAAAAGAGGTTATGAATAGTATTAACTAAATTTTAAACTTTATATAATCCTTATAATTTTAGAATCCATAGTATGAGTTTCTTAGACATAATGTAAGAACAAATTCCTTTTTTTCAGATAAAATAAGTATTTCTCAAAAATGCACTTTTACTAACTTTAATAGTGAACCCTTTTTAAATCCAATATTTTAAACTTTTATATATTCAATTTGAATAAATAAATTTATTCTTTAGAATGGGGACATAAAAAAATTACAATGTAACACCCCAAGCTTCCATGGTATGCTTCTCTTTGAATAATACAGTAGCGTCTGTTGTACGCAACATCGAGTTCTAACACACACTACAACCAATCAAACTAGCCGTAATGAATATTAATACCTACTTTTTAAAATTTTAAAATTTTATCTCTCAAAATGGACTTTATTTTTGGATTCGGAGTATCGAATTTATCCTAAGGTGAAATTTTGGTACTTTTCGGAAAACTTTAATATTTTGATGAATAATGAAAATTACTAAATTTTAATTAAAAACAACATTTTTAATAAAAATATTTAATAGTGAGAAATTATGAATTTCAGTGGTTTTAAAATATAATTAGAATATATTTTTACTATTTAATCTAATGGTGTTCATTAGAATTATTTTCACTTTGAAATTGGACATAAACAGTTGTCAATCTTTTGATATATATTGTTTCTTAAAAACACGCTATTTGTTGTGACAACGGGAATTAATTATAAAATTAATTAACTCAACTTATATGTTTGGAATTTTTTAAAATATACATCATTTTTGAATTTGTAATATCAATTATAGCTTAGGGTGAAATTTTGGCATTGTTCTGAAAAACTTCAATTTTTGATAAATAGTGAAACTACTAAGTGGTAGTTAAAAAAACTTAATTTTTCATAAAACTTAATTTTACAGCTTCTGTGATTGGAATTTAGAAAATCTGAGAGACACGGTTAATATCAAGGATTAAAATTTGGTTCAATGAGATGAAAATAATTTTTGGTGAATAGTAACTTTTTACTTTTATTTACCACGGTTAAAAGTAAATAGGGTAATTAAGGGTAAAAATGATATTAATATTTCCCTAAAACATGTCCTAATTCTATTGGACAAGTTTATATCGACCAAGAACAACCTTAGGAATCAAATATTATCATTTAGGTCCACTTGGATTAGATTAGGACATTTATTATTATTAAATTTGAAGAAGAGTTAAAAGAGTTAAAATCAAAGTTTATATACTAAAACATTTTTAATATAGGGTTATACATAAGATAAATTCGATTGTACATATTAATTATAAAGGTAAAACGATTTCCTACATAATGGTATTTTATTTATAATTTTTAGACATTATCAAAATTTAATTTATTTATGACACAATGATGATGCAGTAATTACCTAATTAATGATAAATTTGAATAACTAATATTATAAATACCCAAATAAATGTAATTTTAGACTTTTTATAAATACCAATAATTTTCTAGGATAATATGTCATGTTAGGATTTATTTAATTAACTTTTTTCGATGTAACCATTCTGTTATTTGTTTTACAAAAATCAATTATTGAATAGTGTCAAAATTGACATAGAAGAGTTTTTAAAACAAATGTTATATTATTAATTGATATTAAATTCCTACAAATCTATGGTTCGTCCAAGAGACTTATATCATGATATGTGTATCATTAATGGACCACTTGGGGGTCTCTTGGATGTATATAGTAAGTTTATTATACATATAATATAAAAATACAAAGAGACATTCTAAAAGTGAAACTAATTAACTAAGAGTTAATACTTCAAGATAAGGTTAATATAATGACCCAAATCTGTCTATATTATATTGGATGAGTGGTTTTCGACCCATAACCACCTTAATCTTTAAATAATCCACATTGGAGCCATTATAAACAGAATATGAATTTATTATAAAATAATATTTCAAGCTTTTCCAAAGGTGCCCCTCACCCCTCTTATAAAAGGGAACTCTCCCTTATCATTATCTCACACTTTTAAAGCCTTTCGGTTCGGTCAAAATCGGCCCAAATACACTCTAAACTTCTCTCACTTAATCCTATAGGCCTTCCTTTAGTCATAAAGCAAACTTAAGGATCCCTTTTGATCAAATCAAAAAGAAGAACCCGAAGAAGAGGTAATGATTTCACCACCCTTTTTCAAGTTCCTTTCATCTTCCACTTCTTCTTTCATTGTTATTACCATTCTAAAATAATGAATACAGTATCTACTATATAATGTAATATTGTTATAAATATGTTACAACCATATTCAGTATTCTATCCATCCTTTGAATGACATGTCACCATACGTGTGTACGTACGGCTTACCGTCTCCACATCATGGTGTAATTGTTATTCAATATATTGTTATTTGGATGGGTATAATAATGATTTTTAATTCATTTAAATAATAAATATAACATGATAATTATTCTTTATATATGATATAACATCCAATTATATATTATTTTAATATCAAAAGAATGTTATTTTCGCTCGTACGTACGTACGGATTACCGTCTCCACGACGCGATAAGTTTCATTTCCAAGTTCACCATACATCGACGATTATAAAAATATATATTACTAATAAGTATGTAATATATGACATAATAATGCTACTGGAGATATATATATATATATATAAGTATTTATGTACTTACATATATCTTATTCATTTACTTCCGTTCAATATTATATGAAAACAGAAACAGTGTTTATCCGAACGTACGGACTACCATCTCCATAAACAGTGTTTTCCATTTTATATATATGTATATTATACATATTTATATTCTAAATATATATGATATATTTATCATTTTTTATATTCTGGAAGTATTTAAATCATGATCTAAGTGATACAACCAAGATTGACAAGGTAAAACTCGTAAAATAAAGAAAGTGATTATTACCCAAAATGTTAACTTAACATGGAAATTATTATTAAATGGGGAATATAAAGTCATAAATGAATCAGGTATGATATTATAAATATTAATATGGTTCTGGTATAATTTAATAACATACTACGATCTTCATACAGGTGGTTAAACGTACCCTCGACTAATGGAAAGTGCAAGGTAAGGGGTTTCCATCTCACTCCTTATTCCCATGAGATTCATGCCATATTTCCACTATTAACTTTTGTGTGGTGTATGTACTTCCAATAATTATATTCTTTGTGTAATACACTTTAATTTATGTGTATTTACATATTCATTTTATGATACATCTTTCATGGGTTGTATGTTTAGTAAGTTACCAAACTGGTAAGGGTTAATTTCACAATCCCTTTATTATCCCAGGTTGTTTTTACCTAAGTATCTACTGGGACATATTTTTTATCCATGTACATGTTTTATGAAAGAGTTTTCAAAGGGATTATTTTTTTTACTTTTTACTAAAACATCATTTCAAATGTTTTAAATATTTATTCTTCTAAATCATTCTCATTAATGTCCACGTCTTCAAAATGTTTTTTAAGGATTTATTTATATGGACATGAATGTTCTCTTAAAATGTTATTTCCTTTCAAAAGTTTCAAAGTGGTATGGGACACTATAATTCAAAAATGTCTTTAAATGACTTCATTTCTAAATTTTCTGACTTTTATATGTTTTCATGAAAAATGGGTATTTCTCTGAAAGAGTTTTACAAATCAATCACTTCAATGTCAAAATCCTTTAGTTGATTTTAAACTTGTTTTGAAGTTGATTTATCATGATACAAATTTTCCATATTGTGTTGAAGGTTTTGTGATATATTTCACTGTGGATGTGTTATTTTTATACCATTCATGGTTTATGGGTAAATTATTGAAATTTCTGATGCTAGTTTTAATACAAATTTTTATGTTAAATTTCATCCTCTTCTTAAGATGAATGTGTTGGACTAGTATGTTCCGGGTTGGGGACCGGTAAAAGTAAGTCATCTGGGTTGGTTTTCGGTTATTAGAGGCAATCCAGGTTGGTGTCTAGTTATTAGAGGGACTCCGGGTTGGTGTCCGGTTATTAGAGGCACTACGGGTTGGTGTCCAGTTATTAGAGGCACTCGAGGTTGGTGTTCGGTTATTAGAGGAACTTCGGGTTCGTGTCCGGTTATTAGAGGCACTCTGGGTTGGTGTCCAGTAATTAGATACACTTTGGGTTGGGTTCCGGTTATAGTTATCCCCTAGGCCTTGGCATGAGGCCTTGATAAAGAAATTAAAGTTCAGCATTATGCATTCCATCATTATGAAAGTGGTTAGTGATATTGCATGTGATTATTCGATTGTTATAATATCCATGTGAATATGTAAATGGTATTATTTCATTTTATTTCAGCCATATTATACTGAAGTTCATGTTTAACAGGATTTTGTTTTAGTTTTATACATTGCCTTAAATGTTTATGCTTATTTTTGAATGTTTCTATTGTATTGCTTACCCTTACTAAGCATTTGAGCTCACCCCTTTCTATGTTTTATTTTTCCTAGGATTCGAATGAGTGTAATGTGATTGATATGTAGGGTTTAGATAATGGAATAACGACATTCATATAGGATTATTTATTTTGTTTTGTATGTTATGAAGTGTAATGAAACATTCATGTATGTAATCTACTTTCCAATACTGCTAAACTAATCGGTTCATCAGGACTTAGTTCCTTGTAATCATGCCAATGTATTAAAATAATTCACCGACTCTGGGTCACTGGGGTCGGGGAATTACACCTGCCACCTCTGGTGAAAAGCACACTAAGCTCATAAACTTAGCTGCATATTCCATTACCGGCATTTTTTCTTTCTTACAACTGAAAATGTCAGTTGTACATTGAATCTTGAACATATGAGGGTATAATTGTTTGTTAAACAATTCCTCAATGGTTTCCCAAGTCATAACCCGGTCTGTCCTCGCTTGGACTACTAGATCCCACCATTGAAGGGAAAGATCCTCCAGCTTATACATTGCTAGCTTGACCTTCATCTCGGATGGGGTTCCCATGAATTAAAAAATTCAATTTATTCTGTACATACATGCTTCTTCCCTTTCTGGGTCTGTATCACCCCTAAAAATCGGTCGGTTCTGCTTCTGAAATTGAACCGCATTGTCAAAATTCTTGGGCTCTTCCACCCTATTTACCCTTCTCACTGCTTGGAAGTCTTGTACTTACTTTTCACTAGCTGCTGGTTCACTTAGGGCTCATGTGAAACCACATTCTCATCAGGCTTTCCATTCTTTCACATTTACCATGTTGCACCATTTTTAAAAATCAACCATTTTCAAAATACCATGTTTATTCACATTTCAAGTTCAGACATTTGAAAAACTATTTTTCAATTCAACCCACAAATCATTAAACCCAATGAAATATGAATCCTAGAGGGAATATATTTCTATCATATATTTCATGTTCATCTCATTGGCTACATCCACGACAATGATATTTCCAATGACTATAAGTGTCTTTAAAACACTTATGTACCAAAATCCCTGGTAACTTGAAGTTCAACATAAAAGGGTGAGATACGTCCTTTTATGCTATACATTCCATGTTTCGATATTCCAGCACCTTTCTACTATCCAGACTCAAAGAATAACCTAGAACGAATGACAACTCCAATGGAACGAACAAGCTGAAACCACTTGTAACAACATGCCCCTAACTCATTGGCATGAGGAGGTGGTGAGGGTTACATGGACTTAAGCGACATTCCCAAGGTGATAAAGGCTAGAAATAAATGCCAAGGGCTTCAATAGAATAGTGTGGAATGATTTTCTCTCAAAAAGATTACCCAAACAACAAACGACCAACATTAATAGAAAAAAAATGCATGCATTCCAATTTACCCAATCGTGCCATACCAAGCCAAGGTTCATACAACCGAACATTACCAAAACATCAGAGTACAATGGAAACAAAAGACATCCATGACAGTCTGTGACACCTTCACAGCTCCACTCTAGCTCCAAACTCCATGCTCCACCAAGCATCATGAGGCACATCTAAAATAAGGTGATTCCTTACCTTTGCCCATGTCCGGGTATACTACATCTGCAAAGACACAAGAGTTCCAAAGTAGTGGGTGAGTACAACTAATCATTAGGATTTCCCCAAATGACTTCACTACACACGCAAATAGGATATATCGTTAGGATATTTATATAAGACATTTTCTATAAAACAATCCCATTTGAAAACTTATTACAAAAGCCAAACATTCCACACAAGGGAAAGCCACAACAATCAAGCCACATGCCAATTACTATGTTCACATTTCACTCCAAATCCCCATCTACAAACATTACATAGTCAAGATATCAACCAACAACGGGGGTTCTTTCTCAGAAAACCCATTCACAACCCGAAAAGGGGTAATTTCTTGGCCACTTTCTAAGATGGTGGCCCTTCCTTCCATTATCCATTCATTTCCATGATTATAGTGGCACTTTCTCGACCACTCTACAATATCACAACACATTCTAATACAAAATCCCATCTATATCCACACATGCACGAGCCACACAACAATATAATATTATCACAAACACCATAACATGTCATTTTCATGCTCCAGCTCATTTTCATTTTAAAATCAACATTTTAAAATAACCAATTGAATCTATTTCCAACAAAACCCATTTTTACCCAAAAATCCCAATTTCATGCCAAAACCCCAAATTGCATCACCCATTGATTTTCCAAAAAAATTTCCACAAGATTTACTAATTAAATTTCAGGTACACAATTTAATTGTAAATTCACCACATAATTACACCAAGTGGAGTTTATATAGAAGCCACTAACCTTTAGGGTTCCCGAGAAATCGATCTACCCGCAACCGCAACTCCGAAACCAGAATACGCACCACTGAAACCTCTCTAGATCCTCTTAACTAACACCCACAATCTTGAAAACATCATCCAAGGCCACCACTACACTATATATATACACAAAAAGTGTATATCTAGAAAACCTAGAAGGAGGGAAGATCATATCTAGCGGAAAACACAATGAAACCATGGGAGATGACTTACTCGGGAAGAATTTCCTTCAAACACTCTTGAATCCTCTTCTAAACCCTTACAGAAAGAGTGGGAGAGACCTTATATCCCCTGAGAACAAAAAATATTGACTGAGGCTCGAGTGGGAGGAATAGAGGACTGTTTTAGATCAAACCCGAGAAATCTCGTACATAAAAACCCCAACATTAAGTGACCGCACGATTAGCCCGTACAGTTTGGCAAACCATACACTGGCCATGCGCACGCCACTGCCTTGAGAGCAGGTGCCCACATAGTTTCCTTGCACAGTTTGGTAAACTGTGCACACACCGTGCATTGCCTACTTCCTCTCACTGCACGGTTTTCTAGAGCATCCACACGATTTACACTAATCGTGTTCAAACTGTGTTCCCCTTTAAAAGCCTCCAAACTCATCCAAAAACATTCCAAACTCTCCTGACTGTTTCCCAAATCATCCCATTCCCGTAAACTCATAAAAAACATAAAAAAAAGATACATACCATAAACTGGGTGTACTACAATTATTTAATGATATGAGGAATTTTTTCAAATATGTTATGGATGTTGGGACATTCATTACATAGTATTTTGTTTCATTGTAGTGTAATTTTTAAAAACTAATTTTGAGGGATTAGAAGGTGGAAAAGTATTTTATAGAAAATGTAGAATTTATAAATAATGGGTTTTGTATGAATTTAATATTTATGAAAATTGTGTTTTAGGAATTTGGAAAATATTAGGTTTTCATTTAGATTCAAAATTGAAGAATCACATTTCAATCAATGCTCATCGGTCTCATTTTTTCATTCCCCAGGGAAGAACTAAGTGGAATAGAGTCCTTTAAGAGTATTACTTGATAGATTTAATTTGAAGATTAATTCATGAATTTAACATAATGTGATTGACTTTTTAGAAGGTTAAATAATATTTAATGTTACTCAATGGTATGCTTCAATAATTATAAATTCAATTATATAAAATCCGGAATATATCAATTGATTTCATGGTATTTTTTATATATATAAAACTTAATTTAACAATAAAATTTGGTTTATTCTTGATATTTTAACTTATCTTCACATTTTCACCCCATTATATATATTATGACCTTACAGAAGCTGTATAGACTATATCAAAATGGGATTATAAATTTAGATGGAGTCCCACTATCCATTGTATCAATATGTGATCCTATGTTCAAAATATAATTTTTAACAGACTTTTGAATTATTTGGGTAATGAATTAATGTTCATAATTTTTTTTATTCATAAATATGATGGATATCATAAAAAGATGATTTCAATAATGGAAGAAATGTTGTAATCTTTCTCTAAGGATTAATAAGTAATTAATCATGAACATCATTTTTTCGTGTTTTCTTATGATAATATTTTTATTCAATTATATAGATGGAACAATTTGAGGAATTATATAGATAGGGTTGTCTGAAAATTTTCTTTTAAATGAAAATGCTGAAAGGATGTCAATGGTACAAGAGTTGGTAGTGGAAACTATTTTATTTGGTTCTGAAGAACTGACAAAAATTTAGTTTATGATATCATATATTCATAGAATTGAATATCCATAAACTCCTTATAAAATAATTATTTTTAATTTGTATAACATAGTTTATTATAACATCCCCTTAGTAGATATCACATTAAATTAGCATAATAGTTCCCCAATATGATGGGACCTCAAATGTTATATGACACTATTCTTAAATACATTATCAATTTTCATATGATATCATTTTTTGAGACTAATGGGACATTGATTCACATTCTCTTGATTTATTCCCAAGGAAATATGAAATGTTGGTTATTAAGAAAGTGAGACCCTCCAGATGGAAATACACATTTATATTTGTCATTTCTTGTTCCTAGGATCAGAAATGTATTCTTGTCATTAGAAATTACAATTATTATTAATGAGTATAACTACTTATATACTTTGATGAATTAATGAAAACCTTGTTGAATGATGTTTTCATCAAGGTAGAATATGTTGGGTTCTTCACAAGTAATATTTCTGTAAGGAATAATTAGGGAATGTATTTGTCCATTCTATTCATTAATGGAATTATCTATATATGTCGCTTAATTGTAAATAATAGGGAATAATAAAATCCTTGGGCATGATATTATATAGTCAAATTCATATTTGAAGAAGTCAATTAAATAAAATTCAATAACATTAATTTACGTTACAACCATGCAACATGCTTGATTTAAGATATAATGATAAACGGATTATGTTACATAAGAAGTGTCCTTATGAGATATGATGTCATTTCAAAATTAACATATTTCCCTATGGGTTCCTTGGAAGGATTATATACTCTATCCTTGGACATTGTATTCTTCACTAAATTCCACTATGAACAAGGCCTAGTGCATCACATACTATGTGTATCCAAAATCTAAGTTAAATAAAAATATTTTCATTTATTATTTAACATGTTCATCATATAATTTCCAGACATATTATTGAATAGTAATGAATTTTTTCATGATGTTATATGATCTGTCAGTATTGATCGATGATTATATAATGTGAGAAAAATATATAATAAATATTTATAAAATATTTATAAAATATTTATTTTCTATTAATGAATATAATATTTACTTATTTATTGTCAAATAATTAAGTGATATTTATTAAATAAATAAATTATCATTATTCATGAGAATATAATTATATATGGGGGAATGGTGGACCATGATTAATGGTTCTCTAAGAAAAAAAAATATTGAGTATTATTTGATTAATTAAATGTTAATTCAATTCTCAAGATAAGAACATATCGTGAAATTATAATAATAATAATATTTTTTTGATATGTGGTTATGATGGGATTAAATAAATAATGAATGGAATTTTGTTGTTATTTAAATTTAACGTAGGCTATAAATAAAACAAATTATATTACATTGTATGAGATATAATTCTTTTTTTGGTTGTGAACAATGTATTAAGAGAATAATCATAATACCAAGAGAGGTCACTTCTCTAAAAAATCTCCAAAGAATAGAGATATATTTTCCACTACCTCCCAATCTTATTTCAAGAGTTATCCTGGAGAAAGCATTAGAAGTAGTTATCGAGATGATCAAAGGAAGACGAGGCATGTCATATGATCATCCATATTAGAACCCATAGATTCCTATTGAGGCATTTGAGGATTTTTAGAACACATTTATATCACTATTAAGTGAAATATTTCCTTTATTTTTATCGCAATTATGGCACAACACATATCTATTATGAGATAAATAAATGATGGAAAAATTTGATCATGTTAATTATTTTATAAAATGAATTAATAATCAACAATATGTGATGATCTTTTCTTTGGTTATGGAGTTCAATACCTTGTTATTTTCATTGATTCATATCCATAGAACTAGACATTAATCATTATTAAATTCTTAAAATGTCCATCGATAATGATAAATAGAAATGTTGGGCACATCCCACCGCACACATCTACTATTTTCGAAACCTAAAAGTAGAATCAATGTTGTTAAATATTTATTCATAATTATTTAATAAACATTGATTGATATATTCATTTTTTTATTTACTTTTAAATTTATGTGTAATCATTGTTGTAATATAAAATGAATGATATTATCCTTCCTCAATCATTTTTAATATATTTATTCAATATGATAAATATTATAAAGAAATTAAAATAGTAAAATCATCTTGAGGTTCCATGGATTTTGGCTGGAAAATAGAGGAGTACACACCATGTAACATGAGTTAAACATTATGTAATTATAGTCAATGCATCATAAATTAAATTAAAAATTAATTCAATCTATTTAAATTGAACAAATGCATTTTATTAGTTTCATGTATCACTTTTGACCTGGACAGGCTGTCAGATGGTTCGATAAAGTATATACGTTTTGTCCCACATGCATATTGTCTAATCCTTATGATTCACAGAAGGGCCTTGTGTTACCATAGGTGACCTACCTAAATGATTACAATTTGACTAGGTGACCCCATGTTGTGTAGTCGCTTATACATGTTCTGTATACAAAATTATTCAGGCACGCTTTTCACGCAGAGTCCCTAGACATTTTCCACATATACATACTAAATGATGTACAAAATATGTTGCTCACTGGTACACGACATGTAATTATACAAAATTATATAGATTTAAAATATATTTTTAGGTTACATAAAACATATAAACATTTTTCTTTGTGTGGTCATTATATTGATAGGAAATTCCATGTGAAATTTAAATATATATATATATATATATATATTGTAAACTAAATTAATAATGGTCATATCTATGTATCAGGTATGATTCACTCTATATTTGTTCCACTCAATTCATTAAAGAAATACATGTTAAAAAACATTATGTAATTCTTGTAATAATTATGTTGATACTAAAACTCATTAATGAACAATATATGTTAGTTATTCTATAAGTCACAAAGAATAAAAATTATATGATAATAATAAATTATTTGTAGATTCAATTGTGTATTCAGTATCTTCTCTCCAAGGCACATTTACACACACACAGAATTTTATATTAATTTTTATAATTTTTTTAAAATAATGCTTAATGAAAATCTCAAGGAAATTTAGAAAATAATTAAGATAATATAATTGATTAATTAAAGATGAAAATTAATTTATTTCTCTTGATTATTCTCAAATAAAAATTATTATGATTTGAATGCTAGTTTTATAAACTTTGTAATTTATTTTATGCATTTGTAGGATCCTATGAATATACCACACCATTTTAAGTGAATTTTTCATAATATTTATTATTAAATTAAAGTTTTGGAATTAATGACTTAATTCCACTTATTATGTAAGGTCATATATTCCCATGATTTCTTTTATGTAAAGCCATTGTTTCCATAAAATGTATGTGAGTAAAATAATAAGTAATGGATG
Source organism: Viscum album (assembly GCA_963277665.1). Taxonomy (NCBI): domain Eukaryota; kingdom Viridiplantae; phylum Streptophyta; class Magnoliopsida; order Santalales; family Viscaceae; genus Viscum; species Viscum album. The sequence continues at coordinate 1,664,334,622 of OY728137.1, forward strand.
GTTCTCCCAAGGAATTGGATGTTTGTAGCTAAGGATAAACCAATGCAAGATTGATAAATTGGTGGAAGGGTGGAAAATGATTACATGAAAATTAATTGGATCAAGGTGTGCTATCCAAGGTCAATGGTTAGTTTATCAACTGCTAGATAAACTAACCATCAGTAAAAATCATAGTCGTAACACCAAATTTTTTTAATTATATCATGTAACATGGATATTTCATTATAGAAGATTTTTCATTTCAAAATGATTTAATTAATTTACTATGGATCCAAGTTAAAAATATATAATATTATCTTATACATAAATATAATATATGGCATGATTAAGAATATATTTAAATACATGTAAAATGAATAAGTTTTTCAGGAATATAATAGTTAGAAATATATGAATCAAATCGTAAAATCACTCAATAACTTATTTTATGTTGGTGTACCCTTCCACTACCTTGGATAAAATGGAACTATGGTTCATATTTTTTTAATAGACAATTTTTTTCTTCAATAAATAATAAGGGAATTCTATTTCGATGTTTTAGGCTAAATTAACATAGTTCACATCATCGGTTAAATACCGAATAAGGACATTATGTAAATTATTTGAAAAGGTTGATGAAATCCATGTTATGGATTTTAGGATTAGGTTGTCCACCCATATGTAATGAAAATGAGATTCAATGATGTTATCATTTGGAAGGCCTGCCAAAAACAATTCATGATGAATGTCCAACCAATGTTTGGGTATTGAGAAGAAGAATATAGATTCCTTCTAGTTGAATTTATTATATATTGAAAATTTAGATGATAATGATGAGGGATATTTGGTTTTAATAAAATAGTTGGATGTTAATAAATATATTTTTAAATTATTTTTCCAAATTTATCCAATTACATGACTAAATCTATGATAATTTTAATTGCGTAAACAAAATTATAATTATATCTAACATATTATTATGTACTATACTTAATAAGGAAAACATTTTCAATGGTATGAATTTTCAATAGTGGAAGAGGGGCCTACATGTTATTTTTCTCCATGAAATGAAATTGTTTGTTCTAAATGTACCTTTTCCTGATGATCCATGTAATTAGGAAATTATTGAAGACATATCACTATATGTTTAATATTTGTACAATTCCATATATATTCCATTTTTCAGGCTATCATCCATGTCCAGTAAGCATTTGAAGCAACATGAGGATATGGATTCATATAGCATGATGTATCTCATTTGGTGTCTCTATCAAGATAGGGTGAATTCAAGGATTTATGAGACATCCAATTCTTTATTTGAAATTAGGATTTGATAGTCTTTCCTAGATGGGAATCAAGTTTTCATGAATATTGAACACATTGAATGATTATAAAACATTTTTAATAAATTTATAGACAAGTTTATTACATATCAAATTCATTTTTCACTTCCCAATACCTTCTCCATTTTAGTTAATAATTACAATATGATCACAATATGAAGATTCATTCAAAACATCATATGTTTCGTCACTATGAATATAAGGAAATATGGATTCATAAACCGATAGTCCCCATTATATATAATAATAGTATGAATAAGATAAATGAGAGGAAGAATTATAATAAGTATAATATGTCGAGCACCGCCCTTCTATGAAGTGAAATATCTAGAGATTGGAAAAATAGAAGTATGATGCAGGTTTTGTATGTAGAAATCAAGTCCATTTTTAGAGAAACTACACGAAGAATTAAGTGAGAGCTAATGGTGTGATCATTTATGAGTGTAATAGTTTAATATCTAAAAATTGTTCATTAGAAACCTCTTCTGGTTCCCATATATTTATCCATGTTATGGAAGGAGGTTGTTTCAAAAATATTTCTAAAGGATAGATGGATCTAAGATATGATTCTGTTGTGAGTATGTATTCTCTATCAATTGGTGAGTACTACCATACATTTACATCATTAAGTGTTTTTGTTTTAAAATATTTTTATTATGAAAAATTGGTTACCAAGAATATAATATCTATACCTGCATTGATGTGGATTTGTTTATTTTCATGTCTGTAAATATAATTTGTTTATTTTATAAAAACAACATATTTTATTTTATAGAATATTTAAATAATTGTATTTATGTATTAAATTATGATAATCATGTATTGTAAGTAGAAATTAATCATTTTCACCCAAATCATATAACACCCATCTTTTGAATCACCATTGTAGTCTTGTTATCGATATGTGTTTGAAAATGTACTGTCAAGATTGTAATATATACTATTCTAATATTTGAAAAATTAAAATTTACAATTATTGTGTACAATGAAATATGACCAAACCAGTATTTAGTGGAAAATATTAAAGGATAAGATGGATTCCTGGATGGGTAAACACGTAAGTCTATGGAACATTTATAGTAGATGCTAGAGGTTGATATTCATACATTACCACTTTTACATATAAATTGAGTTGATATGCATATTTTTACTTGATGAGGAATAAGTCCATACCCTTTAAGATATTCAAGGAATTAAATAATTAGATGTAGAATCCACATTGTTTAAAATTAAGAGTCATTAATTGGATGGATGTGTTGACTATCATATCAAAGAGATCATTAACATTTTATTGGTGTTTGAGATTGTATATCTACACACATCACCTTACAAAACATAGTGGAATCATGTTGGTGAATGGATAAATTGTTCCATGCTAGATGTGGTAAGGTCGATGATGTGTCATGCAGATATTGAAATATCTTTTTGGTGATTTTTATTAACATTATGACATAAACATTAAAACTAGTTCAAAATAATGGGTAAATGGAACTCTCTTCGAGTTATAATGTGGAATGAAACCTGTTTTTTCACATTCATGTCTATGGGGTTTCAAAGAACTTTTAAAAGGCCTAATCGTGAATAAAATAGAACAATGTGTTAAAATTATTATCCTTATAGAATATCAAAAGGAAATAAATGTATACTAGACATACAACCCCTTAGAAAAGGATGTCACTTGTACCAAACAAGTAAACTTTATTGAAAGAGGGCACATCCTCAAAATGAACAATATGAGAAATAATAACTATGATGAATCCCATCATTCATAAGTGTTGTATTTGAAATAAGTTCAACTGGTACCTATAAAAGTAGTAGCTAATTAAATAAATGTACTGTATTAGATCATAAGAGTGGTATGAGAACAAGAGAGATATGGTTTTCTATTAACTGAAGACAATGAATCATTATTTATCGACAATTTTGAATGTTAATCCTACAAAGTATAATAAAGAGATCAGAAGCACTACGATGGCATGAATTCAGGAATTCAGGATGTTATTCCATGTATCAAATCTGTGTATGAGGTTCTTGCTGATGCACCGGTTGATGTGAAGGCCTATGGATGAAAATGAGTATTAAAGAAGAAATTGGAAAAGACTTGTAATGTTAATATATATAAATAAAGGATATTGTCTGAATGATTTAAAAAGTGTCATGAAATTAACCAATATAAATTATTTTCACCAATTGACAAGTTTAATCCCATCAAAAGACAATTTAATATAGTATCATACCATGACTATTTGATTAAGAGTACGGATGCCAAAACTATATTCCATAATGGGAACCATAAATATGTTTTTTATATGACACAAACATAATGGTTTTGACGGCAGGTGATGCCAAAATGATTACCTTGTTATAGATATTCATTTATGTAATGAAGCAAGCATCCATTTCATGGAACATTTGATTCAATGAATCCATTAATGAATGTAGTTTCATTATGAATGAATGTTATCTATATGTTTTAAAGAGGTCAAGTGGAAATGTGTTTTTTATCTTTGTAGTAAATTTTTTATGATAAATTAATTATTAATTATGATATACCTATTTAATTGTTTCTTATGTACTAGTTAAATATGTGTTTATATATAATGAACTTAGTTGAAGTGACCTATATTCTTGTGATTGTGATAAATTATTATAGATACTATAGTCAACATTGACTAATTTAACATACATAAGTTGACCAGATACTAATGAGTTTTAGAATAGAACCAAACAATAGAAAATTAGTTCAAAATTCACATGGTTTACATCATTTAAAAAATGTGTGGAAAGATATTTCATGATAAATATAAAATGAGTAAGATCGTATATGTTTTAGAGATAATATCCATCATGTATTCCATGTTATGTAATAACATGATGTTTCTTAGGCATTGAGCCTAGAAGGAATATATCAAGAAGGTCTATAAGGACTACATTGTTATAATGTTAAGGCTATCTTTAGGTATCTATGTAAAATAATGATATGATCCTAGTGTATAGAGGAGATAAAGATAAGGTCATTAGTGGTTTTACATGTGCTAGTTTTTGATAGACTAGTATGATCCAAATTAGTAGTTAGATTCATTTATCTCAATGGAGTAGTTGCATACTGGAAGAGTATATAGCATCTAGTTTTCTCAAAAGCCTATAGTTGATTCTGAGTATATAGTCATTTCTGATGAAGCCATTGATCCTATTGGGATGCATGAATTTTCCCACAAGATTTATGTAGTGCCTATATTTAATGACCTTATAATAATGCATTTTTATTATACAGTAGTAGAGGATCTCGAAAAAGATAAAATTCCACACCAATGGACAAATTGTATTCCCATAATTATCACCTCTTGAGTGATTTTTATCAGAAGAATGGTGTTGAAGTAATTTCCATACTGATGGATGATAGCGTGGTTTCCCCCTCGAATACAAACTTATCATTGTAGAATCATGATGATCATGTGAGAGCTAGTGGACTTATGGTGGTGAATAGTAATATCTACTCTATGTGGGAGTCTTCCGAAGTTGGGGACATAGAAATAAATTTTTATTACATTATGATAACCCCTATTCATCGTTATCGATTTTAATAAAATTATTATCGCATATTGATTATTCTTCGGCATAACATTGTATGTGATAATTTTCTCAGAGTACCTACATAATTTAATTGTCATAGATTCTCTCCACTATGATGAGAACCTATATGTGTTATGATAGTATTCTTAAATATATATTATATTTCTAGATGTATCATTTAAGGGACACAAATGATATAGGTTTTTATGGATGGAGACTCATAGGTCATTGAGGAATGATCTCATGGTGTACAACCATAGTAATATCTAGTTCATGTATTATGAGAATGAGGCCCGCCCAAAAAAAAATCCCCATTTATATGTAACAATATATTGAAATTTTTATTGATAATTGTATTTTAGGTTTTTATTATTTATTATACTGAGTCACATACATTGATTTATTGATTAAAACAATGGTGATCTATGTTTGTGATGTGATAGGATGTTTTGGCTGCATAATTGGTAATATTGAATAATGAATAATGTAAAAAGGGATTGCACCTAATGTACATTAATAGATTTTTATATCTCATTTCAATTGTTGGAAATGATATAACATTAATAAATACATGTTTATGGTGTTCTATAAGAAATTTCAAAATCTATGATATCAAAGAAAGAGTCATTATGAACAGAGGTTGACGAAACCATCATGAAACCCTCTATATTTGATATATAATTTTAAAGTGATTATATTACACAATATGAATTTGTATGATGTATTATGTCATTACAACATTATCTTCCTTCCCTATGGGTGACGTGGTATTTTTGCACACACAAGCCTTAGATATTAATATAATTTATCAAATTCTAATTGGAAAGAGTCCTAGAGGGTCACACAAAAAGTGTACATAGCATCTCAATTAATCCATAATATTATTATTTTATATTTAACAATTTTAGTAAATATTATTCCTATTTGATGTTTAATAATCATTCATTATTTCTTGATGATTTTTATTTTACCACTATTTATTCGAGAGGATATAATGTTAGTAGAATATTTAATAAATAATTACATTATATTTAGTGAAATAATATTTATTTATTTATTGATGAATAATTTAGGGATATTTATATAATAAAGAAATATTTATTACTGAAGTCCTAATAACCATTATAAGGGAATGATGGGTCCGGTTTAATGGTTATATGAGAAATAATAAATAATAAATATAATTTTAGTAAATAATATTAAACTTATTATTCATGTTTAAATAATATAAATGAATTATAATAATATTATTATTATTTCACTGGGGGTTCCACTTGGATTAAATAAATAATACAGGGAAGGAAATGAAATTATTATTTTTTGACCCTAGTGATATATAATCCCAATTATATAATTTTTAAACAATTATGATTAATATTTTATTGTTTTGAACAATAGAATTCGATAATCCTATATAATCATAGAGAGATCACATTTCCAAAAACCCTCCAAAGAATCGAGAGCGATCATCATCCACCTCCAACTATCTAGTCGGTAGAGAAAAAGGAGAATGGTTTGGAAGCAGTTCTCAAGGATATCATAGGCAGATGACACATGAGATATGATATACTATTCTAGAACTCGTAGATTCCTATAGATATATTTTTTTATTTGTAGAACATATGCGGATCCGTGCTAAAGGGAATATTTTATAGATTCCAACAATGATGCTATAGTAAAATGAAGATATGATTCTTTATTATTCAATGATGAAATAATTACATCAAGAAAAATATTTAATAAATTAAATTAATTATAAATAATTTGTAATTATTTTATATATAGTTCCATAATTTTATCCCATGATGGGATTCATTGATTCAATTATTGAGATCATGCTCTTTATCATTTTTTATATCTCATATTAATCATAGATCCTGAAAAAATTAAATGTTGGGTAAGACTCATTTCCAGCTTCTGCTATTCATGTTTTTATATAAATGTTTAGGAATGATTAATTGATTAAGAAACACATGAAAATAGCTCATAGAGTGGAAAAAATTTATGAGGATAACGAGTGAAAAGATTTTTTTCGATGAAGATGATAATCTATTTTTAAAAGTATCACTGTGGAAATTTTTGATTCATTTTGTTTAAAAGGGGAAGATGAGTACTCCTTTCATTAGACCATATAAAATCCTTGAGAATGTATGGTCAGTTTGTAACATATGGTAATAACCTATGAGTTTTTCATAGATATATACAACATTTCATGTTTCAATGATATGGAAGTATTAATGAATTCATAACTTGTTCTGAGCGTTGATGTTGTTCTTCTTGAAGATAATATTTCATATAAATAACAACCAATTTAGATTCATGATTTTACATAGAAAGTGTTGTGGAATAAGTTAATTCATGGTGTTTTTGTTTTTTGGAAAAAACTTATCAATGAAGAGGATATACAAGAATATGAAAATTATATGTGGGAATAATATCCCCACTTATTTGATAAGTGAATAAAATTTCAAGGAAGTAATTTACAAAAATAAAACGTTTTCAATATCCAAGGTACTGATTTGATAATTATTTTTATTATTTATTTATATTCAGGAATTAGATTGTAATTTCTACATATGATGGAAAATATTTCAAATATCATTCATGAATTGAAGCACAGAATATAATCAAAATTATATAGTTTATAAATGATAGAATTCCACGAAATAATAATATACAATTTATATTATTATTAAATATGTATTTTCTGAAACATTTCAATAGAACACATAAAATTAAACTAAATTTTGAAACATTTACTAGATTAATAATAAATAATAAAATTTAATTTTTAACAAAAAATTTCAAAACTTAAATGGGTTGACTTTTTTTTATTTTTCCAAGAACTATTAAATTTTGATGAATATTGAATATTAAAGAATTTTAGTTCATAAAAGAATTTTCATATAATTTTATTATATTGTTAAATTATGTTTTCATTTTGTTTTAATTTATAAACAGATCAATTTTATATAATGCAAACAACTTTATGTTATTGGATTCAATCATACCAAGAACATAGATTTAAAAAATAGTAATGTTTTGTATCTTTTTTCATTAAAAACCATGTTATCATCTTGTATGTGTAATTAATTTTAAACTATTTTTCCAAATTTTTATATTGGAAATATGAAAAATGAATTCCATAATAGGAATTAGAATAATTTATAATTTCCAATATGGCCAACATAACTTATACATAAAAAAATTAGTAAGTGTAATGAACATTAATTACCGTTATTAGGTAAAGTAATGTTTACTTAGTTGTTAAAAATTAATAAGAATACTAACTGTCCAAGACACATGACCAAAACTATTCATCTTTTATTGAATCTATCATATATCCTATTTTATCTTATTTGGTTAATTACTGGATTAGCAATATGTAATGGAGTTGTCAAAATACTGTTTATAATTCTATAATTAAAATAAGGTAACTCACAATCTATTATAAAAAGAAACTCACCCAAACCATCATTTTTAACACATATAAAACAATTTTCAATTACAAAAACATCCCTAAAAATATACTATAATCCCTAATATAACCCATAGGGTTACTGATTTGTGCAGATATTTGAACAATTAGTCTAATTGGGCAAACATAAAAAAGTTACCTGAAAAAGTGGTTACATACTTTTTTGTGAATTTATGTTTATTTATCTCACATACAATAAATTTTATATTATTTAAATTGCAATAAATAAATTAAATATCTTTAATATATGGGATTTTTTTAGTTTATGTGTTTTACCTATATCTACATAGACATCTATAAATTGGTTAATGAAATTGCCATTCACATATGGAGAAGTGTCGCCTTACCAAATGTTGTTGTTCATTTTTCCTTTACCAAATTTAATGGATAGTTATTATGATATACAAAAAATATTTACATCATATTTATGATATTTATGTTTTATTCATACTCATGTAAATATTATATTGCACATACAGTAATTCTTTCAAATTTTTTTAAATTTGATAACATAGTTTGTGGAGGTGTGGACTACCGCCTCGTCAACGAGATGTGATACATTCACTCATTTCATGGAATGTATTAGTGATGGGTTTAATTAAACCTATTTAACACATATATCTCTTTATTATTCTTATAACACAATTAATATTATATAAATATGACATATCATCTTATTATTACGCTTTCCCATACTGAAAAAAGTGATAATGTTATTCATGGATGCACGGACTACCACCCACCCGATGCGTTGTGATTACATTTACATAAATTTAATTATATATATATATATATTATTTAATATATACCATAGTATTTATGATATATCTATCATTCTATATGAATAAATAATACTTATATTCTTCCATTTTTATATTTCAAAAATGATAATGTTACTCAGGCGTACGTATGACCTACCATATCCATGATTGTCTTGTTGCATCATTATTAATTAAATTATTTAATGATTTATTTTAAATCTATAATTACTTTATAAATATGAAAATGAATTAGGGATTATTTTTCTTTAGATGTTATTAAAATGAACCCTTTGATTGTAATTGACCAACACGGTTTATGAATCATAATCATAATAAAACCAAGACACTCAAAATAAAATTAATTGTCTAAATAGTTGTATAAAATTTTATAATAAGTTAAATAAAATTAATAATAAAATTAAAAAATGTAAAAAATATTGTTAATAATGAAAATATTTTTTTTTCGAGAATATAAATACACACATGACATGGTGGAATAAAAGTTTGGGATTTCATCTCAACCTCTATTCAAAGAGGCGCATTTTAATTTTATAGACCTATAATATTTTATGATTTGTATAAATATCCCATTGAGAGAAATATCATGAATATGTTTAATCACAAGTTATTTAACTTTTTTTAAATATTTTATTCATTTATGGGGATTTTTATTTACACATTTCAATATTTTATGGGAGAATTTGATTTATAAAAATCTTTTTATATTTTTGATGATTTTAGTTCAAAATATTATCCTCCATGTTAATATAATTGATAGTATTTTATATTTTTATTTACATAATGGAGTTATAAATGTAATTTTATGTATATTATTAATTTCATTAAAATGTGTTCCAAAAAATTATCTTTTATTGTGTTTTATATGAATTGTTTTATCAAATAAAAATAGGGATATTCTATAATAACTTACAAGATGACGGTGAATTTTCATCCACCATGGAAATTATTTTATATTATGGATTTCTTTTCAAAAATAAGGTGTAGTAAGTACTGAAAATGGTCATTTTGAAAAAAATGGATTTTCCGTAACTGAATGTTTATTATGTACATGTTTAAGAGAGCTTTTTAAAGGGTGAGATGTTTTTTTAATGTTTTGGTTCATGGATATATTAAATGATGGGTGAAACAATATAGTACTAGTTGAGGCCATTATAGGTTAAATGATGGGGGTGCGTTGGTTATGATTCATTGAATTGTGTAATGATTATATTCTCCAACATATTATATTCGATATTGGAAATACTTTTATTCAAATCCCCAAGGCTTCAAAAATATCTATAATGGTTTAAAGTGATGATTCCCAAATGCTCTAACATGAATTATCTATTTTTTCAAATTTGTTTTCATGGACCTAATTTTTATTCAAAATTTAATATAAATTACTCGTAAAACAATGATATTTCGCATTTTGGGAACCATTTTTTGTTTTCAAGAAATTGATTTTTTTCTATTTTATTGTTTTTAAAATAACTTATGGTTACAATTTTTCTATATACCTTATTTACTTTTTTTTATCATCCCATGTTTTTTAACTTTTTTCATAGGATTTAATAAAGACTAAGGGATTTGATAAGTTCATGATGAATTTCATGAAGAGTTTCATTAATAGATATCTTGCATTATTTTTAAATTTTTTAATATAGTGAAAAAATGATACTAATCATAAGCATACACATAGTATTTTATTTGTTTTTATTTAATATTTAAAGCCTAATTTTCAAAAACTATAACTATGAAAAGGCCATGAATGTGATATAAAGTAAATTATTGTCGAAAACTCAATTTTATGTAATATTTATGGATGGGGACCTATAATATAACTATACGGTGAATTATTTTTCACATTACCTCATATCATTTAATAATTATCTAAAATATGTTTCCCTCTTATGATATAACATCTTGATACGATACCACCTTTGCATTTAGTATATGTGAATGGTCGGGAATGTGCTTATAAACAAATGAGATATGTAGTGAATTTCAAAATTAAGAGAGGTTATAAATATATTACAATTGATAAGATACAATATTCATATGATGACTAATATCAAGGGAATGATGTATCTGGGTCTTATGATTCCCTTCTATACATTTCTCAAAGTCATCTTCCATGTTAAAATAAAATGGAGTACCCTATCAAAAAAATAAAAATATATACCTCGTAAGTGGTTTCTAAAAAAATATTTTACCAACTCTATTACTCCATAATTGGTTAATGAATTTATATAGCATTTTATGACAATTCATTATCTATATTATAACCAATGAACTTTTATACTTCATATTACTCCAATAATATATGAGTCATGTACTTCATTTCCTATAGGGGTTCATAAGGAGAAATATATATTCTCTTGTCTAATAAATAATATAATGAAAAATCACCTAGAGAAGGTGTCTATCCAAACTACCATTGAAATGAGAATAATTATATTTTATATATCTTATAGGATTTGAATATTTTAGTAACACTAATAATAATTCATATAATGATATAGAGTATTATAGATAAAATATTTATTCAATTACTTCTAAATACAACTCAACAAAATTGTGTCTAACCAACAATATTTATCATATACTATTACGCAAAGTATTTTGTGTATTTTTTGGATGGACTTTCTTATTTTTATGACTCCATTTGTTATGTGAATTACTCTACCTCAAAGTCGTATGATTTTATTTCGTAATACATTAATATTATGAGTATATATACATGATAAAGGACAACCATGTCACTATTATGTTATGATATTAATAAAAATTCTGGAATAAAACGACGCTGTAGTGTGAAAGAAAATTGGTGTTTTTGTTACATTGTAAATATGAAAGAGGCTACACTATAAATGATGTTGAAAGTAGATATTTTTTTGGTTCATACTGAAGTTTAGGCTTTGAAAAAGGAAAGTTGTTTGAGATATTATTTATATGAATATGTAAATTGGAATATGTCTACATCACAATACCATATCATACTAAAATTTCTTCACATAATTAAAAAATAAATTTTTAACTAAAATGGTACACCACAAAATAGTAGTCTATACAATGATGGTAAAAAAATAGGCCATTATAATAGTATATATGAAATGGGTTCATCAAATTGTTTTGGTTATTATTAAAAACTATTTGAGAAACTAATTTAATATCTATTGTGGAGTTTAATTGTAATAAAAATCATTGGAATATGTTTTACGATTTAGATAGTACACCAAATTTTAAATTCAAATATAATATACTAGGAAATTCGTCTACTATTAAGACCTCTTCCATAGAAAATTTTGATCAAATAAATAAAAAGTCTTAATTATAAATAATATATCATTTCATAAATAATATCTTTCAAATAATTGTAAAAATCATATAATGTAATAGTGATTTTGTCATGTCGAATATAGAATCTCACAAAAATATTCCATTGATAATAAATCGTATCATTGATAAAAAATCAATTCATTTTTAAGTGACGTTTTCTAAATTATAACCATTTTGAGATGAATAATATATGTATATTTAAGAATCATATTCATATATTTTTCTAACTCTTTTTTAAAAATATTTCGTAATAAATAATGTCTATTTAGATACATAACAGTAACCTATCCTGTTATCTGTTTCATTTTCTCCTTCAATGACTAAATCATTACCCAATACATTTGAGGTGTATATAAAGATCATAAATCATCCTTAATATTACTCATGTACAATATAAACTTTTTATGAATTTAATTTTCAAAATAATTCCACACAAACTCGTTTTATCCCATAAGAAACGAATTTCAATTTTCACATAACCATAATGAGATGTATACTTCTTCATTGAAAACTAAAATACTAACAATTCCTAAAAAGTGAACCAATAGGATATTATTTTAAAATATATGTTTATTTATACATTACTATTTGTAATTTCTAATAGATATGATGATATAAAAATATTGTAATGATATATACACTAGAAAAAATTTATATTCAAATTTGCATAAAAGTGAAAATGCCAAATACGGTAAATGTTAAAATGATTTTATTGAAATACATTATAAATAACATTAATGGTAGATTGTTATGAAATTTAAATATAACGGGTTTATGATTATTAAAAAAATTTGAACATATTTCTGTATATTAATATAGATAAAAATAGTTTAAAGTGCTTCTTTAAAACATGACATTAATGAAAAATCACATACCATGAGTACGAAAATATTTCATTCATTTATATAACCTCTAATGGAGTAAATTAATATTAGATATTAACATAATTAATAACCTATTTAATATTAATTCAATTTAATTTTTTAAATTTATATAATTTTTTACGATGTTTTATTATGTTAATAAAAAGATAGTGTTCATTATGGAACTTTAGTACACTTTTGTAAACGTTCATTTTATAAATTATTTTGAACATATTTATATACATTTATATAGAGAAAAAATTATTTAATGTTAACATTTAATACATGAAATTAATATAAATCTCTTACCATGAGTACCAAAAAAATTCATTCATATGTTAACCCTCACATGTAATTATTTTAAATAATATATTTACATAATTAATAACCTATTTATTTTTAAATCAATTAAAGTAGATAATATTTAACATTATTATAATCATAAATATTTTATAAATGTTATATTTATTTGACATTTACATCCTTAAGAACATATTGATAAAAGTAAATTAAAAATGAATCACATGGCTTCATAGAGGTGGTATTCCACACATGCGCATGAACGATGTTATCAATTTCCATGGGATTAAAATGGTCGTATGTTAATTAATATAATACACTTATAGAAACTTAATTATTTCATGAATATAATATATATTCATTAATAATAACATTATTTACAATTAATAATCAAGGAATCAAAAAAGAAACACATCATTTCATAGAGGTGGTAGTCCACATGTATGAACGAGTGATGGTTTCATTTTATATAGGATAGAAAATGAGATTAAAATGGCTATAAAATAATCATAAAAAATTTCAGCATAAGTTAGAAAATATAAATTTTATTTATTTATTTTAAAACAAGTTTTAGATGAGATTTAATATGACATTATCATTATGAAATTTTTTGATATTTGTACCACTTTTGTGTAAACCTTATATTTTTTACAACGGAAGACTTTTTATATTGTACATTATTGTGACATGATCTTCTACAATGAATGAAGATATATATATTTTATATTATTTTATGTATTTTATGAAATATTGTTGTAAATATGTTTGAGTAAATGAGGATAATATTTATCCTTTTATAAATGAGGGGAGGGATTGAATAGTAATTATTCAATATTTTGTATAATAATAACTCTCTCAGAAGTTCCAGTGGAAAAAAAAATTAAATATTTGACAAAATAGCGATATGGTTAATGCTCCCACATATAATAAAAACAAATATTTTAATTATTTATGATTACACTATGTTTTTAACATAATTAACATGTTTTAGCATTTTTTGGGTGGTGGTATAATATTACCGTGGTTACAATTGATTTTGAAAAATGATCCTATTTATTTTGTTAATAAATAATAAATTCGAAAAAAAAATTATGGAATCCTTTCTTCCTGAATAAATATTTAGATATGATAAAAAAATTATTTTAATATAAGTGACAAATAATAAATGTAAAAATGGTTTAATATTTTTAATAACAAAAAATAATATTTACCATAACCAATTATAGAAATTTTTCTGTGGAATTTTTTAGATTATGTTTATTTAAATTAAACCTGTTCAATTTATAATTATAAATAATATTATATATCTATTTTTAGGATTAATATTATTTTATAACGATTTCTAAAATTTATTTTTATCCTTATTTATTGTTACTTTACATGTTTTTGCACTAGAATTGATATTTGAGATCCCTATAAATTTTTAGGATTATAGGATTTATTGAAACAGAAGAGACATTATCATCAACCAAAAATATCATAATTTTATATACATATTGAAATTTATTATACATGATTTCAAAAACATATCACATAATAATTTTCATGGTTTAACTGAAAGATAATACATTCAATATTTTATAGCAAAGAGTACACTAATTTCTATAATTTAGTCATCACATGGATGGATAGTTGGAAATATACCATATTAATATTTTATTATCCCATTTCATCATGATTTTATATTTATTCTCTAAAAACCAGAGTATTGTTACACATTCAATCGACATAAAGCATAATATAACATGTTCTTTTTGTCTCTAAGAATAAACCAACTTATTCACCTCTATAGTGATGTAATATATTGACTATTCCAAATCATTAATTAGCTAAAACAATTTTTTTGAACATTATAATAGTTCAATGTGAATATATACTTTATAATTTTATAAAAAGTACCAACCTATTCACCATTAAGATATTTTATCTACATATTTTTTGAAAACTATTTTCAATCATCCCCAAATCATGATCCTTGAAAATTTTCTCCATATTCATAAAATGTTAGTATTTATATAAAATTACATATTAATTGTGTATGATATTGTCTACCATACATTGTTTTGATGTATTATTATATACAAAAAAATTATTCACTATATGGAAGTGTTAATACTAGTTTATTGAATCAACTAATTATTTTTTAAATGAAATTTTATTTGTATTTATATGTCCAAAAAGATGATGATACACATATATTTAACAAATTGAACTAGGTTATAGAAAGATCACTGTCGTGGGCACCCTCAAATGATATTCCGTTTTAGGTTACTTAGGTGCAGTAGAGAGGCTGAACAAGGTCGTCTCTCAAAAGAGGAAGTGAATTTAAGAACATATTAAAGGTAATCTAAATATAATATAAAATATTATTAAAACAATAGTTTAAAGAATGGGGGTTTTTTATAGTTTATATGTCTAGAATAAATTTTCTGGATAAATATTATATTTATTTTGGTTTATAATTTTGAAATGTAAGCTGATTAACAAAGCACAATGAGAAGAGGTTTTTTTTAGAAAATATTTTAAAAAGAGTAATAAATCTAAATCTACCTAATAATTTACTTATTAATTATTATCATTTAAATAAATATTCACTTAATTATGATCCCTTAATTTGTTAACCCCTAAACCCTAATATAGTTTGCATAACTACAAAGATGAAATTACTTAAACCCTAGGCCAGCTTCGGAACACGCAGTCGCAACACCCTGCTTTGATTGCTGTTCTAAGGATAGATTATGTTAATTGGTTAATTATAGGGCATTTCCATTTTGGAAATGAGGATTAATTGTGTTTAGGGATTGTATTTTAACTATACAAATTTATCTCATGGGGTCTTGTATTACCAATTAATATCACACTCTCACAATTTACACAATATCTCGACCTCGTGTGTTTTCGTGTTAATTGTTCAATTGATTGCTGAGTTTCATATAATTTAAAATCACAATTCATGTATCATATTAAGTTAATTAAAGTATCTCAATGATTCAAAATAATTAAATGAATAGGGTAGAAGATAGATCGATCACTAAAAAAACTATTCTTCCTTGGGTGGTGTGGTCATCGTGGAGACCTTTTGCATGAGCAATGGATTGAAAGGGTAGAACCCAATCTCATATCCACTTTTGATTAAAACCCAATTAGGAAGATTAAGAGATGAAGAAAATTAATAATAACAGAATAAATTGAAGACAAACTAAGATGATATTTAATGAAGAAAAGAATTACAACATAAAGAAGAATAATGAGAAGAGGAAGGAATGATGAGGGAATATTGGCTTCAAGAGATAACCATCTTACAATGGTTTTCTAATTGGAGTGAAACGTCTTCTCTTCTTCCTTGAACTTCACACTACACGTCCCAACCTTACTAATGATAAAAATTCTAATTTATAGAGGGGAGGGGAGGAGATGTTACAAGTGGTTTCAAGTTTGAATGTGGAAATTCGGACAAATATTTTAATCCAATTTTGCACCGCCAATTTTACCACTGAAACACATGAATCATCTCTTCATACAGTAGGATCATATGTGTGGATATGGTTCCTCTATCTCCTCTAAATATTTGGACTCAACAAAACCTCAAATGAAAGAGTAATTTCAAAAATATAAAGCTTCTCCATTCTGGTGTGTCCAGCCCACCTTTGAGGTTATGGCCCAATTACTCCATCCAAATGAAATTTTTTGATCTATTGTCCTGAATAAAAGTTATATCACATGATGTAAGGAACACAATAACAAAATATTAAGTTCAAATAATTCATATTAAAATATTTATGATTTAAATACTACATTTATTTTGAAAGGTTAAAACTAAAATTTTAATCAAATATTCAAATGAATGATCTAATCCCAAATACATTCTAATTGTACATATTTAACACAATGTGAGGAAATTATATTATTTATTATCAATAAAATATTCAATATAATAGTGTTTTTTCAACTCCCCAACACATCCCCTTTTTCACTCCTAGGAAAAACCTCATATCAAGTAAACATCAATATCAAATCAAAACAAATTTTAAAACACATATAATTGAGATCCATAAATTCCACACCAAGAATAAAAATATATCAACCCTCATAAAAAACCTTCATTCAAGTTCTCCATTTATATAATTCAATATATTTACACTTCATTTATCCTCCCATTCACAAAACACTTACCTCGCTTGAATTTTCTCTCATCGCTAAAATATCAATTTTTTTGTTTTGTCTTTCTCATTCAAACTCATACAAGGGTCATCATAGGCTTGATAAATTCCTACATCACCACCTGATGTGAGTCAATGATATATGTTTATCATGTGGAATTTTTAGGTCTGTTCTGTGGCTTTCGATTTATCGGATTTAGATGTGAAAAACTCTGAGGCTGAATGAGGAGGGCTTGACTCTTTTTGAAAAAAATTGCATTAATCTAATTTTCACTTAAATATGGTCTTCTCATTAATCCCCATAGTATTAATTCAGCACCATCATCATAAAAAGTCGTATAAAGTTTAAATCATTCATTATTCAGCAACTAAAATTTCAATCTTCTCAGACATGATTTTTTTGAAAGCTCCAGATAGAAACAACATTCTACATCAATTAGAAGCTCCCAAAAAGGCACAACTTCACTTATCATGAAAGCTCCAGAAAAGGCACTACTTTCAATATAATTATTTTCTTCAGTAGCAAAAACATCTCTTAAAAATTTAATATTCCACCCAAAGTATCACAAAATGTTGTAGCACCACACAAGATAGATTCACCCACACATATGTTCAACTAGATTATGAAATTTCACTTCAAGAGTTGTTTGGATAGGGAAAATTGTCTTGTAATGAGGCTAACCTAATAGGATATGCATGGATTCTAAGGAATAAAAGGACTAAATGTTCATGTTAGGCCGTTATAAAAATGATTCTATGAAATAGGGTCTTTAATACCAAATAAATTCCTCAATCATTTAAACATAAGTACCTCAAACCCTCAAGTTTTGACAAGAATAAATCAAATTCTGGTTAAATCAAAAATGGTTTGGTTCTCTCAAAAAGTGAGTAGAATGTAAATAATATGAAAATATTGGTTTAAAAGCCTTATAGGAAAGTGGTTTCAAATATAAAGGTAGTGAGATGTGGCATGAGATTTAATATTTAGTGTACTTTTCATGAAATTACTATATATTTGAACTTGAAACAAAGTCATTTCAGCATTTATTTAAACTTAGTTTCAAGGGATAAATTGTTTCACTTATTGATTTGGATTTCAAAATGGTTTTTGAGAATTATTTCAGCTCAAAAGATTCAAAAGCTCACAAGAAAATTGAAAAATAAACACACAAAATATGAAAAACACACAATTTTTTTATTGTTCTTTTTAACAAGAAATCAATTGAAATTACTAAACTAAAAGGTTCACTCCCCTACACTTAAAATATTTCATTTTCACAATGCAAACACATTAGATGATATATGCACATGAAATTTATAATTTTAAATAGGACAAAGAATAAAAAATTCAAAGGGTTAGGAACATCCTAATGTGCTCAAGTGATGATGGGGTCATGCAATGTGATAAAATCCATAGCATCAATAGGAAGTCCCTCAATGTATCTATTTTAAAGTTTCCCATTGACTTTAAAGCTCCTTCCTTTGTCCTCTTGTGTGATCTTCGCTGCACCATAAGGAATATCATTAGTCACAACATAAGGACCTAACCATCTAGAACACAACTTACTAGGCATCAGGTTCCGTCATAAACTGTAGAGAAGGTCTTTCTCTCCCATATGAAACTCCCTTTGTTGTATCATTCTATTATGAGATGATTTTGATCCTTCCTTATAGATCCTTGAGTTCTCATATTAATACAATCTAATCTCCTCAAGATCTTGAATTTGTAGCTTTCTTTGGATTCTGGCTTGGGCCAAATCCATGTTTCATTTTTTTATAGCCCAATAATCCTGATGCTCAACATCCACAGGGAGATGAAATGCTTTCCCAAAAACAATTCGAAATGGGGACATACTGGTGGGTGTCTTGTATTTTGTCCTATAATCCCACAATGAATCATCCAAGCGCTTTCTCCAATCCTTCCTATTTGGATGCATGGTTTACTCTAATATATGTTTCAACTCATGATTTAAAACCTCAGCCCGGCCATTTGTTTGGGTCTGGTATGGTGTTGATGTTTTTTGTGTCACCCCATACTTTCAAAGGAGGGAAGAAAAATTCCTATTTCAAAAGTGTGTCACTTGTTCAATGATGATGGCCTTTGGTACTTTATAACTGCAAAATATTTGACCCTTGACAAAATCCACTATAACAGGAGAATCTTCAGTCCTAGTGGCCTTGGCCTCCACCCATTTACTCACATAATCAATAGAAACCAAAATATACAAAATTCCAAATGAACTAGGAAAAGGACCCAAACAATCAGTTCCCCATACATAAAAAAATCTCACAGAATAGTATGGGTTGTTGGTGCATCTCATGTCTCTTAGAAATGTTCCCAGTGTGTTGGCAATGAGAGCATGACTTACAAAACAAATGGGCATCATGGAATAAGCTTTTCCAACATAATCCAGAGTCCAAATCCTTCATATCTCTCTATTGGGGTCTAAATTTTCCACCACAATAAAGTGTATGACAAAAATGTAAAACAAATTCAAAATCATGATCAGGAACACACCTCCCAATGACTTTGTCACTACACATGCGCCAGAGGTTAGGATCATACCACAAATAAAACCTGGACTCACTTTTTAATTTTTGGACTTGATGATTCTTCAAATTTACTGGGATTTCAGAGGCAAAAATGTAATTAAATAATCATCATACCAAGTATGAATACCTGAGATGGTATAGGTATTCTCATCGGGGAAAGTGTCCTAAAGTGGTACCTGGTCCAAGGTGTCACCCTCTAGTGTGTGAGTAAGCCTACTCATGTGGTCTGACACCAAATCCTCTATCTCCTTCTTGTCCTTTATCTCAATGTAAAAATCTTGAAGAAAGAGAATCCATCAGATCATCCTGGGCTTTGCATCTGGCTTCTTCAAGAGGTACCTAAGAGCTGCATGTTCAGAAAAAACAACTACTTTAGAGCCAAAATAATATGAACGGAATTTATCTAAACCAAATATGACAACAAGAAACTCCTTTTCTATGGTTGTGTAATTTGATTGGGATGAATCTAGTGTCCGTGATGCATTGGCAATCACATGTAAACGTCCCTCCACCCTGTGAGATATGTAGGCTCCAACCACGAAGTTGGAGGCGTCACACATAAGATCAAAAGGAATCTCCCACCGTGGGAGTTTTATAATCAATGGAGTGGTCATACACTTATTTTGATCCTCAAAGTATGTCCTTCAAGAATAATCAAACACAAAATCATAATCCTTTTGATGTAATCGTGACATAGGAAGATAAATCTTACTAAATTCGTTGATGAAGCCCTGATAAAATCCTACATGCATTAGGAAAGATCTAACATCACACACACATGATGCATAGGGTAAGGATGAAATAATTTCTACCTTAGATACATCAACCTCTATCCCCTATTTTGACACCACATGCCCTAAGACAATGCCATTCTCTATGATGAAATGGAACATTTCAATGTTTAGGACTAGATTCTCCTCAATACAACGATTCAACATCTTTCCCAAACTACATAGACATTCATTAAAAAAGACCCATAAACTATAAAATCATCCATAAATACCTCCATTCAGGTCTCAATAAAATCAAAAAAAATACTCACCTTGAATATCTGGAAGGTACCTGGGGAATTTCAATGTCCAAATGGAATCATTTGGTATGAAAACATGCCGATATGACAAAAAAATGTTTTCTTCTCTTGATCCTCCCGAGCAATAGGAACCTGAAAATATCCAGAAAATCAATCCATGAAACAAAAATGTGTCTTCCCATCAAGTCTCTCAGGGATCTGATCAATTAATTTGAGGGGGAAATGGTCTTTGTGAGTAAAATGATTTAGTTTCCTATAATAAATACACACACACCAACTATTTTTCATCCTCATTGGAAGTAACTCATCTTTCTCGTTTTTTACAATAGTAACACCACTTTTCATAGGCACAACCTTAATAGGACTTACCCATTGAGAATCTGAAATGGGATAGATTATACCTTCCTCGAGAAATTTTCCATCCTCTTTTTA
The DNA here is from genome assembly GCA_963277665.1 of Viscum album. NCBI lineage: Eukaryota > Viridiplantae > Streptophyta > Magnoliopsida > Santalales > Viscaceae > Viscum > Viscum album. Next base: position 1,664,356,433 of record OY728137.1, read on the forward strand.
AAATCCTCTAGAAGGGTTGGATTGGGACCCCTTTGTGGTTGCCTCACTGGTTTAGCCTCATCCTCCAAAATAATACTATGCATGAAAATAGAGGGGCTAATACCTAATATGTTAGCCAAGGTCCACTTGATTTCCCTGATGTTCTCCATAAAAATATTCAAAAAAATTTCTTCATGTTCATAAGGGAGAATGTTAGCAATGATAACATGTAATTTTTCATCACTTGACAAGTATGAGTATTTGATATTTGATGGCAATGGATTGAGTTCCAGGGTAGGGGTGGTGTATGGATGGAGACATAGAAGGAACTGAAATATGTGCACTAAGATAATTAGTATCAAAATAGAAATCATCATAATCAGAGAAAATAGCATCAAATCCATCAACATACTCAATAGCCATGTCATAATTAGAGTTCACATGATCAAAATCAGAATATGATTCCATTTAAAAATAATATATTAGAGATTCTTGTGCATTAAAAATCAGTGTGGAAGTACTCATATACATCAAACTAGAACCAATACTCATAATCTCCCTGAGCATATGATAATCAAATTCCATGGGGTTTTTATTTGGTGGATCAAAATGGGAGATAAAAAATGTAGAATGGTCCTCTGAGGGGTACTTCATGGATCCCATAACATTAAATATCACAACATCATCCCCAAATTCCATGGAATGTGTACCCTCATTGACATTTATGATAGTTTTTGCGGTTTTGAGAAAGGGTCTACCTAAGATAATGGGGGCATGAGAACATACCTAATCATCCTATATGTTAAGAATGTAGAAATATGCTAGGAAGATCTTGTCTCTTACCACGATAAGTACATCCTCAAGGACTCCCATTTGATATGTCGTAGATCTATTCACCAACTGCACCACTACTCTCGTCGGTTTCAGCTCACCAACCTGCAATGAAGAGAATACAGTGTGAGGCATCACATTTATGGAAGCTCCCAAATCATAGGGTGCATCAGAGAAGTGTAACTCCCTTATGGTGCATGGGATTGTGAATATCCCAGGATCCTTGCATTTTGTCGGCATTTCTAGAGTTGGTGTAATGAGTTATGACACATTCCTTCCATGATTTATCCTTTCATTTCCATTGATCCCTCAATGATTGGTACAATGTTCTTTTAATAATTTCACATACCTTGGAATTTTCTTTATGTCTTCAAGTAGAGGAATGCTGATCTCCACACACATGAATGTGACCAAAACCTCATTTTTCATTTCTTCTTCATCCATATTCTTGGATTGAACAACCCCATTTGGAAAGGGAAGAGGTTTAGGAAGAACATCATCAATCTGTTTCTTACCTTTTTCTTTCACATTTGGTTGGTCATCAATTGGTATGGAATGGGGATTCTCTGGAGATGAGGTGAACCCTGGTGGAATGGAAGGTCGAGATATATCATTTTTTTTCTTTCTACTTCTCAATGTGATGGAACTTACATTCCCCTTAGGATTTGGAGTTGGTTGGGAAAAAACATTTCCATAGTTCATACTTACCAGTTCATGGAGGGCAGTGGCAATCTGGCTCATTTGTTTATTCAACTCCCTCAACTCTGAACCTTAACTCTTTAGATCATTCTATTGATTAAGAATAATTTGCTTCAAAAGATAATCAATATTAGAATCTTCCATTTTTGGGGATTACCTTACTATTGACTTGTTGATTCTTGGGCTTCAAATCTTTTTTGGGGTTGTTGGAATCCTTGTTGGTAAGGTGGAGGTTACTGGAAGTTTGGTTGAAAAGGGGGCCTTTGTTGTTTCCCAGAGCCATACCTCATGTCTGATTGATCCTTCCACCCATAGTTGTATGTTGGATGAAACTTATTTTGGGTATATGGTTGTTTATGTTGCTGATATGGTCTCCTAGAGAATACTGCTGCACAATCTTCTATTTCATTTAGATGTGGGAACATTCAGTTTGGTGGCTTGCCTAAGATAAAATACCATAAGTCCTTGAAGGAGGGGGTTGTGATGTCTTTTGTGCCAATGCAATCTTCCTCACAATAGTGGTCAATTTTTCTAACTTGGTATCAATCAAATGACATTAAAGAGAAGGAATTACCCTATGTACTTCCCTAACATGTGGTGTACCTCGATCACAAAAATTTTGGGACTTTTGGGCCATTTTGTCAATCAACACATGTGCATCTACTGGTGTCTTGTCCACCAATTCTCCTCCAGCCACAACATCCACCATGATTATCTCCATAGGTGTGAGTCCTTCATAGATGTACTGGGTGAGTAGTTTCTCACTGATTGAGTGATGTGGGCAGCTTGCACAAAACTTCATGAATCGCTCCCAGTACACATACATTGACTCCCCTTGTACTTGCTTGATCCCTAAGATCTCCTTATGAATGGAAGTGGTCCTCGATGCTGGAAAAAATCTCTCTAAGAAAAGTTGTTTCAAATCGTTCCAACATGTTACATCTTCAGGTTGTAATCCTTTGCATCTACATCAAGTGAAAAAGGGAATTCTCTTAAATTTATTTGAACTTTTGAGAAATTTATAGGATTTAGGGTTGAGAAAACCACATTAAATTCTTTCAAATGTTTATTGGGATCCTCACCAGAGATTCCATGAAGCATTGGATGTAAGTCAATTAACCCAGATTTTAGTTCAACTTCTGATTCGTGATTTGGGTATGCAATACAATTTGGTTGATAATTAATATCACATGCATCCAGTTCTCGAATGGTTCTATTTAGAAAATTTTTATAATTTCCAGCCATTGGTTCTTCTTTTATGTATGAATTTGAATTTCATCCAATTTCAATGTTTCCAGAAGACAGAAATTCACCAACTGGTTGAATATTGAAACTTCCCGTAGACTGAGACTCTCTTATTCGAGCTCGAAGGATACGTCTATCTCATGGTCAATATCTTTGAAATACTTGGGATTAGTTCGTGTCATAAATCAAAAATTGAAAACAAGAAAATTGGACAATAAGAAAAATTAGAAGTTTGAGTTGATGGTCTAAAAAGAAAAGAATAGGATGAAAGAAAATAAAATGAAAACTTGAGAAAGGGGAAATATAAAATAAAGAGGTGAAGAAAATAATAAAATGAAAAATAAAATTAATACCTATAAAAAGTTGAATAAATTACATTCCTCCCCATAAATGGTGCCAATTTGAAAGAGCACTATCGTGGGCTCCCTCAAATGATATTCCGTTTTAGGTTACTTAGGTGCAGCAAAGTGGGTGACCAAAGTCATCTCTCAAAGGAAGAAGTTAATTTAACAACTAATTAAAGGTATTCTAAAAATAAAATATAATATAATTAAAACACTAGTTTAATGTATGGTGGTTGTTTATAGTATATAAATCTAGAATAATTTTTCTGGAAGAAAATTTTATTTTGTTTGTTTTTAATTTTGAAATGTATGTTGATTAAAAAAGCACAACGAGAAGATGTTTTTCAAGAAAATATTTTAAAATGCATAATCGATCTTACTCTACATATTCGTTTAATTATTAATCATTATCTTTTAAATCAATATTCAATTAATTATGATCCCCTGATTTTTTAACCCTCGAACACTATGAGAGTTAACCTAACCACAAAGATGAAATTACTTAAACACTAGTCTAGCTTCGGAACACGCAATCACAACATCATGCTTTGATTATTATTTTAACGCTAGATTATCGACAGTGGTTAGTTAGAGTGCATATAAATTCTGGAAATGAGGATGAATTCTGTTTATGGATTATATTTTAACTCTACAAATTTATACTGTGTGGTCTTGTATTACCGATTAAGATCATGCTCTGACAATTTACACAAAATCTCGACCTCGTGTGTTTTCTTAGTGATTATTAAATTGCTTGATTAGTTTATTATAATTTAAAAACAAAATTCATGTATCATATTAGGTTAATTATAGTATCTCAATTATTCAAAATAATTAAATGAAGAGTGTAGATGATAGATTGATCATTAAGAAAATACACTTTCATGGGTGGTGTGGTCATCGTGGAGATGTTTTGCATGAGCAAAGGATTGAAAGAGTAGAAATCAATCTCATCACCAATCATGATTCCAACCCAATTAGGAATATTAAGATAATAAGAATATTAAAAATAACAGAATAAATGGAATACAAACTAAGAGTTTATGGAATGAAGAAAAGAATTACAACATGAAGAAGAAGAAGGATAAGAGGAATGCTTGATGAGGGGATCCTTGCTTCAAAAGCTACCCCTCTTACATTTTTTTGAAAATTGGAGTGAAACCTCTTCTCTTCTACCCTAAACATCACAATTCACGTCCCAACCCCTATAAATTATAAAACTATAATTTATATAGGGTAGGGGAGGAGAGGTTACAAGTGGTTTCAAGTGTGAATGTGAAAATTCGGCCAAATATTTGAATCCAAATTACACTGCCAATTTGACTATTGAAAAGCGTGACTCGGATCTTCTTCCAGCAGGATAATATGTGTGGATATGGGTCCTCTATATCATCTCAAAATTTGGCCTCAATCCAATCTCATATAAAACATTTATGGAATAAATTCATAAGCTTTTCCATTCTGGCGTGTCCAGCCAACCTTTGAGTTTATGGCCCAATTAATCCATCCACATGAATTATTTGGATCCAGTGTCCTGAATAAAAGTTGTAGCCCATTTAGTAAGTAACACATTTGAAAAATATTATGTTCAAATAATTCAAAAAATATCATTTGTTCTTGAAATACTATAGTGATTTTGAAAGGGAAAAACTAGATTTTTCATCAAATATTTAAGTGAATGATCTAATCCCAAATACTTTCTAATTGTACATATTTAACACAATATGTGGAAATTATATTATTTATTATCAATAAACTATTCAATAAAATAGTGTTTTATCAGTTACCCTTAGAACTAGATCCCAAACATATCCACTACATAACCGAATGGATTTCTTAAACAACATGGGCTCGTGACAAGAACCTTGGAATCAAACAACATTCCAGAGGGAACAATTTCACCTATCACATAAAATACACATGAAATATATCCACACAGAAAGTCATCAAAATTATAAAAAATATTTTCCATAACCTTATGATTATTGAAGAATATCAATAACTATATACGACCAAAATTACATAGATACACCTTGTGGTAGCACAAATAAACTCCAACCACCATCCCATTCTAGATGACACGAAAACCTATCACTTCCAAGTGAAAACTTTACATTAATTGCAATGGATGTTGTAAAAAGTCTACACACCACAAAGAGGGGTGCATCATGGGTGCATACAAGAACAAGAGGGTCCCACATAGGTGTTCCATAACAATTCCATGTCTAAATATTCATGTACGATCATTTTAAATAAACCTGGCTTGAAAAGAAGTATATATGTTTTATAGAAAACATAGTAAACATTTCCATTTTTTCACAATTATAAAACAAAAGCAGTTATTTAAATTTCAAAAATGATCTTCCATATGTCATGCATATCAGGTCAAAAAATGACATGAAAAATGAAACAAGATAACAAGTATCAACACAATGGATAACTATAGGATAGTCTAACAGAGTACCCATAACACAATCGATCATGGGCATATTATTGTTCTTAAAATACATTACTATGATGTAGATAAATACTCAATCAGTACTCACCCCCAACAATATAAATATTAGTACCCTAGAATAATAGGCCTTTAAAACAGAGGAAATCCCCATGAAAAAACCTACTGATAATCAGAAAAAATGGATGATGGACTCAAGCTAAACCTTCCACCTACGTAGCTAAGGTATCACATGTTATTGTTAACAAAATTAATATAAATGATATGGAAAACATTCCACAAGACCATATCGATGCTTGTTAAAAATCATTTTTCCTTCAATTCATCAAAAACTATGGATGAACCATTTTTCTTGAAAAAAACATTTCAATACACATACAAAATCATCAAAATTGAATGTATAAATCAATTTTTAAGGAATAAAAAACAATATTCATCATCATAGGCTAGATATGGAACCACCTACCTCAAAACACGGCTTTTACATGCCATAAATACGGTCCACCAATAATGAAATCCAAACAATGAAGATGATGGACCTAGAATCCAACCAACATCACAATATTTTGCGTACATAGAAAACAAGGGGTCATAAGAAAAAGGGAGACCCACATAACTCAAGAATGAACCCCACACACATCACGACCAACAATAGAATGGCCCATTGAACGGGATCGCACAAATGATATTGAATATGATGTGAATTAGCACAAACATATATTAATAAATCCTGTAACACAACCCAAAGGTGCTATCATGATCAATGTAAACCAATAAGTTGAATAATTTCATACCCAAAAAGACACAACACAATGGAATCATAGATCGAACACATGATGGATTGACATAAATGGAGAAGAGCCTCCCAAAATCACATGGCAATTTCAATGTGTCAAGATCAAAGTAGAACTAATGAAATTATTGAAACAATGTAAACACATGCATGTTTATAACAATTCTATGTCAGTTGTTACATGATGTGTAACCCAGTTACATGACGTGTAACCAACAAGGTCCCACATATAGTGGAAAACCCATCACCTAGTCATAAGAATACAATATATATATCTAATTCATGCCTTGTAATGTATCATCATACTGTGTAAAAATTCATATTTTGAAGGCTTTCATGACATGCATTCAATTTCACTTATATTTATTTTAACCTAGATACATGGCGTGAAATCCTCCAACAACCAACATAAAAATACAGTTAATGTTAATTGTCCAAAAAATCTATGACTTCACCATTATAGGTATGCTATCAATTCTAATTTTCCATATACCAATTGGGAAGTATGTAAAACCATGATGAAGTTGAGAGACTACCTATTATATCCGTAAGAGGATGTTACTAAATCCCCACTGTAAATACTTTCCATTCTCAAAAATTCAACTAGAAGATGTAATCCCTAGAAAAAAAAGGCTATTTTCCCCCATAAACAATGTGAGTTCCCATGTGTCCTGAGAATCATAAAATTTATTTCCATAGTATGTTATCAAAGGGAATCGACTTCCCATATAATAAATGTACTTATGTTTTGATGATTTAAAGAATTTTCTCTAAATTAGAATCATCTGACTATACGTCAAATTCTTACAGCCTTAGCACAAGAGTGTTATCGTGATGAAACTTCATGAGGTGAGATATGTAGAAAACATCACGAATTCATGTAAACTGAATCCTAAATTAAAATTTATAAGAAACCTATCTAAGCCTCCTAGTGACCCCAAATGGTTCAGCATATCAATGATCAAACATTCATTGTTTTCATATCCAATGATGACCAAATCAATGATAAACATTCAAGTAAATCCAATCAAAAATTGAAAACACATGAGGAAACCACCGTCGATCTGCATTTCAATTAATTGTTTCTAGGATATAACCTGATGTTTAATGACATCCAATATCTTTGCAGGCATCTCCTTGACCTATCTTTTTCATCTAAATATGCATTTCTCACTTCCACCAAATGAAGTGGTGATCTTCATAGGTGACAATACAATTCCCCAATGGGATGAATTATTATTAACGACCAAATATTATTGTTATAACACAAATAAACCAGTCCATGATGGATATCTCATGATCCACTGAAATTCTAAACACAGGAATGAAGAATATCCTCTAGGATTTTAATCACACACTCCGCCTGACCATATGTCTATATTTGATATGTTGTGATAATGAAGTCTTGAGCTCAAATTTACTCTTAGAGACTCCCCCAAAACCTCATGTTATATATATGGTATCTATGCTAAATAATGACATAACAAATCCAATGTAACTTCATAATCTATTACACATACAGCTTACCCATATCTTTAAACATTGATGGTGTCCTAGATCGAAATGAATTGGCCAGTCTTCTCCCCGGATAAATAAAAGAGATAAATTATTTTTTTTCTAGGATTCCATGGTAATCCAACAAAAAAATAAATGAAAACCTTTTTCCCATTTCCATATCTGCATTGGAAGAGGATAAAGTAAACAAAAGGGTTTCAAGTGCTCTACCTTTTTCCGTTGGCAGGTGTAACACTGAGACACATAATCTTAAAATGTCACACTTCATACCCTACCACCGAAATGAACATAGAATTTCTTAATACAAATTCCTAATGCATGAATGGACGACACATAAAAATAGGTGATGATAAAATGGACTATACTTCTCAATGATGCTAATAGGATTTCCCACATCTTGAAGAGTACTATACTGTGTAATGAGATGGGCTAACCAAAAAGTTTCTCCCCACCCTAAATGTAATGACCCACTTATTCACATTGGCTTCAGAATAAAATAAATCATTACATGGCCTTAAGAGACATACCCAAAGTACAAAATGATACAAATAAATGAAAAAGGTTTTCAATACAAGTAGGGGACTATTTACCCTTTATAAAATATACCACCAACCCAACAACCATAAACATAGAAATACTTTATGATGAATGATAAAAACCAGTTGACTCAGCCATAATATTTATAAAACCATTCTAATGTGTACAATAGTTTAATATGAATCCACAACAATGTAAATAGTTTAATAAAACCATATGGTACTCCAAGATAACCATAAGATCCATGCTCTATGCAGTAAATATCCCATGTATTATTAATGTGTGCTAAATACATGTGATACATTACATTTTCTAATTTCTCAGAATACAACATATATAAAACAACCAACGTGCCAATTAAGGGGTGAGTATAAAACTAAATTCGCATTCTCCAATGAATTCAATACACATTCCACTAGGATAAAAATTCTGGAAACATTTATATAAAACAATTTAAATAAATTGATTTCCCAAAATGGATTATAACTAAATTTAAACAAAACCAAAACCATTTATAATTACATGTTAAAAAATGATATTTAAACAGATATCTCCACAAGTTTATATTTCTAAAAAACCAAAAAAATGGATTAAAAACTATCTCTCATTAATTTTTTGAATAACCATTCCATTCAACTAATTCAAACATACAACCATGCATGCTTCTTTATGAGAGATCGACACTCATGAGTGGTTTTTCATCAATTTAACAAGTCATCACAATTTAATTACATACCATGTTCCATTTCACCTTTGAAACTAATAAAATGTTTGTATTCCAAGAAAAACTCATAAATATTTTATAAACACACACAACTATTATGACTATCTATTTTAAATAACTATTTTAATCCATTTCAGTAAAACTTTACTTTTATTAAAAAAATTTAAACAGTCCAATTTCAATAAAACATTCAATTTCAATAAAATCATTCCCTTATTTGAATATTTTTTTTGAAATTCATTCACCATTATTCAAGTAAAATCCCAGTTTAAAATAAAAAATTTCAAATCTGGAATGAATGAAATTAATCCAAAGAACATATTTTCCATATTTTCCTTTATTATCACAAAAGGGGATTTCCAGAAATCAAAATGATTCTGATTTATAATAAAATACAAAAAAATAAAAAAAAAAATGAAACCATTCCATTTACATCAACTTCAATGATTTTATACTGATGCCACCAACTTTGATGGTTTTTATGAAAACTGAAAATGGATGGAGAACAGTCAAGAAAACCATGTGGATTCCCCATGACACAACCTTAAGTCCCTTATCCTACCAACAAAAATACCAAATATCATTTTTTGCATTCCAAATCTTAGATATACCTATAACAGGTGTGGATATAAGAATATAATTGAATAGGGGTTGTAAACATATGTATATCATTGAAAAAAAGACAGGAATGGTGAAGAATGAAACATATGATAAGAATTGGGATTGAAAATTCTAAGGGAGAGCACTGTATTGACTCCAAATAACATTGGAGTGTTTTTAAAAACATTAGTGAAAAGAAATTAATATTTATGGTGGATTATATTTAAAAAATATTGTTTTAGGGGAAAACATGTGATATACGTGTTTTTATGCTCTGACTTTAACTTCACGCATGGTTAGTCCGCATTGTTAAAAAACTGTTTGATTAATGTATGATATCTATTTCTTGGGATGACACTTGTATGACCTCCTCCCACAGTCTCCCAAACAATGTAAAAACTATTCCAAATAAAATATCAAACATCTTCCAATGTTTTTGGATTCCCTTAAGATTTTCTCACATTTTAGACAAACCATGCATAGCCTAAGAGCTTCCCCATTAGCCCCAAAAAATCCATGAAGGTTCACCTAAATAATCAATCATTCATCCATACCATTTACAAATAGAAAATTCATGAATTAAGGGTTTCATACATGAAAATTATGTTCCTACATTATCACCATCATTAGAATTTCCATCCTTGGAAATTAAAAAACCATCATAGTAAATAAAGAGTTATGGGAATTCCTCATTCATTTCCTTCTCATGTTCCCATGTCTCTTTATAAATCTAAACATGTTTCCAGAAAACCCAAAATAGACCACTACTTTTTTTCAAGTAATACATTATCTTTCTTATCTAAAAACCACATCAGGATATATACTAATTGGACATCCCACTCTAGGTCAACGTGATCCAATCTGATCACATAGTGTAGATCCAACTGATACTTTTTCAAATAAGATACATGGATCACATTGTCAACCAAGTTGAACTATGGCAGAAATTCCAACTAATATTCCTCCTCTATAACCCATTCTAGTATATCCAATGATCCAGCATATATAGGACATATCATTTTCTATATTGTGAAATGATGATTTTCAGTCATTTGAGAAATCTAAATGAACGCCAGATCAGTCATAGAAAATGAAAAAAACTATCAATGATGAAATCTATGAGATATTTAATAACCCTCCTCCATTTTATCATGGAAAAGACCCATCCAAAATAGTGAAGCCTCACCAATTTCCACTCAAATTTTTGGAGAATGACATATACCCTCAAACATTTCTTAAAAAGAGTTATATGTATTGTTGTCTGACATATGTTGTTATTAAATAACTTCAATAACGGTATATGATCCTCAAATGAGTCACCAAAATGCATTACACAAGCCTACAACACTTCTTCCAATTTATATATCATTCTTTCAGTTTTACCATCCATATGAGAATGACCCAATGTACTCATAGTTAAATGAGTCCAAATGGAATTTTGTAAGGATTTCTAGAAAAAAGATGTGAACCTCCAACCTCTATCCAAGACTATCCAAACTTGTAATCCATCTCTCTCTAAAACTTCATGGATATTGATTTTTGAAATATCCTCCACCAAATGAGTTTCGTGAATAAGGATGAAATTGGATGACTATGTGATCTGGTCCACTATTACCCATCTGGCATCCTGATTCTGAACCATTATTCATATACATGTAAAGAAGTCCATCGTTATCTACACCCATTTCCACACTGAGATATGTATGTACTACAAACATAGTCATTATTCATTTATGTTCTACCTTGTCTTCTTGACAAGTTATGAACATTCAAATGAACAGATACTCTTTATATTTTATGCTGCTCCACTAAAACAATTACTTCAACTCCATATATATCATTTTAATACTGATTAGTAAAACTTATATAAAGTTGTGGTAAGAATGTATAGGTAGTTAATGACATGAAAAATTTACAACCATGTGATCAATTCTCTACAACACGGAACTACCATTGAGTTTCTAGTCCACAATTATGTACCCAACATAGTGTTTTTACACAAAACAATGCATTCTACATCAAATGTGTGTGCCTCATTAACTATATTTACCAAATCAAGAACCCAATGAATTAAAAATAAATCTAAAACATCATGATGATATTCACATTCGATATGCATCTCATATTGGACCAACATGAACTTCCATTCATCTTATGATTATTTTTCCATCTTAGAATATGAAATTTTTCATATTCCATCTCCCATTGTATTTCTCCTACCTGATATAAATCAACTCAATGTCAATATTCTATAGATACTGCATCCCTCTCCTTTTTGTCAAATTAAAATCTCATTTTGAGAAAATATGTTTTAGGATCTTATAATCCACGAACAGAAAAAAAATTCCCACCAAACACATAATGACGCCGATTCTGCATGTCATGGACAACTTCATCAAATTCCCAATTGTACGTTGGTTAATTCGTCTAATGTAATCTTAACATTCCTAAAACATAAGAAACCGCATGTTATCCTTTCATGAGAACACATCCATGACCAAATACCAAAGCATCACCTTACACAATGTACCCCTTTCCAAATTTTAATAAAAATAAGGATAGGTATCTATGTATGATGAACATTAAGCTATTGAAAATGCTTATCACATTGTTAAACTCCTTAGATTGGATCAATCTTCATTGTCAATACTTTCATTGAAGAAGTTATTCATATGATGTTTGGAAAATATCATCTGGAATAACTATCTATACCATGAATGATTAGTATCTCAATGATGTACATTGGTGGTTTCTAATAAATATTACCTCTTATCATTTCAGGAACTACTAAAACATATTTTTTAGAAATTACATGAACATGAAATCATACCTCTTATATACAAAAATCCATCTTTGATATTTTATCATATGAAAGATGATATCTCAATATTCCCAATAATTTATCTAATTTTATCTCATGAACATCAATTTTCCTTGAATACTCTTGTATTTCATCCATAAAAGCAAAAAAAAGTATCCAATTATCATACAAATATCTGATTCCTAAAATCCATAACGTCTGTTGGTGCATACGTACGATTTAAAGGCATGACTGAATGTTTTTAATGACCATATATGTTTCAATAATCTATCTTCAGAATATATTCCTTAAAAAACTCAATTAATGATATATTGAACTCAATTATATTATAGAGAACCCCAAATTACCAATAAATTAAACAAACATGTCATAAATATATTTTAGTGGATACCAATTCTTTATTTTAGCTTGGTTAGGTTTACATTAATAGACACATATCCAATGTGTCTGATCTGAAATTATTTTGAACTAGATGAGTTCTTCCCTTGAATAAAAAAATGGATGATTGGAACCATTACATTATATCTCTTCCAAGTTCACTTTAAACTCACTAAATACTATAGGTTCCATTGTATAAGATGAAAGAAAAATAGAAATGGTCTTCAGGAGGATATCAATCATAAACTCCACTTCCCTTATAGGTGGCATCACTAATAAGTAAATGGGAACTATATCTATAAATTGATCCATAATTATGAGAAAACTAGAGCATTGGATCTCTTCCATCGAAGCCATCTTCAATGCTTCAAACTAGTAAGAGATTGTTCCCACCGCTAGTTCCAACAAGACAATTACACCAGTCTTCAAATCCTATTCTCCTCTGTAGAGATTCCCAACATAGTCCTCAGATGAGAAACTCACTGTCACCCTATAATAGTCGATGTGAGGTTTGCACATTTTCATCCAATCCATACCTAATATGACATCATAAAAATCCATGTCCAAGACTACAGAATTCAATTTTATCTCAACACCACCAACGACTATTGGAAATTATCAGTACACCAAGGCTATACATTATCTATCACTATGTAGAGTTTCAAGTATTCACATAGAAGGAGACATGTGATGTTTTAAACATAGAAAATCATTAGTATGAGAAGAAATGAAGGAAATAGATTCACCAGTATCAACCAACACTTCCATATGGGTCGAGTTCAATTGAATTGTACCTCTAATTGTATGTGGTCTAACCTAATCATTCACCATCATATGATCATATCCATACTATTGCTTCGATGTTAATCTATGATCTTTTTTCCATTCTAATATTTCCCTTTATGAGAATTCATAGTTTCCCAAGAATAATCATGGATAGATCTACCCTACTAACAAGAATAATTATTTTGTCCCCACCCTGTTGAATCATATGATGTGTTTGACACCTGAGATGTTTCTTGATCACCTGACACCAAATAATTTTAAAAAAATCTATCAAGATGATCCATCTTGTTGCAATTATGGAACTATATTTGTGGTGTTGTATACTCCAGCTTCATGTGGTAAGTGGATAATATTTGGAATCATCCATCATTTCTCTTTGGTCATGGGGAAGGTTGACTTATCCATTATTCTTATTTTGTGTCATACTCCCACCTTTTTATTATGTGTCCCTCTTCCATTTCCTCCGGACATTTTTGTTCCTTCCGTTTACCTTATGAATCATAATACCCCATCCTCGCATACATCCTAAGATAACACATTTTCCATTGCCTCTATATTCAAAATCATTAAAAATTCTGTAATACAGAGCACCACAATCATTGAAAGAATCCCCTATCTTAGCACCAATTTGAAAATACATGACTCTAAGGTGGAACCCGCCAAAAATTATTGGGAAAATCAATCATAAAGCATGAATTTATCTAAATGTTATGTCACATAGAGATTTTAATACATTAGGTTGAATAAGTCCATCATTATCCAAATACAGAATGTGTGAATTTATAATTTTTTGATAATAAAATCATCAAAATCCTCCAAGTTATGTATGTGATATAGTTTACATTACACTTCTAAATACCAGTACTAGTTTGGAGGATCCTCAATCATATAAGTAGAAATATTTACATTCTTATGTGATGGTTTGACAATGATATTGAAGGTATGATTCATCCTTTTCACATACACATCCACCTTTTGGGTTCAAAATCCCCCTAAAAATGGGTGGATTCTGCTTCACAAACTGGATGGAATTATCCACTTATCATGGTTCATACCTATTGTTCCCCAAATCCATATAGTTAAATTCAAGGAAGACATGTTGATCCATCTCTAGGTTCACCTATGGTTCAAGTGCAACCACATATTCTAAACAATGTTCTAGTTGGTTCTTATGACACCTACTAGGTACAAATTTCCAAAAAAATAATAAACTCAATATGTCTCACACTCTAAAAAAATGTCTTCAAATTTCAAATTCTATCTCATCAACTATCACAACATTGTAATTCAATGCAACATTTTCAACATTAATCCACCTTTGAAAAATAATATTCTTGTCTTTGACAATCAACCCATTTTCAAAATACACCAACCATATCCTTTTCAAAATCATTAATTTGAAAATAGATTCTTCACATTTTAAAAAATTAACATAATCCATAAAATCGTATATCATTTTTTAAAATTAAATATTCATTCATAGTGGGAATTCATTAATCTAATGCATTCCATGTTAATTTCAGTAGCTAAACCCATAACAATGAGATTCCAAGATCATATGTGTGACTCTAAAAAAGAAATGTACTAAACTGCAAGGTAACTTGATGTTCATAATAAAAGGAATAACTAAAGATTATTATTTTATAAAATTCATGTTTTGACAGTCCTACTGATTTTTATGACTAAAACCCTAGGAATATATGAAAATGATTCTCAACTCCATGACCAAGAAAACAGAAGACCACTACTTAGGTATTGACAATACAAGATGATAATATTTTTAATGACATAATTATTCTCATTGTCTTGATAATATAATAAATCATTAATGGTAAATAATATACTTCCCAAGGAACCAAAGGCTAAATATAACTATGAAAGGATTTCGATAAATGTCTAGGATTATTTTTCCTTTACGAGATAAACCACCAAAAAAACAACAATAACCACTGATATACTACACGAGGGATGTTAAAAACGGGATTCATCAACAATCATGCTTACAAAAAAACCACATCAATTTGTACTACAATGTAAGGGAAATAAATTTATAAGTAAATAGTAGAAGGAAACCACATGATACTCCATGTCAACCACACGATTCATGCTCCAATTACCAAACAGCCCATGTGTCATGATATATTTCTGAATACGTGTGATTCTTTACCTTTTCACATGTCCTATAAGATATAGGATGGAGAATAACCAATGTGCCAAAGAAGGGGATAATATAAAACATAGTACGATTTTAACAATAACTTCCCAACTCACGCTACTAGGATGGAAATGTTAACTAAATTTATATAAAATAGATTATATAAACGTTATCCAAAAATAGCTTGTAAAAAAACATAAAAAATTTCATAAACATTTTATAACCAAAACTAAATAATACATATCTAAAAAAAATTCTGAGAATGTCATATTTCCAAAAAAAAAATAATCCCATTTTCATTAATAGTTGGTATAACCATTATGTTCCACTTATTCACACAATCAACCATGTATGATTCATTATGATAGATCCATACTCATGAGTCGTTTATCGTCAAAATACCAAGTCATAATAAGATAATTATATTCCATCTTCCATTATATATTTGTAAGTGAGAATAAGGTTATATTCTATCCAATCATTATAAATTCATTATAAACACAAACTAATATTTTTCCAAAACCATTCCAAATAACCATCTTAAACGATTTCAATAAATACAATATTTTATTGGAAACCATTAAAAAATATCCAAAAACCCATTTCATTTTAATAAAATCATTCATTTTATTGAAATCCTATTTATCAAATCCATTCACTATTTTGTTCATATAAATAAAAATTGAAAATAATTAATAAATCTCTTCATTCAGTAACACCAATTTTTAACATTTTCAAAAACCATAAAAAGTGGTTTTCAAGAAATCATAAAGAACATAATTCAAAATAAAATACACACGTAGAAAGAAATTGGAAAGCATTAAATTCATAAATACTAAGAGGATTCACTAGTAAATCCACCAACAATGGTGGTTTTCAAGAAAACCAAAAAACGACGAATATTGTTCAATAAAACTATGTTGATTCAACATGGAACCGCCTTTGATCTATTGTTATACCTAAAAAAGACCATATATAATCATATTTGGCATCCAAAACATTATATCTACCCATAATTGGTGTAGATATTCAAAATTGTGAAAAGGGGATATGTATATCTAAGTAGTTCAAATAAACTGTGGCATTAATTGTGAAAAACAAAACCTACCTCAAGAATCGGGCGTTAAAATTACAAGGGAAGGCCCCATATTGACTCCATATTTCTTGGCAGAGGTTCTACAACCTTAAATTATGTGAAATACTGAGTTAGGTATTCATAAGTGAAAAAGACCTGTTAAGAGGAAAAACATGTGAGACCAAATTTTTTAGGATCTCGCATTAAAATTAGGCATGGTTAGTCTGCATGGTTAGTAATAATGCGTGCTACCATGTGTTATATACCTTCTCATATGAAACATTAAAGGCTTCATTACAAATTCCCCCAAATATTTTTCATATGGTTACAAAACTACTATCCAACATCTACAATACTGCACAGTTCCTCTTAGTATTTCTTTATGGTTTAGAAAAAATTTCCACTATCTATTCACATCACATTTATCCCCGAAAACTTCATGAAAGGTTGTAAAAATCCTCCATATGTAACATTAAATACCAAAAAATGACATGTAATTTTTTTTAATTATTATGTCTTTTTACGTGCCTGTGAAAATTGATGACACATGATTCTGAGGCATGGTGTGCTCGTATTGAATTTTGAACTTTTTTTAGGTATGTTTTGTAAACGTTCGGGTAGCATTTTCTATATATTGAAATGGTTCTCAGATTAAAAATACATGGAAAACATTGAATTAGTAGCATCATTAATTTATTATGGTAAGCCTCATTACGACCTTAGTAGATCGTGAGAAAATGTGAGTTTTTGGGTTTTTTAATGAAAAGTTAAATAACTTGTAATTGTTATTTTATTTTATTTTTCTACAATGGATGAGAGGTGGTGGTGGGACCATTGAATTTTTAATACAATTAATGGATTTAATCATCAAATGTGTAACTCCACCATTGATAATTAAAATAGGTTTACTAATTCATTTAATGAACACCATTAATTACTCAACGCGTTACTCACCTTTCCCCCTACTATTTAAATGGTGCTAAGAGAGGGGTTTTGTCACAGATTCGTTAAGGTAGGAAACTGGGATGGAATTATATGGATACATACACTTCTAGACGATGGATGCACAGGCGACAATGATTTGGGATTGACGAACACCAACAACTCCATCCAATGTGGATGATCCTCCCGCCATAACCGCAACAAATCCAATGCATCTTGATGTAAGGGGATTAAATGATTTGATATTACCTCTCATACCGTTCATGAGAAATATAATGAACAAGGACCAACCGACTGAAATATTGATCCACATCTTGTCTAATCATGCGGGTTTTTGTAGTATGGTCCTAAATTCATGGATTATTATTTCCCTAGTTTGTCATTAATTTTCCTCACATTAAAAACGCTAACGCGGTGGCTGTAGCACAACAACAACAAGGATTGGACCCTCCACTAAACTTGTCTTTAGTGTGTTCTTCATGAAGAAATAATGAACATAGCTAAATGGCATATTTGAGGGCTGTGAAATGATTACAACAACCTGAGAGGACTGTAGGCACGTATGTAAGGAAGAATAGACCATAATGGATAACCCAATGTCCAATTGAAGAATCGTCGGCATTGGTGACCGGCTCTTACGGACTAGGATAGTGGCCAAAAACCACAAAATTTAGTGGAATAGGTATGTCGCTCAGCGCTATGGGGATTAGATAGTCTAATGACCACATAGACTGAGGTTGCGCACCGTTGGGTGTCATGTTGAACGGTCATGACTTTGAATCCATGATAGTGAAAAAGTCCAGGACCCGCCTCTAATGGGTGATGAGGTGGTGCCTTGTAATGCTGTAAATTAATGGAGCTAAACTGTTCTTTTTTGTTGATTGGGTGCAGTATATCCTGCTGACCACATAGGTCGTGATCACAATCGAGCCAAACCTCTTTATAGGCTGTGCCCAGGTGGAGGGATGTGCCGATATGCTGCCTAGCAGGCTAAGCTACAGCGGCCCAGCCCTATCGGTTTGAGTCAGCCCTGGACTGAGTGGGGTCAGCCCAGGCTAGGTTGGGCTGGGGCGGACCTAGCCCAGACCGATCTTAGGCCAAGAAATTCTTAAAGGTCCATATATTGCAAACCAGATGTCTATTTGACAAACCTTCTACAATGCCAGATCCTTGGATTTATACATTCCTTTTGAGATACTCCATGATTTTATTTGATAATGATGAAGTATGGTTGGGTGGGATCGACTCGGAATCCATCCAGGGCCTCGGCACTAAAATGCCTATAACTAACATACCTGGCGTCTGGTTGATGCATCGTCTATTTCATTGGAACCTTTATGATGAATAGATCATAATGTTACTTCTTCGTCTAACATCGTGTCTGTTGAAATTTGACTATTGGATTGAGGATCGGTTCTCCCAGAAACAAGCGTGCTATGAGTGGGAATCCAGTGGCTGGCATTGATGTGGAGGTTGGAGACCAATCATACAGAGGTTTGTACCGAGTGATCCTATGTGGGTCTGCACTTACCGATCCTGTGTTGGTCATATTTTGTGTGCTTATCCACTAGGAAATCCTATGTTGGTCAATTCATACCAATCCAATGTGTGTCATATCATGTGTGGGTCAGTGCTCTACTATCCTGTGTGGGTCTGCTTGTACTGATCCTGTGGGGGTCTTTCTAGGATTTGATACCTATTGTTCTTGGGTGGGTAAGATCCTTTTTGTGTCAGTGGGGGTTAGTACCTATCGATCCGATGTGAGTAAGCCTCCATATGGTCAGCAACAATGCCTCCTAATAGAATAAGACGATCTAGCTTCACAACAAATCATATGTACATCTATTCTTTACATATATTTGGCATGAGTTGAGTCTTTTTCTTTGTGCTCTCTGATTGAGGTCATGTTTTGTGGTTATACAATGTGTAATACTAAGATACATTTTGGGGTCTTGATGTCCCTACTGGGTATTGTTATACTCACCCCTGCACGGGCTTCACCCATGCCATGTTGTGTCTTGTGCAAACAACGAGCAGCTCGGATGAGTCTTGAGGGAGGCAGGACCAGGCAGTACTCGGAGGAGATAGGTAGACTTTCCGAGAAGAGGAGAAGAATTATACCTATGTTTTAGGTAGGATCTTTTGTAGATGATTCCAGGAGTTTTTTTTCTTCTATTTTTCAGTTTTAGTTGAACCTTCTAGTTGGGATTCTATTCGTTCCCTTTACTTTTAGTAAATATTATTACACATGGATGCAGTTACTAGTTTTGGTTTCACTTTACTCTTTCATTGTTTTTTTTCATTTTCATGGTGTAACTTTCTTGTGTGTGTATAGGATTTTGGGAAATTTGTTTCTATTTTTGAGAAATACTTTCAGGTGCTAGTCGCCCACGCCTAGACTATGGAAGGTGGGGTTGGGGTAGTCCTGACATGGGCCCCATGGGTCGGGTTGTGAAAAATTGAAATCAAAGGACTCTATTCTACCAATGTACATGGAATCTTATCTTTTTAATACAATAATAGTGTTATGTGTTTTGAATGTGGTTTTTTTGGGGATTCTAGTGTGGGTGTGGTGAATGATGTATCCATACACTAGGACCCATAATTCTAATTTCTATATCAGTGCACAAAAACACTATTTATGTGTGTTTTTTCAATGTTTTACATTAATATCTCTTGAGTCATCTCACCAAGTATAAAATTATGATCATGGAAAACCTATTTCATTTCAGGATGTCATTGCATAGACAGCTATCCCAGATTCATGAGTGAGTACACGATGACGGCCCACCGAGCGAAGAGGCATCGGTGTAGGGCCCTCTATCTATGTTGGAACCTTTGGGTTGTGTACCGACAACACCACCACTTAAAGTGTAGTATCTTCCACTAGCGCCACCAGCAGACCATGCACACCAACTGAGCACATTGCACACGTTTCAGAGACAATGGCCTCAATGGTTTTGTGGTGAGACATATTCCAAGGCATCTGAGGACTTGATGGGGGCTGTGTCTAGAGTTTTCCTCTTGGATGAGATACCACCGTAGCATATGGTTATCCTATCTACTAGCCTCTTAGAGGGAACATCAAGGAGTTTATAGTGCCTGATGCTCTAGAAACATGATGAGGTGACCCTCACCATGATGTACATTGAGATCCTCTTCTGGGAGGAGTTCGTACCATCGAAACTACACTCAGTGCTCTTTTAGGAGCTGCTTCACTTACAGAAGGTCAATGTATCAGTGGCCTAGTACACGAAGATATTCGCTGACCTCTCATTCTACTCAACCGACATGGTGTGAGACCCATTCATCATGGCCTAGGTCTTTTTTAGGGTCTCCGACAAGAGAATAGTGCATCAATGATATCACAGAATATCCTAAGGAATTCTAATGTGCTCGATCATGCATTATAGTTGGAGAGCTTCATAGATGAGCATGAACCAACTGTGAGAGCCACCATCAGAGGACTTGTAGTTGATTCATCTGTAGGAGGAAGTTGTTAGATGACCTAGAAGTCCAAGCGGGCCAGAACCTTCATTAGAAGACCCCAGGATGCAGGTTCAGATGTACGGAGCATATGATGTAGAGAACGTCACCTGGGAGGCATACTATGGTTCACGTGCAGCGGGTTGGGCCGCATGGCTTGCGACTGTCCAAACTACCATACCGATGATCAGAAGATGATCAAGGGACCGTTGAGGCAGTGGTAGGTATTCGAGGGAGGAGGTTTGAAAGGCAGAAAACAAGGTAGTGGAGCAGGCGGTGTGTAACGACCCAAAGTTTCATTAATGGAAAATCCCTCTTGATCAAGTTAAATGTATCTTTATAAAAAATGTTTTTATAAGATGTCAACTTCTTTGGTTTTATGTTAAGAATTGTGACCGTTGTTAATATAGTCATTGAATAGTGATCACATGATTAGTATAAATATAAGGCTTTAACGAACCCAATTTTACTCAGACAAATGAAGCGATAGCCTCATCCAGTAGAATTGCCCCATACAAAGCCCATTTGTCATAGCTCAGAAAAGAGGTGGCATCTTTGGGCTTCACCCTTGACTAAGCCCAAGCCTAGCTTCATTATGTCAATCTCAAACGTGACCGTCTATGGGAAAAGTGGAAGTTGATGGAAATTACCACTCGAGCGATGCTATCCGAGCCACCCCAAGAGTCTGTCACCATCGCTCACCTTACCCTTAGGTCTTATGCAGTTGTTTTAAAGGGATATGTAACAAATAATTAGTACTATGTCTGTGTACATTATGTTTTTTATATAATAATGAATATAATTTCTAGTCATTTTTTATACATTGTAAATAGTTTTTAATGTAAAAATGGTGTTTTTAGTTATTATTTAATTAAGAATTAAATTTTATTAAATTAAGGGATTTTTGAATTAAATAATATTTTAATAAAATATTATTATTAATATTTAATTAATTTTTATTAAATATAAATGATCTTATATGTTTAAGAATGCAATTAAAATTTTGTTAAGGTTTGAAGGCAATTTCTGTCAAAACCCATGAATTTTCGATAAATGTTGGTTTTTATTTTAAAAGTGAAAATTAACAAATTTAGAAAAAATTTTGGATAAAATAAATGTCATATCTGGAATCAGGACATCGAAATTATCCAACGGTGAATTTTTCATAATTTTCCGAGACAGTCAAATTTTTGGGTAAAAATTAAATATCGTTTAAATATATAATGTGTTTTATGACATCATAATGACCCAATGGTGATGTAATAAAATACTATAATCCTTATTTTCTGCCAATATATGTTTTAACATTAAAATAAAGTGATTTTGGGTTTGTTTGAGTTACTTTTCAAAGCATTAATGAACCCCTCAAGACTTATTCAACACTTTGCCTTTTTAAATTAATTTCCATGGGAGTGTGACTCACCTCCACATAAGAAACCTTATTATTTTAATAATATCGGACCATGTACTGGTAAAATGTTTTTATCCTCTTTATTTTTCAAAAAACCATGGGCAAAAACCATGGGATGGTTTGTGGTTTGGATTAATTTAATATAAGGGGTCCCAAACCTAAATAATAAAGTATTCTCTCACCTTTCTTATATAAACCCACCAAAGCTCCCACCTACTCCTCACTAAATTCCTTTTCAATTCATCCAACCTCTGCCCTACTCTCTCTATAATCCTCCCAAGGTTCCCCAAGCTCCCAAGAAGCCTCTCACAAGCCTCCCTCTAGCCTTTGGAAGCACACTTCCAAGTAAGTGGTTTTTCTCCCTTTCTCATTTTTTTCAATTTTCTTTAAGTTGTATTTCCCTTTTAATTTCAATTATGAATGTAGGGGTATGGTTTTTCACCTCCCCCATACTGACCTCTTATTTTTTGAATGATATGAGA
Source organism: Viscum album (assembly GCA_963277665.1). Lineage (NCBI taxonomy): Eukaryota > Viridiplantae > Streptophyta > Magnoliopsida > Santalales > Viscaceae > Viscum > Viscum album. The sequence continues at coordinate 1,664,379,691 of OY728137.1, forward strand.
CCCCTTTCTCTCTCTTTAAATTCCTCTCATTTACACCTGTTACTATGCTGAAATTCCTAAAGGAACTTCTCTCTCTTCTTTTACATTCAAGAAATACTTTTGTATCGTGAATATAAATTCAATTTCAATTGTTGGGACATGTATCTATATGACCTCCTTACTGTCCATTACATGTAAATATGATGAGGAACCCCTTTCTCTCTCATCAACCATTTTTATAAATTCTTATGTCATGTCGTTACGCGGCGGAAATCAAACCGATTTTCTAAGACAATGTCATTGTGTAGTGAATACCATGCCCATTTCTCCATAAAGGGTATTCATCTTTATCCACATTTACTTATTGATTATAAAGTTTCATTTATGAATTCCACATTATTTTATCGTGGAATAAATTATTATGTTTTATGAATCCATGTTTAATGATACATGTGGCACACTTATGCATGAAAATGTTTATGAAGGGTGTTCCCTTATAGCGCTCCAATGCATTGGGTAAAGTATAGTATCATGATACGTCATGTGCAATGAGTCTTGACTCATGCTAATTCAAGTGAAACAAGGTTTTACTCGTGCTTCATGTGAAATGAGGGTTTACTCATGCTCCATGTGCAATGAGCCTTGGCTAATGCTAATTCCATGTTAAGTGTTGTTGCCACATTTCCATGTTATAATTACCATGCTTTATCATGCCTTTATGTTCATGTTTCTTTTATTCTCTTTTGATATACTTATTGTCTAACATGTATTGTACTCCTCATGTTATTCCATGTGTACTCCCTTACTGGGCTTTATAGATCACCCTTTTCTTATGCATGTCCTCAGGTTATCCCATGCAATGCTAAGTACAAGGGAATGTAGTGGTCATGTAAAGGATGTTTTCAATAAAGATGTTGTATTTCATGTTTTATGTTTTTATGTAATGATCCTAAGCCCCAAAGACACTAAACCTCTCGATTTTCTTTGTTGTATCAAGTGAAGTTTTATGTAATAAAGCATGTTTAAGTTGTAATAAAAAGCATGGTTGTCGTAGTTGGTATCAGAGGATAGGTTTAGTTATTTTTGGGATTAGGAAACCCTAGTAATGCCTTAGATACAAGAATAAGTATAATAAAAACATCCCTAATATTTGGTAAATACTATGTAAGTGGTTTATCAAACAAATACATCCCTCTCTGGATACGAGCAGGTAGAGGCGGCTCTGGCACAGATGTATCCTAGGGGTAAAACCCTAAAACATCGCTTTGAGCTAGACTCGAATGGGAACAGGTGCACGACAACGGGCCTTGCTGCACTCTTGGTTACGACACTCCTGGGGGATATGTTTTGATAAATTCACAATCTTGGTATGAACCCTTATTAAGGGAAAATGTCCCTAAGAATATATGTTAGAAAGTAGATCATTAAAACCCTAGATTGAATCCTATAGACTCATGAGTTAAAGAAATTAATGTTTATTTATAAGTCATCAACTTTTGTCTTTGGATTACCCTTTATGTGTTACCCCTAACTTTCCTTTTATTCCAGCCAATGGCCTGTAATAGGAGGACTCGGGCTAACAACCATTGTGAAGATCATTGTGATGACTGTACTAATGATATGCCCAATCCAATGGGAGCGGGAATCACGGCCTTTTTCACACATATCTCTCAGCTAACTCAAGTTTTGAATAGAAACACGGGTCATGTAGAACTTCTAACCCCCCCTAAGAAGGAACAAGTCTCTATCGAGAGCTTCATGAGGCAAAGGCCTCCTACTTTTAGTGGATCATCCGATCCCACGATCACTGAACAATGGATCAACTACATTGAAAATATCTTCTTCATCATTCAATGTTCTGAACAAGATAAGGTTCTCCTAGCTGCTTATCATATGGAGGGTGAAGCTGATCAATGGTGGACGTTGATCAAAAATACGAAGCCTGAGGAGGAGATCGAGGATTTGGAATGGAAGGAATTTCGGAAGATGTTTTTTGATAAATATTTTCCGTGCACCCTCCATCTTAAGATGGAAAGGGACTTCCTTCCCCTAAAGCAAAAAGATGACGAATCTGTGGGAGCGTACGAGGAAAACATCACAAGGCTTGCACGATATTCCTCCTGCTTTGCCGTTACCCCCGAATGCAAGGTTGACCGCTTTTTTGGTGGGCTGAAGCCTAGCTTGCAGAAAGCATTAGCGATCCGTGACTTCGATAGCTACGAGGAAATTGTCTGATGTGCCCTCATGGTCGAAATAGAGATCAGGGAATCACAGGGGTATCATGGGGACAAGAAGCGTAAGGTGGAATTCAATGCTGGTGGTCTGATGGACAAATCCAACGGCGCTAGTAAGTTCCAGCACCCCACTTTCCAAAAGTGCGGAAAGAAGAACCCTGGAAATTTCCTTAAGGGGACAAGAAAATGCTTCAGGGGTGGAAGAGAAGGGCACCTAGCTATTAACTGTCGGCAAGAAGGACTCACGGCTGGGAAAGAGGAGAGGAATGCTCCGTTCGAACCTCAACGCGTTATTAAATGCTACAAATGCAAAGAACTGGGTCATTTTGGAAATCATTTCCCTAATCCAAGGGTTATAGGAGGCAACCAACATCCTCCAAGATAGCAAGGAAGAGATTTTTCCATCACTTCTGCCAAAGTGAACCCCGACAATGAAGTGGTGACATGTATGCTAGTTATTCATTCAAGAATAGAGACTATACTTTTTGATTCAGGTTCAACGCATTCTTTTATATATCTAAAGTTTAGTAGAACAATCCCAGCACCACCACCAATCATGGAAGTAAAGATGTCGGTGAGATCGGAAAATGGGGCAATCATTGCATCCCATGAATATAAGTCCTCCCCTATTATAATCTGGGGATTGAATTTTCTGGAGAACCTCATCATACTCCCTCTGGTGAAATTTGATGCAATTACTGGCATGGATTGGCTTTCCTTATATAGAGCCAACATAAATTGCTGGGAGAGGGAAATCACCCTCCATATGGAGAATCGACCCCCGATTCATTACAAGTGTCAGGAGGAAGATGAATCTACTTTAGCTCCATCATCTCAAGCATGGATATTACTTCCCTATGAGCACCCGTATCTGGCTTAGATGATTGAGTCCAAATAAGAAACCATCCTTGAAGAAATGCCTATTGTGAGGGAATTTGCTGAAGTGTTTCCCGATGAACTGCCTGGTCTTCCTCCTAGAAAAGATGTTTAGTTCTCAATTGAACTTATACCTGGGGAGTTACCAATATCTAGGACTCCATATAGAATGGCTATTGTTGAGATTGAAGAGCTGAAGAAACAACTACATGAGAATCTGGATAAAGGGTTTATACGCCCAAGTGCTTCACCGTGGGGTGCACCAGTCCTCTTCATCAAGAAGAAGGATGGGTCAATGCGGCTTTGCAACGATTATCGTGAACTTAACAAAATCATGATAAAGAACAAGTATCCTCTCCCAAGAATTGATGACTTGTTCTACCAGTTGCATGGAGCACAATACTTCTCCAAGGTGGACTTGCGGTCAGGATATTATCATGTAAGGGTGAAGAAGGAAGATGTCCCCAAGACTGCTTTTCGTACAAGGTATGGGCACCATGAATTCATAGTAATGCCTTTAGGACTCACCAATGCTCTAGAAATATTCATGGACTTTATTAATAGAGTATTTATAGATTACCTTGACAAATTTGTGGTAGTCTTTATAGATGATATTCTTATATACTCTAAAACCAAGGAGGATCATGAGGAGAATTTAAGAACTGTACTATAGACTTTTCTCAAGGAGAAGCTCTATTAAATGTACAGAAAGTGTGAGTTCTGGTTGAAGGAAGTATCATTCTTGGGCCATATCATCACAAGAAATGGGATATCTGTGGATACCTCCAAACAGATGCAATTGAGGGATGTCCGAGGCCAACATCGGTAATGGATATTCGTAGCTTCTTGGGGTTAGTTGGAATTTATCGACGATTTGTGAGAAATTTCTCACGATTGTCCAACCCTGTTACCAAGATAACTCGAAAGGGAGTAAAGTTTTCTTAGAGTGATGAATGCGAATAAAGTTTCAAGGAGATGAAAAGGAGGCTTATCATTGCACCCGTGATCATTTTACCCACAAGTGGGGAGCTTTTTGTGGTATTCAGTGATGCTTCAAAGAAGGGCTTAGGATATTTGTTGATGCAGAATGATAAAGTGATATCCTATGCCTCAAGGCAGTTGAAAATCCATGAGCGAAACTATCCAATGCATGATCTGGAGTTTTCGGCTGTGATCTTTGCCTTGAAAATCTGGCGGAATTATCTCTATGGAGAGAAATGTGAGATATATACTAACCATACGAGTCTTAAATATATATTCACACCGAAAGAGCTTAATATGCGCTAGAGAATATGGATAGAGATCATCAAGGATTATGACTGTTCAATACATTACCACACTAGGAAAGTGAACATGGTAGTGGATGCCCAATGTAGAAAGGATCCGGCGATTCTATCAATGATGAGAATTGAGAAGGATCCAATCTTTAAATACTTGATGAAGATGGATGTGGGAATCATAAAGAAGTGAACATCATCAATCCTTTCACAAATGATTTCTCGACCATATCTTTTGGAAATGTTAAAGGATGCTCAAAATGATGATGTGGGAATTCAAGAAAAAGTGGAAGCTATCAAAAAGGGGAAATCCTCGGAGTTTAATGTTAATGAAGATGGAATTTTGCGGTTTGGGAAAAGACTATGTGTTCCATCAAGTCCAGAGCTAAAGAAGGAACTTTTGGATGATGCACATAGTTCAAATTTCTCTATTCACCCAGGGAGCACAAAGATGTATTGAGATCTCTGAAAAAACTTTTGGGGGGACAATATGAAGAAGAAGATCGCCGAATATACATCAAATTTCCTGGTGTGTCATAAAGTGAAGGCAGAGAGGCAGAAGTCTAAGGGGATGATGCAACCATTGCCCATACCAGAATGGAAATGGGAAAAAATCACCATGGAATTTGTCACCGGTCTTCCAAGGACATCCAAAGGCAACAATGCAATCTGGGTTGTTGTGGATCGTCTTACAAAGACTGCACACTTCATTGATATTCGAGAGGATTTCTCTTTGGATCAACTGGCACAGATATATATCAAAGAAGTGGTAAGGTTTCATGGATTACCACTATCTATTGTGTCTGACCGAGATCCAAGATTTACCTCTATGTTTTGGAAGAGTCTTCAACATGCTCTGAATACTGAACCGAACTTCAGTACGGCCTATCATCCTCAAACTGATGGCCAATCCGAGCGGACTATCCAAACACTTAAGGAAATGTTGAGAGCGTGCTCAATGGACTTTAAAGGAGGATGGGATAAACATCTTTCTCTGGTTGAGTTCTCTTATAATAACAGTTTCCACTCGAGCATCCAAATGGCACCATATGAAGCCTTGTATGGGAAAAGGTGCAGAACACCAGCATGTTGGGATGAGGTTGGTGAATGTAAGCTGCTTGGACCAGAAATGGTCGAAGAAATGGTGGAAAAGGTGAAAACCATTCAGCAACATATCAAGGCAGCCCAGAGTTGACAGAAGAGTTATGTAGAGAATCGTCGACGAGACCGTGAATTTAAGGTTGGAGACATGGTGTTTTTACGCATATCTCCGTGGAAAAAGGTCATGAGGTTTGGAAAGAAAGGGAAGTTAAGTCCAAGGTACATCGGCCCCTTCGATATTCTTGATCGTCTTGGGGTTGTGGCCTATCGACTAGCACTTCCACCTACTATGGCCAAGGTGCATGATGTCTTTCATGTATCCCTCTTAAGGAAGTACATACCAGACCCTTCACATGGACTCTCTTCTGAGGTGGTACAATTGGAAGGTGATCTTTCTTATGAGGAGCAACCATTTAAAATCTTAGATCGTAGATAAAATGTTCTACAAAATAAGGTAATGCCACTTGTCAAGGTGTTGTGGAGAAACCACAAGTTTGAAGAAGCAACTTGGGAGTCGGAGGATATGATGAAGGTGAGTTACCCAAATTTGTTTTAGTGTGGGAAAATGAAAATTTCGAGGGTGAAATTTCTTAAGGGGGGAATATTGTAACGACCCAAAGTTTCATTAATGGAAAATCCCTCTTGATCCAGTTAAATGTCTCTTTATAAAAAATGTTTTTATAAGATGTCAACTTCTTTGGTTTTATGTTAAGAATTGTGACCATTGTTAATATAGCCGTTTAATAGTGATCACATGATTATTATAAATATAAGGCTTTAACGAACCCAATTTTACTCAGACAAAGGAACTAAAGGCCTCATCCAGTAGAATTTCCCCATACGAATCCAATTTGTCAGAGCTCAAAAAAGAGGTGGCATCCTTGGGCTTCGCCCTTGACCAAGCCCAAGCCGAGCTTCATTATTTCAAGCTCGAACGTGACCGTCTACGGGAAAAGTGGAAGTTGATTGAAATTACCACTCGAGCGATGCTATCCGAGCCACCCCAAGAGTCTGTCACCATCGCAAACCTTACCCTTAGGTGTTATGCAGCTGTTTTAAGGGGTTATGTAACAAATAAGTAGTACTATGTTCATTTACATTATATTTTTGTATATAATAATGAATATAATTTCTAGTCATTTTTTATACATTGTAAATAGTTTTTAAAGTAAAAATGGTGTTTTTTGTTATTACTTAATTAAGAATTCAATTTTATTAAATTAAGGGATTTTTGAATTAAATAATATTTTAATAAAATATTATTATTAATATTAAATTAATTTTTATTATATATAAATGATCTTATAATTTTAATAATGCAATTAAAATTTTGGTATGGTTTGAAGGCCGTTTCTGTCAAAACCCGTGAATTTTCGATAAATGTTGGTTTTTATATTAAAAGTGAAAATTAACATATTTAGAAATTTTTGTAGATAAAATAAATTTCATTTCTGGAATCAGGACGTCGAAATTATCCGACAGTGAATTTTTCATAATTTTCTGAGATAGTCAAATTTTTGGGTAAAAATTAAATACCGTTTAAATATATAATGTGTTTTATGACATCATAATGACCCAATGGTGATGTAATAAAATACTATATTCCTTATGTTCGGACAATATATGTTTTACCATTAAAATAAAGTGATTTTGGGTTTGTTTGACTTACTTTTCAAAGCATTAATGAGCCCCTCAAGACTTATTCAACACTTTTCCTTTTTAAATTAATTTACATTGAAATGTGACTCACCTCCACATAAGCAACCTTATTATTTTAATAAGTTCGGACCATGGCCTGGTAAAATATTTTTTCCTCTTTCCTTTTCCAAAAACCATGGGAAAAAACCCTGGGATGGATTGTGGTTTGGATTAATTTAATATAAGGGTTCCCAAACATAAATAATAAGGTATTCTCTCACCTTTCCTATATAAACCCACCCAATCTCCCACATCCTCCTCACTAAAATCCTTTGGAGTTCGTCCATCCTCTGTACTACTCTCTTTAGAATCCTCCCAAGGTGCCCCAAGCTCCAAAAAAGTCTCCCACAAGCCTCTATCTAGCCTTTGGAAGCACACATCCAAGTAAGGGTTTTTTCTTCCTTTCTCATTTTTGTCAATTTTCTTTAAGTTGTATTTCCCTTTTAATTTCAATTATGGATGTTGGGGTATGGTTTTACACCTCCCCCATACTTCCCTCTTATTGTTTTAATGATGGGAGACCCCTTTCTCTCTCATTAAATGCCTCCCATTTACACCTGTTACTATGCCGAAATTCCGAAAGGAACTTCTCCCTCTTCTTTTACATTCAAGAAATACTTTTGTATCATGAATCTAAATTCCATTTAAATTTTTGGGACATGTATCTATAAGACCTCCTTACTTTCAATTACATGTAAATATGATGAGTAACCCCTTTCTCTCTCATGAACCATTTTTTATGAATTCTTATGTCACGCCGTTACGCTACCGAAATCGCACCGATTTTCTAAGACAATGTCATTGTGTAGTGAATACCATGCCCATTTATCCATCAAGGGTATTCACAATTATGCACATATACTTATTTATTATAATGTTTCATTTATGAATTCCACATTCCTTTATCATGGAATAAATGATTATGTTTTATGAATCCATGTTTTATGATCCATGTGGTACACCTATGCATGAAATAAAATGTTTAAGAAGGGTGTGCCCTTATAGAACTCCAATGCATTGGGTAAAGTATAATATCATGATACGTCATGTGAAATGAGTGTTGACTCATGCTAATTCACGTTCAATGAGGTTTTACTCGTGCTTCATGTGCAATGAGTGTTTACTCATGCTCCATGTGCAATGAGCCTTGGCTCATGCTAATTCCATGTTAAGTGTTGTTGCCACATTTCCATGTTATAATTATCATGCTTTATCATGCCTTTGTGTTCATGTTTCTTTTATTCTCTTTTGATATTCCTATTGTCTAACATGTATTGTACTCCTCATGTTATTCCATGTGTACTCCCTTACTAGGCTTTATAGCTCACCCTTTTCTTATGCATGTCCTCACGTTATCCCATTCAATGCTAAGTACAAGGGAATGTAGTGGTCATGTAAAGGATGATTTCAATAAAGATGTTGTATTTCATGTTTTATGTTTTTATGTAATGATCCTAATGCCGAAAGTCACTAAAACTCTCGATCTTCTTTGTTGTATCAAGTGAAATCTATGTAATAAAGCATGTTTATGTTGTAATAAAAAGCAGGGTTATCATATGGTGGGGGAAGATTTGAGGTTCTACCCCCACAACCACTAAGAGGTCCACCCCGACCATAAGAAGTATTGGGATATGGGTGAGAACTGTTACAGCCTATAGAGTCCTATGACAATGATGCTCTAGATATGATTAAAGGTATGATCTTTTTTTGCACCATAGATGCAGTACTTATTGACACAGGTGCCAGATACTCTTTCATTTCCACGACACTCGTTTGGAGCTCGGAGATCCTGATAGATTCGTTGGATCGATCCTTACTATTAAAGACTCATACATGATTGGATTTGACGATTAAATACTATTACCGGTACTGTATGAATACTCTTGGAGGTGAGAGTTTTGGATGGTATCCCATAATAGTATCTTCGAGACCTAACTACGTTATCATTGGTATGGAATGGCTATCCACAGTTCTTGCTTAGATGTACTGTTTTAGGAACAATGTGTATTGTGTCCACAAGGATGGGATTAGTTTTTCCTTAACCTGTGATAAGGACACCATTGAATCACATTATTTACTTTCATGGATTAGAGTGCACCTGATCACACATCAGTAGGTTATCATTACCCTCAAAGAATTTGATGTGAGGAGTCCGAGATATCCTGTATTTGTGGACCTGTACGCTGATGTCTTCCCTGATGATGTTTCTGGACTACCTCCACACAAATAGGTATCAATTCTCATCAACCTATATAGTTGAAAGACACTGATATCTACCTGAGAATATCGTATGGATTTCGTGGAGCTTCATGAGTTGATGGTACAACTAGAGGACTTATAAGGGAAGGTGTTCATAAGTCATAGTGTTTCTCCATTGTTATCCCCGATCTTATTTGCCCAAAAGTCAGATGGGATCATGAGGCATTGTGTGGACTATCTTCTCCTAAAACAGGTGACCATAAAGAACAAGTATCCACTCCCAATGAATGATGATATCATTGACCTATTGAAGGGAGATCGTACGTTTTTTAATATGGTACTCGGATCATTCAATCATCATCTTAGAGTATGGGATGAGGACATACCGAAGATAGCCTTCAGATGTCAGTATAACCATTACGACTTCATTTCGATGCCATTCGGCATGTTATTATCATGATCTTCTAACCATGCCTCACTTTCAATATGGTTTCCTTCATCGACAGAGTCCCGATATACTCAACGTCAGAGGAGGAGCACGCCACACACCTACAGATAGTTTTATATATACTCTAAGAGCACCATTATTATGGAATTATCTCAATGATCTAGATCTAGATTCGTGATTTCCACTTCTATTGGAATGTTATCTCGGAGGCTGGGGTTGTAGTGGATCTGGAAAAGATAGAGGCAGTACTTTCTTGGGAGTCACCTAGGAGGGTGACCGAGGTGTGGGGTTTCCTAGGATTTCTTGGGTACTAGAATAGATTTCTACATGAATTATATAGTGTAATGGAACCCTTATTACCCATGATGATGAAGGGTAATCCATTCTTGTAGATGGAGAAGTTTCATTAGAGTTTTTAGGATTCGAGAAAAATATTAACGAGTAACCCCATATTTAGGCTACTATATGAGGGCATTGGGTACATAGTTTAATACGAGACATCATGTACCAGACTTGGTTGTGTTCTTCTTCAAGAGCGAGTGGTGATCACCTATGGCTAATATATGATGAGGCATCATGAGAAGAACTATGAAAAACATTATTTGTAGTTATCAAAAATGGTACTTTTACTGAAGATGTGGCATCACTACTTGATGGGTTATTGTTTTACAGTCTATTCTGATCACTAGAGTATTGTGTATATCTTCTCACACAAGGATCTAAATCTTAGAAAAAAATTATGGAAACAGTTCTTCTAGGACTATGATATTGAGATAGTTTATACTCATGGGAAGGGAAATGCAGTAGCAGACACACTCAACAGGAGGTCTAGTCTGCAGCTCCTGAGTGAGGTGACGGTGCAGCTAGACACATTTATGATATCTTTCATTGATATATATGGAGTATCATACCTCTAGTATATGACTATCACACCCCCACATCTATAGAAATATTAGTAGGCACAAATTTGGGTTGTTGACTATGAGGCCCGATGTGCTTAGATATCCTCATAACGGTCTCCTAAATTATTGTTTGAAGGTGGGGAGCATGTCGTTCTATTTAATGGATTCATTATGCTACCAATGATGCATTGAGAGGAGGAGTTTAGGTAATTCCACAAACCACCTTTAATAGTAAATAATTCCGCAGAAATGTTGTACCAAGACCTCCAACATTAGTACTGGTGGCTTGGGATAAAGAAAGTAATGGTAGAGTTTGTTTCCTAATGCCTCACTTTTTAGCAAGTGATGGCTGAGCATCAGGTACCATCATGATTAGCTCAACAAAATGAGTTACAAGAGAGTAAGTGGTATGTTATATTAATGGACTTCATGATGGGGATACAACGTACATATAGGGGCCAGGATTACAACTGTGTGATCATGGACAAACTCACCATGTCGGCCCACATCCTACCCATCCGAGAGCAGTTATTAGTAGGGGGCATTGGACGTATCTTCATACATGAGATTTTACAACTACACAGGGATAAATTGACAATCATATCACATCACAATGTGCATTTTACATCTCTCTTGTTTATGGGAATACATGACATGTTCGAAATTCATCTATTCTTGAGCCCAACCTTTATTATTTAGAAAGATAGTCAGATGGATCAAACCATACATACACTCGAGGACAAGCTTCATTCTTGTGTCCTTGATTTTTTATATAGTGGGGAGGACCACTTTCCCCAGGTGGTGTTTTCATACAACAATAGTTACCACTCCACTATCTGTGTGGCGCCATTTAAGGGTTTGTATAGGAGACCATGCAGATGACCTCTTTGCTAGAAAGGCCTATAAGAGTCAAGATATATGGGTCCAAAGACGATACAGTCTACAATGGAGAAGGTACATATCATCCAGAAGTAGATGAAGACAGAAGATATCCAACAATAGTATTCTTTTGATAGAAGATGGATACCATTGGATTACGAGTAGAGAGACCATGTCTTCCTTTGGGTCTCACTTGGATGAGGATTCCAGAGGATTGGTCGGTGAAACAAGATATATATAACATTCATAAGACCATTCCAGATACATAGTAGAGTATGTGATGTGGTGTACCATATATATCTTCCCCCACAGATGCACCAGGTGTATATTGTTTTCCATGTGTTGCAACAGAGAAGATACTTGCATGATTCATCAGAAGTTTTTGACTGGGGAGAGCCGGACATCGATGTTGAAGAGATAATTGGGAGTTCCTATTAGAGTGAGAGGATCGACAAGAGAGGGTCATTTGTGGTCGGTTTATTTCTATGGTGCGATTTCGTTGGCAGCATGGGAACCCCCAGGAGAAAACATGGGAGCAAGAAGATCAGATTCATGCTCAGTACCCCCATTTGTCACCTAGTTTTGTTGTAACTTTCAGGGATGAAAATATCAATGTAGGGGAGTATGAACAGAACTAAAAAATCAATGTAATTTTTTATAAATTATTTTGGATTATTATGAGTATGTAAGAATTGACGGTGCATGATTCTTGAGGACCAATGTTCCCGAAATTAATTTCTATACTTTTTTTCGGTACGTTCAGTAATCATTCGGGCGTCATTTTATATCTTTTGAACTACTGATCAAATTAATAATAAGATGGAAAAATTGAATCTGTAGCACAAGGATTCTCATAAAGGATGTTTTACATTTACTGTAGTAGTTTGGGAAAATAAGTTAGTTGTTGGAATTCTTAATGAAAAATAAAATATAATTTAATTGTTATTTCATATTCTTTTTCTCCAACAAATTAGTGGCGGTGGAAAGACCGGTGAATTTTCATGAATATTAATTTATTGACTAATCACCTTCATTACTCCCCCATTTGGAATTAAAATATGTTCATTAATTCATTTAATGAACATCATTAATTCATCAATGTGTCACTCACATTTCCACCTAAAATTTAAATAGAGCTTAGTGTGGGGTTTTGGAACATCTTATTTAAATATGGAAACATTGGCGATGTTATGTAGAAACATCAACTGAAGAAGGATGGGAGAATGGGTTACAATGATCTGAGATTGAGGAATGACAACGACCCCATCCAATTTTGATGCTTCTCCTGCCACAACCGTGACACCTCAAACAGATCTCGAGGTAGGGTGCTTACATGCTTTGATGTTCCCTCTCTTCCAGTTTTTTAGAAATATAAAAAATGCAGACCAACAGACTAATGTGTTGATCCACATCTCATCCAATAATGCATTTGGTAGTTACGGGGGATTAAATTTGGGGAATATTATTCTTTTTAATTATAAGTAATTTCCCTCAAGATTAAAACACTAATGTGGAGGGCTTGATCCCTATCCAAAAAAGCCTGGACTGTTTACTAAACTTATCTTTGGTGCGTTCATCATGGTGTAATACTGAATACAGAGGCAAGGCATACTTGAGGTCCTCAAAATGATGGAAGCATTCCGAGAGGAATGTTGGCACATCCGAAAGGACGAACGGACCATCAGGGCTCACTTGTTGTCCTGTAGAAGAAACACCAATGCGGAAAACATGTTCCAGCAAAAGTGGGCGGCTGACAGCATCCTCCAGCCATGGTGGAAGAGTGGATCCGCTTAGCACCATGGTGGTCAGATGGCAGGCTAGCATCGTCAAACCAAAGAGGTGGAGGTGGCGCATCATCACGCGCCACGTTGATGTGTCGAGAATATATAGTCGTGGTAGGCGTGAAGACTATGAACAACCTCCATTGGGTCCCATGGGTGATGAGACGTCACCATGTGGAGCCACCAATTAAATGATATGAACAGCTCTTTTGTTCCATTTGGGTGCAACAGACCGCACGACCTACATGATTCATGCTCGCTAGCGTGCCTGACCGCTCGGGGGGCCTTACCAAGCTGGAAATCTAGGCAGGTCCACTGCCTAGCGGGCCGATCCCACTGCGGCCCAGCCCAGTATGTGTCGGGCCAGGTCGGTCGAACCGAGTCAGACCTCACTCGGACCCCTCTATGTCCTAGAAATGGTTAAAGGGCCATATCCTGCGAACCATATGTCTATTTGACGAACCTCCTATGACATTGGATCCATGGAGTGAGAAGATCCTTTTGAGATAATCCACTTTAGTTTTGTAGAATTTTTGAGTATGACTATTTTGGATCGACTCTAAATCCATCCAGGCCCTCGCCACTAAAATTCCTATTACTTACAAATCAGGCATCCAGTTGACATGTGGTCTATTGCGTTGGAACCCATATGAAGTGATGGATAATCAGGTTACTTCATTGTGGTACTTGGTGCTATGGGAAATATTACTAATTGATTCAGGGGTGGTTCTCCCATAATCAAGCATTCTATGATAACAAATCTTGTGGTTGGTTGTGAGGTAGATGTTGGACACTAATTATACATAGTTTATTACAGAGCGATCCTGTGTGGGTCATCACTTACTTGTCTAGTGTGGGTTATATCCTTTATGGGTTAGCGGTCAATGATTCTATGTCGCTCAGCGCATACCAATCCTCTATGGGTCAGATCCTATGTGGGTCAGTTCTCATAGAATCATAGTGGTTCAGAGAATACTGATCTTGTGTGGATTATATCATGTGTGGGTCTTTTGAGGGTTAGTTACCTATCGATCCTGGGTGGGTCAGATCCTGTGTGGGTCATTGGGGGTTAGTACCTATCAATTATTTGTGGGTCAGACTATGTAGATTCAACAGTACTACCGATTAATATAATAAGGTAATCTAGCATCATGAATAATCATCAGTATTTCTGTGCATTACTTATACCTGGTTCAAGATGAGTATTTTTCTTTGTGCTTCGTGATTGAGATCAAGATTTTTTCCTTTATTGAATTCTGAGAGACCTATTGGGGTCTTGGGGTCCCTACTGGGTGTTGATATAGTTTCCCCTACACAGGCTTCACCCACACCTTATTGTGTCATGTGCAGATGATGAGCATCATGGCCGAGTATTATGGGATCCAGGACCAGGAAATACTCGAAGGAGATTGGTTGACGTAGATAGCCGTGGAGACGAGTTGTACCTACCCTTCAGGTTGGATATTTGGTGGACGATTCCAGGAGCTATTTTCTATTTTCAGTTGAATTTGTACCTTTCATTTTGTCTTGTATTCTAGTGATTAGCTTTCAGTAATTACTATTACACTTAGTTGTGGTACTATTTTTTGTTACACCTTACACTTCTATTGTGTTTTACTTTTACGTTGTGTACCCTGCTTGTGTGTGTGTACATGTTTTGATGAAAGTCCTTCCCATTATTGGGAAATGCCTATCGGTGCTAGTCACCAACCCCTAGACTATGGATGTTGGACTTAGGGGAGTCATGAAATAGGCCCTGGGGATGGGTTGTGACAGTCAAACTTACATATTATAAAAAAATGTTAAATTTAGGGGTTATATAAAAGAAATGTATGTACTACAAGAAAGGCCTTATCGAATCATTATAAATTTTCCATCCTGCTATTACCCCTACAACACAAACTCCAATAGAGATGATGATAAATTATCAGTATTCCAAACCCCTCATAAAATATACTTCTAAGCATCCTGGTCCAACTGAAAAACAATTCCCATAAGGTTCCACTCCTCCTTTGATTCTAGAAAACCATGTGATGTGGCATTCCTTCTAATAGTGTCTTCAATGCAATTCATCTTCCTTGGTGTGTAGGAAATATCTATGTAAAACATATGAATGTATCATAGATTCATGATATTAATGACTCTATGATAATTTATATAAATAAAACTCATATGATTCGAAAACATTTGGTCCAATCTGCAAATATATAGTGCCTCCATAATTTAACGGCTTGTATAACATCAATAATATCTAAATAATGAGTGGGGTAAATTACTCTCATCTGGATGAAGATCACAAAATCTATAAGCTACCACATGGTAATCAAGAGTAAGAAAACATCTCTATGAATCACTATAAGCATCACAAAACACCACTAACCCCTTAATAGGCTCATCAAAGATCAAAATATGAGTTATTGTTATAAATTGATTCAAATCATCGAAAGAAGAAATAAAATTTTAATCCAATTTTAATTTCACCTCTATAACATAATGGGTAGTCCAAGGTGATACCAAATTAGAAAAATTATTATCAAAAAATCATTAGTATCCAGTAAGAAAATCATTGATGTTAATTTCAAATACATTATATAGTTTCCTCAATCAATATTATGACTTCATCATTTAAGGATATACCCATAATCCTTGCTAAAATATATTTTCCCCCCAATAACATCACATATTGAATAAGGAAACAACATTTCAAAATTAATCCACAAAATGGGGACTTATCATGATTTCTTGAAAAAAACTAAGACGACCCTTATGATCAAACTCGAATTTCAAATAAACCAGAATATCATCCCCATGCAGTATCATAAATTTTATAAGTTGTTGATGAATTATTGAGTTTATCAACACCATAAAAACAACATGATAGTTAGTCAGAACCAAATAAAACAAAATATATTCATAATGGCCATACCTAATGATTAATGATGTATTTGTTATATTAGACTCGTGAACAATGAGCTGTTGATAACCTAATGAAGGATCAATCTATGAAAATCACATTTTCCACATTAACTAGCCCAACAAACCATGTACACTAAAATGGATATTTATTCGTATCTGTCACCCAGTTCAACTTATAATAGTACTCTCACAATAGAAACAAACCATCATCCATCTTGGGAAGGATCATAGGGTATTCCCTAGGTGGAAGTCTATGATGGAAAAAAATATTTTCCAATAGGTCATCCAACTAAATATCGTGCTCTTTGGGATCCACTTGTGGCATATGATAAGAAGGTATCTCTATTGGATATGTACCTAGAACATGGTCAACCATAAAATCTACCTTTTTCTCTACATTAATGATGGGGAGGAAATCTAAAAAAAATTCAGGAATGTATCATAAAATGGGAATATAATGTTATAAGAGAAATTACATTATTATCAAACACAGTAGTAGATAAAAGATGAAAAATGAGCTCTAGGGGGGAAGTCCCTGCATGACATGGTCTCAGGTCCCACTCCCCCCAAAAACCCACTAGAGCACCCATCGACAGAATTAAATGAGACATGCTTATGATAAATATCAGCATTTAGTCAATGAGAGAAAAGGCAATCCATAATAATTAAGATGTCAAACATATATATTTCAAGAATAAGAAAACCCAAACCAAATCTATACTAGCTATCATGAACAAAAATAAACGAAACTTAAACCCATTCACTCTCCTATTTCAAATATGTGTTGTTAAATCCATTTAAAAGGACCCAATTTCCTTTAAAATTTTAATCATATCAATAAAAAATGCCGATATAAATGAAAAAGAGCCAAAAATATATTAGAATCAAATTGTTACATAAGATGAAATAAGGATTGTTTCTCTCACTGTGTCCATGCATACATTTACAACCACTGTAAATTCATCTAATGCATGAATGTTATTCAATCCTGATGGATATGGATAAATCCCTATAGTATTTGAAGATTCTTAATGAACCACAATAGCCATTGGATAAGATGAACCCAAGTCGTAATGAGGAAAGGTCATAGCCTTACAGAATTACCCTAAGTGAACAATTTGTCAACATTTGTTGCATGTCATTATGAGCATAAGATTATAATGTATGGTCTGTCTGAACATTATAAAATGATATAATGTTAGAAGAATTATACCAGCAATATTATTCAGTTCAGAAGTAGCTTTCTTTTGAGATCCACCTACTCCACTCTAGTGATGATCCTTATACATCCTCTTCTTCCCATGTGTCCCATAGAAGCCACCATTTGATGTAGGAGGAGATGTTGAAAACCCCACCATTCCTTCCAAATCCATATTTTCCACCATAGGTCTATATAACATCTCCCTACTGGTAAATAATATTTAAATAAACACCTTTATCTAATAATTCGTTCTAAAACCTGAAGGTATTTTTTATCATTCTAGTTTTCATTATTTACCATGTGTAAATTAAAATGGAAATGCTTAGAAAAACGACTAGTGTACACCAACACCGTATTTTATCCCTACTATGATAATAGGAACTATAAAGATTTAGCCAACATCTGTATCTCTTGAGACAACTACTATAAGAATATGGTTTTGAAACCATTCCTACTCAAGTCCACGTGGTTGGATACATGACCATGGATTCCAAAAATCTCACACAAGAACAGTTCAGCGTGACTGTTGCACACCTCACATTCATAATATTATGTGTATTTAGGAAGTTGATTGTTTGATCGATCTTATTTATCTAGTTATCCATCTCTTAAAATTCATTTTTACCTTAATGGATGTGTTATCCTCACTTATAAATTCCTATTATTGATCTATCTGTACTCCAGCTCCTTGCTTTTATAAATCCACCGTGTTCGGAACTCATGGTGCATCATGATCACCATCACGAACTGTTCATATGAATATATTGATTATATTATTATCTACTAGTGCATTCCCTTGTGGAGAATCATCTATACCTCCATGATGAAATCATGGAAGATGTTTCAGATTCATAATGATACACATAAAAATTGATGAAATGATTAGTCTTGTCATGAAATGATCATGCCATGTACTTATAAAAAAATATAACAAATGTCATCAAAATACTATCACAAGAAAAACAGCTATCCTAATGAAAGTACTCTTGATTAGATACTTAATTTTTAGTGAAATGGAAAACAACATACCTAAGATAACCTCATAACTATCAACCAACCCGATCCTCCATAAACCTAATGGTCCTTCCTAATCCCCATGGGTAAGTGGCAAGAATAGCATCATCAGACAATAAGACAAAGGTAATTATTTCACCCAACCTATACATTGTCATGATAAATATACACACGATAAGACAATGTGCATCTATAGAATTCATTCCATAACTGTACAATGAAAATTAAAATAAGGAAAATATAAATGACTTAAATGAAATAGCTACTCAATGAGATGGTGCTAAAGAACGCCCACCATATTCCCCCAAGCTACCTAGCCTAGATGATATAAAACCCAAACCTTAAACTATGGAACCATGCCATTTCTTGCAATGGAAGATGTAAAAAGTTATATAAACCACAAAAGTTGTTATTAGGGTGTGATAAAACATTATCAAGAGGATCCCACCATGGTGTTCAATAAAAAACATCTATATAATAATTATTTTCCTTAATTCAAATAAAACAAAGAATGATAAAAAGTCTTTTATTTTAACAAAAAACATTGTAGACATTCCTCTTTTAAATAGATTAAAATGCAATCAAAGATATCATTTTTAGTGAACATTTTCCATATCTCATTCATATCATTTCAAAAAAATGAAATAAAATTGAAATCGATGCACATGTATCTTCAAAATGGATCACTACAGGTTATACATGTAGACTAATAATAGTATAATCAATTAAGTGCACTATCTAATTCATAGATCTTATTCCTATGAGGAAAATAAATACCCTATGTGTATACCCCACAAAAATTTCAATATATGTCCCCTAAAATATTGAGCCTATAAAATATAAGAATGATCCATGTGAAAACCCACCAATAATCACAACAACATTTAAAATTTCCTTATAAAAAACATTCCAACAATAAATCATGGTAAACCCATATGTTTTTCTTCATATTTCATTTCAATTCTTTGAAAACCATTTAAAAAAATCACAAATCCATTTCAATGATTTGAAAAAAACCAATTTTAATTTTATTCGTCAATTAGGAGTGATAATGATATTTTCTAACCAAATATTTTCAACACAGAAAAAACCATCATACCAATTATATGTATAAATAAATTTGAAAAGAAAGAACAACAAGGTTCAACAGTATAGGCTAGAGGCAAATCCAATTTCCTAGAAACTGAAGTCAATCATTCCCACAATTGGATCAACTAATAATGGGAATCCCTTAATGAAAATAATTCCCCTAAAATCCAAAACACATCATAATATTGACCTAATATAGAATAGAATGTGTTCGTGAAAAGGACGAAACCTAAAAACCTAAAGAAAGAATGAATCCTACACCACGACCAATAATGTAATGACATCAACAATGGGATCAGACAACGGAGAATGAAGAAGACCCAAGGAAGCACCATCTTATCCAAATAGATAAGATAACACAACATAAGGGCGCAACTGTGATCATTGTAATCATAGACTATGAAAGTTCTCTTGCATATAGAGACACCCCACACTGGTAATTAAGACTGAATGTTGATCGACTCGGCCTAGAAGGAGAATAATTACCCATAATCACATGTGAATTTCTCTGTGATGATAGAATGAGACAAAGAAGAATGAACTGAAATAGTGGAGCCACACGCCAATTTTAAAAATGATACACAACAAATTACATGACCTATAATTTAATTACATGACATGAAACTTCCAAGGTCCCACATATTATAAAAAACATTTCAACTTGACGTAAAACCCATACATTTTATTAACTCATGACATGAATGGTATCTTCACATCATGTAACCTTTCATAGGGTGAAGTGTTTAACAACTTGAATCCAGCGAATCAAACATGTATTGTTACTATGTTTCATGGTGTGAAATCCTTTTAATGCCATTAAAAAGTGACTGTTAATGATAAGTGTCAAAAAAATCTATAACTTCAAGATTATAAGTGTCATAAAAAATTCTTCACAACATTATGCAAACAATGAAATATGTAAAACCATGAATAGGTAATGGTAATACCATATGGATCGGTAATTGGGTGTTTCAATCCATGTCAATTTTTTTTTTGAATTTGATAGTCATGAAAAATATCCACGATATAATTTATAGTACCATTACAATCTAATAAAGTGATGGATCAGAGACAGAGTGGTTTGGCTGGGAAATTTCTCTGTAACCCCTAATATTGAAGTATCCACATATATTCAATTTTTGTGATTGAATTTACAAATAATGTGAATTTTTTTCTAGATTTATATTTATTGAAACATAGAATACTATTTATCAATATGTTCCGTCTCATACAAAATCCTCAAATTTTCATCATACTATTATTTTCTCATTTAGTATGTGACAACAACATCAATAAAGTTTACCATTAAATGAAAAATTATATCCTCAATGACTATATTCATTATATCCATGATTATAGTGAGGTTATTGATTAGTCGATTTGAATCACTAAAAATTTACTACTTCCCCACCATAATAAAATGGGTTTATTTGAATCATCATTATATTTTATGCAGACATAATTATATATTCAATTATATTTTCTACATGAAACACAATTTTAAAATTAACGAAAATATTTATTTTAAATATAAACAATATAAAATATTTTATTTATTACATTGTATGAATATGAGTAATGTAACAATAATTTATTCTTTTAAAAAATTTCTTAATAATCATTTATTTATCAATTTCAATAAAATAATTACATAATATTAAAAAAACATATAAGATTCATAAAAAATTTTACATAAAACTAATATATATATAATGTATTATTATAAATTTTTATTATTTTAATCACTATAAACTAATGATTATAACGAAATTAGTAAATATAATAGTTTATAAAAAAAACTAATAATCATCAAATTGTATTTAAAATTGATCAATTAAAAAAAATACATTTTCCTCGAAAATTATATTATTTGTTCCAAAAAATGTTTTTATTTCATTTTATGTGTCGATATACTAATTTATTTGATTAAATTTTAGAATGATTATATTATACAATTGATGTATTTCTTTTAAAAAAATGAAATTTATCATTGTCTTTTTTTTGGGAATTTATGAAAATGATTAATTTACTCAATATAGACAAATGTAATATTTAGGAAAATAATTCATTAGTTATCATTAAATCATATAATATGAAGTAATATTCTTTTTTTTATTTGAATTTATTATAAAATATTATAACTTTTATTAAAAAATACAATTAATTCCAAATAAATTTATATTATAATTATGTTTATTTTTGTAATTAAAAATTCAAATTTAATTTTTTTTAATTTTAGAAAATATATTATTTTTAATTTTTACAAAAAATATCATAATAATTTTTGAAAAATTGATTTAATATTTTATTGACCAAGTTTACATTTAGTAATGGGTATAATTAATTTTTTTATACAACGAAAAGTGGTCATTGAAAATTTTTATTACAACAGTAAATGGTAAAATATATTAAATGATATTAAAAAATCATGGAAATGTGCTAAATTATTACTGTGATTTTTATTATTGATTATATTTATGCCATTATCAACATATAATCTAATCTGATTTTTCCTTGGTATATTTTATCGTGTGTATGATCCTTATATTATTTTAAATAATTTATAAATAAAAAATCCATTATTGTTTCTTTTAATATCTCTAATATGATGTCATATAGAAAAATTTTGGTTAATAAAAGTTTTAAATTGATATATAGAGGATTTATAAATTAATTTTATTATAGACCATAAATTTTTTCATGATTTAATAATTTACATGAACCCTTTTTCAATGCATATGGTGTTCCTCCGAATGGTGTAGAAAACGAAATTCATTTCATTTAAATATATTATAAATTTTATTACTTAGATATATTATAGTATTAAAAAAATTTATATATAATTATGAATAATAATTTATTCTTTATCTATTATAATTATAATACCTTACTATTCTTAGTCTTTTTACAATCAAGATTTATTACTAATTGAAGACAAGATTTCAATTGGTATTTAATGTTTGAAATATATTTTCAAATTGTAAAATATTAAAAACAACATCATTACTCAAATGGACGAAATAAATTTCTACCTATGGTTAATGGTCCCACTACAAGCCACTTTCAATATTTATATTTATGTTTACAATGATTAAAGATTATAACATTGTCAATATCCCATTATTTAATTGATATAAAAATGTACACCTATCTACCATTTAAAAAAACTAAAATTATATTTTCACATAAACATATCACTGAATACATCTCTAAACATACATTAACACATCCTCGATCCTCAATACGAGAAAAAAATACCTTCATCAATGACATTAGGTTCATTAAAAACATTAATATTAATAGTGGATCAATAAGTCTGAACCAATTTATTTTATATTTATTTATTTACCAAAATTCCACAAGAAAAAAAACAATTTATATATTAAAATATCAAATATAATATCAAATTATATGTTAATGGAAAACTCTATATCAATCATCATTCATGTCCAATTGAAAATGAACTCTTCACTCATGTATATAGATGGAATACCCTCCCCTGGAAGTGATGTGTTTCATTTTCAATCATTGCCTCATCTGTCTGGTTAGAATGACATGTATAGGTAATGTATGTAATATTTAAAAAATATTAATGATTATACATATATAATATATTAAATACTATATTAACCTTTCATTCCATTGGGAAATAGTTGTGTTTATCACGCATATGTGTGGACTAACACCTCTATAATGTGATGTTTGAGGGCCCAAAATTTTAAATTACATAATATTTTGTTTTTAATGAAGTTAATTTATTTAACACTGATGATATTATTTATAATATTATTTTTAGAGATTTAGTTCTTTATTCATACATATCATACCATATTCATTCAATATGAGTACTACTAAAAATATATACATTTTTTCTCTAATATAAATATTTCAAAATCAAACATGATCTCTATTTCATGAAGAATCATTATAAAATTCAACATGACATCATATTTTCACTTACCCATACATTTACCCTTGAAAAAAATAAACCATTTTGGAGAGAACAAAAATCATAGTATGGGATATAAAATTAATGATAGAAAATTTTATCCATTAATACATAAAAATCCATGAAATCATAATCAAAATGTTATAACTTTCACACATAAAACATAAGATCTTTAGCTTCCCTCATGAAATCATATGTTTCTTATATATCACCCTAGAAAATATAAACCATTAAGGTAACATGTGGAATAATATAAATATCAATATTTCAATTATTATATCTATCATGACTATATAGAGCATTACTCTTAGTTATATATTCGAAAACCCTGTAGTAGTACATTCCCTTAATCATATTGGAGAAAAAATAATGGTTAACTCGGCCCCATTACTAATGCATTGGATTTCTATAAACGGATCACCAGACCATGGTTTATAAAAATAACCCATTCTATTATACAATTTCCAAAAACGATAACATAATCACAACACAAAAATAATGCATAAAAGAAACATCATTTAGAAAAATTTCATTAATATTTTGAAATCACATTTCATTATTGCAATGCCATGTAATCGTAAATGAAATTAATTCATATGAAAATAATATCAAAAAAATTTAATGAACATGTAAATAGATTTATGTATCATGAACGAGTGATATTCCTTATAAGTCATATATGATAAAAAATAATTTCGTTTTGGCTTTTGAAAAAAATATTAGGAATAGAAACATTAAAATAGTATTTTTAAAAGAATGTCCCTTACCATGAGTCAGAAAAATCACATATATACATTATATTTATGAATAATAATCTAATTGTAATTATTAAATTTCATGAGAATAATTTTATTGTTTAGTATTACTTTTATATCACTTATATTAATCATATGAAAATTAATTAATTAATTATGTTCATACGATTTGTTTTGATGATATTATGTAGTAGTGTCTAATATTATGATGGTCTAATGTCTCTTGTCAAAGTGGTAATTATTACACCATAATCATAATAACATTCCTGACATCTTTATAATTTTTATACTATAATCATGGTTTTAAATCAATCCATTATATAGTTTTATGAAAAAATTACTGTGTTATAATCCCAGAGATAGTAGGTCCATTATAAGCATGAGTAAGGATTCCATTTTTAGATTTTATTTATGAAAGGAAGGTAATTATTTATGAATATTTAAATAATTAAAATAATATAAATAATAAATTACAATAATGTATATATACTTGAATATATCATCCATGGGATGCGTTGATGAAAAACGAATCACATTGCTTCGTGGAGGTGATCGTTCACATGTACCCACAAATAATGTTATCATTTTTTATGAATCTAATGTAAGAACATAAATGATATAATATTCCTTTTTAATGATAAATATTGATGTAATATTATATATACACATTAATTAAATTTAATATAACCAGTATTGAGATACATTGACCGAAATTAATTATATCGCTTCGCTAGGTGTTAGTTTGTCATACATATGAAAGATAAATTATTTCCCATCATATAGAAGTGGAGATGGATTTAAGTGATGATATTAATATAAAAAAATGTAGGATTATTTTTTATATTTTATTTTTTATTTAATCATATTTTATTAATATTTTATTGATGTGGAAGATGAAATGTTTTAGTTATTAAAACATAAGTATGAAATTTTAGAATTTTTTTAACATATAAAATGAAAAAGGGATCAAATTCATCCAAGTGGATCTAAGATGTAAAAGAATCATTCGTAGATGACATTTTTAAAAAGTATCATAAAAACTAAAATAATTACAAGTGTTATTATAAATTTATAATATTTATATTTATATTTTTTCCTTTAATTAAATTATATAACATTAACTGTTCTAATTTAAAATTTTAAATTCACTATTCATATTATAAAAATAAGAAGTGTTAATAAAAAAGGAAATTAGGTTTCCAGATATGGAGTCTATTTATTAACAATAAATAACACATTAGTATATGAAATTAATTTAAAATTAATCTTATTGATGGGGTGAGAAAATACTTTATTATTCTGAAAATGTTCAAAATATTATAATAATTATCTATCCAAATTCAATGTGAAATTGATTAAAATAAACTATATTGGATTGAATGATATAATATTTTTCTTCTTATAATGTTAATAAAATAAATAACAAAATTTATCACTATCAATTATTTAGATGAAAATGTTGTTTTCAGTTAAAATAAAATATTTTTTAACTCTACATCAAAATATGAAGCCTATTAGAAGAATGAAGAATATTTATAGACTGTAAATTTTTGTTTTCTTATTTAAAAATTAATATTTATATTGTCACATATAATTTATTAATATTTCAAATTTTTTTATTATAGTTCTCCACTAAATGGTGATAAAACATATTTTTATAAAAATATATATTTTTACCATAAAACATGGTTTATCGTACACACTATTTTAAATAATGTAGCACATTATTTAAAATAATATATAATTCCATTAAATGAATGAACATGAAAAATATGTATTATATCAGTATATGTGTTTTTATATTCTCCATCCTTTTGGAAATTGTTTCTGAATAATTTTATTAAAATATTAATAAAGTGGTGATATTTTTCCCTCATTGAATTTTAGATTCCCAGGTTTCCTTTTCAACCGTCTTGTTTTTTCCATTAATCCTTAACCTGAAAAATCAACATATTCTACAAAAAATTCTATTTATATTATTGAACATGAAATTTAAATTCCTTATAATATTTATTCTATTACAAGGATAAAACCTGAGATGCACCTGGAACATATTTTCATAAAATTGAAACATTTCATTTATTGTGTACCGGGTATAAAAATAGAGTAAAATACACTCTATTAGAAATTGAACCATATTTATGTATGAATTTATATAGTCTGATGATCCATTTAATCAGAATCCCATTCTTACTAAAATTCATTAACATTTTCCATGGAAAATCATTAATAATTAAATGATCATTGACACCAAATGAATGATCATCACCCTGTTATCTATATAATTTTTTCCTTCTTTGAATTTTCATAAGGTGTGGCTAAATCAACTAAAATTTATCATATATTTCCTTTAAATCTTATTGTCCCATAAAATAAAATTCACCATCTTTGACCAAACATATTGGCGTTCGACATCTCTTTCCATACAATTCCACAACCGATTCCATATGTATAGTGGAATGAAAATTTTCATTATAATAAAACGATACTATAGAAAGATGATGATCCCAAATTACCTAGTGAAACATTTAACAACCCATAACATATCCTCTAATATTTGAATTTTTCATTCTAGGGATCCATCCGACAGAGTATGAAAGGATATACATAAATCTATTTCAGTTCCATATGATAACTATTGATATTTTCAAAAGTTATTTGTGAACCCATGATCATGATCAGATACAATGGGGAGAGGAAATCCAGGGGTCCTGATTATCTCTTTATGATACAATATAAAATGTTGATCAAGAGATGTAGTGTCTTTGATTGGTAAAATTATGCAGATTTATTATGTCAATCGACAATTACCCTAATATAATTTTTACATAGAGATATATTCAGAAACACCACTAAAAATCAATGATTTTTTCCCATTTCAGTATTGGAACTAAAAAAAGTCTGAATCATCCCCATCATGAATTATCATTCATCTTTAACCTATTGACTTGTCAAACATATCAGGGGAAGCTTATCAATATCTATTTTCAAACCATCACTCCAGTAATACTCTAAAAGATCACTATATATATTATTACTCAATAGATGAATGGAAAATAGAGAAAAATAAGATTTAGTCAATATCTCATTCCCCTAATGGGAATCAGAAGTCACACACAATCTCTATTGAAATATCAATGGACATTCATTATCAGCGTTAAACTCCTAAAACATAACCCCTTTAACCAGTACTATCTTTTTCAATAACTCAATAGTATTCCTCAAATCATTATTATTAAATATAACAAAAACTATTACACTGAATCCTTTAAAAATGGAGGTATTTCCTATCATAACAACTTCCAAGTAAAAGTTCATTATACCATTAAATAATGTGTCATGTTCCAAACATAAGAAGCTTAATATAACAATATTTTTCATAGTCAATGCATCAACCAAATTATTTTTGTCTCCACAATTGTAATTAATCATGTCATAATAATACTTGATTAGTTCCATCCAACTTCTAAATCCTTGTTCAATTTATTCAGAGTGAATATATACTCAAATATTTCTTGATATGAATATATATAAGATTTACTCAATAAAAATTATTCCCCCAAATTTTTAATGAAAAAAATATCAGTTAATTCCAAATCATGTGTACGGAAATTTAAAGTATGAGGATTGAGATTACTTGAAGAATAATAAATTAACATATTGTTATTTATTATAAAATAAGAATCCCATTTAACAAATCATCATGATAGATGAATATTTCACTATTTTGTGAAGGTATAAACAAACCTGAAAATTACCCAATATTATTTTCAATTCCTGAAAAAAAATATCACATTATTTTTTCGTGATATTATTAAAAAGTTTTCCAGTTAACGTAGTCCTTAGGATAGAAAACCATGCAATGTTTTTAGAAAAAATCTGGTAATATACTAAAACATAAATTCTATGAATATATATACTATATTTTTGTGTATATTCTATTAATCAAAAACCTTTTATTTAGCACGATAAATTGATATAGAATCATTAGTAAAAATCTTACCATTTAATGAAAACTTATCCACAAAAAATTCACTTTTTCCACATTTCCAATACCATTTCTTTTATTTAATGGTTTCAAAAAACCCCATTAAAGCTCCACATTACTTTTATAATATAACAAAATCACTTTTTTAATGACTACAAAAAACATATCTCAGATATCTAGAAATATTCTATTGTTATGATATGTTCATTTTAATGTTTTATTAGATATCCCGAATTACATAACTACAAATTTATATTTCAAATATCTAGCATGAAATAAAGTATTCATAATGTGTGCTTCATTTACATTAATTGATGCTAGCCAAACCTCAAGTCACCCATCATAAAAAAATTCCATCGTAGATTTGTTCAAAAAAATCATCAAAACGAGGAAATGTATATTTTTTCTTAATTTTACTGTTAATTATAGAACAATAACCAATGTAAATCCTCAAGGAAACAAATTTCATTTCAAAAATCAGGTCAACAGAACCCTATGTTGATCTTATAGGTTGGGTGATACATTTATCTAGAAACTCATATACATGATTTATGAATTATAGATGTATTACATGTTTCGTATGATAAATGTGTTTGAAAAAACATTTATCATCAAGAACTAACTCAATAGAAAATTTTGATTCCCAATCAGATATAGTACTAGGAATCTCATTAGAAAAAAAAATTCTGACACTCATATGAAACCGACAAATCATTAATGTGAATAATTCAATTTTTTATAATAATATAGGAATGATAATGGTAATTTCCATATTTTAATAGATTCTCATCATTATAATATTATCAATAATAGAAAAATTGTTTTTAATGAATAGTTTTCTTGTCAGTTGTTTATATCTGATGTAAAAATTTGGGTATATTATTTCTTCATGTAAGACCAAAAATATAATAGATGTGTAAGACTAATTTTCTAAATTAGTTTTACTATAATAGATGTAAAAAATTGAGATTTTTCTTTTTCCATGTCTGTTATAATATAAATGTTGTCAATAATATTTTAAAATTTTCTATATCAATCGCTTATTTAATTACACAAGTTTTTTTTCATGAAGTATCTCTCATTTCGATCCAGCTGAAGCCAAACATGCTAGTTTAGTCAACATGGTGGTCAAAATCTCACCATACAAAATAAATTCAACCATAGGGTTTCATCAACCTTGGGTTACACATCTGATGTAATCCTTAGTCAATTTGGTTACACACTTTTCAATCAGACATTGGATTCCACTCTCTAATCGGTAATTGTTCAACGTCTTATTATCCATTATCCCATTAACATCATCATAAATTATTATTATTTTCATATTCATTATTTCATGATCTATTATTGATAATATATTCTTTAACTAGCTCACATGAAGGATTTAATTTCGAACATGATATAAATTTTTCTGTATTATTTAGCAGTTTCTATTTGGATTTTTGGATTTTGATTGATATTATGTTTTATAAAATTTTCAGATTTGATTAGTTTTTTGATGAAAATAGAAGATTAATATTAGTAAAATTTTTAGATTTCATGGTCTACAAATCCATAAAGAGACAACAAAATTCTTCAAATATTTCATAGGCTATAACATGAATCAACACTACCCATCAAACTATGGGCCAAATAAATGCATATTTATTCATCCCCATTATTTTTTTTCATTATCCTCTTTTTACTCTCATTTTGATCGTAATGTTTTTTATCATTTTTTGTGGTAAAAAAAATTAGGGATTCATGATGATATGATGATATTTTATTTTATTGTTATTTAATTTTTTATGTGTTCATTGCCAAAAATCATTTTAATTAAATGTTGATTGCTTGAAATGTTATTGAATTTAAAATTATAACTTATTCATTTATATATACTGATATTGATATTATGTGGTCATTTCAGATTATATATATATAGTAAGTGTTCCTAAATAATGGACGATCCTATTTTTCAAAATAAATATGTGTATTTTTACAGTCTATTGAATTTATATAAAATATTTTCAATATTTGTACAAAGTTATTTTGTGAATCCAAAAATATAATACATTATAAATAAATATATTTGATAGATTCCTATCCTTGTTTTTGGATTATATGATTTTTATTTCTAATGGATTCAATGTTTTATTACAATAGTGTATCCCCTAAAATGTAGATAGTGTAATATATATTATATTTTAATTTTTAATTCCATTTTTTAATTCCCAGTTGAATTATTTAATTATAATAAAGAAACATTATTAGAATGTAACATAATAACAAAACCAAACACGGTAGATATATTTCAGGGTTGTAGCTTTTTGGAAAATGTTTTAGAAGAATTCTCAGTGTATTCCTCATATGATTGAGAATGTATTAGCTAATACAAATTTAATAATGTGTTCATTAGTTCCAGATTTTATTTAATATTTTCATAAAGTTATATAAATTTTTTATACATGAGATATTTTTTAATGGAATCTATTTTCTAATTCCTTATACATGAATGAGTTTTCTCATAAAGATTTTATATTTTGAATTAATATTTTTCAATATTGGTTTTCCATATCATTCAATGTCATTTATAATCAAAATATTTTTTAGGTTGTTAATATTTTTTATACAATTATTTTTAAAATTAATTATAGTTACTGAATCTATGTTAGATTAATTCACCTCAAATAAGAACTGAATATTATGAATGTTTCAATATTTTTTAAAATTCTATAAATGAAATGTTCTAAACAATGGAATTTGTCTCTATCCATCCCAGGAATGTTTAAATATTAATAGGTTGAAAACCATATAGAATAAATGACATTAAATTTATCATTTTTTTAATAAGATCCATAGCCCTTGGATAAGAAGGGTGAAACCATCCAGAAATGAAATTTAATTGATGTTGTTGCATTGAAGGATAATAAATCTGATAAAAATGATGAAATGATTCATGATATTGAAGTAGATGAAATTAGAGAGAACCCAATATTGAAAATTTATTTAGTGATGCCAAAAAATCATTATATTTTGTTTGTACAGAATAGATGGATTTATCAATGGCGTTATCATATATTACCCTAAAGGAAAATAATTGTTGAGTGACAAGAGTTTTATAGATAATCTTTATGTATTGAATAAAATTCATCCTAAAGACAAAAATATTTCAGATTCAAATTATTAGTAGAATAAAATATTATTCCTGATGCGATTGGGGTATAATAAAATTCATGCATGTCTGAATGATTGTGTTCTATATAAGAATAAGTACAAATTTCTATCAATGTTTCAAAAATCTGGGACATCATGTAATAAGTTGAAAAAAAACATAAGATGATTCATTAGATTTTTTACCGTTTCCAAATAATTTTTATTATCTTCTAATAATTATTAATGTGATACATTTAGTTTCTAATTTAGGTGATTCCAAAATAATAATCTGACATGCTACTAAGAAAATATGGGATGAAGAAACACATCACTCATCTAATTGTACACAGTGGATGAACATTGATAACATATTTCTTACATTTAGAAATGATGTTTGAAATATTAGTCCTGGACTATGCATAGATTGAAAGATTCCATATTGAAACCTTAGTAGAACACATTGTTTAAGGCATGTCTTATTGGAAATTTACATCTTGTCTCATTAATATTATTTGAAACGAAAATATATCATGTTGAGTTTATTGATCATTGGACTAAAACAACCCTGAATTGATATTGATGTTTTCTTGTCACCATTAATTGATGATTTGAAAATGCAATGGGAGGATGTTATAAGGGTGCATTATTCTTATAAAATATATTATATTCGACTGTATGTAATGATTATGTTCACTATAAATGGCATCCCATCTTATTGGAATTCTTCAAGATACAATGTTATGGAGAATAAATCTCATTATATTTGTGAACATAAGGCTTCTTATTGTCAACTGAAAAATTAGAGAAAATCAGTATACATAGGTCACTGAATGTTTTTTCCAGTGGATCATACTTAGAGATTATTGAAAAAATAATTCAATGGGTCATATGAATTTAAATTTTCTCCAAAACCATTATCAACAGATCAATATTTTGTGACGGTGAAAAACATTGATATTATAATTGGATTGTCACATAAATATGGTAAGGATATAAATATTTATAGAAATGTTTATTTTTTGAGATATCAAATTTGATATATCATTCGGAAAATCATAGAATTTATTTCATGAATGTGGAGAAGAATATATGTGAATACATGACAGGAAAATTATTATAAATTAATGGAATGGAAAATATTGGTTAAATTCATGAATTAATATACTCTCAATCAGAATACTATTTGAGTTGGCACTCAGTCCTCATGGAAGGCTATCATTCCTTCCCTAGTCATGTCATACCATATCCAAGATTGAGAAAACAAAATTTTGGAAATGGATATCTCATATCAAAGTGCCTCATGGTTATTCTTAAATTGTAAATTTTTTATCTATAATATATTTGATGTTGATAGGGTGGAAATATTAGGACTACTACATCCTGATGCAACAACTCCTACCAGTTAAATTGAGTGAAATAATGATGACCCATTTCAAAATGACTAAAATGATGGTGTGTTATTTTTAAATTCATTTTTTAATATGTTGATTGATATGTTTGATTTTAACATTTTGGGAATAAAGTTTTTTTATACATTTTCAATTTGAATTTTATTTTCCAATACAATTTCGGGATATCATTGATCATCTAATGGTACATTAGTGCGATAAATAAAGCTACTCAGACATATATATCCAAATTGGTTGTATCCTTTTGAATGTTATATAATGATATTGAATGTTTATGTTGATAAAACCTATTGAACTGAAGCATCAATTTTTTAGAACAATATTTAGGAGGAGGTTATAGTGTTTTTTCTAGCTATTTGTCCAACATTGAGCACATCATTTTTCTGACATCTCACCTTGAATGATATAATTTTAAGGTACATGATATTTTTTTACCTGAAATGAAAAATCATTAACAAATGAACACATAAATAAGGTAAAATGATACATCATTAATAACATGGATGATTCTCTACCAAATAAATAATTTCATATTAATGTGGTGAAACCAAGTTATCCAAATAAGAATGAAATGAGGATCATAAATCAGAATAAAAAACTTGTTTTCATGGTATAAAGAGACCACAAAACCAGCTGCATCAAATACATTGAGACGGTTAGTTGAAGGTCCAATTTTTATTTTGATAACATGGTCCGAGTATAACATTAATGGTTTTAAATTTCAAATCAAATATCAGGTGTAAAAAAGTGTTGTTAAGAATTGTAGTGTGTCAATGTTCACAGAAGAAATTGTATTTGAAGTTAAAAAAATACAAAAACTCAATCTCTATATCAACAACATAGTATATAGTTAATGATGAAATATTTTAGGTTGATTACATTAAATTTCAAATTCCATTTATTATGTGTAACTAGTTTGTTGGTAACAATAGTGTCTAAAAAATTAATTTTGATTGACACTAGTTAATCCGAACATATTGTATTACACAAATGATTATTTTATCATAGAGACAAATGAAAAATACATTTTATATTTTCTTGATCAATCTGATATGTGGTGTGATATTGTTTCATAAGCAAAAAATAGTATTTTTGTGATGATATACATGACAATGAAAATTATTAATTTGATATCCACATCAATGGAATAATTACAAAATAATATTGATGAACACATCAAAGAAATGGTTTGTGCCATAAAAAATTATCATGAAAAAGGATCTTTGGAAAATAGTCTCTTTTACATTTTTAATATTATAGGTAATGTATGTTAAATTATTGTTTAATTTTTTAAATTTCATTAGTTTGATATTTATTTTTAATTTTCACTGTTAAAATTTGAATTATAAGTTAATTTGTTTGTTTTATATTTGTTTAGTTGTTTCTAGTTTTCTTTATTTATCATTAAGTAACATATCTATTAAATTACACTATTGACAACCATTTATTAAAAGAATAAAATTTAAAATAAAAACAAATTTTATTGTACATGAGTATAAAATAAATGAATTTGATTTGTTATAAAAATTATTTATCAGTTTGGTGAATTTTTACTATTTAATTTCCTTTCACATGAATATTGTGTGGTCTTGATTCATTTATATCATTTCACCTCTCATTTAATTTTTTAGCATTTTATAAATTTATTACAAATATGATTAAAATTGTGCTAAATTTGGATTACATTTCTTTTTGTATGAATTTTTATTATTTTTTATTTACATTTGTATATAATTCTAGGATTTGTATATTTTTATACCAATTGATGTCGGTTTTATTTGTGGGATAATGAAAAATAAATCTTATAATCGCCCCATATTTATAGAGGTTATCATACTCATATCTCTATAGAAGAATTTACATATTCTCCTATTGATGAGTCTCATCATTCCTCATTGCATAAGACATCTTCTTCCATGGGGGGAAAAGAGTTAATGCGTTTTAAATATGGAACCACATGTTTCCAAATATTATTAGTTTTTCACAGCCTGGAATAGAGGATAACAATATATTTTGATGATAATGGCATTCAAATAGTTCCAAATGAAAAACTGTTCATGAATTATGTATCATTATATGATAAATGAAATACTAATAATTTATTTGGAAAATTACAAAATGTTGACAAAATGTCACTATCAATATTGTGGCATACCATTTTGGTATGTTTTTCCATTATTATTGTACTTATCATGGAATTATTATAGTAATATATGTACCCCCTACTTATCAGATTACATATGATATATTTATCATTTGGTGGAGTCAAGAGGAAATGTCTATCATAGGTGGCTAGGAGATGGTGGGATTTAAAATGATGTATCACATCATTTTTCATTTCTCGGAATTGAGAACATGAAATTCCATGTGATATAAATAAATTTATAGATGAAGATACATGTAAATGTTTTTATAAAAGTGGATGATGACTGAACTTTTAGTAAGTTAAATGTTTCATTTTTGATGTTTTTAATATTAATTATCAGGTTTATGATATTTTTATTATCAAATATTAATGTATTGCAATCAAAGATATCTCATCCGATAATTCACGATATAAATGTATACCATCAAATATTATCTCGGGTAGGGTACACCTTATTGGATGAAAATATGATAGATGAAAAATATCAAAAGGTGGGATGTTATTCATTAGTATCTAGAGATGTTCCAACTACTTCCCCTTATTTGAAATGATAAATTGAAGAGTGATCAAATTGGAAAAAATGATAATATCAAACGAAAGAGTCAACAGTTGTAGATAATAAGATTGCAATATGTTTATTTATTTATTCAATTAATATCAACTATTTATACATAATAAATCATTGATTTTTTTTTCAAATATTCCATAAAATATTCTATTGATTAGAAGAGAACACTTGGGGTCTTTATTTCTAAAGTTGGACAATATATTTTTGTTGAAAA
Organism: Viscum album; assembly: GCA_963277665.1. Classification (NCBI taxonomy): domain Eukaryota; kingdom Viridiplantae; phylum Streptophyta; class Magnoliopsida; order Santalales; family Viscaceae; genus Viscum; species Viscum album. Next base: position 1,664,415,446 of record OY728137.1, read on the forward strand.
TTTGGGAAATCATGAATACATTGGTCGCATACGAGTATATTTGGAAGTTGTATAGATAAGAAATGTGTCTCTATATAAAGAATGTTCTTGAAGATATCATTTTTAAAAACATGAATTGTTGGATTCCATTGTTCAAGATATTTATTTGACGATGGATAACATGAGTAGACCTTCGGTATAGGCGATGTTTGTAGACAAGATCGAACAGTTCCAACATGCTGATTTAGCTACTCCACCTCATCCAAAAAATACCACAACATATATTCCTACACACAGATATTTTTTTCTATAATGATCTTCTTCTTATCCTACCCCAACACACCTCTTCTGTAGCTTCCAGGTTTCTGTGATATTTTGGATGATCCTCATCATTTTTTTGAATATTTCATGATATATTATATTAGTGATTCCATTCATTGTAGCTAGATTGATATAGATCAACATTGGGTCAATTTACACGAAATTATTAATATCTCACAAAAATAAAACATCTTACAGATGAATTGAATACAGTCGTACAATGTATCAATCTTTTTATGTTTTATTATTGATGACTTCCTTGAAATATTACCATAGAGGTATATATATATATATGTTATTTGTAGTTTAAATTTTTAGTGAAGTTTTTTTTCATATTAAATTTTATATATTTTACTAATATTTTCAGGATTAAAAAAAGGTATGAAAATACTCTATAGACAATAAGATATTGAATGTCTGGTTATTTTGGCATAGATTATATTGGTATTAATAGATTTCCAATATACTCCAATTATTTATTGGGAGTATATGACATTCCATTTTATGGTACTTTTTGTGGCTGAGTAATGAACATGATCCTTTTGTACAATGGTATCATGAATCATGTAGCTAGAGATAATTTTTTAATCAACACGATGCGTGTTTTTTCCTAGTACATCAATTAAAAAATAATTTTCATTTATTTAATTTATTAAAAATTTCAAATAATATCTGACTTGTATTAGGTATCTATATTAAATTTATGTAGAGCATGACATGATAAATGAATATGGATTTAAAAACCCATAATTTATTTTCCCAATATCTTTGACAATGGTTGATTCTGAAAGAACAATTGAAATTGGTGAAATATTTCTGTAGAATGTCGTCATTCAATATTGGATGTTTTAATATATTGAATGTTATGGAATATTTTGTTCACAAAGTGTTATTTATAATATAACATATTAATAAATCATAATTAATTTTCATTTATATATGTGTTCATTGGATGTAGGTTATGTTTTTCCAAGAGAGAATAAATTTTATTGGATATCCTCAATTAATGGTGAACTGAATGTAAATTTCAATATTGTATTAAACATATAAATTTACTTATTTCAATTATTATAAATATTAAAATTAAGAATATTTATGATATTCATACTATTTTCAAACTAGGAATGGTATTTAGTTAGATATACGATAGAAATGAAGTGAAAGATGGGGGACAATATAGAATTTTTAAATGATATAGTGATTTATCTTTTACGATTACTAAACATTTGATTTATTAATTAAAAATTAAAACAATTTTTTTTGAAATAAAATATTTATGAAATAATGTCATAATTAGAAATTTGGATCTAAATGTGGATACTATTTTTTGGTATTCATATTTGAAATAATTACATATTGGACTCTTAGATTGTTTCAAAAGGATGGATTTATTTGTAAATCTTTCTGTAAAATTTAATATGTTTTATTGAAAAATCATGTGAAATTATTTATATGTTATTTTTGAATCATTTTTTGAACAATGGTCATATAGTGCAGATAAGCTTAGAAATTTAAAAATTGAATGGGAAAATAATTTTACATGTTTGATTAGATTTTAGTTAATTTTAATGTTCAATGTGTTATGAATTATGCTAGATATAGGGATACATTTTCCATAACCTATTCTAATATATTTTTTGTGAATTTGGTAGAGGATATGAATTAATGAACATTATAATATCATTTTTTTAATTCTATGGATTTCTAATTCAAATTATTCTATTTTATGTCATATATTTCTAGTTTTTTCTTGTGGAATAGATAAATCACTGTACATATAAATAAAATCATATTTTTTATGTTGGTAATTTTATAACCAAATTCAAAAATACATACACACATGTTTTTCAAATAGGTTATCATATAACAGATGTGATAAATTATTTTTCATGTCATTTATTCTATAAATGATTTGAATAACTAATTATAGGGGTTTGAGTACATCTGTTATTTTAAATAATTGAAATGATAAATGGGTTGTAATTAGTGTTTCAGGATGGTTTTGGGATAATCTTCCTAAAACCCCTTTCATAAATTATTAATAATTTTGTTTTTTTGTAAACAATTTGAAAAACAAAATTTACAACATATATTATAACGACATCCCCTATAAACTAACATGAAAAATAAAAAAATCCAATTTCGAAAACCCTATATTCAATTGTGTATATAAATGGAATGGGTTCATTCATGTATAAAAACATAAACTATTTATGATATAGATATTATTTATCTATACAATATATCTTACATTGTAATAATAAATTCCATCAAAACATAGAATAACATAAAACTATACTACTGGAAAAACAAAATAGTTTGGAGGTATATTTACTTTCACACACAATGATTTCATAATTGCAAAAAATAACTACACTAGTCATATATGTTAAGAAAAGACATTCTTACCTTAATTTTGTTCGAAATGGTCATAAAGTACATTATTTTGAAAATGATGGAAAGATTACTTTCAAAACATATATGGTCAAATAAGGGTATAAATGACATTAAAAAATAGTCTAATATATTGAAAAAATGTTTTGAATTACCCTTTTATAAAAACTCATATGTGGATGATAAAAAGGTCCCAATAGATAGTTATGTATAAACAACAGAAGATAATAAATAGACTGTCAAATTTTACCCTTACCTTGTAACATTACTTAATCGATGGTATGTTAAACTAATGTATAATAGTTAAAACGTTTTTATTAAATTACACAAGAACAAAACACATAAATATTATATCATATATGATCTACTAATATTTCTTTTTTAATAATAATATAGTTGTATAATTGTTTCGGATGTTAACTGATTTGTTTTCCTTTATATGTTTTGTTACGTAAGTCATTTTTTTTATGGACATGATGTATCTAATTAATATCCATAAATATATTAAGTTCTTAATAATTATTATTTATCATAAAATAAAAAATATTCCTGAATGATTAACATGGGGACTGACTCTTATCGCATTCGTGGAGACTGTAATCCGTACATACGGACGATCGACAATATATTTATATTGATGGAAGAATCATATGTAATTAGATGGTGTATCATATATATAAAGAATAATTAACATGTTATCATAATTATTGACATCAGTTATATTCATTATTATACCTATCCAAATATTGAACTGTTTGAATAAAAAACTACCCCACGACGTGGAGATGATATGCCAAATGTACGCACGCATAGTGAAATTATTATTCATATTATTTAGAGAATAATTAATATGGTTGTAAAATTTTTATAATAACATCATTTTATGTAGAGTATACTAGATTTATTATTCATGAAATGAAACTACAAATAATGTGTAAGTGGAAAATGAATTAAACTTGAAAACGTTTGGTGAAATTATTACCTCTTCTCCAGGTGTTTCCTTTTGAGTTGATCAAAAGTTCCCCTTAGGTTGTATTTTTGATCAATTAACGGCCTATAGGTAGAAGTTAGTGTAGTTTGGAGGATATTTGGGAATGGGTTGTCTGAGCCAAATAGCATTGGAGGAGTGATTTTGAGAAAAGGGGGTGTGCTGTTTTATTAGATGGTTGACAGAAACCTTTGGAAAAGATTGAAATATTATTTTATAATAAAATATTTTTTTTATAATATCTCCAAAATGATTTATTTCGGGGATATGGTGAGTATGGGACGAATACCTCTCAAACCATAGGTTTTAGACAGGTTTAGGCAACCATATTGACCTAATCTTTTAGATTTAACTCTTAGTTAAATAGTATGACATTTTCCATGACTTTTTTATTTTTATATTATAAAGGTAATAAACATACAATTACAAGACAATACAACCCCAACTAGTTCATTATTAATATATATATCTTTATATAATTCCTTTTTCTGAACCATAGATTTTTAGGAATATTATATCAAATAATATTATAGTATTTGTTTTAAAAACTCAACCTTGGGAGTTTTGACACGATTTAGTATTTGATTTTTTTGGAAGCCATAAAAAAATATTACTTCAAATAAAATATATTTAATCAAACCTAACATTTCAATTTACCATATATAATTATTGTAATTATTCAAAATTCTCAAATAAAATCAATATGAATATTTATAATAAAAATTATTTTAATATTTCATTGATAAGGTAATTAGTGAATCATCAATCATTCGTAAATAAATTAAAATATTTAATGTCTAAATATTATAAAGAAAATACCATTATGTAGATTTATAATAAATATTTATATTCTACTTTATCTAATGTGTAACCTTATATTAAAGATGTTTTTGTTATTAAACATAGAATTTAACAATTTCAACTCTTGTTTAAAAAAATAATTATTAATGGCCTAATCTAATCCAAGTGGACCAAAGAGGATAATATTTTATTTCTAAAGTTGTTTTTGGTCAAATTACACTCATCCAATAGAATTTGGACATGTTTTAGGGTAATTATAATATGATTTTTATCTTTAATTACTCTATTTGTTTTTAATCGTGGAAAATAAAAGTCAAAAGATACTATTCATAAAAAATTATTTTCATCTTCTTGAAACACATTTGAAATAATTATTTCAACTATTTCTCTCATATTTTTGAAATTCAACTCACCGAGACGTAAAGTTATATTTTATGAAAATTTCCAAATTCTCTTAGAAGGTTGGTAAAAGACGATAAAAAGTTCAATAAAATTGTATATATCTAAACTTATTATAAATCGAGTCCAATGAATAAACATGAACTTATATGGGTATTATATATCTTTTTTGGCATAAAATAAATTTAAATTAGATAAATAATTATTTAAATAAATAGTTTATTTTAAACAATAACAAATTGTTTTTCACTATACAAAAAAAATGTTTGTTTTTAGATTAATACAAAAAATTCACTCGAAGATAATTTCGATATTCCAAATCCAAAAATAAAGTCCATTTTGAATGATAAAATTTATAAAATTTGAAAAAATTTGTATTATTATTCATAATGGCTAGTTTCATTGGTTGTGGTGTGTTCGAACTCAATGTTGCGTACAACAAAAGATATTGTATTATTCAAATAGATGAGTACCGTGTATGTTTTGGGTGTTACATTATTCCCTCTTTCAAGTAATTTCATCCTTGAAAATTATAAAATATCATTCAATTAAAGGAATCAGTAGGTTCTACATCATATGTTTCTCAAGTTCCCACGTCGCATCTTTCATCTTTTGGTTTTCTCTACAGAACATTTACATGATGATTCATACGGTTTCTCAACACTTGTTCTCGGGTATCCACAATCTTCATAGGATCTTCACAAAAAGACAGATGGGGTTCTAGTTCTATTTCTTCATACGTGAGTACATGGATTTGGTTAGGCATAAATTTTCTCAATAACAATATGTGGAAAACATCATGAACTTTGGAGAGACTTGGAGGCATTTCCAAAAGGTAAGATACAGACCCAAGCCGTTCTATAATTTCGAAAGGTCTGATATACCTAGTTCGTAATTTACAATTCGTACAAAATCCTCTAAATCCCTTCCATGGAGATACCTTCAGGAAAAAATGATATCAAACCTGAAATTCCAAATCCTTCCTTCGGTTATCGGGAATTCACTTTTTCCTAATTTGTGGTGATTTTATGTGGGTTTGGATAAACTTCACCTTTTCCATCGTTTCCTCAACATGTTCCAGGCCTATGAGTTTTCCTTAACAACATCATGTCAACGATATGGTTTGAGACAACTCTTCCCATATAAAGCTTCATATAGCGCCATCTGAATTCTTTAATGGAAACTATTGTTATAAGAAAATTCTACTAGAGGTAAATATTGATCCCACATACCTTGAATGTCTTGTGAGAATGATCACAACATGTTTTATATGGTTGGAATAATCTGTTCTAATTGTCCGCCTGTTTGAGGGTTGTAGGAAATGCTCAAAAGACATTCAATATATAGGGATTTTTGAAGACTTTTCTAGAATCATGATGTAAAACAGGGATCACAATTACAATCAGTCGATAGGGGTACTCAATAAAGTCTTAAAACATCAATAATGTATAGTTTTTCTAAACGTTCTAGTTGTAAATATTCTCTTATAGCAAGAAAATGTTCTTACATGGTAAGACGATAAAAAATGACCCATATGGAATCATTTTTTCTAGGATTCAATGGTATCCTGATGATAATGACCACTATAATATCATCCCATTGATGTTCAGGTATGGGAAGAGGTAGCATGACTCCTCTAGGATGTTGTCTTCCAAGATTCACTTGTTTATAATCCGTACATCAAAGCAAAAAATCAGCAATATCTCTCTTCATGTTGTCCCAACAAAAATGTTCTTTCAAATAACTATACATATTAGTGCAACCATGGTGTATCCTGAAATTAGATCTAGGAGCATCATCCAACAACTCCATTTTCAGATCATGTATATTGGGAAAACAAATTCTCTTCCCAAATTTCAAAATACCATCTTTATATACGAATTCTATCAATCTCTCAGAGTTCACAACATTAATTTTCTTTTGAAATTATGCATCATCATTTTGAGAAATTTTTTATCCTTTCTAGTAATGATGGTTTGAAAACCATTTGAAAACTCATTTACGATTCACCTTCCATGTTTATTCCTATATCAATCATTACTATATTCATGTATATAAGATTCTATTCAACTCTCATCTGGTTCAAAACTCCATGATCTTTTCTTCTCAAAGCATCTAGCACCTTATTTTCCTTCTCGGGTGGTAGTTTATAAATCCATCATAATCATTGAGTAGTTATAGCCATCGTATTTTCCCTATATTGAGTTTTTTTTTTTGAGAAAATATACTTCAAACACTTGTGATCAGTATAAATCTCACATTTTTCACCATAGGGATAGTGTCTCTATATCTCCAGACCTAAGATTATAGCTACTAACTCAAGATAATGAGTGGTATAGTTTCTCTAATGAATTTTTAGCTGTCTTGATGCATAGGAAATTACTCTACCATTATGCATATGGAAACAAACTTGTCTTTCCATAAAAGAATCACTATAAATAAGAAACCCATTGTTCTCTGATAGTAGACTAATGATAGGAGAATTGAATCATCTTATATTCGGTTATTCAAAAAATTATTCACACTCTATTGCCAAAAATATTAACCCCTTTACGTAGGAGTTTGGTTAAAGGGCTAGCCAACTGGTAAAAATTCTCTACGAAACGTTGATAATAACCTGATATACCAATAAAACTACATAACTCAGTTATACTCATATGTGCTGGATATTCCTCGATATCCTTGGTCATTGAAGGATCAACAGATATTCCATACATTGAGAAAATATGGAAAAGAAATGATATCTATTAAAAACCAGAATTTACACATGCAAAACATCCCATATAATTCATTTCATCTAATGGGTTTCAGAATAGTGCGCATGTTATTTTCATGAACATCATAGATTTTTTGGTATACCAACATATCATCAATAAATACCACTATAATAACAGTAATATATTCCTTGAAAACTATATTCATTATATTTATAAATACAGAGGGTGCATTAGTCAATCCAAAAGGCATTACTGTAAACTCGTAATGCTTGTAACTGGTTCGAAATGTTGTTTTTGGAATGTATTCCTTCTTGAAACACAACTTATGATATCTGGATCAAAGGTCAATCATTGAATAATTTTCATCTCCATGATGTTGGTTGAATAAATCATAAATGTGAGGTAGGGGGTTCTTGTTCTTTATTGTTATAGCATTGATCTCTCTATACAAAATGCACAATTTCATAGATCCATATTTCTTTCTATCCAAAAGGGATGGGGCTCCCAATGGAGAAAAAATAGGGAGAATAAATCCCTTATTAATCATTTAATCTAGTTGTTTTTTAGTTATACTAATTTCATAGTGTACATTCTATAAGGTGACTCCAATATGGTCCTTTAACTAGGAATTAAGTCCATCGAAAACTCAATTTCTCATTCTAGAGTATTTCTAGGTAAATCCTCTGAAAAAACATCAAAATATTCTTTCATAATAGGTACATCCTCTATATGAACATTCCTTACATCAAACATTGTTATTTCATTATATTCTTTCCCAATAATGTAGTTTAGTAGAGCTACTAGTGGTGGATCTTGATTAGAATCTGATGGTGATGTTACCACTCTAAAGATAACGTACACTTTATCATCATCGAAAACTGTAACATCATTCTTATTATAATAAATTTTTACATCATTGTCTGAAATATTATCCATAATGAGTGTTATATCAAATTCAATCATGGGATGATAGTGAGATCAGCAGATAATGAACATTTATATGCCATAATAAGGATTGATTCACAAAACATTGTTGCAATGACACTTCTCTTACGAGTTTTGACTGACAAATCCTTTGTTAAATAAAATAGGAAATATCTTATTTTCTCTACCAATCGTTGAAGATATGAAACAATGTGATGATCCCAAATCAAATGAATAATTGGATAAACTTGAGTAAACCATTAAATTTCCTCCCACCTCATCTTTAGGAGCTTCAACCTTAGGAATAGTGATCGCATAAGAATGGCCTTTCTCCCTTTCCATTTATAAGGTATGTTTCGTTGGCTATTAGGAAAGTCTAGTTCATGATGTTCCATCTCCCTGAAATTGTAGCATTGAACATTGGTATATTCTTTGATCCACATACAATAACAAGTAAAATGGACTTTCTGTCCACATTTGTAACATACTTCGTTTCCATTTAGACTGGCACCAAGGTGCTTCCATCCATAACTATCATAGGGTGAAAATTCAACTATTATTTTCATCCCTATTTCCTTATTTCAATTCCAAGAGTGTTAATAAGGTCTATTCTTCTCTTTTGTTGCTTTGATATTATATTAAAAATAGAATTACTTTTCTTTCTTGATAGCACATTATAAAATATCCTCATACAATGAGAAGGATTGTGAGACTAATGTTCGATAGAGAAATTGTTTTTACCCATCAACAAATCGATCATTATTACTCATTGGGATAAGTATATAATCTCCGGAATGCCTTTATGTCCTTGTAAAGTTAGCCTCCTACATTGGGACATTATCATCCTCATTTTTCCTCAGACTCAAAAATTTTCTTTCCATATATGTTTAATGGTCAGGTGAAAATTATATTTCTTTGAAAAGTTCTTTAAACTCCCTACATTAAATAATTGTTAACTTTTCATCCACCTTTGTGTTTTGGATCAATGGCCACCATTGATTTGCATCTCTAGTGATGAGATATAATTCCATGACAATATTTTCCCTATCTCTACTCCCCATAGCATGAAATAATTTTTTCTAAGGAACTTATCCATTGGTCAGCTTCTAATAGATTTGTACTAAAATTGAATGTAGGTTGATATGGACTCATAGAGAAGACTAACACTGATCCTCCGCATTGTGGAAAGGGTTCTCCATACAGGTAAGGATATTATTCATAACATGAGTGAGTTTTCACAATATGGTGATAAGCTGATCAGCACCAGTTACATCACCAGCTTCACAATAATTATCTTGAGTAAGAGAAAAGTCCCTACTTGGATTTCCTGTGTGGATACGATTCCTATTCCTTCCTATAAATTCAATTTCTAATGAATGACATACACTAGATTAGTTTATGAATCACAATACGTAGTTCCATTCATGTAAAACACTTATCCTAAATTGAACATTTTATGGATATAATCCATAATCATAAAGAAATGTTTTATTTGAGGAGTATATACTCAGAAATCCTTCATAATGGGTTGTAAAGAAAATTAAAATTATCCTAAGAATATACCTCAGGAGTGTTGTAACTAAATGTTAATCAAGGCCCATTATTGTGTACTATGATACCCCGGGTCTAGCCAGAAACTCCTTATCCGAGTTTTCACTCCTAGGTACATTTGTGCCATAACCGCCTCTACCGGATCTTATCCAAACAAGGGTGTATTTTTCGAAAATACACAAAATCACTAAATTACCAAAATTATAGGAAATGCTTATATACTAATAATCAGATTCTATCTTATGGTAATATTTTTTAATCGGAGTTAATATAAATCTTTTTTCTAAGGTTTGTACTAAACTTCCGCTGATACCAACTGAAACACCCCCATCCCAGTTACGCAAATTCGTTACTTTAATACATAACATTAGCATGATACATGAAATAATATCCTAAAAGATCAATCAATTTAGTATTATTGGATACAAGAAACACACATAATCTAAACAATACAACTGAAAAAGATATAAAACAATAATTTATTCCATTAAAAACATCTAGGCCTCCTAGATTATTCGTAAAAGTCAGTAATAACTATCTTCTTCATATACTGGGAAAATGCAACATGAGAAAGGGGGGAGACCAAATGAAAAGTAAGGGTAAACGATACCACATAAGTTAACAAAAACATTAGGCATTGTGAATAATCAAAAAGACATGCCTTCATAAATAATAATGATGAAAACATCATTATAAGAATATGAGATCGATAAATGATGACATAGAAAATCATAGTAATGGGTATTATAATAGTCAAATAACCACATGAACCATCAAAGATATTTTCATAATGAGGAAATGTTTAATGCAGGACATTCTAAATCATTTTGTCAAGGCCTTGGACAAGACGTCTAAAAATTATTAAGGCCTCAACCAAAACAATATATCAAAATTTGGAAAGGCCTCAGATAATTCCACGTCTAATTACCACATTATAAATATTGATTCCCAGACAATCTATAGCGGGCTCCACCCATCACTTACTAATTCCAATACATTCCTCATCGGAAAAGGTGTAAAATGACATAAACATTCGAATTGAAACTACCGTAGATAATATCAATACATTAACCATATACCATGAATTGTTTGAAAATAACACATTCATAGTAAAATATATCACAGAACTATAAATATAATATTGAATATTTTTATCATAATAAATCAACTTAAAAATAGTTTAAAATATTCAAAAAGATCTTGACATAGATGAAATAAAAATTGTTTAAAAGAAATGTATCATTTTTTGAAATAATTTAAATGTCACATAATTATAAAAGAAAATATTCATTTGGAAAATATTATTATAATCATTCAAGGGAAGCATAAAATATGTTATAACAGTGAAAAATAGCTACACCCACTGTATAATTTAAGAAGAGACATTCTTACCTTAATTTTGTCTAAGAGTTCATAAAGTACCTTGATTGGAAAATGATGTAAGTTTTTATTTCAAAATAATTCTGGTCAAATAAGGGTATAAATGAAATTAACCCATTTTCTAGTAAATAGTAAAAATATTTTAAATTTCATTTCTATGATTACACAGATTTGGATGATAAAGAGGTCCCATTAAATACTTACGTATAAACAACCTTGGATAATAAATAGATTGTGAAATTTAACCCATACCTTGTGCTTTACCGTTGTCGATGGTATGTAAATTCTTTTATAATAGTTATAACATTGTTATTAAATTTTTAAATAACTATATACATAGATATTATATCATATATTATCTTCAAATACTTCTTTGTTAATAATATTTTAGTTGTATCATTGTTTCGGGTGTTAACTGATTCATTTTCCTTTATATTTTTTGATACATAAGTCATTTTGATATTGATAGGATGTATTTTATTCATATCCAGAATTATATTATGTTCTTAAAAACTATTTTTAATCATAAAATTAAAAATATTCATTAATTATTACGATGGGGAATGAATCTCATTGCATTCGTGGAGACGGTAATCCGTACATATGCACGAGCAATAATATAATTATAATGATAGAGTGATCATATGTAATTTGTTTATGTATCATATGTATATAGAATAGTTGAAATGTTATATTTATTATTTTCATTAGATATACTCATTATTATACCCATAAAAATAATGAACTGATTGAATAACAGCGTACACCATGACGTGGAGAGGTTAAGCTGTACGTACACACATATGGTGACTTTGTCATTAATATGATGTATAGAATAATAAATATTGTTGTTATTTTTTATAAAAACATAAAAATTTGTAGAATATACTAAATTTATTAATTTAAAATTGAAACAACAATGAATGTGGAAGTGGAAAATGAAAAGAACATAAAGAAGGGTGGTGAAATTATTACCTCTTCTTCGGGTGATTCCTTTTGATTTGAGAAAAATGGACCCTTAGGTTGGAATTCAGATCAAAGTAAGGCCTCAAGGTTGAATTTAGTGTTATTGGAAGGATATATGGGTAGGTCGGGCTTATCCAAATGGCTTTGATGGTGTCATTTTTATAGAAGAGGAAGTTCCCTTTTATAAGAAGGGTGTGGGGCACATTATGAAAAGATTGAAATATTATTTCATAATAAAATTATTTTCGTTTTTAAAATGTTCAAAAATAATTTATTTCGAGTATATGGTGAGTATGGGTAGAAATACTATCAATAAATAGGTTTTAGACACGTTTTGGCCACCATACTAACCTTACCTTTTGGATTTAACTCTTTGATAAATCGTTTTACATTTAGCAAGTCTCGTTGTATTTTTATATTATATGGTTAATAAACATACTATAAAAATAAAAGAGAACCCCAAGTTGTTCATAATTAATATATATAACTTTATATATGTTTTTTGGGTGATCCTTTGATTTTTTTGAATATTATATCAATTAATAATATAGTATTTTTTTTAAAAATTAAATTATGTATATTTTGACACTATTTAGTATTTGATTTTGTTGAAAGCCAAAATAACTTAATCAATTCGAGTAAATTTTATTTAATCAACCCTAACATTACATATTAACCTCTAAAATAAGTGAAATTGATCAAAAGTCTCAAATTACAATTATTTTGTTATTTATAATTTCACATATTTTAATATTTCATTAATAAGGTAATTATTGCATCATCATTGTGTCGTAAATAAATTAAATTATTTGATGTCTAAAAATTATAAACAAAATACCATTATGTAGGAAATATTTTTATATTTCTAATGAATATTTATAGTCGAATTTATCTAATATGTATCCCAATATTAAAAACATTTTAGTAATTTAACGTTGATTTTAACACTTTTAAATCTTCTTTAAGTATAATACTAATAAATGTCTTAATCCAATTTAAGTGGATCAAAGGGGACCATATATTATTCTTAAGGTTGTTTTTGGATGAATTACAATTATCCAATAGAATTACGACATGTGTTATGGTAACTATAATATCATTTTTACCTTTAATTACCCTATTTACTTTTAATCTTGTTAAATAAAAGTCAAAAGTTACTATTCCCAAAAAAGTTCTTTTCATGTTATTAGACAATATTTTAATTACTGATATAAATTTTGTCTCTAATAATTTTTAAATTCATATCACAAAAGAGGTAAGATTATTTTTTATGCAAACTTGAAAATGTTCATAGAAGGTGGGTGAAAGACGGTAAAAATATCAATAAAATTTTATATATCTATACATATTATGAAATATCTCCGTTGAATTAAATTGAAAATATATAGGTATTATGTATCTATTTGTTCCAAGATTTAATTTAAATAATATAAATAATTATTGAAATGAAAAGTCATTTTTAAACAATAACGCAATATATTTCACTATTCATCAAAAATTAAATGTTTTTAGAAAAATACAAAAAATTCACCCTATGCTAATTTCGATATTCAAAATCTAAAAATGAGATACATTTTGAAATATAAAATTTATATAATTTCAAAAGGTTGGTATTACAATTTATAATGGAATATTTGATTGGTTGTGTTTTGTTTGAACTCAAAGTTGTGTACAACACATGATATTGTATTATTCAAAGAGAAGCATACTATGGAAGCTTGGTGTGGTATAAAATTTTCCTTACTACTGCAATGATATTTTTCATTTCAAATAAAATAAATATTCCCAATATTTCCTCATAGATAGAACATACTGGAATTTTGAAATCATTCCCCAATCTGTTTTTACAACAATTCTACATGACTGTAAACTTGATTTTCATGCCATGAATCTTCTATGATGAATTAATACAATTTTCATGTCACATAGATCTCTATTTCAGATGCTTTTAAAGTAAACTTGATCATTATAAAACTATATTTTCCCATTCTCCATTCATTAGTCTAATTTTTATTAACCTATTAAATCTTAAGAAAAAAATTACCTTAGATATTTTGTCTTCTATCCTGAGTATAATGATTTATTACACTATACAGATCCCAAAAAACATTTCATAATATCTTTCTTATCAAAAGAATTTTTCTTAATATATAGCCAATAAATCATACTCATATCGTAAATGAATGAATTATTTTTCATACTTTTTCAAATTTCCATAGGAAAGTATTTCCAGTGAGAAATCATTCTGATTAAATCACATTCCAAAGAACCATTATATTCAATATCCAGTAATTTTTTGACGATAAACCACCACTGGATTACTCCATCTCATAAATTATAAATTTACAGACTAGCATTTTGATAGTACAATCAGTCCATGCCATCGAGTTTTTTTTTCTAGCATGTCATTCCACCATTAAGATACCACTGGGTGATAACATCGACAGAATGTAGTATGTTTTTCTTCATAAATGTTATTCTACTAACATATTAATCTATTATTGATCTAGATAAACTCATTCATGAATGTAAGTACAATTTATTGCCTATTTCAATTGATCTATCACATCAAAGAACAATTCAGTTCAAATTATGAACATATTAAGATGCTTACTGTGAAATTATATTTTTTTCTTGATTCCATAAACTAGATTTCCCTTTTATCCTATGTGGAAAAAAATTCTTAATTTAAATATCATAGATGAAGAAACATGGTAATCATAAAATTATAAATTATTTCAGCTTAACCATGAATTGATAAAATTATTTATTTATACTCTATTATCAGTATCATACCCCGAAACGTTATCTAAACATTCCTATGATACAAAATATGAGGACTATCCTTAATCATTACATAATATTTTGTTTTAGAAAATAATATACATTCATTAAAATTTAAAATATTTTCACTTTTAGGGATTCTGATAATTGAATCATTATTGGAACATAACATCCTATATCCATAAAATATTGATACTGCTAAAAAATACTCTATTTTTTCAAAAATATAAATCATTTATTGTAAAATATTATTTCTTCTTCATGAAAAAATATGCATAAAAATTAACATGACCTCTTCAACTAACATACCCCTTTTTATAGACTATGAAACAAATTTTTAAACATGGGATGGCCAAAATGGTCTTATTAAGGGACATATATAAAAATAAAAATACATTAGTACATTAATACTTATAAATCTATGAAACCATTTTACAACTTTATACTTTTCTCCCATAAAACACAACCTATTTTTCATACCTTAATAAATCATATGAATCAAATAAAAAACACAACAAACCTAAATAATAATGGGAAAATGTGGAATAATTTTATTACAACTGTTACATTCTTTATAGCTCAAACATTTATATATTTATTATCCTTCATGGTTACATTTGGAATAAGCACTGAGGTATTTCTCCTTAATATTTTAAGAGAAACCCTATCGGTTAATTCAAGTCCATTACCCACTTAGTTAAAGAGATATAACATGTTCACCCACTATTTGTTTATTTTCAGATAATCCATAATCATAACAATTCCCACGAATGAAAACATTATCTTAAGCCATCAATATTCATACAATAAACACTATTTATGGAAATAATGATTCCATTTTGGAGGATGTTTTTATTTTTACAAAGTCACTCAATCATAAATGAAAACACGGTATTTGAATATAAAAATGAATAAATTTAATAGAAACATGAAACATTATAGCATCCTGAAATTAGGATTTTATGTTAATGATATATGTTTTAATAAAAGCATTATTTTTTTATTTTTTGAAAATCGATGGAAAAGATACATTAGAATAGGATATTTAAAATAAATTCTATTCCCTTGAGTCAAATCCATTATATAAAACCTTATTCATCTACATTAAAAACAATAGAATAATAATTTAATTGATTTAAAAAAAATTAATTGTTTATTATTCATTTAATATAACATATTATCACGTTATAAAAATTACTTAATAATATATTTTCATGTCAGATGTTTTGATGATATTCTGTAATAGAATCCAAAATAATTTTATTATGACATCCATAGTCAATTTAATCATTATTCCATCAACATTAGAGTAGGATTTATGATTTTATTGTCATTTTTATTGAGTAATATTAATTTTAAATAAAACCAAGTTGTACTATTACGAAAAATGACATACATTATAATCATTAACATGGTAGGTCTTATGTATGAAAGAGTAATGATTCAATTTCTCAAATTACCATTATGGAAAGAAGGTGATTATTATTTGATAATTCCATAATTATCATAATATCATCAATATCATATTAATCATTTGCATATATTTATTTATATCATCTTTTGGTATGTGGTGATGAAAAATGAATCAAATCGCTTCGTGGATGTGGTAGTCCACATGTACACCTAAATTATATTATTATTTTCACGTACATGGGAAGGAAGAACAAAAATGATTTATTATTATTTCAAAATAAATCATATTATATATATATATCATATATATAAATTAAATCCATTTTTTTAAATAATCTTGAGATATGGTGATGGAAAACTAATTATATCGGTTTATAAGGTGGTAGTCATCTATATAGAAGAACATAAAATAATCCCATGTCATGAAAGTGTAAATGTATTTAAGTGATGATATTAAAATAATAAAAACCTAGTATATTAATTATACATGAGTTATTATTTAATAATAATTAACGAATTTTTGATGTAAGTGGATAAATGAATAAAACAAAAATAGTTCATTGAAATAATTCCTTTTGTTCATACACTCTCCTTTTATTGAAAACTTATTACCACTAAAGATGGATTTCTATCCAAAATTAGAAATCTATATTGTGTGGACTCCCTATATGAATTTATTTGGATATATATTGGACAAAAAAAGTATGTTTTTACACTTTTTGAAAAGAATATATGATGTGTCCTTTTATAAGCTAGGGAAGGGGTACTCTTACAAATCCTCAATATATTAAATTATTAGAAATTTATTTTCCATTAATAAATTGATTAAAATATATTTATTTAAAATTTAGGAATATTTTGGCTATTAATAATGTGATACAATCCAAATTATATAAGTTATTATGATTTATTAATCCTTATATTTTTTATTTCATATTTATTAAACCCCTATAAATATTTCAATGACAGCTTGTATTTTTTAAATTTTATTGGTTAATATTGAAACTATAAAATTAAAACAGAACCATAAATGAATCATTTATGTAATTATAAAATATACAACTTTTAATTGGATGAATTTTATATTTTATAGATTTTGACACTATTCATTGCATTTCCATTTTAATAATATCATAATAAGATAAATTTGAACTAATTATACTAAAAAATTTATAAAATTTCATAGTAATCTATTATATTCATGTATGATATAAATTAAATTAATTTAAATTTATTTTAATATTTCTAATATCATATATGTGATATTTAAATTAATTAAACAATTAATGTAACATCATTAGGTTAGCAATTAATGTAATTATTTTACCCCATAATATTTTAAATAAATTTCAATTATATTGAATAATAATTTTTTATTTAAAATTTATATTTATATTCAAACATATATTTAAATAACCATATATTAATCATTTTACAGTAACTAAAACAAGAGTATGGCATCTTTCACATTTCATTAAACTAAGCTAATATAAAGGCTCAGTGTCATAAAAGTGGTTCTATGATGTCACCAAATTATACCCCATTATAATTTTGGGAGAAATTAACTCCTCCAATAAAATTATATGAAGTATTAGATTAATTATCAAATATCTAAATCAATATTCTTAACATTAATTACATGATTTACAATTAACTTTAGTAATAAAAAAATACTAAGTTTTCTATTCATAATGTCTAAAAATTAATGGTGTATATTTAAAAAATATTGATTATATGATTATAAATATGGAATCAGATTTTCAAAATTCCAAACAAATTAATGGATAAAATTAGTTTAAAATTTATCTCAATTTGCAGTGATAATAAAAGATTATTAATGAAAACCATTGAAAATATTAAAATGTTTTTATATCCAAATTCATTTTGAAATTGATATAAATGACCTAAATTGGTTAAAATGATTTTAAATTAATGTAATTATATATTATAACAAATAAATATTATAATTTCTTATAATATATTATGAAGATGACTAATCTATTTTAAATTAAAATGATGTATTTTTTCACTATTAATTAGAAAATCAATCTTATCAGAATAATTCCAAAAGTAAATCGAATGAGAATTTCTATTTTATGATCTCAAAAATGAATTTTATTTTGAAAAATATCATTTATAATGTTTTGAAATGTTATCTTTAAAATAATTTCTCCATATAATTTAGACATCTATTATTTTTTAGAAGAATACAGTTTTAACTATACAACTAGTTTTATTATATTCTCTATTAAACAAAGAGACCCATTTAAAACCAAATTTAATATATCATTAATAAATATGTACATAAATGAAAAAACATATTTTATCATCACGTGGTTTTTTTATATAATTTGATTCAATTTTCATTACCACCTCACATGGATGGTTATAAGGTTAGAATATATTATCAAATAGTAAATTAATTACACAGTAATTTTTTTCCAAAAGATTAATATTTTATAGTTTTTTTATTAATCACAATTTAATATCAATAATTTCATTCATGTGTACATGTGGAATACCATATATAGGAACCACTGTTCTTTTCTTGCCTCCTAATATGAAATGATTAAAAAAATAGATTAAATAAATAAAATTGGTAATTTCATCATTTTTATTATTCATTTGATGATTAAATCATGTAATTGGTTCATGGAATGAAATCTATAAATCAAAACATCCATGCGTAAATTGAATGGTAAGAATAAATAATTTTTTTAACACTAAATAATATGTAAATGGGTAGAATGATTTATCTGGTGATTGGAATTTATTACATTATATATAAAAAATATTTATTTTTTTCATTTGTCTAACGTTATCATACATAGAGTTAGAATTTGTCCTTATATGTGGACGTATGAGGTAAGGTATTTAGTCACACAATTTAAATTCTTTATCATATATTACATTTTAAAATATATATATATATATATACATAAATTTTTGATTAATTTTTTCATTTATTCTGTGGTATTCATGTTTTTTACATAGATTTCCCATGTTTCAAACACCAATGATATATATTTAATTAAATGTTACATAAATAATAAATAAGTCTTCATTATAAATCATTTTTGATAAATACTAACCAATTTTACCACCATGTACATGTTCATTACATTATTTTTTATAAGTCATAACTACATATTTATAAAATTATTTTCTCAATGATTAATGTTTATATAAATTTATAAAAAGGATATATATTGACACAATTTCAAAAAGATCCGCTTTTTACTCCTTTAAAAAACATATAAGAATATTTTGTACATTAATAATATGACTAATGTTTAAAAAATTTAAAGAAGATATTCATTTTACTGATTTATCTTCATATTTATATATTCAAATAATATGAAACTCATTTCTTTATGGGAATTTTTTATTATTGTTTTCAAAAGAAGTGTACATTATTTATTATTTTTATGATATAACTAACCCTTGTTTTTATTATAGGATGTAGAAAAAAAAGTATGAGTTTAATGAAAGAAAAAATTTATCTTTGTTTTCCAAATTGATGTTGTTCACGGTATTTATAGTTAATAATGGTTGTGACTAATACAGATCTCATAACATGTTATCATAGTATTGATATCGAATGTGTTGGTTAGTGTGGTAAACATAATGTTAATTAAGTGAGTACTGGTTGTTATTTTTGAATTAATAGTGAGTGGAATTTTGTTATATGTATCCTTATATTAGTTAATTTAATGATAATAATCCTTGGTTCCAATTTGTTTCTTCAATGTTTTCTATTTATTTAACGGTACTATTTTTATATCTCATGGGAATGAAATTTTATGATCATAAACGTATAATTGTTCGTTGTTATTGATGTATGAAAATATTTCTCCTGTATTTTCATGTGACACTTATGATTATGATATTTTATTTCATTTTAATAATATTTTTATTAAATAGTTTTCCTTTTAAGATGATTTAATGAAAATGTAAAAATCTATTTTCACAAAAATTTTATTATGTAATCACTAATGTTTCCTGTATTACATTTATTTTAAATAGACAAATGGGGTTTCATTCAACAATATATAATGTACGTGGAATTATTTTTTGATTACAATTTTTGAAATGATATTTAAAAGGCATATGAATTAAATGAAATTAAATAATGGACAATGGGGACTTGGCTAGGATGAATAAAATGTGTCATTATTAAAATGAATGTTTAAAAGTATGAAGATATTTTATAGAAAGAATTCATTGTAAATATTATATCGAATATTTATATAGTAGTTAACAGAACCACCTTGAATTATAAATTGAAAATATATTGGAAATAATATAAATTGAAGCATTTGAAAAAAATAATTTATTTATTTGTTGACTTTTTTATATAGCATTATAGTTGGTGTGAATGTATATGTAAAGATAAATATAAAGGATGTGATGAAATTAGATAATGGAAAGACAATAGTTTTAGATTCCATCATAGGAAATAATTCTACTTATTAGAATTATATATCTTTTCTATCCATAATAGTTATTATATTAAAGTAAATTATGGTTGTTGTTGGTTTATCCAATGGTTTTTAATATAAAATGAAATTATAAATTATATCTTAACAAATATGATTCTCAATAGATGGTTTATTCATATTTTATTTAAAATTTTCAATTTAAATGTAACAACACAGTTAGTGATAAAATAATCCCTTTTAATATTTACTAATATTTAAGATGATTTAATAATTATAATGGACATTATGTTTGATATTGTAAATGATATGCCAAGACGAGATGAAACGAAAAACTAAATATTAATATTTAATATAGCAGTAATCACATAGCCCTTAGAATGGTGTGAATGAAATTGATTATGTAAATTATGAAAATTTGATTTACAAGTGTTTATATAATTAATTTTTTCTGATCATTTTATTATAAATTATGAAAAAACAATTTTAGAAATAAATGGAAATACTTTTCAAAAAAAATATTGATATTTAAATAATAGTGTATTATAACAATAAATTATAAACGAACTCTACATAGATTATATATATATATTATAAAATCTAATTTTTAAAAATCATCACATTTTTTTCCTATATATTTTGTTAGAACATATACAATTTTATTCATAAAAGAAGTTTTTTTCTATAAAGGGATATTTTCCACCATTTGATAGGTCACTTGTTTTAAATACATTCACAACTCGTCCCTCAGGGCCAGTATCGTGACCACCCCAAGCATGCCTTCCATAGGCCAGGTATTGGAGACTAGCCCAAAGGCATAAATCCCTAAACTAAGAAGGAATTACCTTTATAACAGTAAACAAACACAACAGAGTACACAAATGGAAGTTAAACACTAGGTAAATCTATATACAAAAGAGAGTGTTGAAGGTAATGGGGCTGGAAATACAAGCCCAACAGTAAATTACAATACAATTGAAAAGCTAGTACAACTAAAGAAAAGAAGTAAACCAGCTAATGGGTCATCCTCCGGAATTCCCAACTGAAGGGTGAGTAAAAATGGCCTCCTCCGCACCCCTTGTCCTTCTGTCCGCTTTATTAACATCTCACCGAGTGGTCCACCTCTGGGTACAGTCTAGTTTTGCAACTCTATGTCCCGATCAGCGCTGCCTCTCATCTGCAACCAACACATCGAGTTGGGGGCATAACCCATGTAGTGGTGTGTATAACGATACTTAATAGGGACCCTGAGACCCTCAATGTCTCACAAAATCCTAAAAGGATGTCCACAATGAATGAAAACAATAGATTACCCTTACTTAGTTATATTCCCATACATATAGCTATGTTATTTAGTAACTCATCTAAATCATGAAGAAAAGTAAAAAGTCATTGACTCAGCTCAAACCAAGATTTTTATTGTAGCATAGATGGGCATATGAATAGTCTCGAATCTAGATCATATTATTCTATCAAGTGGCATTGCTTTTGACTATAAGGAGTCAGACCCACACAGGATCGATAGGTATCGACCCCTGCAATAACCCTCACCGGATCTGACCCACATAGGATCGATAGGTACTAACCCCCACATTGACACACACAGGTTCTGACCCACACCAGATCGATATGTACTAACCCCTGTAATGACCCACACATGATGTGACCCACATAGGATCGGTATGTGCTGACCCACACGGGATCGCTGAGCGCTGACCCACACAGGATCTGACCCACACATGATTGGTATCGACTGACCCAAATAGTATCACTGAGTGCTGACAAACACAAGATCTGACCCACACAGGATCGGTATGAACTGACCCACATAGGATCGTTGAGTGCTAACCTCCGTATGATCTGTCTCCAACCTCCGCCTCACTATCAGCCACTGGATTCCTCGCACTCACTGCGCTCGAGTTCCGTAGAATCTACCCTCGAGATATCAGTCGTACATGAACCGCCACTAAACTCTAAAATGGTGTATCCCAAAATACCTCCATGTCATAAGGGTTCTAACGCGACAGTCAGTGCCTCAATCTGACACCTGGTCTGTGAGTTATTGGTATTTTCGTCCCAGGGGACCGATCAATTTTTTGGTTCAAACCAGTCTGACCGAAATCCAACAGTGTCCAATCATCAAGTAGGGTGTTTAAAAAGAACTATCTCACTCTAAGCCTTCTTTCTCAGCATATGGTTCATTGATTGGACACTAGTAGCCCAAGATAGGGACAACAAGGTGTAAACTGGATAAATGGGTCCACGTCCGGTCCGACCCAATCGGACCAACCTAGCCCGACCCGGTCTGTAACGGGGTCTAACCTGGTCTGCAGGTCCGACTCGGACTGAGGAAGTATCTTGGCCTAAGGGGGCAGCCCAGCCCAAAGGGGCGGCCCGACCAGAGTGGCCCGACTCGAAGGGGGCCCAGCTGAGGGCGGCTCGGCTAAGACAGACAGGCTGGCCCGCGTGGTAGGCTGGCTGGCCCACATGGCCAGGTAGCAGGCTCTCGGGGCCATCTGACTGGCTCACAGGGCTGGCTGGCCAGCCCGCATGGCCGGCGGGCTCGCTCGCATGGCTGGCTAGCCACACATGGAGAGGGTGCGGCACCCCTGGCTTCTGAAGGAAACGGCTCTAGGCGCTGGTTCGGTGAACTACAGGACCCAAGGGGTCTCGACGGTATTGTGCACTAGTGGTCGTCTTAGAAGGACATCCCTGGATCCCCTAATGCGGTGCGACGGTGCCACGATTCTGTTGGCCTATGTGTGGCACAAAGGCGTCGTTCCACCTCCACTGTGGCCCGACCGGGCTGCAGCCTCCATCTACTCTGCGCGGCATGACAACTCCACGCACATCATCTAACAACCGCGACCCCTCAGTCCACAGATCCTCTTTCTAGAACTGTCGTGGCCTGCCTTCAATGGCTCGTTTCTCTACGCGGCACGATAGTGCCGCTCCCTTGTTGTGACTCGGCGGCCTTGCATCGCTGCCTTCTTTGCAGTCCACCTCTATTGTCAACAATTATGAACAACCAAAGGGGGAGGTTCGGGGCGTGTTTGTGTGGTATGATCCTTCCTCATCTTGGCGATAAACATTTGGCATATCATAATCCGGAAATTTGAAATACCCAGAACGGAGGTGTATACTTATATATAAAATATCTCAAATCCCCCTACCATGTATATAGATATTTGTTGAAAAAATCGTGGTAAGGCGGACGCCGTTCTGTTGACGTCGGATGAAGATGAAGAATTTGACGTTGTTGGCATTCTTCAAGGATGGCAGTGTTTCGTCTTTTTACCCCAGTTGAAGATGGAGAGAGAGATGTTTCTCATTCATCATTGGAGAGGGGCGTTCTTCGTTTCTAGAATAAAGTTCCCCAAGTTCTTCCAAGGCTCCTCTCTCAAGGTTCCACCAAATGAATGCTTCCAAAACAAAAATAATAGACTATATGATATTTTAAATGGTTGGAATGAATTAAAATAATATAAATTAATTAAGTTACTTCAGTTAATTAAATTGGTGGAGTTGGCTCATTAATTGGTGGGGGAAGGTGAAGAGGCTCCCCACAAAATTTGGGGTTCCATGGGGTTAATGGAGTTTAAAGACCTTGTGGGACCTACCTAATAATATCCTCCCAAGGGAGGTTATGCTCCGGTGGTCCCCACAACCATAACCTCCCATGGGATGTTCGGGTGTTTTGGCGCCCTCCTCCAACCTCCCTTTGGAGGTTTTAACCACCAAAATAAAAAAAACAATGTTAACAATTTATTTTTTCCAATTTAATAAAAAACCCCCAAAATCTATTTTCCCTTCTCATTAGAACGCAACTGTGGTGAAGGTCTCCCTATGTAATCACCAATGTTGTGCGATAAACAGTGCCATATAAATTCAATTCTGAGCTCCAGTTCAAATGTTCTAAAATCCCACTCATACGTTTACTGAACGTAACTGAACAAAAACTTTAGAAATTGATTCCGGGCACACCGGGCCTCAGAATCAAGAAACTTCAGAAACTGCGGACTCGTAAATTCCAATGTATTTACGAAAAAAAATTCCACAGAGATTCATTGTTTTAAATTCTCCCCACCTCAGATCATTACATCCCCCTAAGCTAATACTCTTACTAAGAGTACAAATGAGGGTGCTGAGCACACAAATGAGCCTCTCGCTCTCTTTTGCTCTCCTGGAGGTTCTCGTGCTGCCAGTGAACGTGCACCAGTGGTATCTACCATCCACGTAGGTCCATCGTCTGTCAATCCTCAATCTATACTGAAACCTTCATGAAAGTCACCCCATCATCGATGTCCAGGTCCCCATGGATGATGATGTGGGTTGGGAATTCCACGTATTTCCTCAGCTAAGATACATGGAAGAATTTTTGCACTCGGTTCCACTGAGGTGGAAGTACTAAGTGGTAAGCCACCACGCCTACTTTGTTGAAGACCTAGAAAGATCTGATGAATCATTGAGACAACTTTCCTCCTTGGACAAATCTTCGTTGACCTCATCAAGGCGAGACCCGTAGAAAGATGTGGTCACCATCCTCAAACATTAGAGGTCTCCTCCTTCTATCATCATATGATTTATTTCTGCTCTGTGCAATCTTCATCCGCTCTTGGATGATTTTCACCTTCTCAGTGGTAGCTTGTACCATCTCTGGTCCCACTAATGCTGACTCTCCTGAATCTGTCCAGCATAGTGGTGATCTGCATGGTCCACCATACAAGGCCTGAAAAGGTTCTGTACCGATGGTGGAGTGATAAATATTGTTGTAGAAAAACTCCACCAAAGGTAAGTGATCCTCCTAGCTGTGACCAAAGTCGAGGACACAAACATGGAACATGTCCTCGAGGGTTTGAATGGTCCGCTTAGTCTAGCCATCTGTCTGAGGATGGAAGGCGGTGCTCAAAAGAAGTTCTATTTCGAATGCTTCTTATAACCCTTTCAATATCTTGTAAGTAAACCATGTGTCATGGTCAGAGACATTAGAAGAAGGTACTCCATGAAAATGCACATTCTCCTACACATAGAGGCAACCCAAGATCTCTAATGAGCCCAAATCACTGATCAGTAAGATGTGGGAAGACATGGTGAGTTAGTCGATGATCAGCCAAATCGAATCGTGAATCCTGGATTTTTGTGGAAGACTTATCACAAAGTCCATGGATATCCCATCCCACTTCAACTCTGTACCTCTAAGGGATGAACCAATCCTGTCGGTAACTGCTGCTCTACCTTTACTTGCTGACAAGTGAGGCATCATGAGACAAACTCAGATACTACCTTCTTCATACTTGGACACCAGTGTTGTGGTCAATGGTTCTGGTACATCTTTTCCACTCATGGATGTACCGTAAGAGGAGAAGTGTTTAACTCTATCAACTCTTCCTCCTGAAGAGCTATTGGTACCATGGTACGTCATCTGAAGAGGTTGACATGCTCTCCACCTATAGAAAATCCATCTGGTGTTAGCCCTGTGGATATCTGAGCACGTTGTGTCTCACAGTCAATGTCGCCACGCAGTTCCTCCTAGACTTGCTGAAGAAGTGGAGGAGTGATTGTATGAAAATGTTGATAGGCTGCTCCATCCCTATCCACGAAGGATATCTATAAGTTAGCCAAATTCTTTATCGTCTCTCCTAGGAGCTGAATGCATGTTCTCCTACTAAGATCATGTGCTAAAAAGTTCCCTTCCCAATAGTATAGACTTTCTTGATGTCATAGTCCTTAAAGAACTCAAACCAACGCCCATGTCTCAGGTTTAGGTCCTTCTGCGAGAAGACACACCTGAGACTATTGAGATTAGAGTAAACCATAAATTGTTCTCTCAATGAACTATGGGTGAGACTTTACAATTTTAACGATCTCCAATAAACCCTTATTCACGTACTTCCTACAAGATCTGTGAAGATTACTCATTTTACGAAAAAATAAATTTGGTCTCATCCTCTTGATGAACCACGTCATTTGCCTAATATAGTCAATCCTGACATGAACGGTACTAATTCATTCCATGGATGATGTCATATGTCCTCGATGCTACCACCAAGTGATCCAACCGTTACTCTCACATCTAAGGGTTGAGTCAAACATTCGGCATAAGTGTGTGGTCAATGGTTCTCCTCCAGTAGGAAACTCTAATTGAGGGTCAAGTCAACAATTTTAACCAAGACCATTCAGTATCAACCACACAAAAAGGAAGGAAAGAAAACTTCACAAGGAAAAGTTCTTTTAATTAATGTAGCTCAAAGTAGAAAGACACAAAAAAACAACCAAAAATGACATCAACAAAGCTAGAAGAATCATGAAAAAAGGCCTCTATTCCTAGAGCTATTCCCACTTTTATCCACCAACTCTCAGAGCTTGAGGTGAACCGTCTAGGTTTCGTGGTCGTAGTGCTCGATGAATTTGACCACCATCTGCAGAAGGACCTGCTCCACTGCTTCATCCACTGATTTGTTGATTCTTAAGCTCCTGCCACATCCTCTGTCTAGGTGGCTCCTCTAACACCTACTATTCAACTATGGAGGGAATCGGTTAGTCATGCGCTATGGGACCCAGTCCCCGGCAGGAAAAATAGACCATTCTCCATTCAAGGATCCCTTGGCCTCAGTTCCCGCACACCCCAAATGCCTCATTTTGGGGTCATCTAACTGTAGATATAACCCACATGTTCCCCTGTGTTATCTTCCTAATACCTGCTACATATGACTCGGCTATTTTTAGAATTCCCAATAGCAAGTACAACACCTACTCAGAACGCACAATGCGTAGAGTCACTTTTACAAACGCCACAATGAAATAACCCTCGACGATCCCCAAAGTGAGGTTCTCCTTGTCGTAAAACTAGAGAATTAGGCTCCACCACCTCTCATCTACTCCCTGGAAGAGACTAACAGCTCGGTGCATCATCAATTCAGCAGGTGTCCCAACTGTGTGGAAAACATGTGAACAATCTCCGGCCATCACCCAGCCGTCTGAAAATATGTCTCGCCTTGAAACCTCTGAGGCCTCTATCAGAGGAATTGGTGCAATGTACTCAAGTGGCACGCATACTCTACTGTTGGGGCTGGTGGAAACGGTATCCCAGCGGGTAGTGGTACCGCTAGTGCATCCTCTATGATGGGGCCCTTCATCGAGGCCTCGTCGCTCGGTGGGTACCATCGCGCTCTCCACTCCGAACCTGCGCTGACTGACTAAGTGAAGACACCTTGTAAAGAAATAGGTTCACCATGATCAAAAGTATACCTGGTGAGCTAACCTGGTTGAGCAGACATAAAGAGAAAATTTTGAAACACACACACAATTAGTGTTTTCATGTACTGAGTCGAAAATCAGAAGTCAGGGTCCTGGTGTACGCACTGGACTCCCTGAATTAAAAACCTCACCCACAACCCTTAACACTATTGTTTCATATAAAATAAAGAACAAATTCTTATGTTATGTGGTAGTATTGTCGCCTTTGATACCAATTTTCCATGACCCATTACTTGGGGCCCGTATCGTGAACACTCCAAGCCCGCCTTCTATAGGCCTGGGGCTGGTGAATAA
The DNA here is from genome assembly GCA_963277665.1 of Viscum album. Classification (NCBI taxonomy): domain Eukaryota; kingdom Viridiplantae; phylum Streptophyta; class Magnoliopsida; order Santalales; family Viscaceae; genus Viscum; species Viscum album. Next base: position 1,664,444,053 of record OY728137.1, read on the forward strand.
CATCAAAGGCGTAAATCCCTAAACTAGGAAGGCATTGCCTTTATAATAGTAAACATACTCAAAAATGTACATAACTATAAGTAAAACAATATGTAAAACTATATACAAAAGTCTGTGCTAGAGGTAAAGGGGTCGGAAATACAAGCCCAACAGTAATGTACAATACAACTGAAAAGATAGTAAAATAGAAGAAAATATTTAAAGAAGATACTGGGTCATCCTATGGAATTCCCACCTAAAGGATGAGTACAAATGTCCTCCTCAGCACCCCAAGTCCGTCTTTCTGCTCAGTGAACGTCTCGCTGAGTGGTCCTCCTCCGTGTACCATCTAGTTCTACTACTCTCTGTCCCGATCATCATCGTCCATCATCTGTAACCAACACATCTATGTGCAGGAATATCCCATGCAGGGGTGAGTATAAAGGTACTCATTAGGGGCCGCAAGACCCTCAAGGTATCACAATATCCAAAAAGTATAATCATAACGAATGAAAACAACAGATATCCATTACATAGGTATATTCCCATACATATACGAAAGTTATTTAGTAACTAATCTCAATCATGAGAGAAACACGATGGTAATTGAATCAGCTCAGACCCAGGATTTATATTGTATCATAAAAGTGAAAATGATTAGTTGTGAAGTAAGATCATCTTATTTTGACAGGAGACACTACTTTTCACCATATAGAGTGTGTCCCACACAGGATCGATATATACTAACCCCCACAATGAACCACGTAGGATCTGACCCACACAGGATCGATAGGTACTATCCCCCATAAAGACCCACACAGTATTGGTATGTACTAACCCCCACTATTACCCCCATAAGATTTGACCCACAAAGGATCGGTATGCGCTAAACCACACAAGATCGCTGAGCGCCGACCCACATAGGATCTGACCCACATAGGATCGGTATGCACTAACCCACACAAGATCGTTAAGTGCGGACCGACAGAGGATCTAACCCACACAAAATTAGTATAAACTGAACCACACAGGATTGTTGAGTGATGACCTCCATATGATCATTCTCCTACCTCTGCCACACTATCGGCCACTAGACTCCTCGCATCCAGTGCGCTCGAGTTCCGTAAAATCTATCGTCGAGATATCAGTTGTACCTTGACAACCACTAAACTCCATAATGGAGTAACCTAAAGGACCGCCATGTCGTAAGGGTTCCAACGCGACAGTTGGTTTGTCAATCGGACACCTGGTCTGTGAGTTATTGCCATTTTCGTCCCGGGGGCGTAGTTTATTTTTAGGTTCAAACCAACCCGACCATACGTTAACTTTGTACAATCCTCACATGCGGTATGAAAACAGAATTTTCTTTCTCGATGCCTTCCGTCTTCACAGAGGGTTCATCGATCGGACACCCGTAGCCCATGATAGGGGTGAAAAGGTGTAAACTAGCCAAACGTGTCTGGGACCGGTCCAATCCAGTTGGACCGACCCGGTCCATGGGTCTGAAACGGTATGAGGAAGTGGTCTAGCCTGAAGGGGCGGGCCGGCCTAAAGGGGTGGGCCATATCGAGTGGTCCGACGCGAATGGTGCCCGGCCGAGGCCAGCGGGCTCATGTGGCCGGCCGATCAGCCCGCGTGGCCGGTGGGCTTGCTCTCGTGGCCGGCTAGCCAAACATGTGGGGGGGGGGGGGGTGCGGCGCCCCTGGATTCCGAAGGAACTGGCGCTGGGCTCCAGTTCATTGAACAAACTGACCTAAGGGGTCCATACTGTAGCGCACACAGGGGGCCGACTAAGTCGGCCGCCCCTGCCTCCTCCACTGCAGTGCGATGACGCCGTGGTTCTGCTAGCCTCTGCACGACGCGATTGCACTAAGCCACCTCTGCCGCGGCTTGGCCTGGCCACAACCACTATTTCCTTTGCGTTGTGTGAGATCACCGCACTCATCGTCCAGTGGTCGTGACCCTCTTGGTCGTGGCTCTTCCTTCTGGCACTGCCGCGGACAGCCTAGCCACCGCTCGGTTCTCCACGTGGTAGGACGGTGTTTCACCCTTGTGGCAACCTGGTGGCCTTGCTCCGCCAGCTTCATCATGGTCCACCTCTTCCATCAACAAATAAGAACAACCAATGAGGGATGGTAGGACTGTGTTTGTGTGGTCTGAGCCAACCTCGTCATGGAAATAACATTCGGCATACCATTATCCAGAAATTTCAAAGAAGACGAAGGGAGGATTATAATCATAAATAAAATAACACAAATCCCCCTACCTTGTATATCGATAATAGTTGAAGAACTCACGATAAGGCAGATGGGGTTCCATTGATGTCCGAAGAAGATGGAGAAGTGGACATCTTCAGTGTTCTTCAAGGATGACGGTGATTCCACTTCATGCCCCTATTTAAGAGGGGGAGATAGATGTTTTTCGTTCTTCATTGAAGAAGGGCATTCTTTGTTGGAAGAATAATGTTCTCTAAGTTCTTTTAAGGCTCTTATCTCAACGTTCCACATAAATAATGCTTCCAACCCATGAAAAACAGACTATCTATTATTTTAAATGGGTGGCAAGAATTCATGGATTTGAAATTAAATAAGTTACTAAACTTAATTAAATTGGTGGAGTTGGCTCATTAAATTGAGGGTTAAGGTGAAGAGGCTCACCACTTAATTGGGGGATCCAAGGGGTTTAACGGTGTTTAAAACCCATTTGGGAACTACCTAATAATATCCTCCTAAGAGAGGTTATGCTCGAGTGGGACCCACCACCATAACTTCCCATGGGAGGTTAGGGTGTGGTGGACCCCAACTCCATCCTCCCTTTGGAGGTTTAAACAACCAAAATAAAAATTAAGTTAACACTTTAATATATTCAATTTACTTAAAAACAACAAAAATCATAATTCCATTCTCATTAGAACACAACTATGGTGATGGTCTCACTAAACAATCATTGATGTTGTGAGTTCAATGGTGCCCTCAGATTTCAATTCCAAGAACAGGTGGAAACGTTATGAAATATCGTAAGTACGTTTACTAAACGTACCTGAAAAAAACAATAGAAATTGATTCTAGGTACACAGGGCCTTAGAATCAAGCGCCTTCAGAAACTGCATACTCCAAAAATTCCCAAGTATTTAAGAAAAAAAGTTTCCACGGAAATTACGGGTCTTTACAAATACTATAATCATAAGATATTTTCTATTAAGAATCACTTTTGAGGAAAAAGTGGGAAACCATAATGTACAAAAACATCATGCAATCTCATAATACATGGTTGAATCTTCAAATTTCAATTTAATCCATTTAGATCCCTTTCCTCTGAGAAGACTCTATTGAAGAGCAGTAGCCCACTCGTCCAGTTTTTCTTTGAGATAGTTTTCCAAATTGATTGTCATCTTATCTTAAACATGAATGATATCCTCTACTGTGGTCTTAATTTCATTAAATCCATGAGCCAATATACTGCAATGTTTATTGATCCAAGATTCCTGCTCAAAATTTAGAGTAAACTTTACGCTCCTCTCCACCATTCTATCAATGTTATTTTCTGAATAATCAACCTCTATATACATTTCTTTGATTTATTAATTACCATTAATGATATTTTTTCCACTCCTCACATTCCATCAGTTCCATTCCATACTGGAGGCTAGCAGTATCGGCAGACTCATTTTCCTTGATAACGCAATGCTTATAGAATTCTTTGTCATTTTGGTTTAAATATAGTTATTGAGACTTTAAAAAATTCTATTTTATTAAAAAAATTATTTCATTAATATAGAGTATCAAATTTTACTTTGGATTCATTTTTTTATTTTTCTAATAAGAATAAAATTTTGATAAATCGTGAAAAATACTATATTTTAAATGAAAAACTACATTTTTCCTGATTTATTTTTATAATTATATTAGATTTTATAATGATTTTTAAGTATTATAAAATAAATATTTTATAATTTTATCCAATTACTATAACTTAAAATAATATCTCATTCAAATTAAATATATCAACATTGTGATGTATTAAATGTTATTACATTTAAAACCCATTGTTTTCTCTCGTGTGGGGGATTAATTATTAATTAATTTCTAATGGTTATGTTTTCCTAATTTGAAAAAATTGATTATATACATGAAACAATAAGGTATGAATTAAATAAATTGGACCTTTTTTGAAAATATGAATAGTAACATTATTAATTTTTTAAATTAACACAGTTTAAGGGGAATAAGGTAATTATGGGAAAAATAATATTATAAATATTATAAAATAACCTAGAATCCTTGTAATTTTAATTTGTTGTGTTTTTTGATAAAAATAATCATTTGTGTAATATTTTTTCATTTTTAAGTTATCTAGATGAGAGTATTTTATTTATAATAATATGTTCATAAAAATGTCAAATTTTTTAAAATTTTTATTTTTACTAGTGAAATATTTTAAACATTTTATTTTATTGGTGATGGATTAAAATATAAATAGTAGATTTAAATATTATTTTATTTTATTTTTCATAATAATAATTTTTAATTGTAAAATTAATAAATATTTTATTTAGTTGATTTGACAATGGTGATGGAGTAATTGTTTAATTAATGGAAATATCAAACAAATGATATTAAATATATAAAAATAAATATAATTTGAGGTGATTAGAATAATACCTGTATTTTGTAGATTACTATAACATGTTAATCATGTTTTATGATTATTTATTTTAATTTATATTGTTGTTATTTAATTTTAAAAAACACATGTAATGAATATTGTCAAAATTGATAGAAATAATATTTTTAAATAAATAATATTTTATTAAATGATATATTATTAATAATAAATAAATATTGTTAAAAATATTGGTAATGGAATAATAATTTTTACAAATTTAATATTTTGAAGATTCCTATGAGTGATCCTCTCATTTACTATAAAATGACACTCATTCATCTCATTTCAATAAACCTATTGACGAATTTTTTTAGAATCATGATATACCAAAATACATTTATTTAATCCTTCATCTTATTATATATTCTTTTTTTAGGAATAAAATTTACTTTATTGGGGAAATGTGTTAATAAATGGAGATCATTCGATCCATACCACCACTTGAACCGATATAGTTCATTTTCTATTAACATCTCTAAAGATTGGTAATAATGAAGATATTAAAGTTAATATATGATATTAATGAAATTGTTATCATTATTTATGTATAATATATCATTTGTGTTCTTCACATTCTGTTAACATAATAATGTTAATGTCGTTCATCTGTACATGTAAACTATGACCTCTACGATGCAATGTGATTCGTTTTTCATCACCACGTCATATATATGTATATTTAAATTTATAATATGGTAATGATAATATAATTATCTTTAAATAAAGTCAACAAAATACCTAACTTCATTTTATAATTATCATTAAAAAATGAAAATGTTACACACCTATACATATGACTTATCGTCTCATTAATTGTAACATAATTCTTTTTTTCATATTAAATTTTAAATGATCGATTTTAAAAAACAAAATATTTATAAATTATATTATTATTATTTTAAGAATATTATAATGGTTGTTATTGAATTATTAATGCATTCACTAATGAGAGCACATAGAATGCATTTTTTAATCAATTACTGAATAATGATAAAATGTCTCACATGATCTTAAATAACTATTTATATGTTATAACATGATTATAAGTCATATAAAAGCAATCAAAATCATTAAAAAATTTCTCAAGAAGGTAAATAATAATTCTATGTTTATTATTCTTGAATATAAATTTTTTAAATGATGAGTTGGACTCACTATGCGGAATATTATTTTAAAAACAACTTTTAAGGATAATTTTTAATCTATTTTTTCAATAGCCAAATGAAATGTTTTAACATATAAGAAACAAATTTTTTTCCAATTTGAATTATATTAAATGTTATTATTTTTACATTACATATTTACCAGCATATTTTATAATAACATGTTTTTAATTTTGAGTGCCTTTTTTTAATAGAAAAGTGATTTCAAATGTAATTTATTTTTTTGTTTGATTTGTGTGTTCTCATAATTATATAATCATTCAGAATTATATATGTGTATGGGTGCTTCCATGAAAAAATGAGTGTGGGTGATCCCATTATTGATCTCCACTTAATTTTTTAACAAAATTGTGATAATCTATAGGGTTTCTCAAAAATGATTTAGGGAATATAATGAAGTGGGTATTCTAAACATAACCATGATGGTTACTCCCTATACATCCATGATAATTATAGTGAATATAAGAGTGGTGTGGATTTTATTACACTAGTTTCCTATAGAATTTATGTTTTATAATAAGTTTTATAGGAATCATACTATTTAATGTAATAAGAAAAAAACCTTATGATTTATGGGTGTTAAGTACAACATTATGAAAATGCATTCATGGTATTTAAGAATTTATATACTAAAAATTTATAGCATTCATATAAAACCATTATAGATATTTTTTTATCCAATGTTCTAAAATGATATTCACAAGGTATAAGAGTTAATAAGAGAAATGATAATGATGTGTTTATAGTTAGGATGATATTTTCATGAACTGGATCAAGTTTTTATTTTGAATTGTCTATATTTTTAAATAAATAAGAGGGATTTAATAGTAGAAATTTTTTTTGAATGTGGGATTGTATGTATAAACTATGGCCACATTATCTAAAAATATAAACAGTAAAATATAATCAATTTTAAAGAATGTAATTTGATTATCAAAATTAATTTTTATTTAATGTTTAAGTGTGGGTGTTTATAGTTCGTATTAAATGTCAATTTATCTTACATTTTTTCTTAGGATATTACTAATAGAATATCCCTAAAATTATTACACACCACAGTTTTGGTGAAATTATATATCATTTTATGATTTCATTTTTGCATCTATTAGGATATTTAAGTCCTTAATGGTTGTATGTTTTAGAAATATGGATGATTTTGTGGGATAAAGTTGAGAGGAAAGCATCATTCAAATTGTTCATGCACAGATGGTTGGAATTATAACTAAATAGGTATTTGATGTAATGGTTCTGTTTAATTTTTATATAATATGTTGTTGAATCTATTCTGGATATCCGCTAGATCATCGAAAGAGGAATAGGTATTCACTGGAGGATTTTAAGTGGATACATTCTTTAGTTTTTAGCATTTCTACTAACATAGGGCATCTAAAGGGTGGATTGCATCCCTAGAGATTATTTCTGATGTCATGGGGTGTTAGAAAAATCAAAATTTTAACCTTTTTGTCTACCATTTTGAAGGTGAATATGAAAAGTAGTGGTTGATGGTTATGAATATCAGGTAAAATGGGGAGATTGATGCATTGGAATGTGATGGATTAAAAAATAATTATCATGAAAAATATTTACCTAGGTTTGTTAAAATTACAATTGAAAATAAATTCCTAGAATTTTGGTGAGAGGAGGATTACGTTGATTCCTACAATGAAAAATTAATTTGACTAGCAAGGTATGCACCAAATTTTATTCATGATTTGGATTGTAAAATAAAATGTTTTTACTCATTATAAAATCCAAGATATCTTATAGTGATGTATTATCATGAATTAAAATGTTACGAAAACAAATAAAATATGAGGAGAATATGAAAATAGAGTTTTTAAATAAACATGTATTCTTTTACCACCAGTTGAAATAGAGATACTGACGGATATAAAAATTGAATAATTATTTAATGAAATCAAATTCTAAGAAAATTATGTTTATATTTTTTGGGAAATCTGGGAAAACTAACTTGTCATTGCCTTAGGAATTATATTAATTTATTATAATGTGGTATAATGGGACATTTGGGTCATAAATACAATGAAAAGGATCCTGGTATTGGTAAAAGAAATTCTAAAACAATGTCTATAAAATGTTTTAAATATCATGATATGGATCATTATATAATCTAGTGTTCAAACAAGAAGTTGAATGATGGAAAACATTCAGACTATATATTGAATGGTGTGGTAAAATTCTCTAAAAATGTTAGTAGATTGGGGACCATAAATTGATGTGGTATGAGTTATATTCTTCATTTATTCAGATTATGAAAATGTTAAATTTCATTTATGGTATACTGATCAATATTTTGTTATATGGTTTTTAATAAATTGGAAATTCCACCTCTAGAAATAAAGTCATAACATATGGTAAAAACAACTTAGTGAAACAATAAAGAAAAACGAAATTATAAGAATAAAAAATCATTTTTTGTGGGTTGAAATTAATAAGAAACATTAATGTATTACCTGTATTGAGTTTTATGTTATTCTTAGTATGGATTGTATTTTTGATTACCATTCTATGATAGATATCTAAGATAAATATGATTCTTCAAAAGAAGATTAACGTTTTAAATATAATAATTCACCATTATCATTTATAAAATATCAGGAAGCTATGAAACTATTCAATGATGGAAAAGAATGTTATCATGCACAAATTTTTTAAAATAATGGAATTGTTCTCAGTAATGATGTTCTCGTGGTAATATATTATGTAGATTCTTTCCGAATGAGTTTAATAGTACTATATCTCATATAAAAGATGAATTTATTGTCGACCTAGTTCCAGATGCTATACCAACTTCTATACCCCATTATCTAATGGAAATAGGGAAACATTTAGCATTGAAAAAAGTGACACGAGTTATTAGATAAAGAAACCATTAAACTTGTCACTTAACCATAGGTTATTCCTATTTTAAAAAAATTTATTCAATGAGACATTGAATTTAATATAGTTAATTGAATAGAATCACTATTAAGAAAAAACTATACTTTGTCACATATAAATGATATGATTGATAAGCTATAGGGATAACAATATTTTTCAATGGTTGATCTAAGGTTTGGATAAAATCAAATAAAGGAAAAGGGAATCAAAAAATCTTAAGGATACATTTTTTACTACATATGGGAATTATGAATTTGATTTATGCAATTTGAGTTTAGTAGTTCACATTATGATTTCATGTTTCATATGAATATAATATATCTGGAGTACTTGAATATGAGTATTGATGATTTTATTGATGAAAATTTATTATATTATAAATGTAAATACCAACATGAAACACATCCAATGGTAGTTTTTTAAACAGTAAAATAAAAATAATCAAATGGGAAATTCAAAAGATGATAAATTTGGATGGAACAAATTTTTACCCTAGTAAATTATTTTTTCTAAATATGGAATAAACGATGATCCTGAAAAATCGATGTTGTTGAATAATGGACAATACTCATAAATTTAATTATGTTTCATAGTTTTCATTATTTATTATGTTATTAATAGAGGTTTATTGAATAAATATCAGTGTTATTTATCTCGTTGACTAATTTAACTCAAAAGATGTTAATTTAATTTCAACAAATGAATGTGATGTTTTTTCAGTAATGGAAAATATTTTCAAGGACATATCCAGTTATGGACTTACATTTCATGAAGTTGTGAATTTTTCCTCTTCGATGATGATTCCTTACAAGTACATGGTTGTGTCTTAATGTAGAGTGATTAGGTAATTTCTTATACATCACATCAATTGAAACCTAATCAGTCATTTTACCCAATACGTGATTTTTGTATGATCTATTATGGTTTTTTCATTAAAAAATTAGAGGTATATTTCTTATAATGTAAAATGTAAAATATAATCTAATCATAAATTCATCATTTATATATTCACTCATAAAGAATTAATCACGAGATAGAAAATATCTATCAAATTAATCAATTAATTTGAATTAAATATTCATTACCATCGTTGAAAAAATGTGTCTAATTCTATGAGTAAAAAAAGTAATGACATATTAAACATGATATGATTAGAATGTGACACATTGGATACTTATTTCTTGAATTTTGGTGTGGATGTTGTTGGTGAATGAAAGTCCACTATTTTTTATCTGGTGTTGTTAATGTCATCATTATCAAACATAATTAAGAAAATTTAGAAGAAAAATCATAAGTTGAATAAAAAATAATTAATTTTTAAGAAGGGTATGATTCGAGAATTAAACAATGAAAAAGACAAAGTTATCGTATTTTCTAAGAGATTATAGCTTCCTTATGATTCAATTGTGATGAAATATTAGTTATGTGATAATAATAATTCTATTATTCAGTTCATCCAGGCTTCGCAAAGATGAATAGATAACATCAGAAGTATTATTGGTGGTATGATTGAAAAAGATGTATTGTTGAATAATCCATGATAGTTTTTACTTATTAACTAGTTAGAACCGAGTGACGATTACAGATGTTGATGATTCATCATTTTCTTCTACTGGAGTGGGAGTAGGAACATATTTCGAAGGATTTCATTGTGATAATACCAATGAATTATTGAGGTAACAATTTGATCTAGTTAATTATATATTTATTTACCAAAGGATCATATTTTCATCCATGTTGATATTCACTCTCTCTTGATCATCTTTCTCAGTTTAATTTTAAAAAGATATCCTCGTATCTTGGAATTTCATTGTCCATTGTATCTGATCGTCATCTAATGTTTACTTCTATCTTTGGGAATGGCCTTCAGTATTCATTAGTTACAAAGTTAAAATTCAAAAACACTTTTCATCCTCTACTAGATGGGATTTTAAAATAAACAATTCATACATTGGAGGATATGATATTGGCTTGTTAAATAGAATACCATAGAATTTTGGATCAAAATCATTTTTTGTTGAGTGTTCTTGTAATAAAAATTTTCATTCTTATATATAAAAATAACTATATGAGAAGTTATATGGAAAGTGGAGTTGAAGGCCTATATTTAATGATGAAATAGATGAAAGGAATTTTATAGGACAAAAATTTGTGTTTGAAATTATAGATAATTTATCATTTGTTCTAAAAACATGAGGACATCCCAGAGCTCGCAGAAAAGTTATGAAAGTAAATAAAGCAAGGATCTATCTTTTATGGTTGGTGATAATATCTTAATAAATTGTTTCCATGGAAATGTTTGATGTGTTTTGGTAAGATTTGAATGATGAATCATTGGATGAATGGACCTTTTAAAATACAAGACAATATTGGATCAATTTCCTACCATATATCTTTTCCTGAGAATTTATCCTAGCTAAAAAACCATGTTTCAATTATAATAATATATATTCCAAATCTAGCATGTGTTTTTAGTCTTGAAGAAGTTGAGTTAGAATAAAATATTTCTTATGAGGAAAAACTATTTTAGGTTATTAACCATAGGGAGAAAATATTGAAGAATAAGGTGATTCATAAGGTTATGGTTTAATAGAAAACCCTTAGGATTGGAGCAGAATAATTCAAATCTGAAAATGATATGAGGGATACATATCACATCATTTTTAGTAAGTGAATAAAATTGTTTGGAATATATTCTAAAAGGGGGGATGATTGTAAAATCATAAGTAATGATAGAATGAGTCTTGTGTATTTTTACAACTATTTACGAGTTATATAATATTTAAAAGATACACTATGTTCAATATCATACATTACACGCCACATCATGCAAAAATGAACAACTAGATATTATTATTTAATATTTCAGCTCTCACAGAGCCATTATAATGAAAGTTATAATCATGATTAACATAATTTTTAAAATATATTTTTCACAACTTTATATAATTAATTATTCAATAATAAATTAGTTAAAAATGATGTTAAAATATTTTTAAAATTAAATTGGAATATTTGTTATAAAACATTTAAATATGGATGAGTTTGTTTTAAAATATAAATTATAATATTTCCCTTGTTGGATTATATTAATGAAAAATATATTATTTATTCAATATTATTTTTAACATTGATCAAATGTTTTTTTATATTTTTTCAAATGAAATCCAATTTTATGCATAAAAAAAGTATTTTTCTAAAAAAGCATTTTGCTCGTCTATTTATGGTGCATAAGTTTAAAGTCTTGTTTCTAATACATTTATATATTCTTATTGAAAAAATAATTATCCTATTTAATGGAAATTTAATTAATTTTTCTCTGGTTATAACTTTTTATATTTTATATGATTACTTTTTTGATGAATAGTTATAAAAATACTATATTTTAATTCAAAATTTCTTTTTCTTATGATTTATTCATATTTTTTGCTTATATTTTAGAATGGATTTAATTTATATATATATTTATATATTATCATTTAACTTAATTAAGGTCCATATAATCAATTTGAAATTTAAATTTGAAATTTATAATTTTTGAATATTTGAATGCTTTTTCACTTTAAATACATGTTGTTTTGTCTACTGTAGGAGATTAATTTTTAATTAATTTATTTCAATTATGTTTTTATAATTTAGAAAAATAGATTCCATATTTTTAATCAGATATTTCAAATTATATTAATATTCCCCATAAATTTTTGGACTATATGAATATAAACATTGATTACTTTTTTAATTAACACATTTAAAGGTAAATCAGGTAATTAAGGGTAGAAATAATTTTATAAATATTATTAAATTAACCTAAGATATGTGCTACTTTTATTGGAGGCATGTGGATCGACAAACCCATCCTTGGTCCAAAATTATAAACATTGAGAGGCACTTGGTGGATATTATGACATTTATAATAATATATTAAAAGGAAATTCAATTTTTCCACATTGTGAATTTATGAAGTAAAATAGATAAAAATTTTATCTTTATCCTGAATATTTTTTATAATATTCATAGAATAATTATTTTAATTTAATTATGTCACAATGTTAACACAATAAGTTTTTAATGAAAGGAAATATCAAATATATGATATTATAAATACTAAAATAAATAAAATTTTATAATATAAAATCTATATAAAATTTATTTAAAATATGTTAACATGTTTTGAATGATTGATATGTATTATTACAAATTAATAATGACTTTATATTACTTATTAAAATTCATGTAATGAATGTTATCAAATTTGACACAAATGTTATTTTTATATAAATAATAATTTAAATGACTGATATGTATTATTCTAAAAACAATTTAATATAGATAAAGTTTCAATTTCACATAAGAAATAAGTTATCAATATTCTTATAAAAAATATCAATAAAAAATATTACTACATTATCCATTATCAATGTTGAAAATGAAAATTGTTATACATAAAAATAGTTTTATATTTAAAAAATTCTTTCAGTTTTTAAAAGTCAACATTCATATCATTGTTGTTTCTGAACTAATATTTAAAATTAATATCTTATATAATGTATTAAAAAATCAATATCCAAAAATATAAATTTTTTACATAATCATCATCCAGAAACCATGATTTTAATAACCCAACATATCCACTATAGTATATGGGTTCATCATCTATTTGATTCTTTGAAATTATCACATTAACAAAAATTCACTAAAATTATAAACTCAATATATTTAATGTCTATCCAGTTATATAGGATTACAATATATTTACAAAATGTAATGATATTTATTGAAGTTATTTATAGAAAAAAATTATTTTATTCAAATAATAGTACTCCATGATTGATATATTTTGAAATTCAATAATATTTTCAATAATTGATGTACGTCATGTACACCAAAATACAATAAACCAAAATTCCACTTATCATTGAATGAGAATTATAAAATATGTGGATATAGAGTTAATTTTATAATTTTCTTAGTTATATATATATTATTGAAATTTTTTTCTAAATATGGTAACTCCTTTCATTATATGATTAAATTCAATCATGTTACTATAGTTTATTTTTTAAATACTAATTTTATTGATAGATAAATGTTGTTTAGGTAACATCATTTTTAGCATTATGTGGACATTATTCCCATAATTTACAATATAAAAGAACAATAAATAGACTTCTCCATTTAATAAAATATCATTTGTACTTCATGTTAATATTTATTTTTTTGTAAAAACCATTACAACATTATGACCATTATTTTTATAATGACCAACAGAAGTTGTATCTATATTTATTAATGAGTACATCAATTTATTCTATAAATTTTCATAGGAAATCATGTTACTAAATTTTTAAGAGAGTATATGATAATATTTTATCATCAACATAGCATCAAAAGATCTATTATGTATCTATCATTTAGAAAAATCCATTGAAAGTAGACATCATAATGTGTGATTTCCACTAAAAAATCAATATACTTTTTAACATGAACAAATAAATTGGTTTTTAAATCATAATTCATGTAATTTAACCATTCATCAGTTTGAAATAGTTGTCTATAGTTCCCCCTTTTTATATATAAGTATCACTATCCCTTTGGAGATATAAATTGTGTAAGTATCTTATTGGATTGATTTCCATTTCAGATTTCCAAAAGGTATTTATTATGCCTCAAGAAATTTTTTTATATTTCTTTTGTGGAATAATTCTTTTATATGTAATAGTATTAATGATGGTAGGTTTAAAACAATAGTAATCATTTCCATGACTACTTCTATTTTTCATTTCATGTATTTTTCTTAGAAATTAATTGAATGAAATATATTAAGTATTTTATTCATTTATGGGTGTTTTACTACATGGTTGAATCCTTATTATCTTTTTGTAATATTCCATATAATGATGGGGTTCGAATTTTTCTAATAGTTTTTGTTTTTACAAAATAATCATCAATGTCGTGTTCAACATCCCAAAACTCCAATATATGCCAAAAATATTATTTTCCTCCATTGCATTTTTGTCAAATACATTGATGTGTCTTTAGGTTTTCATATGTGAATGTTTTCATTTTATAAATATCATAGAGAACTAAAAAACACCATCTTTATTTAAACTATAATAATTTATGTGCTGGTATTCCAAAAAAAACTATCACCACTAAATGTCCAGAGAAAAAATTTTATTCTACACGTTTCTAGATTAAAACATTGTTAAAAAATATTTTTCCAGAATATGGTGTTACCGTTTAATTTTTTTATTTCATCTAATTAGATTATTTAAAAATAAATATATTAAAAGTGTATGATTTTCCTAAAGCAAAACATATTCGATAAACATTTCTAGAAGTAATTTTCTATATCTCATAATATTATACAACATAAATATATTTGATGATTAATAATTCTACATTAAACTACTAACATTTTGGAATTAATATTCATTATATTTCGGTGTTATATAAACATTTTGACCTATAATATTCTAAATATGATCTTAATTAATCATTTTAATCTTTATAAAAATAGTTTTAAATCCCTATTATCAATTTATCATCAACAAATTGTCATTAATTTTGGAAAATTATAACAAATTAGTTTCAATAAAATAGTTCTTTAAAAAAATATAAAACACTAATTTCTGAAAACAAAATTTTTAAAATTTTATATATTTTAAGGAATTATTTTCATTAAAGAGTTTAAGAAATTATTTATTTTCCTCAATGTATTTTCAAAATGTCACATGGATATATAACTTCTTTTTTAACCCTTATCTATTATATTCGATTCAAAATCAAATTGTGTCCATTAATATGATTTATTCCCAAAGTGTAAACCTTATTTTAAGTCCCCAACCTTAAACCTCACTTAATATTTAATTAAATGAATAACTCACATTGAGGATCTTTTTATGTTTAATGATTTATAGAATTAGATCATTACTATTACATCTTCTAAGATTACATAGAAGACACTTCTACAAAGTTTAATTTTTTTCAAAACATGAACTCTTAAAAAGTTTCATGTGTAGTTCCATGTTTAAGACAGCATGTCTTTTCCCTGATCCCATCCTTGACCATATTCCACATTATGTCCTGTGTAAAAAATTTCAAAAAAAACTTGGTGTAAGCATAAAAAGCTCAGTAAGGGATACACAAAGAAGGAAAACTCTTTGTTTTTCAAAACATCAAGTAAACCATGAATATGTTATCAAAGTAACACTTTTCTCCTTTAAGATGTAGTAAATAATATTCACTTAATAAAGGATCATTACTTACACTTTTGTAACCAAAAGATTACAAAAAAACTCATATAATTAACACATAACATATAAAGGTAACTTGGTACATAAACATACATAAATGGAATTACCATACGTTCAACTTCCACACATATCACTAAATGGAATAGCCATATGACTGAATTCCATACCCAATGCATTGGAGGTTATAATGTAACCACCCATCCTGGTTTTCACGGCACCACCTGTCATATGGTTTATCACGTAACCACCCGTGAAATGTCCAGTACCATTACAAAATTCTAATACATAAAACAAATATAATGGAAAGAAAACATATCCACATTTAAATCACAATATATCAGTTAAATATGTTGACACAACAAATCCATTATCAAAACCATTTTCAAAACCAAAATACAAAAAATAGTATATGGTATTTATTTTCTTTTATAAACATTATGGCTTGTTATGAAATCCAAATATCAAGTAGTACTCACAGCTGCGAAAAGGTCGTTGTCACCGTGTATGTTAAAAAAGAAACATACTTTTTTTCCTTTAGTAAAATGCTTCATATATAAAATATTCCATTTGAATAAAAGTAGATGTAAATGGGGTTTATAAAGTGTATAAATGAATGCCTTTTATTAGAACAAAATATGTCTCAATTTAACGATATTGAGACGAAGTCCCATACAAAGACAATATCCTTAGATTAAGGATAAATCAATTACATAATTATGTGTGACAAATATAAATACACAGAATATTAGTGGATATTAAGTGTAAGATAATCAGAGTCATTCACACATATTCATAGAATGAAATATTCCAGGAGTACAATTTTAACCCAATGAATTTAAATTGAGCTGAGAAGTTCTTTTTCAAAAATTCGAAATCCTAACGTCGTCAAATTAAAATTCATAAAATTTGTTGATGAGAGAGAAAATGGTATATCATCACATGGAAATATAATTTACATCAATAAGGATATAAAAGAACATATCCCCACATTATAATATGTAAATTAAATGACCTAACAAAAAGAAGTCTTTTAAAAAGAGGAGGTTGAAAGGTTCCCTTACCGATTTGGGTAACTTTCAAAACGTACACCCCATGAAATAATGGTCATACAATGAAGTTGTAAATACCAATAAATAAGATTATATCACACAAATAATACAATAATTGGCCATACATACACCACAAAAAGGAAATAGTGGTAAATGTAGCATGAATCTCACAGGAATAAAAGTGAGAAGAAAAACCCCTTACGAAAACTCGGCAGCCTAACAATGCCACATAAAACATCCAAAAATGGATTTATGAGATCAAGTAGGGTTTCTAATAATATGGACATAAAAATTACAGAATGCGTAATATAAAATAACATCCCCAAACATAAGAGAGATGAACTTAAATGAAATGACATAAAAGAGAGTACTCAAGAAGAAAGAGAGAGGTATGATCCTTTACCTCATGTCTGACATGACTCGATCGCTCTTTAACCTCCGGAATAATATACTAGTGGTAATTTATAATTTCTTAAGAAAATTTTTATAGTTTATTATTCCTTTTATATCACTTATTTCCATGTTGTAAACATTATGTAATAATTTAAGTTAATAATGTTCGTTTTGTCGATATATGGTAATTAAGTCAAAAATGGACTCTTACAATTACATATTGTTCATGTGGTAAATGGTTCATTATATACAGAATGATATTCATGATTTTGATATCATATATATCATATATATCCAGAATATAAATGTATTTATAAAATTATATAACATTTAGAGGTAATAAATGAAATGCACCGTTTATGGAGACGGTAAGTCGTACGTACGCATGAATTCTACTTTCATTTCTATTTCATATTTAATGGAGTGAAATAATAATTATATAAAGTTATATTATAATTCTAGTATAATATCATATATTATATCATTAACTCCATCCTTTAAACGTCCCACATATGGCATTAACGAATCAAATCAGTTTAAGGGGGCGGTAGTCCGCACTTCCTAAAATGAAGATATTGCATTTACCCATAATGGAAACCATAAAGGTATTCCATAAATTAACAATAAAGAAGAATAAGGAAAACATAATCCTAATATATATCATATATAATTAATGTGACATCTTAATGGACACCATTAAAGGTGTTAAAAGAAGATTGAACAATCATCGTTTCATGAGGAAGAAATTTTCCAACCACAGAAACAGTATGTTATTTAACCATTATATGGAGGTCTGTGGAATTATAAATAAAATAAATCTCATTAAAACATCCTAATATTTTTAATATACTAGTGTTTTTACAAAATAAATGAAGAAAAAGTGTTTAGGGGGTTAGAGAAGCAAAATAAAACAAAAGAACACAAGTGAAGGCATTACCTTTAAATCGGGTAACTCTTCATGGTTTGAATCAAAAGGGTTTCTTGAAGAGCTTTCAGCCTATGTTAATGATTCTATGATGAGGAGATGGATGTGGAGAGTTAAATTGAGTAGATATTGGTCGAGCATAAGTCTTGAGAGGTGTGGGTAAGGGGGTAGAGTTGGGGGCCTTTTATAAGAGGGAGGAGGGGCACTCTTGGAAAGTCTTGATAAGTTACTTTATTATAACATGATTTTTGGATATTAAAGTTCCCACAATTATATATTTTGAGGATAAGGTGATAAGGATTACAAATTCCCCCATCCAATAGGTTTTTGACAAAATTAAGTCTTATAGTTTACCTTATTTTCTCATTTTATTTAAATCATTCATTAATGAGGTAATCGCTGCATCATCATGGTGTCATAAATAAATTAATTTATTTAATGTCATAAATTTATAAAAAAAATACTATGATGTAGTAAATCATATTATCTTTCTAATTAATATTTTATTAAAGACTATTACTTGTATAACCCGATGTAAATTTTTTTAGTTAAACAATACATGTTGGTGACATTTTTATTTTAACATTAAATAAAAAGTAATTAATGTAATTTTCTTACCCAAGTATCTCCAGGGGGTCCCCAAGTTGACCCATAGATTGTCATGGTCGCCCATGATTCATCCAATAATGGTAGTACATGTGTCAATGTAATTTCATATTATTATAACTTTATCTTTACCTTAAATTACACTAATTACCTTTAATCGCGATTAATAAAACTTAAAAGTTACTATTCACCAAAAAATATTTTCATCCCATTGAACAACATTTTACATTGTAATGACAACCATGTATATCGGATTTTTGAAATTAAAATCACAGCGGTGGTAAAATATCATTTAAATGAAAAATCAGTTTTTTAACTACCACTTAGTGGTTTCACTATTCATAAAAAATTGATGTTTTTTCAGAAAAATACCAAAAATTCACCCTAAGCTATATTTAATATTCTAAATTAAAAAAATTTGTCTATTTTACAAAATTCAAAACATATAAGTTTCATTAATAAATTTAATAATTAATTTCCATTGTCAAAAGAAATAGCGTGTTTTTAAGAAACAAAATATATCAAAATACTGACACTTGTTTAAGTCCAATTTCAAAGTTAATTTAATTCCAATGACCACCATTGGATTACATGGTAAAAATATATTTTTATTACACATTAAAACCAATTAATAAAGTAATCAGACCATATAAATAAATGAGACTAAAGGGATGTTTTGAATTAAAAAATTGTATTTTACACTATTTATTAAAGAATGTACTTTTTTAGAAAAATAACAAAAATTTATACAATGTACATTTTGATGTCCCGATTCTAAAAAGAATTTTATTTTGTCAAATATTACTTATAAAATTGTCAAAATGTGTATTTAAAATGGGATTACCATCAAAATGTGGTTAATCGACCTTTTACAAAATATTAGAATATTCACGCTTAAAATTAGATTCATTCGCATTTTAAGCATCTAACATTTATTGAATAAATGTAAAAATATTTAACAAGCATATATAATCAATTTTTAGTTAGTTATGTTCATTCCTGCCATTACGTCGGCTAGGATTTTAATAGCATTTACAATAATATTATTATATTATTGGGGTGCAACATATGATTTCAATGAAACTCATTGTTGCGTATTGGGTACGCCATTGAACATAGCATCCCCTTTAAAGTAATATTAATATTCTTTTCACAAATATTAATATATATGAAAAAGTAATATTCTTTATTTACCATGGGTGTTACATCCTACCCCCCTTTTGGGAATTGCGACCTCTCAATTTTAAAATTGGGCTTAGAAACTTCATTGAAAGCCCCACATCGGAAAAAGAGTCAGAAAAACAACCACTTTCAAAGAAAGAAATAGAAGTATAGAGGTCACCTGAGTTAACTTTTACTAGGATTCCATATAGAAAAACATGGATATGGAAGAAAAAAAAGGGTCGTGTCCTGAGGGAGAGTGATAGAGAACATGTTTACGAGAATGTTAACCACCATAAAATCACAAACTTGTGATGGGTTAAACGCTATTTGATTCCCCAGTAGGAAAAATTAACAGACAAAATTTTTGTTTTAAGTTACTTTTCATTGAAGAATTTATTTACGAGCTTAAAAAAAACATAAGGAAACATAATTACTTTTCATGTTGACTTTCAACTTTTACTGGATTTCATACACAAACTCATATTTTCTCAAAACGATGAGTATTTAGGAATACTTTTTCACATTAAGAGTACTATAATCAACATCTTGGGAATAATATAATCCACAAAAGAGAATATATATATTTCCCATGTCTTTAGACCTTAGCCAAAACCAAAACCAAAAAGGTTAGTACAAGATCAGATAATACCCCAAAAGGATAATCCTTTATAAAAAGAAAATCTATTCTTAATCTCAAAAATTTCTTAAACAAAAACCAAAGTTCAACAAAGACCATTAAACAAACAATTTTCCATAAAATTCATCAAAGTAACCAAAACTAAGAATTAAACCCAATTATCCTAAGGATTTGATCACATTGTCTTCCTAGATAAATCTTAACATTTTTATTCAAATAACATCAGTTACTCTTAAAGACTCATATTAAAAATTAATTAACCTAATCACATATCCTTCATCATAGGTTAATAATTTCCTTAGATAACCCAAAATCATCATACAATTGATTCATAAAATCATCTAACTAAAAAGAATTAGTCAAACTAACCAGGGACTTTATGTAGTCCAGTGGTAGAAGATAAATACCAGTCACACTTTGGTTGTGGGTTCGATTCCCGCATGTTTGACCGACGCGGTGGGTTGGCACACATTCTGCGTGTTGTCCTTTTTCCAAGACTATATAATTCTTAAAACATTCCCCAAAATGAGATAAAATCCTCAAAAATAACTATAACATATTTTAACCTCATGTTTATCTCATTTCTTACATATTCCATCATATCATAGAGTAACCCATAATTACCTAAAATGTAAGGATCATATAAACCCAAATGGTTACCTTTATAATTATTACATGAACTTCCACATCGAGTTTGTTCTCTCATACATGATGCATTAGAAAACTCACCAAGATTCATGTAGTTGGTCATAACTCATGATAGTTGGTTTAGAATAACCAGAAGGTTTATCTTTGAATCCCCCATTTTATCTAGTCTCTTAGTCAGGGAACCACCATAGTTTCCTTCAAACCCATTTTCACTTTGTTTCCTGCTAGATCCATCTATTCACTAAAACCAAAAAGGTTAGTGTGAGTATATCAACAAAATCATAATGTACTAAAGATGAAGTTAAAATGTAAAATATAATTATCCAAGTTATCTCAAACTCATTCCAACATTCAAAAATAACAATTACACTATCTAATATAACAACCATTGTGGTTATACAAAACATGTCACTTATGCTTAAACAACACTCTAACCTCTAAAGTTATCTAAACCGTCCTATGATACCAACTATAAGGCCCATGCCTTAAACCTCAATTAATATTGAATTAAATTAATAATTCACATTGAGGATGTTTTTAGGTTTAGAGTTTTATATAATTATATCATAACTATTACATCTCAAATGATTAAAAATAATACACTTTTACAAAATTTCCTTTTTTTACAAAACATGAACTCTTAATAAGAGTCATGACTAGTTCCACATTTAAGATAGCATGAATTTTCCATGATCCCATCTTTGACCCTTTTCCACATTATGTCCTGTGAAAAACATTTCAAAAAAATGTGGGGTGAGCATAAAAACCTCTGTAAGGGATACACAATGAAGGAAAACTATTAGTTTTTCAAAACATAATGTAAACCATGAATACATTATCAAAGTAACACTTTTCACCTTTAAGAAGTAGTAAATACTCTTAACTGAATAAACGATCATTACTTACCCTTTTTTAACCAAAATATTACCATAATACCCATATAATGAACACATAACATATAAAGGTATCTTGGGACATAAACATACTTAAATTGAATAACCATACGGTCAACTTCCACACATATCACTAAATGGAATAGCCATATGGCCGAATTCCATACCCAATGCATTGGAGGTTATAACGTAACCACCCGTCCTGGTATTAATGACACCACTAATCATGTGGTTTATCACGTAACCACCCATCAAATTTCCAAGTACCATAACAAAATCATAATACATAAAACAAATATAATGGAAATAAACAATTTCGACATTTCAATCACAATATATCACATAAATATATTGACACAACAAATCCATTATCAAAACCATTTTCAATACTGAAATACATAAAAGAGTATATGGTATTAATTTTCTTTTAAAAACATTATGGATTGTTAAGGAATCCAAAGATCAAGTAGTACTTACGGCAGAGGAAAGGTCATTGTCACCGCGTACGTTAAAAAAGAAACATAGTTTTTGTCGTTTAATAAAAGGCTTCGTGTAGAAAAGACTACATTTGAATAAAAGTAGAATTCAAAGGGGTTTATAAACTGTATAAAAGAAAGCCTTGTATTAGAAATAAAATATGCCTCAATGAAAGGAGAGAGAGACGATGTCCCATACAATGACAATATCCTTAGATTATGGACAAAACAATTACATAATTATGTGTAAAAAATATAAATACACACAATATAAGTGTATATTGAGTGTAAAATAATCAGATTCATTCACACATATTCATACAATGACATATTCAAGGAGTACAATTTTAACCCAATGAATTTAAATTGAGTTATGATGTTCCTTTGCAAAAATTCGACAGCCCAACGACATCACATTAAAATTCATAAAATTAGTTGATGAAAGAGAAAATGGTATCTCATCCCTTGGAAATAAAAATTACATCTATAATGATATAAAATAACATATACCCATATTATAAGATGTAAATTAAATTACCTAACAAAAACAAGTCTTTCAAAAAGAGGATGGTGAAAGGTTCCCTTACCGATTTGGGTAACTTTCAAAACATATACCCCAGGAAATAATGGTCATAAAATGAAACTATAAATACCAATAAATAATATTATATCACACAGAGAATAAAATCACGGGTAGTACATACACAACACAAAAGGAAATAGTGTAAAATGTAGCATGAATCTCACGGGAATAAAAGTGAGAAGAAAAACCCCTTATGAAAACTTGGTAGCCTAACAGCACCACTTAAAACATCCAAAAATGGATTTATGATATCAATAGGGTTTCTAATAATATGAACATAAAATTTACATAATGAGTAATATATAAGAACAACCCAAAAAATAATAGAGATGAGCTTGAATGAAATGACATAAAAGAGAGTACTTAAAAAGAAAGAGAGAGGTTGGATCCCTAAACCTCGTGTCCGACTTGAATCAATCACTCTTTAAACTGCTGAATAATAAACTAGTGTTACTTTATAATTTCATAAGAAACTTTCTCAAGATTATTATTCCTTTTATATCACTTATTTCCATTTTATAAACATTATGTAATCATTTATGTCAATAATGTTCATTTTTTCGACATTTGGTACTTAAGTCAAAAATGGACTTCTTAAAATTACATATTGGTCATGTGGTAAAAATTTCATTATATCCAGAAAGATATTAAAGATTTGGATATGATATATATCATATATATCCATCATATACATGTATTTATAATAGTATATAACATTTAGAGGTAATAAATAAAATGCACCGTTCATAGTGACGGTAAGTCGTACATACGCATGAATGCTACTTTCATTTCTCTTTCATATTTAATAGAGTGAAATCATAATGATATAAAGGTTTATTATAATTCTAGTATAATATCATATAAAATATCATTAACTCAATCCTTTATACATACCACATATGGAATTAACGAATCAAATCACTTTGAGGGGGCGGTAGTCCACACTTCCTAAAATGAAGATATCGCGTTTACCCATAACGGAAACCATAAAGATATGCCATAAATTAAAAATACAGAAGAATAAGGAAAACATAAACATAATATATATCATATATAAATATAGTGACCTATTAATGTTCACCATGAAAGGTGTTAAAAGAATATTGAACAATCATCATTTCGTGAGGTAGAAATTCTCCCACCACAGAAACCGTGTGTTATTTAACCATTATACAGAGGTGTGTGTATGTTTAAATAAAATAAATCTCATAAAAACATACTAGTATATTTATGATACTGGTTTTTATACAAAATAAATGAATAAAAAGAGTTTTGGGGATTGGAGAAACAAAATAAAACAATTGAACACAAGTGAAGACATTACATTTAAATCGGGTAACTCCTCTTGGTTTGAACTAAAAGGGTTTCTTGAACAGTTTTCTGCCTAAGTTATGGATTCTATAATGAGGATAGGGATTTGTAGAGATAAAATGAGAAGATCATGGATGAGAAAAAGGCTTGAGAGGTGTGGGTAAGGGGGTAGAGGTGGGAGCCTTTTATAAGAGGGAGGAGGGGCACTCTTGGAAAGACATGAAATGTGACTTTATTATAAAATGATTTTTGGATATTAAAGGTCCCACAATTATAAATTTCAAGGATAAGGTGATAAGGGTTATAAATAAACTCATCCAATATGTTTTTTACATGTTTAATTCTTATATTTTACCTTATCTTCTCAATTTTTAAAATCATTCATTAATGAGGAAATCGCTGCATCATCACGGTGTCATAAATAAATTAAATTATTTAATGTCTAAAAATTATAAAAAAATTATTATGATGTATAAAATCATATTATCTTTCCAATTACTATTTATAGTAAAGAATATTACTTGTATAACCCCATGTAAAAATTGTTTTAGCACAAAAATACAAGTTTGGGACATTTTTATTTTAACTTTAAATAAAAAGTAATTAATGTCATTTTCTTACTCAAGTGGTTCCATGGGGTCCCCAAGATGACCCGTGGATTCTCTTTTACGGACATGATTCATCCAATAAGGGTATTAAATGTGTCATGGTCATTTAATATTATGATAACATTATCTTTACCTTAAATTACACTAATTACCTTTAATCGTGATTAATAACACTTGAAAGGTATTATTCACGAAAAAATATTTTCATCACATTGAACCAAATTTTACATCCTAATGAAAACCATGTATGAAGGATTTTTGAAATTCAAATCACAGCGATGGTAAAATTTCATTTAAACGAAAAATCAGTATTTTAACTACCACTTAGTGGTTTCACTATTCATAAAAAATTGAAGTTATTCAGAAAAATACAAAAAAAAATCACCCTAAGATATATTTGATATTCCAAATTAAAAAATGATGTGTATTTTAAGAAATTCAAAACATATAAGTTTCATTAATAATTTTAATAATTAATTCCCTTTGTAAAAACAAATAGCGTGTTTTTAAGAACCAAAATATATCAAAAGATTGACACTAGTTTAAGTCCAATTTCAAAGTGAAATTAATTCCAATGTCCACCATTGGATTACGTGGTAAAAATATATTTTGGTTACAAATTAAAACCAATTAAAAAGATAATGGACCATATAAATAAATTATACAAAAAGGATGTTTTGAATTAAAATACATCCTTTTACACTATTCATTAAAAAATGAACTTTATCGGAAAAATACCAAAAAATTATACAAAGTAAATTTTGACATCCCGATTATAAAAAGAATTTTATTTTGTCAAATATAACATATAAAATTGTCAAAAATTGGATTTAAAAGGGGTTCTCCATCAAAAGGCAGTTAATCAACCTTTTACAAAATATTAGTATATTCACAATTAAAATTGGATTCATTCACATTTAAAGCATCTAAAATTTATTGAATAAATGTAAAAATATTTGAAAAGAATATATAATAAATTTTTAGTTAGTTCTTTTCATTCCCGCCATTACGTTGGCTAGTATTTTACTACCATTTACAATAATATTATTATATTATTACTGTGCAACGTAATATTTCAAAGAAACTCATTGTAGTGTATTGGGTACGCCATTGAACATAGTATCCCCTTTAAAGTAATATTAATATTATATACACAAATATTAATAAATAAGAAAATTAATATTCTTTATTTACTTGGGGTGTTACACTTATCCTAATTGTATATGGTTACTCTTTAGAAACACAGATACTCTATATATAACCCCTAATCACATAACATGGATATGTCTTAAAATTCTAAATTATATTGTTGGGAAAAGAATATTATCTATGTTTTATTTGTGAGGAGACCGTTTTATTATATCCTATGGCCATCAAGGGTCATCTATGATATAATTTCAAAATAAATTAAATCATACTCATAATTATTAAATTTCAAATATAAAAATATATCCCATAACATCTCTCATTTAATGTAAATAAATATATTTATTCATCAATATGAAGTTTATCCCTGTGTTCTGTCATCTAGAAACCTAACTTATGAAGTTATTGCTTATCAAAAAATTTCAATGGTCCGATCAAATACATGATGCACATGATGTCATTCTTTCTCACAATACCCAATCTTTAATTTTCAATGAACCATTTTCCAGTCAATTAATAAAAACTATTCATATACTAAAGCATTTTTCTCAATTTAACTAGAAAAGAGGAAATTGTTCAATACTCCTTATTCATAACACATTTTTAAATGATTTTTTTCACATAGAGAAAATACTAATATATGATTCAAAGGATATCGTAAAATATGTATTAAAAATGTTGTCAATTCTATTTATTAATCTCACATACAATCAAGAACTCCTCTTTTTTGAGTTTTGTATTTTTTCTGGTAGTTGAATATCATAACCTTTAAAAGTTTTGGTCCATTACATTTTTTACCATCAATAAGATACATCAATTTGTAATGAATTATTTCTATAAAAGAACACATACTATCAGTTTATCTTGATCTAATTCATGTGGATCATCAATTTTTTTCATGGAATACTTATATGTAATTGAATCATAAATTATAATGAACCATAAATTTATAATTAGTTCAATAGAATTCAACAAAACTATCAGAATATTCATTCTACACTTCATTAGGAAATACTAAATGTTATCTGATATCATTAAAATTTTCATAATCTCTATTACATAAGAAATACTCATGATATTACTCATGAGTTAGAATAGTGTATCATTTATTACAATAATATAATTGTCTAATTATAGATTTTTTTCAAGCAATTTTGACCATATCATCTTCAATGTCTATTAAAATATCAAAATATATGTTTTTTCTTTTTTATTATTACTAAAAACTACATGTACAAAATAGTTATATTTTCATATCCATCAATTCACTAATAATATTTTATCATCAGTCATATTCGTTTTGTGATATTCTACCACTATAAAAACATATCATTAAAATAGTATCACGTAGCCTTACTTATAATTATATCACTAATGCACTTTATTATCATTATCAAATAGATAGGAAATACCATATGCATAATTATATTTTTATTGTTCAATAAGTTTTATGAAAATTTGAATGACTCTTCTTTAGTCTTTCCCAATTTCATTATTTATAAGAAATGTTTCTGAAGTGGAATCAGGTCCTGATATTTTTGAGTCACCTCCCTCTAGAGATTCTGATATTAGATAAATCATACTGTAATATCCATGATCATTTTCCAACATAATACTCATTCATTATATTGAAAAAATTATTATCATGGGAGAATACAAATTCTTAGAAAACATCATGATTTATATAATGGACAATTATCATTGAATTTGAAATAACAGATTTAAATATTTTATTAGGGTACCCACTAGAATAATTCTTTTTGAAAACTCATAGATTGGTTATCTGATTCTAAATACCATCATCACTATCTTCCATTTTACATGGATTCCAATAAACCATCTGAGCACTTATAGGTTTGGTAGATTGAAATATCTATCAACAAGATATACTTGACTAAGAATCATACTAAGTACAAACTCTATTTCAACCTGAAGGAGGAATATTAGATATTCATTCATTAAAAAATTATACACATAAATCATAAATTAAATATAGATAATACATCTCAAAATTTCATTATTACCAAAATCATCATAAATTATGAATTCATTTTCCTTGAAACCACAATGATTACATTGAAATTTATAACATCAACAAAAACACATAAACAACAAATTTTTTTTGGATCATAAAATCAAAATCACTATGAAATTTATCTCATGATTGATACATCATTTTAATGTTTCAGGAATAGATCCATATATCTCCATTCGAAATATGTTTATATTTTTTTCATAAAATATTCACATCCAACAATATCATAAAACATTATTTGTTGTTTCAGGATGTATTTATGGATCACTAATCATGAAGGAGAATCATGTAGAATCTAGTCAGATCTCTTTATTATATATAATGGTGGTTTATTTAAATGTTTATTGATTTTCATGATACTCACAAACATGGTGTGAAAATTCCCTAAAAAACTGATGTAGTGCATTAGAGTATACAACTTCAGAAAAAATCATTTAAATATATGAATACCTAAAATTATAAAATTTGAACCATAACCTATTTTTGGGACTCCCACATCATATAATATCCTAGGAGCGTAATTGTTTATTTTTCAAATGTGGATTCTTATATCATTTAAACCCTATGAAACTACCTCATGCTATAACCACTATTCTATTTCTCTATCACATGGTAATTTACCTCACTATATACCCAGTACACACTTTACTCCTCTATATTAACCCTATATAATCTTTCATGGATCTTGTATGATTTTAATTATTGGTGGATTTTATAGTGGTAGTTCCTAGGGGGATTTGGAATTTTTTATGAATTGAATATATTGACAAATTTATGGAAATTCAGAATCTAATCTAAAAAAATAAAATGACATTTGGAAATTCAATCATAATACTAAATATCATCAAATCCCATAAATTATTTCATGAATTCCATTAAATAAACAAAAGAACTATTATTATTAATCTAAATATAATCTAAAATATTTCCATAGTCTTATTAGTATGTGAATTAAATATTCATTAGCATGACATATTCAAAAACTATAAATAAGCCAATATTCATCTAAATTCCAAAAGGGTTTTAGATTGAATTATTGTTTCATATTAATGTTCATTAGTTGGAAATATATAACCTTCTCTTAATTATAATTATTACTAATCTATATCATTGTAAATTTTGGAGTTACATATTATGTATATCTCATTGGATAATGAGTATCTATATATGTTATCTAATTTCATAGTTTCATGTTCTAGTGGTTGGTATACTGGAAAAATATACACTACAAAAATAAGTAAATTTTAATTCAATCTTCATCCTTTTTAAGAAGTGATAAAATCATAATACATTGAAAAAAATACATCACTTCATCAACATTCCCCCTTGGGTACTTGAAAATTAAATAATCATGTTCTTTATCACATTTGTATATTTAATTTTAGAGTGTAGATAAGAGAACATAATAAATAGTTTTATTTTTTAAAAATATTCATCAACAAATATAACACCTCACATTATCATTTTATAATAATATTACAATTAAATCAAAAATATGATATTGATCTTCCAAAATTCTTATATCATTATATATAATGAAAAGTACCCAAAGTGTAAGGTGTATAGGATAATTTGGATTTTAATGTTACTTACATATATAGAATGTAATGGTGTTCTATTGACCAATAAAAGGAAGGAAATATTGTAAGTATAATGACATATGTTGATAAAATAACTAATTAATGAATTTTATCATCTTAATGAAGAAAAAAATACAGTTGTTTCAAAAAACAATTACCCTATGAATGCTCTAGTAGTGTTATATATCATGATAATCTCTCAATGATTATATAACTTTAAGGAATGTTACAAATTTATTTAGAATACATCGAAATAAATCTAGTCCATCAGTAACCAGCCGCTCATTCAATGATTAATAATGATCCAAACATTAATATAAAATGTATAATGTACAATTATAAATGTGCATCAGATATTTCATTTTCATATATAAACATGTCTTTAGATATCATGATTATTAAAATTAATATTTTCATGATTATATTTAAATATTAAAAACATCATCTTACACATTAAATCAAATCAATAATGAAATTTAAAATATATAAATTTTTTATTTCTATGAAAACAATTAATCCTTGTTAATAAATATAAAATAGAATACATGTTTTTCATGAATATTCATAATGTGATTATTATATAAAATAATTAATAAATATAAAAATTAATGTATAAAAAATCATTTTTAGTTGATGACATCCTCTTTATCAATTCAATTTTCAGTTTACCAACAATAAAATCATAATATATATGTGAAAATTTAATATAAATTCTATTAAACTCAAAATTCATGGGTTCTATGGATTAATAAATTGTAAAAGTAATTATAAAAAATATTATATAGGGAATAAAATTAAATATACCATCTGTCACATCCAAAAATTTATTTTATAAATATAATTTTTCCTTACATTAAAACCTCATGTTCTTGATATCTATTAATATAATGAAGTTACATAATATTTAACAATAACATGTTTATTTTTTGACTCATCTACATATATTTGACTTCTTCATTTAGCTATAAAAAATATTTCCAATGAGATAACCATATTTTAACCTCTATTAGACCAATCCATCAAAAATTAATTGATCCAAAATGATTTAATGGTTTATTCATGGTCTATCGTTATTTGTATCAATATATTATAAAATTTTTCAAAAACAATTAATTTAAAATTTCTCAACATATAACCAAAATTATCATTAATTATCAAATTCCACATTCAATTCCATCCTCACAATAGATCATCCCTTTACCTAAACAATTTCTGAAACATAGTCATTTAAATCCTCATTGTCATCAGTATAAATTATAATGATTAATTTTTATTGAACCCCAATTTTGGAAAAATATCTACTAATGATATCTATTTAGTTATCACATAAAATTAGTTTATTTAAATTAAAAAAAATAGACTTCCATGTACAATGGTTTTTTCCTATAGTCAATCACAACCTTATGTAAATATATCAAATTATATTTATTTTTCCATTTTCAATAAAACATCCTTAATAAATCATCCATGATATCACTCCGATGAGAACTATAAATAATGAGATAAATATATTGGAAAATATTCTCCAAAATATTATTATGAATGTGTTTTAGAAAAAAAAAACATTAACACATTACCACAACTAAATAAAAGTACTTTTAAAGAAAATATTTGACATAAAATAGAATTGGTTAATGATGAGGATGAAGTTAATATCTTGTAGGATCCAACATTAAATATATAAACATTCTATTTTATTTTTTATAACATTATATGACATATTCCAATTTCATAATACCATATGAATTATTATCATTTCATAGGTGTTTTTGTTCACAATGTTTTATAAAAGGTATTTTATTATATTGATTCATAAAATATTCTTGATCTTAATTCATCGATCTATAACTCACACCTTAATTATCATGTTCAATAATTTTTTTGTTTCATTTTTTTAAGGTGGTATGGTTTCTCCCCTAACATTCTCCAATACATATTTAAACAAATCATTCCTTATATCAACATACTAATAATAAATTTTTCAATATTATTATATTTAAATCTTATACATCTCCCAATACATTCATGTATGTTGTTAAACTCTTTTGGGTGATGGATTTCACATGTACCCTTCAGAAAATATCTATATCACCTAAGTGTACAATTCATGTTTTCTCCTTTTGTTCCATTTCAATTCGAGTAATATGGACTTCTAAAAAACGTATTGGTTCTTCGTTGATTGTGATGGTCATTGACAAGGCCTCATCGAATTTATTAATTTTAATTTAACATGTTTTTTTAATTCTCTGTTTGATTTTTGTTTCTTCCTCTGTAAATATATATTCTAAATTTTATCATTGTAATTATCAATAATTTTATTTTTTAATATTAAATTATTATAATTTTCATCATCAAGGTAAATCACAAACCATGGTTTTATGTCTATTATCATGAATATTTTTATATTGTATGATTATTATTTAGAATTAATTCATCTATTTATATCTATATTGTGAAATCAAGCCATTTTAAAACCATATTTTATGATATGAAAATATTTCTACATTTTTCACCAAATAAATCAACTTTTTACAATATCTATTTCTTCTCATACATACATATACTACTGATTAAAATGATTACCAAATTATTTTTCGTAGAATATTGTAATATGATTAAATTAGAGACTAAAAAACTAAACACTACTCATAATTATAAATAATATATTTATAAAAATATATTGTTTTATATAATGAAATTCATAATCAATGCAATTGAAAATTAAAATTAAAATATTAATGTTCATAGTCTTTGTGAGAGGTGATAATTAAAATAGGAATCAGCATACAAAATACTTTATAGTTATAACATAATAGGGTTCTAAGAATCAAATATACTACATTTATTTTTCTATTAATAAAATAATTAACACTTCCAAAATTACACAATCAATATTAAATCATTAGTCCTAGAAGATGTCAAAAATAATAATAAATATTTTGGTTATTGAATTCATTTATAAAAATTGTTTATATTTTAATTTAATTACATTTCATATCATTTAGTAGAAAATATGATTTATCTCAGGTGGAATTCTAGAAACTAAAGACTCAAACTAGTTAGTTGTTAATCTATAACTGATGGTTATCTATATTCCATATACATTCAATACGTTGATAATATCCCACGGACATAATGATCCATATATTGTACTCAAAATCGTCCAAATAAGTTATTGTCATTATTTATGCTTCCTAAATAACTTTTCTAACATGGGATATACACAAAATGACTTCATATTGAGAATTAATTTAAATTATATGTACTTGGGTGTTTATAGTAATATACCAAAGTATTTCTATAAATGGACACTTTGTGTAATGAAATCAATAAAATGTAAAATGATGTATTGTTGGGATGCAAATTATTATTGATTATATTAAAACTAGGAATATAATAAATTTACATGTAACACTCGAAGTAATTAATATTTATTTACTTTTAGATAAATTCAATATATTTTATATTTTTTTGGTACATGAAACACATGTTCTAAAGGAAATGTTTTACTCTATTAAAATATTATTTAAACATGACCATTACAAACAACATGTTAAACAAAAGGTTATGAATATGAGAACATAAATCATTAAAATTATTTATTATTTGGACACAATAAATAGTTATAAATTTATTATAAATAAAAATAATTATTATATCATTGTATGAGAAATATTATCTAAACAATATTTTATTCTTTGAATGAAAAACATTACAAAACACTTTGTGTAATTATGATATAAAAATATTTTGAAAAATTTTAAAAAAAATATTTGGAATACATAAATCCATTTTCATAATTAATATAACAAAAATATATTTTTATAAATGTTTGGATTTTCTTAAATGTTTAATTATTATAGAAATTGTAAAAACAACATTTATTAATTAAAGACTATCATTTTATTTTAATTATTGAATTAAAAAAATTAAATCATAAAATGAATATAATATATCACTATACCAATTATATTATAATTTAAATACATTTTTTCATTTAGAACAATTTTATGTTCCATTTCAATTTAAAAAAAATTATACTAAAGAGAATGCTCCCCGTCGAAACCAATATTTTTTCCACATCTACTGGTATAATTGAAAATTATATTATGAAAATTTTATGAATATAAAATATAGAAATATAATTAATATTTTTATAATGTATAATTTATAATTTATAATATGTTCATCATAATTTTTAACAATTATAAATTGTTTTATAATAAAAAAATACAACTATTAAGGGAAAAAATGATATACCAGGTGGTTTAACTAAGATCATAATTTTTAAAATAAACTATGAATGTAAAAAACAAATTGAGTTAACATATTATTAAATATAACATATATGGGTTGATAATTTAATAAAAATTGTGGATTTTTTTGATAAAATCATTGGTGGAATAGTATTTTATAAAAAATTCATTTCTTCCCTCACCTCACTTATAAAAGAACCCCACTCTCCTCTGATTTCCACACATACAAATCCATTTATATTTTCCATGACCCACAAAAATCACTTCGATACTTCCATCCCTTTATTTTAGAATCAATTTTTGTTCCTGAAATCATCGTATGATTGCTTTTTATGCAATAATAAATATGATTTCCAAAGAACGAGTAACATTCTAAAAAACGTAATTATATTATTTATTATTTCACCTTATTGAAATAATATCAATTAATGATTGTATAATTAAAAAAATATAAACAATATATTTATATTTTATTATGTTAATGAAAAAACCTATATCAGTATTATTTTTCTGGAAATGGGCGTGAACATGTCAACCATCTATATGAAAAACTATAACATTGAAATCAATTTACATTGTATAATAAAAACTACATAAAATGATGGATGTAATGATGAATTTAAAACATAAATTATATTTTAAATATTATTATACTTCATGAATTAAAATGGAACATATACATTTTTATGTTTTAATCGTTATAAATTTAGATAACTTATCTCTTTAGTTCAGAGGAGTACAATATCGTGAATCATTGTTATTCGTTTTTCAATATGGTAATATAGTATGTAATATAGATAAAATTAATGAATATCTGTGATATATATTATATGATAATGAATCATTAAATCTAATTTTTCAACACAACCATATCCTTACAGTTGTTAAAAGATTTTTATCATCACTCGTAAATAAAATCAACATACCATCTCAATGAAGTGATGATATTCATTTACCATTTAAAAATATCATAAATAGTGAGAAAAATATACAAATTGAGTAAATATGATATTTTAGTAAATAAATATAAATTTTCATAACATTAAAATATACCTTAGGTAAAATATTTAGTACATTCTTGAAAATATTTTATAAGAATACAAAGCAGTTAAACCCTGAAAAACAGAAAAACGAAATATTTTTTAACAATGGGTATTAAAATTCAATAAGATTATCATATATGATAATATATATAGAAATGATTTTAATTTATAAATTAATAACAAGATTAATAGCATTATACAAGAGGTCAAATAATTTTAAACAAAAAGGGAATCATGATTTAATGGACATCATATCAATTTCCCCTTATTATGGCCTATTGTATGGTCATACACATAATTTCATTTATATATTTTTTATACTACAACTATGAAAATTAATATCATGAATCTATTATACATTATGGTAATTTTAGTTTCAATTTAAAATATCTCATCCATATGGATTATAAATGAATATTTCCTTGTTTCAAGTAATATAATAAATGAATTTCGTTTTGTTAGGTTATTTTACACTTTCGTTTTCCTGTGATATTATAAGATATTGTTTATATTGAACCTTGATTATATTATGTGTTTTCATATTTCTTTAGGTTTTTTATATTATATACACATAATAAATTATTTTATTAATTCCCACTTCAACATTATGATTATTGAAATATATTTTGTCTGGATTTCGATATCATTGTGATGAATATATTAATATGCATTTATTCACATTCATGTGGTGTATTTAATACACCTTTATGTATTTAACATGAATACATATTTATTCATTATGATTATTGATTAAATTAAACATTATATATATTCATTGTATCATTGATATTAATGTCTTCTAAACTATATATCATTCATACAAACATTGTAAACATTTATTGTTATTTTTTTAATTGGGTAATGATTGTTAAATATAGGTATGTTTAAAATTGTTTGATAATTTCTAATAAAAAAAATATTCATGAATTATATTGGCTATGTTATATGTGATGGATTCTATGCACATGTAGTTAGGGGTGGTTCTTGGAATTATTTTTCCCCTCGATGCGTCAATTGTTCATTAGAAAGAAATAAATTAGGAAAATTATATGGATATGTAACTATAGTTATGGAATTCCTTGTGAATGGTCTCGATGGTAGAGTTATTAAGAATAATGATATCATGATGTCCAATAAATAATATTTTCAATCATAGAGTGTATATTAATTTATATTTTCCATGATATTTTCTCAATGATATTACATATAAATGCCTTTCAATATCAGTTTATATATTACATGAAATGAGTGTTCAGTTATCTAAATTTGTATATTTATAATGAAATATATAATTATGATATAAATGTTTTTGAATAAATTTAATTTGTGATTATTATTTAACTGGACATATAGTTTTTCATTTTTTGATTCATGATAGATTCCACTATATGTGGCATTACATAAAAGTTGATCTCTTTTTTTATTTTTTTCCCTAATAATAATGGGGAATATTTTAATGCATTTGTAAAGATCATGTTAATTTTATTTTGTTGTATATTATATTTTAATTTCTATTACCATTGTGAAATGATTTTAATTTATTTTTATGGTTCTCTAAAAATTCAAAATAGATATTCCCTATTCGATTTTAAACCCTTATATAGAATAAAATGTAATAATGTTGGCCAGGGATACATGTTATTGGATTTGGGGTTGGCCTCATTGGTGTTAGAGGAATTTTAGTTGAATACATTGGAATAATATTATAGTAATCATATATTTGGAACCTCAACCCTATGATAGACATTGAGAATAATTAAAAAAGAACATCATATTATTTTTTAAAGGTTGGTGTTACATGTTTTTTTCTAGATACTCATACCAATATAGATAATCAAATTGGTTGTGGTTATAGAAAAAATGTAAGAAGTGTTAATTTCATTAAGAAGGTTGTATTATGATTTATGCAATCACCAACTACTTCTTGATAATGATGCTAACTACACACATAGTTTTACACTAATTTGTTAAATGGATAGGATAATTCCAAATTTAATGACCAAATATTAGGAAAACTTTAAAGTAAATATTTCCACAAATAAACTATATTTATTATTAAGAGGTTGAAAATGAATAAAATAATCACATGTGTTATGTGTTAATTAGAAATTGGAATTATACATTATGATTTAAAATTCATAATTTTATGTGCTAATCCAATATATTCCATTGATAATATATGGTGATTAGAATGAAGATGGGTATCAATACACATGGGAAATGATTGGATTTCCCTATTGAGGATTCTAAAAGAACATTTATTAGAATATAAAAAATTTTGGATATGTTTGGGAATTTTAATAAGGTTATGCATAATAACTATTCCAAAATTTAGAAACATTTTCCGCTACATGATTCTCCTATGTCGAATTTCTTCAAATGATATAATCCCCTTAAATTTTTTGGGAATAATAATAAAATAATATCTGATCAATTGATTATGTCGTTAGGGAAATTATTTATTATATTTGTATGAAATTAATAGCAACAGTACTAAAAATATTGTTTATTTTATTAAAGGTTATGTTGATCAATGGTGGTCATTGATTCCAAATAATATGTAGTAAGACGATATATAAGTAATGGAATGAAATACATTATTGTTTAAATATTTGAAAAAATATATTCATCATAATAAAAAAATCAATTAATATAATGTTCCTCATATATAAGAAGAATGATTAATATTATGTTATTTAGTATATGGATAATGTTACATGGTTATTTATGTAATTTTTGGATTACATAAAAAAACAGAGTACATTCCTTTAAATTTATTCAATGTGATTAAGACAAGTCTCTAGGGTTCAATGTCCTCTAAATTGTTTTTATCATATGAATATATTTTATCATGTGACATCAAAAATTTTTAATTCACTATATAGATCATATATATTCAATGTAAGTAATGATAATAAGTTTCTATTCAAAAACATGTAAAAGGGAATACCTTAAAAATGAAAAATAAAATAAAGAAACATCCACATTATTCTAACTATAGTATGAAAAAACATGGTAATTTAAGGAATAGAATTAGTGTTGGTTACATATGCGAAGATAATGGTTTTTTAGACTATAAATTTATTGGGTAGAAAAAAATAAATTATTCATGTTTCATCAAATATAATGAAATTAGGAATTATTCACAATAATATAATAATAAACTTGTGAATCTAGAATATAAGAATCCATGGGGAGAATGAAAATGATGAATGATAATTAAATATATGGAGAAAGTACCCGTTGATGTGGTGTAAGGTACATGAATCCTCTATTACGGTTTACATAATGCATTGTTTTATTTTAAATCCTAGAACTCTTTTATATCACCCCATAATTCCAATAAAATAAAAAATTATCATTTTAGATTTAGAAGGGAGTTATCAGTGAAAAATACTAGTGGAAGTGTCCATGAAAAAATGATGTATTGGTAATTCCCCATTATTTTAAATAAATGTTCTTCATTTCTAGAAAATGTTATTTTCAAATGGTTTCCTTTGATATAATCCTTATTATAGACTAGAATTTTAAAATATGAAGAGATAAATTATTACATGGAGAAGGGAAATAAAAATCTCGATGAAGTTGTTTATTTCCATATCTATAGAGAGGAGATTATAATATCACACTCCATGATAATATCATCCCCCAATATCTCTTTTTAATGATATTCCCCGGGGAGGGGGATAAAACACAATCTGTGGTCGGATAATGTAATCATAAAATTGTGCATTTGTCTATTTTTGATGGATAAATTCATGTTATTAAAGAGGAAATTCTTGGCTATCCACCAGAGTATGATGTCATGTTTTAAATTTATTTAGTCTCGAGTGAATGAACAATATGAATGTCTCTAAATATAATGTCAAATATAGAGTTTCTGATGATTAATAAGCAACTTGGGGTTTTATTTGATAAGTGGTTTATACTCCCATGTCTTTCACCATGGGGAGACCATGTTCTATTAATTATAAATATTGATAGACCCTTCAAATTATGGATTGATAATTTTTATTATAATAAAAACAATTCACATATTCCTCACATTTATGACTATTGAATTAGCTTCAACACAGATCAATATTTTTTAAAGAATGGCCTTAGATATGGTTATCATTAATTATAAGTAAATATGTAAAACATTATGAAAAAAAATCTCTAAATGATTTATGGAAAATATAAGTTTATATTCATTCCATTGGGATTGAAAAATATCCCTATATTTTTTAAAATACAATGACAAGAGTGTTGATTGTCTTTTTTGATGATTTTATTGTTTTAGGATATCATTGTGTGTTCTAAAATAAGTTAGAACCATCATAATTGGTTCTATATAATTCATGTTTCTCTTGGTGGAAAAGAGTTTTAGGGGAAATTTTTTAACTGTGATTTATAGAATCAAGAATATTTTTTTCATAGCAATATTGTCTTGAAGGATAGACTATTAGTCGTTCCCATAATGTACAAAGAATTCAGAAAACAACAAAGAAAAATCAACCTAATTAATGTACAAAGATTCATTGGTTTTTATGTTTACTAACATGGATTTATTAAGTGTACTTATTTATAGGATAACTCGTTAACCAATGTTGCATAAAAGGGGTTATGTTATTTTGTATATTTTAATAAGAAAAGTGTTTTTATATATTTCATTGGATATTATTCAGTGATATTATTTTTTTTATTTCCATTAAGAATTAATAGGGTTATAATATAATGTGATAAATTATGAAATGACATGTGTTATGTTCTTTAATAAAAAGATAATTCTATTTCAAATGCATCAAGGTAGTTGATGACTATAGAATATACATATCCATATAATGATTTTGATTTGATGTTGTAATATTTTCATAAGTTATATGCTGAAATTTAATCGATGATGAATGTTACGAGATAAAGAAACACTGTAAAAGAATATATTAAATAACATCACAGAATGAGATCATCATATTGAAAATGACATTGATTGAACTTCTCACAGATTATGGTTTAATAACACACTACCACCCAAGGAATTAAAATGAGGTAGATGGTGCATATAGTGAGTAGGAACATAATTTTCTAACCCAAATGAGGATTGAGATGGATAATATGTTCATAGATATAATAATTATGAATATAATAATTTTTAATGTATATG
The DNA here is from genome assembly GCA_963277665.1 of Viscum album. Lineage (NCBI taxonomy): Eukaryota > Viridiplantae > Streptophyta > Magnoliopsida > Santalales > Viscaceae > Viscum > Viscum album. The sequence goes on from OY728137.1 coordinate 1,664,484,513, forward strand.
TGAAAACAATCATTAATTAAATAAATGAAAACCCTTACTTATTAGAAATGATATATTTTTTTATATTATTATTAGAATAATTTAAATAAAAGAAAATATCTTAATGATGGGGATTTGGAATAATTAGTTTCCATTGATAGAATCCAATTATTGGAAAATGTAATATTTTTTCAATATATAATTAAGAAAAAATTAATTTTTATATGATTATAATTTATATAATTTATTTATACAATGTTAAATCACCAAAATGTATTTGGAATTGAGTGAACATGTTTTTTTGGATAATATGAAGATCAAAATCATGGACTATGTATCATGTTTTTTTATTTTATTACTAATTAATATGAACAGAGGTCATCCTAGAAGAGTAATTAATCCATTTAATATTATTATTTTCAAATGGGATTATATTACAATGGATGGTTTTTCAGGATTAATAAAGTCTCCTAGAATTAATGTTTAAATATGGGATATTGTTGATCGACTGACTAAATCTAACTATTAACTCACTATATGTGAATATTAATCTCTTTAGCATATCACAAGTCACTATAATTTTTTCTTAAGAATTAATAATGTTCTTATTTTAGTTGTTTATGATAATGATAGGCATTTCATGTCAATATTCAAGAAGTGTCTTCAAAATACTCTTTATATTTACATTAATTTATTCATGGAATACCATCCATGAACTCATAGAAATTCTAAAAAGAATATTCAAAAAATTAAATACTTGTTGAGTACATGCGATCAAGATTTTCACAGCATATGGTATAATTATTTTCCCAAGGTATAAATTTCCTATAATTGTAGTTTAAAATAATATTTTCAAAATATTTTATATGAAGAATTATATAAAAATAAATTTATTACATTGATATGTAGGGATGAATTTGGTGATTGAAAAATTATAGAAATTTGGATTTTTCAAAATAAAACATGGAATATAAATAATATTCTCTATTAGATTAATGCGGCTCAATGAAGGAAAAATTAGTTATGTTGAAAATTAGAGGAATGATTTGTAATTTCAAGGGGTAGAAGATATGTTCATAAATATTTATATATATATAAGGGTGTCATATGGAACAAATATAAGGCATTGATGATCCCAAAGAGCATCATACCCCTTTAAATTATATATATAATTGGATTTTTTGTAATGTCATTTGATAATGACACAATGTCTATCCATAGCACATTCTATGTTTCATATATCAATATCAAATAATTACAAGATATAACAAATTCATGTTATCAGAAATGATGAAATAGTAATCAAACATGATTTTAAATAACAATGAGAACTAATCAAGAATAGTAATAATATTGTTCACGAAATGAGTAATAAGAGAACTAGAGTATTAATGGAAAATGGGATAAATCACAAAATATAAGAATCAATGTAGGATCATGTTATGAATAAGAACTGCAATCATAAATTTATAATGACATGTCCATGTATTTTATAGGAATTTTTTTAGGGATTAATTTATCAAATATAGATTTTTTTAGTTGTCTTTTTATAAAAAAAATCTATCGCTTTGATAGTTTCTATTTCATACAACACCCGGTTAAATATTTACTACTATATTATTTAAACATCAACATAATAACTTAGATATTAATTGATAGTGTGTTAATAGGGGTAAATATATAAATGAAAATATGAATCGTTAACTCACATTCATTAGTTATATATTTATTCTGAGTAAAATAATAATTTGAATGAGAAAAAAACTATTTTTTAATGAAAATTGTTTCATCAATTATTGTTCACATATCAATGAATTATTATTTTTACAATATTAGAAAATTTATTTTATAAAACTATTTTAATTTATAAATTCAACATATCTAAATTATCATATGGGAAATATTTTATATTTTATAAATTGATTTATTTCTCTCTAAATATTGAAAAAGAATGATTTTGTTCTTTGAAAAAAACATTTTTTAAATTTTAATATCTAAAGTTAACATTTATATTATTTAAATGTAAAATATGACAAGTTGTAGTAATATTTAACTAATTAATGTCAGTAGAACCTATTTTATCTTCATTTTCAATACAAATATGTTATATACTAATGAAAATTTTAACTTTTGAAAGACTTGGTTTATCTCATCTACGGCTATAATTTCAAATAAAAGTATTAATATTTATGTAATTTAATTTAGAAAAATGATCTATATTCATGGACTAGGAATAATTTATAGTATATATTATATCAATATAACTATTCAACATTTTTAATAGTAAACGCTGAAATATTTATTTACCATTATTATGGTAAAAACTAATTTAAAAAATGTTTAAATAAGAAAATAAAGATTATAATGACATAAATTCTTGTATAACATCCATTGTATGGATATGGTTTGACCTAATAATCTATAATAGTCAATAATGAACCATTATTTATTTATTTTAAAAAAATACATCTGTATGACATCCCTCAATTATAAAAGACAATCACAAACCATCCCATATTCAAAAATAAAAACCATGTTTAGTATAATACATTTAAAAATAACTTTAATATATACATCCCCATATACAAGATCAATTTTATAATAAATGAATCCTATGAAAACTTTTGGGTAGACTTATAAATCTCTTTCGAAAAGGATGTAACAATTTTAAACAATCATTTTTATTGAATTTATTATCCCTCGTCATTCAAATATTATTCAATAAATATATTATAAAAAATTATCTCAAATATATTACTATTTAATTATTTTTATTTAATGAAAAATATCAATATCATATTCCATCAAATGCTAAATGTATATTTTGATCACATGTATAATTGATTACCACCTCATGAATTGATTTAATAAGTCTTCCATCGTAAACATTCAAGGATGGATAAAATGATGGACATAAAAAATAATAACTTATTAAATATATTTCTAAAATATATTTATCATATTTTAATAATATAACAATTTTAATATCATAAATAGTTTTTAATGATATATTTCTCTTAAAACAAAATAATTTTACTTGTGTGTACATTGGTCTACCGCATCAAGAAGCCATATGATTTTTCTTTAACATATGATTTAAATGGAATGTAATGAGGATTAAATTAACAAATATTTGTGATATATATTAAAATATATTTATACTATATTTTTTTATTTTCAAATTCCATATATTTTCAATGATTATGGTAACTATATCATCTTTGATGCGTACATATAGCCTATAGAACCCAAAATGAAAAATGATTAATTTTCCTTGGATAACATAAATAATTGGATCTAAAATGTTTTATAATAAGTAAATAAGATATATAACATATTAATATAATTGATGATATTAATATATCTATAATATGAAAAATAAAATGAAATTGATGGAAAAATATACATTAGAAAACATTGAAATTAGTACTCGAAAAAATAAATATAGTGTAATATTATTAATAAATAGATGTTATAATTTAATAATATGATAATATATTATATTATAAGTATGAATATGGTTATTAAGTATATTGATAAAATTATTAAACCCAATTTATAGGAGTAAAATATCAGATTAAGTACTTCATCTCAATTTTCAATCATTAAGTCATACAATAATGTTATCTAAGTAATTTAATATTTATGGTTTCTATACCATACCACTAATATTTAATGTCATGAAAACATAACTATATATTTTATTTTGGGTTTCAAATACGTTCTATTTCATTCTAAGATATTATACATGATTGTAACCATTTTTGAAAGACCATATAAATAATTTTATTTCTATTGGGTTGTGTTAATTCATCATTTTCCAATGATATTATAGTATTAGGTATATAATGAATTTTAATTACCATTTATTTAAATACTCTAGATTTATGTGTATTTTCATTTGATAAATGTTATATATTAATTTTTTAATTCTTAGATCACGTTTTTATCATTTTAATGTATTTTGTATTAATTTCTATTTTAGTGGGACATATTTTGTAATATTAACCGATTAATATTCATGTGATCCATGTAATACATCGTGATGTATTTAACATGGATACATATTTAATAATGATAGATAATGTTTCAGTTCAAGGATATAGATATTATTTAGGTCTGGGATATAAGTATTTACTAGACCACATAGCATTCTTATATTATATGTTTACTTTGACTGTTTTTCTTTTAACTATGAAAATATTTATAAATTCATGTTATATAATAAATGAATATTTTTTTATGATCAGTAGTATTATTTATGTTATATATATATTTAGAATTATATGGGTAATTTAATTGATATGTTGTGAGGGGTGGGACCCTGGATTACACAGCCCCTCAATAACTTCAACAAGTCTCATGAGACTAATTAGAAGACAATGATAAAAGGGTTTTTACATGTGGTTTTAAACCATCTGGTTAATGGTATTTAGGGATGATGTATCATGAATAGTTCCCTCTTGAAATCTAATAATTAATAAAATTTACATTGATAATTTATTTATTGTTATCATTAATGTGATTTTTATAACAATATTGTATGTGGATGTATTCCACTATAAATTTATTGATTAAATTGAATTTGGGATCAATTATTTGTTGTTCAGCAATTTTTATTCTTTATCTATTTATGATAAAAATGTTATTTTTGAATCTATATTTGGGTTTATTAATTTTTCTATCCATATTGATCATTATTTTTCAATTCATGATATCTTTAATAGTACATTACACTTAAAAAGATTTCGATATCAACATTCTGCATTTTCATTTCCTCGAGATATGAGGATAAATTTATTTCATGACTATTCAAGAATTTAGATCATTTAATTTGGTTATATATATAGTTTTCTTTTTCCTATTATCAATATAGAATGTGTATTTTGTATGTATTTGTTCATCTAAAACTACTATAATTATTGGTCCATTGGGATTTGACTCCATTGTAGATATAGAAATATTATATGGTAGGAACCAACTTTGGGTTACTTGAGTTATTGTTGTTACATTTGTATTCATCAATATTGGTTCAAAAAATATTGACCCATGAGGAATTATTAATTCCAATGGAAAATATAATATTGTATTTAATTTAACTCATACATTAAAATAAAACTATTATGGATCAATATACCTTATATTTTTGGCACAAACATGTTGATAAGTGATACATTGGGTAAATATTTTGATTTAAATGTTTAGAAACAACATTTGAATCTTCTAATATGTATATAAATCCAAAAAAAATAACATTTCTGAATAGATTTCATATTTGTTTAAATTGTAATTAATTATTTTTTAAATTCCAATAAATTTTGTGGGTTATCTTGATGTTATAGGAAATATTATATAAAAAAATTCATGGTTTATTATTAATATTCATATTACTAAACTAAATCTTTTAAAAAATTATATTAAATTAATTATTTAATTACAGTACCTTGAACTATATCTAAATTTAGAAATCTGAAACAAAATTAGTGATCGATAAAAATTTTGGGGAACTATTTAATAAACTATATTGAATTAATTAATCAATAATCACAAAAAATTCATAGTGAAATATAATTTTATAGAATTTATATAAAAATTAAAATCACATATAGTGTTTCTATTTAAAAATAATAATAAAACTATGAAATCAATCTCTATTAAAAAATTGATATAAATATTTAACTACTAATTCATTAAAAATATTAAACGAGTTGATTTATCAAATTCACCAAAGTAGTAAAATTAATTTATTAAAATAAATTATATAAATATAATTTTGTAACTCATATCCATATGGAAAAAATCATATAATTAATTATTCATGAGTTAATAATTTTCCCTATTTTTATGAAATTCTATTATATTCAATAACATATGAACTATCCCCCCATATCAACTCAATATAATTTCAATTAATTATATTATAATCAGATAACAATTTGGATGTAATATTTTAACTGGATTTTACAAGCATTACCCAATGGTAAACCATGATAATAAATATTCTTTAGAAATTAAATACATATAAAATTATATAGTAATAATTGATAAATGGTTTATGATACATTAATATTACCATACTAGATTAACTATTTTATGAATATTTAAAAATCATATAAAAATAAAAAAAATCTCCAATATAGGGAAAAATATATTGATGTATCTTTTTATGACATATTAAAATCCAAGAAAACACATCCATATTCCCTTTTATTTCATTACAATGTTCTAATATTTCCCAAAAGATAATTTATAATGTAAAATTTTTAAAAATTATTCTAATTCTGTCGTTAACATATTATTTTCGTGAAATAAAATAATTAAAACCCTCGTAAATTAAAATACACTTGAAACAATCCATGTTGGCTCATATAACTATGTCATGACCACCATTTATAACATGATGAATTCAGAAAAACATTTAATGACTATATTCTTATGGTTTGAATAAATTTTTTAATATGGGTTCATTAGATTAAACTTGTATAATGTGATACCAACACATTGCACTTGATAAATCATGTTAACTCCTATACCAAAAATAATTAGGTAGTCAATAAATATAAATGTAAATATAATTTAGAAAAACATAAAATATAAATTAAACATATAAATATAAAATAATATAAAACAATAAATTATGGTAAATGATTTTAATCTATTAGGATATAATCAAATTAATTAAAAAGAATACATTTATTTTTAATAAATAAAATATAAACAAGGATGCAATTACTAATGAGTAGTAATGTCATTGGATTAAATATTGTCTATATGAATGAAAATAAAGTCTATTCAAGTATCACTCCTTGCATGTGACATCACAAATTTTGGTATTAATTTTCTTTTTTATTGTATCATGCATCATTCAATATATATATATATATATATATAAATTTATAATACATTATTTTATATGGTATAATGACTAGAAACATTTATTCTTATAAAAAATATTAATCACATAAAAATAGAGTCATAGATAGAGATAATTGGAAATGAAATGATAATCCCTACCCACATTTAATAAGAAAAAAGATATAAAAAGTATATCAAATTTTAAAATATTAGACCATACATTCACCATTTTTTATAATATGATAATAATATTATGATATACAAATATTCAATATAATTAAGAAAACACTAATGAAAAAATAATTTCACTAAGTAAAATGATTCCATGTTTAATGTATGCATCATCACTATATCCCATTATACATGTATTATTATGTATAAAAATTGAAGATATATTTAATATTTTTAATATTGTATGAATTAGATATAGATACATAGGGAAAATTAATATTACATATGAAATGAATGAAATAATTTGTAAATAAAAATATTAAAATTACAATTTTTTGTTCATTTGGTGTTTATATATATATATATATATTCATTTTTAATACATAATTTAATGAGTTATTTATTATAAGATAAAATATTACATCTCAAAATAAAAAGTCAAATAAAATTTAATAACTTTATAATGACCTGAAGTAAAATATCATCATCATTGTCAATAAAATAAAATTTATTTAAAAATAATTGGAAATTAAAAATTTTAAAGGCTTTTATGTGTTTCTGTAAAATTTTAATTTTTATATTAAAGTACTAGTAGAATTGAATAGTTGAAATTTTTATATTTATTTATTCTCATAATTCATGAATGTAATTATTTTAATAGAATATAACGGGAATATATTTTTTATTGGTTTAATGATACATAACAAATGAAATAATTTAAAACATAACAAATTATCTTCAAATATAATTTCACTATAAAAGTTTAACTATTTATCAAACATATATTGAAACACTTTAATTACCCAATGAAATATTTTTGAGTGTGTTAGACTCATAATATAACAGAAAAATTATTTTCAAACGTCATTGAATATTTTACATGTGTTGAAAATTATTCAAACTGGCATTCAATGAAGACATAGTAATTGTTCACCATTTGAAAATATTATAGTGATGGGGAATGTGTTATACCATGATATGTGTGGTAGAAGATAATTTCATTAGAGGATTTAGATATATGGTAATATATATATATATATATATCAAAATTATTTAATTAAAACAATTATAAATTACTATAATAATATAAATTATATTTACTATCAACTCCAAGTTTTTTAAATATATGATAATTTGGAAAATGGGGAATAAATATTAAAGATATAAGGTTTGGAAAAAATTAATACATTAAAGGATATAATTAATTGTTTTTATGATTGGTAAATTACTTTATCATTCAAAATTTAATTTTTGAAATTTATATGATATTTTTTAAGACAAGTAAACAAATATATATATCTATATTTATTTTTAGGTTGTAGTGATAAATAGTTACCCATATATTTATACATATATCTAATAGACACTATCACAAGACATTTTTGGATGATTAATTAATAACAAATTCTATATTTCTCCATTAATATTCAATTTTACCCTTAAAATTTAATTTTATAACCAATAAAATAATGATTATTTTTCAAACAAAAACCATTCTAAAATATTAATAGGGCCTTCATTTACAGATTTCAAGAATCACATAAGGGTTTATCTTATATAATTTCACAACACAATATCTTTATATGTGAATCCATGGGATTTTTATAACATTTCATTAATATAAAACACTATGCCCTTAGCATGATGATGGGTTTCTTAAGGAATATTTGAGATCTTATATGTATGTAATGATTCCATTCCTATTACTGTATTATATCATTAAATCACAATTACTAGCATAACTTGTAAAGATGTTATTTAACACATGAAAAACATCATTTTAATTATTTACATTATTACAGAGATAAAATCCATTATCATTCATACTCAAGAATTAAACATATTTAGATCATATTTTTTTAACATAAAAACAATAATTTATATAAACTATATATAATTAATTATTATGAAAACATTATTATAATAAATCAAGGTATCATTAAGAAAATTATTCTATGATTATATTCTTATATTTTTAAAATACCAATTACATTAACTATTTAACAAAATATTTCTGGTAATTAAATAGTCATGAGTTACAAAATCTTTTACTATTTACACATAAACTATATATATAATTTTAATTAAAATAAAATGAGTTTTTATGAATAAACTATTAATTAGGAATGTCATACATTTGTAATGGCCAATGTTTTTTTAATATCGATAGATTTATAGAGGATATTATAATTTTATCCCCTCTTATCGCGGTCTTCATTATAATAGTGAGTTGGATCAAAAATATGAACATTAATACCTAACTAAGGGATTCATTTTAATCATCTTAAGGAATTATTTATGTACATGTAACAATAAAATAATAACATGGAATAAAATTAATGTGGTGTTATATGTTGGTTTAGTACAAGGCCTTATGTGTGACTGGTCATACTCCAAAGACTATTGACTAAAAATAAGGCTTAAAGGAATTGATATTTAAGAGTCTATACACTCTGTTGGTGATAATAATAATAGTCCAAAAATATAAATACTAAGGAAGATGAAAACTCAGTGTAAGATAAATAACACAACACATCGGAAACATAATTAATTTTGAATATTAATAATAACAAAACATACCATTTCTAGTTGAAAAAATCCACAATATGTTTTACATAAATGTAGACAACCAATATCCCTTATGGATGACCATCTGTACATTCATATATAAAACATTCAAAAAAACTCCATAGAAGTCCCAAACTGATGTAGATGAATCACCAGGACTACTTCCATCCATACCTTAAAATATTTAAATCATTAATCACTATGTTCTACCTCCCAAGACTAATCACATTACATATCATAATAAAATAATTTTTAAATGATTATTGAGGGGCTCATGTAGGTTGTGAGAATGAATTTAGTAGGCCATCACCAATGTGTGCCTTTCTAAAATACATAAAATTTTTCATTTTTGTAATGTTAAATCTAAATATAGTTCATTCACAATAAATTAATAACAATCTTCCCTTATGATAATTTGCTAAAATAATGTGATCACAAACATTGGACATCACTCGTATATCTCAATGAACATACCTCCAATATATATATAGAAAACAACACATGTCTTAATATATATTTTTGTTGTACATATGAACCATGGATTTGTTCCAATGGTATCCACTAAATAGTATAACAATTGTATAATGTTCATTATCATACCATATAATATATCATAAGAACATTTTGACTTAATCAATAATATGTCATCTAAACTACATGCCCAAAATATTTCTATGCTTCTTTGGACCTCCTCAAATTAGATCATCATCTGTTCAAAGACCAGACATCTAGAGGTATATCAATGTCATTGATCCTATATATAATCAACATTGTCTTAGGAAAATATTTCATGATTAAATATGATATAAATCATCCCATAATCGTGTCATCTCAACCTCGAGGTTAAAAACAAGCCGCATCCCATAACAGATGGTCTCTACACGATAACCTCATTGTCAATAACATTCCATTTTGATTTCAATATTAAGGACTTCCAATATATCCAATTATCAACACCATCACCTATGAAACAAAATCTATTTGGGGTTATACCTAAAATGAGTGCTCAATTTCATATTGACTGAGTCCTATCTTTGTGAACATGATTCTGATGGAGTGTCTTTCAAAAAACTGTGAGAGGAATCGCAAGAAATAATAATTTCCACATCATTCTACACATTGTTAATTTATGATAATGACACTTAATATCAATGGTTAACACAACCCCATGTCACATTGGCCAATAAGTCATCATGATGACCTAATCACATTAATAAGATGTCCATGCCACCTCAACATGGTGATCATCATCACCCCACACATCATAGACCATTCCCAACACAATTAACCACATTTCCTCTATCCAAGTGGAAAAAAAATCCTTCATCCAACACAATCACATTACCATGTAATTCAAATAATTCATTTTAAAATTCACACCCATCTTAAACATTCATGTTTATTCCATGACCCATACATGAATTAACCATGTGTAATGTTTAAGGGGAATTTCTATAGAATATTCATATAATAAGATAAAAATTTAAAAAAATAATTGTATTAACCAGTGTCTCACTTTAACAACCCACATGGGTGTATTTATAATGAATACCCCAAACAACTGTAAAATTTAGATAAATCTAGGAACCATCTACCTAACTTTTGTGGGAACTTTATATTATGATATTGTCCTTAAACTAAAGATGAAGTAGTTGATGTTGATATTTTAGCTGAATTCCAAGAATATAGGGAGAAGGAAACATGTGGATTGTGAACTACATAGGTTTAGACAATAGATAAATACATGAAATAAGACAAAAAAGAATTATCGAGAAAAATCCAATGTGACCTGTGGATCTCAGAAAAGATATGGTCAATGAAGATCCCTTAAAGACTAATGGAGGAAGAAAATGGGAGATCTCATATATAAATTTAGTTCAAAGGTAAGAAATTATGTGGAACCCCAAAATAATTTTGGGGGAGGGGGTTTGGTCATGAATATCACCCAAATAAATATTTTTATGGTATAGCTACATAATATGATTAAAGTTCACCAACCATGCAGTTCCCACTATCAACGAACCAAATGCACATGGTCTAGGCACATAGATTACTGAACCATTCAAAACATTGTGATTCCCCTCCTCTAAAACATCATAGGTGTCACACGACTATGAACCCCCATATGTATATTTTAAAAAATGGTATCCACTACTATATGTGGGACACACCATTACATCTATTGGGTACAAAAAATTGATAATTTCAAGTGCATCTATTTTTTACTTTCGTATAGAGATGTTTATTTCTCCCACCATACCCAATACTTTTAAAAAATCTGTTGGCAATTTTTGGGTCATACAATTCTTATTAAGAGTAGTACATGGTTCAAAAACACTCTCATAATTATGATACAAATATAATTATAACATTTTGTACAACCACCAATTTTTTATGTTTAAAAAATTTTAGTATTTGGGACCATCTAAAAAATAGGGACATTAATGTTTCAACTGTAAATAATAGATCATATTAGAGATAATGTTTTCTACCCAACTCTAGAACTAGACATACCAATATCTTTCACATAAACCTAGTCTACCTAATTTATTATGTCACACAACAATTAACCATTTTCAATTCCGATATAAGGAATTACATACCTGGTCATATCCTATACAAAAAATAAATACATAGCATGTCCCTATGTCCACCCATATAAATATGTGTCTTCTTATACGGCATCATCCGTTCTACACATCATCATGTGCTAAAATCATTACTAAATTATACCAAACACCCATCATGACATACATCCCATCATATTCTAATATCATAACTATGATATTAATTAAACTCATAAAGAACTACGTGTCATTATATTCCAAGATATCATGGATCTCAAAAGTCTCATAGAAATAACCCAACATCATATCTACACATGCACGACCATTAAAATCACAATCCTAACAACATCATAGAAATCCTATATCATATGGGTGCCCAAATTCCAAAACACCTCATATATATTACAATTAAAATCTACTGAAAACATAATAAATAGTGCCAAGTTAGTTAAATTAAATACACATTTACCTCATGCATCAAAAAATTCAGTGTAAAGAATAAATGAATCACAAGCACACCAAATGTGTACCTCTAACTATCATTAGCTATGTGATATTCACTGACCCTATAATATTAATTATGAGAACATAGCATGAATCTCAACTTCCTAAGGCATTCCTTCCCGATAGAGATGAAACAAATACTAGCCAGTAACCCCACTATTGGGACTCCATGACTTTTCAATGTCCTCCACATGTAGTTGAATCCCATCTACTAGCTCTTAGAACCACACATTTTACTGGAAAAAATAGGTACACAAGTCTAAAATAAGGAATTATGTCTACGTCCCAAACATAAAGTGGTAGTAACTCAGGAGGAAGTTCATCCCTACAAATTATATCATGAGAAACACCCATATTAGCAAGCCCGTGAGCAATCCTGTTAGCATCACGATATGTATGTGTGATGATGAAGTAGATATCTGAAAGAGAGTTCAGGCAGTCCATCCAGCGCATAGTGAGCATCCAATCATGATGAATGGTACCATTCCAGAAGTCATGTACAATCGAAGTGGAGTCACATTCAATTTGTGTATTGTTCCTATTCTATAGCATGGTTAATGAGATAGAATAGATAATTCTCATCATCTCGGCTTCCAAAGTGGATGTAAAACCACAATATCCATAGAACCAACTGAGGGTCTAGTCAAGTTAATTTTTGAAGATGGCTCCACAGCCCACTGGTTCAGGGTTGCCTTTAGAGGCACCATCCACATTGATTATAATCTATAATGGTTGAGGGGACTTCCAAAAAACTATAAAAGTCGATCTAGGGTGAGGGTAATTCCCATCAACCCCAATACACTGAAAGAATGTAATGGTCACACACTGATTGGTTGAATAGATTCTTCTAAATCGAATCCGCCTCCCAAGTCATGATGAGAATTCTCATTTTACCTTCATTAATAATGAATCGGGTTTTATGAAATGTAAGATCGTTTCTACCCAACCAGATCACATGAATAGGCTCTTCTACACCTGTGTTAAAAAGACTCTTGATCTGTTGGGAGTCAGGTAGGTCCATAAACCGCTGTAGCTGGGAGGTAGTAGAATAGCTGATCAACTATATGTCCTAGTACCACACAAGATCATACCTCAAATCCCTAATACTGATCTAGTCTTAATATCCAAACAATATATGAAGGATTCATGTAAAACCTCTCCATAAGTTATATCATGTTGTATGCCTGATAATCTTAGGAAAATGATCACATTGTGTTTGATCATTCCCCAATAACCCATAATGGAAGATCATAGATAAATACCCTCCCCTAAGTGTTCTATCAAATTCTCTATAATTACAGAAAATATCATACTTCTCAAAAACCAAATTCCTAATACCTGAAGCCTCATAACTTCCTCACCTAGCACCTCCACATGGATTAAATAATAATAGTCCTACATTTTTCCCTCCTTAATAAATTCATTATTGAATACCTTAAATAATAAGGATAGATTTAAGATATTTACATGGACCTTGATGGCATGCCTCAATCCATTCTCCAGACATCTAACCATGCTGATGTCATTGCCCACCATATCAAAGAAAAAATACGATAATTCTATGAAATTTCACACATATTCTATTGTAGATATATCCCCATTTAATATATTCATGAACTCATGAGATCTATCTACCAAAAGTATCTCCATGAATAATTTCTCTAAGGACTGGTCATCACAATCCTTCTATTCTAGTCTATCATGTCTTCTTTCCTAGACCTATACACCACACCCTCTATTTTCAAGTCCTCTAGGAATATAATTATACAATTTCTCCCTCCAATATGAGACTATATCATGAATATAAATTTCATCTACACTAACTCAATCCAATTATATTACACATGTGGTCCACAGTCAACTATAAATAGTAGTGGTTTCTGTGAATGGATATCTAGAGTAAGATTCTTCATAGATGGAAATTATCAAATAGATACATTATTGATACCATATATGATGCATAAAATGATATACAACAGCTTCTCATCAATGTATGTCCCTAAATAATTCATCTTCTATGATAGACCATCAATTGATGGAGCCAACACCTACAACCCATGATCATCCAGACCTTACGGGACAACATCCCAACCATTTGGGGACTCATCCCATGAATTATCATATGTACCCATATCGTTGAACTCATTATTCTCCATCAAAATAAATAAAGGTGGAATCATGATGAATACCAACACCATGTTAAAACATCCCAATTATCCATATACATATAATGTATAATGGGAAATATCAAAAAGGCATCACACCTCGACACCAATACACTCAATAATTTCACCCTATCACAAGACATCCAATATCAAGTCCCCTTACCTCCCTATATAAAGGTTACGTATCAAGTAACATTAAGCCTCATGGACCCCTTTATAACTATAACATAATGAGGAATAACATGTATTATTCTGTCATGACCCCTTATAAACACATATTAGAGTCTGAGGTCACAATGTAATTGCTCGAACCTCCCCATTCAATTACTAAGTAAAAAAATACATTGTTCGATATCATCTTGGGAGGTAAAATGAACCATTTCAGGATTTTAAAAATTATTTTTTTCCAATTGAATGTGGTGTTAGTAGGTTGGATTTATAGTTGTCATTAGAATGTGGTGTTGGAGACTTGCAATAGTGATTCCCTAATAGTAGGTCGTGACAATGGGTCAATGACAGTATGTCACATAATTGAAACATCGTCGGAAGGTTGCACCATTGAATTCCCATCATTATGTCCAGTCATTGACCAGTTCAATAGTGATTCACCCAATTTTGACACATCCATAGTGAAATTCTACAAGTGACTCATGTCAGTGGCTTGTCCAATGGTGGGTTGCTTCTAGTAGTTGTTCAAAATTATAGTTTTCCTAATTTCTCTTGTTCTAACAATTTAACATATTAGTTGACATAAATTTAGATTATTAACATATTATATAGGGTTTTACCCTTTTTGAAATGATATAAAACATAAAAATAATTTTCCTAATTTCCCAAAGGCATTTAATAGTCAAACTGGTTGCTATTGTTCATGATCGATTTTAATGGACTTTGAAATATTTTTCCGCATAGATTTAAGATCTGGAATTTCTAAAGTCGAGACCCATCCCTGCTTGTCTTATTCCCTTTCTAATGATATTGAGGAACCCAAAAAAATTCTTCCTCGAGGACCCCTGGGATTTCGTTTCACCCCCAGATCATGTTTCTCAAGAGCCTAGTACAACCCCTATTTTGGAAGTAGGATGTTTTTCTCATTTTCAATTCATTCAAGTAGGGTTACATTCCATCTCTTTTAAATTCTGTATCATGAATGGTTTTTTAGGTTTGTTCTATTATGAATATAAAATAATTTTGAATACTAAATGATAATCTAATCAATTTAATATCAATATAAATGGATGTAGAAAAATGATGTCTTCTTCTGTTTTTTTATTGATGTTGTGATCTATATTAGTTTAATTCCTACTGAATATCATGATCATTTGTGGTCTTTGTTTTTTCACTCAAGATTAATTGTGATTCCTTATTGTTTATCATTCTTTGAATAGTTGTATACTATGAAATTAATTATCAACCTATGTTTGGTTAAATAAATGAATGCCTCAAAATGGAACACACTATGTGATAACCCCTAAATCTATCAAGGTGATATTAATTAATGTTTTTTTGATAAATTTGAATACACAAGGATTGTTTTGTGTGGTTGTTTGTTGTGTTAAGTTCATTCAATTTTTTCCCTTCTATGGTATCATGGTTCCATGGTTGAGCAAATGGCTATTATTGGGGCGATAAGGGTTGTGAAATGGTATATTTGATTGAGATTTTATTTGATTTCTGAATACAAGGGAAGTGTCTTAGTTGTGGGGATGATGTTTTGGGTTGGGCTATGTTTATGTTACTGGTTTTGATGTGTTTGGTGTTGTAATTTATAGATGTTGTCAGGATTTTTTGTGATGAGTTATGTTGTCGGGTTTGGCTATTATTTGGGGATTTTCTTGTTTACCTGAAGGAAAATGTGGAATGTCATTGAAAGAGGATGATGGAAGTGGTCAGTATTCATGTTATCTAAAGTGGAAATAGGAAGTGATATTCATTAATGTTGTTCTTTTTTCCCTTATCATGTTTTATGTTTTGCGGACTGATGTGTGTTTTTGTGGAATGTTATCCGGGTATGGATGGAATAAATAAGTGTTATTTATAAGAAAAATGATAATTGGTTAAATGTGTTGTCTAGGGATATGTCTAGGTTGTGTCTTATTGTAAAACTATTTCATATATTAAATTCTGAATTTCAAGTTACAGGTGTTAAATAATACATTTATTTTTAACATTAGGGTTTCGAGTATCACATGGTTATTTTTTTTATTTAGAATCCATAGGTTGGGCTTTAGTGTCTCATTCTATATATGTATACCTATATAATCTCTGTGTTTCCCCTATGCACTTCACACTCATTGAGAAATAAGACTTGAATACCCCCATTTTTATGGGGGAGGGTGACATTCTTAAACATTCTACAGGTAGAATAGATGGTTGGCCACCTGATCAATCCATCTCCCTATTCAATGCAGTGATTTCCTAATATTCTCCTGGAACATAGTGGTTTTCTAGGGCTTGGTGTGTGTGGGAAATTTGTGTTTTCCTAGATGTATTCAGGATGAGATTATTTTTGGTTTCCCATGGGTATTTGAGATAAGATATTTTTTTATTTATCATGTGTTTTCAGGATGTGATGTAGTTGTGAGGCCCAGGTGTGTGAGGGGGAGATTAAATGAGCTTCAATTTCCCAGTTTGCTGGACTAGCAATGAGGCCATTATGTGTTTGTGTGGGGGGTTGTGAGGTGATACATTCATTAGTGGTTACAGTGCCAAGAAATTTTTTATAGGTTATTAGATTGGTTAATTATTTGGAATGTGGTGTTGTTTTCCATATAATTAATGTCCCCTCTATTACATTACTTGAGTTTCGTTCTTTGGTGATCATTCATTTGGTGAGGTTTTAGTGGAAAGTATAAAATGTTTGATTCTATTGGTTTATATTGTTTCTCATAGGGGAATTTGTATTATTATCCACTTGTGCAGGAGAGAGATTCTATTTTCTATATTGAGTACACTTGGATAGTCACCCTATGTACATATAACTGCATTCAGTTTTCAAGGAGGACAAAAGGACCGTGTTGGGAATTTCTAGCTCGGATGTTGAGAAAGTTGTCTTGTCATTTCATAGCTTTGTTCTTTTTGTTCTTACACTGGATTTTTTTATTATCCAAGTATTATTTTAATACATGAATGAGGGTTTGTTTTGGTGTTCATTCATGTGTGTGGGTGTTTGTCTATGTTTTCGAGTTATTTCAGGTTGATACGTATTATCTCCTGATCATTATTACTATAAAAAAGTTTTTAGATGCCATTTTTTTATATGAAAACCCATGGTGCTATTCAACACCTCATGTCCTACTAGAGGTGGGATAGAGGGTTCATTATAATTATTTATCAATTTCTATCTTTGGAGGTGAATCTTTTGGTTGGAAGGGTCATGATAGAATTGTATCAGAGTTGATTGTTGAGATATATGATACTGTTTTTATTTAGGAAAGGTAATAATTTCATGTGGTGGTAGGGTAATAATGTCATCTAATATTGGTACGTGACATATTCTTGGGATGATAGACTATCATATAATATTTTATGTCACCTCGTGATCCGATGTAAGGAATTTGTACGTACCACAAAACCACGTGAGGCTACACAGTTTGAAGGGTGGAGACCATAAGAAAGTTACATGCATCATAATGACTTTTTTTTAAATTAGTGTATTCTGGAAATTCAGAATGAATAATATTAAAAATGGTTAAAATTAACATTAATGAAAATTCCATAATACTAAGGATTATGAATTCCTTATATACCATTTAGATATGGAAACCGATCATCATTAAAATGTAGTACAATAAGTGGAGGCTCAGTAGCCCAACCTAGTTGATTGATGGATGGTTGACCCAGTGGAGGAGGATGACCTATGGAATAAAACATATTATTCTATCATGTGAAAGACCTTGGTATCATTCAAGGAAAACGTTTCAGACATGTGGATGAGGATATGGAAAATGGTGCTTGTATTCACTTTCACATTGATCTGTACTCTCATTGAGTAGTGGATTGCCTTAGTGGTGATCTAAATGTGGGGAGAAACTCCTGAGTTGGGGATGCCTGAAATTGGTGGAGAATGGAGGCAAACATTCTGTGGGTCGATATTGAGAGGAAATACAAGACAAATTCATTTAATCAAACATGAAGTATTAGAAGTGGAATGACTTACTCTCCCTCAAGTATAAGAGTATGTCGTACGGGAATTTTGGAACATGTTCAAGGATCTATATCAATTTTTTTAGGATATCATCCCTGATGAGGAGTCTAATGTGGGGATCCAAGAGTAGTAACTTAATACATCCCTCTAATAGGAAATTACACCCTTTACCTTCCATAAATACGTGGGAGTCTAGAAAAAAGAGGATGTAGTTTAGTGGATGCACTGAGAAGGATTTATACCATGATAGGGGAGTCACCCTATTTCGTTGAATTGAACCCTTTCTAGTTGTATGAATCAGGATCTAGGTCTAAAGATGATCTAATAGGCAGGGATGCGACCGTAGTAGTTTATGTTTCAAAGTTCTATTCCATAGGATTATCATGTAGGCTTTATGAAAGTGTGTTTTATCTATTAAGTCCATGGGGATTTTTAGAGTTATTTAATAGTAGACGCATGAGATGTGTATGGTAGAGGTGGGTTGGTTCAGCATGAGCCTCACAAACTATTACTAGAAAGGCCGTTTGAAAAGATGATATAGAAATTTAATGCTCTGCCAAAGAATGATGGTGAAGGTAGGGTCTGACTGTATGATGATCCTTGTGATCCTCAGTTCGGGATTGGTCCTTGACATGGTCACTAGTAGAGGAGTAGAGGAGTTGGGAATGGTATATTACACGCCATAGTGTTTTCCTTTCCAAAACCACCAAATATCATTAGAGGTATTATCTTCTAGTTTAGTACATTTTTTCTACATTTTTTTAGGATATTCATACTCCTTTTTTGAACCCACTCTATCCCATTATTTGGGGATAAAACACTAGGGATTACCATACCCCTGGTGTGGATTACAACAGTAAGAGGTCAGACTAGCATATTTGATGTGTTTAGGAGGTGAATAATGGTGATGGTACCACATGAGTCCTGATTGAATATTTTCATGCAGTATACACAACCATACAATTTCATTCTCATCATCGAATGGTTGTATTCCATACATGAAATTATAAAATGTTTCTAGAGGATATTCGTTTTCATATATTTAGATGTATGGTGTGTGGAATTTTTTAGATTATAGAGATGACAAGTATGTGTTCGTTGTATAGATCCTTTACATTCCATGTTGAATGAGATGTATGTTGGATTAGTATATTCTAGTGTGGTGGAGGTTCCCAGTATTTTTGGAGAGTATCAATATATTTTCAAATATGAGGTTGTGAAATTACCCCCCATGATATGATGTTCAGTTCGACATAGATCATCATCTTGATGCATCTCTGATTTCAATGGCTCTTTATCAGATGAAACCCTCTGAGATTTAGGAGTTATAGATTCAGTTTTATGATCTGATGCAAAGAGGTTTTATCTGACCTAGTGTGTCACCACGAGCTTCTCCTGTATTGTTCTTAAAGAAGGTGCATGATTGTATGAGTTTGTCCATATAGTATTCATGGTTGAACTAGATGACCTTCACGAACCATTATCCTCTCTTGAGGATAGAAACACATATCGACTAACTAATATGTGATAATTAGTTCTATATTATCGATCTCCAGTTTGGATATCTCCATTTCAGGGTTAAGGATTGTGACATCGTGATGGCTACATTCTGTTTTTTGTATGGAAACTTAGAGTTCATGGTCATTGAATTCGTTGTCATGAATTCAGTAGTCATATTCATTTTACTTATAAAATATCTATTCTATGAGTTCCTAGATTGGTTCGCCATCATTCTCATCAATTTAATATCAATTTACTCAAAGATGGATGTGGAACATGATGATCATCTCAGAACCATCTTACTGGATCTTCGAAAGAACCTTCTCTATAAAAAATTTTCCATATTAATTTTTTTTCAATGGAGGTACACATTAATGGGGATGTGTTATATTAGTAGGGTGTTGTGATGGACCCATAAAATTTAGAAGAAGATGTTTCTTTGGAATAATTTAAGAATGTAGAATATGGTTATTGTTTCCTCAATCTTATAGTATATTACCAAATATGTGTACCCATGTTCTCATGGTTTGTGGCACTGTTGAGTGATTTAATTAGGAAGGATAATGATTTTGTGTGGAGTGAGAAGTTCTAGGAATTATTTGGATAACTGAATGGGATTTTAGTTACTGTTCCGGTGAAAATGTTTCCAATGTTTTACAATTTTAGGTGTTTTGTGATGATTTACATATTGTATTGAGATGTCTGATGATGCAACATCGAGGAGTGATCTCTTATGGGTATAGGAATTTAAATCGCCACAAACATAACTATGCCACCAATGATAAAGAGGTTGAAGTAGTCATCTTTTCACTGATGTTGTTGAAGAATGTTGTGGTCGATGCAGGAGCATAATGTTGCTGAAGATGTTGTTTGGGAGTTTACATTTTATTGGAAGGTGAATTTGGTGTTGTAAGACTTTAACTGTGATTAAGGAATGTATGGTGTTCGTGGATATATTTTTTAGATGGAATTATAGTTAAATATGATGTATAAGGTGGAAGTGTCTCAATGGAGAGACTTTGAGGAAAAGGTAATGCATGATCACATTGATGAGTTTTATGTTCCAGAGGGGTGGGAGAAGGATGGTCTGAATCGAACGATATTATATGGTGGGTTGTTAGTTATAGTGGTGATGCATAAGGGTGTTACCTATAATTTTCATAGATCACCCTTAATGGTACACCCAAAAAATTAAAATATGTATCATAAATTAAGTGATCCATTTTTTTGGCAGGTGAATAATGATGCAATATTAGAGGATTTTGTCATGTGCATAGTGTTATAGAAGATGAATGATAATAAATATGTTCTTAATGGTTTATTGAAACACATATATGTTTCCATGTGGATGTGGGATGATATATCAATGGATTTCATCACACCTTTACCCACGATGTTGGGAGGATTCAATGTAATCTGGATAGTGATGGACTGACTTACTAAATTTGATCACTTCTCAGTGATCATGGAGTCGGGCGTAGTGGATGCCTAGGAAAAGAAGAATGAGGAAGAGTTGGTGCAGTTGCATGATATTCCATGATCCATCGTCTCAGATTGGGATACAAATTTTCCCTCATGAAACTGGAAAGTATTTTAGCATGATTTAGCACCTAGTTGTGCGTTAGAACTACCTTCCACCCTCAGATGTATGGGTAGATAGAGTTTACTATCTAGACAGTGGAAGAAATATTGTGATCATTCATCATGGACTTTTGTGAATATTTGGATTTAAAACATCAATTTTTATAGTTTTATTACAATAATATCTATCACATTTCAATTAGAATTTTTCAGTTTCGAACCTTATATGGGAGACCATGTCATTCATCATTTTGTTGTACTTATATTGGGGAGACATATATTCAAGGTCCATAATTAGTGACGATCAAGAAAGAGACATTTAATCATTACCATTAGATTTTGAAATTAGCACATGACTGGTCGAAGTCGTATACCAATCACATGAGGAGGCCCGGGGAGTTTGAGGTTATAGACCATGGGTTATTGAAGTTTTCCCCACTACATTTGCATTATATGTTTTGTAGGGTGATAATACATTATCTAAGGATTATTGGACCATTGGAGTTTTGGGGAGAGTTTGGGAGGTTGAATACTAATAAAAATATCAATAATAGTTTGAGAGGATCCATGAATTCTTTTATGACTATCATCTTCTTCAGTATCATCATGATTAATCCCATGTCATTTAACAGGGGGAATTGGATATCGAATATGACATGAATTTGTTGGAAGGACTAGTGGAGATCTAGGATCATCAAAAGAAGGTGATGCGTGGATTGTCTATTCCCTTGGATAGTCTGTTGTGGATCCATGGGGCCAAGATGAGAGTACATGGGAGTGTGAAGAGCAGATACATGCTTAGTAACCAGAGTTATTCTTATCATTCCATTTTGTTGTTTAAAATTTTAATGTAGTGATTTGATTCTTGTTTTCTATGAGATGATTGGTTTAATTGGTCTATAATATTATATATAATCTTGAAATGTTATGTGGGTTGGACTGAATTCCTATTCATTTTTCTTTAATAAAATGTTATTAAACCCATGCAGGTAAATTAATTCTACGAATAGCTGATTGTATCATCCCTTGGTGGATAGGTCTAATTTATCCATATTTTTGGATAGTGTGGATGTTTTTCTAGTTATGTTGGAGAGAATTGGTCAGAGTATCTGTTCTTGGATGTTGAGGATTCACAATAGGTTATAAACAACATAGGTTGGTTTATCATGAATCCTTAAGGGCGTTAGTGGAGTTTTAAGTATATAGAGATCCTTGAGAAGTATCTCATAGGGTGTTTTAGTAGAAAAATATTTTCCATCCATGTTTTGTTTTGAATCATAGAGGGTGAGAATATTTTGACTGTTATTTGATGTAATTTCCCGGACCTCTCTAGTCTATTATATTTGGAGAATCTTATGTTTTGGGTGTTTTGATGAGTCATGATGACCCATTTCAGGAGTTTACGAAATATAATTTTCAAATGGTAGGTAATGTAGGTAAGAAGGATTTATGACATGTATTATTGATGACATGTCACAATGGATGGTTTCATATAGTAGGTCGCATCAGTGGCTCAACATTGGATGCTCGCTTCGGTGTCTCACCATCGGTTGCTCATATCAGTGAATCATTAAATAGTGATCCACCCAATTGTCAATAAAACATCAGTGACTCTCCATCGGTGACTTACCATTAGTCAATAACAATAGGTGACTTTCACTGGGAAAATATATAATGGTGGGTTAGTACCATCAGTTTTTCGAAATTACAGTTCTCTTAGTTTTTTGGGTGCTTCCCATTTAACGTATAAAATGACGTAAATTCGGTTTAGTAGAATATTCTAGAGGGTTTGAAGAATTTTAAAAAGATATAATATTTATCAATAATTTTCTTAAGGCCCCTAATACATTTAATATACAAAACACATGGTCTTGATCATGATCCACCATTAATAGAATTTTAATCTGTTTTCCTAGCAGATTTCGAGACAGGACATTATAATGACGACGAACATTCCATTTATGTGCACATGAATTTAACTTGGTATTGTGCTACCAATAAAATTATTCTTCAATGAATCTTGATTTAGTGTTTAACACCTAGATATCGTTTCCCTGGATCCTTGTGCACCCCCTTTTTTATAACTAGGAGGATTATCCAATCATATGCTCTTTCATGTAGGTATCCCTTCATCTCATTTAAATTTTTTATCGCGCGGGGTGGGAGTATGAATGTTTTATTATTAATATAAAATAATTATTCATAATTATTCATAATAGAATATGATTAAAATAAATATACAAGAGATAGAGAAATGTGATGCATTATTTTTGTGTTTATTTATATTTTGATCTATAATGGTTATATGCCTACAGAAAATCAAGGTTGTTGTAAGAATGTGTTTGTACAGTTGGGATGAATTTAGATGGATTATTGTTGATCAGTTGCAGAATGGATTTATATTATGAAATTTATTATCTAAATATATTTTCATAAATAAACTGATACTTCAAGATGGAACATGATCAGTTATATACCTTGAATTTATTAAATTTTAATTAATGAACATGTTTTCCCCCAAATATGAATACACCCTGCTTGATTGGTTTTGATGT
Organism: Viscum album; assembly: GCA_963277665.1. Taxonomy (NCBI): domain Eukaryota; kingdom Viridiplantae; phylum Streptophyta; class Magnoliopsida; order Santalales; family Viscaceae; genus Viscum; species Viscum album. The sequence continues at coordinate 1,664,509,105 of OY728137.1, forward strand.
GTTTAGTGTGTTTTTAATTCTATTTCTTCCTTGTGTTGTTTCATGGTTATGGGGTTGAGAGAACAAATTTTTCTTGGGTGATACATGTGGTGAAATTGTATCTTAGGTAAATATTTTTTTTTGGTGGAATGGATGGGTAATTCTTGAGAAGCATGGCTAAAATTTCAGGTTGTGCTAAGGTTATGTTATTGGTCATTATGGGTTTATTGTTGTTATGTAGTCTGTTAATAATGCACGTTTTTCATTAGGTGCATTGTGAGGTTTGGTTGTATGTTGGGCATTTTCATATTTAGAGGAAGGGTATCTCCTAATTACATCAAAGATTGATGTTTGGCATGGATGGTGTGGGTGTTAAGCATATTGTAAATACGAAGTGGTTTTCTCTTTTATGGTTATTTTTTCCTAATCATGGTTTATGTTGTGTTAATTGATGCACTATATTGTTGGTAGTTTCCCATGTAGGGAAAAAATGAATAAAAGGTATCATTAAAAAATTGATAATTGGTTAAATGAGTTGGCTAGAAGTGTTAATAGGTTTTGTCTTTTTGTTAATGGAATATATTTATCAACTTCTAATGTGATTATTTATGGTGATAAATAATAAAATTAAATGTCGAAGAATAGTTTGTAGTACCATATAGAGGTTCTTTGTTTCATTGATAACCCATAGGTTGGTATTTTTTGTTTGATACTATATACACATACCTATATGACAGAGTAGAGAGTAGATAACACATACCAATATTTTGTGTCTGATACTATAAACACATACCCATATGTTGTGTGTTTTTTTCTGGTTTATTTGTTATGAGAAATGTTGTGGTGTATGAGGTGTATTTTGGATGAGATGCATTGAACATTTCCATTTGTTTTGTTGATGGGTTTTGGTTGTGAGGACTCGTTGTATGTAGTTGAGATGTAATGATATTCGTTTTATGAGGTTTTGCGACTAGATATGAGGCCCATGTGTGAGATAGGGAGTTGGTGCATGGTGTATTTGGAATAGGTGGGAGCATATAGACATTTTCAGGTAGGCTGTGAGTGTGTCTAATCATTGGGAAAGTGGTCTAGGGTAACCTATCATCTAATTTAATTATATTACATTTCATGATATTTTTAATTTGGTGAGTGTTCCTTTGGTGATGTTGGGGTGGCTAGTATACCTTCTGAGGTTCTTCTTATTTTGGTTGTTTCTCATGGGGAAATTAGTATGCTTATCCACTTGTGATTTAGAGACATTTTTTTTACCCAATGAGTATACTTTTAATCTCCCCCTAAATATATAAATCATCTTTTAGGTTTATAGTTAGACTATAGGGACCATGTTGGGCATTACTGGCATGGAGGTTGGGATAGTTTTTATATCACTACTTTTTTTTTATTCTGGTACTAACTCAATAGTTTTATTGTGGTTCTCATTTTTTTATTTGAAATAATGCATTTGGGATGGTTTTTTTATTGTTTCATATATTAATACATGTCATTAATTTTTTTTGAGTATGACACATTAATCCCCTATTCATGGTTTCTATAAAAGGGTAATGCCACCTGATATTTTGATATTTATATAGCCTTGGTGCTAGTCACCACCTCGGGGTCTACTGAAGGTGGGACTCGGGGTTCATTATATCACTTTCCCAATTTCCAACATAGGAGGGAAATATTTGGATTGAGGGGGTTGTGACATCAAATTTCATGTGAAATACATTTGGGTAGCTATGTAGAATTGTACTAGTGTTAATATAAAATAAAATTATATATACAACACTTGTTAACACTATAAGAAACTCAGCCCTTTCCATCCCTTACATCCTTCTCAAGTGTTATCCCATATATATCATTCAAGTTGAATCAAATATCATCACATATCAATATAATTAGATCCAAAAACCATTTCTGTCTTTGTAGATTGTCTATAATGTAGCTCAGTATGTCAACACTATTTCTCTTATTAGTTTACAATTTAAACATTGCAGCCCCACTTGGTTCATTCAATGTTCATAATGATGATGATAATAAAATAATAAATCATATGATCCTAAATCTCTATCATGAAGCATAATAAAAACTCCTATTACATTGCGATCCATGGTTCAAAAGACTAATTACAATTAAAATTCACACCCAAATGAACCACTTGAGGAGGAATTAAATCATCTACAAACACCAAACATCATAACATCAACACTCCAATTCAATTATGTTTTTTTCTTTTTCTTTTCTTGAAAAAAATTGAAATTTTGAGGACGAGGTGATAGTGGGGAGGTTATACCCTCATCTAGGGATTATAATATTGGTCCATAAATATTGGTAACAAGAATGACAATAACATTGGTGATGAAAAAAAATACAAAAATAAATAATTATAATTATATAAGAATAAGAATAATATCAAAACATTGAATTTCTATATGATATTTGATATAAATGTTCAATCATATCATTAGTAAAATATTGTTTTATATGAAAAAAACATCATAATATACATATATAAATCATTCCAAAAATTGAAAATAAAGACTAGACTAATGAATGGGAACCACCAAGTCTGCTACCATCCATCCCATGAAACTGGTACAACTCTAAACATTATAGTAAATCACCAGTACAAAATCTATTACATAATTTCAATGAAATATTGTGTACATGAATATAGAGGTGCCTATGTAAGGTCTGATAATGAACTAAAAAATACAACACCAACATTTTCCAATCATACATCCATAATTTTTCATATGTATTACAAAGATTAATAAAAAGTATTTACCAGCACATTTAATGAATTAATGTCTTCCCATATTCTAAATTATAGCAATGATGAAATAATCTTCTCTGGAAAACATTGTTATATATCAGACCATGTACCCCAAATAATTATATGGTTAAAAAATGTCTACATGTATATTTTTTTATCATGTTGATCCATGGGATAGTGCCCATGTTTTCCATGAATGATAATCATATCAATTGAAGCCTTATCTTCCACCAATCAAATATGTCATCGTGGGCTCAATTTTTAAAACATGTATCTAAATTCTAAAAGACACCCAAAAATATGAAATTTTCCAAAAATATATCCACTCAGAAGATCCATATTGGCTTAATTACCTAATGTTATAAGGCATTGTGATGTTTGCACTGTAAAATCTATTCAAATGGGATATTAATCTATTTTCCAGGGGCATAATGATATCCTTCCTCACAGAATTCTAGCCCATCAGCATCATACATTATAGTGAGCCTTAACCACTATGATATGGTCTCAATACCATCATCATATGGTCCATAATTTACCTTGAGGCTATATATGGGGATCACACCCATCATATTCATTAGTGAACACCATCCCATATGGGACATTATATTCTTGGCCTATCACCAACAATGAGTGGTAAACACGATATTGACTAATTCCTACATTTATAAAAACAATTAAAAATGTGTTTCGAAAAATAATGGCGAGGAAAATAAAAAAGTAATAAAAAACATTCCATACCTCTTTTCTCTTCATTCATGTCAAAAAATCTGGATGGTACACACAGTCTCAAGTCACTCGGCCCTTGACCTCATCTAGATTAAATAATCACCATTCTCTGAAACAATATCCCCTCATCCTCATGATGATAATCTCCATAATTCTCTCAAGTGAATCCCAAATATAAAAACACATCACTCCATTCTAGGTGATCAATATTACCTCAGTGCTCTGGCATAGGCGATCACGTTCCTATGGAACTAATGAAAACAATATAATGAATTTATCAAATTTAAAATATAAAAACCCATCATAAACAACCCATTATATCACAATACCATCTTATAGATTCACCAATTTTAGTGAATCATGATCATTCCCATTTTAATCCCATGTTATCAACTAAAAAAATTGAATGAATGAATTGATTAATTAGGGTTTCACTTTGACAACTCATATGGGCGTATTTAGAACACAACCCAAATAAAATTGTATAATTTATCATAAATCCAGGTACCGACTAATATAGGTTATAATGATATATCATGTAAATTTTTCTCCTCTAACATTACTCTAAATGTGCTAAATATTCATTTTGGTTGACTGAATTGAAAATAGGTAAAATAGGCACACACTGATTTAGAACTCTGTATGATATAATAAAGGATAATGATAATCTAGGGTACTAAATAAATTAATGATTCACTACAAAATAGACTGAAATAGATTATAAATTTTCACAAATGATAAATATACCTAATAATTAATGGAGGATGTAAATTAGAACTCTCATTTGTAAATGTGGTGAAAAAATTATAGGAGTAGAAATACTCAAGAAATGAGTTGTGGTTTTATTCAGATTTTGAACCAAATAAATGAGCCAAAATGTTTCGTAAAATGGTATGGCCACATTTTTTGGATCAACATGTGCCAACCATGTTGTTCCCACTATCCGATAACCAAATGATCATAGGATTAGAGAGTGATTTTCCAAACTATACCTAGTCCAAGAGCATTCTATATACTAAAAAAATATAGAGGTTTCTAATGGCCATGAACCCCCACCTGCATTTTTTGAAACTTATTTCTCTAGTATAATACGTTGTACATAATATTACATCTAGTAGGTCATATAGTTTGATCAAACCATTCAACTTTTAATTTTTTCCTAAAATATATATTTTTGTGCCTGTCTACATCGAAAAATATTTTAAACATAGAGTAAATTATTGTTCCTTAAAACAAATAAAAATTAAGGCTTTAGATAAAAAACACAAAATTAGGTTCATAAGATCAAGTGATGTGATATTCAATTCATCAAATAAGAAAATTCAAAAACGATAAGTATTTTTTCCTACTAAAATTCCCAGGAAATTATTATAACAATGATTCCTTTATGGTTTTGTTTCTCTAATAAGAATAATATCAGTACCCAAATTCTAAAAAGATATGTTAATTCTACAATATAAAGACATTAATTATCTCGAGCATATCCCAATGAAAATTTACTATATTGGTTCACACAATGTTGGAGTGAAGTGACACACTTAAATTGAAGGTGATAGAATAGTAGTGTGTCAAATCTTGAAACTATTGGTAATTCTTAAAAAATTTATTTTGATTGTGGGAAATGTTCAATGAAAATTTTGGACATTCCAAAACTAATCCCAGTTCATTTTATTTATGGAGAAGACCCTTCATTTTGTATCTCCCCGTATTAGGTTTTAGTTATAAAGGGAATCATATAGTGGGCATCTACTCAGATCTCCCCTCCAGAATTATCCTTTTAGTCTAATATGGTTGGAGATAGTTTTTGATATATACAAAATGGATATGAAGAAATGGAATTATAAAGTATTTTAACTCTATTAACTTATCTATAAAATGATGATTTAATTTAAAAATAAGATATGGTTATAGATGTAATTCTATTGAACAAGGTTATATCATGAGATAATGGATATTGTTTATGTATTGAATTGATCATGTAGACATACAATTATTTATGGGGACTAGTTAGAGATTTACCATTATAAATTGACATGTATTATGAGAAATCTGATTTACAAAATACATGGGTATCTTTTATATACCTAACCATCAAATAAAATATATTAGAATGAGGTTTTTAGGTTATTGATTTCAAGATGTTTGAGATCACCATATCTTATATTATGAATTGCATTAATTGAAATTTTTTAATATTTATCTGTGATATTGTTTTATTAGTAATATCCATGGATTCACTTCATGTGGTAGTTGTTTTTTTAGTTATTTAACATTCCATGTTTATTTTTCTGCATTTCAAAATGATATATTCCTCTATAGATTAAACAAACTAATCATTTCATCGCATCATTAGTTGGATTGAATTCTATATTAAATAAATAGATAATACTAGAATGATCCAATAATTTTGATAGCTTTCAATTACTATGTTTAATATTTAATTCCCAATATATATGGCTCTTAAATACAACTCAATAGACCAACACATCTAGAATAGAAAAATTATATCTTTGATAATTTACTAAATCATGCACAATCTCTAGATTAAAAATGTTCGGGTTGTAACATCTATTTCCATTCTATATCCTCATATTAAAATATTCATCATACCCATAAATTATTTTTATGGACCATAATACATTTTATGGAATTAAATAGTCATTATGTAATCATGTAGTACAATACTTAGTAATTTTACTTATTTATTCAGTATACATATGAATTAAAATGTGGTCACTCAGACATTAATATATTCATAAATATATTATACCAATTGAACATAGAACACTGTTAATCTAATATTATTGGTGAAAACAAAATAATACTCTTGTCACGTATAATTCTTGAGAGTAATTTCGATTTTAAATACTATTTTTCTCCATCATTTGGTAGTTTTCAAATGATATATATTTTTTATGGTTGAAAATGTTCTATATTATATAAAACTAGTTTAAAATGAGTAATATACACACTTATTTACTATACAATGAAATTATAAATGGATAGACATCATATATAAAATATATTTTTATTTCATCAAAAAAACATATTAGAACATATAGTGGTGATGAATTCTGTGAATTAATAAAATAACACTTATTTATCCTATTAATTTTCCTTTATTAAAATATTATTAATTATATGTATTATATTAATAATGGATATTAATGAGGGATTAGTATTAGAGAACCTAATATTGTGGGGAAAATAGTCATGAATATGATAGAAAAGTATTAATGGTGCATGATAATGAAAAAATATTATATTTGGAACTAATGATGTTGATGCACTGGGATCAAGGAGTGTGATATCAATAGGCCTACATATCCTTCATCATTTTCATTATAGCTCATCCAATAATTTTTTTTAAATTTATACATTACTAAATATATTAATATGTATATTATATATTTTTGAGGTATGAATTCATACAATATTCCATTAATGTAAATTAATTTATGTTAAAAATATTTACATGAGATTGATCCATTGAATAAGAAATGTTTCCAAGTTTAAAAAAATTCCTAATAAATTTATATTCCATTAGTTAAATAATATTTTGTAAAACCATTAATTCTATGAATGTTATTTTTAGTTACTATGTAAATTTGTTGTTTAATTTTTAAACACATTGAATAGAACTACATTAAAAAAATTAAATAACATAACCTTTTGAAGATAAATTGATTTATTGGAAGTACAATACAAAATAAAATATGTTTTTTCAAAATTATGATATGAAACATTATAATTCTAGAAATCATATTAAATCAAATGAAAAAAAACAATAATAGAATATGTTAAATAATAAATGAAATAAAAAATACATGCATTCCCTTGATTTAAATTATTTCAAAAAGCATTCATCAGTAACTAAAAAATGATAAATAAAACTAAATACCAATAAAAATGTTTATAAAAGTGATAGAATATATTTTTTTAAAAACATTTTTCATTATTATATAAGAATATATGGATTCAATTATTATCAATGTAGTTAATTAAGAAAATTAATTATTATGGAATAAAATTTCCCTTCACATCAACATAGAATGCTCAAATGAAGATTCAAATAACACATTAAACAATATTGAAAATATAATAAAATATTTTTATTCTATAAACGCAAATAACAAAATTATCTATTCACTTTTCTGAAAATATTTAAAATTTTGATTTGTTTTCAAAAAATAATTCTCTTACATTTATTTTAAAACACTGTAGATAATAAATTAACCATGATATCATCTTATTACAATGAATCATTTGATGGTATGGATTAGTTAATTTATATAGAAATAATTATAATGATATTAAAGATTACATGAAAATAATGCATTTAATATCATATGGTCATGATATTGGACGTTTATATTAAATATATACAATATCTTAAAATTATCTAATTTATATCTATAGGAAACCTTCCTTCAAGGTAAAAAACATTAATTCCATTTTTAAAATAATAAGAATAAAATATTACCAAAATAAATTTCTATTAGTAGGATATGGAGTTTATAAAATTTAATTAAAATATGTTTTTATAATAATTATATTTTATCATATAATTTAGATTTTAGGAATATAAGGTTTTTTATAATATTTGACCCATACATAACCAATTTATATAAAAAGATGATATTTTCAATCATGTAATTTACTGAACGTTTTAGGATAAATTAATTTAATAAAAATATATTTTGATATATATACCATAAATATAAAAAATAAGTTTGAAAATCAAATATTAGTATCTATTTATTAAATAATTATTACTTCAACATTGTGTCCACTATAATACTATTATTGAAAAAATTCATTATAATACTTTAATACTAGAAATTGTTTATACGAAAGATGGCGTAGATTATATAAATTTATTTAATTTTCAATATTATTAAAAATAAAAAAGAGATAACAATAAATTTTGATCTTTTATTTTATATAAATAATCGAAAAAAATGAAATTTTTATATTTGCAGATAAAAAATGTGTTATTCAATTTTCAAGAATTTTTTTTAAATAATCCTATGCTAAAAAAATATTCAGTCCCCAAATGTTGATGTTTCTATTTTTTTCTAGGATAATGAACACATGCATGTAATTTTTATTTAAAATCATAATATAGTCAATATTAATCTCAATTATTATGAAATTATTGATTATAATTTGGATTGTATAAATTATATATTTCATCCCTATGTTCAATTGGACAATGATGGATGATAACAAATATAATGATACAAAAATCATTTTTATGATGTGATCATTAGATTAAAGTGTAAGAGAATATATCCTTTGTATTATGTACTGTTGATTATGATATCTTGGAAACCATAATTAGATATCTATAAATTCAGAAATTAATTTTAGATACAGCTGAGGATATAAATTTGATCACGTGATAATGGTATAAGTATCTGAAATTTTATGAGATTATATTTAATTTTTATAGTGGAAAAAATATTTTCACCAATTCATGGTTCATAAAGATACATATTGATGTTTTTATTTATGTGTGTTTTTTCTTAGAGGCAATGATGTGTGATGTATTTGTATTAATTATTATATATTTTATAGAAAATTTTTATTACCTTATCATATATTATCAAAGAATATGTTTTCTTCAAAATAATGATAATTATTATCCTTCATAATCAATAATATTCCAGGGATGGAATTTTCATCGTCTAAACCCTCATGTAAGGAAATGTTCTTTTAAGGAATGTTTTATGTTTTATTGACAATAGAGGTTATGGAGTGTAAAAAATATTTTTCTATCATTTCCATAAATGATATTATGGTTATTGAATACATTTCTCCAAAGGATCTATAGTTGTTAATGTATTGGGTTTAATAAATTATAAATTTTTAGAGGTATTATATAGTGACCCTAGATTTTTCACCTTACATTACATGATTTTAATCATAATTATAAATCATAGTTCTGGCCATGGACTGTAAAGTCTAGTGTCTTTGAAGACTAGGTACATAATACTAAAAACATGTGACTAAAAAACACATATTTTTTTAATCAAAAAATTGAGATACTAACTTCCATTGTGATCAAACATATACATTGGGTACCTTGGGATACACATGAATAAAAAGATGATATAAAAGCACAGTAAGGGAGTATACATAAGAACAAAGCATTAGCATAATGAATAAAATGCATGACATGTTAACATAAAAAGGCTTGTAACGAATAGAATCTTAACATATAATCATGGAATCGACTAAACAAAGACTCATATAAATGTAAGTGTAACATTAAATATGAATTTAGTATGAGTAATGGATAACCTCTAATATTGTCTCATTTAATTTTTGAATCCAAGGTTAACAGCCTAGACCGTTGCACATAGTAGCACATGCCACGGCTAACTACCAAGACCGTCTCCCATAATGTGTCATCAGAATCAACTTTACCCAAAGTAGTGAAGTTCTATCTGGGGGCCCCAAACATAAAATTCCCTGAATATGATTTTTACATAATTTATCAACATATTCAATCATATAAAAATATAAGGGTTACCCATTGAAAGGATTGGGTAGCATAATCAAGACTTAAAAAATAAAAATGGTCATACCATAAAAGTTTCCATGAAAGAAAAGAAATAAAATATACATAGACATTCATAAAGGAAATAATAATTTATTATGGTATGTAATTTAATGTATATGTGGCCACATGTATGAAAATTATTCCTGAAAGTTTAGCGTAAAAATATTTTTGAGCGGTTATAAAGAAAGTAATCTAGAAAATTTAAAATAGAAAAGGGGATCATCTATTATATAAAAGTATTAGTTAATAAATATGTTTTTCATTATAAATAGTATGATTTCATCATTTCAATGGTGGCTAAAACAAAAGATATTGTATACTTGAAATAGATTAAAAAATTGTGAAGTTCCCTCAAAAATAGGTTTTCTTATCGAGTAGTATTGATGATGGAATCATTTAAAAGAATGTATATACCCAAAAGTAAATGAGGTATGGATCATGAATAATGTTCTTGGAGACATCACATAACATTTATAATATTAACATAACCATAATAAATAAACTCTTTTAGGTAAACATGATGATAAAGAAAACAGAAAGAATATTTGATGTCTGGGTGGAATCCATTACAGAATATCAGCATGGTATCGTGTATACAAAAGATAGATTAATGAATGATAAATGGGGTTTATCATCATCCAAAAATCCTGATCACAATATGGGGGAGGTGCCTAATAAAACTATATAAATAGTAATTACACAAAAAAGGGCACAACATTAAGAAAAATCTTGAATAAATGTAAATGAACAGGATCCATTACCATATGTCGGATTGTGTTCTCCACTTGATATTAATGACTCGAATATCCCAATTAGATTAATTAATTAGTAATTAAAGAACCAAGAATATATATATATATATATATATTATTTAGTATAACATTTTTAGGTTCATTAATTAATTTTTTATTGGTTATTAGGTTCAATTTCATTGTTCGGGTCTATTAATTTTCTTTGTTTTTATGATCAGTTTACATATTTTCGTGAATGAATAAACATGTTATTTGAATGTGGTTTTCCTGAAATGAATTTATTTGACATTATGGAACATACAATAGATTACATGGTTTGAAGTTTAATTTTTCTACTTGGATTTATTTCAATTAATTGTATACAAATTTAGTGATACCATTTTGGGTTAATTGACTGTTTTTTGTCACAATGACCATGTTCTATTTTATAAATCCATATCATGTGTAGAAAATCATTAAATAACCCTATATGAGACCTAAAACATAGATTATAGTCTGGGTAAACTATGAAAATTTTTTCATGACCATAATTGAAGATGGTAACAGAAATTGGAAACCCATCATCCTTGAATGTCAAAATTTAACACAACTCAGATGGTGTATTTAATACTAAAATAAAAGATGAGTACAGAATGGATTCTGATAACTTATAAAATTATCATAACAAAATGACATTACATATAATGTACTAGAGTTTTCATAACATATGGATTATTATATTTATGGATATAAAAGAATGAATGGACCATGAATAAAAAATGAAATAAATGAAAAGAGTAATTTACCTCTTGAATCAACCATCATTGAGAGCCTCCAAAAGGGGAGAGTTTTGGTTATTTTGAGGATACGAAAGGATGGTGGACGTGATGGAAGATCTTGGGGAGTTATGTGGGAAGAATATATGAAAATAACAATGCTTAAGAAGAGAAAAAATATGAGGTAACGGGAGGTGGTATTTATAGTGGGGGGAGGGAGTTTTCATAATATTATATTCATTAAATTGTTATTATTTGATAACTCTAGAAATAGAGATGCCTAAATAACCATGAATAGTAAAACAATTAATGTGAGTTCCATATATGCATTCATAAATCACTTGTGATATCAAGAATAGTTTATTTAAATTATATTTTATTTATATGGTAATATAATGAATTTTATTATTCACAAAATAATTCAACTATTTCTAAAAAATAACAACAATTCGACCTTAAAATTTATTGATGTGTATAATTCAAAAATGAACACCATTTTTCAAATACATTTTTTTAAATATTATTAATTTATTTTTTAAGAAAAATCACAATTTAATTGAAAAATATCAATTTTAAAACATTTATTTTCATATTCCAAAATATTTGTATATCTTACTTCCATATGAATCTTATTTATAAACAATAATATGAAAGGATGCTCTTTATTTTTGTATGTCACAATTCATAATGGTAAAATTACTATTCATAATGGTGTGTTACTATTCACCAATAATTATGTTGGTCATATTAGACTCCAAATAGCGTACTGGTCGCAACTATATATGTCATATTTTCAAAATTCAAATAAATAAACTGACAAATTTATGATTAAATGTCATATATAACATATTTGTTAATTATTTTATGATTTCAAGTGATTATATTAAATAATTATTTGAAAAAAGATTCCATTTGAAACATTGGTCGGTTACATTATCCCACCAAATGAAATTTCTCCCTGCAAATTTTATTTTCAATTCTAACACATAAAGTGGTGTGGGTACATTTCCATCGCTGCCTTAATATCATATTCATTATTTCCTATTATAATTTTCTTCATATAAATAGTTTTCATTATTAACAATGGGTCCTTGTGATATTTTCAAAATCATGAACTTCTTATTCCCAGAAACAGCTCAGGTGTTTTGGTTTATATTGATTGAAGCATCGATTAGTCTTTAAAAATCTATTTCTTATATATATTTTCGAAATATAATCTTGAACATGTTTTTTTATAAAAAAAAGTCTTTTTGATTCATTTTCTAATATTTTAAAATATTGTTTCGGTAAATCAGTTTATGTATTTCCTAAAATTTAAGAATCTATATTTTGATACATATACGTTGTTCATAGGTCTACCTCAATATATGAATCTAGGAAAACTTTTAGTGCATTATAATTTACAAATAAAAAGAGAAATACGAAAAACACCTAATGGTACTTCCCAGACATTGCATGGTAATATTGATGGGATTGAAATATTCACCAATATAAAGTACTTGATCATTGAATGAATTGTACAATTCTAGAGGTATTTGATTCCTCATAAATCTATTTACAGTTAACTTGGATAATTGAAAAAGTATCAATATCAATAAATCATGAATTCAAGATGATATTTCTAAGTAGTTCATCGTGAATTTAGAGAAGAGTATTTTTTGACTTTACTCTTTCTATATTTTAGAGACAAAAAATTAAAAACAATTAGGGGGTTTGAATACACTGATATTAAAGAAAAAATCTATACATTGAACATAAGTGGATAAAATTTTAAAGGATAAGTATATCCTGACATGTTATTTGCAATGATTTAATCTATTTTATCCTTGATCTATTTCGTAAATTATATTATTAGGGGATTTTTATTTCCTTAATAATGGTTTTTACTATTCTCAGGAATTTTCTGAAGAATATCATCTAGGAGTGTCAAAACAAGAGTGTATCATGTCCCGTTGGCATATACATGGATACCTCCAGTCAGGCCCAAAACTTCTTTTCTGAGTTCTAATTCCTAGGTACATGCATTCCACAACTACAACAAACTATTTGAATGTAGATTGGGAAGTATTTTTTAATAAACAACTTAATCTATACTTATCATTATTTAGGGAAGTATTCTTATACTTTGTATTATCATTTAGGTTCTCAAAAAGGATCCCTTTTCCTAATATCCAAAAATAAGTAAACCTCCCACTTATATGAACTATATCAAACCTATCATTTTCTTATAAAATTACATGATTTTAATAATAAGTATACATCATATTACAAGCCAAGGATTGTGAATCCTAATGTCTTTAAAGACTATAAACACAATCCTAAAAACATTGAACTAAAACAATATGCTTTCTTTTATCTTTCAATTGAACTAATAAAATCCATTGTGATTAAAAAATAATATGAAACCCTGAGGAACACATCAAAAAAAGGATTTTCTAAAATCCCAATAAGGGAGTATACATAAGAATAAAGCATTATCACATAGAATATAATATAGGAAATGATGATATAAAAAGGGATGTAACAAATGGAACCTTAACATATACACATGTAATCATACAAACAAGTATTAATATAAATGTGGCAGAAACATAAAACATGACATTAATGTGAGTATAGGAGAACTACCATAATCATTTCACATAGTAGCATAGGCCGAGGATAAATTCGAAGACCGTCACACATAGTAACCCAAGCTAAGGCTAACAAATAAGAAATTGAACATAACATCTCATGAGACTCAACATTTTCTAACATATTTGGGTGCTTTATGGGTACACATACATTAATATTCCATGAATATAATTTCCACAGAATTAATCATATATAATCAATCATATATAATCACAAGGGTTACCCATATAAATGATTCGGTACTAGAATCGTGACATAAAGCATAAAAATGTATGTATCATACAATTTTCAATGAATAAAGGAAATGAAATATAAATGGACATTTATATGGTAAAATAATCATTTATCTTGGTTTGTTATTTAAATCAGATGTTAGCACATTCAAGAAAATGGATCTTGAAATTTTAGCCTTAAAACATTTTTGTGCAGTTGTATGGAAAATACGATAGAGGCTTTATGGTTGAAAAGGGAAAAATCCTTTATATAAACCCATAATTGAAACAATAATGATATATTAATAATAAAATAATTATCATAAAGACAATTTTGGCTTTTAAATAAGATATATTTCAATTTAAATTGTGAAAAAATTTGGGAAGTTATCTAAAAAACAGGTTTTCTTATCCGGAATTATTGAAGAGGGATTTAGGTAAATGAATGTATATCCCAGAAAGAAGATGAGGTATGGGTATTTAAAAATGAGTTTGGAAGAATAATATAGAATTTTTATGATGAATATAGGAATAATAGATAACCTCATATAGGAAAAAATAAGATAATGAAACCTGAAGGAATAAATGATGTTCGGGTTGAATCTCATACAGAATATCGGTACGATATCATGTGAACTTGTTAGGGATTAATCAGAGGGAATGTGGTTTCTAGTCATTTAAAAATCATGAGGAAAATAAGGGAGAGGTGGTAAATCATACCCCATCACTTGGAATTTCATATAAAATGGACATAATGTAGAGGAAAATTTGACATATAAATGGAATGGAGAGGATATCGTACCTTAAGTATGATGGTGTTCTCCACATGATATAAATTACCTGAATAATCAAAATAGATTCAATAATTAGTAATTAAATCCCCTATATTATATATAAAATATTTATTATAACATTTTAATGTTCTCTCATTACCTTTTGTATTGGTTTTGAGGTTCAATTTCATTTTCTGAGTCCGAATTTTTTCTTGGTTATTATAATCAGTATACTTATGTTCATGAACAGTTAATGGTGTATGTTGACAGTTATTTTCCAGAATAGATATTATATGAAATTATTGAACGTAAAAGATATTAAATGGTTGTAAATTCAATTTGGGTACTAGGAGTGAAGTAATATTTTTATATAATTATTTAGTGATATACCCTTTAGTTAATTATCGGTTTTTTGCCAAAATAAAGATGGTTTGTTTTATAAAACAAAAACACATATACAAAAAAAGATTTTAGAACCATAAATGAGACATAATAGATATATTATTTTCCAGTTCATCAATAAATATGGTTTGATAATAACCGATGATGGTAACTGAAATTGAAAACCCATCTTCGTTGAATGTGGTTATTTAACACATCTCAGATGGTGTAAATTAAGAGAATCCCTTATCTTAAGTCCGATTCTATTCTGTACTTTCTATTAATGACCTGAATAATAAAATTAGATTCATTAATTAATAATTATATAACCTATTCTATATATAAATTATTTATTATAACCTATTTATGTTCATTCATTACTTTTATTATTGGATATGAGGTTCAATTTCATTATTTGGTTTTGTTCATTTTCGTGGTTTTTAAGATTGATTTACTTATTTTCATTAACATAAAAACATTTAAGTTGAAATTAGTCATCCAGAATTGCAGTTATATGAAATTATTTAAAATCTATGAGATTACATGTTTGTAAATTTTATATTGTTACATGGGGTAATGTAGAATCATTATATGAAACATTACTAATATCCTTTTGGGTAAATTGGTTGTCTTGGCCACAATGAAGAGGTTTTGTTTTATAAATCAATAACAACTGTAAAAATGGATTCTAGAACCATATATGGGACATAATACATATATTATGGTCTTGTTTAACCATTAAGATATATTCATGACCAGAACTGAAGATGGTAAATGAAACGGAAAACCCCTTGTAATTTTATGTGTAATTTAACACATATGTGGTGATGTCTTTATGACTAAAAAAGTGTAAATGATAGATGAAAATATGTTATTCCATTATCATATAAAAATTTATTACAGGTATGGTACTAGAGATCTCATAACATTTGGATTAGGAGAGGTTAGGATAGAAAAGAAAACCAAATAATGTGTAAAGAATATGAATTAAAATAATATAGTAATTTACCTATTAATTCAACATTTCTTCAGAGGCTCTTAATGTTGAGAGGATTTGGACTATTGAAAAGAATGAAGGATAATGGATTTTGGGAAGGATCATGGGTGGTATTTTGGTCAGAAATTAGGCAAGGAACAAGGTATTTGAAAAGGAAAGAGATGAGGTAAGGAGAGGTGGTTTTTATAGTGGAGGGGAGGACAATTTTTATAATATTATAATCATTTGTTTATTATTATTCTATTATATAAGAAATAGAGAATAATACATGAATATAATAGTAATAAATTAATTTGAGTTCATGATTTGTGTTCTTACATATATTATGATGTCGAGAATAGTAGATTTAAATTATAATTTATTTATACTATCAAATAATGTATTTTAATAATCACCAAAAAAATAAACTATTTCAGAAAAATCCAAAAAAATATATCATATCCATTTTTCAATGTTTATAAACCATAAATGATGTCCATTATTCAGAAATAATTTTTTATATATGTTTAATTTATGTTTTAATTAAAATCACACTTTACTCAAAGAATAAAAATTCTAAAACATTTATTTTCATATTCCCAGATATAGGTACATATTATAACTACATAAAACTTCTTTAAATATTATTATAAGTAAGATTACTATTCATTAATATATGCCACTATTCATAAGGGTTTGTTATTATTCACAAAAAATTATGTTGTTCATATTATACTGAAAATAACATACTGATCACAAACATGAAAATCAGATTTTAAAAATTCAAATCACAGAAGTAAAAAATCATATGTTTAATGGAACCACATCACTTACTATTTCATTATGGTGTGTTTTAAGGTGATTATATGACATAATTATAAAAATATAAACTTCAATTAAATCATTTGGTCGTTACATATATTGTCAAAGAAGTCACGTAGATATTATATACAATGTCAACAGTTATCTAAACGTCTTAAATATTGGTATAAATTTAATGAATTATATTATTTTAAAAAATATTGGCCATATAATATCCTTTACGTGCAATTAGATTTAAATCCAAAACACTAAGCACTGGTTAATTTGTTTATATTTCAACCCTAATATTACATTGATCACATAATGTTCATCGTACAATTTTTTAAATTACTTTGTGATTTCAAACAATTACATTTCGCAGTTTAATTAATCTAAATTTTAAATTTCTAGAATAAAATTTGTTAGATACCCATATTGTTGTGTTCAATAATTATTTACAAATATATATATATATATAATTAAAATGTTATTACTTTTTTATCCAATGATGTAGAATAACATTTTTAAGGAATCTATAAATGTTTTTTATAAACATAGATAAATCTTAAAAAATTTAAAAATTATTATCATTCCGGATTTAAAGAATGAAACATCTGTATAAGATAAATTAATTATCTCAAATGTAATAATTTGAGTGATATATTATAAAATAGATTTTGGGGTCATCAAAAATAATTTATCATAATAATGATTCATTGTTTTATTGATAATGGAAAAATATTATGTGGAACTGAGACATGAATGTAATTTAATGGATTTATTGAAGCATTATAATGGAAAAATATTATATTATGAACTAAAGATGTTGATGAACTATGATTACGGTAAATGATGCCATTTTACAAATTATCCATCATGGGTTTCATTATAACTCATCCATTTTCTTGATTCTATGAATTTATATAGTACTGAATGTATTCATATCAATACTTAACATTGTATATGTAAGGTGTACTAAAATATTCATTTAAATAAAAATAATTTAAAATATAAATATATATTTGAGATAGATCCCTTGAATATAAATGTTTTCATGTTGATGAACTTCATATTAAATTAAATTAACATTAGTAAAATTATATATTGAAAGTATATTAATTATATGAATATCATATGAAATGAATATATAAATGGTTTTTTTAATTATAACACACATTGAATAAAACTATCAAAATAACATTAAAAAATATATCCTTTCTACGTTAAATTTATTTATTTCTAATTAAATAAAAAATACAAAGTGTTTTTCTGAATTATTATATCAATAATTATATATCTAAATATATTATTCTAGTAATTAAAGTCAGAAATAAATGATGAAGTAATATAAATAATCGAGATAAAATACTTACAATCCCTTGTTTAAAATTAATTCAAAAATATTTTATCAATAACTAAACAATAATATATGAACCATAAAAAAACAAATAATGTAAACATAAGTTTCAGAATCTATTTTCATTAAAACAATATTTCATTACTTTGATATGGATAAGAGGAAAACATCCATGAGGAATGGGCAGTGTCCATCTTCATCACTAATGTTCTCCTATTTTCTGGATGTTTTTTTTATTCTATAACATTGTATATTTAGTGGTTCTTTATGTTTCCTCCATAATTAATATTTATTTTTATATTCATTGAATGAATGTTTTTATCATTGGATGATTACAAATGTTCTGAACCGTTTTTTGAAAAAAATGGATTCAAATATTATCATCATAGTTTATGAAATCTATTCATTATTATGGAATACAATTTACCTTATCATCAACACAAAATGTTCAAATCATGATTGAAATATCCATTAAAATATTAATGATGTTGAAGTAAATATTATTTTTCCATAATGAAATATTACATCATTACGTATATGATTTTCCAAAAATAAATCCAGAACACATTTTATTCAAAAAATAATTGTCATAAAATATCAATCTAAAAAACCCAAGGATCATTAAAAATAACCAACCTATAATCATATTACAATTATTTCATTGATTTTATGGTGTCATAAATCATTAGAGGTATAATTATTGTGATAATAGAGATTGTGTGAATGTAAAACAAGTAATTTCGTACGTTAATGATAGTTTATGTTTATATGAAATATAGAAAATATCTAATAATGATAAAATTTATATATAGATGGAAAATAAATCAATGTAAACCAAAATAATTATTCCATTTTAAAAACATTAAGAAGAAAATATTACCAACATGTATTTCTATGGGTGGGTATGAGGTTAGTAAAATTGGATAAAAATATATTATTATAAAAGTAATATGGTATCCAAAAATATATAATTTATTAGGAATATTTTATACAATATTACCACACAACATCTATAAATTATTTATAAAATGAAAAGTTCAATCACACAGTACACTGATATTTTTGGGAAAAATATAGCAAATATGAAAATCAATAATCAAATATATACATAAAAAATGTTTGAAAATTAAATAGAATACTCTATTGTTATAATAATTATATTGAGCACCATGTACAATATAATAAAAATACAAAAAAAAATACTTATAGTACTATAATTTAAAAAATATAGAATTAATAAAAATAGATTACATATAATTAATTCATATTAAAAATAAAGTAATAAAACAAGATAATATCAGTAAATTTTTACCTACTAGTTCAAAAAAATTACAATTACTAAGGAAATATGTATATTTTAACATAAAAAATATGTTCTAAAATATTACGGAATACATTTTTTATTTGGTATAGGAAAAAATAATTGTAATTAAAATAATAAATAAGTGTTGGTGTGTTTTTTGGGATGATGAACATATTAAAATCCATTCTTTTAAAAATCATTATACAATTAATATTAATCTAAATTATAATGAAATTATATAGTGAGGATTTCTAGGGGAATATTGTGTAATCCATACCTATGTTCATTTGAACTAAGATGAATGATCAAACTATCTGAAGATATAAAAAAAATTGATCATCAGATGAAAGATTTATAGAGTATACCCATATAATGATGTTGAGTTGTGTATGATTTTGGAGTATTAATACCGGTAAATCACATAATTCAGCAATTTTTTTTGTAATAAAAAGAGGATATAAATTTTGTAATGTGATTCTTGGACAAGATATAAACATGTTATGATATATTATGTGGTTTTTATAGTGCAGATTTTTTTCACCAAATTAATTGTTCATAGAGATTAGGATTGGACATTGTTTTAGTGTGTTTTTGTGAATAGATACTGATGTGGTATGAATTAATTTTAAATATCATAGATTTCATGGATAATGTTTCTCATTTAATCATATATAATATTATAGGATATTTTCATTGATCCTATGGTTATTGTTATACTCCATAATTAATAATATTTCATGGATAGAAGTTTCATTGTCTGAACCATCATGATAAAAAATATCTTTGTGCAGAAATTTTATCGTTTTACTATACCTGGTGTTTCAAGAGGATAAATCCTCCTTTTTTCTATCATTTCTATCAAAATGATTATTTTTTTAATACATATATATATACATTCAATAGTAGATAATGTACTGGGTTTGGGAAATGATATACTCATATAAGTATACAAACAAAGAAGTTAAATCAATATTTTATAATGTGGTTCATGTTATCTAACTATCTTATACATTTTTTTTTAAAGTGAATAATTGAATTAATTTCAACAATAGAATTTATATAATATCCTTTATGTGTTTGTAGATTGTAATCCAGAAATTTGTGCATTGGTTAACATTTTTTATAAATTTCAACACTATAATTATATTTACCACACAATGTTCACCATCCAATTGTATAAATTTATTTTTTCTTTAAGAAAATTTCATTTCGTACATTGATTAATCATAATTTTCTATATATTATCTTCATTTTTTGGTATCCCCTATTATAGTCCTATATCATTATTTTATTGGAAAATATTATATATATATATTAATCATTAAAATATAATTAATTTTTATCCAATAAAGTGGAAAAATATTGTAAAGAGATGCGGAAAAATTTATTATAAGTATACCTAACTTATAATAAAAAAATCATTACAATTTGTGATTAATATAATAAAATATCAGTATAAGATCAATTCCTTATCCCAAGGATCTTAATTTATTTGATATTTTATCAAAAAGAAGTTAGACTGATATACAACGATTTATTTTAAAACAATTATATTGCAGAAAAAACTAATTAAGGATTGGGAGAAACATTTAAAAACAATATATATATATATTATAACTTCGGTATTGATGGTCGATTCGTCCAAAGAATATGATAGTGATTTTTGTAATTTTAATGTTCCCTGGGTTATTGAATGAAATGTGGTGGTGTCAAACATTCTATTTGAATTCTGTTAAATTAGGTAAAATGATTTATCAGTGGTAAACCAAAATTAGTGAGAAATGTAACCTTTATCAAGATAAATTGATAAATATTGATAAAGGATGCATGTATCCATGATTTTGATGAACAAATAACAGAATCCATTATCAGTGTTGATAATAACATTTATTAAAAATGAAGTTAATGGAATAAATAAATTATAATGTTCATATAAATTATAAATATATTAAATAGATAAATTACAAAAAATATTAAAAATTTCTTTTAAATATAAAATATTTAAACTAAATTACCTCCAAACATAAAAAAAATATAATGGTTTAAAATACATGTATAATAAAAGAATATTAAATACTAAAATTCTAAATTTACCCACATATTGAAAACATGAAATCACATTAAATAAAAATGTATCAATAAATTGAAAAAAGAATAAAAATGTAAAATATTTATTTATAATGAATAAATAAAATTAAATAATTGAATAATAGAAATCAATAAATAACTAATATGAAAATTTTCTTATAAAATTATGAAATTAATTTTTATTGTGTATTAATAATGAATAAAAATTGATTATATAAATTTAAATCTTATTGAAATTGTTTCATATTAATAAATAATTACTAAAAAATAAAAATACCTTAAAAATTCAATAAATTTTACAAATAAAAATATATTATATATTTATAAATATATTTTCGAAAAAATAAATAAAAATATTAAAACAATAAAATTTAATAATAAAAAATGAATCAATTATTAATATAATAAACATGTAATAATAGGTATATAAATTTATATATATATATATATATTAATATTTAAAACAAATATTTAATTATATAACAGATAAAATAAAATCTCATTTTTATGAATGTATTATATATATATATATTATTACTTGTTCACTTAAATGATTAAAAATATTTTAAATTATTTATTATTTATATAAATATTTAAATATTTCATATCATAAAAAATTTATATATAATTTTTTTGTTTTATTTTTAGAAAGTAATATTTTATATATAAATGTAAACAAATATAATAAATAAGAACATAATAGTATACCTAAAAATATTTTCATAATATTTTATTTAAATACAAGATATTATAAATGAATTTTACTAGTTAATATATATTTATATATATTATAAGTTAAATTTAAACAATATTTCGTTTCTTTTATAGGTAATTAAAAACATAAATATTTTTTTTATGTAATTATTTATTTATATTTAATATATAATTATATATAATTATTATTTTAATGTGTTTATATATATATATTATATAAAAGTATGTTAATTACATTCAAAGAAAATAATTATTTTGTAATTTTAACTGATGACATATATATATTAATACTATCAACTAAATATTAAACAATTAAATTTTGTTTTAATATTTAATTTCTTGTAATTTATGTTCACTTTTTTAATTCACTCTATGTAGTTAAATACATTTTTGACATGAAATTTGTCGATATATATATACACTAAAATATACATTATTACTTAGACTGTAATGTTTGTGATAATGTGTAGGTATATAAATATACAAATATATGTAAGAATGGGGACATTATATGATGAAAACTCCCATTTCGATCCTTTTGGTTTTATTTCATTATGGCCTTTGTGGTCACATTCAGATGGGCATTCATGTCATGTAATGTTGGGGTTAATGAGACATCTAATATCTCTCTTTCATCCTAATTAATAAAATATTCTTTCCTTAATATATGTGTTCGGACCTCAAGGTTGTTCTGAAATATAATTATAAATATATATACTACAACGATATATTTGTGAAATTCAAAACACAACAGATTTATGAGGTTGCATAAATGTATATTCATATGCACAAACACACACACACACATAGAAAAAAACTTAATCAAATGATCATACATATACATATACATACATACAGATATAAAGAAACATATACACATACACACACCAATATACACATCCACATACATACATACACACAAAACAACATTACTGAACCTATGTACACATACACATAAATAATCATTAAAATATTCTGATATAAATAAATTTATACAAACCCCCATAGACATAAATACTCAAACACAAACACATACATAGGAACATACACAAGCACATAAAAATGCGAACATGTAGACAAACATCACTACCACAAAACTGGGCATCGAAAGAGCTTACTTTTATCATCTCTATGCAGAATGCGATGATAAAGGGATGTGACTTTATCAACACCACCAAAAAGAGTTGACAAATGTTCCCTTTATCAGCACTAACAAAAGCGATGAGAATGTGTTCCTATTAACATTTTTTTCTTAACTCTAATAAATGTTAAATTTACCACAACTATTATTAGCACTGAGAAAATTTTTTAATAAAAAAATTTATGAATTATTATAAAATTATTAAATTTATATTAAAAAATAATGTATATTTGTTTAAATTAAATACAAAACAATTTTTTATAGTTAATATTTTTTAAAATAATTGAAATATACATATATATAATGTTTTAATAGAAAATTGAATTTCAAATATTTTACTTTAATATAAATATATATATATATTTAAATAACTATATAATTATAATAAAATTCATTAAATAATAAATTTATTTATTAGTTTAAATATATTTATTAGTGATTTATTATATTTATATTTACTTTATTTATTATATTTATTTTATTTAGTGGACTAATTCATTATATTTACTATAATTACTATATTTTATATATTTATTTTATTTATTTTTTATAAACATATAAAAAATTATAATATATATATATTTAAAATTATTTAATATATATGTTTTTTCTAATGAATTGGGTCAATGAATCTATTTACGATGCGTATATGTTTTGTATCATTCATGAATGTTCATTTATATATTACGACACGTTGTCTATTGATTTGGTATATTAATTAATTAATAATCATTACCAGATGAACTATATATGTTCTAAAAAAATTTCTTATAAAATAACATTAAATATATTTAAATAATAAATATATTTTATTATATTTTTAATGATATATATAAATACTTTCCAAATAAATTTTTATTTATAATTATAACTATATAGATCAAACTAATTATAAAATAATACATATAATATTATAAATTTATTAATATATATATATATATATCATCAATTATATACAAATATTTATGAATATATACTATTTATAGTCATAATTATTAATAAATAAACAAATATTTATCATATATATAAATTTAATTAAATATATAATAACATAATTATATTGTTAAAATTATACATTTATCTGCGCTTTTTTAGGGATGATAAATTTGGTCATTATCTACACCAAAAATAACTAATAAGAGATATATTTATTTTCACTATAATATATTTGCTGATAAATAGGTCATTTATTAGCGCTTTTTTAGTGCTGATAAAAGCCAATCATTATCGATGCTAAAATGAATCTAATAAAATAATTCATTATGAGTGCTATAATTTGAGCAGTAATAAAGTCCTATAGTTATTTACACTAACAAAGCACTAATAAGTTTATATATTATCCATGCATTGAATTTTAGCCATGATAAAACATAACTTTATTAACACTTTTAATTAACACTAATAACAGTTCCATGGGGTTTTTTAAATGAACCATAATAGGCTCTTCCTCCATCCCATCCATTCAAACCTTAGCGAATGCAGACCCCTCCACTATCGATCCCTCCTTTACCGAAACACTTCCCCCTCTTCATCCTCAACCTTCACCGCGACCCCTCCTCCTCCACCTCCTCTGCTACCGCTGCCTCATCCTCCTCCTATGCGGCCACCATATCATCCCCCTCTACTTCTGTCACTTCCTATTCATCCTCCCTCCTCTATGATAGTTGTTAACTCATCCTACTCTACCATCAAATTTTCCACCACCTCCTCCTCCACCTCCATATTCATTGCCTTCTCCACCTCCTATGCTCGGATTCATCAGTTTTTTCTCATTATTCTTAAATATTCATAGATCCATGGTTATTATTTTTCTTGGAACTATTGACCAAGTATATTGGGGACAATTCATAGGTTTTATTGTTGATATTTAAGAAATTTTGTTAGATATAGTTAGATTAACATGGTTTGAGATCAGATATTGAAGTTTTCTTATGTCATTAATCATTTTTAAAACTGTTCTAAGGTATTTTTATTCTCTCTAATCTTCAATTCTCACTTAACCAAGTGAATTTGATTTGATTATTTATTTTCATTGAATTTTTTTGAAAAAACTTATTTGATTCATGATGGAAATCCCATGTTATATGGTTTTGGAAAAATATTTGGTGTTTCAAAAACACTATTTTAATGTAATATTATATTATTGTTTTAACATTATGGTTTTCTTTTGACACATGTAATGTGTTTGACGAAATAATTTAATTGATGATTTTTTATTTATTTCGAATAGTATTTATTAATGTTCCGCATGATTTCATGGGTTGTACATGAACATAAATAATTGTAGTATGTCAAATGGGAACTTGGATATTTTTCACCCTGCGATGACTTGGTGGATTAATGTGAGGTCACTCATGAGAATGTAATTTTCAAATGAGCATGCATGGTGAGCGGTTATAGAAATAAATGGACAGATTCCTAATAATGTAATTAAATTATTTTATATTCTAGGGTTTTCTTTGGAGAGTTTTTATGATTTTGGGATAATCATATTAAATTATATTAAATGGATTTATATAAATCTTTCTATCATTTTCTTCCTGGTGGAATGAGTTTTGAAGTCAATGCCAAAATAATATTGTGTTTAATATTACACCCTTTCAATAGAACTACAGTTTATTTGAAATTATAATTTTTGAAGATCTGTTGAAGGTGGAGGTATAATTATTTTTAGTAATGTATCATTATACCATTAGTTTGGTGTTGGTGTATGGTTTTTGAGAATCATTCATATGTTATGGATCAATATAGAAAATTGATCAAAAGGTTTGTGGGACAAACATTATAAAAAAATTGAATGGAAGTATTTGGTTTTGATGAACGGTGTGGGAGATTCAATATGGGGGCCTTCGGGTAATGGGATTTGTGGATAGATTCAGGATCTAGAATTCATATTATCACCATATAAGGGATCTGATGAATAAAATAATGAATCTGATGCTTCTGTTTCCATAGTGAACTATAGTTAGAAGGAATGAAGGATAGAAAATATTCGTTGTGTGATGTATTGCTAATTTTTTTGTAAATGGTGCAATAATCAATGGTCACAATAAAATTACATGATTAAATGGAATCTCTCATGAATTCCATTTTACATGAATGTAACTTTAACATTTACTTGTGGTTCTTATATAATTATTTATACTTTTTTTCTGATAAAAAATATTATTCAGAAACTAGTTAGCTTTTGATAATATTTTTTATAACATGGTGTTGTATTTTATATAAATGTTTATAAATTGAATGGTTTGTTTGAAATTTTTTTCTAAATTGTTTTTATTTTTGATAATTATGTCATCCTTTTAGTTTTTTTATGTATTTTTTATGGAAATTATTTGATGTGTGTTTGGAAAGGGTAAGTGCCCTTTTTGAAATTGTGAAATGTTTGGGTGTGTGTGTTTGAATCTCAATGGATTATTTGGAATTTTCATATGCTTTGTGTATTTTAAATTCCCACTATTGAGAAGTCAAACATTTTAGCATTACATTTCCCATTCAAAAATTTCATAGGACTTATTTTGGATAGGTAGAACATATGAGTTCTCATTTTCGGTTTTCTTTTCAGTTTGAAATATCCTCTGTCACACACCTATCCTTCATCTCGAACAAACCTCCGTCATATGCTGAATGACACCTTTCCAGTGTGTTTTCTCCTCTTACTCATTGGGTTTCTATTATATTAACTTTATTACTATTTAATATTGATGGTTATATTGTAAATTTCACGGGCTAAACACCCAGCTAAAAATTGTGGTCGTTGGTGGTCGTGGTTTTTAAACTAACTGAATTGGATGTTCGTTGTTTCATGATGAACATTTGAATATATAATTTGATAATTTAATTATACATGGATAATGAATTTATTACTTTGTAAAATAAAAAATATGTGATAAAACCTAAATTAACAATCGGAATTAAATAAGGGATTCTATTTAGAATCTAGAATTGTGGTTTTTTTGGTTTGTATGGTTTTGATATTATGAGCATGATGGTGTGTTTGTATGGTGTTGTAGTTGTTGTCATGATTTTTAGTCCATTTTTTTGTTTTAGTTCCTCCATTATTTAATATCAATCCGAAACATTCTCATATCGATGGCACCACCGCTTTGTTAGTAGTTCAATTTTAATAAATCATAGAAAACCACTTCACTAAAGGACTCAATGAGACACTTTATAGACTTCCTAGTCCAACAACCATAACAAAAAATGTATCAAATCATTCCATCTATATGAACTCCATTTAAAATTATACCATCAATTGTTTTATGACCACATTTCTTGACTCCAGGCATTATTCATCTAGGGAAACACAATAAAGAAGGTATACAATAATTCATATAGATCACTTGTGGTATAATAAAAAATTATAGTGATCTTTCTTATCATAGCTAGTTCCATTTATCAGGTGTTTGGGAAGATGGTTGGGATCTACTTTGTTCCTGATTAATGTATGGAGAGGTAAGGGTGTGGTTTACCTTAGCAAATTCCATTGATTATAGATCAATGACGACCCTAGCTGAACTTCTGTTGTGTAATTATTTTGTTAATTATCAAAACTACTGAATCAAATAGGATGAATATGAATGATGAATGGATGAATTCAAAAAGGATGAAAAAAGTGTATGAAGGTAGCGTTATAGTTTTTATCATGTTTTCCAATGATCAGTCTTTCCACACATCATAAATCATTTATCCTGGTTTACACTGTTGTTATTCAACAAAAATTAGTCTAGAGGAGTTATAAGAACTCTTGTTCTTTTAAAAAATAGATGGATGTTATACATGTTGAAATAAACATTGAAAAAAGAATATAGGTAGTGTCAATGATAACACTATATCTTATGGATCATCTGATATGATTACATGTGTGAACAATGAAGACAATTGTATAGAGTTTCTGATTACAGATTAAAATGATGACAATGATCGTACAGAGGGAATGACAATAAATGTTGAATATTAACCTTTTAATTTCCCAAAATTGTTTTAGAATTTAATGAGTTGTGAAAAGACAACATTGTATGATTTTTTCAATAAATAAAAATCATTTTCATCCATACTAATGTTTTATAATTAGAAACCAAGAAATTGGTGACGTGACGCCTGTTTAACAGATCTACATGCTCTCCAAAATGACATCCTCCCATATGATAATGTGCTCCTGAGTCAATCATATGACGCGAAACAAATGCTATGCTCTATGGGTATAATCTCTGAAATAATAAACTCCTTCTCAATTGATGGTATATAGTAAGGACAAAAAATCACATAAAGAATTCCCAAATTGTAGTTTTTCTCTATAAAAGAATGATTTTTCATGCCCTATGAATATTTTATTTTACATTTCAATTATTACAAAGATTGGGCTCTTAAATGGAAGTTAGGAGACTGCAAGACAATTTACATGGCATGCCAATACAAGAATTAATTATGGGAAAATATGTCACCAATAATACTATGATATGTGAAAGATAATTGATCATGATTATCAAGAATTTGGAATCGAGCAAAGAAAGCTTCATCTTAGGTTATCTACAGATGGAGTGAATCCTTTTAGTTTTCAAAGCATCAGTCACAATACAAGGATCATTATATTGGTAAATTATAACTTACCGCCATGGTTATGTATGAAAGCGAAATAACTCATGTTATCTATGGTTTATCAGGACCAAAACAATAGGGTAATGATATTGATTTATATTTGTCTCCATCGATGAAGGATTTGAAATTATTGTGGAATTCAGGTGTAGCGTTGTATCATGATTACAAAAATGAAGATTAATCATTGAGGACATTGTTTTATGGGATTATAAATGAATTTATTTCTTATAAATATTTTTCAGGATATATAATTAATTGAACTCAAGGGTATCCAATTTGCAAAAATGTTATAAAATCATCTGGGTTGAAACATTTATTGAAATCTATGTATTAGCGATATCACTGATTTCTACCCCGATGGCCTCAGTATAGATCATGAACTAAATCCTTCTATGGATGTTTAGAAGAATTTACATCACTGACTCCACTAGAAAGTGATAAATTGTATGAGAAATTAAAATATGTGGACACATCTATGGGTGAACCGTTTTCAAAAAACTATACAAAAATCGGTTGGAAAACAAATTAGTTTTTTTATTACAATACATGAATTTTCGGTATGTGAGATATCATCTTGATGTTATGCATGTTAAAAAAGTATGTTATAGTGTCATCATCGCGTTGATAAATTCACCCAGCAAAACAAAGGATGGAATTATGTCTAGGATAGGCTTGATTATGATGGGAATATGAGAATAGTTTTCACTAGTGAATATTGAAAATGTACATTTACTCCTCCTACTACGTACACTATTTCCAAGAAGCAGCGATATCAATATTTCAACATAATTAATGACCTAAAATTTAAATTGGGATATTCATCAAATATCAGGAACATCGTTTCAATGAGAGATTAAAAGTTAAAGGGTGTGAAATCATAGGACTTCGATGTTGTGATGTATGATCCAAATCATAATGATTTATTTTTCTATTTTACAATGAATTTCAGCCATACATAAAAAAGCACTGCTTCTTCTTCAATGTTATATGAATCAAAGTTACATACCAAGATAATTTTCCAACTATGGAAAGATAAACTTCCATCTTATTATGTGAATATGAAACATTTTTACCGCCAACATTCTTTGATATGATGGTTCATTTTATGATTCATTTGGTGGTAGAGATTTAACTATGTGTTCATGTTCATTATAGATGATTGTATGCCGAAAAATGTTATATGATGATTTTGAAAGTGTATGTAAAATTTCAATGTTGGCCAGAGGGTTGCATTGTCGAGAGATACATTGTTGATGAAGCCATTGTATTCTATAAAAAATTTCTATTTTCTGTGGAATTCATTAGCCTACCAAAATCACATCAAACTGTGTAGCTTGATGTTGAAAGAATATCTAGAATATATGTTTTGACAATCAATATTATAGTGTGGGATCAGGCCCACTGTTACGTTTTTCATATGTGTTTTGACTTTTATTTATATGTTCAAACCCACAAAGGAATTCATAGGAATTTGAATCCATCTTGGGCTGAAATATGGAAATCACATACACATAATAAACTATTTATGAAATGGTTTAAGAAACATATTTTTATTAAGTTAGATGAAAATATAGAATCAATATCATAATGACTTCAATGTCTTGTCAGAGGACCAATTGTCTATGTATTATCCTACAATGATTATGTAGTTAATAGTTATACATTCTATAATAAAGAACTTGATGATGAAAATGACATGTAGAATAGTTGGGTAATACTTTTGGATGAATTGATGAATGTGTTTGGTGATAAGGACAGGAATCCAATTTTTCTGAATATGTCATACATTGGATAATAAAAAACATGGGAATTGGATTATACAAAATTCAATGTGCTGATTTTTCAATGCATGTGGGCTGATAACATGAGTGATATTCAAATAGATTATTTTGGATTCATGAATGTTGATTTTAGTAAGGAAGGGGAGAAGGATGAACCATTTATAATGGCATCACAGGATATACAATCACATTATGTTCTAGATCCCACAAACAGGAAATACTCCATTGTTCAATTTTCAACCCAAACAATTGAAGGGTTAGATGAAAATTAAAAGGATTATTCCCCTTTCATTGAGACTTCACAATTATTTTATAGTAGCCCAAAAGTAGATGACATTTTAAATGTCCAGGAGACCACAATGAAGGGATTTACATAGTCGATAGATGGGTCAAATCTCCTCTGTCATTAAATAATTGTGTTTATTAATCAATTTTTTTATGAAACATTTTGTTACCTTATGTTTTTATATGTTCACTAATACTTTTATGTAATATAATTTAAATGTTAAATGGATTGTCCATATAATGATTTTTACACCTGCGGATGCACCCAATCTCGAGGCACAACAAGTATCTCAACTAGCTACGGCTAGTCGCAGTGTAGAGGAATAATAAGATTCTCAACTTGTTGCTTCTGTTCCCAGTGTTGAGGTACAAAATTTTTGTGAACCTGTTTCTTTTGGTCCCATTTCCAATGCTAGAACTCTAGTAGAACATAATGATGATACTGATATTGAGGAAATGGTAGGCAATGAAACCCTGGCTGTACAAAAGAAACCAGAGCATCGTAGTTTGACAGTGATAGCTAAAATAATTAAGCCAAAACAAAATGGAATAAAATTTGTGGTGGGATGTTATAAGCAAGTCCATCATGTTAACAAAAAAGAATATCCATTTAGTAGCTATATTGGATTCATCACTGGGCAACGTGTGCCAATTGTTGTACTATCATAGAAATATGTTGTCATTATTCTTAAGACAATAATGTGGGAAGAGATTTTGGTTATATTATGATATATTTTCTTTAAATTATTAAATAAAATAAAATATATAAAACATTGACTTTTGCTTCATCATCCCATGTAGATTGTATTTATAGTTAATGCATCACACAAGGAATATGTATTATGAGTTTCAAGAATGGTTCATAGAGGCTGACGCATAATTTTAACTAAATGTCATCTTAAATATGCAAAAGGTAAAATCATGCATCATCCAAATCGTCTTTATGCACAATTTATATCCCAAGGAGTGTGAGATGCTTTTAACAGCCGTCGTGTAGAGCAGACATTTCAAGTACATTGAGTCTGTTAATACATTATTGGACATTTCTTGTATTCATTAGTTTGATAAACAATATTTTTATCTATGAATCAAAAAATGAGTTCTGAAAATATTAATGGGGCCACAAGACCTAAGTAATCCTACCATAAAGCGATGATGAGGTATGCTTCACTTGAGTAAATTTTTTATGTATTTAAAATATGCCATAACACTTTTATGTGATATAAAACAACACCATTACTATTATCCTATGTTTATATGTAGATTGAGGAATATAAATCAAATTCCAATTTGATCCCACACCATATACTTTGGATGAATGGTCGTGTAAATAAAGCGGGGATACGGATTGATGAAATCCCCTATATGTGTGGGAAACAAGTGTCAATATTACATAATATAATTTTTTAATTTAAATCGCTATTAAATATAAATTATTACTCATTTTACTATATTTTCTATATAAACTAGTAACAGGAATCAACAACAAATGCACTAGATACATAAATACATTCATTAGCATTGATGTATCCCCAACAGGATGGTTGTGTAAGATGTTTGGTTTTAGTAGTGAAACCCTGGACATATTTATATAATGAAAAAACAAGCTGAGTAAGAAACCAAGAAAATGAAAACATGAGAGAAAAAATATCTATATTTCAAGAATAATTAAAATACAAGATATTTATGATATCATGTTTGATAGTGGTAATAAATGTTAAGAAACAACTAATGAATAACCCATAAATGAAGATTCGGCCCCACCCCCACCAGTTTTGAGGTGATCTATTTATATAAAAACCTGACTTAGATGAGATAATAAATTTTATCAAAATTACTTCTATGAAATTTGAATCACAATGACACTAGTAAATTTCCTGTACTAATATTATAAATAGTGAAATTGTATGTGATTTATATCTATCAACTCTGACCTACCTCCTTGTAGAGAGGGCTACGATGTTCAATATTCGAAATGAAATTTTACACAATAGATCGACTCCAACAGATCATGTTTGAGTGTCGAATAATATAGCTCATGATCCATGTGTTGAGCTACATATTCCAAATGAAGAGGACAACATTCATACAATTGTACAAGCTATTGTAAGATTCATCGTATGGCCATCATTTCTTGTAAAAATACAATTTGATATGGAGGTATTTATTTAAAATTTACTAATCATGTTGAACCACTATCATTTATTGAAAAAAGGTATGTACCGTTGAATGTTATTACAGAAAAAAAGGTAATGGGTGAAATGAAATATTGGACCAAAACTATATCTAGGATCAACCAACCGATCATAATAGTCTAATGAGACCACCTTCATTACTACTGTTCTATATTTTTATTGAATATGATTGCATCCTCATGTGGATATTATGTTGATTGATGGAAATAATAAGATGTTGATTTTGAAAAAAAAATATGTATGTAGGGGAAGAATCAGATTACATTAGTGGTGAAGATGTATATAAAATCCACATGTATGAATGACTAGGTACCTCAGATTTAAATATATACATAAAGTATGTTTTAATGATTTGATATTACAAAATATGATATAGTATGGTATATATGAACAAATGCCTTTCATATTTTTCATAGAGGTATATATGAAAAACAATTGATTGGATTTCTCTTTAACAATAATATCGACTCATTAGTCCTCACATCACCACTTCAAAAGAAGAAGTTAATTCTGATAAATAGGCTAAAATTAGGTAATCCATCATCAAATAATTTGAAAGCAAAATTTCAAATTACAGAACCTTTATAATACCAATGATTCATGGGTAAAACTCTACAATTTAATCATATAAAATATATTTTAATTTCTTTCATTACATATTCTTGTTTGGGTTTTTAGGTAGCATTGGATTCTCATTTTCTGTCAATTTTGAAACTCCAATGATTTATTTATGGATTCAGTGCAATTGATTTCCATCAAATAGAAAATGCATGATCCCTTATTTCAATTTGTAATATAGTATATCCACAATCATAGAACTAATCATCATGTTATATAATTTATATTAAATTTTAATGAGGATTATGTAATGATAGGGCGGCGTGTCAATATCATCTACATCATTAATTAAATCTAGGTCCTAAGAACCAGTATACCCATGTGATCTATAATATGTCATGTATCTTGGTATATATAATAATACTGCACTACCCAAACAAATATCGAATCAAATTACTAATTTTTATCTATATTTTTATTTTTATGGAAACAAACAGAAATAAATTAACATGGTATTTATGTATATAAATTTATGAAATATATCATATTTCATCAACGAAGTAGCATTCTTGGAGAGGTATTTTTGAAAATAATTACTTGTTAATTTAATATATTTATTAATACTTTTTTTATTTATATTTTTTCAGTACTACCTTTCCAGACTCAAACAATATTAATCACAAGATGATATAAATGTGTTTAGAAATGAATGGGAAGAATACTTTACGGAAGATTATACACAACTTGAATGACAGTGAATTCGTACTACTTATGTTGTGCTCAAAGAATCGTTACTTCATTTATTAGCTTACATATGGACCAAAGAAGCCCCATGGAATGTTTTTACGGTAAGGATATGATATAACATATCTATTTTATGGAAAAATTATATAATTAAATGTTTATTTTATTTTCATTATTCCTTGAAAGGTTCGTTTATCTCTAAAGAATAATGTTGTTTTTACATTCCTTTACAATAAAAGTAAGGACACTCTGTCTGCTCAATCACAGAGGTAATCTTGATGTTTTCATAGTAATATCATTTTCCATAGCATTAATTAATTGTTTCATTTTAATTATTAATTTATTTATTTTATGTATGGAATATTAATAAACCCATATGTGATATCAATGTTTGAAATGGTTATGTCATTATAGTTGGTATCATAGTAACTATCTTATTTATTTTTGTGAAAATGAATTCATTTTTATTTATACTTTAGGGGGATGATCCATACGTAATTTTAATTGTGTATTAATTAACCACACCAAAATACGACACACGATCCAACTAATATGACTAACATTGTCTATTTTTATTTAAAATGGGAATTATTTAATTAAAAATAACAAGGGATATACTGAAAACCAAGAAAACAGTTTATGATTGTTTTGATACATGATGAAAATGATCCAGAAGTCATATGTGACCTATAGAAATTGATCTCAACTCAATTAAATGATAAATGTGACTGGAATGACTCAAAGTGTTGATTTTTATTTATATTGATGTTAGGTTTAGAAAAAACACAAATGACATATTGGATACTGAGCAACCATAGTAGTATAGTTTTCATACATTATAACAATGATCCAGAAGTCATTTTTGGAATGTAAAAATCAACATCTTCTCAATCTGATGCATAATGTAATGATTAGGGAGAAAAGTTTTTTTTCATTTTAAAATTGACATTTTAGACAAAAATGTGTCACTCACTAAAAATCACTAAAACCCACTCTCATTGTCTTCATAATTTAGGATAAATATTCATATCTTTGTTTTGTTGTGTATGAAGATGTCTCATATCAAACCAATTCAAAATGACACTAGTATGACTCAAAATGTGTGTTTTTAGATTGAAATTGCATTTTAGAAAAAAAACACAACTAAAATACTTAAAACTAAGAAAACACATTCGGATTGTTTTGTAACATTAATAAAATGATCCATAAGTCATTTTCTAAACTAGTAATTGGCTACACCTCAATTAAATTAACAATACCACTTTTATGACTCAAAGAGTCTCTTTTTATTTATGATTTACATTAATTTTAGAAAAAAACACATGTTCCATACTAAATACTGACAAAATCTATTTGGATTGTTTTGATACATTAGGAAAATGATCCATCTATCATTTTTATTGTGTATGAATCCACCAACCATTTATACAACCCACAGTGTTAATGGAATTGATTAAAGTGTGTGTTATAAGTTTAAAATTATGATTTTATCCCAAAACATTTTACTCATTGATAACCAAGCATATCATCTCCAATTCACATCATAATATAGGATAACAATTCATTATATCATTTGTCAGATGTATGAAGAATTAAAATATTGAACCAATGAATTATATGACCGGTATGACTCAAAATTTGTGACATTAGTTTGAAATGACATTTTAAAAAAACACAACTGAAAAACTACAAAATTAGAAAACACATTCGGATTTTTTTTATAAATTAAGAAAATTATCCATAAGTCATTTGATACATGTTGGAATCCACTGCAATTTATTTCAAAGCACAATGAAATTTCTATGACTCAATGTGTCTCTTCTTATATAAAATTGCCAGTAAATATATAAAACAACACAACTGACATAATAAAATTAGATAAAACACATTTAGAATGTTTTGATTAATTAGAACAATTTTCCATCTATCAATTTTTATGTTTATGAATCAACCACACCACTATATGACTCATACTATCACTTTTGTGGCTAAAAGTGTCTATTATAAGTTTATAATTGAAATTTTAGTTTAAAAAATTTCACACATTGAAAACCAAGAAATCATTGTCTAATCGTCTTCATAATTTTGGATAATGTTTCATATGTTCTTTTTGATGTGTCTAAATGTGTCACATATCAAACAAATGCATGATGCAACCGGTATGAATCAAAATGTGTGTTTTTAGTTTGAAATCACATTTTAGTAACAAAAATACAACTACCATAAAACAAACTGAGAAAACACATTCAGATTGTTCTGATGCATTAGGAAAATGATCCAAATGTTATTTTGGTCAACTAGGAATCCACCGCACCTCCATTAAACTCACAATGAAACTATTATGATGTAAAGTTTCACATTTTATTTAAAATTGTCATTGAATTTAGAAAAAATAGTGTCATACTAAAAACTAAGAAAACACATTTGGATTGTTTTGATAATTTAGAAAAATTATCAATCAATCATTTTTGACAGGTAAGAATCAACCACAACTCAATCTGATGCATGATGTGACCAGTATAGATAAAAGTGTCTGTAATAAGGTTTAAATTGACATTCTAGCTCAAAACGTGTCACTCATTGAAAACCATGAGAACCCACTCTAATTGTCATCTTAATTTTAGGTAATTATTCCTATGTTCATTGTGATGTTTACGAAGCGATATCAAATCAAAACAACAAATGATGATACCATTATGACTCAAAATGTGTGTTTCTGTATGAAATTATATTTTTGAAAAAAAACACAACTGGCATACTAAAAAATGAGCAAAAAGATTCGGATTGGATTGATACTTTAGGAATATGATCTATACATCATTTGTGACATGTTAGAATCCACTACACCTAAATTCAAAGCACAATGAGACTTGTATGACCCAAAGGGTCTTTTTTTATTTAAAATTGACATTATTTTTATTAAATAACACAAGTGACATACTGAGAGATAAGAAAATACATTCGTATTGTTTTGATACTTCATTAAAATTATCCATCTTTCATTTATGACATGTAGGAATCCACCACACCTCAATCTGACCCATGGTGTGACCGGTATGGCTAAAAGTGTCTATTATGATTTTAAAGTTGACATTTCGGCTCATAACATGCCACTCATTAAAAACCAATGAAACACACTCCCATTATCTTCGTAATTTTGGATAAATATTCATTGTTCATTGTGATGTGTATAAAGTATTCTAAAATGAAACCAACACACAATGTTTCTTGTATGACTAAAAATGCATGTTTTCGGTTTGAAATGAAATTTTAGTAAAAAAAAACCCAACTCAAAAACTATAAACTGAGAAAACACATTCGTACTATTTTGGTACTTTAGTATAATGATCCAGTAGACATGTTTCACATATTGGAATCAATCGCACTTTAATTCAATGCACACTGTGACTAGTCTGACTCAAAGTAGCTTTTTTTTTAAAAATGACCTTAATATTAGAAAAAACACAAGTAATCACTAATAAAAATATGTCTTTTTTCAGTGCTAGAAAAGTCCTTTAACAGATCTAGAAAAGTGCTGTTAAATCCGGCAAAGATAAAGGGGGGGGTCCCCTTTATCAGTGCTCATAAAAGACCTGATAAAGAACCCTTTTATCAGCACTAAAAAAAGCGTTGATAAACGGGCCTTTTATCAGCGCTAAAACAATGCACTGATAAAAGGGTCCATTATCAGTGCTTTATTTTTATCATTTATAAATGATCCCTTTTATCATCGCTTTTTTTTAATGCTGATAAAAGTTTAAAAAAATTACAAAAAAAAATTACAAAAATTCCTTGCAATATCATGGGGGGGGGATTTTTATAGCGCTTCATCCCCCCTTTATCAGCGATTTCCAATACCCTCCAACACCCACACGCACCCCCTACACCCTTTATATTTGTTATACCCCACCTTTATCATTGCTATCCCCTTAAATTCACCCATGCATGGGAACCCCTACCTCCACCCGGATTTGATCTCGAGACCTCCCCCTTGCACGCCTGAAGCCTTTTCCACTCCCCTATATTTATTTTTTCTCCTATTTGGAACATATATATTTAGTTATATATATATTTAGATATATTTATTTGTATAGTAATATATATTTATATTTATATATATATATATAGTTATATTAATATATAAATATAGTTATATTAATATATATAGTCATATTAATATATATAGTTAGATTAATATATAGTTATATAAATATTCATATATTTTCAATTTAAATAAAATGGATCTTAGTTATTATTTAGATAATGATAATATAATATATATATATA
This sequence comes from Viscum album, assembly GCA_963277665.1. Lineage (NCBI taxonomy): Eukaryota > Viridiplantae > Streptophyta > Magnoliopsida > Santalales > Viscaceae > Viscum > Viscum album. The sequence continues at coordinate 1,664,548,495 of OY728137.1, forward strand.
TAGTTATATTAATATATATCTCTAATTATATATATATATAGTTATATTTATTTGTATAGTAATATATACATATATATATAGTTATATTAATATATATATATAGTTATATTAATATATATATTTATAGTGATATTAATATATATATTTATAGAAATATTAATATATATATATATATAGTTATATTAATATATATATAGTTATATTAATATATATATATAGTTAGATTAATATATATATATAGTTAGATTAATATATAAGTATATAAATAATTATATATTTTTATTTTAAATAAAATGGATATTATTTATTATTTAGATAAATCCAATATATTTTATATGTGAATATATTTTATTATTTATATTTATAATTAAATTTTTATGTGTTAATATATAAAAAATATTATATATTGTTATATATTTGATTATAAATAGTAGTGAATTATAAAAAACGAGAAAATTTCAAAGTCAAAATATCAATATGAATGTAATACCTTGGATTAAATTCAGTCCATACCAAAAAATCCAATAATACTCCCTTAAACGAGGCCGGAAATCCACAAAATGTTAAAAAAATCGAGGTATCCAGACTAAAAAGTCAGTTTTGGAGACCTTCAGGGCCTTTTCTGGCCACAAAAAATGTGACAGAGGCTTCGCATAGGTCACTAGCACATATAGATAGTCAGGGGCTTCGATTTTATAAGTGGTATAGCTCAAACGGACACCCCGATCAAAAGTTATGGCCGTTTGAAGTTCGAGTTGTGTTTTCAACATGTTTGGGACCTTTTATATTTTTTTTAAATTTTTTATTCTTAAAATTTTTATTAAATGACTATTACTCCATAATAATTAGAAAATTATTAATTAAAATATTTTTTTTAATTTTTATAGAATTCATTTTCACTAAATATCTTATATATTATGTATATTATGTGTAAATGTATATTTATACTTATCTAAAATATATTGAAAAATTATATATTATATTTATATCAATATAAATATATAAATATATTTATATATTTATATATTATTTTTAATTAAATCATTTGAATTCGACCGTTTATCAGCGATTTTTAAAAAAGTGCTGATAAATGCCCATATTTATCAGCACTTTTTGGTTGGAACTGATAATGGTTAGCACTGGGAAAAAATGTTTTTTTGGAAGTGAATATAATTAAAACCAAGTAAAAACATTCATATTGTTTTGATTGATTAGGGAAACGATCCTTCATTAATTTGTGACATGTTGGAATCAACTGCACCTCAATCCGAAAAAAAAAATTGACCGATATAAATTCTAATGTTTCATTTAAATTTTATATTAATTTTTGAAAAATAAAATGTGATATTCTAAAAACCATGTAAACCCATTAGGTTTGTTTTAATATTTCAAAACAAATATCTATGACTCATTTGTGACATGTAGATGTCAAACCCACCTCAATATGATTCATGGTTTGACCGGTATAACTAAAATTGTTACTTTATTATTAAAAATTTAAATGTTATTAATATATTCTTTCATATTAATGTTTAATTATTTTCATTATAGTATAACTAATGTAATTTTTTCATATATAGGTGGAATTTTTTCAAGGTTCTGGATGCATTTTTTTGAAACTAATACCATGGATGACAATTTTTGAGATGGGATCATAGATATCTGATGATGAAATAATAATGTTTTTAAATTTTTGATGGATAATTGTAATTGAAATGATATACAACCTTTATTGAAATGTATGTAGAAGATTTTTTTAATCATGATGTCAAGTAAATGTATATATCATTGATTGTGAATATCTTGTGTGTGATTTTTAAATCTTCAGTGCTTTATTCATGTGCAAGTGACGTTTTGTGAAGGTGTGTAGGTGATGGGTGTGTTGTTAAATAAAAAAATATCGTAGGAAACTAGGCCATTATCAACGCTATTTTGAGCATTGATAATGGCCCATGTTATCATCTATAATTAAGCGGTGAAAATTTGGGCCTTTATTAGCGATCAAAAAGGAACTGATAAAGGGGGAACAGTTATTAGTGCATTTTTTAGCATGGATAAAGGGCCCCCTTTATTAGTGATTTTTATCTCTGTTAAAGGGGACCCCCCTAATCTTTGTGAAATTAACCTCACTTTTCTATAACTGTTAACAGTGGTATATAGAGCTTTTAAAAACATTGATTATAGTAGTTAATACACTTACATAAGCACAAATATGCATTCACACACAAAAATATATATACACTTACCTAATCATACATGCACAAACATACACATAGAAGAACATACAAACACATATGCCCACATAATAACACATACACATACCAACACATATATATACATACACAATAATATATACATTTTCATACATACAAATACATGTATGCATATATATAGACTCTCACACACATACAAAAAAATATACATATGTATATATATATGTGGATGCCCACACATAAATGTACAGATACATACATTATAAAAAACACATACATCAACATACTAACACATAAAAATAAAAATAGATATATGAACATAAATACACCCACACAGACATACATGAACATAAAGAACATAAAAAAATACAAAAAATCACAATCACGAAAATAATCTAACATAGACATGTATACACGTACATATATATACACCTAAATAAGAAATTAGGACCATCTGTCATGTCATTGAACACCTTCAGTTACTGGAGAAATCCTCCTAAATTAGTATAGTGACCCTACAAGGTCACATAAAAGCCTCTTCCCACTATCCTTGGACATATGTGTCATTCATCCTTGATGTGTATCGTGGGTATGTTGGGTCACTCCGAAACGGCTGCACAAAGTTGGCATGCCGGGTCACACAGAGGCCACATTCCACTATGACCATACTAAGGTACTACTATTTACATGTATAGGGGGTATATCAAGCCATAGAGAGCCGTTACACACTCTGTGAATACCGGATCACATGGATCCTCTTCTCATTGGTCCATCGTAGCAAATCCCGATAGAGTCTCTTATCAGTCGTCTTTAGGTCTCACCCAACTGCATTGTTTTCACACATTGGGCGCTTGATTCTTGGAGAACCTCCATATAAGAAATTTTCTAAAATTAAAAATCCATTAAAACATATATAGATTATTCCAAAACATATAATGTGTCACATGGGTTTTAATGTCGTAAACAGTTTTTCAATCAGATGCATGGTTTGAATGATATTGGTGTTTTTTCAGAAAAGGGGCATTCCGGGTCTGGGTTCGGTCCGACCCAACCCGATCCAGTCTGGGGTCAACTGGCCTGAATTGGGTTCACCAACTTGACTTGGATCTGGCACGACATGGGTCCACCAAACTAAATAATTTAATATTTTATTGTAATTTTATACTGAAATTGGATATTAATGATACTATTGGAATACCATAGAGAATATATTTTTTGGATATATAAATTTTCTCTATGAAATTATATTTAGTTGATGTTTCTTGAAGAAAATTTAAGTTTAATCATTGATGAACATTTGATGAAATTATTACAACATTTTGGTTTAATTTACGGTCATCCATTTGTTTAGGTTTTTATAGGTAATTTATTTGTTTAATTAATTTAATCAAAATATTGGTTTCAATGTTGAGTAAATATAGATTAATATTGAAGATCAAAATATTTTTATTTTTATTTTGTATTATTGTAATTTTTTTTAAAAACTATTGTTTTTGATAAAATATTAATATTAGTGAAAAAACCTACGTCTATAGATCTTATATTTTATTGAAAGTTAATATGAAGGCAGTGTGAATGGATAAATTATCATCGGTAATTATCATTTGAAATATGTGATGAATTAGAGAGAAAAAAATCCTTAATACATACCCATTGAAAAATATTAATTATATGGTATATTATTAATTCATGTTTATATATTTTATAATTTTATATATCTCAATGGTATACTAAATTTACAAATTGGTCAAGAAGATGATTAATCATTCATGATGTATATGGAAAATATATCTCCACTATGATCATATGAATTAGGAAACTCTTCACCAAGAAATATTCTCATTTTGATAAAATATTTTTTGGGGAAATATTTCGTGAATGGAAGACATCAATGCTCAAAGCAGGACATGAATTAAATTTTTAATGTGTAATATTATCTATTTCGATTAAAAGGCATTTATTTCCTTTCTCAAAGATATAATTATATTTATCTTCCACCCTTTGGAATAAATTTTGATTTGTTTTGAAATAGTTATTATGTAATTTTAATTAAAATTATGATAATGAAATATATTAATAGGGTTATAATCTAACAACTTTAGATTAAATTTTTAAAATAATAATATGATCAATTCTGTGTAACACAAAAAAAATGTGTGAAAAATGAACCATTGCATTATTATTTTCAACATGGTTGTTATAAAATATTTTTTGGATTATTAGGTTTTAAAATTTGCATCCTTATTATGAAATATTTGTATATTTTCTTACCTATAAAATATATAATTACTAATTATTCTGGAATAAAACAATTAAATAAAATCATATTACAGTAAAATAACTATTTTACAAAAAATGTATTTATGTGAGAAATATATTTTAATAAATTTAAAATAATTTAATCATTATAAAATTATTATTTTTATTATTTTTATTGATATTATAGTTAATAAAAAGGTTAACAGTCTCATAATGGTTGTTAATATTACTGTAATTAGATAGAACACATTTTATGATTCCGAAATACAGTTTTTTCATAAATATATTTTATTTTATTTTGTGTGATGATATTAAAATAAATTTTTAACACTATTATAAAATTTAATTAGAAATTTTGATTTTATTTCCTAAATTGATATATAAATTTTTTCTTATATTTTATTTTTTGTATTTTCCTTAAAAGTACGATTTAAATGTGATTATTAAAAAATCAAGATTTTTTTAATTCTATAATTTCATTAAATTATATTATGTAATTTAATAGTATATTTTTTTTAAATTTTATATAAAATTAAAAAATGATCTATTTTTTACAAAATAATTATACTAATTACTTATGAATTAAATTTTTTTGAGCTTTTTATATGTTATTTATTTTTTATGAAAACAAAAATTCTAAAAACAACAATTTTTGGAATTTTTCAGACTAATTGTAGAATTTATTTCTTATAAAAAATTAAATTTAATAATATAAATGTATTTAATGTTTGGAATCATGTGGTTAAAATTTGATATTGTGGTCAATTTATAGAATGTCATAATTAATAGCACCCTAAAAAATAGTAATCCCTATGTTAAAAGGTCAAACAGAATAATTTATGAAAAAACATTGTGAAAAGGTCTAATAACATCAAATCAATTATTATTCAATAATCCTATTTTAACCATTATCATCATAGAATCAAAATATAATTATTTTAGTTATACTTGTCATTTACCAATACTCTTATATTATATATTTTACAAAATAATTGAACAAAATGAACCTTCCTTCTCATAATATATATAATATTTTTTAACATAAATTTAATGACTATATGAATGGTTTGAAATGGATATTTTTGATATTATAATATTATTTTAATTTATTAATTCATTTATATTTTCAATGATGTTATTTTTATATTTAACTCTATTGAAACATAAATTTAGTGCATGTAATGATTAAAAAAATAAATTAAATAATTTTAATGACATGAAAATAATATTACATAGATAAATTTAAGTATTATATTATATTTTTATTTAATTAATATTGATTTTTATTATTTTCTTCAATTATTTCATTTTCATTTTTCCTTATTTTTTTATTGCATCTTTTTAAAATTCCTCAAAATTAATATAGATTATATTTTTTTATAAATCAATAAAAAAAATAATTATATATAAACCCAAGGTGATGGGAAATAATCTACAATAACATTCATGGTTAATTTATGTAACACAAATAATTTATGAAATTAAATATTAGACTTTTTGATATTTAAATCTTATTATACTCCCATTGAATTTTAAAAAGTAAATGGGTCTCACTCCATCTATTTCAATAGACGAATGATGTTATTCTCATTCAATATGTTGATATAAAATGAGAAGTATAATACATAACCTATTACGTTAATTATGATTTTTTCTTATAAATCCAAAAATTATGTACAAGAAATTAGAATATTAAAAATTTACTATTTAAATTATTTTAAATGTATTTTATTTTAATTGACAAAAATTTCAATCAACTATTACACCAAGTTGAATAAAAAACACTCCAATCATTTTCATATTTACTTATTAATAACTTTATGAAGTAATGTGTTTAATTTTTCATCACTATCACATATAGATTGTTAAAATGATATACCAAATTTATATTTATTATACTTTAATGAATTTATTTTTTAGAAATATAAAATTTTAATTACCATCTTAATACTTCAACTCGTTGAAATATTTTAGACTCTCTTGTGTGTATGTGTGAACTTCTTCCTCTAAATGGAAAGGTAATTTTTTTTTCTTTATTGCCTCTGATTGGTGATTCTACAAATAGAAATAATGAATTAGTATAAAATACATAAATTATTTATTATTATGTATAAATAAATACTTATTATTGTTTATTTATTCCCACTATCTAATGGAATAAATATTTCATGAGTACAAATAGAATATCACATCCATGAACCGATATGAATCATAATTAATGACATCCTAATGTAGATCAGTGTAATACAATATTAAATGAATAAAAATGATACTGATATAATTATTAATATTATTTACCTGAGGAATCATTGACAGTGGTTCAAGGGAAAAAATATACAATTAAAAAAAATCCATGGGAAATAAGGCAATTCAAAAATAATTATATTTTAACAAAGAATTATATGAAAATTCAATAAATGATTATTATAATGGTATAAATTTTTTAGGATAAAATATTTTTATGAAAAGGATTCAAAAATAAATATTTATTATGAATTTGGTTACAATGTGATTGAAAATGTAGATGTCTGAGGTAAACAATTTCTCATGTCAATTTCCAATCATTTTGAATATCATCATTTTCACAACTTGTTTTCATTCTTATTTTGTATGAAAATCCATATGGATATAATTTTTCAAATATTTTATTATATTATAAATATTTAAATATTATTTTCACTTTATTTACTTCATTGTTAAATTTATAAAAATAATAACAAAATAATAGAGTATTGATCGATAAAACACAATTTTAAAGGATATATATTATTTTTCCGCCATGTTCATGATCTTATATTTATTTTATAGATATTTATTGTTGAAATATATTTCTATTAAATTTATTTTCTACTAAATTTGACTTTATTTACAAATTAAAAAAGGTAATAATTTAAAATAATTCATATCTTGATTGATAAATTTATTTTTACAAATGTGTATAGGATAAAATTTTAATGTTTATCACATGAATTATTTTTCCCAGAATCATAAATTTTATCATTATCAAGATTATTATAATATTATATATATTTTTTCAATTAATATAAAATTTACATTAATCTAATAAATTTTAGTCTCTAAATTTTTTCATATAAAATTGATTGTTGTTCTTATTTTCATGATATAACCAAAAGAGAGTTTTCTTATTTTATATAATATAAAAATATAATAGGTCTATTAATAAAAATAATAGAATTTATTTCTTCACTCTCATTATGTTAATTATTTATTTTCATTAAAATAATATATTATTAACGCATAGCTTTTATAATTGGAGAGGTAGATATATATCTACAATGAATGGGGTGATAGGATAGAGTAATAAGTAATTAGGAAACTCTTAATGGATAAGTTTCACCAAACATGGTTTTATTTTCATTTGTGAATGTTATTATAATTTTGTATCTTTGAATAATGTCCCAATATACATTTGAGGATTTTAAATTATTTAAATAGATTTTTAGTATATATTTTAATTTCATGAGGCATGGTACTTTATGATATTTTAATATAAGAATGTTTTTTTCGAGGAAAATATTTCTTGAGTTCAAATATTTTCTCATTAAACACTATTTAATGTAATATTTATTTTATTAAAATATTTTTTATTAAAAAATTGGTATTTGTATTTGATTTCAAGATTTCCTAAAATTTTATTCTAGATATATATTTTTAAGAAGCTTTTTCCTTGGGAAAAGACCAATGAAAAAAATTTATTTTTAATACATAGAATTTTAAGAGTCTAAATGATTTTATTCTTTTACAATATCAATCACAAATGGTTAGTAAATCTACTGGGTGTGAATCCAACCATGTGGTGACATGATTGAATACCATATTTTCTAGACCATTATTCACCTTCTTCACATCAACAAAGGAATGAATAATAATGTAGTTGAAGTCCATAAGAGAATGAAAAGAGTCCAACCAGCATGTTGTAAAAGGCCACACTTGGTGCATCACACGATTCCATATAGCTGAACAATGGAAATCAAGTCACATTGACTCCAAATGTTATTCCAACCATATATTTTAGTGAAGGATATATCATTTATCATGATCATCATTTTAACCCCCATAGCTGAAGAGATTCCACTAGTTCTATAGAAGCATCCAAAAATATGCCCAGAGTGATTTTTAAAAATAGTTCCACATCCCAATGGGTCCATGCTTCCTTTATAAGCACCATAGACCTTATAATTAATCCAAATTTGGAGTGGATCTTGCAAGAACACTTCAAAAAGAGTCTATGTTGAGGATATTTACCATTAACCCAGAGATGAGGCAGAATCCCAATGAAATTCACTATGTTGTCACAAAATCCATTTTGAATCGAAGCATCTTCCTGAATGGAAGTGAGGATCCGTATCTAAACTCCTTGTAAACTATGTGAGTTGTTCTTATGAAAACTATAAATCCTATCAAACCAAATTACATGCATAAGTACATCAACAAAATGTAAAAAAGGATCTTAATTTGTTGAGAGGCTTCAAGATCCAAAAAACATAGAAGACTATAGTTGATTGAATCATTATGAAATAATCGACACTCAAAAATATCAAGCACATAGTTCTAAAAAAGTGTATAAGTATGAAAAGAAAGTTATATATGGTTAATGTCCATGTGATGCTGGTTAAAAAGAAGACATTTAGATAGATATTGGATCCCAAAAGTTAAAACACATATATTTTTTTAAATCCTCTTATTATAAATACGCAAAATTAGTGTTAATCACGAAGGGTTTTAACATATTTTATCCAAAAAAATTATTCCAAATAAAAGAATTTTCAGAATTATTAAAACCATTGTTGAAAAAAATGATTCGAGAATTCCATTTTGAGTAGGTTCCCATATTAAAAAATCATCAGTGCTAGATAAAGGGTAGATATCAATGACATTATTAACGTTTTTGGAAAAAATATGGCTATTAGAGCTAACTACATACTTGGTAGAATATTTAGTCTAATAAGAAATTTGAATCGGGGAAATCATAAATATGAGATGAGAACCGACCTATTTTTCAAGTAATAAATTCATGGAAGATTTTCTAATAACTATAAATATATAGTTAGACATGATTTTAAAGAAATAATTCTTTATGGAAGTCTAAATAAATGATCTCATGTAATTCAAATTTTCCATCATTGATTTTTAATGAAAACTTATTTAAGGTAATCAATGGAGTCAATGTTGTTATTAAAAAGGATCCAAGTGATATTGGATTGTAAAGAATCATTAACATGTTTTAGATTTTTTATACTGATACCACCATACTCCAAAGGATTGCACAATGTATACCAAAAAACAGTCACCAATTTCTTTTCCACATTTCTTCCACTCCAAACAATATTTTTTATGGCTACGTTAATTTTTTTAGGTAGACCAGATTACCACTGAAAAATCATCAAATAATAGCCATTTTTGTAAGAATTTTATATTTGACATGACAAATGATTCTATCCATGGAGAATTATTTTCTTTTCCAAAATGATAGTTGGTGGATGATTTGGTAAACATTTATAGTGAAGTTAAAATATTTTGGTTACACCATAAAATGGGAACACCGAGATTGGTTTTTGAAAGGGATAATCATTTAATAGCAAAATTAGTAATAATAATACATTTTCTATTAGCAAGATACCTTTTCAAAAAAATAGTAATGGTTTTTTTGAATGAATAATTTGATAAGAAATATCTTCATAGTGTCCGAGTGCACATTTTAGATTTTGGATATTCTATTCATCAGCTTGATATGTGTTAGAGTCCAAACGGACACCAGGATCAAAAGTTATGGCCGTTTGAAGTTCGAGTTATGTATTCAACATGTTTTGGTTGTTTTTTTAAAATTTTTATTTTAATTCTTTTAGTCTTAAAATTGTTATTATGTAACTATTACTCTGTAATTATTAGAAAATTAATAATTAAAAAAAATTAATTTATTTTTATAAACCAGTTTCACTAAATATATTATATATTAAATATATTAAGTGTAAATTTATATTTATACCTGTCTAAAATTTATTTTAAAATTATATATTATATTCATATCAATATTACTATATTTATATATTTATATATTTATATATTATTTTTAGTTAATTTTTTTAGAAGTCGATAATTTATCGGTGTTTTTTAAAAAAGTGCTAATAAAGGCCCCCCTTTATCAGTTCTACTAAAAAATCACTGAAAAAGGTGTCCCTTTATCAGCGATAAAATAAAGAGCTGATAAAGGGGGGTACCATTATTAGCGCAAAAAAAGCACCAATAGAGGGGTACTTTTATCAGTGATTTTTAGGGCTGATAAAGATACCCCCCCTTTATCAGCACTTTATTGTTAGCACTGATAAAGGTTGGCACCGGGAAATACTATTTTTGTTGTAGTGAATATAATGAAAACCGAGGAAAAACATTCTTATCATTTTGATTGTTTAGGGAAGAAATCCTTCGGTTATTTGTGACATGTTGGATTCAACTACACCTCAATACGAAAAAAAATTTGACCGATATAAATTAAAATGAGTCATTTAAATTTTATATTAATTTAGTAAAATAACAGGTGACATACTCAAAACCAAGAAAAACCCAATAGCATTGTTTTAATATTTCAAAACAAATATCTATGACTCATTTTTGATGTGTAGAAGTCAACCCCACCTCAATACGATGCATGTTGTGACCGGTATAACTAAAATTGCGACTTTATTATTAAACATTAAAATGTTATTAATGTCTTCTTTCATATTAATGTTTAATTTATTTCATTATATTATAACTAATATACTTTTTTTTTCTTATATAGGTGGAATTGTTTCAAGTGTATGGATGATTTTTTTGTAATGTAATACCATGGATGACAATTTTTGAGATGGGATCATAGATATCGGATGATGAAACAATAATTTTTTTAATTTTTTGTTATATAATAGTAATTGTAACGATATAGAACCATTATTCAAATGTATATTGAAGTTTTTTTTTAATCCTGATGTGACGTAAATGTATATAACATTGGTTGAAAAACTCTGGTGTGTGTTGTTTCAATCATTAGTTCTTTGTTTGTGTGCAAGTGATGTTTTGTGAAAGTGTGTAGGTGATGGGTGTGTTGTTAAATAAACAACATATCGCATGAAACTAGGCCTTTAGCAATGCTATTTTGTCTGCTGATAAAGGCTATGATATCATCTATAATTAAGTAGTGAAAATTTGGGCCTTTATCAGCGCTCAAAAAGGAACTGATAAAGGGGGAAGAGAAATGAGTGCTTTTTTTAGCATAGATAAAGGACCCCCTTTATCAGTGATTTTTATCACGGTTAAAGGGGACCTCCCTAATATTTTCTGCAATTAACAACACTTTTCTAGTTCTGTTAATAGTTGTATCTAGAGATTTGAAAATCCTTGTTTGTAGTAGTGCATACACTTATATATGCACACAAATGCATTCATGCACATAAAAATATACACTTACATAAGCTTACATGCAAAAAAAATAAACATAGAGGAACATAGATACACATATGTGCACATAATAACACATACACATACCGAAACATATATATACATACTCATAAATATATAAAATTTCATATATATAAACACATGTATGCATATATACAGACTCTCACACACATACAAACAAGTATACATACATACATATATATGTGGATGCCCACACATAAATGTACAGATACATACACTATAAAAAACACATACATACACATACTAACACATACAAATAGAAATAGATATATGAACATTAATACACCCACACACACATACATGAACCTAAAGAAACATACGAAAATACACAAAAACACATACACATAAATATTCATACATAGACATGTAGACACGTACATATATATACACCTACATATATACACAAATATTCACAAACCCATACACATGCACAAACATAAACATAAATTTAGCTATATGCAATTAAAAAAACATATGAATACATAAACATACATAAAATAATACAATAAAAACAAACACACACATACATAGACACATATACACACATACATACAGATACACATAGAGAGAAATATGCACAAACGCATACCTTCACATACTCATAGAGAAAAATACAAATACATCTAAATACAAATACACATACACATATACATACTCAATCATATACACAAATATATTCTAATAAAAACATATTTATCAACATTGATAGACAGATATAAACATACATAAATATATATACACTCAGATATAAAGTATATAAAATTTTACAGATAGACACATGTACATTCATATAATCATACATACATATATACAAATAATGACACACATTTACATATTCATATATATATAGGCAATCACACAAACATACATATACAAACTCATAAAACATATACAAACAGACACAAACAAACACACACATACAAACACATATTGATACACATAGGCATAGAAAAATACACACACACACACAAATACATAGAAATGAATACACACACAGACAGACATGCACAATTACAAACATACATGGACATAGATATTTATGTATACACATACATATATACAAAAACATTAATTTAAATTCCTAGATACATATATTAAAACAAATATAAAAATTGAACATTCACTCACAAACATTCACATACACACTCATACAAACATGTATATACATAAAAATATACCTTTGTATACATATACATATTCGGGAATACATACACACTGATATAAATATATATACAAACACCCATTGTAGATACCTATGTATATATATACATATTGACATACATAATCATATAAATACATACCTACATACATACATACATATATACACATATAAACATAATCATATGTGCATACATACACAGATATATATATTTACACAGAGAAAATCATACATGTACATATATACATAAATGAAAATAAATTCATACATACATACATAAATATATAATGTTATTCAGCCAACATTATTTCTCTACTTCTTTAATTTTTACACTACGAGTTGTAAATTCGATGTTATATAGGATTCTTCTCACAATATATATATATATATATATATATATATATATATATATTCATGCACATTAATTAACATAGACACACACACACTCTCTCTATTTCATAGGGGATGTCCATATAGAATACAGAAATATGGCATCATTTTAAATTTATATTGAACATTAATACCAGTAGTACAACCCATAAAAACGTAACAGATTTGTGCCTTTGGAAACTAGATACAAAACCCACATACATATGATAATTCATCAACATTTCATAAAAAATATTCTTCCAATGTAAACTTATATATTTATAATAATTATTATACTTCTTCAAAAATATTGGAAACTGTAACATAAAATGGTGTGTGATTAAATGATCAGTTAATGTAAAAAATAGTGAAAATTTTCATTGATCATAATAAATATCATGATAAGAATATTAAAATAATAAAATTACTATATTTGATAGATATATAAATATAAAATCACCTATCATGGAATATAAAATTGACATAACAAAAATAACGATTTATACTAGTGTGGAACAACAAAATATGGTGATCCATGTGAGTATAACATAGGTATATGAATATCTCATAATAATTTGGCATAAAAATAGGAATACAAATCAATTTTCAAGGTTATATACTAATAAATATGTTTCATTTTAGGCCTGAGCTAACCACCCCTGTAAAATCGGGTTATTGGGTTAGCAGCTTGGGAACCCTCATGATATTGGTAAAACCACCCATATGCCCTTAAAGATCATGATATATAAAATATTACCTAATGAATTGAAGGGTTATAAAATACCCACCATTATTATATTGATAATCCGTATATAATAATGACCTTTGATAAAAATATTGTTTATCATTCATTTATATCTTAATAGACCTTATAAAAATTGTCCTCTATAAAATTTCCATAAAACGTCATCTTATTCCATTTGGAGAAATAATTTTTATCGCATAATTAAAAATTTACTAATTTAAAATTTTGAATATTAAACATTATTCAAATAAATTCATTAATAAAATAATGAGAAATATTCTACGAAAAACATGATGAAAAATCATATCCATTTACATACATTTAATATCTACAAATATAAAAAAATAAAAAATAATTTTTTTTATTAAAAAATAAAGGAATAATGGAAAGACGGCATCAAAATGAAAATAACATACGATGCATGTAAAGGACAGTAATGCAGTAAACATGAAAAATTATTTTTCAAACCATATCAAAGAATATCAAAATATCCCATAGTGAAATGTTGAAAAGATTCATTTTGAAAACTTTTTAATTAATGTATAATATATTTTAAAATAAAATTAAACTATGAATTTATTTTAAAGAAAAAAATATTCTTATATTAAAATATTTATCAATTATGAGAAGAGATAATCCAATCAAGATATTATAGAATGTCAGATTATCTTATAATTACCCTATTTAGAATATTTAAAATCCAATGCACGAGAAAATAACATAAAGAAATTGAAACACCATCATTAACCATTGGGTATTAAAAATTATTTATTTTAATATTGATATAATAAATAATTTCCCCAAAAAAATTCAACATGAATAATCCTCATTAAAATTGATAGAGAAAAATTAACCCTTACATTCGACTTCCTCTTAGTTAAAATACCTGAATCATCATGTATATCAAAATATAAATTTTAATAAACAAATTTATTATCCATTTTTTTATATTACGTACTAGATTTCACTAAAATTTAATTTCTATTAATTTATTATTAGTAAAAAAAATTATATCACTATTTTGGGGATACAAGTTAATTTCTCCTTCCATGATTCAGTTCGAAGATTCCAATAATTTATACTTCTTAATGGGGAAAAATATTTTTTATTTAATAATTATAATATATTCCTAAAATTTATAGATTAATAATTTTCAATGTATATCATTGATTAAAATTGTGATACATCATTCATAAAGATAGAGGTCTATATAAACTCATAGTTTAAATTTACATATTTCTATATATGAGTGAGAATGGAATCAGATAATAATTTTTTAGAATTAAATAACTAATTCATAATGTCAGGACCCGTACCCCAGGGCCCGTGAATTAAAATCCCCCATTCCCACCTTCTAATGGACTTGGGTGAGAGAAAAACATGAAAGGAATAAACCAGTATATGGGAAGCATTTAACTGGGTACCTATATGCACACATAAACAATAATATCCCTAATCTAGAAATGTAAATAGGCATACCCCTAAAAAAATACTTAGTTAAAGTAAAAATAGTAGGTAAAATGTGTCTGAATACAAACCCAACAATAGAAGAACTCAAAATAAAAAAAGTACACCAAATCACATGATATCCATCAGTAAAATTACCCCACGTGATGGTTATTGCGGTGTAGCTGCTGAAAGTTGTAGAAGCCCGTTAGGCCTGCATAATATCACTAGGCACCAACTGGTCCAAGGCTAGTGAGTCCTCCACCAAATAATTTATGGCCTACAAGAGACACATAACATGTGAGAAAATATTATTCAATGGTGAGTATCAATATACTCATTAGAGACCCCAAATCAATCAGGAATGACCAAAAAGTACGAATGCATACATCATCATATAATTTACAGTAAGAAATTAGGACCATCTGTCACGTCATTGAACACCTCTGGTTACTATAGAAATCCTTCTAAATTAGTACAATGACCATACTAGGTCACATATAAGACTCCTACCACTATACTTGGACTTATGTGGTACTCATACCTAATTAGTATCGGGGGAATGTTGGTTTACTCAGAAACGGCTCCACAGAGTGGGCATGTTGGGTCACACAGAAGCCACTTTCCAGTAAGACCTCACTGAGGTACTACTATTATCATTTCTAGTAGGTATATCCAGCCACAAAGATACACTACACACTCTTTGAATATATGGTCATATGGAGCCTCTTCTCAATAGTCCATCGTAGCAAATCCACATTGGGTCTCTTATCATCCGTTTTTAGGTCTCACCAAACCGCAGGGTTTCCACAGGTAGTGTGCTTGATTATAGGAGAACCTCCACATAAGAAATTTGCAATAATAAAACATTCATTAAAACCTATATAGATTATTTGAAAATATATGACATGTCACGTGGGTTCTAATGCCACAAACCGTTTGTCAATCGGATGCCTGGTTTAAATGATATTGGTGGTTTTCAGAAAATGGGCATGTCATGTCCTTGTTCGGTCCGACCCAACCCAATCCTGTCCGGTGTCAACCATCACAAATTGTGTTCTCCAACTTGACTTGGATCGGGCATAGCATGGGTCTACAAAACTAAATAATTTAATATTTCATTGGCATTATATACTAAAATTGGATAATTATGAAACTATTGGAATAGTATAGAGAATGTATTTTTTGGATATATAAATTTTCTATAAGAAATTACCTTTAGTTGATGTTTCTTGAATAAAATTTCAGTTTAATCGTTGATAAACATGTGATGAAATTATTAAAATACTTGGGTTTAATTTATGGTCATCCATTTTTGTATGTTTTTGGAGGTAATTTATTAGTTTATTTAATTTAATCAAAATATTTATTTCAATGTTGAGTAAATATATATTAATATTATATATCACAATATTTTTATTTATATTGTGTATTATTATATATTTAATAAAAAAACTATTGTTTTTTATAATGTATTAATATTAGTGAGAAAAACCTATGTTTATAAATCTTATATTTTATTGAAAATTAATATTAAGGTAGTATGAATGGAAAAATAATCTTCAGTAATTATCATTTATGATATGTGATGAATTAGAGAGAGAAAAATCCTTAATACATACCTAATGAAAAATATTAATTTTATGGTATAGAATTAATTCATGTTTATATATTTTATATATTTATCTACCTCAATGGTATACTAAATTCATAAATTTTTCAAGAGGAAGATAAATCATTCATGACGTATATGGAAAATATATCTCCACTATGATTGTATGAATTATGAAACTCTTCACCTAGAACCAGTCTCATTTTGATAAACTTCTTATCTGTGAAATATTTTGTGAATGGAAAACATTAATTCTCAAACCAAGACATGAATTTAATTTTTAATGTGTAATATTATATATTTTTATTAAAAGGTATCTATTACCTCTCACACAGACATAATTATATTTATCATCCACACTTTGTAATAGTTTTTTTATTTTTTTGAAATAGTTATTATCTTATTTTATATAGAATTATGATAATGAAATGTATTAATAGGGTTATAATGTATCAACTTTAGATTAAATTAAAAAAAATAATACAATAATCAATTTTGTGTACAATAAAAATATGTGAAAAAATTAACCATTTCATTATTATTTTCAATATGGTAGTTATAAAATATATGTTGGATTATTAGGTGTTAATATGTGGATCCTTATTATGAAATATTTGTATATATTTTTACCTAAAAGAAAAATAATTACTAATTATTATGAAATAAAACAGTTAAATAAAATCATATTAGAGTGACATAACTATTTTTCAAAAAAAATTATTTATATAAGAAATATTTTTTAATTAATGCAAAAAAATTTACTCATTATTAAATAATTATTTTAATTAATTTTATTGATACTATAGTTAATAAAAAAATCAGTAGGCTCATAATGGTTATTAATATTACTGTAATTATATAGAACACATTTTATGATTCCAAAATATTTTTTTAAATAAAATGTATTTTATTTTGTGTGATGATATTACAAAAAAAATTACACTGTTATAAAATTTAATTGAAAATTGTGATTATAAGTTTTAAATTTACATGTATATTTTTTCTTATATTGTATTTTTGGAATTTTATTTAAATGAAATACTTTAATGTAAATATTAAAAAATCCAGATTTTGTAGTACTATAATTTCATTTAATTATATCATGTAATTTAATAGTATATTATTTTTTGAAGTTTATATAAAATTAACAAATGATCTATTTTTAAAAAAATAAACATATTAATTACTTATGAATTAATTTTTTATTTGAGCTTCTTGAATGTTATTTATTTTTCATGAAAACGAATATTCAAAAAACCGTAATTTTTGGCATTTTTAACACTAATTATAGAATTTATTTCTTATAAAAAATTAAATTTAATAATATAAATAGATTTCATGTTTGGAATCATGTGGTTAAAATTTGATAATGTCGTCAATTTGTTGGATGATATAATTAATAGCACCCTAGAAAATTGTAATCACTATGGAAAAAGGTCAAATAGATTAATTTAGGAAAAAACATTGTGAACAGGTCAAATAACATCATATCAATTCTTATTCAATAATATTATTTAAACCATTATCATCATAGAATTAAAATATAATTATTTTAGTTCAACTTGTCTATTACCAATACTCTTGTATTGTATTTTTTACAATATAATTGAACAAAAATAACCTTCCATCTCACAATATATATAATATTTTTTTCATAGAAATTTAATAAACATATGAATGGTTTCAAATGCATATTTTTGATATTATTAATTAATTTTAATTTATTAATTTATTTATATTTTCAATGATGGTATATTTATATTTAACTATTTTGTAACATAGTTGTAGTTCATGTAATGATTATAAAAATATATAAAATATTTTTAATGTCATTAAAATATTATTATATAGATTAATTTTAGTATTATATAAATTTTTTATATAATTAATATCGATTTATATTATTTTCTTCAATTATTTATTTTAAATTTTTCCTTATTTTTTTATTGCATCATTTTTAAATTCATCATAATTAATATAGATTATTTTATTTATAAATCAATAAAAAAATAATAAAAATTATATATCTACCCAAGGTGATGGGAAATAATCTATAATAACATTCATGGATAATTTATGTAACACAAATTATTTATGAAATTAAATATTTGACACTTTGATATTTAATTCTAATTAAACTACCATTAATTTTTGAAAAGTAAATGGGGCTCACTCCATCTATTTCAATACACAAATGATGTTATGCTCATTAAAGAGGGGGATATAAAATGAGAAGAATAATACATAACCAATTACATTAATAACAATTTTTTAAAATCCAAAAAATATTTACAAAAAATTAGAATATAAAATATTAAATATTTAAATTATATTAAAATATTATTATTTTAATTGAAAAAAATTCGATCACCTTTTACACCAAGTGAAAAACAAACACTCCACTCATTGCATATGTACTTATTATTACCTTCATGATGTAATCTGTTTAATTTTTCATCACAATCACATATATATTGTGAGAATTATATACCGAATGAATATTTATTATACTTTCAAAAAATAATTTGCCTTAGAAATATAATATATTAATTACCATATTACAACTTCAACTCGTTGAAATATTTTAAACTCTCCTGTGTGTATGTGTGAATTTCTTCCCATGAAGGGAAATGTTATTTTTTATCATTATTTCCTCTGATGGGTGATTCTAAAAATGGAAATAATGAATTAGTATAAAATACATAAATATTTTATTATTATGTACAAATAAATACTTATTATTGTTTTTTATTCCCACTATCTAATGGTATAAATCATTCATGCTTACATATTGAATATCATCTCCATGAACCGATATGCATCGTACTTAATGACCACATAATGTGGGAAAGTGTAAAATAATATTAAATTAATTAAAAGGATACTAATATAATTATTAATATTATTTACCTGTTGAATCATTGACAATATTTCAAGGGAAAAAATATCCAATTAAAAATATCCATGGGAAATAATACAGTTCATAATGAAAATTAAATTTTAATAAATAATTATATGAAAATTCAAAAAAAAGGTTATTATAATGGTATATATTTTTTTATGTTAAAATATTTTTATTAAAAGGATTCATAAAAAATAAATATTTATTATGAATTTGGTTATAATATGATTGAAAATGTAGATGTATCTTGTAATCAATTTCTGGTGTTAATTTCTAATAATTGCGAATAACAACATTTTCACAAGATATATTCATTCTTATTGTGTATGAAAATCTATCTGGATAATTTTTTTGAATATTTAATGATATTATAAATATTTACAAATTTTTTTCTTTTTATTTCTTTTTCTGTTACATTTATAAAAATATTTACAAAATAATAAGGTATTTATCTATAAAACACAATTTTAAAGGATATAAATTATTTTTTCTTCCATGTTCATGATCTTCTATTTATTTTATAGATATTTTTTATTGAAAAATATGTTCATTAAATTTATTTTCTACTAAATTTTACATTAATTACAAATTAATTAATGTAATCATTTAAAATATGGCATATCATGACACATATATTTATTTTTAAAATTATGTATATGATTGAATTTTAATGTTTATTAAATGAATTATTTTTCCGACATTCATATATTTTAATATTATCATGATTATTATAAAATTATATATTTTTATTCTATTAATATAAAATTTACATTAATCTAATAATTTCAGTCTATAAATTTTTTCATATAAAAATGATTGTTGTTCTCATTATTATGAGATAACCAAAAGAGAGTTTTCTTATTGGTTATAATATACAAATATAATAGGTCTATCAAAAAATATTAGGATTTATTTGTTTTCTCTCATTATGTTGTATATGTACTTTTATTACAATAATATATGAATAACCCATAGCTATTATAATTGGAAATGTAGATATATATATATACAATTAATGGGGTTATAGGATAGAGTAGTAATTAATTAGGCTACTCTTAATGGATTTATTTAAACTAATGGTGTTTGATTTTCATTTGTGAATGTTATTATAATTTTTTTTTTTTGAATAATGTCACAATATACCTTTGAGGATTTTAAATGATTTAAATATATTTTTAGTATATATTTTAATTTCATGAGGCATGGTACTTTATGATATTTTAATAGAATACTGTTATTTTTTGAGAAAAATATTTCTTGAGTTCAAATATTATATCATGAAACACTAATGTATGTAATATTTAATTTATCATATAATTTTTTATTAAAAAATTGTGATTTTTATTTGAATAAATGATTTCATATAACTTTATTCCAGATATATATTTTTAAGAAGCTTTTTCCTTGGGAAAATAACAATGATAAACATTTATTTTTAATCCATTTCATTTTAAGAGTCAAAAAAAATTATTATTTTACGAAATCAATCATAAATGTGTTGTAAATCTACTGGGTGTGCATCCAACAATGTGGTGACATGGTTGAATACCATATATGCAAGACCATCCTACAACATCTTCACATCAAGAATGGAATGAATAATAATGTTGTTGAAGTCCATGAAGGAATGAAATTGAGTCATATTGAATACAAATGTTATTCCAACCATATTTATTAGTGAATGATATATCATAGATCATGATCATAATTTAATCCCCCATGGTAGAAGAGATGACACTAGTTCCATAGAATCATCCAATAATATGCCCGGAGTGATTTCTATAAATAGTACCACACCCCGAAGGGCCCGAGTTGAATTTAGAAGCACAATCTACATTAACATTAATCCAAATTGTGAGTGGAGTTTGCGAGAAAACTTCAAAATGGAGTCTATGTTGAGAATATATATCATTAACCCAATGATGGGGAAGAATCCCAAAGACATTCACAATGTTGTCAAAAAATCCTTTTTGAATCGAAGAATCTTCACGAATGGAAATGAGGATCCGCATCTGAACTCAATGTAAACTATGTGAGTTGTTCTTATGAATAATATAATTCCTATCATACCAAAGTACATGCATAATTACATCAAGAAAATGTAAAAAATTCCCTTGATTTGATGAGAGGCTTCATGATCCAAATAACATAGATGTCGAGAGTTGATTGAATCATTATGAAATGATCGGCACTCAAAAAGATCAACCACATAATTCCAAAAAGGTGTATTAGTAAGAAAAGAATGATAAATATGGTTAATGTCCTTGAGATTCTGGTTAACAAGAAGACATTTAGTGTGATGTTGGATCCCAAAATACAAAAGACATGTATTTCTGTGAGTCCTCTTATAAGAAATATGCCAAATTAGTGTTAATCTCGATGATTTTACCATATTTTATCCAAAAAAAATTATTCCAAATAAAAGTATTTTCAGAATTAATAAAACAATTGTTGTAAAAAAATGATTCAAGAATTCCATTTTGTGTAAGTTCCCATTTTAAGAAATCATCAGTGCTAGAAAAAGGGTAGTTGTCCAGGACACGATTAACATTTTTGGAAAAATACAGCTATTAGAGCTAACGACCTCCTTGGAAGTATATTTAGTCTAATTAGGAATTTGAATCGGGGAAATAATAGTTATGAGAGGAGAACCATCCCATTTTTTGGGCATGAAATTCATGGAATATTTTCTACTAACCATCCATCAAAATTTAGACATGATTTTAGAGAAATAATTTTTAATGGAAGTCCAAGCAGAAGAGCTCATGTAATTAAAATTTTCCATCATTGATATTTCATGAAAACATATTTAAGGTAATCAATGGAGCCAATGTTGTTATAAAAATTAATCCAAGTGAGTTTGGCTTCTAAAGAATCATTAAAAAGTTTTAGATTTTTTATACTTAGACCACCATACTCCAACGGATTGTACCATGTAGACCAAAGAACAATCACCAATTTATTTTCCACATTGCTTCCACTCCAAACAATGTTTTTGATGGCTACATTATTTTTTTTAAGTAGACCAAAAAACCATTAAAAATCATCAAATAATAGCCATTTTGGTAAGAATTGTATATTTGACATGACAAATTATTTTTTTCATGGTGAATGATTTTCAATTCCCAGATGATAGTTGGTGGAGGATTTGTTAAAAATTTATAGATAAGTGACAAGATTTTTGTTACACTATAAAATGGGGACACCAAGATATGTTATTGAAAGGGATAATTATTCAATACCAAAATTAGTAATAATAATACAATTTCTATTAGCAAGAAACCTTTTCCCAAGAATGGTAATGGTTTTTTCAAAATAATAATATGATAATAAATATCTACATAGTGTCATAGGGCACATTATAGATTTTGGATATTCCATTTATATGCTTGATATGTGATAGAGCTCAAATGGAAACCTCAATCAAAACTTATGGCCATTTGAAGTTCGAGTTGTGCTTTTAACAAGGTTTAGATCTTTTTTAATTTTTTTCTATTTTTTAGTCTTAAAATTGTTATAAAATGAATATTACTCAATAATAATTAGAAAATTATTAATTAAAAATAATTTTTTTATTTTTTATAATCTATTTTAACTAAATATCTAATATATTAAGTATATTATTTGTAAATGTATATTTATACTTATCTAAAATATTTTTAAAAATCATATTTTATTTTTATATCAATATAACTATATTTATATATTTATATATTTATCTATAATTTTTATCTAATTGTTTTAGCCGACCCATTATCAGTGCTTTTAAAAAAAGTGCAGATAAAGGCCCCCCTTTATCAGCGCTACTAAAAAAACCGTTGATAAAGGCCCCCCTTTATCAGCACTACTAAAAAAAGCACTCATAAAGTCCCCCCTTTATCAGTGCTACTAAAAAAAGCGTTGATAAAGGGGGTCCCTTTATTAGTGCTTTTTCGTTATTACTGATAAAGGTTGGCTCTAGGAAAAACTATTTTTGTGGTAGAGAATATAATGAAAATCGTGGAAAAACATTGTTATTTTTTATATTGTTTAGGGAAACGATACTTCAGTAATTTGTGACAAGTTGGAATCAACTACACCTCAATCCGACAAACAATTTGACCGATATAAATTCAAATTTTTCATTTAAATTTTATATTAATTTCAGTAAAATAACATGTGACGTACTCAAAATAAAGAAAACCCATTAGGATTGTTTTAATACTTCAAAAAAAAGATCTATGACTCATTTGTGATGTGTAGAAGTCAACCCCACCTCAATACGATGGTGTGACCGGTATAATTAAAATTGTAACTTTATTATTTAAAATATAAATGTTATTAATGTTTTCTTTCATATTAATGTTTAATATATTTCATTATAATACAACTAATATTTTTTTTTGGGATATAGGTGGAATTTTATCTACAATCTGAATGCATTTTTTGGAAACTAATACCATGGATGAAAATTTTTGAGATGGAATCATAGATATCTGATGATGAAATGATAATTTTTTTAATTTTTTGTTGGATAATTATAATTGTAACGATATAGAACCATTATTGAAATGTATGTAGAAGTATTTTTTTAATCATGATGTCATGTAAATGTGTATAGCATTGGATGCAAAACTCATGTTTGTGTTCTTTCAATCTTTAGTGCTTTGTTCATGTGCATGTGACGTTTTGTGAAGGTGTGTAGGTGATGGTTGTGTTGTTAAATAAATAACATATCACAAGAAACTAGGCCTTTATCAATGCTATTTTGAGTATTGATAAAGGACCATGTTATCATCTATAATTAATCTGTGAAAATATCGGCCTTTATCAGCACTCAAAATGGAACTGATAAATGGGGAACACCTATGAGTGCTTTTTTAAGCATGGATATAGGACCCCCTTTATCAATGATTTTTATCACTGTTAAAGGGGACCCCCTAATAATTCCTGCAATTAACATCACATTTCTAGCGTTGTTCACAATGGTATCTAGAGCTTTTAAAAACCTTGTTTGTAGTAGTGCATACAGTTACATATGCACACATATGCATTCACACACATAAAAATATATACACTTACATAAGCATACATGAACAAACATACATATAGAGGAACATACATACACATATGTGCACATAATAACACATACACATACCGACACATATATATACATACACAAAAATATATACATTTTCATACATAAAAATACATGTATGCATATATTCAGACTATCACACACATTCAAACAAATATACATACATACATATATATGTGGATGTCGATACATAAATGTACAGATACATACATTATAAAAAACACATACATCTGCATACTAACACATACAAATAAAAATATATATATGAATATAAATACACCCACACACACATTCATGAACATAAAGAAACATACAAAAATACACAAAAACTCAAACACATAAATAATCATACATAGACATGTAGACACGAACATATATATACACCTACATATATATACAAATATTCACATACTCATACACATGCACAAACATGAACATAAATATAGCTATATACACTTACACATACATATGAATACCTAAAAATACATACAAATATATACACATACATACAATAATACAGAAAAAACACACCCACACACATATACAGACACATATACACACATTCATACAGATACACACAGATATAAATAAGCACAAACGCATACATTCACATACTCATACATACAATTACAAATACATCTATATACACATACACATATACATACTCAATAATATTCACAAATATATACTAATAAAAATATATTTATTGACATTGATAAACATATATAAAAATACATAAATATATATACACTCGCATATAAAAATATATAAAATTTTACAGACAGAAACATGTACATTCATATAAACATACATACATATATACAAACAATGACACACATTTACATATTCATATATATATAGACAATCGCACAAACATACATATACAAAATCATAAAACACATACATACACACACATATTGATACACATAGACATAGAAAAACACACACACACACACACCAATACATACAAATGAATACACACACAGACAGACATGCACAATTACAAACATACATACACATAGAAATAATCATAAACACATAAATATATACTAAAACATACATATAAATTCCTAGATTCAAATATTCAAACAAATATAAAAAATGGACATTTACTCACAAACATTCACATACACACTCGTACAAACATGCATATACATAAAAATATATGTTCACCTACATATACATAAATTCACATACATTCTCACAGATATAAATATATATACAAACACCCATTGTATATAGCTATATATATACATATTGACAATCATAAACATATAAATACATATATACATACATACATACACATATAAACATAATCATATGTGCATACATACACACATACACATATAAACATAATCATATGTGCATACATACACACATACATATATATATACATAATAAATCGTATATGTATATATATTCATACATGAAAATCAATATATACATACAGACATAAAAATATAATTTTATTCAGCCAATATTATTTCTCTATTTCTTTATTTTTTACACTACAAGTTGTGAATGTCATGTCATATTGGATTCATCTCACAATATATATATATATATATTCATGCACATTTATTAACATAGACACACACACTCTCTCTCTTTGGGGATATCCGCATAGAATACAGAAATATTACATCATTTTAAAAGTATATTGATCATTAATACCAGTAGTACACAAACAAAAAATGTAACCGATTTGTGCCTTTATATACTAGATGCATAACCCACATATATACGATAAATCATCAACATTTCATAAAAAATATACATCTAATGTGAACATATTTATTTATCATAATTATTATACTTCTTAAAAAATATTGGAAACTGTAACATAAAATGGTGTGTGACTAAAAGATCAATTAATGTAAACATTAGTGAAACTTTTCATTGATCATAATAAATATAATGATAAAAATATTAAAATGATAAAATTACTATATTTGATAGATATGTAAATATATAATCACCTATCATGGAATAAAAAATTAACATAACAAAAATAAAGACTTATACTGGTGTGTAACCTCAAAATATAGTGTTCCATGTGAGTATAACATAGGTATATGAATAACCCATATGAATTTGGCATAAAAATAAGAATACAAATCAATTTTCAAGAATAGACACTATGAAATTTGTTTCATTGTAGGCTTGTTCTAACCACACATGTAAAATCATGTTATTTGGTTAGTGGCTTGGGA
Organism: Viscum album; assembly: GCA_963277665.1. NCBI lineage: Eukaryota > Viridiplantae > Streptophyta > Magnoliopsida > Santalales > Viscaceae > Viscum > Viscum album. The sequence goes on from OY728137.1 coordinate 1,664,575,966, forward strand.
ACCCTCGTGATATTGGTAAAACCACCCATATCACCTTAATGATCATGATATATAATGTTTTACCTAATTATTTGAAGGGTTATAAAATACCCAACATTATAATATTGATAAAACGTATATAATTATGTAATTTGATAAAAATATTTTTTAACATACATTTATATCTTAACATTCCATATAGAAAATTTTCCTTTTTGAAATTTCCATAAAACATCATCTTATTCCATTTGGAGAAGTAATTTTTATGGCATAATTAAAAATTTACTAAATTAATAAAATTGAATATTAAAAAATATTCAAATAAATTCATTAAAAAAATAATTAGAAATATTCTATCAATAACATGATGAAAAATCATATCCATTTACATACATTTAATATCTATAAATTTAAAAAAAATTCAAAAATACTGTTTTTATTTGAAAAAGAAAGGAATATTGGGAAGACGTCATCATAAGGAAAATAATATATGATGAATGTAAAGGATAGAAAAGCAGTACACATGAAATATTATTTTTCAAACCATATCAAAGAATATCAAAATATACCATAGTGAAATGATGAAAAGATTAATTATCAAAAAAATTTAACGAATGTACAATATATTTTCATAAAATATTAAACAATGAATTTATTTTAAAGAAAAATATTATTCTTATATTAAAATATTTATAAATTTTGAGAAGATATAATCCAATCAAAATATTATATAATATCAAATTCTCTTATAATCAATCTATTTAGAAAATTGACAATCCAATGAGTGAGAGAATAACATGATGAAATTGAAACACCATCATTAACCATTGGGTATTAAAAAAGATTTATTTTAATATCGATATAATAAATAACTTCCCTAAAACAATTTCTCATGAAAAATCGTCATTATAATTGAGAAATAAAAATTAACCCTTACATTTGACTTCAACTTAGTTAAAATAACTCAATCATCATGTATGTCAAAATATAAATTTTAATAAACAAATTTATTAGCAAGTTTTATATATTGCCTACTAGATTTCATTAACATTTAATTTATATTAATTTATTCTTAGTAATATTTTTTATATCACTATTTTGGGGATACAAGTTTATTTTTCCAAGCATGATTCATTTCGATGGTTCGTATAATTTATCCTTCATATTGTGAAAAAATATTTTCTATTTAATAAATATAATATATTCCTAAAATATATAGATTAATAATGTTCAATGTATATTATTGATGAAAATTGTGATACATAATTCATGAAGGTAGAAGTATACACAAACTCATAGGTTAAATTTACATATTTCTATATATGAGTGAGAATTGAATTATGCAATATTTTTTAGAATTAAATAACTATTTCATAATGTCACAACCCGTACACTAGGGCTCATGCATTAAAATCCCCCATGCCCACCTCCAAATAGACAGGGGTTAGAGACTATCACTAAAGGCATAAACCATTATGTGGTAAGTATTTACCTGGGTACCTATATGCACACACAAACAAAAATGTATTAAATCTAGAAAGGTGAACATGCATTCCCGTGAAATGAGACTCATTAAAAGTAAAAATTAGTTGGTCAAATGTGCCAGAATAAAAACCCAACAATAGAAGAACTTAAAATAAAAAAAAGAACACAGAAACTCATAAATCCATCAGTAAAATAACCTCACCTGATGGTTAGTGCGGTGTAGTTGCTGGAAGTCGAAGAAGTATGTTAGGCCTGCCTAATCTCACTAGGCACCACCTGGTCCTAGGCCACTGATTCCTCCACAAAATTATCGATGTCCTACACCAGACACAAAATGTGTGAGTGAATCTCTTTAAATAGTGAGTATCAATATACTCATTAGATACCCAAAATCAACTAGGAATGACCAAAAAGTATGACTGCTTACATCAAGATATAATCTACAGTATGAAATTAGGACCATTTTTCATGTCAATAAACACCTCCGATAACTGGAGAAATCCTCCTCAATTAGTACAATGACCCTACTATGTCTCACAGAAGACTATTCCCAAATATCCTTGGACTTATGGGGTACTCATCCCTGATGAGTATCATGGGTATGTTTGGTCACTCCGAAATGACTCCACAGAGTGGGCATGTCGGGTCACACAGAGGTCACTTTCCACTGTGACCATAGTATGGTGCTACTATTGTCATGTATAGTGGGTATATCAAGCCACTGAGAGCCGCAACACACTCTATGAAAACTTGGTCACAAGGAGCCTCTTCTCAATAGTCCATCGTATCAAATCTACATAGGTTCTCTTATCAACTGTCTTTAGGTCTCACCCAAATGCATGGTTTTCACACCTAGTGTGCTTGATTCAAGGAGAAACTCCACATAAGAAATTTTATACAATTAAACATCCATTAAAACCTACATAGAGTATTCCAAAATATATGATGCGTCACGAGGGTTCTAATTCCGCAAACAGTTTGTCAATCAGATGCTTTGTTTGAATGATATTGGTGGTTTTTCAGAAAAGGGGCATGCCGGGTCCAGGTTCAGTCTGACTCAACCCGATTCGATCTGAGGTCAACCGGACCGAATTGGGTTCGCCAACATGACTTGGATTTGGCACGACATGGGTCCACCAAACTGAATAATTTAATATTTTCATGTGATTTTATACATAAATTGGATAATTATGACACTATTGGAATACCATAGAGATAATATATATTGGATATATAAATTTTTTCTATGAAATTACCATTAGTTGATGTTTCTTGAATAAAATTTCAGTTTAATTGTTGATGAACAGATGATGAAATTATTAGAGTATTAGGGTTTAATTTACAGTCATCTATTTGTGTAGGTTTTTGGAAGTAATTTATTTGTTTAATTAATTTCATCAAAATATTGGTTTCAATGTTGAGTAAATATAGATAAATATTATATATCTGAATATTTTTATTTGTATTTTGTATTATTTTAATTTTTTTCTAAAATCAATTTTTTTTGATGATGTATTAATATTAGTGAAAAAAACCTACATTTATAGATCTTATATTTTATTGAAAATTAATATTAAGGCAGTATGAGTAAAAAAATAATCCTCAGAAATTATCATTTATAATTTGTGATAAATTAGAGAGAAAAAATCCTTAATACATACCAAATGAAAAATATTACTTTTTTGGTATAGAATTAATTCATGTTTATATATTTTATTATTTTATCTTTCTCAATGGTATACTAAATTCATAAATTTTTCAAGAGGAAGATAAATCAATCATGACGTATATGGAAAATATATCTCTTCTATGATCATATGAATTATGAAACTCTTCACATAGAACCAGTCTCATTTTGAAAAACTATTTGTCTGTGAAATATTTTGTGAATGGAAAAAATCGATGCCCTAACCAAGACATGGATTTAATTTTTAATGTGTAATAATATCTATTTCAATTAAAAGGTATTTATTACCTCTCAAACAAACATAATTATATTTATCTTCCACACTATGGAATAGATTTTGAATTTTTTTGAAATATTTATTATCTAATTTTATATAAAATTATGATAATAAAATGTATTAATAGGGTTATAATGTAACAAATTTATATTAAATTTTAAAAATAATACTATGATCAATTTTGTGTACCACAAAAATAATGTGCGAAAAAATGAACCATTGCATTATTATTTTCAATATGGTAGTTATAAAATATATGTTGGATTATTAGGTCTTAATATGTGCATCCTTATTATGAAATAATTGTATATATTTTTACTTAAAATAAATATAATTACTAATTATTATGAAATAAAACAATTAAATAAAATCATATTAGAGTAAAATGACTATTTTTCAAAAAAATCTATTTCTGTGATAAATATATATTAATTAATGTAAATTAATTTACTCATTAAAAAATAATTATTTTAATTTATTTAATTGATATTATAGTTAATAAAAAAAATTAAAATTCTCCTAAAAATTCTTAATATTATTGTAATTTCATAGAACCCGTTTTATTATTCCAAAATACAATTTTTTCATAAATATATTTTAATTTATTTTGTGTGATGATATTAAAATAATTTTTTTACACTATTATAAAATTTAATGGAATATTGTGATTTTATATTTTAAATTGACATTTAAATTTTTTCATATATTTTTTTTGGTATTTCCCTTAAAAGAACGATTTGAATGTGTATATTAAAAAATACTGATTTATTAATACAATAATTTCGTTTAATTATATCATGTAATTTAATAGTATATCATTTTTTAAATTTTATATAAAATTAACAAATGATCTATTTTTTAAAAAATTAACATCTTAATTACATATGAATTAGTATTTTATTTGAACTTCTTTTATGTTATTTATTTTTCAAGAAAACCCAAATTCTAAAAATGGTAATTTGTGGCATTTTTCACACTAATTTTAGAGTTTATTTTTTATAAAAACATTAATTTAATAATATAAATGTATTTTATGTTTGGAATCATGTGGTTAAAATTCGATAATGTGAAAAAAAATTTATTTGACATAATTAATAGCACCCTAGAAAATAGTTATCACTATGGTAAAAGGTCAAATAGATTAATTTAGGAAAAAACATTTTTAACAGGTCAAATAACATCATATAAATTCTTATTAAATTATCCTATTTTAACCATTATCATCAAAAAATCATAATATAATTATTTTAGTTCTTCTTTCCGTTTACCAATACACTTATATTATAATTTTTACATAATAATTTAACATAAAAACCTTCTGTCTCATAATAAATATAATATTTTTATCATAGAAATATAATTAATAGTTGGTGGATTCAAATGGAAATTTTTGATATTATTAATTTTTTTATTCATTAATTTATTTATATTTTTAATTATGGTATCTTAATATTTAATACTTTTGTAATATAAATTTATTGCATGTAATTATTAAAAAAAGTAAATAATTTTAATGACATTAAAATAATAATATATAGATAAATTTCTGTAATATATTAATTTTTTATATAATTAATATTGTTTTTTATTATTTTCTTTAACTATTTCTTTTCATTTTTCCTTATTTTTTATTGCATATTTTTAAAATTCATCAAAATTATTATAGATGATATTTTTTTACAAATCAATAAAATAAAAAATAAAAATTATATATCGACCCACGGAGATGGGAAATAATCTATAATAACATTCATAGTTAATTTATGTAACACGAATAATTTATGAAATTACATTTTAGTCACTTAGATATTTAAATCTTATTAAACTCCCATTGACTTTTTAAAAGTAAATGGGGCTCACCCCATCTATTTCAATACACAAATGATGATATGCTCATTCTAGAGGAGGGTATAAAATGAGAAGTATAAGACATAAACTATTACTTTAATAACAATTTATTCATATAAATTGAAAAAGATGTACTAAAAATTAGTATATAAAAAATTAAATATTTGAATTGTATTAAATGTTTATTAATTTAATTGAAAAAAAAATTGATAACCTTTTACACCTAGTGAAAAACAAACACTCCACTCATTACAAATGTACTTATTATTACCTTCACAAAGTAATGTGTTTAATTATTCATCACTATCACATATATATTGTTAGAATGATATTCCAAATGAATATTTATTTTACATTTAATGAAGTTATTTTTTTAGAAATATAATGTATTAATTACCATCTTACTACTTCAACTCGTTGAAATATTTTAGTCTCTCTTATGTAAATGTGTGAACTTCTTCCTCTAATTGGAAATGTTATTTTTTATCTATATTGCCCTTGATGGGTGATTCTAAAGATGGAAATAATGAATTTGTATGAAATACATAAATTATATATTATTATGTAAAAATAAATACTTATTATTGTTTTTAATTCCCAATATCTAATTGTATAAATCGTTCATGTGTATATATTGAATATAATCTCCATGTACCGATATACATCACAATTAATGACCTCCTAATGTGGATCAGTGTAAAATAAAATTAAATGAATTAAAAGGATACTAATATAATTATTAATATTATTTATCTGATGAAACATTGACAATTTTTCAAGGGAAAAATATCCAAATAAAAATATCCAAGGGAAATAATATAGTTCACAATAAAAATTATATTTTAACAAAGTATTATATGAAAATTAGAAAAAGGATTATTATAATGATATATATATTTTTTTAGGTTAAAATATAATTTTAAAAGGTTTCATAAATAATAAATATTTATTATGAATTTAGTTACAATGTGATTGAAAATGTAGATGTCTTAGGTAATCTATTTCTCAAGTTAATTTTTTATCATTGTGAATAACAACATTTTCACAACCGGTTTTCAATCTTATTGTGTATGAAAATCAATATGGATATAATTTCATGAATATTTTATAATATTATAAATATTTAAATATTATTTTCATTTTATTTTCTTAATTGTTACATTTATAAAAATATTTTGAAAATAATAAGGTATTTATCGATTAAACATAATTTCAAAATATATAAATTATTTTTCCTCCATGTTCATGATCTTCTATTTGTTTTTTAGATATTTTTTGTTGAAAAGTATTTTCAACAATTTATTTTCTACTAAATTTTTCATTATTTACAAATTTATTAAAGTAATCATTTAAAATATGTCATATCATGACACGTGTATTTATTTTTACAAATGTGTATATGATTTAATTTAAATGTTTTTCACATGAATTATTTTTCCCGCAATCATATATTTCATCATTATCAAGATTATTATAAAATTACATATATTTTTTCTACTAATATAAAATTCACATTAATCTAATAAATTTAATCATTAAATTATTTCATATAAAAATTATTGTTGTTCTCATTTTATGAGATAACCAAAAGAGAGTTTTCTTATTGGTTATAATATAAAAATATATTAGTTTTATCAAGTAAATAATAGAATTTTTGTGTTTTCTCTCATTTTGTTGTTTATGTACTTTTATTAAAATAAAATATGATCAACCTTTATCTTTTATAAATGGCGAGGTAGATATATATATATACAATAAATTGGGTTATAAGATATATTAATAATTAATTAGGCTATTCTTAATGGTTATGTTTAAAATACCAATGTTTCATTTTCAATTGTGAATGTTATTATAATTTTTTATCTTTGAATAATGTCAAAATATACCTTTGAGGATTTTAAATGATGTAAATTGATTTTTAGTACATATTTTTATTTCATGAGACATGGTTTTTTATTATATTTTAAAAGAAGAATGTTTTTTTCAAGGAAAATATTTCTTGAGTTCAAATATTTTATCATTAAACACAAATGAATGTAATATTTATTTTATTAAAATATTTTTTATTAAAAAATTGGGATTTGTATTTGATTTCAAGATTTCAGAAAATTATATTCCAGATATATATTTTTAAAAAGATTTTTCCTTGGTAAAAGGCCAATGAACAAAATTTATTTTTAACACATGGAATTTTATGAGTCTAAAATATTGTATTCTTTTACAATATCAATCATAAATTGGTTATAAATCTACTGGGTGTGCATCCAACCATTTGGTGACATGGTTGAATACCATATTTCCAAGACCATCCTCCACATTCTTCACATCAAGAAAGGAATGAATAATAATGTAGTTGAAGTCCATGAGAGAATGAAAATAGTCAGACTACCATGTTCTAAGCGGCCATGCTTGGTGCATCACACTATTCCATATAGTCGAACAATGTCAATCGATTCACTTTCAATCAAAAGTTTATTCCAACCATATTTATTAGTGAAGTATATATCATATATCATGATCTTAATTTCATCCCCCATAGCCGAAGAGATGCCACTAGTTCCATAGAAGCATCCAAGAATATGCCCAGAGTGATTTATAAAAATAGTGCCACATCCTGAAGGGCCCGAGTTTCCTTTAGAAGCACCATAAACATTAACATTAATCCAAATTGGGAGTGAAGCTTGTGAGAACACTTCAATAAGGATTATGTGTTGAGGATATATACCATTAACCAATAGATGAGGCATAATCCCAAAGACGTTCACTTTGTTGTCACAAAATCCTTTGTGAATCGAAGTGTCATCCTGAATGGAAATGAGGATCCGCATTTGACATCCATGTAAACCATGGGAGTTGTTTTTTTGAATAATATAATTCCTATAATACAAATGTACATGAAGAATTACATCAACAAAATGTAAAAAAGGCTATTGATTTTCTTAGAGGCTTCAAGATCCAATCAACATATAATTTGATAGTTGATTGAATCATTATGAAATGAACGGAACTCAAAAAGATCTAGCACATAATTCCACAAAGTATTATAAGTATGAAAACAATGTTAAATATGGTTGATGTCCTTGGGATCCTTATTAACAAAAAGGAATTTAGAGTTAAGTTAGATCCCAAAAGACAAAAGGCTTGTATTTTTTTGAATCCTATTTTTAAAAATACACCAAATTAGAAAAAATCTCGAAGGTTATTACCATATTTTATCTGAACAAATTATTCCAAATAAAAGTATTTTCAGAATTAATAAAACCATTGTTGTAAAAAAATGAGTCGAGAATTCCATTTTGAGTATGTTCCCATATTAATAAATCATCAGTGCTAGAAAAAGGGTAGCAGTCAATGACATGATTGACATTTTTGGAAAAAATACAGTTATTAGAGCTAAGGACCTCCTTGGTAGAATATTTAGTCTAATCAGAAATTTGAATCGGGGAAATCATAGATATGAGAGGAAAAACAGCCCATTTTTTGACCATGAAATTCATGGAATATTTTCTACTAACCATCTATATATATGCTAGACATGATTTTAGATAAATAATTCTTAATGGATGTCCAAACAGAAGATCTCATGTAATTCTAATTTTTCATCATTGATTTTCCAGGAAAACGTCTTTAACGTAATCAATGGAGTCAATGCTGTTATTAAAAAGAATCCAGGTGAGTTTGGCTTGTTAAGAATCATTAACAAGTTTTATATTTTTTATACTAAGACCACCCTACTCCAAAGGATTGCACCATGTAGACCAAAGAACAGTCACCAATTTCTTTTCCACATTTCTTTCACTCCAAAAAATTTTTTGACGGCTGCGTTAATTTTTTTATGTAGACTTGAAAACCATTGAAAAATCATCAAATAATATCCATTTTATAAATAATTGTATATTTGACATGACAAATAATTCTGTCCATAGAGAATGATTTTCCATTCCATGACGATAGTTGGTGGACAATATGGTAAACATGTATAGAGAATTGACAATAGTTTTGTGACACCACAAAATTGGAACACCAAAATAGGTTATTAAAAGGTATAATTATTTAATACCTAAATTAGTAATAATAATACATTTCTTATTAGCAAGAAAACTTTTCCCAAAAATGGTATTTTTTTCGAAATAATAATTTGATAATAAATAATTTTATAGTATTAAAGGGAAAATTTTAGATTTTGGATATTCCATTTATCCGCTTGATATGTGGTAGAGCTCACATGGACACTCGGATCAAAAGTTATGGCTGTTTGAAGTTCGAGTTGCGTTTTCCACAAGTTTTTTATATTTTTTTAATTTTTTTATCTTTTTATTGTTAAAATTGTTATTAAATGATTATTACACCATAAGAATTATAAAATTATTAATTAATTTTTTTTATATCCATTTTCACTAAATATCTTATATATTAAGTATAATAATTGTAAATTTATATTTATACTTATGTAAAATATATATTAAAATTATATATTATATTTATATAAATATAACTATATTTATATATTATTTTTAATTAACTTTTTTTTGAAGTAGACCCTTTATCAGCGCTACTAAAAAAAGCACTGATAAAGGGGGTCCCTTTATCAGTGAAAAAACGGGCTGATAAAGGTACCTCCCCCCTTTATCAGTTCTTTTTCGTTAGCGCTGATAATGGTTGGTGCTGAGAAAAAATATTTTTGTGGTAGTGAATATAATGATAACCGTGGAAAAACATTCATATTGTTTCTATTGTTTAGGGAAATGATCTTTCGGACATTTGTGACATATTGTAATCAACTATACCTCAATCCGACAAACAATTTAACTGATATATATTCAAATGTGTCATTTAAATTTTATATTAATTTCGGTAAAATAACAAGTGACATACTCAAAACAAAGAAATCCCATTAGGATTGTATTAATATTTAAAAAAAAGATCTATTATTAATTTTTTAAGTGTAGAGGTAATCCCTACGTCAATACGATGCATGGTGTGACAGGTATAACTAAAATTGTGACTTTATTATTAAATATTTAAATGTTATTAATGTCTTATTTTATATTAATGTTTAATTTATTTCATTATAGTTTAACTAATAGAATTTTTGTTTTCATATATAGGATAATTTTTTTGGAGTCTGGATGTTTTTTTTTGGAAACTAATACCTTGGACAACAATTTTTGAGATGGGATCATTGATATCGGATGATGAAACAATAATTTTTATTTATTTTTTGTTGGATAATTTTAATTGTAAGGATATAGAACCTTTATTGAAATGTATATTGAAGTGATTTTTTAGTCATGATGTCACATAAATGTATATATCCTTGGTTTCCAAACTCTTGTGTGTGTTGTTTCATTCTTCAGTGCATTGTTCTTGTGCAAGTGACGTTTTCTGATGGTGTGTAGGTGATGGGTGTGTTATTTAATAAACAACATTTCTCAAAAGAGTATTCCTTTATCAACGCTATATTGAGAGCTGATAAAGGCCCATGTTATCATCTATAATTAAGTTTTGAAAATTTCATCCTTTATCAGTGCTCAAAAAGGAACTGATAAAGGGGGAACAGTTATGAGTGATTTTTTTAACACAGATAAAGGACCCCATTTATCAATGATTTTTTTCATTGTTAAAGGGGACCCCCCTAATATTTTTCGCAATTAACATTACCTTTATAGCACTGTTAACAGTAGAATCTTGAGCTTTTAAAAGCCTTATTTGTAGTAGTGAAAACACTTACATATGCACACATATGCATTCACTCACATAAAAATATATACACTTACATAAGCAAACATTCAAAAACATACACATAGAGGAACATACATACACATATGGTCACATAATAACACATACACATACTGACACATATACATAAATACACAAAAATATATACATTTTCATACATATAAATACATGACGAATATATACAGACTCTCGCACACATAAAAACAAATATACATACATACATATATATGTGGATTCCCACACATAAATATACAGATACATACATTATAAAAAACACATACATCTACATACTAACACATACAAATAAAAATAGATATATGAACAAAAATACACCCACACACACATACATGAAAATAAAGAAACATACAAAAATATACAAAAACACAAACACTTAAACAAACTTACTGAGACATGTAGACACATACATATATAAACACATACATATATACACAAATATTCACAAACTCATACACATGCACAAACATGACAATAAATATAGCTATATACACTGACACAAACATATGAATACATAAACATAAAAAAAAAATACACATACATAAAATAATACAGAAAACACACACACACAAACATACACTGACACATATACACACATACATACAGATACACACATATAGAAATAACCACAAACGCATATCTCCACATAGTCATACATACCAATACAAATACATCTACACAAACACAAACATACACATATACTTGTCAATCATATACACAAATATATAATAATAAAAACATATTTATCGATATTGATAAACATATATAAACATACATAAATATATATACACTCACATATAAAAGTTTATTAAATTTAATAGACAGGCACATGTACATTCATATTAACATACATACATATATACAATCATTGACACACAGTTACATATTCATATATATACAAGAAATCACACCAACATACATATAAAATATCATAAAACACATACAAACACAAACATACACACACATATTGATACCCATAGACATAGAAAAATACACATACAGGCACACACAAATACATACAAATGAATACACACAAAGACCGACATGCACAATAAAAAACATACATACACATAGAAAAAAACATATACACATACATATATAAAAATAAATACATATAAATTCCAAGATACAAATATTCAAACAAATATAAAAAATGATCATTTACTCACAAACATTCACATACACACTCATACAAACATGCTTATATATAAAACTATACCTTCACATACATATACATATACTAACATACAAACTCATGGATATAAATATATATACAAACACCCATTGTACATAACTATATATATACATATTGACATACAAAAACATATAAATACATACATACATACATGCATACCCATATTAACATAATTATATGTGCATACATACACACATACATATATTTAAAAATTGAAAATCATACATGTAGATATATACTTACATGAAAATAAATAAATACATACATACATAAATATATAATGTTATTCAGCCAACATTATTTCTCAATTTCTTCAATTTCTACACTACGAATTGTGAATGCCAGGTCATATTGGATTTATCTATATATATATATATATATATATATATATATATATTCATGCACATTAATTAACATAGACGTGCACACACACACACACTCTAAGGGGATTTCCACATAGAATACAAAATTATTACATCATTTGAAATATATATTGAACATTAATACCAGTACAGCACCCCTAAAAAATGTAACGGATTTGTGCCTTTGGAGACTAGATGCATAACCTCCCATACATATGATAAATCATCAACATTTCATAAAAATTATACATCCAATTTGAACTTCTTTATTTATAATAATTATTATACTTCTTCAAAAATACTGGAAACTATAACATAAAATATTGTGTGTTTAGATCATCAGTTAATGTAAACATTAGTGAAGATTTTAATTGATCATAATAAATATCATGATAATAATATTACAATGATAAAATTACTATATTTCATAGATATGTAAATATCAATTCACCTATCATGGAATATAAAATTGTCAGAACAAAAATAAAGACTTATACTGGTGTGGAACATCAAAATATGGTGATCCATGTGAGTATAACATAAGTATATGAATAACTCATAAGAATTCGGCATAAACATAATTATTCAAATCAATTTTCAAGGTTATACACTAAGAAATATGTTTAATTGTAGGTATGGGATAACCACACATGTAAAATCATGTTATTGGGATAGAGGCTTGGGAACCCTCATGATATTGGTACACCACCCATATTCCCTTTAAGATAATGATATATAAAATATTACCTAATTAATTGAATGGTTATAAAATAAACACCATTATCTTATCAATAAACCATATATAATTATGAAATTTCATAGAAATATTGTGTAACATTCATTTATATCTTAATAGACCAAATAGAAAATTTTCTTTTATAAAATTTCTATACAACCTCAACTTATTCCATTTGGAGAAATAATTTTTATGGCTTAAAGAAAAATTTACTAATTAATAAAATTGATTATTAAACAATATTTAAATAAATTCATTAATAAAATAATTATAAATATTCTATGAAAAACATTATGAAAATTCATATCCATTTACATACATTGAATATATATTAATAAAAAAAATAACGTTTTTATTTGAAAAAGAAAGGAATATTGGAATGACGTCATCATAATGATAATAATATATGATTCATATAAAGGATAGTAATGCAGTAAACATGAAAAAAAAAATTTCAAACCATATTTAATAATTTCAAAATATCCCATTGTGAAATGTTGAAAAGATTCTCTTCGAAAACATTTTAATGAATGTACAATATATTTTCAAATAAAATTATACTCTGAATTTATTTTCAAAAACAACTAATCTTATATTAAAACCATTATCAATTTTTAGAAGGTATAATCCAATAAAAATATTATAGAATGTTAGATTCTCTTATAATTACTCTATTTTAAAATTTACAATCCAATGCGTGAGAGAATAACATAATGAAATTGAAACACCATCATTAACCATTAGGTATTAAAAATGATTTATTTTAATATTGATATAGTAAATAATTTCCCAAAAAAAATTCATCATGAATAATCCTCATTAAAATTGAGATTAAAAAATTAACCCTTACACTCAACTTCTTCTTAGTTAAAAAAACCTCAATTATCATGTATATCAAAATATAAATTTTAATAAACAAATTTACTAGCCAATTTTATATATTACCTACTAGATTTCATTAACATTTAATTTATATTAATTTATTCTTAGTAATATTTTATATATCACTATTTTTGGGATACAAGTTAATTTCTCCGGGCATGAATCAGTTCGACGGTTCCTATAATTTATTCTTCTTAAAGGGAAAAAGTATGTTTTATTTAATAATTATAATATATTCCTAAAATATATCGATTAATAAAGTTAAATGTATATCATTGATGAAAATTGTGATACATCATTCATGAAGTTTGTAGTCTACACAAACTCATAGGTTAAATATACATATTTCTATATATGAGTGAGAATGGAATTAGATAACATTTTTTTAGAATTAATTAAATATTTCATAATGTCAAGAAATTGTACACCAGGGCTCGTGCATTAAAATCACACATGCCCACCTCCCAATGGACAGAGGTTAGATACTAGCACCAAAGGAATCAACTAGTATGTGGGAATTATTTACCTGGGTACCTATACGTACACACAAAAAAATGTCCCAAATATAGAAAGGTAAACATGCATGCCCCTAAAAAAGAGTCAGTACTAGTAAAAATAGTAGGTCAAATGAGCCATAATAAAATCCCAAAAATAGAAGAACTTAAAATAAAAAAGTGCACAGAAACTTAGAAATCTATTAGTAAAATAACCCCACCAGATGGTTAGTGTGGTGTAGTGTTGGGGCTCGGAGCCCAGTGCCACAACAAAAGCAGTCGTTGCTTAAAACATAGGAGGAGAAGATTTCACCTAAAAAAATTTATCACCCAAAGGAATTTTACACATCACAATCGATGGATTTTGATAACACACCAGAAGTATTTTTCACTCAACACATGACAACCATGAACATAAAATTGTTTGTATGTACCGCCGATCATCACAACCAAGACACGCCGCTTGATCTCCACAACCAAGAGGACATTTGATACATGGCACCATCATCATCGTCGTCTTCAATCATCGCCTTCATTGACACACCATCATCATAGGCATCATCACCTCTTCTTCATTCATCTTCATCATCTTCTCTTAACACTGGTTACCGCAAACTTGCCAACCCCTTCCACGTTTCTATTTTGGTGGTTACATCTTTGATAGCCCACATTCCAAATCATTCTACTATATCCTCTTATATAGAAACCCAAATAATATCTGTAGTAAATGCGATCTACATTCACAATTCCATAATTATTTCATCAAATAATATTGGGAATAACTCTTCCTTAATTTTGGGATAAAATCCTCCATTAATGTTAAGAAAATCTCTACATTAATTATTTTCTCTCTCTTCATTATTTAAATTTTTAATCAAAAAATCCCAAAAATCTCCACCATGATTTAAAATACAAATAATCCACATTCATCTCCACCATCTGGGTTAATTTGATCGCATACTCTACCAAGATTTGAATGTCACCCAATGAACGGAACACGCCGCATGACACATGCGGCCAAGAAGAATTTTGATATTCCAGCAACACCACTGATACCGCCATCATTTCTAATGACATCCGAGTCAAGAGTCTTTTATATGATGCTCCACCAGATGCATGCCACTATCTTTTGTAACTAAGCACATCAAACTTCCTTTTATACCACTATTGGGGCTCAGATCCTGGCACCGTAGTGGACTCCATCGTTGCAGAAAACACAGCAGGAGAAGATTTTACCCGAATGATTTTTACACCTTTAAGGAATTTTACACATCACACCCAATGGATATTTACAACACACCCGAAGTATTTTTCCCTCAACACACAACATCCATGAACATTCCTTTTTTCGTAACTCTGATCATCACAATAGAGACACACCACTTTATCTCTACAACTAAGAGGATTTTAGATACATGGCACTGTCATCATCGTCCTATTCAATAATCGCCATTGTTGACACTCTATCATCGTCGACATCATCACCTCTGCTTCATTCATCTTCCACATCTTCGCTTCACACTGGTTACCACAAATATGGAAACCCTTTCCTCGTTTTTGTCTTGGTGGCTACATATTTTCTAGCCCACATTCGAAAGCATTCTACTACATTTTCTTATAGATACACCCAACCCATATCTCCAGTAAATGTGGTCAACATTCCCAATTCCATCATCATTCCATCAATTAATAATGGGAATAACTCTTCATTAATGTCGAGTGAAAATATTCTATTAATGTTAAGAAAATCCCTCCATTAATTATTTTTTCTCTCTTCATTATTTAAATTTAAAATAAAAAATACTAACATGTAGCTGCTGGAAGTCAAAGAAGCACGTTAGGCCTGCCTAATCTCACTAGGCACCACCTGGTCCTAGGCCACTGGGTCCTCCACCAAATCATCGGTGGCCTACACCATACACAAAATGTGTGAGTGAATCTATTTCAATGGTTAGAATCAATATAATCATTAGAGACCCCAAATCAACCAGGAAAGACCAAAAAGTACGACTGCGTACATCCAGATAAAATCTACAGTGAAGAAATTAGGACCATCTTTCAAGTCATTGAACAGCTCCGATAACGGAAGAAATCCTCCTCAATTAGTACAATGACCCTACTTTGTCACACAGAAGCCTCTTCCCAAATATCCTTGGACTTATGTGGTACTCATCCCTAAGGAGTATCATGGGTATGTTTGGTAACTCAGAAACGGATCCACAGAGTGGTCATGTTGGGTCACATAGAGGCCACTTTCCACTATGACCACACTGAGGTACTACTATTGTCATGTATAGTGGGTATATCATGCCACAAAGAGACGCTACACACTCTGTGAATACTGGGTCACATGGAGCCTCTTCTCAATGGACCATCGTAGCAAATCCACATAGGGTATCTTATCAACCGTCTTTAGGTTTCACCCAACCGCACGGTTTTCACACATAGTGTACTTGATTCAAGGAGAACTTACACATAAGAAATTTTCTACAATTAAACATCCATTAAAACCTACATAGAGTATTCCAAAAATATATGAAGTGTCACATGGGTTTTAATGCCACAAACAGTTTTCCAATCGGATGATCGGTTTGAATGATATTGGTGGTTTTTCAGAAAAGGGGCATCTCGGGTTCGGGTTCGGTCTGACCCAACCCGATCCGATCCGGGGTCAACCGGCCCGAATTGGGTTCGCCCACATGACTTGGAATTGGCACAACAGGGGTCCCTCAAACTAAATAACTTAATATTTTATTGTGATTTTATACTGAAATTAGATAATTATGAATCTATTGGAATACCATAGAGATTACATTTCTTGGATATTTAAATTTTATCTATGAAATTACCTTTAGTTGATGTTTCATGAATAAAATTTCAGTTTAATAGTTGATGAACATGTTATGAAATTATTACAATATTTGGGTTTAATTTACGGTCATCCATTTGTGAAGGTTTTTGGAGGTAATTTATTTCATTAATTTATTTAATCAAAATATTGGTTTCAATGTTGATTATATATAAGATAATATTTTATATCACAATATATTGATTTATATTTTGTATTATGTTAAATTTTTAAAAAATTATTATTTTTTATAATGTATTAATATTAGTGAAAAACAGGTATGTTTATAGATCATATATTTTATTGAAAATTAATATTATGGAAGTATTAATGGAAAAATAATCTTCGGTAATTATCATTTATAATATGTGATGAGTTAGGGAGAGAAAAATCCTTAATACATACAAAATGAAAAATATTAATTTTATGGTATAGAATTAATTCATGTTTATATATTTTATAATATTATCTATCTCAATGGTATACTAAATTCATTAATTGACCAAGAGAAAGATAAATCATTCATGACATATATGTAAAATTTATATCCACTATGATCGTATGAATTCTGAAACACATCACCTAGAACAAGTTTTATTTTGATAAAATTTTTGTTTGTAAAATATTTTGTGAATGGAAATCATCAATGCTCATACCAGGACATGAATTTAATTTTTAATGTGTAATATTATCTATTTAGATTAAAATTTATTTATTACCTCTCACAAAGACATAATTATATTTATCTTCCACCATTTGGAGTAGATTTTGAATTTTTATGAAATAGTTATTATCTAATTTTATATGAAATTATGATAATGAAATTTATTAATAGTGTTATAATATAACAACTTTAGAATAAATTTTAAAAATAATTCTATGATCCATTTTGTGTACCATAAAACAAATGTGTGAAAAAATGAACCATTGCAATATTATTTTCAATATGATAGTTATAAAACATATGTTGGATTATTAGGTGTTAATATGTGCATCCTTATTATGAAATATTTTTATATATTTTTACAGACAAAAAAATATAATTACTAATTATTATGAAATAAAAAAATTAAATAAAATCATATTAGAGTAAAATAACAATTTTTTTTAAAAGAGGTATTTATGTTGGAAATATAATTTAATTAATTTAAATTAATTTACTCATTATAAAATAATTATTTTGCTTAATTTTATTGATATTATTGTTAATATAAAAAAATTAAATGTCTCTTAATGTTAATTAATATTACTTTAATTAGATAGAACCCATTTTATGATTAAAAAATATTGTTTTTTCATAAATATATTTTATTTTATTTTGTGTGATGATATTACAGTAAACTTTTTACACTATTATAAAATTTAATATAAAATTGGGATTTTATATTTTAAATTGAAATATAAATTTTTTGTTATATTTTATTTTTTGTATTTTCTTTAAAAGAATGGTTTCAATGTAAATATTAAAAAAACATATTTTTTATACTATAATTTCATTTAATTATATCATGTAATTTAATAGTATATTATTATTTTAATTTTATATTAAATTTAAAAATGATCTATTTTTAAAAAAAATAAACATATTAATTACTTATGAATTAATATTTTATTTGATCTTCTTGTATGTTATTTATTTTTCAAGAAAAAAAATTGAAAATGGTAATTTATGTCATTTTCACACCTATTTTTGAATTTATTTCTTATAAAAAAATTAATTCAATAATATAAATGTATTTAATGTTTGTAATTATGGGTTTAAAATTTAATAATGTTGTCAATTTTTCTGATGAAATAATTAATAACACCCTAGAAATTAGTCATCACTATGGTAAATGGGCAAACAGATTAATTTATAAATTATTTTTTGAACAAGTCAAATAACATCATATCAATTCTTATTTAATAATCCTATTTAAACCATTATCATCATATAATCAATATATAATTATTTTAGTTCTACTTTTCCTTTACCAATACAGTTATATTATATTATTTACAAAATAATTGAATAAAATGAACCTTCTTTCTCATAATATATATAATATTTTTTTTCATAGAAATTTAATGAATATATGAATGGTTTCGAAGGAATATTTTTGATATTATTAAATTATTTTAATTTATTAATTTATTTATATTTTCAATAATGGTATATTTATATTTAACTCTTTTGCAACATAAATGTAGTGCATGTAATGATTAAAAAAATAAATTAAATAATTTTAATGACATTAAAATAATATTATATAGATGAATTTCAGTATTATATTAATTTCTAATGTAATTAATATTGATTTTTATTCTTTTCTTCAATTATTTATTTTCCATTTTTCATTATTTTTTTATTGCATCTTTTTAAAATTCATAAAAATTAATATAGATGATAATTTTTTTATAAATCAATAAAAAATAATAAAAATTATATATATACCCAATGCGATGGGTAATAATCTATAATAACATTCATGGTAAATTTATGTAACACAAATAATTTATGAAATTAAATATTAGACACTTTGATAATTAAATATTATTAAACTCCCATAGATTTTTGAAAAGTAAATTGGGCTCATTATATCTATTTCAATACACAAATTATGTTATGCTCATTCAAGAGGAGGATATAAAATGAGAAGTATAAGATATAACCTATTACTTTAATTACAATTTTTTCTTATAAATCCAAAAAAAATGTACTAAAAATTAGTATATAAAAAAATTAACTATTTCAATTATATTAAAAGTTTATTATTCTAATTGAATAAAATTTTGATCACCATTTACACATAGTGAAAAACAAACACTCCACTCATTGCACATGTAATTATTATTACCTTCCCATAGTAATGTGTTTAATTTTTCATCACTATCACATATATATTGTTAGAATCATATACCAAATGAATATTTATTATACTTTTAGAGAAATTATTTTTATAGAAATATAATATATTAATTAAAATATTACTACTTTAACTCTTTGAAATATTTTAGACTCTCTTGTTTTTATGTGTGAACTTCTTCCTCGAAAGGGAAAAGTTATTTTTTTTCTTTTTTGCCTCTGATGGGTGATTCTACAAATGGAAATAATGAATTTGTATAAAATACAAAAATTATTTATTATTATATGAAAATAAATACATATAATTTTTTTTATTCCCACTATCTAATGGTATAAATCGTTCATGCGTACATACTGAATATCATCTCCATGAACCGATATGCATCAATTATAAAGAACACCTAATGTGGATCAATCTAAAATAATATTAAATGAAATAAAAGGATGCTGATATAATTATTAATATTATTAACCTGATGAATCATTGACAATGGTTCAAGGGAAAAAATATCTAAATAAAAATATTCATGGGAAATAAGACAGTTCATAATGAAAATTATATTTTAACAAAGAATTATATAATAATTCGAAAAAGGATTATTATATTGGTATATATTTCTTTAGGATAAAATATTTTCATTAATAGTATTCATAAAAAATAAATATTTATAATGAATTTTGTTACAATGTGATTGAAAATGTAGATGTCTGAGGTAATCGATTTCTCATGTAAATTTCCAATCATTGTGATTAAAAACATTTTCACAATTTATTTTCATTCTATTTTGTATGAAAATCCAAATGGATATAATTTTTTGAATATTTTAAAATATAATAAATATGTAAATATAATTTTTATTTTATTTACTTCATTGTTACATTTATAAAAATATTAATAAAATAATGAGGTATTTATCAAAAAACACAATTTTAAAGCATATAAATTATTTTTCCACCAAGTTCATGATATTCTATTTATTATATAGTTTTTTTGTGGAAGAATATGTTCATTAAATTTATTTCCTACTAAATTTTAATTTATTTGAAAATTTAAAAAAGTAATCATTTAAAATATGTCATATGATGACACATATATTTATTTTTTCAAATGTGTATATGATTCAATTTTAATGTTTATCGTATGAATTATTTTTCCCACAATCATATATTTTATCATTATCAAGATTATTATACAATTATATATATATATTCTTTTAATATGAAATTTACATTAATCTAATAAATTTAAGTCTTCAAATTGTTTCATATAAAAATGTTTGTTGTTCTCATTTTTATGAGATAACCAAAACAGAGTTTTCTTATTGGTTATAATATAAAAATGTAATAGTTCTATAAAAATAACATAATTAATGTGTTTTCTATCATTATGTTGTTTATGTACTTTTATTACAATAATATATGATTAACCCATTGCTTTTATTATTGGTGAGGTAGATATATATCTACAATGAATGGGGTTATAAGATAGAGTATTAAGTAATTATTCTTCTCATAATGTATAATATTCAACTAACAGTGTTTTATTTTCATTTTTGAATGTTATTATAATTTTATATCTTTGAATAATGTCACAATATACCTTTTTGGATTTTAAATGATTTAAATAGATTTTTAGTATATATTTTAATTTCATGAGGCATTGTAGTTTATGATATTTTAATTGATGAATGTTTTTTTTTCGAGGAAAATATTTCTCGAGTTAAAATATTTTGTCATTTAACACTAATGAATGTAATATTTATTATATTAAAATATATTTTATTAAAAAATTTTGATTTTTATTTTATTTCAAGATTTCATTAAATTTAATCCAGAGACATATTTTTAAGAAGATTTTTCATTGGTAAAAGTCCAATAAACAAAATTTATTTTTAATACATGGAATTTTAAGAGTCTAAAATATTGTATTATTTTACAATATCAATCAAATATGGGTAGTAAATCTACTGGGTGTGCATCCAACCATGTGGTTACATGGTTGAATACCATATTTTCAAGACCATCCCCAACCTTCTTCACATCAAGAAAGGAATGAAAAATAATGTCGGTGAAGTCCATGAGAGAATGAAAATAGTCCAACCAGCATGTTGTAAGAGGCCATGCTTGGTGCATCACACCATTCCATATAGATTAACAAAGCCAATCAAGTCACTTCCAGTCCAAATGTAATTCCAAACATATTTATTAGTGAATGTTATATTATAGATCATGATTATCATTTCATCCCCCATATCTGAAGTGATGACACTAGTCCCACAGTAGAATACAAGAATATGCCCGGAGTGATTTCAAAAAATAGTGCCACATCCCGAAGGGCCGAAGATTCTATTAGAAGAACCATCGACATTAAAATTAAATTAAATTGGGAGTGGATCTTGTGAGAACACTTCAAAAGGGATTCTATGTTTAGGATATATAACATTAACCCATAGATGAGGCAAAATCCCAATGACATTTACTATATTGTCAGAAAATTATTTTTGAATCGAATCATCTTCCCGAATGGAAATAAGGATCTGCATCTGACCTCCATGTAAACTATGTGAGTTGTTCTTTTGAATAATATAATTTCTATCATACCAATGTACATGAAAACGTACATCAAAAAAATGTAAATGATTCTCTTGATTTTATGTCAGGCTTCATGATCCATACAACTTAGAAGACGATAGTTGATTGAAAAACTATGTAATTATCGACACTCCAAAAAATCAAGCACATATTTCAACAAACAATTATATGAATGAATATAAAGTTAAATATATTTAATGTACTTTTGATTCTAGTTAACAAGAAGTCATTTAGAGTGAATTTGGATCCCAATAGACAATATAAATGTATTTTTGTGAATCATATTATTTGAAATACACCAAATTAGAGTTAATCTCGAAGGCTCTTACCATATTTTATCCAAAAAAAATAATTCCAAACAAAAATATTTTCAAATTTATTAAAACCATTGTTGTAAAATAATGTGTCAAGAATTCCATTTTGAGTAGGTTATCATATTAATAAATCAACAATGCTATAAAAAGTATAGCTGTCAATGACATGATTGATGTTTTTGGAAAAATTATGGCTATTAGAGCTAACGAACTCCTTGGAAGAATATTTAGTCAATCATGAATTCGAATCAGGGAAATCATAGATATGAGTGAAGAACCAACCCATTTTTTAAGAACGAAATTCATGGAATATTTTATAATAACCATCCATATATAGTTAGACATGATTTTAGATAAATAATTCTTAATGGATGTCTAAACATAAGATCATATATAATTGAAATTTTCCATTAGTTATTATTCATGAAAACTTATTTAAGGTAATAAATGGAGTCAATGTTGTTTTCAAAAATGATCCAAGTGAGTTTGGCTTGTAAAAAAACATCAAAAAGTATTAGATTTTTCATACTGATACCACCTTACTCCAATGTATTGCACCATGTAGACCAAAGAATAGTTACCAATTTCTTTTCCACATTTCTTCCACTCCAAACAATTTTTTTGATGGCTACATTAATTTTTTTTAAGCATAACAAAAAACCATTGACAAATCATCAAATCATATCTATTTTAGTAAGAATTGTATATTTGACATGGAAAATAATTCTGTCCATGGAGAATGATTTTCCTTTCCATGATGATAGTTGGTGGAGGATTTGGTAAACATTTATAGAGAGGTGACATGCTTTTGGTTACACCATAAAATGGGAACACCGAGATAGGTAATTGAAAGGGATAATTATTCAATACCTAAATTTGTAATAATATTACATTTTCTATTATCAAGAAACCTTTTCCCAAAAATTTTAATGGTTTTTACGATATAATAATTTGATAAGAAATCTCTTCATAGTGTCAGATGCACATTTTAGGTTTTGGATATTCCATTTTTCAGCTGAAAATAAATATCATATGTGTATTAAAGGTGCATGGAAACATTAAAATGGATACACTTATTAATTGGTATAATCATGTTTTTATCGATAAGGCGAGTGATCAATATGATTAATTAATCTTACGCAACTAATAAAGGAATTTTAGATTAAGGGTCACCTTGTCTGACACCTTTGGTTCATTTAATATAACCCTTGAGATGTCCATTAACAAGTATGTAAAAGCTAGATAAGATGAAAATGGTTTTAAATCAACCTATAAATGAATTGTTTATCCTAATTTTTGTATGTACCATGAAGAAAAACTCCAATATATAGTATCAAAGTCCTTACGAATATCATGATTACTAGAAATATTACATCCCCTGTTGGTTCTATTTAAAAAATAATTGTGCAGTAAAAGGAAAGAAAAATATAATCTTGAATAGACCATCCATTAACAATGCCAAATTGGATCCATGAAAATATTATTTTGATAATTTTGAATGTCCATTGCCAATAAGTTTTTTGATAATTTTTTAAAGGGTATTTATTAAAGAAATTTTTCTAGATAGCTTGATTTCCACAGAATTATCCACATTGGGAATCAAGGAGAAAAACTGGGTTTTCAACCCATGAGGGAGCATACCATTAGAAGTCAAATTCCAAAAAGGTCTAAAATTTTCAGTTTGAGTGACATCCCAAAATTAATGATATAATACATTATTAAAACCCCAGGTCTTAGATAACTATTAAGATTTAAACTAAATACAATGTCTCAGATCTCATGATCATGTGGGATGCTAGTCTGAAAAGAGTTATATTTATCCTTAAAGAAAATCAGTATGAAATTAGGTAGAATGTCCATTATAGTTTCAGGACCCTTGAAGATATATGCAAAATAAGAGACTATGTGAATTGAAATTTTATTCTCAATATCAAAGTGGTTATCCCCATATCTCACGACAATAAGAGGTCTATTTGAGTTCTTTATTCATTGAATGGAGCTATATAATTTACTATTTCTGTCACCATCAGTGATCCATTTAGTTTTGAATTTGTTTTTCTCATGTTATCTATAAGGTTGATCAAGGAAGAATTTTGTGTAGTAATATTTATTTCATGACGCAAGTTAGTGACAAAATTGGTTCTAGTACCACTGTTTTGATGTTTGGTAAGTTCTTCTTCCAAATGAATAATGTTGTTATAATTTTTTGGATTTAGTACTATACAAACCCTTAAGAATCTGTTTGAAATATTTTTAATTTATTTTTACTAGTAAAAGAATCATTGAAATGTATCCTTGCAGTCCAAGAAGGATTAAAAATGCAAATACAATTAGGGTAAGAAGATCTAGAGTTGTTAAATCTAAAGGGAATAACCTGACTATATTGTTTGATATAGAGATTGACCAGGATTATATGGTGGTAAGAGTTCTGTTTTCAAATGGTTATGCAAGATATGGTGTTCCACGTATCCGGAGCAATATCATTTCTGAATGATCTGTCCTGTTTGGTAGACACCACCCTATATTAGTGCCATTTGTACCACGTATACCTAGAAGCAGTAAGATTAATTTCAACAAGGTTGTTTCTCTTAATAGAATATTTAAACTCCCTAGATGATATATTTTAATGATTTGATCCCATTTTCTCACATGGATCAACGAAAGATTTATATTCATCAATAACAAACTAAGGGTCCTGAAAACTATTTCCTAAGTATTTGAGGTCATTCCAAATTTGAATCATATATTGGTATCCAAGGTTGCCTTCTATCTTGTTATATATTGTTTTCACAGATAGAAATGTTAATGGTGAAACATATTGAATAATGTAAAACTGTATTAAAGGATGAAAAATCATAACTATATGAACCCTTATTTTTGGAATAATTGTACATGTGGTGGAAATGTATAGTTATATATTTAATGGCTTTCATCATCATTAAATAATCCTAAATTAAAATATAATGAAAATATAAGAGAGTGAAATAGTATTATAAATCATATAATATATTTTTAAACATCACACAATAGATCAAGCAAGCCATTAATATGGGTTTTTTGATAATTTTTCATGATTTTAATTTTATTATCATCATTAAAGTCAATTCTATAATGGACAAAATAAAAATTTATTTTAAAAAAACAATAGGTTCTCCCCATTGTTAAGAACTAAGGAATATGAATCACTTTTTTAGAATCAGCTAGATTATCTCCTTTAAATACTAAAACTAATTTCGTTCCATTATATAAATATGAATTATAATATTTTTTCAAAATATATGGGTATATATAAAACAAAATAATCTATGTATACATTATTATGTGTAACTATAAAAAATTAATTCCTATATTGTTAATGATATAATATTTTTAATTTATTTTATTTATTTTTTATATTATTTTAATCCATTTCATATAGTAAAATCCTATTTTGGCATAAATTTGTCTATCCAATGAATAAAATGTATAAACATGAAATCATTTAGAATTATTATTTATAACATCTCAAAAATATACACAATAGATAAAAACAATTGTTTTGTTTCATTGTGTACTTTATTTAAATAACAAAATTATTTAGTATCACTCTACAAAATATTTTATAAACATTTCTCTAATATTGTACCCTTTTATAACTATTAAACATAATATTTG
The DNA here is from genome assembly GCA_963277665.1 of Viscum album. Taxonomy (NCBI): domain Eukaryota; kingdom Viridiplantae; phylum Streptophyta; class Magnoliopsida; order Santalales; family Viscaceae; genus Viscum; species Viscum album. Next base: position 1,664,602,918 of record OY728137.1, read on the forward strand.
TAACACCCCAAGATTTCATAGTACATTATTTCTTCAAAGTAATTCAATAACATGCACTATACGCAACACCGAGTTAAAGCGCACCACGACTTACCAAACTAGCCCTTCAAAAGTGGTTATGAATAGTATTAAATAAATTTTGAACTATATATAATCCTTATAATTTTATAATCCATGTTATGAGTTTCTTAGACATAATTTATGAAATAAATAATTTTTTTCAAATAAAAAAAGTATTTTTCAGAAAATGTAATTTTACCTCCTTTTGATGGAGAACCATTTTTAAATACAATATTTGACACTTTTATACATTCAATTTGACAAAATAAACTTCTTATTTAGAATTGGGACATAAAAATTTATTTTTAATTAAAAAAAATTATTTTTCTGATAACTTTCATATTTTTGTGATTAGTGAAAAATAATAAATTTTAATTAAAAAAAACATTTTTAATCCAAATAATTTATAGACATAAATTATGAATTTTAATGGTTTTGAAGTATAATTATATTATATTTTTATAAATTAATACAATTTAGTCTATTATTATTAATTTCACTTCGAAATTGAACATAAATAAGTATCAATCTTTTGTTAGTTATTATTTCCTAAAAACACGGTTTTTGGTTTTCAAAAAAGGAATTAATTTTAAATTAATAAATGAAACTTATATGTTTTTCATTTGGTAAAATGGACTTCATTTTTGGATTTTGAATATCGAAATTATCTTGGAGTTAATTTATTATAATTTTAGATATAAACAAAAATTATAGAACTTTTCACCTTCTTTTACCCACCTCCTAGGAGAATTTGAAAATTCACATAAAACATAATTTTACTACTTCTATGAGTGGAATTTCCCAAAATCTGAGAGATATGGTTAATATCATGGAGTAAAATGTGGTTCAATAAGATAAAGATAATGTTTTGTGCATAGTAACTTTTTACATTTATTTACCACAGCTAAAAAAATTAGGGTAATTAAGTGTAAATATGATATTATTATTACCCTAACACATGTCCTAATTCTATTCGATAAGTATAGTTTGACCAAAAACATCCTCAGTAATAAAAAATTTACCTTTTTGGTTAATTGGATTAGATTATGACACTTATTATTATTTTATTTAAAAAAGAGTTAAAAGTGTTAAAATCATAGTGTATTAACTAATAAAATTCTAATATAGGGTTATACATAAGAAAAATTAGACTATAAAAATTGATTAGAAAGAAAAAAATATTTCTTAAAAAATGGTATTTTATTTATATTTTTAATAGATTAAATAATTTAGTATATTTATGTCACAATGATGATGATGTAATTAAGTAATTAATGAAATATTAAAATAATTGATATCATAAATATCCAAATAAATATAATTTGAGACATTCTATGAATTCCACATATTTTATAGATTAATATGACATTTTAGGGTCGGTTCGATTAATTTTTTTCGAAGTAATAATTTTGTTATAAATTTAGCAAAAACAAAATACCAAATAGTGTCAAAATTGTCATAAAAGAGTTTTTAAAACAAATATTATATTATTAATTGATATTATATTCCTAAAAATCTATGGTTCATCCTAAGGACTTATATAATGACATCTGTATCATTAATTAACCACTTGGGGTGCTCTTGGAAGTATATAGTATGTTTATTAACCATATAATATAAAAATACAAATATACATGGTAAATGTAAAACTATTTAACTAAGAGTTAAATCTAAAGGATAATGTTAATATATTGATCCAAACCTGTCTAAAACCTATTGGATGAGTCGTTTTCGACCCATAACTACAATATCCTCTAAATAATTCATTTTGGAGCCATTAGAAACTGATCATGATTTTATTGTAATATAATATTTCTAACTTTTCCTAAGGTGCCCTTCACCCCTCTTATAAAAGGGCACTCCCCATTATCTATAATTCACATCATCAAAGCCTTTTGGCTTCAAAAAAATCAACCCAAATACTGTCTCCATTTTCTTCTCTTCATCCTAGAGGCCTTACTTTAGTCATAATGCCAACCTAAGGATACCTTTTGGTCAAATCAAAAGGATGAACCCGAATAATAGGTAAATATCTCACCACCTCTTTGAAGTTATGTTCTTCTTCCACTTATTTTATCTTTGTTTTATCGATTATAAAATAATATCTATAGTATATTATATATATATTGATGTTATTATAAATATGGTACAACCAAATTCAGTATTCTATATATCCATTGAATGACATGTCACCATACGCGCATAATTACGGCTTACCGTCTCTACGTCGTGGTGAAATTATTAGTCAATACATTATTATATAGATGTGTATAATAATGAAGTGTAATTGATCCCAATAATTAATATAACCTGATAATTATTCTGTATATATAATATACCATCAAATTATATATTATTTTAATATCACAATAGTGATATTGTCGCTCGTCCGTACGTACGGATTACTGTCTCCACAAACGGGACGAGATTTATTCCCCATCTTATCCATTCAAGAATAATTTTCATTTGATGATTAAAAATAATGTTTAAAGACATGATATCATTCCAGATTTTAATATGATACATCCCATCCATAACAAATATGACTCACATAACAAATAATATAATGGAAAATGAATCTGTTAACAAACAAAACAAAGATAATACTAAGATACTATCAAAAAATCAATGATAAAAGATAATATATGATATCATATTAATTTATATGATTCTTTTATAATTTAATAAAAATAATTTCACCATTATAAAGGATTTTATCCTACACTCGACCATGTAAAAGTACAAGGTAAGGGTTAATTTCACAATCTCTTTATTATCCGAGGTAGTTTTTACGTAAGTATCTAATGGGGCCTCGTTATCATCCACATCAATGTTTCATAAAAATGGCTTTCAAAACATTCATAATTTTTTATAAACTATGATTTAATGTCATTTATACCCTTGTTTTAATTTTTATAAGATGTTAATAAAGGAATAATTCCATCATTTTCCAAAGAGGGTCCTTTTTAAAATTTTCGACAGAATTAATGTAAAAATGTCTTTATTAACATATACGGCGGGTGCGGCTATTTTCCACCATTATAAAATTTTCTAAGAATCCCTTAAAATATTATAAAAATATTTTCAAAGAAAATGTTTTCTTTTATAATTATGTGACTTTTAAATGATTTAAAAAATAAGAGATATTTCTATCAATTTTTTTTGATTTTCTCTATGCCCACATCCTTTGATGGATTTTAAGCTTAATTGAAGTTGATTTCTTATTATATAAATCTTCCATATTGTATTGAAGGTTTTTTGATATGTTTGACTCTATATGTGTTTTTTATACCATTCATGAAAAATGATGAAAATATTGACATTTCGTATGCTAGTTTTAATACAAATGTTTATGTTATGTTTAAACCTTTTCATATGAGGAATGCATTGGACATAGAAAGTGACGGGTAGAGACCGAAATATCTCCTCGATGCATTGGTATGTCTAATGAGACAAAATAGTGTCTCGGAACATGGACATGACAAAATCTTATTTGTATTCATGGCACAAGGCCTTGAAAATATGGTTATGATAGTCTGGCATTATGAATTCCATCTTTATGAATGAGGTTATTGATATTACATGTGATTATTCGACTAGTAGAATATCCTTTTGAATAGTTAAATGGCATTACTTCATTTTATTTTTCCATGTTATTCTAAATTTCATGTTTAAAAGGCTTTTATTTTAGTTATACATTTCCTTAAATGTTTATGCTTAATTTTGAATGTTTCTGCTATATTGTTATCCTTATTGAGCATCTGAGCTCACCCCTTTCTATGTTATATTTTTTCCAGGATGTGAAGAAGTATTTTATGATAGACCTACAAGGATAGTCTGAGGGGATATGATTGTGGACTATGGAGACTATGTTATTGTAGTTTTCCATTTTATCATGTAATGTAATACTTATGAATGTATCAAGTGTTTACAAGGCTACTAAACTAATCGGTATTCTAAGACTTGATCTTTTGTGATCATGCCAATGTTATGTAATAATGCACCAACTCTGGTAAATGGGTTCTGGGTGTTACAGTTGGTTTCAGAGGAAGTTTATTACAAACCTGGGAAGATATATTTAGAAAAACTATGATTAGAGAACATAGACCTAAGATGGACTTTGCATATTAGTATAGAATAACTTCCTAGAATTTTGGTATTGTAGAGATTTTGTGTGTTTTCTGAGAAATACATCCATGTCTGGATACGAGCAGGTTGAGGCGGATCTGGCATAGATGTACCTAGGTGTCAAACCTGAAAAAAATTCCTTGAGCTGGACTCAAACGGGAACTGGTGTACGACAACGGGACTTGCTGCACTCATGGTTACGGCACTCACAGGGAATATGCTTAGGATAATTCTCATTTTCATTAAAAAACATTATTAAAGTGTTATGAGTATAACCTTCCTCAGAGAAAATATTTTTATGATTTGAGATTATATCCATAAACTGTTCAATTTAAGTTAGGTATTTTTCAAGTTTAAAAGTATTCATTGTAATTCATAAACTGACCTAGTGTTTTCCATTGTATAGAAATGGCGCATAGTAGAAGGAATGTGAACTCCATCAATACATAAAATCTAAAGAGAAAGAAGGATCATATCTTTCATGGTATTAATCAATCATTTAGAAGAGAAATTTTCTCCCATGTATTCTCAACAAACGAATAAATAGTATCATGTGTTAAAAATATAAGTAATGAATTATCTGAGTCCTATGACTTTAAACGGATGCAAGAGAAGAAAAGGATGGAAGAGGGAATGATCTATAAAGGGAAGAGAGAAAAGAATAAATTTCCCATATGTGATAACTGTGGGAAGAAACACCCTGTAAGTTGCCTGAAGGGAAAGGGAGTTTGTTATATGTGTGGAGAAAAGTTACACCATTTATGTGACTGCAAGGTTAAAAAAAGGATTAAAATGTACAACAATTCATCTGTAAGGAGTTGGGACACTATGAAAACCATTGATCAAATCCTTAGAGTATGCCCTAAATGATGCTATTGGATAATAATCATGTTATTATACCACCACAGATGAGGAGGAAATATTAGAGTTCTTATATTTTTATTATTGAATTATGTCATTTGAGTGTTGTATCAACATTGTACTGGTTATAATAATTATGGAGTAGATAAGGACTGTACTGTAGTACTATTTCATTTAAGACTTTATATTGTGTGGAAACATGAATGGTGACTCAATAGTAGGTTAATTTTTTTGAAAATATATGGTTGAGAGAAAGATATACCATAATATGGTTCTGATACTGATGTAGTGATTTCGGAATAATACATGTTTGAATTTGATAAATTATATTTGATATTCATGACTATATTGAAACTAATTAATGATTTTTATACTCCATCATTGTTTGAGTTTAGAACATTTTTTGTATTAAAGGAGTATATCATGTATTCTATAAAAAATAAGGGGTCATGAATTTAGTAAACAAGGTTTTATGGTAATTCAGGATGTTTTAGTGTTTTAAAAGAATAAATGATGAAGGTGTTAACATGTTATTACGTGGATAAAAGGATCTTAATTGGTTTCCTTCATTATAATTTTTGGACTGTGAGTTTGGGAAGAAATATTTTGGATAATTCTAGTTTGAGATTATATTTGGATTGCCATAAAAAAGGACAACCCGATGGTCAGGCGGCAACCTGTCATGTCCAGAAAGGTCGCGATACTTGAACCCGCAACTAAAGGGGGAAAATGGTGTATCAGTTGTTACTGACCCACATGATGTCCTAGATTGAATAATTTAGTTTTTTAATGTGTCTTGGATCTTTATTATAAATTCATTTTCTTTGGAACCATAAATGAATAAGATAAATATAATATTTTAAATGTACTATTATCTTTTAGAGTGAAAAATGAGTTTGTGGTAGAAATTAGTTAAAATATTGAACTCTACCTCCCAAGTATATATTTTTATTTTCTGTCTCTTATTCTATGAAGAAATAAATTATTAAACACTATGTAAGGCATCTTAAGACTAAAAATGTTTTTTCCTTATACCTTATGTTTTTTTGAACCAGTGATATTTTAAATCATCATAGATTGATGACTTTGAGGTCCTCAAATCTATAATTGTTAGTGATTTATGACATCAATCACTCACTATAAATATTTACATTTTCCTCCAATTATGTGTCTCTAATTTCCACCAATTTTCTCCTAATAGATATCATAATTTGGTGGTGACTTTTTCATTACCATTTTCCTCTTATTAAGACTAAATTTTATTAACCCAATTTCTAATGTGGGTTTTCCCACAAAGGTATTATCTATTTTCAACATTTTATTTTAGAAAAAAATTTCAAATTGTAAGGTTTCAATTTACTGAATGGGGGAAGAATGTAACACCCCATGATTTCATAGTACATTATTTCATCAATGTAATTCAATAACTTTCACTACACGCAGCACGAAGTTCTAGCGCACCATGACTTACCAAACTAGCTGTTCAAAAGCAGTTATGAATAGTATTAAATAAATTTTGAAATATATATAATCCTTATAATTTTAGAATCCATATTATGAGTTTCTAAGACATAATTTAATAACAAATTAATTTTTTTTAAATAAAAGATTTTTTTAGAAAAATTAATTTTAACACCTTTTGATGGAGATAAATTTTAAAATACAATATTTGACACTTTATATATTCAATTTGAAAAAATATGCTTCTTCTTTAGAGTCGGAACATAAAAAATTATTTTTTGATAAATTTTTGGTAATTTTCCGATAACATTCATATTTTTGTGAATAGTGAAAAATAAAAAAATTTAATTAAAAACTAATTTTTTAATGGAATTGATTTATAGAGTTAAATTATTAATTTTATTAGTTTTGAAGTATAATATGATTATATTTTTATCATTTAATACAATTTAGGTCATTATAATTAATTTCACTTTGAAATTGAACATGAACATGTATCAATATTTTGTTAGTTATTATTTTTTAAAAACACACTTTTTTGGTTTGGACAATAGGAATTAATTTTAAATTAACTAATTCAACTTATATGTTTTGAATTTGGTAAAATTGACTTAATTTATTTATTTGAAAAATAAAAATTATGATAGGATGAATTTTAGGTATTTTTTTGAAAACCTTCAATTTTTGCTGAATAGTGAAAAAGACAGAGTTATAGTTTAAAATTGAATTTTTATTTAAATAATTATTTATATTATTTTCATTTATTTTAGAAAAAAATAGACACATAATACCTATACATGTTCAATGTAATTTTTAAGACCTCAATCTTCTGCGATACGCTTCTCTTGGATTAATACAGTAACGTGTATTGTACGCAACTACGAGTTCTAACAAACACCAAAACCAATCAAACTAGCTGTTATGAATAGTAATACCCAATTTTTGAAATTTTATATATTTTATCTTTCAAAATGGACTTAATTTTTGGATTTGGATTATCAAATTTATATTAGGGTGATTTTTTGGTATTTTTCTGAAAACTGTCAATTTTTTATGAATAGTGAAAAACACTAAGTTATAGTTTAAAACCGAATTTTGGTTTAAATAATTATTTATTTTGTTTAAATTTATTTTAAGTAAAAATAGATACAAAATACCTATATATGTTCAATGTAATTTATTGGAGTTAGTTTATAATAATTTTAGATATATATTAATTTTGTTGAACTTTTCACCGTCTTTTACCCACCTCTTAGTAGAATTTGAAAATTAAAATAAAAATTAATTTTTCTGCTTCTATTTCTGGAATTTAAAAAATCTGACAGACACAGTTAATATGAAGTTATAAAATGTGGTTCAATAAGATAAAAATAATTTTTTGTGAATCGTAACCTTTTACTTTTATTTTCCTTGTTTAAAAGTAAATTGAGTAATTAAGGGTAAAATAATATTATTATTGCCCTAAAACATGTACTAATTCTATTGGATAAGTATTATTCAACCAAAAAAAACTTTAGGAATAATATATGAACCTTTTTTTTCACTTGGATTAGATTAGAACATTTATTATTATTTTATTCAATGTAGAGTTAAAAGAAATAAAATCAATGTTTAATAATTAAAAATTTATAATATAGGGTTATGCATAAGATAAATTATATTATAAATATTAATTAGAAAGATAAAATTATTTTCTACATAATGGTTATTTATTAATAATTTTTATAAATTATATAATTTAATTTATTTATGACATAATTATGATGCAGTAATTAGCAATGTAATGAAATATTAAAATAATTGATATTATAAATATCCAAATAGATGTAATTTGAGACTTTTTATGAACTAGAATAATTTTATAAGATAATATTACATATTAGGGTTGGTTAGATTATTTTTTATGTAATAATGTTGTTATGAAATTAGCAAAAAATAAATACCAAATAGTGCCAAAATTGACATAAAAGTGTTTTTAAAACCAATATTATATTATTAATTGATATTATATTCCTAAAAACCTATGGTTCATCCAGAGAACATATATAATAATCGATGTATCATTTATGAACCACTTGGGGTTCTCTTGGATGTACATTGTATGTTTATTAACCATATAATATAAAAATACAAAGAGACATGGTATGTGTCAAACTATTTAACTAAGATTTAAATCTAAAAGATAATGTTAGTATAGTGAACCAGACCTGTCTAAAAACAATTGGTTGAGTGTTTTTAGACCCATAACAAATTTATACTTTAATTAATACATTTCTGTGCAATTTGAATCCAAAAAATATTTTACTAAAAAAAATATTTCTAGTATTTCCTAAGGTGCCCTTCACCATTCTAATAAAAGGGAACTCCCTCTTCTCTCTAATTCACACCATCAATTCCATTTGGCTCGGCCAAACTCTACCCAGATATCCTCTAAAATTACCTCATTTCATCCTAGAGGCTTTCCTTTAGTCATAAATCCATCTTAAGAAGACCTTTTGATTAAATAAAAAGGAAGAACTTAAAGAAGAGGTAATAATTTCACCACCCTCTTTCATGTTCTTTTCTTCTTCCACTAATTCTTTCTTTGTAATTTCCATTTTAAAATAATAACTACCGTATCTTCTATATAATATGATGTTATTATAAATATCGTATATCCATATTCATCATTCTATCTGTCCTTAAAATGACATGTCACTATACGTGCGTACGTACAGATTACCGTTTCCACATCGTGGTGTAATTATTATTCAATACATTATTACTTAGATGAGTATAATAATGATGTTTAATTCATGTAAATAATAAATATAACATGATAATGTTTATGTATATATGATATACCATCCAATTATATATTATTTTAATATCAAAAAAATGATATTGTCGCTCATGCGTACATACGGATTATCGTCTCCACGAATGCGAGGAGATTCATTCCCCCTCATATCCAATGAAGACTAATTTTCATTTGATGATTAAAAATAATGTTTAAATATGTGATATCATTCTACATATGAATAAGATACATCCCATCCATAACAAATATGACTCACATAACAAAGAATATAATGGAAAATGAATCTGAAACAACAACAATACTAAGATATTATTAACAATGCAATGTTAAAAGATCATAAACGATATCATATTAATGTATATGATTATTTTATAATTTAATAACAATTTTTGCACCATTATACAGGATTTTAACCTACCCACGACTAAGGAAATGTTCAAGGTAATGGTTTATTTCACAATCTCCTCATTATCCGAGGTTGTTTATACGTAATAATCTACTGGGACCTCCTTATCATCCACATCCACGTTTTCTAAAAATTTATTTCAAAACATTTTTACTATTTACTAGAAAATGGGTAAAAGTAATTTATACCCTTATGTTTCCTGAAAGGAATATTTTCGCCGTTTTCCAAACATGGAACTTTTTATCCTTTTCGACAAATTTATGGTATGAATGTTTTTTTAACTTATACAGTGGGTACGGATATTTTCCGCCATTATAACATCATCAAAGCTTCCCTAAAAATTTTAGAATAATATGATCAAAATAATTTTTTCCCTTAAAATTATGTGACACTTATATGATTTCAAAATATAAAGAGATATTTCACTAAAAAGGGTTTTGATTTCATTTATGTCAACATCCTTTGATGGATTATCAGTTTATTTGAAGTTGATTTATTATGACAAATTACTTCCATATTGTATTGAAGGTTTTGTGATATGTTTGACTGTGGATGTTCTTTTTTTATACCATTCATTGATTATTGTTAAAGTATTGACATTTTTCATTCTATTTTTTTATAGATATTTATGATATGTTTAAGCATTTTCATATGAGCAATGTATTATACATAGTATGTGATGGGTGGAGCCTACTATAGATCCTCAATACATCAGTAGGTCTCATGAGACAACTAGATGTGGAATTGGCTGAGGCCCTTTCCATATTTTGATATATGGTTTTGGCTGATGCTTTAATCATTTTTAGATTTCTTAGATGAGGCCTTGACAAAATGTTTCAGAATGTATGGTATTATACATTCCCTCATTATGAAAATAATACTGATGGTTTATGTTTTCATTCGTCTAGTAGAATACCAATGATTATGTTTTATTATGGAATTATTTAATCAGTTCATATTCCAGTAATAAAAGTATTCATGTTTATTATTGGTAAAGGCATGTGGTTTCAATAATTCATCATGATTAATATTTATGTTATCTTCCACTATATTGATTACCCTTATTGAGTGTCTGAGCTCACCCCTTTCTTATGTTTCATTTTCCAAGGATATAAAGAAGCTAGTTATGAGTGACTTGAAGGCATAATCTAGGAGGATTTTATGTTTATAATTAAATATATTCATGTTTTATTTCTCTTAAAGTTGTAAAGTTGAACTTATGTATGAATCTTGTTTCCAATAATACTAAATTGATCAGTATTTCAAGACTTGATTTCCTTGTGATCATGCCAATATTATGAAATAAAGCATTGACTCTAGGTAACTAGCTTTGGGGCATTATAGTTTGTATCAGATGATGTTTAGTACAATCCTTGGAAACTAGAATTAGATAAACTCTGATTAGAGAACATATCCCTAAGATATAATTTGAGGATTAGTATAGAAGAACTTCCTAGAATTTTAGTATTGTAGAGATTTTGGGAGTTTTCCACACAATACATCCCTGTCAGAATATGAGAAGGTATAAGCGAATATGGCATAGACTTACCTAGGGGTAAAACCCAAAAACACTGCTTTGATCTAGACTCGAACGGGAACTGGTGCATGACAACGGGCCTTGCTGCACTCTTGGTGACACAACTGGTGCTGATCGGCTTATCACCATACTGGGAAATCTTACTCAGGTTATGAATAATAACCTGACCCGTATAGAGCAAGATGATCCATAGCATGGAGGATTAATGTTAGGTCACTTCATGAGGAAACAACCACATACATTCAATGGGAGTAAAAATCCATTAGTATCTGAGCAATGGATAAATTCCATAGAGAAAATATTCCATGCCTTGGGGATTAGTAAACGGGAAAAAATTATAATGGCAGTTTACTGCCTCACTTGAGATGCTGATCAATGGTGGTCATTGATTAAAAACACAAGGGAAGATGAAGATGTATCAAATATGGAATGGTGGCAGTTTAAAGAGATTTTCTTAAAAAAATACTTTTCTCGTGACCATCGAGCAGATGTGGAAAGGCAATTTCTGAGTCTAAGGAAAAAGAAGGACGAGAATGTTGCAAAGTATGAGGCTAACATTACATGGATAGCGAGGCATGCTTCAGATTATATATGTAACCCACGATGTATGATAGATCATTTCTATGATTGGTTAAACCCCTTTCTCTGTCGAGAATTAGTTTCACAATCCTTCTCATCATATGAAGATATTTTCTTGTGTGCTATCAAAACATAAAGGTAATTCTCTAAATCTTATGACTTTAAATCAATGAAAAAGAAAAAGATATCAGGTGAACACTATGGGAAAGGAAATAAAGAATCATGGAAGAGGGGATAAATTGAATTTACTCCCTGTGATAATTGTGGAAGGAAGTACCCTGGTGCCTGTATAAAAGGAAAAAGAGTATGCTACAAATGTGTATAGAAAGGCCATATAGATGGTGATTGTAATGTAATTAAAGAGGCAACCAATGTTCAGTGCTATAATTTCAGGGAGATGTGACATTATGTAAATGAATGTCCTAAGCATCAGGGAAACATACATTAGAAAAGGACAAGGGATCAAAGAAAAACTTATGGGATCACTAGTGTTGAGGTTGAAGCCCCGAAAGACGTGGTGAAAGGTAATTTAATGGATTCCTCAATTTTAGAAAATGCTTTATTTGATTCTGGATCATCACATTGTTTCATACCTTCCCAGTTTGCAGAAAAATTTTTATATTTCAAATTTGATTTAACAAGGGAGTTGTCAGTAAATAATCCTAGGGGAATTATCATCACAAAAATGTTTTTTGAATCAGTCCCCATTAGATCATATAAATGTTCTTTATCTACTGATATAATCGTCATACCCTTGATTGAATATGATATAATCCTCGATATGGATTGGATTTCTAACCATGATACAAAAATTTATTTTAAGAAGAAGTAGGTTACTATTTTTGATGATGATGATAAAGAACACCTTATCTTTAGAGCAGAATCATCACCACCTGATTCTTATCTAGAACCACCCCCAGTAGCTCAACATAATTCAATTATTGGGTAGCAAGAGAAAAAAATTAATGTGGGTGGGGAAACGAATTTTCAAATAGAGGATGTACCAATTGTGAAAGAATATATTGATGTGTTTCTGGAAGATTTACCTGGACATCCTTCAGAATGAGAAATTATGTTTTCCATAGATTTAATTCCAGGTTCAAGGCCCATATTGAAGTCCCCTTATAGAATGTCCACTATGGAATTAGTGTAATTAACGAAACAAATAGTGGAATTGAGTAATAATGAATTTATTCGCCCTAGTTTTTCTCCATGGGGAGCCCATGTACTTTTTGTTAAGAAGAAAGATGGATATTTGAGGTTGTGCATTGACTACAGGCAGATTAATGATATAATGATATAGAACAAGAATCCCCTAGATCGCATTGATGATTTATTTGACCAACTTCATGGTGCTTAATAATTTTCATATATTTACCTTCGATCTACATACCATCAGCTGTGCGTGAAGAAGGAAGACATTCTGTAGACATCATTTTAAACTAGGTACATGAATTACTATTTTACAGAATTCCCTTTTGGGATGACTAATGCACACTATGTTTTCATGGATCTAATGAATAGAGTTTTCATGGAATATCTTGATGAATATTTAGTTGTATTTGTTGATGATATCTTTCTATAATCCAAAAGTAATGAGCAGCATGATAATCACTTGCACATTATCCAAAAGACTCTGAGAAGACATGAAATATATGGGATGTTTTGCAAGTGTGATTTCTGGCTTTAGGAGATTTCTTTTCTTGGCCATATTGTATCTAAGGATGGAATATATGTTGATCCTTATAAGACAATATCAATCCATGAATGGCCAACACCAACGAGTATAAATGAGGTACACAGTTTTATTGTTTAGCCGGTTATTATCGACGTTTCGTCCAGAATTTTGCATGGTTGGCTAACCCATTAAACAATCTCACATGTAAAGGGGTTAAATATGTTTGGACAAACAAGTGCGAATAATGTTCTGAAGAACAGAAAAAAAATATTATTCAACGCTCTTATATTGACTCTACCATCGGGGAATTATGGGTTTGTTATTTACAATGATGCTTTAAATAAAGGACTTGGTTGTGTCCTTATACAGAATGATAGGGTTATTACCTATGCATCATGGAAGCTAAAAATTAATGAGAAAAACTAGCATACTCATGATCTTGAGTTGGAATCTATAATATTTGCTTTGAAGAAATAGGAACACTATATCTATGGTGAAAATGTGAGATATATACTAATCACAAGAGATTGTAGTATATTTTCTCACATAAATAACACAGTATGAGGCAATGGAAATGGCTTGAACTACTCAAGGATTATTATTTCACTATACAGTACCACCCATGGATGGAAAATAAGGTGGCAGATGCTTTGAGTAGAAAATATCATGGAGTTTTTAACCAGATGAGAGTTGAAAAGGGTCCTCAACACATTGATCTAGTAAAGATGGATATGAGAATAACCATGGAAGGTGAAACATCAATACTTTTTCAAATGGTTTCCAAAAAATCTTTACTAGAAAGGATAAATAGTTCTCAAACCGGTGATGAAGAGTTTCAAAAAAAGAATAAATATTTGAATGATGGGAGATTGAGTGACTTTTTGTATAAAAATGGAATTTTGAAGTTTAAGAAGATACTTTATGTTCTCGATATACCTGATCTAAAAATGGAATTGTTGGATGATGCTCATAGTTCCAATTTCTCTATACACCATGGGAGCACCAAAATGTATATAGATTTGAAGGAACATTATTGGTGGGACAACATGAAGAGGGAGATTGGTGATTTTTTTTCAAGATGTGTGGTTTTTCAACAAGTTAATGCTGGATGGCAACAGCCCGGAGGACACATGCAACCTCTTCCCATACCTGAGTGGAAATGGGATAATATTATGATGGACTTTGTCATGGGACTACCAAAGACTACAAAAAAGGAATCATGAAATATGGTTTATTGTTGACCTCTTACCAAGTCACCACATTTCCTTTCTATAAGGGAAGCTTTACCACATGAACCTCTAGCAAGATTGTATATTAATGAAGTTGTAATACTTCATGTAGTACCCCTATTAATTTTTTATGATCGTGATCCCCATTTTACTTCAAGATTCTATAAAAGTCTTCAAAATGACCTGGATACTAAACTTCATTTGAGCACTGGCTACCACCATGAAACAGATAGACAATCAGAATGAATTATTCAAACCTTAGAAGGCATATTGAAATCCTGATTAGTTGACTTTCAGGGTATGTGGGATAAATATTGACCACTAGTAGAATTTTCCTATAAAAATTACATCCATTCAAGTATTTAGATTGCACCATGTGAAGCGTTATACAGAAAGAGATATCGCACACCAACCTGTTGGGATGAGTTTGGTGATAGAAAACTCATAGGCCTAGAACTGGTGAAGGAAACAATGGAAAATGTGAATGTTATCGAAAACTACATCAAAGAAGCTCAAATAAGGTAGAAGAGTTATGCTGATAACCGATGGAAGGATTTAGAATTATAGGTAGGAGATAATGTTTTCTTGAAGGTATCTCCATGGAAGGGTGTTATATGTTTCGGTATGAAGGGATAATTTAGTCCTAGCTACATCGGACCTTTCAAAATTCTAGAATTAATTGGGGAATTAGCTTATCATTTGACAATGCCACTAAATCTCTCTTCAAAGTTCACGATGTGTTCCACGTATCACTGTTGAGAAAAATAAATGCCTGACCCAATGCATATACTCATCTATGAGGAATTAGAACTAGATCCCGATATGTCTTATTGCGAAGAGCGTGTCATGGTTCTTGATACAAGAGAGCTTATTCTAAGAAACCGGACGGCTCATCTGGTAAAAGTTATATGGAGAAACCATATGATGGAAGAGGCAACGTGGGAACCCTAGGAACATATGATGAAGAACAACCCAAGACATTTAATGTGGTAGTATTCTAGAAATTTCAAGGATGAAATTATTTGAAGAAACGGATAATTTAACATCTCGAGCTTCCACGGTACGCTTCTCTTTGAATAATATAGTAGCATGTATTGTACGCAACTTCGAGATCTAACACACACCACAACCAATAAAACTATCCATTATGAATTATAATAACCACTTTTGATATTTTATAAATTTTATCTTTCAAAATGGACTTCATTTTTAGAATCCGAATATCGAAATTAGCTTGGGGTGAATTTTTTGTATTTTTCTGAAAACGTTCAATTTTTTATGAATAGTGAAAAACACTAAGTTATAGTTTAAAACAGAATTTATATTTAAATAATTATTGATTTTATTTAAATTTATTTGCGGTTATAATAAATTCATAATCCCTATATATGTTCAATATAATTCATTGGATTCAGTTTATAATAATTTTAGATATATAAACATTTTATTGAACTTTTCACCGTCTTTTACCCATCTCCAAGGAGAATTTGCAAATTCACATAAAACTTAATTTTACCACTTCTGTGAGTGGAATTTCAAAAATCCAAAAGCAACTATTAATATGAAGGAGTAAAATTTGGTTCAATAATATAAAAAATTATTTTTTGGTGAATTGTAACTTTTTAATTTTATTTACCATGGGTAAAAGTAAATAGGGTAATTAAGGGTAAAAATGATATTATTATTACCCTAATGGATGACCTAATTCTATTTACTTCGTATAATTCGACCAAAAAAACCTTAGAATTAATATATGAACCTATTTTGTCCACTTAAATTAGATTATGACATTTATTATTATTTAATTCAAAGAAGAGTGAAAAGAGATAAAATCAATGTTTAATTACTAAAACATTTCTAATATAGTGTAATACATAAGAGAAATTCGATTATAAATATTCAATGTAAATATAAAAATATTTCCTACATAATGGTATTTTATTTATAATTTTTAGACCTTATATAATTTAATTTATTTATGACACAATGGTGATGCAGTAGTTACTTAATTAATGAAATATTAAAATAATTGATATTATAAATATACATGTAAATGTAATTTGAGTCTTTTTATGAACTCCACTAAATTTATTGGATACTATGACATATAAGGGTTTGTTATATGAATTGTTTTCGAAGTAATAATGATTTTATAAATTTAGCATAAACAAAATATCGAATAGTGTCAAAATTGACATAAAAGAGTTTTTCTACCCAATATTATGTTATTTATTGATATTCTATTCCTAAAAATATAAGTCTCACCCAAAAGAATTTTATAATTATAGGTGTACCATTAAAAACCAACTTGGGGTTCTCTTGAATGTATATAGTAAGTTTATTAACCATATAATATAAAAATACAAAGAGATATGGTAAATATCAAACTATTTAACTAAGAGTTAAATCTAAAAGATAAAGTTAATATTGTGATACAAACCTGTCTAAAACATATTAGTTGAGTGGTTTTTGACCCATCCCCACATTATACATTAAATATTCTAGTTTCTAGCCATTATAATTCGAAAATTATTTTATTATAAAATAATATTTCTAGCTTTTCCTAAGGTGCCCCTCACCCCTCTTATAAAATGGCACTCCCCTTTATCTCTAGTTCACATCTTCAAATCCATTTGTCTCAACCAAAATCTACCCAAATATCCTATCAAAATCTCTCAATTCATCGTAGTATGTGTCCTGTAGTCCGAAATCTAACATAAGAAGCCCTTTTGATATAATCAAACGAATGAACCCGAAGAGGAGTTAATAATTTAACCACCCTCTTTTAATTTATTTTCATCTTCTACTTCTTATTTATTTTTTATTTCCATTCTAAAATTATATCTACAGTATATTCTATATACTATGATTTTATTATCAATATGGTATAGCCATACTCGTCATTCTATCCGTCCTTTGAATGACATGTCACTATACGTGCGTACGTACGGATTATCGTGTCAACATCGTGGTGTAATTGTTATTAAATACATTATTATTTGGATGGGTATAATAATTTGTTTAATTCATATAAAAAATAAATATAACATGATAATAATTCTGTATACATGATATACCATCCAATTATATATTATTTTTATATCAAAAGAATGATATTGTCGATCGTGTGTACGTACTGATTACCATCTTCACGAACGTGATGACATTCATTCCCCATCGTATCCATTAAAGACTAATTGTAACGCCCCGACCCTAGTTACCTAGAGTCGGTGCATTATTACATAACATTGGCATGATCACGAGAAATATCAAGTCTCGAAAGACCGATTAGTTTAGTAGCCTTGGAATAACTAGATACATCCATAATTTTTTACATTACATCATAAAAAACATATTGTCTTCATATCCCCTCATACTATCCCTGCAGGTCATTCATAAATTACTTCTTCATAATCCTGGGAAAAATAAAACATTGAAAGGGGTGAGCTCAGATGCTCAGTAAGGATAACATTATAGCAGAAGCTTTCATAAGTAATCATAAACACTTAAGGCAATTTATAACTAAAACAAAAGCCTTTTAAACTTGAACTTCAGAATAAAATGGCAAAGGTAAAATGAAATAATGCCATTTACTTACTCACATGGATATTCTACTAGTCGAATGATCACATGAAATATCAATATCCACTTTCATAATGTTGAAATGCATAATTCCAGACTATCATAACCACTTATCCAAGGCCTCGTGCCAAGACTACAAATAAGATTTTGTCAAGGCCTTGTGCCAAGACACTAGTTTGTCTCATGAGACCTACCGATGCATCGAGGACCTATAGCGGGCTCCACCCATCACTTATTAAGTCCAATTCATTCCTCATATGAACATTTTTAAACATAAAATAAACATTCGTATTAAAACTAGAATACGAAATGTCAATACTTTTACCACAAACCATGAATGGTATAAAAATAGCGCATCCACAGTCAAACATGACTCATTCGATACAATATAGTAGATTGTATTGTATCACATTAACCTCAATCAAGAATAATGAATGATGTTGACATAAATGAAAATAATCATCAAAACTATTTGAGAGAATTATCCCCCTTTTCTTGAAAACATTTAAAAGTCACACTATTTGTCAAGAAGCCATTTAAAAGTATATTTTTGAATCAAAGTGTCCCATACCACTTTGAAACTTTTTAAAAGGAGTTTTAATTTCTAAAACTTTAATGTCCATATAAATAAATCCTTAAAACCATTTTTAAAACATGGACATTAATGAGCAAGATTTAGAAGAATAAGTCTTTAAAACATTTAAAAATGGTATTTTAGTTAGAGATTCTAACCAAAAGAGACACTTGAATACAAATAATTGAGGTAATCAAAACATTTTAATATCATGAGAATAAAGGGATTAATGATATACTATGTCAAATTACATTATATACACCACATAAAAGTGATTTGGTGTATATCAACAAAGAAGTCTCAATGGAATGTAAATTGAGATGAAATCTCTCATAAAGGCCGTATCCTTAGGTTAAGGATAAATCAATGACATAATTATGTGTGACAAATATAAATACACTAAATATGATTGGATATTCAGTGTAAAACAATCAAAGGATATTCACACATATTCTTGTAAAAACAACACCAACGAATTGGATGTTTAACTCAACAAATGGTGAATGAGTTAAAATTACTCTTATCAAATTCATATCAATGACTTGAGAATTACCAATGAGTGATTATGTGTATCAAACTTATATACACAGGAAGGGGAGTGGAAATTATGACATAATCAAATGAATAGTGATTCCACAAATAATCATGGAGTAATATAATCAATGAAATATGCGTAAAGCCAAATGAGTGGGAATTGAAATCTCAAATTCCCTTACCGATTAGGTAACATACGAAACATACACCCATGAAATAAGTATCATACCATGATAATGTAAATACCCATAAATTAAAGTATATTACACAATGAATACAATCATGGGTAGTACACATACACCACATGTAATAATTAAGTGGTGATCAATGGAAATCTCACGAAATTAAAAGTGAGATAAGAAACCCCTTACCGCGTTAATCAACTGAGTCGTATGGCCAAAAGTTAATAACCACCAAATGATTTACAGAATAACATGAATATAAATAGAATCATGAATATATATCAAATGGCAGTACACAATACACCACTTTCAATAATTTAGTGGCGAAAAATGGAAATCTCACGGAATTGAAAGTGAGATAAGAAAATCCCTTACCACGTTAATCAACTGAGTCGTATGGCCAAAAGTTAATAACCACCAAATGATTTACATAATAACATGAATATAAATATAATCATGAATATATATCAAATGGCAGTACACAATACACCACTTTCAATAATTTAGTGGCGAAAAATGGAAATCTCACGGAATTGAAAGTGAGATAAGAAAATCCCTTACTTTGTACTTTTTCCTTGGTCGATGGTAGGTTTACCTCCTGTATAATGGTGAAATAATTGTTATTTAATTATACAAGAATCATTTACTTTAATATGATATCATATATGATCTTTTAACATTGATTTGTTAATAATATCTTAGAATTATCGTCATTTCGGGTGTTAACGGGTTCATTTTACTTTATATTCTTTGTTATGTGATCCATATTCGTTATTAATGGGATGTATATTATTCATATCCATAATGATATCAAGTACTTAGATACTATTTTTAAATCATCAAATGATAATTATACTTGAATGGATATGATGGACAATGAATCTCATCGCGTTCGTGGAGACGGTAGTCCGTACATACGCACGAGCGACAATATCATTCTTTTGATATTAAAATAATATATAATTGGATTTTATATCATATATACAGAATCATTATCATGTTATATTTATTATTTACATGAGTTACACATCATTATTATACCCATCCAAATAATAATATATTGAATAACAATTACACCACGACGTGGAGACGGTAAGCCGTACGTACGCACGTATGGTGACATGTTATTCAAAGGATGGATAGAATACTGAATATGGTTGTACCATATTTATAATAACATCATAGTATATATTTGATACTGGAGTTATTATTTTATAATGGAAATAACAAAGAAAGAGGAAGTGGAAGAAGAAAGGAACTTGAAAAGGGGTGGTGAAAACATTACCTCTTCTTCGGGTTCTTCCTTTTGATTTGATCAAAAGGGATCCTTAGGTTGGCTTTATGATCAAACTAAGGCCTCTAGGTTGTAGTGAGGGAAGTTGAGATAGTATTTGGGCAGGGTTTGGCCGAACCAAAGGGCTTTGAAGGTGTGAAGAAATGGGAAGGAGGAGTGCCCTTTTATAAAAGGGTGAGGGGAACCTTTGGAAAAGCTAGAGATATTAGTTTATAATAAATTCATAATCAGTTTAAAATGGCTCAAAAGTTTACTATTAAAAGGTTAAGGTGGGGATGGGTCGAAAACAACTCAACCAATAGAATTTAGACAGGTTTGGGTACTTATATTAACCTTATATTTAAGTATTAACTTTAAGTTAATTAGTTTCACTTTTACAATGTCTCTTTGTATTTTTATATAATATGGTTAATAAACTTACTATATACATCCAAGAGACCCCCAAGTGGTCCATTAATGATGAACCTATCATGATATAAGTCTCTTGGCAGAACCTTTGATTTTTAGGATTTTAATATCAATTAATAATATAATATTTGTTTTAAGAACTCTTTTATGTCAATTTTGAAACTATTCAATAGTTGATTTTTGTGAAACTCATAAAAGATTGATTACTTCAAACAAAGTAAATTAAATCAATCATAATATATCATATTATCTTATAAAATTAGTTTAATTCATTATAAGTTTCATATTATATTTATTTGGGTATTTATAATATCAATTATTTTAATTTTTCACTATTATAGTAATTACTGCATCATCATTGTGTCATAAATAAATAAAATTATTTAATGTCTAAAAATTATAAATAAATTATCATTATGTAGGAAATCTTTTTATCTTTCTAATTAATATTTATAATCTAAAATAAAACATATATAACCCTATGTAACAATTGTTTTTCTAAAAGATATATGCTTGTGTCATTTTTGTATTCATTTTAACTTAATTAAAATAAAGTGTCATTATCACTTACAAGTGAATCCATGGGGTCCCAAAATAGACCCAAAGATGCCCATGGTCGACCATGTATTAACCAATAGGGTTAAGACACGTTTTAGGGTAATTTAGTATTATTATAATATTATTTTTTAACCCTTATTTACCAGATTTACCATTAACCATGGTAAATAAAATATTTACCGCAGTAATTATTCAAAATGTCTAAAAATAAAAGTTACCTATTTACACAATTTTAACATCCTGATTCCAAATATGGAATCCATTTTTATAAATTCAAAACACAGAAGTGGCAGAAATTAATTTAAAATTAATTCCCGCTGTCAAAACAAAAAGCGTGTTTTTAAGAGATAATAACTATCAAAAGATTGACACTTGTTTATGTTCGGTTTAATTGTAAAATTATGTCCAATGACCAAAATTATATTAAATGGTAAAAATATATTCTAAATATACTTTAAAACAACTCAAATTCATAATTTATCACTATTAATTATTTTGATTAAAAAAGTTGTTTTTAATTAAAATTTAGTAATTTTCACTATTCATCAAAATATGAAAGTTATCCAAAAAGTACCAAAATTTCACCCTAGGCTAATTTCGATATTACGAATCCAAAAATGAAGTCCATTTTGAGAGATAGAATTTATAAAATTTCAAAAAGTAGGTATTACTATTCATAACAGCTAGTTTGATTGGTTATGGTGTGTTAAAATCTCGAAGTTGTGTACAATGCACGCCATTGCATTATTCGAAAGGAAACATACCGAGGAAACTTGGGAAGTTACATTCTCCCCTCCTTCAATAAATTGCGTCCTCGCAATTTTTAAAATTTTGCTTGGGAATATAATGGAATGTCCCACATCGGAAAAAGAGCCAATAAAACTATCACTTTAAAAGAAAGAAAGAGAGGTATAAGGGTCATCCAAGATAACCCATACTAGGATTCCATGTAAGAAAACATGGATATGGATGATAAACTAAGTGTCAAGTTCTGATGGAGAGGGATATAAATCATGATCAGGAGAAAGTTAACAATGAGAAAACCACAAACTTGTGTTGGGAAAAACGACCATTAGTCTCCTAGTAGGAAAGTAAATGGACAAAAAAAAATTTAAAGTTACATTACATAAGGAAGAGAAATTCATTTATGATATTGACTAAGAACATTATGAGATATACTTACATTTTAAGTAAATTTTCATTCTTTAATAAATTTCCACCACTAACTCAATTTTTTTTAAACGATGAGTATTCAAGAAGACTTGGTCACACTGGAAGAGCTAGAATAAACTTCTATAGAATCACATGATCCATGCAGGATAAACCATATATTTACATTGTCTTTGAAGATTAATCAAAACCAAAATGGTTAGTGAATGATCTAATGATCCCCCAAAAGGATATTCATTGAGATAAATATGCACTAATCTTAATTTCTAAAATTAAACCAACAATACCCCAAAGTTAAATAGATACCATTCAATAACCAATTGTCCTCAAAATCCTTTAATATAATCCAAACTAATATTGAAACCCAAATCATAGAAGAATTTGATTATGTAGTCTCCCATGTTACATTGTATCTCCAAATGACATCAAATACTCTTAAAGTCGCATACCTAAAAGAAATTAACATCATCACATATTCTCTGTTATAGGTTAATAATTTCCATAAATAACTGAAATCACTATAAATCAACAATAAAAACGTAGATAAAAATCCACCATTACTCTACAAATGAAACCCCATTGTATTATATTTTCCTTGGGCATATAGTGTTTCCAACAAAGCGAACATCTTCCAAAATAACATTTATCACTTAATCACCAAATCATTTTCCTATACCAAGGGTATTCATTTGATAAGACATAAGAACCCAAATCATCTTATTATTGATCAATAAAATCATTTAACAAAAAAAATAGACACATTAACCAGGGACTTCACGTAGTCCAGTGGTAGGCGATAAATCCCAATTGCACTTTTGTTGTGGGTTTGATTCCCACAGCTTTGTCCGATGCGACGGGTTGTCACACGGTCTACGTGTTGTCCTTTTTCAAAAATTATATTTTATAATATTACCAAAATGAGATAAATTCCTCAAAATAACATAATTTAATCACAAATGTTATATCATACTTTGAATTTTTATCCCAAATTATAATAACATATAATTTTCTCAAACCCCAATGATCATATAAAACCAAATGGTTATTTATACCTATATCCACAAGAGAAGAGACAATTCTTCTTCAAATATCATTCTCACATGGCAAACTGCGGGGTTACAAATACAAGAGAAAATTATTCCAAAGTACCCATCAACAAGGAGTGCTAATACTTTTTAAGTTTTTCTCCAACCATTTATTTCCACATATCTTCTTCTTTGACCAAGAAAATATCCTATAGAATAGGACATTCACTCGGGTAATGGCCAGGTCCACTACATTTACGGCAAATGACTGTAAATGGACTCTTGGGACCATTTTTATCTTCTTCCATAGTACTCTTCATTTTTCTTCGGCAATTCTTCACTTTATGTCTTTCCTTCCCGCACGTAAAACATTTCGTTGTCCCATTGAGACACTTTCCTGGGTGTCTCTTTCCACATTTCCTGCATGATGAAAATTGAGGTTTCTTTTCTCCATGGTCTCCATTGCTAGAGATCTTATCATTTATCACCTTTATCTTCCTTGTTGAGTCTGGGAGTTGGTTAATATATATGTTGTTGATCATATTTTTGGAAAACTGATTTGGCATAAAGACGATATCTTTTATGCCTATCAACATTCCATTTTGTTGTTCATTTCCACCACCGTTCCCACCTTGTACATCATTCTCAAAGTCACTATGACTTCCTTGGAATCCATCCATTGACTAAAACCAGAAAGCATTGTGTGAGTAATAATAGTCGTAAAATAATTTAGAGATTAAAATGTCACCATATTCTCAATTTGAAACATATTAGGATTAACCAAGGTCATTTTCTCTCATCTTATGTATATATTACTTAAATCGGTTTATAAATAAATTGTAAATTATCCTAAGCATATCCCCCGGGAGTGTCGTAACCAAGAGTGCAGCAAGGCCCGTTGTCGTGCATCAGTTCCCGTTCGAGTCTAGCTCAAAGCGGTGTTTTCGGGTTTTACCCCTAGGTACATCTGTGCCAGAGCCGCCTCTACCTACTCGTATCCAGACAGGGATGTATTGCTCGGAAAACTCACAAAATCTCTACAATACCAAAATTCTCGGAAGTTCTTTTATACTAATCCTCAAAGTTCATCTTAGGTCTACGTGCTCTAATCAGATTTTATCTAAATCTAGCTTCCAAGGTTTGTACTAAACTTCTTCTGATACCAACTGTAACGCCCCGACCCTAGTTACCTAGAGTCGGTGCATTATTACATAACATTGGCATGATCACAAGAAAGATCAAGTCTTGAAAGACCGATTAGTTTAGTAGCCTTGGAATAACTAGATACATCCATAATTTTTTACATTACATCATAAAAAAAACATATTGTCTTCATATCCCCTCATACTATCCCTGCAGGTCATTCATAAATTACTTCTTCATAATCCTGGGAAAAATAAAACATTGAAAGGGGTGAGCTCAGATGCTCAGTAAGGATAACATTATAGCAGAAGCTTTCATAAATAAGCATAAACACTTAAGGCAATTTATAACTAAAACAAAAGCCTTTTAAACTTGAACTTCAGAATAAAATGGAAAAGGTAAAATGAAATAATGCCATTTACTTACTCACATGGATATTCTACTAGTCAAATGATCACATGCAATATCAATATCCACTTTCATAATGTTGGAATGCATAATGCCAGACTATCATAACCACTTAGCCAAGGCCTCGTGCCAAGACTACAAATAAGATTTTGTCAAGGCCTTGTGCCAAGACACTAGTTTGTCTCATGAGACCTACCGATGCATCGAGGAGCTATAGCGGGCTCCACCCGTCACTTATTAAGTCCAATGCATTCCTCATATGAACATGTTTAAACATAACATAAACATTCGTATTTAAACTAGCATACGAAATGTCAATACTTTTACCACAAACCATGAATGGTATAAAAACAGCGCATCCACAGTCAAACATGACTCATTTGATACAATATAGTATATTGTATTGTATCACATTAACCTCAATCAAGAATAATGAATGATGTTGACATAAATGAAAATAATCATCAAAACTATTTGAGAGAATTATCCCCCTTTTCTTGAAAACATTTAAAAGTCACACTATTTGTCAAGAAGCCATTTAAAAGTAGATTTTTGAATCAAAGTGTCCCATACCACTTTGAAACTTTTTAAAAGGATTTTTAATTTCTAAAACTTTAATGTCCATATAAATAAATCCTTAAAACCATTTTTAAAACATGGACATTAATGAGCAAGATTTAGAAGAATAAGTCTTTAAAACATTTAAAAATGGTATTTTAGTTAGAGATTATAACCAAAAGAGACACTTGAATACAAATAATTTAGGTAATAAAAACATTGTAATATCATGAGAATAAATGGATTCATGATATACTATGTCAAATTACATTATATACACCACATAAAAGTGATTTGGTGTATATCAACAAAGAAGTCTCAATGGAATGTAAATTGAGATGAAATCTCTCATAAAGGCCGTATCCTTAGGTTAAGGATAAATCAATGACATAATTATGTGTGAAAAATATAAATACACTAAATATGATTGGATATTCAGTGTAAAACAATCAAATTATATTCACACATATTCTTGTAAAAACAACACCAACGAATTGGATGTTTAACTCAACAAATGGTGAATGAGTTAAAATTACTCTTATCAAATTCATATCAATGACTTGAGAATTACCAATGAGTGATTATGTGTATCAACCTTATATACACAGGAAGGGGAGTGGAAATTATGACATAATCAAATGAATAGTGATTCCACACATAATCATGGAGTAATATAATCAATGAAATATGCGTAAAGCCAAATGAGTGGGAATTGAAATCTCAAATTCCCTTACCGATTAGGTAACATACGAAACATACACCCTTGAAAGAAGTGTCATACCATGATGATGTAAATACCCATAAATTAAATTATATTACACAATGAATACAATCATGGGTAGTACACATACACCACATGTAATAATTAAGTGGTGATCAATGGAAATCTCACGAGATTAAAAGTGAGATAAGAAAACCCTTACCACGTTAATCAACTGAGTCGTATGGCCAAAAGTTAATAACCACCAAATGATTTACATAATAACATGAATATAAATAGAATCATGAATATATATCAAATGGCAGTACACAATACACCACTTTCAATAATTTAGTTGCGAAAAATGGAAATCTCACGGAATTGAAAGTGAGATAAGAAAATCCCTTACCACGTTAATCAACTGAGTCGTATGGCCAAAAGTTAATAACCACCAAATGATTTACAGAATAACATGAATATAAATAGAATCATGAATATATATCAAATGTAAGTACACAATACACCACTTTCAATAATTTAGTGGCGAATAATGGAAATCTCACGGAATTGAAAGTGAGATAAGAAAATCCCTTACTTTGTACTTTTTCCTTGGTCGATGGTAGGTTTACCTCCTGTATAATGGTTAAATAATTGTTATTGAATTATACAAGAATCATTTACTTTAATATGATATCATATATGATCTTTTAACATTGATTTGTTAATAATATCTTAGAATTATCGTCATTTCGGGTGTTAACGGGTTCATTTTACTTTATATTCTTTGTTATGTGAGCCATATTCGTTATTAATGGGATGTATATTATTCATATCCAGAATGATATCAAGTAATTAGATACTATTTTTAAATCATCGAATGATAATTATACTTGAATGGATATGATGGACAATGAATCTCATCGCGTTCGTGGAGACGGTAGTCCGTACATACGCACGAGCGACAATATCATTCTTTTGATATTAAAATAATATATAATTGGATTTTATATCATATATACAGAATCATTATCATGTTATATTTATTATATACATGAGTTACACATCATTATTATACCCATCCAAATAATAATATATTGAATAACAATTACACCACGACGTGGAGACGGTAAGCCGTACGTACGCACGTATGGTGACATGTTATTCAAAGGATGGATATAATACTGAATATGGTTGTACCATATTTATAATAACATCAAAGTATATATATGATACTAGATTTATTATTTTATAATGGAAATAACAAAGAAATAGGAAGTGGAAGAAGAAAGGAACTTGAAAAGGGGTGGTGAAAACATTACCTCTTCTTCGGGTTCTTCCTTTTGATTTGATCAAAAGGGCTCCTTAGGTTGGCTTTCTGATCAAACTAAGGCCTCTAGGTTGTAGTGAGGGAATTTGAGATAGTATTTGGGCAGGTTTTGGCCGAACCAAAGGGCTTTGAAGGTGTGAAGAAATGGGAAGGAGGAGTTCCCTTTTGTAAGAGGGGTGAGGGGCACCTTTGGAAAAGCTAGAGATATTAGATTATAATAAATTCATAATCAGTTTCCAATGGCTCAAAAGTTGACTATTCAAAGGTTAAGGTGGGGATGGGTCAAAAACAACTCAACCAATAGAAGTTAGACAGGTTTGGGTACTTATATTAACCTTATCTTTAAGTATTAACTTTAAGTTAATTAGTTTCACTTTTACAATGTCTCTTTGTATTTTTATATAATATGGTTAATAAACTTACTATATACATCCAAGAGACCCCCAAGTGGTCCATTAATGATGAACCTATCATGATATAAGTCTCTTGTCCGAACCTTAGATTTTTAGGATTTTAATATCAATTAATAATATAATATTTGTTTTAAGAACTCTTTTATGTCAATTTTGACACTATTCAATAGTTGATTTTTTTGAAACTCATAAAAGATTGATTACTTCGAACACAGTAAATTAAATAAATCCTAATATATCATATTATCCTAGAAAATTATTTTAATTCATTAAAAGTTTCATATTATATTTATTTGGGTATTTATAATATCAATTATTTTAATTTTTCACTATTATAGTAATTACTTCATCATCATTGTGTCATAAATAAAATAAATTATTTAATGTCTAAAAATTATAAATAAATTATAATTATGTAGGAAATCGTTTTATCTTTCTAATGAATATTTATAATCTAAAATACAACATATATAACCCTATGTAACAATTGTTTTTCTAAAAGATATATGCTTGTGTCATTTTTGTATTCATTTTAACTTAATTAAAATAAAGTGTCATTATCACTTACAAGTGGATCCATGGGGTCCCAAAATAGACCCAAAGATGCCCATGGTCGACCATGTATCAACCAATAGGGTTAGGACACGTTTTAGGGTAATTTAGTATTATTATAATATTATTTTTTAACCCTTATTTACCGGATTTACCCTTAACCATGGTAAATAAAATATTTACCGCAGTAATTATTCAAAATGTCTAAAAATAAAAGTTACTTATTTACACAATTTGAACATCCTGATTCCAAATATGGAATCCATTTTTCTAAATTCAAAACACAGAAGTGGCAGAAATTAATTTAAAATTAATTCCCGCTGTCAAAACAAAAAGCGTGTTTTTAAGAGATAATAACTATCAAAAGATTGACACTTGTTTATGTTCGGTTTAATTGTAAAATTATGTCCAATGACCAAAATTATATTAAATGGTAAAAATATATTGTAAATATACTTTAAAACAACTCAAATTCATAATTTATCACTATTAATTTTTTTGATTAAAAAAGTTGTTTTTAATTAAAATTTAGTAATTTTCACTATTCATCAAAATATGAAAGTTATCCAAAAAGTACCAAAATTTCACCCTAGGATAATTTCGATATTACGAATCCAAAAATGAAGTCCATTTTGAGAGATAGAATTTATAAAATTTCAAAAAGTAGGTATTACTATTCATAACGGCTAGTTTGATTGGTAATGGTGTGTTAAAATCTCGAAGTTGTGTACAATGCACGCCATTGCATTATTCGAAAGGAAACATACCGAGGAAACTTGGGGTGTTACACTAATTTTCTTTTGATGATTAAATATAATGTTTAAATACTTTATATCATTCCAGATATGAAAAAGATACATTCCATACATAACAAATATGACTCACATAACAAATAATATAAAGGAAAATGAATCTGAAACAACAACAATACTAAGATATAATTAACAAGGTAATGTTAAAAGATCAAATATGTTATCATATTAATTTATATGAATCATGTATAATTTAATAACAATTATTTCACCATTATATAGGTGGTTTACTGACCCTCAACCAAGGAAAAGTACAATGTAAGGGTTAATTTCACAATCCCTTCATTATCTAAGCTTGTTTATTTGTAATTATCTACTGAGACCTCTTTATCATCAACATCCATATTTCATAAAAATGTATTTTTGAACATTTGTACTATTTACTAGAAAAATGGTTAAAGGAATTTATAACCTTATGTGTTGTCAATGTATTAATTTTATCATTTTCCAAACAAGTTACTTTTTAACCATTTCGACAAATTTAATGTTAGAATGTTTTTTATAACTTATACAGCTGGTACAACTATTTTCCACCGTTATAACATCATCAAAGCTTCCCTTACAAGATTATAAGAATATTTTCAAAATAAATGTTTTCATTATAATTATGTGACTCTTAAATGATTTCAAAATCAAAAGAGATATTTCTCTAAAAATGGTTTTGATTTTATATATGTCAATATCCATTGATGTATTTTAAGTTTATTTGAATTTGATTTATTATGATACAAAACATCCATATTGTATTGATTATTTTGTGATATGTTTGATTGTGGATGTGATATTTTTATACCATTCATGGTTTATGGATAAAGTATTGACATTTCGTATGCTAGTTTTAATAAGTATTTTTATGATATGTTAAAACCTTTTCATATGAGGAATGCATTATACTTAGTAAGTGAGGGGTGGAGCCCTCTATAGCTCCTCGGTGCATCGGTAGGACTCATGAGACAACTAGACATGGACTTGGTCGAGGACCTTTCCCAGTTTTGATATATGGTTTAGGCTGAGGCCTTAATAATTATTAGACATCTTGGCCAAGGCCTTGACAAAATGTTTCAGAATATCCGACAATATACATTCCCAAATTATGAAAAATAATATTGATGGTTCATGTGGTCATTAATCAAATAGAATAACCATGCTTATGTTTTATTATGGCATTATTTACTCAGTTCATATACCTTACATAAATGTATTCATGTTTTTTATTGGAAATGGCATGTGGTTTCAATAATTCACCATGCTTAATATTTATTTTATCTTCCGCTGTATTGCTTACCCTTACTGAGCATTTGAGCTCACCGCATTCATATGTTTCATTTTCATAGGATATGAAGAAGTTATTTATGAGTAAATTGTAGGAATAATCTAGGTGTCTTGGATATTTCTAATTAAATATATTTGTGTTGTATTTCTCTTCAAGTTGTAAAGTTGAACTTATGTATGAATCTTGTTTCCAATTATACTAAA
Organism: Viscum album; assembly: GCA_963277665.1. NCBI lineage: Eukaryota > Viridiplantae > Streptophyta > Magnoliopsida > Santalales > Viscaceae > Viscum > Viscum album. The sequence continues at coordinate 1,664,634,373 of OY728137.1, forward strand.
CTGATTTGTCTTTATAAACATGATTTAATGTTGATCATGCCAATGTTATGTAATAATACACTGAATCTAGGTGACTAGGTTCGAGGTGTTACATAATTCATTAGAGTAAATTTATAATAATTTTAGATATAATAAAATTTTATAGAACGTTTCACCGTCTTTTACCCACCTCCTAGGAGAATATGAAAATTCACATAAATCATAATTTTACCACTCCTGTAAGTGGAATTTTGAAACTCTGAGAGACACGGTTAATATCTAGGAGTAAAATTTTGTTTAATAAGATAATAAAAATTTTGGATGAATAGTAACTTTTTACATTTATTTACCACAGTTACAATTATATAGGGTAATTAAGGGTAACAATGATATTATTATTACCCTATCACATATTTTAATTCTATTGGATATGAATAGTTCGACCAAAAACAACCATAGGAATTAAATATGAACCTCTTTGGTCCACTTGGATTAGATTAGGACACTTATTATTATTTTATTTTAGGAAGAGCTAAAAAAGTTATAATCGAGGTTTAATAACTAATACATTTTTAATACAGGGTTATACATAAGCTAAATTCGACTATAAAAAATCCTTAGAAAGATAAAATTATTTCCTATATAATGGTATTTTTTTTATAGTTTTCATACATTAAATAATTTAAATTATTTATGAAACAATGATTATGCAGAAATTTCCTAATTAATAAAAATTTAAAATAATTGATATTATAAATATCCAAATAAATATTATCTAGTACTTTTTATGAATTACACTAATTTTATAGATTAATATGATATATTAGGGTTGGTTAGATGAATGGTTTTAAATGTAATAATTCTTTTATGAATTTTGAAAAAACAAAATACCAAATAGTTTTAAAATTGACATAAAAGAGTTTTTAAAACAAATATTATATTATTAATTGATATTATATTTCAAAAAGTATATGGTTTGGACAAAAGAACTATATAATGATAGGTGTATCTTCATTGAACCACTTCGGGTTCTCTTGGAAGTATATAGTATGTTTATTTTTCACATAATATAAAAATACAAAGAGACATGTTAAATGAAAGACTATTTAACTAAGAGTTAAAGCTAAAAGATAGAGTTAATATAGTGACCCAAACCTATCTAAAACTTATTGGTTAAGATTTTTTCGACCCATCCCCACCATTTAATTTAAAAAATATATTTTTGAGCCATTAGAAATCAAAAATTATTTTATTATAAAATAATATTTCTACCTTTTCCTAAGGCGCCCCTCGCCCCTCTTATAAAAGGGAACTCACTCATCTCTCTAATTCACACCTTCAAAGCCTTTTGGATCAGCCAACCTTTGCCCAAATACTATGTAAACCATCTTCCATTAATCCTAGATGCCTTAACTTAGTCAGAAAGCCAACCAAAAAATCCATTTTGATCAAATAAAAAGGATGAACCAGAAGAATTGGTAAATATCTCACAACCTATTTCATGTTTTTTTCTATTTCCACATCATTTATCATTGTTGTTTACATTATAAAATAATAAATATTGTATATTATATACAATGTGATGTTATTATAAATATTTGAGAACCAAATTCATTTTTCTATCCATCCTTTGAATGACATGTCACCATACGTGTGTACGTAGGATTTATCGTCTCCACATCATGGTGTAGTTATTATTCAATAAATTATTATTGGTATGGATATAATAATGAAGTGTTACTAATTTAAATAATATATATAACATGATAATTATTTGGTATATATGATATACCATCCAATTATATATTATTTAAATATGAAAAAAATGATATTGTTGCTCGTGCGTACGTACAGATTACCGTCTCCACGAACGTGATGAGATTCATTCTCTATTGTATCCATTCAAGACTAATTGTCATTTGATGATTAAATATAATGTTTATAGACTTGATATCATTCTGGATATGAATAATATACGTCCCATCCATAAAAAATATGACTCACATCATAAATAATATAAAGGAAAACGAATCCGTTAACACCCGAAACAACGATAATACAAAGATATTATTAACAAAGAATGTTAAAAGATCATATATGATATAATATTAATGTATATTATTATAGTATAATTTAATAACAATTATTTCAACATTATACATGAGGTTAACCTACCCTTGAAAAATGAAGTGTACAAAGTAAGGGTCACTTTCACAATCTTATTATTATCCGAGGTTGTTTTAACGTAAGTATCTATTGGGACATCTTTATCATCCACATACATGTTTCTTAAAATTGTATTTCAAAATATTCTTACTATTTTATAGACTATGGGTTAATTTCATTGATACACTTTTTTTACATTTTATAAGATGATTATAAAGGAATATTACCGTCATTTTCAAAACAAGGTCCTTTTTAACCTTTTCGACATAATTAAGGTAAGAATGTATTTCATATCTTATACGGTGGGTGCGGCTATTTTCCGCCATTATAAAATCATCAAAACTTCCCTTAAAGATTATATTAATATTTTCAATGTAAATGTTTTCATTTATAATTATGTGACATTAAATGATTTAAAAAAAGAGATATTTCTCTCAAATAGTTTTGATTTCATCTATGTCAACATCCTTTGATGGATTTTATGATTAATTGATGTTGATTTATTATGATACAAAACATACATATTATATTGATGGATTTGTGATATGATTGAATTAGGATGTGTTTTTTTATACAATTCATAGACTATGGAAAAATTATTGACATTTATTATGCTAGTTGTAATGAAAATGATTATGTTATGTTTAAACATGTTCATATGAGGAATGAATTTAACAAAGTAAGTGAAGGGTGGAGCCCGCTGTAGCTCCTCAATGCATCAGTAGGTCTCATGAGACAAACTAGTGTTTTGGAACAAGGACTTGACTAAATCTTATTGGTAGACTTGGAATAAGTCCTTGAATATGTTGTTATTATAGTCTGGCATTATGCATTCCATCATTATAAAAGTGGTTATTGATATTTCATGTGATTAATCGACTAGTAAAATATCCAATTGAATAAGTAAATGGAAATATTTAATTTTTTTTACATGTTATGATGACATTCAATTTTAAAATGATTTTTTTTTAGTTATACATTTCCTTAAATGTTTGTTCGTACTTAAAAATGTTTTTCTATATTGTTATCCTTACTGAGCATAATAGGTCACCCCTTTCTATGTTTTATTTTTCCCAGGATGTGAAGAATTATTTTATGACTGACCTGCAAGGATAGTCTGAGTGGAAATGAGTGTACACTATGGAGACTATGTTGTTGTATTTTTTCATTTTATTATGTAATGTATGACTTATGAATGTATCTAGTGTTTCTAAGGATACTAAACTAATTGGTCTTCCGAGACTTGATCTTTTGTGATCATACCATTTTTATATAATAACAAACCGAATCTAGGTAACTGGGGTCAGGGCGTTACAAATATTTCACTTTATAAAATGGGGATATTGTAATATTGGATTGGGTGAGATTTTATTTTTTGTAATGATAAACTTGGGGAAAATAATTTGAGTATCAGAAGAAACCATATGAAGTTAATTCATGTTGTAGAACATTAATATATAATGTAAAGGAGTAAAAATGAAAGAAATATTTTAGGTAATGAATATAAGAAGAACATATGTAATGATATATATGATTGATGACCATCAAAAAATCCTCAATTAGGAGTTTATAACATAACATTTATTATATATTAAAAGAGTGTTTCAAAAAAATAAATTTATTAATTATATGTAAATGATATCCAAAAAATAATTCATAAAATAATAGAAAAGGGTTTACCACTTATATTATATTATGGGATAATGTTAATTACCCATGTATCGTTTTAGGAAATAGCTAAATTACCATGTACCCTTTTAGATCAGTTGATAATAAATCATTAACTAATGCATTGGTGGAAATAATAGAACCATATGACACCTAATGATAAGTTGCACATATATATTCTATAAGAACAAATGATCATTCATCATTCATTCATTTCATAATTATCCAGATGAAAACAATTGGATTTCATGGAAATTTCATAAAAACTATTATAAAAATTTAACAGAATTATGTTAGATGGTATTACAAAAAAATTTCCCATGTGATTTAAAATAGTTATGGAATCATGCAGAAAAATAACAGTTTCTTTACTACATTTGATTCATGAATGTTTCTATAAAAGCAAAATCATCAATACATGTACTATAGAATATATTATTAATCATTTCCCATTATTATGGAATAATTAATGTTTATTATAAATTTAAAATCATTTAATTATACAAAATTTATTTTAATAAACCATTAATTTAATTTGGCACAGAAATAATTTAATTTTATTTTAAAAAAATAATTTCAAATAAGGAAAATCAATATAAACATTTCAGACACACAAAATGTTTTAAATATGTACATAATTATTGTAACATTTTAATTAATTAAAATTATAACATTTAATTTATTTAAATCCATTTTTTTCATTTTATGGAAATAAATATAATTTTGGGGTTGGGTATTTATTTAACGTAATTTTATAATTACTAAATATTTAAAATAATTTATCATCATGAAAATAAATTCTGTATTTCCAAAATAACGATTAACATTTATTCACATCATGATTTTTTCTCTTTTTAAAGACATTATAGATATTTAAATGTAATAAGGGGAATTATTTTGCATTGCATTACGTAATTTTAATCAAGGTAACAATAATTAACTTAATGATAAAAAAAGGTCACATATTCAAATCATGGATTATTATAAACAAAATATACTAATTATATTAAATTTATTCATCTAATGGAGATATTTTGTTGTCATTATGAAAATACTTTCAAAATTAATCACCCTCATTATCATTTTACATGGAAACACATTTCTAATGTTGTTACTATTCATTATGACCAAAAACTAATTTAAATATATTTCTAATTATGTTATTTGTTTTTATTTAAAAATGTGGAATCATTTTTACAATTTTAATTTTTTTAAGTTGAGAAATTTAAATTAATATTTAAACAACAAGTGAAATGAAAATATTCTTTCTAGCAATTTGGTTTTAATAATTATATTTTCTTTATATAAAATTCAAATAAAAAATTTATTTCAAATAATAATATAGAATTATTACTACTTTTTATAAATAAATATTAGATTTAAATTTATTTTTAAACCAAGTTTTTTTTCTTTTATAATATAAAACATTGATTTAATATTTTTCATTAATATTCATCAAAAACATAATAATTTCTGAAAATTCACAAAAAATAATTTTAGTATTGTTTTGAAATGTTAAATTTAGAAATGAAATTTAGTTTTTAAAAATAAAATTCTACAATTTGAAAATCAGTTTTCTAAATATAAAATTATAAAAATATAGTATAACAAAACATATTCTTTTTAGATTATTAATTAGTTAATAACTTATTAATGATTATAAAATTATAAATCATGAATACTAAAAAAATATAAATTATTTATTAAATAATTACCATGGTTTTCGTTGGTTTTACATTAATATTTTTCTATATTTTTGTATATGTTATGTATTTTTTCCATCTTCTTGTTATCAATCAAGGGATATTCTCTACTCTTTAAAAAAATTGTAGTTACATTTATTGTGAAATAATCAACCAAATTATCTCTTTAGGATAATTCATGGAATAGAGATCTGATTCCTAGAACCTGTCTACTCATTATCAACTATAGTTCAAATGTTTTATACGAACCATGTATCTATAGGTTTTATTGATTGAACAGTCTACCATTGTAAAATATTCAATTGAAAACGACAATAATTTCATCATCATTATCACCGTTCATGGGAAACATTGTGTTTTATTATAATTCTATCCAATCTATTGAATAATCTATCGTTTAATTCTCACACTAGTTATATAATCATATATATTTTATCTATCATAACTTCTTCATCCAAATTATTTACATTAAAAATGTTCACATTGACCTCGAGAATATATTATGAATCATAGAATAATCAACTAATTTAGGATCAATGAATTTATATCATGATGAAATTTTTAAAAGAAATTAATTGAAATAACTTTTCAAATAAATATTTTCTAGTGTTTTAGACATCCTTATAACCACATAGTTCACATTTTTTTATTCATCAATTATTTTTAACCAACTATAGTCCAATTTCACTATTTTTGATTAAATTTCATTTCGATAACCTGTATTGAGAGCAAGATATATTATAAAAGAATTAAAAATATAATTATCATCTTTGGGGGGTTTAAATCAACTATTTAATTTTTGTAATTATTTTCAAAGATACTGATGAGACATATTTTTGTAAAACCTAAGTCATAAAATATTAATTTGTCTTCAAAAAATATAATTAAATTCAATACATGATCAGGTTTTCATGTTTTTAAAAATACAAAATTTTAAGATCCCTACATAATAAGATAACATAGTAGGGGATTTGTTAATTTCACATGTTCTGGAATCATAGAATGTTGAATTTATATGTCACTTCTTCATGCAACATCAATAGGTATATTATTTATCTCATTGGAAATACCCATCCCTATGTGCATAGTCCTCCCTATTCTTCACCATTATAACCCCCATCATATTTCTTTTAAACATATAATCTATATTTAATATATGGATATTTATTTGTGTTTTTAAGAGGGGTGAATAAATTTTATACATTTAATGTATAATTACATTTTTTTAAAAATTTAAATTTAATTTGTTACCTCAAGTCACATAGAAAAACTATCAGTCAAATAAATATTTCATCAAATATCTTTGAGGAATTATAGAATTTGTTAATTTATATATAAATATTATTAGTTTGTATCTGACGACCAGCCAATATAATTTTAATGTTTTTCCAGTCCCCTCATTAAACAATTTTCAAAACATGGCTTCCCTCCTATAAATATTAGTACAAAGGTATTCTATTTTATAGTATCATTTTAGATTAAATTTAAATGGAACCCTAACAATAATATTAAAAAAAAGAAATCTACTTTTGTTCAAAACATCCATATTTAATGTACCTCATGAAAATTAGAATTGATTAATAGGTTTTATCAATTAATAAAATGAGAATCTAATAATAATCCCTAATATATTGATTTGACATACAAAGGAAAAAAAATTCATATATATTAACATCTAGAACAAAATTTTGAAATATAAACATAATTATTGAATATAATTACTTTTTGAAAAAAGAAAAAAAATTGATGAGAAAATACAACCACTTATTTATCTTAACCCCTTGTGTAATTCATCATCCACCATTGGATTTAATTTAAATTTCAAATTCATAATAATTATTTACATCACTTTTTCCCGATTATTGAAAATTTTTTCAATTCATTATATTGTGAGGGAAAGCTCATGTCAAATATCTCCAATTTTTATCCACTCTACAAAAAAGTTGTTAAATAGGACAAAAATTTGGAACTTCTTGATACTTTTATATTTTCACCCATATAAATAAAATTACGAAACCTGAACCACCTGTATCTATATATGATCAATACATTATGTAGAAAAAATGAGTCTCTAGCTTTGACAGCGGATCAATATTTAGAGAATATATTGAATGATACCAAAAAAACATATTCCCTTTATACCAACTAGAATTATAATTCAAGGTAATGTCTTCCAAAATTCCTTAAAAATAAATAAACAAAAATTTAAATATGGTACTTCTTTATAGTCCATAACACCAAAATCAATTTACTCATCATAAATAACTATAATATCATGGTTCATCATATTCATTGGTTTTCTAAAATTTAGCTCATTTACCCCAATTAACCAAGCTTATAGGATCAATAACTTTACCTTATCTCACATTATATTTGTAAGCTATATCCTCTAAATTATTATTTATTTTAATTTAATTTATATATAAGAGAAGAAATTTTTTAGTAAATGTAGAGTACTCAATGAATGAAATCTTTTGAAATGAAATCATATTTTCACTACTCATCTTACATAATTTATTGAACTAAATTCCAACACAAAATATTCCATTGTCATTGTATAATAATTATATTTTTCGGAAACAATGATTCTTTAAATTTTTTCAAATTTATATAAATGTAAATAATGATATATTATTAATCTGTAATCTCCCTCTATATGAGGTTGACATATTATCACATTATTGATGTTTATTTTCCAATAAATAATCACATCATGTACCATGTTTGTTTTAATACCAACAGTTTTCATATTATGTTAAGATTTTTCCATAAAATTAAAATAGAAATTAAAAACCACTATTCCTTTTATATTCATTAAACACCATTTCCAAATTAATAATGCCTGAGTTAATTGATATTCAAACCAAAAAACCATGTCCTTTATTTTATTATTGAAAATAATAATTGTTCATACATATATAATTGGAATAATAATTCGTTACAATAACAATAATTCTCTATTATATGTACAATTGTAATTAGGTTTTCTTATGAATGAATGAAGAATAGATATAATTAATATATATTCATAATTATTATTTTGTTACCTTCCTTAGGAAAATTATAAAAAAATTATAATTCTTCATTGGTGATGTATTCCATGAAATGTATCTACTATTTCTTCCTCAGGTTTATTTAATTAATTATTTCACCATTAATATGGTATTGTAAAAATTCCAGTATTTCAAGATGTTTTCTATCTCATTACACAAAAAATATACTTTTCCAAGTGTTGAAAATATCATATAAACATTTTTAGTTATTATTTACTCATTTTCAGGTGATGATTCAACATGATTATATATTTTTTATTATAAATGTTACTTCAAAATATGTTCACATTACATTTAATTATTTTTTTGGTCATCATGATTTTCTATCATTTTTTAACTATCATATTATGGTTATGATCATCAACAAAAAAAACATTATGAACATATTTTTTAGTCACCATTTCCCATATATGTTTAACATCAAACTAGAAACTCTTTAAAATGATAACAATTCATCATCCATAAATTATTTCTCCAAAAAAATATTTCAATAACTATTTTTTCAAAACAGAATGTATGAAATTCCCCCAATATCATGGATGTCATTACATAGGAAACTAAATGAAATTATACCTCTTTTTTATGTATTTTGTGAATGTGTCTCATAAATGTGACATCTTTTATAATATATTCTTTCTTTTGTTACGATCAAATTCCATTTTAAATTTTAAAATCGGTTACCTTAATAAATATGATTATATTCATCAAAATATCAATAATAACATTCATAATGTAATCCTTGAATTAATTATGAAAATAATCCAATTATTTAAAATTATAATTGGTTGAGATATCATCATTAATATAATATTTTATAGTATAAATATATAAAAAATATCCACATTATTTAGAATTTGGTAATTTTATATCCTAAATTTACAGAACATTAGAGGTCTATATCCATTGATTTCGAGCTTCTATACTGATTGAAGTCGTCAAAATTGTCAATCCAGCATCCTTATTTCATTAAAAGAGGAAGAATTAATTTACATATACATAGAATTAACATTTATAATAATAGGAATTGGAATATATATAAATTATAAAAATTAAGACATCAGGAATGTAACATACTAAGCTGGGATACCCTAGAACCTGGAACAATACCTGATCCATAACATACATTCAATGTGTTTCTAATCCCCAAGGGATACTGGAAAGCACCATAGAATCAAAGAACAATACATGGGGAATGATTTTTCGAAACCTGAACAAACACATGGAATATATATAAACAAATAGAGAATGAATAGGGGAAATATAAATTAATATGAGGCATAATTGTAAAGAATATAGTGGAAACAAAAACTATAAATGTAGGAAAACACCAAGGGGAACATCCAACTACAAAGTACCAAAATAAAATAGCTACTCCATGTGATGGAATAGATGAACTCCCACCATCCCACCACTTACTACCCAACCCAGCCAACATAAAAAATCGTCGCCTCACTGTGATGACATTCCATTACATGTATTAGATGACATAAAACTGTATATGGACCACCAAACATGTGAACAATGTGTGAGATAATAGGATCAATAAGATCCCAACGAGGTGTTCCGTAAAAGCCTCTATATAAAAATTTTATTATGAAAATTTAAATAAATCATGGATTCATATGTAGTAAAATATTTTTATAGAATACATGGTAAACATTTACTTTTTTACAACACGAAAAAAATAGTTGTTATTTCAATTTCAATGAACATTTTCTATATCATATTTCACAAGAAGAAACATTCCTCTCAAAGAAAAAATGTAATATTCCACCAAATAAAAATAATTGTTTCACTATATGAATCATAACACCAAGGACTACTAGGGTTCATGGAAAATAATACTCATCAAAAAAATCTACGAAAAGTGAAATGAGCTACCTAAATACAATGATATATACTCTAGGTCCATGGATACACCATATAATGTGAAATCCTAGAATTATATACATTCCGAGAGCCAATAAGATACATTCCATGAAAAGCAGAACATCCATTAACTGAACCCCATAAATGGACAATAGAAACAAGATAAACCTTCCACCTAGGACCCACGGTAATTTATGTGCTCATTTCCATAATCATCTTAATGTTGCGAAAACCATTTAAAAACATTTTATAAAATTCACTATTTCTTAGTGCAACCATACTGTCATATTTTTACAAAATGATATAATAATTTAAAAATAACTATTTACATTCTATTTATGAAGAACAAATGAAAAGTTAAATTTATTAGAAATATAATTCCATAAGAAATAAAATAATTCCATTTTCAAACCAACATATTTATAAATCAATCAAAAAAACAATACAGTTAATATAATTGAGTCTAGAGACAAACCCACATACATTGAAACATGGGTCACATATTCAAGAAATGGGATCTGCTAATGACGAAACCCATTTACATCAACATTGACCCTATAATATAATCCAAAAATCTTTTTATTGAACCAATTGACAAATACGGTTCGCGTACAAGAGGAAAAACCACACACATCATGAATAAATGGTATAAACAGCAAAATGAATATTGGAAAAGCATCTGGAAGCATATAACATAATAGATCTTAGAAGAATATATGAAGAAATACCAATTCAGATCAATGGTTCAAATTACACAACCTACAGATTCTTCCTCAATCAATGGAAATTAAGAATCATAAATTTCTCTTAGATTGAGAGAAGAACCACTACTACAATAGAGATCGAATGCCTAGAAAATTGACGTAGATGGAGTGGATTCACCCAAAATTTCATGGTAATTTCACTAGGTTATGGGAAATTAACATTGAAAAATTAATCTAATGAAAAACAACTACATTGTAATTTTAGAAACTATACAACGGGGGGTACATGAAGTGTAACCTAGTTACGTGACATTTAAAAACAAAAACATTAGATATGTCGGAATATCCATTTCCATGGATAAAAATTAAAATATATACTCATGACATGTAATAGATATTCATGTTGTGTAACCATTAATTTCATGAAAACATTTGAATCATGCATCCAATAACTCATACATGTCGTAAAACCTTGTTACATGTTGTGAAATCCACCTAGAGTAAGTAGAAAAAGTTGGATAAAGATGAGAGTCCAAAAAATATAGGACTTCACCATTATAGGTGTCTTCCTAATAAATTCTCAATCCTATAATGTCAATGAAAAATGGAAATCTATAATGAGTTTAATGTAATACCTAACAAAATGGTACCTCAATGTTACAAACTCTCATCCAAAATGAATTTTCATCCTCCGGAAGTCATGTGGAAGATGTAATCCCTATAAAAATCAGAACCCACTACTCCCCTATCAATGAATTTCATTTACAAATTATATGATACTCTGATCCGCATTTCTATTGTAGTTTGAATAATGAAATTTAATACACATGCTGGACATTCACATGAGATTTAATGATCACAACTGTTTTCTCTATAATTTATTCATCTATCTCTAAATCAATTTCTTCATAGCTCAAAATAGGAGTGGGATCAGGATGATAATTCCTAAGCTACATCATGTGTAATAATAAATTAATATCTTAGTATTAAACTAGAAATGAAAATGGATATGATGTCTACCTGATCCCCTCAGTGAAATCAAAAAGTATATCATATCTAAAAGAAAACAATCCCTACATTTCAATCTGATAGAGAACCAACTAATGTGAAACATTCAAGAAATAAAATTCACCATCAGAAAAAACAATAGTGTGACATCATTCATCTGCATACAATTTGTATCAACTCTGGAATATAAAAAGAAGTCGATGTACATCATGAATCGTCACAGTGGTCTCCCGATGAAAACATGGTCCATCCCAAGATAATTTTCTAGCCGCATCCTAATAAATATGTGGTAATCATTCGAGACCATACAAAGCCTGAATGGGACCCAATATTATCTATGATGAAAATATTATGTGTTTTAAAATCTCAACCAATCCCCAATGGCTATCCCATTATCCACTAAAATCCAAGAAACAATAACAACATGTATCTTCTAGGATTCAAATTCATGCTCGGTCTAACCATCATTCTATGGGTGTTAAGTTGTTCTCGATATGAACTACATTCCAGTTGTGTCATGGAGAAACCTCATAAACATGAGGGTATTACTCTAATCCCCATCCAACACAATAGAAGAAGTAATATCATGTAACCTTAAAATATAGTGCACATTCAACATACCCATATATTAAACCATAGTGGTAACATGGATTTCAATTAAATAAATATAAATTGTCAAATTATCAACACCCAATCAGATATAATTCATCCCTTGGGGTGTTCATAGTAATAAAAAGATAAAATCCATGGATAACACATCTCATTTCTTGACTTTCACCAAAATAGGATGAAAACAACCATAGAGGTTTTATATCGTTTCATTTATATGATTGCTGGCGTAAGATTGGGACACATAATATGAAATTTCACCCTCAATACCTGACCAGTAGAATCTTTATCTCATATAATTATACATATTCATAGTTCCTATATGAATGTCCCTTGATGATATGTGACAAAAAACAAGACTAAACTCCCCATAGATTTTGCGATGACCACCCACTTCCCACTGTGGAGTATTCAGTTCAGAGAAAAAAACAAACTGGAAATGGCATCCCAACCATAAATTTATTATTAGAATTTTCTAAACTCATCATCATACACCTGAAAAATAGATTCCATATGATATGATTACAAATGAACACTCAATAGAACCATACCTGAAATATCCTCTTGATTATCCAAGTGAAATAGAGTAAAAAAATCCATAAATTTATACTCCTCCTTCAATTCTAGAATAGTATATGATTGTACATTTCTACTAAGATAATATGAGATGACATCTCCATTCCCCTGAGTGTATGTGATATAGAAGTCAAATATCTGATAGTATTCTACTCATCACTTGTATCTTTGATTCTATGATCCTAGAACACCATAACCATTTCCCCAAAATGATAATACCATAAAATTTATGTGCATGCATTACTATATTATGAAATAAATAATGATTGGGTTCATTATTCCAATTTGGGGAAATCCAATGAGAGCCATAATATACCACATAGCCATCCACCATATGCATGAATCCCAAACCAAAACTATAAGCATCACAAAATATAACATAAACCTTACTAAGATCAGGTAAGATCAAAACTGGAGTTGATGTCTAAATTCATTTTAGATAATCAAAAGAATAATTACACATTGCATAACATGTGAATTTCACATATTTAATTGTAAGGGAATTAAATGTTGATATGATCATTGAGAAATTCATAACTACCTTTTGGTAGTATCAATCATGACAACAGAAGATCTGTATATCAAAGACATTTGGTGGTTCCCTTATTGACATGACAACCTTCAATATATCTGGATCAACTAATAGGCCTGGTTCACAGTTATTGTTCCATAATATCTTCACTTATTTAATTTTGAAACGTAATTTTGAAATCATCCCATGTAAATTGTGAATTTATATAATTTCTATAACCAATCTCATGATATTCTCGTTCTCATGTTAAAATTTTAAATAAACTATAATAACATCTGCAAGAACTACAAAAAATGTTTTATGATATTAATGTAGTATCTGATTCATCAAATCCATAAACACTACAAGAGAATTTTTTATAATAAAATATAACACATCATATTTCTAATGGCTATACCTTATCTTGAATGTCATCTTTGATATATCAGACTCTTGAACTATGAGGTGGTGATAAATTATCCAAATATCAATCATTGAAAACCACATTTCCCAATTGGACTAATTAATGATGTATTATTCATGAAGGAAAGGATACTAATTCTTAAATGTTATTTGGTTTACCTTCTAATATTCCACACAAAACAAATGTGAATGATTCTCTTTATCAATAAAGAGCACATTAGCTTTAAAGGAGAAACATTAGGTATAAAAAAAATTTTCCAATAGGACATTGAGCTGAATCTTGATCTCCTTTATACCCACTCATTCTATATTATATGATGTTATCAATATTTGATGCATAACTGGATACATTTCAGTCCGGAAATCTGTATTTATTTTTGGAGGAAGACTGGAGAGTTGTTTGGGAAAACATATGAAATGACTTGAAAAAAATAGGAAGATAAAAAAAATGAAAAAATATCATTAGAATTAAATTAAACATTATATAATAATCTATTGGTCACCATGAGGTATGGCCCTAAAAAATGATAACATGGATACCACTCCCCCTAAAACACATGAGAGCTACAAAAAATAGTATGCAAATAATTATGTCAATGATAATAGTCATTTTCATCTCGATGAGAGACAGGACAATCAATACTAATAATGGTTTTAAAAAGATATAGATCAATAATGATAAAATCCTAGACCAAATCTATATCATATACCATTAACAAAACAAATAAGGACCATAAACCCCCTTATCATTCCTCATACAAAAAGGATTCAGTAACTCAAATACAAATGGGATAAATTCAATTGGATTTTTAAGAATATCAAAAAAAACATGCATATATAACTGAGTGGGAGGTACCATTATCAAATAACGAAATTGATACAAATGAAGAAATATGGATAGTGCCTCTCACGATTTCAATACCTACATCTAAATGTAGTGGTCATTCATCTACCGCATAAAAGAGCTTTACTAATGGGGCCTATTGACGGATCCCTACAATGATTGAATCTTCTGACATCACCATAGAGGCCTATGGAGCTGAAAACCCTAAACATAATGAGGTGTAGTCATAGTCTAATAGAATACCTATAAATGAAAACCATTTCCGAAAATGTTAAACCTCTTCATGGGAATAAGACAAAAAAATTGTGTGTTCAACCTAGACACACTAACAACAAACCAGAGGAACACTGCTAGTTGTATAAAATAGTTCAGAGATGGCTCTCTATTGAGACCCACCTCCACCACCCATATAATAATCACATAACATACTCTTATTCTCATTACAGAAACTGAATATACCACTAGATTGGGTGGATGGGGTGGTAAAACCAGCAATCCCCACCATATCAATCTATTAAATCATATTTTTATCTAAATTCTTTTCATATGTATAATTTTCAGAATAAATACATATGATATGATATCTGGTTGTAAACAACGTAGGTATTTATGAGCCATAAATAAGTCATTATTCACAACATGTGGAAAAATGTACATGCATAGTAAACTGAATAGTC
Source organism: Viscum album (assembly GCA_963277665.1). Taxonomy (NCBI): domain Eukaryota; kingdom Viridiplantae; phylum Streptophyta; class Magnoliopsida; order Santalales; family Viscaceae; genus Viscum; species Viscum album. Next base: position 1,664,650,163 of record OY728137.1, read on the forward strand.
TATGCTGATACTAAATTATCTCCATGTTGCAATGATATGAACTCTAGATACGTATCAAAAATTAGGGACTCTAAAAACTACTAGAAGAACAAGTTTTTGGATCACTTATAATCGGAGGCCATATGTTTATTATCCTATACCATAGAATCAATATATTGTTTCTAGAACCATCAGGACTGATTGAATTACACTTTAACATGCAATTATTTGTTGTCTCCAAGAATTTGAAGAATTCATCTATCATATCTAGTTATTACTCCACATCATAAGTTTTATTCTTTCCATTAATGGATGGTTCCTTCTCGTGTAATAATTCCAACAATAGATCTCTCTCTCCTCCAGCCCCTGGAAGTACTTCAACAACTGTGTTCTAAACCTATTTTATATGATGCTCAACAACATGAACTATCCATTTGATAGTATCGATTTGATTCTAATCTATTTGTTTAATCTATTGAAGATCATTATATACACCTCTTGATGATGTCAGGAATGAATTATTAAAGTAATAATGAAACACATAAAGGCATAAAAATTAAAAGAAAACATAAAAAATCTGAGTTCAAACTAGAAATTCCATAATCAGGAACTGATATTTAAAACAAAACCCAACATTATAGGAACTTTTCCTAACATCCCGTGGTAATATGAGTCTCTTCATGAGAAGGGGGGTCTTGGAACATATCGCAACATACCTTTCACGTCCAAAAATGTTATCTATAGTCAAATAGAAGTCTCAATACAATGAATATTGGAAATAGACCGCCTCTAATACCAATTTTGAATTATCCAACCTGGGATACCATCGAACCATTCACCCAAACCAATCTTCCACATACCCAAATGGAGTTCTTGATACCCATAGGCTCATGATAAGCACCCATGCATCAATAATGAAACTAGAGGGATTCATTTTTTTCAAACCACTATAAAACCATGGCTTATATATACATGAAGCAATAAGGAATAAAAAATACAAATAAATATATACCAAAACATAAAAATTATAGTGAATGCAAAGATTACAAAATTATTACAAACTACATGAGACATGTCCAGCTACAAGGGACCAAATAAATTAGGTACTCTGTGTGATGGCGCAAACTAACATCCATTATCTCTCTACCAGCTACCTAAACCTGCCAACAAGAAAACAGTCCACCAAACTATACTACCATTTAATTCCTTACATTAGAATACATACAATGGTATATGTACCACCGATGAGGATCATAGGGTGTGAGCTGATATGATTATTAGGATCTCACACAGGTGATCCTTAACAACTATCTATATACAAATTCTTGTGAATTAATTTTATATAAAAAATTGAATAAATATTATTAATGTTTTTTATAGAAAACATGGTAAACATATTCTAGTTATAATTTTTCTAAATAAATGGGGATATATCAATTTCAATGAGTATTTTCGATGTCATCCTTTAGAAGAATAAACCAGAATATTGTAAATAAAAATACTAAATCCAAGTATTAAAAAACAATATTATGTGAACATTCACCAAAATACTATAAAATACAACAGGTTAAGAAGCCGAATACTCACACACAAAAATATTATGAATAGTCCACTATGGTAGATGATGCAATGTATCTAAAATCCATAAACATGGAGATAATAAATAATGTAAAACCCCAATATCAATTATGAACATAGAAACAATACTCTATACTATATGATAAGATGAACGCAATGAATGTAAAGCCCCACAACAGAAGATGGAATCAGTCTAAACCTTCCACTGAGTACCCAAGGTATCCCAGGTTCTCATTTTCATAATAATTTCAATATTTTGAAAACCATTCAAACCACATTTATGCTCTTAAAAATTTAATAGGGTTTACATTCCCTCTTCATTGTTGAAAATAATTCAATGCTATGAAAATATTCCTTTTAATTTAAATTATCAAAAACCAAGGAAACCCCAAATTTTTTCAAAATATCATTCCAATAGACAAAATCATCCATTCCATTTTCTTACTGAGTTAATTATAAATCAATTTTTTAAAATGGAACAATACTATAAATCAATAACATGCTAAATATGGGACCACCTACCTCAAACTCAGCTCCCACATTCCTATAACAAGATCCAACAATGATGGAACCTAGAAATTACAACCCCGACCCTAGATTTTAATATAGAAATGTTATTATTGATCCAAATGAGAATGATGATTTTTTAAGGAGTGGAAACAACACATACCTCAAGGAAAAATTTCCACTTCCCCAAGACCAAAAAATGAATGTCTTTGAGAGTGAGATCATTCAATGGATATTTGAATAAGAAAAGAAGTAACCCCGATTTAGATCACAAGATCTAATAATTCTATACAAGCGTGTTACCTTGATTAATTGAAATTAAGAAGTTAAATGGTCGCTTACCCGGATACACACACCACAACTATAATAGGGATTGATCACTGAACAGATCGATCTATAAAGATATGAGTCTCCCAAAATCAACTTGGAATTACCATGGGTCAAGGGAAGAAATGTTTGGGGAATAAACTGAAATAATAATTTCATAACACCTAATTTAAAAAAATTAAGTGTGGAGTTACATGATGTGTATCCCAATTACATGACATGTAACTAACAAAGCCTCATGCTCCAGAAAAAATGTCACAATAGATTAAAATATGGTTTCTTAACTCATGACATGTATGAGATATTCAATTCATGAAACCATTCATAGTATTAATTCTTTCATGAAATGCATCCAAAAAACATTACACATTTTATAATCTTGTTACATGGAATAAAATCATCACGAATCCTGCAAAAAATATGGTAAATGGAGACAATCAAACAAATATTTGAATTCACCATTATGGTATCCTTCCAATTCCTTCTCATCCATATAAAACCATTGAGAAACAGAAAACCATGAGGAAGTTAGAGACATACCTAATAGATTGGTAATGGGATATTACAATTTAAGTCAATGGAAAACTATGATATAATTTAGGGATCCAATTATAGGTAATGTAAAATCGTGGTCTAGTTCGGGGAATCATGTGTGATAAAATTTTAAAGAATAATTAGAACTTCATTTTTTACACCATTTATAATGTATGAACAATTATATTAGTTAATATGAATGATTCTCTATAAACAATTATAATACACTACATTCCATGATCAAAATAAAATTTAAATAATGATAAATAGTGAAAAATATTTTTTATGTTTAAATCAAAAAATGGATACCAACTCTTTTATGTCTAATATTTTTATTCAGATATATACATATTAACCACATAACCCATGTTAATGTAATTTGGATAGCACGTATAATCCCCTCGGTTTTATTTTTCCAAAAAATAGTCACCTTTGTATATAAGTTAAGAGATCAATTCACTTTATCCTATAAGAATCAAATTTCTTTTATGGGATCCGTGAAAAAATATTTAACCATCATTATGATTTAATTTTATCAACTATAAAATATTATTCAACAGAACATATATTGGAAAACCACTAAATATTATTCATCATTTTTATTGTTTTATTTTGTGTTCTATGTCATATATATATATATAGATTCTTGAGGTTTTACTTCTCTATGGTCATAAAATTTCAATTATAAAACAATTTTCACCTGATCTCATTCATTCTCACAATAACAACATTCATATTATATTAAAATCTATACCTGGTCTTTTAATATGAAATTTTAATATCCCAAATCCATTTTCCTAACTAATATTTTTAAATTTAAATGGTAGAATATTCAATATAAATATATTATTAAAAAAATGTACATTCACAGAGGGATTGGAATTAAATATGATTTTAATAAACATCAAAATATATATATATATATAACTCAATTTAAATAAAATATGTGAATTCCATATATAATAATGAATTATCCTTTCCTGGAATTTTTATCTTTGATAATATAATTCAACATCATACATTTTACATGTTTCAGTCCATAATCATTTATGATCTTAACCATATTTCATCACATAATATTGACTTCCATTCATTAAATTACTCATACCATTTTAGTTTTTTGAACACATTCAAACTAATAATAATATATAATTTTATCAAAAGTAAAATATATTCATTATAATATCATATAAAAATGTGCACAAACACACTTTATAGTCATCTATACACAATTCATCAATTCTGACATGAACTACAATCTTCATTTATTATAGAAATTTTCACTCAAATCCAGCATCATTACAACTATCATGAAAACATTTTGAATATAAAAAATATTGAAATTAATCTTGATTAAAAATAGATCATCTTAATTTTTTTAATATATTTGATAAATTATAGATTTAATCTTTTTTTTAATCATCCCATTTAAAATATTTATTCAAATAAAATATTATTTATTATGTATTTCTTCTTCAAAACACTCAAAATTACATTTACACAATCGTAAAATTGTGACATCATTCATATATTAAATGCAATTGTAAGAGTTACTGTAGTAATTACTGTAGCAGTTACTATAGAAGTTACTGTAACAGGTACTGTTCGATATTGTAGCAGCCAGAACTATTCACCTGATTTGGGCCTTTGGGCCACCGGTTTAGGCCTACGGGTCTCAAGGGCCTTCGGGCCATCAAATGCCTTCAGACCATAGGGCCATCGGGCCATTGAAGACCATGATGTAGCCTAGTTCACATAGAGAAAGCCCTAAAAGTGGATCAGAGAAATAGTAGTAGTCAGCATATGCATAGATAACCAGATTGGAAGAATGAGAGGGTATTGCAACTACCATTGAGACCAGGAACCGTACATCTTTTTACGGGGCAATACTTGTCGATCAGCAATACAGGTGGGGAACTAAAGGCAATCAATGATGCATAATCTAGGGAGTGGAAGTTCTAGTGGGCTGGGTCCATGAGTCTTGAATGGGCATGGTATACCTCTAGGCCTTTGGGTCATGTATCATGGGTCATGTCTGGCCTTGTGCCTTTGGCCGACAGGTCATGTACAGGTTCCCTTAAACCATTAATAGGGGGATTATCATTAATAAAATAAAAAATAAGACCTTCATTCCATTCATAGTAATATTTTAACAATCACAAAGTTTAAACATCATCGTATAGCTTCTACAACCAATCACCTCACTCCATCACCTTAACTTCTTCATCACATTTTTATGTTATCATATCTGAAACATTATCTTTGTTAATTATGTAAATTTATCATTTATATTTGAAATAATCTACTTATATATCTCAATTTTATGATTTTGAGTTAATTTTAACAAAAAAAGGATTTCGATCATGAGACCATCCATTCATCATTCTCTAACGAATAAAATATAATTTACATCATTTGGTAGCATCCATGAGTTGTCTACCAACACGGTTTATTGTAATCTATTGTCTAATAATTCTATCTTTGGTGTGTATTAATTCTCATGAAACATTAAAATTTCTGTCAAAGACCATTATCTTTGAATTTGAAATATTATATCTAAATATTTTTTCTTTGAACCCACTAATCTATATATTAATCAAAACTCTTATTTTGGTAATTTGATTCCCAACACCAGACCCTATATCATCCATTTCTCATAGATCATACTGAACCATCCAATCACCTTTAGGATTGGTTTTAAAAATTATCAATCTTCAGGAAATAATTCACAAATAATCATAATCACTACAGATTCTATGTTACAATGATTTTTCTCCATTGATTAATTTTTAAATAAAAAATTAATCAAATAATTCTAACTTTTAATAAAATAAATATGTTACAAATAGTATATAGATATAATGAATTTTATATTATATATTAAATTAATAGTTATTAAAAAAATCAATAATAATAGTTATTCAACATGAAAATTGACAGATAATATAAAAATTTTTATCTACGAATCTGGATACACTTAGTGTGTGATCCTCTAGACCACTTTTCCTAGTGAAAATAGTTGAGGGACCTGAAATTCTAAAGTTATAATCTTGAAGAATTCCCCGAAACCTATAGATAATGATGTTAATTACACAACACCATAATACCTTACATGAATTCTTACTATGTAATGAAAATATTTTATCATTATATCATTAATCAAGAATGTTTCAAGTTGTTTCCATCAATATATTTTCTTTATGTATATTTCATCGAAATCCCAAAAAATGAACATTCTTATAAAACACCCTGGACATGTATTTACTTATAACATTTTTCCCCATAAAAGGGCATGTGTTATGGACATACTATATATATCATAATGGAAAATTATATTCTATCATTATTAATTAATGCAATATTAATCAAGACACGCCCAATGTATCATACCTCACAAAAAACACATGTCCTAACTGTTTTCATCAATAAAAAAAATTATGTGACTCATAATACTCATTAACCACAATATAAATGTATAAGTATCAATACACACATCTGTAGATAGGATCCCCCAACGACACAAATAAATGTTAATTTTATACTAGAGGGTATCATTCTAATAATATCATACACTATATATTATTATGGGTGTACCCAATCTGAAGATTCCACAATTTCCAATGAGTCACCACCTATTACTTCCCATTTAATTTTTTCCCTCATATGATGTCATCTAGATATAAAAAATATTTTACAATAGTTTCATCGATCATCTAGATTCTCATCATAAAATAGAAATTCTATGATCATTTATTATTATAGATACTCTTATAACATTATCATGTTCTATGTTATGTAGAAAAAATAAGGATGTGATAAAAAAATTATTAACATTCAATACATTGAATAGAGGTTATCATAATGTAAAAATAATTTCATTCTAAGGAACTAACTCATACTGAATCATACATTCACTATGGACAACTACTGACAAACATAAGTTGGGTAAAAATCACATGATTATAATTCTTATTCTATGATTGGAAAATACTCAAGGGGTATTTCATGTTCTCCTCCCTTAGTATGCTACCTTCATCAACATCACCCATTTGATTAAAATCCTTCAATTTGTGATACTTATGTAGTATGTTCTTTGTCTCTTGGTTTGAACATTGATGTGTTTTCCGAGAATACACTATAGTTTTATCACAATACATTGTGGTATGGTTTTAAAATATAGGTCACACATCATGATAAATCAAAAATATAAATATAAAATTTAAATCTATGGATATATCAGAAGCCACTATATACTAGAACACCATAATAGACTCCGTGAAAAAATAGCTTCATTGAATTCATCTAGCACAAAAATACCCCAATGTAATAAAAAAAACCTACAAGAGGCTTCAAATAAATATGATTAACCTAAAAACAATAATCATTATAATACTTGATTAATTGATCCTCATCTCAACTACACACTAGAAACATATCCTTATTTACTCATAGATAATTATTGATTTCCGTATCATTAGACCCTTATTTTTTTCTTGGATCATCTTTATATCATCATACGATCCTAATTGGGTATGAAACATCATGTCTATTATGGGACATTAAATACAAGATTGATCTTATGTATGAAGAATATAATATCTTACCCAATCTCTCATTTTTATATTATTTCTGAGGACAATTTTTATAAGAATTTTGTAAACCATGTGAAATTGGAATGAATACCATTTTGTATTTTTATTACTTAATCTATTTAGTATTGAATCAATAGTTGTACTTTAACATAGTCCTTGCATTATCTAAGAAAAATCAAGAATTAATTATATTTCTATAATATAGATTTCCTCACCTTGTTCCTTAATGAATAATTCTTTTTTAAACTCCACTTAATTGAATCTAAAACTGGTATGTCATTTATAATAAGTAATATGTCATCAACATATAATACTAAGATAATGAACTTATTTCCAATAAATCTTTTGTAAACACATGGTTAGCAATCATTAATAATGAAACCAAACTAATTTTTAGCTTCTTATAATCGAATGTTCTATTACATGGATGCTTTCTTCAATACATAAATCTATATCTATAACATAAAAAAATATTTGGGAACACATTTAGTCATGAATACTTATAGTTTTGTCAAATATAAATCTTCTTGAATGATCCAATTATGGAATTCATTTTTGACATCCATCCGCCAAATATCTTAGTAATGGTATGCGGTTATAGAAATTATTATTCTAATGGATTTAAACGAGGATGCTAGTGAAAAGGATTCATCATAGTTATATCATTGACACTATTTAAAACAATAAAACATACGAATTTCCATATAGGATTTTAAATTACCTTCCTTCTTGTCTTTTCTCTTGAATACCCATATTCACACTATGGAGTTCACATCAGCTAGATCGTCAAATAGAACCTAAACATGTTTAACATACATGGAATATATTTTATAATTCTAGGATTCCTTCTATAATGATTCATTTTTAATCTTAAATTTCTTTTTATAGGATATAGGTTCATCATTTTCAACCAATACTGATTCACTATAACCAGTGTCTAGAAAACCAGATCACTTCAGTTATCTTTTCTCTATTGTGATAATATAGGGTACTTGTGTCTCATGAATTATTTCATCCATGTGGATATATGGGACATGTTCTTATTCCAACTCTTATGTATCAAAAAAAAATTAATTCAATCTTTCTAAAACCTTATTAATTTAGGATGTGATCCCCCTCTATAAAAGCAACTTGTTTGGTGACTCTCACTTTCTTTTATAAAGGGTATGTATTGGTATAATATATATGATTCCACGTTATACACTAGAAATTTACCCTTTTTTCCCTGAATATCTATTTTGTTTCATCTTAAGGCTATACTGTATTCCATGAAAACTGATACAAGTGTATGTTTCAAAAAAAATATTCCTTCCAATCCATAACATGATGACAAATCATCTTTACTCCTTAGTTGGAACTTTTTTTATTGTGTATGTTGCATATTGTATTGAATATCCTCAAATGGATAATGGAATATGTTCATGACTCAATAAAGACCTAATCATGTCTAAAAAGCTTAGGTTACTCCTTTCAATAAGACTATTCAAATATGATGTATAACAAAGATTCGGTTGATATAAAATCCCAAAATCTCATAAGAAGTTGAGAAATTATTATGTATGGTATTCACTAAATTTATTTGATCTACATTTAATAATATTCTATCCAAGATTATTATAATCTTCATTATTGAATTCCATGAATTTATAAATGGTCTCATTGTTATACCTCCTCATGTTAAAATAACCACATATTCTACAATTATACATAAGAGATATTTAGTAAGAATATGCTCCTACAAATTCTATAAGAAATATAGGATTATCATTAGTGTGTACCAATAATATAAGAATTATGTACCTTTAAAAATTTCCAGTGAAGGGTGGTTTTGTTATTTTTCATTGAAAAAAATAATTATATCATTCAATTGGTTTTATATTAGATGATTCTAAATAACCATTTTGATAGAGCCTTCACAAACATTTATTGTTTACCTCACCAACATTTATATGAGTCTCATTACCATGGTTCATTAGAAACATCTAGTACATGGGTTTTTGTAATTTAATTTATTTAGACCATTATTTAAATTAACCATAACAAAACATGTGTTGTACATATAAAATATGAATAATTTATTTCAAAACAATAATATAGACACATATGAATCTAAGAATGGTACATTGAAATATGTTCTTAAAAACCACTGGTACATGATAATAATCTTTTATAACCAATATCACACCGATGGGAAATGAAGGTTGGTAGTCTCTAATGGACAGAGCTATTATCATAGCACCATTAAGAGCTCCTAGATCAACCATTCTTATAGAAATATTTACGAATCTTCTTGGTTCATCCATTTATATATATTGATTTCATCCCCATATGTTGTATATAATACTAAATGTGTTGATATTGAATTATTACATCGAACACACCATTATCCTCTATTTCTTATGGATGTAGTTCCACTTCTAGTGTCCTATCTTTCAACATTCAAAACATACTACCTACTTTTCATTTACCTGCCTCTATATATTCTTCTTCATGGAAGGACTATGCTCATGATAATTTGACTTTTTTTAAGTGTTTGCACTCTTCACCTTATTAACACATTTCTTATTCACCAAAAATATTTTGATCTTATCACTCCCCTTGTTCTTTTCGACATGGAGAATAAATGAAATAAGATATGAAATATTCATCTCAATATTTCACATATTGTAATTAATAATAAAACTGGAGAGGTTCTTTGGAATTATGGAAAATATGAGATATTAACAAAACTCATCTAACAATTTCATTCCATTGATATTTTAGTGTTTAATATAGATTATGATCTTGAATACATGATGCCCAACTAGTGGATACTCTTTATCATTTTTTTCTAAAAATGAATTTTTTTATCATTTACCCCTATTTTTACTATTCCCTTAAATAATATCCCAATGGTGAGACATAATTTTATACACATCCATGTACTCAAATATCTTAAAAAGATCATTAGAGATGGATGAAATCATGAAAAATTGAACATTTTTTAACCCATTTAAATGTTCCTCTTATAGTGATACCTCTTCATCCCATACCAAATTATCAGGGACAACATTTATAGGTTCTTCCATCTCATCCTATTTCCTTTCACTGAATAGGACAACATGTTAAATCCTTTGAAACTCATATAAATTTGTAATAGTTTGAAGATAATCATTCTCAGTTATGCAGTGTAGTGATAAGTTTATAGTCATTTTTATGTGGTTTCTAAAAATTAATATGAGTCTGTATATTTACAATATCTGAATAATTTTATACAGAAAAATAAAACTTATCTATATTATTCTCTTTTTATTTTATTGAAAAAAATATCCCTCACCAACGGATTTTAAATTTCATATTTCATGGACATTGTAGTGGAAAGGATATATATTTCAATGAGTCTCCACCCATGATATCCTATATAATTTTCACCAATGGATTTGAAATTTCACCAATAGATTTGAAATTTAATATTTCAATGAGTCTCCACCCATGATATCCTATATAATTTTTTCCCATAAAATTATATTATTTGGCTATATAAAATACATTTAATTCAACTAATGCAGCCCTTTAGGCTCTGATCATAGTAGGGAACCATTATTTTTTATTAGTGATATAACTACTCATATTACATTATCGGAAACTATTATATGTTAAAGAACAATCATAATGTAATAAAAATATTATAAATATTCAAGACTATAAATATTTTTTATCATATTGTAGATAGAATTCAATTATAGGGAACCAACTCCAAAAATTTCAACATATTTGAACAATTAATTTTAGTAGAAGTCGATGGATTTGTAATGAGTGGTGATTTAGTAATGAATTCACCATCACCAATTATATCTCAACATATTATTTATTTTTTCCAATACATTTCATAAATATCAACTTGTATAAATTGAATCTTTTTATATACTTTATATATTCCTTCATTGTTACATATATAAAATTTACAACAAACTATTCAAAGGAAATTAAAAATATTCTAATTGAAATATCAAATTTATATGTTTTTATGTCTCATATAATTATATAAAAAGAATCAAATAAAATAATATATTATTTATTAGATTTATTTAATAAAACATATGATATAAAAAAGGTAAATAAAATGGAAAATACAGTGCACTAGGGTACTTTAATAATGAAATTTGATGTGGTTTCCATTATATAAACATGACTATATCTTTTTATAAACATTAGTAATATTTAACTATGGTTTTTTATCATTTAAATAAAATTAACTACTGAATTTAGATTTTATTATATTTAGTAATATTTATATTACTATATTATTCATAAAATTCCATAATAAACAATAATAAACAATATTTATCGATAAATATATCCGAAAAAATAGTTGAAAATAAATTAGTTTATGATTTTTGTAGAAAAGAATTGATGACCTTCGAATAGATTGTGAATAAATAATAATAAATTCACCAATTCATGAAATAATGAATGAAAATATTTATTTTGATATTTTTATAATTCAATAATAATAATATATATACTTTTTTTGTTGGTCAAGAAATAAACACAAATCATTAGGCTTTATAAAAATAAAATTTATCAACCTAATACACTCTATATGTAATTGACACCATCCATGTCGACTCATAGAACAATAGAATGGCAACTCATGTGAACATGATGATGTCTTACAAAAAAGCATAATGATATTTTAATTACATGAATGGTGATATTTTAATTGTTTCATTTAATACATCATGTAGATATTGAAATGGACATATTAGAAATGATTAATCATGTTAACCCAAGTAACAAAACTATTGATATAGTTAATAAATTTTAATATGAAAATTATTTTTTAAAATTAAAATGTAAATTAATCACAAAAAAATATAAATATAAATATATATATATATATCAAGAATAATATAACAATGAAATAAGTTAATTTATTAAAAATATTGAAAAGGTAATGACATGAATAGAAAATAATCCATATATTTTGAATAAATGTTAATTTTTTATGTATTTCAATAGTAATATATAGAGAAGTCATTTGATTTAATTTGATTTTTCTGGAGGAAAATAAATTCCATTATATTATCATTCCCTGTGGGTAAAATCAAACATTTTATTTTGTTTTTTATTTTATGAGTTTATTTTTTGATGAAAAATGTAAATATAAATATTTATTATATTTTTTTATTGGGTATAATATAAAAAATGTTGATTCTTAGAAAACACAATAAAAATTTGATAATATAATCATTAAGTGTTATAATTGGATAAGACATGACATTTTATTACCTCATTCAAAAAATAAAAATAGATATAAAAAGTCTATAAAAGATCATAAGAAAGATGAATACAATAATTATACATTATAATATGACAATAATATTATGAAAATGATATATAGAATATGATTATGAAAACTCAATGTTGGATACAAATTAATCTATATAAAATGATTTGATGAATAATCTATTCTTCATCACAGTCACATTGAATGAATAAATTTTTTAATATAAATTTTGAAGGAATATTCAATATTTAATATTTGGAATATATTTTATACTTATGGTTAACTATTATTAGATATGTAATATAATTTCTTGTAACATTTTTTTCAGGTTTTACTAGAAACATCATTTTACCATGATTTGTATGGATCATGTTTAGGGATGCATCACGGGGTATTATTAAAATTATAGGTTATATCTTGTTTGTGTATGATTGGAAAACAATTATCCAAAGACATATGAAATCCCTTTTCAAAATTTCAATTACTGGACTGCGGGGATTTTTACATTTGGAATATATTTTGTAAAATCATGTGAAAACCTAATTGAAATTTTTCTTCCCCAGTAGAGGGGTTCACATGTATGGCACATTGTTTGTTTTAATAGTGTAATCATGCCCAGCTATACTTGTATGATGGACCATTTTATTAAAATTATAATAATAAAATACTGAAACTCTATTTAATCACATACCTGGCTCTATCATGACATAAATTGATTTGTTAGGGATTTGAGGCTCTTAAGAACCAAATCTGTATCATATAAACCCATTTCATAGTGGAATGAAGATAGGAGGATCTCTATCAATATATCCTGGTGTAACATCCCAATACTGTAAAATATTTTCACATTTGAATAAATATCACTATAGATCATTCTTCATTTTCATATAAATTAGGATACACAACTTGATGCTTTAAAAAAAATGATAAAATTGGGAAATCATAGATGTTAAAGGTATAAGTTATTTAAATACACATATTGTGTTGAGATTGAGGTTTTAATCAGCCATTTTTATCTTTTAATCCTTTATTTTTTTTATTTCACTTTATGTAAGTTATACCTCAAATTAATGAATAACTTTTGGTATTTATAACTACATCACTACCCCTCCACTATAAAAATGCATGCACTCAACACCTTACTCACACACCTCAAGACACATTGGAGAGACAATGATCTAAAAAATTGTTCCCAAATATCCCTCCCCTCAACCATGATTCACCCCATTGGCCATAAATTAATCCAAGGATTTCATTTTGTATAAACAAAATGGTGTTACCCAATAATTTAGGTAATTCATTTCAACGATCTATTTTCATTCATTAACAATTGAAACATTTGAAATATTTATCTTCTATTTTAATAAAATTAAAACAATATCCAAAATATACCATAATTATTTTAGTGTTTACTATACACTAACACACACATCCATCTAATTGGTAATGAACAACTTGTTTCTGTGTATGGCGAACTACCCCATCACGAAAGGATGATTGTACATTCTTCTTTTACCAACAATCATTGTTGGGAATCATGATGAAAAATATAATTATGTATATTATATATGATATTTAATATTTATTTATATTTCATCAATAATTTTTTAACTCATGTATTTAATAATTTCCATTTTCTGTTAATATTATAACATCATTTTAGGATGTCTGGATTGTCTCCCCCTCAAAGAAATTAGATTTGTTTATGATAATCATTAAACATATTAGGGGTATGTATAATAAAAATGTATGAAATATTCTACATAAATAGGTTATTTTAATTATATTACACATTTATATATAAATAATTAATTTTTATTTATATTAAAATATAATAATTAAATGAAGGTAGCGTTCATGTGTACTCATAGACTACCATCTCCATGAACATTGAATTTGATTTATTATGTCCAAAAATTAACTATTATTCTAGATACAAATATAATGGATATATATATATATATATGATATTAAAATAATTTTTTAATTTGTGGATATTATGGATCCATGATATATTTAAAAATAACAACAAATAATAAGTCAAAACTTATTTGACAGCTTATGCAATTAACACCCGAAATAGTTTAAATACTAAAAGGTTATTAACAAAAGGGTAATAATGTATTATAAGAGTATCCAAAATGATATTATAAATATTTATATGATCCTTGTAATTTTTTTTAATAAATTAATACCAACTACATATGAGTATCAATTTCCCACACTAAAAGATCTTTTAGTAAATGGATTTTCATGTAACTTTTTAATCAAGTGAGTTAAATATCATATTCAAAACTCACTTATTTTATTTAGTAAAAATAATGACAATTTTGATATATTATAACATTAATTACCTTTATTTACTGATATAGAAATTCATAATTTATTATTAATCCTTCTTGTATCCCATTAATCAAAATATACTCATGTATTAAGGGATTTCATCTAAATTTATATTTCATTGAGACATGTTTTTGGATATGCATAAAGTAACTTTTATATGGTGTATATACATAAAATTAACTCATAATATCATGAATATATTCAATCTCATGATATTTTATGTTTCATTTCATGTGGATTAAGAGTAAACTCTTTCAATGTGGAACATGCCACTTTGGAATGTTAAATGATTATTCCTATCATGAATGCTCTTATTGATTATACCTAAAATATCACTTCCTTTGAGTTATTTAAATATATATTGATAAAATCACTTTATTTTGAAAATTAATCATTGGAAGTATAGTAGAATATCCATATTCTCATGCAATGGATATTATAATTTTTGAAACCATATACAATTTATGTTATGTTTTCCAAATAACATTATTAAATGTATGACATGAACCATGGAAAGTATTAGATTTCTGGCATTATGTCTGGAATATATTATATTATTTTCATGAATTCAATAATATATTAGATACATGGCATGAAACCTTAGAATATTATATTCTTGAAATGTTTACTAGAATGTGTTAGATTGTTGGAATTTACCCCAAAAGTATTTGATCTATGGCATGAATCCACCATAATATATTATATATATCAATCATTATTCATTTCCATTATATATTTATCAGTTATTATTTGTCCATGTGATTTTGTAGCGTCCAATATATGGATACATTATATTTTATTTCACTAATTAAATTTTATTTGATTCTGTTTCATTCCTTGTCATATTATATTTTCATTATCTAGTCATTTGAATGGATTTTGATTAACTTTAATTACCTATCTATAATAATTTATTTATATAGATTCATTATTACATCCATTTTACATTCCATTATTGATAATTTTAGCTAAATCGTTTTATGTGACTTTTCTCCAAGTTATGTAGATTAAATCATTATATATGAATTATAGAATGCATTTTATTTTCATTATATGTATCGCATTATTATTCCATATTTCCTAATTTATTATGGGTATCATGTATATAATATGGATTTATAAGGATGCTAAATTGAATTTTCCATCAGGATTTTATTCCTTTTAATGAATCGAATATAGTTAATTAAATAAATGGCATCAGGCTTATAGGGTTGGGGAGTTCTAGTAACTAAAAAATAATGTTAGAAACAACATTATAATCTTGGTTTAGAATGAAGTTATTATAGAACATGACCCAATGATAGACCTTCAGGAGTAGTATATTATAACATATTATAATATTTTTTAGATATTATTTCATTTATTCAAAAAAAACTCCCTAAATGGATACTACATGGGGGAATAGTTCTGGAATAGAAGCATCGACTTGTAATGACTACGAAAATTTGATCCAAGCCTGACTTAGGGATTAATTGTCTATGAAAATGTTCCTTACTATAGACTTGGTTGGACACTCAAGGGAGGAATAGTTTACATTTTCTACACCTACAATTATGAAGGATTTTAATGTAATCATTTCCCCCAAATAAACCAAAGAGTATGATTTTATAATTTAAGATACATAAATTTATGTCATGGGAAATACTATAATTCGAGTTATAATATGATCATTATTTTAGGATAGAATCATTTATATTATATTGTTTAGAAATGTATCCTAGTATATGTAATGGTAACATCACCAATGTACATGAAACAATGTGTATGAAGTATCAAATATTTCATTTTATTATGAAAAAATTTAATAGGGAATTATTTTCTTAAGTATTTTTCTCAAATGATGAAATAGTATCATTTGATAACCAGATATGAAAAAAACTATCTATTTTCATTGAAGTGAAGTATGAGAAGAAAAGGCCGATAGATAAAATTAGGGTTATAGGGAACAATGTAAAGAAGGAATTTCCAACATGTGGCTAATGTGGAAGGAATAACCATGGTTAATTACTAAAGGTAATAAGAATTTTTTATTAGTATTGATATAATGGTCACAATGATAAATAATGAATTGGGATAAATAAAAAGTATACTATTTAGTGTTATTGCTATAAGTATTTGGGACACTATTCATGTCAATGTCTCAAGTATCAATGGAATACAACCCAAATGATTCTATTGGATAATGATAATGTTATTCCACAACCCCCGAATGAAGATAAATGATTAATATGACTATTAATGAATTAGGATATTTGAACTTTTTTCATCAATGTTCTATTTATAAAAATTATTTAACATATAAGTATTATACTATTGTGCATTTTTTATAAGGATTTTCTAATCATATGTGTAATGGTGCCAATAAATGTTATTATGGGGAATGTAATTTTTTATATAACACGTTATTGTGGAAAAACAACCCTTAATTTGTTCTTGTTTCTTAGATGTTGATGAATAAATGTTTAATATGGATATATACGGACTACCATTGAATTTATTAATGGTTTTGTTGACAATGTTCTCTATGGTATCATTGGAGGAGTTTACAATAATTTTTTATTTAAGGAGTATATAAAATAACATATGTCATTCATATGTAATAAGTAATTATGATTGTTTCAAATATGGTTTTTACTATATTTAATTTAATTAAGATATTTCAATAGGATTCATGATGATGTTATTCACATGTTTAGAATAAGAATACTCAGAGCCTCTTCATGATGATTAAAGTATAATGATAAGTTAATCTTTGAAATTTAGTGTCCTCATTATAATTTTTGGATTATATTCCTCTGGAAATGTTAACCATTTATGAAAAGGTTTAACTCTAATATTGGAAAAAAAAATTACTGATTGATATATTACATCACTATATAATGAATCTTGTTCTATGAGATGTTGTATAAATAGGTCAAGGAATGACAAACAGATAATATTGTGCTTATAGAAACATACCATGTAAGTGTATTTACATGTATTGTTATAGATAGAAATACTTTCTGAAATACAAGAAAAAACGACCATGATACAAAACATGTATTCATATTACCTTTATTTCTAATGAATAAATGGATTCTAAGATCATTATGGATTTAGGTATTTTTACTTTTATCATTATCCAATGTAGGATTTATAGTAATTTCCATCCAAACATGATTGATATATTTTTTCCTCAATTTCCATGTTTCCATTTCCCACAAATGTTCTCCGACTATAGAACCTAGTTTTGTGACCATTGTACAATCCTTAATCTATAATTAATAAGATTTCTTTTTAATCCTATTAACGAGTTGTTTTTTTTTAACAATGGTATTTTCAAATATAAATTTGTTGACTACTAATTTAAATAAATTATGATGTTTCTATTTAGTTAATGTGTTGAGAAACTAACATCTCAAGACATTAAATATTTTCAGGTTAGAATAAATATTATTTTTTCACACTTTTTATGCAACACCATGTTAAAATTATGCTACACATCGCACTAACATAGATTGTGAAACATTCAAAACTGTGTTTTACTACCATTTAAATGTTAAACACGATTAAATCTAAATGTTGGATATTTTATAAATTTATTTTTAAAAATATTATTTTTCACGGAATTTTGAATTCCAAATTTATCTTAGGGTGAGTTTTTGGTATTTTTCAATGTAGATTCATTTTTTATGAATAATAAAAAATAATTCATTTTAGTTACAAAATTTCATTTATTTTATTTAATTATTGATGATAAATTATATTTTAAAATGTTTTTAAAGTCAAAATAGTCTAATCATACATATATTGGCCTAATAAACATCATTTTAATAATTTTTTTATTTAAAATGGAAATAAACATTTATTGATCATTTTAATCGATGTACTAAAAACCTACATTATCACCACATTTGTGTGATTAGTGTAAATCATAATTTTATAACTTATGTTATTTGAAATTTGAAAAAATAAATGCATGGTTGTAATTAGTAAAATATTTTTGGTCTAATAATGTAAAAATAGTTTTTGACTGAAAATATCATGAATTGTTATTAAAACTAATTATGGTTATTATGGAAGGATTAATCATAATAAGGGAATAAAACTTAATTTTGGGGATCCAAATGACCTGGATACTTTTCCACAATCCATTTGATTCCTATAATTTAACCATATATGATGTTGTTTTAAATTTTATGTTAAATTTTGGATATTATAAAATGGATGTTCCCATTATAGAAGGTTATGCAATGAAGAAAGAAAAAAATGTACTTTCCTTACCATTAACGTTGATAAAACAATGTGATATGTAAAAAACATTATATCTATTATAGATATACCTTTTAATTATAATTATTTAATTGTAATCTTAATAATTAAACAATATTTTTTAGATATGTTTTAGTTACTAAAAATTCTTAAGAAACAGCAAAATTTCAATTATTTTGTTAATATCCAACTAAAATAAATGATACCATAAATATTAAAAGTCATGTGAATTTATTGACTTATTGTAATTATTTATTTCATTAGATGAATATATAATGTCACAAAATAGTGAAATCAATATAAATTAATTGTAATTTTTTAAAAAAATCTAAAATTAAAATTAAATAAAAATGGAAAAAGATATATATATTTTTTACAATAAATAATATTTTATTAAACGATTTAATATTAATAAAATAAAATATTATTTAATGTTATCTTTACTGTTAATATATATTAAATATTTTCAATTAATTTTATAATTATTATTTTATAATTAACATATTGACCCATATATTCAAATACAATAGTTCACAAGGTTTGGGTTTAAGAAATGTTTTAGCACTCCACTTGCACTTGTCTTAATATTAATTTCTAAAATAAATCAGATATTTATCATATAAATAATTTATCATATAAATAATTAAGTGGAAATATATTTCCTAATAAATATCACTTTATTTTATTCTTAATGGTCTAATTACTTTCTGATATAAAACAAGATACTTTAATAAATACCAAAATAAAAAAACTCATGAATCATAGATGTTATGTAACTGAATTTTTAAAAATTACAAATTATAGTTTGATTCAGATTTCAATTGATCATTTTGCACCATTAATACATTATTTTTCCATTTTGGTGGTACATAGGGTTAGGTAGAACTCCCGTTAATGAATACCTTCTGGTATTTAATATAGCATCAACCACCTCCAGTATTAAAAAAAATCACAGTACCCATTAAACACACTCCTCAAGCCACCATGGATGGATCAATAAATTTATAAATTATTCCCCAACATCCCTAACAGAATACTGTAATCCCATCATACCTTCCCAAATGTGATCCAAGGATTACCATGGGTATTAACTACATTTTGTTTCCCGGTATTTACAGTTACGCTTTCCAATAATATCTTTTTGGTCATTATCATTTCCACCATGTATAAACTTAATCATCGATGATAATAAAATAAAAAATGTATCCTATATATAATGTGTTTTTTTTTTATTATGTTTTATACTAATACAAACACACACATCCATTTAATGGGTATCAAACATACACTTTCTGTTTACGAAGAACTGGTGCCATATGAAATGATGAATGTTCATTTTTCGTTTACCAACATTCATGGATTGAAAATTAGATGGAACAAATGTTTTTATATGTTATATATTATATTTTTTATTTATTTATTATTATTTAATTTGTTTATAACACATAAATTTATTATCTTTAATTTTACATTAATAAGATAACATCCTTTCAGTAAGTGTCGACTACCGACCCTTCAATGCAATGTCAATTGTTCAAACTAAAAATCATACATATTAAGGATAATATTAATACAAATATATGAAACATATTAAATAAATAGTTTAATATATTTATAATATTAATTTATATACAATAAAGTAACACTTTTAAAAAATCCAATAATGAAATGAAATAAGTGTTCATGCGTATACAGGGAATACCGCCTCCATTAACGGTGCATTTCATTTATTTTCACCAAATATTATTTTTTATTCTAGATATATATATAAAATATGTATATTATCTTAAAATCATAATTTATATTATTTATAATATTAAACTGTCATATATTTAATAAGATACAAATATGAATTTGGAACATACTCGACAAACTAGGAAATTAACCACCGAAATGGTTAAAATAATAAAATTTTATTTACAAAACTGGTAATAAGATTTTATAAGAGGATCATATATGATATACTAAATTTTAATATGGTTCAGATTTAACTTTTTCACATTTTTAAACCCATTAAAGAGGAGGATAATTACTACACAATAGAATAAAGGATATGATATGGTATTTTCATTTCGCATTTATCACCTGTGAGATAAATGACATATTAACCACTTGCTTATTTTTTGTTGTATACCTACTTCTCATTATGATATATTATGGCAAAATTATTAATTATTTCTTTATATTAGATGCTTAAACTTATAATTAATCATCTATAGATCCCATGGTTCGTAATCTACTATGTTTTAAGGGTTTCTTCTTAATCTACATTCTATATAATCTTATTTATTGTTACGAAGCAACTCACTTTTTTAAATTGTATATACTATCATTATTCAATGATTATGATGAACCTATTTATTCTCATGATATTAAATGATTTATTTAATATCATACATTCATGTGTATTTTTTTTAAAATGTTTTTAAGGGGTATATAACACTTTGGAATGAGATGATTATTCTCATAACGAAATTTCATAATGACTATCCTTGTAATCTCAATTCCTATTGTGGTTTTTAACATTATATTGAAATAATAAAATTATTTAAATCAATCTTCAATATAAATTTACTTCAATATACATATTCATATGATATAGAAATTTTTATTTTAAAAAGTGCATAAAAAAATTCTCATTGTGTTCACGTCGACAATATTAGTTTCATGGAATAAAGACCTAACCATATTAGATTATTGGAATGAATCATTGAATGTTTGAGATTCATATAATGAAGCCTTAAAATTATATCATTCATGTTATTTTTCCTTTAAATTATTATATTAATTAAATGTGGCATTGAATGCATTAGATTTTTGGCATAAAGCCTTGAAGGTATTAAATCCATAGAGTGAGGACTCAGTGGTATGTAATTGATAGAAACCCTTATTCATTTTATTCATAGATATTTAATTAATTATTTATCTGTAATAACTACCATTAATATATATATATATATGGATACATTTTATTTCATTTCATTTATTATATTGAAATTGATTAATTTTCATACAATTCCATATTGCTTTTGACTTATCTAGTTTTTTGAAAGGCATGTGTAATCAGTTATGTTGCATTACAACTTAATTAATACGTATTAATTTATTATTTCTTCTTCTTTATGTGCCATTACTGAGAATTTTATCTCAACCTTATTATGTTTCATTACCCTAGTTTGTGAAAATTAAATATTTCATTATGTTTTCAAGGACTCAATTTATTTAATATTTATGAAATATGTTTATATTTCCTATTTTAAAATGTATTATTAGTAACATTTTTGTATTATGTATTTTCAAGACAACATAATATGACCGTCCTTTATGATTTGATTTCTTTTAACCATGCCAATGTAATAAATTAATGCTGCAACTTCAGGATTCTTGGATCGAGGATATTACAACCAGGTATGTGATTATCCTCTCTTATTTATTCTCCTTCTCTACCTTTATATAATCCATATATAGTGACATATCATGCAGTAATTGATGGATATAAACACCATTATAATAAATCATTATTCTATTATCCATTTACAGATCTCCAACTTCATTAATTTTTATTTGAGGGTCATATTGTGGGTGTTATGCATTATTATTTTGTGATTAAATGTAGATAGATCTGTTTATGATTGTTCATTTTATTTGATATAAATTTTCATATTATATGATTTTTAATAAAACTTATTTCTGAAAAACCAATTTTATTTCAATTAGAATTAGAAATTAATATAAATGTATTTTGAGAAAACCACCAATTCCAATTTAATTGCAAGATCATACATAATTTATTATTGATTGAATGTAGGAGACTATCGTAATATTGATTTTAGAAAATGTTCGAAATTAAAAAGATAAAAAACTAGGATGTTTTCATTGATATTAAATTAATTTCATAAAAACCAAAGTTTAATTCTATAATATTAAATTGAATTATAAAATGGAAACTTTGGAAATTGAATTTTGAATGAAGATTGACTTAATATGAAATAATTTTCCCTTTTTGACTAACTGAGTTCATGAAATCCTGGTAGTTAGTTGGTTATTTTTGATAAGAACACTAGTATGGTAGTTCCGTAGAAATGGCCTGATGAAAAAAATCTGAAAAAAACAATAATTATGAAGATCTTATCATGATGGGATGTTGATGATTAATATTTTTCATGTTCTTTAGAGACATGTGTAAAAATATTTCCATGATAAGTAAAATGATATGAGTGATGATCATATAAATAAAAACTATCTTACGATAGTGTTGATGACAATGATAATTTTTTGGATTATATTGTTTATATATATTCAATTGATTTTGAAAAAGTTTTTTTCATGCTTGCTCGATAGTTTTAAAGGGTTATTTTAAAAAATATTTATTTAAGGAATGTTTGAAATGTTTCCAATATTTTTTAATTTTAACAAGTTTTCTATTAAATATAAAAAAGCATTTCAACTATAATTTTTTTTTATTGAATAAATTATTTGGTTTATTGTTATTTATTATTTTATTAATCACTTTTTTATACCCTATTAGAATTTTTTGGTCACACCATTAAATTTTCTTTAGGTAGTTACTGATTTTATTCAACTAGGTCTGAGCAATGTTAAACTGAAAAATGGAGGTGGCAGTTATTATTGATCCATTGGGAATGATGTTTTTTTCATATTTGGATATTTTTCATTCTCTTAATTAGTTTTTTGATGTAATGTTTTTCTTTTTTGATTTACCTATTTGGTTTCTAGTATATTCTCTCTATTGGGGATTCATAATATTGATATGTATCATTATATTTTTCAATTTTATTGAGAAATAATTCAATGCATAATATTTTTTTCGTAGGTTTTAGTCACCAACTATGGGTATAGTGAATTACCATATTGATATTTTAGTTCTGACTCATCTATCAGGGTACCAATATACATAGTCTTGTTCCGGAAATTTTTTTTTCATATACAGGTTTTTCTTATTTCCATGATGATAAAATGTTGAGTAATATATATTTTAGGAATTAAGAAGTATTTGTGATATTCTTTATGGTCTACACTCATTGTAACAAGAATTAAATCCATGTGGTTTGTTTGGGAATGGCATATTGATTTATAATTTTACCTAATTCTTTTACATTACCTCCTTTTTATTTTCATATGATGAAATCTAAAACATGATATCTTAAGTAATGGGATTAATTTCCCCTTTTATATTGTTTGATTAGTTTATTAATGTAGTCTTATGATGTCTTCAATGATGTTTTCTGATGTTGTGTAGCATCATGACTCTGAGATGAAATATTAAAATAATCAAATAAGATGATTCAGATGATCTAATGTTAGTAAATACTCATATAAGCCTTAAATATATATATATTTATATTTATATTTATATATATATATATATATATATATATTTCATTCCATACTTGATTTGGGACAAGAACCTTCATCCATTCTTGATCAGATTTTAGCTATGGAACCTTAAATGGATGAATACTTAAATCATGATCATGGATTTGTTTTAAAAAACCCTTTATTTTTACAAGGATCAATATATCCTAAAGAGGTTGATGATTTATTTATCATGATAACATTTATTTTTCAGTTCATGGTAACACATGATTTCATCGAGGTTAAATGATCACTCTTTAGGATGGATGGATCATGCACTAGATATTCGATGTCGATTTTTTAGGGAAAAGCATGAGGATATTTAGTGTAAGGACATTAATTTTTTTAGTGAACATATATTTCTAGATTTTTTTTTAATTTTATAATGATATGATGTTATTAAACTAGATCCTAAAAAAAGAAAATTTATGGTGTATAAGAATTTGTTTCTCGATCTTTTTTATTTTTATTTTGGGATTGTATCTAATGAGAAGTTGAATAATCAATTGATATTGATAGGCCATAAATATGATAATCATTCTCATGTTTTCTTTCTAAATCCAACTTATTATACTGACATTCTAAACATGACTTTTATTTTTGAGTTTTCTTTTTTTGATAATCTATGGATGATGATGGTTACTTTTTCAACTAGTTATACATTTTGGAGTTCTTTTGAAGGAATTATAAATTATTATGAGTCTTGTGGTGGTTATAATATATCGTTTAATATAGAACTCATGAAATGCATTGTAGAGGCCATTTTACATGAATCTATCATAAAAATACATATAATTTGTAATGGAATTCCATAGATGAATCAATGATTTCAAACTATTATGTATTTTTAGGTTACATATATATGTTATGTTGTATATTTTGATCCCCAAAATTTGGTATGTCCTCGTATGATTCTAAATGTACTATAGTGTATTTATATGGTTCAGAAGCAAATGGATTTCAGTAAAATTTATCTAGTCCAAAGAATATTCATGCAGTAGAAGATTCTCCAATGGATTTCGATATAGTTCTAGCCAATATTAGAGCTAAAGTCATAATATAATTATCACAGTTACTTCATTTTTTGAAGCATGCGCATATCATTACTTATTATATTCTTGTATTCTGGAGAATATAAATATTTCATTCTAAAATATATCTTATGTGATGGATATTACTACACCCCTAAAAGAAAGTAAGAGTAGGGTCTTTTTTTTCTTATTGTATCTTCTCATTATTGGAGATCGATCTTGTATATGATTTTATGGTTCTCAAAAAGAATCCAATTTTTGTTCTTGTGATGATGGATTGGCATCATACTAATAAGTTCAAAATTCATTTCCTTCATTGATGTGTTTTCTCCACCACACCTGATAGTGTGTGAGAATAATTTTGGTAGAATGGGACATGGGGTTAGGTAGATCTAGTCCATATTATCCAATGTTAATGAAATTAATAAATGTGTTTACATTTGACATATAGATTTAATTTTATGTTATGATATCCCTCCACTTTTCATATAGTTTCCTAATGTATTCCATTTTACTTATCTTGTTTGGATCTGATATGGAAATTATAATTTTCTATTTGTTTATTTATTAGTACTCTTTTAGTTTCTACAGCATCTTACCACATGAAATAGCTAACATTATTGTGTTTAAGACATTTTTGGATGATTTTTCAAAGAGATGATTCATATTCTTGATTGTGTAAATGTGAGTGGTCCATATTATCTTAAAAAAATAGATGGGACACAACACCAATTTGTTTATTATCATGAAATCAATTGAGTAAAGAAAGGTATAATATATCTTTTAGCACATATAGATGTTCTATTTGACCAGTAATAATGGTAAATTTTTTTATCAATGAATGATCTCTGAACTGGTTATCACTAATTGATAATTAATGAAAATGTAATTTAATAGACAAACTTCTAATGAAGATATAGATTATAAGATTTTATTCTAATTCTATTTGTTCTATCTAATTATTCTATAGTATTTATTTTCAATGAAACATATGATATTTCATTATAATGTTGATACATTAATTTTGTATTTCATGTATGAAATATTTGTTTACTCTTTGTCTGTAAAGGATCGTGTTATTCATTTGATAGTAGGTCATTAAATTTATCGAAATTATCAACTCCATTAAATGTAATAATAATTTGATTTCAATATTTGTGATTTGATGTTCATGGGATATGTGTTCTGGAATCAAAGATTCCAACTTGATCAAGAGAAGGTGAAATATTTTATGACATTGGAGAAACTACATAATGCCATCAAGATTTGGGGATTATGGGGTTTAGTGTGATATTAACATGGGTTTGTAATATATTTTTCATTGTTTTATTATATAATTATTGATCTTAATCGGATGGTTGTTAATAGATCTTGGGGTGAGAAATATCATTTTTATTTTTTCGATATAAAATGTATATTTTATTATATACATATTTTGACACTTCTAGAGGTTGGTAAGGTTGTATTATTCGATGCATTAAGATCTCATTTTTGTGTTTTCTTCTCAATGGTGATCACATCATTTCTTATGCTCTCTAAAACATAGGCCACCATAGAGTAACAACCTGACCTGTGAACTTGATCTCACATTCGTGATGCATGTTTATAAGATATATAGGCATTACCATTTCAGAGAGAGATTTGATGAGCTTTCCGACAAAATTAGGTTATGCTATATAGTATCTAAAAAATAAATGAATATTTTCCAAAGGCATTTGGTGGATTACCTGCAATAAATTGATTTCATCATTGGTTATACCTCATGTAAATTTAATTTCATCACCAATACCTTTATCATGAAACTCCAAACCCAATTTGTATGGTAATCTTCAGAATAGTGGACCTTGATGGCTCATTTTATCAAATAACTAATAAGGTTATGGAAAATTGGGGTCGTCATTGTATTTTACAGTGTTCAATTTTCATACACTCTTCTAAATATGATTATTTAGATATGAATATTAATGCCAAATTGTATATCATTATGGACTCACATTTTTATGGGGATTACATTGTAGAGTTTATGTTTTCTACAAAGGTTATTCTTTGTTTTTATTATCATTTTTCATATCATTATATCTTTGTAATACACTGATGGTGAATTAATATAATACCTAATGGTATATGAACCCATGAACCAGATTTATGTTTAATTATATGTGAAAATTATTATGGTGTCTATGTATGAGATAAGACATAAATAAATTTTTTTTGTACATCTATATTTACTGTCATGTCATTGATGAAAATTAAATACCATCATGTTTACTTCAGAAACATCCCATTACAACATGGAAATGGGATGAAATGTCTATGGATATCGTTTTATTATAACTAGGTACATTGATAATGGTAAATTTGAAATGGGTTTTGATCAATGGAATGACTAAGTCATCTCACATTATATTCATTCATGAAATAACCAAATTTGGGGACATGGGAAATTCTATGTGAAAGAGTTTATTCATTTTCCATGGATTCGATCTACTATAGTCTATGATTGAGTTCGCCATTTTACATTTATCTTTTGATAGGTCTCCAACAACACTAGGATATCACATTCATTAGGGAATGTCATAAAATCCACAGAAGGATGGATAGACAAAGAGGGATATAAATAATAATTCGGATATTCAAAATTCATACAAAATAAATTTTTATGGATATTGGGATGACCATTTCTGATGGGTTGAGTTTTGTTATATCAATAGTTACAATTATGTGATCACAATGATTCCTTAAGAGTCATCTAATCGTTGGCCTTTTAGGCCTATGTTTTGTTGGTTAAATATCAATGAACATTCAATGGTTAGAACGAGATTTGTTTTAGAAATGCGATAAAATATTTGGTTGATTAATCAATTAATATTGATTGCACAATGATGGTAATAATCATATGATGATCATTATTCATTGATTTTTGGACATTTTAGTTGGTAATGAGGTTTTCTTGAATGTATCGCTTCGTTTTGGTCATCAATGTCTTGGGAGGAAAGGGAAGGCTTATACTCATTTTATGGGTGTTTTTATGGTTTTTGAGAAGGTGAGGAATGTTGACTAATATTTAGAACTTCTTCTATCATTGACATTGATACATAACATTTTCAATGTATCACATACATGAATGTGTCTTTCTGAATCATTTTGATTATTAAGATGGGAGGATTGGGATGATGAGCCTGATTTATCTATCAATTAGTGTGCATATAGGATAGTTGATTCTAAGACCATATTTTTTAGAGGATGATAACATTGGTTAGTGTGCTACGGAAAATAGTACGGATTATCATGAAACATGGGACAAAGATACACTGATGATAAGTTAGTGGACTTATCTTTTTTAAATGTAATCTTATTAAACGGTTTCTGGGGAAAGAATGTTTATTTGGTGGATAAGTAATAACATATTGTTATAATTCTATAGGTACAAACCATTCCTTCTTTTTATAATTTTATGTTAGATATTTTTTAGTGATTCTTTGGGTTAAATTTATAAATTTTATTTGATATTTATGGACATATCATGATTTTTTGTTCAGTTTTATTAAACTTTGTTCCACCCTTGGAAAAAATGTGAACAATAGATAGTGATGTTTCTCAGTATTTTCTCACAATTTAAAAATAAATGAACCCATATAGTAGAAAACATTCACCCTAGTAGATGGGTGTATGATTTTTGAACATGGTTTTTCTTACACTGTGGCCCCACCCACCTAAATGTGTACATATGGTTTTTTTCTTTTGCTTTTTTTGATCTCTTATTTGAAACCCCACAATACCCTATCTAAAAAAAATCAATATCATAGGTATTGGTAGATCTCAGGAAACTATATTCATCCTCTAAACTAATTAATTGGAGGATCGATGTGTGCCTAACTTAGTTCAATTTCTTACATGTGTGTGATTATCCCCTCAAGTGGGTTCTCCCAGTCTCTTGTTATCTCCTCTCTAGAAATTGTCAAATAAATGTTTTTTAATGGATATAAATTCCATTGAATTGGATATTTATTCTAGGTTTGAACTCTTGATCTTAATCATCATCATTATTGGTTGTACGATCTCATTCTTCATTTTTTGTGTTTTGATTATAACATTAATGTTAGTTGGTCTATTTTTTGTTTAGCCATTATATTAAATATTGAATACAATATTCTTCAAAAATTAATTCTATTTATTTCTAAAAAACTTATATGATTTGAAATTGGATTCTAATGTGAGATGATGTTAATTTTGTGAAAAAAAATCAACTATAATTGATCATGAGTTTGGGGAGTAATTTGAATTTGAGTTAATTGATAAGAACATTTGACAACTGATTTTAGAAAATGGATAAAATTGAATTTATTAAAAGCTATGACCTTTATCTTTGAAAATAAATTTATTTAAGGAAAACCCATGATTTGGATATAAATGTAAATTGGGGTTTTGAAATGGAATATTAGGAAATTGAATTGTGAATGACGATTGATTGAAATGAAATGATTTTTGATTTTTTTAATTTCATGAAAGAGAACATGGATGACTTGGTAGTTTATGGGTAGTTTGGGATAAAAACTATGATGGTAATACACTAGTTATGAATTGATAATGATAAATCTATAAAATATATTTAGGAAGATTGTATTCATAATGAAATTTTTATGAGTCTTATTCATTGAGAACCTAAGGGTTTTGTGTACACATATTGAAAAGATCACTACTATGTTATGCATAAGGATATTATAATAGATACTATTTTGATATTGGTATGATGAAAACAGTTGTTTCTGTGATTGTTTTGATTAAGTATATTCCAATGATTTTGAAACTGTATTCTTCATGCATGATGGATTATGGAACAACTCAACATACTATAAATAAAAAATTAATTTTTTATTTTACTAAATGTATAATAGTTATATTCAAAAAAAGAAACTATTTTTCATTGTTATATCCCATTGGATTTAATTTATCATTATGTATCATTAACATTGATGATATATTCGTTGAATAGTGAACATTCTATTTCAAAATTTTTGGATTTTAATTAATCCTATTGACACAAACAAAGGAATTGATTTCCGTAACCATTAGGATCATTCCCATAAAGGCCCATTTATCAATTCTTCCTAGGGAGATATCATTTCTGGTCTTTTCAAAATATCATCTCCAAGAGCATATCCAACAACATCAGCATCATAGAAATAATTTATAGGATATTTTCAAACTGATCGATATTACAACACAAAACATGTTTGTTGAACGACCCCTTGAAATCCTCAACATCCAACACCATACTCTTATATCGTATAATAGTTTATTAAAGCGATGTGTATCTGGATCCTATCAATAGGAATATGTACATTATTTTTTATAAAATAGAGAATATATATTCCTACTATTATTGTTACATTGTAAATGAATTTTAATGAACAAATAGTATTTTCGTTTAATATTATCATTCAATTATAAATTATATATTGAAGAATAAATCGATTTTTATAATATAAATTATTTTAATATTTTTTTATTATCTATATTTTATTAGATATAAATTATCATATAATTTTTTATGTAAAATTTAAATTTTTTAGGGTTCACAAACTATTTTTGTAAAAACAATTGTCAATTTCGATGAATGTCGATTTTTATTTTAAAAGTGATAATTCACATGTTCCGAAAATTATCTAGAAAAATGAATATTATTTTTTGAATAAGGACATTTAAATTATCATATAGTGATATTTTCAAAATTTTCTGTGGGATTCAAATTTTCAGCTAAAAATTTAATACTGTTTAAATATACTTTGGTTGTTATGACATCAAACTGACCCAAATGTGATGTAATATGTAATATAAATATGATCCAATACCAAAAATATGTTTTAATTATAAAATAATTTGGATTTATGTTTATTTTATTTTTTTACTCCATTATGAATCTTCCATGATTTATAATATATATTTTTTTTAAATCATTTCATTAAGAATGTGACTCAACTCCAATACCAATGGATTTTTTTCGGTTTTGGGTATTTTATTATGTAGATTCCAAATCCTAAATAATAAATAAATCTACTTCATTCCCTATATTAACCCACACATTTTCCGGTATCTCAGTACAAAAACTCAATAAGGAATGTACAAAAACAATCCTAGACTCCACTGATTACTACCAAGTCCCACAATGCTTTCAATAATCCCCTACCAATCATTTTTAGTCACACACTCAAGTAATGAAACCTCATCCTTCACTCTAATATTTTATCTAGAACACCTTTTATGTCATTTAATTTAGTTATAATTTTACCATTTAGGGATATGTTATTTCATATACCCAAAACATTAAATTTTTTTATAAATTATTAAATGTTCCTTTCATTCTCATTAATCATCCCATTATCTTTTATGTTAACATGTTACCGTCCAGAAATTTCACAAGGATTATTTTGTTTATTATTTTTTCTTAATTGTCAAATAACCTCTATTTACCTATATTACATGATGGGATATTGGTTTCCATGTACCTAATACTAACAATATTGTGTAAAAATAATTATAGAAACCGTTATCTCTCATCTATCATATCTAAATTATTAATTAATGATATTACGACACCGAAATTTCACTATGATTTTAAATGCCAAAAAAATTATGTACTGAATACCATAACAATTTTTTCTATAAAGGGTATTTAATTATATGATAATATACATAATTATTAGGGATATAAATTTTTTATTAGACATTAATTAAAAATATAATAAATAATGATGTTTAATGAATCCATGTTTTTTGAAGTATGTTGAACATTTATGCTTCAAAATGAAATGCATATGATGGATTTTCCCTGATAGAGCTCCAATAAATTCAGTAATGTTTAGTATCATGATATTTTTTGTTGGGATAGGCGTGTACCAAATTAAAATAATGAAAATTTTACACCATGTGGTCTTCGATGACTTTTCCTTATCATATGATTATTATGTAGTGTTTTATGTAATTAACAAATTTCCTTGGTTTTGATTATCATGATATTGCATTAATTATTATTCATGTTCCATTAATGGTCCATTTATATAATTATTGTCAAAATTTATTGTCTTATTCTTTTTATTCATTGTTTATTCAACTACTAGGATTTATATCTCACCATTTTCTTATGTTTTTTCAAAGGTTATCCCATGCAGTTGTTTGTTCGTTGGAATTTTATTATCATGAAAAAGTGTTCAAAAACGTTTTGTATCTAATATTATAATTTGTTATGTAATGTAACTAATTACCATATACACAAAAAATCTGGATCCTTTAGGTTTTATTAATTACATATTTATGTATTAAATCTTTTTTAATGTTTAATAAAGATAGGGGTTGTTATAAATGGTATCATTGAAAGAGTTTATAAATTATGGGATTAGGATTAGAGAACTATAGAAAAATACATGAGATAAGGATTATTAAAATAAAATGTACCTAACATTTGGATAGAATGCATTAATTTATTTTTTAGAAAAATATATCCTTGTATTAATACTACAAGTTGATGTGGTTCTGTCATAGATACACCTAGGAGTAATTGTCACGACCCGTCCTCGGGGCCCGTGCCGTGACTACCCCAAGCCCGCCTTCCATAGGCTAGGGGCTGGCGACTAGCACCAAGGCGTAAATCCCGATAAAGGGAAGGCATTGCCTTTGTAAAGTAAACAAGCACCACAGAGTAAGAAAACGGAAAAAGTAAACACTAAGTAAAACTGGTACAACAGTATGTGCGGAAAAAGTAAATGGGCCAGTATACAAACCCAAACTGAAAGTAAAGTACAACTCGAAAGGGAAAACAACAACAGTAAAGTAAAACTGCAACGTCGAGCTGTCCACTGGAAATCCCACCTGAAGGGTGGGTACAGATAGATCCACTGCTCCTCAGGTTCCGCCGTCCGCTCCGAGTATGTACCGCCCAGTGGTCCACCTCCAGGTATCGTCCTGCTCTGCAAGACTCCACCACGATCAACGCTGTCTGTCGTCTGCAACCAACACAATGTAATGCGGGCATAGCCCGTGCAGGGGTGAGTATAAGCTACTCAGTAGGGACCCCGAGACCCCTGAAGGTCTCCCAAAATCCACAAAGGATAAACCAAAAGGAAAAATACAACCACGAAGTAACAACCGACACTACTTAGGTATATGCTCATACATATACCTAAGTCATCAATTCTAATACACTCCAACCTCTGAGCCCAAGTACAACCCAGTCCACACAGGAAAGCATACATATTCCACACAAGAAAGCAAAACGTAATCCACACAGGATAGCACAACACAATCCACATAGGAAAGTAAACAGGATTCAGCTCACACAGGAATACTTATTCGAATGACGATAGAGATGATCACTGATCCATTTAATTCGTAGGACCCACAAAGGATCGTTAGGTACTAACCCCCGCAAAGACCCACACAGGATCGGACCCACACAGGATCTGTTGGCGCTTGCTCACACAGAACCACTGAGCGTTGACCCACACAGGATCGGATCCACATAGGATCGGTAGAACTGATCCACACAGTATCGCTGAGTGTTGTAGTCGTCGTCGTCGAATCCACTGAGGATCTCTGCACATTTGTCGTCGCAGTCACAGTAGCAGTCGCGGCTAGCACTAGGGTTCCTACACACATCAAGCTCATTCGGGAGGGTCCGCTCCACGAGCCGAGAGGCTGATACATCAATTGAAACATAGTTCAGAGTTGA
The DNA here is from genome assembly GCA_963277665.1 of Viscum album. Classification (NCBI taxonomy): domain Eukaryota; kingdom Viridiplantae; phylum Streptophyta; class Magnoliopsida; order Santalales; family Viscaceae; genus Viscum; species Viscum album. Next base: position 1,664,684,675 of record OY728137.1, read on the forward strand.
TGTATCCAAAAGTTCCGCATCGCCAATAGGAACTCAACGTCCCAGACGGCGCGTCAATCAGACGCTCGGTTTGAGAGTTATTGGCTTTTTCGTCCTAGGGGCCTAGTTAGTTTTTAAGGCAAAACCAACTCGACCGTACTCCACCTGCATCCAAACCTCGGGCGGAGTATGACAAAAGAACCGTCTCACTTATAGAAAATCATCAAAGTCGACGGCACGTCAATCGGACGTCTAAAGCTCAAGATATGAGTGTTTCCGCTCCGAGGGCCCGATTGGTTTCGTGTACAAACCAACCCAGCCGAACTCAAAGTATTCCGAAACCTTGAGTGCGATATACCGAAACGATCGCCACTTTCCAAGGATCGTGTCACCCCTGACGGCGCATCGATCGTAGGTCCGTAGCCCGATTTATGGGCAATTGAACCCAAATGGTCTGAAAACGGGGGTTTCGGGCCCGGACCGACCCGGCCCGAGACCCCCTGTGTCGGCCTGAACCGGGTCGACCCGCCCCGAACTGGGTTGACCCGCCCCAAACTGGGTCGGCCCGGCCCGGGTCGCCGCGGCCCGGCTGGGCACAGTGCGCCCAGCGCGCTGCCGGATCGGCCAGTGGCCGAGCCATTTCTGCAAAGGGGGGGGTCTGCCCCCCTGTGTAACCGCGGCCCCCCCATTTATGGGGACCATTTGGATGTCTAGCTGGGGGAATTTATTTCCCCCGGCTCCTCCCTGTCCGGCCGGCCCGAACTGGCCGGCCGGTTCCTGTTCAGCGGGACCGGCAATGGTCGGTCCCCTTCCAACTCCGACATCGGCGGCCCGGTCCGGCCGCCGGTCACCTTGCTCCACCGCGGCCCGGAACTGGCCACAGCCCTTGTCGTCCGACGCGGCGTGACGACGTCGCGCCCCTCCGCCGCGGCCCCGGAACCGAGCGTGGTATTTTCGGGTGCCTCTGACGCGGAGCGATGGCGTCGTGTCCTTGGATTAATTCACGGCGCGGCGCGGAGGTGCCGCGCACTTCCTTTCGCTTGATTCTGTGTGGTGCGACGGCACCACACCTTCCCATACCAAACCAGAAAGGAACCAACATGAAATTAGGAGGAGGGTCGGCCGTGTTTGTGTGGTCTGACCCCCTCTCGTTATTCGATAACAATTGGTTTTAATCCATGAAGATCGTCAAGTTGGTATTCACAAACAAAATAATAAATAAAACCCCTACCTCGGTTTCAAGAACGGTGTACGTCAACGAGCCACGAAAGACGAGCGTCCCAGAAGTTGGGCGTTGCGGAAAATGAACGTCGATGTCGCGAAGCGAGGATTCGAAGTCGTTGATGGAGATTTCGTCGCGGAGAACCGTCATGGAAGAGATGACGCAGAAGAAGAACGTCGTGTAAGAAGACATCGCGTCGCGGGTCGGTGTCATGGAAGACGGTCTCCGAGGGCTCGGCGCTCCACATCGGAGATCATTCGTTCTTCGCGTTCTTCGTCAAAGGAAAAAGAATAACATAAGGCTTCATTAGCTTTTTCTCTCCAAAATCTCTCAAACAACTAAACACCAACCCCAAAATAAAATAATCCTCCCACTTATTTTGTTAACCCAACATAGGTTTTTGAATTTCAAGAGTCTGAAATTCAAAACCCACATTTAACTCACTTAAGTTATTAACATAAGATGTTATAAAATTAATGAGGAGATAAGTTAGAAAAAGTTAAATGGGGGGTTTAGAGGGGTTAGGAAAGTGAGGGGTTGGGCTCGTGTGGGTCCCACCCTACCTTATCCTCTCATGGTTGGTTATCAGAAGTGGGTCCCACCCCCATCATCCTTACTTAGGATAAAACTTCCAAGTGGGAAAAATAAAAATTGTTAAATTTTTATTCTCAACTACCACAAAAATTAATAACTCCCCTCGTGTAAACGTAACTCCAAAACAGGAGTTCCTAAACAATTATCGGCGCTGCGGTTCCATCGGTGCCCTCGGAATTCGATTCCGGGAACCAGTTCAAAAGTTAGAAATTCCTGCTCGTTCGTTCACAGAACATACCCGAGCTAAGCTTTGGATAGAAATTCCGTGCACTCCGGGCCTCGGAATCAAGTGTCGTCTGAAACCGCGTTCTTGTAAAATTCCAATGAAAATTAAGAAAAACATTCCCCTGAATTTTATGGGTCTTTACATTACTCCCACCTTAGGGTTTTACGTCCCCGTAAAGATACATCGAAAACTAGGGAAACAAATGTGGGTACTAAGCACGCATCTAATCCTCCCTCTCCCAAGTGCTCTCCTGGAGGTTCCCGTGCTGCCATTCGATGCGCACTAGAGGAATCGACCGTCCACGTAGAACCCGCTCCTGTCGATCCTCGATCTCCACCGGGACCTCTGCAAAAGTCTCCCCATCATCAACGTCTAGCTCCCCATGGCCAATGATGTGTGTCGGGTCGTGCACGTATCTCCTCAGCTGAGATACATGGAAGACGTCGTGTACCCGGTGCAACTGGAGTGGTAGAGCCAGGCGATAAGCCAACTCGCCAATCCTGCTGAGGACCTGGAACGGTCCGATGAAGCGTGGAGACAACTTGTCGCCTCGACCAAATCTCCGTAATCCATGTCGAGGTGAGATACGCAGGAAGAAGTGGTCGCCATCCTCGAACTCTAGTGGCCTCCGCCTCCTATCATCATAAGACTTCTGCCGGCTCTGAGATGTCTTCATCCGCTCCTGGATGACCTGGACCTTCTCTGTTGTGGCCTAGACCATCTCTGGTCCCACAAGTGCTGACTCCCTAGGGTCTGTCCAGCACAAAGGAGATCTGCAAGGTCGGCTGTACAACGCCTCGTATGGTGCCATCCTGATGGTGGAGTGGTAGTTGTTGTTGTACGCGAACTCCACCAAGGTTACGTGGTCCTACCAGCTGCAACCAAAGTCGAGACACATGCGCGGAGCATGTCCTTGAGAGTCAGAATGGTCCTCTCTGTATGACCATCCGTCTGAGGGTGAAAAGAGGTGCTCAGACATTGCTGCGTCCCGAATGCCTCCTGCAATCCCTTCCATAGCCGGGAAGTAAATTGAGCATCTCGATCGGAGCTGATAGAATATGGTACACCGTGAAGCCGAACAATCTCCTGAACGAAAAGACGTCCCAAGCTCTCCACTGAGCCCTGCTCTCTGATGGGTAAGAAGTGAGCCGACTTGGTGAGTCGGTCGACAATCACCCAGATGAAGTCATGACCTCTGGAGGTGCGTGGAAGTCCAGTCACGAAGTCCATAGATATCACGTACCACTTCCACTTCGGGACCTCCAAGGGTTGTACCAAGACTACTGGTACCTGATGCTCTGGCTTCACCTGCTGGCAGGTGAGGCATCGTGAAACGAACTTTGCCACAGCCTTCTTCATGCCTGGCCACCAGTGCTGTCGTCTGAGATCCTGGTACATCTTCGCCACTCCAGGATGTACCGCCAAAGGAGAAGTTTGAAACTCTCTCAGCACCTCCTCCCATAAAGCAACTGGTACCAAGGTAAGTCCTCTGAAAAGGATGTCGTGCTCTGCTCCAAAGGATAAATCATCAGGTGCCTGTCCTGAGGATATATGTGCACACCGTGTCTCACAGTCAGCGTCCCCATGCTGTGCCTCTCTGACCTGCTGTAGTAGTGGAGGAGTGACTGTGAGAGACTGAAGTAAGGCTGCTCCATCTCTATCCACAAAGGATATCTGCAAATAGGATAGCTGCTCTGTCGCCTCCTCAAGTAGCTGAATGCCCGTCCTCCTGCTGAGGGCATCGGCTACCACATTCCCCTTTCTAGGAGTATAGACTATCTCAAAGTCATAGTCCTAGAGGAACTCGAGCCATCGCCGTTGTCTCAGATTCAGATCCTTCTGAGAGAAGATGTATCTGAGACTCTGATGGTCAGAAAAGACTGTAAAGCGCTCGCCCATCAGATAGTGTCACCACGTCTTTAGGTCGAAGACCACTACTGCTAACTCCAGGTCATGGGTACCATATTTCTGCTCATGCGGCCTCAACTGACATGATCCATAGGCGATCACTTCCCTCTCCTGCATCAGGACACAACCGAGTCTGGTCTCTGATGCATCACAGTAGACTACGTACCCTACTCCCTCCTCAGGCAACCTCAAGATAGGTGTGTTGGTCAATCTCTGTCTTAGCTCCTGGAAGCTCTGCTGACATCTGTCTGACCACACAAAGGGTTTCCCCTTCTTCGTCAAAGATGAGAGTGGTGCCGCAACTCTGGAAAAGTCTGGCACGAATATCCGGTAGTATCCAGCTAGACCCAAGAAACTTCGCACCTCCGTCACGCACCTGGGTGGCTCTCAAGCTAACACTGCCTCGATCTTCGCAGGATCCACTGCAACTCCCGCCTCAGAAATGACGTGTCCCAAGAAGTGGACCTCACGTATCCAGAACTGACACTTCGAGAGCTTACCATAAATTTGGTGCTCTCGGAGTGTGTCTAGTACAACCCGTAAGTGGTAGGCGTGCTCCTCCTCAGTCGTCAAGTAAATCAAAATGTCATCGATGAAGACCACGACAAATCGATCAACGTATGGCTGAAAGATCCTATTCATGAGATCCATGAACACTGCTGGAGAATTGGTTACGCCAAATGGCATAACCAAGAACTCATAGTGGCCATACCGACACCTGAAGGTCGTCTACTGCACGTCCTCATCTCGAACTCTGAGCTGGTGATAGCCTGACCTGAGGTCTGTCTTCGAGAACCACCATGCTCCCTTGAGCTGATCGAAGAGGTCATCAATCCTCGGTAGTAGATACTTGTTCCTCACTGTCACCTGGTCCAGGCGATGATAGTCAACACAAAGTCACAAGCTCCCGTCTGCATTCTTGGCGAACAATATTGGGGAAGCCCAGGGTGAAACACTGGGTCGGATAAACCCCTTGCCCTGCAAGTCCTCCAACTGTACCAGTAGCTCTCGAAGCTCAGCGGGGGCCATCCGATACACTGGAGTCGATATCGGGGTTGTCCCGGGGTACATGTCAATATAAAATTCTACCTCTCTGTGAGGAGGTAACCCTGGAACGTCATCGAGAAAAACGTCTGCAAAGTGACCCACCACTGCAGGAAAACCAGGACTCTGCACGTCAACTGCTCCTAGGATGAGGCTAGCCAACTGATGAGTGATGGGCTGTCCTCTCCTCTGTGAGAGTCCATCCTGTGCTGGAAAGGCTCCCTTCTCACCGGTGAAGTTGAACCTTCTCCTGTCGGTGTGTACACATCGCACCTTGCGCCTAATACAGTCAATTTGTGCATGGAATGTAGTCAATCAATCCATACCCAACATGACGTCATAAGGCCTCGACGCCGCTACAAGAAGATCCCAGCCGAAGCTCTCATCTTCTAGAGTAAGCTCAAACTGCCGGAACCAGTGCATAATCGTCGAGTATGCTCCCGTAGGAGTCTCTAGCCATATGGATTGAGCCAACGGCTCTATTGGAATCTTCGAGCTCCGAACAAGGGCAGCGGCTATGAAAGAGTGACTCGCTCCTATGTCTATAATTACTGCAGCAAGGGTGGAATAGACATAGATAGTACCTCAAATCATCTCGGGTGCACCGTGGTCGTAGGCCTCTTCTGCCTGGATTTGTGCCTGTCTTTGCCCGCCAGTCCCCTGTGGTCGGGGTGGACCTCCTGGTGGTGGTGGTGGTAGAGCCTCAAAGCGTCACCCACCACCTGCTGCTCGGCCAGCTCCCCTGCCTCGTCCGCCTCCTCCCTGCGGACCGCCAAGGTCAACCCTTTACCTCTGCCTTGGTTGTCCCTCAATCGTATGTTGCTCCTCGGCACGACGGGTCGGGCAATCACGAGCCATGTGGCCCTGCCCGCTGCATGAGTAGCACTGCCTGCCTCTCAAAAGACTGGCTCTGCGCTGTGTGCCCCGCACTGCTGAGCCAGTGTCCTGAGGTCGTCTACCTGAGGGTTTGGTCTGCCTAGACCTAAGAGTCATCCGTCGACTGCCTACTGCAGAAGACTCTGCTACGTGCCGCCCTACAGTGGGTCTCGGCACTGGTGTAGACTCAGAAAGAAAGCTCTCGATCAAAAGGGATCGCTCCAGTACTTCTGTCTGAGTCGGAATGCTGTGGGAGATCAGTGATGCCCAGATCTCGTGTCTCAATCCCTTCTCAAAGGTCCGGGCCCGGAAGAATGGGTCACGTACCATGTCGGTCGAGTAGCGCGAGAGATCGGTAAATCTCGCCGAGTACTGGGCGACCGTCATGCTGCCCTGCCGCAGCTGAAGAATCTCCTGAATGTGCACCGCACGGAGGGTGGCTGGGATGAATTCCGAGCGGAAGAGGCTCTAAAAGTCCGTCCAAAGTAGAGATGCCTCATCGTGCAACTGGGGCATCATGCTCCACCATCGGCCCGCTGCTGCGTGCAGTAGACTCGCAGCGAGGATCACCATTAGGTCTTCTGGTGTCCTCACTAGCCTGAAAACTCGTACGACTACCTCCATCCAGTCCTCGGCTGCCTGGGGGTCCGTCTCCCCACGGAACCTGGGTGGTCGCTGGCGTTGGAACTCATGCAGTGCACTAAGGTGACGTGCATCGTCAGCGGCTGGGGCTAGAAACATCGGTGGCTCAGCGGGTAGAGCTATCGTCAGTGCCACTGCTGACAAAGGGCCCTGCACCGAGGCCTCATCACTTGGTGGGCTGTTGTCACGCTCGACTCTCGGAACCCTAGCTGGCTGCCGTCGTGGGGCCATCCTGAAAAGGAAACAGGTGCGCCACGGTCAGAAAAATATACCTGGTGAGCTGACACAAAGTAATCACAAAGAAAACTTGAAACACACACGCAATCAATGTTTTCGGGCATTAAGTCGGAAATCAGAAGTCAAGGTCCTGGTGTACGGATACGTCGGCCGCCACACCAACACCGGACTCCCTGGAATGATAACCACACCCAACACGCTAAACACTATTGCTTCACATAGGAAAGATCAGATTTTGCGGTAGAACCGAACTCCTCTGATACCAATTTGTCACGACCTGTCCTCAGGGCCCGTGCCGTGACTACCCCAAGCCTGCCTTCCATAGGACAGGGGCTGGCGAGTAGCACCAAGGCGTAAATCCCAGTAAAGGGAAGGCTTTGCCTTCGTAAAGTAAACAAGCACCACAGAGTAAGCAAGAAGAAAAAGTAAACACTAAGTAAAAACTGGTACAACAGTAAGTGCGGAAAAAGTAAATGGGCTAGTATACAAACCCAAACTGAAAGTAAAGTACAACTCGAAAGGGAAAACAGTAACAGTAAATTAAAACTGCAATGCCGAGCTGTCCACTGGAAATCCCACCTGAAGGGTGGGTACAGATAGCTCCACTGCTCCTCGGGTTCCGCCGTCTTCTCCGAGTATGTCCCGCCCAGTGGTCCACCTCCAGGTATCGTCCTACTCTGCAAGCCTCCACCATGATCAACATTGTCCATCATCTGCAACCAACACAACGTAGTGCGGGCATAGCCCGTGCAGGGGTGAGTATAAGCTACTCAGTAGTGACCCCGAGACCCCCGAAGGTCTCCCAAAATCCACAAAGGATAAACCACAAAGGAAAAATACAATCACGAAGTAACAACCAACACTGCTTAGGTATATTCCCATACATATACCTAAGTCATCAATTCCAATACGCTCCAACCTCCGAGCCCAAGTACAACCCAGTCCACACAGGAAAGCATATGTATTCCACACAGGAAAGTAAAACTTAATCCACATAGGATTGCACAACACAATCCACATAGGAAAGTAAACAGGATTCAGCTCACACAGGAATACTTCTTTAAAAGACGATAGAGATAATCACTAATCCATCTAAGTCGTCGGACCCACAAAGGATCGATAGGTACTAACCCCCACAAAGACCCACACAGGATCAGACCCACACAGGATCTGTAGGCGCTAGCTCACACAGAACCGATGAGCGTTGACCCACACAGGATCAGACCCACACAGGATCGGTAGCACTGATCCACACAGGATCACTGAGTGTTGTAGTCGTCGTCGTCGAATCCACTGAGGATCTCTGCACAGTCGTCGTCGCAGTCACAGTAGCAGTCACAGCCAGCACTAGGGTTCCCGCACACAGCAAGCTCGTTCGGGAGGGTCCGCTCCATGAGCTGAGAGGCTGATACATCAACTGACACATAGTCCAGAGTTTATGTATCCGAAAGTTCCGTATCGCCAACAGGAACTCAACATCGCAGACGGCGCGTCAATCAGACGCTCGGTCTGAGAGTTATTGGCATTTTCTTCCCAGGGGCCCGGTTGGTTTTTAAGGCAAAGCCAACCCAACCATACTCCACATGCGTCCAAACCTCGGGCATAGTATTCCAAAAGATCCGTCTCACATAGAGAAAATCATCAAAGTCGACGGCACGTCAATCGGACGTCCAAAGCTCTAGATATGAGCGTTTCCGCTCCGAGGGCCCGGTTGGTTTCGTGTACGAACCAACCTGGCCGAAGTCAAAGTATTCCGAAACATTGAGTGTGATATACCAAAACGACCGTCTCGTTGCAAGGATCGTGTCGCCACTAACGGCACGTCGATCGGAGTTCCGTATCCCGAGTTACGGGCAATTGAACCCAAATAGTCCGAAAACGGGGGTTTCGGGCCCGGACCGACCCGGCCCGCGACCCCCTGGGTCGGCCCGTGCCGGGTCGACCCGCCACGATCCGGGTCGTCCCGGCCCGGCGCGGCCCGGCCCGGCGGGGCGCGGCCCGGCCCGGCCTGGCGGACCGGCTGGGCACAGCGCGCCCAGCGCGCTGCCGGCTCGGCCACTGGCCGAGCCGTTTCGGCAAAGGGGGGGGGATCCTACCCCCTGTGTAACCCCCCCCCCCCCATTTATGGGGGCCGTTTGGATGTCCAGCCGGAGGAATTTATTTCCCCCGGCTCCTCCCTGTCCGTCCAGCCCGACCTGGCCGGCCGGTTCCTGTTCAGCGGTACCGGCGATGGGCGGTCCCCTTCCAGCTCCGATACCGGTGGCCCGGTCCGGCCGCCGGTCACCTTGCTCTGTCGCGGCTTGGAACCGGCCGCGACCCTTGTCGTCCGACGCGGGGTGACGACGTCGCGCCCCTCTGCCACGGCCCTAGAACCGGCCGCGGTATTTTCGGGTGCCTCTGACGCGGCGCGATCGCGTCGCGTCCTTGGATTAATTCGTGGCGCGGCACGATGGCGTCGCGTCCTTGATCTTCTTTCCATGGCGCAGCGCGACGGCGTCGCGCACTTCCTTTCTCTTGATTCTGCATGGTGCGACGGCACCACGCCTTCCTGTACCAAACCACAAAGGAACCAACATGAAATAAGGAGGAGGGTCGGAAGTGTTTGTGCGGTCCGGCCCCCTCGCCTTATTCGATAACAATTGGTTTTAATCCACGAAGATCGTCAAGTTGGTATTCACGAACAAAAAAATAAATAAAACCCCTACCTCGGTTTCAAGAACGGTGTATGTCAACGAGCCACAGAAGACGAGCGTCGCGGAAGTCACGCGTTGCAGAAAACGAACATCGACGTCGCGAAGCGAGGATTCGAAGTCGTTGACGGAGATTTCGTCGCGGAGAACCGCCGCAGAAGAGATGACGCGGAAGAAGAACGTCGTGTAAGAATACATCGCGTCGCGGGTCAGTGTTGCGGAAGACGGTCTCCGAGGGCTCGGCGCTCCACGTTGGAGATCATTCGTTCTTCGCATTCTTCGTCAAAGGAAAAAGAAAAACTTAAGGCTTCCTTAGCTTTTTCTCTCCAAAATATCTCAAACAACTAAACACCAACCCCAAAATAAAATAATCCTCCCACTTATTTTATTAACCCAACATAGGTTTTTGAATTTCAAGAGTTTGAAATTCAAAACCCACATTTAACTCACTTAAGTTATTAACATAAGATGTTATAAAATTAATGAGTAGATAAGTTAGCAAAACTTAAATGGGGGGTTTAGAGGGGTTAGGAAAGTGAGGGGTTGGGCTCGTGTGGGTCCCACCCTACCTTATCCTCTCAAGGTTGGTTATCACAAGTAGGTCCCACCCCTATCATCCTTACATAGGATAAAACTACCATGTGGGAAAAATAAAAATTCATAAATTTTTATTTTCAACTACCACAAAAATTAATAACTCCCCTCGTGTAAACACAACTCCGAAAGAAAAGTTCCTAAGCAATTACTAGCACTGCGGTTCCATCGGTGCCCTCGAAATTCGATTCTAGGCACCGGTTCAAAAGTTAGAAATTCCCGCTCGTTCGTTCAATGAACGTACTCGAGCTAAACTTCGGATAGAAATTCCGGGCACTCCATGCCTCGGAATCAAGTTCCGTCTGAAACCGCGTTCTTGTAAAATTTCAATGAAAATTAAGAAAAAAAATCCCTTGAATTTTACGGGTCTTTAAATTACTCCCACCTCAGGGCTTTACGTCCCCGTAAAGATACATCGAAAACTAGGGAAACAAATGTGGGTAATGAGCACGCATCTGAGCCTCCCGATCTCAAGTGCTCTCCTGGAGGTTCCCGTGCTGCCATCTATTGCACACTAGAGGAATAAACCATCCACGTAGAACTCGCTCCTGTCGATCCTCGATCTCCACCGGGACCTCCGCAAAAGTCACCCCATCATCAACGTCTAGCTCCCCATGGCCAATGATGTGCGTCGGGTCGTGCACGTATCTCCTCAGCTGAGATACGTAGAGGACGTCGTGCACCCGGTGCAACTGAGGTGGTAGATCCAGGTGATAAGCCACCTCGCCAATCCTGCTGAGGACTTGGAATGGTCCGATGAAGCGTGGAGACAACTTGTCGCCTCGACCAAATCTCCGTAATCCACGTCGAGGTGAGACGCGCAAGAAGACGTGGTCGCCATCCTCGAACTCTGGTGGCCTCCGCCTCCTGTCAGCATAAGACTTCTGCCGGCTCTTAGCTGTCCTCATCCGCTCCTGGATGACCTGGACCTTCTCTGTCATGGCCCGGACCATCTATGGTCCCACAAGTGCTGACTCCACAGGGTCTGTCCAGTACAAAGGAGATCTGCAAGGTCGGTCGTACAACGCCTCGTATGGTTCCATCCCGATGGTGGAGTGGTAGCTATTGTTGTACGTGAACTCCACCAAGAGTAGGTGGTCCTCCCAACTGCGACCAAAGTCGAGGACACATGCGCGGAGCATGTCCTCGAGAGTCTGAATGGTCCTCTCCGTCTGACCATCCGTCTGAGGGTGAAAAGCGGTGCTCAGACGTAGATGCGTCCCGAACGCCTCCTGCAATCCCTTCCATAGCCTAGAAGTAAAGCGAGCATCTCGATCATAGATGATAGAAGATAGTACACCGTGAAGCCAAACAATCTCTTGAACGTAAAGACGTCCCAAGCTCTCCACTGAGCCCTGCTCTCTGATGGGTAAGAAGTTATCCAACTTGGTGAGTCGGTCGACAATCACCCAGATGGAGTCATAACCTCTGGAGGTGCATGGAAGTCCAGTCACGATGTCCATAGATATCCCGTCCCACTTCCACTTCGGGACCTCCAAGGGCTATACCAAGCCTGCTGGTACCTGATGCTCTGCCTTCACCTGCTGGCAGGTGAGGCATCGTGAAACGAACTCTACCACAACCTTCTTCATGCCCGGCCACTAGTGCTGTCATCTGAGATCCTGGTACATCTTCTCCACTTCAGAATGTATCGCCAAATGAGAAGTGTGAAACTCTCTCAGCACCTCCTCCCGTAAAGCAACTGGTACCAAGGTACGTCCTCTAAAAAGGATGTTGTGCTTTTCTCTAAAGGAGAAACCATCAGGTTCCTGTCCTGAGGATATCTGTGCACGCCGCGTCTCACAGTCAGCGTCCCCACGTTGTGCCTCTCTGACCTGCTGTAGTAGTGGAGGACTGACTGTGAGAGACTGAAGGAAGGCTGCTCCATCTCTATCCACAAAGGATATCTGCAAAGAGGATAGCTGCTCTGTCACCTCCTCAAGTAGTTTAATTCCCATCCTCATGCTGAGGGTATCGGCTACCACGTTCCCCATTCCAGGAGTATAAACTATCTCAAAGTCATAGTCCTGGAGGAACTCGAGCCATAGCCGCTGTCTCAGATTCAGTTCCTTCTGAGAGAAGATGTACCTGAGAGTCTGATGGTCAGAAAAGACTGTAAAGCGCTCGCCCATCAGATAGTTTCGCCACGTCTTCAGGGCGAAGACCACTGCTGCTAACTCCAGGTCAGGGGTAGCGTAGTTCTGCTCATGCGGCCTCAACTGACGTGATCCATAGGCGATCACTGCCCGCTCCTGCATCAGTACACAACCGAGTCTGGTCCCTGATGCATCGCAGTAGACTACATACCCTACTCCCTCCTCAGGAAACCTCAAGATAGGTGCGCTCTTCAGTCTCTGTCTTAGCTCCTAGAAGCTCTAATGACATCTGTTTGACAACACAAAGGGTTTCCCCTTCTTCATCAAATCTGAGAGTGGTTCCAAAACTCTGGAGAAGTATGGCACGAATCTCTGGTAGTATCCAGCTAGACCCAAGAAACTTCGCACCTCTGTCACACTCCTGGGTGGCTCCCAAGCTAAAACTGCCTCGATCTTCGCAGGATCCACTGTAACTCCCGCCTCAGAAATGACATGTCCTAAGAAGTCGACCTCACGTATCCAGATCTGACACTTCGAGAGCTTCGCATAAATTTGGTGCTCTCGGAGTGTGTCTAGTACAACCCGTAAGTGGTAGGCGTGCTCCTCCTTAGTCGTCGAGTAAATCAAAATGTCGTCAATGAAGACCACGACAAATCGATAGAGGTATGGCTGAAAGATCATGTTCATGAGAGCCATGAACACTGCTGGAGCATTGGTTACGCCGAATGGCATAACCAAGAACTCATAGTGGCCATACTGACACCTGAAGGCCATCTTCTGCACGTCCTCATCTCGAACTCTGAGCTGGTGATAACCTGACCTAAGGTCTATCTTCGAGAACCACCGTGCTCCCTTGATCTGATCGAAGAGGTCATCAATCATAGATAGCGGATACTTGTTCCTCACGGTCACCTGGTTCAGGCGACGATAGTCAACACAAATTCGCAAGCTCCCATCCATCTTCTTGGCGAACAATATCATGGAAGCCCAGGGTGAAACACTGGGTCGGATAAACCCATTGCCCTGCAAGTCCCCCAACTGTACACGTAGCTCTCTAAGATCAGCGGGGTCCATCTGATATGCTGGAGTCGATATCGGGGTTGTCCCGGGGTACAGGTCAATATAAAAGTCTACCTCTCTGCGAGGAGGTAACCCTGGAACGTCGTCGGGAAAAACATCCGCAAACTGATCCACCACTGCAGGAAAACCACGACTCTACACGTCAACTGCTCCTAGGATGAGGCTAGCCAACTGATGAGTGATGGGCTGTCCTCTCCTCTGCGAGAGTCCATCCTGTGCTGCAAAGGCTCCCTTCTCGCCGGTGAAGGTGAACCTGCTCCTATCGATGCGTACACATCGCACCTTGCACCTAATACAGTCAATCTGTGCATGGAATGTAGTCAACCAATCCATCCGCAAGATGATGTCGTAAGGCCTCGACGCCGCTACAAGAAGATCCCAGCCGAAGCTCTCACCTCCTAGAGTAAGCTCACACTGCCGGCACTAGTGCATAATCGTCGAGTCTGCTCCCGTAGGAGTCTCTAGCCGTAAGGATCGAGCCAACGGCTCTGTCAGAATCTCTGAGCTCCGTACAAGGGCAGCGGCTATGAAAGATTTACTCGCTCATGTGTCTATAAGTACTACAGCAAGGGTGGGATAGACACAGATAGTACCTCGAATAATCTCAGGTGCACCATGGTCGTAGGCCTCTGCTGCCTCGAGTTGTGCCTGTCTCTGCCTTCCAGCTCCCTGTGGTCGGGGTGGACCTCCTGGTGGTGGTGGTGGTAGAGCCTCAAAGCGTCACCCACCACCTGCTTCTTGGCCAGCTCCCCTGCCTCATCCGCATCCTCCCTGCGGACCGCCACGGTCGACCCTCTGCCTCTGCCTCGGTGGTCCCTCAATCTTCTGCTGCACCTCGGCACGACGGGTCGGGAAATCACGAGCCATGTGGCCCTGCCCGCCGCATCAGTAGCACTGCCTGCCTCTCGAAAGACTGGCTCCGCGCTGTGTGCCCCGCACTGCTGAGCCAGCGTCCTGAGGTCATCTGCCTGAGGGTCTGGTCTGCCTGGACCCAAGAGTCATCTGTCGACTGCCTGCTGTAGAAGACTCTTCTACGTGTCGCCCTACGGTGGGTCTCGGCGCTGGTGTAGACTCAGAAAGAAATATCTCGATCAAAAGTGCTTTCTCCAGTACTCCTGCCTGAGTCGGAATGCTGAGGGAGATCAGTGATGCCCGTATCTTGTGTCTCAATCCCTGCTCAAAGGTCCGGGCCCGGAAGAATGGTTCTCATACCATGTCGGTCGAGTAGCACGAGAGATCGGTAAATCTCGCCGACTACTGGGCGACCGTCATGCTGCCATGCCGCAACTGAAGAAGCTCCTGAATGCACACCGCACGGAGGGTGGCTGGGTTGAACTCTGAGCGGAAGAGGCTTTCAAAGTCCGTCCAAAGTAGAGATGCCTCATCGTGAACCTGGAGCATCAAGCTCCACCATCGGCCTACTACTGCGTGCAGTAGGCTCGCAGCGAGGATCACCATGAGGTCTGCTGGTGTCCTCACTAGCTTGAAAACTCGTACGACTGCCTCCAGCTAGTCCTCGGCTGCCTGGGGGTCCGTCTCCCCGCGGAACCTGGGCGGTCGCTGGCGCTGGAACTCATGCAGTGCACTAAGGCGACGTGCATCATCAACGGCTGGGGCTGGAAGCATCGGTGGCTCGGCGGGTAGAGCTACTGCTGGTGCCACTACTGACAAAGGGCCCTGCACTGAGGCCTCATCGCTCGGTGGGTTGTCGTCATGCTCGACTCTCAGAACCCTAGCTGGCTGACATCGTGGGGCCATCCTGGAAAGGAAACTGGTGCGCCATGGTCAGAACAGTATACCTGGTTAGCTGACACAAAGTAATCACAATGAAAACTTGAAACACACACGCAATCAATGTTTTCGTGCATTAAGTCGGAAATCAGAAGTCAAGGTCCTGGTGTACAGATACGTCGGCCGCCGCACCAACACTGGACTCCCTGGACTGATAACCACACCCAATACGCTAAACACTATTGCTTCACATATAAAAGATCAGAGTTCGCGGTAGAACCGAACTCCTTTGATACCAATTTGTCACGACCCGTCCTCGGGGCCCGTGCTGTGACTACACCAAGCCCGCCTTCCATAGGCCAGGGGATGGCGACTAGCACCAAGTCATAAATCCTGGTAAAGGGAAGGCATTTCCTTTGAAAAGTAAACAAGCACCGTAGAGTAAGTGAGCAGAAAAAGTAAACACTATGTAAAAACTGGTACAACAGTAAGTGCGGAAAAATTAAATGGGCTAGTATACAAACCCAAACTGAAAGTAAAGTACAACTCGAAAGGAAAACAGCAATAGTAAAGCAAAACTACAACGCCGAGATTTCCACTGGAAATCCCGCCTGAAGGGTGGGTACAGATAGCTCCACTGCTCCTCGGGTTCCGCCGTCCGCTCCGAGTATGTCCCGCCCAGTGGTCCACCTCCAGGTACCGTCCTTCTCTGCAAGCCTCCACCACGATCAACGCTGTCCGTCGTCTGCAACCAACACAACGTAGTGCGGGCATAGCTCGTGCAGGGGTGAGTATAAGCTACTCAGTAGGGACCTCAAAACCCCCGAAGGTCTCCCAAAATCCACAAAGGATAAACCACAAAGGAAAAATACAATCACGAAGTAACAACCGACACTGCTTAGGTATATGCCCATACATATACCTAAGTCATCAATTCCAATACGCTCCAACCTCCGATCCCAAGTACAACCCAGTCCACACAGGAAAGCATACGTATTCCACACAGGAAAGCAAAACGTAATCGAAACAGGATAGCACAACACAATCCACATAGGAAAGTAAACATGATTCAGCTCACACAGTAATACTTCTTCAAAAGATGATAGAGATGATCACTGATCCATCTAAGTTGTCGGACCCACGAAGGATCGATAGGTACTAACCCCCGCAAAGACCCACACAGGATCGGACCCACACAGGATCTGTAGGCGCTGGCTCACACAGAACCGATGAGCGCTGACCCACACAGGATCGGACCCACACAGGATCGGTAGCACTGATCCACATAGGATCGCTGAGTGTTGTAGCCGTCGTCGTCGAATCCACTGAGGATCTCTGCACAGTCGTCGTCGCAGTCACAGTAGCAGTCGCAGCCAGCACTAGGGTTCCCGCACACAGTAAACTCGTTCAGGAGGGTCTGCTCCACGAGCCGAGAGGCTGATACATCAACTGACACATAGTCCAGAGTTGATGTATCCAAAAGTTCTGTATCTCCAACAGGAACTCAACGTCGCAGACGGCGCGTCAATCGGACGCTCGGTCTGAGAGTTATGGGCTTTTTCATCCCAGGGGCCCGGTTGGTTTTTAAGGAAAAACCAACCCGACCGTACTCCACCTGCGTCCAAACCTCGGGAAAAGTATTCCAAAAGATTTGTCTCACTTAGAGAAAATCATCAAAGTCGACGGCACGTCAATCGGACGTCCGAAGCTCAAGATATGAGTGTTTCCACTCTGAGGGCCCGGTTGGTTTCGTGTACGAACCAACCCGGCCGAACTCAAAGTATTCCGAAACCTTGAGTACGATATACTGAAACAACTGTCTCGTTCAAAGGATCGTTTCTCTGCTGACGGCGCGTCGATCGGAGGTCCGTAGCCTGAGTTATGGGCAATTGAACCCAAATGGTCCGAAAATGGGGGTTTCGGGCCCGAGACCGACCCGGCCCGAGACCCCCGGGGTCGTCCCGAACCGGGTCGACCCACCTCGATCCGAGTCGGCCTGGCCCGGCGCGGCCCGGCCTGGCGGACCAGCTGGGCACAGCGCGCCCAGCGCACTGCCAGCTCGGCCACTGGCCGAGCCGTTTCGGCAAAGGGGGGGGGCCTGCCCCCCTGTGTAACCGTGGCCCCCCCATTTATGGGGGCTGTTTGGATGTCCAGCCGGGGGAATTTATTTCCCCCGGATCCTCCCTGTCCGGCCGGCCCGACCTTGTCGGCCCGTTCTTGTTTAGCGGGACCGACGATGGCCGATCCCCTTCCGGCTCCGACGCCGGCGGCCCGGTCCGGCCGCCGGTCACCTTGCTCCGCCGTGGCCCGGAACCTGCCGCGACCCTTGTCGTCCGACGTGGCGTGACGACGCCGCGCCCCTCCGCCGTGGCCCCAGAACCGGCTGCGGTATTTTATGGTGCCTCTTATGTGGCAAGATGGTGTCGCGTCCATGGATTAATTCGCGGCGCGGCGTGACGGCGTCGCGTCCTTGATCTTCATTCCACGGCGCGGCGCGACGGCGCCGCGTACTTCCTTTCGCTTGATTCTGCGTGGTGCGACAGCACCACGCCTTCCCGTAACAAACCACAAAGGAACCAACATGAAATAAGGAGGAGGGTAGGCCGTGTTCGTGCGGTCCTTCCCCCTCACGTTATTCGATAACAATTGGTTTTAATCCATGAAGATCGTCAAGTTGATATTCACAAACAAAAAAATAAATAAAACCCCTACCTCGGTTTCAAGAACGGTGTACGTCAACGAGCCGCGGAAGACAAGCGTCGCGGAAGCCGGGCGTTGCGGAAAACGAACGTCGACGTCGCGAAGTGAGGATTCGAATTCGTTGACGGAGATTTCGTCACGGAGAACCGTCGCGGAAGAGATGACATGGAAGAATAACGTCGTGTTAGACGACGTCGCGTCGCGGGTCGGTGTCGCGGAAGACGGTCTCCGAGGGCTCGGAGCTCCACGTCGGAGATCGTTCGTTCTTCACATTCTTCGTCAAAGGTAAAAGAAGAACTTAAGGCTTCCTTAGCTTTTTCTGTCCAAATTCTCTCAAACAACTAAACACCAACCCCAAAATAAAATAATCCTCCCACTTATTTTATTAACCCAACATAGGTTTTGGAATTTCAAGAGTTTGAAATTCAAAACCCACATTTAACTCACTTAAGTTATTAACATAAGATGTTATAAAATTAATGAGGAGATAAGTTATAAAAACATAAATGGGGGGTTTAGAGGGGTTAGGAAAGTGAGGGGTTGGGCTCGTGTGGGTCCCACCATACCTTATCCTCTCATGGTTGGTTATAAAAAGTGGGTCCCACCCCCATCATCCTTACTTAGGATAAAACTACCAAGTGGGAAAAATAAAAATTGTTAAATTTTTATTTTCAACTACCACAAAAATTAATAACTCCCCTCGTGTAAACGCAACTCCAAAACAGGAGTTCCTAAGCAATTACTGGCGGTGTGGTTCCATCGGTACCCTCAGAATTCGATTTCGGGCATCGGTTCAAAAGTTATAAATTCCTGCTCATTCGTTCACTGAACGTATCCAAGCTAAACTTCGGATAGAATTTCCGGGAACTCCGGGCCTCGGAATCAAGTGCCGTCTGAAACTGTGTTCTTGTAAAATTCCAAAGAAAATTATGAAAAAAAAATTCCCTTGAATTTTAAGGGTCTTTACAGTAACAACTCTGATAAGATGTTTGAATCCTGAATCTAGGAAAACAGGTACACGAAAACCGGCCTTACTAAACATCTAGTATGACAATCCATGTAGATATGACCAGGTAAATTCATCTGCTCATTATGAACCATTTTTAATAGATAAAAATTCTGAAATGAAAATTATTTAGGAAATAAATAATGGATAACAACGATTGAAGCCTTAAAAATATTATGTTCTGGAAATGACTATAATGTATAAGTAATCATTTTATTTTCATTACATTGACCTTTATAATTTTAATAGATTATGATAATCATTCCTAGTTTTCAATTTATTATAGTTAATGGGAAAAAATTGCTGGTATTAGGTTCCCAACTGTTGTGACAGAAAATGTGAGGAATTTCATAAAAACATTCCCAAATTGATGGATGAGCGAATCAAAAAAATTGTCATGATACTCTTTTATCTAACATATTTATTGAATATAAACATGGATTGTGATTAGTTCGGAAACATCCCTATGATATAACAATCCACAATCGAGAGATTTATTAAACAAAGGCCTCCAACCTTCAATGCATCACATGCTCCCTTATGCATGGAATAGTGGATCAACTACATTGAGGGAGAACCTAGTAAATAGTGGCCATTGATCAATAATATGAAACCTAATGAAGTGATTGGAATAGTGGATTGGAATGAAATTTGGATAAAATTTATAGATAACTACTTTTTTGTCACCCACCATATTAAAACATAATGTTAATTACATTCACTCATGAAAAATGATCTTGAACCTATTGTGGGGTACGGGGAAATCATAAAAATAAATGAATTATACGACTCTTGATTTTTTGTTACCCCCGAATGAATGGTTGAAAAAATTTGGTGTGAAAAAACCTAATTATTATAATTCATCAAAAATCCATGACATGTATATCTATGTATAAATTTTCAAATGATCCCTCAAAGTTGAAATGCTGATTTTTGAATCTCAAGGGTATTGTGCATATAAATTCAGACAGTGTAGTTTAATTCTGGTAGACCAATATAGTGATATAATAGTTCCATGAATTTTCAATATCACAATTTTCAATGGTGGGGGAAGAAGTAGCACTAAAATTGAATAGAGGGAAGAAGGAAATGGTTTAGGTGCGGTAATGAACGACACCTATATATAAATTTATGATAGGGGAAACAAACAAATGTGTGTGATGAAATGAATTATCGGGTAAACCCTTAGAACATTTTCCATTTCTTCAACTACAAGTATCCATGAAATATTGTGAATCAGATACTATTTATAAGGGTTTTTAGAGGTATCCAATAACCTTAGAGGAATAAATAGTGAGCCACTTCCTTTACTACATCCGAAGTGAATCTCGAAAATAATGTGGTGATGGGTACTCTACTTATTCATTGAAGAAAAAAGAATTTAATTTTGGATTTTATTTCTATGCATTAAATTATATAAAAAATGTTAACTAGAACTATCCAAAAACCACCGTATATCATGGCAGTAGAGATGTCGGTGATAATGATAAATGAGGAAATTACTGCATACCATTTATTTAACTCTTCCCCAATCACAATTTGTGGGATGATCTTCCCAGAAAACATTCCATACTCCTTTTGGGGTAATTTTCACGATTATAGTCATGGATTAGATTTTACAATATAGTTCTGACATAAAATTTCACAAGAATGAAATCACGCTCTTAATGGATAATCGTACCTACATTCTATACAAGTGAAAGGAGAAGGATGAATATTCATTAGCATAGGCTTATTAGCCGTGAATATTAAATCCACTATGAGGAGAGCATTCACAAATGATTAATTCTATCAAATAATTCATCCCCACGAGCATTCTTATTTTGTGGGACTATGAAGATGTGTTTCCTGATGAACTACATGGTCTTCCTCCAAGATATGATCTTGATTATTAAATCAATCTTATTCGTTGAGCATTTAAAATATAATATAATCAAAATAGGATATATGTTGTTTAACTTTAGGAGATAAATCAATAACTATATGATAATATGGATAAGGGTTTATATTCTCTAGTGAATCAACATGGGGTACACCTTTCCTCTTAGTAGTGAGGAAGGATGGATCAATGCACCTATACAATGATTATCGTGAGTACAAAAAGAACCTTATAAATAACAAGTATATGTTTCAACAGTTTGATGGATATTTTGGATAGCTACATAGATGAAAAAATCATATTAAATGTGGATAAACTGTCAGTATATTACCATTTTGAGGTGATGGAGGAGGATATCCCAAAGACTTCTTTTCATACTACATATGGGAAGTATGAGTTCTTAGTAATGTCATTTGGGCTCACTAATGATCCAAAAATCATTATGGAATTGATGAATATAGTCAATAATCATTACCTTGAAAAAAATATTATCCATTCTCTATGATATTGTAATGTAATATAAAACCAAGGAAGGGGAATGTGGAACATATGAGAATTGTTCTAGAGAAGTTTCCAAAAGATTTTCACTATTCTAAGTCAAAGAAGTTGTTATTCTATTTGAAGAAAGTTTTTTTATTAAGGAACAATATCATAATAAATGGGGTATATGTGGATACATCGAAAGAAACATAAATTTAAGGATTGATATGACCAATATCCATGACTAAAATCCATAGTTTCTTCCAGTTTTTTGGATATTTTAAACGATTTGAAGGAAATTTCTCATGATTATTGAAGAAAATTATCATGATAAATCTGAAAGGATTCATGATCTCTTGGAATGAAGAATTTTATAGAATAATAATGGAATTGAAATGGAGTCTTACCACTTCCCTTCTGCTCCCACTACCCACAAGTGGAATCTTTTCATAAATTTTATCAATGTTTTGATCAAGGGATTGGCATGTGTGTCGATAAAATATGAATATGCCTATTTAAACGCCTTATGGAAGCTTCAAATTCATGTGTAAATCCATACCACTAATGATCTACTATTGGATGTAATGATCTATGGATTTAAAATCATCTAGAATTATCTCTATGGCGAGAAGTGTGAGATATATAGTAGTCATAAGAGCCTCAAATCTATATTCAAATAGAATGTGCTTAATATTAACATGTGAAGTATGTTAGATATCCTTACGGATTACCAATTCTCATTCCAATATAATCATATTAAAAAAATATTTTGGTGGAAGAACTATGTCTAAAAGACACAACAATTATATCATTGATGATAATTTAGAAGGAAATGATCATCTTGAATTTGAATAGCAGGAATAAGAGAATCATAATGAAAAGAACATCATAAATACTTTCAATAATTATTTCTCAACCATATCTTTATGGAATGTAAATGAATGATCAGTAATATTATGTGGGGATTTAATAGAATTTTGAAATGTTAATAAAATGGAAATAATCATATTTATAATTTAATGAAGAAGGAATTGTGACATTTGGGTCAAAAAACTGTATTCACTAAGATCATATGTCAATTAGGGATCAAATAAATGATGCATGTATATAAAAATTATTTATTATCCTAGGAAACACAATGATGTTTCAATATCTCTAAGGGAAATATTTTTCGGACAACATTATGAAGTACTTCAATGAATATACATCAAACTTTTTGGAATTCCCACAAGTGAAGGATGAAAAGATGAATATTAATGGGATGATAGAACCATTTCCCTTTCTAATAGGGAATGAAGAAAACAATTCCATGGACACTATCACATAATAAAAAAATATATCCATATGAAAAAATTTATCTAGGTTGTAATGGATTGTTTTAAAAAGTATACACACATTAATAAGATGTGACAGGATTTCTCCCCAGAACAATGATAATTTATATACACTAGTGAAGTTGTATAGTTGTATGGAGTAACACACTCAAGTGTATCTAATTGATATCCTATATTCACATCCATATTCTGAAGAAGCCACCAACTATCTCTAAATAGTTAGATGAATTTTAATACTATGTTTCTTCATCAAATTGATCATCAATTTGAGTGGACCATTCAGGCACTAGAAGGCATGATCTATTCATGTTATAAGGACATAAAAAATAGATGAGACAAACATATTCATTTGGTTGAGTTCAATTACAAAACCATCCTACAGAATATCAACCAAATATATCCGTATAAATCCCCTTATGGTAAAAGATGAAAAACACCATCATGATGGGATAGTTTTGGGGATTGAAAATGTCTAGGTATTGAAATGTTTGAGTAAGTGGTGGGAAATGTTAATACCATTGTGTAGCACATCAAATCTACTATATGTTAAAAAAAGAGCTATACTAAAAATTATTTATGATAATTAGAGTTTGAGGTCATAGATGTGGAATTACTATAGATTCCTCCATGGATTAATGTGATGAGATTTTTGAATAAAGGAAATCATAATCCAAGGAACATCATCCCTTTTTATATTATTTATCCCATCTGAAATTTGGTCGGATGACTAGCTCTCCCACAAAACATATCTCATGTAAATGATGTATCTTATGTATCCCTCTTGAGAAATCACTTACAAGACCCCTCACACGACCCCAATCCATTGTAGGTACCATTGGAGAATTATATTTCTTATGAAGAGAATGTCATGATGTTCTTAGATCGTAGGGAATATATTTTACAAAATAAGGAAATTAACCTTTGTCAAATTTTTTGCAAAAACAATAAGTTTGATGAACCAACATGGGAACTGAAGGGGGTGTTGAAGAAGAATTACCATATACTATTTTAGTGTCAGAAATGAAAAAATTGGGGCTAAAATTTCTAAAGGTGGAATATTGTAACAACTCGAACAGTAATTAATAATATTACACTTTGTGAATTAATTAAATTTATTATGGTTAAGAAAACACATGAACTTATTTTTTGTTATTATATGAAATTGGGTTAAAATTATAATTATGTATCATTACCTCTGATAATATAATTATTTTAAAGTTAACACATGATTTTTAAAAAAATGGAATTTTACCAAATAAAATTCAAACATAAAAAGTAATTAATAGACTCAACAAGTTAGATCATAACCTCTGAGGACCATTTTATTGATCTTCAATGGGTGATAGACTTTTTGGGAATTCCATAAACCACACCCAAGCTATGATCTATAACCATAAGCTGGTGAAACGATTCTTTGGAGAAGTTCAAGCACATCAAGATCATGACCCAAAACATGTTCACTAAACAACCCCATGAATGCCCCACAATCATGCCCCTTACTCATAGATAACATGCTTTTGTATTAATGGGAAATGTAATAAGAAACCATAAATAAGAATATGTACATTATTTTGTATAATATATTGAAAATATTTTCATTCATTTATTGTTATATTGTAAATTATTTTAGAAGGAAAAAAGAGTATATTTGGTTAATATTCAAATTCCATTAAAAATATAATTTGATGAATTAATGTTTTATTTAAATAAATAATAATTTTAGAATTTTTTTATTAAATTAGTTCTTTTAAATATAAATGATCATATTATTTTTCGGAGGTAAATATAATTTTTATTAAGGTTTAAAATTTAATTCCCATGAACCCTCCTTTTCCTTGAATTTTAGTTGAATTTTAAAATTAAAAATTCACATATTTAGAATATTATATAGATAAAATGAATTTTATTCATTGGAATCAATAAATCTAAATTATTCAATGGTTAATTTTTAAAATTTTATTGATAATGTCAAATTTCAGGTAATAATTAAAAAAAATATGAATATAATTTGTGTTTTATGAAATCTAAATGACCAAAATGTGATTTAATAAATAATATTTATTACATAAATGAAAAAATATATTTTTTACCTTTATAATAATTTGATTTTAATTTTATTTGATTTATTTTGTAAATAAAGTATGAATCCTCCAAAAATAATAATAAATTTAAAGACTTTAAAATCAATTTTTTGATGAGGGGGACTCACCTCCACATCACCAATTGTAATATTTTAATAGGTTGTGCCATTTGGATAATAAACTAATGTAATATAGAACAATTTGGAAGAAACAATGTGAAAAATACATTCAATGGTTTGTGGATTTAGATATTTTATTATGGATAGAAAAAAACATAAATAAAACTAAAATCCCCTCCATTCCAAATAAACCGACTAAAGATCCCATTTCTATTCATTCAAACATCATAGAGAACATACTCAATATTCACTCCACAACCCATAATCCCCAAATTTTGGATCAAATCATTCATTAATCCGCTGAAAATATATTGGAGTCACACACTGTAACACCCAATGATTTCATAGTACCTTATTTCTTCAAAATAATTCAATAACATGCACTACACGAACACTAAGTTCAAGCGCACCATGACTTACCAAACTAGCCGTTCTAAAGCAGTTATGAATAGTATTAACTAAATTTTGAACATTATATAATCCTTATAATTTCAGAATCCATATTATGAGTTTCATAGACATAATGTAAGAACAAATACATTTTTTTAAGATAAAAGAATTATTTTTAAAAAAATGCAATTTTACCACCTTTTAATGGTGAACCCTTTTTAAATAAAATATTTGAAACATTTATATATTCAATTTGACGAAATAAACATCTTCTTTATAATCGTGACATAATATTTTAGTTTCATAATATTTTATGTGTTTTTCTGATATCTTTAATATTTATGTTAATAGTGAAAAAAACTAAATTTTAACTAAAAACATATTTTTTAATAAAAATAATTTATAGTGTTAAATTATACATTTTAATGGTTTGGAAGTATAAATAGATTATATATTTACCATTTAATCAAATTCTGGTCATTGTACGTAATTTTAGATTGAAATTGTACATAAAGAAGTGTTAATGTTCTGATAGTTTTTATTTTGTAAAAATATACCTTTTAGTTTTGACAATGGGAATTAATATTAAATTAAAAACTGAAACTTCTATGTTTTGAATTTTGTAAAATAGACATCATTTTTGGATTCGGAATATCTAAATTATCCTACGGTGACATTTTGGTAATTTTCTGAAAACGTACATTTTTTGATAAATAGGGAAAAACACTAAGTTATAGTTTAAAGCAGGATTTTTATTTAAATAATTATATATTTTATTTAAATTTGTTTTTGCTGAAAATATATACACAATACCTATATAAACTCAATGTAATTCATTGGAGTTAATTTATAATAATTTTAGATATATAAAAATTTTATCGATCTTTTTACCGTCTTTTACCCACCTCCTAGGAGCATTTGAAAATTTAAATAAAACAAAATTTTACCACTTTTGTGAGTTTCATTTCAAAAATCAGAGAGGCATGGTTAATATTAAAGAGTAAAATTTGGTTCAATAAGATATAAATAGTTGTTGATGAATAGTAACTTTTTTACTTTTAATTACCACGGTTAAAAGTAAATAGGGTAATTACGGGTA
Source organism: Viscum album (assembly GCA_963277665.1). NCBI lineage: Eukaryota > Viridiplantae > Streptophyta > Magnoliopsida > Santalales > Viscaceae > Viscum > Viscum album. The sequence goes on from OY728137.1 coordinate 1,664,710,682, forward strand.
AAAATAATATTATTTTTACCCTAACACATGTTTTAATTATACTTGATAAGTGTAATTCAACGAAAAAAAATTTGGAATAAAATATGACCCTTTAGGTTCACTTGGATTAGATTAAAACATTTATTATTTTTTTATTTACAGAAGAGTTAAAAGAGTTAAAATCAAAGATTCATTAACTAAACCGTTTTTAATATAGCGTTATACATTAGATAAATTCTACTAAAAATATTCACTATAATGATAAATTTTTTTCATAAATAATGGTTTTTATTTATTATTTTTAGAGATAAAAGAATTAAATTTATTAATTACACAATAATAATACAGTAATTACCTTATTAATGAAAGAATCCAATAAATGGTATTATAAATATTAAAATTATTATAATTTCAATGTTTTTATGACATAAAATAATTATCAAGGTGAATATGACATGTTAGGATTGATTGATTTGATTTTTTTTTCAGAAATAATCATGCTGTTATTATTTTATCAAAAAACAAATACCAAAGAGTGTCAAAATTTACATAAAATAGTTTATTAAAATATATATTATATTATTAATTGATATAATAGTCCTAAAAATCAATGGTTCGGCCAAAAGACTTATATAATAATATATATGAAAATAATGAACAAATTGTGGTTTTATTGGTAGTATATAGTATGTTTATTAACCCTATAGTGTATAAATAAAATAAGGCATGGTAAAAGTTACATTATTTAACTTAGAGTTAAATCTAAATGATAAAGTTAAAATGGTAGCCTAAACTTGTCTAAAACCTATTAGTTGAGAGGCTTTTGACCCATCCCTACCCTAGACTCTAAATAAATTACTTTGGATCCATTATAAACCGAATATGAATTTATTATAAAATAATATTTTATATTTTTCAAAAGGTGCCCCTCACCCCTCTATTAAAAGGGAACTTCTCCTTATTTCAAATTCACACCTACAAAGCCATTTGGCTTAGCCAACCCAGCCCAAATATCCTCCCAACTATCGTAACTTCATTATAGAGGCCATCCTTTGGTCAAAAATCCATCCTATGGATCCCTTTTGATCAAATCATAAGGAAGAACCCGAAGAAGAGATAATAATTTCACCACCCTCTTTCAAGTTCTTCACTTCTTCCACTTCTTCTTTTATTGTTATTTCCATTCAAATTAATAAATCCAGTATCATCTATATTGTGATGTTATTATAAATATGGAACAATTATATTCATTATTCTATACATCTTAGGAGTGATATTTTCACCTTGTGTGTGTACGTATGGCTTACTGTCTCCACTACGTGGTGTAATTTGTTATTCAACACTATGTTATTTGGATGGATATAATGGTGATTAATATTTATATAAATAAAAATAATAATAAGACAATGACTCTATAAAATTAATATACCATTCAATTACACACCTTTAATAAAATGATATTGTCGCTCGTGTGTACGTACAGATTACCATCCCATGATGTGATGAGATTCATTTCCACATTCACCATTCATGGATGATTATAAAAACATATGTTACTAATAATTATGTAACATATGAAATAATAATGCTGCTATATATATATATGTACTTACATATATCTTATTCACTTTGTTCCATTCAATATAATAGGAAAATGGATGAATTAAATTTTAAATTATAGCATAATTATGATACTATAAATTGTAAAATAACAACAACATTATTTCTTTTAGACTATTTATAATATTTAATAAATAATTCCTCTATATTTATAGACTACCACCAAGATGAAACATCAAGGTTCATGTTTCATGAATTACATAAATGGTTTATATTAAAAAAATTATATAATTTAAAAATGTGATAATTATAACATGTTTATATTCTATAGGTAATGGAATGAAAACTTGTTTAACCATAGTCAGCACACCAATGTTATTGTATGTTATAAAATTAAAAAACCTAAAATATCCACTGTAATCATACTCATATTAGAAAGTAAATAAAATATTTTCATAAATAAAATAAATATAATAATAATATGTAATTTACCATGAATGGAGTTATGATGATGGTGAAAAGGTAATAAACATTTATTATTCTAGTTTTATAGAATATACAATATTTGATGGTATATAAGCTATGGTATTTTCCATTAAGTTATTTTTTTAAAATTTCAATGCACTTTTTATTCATTTCCATGTTTATTTTAATGAATCAAAATAGGTTATTATCTATGAAATAATGTATTCTATGTGTAATTTTTACTTATATTTTACTTACTTTACACTACTTTCAAATTTAATATTTCAAACATTTTCTATATCAGTTGTTTTCGACCCATTATAATAGAGTGAAAACTATTTTTATATTATATAGTATATAATATCCATTTCAATTCCATTATAATTTTCATTTCGTATACCAACTACTATATAAAATAGTTCTTCAATGAATATCCATTTTGTAATCTTCATGAATGTTTTCAAATATAATTATTTTTAATGAAAATGTATATTTTTCGTTATAATAATGTGATAACGAATTTATTTTTTATTAAGTGTTCTACCATAATTTTAATATTTTTATGATGAAAAAATGAAATATAATAATCCTGATAAGGTATAAGATAGTTATACATGTTGATTGTTGAGGTAAATATTTCTCATTATGACGTGTGATCTAAATATAGTTTTCAAATTTTATTTTAATGATTGTTTAAAAAGTGATATAAATATTTTCATATATTAATAAATATTTTATTATCTATTATATATTTTATAGGTTGACTCTAAATATTCATCATAATAGTAAAACTTTTATCTACATCATGATAATTTATTTGTAAGTTTTAGACATTAAATAGTTAAATTTAATTGATACACAATGATGATGTTGTAATATATTTATTAATGGAGTAATGAAATAAATTATATTAATACTATTAAGAAAAATATAATTTAGTATATTTGATTCTATAAATAAATTTTATATTTTACTATGACTTGTTATGTTTGAGTTATTATAGTATTTTCGAGTTAATCAAGTATATAAAATTTTATAAAAAGTAATGTAAAAAATAGTGTCAAAATTGAAATAACTGGGATTTTAAAAAACAGTTTTTTGAATGGAAATAATATTCCTAAAAACCTATATTTTATCCAAATAATAACTATAATGTCAAATATTTCAAGAGTGATCTAATTAGGGCTATTTTGGAATTTTATAGTTAATATCTAAATCTTAATGTTCAAAAAGTCAATTTTTCACTGTAAGAGTTAAATTGTTTTTATAAAGGATAGAGCAAAATGATATGGATAATGTTGTGAAGTAAACATGTCTAAAATTCCATTTTTGAGGTTATTTAGATCCATATTCATCTTAAATTATAATTAACTCACATTTTATCTCTTTTAAATTGAATATAAATTTATAATAAGATAATAGTTTTTCAGATTCCTAAAGTGCGCATCCCACCTCTTATAATAGAGAACCTCTCCTTTTATTTTATACATAACACTAAATCATTTTGGCTCAAACAAAACCTATCCATTTATCCTCCATAAATCCCTTACTAAATCTTATATGTCATAATATATGTACAATACCAACCTATTGATCCATTTTGATTAAATTAAAAGGATACACTCGAAGATGAGGTTATTTTTTTAATAACTCTTTCAATGTTCATTTCTTATCCTATTTTATTTTCCTACGTTTTTCAATACTAATGAAACCTCTATATTACATAATATATTCTGAGATTTTTTTAAAACTATGGGACAACAATATTTATTCAATTACTCATCCTATTAAAAACAATATCACCATGCATTTAAACATTCGAATTACCGTCTATACGACGTGGTGAAAACTATTATTCATATTTACATTTTTTCAATCAGTATAACGATGTATGTAAATGATATAAATAATAAATATGATAATATTAATTTAATTTATAATTAATATATCATAAAATTCAATACCACTTAAATATTACGGTAATGATACCTTTGATTGTGCTTATGTATGGTTTACCGTCTCCAAGACGCGTTGAGATTTATTATCCATGTTACCCATTCAACAATTATTATAAAGTATTTATAATAAACAATAATTAAAAATATGAAGTAAATATTATACTATATATATATATATATACTTTAAATTACTCTATTCAATATTATTAGAAAATGGAAAACATGTCATTACGTACATTCAAAATACCATATCCAAAAATAGTGTTTTTCATTTCATTTATTAGTTTTTATATATATTTATATATTGAATATATATGATATAAAAATATATTTTTTACATTTTGGATGTAATTAAATACTTATATAAGTAATAATATCAATAAAAACTAGTCAAAACACATATGATAAACAATGATATTATTACCAAAAATGTTGAATTCACATGGAGTTGTTAAGTGATTGGGTAATATATAATAATAACTAAATCTTATATGATAACATTGATATTATTATTATTCTATCATAATTTAATAAAATTTTTAAAACCACTATATAGGAGTATTTGACATGTATGGATGGAATCATACCTATAGTAAGGGGATTTGTGTCTCACCTTTATTTCTATGAGACACATGCCACATACTCTACATGTTTCTCATACGTGGTGTATATACAACCCATGAATTTATTCTTTTTGTATTAACTATAATATAATGATATTTACCTGTACATATAATTTTTTTCGAACATAGGGAACATTATTATATTGATTATAGTGCGATGAGTATTGATTTAATAATCTGATACATTTTTAGGGATTGCTTCATTTTATGTTTCCATTAGAGAAAATTTATCATCCAAATAAATGTTATCAAAAAAATCTTTTCGTAATGTTATTTAATATTATCATTATATGTTTAAAGTTATTTTACCGATTTTTTGACTTTTTACTTAACGGTTTGAAATGAGGAATTCTTTTGTTTTCCAAAAAAGATACTTTTGACATTTCTACAAGATTTCATAGAATGATATTTTTTAGAAAATTTGGAATGAATATATTTATACATTTTTATGTGAACATATTACCTTGAATCGTCCTGTACAATCAAACAATGTAATATTACAACAAATTGTTTTACTTTAACATTGCTTTCAATTTTATTAAATAGAAACTATTTCAATAGATAAATGATATTTTTCTAATGATATATTTTAATTGATTTATGTGATTAATATATATGTTTTCAATTTTGATTGAATCGAATGGGTTTTGAAAATTTTTAAATTTTTTCAATCCGATTTTGAAGGAAAATTCATGTTCCATTAGATCTTTAAAAATCCTATTTCACCTATGATGGTATGAATTTTTATATATAAATAATATCCAACATATTATTTCTCTTAATGTTATATGTTTTGAGGGTATGATCTTTTAGAAACACCATTATTTTCACGAGATATGATTTTAAAAAAATTATTATTAAACATATCACATTTTATTAGGTTATTATATTATAACATTTTTATAACACCCATTCCACTACATTTGTTATGATATTATTTTTTATGATCATGTTGAAAATGTATGTATTATTTTATTTTTATATAGGGTTGACCTATATCTCCCCCCAATGAATTGAGCAATGATTTACAACTCATTATAAGGACATGAAGGACCTTGTCCACCTAGATTGTTATGGGAGTGATCCATGACTGCCAATATGGTTATGGGAGTGAACCCCGACTAACATGGTGGTATGGGAAGCTGACACATACCAAAAAGATGATCATGGAAGTTATCCCATAAAAATATGATATTCATTCTTATATTCTTATGTGTCTGCGTCATTTTGATGTTTTTTCAAATGTTATACTTCCATGGAACATCATCATTTTTTCCTAATGATTCATGTTTTATGAACATCCAATCATTATTCCATGATTCAAGTTAATGATTATTGATATGAATGGTATGATATAAATTTTTCATGATTATGTTATAATGTATTCATATTCCTGATTATGTTTGGATGCCTCTAGTTTTTACACTTACTGAGCATCTGATGTCACCCTATATATGTATTATATTCCACATGTTATAAATTATTTTTTTAGGTAGGGATAAGAAAGTGGAATATAATTATGGGAGATATTAAATATCTTTCACCAAAACAAAATAATATGTCAATGATTCAAATAGAACAATTCTATCACATTCATCTAGAAAGTGTTTGAAGGATTTAATTAATATTCTCGTATGAAGATGTAATATCCATCTACTTTAATCATGTGTTGTTATTGTTATATATGAGGAAAATATTAGTTATCCTAAGGAATCAAGGATGAAAAAACCTTATTAAGATAGAAAGATAGATTTATATGGATATGTCTATGGATATCTCTATAGATAAGTCTAAGGATAAAGAAAATTATTGTAAAATTTCATGGAATTGTGGAAAAGGCAAATTTAGTGGTTTCCTAGAAATACATCTCTTTCTGGATACAACATTTGGATGTGGCATTAAAAAATTTGTACCTAGGATTAATAACTCTTATAAGGTACATTATACATGAGTTGATCTTAACATAGTACATGGAAATGATCATTGTTTCACCCTTAGTTTGAAAATCATGTGGGATATTCATTGTAAAGTCACAAACTCTCCATAACCCATTATGAAGTATTTAAATATAATTTGTTTATGAATAACCTAGGATAAACATATAGTATCATGGATTATGGGAGGTGTCATAATTTAGATAACATATAAGTTATTTTTAATAATTATTTAGCATATTTTTGGATATATGTTTCGTACACTATGAATTTTTGTTTTAGTCAGTGGTTGGAATGAGAATGAATTTGTCTAACATTTAATCTAGTGAAAAAATTTGTTACTATGATCATTGAAATTGAATAATGACTGGAGATAATGATTTTATGATTATGGAGAATCATTTATGATGATATATGATAAACATGGTGGACATTATTGGTATTCCTAATTCATCAGATAAGAATATTATGGGATTTTTTTATGATATCATGGTTCTAAACATAAAGTAATGAAGTTTCAGCTTCCAACATGTCATGATGAATGGAAGAAGAACCTTGAAAAATACCTCAAATGGAGGGGAAGATATTATCTAGGTATGAAAAAAGATCTTGGTGTGACAATGTGTCTGGGAGATCAATGTATTATTGGTAGATATCTAGAGAATTTCCCATCATAATTCTCACTACTATGAATATACATCAAAATAAATGAATGAACAATTCAATTCCAATCAGTAATGGGAAAATATTGAGGTGTATATATATATTGGATTCAAGAGTTATGAAATATATAAGAATTCTTATGTTTATGTGATTCTCATTGAAGATTTACACGAATATTATTGATGGTTCTGATAGACTAGAAAAATGATGGTGATATTATTACTAAGGGAAAGATAACCCTTAATATGATCATTATATCAATGTCACGACCCATCCACTAGGGCTAATGTCGTGACTAACCGAATCCCGCCTTCCATAGTGTAGGGGCTGGCAACTAGCACCGAAGGTGTATACCCAAAAATTGATAATACATTAACTTTATAACATGTAACCACATTAATCCAAGCACACATCAAGATAAGATCTCAAGTAAATTTAATAGTAATTAGAGTGAGTACGTAAGTAAAAGGGTCTAGAATACAATCCCAATTGGAACGTACGAGAAACTGAAAGTACAAGTAAACTGGAACAAATCCTTCTATCACCCGCCAAGGATCCTACCTAAAGTGTTGGTACAGCTCTCGAACAGTCTTATATGTGGTACGCCTCGTCTAAGGTCCACCCCAGAGCTACCTCTAGTCCTTGTACACTCGTCCTCTATCAATGTTTTTTGTCACTTGCTCCAAACACGATGAGGTGTGGGAATAGCCCATGCAGGGGTGAGTATAATGATAGTCAGTAAGGACCCCGACACCCTCAAGGTCTAACAAAATCCACAAAGGATAATCCAAAATTAATGAAATCAACTGAAATCCCTACTTAGGTATATGCCCATACATATACATATGTAATCAAGTATACCCATATCAATCAAGAGGAATCACAGTGTCCAAATCCAAATCCCAAAGATCAACTGCTCGACAAAAGAAGGAATTACACAAATGTATGTACCACATAGGTATGCCACATAGAATAATACCACTAAGTAATTACCACAATAGAAAGTACCGCTTAGTTACAAACTCAGACCACACTAGGTATAACATATGTATAGTAGTAGAGATGATTAGATATAACTACTAAACCATATTACTCTGTTAAGAGGCATACCCATGAAAGATTACTAATCATCATCATCACCACATAGGATATCAAGGTGCTGACCCACATAGGATTGCTCAGTGATAACCCACATGGGATTTCTCGGTGATGACCCACACAGGATCGCTAGGTGTGACCCACATAAGATCGATAGGTTCTTATAAGGCCCCAGCCTTAAACCTTACTTAATCATGATTTAATACAAGATTACACACTGAGGATCTTTTTAGGTTTAGAGTTTTAGAGAATTATATAATAAAACTTGCATTACATTCCACATTTAAACAAAGTGGTTACATAAAGATAGTATTCATTTTTTTCCATCAACGGAAACATATTTAAAATAAAACATGGATTCTTTCTTGACACTTCCTTGACACTATCATCATATCATGTACCTTTCCCTTGACCTGTGAAAGACATTTCAAAAAAAACATGTGATGATCATAAAAAGATCAGTAAGGGTTATAAAAATATGGAAAGGAAACATGAGTTCATATATATATAATATGTAAATCATACATTGCCCATAAAACATAGGCAATTTGACATACCTCACAGAATCATGAATAAATCATAGAAATCATAAGACATAAAAGGTCACATGAGTCATTCATAACATTCTTACGTAGGGAGTAACCCTCTTGGTTACGTTTGGAATACCCACCATAATATATTCCCTAAATCTCTTCGGAGAAACCTTAACGTTTCACTCCTTCGCGTTACCCAATGCATTTGAGAGCTATATCGGGCTCACCCGCCCATAGTTTATCACGGAACCACCCATCTTCACAATAATGCCCAAGAACCATAACATAATCGTATCACATAAAACATGCATAAAGGAAACATAACATTTCCACTTTTCAATCACAAGATATCAATACAAAACATTGATATAAAAACATTATGAAAACCATTTTCAACACCAAACTAAAAGAAAATTAAAACATGGTATTTATTTTTCTTTTAAAAATAAGGTATGGCTTGTAGAGGAATCCGAAACTCAAATAATGTCCACAGCGGCGGAGAAGTCGTTGTCGCCGCATACATATGACAAAAGCATTCCCTTTTGTCGTTTTGTAAAACGCTTTGTATAAAAAAGATTCCTTTTGGATAGACGTAAAATTCAAAGGGGTTTATACACCGTATAAAATAAGGTTGTGTATAAAATAAAATATGCCTCAATGAAAGGAGATTGAGATGAAGTCCCATACAAAGACGGTATCCTTGGTTTAAGGATAAATCAATTACATAATTATGTGTGACAAACGAATAGACAAAATATAAGTGGATATTAAGTGTAGAAAAATCAGAGGTTATTCACACATATTTATAGAACGACATATTCATGGAGTACAAGTGTATCACAAAGAATCAAATTTGGGTTAAGAAGTTCCCTTGTAAAAATTTGACAGCCTAACGGCGTCACTACAAAATCCAGAAAATGAGTTGATGAGAGATAAAAGGGTATCTCGTCACATTGACATAAAATTTAAATCAATAAGGATATAGAAGAACATATCCCAACATAATAGTATGTGAATTAAAAGACATAACAAAATAAGTCTTTTAAAAAGAGGAGGGTGAGAGGTTCCTTTGCCGACATGGGTATCTTTCGAAGCATACACCCCATGAATGAAGGAAAATAAAACATTGATGTAAATACTCATAAATGAAAGTATATTACACAATGAGTAAAATAATGGGCAGTACATACACCACTCAAAGGAAATTGTGGCAAATTTAGGATAAATCTCACGGGAATAATAGTGAGATGAAAAATCCCTTACGAAAACTCTGCAGCATAACGACACCACTCAAAACTTAAAAAAATGGATTGATGTGATCAAATAGGGTCTCTCATCATATTATCATAAAGTTTATAGAAATTGTACAATAAAATAACATCCCCCAACATAACAAAGAGGAGATTAAAATAAGTGACATAAAGGAGAGTACTTAAAAAGAAAAAGAGGGGTTAGATCTCTTACGAAAATTCGGCAGCCTAACGGCGCCACTCAAAACTTCTAAAATGGATTGATGAGAGAGAAAAGGGTCTCTCATCATATGAACATAAAAATTACAGTAATTGTAATATAAAATAACATCCTAATAATTAGAAATATGATCTTTAAATGGAATGACATAAAATAGTGTACTTAAAAAGAAAGAGAGGAGTAGGATCCCTTACCTCAAGTCCGACTTGTCTTGTTCATTTATTTATATTACTTAATAATAAACTTTGGTCAACTTATAATTTCCTAAGGAATTCCTTTAAAGATTATTATTCAGTTCATATCACATATTATAATGTTATAATAATTTTTTAATAATGTTAGTTCATATCAGACGTTTTTGCCGATGTTTGCTACATGAGTCAAAAAAGAACTTGTTTGAAAAATGATTTCCCATGTAGTTATAAGTAAATAATATCCAGAATAGTATTAATGATTGAAATATCATATATATCCAGTAAATATTCATTTTATACTATTCCATATAATTTGGTGATAAAAAATGAAAAGCACCGTTCATGGAGACGGTAGGCCGTACGTACGCATGAACGCTACTTTCATTTTTTTTGTCATATTAATGGAATTAAAAATAAATGATATACATATATTTATATATATATATATATATTATAATTCCAGTATAATATATATGTTATATAGGTCACATATGTTCAATAATTTCATTTTTTATACATTCCATTTATTGCATGTACGATTCACATCACTTGAGAGGGCGGTAGTCCACACTTCCTCATATGAAATTATCGAATTTACACAACATGAAAAGAATAAAGGTATGTTTTAAATATTAAATACATAAGAATATAGTAAACATAAATACCATATATATCATATATTAAATATAGTGACATCATAATGGCCACCTTTAAAGGTGTTAAAAGAATATTGAACAATCATCGTTTCGTGAGGCAGAAAATCGCCAACCACAGAAATAGTATGTTCATTAACCATTAGACGAAGGTGTGTGTAAGTGTATATAGAATACATCTTATAACAAAAAACTAGTATATTTAAGATACTGGATTTGTTACAAAAGAAATTAATAAAAAGAGTTTATGGGGTTGGAGAAGCAAAATAAAACAAAAGGTCTCAAGTGAAGTCATTAACTTAAAATCGGGTAGCTCCCTTTGGTTTGAGCTCAAAGGCTTTCTTGGGAAGACTTATTCCCAAATTGAGGCTTAAATTAGTTAGATAGGGATTTGGAGATACAAAATGTTCAGGGGTTGGCTGAGCCAAAGGCTTTTTAAGTGTGGGTAAGGAGGTAGAGGTTGGGGCCTTTTATAAGAGGAGAGGAGGGGCACTCTTGGAAAGTAAAGAAATGATCCTTTATTTTAAAATGCGTTTCGGATTTAAAATGTCCCAAATTGATATAATTCTAGTATAAGGTGATAATTGTTCTATATATACCCATAAAATAGGTTTTGTACATGTTTAGGTCATAGAATTTACATTATATTTTCATTTTATTTAAATCTTTTATTAATGAGGTAATCGTTGCATCATCATGATGTCATAAATAATTTAATATATTTAATGTCTAAAAATTATAAAACAAATATCATGATGTATGAAATAGTTTTATCTTTCTAATTAATATTTATAGTCAAAAATATGAATTGTATAACCCCATGTAAAAAATTTTTTAGTAAAACATCTCATGTTTGTGTCATTTTTACTTTAACATTAAATAAAAAGTTATTTATGTCATTTCCCAACCAAAGTGGCCCCATGGGGTCCCTAAGTTGACCCATGGATTGTTTTGGTCGGCCATGACACATCCAATTAGGGTAGGACATGTTTCAATCTCATCTCATATTATTAAAACATTATTTTTACCTTAAACTACACTAATTACCTCTAATCGCGATTAAAAACATAATAAGTTACTATTCACCAAAAATTATTTTAATACCATTGAACCACATTGTACATCTTATGGAAAAACATGTATGTCAGATTTTTGAAATTCAAAACATAGAGGTGGTAAAATTTCATTTAAACGGAAAATCAGTTTTTATAAGTACCACTTAGTGGTTTCACTATTCATCAAAAATTGAAGTTTTTCAGAAAAATACCAAAACTTCACCCTAAGCTATATTTGATATTCAGAATTCAAAAATGATCTCTATTTAAAAAAATTCAAAATATATTAGTTTCATTAATTAATTTAAAAATTAATTTCCGCTGTCAGAGCTAATAGAGTGTTTTTATGAAACAATAAGTATCAAAAGATTGACACTAGTTTACGTCCAATTTCAAAGTGAAATTAATTACAATGACCACTATTGGATTAAATGGTAAAAATATATTCTAATTTTACTTTAAAAACAATTTAAAAGATAATGTAATCGTATAAATAAATTAGATTAAAAATAGTATTTGAATTAAAATACAACATTTTTAACTATTCATTAAAAAAATGAACATTATCGGAAAGATATCAAAAATTTACACAAAGTAAATTTTTATGTCCCAATTCTAAATAAGAATTTTATTTTTTCAAATATAACACATAAAATTGTCAAAAAGTGGATTTATAAGAGGTTCTCCTTCAAAAGCGGTTAATCGACCTTTTAAAGAATATTAGAATGTCTACGATTAAAATTGGATTCATTTGGATTTTTAAACCTCTAACATTTATTGTAAAGAGTAAAAATATTATACAAACATATATAATCATTTTGTAGTTAGTTTTGTTCATTCCTGCCATTAAAACGGCTAGGCATTAACTACTATTTAAAATAATATTATTTTATTATTAGAGTGCAACGTAAGATTCCCAAGAAACTCGTTGTTTCGTATTGGGTACGCCATCGAGCATAGCATTCCCTTTAAAGTAATATTAATATTTTATTCACAAATATGGATAAATATAAAATTTTCATATTCTTTATTTACCTGGGGTGTTACATTCTTCCCCCCTTTTGGGAATTGTGTCCTCGCAATTTTAAAATTGGGCTTGGAAGCATCCTTTAAAGTCCCACATCGGAACAAGAGTCAGTAAAACAATCACTTTAAAATAAAGAAAGATAAGTACAAAGGTCGCCCGAGTAAACACATACTAGGATTCCATGTAGGAAAACATGGACATGGAGGAGAAAACATAGGGTCATGTTCTGATGAAGAGTGATAGAAAACATATTTAGAAGAAAGTTAACCACAAGAAAATCACAAACATGTGATGTGTTAAACGGTATTCGATTTCCTAGTAGGAAAAGTTAATTGAAAACATTTTTTTAAGTTACTTTTTATTGAGGAATTTATTCATAAGGAAAAATTATCACTTATCATGTTGACTTTCAACTTTTATTAGATTCCTTACACAAACTCATATTTTCTCCAAAAGACGAGTATTTAGGAAGACTTGTTCACATTAAGAGTACTATAATCAACTTCTAGAGAATCACCTAATATAGAATAGAGAACTATATACTTACCATGTCTTTAGACTTTAACAAAAACCAAACCCAAAAAGGTTAGTACAAGATCAGATGTTCCAGAAAAGGATAACCCTTTATAAAAATAAAATCTATTCTTAATCTCAAAAATTTGTCCATCAAAACCCAAAGTTTAGCGAGGACCATTCGATAAACAATTTTCCCATAAAATTATTCAAAGTAAACCAAACTAAGATTGAAACCCAAATATTTGAAGGATTTAGTCACATAGTCTTCCAAGTTAAATCGTAACATTTATCTCCAAACAACATCAGTTGCTCTTAATGTCTCGTATTGAAATGTAATTAACCTAATCACATATCCTCCATGATAGGTTAATAAATTTTCATAGATAACCCAAAATCAACTTACTCTTAATTCATTAAATCATCTAACAAAAAAGAATTAGTGAAACTAACCAGGGACTTCATGTAGTCCAGTTGTAGGCGATGAATACCAGTTGCAATTTGGTTATGGGTTTGATTCCCGCAGCTTTGTCCGACGTGACGGGTTGTCACACGGTCTGCATGCTGTCCTTTTTATAAAACTCCAAAAATAACCCTAACATGTTTTAACCTCAATATTTTCCTTATACCTCTCATTTTCATCCAAATTCATTATGATCTAAACATCTTAATTCTTGAAGTCTTATTTCACCACCATAAGATAAAATAAAACGATTCCCAAAATGAATAACATCATACCTTGATCATGGCATCCACTCGATTTCATCGTCATCTTGATCACGTAGGTAGAAGTCCCTTGAATTACAACAATGATTTATAGATCTTTCAAAATCATTTGCTTCCTCCATCCAAATACACCTTGTACAACATGGGTCATATGGGTGTTCACAGAAAAACTATTTTGGAAAATAATCATGTATGACATATAATTCCAAAACATCTGATAAAACATGATTTCTAAAAAATAGTCAGACAGAATTTGAGTTGAAACTTTCTATTATTGTTCCTTTTAAAATACCATAAGTATGTGCTAAGAGACTATATTTTAAAAGCAAATATAAATAGGTTGCGCAAGGGTCTCCTTCCTCAGCACCATTTTTAAAATCATAATATGCCTCAAATTCTTGTGATAAGGTAAAATATTTGAAAATACCTTCATAATATTTACCTTCCTTGAAAATATGAGAATATTGTGAAAATAGTATTTGTCTAAAAACAACCCATGATCCACAATGATAACGAGGTATAGTGGAGGTGTTTGATATCTCAAACAACTGCTTGCAAGTGAGTTGTATTCTAGAAAAAGTTTTACAATAATCCAAACATGAATTTGCAATAATTATTGCAATCATGTCATCAGGAAGAGAAAGGAATGTTGTTTGAGATGCTTCTCCTTCCAATCGTAACCGACTTTACTTGACCTGAAAAAAGTTATAAAACAAGGATTAAACTGAAATAATATATATAGGGACTAATCATGTGTCTAACAAAAACTCCTAATACCTAAAGTTGTCTAAACCGACCAACGATACCAACTATAAGGCCCCAACCTTAAACCTTACTTAATCTTGAGTTAATACAAGATTACACATTGAGGATCTTTTCGGGTTTATAGTTTTAGAGAATTAGATCATAAAACTTTCATTACATTCCGCATTTAATCAAAGTGGTTACATAAAGATAGTATTCATTTTTTTCCATCAACGGAAACATATTTAAAATAAAACATGGATTCTTTCATGACACTTCCTTGACACTATCATCATATCATGTACCTTTCCCTTGACCTGTGAAAAAAAAATTCAAAAAAAACTTCTTGATGAGCATAAAAAGCTCAGTAAGGGTTATAAAAATATGGAAAAGAAACATGATTTCATATATACATAAGAAATAAATCATACTTTACCCATAAAACATAGGCACTTTAACATACTTCATCAAATCATGAATAAATCATAGTAATCATAAGACATAAAAGATAACTTCAGGGATTCATAACCTTCTTACGTAGGGAGTAACCCTCTTGGTTACGTTGGGAATACCCACCACAGTATATTCCCTAAATCTCTTCGGAGAAACCTTAACGTTTCACTCCTTCGCATTACCCAATGCATTGGAGAGCTATATCGGGCACACTCGCCCTTAGTTTATCATGGAACCACCCGTCTTCATAATAATTCACAGGAACCATAACATAATCATATCACATGAAACATGCATAAAGGAAACATAACATTTCCACTTTTCAATCACAAGATATCAATACAACAAATTGATATAAAAACATTATGAAAACCATTTTCAACACCAAACTAAAATAAAAGTAAAACATGGTATTTATTTTTCTTTTAAAAAGAAGGTATGGCTTGTAGAGGATGCTGAAACTCCAATAATGGTCATGGCGGCGGAGAAGTCATTGTCGCCGTATACGTATGACAAAAACCATCCCTTTTGTCATTTTGTAAAACGCTTCATATAAAAAAGATTCCTTTTGGATAAATGTAAAATTCAAAGGGGTATATACACCATATAAAAGAATGTTGTGTATAAAATAAAATATTCCTCAATTAAAGAAGATTGAGATGAAGTCCCATACAAAGACGGTATCCTTGGTTTAAGGATAAATCAATTACATAATTATGTGTGACAAAGGAATACACCAAATATAAGTGGATATTAAGTGTAGAAAAATCATAAGTTATTCACACATATTTATAGGATGACATAATCATGGAGTACAAGTTTATCCCAAAGAATCAAATTTGGGTTAAGAAGTTCCCTTGCAAAAATTTGACAGCCTAACAGCATCACTACAAAATTCAGAAAATGAGTTGATGAGAGATAAAAAGGGTATCTCATCACATGAACATAAAATTTAAATCAATAAGGATATAGAAGAAAATATCCCAACATAATAGTATATGAATTAAAATACATAACAAAATAAGTCTTTCAAAAAGAGGAGGGTGATAGGTTCCCTTACCGACATGGGTATCTTTCGAAACATACACCACGTGAAGGAAGGACAATACAACATTGATGTAAATACTCATAAATGAAATTATATTACACAATGAGTAAAATAATGGGTAGTACATACACCACTCAATGGAAATTGTGTCAAATGTAGCATAAATCTCACGGGAATAAAAGTGAGATGAAAAATCCCTTACGAAAACTCGGCAGCCTAACGGCGCCACTTAAAACTTACAAAAATGGATTGATGAGATCAAATAGGGTCTCTCATAATATTAACATAAAGTTTACAGAAATAGTAATATAAAATAACATCCCCCAACATAACAAATTGGAGCTTAAAAGAAGTTACATAAAGGATAGTACTTAAAAAGAAAGAGAGGGGTTAGATCTCTTACGAAAATTCGGCAGCCTAACAGCGCCACTCAAAACTTCAAAAATGGATTCATGAGAGAGAATAGGGTCTCTCATCATATGAACATAAAAATTTCAGTAAGAGAAATATAAAAGAACATCCTAATAACAATAATGATGATCTTTAAAAGGAATGACATAAAAGAGTGTACTTAAAAAGAAAGAGAGGAGTAGGATCCCTTACCTCAAGTCCGAATTGTCTTGTTCGTTTCTTTATATTCCTGAATAATAAAAATTGGTCAATTTATAATTTCCTAAGGACCTCCTTTAAAGGTTATTATTCAGTTCATATCACAAATTATAATGTTATAATAATTTTTTAATAATGTTAGTTCATATCAGACGTTTTTGCCGATGTTTGGTACATGAGTCAAAAATGAACTTGTTTGAAAAATGATTGCCCATGTAGTTAAAAGTAAATAATTTTCAGAATAGTATTAATGATTTAAATATCATATACTAGTACTCCGCCCATCCGATGCACGACACTATAAAATAATTCTTATTATTAACTATAGATTACTATTTATAAAACATAATAGTTTATATTAATATTGAATATATTTGAAAAGAAAATGACATACATAATGAGGAATAAAATTTATAGAAATTGAGGGGAAAGAATTAGATACTGAGCAGCCTTTTGTATAAAATTAACAACGAAGGATCCAATGGTGAAACAGAACGAAAATTAATAAATAATATATTGAAATGTTAAATTTCCAAAATAGTGATAGATAATATTGGAATACTTGTACAAGTTTATAAAACGTCATCACGTGATTTTTAATTAAAAAAATATATGAAAATGAATTCCAATTTATTTTTACCATTAAGAAATCATATATATAAAGTGACATACTATTCAAATAAGAATCAATAGTAATAAACATTGAAATATGAACACATTAATTGTGAATGTCAACACAGTAGAGATAATTTGTAAACAATGAAAATATAACATATTGTTTACATAGAAGTATTTTTTTGTGAATAGAAGGGGATAAGAAGTAATAGCAGCCACGATTTTTTAAATTCATCTGTTGTTCCCAATCGTACTGGAAGTGTACTGGACAGCCGTGTAGGTAAATTCATGCATTCCCAATTAGTAGACATTGTCATAGCATAGCATAACATCCGAATGTTGGGTTGAAACAAATGACCATCCCTACAACAGATAATTCAGGTGAGAATAAAAAATGAGAATTCAGTTTAGGGTAAATAATATAGGCAACAGAAAGGAAAATGGTTACACTTGAAAATGTTCTTTCATTTTATTAGTTGAGTAAATATATAATTTTAGTTACAACTGGAAAAAAATTAAAACATTAATTTGAAATAATATAAACATATATGTAGTCAAATGATACCTGGAAATTGAATCACAAAATATCAGTCAATATTGTCAGCCTTTTGGTTAACGATATCCTTTATACAGGGATGTAGTTCATAAACAATGCTTATTTTTGCTGCAGAGTCTCGAGACCATGTAACATATTATTGGAATAGTTGCAAAGAAACAATAACGTTTAATGTATTTTTCTAAAAAATAAGTAGTGAATAATTTTGAATTATAAGTGACTATATTAATAAGACACCATTATAATAGTTCAAATAAGATACATTAATTTCAATGTGAAATGATTAGGAAAAGTATGAAAACCTCCCTTCAATATAAACCACATTTAGGAAATCAATATTGTATACTATGAATCACATAGTTGATAAGAATTTTCTTAAAGTAGAGTTGTTCTAATAAGAAATATGAGATGTGCAGAGGAATAATTGTAATCATAAAAGAAAAAATCATTGTCCACAAACAGAGATGTGTTCTGCAACCATATGAGTTGATTAGAGGATCAAGATCCAACTCAGAATGGTCATCCATGGAGGCCCTGAGGTGAAGCAGTGGCGGCTGGTGGTTGAGAATGAAGGTGGCGAGCAGCAGAGCATGTCAGTGGGTCAGTCCGAGGCACGAGCATGCATGATTCCGGGATTTAATTATAACATAAACAATATCCCGCATCAAATCCTATAAGTATAGTGCACTTGTATATAACATAAGGCGTGATATGGCCGAACAAATCACCTCTAGTGGGGTGGGCTCTCGCATAACACCTGCACACACTGACCAGCGGGCCACGACACACACGACCCATAAAAGATTCCAAATGAAATTGTATTTCATTGAAATATAACGGGATGATATTTTATTGCTTTTATATATCCACTTGTTTACCCTTCAACTAAACCAACACTGTCCACGTGGTTGCATTCGATCCAACCACCAACTCTAGAAATGCTTGCATCCATCTACGATCTGTACTTCCACTTCTCCCCTCCAACACTCATCTCATTTCTCCCACCCACATCAGAAGACCTGAAAAAATGTAATTTAATCAAAAAATATATGAAAACTAATTGAATCTGGACAGATCATGAGAGATAATATAACCATTATATATAAACATGAAGGTCTATAAAGTATAATTGAACATAGAATATGCACACACATAAGTGAAAACTCGCTGTAAATACAAATAAGAGTTTGTATGTACTGATACAAAATAGTTTCACCCAGTGCTTTAAACTGTAGTAGTGGAAAAGTTTTCCAGAACACTTTGTTTATTCAAATACAACTGCTCGGTTAACTATGTCACCATATATGGAGGATATAAACCATACATGGATATTCTTTAATATTCTATCTTCATAAAAGATTTCATTCGGTCATTAGTTCTGAATGTATATGGTTGTCCTTTCCTATATTTGAATTGGATGTTTTTTTTGGAGAATCATAAGGTAAGGTAGTTCAGGTAATAGGTAAACATGTAATGTGGGTGATCAATAAAACAAAAAATATATCATGAAGATAGGAACATGAAATAAAATTAAAAAAATAATAATATATTCACCTCTAGAACTCTTCTAAATGCCAATATTAGGATCCTTATGAATAGGAAATAGTTATTCGTTTCATGCCCATCACTTATTCTGTTTCAGACCCAATCCTGGTAAGGTAATGCAACCTGGGAGAAAAGTCCATTAGAGTAATTAGGATACCCAAAAATTAGTCCAATAAAATTAAATGACAACTCACTGTAAATAAAAATAATAGTTAGTATGTACCGATAGAAAATAGTTTTACCGAGATGTTGAAACTATTGGAGTGGATATGTTTTCCAGGAAACTTGTGTGACATTAATAGTAGGTTAATCTTATGTGTGTTATGTTCTTAGACCAGGTAGTATTAATTAAGCACCTATCATAATGTCATAATACTAAATATTTCATCTTCTAGTAATATTTAACCATTTGAATCATCTCTTATAAAATGTGGTGCTCTATTTTTCTACATAATGAATGATTCATGTAATTTCTTTAGTTTAGAACATGACCTTGTGAACCAAGCACACACATGAAAGAGGTTTGATACCACTAAGGGGGTTGAAATGATAAAAAGACACTAATTTATCTTATAGGAAACCATAAGAATCGAAAAATCCTAATAACACCATCCATGAAACCCAAAACCATGATGTATTTTAAATAAAGAACCAATATGTGTACCTTTCAGCGGATTTCACTTCTATAGCATTCCTCATTCTCAAATTTTTATGAATATACCACCAAAGATCTCCATAAAACCTCCCTCTACAGAGTGTATCTTCAGGCCAAGTGGAATAACTCAATTATTGAGAAAGATTTTCCAAAATTCCACAATAATGTGTGAAAAAAGTTACAAATTATGTTAGTAAATATGTAATATATGATTATTTAAGGATCTATATAGTAATTTTTAAAACAAAACAACCAAATAATTTCTGCTAAAAAATCACAACATGTTATATAAAGTAGTGTGCAATGTGCATAGTGTGCCTTCCATTACTACAAACATGACTATGCTAATTCCCAAAATTATGATCAGCACCATAGCCTCTCTCGTCTACTACGTGTTACCTCTGAGAACCTTCGGGAAGAAAAACGCAGACGCACCATTCTTGATTGGATCGACACACTGCTACAAACACTCCTATCATCATAAACCCACACAGCTTTATCAGTTACTTTAATAAAAGGGACAGTGAAAAAGAGAAGATATTGAATACCAACCAAATTTTTCCAAAGGTATGACACCCATCATGAACATGGCCTAGCTAACAATGGGTATGTGGAAATTTGGGGTTTTGCTGATAAACTTCACGCTTCTCCCAAGCATCAGAAGCATATATATCTCTAGAAAGCTCTGGTGGTTTGAAACATACACGGAAGGTGTTTCAGGTGTGGGAAGATTCTACAAACCCACAAATTCAACCATGCAGAACAAAGCTAGGGTTAGGGTTTCCCAGAGTTTGGCTATGAAGTGATGAA
The DNA here is from genome assembly GCA_963277665.1 of Viscum album. Classification (NCBI taxonomy): domain Eukaryota; kingdom Viridiplantae; phylum Streptophyta; class Magnoliopsida; order Santalales; family Viscaceae; genus Viscum; species Viscum album. The sequence goes on from OY728137.1 coordinate 1,664,732,168, forward strand.
ACTGTCTGTGATATCGGTCTAGTAAAAGTATGAAGGGATGGGCCACGATCATCGGCACAATCAGAAACATTGATGCGATGATAGTGATTGCATAAAAACATATTGGGTAAAAATTTCAAGTATCTTTTCACATGAACCTGATAGTGGATATTCAGTATTGGGGGATCCAGTTTCAGCAAGTTCAGATATCACAAGGATGCATCTGGAATGTTGATTCTAGTTGAACAATTTCTGATTATGATCTGACCCAACCAACTCCTTTTTGGAAGCAATGCTGTTTGAAGCAGAATCAAAGGAAATGAGTAAACTAACATACAAGAAAACTAACATAACTTACATAATTTAAATCAGGTTTCATCACTGAAATCAAGGAATACTAAAAACATGAAGAAAATAAACAAAATAGTCGTATATTCTTCAGAAAGTTGTTTTTGGAAACCATAAGAATCCAAAAATCCTAATAACACCATGCATGAAACCCAAAACCATGATTTATATTAAATAAAGAACTAATCTGTGTACCTTTTAGTGGACTTCGATTCTATATCATTCCTCTCTCATTTTTGGATGAATATCCCTCCAAAGATTTCCATAGAACCTCTCTCTACAGAGTGTATCTTCTGGTCAACAGGAATAACTCAATTCCTGGGAAAGATTTTTCAACATTCCACAATAATGTGTGAAAAAGGTTACAAATTATGTTAGTAAATATGTAATATATGTTTACATAAGGATATATATAGTAAATTTAAAAAAAAAACCAAACAATTACTGTTAAAAAATTACAACCTGTTTAATAAAGTAGTGTGCAATGTGCATGCAGTCCAGCCAAATAAGGAAAGTTTTGGGTGTAATTGAATGGAATGTCTCCATGTAAACCTGTTATAATATCATTCATCTTCTGAACGATCTATGGATCTTCGCTGTATCTATCATAGCATCGACCCCATATTAGAGGTTTCTACAGACCTATGTAACAGAGTGTGCCACTGAAATTTACTTCAAAGCCTGAATCTCCCAGCATGAAATATGTAGATGCATGACATGTTTTATTTGGATGTAGACCCAACCAGGTATGGTACTGTAACCTGTTTGAAAATATCCTAAAAATTTGAGAAGGTAATACAACTTTCTGTAATACAGAACAGATTATAATAGAAAAATAATCTAAAATCGGGTGTCCAACTAAATATGTTCCCTTAAAGTATGTTTTTTTAAGGTAATACAACTCATTGTAGTACAAAATATATTATAACACAAGAAATACCAGTTTTTTGCCCATAAGGTATGTTTGTTAACCCGATCCAGGGTGATTTCAGTCGTTATATTTATCAAAAAAGATTTAATTTTTCCATACTCTTGCAATAAGAATAGAGAGTCACAGTTTGTATGTAGTATTAGTTATAAAAAAATCTAATTTGAAATCGTAGAAGAAGTTTTTTGCAGATGTATGATTCATCGTAAGATAATGCATGTGTACATATTCATCAACAACCAAGATAATGCTATTAAAAAAATTAAGAGGTCAGAAGACAACATTGAAGTTGAATCAATTTAGAGTCATTAAGATAGTGTGCCACTAAAATATTCCTCAAAACCTGAAGCAACATTCATGAAAAGGATAATGATGAAAGTGATGGTTGTTGATCACATATAGAAGCAGTATTACCTTACAGTAAAGGCAATTTCTAGGAAAATGAAATGTTACCTAATTATATCATTTACTAGTATACATCATTGTATGGTTATAGGAGATTGAACAATGGTTTCGGAATATTCCACCTATACCTTCAAGAAAATATGTAGAAAGACAGTCATTCAGTTGATTAGTTTTATAGGCAGTTGTACCGAGTGAAACCGAAATATGATTCTCAACCTTCAAAACCCTACAGTAAAAGAGGAAAGAAAACAAACTATAATTATGTCATACTAATAGAGCATAATATACACTACTATCATAAAGAAAAGAGGAAATATAAATCCCCTAGGTCAGCGCGTTGATATGTTTTGTAAAAGAACATGGTCCAGTTTCGAAATACATGAAGGACATTTGAGATGTAGTACTAATAGAAGAATGTAATGACTAAGTCAATAGAAAATTTTCTAAATCTCATGCATTCCCCCATAGCATTTCTATCCCAAGAAGTTGTATATCTCCAAAATGAAGATATAGAAAAACATGTCGCATTAAATGCATGAGTGGAACCCTGAATTAATATTTATTAAATTGAATATAATGAGAACATAAAATACTGGTAAAGAGAATAACATCTAAAAGTGTACTCCAAATATGAAAACAAATAGATTCTTTACAGTGTAGCTTATAAAACAACAAAAAAGAAAAAGGAGTAACAAAAAAAGATAAAAAACTTATCCATCATAACTATTACAACATATGGTTATGTCCTTGCACTTACTCATTTTCCCATTAATGAAGAAGAAACATCAAATATTAGAGGAACCTGGAAATTGTTCCAAAAGATAAATGAGTGAACAAATATGAGTCCACGAACAATGTGTTGTAGAATTGATTTAAAAAAATTGTATCTTACAGTCAAATAAAAAGTGATGAATGAAATATTGATGTCTCTATTTGTATAATTTTATGAATCGTTGCCACCAAAATCCAAAGCAGCAATACACTTCATTGATAAAATTGTGTAAGATGTTAACATGTTCAAAATGTAAATGATGTCAAAAGTACATACACCATGATTTTCATGTAAACATTATGTTGTAATATTTTAAAATAGAAGACGTGGTTTTTTCCACATGAATGATTTAAGATAGAATTGATCAGACATGATTTTTACTCCACAAACTATAGATTGTAATCCTAATAAATCTGCCTATATGATGGTATTTGTTTGCTGCATGATAAGTTGTGCTTTTTACTCCACAAACTATAGATTGTAATCCTGATAAATCTGCCTATATGATGTTATTTGTTTTCTACATGATAAAGTGGGATATCAAGGAATATTGAGATGTTGTAAGAAATTTTAAATGGAGATACTTGTTTTTTGGAAGAAGAATGTGGTCAAAAATGGAAATGTATTTTAGCTAATGGAAAAAATCGTGCAGATATAACTATCAAATTTTCATTGATAGTTATATCTATCACAACAAAGTATGATGTTAATGGGATTGTAAATAAATGAATGTAGAAGGGAATATAGGAAGAAATGACTAAATTTAGAGGAACATAGAGTAATACTGGGAACAAAGGATGATGGAAAGTGAAATTATATGATTAAATCACTATATGCATGGTCTAGTGCTAAAATATGATGTATAATGAAGAAATATGTTTCCTATTTTTTTGGAATTTGTAAAACCAATGGAAATGGGTTACTGATTTGAAAGGGGTACCCTAGTTTATATATTCTACAAAAAGTGATTCATGTATCTTAACTTATACACTATATAATTTTTTATGTTGCATGTACATAAAAATTGTTGAAAAAATGCTCAATATACTGGAATGTGTGCAGTTCATATAAAATACACATGACAAACTAAAAAACTGTGAAAGAAATATTTGTAATAAAATATGGGTATACTAAAATGTTTGTTACTCACAAACAAAAACAATTTTTATTTCTTATAAACCAAAAAACAGACTCCTATGTTAAAAAAATAAATTTACTAAATTGATACAAACCTTAAAACAGCTGAAGCACATAATTTGATGATTTTACATCATTATAAATGAATCAGTCAGTGAATGGTGCACCATTGCAACCCCTACACAACCCTTGAGTCTCTGCATGAGCTAACATCAGATTCTCTCTCAACTCCCTAATGGAGTTTCTAATGCTGTAAGGAGTATGCAGCTAATGGGGGTCTCAAACCTGTAACACCATACTAAATTTGTTGCACTAAAATATGCATGTTCCATGAATGAAATGAATGAAATGATTAATAGGCCAGAACATTTAATGAACAAATTAAAAACCCATGAATTATACACTTTCACTCTTCTTCTTAAATGTTCAATGACATGAGGAAAATGGGTATGAGTTTTTTTATAACACTTAAAATTTTATATTAAATTTGTTATGGTTGTAAATTAAAACAAATACAAATTTGATTATAAAAAACACGATCCGTAGTGGATTAATCAGGTCAAAGATCAATCATATACATTAATTAAAAGATGAATTTTCAAAAATAATCAGAGGATCCCCCTGTTGAAAATCATGAAATATCAAAATGAAAGAAGAATTAATCACTGAGGGATAAATCCAGTGTTATGAAAACAATACCTCTCTAATGGATTCCATCTATTGTATCCCCCATTACTGTGTTAAGAATTGGTGTTTCAATGCTAAGAAGGGGAGAATTGGGATCTATGACCTCTATTACATATTTCTTCATTTCCATAAAACCCAATAAAAAGTTAGTTAATGAATCATGATTTAGAAAACAAAATCACATAACAATTAATTTGTATCTGTAAACTTGTTTGTAGATGTTGACTTAGTAGTCTTCATATAAACACCTATCAATTTATGGAAAAAATTTAGAAACAAAGTACTGTAAAATCATAAATAACTCAATAATATTAAAGTGAAATGTTATATTTAGAAAATACTAATATATACTTAAGGTAAAAACAGTAAAATGAAATTAACAAAAAAAATCAATGATTAATACATATCTAACAACCTATTTGTAGTTGTTGTCCTGGTAGTCTCCACTCTAACTCTTATCAATTCTTGGTGTCAATTTGAGTGATCCTGTAAAATCATTAATAAGTCAATAATGTTAAAGCGATATGATATATTTAGAAACAAATGACATGTACATTGACAGAATAATGAAAATAAAAATTTACAAATATCCAATGAAATTTACAATGGTAGTTGTATGATGGTTTGTAAGTTTAAACAATTTACATATTACTCTAAAAAAATATCACAGACTGGTATCCATGCAAACAAATTGGTTCAAGTGATAGTTTATGGAAATTTGTAATGGAATCTACTGGAATACCAGACTATGTAGAGCCCCAATAAGCCCCAATAACTGAAGCGTGAAATTAGTAATATTGCATTACATTATGGAAGCTTTGTATGAATATCTTTTAATGGATAATTTCTAGTATAAAATATCATAGTCACATAAATAGACTTCTATAATAGAGAGCATCACGGAGAACATGAAATAAATTCATCCAAAAATTGAGAATAATATAGAATAATAATGATAAAATAAGGCAATGAATAAAAACAATAAAACATACCAGTAGGCAGATTAATCTCATCACCTGAAATAGAATGCACTAAATATGAAAGTTAATTTTTTTGAAAACTGGTCGAGAATTGCATTCAAATAAAATGTTTCCAAATGAAATTGAATAAACAATAGCCAAAGATAAATTTAAAACAAAGGAAAATGTGATAAACTATGTGAATTACAATTGATACTAACAAATTGTAGAGTACAAAAATAAAACATTTAATTTGAGAATCATAACTGAAGAAAATGTACAAGGAGACTGAATTATGAGGGAGTGGAAGAATATATTCTATAACCTTGGGTATGTGGTCTGGAATCTAGAGAAGTGGCATGAGGTTTTAGTCGGGCATCGAGGATAAGTAGACGGAGGAGACACTGAGGGAAGAGCTGGAGGCGGAAGAGTCGTGGTGGGAGAAGCCGGAGATGGATGAGTCAGATGTTGAGTTTCTGGTTGCGGATGTGGAGACAAACCTGGAGGCACTGATGTAGAGGGGTATCCGGGAGCCGGTGAAATCGATTGGGAACCCTAAGAGTCATTAAACCCGAGCGGGGGAGGGAATTGGAGGGAGGAAACGCCAAAATTGATGGAAATCGCAAATTGAAGGGATATGTTGACCGATGTCGGTGGGAACCGTAGGTCGAGAAGAGGGGATACTCGAGCGGTCGGAGAAATCAATTGAAATTCCCATGGATGTGAAGAAAATATCAAGCCAGAGAAGAACTGAATCTACATGCGGAAGAGAGATGGTAGGGAACCGGAACTATGAGGGAGACGACGACTCGGGATTACAAGAACCCTAGGTCGACAGAAGGTGAAGCATCATCAGAAGTAGAATTGAATTGAAACCGCATGTAGAATAGGGATAGAAGGAAACAAATTGATTGAAACAAAGCATGAAGATGACTTCGTGCAGTCGCAGGAGGGAAGAAATGGAGGTATTTGGGTCTATCGGCACAACACGGGAGAAACCCTAAACAGGAGGGCGGGAATGAGTTCTCACGCGGGGGAAAGCATTTGCAGTCGCGGGAGGGATGAAATGGAAAAGAGGTTTTCTCAATTTGAGGCGACGTGGAGTATTTGGAAGGCGACACGTAGGCTTGGAGGAAGCTTATTTTAGTATAGATAGTATATATCCAGTACATATTCATTTTATACTATTCCATATCATTTGGAGATAAAAAACGAAAAGCACCGTTCATGGAGATGGTAGGTCGTACGTACGCATGAATGTTACTTTCATTTTTTTTGTCATATTAATGGAATTAAAAATAAATGATATATATATATATATATTATAATTCCAGTATAATATATATGTTATATAGATCATATATGTTCATTAATTTCATTCTTTATACATTCCATGTATTGCATGTACGAGTCACATCACTTGAGGGGACGGTAGTTCACACTTCCTCATATGAAATTATCGCATTTACCCAACATGAAAAACATAAAGTTATGTTTTAAATATAAAATACAGAAGCATATAGTAAACATAAATACCATATATATCATATATAAAATACAGTGACATCATAATGGCCACCTTTAAAAGTGTTTAAAGAATATTGAACAATCATCGTTTAATGAGGCAGAAAATCGCCAACCATAGAAACAATATGTTCTTTAACCATTAGACAAAGGTGTGTATAAGTGTAGCTAGAATACTTCTTATAACAACATCCTAGTATTTTTACGATACTGTATTTGTTACAAAATAAATTAATAAAAAGAGTTTAGGGGGTTGGAGAAGCAAAATAAAACAAAAGGTCTCAAGTGAAGATATTACCTTAAAATCGGGTAACTCCCTTTGGTTTGATCTCAAAGGCTTCTTTGGGAAGACTTCTGCCGAAAGTGAGGATTAAAGGAGTAAGAGAGGTATGTGGAGATATAAAATGGGTAGGGGTTGGCCGAGCCAAAGGCTTTGGAAGTGTGGGTAAGGAGGTAGAGGTGGGGGCCTTTTATAAGAGGATAGGAGTGCACTCTTGGAAATTAAAGCAATGTTCCTTTATTTTAAAATGCGTTTCAGATTTAAAATGTCCCAAATTTATATAATTCGAGGCTAAAGTGATAAGGGTTCGAAATATACCCATCCAATATGTTTTGGACATGTGTAGGTCATAGATTTTACATTATCTTTTCATTTTATTTAAATCCTTTATTAATGAGGTAATCGCTGCATCATCATGATGTCATAAATAATTTAATATATTTAATGTCTAAAAATTATAAAAAAAATATCATGATGTATTAAATCCTTTTAGGTTTATAATTAATATTTATAGTCAAAAATCTTACTTGTATGACCCCATGTAAAAATTGTTTTAGTAAAACATCTCATGTTTGTGTCATTTTTACTTTAACATTAAATAAAAAGTTATTTATGTCATTTCCCAACCAATGTGGATCCATGGGGTCCCCAAGTTGACCCATGGATTTTATTGGTCTGCCATGACACATCCAATGAGGGTAGGACATGTGTCAAGACCATCTCATATTACTAAAACATTATTTTTACCTTAAACTACACTAATTACCTCTAATCGCGATTAAGAACATAATAAGTTACTATTCACCAAAAATTATTTTAATACCATTGAAACACATTTTAATTATTAATGAAAACCATGTATGTCATATTTTTGAAATTCAAAACACAGAGGTGGTAAAATTTCATTTAAACGGAAAATCGGTTTTTATAAGTACCACTTAGTGGTTTCACTTTTCGTCAAAAATTGAAGTTTTTCAGAAAAATACCAAAACATCACCCTATGCTATATTTGATATTCCGAATTCAAAAATGATTTCTATTTTAAAAAAATCAAAATATATTAGTTGCATTAATTAATTTAAAAATTAATTCCCGCTATCAGAGCAAATAACATGTGTTTATGAAACAATAAGTATCAAAAGATTAACACTAGTTTAAGTCCAATTTCAAAGAGAAATTAATTCCAACAACCACTATTGGATTAAATGGTAAAAATAAATTCTAATTTTACTTTAAAAACAATTCAAAAGATAATCTATTCATATAAATAAATTAGATTAAAAATAGGTTTTGAATTAAAATACAACATTTTTCACTATTCATTAAAAAATTAACTTTATCAGAAAGATACCAAAAATTTACACAAAGTAAATTTTGATGTCCCAATTCTAAATAAGAATTTTATTTTGTCAAATATAACACATAAAATTGTCAAAAAGTGGATTTAAAAGAGGTTCACCTTCAAAATAGGTTAATCGACCTTTTAAAAAATATTAGAATGTCTACGCTTAAAATTGGATTCATTCTCATTTTTAATCCTCTAACATTTATTTTAAAGGGTAAAAATATTTTACAAACATATATAATCATTTTGTATTTAGTTCTGTTCATTCCCGCCATTACAACGGCTAGGTGTTAACTACAATTTAAAATAATATTATTTTATTATTAGAGTGCAACGTAAGATTCCCAAGAAACTCGTTGTTGCGTATTGGGTACGCCATCGAGCATAGCATCACCTTTAAAGTAATATTAATATTTTATTCACAAATATGGATAAATATAAAAATTCCATATTCTTTATTTACCTGGGGTGTTACAGTTCTGACCAAACCAATATTGTTCTGGTAGTCCCACATGGAATCCTAGTTCGGTTCTATGTTGGACACTCAGTCACAGACCCATGAAGGATCTCTTCCTCTAGTCACAGCCAGCTATTGGGTTCCAATGTTAAGCTTTCTTGTCTCTCGGTGTGTCCTCTCCTCATGCAACTATTCGACCCTCCAACATCCATTAAGTCCAATGAATAATTATCCCAACAGATTGTTAAATAATAGGGGTCTCAACACAACAGACAATGCGTCAATCAGATGCCTGGTTTGTGAGTAATTATCATTTTAGTCCCAACGGCCTGGTTGGATTCGTGATTGATCATAATCGACCATACTCCAACATTAACCAAATCTTAGGGGGGTATAATCAAAGGGACCATCTTGATAGAAAGTTTCCATCACCGCTGACGGTTTGTCGAACGGATGTATGGTGCTGGTGTTATGGCTTAAAGGGCATAACTAGGACGGAGACGGTCTGGGTCTGGTCCAACCTGGCTTGGGCCAAACCAATTTGGGTTCACCCAGACCGACCCACACTAGATCCGACCTATCCCGCATTGGGCGGCCTGGTTTATGCTGGGCAGTTCGGTATGGTGGCCCATCCTAGGAGGCAGAGAGGCCGCGTGGGCAGCGAATGTCGCGGATGGACACGGGTGCCGCATCACGGCGGAGGTCACGGGTGACGCAGGCCGACGCAAAGCCGCTGTTTCTGTTGGGTTAAATTTACGGCGGGTGCCTCTGGGCATTGGAGGGAATGGGTGATGCGGGGCGGCAAAGGCCGCGGGTGCCACGCGGTTGTGGAGGTCGCAGTTGTCCCAGGGTGTCGGAGGCCACGGGTGTCGCAGGTCGGCATGAGGCCGCAGGGCGGTAGAGGTCGTGGGCAGCAGAGCTCTGAGTGGCACGAAGGCTGCATTGCGGTGGAGGCGGCGCGCGAGTGAGCGTCACAAGGCATAGAGGTCGCAGGGGGGTAGTGGTCGCGGGTGACAGAGCACCATGGGGCGCGGAGTCCACAGGGCATCAAAGAATTGTGCTGTCAGTGGCGTATGGTTGGTCCTACCACCCTCGTTCAACATCTTCGTCGTAGTTCTTGAGTTCCACTCATGCCAACCGCTGACACAGTTCATTGTCACCATCGTGAAGATCACACAAAAGATCCACAAGATTTGCAGAGGGTTCGGGCCATGTTTTTTTATCGTACTCTCCACGTTAGGGCAATAGCATATGGCTCAAGGAAGATGATTCAATGTGAGATGGAATTTAACATTTATCAAATTTGAACACAACCCTACCTTATTTGATTGCTGACGTTGATGAGTGAAGTCGAAGATGTCGACGTTCGTCGTGCCCGCCATGGGCCTATGATCCCGAGCTCATTCGTCGGATTAACACTCTTCAAGGGAGGTGGTTCTTCTTTGTGAAGATGTGCACCGTTGAATTATTTCTCGAGGAAGAAGTCATATTCTTGCATCAACGTTCTTCATTGGAGGATCTCTTCATTTGAAGATGTGTTCTACCATAGTCTTCTCTTTCTAACCCTTTCCTCTCAATTCCACCAAAATGAAAATTATCCCAAAAAATAAAACAAGTAATTTATTCAGTTTTTTCGCATAATTACAATTTAGCTGAATTAATTAATTGATGAGCGGGTATAATTATTTGAGGTGGTGGAAAAAATATATCTGGGGAGTTTAAGAGGTTTTTCTCCCCTAAAGAAGGGAGTTCAAAGGGTTTTTATCCTCGGGTGGTTCCTACCACCACACACCATATGGGAGGTTAATCCATGTGGTTCTCACCTCTGTAGCCTCATATTAGAGGTTTAGTTATAGTGGTCCCCACCTCTCAACATCAACATGGGAGTTCCAAATAAAATAAAATGTTGCACAATTTTATTTTATTTTATTCTTTCACAAAAACCCCATATTCTATATTTCACCCTCGTCCTATTGTGGTTTAGGTGAAGGTCTCCATAAGATAATACTGGAACTGCAGGTTCTACGGTGCCCTCTGATTTAAATTTTTAGCACCGGTTCAAATGTTACAAAAACCTCCTCATACGTTTACTCAATGTAGCGGAAATAATGTTTATAATTTCATTATGGGCACACTGGGCCTCGAAATCACGCACAATAAATTTTCTCGGACTCGTAAAATTACCATTTAAAAAAATTACATGGTAATTCTGGGTCTTTACATTCTCCCCACCTCACGGCATTAATTTCACATAAGACAAAACTCAAAACAAGGTAAACATGTGAGGTTATTGTGCACGAATATTAGCCTCTCACTCCCTCGTGCTCTCCTAGAAGTTCTTGTGTTGCCAGAAGACACGCACCAGAGGTATAGACTACCCATGAAGAATCCACTCATGTCGATCATCAATCTCTACTAGAATGTCCGTAAATGTTTCCCCATCATCGACGTCCAGCTTACTGTTGTCGATGATGTGAGAAGGGTCATGCACGTATCCCCTCAGCTGGGAAATATTGAATACATTGTGCGCCCGATGCAACTGAGGTGGAAGAGCTAAGCGGTATGCCACATCGCAAGTTCTTCTTAGTACGTGATATGGTCCAATGAACCTCGAATATAACTTTCCTCCTCGGACAAATATACGTAAACCTCATCCAGTTTAGACCCGTAGAAATATGTGGTCTCCATCCTCGAACTCCAGAAGTCTCCGTCTCCTGTCAGCATATGACTTTTTCTTGCACTGTGTAGTCTTCATCTGCTCTAGGATGATCTGCACCTTCTCTATGGTATCCCAAACAAAATATATTTCCACAAGTTATGACTCCCCAGGGTCAGTACAACACAAAGGTGATATACAAGGACTCTCGTACAATGCCTCAAAAGGTGTCATCCCAATGGTGTAGTGATAACAATTTTTGGTATGAAAACTCCACAAAAGGAAATTGATCCTCCCAGATACGACTGAAGTCGAGGACCGAAGCATGCAACATGTCCTTGAGGGACTGAATAGTCTGCTTAGTCTAGCCATCTTCTGATGATGGAAGATGGTTCTCAAATAAAATTACATCTCAAAAGCCTCCTCCAACCCATTCTGTAGCTGGGAAGTAAAACATGCATCACGATAAGTGACAATTGTCAAGGGTACTCCATTTAACTGCACAATCTCTTACACATAGAAACATCCCAAGATCTCTATTGAACCATGATATCTGACCGATAAGAAGTGGGCCAACATGGTGAGTCGGTCAACGATCACGAAAATAGAGTCATGGTGTATGGTCATACGTGGAATTCCTCTAATGAAGTCAATGGATACCCCATCCCACGTCCACTCGGGGACTTCTAAAGCCTAATGCAATCCTGCTGGTACCAGATGCTTTGCCTTCACTTACTGATAAGTAAGGCACCGCGAGACAAACTATGCAACTACTTTATTCATTCATGGACACCACTGCTATCGTCGTAGATCCATGTACATATTTTCAACTTATATATGCACCACTAGAGAGGATGTGAGGAAATCCCTCACCACTTCTTCAAGATGCGACACTGGTACCATGGTACATCCTCTAAGAGGATGACAGTCTCCCCACCTTCATAAAATCTATCAGGTGACTTTACTATGGATATATATGCACGTCGAGTCTCATACTATGTGTCTCCAGGCTACGCCTCCCTGACTCACTGAGGAATTGTGGGAGTGACTGTAAGTGACTATTGAACAGCTACTCTATCTCAATCCACAAAGGATGTTTGCAAAGTAGCCAGCTGCTCTATCGCCTCTCCTAGAAGCTGTATACCAGATCTCCTGCTTAGTGAATCTACTAAAACATTCATCTTTCTGGGAGTATAGACTATCTTGAAGTCATAGTCTTAGAGGAACTCCATCCAACATCTTTTTCCCAGGTTCATGTCCTTCTAATAGAAGATATACCATAGACTCTTGTGATCATAGTACACTTTATGATTTTCACCCATCAAGTAATGTCAACACATCTTCATGGAAAAAGACCAATGCTGCTAACTCCAAGTCATGGGTTGTGTATTTCTTCTCATGTTGTCTTAGTTATCGAGAACCATAAGCGATCACTGATCACTCCTGCATGAGGACGCATCCGGTCTGGTCCCTGATGCTTTGCAGTATACTACGTACCCTACACCCTCCTCTAGAAGTCTCAAGATCGGGGAACTAGTCAGCCTCTTCCTCTACTCATGAAAACTCTTTAGGCATCTCTCCGACCACATAAAGGGTTCCCCCTTCATCGTCAACGCTGATAAAGTTGATGCAACTATACAAAAATATATCACAAATTTCCTATAGTATACGACCAAACCAAAGAAAATAAGTATCTTTGTCAAGCTCCTGGGTGGCTCCCAAGAATGTACCACCTCAATCATCGCTTGATCTACTATAATAGAAGCCTCTAATATAACTTTTCCCAGAAAGTTAACCTCTTGGATCCAGAACTGGCACTTCCAGAGCATACCATAAATCTTGTGCTATTGGAGTGTGTCCAGAACTACCTGTAAATGGTCGGCATGATCCTCTGTAGTAGCCAAGTAGATTATAATGTCATCGATGAAGACTATTACAAAGCGATCATGGTATGGCTGATTTATTCTGTTAATGAGTTCCATGAACACTTCTGGAGTGTTGGTCATACCGAATTGCATAACCAAAACTCGTAGTGGCCATAACGATATCTGAAATCTGTCATCTACACTTCCTCATCTCGTATTCTCATGTTGGGGATTGCCGGATCTGAGGTCTATCCTTGTGAACCCCCAAGATACTTTCAACTGATCAAAGAATTCATAAATCATCGGCAGTGGGTACTTGTTCTTGACGGTCACCTGGTTCAGGCACCTATAGTCAACACAAATCCTCAAGGTCCCATCCGCATTCTTGGCGATCAAAATCGGGGATGCTCATGGAGAAACATTGTTCTGAATAAACTTGTTCCCTAGAATTCCTCCAGGTATACCCGCATCTCACGAAGCTCCATGGGAGCCATTCGATATGCTATAGTAGATATAGGTTCCATCCTATGGTACAAGTCAATGTTGAACACCACCTCTCTATGAATAGTTAGACTTGGAACATCATCAGGGAAGACATCTGTGTACTGGTCCACCACTACAGGATAACATGGACACTTCACATCAACTGCTCCAATGGTAAGGCTAGACAACTGATGAGTGATCGACTGTAATCTCCTCCAGGGAAGTCATTCCTATTCTGCAAAGGCTCTATTCTCGCCGGTGAAGGTAAAATTGTTCTCATCCGTGGGACACACCACACATTTTTCCTAATATAGTAAATCTATGCATGGAATATAGATAAACTTTCAATACTAAAGATGATATCATAATTCCTCGATTCCGCTACTGGGAGATCAAAGCTGAAGCTATATCCTCATAGAGTATGATCACACTGCTAGAACCAGTGCGTAATGGTCGAATCTACTCCCGTAGGAGTCTCTAACTGTAATGATCGAGTCAACGACACCATCAGAATTTCCACGCTCCGAAGTAGTGCAGTCATAATAAAATAGTGTATGGATCCATTGTCTATATGGACTACCTCTAAGGTGTAGTTTACATAGATTTTACTTCTTATAATCTCTCGAATGCCTTGATTGTAGGCCTCAGCTTCCTGGAGCTGAGCATTCCCCTATCTTCTTTCTCCCTGAGATTTGGGTGGATCTCACGGTGGTGGTGGTGGTAACATCCCGAACTGTAGCCCATCTCCAGTTGCACGACCAAATTCACTACATCGTCTTCTTTCTCCCTATGTACCTCCTTGGTTGAACCCTGGTTACTTTCTGGGTGGTCCCTCAAACGTCTGTTGATCATCCGTACGGCAGGTCGGACATTCACGTGCCATGTGACCTTACCTGCCGTAAGTGTAACAATTTCTGCTCCTGGGATGACTGACTCTACCTTGGGTGCCCTTCACAACCGATCATGAATCCTATAGTCGGCCACCTATAGGTCTGGTACTCTTGGACCACTATGTCATCTGTCTACTACCAGATACTGATGAATCTACTACATGATGATTGGTAGTGGGTCTCACAAATAGTGAATTCTCAGCAAGGAAACTCTTCACTAAGAGTGCTCCCTCTAACACCCCCTCCTACTTCAGGATGCTATGTGAGATCATCGAAGCCCTGATCTCCCGCCTAAGTCCCTGCTCGAAGGTACATGCTCTGAAGAATCAGTCCCGCACCATATCTGTTGAGTAGCACGAGAGTTCAGTGAACCTCGTTGATTATTGAGAAGGAGTCATGTTGCCTGGGTACAAATGAAGTAGCTCTTGAATGTGAACTATGCGAAGATTCACTAGAACAATCTATTCCTGAAACAAGATCTCAGAATCTATCCAGAGAATCATCATCTCGTCGTGAGCCTTGAGCATCATGCTCTACCATCTGTCTACTACTTCCTGTTGAAGGCTGGCGGAAAAGATCTCCATGACATCAGATCGTGTCCCTAATGGTCGGAAGACTCTCACCACGGCCTCAATCCAATCCTCAGCTGTCTTTGGGTCCGTCTCTCCCCTGAACCTGGGTGGCCTCTGGAGATGAAACTCTTGCAACACACTCATGCGGTGTGTTCCGTCTGCTGTTGGGGCTGGTGTAATCGATGGCGCAACGGGTAATGGTACCACTGGTGCCTCTGTCGGTGCCTCTACAGGAAGAGGGCCCCGCACTGAGGCCTCATCCCTTGGTGGGCTATCCGTGCGTACTATATCTGGAACCCTATTTGGTTGTCTGTGTGGATGCATCCTGAAAATAAACATGTGCGCCATAGTCAAAAATTTATATCTGGTGAGGTGAAATAAAGATATCACAATGATAACTCTTCAAAACACACACATAATCAATGTTTTTGTGCATTGATTCAGAAATCGGATGTCAGGGTCCTGGTGTATGGATATGTTGGATGCCGCACCAAGAATTTATTCCTTAAAAGTAAAACCATATACTCTCAACATAAAACTATTGTCATTATAAGATTATAGTCCTATGTTCTATGGTATAACTGACTCTTATGATTCCAATTGGTCATGACCCATCCCCCGGGGCTGGTGTCGTGACTACCCCAGGCCCGCCTTCAATAGGCTAAGGGTTGGAGACTAGCACCAAAGGTGTATTTCAATAAACTGGGAAGGCATTACATTTATCACCTTTAAACACATGTAACCAAGCACACAACAAGATAAGAACTCAAGTAAACTGAATAGTAAACAGAGTGAGTATAGTAAGTAAAAGAGGCCAGAATATAAGCCCAACTAGAAATTACAATAAAATAAATGTACAAGTAAAATGGAATAGCTAATGTGAACACCCTACAATGATCCGACCTATAGGGTAGGTACAACACTCTAACGGTCATCTCTGAGGTATTCCTTGTCTAAGGTCCTCCATCAAGCTTCCTTTGGTCCTAGTACTCTAGTCCTCTGTCATCACTGTTTATCATCTCCACCAAACACAATGAGGTACACCCATATCCCGTGTAGGGGTGAGTATAACGATACTCAATAAGGACCCTGAGACCCTCAAGGTCTCACAAAATCAAAAAAAGATAATCCACAATGCATGAAATCAACTGAAAACCCTACATAGGCCCAAACATATACCTATGTTATCAAGTATACGTATCTCAATCCATAGGAATCATAGAGTCCAACTCAAATTCCCAACGCAAAACGGTTCCACAATGGAAGGGATACCATGATGGTAAGTACCACACATGTATGCCACACAGAAAAAACCACAAAAGTATTATCACAATAGAATGTACCGCTCTAGTTTGAACTCAGCTCACACTAGTTATAATGTAGGTATAATAGCAGAGATGATTAGATTAACTAAAGAATCATCTTACTTTGTTAAGAGGCAGGCCCATGAATGAATGAAAATTGTCATCAGAAACACATAGAATCTATAGGTGATCACCCACAAAAGTTCGCTTGGTGCTGACCCACACAGGATGGATCAGGGCTGACCTACACAGGATTGCTCAGTGCTAACCCACACATGATCGCTAGGTGCTGACCCACACAAGATCACTAGGTGTTGACCATCACAGGATCCCTCAGGGAGTCCTTCATGGATTCTTAGAGTTGTTCCATGTGGGAACTCCAGTCACAGACCCATGAAAGATCACTTCCTCAGGTCACAACCACCTACTGGTTTACCATTCTAATCTTTCTCATATATGGGATGGCCCGCTCCTCAAGCCACCGGTTGATACTCCAACTTCCATGAAGTCCCACGAAAAAGAATCCCAATGGACTGCCACATCATAGGGGTCTCAACGTAATAGATGGTGTGTCAATAGGACGCTCGGTCTATGAGTTATTAGCCTTTTGGTCATGAGGGCCCGGTTGGATTCATGCTCAATACAACCCTACCATACTACAACATTATCATAATCTCCAGAGAGGAATATTCAATAGGACGGTCTCACTCTAAGGATTCTAGGGCCACTGACAATTCATCAAATGGACCTTTGGTGCCAATGTTATGGCCAAAATAGCATCAATGGGTTGAAGTGGGTCTCGATTCGGTCTGACCCGGCCGGACCAACCCGAACCGACCCGTCCTGGGACGACTTGATTTGGTTTGACGCAACCCAACCCGTGAGGTCCGACCTAGCCTGTGCTAGGTGGCTTGTCCCACCGGCCCATCCTGGGCGGCACGGAGGCCGTATTTTTTGCGATGGTCGTCGGAGGCAGCTTGGCGGTTGATGTTGTGGGTGTCGCGGGATGACGGAGGTCGCAGGTGCCGCGGGGTGGAGGAGGTCGCAGGTTTTGTGGGGTGGAAGAGGCTGTGGGGGCCTCATGGCAGCAGAGGTCGTGGGGCTGTGGTGTGGCATAGGCCGCGTGATTTGCAGAGTGCCGCGGGGCGCGGAGCACCACGGGGCAGCGGAGAGACATGCCTGCACCAGAGGTCGGCATGACTGGTAGCCCTTTGTTCATATCCTTCATCACGGTTCATGATTTCTATGGGTTCCAACCACAGGAACCAGTAACCATCACCATCGCGAAGATCACACAAAAGATCCGCAAGATTTTCAGAGGGGTCGAGCCATGATAGTATGGACCGTACCCTATGTGTTTGGGCGGTAGCATACGACTGAAAGAAGGTGATTCAATGTTAGAGGGAATTTATCATTGATAAAAATAAAACACATCCCTGCCTCGTTTGATTGTTGGAGTCGATTAGAGATGTCAATGTTTTCGATGTTTGTCACATAGGCCACACACCTCTGATCCCAAGCTCATCCATTCGATAAATTCTCTACGATGAAGGTGGATCTTCATTGTTGAAGATGTCCACTATTGGAGGATTTCTAGAGAATGACGTCGAAGGTGTGCATCAACATTATTCATTATAGGATCTCTTCGTTAGAGGATGTGTTCCTCCAAGTTCTTCTCTTGCCTAACCTTTCCTCTCAATTCCACCTAAAAGAAAAGTATCCCTTATAACAGAACAAGTTATATATTATGTTTGTTGGCATAATTTCAAATTATATTAATTAATTCATTGATTAGTTTGTATAATTAATTATGTGGTGGCACAAATAATGTGTGGGATTTCAAGAGGTTTTTCTCCCATAAATATGCGAGTTCAAGGAGGATTTTGCCTCATGTGGTCCCCACCACCATAACCCACATGGTAGTTTAAACCCAGTGGTCCCCACATCCATAACCTGACATGAGAGTCTTAGTTCTGGTGGTCCCCACCACTTAAAATCCACATGGATGATCCAAATAAAATAAAATGTTAGACAATTTCATTTTAATTTATTCTTCATGAGAAACCAAATTCTATATTTCACCTGTGACTGACTACGGTCGAGGTGAAGGTATCCTTAAGAGAATACTGGCACAGTGAGTTCAACGGTGCCCTCGGATTTCAATTTCAAGAACTTGTTAAAATATTACACAAATCCACTACTACATTTACTGTACGTACCCGAAAAAAAGTTAAAAAATTCATTCTGGGCACACCGGGACTCAGAATCACGCGCCGTCAATTTTTGTGGACTCGTAAAATTCTCATTTAAAAAAATTACATTGAAATTTAAGGTCATTAAAGTCAATATAATGATGTTTGGATAAATATGTGTTTGATATTGAAAATTAAATTCTATGATACTAGTTTCTATGTAACTAATTATGGAATTAATTTCTGGTGGGTAATTCTATCATGGATAAAGTACATAACTTATTGGGACTGAAAGAATATATTCAATATGTTTTTGAATAAGTAATCATGCATGTTTTCATTAGTGACATATAAAAATTCATGTTAATACCATAACTAAAGAGAATACATATTTATGTTGTTCAAAATATTGGAATATTACCAACAAGAAATTCTTTATGATAAATGAGAGATAAATTTTAAGCCTATTTAGTTCACCTCCATCTAATGTTTTTTATATTAATATTTCTATATAATTATATGGTTATCAATTTATGGAATGATTATTTAAAAATTAAATTATGTTTTTTATAATAATTTATTATCAAACCATATGTGGACTTATGGATATTTGATAAGTTGTAATAACCTTTTTATAAATAGATAGAATGACCTACCAAATAATTCATGGATCACATGATTTTCTAAAACATCATGAATTAAAAATTCACCATCAAATCTTAGAGTAAGTTATTAATTGAAAATTGATCTAGGAATAAGGAAGGGTTGAGATTATACATAATAAAATATGTATCTCTTCTCATTATTAAACTCTAGTAAAATGGATCTTAAATACCTATATATTTTCCTAGTAATTTCATTTTTGATGAATAAAATGGCTCCATAAATTCACACACATATATAAATATTTGATTATTAATATTCACCAAACTATATTATCTATTACTTTCCTTCAGAACATAAAATTTATATTTCTCTCCCATATCCTCATTTTCACATTCCTACTAAATTTTTCAATATTGAATCCCTATTATGAGTGACATTGGGTAACCATTATGTTTCAAAATTTAATTTTTAAATGGAATATTTTTTATTCATTTTTCAGTGTGGGTTTCTATAAATGTAAATTTTAATCAATTTATATCCCAGAAGAATATTAAAGGTGAAAATAATTTTATGGGGCATAAGATGTAACACGCCAAGATTTGGAGAATTTTTTTTAAAAATAATTTAATATTTGGATATTTTCACTTCATGAAATGCTGACTGAATGTTTTTTAGTATATAAGAACTAGGTTTGGATTTATTTTATAAACAACATAAATGAAATCGTGCACAAAGTGCAACACCAACTTGGCTTGTGATACATGAAACAATGAGATTTTTCAACGAAACACATTACTATTATAATAAATATAATTATATTGTTATAAAATGTCTATTAAAATTGTAATATAAATAGTAATAACTATATTTAAAATATTAGTTATAATTATTTTGATAATGAAAAATATAATTTTGGTAAATTCATTATATTTTTTAAACTACTGTTTTCTCAAATTTACTATTTTACAAGTACATATATGAAAAATAATAAAATTAGTTTTAGAAAAATATATAAATTTATTTTGATAAAAAGATAATAATTTTTAAATTCAAAATTTATACATTTATAAATTTAAAAATTTTAGTTTTTTTCTCTGAATAATCCTTTTTCAAGAACATTGAAAAATAAAACCTCATAATCAATAAATGTGTTTTTTATTTACATGATTAATATTTTTAAGGTTACAATAGACAAATAAAACTATTAATAATAAAAGTTAGGTCAACAGAAGCATTATTTTAATAGTTTTAGATAAATAATGTTATTGAGCATTTGAACATCTTTTATCCCTAACTTCTATACATATTTATTGGATTAGTGTTAAATGAAACATGACCACTTATATGAATTGAATTTCAAAAAATAGACATAAATGGTTTTTATTAGTATGACTTTTTTTAATACGTTCAAAAAAAATTTGAATATTAAAATTTGAAATTTATTTATCACGGTTAAAAATTTAATAGTGTAATTAATTGTAAAATTTATATTACAGTAATATAAAATTAACATAACAGTTGTCTTAATTTAATTTAATAAGTATTTTTCAACCAAAATGAAACATATGTAATAAATATGATCCTTCATAAAAAACATGGGTCTGAATATGTCCTTTAATTATATATTTTTTTAAATGAGAGTTGAAAATCATGTATTCAAATATTTATAAATAATTTTTTAAATTAGAGGATATATGAGTGATATCATTAACCATAAAAGATGAATAGAAACAAAAAATGTTTATCTAAATCATCATAATTTTTTAAAAAAAAATTGACATTAAATAATTAAATTTAATTATGACACAATTATGATATAGTAATAGATTTATTAACGGAAGAATCAACTAAATTTTATTTATAATATTAAAATAAATTTAATTTGAGGTATTTGATTACATTAAATATTATTAAATTACAATTAAATGTCAGGAATTAGTAAATTTATTTTTTTTGAATGAATTATATTTTTACGATTTTAATAAAATTTATCTAATAAATATCATCGAAATTGTCAAAAATGTGATTTTAAAATAAAAAAATATATATAAATTGATATATTGTTTATAAAAATTTAAATTTCATCCAAATAACGTGGATAATGTTAAATTATTCCTAAATCATCAAATTGTTGTTCTATTGTAATTTTATTTAAAATATATTAACCATATAGTGTAAAAAGTCATGTTGTCTTGGTAAGAGCTACAATGTTTTACTAAGGGTTAATGAAATAATATAATGTTAATTATATTATAAAAACACAAATAAAATTAATTGGTGAAGTTTATTTGGAAAATTCTAATCTCAAATTATAAATAAACAACATTTGTGCTATTTTGAATCGAAAATAAATTTATAATAACATAATTGTTTTTCAGTTTCGTAAAGTGCCTCTACCACCTCTTATAAATTGGAACATTTATGCCTCATTCATTCACACGTATAAAGGCTTTTGTATTAGAAAAAAACTTCATTTATCTCTTCCCGAATTCCCTAAAGTCATCCTAGTTGAAATATTTTTGGGAATTATGCCAACGCATGGAGGAATTTTCTGGTAATTGTATTACCAACTCATTTAATGTTAATTTATTATTCTACCCCATTTTCCTAAGTTGTTTCCATAATAAATTATTAAATAAAACATATGATACATGGTGAGATTTTTTTATGACTATGGGACAACCATATTCATCCTTTTACTCATCCCACAAAAAACAATTTCACCATGCCTACATAAGTACAGTTTACCATCTCTATGCCTTCGTGTAATTTTGATCATGATTTGAATACATACTAAATATACAACATGATTTATATATCATATATAGTTAAAATATAAAAATGTATAATAGATAGATAATTAAATAGAAAACACAGTTAATGGAGACGCTAGGCTGTACGTACACATAAACATTGTTCCCATTTTCCTACTGTATTCTATGGAATTAAATGATTGAGATATATGTAAATAAATACATACATATATATATATAGTATCATTATTATGTCATGTATTACATACTTATTAATAATATATATTTTTATAATCATCCTTGAATTATGAACGTGGAAATGAATCTCATCGCGTCGTGGAGATGGTAAGCCATGCGTACACACGATCAACAATATCATTTTATTAATGGTAAAATCATATGTAATTTGAATTTATATTAAATATAATGAATAATTGAGATGTTAAATTTATTTTTTACATCAATTATACTCATTACTATACCCATCTAAATAATGAAGCGTTGAATAACAAACTTCACCACGACGTGGAGACAGTAATCCGTATGTAGGCACATATGGTGACATTGTCATTCATCGGATGGATAGAATAAAGAATATGGGTGTAAAATATTTATAATAAAATCTATTTATGTATATGGTACTAGAGTAATTATATTGGTATGGAAATAACTAGGAAATAGAAAATTGAAGAATAAAATATCTTTGAATGAGGTGATAAAATAATTACCTATTCTTTGGGTGTTTCCTTGTTATTTGAACAAAAGGGATCCACAGGATGGATTCTCATCAATGTATGGCCTATAAATTTATGTGAGGGTAGTTGGGAATATTTAGGAGTAGGAGTTGGCCAAGCCAAATGGCTTTGGATTTGTGTATTTGAGAGAAGGGGATGTGCCTTTTTATTAGAGGGGTGAGGGGAATCTTAGGAAAAACCTAAAATATTAATTTATTATACAATTATATTTGGTTTATAATGTAATGGCACATACCCTCCTAGACCATTACTTTTCCAAAAGTGAGGCTCCACCAAAACAGTGGCATTGTGAGGGTGGCACCGGTCATAGTGGAACCGTGAGGGTGACACCATGACGGTGACACCGTGACGATGGAACCATGAGGGTGAGACCGTGACGGTGGAACCGTGACGGTGGCACTGTGACAGTGGAACTGTGATGGTGACACCGTGACGGTGGCACCGTGTCCCCTTGCTGAGTACCTACCTTTTCCGCTCCCGCAACGTAAGTTTCGACGTAAATTATTCTTTTACCCCTTTTAAAACCATTTAAAGCCCATAATTAATTCCTAAAAATCCTGATAGACCTCCATGTGTAACATCCCAACCACGTGGTCAACCCACGACCCTTTCTCCTTATGCGTTTTGGCGTTCTCATCTCAACTGTTTGTAGCTATTATAAACTAAGGGTTAGCCGTGGTTTCTCTTTTTCCTCAATCGCGGCTTTTCACAAACAGCTTCTTGTGCATCGGGAGAGCTGCATCGTTATCCATGAAGTTCTGCCCCCGTCCTAAGCGTCGATCGTCGATCAGTAGGTAGGGAATTTCTCTTTCGCCTCTCTCTTTTGTGTATCATGCGGGGTGGGCATTCTTTTGTTTCTATAGAAATGGATAAACCAGACCTAAATAAAGATAATGAACGAATCCTACAAAGAATGAAGGGGGGGATGTGATCATTGATGTTGATTATATTATGATAATCATTTTGAGTTGTGATGTCTTACACCTTCTGAAAATCTAGGCCGTTGGTGGTCATTGTTTGTGCACTAACGAACCCCTCGTGGTTTTTTAAATGGCTTGTTCCTAATTGTAAACTCCTACTATGAAAAGTAAATTGGTTAATCACGTATACCCAGCTGAATAAATTGAAAGAACCAGGATCAATCCCTTCCATGCTAACCCCGATCAAAACACGAAATTGAAATCATGGAGTGTGTTAAATATTATAAATCTGAAAATACAGGCATGGCCCTGCTTAGAGTTGGTGGAAGTGGTTTGGTTGTTTTCTTTCACAGCCGATTGGTGGAAATGTAGGAGGGTATGGGATCCCCTGTTCTTTTTATAATCTCGGTGGTTGTGTGAAATTGGGGATGGGATCCCCTGTTGGTATGGATTCGGTGGTTTTGAGTTTTAAGACCGGGTGGGTACTTGTTTATATCACGAATTAGGGTGGGATCCATTGTTGATGAGAAACCAATTCAGGGGACATGTGGTAGTGTCTCGAGGGTTTTTCTTTGGTTCCAGTACTTCGAGGGATCTCACTTATCCCCTTGTTATTGTGACTTTAAAAGAGAACTGGGTGTGGATACTTAAATTGATGTTAGGCTGGTTTCTTTTCTGTGGTTATTCTTATGGTGTTAGTTTCCCAGTAGTGCATAAACTTAATGGAACATTATTTCTGAACATGAAAACAAGAATGGGGAAAATGGGTTTTATTGGCGAGAGTTGTGACTCGGACTTGAGTGTTGTTGTGATCTGTAGGATGTCCGAAGAAAAAAACCTAGCTTTGGGTGAGTGCTTGTTACCTATATATATACTTGTAGCTTTGTGTTTCTTATTCTCACCCCACCCAAGTTGAGAACTTAGTGCCGAACACCCCCATTTCATGGGGGAGGGTGTTTTTCCCAACACTATTCTTAGTGGATGGTTATTAGCTCCTTTTCTGCTCCCTTTCCCGGATAGCCCAAGTATCTTCGGGTAGGCTGTGATGGCCTTAGGTCCATTATTATCCCAAGAACATTCGGTCGGGGTAGTGTGGTGGATGTCCAGGTATGTTCGGCAGGCGGTTTCCCAAGTGTCTTCGGGTTGAGGGCCAGATGTCTTCGGGTGTGGCAGTGGATTTTCTATCCCATGTGTCTTCGGGTGTGGTGGTGGTTTTTTAGGCCTAGGTGTTTTCAGAAATGGTTACATGTGATAGTTGTTGCCCTGGTGTTTGCGGGCGGGATTCGGCAGTAGGACTGCGCGTGGTTGTAGCCCAGGTGTGTGTGGGCGGGTGAGCCAGTGGGACTGCATTGACAGAATGGCGGGATTGGTTCGATGTGTAGGTTGTCTCAGTAACCAGTGGGAATGTGGCGCGGGGTACCCAAACATCGATGTGCTATTATTATATATATACTTGACTTGCGTTATTTGGGGAGTGCGCCTTGGTGAGGCTTGGGTGGATAGTTTACATTGATAGGTGTTTTGTTTAAAAAATTTTCCACGGGACTTTAGTACGTTCCCCCACTTGTGCACGAGAGTCTTTGGTTTTTCCTACTGAGTGTACTTGTATGCTCACCCTACGTATATAAAACTGCTTTCAGGTTTCTAGGAGGACTTCGGGGATCACGAAGGACCATACTAGCTCAGACCTTTGGGGTAGTTGCAGTTGCTGCTTTTATTCTTTGGTACTTACCTTATAGTCACCTTTTGTACTTTGTGGATTTACTTTTGGAACATGCATGTGGGAATGTTTTAATTTTGGCTTTACTTTTCTTTTACCTTGGTGTTGTTGAGTTACACTATCTTATCTCTCGATCTTATAAAACAAAAAGGGGTAATGCCTTACATGTGTGAGAAATTTCTATACCCTTGGTGTTATTCACCACTCTAAGACCTATTGAATGTGGGTCTCGGGGGTCATTATCCCTCCTTCAACATAATGAAGGAAGGTCCTGGCAATCTACTGACCCTTCCCTCCTTTTGGTGAAGGCGGGTAGTGACAGAATGGTATTAGAGGCAGGTTGAGAGATAGGATGGAGTCTGGAGTTAGGCACAGTGAGGATTGCATGGGATGGTAGGGAAACAGTGTTGGGTGACCTCAGTACGTGAATTAGGCCAGGGAAGACCAGCTAGGACACGAGATTTTAGGGCCCCCTGTGATCCGATGCAAGGACTCTTGTCCTACCGAACGACCAAGTGAGGCCACGCTGATTGCAGGGTAGAGACCCTAGGAATGGTACATGCATCATAATGACTTGTGTTCTCGTGTTTCTGGGGTGTTTTGGGAATTAAGAATAAACAAAAAGTTTAAAAGGTTTTAAAGACAATATTCTGAACTACTTGGCCTTAGGCATTCCTTGTTTACCTTGCAGTTATGGCACCTGGAAGGTGACCACGTGTGGTACCGGTGATCGAGGCCCCGGAGACTACTTTGGTCGATCGGCAGAGAGATGATCGAGAAGAAGAGGATGACCAGTGGAAGAAGACTCTTCGGTCCATCCACCTACAGACCCTCGAGAAGTATGAGGGCAACACCTCTGACATGAAGACGGAAGGCTGGATAGAGGAGCTAGTGATAGCCTTCGGCCTGATTCGGGCCCCGACCGAGTACTGGGTTCCTCTTCCCATCATCCAGATGTGGGGAGCGGCGCGTCAGTGGTGGATTCTTTACCTGGGAGAGAGGAGAGAGGCTGAGGTGGCTTGGGCGGATTTCGAGAGAGGGTTCCGGGCGGAATTCCTCTCTTCAACGATGAAGGAGGAAAAGAGACCGGATCTACTCTCCCTCCAACAGGGGAGTATGTCCTTGAGGGAGCTAGGGATCAAGTTCAAGGACCTCCTACATTTTTCTATGGACCTCTTTCCCGATGAGGAGTCTCAGGAAAGTCGTTTGGAGGAGGTGCTCTGACCCTCCCTCCAGTATATTGTTACCCCCTTTACCCTGCCGACGTACTTGGAGGTCCAGAAGAAGGCCGAAGTGGTGGAGAGAATGCATGCTCTAGGAGGTGTGTCACAAGAGGGGATCTAGCTGGGACCATCGAAGGGGGAGGCCGTCAGCACCAGACCTCCAGCATCTGGACCCCCCAGGTTCCGACCGGCAGGGAGCAGGCCGCAGCAGTTTCAGTTTCGATCCCCTAGTCCTCTCCCTTTTCCTTGAGGCCCGGGACCACAGTGCTGCGTCTGTGGGAGACCTGGACATCTACAGGGTTAGTGCCCGGACCAGGTATAGTACGGCGGTGGCGGACATCCCCAGTGCCCACCCCAGCAGCAGCTTCTAGCCTGGCCTTTCCAACAGCAGCAACAGGGACATCAATCTCCCGCTCCTCCAAGGGTAGACATAGAAGGAGGAGGCCAACCTCAGGGCTCTACCAAGGGACCTCGACCAGGGCGTGGTCCGGGAAATTGCCGAAAGCTGAGGGGTAGGGGATCTGGGCGTGGATAGTTACACGCCATAGAGGTAGCAGTTCTAGCAGGGCCAGAGGTTGTTCGAGGTACGATCAGTTTTTTTAGCACTCTTGCTTATTCCTTGTTCGATACCGGAGCTTCGCACTCTTTTGTTTCATCCATTCTAGACCGTGCCTTGGGTCTAGATACTGAGAGACTTCTGGTGACCTTGGTGTTGAGCACACCAATCGAAGGTTAGACCAAATTTTTGTTTGTTTGTCGAGGATGTAGACTGATGATAGGGCCACATCAGTCGATTAGGGATCTTCTCCATTACAGATTCAGCCATATGATGTCATCCTAGGAATCGACTGGCTATTTTCTGTGTGTGTCGTCATGGACTGTTTCCGAATAAGGGTTGTGTTATCGGACTTGGGCGGCCAGCGTGTTACCTTCACCGGCGAACGGAGCAGTCAGAAGGGCAGTAGGCGAAAAGAACCCCTCCTCTCTTTGTTGGTCGAGCTGTCAGTAGAGTCAGTAGATGTCGAGATGGTGGGGGTGCAAGAGGTTTTCCGTGAGTTTATGGACATCTTTCCTAAAGAGGTGAAGACTCTATCTCCTCGATGTGATATCGAGTTCGGGATAGACCTATAGCCCGGTGCTCGTCCAATCTCGATGGCTCCTTACCGGATGGCTCTTTCAGAGCTACGGGAGTTGTGGATCGAGATTGACAATCTGATGAAGAGGGGTTATGTTCGCCTGAGTGCGTCACCATGGGGAGCTTCAGTCTTGTTCGCAAAGAAGGTAGATGGTGGTCTCAGGTTGTGCATAGACTACATGAGGCTGAATGAGGAGACGATCAAGAATCTCTACCCACTTCCAAGGATAGACGATCTTTTCGACCAGTTCAAAGGGGCAGGATGGTTCTCGAAGATCGACCTGCGGTCTGGGTACCATCAGCTGAGAGTGAAGGATATCACCATCCCAAAGATTTCCTTCAGGTGCAGATATGGAAACTTCAAGTTCTTAGTCATACCCTTCGGTGTTACGAACGCCCTGGCTGTGTTCATGGGTCTTATGAACTCCTTCTTCCGGGAATACTTGGATCGGTTCGTGGTTGTGTTCATCGACGATATCCTGATCTATTCAAGGTCATAAGAGGACCATGCAGAGCACCTGAGGACAGTTTTGGAGGTCCTACGACATCATCTGATCTATGGGAAGTTGTCGAAATGCATGTTCTGTACACTAGTAGTGCACTTCCTCGAGAACGTGGTGTCTGAGCAGGGGGTAGCGGTGGACCCATCAAAAGTTTAGGCGATTATTTCATGGGAAGCACCCAATAATGTGGCAGAGGTCCATAGTTTCCTTGGGCTGACAGGTTACTATTAGAGGTTCGTACCCAACATCTCCTGAGTAGCAG
Source organism: Viscum album (assembly GCA_963277665.1). NCBI lineage: Eukaryota > Viridiplantae > Streptophyta > Magnoliopsida > Santalales > Viscaceae > Viscum > Viscum album. The sequence goes on from OY728137.1 coordinate 1,664,760,828, forward strand.
CCCCTTTGACAGCCCTTACCAAGAAAGACCAGGTTTTCAGGTGGAGTGAACAGTGTGAGTCAGCCTTCAGCTATCTGAAAGATAAGTTGGTTAGTGCCCCAGTGCTGAGATTACCAGAAGAAGGGGTGTCTTATGAGGTGTTCTGTGATGCTTTAGGACAGGCCATAGGATGTGTGTTGCTGCAGAGACAAGGGGTGATCTCTTATGGGTCTAGGCAGCTACGCCCCCATGAGCATAATTACGCCACACATGACCTGGAGCTTTCAGCGGTCGTTTTTGTGCTAATGTTATGGCGGCTCTACCTCATCGGAGAACGCTTTTTGGTCTTCACAGATCACAAAATCTTGAGTTATATCTTCTCCCAGTGGGACTTAAACTTGTGACAGTGGAGATGGGTGGAGTTCCTCCAGGATTACAACTTCAAGATATCTTATACTGAGGGAAAGGGAAATGTGGTGGCTGATGCCTTGAGAAGGAGGATGCTGAAGAATGAGGTCCGAGAGTCGGCGGATGCCTAGAAGGTGACGAAAGAGTTGGCTGATTTACACATGGATGCGAAGATGGATAACAGTAGAGGCTACCTATATCAGATGACGGTGCAGTCATCTCTGTTTTAGCAAGTGGAGGAGTCTCAGTGGGGAGACCCAGAGTGCGATGTGATGCGTGGTCAAGTCAAATAGGGCAATGCTCCGGAAGGATGGACAGAGGATGGTCAGAAACAAATGCTTTTCCAGGGAAGGTTGTTCATTCCGGTGGCGATGCACGGCAAGGTTCTCAATGAGTTCCGTAATTATCCCCTGGCGGTACACCCAGGAGTTTCCATGATGTACCAGGGACTAAAGAGGCAGTTTTTGTGGCCCGAAGATAAGCGAGCGGTGGAAGAGTTTTTGGCCAAGTGCTTAGTATGTCAGCAAGTGAAGGCTCAACACCGAGTTCGAGGCGGCCTGCTGCAGCCTCTAGTTGTCCACGAGTGGAAGTGGGACGACATCTTGATGGATTTCGTTACGGGACTACCCATGGTCCAAGGGGGATACGATGCCATATGGGTGGTAGTGGAAAGGTTGATGAAATTGGCTCACTTTCTGGTGATCAGGGAGTCGAGTACTGTGGATGATTTGGCACGAATGTACGTGGATGAGGTGGTGCGGTTGCATGGAGTTCTGAGGTCTATAGTCTCAGATAGGGATGCACGGTTTACCTCGCGATTCTCGAGAGGATTTTAGCATGATTTTGGAACATAGTTACTCCTTAGCACTGCTTTCCATCCCCAGACAGATGGACAAACAGAGCACACCATCCAGACCTTGGAGGATATGATGCGGGTATGTGTTCTGGACTCAGGAGGATCATGGGTGCGACACTTGCCCCTGGTAGAGTTTTCCTACAATAATAGCTATCCCTCTAACATTGGTATGGCCCTGTTTGAAGACTTGTACGGGAGGCCATGTCGTTCACCTATGTGTTGGGCCGAAGTGGGAGAGGCCGGAATCCTTGGCCCGGAGGTGGTGCAGAGCACGACAGAGATGGTTCAGTTCATACGGGAAAGGATGAAGGCGGCCCAGGACCGATAGAAGTTGTATGCCGATACCAGGTGGAGGCCCTTAGAGTTTGAGTTTGGAAACCATGTGTTCTTGAAGGTCTCCCCTCGTCTTGCGCAGCGGAGATTCGACAAGGGGAGTAAGCTTTCTCCCAGGTTCATCGGAACCTTTGAAGTGTTGCGGCAGGTTGGCGAAGTGGCTTATCAGCTAGCATTAACACCGCCACTACTGAGGATACATGATGTCATTCATGTGTCCCAGCTCCATCGGTATCTGCATGACGATTCACACATCCTTGATTGGGGTGAGCTGGAAATCGAGGACGACGTGACCTTTGTGGAGAGACTAGTGATGATCAAAGATCGCAAGGAGAAGGTGCTTCATAGGCGAACCATTCCCTTGGTTCATGTGTTGTGGAGACATGGTGGGCTTGAGAAGAGTACATGAAAGAGGGAAGCACAGATGCGTACCCAGTACCCCGAGTTGTTTTGAGTCTTGTTCCTTGTTATAACTATTGTGGTAGAACATTTTGTCTTTTTGGCTATGGAATGTACTAGTTTTCTTTCCTCTTGATGTGTGTGAAAATCCCTGGCTATGGGGGAGGAGAGGACCCGACCCCTAATCAAGAAGCATTAAGGTGGATGCGATTAAACCCGTGCGGGCGAGTCAGTGACGCCCAAAGTGAATAATATATTGACTTCGGGGAGGAGACTCCCCAACCCACATGCCTGGGAAGTTTGGCATGGTATGTTGCTTGGTTCTTGATAGGGAATTGTTTTTAGTTAGAATGGGTTCACTTCTAAGAGGTGTCTTTCGAGGTGGTTGTTCGGACCCTCTCTTTCCATCTTGGTTTGTTTTGATTATCGTGGACGATAATCGTATAAGAGGTATCTAATGTAATGGCATGGACCCTCCTGGCCCATTACTTTGCCAAAAGTGAGGCTCCACCAAAACAGTGGCACTGTGATGGTGCCACCGTGAGGGTGACACCGATCACAGTGGAACCGTGAGGGAGAGACCGTGATGGTGACACCGTGACGGTGGAACCATGAGGGTGAGACCGTGACGGTGACACCGTGAGGGTGGTACCGTGAGGGTGAGACCGTGACGGTGGCACCGTGAGGGTGACACGATGATGGTGGCACCGTGTCCCCTCACCGAGTACCTGAATTTTCTTCTCCCACAACGTAAGTTTCAACGTAAATTAATTATTTTACTCCTTTTAAAACCATTTAAATCCCACAATTAATTCCTAAAAATCCGGAGATACCTCCGCGTGTAACTACCCAACCGCGTGGTCAATCCATGACCCCATCTCCTTACGTGGTTTGGCGTTATCATATCAACCGCCCGCGGATCTTATAAACTAACGGTTAGCTGTGGTTTCTTTTTTTCCTCAATCACCGCTTTTCACGAACAACATATGGTGCATCGGGTGAGCCGCATCGTTATCTGTGATGTTCCTCCCCCGGCCTAAGCGTCGATCGTCGATCAACAGGTAGGTAATTTATCCTTTGCATCTCTCTTTTGGGTATCATGCAGGGTGGGCGTGCTTTCGTTTCTATAGAATTGGATAAACCAGACCTAAATAAAGATAATGAACGAATCCTACAAATAATGAAGGGGGGGATGTGATCGTTGATGTTGTTTATATTATGATCATCATTCTGCATTTTTGTGGCTTACGCCTTCTGAAAATAGTGGCCATTGGTGGTCGTTGTTTGTGCACTAACGAACCCCTCGTGGTGTTATAAATGGCGTGTTCCTAATTGTAAAATTTTGTTGTAAAAATTAAATTGGTTAATCACGTATACCCGGCTGAATAAATTCAAAGCACCAGGATGAATCCCTTCTGTGCTAACCATGGTCAAAACACGGAATTGAAATCATGGAGTGTGTTAAATCTTATAAATCTGAAAATACAGGCATGGCCCTACTTAGAGTTTGTGGCAGTGGTTTATTTGTTTTCTTTCGCGGCCGATTGGTGGAAATGTGGGAGGGGATAGGATCCCCTGTTTTTTTATAGTCTCAGTGGTTGTGTGAAATTGGGGATGGGATCCCCTGTTGGTATGGATTCAGTGGTTGTGATTTTTAAGACTAGGTGGTTACTTTTTTATATCAAGAATTAGGGTGGGATCCTCTGTTGATGAGAAACCATTTCAGGGGACACGAGGTATTGTCTCGAGGGTTTTTATTTGGTTCCATTACTTTGAGGGATCTCACTTATCCCATTGTTGTTTTGACTTTACAAGAGAACCGGGTGTGGACACTTAAATTGATGTTTGGCTGGTTTCTTTTCCTTGGTTATGCTTATGGTGTTAGTTTCCCAATAGTGAATAAATTAATTGAACATTATTTCTGAACATAAAAACAAGAATGGGGAAAATGGGTTTTATTGGTGAGAGTTGTGACTCAGACTTGAGTTCTGTTGTGATCTGTAGGTTGTCCGAAGAGAAAAACCTAGCTTTGGGTGAGTGCTTGTTACCCATATATATACTTTTAGCTTTTTGTTTCTTATTCTAGCCCCACCCAAATTGAGAACTTAGTGCCTAACACCCCCATTTCATGGGGGAGGGTGTTTTTTCCAACACTATTATTAGTGGTTGGTTATTAGTTCCTTTTATGCTCCCTTTCCTGGATAGCCCAAGTATCTTCGGGCAGGCTATGATGGCATGAGGTCCATTATTAGCCCAAGAACCTTCGGGCGGGGTAGTGTGGTGGTTGTCCAGGTGTGTGCGGAAGGCGGTTTCCCAAGTGTCTTCAGGATGAGGCCGAGGTTTCTTTAGGCGTGGCAGTGGATTTTCTAGCCAAGGTGTCTTCGGGTGTGGTGGTGGTTGTTTTGGACTAGGTGTTTGCAGGTGTGGTTACATGTGATAGTTGTGGCCCATGTGTTTGTGGGTAGGATTCGGCAGTGGGACTGCATGTGGTTGTGGCCCAGGAGTGTGCGGGTGGGTGAGGTGGTGGGACTGCGGTGACAGAATGGCGGGATTGGTTCGATGCGTAGGATGTCTCAGTAACTAGTGGGAAAGTGGCGTGGGGAACCCAAACATCGATGTTCTCTTATTATATATATACTTGACTTGCATTATTTGGTGAGTACACCTTGGTGAGGCTTGGGTGGATTGTTTACCTTGATAGGTGTTTGGTTTACTCCTTTTTCAATGGGACTTTAGTGCGTTCACCCACTTATGCATGAGAGTCTTTGGTTTTTCCAACTGTGGATACTTGAATGCTCACCCTACGTATATAAAACTGCTTTCAGGTTTTCAGGAGGACTTCGGGGATCACGCAGGACCATACTAGCTCGGACCATTGGGACAGTTGCAGTTGTTGTTTTTCTTCTTTGGTACTAACCTTGTAGTCACCTTTTGTACTTTGTGGCTTTACTTTTGGAACATGCATGTGGGAATGGTTTACTTTTTGCTTTACTTTTCTTTTACCTTGGTGTTGTTGAGTTTCATTGTCTTATGTCTCGATATTATAAAACAAAAAGGGGTAATGCCTTCCATTTGTTAGAAATTTTTATACACTTGGTGCTAGTCACCACTCCGGGACCTGTTGAAGGCGGGTCTCGGGGGTCATTATCCCTCCTTCAACTTAAAGAAGGAAGGTCTTGGCAATCTTCTGACCCTTCCCTCCTTTTGGTGAAGGCGATTCGTGACAAATAATGGCTCAAAAATTATTTAATTCGAGAATAAGTTAGGTATTGGTCTAAATCCTTTCATCCTATAGTTTTTAGACATGTTTATGTCAGTTTATTAACCCTATCATTTATATTTAAATCATAGTTAAATAGTTTAACATTTACCATGTCCTATTGTATTATAATAATAAATAGTTAATAATCTTACAATAAAATTTCAAGAGAACCCCAAGTGGTTAATTATTGATATATTTATCTTTATCTAAGTATTTTTTCCAATCCAAATATTTTTAGAAATATTATATCAATTAATAATATAGTATTTTTTTTAAAACTCATTTATGTCAATTTTGAAAATATTTGGTATTTGTTTTTGTTAAAAGAATAAAGGCATTATCTCATAAAAAAATTATTTAATAGACCATAAAATTTTAATATAACCTATAAAATTCTTGGATGGAATCAATAGCCAAAATTTTCATTTATTTTTATATTTATAATATCAATTATTCTAATAATTCATTGATAAAGTAATTACTACATCATCATTCAGTCATAAATAAATTTAATTAATTAACCTCTAAAAATTATAAATAAAATACTATTATTTGGGAAATATTTTTATCTTTATAATGAATATTTGTTGTCGAATTTCTCTTATGAATAACCCTATATTAAAAAAAATTATTTATTAAACATTTAATTTTAAACTTTTAACTCTTATTTAAATAAAATAATAATAAATGTTATAATCAAATCCATGTTGACCATAAAGAAATTTTTTTATTCCTACGGATTATTTTGGTTGAAATACATGTATCCAATAGAATGAGTACATGTGCTAGGGTAATTATAATATCATTTTTACCTTTAATTACCCTATTTACTTTTAATCGTGGTAAATAAAAGTCAAATCTTACTATTCACCAAAAATAATTTTCATCTAATTGAACCAAATTTTTTTTACTTATGTCAATCACATATTTCCCATTTTTGAAATTAAACTCACAGATGTGGTAAATGTTTGTTTTATGCAAATTTGAAAATTTTCATAGAAGGTGGGTAAAAGACGTTAAAAATTTTAAAAAAATTATATATCAATTTTTATAATAAAATGACAGAAATGAATTAAATTTAACATATATTTTTTTTATTTATCTGTTTTTTACCTAAAATAAATTTAAATAAAATAACTAATTATTATATAAAATTCTATTTTTAAATAATATGTAGTGTTTTTGTATTATTCGTCAAAAATTGAATGTTTTTAGAAAAATACCAAAAAAATCACCCTATGAAAATTATGATATTTAGAATTTGAAAATCTATTCTATTTTACCAAAATAAAAACATAGATATTTAATTAATTAATTGAAAACTAATTCCAGTTGTCAACACTAAAAATAGGGTTTTTAAAAAGTAAAAACCTTTAAAAGATTTACATATGTTTATGTCAAATCTAAATGTGAAATAACATATAATGATGAAAATTGAATTAAATGATAATAATATAATATAATTATACTTATAAACCATTCAATTTCATAATTTAACAATATATATTATTTTGATTAAAAAAGTAGTGTCCAATTAAAATGTAGTATTTTTCAATATTAATCAAAAAATGAACGTTTTCAGAAAAGTAAAAAAAATTATCCAACCTAAATTTGTATATCCTTATTATAATGATGAATTTAATTTCATTAAATTTAATATATAAAAGTGTAAAATATTGTCTTCAGAAAGGGTCCTCCACTAAAAGGTGGTAAAAATGTACTATTGTGAAAAATAATTCTTTTATTTGAAAAAATTAAATTTTTCTTATATAATGACTAATACATAAAAAATATGGATTTTAATATTATATGGAGTATATTAAATCAAAAATTCAGTTATTATTATTCATAACAGATTTTGGATCGACTGGATTGGTAAGTCATTGTGTGCCCGAACTCAGTGTTGCGTGTAAGGAAAATTATTAAATAACATTGAGGATATAACATACTATGAAATATTTGGGTGTTACATTCCCCCCTTTTTTAATAAATTGCGTACTCAAAATTTTATATTTTTCTTCGAAAATAAATGGTTAAAAATAAAAAAATACCTATGAGGAATACCCACATCAAGAATTTGGGTTTAAAAAATTTACTCTTAATAATATGGAAAGTGAAATGAAAAAATCACCAACTAATTATTATATCGATTAGGATAACATTGGTGGAAATTAGAGTCACATATTTAGAGGAAAAACATATATATTTATTGGGAGTGACTAGGGGAATCAATCAAAATCAAGTGTAAAATTCAGAGCTTCAAAGACATCAATCAATATTGATATAAAATATCATCGGTTAAAAAAACAGAATGTATTTGAATAACAAATTTTTGGTTTTAAGATCCCATCACTAATGTTTTTGAATTATTTTATTCATAGAATAAGCGAAAAAATATATATGACATGTATAGTTTCATCCTTCAACTAATATCTACAACAAACTCATCTATCACACCCAATGATTATAGAATCTGAAAATATTCTATTTATCCCATTCATATAGGGAAAAAATGAATTTATAAATCCTTTGTCATACAATTTTAAAAAAACATTATAAAAACCAATAGATCACATTATCCAGTGGTAGGTTATGCACTTTTGTCACCCTTCAGTTGTGGGTTCATGTCTCGCTTCCTTACCCGAAGCGACAGGTTGTCACTAGACTACCGGGTTGTCCTTTTTATAATAATCCAAAAAATAATCATAAGGAATAATTTATCCTTAAAAATTGTATCCAATTTCAAACTTTATCCATTACATCCTTTAGAATTATCCAAAATTTATCTTTCCAAACTCACAGTCCAAAATTTATAAGGATGGTAAACACAATGAAGATATTTTGTTCCACGTAATAAAATGTGAATACCTTTATCAGGTATTCTTTAAAAACATGGTAACACCCTGAATTACCATAAACCTTATTTTTTACATTCATGATCCTTTATTCTTTATAGTAAACTAGATATAATATTTATATCAAAAAATGTTTTAAACACCAACAATAAATGAATAAACAAACAATTAATTAGTTTTAATGTGGTTAAGAATATCGAATATAATTTATACAAATCAGTCATATGTTATTCTAAAATCACTACCTCAGTATCCATAACATATTAACTATTATCTTACATTAAAAGATTTATTTTCCAAAATGACTGACCTGATATTGAGTCACTTTTCATAGAACCATATAATCTCAAATCCTCAATTAAATAGTACTACAATACAATCCTTATTTATTTGCATAATTCATATGACTAGATAATTGTTGATACAATAGTCAAATAAAATAATTATATAATAGCAACATATGTACACTAGTCATTCCTCTTCATCTATGATAGTATCATAACATGATTATTATCCAATAACGTCATTTGAGGCATACTATGATGTTTTAGACATTAATTCATGTAGTGTCCCAACTCCTTGTAGATGAAGAATTGTACATTTCAATCCTTTTTCTTAACATAGGAATCACATACATGGTGTCCTTTTTCTCCACACTTATAAAAAACTATGATTCCCTTCAAACATTTACCAAGGTGATTCTTTCTATAGTTGTCACATATAAGAAACACCTTCTTTCACCTTTTCCCTTTATCCAGTATTCTCTATAACATCCTTTTATTATCATTCTTCACTTAAAATCTATAGGACTCAGAGAATTCATCATGTATCACATAAAACATGCATAAAGGAAACATAACATTTCCACATTTCAATAACAAGATATCAGTAACGCATTGATAAAAAATTTATCAAACCCATTTACAATACCAAAATAATAGATAAGTAAAACATGGTATTTATATTTCATTTAAAAAAATTTATGGCTTGTAGAGGAAGCTGAAACTCAAATATTGGTCATGGCGGCAGAGAAGTCGTTGTCTCCCCATATGTACAACAAAAACATTCCCTTTTTTCATTTTTTAAATTGCTTCGTATAAAAAAGATTCCTTCTGAATAAACGTAAAAGTCAAAGTGGTTTATACACCGTATAAAAGAATATTTTTTATAAAACAAAATATGCCTCAATGAAAATAGATTGGGATGAAGTCCATTACGAAAACCCGGTAGCCTAACGGCGCTACTTAAATCTTCAAAAAAATGGAATGATATAAAATAGGGTCTCTCATCATATGAACATAGAAATTATAGTCTGACGAATATAAAATAACATCCCCAAAAATAACAAAGAGGAGCTTAAATGAAGTGACATGAAAGAGAGTACTTAAAAATAAAGAGAGTGGTTGGATCCCTTACCTCAAGTCCAACTTTCCTTGTTAGTATCTTTATATTCCTGAATAATAAAATAGAGTTAATTTATACTTTATTAAGAACCTTTTTAGATTTCATTGTTCCTTTTATATCACTTATTACCATGTTATTAACATTATCTAATTATTTAAGATAATAACGGTTGTTTTGTCGATCATTGGTACTTGAGTCAAAAATAAATTTCTTATAATTAGAAGTTGTTCATGTGGTAAAATATCCATTATATCCAGAATTATATTAATTATGTAGATATCATATATATCATATATATCCAGTATATAAATTCATTTATAATATTACATCTCATTTTGATGTAAGAAATGGAATGCACCTTTCATGGAGACGGTAAACCGTACGTACACATGAACACTACTTTCATTTCTATTTTGTATTTATTGGAATTAAAACTAAATGAGAGAGATATATATATATTATAATTTCAGTATAATATATATTTTATATAGGTCGCATAATTTCATTAATTTCATTCTTTATACAATCTAGTTAATGCATGAACGAGTCACATCACTTGAGGGGGCAGTAGTCCACACTTCCTCAAATGAAATTATCACATTTGCACAACATGAAAAGCATAAAGGTATGATTTAAATGTAAAATACAGAAGCATCTAAAGGGAAAAAATATAATTTATATCATAAATAAATATATTTCCATCATAATGGTCACCATGAGAGGTGGTAGAAAAAGGTAGAACAATCATCATTTCGTGAGGCAGTAGTTCTCCATCCACGGAAACAGTATGTTCTTTAACCATTAGACGGAGGTGTGTGTAAGTGTAGCTAGAATCATCCTCATAAAGACATCCTAGTATATTGAATATTTTTTTGTTGTTACAAAAGAAATTAATAAAAAGAGTTTAAGGGGTTGTAGAATCAAAATAAAACAAAAGAACATAAGAGAGGACATTACCTTTAAATCGGGTAACTCTCTTTGGTTTGAACCAAAATGGTTTCATGAATTTCTTTCTTCCAATGTTAAGGCTTCTAGGATGATGAGAGGGGTGTGGAGAGATAAAAAGGAGAATAGTTTGGTCGAGACAAAGGCTTGAGATGTGTGGGTAAGGAGGTAGTGGTGGGGGCCTTTTATAAGAGGGAGGTGGGGCACTCTTGGAATGTTAAGAAATGTTACATTATATTAAATTGAGATTCGGATTTTAAAGGTCCATGATTGATATATTTCAAGGATACGGTGTTATGTGTTAGAAATATACTCATCCAATAGTTTTTATGTATGTTTATGTTTTATATTTTACATTATCTTTTCATTTTATTTAAATCATTCATTAATGAGATAATCGTTGCATCATCATGGGGTCATAAATAAATAAATTTATTTAATGTCTAAAAATTATAAAAAAATACTATGATGTATGAAATATTTTTATCTTACTAATTACTATTTATAGTCCAAGAGATAATTTATAAAAACAAAAATTAAATTGTTTTACTTGGGTGATACATACTTTGGTTATACTTTTCTTTTAAAAACATAAATTTAAAAAGTGTCACTATCACACAAAAAGTGATTCCATGGAGTGCCAAATTTTGGCACAAGGAATCCAATGGTTGGCCTTGACATAAACAATCACAACTGGAAAACTAACCTATTCCAATGGTTTGGAATCACTGGTATAGGCCTCCAAACCGTTGGTATAGCCTATACCAACGGTTTGGAGAACCGTAGGAAAGTAAGCCGTTAGGATAGGTCTATAACAACAGTTTTTGGATAACCGTTCATATAGACCTATACCAATGGGTTTAAAATCCATTGGTATAAGTAATATGAATATATATACCAACAGTTCCAAAAAACTGTTGTTATATGTATTTACAAAAAAAACATTCGATGCGATTTGATCCCAGGACCTCCAGTTTATCACTGAATGACCTAACCACTAACCTTACATGAATTTTGTGAACATAATTTCATAAATATATATATTTATTATCATAAATATTTAAAATTTTGATTTATAGAATGTTATGGTTAAGGAGATCTGATAAAAAATCAAAGGACATATACCAACAGTTGTCAAAACTGTAGGTATAGTCCTATACCAAAGGTTTTGACAACCGTTGGTATAGGTCCAAGGAATTCGGGGAGTGATTTTGATATATTGGGGACCATTTCCAACTATATGGAAAAATAGTTGGGAAGGCCTACCCTTTCCCAATGGTTTGGACACACCATTGGGAAAAGTGGCCACAAATTGGACCTTCCCCAGCGATTTGGCCAAACCATTGGGAAAGGGGATATAGAATTTTTGGGAAAGGTCACATTTCCAGTAGTGAGTAGAATTAGGACACATTTTGGGGTCATTTGTTAATATTATGATATTATATTATTACCCTTTAATACCTGATTACTAATTAATCACAATAATTAAAGATAATTACTGTGGTTACTATTCATATTGTCCAAAAACAAAACAGTCTTAATTACTTAATTTGGAACATCTGATTCCAAATATGGAATCCATTTTATCAAATTAAAAACACATAAATTTTATTCATTAATTTAAAATTTCATCATGTTGTCAAAACACAAGACGGGTTTTTAAGAAGAAAAATTTATCAAAAGATTGACTTGTTTTTATATCCAATTGAAAAGTGAAATTACACCCAATGAACGAAATTGTATTAAGTGATAAAAAAATAATTCAATTATACTTTAAAAACAATTAAAATGACAATATAAATATATAAATAAATTGGATGAAAAGGCAGTTTTGAATTAAAAAGCTATATTTTTCACTATTCATTAAAAAGAAGACATTATCAGAAAAATACCAAAAATTAACTCTAAGATATATTTGATATTAAAAATTAAGAATTGATTTCCATTTTACCAAATTCAATACATAGATGTTTCACTAATAAATCATATAGTTAATTTCTTCTGTCAAAACAAATAGCGTGTTTTTAAGAAACAATATATTTCGAAAGATTGACACATGTTTATGTCCAATTTCGAAGTGGTATTTATTCTAATTACCACCATTGAATTAAATAGTAAAAATATATTCCAATTACCATTTAAAAAATTTAAAAAAGATAATATATCCATATAATTAAATTAGATGAAAAAGCAGTTTCGAAGTAAAATGCAGTATTTTTCACTATTCATTAAAAAATGAACATTTGTCTGAAATATACCAAAAATTTATCCAATTTAAATTTCAATATCCCAATTCTAATGAATAAGATTATTTTCAAAAATCGATTTTATAAAATTTTCAAATGTTGGATTTAAAAAAATTTCTCCATCAAAAGGCGGTAAAATAATCTTTTAAAAATATTAGAGTAATTATTCTTAAAATTGGATTCATTTGCATTTTAAGCCTCTAAAATTTATTGGATAAATGTAAAAATATTTAACAAAAATATGTAATCATTTTTTAGTTAGTTTTGTTCATTCTCACCATTACAACGGCTAGGCATTAACTATTTAAAATAATATTATTAAATTATTAGTGTGCAACGTATGATTTCAATGAAACTCGTTGTTCCATATTGGGTACAACAACGAGCATAGCCTTCCCTTTAAAGTAATATTAAAATTTTAGTCACAAATATTGATAAACATGAAAATGTAATATTATTTATTAACCTAGGATGTTACATCATTCCCCCCTTTGGGAATTGCGTCCTCACAATTTTAATATTGGGCTTGGAAACTTCATTGAAAGCCCCACATCGGAAAAAGAGTAAATTTAACTATCACATTAAAAGAAATAAAGAGAATTACGAGGGTCACGCTAGTTAACCCATACTAGGATTCCATGTACAAAAACATGTATATGGATGAAAGAATAAACGGTCATGTTCTGAGGGAGAGTGATAGAAAACATGTTTAGGAGAAAGTTAACCACCAGAAAATCACAGAATTGTGATGGGTTAAACGGTATTTGATTCCCTAGTCAGAAAAATTAACAGAAAACATTTTTGTTTTAAATTAAATTTCATTGAGGAATTTATTTGTGTGCTTAACTAAAACATAAGGAAGCATACTTACTTGTCATGTTGACTTTCAACTTTTGCTAGATTTCTTACACAAACTCATATTTTCTCCAAAAGACAAGTATTTAGGACAACTTGTTCACATTAAGAGCACTATAATCAACATATATAGAATCACCTAATCCACAAAAGTAATCTATATACATCCCATTCCCTTAGACAAAAACCAAAACCAAAAATGTTAGAACGAGATCAGATAATCCGCAAAAGTATAATCCTTTATAAAAAAGAAAATCTATTCTTAATCTCTAAAATTTATCCATCAAAACCCAAAGTTCAAAGAAGACCATTCGATAAAAAATTTGTCCATAAAATTATTCAAAGTAATCCAAACTAAGATAGAAACCCAAATCTTTGAAGGATTTAATCACATAGTCTTCCAAGGTAAAAATTAACATTTATCTCCAAGTAACATCAGTTTCTCTTAAAGTCTCATATTGAAAAGTAATTAACCTAATCATATATCCTCCATGATAGGTGAATATTTTCCTAGATAACCCAAAATCAACTTATTCTTGATTCATAAAATTATGTAACTAAAAATATTTCATCATACTAACCAGGGACTTCACGTATTCCAGTGGTAGGCGATAAATACTAGTCACACGTATGTTGTGGGTTTTACTCCCACAACTTTGTCTGACGCGATGGGTTTTCACACAGTTTGCATGTTATCCTTTTTCCAAAACTAAATAATTCATAAAACATTCCCTAAAAAGAGATAAAATCATCAAAAATCACCATAACATAATTTAACCTCAACTTTATCTCATGCATTTCATTTTCCATCATAACATATAGTAACCCATAATTTCCTCAAAAGTAAGGATCATATAAACCCTAATGGTTGCATTTATAATTATTACCGGAACATACACATTAAGTTGGTTATCTCATACATGATTCATTAGAGAACTCACCAAGGTTAAAGTGGTTAATCATGACTCCTGATATTTGGATGAGAAAAACCACCAGTTTTCTAATTGCTGCTCCCATATCATTCATTTGTTCTTTCAGAAAACCGTCACAGTTTTCTTCACATCCACTATCAATTTGGTGCCTACTAGATCCAGTCATTTACTAAAACCAAAAAGGTCAATGTGAGTATATCATTAGAATCATCATATAATACTATGATATAATTATTCATTTTATCATAAACTCGCTCACTTTATCTAAAACTATGAATCTTTCTAAAATCCTAACCATTATGGTAATGTCACTTATGCTTAAAGAATGCCCTAACCTCTAAAGTTATATAAACCGACATTTGATACCAACTATAAAGTCCCAACCTAAAACATTATATATTGTTGAATTAAATTTAATAATTAACATTGATGATCTATTCAGATTTATAGTTTTAGAAAATTAGGACTTAACTATTACATCTCAATGATTACAAAGTAGAAACATCTACTCAGTTTCCATTTTCTCACAAAATAAAAACTCTTGAACAAAAGTGACATGTCTAGTTCCTTGTTTTAAACAGCATGACATTTATTTGATCATATCCTTGACCCTATTCCACTTTATTTCCTGTGAAAAACATCTCAAAAAACATGGGATGAGCATAAAAATCTCAGTAAGGGTTATGACAATACGGAAAGAAAACATTAGTCCATGTATATATAAGAATCAATAAAATCATATATTACTCATAAAACATAAAAAATTTAACATACCTCATGAAATCATTAGATTTATGAATAACTCAATAGAAATCATAATACATAAAGGTATCTTGAGGCATTCATAACATTCTTATGTAGGGAGTAACCCCCGTGGTTACGTTTAGAATACCAATCACAGTATATTCCCTAAATCTCTTTGGAGAAACCTTAGTGTTTAACCCATTCGTGTTACCCAATGCATTGGAGAGAAATATCGGGCTCACCCACCCTTATTTTATCACGGAACTACCCGTCTTCATAAACAATTCCCAAGAACAATATCATAATCATATCACATAAAACATGTATAAAGTAAACAAAACAATTTTACATTTCAATCACAAGATATCAATAACACATTGATAAAAACATTATGAAAACCATTTCCAATACAAAAATAAAATAATAGTAAAAAATGGTATTTATTTTTCATTTAAAAAATAGTTATGGCTGGTAGAGGAAGCTGAAACTCAAATAATGGTCATGGCAGCGGAGAAGTTGTTATCGCCGCATACGTATGCCAAAAACATTCCGTTTTTTCTTTTAGTATAAATATTCTTATAAAAAATATTTCATTTGAATAAACGTAAAAGTCAAAGGGGTTTTTACATAGTATAAAAGAAATTTGTGTATAAAACAAAATATGCATCAATGAAAGGAGATTGAGATGAAGTTCGTTACGAAAACCTGGCAGCCTAACGGCACAACTTAAAATTTCCAAAAAAATTATTAATGAAATAAAATGGGGTATCTCATAATATTAACCAAGAATGTACAGTAATAAGAATATAAAAAAATCCCCAATCATAATAAATATGATCTTAAAAGAAGTGACATAAAAGAGAGTACTTAAAAAGAAAGACAGAGGTTGGATCCCTTACCTCAAGTCTGACTTGTCTTGTTCATGTCATTATATTCCTGAATAACAAACTAGAGTTAATATCTACTATATTAAGATATTTTTTCAATTTCATTAATCCTTTTATATCACTTATTACCATTTTATAAACATTATGTAATTATTTATGTTAATAACGGTTGTTTTGTCGATCATTGGTACTTGAGTAAAAAATAAACTACTTATAATTAGAAGTTGATCATGTGGTAAAATATCCATTATATATAGAATTATATTCATGATGTAGATGTAATATATATCATATATATCTAGTATATACTTGCATTTATATTATTACATAAAATATAGATGTAATAAATGAAATTCATCATTCGTGAAGACAGTAAGTTGTACGTACGCATGTACGTTTCTTTCATTTCTATTTTGTATTTAATGGAATTAAAACTAAATGATATATATATATATATATATTATAATTCTATTATAATATATATTTTATATAGGTCACATAATTTCATTAATTTCATTCTTTATACATTCCATTTACTGCATGAAGGAGTCACATCACTTGAGGGGGCGGTATTCCACACTTCCTCAAATGAAATTATCGCATTTTCACAACATTCAAAGCATAAAAGTGTGTTTTAAATGTAAAATACAGAAGAATATAAGGGAAATAAATATAATATATATCATAAATAAATATATTTCTATCATAATGGCCACCATTAGATGTGGTAGTAGAAAATAGAACAATCATCGTTTCGTGAGGCAGTAATTCGCCATCCATGGAAACAGTATGTTCTTTAACAATTAGATGGAGGTGTGTGTAAGTGTAGCTTGAATCCTTCTCATAAAAAAATCCTAGTATATTTTATATACTGTTTTTGTTACAAATGGAAGGAATAAAATTTGTTTAAGTGGTTGGAGAAGCAAAATAAAATAAAATAACATAAGAGAGGACATTACCTTTAAATCAGGTAACTCCCTTTGGTTTGAACCAAAAGGGTTTCTTGAAGATAGTTATCCCTAATGTAAGGAATTTAGGATGAATAGAGGTATGTGGAGAGATATAATTAGAAGATTTTGGTCAATCCAAAGTCTTTATAGGTGTGGGTAAGGAGGTAGTGGTGGGGGCCTTTTATAAGAGGGAGGGGGAACTCTTGGAAAGTCAAGAAATGTTACTTAATATTAAAATGATTTTAGGATTTTAAAGGTCCCACATTAATATATTTCGAGGATAAGGTGGTAAGTGTTCTAAATATACTCATAAAATAGGTTTTAGGCAGGTGTATGTCTTATATTTTACATTATATTTTTATTTAATTTAAATCATTCCTTAATGAGATAATCGATCCATCATCATGGTGTCATAAATAAATAAATTTTTTTAATGTCTAAAAATTATAAAAGAATACTATGATGTAGGAAATATTTTTTTCTTTCCAATGACAATTTATAGTCCAAGGGATAATTTACACAAACAAAACTATTATTGTTTTACTTGGGTGATACATACTTTTGTTATGCTTTCCTTTTATAAACATAAAATTAAAAAGTGTCACTATAACCCCAAAAGTGATTACATGGGGTCTCAAAGTTTTGCAAAAGGAATACCATGGTCGTCCATGACACAACCAGTTGCACTAGGACACATGTTTGGGTAATTTTATAATATTATGATATTATTTTATTACCCTTAACTACCTGATTACTAATTAATCACGATAATTAAAGATAATATCTGTCGATACTATTCATAATGTCCAAAAACAAAATACTCTTAATTACATAATTTGGTCCTTATGATTCCAAATATGGAATAAATTTTATCAAATTAAAAACACATAAATTGTAGTAATTAATTGAAAATTAAATCCCGTTGTCAAAATAAAAGATGGGTTTTTAAGAAGTAAAATTTATCAAAAGATTGACTTGTTTTTATATCAAATTGAAAAGTGAAATTACTTCCAATGAACAAAATTGTATTAAGTGTTAGAAAAATAATTAAATTATACTTAAAAATAATTAAAATGACAATATATATATATATAAATAAATTGGATGAAAATGCAGTTTTGAATTAAAAAGATGTATTTTTCAATATTCATTAAAAATGACATTTTTAGAAAAATACCAAAAATTAACCCTAAGATATATTTGATATTAAAATTCAGAAATGATGTCTATTTTACCAATATAACGACATAGAAGATTAATTAATAAATCATATAGTTAATTCCCGTTGTCAAAACAAATAGCGTGTTTTTAAGAAACAATATCTATCAAAAGATTGAAACATTTTTATGTCCATTTTCAGAGTTATATTTATTCTGATGACCACCATTGAATTAAATGGTAAAAATATATTTTAATTAACATTTAAAACAATTGAAAAAGATAATCTATCCATATAATTAAATTAGATGAAAAATCATTTTTGAAGTAAAATGCAGTATTTTTCACTATTCATTAAAAAAATGAACATTTGTCAGAAATATACCAAACATTTATCCAATGTAAATTTAATTATCACAATTCTAAAGAATAAGTTTATTTTGAAAAAATAGAGCTTATAATATTGTAAAAAGTTGTATTTAAAAAAGGTTCTCCATCAAATGGCGGTAAACCAATCTTTTAAAAATATTAGAGTATTTATTCTTAAAATTGGATTCATTTACATTTTAAGCCTCTAACATTTATTGGATAAATGTAAAAATATTTAACAAACATATTTAATCATTTTTTAGTTATTTATTTTCATTCATGCCATTACAAAGGCTACGCATTAACTATTTAATATAATATTGTTATATTATTAGTGTGACACGTAATATTTCAAAGAAACTCATTGTTGCGTATTGGGTACGCCATCGAGCATAGCATTCCCTTTAAAGTAATATTTATATTTTATTCACAAATATTATTAAAAATGAGAATGTAATATTATTTATTTACCTAGGATGTTACATAAAATACAACATAGATAATCATATTATTATTACAATATTCTTATACTATAAATCTTTATATAAATCATAGTACCTTTCTTGGCATCATGTGAAAAATATAACATAATAAATGGTTGAGCTCAGATGCTTAGTAAGGGTAAATAAATTATAGGACGCTATAAACATTTAAGTCGTGATGTGTAATAAAAACACATCCTTTTTAAACATATTCATGAACATAATATTGAAAAAGTAAATCAAAAATTACAATACAATCATGCACATGGATATTTTACTAGTATAATAATCATATGTAATAATTAATTTCATAATGTTATAATTCCTAACAATGGACATCATTAACACCAATTCAAGGCCTCATGCTGGGACTACAAATAATGTTCTTTCAAGGACTAGTACCATTACACTAGTTTGTCTCATGGGACCTACCGATGCATCAATGAGCTATTTCAGGCTCCACCCATCACATATTATGTCCATTGGATTCCTCATATGAAAATTTTCAAACATAACATAAATATTCACACTAAAACTAGCATGCGAAATGTAAATACATTAACAATAAACAATGAATGGTATAAAAATTGAACATCCACAGTAAAACATATAATATAACATTAAATACAACACATAAGATTTTTATTATAATAAATAAACCTAAATTACGAATATAATCAAAT
The DNA here is from genome assembly GCA_963277665.1 of Viscum album. Classification (NCBI taxonomy): domain Eukaryota; kingdom Viridiplantae; phylum Streptophyta; class Magnoliopsida; order Santalales; family Viscaceae; genus Viscum; species Viscum album. The sequence continues at coordinate 1,664,780,575 of OY728137.1, forward strand.
AAAGGATGTTGACATAGTAGAAAATTATCTCTAAAATTCTTTAAATGAAACACTTCTTTTTCAAGAAATCATTTAAAAGTGTCCCTATTTATAAAGGTAGTCATTTAAAAGATATTTTTGAATCCAATTATCCCGTACCACTTGGAATCGTTTGACAGGAATTTAAATTTAAAACAATCATATCCATATAATAAATACTTAAACTCATTTTTAAAACACATACATTAATTAAAATGATTTATAAAACTAATTCATTAAAACATTTGAAATGCTAATATATATAATGAGTTACTTCCAAAATACCAGAAAATATTTATTATGAAAATATTTTATTGAAACATGGACATGGTTGATAAAAACTTTCCAGTCAATACTTAAAAATAAACAATATTTGATAATAATAAGATTGGTAAATTAACCCTTAACATCACATTCATTTGGTCAAGTGTACATTTAATCTCCTATATAAGAAACATAGTTTTTATTAATTTATACCAGAACCATATTCATATTTTTATTTCATACATGATTATTTTATGACATTATATAACCTATTTAATAATAATTTCTATGTTAAATTAACATTTCTGGTAATAATCTCCTTCTTTATCATAAGTATTTTCACTTGTTATTAATGATCATGCCATTTATATCATGATATAAATACTTCCAAAATATTAAAAAAAATTATATATCATATAAATTTAGAATATAAATATGTATAATAAATAGATATATGAAATGTAAAACACCATTTATGGAGAGGGTAATTTATACAGATGCATAAAGGTTGATTCCATTTTCATATCGTATTGAACTGAAGTAAGTGAATGAGGTATATATAAATACACACAGAGAAATATATATATATATATATATATATATATATTTCTAATATCATTATTATGTCATATATTAAAAACTTAGTAATATTATATATTTTTATAATCATCGTCGAATGGTGAATGTGGAAATGAATCTCATCGTGTCCTGGAGACAGTAAGTCATACATACGCATGAGCGACAATATCATTCTATTAATGGTAAAATTGTATGTAATTTGATGGTTAATTTTTTATACTGAATAATTAACATGTTATATTTTTTATTTACACCAATAATACTCATTATTGTACCCACCCACATAATAAATAATTGAATAACAAACTACACCACAACGTGGAGACAGTAAGTCGTATGTACTCACGTAAGGTGACTTTCTCATTCATTGGATAGATGGAATAATGAATATGTTTGTACCATATTTATAATAAAATCTACGTATGTGTAAGGTACTAGAGTTATTATTTTGGTATGAAAATATCCAAGAAATAGAATGTCAATGATGAAAAGAACATTGAAAGATGTTATAAACTAATTACCTCCTATTTGGATGTTTCTTTTTTATTTGAAAAAATGGCTCCTTAGGTTGGATTATAATCAATGTAAGGCCTTTAGAATTAAAGGAGGGTAGTTTGGAGGATATTTGAACAGGGTGTGGCTGAGCCAAATGGATTTGGAGGTGGGAATTCGAGAGTAGCAGAATAGCATTTTTATGAGAGGGGTTAGTGGAACCTATGGGAAAACATGGAATATTATTTTATTATACAATCATATTTGTTTTGTAATGGCTCCAAAATGATTTTATTCATGGATACGATGGTGATGGGTTGAAATTATCTCAAAAATTGGTTTCAAACAAGTTTATTTCACAACATCATTATCACATCAAAAAAATTTATTTAATCAGCCCTTTGATGTCATATTAAAATTTAAAATTCATGGATGGCATAAAAATACTCAATTTACATTTATTTTTATATTTATAATATCAATTATATAAATATTTCATGGATAAAGTAATTAATCCATCATCATTATTTCATAAATAAATATAATTATTCAATCTCCGAAATTTATAAATAAAATATCACTATGTATGAAATGTTTTTATCTTTCTAATAAATATTTATAGTCAAATTTATCTTATGTATACCCCTATATTAAAAATGGTTTAGTTATTAAATATTGAATTTAAAACTTTTTACTATTGTTTAAAATAAATAAAAATAAATTTCTTAATCTAATCCAATGGTACCAAAAAGATCATACTTTATTGTTTGGTTCGTTTTTGTCTAAATGCACATATCAAATAGAAAAAGAACACGTGTTAGGGAAATTACAATATCATATTTACCTTTAATTACTCCATTTACTTTTAACAATAATAAATAAAAGTCAAATGTTTCTATTCACCAAAAATTATTTTAATTATATTGAACCAAATTTTACATACCGATATCAACCATGTATTTGTGATTTTCAGAATTCAAATCATTGATGTGGTAAAATTATGTTTTATGCAAATTTGTAAATTTTTCTAGTAGGTGTGTAAAAAACGTTAAAAACTTCAATAAATTTTTTTTATATCTAAAATTATTATAAAATTACTACATTGAATTAAATTTAACATATATATGGATTATGATTCTATTTTGACCTAAAATAAATTTAAATATAATTACTAACTATTTAAATAAATATCCGGTTTTAAACAATAACATACTGTTTTTTTACTATTCATCAAAAAATTGAATGTTCTCAGAAAAATACTACAAAGACACCCAAAGATAATTTTGATATAACAAATTCAAAAATGAATTCAATTTTACCAAATTAAAAACATTGATTTATTATTAATTAATTTAAAATTAATTCACTTTGTTAATACCAAAAAGATGGTTTTTAAAAAGTAAAAACTATTAAAAGATTGCCATGTGTTTATGCCAAATTAGAATGTGAAATTACATATAATGAACTACATTGTATTAATTGATAATAATATAATATAATTATATTTCTAAACAAATAAAATTCATAATTTAACACTATAAATTATTTCGATTAAAAATGATGTTTTTAATTAAAATTTAGTATTTTTCACAGTTTATCAAAATATAAAAGTGATCAAAAAAGTGTCAAAAATTTCTCCAAACAAAATAATTATGTCTCGCTTCTAAATATTATTTTCATTTTCTTAAATTGAATATATAAAAGTGTAATATATTTGTCTTAAAAATGGTTCAAAATTAAAAGGTGACAAAATTGTATTTTTTGATAAATACTAATTTTATCTAAAAATAGAATTTTTTCAAATATTATATATATTAAACAAATAATATGAATTCTAATAATATATCGAAGATATAAAATTTCAAATTCAGTTAATACTATTGATAATTAATTTTTGAACTGATGTTTTGTTAAGTCATGGTGTGCTCGAACTCGGTGTTGTGTGTAGCACAAGTTATTGATTTACCTTGATGATATAATGTACTATGAAATCATGGGATGTTATAATCATACCTACGATAGGAGAAAATTTTCCTAACCATTATATCTCTGAGATGTGTGCCTCATAAACTACAGGTTTCTTCTATATGGTGTATGTATTACCTCAGAATTTATTTTACGTGTCTTATCCAAAATATTATGATATTTACAAATTCATATTCTTTTCTATCTTACATGGGGAATACAATTCTATTTCTTATAATCTGATGAGTATTGATTTCACATCCTAATCTAAATTATGGATTATTTCATTTTAAGTATCCATTAGAGATTATTTATCATCCAAGTCAATGTTTTCTAAAAATTATTTCATTATTTTTTTCTATTACCCTATCAATGATTGAAGTTTTTTTACCCATTTTTTGACTTTTTTACTTCTTGTTTTAAATGGAATATTTCTTTTTTTTTTCCAACGAAGGTTATTTTTTATTTTTCTAGAAAAATTACAATAATAATGTTTTTATCATATTCTAAATGAATGTATTGTACACCTTATTAACACCTTATCTCCTTTAACAATTCTAGAAAATCATACATAGTTATATTTAAATAAAATTATTTCATTTATAACTGGATGGAATTTTAAGAATAGAAAACTATTTCAACAAAAACGATTATATTACTCAAGAAAAAATTTAGATTATTTTCATGATTCCATTATATGCATTCAAAGAAGTTACAAATAAATGTTTTTTGAAACTATTTGATTTTATAAAAAGTAATTATTAAGGAAAAATCTTGTTCCATGTGATGTTTCAAAATTTATCATCACATATGATGGCATACTTTGTTATAATTCATTAATACCATTTATATTCTTTCTATAAATAGTTTTTGTTTTGATAGTTTGATGTTTATGGAACCCCATTCATTTAAGATGATTTGATTTCGATGAAATTATTGTAAATCCTATCTCATTTTCAATGTATATTACATGATTTCAATTTTACGAAACCCATTATATTACATTGGTCATTATATTATTTTCATGAGATTGTGGCACTTGTATGAATGATTTTAAATGAGATGGGAGGGACCTGTATCTACTACCAATGAATTGTGTTGAAATTTACATCTCATTAGATATTTATGATAGACATTTTTAACTAGGATGATTATGGGAGTGATCCATGACTTCCAAAATTGTTGTGGGGGTGATCCATGATTACCAAGATGGTGTGGGAGTGTAACCAGACAACCATAATGGCTTTCAAATAAATGCCTTAACTACTATAGAAATCATTATTATTTTCTTTTATACCTATAAGAGTTTCAAGTTTTATTCTAATTTTATTGTATGATGGCTCTTGTTCTTTTTTTCTTCATTATTCATGTTTTCTGAATGTTAAATATTTATCCCATTATTCATGTTTATAATCCATGATATGTAGGGTATGATCTTCTATTTTCATGATCATGTTCTCATATTCTTATGATCATGATTATGTTTATATTACTCTACAATTAACCCTTACTAATCATTTGAGGTCAACCATTATATGTTTTCTTTTAATTATCCTATAAATATTGATTTTATATATGGGCACAAAAGGGGATGATCATTATGGGATATGTTGAATATCTTTCTCTAAATTAGAAGATTGTTTTTTATGTTTCCAATGTATTTATAAAATTATGGTCCTTTAGGTTTTCCTTTGTAAAATGTAATTATTATTAATCTAAAAGTATATAATATCGTTGTTTGTAAATATTGGGTTGTTATACATACTAATTTCTCCATGTATAGAGTTGAATCCATATATGGTTGGACATAAAATCCAATTACATTTGTAAATTTGATTATTGAAACATGTTTATAATCATGTTGGTAATGAAAACATATCCCTTTTGACCAAAATTAATTTACCAATTTTGTTTGATGATAAGAACCATAAAATATCTTAATATTTAATGAGAATTTTATTATTTATGTTACTAAATAAATCCATGCAATAAAATAAATTAATGGAATAATTATAATTAATTTAACATGACTTTTTTTTCTCAATCCTGATAAAAAGAAATATAAATTGTTTTTAAATGGATATATAGAATGTATAATGATAGATTTTACATAACATAAGGGATTCATTGTTAATATGTTGTTGGAATTATTTAATTATATTCCCATAAATATCCATGTTATTTAAAAAAATTCAAAGAATGATTTTATTTATGATAGATTAATTCATAAAGGTTAATTTAATCTAAATATAAAATCTTTTATAAATCTTCAAAAAATAATATTTTCAATATTTAAATATATGTTATTTTTACTATCTACAAATATATAAATTATTATTTTTTAACGTACGAATATTGATATTCTTTTCCAACAATCACAGATGTTATTAAACCCATTGATTAATAAGTAAGATAACAACATTTTTTTAATTATTTTTATATTCAACAATATTGAGGAATTTTACAATTTTAATAATTGTAATGAAAATAGATATTGGTATTTATGAATTTGAAAAATATAATGTGTTTAATTATGTGTTGAAATTTGATTTTCATGTTTCACATTATGAAATGTTTCAAGAATTTAAATTTTATTACATGGTATTTTACTTGAAAAAGATATTCGTGATTTTAGATTCTAATATATTTCATGATATGGGGTTATCCATATATATATCTATAAATAACTGAGTAATAATTAAGTAATCAATTATGAAAAATAAGGTAATTATCTCGGTTGGTTGCTCATATGGGTTTAACTAGGAATATTGTATTCTAATCGTCATTAGAATTGGGTGAAATTGAGTTATGAATATGATGCACCATTATACCAATATTATTTTTATAAAAATAAATTTATTAAAATTTATCTATATCATGAGTGAATTAATGTTTAATGGTGAATGGTTTTTTTAAATGTTTTCATGAGTTCCCATGTTTTAATGGACTCTTTAATTGGTATCAAAATAATTATTATGGGTTTTTGAATTTTTTTATCAAAAATAGTTTTTCCCTTATGTAAATGTATCAATTATCTTCTCACCCTTTTATTTTTAGAAAGGTAAATTTGCAGACATGTTTTCATATTTTATCTAGAATAACATTAATATTCAATTTTTGTGTCCCTTAAAAATATTTTTTATTCTACCACATTCTCAAATTTGTTCTTCATTATATATGGACTAGTTGAAATTTTATAATATTTAAAATTTACCCTATGATAAATAATCCTAAAGAATCAAACGTTTAAAAAATAAAAGATTATAGTAAATTTAAATATATAAATTTTATCAGAAACAATATAGTCTTTAATTTTTTTCTTTTTATTAAGTAATATTTTTAACTAATTCAAAAAAAATTATATTTTAATAATCCAAAATATGTATACAATCTCACAATTATTATAAATTAATTAATTATTAAAATATATTTTATGGGTCATTGAAATGAGTGAATTGTTTACAGGGTAGAAGGACATTCAATATGAATTTACATTTGGAATACAACGATGAAACTTATTTACTCTATATTATATGATCGTGTTGGATGATCATCTTCTATGTGTATAAGACTACATTGACTAGTCAAATATAAGATACATTATTGAATATATTTTTAATTAAATTTAGATTTTAGTGAATAAATATTATAATATATGTACAAATTTTTGGTTGCAGAGAAGGCTTCATTCTGTGACCCATGGTTTTTTTGGGATCCAGATGTTAGGAAATCTAAATGATAATTTTTAGAAGTTCTATCATAGACCAATTATTGGTTTGGGTTCATTGGTAGGCCCTAGAACATTTTTTGTGCCGAAAAAATTAAATACTGATCCATTTTCATGATAAGAAAAAACACATGGGTCACACCATGACATCCTTTTTCAAAGTTTCATGTCATGCGACTTGATCTGTCTTCCAAAAATTGATAAAAGTAGTGTATCCTACCATCGCATGAGTGTTTAACACTGTGAGAATCCTGTTGACACTGTGAAATTATCTTTTGTAGGAGTCAACCATGCTATGATCCTATGGTTCAATTTATAAAACCATACATTATTCACTTAATAAACCATAACAACTAGTCATTATAAATCGTTCAGTATCATATTTATTTTCGGTGATAGCATCATAATTATTCCTTTATGATTTGATTAGGAAGTTATAGTCCTTGAATCTTAATAATTGTTCCATAATCTCTAAATAATTATGAATTTTGTAATATATATATATATATATATATATATTAGTATTAAAAGTTTTTATAAACATGATAAATTGTTATATAAAAAAATAAATTACACAGATTATGTTGACAATAGTACAAACAGACGTGTGAAAATTATTTTAATTTCTTTAATTAAATAAATGAATAAATCATTAGTAACTATTTTAAATTATAAAATTAAACTTATATAATAACTATCATACATATTTATTAAACCCATAAATATATACCTCAATGGGAGGGAGTGAAAGAAAATAAATTATATCGTATTGTAGAGGTGGTAGTCCACATGTACACAAAAGAAATACTTTCACATTAAATTTTATTAAAATTATGTGGAAAATTAATATCCTATAATTATTATTACATAACAATATATTAATCATACTTGATATATTATTTTATGATTTATCTTATAGATTTTGAGGGATTATTGATGAACAAAACTTTGAATGCATCAGTATAGAATTTTATCTCCTAATTGAGGTACCTCATTTTCATTTAACCTTATGCCTTCATAGGATGTTCTTAGGGAAAGAACATAAGAAAATGAACTAACAGAATGAATCATATAAATATCAAGGGAATTTATGGAATTATATATAATAATAAATGTCTATGAACAAGTGTAGATAATATGGTGTCTTATATGTTATAGGGGTGGGACATGAATGGAATAACTTAAATCATTTAAATAAAATGAAGACATTATTATGAGAATGTTCTAAAAATGTACATAAAACAAAAATTAAAATAAGACATGGTCGAAATATATTTTAAAATTAATATTTTTATAGCTTTACATTCGATTTTTTCCATTTATCATTTTTAACCCCCCCCCCCCCCACCATAGTAATACATTTTTAACATTAATAGTGGAAAAAAATATTTATAATTCTTAATATTCAATATACCCAACGATTATGTTAAATTTAATAAAAAATATAAATTATTATAATTATTTATGTATAAAAAATTGTAATATTATATTTTTTAACAATTGATGAAAATTACTAGAAACATATTTTCATAAAATGTAAAAGAAATCATTTTATGTAAAATAATTGTTTAATGTAAAGAATTTTTTTTATTGTAAAATATTGTATTATATTGATTCCAATATAATTAAAATGGTTGTATTTAAGAAAATGAAAATTATTTTAACTTGAAATAATTTTAAATAAATGAGAACCTTTTAAATACATTATTATGAGAGGACAAAATTATTTTTTATTTATTAATAAATATTACATAGATTTAGAGAATATTATATTTATATTTATAATTTCAACATTATATTTTTATATGCATTATATTATTTCCTAATTATATATATTTCTAGGAAAATGTTTCAAAAACATTCATATTATTTTTATGTGGTCATAGTGTCATAAATGTGATTGATTTTGTAAATAAAATATTTATCATTATTCAGCTAAAAATGATATTTATCATAAAAAACCCCAAAAAATTAGACTTACACTAAATTTGACACAGTGAATTCAATAATGAAATTAATTTCATAAAAATAAAAATAAAAATTTAGTATTTTTGGTATTTATCAAACTCAAAATTAATATTATATTCATTATAATTTTTTTAAAAAATAAATTATTAAATATTATATTTGAATCTTGGGTTTTACATTATTTATAACATAAAAATTTTCTACCACGGAATTTATACAATATAAAATAATGAATATATATGTGTAGTTTTCCATTATAACATCTATAGGTTCAAAAAGATTAGTTTCAATTTGATGAGATCTCAAAAGTAGCATTATGAATCGTGTAATATGAGTTCGAAACAATTATTCTATAATGTCATGAATTTGGATAGACTCATAATAGTAAGATAAATAATATACCAATTATATTTCTTTAAACAAATGAACATTTTATGGTTGTAGAATTTATTACCTCAGTTATGATATATTTAATATAACATAATCATTAGAGAGAAAATGTTGAAATACCAAATGTTCTTCCACATATCCAATTCATCCCAAAATTATAAAGGAACCAATTTATATAGGGCACAATCTCCCATTTTTTATAATCCATATAAAAACATTCCATGGATAAATCATAAAAAAACATGATAACTAACATGAAATTAAAATACTTACATTTATTATCGATAGAACATTTTCCCACAAAAAGATACCATAATTTGAGTCTGAATAGTATTGAAGTTCACTATTGAAACCTCCATGAGATCTAGGCCTACAATATTAAATTCCAAACAAAACATCCCAAATCATTAGAGTAAATTCCAAAACATTAGATTAAATCCCTCTATCCCTAATATGATTTTATGATTCCATTAGAATTATATAATATAGTGTATTACTAAATTAAATTTATAACATAATCAAATAATGATTCCATATGTCATCAAATATATGTTATTCTTTCATGAAAATGTCTACTAATTAATGGATTTAACTTTCTTTAATTTAAATTAGTTTGAGGCTGATAAGCACTACATCAGTCTATCACTGAGTCAAGATACATATAATGAATCATACAACATTTCAATGTAATTGATGAATTTTGATAAGATTGATTAATATTTGTTCACAATGATTTCCCAAAATCATTAATATACATCTATATCTGGTTCCCCAAATTAATATCATCTATTATAGTGAAAAAAATATGTGGATAAGGTAAGTTAATGAATAATAACCCACATGTACTTTTCCTTAATTTAGTTGAAATAATGTAATAATTGATATAGTAATATAATCCTATTACACAAATAAAATAGGAAGAGGTAGTATAAATCTTTATTTATGTGATATATTTTCGATAAATTATGAAAAATTGAGAATTTATGTATGTATACAGAATTTATGGAAATCGTATTATCCCATAGAAACTTTTCTTTTAAAATATGACACATTTTACTACTATCAGGATGGAAAATTGTTTATCAGTGAGAAAAATACAAAAATATATTTTCTCATAATGGATGGATTTAAAAAATTTAGGAATTAAATGTTTCAATATATCATAATTATATATTATATTCAATAATTTCCCATCATTCATGAAGTGTAATACATCCACAGATAAAAAATTTGTATCCATATTGATAGTCCGTACATGAAATATTTCTTGCACTACTTGCAATAGAGCGTTTAATATAGATATATGGGGTCTAATATGGTGTCATGGGGATAAACAAACATTGTATTAATGTTTATAATAATAAATATATGTTAATGGATCATTAAAACCTAAGAAAATAAAATAAAACATAAAATAATAATAATAATATACAAAAAAGCAATCTTTCATTATTTATATTTGATCAACGATAATGTTGATCATGTGATCATATAAATGAACAGAAATGTTAAAAACCAAAAATAAATTGCAATGGTACATGATATAATATCTAATTGTTAACTCATCCAAATAAATGAATACCATGTGAGAATCATAAGGTCAACCATGTAATGTTATTCCTCAACGCATCCAATACATGTAACACGTGGAAGATGCATAACTGCCTAAGTATAGTGGGTTCATATGCATGGTGTGACTATATAACTCTGTAGTGAACCTCTAACTGGGTATGATTCTATTATAAATATTTAATTATATCTGAATAAAAAAAGTATAAAATAAATATATTTAAAAAAATATATAAATGACACAAACAATACATCTGAATTTGTCTAAATGATTCAATTTATCTAATCATGTGGGGTTGAATATACTAACCCATAGACAATGTTAAAAATTACACGATCCTTCGATCTATAACCATGATTTTCCCTACCTGCATTGACTTGTTTTGAGGTGTCTTTAACTATATCTTAATGAATCCAAATATGAATATAATAGACCTAAGACTCAAAGGGACATATATTTTTATATCAGAATCCCCCTTTGATAGTTTTCTTAGGATTTAATTATCCTTATTTCTATCATATACCTAGCAAATACTTCAATAAACATACACCACATTATAAAAGGAAATACCAGGAACCATATCCTTATAATCACAAAAAATATTATGAAAAATCCCCCATAGGGAAGTATTCAATTTAAAAGGAAATTAATACATGTATAGAAAACCTCTCATACAGAAGTTATCTCATATATTATAAAAAAATAAACCTCCTCTAATGCCTTACATAGCATGATATCATTTAACAATGTAATGTAATTTTATAGATGTTAAAAATTACCCTACTTGTGTTTCCAAAAAATAACTCAATATACTAAACAAAATTTTGTTTTCCAAATGAAGTATCAAATACGACCCCTATGAGTTTCATAGAACATGAAAAAACAGACTTGAAAATTTATAAAATGAAAATAAAATGGTTCAACATAATCACTTTCTATTTCATAAGAAATTATCTATATGGAAATATATCATTTCCATGATAAATTAATTTATGAACCCTTAATAAAAAAATTTATAAACTAATCAACACTATCCATAACCAAAACCATACATCTTATGTGAAATCGTCAATATTAAAAAAATCAAGGGATCATATATTTCATATATGGTCTATCCATATGTTTTCATATCACACTCCCCTAATGTTGGTGTCCAATACATAAATTGTTATAGTATGAGAATCAATAAATATATTTTCTAGTAGTCAAGATATTTAAAAGGTCCCCATGTCAACAAGGAATATTATATAATTCACTATATGAAAAAAATGTCTCTCAATACTTCAACTTAAAAACAAAAAATTAAATTTATTAATAAATTTTTTAGACTACCAGTGAAGATAACTATAATATTATTCAGGAAAATGAAAATAAATTAAATTCATATAATATAAAATAATGACCACTATCTCATCCAGAATATTTTCAATTTATCCTATTATATTATAATACACTACTACGGCTGGTCGAAGTCTGGATTGAGACTGTTCTTCTACATGAGCTCCAACCAAAATCCATACTCAAAAAATTTAATTATAAAAACATATAATTGTATATTTTTATTTAAAAAATGTTGCATAATCAAAAATAAATTAACCATGAACCACAACATTTTTGTAACCTAAAACAACCACAATTGATGAGCTTCATGTATACACATAACAACAAAAAAATAAATATAAAATAAAAACTAACACCTATTCATTAACCCTATATATTTAATTTTTACATACAATCTTATACAAAACACAAAAAAAAATTCCTCATTGAAATTGAAAACCATGAGTTTTGAAATGTATCTAAAGACACTATATTGGAAGGCCATGTAGAAGCCCTATCTAAATTAACCAAATCACAAATCTTTTTGTAATAGTAGTTCAATACATAAATAGAATTCCTAAATCGCATTGAAATAGAAATAAAGGGACCTGATGAATGAATTGGATAATCATTACCAATTAGATTTTTGTGGATAAAATGATCCATTGACACAAAAAAGAATGTGTTTGGAGGATTATTATGAATTCATAAATATATGAAAAACATGGAAATATAGTGAATGAATTGTAATGATTTTTTTTCATAGATTGGTAATATATTGTACAATATAAAAAACACATATTTAGGGACATTGATAGAGTGATTTTTTTTCAGAAATTGTTTTTTCAACCTAACAATAATAAACAATCATGATGTATATTCTGTGACCTGAAAGAATTTATCACAATATGAACTACTCCTAGTATATCTTTATATCTATTGGGAATTCCTAATCCTATTTACAATAATCATAAACAATCTTAACCCCACAATCGAGTTAATCCACGATGAAAAAAATCAAATTAGGGTTTTAAAAAAGATATATTCCCAACCTGAATGAATCCACTAACCATTTTTTACTTTGTCATACAAAACAAAAATCTATTATGCAATATTGAACAAAGGGTTCATATATTATCAAATCATCCCACCACTCATAAACATTAATAATGTAGTTGTACTATAGTATATGATTCTTTCTTATCAATGGACACAACACTTTTCTCAAATGTAATATCAAAAAATATGTTGCTATCCACCATAACATTTCAAATATAAAGATTATTTCTAATAAACCGAACTAAAATTTTGGAATTTTGTTGTGAAAAATCTCTTGCAATGCTCCACCAACTCACTATAAACATCCATCATGATTCTCCCGCCACATATCCCCTATCACCATTCACATCATCAGTCATAACTCAAGTCAAATAGCCTCTATCTAAATATTCAAAAATTATATGGTTACACGCTCTACGCGTGTTAAAAAATGAAACAAACACCTCAAAAAAACTCTATACTGGACACTCAAATATTTAGTGTCACACATTGTAAATAAATTTAATCCAATTAAACATTCATTTCATGATTTATTTAAAACAAAATTAATTTTATTACATTAAAAAACATTATTCAATATTTGAATAATGTTATGAAATTTTGTTTCACCCAAAAAAATGTTATGAAATAGGTTGAATCCATATATAACTTGATAAAATATGGTTTTACTGGTAGAATTTTTTTTAAAAACATGGTTTCCCCCATGAATGATGTCCCAAATAATGAATCACCCTAGGAATCACCCTTGGGTCTCATATAAATCATCCCAATCTAGATTAAAAAAAAATTCTCTAACCCCTTCAAAATCATATTTTGATCTATCACTCACAATTGATTATTGGTATATTCGAATTAATTTGAAATCCAACGTCTGGTTCCATCATGATAATCAATTGGATAGTCTATCATCTTTTGTACCATCGAATATATTGGTAAAATGACCTAATTTATGTGACCTTACCACCCATAGTTGTGTAATTATCAATACATAATTATAATATTTTTGAATCATCTGAAACCATATAGCATCTATCACTTATCACATTGGCTATATGGGGTCATTATTCTCAAAACCAATTACAAACATGATACACTAGATTACTTCCCATTCCAATATCAATCAAATATCATCAGTTAGTAACATTTAAAATAAAATTAATAATGAGTATCACCATCCTCAAATCATCCTTTTTTGTTCACTCCAAAACATGGAATTACTTGTATCTCTCATTATGTGAGACAAATGAGGTTCAATTAGGATATGTGTGTCACATCTCCCAATATATCCTAATATTATCAACTAAACTACTAATAAATAATAAAAATATAGATTTATTGTTACCAAAATCTTTATCCATTTATTATGTATCCTTTACCATTGAGTTTCGTTTAACATTTTTTTAACAATCATGAAAATAATCCCCTAAAAATTTATCAAAACCATCCATCCAAATCTGGAAAATTATTCTCATAAAATAAAAACTCAAATTTGTCTCTTATATTTATAAAAATCATGTTTATTATATTTTAAATACAATAGTTATACACTTCCATAACAAAAAAATTCAATAATAATGACCTCAATTTTAATATTTATTCATAATCAAACATGGAATATATTTAAAACCCATTAACCATGCAATAGGGTATGTTAGTTAATCACTCCCTGAAAATATAATATGTACTCATATGGAATCACAACATCAGGAATATATCAAGACCAACCATATAATTAGTATCCATATATTTACCTCCCATGTAAATTGAATCACACCACACACTAAAATGATTGGAACCCTATTCTATTTCCAAATAATATAACATAGTCCTACTTGACATCAACAATAATCCCTTAGTAATATTAATTCCTAAACCACATCTAGTATTAGTTATCATTCATCTCTTATAACCTACGTAGCATATCTGTAATTCAAATCTATAATAAACTCGCCCAACTACTCTATGATCTTTCTCATATTGAGATTATATGAAAAAACCACCAACCAACAAACTTCTATTTGATGAATAGAAGAATATATTATGCCATATAGAACAGAAACTAATGGATCATAGATGTTAACATATAACCTGAAAAAATATATTCTCTTGGATTAAAATCACTAAGAATAAGTTGTTTCAAATATCTACTCTATGATATTCATATATAGATAATCTGAATCACATTTCAAATAAATAAACCCTTTAGGAACTAATTCTAATCTGGGGTCCTTAATCAGTTCTCCTCTATTTAGAATCCCAAATACATCTAGGATCAAAATTATATAATGAAACTATATATAATAACCAATTATAATGAATCGAAATCAGAATAATCAATTATATAGAATGTCATTCAATGGTATATGGGAATATGCCATTGAGGTAATTATTAGAACATAAAATAACCATTGTAATAAGGTAAATTCAAAGATTATAATTCAAGGAAGATATGTATCTATTGTTCCACCGTCACATGTTATACTAATGTAGTGATAAATTAAAATCTAGATAGGATAACACTATAAAATTTCTACAGTCATAATAAAATACAAACATGTATAATATAAACCCATCGCAGCTCATGGATTAAAAATAACATATAGTTATCAACACACAAGGGTGTCAATAGCTCATGTGAAGACATATTTGTTCATAAAACATATCATCAATAGTCTCACTATATACCCACACAACATAGAGGAAAAAAATTATACATTTCAATCCATTTAAGTAAATTTCGGTAAATATAATATACAGTAAATTATTAAATTTAATATAGCAATCAATTTCATCTCGTAGAATTAATCTTTAATGAGATAGATCATACACAAGTACTTCTGTATGAAATTGGAAACCCTATAAATATATAATGATTCATGAGACACCACTATAAATTATAGGTCATGATCCAAATCCAGATATAGTGTCTTTCTAATGATCCATAATCCAAAAATCAAAAATTATCATAAATGTTGACACAATGAGTGACATATAATGTGAATCAATATATTCTATAATTACATTACATAATGAGAACATAAATACAAAACCCAAGTAAACATAATCATCCAATAGGAAAGTGTGTAAAATTCACACCAACACGATATCAATAAATGTCTCTAATAAATTTCTATATATGATAAAAAACAAATAAATAAAAAAATAAATATAAATGGATTTTATTCCAAATTTTAACATCCCTTCCCTATAATCCACAAATGATTTTCAAAATAAATGGTTGATATATACCTCATGTGAGTGTCCCTATATGCAAGAGGCTAATGACTAGATGTAGGGTCTTAGGACATTAAGATGGTTGAGACAATATCAACATAAATAGAGTGAATGAATATAAATAATTTACCATGAATCATTTATTATAGTGACTATAGAAGAATAAATAAAATTTTAATGAAAATATAAAAAGTAATTTAGTCATAAAAAATACATGAATGTTCACCTACATGGAATATCAATTATAAAAATAAATTAATTTGAATGGGATAGAAAAACAAGTATCTCTAAGAATCTCCAACACTTTCTATGAACCACGCTTAATCTAGATAATTTTATCCCTTGTAAGATACTACATCTAAATCAATAACAATAATTCCCTAGTCCAACCTGATCCTAAAATAATTGATGAATAACTATGTACAATAGTGCAGAGATTAACTAATCATAGTGTTTTTACATAACATTGGAGGGAACTACAAACACAGTGTCATACTATAACAAAAATGTAATTCTAAATGAATGTTGTATTCAATATATAAAGAATTAATTTAGATATAAAAATAATAATAATAATAATAGATTCTTCAACCAAATGAATATATTTCTCTGAGCACATCACGCATATTATTTTTACACAAATTCCATATACCACATATATAGATCCTTTTTATAATTACTATGACGGACCATACCTACATTGAAAAGTGTTGTGGTGTATAAGATGAATTAGTGATTACTCTAACAAATATTATAAGATGCATTAGTCTCCTTATTGTACAAGATAATATCATGCATATCTCCAAAGATAGTGTCATTAACCCATGGATATGATTTTATGTATCAAAGTCCTAGGGAATACACTTAGAATTATTAATCATAGAATACTACATATACACCACAATCCATATCATTGAAATACCCTATAGTATTATCATAAAAATACAATAATGAGTTTTCTCATCTATTTGAAACATATTCCTACAATACTATTATTTTATTAGAAATCTTTTAGAGGGATATCCATGTTTATATTTTAGATAAATAACGGTCCACACCTATGGTAATTTTATGATATGAATTTAATAAAGTAACCCGATGAAAATTTTCAAAAATTAATTTAACCAACCACACATGGGTGTATTCCATACATGATAAATTTATATTCCCTATATAGATACTCCATTCATAAATTAAATTAAACAAATATGGGAATTTTTCATTTCTGGAAAACCACCTTGATGGTGTATAAAGATTGCATCATAGAATAATGAAAAAAAAATGTGATGGTAAAATTCTTAATCCCACTAAAGTTATCTATAAAAAATCCAATTCTATATATTGTTTATCCACCTATGTTAAAAATATTTAAAGTGACCTAATTTATCCTACTAGGTCCTCCCTTTTCAATTAAATTCATAACCTCATAATAGTTGTGTCGAAGTCAAACATTTCCAAATTTAATATTTCTACAATTGGTGGAAAATAAAGTAAATAAAATAAAAATGTCTATAGGTCACCTTATTATATTATCAAATTCAATAAATTTAGTAAATTTAAACCATGAATTCCAATTTAATAAATTTAGTTTCATTAATTAATCATAATTGTTTTACTACATTATGGGAGAGACTGTGAATCCATTACATCTAGATAAAACAAAATTACAACAAAATCAAATACTATAAGCCACCCAAATCATCTTAGCAATTTTATATTTAATTCTCAACCTGGTTACACTATTCTTGTACTGTTTCATGTCTAAATTTAGATCAATAAACCACATGAACCCCCACCTCAATCAATACATCCTAAATAACTAGTTAAAAATAATATTTTTTCAATTATTTTAAAAAACCTAAACAATCAAACAAATGATCAATCATTACTATTTCACCATCAAAACATCTTCTAACCGCACCTATGGTTCATATGTCACACTCTCATCACCATCCCAAAAAAATTCCCTTCTATAAGCAATCAATCATAAGAAAAAAAAAATTATGTTAAACATAAATTATTCAAAAATAGATTAAATAACACAATAGAATTGAAAAATTGAATGTGGAAAATTTCTGAGTAACCCATCAAGAAGGGATGCAAAAAATCATTTTAAAAATTAGCTGATCAGACTATTCCCCCAGGAAATCAAAATTTATACAGAAAATAAAATTTCCAAATGATTGTTAAGTGAAATAAAATGGTGAATAATACACGGTCATAGACATTCCATGAGAATACTATAAGATAATAATATTTATTATAGTATAATACCATGGATGCAATAAATCACAAAAAGAATGCTTGTATTTAAAATGTGAATAATATGAGGTATCCAATCATGTACCCTATTTAAAAACATCACAAATAGTCCCCAATGTATTTTCCCGTTGAAAAAATGATTTAATATTGATATTTTCTCGAATGGCCTAAAACGTAATGTGTTGAACTACACCTAACATGAAAAAATGATTCATAAATATAAATCATTCCTATAGATCCCAAAAAAAATTGGTCCCCCGTGATACTCAATAGAATTCACGAAAATAACACCAAAAATATTATAGTATAATGGTTCACCTAAAAACATTATTTAGTGGTGTTTAATCCCTACAAATCTAAATCATATTCTCATTTAACAAATGAGGAGTAGAATTAATTGATAATATATTCATCCCACTACAACTTAATAACTCATCCAGGAATAGGGTATTAAATTCATAGCTTTATTATTATTTTTAAATTTATATTAAATAATATGGGAACATTTTATATTTTCAAATTAGGATATTTTGAGGATCATATGGAATATATAGTGACCCATAAATTTCATTCATAAATATTTCTACTTTTTTATTAATATTATAAAATATCATAAATAAATTCCATGGGATTGAATTGGTTTTTTGTCTGTGTAAACATGTGATATTTAATAATTATTTCATATATGATCTTAAGTATTCATTTTAGGTATCATCCAATTTTTTTATACTCATACTCCATTGAATACTTTTTATATAACCAAGGTAATGTAAATTAATAAGAATGTGATCTCAGATGATATGTAAGTGTAAAATGATATATCAATAAATAATCATATGAATTCATAATATAAGATGATGTGTGTGGGATAAGTACTATAATATTCAAGGTTAATACACTATTGGTTAAATATCATAAACATTAATCCTGCGAAAAACCATAATCATTTAAAATAAATGATTCATTATAGTTATAAATCACCATTAATCAACAAAATAACTCTATATTCAGGTCATATAATTGTTGATAAATGATAACTATATAATCCATTTTATATATCTACTTTATATACCGATATAATTTAATAATTAGGGATCAGGCATCCTGACCTGTTCCCCATATCATAATTGATCAATTGTCATTTTTTCTTTCCCATGGAGAATGAAGCACACTTCCATTTTTCATATTTTGGATCATGATTATTGGCATATTTCAAATACAAGATCAGTCACATCCTATGAGTTCTCATGATAATCATTGGATATATTAATATATACTCAAATCCTTGGATTTTTATATAGGCCCCACCAATCAATAAATCTAGTAATCAATTTTATATATAATCCATAATTTTTTTCAAATTTTCTTACCATAACCAGTGAAATGAATTCACGAATCATTATAAATTCATCAATATATCATTGCATAACCCATGGAAGAATATATTTTTTTATAATCTTGTAAGAATAATAATAATTATTATTATTATCTCTTTATAGAAATATTAATAATGATACCATTGGATAATTTCCCTTGTAAAACACAAGAAACAATGAATCTTGTTTACATTAATGATCAGAAATTCCATAAAAATGTCATTAATGAAATATCAAAGAATATAAACCTATAATTTTAAAAACAGATTATTAAAATCTAAAATATTCCAATATATTAAAGAAAATATTTTCCTTAAAAATATACTTGAATGTATTTAAAGTGAGATTCAAATAATTAATTGGTTTTGATGGAGGAAAATTTAATTCATGTCCTTTATAATAAAAAAATATTCCATTCAGAATTTTTTTAAAAATTTATAACATCATAAGTCCAAAAATAAAACGAAGGTTCATTATAAATCATTTTGAAAAATTCAATCATGGTTACAATTGATTTAAAAAAATCAATAGAGACTAATAATAAATATTCCCTAAAACATTTATCAAATATATCCATATTTCTGTATGTGTATATTTCATAGAAGTGATAAGTATAGTATATTAAACGAAAAAATATGGTTCTCTTTAGTTCAAAAATATTATAAGATTAAATGGAAAATATTGTTTTTATAAAATAAATAGGGTATAATAATACTTATAACCTTCCAAAGATATTGATTATAATATTTCATCTCTAAAAAATAAATAATAGGAAATTAAATTGATCAATGAAATTTTAAAAAACAAATTTAACACATTTGAATTATATGGGTCTTAATCTCCATAAAATAATAAAATGAAATGAACAATAAATATAATGAGAATAAATAAATTCAAAATATAACATTTCAATCCATATGTATAAACTACAGAAAATCATTTTATTAAATTTTAAAAATATTTCTTTTAGGGATAGAGTGTGAAGCCCCAACATCATCTAAATCAAAAATAATTTTACTAGGAAAATTTAAAATTCAAAAACTAATAGAAAAAATTAAAAAAATGTGCATCAGGTAATATCACATCGACAACAATCCCCTCAAACCCAGTGATCCACCCAAGGAACCCTCCGTCATGGAAAGACCCGTAGTGTACACTCATCGCCACAATAATTACACAAAACATAACTGGATATATATATATATATATATATATGTATATATATATAATTCAATAACTATTTTACAAATTAACATAATTTACCCACTAATAAATAATTTCCATTATAAAATTATGTTTTGAGTCATAAATTTTATTTATTCTTGTATGGTTAGGTTTGGCATTTCCAGACCATTCAATATTATAACAGTTACATCAAATATTGAAATTTTAAAATGATATAAATATAATATATATTCGTTAGGTATATTTACTGTTATATAGAAAAGTTATAGATCCAAAATGAAATACATTGTTCATGGAGATGGTAAGTCATAAGTATGGTTGAATTTTGTTCCCATTCTCTTGATAGATGAAATAAAAGAAATGTAAATAAAATTTATCCATTATATGATATTTTTTTACCATATATATCAAATATAATAATTACATATTCTTTAATTACCAGCATTGTGAATGTAAAAATAAAAACATATCATGTCACTATGTGGATGCAATGATCTACTTGTAAGCACGATCGTTGTTATCATTTCCCAATGGATTGGAAGGTATTATGGTATATGTGATATTATAATTTAATAATTATTATTATTTTAGAAATATCATATATTTCCTTTAATTCCATCATTATATATTTCATTTAGAGTGAGAATTAAAAAAATTACTTTTATTCTTATGGGTATTTTTATGTACACATGACCTAGAATTTCATTTTTCATTTAATAGAATAGTATATGGATATATTTTATTAAATTGACTCAAGAAATATATATGTATATGGATGAAACTGGTTATAATATATTTAAAAGATTAAAACATGAATAAATATTAGAACATTCAAATTAAAAAACATAGTGATAAAAATTACAATGTCATAGAAAAATCTCAATTGGATCTATTATTAAGGGCCCTTGGTAAGGATTTTTGTTAGGAAAAGAATCTATACAACATGTATGAATATAATGGGATGTCATTTTTGTATGTTTTTGTCATGAAATATGACTTATGGGACCTAAATAATCCTAGGACGTCATTTCCCTTTTATAATTGATGAGTGAAGTTTTTGTAAATAGATAAAACTATTCAATAACTGGAAGTCACTCTCATACAATGTGCCTAAAAAATTGATTAATAATAAACCTAATTAAGATTGTGTTAAATAGAGTGATATAATATAAAAAACTAATGTTTTTAAAATATATTTTTTTGTCTAATATATATTACTTGTACCAATCTATTTGTCATCATGGTTAGTCAGTTTTTATTTTTTTAATTAGTATTTTACCATTCAAGACAAATAATAATTTTTTTTTATAATCAATTTATACCCAATGATTATAAATAATAAATTCAATTTATTAAATATTTATACTACATTTTTTGAATGTTAATTTTAATACGTGTGTATGTGAAACATGAAAACATATTTTAACGTTATTCTCTACAAATATTTTTTTATGTTTTTAAATCTATTGATGAAAAAATTCATCCTTAATATATAATAGATATTAAAAATATTAACATTATGGATTAAATTTTATAAATTTTATTTCATAAATGTGTCATAAATTTATCTAAATTAATTCCCATTGTCATGATAGAAGATAGATTTTCGTTAGAAAATAATTTTTTAAGAATAAAATGAAATTATATAAAAATTGAACATAAGATTGATTTTCCTGAAAAAAATGATTAATTATATGACAATTAACATTATTTAAAATTCAAATTCATCTTAAAAAAATCACATTTATAGTTTCTTAAAATGAAAGGACGATTTTCCATAAAAATAATTAATTTCACTATTCAAGAAACAAATTAACCTTTCAAGAAAAATATTAAAATATTTCACTATAATATAAATTTGAAATGTTAATTAAAAAATATTTTTAATTTAATATATCTGTTTTAAAATATCATAATGTAAATTTCATTATTTTTTTACAAGAAATAAATGATAATAATTTTTTTATAAAAATGAAAATTTTACGTATATATAGATATTATAAAAAATTATGTATTTATTTATGTATTTAGATTCATTTTTTGAATCATTTATTGATAAATTTATAAATATGTTTATTAATATTTATTAATCCTTCTTTAAAATCATTTTCATATCATTAATGTTAAAATAATAATATGTTTAATATTATATCATAATTAGAATGTACTTGTTGTTGTATGTAACAAAAAATAATTCAAAAAATAAATATAATGGAAAAAATGTGAAAAATCGATGTGTTATATTATACAATAGAAAAATGACATATTCTTACAAATAATGACATTCTAATACAAAAAACTGAGGATAATTCTTCTTTATCAAACAATCATGTTCCCACATAGCTTTTTCAACTTTGTTTCATCACAAAAAATGATTAACATTGTGTGTGGTCATGTTTAATATCACATTCTATCTATATTTCAAAATATAGATTTGTTTTTTCTTATATGACAGATCTTGATCCGATTGTAATGCATTTACGTTCATTATATGTGAAGGATCATACAATAATTTCATTAAGAGATACAAATATAACATATTGTGGACTTTGGATTGGTTTGTTGGAATCCCAATGTGATATGCAACAATCCATACGTAATGATGAATATCGAATGTAAATAAATAACATTGGATCACCATTCCATTAATAAACAATATCAATGATTTTTTGTAATGAGAAATTAATATACAATTCTTTTATCCAACATCAAACTCTAAATGAAGCCTATAATTTTTAGCATAAATTTTATGTCGATTTTGAGCTTCAACGATGTGTTATTTAATTGATTTGACTCTATATTTCATTTCATAAAATATATAAGGCCCCAAAATATTTATTTATAAAAAATTATCAAATCATTATAGTGTTATAAACATATCTCCATGGAGGGATACATAATGAAATACGTGAATTCTAGAGTAAAATTTGTTATTGATAGAAAATATAACTAGGGAATAGTGTTTATCCAATCAACCATTGATATCCATAGACGGCGAGCTTGGAATTACCTATTGTCATTTAATTATTCTATTATAAGAACCATTTTTATTATTATTTTATATAGTGCATAATCATAACTATGTATGAATTTTCATATATTATATCTCCAAAACATCAAGGTAAACTTCAAAATCCTATCAGATACAATGGAATGTGGAACTCTATGGAACATTACCACATCTATTATTTATATTCATGATAGGATAATGTGATTGAATTACTATATAATATTTAATTATTTTTCTAAAATTGTATGTTTATAGAATACAATACATATATAATTGATGAATTTAGATGTTTTGGGGAGTCTTAATACAGAAAAATGTTATTTTTTTCATATATATATTTTTTTATTTTCATGAATATGATAGGATAACTGTGTGCACTAATAAACTAGCTTACATTGACATATCATGAATGGAATTATCTATACACATTTGTTTGGTAGTATATAATGGAATCATTAAAATAAAAATGTGAATAAAATTTCCAAGAAATCTATTGATCCGAATAAATTTGAGTATGCTAAAAATTAAAAATGGAACAGTAAAAGAAAAAACATGTAAATAAAAAACCCAAAAAGAACATCATAAATCATTAATAAATATTAAAATGAAACAACCACCTCCAAAGGGGCACATTACTCCATTCCCAAATAGATCAAGGGCACACACCTCCTCTAAGAGTCACCTTCCCATTAATCTTATTTAACAACCAAAAATCTATAAATTCCCAATTTAAAAGGTTTTTTGTGGGATAAAAATACAAATATGGTCTTATAAAGTGTTTCATAAAAATAAAAATACAAGTAATTAATTAAATTTTAACAAAAATATCCATGGTATTACATTATTATATTTAAAAGAAAAAATGATTTTCATTTCAAATGATGCAAAAAATTTCATGCATGGAAAAACACTCTATATCAATAAATTTAAATAAAACATTGGGAATGGTGAAAAAAAATTCTATATAAATTCAATATATATAAATAATGTCACAACATGTAACATGGTCTTCAAACCTATAGAATAAATATATTCTAGTTACATGATCCTCACAAAACTCATTTAACTGAGCATTGATAATATGTGTACATACATCCCTCGTGCTCATTCTGAATATGACCCATCAATAACCCATCAGGGTGAAATATTTCAGAGTATGTTTTTGGTAGGGATTTAATCGACAATCCATTACTAGGAAATTAACATCCTAGTATGGATGTCTAAAAAAACTACTGACTACCTAGTATCTAAGGTTCCCAATCAATTAATCGTCAATGAGAAATTTAGTTCATATAAGATTAACACAAATTTCCCCTTTTCAACATAAATATTATGATTTCAATAAAAAAATCAATAAATATATTTTTCATCAATTAATATATTTTAATAAAATCAATAATTTTTTTTTCATTTCAATGAAATTCATTTTTATCAAAATCAGTTCCTAAATCATTTCACAATTTCCATAAATTTAATAATACATCACAATCTTCAATTACATTGGAATTGGTGTTTTTTCCAAAATATATAACATATAAATTTCAATCCAAATTCACATGAAATGGGGATTTTCATAATTAAAATGAATGGAATATCAAAAATCAAGAAATTCGAGTTTTATTAATTTGAAATTCATAAACAGAACTACATACCTTTTCACTGAATCACAATGCCCACAGTGTGACTCACTAATTTAAAAAATATGGTTCATAAGAAATATGATCTCAATATAAAATAATATTCATTAATAATGATTCAATATCCATCAATAACAATTGGATATATAAAAATCCAATCATGTAAATAGAGATATATTAGAGAAAGTTGTAATACTTATCCCAAGAGATAATCCACAAGCAAGAGAATTATTATTCACTAAACAAATGATATTGATGCCTTGGATATAACCAAAATTATCTATGTATGGATATAGGTTTATAGGGAAGGAAACATAGAGGATTAAAATTTAATTTTAATCCAAGCCACGAAGACAAATCTAACAGTTGTGATTTTACATAGTGTCTAGCCCATTTACAATTTGTGTAATTGATGACTCTCATATATTCCAGAAAACCAATAAAAATTTTAATAAAAACATAAATTTATTTTTTAATGTTTTTTAAATTTTACACACCATAAAGCATTTCATGATACATTTTAATTTCATGACTTATTCTAGGTGATGAATAAACATCAGGTAACAACATTACACAGTGTGTAAATCCCTCATAGAAAAACAAATAAACGTGTTTTATGGTGAAAATAGAAAAATATATAGTCATTATCATTCTATGTATACTAAAAATTTCATCATGGAATGACTCAGACAAATAAAACGTAATACTGAATGAAATCATAAAAATACGTGACTAAATTGTAATGGGATTTTACCACCTCCTAACCATAAAAACATTCTATCCTAAGAATTCATATCAAGATGAATCCATATCAAAAAAAGTCAAACCACAAGTCTCTCATTAGTGGAACATTAATTTATTTATCCTGAAAATAAAAAAAATTCATCCATAATTTTTTATCAAAATGTTTCATTCTTTCACAATGTACCATTATCTCATAATCAACAATCCAAACTGGATGCTCAGTCACAAACAAATCATTATCATCATCAACATCAATCCCACACAAAACATGAGATGGATTAGAAAGATACTTTTATATGTGAACTATATGGAACATGTGATGAATTCATATAAACTATGGAGGAAGTGAAAAACCATAATCCACATCTCCCAATTACACATAAATATCAAAAATTTTATCAAAATGGGGATAAATCATCCACAGCCTCCCTATACATTGGTGACCAAAATGACGTGAATCATTACAGAACCCCTATTCAGAAAATAAAAAAATCCAGTAGTGTACATTGATGATCATAATATTATTTATACTAGATATTTTTCCATAGTATCATCTAATGATTAAATTGAGTCTTTGTTTCCATCTCTTAAACCAAGCGTTGTCCCACTAACGAATATTCACTTGTACTCAACCAACACAATAGATATTTAAAAGGATGACCAGAAAGTCCCACAAAAGATTAGCTTCTTATTGCGGACTGATATCTATTATTATATGAAAAATCAACCAGTCCCAAATGGTCATCCCATGGTCCACGAAAATCATGGGTATATGAATAAATCATATCCTCATGAATATGTGTATCCCTATGTATCTATAAATTTGTCTATTGATGGAACATGAGATATTGATGCCTATAGAATGAATCTCCAAAAATATAAGTAAAATAGAGATACCTATTTTATACTATAGAAGTTGTGACTCCTTCAAAACAATCATTATCACATAGATATTTATTTTCTATTGAACATTAGAGAGATCAAGAATGTATATAATGTGAACTAATTTTATAAGACTATTAATGAAAAAACATCTTGTTTTCTTTTATTTATGGTTATGAGGAACCCAAAACACACTAACCATAATGATATCATCCAACATTCATTAAAAAATTGTATATGTTTGATGAAAATTTGAAGTTCCATAGTGCATAAAAATGACATTTTGGAAAGCAAAAAAAATAAGAGACTAAATCACCAATGTACAATCACATACATGGCCACAAAAATTATTGCAACATTCACTAGATCTTATTTTATGTTCCTATATTAAATTCCCACTAGGAAATATAGAAACCCCCAATAATATATTATATCATAGGAAAATGGAAAACATACATGTTTTGGAAAAATAGAATGATCTACAAAGAGAATAGAAATTCAACAATGGTATCCACACCATAAAATGATTTCTTAATATCACTGAAACCATAATCAAGATGATGCTACTGAAGAATAATCTAGAGAATAAAGGATTCCAAATGAACACCAATAAAAATATATTGGGCCCCCTTTTCCCAAATAGTAATAATAAATTGTGTGAGAATATCCATTACGCTCCACTCTTCTGAGTAATCATTCATGTCATGGGTGGATAGAATCCTTTTTAAATCATTTGAAATGACATAACAATTCATATGTTTTATGAAATATCAAAATAAAATTATTATAGGTCATCCATCCATTTCCACTTGAAGTGATTAATCTATATTTTTTGAGATAATACATAACCAAAGCTATTGTGGTATGAAAACATGCTGAAACATTATCTAGCAAGGAAAATTTTCTCACACTTAAGTATATTCATCATTTATGGATGTTTTTGGTCATAGTTTAGAAAACCCATCTCATGTGGACTCAGTTGTTGTGATCTAGTGGTAATTTTATGACAACCATTCATTAGAACATAGCCCAACCCTTAACATGATTCATCATAGAAGACCACATATCCCTGTCCAGACTACAGAAGAGGAAAATGTAGAATAGAATTAAATAGACATTTCATCTCAACAAAATAAATCTGAAATTTCTCATCCTATAAAAATATATAATACTTTTATCTAATATAGTTCATTAGTGAATTATTCATTAATACATGACATAAAATTGAAGATAAATCCAAATACACCTCAATAAATCTTAATCTATAAATCATTTTGTAATTACTCTCATGTCACAACACGATTACCCTTCTTGAGATAAACTGAAAAGAATTTTAATAAGATAATTCTTCCTAATAATATCACTTCACAAATCCTTATTTCTCAATTTGTTTTATTTTCATAGAGTTTGTGATTTCTCAATAGTTTCATTACTACTATCAAATGATGCTAGTGAAACCCTATGGAATTTGAGTGATACAATATTTAATCTTCAAGACCACAAAAAATGTATACAGATACACCAGGAAGTTCCTATTAATAATAACCATAAATATAGTCATGAACTGTTTAGATCAAATGGAATGTTAAGATAATCATAAAAATAATATCTACTATAGAATTTGGTTTTCGAAATGTTAGGTTCTTTTACTCAAAACTATTAATAACTATATAGATGATCAATATTCAATAATAGCTTACCCCCATTCAAAAGGTCAAATGATCGTCAATCAATAGAAAAAAACAAATTCCCCTAACATTAAATTGATTTAACATCTTTTAATATACACATTGTATATGTACTAAATTTGGATTCAAAGAAAAGAGAATAGGTGATACCTATGGTGAAATGCTCATGAATATAAATGTTTCTCTAAAATGTCATCTGACCAAGTGTTTAACTCTGTCATTTCTTCTATTTCAATGTGATAAGAATGGATATATTTCTGAAATGTAAAATTTTATAAAACATTATAAAACTATACCACTCAAACCATTATAAAAAATTTATGTCGGAAGGTTAAACATCAAGAATGTATTTGAAAATCGGTCGAAGATCACCGCTAAAGGATTCCCACTCTAGGTAAAAAATTGAACACTTATATTACATTCTTGAAATCCATATAATAATCCCAGTACTATTCAACATTGATTCCCATTCTACATAAATAAAATTCACACTTCATTTGTCACATAAATGGATACATGTGGAAATTTAAATCCAATTCAATATTTATTAGTAATTATCCAATACACCATGAAAAATGAATCACGAGGTATTATGCCAAGAATCAAAAAACTGCAAGAAATATCTATCATTGATAATGATAAAACATATGAAGGGAAATGAATACATGTCACTATATTCTATTTGTGTGATTTACTAGTATCCATAAACTAAAAAGATTAATTGAATTATTTATTATATTCATAATACTATTTTACATATATCTTTGAGATGCACTAGTATCAAATAATGAATTAATTAGTGATGGAACTATAATTTTGGTGACTTTAAAACTTGTTGGCCCCATGTAATATTCCTCTCAAGACTCTTCCGATGTATAAAAAATCTTCATTCTTGATGACTATAGATAGATCTCAGTAGATATTAAAGATCATGTTTTCAACAATTCAATTTCTGGTGTTGATGATCCTATTTAAGTACATGAATTAGAATAGATATAACATAATTTCCTAAGCAGCCACAAAAAAACATAGGAACAATATAACATTGGTTACTCTATTCAAACCCATTTCGAATTTCCTGGAATTCCACACATGAAGAATGTCAAAGGTAATTTTATAATAATTAATGTAAATAAATAAAATCCCTCTATTAGGATGTACCATGAGGTTCATCATTATTTACCTTTTCATGATGTGATATTGTAAAATATTCACTCTAATAAAATTAAACTCCTAAAAAACTTGACTTACTGTCCAGATCATAATCATCCATAAAAAACAATAAATCAAATCATCATTTGACAATTTTTCCAATAAGGAAACTTGAGAAAAAAAGCATATGAATTTCCCATATCAATCATATAAGTCATCATTTTTTCATTAAATATAATATCTGGTTAAAACATCACATTCTCAACAAATCAGTTCATATATTCTATCATTTTCCTGTCTGCCTACACATTTTTTAAAAAATCTATCGACTTAGACATAACCATTAACTATGTATAAATATGGTATGAAAATATTAAAGTAATTTCACTCAAATCTAAATAGACATTCTTCTTCTCTATCAAAATTTTTTCTCACAATATCTTTTTAGGTCCCTCATTATTGTATGTATCACATTTTAAAATACAGGATTCAGGTGTTTCCCGATATTTTAATAGAATATATAACCTTCTCATCCAATTCTAAACATATTGATGATCATTAGATATTTTTATTTAATTTTGTTTCAAAATAAAAAAAATTATAATAATTTTATGGGATTCAACCCTCTAATGTTACAAAGATATAGATTGAGTTGGTAAGGGTTCATGTTATTGTCCCATAGCATGAATGAAACAAAATATACATGAACTAGATTATAGTCCAAGGGATTATTTTATCATTATGGTTGATCATTCTCTTCCTCCATTATCCTATTCACATTTCTTCTTAGTTGCGTGATACTACAAAACATTATCAAAAACCTTGAATACATCTATGTAAAACTCTGATGAATATCACAAACAATAGAAGCTGGGGAAATTAATACAAATAGATAAGAAAACTTGAATTGGAACTCAACTACTCAAATCGATATTATAAAAAATACTAAAAAAATCTCAAAAAAACAATCTGAACCCACCCTAGGTGACATAAGTGTTAATACTATGACAGATGTGTAGAAAATCATTGTTATCTTCCAACCATGTCATGATTGTATTTTTCACTTATATATTGACATCATGGAAATATTATTTACATGATCCTATTGTAAAATACTTTCAAGAACCTTTGTTGATACCCTAGTAACCTAATAATTTATCCAATCCTAGAAATTATTGGAGGATGTTTCTAATACCCAAGGGATTGAATCTAGAACCTTAAATCATGAATAAATAAAGGTGGGGAAATTTTTCTCAACAAAAATATTCTACAGATACATCTCAGTATAATAAACAAACCCAAAATGGATAATCAACCAAAAACCATATAGGTATATCAAAACATAAATAAAACATTCACCATATACCAAAATTATAACATGAGAAAAACCAAATCCAAATGGGAAGAGAACTCCAATATATATTTTATCTAGAATTTCTACATTATCTCTTAGGCGAATTCAATTTACTCAAACCAATAAGGATAAAATTAACCAATGGAAGAATGAAAATGTACTACGTGAGCTAAAAACCCCAATATTGTATACCCATGTGTTCCCTAATAGAATGCAATAATAATAATTATGGAAATCATGTTATCAATTTCATTCCAAAAAGGCATGATAATAAATTTTGTTATTTTGTACTAAAAATGTTATAAATTTTAGATATTGTAAATAGTATCAAACATTTATTAAATAAATAATAATAATATAGTTTATTTGAATCATTTTTTCGTGAATAAAAAATTCTAATATTAGAAGAATATATATATATATATATATATTATCAAATCAAGAATAATGTTTATATCTATAGTGGTATGCTATTTTCAATTTATTGAATCTTCACAAATCACATATTAATGATAAAAAATATAATTAAACACATCCCTCATGATATTTTCGAATATAAGATTTCAACATCCCAATGGGGTTGCGATATAACAAACTATATTGGGTTTAGAGTTTTAATCACCAATATATTTCCATGGAATTACAATAGAAATATTATTTTCCAAAATAACCAACAATCTACCCTTTCTTTCTTGTTATCCACAAATAAATCAACACTGGGAAAATTGATTCAAATCAGTTTAAAATACAATATCCCAATTTTTTGTTCTTTGGGAAAATTTCATTCCTACAACCAACTAATTGGTATTTCATAATTTAATGTGTTTTCAAACTAACACCGATAAAATGTTTTATAATTTTAATTTTACAATTTTTTTCAAATCAGTTCACATATTCATGCAAAAAATCAATTAATTTAAAAATATTCCCAAATAACAAATTCCATGGTAATTGAGGTTTATTTCTCAAAATCTACATTGTATCATTTTTAATTAATATTCACCTAAAATTTTGGTTTTCTCGGTTAAATTGAAGTTAATATAAAATAATATTCAATTAAATGTTTTCCAATTAAATTTCTTAAAAAATCCTAATTATTCCAAGGAACCAGACCACTAATAAGGAGACATTACATTGAATACAAGTTGACAAATGATCTATGATCTCACCAATATAAAAATATTAAACAACATATAATTTAGATCCTTCAATACCAAATTTTTATATTTAAAATTAAATATGGAAATAGAGAGATATATGATAAAGGCGGACCAAAAACATGTAGAGATTTATCGTAACTGACATGATGATCAATTACTGAATAGATGATACCGCGTGATTGTAAATTAACAAATTCACCTAGGGTTATATCTCTCTTAATAGGGAAGAGTCCGAGAGGAAGGAAATTATATTTTATTTTGAGCCTCCAACATTAAATTGGAACAAGATATTTTTCATGGTGGGTAATCCAATTACACATCATGTAATTGTCAAATCCCAATATACACAAAAACTCATCACCATTTTATTGAAAACTGATTTTTACTATTTATATGGCTAGTAAATTTGTACACAGTGTGTAAAATTTCAAGATATTTTCCAATTTCAAAAATATCATACAGGTGATTATTATAAGTTTTGATACACTACATCTCCATGTTTTGATATATAAAAGGCTACATAAATAATAGAATTTATGTTGAAAATTCAGACAAATCCCTGACATCACCAATACAAAAATCGTCCAAATACATTCCCAATGTAATCAAAGAAAAAAAGATACCCAAAACAATGTATAAAACATACATAATAGATAAATAATGTGGGTTTACATGTGTTGTAAATTTTTTTAACGACCCTATATACGTTTATTTTTATTATAAACTTATTTACATATCATCCACTGATATACGAACATTTGGATTTTTCTTTTTATGTAGTCTCATAATAAATAATCGTTCATATATATATAAATCATTGGGATTAAATTATTAATGGATAATTATTAACATTTATCTTCCTCTAACAAATTGTTCATCAATTTTGTTTTGTAAGGGACACATATATATTTATGAACCTTAATATTCCATAATAATCATTGTAAAATATAGAAACATTTCTTAATTTCATCTACAATGATAAATATTCATCTCCGCCAATTTAGTTCCCACATAGATTGATGGTTGAACACTTATTTTAGATTTATATGATTTCCTCACTTCTATCATGATATACAGAAACATCATTTTCAAATAAATAAATATTGGATACTTGATAATCATAATCATAGATAGGGTTTCCAAATCCATTCAAGAAAAATCATTAACCACACATTTTACTTTCCCCTGGTGGTAATATATTTTGTATCCATAGTCATTAATTATCTCTAACTATATCATTATGATCATATTCATCTCCTTCTTTGTGAATATACCAATTATTAATTTATTATATATATATATATATATATATATATATCTCCCAACACTCGTAGTAAATATAATTAATCAATGTCACTGATGATAAAATTTTCATATATTTCTCCAAACACTATTTCGGTATTTCAATTACAGAAATATCAATTTTCATAAGGCTTAATCAATCTCTATAGAAATAAATATTCTTCTTATTGAATAACTGTACTTTGGATTGTGGTATTTTCTTACTGTCTTTTTATTTCATTTTAATAAATGGTCAGGGGGTTATCACTAGGCTGAGCTTCTCTGGTATTATAAAAACACATCTCTAATATATGGTAATTTTATAAAATTATTATTAACTATAATTTTCATTATACAATTGAAAATTTATGGAAATTAATATTTCTAATTGAACTTAGATCTCTTCTGAGTTTACATGTTATTTTGACTGGACAATAGTGATAAATTTTTCATAATGTTTTTATAATATAATGAAAATTCATTGAAACATAGAATCTATTTCCCATTTTTTGTCATGGTACAATGTTAAATATATTTTGACATTTATGTATCCAAATATATACCCCACATGAGATTATATGACAACAACATGAATCATTTTTTAGATAAATTTACGAAATTTAATTTTTTTCATACACCTCCTCCTTCCTTATTTCCTTTAATACATTTTTTTTATATGTATTATCTTCATTAATCAATGAATATATAATAATTTTTTCTATAAATATTATCATAGATTGGTGGAGGAAATAATTAAAGGCTATATTCATTGTTTTCATGATGATACTCGGATAATTAGTGAGAACAAAAGGAATTATTATATATTTCTATTCTCTAAACATTGTTTTTACTATTTTCATAGGAATATAATACTTATTGACCCATAATTGAAATTATCCAGAATAGATTTAAAATATTGATAACTATAGAAATATTGTTAGTTAAATAAAAAATTCAACAATACATGGTAAATGATATTTATTCAGGAAGGAAATGATGTTCATTTACTGATAATCAATTAATATTCTCATCGATCCATCATCCATCTTAACAAAAACAATTTTGTACCCCAAGGATACTAGATTCTCAATAAATTTAATTTTTTATTCTTCAAACTCAAGAAACACAACTGTTTATGGTGTTTAGAAAATCGCTATAGAAAAATGTATGAGTTCTATTAGAAATGTAAATTCATGATTTAGTGTAAAATAACTTATATCTTCCACAAATACATAAATAAAAACTCCCAAAAAGTATAAATATCATTATTGGTGAGTTTCAAAACAAATAATTTTGATAAAAAACACTTTTTAATAAGAATAAATACCCATAAAATGGATGTGATCTCTAGTGGGAGATTATATTTATCATTGCACTGAAAAAATGAGCATATGATTGTTCGGATTATGAAACATGACTTCCCTTCCTTGGAAAAGGATTTTATATTCATGTAGACAAATAAAATAAAGGAATAATATAATATTAAATTCATTGATAGGAATAGTAATATGGTCTACTATAATCACACACTCATGAAAGAAAAACTTGAGAAAAATCAAAGACCTAAGAGAAGATAAAATTAATATTTATTGTTTACATTTCTAATTGAATATGTAATAAATGTAGTCAAATTTTGATACCATTAGAATAATATTTATAAACATAGAATTGTGTATATCTAGTCCAAAAAATACATTTTTAGTT
Source organism: Viscum album (assembly GCA_963277665.1). Classification (NCBI taxonomy): domain Eukaryota; kingdom Viridiplantae; phylum Streptophyta; class Magnoliopsida; order Santalales; family Viscaceae; genus Viscum; species Viscum album. The sequence goes on from OY728137.1 coordinate 1,664,816,596, forward strand.
CTAGTGTTCATGGTATGTGAATCATACACCACCTTATTATAACACCCCTCATCAAAAGAATTGGTCTAATGAGATTTATTTATTTTTCTAGGATTAAGTGGTTGATGATGTTGATCATTCTAATTAAACATTAGATTTCAGAACCAATTAGAGTAATTCTATATTCTGTTCATTTTAACCATAATGTGTGGCCAGTGAATTCTATGGATATATAATTCTTTTCAAATCATTATATAACTTCCTCTAATCACTATTAATATATATTTCTGGATAAAAATCATATCCACAAATAATTTTATTTTCAGACCTCTTAAGACAATGTAATTAATGTTAAATCCCACACATCAATCATGATGGAGTGTTCATATTCTTCCCTAAAGGGTAATTATTTTATTATTTCTATTCAAGATTTATTTTCAAATCCAAATAATGAGATTGATATGTAACATCAATATAAATTTCCAACATTTTAAAAAATCGAATGATTTGATCATTGCTAGTAGAATCCCATATAGAAAATCCCTATAAATGACATATTTTATATGCACTGAAGAATACATCAATATTAATTTTATATTGGATGATAAAACTAGAATCATTATTAATATATCATGTATAATTCAGCTTATAGTTACGAAAAGCTTCATCATAATTATATTTTATCTCAAGGAATTAATTCTCCATTATCACAAAACGAATACCCAAAATATATTAATTGAAAAATAATTTGATAAACTTATCCCATTATATTAATTCAACATCATCTTAGTTCATATTATTCATGATAAGAGTCTGTTTATGATCGATAGACTTTATTAATGATAGAAAAACAAATATACGTTTCCATTTTTGAGACATTGATGAATGGAACTAAAAATTTTAATAACACAGATCAATTCATCAAAACCAATGGATGAGTTGGTCCACTACAACTATAATGTTAAACTTTTATTTAAATTTTCCCATTTCCCATCAATATCTAGTTAATGATAGAAAAAAATAATGAAAACCATTGCATTGACTATAAGAACACAACTACAAGATGTTTTTTGACATCCCTATGTGTTAGATAAATTTAATTTTTCTAAGTGTCCACTAATGAATCTATGAAATCCACAACCTTATTACCCTCAAGATAGGTCTGAAATTTTTTTATAAGTTTATGGAGAATCCTTTTTCACTTTCAGATTAGATATATGATATACCATGGACATCAGTCATTATCCTATAATGCCCTAAGAATCACCATTGAGATTGTTTCCACCGATTCTAATAATATGTTATGTCAACTGAAAATATCTATACCCTGAAACAGTGCATTGGCCATATGTATAAGTTATTCCCCCTACCCAAATACATTGTTAAAATCTTAGAACCCCACCCTATTACGATCGCGAACCACCCCTCCCCAACACCCGCATAACATCTGAAAACCATGAACCATCTATATTGATAGTAAGGCAACTCATAAGGGGAAACCACTACAACCTCCTTCCATATTGGATATGATTATTAATATTAGGCCACATATATTTTCCTTCAATGAATTTCTTTAGTGATAGTGATCCATCCAAATGTTGGATCAGTGGTACCAGGTGTGATATGGTTCTTATATCCTTAACAACCAGACCTAGTAGCATTCTAGGGGAAATTGGGATGATATTGAATTCTCTCCCTTCAGAGGATATATCATCCCACTAAAACAATAACCAATCTATCAATATACCCTTATGTCTTGTCTTCTATCCCCAAAAACTATTTTTGAAGGATGGATTCCTGGGTTCATCTTATGGTCCCCATCTAACGTGTCCTCCCCCAACTCATTCCATTAGGCCTTATCTGACTCACTTGTAAAGAAGTGGTGATCTATAGGATCAACATTAGAGTTATTATTTGACTTGATATTAAACACATGGGAGATACCATTTTTATGACTCTGCTCATCAATGTGAAAGTCCTTTATTTGGATCCTCTACAAAAGAAAGTTTAATGTGATGAGAATTTATATTCATAATAGGGCCTAATTTATCCAATAAATTCTACCCAACACATGATTCATGGTGTGGAAAAAAATTTCTGTGAATTCAAATGATTAAAATTAAGTAAATAAGAGTATGTTTAGTTGATCATTAATTGTAATAATATTGGATAAATTCCTTTGATATAATTCGAGAATGACCTGTTTGAAATTTTCCAATCTAGTACCATGGAAGATAGTGATACGAGGTGTAGGTAATCCCCAAAATCATTGCACTGATTCACCCCAATTTTCATACTACAAGTTGATCATTCCACCTCCTTTGGCCCTTTTGTAATGTCTTCTCAATAGTGTTTAGTTTCTGGAAATTACAAGTCATTGTTGTGATGTTACCCCACATGTCTGATTTCCATCAGTTCCATATCAAGTCAAAACAAATCAGTCCCAAAGATAATTTACCTCTACAATGTAAAATAAATGTTTGAATTACATGAATGAAATCTCTTCTTTTCGATCTCTATGGTTTTTGACACCATCAACAAGATTCCTAGCCATCATGTTCCATTAGACACAATGATGCCATCCTTCTGCCTGAAAGTAATGGATGAAGCTCTCGATAAAAATTAAATGTTATTCAGGATCACCATTCCCACATTTAGAACTAAAATCATGTTTATGAGGATAGATTACAATACACAATTGTACATTGTGTTACACCCCTAAAATGAAATAAATTGATTCATCCAATTTATCATATGATGTGTAATTCTCTCAACTATAGCTTGAAAATGGTGAATAAAAATCCTCCATAAAGCCAATGGTTCTCTATGGTTTTCCATTAGTTAAGTTCTCATATTCTTACCCACATCATCCTCGATTCACTGAACAAATCATACCATTGGTGATTGTGTCGTTAATACACCAATAATGAATAAAATATGTCAGGGGTTAGTAAGTAGTACTAAGTAGGCATATCACGGAAATGGGATTAATTTTACAAAATAAACTTCACACATGACCATAATTCCAAGCCCACACAATGGTAAAATGAAAAAAAATGGCAGAATATATTCATTCATCAGATATCCCAATGTAGTGTATGAAGGTAATGTACAAATAACAGACAAGGGGAAAAATACAAACCAAATCGTTAAAGATTACACCATCTTGTAAGGGAGGTGATGAAGACAGAAGATTGATCTTGGTAATCACATTGGTCTATCATGATCAGGATATGCTCCACCCACTCCCTCCCCCGATGAAAACGTTAAATGGTTATTCATCTATACATGTCATTACACGTGCAAGCAAAGCTCGTGCAAGGTTGAGTTTTACATTACTCAGTAGGACAACCCGAAAAAACATTTAAATGAATCACCATGTTTTTTTGTTTTAATAAAATATATAAAAATTGATGTTTAAATAAAACATATAATACATATATACATAATAATGACACCACGCCACTAGTGGTCCATAACCAACTGCCAACCACCATATTTGGATTGATGCAATGTTTATTCTGGGATACCTAACTCCACGATCTATGATACTATCAAAGACACCTGAAATATAGTTTTTGGTTATTGGAACCAACCCATGGATGCTCAGTAATCTAAGGATACCATGGTACAATGACAAGGGGTCACACCCAAAACTGCAAGGACACCACAAACCTAGTCTCGATCATCCAACTATATAAGGAATCCTTCTCCATTAATTCATCAAACCCAACCAATATGGTGTGATGGATGGTGGATGAACACACAATTTTGTAGGGAAATGATTAATCCAAAAACTCCAACTCCGAATAATAGATAATCACATACTCATCTCACAGAGGGGAAACAAAATTCAATCTAACAATCGACCTCTATAGGGGATAACACGCCATTGATGTAGAAGTTACAAAAATGCTGCAGTCCTAAACCTTACATAATCATGAGAGAAGTAAATAATTTATATTGAGGATATTTTCAGGTTTATAGTTTTAGATTATTAGGTTGTAACTATTACATTAAATCTCAGAAATTAAAAAGTAGACACTTCTACTCTATCCAAATATTATCACACTAGTAAAACTACTTAAATAAAAAATAGTTCATTTAAAGATAGAAATATTATTGAATACTTATATTCTCTATACCTAACATATACCCTAGGAAACAAAATTCAAAAACATGTGATGAGAATAAAAATCTCAGAAGGTCTAGAAAATAAGGAATGAAAACATATTTCCATCAATACATACAAACCAGTGAAATCATACTTCACAATCTAAATCATATTCTCTTTAACATACCTAAAAAATAATAAGATTTATGAATAACACATTTAAATTATAAATCATAATGGTAAATTGTGGAATAAATAACATACTTACATTGTATCTTTATATTCTATATAGGGAGTTACGTTTGGAATTCCCATTATAGTGTATTCCATAAATAGTTTTAGAGAAATTTTAATGCTTAACTCTGTAATGAAACCCAATGCATTGGAGATATATCTTTGTATCACTGTCCCTAGGTTTATCATAGAACCACTCGTATACTTAAACAATGACCTAGAACCATAACATTTCCATTACATATAAAACAATATTAAATGAAAGATAACGTTTCCACATTTCAATCAAAATATATCATTTCAAGATATTGATATAATCAATGCATTTAAAAAAAATCAAAACCAAAATATGTAAAAATTCTATATGTTATTTTTTTCCATTTAAATAAATTATTCATTCTTAAGGAATCCAAATATAAAATAAATCTTGCGGCGGTGGATATTTCGTTTTCATCACGTACGTTAAAAAGAATCATTCATTTTTATCATTTACTAAAATGCCTCTTGAAAAAATATTCATTTTTTAAAATAAATGAGTTAAATTAAAAAAATATTTTATAATTATACACCATATAAAATAAGGTTTTTTATAAACCAAAATATTCTGCAATGAAAGGAGATTGAGATGAAGTCCCTTACAAGGATCATATAAATGACATAAGAATTTATCATTGGGGTTATTATGTTTAGAAATAGTATATCCAATCAAAGCAATGGGGAAATTACAAGATAAATAAGAAACAATTGATTAAATAGATAATATTAGAAAACTATAATCAATGAAGTATGGGTAAAACCCAATGAGTGGGAATTGGGATTAGAAATTCCCATACGAAAATAAGGAAGCCAAATGGCGACACATAAATATTATGAAAATTAGTTGATGAGAGAGAAAATGGTCTCCCATCACTTGGACATAATATTTACCGGAATAATTAGATATATTATCATATCCCAATATAGGAAAATGGAAATAAAATTTTCATAACATAAATGAAGTATTTGACTAAAAGATGAGGGTGAATGTTTACCGTTCCTTGAATCTGAGTCGTCCCATATGATCATTGTTCTTCCTAAATAATAAATTTAATTTAATTTATACTTTCTTAATAAAATTTTTCAAAATTATTATTTATTTTATATCACTTATTAACTTTCTCTAAAAATCATATAATTTTTCAATTTTAAATCATTTGTTTTGTCAATGTTCGGTACTTGAGTCAAAAATGAACTTTTAATAAATACAAATTGTTCATGTGGTCAAAATTCCATTATCTCCCGAATTTTATTAATGAATTAAATATCATATATATCTAGTATATATAAATTTAGAATTACTAAATATTTATTTATAAAATTACATAACATTTTAATATAATAAAGGAAATGAACAGTTCATGGTGTTGGAAAGTTGTGTGTACGCTTGAATGCAACATTCTTCTGTTATCCATAATTAAACGAATGAAAACTAAAAGATATAAATATATATTATAATTATATTATAATATCTATGTTATATATGTTACATATTTTTATTAATTATATGCCTTATTTTTTTCAAGTATAGCATGAACGAGTCACATCACTTTCAGAGGGCGGTGGTCCGTACTTCCTAAAATGAAATAATATTATTTATGTGTGAGGGAAATCATAATTCTATGGAATAAATTAAAAATATATAAGAATAGAGAAAATTATAATTATTATACATATCATATATAATTATAATTCCATCAGGATGGAAACCTTGAGATGTGGTAGGAGATAATTGAACAATTATCAATTTGTGAGGAAGTAGTTCGATGTCTACAAAAACTGTTTGATTTAAATCTATTAGATGGAGGTTTATGCATGTGTAGGTTGAATAATTCTAATAAAATTAATTAAATAACATTGGAGATACTGGTTCTGTTCTAAAATAATGGAATAAATAGGGTTTAGGCGGTTGGAAAAGGAAAAATAAATGGAAGACACTTGAGATAAGACATTACCTCAAATCGTGTAACACATTATGATTTAAGCCAAAAGTCCTTCATAAATTTCGTTAATTCTAAAGTAAGGATTGTTGGAGGAATATAGGAATGTATTTAGATTATTTTGGTATAGGTTGGATGATCCATGTGATCTTCAGAAGTGTGAGTAAGGGTTATAGGTGATGCCCTTTTATAAGAGAGAGGATGGGAACATAAGAAATCTCTTGAAATAATATTTTATTATAAAAAGAAGTTTGATTTAAATTTTTTTTATGAAATATAATTCTATGATAAAGTGAGTATTGTTATTAATCCACTCACATAATAGTATTTATACATGTATTGGTTTCATATTTAGCACTATCTTTAAGCTTTATCAACTACTTAACTATTTTAACTCTTACCATGCCTTCTTGTGTATTCAAAATATATGGATAATATAATTACTATAAACAACCAATAGAAACTCAAGTTGTCCATTAATGAAATTTTATATATTATTTATGTCATTTGGAAAAAAATATTCTTTTAGGACCATTTTGTCATTTATTTAAATATTATTTAAAAAAACTCATTTATGTCAATTTTTATACTATTCATTATTTGAATTTTTATAAATCCATAAAAACCTGATTATTTTAAAAAATAATTAATTTTTCAAATCTAAAAATTAATAATAAAACTTATATTTCTTGGATGTCATAAATAGATAAATAATAAATTAATTTTAATATTTATGATGTTATTTATTTAAATTATTCATTAATTAGGTACTCACTACGTCCTCATTGTGTCGTAAATATATTTATTTATTATATGTCTAAAAATTTAATGTAAAATACCATGATATAGGAAATAATTTTATTTTAAAAATTAATATTTATATGTGAAGTTATCACATATATAACGCTATATAAAAATTGTTTTACTAAAATATATATGTTTATGTTTTATTTTCATCAACATTAAATTAAAAGAAATTAAATGTCATTTTCACAAAAAAATTGCTCCATGTGGTCCTAAAATCGACCCAAAGATTTCCATGGTTAGTAATATCTAATAAAATAGGGTTATTTCATGTGTTAAAGTTATTTAATATTATTATAGTATTAATTTTTTAACCTTATTTACCAGATTTACCATTTAACAATAGTAAATAAATTTTATACAAAAGTGACTCTTAATAATGTATAAAAATAAAAGTTAACAATTTACTACATTATTACCTATTAATTGAAAATATGGAAACCATTTTTCCTAATTAAAAACATAGAAGTTGCAGATATTAATTTAAAATTAATTACCGTTGTCAAAACTAAAAATAATGTTTTTATGAAATAAAAATTGTCAACATAATGACATGTGTTTTTGACCATTTTCAGTGTAAAATTACATAAAATTATAAAAATATAATCTAATTGTACTTTAAAATAAATTAATTTTACTATCTACCAATATAAATAAATTAAATTAAAATATAGTTTAGAAATAAAATGCATTAATTTTTACTATTCATATTAAAATTAACTTTATCTATAAAATACCAAAATTTCATCCAATGTAAATTTTGATGTAACTATTATAAAGAAGAATTTATTTTTTTAATTAAAAGATTTAATAGTGAAAAAATTTGATTAAAAGAGGGATCCCCATCAAAATGGGGGAAAATCAATCTTTCAAAGTATACTATTTTATTTCATGCTAAAAAAAGGATTAAATCATATTTTACGTCTCTAATTTTGTGGGATAAATGTAAAAATATTTTAAAAAATTGGGTAATCATAGTTTATATAGATATAATCATTCTCGATAATATAAAATTTATCTGTTAACTATTATTTAAAATAATATATTATTTATTTTATTTTCTGGTATAACTCAAAGTTGTGAGAAACATAAGATTTCAGGGAATCCTATTAATGCTTGTTCAATATGATATTGGAAAAGTGTCCTATTTAGTATAAAATTAATATATTATTAATAACTATTAATATATATGAAAATTTATTATTATATAAATACCCTGGTGGTAACGTCCTTCCCTCCTATTGGAAATTGCGTCCTCGAAATTTTGAAATTGGGCTTCGAAATATCATTAAATCTACAACATCAGAATATGAGTCAATAAATGAATAACATTAATAGAACGAAATATATGTAAAATGGTCACTTGAGATATCCAATAATGGGGTTTCATGCAGTAAAACATGGATATTAATGATAAACTAACCATCATATTCTGATGGTGAGTGGTAGAAAATATGATCAAGGAGAAGTTGACAACCAGAATATCACAAACTTGTGACGGCTTAAACATTCATTGATTTCACAGTAAGAAAATTAAATGAGAAAAGATTCATATTTAAAATCCTTATCATAAAGACATATAATTTTTTTATGATCTTAAAATAGAACAAAATGATACATACTTTATTTTCATGTATAATTTCATCTTTTTTCTAAATTTTTACAACAAAACCTTCTTTCCTCCGAATTTTGAGTAATTAATATGACTTGGTCCCATCTAAAGTGCTAGAATCAACTTCTAGAGAATCATATATTCCAAAAATAGGAAATATATACTTCCCCTAAATTTAGAAATTACAAAAACTATCAAAGTTAATACAAGATCTGATAATCCCCTAAAAGGAAAATACATTATTAAAATAAATACTACTTGTAATCTATAAAATTCAACAAACAATACCCCATGTTAATAAATGACCATTAAATAAAAAATTGTCTATAAAATTATTCAATGTAATCCACAATAAATTAGAAACCCAAAATTCATAAAAATATGATCACATATTCGTCCACGATAAATATTAACATTTATCTCAAAATTACATCGACCACTCTTAACGTTGTACACTTAATAGTAATTAACCTAATAAGATATTCTCTATGATAGGATAATTTTTTAATAATATCCCAAATCACAATAAGTCCTTAATAAAAACATATATTCATCAAAAATAAAATTCAACCATTACTCCTCCAATGGTATATTATGGTATTAAATTTTCCTTAGACATATAGTGTTCCCAAAATTGATAACATCTTCCAAAATATCCTTTATCACATAATCACCCAATAATTTTTCTATACCAATAATATCAATTTTATGAAACATAATTTCCCAATTTGAACGTATTCTTGATCCGTAAATCCGATTATCAAAAAAGAATATGTCATACTAATTAGGGACTTCACATAGGCCACTTGTAGGTGATAAATCCCAGTCACACTTTGGTTGTGGGTTTGATTCCTGTCTCTTTGTCTGACATGATGGATTATCACACGATCTACATGTTATACATTTTAAAAAATATATATAATTTTATAAAATTCTGAAAAAGTGATAAATTCCACAAAAATAACCAATTCATATTTTAACCTCAAATGTAATATAATAACTTGATTTTCATCCCAAAAAGTAATTACCCGTAATCTCCTCAAATTCAATGATTTTATAAAACCAAATAGTTTTTTATAACCATATCCACAAAAGAAACAATAATTATTCCTCAAAAGGCATTTTCACATAACAAACAACAAGGTTAAAAACTAGAGAAATGTATTGGAAATTAATCCCATAAAAATATAATTAATACATTTAATACATTTAACCATTTTATCCCCCAGATATGTAACATAAATATTGAATTTATAAAATATGGAAATTGTAACCATCTATCATTATCCATGATCCAATAAAAGAATTTATACTAATTCAACAATGCCTTCTTCCTAAAAACAATATCATGAATCATATCCTATCATTCCATACTGTCAAAACATTAACTTATATATAATCCATACCTTCCACAGTCATTTCTTGTATCTTCATCCTCAGTTGGAATGACTTTAGGTATTGGAATACATATATTCGAGCATTATTTCAAATCCCATTCTCAAACCTTTTTCATAGAAAATCTATTTGTATGATGACTATGAAAAACACATTTAAAACATTCAATTGATCCCTAAAAAATAACTTCTTTTCCTACTGAATGCTTCCTTTTTCTATGAAAATATATTTCTTTATGTCCTTCACTAAAACATCTATAAAATCTTCTCATGCCTTTGAAACATTTTCCCAGGTGTTTCTTTCCACAACCTTGATGCATAGGTTTTCGAATATACATACCTTTATTAGTATTACATAAAATTACATAGGGAATTGTTTTCTCACATACATGATGCCTTGGTAGAATCACCAATGTTGAAGGATTCATTCCTGACATTGGAATTTTGTTTGAGAATAAAAATAATATTTCTCATTGTAACTACCATATCATCTGTTTCTTATTCTGAAAACCACCACAATACCATTCACATCCATTGTTACTTTTCTGCCTACAAGATCTAGCTATTTACACTAAAACAAAAATGATCAGTGTGTGTATATCTGTAAAATAATCATATAATTTCTTATGATGTGGGTAAACACTAACATATACATATTCATGGTATCTTATACTCATTTAATTTATCAAAAATAACTATGAATCTATCTAATATTTTAACCAATATGGTTATGTCACTTATGATTAAATGATATTGTAACCATAAAAGTTATCTAAACCGACCTATGATACCAACAATAAGGAATTATCCCTAAAAATTACATAATCTTGAGTTATGTTAATAATTCACATTGTGGATTTTTTCATTTTTATATATTTAGAGAATTAGGCTGTAAATATTACGTTACATCTCAAAAATTATAGTGTAGAAACTTCTACACTATCCATTTTTTCACAATAATAAAAATCATTAAATAAAAAAGAGTTATTTTCTTGATATAAATCCTCATTAATTTTTTTTCTTAACATTTCTTATCCCCTTTGAAAAACATTTCAAAAACGTGGAATGAGCTTAAAAAGCTCAGTAAGGATTAAACAATAAGGAAAGAACACATCAGTACATAAATACATACTAATCAATGAAATCATACATCAAAATCATATAAATTAACTTTTTTACCACACCTCATTAAATCATAATATATATAAATAACACATTTAAATAATAAATGATAAAGGAATCTTGTGTAATCCATAACCTACGCACATTATATCTTTCACAACTATATAGAGAGTTTTTTTTTTGGAATATCCATCATAGTAAATTTCTTTAATCTCTTGGGAAAAACATTATCATTTACCTCTATCATGATACCGAATGTAGTGTAGAGCTATATTGGTCTCATTGTCCTCGGTATATCACAGAACCACCCATATAGGTAATAAATACCCATGTACCATAACATTTCCATAACACATAAAACAATCATAATGATATGATATAATTTTCAAATTTCAATCACAATATATCATTTGAATATATTAACATAATAGATGCTTCCTCCAAACCATTTTCAAATACAAAAATATATATAAATATTTTGTTGAATTTATTTTCCATTTAGAAACATTACATCTTGTTATGGAAGAAAAATATAAAATAATGCTCATGGTGGTAGAAAAGTCATTTTCATGGTGTATGTTTACATGAATCACTCCTTTTATTGTTGAGTAAAACCCCTCATTGAAATAGATTACTTTTGAATATCATTGAATTAAATTAAATTACAAATTGTATAATTATACATCATATAAAATATAGGTAATGGATGAACCAAAATACTCTTCAAAGAAAGGATATTGATATGAAGTCCCTTACAATTATCGTATTAAATACATTAGAATTTATAAATGTGGTGATTATTTGTAGAAATAGTATATCCACATAAAAGAAAGTGGAAATTACAACATTAAAAATTTAATAGTGACTCCACATATAATCTTTTCATAATATATCAATAATGTATGTGTAAAACCAATTGAGTGGGAATTGAGATTATAAATTCCCTTGTTATAATTTAACATCTTAACGACATTACTTAATAATTCTGAAAATTAGTTGATGAGATAGAATATGGTCTCCCATAACATGGGCATAAAATTTATATTAATAAGGATAGAGAATAATATATCACAACATAATAAAATTGTAATAAAATTAAGCAACATAAAATTAGTGTTTATAAAAAACATGAGGGAAAATGTATCCCTTACCTTGAACAGGACTCGTCACGTGTGTCCCTTGTTCTTCCTGAATAATAAATTTATGTTCATTTATAAGTTAATCAGAAAAAATTTCATTTTTATTATTCATTTTATATCAATTATTACCTTCCTATATCAATCATATTATTATTCATGTTAATAGCGGTCATTTTTTCAATGTTCGGTAGTAGAGTCAAAAATTATCATTTTATTATTACAGATTTTCTATGTGGTCAACGGTTCATTATCTCTAGAAATATATTAATTATTTAAATATCATATTCATCCAATATATATGAATTTAGACCCATTATATGTGGATTTAGAATAGTCCATAACATTTGGATATAAGAAATGAAATGCACCGTTCATGGAGATTGTAAGTTGTACGTATGCTAGAACATTACTTTCATTTATTTTTCATATTTAATGGAATGAAAAATAAATGATAAATAGGTATATTATAATTACAGTATAATACTTATGTTATATATGTTATATATTTTCATTAATTCAATATTTTATACATTTTAAGTATAGAATTATCGAGTCATACTACTTTGACATTATGAATTGTATCTTTACTAACTACATTAATTATTACAAGGGATTATTTTTTATTCTTAATATATGGTTCATACATTTTATATAAATGTTAATAGAACTTAATGTGTTCCATTAATGACATGTTAATCATTATATAAGTCATTTAGCCAAATAATATATTTTTAGGACTATTATATCATTTAATAAAATATTATTTGTTTAAATAAAACTCTTTTATGTCAATATTTATAATACTCATTACATGGAATTATTAAAATTCAATCCAACTTCATTCATTAAAAAATTAAATATTAATTCAAATATAACAAGTCATAATCATCCCTAATGTTCTTGGATGTCATAAAAAGTTTAAAAATAAATTTATTTTAATATTAATAATAATATTTATTTAAATAATTCCTTAATAATTTAACCAATACATCATCATCATGGTGTTATAAATATATTTATTTATCTAATGTCTAAAAATAAAAAATAAAATCCCATGATGTAGAAAATATTTTTATCTTTCAAATTACTATTATCGTCACATATTATCCTTGTTATTCTAGAATAATAATGTTAAGTAAATGTATACATGCTTCATAAAACTTTTTATGTTTAGTATTAATTTTATATAAATTATTACCTTTATTTATCAATCATATATTTATTCATGTTTATATTTGTAATTTTACCGATGTTCTATAAAAGTGTTAAAAATGATGTTTTTATAATTAAAAATTGTCTATTTGTAAAATGTCGATTATATCAAGAATTGTATTAATGATTTTAATATCATATATATCCATTATATATATATTTAGATCTCGTATATGTGTTTTTATAAAAGTCCATAAAATTTTGATTTATGAAATGAAATGCAGATTTCATGAAGATGGTAAGTCATACGTACACCTGAACGCTACTTTCATTTCTTTCTCATATTTTATGTAATTATAACTAAATTATTCATAGGTATATTATAATTACATTATAATATCTATGTTATATATGTTACATAAGTTCATTTAATCTATCCTTTATACATCCCATTATACCATGAGAGAGTCATATATATGATATATATGTAACAAGGACCAATATTTGAATATATAATAAAAATATAATCCAATTACACTGTCAAAAAAAATAAAAATACAATATATCTATATAAATATATAATATTAAATTTCATTTTTGAATTAAAATATAGTATTTTTTACTAGTCTTATAAAATGAACTTTATCAGAAATATTAAAACAATTCCATCTAAAGGAAATTTTGATTTCACACTTCAAAAGATGAATTTTATTTTGTTAAATAGAACATATAAAATTGAAAATATCTATATTTTAAAATGGTTCCTCATAAAAAGCTGGTAAATGTTCCTCTTAAAAAATATTACATTATTTCACGATTAAAAATAGATCCATTCTTATTTTAAGCCTCCATAATTTATTGGATAACTTTAAAAGAAATTATCAAACTTGTGTAATCATAATATTTTTAGTTATGTTAATTAAAATAAATACAATGGATATGTTTAAACTATAATTTAAATTAATATTATTGTTATTTTATTTTTTGGTATATCTTCAATTTTTGTGCAATGTAAGATTTCAATAAAACATGTTGTTGCGTGTTGTGTATACTATCAGAAAAAGTGTCTGCTTTGGTATAAAATTAATAACTTATTAATAAATATTAATAGAGGTGAAAATGTAATATTCTATAAATACCTGGGTCATTATTTTAATTCCACATTGTACCATCAAAGTAATGGGACAAGGGAACACACTCTACCAATACTAGTACAAATATAGAAAACAATGAGCATTTTTCTCTCCTAATGGGAGAACATGATGTGTCCCAAGGGGTACATATTGTGTCAATCCATCCCAAGTCCTTCCCATAGTAAAGAGCCTCACACGACATGTACTATACATATACACATCATATATATGTATATAAAAGGCATATAGTTGTATAATAAAGGCATAAAGAGACACACAATATCATTCTGGTGTAACATATACATGTTTGGGTGCATAATCCATATTATTGTATTGGTCCATGTACGCCAAGATGTGGAAGTATATAACTACACACCACTCTATATAGAAATGTACTTTTTATTGTGTCCTCGTACCATATGAAGTACACATTGTGTTAATCAGGATGGGTTGCATGGATTGTAATAGATGTCACACACAGTGGGATCCTTAACATTATCCAAACCCTTGAATCATTGCAGGGGTCTCCACACTCTATTTAATCCTGGTTTACACGTCATTTTCTATAATATTTTACAGAATCTTAGATTCATACTCTATTTTCCATCAAAAACCTCTAACCTTTGATCCAATTAACATTTATCTACCCAATGTATAATAAAATCTCATTTATTCAACACATCATCCAAAAAGGCATCCCTTCAACAAATTTTCTCAGAAAAATGATCAAATCGACATTTGTTATCTTGCACTGATGAGTGTTAAAGAATGTTAATTATGGAATCATTTTTCAAACGATTTGACCCATTTCCATCATCTCACATCAATCGTTCCATGTTGTCCATATATCTACTGTATTCTATCATTGTATCAATAAATGAGTGAAAAATGTTTTATTGACTGGGAATAGTCAAAATCCAAGCCAATGAAGTATGCATGTTCCAAATCATTTTACCAGGGGAGAAAAGAATGTGCAAAAAATAGGAATGAACCAAAATTCATGTTTCTATTGATCATGTTGTATTTAAATTAGAATGAAAATTAAAACCACCCTCAATTTAATAGCCACATTTTATCTCCTTAAATCCATGGAAAATAGTCTCATCATGCAAGGTAATTTCTTGTCAAATCAATATATTAATAAATTGATTTGGGTTCATTGAAATAATTAATAATGGTGATGGATCAACATTAAAAACATTCTACCCTGATTTGGAAATATCATCAAAGATGATACATTGTGTCGTCATCTTGGATGAGGTATACATATTTCATTGGAATAATAATCCACGATCTGATCTTGATCTTTCATCATCTGCCTTTGAGGATTATCCTAATCATTCTCTTGAGTTGTCCTCTATCATCATCGGTGTAATGCGAACAACCCTGAGGCAATATAATAATATTTATATTTAAATAAGAATCATGTCATTTCACTATGAAATAAATAAAATATTAATTAATTTTATTTAAATAATTTCAGACTTCTGACAAATTTTTCACAAACAACCTCTGCCATATAATATTACATCATTCCTAGGGTAAAACCTCCATTATGAAATTAACGATTCCCATAGATTACTAATCTAAAAAATATTTTATATGTTAATCCATTTATCTAGAAAACCTAAAGTGATTTATATTTAATATATTTCAATCATTTAATCCTTGAAAAAACAATATTGGAAGTCACACCATCAAGGTAGTTATTATAAAAAACAATAAATATAATAATAAATAATAATACATGTAAAATATGAGATGTTACATTTTCTCCAAATTAGGATATTACGTCCTGAAATTCCAAAAATATTAGGTACACAATGTGATGTGGTAACTATGAATTAATCTAATCCTTATCCTCACATGTACTCTCTTGATGATTATCATGATGCCATCGAACATTCAGAAGATGAACCAATCCCACACAAAGTATTATAACATAAAATTTCTTGATATATACTTGGTACTCATTAATCATTTCCCCATCTTCAATATGAATTTCTCCACAGTTGATGAATTGTGATGGGTCAAGAACTGAATTCCTTAGTTGTGACACATGGATGATGTCGTGTTTCCGGTTAAAATGCAGTGGTAGAGCATAACTGTATGCCAGCTCACCAACTCTAAGTAGTATCTGAACATGACTAATAAATATCAATGATAAATTTGTATTGTGTCTAAATCTTACCAATCCATGTTAAGGTGAGACCCTACGGAATACATGGTCTCCTTCCTCGATCTCTAAAGGCCTCCATCTCTTGTTAACATAAGTCAAATGAAATATATGTAAAGAAATAATTTTATCCTATATGATAATTATATTATCTGTAGTAGATTAAATGAACTCCAATCCCATGAGTTTTTAATATTTTGGGAAAATATATTAAAGTAGTGACATATAGTTCTTCTTTCACATAGTCTTGAATAGTGTCATGCCAATTGTAGAACGATAGATTTTGTTTTATGAAAACTCCATCAGTAGTAGTTGATCCACCAAAAAACGAAAAAGGTCCAAGATTAATTCTATCTACAAGTCCTCTAAGAACAGGATATTCTTCTCTATTTGGAAAATAGTTTGTGGGTCGAATGCGATGACTAATGGTAAATTACTCCAAAAATCCTCATATAGTCACATCTACATCTAGGATGTGAGGCGTTCATCATAGAAAAAAAAATTCAACAATGGAACTTTGTGGAGTCAAAATATCTCCCACTCATAGAGGCATCCCAATTTCTATAAGGTAATATACTTTAGAATTTTTATTAAGTGGTAAGACATGGTGAGTAGTTCAATGATCTCTTAAATGGAATATTGTACATAGGATGTATGTGGTAATCTCTACACTAATTCCACCAATATCTGATCACACATCGACTCTAGAACCTCAAGGGGTTGAGAAAAACATGTTAGAACTTGGTGATCAACCATCACTTGTTGAAATGTAATGAAGTGAGAGAAAAACTATGCAACTCATTTCTTTTTCCCTAGACACCATAACTATAGTCGGAGGTCATGGTATATATTTTCAACAATTTTTTATACAGATAAAGGTGATGTGTTTAGATCCCTCAGAACCTCATCCCGAAAATGCATTGGTACCATCATTTGTACTCCAAAATGTATGACATGATCCCCACCTTCATAAAATCCATCTGAAGCTATTTAGTAGTTGTCCAATCATTTATAGTCTCACAGGCAGTATCCCCAATCTATGCCTCCCTAAATCGCTGTAATAGTTGAGGGGTGGAAAACATTGATTGGAGGTCATATGCTCCATCTCAATAAAAACATTATTACTATGAGTAGGATAACTACTCTTATTCAACATTCATCAAATGTGAGCTTGATCTCCTGCTGAGAGAATCTTCTTCCACATTCCCCTTCCAAAGTGTATTGAAAACATAAAATTAATAGTCCTGCATGGACACTAAAAATCTATGATATCTCAATTTATGATCCTTATAATATAATATATAATTGATACAGTCATAGTTAGATTACATTGTTAATTTCTCACCCATCGGGCTATAGAAACGCATCATCATTTTGAAATTTGTAGCTACTAACATAATGACATGGGTGAAGTAGTTCTTCATATGTGGCCTCAAATAATTTGAACCTATGTAAAAAACATCTTGCCTATGTATCACCAAAAAACAATGTATTGGCATAGATGCATTATAGAAAACCTTATACTCAACACCCTCCTATTGTAACATAAAAAAGGGGGTTCTCATCAACCATTAACTCCACCTATAATTTAACTTCTAGAACATTTCAATCCACTTTACATGATACACATTCCTAGTCAAGGATTTAATGTGTGATTTTATGCTAGAGAAGTTATGTAAAAAACCCTCATATAATACACATCCAATCCATGGTATCTCTGAAACTTGGTAACACTCATTGGTGGATCCAAAAAAATAACTTCCTCAAAACTAAACAGATCTGCGACAACTTTATCCCTAAATATGATGTGTCCAAAATAGGGGAAATATAATATAAAATTATAATAATTAATGAGCATCCAGTAAATATGGTTCTTCTAGAATGTGTCAATTACCATCCACAAGTGTCTTGTGTGATCCTCCCCAGATACAAAATACACTATGATTTTATAGATAATGAATACCTTGAACAAGTTTTAGAATGGTTAAAAAGGACATGTTCATGTGCCGCATGAACAATATTGGAGTGGTCATCATGAAAAATGGCATCACTATGTACTCATTGTGACTATAATGACATATGAAGTAATGTTTTGGAATATCTACATCTCGTACATGCTACCGATGACTGACTGATCTAAGGAATATCTTCAAAAACCATAACAACCCTTTAAGATGATCCAAAAGGTCCTAGATTTATGGTAGTGGATAAATATTATTCATGTTCACCAAGTTCAATTTCTGAAAATAAACACAAAAATCAACCTTCCATCTAACATCATGGAAAACAATACTATGGCTGTCGAATTAGAAACATTGGGTCTCACAAATCGACTATCATGTATGTCATTCAACTACAACCTCATCCCTCAAAGATATATGGGATCCATCTGATATTCAAGTCCATATATTTTTTTTCATAATTATACCTCTTGGAGGGGAGGTAATGCTAGTACGTACTCAAGAAATTCATCATCATACTATACCATTATTAGAAGAAAAGATTATCTTTCCTGTAAATTGAATTTGGTTTTTGTTAATTTTCAATTCACATTGGTTTGATAATGTTCATTTCAAGATAAGTGATATTATAGTATTTTATGATAACATTTTTAAAGGTGTCATAAATTCCAGTGTTTACCAAATTTTTGTGCTCAGAATCATCACAAAAGTTTTTTTTCTAGAATAAGAAATTCATTAATATAGAAAGTTCATGAGTTTCATAATGATTTGGATTTTGAAAGCATTAGATTTGAGACATCATGGAGTTTATGTGGTTTTTCATGGTTATGATAATTAATTAATTTGGTTTGTGTGATGTTCTGATAGAGATCTCTGTGAAAAAAACAATTCTAAGGGTTCTTTATCAATGGAGTATGACATTGAATATTTCTTTCAATGATATGAAAAATGTTTTAGAGGTGGTGGAGCATCGTGAGAAGTCGAGTCTATAAATATGAGGCAACACCAACATAATTATATACCATGATAAATAGATAAAATCCCTAATCATTCTTATTTAATGTATGAAGTAGATGTTTTTCCATATGGAAGTATATAAGAGTATGAGAATCATGAAAAAGACTAGTTATGTCTTTGAATTTGACAATGATTTTGAGTAATGGGTTCTTCGTGATGATTGGGTATTTCTATTTGACTCTGTGATCTCCAATTATTTAGGGTGCCTCGTGACGGTAGTGATCCTGATGAAGGAGCATCATAAATGGATTTTTTGAATTTTATTTTTTCAAGAAACGTGTATTTCAAAGGGTATCAAGTTAGAACTAAGTTTCGGAATGATTCTCAAACTATTCCGGAAAAAATTATTTAATTCTAATATAATATTCCTACATTCTAGTCTATAATATGAGTAAGACTTCACACCAGTTAGTTTTCCTAATGTTAGTCAATAAATATGTTTCGAGGGACATAGTGTGCTATCCATAAAATATTTTAAATGCAATGTTCCTAGAATAGAGTGACTATATTTGAACTTTTGTATTCCAAACTTTTGAAGATTATTTAATTTATGTACAACTAACACACATCCAACGTATGCTACTAGGAATCGTCATTGGTGGTGAACCAAGTTAAATTGTTGTCTTCTCGTTCTACATGTGAATGTATTTTATTGTACTTTAGAATCAGACTAGTTTAACCGGTAGCTACAAGTTCATGAAAAATATTTGACACTCTTGAAGAAAATGTTTCCACCAATATTCATCGATCCACATTCAAGGTGTTATGGTGTCCACCAAGTTGAATCACAACATACTAGATTATGGTGATAAATATATCCATCCCTAATTTATGGGAGAATTTAGTAAATGTCAGGTGAGTCTCCATATTTGATGGATGCTACATTGATATTTTGAAGAACAATATGATATCTCATTAATGATCTTTTAAAATGTACGTTGTATTTTATACTGCATAAGGGATTCATCTCATTGATGGAACAACACTTTCTATGACTGAATAAGATTGGAAAATTCTTGATTTAGATTCTAAAGCACATAATTCCATTATCGTAGTGGTATCTATCATATTTATATTATTGTGATGAGTTTCAATTCATGAATATTGAATTGGGAAGACAAGAAAATATATATGAAGGTGATGAATGTGTGTGAGTTGGAACTCTAAGTTCTACATGATATGTTTGATGATATAAATATTAAACTGATGAAAACAATGATACCTTTTTTCATTTAATAATATGTTTGATTGGAGAAATTAGCCGACATAGTAAATAATCGATGAAATTTACATTGTGAAAAAAAATTGAGAGGGATTTCCCCTCTGGAAAATCCAAAGGTGTCATACCTTGAATAAATACATCATTATATCCTTTATTTGGATGATATTCTGAGTTGTATAGTGTTATATGAAATGATATTAAATCTATAGGATTCAACCAGTAAAATAATAAAGTAGACTACTTTCAGATCCATCCAAAATGTGTTATTTATAGACATGGTGTAGTAATGTATTATGTGTAATATGAACTTATATACCTTTTTTCTAGGAAATATCATTAATGAAAATGTATATTTGAAGTAAATCACCCTCTTGAATTATTATATTGTTATAAATTTAGTCACATTTCCACTCAGTGTTCAAAAAAGTCGTTTGATCAAGAATGTGAATATGAAAATATATACAAGACTCATAAATGGTTTCTCCAAAAGGGATACTATAGATCAAGAATGAAATTATTGTGGCCATGTTTTTTCTATTAAGAAGATGATGATACTAAATTTTTCTATTATAATGAATTAGTGTGTAAATCAGGAACTCAAGAATATGTGATTTCTACAGTTCAAATGTCTAAATAATGAAATGAAAAATTTTGATATATTGAGTTGATTGGTGATCTTCTTCATAATTTTTATCTTGGGGATACAATTATTATGCCTGAAAATCAATTAAAAAAATAGTGGAGAGTTGTTCTGGAAGAGTACCCTTAA
The DNA here is from genome assembly GCA_963277665.1 of Viscum album. Classification (NCBI taxonomy): domain Eukaryota; kingdom Viridiplantae; phylum Streptophyta; class Magnoliopsida; order Santalales; family Viscaceae; genus Viscum; species Viscum album. The sequence goes on from OY728137.1 coordinate 1,664,838,400, forward strand.
TATGTTGATAAGAATATTAATGAAATTTATCTGTAGGAATATGTAAAAATATAACATTCAAAAACTATAGTGAACTAAGAAGATGTATATAATTGGAACTCATGATTGAAGAATAGGTAATTGTAATCACAGACCTTATATTCAGATAGGATGATAGGTACATGATAGCTTTGGGTATTGAAGAAGATGTTTTGGCTCTAATGAGAAAACATGAATGTGAATCAAAATCAATGGAAACAATGAAGATACTATCGTTATGAATTTTGTCATATGTTGAGATTTTAGAGAGAGATATGTATGTTAATGGAGGCATAGATAATACTTTTAATGATCAAAGATCAGCATGAATAAAAAATTGTACAATTGGATGTGATGCTTAAATATTAATGGTTGGAATCCAGATGATCAAAAATAAAGGGAATTGAATAATGAACATAACACAAATCCACCTAAAGTCCCAACAAATAACGCATAATGAAAAAATAATAGGGGAACTAAAAATCATCCACATGAATTAAGAAATAATATCCACTCAATTAATTTTCCAATGCAATGGGACATGAGGAGGAATAAATGTGAGAATACATTTCCTATTATGAAATGTTAATTTTGAGGTTATCTTGTTAATACCATGTCATATTTGTATAAGGAAAGAAGATATTAGAAAATATATTATCTAGGAATTCAATAAAGGAGAATAATATCATATCCAACATCTTATAAAAGCTATATATTTTATGGATAATGTTTTTACAATTGTAATTAAAGTCATTAAGATATTTATTGAAGGATAAGGGATGGAAGATATATTACCTACATAAATCAAAAAAAATTAAAAACATGCCAATCAAACGGACTATCTTGTGAAAATATGTTTTATAATATGGAAGAACAATGTGATTATGATGAAGTATGGGATATGTAAAATTAATTGGAAATAAAAATATTATCCTCCACTAAATATAATATTTCATGGATGGAAAATAAGATACTGGGTAAATCATACCCTGTAGATATAGTTCTCAAATATAAAAATATCAATAGAACATGGATACATGATAGTGTGTGATCATACCATATGACATGAAATAAATACATATTGAATTATTTTATGAAAAGGGTTCATATAATAGTAGGGTACACTAATTAGAGTTCTCTAAAGATCAATATAAGTGGTATTACATTACAAGAAAATGGAATGCATAAGATGAATGATGTTCATTATGTTAATGGGTTGTGTCACAATGCCCTATGGGGGGAGTCAGATCTACGACTCTATAATTTTAGTGAAATTCAATCAATATTGGTTCACAATATAATGAAGACATGGAATTATCTCATGTAATGATATAGAATTGATGTTATATTCTAACTAGTTGATAGAAAATTGAAAATTTTATATCTGATAGTCGAAGAAGAAAACAACCTATTGAATCAAATTATAGGTCACATTTATAAATATGACATGTAAATGATGTATAAGATGAAGATAGTCATGGATATCCCCAATATAAATCATGAATGGGAAAAGACTTCAGTTGATTGAATATGAAGAATGTTGGTCTACAGTTTATATCATCCAAAGAATAAAATAGAATAAAATCTTCCTGATCTTATCCACGCATATGTATGTGGTCCGATATGTGTTTATGGAAGATATATAAAGAGGTGCTTCATTATTTTTATTTATGGTTATATCATAATTGATTTTTTAATGATTATATATAGAAGAAATAAATTTATTAATTACATGAAATGTTATTATTAAATAGCAGATAATTATACAGGTCGTATAATGAATGTTATATGAACTAACAATGGTGGGAAATAAACATATATTTAAATTTAAAATTACGATTAGAAATATGGAATAAATCATGATATGGCTGATGAGATAACCCCATAGAATGATGGAGTTCTTGTGTACAGAAATTGATAGGATAACAATATGGAAAAATCATTCTTGATTGTGTGTCACATCTCTCATCTTTTTCGGAAAGAGGTTTTCCATGAAGTGTTTTATGCTCAAAACCGTACAATGATTTATATAGGAGATTCCAAGACAAAAAATTAGTTTTATAATGGAATGAATCACTCATTGATGTATTTCAGTGTTTTTTGCAGTAAATGGTTCAACCCAAAACACAGAAGGAAGTCAAATGAATTATAGTGATGGTACTATTGAGGGAATAGTCCTAGATATTCAATGAAGAGTAAAACATAAAAATTTTAAATAATCATATTAGAAGAATTATGGTTAGTAGTGATGTATAACTAATTCAAAATAATACCCAAAATTCATTCAAGATTTCTTATGTTGATATGATTGAATATGAGGAATATTGTGGACATGGAATGGATGAAAAAGCATAAATAGAGGAAATATTTAATAAATTTCAACTATAAAAAATTGATGATGACTCATAAGATAAGTTATAAGGGGAAAACATGTCAATTGAAACTTCTTCTAATCCCTAATAGAGAAATATAATACAAATAATATATCAATCCATCATCATTGGGTATTCAACAGCTCCCACACAATAAAAAAGAATATATAATACTGGATAATTTAACGTTATTTCGATTGTTTAACCAACCTAATTTAAATATACTATAGAAGATGAATTATTGGTTAAGGCTGTGAATGAAAAAAATTGATTATATATACAGTAAGCAGAAATGGGATTTTTTTAATACACATAAAAATCACAATTTCATTGGAATAAAATGGATCTTAAAAAAATTAATGAGATAATAATGTGATATGAAATATGGTACGAATAATGCGTAAATATTATTCACATATTGAAAGAATTATTGTCGAAGAAAAATTTTATCTAGTGGTGATACTGTAGATGATCGGGTGTTTTTTCTCTATGGAAAGCCAAAGAGAATACAATGTTTATCATATGGATGCCTAAAATTCATTCTAAAATGGAGTTCATAATGAAGATGTATTTTTGATCATCTAAGATGTATTTATGATCATAAATGATGATGAAATGGTTAGTAAATTAATGATGTCTCTCTATGGTTTATCGAAAGGACCACATGCATTATATTTTTGACTAGATTCTTTTCTAAAGATGCTTCAGATCAAAATAATACTTATCAGTGATAATATCATGGTCAAAAATTCATAAGAAGCTCATTTTATGGTGATGAAATATTTTAATGATATTATATTTGGTCAACATAGGAAATGATCAGAGTCGTAATTTTTTAATAACATTATATCATAATTTGAAATGTCTATTATTGTTGATCTAACATACTTCATGGGGATGTAGGTAATTAAATAGTTGGATTAACCTTTTTCGCACTCTTAAAAAAAATGCCATAGAGTTGGTGATGAAATTCAATATTCTTTATTCATAAACAATTTAAACTCTAATTGTGGTTGGGAACGAATATATAAAACATGAATAGAAAAAATATGTGGTTCCCAATATGTACAAAATAATCTTCATATGCTTATTATACATAAATTCATAATGACATGGTATTTTCATTGCAACATTCATAGAAACACACATTCAATGTAATAAAAAATAAGAACATATGGAGACATTTAACTGAATCATGATATTTAATCATTGTAAAAATAATTATGGCGTATTCATTGATTCATGTAGTGATAATGAACTATCAACATCTTTTTATGTTGTATAAGAAAGAGATTCAGTGGACATAAAGACCATTGGTGCTGGATCATTCATTATAGGAAATAATTATTTGGGATGTATGAGTAGGAAATAACAAATAACTCTTCTTTTTACTGGTAAAGAATTTTATATTCTAGTAAAAAGCCTTTCAAAAAAATACTATTGATGAAGAAAAAATTGGCTGACAATGATGATGAGGTAAAATTGAAAATGGTGAATCACATTGATAATAAGTGTGTGATTGAATATATTAAGAATCATATTTATAATTATCGTATTAAATAAATTGAAATCAGATATCACTTAATCAAATAAAATTTTGATGAATGTGTGATTAGAATAGATCGTGTTGGAACTGATGACCAAGTGGTTAACATTCTGACCAATCCATTTGCAGTGTTGTGTTTTTGAGGCATCAGTTTACCCATACTGTTCAACCACCTCCATGGTAATGGGGTGGATTTATTTTCCCCCTTCCCTATAATTGTATTAACTATTATAATCAATTTTTGGATGTGATTTTGGATTATGGGGGAGTTACAATCATGGCCAATTCTTTTATGAGCTCAAAATGGTCAAATATAGGTCCACTGGTTTTTTTTCAAATGGTAAGAATGATAAAGGAGAATGAAAATTTCAACAATATTATGATTGATAAATTCAAAATTATTATGGATTTCTGTTTGTAGGATTCTAAACCATGATATGGTTCTATAACAATATGATAATTCAGTTTCATAAGGAAATAGTTAGAGCATATCATTGGTATCGTTATGAAATCCAGAACAAGAGATCCTAATTCCTGATACTCTTATTTTCATCAATGATATTTTATCACATTGGAATACAGTGATACAAAATATTCCCCTCATGTATCAGGTCATTATAGCGACAAGTTCTCTAATGAATTTATCTCATGATTTCAAACAAAATCAATGGTGAATATTGATTTATCAAAGGAAATTCATTTCCATAAATGAAGTTCGATTTCAATTTTATGTAAATCTACTCTGGGATAATCAATTATTTTCCATGAAAAGTGATATTACTGTACATGATGACAATATTGTTAAAGGTGTAGATGTTTCCTAATGCATACCAATTTTCATTAGATGAAATTTCTTAAAAAAAATGGTTTTTCCATGATAAAAAAATTCATAAATATTTTAATTTCATAGTTTCTATAAACAGAGGGATATTAAAAGGATGATATGTGAATCATCATGATGTTTAATGTGTTCTATGGGATTATCAGAATCATAGCATTGTGATTGTGTGATGTTTTTATGTAGATCTTTATATCAATAAAAAATCATATAGAGGATTCATGAATGAAAGAGAACCATGATGATGTTTTTTAAAGCTCCAAAAAACTCACTAAAGGTAGTGGAGGATAGAGAATAGTTGAGATTGAAAATATGTGGCCTACACTTAATCATTTTCGGTGATGATAAAAAAAGAAAATATTGAATATCTGTGATTTTATGATGTAAAGGGTGATCCATGAATCTACAATACTATGACATCATCAACATCGAAAAAATAGAACTAGTTATGTCTTGGTTGACACCAATGATTTTGAATAATAGGTTATTTGAGATGATTGGGTATTCATCATTAACTTAGTTATCTATGTGATGATAGGGTGCTTCAAAAAGGCAATGAGAAATGTAAAGTTGTTTTATGAAAGGATGTATTGATATTTATTTTTTCATTGAATAGTTATTTTAATTTTAATCAACATTGAAATACGGTGCATGTATAGTCTCATTAATTTTATGGGAAACAAATTTAAATCCAATCTAATGAGGAATGATTTAGTTCTATAAAAAAGTAAAACATCCCCTAGGTATGTGAGTGAGGGAAAGTCGATGAATTTCTTCTAAGGGATGCACTGTTATATCCCAAATTATTGGATTGGTAGTGTGCTGGGCACAAATTTACAATGTATGAACATTTGTATTCCAAAAATCATAAGGGTTGGTGTATTTAGGTATGAGTAACACTATATTAAAATACACTCCATGGAATATCCCATAGAGTTCAACAACATAAAATTATTATGTTGTCTCTTTGCATTTGAATATTTTAATTACTAAGATTTAAATAATGTAGGATTAATTGGTTCATACCATCGTGTGAATGAAATATATAACTACTGAAGAAATATTTGACACTCTGATTCATCCCTCGCCTCTCATGGTGTTCATGGGAACTTCAAACACGACTTCATGAAAATTGGATGTCACACCATACATATCACTATGGGGAAGGTTGTCCAAATGATTATTAAGCTGCTCGACCCATATTAATTATTTCGTCCTACACTTCCAAGGATTCCTCGTCAACAAAAATGGAAAACATTTTCCCACCATTATGTAAACACCACATGCTCCACCTAAAATAATCAATTTGGGTATAAACTATATATATATCCATTCTTTACCTAATATTAATTCATAAGGACTAGTTGATGGAATGTTGATATACCATACAAAACACTCTCCCTAATGTCTCTGACCACACTATTATCACATGTATGAAAACACTGGGTTACCACCTATCAATTCCTCTAACAAAAATTTTTGAGCCAAAACATCAATCTGAAACTCTATGTTTAGAAATAGAGATGTTGAAAAGATATAATGCCTAAAACTAGAGTCTACCAGTATTATATCTAAAGAAGAAATTGAATGGACCACCAAGAATTATCCCTTCCCACCGGCTCCCTAAGCCTAGCATGTACTGCCTCTAATAGGTTATGGAAAAAGTTAGAAACTTTAAATTCATCCTAATTCCACTGTGGACCCTCATCAACATCGTTCAACCTATAGACCACACATCTTGTGACAATATATTTTTCTTGGTGGTTCATCTACCATCTCCCACTCAGTTGTATGACAGGTTGTTATTCTCTTACTAGATGTCCCAAACCATCATAACAGAATCACCTCCCTTCCCCTGGATGATTCTAGCATCACTGGTAGATATTCACCACTCACCCCATGTCCTAGGACCGCATCATGAAACATGGTAAAAACGTGGATCCCTCTCGCCTCTATAGGATTCATTGATCAAAAGAATTAGAAACTGTGTGTAGACGACTAGATCCCACTTCTAAAGTATTATTTTCCAGATTTGTCTTTATTAGCATGGCCACTCAATTAACCCATCATTTTTTGAAATGTTAAGAGATGCCACTGACTCGCTAATGTCTCAGGTAATTCTTTATTGAAACAACTGAGCATTGAATAACTTGAATCATTCAATATTAATGGAGTAACACAAGAGATGAGTAGACTCACTGAATATTCTTCCATGATCATTCATTTATATTATATATGTAGAACCTCTTATATATGCACTAATTTCAATGCGGTGAGTAAGAAATCCTATCTAAATAGGCTATATATGTCTATCTAGGTGATACATGTTCCTTCAGGTGACTGGGTCACAAAGATCCACTATTTCTCCACTACTCATGGAATACAACTCGCTACAAGGACTTCTATATGATTAGTAGACATCCATGCAAGGTGAAAAATTTGAGTTATTCCCTGTAGCCAATCATTAACCAACTAGGGGTCTAAATAACCCTGAAATATGGGATGTTTCTACCTATGAAACCATTCAATGCATTCAAACTATGCATATCCTCATCTAGTGGTGATGGAGATAGAATCTACTCAATCGTTTTTGGTACATCTAGTAAACCACATGGAGGTTCTATATCTATTAATAGTACCTATACTTATGCGTCATCACTCAGTGGATCATCTTTAAGATAATGTAGTGGAATCCTAGATGATTTTTGCATGGAGGAATCTTGAAAGTTAAACATTGTGTAAAAAAATCGAAGTTAATATCTCGAGATTTGACTCAATAAGGAAATCAAAAACACAAAAATTCGTATATGACTCATGTACCCAAATTTTCCTCCCAATAAAATGTTCTAACATATCGAGTCAATATGAATGTGATTAGAGTCATGGTGTATGGATATGTCGGACACGACACCAACACTAGAGTACCAAGCCAGAAATTCAATCTTAAAACACATAGAACTGTTTCCCAAACCAATCTCATTTACCTAGTTCAAAATGTATAATCATGATCCTCAGATACCACTCTATCTGGACCTATCTTGGTAAGGCTCATGCCCTGAAAACCACATTTCGAGCACTAATAGGCTAGGGGTTGGTGAGCAGTGCTGAGTAGTCATATCACAAAAAATGTGATGCATTTTCTTTATATTCATGTACACAATAAAAAAATTCCAACACCAACAAATGCATAATTTAGAAAACTAAAATAATTCCTGAATACTTCTCAAATTTCACAATAGAGTATGAAAATAATGTGATGAAAATATAAATCAAGCCCCAAAGCTGTAAAGAGTCAAACCATATCAAAGGGTGACTATGTAAAAAACCATGCTCCTAGTAAACACCTCAGTATCTCAAAATATTTGTATGATCCACCCACTACCTATCCTCTTGTGGAACCATCAATAGAGATGTTGTTAGCGCAAGACATGAAATGTGTGGGAAAGTCCCATGCCTGGGTGAGTTTAAAAATAATGAGTTTTACACTATGAAAACCCTAAAAATGAAGCACCATGTATATTTATAATAATAAAAGATATAATAATTCATCAATAACCTAAAAAATAATACAGGTACACATATTAATGACACCGAACCACTTGGCCATCATAACCAATTGTCATCCATATGATTCGTCTTGAAGCAATGATTCTTCTGTAAGAACTCACTCTAGGATCCATTCAATAATTGGAGACACTCGACGAAGAGGTTCTTGTAATTTTTCTACACACATGGATACTCACTAATTTATGGGGACAATGTTATAAAGATAGGGGCATACACAATATAGGTGGGGGACCCCACAAACGAGGTCTGGATAAGTTCATTACATTTGTGATCATATTACAAAAAATCCAAAAACTCTAACAATATGACATCCTAGAGAGAAAATAAAATCCCTTGTCAAGTGGTTCACACTTATAACAAATAACTACAAATATCAATGATAGATAATCAATCTCTAGTCTCATGGAGTGACACTACAACTATATTTATGACTCACCCACTATTTTAGATCATAGTCCAGGGATGTGGATGTTATTCCACATTGTACCCTCATTGTAAAGGAACATGGGAACACACTCACCATATAATATTCCAAAAAAAATATAATGAAGATCCTCTACCCCTCTTGATGTGACTACACGACATATACCAAGGGGTTAATGGCCTATCCATTTATCCCATGTGTGGACTATGCGGAAGAGGCTCACACCGCATGTAATCTCTATATAATGAATGTGTATAAGGATGTAAACAACTTTTTTAGACAAACTATATCCTACCAGTATCACTTATCCATTTACATATACCTAATCCATGTCTTTGTACAATCACATGATCACCATGATTGGTCTGTGTATAAATTCATTGTGGGATATCTGGTCATTTACATTTTCCCCTCTTTATATACTATCTAATGAAAATAATGAGATAACCTATATGGGTCGCATTACATTTCTTAAGGATCACAGACCATGTTATCCTTTTTTCTTATATACTATAACACATCACTCTATGGACCCATAGATTATGTAATCCAATATTACATGCCATCAAATGTGGGATTTTCCAAAATCCAGAATTCTTCTTCTTCATTGAATTTTGATGCTCTTTCCAACAATTCAGTGATCATTTTACCAAAAAAGTAAAGATAAAATGTATTCGTGGATTTATATCATTAAACAATGAATCTCTTCCTCAGATCATCTCTCAAAATGGGTCAAGTCATCGTTATTTTTTAGGGAAAATGAATGCCAAAATATGTCAAATTAGGAATCATATATCATATGTTTCACTCGAACTCCATAGTTATACCTCTATAATTTCATTCCCATCTAGATCTATTATATCATATCATTGTTCCATGATGTGGGAGCACATCGATTGATTGATATGAAAGAGTGGAACCCATGGATAACTAAATAATTCCCATTTTGAATTACGGAAGTGGAGGTAAAAATCACATGAAGTAAGAGAGGAATTAAAATCTATCTATGATTTGGTTGATCATTGTTGGTTTTGATTATAATTAAAACATAATAGATCATCAATTTAATCATCATAGTTTCTCATACAAAATCCCAAAAAATTATCATCGGGAAGGGCGATCAATTTTCAAATCAATCTGTTCAATGATTAATTTTAGATCAGAATAAATATCATGGATGAGGTGGAATCCATTATGAAAACAACATACCTCATGTTGGATCAATCATTATTGAATAATTATTGCAACCCCTTGAGTTTAGATAGGCCTTTGTTAAAATAAATTAAATCTTTAATTATATATCATAACACACCAAGTCAAAAATTACATTCACACTTAAATAACATTTTTTATGTTACATGCATCACCAACTTGGTGGAATATACATGCAACATAGAGTCAGTGTACAATACATGCAACACCGAGACTCTAAGAAGCATCAATTTTTTTTTAAAATTAACTAATTATAACCAATACAATTGAAATAAGTATATGAATAGTAATAAGTACTTTTAAAAAAAATTGTAATTTTTTTATATAAATAAATCATATTCATAATGAAAATATATGATTTTTTGATAATTCATTCTATATTTAGAAATATTGTTTGCTTGAATGAATCACATTTACTAACCTTTGGGGAAAATTAAAATAATAAATATAGATACATTTAGAAATTTAATTTCCTAAAAAATACATTATTTAATAATCTATAATATCACAAATGTCTAATTTGAATTTTATGGTATTTTTCTGACAAAATTCATTTTTTGAATGAATTGTAAAAATATTGTAATTCAATTTAAAACCATTTTTTACATTAATTTTTTGATAAGTGCAAATTATATTTTTCATTGGTTAAATAGATTATTTCTATAATATTTTGAACAATTAATATAGTTTATATCATTGTATGCAATATTACAATGAAATTTGATATATAAACAAAACGAAATTTTATTTAATTTTACGTTATACACTTGCATAGTCAACACGACTACGTGATCAATTTAAAATTAATTAAAAGAACATCTGTGATATTAATTTGAGAAAATTTATTCCAAAATTTTAATCATCATAATTTATAATGTCTTATATGTTTAATATTTTTTTCACAAAAAAAAATTAATATGATTGAAATTAATTACATTAGTTATGAGAAAAATTAGGCTAATAATGTACAAAACCATAAATTTAAAAACAAAAACGACCTAGTAACATAACCAACACCCACTTAATGGAATTTATTTGGCCATTTACCATACATTATTGTGTTTTTTTTTTGGTTTTTTAATGCATTTTTTGGGTAAAAATTGTTTGTATACCTATCTGTTTTTCATAAATTCCAACTATGTCATTTACCATCCATATAATACAAAAACACCTCTAACCACTTATCCACACCTCAGATGACCCCATGGATCTCAAAATAATTAATAAAATAAGATCTAAACTTCATTCCATTACTCAAATTATTCTTACCATTAGTATATTGAAATATAAATAATCCTTTTTCAATAAACCAAAAGTAGTTACCAAATTAAAAGGTAATGTCTTCTCTCAAGTAATTTCCTTTATTTTCTATATGCACCCTTATACTATAATAATTTAAATTTTTATATCCAAAAACCAATATACTAAATATACTAGGATGTTTTTATGATATTTTTTAATCCTACATGTTCATACTCCTCCATCTAATGGATATTGAACATACAATTTACTTGTACGATGAACTACTACCTCAATAAACAGTGATTGGTCATCTCTCATTTACCACCTCTAATGGAAGATAATATTTTATAAAATCTATTGATATATGAAATATAATATATATTTTTATTTATTATTCTATATTTATGTTACAAAAAATATATTTTCTCTTTGCATTTGTTGTAATTACAATTAATTTATTTGAGGAAATGTAGTGTACCACCAATGAAAGAGATATGATTCATTAACACAGTACATAGAATGTATTATTAAAGAGTTTTTTGAACTTATAAGATAAATATAGAATTATAATTATACTATATTGGTATTATATTCAAATAGATACATTTCTTTTTTTCTTTTAATACAACAATAAAAATGAAAACAACGTTCATGAAAATGTATGACATACTGTCTCTATGAATAGTGTATTCCATTTCATTCTCATATATTATATTTATTATTATAACACACATATAATATTATATCTAATCCTATATCTTGGTATAAATTCAATATTAATTATATAAAAATATGGACCAGTGATAATAATAAATAATACACATGCGAAGAAGAAAGAGAATATTACCCGAAGTGAAACCTTAACAATTGATTTTTAACTAAAAGTTAATAAAAGTATATAATAAAATTGTACATGATACTATTTATAAGAATATTCGTCTATAATTGATATATAATAAACTTATATTTATAATATGAGAAGCATGTACTAGTTTGATAAGAGATATGTCACAAGGAAATGGTAAGACATCAAAATTTTTATTCCAAAGAGATACACGCTATATTCTCCACTCTTTACATTTGTGTGGGGTATATACTACCCATTATTGTATTATATGTATCATATAAATAATTTATTGGTAATAAAATAAAAATTTAATGTATATTTATTTTTGGGGATTATGTTTCAGATGACACAAATCTAGTATAAACTATTTTCCAAATTTTCATTCTTTGATACTCATTTTTTGTTACAAACCTAAACTATTTTTTGAAGTCTATAAACATATATATTATATGTAATAACATGAAAATATATATTTTTGTTATTTTAATATTAATGAAAATTCCAATTCATACATGGAGAGTATAATCCAATGTTACCAAGTTATAAGAGTTTATTGAGTCAATATTTTCACTTTCTAATATTTTTTACGTTTATGATTCCTCTCACGTAACCATTAGACGTATCTCTAGAAAATTCTCATGAGTTTTTTTATACTTTATTTTTTCTGAAAAAATCCTTGTATTATTATATTTTTTTCACTAATTGGTAATAAGATTAATTTTTTAAGTGAAATATAATCTTCTCTATCCTCATTCAAAAATCTATATTATTCAAAAAAACATTTTTGGATACATTTTTTCAAAAATGTTTTCGAAATATCATTGAATCAAAATTTTTAAGAAAAAATAATTTAAATGTTTTATAAAGTATTAAATTCTTATGCTATATATTCCCTATGTAATTTTAATATAAAAATGTATCAAAAGGTTTTATGTTATGAAATTAATTTTTTCCAATGAATAAATGATATCTTCCTAATGAATTTTTTTTAAAAGACAATTAAAATTTCATTTCCATATAAGTTAAAATAAATTGGTGTGACTCATTACTAATGTTGAAATTATTCAATGTTTCCATTCATATTTGTTCTATGAATGATTTATTTTCTAATGTAATGATGTTCATGAATCATGTTTCTCTTGCATAGGTTATTTTCATTTTAATCCAACTACATTCCAAAGGTTGTGATAATGATGAAATGTTTATTAAAAATATCAATCTAGATAGGTTATGATATGATTTCATGTATATAATACCCATTTCTTTTTTGCTTTTTGAAATGATAATTTATGATCTTGTTTCACATATATATATTAAATAATTATGAGATGGAGGGCATATATATATGTCCAATGAATTTGTCATAGATTTATATCTCTTGAGATATACAATGAGAGTATAAGAAATAAAAATTGACTACTAAGATGGTTGTGGGATTGAAACATGAATAAAATGATGATATGTGGAGTTAACCATGAAAACAAATATGGTCTAGTATGTGATTCTTTATCTACTATAGAATTAATATTTTATGCTTATGTGTCTTCAATAATTCCATATTTTATCCATATTTTTAGATTTCATGGATTACGATATTTATTTCATTATGGTTAATGTTTTATAAACTTCCAATATTTATGCCATAAGTCAAGTTATCATCTTTGATAGGCAGGGTATGTTCGTCTATTATCATGATCACATTCTCATACACCATTTCTCATGTTTATTCATACATGTATCCCTTGATTTCCTTACTGAGCATCTGATCTCACACATTTTTATAATCCATTTCCCCTAGGTTATGATTATATGTATTTTTTTGAGTTATTTAAGAATTTTTATAGTAAATATTAACCTATTGGGAGATGACATAGCTCATTTATGTACCATTTCCTATGTTACTATATTACCATTGGATCTAGAAAAATTATGTTATTTGGGATTCAATTTATATATGATTTATGTACTCCACAATTTTTATATAATGTTTATGTTTTAAAATCGGGGGTCACTATATATGAATCATAGAAAAGGAATTTTTAGCATTTGGATGATAGGATTTGAAAACCTCAATGAAATCCTTAAGTACATGTTTAAGAATAAATATAAGGTTAAGGAAAGGTATAATAAAATATCATGGAATTTTGGTGAAGGACAGAGTGACCGGTTTCCTAGAAATATATAGTTTCTTGGTAGTACAAGTGGATGTGGATCTTGTAAATATGTACCTATGGTTAAAATATCTAATAAGATGTTCTGGTCTAGAATAGAGGCAATCTAGTACATTACAATGGGACTTGTAGCCTGCCTTGTTTGGGACTCATGGTGGATATTATTTGGAATGTGAAAAACCCATCACAAAAAATAATCATGGAATTAAATTTATTTTATATTTGAATTACAATGTCTAAACCAATTGTGTCATATAATATGGAAGGAATAATATGTTAGAAATATAATAATTGATTTTTCATTAGAATGATATGTATTTATTATTCTATATTGTTAGTTTTAGTCAATTGTTGGAACCTAAATTAATATCATTAATGGTCATTGTGAAGGACAATAAAACAATTTTCCCCCTGATAAATTTAATGCAACAGAAGATGGAATGAAATAAGACAAACATATTCTCACAAATATATCTCACATTATGAAGCATAGTAGACTTCTAAATGAGCAAAAGAGGTAATAAGAATATATTATGTTTATTATATGGAAAGATACACCTTCATTCAGAGGGTATTATATTCAACTTGTTGCTCAAAATTGGATCAGTACTAGGAAAAATATATTTTCAATTAATCATTGTTTAGTGAATGATAAATTTATTTAGGCTATTTATTAGTTAGAATGTGAAGAAGATCTATGGAAAAATATAATAAAAAAACACGACGTAAAAGGATGTGATTGAATCCATGTTATGCGTTGAGTTATATATATTAATTTTAAATGAGTATATTACATGGATTCATCATTCAAAAATAGAGAATGAGATATTTGAGTTAAAGTCATGAGATGATGAATGTGTTGGTACATACAATTATATTTTCAAGCGACTTAATAGGTGATCTTCATGAATAATCACCCAACCTTAATTTAATGATGACTGTTTCTTTAGTGTATTAAATCCTTGTCTCATAAGGGTGATGGGCATAAAATTATTTAGTAGATATAAAGAGATTGTGAACATTAAAATGAAAGATTAAATGGTTTCCAGAGTCATGTATCAATCTCATGGTTTTGATAACATTGATAATGAAAAAATAATAATAAAAAAATTCACCTCCCAGATTCAGAGATATATGTTTAAGGATAATGGGTGTTATTATAACCACTAACCAACCCATAAGAGATCAAGATGATGATCGACGTCCGAAACTTCTTATGTTGAGGGACAAGGATAAATATATTTAAATCACTATTTCTGATGAGGGGATCAATAACAACGTGTTGAATGGTACACTTTCCAACCAATCTATAACTGATAATGTCATAATTTTTTATATCAACCAACTCATTTATTTATAAATAAATTTTTAGGGGTTTTGTGAATACACCCATTCAACTAGATGTGTAATTATTAATGAAAACCCCTAATGGAACGACGAGGACATCAAAATTATATGACTACTCATTGGTTAGAGTTTGTGGAAATC
Organism: Viscum album; assembly: GCA_963277665.1. Classification (NCBI taxonomy): domain Eukaryota; kingdom Viridiplantae; phylum Streptophyta; class Magnoliopsida; order Santalales; family Viscaceae; genus Viscum; species Viscum album. The sequence goes on from OY728137.1 coordinate 1,664,854,125, forward strand.
TATTTTCATCAAATATTATAATAGTTCCTTTTATTGACATTTACATTATCAAGGGCTGGGATTGGAATGATCTGCATAAATCTGTCATTAATTGTTAAGGAAGGCATGTTACGCCTGATATGTCAAACTCTCCTATGATCATCCATAATTGTGATGATAATAATGAATTTATTATGGATATTATATCCAATGTATGGTTACTAATTCTTATTCAAAAGTTTTTTTATCTAAAATTTTTTGGAAGAAGATTGACAAAAATGATATGCCAGATGTTTTGGATTTTTTGAATGCCTTTCTAGATTATTTTCCTAGCCTTCAACCAAATCTTTATGATGAGTTCTTAATAGAACTTGTTCCTAGATCCACACCAATTTCAAACACTCATTATAGAAAGACCTTGATTGAGTTGCTATAAATGAAAATAAAACTACAAGAATGTATTGATAAGGGATTTATTCTACCATGTTTGTCTCCTTGGAGTGGAGTGGTAATTTTTTATGAAAAATAATGATTTTTTAATGAGACTCTACATTTATTAGGGTTATATTAATTTTCTCAAAATGATGGAAACTTTTCCTCATACACATATTGATGAGTTTTTAAAAAAATTGTGAAGAGATCAGTACTTTTACAAGGTTTACCTTCATTTTTGATATCATGAATTGAGGTTTGATAAAGAGGATAAACCCAAGATGAAATTAAATATAAGTTATATACATTATGAATATATAGTAATGCCTTTTTATCATACTAATTCCCCTTATATCATCACATATTTAATGAATTATGTCTTTACATATTACCTCAATATGTTTATTATAGTCTTTAAATATGATATTGTAATCTATTCAATGAGCAAGGAAAAACATGATGATAACATTATAATTGTACTAATGACCCATTAGATGGATAAGGTATAAGTAAAAATTTAAAAAGATTGAAATTTTTTGTAAAAGGAATAATTTTTGGAGGACGCAGTCTCTATATATGGTATAATAGTAGATCCATTCATGACAGGGGATAATGAATGATAGTCTAGACCCACCATGATGATATATATTCATTTCATTCCTGGTTCAGCTATATATTATCGACGGTTTGTTGGTAATTTATCATGACTAAATAATCATATAACCATGTTAACTTGGAAGGGCATAAAGTTCATATGGATAGATGAATGTGACAAAAATTTCATGTAACTAAAGACAATGTTTGTCAGTGCACCTATTCGTACATTTACTTCTAGTATATAATGGTTTGTAATCTATAGTGATGCACCAAAAAAAGGGATGGGGATGTCTCCTTATGTAGAATAACATGGTTCTAGCCTATGGATCATGAAATTTTAATATTCATGAGATAAATTAACCAACTCCTAGTTTTTTGTTTGTCACTGTAATTTTTTCATTAAATATAAGGAGGAATTATTGTTATTTAGAAAATTGTGATATATGTACCAATTATAATAGTCAAAAATACATATTCACACAAAAGGAGATAAATATTCCTAATAGTTAATTCTTAGGGTTTTTAAAGGATTACTAATACATAAAACATTACAACCATAGGAAAGTAAAATGTATGCTTATGCATTGTGTAAGAAGGATAATTCTACATTATCCATGATTAGGATCACAAAGGAATTAATATTTCTCGATTTACTAAGCATTGATCGGGAAATCCGGATAAAATGGGGAAAATATTATCATTCTTAAATCAATTTTAATCCATTTATCCATGTAAAGATAATTTAGGAGAATAAGGTTAATGAAGACAACAAAGATAATCTCATAATGTTCGTACATTTATCCTTGATTAGGATGTAATGTGAAGGTTTACGAACTGTGTATGTGTTTCTTATATACCAGTTTTGAAGAAGGATATAATATTATAAGCTCCAATTGTATAATTATCTATTCATAATGGATGTTCTATGATGAATAAGGACATTAATGAATACAACTTCTTGGATGAAATGATGAGAAATATAGTGGAGATTATATCACGTTGTTTTTTATTCTATATAGTTAAGTCTTAAAATTACTAAAGGGATTTTTCATCCATTGCCCATAACAAAATTGAAATGGGAGAACATCATTTTGTATTTTTTAATTGAACTACCTGAAGTATGTACAGGAATTAATTCAATAATAGGGTAATTTGATCACTTTACTAGTCAGCATAATTCACTATTATGAGAGATGATTTTTCTCTAGAAAACATTTCATAGATATACATAAAGGATGTGGTATGGTTTCATATAGTACCATGTTATATTTTAACAAATAATAATACAAGGCCTTCATCAATTTTATGTGGAAGTCGTTTGTAGGCGATTGATAAATAATTGATTTTCAAAAATTCTTATCATCTGAAGCCATATAGTTATTCATAAAAACAATTCAACCACTATACGATATGTTGAAATATTTTCATTTAGATTTCAATGGTAGTTGGTGTTAACAACATTTTGTAGTTGTGTTCTCTTACAATAATTTTTTTACTCATAAATTCATATGGAACTGTATGAATCCCTCTAAGGGAAGAAATTTGGAGCTCAAACATGTTTTGATGAGGTTTACAATAAAAAATTTATTAGGACCTAAGATAACTAATGAAATGGTCAAGACTCATAGAAACATTTAACAACATATCAGCTATCTAAATGTTGGATGAAACGATATTCTAATTTCCATCTTTCTGATCTAGAATATGAATTTGGAGAAAATGTGTATAATTTAATCTCACACAGGAAGAATGTTATGTGATTCCGGAGGAATGGGAAGCCAATACCTACTTATACTGGTCCATTTGATATTCTTTGTAGAATCAGATAGTAGAATATCTCTTTAAACTTCTTCCAAATCTCACTAATGTCCATGATGTGTTACTTTTATCGCTTATAAGGAAGTATATATCTGGACCTTAATGGGTACTCAACTCAGAGGTCCTACAGTTAGAGAATGATAATTCTTACAGAAACAAACTATTGAAATTCAGGACAGATTATAGAAAGTTATTTGAATCAATACCACTCACATGGTTAATGGTTTGTGAAAAAATCACCCCTTATAGTATGTTATGTGGGAACATGAGGACATGTTGAAGTAAATGTATGCTCTAATTTTTACCTGAGTGATTAATTTTGACTGAGAAATTCATTTACAAATGGGGGTAGAATAAAACTCCTTGAGTTTTTATTGATATATTATTGAAATAAATTAAATTTTATTTTATATCATGTAATGAACTAAGTCAAACATTTCTTTCACAATGAACAAAATATTCATACAAAGCCCGAAACATTAACATGGTGTACGATAAACACTACATTGAGTTGTCATAAGATACACCTCACATTGAGTTTCAAAAAAATATCACATTTTATATAAATGAGATAATTATAACCTAGATGATAATATTAGATATATGAATAGTAAAAAGTACATTTTTTAAGAAATGTTATTTTTTATATAAACATTTATTGATAAATAAATGTTTCGATATTTGGTAATGTATTAATTTTTAAAAATATCATTTTCTCAAATGAAATGATATTAATATACTTCTGTGAAAAATTATATAATTATTTATACACACATTTATAATTTTATTTTGAGAAAATATGATTCATTTTTTTCAATTAAATCCCAAAATTTGAATAGGGTGAAGTTTTTTGGGATTTTTCCAAAAAATTCATTTTTGGATGAACTGAAAAAAAATGAATTTTAATTGAAAAATATTTTTTAATTAAATTTATTTATAAGGAAAAATTATATTAATAATTTATTTAATAGTTTATATAGGTAATATTTCTAACAATTATCCCAATTCGATTTATAGGATCCAATTTCACATTTAAATATGATATAAAAACTAGCCAATTATTCAACATTTTTTACATTAAAACCCCCATAATTGACCCTACTATGAGATGAATTTAATTTTAATTTCATCAAATTATCAGATTATAATTTGGATAAACATATTCCATATTTATAATAATCCTAATATAAAATATATAATAAATTAATCTTTTTTAGATCTAATATATTAGTGAATATTATTAAAATTGATTTCATCATTTAAGAGAAAAAATTGGCTAATAATTTACTAAAACATAAATATAATACAAAAAATTTATAATAAATATATACAACCACCATTTTATGCACATTATTAATCTATTAACCATAAATTATTGTGTTTTGTATGTTTGGTATTACGATTTTTAGTTTAAAAAATTGGTACACCTAACCAGTTTCAAAAAATGACAAGCTTGTTCTTTCCCTTCCTTATTAATATCCACCACCTCCATCCACATCCTTGCAACTATAAAGACCATTATACCCCCGAAAATATAATAAAACAAGATTAAAAAGTTCTTAACATTCTCTAAGAATCCTTTAATTTTTTGATTCAATCTATTATGGTGTTTGGCACAAACAAAAATTATTTACCTAATTAAGAGGTATCATCTTCTCTAAATTCCATTCATTATTTTAATTTTCCCCAACCACTAGACACATTATTTCATTTTTTTATAAAAACCCCCATATAAAAAATATTTTATGATTTTTTATCGTAATTTTTTTACCTAAACGTACATAGAACTCTAAATAATGGATATCAAACATATTGGTCACTTGTACGATGAACTACCACATTAAATAAATAAGAATGGTTCATTTAAAATTTACCACATATCTTAATAGAAATAATGATGAAAACATTTATTATATATGAAATAGTATATTTTTTTATTTATTCTTATATATTAATTTTACAAAACACATTGTATTTCTATCAATTTTGTGTAATTAGGATAATTTAGTTTCAGGATGTGTAGACTATCTCCCCCTCAATACGATGTGATTTGTTCACCCAATACAAGGAATATTTTATGGTTGGGTGTAATTAATTTATATTATATATATAACACTATAATGATACGTTAATTATATTATATACATAGAAATATTGTTCATTTTCATTTAGTCATTAAAAATGAACATAAAAATAGAAATAACATTAATGGTTACATATGAATTATCATATCTATGAATAGGGTAAAATATTTCATAATACTGTATTAATTAAATTAATATATTAAAATTATAATGAAAATAACTAATATTTATATAATGGTTGAAATTATGGAATCAAGATATATGTATGAGGACCAATGATAAAACAAATTAAGACCCATGCGAACAACAAATAGAATATTAATCGAAGTGAAACCTAACACAGTATTGTTAAAAAAATGTAATATAATGTCATAATAAAACCATATATGTACTTATGTATAATGATATGATTATATAAAATAATTATAATAAACTAATATTTATTATATATTCATCCCGTCGGGGTACTATGTGGTTCAAGACACAACATTCGTGGAATTCATCTCACTTTTTTATACCCATGAGAAATATGCTATGTTTTCCAAATTTATCTTTTTTGTGGTGTATTTACTAACCATGATTGTATTATTTGTATCTTAAAAATAAATTTATGGGTACAAACATATATATTTTATGAACATTCATTCACATGGTGTATTTTCTAAAAGATAAAAAATCAGTAAAAACTTTTTTTCCAAATTTTATTTCATTGAGACTCATGTATTATTATGAATCTAGTCTCTTTTTTAAGTGGTATATAATTAAATTTTAGAAATTTTTTCATGAATAATATTATTTTCATGTTATTTTATTATTAATTTAATTTCAATTTCTTACATGGAGAGTATACTCCCACGATACCATGTTATAAGAGGTTATTGAGACAATATCATATCTCTTAAATATTTTTTACATTTATGCTTCCATTAATGTTTTATTTTTATTAATATCTTGATAATACTCATGTTTTTTCATATAAATTATTTATTCATTATATATCCATCTATTTTTACAATATTTTCACTCATCGGTGCAAAATGTATTTTTATGTGAAGTCTAACTATCTCTCTCTCTCTCTGTTCAGAAATCTATTGTATTATAAAACAGTATTTTCAAAAATAAATTCAATTTTATTTTAAAAAGATATATGAAGCCGATTTTCAAGGAAAATTTATATTAAAAACGTTTTTTAGTTCTCAATTATTACTATTTTTTTCAAATCTAGTTTTAGTTAAAAATGTTTCTAAAATATTTTCTATTATAGAAATAATTGATTTCAATTAGGAAAAGATATTGTCTTCAATTTTTTTTAAAAAATACGTTCTTAATTATTTCCCTTAGAAGATAACACCCATTAGTGTTACTCATTCGTATATAATGAAATTATTCAGTTTTTCCATTCATATTCATTCTATTTATGGAATATGTTTTAATTGCAGGTTTTATATGAAAAAAAATTCTCTTTTAAAGGTTATGTACTTTTTGAGAAATTATTCATTACATGGGATATGATTATGATGAAATTATTGTGAACCATTTATATTTATATATTTAATGATATGAATACATGTGTATTACACCCATTTAATTTCATGGGTTATGATGTGATTAATTGTGTTCTTGTGGCACATTCTTATAATATTTCTTAATGATAAAGGTGGGACATATATCTCACTCCAATAAATTGGGTAATGATTTATATCTCATGAGATCAACTTATATGGTCTTCTAAATGAACCATGACTACTACGATGGCCATGGGAGTGAACAATGAAAACCATGATGGTATTTAGAGTTAAAACATGCTAATAATATGGCCATAGGAGTGAATCATGATAACAAAGATGGTATGAGGAGGGAACCCATATAACCAATATGGTATTTGAACCAACCCCATGGATACTATGTAAAAAATATTATATGATATTGTGTCTACACAATTCAATATTTTATACATATGTTATTATTTCATGCATTATGAAATTTATTTCAATATGATTATTGTCTTATGAACTGACAATTATTATGCCATGATTCATATTAATATATTTGATATGCAAGGTATGATCATATATTATCGTCATCACATTGTCATCCCCTTATTATCATGTTTATGATTACATTTCACTGTTGTTTATCTGTACTGTATATCAGAGCATAAATTTTTTTTTGTTTTCCTTCACCTAGGTTATGATGATATTTATAATGAATTTTTTAATAAGGGATATAGTCAATAAAAACCTAGTGGGAGACGGATTGATCATTTATGTACGAGTGTTTATGTTTTCATGTATCCAAATAAACTATACCAATTCCAGTTATTGGATGACTAATTGTATAATGATAAATTTTTATGAAAATGATATGTAATGATTATATTTGAAAAGTTTGGGTATCTATAATGATTGTGTGAACATCACAGCTGAATTCCATGAATTTAGTTTTCATAATGTTCTGTGATCCAATCTTGATTCATCATCAGTATCCTAAGAGGATTCACTAGAGCTCTCTCCTTAATGATCCATTATTGTCTCCATGGTTATGTAGCCAACACTAAGGCATATTATACTAATGTATATTTAATGAATAATAATGCCTCTATACTGAAATAAATAAAATAAATTCTGATGTTAATTTATTTTATTAATTTCATATATACTATAAATTTAACATAAATGGCATTCACTGACTACTGTTAAGTCATGAATATGATAAACCTTCATTCTGAACTCAATTTTTCCCTCACATTACTAATCCGAACAATTATTTTTTAGCTACTCAACTTTTTTAGGAAACTTTAATGAATGTCATATATAATATATTTAATGTATTTCAATAATTTATTCTGTGTACAAAGGTCCTCAAAATCATACGTCATATCAGCCCCATGAATGGAAAAATATCTATCTAATATTTTAAAATAATACAACAAAAACCAAGATATTGAATTATCTTCCCCAACTCATTGAACACTATTTAGTGATGAATAAAATACACTTTTCCTAAAAAATTGATTTTCCGCTCCACTTTTAATAGATTTTTAATGAATCAATTTAACTCTCCTTTATTTATAATATTATCATTATGCAAAAATACAATATTTTTAACAAAAAAAATTGTTGTAAATCATACCCAATATATCTATTCAATGGTAAGGTCTCAATAGGCCGATGGACATATTTCACTCTCGATATCTACTAAGAGTATCTTGCACATGGAAGAGAAGGCTATGAGATATATGATCTTCCTTTATAAGACTCCATCTAGTCACAAAAAACCAAAATATATTCCAAATAAATTAAATAACCAACCATGGTGTGATTACTACTCTAAATAAAATTCCCACAACCCCATTTGAATCAATGACAAAATTTAGAACCATGTTGATAAAGCCCTTCTAATTTCTCTCATTGGATATTGTAATATGAACCATGATCACCATGATGGATCAATGTGTTTTTCTATTGACATATTTAGGTATTTCTTGCACCATAGAGATGGAATTTAGAGTTAATCAACAATTGATAAATCCATATGGATTCTTTGAGACCCAGTGGGGAATATACACTACAAGCCATATGTGGATATTATTTTCAGGGATTTTATATGGAATATTTGAATTTTATATTTTCCAATAATGGAAAAGTGACGATGGAACATTAAATTTAAAATTAAGAATTATTAACAAATAAAAAAATATCTAAGGAAAAAAACCCTCATATAAAGAATACATGGATTACCCACACTATATCACTTTGAACATATGTCATTACATTGCATCATCTATTCCAATCAATCATGATGGTTCATAATGTGTGTTTGAATTTCCAAATCAAATCCAATATTATATTCAAATCAGTTGTACCAAAAGTTCAATTTTCATACACTAGGTGATGATTAAGTGAAGAAATAATTAGTAATTTCCATTATTATTTCCCCTAAGTATATATGTTCTATAGATTGATCCACCTTAAAATTTAATACATTGATGTAGTTTATTTTAAACCACTATACATATCATTCCCCAAATTTCCATGATATTTTCTAACACATAAATTTCTAAATATATTTAACTGTATGGATTTATTGTCATAGAATCTAAATGTTTACTAAACCCTTCTTTGATTCCAATAGTAGTGATCATGAATTATTCATTGTGATAGATAATTGATACTTATTAAGTTGAATATATTGGATGATAAACATAAAAGGAGACACACATAACACCATACATATTGGAAACACTTTCCTAATGATGACCTTGGTTGGAGATAAAATTGTAGTCCAAATATCACATATTAGAGTCACAAAGGATTTTAACCCTTCCTGTGATCTGATATCACCTATAAAGATTCTTCTTGTCATTTGATGACCATTAGAAATGTGGATTACCAAAATTCATGGAGGCTGGATGCTAAATGGATGGCTTTCATGGATACTCTTATGAGCCTCATCATATTTATTATGCACAATTTTGGGAGGCCTACATGGTTGCATATTGGATTTTCAACTTGGCTGTTGATATCATTCTCACATGGTATGATGTTATTCTAGTTTACATGATTCCTATTTAAAATACCGATTGTAATTAAATACCACATTTCTATCTTTTTCAATTTATCTTTTATTAATAAATAGAAAGTCCTTTTATCCAAGGTAACCTTAAAAAACATTTCTTCATAATCTAGTTAACAGAAACCTATTAATGGGTGAGGAATGATTCCCTATAAGGATATTTGTTGGAGATTTAAGTCTATGATCATAAGAAGGAATAAAATAAGATTGGTGTTATAATATCATGGATATAAAATTATCATTACACACCCAATATTTGGAATATCATAAACCAATTTCATGGAATAAGTCATTTTCATCTTGTATAAGTGTTTAATAAGTGGAAAAAACCACAAAAATAAATCCCTAAAAATAAGATCGTTTCTTGTACATGGTTCACCATCATAATTATATAAGGAATTTCATATTCCAAGGTAGATACCATCAAATAATCATGGATTATGAGTCCATACAAATTTAACATAATAAAAATTGAAGTAATCCAAAAAATTTCCCATTGTAGGTCAATCCCATTTACTTGTTTCTCATAGAGAATCATGTACATTGACTAGTTTCCCATATCAGTTCGACAACATCTTGTATTTTGACATAATTTCCCCCTAAGATATAAATATTTATCCATTACATTGAAGGGATATAGATGTAACATCTCTTAATGACTTTTATTATTCCATTTATTATATTCATTTCAAATAATGGATTTTTGGGATTATCCACATGTTCAGAGGATATATGAGGTGAATTTGAACTTTTTATGAATTATTTTCTTTATATAGTATAAATAATGATTAAAAATTGTGAATTATGTTAATATGAGTTGTAAATGTTTCCCTGAAAATGTTTTTAATATTCATATGTTGTGAATGGTTACACCCCATGTACATAGGATTCAAACATGTAATGTGAAATATGTTCTTTAGAAAAACATGTGACATTTTTCATAGAAATTTAAGACTTTATGGATTAACTAATGTGTAATATGATTACATGAATTGTAATTATCATGAGTAGTGATTATTAGGGATTAACATGGATAACTTTTATTCAATTCATTCTAGCTTTCTTCTCTCATAAAACAGATACTTCCTTGTGCATATTTAGAGATCATTGACAATTCTATATTTTATTTTGGACAATTTTTACTCATAGTATTTGTCGATAATATTTGATAATAAGTGGTTCCTTTGCCTCATTCATTCAATCCTACATAGATTATGATAAATCATTATGTAATATATGGATCTAAGCAATGTCTTTTGACTTGATTCTATATTGTTTAAATATATAATACATGTCTTAATTCATTATAGAAGAGTATCGTTTCAGGGGTTGATATTTGGATCTCTAATTTAGAGGTAGGTGCTTCTATATTTCTATTCCATATAATATAACACTTTAATTTCAAGGATAAAATTAAAATATTTTATTATTTATTTAATAATATGTATTAATAATTTATTTGAAATGTTCTAAAGATTTCAGATAACCCCCAATCTCAATGTAATTTAAATTGATTTATATATATTTTTAAATTAATGGTATAATTATGTAATAGTATTGATTAAATAATTTGATGATTTATATTCTCAGAATTTCTAAAATTGAAAACAAATTTAAAATGAACTCAGATGAAAAAAAATATAATTTAGTTTCAAATAGAAAATGTATGTTGAAAACAAACATTGAGAAGTTATATGTTATTTTTTAAAATGACATATTTTTAATTTGATTGATTGATTTTTAAGGTACATGATATCCTTGGTTTTTAGTGTTAATTGCTACAAGAACACTAGGACCATAACTCCTAGGAAATAGATCGAATGTGACAATTGTAACTGAAATAACTATTTCATTACATTCAGTTATGGGTTCCCCTATTGTGATGTATACATACAATTATGGGTTACCTTGTTATGGTTTATTTTTTTTGTTAACCCCAATAGAGTTGTGAAAATAATGAGATGCGTGGGGATAATATAACTTCATAAAATAAATTACCATGATGAATTTTTAAATATTATTTTTTTCTATCATTTTTTGGATTTTAAATTATTCCCAATGATTATTGGTATATTTTATTCCCTAAAACTAAATTATATAAAATATTTTATTAAAAATGATCATAAAATCATATTTTGAAAGTATTATTGGTATATCATCCATGTATTTAAATTGAAAAAATGTTTTGGATTTAAATATGAAAAAATATATGTGATTCCATCATTTACATTACCCTATAAAATAAATGGTAAATTATTATGTTATTTGTTAAGGAACACATGTTGAGACCCTACTAATAATTATAGATCAAACCCAACCATTTGATTTGGCAGTTTGTAGACAGTGTTATATAATGTATGAGTAGAGGGAAACAACACAAGGAGTTGGAGGAATTTATTGATCCTATAGATAACAGTGTGGTTATGGAGGTATCCAGTCAATATCCTTACCAAATTTTTCATGTGACTGTTTTATTTTTCATATTATTAGAAACTATAATGTTTGATGAAGTGATAAATTAGATTTTTATACAATTTGGTATTGTACATTCTCAAATTGTAGTTTTAGAAATTTGATTTGTAAACGTTTTTCATCTATTTTATTATGGATAATTAGTTATTTCATTAAAAATGATTGATTTTAGGTGCTAATGGAATACACGAGGGGATTGGGTCCACCCTTTGATCCATTTAATAGGCTATTATGTTATTAGTGTACCAGTGTATCCACACTAGCTCATGGAAATGTGGTATCATAGGTTTAGGATAATAATCTATCAGTAGTGTTAGCTTTCTATTTTGGTTGTCCTGGTAGAAATGAGGCAAGATGTTTTTGAAATTGTAGGTAGTTTCACGTGAGTTCGTTAACCATTATTATCATTATTACCCATCAGTCACCATGGGTCTTTGAGGAAAGGTTCCTTGAGGAATAATTTTATCTCATTATTGTATTTTAGCTATGATTCATTGTGGTATGTTGAAATAAATATATTGATGAATTAGTTAATGGGAATGATATTCCCATTTGTCTTGTTTGTGATTTTTGCCTCATGAATCATTGGAATTTTTTGTGTTTTTTTGGTTGACTTTGTGATGCTGCAGGCCTCTATAAAAATATGTGATTATTCTATAGGTGGGGGAATCTAGTGAACCACAATTAGAGTATCCTCTCATCAGCCAATAGATTTTAGATTTTATTGTGCATGTTTCCAATGATTTTTTAAAGCCACCAAAACCCATTCCTATTCAGGTTCTTGTTGTGGAACCTCAAAGGGTTGAATCACAAAATCTTCTAATTGTGTTTCTTTTCTAGAAGTCACATTCTATACAGTGATCAAATTTTCCTCAAGGGGATGATAATTTGATGAAAATGGTAGCGTTCCTTTTTTATTTAGTTGAATTAAACAATGTTATAAATTTTATGTATGATAACAATATGCTAAAGGGCCATGAATGAGATGATGAGACTCAACGGTATCAAAAAAAATTATTGTTTATTGTGGAAGGACATTATATTTATTTACACTATTTATTTAAATATATAATCAATGGAATATGATATGTCTATCGAATATTTTAACCTCCTTTTGGTTGAAAGGTAAATGACTTAGTATGTGACCAAATTGATGAGATTTTGTGGCTTTCTCGTGAGATTACATCGAATGTGAAGACGAAGGATCAATGTATTTTTATGTTCATTTCATTTATATTCATTTAATTTTTTTCATTATAAAATTCAACAAATATTATTGAATTATATATAGGGAATTGATGGCTAAGAATTACTTGGAATGTATGTAATGGTTAATGGAAGAACGTTTTTCGCCCACTAGATGTTATATGGGTTAATTTAATAGAAAGATCACACTTTATGAGTCTAATTTTGGTTCTCTATAGTAGGTATCCACTAAGCCTCATCTATTTTATGGAATAATCCCTTTGAGTTTCTTAATGTGTAAAAATATGGGGAATTACAAAGGTTATTTCACTGAGGCACCCTGGAGAATAAGTTTTTTAGATACTTAAAAAATCTATAGAGATAATTTCCCTTCTTTTTCTATTATACATAGCTACATTGGAGCATCAGCACCGAAATGTAATGTGTTGTAATGTAATTTATCATGATCTAAGCAGTTTCGTTTATAGGCCTCCAAAACAATTATTCTTCACATGGTTGAATAGTTTATCAATGATTCTATGATATATCATTCTATTGTGAGATGTAATATCAATATAGATTCATATTTAGTGATTTTGTTATTAAATAGTATATAATTTCATTAATGTATAGAAACTCATAGTGTGGACAAAGTAAATCATCCAGTCAAGATTTTTTCTTATTTTATGTATATTATTATTCCCCTCAAAATCGAGTGAGTGTAGGTTACTTGTTTTCATATTTATTCCATCTCTTTATAAGATATTTATTATTAATATTATTTTATTTTTATTGACATTAATCATATTGATGTATTATTATCATTGTATAATCTAATTTTTTATGAATCCCAAATTTATTTTTATCTTAAAAAAGTCTCCTTTAATCTATCCAATGGCATGCGATGTATCTTTTGTGGAGAATGGGATCTATTCTTGAGTATACATATTTTATTATCCAAAATTGGGTAAATTAATATAAATGTTTTCTTTGGATCAAGATTGGGATTCATTGATCAATGATCTACCACTATTTGTACTCATGTTTCCCGATGTGGTTCCATTTGATTTCACTATTTTTCACTTGTACGAGAGGTAATGTTATAAATTTATTTAGTTCATTATAGTCCATTGATATATATTTATTGTTATGATATATAAATACACAGATTTAATATTTTAAAAAAATATTTTTATGGTATTTTGGATAATGGATTCTTATGATCGAGTGTGTCACCTTGGTTGGAAACTATATATATTTTTTAAAATAAAATGGAAAACTTACCCTTTTTATTGAAAACTAGAAACACAATTGGGTTACTGTAAATAATTATTAATCATTATGAATGATAAATGATAAAGTTTAACATTTGAATATATTCAATTAGTTCTAAAAAATCAATCTTTGGTCTGGTTGGAACTAGTTATGAATTAGAGATTAATACATTCAAAAACCAAAATCTAGAGTAGGTATAAACCTTATGAGTAGATGTTCATTCCCATTAGTCTAACCAATGTCCCTAAATTCAATATTTATTTTAAGAACATTATCTTACATGAGTATATTGATATGATTATGGTGATATTTGTGGATGAAATCTGTGTCTTCTCATAGCCTGAGGAGGATCATGGGCTTTATCTATGAGTTGTACTGGAAATGATTAAAAATAATCAACAGTATTCTAAGATACTAAAAATTTATTTCTTGATTTATAGACTTAATGTTCTTAAAAAACATGGTTTCATAAAATATTATCCCATTTTCCCCTAAAAATGTGGGTTGTATTATAATATAGGTACAACCACATAAAATTTTCATGATTGATAGCTTATTCTGTTTATAGGGGTATTAGCATAGATTAGTCAATGATTTCAAATTGATGTACTCTTGGATGATCAATCACAATCAAATTTTTTTAAAGTTCACAAGTAATGATAAAGTACAGAGTTCATTTTTTATATTAAATATCTTTTGACATCGGGTTCAATGTCGACACTTCTAGTGGATGGGCAAGAAATTTTTTTATGATGCCTCAAAATTAGGTTTGGGATGTGTTATTTTGAAGGAAGATCACATGATAGACTATGGTTTATCTATATCCTAGGACACATGAGAAAATTGATCCAAACAGTATCAATTGATATCCATTCATTATTCATTCGCTTAAGAGTTAGATTCATTATGTATGTGGTGAATGGTAAAGAATTATTTATGAAAAACTACATTTAGATAAATATTCTATGAAAAATAATTGGACAATCAAATGAGTAATGGAATATATTAACTAAATACTTGTTTCTATACATTTTCAATACACTATGGAAGGGTAATTTATTTTTTTAATGATTTGAGTAAGACTATTTCAAACAAGATAATGAATAAATCACCAAATGAGGGTAAGTTAATGATTCTCTTTTCATTCGTTCATTTAGAAGAAAAATAGGAATAGGCTGATGTTATTTTGAAATTCTTATGGTTTAAACTCACTATAATTAAGATAAATTTTTATGTTACGGTTCTTGGTGATGAATTACATGTCATTAATGAGTCTTATTATGGTGGGGAGATCACTGTGTAGGCAATGCTCTCATTTTATGGAGGACTATGTTTACTGAATCAATAAATTATATATTTTTTACTTTGAAAACCTATGTTAGGTTGTTTCCTTAATTCTTTTTGGGGAGTTCACCCTAGAACAAAAAACTGATTAATGATCTACTCCTACTATTATGTTTGATGTATCTGATACGAGAAATCAGAAAAAGTTTTTCACATTATTTTAAATTAAAATATGTAAAGGTTATTCAATAATACCTTTGATTTTATTTCATCCACTTCTAGTGGAGTAGTTGATGTGGGATGATATATATATAAACATTATTGTTGGGTTTCCATGTAATCCTCAACTGATGTTTTAAATATTTTATTTTATTTATAGTCTTATCAAATAAACTAATTTTATACCCAATTTTAACACAACCAAATTCATGTAGTTGTGAAATTTCAATGGACAATTGATTTTTTTTAAATATTTTGATATGAAATAGTCAGTAAACAATATTCCATGTTTTAGTCTAATTTTTTTAAATCCTATTAGAAGGATATAAGATATAATTTTCTATTTAGTTTTTCTATATAATCCCCGTTCATATGTCTATATGGAGAGAGTTATACCGATTCCTCAATATATTCTATATTCATGAATTCATAACCATGGTGGATCTTTGGATAACCATTTTGAATTTGTTCAGTTTTTTTATAATAATAATAGATACCAATTTCTTTTTAAAATTGACCATTTAGAGTAATTTATGAATACACATGTAAATATCCATTTTTTTGGATTGATGTTAGTGAAAATCTCTGGGTTGGATAGAGTTTTGTCTGAGTGATGCATACAAGGATTCAGTTGATTCTTTAGAAAATGCTGATGGAATTAAGTCATTATAATTCTTATACTAATCTTCATTGATGATTGTTATAGTATTCATTTTTTAATTTTTATTTCTTTACTGTTTCACTTCATTTGGATGGAAGGGGATGCTTTTTCCACATTTATTGTGTCCATTCCATTTTTTTGGAAGGCAGGGTAGTTTAAATTCATTAATCACATCCTCATTAGTTGATTTAGAGACACAATGTCTTACATGTATCATAGATTTAATTATTTTTTATAACCCATATAATTTTTTGGAATGTGAGGATCAAGATGTTGAGAATGATTTATCCATGACTATACATCAGTTAGTGATTTTGATTATGAGATAGAGTTTCTTCAAGGGAGTATGATACCTTTTTTCCAAGGGTTTTGACCGCATGGTTCTGATTAACATGACCAATGGGTGAATAAGTCATTGAATATATAGCAGTATCCTCATATAATTTTAAGGAATATTTATGACATTTTTCTAATTACATAGTGTTTTTATTAAATGCGGGGATTATAATCATGTTACAAAATTCATGTATTACTTTTTTGTATTATTCAAAATTAATGACATTAGGAGTCTCACTCTATGTTAAGAGGATATCTAGGGTTTATTGGAGTTTGGATATGAAAACTTGTGTTACTTTTTAATTCTAGGGTATTAAACATAGTATATTAAATATAAAGAATTTGTACTCATCTCGTGGATCATGTCATTAATATTAAAAGGGAAAGATTTGTTAATTCTTATGCACACTAGATTAACGATATGTAAATGTATAATACAAATTTTAACAAAAAATTGATTCTCTTATAATTATTTTCATCCTTCATATATTATATATTGTTATATAGGATAACAATCCATGTAATTCTTGTGATATTTCGTTTTTAGGGTTCTGAATAGCTAATTTATATTACATTTATTGCAGACCACTTCCATTACCGCCCAATAATCTTCCGTAGTAATTTATTGAGATATTTATTCTAGATATATTATCCATTCAATGATATAACATCGTTGATAATGCGAGTCCAATTTCCATGTATGTTTATTATTTGAGGATATATATACTTCCACCTTTTAGTTTGATTGTTAAGAATAAAATGGTTAGATATGACTCAATATTGTTTTGATCATTTTTATAGTCTACATTTGTAGATTTAATTTAGCATTATTATTTAATGGAACATCTAGTATGAAGTGTTTTTTATAGGATCATTTATTTAATGTATATGGATCCATAATTGTTTTCCAAGTAATTGAATGAATAAATTTTTTTGATTAAATTGATTTCAATATATAATTTATTTAATATCATGGAAATGATATATTATTTTTAGTGGGAATGAAATTTGAGGAAAATTAAATTTATTTAAAATTGTGCTATGAATTTATGAAAAATGATTGATTGATTTTGAAATCATGTTGTTGAAATAATTGAATGATTGATCATGAAAAAATGGTATAAATTGGATGGTGATTTTAATTTTTAGGAAATTATAACATATGATTTGGTTTGAATAGAAAATACAAGTTTAAAAATGAAATTTGGGAACATTACATCAAAAATGTTTTATAATGATTTATTGCAATTATAATTGATTTTTTGTTTAAAAAATATTAGCATGGTTAGTTAGTGGTAACTAAAGAAATCTATTGCAGACCATGACTCCCAAAATATGGGTTAATGATTAAAATAATTAGTAAAAATAACTATTTCATGACTTCCTGTTAGGGGTTCCTCAATTGGGGTATAGACTGCCCATAATCGGTTCCCCTATAATGGTGTATTGGATTGTTCACACAAAACATGAGACGATATAATTATTAGATATGTAATGATACAATTACCTAATAAAATATCATACCTCTATCCATTTAAAAATGGTTTTTTTCTTTTCTATGAGTTATTTTATTTGATATACATGCCACTGATTATTGACTATTTTATTATTAAAACCATGTTTATTAAAACTATTTAACATAATACTTTAATTTATTAATATTTTAATGTTATTTAGTTATATCTTCCATCAATAGAAAGTGAAATAATGTTATCTGTTTTTTTTAATCAAACTACATTCCTTTTTTGACAGTATCATATAGTATAAAGGAAAAATTATTGTAGTATTGATTATGTAACAATTATGTAGGCCCTATTATGCTTTATATATCACACCATATCATAGAATTTGTGTGTTTGAAAAATTTATAACAAATTTTCTATAAAAAATTAATCTACCCCTTTGAGGATGTGAATGTTCATGATCTAATGGACAACGTAGTAGTGATGTATGAGGAAATTTAATCAGTTTCCACTTTTTTACAGGGACATTTTGATTTTTCATAATTTTAAATAATTAATATATTGATGATTTTTTTACTTTTTCTTCTATTATTACTATTGGTTATAGTATTCTAAACATTTTGAGTCTTGAGGATACTAATGTTTAAATTTTTTTTATGCAATTTTGTGGAAATATAATTCCATCATTTTCAAATTATGATTCCATGTCCCATTCTCCAACACATGGGGATCATGAATTCTCTTTGAACCATAACAATGCTTTCTCGGTTATGCAGGTTCCATGGTATCTGAATTGGAATATGAAAATATATGGAAACCACTTTAAAAAATGATACATTTTTTCCATAAAACCATTATAAATAATAATATATTCAAACCATAACTCCTGAAATCAAATGTAAATTAAAAATATTTTCATTAATGTCTTAAATCATTACACATAAATAAAAAATGGGTTCATTATCATCAATTGAACATAATAATTATAATTAAACCTTAATTACAGTTATAATTATGGTTCCATGTATAATATATCTATTAAAATATATGAAACATCAGTGTTTTTTTTTTAATATAAATTATATAATTACGTCATTAAAATATCATGAGGAAAATATCCTATTCATTTTTAAATAAGATATTTAAAGTCAAAAAAATTCCCAAATAAAAAGTACCAAATTTCCTTTAAGAATAAGGACGAAAAAATTTAATGGATGCATAAATTAATTTATTATTGATGATAGTTGAGTATTTTATTCTTTTTATATGAAATAAAATAATGAATCCTTTGAAATTATTGGTAATAATAAAAAAATTACCACATTCATAATGTGAAAAATGGTTCATATTAAATAATTTGATATAAATTATAGAATAAATGATATATTATATATAAAATAAATTGTTCATATTAAAAATTAATTTTATATTTTTAGAAAACATGGAAAATTAATAAAAATAATTTTTTACTAAAGGGATATGTAATTGAATTTTATCATAAAATATTATATATGTATCATTAGTTACTAAGGAGAATAAAATGAGAAAAATTGAAATTAATTGAAATTAAAATAGTATCCCAAAAAGTAGTATTTTCTTTGGATATATATTATATAATATCATCATCAGAATCGTAATCATAAAAAATTTTGATAAATATTGATATTGTAAAATAAAACCATGACCACATTGGTATTATTTAAATCATATGACCTATGAAATAAAAAGATTCAATTAAACATTCTGTAACAATAAAATGATTTCTTGGTTTAATTTAATTTAAATTAGGTGTTATATAGACCTTTTAAAACAAAATAGCCATACAACATAATAAATGTCCCAATGAAGCTGATATGAGACAAAAATACATTACCTCAGGTCTCAAAATTGATTGATCATGTTTGGAACACATATTTAATAAATATATGTGTTTTATAAATATATAATATTTACATATTAATATATATAATTCATTATTTTATTTACTCATGACCATTTATTATGCTTTTAATATAAATTTCCTTGTAAAAATCATGTTTCGTGTAATATATACTCCATTTTTATATTTTTTTTGTTTAGTATTATATCCATTTAATTTGATACTAGATACATTTTATAAATAATTTAATTAATGATATTAATATAATATATATATTCATTTGATATTAATTAATTTTAATATAATAAATTTAGAGAATGAAATTTAATTACACAGATCATAGAGATGGTAGGCCTTACATATATATGAACATTGATTAAATTTTCCTGATGGATAAAAAGGAAGTTAAATATAAATTCTACTTTAAAAGAACATTTTTTTAATATATGTCTTCAATATTTATTACATATATCCTTGTTATTTTCATTTTTATATTTAAATTAAAAATATATCTCATATCTTCATAGAGGTGTTAGTCCACAAAAACGCATGATTGTTGCTGTCATTTTTGAAAAGATTTGATGATGAAAAGGTATATGTGATATTATAATCAAAATAGAATAATAATTTAATCAATTTCATATATATTCTTTTGATCCTTCATTGTATCCACCCATGAAAGTCAATGATGGAAAAAATAACTCCAACGATTTTTTAGGAGGTCGTACTCCATACACATGATCAAATGTTTTGTTTTCCATTTGATGGAAGAAGACATGGATAGATTTAAGGATACTAAATTAAAAAGTATCATAATATGAATTACCTTTGTGTTGTTATATTGTATTTTTAATAATATATCGAATGTGTGGATCATCCCATTACATTGATCTGGTATGTGTTCCTTTTTTCTAAGTTAATTTTTAGTTTTGAAATCCCTTTATATGATTATTCTAAGATTAATGTAGACTGAAGAATATATACACAATGTGTACCTAAATTACATGTTGTGTACTTGGTACTGGGTTTGTGTTGTGAATGAGTAGATCATGTCATGAGTTCATACATATCGTTTACGTGAGGTAAACGCCGCATAGTGTTTAAATAAATGATTTTAACCTAAGGTGACTAGTTTTTCAGCATGGACTACATGATGAGACCAAGGGGTACATGTGATGACCTATCCCATGCCCCGGTTTATGACATGCATTATTCATTTTCACTTGTTCTTTTCATCCCTAACCTTTTGTCTCTCGACCCTAATCTGATACTAGGTGTTTTTAGAGGTGTCTCACCATTCAGATCGATTAGATCAACTATGGTATTTCATTTCTTCAATGGTGCATCTCTATGGGAAAATGTTCACTATGTTTCTTCCTTGTGATTTATTTTAATAGAAACCTATCATTGTGTAATCATATCATCTCACCAAGTTAGATGTTTCTTGTTGTTCTCATCTATTTCCATTTGAGACTTTTTCTTGAAATACATTCCTTGTCTAGTTTTGGTGAAATAGACATTCTTTCTTGATGTACGTGGGAATTCACATATCTGCCAACCCCTTTTCTTCTATTTTGAATCAATTATTTTAGGATCGGGATTGATTTTGGGGCCTTCATTGATGGTTTTGTTGGGTTTCGTTTCTTTTTGACTCCATTGTGGGTGTGTGAGACCCTAACATTGTATTGGGTGGTTCCGTCTCTAGACCTTCATATTGAAGCTACATGTTTTGATTTGAATATTTCTTTATAAATAGATTTATGAAACATTCATCACTATTACATGTGCTGAAAATTTGTTTTGAATGGAAAATGGGGTTTCTTCATATTTTTTAAAATGGAATATAAATGGTTTTGAATGGTTTTGAAGGTATTGAAATGGGCTCGTGAAAAATACCATATGGTTTACATTGGGTATTTAGGTGGATAGTTTATCTTGAGGACATCATCCATTTAATTTTTATTATCTTGGATGTTTATCTTCAATATTTCATGTGTTTCATTGTCCTATTATTCTATGGATCTGATATTGAAATTTTGGAGGGTATCACCATGGGTTATTCCAATGATTCCTAGGACTTTTGGTCTAGGATAATTTTTTGTGCACTTGATTCTTATTGTACAGGTACTCTACTCCCTATAACTATTGTATTAAATGGTGTGTGATACATGATATTATGTATTGTATTTCACGGATTTCGGATTTATTCTAGATTTTCATTTTAATGATTTTGTTAAATGATATGTAAAATATTTTTGAAATTAATATACATACATTTGTTTAGATCTCTGGAAATGTGAAAGTTTACCATGTTTTCTATAAATCTACTTTTCTAAATATCATGCCATGTTTTAATTTTGAAAATGAGAATACAAGATTTTTTATAAAGATACTTGGTATGGAACACCTGGGTGGGATCCTACTGAGCATGTTATCTCACACCATGTGCACAACTTCGGTGGTCCATACACCACTATTTTTCATCCAGTGTTGGGAAAACCAAGGTGATGCAGTGAGGCAATAATGTTCCTATAAAATAGGATGGGTATGGAGTGATGAGATGGTTGGAGTTCTTCCATTCCTTCATTGGAGTAGTTGATTGGGTTTTAGTCCCTTACAGTCAAACTTGTATATTTTAACTTTTATCCACTATTTGTGTTGTTATGTTTCCCAAAATTTCCATTAGAGTTATGTAATATATATTTTTTATTCATCCATTGTTACATCCATTCTCAATATTTAGAGTGTGTGTTTGTTCATGTTGGGATCAATCATTCTATAAGTTTTTTTGTTTGATTCCCATGTGCTTGTCTCTATATGATGGGGATCAGGAATTCCCATTGGATTTGTTATAGATCGGTTCGTGTGTAGGGTTTCAGTAATGTTGGGTCAGTGCATTAATGTTTGGTATCAGAGGGGGTTTTCATCATGATTTTTTTTATCAAATATTTTGTTACACTTGAGACATTACTTTCGGGACAAGGGAGGAATGTTGCAATGAGTTCTTGGATAACCCTTATGATAATGGGACTCAATTTTCAAAGGGTTATCAGGACATGGGTCTCTAGTGTTGGTTTTTAAATTTATAAATATCAGTTTTTTGTGTATAGGTTTTCTAGTTTGAACTGGGATGTGTTCTATGTTTGATTTTCCTTATGTTATTATGTGCATTAGTAGTCCTCCAAGACATATTCCAAAGGTTCCTCAAAAAGGTGTAGCTGATTATCCTCAAGTAAATCCACCTATGTATCAAAATCACATCGATAATATCGTATGATAAGTACAATATGTCGATCAAAATATTCCATGATATTAGAACGCAGTGGTTGATGTATAACCAGGATTTGGAGGATAAAGCGATCGATTGCTGGAGTTCTTGTGATAGAGGAAAACATCCTTAAAAGGGATTATCGAACCTCAAGATCCTCATTATTGGATAGATAAGATCAATCAAATCTTTATCTACATTGATAAACTTGATAATGTCTGGGTGTAGTAAGAAACATTCAGATTTGAGGGTACCGACGAGCATTGTCGGGAATCTAGTGTCAAGGTAGATAGACATGTTGTCATTTATACTAATGGTTTCAAAAAAATATTATTTCAGAAGTTTTTTCCAGAGTCTCTAATGTGGGAAAATCTCTTGAGCTCCTATTGTTTTATTAGGGATTGAGTTTGGTGTCTGCATACACTAATTGGTTTTTTGAGCTTCTTCATTTTGGTCTGGATGTGGTAAAGAATGAACAACTGAAAGCATAAAACTACTGGTAGGGATTGCGACTGCATATTAGATCTGAAATATTCATGTTGAATAATTTTACCTATTCAAAGATATTAGATGTTGAAATTGAGAATAAAGATTTACATGGATTTCAATGTCAGTTTTAACAGCTTTATTCTTCCAACTGGTGATAGCTTTAGAGGCGTGCATTGGAATAATATGAAGTCGAAGGACCATCGCAGGTGTGGTGGATGTGGTTCTCAGTAGTGATCCTTCTGCACACCATTTAATGCATCTTGATGTTTGCATCTAATATGCTACAGGTGTAGAATGGGGGTTCACACTAAAAAATCTTGTCCAATGACCAAAAAGACGCATTATAGATGTGGACATGTTGATCGCCTATAATGTTTCTGATAGTCTTTGATTAAACCTCATTATGGTTAGGCTTCGTGGGCTCCAGAGGCTATTGTGGTGTAGTTAGAAGCTTCAAATACTATAAATATATTTAAAATGACCTCAAGAGTGAAGCATTTACATGCATAAGATGAGTGTGCAATGGATGTTGATATAGGTCCGACCACAGTGAGAGGTATCCTCCTTATTTTAGCTTGAGTAGCTACTTCATAATTCGATAATATTGACTCTCAATTGTTAATATTTGCATGTTTTTTTCATATTAATAAACATACAACATATACTATTCCCTTGAATATGGATTCAGTGAATCCTTTTGGCAAGAGGAATGAGTAGGGGTTCAGATGTCCTTCTTTTTTTTCAGGATAGATGAAACCGAGTTGGTCTGGGATTTTCTCATTCTTTATCTAGAAATATTTGACATCATAATTGGTATGGATCAGATTCATTTTTATTGATAAGTGGATTATTTTTATCAATAGTACATTTCATTTCTTACTACTGATGGATTATATCATGTGTTTCAGGGAGAGTAGGACCTGAGGTCTAGTCATGCAGGATCGTCCCTCCTAGAGCTCATAAGTATTTTGGTTGTTGTAGAATTTAATCCTGAAGAAATTTCTTCTATTCAAGATCATCATGTTGTTGTACGAGACATCCTAGACGTTTTCCAAGATTACTTCTTAGGAATTAATCCAGATACAGTGGAATATCTCATTATTGACATAGAGTTAGGAACAAAACAAATGTCCATCCCTTCTAATCATAAGGCATCAACAGATTTGAAGGAACTCAAGATTCAGTTGGGCGACCTATAAGAGAGGGGTTTTTTCTCCTTAGTATTTCTCCCTGGTCATCCCCTTATCTCCTTTCCATGAATGTAGATGGTTATCTTCAGTTATGTTTGGAAAATATAAAATTGAACCAGATAATGATGATAAATTTTTACCATTTTCCCCATGGGGATGATTTGATTGTTCAGTTGAAGAGACAAAAGTGGTTTTCAAAGATTGATCATTTATCAGGTTATCATCATCTTAATGTTTGGGATACTGACATACAAAATATGTCCTTCAAGAACTGGTATGGACATTATGAATATCTTATGATTCCATTTAGATTAAATAATTTTCCTTCAGTTTTGATGGCCTTTATGAATAAGATATTCCACCTATATCATGACACATTTGTGGTAGTTGTTTTTTAATGATATTCTAGTTTATTCAAATTCTGAGTGTGAGCATGAGAACCATATTATTTTTGTCTTGGAGATTATGATAAATCATTGTCTGTGTGGAAGTATCTCTAATTGTAGATTCTGGATTAAAGATGTGAAGTTCTTGGTTAACAAAATTTATTAGCATGGATTATTAGTTTATAAAGAAAAGGTAAATGTTGTTTTTTCATAGATGTAACCACATAATGTCTTTGAGATAAAAATATTTCTTAGTATAACATGATATTTCCAATATTTCATCAATGATTTCTCTAAGATAGAATCATCATTGACTACACATAACAAGAATGTGGTGAAATTATCATGGGATAAAAAGTTTCAGTCTTTCATTGTTGATCTAAAAAAAACTTCTGACATTCACACCTATTCTGATCTTACCATCTCTTTTAAGGGGTACAAGGTGTTCTGTGATGCAGCAAGTGTTGGTTTGGGATGTGTTTTTATATATGATTATCATGTGGTAGCATATAGATAACTTCAACTCTGACCACATGAGAAGAGCTACAATAATCATAATTTAGAGCTTCATTCGGTGATTCATGAACATTAATTATAGAGTCACACTCTATTTGGGAAGAACATCCCTATTTTCTCTAATAAAAGAAGTTTTATCTATATCTTATCTGATAAGGACTTGATCTCATAAAGAGATAATTTATAGAATAACATTAGATGTCTGACTTTGAAATCTCATACAGTCTAGGGAATGTGAATGTAGTTGTAGATGCTTTAAGAAGTAAGGTTCCATCACATGATGTTCTGGAATTGAAGGGGGAGTGAAATATTATGGGGAATTTTTTTTATTTTCATTTGGATTCTCAGAATAATGTATCAGGTATGTTTCTTACCATTCTACAGTTTTCATAATATCTCTTTAAGTATATCTTGCAACATCAATAACTATATGATTATTTATAGAATATTTGGAAAAAACATTATGGTGGGGAGACAGTTTTGGGATGGTATCTTTATTCATATTGAATACTTCTAATTGGGAAACATGTTGTCATCCCAACACCTGTTAGAAGTTCTGTCCAGTTTTATTTTCATATATCTTCATGGGTTACTCTTATAGGCTCTATAATTAAGCATTATGACATAACAATATGGTTATCATGGATAGGTATGAATCCTAACATTATATTTTATGGGTCTCACTGTTACACCTACCAACAGATGAAGGATTTTCACTTGAAACCTTATGGATTTATTCATCCTCCTCAAGTGCCGATTTGGAAGTGGGATGAGGTGTCCATGTATTTTTATTTTTGGGTTACAATAGGAATCCCATGGGGAAATTTTATTTGGGTGGTTGATGAGAAGATGATGAATTATTCTCCTTTAATTTATATTACAGACACCACTAATTTGATGATATGTATTATATGTTTGTGCAAAATAACGTCAGTTTACATGGGATTACTTTTGATATTGATTCAAATTGGAATCTAGTTTAACCACATGGATTTTTATTTGTTTTGAAAAGGATATGGGGACTCAGGTTATGTTGTTCATGTCATACCATCCATAGCCAAATGGATAGACATTCCATGTAATTAATATCTTAGAGGATATTCTTTGTGTCTGGGTCATTTATTTATATGGTCCATGGGATAGCTATCTGAGAATGGTTGAGTAGTTTATCAACAATAGTTACAATTCTACGATCATAATGGACCCTTTTGAGGTTTTGGATGGTTTCCCTTGTAGATCAATCCATTTTTGGGAAGAGGAGGTCAAAGTATCTTTGGTTGAACCATGTTTGGTTTAAGATACATTGATAATGATTTCAGATGTGCGGTGACATCTAGATTGAGTCCAAATTCGATAGAGATTGAATGTAGATCAACAGTGTTTTTTATTGGAGTATTTGGTAGTTGAATGTGTTTTCTTGAATACTTCACCTCAGTTGGGTCACCATCAACTAAGAAAATAGGGAATTTTGGATCAATGATTTGTGGAACGTTTGATATCACTAATCATCTTAGAAAATATGACTACCCATTATCATTTTTTTCTCATTTGAAATGAATTCTAGGTAATTCCCAATTATCACAGCTACTTATGTATCACCTGTATCCCAATCACATTATGAGAATAGAATAAATTGAGTTAGAACTATATGATTCTATTTTGGAGAAAAAAAAATTGAGATCATTGACTTTTAAGAGAATTTATTTCATGTGCTGTTGATTCCATGGGTTAGTGTTCTACAGAAACATGTATCATATTTTCTTGAGACTTAAGAACATGATTTGTTTATAGGGGACTGTTGGCCTCATCTTTTTCCAGGGATTAAATCTTCTACATGACTTCTTTAAATATATTGCACTTTTGGTGGGGAGTTTTTAATAGCATGTTACCTTGATCAGGTATGTGTTCCCTTTCTATAAGTTCCATTACAGTTTCAAAATCCTATTATGTGAATTTTTTAAGGGTTTAATGAAGAATGTAGTACAGGTAAATGTGGCTTACCTGATGAAAAGGAAAAATACTTTGTGATGGTAGCAATTTAGAAATGGGGAGATCATGTCATGAGATTTTACACATTATATACCTAAGGTATACATCGTTTAGGAGTCAAATTAAGGATTTTTAACATGAGGTGATATGTTTTTTGCAGTATCATATCAAGCACGGACTACGTGTCATGACCGATTGGTACATGTCATGAACCAATCCACTCCCAGGTTTAAGTCACATGTTAGTCTTTGTAGATCATTCTTTTCACCCAAAACGCAGTTCTCCTGACAGTAAACATATCCTATGTATTTTTCAGTGGTGTCTCACATTTCGGATTGATTAGATCAACTTCAGTTCATCGTTTCTTGTAGGGTGTGTCTCTCAATGTATGTGTTCACTATAATTCTTCCATGCGACTGATGATATTGTACCCTAACTATTCATTATCGAATCTGCTGATCCAAGTTGGATATTTCTTATTGTCCTCATATAGATTCATTGTGAGATATTGTCTCAAAGGCCATTATGTGGATAGTTTTTGTAAAATCTATGTTCATTATTGAGGTATGTAACAACCAACACCATTTATTCTATTTTGAATTAATGTTTTGAGGATATGGTATGATTCTCGGTCATTCATTGTCATCTTTGTTGAGTTTTTTTATTTTATATTCTATTATTGATATTCGAGACCAGAACAATGAGGAAGGTGGTTTTGTATCTAACATATGATAATGAACCTATTTATTTTTATTTCTAAATTTCATTATAATTTTTTTAATAAAATTAGATTTATTTTTGTGTGTGTTAAAAATGATTTGTAAATAAAAATTGGTTTTCTCTGGATTATGATAAATGGATTATAAATGGAATTCAATGGTTTTCAAGGCTTTGAAATGGGTTTTTGAAAAACGTGAACATGGGTTATCGTGGGTACATAGGTCAATGTTTTAGCTTTAGGCCATCATCCATTACGTTGTGATTATCAAGGAGGTTTATCTTGGGGATTTCCTCTATTTTCTATGCCTAATCTTCTAGTTGACTAATATTGTCATTTAGAAGGGTTTAATCATGTGGTATTCCTCTACATACTTGGCTCGTTATTCTTGGATCAGTTTTTGTGCGCTTGATTCTCATGGAATGAGTAGTCTGCATCCTAGACCTGCAGTATTTCTTGGTGATTAATACATTTGATTTTTCATTGTATTTCTTCATTTTATGAGATATCCTATATATTCATTGTTATTATTGTGGAAAATTATTTGGAAAATGTGCTTTGAAACTGATATACATTCCATTGGTTAGAACTGTAGAAGAGGGAATGATTATGAAATTTTCTATAATACCAATTTACTTCTTATCATTACATGTATTATATTACAAATGAGAAAATAATATTTGTTATACAGAGAGTAGTTATGGGACACATATGTGAGAGCCTACTAAGACTATTTTCTCACACCAAGCGCACTAAATTTGTGGTTCGTAGTCCATTCTTAGTCTTCTAGTTCCTAGAAAGGAAATGAACCATAGTTAGAAGGCATGGTTCATGTCTGCTAGGATGGTAGCTAGTGGTGATATGGTAGGACATTTTCCATACCATCCTTAGACATGTTTTGTTGTTTTGAGTCCATTGAAGTTGGAATTTCATTTTATAGTTTTTATCTACTGTTTCTATTGTTCGGTTTCTGATACTTTCCATACAGTTATACGAAATATATTTGTTAGCCTTCTATTATTTCATCCATTATCTATATATATGTTGTGTGGTCATTCAGTTTGGGTGAAATTGTTCCCTCTATTTTTTGGTTTGATGCCCGGGTGCTTGTTAAGATCCCATGGGGATCAGAAACCCCTTTTGGGTATGTGACAGATAATGTTGGATCGTAGGTTTTGGGGAAACCCAGGTCGGTTCGTTACATAATGGTAGGAGAAGAAGTATCAAAAAATACATAGTGATGGAAATTACATTCTATTAAAAAAATTCTATTTAATTTATTATTATGTATTTTAGGGTTTGTATTCTTGGAAGATAAAAAGTAACATAATTGGTCTTTGAAATTTTGGGTTATTTTTTAGTGTCTCGTTGATCAAAATATCTTAGGAGGATTGAATAAATGATGGAATGTGTTTCACTTTTATAATTGAAGAGGTGTGAAATTTTTGTAAATCCCCAACATTATTGAAAAATAGGAAGCCAATCTCACCTAGGATTCATCAATATTACGATATAATGGTAGGGGAAAATGATTTGGTCAAGCCAAACAAGTAGAAAAAATTGTTCTCAACATGTTGTTATATAACCTCAATGCTTTATTTCAATTATATTTTTTTACCAAGAGAAGTTTTTTATTTATTTATATAAAGTATGAATTTTTCTATTAAAATTAATAATAAATGATAATTATTATAAAATATATACCAATCTATTATAAATTATTAATCTATCTTATTTAATAAAAATTCATTTTTGTTTTGAAATTAATTTTTTTGTAAGAGTATACAATGTGAAAACCCAATTTTATCATTTTTCAAACTAATTAATTTTTTATATAATTAATATTATTTATGATGAAAAATTATTTGTAATTTATTATCTAATAACTTTTAGTTTCTATTATAATATAAAATCAATTTTAATTTATTTATTAAATATATGTTTTTGAATTTTATTTATAATAAAAAATACAGACGCGACGAGATCAAAATTTAAAAAAAATGGTTTTGTTATTATAAAATGATTCCATATAAAACAGTAATATAATAATAATTAAAATAACATAAATAAGTATAATAATATTATAATTGAAATATTTTCACTTTTAAATCCATTATAAAAATTTGATCTTATACATGCATTAAAAAAATTTCATATTTGGATAAAAATCATTATTTTTCTTTATAAATTAAAAAATAAACATTATAAAAAATAAAATAATATAATATAAAAAATTATATTATTATTATTCAAAATATTAAGTTAATATTTAAAAAAAATTATTTAAAAATATGTAAAAATTTATATTAAATTTTTTCCATAACTATGACTAAATGTTTTTTTTAGAAATAGGTATTCTTAAAGAATTAAGAACATTATTAAAAACTAATTACATATTTATAATATTTTTTTCTTATCTAAAGTATTTATAAATAATTCATAAAATAATTTTATTCAAAAAAACACTACCTAGTCAAACTACAATGTTATAATTTTTGTGATTAAAAAATAATACTTTCAATAGTATATAACAAATCTCTAAAACATAGCGTTTCATTTAATGTATGTTTTAGAAAAAATATAATTTATTGGGTAAAAAAATTATTATATATAATGATGATATAGAAATGTTGTTATATTTACCATTTGTCACGACCCGTCCACGGGGCCCGTGCCGTGACTACCCCAAGCCCGCCTTCCATAGGCCGGTGGCTGGCGACTAGCACCAAAGGCATAAATATCAATACTGGGAATGCATTGCATTTATAAAAGTAATCAAACACATCAGATTACGTAACTGAAGTAAGCAATAAGAAAAAATGTATACAAGTGAGTGCTGAAAAGAGAAAGGGTCCATAAATACAAGCCCAAAAGTATGTACAGTACAACTAAAAACCTAGTACAACTGCAGTAATTTAAAATAGAAACCACAGAGTCATCCTCCGGGAATCCATCCTAAAGGGTGGGTATATATGGTCTCCTTAGCACCTTGGTTCTGTCCGTCTTCTCCATGTACATCTCGTCAAGTGGACCACCTCCGGGTACCATCCACCTCTACAAGTCTCTACATCGATCAGTGATGTCTGTCTTCTGAATCCAACACAACATAGTGCGGGCATAGCCCATGTAGGGGAGCGTATAACGATACTCAATAGGGACCCCGAGACCCACAAGGTCTCACAATATCCACTAATGATAAACAAGAAGTAAGATACAAAACACGGTGCATCAACTAACCCTACTTAGGTATATGCCCTTACATATACCTAAGTCTTCAATCACAGTTCGGCTCCCACTCTAGAGCCCAAGCACAACCCAGTCCACACAGGAAAGAAAGACAGTCACATCGATGATAATTATTGAAATCAAGACTCAACTCACACTGGTATACGTCTTTCATATAGTGATAGAGATGATCATATGTAGTCACTAATTTATCTAAGTTGTCGAACCCACGTAGGATACTAGACCAGCTAAGCTGTCGGACCCACGTAGGATACTAGACCGGCTACTCTATCGTACCAATGTATGATACTAGAACAGAAGTCAAATTGTCAGACCCACGTAGGATACAAGTACAGTAGTCATCATTTTCGAACCGACTGAGGATTCCAGTATATTTTTCCTCGTCTTCGAATCCACGGAGGATTCTAGTATGGTAGTCATTGCAGTCGCAGCCAGATCAAGGGTTCCCACACACAGCACGCTCGATTCTGAGAGGGTCTGCTCCTCGAGTAAAGGGGTCATTACATCAACATTCTCAAATTCTATAATTGACGTAACTCTAACTTCTGTCTCATCAAAAGAAACCCAACGCGATAGACGATGTGTCAATAAGACGCCCGGTCTGAGAGATATTTGTTTTTCCATCCCGGGGGCCCGGTTGGAATTACACTCTTTCCAAACCCGGTAGTCTTCCAAAGTCGTCCAAAACTCACAGAGTATTGCAAAAGGACCGCCACATCACGAGGATCCCAATGTCATAGAGGGAGTGTCTATCGGACACATGATCGTGATGTTATTCACATTTAATCTTAATGGGCCCGACCCGTTATGCCTAGTGGGATGGCATGTTGGGTCGACCCGATTTTGGTGAGTCTGACCCGTCTAGTGTCGGAGTGGCCCGGTAGGGTGCGGCCCGACCCGTCATGGTGCATCGCGGCCCGACACGGAGCGACACAGACCGGAGAGGCGCTGCGCGGAGCGGTACGGCACGGTGCAACCCAACGCGGCCCGTCCCGGCCCAGCGCAGGGCAGCTTGGCAGGCCGATGTCGGTCGTTCATCCCGGCGCGAGCGCCCCACGGTTGGGCCACGGTCCTCCTGCGCGGCACCTATGGGTTCTGTGACCTTAATAAACCCAGTCAGCTGATGATTCGGCCGGTTCCCCCACCGAAGTGGCACGCATAGCATGGGTTGCGGGTCTCCGCAGTGCTGTGCCCCCTTGTGGCGTCGTGGTCTCCCTTCAGCACGTCCGGCTTTAGCAGGCTAGTTCTTCTTCGACCGAGCGGCCCACGGATGTGAAAAACCCAATTTTATTTAATGTAGGAATTTTTCTATTAAAATTAAAACTAAATGATCATTATTATAAAATTTATAAAAATCTACTATTAATATTTAATCTATATTATTTAATAAAAATTCATTTTTGTTTTGAAATTAATTTTTTCGTACGAGTATACAATGCGAAAAACAAAATTTTATCATTATTCAAACGAATTACTTTTTTATATAATTAGTATTATTTATGATGAAAATTTAATTTTAATGTATTATCTAATAACATTTATTTTATATAATAATATAAAATCAATTTTTATTTTATTTATTAAATATATGTTTTTGAATTTTATTTATAATAAAACCTACAGATGTGACGATATCAAAATCTAAAAAAAATGGATTTGTTATTATAAAATGATCCCACATAAAATATTAATATAATAATAATTAAAATAACATAAATAAGTATAATAATATTATAATTGAAATAATTTCACTTTTAAATCCATTATAAAAATTGGATCTTATACATGCATTAAAAAATTTCATTTTTAAATAAAAATCATTATTTTTCATTATACATTAAAATATAATCAATATAAAAATAAAATAAAATAATATCAAAAATTATATTATTTTTATTCAATATATTAAGTTAATATTTAAAAATAATTATTTACAAATAGGTAAAAATTTATATTAAATTTTTTCCATAACTATGACTAAAAGTTTTTTTTTGAGAAAAATGTATTCTCAAAGCATTAAGGACTTTATTAAAAACTAATAACATTTTTATAATATTTTTTTATTTTCTAATGTATTTATAAATAATTCATAAAATATTTTTATTTAGAAAAACACTACCTAGTCAAGAAATAATGTTATAATGTTTGTGATTGAAAAATAATACTTTCAATAGTATATAACAATTCTCTAAAACATAGTGTTTCATGTAATGTATGTTGTAGAAGAAATATAATTTATTGGGTATAATAATCATTATATATAATGGTGTTATAGGAATGTTTTTATATTTACCATTTTTCACGACCCGTTCATGGGGCTCGTGCCGTGACTACCCCAAGCCCGCCTTCCATAGGCCAGGGGCTGGCGACTAGCACCCAAGGCATAAATCTCAATACTGGTAAGGAATTGAATTTATAAAAGTAAACAAACACATCAGATTATGTAACTGAAGTAAGCATTATGCAAAACTGTATACAAAAGTAAGTGCTGAAAAGAGAAAGGGGCCGAAAATATAATCCCAACATTAAGTACAGTAAAACTAAAAACCTAGTACAACTGCAGTAGAGTAAAACAGAAACCATCGAGTCATCCTCTAGGAATCCCCCCTGAAGGGTGGGTATAGAAGGTCTCCTCCGCACCTCGGTTCCGTCAGTCTTCTCCGTTTACATCTCTTCATGTGGTCCACCTATGAGTATCGTCCACCTCTATAAGTCTCTACCTCGATCAGTGATGTCTTCCTTCTGTATTCAACACAACGTAGTGCAGGCATAACTCGTGTAGGGGAGAGTATAATGATACTCAATAGGGACCCCGAGACCCACAAGGTCTCACAACATCCACTAAGGATAAACAAGAATTAAGATACAAAACAGGGTGCATCAACCAACCCTACATAAGTATATTCCATTACATATACCTAAGTCTTCAATCACAGTTCGTCTCCAACTCTAGAGCCCAAGCACAACCCATTCCAGACAGGAAAGAAAGTCAATCACATAGATGATAGTTGTTGAAATCAAGACCGAGCTCACACATGTATACGTCTTTCATATAGAGATAGAGATGATCATATGTAGTCACTGGTTAATCTGAGTTGTTGGACCCACATAGGATACTAGGCCAGCTAATCTGTCGGAACCACGTAGGATACTAGACCAGCTGCTCTGTCAGACCCATGTATGATACTAGAATAGAAGTCAAATTTTCAGACCCACATAGGATACAAGTATATTAGTCCTCGTTTTCGAACCCCCAGAGGATTCTAGTATAGTTGTCTTCGTCGTCGAACCCACAGAGGATTCCAGTACGGTAGTAGTTGCAGTCACAACTAGCTCTAGGGTTCCCTCAAACAGCACGCTCGATTCCGGGAGGGTCCACTCCTTGAGTAAATGGGTCGTTACATCAACTATCACGAAGTCGAGAGTTGATGTACCCAGATGTTCTATCTCATTAAAAGGAACCCAACGCGATAGACGACGCGTCAATCGAATGCTCGGATTGAGAGATATTGGTTTTTCCGTTCCAGGGGCCTGGATGGAATTACACTCTTTCCAAACCCGGAAGTCTTCCAAAGTCGTCCAAAACTCACTTAGAGTGCCGCAAAAGGACTGCCTCGTCATGAGGATCCTAGTGTTGCAGATGTCGTGTCGATCAGAAACATGATCATGAACTTATTCTTATTTAAGATTAATAGGCCCGACCTGTTAAGCCATGTGGGCTGGCGGGTTGGGTCGGCCTAGTATGGACGAGTCTGACACGGCTGGTGTCAGACCGGTCCGGTAGGGCGTGGCCCGACCCGGAGTGGCGCATCGCGGCCCGACGCGGAATTGCACAGCCCGACGCAATGCTGCCCAGAGCGGCGCGGCACGACGCGACCCAACGCGGCTCGGCCCGGCCTGGCGTGGTGCAGCTTTGCAGGACGAAGCCAGCTGGTCATCCTGGCGTGAGTGGCCCCATAGGTGGGCCGCAGTCCTCCTGCGCATCACCTGTGGGTACTGTGACCTTAATCAACCCAGTCGGCTGAGAAGTCAGTCGGTTCTCCCACCGAAGTGGCCTGTGGAGTGCGGGCAGTGGGTCTCCACAGTGCGGCACCCCCTTGTGGCGCCACGGTTACCCTTCGGCCCGGACGGCTTTAGCATGCCAGTTCTTCTTTGGCCGAGCGGCCCATGGATGCAAAAAAACCAAATTTTATATAATGTGTGAATTTTTATATTAAAATAAATACTAAATGAACATTATTATAAAATTAATAATAATACATTATAAATATTTAATCTATCTTATTTAATAAAAATTCATTTTTTTTGTAATTAATTTTTCCGTACGGGTATACAATATGAGAAACCCAATTTTATCATTATTCAAACTAATTAATTTTTTTATATAATTAGTATTATTTATGATGAAAGATTAATCTTAATGTATTATCTAATAACTTTTATTTTATATAATAATGTAAAATCAATTTTATTTTATTGATTAAATATATGTTTTTGAATTTTATTTATAATAAAACCTATAGACGTGACGAGATCAAAATATTAAAAAAATGGATTTTTATTATAAAATTATTCCACATAAAATAGTAATTTAATAATAAATAAAATAACATAATTAAGTATAATAATTCTATAATTGAAATAATTTCACTTTTAAATCCATTATAAAAATTGGATCTTATACATGCATTAAAAATATTTCATTTTTAAATAAAAAACATTATTTTTCATTATACATTAAAAAACAAAAATTATAAAAAATAAAATTATATAATATCTAAAATTATATTATTCTTATTCAATATATTATGTTAATATTTAAAAATGATTATTTAAAAATAGGTAAAAATTTATATTAAATGTTTTCCATAACTATGACTAAATGTTTTTTTGAAAAAAATGTATTCTCAATGCATTAAGGACGTTATTAAAAACTAATTAAATTTTGATAATATTTTTTTCTTATCTAATGTATTTATAAATAATTCATAAAATATTTTTATTCAAAAAAACACTACCTAGTCAAACAACACTGTTATAATGTATGTGATCAAAAAATAATACATTCAATTGTATAAAACAATTCTCTAAAACGTAGAGTTTCATGTAATGTATGTTGTAGAAGAAATATAATTTATTCGGTAAAAAAATCATTATATATAATGTTGTTATAGAAATTTTTTTATATTTACCATCTGTCACGACCCGTCCACGGGGCCCGTGCCATGACTACCCCAAGCTCTCCTTCCATAGGCCAGGGGCTGGCGACTAGCACCAAAGGCATAAATCTCAATACTGGGAAGACATTGCCTTTATAAATGTAAACAAACAAATCAGATTACGTAACTGAAGTAAGAACTAAGAAAAATTGTATACAAAAGTAATTACTGAAAAGAGAAAGGGTTCGGACATACAAGACCAACAGTAAGTACAATACAACTAAAAACCTAGTACAACTGCAGTAAAGTAAAACAAAAACCACTTAGTCATCCTCTGGGAATCCCTCATGAATGGTGTGTATAGATGGTCTCCTCAGCACCTCAGTTTCATCTGTCTGCTACGTGTACGTCTCGTCAAGTGGTCCAACTCCAGGTACTGTCCACCTCTACAAGTCTCTACCTCGATCAGTGTGTTTCATGAATAGGGATGAAATGGGCTGACATTGTTAGAAGATCCACTATCACCCAAAAAGCATCGTGTTTCCAGGCCGTTCATGGATAAACTATAACAAAATCCATTATTATCTGGTCCCATTTCAACACTGGGATTGAAAAAGATTGTAACATACCATGTGGTGTCTGATGCTCTGCTTTAACCTGCTGACAAGTTTAGCACAGTGAGACAAACTCGGCCACCTTCCTTTTCATGCCACTCCACCAAAATTGTTCCTTCAAAACCTTATACTTCTTCTGTGTACTTCGATGTACATCCCATATTGAATTGTGGTATGCATGAAGGAGTTGTTCCTGAAAATCCATATGTATAACCATCCGATATATATAACACAAAACTAAACCCCCGTCGATTTTCCAGCCATCAATGGTCTCCCCACCATTATGTTTTAAACATAAAACCAGACATTCTACATCAGATGTTTGTGATTATTTGATCATTTTTACGATATCTGCAGCATGTTCAGATGAGAAGAAAACTTCAACATCACCATAGTCTTCACATTCCACATGCATTTCGGCTAATATTGACATCAACTACCATTCACCTGAAGCTTCTTTATCCATTTGAGCATATGACTTTCTACTCAATGCATATGCCAGTGAATTTCCTTTCACCACTGTGTACATCAATTCAAATTCAAACATTTGGCGATACTCCTTCCACCTCCATTACTTCAGATTCAAATATCACTGTGATAAAATGTGATTGAAGATTTTGTGATTCGTAAAAACTGTAAATTTCTCACCAAATAGATAATGTCTCCATGTTTTCTAAGCATGTGCGACTGGATCTAACTCCAAATCATGTGTTTGGTAATTCTAATCATGGACCCTCAACATCCTTAAACCATAAAAAACCACATGGTCTCCCTTTCATGATAACACAACCCAACGCTGATCCTGATGCATCACAATACACCACATACCCCTGTACTAATTATGTTAAAATCAAGATAGGTTCTGATGTAAGCTAAACATTCAGTTCCTTAAAAGACTTCTGTCATTATTTTGTCGATAGGAATGGAGAATTTTTTTTCAAGAGCGGTCATTGGTGAAGCTAGTCATGAGAAATCACGAAAAAAACATTAGTAATAACTAGCTAGACCAAGAAAACATTATATCTCGAACACATTCTTCAGTGGTTTCCAAGATATAAGGACTTAAATAATTTCTGGATCAATAGAAACGACATTCTTAGAAATTACATGGCCAATGAAACATACTTATTTTTTTCAAAAATTACACTTTGATAATTTTACATACAAGCAATGATCT
Source organism: Viscum album (assembly GCA_963277665.1). NCBI lineage: Eukaryota > Viridiplantae > Streptophyta > Magnoliopsida > Santalales > Viscaceae > Viscum > Viscum album. The sequence continues at coordinate 1,664,893,136 of OY728137.1, forward strand.
CTCATGATTTGTAACACTGTTTCCGAGTGCACCTCATGATCAGCCCTTGTTTTAGTATAAACCAAAAGGTCGTCCACAAATAACACAACTGGAGAATCCATAGATTGTTTAAATATCTGATTCATCAATGCCTTGAAGACTTATGGGGAATTTGTTAGACCAAAATTCACAACTTCATATTCATAGTGGCCATATCTACTTTTGAATGCTTTCTTTAGAATATCCTCAATCCGAACTCACAATTTTTGTTATCCTGATCAAAAGTAATTCATGGAGAACTACTGATCTCCTATTAATTGATCGAGCAGATCATAAATTCCGGGAAGTAGATATCTATTCTTTATCATAACATGGTTAAGAATATGATAATCAACACACAACTGAAGAGTTCCATCTTCTTTATTGACAAAAAAGAGTTGTGCTGCCCAAGAAGACATTCTTGGTCGAATACACCCTTTTCTTTCAAGCTCATCTAACTGCACAATAAATTCCCGCAAATCTGTTGGTGCCATCCAATATGATGGAAGGGAAATAAGATTGGTCCTTGGAAGGTCATCAATTGTAAACTCCACTTCCCATAAATGTGGAAACCCGAAAAATTTTTGGTAATTAAATCAAGAAATTGATCCACAACAGTTGGGAAACTATGATCCTCGATCTCTTCTATTGATGCCAAAATCATTGCTTCCAATTGGTAAGAGATCATTCCGACCATTGGTGCTAACATGCTCTTTGCACCGTTCATTACAATCATCTTTCATTTAAAGAGATACTCGATGTCGTCCTTATTCCAGAAACTAGCTATTCTCTTATAACAGTTGATTCAAGACTTGAACATTGCCATCCAATCCATACCATGGATTACATCATAGGCATCCATCTCCAACATTGAGAAGTCCCATATTAACACATCTCCATCAATAGTTACAGTACATGATCTACACACAAAGGCTTGACATTCTCTATCACAAAGATGAGTTTACAGTTTTAAAACAGAATGAATCATTTCTAGTTTTAAACATAACAAATCAACAACACAAGATGAAATAAAGGAATGTGATGTGCTAGTATCAAGAAATACCTGAACAAGGCAGAATTCAAATGAATCGTACCTATTTCTATAGATGGTTCAGCCTGGTCATCGATAATCATCTTCTCATCTCCATTCTATTTATTCTTCAATATAATATTCTCTTTGATTCTTTGTAGAGGTTGGCCTGGTTGATAAGTCATTGTATTTAGAGAATCACCATGTCTAGCACTGTTATGCTTACGAGACTGACTCTGTTGTCCTCATCTTGTCGTAGCATATGAAGCTTGCGATGCCTGGGAAGTGTCACTTGCACCTGTCCTTAGATCATTCCTACAATAGAACTATAGATGCCCCATTTTCTTGAAATTATGACATGCTGGAGGGTGTTTCAGACATTATTGGTTTATGTTGTCTTGCAAACCACATTGAAAACAACCTTCTTTGCTCTGGGGTCATGGGGGAAGGTTCAATGATCCAGCCGTTTGGTTCTGATTTCAACTTGAAGTGTGGAAATATGTGTCCCTTTTTCTCATGTTCCCAGCGGTAGAGTTCCCACAATTTCTTGTAGGTATCATCATTCCTCATCCTTTCGATCCTGAGATATCACACTCATCAACGATCGCTTTGTCACCATTTCTGTATAATTTGTAATATAGAGCACTATAATCTTTGATCGGATCACATGCCTTAGCCCCCATTCAATGATGCATACCTTTACAGACGCACATGATGCAACTTCTGGTGCAAAACAAACTAAATTCATGAACTTATCTGCAAACTATGTGATAGAGAGGCTCTCATACTTCAATCTGAAGGAGTCCATTATTTTATATATTTTGAACATGTGAGGATATAATTGTTTGTTGAACAATTCTTTAAAATCCTCCCATGTAAGGCCTTCAACCAATTCAGCCTGCACCTCTAAATTCTACCATTGATGTGCATGATCATTAGGAATATACATCGCCAACTTGTCCTTGAGCTCTGATGGTGTGCTGATGTAATTGAAGATACAATTCATCCTACTTAGCCACACCTCTACCTTTTCGGGTTCAGCATCACCACCAATGTTTGGTGGATTCTACTTCATGAACTATATGGTATGATCCACATGACATGGTTCATTACTCTGGTTCCACGTATCCACAAAATTAAAATCTTGAAAAATCCTCTGAACTAACACTTGGTTCCGTCATGGTTCAGTAGAAATCACATTCTCTACTGATTCTTCGAGATGGTTTCTACGATGACTACTGGGTTCTATTTTCTAAACCAACAACATCCTCTGTCATTCTCACTCTCTAGTAACTGTGGCTTAGCATTTCAAATTCTATCACATCAGCCATCACAAAATTGTTTTCCAAAACATCCTTTTTCCATGTTCAAATATTTTTGAAAACATTCAACATGCCTCTTTGAAAATCAACCCATTTTCAAAATACACCAAATATCCTATTTTACAAATCTATCACTTAAAACAATTTCTTCATTTTTTATTTTCAAAAATTATCACCTTGCAAAAAATCATAAGTCATTCCTCACAATGAGATATTGAAACCTAGTTGGATGTAATTCCTATACAATGCATTTCATCCTCAACTCATTGGCTAAACCCACAATAATGAGATTTCCAACCTTCTATAATTGTATCCAAAACACTTGTGTACCCAACACCCTAGTAACTTGAAGTTCAGAATAAATGGGTTAGCTATGTACTTTTATGCTGTACATTTCATGTTCTGAATATCCTTATCCTGTCTAAGATTTTGACCCATGGAATAGGAAATAAGGAATTTCAACTCCAAGACTATGAACATAGATGAAAAATTGTTAGGCAAGGACCGAACAAGATGATACCATCTGAAATGACCCGCCAATTCACATTTTCTTGATAGTACAACAAGTCATTACTAGGCCTTAAGTGACATCACCAAGGTGATAATGGATGGAAATAAAGGTCATAGGGTTTCAAATATAAGTTGGGGGACGATTTAACCTTTTTGAAAAAGCCCATAAAACAAAAAACCATAACCAATCATTCACTATATGATGCATGAACAAATGAATGATAACTAAACAACATTATTTATGTCAAACCACATCATGTACACAACAGTGGGAGACCAAACCAAACATCAATGTACTTAGCAGAAGAACAACTCAAGACTCTCAAAAGACACCAAAACACCATGTTCCACAAGATCCATGCTCCAAAACATCTCCCAAGCATCACCATAAGCCACTAATAATAAGATGATTTACCTTTACCTTTTTTCTAGAACACGACATCTGCAAAAGCACCAAAGTGACAACACAAGGGTGAGTATAAAACTCAGTTGGATTCCCCAATGACTTCCCTATTCATGCCACTAGTATAGAAGAGTTAGAAACATTTATATAAAAAAATATTATATAAAATATTTTCCCAAAAGCAGATTATAACTAAATATAAACAAGTTTCCCAAACCACATATAACCAAAAGAATTCAATGCAAAAGAAAACAATTTTCAAATTATTTATTATTCCATAAAAAACTAAACAAGATTTAGATCCATTTTACAAACATCCCATTTTGGCATACCCAAACATTTCCCAAACCCGTGAAACCAACCACGCATGCTTCGTTATGATAGTTCCATACTCATGAGTGGTTTCTCATCGATCCACCAAGTCATCACAAGGTAATTGTTTCCCATGTTCCATTACACATTTGGATCTGAGTAAAAGGTCATATTTCAACTATGCCTCATGCATATAGTTACTAGGTTCCATTAAACATTTGGCACCGAGCACAAAGTCATACTTCAACCATGCCTCATACATATAGTTAACATGTGCCATTACACCTTTGGCACCGAGCACAAGGTCATATTTCAACCAAACCTCATACATGAAACATGAACTCACACCACATATTCCCATAAATCAAGCCAAAAGACCCATTCAACAATAACTACATTTTATTAAAAACCATTTCCATCAAAACCATTTCAATACCAAAACATATCAATTCCAAACCATTTCAATAAAACTCATCATTAATTGAAAACCAATAAAACATAGTTATTTCAATCTCAAACCATTTCAATAAAACACCCTTTTTATTGAAAACCCATTTTTCATCAAACTATTTACAATTTCAGCTAATCCATAATTTATAATCATCATTTTACATTTAAGAATCCACATCACTTTCACAACAATTCACCATGATTTCACAATTTCACCAAAACCATAAATTATCACTAAAGAAAATTTATTCTAAGATTTCCACAATCAATTAAATTAAAATAACCAAATTTGATACTAAGAAAATAAATACTAACAAGAGGAGTTGAGAGTGAATCCTCCTACCTTTAGGATTTTGATGAAAACCTCAATGAATGAAGAACGCACAAGAAAACCTAGATGCTTCTTGAAAACCCGCCTTAGATCTCTTCTCCTCGCAAGACCAAGTCCAAATATAATAATATATTGAATCCAGAAAAATAGATCAACCCAAAATGGGCGTAGATCTATGAAACTAATAGTAGAGGAGAAACAAATCTAAGTAGATCTAAGAAAATGAACATGAACGATGAAGAATTATAACATACCTCTAGAATAAAGCTTCGATTTGCCAAGAGAATCCTTCTGATAACCTTCAGAATGATATAAGAACCCTTTTTGACCTAAGGAGAAGAAAAAAACCAAGTTAGGACAACTTAGGAGGAAAACGATCCACTTAGAGGCAAAACCATGTGAGATATACCTTTATAGGATCTCGTTTAAGTGGTCGCACGATTTGCTCACATGGTTAGACAAACCATGTGCTAACTAAGAATTAGCCACTCCCTCGGCAGACCCCTTATGCACGATTTGTCTGCATGGTTAGAAAAACTGTGTGTCGCCCTTGCGGAAGCTACTGCCTCCAAGACCAACTACACACGGTTTTTCCGCACAATTTAGACAAATTGGTCGTCATCCGACTTCCCCTTTGCCTCAAAAATTTATTACATGTTCTTCCAACTCTGTCATTCATCACCCTTTACATTAAAACTATGAAAAGAATCATGTAAGGCTAACATACTAGAAACTGGGGGTAATACAATAACAATGTTGATATGTATTACTAATGGCCATATTATTTAATGTTTTAAATTTGAAAATATCCTAAAAGTGAATTAATATAAAAATATAAACTTATCTCAAGATTATGTAACGTTTAATGTTGGGGGATTATATATTAACTAAAAAATTACCAGATTAATTACATAAATCATTCATTAAATTGTTTAAACTATAAGAACATGCATAATTTACATGTCACATTGGAAAATAAGATAGTAAATCAAGAAAAGATTTGATCAAATTATTGATAATAATATATTAATACATGAAATGTATATAAATTGATTATTTATTTATGTAATGGAAATTACATAAAAAAAATTAATATTATGGAAAAACTAGTATTCCTTCTATAGAGACAAGATGGGAATGAAACGAAAAATTACATGTTATAATTCTATTTTTCATAATTAGTTTTGTAAATTCATTTATCAATGAGTTTTATGAGTGATTATATAATGAATCTTATTGTTTTAAAAGGATTTATATTTTTATAAGGTAACATAAATAAATATGAACATACTATTATTAAAATTATCCTTGAATTATCAATTAAACATATCTATAAAAACAAAGGGTTAATTATAAAATAAAAAGATAATCATTGTAAATTTGAAAAGTCTATAAAATATAAAAAAATCATTTTATTATCACGCCCCTTTAGTGGTAGTTGAGATACTTGGAAAAAATATTTATCATTTATTAATAATTATATCTATGATTTTTAATGAATTAGTCATTAATGTGTGCATTAAGAAATAGGTTTGTCGTAAAAATATAATTTATTTCCCCATAATCAATGAATCACCCCATATACCTATCTTATTAAATAAGAAAAAGAATATGACATCCCCTTGGGGAACAAATATGTATAAATACAATATCATACAACATAAATCATTTATTATACATCTCCAAAAATTAATTGTGAATAATCTCATAGGTATTCATAGATATTGGTTTTCAAAAATGTTTGGGATCAATGAAAATATCAACTTCATGCTTCAGTATATTTACATGTAGTTATTTACGAATTAAAACCATGTAATAATTGATAACACACCATTCCTCTATTCTATGGATGCATTCAAGTATCAATTTTTGTGTCCTTAATTTTTCCACAATAATGTTATTAATCATTTCTCTAGATGTGGATCCATATAAGGGCCATATTATGTAGCATCCACTATAAATATAAATGATTCTATACCTCCATCACAAACTATATTCTCTATCATCAAATAATTAATATTTGCATTATAAATGGAAACCAATCCATTAAAAGGATTATATCAATGTAAACCACGGGTATAAAAATTGATATTGAAAAAAGGGTTCATCTATTTTTCATAATGGTAAATTGACATATCCATGTTGACATAATATTAACAATAGGATTGGAAATTTAAAAATTTCTTCATAAAGTGGAAGGGAAATATTAAATTTTTATGGGAAATAATAAATATATAATAGAGTTTCATGCTCGAGAATCAAATAATAAATATTCTAAAAAAATAGGATTATTGGACTTGCAAATAGATATTTTAAAATATTAACATCAACTATAGTGATCGTATAATCATGTACATTTACCCGTGTTCTAGTATAAGTCATAGTCACTTGATTAATAGGTTATTGATTAAAATTTTCCATATATCTATATAATTAATGAATTTTAAATTTAAATGCACTTTACTGCCATTGGAATCAATGTCCTGATTGACATTATATCTATTTTTTAAGAGAACATGTACTATCATCAAGCATGTTCCACGGTGATTCATTCAATATTTATTAAAAGATTGAAATTACACTATTACCTTATAATGTTTATCTATATATTCATTTTCATATTTCATTACCCATTTCTTCTTATCATATATTGCTTTTATAATATATGAATTGACTAATAATTGTATTCCTTATATTTCCCTTATGACTATATCCTCATATATGAAAAATTAATAATAGACTAATACATTTTAATTTATATGATTTAACCCATCATTGATCTGATGAATCTTAACTCATATATCATATTAATATTCATTAATTTGTGTTTATAACCCTATAAGAAACCTTCTTTTATAGAAATATATTTTTCTTCTTTTTTTTCATAGACTGAGTAATTTCACATATTTATTAACCCATTTATCATAATGAATTATTATTTCGTAGAATATCCCTTTTCAGGTATTGTATGCCATAAAACATATTTCGTTTGACTAAATATTTTTTTTATCAATGCAAAAAATTGATCAACATTTTATAAATGATGTTACATGTCCATGACAACTTTATTTCTTTTGAAACATCCAATAGTAAAAAATATCATCTCCGTGGACATTATGATGTGACCAGATTGTAATAGATGAGTAGTTTAGTTGAATGATGGTGGTTTTCCTAAATTTATGTTGTCCAAAATCATTACATCGTTATATTAATCAACACAATACTCCATAAAAATAATAATAATAGTCATAAGTAGATTTATCATCAATAATATAGTGATAATATGTAAAGAACCTACTCAAATTTCATTGTCTATCATATGATGGAAACCTTAAATATATTAGGTAAATTAATAATTTTTTAATTAATTATTTTAGAATAAATAGGTATATAATTTCATATAGTGGAATATATGATATCATTATGAGTCTTAAATCAATGTATTTACTTATAAATCTATTGGAGATATTAATGGAAATTGAAAATATAATCATAAAAAATTTAAAAAATACAACCATAGTATCATTCAGAATATAATAAAATTATAAATATTTTGAAATCATTCATAATTGTTTATAATGAGAATTTGAATTAACAATAGAAACCCCCCTAGAATTATTTTGAAGCTGTGTAATCAGTATCCCACTCATTTGGTAGTGGTGAGGATCATGTTAATAATTAATTTTTCTCTATTAGATTTGATACCCCTTGGATAATATATTGCATATTTAATTAAAATGTATACTATATAGACCTAGATGTATTTCCATTGAAAAAAACAAATTATCTTACTCACTTATACATCTTTGTGTTATACAATAAAAATACTTCTCACTTGTTGCATTCATAATCTTATGTTCACCATTATTGTTTTTCAAAATTCATGTTATCATGGATTAAACATAATATACATTGATAAAAACTATATAAAATCAACTCATGTTACTTGTAATTAGTTGTAATATCAGTAAAATTTATAACGATATAAGTTTTATTGTTTAAAATGGTCAAATATATTTGTATTCATAGGATATTAAATACATAAAATATTCTCACATTACCTATAAATACATTAAATACAAAAAAAATAGAGAGATGTTTTTTTTATTTCATCTATTATATCAATAAATTCATTCATAGATACCATATTCATATTGGATAGAAATGGGAATATAATAATGGGTGATCATAGATTCTATGTTATGTAAATCATAAAATATAATCTATCATATAATTTTTTAATAATAAAAAATGTATAAGTGATAAAATATAAAAAAAATTCATGGAAACATATACTATATAAGAGTAAAATATCCATGAATAACGAAAATACCTATATAATCACATAAGTAAGAATAAATTTCAATATAATTATAAAATTCATAGTATCTGACATCATAATAATACTACCATGGAATTTTGGAAAGACAATAGAAGTTACAAAAAATTTGGAACAAATGTAATGTAGAGTTGAATTAGTGGAAATATTTTCACAGTTTCATTCACAATGAAAAAAGTATGAGAATTTTTTAGATTTTATATATACTAAAACATATAAACTCACCCAAACATTTATTAATTTATAAGAAACGATAATTAAATGACCACCTATTTTACAAGATTCAGTACCACTGGGGGTACTACCTCAATATTATTTTCAAAATCTCAAGAGACCAAAATTTCAACAAAACCACATAAAAATTAAAAATTGTGTATGTATGGAGTCATAGTTTACACAAATAATTTTAGTAAGGAATAACTATTGACCCAATAGTGGATACATATTTAGTTTTTCCATATAATAATATTTTCAATCACAAATATCCAACTGAGAATAATGTATTAAACGTATGCCTTCATTGGTTTTAATGATGATATTACCGTATGAATTTATATATAAATTATGTAATTATATTATCAAAACACATTATTTAGGACCATTCATTTTGATCTTATTCTACCAAAACATTATAAATATTTAACATTATCTTCGTCTGACCATACTATCATCAACTTAAGAAAATAAATATTTTAATCCACTTGTCAAAAAGAGCTTTATCCCTATTATATATCAAAAACACAATTCAAATTTATGTAAAAAGAGATGAATCAAAATATAAAAATCCAGCAAACACATCATTGGTTGAACAAATTAAAAATTTTACAATGTATTTATGGTCATTAATTTTCATAAAAAAATCCCCAAAACATGGAATTAATAAACATTTTAATCTTTTAAAATCTAACTGATTGTCATGATCCATTCCATCATGAATGTGGAGTCATTGGTCATACTGCAAAGCATCATAATAATGCTTATATAATATAAAAAAGAATCCAAAACCATCCATAAATATTGTATTTTCCTTATATGATGAGTGTTTTATAAAATCATATGTTTTATAAATCTCATTCTTGTTATGTTGATGTGTTTCTTATATAAACTGTATTTTACAATAGTTTATTTGGTGGTCATTACGAATTTCCATTATCTTATTTTAAATATATTTATCTATTAAATGGATTTTTCAATATTAATATGGTTTAAAAATAACTATATCTAATTCAAGATTATATATTACCATCTATTTCACATTGTTATTTTTTCATTAAATGAGCATTGTATAATTATATTCTACAGATATTGTAAATATACCTATGTAATTATCATTGAATTTTTTTCCTATAGACATCAATATTCACTATACAGTGAGATTCTTAATGATTATCTTATAGAAAAGGTCATGTAATTCATTTATGACAAGATATATTTCACTATATGTTAAATCGACATAGATTTACTAGTCCACACTCTTCTTCTACATTAGTTACAATGCCTATGTATAATAATTAGTTTTTGTATGGAATTTATTTGGTAACCATCATTGTTATCTATTTGATCAGTTTATATAATGTCACCACATGGTAGATTGAAATATTTATATCCTAAACTCTAATTTTTTTAATCATACATTATATAGACATCATAATAAGAAAATTGTATAACATTAAACCTTATAAAAAAATCATCTTGAATTACGAATGTTTTAATTTTTTTTGGTCACAATGATAAAGACAAAATCAATTAATATCATTACATATATACCTTATAAGAATTATAGCCTCATTCTCAATTATTTTCATAAAATTAAAAACTCCTTCGAGAAAAAACATGTGTACATCAATATACCCAATTATATTTTATAACACATTCTAATAACTCATTTTTAATCATTCTATTACACTGTATAATTTCAAATTGTACAATATTAAATGACCACATAACTAAAATAAGGTTTTATTTTTAGACTGTTTAATCAGTTGATAAAAAGTACTTTTGTTGTCATGATATTTATAATACCCCCAATGTTTTTTTAAGTAATCAAGACTACTTAGTCCCTTACTCAATGAAGTCATCAATATGCTATTAAACATATTTATTAAGTATTGTTAACCCCCCCCCCCACCCATGTTAAAAATAGAATTCAGAGTATCCAATGGGTTACAAAAGATGAATCTTTATGTATGAATTGGAGGCTAAAAATGTAATTTAAACTATAGTTCCTAAATCCATTTCCAGAGTAACTATTCATTTAAAATTTTATTGATTTATTATTTTTTAGAGATACAATCTATATTTATAGATCATCTTATGAACTATTATTCCTTATAATTTTTCATAATATAGATATACGTAGAGGGTTAATTTTGAAGATGGTTTTTAAAATAATAAATGAAACGTTTAATATAAAAAAATTCCTCTATTTTTTTCTTTTAATAAATAATCATCACATTGGTATTTCACTAACTATATTTCAGTACATTCATGTCTATAATAAGTATATTAGAAATATAATTTAGTTAATGATAATTAAAATTTGATTAATGCAATAATAACAAAAAAAACTCTTTTTATAAAAAATGTTGCAAAGATGATGGATTTTATTCATCCAATTTAGCAGCCTGGTTATTATCTATGAACCCATGTATGTTGAATTTAGTACATTTATTATTATTATTTTTAAATTTAATGTTCCATATTAATTTATGAAAAAATTATTATCAAACATTATGTGTGATCCATTAAGATAACAGTGTCACTCGTTACTTAAAGTTATAACCTAATCAATTTCTAACTGAGATACTCTATAATTGATAACACATATGGTATTTATTTAGAAATTTATTTAGATTCGTAATTTTTATTTCATTGTATTTACACATATTCATATAAAAAAGAATAGATACCCAATGTTCCTCTGAATATTAGTTTTCATGAGTCACCCTTAATTGATGGGGATACATTTTATTCTAGATAAAGGTATTAATTTTATCATTCAATATCTATATGAAAAAAAGAAAACCATTTTTCTAAAACATAGACATCTCAAAAAACCGATTCAAATATTTTTTGACAACGTTAAAAATGTAATCGGTTTCAAAATTATATACAATTAAATCAATAAAAACAATTAATTTTTTTAGTACTTTTTTCATTTAAAAAATTATAACTTTTAAAATATAATTTTTTATTTTTTATTTTTTGGAGGGAATTTTTTTTAATACTATGGTTGAGGAGTATACATTAACCCATTAATTAATTTTTTAATGTTATTTTATTTTCATACAATATTTTATTTGGTTTCCCAAAATAAACATCATTATAAACATTATCATTAATATCTGTACTTTTATATCATTGATTCCATTTCAATCATTCCAATCCATTGGATTTAGAGATAATGGTAATTAAATCACAAAATGAATCCTCCTTCAATTAATCAATTGTTTTTTTGTATTTTTATATCCCCCAAAATATGTGAAGACAACCAACTATCATGAAATCAAGGTTTCGAATTTTTGAAAAATTTTAGAGTAAAAATATCTAAAAATGCTTTTTCATCAATATTTAATTATTGAAGTTCTTTTTCTATCCTGGTAATTTTTTTCCTGTATAGTAGTTATAAATTTTTCCAAATGATGATTAGATTTATCATACCATCAATTTACATCGTCAATATATTCATAATTGTTCTATTTTTGTATAACAATTTAACTATTGCAATTTTCTATTTTACATTTTTGTCATCTTTTGATCCATTATATTATTATCCTAAAAAATATAAACTTATTGAAATGTTTTTTCTCTTTACATATCCCTTATATAATTATGTGACATGTTTTACTAATATTTGTATTTTTTATGCACAAACACTCTTCAAAGCCATCAATATCCATTGAATATGTTATATTAATTTTAATATGAATATTCGTTTAAATAATGATAATGGTTTTAAAAAAATATTTATAATAGAATTATTCATTTTTTGTGCAATATTAGTCTTCTAGAGGATAAATTATTCCTTTGATATATTTTGAAATTCACACAATTTCTATCTATCCAATTTAATCCATGAATTAATTTATATTTTTTTCAATTTCCATAGATAGTTGAAACAAATATTGATTTTTTAAAAAATTTCATATTAATTTCAAAAACATATTTGATAGCTTATTATATTTAATATTTTTATATTTTACATTCGACATAAAATTAATTTAGAAGCATTATTATTCATTTAGTTTTATAATTATTTAGGTTTTATTAATTTTAATTGATTATTTCCATATTATTCTTCCTTTAGGGTATGTTTTACATTATTATATTTTACTAACATTTATTTTTGCATAAGATTCAAATTGAGGGACTTAATTTTTATATGACATCGTTTTTCTAATATAATTAAGTTTTCCATTCATTCTATCAGACAATGTAGTATGGCTTCATTCTTGAGATTTTATTTTTCCTCAAACATGTATCAATATTCTGTATAAGGTTATATTAGCTATAATTGTATCCCCATTCTCCTTCTTCTATATTAAATGAAAATTCTTGTTTTTTGATATAAGAAATAATTATAGTGATATTTTTTTTAAACATATTAATCAAATGAATTAATTTTAGTTGAGTCATCCATATTCTCCTAAAATATAATTATCCTCCCTGTCATCTAAAATATGTTATCTTTGTCTCTATATAATGCTTTACCATATATTAATTTTTACACAAATTCATATTTAAATTATCACTCAACCATTTATCATCTTTGAATATAGATGTTTTTTAAAATCTATATTTTGTTGAAAATTGAAAATTTCTTCCAACATTAAATATTTAAGAGTTACTATTCACATTTAAATGGATTTTTCATTGTTGATTTCCTTTTAAATAAAATCCATTCATAATTAATAACATCCAATATCCATAGATTCATATTCTCATATGATGCATACCTCTTATTCATTTATGATCTATATCATATTTAATTAATGAAAATAAATTTCAATTTTACATTATTCAAAACCAATAAAATATTATTAATTTTACACATAATGTTAATTTATTCTATCTCATCAACTGAAGAAGTTTAATTATCCTCAGTAATAATTTTTTTAGATAAAATATATAATAAAAAATCTGAATCAATATTTTGAAAATTCTTTTATAAAAACTAATTCTATAATAGCCCAATTATTTTTATTAATTTAATTTACACATGTGAGAAATTTCAGAATGTACTATTCAATATTCATTTTACAATTAGAAAACTTAATTCTAATTATTTTAAGTATCATATAATTCACAATATTGATTCAATAATTTTTATTTCATGTTCTTCCAAAAATCACTATATATTTTAGAATAACAATTTTTGTTAGGATAACCCTTTTGGAAGAATAAATAAGAATATAATTTCTATCGAGATTATATCCTTATAGATAAATCATGCGAGTGAAATATATTGTTTCATATTTTTATGAATTTGAGAAAATAAAATTTTCATCATCCACACCCCCTCTATAGGATCTATGAAATAATATTGGGTATCATCGTATTCTTTAAAAACAAATTTTTCTTTACATCGAATGATTTCAATCCCATACTGTAAAATAAATTTAAATTTTCCATGATTAAAAATACATATCAATTGAATTTTTAAATCAGTTAGTACTATAAAATGTTTCCATGAGTATAGAACTATTGATAATGTTTGTTGAAACAATGGTAATAATCTTATTAATTAAATTACCATAACATAAATCCCTGTAACTTTTCACAGTTTTGATCCATTGAGAATTGAATATTATTATCAAACATATTCAATGATAATTAATGTTACATGAAAAGGATATTGTTTTGATGTTTATATGCCTCAATATGCATATCTAATACATTTTTTATCAAGAATCAATCATGTCATCAATTCATAACTATGACCTATCATAGGTTCAAACTATCATAGCAAAGGATCCCACATTAACCAAAATCCGGGTAGGATGTAATCCCTAATTACCCGAAAATACATTTAAAATATTTCTTATAGTTTATAAAATACTCACATTTAAATATAAACAAAACAAGACATTAAAAACATCTTAATTATTCAACTATAATGAAAAACACCATATATGCACTAATATAAATAAATGAACTCATCTAAATTTTAACTCAATTTCGGTTATCCTTACACCTATTACTTCTTCACGCTAGACAATATACATCAAAAAAAATTATAAAATTCTTACATTCCTATTATAATATAACTATATAAAATATTTTAACAACCTATCAGAAAGTGACTAATCCATTTTATATATGCATAATGTTGATAAAATTTTGGGAAGACATGGGATAAAAGATATGATATTTTAATACAAAAAATTAATAGGTTTACTACCTCCAAAACCACTAAGGTAATTTGGGTCAATGTTTATTAAAATATATTCTTTAAAATTTTGTTAAATAGTTATTTATTTTATTCCAATAATCATTCTTATAATCATGAAATTATTCATTAATTATTTTTTATCATTTATTATCAAACATAGAACCATCGAAAAGTGTTGTCTGTTTTATGATAAGGACTAATATATTCACTAATCATTAACATTACCCCTCAGGTGATCTTGTTTATAAATCACCCTTATAAAAAATCATGTTATTTGGATCTATTACTCTGCTTCATCCATCCAATCGACATTACATAAGTATATGCATTGATCAATAATGTTTCTATACATATGATGGACTTTTAATTTTTCAGTCTGAAGGACTTGAAAATTATTATCTGGCCACATTAAAAATTATCGTTATAGAACAACATTGAAAATTTATAACTATTGTAAATTTTGATAATTTTACATATGATGATAATTATATAGGAATTTCTAAAAAATATAGTAAATGTCTTCATCAACTTTTCATTAAAATGATATTCATGATGGAAATTAACATTCATTGTCAAGTTGGCCTCAGAGTGTTTTTTCAATAAATATATATTTTATTATTTTATTACATCATACGTGTATCCTATAAATAAAAAATAAAATAATTCCATATACAAAGTATTATTTTTCTAGTTTTATCATCTACCATTATAATAATTCAATGACTAATTGAATTATTCTAGAAACCCACACACTTATCATATGATCATTATAATTTATATCACCATATCATATATTTAACATGTAACAAATACACTCCAATTTTTTATCAAATTATTTTAACTAATTATGTTATATAAAATTATTACACATTAAAATGTTGAACAAACTAATCTATATTCATTAATATCATCATAACGTATG
Organism: Viscum album; assembly: GCA_963277665.1. Taxonomy (NCBI): domain Eukaryota; kingdom Viridiplantae; phylum Streptophyta; class Magnoliopsida; order Santalales; family Viscaceae; genus Viscum; species Viscum album. The sequence goes on from OY728137.1 coordinate 1,664,909,164, forward strand.
TATGATTATAGGAAGATAAATTATAATTATGAATGAGTATCCATTCATAACTATATTTATGGTATAAAACACATTTACGTTGACAATAGACTAACACCACTTCATCAATAACCTTAGAGCATAAATTTCATACATAGAATGGAATGGATTACAAAAAAGTACTAAATAATATTATATAATGATACATAATGATGTATCTAGGTTCAATAATGAGTCTAACCCATCTATTTCAATTTCTAATTTATTCAAAATATTATATAATGAAGCAAAAATCAATACATATCAACATGTGATTTTATATTGAAAAACACATATTTCAAATGTAAATATTTTAAACATTCAAACACTAGAAAGAATGATATTTAGACATGTTGAATTTTATTATTAATGGTGTCATTATATTATATAAAAATTTATTAATTATAATCACAAATGATATGAGAAATATTTTATAAGGAGTTTGAATTATTAGAACATCATTTCTGTAGGGAAATAAAAAATTTATTTTAATACTTGTTAATTAAAATAATCAAAAATTTTGAATACATGGGAAAACTATTATTCGAATTGTAACCTAAAATAAATTCATCATTGAAAGAATATTAATTATGGAAGAAAAATACTTTTGTATAGTAATGATATGTAAATGATTTTGTTCATACTATTGATAAAAAGTTTTTCATTCAAAAATTTACTATAAGATTCAATCAAACACATTTAACATAGAGTCAAACCATGATAAAATAAGAATTATTAAATATTTTATAATAATGAAAAAGTCATCAGATTATTTTAAAGAATAAAATACATTGTAGAAATTGATTAGTGTTTCAAATAAGAAGAAGGATTTTGTTTTCCATGAAACCATTCTTATGGAATTACAAGTATATAGAGAATGAAATGCAATATAAAAACAAATAATCTAAAAGGATTAATATAGATTAATAAATTACCCAATGTTTAATATAGATATATATTATTGTTTCTGTTAATAGAAATTTAATCATAATCAATCCGAAAATAAAATGATATTCAATAATGAACTCATACTTGAATTATGACATACTTTTTATGATTATTTAAACAATTATAAATTGAATTAAAATAAATTATAATTATAAAATGTATCACATTCAAACCTAATATAGATACCTTGTACAATTATATAATCATATCACCCTTTAATTAACAATCTCTCATTATCGTGATCTTTTTTTTGTGTTACATTCATAATATTTCATATATATTTCTATTCAACATGTATGGTTCTTACAAATTGATAAATATTAAATAATTTATAAAAAAATTATATTAATATAAAAATAAAATATTTTAATCTTTTATATATTTATAACTATCATAAAATTCCAATGATACCGAAAATGAATTTATTCATTTAAGGAGATTTTTATCCGTACGTAGACTTGATTTATGTAGTCATTATCTAACAAAAATAAAAAGATAATGATATTTAATATTTTATAATAACATAATTATAATCATCCCAATTATATATGATATAAGTTTAATTCCCATAATTATATAAATCAATTTGAGGCATTGGTGAAAAAATAATCATATCACTATTTGGAGGTTGTAGTGTACATCTACAAATACAGACAACACATTCATTTCCCAATTAGTAGAACATATGATCAGAATCATTTTATCATGATAATAAATGAAAACTTGTATACTAATGATATATTGGAAATTATGTTAAATAGAATACAATGGACTTAGATAAAGTATAATAGTAACTAAACATTTTTAGAGTCGGATAAGACAGTCACCTTTTTATTGATATAACTCCTTTCCATACACCTATATCATTCATAGGATGGTATTAGGTTAATAATAAAATTACTAAATAGAAAAAATAAATAAAATACATTTTTCAGAATGGTTTAATGTGATATATTTTTCTCAAATTTTTATAATTTTTTAGATAAAATGTCTTTTTTTATAAGTGTGTAAAGAGACGAGAATTGAATTTCAAAATTGATTTAAATATTTTAATGTTATTTTCTTGTGAAAATGGAACCTAATTTAATGAAAATAGATTTACAGATATAATATTTCTTTATATAATCAATATATGTTTCTGTGTGTGTGTTTGGGTGAGTCTTTGATTAATTGATACCCTAATCTCAATGGAAATACACTATTTAAATTGTGTTTACATTAACTATAGAAACACTATACATTTTCTATTTTTAATATTTGTTATCATGAAAATTTATTTTGATAATATTTTATGATAATAAATATTCTGATTGAAAATATTGAATTTGTTTATCAATATTAAATTTCAATATTTTTTGAAGGAAAATATAACATGTTTTTGTAAAATGATTAATTTCTTTAAATTAATTAGATTAAATATTTAATGGATTTTACTAAAAATTAATTTATAATATATAAAAATGGAAGTAATTATATTTTGTAAAAAAATAGAGGGCTTATTTTTCAGGAAAGAAAAACAAAAAATATGATAAACTATATCGTTACATTATTATGATAGAACTACTAAAAATTATTTATATTTGAATAAAAATAATAAACAGATTTAAAAAATATACGAATATATTTCTAAGAATAATTAGTTTAATTATTGAATATATATTTGGTCTTGCAAAATGATTCATATATTTTATGATATTTTTTTATCAATTTAATGTTAAAAATTTGACATTATTTATAATATCTATATTTTCAATGTACAACTAAAAATAATGAATTTGAGAAAAATCCCAAACATTCATCATCAGATGTTATTACCATGATTTATAAAAATATGTTCAGTTCAACCAAATAATGTTTATAAACTGTTGGAATTTTTCTTTTAATAACATTATCATATAATTTTGATTTAATTAATGTGTTATATATTTTGAATGAAAATTTTACATAATATAATATAAATTCATTGGGTTACACATATAATAATAAAAATATACAATATGATCCAAATATATTTCATATGGTAGGTTATATTTTTCATAACTACATTTAAATGTGAAAAAATGATATTTCATTATATTAAATGGGTAATACTGCATCTTTGAACTAGAAAATTGTTTTCCTCCTAAGAGAATTTAATCATCATAGTGTATATCTTAATCAATTTTTTATACCACTCAAACTATGATATCTATATATTATATAACTCATATATTTTAAACATTCATCAGGTATCTTAAACAACATTTAGTCACCTAAAAAACTCAATTTAGTTTTTAAATTTAAAAACCCTTTATAAATATAGTTACAAAATATCAAACATAATATATAACACTTAGATATCATTCATTATAATTTCAATAAGGCACAAATACCTCTAAAATTTCTTTAATAATAAATCAATTATAGTGTATCATATTCATTATCAAATCAATGATGCACTGACCTCATTAGTTCATAACTCATTATGCATAAATTTTATTAAATTTATACATATTTCATTATTCAAATATCATAAATGTTTTCCAAATTAAATATAATTATTTTCCTATATTCATTCAGAATTATTCATTCATTTTAGAAGCTATAATATCATAAAAAAATTCATATAATAGAAAATTGTTTCATTATCTATCAACAATGTTTATGTATTCATTATAAGACTATATTAACAATCCGGATATATGTATACTTCTTATATAGACATATATTTCAGAAAAATTCAACTAAAATATGATTTTTCCATTGAATCATCATGTAAAATATGAATATATATCCAATAGGAAATTATAAACTTTTGATGAATATAATTTCATGGAAATCATTCCTATATCTCACAACATCAACATACTAATTTTCTTATATTTTTATCAGAAATATAAATATTGGTATGAAAATAATAATGAATAAAAAAATTAATTATCAAAATCCAATAGAATATATTCTCTCCCCATTGGTTTGTTACAAGATGTTACCCTATTTGGATCACTACATCATGATTTATAATCCAAAATGGATTACTAGCTCAAATTGGAAATATCCACTTTCAATAAAACAATTTTTAGACAATAATCAACATTTTGCATAAAATCTCTACATGACCCATGTGGTTTCTAAAACATATGTTATTGTTGAAAAAACCATGGGTAAACTGGGGAGAAAAAACATTATACGGTTAGTTTTTTAGTCTTCTACTAATAATTATGTTGTTTGATAGTATTTTGTTTCATCATTCCACCTCCACCCATATGGTTTTAGGAGATTAAAACCCATTGCATGAGGTATGTTACATTCAATCAAAACCAGATAAAATTCAGACAATATATTATCTAATTTATCTCACTATAAAGAAATTTTTTTCTCATAATAAAAAGTAACCATTTGTTTAAGGTCCCCTTTAAAAGGAATTATTTTCCTATTATATGACATATTGTATAGAAAATAACCCCCACGCCCTATTTTTCACATGAGCCTAAGGGACAATAATTATCATAAGGAGGTTAATTTATAATACCATCCATTACAAGATAAGGTACTATGAATATTGTGATGAATCATAAAGGGTGATAAACATTGGTTACAATAATATATTTCTTGAGATTATCATTACACACAATGAGGATTGATGATTCAATAAATCAAAATAACCAGGTATAATTTTGTTAATGATGAATTTCAGAGACAATGAAAATATATAATGAATGAATAACTAAATGGGATGTGATATGTTGTCAAATATATATATATATATATATATATATATTCTTGTTAAAAAATATTAATTAAATTAGAGTGATTGAAACTTTATCAGAATTGAAAAACTAATGAGGAGGAGAAGTTAAATATTTTTTCTTTAATAGGATGATGATCGTTCTCCTAAAATTTATATTAAAATATAATAATATTTGAAAAATCAATGAACATTAATGATAAGATATTCATTTGATTCTTAATGAATATAAGTTTTAAAAAATTTCCCTTAATCAGAATTGTTATGTAAATCAGAGATAAAATAACTTTAAAACCATATGTTGAAATTATAACTACATCATTGGAGTATTCTAATGAAATGTTCCACTATAGTCATTATGTTTATATATTTTGTTAAATAATTGAATAAATGTAAAAATATAATTATCATATATATGATTATATACACAATGAACCAATATATAGTATAAATCTTGAAACTAACTCAAAAATAAGAAAATTATATCAAATTAATGGAGATAAATTGTCATTACTAGTTCCATGTTATTAAAATTCCCAAAAAAATATCACTATTGGTAGTGAAATGATGCGTTTTTTATCATACACCTTATAGTGCAGTTAGGTTTGTAGAAGAGAATATATTTTGATTATATCTATTTATAAAGAGAATATTATTTATCTTAAACTTTTCAGAGTGAAAAATATATAATTTAGGATGAATTTTTTTAACTTGTAGGAGAGGGATAAATTAGTAACCAAACATTTATTATTGATTTTATTTTTTGATTAAATTTTCTTAAAAATAATAAATATGTGTAAAAAAGAACACATAATTAATCATAGATTTTTAATAAAAATTATTACATGAATCTTATAAGAAACATGTATTTGATGACATAATGATGAAAATTAACGTATGTAAACAAAAAAGACTGCACATTTGAACTATTATTTTTTCCTTATTCTGAATAAATTATAATATTGAATATATTCATAAAATCAATTATTTATCTAAAATATCATATATAATACAAAATATATTTAGATATTTTATTTTTATTTTTGGGTCCATGTTAATAAATATGAATACAACGTGATATTTTGACTATTATTTTACTTCTAGTTATATTTTTATCATTTAGGTATAAATATAGTTAATCATTGGATTACATTTTTTTCTAAAGATTATAATACCTATGTAGAATATATAATTTTTAATTAAATTATCTTTTTTCTTTTTGGAAATTACAAATAAGTATCAATAAATAGTATAGGATTGAATTTGAATCATCCATATAATCATTAATATTAGTGCAATATTGTTTTGAAAAAAAATATATTTTTTCCTTTAAATAAAATTAAAACATATTATGTTTATATAGTAATTATAATTACATATATTTATATAAAAATTATTTTAAAAAATTATAAAAAAATTTATTGAAAAATTTAAAATATACATGTGTGATAATAAATATTAATAAATATCTACAATGAGAATTTTATTAATAAATGTTTAAAGTTAAAAAATTATATTTTATATAAAAGAATTTTTTTAAATAATTTATTTCATTGTCATTAAAATTCAATAATAAGGAATAATTTTATGTAAAGTTGAGTAATAAATTTAAATTTAAATGTCAAAGAAAATAAGAGTTTTGGTTAAAGTTGAATTCAACTACTAGTTTTATCTGTGTTTGGAAAATTAAGTTGAGGAAATTGTAAATATATATAATGACTTAAAATTTTATTCATATATAATATAATACATATAAATTATTACAATTAAAATTACAATTTTATTTTTCAGAATAACTTTCAATGTTCCAAAGAAAAAAAGACATTATTCCCATACTACAAATGAAAAGTGAAAAGAAGTGTATCATTTTTATATTTTAAAATGTAGGGAATAATTTAGAGTCTTGGTTGGTTTTAGGTATTTTATATATGATTAATTATTATTCTAAAATGTATTAAAATAATATTTTAAGAAATTTGTTTATGAATAAAAATTCATATTCATTGATGAATAATTTTTTTAGAATAAAATTATTTAATATAATCTATAATGATATAATTTGATGAGAAACAAATGTTTTTTATTTTTTAATATTTAATTTTAGTGAAAATGGTTAATTTAAATGTAATTAAATTTTTTTATAATTTTCAACAAATTTCAAAATTGAAATTATATTAATACCCTAAAATTATAAATATGTGAAAAAAAAATAAATATCTTGTATAAGTCGTAAATTTATTCTTCTAACATATAATATTGGTTTCTTAACTGATAAATGAATTATTAAATATCTATATTCAACTCATGGGTTACATTCCACAAAAATGACATTCCAAAAAATTTATATAATGGTTTTCTGAAAAATTGTTATCAATAAAATTGATAAAATTGTTCTTCCTACATATATTCGAAGAAACACCATCAGATGTGTGTTAATAAATTATCTATACTAATTATCCATTGTTCAATTTCATTTATGTATGTTCTCTTGTTTCAACTTCCCCAACCTTAAAACTTTGTATGATTCAGAGAGTCAGAAGACATCATCGTGAACTACTTACAAACAATAGTTTCTCAACTACCCACAAGGATGCGAATATAATAAGTGGGATGACAATAACACCACTCTCATATCGTTGTAAAATAATAAATATAAAAATAGAGATATATAAATGAAAATAATAGGAATAATTAGTCATATAAATTTTTTTTATAGAATACATAGAAATAATACATATAAATGAATGGGTGCCCAATGTGGCATGAAAACACCAAGTATAAGTGTTGTAGATAAGAAAATAAAATTGTGGAATCCAGAAAATATAACCATGTATCTCCACTAGCACCATGATCTATGGGCCCACCATCTTCTACATAGCCCATGACCTTTCTTAGATCCCTAAGTATTATGCATACACATTCTTCAATACACCAATAAAATGTGTGAGTAATAAAACCCAATATGAAAGAACAGATTAAAAAATAAAAAATATGCAAATGTATACTATGTTTATTTCATGATAATAGAATATTTTCAGGAATATGAAAATAATCATACGTGAAAAACATTATGTTAAAAAATACACCAAGATCCACAAAGATACCTTTTTCATATCAAATTATGAATAAATACCATGATATTAGTTGTAATCTTGGACAATCCATAGGCCTAGAAATCACATCTCTCAGCATCATGTGAAATAATTACACAACATACTATTTGAAACAAGTGAATCATATTATAAGAGTCTTGAATAGAATTATGTCATTATGATACTAGTAACAAGTTAGTCCTTGAGTAAATATTATACACAGAATCCACTAGGAATCTTGTATATCAAAATAAATCCACGAGACACCATTATAACACTACATTATTTTAGATCCATGTTCTCCATCATAAAAAATTCTTGTACTCTCACACAATATGAAATAACTATTTAATAACGGGACCTATTTTCTTAAAATATTGAAAAATAAAATTAATATAATGATAAACCACATAATTAGGAAGATAATAAAAATAGTATAATACAATGATAATAAAATTGTGGAAATCTTAAATACATGTAACCATCGTTAATCATGAATAATGAGCTATATAAATACATTTGAATCAAATATCACCAATAGGATTCACATGAAACTCCCACTCCATCATGAAACCACTATCATGGAAGGATATAAAATTATGTATTCCCTGTAATAATTTCACAAAAATAAGTGTATATATAAAATAAAAATGTCAATGAAATTCAAACATAAAGGTAATTGGTGATGTACTTCAATTTTAGTCCATACTGTCTGCTCTGAAATTAATTTCCACACAAATAATAAATATAATGTTCACTAAGGACACCAAGAAACAATTTTATATATAATGAAATTGTTTCAAGAGAAATAATCAAGGATTAAAAATAATCATAAAAAATAATTATAAAGAAATAATGATTGATGAAAAAAACATAATACTATTCCAGTGAATTGAATAAGAATCAATCACTCATGAATGATAATAATATATGAAATCCCAAATAGAAAAATAAATATATATCATATAATTCCAATGAACCTAAAGAATGTATTTGATATAAAATATTTATAATTAATTATAAATTTAAAAAACACATCGTCTAATACATGGAAACACAATTCCATCATTGAAAATAATAAAGACCATAAAATCAGAAAATCCAAGAGTCTCACCGATTAACTTTACTAAATCAAATAACATTAGAATCATTAATCACGAATGGTCATTTATTGAATTATATTGATCCACATAATATGATAACATCCTATATTATAATATGTTAATGTATAATTAATCAACAAAATTAATATTCAAATGAATATTATTTTTCATATTAATTCATAAAAAGATGATATAACCATTAAGGAAGGTTGTTTAATTTATTAATTGCGTATATGAATCAATAAAAACTACCAAAAATAACATATAATTATAATTAGTAATTTAAATTTTGAATAGGTTATGATCTGAGAGGGGTAGATAATTTTATTTGATCATTTAAAAAATACTGATGTCGAAATGGATTTACAAAAAACCCATCCATGACCATGATATTAATGATCACATCTCGCTGAATCACCCAACCCTAAAACAAGTTACCAATACATAGTTTGTCATATCCTCACCAAGGAATCCATATTATGGATATATTTTTCCAATATATGGATTCAAGAATCCATAACTAATAATAATGTCACTGATACATATTTTCCAAGTTGTTTTCATTTATTTTCACTTCTATAACATGCCAAAACAGTATTCATGTCATTGGGAATGTGCATGGAAATAACTCTCATTATATTTTTTTTCATTGAGAAATGTTAGGTTTCAAAAAAAATCAGGCATCTTGTGTGTTTTATTTTGAATTATTGATGGAAAAATCCAAATATAAATTTAAACCAATATATTTGATACACAGTGCTCATGAGATTCCACCATTATTAATGATAAACATAAAAACACCATAGATTTGAAGGAAATATTCCATTTCATAAATAAATAAATTTCAATGGATTTTTCAATATCCACCACCCATGAATTTTGATCCGTGAGAAATGTATATGAGAAACATTCTCAAAAAACACCACATACTAACCCAAAAAAACAGGTCCATGGTCCCAGGACTATTATTGGTTTTACACTAGATTCCACAATCTTGGGATAAGTGGAAATATTTTTTCATCATTGTAATTTCTTAGTATGTCCAAAAATATACAGTGGGATCTCTATCTATATTTCATCTAATATAAATGAAATTTATTCATAATTCATGACTTCTATGGGATCAATCGTATACATATGAAACTGATTAGCATGAACCACATCATTATTACATTAGTATGAAATTTATTATCCAAATGTAATTCCAATATCCCAATCCAATATGATCACAAATGGTCCACTATAAAACAAGTATAGATTTCCATTTTCCCTGATTGTCATTGGAAAAACCTAGTAGTCAATTATATAATGACATGGTGACTAATAAGAAACCCCATAGGGCTCATCATTTGGTTGGAATAATCAATCATCATACACTAATCTATGAATAAGATATTATGATTCTGTTTTACACTATATGTGGTCTCCTATACGAAACTAGGTCTGATTGAGGCTGCTCCACCATCCTCTTTACAACAAAGTGGTGATCAAAGAGGCTTTACCAAGAGAGTTATAGAAGGATCCATGTGAATAAATGGATAGTAATAAATGATTAATGAGTACTCACCCAAGCATATATGTTATAATATACTCTATTGAATTAATTAAATAAAAATGGAAAATCCATTTATATAAAGATCGTTTGATCCTACTATCTATCTATTTGATTATAGTTCACAATACTCTATCTCATCTAAGTCTATGAGGCCTTATGTAATCCATACCAAAAATGTGATGTAAAATGTACAGGGATGGTAAATAAAATACTCATGTAAACTCAAATTAATTTTATTATCTCATAGAAATACATATTTCATAACAGTTACCATGTTACATTAAATGACTTTTGTGAAATAATCATCGTTAATTAGACATTACAAATCACCGTAATATAATCATTACTTATTGGGGTCCTTTGTAACTCCATCATAATTACCATAGATACATCATTGTAGATGTACATTGGAACTAGAAGTGTATGAGAAAAACCAATAGTATTCCAGCGATCAACCTTCTCTTATCCAATTCTAAAAGAATATGGAAACTACTCACAAATGTAACACTTTACCCTAGACACCCAAACTGATTCCTAAAGTCATGATACATCATTTTCACTCATGGATATATCACTCAATTGGAGGTATGGATGTCTGTTATAATCAACATCCATATTTTAGCTTTGACTATAACTTCACCTTATTCAAGGAATACATTAACATTTTCTGTCAAACAATCGAGTAATAGATCACCACATTTTAGATGTTCTTGAATCAAAACAGACACTTCATCATCTTCTTGCCATACCATTACCAGGATTATAATAGACTATGTGACCATAAAAATATCTAAAATAATTAATCCATGTTCGCAATGATAATCCATCATCTAATCAATCAACATGATTAATAGGATTCACAACTCCTATGATGTACTCTCCCAAAACTGCAGGGCTACTTAATTCTTCCATCCAAAATATTATACAATAAAATTATCCTATACGAGTAAAAATTATATATCTAATTAATATGTTTTTTGGTGCCCTACAAAAATCCTATAAATCATATTTATATCATAATATGTCATTTTAGAGAAAGTGTCATTTGTTAAATTAATATAATAAAAATATATTAAAATTGACTGTTTCATACTTACATTAATTAATGAAACAAATATAACATCTAAAATTCATGAAAAGGGTAGTTCAGCTCATGAGATCAAAGATCTCATGACTGATAATCATCTATCCACTACCTCTACATAAGTACTACACAAAACTAATTCCTTATGAATCATAATATACAAAATAAAAAATCTATTTCATAAAAATAATGAATAATAGATCAATATTATTCTTCTTCAACAGGATAAGAAATGCATATTCACACTATTCTGATCACTACATGTTAACTATAATTTTAATCATCACAATATTATTGGTGAGTTAATTGGATAATTTCATGATTAAATGTCAATAAAATGTTGCTAAACCTAGAAATATTTCTATTTTGATCATGTTTTAGGGAAATAATTATTACATACCTACTCTATCATCTACATTTCTATATATATCTATATCAAAAACCAAATGACCCACTAATATTTCCCATAAAATCCAATAGTTCCACATAAATATATTGGAATAAAAATTCTATACTCAAAGCATACCTTACATTATCCCAAGATGTATTGAATAGTTCTTTGTTGATGGGGAGTATATAAAATTATCTTAAATGAAAACCCTGATGAATGAGTCATGATATTGGAGGATGATATTTCTCCATAGATCCACAGAAATTGTTAGTGAATTTCTCATTCCAAATGAATTTACCATGTACTATTATAAATTATGTCTTATTTGAAACACCATCAATGAGATGTCATCTGCTCTAAATTGTAACTTTTTATAGTCTAATTATTGATCAATATTATAGATCTACTCAGATCCATTTTTATGATAAATTTTTTTACCTTAAAAAGGATTTATATTCATCACCATCACCTAATTATATATCATGTAATATTATAAGTATTGAATACTACTATCATCATTCATAAAAAACATGATAGATCCACTCTACAGTGATGTAGTCATTTTGATAAATCCCTTATGTCAATACACTTGGTACTATAACATGGGATCATTATACTCACTTATCATCATATGATAATTGAGAATTGAAATAGGAATCATTATTTTCATGATTATTATCTAAATCTAAACACATCATTAATTAAAAATTCTTCTAATGCATTATAGAATTAAATCTTAATAGAGACTGAAAATTAGTGGAAATGGTTTGGAGGATACCACTAATACTGAAGAATGAAATATTCTTGTAATCTATTCCTTGATCATTCCTCAATGAATCAGGTTTGAAGAAATTGTACCAACATCAAGTTCAAATCCACCGGTCATCAGAAACCAGTCCCACTTTAATGAATTAACATAAAACCATATATAATAGAAATTAATATGTTCTTGAATATTGGTCAGGGATTATATATACTATGAATCTCAAAAACAATTTCATCTCCTTAATAATGAAGTCCCACATAATACAATTACTATATATGACTATTATACAAGTTACACATTGTAGAACATGATATAAATTCATGGAACTATTGTATAAAGAAAAGGTAACTAATAATAAAAAGAGGAATGGTATTATAAGTCTAGTAATAACTTGTTCACCAAATAATGGAAATAACCCGTATCAAAAAAATAGTATCCAATATTGATGAAGGAATGAAAATAGCTCATATAGTATATTTCCCATATACACCATCAATTTAATTTTTCACAACTATATAAAATCATCCATTAATAGTTCAAAAACCATATCCCTATGATGAATGATGCATTTTGTTATTCTTAAATGGATGATGGTTTGATCCTTGGTTCAATAATATTGTCTTAGATTACCATTTATTGGAATACATTCGTTATATAAATAGTTTAAACTACTATAGATTCTTATTCATACCTGTTTGATCATACTCTCTCTTAAGTTCCATAATTTCTATTATTTAATTTAATTACATTTGACAATTTATGAAATGTGAAAAAACACATAAGGGAACTAAGAATGATATACATTACTCCAACGGTAAAGCCCCAACCCTAGTTACCCTGAGTCAGTGCATTATTACATAACATTGGCATGATTAGAATAAATCATTTCCCGAAATACCGATCAGTATAGTTGTCTTGAAAAATTGATTACATACATAAACGTTACATTACACATTAGAAAATAAAACAAAACATAAATGATCGTTTTAGAACGCCATTATTCTCTTACCATAACCCTTATTATCAATCATAATACACATATTGTAATCCTGATAAAATTAAAACATAGAAAGGGATGAGCTCAGATGCTTAGTAATGATATCAATATTAAAGAAACTTTTATAAATAAGAATAAAAATTTAAGGTAATGAATAATACTAAATCAAAAGCCTTTTAAACATAAAATTTAGTATAATATGGAAATGATCCAAATAAATAATTCCATTTTAATGGATATTATACTATTTGAATAATCACATGCAATATCAATAGCTAGTTTCATAATAATGGAATGAATAATGCCATAATTCATAACCAGATAGTCAAGGATTTCTTTCAAGACTATAAATAATATTTTTTCCTGTCCTTTCTCTAAGAGACTAGTTTCTCTCATGAGACCTAACGATGAATCAAGGATCTATAGAGGGATCCACACATCATTTACTAAATCCAATGCATTTCTTATATGAAAATGTTTAAACATAACATAAACATTCGTATTAAAACTATAATATGAAATGTCAATAATTTATAAATAAACCATTAATGGTATAAAAAAAACACATCCATGGTCAAACATATCACAAACCCTTAAATACAATATAGAATATTTGTATCATAATAAATCAACTTCAAACAAGTTTAAAATTCATCAAAGGACGTTGACATATATGAAAATGATTTGTAAAACTCTTTGATAGAAATATAAATTTTTCATGAAAACATTTAAAAGTCACAATATATAAAAAGGAATACATTTGAAAACATTTTTGAGTCAAAGTGTCCCATTGAAATTTGAATCATTTCAAAATAATTATCATTTTGAAGGCATTCATGTCCATAAAAATAAATCATTAAAAAACATTTTGAAAATATGGACATTAATGAGAATGATTAATAAGAATAAATATTTAAAAAATTTAAAAGGATTTTTTAGTAAAAATTACCTTAATAAGAATCCCTTTGAAAACTCTATCATGAAACATGGACATTGATTATAAATAGTTCCCAAAAGATACTTTCATAAAAACAACCTCGGATAATAAAGAGACTATGAAATTAACCCTTACCGTGAACGTTTTTGTAGTCGAGGGTACGTTTAACCTCCTGTATAAAGATCGTATCATTTTATTAAATTATGCCAGAACCATATTAATATTTATGATATCATACATTATTCATTTATGACATTATACTACACAATTAATTATAATTTCCATGTTAAATTTACATTTCGGGTAATAATCGCTTTCTTTATCGTACGTGTTTTAACTTGTTTCTCATGATTGTATCACATAGATCAAGATATTAATACATCCAGAATATAAACCATGATTTATATATAATATATATATAGAATATAAATATGTATAACATATATATATATGAAATGTAAAACACTATTTATAGAGATGGTAGTCCGTACATACACATAAATGATTTTTCAGTTTTCATATCGTATTGAACAAAACTAAGTGAATAAGATATATATATATGTATATATATATATCCAGTACCATTATTATGTCATATATGGAATACTTATTAATGATATTTCTTTTATAATCATCATTTAATGCTGAACGTGGAAATGAATGTCACCACTCCATGGAGACAGTAATCCGTACGTACGCACGAGCGAAAATATCATTATATTGATTGAAAAATAGTATATAATTGGATGGTATATAATATATAAAGAATAATTAACATGTTTTATTTATTATTTGCATCACTTATACTCATTATTATACCAATCCAAATAATGAAGTGTTTGAATAACAAACTACACCATGATGTGAAGAAATTCATTTCCACGTTCACAATTCAACTATGATTATAATATATATATAATAAATAAGTATGTAATATATGAAAAAATAATGATACTGGATAAATATATATATATTTATTTACATAAATATATCATATTCACTTAATTCCGTTCAATAAGATATGAAAACGGAAACAGTGTTTATGCATACGTACGGACTACCGTCTCCATAAACGGTGTTTTCCATTACATATATATGTCTATTATAAATATTTATATTATAAATATATATGATATATGAATCGTGTTATATATTCTGGATGTATTTAAATCATGATCTAAGTGATACAATCAAGAGTAACTAGTTAAAACACGTACAATAAAGAAAGTAATTATTTATCTAAATGTTAATTTAACAAGGAAATTATTATTAAATGTGTAGTATAATTTCATAAAGGAATAATGTATGATATCATAAATAACAATATGGTTCTGTTATTATTTAATAACATACTATGTTCAACAAATAGGTGGTTAAACGTACCCTCGACTAAATGAATGTGCAAGGTAAGGGTTAATTTCACAATCATTTTATTATCAAAGATTGTTTTTATGTACGTATCTATTGGGACATATTTATTATCCATGTCCATGTTTCATAAAATAGTTTTTAAAGGGATTATTCTTAGGATACTTTTTACTAAAACATCATTTTAAATGTTTTAAATATTTATTCCTCTAAATTTTTCTCATTAATGTCCTTGTTTTAAAAATTGTTTTTATAGATTTATTTATATAGACAAGAATGTTTTAAAAATGTTAATTCATTTGAAAAGGTTCAAAGTGGTATGGGACACTTTGATTCAAAAATTTATTTAAATGTATTCTTTTATAAATCATGAGACTTTTAATTGTTTTCATTAATAAGAGGTATTTCTCTCAAATGGTTTTATAAATCATTTTCATATATATCAACATCCATGGATAGATTTTAAATTTGTTTGAAGTTGATTTATAATGATACTAATCGTCCATATTTTATTGAAGGTTTTGTGATATGCTTGACCGTGGATATGATATTTTTATACCATTCATTTTTTATGTATAAACTATTGACATTCCTTATGCTAGTTTTAATATGAATGATTATGTTATGCTTAAACTATTTCATATGAGGAATGTATTGGACATAGTAAGTGATGAGTGGAGCCTGCTATAGCTCTTTGATGCATTGGAATGTCTCATGAGAAAAACTAGTATCTTGTCATAAGGCCTTGATAAAATCTTATTTGTTTTCTTGGCACAAGTCCTTGAATATGTGGTTAATAATTTTGGCATTATGCATTCCATCATTATGAAGGCGGCTATTGATATTGAATGTGATTATTCAACTAGTAGAATATCCAAGTAAATGGAATTATTTTATTGTATATTTTCCATATTATGCTGAAGTTTATGATTAAAATACTTTTGTTTTAGTCTTATTCATTTACTTAAATTTTTCTTCTTATTTATCAAATTTTCCCCAATATTGTTATCCTTACTGAGTATCTAAGCTCATCCATTTATATGTTTTAATTTTCTAATTATTACAAGAAGTGTATTATGATTGATAATTAGTGTTAAGCTGGGGGATTAATGGTATTCTAAAAGAATCATTTATGATTTGTTTTATTTTCTAATGTATAATGTAACATTCAAGTATGTAATATATTTTCCAAAACTACATAAATGATGGGTGTTTCAGGACTTGATTCCTTGTAATCATGCCAATGTTATATAATAATGCACTAACTCTGGTTAAATGGGGTCAGGGAGATATAGTTGGCATCAGTGTCTGTATAGTACAATCCTTAAAATATAGATTTAGATAAACTCTGATTAGTTAACATTACCCTAAGATAGACTATGAGGATTAACATTGAATAACTTCCATGAATTTTGGTATTTTAGATATTTTTTGAGTATTCCAAACCATACAACCCTGTCTGGATACAAGCAGGTAGAGGCGACTCTAGCACAGATGTACCTAGGGGTGAAACCCAAAAACACTGCATTAAGCTAGACTCGAATGGGAACTAGTGCACGAAAAGAGGCCTTGTTTTACAGTTGATTATGACACTCCTTGGGATATTCTTAGGATAATTCACATTTTCATTATAAACAATTGTGAAGGGTTTATGAGTATATATTTCCTCAAAGAATATTTTTTTATGATTATGGATTATATCCATAAACTATTCAATTTATGTTAAGTGTTTTACAAGATTGTATTTATGTATTGTGATTCATAAACTAATATAGTTTGTGCCATTGTTTAGAAATGGTGCCTAGTTGAATAAATGTAAGGGGAAGAAGGGAAAAGATGAATATCCATCCTATAGTAAATGTTGGAAGAAACACCCTGGTACTTTCTTGATGGGAATGGGACTTTGTTATAAGTGTTGAGAAAAAGGACCCCAAGTACATGATTGAAAGGGTAAAAAATGTTTCAAATGTACAATATTTCATCTGTAAGGTGTTGGAAAACTATGTGAAACAATGTCCCTATCATTAGAGTATATCATAAATGATGCTATTGGATAATAATGAAGTTATAATACTACCTCAGATGAATATGAATGACTAGTGTTCTTATGTTGTTATTATAGAACTATTTCACTTCTATGTTGTATCAACAATATACTGGTTATATGAATTATGGAGATAAATAATGATTATACTAAAGTCCTTTTTTATTGAGGATTTGAGATTATATGGTTATAAGAAAAGTGAATTAATAGTAAGCTACACTTTTTTGGAAAAATAAATGTTTGAAGGAAATGTAATCTTTAATATGGTCCCAATAATGATGTAGTGATTTTGGAATAAGAAATGGTTGATTTGGATAAATTATATTTGAAATTATTGACTTCCATGGAACAAATTAATAGTTTATTTATTTCATCATAGTTGGAATATTCAATATTTTTTGATATAAGGAATATATCAATAATTATATAAAGGATAAGGGAGTATGAATGTTATCAATAAGTTTTTATGGTAATTCGGGGTGTTACTATGGTTTAACATAATACATGATGAAGGTGTTCACATGTTATTACATGGAAAAAAGGATCTTCATTGTGTTTAAATTCCATATAAATTTTGTACTATGAGATTGGATAGAAGTGTTTTGGATAAGTATAAAGGTTTTAATGGATTAATTTTGAAATTGGATACTATTTTTAATGTTATTTTCGGATTTTTATAAAAAGGAAAACACGTAGACTATGTGACAACCGGTCGCATCAGAAAATGATGCGGGAATCGAACCCACAACCATAGTGCTATTGTAATTTATCTCCTACCACTAGACTATGTGAAGTCCGTAGATTGTATAATGTATTTTTTTTAGGGTTCTGATAGGTGATTTATAAATTCATTTTTTTGTAACCCAATATCAATATGATAAATATAATATATTTTTCACTTCTATTATCTTTTATAGTGAAATATTAGTTTGTTTTAGAAATTAGATAATGGATAGAACTCTACTTGTAAAGTATATATATATTTTTTCTCGTACTCTATGAAGATATTAATTATTAAACATTAGGGAAGGGATCTTAAAACCAAAAATTTGGTATCCTAATTCCTTATGTTTTGTTGATCTGATGGTATTTTATATCATCATTGATTGATGGATTTGATGACATCAATTTTACACTTGTTTGTGATTGACGACCTCAATCACTCCCTCTAAATATTTACATTTTTCCTCTAATTATGTGTATCTAATTGACACCAATATTCTCCTAATTGAGATCATAAATTTTTTGTGACCCTTTCATTTCCCTTTTCCTCTTATTGTGTCTAAATATTATTAAATCAATTTTCAATGTGTGTTTTCCAAAAAGTTATTTTTCAATTTTTAAACCATTTTTTCAATGAACAATTTAAAATTGAGAGGATACAATTTATTTAAGGAGAAAAGAATTTAACACCCCAAGATTTAATAGTACGTTAATTTTTCAAAGTAATTTAATAACTTGCACTACACGCAACACTGAGTTCAAGTGCACTACGACTTACCAAACAAGTAGTTGAAAAGTGGTTATGAATAGTATAAACTAAATTTTGTACTTTATATAATCCTTATAATTTTGGAATCTATATTATGAGTTTCGTAGATATAATTTATGAATAAATTCATTTTTTTCAAATAAAAGAAGTATTTTTTATGAAAATGCAATTTTACCGCCTTTTAACGGAGAACACTTTTTAAATCCAATATTTGAAACATAATATATATAAAAATTGAAAAAATAAAAATATTCTTTAGAATCGGGACATAATAATTTTGTTTCAATAAATTTTTGGTGTTTTTCTAAAAACATTCATATTTGGGTGAATAGTGAAAAATACAATATTTTAACTGAAAACAATTTTTTATTAAAAATTATTTATACTGTTCAATTATTCATTTTAATGGTTTGGAAGTATAAATATATTATATTTTTACCATTTAATCCAATGTTATTCATTAGGAATAATTTCACTTTGAAATTGATAAAAAAACAAGTATCAGACTTTTGTTAGTTATTATTTCTTAAAAACACACTTTTTGGTTTTTAAAACATTAATTAATTTTAAATCAATAAATGTAACTTATATGTTTTATTTTTTCCAAGATGCGATGATGTATATTATGACTGACCTATAGGGATAGTCTATGGGATCTCAGTTTTTTCCCTTCAAACAATGTTGTTGTAGTTTTCAATTTTATGATGTAATGTAAACCTTATAAAGGTATCTAGTACATCCAAGGCTACGAATCTATTTGATTATTCAGGACATGATCTTTTGTGATCATGTCAATGATATGTAATAATGCACCCACTCTAGGCTTTTAGGGTTGGGGAATTACTCTAACGATAAACCACTAAACTGTTGTACATTCAACATCTTCCTCGGTCTACAGTTATATGTAGAAATGATCAAAATAATAATTGGTAAAATATTTATATGTACATAATGGAGGAATAAAACAAAATAAACAATCCTCTTACACCCCTTACATGATAGTCAATGATTTATGTTGAACCACATAGTACACCAATTGATCAATGGTTATATACTAAAACCTAATTTAGAGAAAAAGGATTATCATGAAATATCTATCGATATGTGTGTCGACTTCTTAAAATAAGGGATCACAACAAAATAATTTTTTTGAAATGATTAATTCATAGAGATACAATAAAAAACTCATAATATATCTCCATGACATCTTGTGAACAGTTTAGATTCTGTATATTGGGATTGGACTCCTATAAGAAATTATTTTCTAAAAACACATAGGTGAGTCTATCCAATATTATAACATATAATTCAACATTGTACCACCTATTTTCATATCCCATGAAGAATAATTATGCAAGATTAACCTTCAAATCCACCTTTTTAGTGGGTTCATAGACAGTTTCAATGATTCCTACCCAATCTTCTACATCCAATGACCTGCCAATATCTATAATGTATAGTGTATTAAGTAAAAATATATATCTTTGATAGTAAATGGTAGACCTCCTTACCCATCCAAAATGGAAATGATATTAATATGGAATAACACCTATTGTGGTACCATATACACTACCATTATAGCAGGTTCCTGATAAAAATTTGTTACATCATTCTATTGAATAGGTGGTTGAATGGATTCATCCCCCATTACTAGAGAATCCCAACCCTTTTCGTAATTTAGTCCCATAAACTTGATTTTATTAGGAATTTTTTTAAATGTAATGTAATTGTTTAGAAAAAACAATATATTTATAATAGATCATGATATTTCCATTAGATCATTCATGTTTTTCCGGGGATTCTACACATAACCAAATGTAAAACCCTCCTAGAATTGTCTATTATCTTCAATCCATACCATTATTTTGATCCCTATATATATAACATTATAAAATTATCATTTTTTACCAATTAACTCTAGAATAGTTATCTAACAGCCACCAAGATGAATGATATATCACTAAATCATAAGAACATGTCTATCCTGATCTTATATCTCACTAAAATGAATTAAATTATGGAACTAGTATGCAATACCAATTATGTATATATAAATAATTTGATCCTACATGTATTTCTATGGTTAATGAAGACAAATTGTATCTAATAATATATAAACGAAATCATATCAATATTATCTCATAGAGTAATATGGATTTTCATTTCAAAATTTAAAATAATTCAAATATATCATATATTTTTTATTAAATTAACAATTATTACAAGTATTATATAGTTTTAATTTGAATAAAAACTTGTTTTTTTGTGGAGGCAGTTGTCTTAAAAACACATAATTAATTTTTATTAATTTCATAATAAAATGGGGTAGGGTTGGTAATAGTTTTACAATCATTATAATAACATAATAGTGTAATAATTACCATAATATATCATTATACTATTGTCAAAATTAGTATATATAATATTTAATGAACATAAATAAATACAAAATTTTATTTATTTTACCATTTAATGATAGGGTTTTCCCTTTTATAGGTGAAACATAAAGAAATTTTGGTAATTATAAAATGAACAATACATAGGGAATTTACAGAAATGATATAAAATGTGTAATATAGTATTCTTATGCAAATAGAATATTTTGAAATATATAATTCTTCTTATATAAAATATATTTACTCAATAAAATGGTTTTATAAGGTTTGATTTATCCATATATCCATGTTATGTTAAATATATTCATGATATTTTAAAAACATACTTTTTCACTACTTAAAAAAATCATTTCATATATATCAATAGATTTCATATTAATATTAATTTATCATAGTTAATAAAAATTATTTTCATTTTTTCAATTATGTGTTCAATGATTTGGTAATTAAATATATAAATAAAATCCAAATATATAGTGGAAAAATATTCACATAGAAAAACATGGTTTCAAAATTTAAAAATTTATTCATTTTCTTACTATCATTTAATAATATTTTATCATAAATTTTCCATTCATACTATTATACAATATTTTAATTTTTAATAATATTTTTTTAGCATCAATCCCGTAAAAACCCATTTCTAAAAATATATATTTTTAAGCATAAAATTGTTTTATTAGTTGTTTTGTCAATAATAAAATATTTTTATTACTAGTAATAGAAGACATTATTTTCATTATAACCTTATTTCGTAATGTCTTAAATAATATTCGTAAACATAGAATTAAAATGGAACTATTTTAATTGTCATATTTTAAATTTTAATTTTAATTTTAATGTATGGTATTTTTCACATATATATAACTTTTATTATAGAGTATGTCATCAGACAAAGAATTATTTTATATAAATATAATTCAAATTTTCAAAATGTTACATTATTTCGTATATCAATTTCTATTTACAATCCCACATGAATGATGAATTATGTTATTGTTCCGGATCATTGAGTATTAGACAGCCTACACCTAAATTATTCTAGATTCAACTGAAAGTGATTTTAGCTTAATCGAATGTTAATGTGATGGTTTCAAAGAGTAATATATTTCAATGGTGATTATTTATATGATTGTATATAATAATTATTTTTTATATTAATTATTTATCTCTCATTTTATCACATTTATAATGGATGAATCTAGTAGGAACCAGGTTATGAATGGGTTACATAGATACTTCATAGATTGTCCCAATGGGAAACATAATTAGATAATGACAGAGTGAGAAATAATTTTATTATTCCAATTAATATATTAGAAATTATTATTAACATCATTACCATATATATATTATAAAACATAATATTTAAGAGAATTGTAGAGACTCAATAGAAAAATTGGATGAAGATGATAAAGGGATATTGATTCATTTTACATTTTTTAAAAAAATGGGAAGTGGAACATTGTGGATTATGTTAATGGAATAAGAAACTGATCCATCAACCATAAGGTTGAGAATTAGGTCACATATTTATTAAAAAAATGAAGTTATATATAAATATGGAGTATAATAAAAGTTCTCTATATTGATTCTCACTATCAATTCAATTTTTTATATGTACAAAATTATGGCATTAGGGAAAATAGTTCAATAGTCTATGTGATTAACATAAAAATCAGCACCAAAAATCTAATAGATCATGATATCAGTGAATTTTTTTTGATATGATATGTAATGTAGTTTTTAATGACAAATATATTGTTCCATGTAAACATATTCCTGATTTTGGATTTATGAATGCCTTTTTTCATGTAGGTTTTAATAGAATATTAAATTTTTATATAAAATCACTTAATAAAATCATTATATATTCAACATAATGTGAATCTATTACCATATTTGGGAGATTATGATTCTTCAAAATCATATTATTCTTCGTTAAGGATTGACCTATTTTTAGGGAAAATATATATTTCCAAAAAAAATTAAATATTGACATATCTCAAGAATTTAGATGATTGGTCACATATATCATTTAGAAACAATTATATATTTTCAATACTATAAAATAATTATAAATATGATGTCATAATTTTTTAATGGTGGGTATGGTATTTTCCTTTCATTTAACAACATATTTTTCATTAAAATATTTTTTTCAATAGCATCCTTCCCTTGAAATGTTGAACCAAAATTAGAGAAATTCATAATGATTAATATTATTAATATAATTAAATAATAATAATACCTATATAAAATAAAAAATAATAATCAATTTTAAATGACTTAAAAATAGGTTTAAGAACACCTATTTTTATAAAATTTAATTTTTCAAGGAAATGATTTTTTATTGAAATAATTTATTATCATTTAAATGATATAAAAATACATTTTTTCAATTTTATTAATTTATAAATTTTTTATTCATTATTTTATTATTAATATAGTATTAATCTTTTAGATTATCTAAAATAATTCATTTTTTTATGAATATTGAAAATTATAGATTTTTATTATACAATCACCCTTTTATATTATAATAATTAATTAATGAAAATATTGTTTTAAAAATATTATATATATATATATATATAATATGACATTTTTAATGATATTTTTCTAAAATTCATGTATATAATATTGGAATTGTATATACTTTTTCTTATGTTAAAATTTATATTTATTACCTTATAGAAATTATACTAGTCAATTTGATTTCATATTTAAGATCCAAATTATCAAATTATGAAATATGATTTTTTTTCCAATAAAATTATTATCCCTGATATTAAATTCAAAAACACTAATATTGGTGAAATGAATATTTACAATTAATTGTTTTAATAATTGTGAATTTTTTTAATTTAATTAAATTTATTGAAACTATATAATTAATATGATATAATTTTACAAGTTCATATATATATACATAAACTCATTTATCTTTTTTATTTATGTTTTATATGATTAAAAAACATAATTTTCCAATATAATATTTTCACTAAATATAGAATTTCAATCTGTTTCGTAATTTAATTTAAAATATTTTTCCCATATTAAAATATTAAAATACATTTAATAGTAGATATATTTTTTAGAGAAATAATGTTTTATAAAAAAAATTCATATATATTTATTAAAACTTATATTAATTAGTTACAAACTTGTTACTATAGTAGAAAAAATGTATACTTTTAAAAATATAATGTTAAATTACACAAAATATAAATAAATATTATTTTAAAAAAGAAGGGAAATGTATTTCAGAACCCACACCACCCTCTATTTAATTATGAATCAATTTTAATGATATTTACACTGTAATAGTGTTATGTAATCATTGAGGTGAAATATGTCTTTAGAAAAGTGTCATTTCCCCAGTAAAAGTAGGTCCTCCCACAACACCTTCATGAAAACCATATGATTTTGATTCACCTTAATATTATTAACAATTAACTCTCTATTAATTGTCATGCACATACATATCCCCATGATCGATGAAATATTTTATAATTCCATCAATATATTTGATTTTTTGAAAAGGAAGTTAATGCCCTCTACATGAGTAATTCACTTTCGTATGATTTTTTCGTAATTTTCATATATCTAGTCAATTATTCTCCTTAAATGTATGTACAAAAACATATATAATGTTACTAAAATTAATGTTTATACATTAATAGTTATCTCCCCAATAAAATTTAATAACCGAAACTATCATAAATGAAATAACATTATGAATGAATTACTACCTTATTAAGAAATGTTATCATTGAATGGACATTTTTTAAATTTCATTGCATATATTGGTCCATAATAACATATATTATCAATTTTTATAAAGGGTGTAGAAGACTGAATCACATCATAAATATTATAAAATTTAAAACATTACTCACATGATGTATATGGTTGTAATAAGGTTTTATGTATCTGGAACCATAACATATTTTTTTTAATATAATAAAATTAGCATTATAATTATTTTTTAATTATTTCATTTTACATATTTTTGATTATATATTAAGATTGATAAAATTATTATTTTGATATGTTGAAATCAAATTTTTATTTTGTAGAAAAATGTTCTTCCAATTAAGACATTCATTATGATAAATCAAAGAGTTTTGAAATAAATTTTATTTTAGAGTAAATAGTTTTATAAATTATTTTTATTTATGTAAAAATAATAATATATTTTATCAAAATCTATTAAAATATTAATAATACTTATAAAGTTTCCTATATCATAAAATAATTTAATTTTTAAAAAATAATTATTTTTAGAACAAATGGAAATACTTATATATATAAAATAATTTTCGTAAATGAAATATAAATTTGCAGTCCAATAGATATAATTAGATGTCAAGAAGTTTTTCATTATTTTATTATGAATGAAAAATTTTTTTTAACTCAAAAATAAATTATAAAAAACATCTATTATTATGAAATTATAATAGAAAATATTAAATATAATAAAAAATATACATCAATTCTATGTGGAAGACCTATTGATTATTTGAAATATTTTTTTTCTGACTAATTTATTCATCTGGATATTTTTAATTTATTGCAACACTAAAAATAGTTTTTAATATTAAAGTAGTATTTATTTTTGTATACATTAATCCAAGGTAATTATGTAGTAAGTTAAACATAAATTCTATCATTCTTTACAAGGATCACTATTGTTCCCAGACGTCACATGAAAAACATTATTTCCATGATGGCTTCTGTAACACGTATGACCGAGTTTTACCAAAGAATAATATATTATTAAAAAATATTTTATTTAAAATAATAAGATATAAACCAGATATTAGGTTTGTGGTAATAAAATGGATTAAATATTTATTAAAATACATTGTATAATTTATTGGTCAAAAATTAATTATAAATGAATATATGAACAAGATGAATATAAAGAGAATTTTTTTTTAAAAAACTATTCTTAGGATGATAATATAATTTTTCCTACAAAATATAATTAATTCATACTTTTTAATGTTATAATATATATATATATATATTATAAAATATATAAATGAGTTTTTATATTCATATATTATAATTTATAGGATTAAGATTGGAACAATACCAATTTTACATATAAAAAATATATTTTTATAAAAGATGTATTAATGTCTTTTAATAGAGAAACTATTTTATATCACAATTTTGCAACATTTATAAATTTTATATGTCAAATCAAACATTATTTATAAAATATAAACATAAAAAATATTTTCAGGCTAATTTTAGAAATTTTTCTGTGGTGTTTCTTTTGTTGGTTACTATTAAAAATACTAAATTTTTATTCAATGATGTTTTTTCATCTATTTTTGATATAATGATAAATAATATTTATAATTTGTTCTAAAATATAATTATCAAAATTTTATAAAAATAATCCATCTAGGACCTTGGGATGAATTTGACTTTGAAAATATATGTATAAACTTATCCATGTTTTGAACATTTTTAGATTAAAAACACTCATAGAAATCCAAAAAAATGGATTATATTAAATTAATATCTACCAAATATGTGATTTAGATTAGGAAAAATGGATTATATATTTTGAATTGTCATAAATTATATTATTTAATATTGTCAAAATATTTTTTTTTTAAATGATTAGTTAATGTAATTAAAAATAATTAAAATGATAAAGAAGAAAATTATTCTAATAGAGGACTAAACCTTAAAATATAGGTTAAAAATTACATTAAAACATGTCCAAAATTATTTTTTATGTTAATATTTTTGACCAATCTATCCTTTTATATACTTTTTTCATTACTGTAAACATTGTACAAAAGAAAAAGGTGGGTGGAAATCCCTTTTACAATAAATTATGGGGAATGCCACTCCTCCACATCTTAAAAAAGGAACTCAATCCACTAACATATTTAGACCTATCATGATATTTTTATCTCTGATAATATAATAATAAATAATCCAAATATAGATAAAATTCTTTTAGAATACTCCCATCAGGATTCATTAAAGCATTTCAAGGAATTAAATGAGGATTATTGTAATAAAAATCAAATAAAAACATGGAATATGAATTATACATTAATTTATATATAGTTGTCTGTGTGTTTTATTTCCTCTCATTCATTCAATATGACAATAAAATTGAAGCAATGTTTATGAATATGTATGTCCTACTAGGTCCATGAACATTGTATTTAATTTAATATTAATATATTTTTTAGAATAACATAAATATTTATATACATAATACATATGATTTATAAATCATTGTTTACATTCTGTAAAAAATAAAATCTGGATTTCTATAATTAGATCAAGAATACCAAGTGAAATATGTTGGAAAAAGTACGAAATTATTACCTGAAGAATTACATCAACAAGGAATTTTTAATAAATGAGTATTATAAAGTAATTACTGAATAATATAGGGTATTAAATATAAAAATATGGTTCTATGGTAGATTTTTTTTGAAAATATTATTATTATTAATGATGTTTTAACACTTACAATGAATGTCTAGACTTTAGGTAAAGGAATTTCACCTCACTTTTTATTTATGTATGATACCTAGAATGTTGACCACTCACTTATTTTGTGTAGTGTATATAATACCCAATGACATATTTTATCATAAATTTTATTTATTTATTTATATTATATAATATTTATGATTTAATTCTCTCATGGGGATATCAATTTTAATGTTACACAAGTAGTAATGGATTTTTTATCACACTTTTTATATCTGTTTGATACATTACATATTCACCAATTAATTAATTTTTATATTATATATAATATTCATAAATAAATTATTTGATTATTATAAATAAATTTGTGGGTATTTAAATATCCATTTTATTAAATTTATTTAATTCTTTTGATTGGTTCATAAGATACCATGTCAGTAAAGTAATTTTCATCTCAAGTGACTTCTTTTAGATTCTTAACATTTTGTACACCTATATTCATGTATGGGATGTATAAATTTCCATTTCAAATTCTATACCATTAATATCATTCATTCCTCATATATTATTATTTATGTAATTTTATTCTTTCATATATAGTATGAGTCAATTTTACCAATTAATTAAATGTTTATTATTATAATCTCATTGTTTATCAGGCTTGTTTAAAATTATGCTTCATTTTATGAACTATTATGATCCATCTATAAATAAATCTCATGAAACTTATTTCCTCTATTTATTCATGATATATTAATTTTTAGTGCAATTTTCCATTATTTTTTACTTAATATAATTAAAAATGTATTTTATGAAAATAAAACATTATTTATCCTTTAGGATATAAATATGGGTTCTTTAAAAAAAATATTTCCTAAAAACATTTTAAATTTTTTACAATTATGATGTGATTATGGGAGATATTTTTACCATTTTATCTTTTTTTTTCATAATAATTTATATTAAAATTATTTCTATTTCCCAATCAAGTGTCATTACTAATCATTTTAATTGGAATAATGAATGTTAATCATGTACGAACATACCCACTATCCTGACCATAAATTCCCATTGGCTTCCTTTTTTTACAAGTTTGTTTTAAAAGAATATTATTTTCCGAATATTTGGTTTATCAGTTTATTTAAAATTTCATATCAAATAAAATGGATTTCAAAAATATTTTCTATTTGAAAATTATTTTAAATGATTTTAAAATCTCACTATATATGTTTTCAAATGATTTATTTTTTAAATAAATGTTTTTAAATTATTTCATTTTTCCCTCATTTTAATTAAAACCATTTTCTAGAAAATAGTACTAAAAAGGATTTCTCTCCTTCATATTTTGTAATCATGGTTTTTTTATTGAAATATTTTTTCAAAATTCATATTTTTTTAATAGTATTTTTTCATTGTGGATAATATATCTTCCTCAAAATATGTGTTAAATGATATTTTAATGAATTATTTATATGAAATCGATTTGTGAAAAATATTTTTTAAGAAAGTGTAAATTCGTAAGAAATTTTTCATATTATATTTAAAAATCATTCTCCATTAAAGATAACATTATTTGTTATAGTTTACAAAAACCATTCATCTCCATTCATGAATGGATTATTTTTTATGGAATAATGTCCATAATAACCATTTATCTTAAATGGGTTAGATATTTTAAAATCCTGCATTATTTCATGGGATATCATTTGATGAAATAATTACAAATCATATCCCTTTTGCATATGTTATGATATGATGAAATCTAAATTATTCCCATTTCAATTCATGGGTCATGATATGATTAATTCTTTTTATCTTGTGGATCATGCATATATTATTTCATTATGTGATGGGTGGGAAGTATATCTCCCCCAAATGCATTGGTTAATGATAAATTTTTTATGAGATAAAGAGGTAACATGGAAAGGTATATAAATACCGAAAAAATAATTCCTCCAATGAATAAAATAAGACATTACATGGGAGGGAATCCCAAGAATGATTCCATAGGGTACACAAAAGGGAATCCCAAGTTAGGAAAAACAGTGTACATCTAAGGAAATAATAAACTATATTCAAGTTGCTACATGAGAGAAATCCCAATCCCAAAAAATAGGGTACATTGGAGGGAATCCAAATCCAAAAACAAGTATAATTATTATTATAACAATCCTATCATGTTATGAGGGTATTTTTATACAGCATTGATATAGGGTTTCATATGATTTGTCTCGGCTTCATAATCAATGTCTTTTTCCTATGTTATTATTTTATACATGATTCCATTTTACCACTTATGATCAATTTGATATGAACATAAAATTTTTATGGCATGGATATGTATATGATATTTGATTTGTAGGGGATGATCCTCAATTTTTATTATCATATACTCATACACATATGCTCATGTTATGCTTATCTATCTTTTTTTATTACACTTAATGACCACTTAATCTCAACACATTCTAATGATTCCTTTTAAAATGTTATTTAGAATTGTTTTATGTTTTTTTAATAAATGGGATTAGATGTATGGGATATGTTGATCATCATTCGCCAAACTATAATAATGTGTTCCACGTTTCCCAAAAAAAACTATTATGGTCCATGAGTATGTACATTTTTTAAATGTGATTTACTTTCATCTAAAATATCATAATATCCATGGATGTTAATCATAGGTCACTATAGTTAGAGTTGAAGAAAAGGAGTAGTTATCCTTTTGACACTAGGGTGAAAAAAATCAGTTATAACCCTATGTATGTTTATATAGATATATACAAGGAATTATATAAGGATATGTATACGAATTAGTTAATTTTGATGAAAATTACATTAAATTTTGGTAATGTATAGAATGAGTTTTTTCTAATAAATACATTTATATCAATATAAAACAAGTGGATGTCGTTCTAGAATAAATGTACCTTGAAATAAAATACTCCAAAAATTAAATTCAGGTATGACCCAAACATAACCTAGAATATGAAAATGCTCATTAAAAGCACCTCATATGACACTCATTGAGGTTATACTTTCATAATACACAAAATAATTATTAACTCCAAATGTATCTTTTGAATAAAATATGACTATGAATAACTATGTATAATTACAAGGTTTTATTGATTAAAAAAGAATTTCTCCTAATTTAAAAGGATTATGCATGATATTTTATAATTATAAAGTTTTTTGTCCAGATAAATGACTCTCACAATATAAATTATTTTTTTGGTAAAAAGAGTTGAATAAAGAAAATGGAGGTAACATTGTATGTTTCAGATGTGATGTATATGGTCATGAAAAAAATTGATATAGTAAAGTAAAAATATGATAAAGAGAATTTTAATGATTGTCCAATTAATGGTTATACAAGTGATGATAATGAAATAAAGAACAACATGTAAATGGAATGAAATGTTATTAAAGTCCTTTTTTACATAAAATGTGAGATGCATGATTAAATTGACATCTTACGAACCATAATAAATAAATCATATTTCATATCCTTTGAATAAGGTAATAAGGAATACATTGATAATGCTTAATTAATGGATTAAAAATAATGTTGCAAGATATAATAATATATATCTTAGAAGTGATGGATTATGATATATGACTCATTAATTAATCAAAGATTATTTGTAGAAGTTTTTCATTGAGTATTTTCAAGAATCTGTTAAATGATACCAGTGATCTAGAAAATTGATTTATTGTCATGGAGTGGTACATTTAAAAAACATAATTCCTTGAAAGATAACCCTTAATATGTAACTTATGAGAGGAAAATTTTGTTTTTATAATTATATGATGGATATGAAAATGTAAATTGGATTTTACTTTTTACCTTAAGACTAATAATGGTTTGTTTAAAAGAACATTGTTTATCATGGTTGATGATCAAACCCTTTTATAGATTTAATGAATATATATAATTATGATTTGAATAAGGATAAATGATTTTTTTACTAGTGATTCTTGGTTAATATGGTTATTACATTGTTTCATGAGAATATAATATAAAAATATTAAGTTGTTTGGTATGGGAAAAAGAAAAGACACATTATGATATTTGGAGTATAACTGTTAAGATGATTTCAGGAAATATTGTGACCATGCTCTAAATTTATTTATTTTCTTCTATCGGAATGATTATATTGTTTACTAATTTATAGAATGATTTATAATAAAATTCATATGATGTTTTATAGATTAATTAATAATATCTATGTATGTGGATGTATGCATATTGGAAAACATATAGTTATTTTTATTAAGATAAATAGAATATCATTTCATTCTATTTATGGATATCATGATTTTCTATATTTCCATCAATGAAACATCCACCTTAATTCTATTAAATACTATATGAAGTGGGACTTAATAAAGTATCAACAAAGGGTGTGGATGTTCTAAAATAGTAAAAGATATATTTTCATAAAAAAAATCATCATCATTAGAAATAATTCAGAAAATATTTTTTTTTTCATTATATGTTAATTGTTTATTAACGTATGGCTGTTTAAATAGTAAGAGATTTATGAATTTGAGGGAAAATAAATTCCATTGAACAGTCAATTTTTTTATTGATGATCTAAATCACTACCTAAAAATATTTAATATTTCCCACTATATACATATTTTTAATCGCAAACTATATCCTTCTATGTGGAATGATAGCTAAATATTACATTGTGTAAACATTATAATTAAAAATTTAAATTTTTAAATGATGTATTTTTATTCAATTATACGATGTGGTGTCAATGAAATGATATTTAATTTATTAAAAATTTCACAACATAGAATAATTGAAATGGAGAAATTCATTTTAAGGGTTTTATAATGTAACACCCTGAGATTCTTTGGAAAATTGTTTAGAATTGATTTACTCTTTTTGTTACTGTTCATTTCATAAAACATTGAAATTGTTTTTTATTATTAAAGCACAACATTTGGATAGAATTATATGAAACACTATGATATTCATGCACTAAAAATAACATAATATTTCCATTTATCTACAAGTGGAACTGAGTTATGATTATGTTTGATGAAAATTTTACATTCAACAATGTCATGTGTAAGACTCATTAATGGGTTTTACCAAAGTAGAATATATTATTAAAAATATTATTATTTCATATTATAATATTTAACTAATTATTTGACAAGGATCATATGAATATGATTTAATAAATTATTAAATTGCAAGGATGAATTCATTTGTTACAAATAATTTTCAAAATAATATAATAACCAATGGAATATAAAGGGAAAGTGTTTATAGAAACAAAAATCACCCTAAAAATGTTACTTTATCCCAATAAATTAAATTAATTACAGGTTTTGATTTATATTTATTAAATAAAAATTTTATATATTCAATATGTTGAACCCTCTGGGAATTGAGTTGCTTTATTATATTTTGATAATCCCAACTATATTTTATTTATATCTTAATTATGTTTGATACATCTAAAATATGCTTTATTATATGTTGTTACTTTCAATTATGCTTAATATAAGTCTTTTGGATATATGTACTCTGACCTAACACATTCTGCCAATAGAATGCTTAAACAGTTTATAGCTACCGATACAGAACAGTAGCTACCGTTATGACTTAGAGCTACCAATATCGAATAGAGCTACCGATACAGAGTTCACTGATACATCAAGTTCACCGGTACTCAAAGTTCACTGCTACATCAAAGTCTACAGATACGGTCCAACAAGTCTACCGATAGAGTTACAGTTACAAGCTCACTGGTACTCAAGTTTACCGCTACATCGAAGTTGACGGCTACCGATACAGAGCCACTGATATGCTAAAGTCCACCGATATGCAAAGTCTACCAATACATCAAGGAAGCTACCGATAGGGACTTACCACTACCGATACAAGGCAGAGCCACAGCTACCATTACAAGTCCACCGCTACTGATGCGATCAAGTCTATCGTTGCAGCTACCATTACAAATGATGTCTACCGATATAGACACCCACCGTAACACAAGTCTACCAATATCAAGAGCTACCGTTCCAGAGACAGAACCTAACACTGCTTTAAATTTCTTTATTATTATTTAATCTAACCAATGGTCATATCAGGTATATTTTAATACACTAAAATTTATTTAATTTGTGTTGTTGGTTGTCAGGGAACCGTACCTCGTACCTGCAAAAAGAAATCATTTATTTTGCTGGAGATTGTGCTTTAAATAAAGGAAGGATGTGCTACTACAAAGGGGGATATATATAGATGAATACATAGAGATATACATACCACGAGATGTGCTGGAAGAACAATCGAGCATGAATGAAAAGAGAGGACTGAACTTACACGAAGAACTCATTCATTACTGTATATCAGTGAAGAGCTGAGAACGAGAACATAACACAAGAGCTTCATCGACTGTCTCTACACCAGGAAGTCAAGGAAACAGACGATACTATGTTTTCCAGACAAAAACCAGAAGAGGACTCAGAGCGAATTCTGATCAATCAAAGGAGTCCAGAACTGCACGACAATCACTAGAGCCATTTCTAAACTCTAAATATTTGCTCTGTGATTTATCTTTTTACATATTGAGCAGTGTGTGTTATCTGCTGTATTTAACACACACACTGTCTCTTGTTCTTTAACTGGAGGATTTGTAAATACTCACTCAACACTCTTACAAATTTTATTTCCCACTGGGATAGTGGAAGAGGTCATGTGACATGGACAGCTGGTTTCTGTTGTTTTTGTTTCCCACAGATAACAGTGGTAGAGGTCGTGTGACCTGGACAGTTGTATACTGTTATTTATCCTCGATCTAGTGTGTGGCTCAATTTTATATAATGTTTTGAGAGGACTAAGTCTCAGCTTGAGACTGAACCTCTTGGTTAAATCTTCTGTGCTTATTTATATTCAAAGTTCTTTTTTATTCTGCTGCTAATTACTTTAAAACCAAAACTGTTTTAAAGTCACTTTGATAATTAAACTAGTAAGTGTTTATATTAGTTGTAAATCAGTAAGTTAGTTTCAGAAGTTAATCAACTCTTCTGATTTGATTAGCTGGGAAATAATCAATCCCTTGAGAACCTAACAGAACCTTTACTTTGGTATAAATTCACTACAGTTTAATTTTGTATTTTAATTGGGGGATTTTAAGACAAATTTTTTAAACAGAAATTTTAATTGGAACTCAATTTACCCCCCCCCCCCCTCTTGAGTGTCCACTCCGACCAACATTTGGTATTAGAGGATTGTTTAAAATATTTTGTACTCTTTTTTTCAACTGTGATTTGAGTTGTATTTTAATGTTCCTAAAATTTATGTTATTTCTAAATTTTTATCTCTTTAAAATCTTTGCTTTAAGTAAGTTATCATGGATAATATACTTGAAGGTGTTTCTACCAATAGACCACCATTTTTCAATGGCACAAACTATGCTCAGTGGAAAATCAAGATGAAAATTCATTTAGAGAGCATGGGTTATGATATTTGGACTGCTATAGAATGAGAATATAAAATACCTACTACTGTTAGATCTACTTGGAATGAAGCTACTAAGACAGCCTACTATAATAATTGTAAATCCATGAATGCTTTGTACTGTGCTTTAAGAGATAAGGAATTTAATAGAATATCTGCTTGTAAAACTGCTTATGAAATTTGGGATACCTTAGCTGTTTCTCGTGAAGTAACAACTAACGTTAAGGAAATGAGATTTAAAACTTATAATATTAAGTATGATAATTTTATGATGAAGCCTGATGAACCCATTTCTGACATGTATCTCAGTTTTAACGAAATTTTCAACACAATGATCTCTCTGGGATAGGATGTTCCATCAAAAGAACAAATTATGAGAATTCTGAGATGTCTACCTGAAAGATGGAGAGGAACTTCTGTCTCAATTAGAGAATCGTGTGATATTGGTGAACTGCCAGTCAAGGAATTAATTGGCAAGCTGACGATGTATAAAGAAGAACTAAATGTGAACAAAGAATAAGAAGATGAACCAATAAGGAAGTATGTTGCGTTCAAGACTTCAACTTCAAAGAACAAGGAGAAGGAGAAGGTTCAAGCTATAAATGAAAGTTCAAGCTGTGAAGATAGTGAAAGTGCTTCGGACAGTGATGCTGAGATGGATCACATTTCTAGAAGGTTTAAGAAGTTCTATAGGAAGAAGAAGTTTTTTATAAAATCAAATTATAAAGGTAAGTAGTATAATAACAAGGGACATTTGAAAAAGGATTGGAAGAAATCTGACAAAACAGATGAGGTTGTCTGCTATGAGTGAAAAAGAAAAGAACATATAAAAGAGGACTGTCCAAAGCTGAAGTACAAGAAGAAACATGATTACAAGGACAGTAAGTACAAAAAGGCTATAAAGGCTACTTGGAGTGCATTTGAGGATATCTCCACTGAATCTGATGTTTCTGAGACTGAATCCAGAAATAAGCCAAATATGTGTTTCATGACTAACACATATGAGGTAACAGCTGAAACTCCTGCTTTAAATTCATATTATTCTGGAGATGATTCTGACTCAGAAAACATGTCAAAATATGAACTGTTTGAATATTACGATATGTTAGAAGAAACCTGTAATGAGATGAAAGAAAAATACAAAGGATTAAAGAAACTATATTCTTTAACTGTTAAACATAAATCTGATCTTGATATTGAAATGGAAAAGAATGCTCAGTTTCTTAAAGAAAACACTGAACTGAAATTATCTAATGAGAAACTTAATAAAGACTTAGAAAAATTTACAAATGGTAAAGATACTCTTACTCAGATGCTAGGTAATAAAATAGCACCTAGATACACTACTGGTATAGGATACCAACCTGGACAATGGAAAATTACCAAAACTAAATTCATTCCTAAATCTGGAAAGAATGTAGCTAGTTCGGAAACTTCATATGCTTCAACTAGTTATATTCATAGTTACGGATCAAATAAGGTTTATCTTTCAAAATCTGTTGATTCTACAAATTTTTTGAGACCCATTAGACAAATTTGGGTACCTGAAGTTTTATTGGATAACCTGTCTGGACAAAAGATGATCTGGGTACCAAAATCATTTCCTATCTAAATCTATTTTGTAGGGAACATTCTTAAAGAGAACCTGTAGAAAGACTTTGTATTTGGACAGTGGATGTTCAATACATATGTCAGGATACTTCTCATGCTTTAAAAGCTTAGTCAGAATTAATGGAGGTTTTTTCACTTTTGGTGATAACTCAAAAAGAAAAATCATCGACTTAGGCCAGATTGGTAACACTGACTCAGTATTAATTTCTAAAATTTTATTTGTTGATGGACTTAAATATAATTTGTTAAGTATTTCTCAGTTATGTGATGATGGTTTTTATGTTAAATTTTAAAATGATTCTTGCAATGTTTTTAATTCTAAAAATGCTTTAGTGTTTTCTTCTTTAAGAAATGAAAATGTTTATGCTGTTGATTTAAATTCTTTAGCTATGCAAAATATTACTTGTTTAAATTCTTTTCATAAAGAGTCTTGGCTTTGGAACAGAAGATTAGGACACTGCAATGTACATTCACTTAGAAAACTTGCTAGGAAGAACTTAGTTAGAGACCTACCCAAACTTGAATTTCCAGCAGACAACGTTTGTAATCTCTATCAAAAGGGAAAGCAACATAAAGTTTCTTTTAAATCAAAGAAATAAGTTTCAACTTCTCAACCTCTCGAGTTGGTTCACATGGATTTATTTGGAGCTTCTAGGGTTTCTAGTTTAAATGGGAAGCACTATGTCTATGTCTTAGTAGATGACTTTTCTAGATATACTTGGGTATATTTTCCACCTCACAAAAGTGAATCTTGTTCTTGCATTGTAAAATACTCCAAATCTGTAGAGAACCTTAGTGGACTTAAAATTATAACCCTCAGAAGTGATCATGGCCGTGAGTTTGAAAATCATAAGTTTGAATCTTACTGCTCACACAGTGGCTATAGTCACAATTTCTCTGCCTCTAGGACACCCCAACAGAATGGTGTAGTAGAAAGGAGAAATAGAACCCTTCAGGAAATTTCTAGAACTATGCTTAATGAGTATGACCTACCTATTTACTTTTGGGATGAACCTTTAAATACAGCTTGTTATGTTATCAATGGATTCTTGATCAGACCTGTTCTTAAAAGGACCCCTTATGAGTTGTGGAACCGTAGGAAACCCAAGGTTAACTACTTTAGAGTTTTTGGTTGCAAAGTCTGTATTCTTAATACTAAATATAATCTTGACATGTTTTCCCCAAAAGTGATGAAGGAATTTTCCTAGGATACTCTATAACTAGTAAATCATATAGAGTTTTCAATAAGAGAACCAAATGTGTGGAAGAATCTGTTCACATCAAATTTGATGAAACTGATCAACATGAGCCTAATACTTCTCTTGAAAATCTTTAAGATGATCTATCTTTTTTGAACCTTAATGATAAGGACAGTGGACCTGTAGTAAAAACATCCAGTTCTGGAAATTTTTCAGAACCTGCTTCTGTTGATTCCTAACCTGTTGATGAACCTGAAATTTCTAGTCCTACCTTTACTCGATCAACTAGAATTCTAAAGAATCATCCTTTATATGTTGTTGTAGGAAATCTTGATAGAGGAACACATGCTAGAGCTTCTCTAAGAAATCAGGTTGAACATCAAGCTTTTCTATCATAGTTAGAACCTAAAAATGTCAATGATGCTATCAATGATGAATTTTGGGTAATGGCTATGCAAGAAGAACTAAATCAATTTGAATGAAACAAAGTCTAGAAATTAGTATAAAGACCTAAGGACACTTTAACCATAGGCACAAAATGGGTGTTTAGAAACAAAGTTTATGAATCTGGTAACATCATTACAAACAAAGCTAGGCTAGTTGCACAAGGTTACAATCAAGAATAAGGAATTGACTATGAGGAAACCCTTGCACCTGTAGCTAGATTAGAGGCAATTAGGATCTTACTTGCCTTTGCATCACATCTGAATTTCAAGTTATATCAAATGGATGTGAAAAGTGCTTTTTTAAATGGTTTTATTGTTGAATATGTTTTTGTAGAACAACCACATGGTTTTTCAAATCCTTATTTTCAGAATCATTTCTTCAAACATTATAAAGCTTTATATGGTTTAAAACAAGCTCCGAAAGCTTGGTATGAAAGGCTTTCAAACTTTCTTATTTCAAAAGGATTTACAAAAGGAATTGCTGATCCCACTCTTTTTATAAAAATTATTTCAAAAGTAGTTTTAATAGTACAAATCTATGTTGGTGATATTATTTTTGGATCTTCTAAGAATTCATTATGTACTAATTTTTCAGAAATAATGCAAAATGAATTTGAAATGAGCTTAATGGGAAAGCTTAAGTATTTTCTTGGTTTTCAAATTTTTCAATCTAAAGATTTTATTATTTTAAATCAAAGTAAATATACTAAGGATTTGTTAAAAAGTTTTGGCTTGGATAGTATTAAGGAAAGTGATATAACTATGAGTACCACCTGTAAATTGGATATTGATGAATCTGGGAAACATGTTGATCAAACTAATTACATAGGTATGATTGGGAGTTTACATTACCTTACTGCTAGTCGACCAGATATTATGTTTAGTGTATGTATGTGTGCTATATTTCAAGCTAATCCTAAAGAATCACACTTACTTGCAATTAAAATGATTTTTAAATATCTTAAGTATACTGCAAATTTGGGTTTGTTTTATCCAAAAGGAAAATCATTTGACTTAATAAGTTATTCAGATGATGATTTTGCTGGCTGTAAGTTAGATAGGAAGAGCACATCTAGAACATGTCACTTACTTGGAAAATCCCTAGTATCATGGTGTAGTAAGAAACAGAACTCAGTTGCATTATCTACTGCTGAAGCAGAATACATAGTTGTTGGTAGTTGTTGTGCACAGATTCTGTAGATAAAACACACTTTACTGGACTATGGATTTGAATTTAAGCATGTTTCAATTAACTGTGACAACACTAGTGCGATTAACATCTCAAAGAATAATGTGTCTCACTCTAGAACTAAACACATTGATGTTAGACACCACTTTTTAAGAGATCGTTATCAAAGAGGTGATATAACACTTGAGTTTATAGGCACTGAACTTCAATTAGCTGATATTTTTACTAAGACTTTAAGTTTAGAAAGATTAATATTCATTAGACATGAATTAGGAATGATAACTTACCCTTAAACCGTTAGTATACCTCACCATTAGAAAATTCTCACCATTAGAAAATTCTCACTATTAGGAGACCTCACCGTTAGAAAATTCTCACCGTTAGGAGACCTCACCGTTAGGACATCCTCACCATTAGAAGACTTTACCGGTACATCTCGCGCTGTTTTAACTTTTGTAAAGCCAAGACATTGAATTTTATATATATATATATATATATATATATATATATATGATTTATTTTATTTTTGGATCCTAAATGATATTAAACTGAGTCTATATTTCACTCAATCTCACCGCGAACTCGTCTGTTCGAGTCCTTACAACCTAACCCTCTCAAGCCGCAAAACCCTAAACCTCGAATCTATAATGGACCACGTCAAGAGACCTCGGGTTACAGATGGGAGTGATGAGACGCAAGCGAAAAGACAAAAAGTATCGAATGCTAGTACCAATGGAAGTGGAAGTGGAAGTGTAGCTCAAAGGAATCCAAAAAACCTACATCTCTCAAAGCGATAAATTGTCGTTGAGAAAGAGGTGTGTGCAGAATGGCTCATGGAGAGAAAGTCCTTGGTTCTTAAAGTTTTAGAAGAACAAGGTTGTACTGAGTGCTTCGCGAACAATAATGGACCTTATTACCCATGGCTGGTAAAACAGTTCAACGAGTGATGTGTTTCAATATGAAGATGCTTTGCTAGAGCTTACAGGGAATGGGACCCCTAGAAAGGTGATTGCTGCAGAGATGGCAGGAGAAGATAAGCTGTTGTTTAAATTTATTCAACATGTTGTTAGTCCTAGAAGAGGAGATTTTTCCACTTCGATATTCCAAGACATATATCTGTTATATTTTCTGAAGAACAGTGTGAGAATCAATCTATGTAGATTGATTATGGTTCAAGTGGAAGAGATGACTAGACCAAAGTCCAAATCAAATGCACTGTTTTTCTCAAAGATGATTTCTATGATACTAAAAGTGAAAGAGGTTGTTGGACCTCAGGATGAGCTGGTAGTGGTTAAGGAAAACATCTGTATTACAAGAACTGTCTGTAAATACATGAAAGTCAGTTGGAATCCTTGGAATAAATCATGGGTGAATGATGATGGAAAAATCTATGACAAGTATACTCCTGTGGATCATCCTTCTTGACCAAAGGATGTGAGGGATCCTGGTCTTAGACCAGATGAGCCAGAACCGGTCTACAGTGATGATGAAGCTGAGGAGGAGGAGACATTAGTGGAGGAAGGAGGAGACCTATACTTACCCCCTAGTCCTATGCATCAAGTTATTTCTTATGGAGCAGCTAGCCCTCCAAAAGAACTACCAAAGAGAGAAACTGTCTTGAAGGACAATGATACAGAGACTACAGAAGAAGGAGAAGAATCATGACATTATGTTGTCAAGGACACCTCTGAGGAGGATGAGGCAACTGAATTAGATCATGATGTTAATGGAGAAAAGGAGGCTGATGGTGAAGAAGATGATGAGGAAAATGTTGAAAAAGATCTCAGTTTGAGTCCTCTAATAGTCAGTACATCTAGGACAGTGCTTGATCAGGAAGATGTAGCAGCAACACCTATTGATGAGAGAGTCATTAATGACTTAGAAAAAATGGATATTGAATATGCTGTAGTTGTAGAGTAAATTGCAGAATTACCTCAAGAAGAACAGTTTGAAGAGATACCTCAGGAGAATGTTCCAAGTGAGGGGGAGAATCTTGGCTCAGTATCAGTGTTATATGACATCGAAGGTTGGACATCAGATCCAGGATATATGATTCTTGGACATTCTTATGGAGATTCTGATGAGGAAGACCGAACCCAAAAGGAATCAGTTACCCTATCCACTATGGCTGAAACTGTGGCAACCAAGGAGGACCTTGAGTCCTTAAAAGCTGAATTGAAAGAAGCAATAAGGGAATCAGTGCAAGATATGAAGAAAAGTATGGTTGAAGAGATGAAAAGCATGGAGAAATCCCTTGAGTTATCCATTGGATGTGGTGTGTCCAGTCCTGTGAAAGAAATGATGGATGAACTTAAAGTGTGCCACACTCTAATTGAGAGTTGGACAAGAGCTGTAGTTGCCTTGAGACAATCGATTGCTTCTCTGACTACCATGCATAGCTATCAAAATCAAGTAAACTCTAACATTAGATATATCAAAGAAGTGGTCAAACAGTTTGTGGATGTTTTTGAGGCCTTTAAAAAGTCAGTTATAGAATATCTGAACATCAAGGATGAACTTTTTCAGAAGGTTGTTAGTAGTCTGACTCAATCCTTCAAGGAGACAGTGGCTTTTTCAATTAATCCTCTTCCCTCATCCAGCTCCTGTGTCAACCTTGACCAGATCCGCACTGTTATTCAAGAAGAATTGGATAAGGCCAGTCCTAGTGGTGCATCAGATACTCATATTCTTGCTACCACTGGGGAAGTTAGTAGTTTTTTTCATGATCACCTGCGGGCAGCTACTGCTTCTCAAGAGGCAATCAAGAATAAGGTGGATTCTTATTTTGAAAAGGTTTATACTAAGCACCAAATGACAAACCATTACAAACTCTTGATTGAGAATATGAAGTTACCTCCAGTTACCCAAGCCTTCAGAGAATAGGTTAGTAAGCTCAGGGAGCTTACTCCTGTTTTGGAAAAATTCATTGAAAATAGGGATGATTTTGTGTCTGCAATGGAGAGAGGAGGAAGCATTATAATGGATTTCAGAAAACTGTTGCTACCCTTACTGCATGTGGATTCCAGACCAGTGATTGTACCTCCTTCCTTCCCGCTTATACCTCTGGGAGTACTCCTCAGTTGACTCCAGTTCAAGCCATCAAGAGCTTGACACCGATGATCACGCAGAGGATCTCAGATTTCAGATCCGGTACAGTTTCTGTAGCTGAACCACTAGTTGTGCCTTCAGCTATTCCAAAACCCTCTGCTGATCCTAAGGGAAAGACACCTGTTCCAGAGGAGGATTGAGTGTTTCTAGATCTTTTTTATAGGATTCACTTGTATTTTTTTCTGATTTTATCAGTGTATCTTTTGTATTAATGGAATACTTCTTCATTCTCTACTTTACTGAGTTTCTATTACTTTGTCATTTATTCTCTGCTAATCTTTATCTTTTCTCTGCTACCATTCTTTTTGTTAATCCCCACGGGTGAGAAAATGCGAACATTAGAAAATGAGATCAAATAAGCAATGAGACCTAAGAGTTATCAAAGGGGGAGAAA
The DNA here is from genome assembly GCA_963277665.1 of Viscum album. Taxonomy (NCBI): domain Eukaryota; kingdom Viridiplantae; phylum Streptophyta; class Magnoliopsida; order Santalales; family Viscaceae; genus Viscum; species Viscum album. The sequence goes on from OY728137.1 coordinate 1,664,952,998, forward strand.
CAGACAAAGGGGGAATGAGAAACTAAGACTTGAGGAACTAAGACTTGAAAGGGGGAGGAATATGGATGTTTTGTTCAAAATAACCTTTTCCTTTGATGCAAATTTCTTTTCCACCTTTTCCTCTGATACTATTTCAATTTTCTTGTCATAAGTTGTGATTATCAAAAAGGAGGAGATTGTTGAACCCTCTGGGAATTGAGTTGCTTTATTATATTTTGATAATCCCAACTATATTTTATTTATATCTTAATTATGTTTGATACATCTCAAATATGCTTTATTATATGTTGTTACTTTCAATTATGGTTAATATAAGTCTTTTGGATATATGTACTCTAACGTAACACATTCTTCCAATAGAATGCTTAAACAGTTTATAGCTACCGATACAGAACAGTAGCTACCGTTATGGCTTAGAGCTACCGATATCGAATAGAGCTACCGATACAGAGTTCACCGATACATCAAGTTCACCAGTACTCAAAGTTCACCGCTACATCAAAGTCTACCGATACGGTACAACAAGTCTACTGATAGAGTTACAGTTACAAGCTCACCGGTACTCATGTTTACCGCTACATCGAAGTCGACAGCTACCGATACAGAGCCACCGATATGATGAAGTCCACCGATATGCAAAGTCTACCGATACATCAAGGAAGCTACCGATAGGGACTTACTCCTACTGATACAAGGCAGATCCACACCTACCGTTACAACTCCACCACTACTGATGCGATCAAGTCTATCGTTGCAGCTACCGTTACAAATGATGTCTACCGATACAGACACCTACCGTAACACAAGTCTACCGATATCAAGAGCTACCGTTCCAGAGACAGAACCCGACACTTCTTTAAATTTATTTATTATTATTTAATCTAACCAACGGTCATATCAGGTATATTTCAATACACTGACATTTATTTAATGTGTGTTCATGGTTGTCATTGAACCGTACCTCGTACCTGCAAAAAGAAATCATTTCTTTTGCTGGAGCTCGTGCTTTAAATAAAGTAAGTATGTGCTACTGCAAATGGGGAAAGATATAGATGAATACATAGAGATATATATACCACGAGGTGTGATGGAATAACAACCGAGCGTGAATGAAAAGAGACAACTGAACTTACACGAAGAACTCATTCATTACTGCATACCAGTGAAGAGCTGAGAATGAGAACATAACACAATAGCTTCATCGACTGTCTCTACACCTGGAAGTCAAGGAAACAGACTATACTCTGTTTTCCAGACAAAAACCAAAAGAGAACTCATAGCGAATTCTGATCAATCAAAGGAGTCCAGAACAGCACGAAAATCACTAGAGCCATTTCTAAACTCTAAATATTTGCTCTGTGATTTATCTTTTTACATATTGAGCAGTGTGTGTTATCTACTGTATTTAACACACACACTGTCTCTTTTTCTTTAACTGGAGGATTTGTAAATCCTCACTAAACACTCTTACATCTTTTATTTCCCACTGGGATAGTGGTAGAGGTCGTGTGACCTAGACAGCTGGTTGCTGTTGTTTTTGTTTCCCACGGATAACAGTAGTAGAGGTCGTGTGACCTGGACAGCTGTATACTGTTGTTTATCCCCGATCCAGGTAGTGGATCACTTTTATATAATGTTTCTAGAGGACTAAGTCTCAACTTGAGACTGAACCTCTTGGTTAAATCTACTGTGCTTATTTATATTCAAAGTTCTTTTTTATTCCGCCACTAATTACTTTAAAACCAAAATTGTTTTAAAGTCACTTTCATAATTAAACTCGCAAGTGTTTATATTAGTTTTAAATCAGTAAGTCACTTTCAAAAGTTAATCAACTCTTCTGATTTGATTAGCTGGGAAATAATCAATCCCTTGAAAACCTAACAGAACCTTTACTTTGGTATAAATTCACTACAGTTTAATTTTGTATTTTAATTGGGGGATTTTAAGACAAAGTTTTTAAACAGAAATTTTAATTGGAACTCAATTCACCCCCCCCCCCCTCTTGAGTGTCCACTCTGACCAACACAATATAATTTTTTTACATTCATTGAATACTTTGTACAAACATAAAATAGAAAGAAACCCAATATGACAAATAATACTGATACTTCTATAAAAGCAGTATTAATGCCGATTAATGTAGAACCCATTCTAATTAATAATTTGGAATCACATATAATTTTTAAGTATACAAATATAGTTAAATTATTAACATAAATCATATAAATTATTATAGGGATAATTTTTAAGTTTTACTATGATTATTTATTTTTTGATTAATATTAAGAAATACTGAATTTTAAATCAGAACTCTTTTTTAATCAAATTTATTAATAACGATACATTATATTGGTAATTAAATTCAAAGTATAAATATATTAATTTTACATAATTTAATCCAATTTTGGTCATTAGGATCAATTTTACATTGAATGTATATATAAAACATAGAGTTATTATGATAAATATTTCTTTAAAAAAACCCACATAGACCTCCTCCATGCAAGATTAATTTTAAATTAAAATTATCTACCTATGTTATTATAATTTTTACATTATTGTTAAATATTTTTAATCAAAATAATTTATAATGTAAAATATGGTCATCTTAATTATTGAAAATAAATATAAGATAATTAACTTAAAATTAATTATAATGATTTAGAGGAAAAATAGACTATCAATGGACTAAAACATAAACTGAATGTCCAAAATAACATAAAATATTTTAAAAATAAAATTTTATGTTCTTATTTATACCATATTCTCATTTTTTTATTATATTGATCATTATTTGAGAGACTCTTAATCAAAAAATGAAGGTTTAACTCTTTTTTTGAAAATTTATAGGAATGTCACAAATCCTCAGAAAATAAAAAGGAACACAACCCTCTAACTTATTAAAACATATAAATAGCCATTTATGTTTCAATAACTAATAAAATAATATCACTAAATAACTAAATAACTCTTACAATAATCTATTTTGTTATAAATTCATCCAAGGTTTTACTTTGATAAAAACAAAGAGGTGATACCCAAATAAGATGTAACAACCATCCTCCATCTCCTTTTTTCTCTTTTCATTCTCCACCACTTGAAATATTATTATTCCATTAATTAATAATATCATAAGTATAAAAAATATAGTGATATTTTTCTATTCCATGAATTTTACCAACACATACATTTCCTTCTATCTATTTGGAGATGAACATATATTTCTTGTTTACAGAAAACTATCAGCTTTGAAATTGATATTGTTCGTTTTTTCTTTTATGAACTCTCATGAATGATTAATATATTAGAAACTACTTTTTATATTGTATATATGATACTGAATATTTATTTATACTTATATCATTTTTATTTCAAACATACAATATTTTTTTTCATTATTTGTTACTATGATAACTTAGTTTGTGGATATGTGGACTACCACCTCCTCAATGTGATGTGATTCATTCAAACATTACATTGAATGCATTGAGGATATGTATATTAAATTTATATTATTTATATAAAATATTTATTATAATTGAATTATATAATATATATACAAACATATATATAATTTACATTAATTCGCTAAATATGACATGGAAACAAAAGTAGCATTCATGCGTCCATAAAACCTGATTTATCCATGAACGATGTAATTAATATCATATTTATAAATTTTATAAACTAATATTATTAATTATATAATGAATATATATTATATTTAAATCATAGTTTACATTATTTGAATATGTAAATCATGAAATTTTTTAGAGAATAAATAATAACAATTCATAACACGTATGATAAACAAATAGGTTATTACACGAAACATTAATTAAACATGGAAGTGTTAATAAACGGGTAGTAAAAAGTCATAAGTGAATCATATATGGTATTAGATATAATAATATTTTCATGTGGTATATTTATAATAAAAATATATTAAGTTTATTGTATTTTTGAATTTGTTTAAATAATGTCAAGACAAAATATAAATACAATTCATGTCACTTTTTATTTCCATGAAAAACATCCTATATTCACCACTCACAGAATATGTATGTTGTATATAATAAAATATGGCACGTTATATCACTAATTTAATTTAATTAATTATATTAAAATATTTAAGTTATTTTATTCTTTCACGGGGATCATGGTTAAATTGTTACTCAAGTAGTAGGGGTTTTCTCATCTATGTTTTTAAATACACAAGATATATGCATTATTCACCACTTATTAATTTTGTTTAATTTATATACATTCCATGAATGTGTTATATTATTAATATAATTATATTTATGGTTGTTTAAATATCTATTCTATGATCATTATTTTATGGGTTTAATGATTCAAATGTTACTGAATTGGTAATGAACTTTTCATCTTATGTTTCCATCTTTGAGATACATGACATATTATACACCTAAATTTTTTTATGGGGTTTATATACATACCTTTGAATTATTATATCCCGAATATACTTATTTCGTGATATATTATTCCTCATTTCATTTTATTACTTTATTTATTATATGACATAATTTCACCATCATGGTAATAATTTATTGCTACAATCTCAATGTTTATTGGTCTTTATTATGATTATGCTTCAATTTATGAAATATTATGACCAATATATAAAAAAACTATTTTATTTTATTATACCATGGATATCCATGACATTTTCATGTATTATTACTATTTCCAATATTATTTTTATTAATAGGAAGGAGAAAACGATTTTATTAAAATCCATCATTATTTTTTCTTGTGGATAGAAATCAGTGTTCTCTCGAAATAACGTTTTCAAAAAAAAATTATAATATATTTTTCAATTATCAAATGATGTTTAAATGATATTTTTACCCAATTTTTTCAATTATAAATAACAGTTTTACAATTAGTCTTATTTTTATTTTTTGTTCATGGAAATTTCATATAGTTTTTAGGCCGAAAAAGGAATGTTCGAAATGGTAAAAACTTACCCAACATCATGATAATGATTTCTCTATAGTTTCCAAAGTATGTTAACAAGAATTTTTTTAAATGTAATTTTTTTCATTTATTATAAAAAAAATTAAAATTTTTTTTAAATGAAAATGGATTTAAAAAATATCATATGTTAAAAAGTAATATAACTGATTTTCAAATATATTGTTACATGTTTCAAATTATTTAAAATTTTAATTTAAAATTATTTTAATGATCTGATGTTTTCCTTATATGTGTTAAAAATAATTTTCTATAAATTAGATCCAAAAATATTTTAAAGCACTTTATTATGTTTTTTATGTGTTTTAAATGAAATAGGTTTTCAAAATGATTTATGTTTTAAAAGATTTCCTTTTAAATGATGAAAATAATTTTCCTCAACATATGTTTTAAATGATATTTGAAATCCTTCATTAAAATAATTTTTTTAAATGGTTTTATGAAAATGATTTTCAAAGAAAGGTTATATCATGTATGAAATGTTAAATGTGATCCTAAAAATCCTCCTCCATCTAAAATGACATATTTTGTTATAGTTTTTTAATACCATCCATATTCTTTCATGATGATTATATGTTTTTAGTTAATTATAATTATGATACATGTATCCCTTAAATTACTTATAGTCTTTAGAAACATGATACTTATCATGGGTTATTCATTAATGAAATGATAATGAATCCCATATATTTTCTACAGGTTATGATGTTAGGAAATATTATTGATAACTATTTCCTTTAAAGGGCCATGATATGATGAATGTTTTCTTATCCTGTGGAATATTCATGTTTGATTTCAATATGTGATGTGTGGGGCCCATATCTCCCACCAATGAATTGGTAACGATTAATGTTTTATTAGATGAATAGGGTATATGAGAGATTAATCAATGCAAGATACTATAGGTAATCCCATTCCTAAAACTAGAGGGTACATTGAGTGGAATCTAAACCTGAAAAAATTCATATATATGAAATAATCCCAATCCAAATAAAAGAGGTTACATGAGAGGACATCCCAAGAACAATAAAAGATGGAACACATGAGGATATCCCAATCACAAAATGAAGGGAAAACATGAGTGAATTCAAATCCAAAAACAATGGTGTATAAGGGAGGTCATCCCAATACCAAAACAAACAATTACCAATACGGAATCCCAATTCCAAAACAATTGGGTACATGGGAGGGAATTTGTTTCCTGAATATGGTGCATGGGTTTTTAGCACCATCATAACATGTTATTAATTTATTTTTATGCTGCCTTATCTTAAGATTTTATATTCTTATATGTATGCCATGACATCCTTTTAATATTTTTAAGCTATATCTTCATGGATGATTCCCTTGTTTCCTTTGTGATTAATGTCTTATGAACTAAGAATATTTATTCCATCACTTATGTATATGATACATGATATGATAGGTATGATCATAAAGTGTTATTTTGATGTTCTCGTACTCTTATGCTCATGTTATTCTTATATATCTCATTTGATTTCCCTTACTAAGAATAATAGCTTAGTAATTTCTTATGTTTCATTTACCCATGTTATAATGAATGGTTTTTTGGATAACTATTAAAGGGGAAGATCATTAAGGTAAATCTATAAGATCCTTAACCAAACTATATGAATGTGGTCCATGATTCACAATACACTATACTATTACGGCACGTAGGCAAATACATTTTTTATTGAGCCTAATATTAATCTAAAATAATGTATTATCCATGAATTTTATTCTTGTGATGCAATCTCATGTCCAAAAATATTGATTCCTTTTTAAATAATTTTTTTCATGGTTATTTTATTATTTTTATAATATATAACGATTCCTCTAAAAAATATATTATATTTTAATTGTTCAAAATATATAATTTTTTAACATAACTCAATTCCACATAATTTTTTTTAAAATTTATGGTATTAGTCAAAATCATATCAAATATAGAAAATATAAAAAAAATTATAAACCAAAGGAACTCAACACTATGGGTTGATTTCCTGTAGTTGTATATAATATATCGAAACCCAATTAGTATAAATTAATATATATTCAAATATCTTTTTATAAAAATAACTACTCAATATCCAATTAAACTTCACTTGAAACCCACTGGGTAATAATTTTCTCTATGTGTTCATCAATAAATCCTTCCAATGGTTTTCTCAATGACATATGAAGAACCTACCATGATTATAGAAGTACTCCTTCAATGAAATGGATTCTCTGTCTCTTTATACTTGTTCAGTAAATTTCTTTTTATTAATTATTTTGTTATCAAATTTTTCAGGAATAATTTATTTTTAGAAATCCATTAAATATCATTATTATTTAAATGTACTTGTTTTCCACCATATATTCTCATTATCTGAATATATGAACCTTTATATACATTAATTGTGTTCGGTAAATTATTCTGTGATTTTCCACAATAATTGTTTTTTAGGATACCCATCCCCATTTACATTAAATCATATTCACCTTGTTCTATATAACCGTAATTTATTAAGTCATTCCATGAATATTACAAAAATTGTTTATTCATGGTATTATGTATGACTAAACACATTCTTATATTATGTTATTTATGTGGCACACAAATTGTTGTACATTATTGATATTAATTATTCATTAGACATTCTTATTATTATCACTATTTGTTACAACATATTATTATTTTTAAATTACATTAATTAAATTAATCATATTATTATCATAGTATTTCTTCACTAGGCTATATATCCCCAAATTATTTTTCACATCCCTTGATTAAATCATAATGTATTAAAGGATGAATAGAATATAATGAAGTGTTATGGTTATTTTAAATAATTTGGTTTTATCATTGATAAATTTTATTAATCTATATATCTAATATCATAGTGAAATTATGTTAATAAATATTTTTGGATCGAATTAGGTATATCATAATGTAGGAAATCATTAAAAAGAGTGTATTTTAGATATGGGTAATCATAGTTGGTATCTGAAAAAGTTCATATTATTATTGGGTATTACATTTAGAAATCCATAGTAAAATCATGAGGTACAATTTCTATTTATTATTTTAAATTAATAGGTTATGAAATAAATTTTCATTATGAGTTATAAAATTTATTTCAATGAGAATCACATATATATAAAAAAATCATAATTTTGACACTGAATTATATTTTTTATAGAGTAAATGAGTATAACTAGAATCAAATTATGAGCAGATGTGTTATCATTAATTCAAAAACAAAAAAAATCATTCTATCATTAGTAAATATTATTATTTCATATCAAACATGATTCTTCATATCGATTCAAATGTGACCTAAAAATAGGGTAGCCGAATTATTAGATAAAATTGAAAATGGGTCCACTATTTTATCTAATATATATAACTTCTCCACTATCATTATTTTAGGTATGAATATACATGTAAACCTTATGGTAATACAATATGTAAAATTCAACTCAATTATAAATATGGATTGTATTTTCATATAGGGATCAATTATAAATATATGGGTGAAGGTAATTACCCTCCATAAAATGAATCACCCAACAATTTAATACATTTTTATGGTGGATGATGGATCTATATTGGAACCATAATTCAAATAACTAATGTTATTTTTGTTTAAAAAATATTCAATTGACGAAATTATAGTGATTATAGAAATGATCATCCTGGATTACATACAATAATAATCATGGGCTCAAAATGTTTAGAATAATGATATATTATACACTACTATTGATTGAAAAATTGATTGATTAGTGAAACTGATCCCACTAATTAGGTATTGTGTATAATTTAATATAATATTATAATCTAATGGTGAAGACTAATGAAATACCCAATGTATAATTTTTTTTACTGTAAGGGAACTATCAGTTCATAATGATTTCATATTGAATAAATAATTAACTAAATATATTCATGGACTCAATTAATATAGTCTTTGGGAATTGCCTCAATTTATTTTTATCTGATGTTATATATAATAATTTTCTGTACTAATAACTATAGGAGGAAGATGATGATAATTTGAATGTATTCAGAATGAAAATTTTAATATAAAATATATATCCAAGTATAATGAATTATATATTTGGTTTAGAGAACGTAAAAATCATATGGCATGTTATCAATGAATAATATATATCTATAATTCCTTTAATAATAGTTTCAATTGAGGTTCATCCTAGAAATACATCTATGACTGATATCTAATGTATTCTTAAATTATTTTCGAATTGTTATAAATTTGTTGGAAATTTATAACTATTTTTATATACATCAATAAACCACAATCAAAGGGGATGAAATTTATGTTCAAATATATTTACTGAGAAATTTATAGAGAAAAATTAATGGACATTCACTGCACCCAAACTCACAATCACCCATAGTGGGTATGGATTTTTCTTCTTCCAGGGTGAATCAAAATATGGATTGTAGTCAATACTCAGGAAAAATATTAATGTGATAATGTATTCCTCCCACTAAATATAGATAGAGGATTAAAACTACCTAATGAGTATTATTTATTTAATTATTTATATTATTCCATTAATTATAAGATGAAATTATATTTATAGGGTGAGGTATAACATATATACATATAATAAGATCCCGAAGTATATATTTACACTAATGGAACTCAATATGTTCTATGTATGGTGGTTAGAGATAATTGAGAATCATAGTTGTCCAACCAATTGTTATATTATTACTATAAATAATGTAATAGATTCTTTGTGAATATATGAAACCATATCCACATTCGTAATGTTGATTAAAATATATAAAAACTAATTTTATATATATGGGATATATATGGGAACCATAATTGAAATGCCAACCTTCTTGGGTCAAATAACTACTTAAGTAACCATTAAATAGAAGAAGAAGGATCCCATTGATGATGATAAAGAGCTAAAAAGACTGTTAAAGATTATTCAATAGTTCAATTTTTTAAATACGGAGTTTTAGTTTTTGTTACCCAAATATATGTCTCATAAATCCCAGAACAAAATGAAGAACCTTTTTATGATGTACATAAATCATTATTCACTAATCATAAATTATGTAATAATATTTATACAGATAGGATGAAAAACAATTCATGTGAAACAAGAAAAACGATATTGTATAATATTTATATTGATTTATGGTGTGAAAGGGAAGTACATGATGAATGATATATGTATTATAGTATGATTCCTCAATTTACCAATACATAATATAAATTGGAAAACCTGATCATATATTTTTTTTGTCAGAGTCTATAGGATATCTATCTTCCAACACAACTTTTGTGAAATAGTAAATTTAATTATGAATTTTGTTAATTTCATTGATATCATGGAAGGCATCCCTCTTGATAAAATCAATATTATATGTATAAGATAAGAGGTGAGATAATAAGTTTTACCACAATCTAATGTTTATGGTTAAAAATTATGATTTACCAAATGTGTCTTTAAGATCCTCCAAAGAGCATTTGATATAGGGATGCGATATTCAATTATTATCAGGAATATATGGATAGTCTGTTTGAGTAATCTATTGAAATCATAATAAATATTTAAATATCATGAATATGAATTTCGGGGACATTGGGATCAATAACATTTCATTGTGGTGTTATAAGATAATTTTTCCCATAATTACATTCATATTATAATGTATAATGTTTATAAGTGTTGAGGATTTATGCTGAAACATGAATTGATATAGATAAAGGGAGGCATCATATTAGACCAGATCTTAACCAATATATGATATTGAATGTCCAACTCATTCATAAAAATATTAAATCTACCCGAAATCAAAAATAAATTACACAATAAATTATTGAAGAAATGTATATTTTGAGGTCAAGAAGAAGGTTATCCTTCATATATACTTATTTTTGAAACTCATAATGTTTTGGATGAATGGAGGGATCATACATATTTAAATCAAACCCATAATTTTATTGATATCATCATTGGCACAATAGATCGTATAGTAATTCAGCATAACATATGTTAATTACATGATGTAATCTATTTAAACAACTTTTTGAAGTACATAAAAAACCCCTAAGAATTTGTAAATTATTATATATTAAATATTCACAATGTTTCTTCATGTGAGGATCAACCATCAATGAAAATATATTGTATATAGAAATTTTTATTAAACAAGATAACATTGTTTGTCAAATTTCTGTAGACGAAACCATTATTTTGAGGCAACATGGGAACCAGGTGCGGGGATTGAATAGAGATACACTTCTATTTTTAATTTCATGAATTGAAATTTAGGGGGAAGATTTTATAAATGGGAAAATTTTGTAATGAATCGCATTTTATAAATTAAATTAACTTCTAAATTAATAGACACATTACAATGTAATGTAGTTATAGAAGAAAAAAGAATTATTTTACATTTATTTTTTGGTATTATTATAAAATAAATCCAATTTTTTCAATGTTAATTGAAACAAAAGATTTATAATTTTCAATAAAATATCATTTCTAATGTGAAAAAATATATTATATTATATTAATAATTATCATAAAATATATTTTAAATATAAAGATATAGTGATATAATTAAGCAATAATATCATACTCTATGAATAACATGTATGATTTCCTTAGAGGGATATGAAATTATTAGTATTTTTCCTTTAGCAATTCCAATTCAAGATAAAAAAATAGAAACATGAAAAAAAAAATCAGTGATGATAAAAGCTCTTATATATAGAGATCACCTCTAAATAAATGATTTTGGAATTATACCAAGAATGTACATTCCTCTAACACATTATCTGCTGAGAGTAAATTGTTCTAATAAGGGTAAATGTATTTAGAATATAGTAGTATGCGTTTAAATATTTCTATACTAATTAAATAAAGATTATATTTTCACTATTCATTATTACATAATATAAATAAATTATTACTTTTTTATTTAGATAAAAACATGATCCTTTTGTAAACATTAAAATAAAAATTTAATTTTTAAAAATATCTAAGTTTTGAGATTAATTTAAATTTCATGAAATATTATATATAAATAATATATAGCCAAATAAATATTATAAATAAATATTATATAACCCAATTTATTTTTTATAAGGGTCACAAAAACATTTTTATCAATAAAACTTACATTTCTTCATATATATTTTTTTATGAAAAAGTGTATAATAATATTTTAATTGTTTTTTAATATAATTATTTTTGGGGTAATCATAATGTTGAAATTATCCAATGGTAAATTTTTCATAATTTTTTTTAGTATTTAAATTCCGAAGATAGTAATATATATAGAAAAAATATAATTTATATATAATATTTTCATAATAGCACATAAATGTGGTAATGTATAATATAAAATACATCCATTAAAAAATGGGTTTTCAATTAAAATTATTTATTTTTAATATTATTTAATTTATTTTATAATCTTATAATGAATCATCCAATTACATTACACAATTTAATGTTTTCTAAAAGAAATTATTTTTTATGATGATTGCTTTATACATCATGAATATCATTTTTCAATGAGTTTGATTATTAAAATAATAAAATATTTGAATCTAAATATATTTGGATGAGTCTATGGATAAAATCCATGGGTTGGATTATGATTCTAAATATATTAAAACATAAATTCCAAAACCATTGTTTCAAAATTAATAATGATTTCATATCTCGTCTGCTATAAATACAAACCCATCACCTCATCCATATTCAATTAAAAAATATTAATTAGGTTCCAATCCATATAAACATAAAATAAAATACCAAAGTAATACCAATATGTTTTAAATTTTTTGATAATATTTTATAAGAACTCTTACTCTTCAAGGTATTATTTTCCCCATCCAATTTATTCATGTAATCAGAGACCATCGTTCTCTATCATGAATCACAAATAAAGACAATTATATACAACAATTTTTCTATTGATAATATTTTTTCATTTCCTATGATAAATTGTATTGCTTTTAATACATTCCCCTAACAATAATAATTTCTATAACCATAGTTATACTTATGTTTTGTCTATTATGGATGTAAATTTATATACCCCACTCCCAGTAATCATTAAATTAAAATTTATTAATCAATACATATATTGTGTGAACAATGTGGGAAAAAAATATGTTCATTATATTAATGGGTGGGGTGAGCCAAAAATTATACATCCCCCATTGAATTGGATAATTTATTTATGTATTGTGTTACCATTTATGTTTTATGCATGGTTTGCATTATTATTGTATTTTATGTTGTATTGGGTGTTGACCTAGATGTATTCTTATTATTCTAAAAATTATATTTTTTCACCATTATTTTGATTTAATTATTATATTATATAATTCAATGTAATGATTTTCATGGTTATGACTCTTAAATTTTATGTCATTGTGATGTACCTATTAACAAACATGTATTATTCGGCTCGTATTACTTATGATTATTCCCTTACATTACATAATATCACAACCATTTATTTTGTTAATCCCTAGGATATCCCAAATAGTATCATAAGATCTATATAAAATAAGATAATTTTATGATGTAATCAAATATTGTATGTGTATCTATATTTCATGTTATTATTCTATGTTAATAATGTTGAGCATTCATTGTTTCAACCAAACTCTATATTTTTATAATGATTTTGATGTAAACAAATACCCATATTTGATATTCTAATTATTTTACATTATGTATATTTCTGGAAATTAATTTGTTTTATTTTCAAAATATTGGAATAATATTAATGGATTTGATTCATCTGAAATATGTGTCAAAGTGTTCAGAACACTATTCAACGTTTTCTAGAAACAATGTTCATACTGTACGTTGGAGAGAGTAGTGTAAGGTTAATATCCTACATTTATTTTACAGGAGTTCAAAAAACTATAGATAATCATCAATACATTTGTTTTAAACCTTACAGATGATATTCCCATTGCATATAAAATGAACCCTACACATGAATTCTTTATGTATCAGAGATTTGATCATTCCAAATTATAATGTAACAGACATCTGAGGATTATTAGTCTGATTTCATGTCAGATTCAAGCCAAATTTTAAAGAACATATTAGACTGATTTAATTCCATTTTTATGTGATTAAAATGATTGATTTAATATGTGTATTTTATTCCAATTATTAAGGGATGTCAAGAAAACTCTATTATTCAATCATTTGAAAATCGTTATCTAATATACGACTTTTGTGGACATAAATTTATGAATAAAGAGCTTGTCATTATTAAATAAAATCTGAGAAAATTAACTTTGGCAGTATATATTTGATAAGATATCTCTTGAAATCATGACATTTACAAGATTAAAATATGAAGATATCCATGTTTCAATGAAAAAACAAAGATACACTTATTCATTGAAAATATCATTTTCTGATTTGCTGCTACGAAGAACTATAAGATATTTTTTAATATCTGAATGTGAGATGTTGATGATTTACATGATCTACATTGAAAATCTATCGTGAATATACTGCTGATTTCTTGCTGAATATATTTCAAGAAAAATTGCAACAAGATTGATTCAGAACTGATCTTATATGAACAACATCATTTTTGAAGATGAAGATCTACTTACCGTTAGTTGTGTACAACTGTAACGGTGAAGGTCAATCAGAAACTATTTATCCAAACAATACCCCTTTATTTAGAGTATCACCTTCTCATACCATGTTGTTTGATTTGTTCTGTGTTTAGAACTATATGGTTTTTTTAGCCTCTAAATTATAATGGTGTCAATTTACTACACTTAGTAGTGGATGGTCATGTGAATAGATGACCGACTAGTGAGAATCACCAGGCTCATGGAGAAAACCATTGTTGGTGTAGACTATATAATTTTTTTCCCCAAACCTCAATAAATCTATGTGTCCTGATGTATATTTATTTATTCTACATAAAAAATCTGATTGATATAAAAGGATATGGTTGATTATCATTATGATTTCTTGAACAAAATTTGGATAGACACAATTCACCCTGAACCCTCTTTAGTATATTATGTATAACACAACCCATTAATTGGTATCAGAGGTGTTTTTTATGATATAGCAAGTTGGAAGTAAAGGATCATATAAGGATCTCAATGAATAATACATGAGAAGAAATATTAATGGATAAATCTACAATCTTCAATGGTGGAACTATGGATGTTTGAAATCAAAGAAGCTCATTTACTAGAAAAAACTTGTATACATAGTCTAATATAAAATTATTACTCCTTATGAGATTCCAGAGAAACCAGAAACATGGAGTGATGCACGAGAAGTAGTGTATGAAATAAATTCAAAATAAATGAATGCAATCATCTATGGTATTGGACCAGAAAAATTTAACCGGTTATCACAATTTCCTACTACATATGAGATGTGGAAAACAATTGCAGTTTCATATGAAGAAACAGACAATGCCAAAAAATGAGGTATGCTACAACAAAACAAAAATTGGAAATATTTAGAATTCATGATGGTTATATCAGAACTAAGTTTAATGGAAGGCTTATTGATATAGCTAACAACATTAATTCCTTGGTAGATCTTATCACCCAAGTAGGCCAAGCCTTGAAAGCACTACGAGTACTAACAACCCAATAGAATGTGATATCAATGCCAATTAATAAATCATCAAATTTTAAAAATATAACAATGAGATAATTGACAGGATCCCTGATGATATATAAATCTATTATGGAAGAAGAAGCTAATCATCATAAAGTATGATAAAAAGATAAAATACTACTTGGAACGTTACATATCAGAAGAAGAGCATAAAGATGAAACAAGAGATCAAAAAAGAAGAATATTCTGACTCATCTGATTCAGTGATAGAACATGAATAGATTGCAATAAATTTTAGTAAATTTTTTACGAAGAAGAACAGACTCTGAATATACTTCAATATAGATGAGAAAGATCCAAAAAATATCAGATGCTGTGAATGCATAAATATGGGTCACATAACACATGACTATCATATTCTAAAAAGAGAACTGAAAAAGAAAGGTTTCAAAAATACTAATTATGAGTAGAAATATAAAAGAGTAATGAATGATAAATTGATTGATTCTAAAAACACTAGTATCACATAAATGACTGGCTCAAAAAATAAGAATCAAATCTAAATGAATACATGTGTTTTGCGGCACATTACAATGAGATACAATCTTATAACTCATCAAATTCGGATTCAGACCCCAGCTATTCAAATGACAAACTTGTATCCTACATCAAATTACTAGAAGAAAGATATGATTCATTATAAAGAAAGCATAAATCACATCTAAATGTTCATAATGCAATTTTAGGAGAAATATATACTTTTCTAAAACTATATCTAGAGATAATTGAGAAATATATCTCATTTAACACAATCATTGAAGATCATGAAACTAATATAAAAACACTGTAAGATGAAGTTGAAACCTAAAAAAAGAAAATCTACCTTTTAAAAAAAGAGAAAATACATTAAATGAAATTATATGAAATAAAGGGATTAAGAAATAAATATATGGAATAGGTAGTAATGGTGAGCAACATAAACTATAGAAAAACTATTTTGTTCCAAATTCTAAAAGTGTAATTTAAAATTATTGTGGAACAAAAGGTTATATAACAAAAAAATGTTATTTAAGAATGCCCCAAATTAGTGGAATTATAAAAGCCATTATTTAAAACAGATTTTTTGACTCAAATGATTATAGAAAGACAACATACATATGGATTTTCAAATCAGTTCTAGCTAACACTGCTAGACCTAAGAGAATATGGGTACCAAAAGAACCCATTTTTTATCTGTCTTTACAGTAGGTGGTCACATAAGTAGAAAAGAAATATGGTACATGAATAGTGTATTCTCCAAGATAATGAGTTAAAAATCATTGAACATTAAATCATTAACTCAAAATAATACTAGAGTAGTCAACTTTGGCTACAATTCCAATGGAAAAAATATTTGTAATGGAACATATGTAGATACAAAAGATGTCTCAATAAATAAAGTTCTTCATGTATAAGGATTGAAACATAACCTGATAAGTATGTATATAATTTGTGATGATATTTATTTTGTGATTTCTCTAACAACAATTATTCTAATTTTAAAGATAAATTGCTTAAATTTAGATCACAATGAACTGACTATGCTTATACCTTGGACATAAATTCTAGATGTAAACTGAAAAGTAAAATTTTTCACTACTATGATAAATGAATCCTGGATCTGGCAAAGAATACATGGACATTTCTATAATTATTCCTTATATAAGTTCTATACGAAACAATTAGTTTCTTATTTTATTAGTCTTAAATTTGATTGTTAATTATTATGTGATGAATGTAAAATTGGAAGTAAACAAAAATAATCCATCAAATCAATTAACAAAATTACTACATCTAAATCTTTAGAACTTCTCCATATGGATATATTGGGACCTGGTAGAGTATAAATTTTTTAAGGTAAATTATATGTATATGTTTTTTTATGACTATTCAATATTTACTAGGATATATTTTATAAAATATAAAAATGGAAATTTTACTATATTAGAATTTTTTTTCAAATTTGTTTAAAATGATAAAAAAAATTAAAATAATTTCCTTAAAACATGATCATTGTGGAGAATTTGATAATCAGTAATTCAA
Source organism: Viscum album (assembly GCA_963277665.1). NCBI lineage: Eukaryota > Viridiplantae > Streptophyta > Magnoliopsida > Santalales > Viscaceae > Viscum > Viscum album. The sequence continues at coordinate 1,664,970,701 of OY728137.1, forward strand.
TTTATTTTGCACCAATCTCGGTATTAAACATGTTACAGTTGGTGTCTGGAGAAAAAACTACTTGTATTTTGATTAAATAAATGAATAATTATTATATATTGTCCATTATTCTACAAGACTATAATATAATAATGTCCTGGAATATTTTTTGCATTCATGGAAGATCCATACTATGATGAGAACCTTGAAATGATATAACAATATTCTTAAATAATGTTCTATAGTTGGATGACATACTATGATAGGACACATAGTATACATATCGTCATGTGTGAGTACTCGTAAGAAGACGAGACTCTCTCTCATGGAGTTTGCACTTGGTAATCTCCAAGATGGAAGATTATGAGAACAGACCCACCAGTTGTAATTCCACATGTTTTGGTGTCTTCGGAGATTACTATCTATGAGCGTGTGTAATGGTACTTAGACTAGAAGATTGTCAATAACTCATTTCAAGATTCACGCACTTAGATTTGTTGATGAAAACCACCATGAAGATAGTTGGTGGGAAGTAGGGTATGTTGGGTGCATCATGAATGACATGTTTTTAATGAATAATTCGAGGAAAGATTTGTCCCTTCCATTTATGGGAGTTGAAAATCAGCCCTTTGATTGAAATAGAATTATCGCATGAAATTCCATGGCCATGGTGAAACGACGAGTTTATTTCAAGTAGTCAAAGAACGAAAGATCAAGCATATAGGTTTATGACACTGTTATGAAACCTTATTTATGATATATTGAGGAAATGGGATTAAATTTCACAGCAAGTGTTCGTATGAGGTGACGCATCAATGCGGCGTCAAATTCTTTCTATTGGGTTCCTTGACCCGTTATTAGACAGTAATATTGGAAATTAGGCTAGGCTGCCTAATGCCAATGAGAAAGAGGTATAGAGGGTCACACACTAAGTTTATCCATGTATATCAAGTGGAACAAAGATTATTCCCATACTTAGTTTAATAATTATTCAAGGAAGCATAAATCATTTTATTTTTGGAAGAAGACTAAAATGAAAAAAAGTACACGCCATGAATTAATGATTACACGTTGTGTAGTTTTTATTTTGAAAACATGTAAACGTCATGTATTAATGATTACACACTGGGTAGTATCTATTCTAGAAAGGAATAGAAAAACAAGTACACGCCATATATTAAGGATTAAACGCAGTGTAGTTTTAGGAAAAATATGTAAACGCTGTGTATTAATAATTACCTGCCATGTTGTTTTTCCAGTTTTGATTTTGAGGAAATATCGTTTTATTAAATTATATTTATTATAATCAGTGTGGGCGCATGTCAAGTAATTAATTACTCAACATGGGGTTATCAAAAGAGTTAATGAAATAAATAAAATGTGTAACACATTTATTTATTGTCATAACATTACAACCTCAAACCCGATTAGTAATATCCTCACAACCCCAACACATTTCCTAAGAATGAATCATTGTGAACAATAATTCTGGAGAACTCGTTCAACGAAAAAAGATCCTCTTCCTCCAAGAACTCTCTCAAGATCGATAGAGTCCCTATTCCATCGAATCAAGATGATCTAAGGAGGACAACACAAGCAAAGGTTTATCCATGATAGCACCTAGGGACTCCATTGGCAACATCTAGATATACGAGGTGCATGTGTGGATCATCTCTATAGGATGTCTACCCTTATCTTCTGCGATGCAACGACGTATCACATCCAAACGTGATCAGAAATATCAACAAATAAAGAACACCAAAATATACTTCTTTTAAATTGATTAAATTAATATTAATCATCATGTAATGATCCTACTTTGTAGTTCTAGGATATTCATTTTCTTTGTATATTTCTGTTATTCGATCGGTAGAGACTTTCATTTAACATCGTATTGATCTCAGATTGATCATTGTTAACGATAGAATCCAAGTGGGCACATCCACCCACGAGCTTCCGCTACACCCGGAACATTCCAATGGTATGAGAGCGAGGTTACAACATTGATTATAGTTATTTAATTATCATTGAAAATTTACGCATTTATATTTGATTCAATTCAAGATAAATTGTTCTCTAATCTGAATATATGAGATTTGTTCTTCCTCCTTCGTTTCTCAATTCATATCATTGAAATGTCCTTTTAACTTTAATTTTGATTAAAATAAAAAATGATGAAATCATCCGGATGATCTGCCCTTTCTATCGGTACAATACAGGAATACACGGTGTGTAATGAAAATTGCATGCCTTGTACTTATGTTCAATGAAAAGGACTGGTCCGCCAAACCAAGCTGCATGAATTGAGTATACCAGAGTTTTATTACACCTTGTTGACTAGAAATGAACGATGCATGGAACCGGAATACATGATGTGTATGTTGAATCAACATGTCGTGTAGTCAGATATAGCCAAACTGAAACTGTGTAAAAGGAGAAGCCATGTTCCACATACATGGGATTTCAAAGCCAGTAACCGCATAATAAGGATGTACACGCCATGTTAGATTAATCTACACATTGTGAACTCCAAAATTTCCAAAGTAGAGAAAACATGCCAAATTCCCCGGTGTATGATTTCGATAAAGGGTGAAATTAAATACATGATATATACTTTCTAGAAATTGAATTTAACCAGTTTTCTTCCAAAAGTACAAATACTTGTACAAGGTATATGGATGAGAAGAATCTCAATGAAATTCAGAAAGTAATTTAAGATAAATAATTTATTAATTATAAGATCATAATTAATTAATTTCAAGTGCGACACATCTTAAATAATAAAACTACTAAAGTATTTTTAATTATAAATATTCGTAAATATTTTTCATGCTATGGATTATCATGAGATTGACCAAAGAACCTTTGTATTTGTGTTTGGATTCATTTAAATTTGTTTAATTTAAATTCATTGGCCTTCAGACCTTCTTCCAATAAAATGTAAGGCCTGCATGCCGATGATTTCTTTAATGTAAACCCATGTAATAGAGAATCTCCCAAGCTAGAGGAGATAGTTCAAAACCAGAAGACGAGGTGAAACCAACCCAATAAGACACAAAGGAAGACAGGTGGGAGCTAAAAAACATAAACCATCGGTTCAAGATGTATTCCCTACATCAAAGTTAGTTTACCAAACCGCTAGATATGTTAACCAATAAATTATTATGAACATGCCATCTTATTTTATTTCTATATGATATCATGGATTATTTATTATGTATGTATTGTTGCGATCACATAGTAAATAAAATGAACAAGCATGAAATGATAGAATAAAATAAAAAGTAGACTATGTGTAACCATTATCAGAACATGGTTAATCACTTAAGCAAGCATCAATTAATATTAACAATAATGTAATAATGTGAAACTATCCATAAAGGATTAAATTCCCTCAATACCATATTAAGTCATACCAAGCCTTTTGTTACTTGATAAAGGGAAAGACTCAATAAAACTATGTGTTTGACCAACCCTTGTTGGACACATTATTTTATAAAGGAATTCCTTATGAAAAGTTTCAGGTTGACTTAACCATATTAAATCAAGAGGAGTAGCCCTTGCTAGACTTGATGTAATATTGGAGACAATTGTAATGCCCTGACCCTAGTTACCCAAATTCGGTGCTTTATTACATAACATTTGTATGACCATAAGGAAATCATGTATCGAAAGACCGATTAGTTTAGTATTATTGGAAACAAGATTCATACATATGTTTAACATTACTACTTGAAAAGAAATACAACACAAATATATTTCATTAGAAACATCCATGTCTCTTAGATTATGTATTCTGGTCACTCATAAGTAACTTCTTCATACCCTGGGAAAATGAAACAAAAGAAACCGGTGACCTCAAACACTCAGTAAGGGTAATTAATACAGCAGAAAATGACATAAATATTAAGAATGGTAAATAATTGTAACCACATGCCTTTACCAATAATAAACATGAATACTATTATAGAAAGAATATGAGCTGAGTAAATAATTCCATAATAAAACCTGATCAGCTGTATTTTACTAGTCGAACGACCACATGAACCATCAATATTATTTCCATAATGAGGGTATGTATATTTCCAGACATTCTGAAACATTTTGTCAAGGCATCAGTCAAGACATATAAAAATGATTAAAGCCTCGGCCAAAATCATAAATCAAATTGGGAAAGGGCCTCGGCCAATACCACATCTAGTTGTCTCATGAGCCCTACCGATGCATCGAGGACCTATAGCGGGCTCCACCCATCGCTTACTATGTCCAATACATTCCTCATATGAAAATGTTTAAATATATCATAAACATTTTTATTAAAACTAGCATATGATATGTCAATACTTAAAACATAAATAATGAATGGTATAAAAATAGAACCTCCATAGTCAAACATATCACAAAACCTTCAATAGAATATGAAAGTTCTGTATCAAAATAAATCAACTCCAAATAAACTTAAAATCCATCAAAGGATGTTGACATAGATGAAATCAAAACTCTATTTAGTGAAATATCTCTTTCTATTTTGAAATAATTTAAGAATAACTTAATTATAAAATAAAATATTTACCTTGAAAATATTCTTATAAACTTGTAAGGGATGCTTTGATGTCTTTATAATGGTAGAAAATAGCTTCACCTGCTATATAGGTTAAAAAATACATTCATACCTTAATTTTGTCAAAAAGTTTAAAAAGGACATTGTTTTGAAAACAACGGAAGGATTCCTTTATAAACATCTTATAAAAAGTCAAAAAAGGGTATAAATTACTTTAACCCATATTCTGTAAAATAGTTAGAAAGTTTTTAAATACATTTTTAATTAACATGTATGTGGATGCTAAAGAGGTCCCAGTAGATAATTATTTATAAACAACCTCGGATAATGAAGAGATTGTGAAATAAACCATTACATTGTACTTTTCCTTGGTTGAGGGTTGGTTAATATCATGTATAATGGTGAAATAATTTTTAATAAATTATACATGAATCATATACATTAATATGATATTATATATGATCTTTTAAAATTAATTTGTTAATAATATCATAGTATTATCATCATTTCGGGTGTTAACAGATTTGTATTTCATTATATTCACTGTTATGTGATCCAAATTTTTTATGTATGGGATGTATATTATTCATATACAGAATTATATCCAGTCCTTAAACATTATTTTTAATCATCAAATGAAAAATTAGACGTGAATTGATATGATGGGGAATGAATCTAATCGCGTTCGTGGAGACGGTAGTTCGTACATACGCATGAGCGATAATATCATTATTTTGATATTAAAATAATATATAATTGGATAGTATATCATATATAAAGAATCATTATCAAGTTATATTTATTATTTACATGAATTTCACATCATTATTATAACCATCCAAATAATAATGTTTTGAATAACAATTAAACCACGACATGGAGACGGTAAGTCGTACATACGCATGTGTGGTGACATGTCATTAAAAGGATGGATAGAATACTGAATATGGTTGTACCATATTTATAATAATATCACAGCATATAGAAGATTATGGATTTATTATTTTAGAAATGGAATAACAAATAAAGAAGAAGTTGAAGAAAAAGTAACATGAAATAGGGTGGTGAAAACATTACCTCTTAATCGGTTTCTTCCTTTTGATTTGATCAAAAGGGCTCCTTAGGTTGGCTTTCTGATAAAAATAATTCCTCTCGGTCGAATTGAGGGAAGCTGGTAGAATATTTTGATAGGGTTTGTCCATGCCAAAAGGCTTTGAAGGTGTAAATTAGATAGAAGGGGGAGTGCCCTTTTATAAGAGGGGTGAGGGGCACCTTTGGAAAATCTAGAAATATTATTTTATAATAAATTAATATTTGGTTTATAATGGCTGAAATGTGGATTATTAAAAGGTTAAGGTAGGGATGGTTGAAATATTTTCAACCAATAGATTTTAGACAGGTATGGTTCACTATATTAACCTTATCATTTATATTTAACTCATAATTAAATAGTTTGACATTTACCATGTCTCTTTGTATTTTTATATTATATAGATAATAAGCATTCTATATACATCCAAGCGACCCCAATGTGGTCCATTAATTATACACCTATCATGTTATAAGTTCATTGGCCGATCCTTATATTTTTAGGAATAGAATATCAATTAATAATAAAATATTTGTTTAAAAACTCTTTTATTTCAATTTTGACACTATTGTGTACTTTGTTTTTGATAATTTCCTAACAGCATTATTACATCAAATAAAATTTATATAACCAATCCTAATATGTCATATTAACCTAAATAATTAGTTTAATTCATAAAAAGTCTAATATTACATATATTTTTATATTTATCAAATCATTTATTTTAATATTTCATTTATTAGGTAGTTACTGCATCACCATTGTGTCATTAATAAATTACACTATTTAATGTCTAGAAATTATAAATAAAAATCCATTATGTAGGAAATATTTTTATCTTTCTAATGAAAATTTATAATCGAATTTATCTTATTTATAACCTTATATTAATAATGTTTTAGTAATTAAACTTGGATTTTAACTCTTTTAACTCTTCTTAGAATCAAATAATAATAAATGTCCTAATCTAATCCAAGTGGACCTAGATTATAATATTTTATTCAAAAGGTTGTTTTTGGTCGAGATACAATTGTCCAATAGAATTAGGACTTGTGTTGGGGTAATATTAATAACATTTTTACCCTAAATTACTCTATTTACTTTTAACATTGGTAAACAAAAGTAAAAAAGATACTATTCACCAAAAATTAGTTTTATCTTATTGAACCACATTTTACTCATTGATATTAACCGAGTCTCTCGGATTTTTAAAATTACACTCATAGAAGTGGGAAAAATATGTTTTATGTGAATTTTTAAATTCTCCTAGGAGGTGGGTAAAAGACGGTGAAAAGTTCAATAACATTATTATATATCTAAAATTATTCTAAACTAACCCCATTGAATTAAATTGAACTTATATAGGTATTAAGTATCTATATTGACCTTAATTAAATTTAAATAAAATAATTAATTATTTAAATAAAAAATGAAGTCCATTTTGAAGTCCATGTTGAATGATATAATTTATAAAATTTCAAAAAGTGGGTATTACTATTAATAACTGCTAGTTTGATTGGTTGTGGTGTGTGTTAGAAATCGAAGTTGCGTACAACACACGCTACTATATTATTCCAAGATAAGCGTACCATGTAAGATAGGGGTGTTTAATTCTCCCCTCCTTCAAATAATTTCATCCTTGATATTTCTACAATATTATTTCATAAAAAGACTTGGGTGGTTCTTCATCATAAGTTCCTCAGGTTCCCACATTGCCTCTTCCATCTTATGGTTTCTCCATAGAACATTTTACCAGACGAGTTGTCTGGTTTCTCAGCACTTGTTCTCTTGTATCAAGAATCCTGATGTACTCTTCTCAATAAGACATATCAGGTTCTAGTTTTAATTCCTCATAAGTGATTACATGTTTTGGTTCAGGCATGTATTTTCTCAAAAGTGATACATGGAACACATCGTGAACTTTAGAGAGACTTGGTGATATTTTCAAACGGTAAGCTACATCCCCAATTCGTTCTAGAATTTACAAAGGTCTGATATACCTGTGACTCAATTTAACCTTCTTAATGATATGTATAACTCTCTTCCATAGAGATACCATCAAGAAAAAATTATCTCTTACCTAAAATTCCAAATAATTCCTTCGGTTATCGGCATAGCTTCTCTGCCTACTTTGAGCTGCTTTGACGTGGTTTTGGATTACCTTCACCTTTTCCATCGTTTCCTACACCAGTTCTGGGCCGATGAGTTTTTTCTCACCAACGTTATCCCAATAGGTTGGTGTGTGAAAACTCTTTCTGTATAAATCATCATATGGTGCCATATGAATACATGAATGGAAGTTATTATTATAGGAAAATTCCACTAGAGATAAATATTGATACCACATACCCTGAAAGTCAAGTGAGCATGATCTCAACATGTCTTCTATGGTTTTAATAGTCCGTTCTAATTGTCCATATGTTTGAGGGTGGTAGGCAGTGCTCAAACAACGTTCAGTATTCAAGGCCTTCTGAATACTCTTCTAGAATCTTGAAGTAAAACAGGGATCACGATCACAAACAATCGATAGGGGTACTCCATGAAGTCTCACAACTTCATTAATATATAGTCTTGCTAGACGTTCAATTGGTGGATCTTCTCTTATTTAATGAAAATGTGCTGACTTGGTAAGTCTATCAACAATGACACATATTACATCGTTCGTTCTAGGAGTTTTTGGTAGTCCCATGATAAATTTCATCGTAATATTATCCCATTTCCTCTCTAGTATGGGAAAAGGTTGAATTACTCCTCCAGGTTGTTGCCTTCCAGCATTCACTTGTTGACAAGCCATACATCTTGTCACTAAATCAGCAATCTCCCTTTTCATATTGTCCCACAAAATATGTTCCTTCAAATCTATATACATTTTGGTGCTCCCAGGGTGTATAAAGAAATTGGAACTATGAGCATCATCTAAAAATTCCCTTTTTAGATCAGCTATATCAGGAACACAAAGTCTCTTCCCAAATTTCAAAATTCCTTCTTCATACACAAGGTCTCTGAATCTCCAATCATTCACAGCTTTAATCTTCATTTGATACTCTTCATCATTGGTCTGAGAACTCTTTATCTTTTCTAGTAAATATGGTTTAGCAACCATTTCAAAAAGTATCGATGTTTCACCATCCATGGTAATCCTCATTTCCATCTTCACCAGATCCATAAATATATGATCCCTTTAAATTCTCATCATGTTTAAAACACCATGATCATTTCTTCTCAAAGCGTCAACCACCTTATTTGCCTTCCCCGGGTGGTAGTGTATCATACAATCATAATCCTTGAGTAGTTCAAGACATCTCCTTTGCCTCATGTTGAGTTCATTCTATGAGAAAATATACTTAAAACTCTTGTGATCAGTATAGATCTCACATTTTTAACCATATAGATAATTTCTCCATAGCTTCAATGCAAAGATTACTGCAGTTAACTCAAGATCATGAGTAGGATAGTTTTTCTCATGAATTTTCAGTTGTCGTGATGCATATGAAATAACTCTATCATTCAGCATAAGGACACAACCATGTCCTTTCTTCGATGCATCACTATAAATAAAGAACCCATCATTCCCTGATGGTAGATTCAATATAAGAGTATTGACTAATATTCTCTTCAGTTCTTCAAAACATTCTTCAAACACTTTTGTCCAAACAAATTTAACCCCTTTATGTGTGAGCTTATTTAATGGGTTAGCCAATCGGGCAACATTCTGGATGAAACGTTGATAATATCTTGCTAAACCAATAAAACTGTGTACCTCAGTTATAATCGTCGGTGCAATCCATTCTTGGATTTCTCTTGTATTAGAAGGATTAACAAGGATTCCATCCTTCGAGACAATATGGCCATGAAAATAAATTTCCTGAAATCAGAATTCAAACATACTAAACATCCCATTTAATTCATGTCTTCTACGAGTCTTCAGGATAATGCGTAAGTGATTTTCATGATCCTCGTAGCATTTGGAGTATAAAAATAAATCATCAATAAATACCACCACCAAATAATTGATATATTCCTTGAAAACTCTATTCATTAGATCTATGAATACAGAGGGTGCATTAGTCAATCCAAAAGGCATTACTATAAACTCATAATGCTCGTACCTAGTTCGAAATGCTATCTTCAAAATGTCTTCTTTCTTCACACACAACATATGGTATCCAGATAGAAGGTCAATCCTTGAAAAGTATTGATATCCATGCAGATGATCAAATAAATCATCAATGCATGGTAGGGGATACTAGTTCTTTATTGTTATGGCAATGATTTCCCTATAGTAGATACATAACCTCGTAGATCCATCATTCTTCTTTACAAAAAGGACAGGGTCTCCCCATGGAGAAACACTGGGAAGATTAAATCTTTTATCACTCAATTCCTCTAGTTGTTTCTTTAGTTCAACTAATTCCACAGTGGACATTCTATAAGGGGTCTTCGATATAGGCCTTGAACCCTGAATTAAATCAATGGAAAACTCAATTTCTCATTCTGAAGGATATCATGGTAAATCTTCCGAAAACACATCAACATATTCTCTCACAATAGGTACATACTCTCTTTGAACATTCCTTTCCTCACCCATAGTTATTTCATTCTCCTCCTCCCTGATAATTGAAATTAGATGAGATACTGGGGGTGGATATATGTAAGAATTAGGGGGTGACGATTCCGCTCTAAAGATAAGGTGTTCTTTGTCATCATCATCAAAAATAGTAACCTACTTCTTCTTAAATTAAATTTTTGCATCATGTTCTGAAATCCAATCCATATAGAGGATTATATCAAGTTCAATCATAGGTATGAAGATGAGATACACAGATAAAGAACACTTATGTGCTCTAATGGGTACTTATTCACAAAACATTATTGCAATGATACTTTCCATGGGAGTTTTGACTGACAAATACAATATTAAATAAAATTCGAAATATCTAATTTTCATAGAAAACTGGGATGATATGAAACAATGTGATGATCCAGAATCAAATAAATAATTTTCTAAACCTAAAGAAATCATTAAATTACCTGCCACCACGTCTTTCGGGGCTTCAACCTCAACAGTAGAGATTTCATAAGCTTGGCCTTGGTCCCTAGGCCTTTTCTGAGGTATGTTTCCCTGTCTCTTAGGACATTTATTTTCATAATGTCCCATATCCCTAAAATTGTAGCATTGAACATTGGTAGTGTCTTTCATTCCTTAATAATCACCAGCTATATGGACTTTCTGTCCACACCAGTAGCATACTCCTTTTCCTTTTAGACAGGCACCAGGGTGGTCCCTTCCGCAATTATTACAAAGTGGAAATTCAATTCTTCCCTTCTTCCATGTTTCTTTATTTCCTTTCCCAAAGTGTTTAGTAGATCTCTTTTTCTCTTTCTCTGATTTAAATTCATAATATTTAAGGAATTGTTTTTCTATTGTGATAGCACATGAGACAATATCTTCATATGACGAGAAGGATTTTGAGACCAATGCTCGACAGAGAAATTGTTTTAACCCATCAAAGAAACAACCAATATTACTTCATGGGTTACTTATATAATCTGAAGCATACCTTGCTACCCTTGTAAAGTGAGCATCATAATTTGAGACATTCTAATCCTCCTTTTGTCTCATACTCAGAAATTTCCTTTACATATCTTCTCAATGGTCACGAGGAAATTATTTTTATAAAAATAGATCTTTGAACTCCCTCCATTCCATATTTGATACTTCATCATCTTCCTTTGTGTTTTAAATCAACAACAACCATTGAACAACATCTACAGTGAGGCGGTAAACTGCCATGATAACTTTTTCCCTTTCACTACTCCCCAAGTCATGGAATATTTTCTCTAAAAAATTTATCCATTGCTCATCTACTAATGGAGTTGTACTCCCATTGAATGTTGGTGGTTGTTTCCTCATGAAGTGATCTAACATTGATCCTCCACACTGTGGACCAGGGTGCTCCATACGGGTAAGGTTATTACTCATAACCTGAGGGAGTTGTCCCAGTATGGCGATTAGCTGATCAACACTAGTTGCATCACCAGGTCCACTATAATTATCTTTATAATGAGGGAAATCTATACATGGAGTGCATGCATTGATATGGTTTCCATTTCTTCCAATAGTTTCAATTTCTAAACAGTGGCATACACTAGATTAGTTTATAAATAGCAATTCATAATTACAAACTTGTAAAAAACATAACATAAATTGAACAGTTTATAGATATAATCCATAATCATAAAAATGATTTCTTTGTGGAATTATATACTCATAAACCATTCATAATGGTTTTTAAAGAAAATAAGAATTATCCTATGCATATCCCCCAGGAGTTTCATAACCAAGAGTGCATCAAGACCCATTGTCGTGCACCAGTTCCCATTCGAGTTAAGCTCTAAGCGGTGTTATCGGGTTTTACCACTAGGTACTTCTGTGCCAGAGCTGCCACTACCTGCTCATATCCAGACAGGGGTGTATTGCTCGAAAAACTCACAAAATCTTTACAGTACCAAAATTCTAGAATGTTCTTATATAATAATCCTCAAAGTCGATCTCATGTCTATGTGATCTAATCAGAGTTTATCGAAATCTAGTTTCCAAGGTTTGTACTAAACTTTCATTAACACCAACTGTAACGCCCCGACCCCAGTTACCCAGAGTCGGTGCACTATTACATAACATTGGCATGATCATATGGAAATCATGTCTCAAAATATCGATTAGTTTAATTTTATTGGAAACCAGATTCATACATATGTTTAACTTTACAACTTGAAAAAAAGACAACAAAAATATATTTCATTAGAAACATCCAAGCCTCCTAGATTTTTCATGCAGGTCACACATAACTAACATCTTCATATCCTAGGAAAATGAAACATAAGAAAGGGGTGATCTATAACACTCAGTAAGGTTATGTAATACAGTGGAAAATGACATAAATATTAAGTATGGTAAATAATTGAAACCACATGCCTTTACCAATAATAAACATGAATACATTAATGGAAAGAATATCAGCTAAGTAAATAATTTCATAATAAAACATAATCATGGGTATTCTACTAGTCGAATGACCACATGAACCATCAATATTATTTCTATAATGAGGGAATGTATAATGCCAGACATTCTGAAACATTTTGTCAAGGCCTCAGCCAAGACGTCTAAAAATGATTAAGGCCTCGGCCAAAACCATAATTCAAATTGGGAAAGGGCCTCAGCCAATTCCATGTCTAGTTGTCTCATGAGACCTAACTATGCATCAAGGAGCTATAGCGGGCTCCACCTGTCACTTACTAAGTCTAATACATTCCTCATATGAAAAGTTTTAAACATATCATAAATATTCGTATTAAAACTAGCATACGAAATGTCAATACTTTAACCATAAATAATGAATGCTATAAAAATAGCACATCCACAATAAAACATATCACAAAACCTTCAATACAATATAGAAGTTTTTTATCATAATAAATCAACTCCAAATAAACTTAAAATCCATCAAAGGATGTTGACATAGATGAAATCAAAACTCTTTTTAGATAAATATCTCTTTCTATTTTGAAATAATATAATAGTCACATAATTATAAAATAAATCATTTACTTTTAAAATATTCTTATAAGCTTTTAAGGGATGTTCCAACGAGTTTATAACGGTAGAAAATTGCCGCCCCGCAGTATATGTTAAAAAAGACATTCATACCTTAATTTTGTCGAAAAGGTTAAAAAGGACCTTGTTTGGAAAACAACGGAAAGTTTACATTATAAAAAACTTATAAAAATTCAAACAATGTTATAAATGACTTTAACCCATATTCTGTAAAATAGTAAGAATTTTTTTAAATGCAATTTTAAGAAACATGGATGTGGTTGATAAAGAGGTCCCAGTAGATAATTATGTATAAACAACCTCGGATAATGAAGAGATTGTAAAATAAACGCTTACCTTGCACTATTCCTTGGTTAAGGGTAGTTTAACCTCTTGTATAATGGTTAAATAATTGTTACTAAATTATAAAGGAATCATATACATTAATATGATATCATATATGATCTTTTAACATTGATTTGTTAATAATATCTTAGTATTATCATCGTTTCAGGTGTTAACGGATTCAGCATTCTTTATATTCTTTGTTATGTGAGCCATATTTGTTATGGATGGGATATATATTATTCATATCCAGAATTATATCAAGTCCTTAAACATTATTATTAACCATCAAATAAAAATTAGACTTGAATGGATCTGATGGAGAATGAATCTCATCGCGTTCGTGGAGACGGTAGTTCGTACGTACGCACGAGTGACAATATCATTATTCTGATATTAAATAATATATAATTGGATGTTGCATCATATATATATAATCATTATCATGTTATATTAATTATTTACATGAATAACACATCATTATTATACCCATCCATATAATAATGTTTTTAATAATAATTACACCACGATGAGGAGACGGTAAGCCGTGCGTACGCATGTATGGTGACATGTCGTTAAAATGATGGATAGAATACTGAATATGTTTGTACCATATTTATAATTACATAATAGTATATAGAAGATACTGGATTTATTTTTTTAGAATGGGAATAACAAATAAAGAAGAAGTTGAAAAAGAAAGGAACTTGAAAAAGGGTGGTGAAAACATTACCTTTTAATCGGGTTCTTCCAATTGATTTGATGAAAAGGGATCCCTAAGTCGAACAGAGTGAAGTTGATGGAATATTTGGGCAGGGGTTGTCTGATCAAAAAGGCTTTGAAGGTGTAAATTAGATATAAGGGGGAGTGCCCTTTTATAAGAGGGGTGAGGGGCACCTTTGGAAAAGCTAGAAATATTATTTAATAATAAATTCATATTCGGTTCATAATTACTAAAAAGTGGATTATTTAAAGTTTAAGGTGTGGATGGGCCGATATACTATCAAACAATAGATTTTAGACAGGTATGGGTCACTATATTAACCTTATCATTTATATTTAACTATTAGTTAAATAGTTTAACTTTTACCATGTCTCTATGTATTTTTATATTATATAGTTAATAAACATACTATATACATCCAAGAGACCCCCATGTGGTCCATTAATGATAATACTATCATGATATAAGTTATTTTCATGAAGCTTAGATTTTTTGGAATATAATATCAATTAATAATATAATATTTGTTTTAAAAAATCTTTTTTGTCAATTTTGACACTATTGGGTATTTTGTTTTGGATAATTTCATAAAATTATTATTACTTCAATTATATTTTATATAACCAATACTAATATGTAATATTAACCTATAAAATTAGTGTAATTCATAAATAATCTCATATTACATTTATTTTGATATTTATAATATCAATTATTTTAATATTTCATTAATTTGGTAATTACTACATCACCATTGTGCCATAAATAAATTAATCTATTTAATGTCTAAAAATTATAAATAAAATACCACTATGTAGGAAATCGTTTTAGATTTCTAATGAATATTTATAATCTAATTTATCTTATGTATAATCTTATATTAAAAATGTTTTAGTAATTAATCTTTGATTTTAACTCTTCTTAGAATTAAATAATAAATAATGTCCTAATCTAAACCAAGTGGACCTAAATGATAATATTTTATTCCTAAGGTTGTTTTTGGTTGAGATACACTTTTCTAATATAATTAAGACATGTGTTATTGTAATATTAATATCATTTTTACCCTTAATTACTGTATTTACATTTAACCATGGTAAATAAAAGTAAAAATATACTATTGACTATAAATAATTTTTATCTTATTGAACCAAGTTTTACTCCATGATATTAATTGTGACTCTCATATTTTCTAAATTCCAATCACAAGAAGCGGTAAAATTAAAATTTATGTGAATTTTTAAATTCTCTTAGGAGGTGGGTAAAAGACGGTGAAAAGTTCAATAAAATTTTTATATAACTAAAATTATTCTAAACTAACTCTAATGAATTACATTGAACTTATATAGGTATTATGTATCTATTTTGACCATAATTAAATATAAATAAAATAAATAATTATTTAAATAAAAATTCGGTTTTAACCTATAACTTAGTGTTTTTTCACTATTCATAAAAAATTGAATGTTTTCAGAAAAATACCAAAAATGCACCCTAAGCTAATTTTGATATTTCGAATCCAAAAATTAAGTCCATTTTGAAAGATAAAATTTATAAAATTTCAAAAAGTAGGTATTACTATTCATAATGGCTAGTTTGACTGGTTGTGGTGTGTGTTAGAACTCGAAGTTGTGTAGAACACACGCTACTGTGTTATTCAAAGAGAAGAATCCCATGTAAGATTGGGGTGTTACATTATCCCCTCCTTAAAATAAGTTCATCCTTGAAATTTCAACAATATTATTGCATAAAAAGACTCGGGTGGTTCTTCATCACAAGTTCCTTGGGTTCCCACGCTGCCTCTTCAATCTTATGGTTTCTCCATAGATCATTTACCAGATGAGTCGCCTGGTTTCTCAGCACTTGTTCTCTTGTATAAAGAATCCTAACGGGCTCTTCGCAATAAGATATATCATGTTCCAGTTCTAATTCCTCGTAAGTGAGTTCATGTGTTGGGTCAGGAATGTATTTTCTCAACATTGACACATGGAACACATTGTGAACTTCGAAGAGACTTGGCAGTATTGCCAAACGATAAGCTATACCCCCAATTCGTTCTATAATTTCCAAAGGTCCCATGTACTTGGGACTATATTTACCCTTATTAATGAAATGTATAACTCCCTTCCATGGAGATACGATTAAGAAAACATGATCTCCTACATGAAATTCCAAATAATTCCATCGGTTATCGACATAGATCTTCTGCCTACTTTGAGCTTCTTTGATGTGGTTTTGGATTACCTTCCCCTTTTCCATTGTTTCCTCCATCAGTTCCAAACCTATGAGTTTTCTATCACCAACGTCATCCCAATAAGATGGTGTGTGACATCTCATTTCGTATAACTCTTCATATGGTGCCATCTGAATACTTGAATGGAATCTATTTTTATAGGAAAATTCCACCAGAGGAAAATATTGATCCCACATACCCTAAAAGTCAAGTGAGCATGATCTCAACATATCTTCTATTTTTTGAATAGTCAGTTCTACTTATCCATCTATTTGAGGGTGGTAGGCAGTGTTAAAACAATTTCCAGTATCCAAGGCCTTCTGAAGACTCTTCATGAATCTAAAAGTAAAGTGGGGATCATGATCAAAAACAATTGATAAGGGTATTCCATGAAGTCTCACAACTTCATTAATATATAGTCTTGCTAGACGTTCAAGTGGTAGATCTTCTCTTTTAGAAAGAAAATGTGATGACTTGGTAAGATGATCAACAATGACCCATATTGCATCATTCATTCTAAGAGTATTTATTAGTCCCATGATAAAGTTCATCATAATATTATCCCATTTCCTCTCCAGTATGAGAAGAGGTTTCATTACTCCTACAGGTTGTTGCCTTCCAACATTCACTTGTAGACAAACATACATCTTGACACTAAATCAGAAATCTTCCTCTTCATGATGTCCCTCAAAATATGTTCCTTCAAATCTCTATATATATTGGTTCTCCTATGATGTACAAGGAAATTGGAACTTTGAGCATCATCTAACAATTCCATTTTAGATCAGGTGTATCAGGAACACAATGTATCTTCCCAAATTTCAAAATTCCTTCTTCATACACATAGTCTCTCAATATCCCATCATTCACATATTTAATCATCTTTTGAAACTCTTCATCACTGGTCTGAGAACCCTTTATCTTTTCTAGTAAATATGGTTTCTCAACCATTTCAAAATGTATAGATGTTTCTCCTTCCATAGTAATTCTCATATCCATCTTCACTAGATCCATTAAAATAGGATCCCTTTAAATTATCATCATGTTCAAAACTCCATGATCATTTCTTCTCAAAGCATATACCACCTTATTTGCCTTCCTCGGGTGGTAGTGTATCATACAATCATAATCATTGAGTAGTTCAAGCCATCTCATTTTCCTCATGTTGAGTTCATTCTAAGAGAAAATATATTTCGAACTCTTGTGATCAGTATAAATCTCACATTTTTCACCATAGAGATAATGTATTCATATCTTCAATGCAATGATTACAGCAGCTAACTCAAGATCATTAGTATGATAGTTTTTCACATGAATTTTCAGTTGTCATGATGCATAGGCAATAAGTCTATCATTCTTCATAATAAAACAACCAATTCTTTTCTTCGATGCATCAATATAAATAACCAACCCATCATTCCCTAATGGTAGATTCAATATAAGGGCATTGACTAATATTCTCTTCAGTTCTTCAAAACATTCTTCACACTCTTTTCCCCAAACAAATTTAACCCCTTTACATGTGATCTTCTTTAATGGGTTACCCAATCGGGCAACATTCTGGATGAAACGTCAATAATAACCTGCTAAACCAATAAAACTGCGTACCTCAGTTATGCTCGTCGGTGCAGGCCATTCTTGGATTTCTCTTGTTTTAGAAGGATCAAAAGAGATTCCATCCTTAGAGACTATATTGCCAAGAAAAGAAATTTCCTAAAGCCAGAATTCAAACATACTAAACTTCCCATATAATTCATGTATTCTATGAGTCTTCAGGATAATGCGCAAGTGATTTTCATGATCCTCGTATCATTCTTGGTATACGAAAATATAATCAATAAATACCACCACAATATCATCAAGAAATTCCTTGAAAACTCTACTCATTAGATCCATGAATACAGATAGTGCATTGGTAAATCCAAAAGTCATTACTGTAAACTTGTAATGCACGTACCTAGTTCGAAATGCTGTCTTCGGAATGTATTCTTTCTTCACACAAAACTGATGGTATCCAGATCGAAGGTTAATCTTTGAAAAGTATTGAGCTTTATGCAGTCGATCAAATAAATCATCAATGCGAGGTAGGGTATACTAGTTCATTATTGTTTTGTCATTGATTTCCCTGTAGTCGATACATAACCTCATATATACATCTTTCATCTTAACAAAAAGGATAGGGGATCCCCATGGAGAAACACTAGGGAGAATACATCCCTTATTACTAAATTCCTCTAGTTTTTTCTTTAGTTCAACTAATTCCACAGTGGCCATTCTATAAGGAGTCTTTGATGTAGGCCTTGAAGCAGGAATTAAATCAACGGAAAACTCAATTTCTCGTTCTGTAGGATGTCCAGGTAAATCTTCCTGAAAACATCAACATATTCTCTCAAAATAGGTACATCCTCTATTTGAACATTCCTTTCCTCACCCATAGTTTTTTCATTCTATTTCTCCCCGATAATTGAATTTAGTTGAGCTGTTGGGGGTGGATCTTGGTAAGAATTATGGGGTGACGATTCTGCTCTAAAGATAAGGTGTTCCTTATCCTCATCATCAAAATTAGTAAACTCATTCTTTTTAAAATAAATTTTTTCATCATTTTCCAAAATCCAATCCATACCTAGGATTATATAAAATTCAATCATAGGTATGCCGATGAGATTAACAGATAATGAACATTTATGTTCTCTAATGGGGACTGATTCATGAAACATTGTTGCAATGATACTTCCCATAGGAGTTTTGACTGAAAACTCCATTGTTAAATCAAATTGGAAATATATAATTTTCATAGCAAACTGGGAATACATTAAACAATGTGATGATCGAGAATCAAATAAATCATTTTAAAAACTTTAGGAAACCATTAAATTACCTACCACAACATCTTTCGGGGCTTTAACCTCAGCTGTAGTGATTGAATAAGCTTGGCCTTGGTCCCTAGGCCTTTTCTGAGGTAAGTTTCCATGATTCTTAGGACATTAATTTTTATAATGTCCCATCTCACTACAATTATGGAATTTAACATTGGTAGAATCTTTCATTCCTTTACAATCACCAGTTAGATGGCCTT
This sequence comes from Viscum album, assembly GCA_963277665.1. NCBI lineage: Eukaryota > Viridiplantae > Streptophyta > Magnoliopsida > Santalales > Viscaceae > Viscum > Viscum album. The sequence continues at coordinate 1,664,990,306 of OY728137.1, forward strand.
TTTTTCCACACCTATAGCATACTCCTTTTCCTTTTAGACAAGAACCAGGGTGCTTCCTTCCGCAATGATCACAAAGTGGAAATTCAATTCTTTCCTTATTCTATGTTTCCTTAATTCCATTCCAAGAGTGTTCAGCAGATCTCTTCTTCTCTTGATTTGATTTAAAGTCATAAGATTTATAGAATTCTTTTTCTATCTTGATAGCACATGATACAATATCTTCTTATGACGAGAAGGATTTTGAGACCAATTCTCTATGGAGAAACGGTTTAAACCCATAAAAGAAACTATAAATATTACTTCTTGGGTCAATTATATAATTTGAAGCATACCTTTCTACCCTTGTAATGTGACCCTCATTCTTTGGGACATTCTAATCCTCCTTTTGTCTCAGACTCGGAAAGTTTTCCTTTAAATAACTGCTCGATGGTCACGAGGAATGTATTTTTATAAAAATATATCTTTGAACTCCCTCCATTCCATATTTGATACTTCATCATCTTCCATCGTGTTTTGAATCAATGACCACCATTGAACAACATCTCTAGTGAGGCGGTAAACTACCATGATAACTTTTTACCTTTCACTACTCCCCAAGGCATGGAATATTTTCTCTAAATAATTTATCCATTGCTCAGATACTAAGGTATTTTTACTCCCATTGAATGTTTGTGGTTTTTTCCTCATGAATCGATCTAACATTGATCATCCACATAGTGGATCAGGGTGCTTCATATGGGTAAGGTTATTATTCATAACCTGAGTGAGTTGTCCCAGTATGGTGATTAGCTGATCAGCCCCAGTTGCATCACCAGCTCCACTATAATTATTTTGAGAAGGAGTTAAATCCATACATTGAGTTCTTGCATTGATACGGTTTCCATTTCTTCCACTAGGCGCCATTTATAAACAATATCATGCACTAGATTAGTTTATAAATCACAATACATAAATCAAAACATGTAAAACACTTAACATAAATTGAACGGTTTATGGATATAATCCATAATCATGAAAATGTTTTCTTTGATGAATTATATACTAATAATCCCTTCATAATCGTTTGTAATGAAAATGAGAATTATCTTAAGCATATACCCCGGGAGTGTCATAACCAAGAGTGTAGCAAGGCCCATTGTCATGCACTAGTTCACGTTCAAGTCAATATCAAAGCGATGTTTTCGGGTTTTACCACAAGGTATATCTGTGCCAGAGCCGCCTCTACCTACTCGTATCCAGACAGGGATGTATTGCTCAGGAAACTCACAAAATCTCTACAATAACATAATTCTATGAAGTTCTTATATACGAATCCTCAAAGTCCATCTTAGGACTATGTGATCTAATAAGAGTTTATCTAAATCTAATTTCCATGGTTTTTACTAAACTTCCATTGATACCAACTATAATGCCCCGACCCCAGTTAACTAGAGTCGGTGCATTATTACATAACATTGGCATGATCATAAGGAAATCATGTCTTGAATGGCCGATCAGTTTAATATTTTTGGAAACAATATTCATACATAATTTTAACTTTGCATCTTGAAAAGAAATACAACACAAATATATTTCATTAGAAACATCCAAGCCTCCTAGATTATTCCTGCTGGTCACTCAGAACTAAATCCTTCATATCCTAGGAAAATGAATCATAATAAATGGGTGAGCTCAAATGCTCAGTAAGGGTATGTAATACAGTGGAAAATGAAATAAATATTAAGCCTGGTAAATAATTGAAACAACTTGTCTTTACCAATAATAAACATGAATACATTTATGGAAAAAATGTGATATAAGTAAATAATGAAATAATAAAACATAATCATGGGTATTCTACTAGTCGAATGACCACATGAACCATCAATATTATTCCCATAATGAGGGAATGTATAGTGATGGAAATTCTGCAAACATTTTTTCAATGCCTCGGCCAAGACGTCTAACAATGATCAAGGCCTCGGCCAAAACCATAATTCTAATTGGGAAAGGACCTCGGCCAATTCCATTTCTAGTTGTCTCATGAGACCTACTGATGCATCGAGGAGCTATACTAAGTCCAATACATTCCCCATATGAAAAGGTTTAAACATATTATAAACATTCGTATTAAAACTAGCATACGAAATGTCAATAATTTAACCATAAATAATGAATGGTATAAAAATATCACATCCACAGACAAAAATATTACAAAACCTTCAATACAATATGGATGATTTGTATCATAATAAATCAACTCAAAATAAACTTAAAATCCATCAAAGGATATTGACATAGATGAAATCAAAACTCTTATAAGATAAATATCTCTTTCTATTTTAAAATCATTTAAGAGTCACTTAATTATAAAATAAAACATTTACAATGAAAATATTATTATAATATTGTAAGGGAAGCTTCATAGAGTTTATAACGGTAGAAAATTTCCACACCCTCCATATAAGTTAAAAGAGACACTCTTACATTAATTTTGTCGAAAAGGTTAAAAAGGACCTTATTTGGAAAACGACGTTGATTAATTTATAAACATATTATAAAAATTTAAAAGATGTTATAAAAGACTTTAAACCATATTCTGTAAAATAGTAAGAATGTTTTTAAATACATTTTTATGAAACATGGATGTGTATGATAAAGAGGTCCCTGTAGATAATTATGTATAAACTATCTCGGATAATTAAGAGATTGTGAAATTAACCCTTACCTTGTACTTTTCCATGGTTAAGGGTAGGTTAACCTCCTATTTAATGGAGAAATAATTTTTAATAAATTATACAAGAATAATATTCATTAATATGATATCATATATGATCTTTTAACATTTATTTGTTAATAATATCTTAGTATTATCATCGTTTCAGGTGTTTTACGGATTCATAATTCATTATATTCTTTGTTATGTGAGGAATATTTGTTATGGATAGGATTTATATTATTCATACCCAGAATTATATCTAGTCCTTAAATATTATTTTTAATCATCAAATGAAAATTAGACATGAATGGATATGATGGGGAATGAATCTCATCGCGTTCGTGGAGACGGTAGTCCATACGTATGCACAAGCAACAATATCATTATTTTGATATTAAATAATATATAATTAGATGGTATATCATATATACAGAATCATTATCATGTTATATTTATTATTTACATGAATTACACATCATTATTATACCCATCCAAATAATAATGTTTTGAATAACAATTTCACCACGAAGTGGAGACGGTAAGTCGTACGTATGCACGTTTGGTGACATGTCATTCAAATGATGGATAGAATACTGAATATGGTTGTACCATATTTATAATAACATCACAGTATATAGAAGATAATGGAGTTATTATTTCAAAATGGGAATAACAAGGAAAGAATAAGTTGAAGAAAAAGGAACATGAAAGAGGGTTGTGAAAACATTACCTCTTAATCGGGTTCTTCCTTTTGATTTGAAAAAAAGGGCTCCATAGGTTGGATTTTTGATCAAACTAAGGCCTCTAGAACGGATTGAGGGATGTTTAAAGAATATTTGGGCAGGGTTTGACTGAGAAAAAAGTCTTTGAAGGTGTAAATTATAGAGAAGGGTGAGTGCCCTTTTATAAGAGGGGTGAGGGTAACCTTTGGATAAGCTAGAAATGATATTTTATAATAGATTAATATTTGGTTTATAATGGCTCCAAAGTGGATTATTTAAATTTTTAAGGTGGGGATGGGTCAAAATGATTTCAACAAATATATTTTAGACAGGTTTGGGTCACTATATTAACCATGTCATTTATATTTAACTCTTAGTTAAATAGTTTTACATTTACCATTTCTCTTTGTATTTTTATAATATATAGTTAATAAACATACTTTATAAATCCAAGAGACCCCCCATGTGATCCAATAATGATATACCTATCATGATATAAGTCCTTTGGCCGATCCTTAAATTTTTAGGAATAGAATATCAATTAATAATAAAATATTTTTTTTAAAAACTCTTTTATGTCAATTTTGACACTATTGGGTATTTTGTTTTTGATAATTTCATAACAACATTATTACATCAAATAAAATTTATATAACCAATAATAATATGTCATATTAACTTAGATAATTAGTTTAATTCGTAAAAAGTCTCAAATTACATTTATTTTGATATTTATAATATCAATTATTCTAATATTTCATTAATTATTTAATTACTACATCACCATTGTGTCATAAATAAATTAAATTATTTAATGAATAAAAATTATAAATAAAATACCATTACATAGGAAATCTTTTTATCATTCTAATAAAAATTTATAATTGAATTTATCGTATGTATAACCCTATATTAAAAAAAATTAGTAACTATACATTGATTTTATCTATTTTAACTCTTCTTTGAATTAAATAATAATAAATGTCCTAATCTAATCCAAGTGGGTCTAAATGATAATTTTTTATTCCTAATGATGTTTTTGTTCGACATACACTTTTCCAAAAGAATTAGGACATGTGTTAGTGTAATATTAATATCATTTGAATCCTGTATTACCGTATTTACTTTTAACCATGGTAAATAAAAGTACAAATTTACTATTCACCAAAAATTATTTTTAACTTATTGAACCACATTTTACTCCATGATATTAAATTCATCTCTCGGATTTTCGAAATTCCACTCACCAAAGTGGTAAAATTATGTTTTATGTGAATTTTTAAATTCTCCTAGGAGGTGGGTAAAAAACGGTGAAAAGTTCAATAAAATTTTTGTATATCTAAAATTATTCAAAAGTAACTCTAATGAATTAAATTGAACTTATATAGGTATTATGTATCTATTTTGACCTTAATTAAATTTAAATAAATTAAATAATTATTTAAATAATAATTCTGTTTTAAACTATAACTCAATTTTTTCACTATTCATCAAAAATTGAATGTTTTCAGAAAAATACAAAAAATTCACTCTAAGATAATTTCGATATTCCAAATCAAAAATTTAATTCCATTTTGAAAGATAAAATTTATAAAATTTCAGAAAGTGGATATTACTATTCATAACGACTAGTTTGATTGGTTGTAGAGTGTGTTAGAACTCGAATTTGCCTACAACAGACGCTAATGTATTAATCAAAGGGAAGTGTACCATGGACGCATGGGTTGTTATAGCAAGAGTTGAGGATATACAAGTCAGGATTTCAGGATTGGGGAGTCCACTCAACAGATCAACAAACTGTAAGCTCAAAGTTGGCAAAGACCTGCCTACCTAAATACCCTAAAATATCTTGACCAACACTTTTTTTGGTTATGCGAAGTGTAATATGGATCCTTGCCACTAGAATTTCATAGCAACTGGACATTATGATTTCAATGGTGAGGTACATTGGGACTTGTTAAAATAGTGGATGAATTAATAAATTCATTTATTTTGTTTCATAAAATGTAATCAAGAATGTACTGATAAATGTTATCTTTTAAACTGTAGAATGAATATGACATGCTTCTCAACCACATTTTCTCTGCTATCAATTCTGGATAAAGACAATATCCACACCGGTAGTAACTTTCAGGAATGGTTTAGGGGCCTTCAGGTAATCCAATTCCATGAACAAAATTTTTACGTGCTAGAGTCCTCACTTCCTGATTCACCCGCCCAAGGGGCAAGTGATGATGATTTCGTGGTCTATGATAAAGATTTTAATGATTCACTTGACATTCAATGTTTGATTCTATTATCAATTTATAGTGTTCTTATGAAGTCTCCTGAAGAAAAGCATGGCTACAGTATTCTCGAGCACCTCCGTGATCTATACTAGGAGAGAGCAAGATAGGAATGGTTTGAGTTCTCCAAGGCTATATTTTAGAGAATGAATGGATAGGGTTCCCCAGTTGGGCCTCATCTAGTCAAGCTCATTGGCTACATTGAGCGCTTGGAGGTTATAGGGTTTAAACACTTCAAAGAACAGGGTACCGAACTCATTCTTACATCACTCCCCCAGAGCTTCTCTTACATTGTTGTGAACTTCAACATGAACAACATTGAGAAGTCTCTGTCTAATTTTCTTATCCACATTCACCAAGTGGAAAATGACATGAAGTATGAAAATACTTCAGTCTTCATAGAGGATAAATGAAAAGGGAATGTGAAGAGCATTAAGCCCAAATATTCTTCAAGGCCTTCCATGAAAAGGAATATCAAAGGGGAGGCAAGAGAATAGGAGGTTGTTTGTTTTGCATGTGGGAAGAAGGACCACTTGAAGAAAAACATCACCCATCCAAGGAAGCAATGAGGAAGCTTCAAATGCATTTTTTATCAAATGCACTCTATCTATTTCTATAAATTGGATATTAGATACATATTGTGGTGCTCAAATATGTATCCAAATACAGGAACCAAGTAGATTCGGGAAGATTGATCGAGGGGAGGTAGATATACAAGCAGCCACCAGAGCCAGGCTTGCGTTTGTAGTTGTCAGAGACAAACACCTCACATTTTATACTGGTCATTGTTTTAAAAGGATGTTATTATGTACCCTCTGTAACCAAAAACAATATGTTAGTAACCAGATTAGATACTAATGGATTCATCTAAATGTTTGGAAGTGGATGTTTCTACTTTTATAGGGATGGAATTTGTATTGGTAGGGCACATTTATATAACAGAATGTATGTGTCAGACTACACAAACCATGTAATTGTAATCGATGACAATGTTAATTCACATGACTCATACCACACCCAAATTTGGCATCACCGGCTAGGTTATGTCAATGGGAAACGTTTGACAAAATTACATCAAGATGGGTATTTAGATTCTATCGAACTAAAACCACTTGGTGTATGTCATGTGTGTCTATAAGGCCAAATGACCAAAGAACCATTTAGTGGGAATGGTGAAAGGGCTAAATAGATTCTATAATTAGTTCACACAGATGTGTGTGGACTATTTCCAGTTGAAGAAAGGGGTGGGTTCTCATACGTTATAACTTTTACTGATGATTTTTGTAGATATGGATATATTTACTTAATGAGGAATAAGTCGGATTATTTTGATTGTTTCAAAGAATAAAATAATGGATTTGAGAACCATCTTGGTAAGAAGATTAAGAAAATCCTCTCAGACAGAGGATGTGAATATATTAATAAGGACTTCATTGATTTCTTACGAGAGTTTGGGATTCTATCTCAACTCAATCCTCCTTACACGCCATAGTAGAATAGTGTTAGGGAATGGAGGAACTGTACCCCATTGGACATGGTGATATCAATGATGAGTCATGTTAGCCTCCCATTATCCTTTTGGGGATATGCATTACAAACACCAGCACACATACTAAACCAAGTACCAACAAAATCAATAAATGGTATTCCATATGAGTTATGGAGTGGAATCAAATCCATGTTATCAAATTTACATGTGTGGGGTAGAGAAGAATTTGTTAAGGCCTCTTCAGGTAACAAACATGCACCCTGAGGCACAAAGTGTATCTTTATAGATTATCCCAAGGAAGCAGAGAGATATTAACTATACAACCCCTCAGATAAAAAGGGTACAGTTGAAAGACAAGGTATATTCTTATAGTGGGATCACATATCCAAAAGATATAGTGGGAGAGATATAGACTTCAATGAAGTTGAGGCTCAAGATACATAGGTGTTTGTACAAGAATAGATTCCACAAAGCCCTGTGGAAGATCAATATGTTCCAGAGACACAAGAACTGTGTAGGACCATGAGATAGGTAAGAGAAATAGAACAATATGGATTTCTTCTCAATGAGGATGGTGACTCATTATTGGTTTACAATGATGATTCTTTTATCTACAAGGAAGCATTTGAAGGTAGAGACATTTCCCAATTGCAAGACGCCATGAATTCTGAAATGGATTCCATGTAACAAAACCAATTCTGGATTTTGGTAGATCCTCTGGTTGATGTAAATCCTATTGGTATTAAATGGGTATTCAATAAGAAATTGGACATGGATAGAAAATTAAGTACCTATAAAGTAATACTAGATGTGAAAAGGTTTTAGACAACATTAAGAAATTGACTATGATGAAACCTTTTCACTGGTTGGGATGCAAAAATCCATCAGAATCAAATTAAAAATTGTCGGTTACATTGAATATGGAATATGGAATATGGATGTCAGAACAATATTCCTTAAAGTGAACCACCAAGAATATGTCTACATGACACAACCTGAAGGGTTTCTTACTCCAAAGGATTCCAACAAGGTATGCAAGTTATAAAAATCCATTTATGGATTAACGCAAGTATCGAGGTCATGGAACATTTGTTTTGATGAAGCTTTAACGAAATTTGGCATTGTTAAGAACGAATTTGATCCTTTTGTCTACAAGTGGTTTAGTGGAAGTGAAATCGTATTCCTAATTGTATAAGTTGATGACATATTACTAATTGGAATCAAAGTACAAATTTTCCAGTTAGTTAAGGAATGGTTAGATAAATGCTTCTCAATGAAAGTCTTGGGTGAGGTAGCATATATTCTGGGGATCAAGATCCATTATGATAGATCCATGAGAATACTGGTCATGAGTTAAAGTACATACATTGACAAGATAATTAAGAGATTTAGTATGGAACAATCCAAGAGGGGATTGTTGCGAGTGTCAAATTGAATTCATCTTTCCATGAAAATTTTACCTCATACGCATTAGGAAAGAAAGAAAATGGAAAGGATCCCTTACTCATATGCAATTGGGTCAGAAATGTATGTTATGCTATGTACAAGTCATGATTATTCTTACGCATTAAGTGTGGTAGGCAGATATCAAGCCGATTCAGGATACCACCATTGAATGGTAGTCAAGACAATCCTTAAGTATCTCAGGCATACTGAGGATATGTTACTGGTTTATGGAGGAGATGATGAACAAGTCATCAGTGGACATTTATATGCTAGTTTCCAGACTGATCGAGATGACATGATGTCGCATACTGGATACATCTTCTGTTTGAATGGAAGTGTAGTGAGCTGGAAGAGCTCAAAGAATGGTGTGGTTTTAGATTTTTCAGTAGATTCTGAGTATATCACAGCATCTGAGGCAGCTAAAGAAGCAGTATTGATGCAAATATTCGTCCAAGAGATGGATGTAGTACCTAGAAGTAAAGATCTTATCACACTCTATTGTGATAATACTACGGCGGTGACACTTGCAAAAGAGCCACAATCACATCACAATACAAAGTACATACTTAGGATGTATCATCTCTTGAGGGATTTTTCTCAGATAGGTGAAGTTTTAGGGAGAAATATTTTCACAGAAGACAATGTGGAGGACCCCTTGACTAAAGCCTTGACTCAGCAGAAGCATGATCATCATGTGAGGTTTAGTGGACTAAAAGTCATAGGCAGTTTTCTTTAGTCCATGTAGGAGTTTGTTAGAGTTGGTGTTCTGAGAACCAACTACTTTTACATGGATTACATGAATGTATACTTATTATATATTGTTCATTCTTCTGCATGACTATAATATAATAATGTACTTTAATATTTGTTGCATTCATGGTAGATCACCACTATGATGAGAACCTTGAAATACTATAAAAATATTCTTAAATAATGTTCTACAGTTGGATGACATACTATGATAGGACACATAGTATATAGACTGTTATGTGCGAGTACTCATAAGAAGACGAGACTCTCTCTCATGGAGTTCGAACTTGGTAATCTACATGATTGGAGATTATGAGAACAGACCCGCCAGTAGTAATTCCGCATGTTTTTGTGTCATCAGACATTACTATGTACGAGGGTGTGTAATGGTCCTTTGACAGGAATATTATGATTAACTCATGTCATGACTCGCGCACTTAGATTTTCTAATGAAAATAATCATGAAGACAGTTGGCGGGAATTACGGTATGTTGGGTGCATCATGAATGACATGCTGTAAATGGATAAGTTGAGGAAGGATTTGTGCCTTCCATTTATAGAAGTTGATATCTCATCCCTTTGATTGAAATAAAATTGTTTCATGAAATTCCATGTCCATTGTGAAACGATGAGTTTATTTCAGGTAGACAATGAATGATGGATCAAGAATATAGGTTTTATGACACTGCCATGAAACCTGTATTATGAGATATAGAGACAAATGGATTAAATTACACAGTAAGCATTCATATGAGGTGACACATCAATTAGGTGTCATCTTCATTCAGATGGGTGCCTTGAAACATTGCTAGACAGTAATACTGGACTTTAGGCAAGCTCGCCTAATGCCAATGAGAAAGAGGCCTAGAGGATCACACAATACGTGTATCCATGTATCTCATGTAAAATAAATATTATTCCCATATGTGGTTTAATAATTATTCAAGGAAGCGTAAATTGTTTTAATGTTGGAGGAAGAATAAAATGAAAACAAGTACACTATGTGTTTTAATGATTACATGCCATGTTGTTTTTATTTCAAAAACAAGTACATTCCATGTATTAATGATTACATGCCGTGTAGTTTTAATTTTGGAAAGGAAAAGAAAAACATGTACACGCCGTGTATTAATGATTACACACCGGGTAGTTTTATGAAAAACAAGTACACACCATGTATTCTTTCAGTCCGGATTTTGAGGAAATATCGTTTTATTAAATAATATTTATTATAGTTAGTGTGGGTGCATGTCATGGAATTAATGACTCAACATGGGGGTTTCAAAAGAGATAATGAAATAAATAAAATTCTTAACACATTTATTTATTGTCCTAACATTACAACCTCAAACCCGATTATAAATATCCTTACAACCCCAACTCATATCCAAAGAAAGAATCGTTGGTCACAATAATTCTAGAGAATTATTTCATGGCAGAAAGAACCTCTTCCTCCAAGAATTCTCTCAAGACTGAGAGAGATCCGCTTCCATCAGATCTAGATGATCTAAGGGAGACAACACAAGTAATGGTTTCTCCAAGCTAGCACACGGAGACTCCTTTAGCGACATCCAGAGATACGAGGTGCACATGTGGATCACCGCTAAAGGAAGTATACCCTTGTCTTCTACGACACAATGACGTATCACATCCGAATGTGATGATGAAATTTCAACAAAGAATGAACATCAAAATATACTTCTTTTCGATTGATTAAATTAATTATAATAAACCTGTAACGATCCTACTTTGAGGTTCTAGGACTTTCCTTTTCTTTTTATATTTTTATGATTTGATCTGTGGAGACTGGAATTTATCATCGTATTGATCCTGGATTGATCATTATTAATGAAAAAAATTCATGTGGGAACATCCACCCACGAGCTTCTGTTGCGCCCGGAACCTTCAAAACACTCCTTCTCTGCACCAAGAACACCTCAGCATAATGGAATTGTCAATTGAAGTAATAGAACAATTCAGGAAATGGCTAAGACTATACTGAATTAATACAATCTTCCTCCTTATTTTTGGGCATATGTTGTAAGCACAGCCTGCTATATAATGAATAAAGTTTTATCTAGACTAATTTCAAAAAGGCACACTATGAAAATTCGAATAATAGGAAACATAATCTAAAATACATTAATATTTTTTGATTCAAGGTTTATATCAACAACACCAAAGAAAATCTTGGTATGTTTGATCCAAAAACTAATAAAGGAATTTTATTAGTATATTCTGCTACCTACAAAGCTTATAGTGTTTTTTATAAAATTTATGAAAATTTTTGAAGATTCAATTCATGTGAAATTTGATGAATCTAAACCTTCTAAAAAAGGAAAGATCAAATTGATGAATATGACCATAATGACAGCATGAGAATAAAAAACCTAAAAGGTGATTTTGAAAGTGATATTAACAAAATCTAGACCATTTCAGGAGAACATGTCACTGATGAACCAAATAGTTTTTTACCTAGAAAATTTTGAACCCTAAATAATCACCATTTATAAAGTGTTATAGGAGACATAGACATTGAAAAAAACAATAATAAATATAAGAAACCAAGTTACATTTTCATCCCTTTTATACCAAATAGAACATTAGTCAATAGAATAATCCTTAGTTGATGATATTTTTATGATGGAAATGAAAGAAGAACTAAACCAAATCCCTAGAAATGATGTCTGGAAATGTGTTTAAAGACCAGAGAACTATAATTTTTTAGGAAATTAATGGTACTTTAGAAATAAATAAAATGATCTAAGGGAACATAACAAGAAATAAAGCATGACCCGTAACCAAAGAATATAATCAATAAAAAGGTATAGATTATGATGAGACCTTTGCCCCTATATCTATATTAGAATACATTAGGATCTGTTTAGCATATTCATCTAAAAATAATTTTAAACTATTTCAGATCGATGTTATATCTTCTATTTTAAATGGTAATTTAATAGAGTATGTTTTTGTTGATATCCTCCATGTTTTGAAAATTCATGAAAAATATATTTGTCATTAAACTTACCGAGGCTCTTTATGGTCTTAAAAAATACCCAAGATAATGGTAAGAAATATTATGTTCATTTTAAAAAGAATTATTTTACTCTTTCTTTGGAAGATCCAACACGTTTCAAGAAAACACGGAATTCTAATATTTTATTGGTTAATAATTATCTTGATGATGAAATTTTTGGATGAACAAATAAAAAAATTGCCCCAAGTTTTCAAAATTAATTTGAAAAAATAATTTAAATGAGTATGATGGGAAAACTAAATTTATTTTTAAGAATTAAAATATATAAAAAAGATGTTGGGGTTTTTTTGAATAAAATTAAATAAATTTCCAATTAACTATATATATTTGGACTAGAAAAAAACATAACATTTTCAACTCTTATGTGTACTAATATAAAACATGAATGGATGAAATTAGGAAATGAGTAGGCAACAAGTTATATAGTGGTACGGTTGGTAGTTTATTATATCATACTTTTAGTAGGCCGGATATCATGTACATAGTATGTATTTGTTCAATATTTCAATCAAAACCAAAAGAATCTCATCTTACAATTGTATGAAGAATTTTTAGATATTTAAAAAAGAACTCTTCTTCAATGTATTATTTATCCAAACATTCCTGATTTTAATTTAATTTCATATTCAGATGCTGATTTCTGATGTTTTAGATTATATAGAAAAAGAACATTATTAACCATTCACTTTTTAGGAAAATCATAAGTGCCATGGTCTATTAAGAGAAAAACTCAATAGCTTTGTCAATAGTTGAGGAAGAATATATATCTACAACCAGTTGATGTGCACATGATTTGTGGATGAAAAACAGTCTTTTGGATTTTGGAATAAAATATTAATAATGAAACTATTTTATGTGATAATACTAATGCTGTAAATATATCAAAAAATCCTAAAAGGTATTCTAGAACTATGAAAATTGATATTAGACTTCATTTTTATGATATTATATTCTTAAAAAGGATATATTTATAGATTTTATATGTATTTAATTTCAATTAGTTGATATTTTTACGAAACCAATTACCGCTCCTAGTTTTGATTTTATTATGGGAGGTTGAGAATATTGATTAGTAAATGAATTATATTAATCATTATAATTTTATTTATTTTTTTGAATAAATCTTATTAAATTTAAATTTTAATGTTATTTGATTATATTATATTAAATTTTCTTATTTAAATTAATTATGTTACTTATCTCTTAAATAAGTTACACTTTTAATTTTATTCTATCATAAATATTAAATAAAACTTATATAGTTTCATTTATTTTAAATTCTATAATGATTATTATGTATGTAATGACAAAATAATAAAGGATCTATCAGAGATCATTTCAAATTCCAAAACCTGCTCATTTTCACCAAACATTTCAAAATACCAAAAACATTCACCTCTTTCGTCTTCTATTTCTCAAACCTTCAATACCATAGAACCATAATCCTTCAAAGAATTTATAGGGAAATGTAAGAAAATAAAATAAAATCGAAGAAGGAAATTATAGGGATGTGAAGCATCAGGGTTTAACTGGATAGAAAATCCTTCTAGGATAAGTCATTAATCTGTAATGTATGTATTAGATAAACTCGATGTGGAAGAAAGAGTTATTCTATCAAGGTATTGCAAAATAATCAGTGAGGAATACATTGAATTTTGGTATGATGTTGTGTTTAGCAGTTTTTTACAACATTTAATTTTATTTTGGGATATACATGAGATTTTATTGTTGTGAATGTCAAAGATAAGGAGTTATCGATCTCTTCTGTTGAAATTGAAAGGATTGTGAACTGCCCTCATTAGGGAATTTTCCATATTGATCTAAAGTCAATCAAGTATAAGAATCATAAATCTGAGGATATAATGTCTTTTCTGTTTGGTTCTACTAACATAAAGAATATGGTGGTCAATGATTTATAACCATCTAATAATATTTTGGTTAAATTTACCAAACTTCAATAGCCCAAATGATGTCTGAGATGGAGAAGATTCTTTTTCAGGCTATGTATTTTATTTTTCTATTTTTAATTGACATAAATCTGAATTTTCAAATATTTGATTAGATATTTGAGTTAGTATTGTCCACCTAAGCCTCATATGAGTTTTAATCCTTACGAATTATTATTTCAAAGATATTGTTTAAAAAAGATGTAGTAAGGCCTATTGATACAAGAAATAGATGCCACCATCTCGTGCACTGTAAAAGGTAAAATCATGCATGTTGGAGCTGAAGAGGATCATGTGTCTTCTCAAGGGGAGTAACCTACAATATATAAATAAGGTATGGATTAATCTCTAATAAAGAAAAGATTCAATGGCTGCAAGGATACTTTGAATTGAAGTAGAATATTCCCATGCTGATGAATAATGTCATGTTGGACTTCAATAATTCAGGTAGAGATATTTTCATCATGTTGAAGAATATCATCCAGAAAAATTTCATGAGACAGAAGCTCTTGTTAGTTATAAATTTTAAGTGCACTTTTTCAAGAAGAGTGAAAAAAGGAAGCTTCATCTCTAGTAGAAGTGGATGTTTTGCCTCTAGTAGAGGTAGAGACAAGAACTAAGGAGGTACCTCAAAATGAAAACTCTCAAGGAGTAGAATTTATAGATCATTTTGTTGGCCATGTTTTCTTTGTACAAATTTAAAATGATCAGACATAACTTATGAAATAATGTATTATTCATGAAAAAATTCAATAATAAATTTCATAGGAAGAGCACATGCCTTTAGAAGTTGAGAATAAAGAAAAACCTATTAAAGATAATCAGTATAAGATTCATACAGATGTCCTAAATAAATCATACATAGTTGAGATTTTTGGAGAAAAATTAGTTGAGAAACTATAGGAGCAGGGTAAAGAAGAGAAACCAGATGTTCAATCATTATCACATGTCGTGGTAGATAATGATAAGAATCAAGCATAGGGAGCCTCTGATTCAATTGTATAATCATGTTGACTAGCTTGTCAGAAAATTTATCAGAGATCGAGAACAGATTACTGCTTTATAAAGAGAATTAGAGAATGATAAACAAATATTTTAACATATGAATGATAATTTTGTTTCGAAGGAATACGTAGAAATTTTTAAGAATGAATTGATGGAAGAAGAGACAAAATTAAATTCTAAAGTTATCCAGAAATTAGATATGGCATATTTGAAATAATTTATCGAGCATCATATTAGAACTGTCAGAGGAAATCATGAATGTACAACAGTTACATAACCAGATTTGATAAATATATTCCAGGCCTTTTACGATGTAATGATCAACATGAATGGCCAGGTGTCGGATTTACAATGTAATAGTGCTCCATTGTCTGTACTGTTGGATAATCAAAAGCATATTTTTGATCAGATGACCTCAAGTGAAACAAGAATTTGAGAATTGATGAATAGATTCATTGAGAAGCTCAATCAGTTTATGGAAAAGGAAGAAATATTGCAGGAGTATATCCAAGTGAACCACATTGATGATATTAATTTGATATATTAAGTAAGAGACCTGATTTTTTAGCTCTGGGATGGTGTTATGAAGTGATTATGGTTATAGTTTATTGTGTTGAATGATGTTATTCAAAATTGAGGAAATACCATTTTTCAAACCATTAGACCAACAACATTGGCTATTGTTCATTAATGTACTTGTATATTGTTTTATCAATGAAATTTCAGATTTATCAAATTTGATGGGTTTTTACATTATATATTTCAATGTTAGACTACCTTAAAAAATCGATATTTCTTTATTGATAAATAGTTTATAATAAATTTATCCCTTCATGTTTAATACTACATTAATGTGTTATATTGTTTATTATATATATATTTTTTGACATCATATGAAGGGGGGGATTTGTATAAACACACTATTTTTCATAGCTTTTTAAAAGACTTTTGGGGGATGTTTTTTTATTTTTAAATAGGGAACCTTTGAAGAGAAATTTTGATAAACCAGTATTGTATATATTTTCAAAGTGGTATTTGAAAGTAAAAAATTAAAAATTGTATTTATCCTTTAAAAATTATAAAATACATAATGTTATGGGTTTTAGTGATCTTCAAAAAGTGGTAGATTTTTGAGTTAGTATTATTTCAACAATATTCTTTTTTTATGATTTTTATGCTCACAAATACACTTATTTGTTATTATAATGATTTTACATTTATTATATTTCAAGAAATTAATATTATTTATATTCCCAAGTATGGAATAATTATAAAGAATATGATTGGCATGAAATATTTTTTAACATATTTGGAAAGCTATTCAGTGTGTTTGAGAAACATTGTTCACACCGTACATTAGAGATCATAGCATAAGGATTATATCCTACGTTTTTTACAAGAGTTTAGAAATGTATGGTTAATCAAACATTCAATTATAGAAATGTATGGTAATAGAAACTTACATTGTGAATGAATATTATGTTTATTTTATGAGAAAAGTATGGGATAAGTACCTTACGTAAGTATGGAACCTTATGTCTGCTTCATAAAAGAAGGGATCACCAACCTTACTTTTGTGATGAACCTTACATTTTGTCAATAACATAGATCATGTACCTGATGTTCTGAAGAAGATAAATTTATGGATCATATATCCTATGTTTGAAAGTCAATGAAAAATGGATGGATCATCAACTTAATAGTTTTTATCAACCTTTCCTTTGATATTTTGATTGCTTCTAAATATTACCCTACGTTTGTCTTCATTATGCATCAGAGATTTGATGTTTTGACTATATCGTGAATCAGCCTTTTTTATATTACTATGATTATTTCATGTCAAAATCAAATCATTTTTTTAATGAACACTTTTTACTGATTTAAAGAAATTTTTATGTGATTTAAATTATCTATTTAATACGATTATTTTGTTCCAATTATTATGGGATGTTACAACTACTCTGTTATTCAAACATTTGAATATAATTAACTGTTAAATGACTTTTGTGGTTCTAAATTTATATATATGTCTCTCGTATTTGTTATATAACTAATGAGTTTATGATTTTTTCAGTACATATGTGACTACATATCTATTTAAATCAGGACGATTATAAGAATCAAATCTAGATATATTCAAGATTAAAATAAAATCAGAGATACAATATTTCTTTAAAAATATCTTTTATATATCTACTTCTGTAATGAATGATTAGATTATATTTTATAACAGAAAGAGAAGTGTTGAAGATTTACTTATTCTACATTGATGATCTATCATTAATCCACATATGAATTTTTTATGAATATATTTCAAGATAAATTGAAACTAGATCAATTCAGAACATCTCTAAACTGAATAACATCCTTTATAAAGATCACAATCAATTTACTATTAGTTGAGTAATAGTGAAATTATGAAGATCAATTAGAAAGTATTTTTCAAAACAATATTCTTTTATTTTTATTATCATCTTCTCGTACTATGTTGATTGATATGTTCTTTGTTTATAACCTGAAGGCTTTGTTTTAGACATTATATTTTAATGGTATAAACTCCCTGCACTCGGTTGTCAATGGTCTTGTGAAAAGTTAACCAAAGAGTGAAAATCACCAATATCGTGTTGAAGAGTATTTTTGGAGTAGATTGGGGGATTTTTTCCCCTGAACCACTCTAAATCATTACATCCTGATATCTGTTAATTTATGATACATAAACAATATTATAGTGACAAAAGGACAGTTTTGATTAACATCGGGATTTCTTGATGAAAATTTGATAGACACTATTCACCCGCTCTTGTTTATATTTCATATAACACATTACCACATATAATTTACCTCATATAGAAGTCCAATGAATCATTTTAGACTATGTTGACAATTTCATTATGTATTAAATCATTAAATAAATTATTAAATTGATATGGGATGTCATACTCTTCCCTAAAACCCATTATAATAGTGAGGAAATAATCAATTATTTTTATGATCTATCTCCTCTAGGAATAATGTGATCCATTTCTATGAAATTTTTTCACGGATAGAGATGCAGAGATTTTTGTTGAATAATATTTTAAAATTTATATTATATTTATTATTAATTTATTATAACATTATTTCTATATGATCATTCCCATTATTTGAAAAATGAATGTGTATTCCTTTTATGTGTATATTATAATTTCAAAGTAATGTCACATTTTATTTTCCAATTACTACTAATCATGGAATACAAAAAAATGTATCTAATTTATAAAAAATATATTTCAATCACTATTAATATTTTTTAAGGCTTACATTGGACTATATTTAAGTAATATTTGTAATAAGTAGTTACTCAGAATTTAGACACATTAAATGGACATCTAATAATTTTTTTTGGAAATTTGGGTCTATTTCTGAACATCTAAATATATACAAATCTTCTTTTATTTTAAAAAATACTAAAATTTTAATATAGAATATATTGTTAATATATTTCACAATACTTTTTTTGAAGATCTATATACTAAAGATATTTCAGAAAAAAATTAGTCACACCATCTTAATTATCTGAAATGAGAAAAAACAATTTTAAAAAATAATAACATATGTGAATATATATAATACGAAATTGTAATATATATATTATTAAATATAATAAGAATTATTAAAATAATCATCAAATTATTATTCATGAAATATGTAGAATCAATTCAGAGCTAAGATATTTTTTTTGGATATCATATTTCATTCATTGTGATATAATCCACATTCACAACATGTTTAAATACATTTATTCTATGTACATTACATATATTTGTATTTTAGTTACATTTCATGAAATATATTTGATATAGAAATCCATATCATCTTCCACATTCCATTGATTTTAAATTCAAATGATTATGAAATGTTAATGGTTCTTTTTCATAAAATCCCATTTTAATATGTTTCAATGATTTATCTTGGGCATAATACATCAATATAAGGATTATATGACTATATGAATATATATTAATCATTATGCATCCCTCTTTATTAGTGAATATTTTCATTCATATTTTATATTGATGATTTATTTTCCAAAAAAAATATTTCATTAAAATGAGTAATTTTCATTCACAATAATGATGAATTTTCATCCCCGTCAAACAAAATATTATATTCAAATTTTATCATTTTTACTTGGTAACAAAATAATGTGTTATTTAATGTAGATATAATAATTTCCTTATCCCATTTTTAAAAAAATTATTATAATAATTTATGATGTAAGATTTTAACCAAATGTATTTTACAACATTTAAAGGACTCTTTTAAATCACCAATGATTATTAATATTTAATTTTAAATACTTTTTTATACATATTCATATATTATAATTACATCTATATTATATAAATTATTTATTTTTTATCCTTAAATATATACCTATTATAATATTACTTCTTTTTTGTGTACAAAACATTTCTTATGTAAAACCTGATTTAAGTAAACTCCATGTTTCATATTTAATGTCAAGTGCTACTCTCATGAAATGTGTTATACATAAATACACTTCACCATTAATACACCCAATTTTAAAAGCCATTATTGTTTTATATAATACAATTACCATTAAACAATATAATCTAGGTATTAAATAATATATTTATATCATCGAAATAATCTTTAATCATTTTAAAAATCACCATCAATGTAGTTCCTTTTTATTTTTTCATCATCGGTCTATCTCAATATTTTTCTACATTGGATCTCATTGTCCAAGACCTAAAAAGTATTTTTATTATATAATTGTATAAAATTATTTACACCGTTTTTTATTAATACTTATTATATATGCTTTAATTATTCATTGATCAAATATTATAATCCCCACAAAATTCTAATTGTTTTTTTCAAGATTATGGTCTATGCATTTTTTTTATCTTCCACCTATACCAAAAATATGATTATAAAAAATAGAATGAAAATTGGTGGACCTTAATACCACTATGATTATATTGGAGATGTTTAAAACTCATATGATACATTAAATTTTAAATGATTATATATTTTATTAAAAATGTATGTGGTTTTTATGGATGTGATCCATGATTTATGCTAATGATACATGTTTGGTTAAACTATGCACTTTTTATTATGTTTTCTTGGTGTTGATTCATGAATTATAATTATGTTGAATATTATGTTTACCAAAGTCAAATATTTTATTTTTATTTGGAATTTATCCCTAAAATATTCTTTTATTGTAATGATTTAAGATGTCTCAACATATTTATTATTCCATAATATAATGATATAACTTATTTTTTCTCTGATTCTATTATTTACTCACACTCTTATACATAAGTACATGTCTGTTCATTAGAAAATAATATATCCACTAGCATGTATTATGGAAGAATAATATATCCCCATTATAATTTTTGTTATACATTTATACTATACTCATATTTTATAATATTATTATGATATTTCCATTGATGGCATGTGGACAATTTTCCCCCAATTAAGCCTTTGAGTTCCCCACTTTATGACTAATCCCATTCCCATGTTGTAGAGATTTGATGAACGTATGTGAACAATATAAGGGGTTCTAGAATAGTAGTATTTTTTATAAATCTATTATTGTTTTATAACATTAGTTTCATATGTAACTGGTACATATATACAAATACACAAAAACATTAGAAGTTCTGTTAGATTATTATGAGATGTAATTTTTTAAGTTTTGGTAATTATGTAAAAATATATATGTTTAGTTTTGGTTTTCATATATGATATTAAATAAATTAATTAACTTGATCAATTATTTTTATAATTTATAATATAATTATGTATTAAAATATAATGTTGTATTTTTGATCACTATATGTAATTAGAACATTGAATTATGTGATGTTTTACTATATTTTATGTAAAAATGGTTTTAATATTTTTATTTTTCAAAGGTATGAATTGTATTAATTTTTAATAATAAAGAATTAATTATTTTATTAATAAGAAACTACTTATTTTAGTCTCATTAACATTAATTAACATTATTGATTGATTACATGTAATAAGTTTGTATAATTTAGTGATTTCAATTTTATTTTTTTATTTTTTTTATTATTTATTTTATATTTCAAATAATTGGGGAACACTCATTAGTGGGTTTTTTTTCTTTTACAAAACATCGAATAATAGAACGAATTTTGTTAACAACTACTTTTTTGATTAATATTGTGAGTCCCCCAAAATAATAATAATGTAATGGGATAAATAGTAGAAAAAATGTTGTATGTATTATGTAAGTTATATAAGGTTATAAATAGTATCATCAGTACTCTGGAACTACTAAAATCTTCAAATAATGAATAAATTTAGACGGATTTAGGTATATTTACATAAAAAAATTCTTTGTGCCTGTTCAGATTAATTCCTCAAAGAGAAATGAATAAATTAAATTGAAAAAATAATTTCTCACTCTAATTTATTATGGATCGGTTATTTATCATTATAATTTTATATTTAGAAATATAATCTAATTGTAGTTAAGAAATGGTCAATAAAACAATAATGGATGTCATTGAATCAACGGAACTAAAATAATATATGATAAGATTTCAAAAAGAAATTACTCACAATACTTATTTTAAAACATGATTTGATTTATTAGAAAAAATAAAAATTCTGATAAAATAAATTTGGTCATGCGAATAAAATCATAAAGGACATTATTGGTAATTATATGTTTTTTCAAAATTATTTACTTTCATAAAACTAATTAACATGAATAAAAATTATATTCATGTAATTTATTTCTTTGGGTAAATATACTGATATTTAAAAATATTTTACATTGAGATGAGGGATAATTAATGGTGTCATGTGACTGGAAGAAAGAATTGATTAATAATGTTTACCATTGAATTTTCACCATAAAATATTTAAAATTTAATTTATATTCTACTAACCGGATGATAGAATTATATTATTAGATATACTTTGAGTCACACCATTGTGACCAAATTATGTTAAATAATTTAACATGGAGGTATTTGAGAACACTTTTTTCAATGTGACATGTTTAATTGAATTAATTTGATGTTATTAATGGTATCTATTGGTTTTAATTTTTATCAATAATTTTTTATCATTGATCCTGATAGTAGGTTTTTTATTATGTCAATTAATCAAGTGTGAATCAACCCACCTAACCTAAAGGTGATTCAAGAACATTATCTCTAACACCCTAATATTTAAAAATTTGAATTTTATGTTTAATATAATACAATATAGACAACACCATGATTATACATAACATGAAATAATATTATTTAATTTTCACTATTATATGTATATGGATGATTCCTAGATATCCATTATATATATAATACTGAAATTTCAGGTTGTAATATTTTTTACTTAAATGAAGACAAAATTATTTTATGGAAAATGAGATATTTCAAAAAATTGTTTTGTGTACATAAATAATTTTTTTCCAAATATATTACATTTATCACTGTTGATGAAATAAAATATTGATATAATAAAAAAAAAATTATTTCATATAATCATTTAATATTATTTTAAATATGGTTATTATGTGTAGATTTAGAGTAAGGTCATTTTTTAATTTACGAAATACATTTTCATCATAATAAAATTAAAGATGTAATATAAAAAACTTTAATAAAATTACAAATTTTATTTGATTCAAAAATATAATTTTTATATAATAATATAAAAATTATCAATGGGATTATATTTTTTTCATTTTTCTAGAACCTTGATTTTTCAAGGAATACTGAAAATTTTAGATTTTTATTGAAAACATTGTTTTCATTCCATTAATATAAAAATGTTAAACATTAATATATATTAGTTATAAAATTTATTTTGTTTCCCGTTGTTAACAATAATTCAATAAATTTCATTATAATCAACATTATTCATGAGATTGGTAATAATATTTTTTCAACATAAATACGTATTTTCTTAAAAAAAAATTAATCATGTTTTACTAGTTTAATTATAAATTTGATCCATCCATATCAATGAATTAAATTTGATAAAATGTATATAATATTTTAATTCAAATAAATAATATATTTTTATATATTTTTCATCATTTATGATAATAATTAATTTTATAGAAATGAAAAATATATTACTCGATAAAGGTTAAAAAAATATTTACTCAGGGTTAATTCGATGAGATAGGGGATATAAAATCCTAAAAATTTTCATTGTCATATTTTTTTATTTTCATAAACAAAATATTAATATATGTAGTTAATTTATTTTTAAAGAATATTTTTTTGGATCCCAACAAGTGACATTTTAGAAGATAGGCAGTACTCTATTTAAAAAATTATTTCCAGGACATTTTATATCATAGAATAGATTGAAGATGAAAAATTGGAAAATATTTCTAAGAAATTCATGAAACATTGTTTTTTCATCATACAAAAAAATTATTCAAATTTAATTTATTATTTGATTTAAATGATAAAGTATTATTATGAATTAATATGAATTTCCCAAAATTAAATTTACATTTGTTTTTTATTATTATATTAATTATTATTTCAATAAACCTAAAAAATATATCCACACCAAATGGATAAAATAACTTAAATTTACAAATTAAACATTTTTTTAAATGATTAATTTTATTTTTTTAATATAAATTTGTATTCATGGTAAAAATATAGGTATTCAAGGTTAAGGATAAAATGAGATTAATTTGGATTAATTTGTATATAAGACATAAAATATGTCTAAAACTATTCTAAATGTATTATTTGTGATTCATTTTAGACAATTTAATATTATAATATAATTTGTGGTTTTTGGGATCCAATTTAAATGTTATATATATATATATATATAAGTTATTCATTCATGAAATTTCTTGTCTCGCCTTCGCTTCACTTATAAATGGGAACCAGCTATATCATTTTCCAAATAAAATTATTTTTTGGACTATATCATTACCATTAACTACCATATTAACCTCATGAAACCAATATCCATGCTTTATAAGATCTTGTTTGGTGAAAAAATATCCATTAATTTCATTAATTATAAACTAATGAGGATGCTTAATGAAGAGCTATAGCTCGTAGCTGGCCATTTTTTATTTCCTCTTTTACCTCCTTTATATATTATTAAAACATGATGAATGTGTACCATAAGTCTATTACATATATTTATATTTTTTTAATTGTATTTGAAAATCCAATATATACATCATTATTATACAAAATGTGAAATGAAATCATTATTTGTTCATACAATGGAGAATAGCTCCATGTAGTGATTTTATTTGATTTCAATCATAGTCTCATCCAGATGTTTATAAAGATGGATTTAATGTATATAAATTATTTAAATTATATATTAATACTTCTTAAATTATATTATATCATATTTTTTGTTAATTTAAATCAATTTAAAATTGAAAAATTTATTCTTGTATACGCATTGATTTCCACCCCCAATAAGATATGTGATTTGTTTTTCATGACCATAAAAAATTAAAACATCCGTATAAGTTTATTTAAATAATTAATATTAAAATTATGATGTAATCACAAATACATAGTGATAAAATAATACGTTCTATACTTTTAAAAATTATATTTATGAATAGAAACATTACTTATTAATATGTTATACCTACCATCTGTATAATTATAATATAATAAATTTTTGATATGCATCATTCATTTTCTATTTTAAATGTATAATTGATATATATTCATTATTACTATTTCAGGATTATTTTTCATGTTATGATGGAATTAGAACATCTTTTACAATATTTACCTTAATATTGTAAAATTTGGCATAAGATTTGTATATCCTTAACACATATCATGTTATCATAATTAAATAAGTAATAAAATATATTATATTAAAAAATAGATAATAAAAATATTAAATGTATTCATAAAAATGTATATAATTTATATATGTATATTATTTATTAATGATAATGACTGTAAATATTGATTTGTTAATAAGGTAATGGAATGTTTACCTTAAAACCCTAATTTTAATTATTTATATAAATATATTGAATATATTTTTATTCCATGTCCATATTAATAAAATGTTTTATATGAATTTATATTAAGATAATTTTAATAAAAATTAAATTTACAATTTATTTTTACAGTAATTATATATTATTGAAAAAAATTAATGTATTTTATATGGGCTATTTTCTCCATTTACTGAAGAGGGTAAAATATTGTTATATTTTATTGTATATAATAAAAAATATTTTCCTACTATTATTGCCATTATATTATGTGTTGACTCATTTGTACAATACTATTTATTAAAAAATTAAATAACCATAATTATAACGATTCTTTTTGCCTTTATTTTTTAAACATGGATTTAATGATAATGGTTACAATAAAAGTTGAATATATTTTAGATATGTGTTAAAATTATTTTAATCAGTTTGATGATGGAAATTAAATATTTTATGTATTTCATTAATTTTATATTCCATTAAAATTATTATTAAATAGTGGATGAATCAATATAACAATACTAATGGGGGAGCTTGAAATAGATCTCAGATGCATTGCATAATGATTATATTCTCAGATAATTATATTGAAATATTAGAATATTTTTTATTCCATTTTTTAGGTATCTATGAAAATGATTTCCCATGGAACCTATATGAATTTTATATGAAAGATAATTAGTTTTCATAGATATCATTTGATATAAAAAGGTAAAATAATGGTATTTTTTTAAACAGATTTTATATTCCATTATATGATAAATTCTATGTTTTTATAAATTTTTTTAAGTTCTCATGTATTCTATGAAACCACCTAGATTATTATTTTTCATAACTATTTACATATAAATAGTTTTATCGAATACATTTTTTAATAAAAGTGAGTTATTGAATATGTAACAGATTAACAATGTTCAAAGTTTATTATGTTAAATGAATACAATATTTTATAAAAATTTAGTTTTAAAATGGATTCAGTAGTTTTTGTCACGACCCGTTCTCGGGGCCCATTCCGTGACTACCCCAAGCCTGCCTTCCATAGGCAAGGTGCTGGCAACTAGTACCATAGGTGAAAATCCTAATAAAAATGGAATGCATTGCCTTTATAAAAGTAAAAAAACATAATAGTGTACACAAATGAAGTAAGCACTATGAAATACAGAATACATAAGTAAGTGATGAAAGAAAACAGGCCGGAAATACAAGCCCAACTGTAAGTAAAATACAACTGAAAAGCTAGTACACTTATAGAAAAGTAAAACAGAAACTACTGAGTCATCCTCCATGAATCCCACCTGATGGGTGGGTATAGATGGCATCCTCAGCACCTCAGGTGCAGCCATCCGCTTCGTGTACGTCTCGCCAAGTGGTCTACCACTGGGTACCATCTAGCTCCATAAGCCTCCACATTGATCAGTGATGTCTGTAGTTTGCATCCAACACAACGTTGTGCGGGTATAGCCCATGATGGGGTGAGTATATGATAATCATCAGGGACCTCGAGACCCCCAAAGGACTCCTAGAATCCACGAAGGATAATAAACAGAAGAAAGATACAATCAGGAAATATCAACCACCTCTACTTAGGTATATTCCCATACATATATCTATGTTATCAATCACAGTTCGGTTCCAACTCTTGATCCCAAGCACAACCCATCCCATACAGGAAAGAAATTCAATCACATCGAATATAATGATTGAAAGTCAAGACTCAGCTCACACAGGTATACAAAACGTAAAGAGAGTAAGAGATGATTAGTTGTATCCAATGAATCATATTTCACTATCAAATGGAAAATAACCTCTGAAACCTAAAACAAAAATATTTCATTGCTTTCGAACACTGGGAGGATTCGGTCTATTCTCATTACTGTCGAACCCACGGAGGATTCAGTCCAGTCTCGTTGATGTCAAACCCATGAATGATTCAGTCTAGTGTCATTGCAGTCGAACCCAGTGAGGATTCAGTCCAATCTCATTGCTGTAAAACCCACTAAGGATTCAGTCTAGTCTCATTGTTGTCGAACCCACAGAGGATTCAGTCCAGTCTCGTTGCTGTCGAACCCACGGAGGATTTAGTCCAGTCTTGTTGTTGCGAACCCAATGAGGATTCAGTCCATTCTCATTATCGTCGAACCCACGGAGGATTAAGTGCAGTATTGTTGTTGTCTAACCCACAGAGGATTCAGTTGAGTCTCGTTTCTATTGAAACCATGGAGGATTCAATCCAGTAGCCATTGTCATCAAACCCACAGAGGATTCCAGTACGGTAGTCATCACAGCCAGCTCTAGGTTTCCCGCACACAGCATGCTCGATTCTTGGTGGGTCTTCTCTCGAGCCAAAGGTTTGATACACCAACTATCACAAAGTACTGATTTAATGTATCTTGAAGTTCCATCTCATCAAAAAAACCCATCGCAACAGACGGCGCGTCAATCAGACGCCCTATCTAAGAGTTATTGGATATTCCGTTCGAGGGGCCCGGTTGAAATTATTCTTGTTCCAAACAAGGCCTTTTTTCAATGTTTTCCAAAACTCACTTAGAGTATCGCAAAAGGACCACCTTATCGTAAGGGTCCCAGTGCCGCAAGAAGTCACATCGATCAAACGCAAGGTCAAAATGTTATCCGCATTTATGTGAAATGGGCCCGGCCCATTGAGCCTGGTGGGATGAAGGGTCTGCCCGTCCTGGCTCGGCGGGTCCGACCCGTCTAAGGGGACAGCCTGGCCCGGTGGGGCATGGCCTGGCTCGGTGGGGAGTGGCATGTCCTAGTGTGGCACATCCCGGACCGGTGGGGTGCGACCCTACCCGGTG
Source organism: Viscum album (assembly GCA_963277665.1). Classification (NCBI taxonomy): domain Eukaryota; kingdom Viridiplantae; phylum Streptophyta; class Magnoliopsida; order Santalales; family Viscaceae; genus Viscum; species Viscum album. Next base: position 1,665,018,530 of record OY728137.1, read on the forward strand.
GGTCGCGGCCCGGCCCGGCTGGCCACAGCCCGACCCGTGGCTGGCCGAGCGGATCAGGGGTTGCGGCCCCCTGTTTTCAGAAACGTCAGTGTCGCCCCTCCCGTACGGCCGGCCGAAGCTGACCGGTCTTCATCGGCGTGAGCGGCCCGCTTGGGCAGGCTGCTGTCATCTGCATGCATCGCTAGGTGGCGCCGCAACCTTCAACCTGGCCGATAGGCGGCAAGCCAGTTTTCCGCTAAAGCGTCCCGCAGAGTGTGGTCTGCGGTCCTCCATACCACGGCACCTCGTATGGCATCGCGTTATCTATATCTAGCTAGCTATGCTCGGAAAGTTCTTCTTTGATTGAGAGGCCCGCAGATTGGGGGTGGCGATTCATCAGAAGCGCGACACCCTCGTGGCACCATGGTTTCTTTGGCACGACCAGCATTATTCAGCCGGTTCTTCATCGGCCAAGTGGCCCGCAGATGCGGGCCACGGTTCTTCTCTATGTGGCTGGTACACGGACGCCGCTTCCTCTGGTCGCCATCGCCTCTGATTGCAGCTGCCAAAATAGTCAAAAACCTTCAGAGGGTCGTCGGGCCGTGTTTTTTCATCCCGCGCCCTCAGCGTTAGGCGATAACATAAGGCCAAAGACAATCCAAGTATTAAACGAATAATTGGGTACAAAATATTCCCTTAAAATTGTATAAACCCTTACCATGATTCTGATGCTCGTGTGTCTGTGCCGTCGAAAGAGGATTCAAAGATGATGCTGATTCGTTGACGTCGGGATGCATCCGAGGAGGAAACACAGTCGACATTCCTTGTTGGAAGAGTCTTATTCCTTGACGCGGGGAAAAATAATAAAGAAGACGACATTCGCATGCCTTGATTTCTTCATTTGAGAGAGTAAATTTTCTTCTTCAAGAGAAGAACACTATTCTCCTATTTCTTGAGAGCTTCCCCAATGTTATCCCAACACAACGAGTGAAAAAACAAAAATAATAGACAAGGATATTATTTTATTCACACATGAATTTCAAACTTCAAACACTTTAATTAATTAATTGTATAGTGCAATTGATTAATTCAAAAGTGTTGGCAAAATTTATGGGAGTGAAAAGGAGTTGGAAAGTCACAATTAAAGAGGGTAGTTGTCAAAATAAATAAAGGGGAGTTAACGGGGAGTTGAAGGGTTAGGGATCGTGTGGGCCCCACCTCACAAATATCCTCTGATGGGTGTTTATGTGGGGTGAGGGTCCCACTCCATCTTCTCATTGGTTGAAAAAACAACCTCTTAAAAAAATTGTACCGTATAACAATTTTATTTATTTTCCTACGAATCCCCAAAATTTAACATCTCCTCCCGTACAAACGCCACTGTGGTAAAGGTACCCTTAAATGGATACCGGCGCTGTGAGTCCATTGTCGCCCTCAGATTTAAATTCCAAGCACCTGTTCAAAATATAGAAAAATCATCACGTACGTTTATTGAAAGTATAAGAAAAAAACTTCAGAAATTTATTCCAGGCACACCAGTCCTCAGAATCAGGTGCCATCAGAAACTGTTGACTCATAAAATTGCAATGTATTTATGAAAAAAAAAATCCTTGAATTTTCAGGGTCCTTACATTAACCCCAACTCAGGGCTTTATGTCCCCATAAATCAACAACACACACTATGGGAAAAAATGGGGGTACTGAGCTCGCATCTGAGCCTCTCGCACCCAAGTGCTCTCCTGTAGGATCTCGTGCTGCCAACAAATACACACCAAGGGAATCGACAATCCACGTAGGACTCGCTCCTGTCGGTCCTCGATCTCCACCGGGACCTCCTTGAATGTCGCACCATCATCTATATCCATCTCCCCGTGGTATATGATGTGATATGGGTTGTGCACGTTTCTCCTCAGTTGAGATTCATGGATGATTTCATGCACCAGTTGCAACTGAAGTGGAAGGGACAGGTGGTAATCCACCTCGCCTACCATTCTGAGGACATGGAAAGACCAGATAAAGCACAAAGATAACTTTCCTCCTAGACCAAATCTCCATAGACCTCGTAGAAGTGAGACCCATAGGATGACATGGTCACAATCCTCGAACTTCAGTGGACTCCATCTCATATCAGCATAAGACTTAGGTCTGCTCTATGAAGTCTTCATCCACTCCTTGATGATCTCCACCTTCTCTGTCATAGCCTGCACTATCTCTGGTCCCACATGTACGGACTCCCCTGGATCAGTCCAGCATAGAGGTGATCTGTAAGGTCAGTCGTACAGTTCCTCGTAAGGTCCCATCCTGATGGTGAAGTGGTAGCTATTGTTGTACACAAAATCCTCCAAGGGTAAGTGATCCTCCCAGTTGTGACCAAACTCAAGGAAACATGCACAGAGCATGTCCTCAGGGGTCTAAATGGTCCTCTCAGTTTGACCATCTGTCTAAGGATGAAAGGCGGTGCTCAAGCGAAGCTGCATCCCAAAAGCCTCTTGTAACCCCTTCCAATGTCGGGAAGTGAAACGAGCATCTCGATCAGAGATGATACTCGATGGCACACCAACAAGCCGTACAATCTCCCGAATGTAGAGGAATCTCATTCTCTCAATTGAGCCTTGATATTTGATCGGTAGGAAGTGAGCAAACTTGGTGAGTTAGTCGATAATCACCCAGATAGATTCGTGTCCTATGTATGTACGTGGAATCCTTGTCATGAAATCCATGGATATTCTATCCCAATTCCACTCTGAAACCTATATGGGTTGTTCCAAGCTTGTTGGTACTTTGTGCTCTGCCTTCACTTGTTGATAAGTGAGGCATCATGAAAAGAACTCTGCTACTTTATTATTCATACTCGACCACCAGTAATGTCGTCTGAGGGCCTGATATGTCTTCTCCACTCATGGATGTACCAATAAAGGGGAATTGTGGAACTCCCTCAACACCTCCTACAATAGTGAAACTAGTACCATGGTACGTCCCCTAAAGAGGATGACATGCTCCCCACCTTTAGAAAATCATTCGGGTTCCAGTCCTGAGGATATCTGAGCACGTCATTTCCCGCAGTTAGAATCCCCATGATGTGCCTCTCTGACTCACTGAAGAAGTGGGGAAGTGACTATGAGAGACTGTAGAAAGGATACTCCATCTATACCCACAAAGGATATCTGAAACGTTGCAAGCTTCTTTATCGCCTCTCCTAGTAGTTGAATGACCGATATCTAGTTGAGAGCATCTGCTACAATGTTCCCCTTCCCAGAAGTATAGACTATCTCAAAGTCATGGTCCCAGAGGAACTCAATCCATCATCACCATCACAGGTCCAGATCCTTCAACGAGAAGAAACACCTAAGACTTTGGATATTAGAGTAAAGTATAAATTGTTCGATCAACAAACGATGGGTGTGACTAGCCAACTGTACAGAACTCAACTATACCCTTTTTTCACATACATCCTACAAAAGCTGCTAAGATTTCACCTTTTCTGATAAGATAAATCTTGTCTCATCCCCTGGATGTTCCACACCCACTGCCTAATACATTCTATCCTAACATGAATGGTACTATTTCATGCCAGGAACGATGTCATAATTCCTAAACTCTACTATCATGATATAAAAACGTTACTCTTGCCTCTAAGGGTTGAGTAACACTGTAGGCATCAGTGTGTGGTCTCTAGGTCTCCTATAGGAGGAATCTCAAACGTGAGGTTCATGTCTATGATTTTAACCTAAAACTCTCACAATAAACCACATAAAATGGACAGGGAAGTAAACGTCACATGGAAAGTGTCTTTTATTACTGCAACTCAATGTACAAAGACACAAGGCATCCACCAACAACGACATCAACGAAGCTAGAAGCATCATAAAAAAGGAATCCATGTATATAGATAGTCCCTCTCCTATCCACTTGGTTCCGAAGCACTATGGTCAAACCACTGACTCTAACTAAAAGGACCCTCTACTTCCTGCCTCATATCTTTAGGGCGGGTTGGGTAGTCCCGAGCCATGTGACCCTGCCCGCCGCATACATAGCACTGACTGCTCCTCGTATGGTTGTCCTTGACTCGTGTGCCCCGAACAACCATACCTATATCCTGGGGTCGCCCACCTGTTGTCCTAGTCATCTTGGACCTCTGTGTCATCTTTCTACTGCCGGCTGCAAAAGACTCTACTACGATCGGAAAGCCCTAGGGAAAGGACAATAGCTCCTGATCCCACACAGAGCGTAGAGTCGCTGGTACAAACTCCGCCCTGAAAAGAAAATCGATGTCTCCCCAGGTGAGTGTTGCCTCATCTTAAAAATAGAGCATCAGGATCCACCACCTCTTAGTTTCTCTCTGAAAGATACTAACAGCTATGTACACCATCATGTCTGTGGGTGTCCCAACTATGTGGAAAACTTGTGACACAACCTCCAGCCTTCACTCGGTAGTCTAAAAATATGTCTCGCCTCAAAAACGTGGATTCCTCCACTGTGATGGGGCCCCGCACCGTGGCCACACTACTCGGTGGGCTACCATCTCCACTCATATCCTTCGCTGACTATCTAGGTGAAGACTTCCTGAAAATAAACAGGTGCTCCATGATCAAAAAATATTACTGGTGAGTTGAAACAAAGTAATCATGAAGAAATATTTTCAAATGAAGCACACACGCAGTCATTGTTTTCATTTACTGAGTCGGAAATCAGAGGTCAGGGTCCTGGTGTATGAATACGCCAGCCACTGTACAAACACTGGACTCCCTGGTATGAAAACCACACTCAATATTCTTGACACTATTGCTTCACAAAAAAGAATGATCAGATTCATAAGTTCTACTGTAGAACTAACTCCTCTGATACCAATATTCACTAGTGCAAAAAATGACTTTTACATCAGTTATTTTTCATTTTTTACGTCATTTTTTAGCCGACATTAATATGAATGGCATTATAAAAAAAATTATGTCAGTTATTTAAAAACTGACGTAATAAACATAACATCGCGGTGTTTATCACATTGGTTATGTAATAACCGACATGATAAACCATTTCCTAGATTTTATCATGTCAGTTATTAAATAACCGATGTGAAATACCATGGGGGAGGGTTTTTCACGTCGGTTATTTAATAACCGATATGATAAAACAGTGTGGCGGGGGGGGGGTTATCACGTCGGTTATTAAATAATCGATGTGATAAACCAGGGGGAGGGGTTATCACGTCGGTTAATAAATAACCGACTTGATAAACTAGGGGGGAGGCGTTATCAAGTCGTTTATTTAATAACAGACGTGATAAACCAGTACGGGGGGTGTTAATCATGTCGGTTATTAAATAACAGATGTGATAAACCAGGGGGAGGGTTCTTCACATAGAATATTTAATAACTGTTGTGATAAACCAGTGCGGGGTTGTTTATCACGTCAGATATTAAATCACCGACATGAAAACCCATTATTTTAAAAAAAATAGAAAGAATTCATCTTCTCTCCCCAAAAACAACCAGAAAACAAACCAAGAATTCGAACCAGAAAAATAGAATTATACCAAAACTAGATCCAAAGAAAAATTAATCATTAGCATTGATAACATTTAAAACATACCACACTAGACATCCCCCACCACCCCCTGAACAGCCCCCACCACACCCCTGGACACCCCCCACACCCCAGGACACCCACCCACACCACTGGATTTCCCCCTGACCCCCTAGATAGCTCCAACCACCCATGGACATTTCAAACACCCCTGGGAAGCCCCACACACCCATGGACATCCCCCTGCCCTCATGTATACCCCTGCCCCCTGGACAGCACTCCCACACCATTACACAGCCCTCCCACACCACTGAAATAGGACCAAAAAGTTACCAAAAAACAGACCAGAACACCCTCACCCCACTGGACTGCCCCCACCACACCCCTAGACACCCCCCACTCCCCTGGACATCACAGCCACCCCCTGTACATCCACACACACTCTTGTATACCCCCACCCCTGAGACAACACTCCCACACCCTTGGAAAACCCTCACAAACCCCTAAAAAAGACCAAAAAGTTACCAAAAACATACCATAACCCCCTCACCCCACTGGATATCCCCCAGCACACCGCCCACACCCCTAGACTACCCCACCCCCTGGACAGCCCCCAACACCCCTTGACAACCCCCACCCTTCTAGACAACCCCCCCTGTAACATCCCAAGTAAGTAAAGAATTATGGATTTCCATATCTATGTCTACTTATGAATTATATAGTGTTTTACAGGTTTAAAATGAGAATAAATCCAATCTTAAGTATAGAATTCTCTACGATTTTCAAAAGATTGTTTTACCGCCTTTTGATGGAGAAACATTTTTAAATCAATCTTTTGACAATTTTATAATCTATATTTGTAAAAATAATGTTATTATTTAGGATTGGGACATTGATATTTACATTGGATAAATTTTTAGTATTTTTCTGACTATGTTCATTTTTTAATGAATAGTGAAAATACTATATTTTACTTCAAAACTGTGTTTTCATCTAATTTAATTGTATGGATAGATTAACATTTTAATTGGTTTTAAAGTTTAAATAGAATATATATTTACCATTTAATCCAATTTTGGTCATTGGGATTAATTTCACTTTGAAATTGGACATAATCAATAGTCAAACTTTTGATAGAAATTGTTTCAAAAAAAACCCTATTTGTTTTGACAACAGAAATTATTTTTAAATTAATTATTGAAATATCTGTGTTTTTAATATGGTAAAATGGATTCCATATTTGGAATTATAAGGTCCAAATTATGTAATTAAGACTCTTTTGTTTTTGGACACTATGAATAGTAACGACGGTAATTATCTTTAATTATCGTGATTAATTAGTAATCAGGTAGTTAATGGTAATAAAATAATATCATAATAATAACAAAAGACCCCAAAATGTGCCATAATTCTACTTTTTTTATTATTTCTGACCCAAGGATGCCTTATTCTAAACTTTGGGACCCCATGGAATCACTTTAGGGTGATAGTGACACTTTATCTTTTTATTTTTAAAGAAAGGAGAATATCACAAAAGTATGTATCACCCAAGTAAAACAATTTTAATTATATATAAATAAATTTTATCTTGGACTATAAATAGTCATTGGAAATCTAAAAATATTTCTTACATCATAGTATTTTTTTTATAATTTTTAGACATTATATAATTTATATTTTTAATGACACCATGATGATGCAGCGATTACCTCATTAATGAACGATTTAAATAAAATGAAAAGATAATGTAAAATCTATGACTTAAAATTTTCAAAGACCTTTTGGATGAGTATATTTCGAACCATTATCACCTTATCCTATAAATATATCAATTTGGGACAATTAAAATCCAAAAATCATTTTAATATAAAGTAACATTTCTTGACTTTCTAATAGTGCCCCTCCTCCCTCTTATAAAAGGCCCCCAAATCTACCTCCTTACCCACACCTCTAAAGACCTTTTCTTGTCCAAAATATGCTAATTATATCTCTCCACATCCGTCTATTCATCATTGAAGCCTTAACTTTGTCATAAATTTCATCAAGAAACCCTTTTGGTTCAAACCAAGAGGAGTTACTCGATTTAAAGATAATGTCTTCACTTGTGTTCTTTTGTATTATTTTGCATCTCTAACCCCCTAAAATCTTATTATTCCTTTATTTTGTAACAACACCAGTATCTTCAATATACTAATATGTTGTTATGATAAGTATTATATCTACACTTACACACACATTCTTATAATGGTTACGGAACATACTGTTTCTATGTTTGGTGAATTTCTGCCTCACGAAACGATGATTGTTCAATCTTCTTTTCACACCTTTCATGGTGGACATTAAGATGACACTATATTTATATATGATATATTTTATGTTTATTTTTTCCTTATGCTTCTATATTTTTCATTTATGGCATACCTTTATGGTTCCCATTATTGGTAAATGTGGTATCTTCATTTTAGGAAATGCGGACTACCGCCCCCTCAAAGTGATTTGATTCGTTAATTCCATATGTGGAATGTATAAAGGATAGAGCTTATGATTTTATATATTATATTATACTGGAATTATAATATACCTTTATATCATTATGATTTCAATCCATTAAATACAAAATAGAAATGAAAGTAGCGTTCAGGCGTACGTACGGCTTACCATCTCCATGAACAGTGCATTTCATTTCTTATCTAAATTTTAAGTAATATTATCAATTCATGCATATACTGGATATATATGATATATATGATATCATCATCATGAATATAATTCTGGATATAATGGATATTTTACCACATTAACAACTTGTAATTACAAGAAGTTTATTTTTGACTCAATTGCCAAGGGTCGACAAAACGACCATTATTAACTTAAATTACATAATATTCATAACATGGTAATAAGTGATATAAAAGGAATAATTAACATCAAAAAGGTTCTCACACAAGTAGAAATTAACTGTATTTTATTATTCAGGAGATTATAGAACGATTGAGTCAAGTCGGACATGAGGTATAGGACTTCGTCTCAATCTCCTTTCAATGAGGCATATTTTGTTTTATACAAAACCTTCTTTTATACAGTGTATAAACCCCTTTGACTTTTACTTTTATAAAAAAGTAATATTTTTATACAAATCATTTTACTAAACTAAAAAAGGGAATGTTTTGTCATACATATGCGGTGACAATGACTTCTCCACCATCGTGACCATTATTTGAGTTTTGGCATCCTCTACAAGACAAAACATTTTTTTAAACTAAAAATAAATACAATTTTTTACTTTTCATTTATTTTGGTATTGAAAATGGTTTTGATAATGTATTTATTATATCAATGTGTTATTTATATCTTGTGATTTAAATGTGGAAATGTTATGTTTCCTTTATGCATGTTTTATGTGATATGATTATGTTATGGTTCTTGGACATTATTTATGAAGATAGGTGGTTTCGTGATAAACTAAGGGTGGGTGAGCCTGTGATATCACTCCAATGCATTAGGTAACACGAATGAGTTAAACTCTATGGTTTCTCTGTTGAGATTTAGAGAATATATTGTGATGGGTATTCCAAACTTTACCATGAGGGTTACACCCTACGTAAGAATGTTATGAATGCATCAAGTTACCTTTATGTCTTAGGATTTCTATGAGTTATTCATAAATCATATGATTTCATGAGGTATAATAAAGTGATAATGTTTTATGAGTAAAGTATGATTTCATTAATTTTTATGAATACATGGACTAATGTTTTCATTACATACTTTTATATCCCTTACTGAGATTTTTATGCTCATCCCATGTTTTTGAAATTTTTTTCATAGGTCATGGGAAAGGTGAATGATGTGATGATAGTGTCGAGGAAGTGTCATGAAAGAATCATTTTTTTGTTGTAAATATGTTCCCTTTGATGGGAAAAATTAATAATGTCTTTTATGTAACCACCGTGTTGAAATGTGGAATGTAATGCATGATTTATGATCTAATTCTCTAAAACACAAAACCTGAAAAGAACCTCAATGTTTATTCTTTAAATAACTCAATATTAAGTAAGGTTTAATGATGGGGTCTTATAGTTGTTATCAGAGGGATGTTTATATATCTTTAGGACTTTGAATTATATTAAATGATTATCCAAAAATATTTTTTTATGGTCAAATTGAAATGATATAGAATTTGAATATTACCATGTTGCTTCATCTAATACATGTTTTTTCAGAATGGTTTTCCGCAGAGGAAACAAGGAAGCAGTGCTAGGAAGTCATATAGAAGGAAATGACCTTCCGAATCTGCATCCTGAGATGGTTGGAATTGGAACGGAATAGTTTGTTGCAGTAATGGAGTAGTTGACTCAAGCGATAAATGGTGATGGTATCCATGCAAAAGATCATCCAAATCAACCACAGAGGAACATGTCAGTGGTCGAACATTTCATGAGGCAATATCCCCCATAATTTATAGGATCATATGACCATGTACTAGCTAAATGGTGGATTTAAGAACTGGAGAATATTTTCAATGTCATGGGGTGTACAAACAATAAAAAGGTTAGTCTTGTTGTTTACCATTTGGAGGGTAAAGAAGATCAGTGGTGGTCGAGGGTTAATAATATCAGGGACACTGATGAGATTGATGCTCTCAACTGGGATGAATTCCAAGGAATGTTTCTTGAGAAGTAGTCTCCTATGGTTGTTCGATATAGGATGGAAAAACAATTCTTCAAATTGAGGCAAGAGGAAGACTCAGTGGCTTCCTATGAATAAAGGTTCACTCGATTGGAAAGGTATGCTCTAAATTTTATCCAAGACCTTGATAATAAAATCAATAATTTTTACTAAAAATTAAAGCCAAAATATCGAAGGGAATTAGCTTCTCGCGAGTTCAAGAGTTATGAAAAGCTTGTTTGATGGGCTGAGAACGTGGAAATGGAGTTTTCCGATGATCAAGTGTTCTATAACAACCAATAGAAGAAGAGACTGAGGTGGTAGGAGAAAGGGAAGAATCCTTCAAAAAGGTCTGATGGTAAGAAAACAATGTTTTTAGTTTGTGATAAATGTGGTAAAAGGCATGCTGAGGAATGTCTTCTGAATTCTTGAAAGTGTTCCTAATGTGGAAAGATGGGACATAAGGCTCATGATTTCACTAAAAGAGATCAGGGTGATGGTAAGACCAAATTTTATTTACAGTTAGTGAAATGTTTCATGTGCAATGAGATGGGTAATTTTGCAAACGAGTATTCGACAAAGAGCTCGAATGATAGGAAGAAATCAGACTACAAGAAAAAAAGCGGTGGTGAAATCCTTTGACACTACATCACCAGATGTTGGGCCATCAAATGAAGTGGTATCAGGTTCCTTTTTTTCTCAGATTATGCCAATGTGTTTTTTGATTTGGGGTCTACACATTCATTCATCTCTAAAAAAATTTCTTGTAAATTGGGAATTCCATCTCAAGAAATGACTCCTGAACTTGTGGTAAAAACACATGGGGGAAATGTTGAGGCAAAAAGAATTTATAAGAATATTCCCGTCCTTATCTGTGGAAAGAACCTACTTTCAAACCTTGTTGTTTTTCCTCTAGTAGAGTTTGATGTTATCCTGGGTATGGATTGGCACTCGGTTTACCATGATAATATTGATTGTAGAGCTAAAGAAGTTTCTTTTCAGAAAGAATTTCAGTTTGTGTACAAGAATGAACCCTTGTTGTTGATAACATATCATGAGTCTAAGAAATCTATAAAATATGGAAATTAATGATACCTTTCACATATTGTTGAAAACAAAGGATCCATTCAGATTAATGATGTGCCAGTGTTAAATGAGTATCCTGATGTTTTTCCTAATGAGTTGCTTAGAATAATACCAGATCGGGAAGTTGAATTTACTGTTGACGTAGTTCTTGATGCTATGCCAATTTCTAAACCCCCTTATCGAATGGCTCAAATTGTACTTTTAGAGTTGAGGGAGAAATTCCAAGATTTATTAGAGAAAGGTTTCATTCGACCTAGCACATCACCATGAAGTGCTCCTATCTTATTTGTTAAAAAGAAAGAATGTTATATGAGACTACACATTGATTATAGATCCTTGAATAACATCACTATTAAGAAAAAATATAATTTTCCTCATATCGATGATTTGTTTGATCATCTCCAAGGAGCAGAGTATTTTACAAAAAGATTAACCAGAGATCGGGGGTACCATCAGTTGAAGGTAAAGGAAGCAGAGGTTCTGAAGACCATGTTTCGTACAAGATATGTCCATTACGAATTTGTAGTAATGCCTTTGGGGAAAACCAATGAACCTGCTATATTCATGGACCTTATGAATAGAATTTCCCATGAGTTCTGGGATAAGTTTGTGGTTGTTTTCATTGATGATATTTTGGTGTTATATAAAAGTAAAGAGGAGCATGAGATTCATTTAAGGGTTATTTTGAAAACCTTAAAAGAAATGAAATTGTATGGGAAATTCAGGAAGTGTGTGTTTTGGTTGAAAAAAAATCCTTTCCTTGGTCATATTTTTTTTAATGATGGAATTAATGTTGATCCTGCAAAAACAAAGGTTGTTGAAGAATGGACAAGACCCACAAATGTAACTGAGATTCATAGTTTTCTTGGTTTGGCAGGCTATTACTGAAGGTTGGTTAGAAATTTTTCACGGTTATCTATTCCAATGACTAAGCTAACTCGGAAGGGTGTTAAGTTTATCTGGAAATAATAATGTGATGATTGTTTTCAGGAGTTGAAAAAAAGATTGGTGAATGATCCAGTTTTGGAACTACCTTCCAGGAATGGTGAGTTTGTTATCTACAGTGATGTTTCATTGATAGGACTTGGTTGCGTACTAATGAAAAAAGATCAGGTAATTTCTTATGCTTCACATCAGTTAAAAACTCATGAGGTAAATTACTCTACACATGATTTAGAATTATCAGCTATTGTTTTCGCTTTAAACATCTGGAGGCATCATTTGTATGGTGTAATGTGTGATATATATACTGACCAAAACAGTTTAAAGTATACATCCACTCAGAAAGAATTGAACATGAGACATAGGAGATGGCTATAATTAATCAAGGATTATGATTTTACAATTCATTACCATCCGGGAAAAGAAAATAAAGTGGCTGATGCTTTTAGTCGAAAAAGTAATTTTTTATTAACCAAGTTACAATTGGAACGTGATCCTTTGGTTATGTATTTGATTAACCTTGGAATAAAAGTTGTTGGTGTCGGAAGTTCTTATGTTTTGTTTCAGGTGTTAGTGATATCATCTATATCAGACAGAATTAAGCAAGCACGGAAGCAAGACAGTGAGTTGCAGAAAATGGTATAGCTGGTTTAGAAGGGCAAGTTTCCTGAATTCAACATTGATAATGATTGTGTTTTGAGATTTGGTAAGAGATTGTGTGTGTCATGTGATTCACAGTTGAAGAGAGAGTTTTTATGTGAAGCTCGTAGTTATCTGTTTTCAGTTCATCCAGGCAGTACTATGATGTATATAGATCTCCACAAGTATTACTGCTGGGATGGAATGAAAAGAGATATTGCTGATTTTACTGTGAACTGTTTGACTTGTCAATAGGTTAAAGAAGAGCGGCAGTTACCGAAGGGGATGCTTCAGTCTTTACCAGTACTAGAGTGGAAATGATAGAATATATACATGGACTTCGTTGTTTGATTGCTAAAGACACCTCGAGGTAATAATTCAATCTGGGTTATTGTTGATCACTTGACTAAATATGATCATTTCCTTGCTATACGAGATACTTTTTCCCTAGATCAACTTTCTCATTTGTAACTTAACGAGATAGTCAGGTTACATGGATTTCCCCTCTCCATTATATCTGATTGGGATCCTAGGTTTACTTATAACTTTTGTAAAGGCCTTTAGAAGTCGTTGGGTACTAAATTAAATTTTAGTACATCTTTTTATCCTCAATCAGATGGGTAGTCAAAACGAACAATTCAGACTTTGGAGGATATGTTACATGCTTGTTCGATGGATTATCAGGTAATTTCGGACCAACATATTTTTTTGGTTTAGTTTTTTTATAATAACATTTTTCAGACTAGTATTTAGATGGAACCATTTGAGGCATTATATGGGAAGCGGTGTCGAACTCTAGCTTTTTGGGATGAAGTAGGTGAAAGGTAGTTGATGAGACTAGAATAGGTAGAAGAGTTTGCAGAAAAAGTACAGCTGATATAGAAACATATTAGAACAGCTCAGAGCAGACAGAAAATTTATGAAGATAATAGGAGGAAGTATCTCTCTTTTGAGGTAGGTGATCATGTTTTTCTCAAAGTTTCACCATGGAAAATTGTGATGCGATTTGGTAAGAAAGGAAAGATGAGTAAAAGGTTAATTAGACCATATGAAAATCTGGAGAGATTTGTATCAGTTGCATATCGATTGTCTTTACCTCTGATTTTATCTCAGGTACACAATGTTTTTTATGTTTCAATGTTAAGGAAGTATTTTCCAGATCCATCTCATGATTTGAGTCCAGAGGTAGTTAAACTGGAAGAGAACATATCTTATGAGGAATAACCGGTCCAGATTCTTGACCACAGGGAGAAAGTATTTCGGAATAAGGTTATTAATCAAGTAAAGGTTTTGTGAAAAAACCAAATGATTGAAGAGGCAACATGAGAATCTGAAAATGCATTGAGGTATAAATACCCCCACTTATTCGATAAGTAAATAAATTACAGGGACACAATTTTATAAAGGGAGAAATGATGTAACATCCCAAGTAAGTAATTAATTATGGATTTTCATATCTTTTCCTATTTATGAATTAGATAGTGTTTTAGAGGTTTAAAATGTGAATAAATCCAATCTTAAGCATCAAATTCTCTAATAATTTTAAAAGATTGTTTTTCCTCCTTTTGATGGAGAACCTTTTTTAATTCACTATTTTGACAATTTTATAAGATCTATTTGTCAAAATAAACTTATTCTTTAGTATCGGGGCATTTTAAATTTACATTGGATAAATTTTTAGTATTTTTCTGACAATGTTCATTTTTTTAATGAATAGTGAAAAATACCGCATTTTACTTCAAAACTGCTTTTTCATCTAATTTAATTATATGGATAGATTATATTTTTAATTGGTTTTAAATTTTTAATAGAATATATTTTTACCATTTAATACAATGGTGGTAATTGGGATTAATTTCCCTTTGAAATTGGACATAAACATTTGTCAAAATTTTGATAGAAATTGTTTCAAAAAACCCTCTATTTATTTTGACAACATGAATTATTTTTAAATTAATTATTGAAAATTCGTTGTTTGGAATTTGTAAAAATGGATTCAATATTTGGAATCAGAAGGTCCAAATTAGTTAATTAGTTCTCTTTTGTTTTTGGACATTATGAATAGTAATGACGATAATTATCTTTAATTATCGTGATTAATTAGTAATCGGGTAGTTAAGGGTAATAAAATAATATCATAATAATAAAAAATGACCCCAAAATGTGTCCTAATCCTACTGTTTGTATCATGTACAACCATGGGATTCCTTGTTCCAAACTTTGGGACTCCATTGAATCACTTTTGGGTGATAGTGACACTTTATCTCTTTATTTTTAAAGAAAGGAAAATATCACAAAAGTATGTATCACCAAAGGAAATTTTTTTAAATTTTGTCTACATATATGATATCTTGGACTATAAATATTCATTGGAAAGATAGAAATATTTCAGAAATCATAGTATTTTTTTATAATTTTTATACATTAAATAAATTACATTTTTAATGACACCATCATGATGTAGCGATTACATCATTAATGGACAATTTAAATAAAATTAAAAGATAATTTAAAATGTAAGACATAAAATTGTCTAATACATATTGTATTAGTATATTTAGAACCCTTATCTCCTTATCCTAGAAATATATCAATGTGGGACCTTTAAAATCCGAAAATCATTTTAATATTAAGTAACATTTCTTGACTTTCCAAGAGTACCCCTCCTCCCTCTTATAAAAGGCCCCCAACTATACCTCATTACTCACACCTCTCAAGCCATTGGCTCATCCAAAATCTACTCATTTTATCTCTCCACATCCCTCTATTCATCATATAAGCCTTATCTTAGGCAGAAAGCTCTTCAAGAAACCCTTTTGGTTCAAACCAAGAGTAGTTACCCAATTTAAAGGTAATGTCTTCAATTGTGTTCTTTTGTTTTATTTTGCTTCTCCAACCCCCTAAAATATTTTTATTACCTTATTTTGTAAAAACACCATTATCTTAAATATAATAGGATGTTTTTATGAGAATAATTTGATCTAAACTTACACACACCATCATATAATTGTAAAAGAACATACTGTTTCTATGGATGACGAATTTCTGCCTCACGAAACGATGATCGTTCAATCTTCTTTTAACACTGTTCATGGTGGAAATTAAGATGTAACTCTATTTATATATGATATATTTTATTTTAATTTTTTCCATATGCTTCTGTATTTTTCATTTATGGAATACCATTATGGTGTCCATTATGGGTAAACGCGATATCTTTATTTTAGGAAGTGAGAACTACTGCCCCCTCAAAGTGATTTGATTCGTTAATTCCATATGTGGAATGTATAAAGGATGTAGCTTATGATGTTACATATGATATTATACTGGAATTATAATATACCTTTATATCATTATGATTTCACTCCATTAAATATGAAATTGAAATGAATGTAGCGTTCATGCGTACGTACAACTTACAGTCTCCATGAACTGTGCATTTCATTTCTTACCTAAATGTTATGTAATATTATAAATACATGCATATATTGGACATATATTATATATATGATATCTACATCATGAATATAATTCTGGTTATAATGAATATTTTACCACATGAACAACTTGTAATTACAAGAAGTTTATTTTTGACTCAAGTGCCATGGGTCGACAAAATGACCATTATTAACTTAAATTAAATAATGTTCATAACATAAAAATATGTGATTTAAAAGGAATAATAAACTTGAAAAATGTTCTTAAGAATGTAGAAATTATCTTTAGTTTATTATTCAGTAGATTAAAGAATGATCGAGTCAAGTCGGACATGAGGTATGGGACTTCATCTCAATCGCATTTCATTGAGGAATATTTTGTTTTATACACAAAATTATTTTAAATGGTGTATAAATCCCTTTTACATTTATGTTTATTCAAAAGGAATCTTTTTATATGAAGCATTTTACTGAATGACAAAAGGGAATGTTTTGTTGTACGTATGCGGCGAAAACGACTTCTCTGCCGCCGTGACCATTATTGGAGTTTCGGCTTCCTCTAGAAGACATAGCTTTTTTAAAGAAGAAAAATAAATACCATGTTTTAATTTTCTTTTATTTTGGTATTGAAAATTGTTTTGATAAGGTTTTTATTATATCAATGTGTTATTGATATCTTGTGATTGAAATGTGGAAATGTTATGTTTCCTTTATACATGTTTTATGTGATACAATTATGTTATGGTTCACGGGCATTGTTTTTGAAGACAGGTGGTTCCGTGATAAACTAAGGTCGGGTGAGCTCGTGATATCTCTCCAATGCATTGGGTTACGCGAAAGAGTTAAACGCTATGGTTTCTCTGAAGATATTTAGGGAATATACTGTGATGGGTATTCCAAACGTAACCAAGAGGGTAACTCCCTACGTAAGAATGATATAAATGCCTCAATTTACCATTATGTCGTATGATTGGTATGATTTATTCATAAATATTATGATTTCATGATATATGATAAAGTGCATATGTTTTATGAATAAATTATGAATTCATTAATTTTTATGAATACATGTACTAATGTTTTCATTACATACTTTTATATCCCTTACTGAGCTTTTTATGCTCATCCTACTTTTTTGAAATGTTTTTCACAGGTCAGGGGAAAGGTACATGATGTGATGATAGTGTCGAGGAAGTGTCAAAAAAGAATCCATGTTTTGTTTTAAATATGTTTCCTTTGATGGTAAAAATAAATATTGTCTTTTATGTAACCATCGTGTTGAAATGTGGAATGTAATGCATGATTTATGATCTAATTCTCTAAAACTCTAAACTTGAAAATATCATTAATGTGTATTCTTGAAATAACTCAAGATTAAGTAAGGTTTAAGGTTGGGGCCTTATGCCCCCCACACCCTTGGACTGCCCCACCACCCCCTGGACACCCCCCCCCCCCCAACCCTGTACTGCCCCACCCCTTGGAAAGCCCCTGGACAACTGGTGTTGGGAGAGGAGGTGTCACCATCCCTTGGGGGACATGCCACTAGAAGGTACTCATCACTCCCACATTTGATGCTTGAGATCACAAAATGTTTCACATGTGGGAGTGGTGAGTACCTTCCAGCGGAGTTCATCCCCCTGAGGGATGGCGACCCCTCCTCTCCCAACCCCTAGATTTCCCCCCCATCCCAATGGAATCCCTTGACCCCCCCCCCCCCCCACCCCACTGGACAGCCCTTCCACATCCCTGGAAACACCCCTCACCCCCCAGGACACCCCCACACCCCTGGACACCACCTAGCCAGCCCCCACTCCCCTGGATAGTGATTACACCCTCCTGGAAACGCTCCCACACCCATGACTGCCCCACCACTCTCATGGGAACCCTAGATACCCCCCACAGCATCGGACAACCATCCCACACCCCATTAAACACCCCCTATCCCCTTGGAACCCCTCCCCCAGACCAGAATCCATACCAGAAAAACAATCATAAGTAAAAAAACAAGAAGTAAATAGAAATTAAACATTCACATATATATCATTCAAAACATACAATTTCAACTTAAAAAATACTAAATCCAACCTAAATGACTTAAAAATACACAATTACAATGACAGTATTCAAAATTTCATTTTACACTACAAACAACTAAAAATTAATTATTCCTATAAAATAATTTGATCATTCCATTTTTAAGTTTTTGACGTCTTCAGCACTATAGGGTTGAGGGTCAACAAATAGCTATGAATTAAAAGGATAGTATTTAACGTGTAAAATGAATAAATCAAATGAAATATTATGGCAATGTTTAAAAGTAAATCTTACCAGGTCAAAGTTCACAAATGTCCCGGTTGTTATTATTTATACATAAATCTTAACATATAATATCTTCATTTGATGACTTTTTGTTGTTAATGACAATTATGTTTGAATGATTGTAAATTCAATATATTATTTGTATGTAATAAATAAAATAGTACAAATTATAAATGGATATTTACCTCTATATTCACATATTTGATCCTCACACTCCTTTTCTTTGAGTTTTTTCAAAAGTATACCCATCCTCTGTTATAAAATAATTCTAATGGGATAAATTTAAAATTCATTATAATATAGAAAACTGTTGAAAAAATGAAACTTACTTTTATAACATTTTCTTAAAACGTTCCCACACATCACCATGGACAGAGCATATCCAATAAATTTTCTTCTCCCTTTGGCAAAAAACCCCTAACATCCAATGATCATTGATAAACAAAATTTTAGGTTAGTGGTTTCTTATGTTAAAATATAATGAAATATTTGAGAGAGATGTGTTTCATACCTCCCACAAAAAGACATCATCCAGCATAGGGTGACTATATTTTGTTCAAGTCTTTCATTAATATAAACCATTCTTTGTTCCTCATCCAATGAACATGATTTAGGGGAAATATAATGTGGGTACATGAACCCATAAACATTTTTCCGCTCATTCATCTCACACATTTTATAAAGATACCTAATACGAAACATACATAAGTATAAATTCTTAATAAATATAACAGAGGGAATAGGTGTTAAGACTTACATGGAAAAAATCTATGACACGTTGACTCCCAACTTATATCTAGTAACAAGATCCATGATATCATCATTCATAATCACACTATTATTTCATGTCCACAAACATGAGCTTCCATTGGAAACTCATAATGATCTGCTAAAAAATTTGAATATCTTGACAATCTTTCAAAACTACTAGAATCTGTATCTGATGTCATAGCCATTTGTCATTGTTGTTTTCTATACAATATTTCTTTACCTTTGAAGTATTCTTGTAAAAATAAATAGAAAAATATATTAGTTTTCAAAAGAAAAATGATCTTTAATTAAAAAATAAAATAGACGATATAACATACATACCTCTATGGTAATGAGTCGAAGAACTCTAGATTGCCTAATTAAAAAATGGTCAAAACTAGGTTCAACTGTCATCACCTCATCTGTAGGTAATGGTACTCGAGATGATCTATCTATAATATCATGTACAATGACCCTCTGATTCTCTACCTCTAATTGTTTATGATGAATTGTATCTCTTATACAATATACCAACCCATATGCAATTATATTGTCACGACCCGTCCTCGGGGCTCGTGCCGTGACTACCCCAAGCCCGCCTTCCATAGGCCAAGGGCTGGCGACTAGCACCAAGGCGTAAATCCCGGTAAAAAGGGAAGGCATTGCCCTTGTAAAGTAAACAAGCACCACAGAGTACATGCGGAAGAAGTAAACACTAAGTAAAAACTGAGTACAACAGTAAGTACGGAAAGTAAAAGGGGCCGGAAATATAAGCCCAATTGTAAAGTACAACTCGAAAGGGAAAAAAGCAACAGTAAAGTAAAGCCGCTACACCGAGCTATCCACTGGAAATCCCACCTGAAGGGTAGGTACAGATAGCTCCTCGGGTCCCGCCGTCCGCTCCGAGCACGTCCCGCCCAGTGGTCCACCTCCAGGTATCGTCCTTCTCTGCAAGCCTCAACCACGATCAACGCTGTCCGTCATCTGCAACCAACACAACGTAGTGCGGGCATAGCCCGTGCAGGGGTGAGTATAAGCTACTCAGTAGGGACCCCGAGACCCCCAAGGTCTCCCAAAATCCACAAAGGATAAACCACAAAGGAAAGATACAATCACGAAGTAACAACCGACACTGCTTAGGTATATGCCCATACATATACCTAAGTCATCAATCTCCAATACGCTCCAACCTCCGTGCCCAAGTACAACTCAGTCCACACAGGAAAGTATACGTATTCCACACAGGAAAGCAAAACGTAATCCACAGAGGATACCACAACACAATCCACAAAGGAGAGTAAACATGATTTCAGCTCACACAGGTATACATCGTCGAAAAGGTGAAAGAGATGATCAAAAATAGATACTGAATCATCTAAGCTGGGACCCACATAGGATACAAGACCAGTTGTCTTCATTGATTCATCTATACTGGGACCCACATAGGATACAAGACCATCTGTCTTCATTGATTCATCTATACTGGGACCCACATAGGATACAAGACCAGTATTGAATCATCTAAGCTGGGACCCACATAGGATACAAGACCAGCACAGTTAGGACCCACATAGGATACAAGATCAGCTGTCTTCATTGATTCATCTATACTGGGACCCACATAGGATACAAGACCAGTATTGAATCATCTAAGCTGGGACTCACATAGGATACAAGACCAGCACAGCTAGGACCCACATAGGATACAAGACCAGCTGTCTTCATTGATCGCAGTCCACTGAGGATCTCTGCACAGTCGTCGTCGTCGAAGTCGCAGCCAGCACTAGGGTTCCCGCACACAGCAAGCTCGTTCGGGAGGGTCCGCTCCACGAGCCGAGAGGATGATACATCAACTGACACAAGGTCCGAATTTGATGTATCCAGAAGTTCCATATCGTCAACAGGAACTCAACGTCGCAGACGGCGCGTCAATCGGACGCCCGGTCTGAGAGTTATTGGCTTTTTCGTCTCAGGGGCCCGGTTGGTTTTTAAGGTAAAACCAACCCGACCGTACTCCACCTGCATCCAAACCTCGGGTGGAGTGAGCCAAAAGATCCATCTCACTTAGAGGAATTCAACAAAGTCGACGGCACGTCAATCGAACGTCCGGAACTCAAGTTACGAGCGTTTCCGCTGCGAGGGCCCGGTTGGTTTCGTGTATGAACCAACCCGGCCGAACCCAAAGCAATCCAAAACCTTGAGTGTGATATACCGAAACGACCATCTTGATCCAAGGATCGTGTTTCCGCTGACGGCGAGTCGTTTGGAGGCCCGTAGATCACGTTACGGTCATTTTACCGAAAGTGGTCCGAAAACGGGGGCCCGACCCCCCCCCCCCCCCCCCCCGTCGTCGGAGTGAGCGCCGTTGTCGATGGCGACGTTCCCCGCGGTGATGCCTCCTCCCTTGACGCGGAGAAAGAAGAAGAGAAGGCACGTCGTTGGTGCCTTCGCATTCTCCGTCGGAGGGTCGGTGTTCATCACATTCTTCGTCGAAGTCTCGACGTTCTTCAATGATGGTGATGGAGTTCTTCAAAACTAAGAGCTTCCTCTTTTAATATCCTCACTTAACCAAGAAACCTAATAAAATAATCTCTCCCATTATTTTATTAACACATGCCAAGCTTTTCAAATTCCAAAATTCAAATAACTTAATTAATTTAAGAAGTTGAACTCGTTAATTAAAAAGTGTTGGCATGCACTTAAGAGGGGGAGAAGTTCAAGAGTTAAAGGGAGATTAAATGGGGGGTTAAAGGAGAGTTATAGGGATGTGAAAGGTTGGGGCTCGTGTGGGCCCCACCTTTCAAGTATCCACTCATGGGAAGTTGGTTGGTCATGGGCTCCACCAACAACTTCCCATGGGAGAGAATAACTCCCAAAGACATAAAATAAAATTGTTCACACAATTTCATTTATTTTAAACTAAAACCCCAAAAACAAAATCTCAACCTGCTTAAAACGCAATTGTGGTAAAGGTACCCTTAAGCAATTACCAGCGTTGCGAGTTCATCGGTGCTATCGGATTTTAATTCCGAGCACCGGTTCAAAAGATATAAATTCCCGCTCGCTCGTTCACTGAAAGTACCCAAGCCAAACTTCGGAAGTTGATTTCGGGCACTCCGGTCCTCGGAATCAAGTGCCGTCAGAAACTGCATTCTTGTAAAATTCCAAAGAAAATTAAGAAAAAAAATTCCTTGAAATTTCCGGGTCTTTACATTACTCCCACCTCAGGGATTTACGTCCCCGTAAAGTTTCAACACAAACTAGGGTCACAAAAGCGTTACAGAGCATGCATCTGAGCCTTCCGCTCCCATGTGCTTACCTGGAGGTTCCCGTACTGCCAAAGAAAGCTCACTCGAGGAATCGATCATCCTCGTAGGATCCACTCCTATCGATCCTCGATCCCCACTGGAACCTCCGTGAAAGACACCCCATTGCCATCGTCCAACTCCTCATGGTCGATGATATGCAGAGGGTCGAGCACGTATCTCCTTAGTTGAGATACGTGGAAGTCGTCGTGCACCTGGTGCAACTGCGGTGAATGGGTCAAGTGGTAAACCACCTCGCCTACCCAGCTGACACTACTAGAAAAACAGCTATTTGCGACGGGCTAGTTGCGACGGGATCCCGTCGCAAATGGCTTTTTGCGACGGGACCCCGTCGCAAATAGCCCGTTGCTGAAAACGCCGTCGCAACTACACTTATTTGCGACGGGCATTCTCCCCGTCGCAAATAGTATTCCGTATTTTTGTAAAAACTTTTAAAAACGTTTTTGCGACGGTACCGTCGCAAATACTATTTGCGACGGTACCGTCGCAAAAACGTTTTTAAAAAAATAAAAAAATATTAATAATACTAGTATTTGCGACGGGCATCGCATCCCGTCGCAAATAATATTGATAGTATTTGCGACGGGTCCCGTCGCAAATAATATTTTTAAAAAAAATAAAAAACTATTAATAATATTAGTATTTGCGACGGGTATAGTATCCCGTCGCAAATACTATAAAAAAAATAAAAAAAATAAATTTTTAATAAATTATTTTAATGAATATAATAATAGAATTATAATTTACAAATGAAAATAATAAATTATTTTAATTACTATAATAATAGTAAAATTATAATTCAAAAATAAAAAATAATAGAATATTAATAAATGATTTAATTAATATAATAATAATACAATTATAATTCATAAATACAAAAATATTAATAAGTTATTTTAATTAATATAAAAATAATAGAATTATTTTACATTCAAATATTAAAATAATTCAAGTATTACAAAAAAATAATTAAATTATAATATTATAAAATTTTAATATATATATAAAATTTAATATTATAAAATATAAATAATATTATTATTCATATTAATATTGTTATTTAAAAATATAATATTATTAATATTTTATAATGAGACAGAAACTACGAATAGAAAAAAAAAATTTGATTTCTCAAATTTTATAACTGAAATACAAAATCTAATCTGAAGGAGGGGGGGAGGTGGGGGATCTGCAGATGGTGGTGGAGGAAACTCCACCCCTAAAGCATGAGTGAGTCGGCGCATGTACTCCATCTGCTCCTGATGCTGCTGCTGCCACCGCCTCGTCTGCTCCTCGTACAGCTGCTGCTGGCGTCGACGCTCCTCCTCATGCTGCTGACGAATCTGCTCCTGCTCCTGTCGGAGACTCTCTATCTGTGCAGTCTGAGATCGCAACTGATCCTCATACTGTGTAGAAAAAGATGCACGAGCTCCTCTCGAGCTGGACGCCGACATCGCAGCACTGCCATAATAATCTCCGGGAGTCAGTCGAGAGCCGATACCAACTACCCGGCCCTTCTCGAAAGCATACTGGGTGGCCTGCATCCATGCCGCCTCATCAAACTGACGGGCAGTGGTCTGATCTGATGACTCGGCCTGACTCTCAGGCCGGGTCTGTGACGCTGCGGCCTCATATGACTCCTATAGTTGCAATTTAAAATTAAAATTGTGAATATATTATATGCAGTTAATTTTTAAACTTGAAAACAAATTATACTGACCACGATGTGATGCTGACGATCACCTCTGAGCTCCCCAGTAGCAGGATCACTATACATCCTCCGATATACGTCGTACTCTGTAATATCGGGGTGCTCGACAGCCTATAAGAATAAAAAATAAACTGTTAATATTTATAGTTATATAAAATATTTATAAATAATGTACGTACCAGATGCTGTCTATGAGTACTGAAAGAACGACTCCCAGCTCGATGAGTCACCTCCTGTCTCCCCCGATTCTGCCTCCCCAGCGATGATCTCCTCTGAAAGGCACCACTCAACCAGTGCGCACATAATCCATCCCATACATGGGATGAAATATACTCTGGTCGGTGTGCTCTACATGACTCCTCAAAATCTGACACTCCTACTTTCTTCATCGCAGCTTTTCTTAAATTGTGCAAAAACTGACGAAGGCGATCACGCATGGCCACCTCCCATGCCTCGTGGATGGCGTCACGCATGGTATCCTCGATCGGATACCATAAACCCTACAAAAAAAATCAAAATATCAAGTTAGAAATGAAATAATTTTCAAAATAAAAATTATTTATTTACGTACGTACCAGCCAATGGTCGAACATGGCCTGCTGCACATCAATGGGAATCTGCTCCCATGTGGTCCACGGCTGAGAGAAATAGTTGCGCAAAATAGCGCTGCCCTGTCCGACTGCTATATGCGGAAAACTGAAAAAAAAATAATAAACATTTATTATGTGAATAGATTATTGAAATCTTAGTCAAATCCACGGGTTATCACACAGGTTATCACACCTCCGGGTGCGCGGATCAAACCCAAGGCGTGGACGTCGCTCGGGGACGGGGTCAGGAATCATCAATCGTGCAAGACCGCGCCCCCTCCGCGTACTCCCTGAAGCGCCTGCAGGCTGAGGGTCATCTGCCAGCAACTCATCCGCATCGAAAGGCAGGTCAGCATCCGTCAACTCACGAAATGTGGCCTCGTCCATTTGAAACAGAAAATGTTAATGTTAGCAAATAATTGATAATTACTATTATATATACATATATACATATTATGATTGTATATAAATACCATGGAATTCTATAAGTGTTCATCTTCATCATCATCTTCATATATGTCAATGTCATCTTCATATTCCTCCTCAACATCATCGATATCCATTCGAGTTGCAGTTGCTTCATCTCTTACCATTTCAAATTCATGTGTGACATCATTAACATCATCGTCATCACCGACTCTTAAATGTGGGGTGTCGTCATCGATACTCATGTCTCTTTGTAAAAAAGATTGATTTTGAGTACTCTCTTGAAAAACTTCAATTCTTTGCACATCAGTGAAAGCACATTCACTTTGACTAAACTGATTGTCTCGAATTTTGATTTTTATTACACTCCACCAATCAGTCAAGTCTCTTGATGTTGCACAGTACTTTGCATAATAAACTTGATATGCCTGTTGAGCCAATAAGAATGGTTCATTTACTGCGAGAACACTTTTACATTTAATATCGATGATTCCATGAGTCGGATGAACACGCACGGCTCTCTCTGTATCCAACCAACGACATTTGAACATGGTTATGTAATGTTGTCCAAGATAACAGAGTTCAATGATTTCATCAAGTATGCCATAAAAGTCAACTTCATTTTCTCGATGATGAGATCCTCTCAAGCTAACTCCACTGTTCATTGTTTTTTTTGATTCCCCATATGCATGTGTGTGGAATCGAAATCCATTCACCACATATGCATTATAAGTTTTAACAAGTTTGGAAGGTGGGTTACTCAATACACACAGCCGTTTGTCAATTTTATCAGCATGTCGAGACACCTGAAAATTTGTGAAATAATTATCAATATAGTAAACTATACATTGAATGAGTTGCTAAAAGATAAAGAATTTATGTTACCAGTTTTTGAAACCACTGAGAGAAATTTTTCAGTCGACGTTCTTCGAGAGCAGCTGCTGTAATTTGTGGAATTTGTTTCTTGATATGATTATCATACAACCTATAAAAACCAAAGTTATTTACTGTAACATAAATGATAGAATAAGTGATATAAACACTTACAGTACAACTGATGTCATCTCTTCACAGTTGAGCAGAACATACGTATGAGCTCTATGATGTTCATCATCTGAAAGCCAGCGTTCAGAAACTCCACCAAAACCAAGCTCTGACTGGTTGAAAACATATAATTGATTGTCGATTTCATCAATATTCCTCTCATTCCGTCCCATTCGGTTGTGTTTTGAAGGATACTCAGATTCAAAATAATGGGAGCAGAAAAAAGATATTTCCTCTTGCAAATAAGCTTCTGCAATAGATCCTTCAACAGATGCTTTGTTGCGTACTTTTCTTTTCAATTTTTGCATGCATCTTTCAAATGGGTACATCCATCGAAACTGTACCGGACCTCCACATTTGGCTTCATATGGCAAATGTAACATCAAATGTTCCATTGAGTCGAAGAAAGACGGCGGGAATATTTTTTCCAATTTACATATAATTACAACAACATCTTTTTCAAGTTTGCCTAGAGCATCATAATCTGCCGTAGCCGCACAAATTTCCCGAAAAAAATGAGACATGTCTGTTATGGAATCCCAAATCACAGAATTCAACAGACCTCTTAATCCAATTGGTAGAAGTCTCTCCATTATAACATGACAATCATGACTTTTCAATCCAGTAATATGACCATTCTTTACACATCTACCCAAATTGGAAGCACAGCCATCTGGAAGTCTCAAATCTGCAATCCACTGACAAAATAATAAACGGTTTTCTTTAGACAGTGTATAAGCTGCTTTTGGTTTCAGTAACCTTTCTGTTCTGACATTCTCAAATAGTTCCAATTCTGGACGTCTGCAAATTTGGGCAAGATCTAAACGTGCATTTACATTGTCTTTGCTCTTTCCTGGCGTATCCAAAACTGTATGAAACAAATTATCAAAACAGTTCTTCTCAATATGCATGACATCTAACATGTGTCGGACCAACAAATCAGACCAATATGGCAAATCCCAAAATATGCTACGTTTAATCCAATTGTGTTCTTTCCCAAAACCAGAAATTTTCTGTTGGTTTATTGTGGGACCAAAAGTGATGGGAGGTAATGAAAATACAACCGATTTTAACTCCGAACCTGATAGCATTTTTGGAGGTCCATCCCTTTCAACTGTTCCTTTTCTGAAATGAGATCTGTTTCTGCGAAAAGGATGATCAGCTGGAAGAAATCTGCGATGACAGTCAAAATAACAAGGTTTCTTTCCATGAATGAGCATAAATGCTTTGTTCTCTCCCATACAGTAAGGACATGATTTCTGACCATGTGTACTCCAGCCAGATAACATCCCATAAGCCGGGAAGTCACTTATTGTCCACATCAATGCTGCTCTCAGTATGAAATTCTGTTTCGTTGCAACATCATATGTACTGACACCAGTACTCCACAATAAATTTAATTCATCAATCAATGGCTTCAAATAAACATCAATATTTTTCTTCGGATGTCCTGGAATTAGTAAAGTCAAAAAGATATATGGCTCCTTCATCAACATCCATGGAGGTAAATTATACGGAGTTAAAAAAACAGGCCAACATGAATATTGACTACCATAAGATCCAAACGGACAGAAACCATCAGTGGAAAGGCCCAGTCGAACATTTCTAGCTTCTAAAGCAAATGATGGATGCACTCTATCAATACTAATTATTGTTAATTATTGGTAATTAATACTAATTATTGGTAATTAATACTAATTATTGGTAATTAATACTAATTATTGGTAATTAATACTAATTATTGGTAATTATTACTAATTATTCCTAATTAATACTAATTATTGGTAATTATTACTAATTATTCCTAATTAATACTAATTATTACTAATTATTGTTAATTATTCCTAATTATTACTAATTATTGTTAATTATTCCTAATTATTACGAATTATTGTTAATTATTCCTAATTAATACTAATTATTGGTAATTAATACTAATTATTGGTAATTAATACTAATTATTCCTAATTAATACTAATTATTCCTAATTAATACTAATTATTCCTAATTAATACTAATTCTTCCTAATCAATACTAATTATTCCTAATTATTACTAATTATTGCTAATTATCGTTAATTATTACTAATTATCGTTAATTATTCCTAATTAATACTAATTATTGGTAATTAATACTAATTATTGGTAATTAATACTAATTATTGGTAATTAATACTAATTATTGGTAATTAATACTAATTAGAGGTAATTAATACTAATTATTGTTAATTATTGGTAATTATTACTAATTATTCTTAATTATTGATAATTATTAGTAATTAAATGAATAATTATCAATAATTAGAAATAATTACCAATAATTACAAATAATAACATTATTAATATATTTTATTATTAATATTAAAATAATATAATTTTCTAATTTATATACAGTTCTGTTTTCATCTGTGCGTTTTCTATCTCCACATACAAATAATACATGTGAAGACAGCAAACACACAGATGAAAAAAGAACTGTATATATATAAAAAATTATATTATTTTAATATTAATAATAAAATAAACTAATAATGTAATAATGTTCTTATTCTTAATTATTGGTATTTATTACTAGTTATTAATATTTATTCTTAATTACTAAAAATTATTACTAATTATTCCTAATTACCATATAAACAATTAAAAATAATTAAATTACAACTAATTAATAATAATAAAAACTAATAAAAAATTAAAAATAAATAAAAAATTAAAATAAAGATAAATACCTTGAAAATTGATCTGTTCTGATCGTTCTTCAAAACTTTAATATCGGCTCCGGAGAAAAAACTTAAACTAGAGAAAAACTCAACTCTAAAAATATGATTCTGAGAGAGAGAGAAGATAAGGAATGAGAATGAAATGAAAAAAACGGATGGGGGTATTTATAGGTTAGATTAGTTGCGACGGGCTCATTTGCGACGGGATTCCCGTCGCAACTAGTATTATTTGCGACGGGACCCGTCGCAAATACCTTAGCCAACATTTATTACGGTCAACCGGTAAATAGTTATTTGCGACGGGTCCCGTCGCAAATAACCCTCTGCTGACATAGTATTTGCGACGGGGGAATATTCCCGTCGCAAATACCATTTACCGCCGCCGGTTATTTGCGACGGGAATATTTCCCCGTCGCAAATACGTTTCCCGCGATTTGTTATTTGCGACGGGAATATTTCCCCGTCGCAAATACGTTTCCCGCGATTTGGAGCGCATCGCGGGAAAACTATTTGCGACGGGTCCCCGTCGCAAATACGTTTCCCGCGATTTGGCGCGCATCGCGGGAAAACGATTTGCGACGGGGAAAAAAATCTCGTCGCAAAAGCCTCCTTATTTGCGACGGGAAAATACCCCCGTCGCAAATAATTTTTTAACATGACTATTTGCGACGGGATTTATTCCCGTCGCAAATAACCCGTCGCAATTGCTCATTTTTCCCGTAGTGTGAGGACCTAGAAAGGTCTGTTGAACCTCAGAGATAACTTGCCTCCCTGGCCACATCTCCATAAACCTCGTCAAGGTGAGACCCGTAAGAAGACGTGGTCGTCATCCTCGAACTCCAGAGGTCTCCATTTTCTGTTAGAACTGAAACTCAAAACGACTACTGTTACGAGGGTAAGGTTGACAGACTCAAGAGTGATCGGTCACACCCTCCTGTGCAAGAGTTACCCTGTGCTGCCTGGGGTTTCCTTTTTCTCCGACCAAGGAAAACCCATCCCGACGTCGTAGTTAAACTACAGCCTTTTTGCCTAATACTGTCAATTTGTGTATGAACTGTGATTGCCCAGTCCATACTCAAACCAACGTCGTAAGGCCTCGACGTTGCCACCAAGAGATTCCAACCGAAACTCTCGCCTCGAGGATCTGACCACACCGTCGGCGTAAGTGTGATTATCGAGTCTCCTCCCAAGGTATCTTCAGACGTGAGGGTCAAGTCCACGGCTTACCGGAAACTCTAGGTCTGGAACAAGATTTGTGAAAGCAAGGAATGATTCATATCGACGTCCGTTACTACAACAACTAGTACTGGACATAGACTGTCCCTTGAATCATTTCTAGAGCCATTGGGTCACACTCCTTGACCGCATGTAGCCGCACTCTTCCTCCGCCCTCCAGCTCCCTGAGCCTGGTGGGAATAACTAAGGCGGGTGATTGTACCATGTTAGGATGTACACCACCTCATGATGCTCTCCTAGCTCTGCCTCCACGTCTGCTACTTCGTAGAATCATCTCTCCTTAACATTTTCTCTTCTTGAACCATTTTCCACGCCCAAGTCTCCGAGACTGGCGCCAGTTTCCAGCTTCCCACTGCAATCCTTCACTGATTGCATCCATTCGGCGAAAAGATTCTTAACCACAAAGGTTCTTTCTAGCACCCTAGAATAAGTAGGAATGCATAGAGAAAAGGTGCTGGCTCGGATGTCCTTAAACACACCACGCTCAGAGGTTCGAGCTCTATAGCACTGATCGAAACACATTCATCGAGTACCTGGAATGTTCGGTACGCCTCGATGAATTCCCAACTATCGATACGTCATCCCACTGAAGCTGTATAAGCTCTAGAAAACTCTCACCCACCTCCTCAAGCTAGTCCTCAGCTTCTTGTGAGTCAGGTTTGCCTCGGAACTTGAGGGTAACTGGTGCTGAAACATGTGTAAGGTAGTAAGCCTACATATGTCACCTACCGGTACCATCGGTTGTAACTGCTGACCAACAGGTAATGATGTATAGCTAACACACTACCCGAAGGCACTATCTCAGGAATCGGTCCACATACCGAAGCCTCATCACTATGCGGACCATCCTCATGGTCATTCACTGGAAAACACAAGTAGCCAATTCCACCATCCACTCCACTGATGTCTCAGCTAGGCGAAAAACTCTAGCAATCGCCTCCAACTAGTGTTCTGTTGTCTGGGAATCTGCCTCGCCTCGTATCCTCGGAGGCCACTGCTGCTGGAACTCGTGCAACGCGCTCTACCAGCGTGCACAGTTCGCCAGTATGGCTGGTGGCATCTGCTGCCCAACAGGTGGTGGTGCTGCTGGTACACCACCCGAGGGTGCCAACATAGAAAGAGGGTCCTGCACCGTAGCCTCGTCGCTCGGTGGGCCGCCATCGAGTACTCACTCGGAACTCCAACTGATTGTCTGCGTGGAGACATCCTGAACAGATGCGACGCGGTCAACATTTATTCCTGGTGAGCTGACACAAGTAATCACAAAGAAAACTTGAAACACACACGCAATCAATTTTTCGTGCATTAAGTCGGAAATCAGAAGTCAGGGTCCTGGTGTACGGATACGTCGGCTGCCGCACCAACATTGGACTCCCTAGACTGATAACCACACTCAATACGCTAAACACTATTGCTTCACATAGAAGAAAGATCAGAGGCTGCCGTAGAACCGAACTCCTCTAATACCAATTTGTCACGACCCGTCCTCAGGGCCCGTGCCGTGACTACCCCAAGCCCGCCTTCCATAGGCCAGGGGCTGGCGACTAGCACCAAGGCGTAAATCCCGGTAAAAAGGGAAGGCATTGCCTTTGTAAAGTAAATAAGCACCACAGAGTACAAGCGGAAGAAGTAAACACTAAGTAAAAACTGAGTACAATAGTAAGTACGGAATGTAAAAGGGGCCGGAAATATAATCCCAACTATAAAGTACAACTCGAAAGGGAAAACAACAACAGTAAAGTAAATCCGCTACACCGAGCTGTCCACTGGAAATCCCACCTGAAGGGTAGGTACAGATAGCTCCTCTGCTCTTTGGGTCCCGTCGTCCGCTCCGAGCACGTCCCGCCCAGTGGTCCACCTCCAGGTACCGTCCTGCTCTGCAAGCCTCAACCACGATCAACGTTGTCCGTCG
This sequence comes from Viscum album, assembly GCA_963277665.1. NCBI lineage: Eukaryota > Viridiplantae > Streptophyta > Magnoliopsida > Santalales > Viscaceae > Viscum > Viscum album. Next base: position 1,665,050,837 of record OY728137.1, read on the forward strand.
TCTGCAACCAACACAACGTAGTGCGGGCATAGCCCGTGCAGGGGTGAGTATAAGCTACTCAGTAGGGACCCCGAGACCCTCGAAGGTCTCCCAAAATCCACAAATGATAAACCACAAAGGAAAGATACAATCACGAAGTAACAACCGACACTGCTTAGGTATATGCCCATACATATACCTAAGTCATCAATTTCCAATACGCTCCAACCTCCGAGCCCATGTACAACTCAGTCCACATAGGAAAGAATACGTATTCCACACAGGAAAGCAAAACGTAATCCACACAGGATAGCACAACACAATCCACAAAGGAGAGTAAACATGATTTCTGCTCACACAGGTATACATCGTCGAAAAGGTGAAAGAGATGATCAAAAATAGATACTGAATCATCTAAGTTGGGACCCACATAGGATACAAGAGCAACTATCTTCATTGATTCATCTATACTGGGACCCACATAGGATACAAGATCAGCTGTCTTCATTGATTCATCTATACTAGGACTCACATAGGATACAAGACCAGTATTGAATCATCTAAGTTGGGACCCACATAGGATACAAGACCAGCACATCTAGGACCCACATAGGATACAAGACCAGCTGTCTTCATTGATTCATCTATACTGGGACCCACATAGGATACAAGACCAGTATTGAATCATCTAAGCTGGGACCCACATAGGATACAAGACCAGCACAGCTAGGACCCACATAGGATACAAGACCAGCTGTCTTCATTGATCGCAGTCCACTTAGGATCTCTGCACAGTCGTCGTCGTTGAAGTCGCAGCCAGCACTAGGGTTCCCGCACACAGCAAGCTCGTTCGGGAGGGTCCGCTCCACGAGCCGAGAGGCTGATACATCAACTGACACAAGGTCCGATTTTGATGTATCCATAAGTTCCGTATCGTCAACAGGAACTCAACGTCGCAGACGGCGCGTCAATCGGACGCCCGGTCTGAGAGTTATTGGCTTTTTCGTCCGAGGGACCCTGTTGGTTTTTAAGGAAAAACCAACACGACCGTACTCCACCTGTGTCCAAACCTCAGGTGGAGTGAGCCAAAAGATCTTTCTCACTTAGAGAAATTCAACAAAGTCGACGGCACGTCAATCGGACGTTCGGAACACAAGTTACGAGCGTTTCCGCTCCGAGGGCCCGGTTGGTTTCGTGTACGAACCAACCCGGCCGAACCCAAAGTAATCTGAAACCTTGAGTGCGATATACCGAAACGACCGTCTCGATCCAAGGATCGCGTTTCCGCTGACGGAGAGTCGTTTGGAGGCTCGTAGCTCAAGTTAAGGGCATTTGACCGAAAGTGGTCCGAAAACGGGGGTCTGGGCCCGGGCCGATCCGGCCCGACCCGACCCGGGTCCGACCCGGCTGGGCCCGGCCCGGTCCGGTTCGGTCCGGCCCGACCGGCCGGCCGCGGCTCGGCCAATGTGGCCGAGCCGATTCGCGGGCGGGGTGCGCGGCTCCCCCGCCCTTCACCGTTAATTGAGGCCGGCGGTTCGTCGGCCGCCTCCTTTCCGGCGGCGCGCCGCCGCCGCCGGTCGCCAGTGCCGCCGCCGCCTTCCGCGGACCACCGGATGCACTCCGGTGGTCCGTTCCTTCTGCCGTCTTTGCCTATGGTCCCCCCGGGACCCCACCTTCACTGCGAAGGGATTCAAACGCCCAAACGGCCTGCTTCGTCATCGCCCGTCAATCCGCACGTCAAAAACGAAACGCGTCGTCTTCGTGGTTCTTCGGCGCGACGCGTTGGCGCCGCGCCCCTTCTCCGTGGCCCGACTCCGTCCGCGGATGTCTTCGGGTTTCTCCGCCGTGACGCGGCGGCGTCGCGCCTTTGTTTGTTTTTCACGACCCGGCGCGACGGCGCCACGCATTACTTGTCGCACGTTTCTGCGTGGTGCGATGGCACCGCACCATTCCCATTTCAATCCACAAAAGAATCCAACATGAAATAAGGAGGAGGTTCGGCCGTGTTTCTGCGGTCCGGCCCCCCTCACGTTATTCGATAACAAAAGGTCATATTTCACGAAGTTCGTCAAGGCAATAAACACGAGCAATTTAAATAATAACCCTCAACATCAAACTGCATGATCGAACGATCTGCGGATCAACCCGGTATTGGTTGGTCCACGCTCGTCGTTCTTTTCTCAAAAGATAAGAGAGTTACAAAAATAAATTCCCCTACCTCGTGTCGTCCTTCGTTTGTTGACAAAGTCGCGGGATGGTAGTGTCGCTGTAGAACGGTATCAATTCCGTCGTCGTCGGAGTGAGCGCCGTCGTCGATGGCGACGTTCCCCGCGGTGATGCCTCCTCCCTTGACGCGGAGAAAGAAGAAGAGAAGGCACGTCGTTGGTGCCTTCGCGTTCTCCGTCGGAGGGTCGGTGTTCATCACATTCTTCGTCGAAGTCTCGACGTTCTTCAACGATGGTGATGGAGTTCTTCAAAACTAAGAGCTTCCTATTTTAATATCCTCACTTAACCAAGCAACCTAATAAAATAATCTCTCCCATTATTTTATTAACACATGCCAAGATTTTCAAATTCCAAAATTCAAATAACTTAATTAATTTAAGAAGTTGAACTCATTAATTAAAAAGTGTTGGCATGCACTTAAGAGGGGGAGAAGTTCAAGAGTTAAAGGGAGATTAAATGGGTGGTTAAAGGAGAGTTATAAGGATGTGAAAGGTTGGGGCTCGTGTGGGCCCCACCTTTCAAGTATCCACTCATGGGAAGTTGGTTGGTCATGGGCTCCACCAACAACTTCCCATGGGAGAGAATAACTCCCAAAGACATAAAATAAAATTGTTCACACAATTTCATTTATTTTAAACTAAAACCCCAAAAACAAAATCTCAACCCGCTTAAAACGCAACTGTGGTAAAGGTACCCTTAAGCAATTACCGGCGTTGCGAGTTCATCGGTGCTATCGGATTTCAATTCCGAGCACCGGTTCAAAAGATATAAATTCCCGCTCGCTCGTTCACTGAAAGTACCCGAGCCAAACTTCGGAAGTTGATTCCGGGCACTCCGGGCCTCAGAATCAAGTGCCGTCAGAAACCGCGTTCTTGTAAAATTCCAAAGAAAATTAAGAAAAAAAATTCCTTGAAATTTATGGGTCTTTACATATATGATGTTGAGGATCATCAACATACTACTCGCAATAAGTAGGAAGCTGCGGCGGAGGAGTATGATAAAAAATGGCATCTGCGGGCTGAGGTGGGGGAGTGGAGGATAAATAATGGGGTCTACAAGGGGAGGTTGAGGAGTGGGAGTTTTATTCTGATATTGTCTTTTCATGTTTGAAAACATATACTATACTGAAGCTCTAATCGTTTCCTTCATCGTCACATTAATATTATGAACTTCTGCCTTCAAGTATTCTATTTTTTTAAACACCCTCAACGTAAGTAGTTGAGGAACGTGGCAACACATTTCTTACTGATACACCTGTTGAATATCGTCATACATGACCAGGATGTTTGGGCTTTACCAATGATGCAAATGAAATGTCTTTCCTCCCAGCAGTTGTAAATACCCCCTGTGAGCTTGGCTCCTCAAGAGAATCCTATATTAATTAAATGGACATTTCTGTAATGATTAAAATTATATGAATAAATTAGTTAACATAAATAAACAGAATAGATATCTTACAATCCTCTCAGCTACAATTCTTGAATCTTCCAAAAGATAATGCAATTTTTTGCCCATCCGAGCTCTCTTGCATTTTTCATGTCTAGATGGAGGGAATGGAGGGGCCACCTCTCCAAATATTGACGACTCAGCTCTTAGTTTTTGTAAATTTTCTGCCATTATTTCATCTTTTAATAATGTATACCCTTCCAGAGATAAACTATGAGGGTATACATTTTTAGATTTGATCTCCTGATAAGATTTCCTTGTTTTCTATAAATTAAGAATTAGAAATCATTTACAAATTAGTAATAAGATCATTTATATAAGAAATCTTATAAAAGATTACACTGCCCTTTCAAAAAATGATTCTTTTCTTCTACTTTCAATAAAATGTCTCCATGTGTCTTCAGCTATGAAAGGATATATACGACATTGATTGTCATGACAACTATGACCAAAATTGAAATTAGATGTGATGGTTGATTTGAAATCGCTCCATCTCTGGGTAGTCATCGATAAGCATTTCGTCCTGACTCCTCCAGTGTCAGAAATATCAAATGTCATCTGATAAAGAAGAAGTTAAACGTATTATATATACTCGAATCATTTAAAGAACATGCAAACAATAGCAAATGATCTTACCAAAATCGTCTCCCACAACTGAGAGATTATCGCTTTGTCCACACTTCTCCAGTCATCATACAAAATGTTTGCATTTATCTTACACAGATTGGAAAAAAAATCTTCAAATCTATTGCATTTGGGCCTCTAGGAGTATTATCCTCATCAAGCTCAACGAGTATCCCTTGATCATGCGTACGAGCAAGTGATAATTTTGGTAAATGTGTGCACTCACGTTTTCCAACTCTTGAAATCTTTGTAGTAATGGGGGAACATGATGATGATTGGGGAACATCAAGGGGAACATGCACTACAAAAAATGACTTATACGAAAAAAAAATATTGATAGATAATGTATCTGTTGGTAAAAATGACTAATTCCAACAGATATTAGGTTTGAATGGTATTCATTTTAAATATTTACACTTGTTTTTACCAATAGATATATCTATTGGTATTGATTGCTTAACACAAACAATTTTTTTACCAATAGTTAAATCTATTGCATTATCATACTAATATAACATTTATTTTACTAACACATAAATATGTTATAAATTATAACTTTTACAAACAAATATTTTCCATCATTAAAAATGTTACAATAGATCATTCAATAGCTACATTTATTTTATCGATAATCAATTAATAAAAACCAAGTATATATATATATATATATTATGACCGAAGTAAATATCCATTTCCTAGGGTTTTTTTAATAACATATTATTAATGGATTTTAATTTTCAAACATATCTAAATATCAATAGTATTTATAATTTTTAAAATTATTTATTTGATAAAAATTTATAATAATTTTTATAAAAAAAACACTAACCAAACCCTAATACGCGCCTCCACCACGCCGCTTTCAGCTCCACCATCCTGTGTCTGGCCTCGCACCCCACTACCGCACCTCACGCCCCGCTACCCCGCCCTACATCGCTGCCATGCTTAGTCATCACCTTCCAACATCCCCTCTATAGCCACCTTCACCCTCCTACGTTTGGCCTCACATCTGGGTTCCCCTCCTCGCATCACGCTTCCCAGCCTTGTATCCCTACCATGCTCTATCATCACCTTCCATCATCCTGCCTCGCATACAGCCGCCTCCCTTATTTCATGTCATCCTGCCGCCCCGTGGGTATTTTTTTCAACCCAATCAACCCATTACCTAGCATGGGCTCACCGTTAAGGGTTGGACGGCAACAACAAAGTGCTTTCATGCATGACCTCATTGTTGTACTGGACACCAATTGAGGGATTTGTAGACCATCCTTCCATTATTGATGAGGAACTGGATCTTCTTGTGGATGGGGTCCATCCATTGTAGGTAATCATTTTTGTTTCCCAATTCCATTTCCCTGTATTTTTAATCAATCCTCTTATGAGTTAGATTCATTATAAGCCTTATGCTGAATGTGCTAATCCTATGTGAGGGTCATTAGTATCTATGTATTGTGTTTGAAATATAGAAAATGTTAAAACTGAAATTTTCATTGTGGGGAGAGAATAGAAGGTCTAGAATACACAATCTAGGCTTGTGATGAAACATTGAGACCTTCAGAAGGGGAGGTATGGGGTCAAAAAGAAGAGGTTGGATGTCCTGCCCACATAAAGATACATGCTGAACCTGTAGCTGGACAATTTATTTGATAGATGAATCAATATTGACATCCATTTTTCAATTTACAGGTATAGGGAAAATCCATCCACGAAAGAAATTTACATTCATTGATCTTTCTATTGATAAAACAATTACCCTGCGATAGAGAACCACTGGAATAGTGAAATGTGATCTAGTTTAGAATCTATATATCAATTGTAAGGAAAAGGGCATATTTTTAGACCTATGAATATTATTATTTGGTATAAATACATTTTGAAGTGTTATCTATTCAATCTATCCCCTAAAATATTTTTCATATGGGTTTCATAGTGTTCTAATTTAGAGACATGGCCTAGATTCTTCCCAGATTTCACACTTGGCCTGTGTGAAATCTAGAATCTGGAAAAAAAATTTGTGTTCCCATTTCATTCTCTCTCGAATATGGAATCTGGTTTAGTGTTCTCATCATCATTGTTGATAAGTAATGCAAATAAAAGAGTTATGTGTATTAGTGTGGGGAATTTTTTTAAACCAACATGAAAATAGTTTCACTATTCAATCAATAAGCTCGTGAGCACTGCCTAAGTCCATGACATACAGTTTTGACCGAACACCAAGATCATGGAACTACAACACCATCAATATCATCATCACCACCAATGACATAAAAGTACAACATGGGAAAACAGAAATCCATATAGGTATTGAATGTTCATCAGAACCCGTCACTAGAAGCATCTAAACAGAGTACCCAAGATGGCAGGGAGAGATAAACCCACCGACCAGGAGGAATCTGGTCACCCTATGTAAAGATCTGGACCTGCCTAAATAATAAAACCGCAACTCCCTGCTGATGGCCTTGAGTGACAGATCGGAATGGAATATATGGTTAGGGCATAGATCTTCATATAAACACAGAGAAACATTGTTTTAACTAACTGAATCCACTATGAGCAGATCTATGACCACCCATTGTCAGTCTTCCTTGAAATTTTCTTTGATTCTTAGGTTGTTTTTTATCATTTCAGTGGCTAGGTGTAGAGATACTAATCATTTATTTTAGGGAGGGTGACCAAAGTAATATTGGATGGTGATGTCTTGTAGCTTGTAGAATCTATCCGGTAAGACACTTCTTCTTCAACCCATAGAATTTAATTTTTTGAATGTCCATATTTGTAATGGGGGTGGCTTTGGATCTTGTTTTGATGAAATGACATGTTTTTTCTAATTTTAATTTGATCACATTTCTAGTGTAGTCATTTTTGTGCAGATTCCTTTAAAAATCAATGACTAGTTTCTTTTAATATTTGATCAATTTTATTGATTGTTTCTGTGGTATCAGGTTGTGGGTGTTGCTGTGAATGATTCAAAGTTTGAATTTGGTTCATTTTTTGTGCCATTATCTTCATCCCCGACTCCATCCTCTTTATGTGTTTTGTTTATTTTTTTATAAATAAAACCGGATTCGATTATCCGAGCAATGTTGTTTGGATTAAGCACATAGACAACAATCTTAATCTTTTATATTATAGGATAACAACAACGATATCTATTATATTCATTGATCATAAAATTAGAAATAATGTATCTCATTTCATGAGTTACACTATTAGATTTATAATAGGAAATTTTATGTAATTAACAATAGCCTAAATGGTATTTGATTTATAATTTAACACCCTTTCATATGATTTTGGATCTTTTTTACCTTGAGAGAACTGTAAAAAACCCCATTACAATCTGTATCCATAAGTACGTTTATTCTATATATTATTCCCTCATTAGAAGACATTCACTTGAACCAGTACAATTACTTTGTATCAATTGTAATTCTCTGACTATCGCAGTTATTGAATAACCCACCATTTAACTTTCTGATTCAGTTATTTCCACTTCGGATTGTGTCATCGAAGTTGAATAACCCACTATTTATCTTCATGATTCAGTCATCGCCGCTTTAGATTTTGTTTTCTAAGCTACCTTCTGTTCACTGGTTTTTTCAAATAGTGCCCAGGTTACCATGTTTGAAATAGAATAGTGTTATTATATAAATTCTATATTTCCATAGGATGCTGCAAAAATTCGTAGTTAGAACATCAAGAATAGGGAAAAAAGGTAACTTATATTAAATTGTCAGTAATAATCTATGATGATGCTTGTATAACCAACCTGTTTAGCCTACTAGCACACATTCTTTTAGTGTTATTGTCTTTATTTATAATTTTAAATATTTTTGGTATGGTCAGATTGCTAAACATGATTGATACAAATATTATTATTTTTGTTCGATGTGCTCTATTTTTATTAAAAATATTTAACTAGTGTGATCTTTTTGATGTTTCCAGTGTGGTATTAAAGCTGGAGGCTGCTACATAGAGTTTCGGGTGCACTGTTACATGGGGTTTTTGGTGCGTTGAATACAGCTGCTTGAGGTTTTTGGTACGCTGATGTCTGCTGCTTGGGGTTTCTGTTACATGGGGTTTTGGTGCACTAAAGGCCGCTTGGGGTTTCTAGTGCGCGACTACTTGGGTTTTTGGGTGTGCTGAAGACTGCTGCTTGGGGTTTCAAGTGCGCTGCTTCTTGGTGTTTTTGGTGCGATGAAGGCTATAGCATCAGGTTTCTAGTGCAATGCAGGCTTTAGGGAAAGAATGGGGGAGCATTGAGGGGTGGGGTGGTTTTTATTTGCATCTAGTTATGTGTTTTTTTATTAGTTTTTTGTATTATATTTCATTATTAATATAACTATTTTTTTTATGTTTGTACATTATTTTAAATCATAATCGGTTAAATAATTAAATCAGATGAATTTTATATGATAAATTAATAAATATAATATAAAATTTTAATAATAAAATATTTATAATATTTATTCAAATATAATTTATTTTATTTGAAATTATTTTCAAATAAAATTTATAAATAGATATTATATGTTGGTAATATTAATACCAATAGAAAAATTTGTCATAAGAATCTGTTTCTAAACATTTTAACCAACATATATATTATTTGTTGGTATTATTATTATTGTAACAGAACTATTTTATCTATTGAAAAAACATTTAATGACAGAGTTTTTACCAACATTTTAGTGACAAAGACATATGTGTTGGTAAAATTTTTTACCAACAGAATATGCACCTTTACCAACTGATATGTCCCTGTTGGAAAAAATCATTTTTTTAGTGATGTGAATGTTCCGCCCCAGAGGTATGAGCAATATGCTCATCTCCAGAATCATGTGGTTGATCAACTGTTTGATCTGTCATTATCAATCAAATAAAAAAAAAATTAGTTCACAAATATACAAATTCAAATATTTTAATACAACTATTATCAGAAAATTGAAAATTGTACTAAGTTACGTAATAGTCAACATGGTTAATATGGTAAATATGTTATACAATGGTAAAGATGGTAACAATATTCAAGATGGTAAACAGGGTTAACATGGTAAACCTAGTAATCATGGTAAACATGGTAATGTAATTTTCACTGAAAAAAATAATAGATACATAATTTATATAATGGTAAACATGATAATGTAAACTAAACCAAATTAAAACATGGTAAACCTAGTAAAAATGGTAAACTAATTATCACTGAATTAAAAAAATAGATATATAAATAATGTAATGGTAATAATGACAAAGTAAACTAAACAAAAATGTAACAAACAAAAACATATACTTATTTTGTTTTAATACATTTTTTAATAATGAAAAACATAAAATATCTACCATTTTATGCAAATAATAAATGTAAATAGGAAATAATCAAATGTTACCTATAATTTTAGGAATATACAAATGGATTGTTTTCCCAAATTCCGTCGTCGCGATTGTTCCTTATGGCCCAAACCATGTCTTCAACATGCTCATCATTATGTTTTTTGAATCATTCCATGGAACTTGGGATCTCACATAAATCATCATCTTCATCAACTTCATCCTCACCAACATATTGGTTTTCCCTTGTAAAACAACATCCCACTACATATATGATTGATCTACTACATAGAAAATTTATTTTTCATGTGTTGCCATTATAAAAGAATCAGCTGTTTTTCCAATCTATTCAGATTAACAACTATCATTACAAATTCATTGTGTCTGACACTGTTGTTACTGATAAACCATTAACAGTAAAAAAAATAACATAAATTTTAAAGTAATCCACCTCCCATATGACTTCAATCACTCTATAATATGCACATGATGTATAAATTTGGTTTTTGTCCTTAACACTCAAAAAATGCATTGCTTATAAAAAGACCAATACACCACATTTCTGAACTGCACTTCTGTTGTCCTGAGCTTTCATATGAAATGTATATCGATTAATGTCATAATCGGACCATGTTAACACATTTAAACATGGACCACCCACTATCCATTTTAAAGTCTCTAATATCTCTGATCTACCAAGCAAGGTCTTTAAAAACCATGACGTAAAAATTTTGTTGTGCTCATTCAAAATCCACATTTCTTTCTTCTTTAGATGACATTATTTCAAATCATTAATATTCAATGTGATATACGGTTGAGCATTATCTATGTTATTCAAGATGTATGATTCTAACTTCTTCATCTGTTCAGCTGACAACGATTTGACTTTCAAGCCACGAATCTCATTTCCCTCATTATTAACTTGGTCAAGGAGAGATGGAGGCAAACCTATGTGTTTGGTCATAGCCATGTAGCTCTCACAAAACTCTGAAACCTCCTAAAAAATATACATTTCAATAATGGAGGCTTCCGGTTGATATTGATTCATAACATACCCCTTCAATATTTTCACATACCTTTCAAAAGGATACATACAACGAAGATATATAGGTCCACAAAGCATTATTTCTCAAACAGATGAATCATTAAATGCACCATTATATCAAAAAAAGTTGGAGGAAAATACATTTCCAATTGACAAAGTATAAAAATTGAATCTTTTTCCAAAATGATCAAATCATTCACACCAATCACCTTATTAAAAATTGATTTGAAAAAATAACACAACTTCATTATAGTCTTTCTAACATGGATGAGAAATATTCCACACAATGAAAATGGTAGAAGTTGTTGCATCATGACATGACAATCATGATATTTCATTCCAATCAACTTCATGCCCTTTAATGAGACAAATTTTTTTACATTTGAAGAATAACCTTGAGGCAATATGTTATCATAAAGGCACAGACAAAAGAAAATTTTCTCCCTATTCGATAATGTATGAAAAGCTGGGGGATGAAATGTTTGTCTTCCCTTAGGAGTCGGAGCTAACCCCAAACGTATTCCAATTGATAGTAAGTCTAATCTTGCATTCAACTCATCTTTTGTATTTCCTTTAATATCTAACAATGTTCCAATCAAACTATCACAAATAATCTTGTCCACCTGCATGAAATCAATATTATGTTTAAAATCATGATATATCCAATATGGTAGCTCAAAAAATATTGAACTTTTCTTCCATATATGTCTATCAATGCCAGATTTATGTGTCTTTCCCAATGTCACATCTAAATTTTTATCCCTCTCAAAATACAGACCAGGGGATAAAGGTTTTGCAGTAATATCAAATTATTGTGAGCCATTGAGTTCCTTTTTTAGTCTTCTATAAGAGTGACCCATAGGCAAAAAATTTCGATGACCCATGTACACTGTTTTCCTCCTATGATGCAATTGACAATATGACGTCTGATGTTTGAAAATTAGACATGATTTAGGCCCATTAACATTGTATCCAGAAAAATTTCCATATGCTGGGATGTCATTTATAGTGAACAAAATCATTGCATGTAGTTGGAAATATTCCATTTTATAAGAATCATACACCATAATACCATCCTTCCATAAAATATTCAAATCAACAATAAACGGTGACAAGAATACATCAATATCATTGCCAGGATGCTTCAGACCAGAGATCATTAAACACAACATGACATATTTGCGCTTCATACAAACTTCAGGAGAGAGTTTGTAAATTACCAATAAAATAGGCCATGAACTATGTGTGATACTGATGGTCCGGTATGGATTCAGTCCATCTGTGCACAACCCTAGTCATAGATTTCTAATTTCATTTCCAAATGTATGATATTGCTCTTCAATTTTCATCGATTGTGGACAATAAACTGGATGATGTATTTTTTTCCTCACATAACCACTCATCATCATGACATCAAAACCTTTTTCCCTCATGTGAATCAGAAAATAAACGTTTGATATGATGAATTATAGGGTGATACCAAAATAACTTTGAAGGGATCTTTGTAATCTCTACATCAGCCTGGGTTTTTTCCTTCCCCTTATACCGTGATGTCCCACATTTATGACACTCTGACAGAAATTCATATTCCATCCTATATATCATACAGTCATTTTGATATGCATGTATTTTCTTGTATCCCAATCCCATCCAGCATAATAGTTTCTTTGCCTTATATTGTGAATCTAGAAGATCATTATCTTTTGGAAGAATGTCTTTCATCAATTGAAGCATCTCTGTAAAACATCTGTCACTCCATCCTTTTTTTTCCTTCAGGTTAATCAATCTTCACACCACCAACAAAACAGTAAAATCTGTACAACCTAGATATAATGGTTTTTCAGCATCACCATAGAGACATGCAACTGTCGGTTCTATCTCAATTTGTTCTGTTGCAATATCAAAAATCATTTCTTCAATTCCATCAGAGTCATCATCTTTCAAATCATGATCATCAATGACATTCCGTCTAGTTTCACCTTGCCAAATCCCATGGCAGTAACTCAGATTAAAACCATAAAAAAATAAGATAATCATTTATCTCTCTAGTTTTCATTTTCTTTATATTCAAACATTTCAGGCATGGACAAAAATTTTTTTCACTACATGGAACATTTTGTTTAGAAATTTCCAAAAAAGCATAAACACCTTCCTTATATTCATTTCTCATTCAATGTGTCATAATCCAATTTCAACTCATTATTACCTATAACAAATATCAAAATTTGACATCTTTTTAAGATAAGACAAAATATACAGTTATATGAAAAAAATCATATTTTGAATGTAATACAATTTTTAATCATAAATCAAATCTATGCATATTTAAAAAAATATGCTTGAATATGATTTTAAAAAGAAAATATAGTTAGATACAACAGTATTAAATTCCATGGAATCAAAGAAAACATTGGGGCCTCTAATGGTTGATAGAAAATTGGAGAAAAATGAGTAAAAATGAGAATAAAATCAAATTTAAAATAAAAACTTGGATGTAGAAAATCACAATGTAAATCCAATCATCACAACATAATGGGGTCAGGATAAATATGCATATTTGAAAACCACAACATGGTCTCCCCAATAACCCATAATTTTCTCATTGTCGATGACTGGTTAAAATATATATAACCAAATAGAATCCTATTGCAACACTAATATCTGTGAAACAATACAATCATCATGTCATAATCTCACAAACCACGATGCAATAGTCAATCCAAACTGACACATATCCCCCACACCTTTGGAAACCACATGGACACCACCACCCCCTTGGATATCCCCCACCACCTGGACACCACCCCCACCCCCTTGGACACCCCTTGGACACCACCACGCCCTTGGAAAACCCCCACCCCATGGAAACCACTTCCACCCAACCCCCTTGGACACCACCCCCACAACCTGAACAGCACCCCCACTCCCTTTGGACATACCCTGGACACCACCACACCCTTAGAAGGCCCCCAACCCCTTAGGACACCAACCCCACCCCTGGAACCCCCCATCCCCTTGGACACCCTCACCCCTCATGGACACCACCACCCACCTCCTACCCCCTTGGACACCCCCCCGGGACACCCCCTACCATCTGGACATCCCCCCGGACAACCCCCAAACTCTCTAGATAAGCCCCACCTCCTTGGAAAACCCCCACCCCTTTGGACACCCACCCCATGCCCCCCCACACACCCATGACTTCCCCCCCACCCCACACCTTTAATGACACCCTAGACACCACCACACCATATGGATAACACCCCCCCCCCAAACCATCTGGTCACCACCCCCAACCCCTTAGACACCCCCTGGACACCACCACCACCTTGGATAGCCCCCACCCATCTGGACATCCCCCCCAACCCCTGGATATCCCCCACCCCTGTAGACTGCACCCCCACCCCCTTGGACACCCCACCCCTCATGGACACCACCCCCACCCCCTACCACCTTGGACAACCCCTAGACACCCCCAGAACCTCTGGACAACCCCCACCCCTCAGACAACCCCCCAAACCCTCTGGACAGGCCCCAACCACCTCTGGACAGCCCCCCAATAGTAAGCACAATACAATTGAAAAGCTAGTACAAATGTAGCAAATTAAAATAGAATCTACTAGGTCATCTTCTGGGAATCCCACCTAAAGGGTGGGTACAGATGGCCTCTTCCGCATCGCAGGTCCAGCCGTCCGCTTCGTGTACATCTCGCCAAGTGGTCCACCTCTTGGTACCGACCAGCTCTAGAAGCCTCCACCTCGATCAGTGATGTTCGTCATATGCATCCAACCCAACACAGTGCAGGAATAACCCATGCAGGGGTGAATATATGATACTCAGTAGGGACCCAAGACCCCAAATGGTCTCCCAGAATCCACGAAGGATAAACCACATAAGAAAGATACAATCACGAAGTATCAAACAACTCTACTTAGGTATATTCCCATACATATACTTAAGTTTTCAATCATATTTTGGATCCAACTCTCGAGCCCATGCACAAATCACTCCACATAGGAAAGCAAGTCAATGAAATCGATGATAATAATTGAATGTCAAGACTAATCTCACATAGGTATACAAAACATAAAGAGAGTAAGAGATGATTAGATGCAGCCACTGAATCATATTTCACTGTCGTATGGTAGATACCCGTAGAAACCTAAAACAGTAGTATGTCATTACTGTGGAACCCACAGAGGATTCAGTCCACTCTCGTTGTTGTTGAACCCATAGAGGATTTTTTCCAGTCTTATTGTTGTTGAACCCACATATGATTCAGTCCAGTCTCGTTGCTGTCGAACCCACAAAGTATTCAATCCAGTCTCTTTGCTATCAAACCCACTAAGGATTCAGTCCAGTCTCATTGCTCTCAAACCCACTGAGGATTTAGTACAGTCTTGTTGTTTTCAAAACCAGATAGGATTTAGTCAAGGGTTGCCTCTGTCAAACCCATAGAGGATTCAGTTCAGTCTCGTTGATGTCAAACCCATAGAGGATTCAGTCCAGTCTCGTTGCTGTTGAACTCACTAAGGATTTAGTCTAGTCTCATTGTTGTCGAAACCATGGAGGATTTAGTCTAGTCCCGTTTTTATTGAACCCACATAGGATTCAGTCCAGTCTTGTTGCTGTCAAACCCTTGAAAGATTCAGTCCAGTATCCATCATTGTCGTACCAATGGAGGATTCAAGTACTGTAGTCTTCGCAGCCAACTCTAGGGTTCCTGCACACAGCACGCTCGATTCTGGGAGGCTCCACTCCTCGAGCCTAGGGGTTGATACATAAACTATTAAGATGTCATGAGTTGATGTATCCTGAAATTCTGTCTCATCAAAAGAAACCCAATATGACAGACGACACGTCAATCAGACGCCCAGTCAAAGAGTTATTGGCTTTTCTGTTCCAGGGGCCCAGTTGAAATTACGCTTGTTCCAAACCCGGATGTTTTTCAATGTTTCATAAACTCATATAGAGTATCTCAAAAGGTACGCCTCATCATAAGGATCCCAGTGCCACAGACGGTGTGTCGATTGGACGCACGATAAAGAAGTTATCCGCATTTTAGTGAAACGGGCCCGACCCGTTGAGCTCGGTGGGCTGGCGGGTTGGCCCATCCTGGCTCAGTGGGTCTGACCCGGTGGGGCGAGGCCCGGCCCGGCCGAGCGTGGACCTGCCTGTGGTCGGCACGGCCAAGCCATCTGGCCGAGCGAATCGGGGGGCACAACCACCGGGTTTCCAAAACGGCGGCACCGAGCAACGCCGCCCCTCCTGTCCGGCATGTCGAAGCTGGGTGGTCTTCACCGGCTCGAGCATCCCACATGGGTGGGCCGCTGTCCTACGCACATGGCTCTAGGTGGTGACACATCCTTCAACCCAGTTGGAAGTCGTCCGGCCGGTTCGCTGCTGAAGCGGCCCGCGCTGCGCGGTCTGCTGTTCTCCGCAGCGCGGCCCCCCTTGTGGTGCCACAGTCTTTCTGTCTGGCCGGCTATAGCCAGCTAGTTCTTCTTTGGCTGAGCGGGCCATGGATTGCGGGCTGCGGTTCATCCGTAGTGCGACGCCCTCGTGGCGCCGCGTTTCCATCATTCTGGCTGGCTTTATCTGGCCGGTTCTTCATCGGCCGAGCGGCCCACTGATGTGGGCAATGATTCTTCTCTACAAGACCGACACTCGACCGCCACTTCCTCTGGTCACCATCGCCTCCGATTGGCGCCGCCAAAATAGACAAAAACCATCGGAGGTTCATTGGTCCGTTTTTTTCAGCCCGCGCCCTCCGTGTTAGGCTGTAAAATAAGGTCGAAGAAATTCCAGAAAATCAACGAAGAATGGGGTAAAAAATATTCACTTAAAAATGTACAAACTCCAACCTTGATTTTGATGCTAGTTTTTCCGTGTTGTGGAAAGAGGATTCGAAGATAATATCGATTTTTTTATGTTGGGGTGCATCCGAGGAGAAAAAAAAGTCAGCGTTCCTCGCCGGTGGAGTCTTTTTTTATTGACGTAGGGAATAAGAATGAAGAAGATTTATTGTATGTATTTTAAAAATATGATTTCACAATTAACTTATATTATTTTCAGTGAATGATAATAAATATTCATGTAAATAATTATATTTGAGATGGTTTTTTAATGATCATTTATTTTTAAAAAATGATTACTCACTTTTATGATAAAATGTATGTTTTTAAGGGTAATATTTCTTTAGGCATCACATTATTTCTTTGAAACACTCATGATTTTGATATCACATATAATTTTTCTTATAATACATTTTATTATAAACATAATTAACCAAAGATATCATCATGTGAATATAAACTATTATTTGAGAGGAATTCCTATTATGTAAAATGGAAAAACTAATTCCACCCTAATGATTTTAAAATTAGCTAATGTTTTTCATTATTAATTTTCATATTTCAGAAACTGAACTATTATTCTAATCCCCTTTTTTGTCGTTTTTTTATAGTACCTATGTACGAGTAAGAAATATATATGAAAAATATTCTCCCATATGGATTCAACATTAAACAAGTTAAAATATTATAATTTAAATTGAGTTTAAATTTAAATATCATGTTCTTTTGAAAAATATATATTTATAGAAATTTTATAATTATCCTTACATTCTTTTGATATGTATTTATTATTCCTAATTTTATTGAACACTATACTGAAATGTAAAACATAACATATATAAGATCAAATCATTTTAAAAAATGTAAATTTGAGTTAATAAATTTTTTTATTAATATATTATAAGTATTATAGAAGGGGTTTAGAATCAATTATATGTGTAAACAAAACAATCATATAATAATAAGGGAAATTCATATAAGAAGATTCGTAAAGAGAATTATAATAGTTATTCTATTTTAGAGTAGGTACTCATGGAACATAAAAGATATAATGTTATGAATTTTATTGTATGTTTCTCCAATTTTAATTAGAATACCTCGAAATGGATTGAGATGATATAAAGTTATAGATATACTGTATAAGGAAATATTAAATTCCCAAATTGTGGGAGGAAACATGATATGTCATGGAATGTGTATGAATCCTTCAGTGGATTAGAGGAGTAATTTATAATAGGTGTATGAGTCATTTTTTGAAAAATTGAACGTCATACCAGATAATTATAACTATGTATATGATTCAAATCATAAGTGAAAATATTTTATTATTAGTCATAAATACTATTATAATAATCATTTAGAATTTTTTAAAATATTCATTATCTTGTTGATTGAATTTTGGGAAATGAATATAATTTTTAAAATTTATTTATCGATTTTTATGGTTCAGAGGTCTCTTCATATGATTAAATTGGGTATTCTTACGAGTCATAGAGGACATCATAATAGAATGTTTCATACATCCGTGTAAATAGTTTCATCTAATGTATATGTTATTTAGAAAATAATATGAGAATTACAAATTCAATGTATGAGTGACTTGATTAACTGTTATCATTGATCTATGTATAAAGGATTTATCTATATTTTATCATTCATTTCATTCTGTGACAAAATTTAAAATTATTATCAAATTAATGTGTGTTTCATCAATTCTAAATTAATATGTAAACTATGATTATTCTTTTTTATATGTTTCAATTTATTAAATATCATAAAATTATTTTTGATCAAATATTAAAAATAAATAATTTTTTTATCAGATGAATGAGATTTTTAAAAATATCTAATAATATATGAATTTTATTTTTATTTAAGATATAATTCCATGAATTTAAATATAATATCATAAGTACTAGAATGTATTTGTAATATATAACATTAGAATGATAATTTATTTGTATTTATATAGGCATCAAAGGTAGATGATATGAGTGTCAATGATTTTATGAAGTGTTATTGTTGATACATATTAATCAAAATAAAAAAACATAAAAATTATTTATTATGATAGGCATATCATTTTTTCTAATATAATGGTTGATGAAATTATAATAAAAAAATTAGATGCAACCCATATAGAAGTAACTAAGGATAACATATATGACCATTAGCCCAAAAATATTTTGTATATTCTGTATATTATAAGTACACAAATGATTTTTTTTACCACTGTATAAAATTTAAAATTATAGTGATATAGGGTGTGTGTATGTGCGTGTGTTTATGTGTCGAGTTATAAGGGAGAAAATGGACAATATAAATAAAAATAAGTCATTTATATGATAATATTTTAGAACATTGTAGTATTAAATATGAAAAGGTATAATTTTATAAATTAGATTTCAAATATGAAATTATATTTAATGGGATGATGTTAAAAGACAATGAGGACCTATTATACACAATATTTCTATAATATTGTATTTGCTGATGTAGGTGAGTATAAATTTTGTGCATGTCGTAATAGTGAATATCATTTAACTATTGAGATATATATGTTAGAAATATATATATATATATACAATTAAATTCCATCATTTTTATGGGAATAAGGAATGTGTTTTGTGCACCTATTATTGTGGATCTATAGGTAGATCTTAACCTTAATTGAGGATATAGATCTAATATGTTAAAATATTGAAATCCTATTATTATATTATATTTAAATAATTATTATAGAAATAATATTTCAATTCCAATCACAAATACTATATGGTAGTAGTAATCTATAAATTCTAGTGAGTTATTGACTATGGTAAACATATTAGTACTCATTATATGTGTAAAATAGACCGTGGTTCATATCCCTAACTATAGAATACCATTATAGTATGATAATATATTTAGTCAAAACATTTTTCCATGTGAATTTGATTTATCCAATCCATGATTTGGAATTATACTAAAGATTTGATCCTATAAAAATATGATGTTTCATAATTCACGTTCATTCCCACATAACATGTGGTTTCTGTGATTTGTAAAATATAAAATAAATATATTATTACTATGACATAAATTAAATATTAATGAACTATTGGGTAAGAGTATACAAATATTACTTGAGTTTTGTATAAATAAGGAAACATCACAATTGACCCCATATTATTTGTGTTCATTTATGAATAAGTGAATTTTAGTTCATATCTAATGATAAGTTCACCTATGATTCAAATTTTTATTCATTCACTATAATTTCTAGACTATTTATATGATAATTATATATTAAATATTTTATTACTATATGGAAACATTTCTTTACACTACCATTAAAATATATTGTTAATTCTAATTCATGGAATTATGAAATAATAAAAATATAGGAAAAAATAGAATGCATGTAATCAATCATTAATGATGAATAACCATTATTTGAATATAATCTGACTTATAAAATGTCATAAAATAAATATGTAACTTATTATTTATATTATTTTACTAGATCATGGTATGTTGAATTTTATGACTACATATAAGATAAATCAATTTTAATTTTGTTATTTTTATTTGATGGATTGTCATATATGTAAAATATAAATATGTTTCATAAAAAATTCACATATAGTTTCATTATTTTATTACAATTCATACTATAATTAACGGTATTATTAATAAAATATACATTAGTTATGATGCAGTAAAAATTAAATCCTCTAAAAATACTAGATTAAAACTATAAAGAGTCATTTACACAATTCATTTAATTATTTTTTATTGATTTTGAAAATTTTCAAAAGACTAAGTGTGTGAAAAATGTATTTATTAATCCTATCAAGGATGTAGTACATGAATTCGATGAAATACACTTGGTATTATTTGAAGAAAAAATGAAAATTAAAAATTCAAATAGTTTAGAATTATGATGTTTTATATTGGTTTTTTGAATGAAAAAATTCATGATGGTAAAATATAAATGATAATGAAACATTTAAATTAAATAGTTAAATATCATGAATAGAATATATATATTCTTTATCAAATATTCATTGTATGTTATAGGAATTTTAGAAAATTAAATATATCAAAACAAGAATATATATAGTAAGATAAAAAAGTTATTTAATCATAAAAAATATATGAATATAATCATAATTCATTGATGAATATCATTCATTGAAATAAATAGGTTGGAATAATCTATTGATTTACCCACAACCAGCCCATAGATATTGGTGACTCACTATTATGATAATGATTTTCCCACTGAATTTATTTAAATATTTTATTTCATGAGTAAGTAAAAACATAGAAACATTATTTGAATATAAATTATAATAATCTGACTACATCATCATGCGTGGATATAATAATTGTCATGAAAATTATATTTTAAAATTGTAATCTAAAGGGTTTTGTTCCCATTTAAAATATAATTATACAAAATCTATATAAACTACACGTAATGAAAATAGAAAAAGAATCATTGGTAAACGATGTTTTTTCTGGTGTGAGTATATATGTCCATTTATATATTAATAATTACAAAATAGTATTAAATTTATTAATGACCTAAAATCAGGTGGAGCAACATTTAATCTAAAATTTGTCCCTCTAATATATTGTAAAATCACAATAAATAGTACTCTATATTATATGATTTTCTAAAATTATATAAAAATGAATATGATTCGTCATATAATTATTTCAATTTATATAAATATAGTATGGATATGAATTTTCTAAACTCCATTTATGATGATGTATTACCAAGATCATGATAGTACAATATATTATTTATTTTAATAATGACATCAATGGAAAATCAACCATTAATGAAAGATGATTAAAAAAAATGAGATAAGAAGTCATTTCTTAATTCTTTGATGGCTTTCACACTATATAAAATAATATTAATCATTTTTTATATAAGTGTAACAACAATAAAATATTTTATGATATCCCTGAATGTCCAAAAATAATGTTTCAATATAGAGTGAAAAATTTATTCCATCCCCCGTGAGATATAATTGTATTATATTGTGGGATAAAACATTTTATTGTGTTCCAATGTACATACTTAAGAAAGAAACCATAAAATTTATTGAAAATATGTCTGGAAGGTTAAATTATCACTTATAATACAAAAAAATGTTTCGAATGTGAATTCTACAGAATATAACAATGAATATCATAGGAAAATTTAATAACTTATAATATGGTTATCAACTTTTTATGATTCATAATGGATGGATATTTAAAAAAAAATAAATTTTCATCTCATTCTAAAGAGAAAATCAATTTCCAAATATGAATATTGTTAAAATAGAATGAATTCTTTCTTTTGGAAGAGGATTTTAATTTTGAAAACTAATGATAATGAAATATTGATGTGGTATGTAAATTTTATATACTAAATGGATAGAGTCTCACAGTTCATATCCCTATCGCAGTGCATTTTCTCACATTATTACATTGATGGTTGTTTACCTTATTATATTGATTTAATTGATGTGTTTCTTATAAATTGATTTTTTGGATAATAAAAAATATAAGGATTATTAAGGATATGATTATAATAAAATATACATATGGATCCAACAACATGTTTTTAAACATATATCATGTTATATAATTCAACTCATTTCTTGATATATCTCAATTGTTATTAGATATCAACTAGTATAATAATTTCTTTATATTTTCATAGGATGAAAAATTCGGTTGTGAATTGTAATTGACATCATGATATAGGTAAGATAAATAAAATGTGAAATCCACTATAGTATTATTAATATTTTATAATTTTTTAATTACTATATATCCGAAGGAAAAATGTATCTAGATAATATTTTGCAATATGTAAATTCAGTTTGGTTTTAAATTGAATATTGTTATCAATGTGAATATTAAAAAAATTAATGAAGATTAATATTTTAATATTTATATGATTATGTTTTTTTTATATTTTGAATACATGTTTTATTTTTTTGTTTATTTTCTAGTTTTATAGTCCATATAATGATAATACATAGTTGATATATACTGTGGATAGTTAATTGAGAACATTTTTTTCTAAATTAATATATACTTTTTTATATAATATATTTGATAAATTAGGTCTAGAGTGTATTGATTTGTAGAATATTTCATAGTGAATAAGATTTTATACCCTTACATTATGTAATTACAAGATCACTATAACAGTGGAACACAAAAATATTAGAGATAATTATAATAATGAAATTGTATCCCATCAATAAAATTTCAATAATCTATAGTCAAATTTTTATTTTTTTTATTTTATTATCAATACTTGAGATTGAAGGTGTGAGATACCATTAACATTTAAATAATCCACTATAGTTCTACAGTATTTAATTTTATTCAAATAAAATAGAAAATGGAATATTGAATAATAGAAATGTGTTTGTTTTTTTATTTACTAATTGTCACTAGGAATTAAAATATGTGGGTTATTATATTTAATTATTTAGTGAGTATACACCTAATAAGAAGTAATGTGAAATGAATAAATTATGGGTAATCGAGAGTAGAATTATCTTCAAATATATATTTAAAAATACTTTCCAAGGATTCCATGGGAGATGAAAGGAATTTTATTTAATAAGAATCCCAAACATAATGAACTTTATATATGATCCTCAAGGAATGGTTAAATAATAATACTTTAAATGATGATGGGATATAGAATTTGGGGTTTTTTAATAGAGTTATGATATATTTATTTTATTTTCAATAATGATAAATCAAATTAATGAAATCTGGAAACCCATTTTTCTTAATAAAATTGATATGGCTTGTAATTCCTACTGTTTATCTAATTTATTATATGATTCATTTTTTATTTGTTTACATGATATTTCAAAGATAACTAAATATTAAATTTATATATTAATTAATATGTTTATGGGGAATCTCAAGGGAGAACACAATGTTGTAAATATAAATATGACGTCAATATTATTAAATTAAAATTGTTTGTATTATTAATTCTTGGTTGTTATGAAATATGTAAAAGGAAAATCTTATTTAAGGTTAATTAATATTTTCTTAAAAATTAGTTCAATGTTTTCATGAGTTAAATGGTACTATGATTGATATATAGAGGACCCTGATGGAGTCTTTTTAATAATTTTATACAATCAATTTCCACTAATATATTTGAAATGGAAAAGAACATATGATTCATATAGATTAAACTTATTAGTCAATTTGAAATGAATGATATATAAGTGTTCTATGACTTTTTTTAATTTTATTATAAATCATTGTAGTTATAAAAAAATATATATTTCAATATAATTAAAAAATCAATGGTTATTTCATTATTTTGAAGACATAAATATAAAAAAATTAGAAATATCCAATAGTGTTTTTAAATATCTCAATAATAGTTTTGATTCATATTGAATAATAAAAACATGTCTTTTGAAGATAGATTATGGTAATAGAGTCAAGATTGATGTCCATATAGTGATCTATTGAATCTATCATTCAATCAATAAAAATACCATGTCACAACTATCGCATTGGAGTTGTTAATAAACCCATCAAAAATATAAATATGATGAATTCATGTGTAATATGATAAATTGAATTACATTTTAGTATCCAATTATAAGATTTCATGTGGAGATAAAGCCAACAAATGAAAACAATATAAATAAATAAATTAAACTTGTTTTTTTCTATTTTTTTAGACAAAAGGTGAGACAAATTATTATAGATCACTGGAGAACCCCATATACAAATTATTAAGGAGAATATATATATCATTACACAAATATATGAATTATTTTTTACATATTGTAATTTAAAAAATTATCTAGTGAACTATTTATAGATGATAAGTGGATAAAGGGATATAAAGTGTGTATGTGTAAATGTTTTGAGAACATAGTGAAATTATGTAGTACAAAAACATAGAAGAAGATGACACTATTTTATAGTAGAACACATTGTATCATTACAATATTTTGGGGAAATTTTTGAATCAATAGAAGATATATTCAAGTGTGTTGAAACTAAATATGAAAACAGTATATTATTATAAACAATATATCTAAATGATGAGTTTGAATATTAAGATGTGGAGTTTGGACAACATGAATGTCGTTTTAGTTAATATTTTATTTCTATAATGATCTATATATGTGTGGATCCCATAAATATATTTTAAATATGATCTAGTAGTTTTGATGTAATATAGATCAAATTTTATGCACCTATGATTGAATATCACAATTATATTGAAAACTAATATTGAGGAAACTAGTCTACTAATTTTACAGAGTGATCCAATATTTATTAGATTTAATCATTAGTATGTTTGAAGGAATATAAAAATAATATATTAAATTATTTAATGGATGTCAAAAGATATGTCCTTTTTGATTCAGTTTGTAGTAATTTCATTTTACACTTTTCCTTGTGTGGTTAACAATGGGATAAAATTACATCTTTCTAAAACCATTTTAATATGAGGAATATTATAATAGAGATTCTAAGTCAATGGTTCCTTAACTGACCATGGTAACAAGTATCATTTCCATTATGGATAAACAACTTTTACAAATACAATATTCAATAATTTATGTTATTTACTATATCTAATGTGGTTTGTGTGATTTATAAAATTGAGAATAAATACACTATTATTCTAAATAATAATATAGATTATAATTTCATGTGTAAAAAATCATACATGTCGGATAAAAATTTGTTAAGAAAGAGGTAGCATCAGATTCACCCCCACTATATGTTACTACAATGATCTTATGTATAATTTTAATTGTTAATGAATAATATAGTGTTACACTCAAACTCATCTCATAATATAACTGTATCATCATTATGATACATATATACTTTTACATTCAGTATAAGTTGTTGATATTTATCAATTATAAAAATTGTATAATACATGACCAAGTGAAAAATATGGTAGTTAAAATCTAACTATTGTGGATGATTCTGAAAATAATTTTGTAAAATGTACACTTATAATTCATTCATGAATTGATATATTTATATTGTGTTTTTATTTATAAGGATTTAAAATATAATGATGGTTATTTATATAAATAGATAGAAAAAATAATGAAATATAATTTGAGTTATTAGTTAAAATAGAATAAAAATTTATATATTGAAATTCAAGAATATAACGCATACTAAATGATATTTTTTTGAAAAATTATTTAAAATATTTATTAATATCCTTTAAGTAAACATTAAATCTATAATGTGAAATGAATTTTTATTCATATTAAGAGTCAATATTGACATTCATGGTACTAAAATCTCAATCTATATCCCGGAGAAACATTTAATAATGTAATAATAAAAATATAATTATTAAATATACTTGAAGAATAATCCATAAAAATATTTGAAAATATTATATTTATGAATATCTACAACGAAAGGTTATTTAAAATGAGAGGCTAATCCATTAATAATGGTAGAATATAGGGGAAATTTTGGGTTTATATTATAATTAGTTTCATGGTACACCACAAACTATTGATTTTTAGTACATTATATAACACAGAACTAGATTGGTACCCATATAATATAGTATAAATATAAATAAGATATTTAATATTCATAAAAAATAATGGAAACAATAAAATAATACAGAAAATGGTTTTATACACCTTGGTTCTTAAACATGGGGTAAAATGTTGTTATTTTTATAAAAATGTGGTAGTTAAATATTACCTTAAATTGATTATAATTAGCTTAAGAAAAAAAATTAAATAAAAAGTACCCTTTTACAAATATTTATAATCCTTTAACCAAAAATAAGGGAGTCGGTATTTATCAATAGTTGATCTTCAATTAAATATCTTCAATAGAATATGATATTAGAGGATATAATATTTACTGCCTTTTAAAATATACATCATCACCATGAGATCATCGTGAATTTATGTAGTCATAAAAAAATTTCTAAATAATAAAACCATGAAAATTAGTTATTTTAGATGTTAACAAGAAAAAAATTTGAGATTTATATAAAATATTAATTTATATTTGAAAAAAATGAAGAACATCTAATTTTTTTTAGAAATTCTTTCAAGTCATTTTCAAAGTATAGGTTGTATTAAAATTATAAAAAACACACATATTTATTGAGAAGAATAAATTAAGAGGGTGTGTCATTATAAAAAACTGTACATATATATATATCCAAAAATGACAAAGGTGGGTGAATGTGGGATGAGGAAAAATTCAATTGGAATGATATCTAGTTTCCATTTATTAACTAGGTAAAATAGGATTTTTCAAGTAAAATAGAAAGGTTTAAATAAACTTATATCCTTATAAATATTTTATGGATGAAATAATGATTTCAATGATTAATTTGATGGAAAACTAAATTAAGTGTAGACTAATATACTCAAAATACGTGTACTCACTCCACACATAATTGGTGGGGTGGTTTTCGATATATCATGATTATTTATAGGAGGGTTATAGTTGTATACATAGGAATAATATTCAAGTGATATCTTAAAAAATATAAATTTAAATCTAAATGTGAAATGAAATACAAGAAATATGTTTAGTAGTTGTAATATATTTATTGATGATTTAGTGACTTTAGGTATGTTGAAAATTGTGTTACACATATGAAGAACATAAAATCAATATATAGTTATTCATATATAAATATATCAACATTCATTAATGAATATGGATAGTGTTGATCAAAGAATATGAATGATTATTAATTTACCATTAAAAAATATAGAAATTTACTGATGTTGGAAACAATATTTGTCATAAACCATAATGGGATTCCATTCAATCATACATCTATACCAATCCGAGACATGGACACAAGGGCGTTCTCAGTCCCCACGGGATAAAAACTAGTATAAATCACAACATATAATCATTTTGGGATCAATTGGTCACAAAAACAAAGACCAAAATAAAATAAATTGAAAAACTCTAGGAACCAATAATAACATCATTTCAATAAATATGAAGAATGATCTACATACAATTACAACGGAAAAGAGTAGAAACTCAAACAAAATAAAACCAAACCACTACCAACATAAACTACATGTGACATCATAGTCACCACATTCCACCAACTGACTAGATACAAAGGATAATCAAACTAGAAACATGAATCTGCAAACCATCTTTGGTCTAATGACACTGAATGAATTAATTAGAGTTTGAGCTTAAAAAATCAGTAGATAGTCACCACCCAATCAATTTTCCCCTTCCTAAAAACTATAAATTTATATTAATTTTGAATTTATTTATAAATATTGGGCATTTTAATTTTATTAAACCATCATAGCTTTCCCTTTTAGAAATAATAAACAATACCATTTATTTAATAAATATGATACCACATTTGAAACCCAATCCCAAACCAAAACCCATGAAATGAAATACCATGATACACTAAAATTAAAAAACTCACACATGTAGGAATCCAAATGCAACAGAATGTAAAAAAGAATATATAGTTAGTATCCATGGTAATTTCATAAATATCCCATGACCAATTCCTAGACGTACTCAAGTCAGACTCACCTATCATCATATAGTGAAAATTTATATTCTATAACCCATTTCCCATCATAAACTAAACAAACAAGTGGAACATCCCTCCAAACACTATTATGTAAAGGGTGTAAAAACCAATCCAATCGAGGTTGATAATATACCATCGCTCGACATTCTATAAGATTCATAGGAAACCCATGGTAATTGTTTACTATTTATGTGGGAGGCCCTCGAATGTATGACTCACCTTAACATACACCAATGAAATTGCCTACCCAAAACATTGACACCTCCTTTAAGATAACGTTTCGAGGGAAATACTATTTTTGATTATATTTCATAAAAAATGTAATTCATTAGTTCCTATTGAGAAGTCACATAACTTGGTCTTATAAAACACAACCAAAAAACATTCTATGTTTCAAACAATCCATTTAATCCTTTAAAACCATTTTTTCTAAAGAAAAGTAATATTATAACCAGGATTTCAACATTATCAATTTCAATATACATTACAAAATATACATACATTTATCATTAAAACTACCATAAACACATCTTTCACATGTGAAATGCCAAAAGATCCACTACATTAAAAAACCAATATCACTCCAAATATCGTTTCCAAAACCAAGAAAAAAACATATGAAATATTCAATGTTTCTAAACAAGCTATTATACAATTTAATAATCAACCAAATTTCTATGTACCATTTGAGAATCCATGATTTCATGAAAAAACATTGATTTAATGTTCCATATTCATTTGAATGCACATACATGTGTGAACTTTTTTCACCCATGGATGTTTCAACATATGATGGAATTTATATTTTGTCCATGAAATCATCATATACCATTTTAATGAGAAACCACTTCATTTACACAAACAGAATGTGTCCCAAAATTATAATATTGTTTACAATCATTCTAAAATCGGGGAATGTATATCTAAATTATCATACCAAAAATCATATGACCATAAAATTGAATCCAATATACACATCAATCCCACCTTATAATATAACCATGTTATCAAAACATGATAATTCCCAATGACGATAAATGTTATAAAATTGAAATTAAAACCTAATTTGAATTTTAATAATCAGTTTATGTGATTGACTATTTGACATATTGGAAGAATATTCATTAAAACCCACTTCCATTAATTTAATATAACAAAATAACGTTGTAATAAACATGGAAATCATAAAAACATCATGTGAAACACACCTTAACATTATTTAATAATCCACATTCATCAGTTGAATGAATTATGAAAGAAATAATGGAATAACCTACTTCAATGAAGTATGGATGCTCCAAAATAGTTACAGAAGGATGAAATCACCCTGATGATCCATCCTCACTCCCAAACCATAAATAAAATTGAAACAAAAATCATCACCAACCTAACATGATTTTTCTATGCTTTTCCCCATCAATAGAATCTATGAAATCAATTGGGGAAGGTGAAGATAGGTAAAAACCACAAAATAATATTCTAAAATCACATTTAGAATCATAAATATGCTTCCAAAAGGGAATCTATGAAATGGAGAGTGATCGTAGAGGACCCCCCAGCAGTTCCTACGATGAAGCTAATAGAATATTCCTGATTTATGGTTAAAAACACAGTGTGAGAAACATATAATTTTGACTTTTTATGAAACTAGGAATCTATCATGGCTTGGGAAACCATGAGAAAACTATTTGGTAAACACTATCCAAATAGAATGAACCACACACATGGTAGCCTCACGGTTTCCCAAACTATGCAAAACCCATTATCATTACACCTAGACTCCAATACTACCCACATGGTTACCTTAGAAATGATGCATGGTTCACCCAAGACTTGCACTAACTGTGCACATGCCATGAACTCAATCACAACATTTAAATTCACATATTTAATAGGAGTCCCAACCATAAAAACAATTAAAAAGATTCAAATATAAGAATATAATAATATAAAATAATTCCAAGGTTGGTTTGCAAAAATTATCACCAATACAGACACTTACATTCCCTAGATATGTACCTTGATTATATATCAACAAAACATAAACCCATTCCCACTCAATACGACAAAGAACCACAAACCTCAGGGTGTACATTCCTAATAAGAGGATCACCCATCGGATCAAGAATGAACCAATGTATAATAATGAGAGGCGAATATGAGATGGTTCTCCCAACCATAAAAATTCAGCTATCACATCCAACATTAAAACACAAATTATCACCACCATGGGGTGACCAATTTCAGGTTGTGGAAAATATAAACAAGAACATGAATCCTCCAATGTATACCAAATTCCCCATTAAATAGGTAGACTCTTGAAAATAACTTGAACCAAATAGAGAACATTAACCATAAATGATAAATTCCACCAACACATACATCACTAAATAAGATCTACTATAACTGAGAATTTCACACAAAATGAAATAAAAAAATCAATGAATAACCAACAATTTGATGATCCAAAATCAGATATATATAACCAGTAATTTTGTTACAAAAATGGAGAAACTGATAGTATCATGAAGTATTAAAATTGGAAATTTCAAATGTCTCCACCCCATCCTTGGAGATTAATACTTTCCGAAACCATCCAAACCATAAAACTTTCAGAAAGTTCGCTATATAAATTATGAGGTTTGTGAATACCATGGGTCACAAATACCCTTTCATTATAAAACCCAAGAACATGCCAAATTTTCAATCAAAAAAACCTTATTTATGAACCATTTTTAAAATCCATAACAATTTTAAAGAAATAATTTCTATTTCCAAATTATGATTTCCTTATAAAATACCAATCAAATAAACATAAACCAAATCAATACATGACTCAAACCAAACCTCCATAATGAGAAACCTGCGTTAATTCATAGAATGACGACATGGTAGTGGGTCATGCTCCATGTAAAAATCATCATGTAGAATGAACATAAACCATATACTTGGACTCTATATGGGATAATACACAATGTGAGATCTTTATATAACTCTAGATTGGATAAATTGTCAGTCCTGATTATAAAGCAAAGAAAAAAGAATAAAATCCCAGACTACCCCTAGCTAATCAAGTATCAGAATGAGAAGGAGTTTGTGAGGCTCTTCTTGTACCTATATCGTGAGTCCCTAGAATCCTAATATTCATCATCTTGACAATGAAAATAATAATGGGCCTACTCTAATATAATATTTTTACAATACAGACCATGATCCCATCAAACACAACATGTGACCGGGTTTAAGAAATTGCCCAAAGGGAATTCTCTATCCCAATGAGGTTGAAAAAAGTGTTAGGAATCTAATATAAACCACATGGGATTGAATTATACCTAATTATTATATAAAAAATTACTAAACAAATGGGAGATCAAACAATAACAGAATCTCAATAAATATACAAATCGATCCAATTACAAATACAACTAAACAATGATGGAATTGAAACAAAAAAAACTACTACCAACCTGATCCCTATGGGACCTCATTGGAACTGTCATCCACCAAATGAATAGATAAAAAGGAAAATAGAACCTTAACACTGAATACAAAAACATCATCATTCTACTACCACCGAAATGTATAGGTAGAGCGTGATCTTAATAGTTGTGTAGGTAATACCATATAATACATGTGTTTCCATTCCCAAAAACAATCCATTAATTTTCAATTTAAATACATGTATAAAAATATTTTTTTATTATATTAAAAAATAATTGATTCACCCTTTTCAAAACATTACATTGATATTTTTATTTTCCAAACATGATATCACAATAGAAAAAATCCAAAACAAAACCCCCAATTAAATAAATAACTGACAATGTTGAAAATGAATAATAAGTACATGCTAGAAACAAAATTAAACATAATTTAAACCTAATATTTCAAATAGTAACTATTCGAATTTCAATAAACATCACTCAAGTGATAACTATACATACACCTATCAGACTCAACTTTTATCGAGTTGTGCTAATCCAAAATCTATAACCAAAAGGTTCCTAGAAATGACCAATATAGTGGTTTATATAATGATTCTCTTTCAGGTAAAGGGGGTACAAAACAATATAATTTGATTTTAAAATAAACCATAACTTGAAAATCTAAATTACACCCAAGAAACCAATAGTAATAATATAATGTGTATGTAAGGTTCCCTCAGATGATTGACTCGCATTACCACCTCCACCGAACATTCCTATTATAACCACTAGAACCAACTATACAATAACCCTTATTGGGAAATCCACTATAGTGGTTCATATCATATAATAAGTCATTCATAAGTGGAAACAAGGACATCACATAAAATGTTCTTATAAAACACATCCCAAAAACATTGAGTGATAGAAACCATGAGTTTTCACCTTCAAACCCAATTTTAAATTTCAAAAAAAATATACAATTCCAAAATTGTCTTCAACAATTTCAATTCCAATATACATTAAAAATTATCAATAAAACATTATTTAAGATAACCAGAAACACTTCTTTCACATGTGCAAAACCAAGAATTCCATTACATTCCAAAATAAATGTTGTTTACAACACCATTTCCAAAAACAATATAAAACAATAAGAAATATTTAAAGGTTCCATATGGGCTCTCGAACCATTTAGAAATGAACAATCATTCATTGTACCATTTGATAAACCCTGGTTTGGGGAATTATTTTTCTAATGTGACATCTTCATTTGAATGCACAACCATGTGTGCTCCTCATGGACACATGAATGTGCCAAAATATAAGGGAAAACATTGATAGTTCATGAAATTATTCCAAAAAAACGTTTAATGGGAATCCAATTTTGATAACTTAATACATGGAGTACAAAAATTCCAATATCTATAACAATCATTCTAATCCCTGGGAAAAATATTCTAAATAATTTTTCCAAAACCACTATACGATAAAAAATTAATCAAATTAACACTTAAATACCAATTTATAATTTCACTTATGTTATCTAAACATGAAAAATGATAGACAACAATAAAACTGCTCAAAATGAATTTAAAAACTAATTTAAAATTTCAAAAAACACCCTATGTGCATGCTTATTTAACATATTGAATGAATTCTCTTTAGGAACCACTACCACTAAATTATGAAAACATTAAAACATCATACCAAGAAAGTAAATCAATACACAATCATGTGAAACAAAATTATATTTAATTTAAAAATCCCAAATCATAAATGGAATGAGGAAAAATGGAAAATAATGGAAACACCTACCTCAATGGAGTGTTGATGTGATAAAAATATTGTAGAATGATGAAAAACCTTAATGATAAATCCAAAATCCATAAACATCATGCAAATAGAACCATATATCAACATAAACATATAGGGTTCATCAAAAGGTAATCCCCACATAGGGAAACCATGAAATCAAGAGGGGAAGGAGGAGAGAAAAAAACCAACAAAAATAAAGATATCTCACCTGAAGGATCATAAACGGGCATCCAAAAAATATTTGAAGCAATACAGAGGGAGATTTGAGGACTCCCATCTGGACTTAATCCGAACTAGTGTGATGAATCTTGATTTAGGGTTAAAAAAGGGAGTGTAAAATCTGAAATATAATTTAAAAAAAAAACTATGTATCTTGCACTTTTTGCTCCACGGTTTGAGAAATTGTGCACAAACTGTTTGGTCACCATAGTCCAAATTGATATATCGTCTTACAAAGTTGTTGCATGATTTACCGAACTATGTGAAGCCAATGTTCCTAACTTCTCGATTTGAAAAAATTCCACATATTTACATGGGAAAAGCATCATTTTTCACCCAAACCATGTGTTAATAAAGCATTGGCCAAAAACTCGTATGAGACGTCCCTAATTCAGAAATATAATGGGCTAATCAACCAAATCCTAAACTAAAAAGTTCCATATACAAAAAGATAATTGAGTGAAATAATTTTTTGTAGTTTTTTTTCAATATAAATCCATATCCATTATTTGGATTCAAGGGGATTCAATATGGATATATAAATAAAGGATTTTTATTTTCTTTAATACATAAATGAAAAAATCTAATCTATCTCAAATTATTATAGAACCATAAATGATATAAATTGTAATGTGAATATAAATTTATTATTTTGATATATTGAAGAATATAAATGTTATATAGAAATGGAAAATATTATAGATAAACAATTATACAGTTGGGGATATATGATTTGGGACAATATTATTTATGCACTCAATATTAGTGGTAAATAATACAACATTAGATCATATCAATAGGTTTTCGTTATTTTAAAACCTATGAAGAATAAATATATATAATAATTTATTAGGAGTTTCCCATATGGGAAAAATATGGTGTGAAATTTCAAAAAAAAATTCATTATATGATATGATTTTATTATAAAATTGTAGAAGCATTGGTAATTGATGTAACAATTACCTATACAAAAAATGAAAATGGGGAACATAACCAGGGATTTATTGATAGTACATCAGATGATCTCTAAAAGAGGTAGTAACATAATGGTTTTGGTTGATCATTTTTAAATTATAAAACAAATCATCTATGCTAAAGAAACAATCTATGTTATCAAACATTCCATTCGTAGAGCAGGGAAGTGATAAAATTTCATGAAACTCCATAATTGATTTAATTTAATTGATAAATGAGCCTCACTAAAATTAATAAATAGACATTTTTTAAAAAATTATTACCATTTTGATCATATGATTTTAATAAGAACCTCATATATATTGGTTAAATTATTGTAAAATTAATGTCTTAAAAGATAATATTAGATACCACTAACCTCCCCTCCTCTCTTAGGACTCCTCACACCAGTCTCTAAAGTGGTTTAGGTATAGAAATATATGGGTGGAGATGTCGGGGTACCATGAACTGGTCAGTTTAGTTTGGAACGCCCCTCATTGAGGAAAAAATGGTAATCCTTTCACATTAAGCTACACAGGCTGATATATAAAATGCAATCATGTTCTATGGACCTCTCTTCAAAATATGTGGAGTTAAAAACTATTATGAAGGAGGTTTAACACCTGGAGAAGTGTTTAGAGGAGGTGTTTGATGACCGGGTCTATGAGGAGCTCAAGGGAATGAAGGTTTTCGTGTGTGAATTAATCTTGATGAAGGAATGCATGGATATAGAGAGGGATAGGATTAGGTGGATAAACTAGGGATACATGAACATGGGAATAATTCATACCTACATTAAGGGGATGGGGGATTGGGTCATTCCAAACATCATTCTGGAGGATAGTTCCTTCTCAGACGCTAGGGACAAGGTGGGGAGCATGGCTAATTCTTTCTTCCAGGACCGCCTAACTGGACCAAATGAACGTCAACCAATTGGTTATCCTTTGAAGTCCTCAAACATCGTTGATGTGATACCCATCTATTCATATTACTAGATCAATGAATCTATTGAAGGAATTTGGGAGGAACTTGAGATTAAATATGCAGTCATGCATTTGAACCCGGATAGTGCTGTGAGGCCTGATAGGTTTCTTTCTTCTTTCTAAAGGACCTCTTGGGACATGGAAAAAGAATATCTAATCACCTCTATTCAGTAGTTAATTTTTGATGGGTGACTCCCAATAGTTTCATGTGCGACCTCCCTCAATCTCTTTCCCAATACCTACAGTCCTATCATTTCACACTACCACCCGATGAGTATGTGTAACGTTCTCTACAAGATCCTGGCTGATATCATTAATCCTCGGCTGGTGGTGTATCTTCCTCAGTTGATATTCCTTGACCAGCATGGGTTTATCAACGGTTTCTCAGTTCTATAAGTCATCACCCTTTCCCATGAGATGCTTAATGAAATAAACCGAAAAACACATGGATTTAACTGGGTCATTAAACTTTATATGAGAAAGAAATATGATTGTGTGGAACAGATCATTATTAATAGAGCATTGTCAGTTTTCGGTCTCAACTATCAGTTCTTCAATCATATATTTCACTTTATTAGTTAATCATAGATCTCATTGAACTTCATGGGAATGTCCTATAGATTATTCATGTTTACCCGAGGCATCAGTCAAGGAGACTGAATCTCTTCATCTCTGTTCATCATCATTTAGGATGTTCATATTTATCTCATTCATAGGAGCATCAACAATGGAGGTATCCTCCCATATCGTCCTCAGTCGAGGGCCCCTACAATATCTCACCATATTTTTGTCGATGATACCAAGTTATTCCTGAATTTATAGAGTAGATAAATACAAGAATTTTACAGAGTGCTTTATGATTAATGAAATTGGAGTGGTCAGAACATTAACATGGGGAAGAGTGACTTATTTATTTCAAATAGGTGTACCACGAAGAGAGTAAAAACTATTAGTAGAATACATGGCTTCCAATGGGGTGAGTCTTCTATGTTCTATCTAGGTGAAATTATCTTACCTATGAGGCTTTAGATCAATGACTTCAATGAACT
Organism: Viscum album; assembly: GCA_963277665.1. Lineage (NCBI taxonomy): Eukaryota > Viridiplantae > Streptophyta > Magnoliopsida > Santalales > Viscaceae > Viscum > Viscum album. The sequence continues at coordinate 1,665,087,378 of OY728137.1, forward strand.
CAATACCATGGTTTCTGATAATGTGATTAACTAGAAAAATAAATTATTGTCCTTAGGAAGACGTACTTCCCTAGTGAATTGTGTTCTAGTGTAATCTCTAATCCATGATATGAATTCCATCAAAGTACCTTAGGGGGTTATTAAATGGATCTAGAATATTATTTCCAATTTCTACTGGGATCCCCTTTCAGTGAGGAAGAAGCACTGGGTTGCTTGGGGGAAAATGGTGTGGTCCGAAAATGATGGATGTATTGACGTTCACAATCTAGAGGATACCCATTAGTACATGCATTCTAGGCTTGCATGGTGGGATCTGGAATGATTTGACCTATGGGAGACTACCATAAAGGTTTAAGATACATGCCTCTATGAATCGGGAGAGGGGAATCATTCTTCCCTTTGGTTTGTGATAGCTCATATTATCGTTATGCTCCGTCCCTTCTCTCAATGGGTGGTGCCGAAGGGTTAATATTCTTTTTGGCATCGGGATTGGTTTGGTAGAGTGCTGGGATTTCATGGATGTCCAACTACTAATATCTCATTCCATGAAGCCAGTCTCTTACCATGCTTCACCCACTCGGTTTTGTATAAGGAAAAACATGAGTGCTTTCAACTAATTTAACTTAATGAAGAGGCGGACAAATGTGTGTTCACAGCCACCTCATTAGGCCTTCTCTCATTGAAAGATTTCCATCGCATCGGTAACAGATATACTCAAGCCTAAGGGTTGGGTTGAGATTCGTTGTGTAAAAAACATCCCAACCAAGGTCAATTTTCTCACCTTGAGGATTCGTGATAGAGACCTTCCGATTGATGAAAATATCTATAGTTGTTGTATCCATCCTGTGTTTAGGTGAATCTGATGTGTTGTTCCTTGTGAGGAGAGCACCGACCATCTATTCATTGACTATGATTGGGCACTAGAGGTGTGGGAGGTATTGGGGATGTTTTATGTTCCCCTTCCCTCAGATAGATATACCACTTCCTTTCTTGTTAAGTGGTTCCAATGCTCTAAGGGAGGAGGCCTAGAGAGGGCATAATAAATTGAATCACAAGGGGGTATGGGTGTCAGATCATTTCATTATTTTCTGGGAGAATGAATTTCTGCTGAACTTGAACACGGTAGTGAGGATATGTAAGTATAATCCAACTCTCCATCGGTTCCAAGAAGACTCCATAGTGGACATGTCACCTAGAAGAAGAGAAGGAAATTCGGTATGCTCATGTCTCCCTTAGTGGGAATGAATCTCAATACGTACTTCTCATGCATCCAAGGGATCTATGTGGAGGATGAGTTGTACGAGACCACAATGGTTTGGTTTACATAACTTTCTCGGCCAGATTGGGCAGGTTCTCTTCTCTGCAAGTGGATTCAATGAAAATCATCACCTGGCTTAGCCTATGCATGCAAAAGGACCTATAACTCTCTTAAATATTAATAGAATCTTTATTTGTGAATAATTCCTGGAAATGGTACAATAAATCACCATGGTTGATTACTTATGACAATAGAAAATGTGAAAAAATGATGAATTCCAATGTGAGTATCTGTCACACCTAGGGAGTGGAGAACAAAGTCGTGGACCACTTAGCATCAGTGTACATCAATAGCATGGTGGAGGTGTTTCTTCACATTTTGGGAAGTATCCAACCCAATTAGATTGAATGAATCAAAGGGGATTCACTTCATATTCATCATTTCAGACCTATCTAGATTCCTTATTATATGGGTGGGATCTTCCTTCATCTCTTTCTTTTTTTCTCTTTTCCTTTTTATTTGTTCTTCTCTTTGAACTATTTCTATCATTCAGTAAAAAATTACATGATGACGATGAATATTTGACAATGATAGTGATAATTTAAGAGTAATAATAAAAATAATTAATGAAGTATATTGATTTTTATTGAGGATAATTTATTGTTTAAAAAATATTAATTAATGAAAAGTATGAGAATTATCTAGAATGAAATTATATTCGTTGATCCTGCCATAAAAAAGACATAATGTTGAGTTTAATTCATTAAATTACATTATTTAAAATTATGAATATTTTCACCTTTGAAGTTTTATATAATTATGTAATTGTTCACACATAACAACCCATGTTAATACATTAGGGATAAAGCTAAAACAGTATCCATATTTTTAAATTATATAGATTTGAAAATAAAATGTGATACATTTTTTCAAAAAAATCATCATAACATTAATCATGGATTATTACAATCACATACTCATCATTATATCCTATTAAAAATATTATCAAACATGGGATAAGAAAAAAAATCATTGTTATGGAAATAAAATAATGAAAGAAATTGTTGGCCAAAATATACAAAAAACATATGAAATAATTTTCTTAATGTTAAACATGTCACTCATAAAAAATAATCTATTTTGGTTACCTTATTATGTAAAAAAATTCTTTTAAAATTTCATAGAAAAAATAAATCATAAATTTAATTTTTGGAATAAAATTCACATTTCACTTAAATTTTCTATAGCAATAATTACTACAAACGGAGTAATCTTCATGGTTATAATTGGAATACATACTATAGTATATTCCCTAAATCTCATAGGAGATACCATAATGATTATCTATATATCATTACCCAATGAATTATATAGCTATAATGGGATAAACCACCATAAGTGTATCATTGAACAACTATTACTCCTAAAATAATCTGAAGAATAATAACAAAATCACAAGAACATAAATCATGCATAAAATTAAAATCACTTCTGAAATCACATTTCATTTATAAAAGGTCATGAAAAGAAAAATAAAAAAAATTTGAAAATAAATGTTCAAAATTTTAATTTAATAATCAAAGCATTAAATCTAGAATATGGAGGAAAATTATGTTTATGTATTATATTTTAAAAAAATCCTTTCTGATTTTTAATGAATTGATGAAATAATAACCTTAAAAGAGAATTTTAAAATAAAGTCTCTCACCATATCCCTGAATCCTCACATAAAACATTTATATTCTGAAATGATGAATATAGGTCAGATATTTAATTTATTTACTAAATTTATATTTTTTAATATTCCTTTTATATTACTCACTATCATGCTCTATGAAAAACATAGTTATTTAACTCTTAGTCAGACGCTTTGTCGTTATTTATTAATTAAGTCGAAATTAATGATTGTATGATTTCAATTGTAAAATTGGTCATAAATAATTCATATGTAAAATATTATTCATTTAAATATAATAAATATTATAAATACACGATATGTTTAAATAAATACATTATATAAGAATATGATAAATGAACCATGTTATAATTTTGGAGATGGAAAGCCCGACATATGAATGAGTGATGTTTTAATTTTTCAAAGATAATTATGGATTGAATGGAAGTATGATTTTATAATTTAACAATGATAACAATATCATTAATATAAAATAAATAAATAAAATATTCTTATATATTTCATTCTTGTGTTTGGTTTTTGAAAAAAAATCACATCGCTTCGTGGTGGTGATAGCAATCACGTACCAATAAACGACGATATCATTTTTAGGTGAATCTATAATTAAGAACATAAATGATATATTATAAATACTAATGATAAATATGTCATTAATATCTTATATAAACTATAATTATATAATTGTAACCATTATTCATTTATGGTGATGGATAATGAAATACATCGATTCAAGTGGTGGTATTCTGTGATTCATAAGAACGATAAATCATTTTACCATTTTATGGAAGTGGATAAAGATATTATTGATGACATTAATAAATTCACTTCCTAGTATATCTAAGATAATATTGATATATATTCATCTTGGTTGAATATGATTTGAAATAATTGTAAGAATAAATAATAAAGAAACAATTAATAAAAAATGATACATCTTCTTCAGGAGATCTCCACTATTTAAAACCATATCCCATATAAATAAGATTTTAGGTCTAGAAAGGACTATAGATTGTATGGAGTGATTCTAGGACGGTATTTTCCCATATATTGTCCCCTGGAAACAGGGTGTTATGTGTATTTTATTGTGATGAATGAATGCATTTTTATAGGGAAAAAAGGGGAACTCTTATGATTTTTAAAAATATTAAATTTTTATAAATTAAAATTCTATTATATTTTTTTTTCAAAAGTGATTTTTTTCTATTATTAGATGATAATGATTATAAATAAAATCAACCAATTAATATTCAATAAGTTCTGATCACTTTTTAATCATTTTTCATTATTTGTTTTAACTTCTTAACTCAATCAATGGTATAATTTTTTTTAAAATTATTGGTTATTTTAATTACTCTAAAATTCCAAAATTATATAAAATTGATAATTGATTAAATATTAAACCATATAAAAATAATTAGATAGTTATTTGGTTTTTTTAAATTTTACATCATTTAACTAAATAAATTTTTTTAAAAATATAAATTATGCCGATTTGGAAAATATTCATTACAGGAATTATTAAATATATTTTAACATCAAGATACATACTAAAAAATACTTAACATAGATAAAATAAATTTCCAGGTCATCTAAAAAATATTTTATGACTTTAATATTATCAAATTATATTTACTTTAGAATTTTCAATATCATTAATTTGATATTTTATTTAAATACAATAATATTGGATCATTAATGTGGTATAAATTAATTAAATTATCTCTTATATGAAATTAAAAAATAAATAATACCACTAATAATTAAAATTTCTGAATTAAATATGTAACTTTATATTCAAATAGATCCCATAAAAAACACCACATTAAAACTATTTCACTTGGTAATATCAAATGATTGAATAAATTGATTATTCTTTGAATATATTATTATAAATGCCATATTATCTTCCATGTGGTTTCCAAAAGATAATTTCTTTTCCAAATGATAAATTTTGATAAAAAAAAAATGCATCCAATGAATCTGGGGAATGTTTTATGGAAATTTTATAACATTTATAATATTATCATTACCCTTAATTATTAGATTTACATTTACAATGTTAATTTTTACAAAATACTGATGTTTCTAATCAAACTATCTAAAAATACAATGGAACTATTTAAGTAATGTGTAAATTCTTATTCCAAATTTGTAATCTATTATTTTAACTACATAACAAATTATAATTACAATGTAATTAAAAATTAATCCTATTGATGAGGCCAAACAATGAGTTTTTAATGTAGAAACATATACATGTTCAAAATGTTTTTATATTTAATTTCAATTTGAAACTGAATCTAATTTTTTTTAAATGAGAAAATATTTATCTATATATTCATTTAAAACAATATTTAATATAAAAATCACTGTAAATAAATTAGATAAAAATAATATTTCAATTAAAATAAAGTATTTTTTCAATATTCATCAAAAATTAATATTCTCATAAAAAAATTTAACTTTTCAATGATATTAAAATATATATTCAAAGTAGGAGTTTATTTCCCAAATATTATTTATAAAAGTCCATAGAACAGTATTTAAAATATTTATGCCATCAAACATTGAAAAATATTCATTTTATAAATATACATCTTTTAGGCATAAAAATGTATTTTTTTCATGCATCGTATATAAAAACCACAATTGATAACGTTTAAAGTTTAAATTTTATATTTTATAAATATTTCATTATTATAATACATTAAATTTTAATTTGCTAATTTATTGGTATAAAAAAATAGATCAAATGAAAATAGTTTTTTATAATAAAATAATGACATTTATTTTAACAAGAATTTTATCATCGTTAATAGATAATTAATCTGAAATAAATTTGTTATCTAGAAATGTGTAAAAAAAAAATTCGTAATCTAGTTTATATTGTTCAAACTCACAATTATAACCCCTATGTGATAACATCCATCATAAATACTAATATTTAATTGTATGTTTAAGCTCAATTTGAAAAATCATGTATGATATCAAACATAGTGTCTCATATAATTATTATATAATTATAAATATTAGTAAATATGAATTTGAATTAATATTTCATTCAATGGGTTGTTATTCTCTTACCACATTTTGTGAATTTATTGCTCACAATTTTATTCTCTTTTTCAATTGGTGGGGATATATTTCTTATATAAAATTTTCAAATTCCCATGGTGGCACTTCATTAATAATTTATTCCACAAAACCATAATTTGATGAATAGTGTTATTCCATAACACTTCCTATAAACGGTCAAGAACTTCATCTAGTTGTTCTTCATTAGAGTGATTATCTTCCAACTGATCTACTGATATACTAAAAACATGAGATGGATATAGAATATAATTTATTTACATTGACACTTGAATTAAAATTTTAATATGGGATAAACTTGATGTAAATAAATCTAGGTAGGAAACTGATAAAACATTATATATGATTTAATAGGGTTTGATAATCTATTGACATAGCGTCCCCTTCTTAACAAAACTCTAAACACTTTTCAATGAAGAATCTTTTAGAAATATATTACCACATATATCAAAAGAAATATCCTACCTCTAGTTATCTTCATAACTTTTCATCCTATTGTGGGTTGTCCTCATGACATACTAAATTATCTAAAAACTCTTTACAATTTCATATGACATTTGTGGTCCCATCAAATTGCTTTCGGTAATAACCTGGAAAATTCTCATTGGTTTGAGAGTGCAACGAGTCATTACTCGGCCATAAGCGACATCCCCAAGACGCCAAAGGTAGGAAATAAATGCCAAAGGGTTTCAATCATAATTGGGGGATGATTTAACCTTCATGAAAATAAAACCATACATTAACCATTCACTATATGATGAATGAATAAATGAAGACCAACAAACAAATTCATTTATAATAAACCGCAACAAAGTACATGACAGTGGAAGACCAACAAAACATTAAAGTAAACAGCGGAAAAACAACACAAGACTCCAAAAAGACACCATGACTCAGTGGTCCACAAGCCCCAAGCTCCACAGCATCTCCCAAACATCACCACAAGACATTAGTAATGAGATGCTTTACCTTTAACTGTGTCTCAGAATACAACATCTGCAAAAGCACTGATGTACCAAAGCAAGGGTGAGTTATAAACTCAATAGGTTTTCCACAATGACATCCCTACTCACGCCACTAGAATAGAAAAGTTAGCCACATTTATATAAAAATAGTTTATATAAAACATTTTCACCAAAGCTGTTTATAACTAAATATATAATAGTTTTCAAAAACCATCCATTCTCAAAAGCATCAATGTGCAATTTAAACTGGCTTTTCCAACATGTTATTTTCCAGAAAAACAACCAAACAAATTTCAAAAACCTTTCACAAACATCCCGCTTTGGAATACCCAACCATTTCACAGACCCCCGAAACCATCCATGCGTGCATCATTGTGACAGTTCCATACTCATGAGCGGTCTCTCATCGATCAACCAAGTCGTATCAAGTTAATTATTTCTCATGTGCCATTGCACCTTTGGCACCGAGCACAAGGTCGTATTTCAACCAAGCCTCATACATATAGTTACCATCATTCCATTAAACGTTTTTCACTGAGAACAAGGTACTATTTAAACAAAGCCTCATACAATGCAATATGAACACACACTACACATTTCAAACAATCAAGCAAAAATCAGCCATTCAATAAAAAATGTTTTGTTGAAATCCATTTCCATCAAAACCAAGTGTGTTCAACTAATTCAAACCATTTCAATAAAACACGATTTTTATTGAAAACCTCTTTCTCATCAAACCATTTCCCATTTAATAAATTTCATAATTTACAATCATCATTTTAAATTCCAATAGCCAAATCAGTTTGCACAACACTTCACCAAGATTCCACAATTTCATCAAAACCATAAATCATCACTAAAGAAGATTTATTCCATACTTTTCATAATCAATACCATTCGAATAACCAATTTGAATCTATACCAACCAATTATAATGAGAGGAGTCTAGATTTAAGCCACCTACCTCAACAAAATGGTGAAACCAAGCAACAGAAGAAGAATTCTCAAGAACATCAGGTCAAAACTACAAGAATCTTCCTTAGATCTCTTCTCCTAACACAACGAAGACAAAATATAATCATATTTGGAATCCACCCACATATATCTACCTATAACGGTCATAGATCTAAGAAACCGAGGGAATATTAGAAGTAGATCTAAGTAAATCTATGAATCCATTCAAGAACGAAGAAAAATGATCACATACCTCAAGAATCTTGCTTCAATTCGCCAAAAGAAGCCTTCAGATTGCCTATAGATCAATGGTAGAACCCTCTTTGACCTTAGGAGAACCATGATCCTATGTTAGGGATGATTATGAGCTTTAATGAGGAAATTAGTGGAAAAACTAGTTATATCTACAATTTTAGGATCTAATTTTAAGTGACCGCACAGTTAGTCCGCACGGTTTGACAAACCGTGCGCTAACCGTGCGTTAACTATTGCCTCGGCCACCCTTCTCGCATGGTTTGGCTGCATGGTTAGAAAAACCGTGCACCAACCATGCAGAAGGCACTGCCTCTATACCAACTCCGTACGGTTCTTCCTAATGGGTTGGACAAACCATGCGCCTCCCGTGTGACTTCCCTTTTTTACCCAAAAGTCATTCTAAGTTCTCCCAACTCTCCCATCTATCACCCTTAACATTATAACCATAAAATGAATCAAGTAAGGGTTACATACCAGAAACCATGTGTACTACATTCTCCCCACCATTGGCCTTCCCGTCCCCATAAAGTAGGAAAACAATGCTTGTTTCAATAGTTCTGGCCACTGCTCTCTCATTTCTTTCTCGCATTCCCAAGTCTCTTCCTGAATCTGACCATGTTTCCACAAAACCTGCGCTAGAAAAATTCTTTTCCCATTCAAGACTTTATCATGCCTATCCACAATCTGCACCGTGATATGTACCAATGAAGCATTTGGATCTAGGTCAACGTGATCCCATATGATCACATGGTCACGATCAGATTGATACTTCTTTAACTAAGATACATGGAACACATTGTGCACCGAACTGAACCGTGGTGGTAATGCCAACCGATATTCCTCCTTTCCAACCTTTTATATTATCTCAAAATGGCCTATATAATGAAGATATTATTTTCTATGCTTCCCAAAATGACGATGTCCATGTCTTGGAGAGATCCTCAAGAAGACATGATCACCCACAACGAACGGCAATGGTCTGAGACGGTGATCTACATAATATTTATGAAAACATTGATCCATCTCGATCCTCATTTTAGTCTACTATATCTTATCCATTGTTTCTTGGACAAGGCTCATCCCGACTAGTGAAGTTTCACCAGTTTCCACCCATCATAGTGGATAACGACCAGGATGCCCATAAAATGCTTCAAACGGAGCAATGAGTATCAAGGCTTGATAGCTGTTATTGTATGAGAAATACAATATGTGTATTGGCTCCTCCCATGAGCCACCAAAGTCTATTACCCAAGACCAAAACATGTCTTCCAATGTTTGTACCATCCGCTCTTATTGTCCACGTTTCTGAGAATGATACATCGTACTCATCGTCAACTAAGTCCCCAGGGCGTACTGTAATGACTTCTAGAAACGAGATGTGAACCTTAAATCTCTATCAGATACTACATACACTAGTATACCATGTCTCTTTACCACTTCTCGGATATATATATTTTAAAGATCTTCCACCGTATGAGTCTCACGAATCGGGATGAAATTGGCCGACTTGGTTAGACGATCCACTATCACCCAAATGACATCATGTTTTCAGACCATTCTTGGAAGACCTGTAACAAAATCCATTGCTATCTACACCCATTTCCACACTAGGATAGGTAAGGACTGTAACATACCATCTGGTCTTTGATGATCTGCTTTAACCTACTGACATGTTAAGCATCGCGAGATGAAATCGACCACCTTCTTTTTTCATGAAGATCCACCAAAACCGCGCCTTTAGCGCCTTACACATCTTCTATGTATCCAGATGTACATCCCATCTTGAATGGTGGTAAGTATTAAGGAGTTGTTCATAACAAACTACAGGTACAACCATCAGATCTTTGAAATACAAAACTGAACCTGCTTCCAGTATCCAACCATCAATGGTCTCCCCACCATTGAGTTTTGAACTCCTTACCAGACAATCCACATCGGATGTTTGTTCCTATTTGACCACTTTTACCACCTCAGGAACAAGAGTAGTTGAAAATAAAACTACAACATCACCACGGTTTTCAAATTCCGCATGCATGTCGGCTATTAACGACATCAACTGTCATTTGTTCGAATCATCCTTTGCTAATTGATAATACACCATTCTGTTTAATGCATCGGCCACTGAATTGCCCTTACCCGGTTTATACATTAATTCAAATTCGAACATCTGATGATACTCCATCTATATCCTCTGCCTCAGATTCAAATCTCGTTGAGATAAAATGTGTTTCATGATTTTGTGATCCGTAAGCATAGTAAATTTCTCACCAAATAGATGATGCCTACATGTTTTCAAAGCATAGACGACTACAACCAACTCTGAATCATGTCTTGGGTAATTATTCTCATGCACCCTCAACTTCCTTGAACCATAAGCAACAACATGGTATCCTTGCATGAGAACACGACCCATCCTTGTTCTTGAAGCATCAAAATACACCACATACCCCTATCCTGATTCTGGAAAGATCATGATAGGTGCAGATGTAAGGTGAACTTTCAACTCTTGAAAATATCTCTGACATTCATCAGTCCATTGAAATGGAGCATTCTTCCTTGTCAGAGCTATCATTGGTGACGCTAGTCGTGAGAAATCATGCACGAAGCGTTGTTAGTAACCAGCTAGACCAAGAAAACGTCGTATTTCAAAGACATTCTTCGACAGTTTCTATGAAAGAACAACTTCTATCTTTTCAGGATCCACTAAAACACCTTTCTCAAAGACAACCTGGCCAAAAAATGAACCTCTTGTATCCAAAAATCACACTTTTATAATTTTACATACAACTGATGGTTTCTAAATATTTCTATCACTATCTCCATGTTTTTCTCATGCAAAGACCATGTTCTTGAATACACCAATATGTCGTCCACAAACACCACAACAAAAGAATCCATATATTGCTAAAATATCTGATTCATCAAATCCATGAAGACTGTTGGTGAATTCTTTAGACCGAAAGGCATGACTACATATTCGTAGTGGCCATATCTGCTTCTAAAAGCTGTCTTGGGAATATCCTCCTTCCGGACTCGCAATTGGTGATATCCTGATCGCAAATCAATCTTGGAGAACCACTGAGATCCCCTTAATTGATCGAACAGATCATCAATGTGTGGGTGTGGATATCTATTCTTTATAGTAACTTGGTTAATCTTACGATAATAAACACACAACTGAAGAGTTCCACCTGCCTTATACACGAACAAAACCGGTGCTGTCCATGGAGACACGGTTGGGCGAATGAAACCCTTACTTTCCAGCTCCTCTAACTACACATTCAATTCCTTTAACTCTGTTGGTGCCATCATATATGATGGAAGTGATATTGGACTGGTCCCCAGAAGAAGATCAATCGTGAACTCCACTTCCCTTACAGGTGGTAATCCTGATAAGTTTTCAGGAAAAACATCAGAAAATTGATCCACCATAACAGGAAAACTATTTTCCTCACACTCTTCCAATGATGCCAAAGTCAACACTAATAATTGGTAAGAGATCATTCCCACTATTGGTGTCAATAGGCTCTTTGTACCTTTCTTTTCTATTCTCTCTCCTCTTAAGAGATGATCCATGCCGTCCTCTGTCGTGAAACTAACCGTTCTCCTATAACAGTCGATGTGAGCCTTAAAATATGTCAACCAATCCATACCTAGGATTATATCATAGACATCCATCTCCAGCCCAAAGAAATATTATTTCTACTCTACTCCATCCACAATTATAGAACATTCTCTACACATGAAGGCTTGACATTCTCTTTCACCAAGAGGAGTTTTTAGTTTCAATACAGAAGGCATCATTTCTAGTTTTATGTTCAGAAAATCAGCAATACGAGAAGCAAGAATGAAATGTGATCAACAGTATCGAATATCACCTGCATGAAGATAGAATTCAAAAGAATCGTACCTCTCATCATAGACGGTCCATCCAGATCATCGACCATCATCTTCTCGGTTCCATACAATTGCTTTGTTGCATCACTTTACTCCTAATTGCCTTGTTGAGATTGCCCTGCCTGAGGATTCATGGTATTCCTGGAATCACCATAACTAAATCTATTCTGCTGACAAGACATATTTTTATATCCTCACCCTATCGAAGCATATGATGCTCGCGACTCCTGGGATGTGTCACATGCACCAGACCTCAGAGCATTTTTACAATAGCGTTGTAGATTCCCCATCTACTTGAAATTGTGGCGTGATCTCGCTGGTGCTGTACATTCTCATTTCATGTGATTAGTCAAACCACATTGAAATAAACTAGATTTTCTCTAGGTTCATAGAGGAAGGTTGATTGATCCCACCGTCTGGTTCTGATTAACACTCCCACCTTGGATGTAGGTTTCCCTCTTCTGCTTGTTCAAAACATTGGAGTTCCCACCCATTCCCATGGGTATTAGCATACCACCTCCTATTGATCCCGAGATATCATGTTCAGCAACCGTTGCTCTGTTCACCATCTCTGTATAATCCATAATATAGATCTCTGCAATCTTCGATCGAATCTCCTTCCTTAGTCCTGATTCGAATATGTTTGCCTTCAAAGAAGCACTTGCCACAACCTCTGGTGCAAAATGGACTAAATTCTTGAACATATCCACATACTCTGTGACAGAGTGGCTCTCCTATTTCAAGATGAAGAAGTCCTTTGTTTTATGGATCTTGAACGTCTGAGGATAGAATTGTTTGTTAAACAATTCTTCAAAATCATCCCATGTAATGCCTTCATCCAATTTAGCATGCACCACTAAATCCCACCACATACGTGCAATATCCTAGAGCATATATGTCTCCATATTTACAATTATCAATTCTGGTGTGCCGATTAAATCGAATATACAATTCATCCTACTTTCCCACACTTCTTCCTTATCAAAATCAGCATCACCCCTAAAGTTCGATGGATTCTGCTTCATGAACTAGATGGTATGATCCACATGTCATGGATCATTCCTCCGGTTCCCTGTATCCACAGAGTTAAAGTCTTGGAAAATAATCTGAAGTAGCTCTTGGTTAACACATGGTTCAGGTGCAACCACATTCTTCGCAGCATCTTCGGGTTGGTTTCGACGATGCCTACCGGGTGCCATTTTGTAAACCAACAATAGACACCATCAATCTCACTCTATAGAAAATGTAGGCTTAGTATTTCAATTTCTATCACATCAAAAATCAAAACATTGTTCTCAAACAACCTTTTTCCATGTTTATCCATTTTTGAAAACATTCAATATACTTTTTGAAAATTAGTCAATTTTCAAAATACAGTAAATACACTGTTTTAAAAGTCTTTCGGTTTAAAACAATTTCCACATTTTTCAAAAAATTATCACCTTTCACCAAATTTTTACTCATTCCTCACAATGATATATGCAATCCTAGTCAGAATTTATTCCTCTATAACGCATGCCATGCTCCTCTCATTGGCTAAACCCATGACAATAAGATTTCCAATATTCTAGAAGTGTATCCAAAACACTTATGTACACAACACCCTAGTCAAATGATGTTCATCATAAATGAGTTAGATACGTCCTTTTATGCTATACATTTCATGTTCCGACAATCCTACGCATGTCTAAGATTTTAACCCAATGAATAGAAAAAAATAATTTCAACTCCAAAACCAAGAACGTCGATGACAACTTGTTTGGAAAGGACCAAACAAGATGATACCATTTATACCTCAAATGAAGGACCAGACTGATACCATTTGTAATAACCCGTCAATTCTCATTGGATTGAGAGTGCACCGAGTAATTACTAGGCCTTAAGAGACATCCCCAAGATGCCAACAGCTAGCAATAAATGCCGAAGGGTTTCAATTACAATTGGGGGATGATTTACCCTTTATGAAAATAAAACAATCCATTAACCATTCACTATATGATGCATGAATAAATGAAGACCAACAAACAACTTCATTTATAATAAACTACAACAATGTACACGACAGTGGAAGAACAACCAAACATCAAAGTACACAGTGGAAAAACAACACAAGACTCCCAAAAGAAACCACGACTCAGTTGTCCACAAGCTCCAAGCTCCACAGCATCTCCCAAACATCACCACAAGACACTAGTAATGAGATTCATTACCTTTACCTATGTCTCAGAATACAACATCTGCAAAAACACCAAAGTGCCAAATCAGGGGTGAGTAATAAACTCACTAGGTTTCCACAATGACTTCTCTACTCACGCCACTAGTATTGAAAAGTTAGCCGCATTTAAAAAAAACAGTTTATATAAAAAATTTTCACCAAAGCCATTTATAACTAAATATAAACTAGTTATCCAAAACCATCCATGCTCAAAATCATCAAAGTGCAATTTAAACCAGCTTTTCCAACACGTTATTTTCCAGAAAAATAACCAATAAAATTTCCAAACCATTTCACATACATCCCGCTTTGGCATACCCAACCATTTCACAAACCCATGGAACCAACCATGCATGCATCGTTGGGATAGTTCCATACTCATGAGAGGTCTTTCGTAGATCTACCATGTTGTCACAAGGTAATTATTTCCCATGTTCAACAACACCATTGGCACCGAGAAAAGGTCATATTTCAACCAAGCCTCGTACATATAGTTACCATCGTGCCTTTAAACGTTTGATACCCATCACAAGGTCCTATTTCAACCAAGCCTCGTACAATGCAATATAAACACACACTATACATTTCCAACAATTATTCCAAAATCAACCTTTCAATACAACACCTTTTATTGAAAACCATTTCCATCAAAACCAATTGTGTTCAACCAATTCAAAACATTTCAATAAAATACCCTTTTTATTGAAAAAACGTTCTCATCAAACCATTTCCAATTTCAGCAATTTCATAATTTAAAATCAACATTTTAAATTCCAACAGCCAAATCACTTTTCACAACACTTCACCAATATTTCACAATTTCATCAAAATGATAAATCATCACTAAAGAAGATTCATTCCATTCTTTTCACAGTCAATACCATTCAAATAACCAATTTGAAACTAAGCCAACCAATTATAACGATAGGAGTCAAGAGTGAAGACACCTACATCAATAAAAAGGCAAAACCAAGCAACAAACGAAGAATGCTCAAGAACACCGGGTCAAAACTCCAATAATCCTCCTTAGATCTCTTATCCTAACACAACCAAGACCAAATATCTTCATATTTGGCATCCAAACACATATATCTACACATAAAAAGCATAGATGTAATAATCCAAGAGAATACGATATGTAGATCTAAGTAGATATAAGAAACCATGCAAGAACGTAGGAGAACGATCACATACCTCAAGATTCCGACTTTGATTCTCCCTGAGAAGCCTTCAGATTGACTTCGGAATGATGGGAGAACCCTTTTTGATTTTAGGAGAACCAAAATTCAGAGTTAGGGCCAATTAGGAGCTTTAATGAGGAAATTAGAGCCAAAACGAGTTAGATCCACAATTTAAGGATCTAATTTTAAGTGACCTCGTGGTTAGTCTGCAAGGTTTGACAAACCGTGAGCTAACCATGCGTTAGCTACTGCCTAGACCACTCTTCTCACATGTTTTGTCTGCACGATTAGTCAATCCGTGCGCCAACCGTGCGGAAGCCACTACCTCCCATACCAAATCTGCACGGTTTTTCCCCACGGTTTGGACAAACCGTGTGCCTCTCTTGAGACTTCCCCTTTTGCCACAAAAATCATTCCAAGTTCTCCCAACTATCCCATATGCCACCCTTAACTTTATAACCAATAAAAGCATCAAATAAGGGTTACATACTAGAAACCGAGGGTACTACACTTTCACCCAATTCATCCCAGAATCTAGTAGTTCAACACCACTCTGAATATAATGGATCAAATGGTGTCATTTATATATAAGAATGAAAAATGATAATATAAAATGAACACAATAGAATAATGATGTTGATCCCAACATCCCTGGTAATTTATTGAAAATGAACATATCATATCCTCTATGATCTAAATTGAACATTATGACATCCCATCAAAATAAGAAAGAAAATATTTACTGACATTTAATTCAGTACACAATGAATCTGATGGCCATTCCAAATGTTATAAGTGATCCTAGAATCACCATCAGATACAAAAGAGAGCATAAATCCATGTAACCTAACTGTATCATTAAGATACATTCATGAAATTGGGTATAGAGATATATTGTCAAATATAGGATGAAATGAGTATATTAAGTCAATCGATCAATAATAACACATATCACATATTTATGTTGAAAGAAATTTTGTAATCCTACTATGAAATCCATATAAATATTCTCCTACATCCAATCTAGCACCGACAAAGGATGAATCACCCCCTTCAATAAATGTCTCTCCTCTTTAACTAGTTTTCAAGTTAGACATATCACGGTAAATTCAACCACATCTATTTTTATTCCAACCCACTAGTAATACACTCGAAAATATCTGTATATAGTATTAGTGCAATGAAAAAATAAATATTGAGAACTATGAGTTTGACATAACAAATAATTATTCAAATGTCAGTCAAAATGAACACATAACATTTTAAGAATTCTCAAAACTGAAACAATATCAATTTTCAATTAAGAATCATTCCCTTTTTGATTTTATTTACCTAGTTCATCAACATAATGTCTTCTGTCCATTCATGATTAATTTTTTCAAATAGTAATAATTTCACTAACATCTAATACAAAACCGAGTAATTTCTTGAACCAAAAACATCCAAAAGATAATTCCTCAAATCATAAACCAATGGGTCACATTCGAAATATAACATAGAAAATGTATCATTAATTTTTAGACTCAATTCATCAACCACATTATTTTCTTTTTCACATCGGTAATGAATTGTGAAATCATAATCCTTAATTAGTTTTTAGACCTTCTATAACTCATGTTCAAAAACTTTTTAGTGAATAAATTCATTAATCATTTATGAGCATTATATATTTCACATTTAAGTCTCTAAAAAATGACGTATACATATTTTTAATATAAAAAAATATAATCTATTTAGAATTATTTTATAGGGTAATTTAACTCTAGTGGTTTCAACTAACTTGATAAATATTCAATTAACTAATAATTCTTCATTTAGACACAACCAAATCCATTTTATAAATTTTCATTATTTATTAAATATTTCTGAATACTGGATGGATGTTCTATAATTGGTTCATTCACCAAGCTTCTTTTCAGTTATGGAAAAAAACACCAAATTATATTTTCATGATGAACATATCATCTGTTCAAGATAACATAGTCTTTGGGCTATAAAACTGTGTACAGTTACTAGAAAAACATATGTAATAGCCTAAAAATATAGGAAAAATATAAATATATATAGTATTTTTTGGTGTTGTCTATTCATCAACAAATTTTGTTTGTAAAAGATAAACATTAATTCCATATTTCAAATAAATTTGACCATGGAATGAAATGTGTTGCAAACAATATTAAAAAAAGATGAATTTTCCATGTAGTTTATTATCTGTTATGGTTTTCCTAAAAAACATTTAATGTATTTAATGTTCCTTGTAACATTAATAATATATCCACATTTCATCAATAAACACAACAATAACCAAATCCAACTACAGATAAAATATTCTGTTCAAATGATCCATGAATAAAATAGGTGAATTGGTTAAGTGACATGGAATAACTACAAATTTATATTTCTATGTCGCATCCCAATAAAGACATAAAAATAGATAATTCATATAAATTTAATTTTGGATACCCTAACCTCAAAATAAACATTAAAAAATATTGTGCTCTCAAAATATGATCAAACAAATGATTGATATGATGAAAAGGATACTTGTTCATAATAATGAAGTTATTGAAGGATATATAACAAATGAATAGTCTCATTGAACTATCTATCATATAAAAAAACATAAAAAGAGAACACTGTGGTGTAGTACTTGGTCAAATAAATCTTTTATCTAATAACTAATTCAATATATTTTTAACTTTTAAAGTTCCACATGATATTTTTGATAGAGATTCTTAGAAATTGTCTAAGAATTATGAACTAAGGAAAAAATAAATTTAACTACCCAATATGTTATAATATGATGAAACTCATCTGTAAATACATCTATACAAACATTTACCACTGGAACATCATTAATTAGAATAGTTCTTTTTTTTCCAAAAATATGTGAAAGAAATCTTTTATTTCAAACATTTAATAGTATATGAGCATCCTAATATGGTATCAATGATATGGATTAATTCTTGTACTCAAACTAAATAACTTCAAAAAAATATAATTATTTATTTTGATAATATATCTTAGCATGAAAATATAATTCCAATGCATAATCAGAATTACATCTATCTCTATTGGAGGAATGTTTAAATTTTTTTCATGATAATTCTTACCAAAAAAAAATGTTTGTATGATTCTAATAATTCATATTTTATATAATATTTACCTTAGAGGTTTTTACCATATTTTTTAATTTAATTTTTTGAGGTGGAATTTAAAAATTACCAAAACATTTCTTAGTAATTAAGGCATGAGTAGACCGTATATCAATGAACACATTTTAAAGATATGAATAGATAAAAAATATACCTGAAAATAAGTAATTTGTTTACCTAACAACTGGTAAATTAAATTAATTAGATTTCACAACTCCTTTATTCTTATAGAGTAACAACCTTCCATCATTTACATTCCTCATCAAACACTCAACTTCTTAATAAACCATCTAATTGATTTTTAAAAAAAATTAAGGACTATATATTTGAAATTTGTTAACCACTTCCATGATCTTTTTCGTTGCACTTATGAGCCTTATATCCCATTTTACCACATCAAAAACACTTAATAGAATTTATATGTATTACATTAATGTGTTTTTAACACAATTCAGGAAAAATGTAAAATTAATTTTCTTTCCATTCAACTTTTGTTATGAATTCATCTAATTTCTCATCTATCTCGACCTCTTTTTCTGATTGTTTATAGTGAACACATGATCATGGAAAAACTTTATTTCCACATTTTCTCCAAATCAAACAAGTTTATCATAACTTTTGAATACATCAAAATCCATTTCCTTCTGATATTTTTTCAATAATACTAAGAAAAAATGATTGATATTAATATCAAAATCCTAGAAGAAATTATGAAGGAGCCATTCCTATCACATTTGTTTTCATTGTATTCATCTACTAAATCCTCCTCCTATCACAATTCCAATAATTTTTTTCCATACTTAGTTGAATCACCTTATGAGAATAATTTTCAATATTTTTTATTTGAATTTATCCCATTCTAAATAAAAAAATATCCCCAAAATCCCTGATATTCGTAACCATCAACCACCACTAGTTAGATTCAACATAAAAATAGTAAATAAAATGAATAATATATTGATATTGTAAACACCCCATTAAAAGTTATCTCTAGGGATTTAATCTATCCTTTATCTACCAATAGGCCAGGAGATGCACTAAAACTGGAATATGATTCCTAATAAACTGCTCTTCTAGAAACATATTCCATTGTGGTTGATCTAGTTGATATCCTATACGGATTCTACCTCCATTTATATCAAATTTAAATTGATCCATCACTATAAAAAACTGTTCCAGTGCGATTTCAATCATCTAAATATAATGATTTAGGCTTATGTTTTTATCTCAATACCTTCTTATAATATTTTCCATGCTTCCATTAAAGAAAACCATTCTTAATAGAAAAATACTAGATGAGCCAACATGGTAGTCTTAAATTGAAAATTTATTTAAACATAACAATAATGTAAAAATAATTTATGTATTTTATATGAAGGATATAATATTCCCTAATGTTATCTAAATAAACATATGATACCCTCTCTAAAGATCATTCCTTAAAAATTATTAAATATTGAATTTTAGTCACAAAATTAAATTATATTACATTATGGATAATTTTAGGTTTAATGATAATGAAAATTAGTACAACATTAATTTATAATTTCCCATGTTCATACCATGTGTATACTACTAACGCAATTTCCATTTTATCAATATATAAAATAGTTGAAAAAAATTATTTGTTTTTCATGAAATATAATCATAACATTAATTGTGAATTCTTCCATTCTATTACCAATATATTTACCCAATGAAAATTATTTTAAATAAAGGTATTAGAAAAAATTGATTAGCTAGGGACATAAATGAAATAAATAAACTATTATTCTTTGAATACTAAAAACTCATGAATGCAATTTCAAAAAGATGTACTTTTCACCCATAATACGTAATATTTTTATATTACCTCATTATATAATTTGATATCTATAAAACTCCATATAAAACAAAAACCATAAAGGTATCATTTGGAATAAATTACATAGCACCCATACATTCACATTAACTATCATGGGTACATTGGGTGTCACCTCCACAGTTACATTTAGAATACCCACTATAGTATATTCCCTTAATATTTTAGGAAATACCATAATGATAATCTATGTATCTTTACACAATGAATTGGACATACATAATCGGATCACATTTCTTATTATTACATGAGATCACCTATAGTCAAAATAATTTTGAAGAACCATAACATAATCAGAACACAAATCATCTGTAAAAGAAAATAACTTTTGATATAACTTTTAAATTTTAAATAATCATGCACTCAAAATTGAAAAACAATAATTGAAAATAAAAGTGTAAACATGTAAATTAGGAATCAATTAATTAAAAATACACATAATTATAAAATTAAGGTTATTTAATATAGATTTTAAATCATTCATTTTGGATTTAGTAAAAAAAATTAAAGGGAAACATTAAAAGTGGTTTTTAAAAGAATGTATCTTACCTTGTGTTTGAATCAACACGTACAACCCTTATATTATTGATTAATAAACATAGTATGATTAATTAATTTTTTTAACATTTTATATGTTTCTTGTTCATTTTATATTACTTAGTATCATTTTATCACAATTACATATTAATTTACATTCATATAAGAAATTTTAATGTTACTGAATACATTGGTCCAAACTGAATTTGATATGATGCAAATAGTCAAAGTATTCAAAATTTCCTCAAAACTAGAATAATAATAGAAACATAATAATAATATTTCTATCTAAATGATACTCTTATATACATCAATTACATATGAATATGAAAAATGTACTATGTTATCCTAAAGGAGACGAAAAGTTGTTTGTACGTCTGAGTAATGTTTTCATTTTTCATTGATCATTATGGAAAAAAGTTATGTTTTATTTTATATATAAAAAATTATAAAAATATATATATACTGTATTAATGATTTATATATAATTATATATATCATTCATTTGATGGGGTCGTTAGAAAAAAATCACATCACTTTGTAGAGGTGATATTTCACACAAACGCATAGAATCTATTGTCATTTTTATGTTCGTCATAAGTTTACAAACGAAATTACATATTTTAACTATGTAATTAAAATTATTTAATTTATATTGTATATAGTGTTTAATTTCAACATTATAACCAGTATTTTTTGACATTGATGGAAAAGACATTATATTGGTTAACATCGGGTAATTTTATTGTACACATGAATGATTAATGATTTTTCATTTGATGGAAGTGGAGTTTAATTTTGGTGATAATATTAATATAATTATATATTTTTATATTTATCATTTCATAGTAAATATTTAAAAATGGTGTATGGTGAATTTAAGGATTTTGTAGAATAAATAAAACAAAAACTCTTAATTAAAAACAATACATTTTCTTCAGATAATCACAATTGATTTAGACATTAACACCTATATGGATAATTATATTCGTGAACTATGGAATATGTAATATTAAAAGTTATTCCAGTAAGGTATTTGGAAATTTAATTTCCAAAACAAAATTATTTACCATGTTTATTTAATTGATATTAATAAGTTCCCATCTACTGTGAAGTAGAGGTGCACTATTGGGATTTATGAAAATATATAATTTATATAACATAATATTCTATTATAAATGATTAAAATGTGATTTGTTTAAAATATTTTATGATAATGGGTATAAATAAATTCAACAAATTAAGGTATATAGGTTTCAATTATATTTTTAATCTTATCTTTTTATTTATACATTTTAAATCATATCATAATATCATTTAATTTACATTTTGACTGTTAATATAATTACAATTAAAATAAAAAAGAACCTCAAATGAATCATTAATTAATTTTTACACCCAATTATAATTCATAGTATTGTTTTAGGTTTTTTATTAATTTTATATCATTTAATTAAAAATTATTACATTAAAACATTATTTTTTATAAATGCTGAAACTATACATTATATGGTTTGTAAAATATAATATAACAACAAGATAAATTTATACCCATAATAATAAATAATCAATAAAATAGAATAATATTCTAAAAAACTGATGATGAATTAAATAATCTAAATTATATTTATTTTACTATTTTTAATATCATTTTGTTGTGATTCATTAATTAATAAATTACAACATCTTAATTGTGAAATCCTTTAATTAAATTATTTATAATATTAATATGAAAAGTAAATTATCACAATAAATATATTTGTTTTATATTTAATAATACTATTTATAGTTAAATGGTTCCCCTATATAACCCCATATTGAAAATATTTGACTTGTTCAAATCAAAGGTGTGAAAAACTCGAATTCTCATTGAATATATTTTTATAAATGTAGTAATCAACTCTATGCTGCTTAAAAGGGGAAACAATTGGTCCCATTTATGAAAATGTAATGAAAAGAATTGTTTGATAAAATTGGAAAATGTGTTATGTTAATTTTCTAAAATTTATAACATTACTTTTACCCGTATTTCCCCAGTTCACATTTAATTATTATCATTAAAACATTTACTAATGTTATTATTCATATTATCCCATAATAATGTTTACCTATTTAAAGTTAAACCTTATGACTAAAAATATGGAAATACTTTTTTATATTTTAAAATAATTATTTAGAATAAGTTAATTAATAATCAATCCCATCGATGTGACGAAATATCAGGTTTTGAAAGAAAAAATGTTGAATGTTGACAATGTATTTATTCACAATTTAAAAGTTAAATTGAATAAAATTACCATAAATATATTAAATGATGAAATATTGATCTAAATTTAAATTAAACGTATTATTAATTGTAATCTATCAATATAAATAAAAAACAAAAAACATCTTTGAATTAAAAAATTGTATCTTTTCACCATTAATCAATAAATTATACTTCTCCAAAAAATACTAAAAAATTAAACATATTTAATTTTGATACACGTATTTCAATGATGAAGTTTATTTTATAAGATATAATTTATAAATGTGTCTTAATCATGATTTTACATAGGTTCTCCATCAAAAGGCTGAAAATATTCCTTCAAGAAAAAATGATACTTTTAAGAAAAAAATTGGAATTATTCTCCCTTCTTGTCTAGAAAGTACATGAAATAATTTTTAAAATATAAAATGAAAATATTATATATATATATATATATTTAATATTAAAAAACAATAGCAATTTTATAAAATATCTATATAAGAAACACTTGTGCACATTTAAACAGTATTTTAATATAATCCCATTTATTTTAATTAATGTTTTATATTCATTTATACTTAATTTATAAATAAATTAAATAATTTAATAAACATGTTTAAACAATTAATTCATTGTTGAATTAATTAGGTTTATTCTCACAATTATAATGGATATTTGAAATCATCCATATAGAATAATAATATTTATACGTTATTTTATGCTTGATGTGTCATATCATGCAAGCTATAAAATATTGTGTATATATTAATTGTTATCTAATTCATAAATAATATTACATATAAAAACTAATTATTCTATAATTAAATGGGTTTTAACATGAATAGATTGTGTACATTGACAATAATTTCATTATGATCTCGTTGGAGTCATAGTAGACTGACTGATCCTCCAAATAACATATACTAAATATGAAATGTAATATACATTTTATATTATATTATAAAAAAATGATCTATATGTATTATCGAGTTTAGTGATGTCATAGGGGGATCATGATCAATCATATGTGCAGTATCTGGGGATTATAGAGATAATGTGTTATGAAGAATTTTAGTACCTTGTAAATGTAATATGGTGAAATAAAAAATATTTAAGAGGAAACATTGTAGATATGGATGTAATGAATCAAATTTAATTTTTCCTATTTTCTAGTCATGTTATTCACTCAAAATTTTAGGGGAATTTTTTTTTGGAAATTTATATCACATTTTATTAAAAAATATCATTTCATAAAAAAATATGTATTTATATGTATATAAAATTTTTAATGGACAAGAATATATTCTGATATTCATTTTTAAAATATGTGATATATTTATTTTAAATATATAGTATTATAAATTAAGGATGTATTTATTTTATAATATCAAACAAATTATAATGGTACCAAAAAACATTATAATTTCTATAATAACATTTTAAATCCATTTGTTAATATTCTCCCATATATTTTCATTTCAAGATTAAAAATATATAAAAAAACTATTAATTAAATATAAATTATTAATTTTTATAAATAATTAAGAAGGGGAATGTTATGTAAATTATAATGATGGAAACTAGGTGTATTTATAGTTATTATGTAATTATAAGAATAGAAAAATAACAATTAGACAAAATATTTTCCCATTGGAATTGTAAATGGAATTATAATTATTATTCAAACTGAATTGTTTAACATAATATTAATATTATAATACAATAAAATAAAATTTTAAATAATAATAATTTTAATAATTTTAATTTTAATATTACATGGGATATGATTTTTTCATTTTAGTGAAAACCATTACTATAACATAAGTAAATAAATATTATAATAACATTAAATTTAAAATATTTTTTATTAGATGGATATCAGTTTTAGAGTCTTAGCATCACAATTTCCTAATAGTAAATATTTTTGATTCATTTAGAGTTATTATAGTGTGGTTAATAATAATAATAGTGTTTGTAATATATAATATATTTTATGAATATATTATGTTTTCAAACTTAGATAAGAAATTATTAAATATTTTAAATGGAATGAAATATATTTTCAAACATATACGATATTCATTAGGATATAAAATTAAATTCCCAAATATTAAAATTTCTAAATTAAAAAATATATTTCCTAATAAACAAAAATAATAATTTTGAGTGTTTAATATAATTAATTATTCAAATGATACAATTCAATTTTATAAGAATTTTAATGATAATCATATATATTTTTAGTAAATTGATATTATTTTTTATATGAATTAATAATATTAATTTGGTTGATAAAATTTATTATTTTATAAAATATTTTGTTGAATGATACAACTCAACATATCATATAAATGAAACCAAACAACAACATTTTCAATGCACTATGAAAATATATTCTTTTTTAATGTATAGATAATATTATCTTCTATATCCATAAAATAATTTTTTTTGGAATCCTTGGTCTAGAATAAATTCATACATCTCAAGGAATATGTCTTATTTTAGTAGAAAAACGTCACCTGGCTATTTATTAATTAGAAAAATTAATACCTTTCTTTTTCACTATTTCTGTACACAATACATAACAATATTATTTCCTATAGTAACAAGAATATTCTTTTATGGATAGTATAAACTAAAATTGTCAAAATAAATATATTTATTTTAATTCATTACTTTTTTATTGTCATTTATAAACTATAGTCTCATATGGTATGATTATACAACTTATGAGAATATTGATGTAGTATTTTCACATCCAGCTATCATGGATAGTTTTATAATGATTCAAACATTTAATTTTATTATTAAGATTTAATTTGTGTTCTTTTTATTATAAACAATATCATTAAAATTGGAATGAATATATTTATATAAAAACTAAATTATAATGCTTTGTTTAGTCTCTTGAAATATAATATTACCATGAAATATATTAATAGTTTACTATATTTTAATAAATCAATTGTAAATATAAAATGAATACATTTATTATGATTTTTAAAAAAATATTATTCCAGTTTAAATGTTTTTGGAACCATTGGACATTTATCATATAACATTTCACTAATGAACCATTGGAAAAGTTGATCAAATGATGTCATAATTTCAACATAAAAAATAAATACAACCTAAAAATAATAAAATATTAAAATAAATAGTAATAATTAAAATAAAATGAACAATGATCATTAATATTAAATTAATATTTTAATTTGGGTTACTCGTGAGAATAGAGTAGCATCAAATGAATATTTGCTGCATTATATATAGAATATTAATTTTGTTACTCTCATATTTTTAATACTCATTCAATTCCACACATTCATTTATTTTTGAAAAATAATGGTTATAAATATCAGACAATTTTATTTTACGTACTTTTAACTCCTATTCATCATGGGATAATATGTTATTTACATTCATTTAATTAATCCATAACTACCACTAATAATTTAATAAATACATTATATATAAATGATCATTATAGATTCATATTGATTTGAGTCCATTTCATTTTCACTTCACATCAAAGAAATATATATTTTATAATTTAATAATATTATCTAGGGAATACAATAAATAATGTATACAATTAATTGTTTTGGTATGTATAAATTTAATCATTGGATAATTAAATAATAAATTAGTACAATTCTTGTTATTTTTTTCAAAGGTATCACATTTATGTTCTTAATATACAATATTAATCATATTAGTTATACATATTCCAAA
This sequence comes from Viscum album, assembly GCA_963277665.1. NCBI lineage: Eukaryota > Viridiplantae > Streptophyta > Magnoliopsida > Santalales > Viscaceae > Viscum > Viscum album. The sequence goes on from OY728137.1 coordinate 1,665,114,428, forward strand.
AATATTGTGTTTTATGAATTAGTATAATAATAATAATTCCACCCCCATAAATGATTATGTAATACGAACATCTCTTTTGAAACAATAAATGATGCTTGTGAAATTAACATTTATCGTTATTTTATGATTTCATAATAGTGAGTCTCAACATATGATTATGATGAAATATTTTATGATTTCATTATTATTTTTATTCTCTTAGATTCCATATTTCAATGAAAACATTTCTCTAATTCCTTATCCTTTTGTATTGATTATGATCATCTGCATTAATTAATCCATAATATGTGTGACTCCATAACTCAAGAATCCATCTACCAACCTTATTTGGTGGAGCCACATAAATTTAGTCACACCTCCACATATAAAAGATGATACAGAATAGATGAAAAATTATATAATCAACATACTACAAATATTCAAGTGATACCATAACTAATAATAATAATAAAATAATTTAAATAATTTATAACATTTTAGGGAAATGTATAAGTATAAAAATGTTCTGAAAATAAATATAATAGAAAAAAATTTCTTCCTATAGCAGAATAAAAACTATTTCAAACACATATAGATACAATATAAGGATATGAACTATGACGGTAATGTAAAAAATTAACCAAAAAAATGAACGAGGGGACCCATCTACAAAAAAACTAGTATTCCCCACTATACATATTATCTTTAATGAATTATCAACTCCACCATAATCTCATGTATAACATACAACATTAAATAAAAAGAAAAGTTCTTTATATGAAATAATTTTGTTATGATTGGTGTAAGTATAATAATATGTAGGGTGTAAAAGACACATCATTTATATATTCAATCACATTCATTTATTCTTTTATATCAAAATTAGTATTCTAAAATAGATAATATTAATTCAAAAATTCAAAATTTATTGATCCCAGTAGGATGGAATCACCCAATACCCCACTATCTTCCTCTCATAAAATAATTGAATCCATTATAGAAAAATAAAATGGGAATTAAATATCAGAAAACAAATAACATAGATATTTTTAGGTATAAAAACCCGATAAAAAAAGGGTATATAACTAACAGTCTCTAGAATATATAAATCCCGAATAGGAAAAGGATTATCAAATGAAAACCATCAATGTTGAAATTATTTTTAAGAAAGGAGTTACATAGAATGTCTCGTGAATATAAGATACATATACGTGAAAATGTAATAAGACCTGTGTTCAGAGAGAAATAAATTAATCATTTAAGAAATGAGGTAACAATTCTATTGAAATGAATATTCTAATCCCAAATGGAGAAGGGATAATGATGTTCTTCCCTAACAGTATAGAAACTGTATATTATCTCCCTCTAACAATGGTAATATAATAACACCAAAAGAATTAGAACTCACATTGTGAAACACTACACACCATTCCCTAGGGTCTATAGGATAGCCTCGTGGTCAATTATATATATATATAATGAACATTATGAACAGATAATCATCATATATATGTTATAGTTTCTACTCTGTAACTTTGATAATAATGAATGCATATCTAGTTTCCATTATAGGATTTCATACAAGTATCTAAAAGAAACCAACCCCCAACCCCCCCAACAAGTCTCTATGTAATCTGTCATCATGAGAATCTACTGCAAAAGTGTACCCATCATTATCACATGTTATTTATGAAATAAATGTTAATTCAATCCCCATGTCATCATTTTTCTATGAAATATCAATAATATAATCCCCTCTATAGTGATTCACTTACTCTTATGTCTTATATAAATTCACATTCATAGCATATTGTGTATTAAAATACTTATCACCCATTGTAGACTCCATTTCATGCACTGATCTCAGACAAGAATTCAGGGAAAACCCTTAACTAATCAATTAAAAACCCTTTCCTCAATGATATCCCAAATGTTACATTAATGACATTTCATACATCTGAATTAATTATGGAAAATTATATAGTTTAATCCATTTTCTATCATTATATATACATCTATTAAAATGGAATAAACTATAACACATTCATATTATAGTGTTTTTAATGTCCAAAAACAAAAAAAAATCTAAAATATTAAATGTTATATTGTTACTAATAATCAAAAATATATAATTTTTATTATTTTAATCCCAATTTATATGTCAACACTCCTCAATATATCTCACACGTAGCCCAATTGAATATCATAAATGATATTCCAAGACTCAATGGCCACATGTTAGTGCCTTGATCTATACATTAGATGACCTCAACCATGCGTCCCTACACCATAGAGGCTGCCAAATTATCAAGATGTATAGTATGTATAGTGGGGGTACTATAACATCCTTATCAAAGTTGATAATAAATATAAATAAATATAAAACATTCAAACAATAATAAAAAATAACAAATATGTCCATCAACCCAGGATAAATCCAAATCCGGGAAAATAAAAATAAAAAAATACATAAATATGTCATGCCATATATGTATCAAGTGCCTAATGGAAATCCAAAAAAAAGACACACTTATATATCTCGAGTGGTTGATGACATCAAGTATGTATCCCTCATGTATGATTCATCATTAATACAAACTCATCTATCTAATAACATGATATTACACTTGTCCTGTCGTGTACACATGATGACTATTTAGTTTATAATCAATCATCTAAGGTATAGAGTGAGTAAATGTCAGTAGTAAATCTAAAAATGTGTAAAAATAACAATATAGTCTAGAACAATGTATTTATTTCTATAATTAATTATAAAAATTATGAAACCAAATATGTTGCGCATATTTTGAATATTTAATCAAACAAATTTTTTGTTGGGCACTTGGTGACACTGATTCCAATCATACCTTCTTCAGCCCAAGCTAGAGTCAAAACAATACATCATACTGATATAATGATTCAATATTCCGTTGGTTTTTGTTATTAAAAAAAATTCAAATTCCATTTGGTAACTTGGATCATCAATTTTTGTACCGTTATAATGGAGAACATGACATTTATTCAATAACAATATCACGGGGTTTAGAGAATCAGTCTAGAATCCCATTGCTATTTGAAGAATCATTCCATAAATAACAACTCATTGCACACTTTCATGTATCATGGGCATAATTTATCAGTCTATAAACCCATGGGAATTTTTCGTATCCACCCTTTTCCCACGCTTCATTGATAAATCAGATTTATCAAAATAAATAAATCAAGGATCAATATAATTAAACATATTATCAGTTATTCACATCACGATGCACGATACCATTTAGGAATCACAACCATGCTTCCTTTTATTAATTAGAAGGAGTAACATGAATAATTAATCATTATCCATTTATCATCAATTATTACCGTATCATTTACCTATCAAGGTTAAATAAATCAAAACATTAGATCCCATTATTCATCCATACTACAAGAATTTTGTTCAATTTCATAAACTTACAATTTAATTTTTTTCATAACATAATTATAATTTCTTGTAAATTAGAATACCCCATGGGTTTCCATTATTTTGGGTCACTTAATCCCCAATAGATCAGATGGGATTTATGAAGGGTCACACAATTTCATGTAATGAAATTCACATTTTCAATATTAAGTGATGTTTTTCATCTTGGAAACATAATTGAAAATATACATAAATAAGATCACAATCAAGACTATTGTAAATAAAAATTATATTATCACAACAACCTCCCCATAATGATATGAAAATGTGTGTAGATAAATAATATCTTCCTGAGTACTACCTCTAGTATGCCCCCTGATACAGAGTAGATCTGATGGTATAATAATCATTTGTATAGGAGGAAATAAAATCTAACATAAATATGAAAAATAGGGAGATAAGTAGAAGAAAACCAAAAAGACATATATATATATATATATAATAGAAAACCAACATGAAATAATAAAATAAATTTTATTAATAAATAATTGAATAGAAAGTTACATATAACAAAAATGTATAGACACCAATATTCTCGAAGACCAAACAACTCTTATTAAATCCGGATCATATAATATCCATCCTAATCACCAACCTTCTCTATATTCCCTAAAAATAGTTCAAATATATGAAGGGTTAGAATACTAGTATTCTTAGTAAGATCCTTCTCAAATACCCTCCTGAAAATAAAATAGAAATCATGCTAATGAATAGTAAACACCAATGAAACTATCTCATCAAATAAATAGGTATACTATGTTCCCAACCCCACCAAGGATAATATCACCAAGAAAATAAAACTAGATATCATAGAATATTGTAATGAAACATCAACAGTACAATTACCACACTTCACCATTTTATTTATTCTATTATCTAATGTCACAGGTCATGATCATCTCTCTATAAAAAAATAACTACGTGAAAACTCCATGAAATGGAATCACAATATGCACCTCATGAATCACATCACCACATCATCCCATATCACATATATCTATATAGATACCGAATATTTTCCCAGAGACACCACACCATGAATGATTTATATCAAACATTAGGTCTTATACTTAAATAAATTATAGCCAATACATTTATTATGTACATCAAGTAATCACATCCAATACACATCATACCTATAAATATTTTTTTTATACTATTTGTATTATTAATTTCTATGAAAAAATACCAAGGAATAACTTCCCTTAGAAAACATATATGGTAAAACATGCTAATGATAATTTCAACCCAAGTAAATACCAAGAGAATACAAAAGTGCTAGAGCGGGTAGTCCTCCATCTAACATCTAACAAAGAATTTGGGGGAAAAACCTTCCAAAGTCCACTGGGTGTCAGTCAACCCAACTAAAATGGTTGGTGTATCATACTAAATCAAAAAATATTCAAGATATAATATATTTCCCCAGAAAACTATGGGAATAACCATGTTTTAGACAAAACTATAGTTGACATCGCTCAGAATCCCTACAGCCACTTCTAAGACTAGATATCCTATATAAGCCCAATAAATAAATAGAGATTCATTAAATAATTCATTAACATTAAATAATTATATTTAATTATTTCATTCACTGGAAATTAATTATGAATTATCGTTATATCACATGACATTACATAAGATTATTTATCAGATTAAAATCTATTCCCTCATTTCATAATCCATACCATGTCAATAGATTATCATGATTAAAATATTTTTTAATCATTTCAATATCGCCATCAACAAACATCTTTGCGTTATGATTTTATTTTTAATTAGAATCATTCCATATCATGATACTCTATTTTATACATCATATAAATCAAATTAGAGGTAATAGTCATCCATGCATTCCCAGTTGCATTAACCAGTGTGGTATGTAATGAAAATGAAAATAGCAAACATGAAAATCAACAATTAAATTGATTCTTATGATCGAATTCCATCATTCAGTAGCACATCACCCTGTAGATCCATCAATGGAATCAACATTTATATACTGCTGCATTTGACCAACAAATTCTATATCTTCAACTATATCATCGGATTGTTCCTACACATATATCAGAACAACAATCCAAGGGTCATCCATACTTGGAACAAACCACATATGAGCATCACTACCTTATAGAATATATCATCCCCTAGGATCAGAAATACCAGAATCGTATCAAAAGGTACATATTTAAATAACCTCATAATGTATCGAGAACAAATAATCAATCATCCACGAAAAAAACCTATCAAAACTAGACATTAATAATTCACACAAATATGTGATATCATGGCTCTAAAATAAGGATGATAGATTATGCAATAAAAGTAGAAGCTCAGGATATAAAGGAATATATTTATCACACAACACTTTATTATTCCTTCATTAATTCACCGTCTCAATAATTATTGTTCCCAATAATAAAAATTTGGAGGAATAAAAATACAATAATAAATCAATGTAAAAACATTCACTTGGAATTTATTATATTATTAAAAATCATAGTGAAGTACCATTCTAATTTAAAATTAATTTTTATTATTATCAAATATAATTAGCATGATTGACCTTATCTGTTGTTTTTATTAATCTTATGGGTGGTAAATTTCAACGAAACATGTCATTGCATCCTATTCATTATCATCAAATTTCATTAACCACTAGATTACACACATGACACTTCAATAGACTTTCAGTGTAATAAATTATCTATTAATTCTCAATTTAAATTCCATATCAATATTAATTTCAAAACAATATGTAATCCATCTCATAAACAAACATTATAATAATGAAATTCATATATATATATTACTATCTATAATATCCAGTGGCAACCCACTATCACTATACAACGAAACAACATTTCCATGGGGTCACATTCCAAATCTGTTAATATAGTTAAAAAATTATAAGTCAATCTCGTCAACATTCAAAAGGGTAATGAGTGATCAATATAAAATTACACAAAAATTAAATAGTTTAAATGAATCTCATACCTCAATGTCATCAGCGTTCTTCACTCAATAATGGACCAGGTTTATGGTATCTAATAACCCCCCTTATAAACTACATCAATATGAGTATGTTGAACCACTACGGTGCCCAAATAAACCCTGAAAATTTCATTAGAATGATGGGAGATCATCCACTATTTGATGGATAGAATAAAAATGAAGGAATGAAAAAAACATATAAAACACTAGAAAATGGAGAAGGAGTGCAGCTTGGATTACTATGGATCACCGTTGATTAATCAATGTATCTAAAATACTAATCCCTCAAAAATGAATATTTGCAATACCTAAAAAGGATATGCATGTCTATTAGAATTGTGATAATCCATGGGGATTGTGAATCCCGAGCATCTGAAAATGAATAAAAAAGTAATGCATACGATATTTACATGCCGTGTACACAATTTAATCATATTTTTTATGTCATTGGTCCAAAATCATTGAAAAAATAAAGTGAGTTTATTTTTTAACAATGAAAATATACACATCATGTAGAAAACATGGATCCTCATATAAAAATACAATAAATCACACATACATTGTATGTATTCACCACACATCAAGAATTTTGAATCCAAACGACTCTAGAACCCTTCCATGAATCCATTTAGAACCATGATTCATGTAAATACCAAATTTCATAGAACACGTGAATATAAATCTATAGATTATGTAACTCTAAATAATTAGCGTTCATAATCCAAAAAAAAATAGAGAAGAAATGAAAACTCTTCTTCTAAACAGTCACCCAGTAGGATAACTCTCAAAGATCTATCCACCGTATGAGCAAAACAACATCATTAGAGGAAAATGGAAAATACCACTAAATTATAGTAGAAACTGTTGGGACGGAGAGTGATGACAAGAGGGGGGGGGGTGAATTGACTTTTAAAAAAGTTTAACAATTTAAGAAAAAGTTAAAGCGCAGTGGAAATAAAAGAGGCAAGACACAAAATTGATAACGGAGTTTGGCCTAAAACCCAAGCCTACGTCTCCGCTCCCAACTCAACCGTTGAGAGATTTATACGACAGCTTGCTTTTTAATGGTTGTAGCAAGAAGCCCACTAGACTTTAAGGCAGCCTAGAAACCTATTACAGCTTGCTTTTTATTGGTTGTAGCAAGAAACCCACTAGCCTTCTTACAGGTGAAGGCTAGCTCACCTATGACTCAATTATTTTACAGGGAAGGCTTGACTAACCTCTTCACACCTTGAAGGTGGTGTGAAAACCCAAACAAAGGGAGGATGAGAGAAAGAAGGGTTTGTATGCACAAACTCAAAATAATGCTCAAAATGATAAAACAAAAAAAAACCGTAAAGAGGAGAAGTCTTGGGCGCCAATGGATTGATTGGTGATGATGAAGAGCGCTCCCAAGCTTCTATGGTGGTGCTCCTTGGTTGTGGAAGTGAGTTGGAGCAGGTGGGGATCCTTGAAGGAATGCGCCGGAGGTTCGCCAAATGATCGAAAAATGTTCTTGTGGGCTACTATATTTTTCCGGGGCTTCCTAGTCCTCTATTTATAGGAGAGGAACACCCAAATGGCCGTTGGGGGTCTTCGGAGCCGTTGGAGAGGCCTTCGGAGCCGTTGGGAGTCAAAAGTACAAGTCTGGTCAAAGCCCAATGGCTAGTTTGACTGGGCACACCGGCTGGACGGTGGTGTCTCACCAGCTGGCCGGTGGTCCACCGGCTGGCCGGTCCTGAGCCACCGGCTGGCCGGTGATCCAGACAGAGAGCAAGCTCTCTGCCCAGGTTCTACCGGCTGGCCGGTGGTCAGCCACCGGCTGGCTGGTGACAATACCGGCTGGCCGGGGAGCTCACACCGGCTGACCGGTGGCTCTGGACAGAAACCATTGCTACTGCCAGAGACCACCGGCTGGCCGGTGGGAATCCACCGGTTGGCCGGTAGACTCATAGAGTCTACTTTCAGTCCTTCTTGGCCCAACTCCTTGGCAACCTTTTGCCTATCAACAAAAACACTTGAAAATAATTTAGAACAAAATAAGAGTGATTGTGATCATTAAAATCCAAGAGAGAGGGGTACAACAATCTCCCCCTATTTTGATGATCACAATCACCAAAACAAGCAATGAAAAAGACTGAAATGAAAGGCATGCTTTAAAGGATAAATTGAAAAGTAAAGCAAAGAATGAGAGAAATATTTCTCCCCTAATCAACCAAGGAAATCTCCCCCTTTGTGATTATCAAAATAGCACGGGGCATAAAATTTGATTGAAGGAAAGGATTGAAAAACAAGATAGAGTTTTTAAACCAATTGAAATTTTTGAAATTTGAATTGAAAGTTTTAAATTGAAAGTTTTGAATTGAAAGTTTTGAATTGAAAGTTTTGAAAGAAAAACGCAAAAAGGCTTAAACGATCCTAACTCCCCCTAAATAAAAACAACAAATCACCGGGGATAGGATTTTAGAACCGAGACAAATTTTGGTCCGGAGAGACTCGCTAAAAGGGATTTTTCAATCCAAACTTGTCTTGTGGCGGGTCTTCTCCTATGAAATTCATCGTTAAAGGAAATGGTTTTGGGCCTTCCATACCGGGCATTTTTTCAGTTGCACTCGTAAATTAAGTGCCCGATCTTTTTGCAATAGTTGCAAAATTTATATTGGGAGCTCCCCCTTACAAAAATAGTAGGAGCATGGGAAGAGGAAGCTTGCTTGGAATAGCCAAGCCCTTGGGTGGTTCTAGATATGCATTGGGAACCAAGGAGCTTCGAAAGGTTATGTTCACCTTCGGTGAACTTAGCTAGGGATTTCCTTAAATCCTTGATTGTTGATTCCATAGAATCAACATCGGGAAGGTTTTGGATCTTGAGGGACAATTCTTCCTTCTCTTTGAGAAGTTGATCCTTTTCGGAAGAAATAATTTTGAATTTATTTTTTAAATCAATAAATTTGGAAGAAAGTTCATGAAAACCTTCCTCCAATTGATCTCTCGCATGTTGGAGATCCTCGTAAGATAAATTATTGAATGAATTGGAAGAACAAGAGGAAGAGGAGTCGGAAGAGGTTACCTCATGAAATGCCATTAGACATTTTTTACCGTTGTCTTTTGAGGAGGAGGAGGATGAGAAGCTATCACTCCAAGTGGCCTTGAATGCCTTTTTCTTTTCCTTTTGCTTGGCCCTTGTCTTGTGGAGTGGGCAATCGGGCTTATAATGGCCTTTCTTGCCGCACCCATAGCATATTACCTCGGGCTCGGATTTTTCGTCGAGTTCTTCCTTTCGAGCCTTGCGAGATTTCTTCCTTTTGTTCTTCTTCATGAATTTGTGCATCTTGCAGGCAAGGTTCTCGATTTCTGAATCGCCGCTTGAAGAGGAAGAAGATGAGGAGGAGGAGCTTTCTTCTTTTTGAACTTTGAAGGCGATGTTCTTTGGAGTTTCGATGAGTTTGCCTTCATTTTCAGCTTGCCTCCTCATGGTGATCTCGTAGGTCATGAGGGATCCGATGAGCTCTTTGACCGGCATTTCTTTTAAATTCTTCGCTTCTTGAATTGCCGTGACTTTCGGTGCCCATGAACTTGGTAAGATCCAAAGGATCTTCATGACCATCATCTCTGCAGAAACATCATCTCCAAGAGACTTTCTCCCATTACAAACATCAGTAAAGCGAGTAAACATATCAGTAATATTTTCAGATGGATGCATGGTAAAAGCCTCAAAATCTTGACGGTACATATCCAATCGAGTATCCTTAACTTTGTTGGTCCCCTCATGGGTAACCTCCAAAAGTTTCCAGATTTCATGAGATGAAGTGCATGTGGAAACTCGATTGAATTCATTACGATCAAGGCCACAATGAAGAGCTTTCATGGCTTTGCCATCAAGCTCGAAATTTTTAATATCGGCTTGAGTCTATTTGGATTCATCGGGAGAAGAGAGAGAGTAACCATGCATGACAATTCTATAAATAGGATAACCTATACTTCTAAGAAAAGTAGACATGCGGGTTTTCCAATAGGTATAGTCGGTTCAATCAAAAAAAGGAGCACAACCCAATGAATAACCTTCGGGGGCGAAAGAAGATGAAGCCATCACAATGGATCTTGAATTTGAAACCGGTTAAGGTATTACACAAACACTACCTCTGATACCAATTGTTGGGACGGAGAGTGATGGCAAGAGGGGGGGGGGGTGAATTGCCTTTTAAAAAAGTTTAACAATTTAAGAAAAAGTTAAAGCGCAGCAGAAATAAAAGAGGCAAGACACAAAACTGATAACGAAGTTCGGCCTAAAACCCAAGCCTACATCTCCGCTCCCAACTCAACCGTTGAGAGATTTATACGACAGCTTGATTTTTAATGGTTGTAGCAAGAAACCCACTAGACTTTAAGGCATCCTAGAAACCTATTAAAGCTTGATTTTTATTGGTTGTAGCAAGAAACCCACTAGCCTTCTTACAGGTGAAGGCTAGCTCACCTATGACTCAAGTATTTTACAGGGAAGGATTGACTAACCTCTTCACACCTTGAAGGTGGTGTGAAAACCCAAACAAAGGGAGGATGAGAGAAAGAAGGGTTTGTATGCACAAACTCAAAATAATGCTCAAAATGATAAAACAAAAAAAAACCGTAAAGAGGAGAAGTCTAGGGCGCCAATGGATTGATTGGTGATGATGAAGAGCGCTCCCAAGCTTCTATGGTGGTGCTCCTTGGTTGTGGAAGTGAGTTGGAGCAGGTGGGGATCCTTGAAGGAATGCGCCGAAGGTTCGCCAAATGATCGAAAAATGTTCCCGTGGGCTACTATATTTTTCCAGGGCTTCCTAGTCCTCTATTTATAGGAGAGGAACAACCAAATGGCCGTTGGGGGTCTTCGGAGCCATTGGAGAGGCCTTCGGAGCCGTTGGGAGTCAAAAGTACAAGTCTGGTCAAAGCCCAACGGCTAGTTTGACTGGGCACACCGGCTGGCCGGTGGTGTCTCACCAGCTGGCCGGTGGTCCACCGGCTGGCCGGTCCTGAGCCACCGGCTGGACGGTGATCCAGACAGAGAGCAAGCTCTCTGCCCAGGTTCTACCGGCTGGCTGGTGGTCAGCCACCGGCTGGCTGGTGACAATATCGGCTGGCCGTGGAGCTCACACCGACTGGCTGGTGGCTCTGGACAGAAACCATTGCTACTGCCAGAGACCACCGGCTGGCCGGTGGGAATCCACCGGTTGGCCGGTAGACTCACAGAGTCTACTTTCAGTCCTTCTTGGCCCAACTCCTTGGAAACCTTTTTCCTATCAACAAAAACACTTGAAAATAAGTTATAACAAAATAAGAGTAATTGTGATCATTAAAATCCAAGAGAGAGGGGTACAACAATATCCCCCTATTTTGATGATCACAATCACCAAAACAAGCAATGAAAAAGACTGAAATGAAAGGCATGCTTTAAAGGATAAATTGAAAAGTAAATCAAAGCATGAGAGAAATATTTCTCCCACAATCAACCAAGGAAATCTCCCCCTTTGTGATTATCAAAATAGCACGGGGCATAAAATTTGATTGAAGGAAAGGATTGAAAAACAAGATAGAGTTTTTAAACCAATTGAAATTTTTGAAATTTGAATTGAAAGTTTTAAATTGAAAGTTTTGAATTGAAAGTTTTGAATTGAAAGTTTTGAAAGAAAAACGCAAACAGGCTTAAACGATCCTAACTCCCCCTAAATAAAAACAACAAATCACCGGGGAGAGGATTTTAGAACCGAGACAAATTTTGGTCCGAAGAGACTCGCTAAAAGGTATTTTTCAATCCAAACTTGTCTTGTGGCGGGTCTTCTCCTATGAAATTCATCGTTAAAGGAAATTGTTTTGGGCCTTCCATACCGGGCATTTTTGTAGTTGCACTCGTAAATTAAGTGCCCGATATTTTTGCAATAGTTGCAAAATTTATATTGGGAGCTCCCCCTTACAAAAATAGTAGGAGCATGGGAAGAGGAAGCTTGCTTGGAATAGCCAATCCCTTGGGTGGTTCTAGATATGCATTGGGAACCAAGGAGCTTCAAAAGGTTATGTTCACCTTCGGTGAACTTAGCTAGGGATTTCCTTAAATCCTTGATTGTTGATTCCATAGAATCAACATCGGGAAGGTTTTGGATCTTGAGGGACAATTCTTCCTTCTCTTTGAGAAGTTGATCCTTTTCAGAAGAAATAATTTTGAATTTCTTTTTTAAATCAATAAATTTGGAAGAAAGTTCGTGAAAACCTTCCTCCAATTGATCTCTCGCATGTTGGAGATCCTCGTAAAATAAATTATTGAATGAATCGGAAGAACAAGAGGAAGAGGTTACCTCATGAAATGCCATTAGACATTTTTTACCGTTGTCTTTTGAGGAGGAGGAGGATGAGGAGCTATCACTCCAAGTGTCCTTGAATGTCTTTTTCTTTTCCTTTTGCTTGGCCCTTGTCTTGTGGAGTGGGCAATCGGGCTTATAATGGCCTTTCTTTCCGCACCCATAGAATATTACCTCGGGCTCAGATTTTTCGTCGAGTTCTTCCTTTCGAGCCTTGCGAGATTTCTTCCTTTTGTTCTTCTTCATGAATTTGTGCATCTTGCGGGCAAGGTTCTCGATTTCTGAATCTCCGTTTGAAGAGGAAGAAGATGAGGAGGAGGAGCTTTCTTCTTTTTGAACTTTGAAGGCGATGTTCTTTGGAGTTTCGATGAGTTTGCCTTCCTTTTCAGCTTTCCTCCTCATGGTGATCTCGTAGGTCATGAGGGATCCGATGAGCTCTTCGACCGGCATTTCTTTTAAATTCTTCCCTTCTTGAATTGCCGTGACTTTCGGTGCCAATGAACTTGGTAAGATCCAAAGGATCTTCTTGACTATCATCTCTGCAAAAACATCATCTCCAAGAGACTTTCTCCCATTACAAACATCAGTAAAGCGAGTAAACATATCAGTAATATTTTCAGATGGATGAATGGTAAAATACTCAAAATATTGACGGTACATATCCAATCGAGTATCCTTAACTTTGTTGGTCCCCTCATGGGTAACCTCCAAAAGTTTCCAGATTTCATGAGATGAAGTGCATGTGGAAACTCGATTGAATTCATTACGATCAAGGCCGCAATGAAGAGCGTTCATGGCTTTGCCATCAAGCTCGAAATTTTTAACATTGGCTTGAGTCCATTTGGATTCATCGGGAGAAGAGAGAGAGTAACCATGCATGACAATTCTATAAATAGGATAACCTATACATCTAATAAAAGTAGACATGCGGGTTTTCCAATAGGTATAGTCGGTTCCATCAAAAAAAGGAGCACGACCCAATGAATAACCTTCGGGGGCGAAAGAAGATGAAGCCATCACAATGGATCTTGAATTTTAAACCGGTTAAGGTATTACACAAACACTACCTCTGATACCAATTGTTGGGACGACAAGTGATGACAAGAGGGGGGGGGGTGAATTGCCTTTTAAAAAAGTTTAACAATTTAAGAAAAAGTTAAAGCGCAGCGGAAATAAAAGAGGGAAGACACAAAATTGATAACGGAGTTCGGCCTAAAACCCAAGCCTACGTCTCCACTCCCAACTCAACCGTTGAGAGATTTATACGACATCTTGCTTTTTAATGGTTGTAGCAAGAACCCCACTAGACTTTAAGGAAGCCTAGAAACCTATTACATCTTGCTTTTTATTGGTTGTAGCAAGAAACCCACTAGCCTTCTTACAGGTGAAGGCTAGCTCACCTATGACTCAAGTCTTTTACAGGGAAGGCTTGACTAACCTCTTCACACCTTGAAGGTGGTGTGAAAACCCAAACAAAGGGAGGATGAGAGAAAGAAGGGTTTGTATGCACAAACTCAAAATAATGCTCAAAATGTTAAAACAAAAAAAAAACCGTAAAGAGGAGAAGTCTTGGGCGCCAATGGATTGATTGGTGATGATGAAGAGTGCTCCCAAGCTTCTATGGTGGTGCCTCTTGGTTGTGGAAGTGAGTTGGAGCAGGTGTGGATCCTTGAAGGAATGTGCCGGAGGTTCGCCAAATGATCGAAAAATGTTCCCGTGGGCTACTATATTTTTCCGGGGCTTCCTAGTCCTCTATTTATAGGAGAGGAACACCCAAATGGCCGTTGGGGGTATTCGGAGCCGTTGGAGAGGCCTTTGGAGCCGTTGGGAGCCAAAAGTACAAGTCTGGTCAAAGCCCAACGGCTAGTTTGACTGGGCACACCGGCTGGCCGGTGGTGTCTCACCAGCTGGCCGGTGGTCCACCGGCTGGCCGGTCCTGAGCCACCGGCTGGCCGGTGATCCAGACAGAGAGTAAGCTCTCTGCCCAGGTTTTACCGGCTGGCCGGTGGTCAGCCACCGGCTGGCTGGTGACAATACCGGCTGGCCGGGGAGCTCACACCGGCTGACCGGTGGCTCTAGACAGAAACCATTGCTACTGCCAAAGACCACCGGCTGGCCGGTGGGAATCCACCGGTTGGCCGGTAGACTCATAGAGTCTACTTTCAGTCCTTCTTGGCCCAACACCTTGGCAACCTTTTGCCTATCAACAAAAACACTTGAAAATAAGTTATAACAAAATAAGAGTGATTGTGATCATTAAAATCCAAGAGAGAGGGGTACAACAATCTTCCCCTATTTTGATGATCACAATCACCAAAACAAGCAATGAAAAAGACTGAAATGAAAGGCATGCTTTAAAGGATAAATTGAAAAGTAAAGCAAAGCATGAGAGAAATATTTCTCCCCCAATCAACCAAGGAAATCTCCCCCTTTGTGATTATCAAAATAGCACGGGGCATAAAATTTGATTGAAGGAAAGGATTGAAAAACAAGATAGAGTTTTTAAACCAATTGAAATTTTTGAAATTTGAATTGAAAGTTTTAAATTGAAAGTTTTGAATTGAAAGTTTTGAATTGAAAGTTTTGAAAGAAAAACACAAAAAGGCTTAAACGATCCTAACTCCCCCTAAATAAAAACAAAAAATCACAGGGGAGAGGATTTTAGAACCGAGACAAATTTTGGTCCGGAGAGACTCGCTAAAAGGGATTTTTCAATCCAAACTTGTCTTGTGGCGGGTCTTCTCCTATGAAATTCATTGTTAAAGGAAATGGTTTTGGGCCTTCCATACCGGGCATTTTTGCAGTTGCACTCGTAAATTAAGTGCCCGATCTTTTTGCAATAGTTGCAAAATTTATATTGGGAGCTCCCCCTTACAAAAAAAGTAGGAGCATGGGAAGAGGAAGCTTGCTTGGAATAGCCAAGCCCTTGGGTGGTTCTATTTATGCATTGGGAACCAAGGAGCTTCGAAAGGTTATGTTCACCTTCTTTGAACTTAGCTAGGGATTTCCTTAAATCCTTGATTGTTGATTCCATAGAATCAACATCAGGAAGGTTTTGGATCTTGAGGGACAAGTCTTCCTTCTCTTTGAGAAGTTGATCCTTTTCGGAAGAAAGAATTTTGAATTTCTTTTTTAAAGCAATAAATTTGGAAGAAAGTTCTTGAAAACCTTCCTCCAATTGATCTCTCGCATGTTGGAGATCCTCGTAAGATAAATTATTGAATGAATTGGAAGAACAAGAGGAAGAGGAGTCGGAAGAGGTTACCTCATGAAATGCCATTAGAAATTTTTTACCGTTGTCTTTTGAGGAGGAGGAGGATGAGGAGCTATCACTCCAAGTTACCTTGAATGCCTTTTTATTTTCCTTTTGCTTGGCCCTTGTCTTGTAGAGTGGTCAATCGGGCTTATAATGGCCTTTCTTGCCGCACCCATAGCATATTACCTTAGGCTTGGATTTTTCATCGAGTTCTTCCTTTCGAGCCTTGCGAGATTTCTTCTTTTTCTTCTTCTTCATGAATTTGTGCATATTGCGGGCAAGGTTCTCAATTTCTGAATCGCCGCTTGAAGAGGAAGAAGATGAGGAGGAGGAGCTTTCTTCTTTTTGAACTTTGAAGGCGATGTTCTTTGGAGTTTCGATGAGTTTGCCTTCCTTTTCAGCTTGCCTCCTCATGGTGATCTTGTAGGTCATGAGGGATCCGATGAGCTCTTCGACCGACATTTCTTTTAAATTCTTCGCTTCTTGAATTGCCGTGACTTTCGGTGCCCATGAACTTGGTAAGATCCAAAGGATCTTCTTGACCATAATCTCTGCAGAAACATCATCTCCAAGAGACTTTCTCCCATTACAAACATCAGTAAAGTGAGTAAACATATCAGTAATATTTTCAGATGGATGCATGGTAAAAGACTGAAAATATTGACGGTACATATCCAATCGAGTATCCTTAACTTTGTTGGTCCCCTCATGGGTAACCTCTAAAAGTTTCCAGATTTCATGAGATGAAGTGCATGTGGAAACTCGATTGAATTCATTACGATCAAGGCCGCAATGAAGAGCGTTCATGGCTTTGCCATCAAGCTCGAAATTTTTAATATCGGCTTGAGTCCATTTGGATTCATCGGGAGAAGAGAGAGAGTAACCATGCATGACAATTCTATAAATAGGATAACCTATACTTCTAATAAAAGTAGACATGCGGGTTTTCCAATAGGTATAGTCGGTTCTATCAAAAAAAGGAGCACGACCCAATGAATAACCTTCGGGGGCGAAAGAAGATGAAGCCATCACAATGGATCTTGAATTTGAAACCGGTTAAGGTATTACACAAACACTACCTCTGATACCAATTGTTGGGACGGAGAGTGATGGCAAGAGGGGGGGGGGTGAATTGCCTTTTAAAAAAGTTTAACAATTTAAGAAAAAGTTAAAGCGCAGCGGAAATAAAAGAGGCAAGACACAAAATTGATAACGGAGTTCGGCCTAAAACCCAAGCCTACGTCTCCGCTCCCAACTCAACTGTTGAGAGATTTATACGACAGCTTGCTTTTTAATGGTTGTAGCAAGAAACCCACTAGACTTTAAGGCAGCCTAGAAACCTATTACAGCTTGATTTTTATTGGTTGTAGCAAGAAACCCACTAGCCTTCTTACAGGTGAAGGCTAGCTCACCTATGACTCAAGTCTTTTACAGGGAAGGCTTGACTAACCTCTTCACACCTTGAAGGTGGTGTGAAAACCCAAACAAAGGGAGGATGAGAGAAAGAGGGGTTTGTATGCACAAACTCAAAATAATGCTCAAAATGATAAAACAAAAAAACCGTAAAGAGGAGAAGTCTTGGGCGCCAATGGATTGATTGGTGATGATGAAGAGTGATCCCAAGCTTCTATGGTGGTGCTCCTTGGTTGTGGAAGTGAGTTGGAGCAGGTGGGGATCCTTGAAGGAATGCGCCGGAGGTTCGCCAAATGATCGAAAAATGTTCCTGTGGGCTACTATATTTTTCCGGGGCTTCCTAGTCCTCTATTTATAGGATAGGAACACCCAAATGGCCGTTGGGGGTCTTCGGAGCCATTGGAGAGGCCTTAGGAGCCATTGGGAGTCAAAAGTACAAGTCTGGTCAAAGCCCAATGGCTAGTTTGACTGGGCACACCGGCTGGCCGGTGGTCCACCGGCTGGCCGGTCCTGAGCCACCGGCTGGCCGGTGATCCAGACAGAGAGCAAGCTCTCTGCCCAGGTTCTACCGGCTGGCCGGTGGTCAGCCACCGGCTGGCTGGTGACAATACCGGCTGGCCAGGGAGCTCACACCGGCTGACCGGTGGCTCTGGACAGAAACCATTGCTACTGCCAGAGACCACCGGCTGGCCGGTGGGAATCCACCGGTTGGCCGGTAGACTCAGAGAGTCTACTTTCAGTCCTTCTTGGCCCAACTCCTTGGCAACCTTTTGCATATCAACAAAAACACTTGAAAATAAGTTAGAACAAAATAAGAGTGATTGTGATCATTAAAATCCAAGAGAGAGGGGTACAATAATCTCCCCCTATTTTGATGATCACAATCACCAAAACAAGAAATGAAAAAGACTGAAATAAAAGGCATGCTTTAAAGGATAAATTGAAAAGTAAAGCAAAGCATGAGAGAAATATTTCTCCCCCAATCAACCAAGGAAATCTCCCCCTTTGTGATTATCAAAATAGCACGGGGCATAAAATTTGATTGAAGGAAAGGATTGAAAAACAAGAGAGAGTTTTTAAACCAATTGAAATTTTTGAAATTTGAATTGAAAGTTTTAAATTGAAAGTTTTGAATTGAATGTTTTGAATTGAAAGTTTTGAAAGAAAAACGCAAAAAGGCTTAAACGATCCTAACTCCCCCTAAATAAAAACAACAAATCATCGGGGATAGGATTTTAGAACCGAGACAAATTTTGGTCCGGAGAGACTCGCTAAAAGGGATTTTTCAATCCAAACTTGTCTTGTGGCGGGTCTTCTCCTATGAAATTCATCGTTAAAGGAAATGGTTTTGGGCCTTCCATACCGGGAATTTTTGCAGTTGCACTCGTAAATTAAGTGCCCGATCTTTTTGCAATAGTTGCAAAATTTATATTGGGAGCTCCCCCTTACAAAAATAGTAGGAGCATGGGAAGAGGAAGCTTGCTTGGAATAGCCAAGCCCTTGGGTGGTTCTAGATATGCATTGGGAACCAAGGAGCTTCGAAAGGTTATGATCACCTTCGGTGAACTTAGCTAGGGATTTCCTTAAATCCTTGATTTTTGATTCCATAGAATCAACATTGGGAAGGTTTTGGATCTTGAGGGACAAGTCTTCCTTCTCTTTGAGAAGTTGATCCTTTTCGGAAGAAAGAATTTTGAATTTCTTTTTTAAAGCAATAAATTTGGAAGAAAGTTCGTGAAAACCTTCCTCCAATTGATCTCTCGCATGTTGGAGATCCTCGTAAGATAAATTATTGAATGAATTTGAAGAACAAGAGGAAGAGGAGTCGGAAGAGGTTACCTCATGAAATTCCATTAGACATTTTTTACCGTTGTATTTTGAGGAGGAGGAGGATGAGGAGCTATCACTCCAAGTGGCCTTGAATGCCTTTTTCTTTTCCTTTTGCTTGGCCCTTGTCTTGTGGAGTGGGCAATCGGGATTATAATGGCCTTTCTTGCCGCACCCATAGCATATTACCTCGGGCTCGGATTTTTCGTCGAGTTCTTCCTTTCGAGCCTTGCGAGATTTCTTCTTTTTGTTCTTCTTCATGAATTTGTGCATCTTGCGGGCAAGGTTCTCGATTTCTGAATCGCCGCTTGAAGAGGAAGAAGATGAGGAGGAGGAGCTTTCTTCTTTTTGAACTTTGAAGGTGATGTTCTTTGGAGTTTCGATGAGTTTGCCTTCCTTTTCAGCTTGCCTCCTCATGGTGATCTCGTAGGTCATGAGGGATCCGATGAGCTCTTCGACCGGCATTTCTTTTAAATTCTTCTCTTCTTGAATTGCCGTGACTTTTGGTGCCCATGAACTTGTTAAGATCCAAAGGATCTTCTTGACCATCATCTCTGCAGAAACATCATCTTCAAGAGACTTTCTCCCATTACAAACATCAGTAAAGCGAGTAAACATATCAGTAATATTTTCAGATGGATGCATGATAAAAGACTCAAAATCTTGACGGTACATATCCAATCGAGTATCCTTAACTTTGTTGGTCCCCTTATGGGTAACCTCCAAAAGTTTCCAGATTTCATGAGATGAAGTGCATGTGGAAACTCGATTGAATTCATTACGATCAAGGCCCCAATGAAGAGCGTTCATGGCTTTGCCATCAAGCTCGAAATTTTTAATATCGTCTTGAGTCCATTTGGATTCATCGGGAGAAGAGAGAGAGTAACCATGCATGAAAATTCTATAAATAGGATAACCTATACTTCTAAGAAAAGTAGACATGCGGGTTTTCCAATAGGTATAGTCGGTTCCATCAAAAAAAAAGAGCACGACCCAATGAATAACCTTCGGGGGCGAAAGAAGATGAAGCCATCACAATGGATCTTGAATTTGAAACTGGTTAAGGTATTACACAAACACTACCTCTGATACCAATTGTTGGGACGGAGAGTGATGGCAAGAGGGGGGGGGGTGAATTGCCTTTTAAAAAAGTTTAACAATTTAAGAAAGAGTTAAAGCGCATCGGAAATAAAAGAGGCAAGACACAAAATTGATAACGGAGTTCGGCCTAAAACCCAAGCCTACGTCTCCGCTCCCAACTCAACCGTTGAGATATTTATACGACAACTTGATTTTTAATGGTTGTAGCAAGAAACCCACTAGACTTTAAGGCATCCTAGAAACCTATTACAGCTTGCTTTTTATTGGTTGTAGCAAGAAACCCACTAGCCTTATTACAGGTGAAGGCTAGCTCACCTATGACTCAAGTCTTTTACAGGGAAGGATTGACTAACCTCTTCACACCTTGAAGGTGGTGTGAAAACCCAAACAAAGGGAGGATGAGAGAAAGAAGGGTTTGTATGCACAAACTTAAAATAATGCTCAAAATGATAAAACAAAAAAAAACTGTAAAGAGGAGAAGTCTTGGGCGCCAATGGATTGATTGGTGATAATGAAGAGCGCTCCCAAGCTTCTATGGTGGTGCTCCTTGGTTGTGGAAGTGAGTTGGAGCAGGTGGGGATCCTTGAAGGAATGCGCCGGAGGTTCGCCAAATGATCGAAAAATGTTCCCGTGGGCTACTATATTTTTCTGGGGCTTCCTAGTCCTCTATTTATAGGAGAGGAACACCCAAATGGCCGTTGGGGGTCTTCGGAGCCGTTGGAGAGGCCTTAGGAGCCGTTGGGAGTCAAAAGTACAAGTCTGGTCAAAGCCCAACGGCTAGTTTGACTGGGCACACCGGCTGGCCAGTGGTGTCTCACCAGCTGGCCGGTGGTCCACCGGCTGGCCGGTCCTGAGCCACCGGCTGGCCGATGATCCAGAAAGAGAGCAAACTCTCTGACCAGGTTCTACCGGCGAGCCGGTGGTCAGCCACCGGCTGGCTGGTGACAATACCGGCTGGCCAGGGAGCTCACACCGGCTGACCGGTGGCTCTGGACAGAAACCATTTCTACTGCCAGAGACCATCGGCTGGCCGGTGGGAATCCACCGGTTGGCCGGTAGACTCAGAGAGTCTACTTTCAGTCCTTCTTGGCCCAACTCCTTGGCAACCTTTTGCCTATCAACAAGAACACTTGAAAATAAGTTAGAACAAAATAAGAGTGATTGTGATCATTAAAATCCAAGAGAGAGGGGTACAACAGAAACATTCTAAACACTCTCCCTGGTGAGCTATATCTCAAATGAGAGTAAATCCACAATATGAAATTTAGGAAACTACCTCATAATATATAAATGTAAATATCCATAAACTAATAGTGTTATAAGAGAATAGAAAATAAATTAATAGATCAACGTACTAAATATTCATCTTTGACTCGTGTTCCCAGGTACTCCTCTCTATGCCATTATTCCCCCCTGAGACACAAACTAAAAGAATATAATATCCATTAAACAAATTCTCCTAGATTTCTAGGATCTCTTGTGGACACTTCTAAAAGGTTTCATCATCATCAACAGTGACCTCGCCAACATTGATTAAAATAATGTTGTCATGATGATAATGATGTATGTATGACATGTAAAAAATAGAATTTATCCATCTCATATCCAAGGGAATTTCAATCTGATATTCCATTGCCCCAACCTAATCCATAACCTTAAAAGGTCTGAAAAATATGGATAAATCTTAATGGAATTACCAAGACATTTCTTCCTAAGTAATTGAGTAACATTGAAGAACACATGATATATATTGTAGAACTCTAGAGGTCTAATCCTATGATTAAAATATTAATTTTTTTTATCTTGGGATTCCATTACCTTATTGTGAATTATCAGAACCATCTCTATAATATTCTATACCAATTTTAGCCCAATAATTATTTCCTCTCTAAAATCAATACAACAAAATATGGAATGGAAAGGTCAGAGTTAAAATGACTCAAATAGATATGTTCTAATTATGGTATAGAATGTATAATTACAAGAACAATAAAAAAACTGATGTATCCAAATCCAAAAATCACCAAAATGAAGGAAGAAAAAGTGTATCATTTTCATCATGAGTTTGGATGGTCTAGTGTTCTTGAAAATCTTTATGTGACTGAAAAGTAGTTTGGAAGCATAAATAAGAACCAAAAGAATATGGGAGACCTATCCACACCCAATATGTAAGATGAGGATACCCATCATAGATTATTATCCTTAGAACATCATGGATTCACACCACCTCTTATACATACTTCCTCTATAAAACCTCCACATAGCATGACTCGCTGATCGATATAAGGTTGGATTTTTTCACAAATTGTTTCACTAATACCCATATAGGATTATAGCCACTATATTTTTGTGGTTAAATAATAATAAATTTCATCAATATTTCATCCAACTACCATTAAAAAATTTATAAAGGCTATAGAAAACAACCGGAAACACAATGCTGAGCCTTTACCTTTTGGAAGATCAAACATCGTGATATGAACTTCAAAACTACACTCTTCATCAAAAGCCACAATTTATGACCTATCAAGTCTTGGTACATATTTTTCTTACCAATATGAACATCTAATGTTTATCTATTGATCTCTTGAATAACTATATCACACATCAATAATGGGAAAAGAATCCTTTCTTGGAACAAAAACATGTGTTATCCATCCACAGAATAAACATTTGGTGTGTCTCAAAATAGTTTCTTAGTCCCTCCAGTGCTTCACCATAGAATCCCAAAACAAAACATCCATCACATTTCACATGAATAATGACTAATCCATCCCCTTGAAAAGACACCATCTTCCTCTAATCTCCCCCATTTTGAGCTGAATCTCTAAGACTTCCTCCAGGAATCTATATGAATCCCTATATTCATACATGTAATTTCATTGTAACTTACTACATAGTGCATCAAATATATAATTTCATTTTACTAGTGTTTATGTTATTTTTAATTGATTATAATATATTAATTATATCCACTATTTAAAGATCATGTTCCTGTAAATCTGAGAGAAAACATAACTCTAGAACATTTGGTTAGTAACCACCATAAATCACTCACAAATGAGATAATTTCACGATATAATCAATGAAAATATAACTAACACCATGTCAATATCATGGATTAAGAGTTATGCTCATGGAGATTTAACTATTAATACCCATAATAAAAAACCATTCTACACTGAATTATAACACATCCAAATCCATGAAACAAAACATAATAAAAAACCTCAAACATAACTCACTCTATTGGAAAACATATGACTGGACCACTGATCGATGTCCCCTCTATGTACTGAATAGTGTTCTGAAATTCGTTAGTTCAAATGAACAATTTATCCTTTCTTGTTAAATATTAAATAGTAGTCACAACATGAGATAAATTATCTATAAATCTCTTATAATATCCTTTAAGATCATATAAAATCTCTACCTATACTACTATCCTATAGGATGACAATGATACAAATTACTCTATCTTCAAAATATACACAACTAACAACTTGTTGGACACCACAAAAACCAATGAACAGAATTCATGATCCCTGAACTCACCATTTATCAACTACCATAAAATATAATAAAAATGAAGAACTCACAAAATGGAATGTAGATACACTTCATTCTACCCCACAGATGTAGAGTACACTAGGATGTCATTAATAAAAACTAACATCAATGTATCCATGAAATATCTTAAAAATATGTTCATCCACCCTATGATAACATATTGATCATTCATAACACTATGGAAAATAAAAGATAAATCATAATTACTAAGAAGACAATAGAAGGAATTCTTATGAATATCATTATCAGTCACCCACATTTGATGATATACTTACTGAAAATCAATCATCAAGAACCAACTCAACCCATTTAGTTGATTGAATAAATTAGTGATCCCTGGATTTGTATAAATATTCTTCACAATTACTTTATTTCAAGAGATAGTATGATTAAAATATTGAAATTTTCTAAAATCCCTCTCAAAGATCAAAACTAGTGTAACCCATGTTAACACACAACATTGAACAACACCATGCTGATGCAGATCATCGAGCTATACTCAAAACTCTAAAAACATAAAAACATTCATCCTATAAAAACACAAATACATAATATAAAATTCATGATATATATTTTTCCAAACCTTAATCACCCATCAATGGGATATTACAACCTCATTCTGAAATACATCAGGGTACTCTTACACAACTATGGGAAACACTAACAATTGAACCATCAAAGGGCTCATCAATAACTTGTCCATCAAAGAAGTCAAATATTGAACACGACTCAATCCAATTTGAGGGTATCTATTAAAAAAACCAATGGATATTCATTGGAAACATAAAACAAGAGCTACCTATGTAAATAATATCTTATATCCAGCAACAAATATAAAAAATTGATGTTGAAGATGATGTTCATTTGGATGAATCAGCAAGAACAAAAATTCATCCCATGAGAAGAGATTCCCCAAATCTATATCATATTCTATACACACTTCATACATTTCATCTCATCCTCCAACTGGAGTAGTCAATGTAAAGGTAATTGGATGCCTCTCTACCTCATGTATCATACCCTGGAGAATGGTATATGATATAAAAAAGTGTTTCAATCAAACATATATATATCGAATCCAACTGGATAAAATAAAAGGTTACCTAGAATGTCATCTGGATATATAAGAACAAGAAATACTATATCATGAAGATAAACACAACATACTCCATGACCTCTTTGTCCATACTTATGGCCACATCATTAGTCATGCTCAACTCTCTCAGGATGATGATCATCTCATTATATTAATAGAACTACCACATCTCCTATATGATGATCCCAAAAAAGAAAACACCTAATATTAAAACTACCTATGAACTACCTCAATGTTGGAAACTAAAGTGGAAAACCTAGAACATGCTAACTTCTCAGAATGGTAAAGGACCCTCTCCATTTATGACCTCATACTGAAAAATTAAAACATAAATATGATCCTTTCCAATTAATCTGAGACCCTCCACCCCAAGTGAAATGTATTGATGAGGGTTGAGAGATAACCCAAGATGATTGAAAACACTTATCTATAGGATCGAAATTTACTAATCTTGCTCTTTATGAATCGAAAAGGCTCTCCTATAATGAGGATTCAGTTCTGGAAGGCTTCCTCTAAATATCTTATGTTCCCGTAGGCACCCTGAGATATGTATTAAAAATATATGTGGTGACCTGGTTTTGGGTCATTGGAAAAAATTCATCCACAATGCACTTCACATTAGTAATCTAATCAATATACAAAATTTATCTAAATTGTAGAAGTGTCATGAAATGGAACCTTGAACTCTCACACACTAGAGGTACTGTATCGATGGAAATGCTACACATGGAGACTAGACACTATCATGTTTGAAAAAAAATTCTATGAACTTCTCTAACAAATTCTATTATGAGACTATCAAATCCTTGAGAGCCCTGAGGAATTTGAACCACCACCACCTCACTACTCAACACTGCATTTCAATGGCTGAAGAAACACATTTCTCTATAAAATAACATATCGAACATAAATATATTTTAACCTCCACCAAACATTCCTAGATGAATGAATATGAAAAAAAAGCCTCATACAATTTTGGAATATGTAATTGAATATCATGGAGTTTTCCCCCTCTATGATTCATCCCCATCGTCCTCTACACTGTGAGGATCTACTAACATATCCTAATAGATATCTTCTGTGTAATCCTAATGAGGACATAAACATGGAGCCATAAATTAATGAAGTAATAAAAAAGATCTTGTAAATGATAAATATAGAATACATAACTTAATTTATTTATTATTTATGATGTTATGGTTTTATCCTACCCCCAGTTCTACCAATTTAAACATAATCGCAATGAATAATTTTGTAAGATCCATTCCTATGTCTATACCCTACAATAAATATCACTTCATTTCAAAAGACGAAATAATATAATAGTCATTAAATTATTTCATATGGGTTGTTAAAAACATGTTTATTATTTTATATCTCATGATTATATGTAACACCCCATGCTTCCACGGTATGCTTCTCTTCGAATAATACAATAGCTTATGTTATACACAACTTTGATTTCAAACACACCACAACCAATTATGCTATCCATTATAGAAAGTAATACCCACTTTTTAAATTTTATAAATTTCACCTTTCAAAATGGGATTCTTATTTTATTCAGAATATTCGTAATAGATTGGGGTGAATTTTTGGTATTTTTTTGAAAACATTATAATGTTGATGAATAGTAAAAAACATTGCATTATTGTTTAAAACCAACTTTTCATATAAGTAATTATTTAATTTAATTAAATATATTTTAGGTCAAAATAGATACATAATACCTATATATGTTCAATTTAATTCATTGGAGTCATATTATAATAGGTTTAGATATATACAATTTTATGGAACTATTTACCGTCTTTTACCTACCTTCTAGGAGAATTTGAAAATTTGAATAAAACATAATTTTTTCAATTATATGAGTTGAATATCAAAAATTTGAGATACATGGATGACATTAGTATGTAAAATGTCATTAAATAAGCTGAAAATAATTTATTTTAATAGTAAATTTTGAATTTTATTTACCTCGATTAAAAGTAAATATGGTAATTAAAGGTAAAAATGATATTATAATTACTCTAACACTTGTCCTAATTCTAATGGATATGTGGTATTCGACCAGAAAAAACAATATGAATAAAATATGATCCCTTTTTGTCCACTGGGATTAGATTAGGACTTTTATTATTATTTTATTTCAAGAAGAGTTAAAAGTATCAAATTCAATGTTTAATAACTAAAACCGTTTTAATCTTGAGATAAAAAAGAGATAAATTTGACTATAAATAATAATTATAAATATAAAAATATTTCCAACATAATATTATTTTATTTATAAGTTTTAGACATTATATAACATAATTTATTTATGAGACAATGATGATGTATTAATTACCTTATTTGTAAAATATAAACTTAATTCATAATATAAATATACAAATTAATTTAGTTTGAGACTTTTTATTAATTACACTAATTTAATAGGTTAATAATATATTATAGGATTGATTATATAAATTTCATTTGAAGTGATAATGTATTTATGGCTTTCAAAAAAATCAAATACTAAATAGTGTCAAAATTGAAATAATTGAGTTTTTAAAACAAATACTATATTATTAATTGAAATAATATTCCTAAAAATATAAGGTTATTCCAAAGGATATATATAAGGTTATATATATTAATAATTAACCACTTGTTCTTCGTTTTTCTTGTTAGTGTTATTTTATTAACCATATAATATAAAAATAGAAAAATACATGGTAAATGTCAAACTGTTTAACAAATAGTTAAATATAATGATGAGATTAATATGGTGGCCTAAACCTATCTAAACCTATTAGTTGAAAGGTTTTAGACACATTCTCTCTGTAGCCTTGAAATAATGCATTTTGGATCCATTAGAAACCAAAAATGATTTTATAGTAAAATAATACTTCAATCATTTTCTAAGGTGCCTCTCACCCCTCCTATAAAAGGGAACTTATACTTCTCTAAAAATTACACATCCAATGCCATTTTTCTTAGCCAAACCCTAGTTATATATCCTCAAACTACACTCCCATCGACCTAGAGTCCATACATTGATCAAAAATCCAACATATGGAGCCCTTTTGATCAATTCAAAAGGAAACACCTGTAGAAGAAGTAATAATTTCACCACCCTCTTTCATGATCTCTTCTTTTTCCACTTCAAATTTCTTTGTTGTTTCCATTATAAAATAATAAATTAGTATATTCAAGATAAATTGATGATATTATAAATTTTTTCAACAATATTCATTATTCTATAAATCATATTAATGACAAAGTCACCATAAGTGCGTACACACAGCTTACCGTCTCCACGTCGTGGTGTAGTATGTTATTCAAACACATAATTATTTGGATAGATATAATAATGAGTATTGATGATGTAAATAATAAATATAACATGATAATTATTCTATATAAATATTATACACCATCCAATTACAGACTATTTCTCCATAAATATGATTATATTGTTGCTCGTGCGTACGTACATATTACAGTCTCCATGAATGCTATGAGATTCATTCTCCATCATAATTATTCCAAAATAATTTTCATATTATGATTAAAAATAATTTTTAAGAACATAATATAATTTTGGATATGAATCAAATACATCCTATCCATATCAAACATTAATTATGGTACAAAACATATAAAGGAAATGTAATATTTTAACACCAGAAACAATGATACAACTAACAAAGAAAAATTAAAAGGTCATATATTATATAATATTTATGTATATAGTTATTTTATAATTTAATAACAATTTTTTAACAATTATAAAGGAGGATAACATATCATTGACTAAGGAAACGTAGAAATAAAGGGTTAAATTTCACTATCTCTTTATTATCCGAGGTTGTTTATACATATGTATCTACTTGGACCTCATTATCATCCACATTTGTGTTTTCATAAAAATGAAATTCCAAAAATTATTAAAATTTACTATACTATGGGTTAAATTTAGTTATACCCTTATTTGACATCATATGTTTTCAAAGGAATCATTTCATCGTTCTTCAATCATGTTACTTTATTACCACATCGAAAAAATTATTATAAGAATGTATTTTATTTAATTATACTATGGGTGTGGCTATTTTTCACTGTTAAATAGAGTTGAAGCATCCCTTGAAAAATTATATGAATATTTAAAAAAAATATCCTCCATAAATATGTGACTTTTAAAATATTTCAAAATGAAAAGAGATATTTCATTCAAATAGTTCTGATTTCATCGTTGTCAATATCATTTGATTGATTTTAAACTTGTTTGAATTTGATTTATTAAGATACAAATATTCCATATTATATTGAAGGTTTTTTGATATATTTGTCGGTGGACATGTGTTTTTATTCGATTCATGGTATATGGTTAAAGTATTGACATTTTGTATGCTAGATTTAATAAAAATGTATATTCTATGTTTCAACCTTTTCATATGAGGAATGTATTGGACAATGTAAGTGATGGGTGGAGCCCAATGTAGCTCTTCGATGCATCAGTAGGACTCAGGAGACAATTAGACATGGAATTGTTCAAGGCATTCCCCAATTTTCATATATGGTTTTGGCCATGGCCTTAATCATTTTTAGGCGTCTAGGAAGAGGCCTTGACAAAATATTTTGGAATGCCACACATTATACATTCATTCATTATTAAAATATTATTGATGGTCCATGTGGTTATTTGACTAGTTGAATACCCATAACTATGTTTTCTTATGTCATTATTTACACAGCTCATATTTCTACTATAAAGTGTTCTTGTTTATTATTTGTAAAGGCTTGTGTTTTAAATTATTCACCATGCCTAATGTATATGTTTTATTTCGCTGTATTGCATACCCTTACTGAGTGTTTGAGCTCACCCCTTTCTTATGTTTCATTTTCCCAAGATATGAATAAGTTAGTTATTAGTGACTTGCATGAATTATCAAGGAGGCTTGGATGTTTCAAATGGAATAAATTAGTGTACTATTTCTTTTTATGTTGTAATGTTGAACTTATGTATGTATCCTTTTTTCAATAATACAAAATGGATCAATCTTTTAGGACATGATTCCTTGAATCATGCCAATTTTATATAATAAAGCACCAGATCTGGGTATCTGGGGTCAGGGAATTATAGTTGGTATTAGAGAATGTTTAGCAAAATCCCTAAAATCTAGATTTAGATAAACTCTAATTAGATCATAATACCATAATATTGATTTTACGGATTAATATATAAGAACTTCCTTGAATTTAGGTAATGTAGAGATTTAGTGTATTTTCTAAGCAATACAACTCTGTCTGGATACGGGAAGGTAGAGGTAGATCATGTAAAAATATACCTAAGATTGAAAACACCAAAAAGGTGATTCAGGCTCTAAACAGGGTATCCTGGTACATGAAATCGGTCCTTGCTACACTCTTGGTTACGACACTCCTGTGGGATATGCTTAGGATAATTCCCATTTTATTTACAAACCATTATGATAGATGTATGAGTATAACTTCATCAATGAAAACATTTTTTTTTATGATTATCGATTATATACATAAAATGTTGAAATTATAATATGTTTTTTATACTATTGTAATTATGTACTGGGATTCATAAACTAATCTAGTGTATGTCATTATTTATAAATTGCACCTAGTGGATGGAATGGGAACCGTATCATCACTCCTAATCCATGTAGGGACTACCCTCTTACTCAAGATAATTATATTGGAGCTGGTGAGGAAACTGGTGCAGATTAGCTTATCACCATACTAGGAAAACTCACTCAGGATATGATGAATAACTATACCCATATAAAGAACCTTGATCCACAACGTGGAGGATCAATGTTAAACTGATTCATGTGTCTACAACAACCAGAATTCAATGGGAGTAAAAATCCATTAGTATTTGAGCAATGGATAAGTTCCTTAAGGAAAATATTTCATGCTTTGGGGAGTAGAAAAATGGAAAATGTTCTCATGGTAGTTTATCACCTCATAGAGATGCAGATCAATGGTGGTCATTAATCCAAAATATAATGTAAGATGAAGAAGTATCAAACCTGGAATGGAGGGAGTTTAATGAGATTTTCATTGATAAATGCATTCCTCATGACCATCAAGAGTATATGGAAATGAAATTTTTTAGTCAGAGGCCAAAGGAGAATGAGAATACCACAATGTACGAGAAGAACATTTCATGGTTAGCTGGGTATGAAAAAGATTACATACATAACCCAATGAGTAAGTTTAATCTATTCTTTGATGGGTTAAAACCATATCTTCAATGATAATTAGTCTAAAAATCATTCTCATTGTACAAATGTATTGTTTTATATGATTTAATGGTGTAAAATGAATTCTATATGTTTTATGATTTTAAAGAAAACCAAGAAAATAGGAGATCTGTTGAACACTCTATAAATGGTAATAAGGGGAATAATGGAAAGGTTTAATCTCTATCCTATAGTAAATGTGGTAAGAAACACCCTGGTACTTTCCATAAGGGAATGAGAGTCTGTTACAAGTGTGGTGAAAAATTTCCACCATGATCATGATTTCAATTGAATGAAAGTGGTCATCAATGTTGAATTCTACATTTGTATAGAAATGGGGTATTATAAAAATCAATGCCATAAGCGCCGAGAAAACATACCTCAAAAAATTCCAAGGGAGCAATGACAATATTTTGTGATCAATACTACTGAGGATGAAGATCCAAAATATGTAGTGGCAGTTTATTTAATAGTTTCATCAAATTTATCCAATGATTTATTTGATTTTGTATCATTGCATTATTTTATATCATCCAAGCTTTCTATGAAAATTTGATAATTCCAATTTTATTTTAAAAGGGTGTTTTCAGTCCAAACTCTAAAGGGAAGTATCATTGTAACAAGGTTTTGTGAATCCGTTCTCATTTAGGCATATAAACGTTACTTATCTGCTGATCTCATCATCATACCAATTATTTAATTTTCTATAATCCTTGGTATAGATAGGCTTTTGGACCATGATGTGAAAATTTATTGTTAGATGAAAGAGGTTACAATTTTTGATGATGATGATAAAGAACACCATCTCTTTAAAGCAGAAATGCCACTATGTAATTTTTATCGAGATCCAACCCTAGTATCTCAACTAAATTCAATTTTTGTAAAGGTATATAATTGAATAAAATTGGGTGAGGAAATGAATGTTCAAATAGAGGATGCACATATTGTTCAAAAATATGTTGATTTGTTTCCTAAGGATTTACCTGGACATCCTCCGGAATGGGAAATTGAATTTTCCATTGACTTAATTCCTAATTCAAGGCCCATATCGAAGAACCCTTATTGAACTGCCACTATGGAATTAGTGGATCTAAGGAAAAAACTATAAAAAATGATTAATAAGATATTTATTCTCCTTATATATTCTCCATGGGGATCACTTGTAATTTTTGATAAGAAGAAATATGGATCAACGATGTTGTGCATTGAATACTGGGAGATCAATACTATAACAATAAATAATAAGTATCCTTGACCTCGCACTGATGATTTATTCTACCAACTTCATAGAGGTCAATATTTTAAAAATATTGACCTTCGATCTAGATATCATCAGTTGTGTGTGATGAAGGAATATATTCTGACAACAACATTTCAAACTATGAACGAGCATTATGAGTTTACTATAATGCCTATTGGATTGACTAATTCACCCTTTGTCTTCATGGATCTAATGAATATTATTTTCAAGTAAAATCATGATGAATTTTAAGTTTTTTTAGGGATGATATCTTGGTATACTCAAAATCTAAAAATGGAATGAAAATCACTTGAACACTATTATGAGAACCCTCAAAAGAAATGAATTATATGGGATGTTATAAAGTTTGAATTCTGGAATCAAGGGATTTCATTTCTTGGTGATATTGTCTCTAAGGATGGAATCTCTGTTTATCATTAAAAGAACAAGAAAATCCATGAATGGTCATCATAGACGACTATAACTGAGGTACACTCTTTTATTGGTTTAATAGGATATTATCTACATTTAGTCTAGAATTTTTCCCTGTTGGATAACCCATTAACGAAGCTCAAACATAGAGGGGTTAAATCTATTTGGAAAAAAGAGTGTGAATAATGTTTTTAAGAACTGAAGAGACGACTAGTCAATGCTCCAATATTAACTCTACCGTTAGGTAATGATGGATTTGTCATTTATAGTGATTCATCAGAGAATAGACTTGGTTTTTTCCATATGAAGAATGATATTGTTATTTCATATGGATCACAACTACTAAAAATTCACTAGAGAAAATATCCCACTCATGATCTTGAGTTTGTAGTTGTAATATTTTCTTTGAATATATGAAGACACTATCTATATGGTGAAAAAATGTGATATTTATACTTATCATAAGAGTTTGATGTATATTTTCTCTCATAATGAAATAAACATGAGGAAAAAATGATGACTTGAACTACTCAAAGATTATGATTTCACTAT
The DNA here is from genome assembly GCA_963277665.1 of Viscum album. Lineage (NCBI taxonomy): Eukaryota > Viridiplantae > Streptophyta > Magnoliopsida > Santalales > Viscaceae > Viscum > Viscum album. The sequence goes on from OY728137.1 coordinate 1,665,147,922, forward strand.
ACACTACCACCTGGGGAAGGAAAATAAGGAGGCAGATTCTATGAGCAGAAAGAATCATGGAGTTTTGAACAAAATGAAAGTTGAAAAAAATCCAATAAACATGGATCTAGTAAATATGGATATGGAAATAACCATGTAAGGTGAAACATCAATTCTTTTTCAAATGGTTTCCAAACCATCATAACAAGAAAGTATAAAATGTTATCATACTAATGATGAGGAATTTAAAAAGAAATTTAATGTTGTGAATGATGGGAAATTGATAGAATTAATATATAAAGATGGGATTTTCATATTTGGGATGAGACATTGTGTTCCTGATATACCTGATCTGAAAAGGGAGTTGTTGGATGATGGTAATAGCTCTAATTTTTCTATTCACCCTCATAGCACTAATGTGTATAGAGACTTTTAAAAACATTTTTGGTGGGACAACATGAAGAAAAATATTGATGATTTTGTGTTGAGATGAATGGTTTTTCAAAATGTCATTGATGTATGACAACTTCATGGAGGAGTCATCTAACCTCTTCCCATACCATAATGAAAATGGGATGATATTATGATGGCCTTTTCCATGGGACTACCAAAGTCTCCTTGAAGAAATGATTCAATATGGGTCATTGTTGATCACTTTACCAAGTCACCACACTTTCTTCCTACATGAAACGAATTATAACTAGAAAATTTAGAAACACTATATATTAGAGAGGTTGTACAACATAATGGGGTACCGCTATCGATTTTTTTGATCGTGATCCTTTTTTTAAATCAAGATTACGGAAAAGTCATCAAAAATCCCTGGATACTGAACTTCATTTGAGCACTTCCTACCACCCTTAAACTGATGGAAAATCAGAATGGACTATTCAAACCTTAGTTGATATGTCCATATTAAGATCACTGGACTATCAATGTATTGGAATCAATATTTATCTTTTGTAAAATTTTCCTATAATAATTTCTTCCATTCTAGTCTTTAGATGGCACCAAATGATGCGTTAAATGGAAAGAGATGTCGCACACCAAGGTGTTGGGATGATGTTGGTGAAAGAAATTTTGTAGGGCCAAAACCTATTGAGGAAACAATGGAAAAGGATAAGGTTATCCAAAACCACAAAAAAGCAGCTCAAATTATGAAAAATGGAAATGTCGATAATAAATGTATGGATTTGGAATTTCAGGTAGGAGATCATGTTTTCATGAAGGAATCTCCAAGGAAGGGAGTTATACGATATGTTAAGATGGGTAAATGAAGTCCCAGGTACATCAGTCATTTGAAAATTCTAGAACGAATTATGACAAAAGATTAATGTTTGTTAATTACTCGAAGTCTCTCAAAAGTTCATGATGTGTTCCACATATCACTGTTGAGAAAATACATGCCTGACCCAACTCATGTACTCACCTATGAAGAAATAGAATTGGAACACAATCTGCCTTATTTTGAAGAGTCTGTCAATATTCTGGATACCATAGAACATGTGTTGAGAAATTGAACGACTCTTCGCATAAAAGTTCTATGGATAAACCATAAGATTGAATTGGAGACGTGGGAACCCGAGGAACATATGATGAAGAACCACCCAAGTCATTTTTGGCTGTGATATTCTATAAATTTCGAGGACAAAATTATTTGATGGGGGGATTAATGTAACACCACAAGCTTCCATGGTACGCTTCTCTTTGAATAATACAATAGTTTGTGATGTATGAAACATCGAGTTCAAACACACCACAACCAATCACACAAGCTGCTCTGAATAGTAATACCCACTTTTTATAATTTTATAAATTTTTTCATACAAGATTGACTTCATTTTTGGATTAGGAATATCAAGATTAACATACAAGAGAACTTTTGGTATTTTTCCTATAACATTCAATTTTTGAGGAATAGTGAAAACATTGCGTTATTGTTTAAAACCGTCTTTTTATATAAATATTTATTTATTTTATTTAAAATTATTTTCTTTCTAAAATAAATAAATAAAACATATATAAGTTCAATCTAATTAATTGGAGTCAATTTATAATAATTTTGATATATAAAATTTTATTGAACATTTTACCGCCTTTTACCCAACTTCTATGAGCATTTGAAAATTTGAATAAAACATAATTTTACCACTTTTGTGAGTTGAATTTTAAAAATCCGAGAAACATGGTCGATATCAGTACGTAAAATGTGATTCAATAAGATGAAAATATTTGTTGGTGAATAGTAACTATTGACTTTTATTTAACACATTTAAAAGTAAATATGATAATTAAAGGTAAAAATAATATTTTAATTTCCCTAACACATTTTCTAATTCTATTGGATAAATGTAATTTAACAAAAAACAATCTTCGGAATAAAAAATGATCCCCTTTGATCTACTTGGATTGGATTCGGACATTTATTATTATTTTATTTAAAGAAGATTTAGAAGTATTAAATTCAATGTTTAATAACTACAACATTTTTAATATATGATTACATATAAGATAAATTCTACTATAAATAATCATTACAAAACTAAAAATAATTTCTACATAATGATATTTTATTTATAATTTTTTGAAATAAAATAATTTAATTTATTTATTACATAATGATGATGGAGTAATTACCCAATTAATGAAATATTAAAATAATTGATATTATAAATATAAAAATTCATTTATTTGGACAATTTTTATGAATTACACTTATTTTATAGGTTAATATGTCTTTTTAGGGTTGATTAAATAAATTTTATTCGAAGTGATAAACTTTTAATGGATTTCAAGAAAATCAAATACTAAATTGGGTCAAAATTTAAATAATTGAGTTATTTTTAAAAAAAATACTATATTATTAGTTGATATTATATTTCAAAAAATATAAAGTCTGTAAAAAGGACTTATATGAGATTATATATATTAATAAAGAACCACTGGTGGTTTTCTTGGCTTGTTATAGTTCTTTTATTAACCATATAATATAAAAATAAATAGAGACATGGTAAATGGAAAACTATTTAACTAAGAGTTAAATCTAAATGATAAGGTCAATATGGTCTTATAAACTTATATGGAACCTATTTATTGATATTTTATTGACCCTTACTATCCTTATCCTTAAAATAAATCATTTTAGAGTCCTTTTAAATCGAAAATTATTTTATTAGAAAATAATATTTCAATACTTTCTTAAGGTTCCCCTCACCACTCTTATAAATGGGCACATCTCTTAATCTCAAAATCACACCTCCAACGCCATTTGGATCAGCCAACCTCTAACAAAATATCCTCCCAAATACAATTCCTTCAATCTATAGGACTTACTTTGATCAGAAATCCAACCTATGTAGCTCTTTTGATCAACTAAAAAAGAAACACCCAAAGAAGAGGTTATAATTTCACCACCCTCTTTCATGTCCTTTTCTTTTTCCACTTCCTATTTCATTGTTGTTTCCATTCTAAAATAATAACTCTAGTATCGTCAACCTATTTTGATGTTATTATAAAAACCTTACATCCATATTCATTATTTTATCCATCATATGAATGGAAAAGTCACTATAAGTGCGTATGTATTGCTTACCGTCTCCACGTCGTGGTGTAGTTTTTTATTCAAACGCTTCCTTTTCTGGATGGGCATAACATTGTTTATAACTGATTAAATAATAAATATAAAATTTTAATGATTATTTATACATATGATAAAACATAAAATTACATACTAATTCTCCATTAATATAATTATATTGTTGCTCGAGCGTACATATGGATTACCTTCTCCATGAACACGATAAGATTCTTTCCCCATCATAATCATTCAAGAATAATATTTTTTTATGATTAATAATAATTTTTAAGAGATTAATATAATTATGGATAATAATAAAATACATCCTATCCACAAAAACAAGACTTTTTTAACAAAACATATAAAGGAAAACGAATCATTTAACACCCGAAACAATTATACAACTAAAATAATATTTACAATGAAATATTATAATATCATATAAGATATCATATTTATGTATATAGAACTTGTATAATTTAATAAAAATGTTTTAACTATTATACATGAGGTTAAAATATCATCGACTAAGGAAAACTACAAGGTAAGGGTTAAATTTCACAATCTATTCATTATCAGAGCTTTTTTATACATAATTATTTATGGTGACCATATAATCCTTCAAATCCGTGTTTTCATAAATATGTAATTCAATAAAAAAAATTAATTTAATATACAATGGGTTAAAGTCATTTATACACTTTTTTGACCACATATGTTTTGAAAGTAATCTTTCCGTCGTTCTCTAAACAAGGTACTTTATGACCTTTTTGAAAAAAATTAAGGTATGAATGATTTTTCTTAACATATACAGCAAGTGCGGATATTTCCCACCATTTTAACATCGTCGAAGCATCCCTTGCATGATTATAAAAATATTTTCAAAATAAATGTTTTCTTTTATAATTACATGACATTTAAATGATTTCCAAAAAAATTAAAGAGATATTTCTTTCGAATAGTTTCGATTTCATCTATGTCAAAATCTTTTAATGGATTTTAAATTTTTTCGAAGTTGATATTTTATGATAAAAATATTCCATATTGTGTTGAAGGTTTTGTGTTTTATTTTACAGAGGATGGGTTATTTTTATACCATTCATGGTATATGGTTAATGTTTTGGCATTTCGTATGCTTGTTCTAATATGAATGGTTATGTAATGTTTCATCTTTTTCATATGAGAAATGTATTGGACTTAGTATGTGACGGGTAGAGATTTCTATACCTCCTAGATGCAATGTTAGGTCTCATGTGACAATTTGATGTGGAATTGGCTGGGGCCTTTCCCAATTTTGACTTATGGTTCTTGCTTAGCCCCTATTCATTTTTAGACGTCTTGGCCGAGGCCTTGACAAAATGATTCAGAATATACCGAATTATACATACACTCATTATTAAAATATTATTGATGGTTCAAGTGGTTATTCGACTAGTATAATACCCCTGACTATGTTTTATTATGGCATTGTTTACTCAGCTCATATTCCTTCCAAAATACTGTTCATATTTATTATTTGTAAAGGAATGTGTTTTCAATTATTCAGCATGCCTAATGTTTATGTTATCTTCTGCTGTATTGTTTACCCTTTCAAAGTGTTTGATCACACCCCTTTCATATGTTTCATATTCCTAGGATATGATGAAGTTAGTTATTTGTGAATTTCAGGAATAATCTAGGAGGATTGAATGTTTCTAATGGAATAAATTAGTGTTGTATTTTTTTTCAAGACGTAATGTTGAACTTATGTATGTATCTTATTTCCAAGAATACTAAACTGATCGGTCTATTAGGACATGATTCAATGTATCACACTGGTGTTATGTAAAAAAGAACTGACTATGGGTAACTGGTGTCAAGTCATTACATTATATATCTTAATAAACATAGATGACATTGTTTACCTACCAACCCTTACTACATCACCAGTGTCAAATTCTACCTCAATAAAATCCCTCAATCCTTAACATTTGACAGCTCTCTATAAAAACCCCTCCCCACAATTATAGTAAAATGATGGTTATATATGGTGATATGTTGTGTCCTGCCTCCAGTAGGCATGGTTTGGCGACAAAGACATATTGTTTTGTAACAATTCATATGGTAGAAATATAGTCTACGAGAATCCCATATAAAAGTTTGATAATAATTATACAACAACCATAAAATATTGATAATATATATATTTATATAAAAATATTTTTAAAATATTCAATTTCATAAAATACAAATCATGTGAAAAGAATGTGACAAGTACATAAAAATGTAATGATGAGGGTGGCGACAAAGACCAAAAAACTCATTCTAAACACCAAAACAATAATATATACAATTATCACCAACCTTGTCTAGATGAATTGAATATATATATATATATATATATACAATGATCATAATAATATAATCAGTTGGATCATGATTGTATCCTCTTATTCAATTGAAAATGTATGCATTCTAAAGAATAGTAAACATTAATAAAATCCTAGTCATCGCCAAAACATTTATTCTAAGTCTATAGACTCAAAAATGCTAATATTTCCAACATAAACATACATTACAATATGTAATATATTAATAAAACATCAATGGTGCCTTGTTACTTATTCACCACTAGTGTTATGTTCTTCCCCAATGTTTCGCGTCAAATGCATCACTCTCTAAAAAATAACATTCCCCATAAAACCATGTCAATGTATCCCAAAATAAAATTCATTCATAAAATCACCACATCACCATATGTCACATCTCTACATATAGAAATCCCTTATTTTCATCGATCCAGAACAACTGTATGATGTATATCAAACATTAATTATTTTACATCAAGCCATTATATCACATTCACTGATTAGGTATCTAAATCCATCACAACATATACATGTCATACCTATAATAAATCTTGGGATACAATAACTTGTAACACATGTGTTTTAAATTACCACAAGACATCACCTTCATCAACACACGTATATGGAATAACTACCCACCAATTATATTGTCACATGTAACTACAATGAGACGAGAACATGATTGGAGGGCGTAGTTAGCCACCAATCCTCCCACACAGATTATGGAAAAAACACCCTCAGAGAGTCCATTAAGTGTTAGTGGACCTATCCAACATATATGGGAGTGCATATAAAAGCATATAATTTGAATGATATAAAAAATCTCAAAACCACACTTTATGAATAACCTAGTATCATTCACAAATATTTCTATTATCACTCGTACTTCCAAATGCAACTGAATAGTCAATATATCCTACAATCATGAAGGAAATATTTAGAGATATATTAAATTATATAATTACATTATATCATCTAATTTCATTTATTAATTCACTATCCACTAATTAAAAATTTACATTATTCCACATTATGTTAAATTGAATTATTTATTAGAGTATGTTTCATGCCCAATATGCATAATCCTATAATAGTCCATGGTTTATCAATATTAACATATTTTTTAGAAACTTCATTCCAATATTATCCAACAATTTGTGTTATGTATTTATTTTTATTAGTATCATTGCATATCAATATTTTATAGGAAATAAATCATTATACACCAAATAGAGGATACATTTATCCATACTCACCAAACATTCTAAAGAATTGGGGGAATAAATGATTATTCAAACAATAAACCCTTCCATCAGCCGTTAAAATGATTCATAAAAGAGTAAACATGCTATCAAAGATCACGTCAATGGGTAAGACCATATTCAATAAATTGAATCACATATAGTTACATACAAGTCTTTGAAATCCATTTAATGATCCATATCAACTTAACATCATTCATCTATTGCAACATTATCTAGAAATCCCTTCCGACATATCACAACTACCATCCCAATAATAGATATTTCAAGATCACACGACATTCAGGCATCCCCATTAAAAAATAATCATTAATAATTTAGGATCATATATAATAGGATCATATCAGTAGGATTATATCAATATTGAATAAAAAATTAACATAAACAAGCAATATATCATTTGGGAAAACTGGGTACTACAAAAAAATCATTCATCCTTTGCCTGCAAACGAGCTCTCACGACTCGAGAACAAGGAACTTAGACGTATCAAGTAAATGGATAACTCGTGCACTATGAAATTATCTTCATAAAAAAATGGTTCTTATTCAATAATTAATTAACTGATTCATTCATTATAGTTTCCAGAAATAGAACCATAAATAATTAATCTATAAAAATCTACAAAAGGGAAAATATTCTCTTAGAATTTCATTGAATTTCAAAAATCCCTGAGAAATGACATTTATAATTGACATAAAATTTAATTATTATCAATAATAATTAACTTGATTTATATTATATATCAATTATATTAACCATATGGAATATTAATTCCAATTAATCAAGCCATGTATCAAATTTATTATCATAAAGTTATTTTAACCACAAGGTTACAAACATGACCATAATTTTACATCTCAAAAAAATAATTGTCAATAAATTCTATATTCATGTTTTATACCAATATACAATCAATAACTATAATACAATACATAGAATAAATTAATGAGATAACATATTAAGGCATTAATACCAAACAATCTAGAAAATCAATAGGCAATGATTGTCACTGTACAAATCAAATGCTTATCCGTGTGATATAAAAACCATTAATTATATCTAGTTAAAATAACCATCATGTTGATACCATCACCATAAAAAGGGATAAATCATGATCAATTTATGGTTTCATGTAAACAAAAGAGAATTAATGAATCCCCATCCCCAAATTCATTATTTTTTATTACTTGAGAACTAGGCCCAACCTCTCGAAGAAACAACCAAAGTACCCAAATTAAAAACATGTGAGATTATCTTCCATCACATGGAATGTAGAAATATAAGTGAATGAGTTTATAACAATAGTAAACACTGAAAATTAGATAATTAATGCACATTGGATCACCAAATATCGCCAAGAATCAATGTCAGAAACCAAACGATCGATCCTTTACAGAGGAATATACAAAACTCCTAAAAGGGATCCATTAACCTCATTGATTCTAGAGAATCCATTGTGGTTGTGGAAACCGAGCTGCTGAAAACACTTTTAAGAGCACAAAATATGAGATTTACATGTCATGTAAATAATTTAATCATCATTTATTGGTCAAGGGTCATAAATTAATAAAACAAAATTTAATTTTTATTATTTTTCATAAAACAATATATACAAAAATTAGTATTCAATGAACATGTATTAAAAATTAATGAACCACACTTACACGGTGAGTAATTTTTACATTATGTCTTACCAACCTACTTCTTTCATTTCACATCCAAACTCTTCAAGACACATTATAAGGAACCATTATCAACTGTGGGTCTCATAAAGTACAAAATTGATAGTCCACAATGATATAGAGTATTACATATACCATGTACCTTATGATGTTGGATGAACACTCTCCAAAATATATCAATTATTTCAATATAGATTTGTCCGATCCACAATTATGGATGATATCTAGGATCATATAATATGATCAATATACAATAAAAAATTTATTGAACATATATATAAATTTTCATAATGGTAGGAAGTCAATACTCTCTAAATAGAGTGAAATATGTGAGAGAGATAAATAAAAAAAATTAATTTACATTCCATCGATGGTTTGATTTCATCTGTTGGTATATAATTTTCACCATAAGAGACTCAAGAAGCCTAGGAATCATATCGTGAATATTACAAATCAACGTAAACTATATCAGGTAAAACATGGGTGTTCTAGATATATAATTGGTGTTCATGAATTTTTAATATATATTTGGATGTTTAAAATTCCATGAAAAAGGTTTAAAAAGAGTTTTAAACTATTTTCAATAATGTACTCCATAAAAGTGAAACTCTACAATATGAGGTTCAAAATTACTTCAAGGTGAGTGAATAATTTCAAAAACTCTTAACCAACCAAGGGAACCCTATATTTGTTTAGTGGATAACATATTATATAGGTTGAAACGTGGTTTTGGAAAAATGGATAACAATCATTCAAATCCCAAAAACCCTCCAAAAATATCACAAACTCAGTCAAACAGCCCTCTAAGAGGCCTCAAATAGAGTAAGAGTAAACCAATTATAAAATAATACATGAAAAATGTATGATTATGACAATGGATAGTTTATATCTTACATTAATACCACCTTATAAAAAATCCTCCTTCAATCTGCATTCACATGTATCACCAAGCCTCTAAAGTGAAATATTTTTTTCCACATGTCGCATATAGCTTTTTCCGAATACCATGTTTCATCATAAACCTGGGCATTTCACCACAAAATTCAAACCAATTGATCATTCGATCCTCTAAAAAATTTCTCATTGTGATCCACGTCATTAATCAGATGATACATAAAAGATGAAACTTCCTCATGCTCTATATCATTAGCATCATTATAATTAAAAGTGTTCGTTACATATAGATAAAATTTCAAATCATGAATAAAATTCTTCATAGTATTATTCATATGTTGAAAATCAAATTGATTTTACATCAGTATGATTTTCCAGAAAATATCATATGGTATAATAAACCTAGCAACGAACATACCCTACCTATTAATCCTATGGTGATCCATACTTAGTGAAACAATATGGATTATAAAATCTTTATATTTAAAGTCATCTGGTCAATGATTTTGATCAGTATATGATATTACTATACTATTTCCATAGCCATATCCTATTGAAAATACTAATCATTTTCTGATGTCTATTTTTAGAGACTCTTTCCTAAAAACACTAATCCACCCACCACTATCAAAAATAAATTTCATCATAATGTTGTAACATAAATAACCGCATACGGTTCCCTATGAATTTTATCTGAATAACTATTTTTATTATAGAACTCAACCAGTGCAATGTGCTTCTGCCATGATCCATAAATGTATAAGACATATGCTCATATATTACATCCAAAGACTATATAGTATGAAATATTTTCACATTTATCTATTTAATAAATGTATTTTAGATAAAAATATATTACAAATATTATCATACAATACGTTATTAAATCACGATTAAACATATGAGTAACAGTCAACAACTATCCTATACAACACTTTGTGCAAATGTACTATCTCTAAAAGAACATGTCCCCCAACAGATCAACTGAGAATATATACCCGATTGTAATATAACGAGGGAATTTTTTTTTCTAGTTTTAGAAATTCACTTTTTTGTTAATAATACTAATAAATTCAATAACATAACATGTTAAACTTACAAATCATTTATTATTCATCAGAATTAATGGATTCTACCATTGTAACTATCTCAACGAATGATTAAAATATCAATATATCATCTCAATTGGTGAATTAATTGGATTCAACATCGGTTATCTATAAATAATAAATCATTTCAAAAGGCGTCATTCAATGACATCAACAATCACTAAAAATAATGATAGGGGAAAAATAATTTTACTTAAAAAATCAATAAAAGATTGAATAATATAAATATACCAAATAATATCCATACATTAAATTGTCTCAAACATACAATCCTCATTCAAAGATCATCACAAACCAATAATTAATTGGAAGTACTCAGAATGGAAGAGAAATTTTTAGCAAAAATAATAATGAATAATTCATCTTAATGAGATCAAATTTTCAAATTTCAATGAATAGGATGAAATGAATTCTTGGAATTTATGAAATGAAAAAACATAATGTTTTCACCATCTGATTACACTGGTTTCATATACTATAAATTTAGATGATTATCTAATTGGTGTGGACGCTCACAATGTTCTCCACCAACATAGGCTTCTTTATTAGAATGTACATACCATGATATCTCTCTATTCCACTCCCATTTTATCTTCATATAACAAATTTTAATTCTTATGTAGGTGTTAATATACATGTATAAAATAATTAAAATGATATAAATATTCATTTATTTTTTATTGATTGTTCATAAACATTACACCACCTTTTTATGTGAAGGAACCATGAATTAATTGAATACTTAAAACTGAATCACCATTTCTATAGCTCATAAAAAATTCTACATATAAATTTTTCACACCTATAAAGGAACATTAAAATCTCCCAAAAAAAATATTTTGTAAATTTTAAATTCCCTTAATAAATAAAGATAAACTATATTTGAAAATATTTCTAGTATCCTAAATCCATGTTTCAATGATTGTATTCAGCCTCTACATTCATCCCCTACAAAACTATATAAGACATCATTAAGACATAAATATGTAAAAAACTTCTCCAAATCATGACCAATATAGATTCATTAAATAGTTCAGTGAAACGAGCATATCATGAATCCTAATAATACATCAAAAAATGAAGAGCATCTCGGTATTTCAACTGTCAGACTTAGCATCAATCGAATCATGGGTTCAGACCATCGCAGTAGATATCAAATAGATCTTATAGGATTAATATTTTCATTCAAAAATGATTCTTGGATATGTAAATATTGTAGAGATACGTGGAATCAAAATGGAATTTTGGTAAGAAGACAATTCATTATTGTATAATTTTATTCAATGGGAATAATATATTATAATGAAGAAAACTCATTTTTCAATAGAATATACAAACTAACCCGAGATCGGTGGAATGATGAACCGAATGATTTTCTTTACCCATTCATCCAAGACAATGATTTATTGTTGTCTTTAATGGAATCCATTATGGATTAGGATTTATTTAGTTGAATTGATATCGATTCAGTAGTGAAGGTGTCAGTACACCTTCACAGTAATAGTAGTGTCTCAAATTCTCATGTTGGGGGTATATTGTCGATAAGGATCTCGATTGAAACCAGTGAATCCAAAATGGTGGTGGTGTTGACTTCTCTATCTAGATCCTCATTCAGAAGAAATTTATTCACTTTCCCCAATGTTGACATAGTTTATCCTTTTATTATAATAGTCTTCTTATATAATCTTAATCAGATCATTGGTATCTGACATATTCTTTATGGAAGCATTGTCAACATCAGTTTTGCATAATGGTGATGGTGGTATCATGGGACTACTAGCATAGGGTTGTACAATGGCGATGGTGGGACAGTGGTCGATTGGTCAAAAAAATTGATCCCCTATGATTTGGTTCCACCAGTTTGAGGGAATCATTGAACTATGTTAATCAATAGTAGCTCCCTTCATCCATCAAATAGCCATCCAATATTATTGTGGACATCATGTTGGATAATTTAACAGACATTAAATTTTTCATACTCAATAACACTATTTTCTTGTACATTTATGTATAGATAAAATAATCTTATATAGCCTACCGTGAATTAAAATAAATAATATTATGTGAAAATATATGATGTACTGCAAATTATGTTTAGTGGGAATAATATCCCTATAATGTAAATACAATAAAATTTATTTCACATGGTATCACAATCAAAATTACATAAACCATCTTTTTTCTTAACGATATGATAAGGACCCCAAAATTCAAATACCAGGCATTATAAAAAATGTTGACTTTCCAAAACAGATGGCCCTTATCCGAATTACCATGCGTGCATGCACTTATGATTTTAAAATATAAATCCTGCCTAGAAATTGAATAAAAGATGTTAATTTTAAATTATTAAATACGATATAATTTATTAATAAATTATATAAAAATATAACATTAGATCAATATAAAAATAACTTTTATGTAATTCAAAATAATATGAAATCTAATTTTTTTAGGCTGAAGAAATACTTATTATAAAATAAACATATCTAAAATACATATATTTTTCTAAAAAATATAATGTAAATTTAAATGTAATAAAATTAAATAAAAATAATTCATTTGTTTACTAATATACTAAATAAATAGATAAATTATAAATTCAATTTATGAAATGAATTATAAAACAATTTTTATAATTATTTAATAATTCAGCGAATTGAAATCTAATTTTAACGAATTATTTATTAATTAAATTAAAAATTCAAGAGATAAATTGAATTATTATTACATAAACTTATAAAAATGGAATTATATTAATATTTTAAAATAAAAATAAAAATTAAATAATAAAGTCAATGTCAAATAAATATTTTATTTTCGATAAAAGGATTCAATACTTACACACACAAAAATCATTAAAATTGGAGTTGTATTATCTGAAATACAATCTAACACAAAATTAAATTTACTAATTTAAAAATTAACAAATATAACATAAATAAAGAAATGATATTATGAGAGAAATCCACAAAAACAGACACATCAATTCCACAACATTTTTTTCTAGTTATGAAAAAATCAATAAGTCAAATTCAATGTATTGAATAAAATAATTAGTTTAAAATGCTGGATTTAGATGAAAAATTTGGATTTTAAAATTATTTCCACTTGAATTATTACCCGGAATTGGAAATGATGTCTTTGATAAAATTAAGCAATTTTTTGTGATTAATCAATAATTTTTTTACAAAAAATATTGGATTTACCAAATTGAATCAATATTAAACTAACTTAAACTTTCATTAAGCTATATATCCAAACATTTATTTACCCATAATATATCTCACTCCAATAATGGGGAAACAAAATAATATAGACAATCTATATTGATGATAAAATTTATTTAATTAAAAGATGAATTATTAATTCATCTGACACCTTAATGAAAAAAATATTTAACACAAAATTTTATTTTCAATTTGTAATTCATTTCAAAAAATTGCATAAATGTTTAAAGAAATTATCAAAGTAAAATGAAAATTTTATAAAAATTACCTTAAATCTATCCCTAAGGCAACCACACATTACAATAAGGAATTCAAAAATAAATAACATAATTATATACATGAATTTTTTAATAATTAACCAACTTAACATGGATTCAAAAATATAAATTATTAAAATAAAATAAATTAAATAAATATATTTATTTAATCATTTAAAAATATCAAATTTGAAAAATGATAAGTGTATTCAATTGTTTAAATTGAGGTATAGATCAATATAATAAAATACCATTCCCCCATAACATATCTCATTACTTCACTGGACATTTAATATTAGATGGAAATAATTGAGAAAATCATTAAAGTTCATGCCATGTTATAAAATTTAATTGATAAAAATCACTTTCAATTGTGATATAAGGAAGTCCAATATTTATATCAACTTAAAAAATAAATAATTCCAATTCACTACATTCAATGAGGATCACTTATGGTAAAATTTTAAAAATTCATCTCAAATGTAAAACATGAGTTCTGGTTCATTTTCACCATGTGTGTAAATTTGTTTACAAACAAATATGATCGTTCAACACTATTACACATAAAAAACTTTTCTCGTAAATGAAAAAAACATCATTTTATCAAAAAAATTATAATAAAAATATTCTTCCATTTCTATAATTTCAGTTAATCAATGTTTAAATTAGTCAAAATTGTTAAATGAATTAATGTTCGTCAATATTGGAAAAAAATTATGAATCCTGCCAAATATAAGAATTATATCTCATTATATGAACATAAACTTTCCCACATTTATATTATTATAAATTTCATATTTTCATCGTGAAAAATAAAAGTAATTTAAACAGATTAATAATAGATTCAGTAAATATCAACTAATGTTAAATGTTACCACTGTATATAAAATTAAGGTCCAAATCATTCTTCATCATCTTGTAACTTTTTTAGAAAAATATAGACTGTAAAAAATCAACAATAACATGGTAATAATGTGATGAGAAACACTATGTGGATTCCTCAAAATAAAAATTTTAAAATATACACCCATTTAGATCACATTATTAACAGAAAAGAATAAAATATAAAAAAATTAAAAATTCCAACATCCCAAAAGGAAATTATCATTCTTTAAAATTATTAAAAAACAAAATATAAGGTAAAAAACATGTATAGTCATCTGTATTATGTTCTAAAAAAAGGATCAAATCCCATGGAGGTTTCTTATTACCATAACTAATATTTTCCATGTAATGTTTATTGATATAATATAGAATATTAATACTAGTGTATCAAATCATTATATCACCAAAAGGGAAATTTTGAGTTATAATAAAACAACCACCACTTTTGAAATGATATTTAACTATGAAAAATACATCTCATACTTATGCAAAATAATTTTATCATCAATATAAAAGTATTTCATCAAAATTATAATACCATGAACAAAAATTGTCTTCTTCATTAAAATTCCTTTCATCTCCATAATAATAATTTCGTTTGTCTTCTAACACATTAAAAAACAACTTCCGAGCTTTTCTGGACTAAAAAAATTGTACTGCTTGACTTGATTAATGAAATATTTTTATTCTCAACTTCCATAAGTAGATTATGAAATATTCCAACAAATATCCAACATTTTTATGTACTTAATCGAGTATTTTATGAAAATTTTATATGTGTAAATACATTCATAAAACCTCTATATCCAAAATTTTCTATTATGGTTATCATTTTTATCATGAATGTAATTAATATCAATGAATTAACATCATATATATAATTTGTCTCTAAGTCATGTAGTATAAAATATTATTTCATTCCCCATATGGTTTAATAAAATACATGAGGAAATAATTAATTATATGAGATCCTAGATCTGTTATAATTAATACAGGTACCATAAATAGAAAAACAGATTTCGTTTGTCAAAATTTGAAAAAAATATAGAATCATATGATCTATTTATAATAGTTTCATTCCTCATTGAACAATTGTACACGCTATGAATAATGTACATGTATCCAAATAAATTTTGAAATGGACTCATAAAATCCATCCAAAAACACCAACGTCATCAAAAAAATTAATGTGGTGGTTGTGGAATATCATATATTAGAGAAAGGTGTCCATGTAATTAAATATCATTGAAACTTATATCATAATCATGATAATGACTAAAATAGTGTGAAACATTATTCAGGAGCCTAAAATTTTTAGAGCATTCTTATGTGGCCCAATGTGGCCACCACATCTCCAACTATAGAATAATTTTAGTAGTTATGTAATTTCAGAATTCATAACATGTATTATAACAAACTTTTAAATTACAAAATACCTCATGTAAGGATTATCCTAGACTTATTTACTTAACTCATAAATAACTGTAGAATAATATTTCCTAGAAAACATTTGTATAAACATTTTAGTGGCTAAGTACCTCATGTTGTTTTAAAACCATTTCCTTTTTCAGTACATCAATAAAATAAGTTATTACCATGAAATGTATCTCTAATATATTAAAAAATATTTTTTATCAAAATATGTTGATTTTTCCCATGTCAAATGTTCAACCAATTTTTTATAAATTTGTCTCATATATTTCATCTCCTTATTAAATTTCTGATGAAAAAAAATCCATATATCCATCCATGATATTGATTCTATCTTCTACATGAGATATTAGATATAATATGGATTGTTAAGAACCAAATGATATTTCAGAAAACATTAAATTAAAATATATCAATGGAAATATAAACAGATTTCAAATCCCTCTCAGTTGTGGAGTGATTGGATTGAGCAGCATCTCAAACCCCAGAAGCACAACAACGGACATGTGATTTAAACTCCAATTTGTTACCATGAAGAACACCATCGAATAATATTATAAACAATTCATAGTCACTGTAGGACAACTACAATAATGCCTTTGAACCGATAGAGGGAGAATACAATTATATTATTGTTCTTTGAAGGAATCTGTACAACTCTCATTAAAGACCAAAGGGATTTAATTTTAAAGTACCATAATCAATGGAAAAGTACTCTAACTAAAATCCATTGGGAAAATAATATAAATAAAATCATAGATAATATTTGATATAATATAATTTATAGTATTTGGAAGTTCTAATAATGATATGATATCAACCATAGAATTATCTACTAGAATTCCATTATTTGGCACTTCAATTCCAATTAAAATTAAACATTAATAGTTAAAATTATACTTTTCAATGTTCATAACACAGTCCGTGTCAATAAAAAATATATGCACCACTCCTAAAATCCCCATTCATCAATCAAATTAAAGAATAAAACCTTTAAAATCATTCTAAAACACTTACATGAATTACTCAAAAATTTCAAAAATTGATAATAATTCATCTTTGGATGTTGGTAGGAGGAATAAATTCTCTCGATGATAATCATTATTAAGAAAAATACCAATAGGAAATGTAAATGTTGTCTTATCCTGTTTCTTAGGATCAATGTGAATCTGCAACTATTCATATATAATCCATCTAGGAGGAAATATTTTGATTTACTAGTGGACCTCTAAGTAATTGAGTCATGAATGGAATTGGGAATGTGTTCATTCCTAGTCAGTAGATTCATATTCTAGTAATTCAGAATACACGCTAATTATTTGGTGAATTAGGAGTCACAAACTCTCCAAATTAATTCTCTCCAATTATTAATACACCCATTTTATGAATGGTTTCATTTAGGCATACTGATCGACATTCAAAAATTGGATAGATTATACCAAAAACAAATAAGGCTGTAAAATCATTCATAACAACTTCATGAATGGTGGGATTCAATCTCATATGAAATTCTCTAACTAGTCTACAATTTTCTTCTAGTATAATCCACCAAATTAACACATAAGGACAACTACATTGAAATTCATCTAATTACCCACATATATCCTTATTATTCCTCTGAATGATTTCCTTGTATTTATGATATTACTCTTTGTTGACCACACATTCAACTATAATATAAAATTTTAATTTTTCTCCAATGTAGGAATGTTTTTAAGTTGTCAAGAATATGTCTATGTTAATGTGTGTTATAGATAACCATTATAGATAAAGCTGTTTTATTGGCCCTTTTATATCATTATATGAAGCCATATCATCCTGACAAATAGAATTATTATTATATTGTTTTAAATATATATAGGGTGTCATTAAAATTAAATGTAGCTAAAATATTGATCCATTTTTTGAACAATCTAGTAAAATATTATCTTTAATATCATTGTTTTATAAAATATAATAATTATTAATTTTTTTTAAAACCCCCCTTATTTTTTTATTTCATTCATCCAAAACATTATTCTCTACATGTTCATATATTCTAAAATAGTGAACAATTTTCCAAAATGAATTTTTAATTTCCATTTTATCATTAATTAAAATATCATAATTTTGAATTTCCAAATCATTTTCAGAATATAGTTGTTTATTTTGAAGATAATATAATTTATCTACTGAATCTTATGTTTGATATATTATATTAAATCTAAAAAAAATCTATGAAAAAATATTCAATCACATCAACTGGGTTTTCAGACTGTTATTACAACATGTGTATCATTGATTAAATTTTTTCCAAATTTATAATATTACCTTAAAATTCAAAATATAAATAATCTTTATTAATATTTTTATTCCCATTATAACTCTCAAGAATTATATTCATAACATTAATTTTTTATGTGAACTCAAACAACCATATTTCCTTGTCTAGATTGTAAAACACACAAGGGTCAACAAAATATGTTTCCCATTCAAATACATCATCGACAACTCTAACTAGTGTAGCTATGCTCATATTGGTTAGTAAAATGAAAATAATATATGATATAACTATCTATCCATCATATATGAAATGATTAAATATGGATTAACCTTTTTGGTAGATCTACAATCTAAAATGGAATCATTAATTTGATGACTACGAATGGAAAATGGTATAAAATACATACCATTATCATTTCAGTTAACAATTGGAGGGTGTTGAATCATGAAGGAAACCATTTGTCCAATATTATGTTTAACACCTCCCTTGAACATCCTTTTGGGAGTACAAAATTAGTTAAGGTATTTTCTCTTTTATTTACCTGTTTTACATCATATAAATAAGGGATCATAACATGGAATCTCATAAAGGTTTCTCTTACCAACATTTAAATTATTAATTAAGTAATTATTTAATAGTAGGTCTACCCAAAGGATTATGAATTAGTTCCCTATCAAATATAATGTTATCATCAAAAAAATTTATCCTTTTGTACATGAAAATTATGTTTTAAAAATAAAAATATGGTATTTGATGGTTTATTCATCCCTTGTTGTTCAATTTTTATTTTTATAATTGTTTCCTAATAGATGTTACTTTATCAATTTCAGAATGGGATCTAACAACTTCATGAGTAGGTAAAAATATTTCAGACTGTGGTTTTTACAATTCTTTAGGATATTTGATATCATTTTAGATGTTGATGCATTTTTCTCAAGTTCATGTTAAATGTTTTCATCTTTTCAATTACAAATTTAATTTCCAATTATCAATATTATTAAACATAACATCGTAATTTCTCCTAGATTCATATTTTTTTGCGATACAAAATTTATAGTACTTTTATTCATCAAACCTCTATGTTTAAATTCAATTTAACCCATTTTTGTATCCATGTTTTGTATAAACAGTTATTTAATGTTGTGAAAAATATTACGGATTTTTATCCATGCTAAATGATTTGAAAATTTTCATTTATAATCTATTTTTTATTTTCGTGATTATGTATATTTGAAAAAATCACACAATATTGGATTTAAAAACTATTTTTGTTATAAAAATGGTAATGATCAAATTATAGGTGATGTAAATTCATGATCATTTTTTCATCAGACTTAAACGTATTTTTCTTTGCGTTTTTCTAGTTTTGGATAATATTTTTGTTAGTTTGGAAAGGATTATATTGGATATTTTTGTTGGGGAATAGGTTGTTTTGATTTTTGTAGAATGTTCACCATAGAATGTTTCCATTAAAAGTATCATATTTTTAGATTTATGGAAATATATCATGAAAATGATCTGTGGAATAACATATATAAGTGTGCATTGGGATGGTATAAGTTATATCAGGTTTGGATTATGAAGGAATATAGTTAGTCAACACTTACATCATTATAATATCATGTTCACCCACCTTGTTCTCTATTCAGCGATTTGCATAATTAGATATACCTAATTAAATAACCAATTTAACTAGATTTTGACCCCTATAATAATTATTCTGAATAGTGTTCCATATTTGAAATAAATTTCCTCGATTCCATGGATGTTCTATTCACTACTGTTCTTTCATTTGTTCCTTCTGGCATACTCATATCCATCAAGACAAAACTTTCAAATTAAAATTTTAAGATGAACTTTTTATAAATTTGGTGAGATGGAAAAATAAATAATAACCTCTTAAATCTATCCCTATACATATTTATATTTTCTATTGAAGCATAATCATTTAAAATATATCATACTTATGTGGGGCATTCCATGATGCAGGAAAATCATTTTCTTGAAAGACCATTAACAGATGCCAACATTCTATGTTGGTGGATTATGAGTAGTAAAAAACATTTTATCAAATATATACACTTAATACTATAAATAACTCATTTTTATTAAATACTAACATACCTCATAGGTCTTTAGGTTGATTCACACATTAGAAAATTATGGTAGGTTAATGTGAGGGTCCTGTCACAACAAACCTTGAAATATATGTAGATGATGGATTACTCTTGATCATAGATCCAAAACAAGAGAAATATTACGATATCCCAAAAATTATATTTTATTAAACAATTTTGTATTAGAGAGGTCCTTTATATTTTTATTTTCATTCACATTTTCGATGTTTTGAAATGAATAATTATTGTGAAATTTTTTTAGAGATTATTTTATGTGATGTTTCTATTTTTTATAGAAAATAAACTCTATAAACATTTTTCTTTATATTTACACCATAATATTTATTTTATTTTATGAACTTTAAATTTTATAATTTTACTAGCAATTGGATTTGATGAATATTATTTTATGAAAAAACTTTATTTTTTAATTGTAATTTCAATAAGAAGAATATTTTTAGACCTTGTTTTAATAAACAATTAGTATCCTCCCATGTGAATGTAAAAATATAAATATATGGTTTATTGTATTCACTTAAATCATATTTTGAAAAAAAAATAAAAAATATTTTAAGGAATTAATATTTTTTCTCTATGACAGACTTACCAGTTTAAATTATTTTGTCACATTTTTTATTACTATATACAGTTCTCCTTTTAATTACATTTGATGAGATTAATAATACTGTAATAATAATAATAATTGGTCAATAAAAACTACATAATTTAAACATAAATGAAACAATTGAAATCAAATTGAATGATAATAATAGAATAAGAAATATAATGAAGAATTGTTAGATTAAATAGTTATTCTAAAAAATCACTATTTCTTCATATTTTTTCTGGATTCCAAAACTTTATTCCAATCAATATAATATTGAAATCTCATTAGCATATCTCACTATGTCAAATAATTTCATTCAAGATGAAAAATATTTTAATAAGTCCTCATTTCCAATGTATTATTCCAATGCTCTCACCTATCTTTATGTACATTGACACATGCATCTATTTCTATACTCACCTTTCATCGATCTAAGACTCTAAAAATTAAACTGCAAAATTTTCATCAAAAACCAACATATATTGAATTCATGAGACATTTTTACAATTCTTGACATGCAATTAAAACAGATGAAGTACATTACATTGATGAAAATTGATTAATGAAACCATAGATAAATGAAAAAATAAACTAGAAATTTATCAGTTTTCAATGATGTAGAAATAATTAAAATTTAACAATTATAGATATTAAAACTAAAAAATAAGACACACTGTGAATATAATAGCTATGTCTATTGTCAAATTTATTGGAAATTTTGAATAAGAAGAGGCAGATTTTCTGGTTTATCATCATTGGCTTCTAGAGTAGTAGTGAATTACCTAAATATGCCTTATTTATACATCATTTATGGAATACAACCTTTTTATTCAGTTACTTTTCATTAAATTGTAAAAATTGTGGATCTTTCAATGTTTAGGTTCATGAAAATAATGCACATAGTACATGAAAAAAAAACATTCTATTAATCCACTTAAACAACATCATCATAGGTTCATCAAAATTTCATTTACTATATCTCATTACCTTGGGAAATATATCAATGTAATGGTTTAGTATACGACCCAGTATGTGAATACAGGGTAAGTAGTTTAGGATAGATCTTGGGAATTATCAACAAAAACATGAATAATATCATAATGACATGAGACAAATAAAATGGGAAATATCACATTATACAGATCATGAATCATTACATGTAAATGTTGATAAAACATTTATATAATACCTTCATAAATATATCACCAAGGATTTTTAGCAAGTTGTCAAAAAATCAACAAGGAATTTCACTAATGTATCCTTAAACATTTAATATCACTAGATTAAATTATATACCCAATGGATTATAAAGATCACTTAGAACAACCTTCATATGACTTAATTAATTTTATCCACATGTATCATAAATTATATTTGATAAATAACTAAAGGATAATAAAATATATATATTTTCTTATCAATATCTTGGCGTTAATATAAATGCTTAAGGAAATGATCTTTATGTCATTATTAACCAACAAGATAGGAAATCTGGAATGATGTTTGTTAAACCCAAAACAAAATAGGTTACTTTTATATATAGGTTAATACCACTGGAAAATAATGTATTTCCCGTATTATAAAAAGAAAATAATATAATTTCTTGAGTAACATACCAAAATTTTGAGAAGAAAATTAATCAACATAACTTATATTAAAAATGGTTTTAGAAAAAAAATTTAAAAAACATATATAATGGGTATCACATTCATAAAATAATCTTAATACTGTAGTGAGATATAATAAAATGGATAAAAGAAAATAGCTTGACAATTATAATGACATAACACATAAAATGGAAACATGAATGGAAATAATATGTTGAGATATTCCTTACCTTGAAGAGTGTTCCTAAGAAACTTGGATCAGAGACATGGTGGTAAAAGAAATATTTGGGCAGAAAGCTTCAGTGATAAAACTATCATAGAATTTTTTATGATGAATAATGAGTAAAATGTAATGTTGGTTTTCATAGGTATTTTATGATAAAACATGAGTATTTGTAGATTAGTTTCCTTGGACACCTAGGTATTAGTAAATAAAAAACCATGGGATTTCCCATTTAATTCAAAAATAGGGACACCTACTATGTTGTTTTAATGAAAATTAGCTGAGCAGAATTACATATTAATTTTTACATCATAATGATGTCATTAAACATACCAATAATAATAAACTGTAATTTTACTACTCACAAAAACTAAAGTAATTTATAATAGTCTCATATATCCACCCTACCTAAATTTTGACATTAAAATTTTCAAAATGATATTTATTTTATTATAATAATTATATAAAAATTAAATTTTTAACATTCAAATAAAAAAAATTATGAAATAACAAATTGGATAGAAATTGAAATGTGAAAATGCATAGTGAAATTTTTCTAAAACTTGAAAAAATAAAGTAATTTAAACATTTAAATATATAAAGTAGTGTTTTAAAAATAGTATTAATTTAAAATAATCATAATTCATAATATAATAGTTTAGGATTATATTTATAAAAAAATTTAATAGTACAATTTTTTTCCCAAAAAATAAATTTCTCAAATTACATATATATTTTATTATAAAAAAATACACTAAATATTGTAATGAGGGAACATAACATTTATTTTTGAATGTTTATTTAAAATTATGTATCTAGGTACTTAAATCATAATCAATTATAACAAAGTATCATAACCAATGGGTGAGGTGTGCGATGGTGATAGACTCATTGGGAGGATAGGGTAACTCTGCTCAAGTGATGATTTCCATTAACTTTAATTTTTACTATAGTGAAACCCATTTAATCTTAACATTTTGAAGATAGGATGGGGATTGGTCAAGTTAGATTCTTTATGATTCAAATTCCCTTGAATTCTTTGAAAATGGTCTTCGAATGACATGACTCTACTGGATTTGACAATCATTTTCCTTGGTTAATTAATTAACCATTATCATTATCATTTATAGCTATAATTATAATGATAAGATTATTATAATGAGTATTTATTCCAATTCTCATATTTAAAAATGGTCATATAATGGTCGAAACCAAATTTCCACATTTCAATTTATAGGCATATCATTATTATAATTAAATATTGTTTTGTCGAGTATATTATAACAAACAATTTCAGGATCAATTGTTATTCTAAAAGATCGTGTCTTTACATTCACTCCCCCACAACCTTATGAAATTGTGTCCCAAATATTTTACCATGATCTTTTAATTGAGAAAATGTGCAGGTACATTTTCCTCACTATTTCTAATGGTTCCGACATGTATTTTTTCTTATTTTTTCTTTCCCTTCAACATATTAATGAGATATGTAGTCATGGTGTGTAGAACCTTCTCTCTATGTTCCATGATCACTACTGTCTACTCCTTATAATAGTGTCCATGTTTCATTTATACCACCATAGGATTCAATACATGTTAATGGTCAGGTATGTACTTACACAACATAGATACATAGAATATATCATGATCATGAACAACATTTGGAGGAAGATCATGCGGGTAGGACACTACTCCTATGCGATCATAGATTTCATAGGGTAAATGCACATAGAGATGAGCTTCCTTTTCTTCCCAAGTCAAATGACTCTCTTCTAATGTAAAATTCGAATAATAAATATATTTTCAACATCAATCACATTATCCCAACAACAGTTACAAACATAGAACTTCTACTAAGTGAAAGATGTATTTATGTTATGTTTGATAGCCTGAACATTTTCTATAATCCCTTGCCCATGATCATGAAAATGAAGGATCCTCTCACCAGCTTAATCCCAGCAAGTAGTAGTTCTACATCATTTTCCATATAGAGTTTCATATAGTTCCATTTGTATACATGAATTTATGTTATTATTGAATGAGAACTGGAATAATGGTTGATGATGATTCCATCCAACTTGAAATTACGATGATCATTCTCTCAGCATGTCCTAGAGTTTTGGAATATTCCTTTTAGATATTTCATCCATTTGGGGGTGATAGGGTATAATGAAATTCAATTCAGAACTCATAGAATGTTGAATACTTATCTATAATTTTTTCATGAACCTAGGATCATGATCTGAAATGTTATAATGTGGACTCTATGAAACCTCCCCACATCCTTTATATAAATCCTGAAATATTTTTCACAAGACAATTCTTTCCAAATATACTTAAAAGTTTTGTCTTGGTGATATGATCCACCATAAAACATATTGAATTACTTTGTTTGTGTGTTTTTAATATACTAGTAAAAAAGTCCCTATTGATATTACTAGTCTTACATTATTGTGTGGGTAGTCGATGTAATTTCCCTTTTTTAATGTTTCTCTCTACCTTAAATTGTTGACACACCAATCACGTTATTGTGTAGTTATAATTCTTAATTTTCTTGTTTTCCCACCAATAATGTTCATGAAGGTCACTATAAATTTTCATGCTTCCATGATGTGTAGAGTATATGGAGCTATGAGCATTATACATCAATGTCTACATTATTTTCATAATATAATGAAGACCTAAAAATCTATGAATTTTTATTACACATTCTTGAACAATATTGAATTCATGAATCTTATTATTCCCCACAAACACTATCTACATCTATAAAATTGATATTATCTTTTACATTTCATGACCTTCATTAATAATGATGGTTAAGAAATCATTTAGGATAGGGTTGATACTATCCAATTCCCTTATGATTCCCATAGACAATTTTACTAGGCCAATGATCAAAGGATATCCCTGAATCATTATCACTTCTAGAATAATAAGTCATTCCTAACATAATGCATCATCGAAATTATTTTTACCTTCTGGGATGATAATGAATTGAATAATTATTGTATTTTAGAATTTCCAACCATATCATCTGTCACATGTTCCTTTATTTTTTGTGAAAATATAATTCAAACATATATGGTCTTTGTATACATTTATTTTCTCCCAAGAAAGATTGTTCCTCCATATATTCCTAGAGAAAAAAATTGAAACTATATCTAGAGCATTTTCATGATAGTTCTGATCATGACCCATCAACTACCAAGATGGATAAGAAATAAAATTTTCATTTTTAATGAGGATGAATCCATGAACATTTAGTTATTCATCACTAAAAATATTTAATTCTTCATATATTGAAGGTAGAGTTAACATTGTGGAAGCATCCAGTCTCTTATTTGGGACATGGAAACATTCACACACTCATATATCTAGATTAACATGTCCCCTTTTCGAGTTAACTTATATAGTTTATTGGAAATTCATGAAATGTTTTCCATAAACCTCTAGTAATAATTCCATAAACCAAGGAATATATGAATGTATGTTATAGATTAAGAATCAGGCCACTCCCCCATAACCTTTTTCTTGACAGGATCATGTGAGATTCCTTCATTGGTTATAATGTTCAACAATATAGTAATGTTTTGTAACCAACATTTACATGTTTTGAACATTCCAAATAGCCTCTCATAACTAATAGTTAGAAATGTAACATTTATTTAATCATAATGGTCATTGCAACATTTGGAATTTATCATAGAATCATGAATAATAACTACCACACTATTATCAAGGTAATATATAATGACTCTATTCATCAAATCCATAACATAGATCATGTATTAGTTAATAGGAATGTAATATAATCTCATAATTCTAATATTTGTATCAGAAGGAAGTATATTTCCTATATTATTTCATCACCCTTAAGTGATGGTAACTAAAACGAGGATCAATCTTGGAAAATTATTGACCCCCATGAATCTGGTCAAATAAATCATCAATTCATTGAAAAAGGAACATGTTCTTCACTCTGATCTTATTATTTTCCCTATAATCTATGCATATGTCAATTAATCCATCCCTATTTATTATAATGAAAATATTTTATCCCCATGTAAACACATTTTATTTGATAAAATCCTTCTCTAGATAATCTCGTTGTTTAATCAGTGATTCTTCCATCCCTATGTTTTTGTTTCTATACAGGTTCTTTGAAATCAAATTGGAACTAAGAATGAGATCAATGAAAAACTCTACCTCTCTTTCTGGATTAGGTCTAGGTAACTCATCAGTAAATAATTCAATGATTTTCTAATAAATGGGAACATTCTATATTCATATACTTCCATTTACTTCTTTATCATTAAAAATCATTTTCAAAAAAATAATGCTTTTGGAGGGGCTTCTAGCCAATTCTCAAGTCTAGATATCTCGCCAATGAAATGAAAAATAGGGTTTCCATTCAATAATATTAACATTTCTTTGATTTTGTAGTTGATATTAATTTTACACTTTGAGATCCAATCTATCCCTACTACAAGGTCGAATTCTTGATTAGGAATGACTAATATATTTTTGATGAATGTATCCTCACCAATGGAAATAGTAGAGTTTATATACACATTCCATTATTGGATAATGCCTCCAGTATTCTTGATGAATTTTTATACTTATAGAAATTCATTAATTGATTCTATATTCATTGAAAACATGGATGAAATAATTGAATTTGTAGAAATATAATCAAATAATTATTTTTCTAACATTGAGATGACAAGGAGAATACCCCCCCATAGTTGGAGCTATAACATCAGTTATTCTGATATAACAATCAGGACCATGATACCTTGTTCTATACTGAGTATGACCGTGATTCCCCTCCATTAAAATCATATTTAGATAGTGATCGGAATAGTTCCCCTGATTTCCAAACTTAAATCATAGGAATTTATGTTGGGCCTACACCGTCATTATGAAAATTTTGAGCAATATGGCTCTCTACTCTATAGTTGTAACATTTTCATCTCAAATGAAAGAAGGTCCAAAAATAATTATTCTATCTTTTGTTACACATGGAAGGTTCCACATTCATTCTTCATCTTCCTAGATCCTAGATCCTCCCCAAATTTGGGTCCATTAATATCTTCATTTTATTTGATCGATTATCCCACTGCATCACTACAAACTCATGTTAAACATTCATAACACACCTCACGATCTCATCATTGTTATCGTAGTCTCAGTTACTAGATTCTTACATAGATGGGGTATTGTTAAATTTAAGAATATATCAATCTTCCCATTAGAAACCATGAAAAGGATATAAGTTTAATGGGAAATTATTGTGATGTTAATGTCATATATTTCCATAGATTCATTTTCCTTCTTCATCAAATCTAGGAATTCCTTCCCCATTTTCCAGCGCATTGAACGAGAGAAATATTTTTTTGAAAAATGTTCACCTGAAAAAATCACAACACATTTCAAAAATCACCCCTCATCTACTATTATTTTTAAATAGTGTCTTCCACAGATTATATTCTCCCAAAAAATGGAATACAAGCATGGTGAATTTCTCTGGTTCTGAAAATCATAGTACAAGAAAGATCTTTTAAATATAGCGTGTCCATTGTTTCTCATTCAATAAGCTAGTCATTCCACTAAAAGTAGTAGTTGTTTGATGCATAAAAGACACAACTTAATGTTTTTTCATTTGATTTGAATTATATCACTCAATTTAATTGATGTTATTTCTCATAACTAAAGTCATTTTATTCAAAATTCTCTTGATGTTTTCCGTTCTGTCTTCCCTGGGAAGTACTTCAACAACCACTATTATTCACTCATCAATTACGTGGATTTTAAATGAATCACCATTTAATAATGTAATAAAGAAATAGGAAGAAAAATTTTTCATTTAATAATCATATAATTTCAAAGTAACATAATGTCTTAAAACATATGCAAAAATATTTAATTTTTCAAAAAAATTACATTTTCTATAAATTCTTCAAAGAGGTTTATAAAAATAAGGACATTAACCAAAAAAATCCCTCGATAGTGTCCAAAAATGTGCACAGTAAGGCCCATTGACATGTAGCAGGTTTGACTGAGTCATGCTTGATGGGCCTTTTAAAAGTTGTTACACCAACTTATATCTTTTCCTGAACCAAAAAAATCATATTCGTATATAGAGAGAGATTTATTTTCTCGAAAACCACTTACATAATATTTTTCCAAAAACCAAGATATTAATCATGTCCCTAATGATATTACTAAAGTCTTAAAATCGTGTTTTTTATAAAGACTTAATCTCCTACTGGTACCAACTAGTTAATACCTCAATTATATTACAAAACGTTTCATTACATTATACAATTAAATTATCTTTTAATGTTATTTTCTTTGAAATAAGGTACATAATACATGAAAAAGATAAAATATTCTTATAATAAAAATGTAATTAATTATGATATGTTAATCCTAAGTATATTTAAATAATATCTTAACCCGAGGAAATACATAAAAGGAAAGGATGAGAAAAAGGGCCTACAAAAGAAGGGAAGGGAAGCAATTTACACATGATTATTAGAATTATCTAGATGAACATGAAGAATATCATAATTATGTGAGAAAATGAAAAGGTGATATATAATCGTAAACATAACATTAATTAAAATATTTTTATTTGGATGAATCATTTAAACGAGACATTCATAAACACGTCACCATGGTTTGTCACCATGGTGTAATAAAAATTACAAAGGTTATTGTAACACCCCAGGTAAATAATGAATATGAAATTTTCATATTTATCCATATTTGTGAATAAAATATTAATATGACTTTAAAGGGGACGCTATGCTCGATGGCGTACCCAACACGCAACAACGAGTTTCTTGGGAATCTTACGTTGCACTCTAATAATAAAATTATATTATTTCAAATGGTAGTTAACATGTAGCTGTTGTATTGGCGGGAATGGATACAAATAACTAAAATATGATTATATATGTTTTTTAAATGTTTTTACATTTATCCAATAAAAGCTAAAGGCTTAAAATACGTAAAGAATTCAATTTTAGGCGTATATGCCCTAGTTTTCACCAAAGGTTCACTTATCGCCTTTTAATGGAGAACTGTCATTAAATATAGTTTTTTCACTCTTAAACATTCTTTTGGACCAAATAAAACTCTTACTAAGAATCGGGACATCAAAATTTACTTTGTGTAAATTTTTGGTATCTTTCCGATAAAGTTCATTTTTTTTAATGAATAGTGTAAATGTTGTGTTTTAATTCAAAACCTCTTTTTAATCTAATTTATTTATATGATTAGATAATATATTGAATTGGTTTTAAAGTGAAATTAGAAAATATTTTTACCATTAAATCCGATAGTGGTCGTTGGAATTAATTTCACTTTGAAATCAGACTTAAACTAGTGTCAATCTTTTGATACTTATTGTTTTATAAAAACACGCTATTTGCTCTGACAGTGGGAATTAATTATTAAATTAATTAATGTGACTAATATGTTTTGAATTTTGTAAAACGGACTTAATTTTTGAGTTCGTAATATCAAATATAGCTTAGGGTGAATTTTTGGTAATTTTCTGAAAAACTTCAATTTTTGATGAATAGTGAAACCACTAAGTGGTACTTATAAAAGCTGATTTTTCGTTTAAATGAAATTTTACTACTTCTGTGTTTTGAATTTCAAAAATCCGACATACATGGTTGTCATTAAGAAGTAAAATGTGGTTCAATGGGATAAAAATAATTTTTTGGTGAATAGTAACTTATTAAGTTTTAATCGCGATTAGTGGTAATTAGTGTAGTATAAGGTAATAATGATATTATAAGAATGTGAAAACACCATGACACTTGTCCTACACCAATTGGGAGAGTCATGTACGACCAAGACAAGCCATGGGCCAACTTGGGGACCCCATGGAGCCACTTTAGTTGGAAAATGACAATAATATATTTTTATTTAATGTTAAAATTAAATTGACATGAAGATGAGTTGTTTTACTAAAACAGTTTTTAAGTGGGGTTACACAAGTCCAAATTTTGATTATAAATAGTAATTGGAAATCTAAAAAGATTTAATACATCATAGTAATTTTTTTATAATTTTTAGACATTAAATAAAATAAATTATTTATGACATAATAATGATGCAGCAATGACATCATAATTTGATGATTTAAATAAAATGGAAAGATAATGTAAACTATATGAACTACACATGTCCAAAAATTATTGGATGGGTGGATTTAGAACCTTTATAACCTTATACACGAATTATATCAATGTGGGACCTTTTAAAACCGAAAAACATTTTCAAATAAAGTAATATTTCCTTACTTTCCAAAAGTGCCCCTCCTCTCCTCTTATAAAAGGCCCCCACCTCTACCTCATTTCACACACTTCTCAAAGCCTTTGGCTCGGCCAAACCCTTCCCATTTACTCTCTCCACATCCCTCTCCTAATCCTAGATGATTCCCTTTGGGCAGAATCCTTTCAAAGGAAGCCTTTTGGCTCAAATCAAAAAGGAGTTACACTTTTAAAGGTAATTCATTCTCTCATGTTCATTTGTTTTATTTTGCTTCTCCAACCCCCTAAAATCTTTTTATTTTCTTATTTTGTAACAACACCAGTATATTCAATATACTAGGATGTTGTTATAAGATTTATTCGAGCTACAATATCACACAACTACATCAAATGGTTAAAGAACATACGGTTTCCGTGGATGGAGAAATTCTGCCTCCCGAAACGATGATTGTTCAATACTCATTTAACACCTTAAAAGGTGGCCATTATGATGTCACTATTTTTATATATGATATATAATATGTTTATATTTTACTTATGCTTCTGTATTTTTCATTTTTGTCTTACCTTTATGGCTTCCATTATGGGTATACGCGATATCTTCATTTTAGGAAGTGCAGACTACCGCCCCCTCAAAGTGATTTGATTCGTTAAATACCATATGTGGGACGTATAAAGGATGGAACTATGATATTATATATTATATTATACTGGAATTATAATATACCTTTATATAATTATTATTCCATTCTATAAAATACGAAATAGAAATGAAAGTAGCGTTCATGCGTACGTACGGCTTACCGTCTCCATGAACGGTGCATTTCACTTCTTACCTCCAAATGATTATGTAATGTTATAAATGCATGCATGTACTGGATATATACGACATATATTATATCTACATCATGAGTACAATTCTGGATATAATAAACATTTGGCCACCCGAACAACATGTAATTGTAAGAAGTCCACTTTCGACTTAAGAACCAAATATCGACAAAACAATAATTATTAACTTAATGATTACATAGTGTTTATAACAAGGAAATAAGTGATATAAAAGGAATAATAAGCTCGAAAAAGGTTCTTAATCAAGTAGAAATTAACTCAAGTTTATTATTCAGGAGATTAAAGAACGATCGAGTCAAGTCGGACCCGAGGTAAGGGATCCTACAACTCTCTTTCTTTTATGTACACTCTTTTATGTCATTTCTTTTAAGCTCATATTTCTTATGATTGGGATGTTCTTTTATATTACTCCTACTATAATTTTTATGTTCATTTGATGAGAGAACCTATTCCCTCTCATCAATCCATTTTGGAAGTTTTGAGTGGCGCTGTTAGGATGCCGAACTTTCATAAGAGATCTAACCTCTCTTTCTTTTTAAGTACTCTCCTTTATGTCGCTTCTTTAAGCTCCTCTTTGTAATGTTGGGGGATGTTCTTTTATATTACTCTTTCTGTAAATTTTATTGTAATGTGATGAGATACCCTATTTGATCTCATCAATCCATATTCGGAAGTTTTATGTGGCGCCGTTAGGCTGCCGAGAGTTCGTAAGGGATTTTTCATCTCACTTTTATTCCCGTGAGATTTATGCTACATTTGCCACAAATTCTATTGAGTGGTGTATGTACTGCCATTATTATAATATTTGTGTAATATACTTTTGTTTATGAGTATTTACATCAATAATCTATTGTCCTTCTTTCATGGGGTGTATGTTTTGAAAGATACCCAAGTCGGTAAGGGAACCTTTCACCCTCCTCTTTTTTAAAAGACTTATTTTGTTGGGTCTTTTAATTTACAAATTTTTATGTTGGGATATGTTCTCATATATCCTTATTGATGTAAATTTTATGTCCAAGTGATTAGATACACTTTTTATCTCTCATCAACTCATTTTGATGTGATGCCGTTAGGCTGTCAAGGGAACTTTTTAACCCAATTTCGATTTCTTTGGGTTCAACATGTGGTCATTGAATATGTCATCCATTGAATATGTGTGAATGACATTTTATTGTTTTACACTTGATATCCACTTATATTGGGTGTATTTATATTTTTCACACATATTTTTGAGATTGATTTGTCCTTAATTTAAGGATACCTTCTTTATAAGGGATTTCATCACATTTGACATTTCTATTGAGGGTTCATTGTTGTTATGCACCAATTCGCTCTTATATGGTGTATATACTATCCTTTGGAGTATTATATCATGAATCCGTTTATTCTCATGATATTACAAAGTTCTGACTAAATGTTATTCCTCAATTATTGTATTCAAGTGTCTCTAATTTTGGTAAAACCCCTTTTACCAAAATATCGCTTTAAATGTTTTAATTATTTGTTATTATTAATATCCATGTTTTAAAAATGGTTTTAAGGATTTATTTATATGGATATTAATGGTTTAACATTTTAAAAGCTTCATGGTGGTATGGGACTTTGTCTCAATCTCCTTTCATTGAGGCATATTTTATTTTATACACAACTTTCTTTTATACAGTGTATAAACCCCTTTGACTTTTACGTTTATTCAAAAGGAATCTTTTTTATATGAAGCGTTTACTAAATGACAAAAGGGAATGTTTTTGTCGTACGTATGCGGCGACAACGACTTCTCCGCCGTCGTAACCGTTATTTGAGTTTCGGCTTCCTCTACAAGCCATACCTTCTTTTTAAAAGAAAAATAAATACAATATTTTACTTTTCTTTTATTTCGGTATTGAAAATGGTTTTCATAATGTTTTTATATCAATGTGTTGTATTGATATCTCATGATCGAAATGTGGAAATTTTATGTTTCCTTTATGCATGTTTTATGTGATATCATTATGTTATGGTTCTTGGGAATTATTATGAAGACGGGTGGTTCCGTGATAAACTAAGGGCGGGTGAGCCCGTTATAGCTCTCCAATGCATTGGGTAACGCAAAGGAGTGAAACGTTAAGGTTTCTCCGAAGAGATTTAGGGAATATACTGTGATGGGTATTCCAAACATAACCAAGAGGGTTACTGCCTACGTAAGAATGTTATGAATGCCTCAAGTTACCTTTATGTCTTATGTTTTCTATGATTTATTCATGGTTTGATGAGGTATATTAAAGTGCCTTTGTTTTATGGGTAATGTATGATTTCATTCTTATGTATTTATGAACTCATGTTTCCTTTCCATATTTTTATAACCCTTACTGAGCTTTTTATGCTCATCCCAAGTTTTTGAAATGTTTTTCACAGGTCAAGGGAAAGGTACATGATGTGATGATAGTGTCAAGGATGTGTCAAGAAAGAATCCGTGATATATTTTAAATATGTTTCCGTTG
This sequence comes from Viscum album, assembly GCA_963277665.1. Classification (NCBI taxonomy): domain Eukaryota; kingdom Viridiplantae; phylum Streptophyta; class Magnoliopsida; order Santalales; family Viscaceae; genus Viscum; species Viscum album. The sequence goes on from OY728137.1 coordinate 1,665,183,020, forward strand.
ATGGGAAGAATGAATATTGTCTTTTATGTAACCACTTCGTTTAAATGTGGAATGTAATGCAAGTTTCATGATCTAATTCTCTAAAACTCTAAACCTGAAAAGATCCTCAATGTGTAATCTTGTAATAATTCAAGATTAAGTAAGGTTTAAGGCTGGGGCCTTATAGTTGGTATCAAAGGTCGGTTTAGATAACTTTAGAGGTTAGGGTATTCTTTAAGCATAAGTGACATTACCATAATGGTAAGGATTTCAGAAAGAGTCCTAGTTTTCGATAAAGTGAATGAGTAAGTGTATCTTAGTGTTTACCTTCCTCAATAGTACATGATGGTTTTGTTGATATACTCACACTGACATTTCTATTTTTAGTGAATGGATGGATCTAGCAGGCACCAAAGAGACAACAGGTTTGAAGGAAACTGTGGTGGTTCTCTGATTAAGATACTAGATAAAATAGAGGATTCAATGAGGAAACTCGTGGTTGTTCTAAACCAAATATCAAGGAGTCATGATCAACCACTTGAACCTTGGTATGATCTTTAATGCATCATGTACGAGATGACCAATCCATGTGGATGTTCAGGTAATAATTATAAAGGTAACCATTAGAGTTTATATGATCCTTACTTTTGAGGTAATTATGGGTTATTATATGATATGATGGAAAATGAAAGGCATGAGATAAACTTGAGGTTAAAATATGTTATGTTTATTTTTGAAGATTTTATCTTATTTTGGGGGAATGTTTTAAGAATTATATAGTTTTGGAAAAAGGACAACACGCAGACCGTGTGACAACCCGTCGCGTCGGACAAAGCTGCGGGAATCGAACCCACAACCAAAGTGCGACTGGTATTTACCGCCTACCACTGGACTACGTGAAGTCCCTGGTTAGTTTGACTGATTCTTTCTGGTTATATGATTTTATGAATTAAGAGTAAGATGATTTTGGGTTATTTATGAAAATGATTAACCTATCATGGAAGATATGTGATTAGGTTAATTACTTTTCAATACGGGACTTTAGGAGCAACTGATGTTGTTTGGAGATAAATGTTACGATTTAACTTGGAAGACTATGTGACTAAATCTTTCAAATATTTGGGTTTCAATCTTAGTTTGGTTTACTTTGAAGAATTTTATAGACAAATTTATTATAGAATGGTCCTTGTCGAACTTTGGATTTTGTTGGACAAATTTTGGAGATTAAGAATAGATTTTCTTTTTATAAAGGGTTATCCTTTTCTGGATTATCTGATCTTGTACTAGCCTTTTTGGTTTTGGTTTTGGTTAAAGCCTAAAGACATGGGAAGTATATAGTCCTCTTTTGTGGATTAGGTGATTCTCTAGAAGTTGATTATAGTACTCTTAATGTGAACAAGCCTTCCTAAATACTCGCCTTTTGGAGAAAATATGAGTAGAAAGTCAACATGATAAGTGATTATGTTTCCCTGTGAATAAATTACTAAATAAAAAGTAACTTAAAACAAAAATGTTGTCTATTCACTTTTCCTACTGGGGAACCCAACACCGTTTAACCCATCACAAGTTTGTGATTTTCTCGTGGTTAACTTTCTCCTAAACTTGTTTTCTATCACTCTCCATCGGGACATGACCCTTTGTTTTTTCCTCCATGTCCATATTTTCATACTTGGAATCCTAGTATGGGTTAACTCGGGTGACCTTTGTACTTATCTCTCTTTATTTTAAAGTGATTGTTTTACCGACTCTTGTTCCGATGTGGGACTTTCAAGGATGTTTCCAAGCACAATTTTAAAATTGCGAGGACGCAATTCCCAAAAGGGGGGAAGGATGTAACACCCCAGGTAAATAATGAATATGAAATTTTCATATTTATCCATATTTGTGAATAAAATATTAATATGACTTTAAAGGGGACGCTATGCTCGATGGCGTACCCAACACGCAACAACGAGTTTCTTGGGAATCTTACGTTGCACTCTAATAATAAAATTATATTATTTCAAATGGTAGTTAACATGTAGCCGTTGTATTGGCGGGAATGGATAGAAATAACTAAAATATGATTATATATGTTTTTTAAATGTTTTTACATTTATCCAATAAAAGCTAAAGGCTTAAAATACGTAAAGAATTCAATTTTAGGCGTATATGCCCTAGTTTTCACCAAAGGTTCACTTATCACCTTTTAATGGATAACTGTCATTAAATATAGTTTTTTTCACTCTTAAACATTATTTTGGACCAAATAAAACTCTTACTAAGAATCGGGACATCAAAATTTACTTTGTGTAAATTTTTGGTATCTTTCCGATAAAGTTCATTTTTTTTAATAAATAGTGTAAATGTTGTGTTTTAATTCAAAACCTCTTTTTAATCTAATTTATTTATATGATTAGATAATATATTGAATTGGTTTTAAAGTTAAATTAGAAAATATTTTTACCATTAAATCCGATAGTGGTCGTTGGAATTAATTTCACTTTGAAATCAGACTTAAACTAGTGTCAATCTTTTGATACTTATTGTTTTATAAAAACACGCTATTTGCTCTGACAGCGGGAATTAATTATTAAATTAATTAATGTGACTAATATGTTTTGAATTTTGTAAAACGGACTTCATTTTTGAGTTCGTAATATCAAATATAGCTTAGGGTGAATTTTTGGTAATTTTCTGAAAAACTTCAATTTTCGATGAATAGTGAAACCACTAAGTGGTACTTATAAAAGCTGATTTTTCGTTTAAATGAAATTTTACTACTTCTGTGTTTTGAATTTCAAAAATCCGACATACATGGTTGTCATTAAGAAGTAAAATGTGGTTCAATGGGATAAAAATAATTTTTTGGTGAATAGTAACTTATTAAGTTTTAATCGCGATTAGTGGTAATTAGTGTAGTTTAAGGAAATAATGATATTATAAGAATGTGAAAAAACCATTACACTTGTCCTACACCTATTGGGAGAGTCATTGCCGACCAATACAAGCCATGGGCCAACTTGGGGACCCCATGGAGCCACTTTAGTTGGAAAATGACAATAATATATTTTTATTTAATGTTAAAATTAAATTGACACGAAGATGAGTTGTTTTACTAAAACAGTTTTTAAGTGGGGTTACACAAGTCCAAATTTTGATTATAAATAGTAATTGGAAAGCTAAAAATATTTACTACATCATAGTAATTTTTTTATAATTTTTAGACATTAAATAAAATAAATTATTTTTGACATAATAATGATGCAGCAATGACATCATAATTTGACGATTTAAATAAAATAGAAAGATAATGTAAAATATATGAACTACACATGTCCAAAAATTATTGGATGGGTTGATTTCGAACCTTTATAACCTTATACACGAATTATATCAATGTGGTACCTTTTAAAACCGAAAAACATTTTCAAATAAAGTAATATTTCCTTACTTTCCAAAAGTGCCCCTCCCCTCCTCTTATAAAAGGCCCCCACCTCTACCTCATTTCACACACTTATCAAAGCCTTTGGCTCGGCCAAAACCTGCCCATTTACTCTCTCCAAATCCCTCTCCTCATCATAGAGGATTCCATTTGGGCAGAATCCTTTCAAAGGAAGCCTTTTGGCTCAAATCAAAAAGGAGTTACACTTTTAAAGGTAATTCATTCTCTCATGTTCATTTGTTTTATTTTGATTCTCCAACCCCCTAAAATCTTTTTATTTTATTATTTTGTAACAACACCAGTATCTTAAATATACTAGGATGTTGTTATAAGATTTATTCGAGCTACACTCTCACACAACTACATCAAATGGTTAAAGAACATACGGTTTCCGTGGATGGCGAAATTCTGCCTCCCGAAACGATGATTGTTCAATACTCATTTAACACCTTCAAAGGTGGCCATTATGATGTAACTATTTTTATATATGATATATAATATGTTTATATTTTACTTATGCTTCTGTATTTTTCATTTTTGTCTTACCTTTATGGCTTCCATTATGGGTATACGCGATATCTTCATTTTAGGAAGTGCGGACTACCGCCCCCTCAAAGTGATTTGATTCGTTAAATACCATATGTGGGACGTATAAAGGATGGAACTATGATATTATATATTATATTATACTGGAATTATAATATACCTTTATATCATTATTATTCCATTCTATAAAATACGAAATAGAAATGAAAGTAGCGTTCATGCGTACGTACGGCTTACCGTCTCCATGAACGGTGCATTTCACTTCTTACCTCCAAATGATTATGTAATGTTATAAATGCATGCATGTACTGGATATATATGACATATATTATATCTACATCATGAATACAATTCTGGATATAATAAACATTTGGCCACCCGAACAACATGTAATTGTAAGAAGTCCACTTTCGAATTAAGAACCAAATATCGACAAAACAATAATTATTAAGTTAATGATTACATAGTGTTTATAACAAGGAAATAAGTGATATAAAAGGAATAATAAGCTTGAAAAAGGTTCTTAATCAAGTATAAATTAACTCAAGTTTATTATTCATGAGATTAAAGAACGATCGAGTCAAGTCGGACCCGAGGTAAGGGATCCTATAACTCTCTTTCTTTTATGTACACTCTTTTATGTCATTTCTTTTAAGCTCATATTTCTTATGATTGGGATGTTATTTTATATTACTCATACTATAATTTTTATGTTCATTTGATGAGAGACCCTATTCCCTCTCATAAATCCATTTTGGAAGTTTTGAGTGGCGCTGTTAGGCTGCCAAATTTTCATAAGAGATCTAACCTCTCTTTCTTTTTAAGTACTCTCCTTTATGTCACTTCTTTTAAGCTCATCTTTATAATGTTGGGGGATGTTCTTTTATATTCCTCTTTATGTACATTTTATTTTAATGTGATGAGATACCCTACTTGATCTCATCAATCCATATTCGGAAGTTTTATGTGGCGCCGTTAGGCTGCCGAGAGTTCGTAAGGGATTTTTCATCTCACTTTTATTCCCGTGAGATTTATGATACATTTGCCACAAATTCTATTGAGTGGTGTATGTACTTCCATTATTATAATATTTGTGTAATATACTTTTGTTTATGAGTATTTACATCAATAGTCTATTGTCCTTCTTTCATGGGGTGTATGTTTTGAAAGATACCCAAGTCGGTAAGGGAACCTTTCACCCTCCTCTTTTTTAAAAGACTTATTTTGTTGGGTCTTTTAATTTACAAATTTTTATGTTGGGATATGTTCTCATATATCCTTATTGATGTAAATTTTATGTCCAAGTGATGAGATACACTTTTTATCTCTCATCAACTCATTTTGATGTGATGCCGTTAGGCTGTCAAGGGAACTTTTTAACCCAATTTCGATTTCTTTGGGTTCAACATGTGGTCATTGAATATGTCATCCATTGAATATGTGTGAATGACCTTTTATTGTTTTACACTTGATATCCACTTATATTGGGTGTATTTATATTTTTCACACATATTTTTGAGATTGATTTGTCCTTAATTTAAGGATACCTTCTTTATAAGGGATTTCATCACATTTGACATTTCTATTGAGGGTTCATTGTTGTTATGCACCAATTCGCTCTTATATGGTGTATATACTATCCTTTGGAGTATTATATCATGAATACGTTTATTCTCATGATATTACAAAGTTCTGACTAAATGTTATTCCTCAATTATTGTATTCAAGTGTCTCTAATTTTGGTAAAACCCCTTTTACCAAAATATCGCTTTAAATGTTTTAATTATTTGTTATTATTAATATCCATGTTTTAAAAATGGTTTTAAGGATTTATTTATATGGATATTAATGGTTTAACATTTTAAAAGCTTCATGGTGGTATGGGACTTTGTCTCAATCTCCTTTCATTGAGGCATATTTTATTTTATACACAACTTTCTTTTATACGGTGTATAAACCCCTTTGACTTTTACGTTTATTCAAAAGGAATATTTTTTATACGAAGCGTTTACTAAACGACAAAAGGGAATGTTTTTGTCGTACGTATGCGGCGACAACGACTTCTCCGCCGTCGTAACCGTTATTTGAGTTTCGGCTTCCTCTACAAGCCATACCTTCTTTTTAAAAGAAAAATAAATAAAATATTTTACTTTTCTTTTATTTCGGTATTGAAAATGGTTTTCATAATGTTTTTATATCAATGTGTTGTATTGATATCTCGTGATTGAAATGTGGAAATTTTATGTTTCCTTTATGCATGTTTTATGTGATATCATTATGTTATGGTTCTTGGGCATTATTATGAAGACGGGTGGTTCCGTGATAAACTAAGGGCGGGTGAGCCCGTTATAGCTCTCCAATGCATTGGGTAACGCGAAGGAGTGAAACGTTAAGGTTTCTCCGAAGAGATTTAGGGAATATACTGTGATGGGTATTCCAAACGTAACCAAGAGGGTTACTCCCTACGTAAGAATGTTATGAATGCCTCAAGTTACCTTTATGTCTTATGTTTTCTATGATTTATTCATGGTTTGATGAGGTATGTTAAAGTGCCTTTGTTTTATGGGTAAAGTATGATTTCATTATTATGTATTTATGAACTCATGTTTCCTTTCCATATTTTTATAACCCTTACTGAGATTTTTATGCTCATCCCAAGTTTTTGAAATGTTTTTCACAGGTCAAGGGAAAGGTACATGATGTGATGATAGTGTCAAGGATGTGTCAAGAAAGAATCCGTGATATATTTTAAATATGTTTCCGTTGATGGGAAGAATGAATATTGTCTTTTATGTAACCACTTTGTTTAAATGTGGAATGTAATGCAAGTTTCATGATCTAATTCTCTAAAACTCTAAACCTGAAAAGATCCTCAATGTGTAATCTTGTAATAATTCAAGATTAAGTAAGGTTTAAGGCTGGGGCCTTATAGTTATTTAGCAATGTATCGTCAAATTTATCATATCTTGAGGTGAAATTATTTACCCAATGCAGCAGAGTTCAATCAGGGGACACCCTTCATATGTATTTATTATTTTCATCTAGATGTATCCTCATAAAATATTTGACATTCAACCCATGGATAATTTAATATACTATGATTCAAATCAATCTAATGGAATTTAATAAATTACATTATAGAAATATCAATATGTCCTTATTAACCAAAGAAAATGGATTGGGGTATTCATAAAAATTAATTCCGTAATAAAATAGATCATTTTAATATCAATTTAAAAATCCATTGAAAAACAATTGATGTTGGTACTAATTTAGGAAAATAATATATTTTCTAGAGAAAAAGAGAAACAAAATGAGTAAAAATATTAGAAGCATAATGGGTAAGGATTGTGGGTTTAGAAAACATTAAATAGGTGGGGTACGATGTTCAACCATTCAAATAAATATCGTTATATTGTTTAGGGATATAATAAAATGGTAACAATAATATATATTTGAAAATTAAAATTAATAAAAAAATTTAGGGGTTCCTGAAAGGAAAAGATATATTGAGATTTCCCTTACCATGATGAGTGATCATAAAAATTTAGGATCAGAAGCATGGTAGATTTTGGACAATATGGGAGGACTCCTTGAGAGGTAAAACCACCATAATATCATGGGGTATGAAGTGGAAGTAAATATAAATAGAGATATTGGTTGGTATTGATCTCAAAAGAGGATGATATGTTTATTAATTTCATTGGTCACCTATATAGTTGTAAATGTAATACTATCGATTTTCATATGGTATATTCCCATGGTATTTTACCCATAAAACAAAAATTATAGTATTTTTTTCTACAAGAGTCGACCATAATTTTATATTACATAATAAATTATTATTATGTCATTAAACATACTAATAAGCCCAAATTTTATTTTTAGTATTCACGAAATACTATTGTATTTTATAATATTATAATATATTTACCCAATCATAATTTCTACATGATAAATTCAAAAATTCTAATTTTTTTATAATTATATTTATCATAATATGCGAATTTATATTTTTCAATATAATTTTTTTTATTAAAAATTATATCTGATAGAAAATGCATAGTGAAATTGCTTAGTGAGATTTCTGAATGATGAAAAAAATAAAATTATTTTAACATTAACATACAAATGTGATTGTTTTGACTATAATAATTCATTAAAATAACCATTATTCAAAATACCATAGTTTATTATGATATTTAATTATTTTATGAAAAAAGTAATGTTAGTTCAAAAAATCAATTTATCAAATTCCAACTCTATTTTATTTTGAAAAACTTTTTTTAAATTTGAAATGTTTTAAAACATATTTATTTTTACAATAGTATTAATAATTAAATAAATAGATCATTGAAATATAACATCTTATAACAACAACATATGACCTATGGGTGACATGTATGCTGGTAATTGAATCATGTAGTGGCTCGACTAACGTCGCTTGAGTTGTGATTTCTACAAACATGAACATCTCCCATGTGAGATATCATTCAAAAAATAACATGTTAAATCTCGAATTGGTCTTGTTCAAGAGTGAATCCAATGAAACTACATCCATCTAAGGCTCTAAAAAACATGCATCATATGGGAAAACTCTACTAGTTGAGGCCATCGTTTCTCCATGATACATTAATTATTCATTATAATATAAATTTATAATATTAATTAGAACATTAACATTTTGTTGGGAAATTTTTTCCAATGGACATATTAACCATTGGTTATTCAATAATTGAATCATAAATATCCAATTAAAATTTATACTAATTTAATTATTAAATATATATAGTATTTGTGAGTATAATATGACACCAGTTTATTGAAAACAATTATAATTCCAAATGATTGGTTTGTTACATTGTTTTTATTATATTCTTACATATATAAATGTCATTGTATGTGTTGTTTTCCTTGAATGATGTCTCCAAAATTAAATAAAAAATAATTCATTTTCATGTATTTGGTGACATCCACTACACCTCCTCTATATGATGGTAGACACATGATGTCACGACCCCCTCCCAAAAAATTGTACCCCTCCTAGGCTGGAAATGTGAGAAGGGAGATAATGACCCCCGAGTCCCACATTTAGTAGGCCTCGGGTTGGCGACTAGCACTGAGGGTATATAAAACATACAAATGAGAGGCATTAACCTCTAAGAGAACACATACAGAAGAGAGTGATAAGATATACACCAATCAAATCCAACTCAGAACTGGAATATAAAATAAACCCAAGTGCATATATGAATTGTCATGTAAAAGTACTACATCTGGAAGGGAAAACTACAAGTACCAAAAAGAAAATAAAATAGCTGCAACTATAAGCCCGAACATCTCCTACATCCACAATCTAGTAGTAACCAGCCTGATCTCCAACCTACTCCAAGTGACCTGAAGAAATAGTTTGTATATACATAAGGTGAGTATAACAGTATACTTAGTGGGATCATCCCTGAATCCTCTCATGAAAAAGTAAAGAAAGCATGCTAAAGCACAGTGAACAACAAGTGAATCTAAATCGTCACCTAAACAGGTATACTAAGATCCCAACCTCACCATGGCTACTCTCACCAAGTAACACATACAAGAAAATAGCATATAATAATGAATATCAAGGGTACCCCGCTACTAATTCCCCACTGGTTTTCTGCTTTTCCCTAATGTCGCACTTCCTATGCATCTCTCTCCAAAAAGGCTTGCCCATAGACATGTGGGAAAAGCACCACAATCTGTACCTCATGCACCACAAAGGCTTGCCCACAGACACCAGGGCGAAGCTCCACACCATCCTCATAACCAATGTAAACAGGTAGTTTTCTACAGCCACCATAGCTTGCATAATGTGTATAATTTTTCGGGTATTATACCTCGAGCCATTACAGTCCATACCCCGAGTAAGGTTCCTCAAGACATCACAACCTATACACATTACACATATAGTAGTCCATATGATACTATATCCATAATATATGTGTGTGAATTACCACAAGACATTACAACCCTCTACACACATATATGGGTAAAACTAACTGTTGTGCCTAATGTCACAAGTATCTACCAAGAGAAGATAGCGGTGCCAATGGGGGTAGTCAGCCATTCATCCTCCCACCAGAATGTTGGGGAAAACACCCCCCAGGGACCTGAATATTCAGGGTGTTAGTTGCCCTTACTAATAGGGTGGAGTAGCATATAGAAACACAAAAAGTACAGAATAAACTATATCTCACAACCAAACTATGGGCATGACCCAGTCTTAGACAGAATCACATCTAACATCTCACGGACTCTGGGATTCCACTTCTTAGACAAGGTATTCAATAAGCACACAACCATATAAAGAGCTTTATTAGATAACTTCATGCACTTTTTTTCAATTCCACTGTACATTAATTAAATTTTTAAAAATTAATTAACCATAAACAATACACATTAAATTTCATTAGAATCACACCCAAAGTCAATTGGTCATTCAAAATATTACAACCTCACCAATATGATTCAGAGAACACCAACCCCATGGGTTAACACCAGTTATTCCAACATTAATTACAAAAAATACTTTCCCCTAGTCCCATGCATTATAGAAAATCATTCTACGCTACTAGAAACAGGGAGGCTCAACACAGTGGGTAGATGTACTACCCGTCGAGTGTTTTCTGCCTATAGAGAGACCGTAGACCCAAAACTCATCATGTTTGATAGTCACACACTTAGATCTACCAATAATAGGCGTAGATCTAAGAAACCGAGAGAAGAGGAGGAGTAGATCTAAGTATATCGAAGAAACCAAACAATAACAATCACATTCCTCAAGTAACCGACTTCGATTCGCCAAGATAAGCCTTTTGATTGCCTCTAGAACGTTTGGGAGAGGTTATCCTACCATCAATAGAGATCAATCCCGAGTTATGGCCGCGCAAGAGCTTAAAAGAGAAATTTAGAGGCAAAATGGTTGAGATCAAAAATTTATTGATATACATTAAGTAGCTGCAGGGTTAGTTCGCACGGTTTGGAAAACCATGCGCTAACCATGTGTTAGGTACTACCTTGGCCTCCCTTCTCGCAAAGTTTGGCCGCTTGGTTAGACAAACCATGTGCCGCCCGTGCGGGATCTACTACCTCGTCAATCACTCCTCACATTGTTAGGTCGCACAGTTAGACAAACCATGCGCTAACCATGCATTAGCCACTGCCTCTAAGATTAACTATGTACGGTCTAGACACACAGTTTAGACAAACCGTGTGCAGCCCGTGCGAAATCTACTACCCTCTAGTTCTCCTTAAAAGTCCACCCAAATGCACCCCAAGTCAACTTAACCTCGTTTAACACCTCTAACGCCTCATTTTCATAATGTAATGGACCAGAGAGGTCCGGTCCATTACATTAGATACCTCTCAAAACAGTCCCTTCCTCGAGAATCCAAAACTCACCTAAAGAGAAAAACAAAAAAGGGTCCGAACAACCTCCCATCGACATAATTCTCAAAAGAGAGCATGCCACAAAGGCAACAAAGGGAGCCATCTCATAAAGTGAAAGTTTAATTTCAAAAAAAGTTACAACGATACCTGAAAAGAGTTATACATCAAACAACTCTGGGTACTGAGTAAGTATATGTGACTCACGTTCCCCGATACTCTCCTCTAAGCCACCATGTCACCACAAGACACGAACCAAAGGAATATAGAACCCATGTAACATGTTCTCCTTGTGGTCATGGATTTCCACAGGTAGCTTATCAAAGGTTTCATTATCATCATCATCAATCTCTCCCCAATAGATGATGTGAGAGTCATCATGAAGATAGCGATGAAGCTGTGATACATGGAAAACATCATATATCCCAATCTTCTGAGGGGGAAGTTATACTCGATATTCCATAGCTCCCACATGAGCTAACACCTAGAAAGGCCCAACAAACTGGCGAGAATTTTTACTTCCATGTACAATCCTTCACTTACCACAACAGGGAGTCACCTTCAAAAACACATGATCCCCTACATTAAACTCTATGGGTATCTTTCTTTGGTCATCATATGAGTTCTGACAATCTTGTGCTGTCTTCATCCTCTCACGAATCACCTGAACCATCTCTGTTGTATTCTACACTAGTTCTGGTCTGAGAATTACTAACTCTCTGACCCCAGTACAACACAATGGAGAACGGCATGGCCGACCATACAAGGCTTCAAACAACGTAATACCAATGGTGGAGTGAAAACTATTATTGTAATAGAACTCCAACAAAGGTAAGTTCCTCATCCATGAACTTCTGAAATCAAGAACACAAGAGCGTAACATGTATTCTAGAGTCTGGATGGTTTTCTCTATCTGACCATCCATTTGAGGATGAAAAGAATTGCTAAGGAATAGTTGAGAACTGAAAGTATGCTGGAGACCTCTCAACACTGTAGAGGTAAAACGAGGATCTCGATCATAAATGATCGTCTTAGGGAATCCATGAAGTCTCACCACCTCCTCTATATACTTCCTCAACAAAACATTCACTGATCTTGACTCTTTGACTTCTATAAAGTGGGCCGATTTTGTTAAGCGATGTACTACCACCAAAATAACATCATTTACTATGGGATATAATTGTACACCTGTAACAAATTCCATTGAGATGTCCTCCCACTTCAACTAAGGAATCATTAATGGCTGAAGAAGACCACCTGGAACACGGTGTTAAGCCTTCACCTTCTGGATGACTAAGAATCATGACACAAATTCTGCAACCACACGCTTCAGCCCAGGCCACCAAAACTGACTCCTCAAGGATCGCTACATCTTTTTCATGCCAGGATGAAATTCTAAGGGTGAACTATGGAACTCTCAGTGAACCATCTCATGCATCGTCCAGGGAACAAAAATCCTTCCACGGTACAACACTCGGTGTTGTTTGTCCTCCGACCAACCATCAAAGGCCTCTCCACAAACAACTAAGTCTCTCCAGACCCCCACCTCTAGATCCCCCAACTGGGACTCTTCCACCTTCTTCATCAGGGATGACTGTACCGTCATATGAAAAATATAGCCTCTACCCCCAACTTCTCCCATATTAAGATGTAATTCTGAATGTTCTTCCATTACTCTCTAGGAATCACCATATTCACACATAGAAACACTACGTGACTTTCATCTCAGCACATCAGCTACAAAAATTCCCTTTTCCAGGTGTATACGATATTTCAAAGTCGTATTCTTGTAAGAACTCCTTCCAAAAATGTAGTCATAAGTTCAAGTCATGCTGGGAGAAAACATACCTCAAACTCCTATGATCGGTTAAAAACACACAACGATGAGGTAATGTCTTCAAAACATTAGAGAAAACTCCACAGCTTCCATCTCAAGATAATGGGTGGGATATATGAGTTAAAGGGGACGTAATTGTCGAGTCCCATAAGAAACAATTGACTCTGCTGCATGAAAACACAACTTATCCCCAGATGTGAAGCATTATATAAAACATCAAACTAAACTCCCTCAACTGGAAGACAAAGGACTGGAGCACTTAAAAACTTCTCCTTTAGATACTCGAAAAATTATTGACACTAATCAGTCCATATTAATGCGTGATCATTCCTGGTCAAATCTGTCAGGGGAGTTGAAACTCATGAGAAATTGGCAATGATCCTCCTGTAGTAGCCTACGAGACCTAGGAAACTTCGCACCTCTGACACAGTCATGGGGAATTCCAAGACACAACTGCTTAAATCTTCGATGGATCCACAACTACTCCTTGTTGGGACACAACATGCCCCATGAAACGGACATCTCGAGCCCAAAACTCACACATAGACAACTTCCCAAACTAAATATGTTGACAAAGAACTCCCAAAACAGCGGGTAGATGCTCTGCGTGTTCCTCCTCCGATGTGGAGTACACAAGGATGCCGTCGATTAAAACTACCATGAACTTGTCCAAGAACTCATGGAACACAGAAAAAATCAATTTAATGAACACATCTAGAGAATTCATCACACCAAATGACATTACAATGAAGTCATAATTCCCACGACGACAACAGAAAGCAGTATTCAGAATATCCTCATCCTTCACAAGCATCTGATGTTATCCTGACTACAACACTATCTTTGTGAACAAACATTCACCCTTTAGTTGATCGAATAAATAATCAATAAGCAAAAGAGGATATAAATTATTTATTATCTCTTTGTTTAAGCGACGATAATCGACATACAACCGTAAAATTCCGCCGGCCTTCTTCACGAACAAAACTAGTGCACCCCACAGTGACACACTTGGCCAAACAAAACTGCACTATAATAGGCCATCATGCTATATACGCAGATCTCGAAACTCAGAAGAGGCTATCCTATACGGATACATATAAATAAGAGACGCTCCTGGCTGCAGCTCAATCCCAAACTCGATCTCTCGTCAATGGGATAATTCTACAACCTCTTCGGGAAAGAAATCAGGGTACTCCTATAAGACCCTAGGAAATTCCAACTGATGAACCTCTAAGGAACTCAATATCATCTCATCCATTATTGACGATAAGGATAGAATACTCCTATGACCCATCTGAGGATCTCACTCACCAAAAAACACCACTTGCTCTCCATCCGCACCTAGGAAAATGACCTTATTCCTGAAGCAATCCACGATATCCTACACCAAATACCACCAATCCATGCTGAGGATGAAATCATATGGTTGTAATTGTAAACATAGGAAATCTCCCTAAGAGCGGTGTTTCCCCAACACTTTCTCACAATATCTACATATTAAAAACAAGTCATCTCTACCTCTAACTAGCGTAGTCAACACCAAGGGAACTGGAAGCCTCTCTACCTCATGTCCCAAAGAATGGACAAAGGTAGGTGATATGATGGAGTGTGTCTCTACTGAATCAAACAAGGAATACACCAAGGTAGAAAACAAGTAATGGTACCTTGAACGACATATGTCTCGTCTGGTGCTGGCAACGCTAGAGCATGAAGCTACCCACAACCTCCTCCACGGTCTCTTTGAACCTGAGGATGACCACCACCATGGCCACACTCTACTCTATGAGGATGGTCAACATCATGGGGATGTCCTCTGCCTATCACATCTACCCTCTTCTGATCTAAAGCTAGTGTAACTAGCCGCTGCTGCCTCTGCTAGAACTGGATCAATAGAGGAACCCGAAGCATAACACCTGGTTCATGATGACCACTCTGAAAGGTCGGGAAATCCCACTGCTGATGGCCACAACCACCACAAGAAAAACAAGCGACTGATCCCTATGAATATTCTTGAGAGTAGCTACCTCCAGAGATATGAGATGTGAAGGGCTGGTACCTACCCCCGGCTGAACAGAAACACTTCTGTCCTGAGAACCAGGAACCCCGGACCACAACTCTGCTTCGTGAGGAATCATGACGGTTCCCCTATCATGATGATCTGGTCCTGGAAAATATCCTCTCGACAACCTCTACCCTCTCCAGCACCTAAAGATATGTATTCATCATAAATGGGGTGACCTGGCATAGGCTATCTGGATGCAACACCTCCTCGAAATGCATTTCCTTAGCCTCCTCATCGGGTAACAATTCTGAAGCATATCGTAAAAGGGTACTGAAATGGATTCCAAACTCGCGAACAGTGGAGCTCCCCTGTCGAAGGGTAAGAAGCTCTTGGAAACTAGACACCATCACAGTCAAAGCAAGAAGCTCAACTCTAAACATGTCTCAGAACTCCTCCAATGAGATCGTTATCTCCTCAAAATCCCTGAGGAACCAGAACCTCCACAACCTTGCTACTCCACGCAGCATCGTCATAGCTAAGGACACCTAGTTCTCTTTCCGAGCTTGGATCGAACTGATGCCTATCTCGACCTCCTCCAACCAGTCTTATGTGTCTACCTCTGAAACGGAGCCCTCATACTTCTGCAGACTATGGCACTGAAACTCTAGAAGTTTCTTCCTCCAAGTGTCGTCGTCATCAACCTCTACACTACGGAGACCTGATAGAACATCCTACTGGACATTTTTTCCATAGACCTGATGAGGATGTTGACCTGGACCCATACCTATAAAATAAAACACTGTTAGAGCTCCTAAAACTAAAATATGGAAGAATCGACGTTAATTAATTAATTTCTTTCTTTTATTAATTTTATATTATCCATTCCCAAGGTCTGCCCATTCAAATACAGGAACAAAGTAGAATTTTGAATGATCGTTTCCATGGTCTCTACCCTTCAATAAGTATCACCTTGTTTAGTAGCCATTGAAAACTTAATGGTTCATAGATCAGATCATCGGGGGACCTAAACCCCTATGTCTCAGCTGATCTCCAGTGTTTACCTCACTTGCTAAACATGAATTTCACAGTTTCCATACCAATCCATGCAACCTCACCTGTAACTAACTCCAAAATCCATCCTATAACTCAACCAGACCTTTGATTCCACTTTGTCATGACCCCCCCCCCCAAAATGTGTACCCCTCTTGGGACAGAAATGTGAGAAGGGAGATAATGACTCCCGAGTCCCTCCTCCAGCAGGCCTCGGGTTAGAGACTAGCACCGAGGGTATAGTAAACACACAAATTGGAGGCATTACCCTCTAAGAGAACACATTCGGAGGCGAGAGATAAGATAGACACCAATAAAATCCAACTCAAAACTGGAATATAAAAGAAAACCATGTGCATATATGAAATTTCATGCAATTGTACTACAACTGGAAGGGAAAAACTGCAAGTACCCAAAAGATAATACAATAGATGCAACTACAAGCCCGAAGAGCTCCTTCTTCCACAAGTTAGACGTAACCAGCATGATCTCCAACCTCTTCCAAGTGACCTGAAAAAACAGTTTATATATACATAGGGTGATTATAATAGTATACTCAGTAGGATACTCCCTGAATCCTCTCGTGCAAAAGTAAAGAAAGCATGCTAAAGCACAATGAAAATTATGGGATACTAACTCGTCACCTAAACAAGTATACTATGTTCCCAACCTCACCATGGATACTCTCACCAAGTAACATATTCAAGAATATATCTTATAATAAGAAATATCAGAGGTTCCCCACTACTACTTCCCCACTAGTTTTCTGCTTTTCCCCAACATCGCAGGTCCTAATCATCTCTCTCCAAAAAGGCTTACCAGTTGAAACCTGGGAAAAGCACCATAATCTGAACCTTGTGCACCACAAGGGTTTTCCTGTAGACACCTGGTTGAAGCACCACACCATCCTCAAAACCAATATAACTAGGTAGTTTCTGGGAGCCACCACATCTTGTATAACGTGTATCATACATCGGGTATTATACCTTAACCCATTACAGCCCATACTCCATGTAAGGATCATCAAGCCATCACATCCTATACATATTACACCTTTAGTAGTCCATAGGATACTATATCCAGAATATATTTGTGTGAATAACCACAAGCCATTACAGCACTCTACAGACATATATGGGGAAAACTAACTGCTGTGCCTAAGTGCACAAGTATCTCCGAAGAGAAGAGAGTGAGGCCAAAAGGGTGTAGTCCGCCATTCATCCTCCCACCAGAATGTTTTGGAAAACACACCCCCCAGGGCTCAGAATCCATGGGGTGCCATTTTATGTTACTGACAGGGTGGAGTAGCGTATAGAAACACAAAAATTACAGAATATACTATATCTCACAACCACACTATGGGCATAACCTAGTCTTAGACACAACCGCAGCTAACGTCTCTTGGACTCTGGGCTACCACTTCTACGAATAGGTATCTTATAAGAACACAACCATTTAAAGAGATTTATTAGATTACTTCATGCCCTTTTTATCAATTCCTATTTACATTAATTAATTGTTTAAACATTAATTGACGATGAACAATCCACATTAAATTTCATTAGCATCACACCCAAAGTCAATTTTTCCTTCAAAAGATTACAACCTCAGCATTATGATTCAGCGAACACGAACCCCATGGTTTAATACAAGTTATTCAAACATTCACTACAGAATTACATTCCCATATTCCAAGGCACTATAGAAAAGCATTCTACGCTACTAGACACAAGGTTGCTCAACATGGTGAGTAGATGTACTACCCATTGAGTCTTTTCTGCCTATAGAAAGAGTGTAGACCCATTATCCCTTGAGAAGATAGACATTAAAAGCACATGGCATACCCCACACATCTTCATGTCCTTCAAAATAAGGGAAAGAAAGATAGGATTCCTTGAGCAGTGGGGAAAATAAAAGAAGATAAACAATCAAAGAACCCGTAAGAATCCAACAATCACATACATCCCATTCCATCATTCATGGTGTCCTCCCCAACACCCACATGCATAAACTGATGCATCCCTCCACTCTAGGAGTCATCCACTACCACACCCAAAAGGCCTCTATGCCCCCACATGTCATGACCCATCCCCCTGGGCCTGTTTTGTAACTACCGAAAACCCGCCTTCCATATACCAGGGGCTGGCGACTAGCACCAAATGCATAAATCACTATAACTGGGAAGGCGTTGCCTTTATAAAATGTATACATAAACACAACCCAAGTACAAGATGAATCAATCACTAATTAAATCCATATCAACTATGCTAAAATTAAAAAGGGGTCGGAAATACATGCCCAACGGAAAGGTACAACGACAACTAAAAGAAAGTACAACTGAAAAGACAAACAGCTGGAAGATGGAAGCAACTCCTGGATCATCCTCCGGCTTCCTACCTGAAGGGTAATTACAAATTTCATCCTCAACACTGCACGTCTATTGGTCTACTCCGTGTTCCATCACGCCGAGTGTCCACCTCCGGGTACCGTCTAGTCCATGTACACACTGCCTCGGTCCGCGATTTCTGTCATCTACATCCAACAAAATGCGGTGTGGGCATAGCCCATGCAGGGGTGAGTATAACGATACTCATTAGGGTCCCCAAGACCTTGAAGGTCTCACGAAAATACATCAAGGATAAAACACGAAGAAAAAACTCCACAAATAACCTTTACTTAGGTATATGCCCATACATATACCTAATTAATCAAGTAAAAAATCCCAATAATGAGGAAAACACAAAGATTATTGACTTAGCTCAAACCAGGATTTTTAGTCACGATGTCAAAACCACGGCTGTAGGAGAACTGCTCCTCTATTGAGTACAGTGGTCCTGTTGCTACAACCAAGCACTCCCCATTATCCTTGGACTGCTGAAGTACTCCACCTTTCGAGTACTGTGGGCCTACTGCAACAACCAACCGCGTCCCACCATTGGTATTCCGCTTCAATCAAGCGTACCCCCTCATAGCCTATAGAGGTACTCCTTCTGTCGAGTACCATGGTTCTGCCGCTACAACCAAGCGCTCCTCCACTGTGGGACTGCTGCTAAAACCAAGCTCACCCCACTGGGCCATCCGAATCACTCAGAGTCGATCGATCAGCAGTCCTCAAGTCTCATCCAGCTACTAGGTCTTCGCAATTTGCTCACTCATCACCAAGAGGGTACACTACACGAGCTACTGGTCGATACATCCAAGTGTCATGAAATATCATGTGGAATTATCTCAAAAGACTGCCTCGTCATATGGTTCTCAATGCAATAGATTGCGAGTCAATCGGACGCCCGGTCTGCGAGTTATTAGCCTTTTTATTCCAGGGCCCAGTTGGTTTTGTGTACGAACCAACCTGAATGTATCTCAACTATACTCTAAACTCTCGTGGGATATACTCAAAGGAACCGTTTTTAATGAGATTACCAATGTTGTTGATGGTCCGTCAAACAAACGTCATGTCTGAAAATTATTGGCTTTTCTGTTCCAGGGGCCCGGTTGGTTTTTAAGCTAAAACCAATCCAACCGTACTCCAACTGCATCCAAACCTCACATGGATTATTCCAAAATAATCTTCTCATCAAAAGGAATCAAACGTAGTTGACGACATGTCAATCATACATCTAGTCCTTAAGTTATAAGTGTTTCCACTCCGAGGGCCTGGTTGGTTTCGGGTTCGAACCAACCCGGAAATACCTAAACTTCCCTGAAACCATGAGTGTAATATACCAAAACAACCGTCTCGGTCCAAGGAATCAGAGAAAACTCATGGTGCATCAATCGAAGGTCTGTAAGTCATGTAATGGGCGTTTAAACGAATCAGGTCCGAAAAAGGGGGTGTCTGGGCTCAGTCCGACCCGGCCCAACCCACCCTAGGTCTGCCCGAACAGGGTCGGGGTCCAGCCTGATAGGGCGTGCCCTAGCCCGGCTGGTGCAGCCCAGCATGCGGCAGGCGCGGTGCAGCACGGCCCGCATCCGGCCACGGCTCAGCCGGCCTGGCCGAGTGGAGGGCATGACCACCCAAGCTAGCGCACGTTAAGCCGCTCCCCTCCATCTCCGGAACAGATTTTCCATTCCGGTCTTCCTCCACCGTCGTGGCTCAGTTGCGGAGGACTGCTTCGGCGGTGCACCGCCGCCGCTGTCTCCCGCGGACCACCGGACGCGCCCGTGTTTATTCGGCTCGCACCCTCCACGTTAGGTGTTATCAATTGGCCAAAGATAAACATGGTTTCACGTAGAACAAATAACAATTTTATTAAATTAAAATTGAAGCAATCCACCCTACCTCGATTATGACGTTGCATGTCATCGTTATTTGGAAATAGACAATCATCACGATAGAATGGCATCACAGGGAGATGATGTCAAGTCATTGACGTCGAGGAAGAAAAGCCTATGATGGCACATCGTCGGCGTTCCTCGCGTGTGGCTCCTTCTCCTTTGGATTGGCCAATGATCGACAATATTGAGTGACGTTCCTCGGTGATTCTTTGTTGGAAGGATGGTGTTCTTCATTGAGAGAGGAACACCCTACACTATTTCTCCAATTCTCTCTCACCCAAACCTCTCAACACAACGAATGCCCCAAAAATAATAGCAAATCCATTATTTTTATTCACACATGCCATTCAAAATTCAAAAAACTTCATTAATTTAAGAGGTTGAACTCATTAATTAAATAGGGATGGCATACATTTAAGAGGTGGAGAGGGAGGTGAAGAGTTCTCATAAAATGAAGGGGAGTTAATGGAGAGTTTAAGGGAAGTTGAAAGGTTAGGGGCTCGTGTTGGCCCCACCTCACATTATCCTCTCAGGGGAGGTTATGTGGGTGTGGGCCCCACCTCGAACATCCCATTGTAAGAAATAACCACCAATTATAAATAAAAATGTGTACAAAAATTTTATTTAATTTTTTATAATCCCCAATAACTAAAATTCAACCCGCATAAAACACAACTACGGTAATAGTCCCATTAAGCGAATACCAGTGCTACAAGTTCATCGGTGCCCTCAGAATTCAATTTCGAGCCCCGGTTCAATAGATAGAAAAACCCACATGTACGTTTAAGGAACTTCCCCGAACAAAACTTTAGAAATTGATTCCGGGCACACCGAGCCTCAGAATCAAGTGTTGTCAAAAACCGCAGACTCGCAAAACTCCAAAGTATCTAAGAAAAAAATTCCCTTGAAATTTCTGGGTCTTTATATTACCCAAACCTCAGGGATTTACGTCCTCATAAAGCTACAACACACACATGGGAAACAAATGGGGGTAATGAGCATGCATCTGATCCTCCCTCTCCCTTGTGCTCTCCTGGATGTTCCCATGCAGCTAGTGAAGGCGCACCAGAGGAATCAACCATCCATGTAGGACATTCTCCAGTCGATCCTCAATATCTACTAGAACCTCCATGAGTGTTTCCCCATATTCAATGTCAAGATCCCGGTTGTAGATGATGAAGGATAGGTCATGCACACATCTCCTCACTAACATAGGTGGATGACGTCATGCACTCGGGGCAACTGAAGTGGAAGGGCCAGGCGGTAAGCCACCTCACCTACACTACTGAGGACCTAGAAAATTCTGATTAATCATGGAGATAACCTGCTGCCCCGACCAAATCTCCATAGACCTCATTGTGGTGAGACCGGTATGAAACTGTGGTCACCATCCTCAAATTCTAGTGGTCTCAATATCTTATTAGCATAGGTATTATGTCTGCTCTGTGTAGTTTTCATCCGCTCTAGGATGATCATCACCTTCTCTAATAGCCTCAAGATGAGTGCATTGGTCATCCTTTGCCTCATCTCCTAAAAAGATCTGATGGCATCTCTTTGACCACAAGAATAGGTTTTCCCCTTCATCGCCAATGCTAAAAGTGGTGTAGAAACTATGGAAATGTCTGGCTCAAATATAAGTCTGCCTACTCATGAGTGATCAACTACACCCTCATATGCATAATTCTATCCTATGCTGCATGGGTTTTGCTTTTAACTGACCAAGGAAAACCCATCCCAACATTGTAGGTTAATCACAACCTTTTTTCCTAATATAGTCAATCTGTTTAAGATCTGTGGTTGCCCACTCCATACCCAAACTAACGTCGTAAGGAATTGACGCTGCCACCAAGAGGTTCCAACCAAAACTCTAACCTCAAGGGTCATATCACACTCTTGGCATTAATCTGATTATCGAGTATCCTCCCAATGGTATCTCCAGACATGAGGGTCAAGTAAACAGCTTAACTGGAAACTATAGGTATGGGACAAGATTCATGGAAGGGAGGAATGTTTCGTATCAATGTCTGTTGATACTGCAGCTAGTAATGGACATAGACCGTACCTCAAATCATTCCTAGAGCCCATGGGTAAAACTCCTTGACCACATGAATCAACTCTCTTCCCTTTCCCTCAGCTCCTAGAGCCTGGTGGGGACTACAAATGTGGGTAGTTTGAACATGTCAAAAAGTACACCACCTCATGCTGCTCTACTAGGTCTGCTTCCACGTCTGCTACTATGCAGATTCACCTATCCATATCACTTCCTCTTTATGAATCATTTTAAATTCCCATATCTCTTAGACTAGTGCCAGTTCCTTTCTTTCCCACTTCTAACATTCTCTAGATGTATATATTCATCCAAAGAACAATCAACCACAAATGTTTTCTCTAGAACCATAGCATATGTAGGAATGCATAGAGAATTTTTTTGGCTCAGATGTCCTTTAAACACACATCTCTATGTAGTACGAGCATTGAAGCACTGATCGTATCATATTAATCAAGTACCCGGAAGGATCAGTATGCCTCAATGAATACTAAGCTACCTTTACGTCATCCTACCGAAGCTATATAAGCTCTAGAAAACTCACAGCGCCCTCCTCAAGCCTGTCCTCAGCTGCCTGTGGGTCGGGCTCACCTTGGAGCTTGAGGGATATCTAATGTTGAAACAAGTGTAAGGCACTATGCCTACATGGGTCATATACCGGTACTGCTGGTTGAAACTGCTAACCAACAGGTAGTGATATATTTGGCACGCTACCCAAAGGTACCATCTAAGGCATCGGTCAATGTAAAAACGCCTTATCACTATGCAAACCAACCTCAAGGTCACTCACTGTGAAACACCAGTAGCTAAGATCACCATCTACTCTACTAGTGTCTAAACTAGGTGTAGAACTCTAGAAATCGCCTCCATACAGTCCACTATTGCCTGGGAATCTATCTCGCCATGTAACCTCAGAGGCCTCTTCTGCTGGAACTCATGCAATGCGCTCTGTCAGTGTGCATCGTCCACTAGTACGGCTGGTGGAATCTTCTTCCTAATAAGAAGTGGTGCTATTGGTACACCACCCAAAGGTTCCAACATAGCAAGATGGACCTGCACCGAAGCCTTGTCACATTGTGGGCCATCATCATGTATTCTATCAGAACTCCATCTGACTGTCTGCGTGGAGGCATCCTGAACATATGCGACACAATCAAATGATTTAAACCTGGTTAGCAGACCTGGTTGAGCTAACTTAAATAAAACCTTTGAAAACACACACAAAATCAGTGTTTTCATGCACTAAGTCGAAAATCAGAAGTCAGGGTCCTGGTGTATGGATACGTCAGCCACCACAACAACAATGGACTCCCTGAACCAAAAACCACACTCGGTATGCTTAACACTATTGCTTCAAAGAAAAGAAAATATTAGATTCTTTTGTTATGCGGTAGAACCGACTCCTCTAATACCAATTTTTCATGACTTGTCCCCCAGGGCACATGTTGTAACTACCCCAAGCCCGCCTTCCATAGGCCAAGGGATGGAGACTAGAACCAATGGCGTAAACCCCTATAACTAGGAAGGCGTTACCTTTATAAAACGTAAACATAAACACAACCGGAGTACAAGAAGAAGAAATAACTAAGTAATGAAGTAACAAGTGTGTTGAAAGTACAAAGGGGCTGGAAATACAAGACCAATGGAAAGGTACAGCTACAACTGAAAGAATGTACAACTGAAAAGACAAACAACTGGAAAATGGAAGAAGCTCTTGGATCGTCCTCCGAGTTCCTACCTGAAGTGTAAGTACAAATGTCCTCCTCAGCACTCCGCGTCTATCGGTACGCTATGTGTTCCGTCATGCCAAGTGTCCACCTCAGTGTACTATCCAGTCCACGTACTCTCTTCCTCGTTCAGGGTTGTCCGTCATGTGAATCTAACACAACGAGGTGCGGGTGTAGCTCATGCAGGGGTGAGTATAACGATACTCAGTAGGGACCCCGAGACCCTCAAGGTCTCACGAAAATCCATCAAGGATAAACCACAAAGAAAGATCTCACTAGATAACCTTTACTTAGGTATATGCCCATACATATACCTAATCTATAATGTAACCCATATCAATCATGAGGAAAACACAAAGTTCATTGAGTTAGCTCAAAACAAGATTTTTATTCATGATGACAAGACCATGGCTGCTAGAGAACTCCTCCTCTGTCGAGTACAGTGGGCCTTCCAATACAACCAAGTGCTCCCCACTAACCTTGGACTACTGAAGTACTCCACATGTCAAGTACTGTGGGCCTGCTGCTACAACCAAGTGCGTCCCACCATGGGTTTTCCGCTTCAACCAAGCGAACCCCCTCATACCCTATAGAGGTACTCCTTATGTCTAGAACTGTGGGTCTTCCACTACAACCAAGAACTCCTCCATCGTCGATTTGCTGCTACAACCACGTGCACCCCACTAGTCCATCCAAATCACTCTGAGTCTATTGATCAGCAGTCGCCAAGTCTCAGCCAACTACTAGGTATCTACAATCTCCTCGCTAATCACCGGGAGGGTCCACTCCACGAGCTACTGGTTGATACTTCCATGTTTCATGAAATCTCATGTGGATGTATCTCAAAGTACCACATTGTAATAGGGGTCTCAATGCAATAGATGACGTGTCAATCGGATGCCAGGTCTGTGAGTTATTAGCCTTTTTATTTCGGGGGCCCAGTTGGTTTCGTGTACGAACCAACCCGACCATATCTCAACTGTACACCAAAATCTCATGTGGTATATTCAAAGTAACTGTTTCTCAACGATATTACAAACGCCGATGACAATTCTTCATACAGATGTCCGGTCTGAGAATTATTAGCTTTTCCGTTCCAAGGGCCATATTGGTTTTTAAGCTAAAACCAACCCAAATTTACTCCCATTGCGTCCAATCCTCAAGTGGTGTATGCCAAAAAGAACTTCTCATCAAAAGGAATCCAACGTAATTGACAACATGTCTATTGAACGTCTGGTCCTTATGTTATAAGTGTTTCCGCTCCGAGGGCCCGGTTGGTTTCGGGTTCGAAAAAACCTAGACTTACCCAACCTTCACCAAAACCTTGATTGTAATATACCGAAACGACAGTCTGGATCCAATGAATACTATGCAACTGACGGTGCGTCAAACGGAGGTCCTTAGCTCATGTTATATGCATTTAAAAAAATCTAGTCCGAAAAAGTGGGGTATGGGCCCGATCTGACCCGACCCAACCCACCCTGGTTCGAACTGACTCGGTTCCGTGTCCGGCCCATAGCTGGTGCATCCCGGCCCGCAGTCCTCCACGGATCAGCCAGCCTAGTCAAGTGGAGGATGCAGCCTCCCAAGCTGTTGCGACATTAAGCTGCGCACCTCCATCTCCGGAACGTCTTTTCTGTTTTTATAAGGCCCCAGCCTTAAACTATACTTAATCTTGAGTTATTACAAGATTACACGTTGAGGATCTTTTCAGGTTTAGAGTTTTAGAGAATTAGATCATAAAACTTGCATTACATTCCACATATAAACAAAGTGGTTACATAAAGATAGTATTCTTCATTCCCATCAATGGAAACACATTTAAAATAAAACATGGATTATTCCTTGACACATCCTTGACTCTATCATCTTATCATGTACCTTTCCCTTGACCTGTGAAAAACATTTCAAAAACTTGGGATGAGCATAAAAACTCAGTATGGGTTATAAAAACATGGGAAGGAAACATGAGTTCATATATACATAAGAATGAAATCATACCATACCCATAAAACATAGGCACTTTAACATACCTCATAAAATCATGAATAAATCATAGAAACCATAATACATAAAGGTAACTTGAGGCATTCATAACATTCTTACGTAGGGAGTAACCCTCTTGGTTACGTTTGGAATACCCATCACAGTATATTCCCTAAAATCTCTTCGGAGAAACCTTAACGTTTCACTCCTTCGTGTTACCCAATGCATTGGAGAGCTATAACGGGCTCACCCGCCCTTAGTTTATCACGGAACCACCCATCTTCATAATAATGCCCAAGAACCATAACATAGTCATATCACATAAAACATGCATAAAGGAAACATAATATTTCCACATTTCAATCACGAGATATCAATACAACACATTGATATAATAAAAACATTATGAAAACCATTTTCAATACCAAAGTAAAACATGGTATTTATTTTTCATTTTAAAAAAAAGGTATGGCTTGTAGAGGAAGCCGAAACTCAAATAACGGCCACGACGGCGGAGAAGTCGTTGTCACCGCATACGTACGACAAAAACATTCCCTTTTGTCGTTTAGTAAATGCTTCGTATAAAAAAGATTCCTTTTGAATAAATGAAAAAGTAAAAGGGGTTTATACACCGCATAAAAGAAAGTTGTGTATAAAATAAAATATGCCTCAACGAAAGGAGATTGAGACGAAGTCCCATACCTCGTATCCGACTTGACCCGATCGTTCTTTAATCTCATGAATAATAAACTTGAGTTAATCTCTACTTGCTTATGAATCTTTTTCAAGTTCATTATTCCTTTATACCATGTTATGAACATCATGTAATCAGTTAAGTTAATAATGTTCATTTTGTCGGTATTTGGTTCTTAAGTCAAAAATAGACTTCTTACACTTACATGTTGTTAATTTGGTCAAAGGTTCATTATATCCAGAATGGTATTCATGATGTAGATATCATATATTTCATATATATACAGTACATACATGCATTTATAATATTACATCACATTTAGAGGTAAGAAATGAAATGCACCGTTCATGGAGACGGTAAGCCGTACGTACGCATGAACGCTACTTCCATTTCTATTTCATATTTTCTGGAATGGAATCATAATGATATAAGAGTATATTATAATTCCAGTATAATAACATATATAATATCATTAACTTTATCCTTTACACATCCCACATATGGTATTAACGAATCAAATCACTTTTAGGGGGCGGTAGTCCGCACTTCCTAAAATGAAGATATCGTGTTTACCCATAATGGAAACCATAAAGGTATGCCCAAAATTAAAAAAACAGAAGCTTAAGGAAAACATAAACATATTATATATCATATATAAAAATAGTGACATCATAATGGCCACCTTTGAAGGTGTTACATGAGTGTTGAACAATCATCGTTTCGGGAGGCAGAATTTCGCCATCCACGGAAACCGTATGTTCTTTAACCATTTGATGTAGTTGTGTGAGTGTGTAGCTCAAATATATCTTATAAAAACATCCTAGTATATTTAAGATACTGGTTTTGTTACAAAAGAAGTAAATAAAAAGATTTTAGGGGGTTGGAGAAGCAAAATAAAACAAATGAACATGAGAGAATGAATTACCTTAAAAAGTGTAACTCCTTTTTATTTGAGCCTAAAGGCTTCCTTTGAAAGGATTCTGCCCAAAGGGAATCCTCTAGGATGAGGAGAGGGATGTGGAGAGAGTAAATGGGCAGGGGTTGGCCGAGCCAAAGGCTTGAGTAGTGTGTGAAATGAGGTAGAGGTGGGGGCCTTTTATAAGAGGAGAGGAGGGGCACTTTTGGAAAGTAAAGAAATATTACATTATTTGAAAATGTGTTTCGGTTTCAAAAGGTCCCACATTGATATAATTCGTGGATAAGGTGATAAGGGTTCGAAATCCACTCATCCAATTGGTTTTGGCCATGTGTAGTTCATAGATTTTATATTGTCTTTCCATTTTATTTAAATCGTCAAATAATGATGTCATCACTGCATCATTATTATGTCATAAATAATTTAATTTATTTAATGTCTAAAAATTATAAAACAAATACTATGATGTAGGAAATCTTTTTATATTTCCAATGACTATTTATAATCAAAATTTGGACTTGTATAACCCCACTTAAAAATTGGTTTCATAAAACATATTATGTTTGTGTCATTTTCACTTTAACATTAAATAAAAAGTAATTTATGTCATTCCCCAACAAAAGTGGATCCATGGGGTCCCCAAGTTGACCCATGGCTTGTCTTGGTCGGCCATGACACAACCAATAAGGGTAGGACATGTGTCTAGGTCGTTTCATATTATTAAAGCATTATTTATACCTTAAACTACCCTAATTACCACTAATCGCGATTAAGAACTTAATAAGTTACTATTCACCAAAAAATTATTTTAATCTCATTGAACCACATTTTACTTCTTAATGACAACCATGTATGTCGGATTTTCAAAATTCAATACACATTAGTGGTAAACTTTCATTTAACTGAAAGATCAGTTTTCTTGATTACCACTTAGTGGTTTCACTATTCATCAAAAATTGAAGTTTTTCAGAAAATTACCAAAAATTTACCCTAAGCTATATTTGATACTACGAATTCAAAAATGAAGTCTATTTTACAAAATTCAAATAATATAAGTCACATTAATTAATTTAATAATTAATTCCCGCTGCCAGAGCAAATAGCGTGTTTTTACAAAACAATAAGTATCAAAAGATTGACACTAGTTTAAGTCCAATTTCAAAGTGAAATTGATTCCAATGACCACCATTGGATTAAATGGTAAAAATATATTCATATTACACATTAATACCAATTCAAAATATAATCTAATCATATAAATAAATTAGATTAAAAAGCAGTTTTGATGTAAAATGCAGTATTTTTCACTATTCATTAAAAAATGAACATTGTCAGAAAAATACCAAAAATTCACACAAGGTAAATTTTGATGTCCCAATCATAAAGAATAATCTTATTTTGACAAACATAGTTTATAAAATTGTCAAAATATAGATTCAAGAATGGTTTTCCATCAAAAGGCAGTAAAACAATCTTTTAAGAATATTAGTGTATTCCATGCATAAGATTGTATTTATTTTCATTTTAAGCCTCTATAACACTATCTTAATCATTAATAGACATAGATAAAAAATATCTATTATTCATTACTTACTTGGGATGTTACATCCTTCCCCCCTTTAGAAAATTGCGTCCCCGCAATTTATTTACTTATCGAATAAATGGGGGTACTTATCCCTCATTGCATTTTCAGATTCCCATGTTGCCTCTTCAATCATGTGGTTTTTCCACAAAACCTTTACCTGGTGAATCACTTTATTCCGTAACACTTGCTCCTTGTGGTCAAGAATCTGGACCGGTTGTTCCTCATATGATAGGTTCTCCTCCTGCTGAACTACCTCTGGACTCAAAACATGAGATGGATCTGGCATATACTTTCTCAACATCGAAATGTGAAAAACATTGTGTACCTGAGATAAAATCGGAGGTAAAGCCACTCGGTATGCAACTGATCCAACTCTCTCCAGAATTTCGTATGGTCCAATGAACCTTGGACTCAACTTTCCTTTCTTACCAAATCTCATCACACTTTTACAAGGAGAAACCTTGAGAAAAACATGATCACCTACCTCGAAAGATAGATCCTTCCTCCGGTTATCCGCATAACTCTTCTGCCTGCTCTGAGCTGTTCTCATGTGTTTCTGAATCAGCTGAACTTTTTCTGCCATCTCTTCTACCAATTCTGGTCCCATCAACTTTCTTTCACCCACTTTATCCCAGAAAGCTGGAGTTCGACACCGCTTCCCATATAATGCCTGAAATGGTGCCATCTGTATACTAGAATGAAAACTGTTATTATATGAAAACTCAACCAAAGAAAGATGTTTGTCCCAACTTCCGTGATAATCCATAGAACAAGCTCGTAGCATATCCTCCAATGTCTGAATTGTTCGTTCTGACTGCCCATCTAATTGAGGATGAAAAGCTGTACTAAAATTTAATTCAGTACCCAACGACTTCTGAAGGCCTTTCCAAAAGTTAGAAGTAAACCTGGGATCACGATCCGATACAATGGAGAGAGGAACTCCATGTAACCTGACTATCTCTTTAAGATAAAAACGGGAAAGTTGATCAAGAGAGAAAGTATCTCGTATAGCAAGGAAATGAGCAGATTTGGTCAAGCGATCAACAATAACCCAGATTGCATTATTACCTCGAGATGTCTTCGGTAATCCAACAACAAAGTCCATAGATATATTCTCCCATTTCCACTCTGACACTGGTAAAGGCTGAAGCATCCCTTTCGGTAACTACCGCTCTGCTTTAACCTGTTGACAAGTCAAACACTTCACAGTAAAATCAGCAATATCTCTTTTCATTCCATCCCACCAGTAATACTCCCGCAGATCTCTATACATCTTAGTACTGCCCGGATGAACTGAAAACGGAGAACTATGAGCTTCACATAACAACTCTCTCTTCAACTGTGAATCACAAGGCACACACAATCTCTTCCCAAATCTCAAAACACAATCATTATCAATGTTGAATTCATGCAACTTACCTTTCTGAACCAACTCTACCTTTTTCTGCAACTCACTGTCTTGCTTCTGTGCTTGCTTGATTCTATCTGATAGAGATGATCTCACTGATACCTGAAACAAAACAGAATGACTTTCTGCACCAACAACTTCTATGCCAAAGTTCATCAAATCCTTAACCAAAGGATCACGTTCCAAACGCAACATTGTTAATGAAGCATTACTTTTTCGACTCAAATCATCAGCCACTTTATTTGCTTTTCCCGGATGGTAATGAATTGTACAATCATAATCCTTGATTAATTCCAGCCATCTCCTTTGTCTCATGTTTAACTCTTTCTGAGTGAATATATACTTTAAACTTTTGTGATCGGTATATATTTCACACTTTACTCCATACAAATGATGCCTCCAAATTTTTAAAGCAAAAACAACAGCAGCTAATTCCAAATCATGTGTAGGGTAATTTACCTCATGAGTCTTCAACTGTCGTGAAGCATAAGCAATTACCTGATCATTCTGCATTAGGACGCAACCAAGTCCTTTCAATGAAGCATCACTGTATATAACAAACTCACCATTCCTGGAAGGTAGTGCCAAAACTGGATCATTCACCAATCTTCTTTTCAATTCCTGAAAACAATCATCACATTCTTTTGTCCAGATAAACTTAACACCCTTCCGAGTTAGCATAGTCATTGGACTAGATAACCGTGAAAAATTTCTAACAAACCTTCGGTAATAGCCCGCCAAACCAAGGAAGCTACGAATCTCGGTTACATTTGTGGGTCTTGGCCATTCTTCCACAACTTTTGTTTTTGCAGGATCAACAGTTATTCCATCTTTAGAAACAATGTGACCAAGGAAAGAAATTTGTTGCAACCAAAACTCACACTTGCTGAATTTCCCATACAGTTTCTTTTCTTTTAAGGTTTGCAAGATAACCCTTAAATTTTTTTCATGCTCCTCTTTACTTTTAGAAAACACCAAAATATCATCAATGAAAACCACCACAAACTTATCCAAGAACTCATGGAAAATTCTATTCATTAAGTCCATGAATACAGCAGGTGAATTGGTTAGCCCAAAAGGCATTACTACAAATTCATAATGGCCATATCTCATACGGAATGCGGTCTTCGGAATATCTGCCTCCTTTACCTTCAGCTGATGGTACCCCGATCTCAGGTCAATCTTTGAAAAAAACTGAGCTCCCTGGAGCTGATCAAACAAATCATCGATATGAGGCAAAGGATATTTGTTCTTAACAGTGATATTATTCAAGACTCTATAATCAATGCAAAGTCTCATAGAACCATCTTTCTTTTTAACAAATAAAACAGGAGCACCCCATGGTGATGTACTAGGTCTAATGAAACCTTTCTCTAATAAATCTTGCAATTGCTCCTTCAACTCTAAAAGTTCAATTTGTGCCATTCGATAAGGGGGTTTTGAAATTGGCTTAGCATCAGGAACTAAGTCAACAGTAAACTCAACTTCTCGATCTGGTATTATTCCAGGCAACTCATCAGGAAAAACATCAGGATACTCATTTACCACTGGCACATCATTAATCTGAATAGTTCCTTTATTTTCAACGACGTGTGCAAGGTAACATTCATTTCCATCTTTTACAAGTTTCTCAGCCTCTTGATATGTTATCAAAAGTAAGGGTTCATTCTTGTAAACAAACTAAAAGTCTTTCTGAAAAGAAACTTCTTTAGCTCTACAGTCAATCTTAGCATGGTAAATAGAGAGCCAATCCATACCCAGGATAACATCAAACTCCACTAGAGGTAGAAAAATAAGGTTTGCAAGTAGGTTCTTTCCACAGATAAGGATAGGAAGATTCTTATAAATTCTTTTTGCCTCAACATTCCCCCCAGGTGTTTTTACAAAAAGTTCAGGAGTCATTTCTTGAGATGGTATTCCCATTTTACTAGAAAAGGTTTCAGAGATGAAAGAATGTGTAGACCCCGAATCAAACAACACACTGGCATAATCTGAGAAAACAAACAAAGTACCTGATACAACTTCATTTGATGGCCCAACATCTGCTGAAGTAGTTGCAAAGGATTTCACCACCCCTTTCTGCTTGTAGTCTAACTGCTTCCCATCACTCAAGCTCCTTGTTGGACACTCGTTTGCATAGTGACCTATCTCATTTCACTTATAACATTTCACTAACTGTAAATCAAATTTGTTTTTACCTTCACCTTGATCCTTTTCAGTGCAATCACGGGCCTTATGTCCCATCTTACCACATCGGTAGCACTTCCCAGAATTCAGAAGACACTCCCCACCATGACTTTTGCCACATTTATCACAAACTGGAAACTTAGTTCTCTTACCATCAGACTTTTTTGAAGAATTCTTACCTTTCTCCTGCCACCTCGGTCTCTTCTTCTGCTGGTTGTTATAGAACACTTGGTCATCGACAAACTCCATTTCCACCTTCTCAGCACATCGAACAAGCTTTTAATAACTTTTAAACTCACGAGAAGCTAATGCCCTTCGATACTTTGGCTTTAATCCTGAGTAAAAACGATTGATTTTACTATCAAGGTCCCGGATAAAATTTGGAGCATACCTTGCCAAACGAGTGAACCTTTCTTCATAGGCAGCCACTGAGTCTTCTTCTTGCCTCAATTCCAAGAATTTCTTTTCCATCCTAAGTCGAACAGCCTTAGGAAAATACTTCTCAAGAAACATACCTTTGAATTCATCCCAATCAAGAGCATCAATCTCATCGGCGTCCCTGATATTTTTAACCATAGACCACCACTGATCTGCTTCACCCTCCAAACGGTAAATAGCAAGACTAACCTTTTGATTGTATGAACACCCCATGACATCAAAAATCTTCTCCAGTGCTTTAATCCACCCTTCAGCTAGCACAGGGTCAGATGATCCTCTGAATGATGGTGGATGTTGCCTCATGAAATGTTCCACCACTGACATGTTCCTCTGCGGTTGATCTGGCTGATCTCGTGCATGGATACCACCGCCATTTATCGCTTGAGTCAACTGCGCCATTACTGCAACAAACTGTTCAGTTCCAATTCCGACCATTTCTGGATGCTGATTCGGAAGGTTATTTCCTTCTGTATGCCTTCCTAGCACTGCTTCCCTATTTCCTCTGCGGAAAACCATTCTAAACAAACATGTCTTAGATGAAGCAACATGGTAATCTTTAAATGCTATATCATTTCAAAAAAAAATATTTTTGGATAATCATTTAATAGAATTCTAACTCCTAAAGTTATCTAAACCGACCTCTGATACCAACTATAAGGCCCCAGCCTCAAACCATACTTAATCTTGAGTTATTACAAGATTACACGTTGAGGATCTTTTCAGGTTTAGAGTTTTAGAGAATTAGATCATAAAACTTGCATTACATTCCACATATAAACAAAGGGGTTACATAAAGATAGTATTCTTCATTCCCATCAATGGAAACACATTTAAAATAAAACATGGATTATTCCTTGACACATCCTTGACTCTATCATCTTATCATGTACCTTTCCCTTGACCTGTGAAAAACATTTCAAAAACTTGGGATGAGCATAAAAACTCAGTATGGGTTATAAAAACATGGGAAGGAAACATGAGTTCATATATACATAAGAATGAAATCATACCATACCCATAAAACATAGGCACTTTAACATACCTCATAAAATCATGAATAAATCATAGAAACCATAAGACATAAAGGTAACTTGAGGCATTCATAACATTCTTACGTAGGGAGTAACCCTCTTGGTTACGTTTGGAATACCCATCATAGTATATTCCCTAAAATCTATTTGGAGAAACCTTAACGTTTCACTCCTTCGCGTTACCCAATGCATTGGAGAGCTATAACGGGCTCACCCGCCCTTAGTTTATCACGGAACCACCCGTCTTCATAATAATGCCCAAGAACTATAACATAGTCATATCACATAAAACATGCATAAAGGAAACATAATATTTCCACATTTCAATCACGAGATATCAATACAACACATTGATATAATAAAAACATTATGAAAACCATTTTCAATACCAAAGTAAAACATGGTATTTATTTTCCATTTAAAAAAAAAGGTATGGCTTGTAGAGGAAGCCGAAACTCAAATAACGGTCACGACGGCGGAGAAGTCGTTGTCGCCGCATACGTACGACAAAAACATTCCCTTTTGTCGTTTAGTAAACGCTTCGTATAAAAGTCAAAGGGGTTTATACACCGTATAAAAGAAAGTTGTGTATAAAATAAAATATGCCTCAACGAAAGGAGATTGAGACGAAGTCCCATACCTCGTATCTGACTTGACCCGACCGTTCTTTAATCTCATGAATAATAAACTTGAGTTAATCTCTACTTTCTTATGAATCTTTTTCAAGTTCATTATTCCTTTTATACCATGTTATGGACATCATGTAATCAGTTAAGTTAATAATGTTCATTTTGTCGGTATTTGGTTCTTAAGTCAAAAATAGACTTCTTACACTTACATGTTGTTAATTTGGTCAATGGTTCATTATATCCAGAATGGTATTCATGATGTAGATATCATATATGTCATATATATCCAGTAAATACATGCATTTATAATATTACATAATCATTTAGAGGTAAGAAATGAAATGCACCGTTCATGGAGACGGTAAGCCGTACGTACGCATGAACGCTACTTTCATTTCTATTTCATATTTTATAGAATGGAATAATAATGATATAAAGGTATATTATAATTACAGTATAATATCATATATAATATCATAGTTCCATCCTTTATATGTCCCACATATGGTATTTAACGAATCAAATCACTTTGAGGGGGCGGTAGTCCGCACTTCCTAAAATGAAGATATCGTGTTTACCCATAATGGAAACCATAAAGGTATGCCCAAAATTAAAAAAACAGAAGCTTAAGGAAAACATAAACATATTATATATCATATATAAAAATAGTGACATCATAATGGCCACCTTTGAAGGTGTTACATGAGTGTTGAACAATCATCGTTTCGGGAGGCAGAATTTCGCCATCCACGGAAACCGTATGTTCTTTAACCATTTGATGTAGTTGTGTGAGTGTGTAGCTCAAATATATCTTATAAAAACATCCTAGTATATTGAAGATACTGGTGTTGTTACAAAATAAGTAAATAAAAAGAGTTTAGGGGTTTGGAGAAGCAAAATAAAACAAATGAACATGAGAGAATGAATTACCTTAAAAAGTGTAACTCCTTTTGATTTGAGCCTAAAGGCTTCCTTTGAAAGGATTCTGCCCAAAGGGAATCCTCTCGGATGAGGAGAGGGATGTTCTGAGAGTAAATGGGCAGGGTTTGGCCGAGCCAAAGGCTTGAGTAGTGTGTGAAATGAGGTAGAGGTGGGGGCCTTTTATAAGAGGAGAGGAGGGGCACTTTTGGAAAGTAAAGAAATATTACATTATTTGAAAATGTGTTTCGGTTTCAAAAGGTCCCACATTGATATAATTCGTGGATAAGGTGATAAGGGTTCGAAATAAACTCATCCAATTGGTTTTGGCCATGTGTAGTTCATATATTTTATATTGTCTTTCCATTTTATTTAAATCGTCAAATAATGATGTCATCACTGCATCATTATTATGTCGTAAATAATTTAATTTATTTAATGTCTAAAAATTATAAAAAAAATACTATGATGTAGGAAATCTTTTTATATTTCCAATGACTATTTATAATCAAAATTTGGATTTGTATAACCCCACTTAAAAATTGTTTTCGTAAAACATATTATGTTTGTGTCATTTTCACTTTAACATTAAATAAAAAGTAATTTATGTCATTCCCCAACAAAAGTGGATCCATGAGGTCCCCAAGTTGACCCATGGCTTGTCGTGGTCGGCAATGACACAACCAATAAGGGTAGGACATGTGTCTAGGTCGTTTCATATTATTAAAGCATTATTTATACCTTAAACTATCCTAATTACCACTAATCGCGATTAAGAACTTAATAAGTTACTATTCACCAAAAAATTATTTTAATCTCATTGAACCACATTTTACTTCTTAATGACAACCATTTATGTCGGATTTTCAAAATTCAATACACATTAGTGGTAAACTTTCATTTAACTGAAAGATCAGTTTTCTTGATTACCACTTAGTGGTTTCACTATTCATCAAAAATTGAAGTTTTTCAGAAAATTACCAAAAATTTACCCTAAGATATATATGATATTACGAATTCAAAAATGAAGTCAATTTTAAAAAATTCAAATCATATAAGTCACATTAATTAATTTAATAATTAATTCCCACTGCCAGAGCAAATAGCGTGTTTTTACAAAACAATAAGTATCAAAAGATTGACACTAGTTTAAGTCCAATTTCAAAGTGAAATTGATTCTAATGACCACCATTGGATTAAATGGTAAAAATATATTCATATTACACATTAATACCAATTCAAAATATAATCTAATCATATAAATAAATTATATTAAAAAGCAGTTTTGATGTAAAATGCAGTATTTTTCACTATTCATTAAAAAATGAACATTGTCAGAAAAATACCAAAAATTCACACAAGGTAAATTTTGATGTCCCAATCATAAATAATAAGCTTATTTTGACAAACATAGTTTATAAAATTGTCAAAATATAGATTCAAGAATGGTTTGCCATCAAAAGGCAGTAAAACAATCTTTTAAGAATATTAGTGTATTCCATGCATAAGATTGTATTTATTTTCATTTTAAGCCTCTATAACACTATCTTAATCATTAATAGACATAGATAAAAAATATCTATTATTCATTACTTACTTGGGATGTTACAGTTTTGGTCTTCCTCCGCCGCTGCGGCTCAGCCCCAGTGAACTGCTCTGGCGGAGTGCCACCACCGCCGGTCGCCGCCGCCACCGCGCCGGTGTGGCATAACTCCTCCATATTCCGCGGACCACCGGATGTGCTACTATGGTCCATTTTTTCCACCGTATGCACCAGTGGCTCTCCCGGGACACGCTCTTCACTACGACAACTTCAAATCACGATTGCGGCCCCGTTTCGTCATCACCTGTCAATCCGCACATATAAAAACTATATGCGGAGGGTCATCAGGCCGTGTTTGTTCGGTTTGTGCCCTCCACGTTAGGCATTATCAATTTTACAATGATAAACATGGTTTCACGAAGAACGAATAAAAAATTTATAAAAATAAAATTGAAGCAATCCACCCTACCTCGATTATGATGCTGCACGTCGTAGAGCCATGGAAAAAGGCAAGCATTGTGATAGAACGAAGTCCCGGGGAGACGGCGTCAACATGTTGACGTCGAGGAAGAACGGCCGAAGATGGCGTATCTTCGGCATTCCTCGCGAGTGGCTCATTCTCCTTTGGTTTGGATGAAGATCGACGACGTTGAGTGATGTTCCTCGGCGGGTCTTTGTTGGAAGGTTAGTGTTCTTCATTGAGAGAAGAACACCCTACACTATTTCTCTAAAGCACTCTCACCCAAACCTCTCAACACAACGAAAGACCCAAAAATAATAGCAAAGCCATAATTTTGGTTCACACATTCCATTCAAAATTCAAACAACTTAATTATTTTAAGAGGATGAACTCATTAATTAAAAACCGTTGGCATACATTTTAGAGGGGTAGAGGGAGGTTAATAGCTCTCATAAAATGAAGTGGAGTTAATGGAGACTTTAAGGGAAGTTGAAAGGTTAGGGGATCATGTGGTCCCCACCTCACATTATCCTCTCATGGGAGGTTTTGTGTGTTTTTCCCCACCTCCAAATTCCCCTTGTAGGAAATAACCACCAATTATAAATAAAATTATGTTCAACAATTTTATTTAATTTATTATAATCCCCAATAATTAACATTCAATCCGCATAAAAAGAAACTGCGGTAAAGGTCCCCTTAAGCTAATACCATTGCTGCGAGTTCATCGGTACCCTCAGATTTCTATTCCGAGCACCGGTTTAAAAGATAGAAAAACCCACAAGTACATTTACTAAACGTACCCGAACAAAACATCAGAAATTGATTCTAGGCACACCGAGCCTCGAAATCAAGTTCCTTCAGAAACCTCAGACTCGTAAAACTCCATAGTATCTATGAAAAAATTTTCATTGAAATTTATGGGTATTTACACTACATATCACAACACCCATCCAGGCTCACGTCTCAACACAAGCAGCAGGAAAACAAATATCACATCAATTGGGATCTTGTCCCTTTTACAATCCTGTTGATAACTCAGAACCCTTCACGGAATTATCAAACAATCAAAACATTAAACCATATTGAATTAACAGATATATAATCCATTGGTTCCAAAATTTGGAATCTAACCAGTATGCTATCACAAATTATTGTACATGCTTACTATGCCAATTTGATTAACATCAAATTACCACAAGAACCAAATTCGCTTCCATGCCTCTTTATCATTGGACAAACAAATATCAATTAGTCTTGGTTTACATTCTTTACCAATTTCCATCAAGGAAAATAGCTAAGTAAAGCAAGCATATATATCACACCATCTAGCTAAAAAAGAGGCAATAACATATGATTGATAACAATTATTTATCTAGTTCAAAATATTTATTATGTCAACTCCATTTTTATCTAGCGGGATTAAACATGCTAACAATACAATTTCACGTAAAAGAAAGAGAAGCAACGAATCCCCTAACTCAAAGGATTTTGACGAAAACTACAACGAATGAAGAACAAACATGAATGCTGGGTTGATTCACCAAGAATCCTCCTTAAATCTTTTCTCCTAACACATCCCAGACCAGAACTTGTCATTTTTGACAGTCACACACTTAGATCTACCCATAACAGGCATAGATCAAAGAAACTGAGAGAAGAGGAGGAGTATATCTAAGTTGATTAAAGAAACTAGACAAGAACATTCAAGAAACCGTCTTCGATTCGCCAAGAGAAGCCTTCAGATCGCCTCCAAAACGTTTGGGAGAGGTTCTCCTTACTTCAATGGAGATTAATCCAGAGTTATGACTGCTTAAGATCCTAAAAGAGAAATTTAGTGGAAAACGGCTGAGATCACAATTTTTGGATCTAGATTAAGTGGTCGCATGGTTAGTTCGCATATCTTGGAAAACCATGTGCTAAACGTGCATTAGCTATTGCCTTAGACACCCTTCTCACATGGTTTGGCTGGTTGGTTAGACAAACCGTGCGCCACCCGTGCGAGATCAACTACCTCATCAAGAACTCCACGCACGGTTAGGTCGCACGGTTAGAAAAACCATGCGCTAACCGTGAGTTAGCCACTGCCTCCATGATTAACTATGCATGGTCTGGCCACACAGTTTAGAGAAACTATTCACAGCTCGTGCGAAAGATACTGCCCTATAGTTCTCCTTAAAATTCCACTCAAACGCACCCCAAGTCACCTTAACATCACAGAACACCACTAAAACTGCATTTTCACAATGTAATGGACCTGAGCGGTTCGAGACATTACACATGAAATTATTAATAACCCATCTCTTTGCCACATGTTTTTTAGCTCAAACATAATTATCCAGAAATATTTGTCACACCAACACTAGGAGATTAAATTCCATAGAAAAAAATATTTTGTAAATATGATTTTTAATATTTAAATAAAAACAATATATTTTTATTATTTTTATAGAATTTCTAATCCATGATTCAATGATTCCAGTAAACCCTTTCTCCATTCACCATATACAACATTGATTGAAAAAGTAGAAAAAATTAAATTAGAAACTAGTTAATCACATAATGACTAATTCATAATCAATTAACAGTTTTCAGAAAATAGTATATTAAGAATAAAGGTCATGCACAATATAATAAAAATAAACATAAACATTCAAGCTTAAAATTTTATATGGGTTTTTTTATCATCTTGAGATAATCATTATTGAATTTAACAGATTCTATTTCATCAACATCAACAATAAAAAATAGAGCTCATCAAGGAGAGTAATGTTTAGTTCTTGGGAATAAGAAGGGAATTTGAAAATATATGTGGTTCACCCTCGAACAATTCTTCTAAATGATAATTAAATAGATAAATAAAGACCCTAAATTCATCCTCATAACATACATATGATCAAAAGACCAATAAAAAAAAGAACCACAATTAGCTGAATACCCTATAATCCATGTTTGGATTCCGAGGACATCATCAATGTTATTTATGATCGACAATGGTTCACTATGGTGTATTGATGTAGATTAAATGGATATGGAATTATTATTAAATCCCAAATATAGAATTGTTATCTTGGATTTATTTAGTGGTAATTTTTCATCACACAGTAAATAGATTGCTACTAGTGACATCTTTTTAGCGGCGCCATCAACATCCAACAATATTTCCCCATTCAGTTGAAGCGTGGTTATCTTCCATGGTGGTGAAATAATAATACCTAAAATCCCAAGAATCATAATGAATCTTCTCAACTTTGTCATCATCATATTGGGTATATTTCATTAGGGGGTCACTGAATCATTTTATTCGAAGGTAGAAGGTGTGGTCATGTAACAGGTGGTGTCGGGTTGCACAATGGTGGTGAGAGAACATCGATTGTTTGGTCAACCACCCTTCATCAACTGAAATATGGTTCAATATCTTCAACCCAAAATAATATCTTTGTTCACTGATTGTGCATCCCTTACGTCATCAACTCTCCAGGAAATACAGAATTGGATATCACATAGTAAAATTTCTTATAACAAAAATTAATCTTCCTAATGAACAATATTTTTCATACATGGTATCCAACATATAATTATTTCAAAAAGTAACCCATGAATCCATTGGATTTATATTACATGAAATTATCATACACATTAAAAATTATATTTAGTGGTAAAAATTCTCTTATGTAGCCGAGAATCTAAAATTTAGCTCATAGGAAAACACTTTCCAAATTCCGTAAACCATCTTTTATTTGAATAATATTATATGAACCCCAAAATTCTCATACGCAGTATGCCAATATATATTATGAATTAAAAAATGTGTGTCCCTTCTCTTAATTTTCTTACACTTGTGCAATTTGGATTCTAATAATTATATCCTACACACCAAAAAATTGATCAAATTTAAATAATTAGAGACTATTATTTACTAAAAAAATTTAACACATAGTAAATTATTTTACTATAAGAAAAAAACAACTATTAATTCTAATTTAATTGAAAAATAGTTTTTATTAACGAATTAATAATTAAAATAAAAATAATATTTCGAAATAATATTGAATTTGATAAAATAAAAATGAAATTATTAATTAAAAATGAATTTAGAATACTAATATAATTGAAAAATTGATTAATTACACAAATATATAAATTATAAATTTTATTAAAGAAATTATGTAGAATAAAATGAATATAATTATAAAATTATTATATAAATTTATATATAATGTTAATAATTAACCAATTAGTTAATTACAAATTCAAACGAAATGAAAAAATAATTATAAGAAGATAAAATTAAATAATAAAAATAAAATTATATATTAAATTAAACAATAAAAATTTAACAAATAACTCAATGATAAAATATTATAATTAAAATAATAAATAAAAAATTACATAACATACAAGATATTAAATAAGAGTTTTATTATTTAAAAAAAAAATATCACATAATTAAATTGACTAAATAAAAAATTATTTTCAAAAATAAAAAATATTGAATTTAGTGATATTATATGGAAAATTGTATAAAAATGACACATCAATGGGATAATTTTTTTCCATCAGTCTACAATAACCTATAATACATCATTTTTGAGGTATCCTCAAAATATCAACCTCAAAATCCATGGTCAAATCATCCCTTATTGATTTTCAAATGGAAAATGCATGATTCGTCCCCCAGATCATTGATTTGTAGCCATCACATGTTCACAATTGTAACATAATGTATTGAAAAGAAAATTTTCATTTTTTATTCCAAGTCACCAATATTTTCTTTCATGTTCATGATAATTTTTTCTTCAACTATGAATCACCTCTATCTTTGAGGAATTATAATCGTGTATCAAATCCTTATTCATAAACATAGGGACAACAACCCAAACCCTAAATTAGATGATATCATCATAAATTACGGTCTAATGAAGAGGTGGATTCAAATAGTAAAATTGTCTCTCAATGATAGACACTCCATGTCCCAATAATGTCATTCCTTGTTCTCCTTTATATGTTTAGAATAAAATGATAAGGAGACATGGATCATCTAATCCCAAAACACATGAACTTCTACGTGAATCTAATCTTGTAATGTCATCATCATCTAATAAAAAACATTCACGGTCTTCTTGAGTCTATTTAATTCATCTCAAAGTGTCAGTATGACTGTTTCCCTACATAGGAATATAAGGTTTCTCAAAATAAAATTACAATATAAACTCAAACCATATCTCTTGTAAGATATTCTCAGGTACCTGTGAGAAAATTTAATTTAATATTATGTGTCTGGTATAAAATATATAATTTTATAAGAAAACGTAATGTCTTTATCACATCAAAGAATAAACGATCATGACAAAATCCATACCGTGAATTGAATAAACCCATCCATGTTGTATGAACTATTGTGATATATAAACAATTAATCGATCAGTCTATATAACAACTAATTAATGTACAATACTAGATTATTCACAAGAACTGGGATACTCCTCAATCATCCCATGGTTGGATAAAATTGTTGTAGTTTACATACTCTTCTTTAACTCATGGATTTTATTTTCACTTTATCCATATGATTAATATACTATCCCCTTCTTGTTCAATCCTAAATGAGAATCCTATGAATTAAAAAATTAGTCATTGATTTTCGAGAATAACAAGTTAAACCTAAAAACATTGTAATTGAAAAATATTATTCAACTGCTTCCAAGATAAAACCACATGAACGTTATCTTGTTCCACTAACACACCATCTCTAGTGATGGTGTAACCTAGAAAATGTAACCTATCAATATAAAATTTACATTTATATATATTGGAACATATTTTATCCACTAACATTGAAATCAAGTTGATGTCAGTATGATTCACATGTTTGACAGGCATCATAGTTTAATGAATTTTTCATCCACAAAGATAGAAAAAAAATCATGTACGAGTGAAGATTATTTTCTTCATGTCCATGAATATATGAGTTTTTTTTTTCAAAAAATGACATTTTAATAATATCAGACTATCGATTCCTATTCCGAAAAGATGTTTGTGGTATACCAGATGGTATTTCTCTTAGTCGACGATACCATGTCATAAAATCGATCATGGAGAAAACGTAATTTCCATTGATTTTTATGAAGATAGCCCTAATATGTGGAAGAAGATAATAGTTATTAATAACAATTTATTTCATTACCCTTTAATCAACAATAAAACAAATCCTCTCATCAACTTTGAGAGAAAACTAAAGGAGAGAACCCCATGATGATATACATGGATGCATAAATTACTTATACATAAAATATTCCATTTGATTCATAAGATTTTAATTCTATGATGGTACCTTATGATAAGGGGGAATGATATGTGGTTCGACTCTATAAATTACATAAACAATAATCTCAACATCAATCATGGATGGAGGACCTATAGAGACTCCATGAAACATGTCGTTAAACTAGTCCTATATGAGTATAATGAATTTTTATTAAAAACAATATCGTCCTAAAATATAGTCACAACATGGGGGATGATATCCCATAGTTTTTGATGAAGAGACCCAACATGGCCTGCCCTGATATCTCATTCAATATGATCAAAATAATTTTAACCCTCTTGATATGTAAATATCATTATCCACTAGTAACAATAAATGTTGTATTAGTATAATAAAAATTAATCAATAACAAAAATAAATTCAAAATCTAAAATTTCAT
Organism: Viscum album; assembly: GCA_963277665.1. NCBI lineage: Eukaryota > Viridiplantae > Streptophyta > Magnoliopsida > Santalales > Viscaceae > Viscum > Viscum album. The sequence continues at coordinate 1,665,227,831 of OY728137.1, forward strand.
GTAGTGAAACATGATATAGAAATAACAATCACAAACCTCAATGGAACTCCATTTCCATAGGCATATTTACTTTCTCAATACACCCATTAGTGTGTATATTTTCATATCCCTACTCAAATACACTAAATACAAACCCCAAAAATTCAGATGTTGAGAATATATAAAATAAAGTAACGAATATATATAAAATAATGTTCTAGAAAACACAAAATCAATGAAATGAGTTCATATTACTGTCAATGGAAGAACCTCCATAACTACATGTGAATGTGGAAAAACATGTAACTAACTAGTCTCATCATTCCTTTATTTTGACTTAGTACCCTATGTCATGATACTCTATTGATATGAGTACTACTTCAATAATGTACCACAAATTCCACCTCTACTACCATCCATACAATTTTGAGTTTTTTTTATTAATGATAAAATGGAAGTTAAAAAAAGTTCAAAGGGTCTAAAATAATGAAGTCCAAGTGTATCTACCATTGAAAGGATAACACACACAAAGGGGTGGAATCTGAGAGAATTAAAAATACAATAATAGCTGTCCAATAATTTCCAAGAGGCTATGAAGTCAGCCACCTTGTTGTCATCCCTCCTTGTATGTGACATATCTGGGTGGGTGCAGAGCAGTCCTTTTCATATGCAGATGAGATAAGAGATTTCCCATGTGGTGATTATTTCATTGCAGGTGGATTTATATAGTATAAGAGATTTTATATCCACCCAATCCAGGGGAATACCATGAGTGTAACAAATTTAATGACCCATAATATTTATTATAGCTTCCACCATGAGGAGGCACCCTTGTATGTAGAAGAAAATGAAGGCTAGCATGACAAAACCTGTGTGGTCGTGAATCACCACCAACCAAAACAAGACCTCCCATACAAGAACAGTCAGAGTATAACTTCATACCCCTATATGTGGGTTTCTATATTACCCAGTTTATATACAGAAATAGACTTTAGTGGGAACATACGATCAGAATTAGGGCTCAAAGGGAAGGGGAGAGTGCACATTTATTATAAAGAAGACTGATCTCAGCCACCATGGGTCTCTCCTAGATCACCATTGTAATGTATATGATCACTATACACTTATGTCATTTTATATTACTGGTATTAATAATTTGCTTGCATCCATAAAAAAATATTAAGTTTTGAGATTTCCATTTACAAGGGTTTTCCACCATTCCAAGAACCTAAGAGTGAAATAATTCATAACTGGTTTGATCCTAAAACACTCCCTGATTAAAAATGCTAAAATAGATCCAAACTACATTGTCTTAGTATCTAATAAAAAACAAATGGGAATAATATTCTTCTAGTGATACACAGTAGCATGTGCATTTAGAGACCATGTAAATACTCTTACTTTTCCACATATCATCATTTTGATGATCATGGTAAGGAAAACACCAGAACATAATGTTTAGTTTTTATAGGAATTCATTTCACCAGAGAGTGAATCCACTTTTCATAATTCACATAACAGTGCTTCCTAGAATTACAATATATTCCTCTTGGTCATCTAGATGAATCCCCTTTTCCTCTGCTCATAGCCTTCTTTCAGGATCCCCTTATAAATGAGATCAGGTTTCACCACATCCATAAACATCCTATAATAAAATATATTAATCAAGGAAATAATATCAAATTTATTTCCATCATGAAAACATTTCACCACAATTTAATCATCTACTACTAGATTTGTGACCAATTTTTATAAATCATTAATGTTACAAGCATAGTTCATCATAGATATATTCCTTTGGGTCAACCATGTTAACTCTTCCTCCCTCTATTTAATGAGTGTCCCTAAGTAAAATAGTTTTTGGAATTCTTTTTGATGAAATTTTATACAGTAACAACCATGCGATTATCATGAGCTCATAAATACTAAAATTAATTAATTAATCATCATTTTTAAAATTAATAAAACATAAAACATTTCCCTGAATGATTATATAAATGGTCAAGAATTTCCTAGATAAACACAGTCTAGAACTCAGCTACCTCAGTTCCATCCTTGACTATAATAGATGAAGAGAGATAAAACTAGAATTAATGTTTTAGATCATGAAATTACCAATTAACACAAACTATATATCTGTCCATAAAATATATATAGTGAGGAACATTATTATAAAAAATATATCATGCTACTTCACCTAGAACTATTGAAACCTATTGTCTCGCAACTATAGATTCATAAACATATATTTCCTCCTATCATCATACAAAAAACATCATCATGAAAAAATGTGTCTAAAATGAGATACACATCCTTTCAGAAACAAAACACAATATGAAAAATATTAGATAATATTGATTCATTTATAGATATTACATGTAACCCCTCATACACATCCACATGAAAAAAACATAGGAACTATCACTACCATAAATAATCCCTATGTTGGGACATGGCTAACAAAGGGTACCAATTTTTATATTCCAAAGGTGCCCATTAGACCGCCATTTCATCACTTTAAAAATAATACATTTAACATATTATTCTCGTTATTAATTCACAATTATGAGAAGTTTCGTAAAATTACTCAATGAATAAATAATATTTTCAACTCTTACAGCCCAATCATTACATTCATGTCTATTTGTTCTTAATATGGTTAATGTAATAAAAATCGAGATCATATAATGATTCATTTATAATAATATCTTATTTTATTATAGGAAATCATTTAAATCATAGAAAATAATAACATCACACAAAATGATCATCACCCATCCTAAAATAATATCTAACTATAATAGTGAAAATCATGAACAATAATAACACCCTACGAATTTGGATTTTTCTCTGCACATGGTCTTACTACTCTAATACATGAGATCATGTCCATGGATCAAGTCATCCAAGTTCATGTCTACCATTTCCAAATAATAATAAAATTCACAAGGAAACAAAACAAATTTGATACAGGTTTTTCACATACCAACCAGTGTAACACATGTTGATGTCATGGGATGGTTCATTAGTGACCAATGGTGTACATCCTCATATACTAGAGGATTCCAACTATCATTATGGGTCATATGAGAAATTTTGAGAGGCTATAACTTCTTTATCCATGTATCAAAATAATATAAATTTATAAACAATTAAAAAATAACAATAAACAAAAACCCAAAAGACCATCGTCTCTTGATAAATCCAAAATATTGAAAATGAATATAAATGAAATTAGTAAAAATTTTAATTCCATATATTTTTAGAGTTTATAATGAAAAAAATAAATGCACCCTAGATTCTCCCATTTGGTTATCAGCATCTTGTGTGGTTCCTTCATCAATGTTCAATCTTGAATCCCAACACAACCATATAACAAAAGGATCTTTTCATTATCATGTCATTAATAATGGTAGTTTATTTGGGAACCAATTAGGCATCCTATAAAAGGTGTGAGTACCAATAAGTAGTTCACCAACAAAAACATTTAAGGAAGTAACATGTCTACAATATTTTATGGTGTAATATAAGAAATTATAAACAAAAACAAAAAAGTAATCATAATTCAAATTTTATTAATATTTATTCATCAAAATTGGATATTAGGTTCAAGGTGATATACAATATAATCATAGATGATTCGACCCATACCAGAGTAGAAAAAATATAGTAGTGATTCCAAAATCAATATTTCATGAGTTATATTTATTCAAATTAATTAAAATTTAATTCAATAGATTTGAATGTCAGTCTAGGAACCATTATCTTGGATCAGGGAATATCATTCCATTTCCAATATATTAGGGTCCTACAGAATCATATTTGATCCCTATTGGTTTTTATAACATCATAAACTTACCCAAACCTCATTGTTTATATGCAAATCATAAGGGCCTACAAATTCAATATAGAATACGATGGTTATTTAGATCATCGGGCACTAACCCACACATAATTAATGAATCTCATATACCATAATATTTAAATCACGTTTTAACATCATTAACCGTCTAATCAATTATTCATATAAAAATTCACCATGTCATTTATAAATAACAACCATGTTAATTTTCCATAATTAAAATGAATAAAATGGTCAATTCATCAATAATGGAACCTTTTATACTATTTAGAATGTAATTTACCAGTTTGTATTCATTACCTTTATCCAAAAAAATGTAAAAAAGAAAACAATATCTTCAATACATTTTTATATACACAGTTCTTTAAAAATTCCTCAATGAATAAAAATAAATAAAACATCATCTTCAAAGTAATCCATTTACATTTTAAAGAATATTCATTTCAAAATGATGCATAATAAACATTATATTTTTTATTTAAAAATTGTTATTTAGTTTACATTAACATTGTGTAGAGGATTTTTAAATGTATTAGTTCATAATGACTATAATTTAAAGAAAACAAATTCTAATCATTTAATAAATTAAAAACATACTAACACAAAAAATAATAATGAAAAATTTAATGAATAATAATCTTTTAACCCATGAAGTGTCATATTCTAGTTAAATAATTAACATTTGGAAATCCTTACACTAATAAATCTCATATATGAATGAACAATGAATCAAATGTAAACTAAAAATGAATAACTAAATTTTATGTCAATGCCGAATTAAGAGGCATGACATATAATAAATATCATCAGGAAACCCATATTAGAAAATATGACATATACAACATATGTAAAAGTTGGCCAAAAAATATGTACGTATAAAGTCACCAATATTCTCACTCAAATCTCTCAAAAATACTCACATTATTGACACCTTAATATCATTCAGGACACTAAAATATGAGTTAATCGGAAATGAGAAGTTATAAACTTGCATATATATCATTCCATGATAGTATAAATATAATCGTAGGGTTATTTGTGCCATATAATATATAGGTGGTCCTCTATCATTCAATCATTAATCACAAGGATAATACAATTCCAAATGAGAATATGTCATTAAAATCATATACATTCCACATCCAACAAAACTAAATCTATATGATCCTAAACCCAAATAATGTAAACATTGATCAAAATACATTTGAATAATTTAATATTCACATTATAATAGTGTAATGTCATGGACCTCTTCGGCCCATTCCTTTGTCAAAAAGAGGGTCACGAAGTGTTCTGGAGGGTAAAATGGACTTTTCCCACACTTTTCAGATTTTTTTAAATACACGCCGTGTAGTGTGAGTACACGCCGTGTACCCCCTCGCCGGTTATACCCTGTGCTGAAGGCTGTTTCCTTGCCGTGTGAAATAAATGGGTACACACCGTGTACCCAATACTACGCACTGTGTAGTCCCTCCCCACATACGCGTTACCTTGAAACTGTCTGTTGACCATTCAACAGCCGTGTGCCGTGTTGGAGCCGTGTCCTTACCGTGAGAAATAAATGGGTACATGCCATCTACCAAATACTACACGTCGTTTAGTACCTCCCCGCGTATGCGTTACATTCAAACTGTGTGTTAACCAGTCAACGACTGCGTTCCACGTTGAAGGACTTGTTGGAAGCCGTGTGGTGACCGTTTGAAATGGCTAAGTACACGCCATGTACCATAAAGTAAATTCCGTGTACTTTTGTTGTTCACACCTATAAAATTAGGTTTCCCCTCCTCATTTTCAACTGACCCCTCTCCTCCCCATTCCTCTGAGCAGAGCTCTCCCAAGAGACTCAAACGCTCTTTTTCTTCCATAACTTCTTCATCTAAGCACCGATTTACGATCTGTCAATGGACATGGGATCATAATGATGAGGCGGAACTTATGAGCATGGATCTATTGCCTTTACTTTGTACTTTCCTTTTCAAATTCTACTCGAGGAGGTTTTGTTGGGATTTTACAAAAGTGACGGATGTCGACAGACGTCTTCTAATGTTGATTCGAGGGAGCGTTGGGATCAGAACCTGTTGAGGTAGGGATCTTACCTTTGTCTCTATAAATTTTGCATCATGCAGGTGGGTGTCCTCTTGTTTATGAGAAACACTTTTGAACAGTTTTAACAAAGATAATAACTGGTTAAAGAACGAGAATGGGTAAGTTGTTATGTTTATATTTATATCCTGTAATATTATGTTGTGAATTGAATAGGATTATGCCTACTAAAAATCATGGTCATTGGGGGCCTTTGATTGTGCAATTAAATGTTTCCCTATCTATCTAGACCATTTATGGATGGAAACTTCATGGAATGTGAAATTTGGTTAATCACGTAAAGTTGGATGATTAAATGAAAATCGGGTACCCTTGTGTGATCACCTCAGTTGAATTAAACTAAAATAATAAACATGTGGGTGTTGTTGGGGTTAATTTATGTGAAATGGGTGTTTTTGTGGGTTTTCATGGACCGGGTGAGTAACGGGGATGCGGTTGGATTTTTTGTGTGTTTGTGTGAATGCTATATTGGTGATGGGTAGCGGGGCTACGATGAACGGTATCAAGGGATGATGATGTACGATGTGGTTGTGGTTATGGTGGTTGGCAGCAGGGCTGCAGGGATGGGTTTGAATGTGAACGAACTATGGGATGTGTTTAATAAATAAAAGTGGAAGATTTAATATATGGTGGGGCATGATAGTAGAATGGGAATAATAGTTAATGGGGTTGGTTGGTTAACAAGAAGGACTTGGTTGTGTTTCTTGTGTTTTCCTAAATTGATTTGTGGATGGCAGGGATATGATTTATGAATGATCGATGTTGTTGGTTGTGGATAATTGCCCAGTAGTTATGGAACTAATAAATTGATTCCATTGAAACATGAAAAACTAAATGGGGTTGGGGTTGTTTGTTGTATACATGCTTCGTAGTAGCACTGCCGAGGCACGTGCTCAGTTTTCTGTTAGAATTCATAGGTTGGGCTGAGTGTTTGGTATATATATATATATATATATATCTGTATCTTTGGGTTTTATCACACCCCACCCATGTTGAGCACTTAGTGACAAACACTCTCATTTCATGGGAGATGGTGTTTTCCCCTTAGTTACTAGCTCCTTTATGCTCCTTCTTCCCTAGGCTGTGATGGCTTGAGGCGACCTTACACCCAAGACTCTTCGGGTAGGATTCGATTGGGGTGGTTTTAGCCCAAGACACTTTGGGAAGGTTTTACTATTTCCCATGAACCTTCGAGATGGGTCCCAGTTGTGTTTGGGCGAGATACATGGTTGTGAGGCCTAGGTGTGTGCGAGTAGGATACATGGTGGTGTGGCCCAAGTGTGTGCGGGTGGGAAAAGTGTGGTAGCGTCTGGACATTCACCGTTAGGAAGCGCAACTAGCTAGTGGTGGAAAATGGTGTGGGGAACCCAATAATCTAGTTCTTATATACTACTACCTGTTGTGATTGTGTTTTTGTGAGTGTGGCTGGTGAGGTTGGGTGGATAGAATTCCTTTCTAGGTTTCTTCGATTGTTATCACGGGGAATTTGGATGTCTCCCCACTTGTGCACAAGAGCGTTAGGTTTCCCTACTGAGTTTACTTGTATGCTCACCCTACGTTTACTTTCAGGTTTCTAGGAGGACTATCAGGGCCGTGCCAGACCCTACTAGTCGGGACAGTTGGATTTGCTGCAGTTTGTTGTACTTGTTCTTTTTGTATTGTACTTTTTGAGCTTTCTTGTACTTGTACCTTATTTGAGAACTATTTAAACATTCATGTGGGATTAGTTTGGGTTTATTTCTATACACTTGTTCTTTTCCTTTTTGGTGGTTGACTTGTCCTATCTTCTGATCTTAAATAATAATAATAAGGGTAATGCTTCCCATATTTTTGAAAACTCATACCCTTGGTGCTAGTCACCACCCCGGGGCCTACTGGAGGCAGGACTAAGGGGTCATTATCTCCTTTTCACCATTTCCAGCTCAGGAGGGGCATCTTTGGTGGGAGGGGGTCATGATAGAATGGTATTAAAGGTGATGGATGAGAGATAGGATGGAGTCTAGAGTTAGGCACAATGAGGATTGCATGGGATGGTAGGGAAACAGTTTTGGTTAATCTTGGTGTGTGACACAGGCTAGGGAATACCGGCTATTACACAAGATTTTAGGCCCCCCCGTGATCCGATTCAAGGACTCTGAGCCTACCAGATAACCAAGTGAGACCACATTGATTGCAGGGTAGAGACCCTAGGGAAGGTACATGCATCATCACGATTGTGTTTTACTTGATTTGGGCGTTCTGGTAAAAAAATTAAAATAATGTGATAAAATAAAAGCATGAGAAATTTCCTTACTACTTGGGCTTAGGCGATCCTTGTTTACCGTATAGCTATGGAACCTAGACGTCGTCCTCGGGTGACTCAGACGGCCAAGGCCCAGCAGATTCTGGCGGTCGATCAGTTGAGTATTGACCTAGAGGAGGAAGATATCCAGTGGCAGAAGACTCTCTGTTCTTTTCAGTGGCAAACCCTCAAGAAGTACGAGGGTAATACTTCGGATACAGAGACGAAGGGGTGGATTGAGGAGATGGGGATCACTTTTACCTTGATCTGTGCTCCGAGGGAGTACTATGTTCCCCTATCAGTTAGTCAGCTGAGATTTGCGGCACAACAGTGGTGGATGCTCTACCTCAGAGAGAGGATAGAAGCAAGGGTTCCATGGGTTGACTTTGAGAAGGAATTCCATGAGGAATTCATTTCTTCCATGATCAAGGCGGAGAAGCAGAAAGAGTTACTCTCCCTCCAGCAGGGGAGTATGTCAGTACGAGAGTTGGGGATCAAGTTTAAGGATCTCCTATGCTTTTCTCCGGATCACTTTATGGATGAGGAGTCTCGGGTGAGACGTTTGGAGGAGGTTCTTCGTCCTTCGCTCCAGTATGTTGTCACCCCCTCCACCCTTCCGAAGTACATGGCAGTACAGAAGAAGGAAGAGGTTGTAGAGAGGATGAAATCACTAGGAGGTGCACCACATGAGGGGTTTCATCCAGGTTCGTCGAAGGGGAAGGCAGTCAGCAGCTGGTCTCCTGTGATGGGTCCTTCCAGGTTCAGGCCAGTGGGGAGAAGGCCCTAGTAGTTCAAGTTCATATATTTAGGTCTTAATCACTTTTCCACGAGCCCAGGACCAAAGTGATTCTCTTGTGGAGGTATTGGGCACATTCAGAGTCAGTGTCCGACCCGAGCTCAGTACGGTGGAGGTGGCCAGGTTCAGCACCCACCTCAGAAACACCAGTTGCCGGTGAGGCCCTTCCAGTAGTAGTAGGACTAGGCTCCTACAAGGGGAGACTTTGCGGGAGGAGTCCGACCTCAGGGTGCTCCTCAAGGACCTCGACCAGGGCATGTTTGGGGAGCTGGATGACATCAGAGAGGCAGAGGAGCTGGCCGTGGATAGTTGCATGCAGAAGAGTTGGTAGCTCCAGCAGAAGCAGAGGTGGTGCGAGGTACGATTTCATTATTCAGCACTCTTGTTTCTGCTTTGTTCAATTCGGCAGCTTCGCACTCCTTTGTTTCACCTAGTCTATCCCATTCTTTGGGACTAGACGTAGAGAGACATTCTGTACCACTGGTTTTGAGCACACCAGTTGGGGGCCAGACCAGTGTATCTTGTGTTTTCTGGGGATGTGGGCTGACGTTGGGACCACATAGATCTAGTGGGGACCTCCTTCTATTAAAGATTCACTTGTACGATGTAATTTTAGGCATCGACTGGTTGTTTTTTGTTAGTACCGTTATCGACTGTTTCTGAAGAAGAGTCGTGTTCTTTGATGTGGATGGGAAGCATGTATCTTTTATTGGCGAGAGGAGCTATCAGGTTGGAAGTCGGCGTATGGAGCCTCTCCTTTCCTTGTTAGGCGGGTTATCAGTGGTTACAACTGATATAAAGATGATGGATGTACTAGAAGTTGTTGGGGAGCTCCTCAATGCTTTTCCCGAGGAGGTTGTGACTCTACCCCCTCGACATGACATTTAGTTCGGGATAGACTTATAGCCTAGTGCCCGTTCGATTTCGATGGCCCCTTATCGGATGGCACCTTCGCAGTTGCGGGAGTTGCGGATTTAGATTGACGTTCTGATAGATAAGGGTTTTGTTCGACCCAGCGTGTCGTCATGGGGTGCTCCAGTTTTGTTCGTAAAGAAGGCGGGTGGTGGTCTCAGGCTATGCATAGACTACCGAATTTTGAACCAGGTAACAGTCAAGAACCGTTACCCCCTTCCAAGGATAGATGATCACTTCGACCAACTGAGGGGAGTAGGTTGGTTTTCTAAGATTGATCTATGATCGGGATATCATCAGTTGAGGGTGAAGGACAGTGACATCTCGAAGATGGCTTTCAGGTGCAGGTATGGGCACTTCAAGTTTTTAGTGATGCCGTTTGGAGTTACAAATGCACCAACTATGTTAATGGGACTTATGAAATTTTTCTTCCGAGAGTTTCTAGACCGGTTCGTCGTTGGGTTTATCGATGACATCCTGGTCTACTCAAGAACAGAGGAGGAGCACGTTGAGCATATCAGGGCAGTCTTGGAAGTCCTTAGACACCACCAGCTTTATGGTAAATTTTTGAAGTCTATGTTCTTGAAAAAATAAGTTTACATCCTTGGGCACGTGGTGTCTCAGCATGGAGTGTCAGTGGACCCGTCGAAGGTAGAGGCAGTTGTTTCTTGGGAAGCACCCAAGAGCATGGCAGAAGTTTGTAGTTTCATGGGGTTAGCAGGTTACTATCAGAGGTTCATTTCTGATTTCTCTCAAGTTGCTACTCCATTGACAGCTTTGAATAGGAAGAACCAAGTCTTCCTATGGAGAAAGTTGTGCCAAAAAGCTTTCATCTACCTGAAGGAGAAGTTGGTCAATGCTCCCGTACTCAGGTTGCTAGAGGAAGGGTTGTTGTATGAGGTGTTTTGTGATTCTTCTGGCCTTGGTTTGGGGTGCGTAATGATGCAGAAGAAGGGTGTGATTTGTTATGGGTCTAGGAAGTTGTGCCCTCACAAGCGTAACTATGACACCCATGACCTGGATCTTGCAATAGTAGTGTTTGCACTGAAGTTGTGGCGACTTTACCTCTTTGGGGAGCGCTTTGTGGTCTTCTTAGACCACAAGATCTTATGTTATATCTTCTCCAAGTATGACCTGAACTTGAGGTAGTGGAGATGGGTCAAGTTTTCCCAGGACTATTAAATCGAGATCTCTTACACCAAAGGTAGGGGCAACATTGTGGCGGATTCTCTGAGCAGGAAGTCCCATAATGAAGTGGTTCAGGAATCCACTGATTCTTGGAAAGCGATGGAGAGTTGGCTGCCATGCACTTGGATGCAAGGGTAGAGGGTGTTAGAGGCTGTTTGTTTCAGATGATAGTGCAGTCCTCCTTGTCACAGTAGGTGGAAGAGGCTCAGTGGGGGGACTTCGAGGCAGAAGTGATGCGGGATCGTGCCGACCAGGGAAACGCTCCAAAAGGATGGTTAGAGGATAGCCGACATTGGATTCTTTTCCATGGAAGGTTGTTTTTTCCGGAGGCGATGCATGAGGAAGTTCTCCATGAGTTCCATAGATCAGCCTTGGATGTACATCCGAGAGTTTCAAAAATGTACTGAGGCCTGAGGGAATAGTTTTGGTGGCCCGGGGTGAAATGGGCAGTGGCAGAGTTTGTGGCTAAATGCCTAGTATTTCTGCAAGTGAAGGCCGAACAACGTGTTCCCAGTGGTCTGTTGCAACCTTTAGATGTTCCCGAGTGGAAGTGGGATGACATCTCGATGGACTTCTTCATAGGACTACCTAGAGCTCAGGGAGGTTATGATGCTATATGGGTAGTGGTGGATCGTCTGACGAAATCAGCTCACTTATTAGCAATTAAGGAGTCGGTCCCAATGAGTACCTTAGCACAGAGGTACATAGACGAGGTGGTGCATTTTCATGGAGTTCTGAAGACTATCGTCTCAGACCGGGATACTCGGTGAGGTGGCATATCAGCTATCCTTACCACCTTAGTTGGAGAAGGTTCACGACGTCTTTCATGTATCCCAGCTATGTCGGTACTTACACGACGACTCTCACGTTATTGACTGGGGAGAGTTAGATATGGGAGACAACGTGACCTTCGAGGAACGACCAGTAATAATCAAAGATCGTAAAGATATGGTGCTCCGTGGATGAACCATTCCCTTGGTTCATGTGTTGTGGAGGCATGGCGGCATCAAGGAGAGCACTTGGGAGTGGGAGACCCAGATACACGCTCAGTACCCGGAGTTATTTTGACATTTGTTATTCCTTGTTCTTCTGAGCTTTGTTTTGATGTTGTACTCTGTACCATTGATATATGGATTGCTTGACTTGTCAGTTGTGAGACCTTTTGTTTCCTTGTTCAATGGAAGTGTAAAACATGTCCGGATGTGTGGGAAAAAAAGGGAAAAACTTGATCCTCAATGGAGACGCATTAATGTGGATGCGATTGAACCTGTGCGGGCGAGTCAATTCTACCTAAAGAAGATAATATCTCTACATTGGAAATGGAATTTTCCCCAAACCACGTGTTTGGGCAGTGTGTGGGTTGTGCGGTGTTGGAGGCAGTACGAGTTGAAAATCCTAATGTGTGGAAGTGGGAAGACCCAATTCATAATCAAGATGCATTAATGAGGACGCGATTAAACCCGTGGAGGCGAGTCAGTGCCGCCTAATGCGGATAATATCTCGAAAATGGAGAAGGAATTCCTAACAAATATAATTAGGGTTGATGGTTGGGTTACAGTTATAACTAGGGCCCTAAGAGGTATCATGTTGGGTTTCTCTGGGTTGTCTTTTGAATTTTTGGGGATGAGAATGTTTCAATAGGTATCTGATGTAATGGCCCGGACCTCTTCGGCCCATTCCATTGTCAAAAAGAGGGTCACGAAGTGTTCTGGAGTGTAAAATGGACTTTTCCCAAACTTTCCAGAATTTTGTAAGTACACGCCGTGCAGTGTGAGTACACTATGTGTACACCCTCACCAGGTATACCCCATGTTGAAGGCTGTGTCCTTGTCGTGTGAAATAAATGGGTACACGCCATGTACCCAAAACTACATGACGTGTAGTCCCTCCCCCCGTACGCGTTACCTTCAAATCGTGTGTTGACCAGTCAACAGTTGTCTGCCGTGTTAGAGATGTGTCCTTGCCGTGCGAAATAAATGGGTACACGCCATGTACCCTATACTATATGTTATGTAGTCCCTACCCACGTATGCGTTACCTTCAAACCGTGTGTTGACCAATCAATGGCCTTGTTCCGCATTGAAGGTCGTGTTGGAAGTCGTGTGGTGACCATGTGAAATGGCCAAATACACGTCGTGTACCATAAATTACACGCCGTGTAATTTTGTTTTTCACACCTATAAAAGGAGGGGTCCCCTCCTCCTTTTCAACTCACCCCTCTCCTCCCCATTCCTCTGAGCAGAGCTCTCTCAAGAGACTCGAAGGCTCTTTTTCTTCCATAACTTCTTCATCCGAGCTCTGATTTACGATCCTTCAGTGGCCACAAGATCGTAATGATGAGGCGGAACATCTGAGATTGGATATGTTGTCGTTTTTTGGCCTTTCTTTTCCAACTTCCACCTGAGGATGTATTGCTGGGATTTGACATAAGTGACGGGCATCGACAGACATCTTCTAAAGTTGATTCAAGATAGCGTTGTGATCAGAACCTATTGAGGTAGGGATCTTACCTTCATCTCTCTAAATTTTTCATAATATGGGGTGGGTGTCCTCTTGTTTACGTGAAACACTTTTGAACCATTTTAATAAAAAAATATCTAGTTAAGGAACTGGGATGGGGAAGTTGTTATGTTTATCTTTATATCCTGTAATATTATGTTGTGAATTGAATAGGCTTATGCCTACTGAAAATCACGGTCATTGGGGGCCTTTGCTTGAGCAATTAAATGTTTCCCTATCTTTCTAGACCATTTATGGATGGAAACATCATGGAATGTGAAATTTGGTTAATCACGTAAAGGTGGCTGATTAAATGAAAATCAGGAACCCTTGTGTGATCACCCCGATTGAATTAAACTGAAATAATAAACATGTAGGTGCTATTGGGGTTAATTTATGTGAAGGGGGGGTGTTTTTGTGGGTTTTCATGGACCGGGTGAGCAGTGGGGCTGTGGTTTTCTTGTTTGTGGGATTGTGTGAATGCTATGTTGGTGATGGGCAGTGGGGCTACGATGAACGGTATCAAGGGATGATGATGTATGGTGTGGTTATGGTTATGGTGGTTGGAAGCAGGGCTGCAGGGATGGGTTTGAATGTGAAAGAACTATGGGTTGTGTTTAATAAAAAAATTTGGATGATTTAATGAGTGGTGGGGCATGATTGTGGAATGGGAATAATAGTTAATGGTGTTGGTTGGTTAATAATAAGGACTTGGTTGTGTTGCTTGTGTTCTCCTAACTTGATTTGTGGAAGGAAGGGATATATTTTATGAATGATTGATGTGGCAGGTTGTGGATAATTGCCCAGTAGTAAAGGAACTAATAAACTGATTCCGTTGAAACATGAAAACCAAACTGGGGTTGGGGTTGTTTTTTGTATACATGCTTTGTAGTAGTAGTGTCGAGGCACGTGCTCAGTTTTATGTTAGCAGCCATAGGTTGGGTTGAGTGTTTTGTATATATATATATATCTGTATCTTTGTGTTTTATCGCACCCCACACATGTTGAGCACTTAGTGTCAAACACCCCCATTTCATGGGAGAGGGTGTTTTCCCCTGGGATACTAGATCCTTCATGCTCCTTCTTCCCTAGGCTGTGATGGCTTGAGGCGAACTTACACCCAAGACTCTTCGGGTAGGTTTCGATTGGGGTGGTTTTATCCCATGACTCTTCAGGCAGGTTTTACTATTTCCCAAGAACATTTGAGATGAGGCCCAAGTGTGTGCAGGTGGGATACGTGGTTGTGAGGCCCAGGTGTGTGCCGACTGGATACGTGGTTGTGAGGCCCAGGTGTGTGCGGGCGGGATACGTGGTTGTGAGGCCCATGTGTGTGGGGGCGGGATATATGGTTGTGAGGGCCAGGTGTGTGCGGGCGGGAAGAGTGTGGTAGCGTCAGGACGTTCGCCGTTAGGATGAGCAGCTAGCTAGTTGGGGAAAATGGTGCAGGGTACCCAATACTCTTGTTCTTATATACTAATACCTGTTGTGATTGTGTTTTGGTGAGTGTGGATGGTGAGGTTGGGTGGATAAAATTCATTGCTAGGTTTCTTTTTTTGTTCTCACGGGGCCTTAGGATGTCTCCCCACTTGTGCACGAGAGCTTTAGGTTTCCCTACTGAGTATACTTGTATACTCACCCTACGTTTACTTTCAGGTTTCTAAGAGGACTACCAGGGCTGTGCGGGACCCATCTAGTCGAAACAGTTGGAGTTGTTGAAGTTTGTTGTACTTGTTTCTTTTGGTATTGTACTTTTTGAGATTTCTTGTACTTGTACCTTGTTTCAGAACTATTTAAACATGCATGTGGGATTTGTTTGTGTTTATTTCTATACACTTGTTCTTTTCCTTTTTGGTGGTTGACTTTTCATATCTCCCGATCTTAACTAAAAAAAAGGGTAATGCCTCCCATATTTTTGAAAACGCATACCCTTTGTGCTAGTCGCCACCCTGGGGCCTAATGGAGGCGGGAATCAGGGATCATTATCTCCCTTTCACAATTTCTAGCTCAGGAGGGGAATCTTTGGTGGGAGGGGGTCATGACAAATAGACAATGTGTAAAAATGGGGATCAAATAGTGTGAAAACATTCAATCAATCATAATAAATCACACTCGATGAAAACCAATAAATATTTTCATAAATAAAAGTTATATCTTAAAAAAATAATGCTTTAAAAACATTTAGAACTAAATAATGATTGTAAGTAAAATACTATATAACAACAAAAATAATAAAATTAAAAAAAATTGGAAGTCACATTTCCAAATAATCACTCATCATCAATCTATTTTTTTACATAAGCAACAATAACATTTGTGAAATCCTAAATATAATTAATATTGAACACAAAAATTAAATACCCAAAAAAATAAATATTTTCTATTGGAATAAACCTAAACTATATAAAATTATAATTATTATAAATGATGTAATTTATTAATAAAATCATCTCATGAAAACATAGTTATAAAATTTAAAAAAACACCTTAGTGTTTGGTCACACCAATATATTAATATACTTTTGATTGGATATCCACAAAAAACCTGTTATAGTGAATAAATAAATTAAATTAATGGAATTAGATACCTAAATTTCATGTAATAGCATTTTAAAAATTGGTATTAATCTAATAAATTAACTAATTTTCTCTAAATGAAACCCCAATAAATGGTTGATATTTTATAACATGAAACTAGTTATGATATAAATCCTTATTTTTGTCAATAATTAGTTTTTAAAAATCCTTAAACGAGGTATTTATTTCATTAGATATATTTGAATGAAAATAAACAACTAAAGAGAAGATACTATATAATGTATGATGGAATCTTCTAGAATCATCCTCTTAGGATAGATCAAATCATTTATAAACTATAACCCCCATATACACAACACTGGTCATCAAAAATAGGATAACCCCATCATTATTGATACATAAAATGATCAAGATAGATTTATCATGAAGGATACAGATAGATAAGACACTATCATTTAATAAGGATAAAATAACACTAAGAAAATACATTGAATCCCATATAGTTGTTATTATAAGTGAAAAATATGATTTTGGGAGGTTCATATGAAGAAGAAAATGTACTTGTATTATATATTATATGGTGTAAAAACCAAATAACCAATAATTAAAAAATATAACGTGGATGCATTTTATCTCATGGAAACCAAAATAATGAGGTTACAATAGGCTTGTATAACCAAAAGCAATGCTTTAGTAAATTTTTTTATTTCTTTGTATTTCCAATTATTGTTCTCAAATTTTAATTGTTTCTCATTAAAAAAACACAATTTTCACATTTTTAAAAATTATTTCAATTGATATATTGATAACATCAACAAAAAAAGAAAAATTAATATTAGTATTACCGAACTATCCCCAATAGACCACTTTATACCTTGCAAATGTCATCAAATACCTGATCCAAATGAATTGTAAAAACTAGATAAACAAAAGAATTGAGGGAACCAATTTTTCAACATCATATACTTGATAACAAGTTACAGGAAAAAATAATCCCTTATTAATTGAAATTTTTACAAAAGGATATATGATAGACCATCTATCTTGGAATCATGAATCAAAAATGAAATGTAAGAATGGCCAGTCATATAATTTAATTTGAACTTTAGAACTCCAAAAATACTCAAATATCATGTCCTAAATGTGACTCTTGATTTAAATACCAGACCAAGGGATGATAAACAAATACATTTATAAGAATAAATGTTACAATGGATACATTTGAGGCCACATCCTATAAAAAAACTATGGAATAATTAGGATAAATAAGAAAAACACAAATATATGGAAAATGTACCTCAATCATTCAGAATTTAATTAATGTAGATAAATAATAGATAAAAACAATATATTTAATAACTATATATATGCATAGATTTTTTTATTACTGCATAGATGAGGAAACAAGATTATTTCAACCACCAAAAATGAAATCATCACACCACATTGTTGTCGATCCTATAGAATTATACAAAATTGTCCCTAGATTAGATATCCAGAATTATAAAATACATAAAACATGTGTAACAACACAAAAATTATATTTCGTTAACTACTAATAGAATTTATGTTATTAATGGTCAAAAAATGTATAATTATTGGTACCTCGGGGCTTCAATCAAGCTTCACCCATTGATACTAATCTCTAAATAAAAATAAAGATTAGTAACTATCATTGTATAATCCTAAAAAAAGATTAACCGCATACACTAAACACATACATATAAAATTAACATGAAATATATATATATATCAATAATTAAACAATGGGATCTATAATTCATAATGAAAACAATAATCATAGAAAATATGAGGAAATATTAAAAAATAATTAATATACATAGAGATCAAGAATAAATTTAAAAAGTTATATCAAACATGACAAAAAATAATGAAGGTGTAAAATAGAGATAACCTACATTCAATTAAAAACATATTTTATAAAAAATATTACTAAAAAATCAATAAAACCCATTCCAAATATCTCATCGATGATAATAAAAAGTCCACTACTTAGCTAATAAAAAATATATTCACTTTTTATTCGGAAATCATTTTACCTAACAAAACTTCTTAATACTTCATAGTTAATAACACATATTATAGTTCATAATATTTTTTTAAAAGAGGTTATAACATTACCATGGAACCCAAATTATATGTATGCAACTATAATCCTATGTACACTATACAGATCACCATTACTAATAATCAATGTGTTCAAAGAACCACTTTTCATATGTTCACCATCTAAAAATTCCATAAAATAATGTATTTATACATCTGCATATTAAATTCAGTTTGGATAGCCTAAAAAACTAATATTATATGATCTATATAAATCCATATATAAATTAACCATTACATATTTGAATATTTCACATCCATGTAAAGATAGAATGAGTCTAATCATGTGAAACATTTAATGTGAGCTTTCATTGACTGATTCCCTTAATGAATTTTCAATAAATACATCATCCTTGAATGTTTCAAATCCTCCAAACAAAACCATTTGTTGATGGAGTCTCTTAGATATCACAATGTTCAATAATCATCTATATTTTCATTTATGATGTGAAATAGACCATATGAAACTGATACCATTTTATAGATTAAGGATTTACCTCACCCTCAATGATTCAAGTGTTCCTAGTGAGTTAAAGAACCCTTTGATATTAATTTAACTCAATAGAACCCCCATGTTTCCTTTATAACCATGAATCACTAAATGTTGATAAATTATAAACTATCATTCATGATTAAAAATACATTAGTAAGACGTATATGTTACTCCTTATAGATACTGTGATGTTTCAAGGTCATGGAAGGGAACATCTAGAAATAAAGAAAAACTACCCGAGAGATCCAATTTTTCGTTGTTTATTCCTTTTAATGAAATCACATGAAAAAAAAACCCAAAAATCCATCAAAATATAAAATTTTCCAAAAACATAGGATTTAAAATAACATATAATATAATTATATGTCATAATATTTTATTTAAAAACCCATTTCAATTGTGTCTAAAATGTGTTTTGTTCCATTTAAAAACACTACAAGGGTTTATTAAAATCATTTACAATGATTCATTTTAAAATTATTATTACATTTGAATCCCAATAACCAAAAGGAATGTATTTATTAAAGAAAAATTCCATCCACATGTAACAACCACTCAATAATAATTACATGTATCATAAAGATACACATCTGTTTATAATTAAAATTATAAAAAATCAAATTAATAATTTTAATAATCTTAAAACATATTTAATTCATTCTATAAAAATCCAATATAAATTTAATGAATTGAAAACATTGGATAATGTGTTTTTGAACATTTCAAAGAAGAAATTTAAAAAAGAAAATTTCTTCAAATATTTTAAAAAAAAATTCCATATAGTAGATTATTGTTTTATTAAATAAATATAAAATCAAAAAAATATTAACATAACTAAGAAAACAATAACAATCAATTATAATAAGTTATTAACACATAAAATTATTGATAAAATGTTAAAAAAGTTATAAATTATAATAGGTTCTGTGGAAACGTATTATCATTACATTGGGTAACCAAATGAGTGGCACAAGTAATTTTTTGGATTTTTCTACAATCAATGTAGATAGTATAAACGTTCATGAATGAAACTCAAGTGTTGATGTAAAGAATTTTGATTTTCTGTAATACAATGAATTTACAAATATATCTCTTAGGGTTGTCCTATAAATCATAGTATAAGCTCACAAAATTGAAATGTTTTATTAATAAACCACATAAAATCTTAAATTCAAATATAATACATTTTTCTACCCTTACATATGACATATCGTACATGGGGAATATTTTATTAGGAACTTATATTCAATCTTCCATCAATATATGATGGTAATAACATCTATCTTCCATCAACCTCATAATAATAAGTTCAGATCTAGTTCCACTTTCTAAAATACCAGCTTGGATGACGCCACACATCCCATGATCCATGCTAACAAAATGTTAGATTCAAGTTCCCAATCACCTCAAGGAACATACATGAAATGAAATATTAAAATTGAACATTTGTGAAATATTTCACCCACATTTAAAACAATGATCAACAACAAATAAAACTAGTAACTCAAAGTGTTATTTGTATTGAATGATTTAAATCGCATAGTAACTGATAATATATAGTGATAAAAACCAATTATTTTCATAATAAAAATGATTAACAAGACAATTATTTCGGAAATAGTTTTCCATCCCCACATGGTTTCCAAATTTATGAAATAATATTATATAAAAATAGGTATTAATAAATAAAATTAACATAATACCAGACATTATAACCACATAGTCAAGGCCTCATGCAATGCATACAAATTGGATTTTTCAAGGCATTGTTCCAAGAAAATAGTTTGTCTAATGAGACATACTGATGCATTGAGATGGTATAATAGGCTCCACCCATCACATACTATGTCTATTGCATTCCCATAGGAAATGGTTGAAACATAACATAATCATTCGTATTAAAAATAGCATATGAAATGTCATTTCATTAACCGTAAAACATGAATGGTAAAAAAATATCAAATCCATAGTCAAACATATCACAAAACCTTCAATACAATATAGAAGATTGTTTCATAATAAATCAACATCAAACAAACATAAAATACAACAAACGATGTTAACATATATGAAATAAAAAATATTTGAGAGAAATATTTCATTCTATTTTGAAATCTTTTAAAAGTAATTATAATTTTAAAAGAAAACATATATTTTGAAAATAATATTACATGATGGTAAGGGAATCTTTGAAGGTGTTATAATGGCAGAATGTAGTCGCACCCTGCGTATATGTTAAAAAACATTATGTACTTAATTTTCTCGAAAAGTATGTAACAGAACAAGTTTGGAAAACTACCGAAATATTGATTTATAAAAATTTTATAAAAGATAAAAAAGTTTATAAATGAATTATAATCATTGTAGAGGAAATTGTAAAAAAAATTATATACATTTTTAAGAAAAAATTATGTGGATGATAATGAGGTCCTATTAGAAACTCAAGTACACACAACCTCAGATAATGAATAGATTGTAGAATTAAACCCAACCATGTACTTTTCCTTGATCAAGGGTACGTTAAACACCAGTATAATATTCAAATCATTGTTATTAAATTATACATGGACCTTATACATAAATATGATTTCATATATGATCTTCTAATATTGCATAGTTAATTATATTTCAGTAGTGTATTTGTTTTGGATGATAATTATTTCATTATCCTTTATATGGTTGGATACATAAACAATGTTTGTTATGGATAGGTTGTGTCATATTCATATCAAGAATTATGTTATGTTCTAAAAAATTATTTTTAATCATAAAATGAAAATTATTCTTGAATGATTATGACGGGGAATGAATGTCATCGCGTTTGTGGATACGGTGTTTGGTACGTATGCCTGAGAAACTAAATCAATCTATTGATATTGAAATATTATGTAATTTGATCATATATCATATATACATAATACTTATCATGTTATATTTATTATTTCCATCGATTAAACTCATTATTATACACATCCAAATAATGATCTGTTGAATAAAAAACGACACCACGATGTGTAGACAGAAAGCCGTACGTACGTACATATTGTGACTCTGTTATTCATAGGATGGATAGAATAATGAATATGTTTGTACCCTATTTATAAAAACATAACAATAATTATAAGTTATTAGAGTTATTATTTTTGTATCAAAACAACAAATAAAGAGGATGTTGAAGAAGAAATGAACATTGAAAGAGGTGGTGAAATTATTACATCATGTTCAGGTGTTTTCTTTTCAGTTGATCAAAAGGGATCTTTATAATGTCTTTATGATCAAATTAAGGCCCCTAAGTCTATTTAAGGAATTTTGGGAGTATATTTGATCATGGTATGGTTGATACAAATGGAATTGGATGTGTGATTTAGAGAGAAGGTGAAGTGCCCTTTTATAAAAGAGGTGAAGGTCACTTTAGGAAAAGCATGAAATATTATTTTATTATAAAATAATATTTGGTTAATACTGGCTCAAAATGATTTATTTAGATTCTGAGGTGGGTATGGATTGAAATACTCTCAACAAATAGGTTTTGGATAGGTTTAGGTCACTATATTAACCTTATCTTTTAGCTTTAACTTTTAGTTAAATAGTTTAACTTTTTCCATTTATTCTTGTTTAATTAAAATAAATGGTTAATAAACATACTATAAAAATCCAATTGAATCCCAAGTGGTTCATTATTACTATATATAACCTTATATAACTTCTTTGGACATACCATTGTTTTTTTAGAATATTATATCAGTTAATAATATTGTATTTGTTTTAAAAACTCATTTATATAAATTTTGACACTATTTGGTATTTAGTTTTTGTGAAAGTCATAATAACATTGTCCCTATGAAAAAAAATTTATTTAATATACACTAATATGTAATATTATCCTATATAATTATTGGAACCCATCAGACGTCTCAATTTAAATTTTTTTTGGATATTTTTAATATCAATTATTTTAAGCATTCTTTAATTAGGTAATTACTGTATCATCATTGTATCATTAATATATTTAATTATTTGATGTCTAAAAATTTTAAATAATATAAAATTATGTAGTAAATGTTTTTATACTTCTAAAGAATATTTATAGTGTAATTTATATATTGTATATCCCAATATTAAAATTGGTTTTGTTATTAAAAGCTGAATTTATCACTTTTAACTCTTCTTCAAATAAAATAGTAACAAATTTCCAAATCTAATAAAAGTGGAAAAAAGGATCTTATTTTATTTCTAAGGTTGATTTATGTCAAAAAAAACTTATCCAATTGAATTTGGACATGTGTTTGGGTAATTATAATATCATTTTTTACCTTTAATTACCTAATCTACTTTTAACAGTTGTATATAAATTTTAAAAGTTACCATTCACCAAGAATTATTTTCATATTATGTAACCACATTTTACTTACTGATGTCAATTGTGTGTCTCATATTTTTTTAATTCAATTAATATAAGCGGTAAAATTACGTTTTATGAATATTTGAAAATGCACAAAGAAGGTTCATAAAAGAAGTTAAAAAGTTTAATAATTTTTTTATTATAAAATGTATTCAATAAATTATATTGAATATATATAGGTATTTTTATCTATATTTACTTAATATTAATTTAAATAAAATAATAATTATTTAAATAATAATGTCTATTTAAAACTATTACGTAGTGTTTTTTAGTATTCATCAAAAAGTGAATGTTTTCAGAAAAATAACTAAAATTCACCCAAAGATAATTATGATATTATGTATCAAAAAATGGTGTCCATTTTGAAAATAAATGTTATAAAATTTCAAAAAGTGGGTATTACTATTCATAAAAGATAGTTTTATTGGTCGTGGTGTGTTAGAACTTGATGTTGCGTAAAGCACATGCTTTTGTATTATTCAAATAGAAGTGTATCATGGAAGCTTGGGGTTTTACATTATTCCCTATTTATAATAATTTAATTCTTGGAATATCTAGATTATTACATCATAAAAAGATTCAGGTTGTTCTTTATCATCTATTCCTCAGGATCCCACATTGCATCTTCCATTTTATGGTTTCTCTATAGAACTTTCACCAGACGAGTCGCCTGGTTTCACCACACTTGTTCTCTGGTATCAATAATCTTGACAGGATCTTCACAAACCGACATATTGATTTCCAGTTCTACTTCTCCATATTTGAGTATATATTTTGGGTCATGAATGTATTTTCTTAGTAGTGATATGTGGAACACATTATGAAATTTGGAGAGACAAGGTGTCATTTCAAAATGATAGTTTACAACTCCAATTGGATCTATAATTTCAAAACGTCTGATGTACCTGGGACTTAATTTACCCTTCTTAATGAATCGTATAACACCCTTCCATGGAGATACCTTAATTAAAACATAATCTCTTACATGAAATTCCAAATTATTCCTTTAGATATCAGCATAGCTCTTGTGCTTACATTGAACTACGTTGATGTGGGTTTGGATAATATTCACCTTTTCCATTGTTTCCTTAATACGTTCTGGGCCTTCAAGTATTCATTCACCAACATCATCCCTACATGTTGGTGTGCGAAATCTATTTCCATAAAAGGTTTCATATGGTGTCATATGAATACTATAATGATAGCTACGGTAATCGTAAAATTCTACCACAGGTAAATATTGATCCCACATAACTTTAACATCATGTGAGAATGATCTCAACATATCTTCTATGGATGGAATAGTCCATTCTGATTTTCCATTAGTTTTTAGGTCGTAGGCAGTGCTCAAGCAATGTTCAGTATTGAAGGCCTTATGAAGACTTTTTGAGGATCATGATGAAAAACAAGGAAAATGATCAGAATCAATCGATATGGGTACTCCATCAAGTCCTAAAAACTTCATTAATATATATTAATTCTAGATGTTCATGTTCTAAATCTTCTCTTATAGAAAGAAACTGTGATGACATGGTATGATGATCAATAATAACTCATATTGCAACATTCCTTCAAGGATACTTTGGTTGCCCCATGACATATTCCATCGTAATAGAATCCCATTTCTACTTAGGTATAGGAATATGTTGCATGACTCTTCTAGGATGTTGCCTTAAAACCTTCAAATATTGAAAAAATGTACATCATAACAAAAAATCATCTATCTACCTCTTCATGTACTCCCACCAATAAATGTTTCTTCAAATCATTAAACATCTTAGTGCTACCTGGCTATATTGAATAATTGGAGCTATGACCATCATCCGTTGATTCCCTTTTTAGATCAGGTATGTCAGGAACACAATGTCTCTTCCCATATTTCAAAATTCTAAATTCATATACGATGTCAGTCAATCTCCCATCGTTCACGTCATAAATTTTCCTTTGAAACACCTCATCATCAATTTGTTAATTATTTTTCCATTATTGTAAAAATGGACTAGAAAAATTTAAAAAATTATTGACGTTACACCTTCCATAATTATTCCCATATCCATCTTTACTAGATCCATGAACATAGGATCCCTTTTGCACTCTCATCTTATTCAACACTCCATGATCGTTCCTGATCAACGAATCTGGCACCTTATTTTCCTTCCCTGAGTGGTAGTGTATATTGTCATCATTATCATTGTTCTTTTCAAGCCATCATCTTTGACTCATGTTGAGTTTTGTTTGTGAGAAAATATACTTCAAACTATTTTGATCAGTATATATTTCAAAAAATTTACCATAGAGACAGTGTCCCTATATTTTAAAATAAAATATTGCAATTGATAATTCATAATCATGGGTTGGATATTTATTTTTATGAATTTTTTTATATCGTGATGCATAGTAAGAAACTCTATCATTATTTAGAGGGACACAAAAAATTACATTATTTAAATAATCACTATATAATATAACCACATCATTCCCCGATGGTAGATTCATGATAAAAGCATTGACTAATATTCTCTTTAGTTATTCAAAACATTCTTCACAATATTTTGTCGAATTTTTTTTACCCCTTCATGTGTGAGCATGGTTAACGGGTTAGCCAATTAGGAAATATTCTAGGTGAAACACAGATAATAACCCACTAAAACAAAAAAACTAAGTTCCTCAATTGTACTTGTCGGTGCTGGCCATTCATGAATTGTCTAGGTATGTGAAGGATCGACATAGATTCTAAACATAAAGAAAATAGGGCCATGAAAAGTAATCTCATGATTCCAGAATTGACACAAGATAATCCTTCCATATAATTCATTTCTTCAATGAGTTTTATAATAGTTTTCATGTGATTTTCATGATCATTGTATATTTTGGAGTATAACAAGATATCATCAATAAATACCACTAAAAAGATACCAAGATTTTATTTGAGAGCCCTATTAATTAGATCCATGAAGACAGAAGGTGTTCTAGTCAGTTGAAAAGTATTTACTATAAATTTTAATGCTCATACCCGGTATGAAATGCAGTCTTTAAAATGTATTCCTACTTCACAA
This sequence comes from Viscum album, assembly GCA_963277665.1. Taxonomy (NCBI): domain Eukaryota; kingdom Viridiplantae; phylum Streptophyta; class Magnoliopsida; order Santalales; family Viscaceae; genus Viscum; species Viscum album. The sequence goes on from OY728137.1 coordinate 1,665,254,067, forward strand.
ATAACTAATTATATAAAGATCAAAGTTTAATCATTGAAAAATATTGAGGTTCATGAAGTTGATCGAATAAATCATCAATTAGAGGTAAGGGATACTTGTTCATTTTTGTTATAGCATTGATATCCCTGTTGTAAATGCTCATCCCCATAGATCCATCATTCTTCCAAATAAAATGAAATAGTGGCTCCCCATTGAGAAAAACTAGGGATAATAAATCCTTTTTTACTCAATTCCTCTAGTTCATTCATTAGTTCCACTAATTCCATAGTGGAAATTCTATAAGGGGTCTTTGATATGAGCCTTGAACTAGGAATTAAATTAATTGAAAATTCAATTTCTCATTCTGGAGGATTTCTAGGTAAAAACTATAGAAACACATCAACATATTCTTGTACAATAGTTACTCCCTCTATCAGAACATTCTTTTCCTCAAAAATTTTTATTTCCTTCTCTTCCTCCTTAGTAATGTAATTTTAGTAGAGATCATGGGGGTGTATCTAGATAAGAACCAGGTGGTGCAATTTCTGCTCTATGATAATATAATCTTTGTCATCATCCAAAATTTTATCCCCCAAAATATTACAATAAATTTACACATCATGGTCCAGATGCCAATCCATACCAAGGATTATATAAAATTAAAACATGGTTATGATGATAAGATCAATAGATAATGAACAATTTAATACCCAAATGGGGACTGATTCAAAAAACATTGTTGCAATGATACATTGCTTATAATTTTTTACTTAAAACTCCCTTCAAAAATAAAATTAAAAATATCTACATTTTTTGGAAACCTAGGATGATATGAAACAATGTGATGATCCCAAATCAAAAATTACACTGGCTAAACATGATGAAAACATTAAATTGCATTCCGCCATTTCATTTTGAGCTTTAACCTCAGTAGTAATGATCTCATAAGCTTGATCATTCTCCCTTGTCCTTTTCGTTGTTAGGTATCCTTGGTGCTTAGGATATTCATTTTCATAATGCCCGATTTCCCCACAATTTGTAGCATTCATCATCGACTGTCTCTTTTTTCCCTTGAAATGATGAGTTTGGTGGAATTTTCACCACACTTGTAATAGACTCGCATTCCCATTAGATAAGTACCAGGGTGTTTCTTCCAACATTTACTGTAGTGTAGAAATTCAACTTAAAACTTCTAACCGTTATTTAAATTTCCGAAGTGTTCTGTAGATATCTTCTTCTCTTGCTTTTATTTAAAGTTGTAAGTGTTGGAGAATTTCATTTTTGTCATTATATAACATGATACTAAATCTTGTTACGATGAGAAGGATTGGGAAAATAATGCATGATGGAGAAACAGTTTTAGCCCTTCAAATAATCGATCAATCTTACTTCTTGGGTTATGTATATAATTTGTTGCATGCTTTACTAACATTGTAACCATAGCCTCATTCTTTGCGACATTCTCATTTTCTTTTTGCCTATGACTTAGAAATTTTATTTATATATTGGGTGGATGGTAATGAGGAAAGTATTTTTATATTAAAATCCTTTTAAAAAATCTCTATTGTATATTGGATATTTCTTCTACTTCCTTTGTGTTTTGAATTAATGACCACCATTGATCTGTATCTCTTGTGAGGCAATAAACATCAATGAATTTTTTTCCCTTTGGCTACTCCCCAAAGCATGAAATATTTTCTCTAAAGAACTTATAGATTTATCAAATACAAATAGATTTCTAGTCCCATTTAGTGTTGGTCGTTGTTTCCTCAAGAAGAGGTCTAACATAGATCCTATGCATTGTGGATTAGGGTTCTCCATACGAGTAAGGATATTATTCATAAGCTGAGTATGTTGTCCCACTATGGTTATAAGTTGTTAAGAATCGGTTGAATCACTAGATCCACTTTAATTATCTTGAGTACGAGGGAAATACATTAATTGATTACGTGTGTTGATATGTTTACATTCTTTCCATTAGGCGCCATCTCTAAATAATTTCATATACTAGATTAGTTTTTGAATCACAATACATAATTACAAACACGGAAAAAATTTAACATAAATTGAATAGATTATAGATATAAAACATAATCATAAAAAATGATTTCTTGTAATAGGTATATACCCATAAATCCTTCAGAATTTTTTTAATGAAAATGTGAATTATCTAAAACATATCTCCCGAGAGTTTAGTAACCAAGAGTGAAGCAATGACCGTTGTCATGTATCAGGATACCTAGGGTCATGTCTGAAACTCCATGTAGGAATTTTATATAAGGCCCCAGCCTTAAACCTTACTTAATCTTGAGTTATTACAAGATTACACATTGAGGATCTTTTCGGGTTTAGAGTTTTAGAGAATTAGATCATAAAACTTGCATCATGTTCCACATATAAACAAAGTGGTTACATAAAGATAGTATTCTTCATTCCCATCAATGGAAACACATTTAAAATAAAACATGGATTATTTCTTGACACATCCTTGACTCTATCATCTTATCATGTACCTTTCCCTTGACCTGTGGAAAACATTTCAAAAACTTGGGATGAGCATAAAAACTCAGTATGGGTTATAAAAAAAAACATGGAAAGGAAACATGAGTTCATATATACATAAGCATGAAATCATACTTTACCCATAAAACATAGGCACTTTAACATACCTCATAAAATCATGAAATAAATCATAGAAATCATAAGACATAAAGGTAACTTGAGGCATTCATAACATTCTTACGTAGGGAGTAACCCTCTTGGTTACGTTTGGAATACCCATCACAGTATATTCCCTAAATATCTTCGGAGAAACCTTAATGTTTCACTCCTTCGCGTTACCCAATGCATTGGAGAGCTATAACGGGCTCACCCGCCCTTAGTTTATCACGGAACCACCCGTCTTCATAATAATGCCCAAGAACCATAACATAATCATATCACATAAAACATGCATAAAGGAAACATAATATTTCTACATTTCAATCACGAGATATCAATACAACAAATTGATATAATAAAAACATTATGAAAACCATTTTCAATACCAAAGTAAAACATGGTATTTTTTTCATTTTTTTTAAAAAAAGGTATGGCTTGTAGAGGAAGCCGAAACTCAAATAAAGGTCACGACGGCGGAGAAGTCATTGTCGCCGCATACGTACGACAAAAACATTCCCTTTTGTCGTTTAGTAAATGATTCGTATAAAAAATATTCCTTTTGAATAAATGAAAAAGTCAAAGGGGTTTATACACCGTATAAAAGAAAGTTGTGTATAAAATAAAATATGCCTCAACGAAAGGAGATTGAGACGAAGTCCCATACCTCGTATCTGACTTGACCCGACCGTTCTTTAATCTCATGAATAATAAACTTGAGTTAATCTCTACTTTATTATGAATCTTTTTCAAGTTCATTATTCCTTTTATACCATGTTATGGACATCATGTAATCATTTAAGTTAATAATGTTCATTTTGTCGGTATTTGGTTCTTAAGTCAAAAATAGACTTCTTACACTTACATGTTGTTAATTTGGTCAAAGGTTCATTATATCCAGAATGGTATTCATGATGTAGATATCATATATGTCATATATATCCAGTACATACATGCATTTATAATATTACATAATCATTTAGAGGTAAGAAATGAAATGCACCGTTCATGGAGACGGTAAGCCGTACGTACGCATGAACGCTACTTTCATTTCTATTTCGTATTGTATAGAATGGAATAATAATGATATAAAGGTATATTATAATTACAGTATAATATCATATATAATATCATAGTTCCATCCTTTATATGTCCCACATATGGTATTTAACGAATCAAATCACTTTGAGGGGGCAGTAGTCCGCACTTCCTAAAATGAAGATATCGTGTTTACCCATAATGGAAACCATAAAGGTATGCCCAAAATGAATAAAACAGAAGCTTAAGGAAAACATAAACATATTATATATCATATATAAAAATAGTGACATCATAATGGCCACCTTTGAAGGTGTTAAATGAGTGTTGAACAATCATCGTTTCGGGAGGCAGAATTTCGCCATCCACGGAAACCATATGTTCTTTAACCATTTGATGTAGTTGTGTGAGAGTGTAGCTCAAATAAATCTTATAACAACATCCTAGTATATTGAATATACTGGTGTTGTTACAAAAGAAGTAAATAAAAAGAGTTTAGGGGGTTGGAGAAGCAAAATAAAACAAATGAACATGAGAGAAAGAATTACCTTTAAAAGTGTAACTCCTTTTGTTTTGAGCCTAAAGGCTTCCTTTGAAAGAATTATGCCCAAAGGGAATCCTCTAGGATTAGGATAGGGATGTGGAGAGAGTAAATGGTCCGGGGTTGGCCGATCCAAAGGCTTGAGTAGTGTGTGAAATGAGGTAGAGGTGGGGGCCTTTTATAAGAGGAGAGGAGGGGCACTTTTGGAAAGTAAAGAAATATTACATTATTTGAAAATGTGTTTCGGTTTCAAAAGGTCCCACATTGATATAATTCGTGGATAAGGTGATAAGGGTTCTAAATAAACTCATACAATTGGTTTTTGACATGTGTAGTTCATAGATTTTACATTATCTTTCTATTTTATTTAAATCGTCAAATAATGATGTCATCACCGCATCATTATTATGTCGTAAATAATTTAATTTATTTAATGTATAAAAATTATAAAAAAATACTATGATATAGGAAATCTTTTTAGCTTTCCAATGACTATTTATAATCAAAATTTGGACTTGTATAACCCCACTTAAAAATTGTTTTCGTAAAACATATTATGTTTGTGTCATTTTCACTTTAACATTAAATAAAAAGTATTTTATGTCATTTCCCAACAAAAGTGGATCCATGGGGTCCCCAAGTTGACCCATGGCTTGTCTTGGTCGGCCATGACACAACCAATAAGGGTAGTACATGTGTCTAGGTCGTTTCATATTATTAAAGCATTATTTATACCTTAAACTACCCTAATTACCACTAATCGCGATTAAGAACTTAATAAGTTACTATTCACCAAAAAATTATTTTAATCTCATTGAACCACATTTTACTTCTTAATGACAACCATGTATGTCGGATTTTCAAAATTCAATACACATTAGTGGTAAAATTTCATTTAACTGAAAGATCAGTTTTCTTGATTACCACTTAGTGGTTTCACTATTCATCAAAAATTGAAGTTTTTCAGAAAATTACCAAAAATTTATCCTAAGCTATATTTGATATTACGAATTCAAAAATGAAGTCTATTTTAAAAAATTAAAATCATATAAGTCACATTAATTAAATTAATAATTAATTCCCGCTGCCAGAGCAAATAGCGTGTTTTTACAAAACAATAAGTATCAAAAGATTGACACAAGTTTAAGTCCAATTTCAAAGTGAAATTGATTTCAATGACCACCATTGGATTAAATGGTAAAAATATATTCATATTACACATTAATACCAATTCAAAAGATAATCTAATCATATAAATAAATTAGATTAAAAAGCAGTTTTGATGTAAAATGCAGTATTTTCCACTATTCATTAAAAAATGAACATTGTCAGAAAAATACCAAAAATTCACACAAGGTAAATTATGATGTCCCAATCATAAAGAATAAGTTTATTTTTACAAACATAGTTTATAAAATTGTCAAAAGATAGATTCAAAAAGGGTTTTCCATCAAAAGGCAGTAAAACAATCTTTTAAGAATATTAGTGTATTCTATGCATAAGATTGTATTTATTTTCATTTTAAGCCTCTATGATACTATCTTAATAATTAATAAAAATAGATAAAAATATCTATTATTCATTACTTACTTGGGATGTTACATCCTTCCCCCCTTTAGAAAATTGCGTCCCCGCAATTTATTTACTTATCGAATAAATGGGGGTACTTATCCCTCATTGCATTTTCAGATTCCCATGTTGCCTCTTCAATCATGTGGTTTTTCCACAAAACCTTTACCTGGTGAATCACTTTATTCCGTAACACTTTCTCCCTGTGGTCAAGAATCTGGACCGGTTGTTCCTCATAAGATAGGTTCTCTTCCATCTGAACTACCTCTGGACTCAAAACATGAGATGGATCTGGCATATACTTTCTCAATATCGAAACGTGAAAAACATTGTGTACCTGAGATAAACTCGGAGGTAAAGCCACTCGGTATGCAACTGATCCAACTCTCTCCAAAATTTCATATGGTCCAATGAACCTTGGAATCAACTTTCCTTTCTTACCAAATCTCATCACACTTTTCCAAGGAGAAACCTTGAGAAAAACATGATCACCTACCTCGAAAGATAGATCCTTCCTCCGGTTATCCGCATAACTCTTCTGCCTGCTCTGAGCTGTTCTCATGTGTTTCTGAATCAGCTGAACTTTTTCTGCCATCTCTTCTACCAATTCTGGTCCCATCAACTTCCTTTCACCCACTTCATCCCAGAAAGCTGGAGTTTGACACCGCTTCCCATATAATGCCTGAAATGGTGCCATCTGTATACTGGAATGAAAACTGTTATTATATGAAAACTCAACCAAAGAAAGATGTTGGTCCCAACTTCCCTGATAATCCATAGAACAAGCTCGTAGCATATCCTCCAATGTCTGAATTGTTCTTTCTGACTGCCCATCTGATTGAGGATGAAAAGCTGTACTAAAATTTAATTCCGTACCCAACGACTTCTGAAGGCCTTTCCAAAAGTTAGAAGTAAACCTGGGATCACGATCCGATACAATGGAGAGAGGAACTCCATGTAACCTGACTATCTCGTTAAGATACAAACGGGAAAGTTGATCAAGATAGAAGGTATCTCGTATAGCAAGGAAATGAGTAGATTTGGTCAAGCGATCAACAATAACCCAGATTGCATTATTAACTCGAGATGTCTTCGGTAATCCAACAACAAAGTCCATGGATATATTCTCCCATTTCCACTCTGGCACTGGTAAAGGCTGAAGCATCCCTTTCGGTAACTGCCGCTCTCCTTTAACCTGTTGACAAGTCAAACACTTCACAGTAAAATCAGCAATATCTCTTTTCATTCCATCCCACCAGTAATACTCCCGCAGATCTCTATACATCTTAGTACTGCCCGGATGAACTGAAAACGGAGAACTATGAGCTTCACATAACAGCTCTCTCTTCAACTGTGAATCACAAGACACACACAATCTTGTCCCAAATCTCAAAACACAATCATTATCAATGTTGAATTCAGGCAACTTACCTTTCTGAACCAGCTCTACCTTTTTTTGCAACTCACTATCTTGCTTCTGTGCTTGCTTGATTCTATCTGATAGAGAAGATCTCACTGATACCTGAAACAAAACAGAAGGACTTCCTGCACCAACAACTTCTATGCCAAAGTTCATTAAATCCTTAACCAAAGGATCACGTTCCAACCGCAACATTGTTAATGAGGCATTACTTTTTTGACTCAAAGCATCAGCCACTTTATTTGCTTTTCCCGGATGGTAATGAATTGTACAATCATAATCCTTGATTAATTCCAGCCATCTCCTTTGTCTCACGTTTAACTCTTTCTGAGTGAAAATATACTTTAAACTTTTGTGATCGGTATATATTTCACACTTTACTCCATACAAATGATGCCTCCAGATTTTTAAAGCAAAAACAACAGCAGCTAATTCCAAATCATGTGTAGGGTAATTTACCTCATGAGTCTTCAACTGTCGTAAAGCATAAGCAATTACCTGATCATTTTGCATTAGGACGCAACCAAGTCCTTTCAATGAAGCATCACTGTATATAACAAATTCACCATCCCTGGAAGGTAGTGCCAAAACTGGAGCATTCACCAATCTTCTTTTCAATTCCTGAAAACAATCATCACAATCTTTTGTCCAGATAAACTTAACACCCTTCCGAGTTAGCTTAGTCATTAGACTAGATAACCGTGAAAAATTTCTAACAAACCTTCGGTAATAGCCCGCCAAACCAAGGAAGCTACGAATCTCGGTTACATTTGTGGGTCTTGGCCATTCTTCCACAACTTTTGTTTTTACAGGATCAACAGTTATTCCATCTTTAGAAACAATGTGACCAAGGAAAGAAATTTGTTGCAACCAAAACTCACACTTGCTGAATTTCCCATACAGTTTCTTTTCTTTTAAGGTTTGCAGGATAACCCTTAAATGTTTTTCATGCTCCTCTTTACTTTTAGAAAACACCAAAATATCATCAATGAAAACCACCACAAACTTATCCAAGAACTCATGGAAAATTCTATTCATTATGTCCATGAATACAGCAGGTGCATTGGTTATCCCAAAAGGCATTACTACAAATTCATAATGGCCATATCTCGTACGGAATGCGGTCTTCGGAATATCTGCCTCCTTTACCTTCAGCTGATGGTACCCCGATCTCAAGTCAATCTTTGAAAAAAACTGAGCTCCCTGGAGCTGATCAAACAAATCATCGATATGAGGCAAAGGATATTTGTTCTTAACAGTTATATTATTCAAGGCTCTATAATCAATGCAAAGTCTCATAGAACCATCTTTCTTTTTAACAAATAAAACAGGAGCACCCCATGGTGATGTGCTAGGTCTAATGAAACCTTTCTCTAATAAATCTTGCAATTGCTCCTTCAACTCTAAAAGTTCAATTTGTGCCATTCGATAAGGGGGTTTTGAAATTGGCTTAGCATCAGGAACTAAGTCAACAATAAACTCAACTTCCCGATCTGATATTATTCCAGGCAACTCATCAGGAAAAACATCAGGATAATCATTTACCACTGGAACATCATTAATCTGAACAGTTCCTTTATTTTCAACGACGTGTGCAAGGTAACATTCATTTCCATCTTTTACAAGTTTCTCGGCCTCTTGATATGTTATCAAAAGTAAGGGTTCATTCTTGTAAACAAACTGAAAGTCTTTCTGAAAAGAAACTTCTTTAGCTCTACAGTCAATCTTAGCATGGTAGATAGAGAGCCAATCCATACCCAGGATAACATCAAACTCCACTAGAGGTAGAACAATAAGGTTTGAAAGTAGGTTCTTTCCACAGATAAGGATAGGAAGATTCTTATAAATTCTTTTTGCCTTGACACTTCCCCCAGGTGTTTTTACCAAAAGTTCAGAATTCATTTCTTGAGATGGTATTCCCATTTTACTAGAAAAGGTTTCAGAGATGAAAGAATGTGTAGACCCCGAATCAAACAACACACTGGCATAATCTGAAAAAACAAACAAAGTACCTGATACAACTTCATTTGATGGCCCGACATCTGCTGAAGTAGTTGCAAAGGATTTCACCACCCCTTTCTGCTTGTAGTCTAACTGCTTCCCATCACTCAAGCTCCTTGTCGGACACTCGTTTGCATAGTGACCCATCTCATTGCACTTATAACATTTCACTAACTATAAATCAAATTTGTTCTTACCTTCACCTTGATCCTTTTCAGTGCAATCACGAGCCTTATGTCCCATCTTACCACATCGGTAGCACTTCCCAGAATTCAGAAGACATTCCCCACCATGCCTTTTTCCACATTTATCACAAACTGGAAACTTAGTTCTCTTACCATCAGACTTTTTTGAAGAATTCTTACCTTTCTCCTGCCACCTCGGTCTCTTCTTCTGCTGGTTGTTATAGAACACTTGGTCATCGGCAAACTCCATTTCCACCTTCTCAGCACATCGAACAAGCTTTTCATAACTTTTAAACTCACAAGAAGCTAATGCCCTTCGATATTTTGGCTTTAATACTGAGTAAAAACGATTGATTTTACTATCAAGGTCCCGGATAAAATTTGGAGCATACCTTGCCAATCGAGTGAACCTTTCTTCATAGGCATCCACTGAGTCTTCCTCTTGCCTCAATTCCAAGAATTTTTTTTCCATCCTAAGTCGAACATCCTTAGGAAAATACTTCTCAAGAAACATACCTTTGAATTCATCCCAGTCAAGATCATCAATCTCATCGGCGTCCCTGATATTTTTAACCATAGACCACCACTGATCTGCTTCACCCTCCAAACGGTAAATAGCAAGACTAACCTTTTGATTGTCTTAACACCCCATGACATCAAAAATCTTCTCCAGTGCTTTAATCCACCCTTCAGCTTGCACAGGGTCAGATGATCCTCTGAATGATGGTGGATGTTGCCTCATGAAATGTTCCACCACTGACATGTTCCTCTGCGGTTGATCTGGCTGATCTCGTGCATGGATACCACCGCCATTTATCTCTTGAGTCAACTGCGCCATTACTGCAACAAACTATTCAGTTCCAATTCCGACCATTTCTGGATGCTGATTCGGAAGGTTATTTCCTTCTGTATGCCTTCCTAGCACTGCTTCCCTATTTCCTCTGCGGAAAACCATTCTGAACAAACATGTCTTAGATGAAGCAACATGGTAATCTTTAAATGCTATATCATTTCAAAAAAAAAATATTTTTGGATAATCATTTAATATAATTCTAACTCCTAAAGTTATCTAAACTGACCTCTGATACCAACTATAAGGCCCCATCCTTAAACCTTACTTAATCTTGAGTTATTACAAGATTACACATTGAGGATCTTTTCGGGTTTAGAGTTTTAGAGAATTAGATCATAAAAATTGCATCACGTTCCACATATAAACAAAGTGGTTACATAAAGATAGTATTCTTCATTCCCATAAATGGAAACACATTTAAAATAAAACATGGATTATTTCTTGACACATCCTTGACTCTATCATATTATCATATACATTTCCCTTGACCTGTGGAAAACATTTCAAAAACTTGGGATGAGCATAAAAACTCAGTATGGGTTATAAAAAAAAACATGGAAAGGAAACATGAGTTCATATATACATAAGCATGAAATCATACTTTACCCATAAAACATAGGCACTTTAACATACCTCATAAAATCATGAAATAAATCATAGAAATCATAAGACATAAAGGTAACTTGAGGCATTCATAACATTCTTACGTAGGGAGTAACCCTCTTGGTTACGTTTGGAATACCCATCACAGTATATTCCCTAAATCTCTTCGGAGAAACCTTAATGTTTCACTCCTTCGCGTTACCTAATGCATTGGAGAGCTATAATGGGCTCACCCGCCCTTAGTTTATCACGGAACCACCCGTCTTCATAATAATGCCCAAGAACCATAACATAATCATATCACATAAAACATGCATAAAGGAAACATAATATTTCCACATTTCAATCACGAGATATCAATACAACAAATTGATATAATAAAAACATTATGAAAACCATTTTCAATACCAAAGTAAAACATGGTATTTTTTTCATTTTTTTTAAAAAAAGGTATGGCTTGTAGAGGAAGCCGAAACTCAAATAACGGTCACGACGGCGGAGAAGTCGTTGTCACCGCATACGTACGACAAAAACATTCCCTTTTTTCGTTTAGTAAACGCTTCGTATAAAAAATATTCCTTTTGAATAAATGAAAAAGTCAAAGGGGTTTATACACCGTATAAAAGAAAGTTGTGTATAAAATAAAATATGCCTCAACGAAAGGAGATTGAGACGAAGTCCCATACCTCGTATCTGACTTGACCCGACCGTTCTTTAATCTCATGAATAATAAACTTGAGTTAATCTCTACTTTCTTATGAATCTTTTTGAAGTTCATTATTCCTTTTATACCATGTTATGGACATCATGTAATCATTTAAGTTAATAATGTTCATTTTGTCGGTATTTGGTTCTTAAGTCAAAAATAGACTTCTTACACTTACATGTTGTTAATTTGGTAAAAGGTTCATTATATCCAGAATGGTATTCATGATGTAGATATCATATATGTCATATATATCCAGTATATACATGCATTTATAATATTACATAATCATTTAGAGGTAAGAAATGAAATGCACCGTTCATGGAGACGGTAAGCCGTACGTACGCATGAACGCTACTTTCATTTCTATTTCATATTTTATAGAATGGAATAATAATTATATAAAGGTATATTATAATTACAGTATAATATCATATATAATATCATAGTTCCATCCTTTATATGTCCCACATATGGTATTTAACGAATCAAATCACTTTGAGGGGGCGGTAGTCCGCACTTCCTAAAATGAAGATATCGTGTTTACCCATAATGGAAACCATAAAGGTATGCCCAAAATGAATAAAACAGAAGCTTAAGGAAAACATAAACATATTATATATCATATATAAAAATATTGACATCATAATGGCCACCTTTGAAGGTGTTAAATGAGTGTTGAACAATCATCGTTTCGGGAGGCAGAATTTCGCCATCCACGGAAACCGTATGTTCTTTAACCATTTGATGTAGTTGTGTGAGAGTGTAGCTCAAATAAATCTTATAACAACATACTAGTATATTGAAGATACTGGTGTTGTTACAAAATAAGTAAATAAAAAGAGTTTAGGGGGTTGGAGAAGCAAAATAAAATAAATGAACATGAGAGAAAGAATTACCTTTAAAAGTGTAACTCCTTTTGTTTTGAGCCTAAAGGCTTCCTTTGAAAGGATTATGCCCAAAGGGAATCCTCTAGGATGAGGAGAGGGATGTGTAGAGAGTAAATGGGCAGGGTTTGGACGAGCCAAAGGCTTGAGTAGTGTGTTAAATGAGGTAGAGGTGGGGGCCTTTTATAAGAGGAGAGGAGGGGCACTTTTGGAAAGTAAAGAAATATTACATTATTTGAAAATGTGTTTCTGTTTCAAAAGGTCCCACATTGATATAATTCGTGGATAAGGTGATAAGGGTTCGAAATCCACTCATACAATTGATTTTTGACATGTGTAGTTCATAGATTTTACATTATCTTTCTATTTTATTTAAATCTTCAAATAATGATGTCATCACCGCATCATTATTATGTCGTAAATAATTTAATTTATTTAATGTCTAAAAATTATAAAAAAAATACTATGATATAGGAAATCTTTTTAGCTTTCCAATTACTATTTATAATCAAAATTTGGACTTGTATAACCCCACTTAATTTTTTTTCCCTAAAACATATTATGTTTGTGTCATTTTCACTTTAACATTAAATAAAAAGTATTTTATGTCATTTCCCAACACAAGTGGATCCATGGGGTCCCCAAGTTGACCCATGGCTTGTCTTGGTCGGCCATGACACAACCAATAAGGGTAGGACATGTGTCTAGGTCGTTTCATATTATTAAAGCATTATTTATACCTTAAACTACCCTAATTACCACTAATCGCGATTAAGAACTTAATAAGTTACTATTCACCAAAAAATTATTTTAATCTCATTGAACCACATTTTACTTATTAATGACAACCATGTATGTCGGATTTTCAAAATTCAATACACCTTAGTGGTAAACTTTCATTTAACTGAAGGATCAGTTTTCTTGATTACCACTTAGTGGTTTCACTATTCATCAAAAATTGAAGTTTTTCAGAAAATTACCAAAAATTTATCCTAAGCTATATTTGATATTAAGAATTCAAAAATGAAGTCTATTTTACAAAATTCAAATCATATAAGTCACATTAATTAAATTAATAATTAATTCCCGCTGCCAGAGCAAATAGCGTGTTTTTACAAAACAATAAGTATCAAAAGATTGACACTAGTTTAAGTCCAATTTCAAAGTGAAATTGATTTCAATGACCACCATTGGATTAAATGGTAAAAATATATTCATATTAAACATTAATACCAATTCAAAAGATAATATAATCATATAAATAAATTAGATTAAAAAGCAGTTTTGATGTAAAATGCAGTATTTTCCACTATTCATTAAAAAATGAACATTGTCAGAAAAATACCAAAAATTCACACAAGGTAAATTTTGATGTCCCAATCATAAAGAATAAGTTTATTTTGACAAACATAGTTTATAAAATTGTCAAAAGATAGATTCCAAAAGGGTTTGCCATCAAAAGGCAGTAAAACAATCTTTTAAGAATATTAGTGTATTCTATGCATAAGATTGTATTTATTTTCATTTTAAGCCTCTATGACACTATCTTAATAATTAATAAACATAGATAAAAATATCTATTATTCATTACTTACTTGGGATGTTACATTTTAACTCCTTGATACATCTATGTTAGAGCCTCCTCTACATGATCTTAACCAGATAGTGACTCATTTCATTGAAAAACTCACAAAATTTCTACATTTCTAAAATTCTAGGAAGTTCTTCCATAATAATCCTCATAGTGTAACTTATTCTAATGTTCTTTAATCAGAGTTTTTCTAAATCTAGATACCAATAATTGTACTAATCTTCCTCTGATACCAAATATAACACCCTGAAACTAGTTAACCAAAGTATGTCCATTATTATATAACATTTCTATGATCATAAGGGATGAAAACCCGAATTACTAATCTGATTAGTATCCATGGAATAAATACATACAAACATACATTCTACATTACATAATGAAATTAAAAACAACAACATGGTGTCTCCTTTTAACACATTCATCTCCCTTAGACTATCCCTACAGGACATTCATAATATTTATCTTCACATCCTATTAAAAGTAAAACATAGAATGGTGTGATTTCAGGTGCTCAATGAGGATAAGAATATAGCATAATCAATCATAAATAAGTATAATCATTTATGGAATTGTATAACACTAAAAGAAAAGAATTTTAAAAAAAACATCAGCATAATATGGAAAAGTTAAATCAAATAATTCCATTAACATACCCACATTGATATTCTACTAGTTGAATTATCACATGTAATATCAATACCCAATTTCATAATGATAAACATCATAACACTGGAGATCATAACCACAATGCCAAGGCCTCATTCCAAGACAAAAATGTATATTTTGTCCAGGCCTTCAATCAATACAACTAGTTTATCTCATGATACATATTAATGCATCGAGGAGAAATAGAAGGCTCCACCCATCACTTACTATGTCTAGTGCATTCCTTATATGAAAATGTTGAATCATAACATAAAAATTCATATTAAAAATAGAATACAAAATGTAAATACTTTAACCATAAACCATGAATGGTATAAAAATATCACATCCAAAGTCAAACATATCACAAAATTTTTAAAACAAAAAGGAATATTGTACCATATTATTTCAACTTCAAACAAGTGTAAACTACAACAAAGGATGTTGGCATAGATGAAATGAAAACTATTTGAGGGAAATATCTCTTTCTATATTGAAATAATTTAAATGTCATATAATTTGATAAGAATACATTTATATTGAAAATATTTTTTTAATCTTCTAATGTAATATTCAATGGAGTTATAACAGCATAAAATAGCCACACCCACCGTATAAGTTAGAAAACATTATTTCCATGATTTTGTCGAAAAGGTTGTAATGTACCTTGTTCAAAAAATGATGGAAATATTCCTTTAATTTTTTTATAAAAGTAAAAAATGGTATACATGACATTAACCCATAGTCTAGGAAATAGTAAAAATATTTTGATATACATATAAAAAAACACAAATGTGGATGATAAGGAGGTCCCAATTGATAGACACGTATAAACATCCTCAGATAATGAAGAGATTGTAGAATTAACCCTTACCTTGCGATTTTTCATGATAGAGGATAAATTAACATCATGTAAAATAGTTAAATCATTATTAATAAGTTATATAAGAACCACATACATAAATATGATATTATATATGATCTTCTAATATTACATTGAAAATAATATTTCAGTATTACTATGGTTCTAGGTGTTAACAGATTTGTTTTCTTTTATATGCTTGGTTATGTAATCCACGTTTTTCATGGATATGATGTATTTTATTCATATCTACAATGATGTTAAGTACATGATAAATAATTTTAGTCATAAAATGAAAATTACTGTTCATGGTTTTGATGGGGGGATGGAATTTCATTGAGTTCGTGGAGACAGTAATATGTACAAACACTCGACAGACAATATCATTCAATTGATGGTGAAATAAAATGTAATTAGATGGTATATAATAAATGAAGAATAATTAACATGTTATATTTATTATTTAAGTCAATTATACTCAGTATTATTTTAACACCCCAAGCTTCCACGGTACATTTCTGTTTAAATAATGCAATATCTTTCATTTTACGCAACTTTGAGATTCTAACACATCACGACCAATCAAGCTAGCCATTATGAATAGTAATACCCAATTTTTGAAATTTTATAAATTATATCATTCATAATATACTACATATTTGTATTCAGAATGTCGAAATTAGCTTAGGGTGAATTTTTGGTATTTTTCTGAAAACATTCAATTTTTGATGAATAGTGAAAAACACTGAGTTATAGTTTAAAACCAATTTTTTTAAGTAATTATTTAATTTAGTTAAATTTATTTTAGGTAAAAATAGATACATAATACCTATATAAGTTCAATGTAATTCATTGTATTTAGTTTATAATAATTTTTTTATATTCAAAATTTTTAACGAACATTTTACCGTCTTTTACCCACCACCTAGGAGCATTTGAAAATTTACATAATACATAATTTTACAACTTCTATGATTTTAATTTAGAAAATCCAAGAGACATTGTTGATATAATTATGTAAAATTTTGTTCAATAAGATGAAAATAATGTTTTTTGAATAGTAACTTTTTACTTTTATTTACCACGGTTAAAAGTTAATAGTGTAATTAAGGGTAAAACGTTTATTATTATTACCCTAAAACGTCTCCTAATTCTATTAGATAAGTTTAATTATTCCATAAACAAAATTAGGAATAAAATATGATCCTTAATGTCCACACAGATTTGATTAGGACTTTTATTATTATTGAATTCAAAGAGGAGTTAAAAGAGTAAAATTCAATGTTTAATAACTACATCATTTTTAATATAGGATTACACATAATATAAAATAGATTATAAATATTCATTATAAGTCTAAAAAAATTCATACATAATGGAATTTTATTTATATTTTTTAGACATTAAATAATTAAAAATTATTTATGACACAATGATGATGCAGTAATTACCATATTAATGAATGATTAAAATAATTGATATTGTAAAAATATAAATAAACATAATTTGAGAATTTTTATGAATTAAAATGATTTTTTAGTTTAATATGACATATTTGGGCTGGTTAGATGAATTTTGTTCGAAGTAATATTGCTGTTATGATTTTAGCAAAAACAAAATACCAAATAGAGACAAAATTGACATAAAAGAGTTTTTAAAACAAATATTAAATTATTAATTGATATAATATTCCTAAAAATATATGGTTCGTCCAAAAGACATATGAAATGATAGGTGTATCATTAATGAACCACTTGGGGTTTTCTTGATAGTATAATGTATGTTTTTTAACCATATTATATACAAATACAACGAGACATTGTAAATGTCGAAGTAATTAACTAAGAGTTAAGTGTAGAGGATAAGGTTAATATAGTGACCAAACCTGTCTAAAACCTATTGAGTTATTCGTTTTCAACCCATAACCACTTTATACTCGAAATAAATCATTTTGGAGCCATTAGAATATGAAAATTATTTTATTATAAAATAATATTTCTAGATTTTCCTAAGGTACCCCTCACGTCTCTTATAAAAGGGAACTCCCCCTCCTCTCTAATTCAAACCTTCAAAGCCATTTTGATCACCGAATCCCTTCCAAAATACCCTCTCAACTATCCTCCCTTAATCCTAGTGGCATTCCGTTAGTCAGAAAGCCAACCTATAAAGCCCATCTGATCAAATGAAATGAAAGAACCCATAGAAGAGATAAATATTTCATCACCTCTTTAAAGTTCCATTTTTCTTCCACTTTCTCATTCATTGTTATTTCCATTCTAATATAATAAATCTGGTATATTCTATATAATTTGATTTTATTATAAATATGTTACAACCATATTCATTATTCTATCCATCCTTTGAATGATATGTCACCATACGTGTGTACGTACAACTTACCGTCTCCACATCTTGGTGTAATTGTTATTCAATAAATTATAATTTGGATGGGTATAATAACGATGTATAATTGATGTAAATAATAAATATAACATTATAATGATTCTCTATATATGATATAACATCCAATTATATTTTATTTTAATATCAAAGGAATGATATTGTCACTCGTGCGTACGTACAAATTACCGGCTCCACGAACGCGATGACATTCACTTCCCATAGTATCCATTGAAGACTAATTTTATTTAGATGAATAAAAATAATGTTTAAAGACTTTATATCATTATGAATATGGATAATATACATCCTATCCATAAAAAACATTTCTTATGTAACAAATCATATAAAGGAATACAAATTAGTTAACACCTGAAACGACGATAATATTAAAATATTATTAACAAAGAAATGTTAAAAGATCATATATGATATCATATTAATGTATATGATTATTTTATAATTTAATAACAATTATTTCACCATTATACATGAGGTTAACCTACCCTCGACCATGGAAAAGTAAAAGCTAAGGGTTAATTTCACAATCTCTTCATTATCCGAGGTTGTTTATACGTACTTATCTACTGGGACCTCTTTATCATCCAAATCCATGTTTCTTAAAAATGTATTTCAAAAAAATTACTATTCAATAGAAAATGTGTTAAGTCATTTATACCATTATTTAACCTTATATGTTTTGAAAGGAATCGTTCAATCATTTTCCAAACAATGTACTTTATGACCTTTTCGAAAAAATTAAGGTAAGAATGGTTTCATTAACTTATATAGCGTGTATGGATTTTTTCCACCATTATAACATCTTTGAAGCTTCCCTTAAAATCAAATAAGTGTATTTTCAAATATAAATGTTTTCTTATACAATTACTTAAATTTTAAATTATTTCAAAATAGAAATAGATATTTCTCTAAAAAGGTTTTTATTTCATCTATTCCAACATCCTTTGATGGATTTTAATTTTGTTTGTAGTTGATTTATTATGATAAAAACATCCATTTTTTGAAGGTTTTGTAATATTTTTGACTGTGGATGTGACATTTCATACCATTGGTGGTTTATGCATAATGTATTGACATTTCATATGATAGTTTTAATACAAATGCTTATGTTATGTTTAAACCTTTTCATATGCAGAATGCATTGGACTTAGTAAGTGAATGGTGGAGCCCTCTATAGCTCCTTGATGTATCAGTAGTTCTCAAAAGACAAACTAGTGTCTCGACACAAGGCCTTGACAAAATCTTATTTTTAGTCTTGGAAAAAGGCCTTTACATTGTGGTTATGAAAGTCTGGCATTATGAATTCCATCATTATGAAAGTGGATATTGATATTATATGTTATTATTCGACTAGTAGAATATCCATGTGAATAATTAAAGGAATTATTTGTTTTTTATTTTTTCCATTTTAATCTAAGGTTTCGGTTTAAAAGGCTTTGGTTTTAGTCTTATACATTTCCATAAAGGTTTATGATTATTTATGAATGCTTTTCGCTATATTTTTATCCTTACTGAGCATTTCAGCTTCCCCCTTTCTATGTTTCTTTCAGGATTCGAAGAAGTATATTATGACTGACCTACAAGGATAATCTATAGGATCTCAGTGTTGTCTATGGAAACAATTTTTTTTTTTTGTAGTTTTCCATTTTATGATGTAATGTAAACCTTATTAATGTATCTAGTACATCCAATCCTACTAAACTAATCAGTCATTCGAGACATGATCATGTGTGATCATTCCAATGTTATGTAATAATGCATTGACTCTAGGTAACTAGGGTCGGGGTGTTACAGTCGGTATCATAGGATGTTTAGTACAAACCTTGGAAACTAGATTTAGATAAACTCTGATTAGAGCACATAGCCCTAAGATAGACTTTGGGGATTAGTATAGAAGAACATCATAGAATTTTGGTATTATAGAGATTTTGGGAGTTTTCCAAGAAATACATCCATGTCTGGATAGAAGAAGATAGAGGTCTCTCTAGCACAAATGTACCTAGCAGTAAAACCCAAATCCACTGCCTTGAGATAGACTTGAACGGGAACTGGTGCACGAAAACATGCCTTCCTATACTCTTCGTTATGATACTCCTCGGGGATATGCTTAGGATAATTCTCATTTTCTTTAAAAACCATTGTGAAGGGTTTATGATTATATACATCCTACAAAACATTTTTTATGATTATGGATTATATCCATAAACGATTCAATTTAGGTTAAGTGTGTTACAAGTTGGGATTTATGTATTTCGATTCGTAAACTAATCTAGTTTATGCCATTTTTTTGAAATGGAACCTAGTGGATGGAATGTGAATTGAATCAATTCACGCACTCCATGTAGGGATTTACCTCATACTCAAGATAATTATAGTGGAGCTAGTGATACTACTGGTTCCGATCAGCTTATCAGAATATTGGGACAACTCACTCAGATTACGAATAATAACATTCCCCATATAGAGAACCCTGATCCTCATCGTGGAGGATCAATGTTAGATTGATTCATGAAACAAAAACAACCAACATTCAATGGTAGTAAAAATCCATTAGTAGCTGAGCAATGGATAAATTTTTCAGAGAAACTATTCTATTCCATGAGGAGTAGTGAATGAGAAAAAGTAATCATGGAAGTTTACCGCCTCACTGGATATGCTGATCAATGGTGGTCATTGATTCAAAACACAAAGGAAGATGATGAAGTTTCAAATATGAAATGGAAGGATTTTAATGACATTTCCATAGAAAAATATTTTCCTCGTGACTATCGAGCAGATAAGAAAAGGAAATTTCTGAGTCTTAGGAAAAAGTTGGAGAGAATGTCGCAAAGTATGCAGATAACATTAAAAGGTTAGCGAGGCATGCTACAGATTATATACGTAACCCAAAAAGTAATATTGATCATTTATTTGATGGGTTAAAACCATTTCTCTATCAATAATTAATCTTACAATACATCCTCTTGTATAAAGATATTGTCTCATGTGTTATCAAGATAGGAAAAGAATTCTCTATGTCTTACAACTGTAAAGAAAAGTAAGTGAAGAAGAGATCTGTAGAACACTCTAGAAATGGAAATAAGGGGAAGAAGGGAAAAGTTTAATATCCATCCTATATTAAATGTGAAAAGAAACACCCTGGTACATTCTTGAAGGTAATGGGATTCTGTTTCAAGTGTAGTGAAAAAGGAAACCTAGCTCGTGATTGAAAGGGGAAGAAAGAGGTTTTCGGTGTTGAATGCTACAATTTTAGAGAAAGGGGGAATTATGCGAATGAATGTCCTATGCACTAAAGAAAACATACATCATAAAATGCAAAGGGATCATGGTCAAAATTATGCTATCACTACTACTGAGGTTGAATCTCCAAAAGACTTAGTGGTAGGTAATTTAATGGTTTTCTAAAGTGTACCAAATGCTTTATTTGATTCTTGATCATCACAATGTTTCGTGTCTTCCATGTATGCTAAGAAAATTAGATATTTCCAATTTTATTTAACAAGGGATTTTTCATTCAATAATCCTAAGGGAAGAATCATTGTAACAAAGGTTTGTTAATCATTACCAACTAGGGAATATAAATGTTCTTTATCTTCTTCCCTCATCGGCATACCCATGATTTAATTTGATATAATCCTCAGTATCCATTGGATTTTTGTCTATGATGCAAAAATTTATTTTAAGAATAAGGACGTTACAATTTTTGATAACAATGCTAATGAACACCATATCATTAGACAAGAATCATCAGCACCTAACTCTTATCTAGATCCACCCCCAGTACCTCTACTAAATTCAATTATTATGGAGGAAGAAAATGAAATAATTGTGAGTGAGGAAAAGAATGTTAAAATAGAGGATGTAACTTTTGTGAAACAATATGTTGATGTATTTTCAGAAGATTTACCTGGACATCCTCATAATAATAAATTGAGTTTTCTATTGTTCTAATTCATGGATGAAGGCCCATATTGAAGACACCTTATAGAATTGCCAATGAGAAGTTAGTGGAACTAAAGAAACAACTATAATAATTGAGTAATAAGGGATTTATTCTTCCTTGGGTTTCTCTATGGGGAGCCCATGTTCATTTTGATAAGAAGAAATATGGATCTATGAGGTTGTGCATTGACTACAGGGAGATCAATGATATAACAATAAAGAACAAGTATCCCCTACCTCTCATTGATGATTTATTTGAACAACATCATAGAGCTAAATACTTCTCAAATATTGACCTTCGAAGACAACATTTTGAACCATGTACAGGCATTGCGAGTTTATAGTAATGCCCTTTGGAATGAATAATGGACCCTCGGTCTTCATTGATCTAACGAACAGGGTTTTCAAGGAATAACATGATGACATTGTAGTGATATATATTAATGATATATTTTTATACTACACAAGCTAAGAAGATCCTGAAAATCACTTGTTCATTATCTTGAAGACTCTTAGAAGACATGAATTATATGGGATGTTTAGAAAGTGTGATTTCTGGCTTCAGGAGATTTATTTTCTTGGACATGTTTTCTATAAGGAAGTAATCTCTTTTGATACTTCTATGACCAAGGCAATCAAGGAATGGATAACACCAATGAGTATAATTTTGGTACACATTTTTATTGATTTAGCAAGTTATTATTGGTGTTTCATCCAGAAAGTTTCTATATTGGCTAGCCCATTATTATTTCTCACACGAAATGGGGTTAATTTTTTTCCGACAAAATAGTGTGAAGAATGTTTTAATGAACTAAACTTAAGATTAGCCAATGATTCTATATTGACTCTACCATCCGAGAATGATGGGTCAGTTATTTATAGTGATGCTACAAAGAAAGTACTTTGTTGTGTCCTTAGAAATAATGATAGGTTTATTGCCTATGCATCACGACTGCATAAATTCATGAACAAACTATCATACTCGTGATCATGAGTTAGTAGCTATAATATTTTCTTTGAAGATCTTGAGACATTTTCTCTATGGTGAAAAATGTGAGATTTATACTAATCACAAGTGTTTAAAATATATTTTCACACAAAAATAACTCAACATGAGGAAAATGTGATGGCTTAAACTACTCAAGGATTATGATTTCACTATACACTACCACCCGTGGAAAGAAAATAATATGGAAGATGCTTTAAGTAGAAAATATCATGGAGTATTAAACAATATGAGAGTTTAAAGAGATCCTATTTTGATGGATCTAGTAATGATGGATATTGGAATAACCATGAAATGTGATACAACAGTTATTATTTAAATGGTTTCAAAACCATCATTACTAGAAAGGATAAAGAGATCAAGGATGATGATGAAGAGTATCAAAAGAAGGTTAAATATTTGAATGATACGGGATTGATCGACTTCAAATATGAAGATGGGATTTTGAAATTTGGAAAGAGACATTGTGTTCCTAATATAGTTGATCTGAAAAGGGAATTGTTGGATGATGCTCATAGTTCCATTTTCTCTATACACCCTGGGAGCAATAAAATGAATAAAGATTTGAAGGAACATTTTTGGTGGGGCAACATAAAGAGGGAGATTGCTGATTTTTTATCATGATGTATGGTTTATCAATAAGTGATATCTGGAAGGAAACAACAGGGAAAAGTCTTTCATCCTATTCCAATACCTGAGTGGAAATGGGATAATATTACAATAGAATTTGTCATGGGACTACCAATGACTCCAAGAAAGAACGATTCCATATGGGTAAATGTTGATTGTCTTACCATGTATGAACATTTTCTTTCTATAAGAGAAGATTTTACACTTGAACGTCTAACAATAAAATATATTAATGACGTTTTAAGGATTCATAGAGTACCCTTATCGATTGTTTATGATCGTGATCCCCGTTTTACATCAAGATTCTGGAAAAGTATTCAGAATTCCCTAGATACTGAACTCCATTTGAGCACTGCCTACCACCCCAAATTGATGGACAATCAGAACGAACTATTCAAAACTTAGAAGACATGGTGAGATCATAATCACATGACTTTCAAGGTATGTGGGATAAATATTTACCTTTGGTAGAATTTTCTTATAACAATGGCTTCCATTAAAGTATTCATATGGAACCATATGAAGCGTTATACACAAAGAGATGTTGCACACCAACCTGTTGGGATGATGTCGGTGAAAGAAAACTCATAGGCCCAGAACATGTGGAGGAAACAATGGAAAAGGTGAAGGTAATACAAAACCACATCATGGAAGCTCAAATTAGACAGAAAGGATATACTGATAATGTAAGGAAGGATATGGAATTTCATGTAGGAGATCATGATTTCATGATGGTATCTCAATGGAAGGATGTTATAAGTTTCGATAAGAATAGAAAATTGAGTCCCAGGTACATCATACCTTTCACAATTCTAGAACGAATTGGGGTTGTATATTACCGTTTGGAAATGACTTCAAGTCTCTCCAAAGTTCATAAAGTGTTCAAAGTATCACTATTGAGAAAATAATGCCTGATCCAATTCATGTACATACCTATGTTGAATTATAACTAGAAACTGATCTATCATATTGCAAAGATATTGTCATCGTTATTGATATAGGAGAAAAAATGTTGATAATCCAGACGACTCGTCTGGTAAATGTTTTATGGAGAAATCATAAGATGGAAGAGGCAATGTTAGAACCCAAGAAAAATATGATGAAGAACCACCCGAGTCTTTTTATGTAGTAATATTATTGAAATTTCAAGGACAAAATTATTTGAAGGAGGGGAGAATGTAACAACCCATGCTTCCACAGTACGATTCCCTTTGAATAATGCAATAGCTTGCATTGTACGTAACTCCGAGATTCTAACACATCGCGACTAATCAAACTAGCCGTTATGAATATTAATACCCACTTTTTAAAATTTTATAAATTTTTTCTTTCAAAATGGACATCATTTTTGGAATCGGAATATCTAAATTAGCTTAGGGTGTATTTTTGGTATTTTTTTGAAAACATTCAATTTTTGATGAATACTAAAAAACACTAAGTTGTAGTTCAAAAATTTATTTTTATTTAAATAATTATTTGTATTATTTAAATTTATTTTAGATCTAAATAGATACATAATACCTATATAAGTTCAATTTTATTCATTGGAGTCAGTTTATAATAATTATAATTATATATATATATATATATTAATGAACTCTTTATCATCTTTTACCCACCTCCATGGAGCTTTTGAAAATATAAATAAAACATAATTTTACTGCTTCCATGAGTTAAATTTCAAAAATCCAAGATAAAAAGTTGATATCAGTGAGTTAAATTCTCTTCAATAAGTTGAAAATATTTTTTGGTGAATAGTAACTTTTTAGATTTATTTACCACGGTTAAATGTAAATAGGGTAATTAAGGGTAAAAATTATATTATTATTACCGCAAAACATGTCCTAATTCAATTGGATGAGTGTAATTTGACCAAAAAAATCATAGGAATAAAATATGATCCTTTATGTCTACTTGTATTAGATGAAGACATTTATTATTATTTAATTCAAACTGGAGTTAAAAGTGTTCAATTCAATGTTTAATAACAAAACCATTTTTAATATAGAGTTACAGATAAGATAAATTAGATTATAAATATTCATTATAAAGAAAAAATGGTTTCTTGAAAAATGGTATTTTACTAATATTTTTTGAGATTAAATAATTAAATTTATTTTT
This sequence comes from Viscum album, assembly GCA_963277665.1. Lineage (NCBI taxonomy): Eukaryota > Viridiplantae > Streptophyta > Magnoliopsida > Santalales > Viscaceae > Viscum > Viscum album. The sequence continues at coordinate 1,665,279,728 of OY728137.1, forward strand.
CAACAATGATGATATAGTATTTACCGTTTTAATTAGTGATTAAATTAATTGATATTATTAATATCCAAATTAATGTAATTTTAGAAGTTTTAAGAATTCCACTAATTGTATAGGTTATTAATTCATATTAGGGTTGGTTAGATTAATTTTTTTTGATGTAATAATGCTGTTGTAATTTTAGAAAATAAAAAATACCAAATATGGTCCAAAAATACATGAAAGAGTTTTTAAAACAAATATTATATTATTAATTGATATTATATTCCTAAAAATATAAGTATAACCAAAAAGGCTTATTTAAGTATTGATTTATCATTAATGAACCACTTGGGGTTATCTTAGAAGTATATAGTAAGTTTATTAACCATATAATATATAAATACAAATAGACATGGTAAATGTAAAACTAATTAACTAAGAGTTAAATCCAAAAGGCAAGGTTAATGCCATGACCCAAACTTGTATAAAACCTATTAGATGAGTATTTTTTAACCCATATTCACCATAGCCTCGAAATAAATCATTTTTTATCCATTAAAAGTCGAAAATGGGTTTATTGAAAAATATCATTTATAGATTTTCCTGAGGTGCCCCTCGCCCCGCTTATAAGAGGGAACTCCCCCTTCTCTCTAATTCACACCATAAAATCCATTTGGATAGGCCACTCCCTACCCAAATAAACTCTAGACTATACTCCATTTATCCTAGAGGCCTTCCATTATTTATAAATCCATCTTATGGAGCACTTTTGATTAAATCAGAAAGAAGAACTAGAAAAAGAGGTAAATATTTCATCACCTCTTTCAAGTCCCTTTCTTCTTCCAGTTCCTCTGTCTTTGTTGTTTCTATTATAAAATAATAAATCCAATATATTATATATACTGTAATTTTATTATAAATATGGTACAACCATATTAATTAATCTTTCCATCCTTTGAATGATATGTCACCGTACGTGCGTACGTATGGATTACAGTCTCCTCATCATGGTGTAATTGTTATTCAATAAGTTATTATTTGGATGTGTATAATAATGATGTGTAATTTATTTAAATAATAAATATAACATTATAATGATTCTATATATATGATATAACATCGAATTATATATTATTTTAATAACAAAAATATGATATTGTCGCTCGTGTGTACGTACGGATAACTGTCTCCACGAACGCGATGATATTCATTCCCCATTGTATCCATTCAAAAAGAATTTTCATTATATGATTAAAAATAAATTTTGAAGAGTTAATATCATTCTTAATATGAATAAGATACATCCTATCGATATCAATCATTACTTACATAACAAAGCATATAATGGAAAACGAATCAGCAAACACCGGAAACGACAATAATACTAAAATATTATAAACAAAGTAATGTTAAAAGATCATTTATGATATAAAATTAATGTATATGATTGTTTTATAATTTTATAACAATTTTTTCATCATTATACAGGAGGTTAACCTACCCTTGACTAAAGAAAAGTACAAGGTAAGGGTTAATTTCACAAACTCATCATTATCTGAGGTCGTTTATACGTAATTATCTTCGGGGGCCTCTTTATAATCCACATCCTTGTTTCATAAAAATTTATTTAAAATACTTTTTACTATTTACTAGGTAATGTGTTAAAGTCATTTATACCCTTATTTGACCATATATGTTTTGAAAGGAATCTTTCCGTCGTATTCTAAACAACGTACTTAATGACCTTTTTGACAAAATTAATGTAAGAATGTTTTTTTAACATATACGGTGACTGACGCTATTTTCCACCGTTAAAACAATGTTGAACATCCCTTACAATATTATAAGAATATTTTAAAATATAACTGTTTTCTTTTATAATTAAGTGACTTTTAAATGATTTCAAAACAGAAAGAGATATTTCTCTAAAAAGGTTTTCATTTCATATATGTCAACATCCTTTGATGGATTTTATGTTTGTTTGATGTTGATATGTTATGATACAAAACATCCATATTGTATTGATGTTTTTTGAGATATGTTTGACTATGGATGTGTTATTTCATACCATTCGTGGTTTGTGGATAAAGTATTGAAAATTCATATGCATGTTTTAATACTAATGTTTATGTTATGTTTAAACCATTTCATATGAGAAATGCATTGGATATAGTAAGTGACGGGTGGAGCCCGCAATAGCTTTTTGATTAATCGGTGGGTCTAATGAGACAAACTAATGTCCTGGACCAAGTCCTTGAAAAAATATTATTTGTAGCCATGGCACGAGACCTTGACTATGTGGTTATGAAAGTTTGGAATTATGAATTTTATAATTATGAAATGGCTATTGATATTTCATGTGAGTATTCGACTCGTAGAATATCCATGTGAATAATTAAATGATTTTTAATGATTTTTATCTTCGACATATAATGTTACAGTTCATGTTTAAAAGGATTTTTTTAGTCTTATACATTGCCTTAAATGTTTATGCTTATTTATGAAAGTTTCTTCTATATTGTTATCCTTATTGAGCATCTAAGATCAAACCATTCTATGTTTTATTTTTCCTAGGATGCAAAAAAGTATATTATGACTAACCTATAGGGATAGTCTGTTGGATCACAATGTTGTCTATGGAAACCATTTTGTTGTAGTTTTCCATTTTATGATGTAATGTAAACCTTATGAATGTATTTAGTACTTCCGAGGATACTAAACTAATTGATCTTTTGAGACATGATATTTTGTGATCATTCCAATGTTCTGTAATAATGCACCTACTCTAGGTAACTAGGGTCAGAGCATTACAATTATACCCATCATAATAATGATGTGTTGAATTACAAACTACACCACGATGTGGATACTACAAGCCATACATACGGATGTACGGTGAATTTTTCATTCCTAGGAATGATATAATAATGAAAATGGTTATACCATATTTATAATAACATCATAGTATGTAGAAGATACTGGTGTAATTATTTTGGTATGGAAATAACAAATAATGTGGTTTTGGAAGTAGAATTTGTTTTGAAAGAGGTGGTGAAATGGTTACCTCTTCTTCAAGTGTTTCAGTTTGAGATGATCACAATGGAACCATAGGATGGATTTATGAACAAATTAAGGACACTAGTTCTAAGTGAGGGTAGTTGGTAGGATTTTTGAGTAGGTTTTAGCTGAGCCAAATGGCATTGGAGGTGTGATTTTGAGAGAAGGGGAAGTGACCTTTTATAAGAGAGTTTACTATTAATTTTTTATAGTGTTGAAATATTATTTAATTATACAATCATATTAGGTTTATAATGGCTCAAAAATTATTCATTTCGAGGATAAGGTGGGCATGGGTCAAAAAATCTCAACCAATTTGTTTTAGACAGGTTTAGGTCACCATATTAACCTTATCTTTTAGATATAAATTTTAGTTAAATAGTTGAACTTTTTCCATGAATTCTTGTATTATTTTAATAAATGGTTAATAAACATATTATTAAAAGCCAATAGAACCCCAAGTGGTTAATTATTAATTTATATCACCTTATCTATGTAATTTTTTGTATCCTTATATTTTTGGGAATATTATATCAATTAACAATATAGTATTTGTTTAAAAAACTCATTTATGTCAATTCTGACAATATTTGGTATTTTGTTTTTGTGAAAGTAATAAAACAATTATCACTTCAAAAAATATATTTATTCAACCCTAAATTGTCATATTAATGTATAAAATTATTTGAATTCATCATAAGTCTCAATTTACATTTATTTGGATATTTATAATATCATTTATTTTAATCATTCCTTAATAAGGTTATTACTTCATCATCATTGTATCATAGAAAATTTAATCTTTTAATAACTAAAATTTTTAAATAAAATATCATTATTTAGGAAATATTTTTATATTTATAATAAATATTAATAGTTTAATCTATTTTATTTATAGCCCTATTATAAAAATTGTTTAGTTATTAAACATTGAATTTGTCACTTTTATCCCTTCATTATATAATATAATAATAAATGTCTTAATCTAATCCAAGTGGACCCAAAAAGATAATATTTTATTCCTAAGTTGATTTCGGTCGATATAAACATATCCAATGGAATGATCACATGTTTTAGTGTAATTATAATATCATTATTATCATTTAAATAACTTATTTTCTATAGTCCATTGTAAATAACAATCAACAGTTACTATTCACCAAAAATTATTTTCAACTTACTGAACCACATTTTACCTACAAATTTCAAACGTGTATCTCGGATTTTTGTAATACAATTTACAAAAGTGGTAAAATTATGTTTTATGCAAATTATCAAATGCGCATAGAAGGTGGGTAAAAGACGGTAAAAAGTTCAATAAAATCCAAAATATTTAATATTATTATTAAATGACTACAATGAATTACATTGAACATATATTGGTATTATATATCTATTTTTACCAAATATAAATTAAAAGAAAATAACTAATTATTTAAATAATATTTCAGATCTAAATAATAATGCACTGTTTTTCACTATTCATCAAAAATTGAATGTTTTCAGAAAAATACAAAAAATTCACCATAAGATAATTTAGATATCCTGAATCCAAAATTTATGTCCCTTTGGAATAATAAAATTTATAAAATTTCAAAAAGTCTTAATTGTCTTTCATATTGACTAGTTTGATTGGTCGTGGTGTCTTAGAACTCGATGTTGCATACAGCAAAAGCTATTGTATTATTCAAATAGAAGCTCACTATGGAAGCATAAGGTGTTATAAGGTAAGGTAATTAAAATGGGTACCCTCCTACATTTTTCATTATCAAATTATTAAGAAAAAAGTCATCATCTTTGAGCGTAGTAATTTTGGGGGTGTTTCTCTACATATTCATGAGATAATTTCATGGGTTTTTTTCCTTGTAATTGAAATAATATTTACCTATATATTATCATATTTAAATACCTATATTATCCCATGGTTTTTACACCACTCATTTGGGGGGTTCCAAGTTATATCTGGTATTTATTTTATTCCACACTTTTTTATTTTTATTTTATCTTACAATATTCATTTTACTTATGGAACAATTTTTTCCAATCCTAATTGTTCCCCATGTCGGAAAACTTCTACATATTCATTGATTGGGGATCACCATAAAATAATAGTTCTTTATGATAATTTTAATCTATTTCCTAATTCAGATAAAGTGAATTTTGATTCTTAACATGACAATCAAAATTATTGTGATACACTTGATGGTAAGACAAATACGAAGAAGGATACATTGGGGTAGGAGAAAAAACCAAAACAAAATAGAAATGATTTTTTTTGAAATGGATGATTTTATAATCACTATTGAAAATATTTTTGAGGTGGCCAATCACCCCAATCAGTTTTAGTATTTATAATTCTATATGGAAAGTGCTACCAATATTGTTATCATTGACTACTCATCTTCTTAAAAATTTACAGTTTAATGTCATTCATCTTGGTTGGGGAGACCACATCCCCTTTTAGTGGGATTTATATAATATAATGGGTTTCCAACGACTCAATTTAATATTTATTGGGTCATAGTAAATAATAAATTAATATAATATAAATAACTTCATTGATATTTTTATTTCTACATTTTATTTGATATTTCCTAATAATGGTTATTGAAATTACATAATATGATCAATTAATTTTTATTTTTTAAAATATTTTCCAAAATAAAACTATATTGATGGTAAAAATGTCTACCATTTATAATAGAATATAATTTCATCCATGTTAATGATTTTTATTTCTAATTTTAATTTTTATGATATAAATTTATGTTTATTACTTTTATATTCTATAAATATATTATTATATATATATTTTTAAAATGAAATTATATCAAAATTTATTTAATTTTTATTTTTAAATAGCATAAAAATATTATTAACTACATTTAATTTCATTATCTATCACTCCATATTTATTATAATTTTTTATATTCAAGGATTCATTATTGGGTAGTTGAACGAATACGGATTTTTAAAAACATATTTTCTTATTTTGATAAGATATTTTAAAATTATTGTTGAAATCGTCATTTATTGGAATTTTTTAATGCACTTTAGAAAAAAAATTATTAATTTTTCATGATAAATTTATTAATATCTATCATTAAGATATAAAATATTGATCATCCATTATATTTTCTTATTATATTATTTTTATAACAAATAATATTTTTCATATTGATTGAATTATTATGTTCATGTTAGGTTGTTTTTTTGAAATGGTTATGTAAAAAATTCATTTTTTTTAATTTTAGATATGATAATCAAGGACTTTAAAAGGAACCCATATTTATTGATGATGATTTATGTGGTCATATATCTTCTTATAATGCCTTATATTATATATACAATTAACGAGATAGTCAATCATTGACATAATAATTTTTTTCAAATAATAGTGGAAATAATGATATTTATCACATTTTTATGAGTGGGCATACTGTTTTTGTCAAACATTAGTGTCTTAATATTGAGATAATAATAATTTGTTTCCTATTTAAATGACACTACCATATATAATGGTTTTTATCAAGGTATTTCACATTTCAAATATGGTTTTCAATTTCATTATATTCCATGTTTTCACATCATTCCTTATCATATTAATTTTCCACAATAATATTTCATTATCATACGTTTAATGATCACTATGATGTATTTTTTGTATTTTCACAAATATATGGTTCCTCATTTGTTTTCTGTGATATTCTATTTCTCTATAATTAATATCATTGTATAATATATAGTAATAATAATTTAAATAACAAGTTCAACCTCACCCTTATGTTCTCCAATAACATTATGATTTGATATTAAATGAAATTATTTCCCTTAATGGCCATATGAATGCAACCATTTTTTTGTTTCTATCCCCATGTATATAAATATAATTGAAAATATATCATGTCTAAAAATTATCTGTGTTTTCTGTATTGTGAATTTTTTTCTCTACTATGAAAAAGAAGTAGTTGTTCAGGAATATGAAGTATTTTTTTTACTTATTGACTGACATTGTATTACATATAGATCCAAATAGCTTTGTTAAAAAAAGAAATACAATATCTTGTAAAATAATGAACGAAATAAAATCATTATGAAATAAATATAATATATTAAGCATAAGTGAAAATTTAGTAAATAACATTGACTTAATTTATCCATAGTATATTAAATATAGTAAAGTCTGCCATTTCAAACTATGAATTCCCTTGATAGAATGATTAGAATAAGATCTTGCTTCTTATCCTAAGAATATATTTAAAATATGACCACTATATATCATCCTAGTCCTGGATGTCGTTGATATGATGGATCAGATTCACTATATTTCTATCTGGGGAATCCCTCAATCACATCAATGATAAGACAAGATTACAAAATAATTCTCTTTAAAATGGAATCATAACAAATAAGGAATCTCTTGAACTATCCCTATAATGTTTAAAAATGACTTTGGATCAAGATGTTTATATAGAGAAAACATTTTACATATGTATATGGAAATGTGATCATCTCCCAACTCTACAAATGTCAACCTATTTATAGGTAAACATCCAATGACCATATTTAGGATTTAGTTGCAAGGGCCTCATACATCTATCTCTTTGACAGATCATATTTCATTGGAACAACTAAATGTCTGAAGTTGTTATGTTCTCTATCATTACAATGTTAAAATTATTACATATGTGTGAATAAAATCATATGTGCTTCCAATTATTAACATCAGTCAGTTCGATGGAATTCCTTACATGTTATCAATATGGTGAAATAAATGATGATTAATTAGATTTATAGTTACCAAGGAAAAACTATGTTCATTATTTTTTCAATTATGTAGTCATAAGATAAGTCTTACAACTAGTATAAGAAATTTTTTTAAATAATTATAGGAACTTTCTGTCTGATGAATCAAATTGAGTGATGTAATGTTTATATTCATCATACATTGTAACTTTTGTTTTTATGGTTAAAATTTATTTTATCAATAATAATTTATCAATAAATATGGGATATAAATATTTGATAAATAAATTAATAAAGTGTTATACTTTTAAAAAATTAAAGGTAAAATAAAATTAAAAATATAGAGTTCTTTTTTAGTTTACAAAAAAACATACATATTATATAAAACGTTACTCTCTTATGTTTTAATAACCTTTTTCCTAATAAATAACATATTTTAACAATTCATTCGTTAAGAATACTTCTCTGACAAATAAATACCACCCTTTTAAATGAAAATATATCTCCATTTAAAATAAATTCTCCACCATTAATAATAAATTTTCGTCATTAATAAATCATTCTAGACGTTTTTGACTTTAAAAATGGTATGGGAATGAATATGTTGATTATTGAAATTATAGAAAAGATAACATAGGAAAAAATAAATAGATCAATTGAAAAATCCATATAAAATTTGAAAGAACTTATAACCAATATGAATTGGAAGACATTCATTAACAACATATTTGGATGAAAGATAATTCACAATAAATAACCATTCAAATTAATTTTTTAAATATAAATATAGAGTTTAAATGAATAAAAAAATCATTCTTTATAGGAATAATCATGATGGAATTTTTCATATTAAACTCTTATCAATCAATCTACATATTTGGTACATTTTATTCCAAAGCATCCTACTTCTATATATCATCCATAAGTATTTTATCATTATTAAAAAACTTTATAATTTCATCCCTTGTAAAAATTAATCAATGTTCACATGATCTCATCCTAATAATCTGTAGCTCATTTTGACTCATGTTTTCCTTGATGACTTTCACAACCTAAGCCCAATCATATGTAGTATCATTGAATTCATCTAAACATATCATTTCATTTAAAGGAAAAATATTGACCTATAAAATTGTATCTTCACTTTTGAAATAAATATTCCCTCTAGAATATTATCATTTATTTTCATCTTTCAATAGATTCATACACATTATTATTATTATAGTGATGAAGTAAATAAACATTAAACTATTTAAATTTATTTGATGAGGATTTTATGTTTTCTACTTTAAGGAAGATAAACTACTCAAAGTCAATCTTACCCATATTAACAATATATTCAATCTTGGAAACAATATAAACCGTCAACATATCACTATCGCCATTAATTGTGATAGCATACCCATGCGTCCAAAAATTCAAAACACAATTTTTCGTTATGAGATGCGACACATTCTTTAATTTCTAATATTATGAAAATGAAGAATCATCACCTTTATAATTGCCAAAATATCCATTTTTATTTGGTATATTGTCAGAAGGTTTGTAAGATTTTCCATCAGATGGAACAACAACTTGGACATCTAATATTTTATACCAATATTTGTATCATTTCCCAATCATTGTGAAAGAATATTTATCTATTCATTTTCTCTATCAAACTAAACTCAATAATATAACTACATGAAAATATCTAGATATTTAATATTGAAATATTTTTCTGTATTTTAAACAAAATCATGTTCACATCATTGAAATGAAATTAATCTTTTGAGTGTGTAGTAATATTTATAAAACCAATAACTTTTAATGATTCATTCCACAAAAAATACAAAATTTCATAGTCTTCATTGGTTTCTATCATAATGAGTTACCAGACCTAAAGGTATATGAAAAATAATGAAATAAAACATAAATAATTGAATAGTGTAATGTAAAAGGAGGAATAAATATGAACAAATTTTTGGGATAACCGGGTGACCCTTCCTAATATAGGCATTGAGTGTGATAGTTGAACATCAATATTAAATCCATCCTTTGAGATTTGAAATATTTCAAATCAGATGGATGATATCTTATTGATTAAATTTTTATATTATTATTTTAACTATCAATGTATTATATTTTTTATCTTATTTAGAATCATTCTATTTAAAAAATAGATATTTTGAAAAAAATAATATTATAAAAATAACAACAGAAAATTATTAACTAATGTAATAAAATAGGTCATAAACTAAAATAATAAAAGTCTACATATCAGATTTTAATTTTTAATCATCATGAATAATATATTATTCTATGTTAATGTATAATAAATATATTATGATGGCTTTCTGAAAAAAAATATGATTATAATAGTTTTAGTAATGAATCTAATTATGAGAAATTTTATTAAAAACTGATTACCATTGTCTGAAATCATTAATCCTAAAAAAATATTATAATGGAAACATAAAAACAAATATCAATTGGAAATGTTTTAGAGAATAGATGTTTATCACATTAACTATGTCTGTAAATTTTTTTGAGATATGTTACTCAATTTTTTTTAAAAAATGTATGATGCTAGAAACATAATTTTGATACAAATTTCTTTCGAAAAAATACCTTTAAAATGTAAATGAATTTAAAAATAATTCTTTTGAAAATAAATATATACTCCACCTATAAATTTTAATATATTTATTTATATTTTTATTTAAACAAGAAGTATATATTAATTATAATTAAATATTGACAATTCATAACTTCTATTTAACATATTCAAATCTATCAAAACGAAGTTGTTTAGTAAAAATATCAGAAAGTTTTATTATTTTACAAAGATTTTAAATATTACATACCATATATGTGTGTGATCCTAATGTAAATAGTGTATAATATCTATGTTTTTAGGTCCTGAATGATGTGATGGGTTTTTAGTTAGGTAAATTGAACTTTTATTATATCAATGTACATGAGTATTAGTAAAACACATTCCATTGTTAGTATATATGTTATTAATCCAAAACACTTGAGAATAACCACTTCTAGTTACAACATATTCAGATTCATCAATTGAATGTTATACTAAGTGATGTATCTAAAATGTGAAAAAAATAATCTCATAAGAAATAAAAAAATTTCAATATAAATTTTCTACTCTTTCTACATCCTCCAATCACAATATTTAAAAAAAATTAAAATGACATTTCTAGAAGAATAGAATAAGACTAAATCCATTATTCCCTTATTATAATAACAACATTAATATATGATTATTTAGTATTGGATTTATATAATTGGATTATCATACTGAAAATGTAGAATCTGGTTGAATATCGATTGAGTACTTTAATATTCCAATCATACCTATAAAAATACTTTTATCAAATTGGTTCTCAACCTCATAAATATCTAATTTATTAAAGATTCTAATGGGAGTACTAATACTTATAGTATATTATTATCAAAATTTATTAAATAAATATTTTATTTACATATTTTGAGAAAGAAATATTCATTTTTATATTTGTGAATTTTTAGAAATAAGAAAATATAGTAACTAACCCTTCATAATCTATTTAATAACCTATATCATATGATTACAAAATAAATTTGTTAATTATATTTTATTAGAACCAAAAATAATGTCCTCAACATAAATTTTTTATTTTGTACTTTTTTTACTTTATATAGAAATTTTTATGGATCCACATCTCCGGTAAGAAAAAAATTTTCGAACAAAAAACCATTTAACATATGATATAACATTATATGGGCATTTTGTAACTCCTTAAAGTTCCTTGGTAAGATTGAAAACATGTCATCTATTTTTTTATTTTAATGAACCTGGGGTTTTTCAACCTTTACAACCTACTAAACATATCCATTAAACAAATAACACATCAAATCCATTTGAATTATTTTCAAATAAAATAATATTATGATGTTTAAAATAATTTTAATAGACTGATGTATTACTACCAGAGTCTATATTTCATCAAAATAAATTCCATTTTGTTGATTATATCCCATAGGAAAAAAGGTTTCTTTATTACCATATATTATTCCATTATTATCACAATCATTCCAAAAAACCATTTTTAATCCAATTATGGATGTTTCTTTAGGTTTTTCACATGATTTATTGATTATTTGCATTTATAAATCATTGTGTGCCTAATTCATTGAATTTATCCATTCATTATCACATAAAGCATCATCAGGATTCATAGGTTTGAATAGTGATAAGAAATCATGATTTTCAATTTTATTTATTTAGGATCTTCAATGACTAACTAGATGATCTATATAACTACAAATACATTCACCCAGGTGATTACTATCTGAAAAATAATTTTTTATATATTCAAAAGAAATTTCTTCAAAAATAGATAGAAAATATTCTTATGTAATAACAACTAAAAAATATTTTTGATTTATTCCATTCTAACAATAAATTTCTATAAATAGTTGAAAATATATTCTAGAAAAAATATTTATGAATATAGGATGGGGTTTTTTGAAAACAATGAGATCAGTTCGATCAATCGTATCCTATATTGTTTTCTCAATATTAAAAAAAATTATAAAATACACTATTATCCTTACTAGATTTTGAATAAGCTAAAAACATTATTTATTTTGATATAGGTAAAACTTTATCTACATTATCATTATAATTCATTATGTACACTATGAAACCAAAAAAATTAAACTATGAACATATGGTATAATTCAAATTCACTGGACATAAGGGGTTTTATTAATAAACAGTTTATTAAAACCCAATTTATAGCATATCATTAATTACAAACAAAACATTCCTAACAATGTTTATAAACTGAGTATTCACTCAATATGGTCCTGGTTATATAATGCTGAATTATATTTCTTCGTTTATCAACACCATTTTTCATAGTGGTTCTAGGTGATGAAAATTTATGTTAAATACCTTTTATACTATATAAATTTTCGAAATAATAATTTTCAAATTCTATACAATGATAACTATGATTAATTTTCAATGAGTGGTTTTCTCATTTTTAGTAACCCAAACATATAATTTAAAATTACTAAATGATTAATATTTCTTTGTGCAAAAACAAATCCAAATCTATCATTTGTATTTATTAAGACATAAATATACTTGTTATTTTGAATGAATTATTCAAGTTTATATAGGAAAAAATACCATTTACACATACTATAAATCATCAAAATGTATGACATTACCATATTAATTAAAACATTAATTATTTTACATACCATAATAAAAGGGTCACACACTTTTGAACTATAAAACCTATGTTCTATTAGATACTTTAAAAGTCATTTCAAATTCAAATTTTCTATGTATCTAAGATTACAATTTCTTATCATTATATTCAATTAACAAGACTAATATTACATTTAACTAAGATAATGTGAAACACACCACGGATTTGAAAATAAATATTAAATGAATGAAATACTCTTTCTCTAAAAATCAAAAAATTTAATAATCTATACATTAAACACAACATTGCCTCTTCAATGTTTTGAATTTCGAAAAATAGTCATCTAGAGTTGTGATTAGTATGTCATCTAGAGTATGATAGAACAAACATGATTTTTGGTGAATTGTAACATATGCATATAAATTTTAATATGACCCATATAAATAGTATTTAATGATATTATTATATTTTCTTATGGTAATAAGATAATGAGATCATAGTAAATTCAGCAAAGTGATATGAAACTAATAAAACCTTTAAAATTTTAATTTTTCAAATTAACAATGATTTTTTTTACAAATTAAATTATTAATATATAGAAAATTATTTTTGAAATATTTAGTTCATTTTTTAATTCCACATATCTAAAAAATTTAGGTGTGACTTTTTATGATTTGTCTAAAATACATTAATTTTCTGTGAATAGTAAAAATACAATTTTGTGTTTTCGGTATGTTTAATGTCATCATAATGATGTAATAATTAATATATAATGATGTTTTACTTCTGTACAGTATAATAAGATATTCTATATCCCAATAATCTAATACCATTGTCAAATACCTTGGGCAATCACATGGTTTTACAAAAACCACTAATGAGGTGTCTTGGTAAATTAATAAAAAATTATTTCTCTTATACTTTCAATAGCCACTCATACATTCGTTTTATTTCATTTAAAAGTTCTCGTACTCAAATATCTAGTTGTTATACCTCTCTAGAAATCCATTAAATGTGTTCTTAATCCCCCAAGGTCCCATCCTTCATGTTATAGTAATTACTCTACATGGTAAGGGAACCTTTCACCCTCCTGTTTTAGTATACATTTTTTTAATTGTTTTCTCTTTGAATTTCCATTATCATATGTCCAGGATTGATATTATTTATTCCTCTTACATTACATTTTTTTCCATATTATGATATAACATTTTTCACTCATCTATTCATTTTATGATATTTTAAGCGATGATGATAGGCTGCTAAATTTTCATAAGGTATCTCTCAACATTATTTTATTTTCAAGTTCATCTCCATTAATTTTCTCCCCATGCATCCTCTATCCAAATGACCATGATAACACTAGTAATGTCTATATACTGGAATTATATCATGTGAATTTAAGAACCATCATCAATATTCATACTCACTCCATTTTATTTTTAAAAAGGAAATTAACATTCATAATGATCTAATTTATATCCATAGTGGTAGATGAACATTCATTCGTAAATTTATCTTTAATTAATAACCATTATACCATAAACATGGTTTATAAAGACTATAATAAATGTATTATAACCTAATTAGTATTAATGGAATAGTATATGTACATATTATTAATTTATAGGACAAAACTAGTTTATAATAATCCAAATAGTGCCAAATAATCGAAGTGGATGTCATCTAATGATTCATCCTCATTCCATGTAACAGAATGGTAGAAATGACAATTAATAAATTTGTATGTTCATAAATAATATATAATTTTTATTCTGGAGATTTACAACAATTCCACATGAACTCCATTGCTTAAAAAATTTGAACAGCTTATGAAATTCCAGAAAACAAACACTCCACAATAATAGAATTCTATATTATAACTTATCAATAAATTCATAAATGATCTAAACATAATTATGATAAAACACATTAATGTATAATAGGTTATGAATTATTGTATTAAATATCAAAATTTAATATTCAATGACCTTTTGATCAAGAGAAGAACACATCTGAACTTATGCAAATGGTTTTCTCACCCCAATCACCATTTTCATTCAGGTTACTTTTTTTGCCTAATTATCTCAATTAAATTCATTTATATAATTATATAATCCACAAAAAAATATGTATTCTGTTTTATATTTGTATACCAACCAGAACACTTTTTCTATGGACAATGACACATTTTAAAAGGAACTTTTAAAATTAATTCCAATGTACATGCCTGATTTAAAGGAATTTCTCAAATTCATACCTATTTTCTATGGATCTATATAATATATTTTTTTAACACTATCTTCATAAAATCACACATTTTATTTTTAAAATACAATCTTACTACACATATAGTTTTATACAATGATTTTTCCAATAGAATTATTCTTTTCAAAACAAAATTGTATTTTTCTCAAGAATTAATTAATTATTTTATAAGAGTATTTTTAACTAATTCAATAGTATTGTTGATTATTAACTATTGTTAGGTTAAATAATTTAATATTTCATATACCATATTTGATTGAATATTTTTTGACTAATTTTATTGTTGATGGTCTATCCTAAATCCACTCACCATATTACTCGGAATAGATAGTGTTTTATGATTAATGATATGGGAAACTCTGTTACATTTAATATTATAGTTTCAATATTAATGTATATGTTGTTTATGTTTATTTCAGATCATATTAGTAATTAATTGGACTTATTATGTAAGGTTTTGGGACCTCTATATTCCCTTGATTCATTGGTAGGTCTCAAGAGAAAAATAGACGTGGAATTGGCTAAGGAATTTCCCAATGTGATATATGGATTTGGATGAGGAATAAATCGTTATTAGATGTCTGGATGTGGCCTTGAAAAAATATCTCAGAATGTCTGGCGTAGGCACATTCTTTAATATGAAGCTAGTTATTGAATATTCCTGTGGATATTTGTCTAGTAGAATACCCATGATTATGTTTTATTAGGGTATTATTTACTCAACACGTATTCTTTCAATATTATGTTCATGTATATTCATTTAATGGCATATGTTTTCAATTATTCACCATTTATAATATTTATGTTATCATATGATTTATAAAATAATCTTGTTGAGAATATGAGATCACTTATTTTTTATGTTTCTTTTTATCAAGATATGGTGAGGTAAATTATAAATGACTTGAATGAATAATCTAGGAGGCATGGATATTTCAAATGTAATAAATTAGTGTTTTTTTCTTTTCAAGATGTAATTTTGAACTAATTTATTTATATTGTTTGAAAAATATACTAAAATACTTGGTCATTTAGGGTTCATATTACCTGTTAATATGCCAATGTATGAAAATAAGGAACTGACCATGAGAAACCGGGGTCTGGTCCATACTATTTGTATTAAAGTATGTTTAGTAGAAAACATAGAAACATGATTTAGAAAACATAGCATAGGGAAAATCCATAAGACAATATCTGTGTATAATAATACAATAACATCCTGGTATTTTGGTAAGGAATAGATTATGTGGATCTTTGATAGGACATACATCTCTTTCCGGATACAAATAGATAGAGGTGGCTTTGGCACAGATGTACCTAGGACTGAATGCTCTGACAAGGAGTTTTGGGCTTGACCCAAGATATCCTGGTACACGAAAATGGGTCTAGTTTCACTCTTAGTAATGAATCTCTTGGGGGATATGATTAAGATAATTCACATTTTCATTACAAACCATTATGATTGATTTAAATGTAAATTTTTCTTCAAAGAAACCATTTTTGTGATTTTGTGATTATCTATGCGTTGGATCTCAATTTTTTCAAATTATATTGTTAAGATAATAATATAAATTATGATTCACACTGTAATCTATTGTATTCCATTATTTAAAAATGATACATAGTGGAAGGAATGGAAACAGAACGGACACGTGTGTCCCCTATATGGATTGCCCTCTAATGAATGATAATGATGCTGGCTCTAGTGTTGAGTAACTTATAACTATATTGGGACAAATTACTAAGGTTATGAATAAAAAACATAACCAATCGAGCCATCTGAATCATCCATGTGGATAGGATACATTAGATAGCATTATGCAACAACAACCACCATCATTCAATGGGGCTAAAAACCCATTTGTAGCTATGCGATGGATAAACTCTCTAGAAAAGATATTTATTTCTTGGGGATGTAATGATAGAGAGAAGGTCATCATGGTAGTTTATCTGCTATCGGGTGATGTGTATCAGTGGTGGTCATTAATCCAAAACACAAAAGAGGAGGAATAAATATAATTGATGGAATTGAGAGTCATTAATGAAATATTCTTACATAAATAATTTCCATGTGAACAATGAGAATATATAGAGATGTAATTCTTGATTCTGTGGTAGAATGATGATGAGAAATTTTAAAGGTATGTAGCTGACTTCACAAGGTTTTCAATACATGTTTTGGACTACATACAAAATATAAGATTCCATATTGATCGATTCATTGATGGACTAAAGCCATTCCTATAGTGGGATCTTCTCTCCTATAGTTTTCTAATCATATGAATATATCGTTTAATGTTCTTTCAAGATAGAAAAGGAATCCTATATGAATTATGAATTTATAGAAAATAGTTTGAAGAAGAGGGATGCTGAAAACATTGGTAAAGGAAATAAGGAAAAAGGGAAGAAGGAAATAGTTGAATTTCCACACTATGACAATTGTAGAAAGAAACACCCGGGTACCGGATTGAAATTAAAAAAAAGTAGGCTATAAATGTGGATAGAAAGGCCGTATTTCTTGTGATTTCTAGGGTAATAAAGAATCCATGACTATTAAATTATATAACTATCGTGAGATGTGACAATATTATTATGATTTCTAAAAGTGTTAAGAAATCATACAACAGAAAAGGTCAAGGGAATAGGGACAATATTATGCGATCAAAACCAATGAAATTGAAGTCCCTAATGATGTGGTGGAAGGTACATTAATCATTTCATTAATCATATCCATTTCATTATTTGATTATATATCCTCATATTCATTTTGATCTTCCCAGATTTTCATGAAAATTACATATGTCCAATTTGATTTAATAAATGTGTTATCAGTCAAAACTCCTAGTGGATGCATCATTGCAATAATGGCATGTCGATCAGTCTCCCTCATGACACATATACACGCATTAGTTTTTGACCTTATCATCACACCAATGAATGAATTTGATATAACTATTAATATGAATTGGATATCATATTATTATGTGAAGATCTATTGAAATAAGAATGAAGTTACAATTTTTGAGAATGGTGTATAATCCCTTATCTTTATAGAAGAAACCACACCAACTAATTCTCATCAAGATCCAACCACTGTATCTCTACAGAATTCAATTATTAGGGAGTATGGATATTTCATAACTATGGGGGAGTAAAATAATGTTCAATAAAAATAAGAAACTATTTTGAAAGAATATATTTACTTAATTCCAGAGAATTTAACTTGATATCCTCTAGAGCAGAAAATTTAGTATTCCATTGATTTAAATTCGGGTTCAAGGCCAATATCAATGACATCTTCTAGAATGGCCACAATGGAGTTAGTTGAACTAATGATACAACTATAGGAATTTAGTGACAATAGATTTTTTCTCTCTAGAATTTCTCAATGGTGAGAACCTTTTCATTTTGATAAGATGAATTATGGGTCTATGAGGTTTTGCATTTTCTACAAGGAGATCAATGCTATAAAAATAAATAAAAAGTATCCCTTAACGCGCGTTGATTATTTATTTGACCAACTTCATGAAACCAAAAATTTTACAATGATTGTACTTCGATATATATATCATAAGATTCTTGTGAGTAAGGTAGACATTCCAAAAACCACATTCCAAACTAGGCACAACCATTACGAGTATATAGTAATTACTTTTTGACTAACTAATGCACCATCTAATTTTAGGGATTTAATGAATAGTGTTTTCAATAAATATCATGATGACTTTTTAGTGGTGTTTATTGATGATATCCTAGTATACTCTAAAATCTATGATGATCTTGAAAATCAGTTGTGATCTTTTCTAAAGACTCTTAAATGTAATGAATTATATGGGATGATTAGCAAGTGTGATTTTTGACTCCGATCAGTTTCCTTTCTAGGAAAAATTGTCTCTATGAGTGGAATATATGTAGTTCTTGCAAAGGAAGAGAATTTGTAATAATGGGATACTCTATCGAACATAAATGAGGTAAAAGTATTTATTTGTTTAGCAGGTTATTATCAGTGTTTCAATCATAAGTTTTCATGTTTAGCCATCCCAATGGTCAAGAACACACAAAAAAAGTTTAAGACTGTAAAGAAAAATTAATGTGATGAATGATTTGATGAATTAAATAAAATATTAGTGAATCCTCCCATCTTGAATATTCCATATGGAAATGATGGGTTTGTTTTGTATAGTGATGCATCAATGAGAGGACTTGGTTATGTCCTTATGCAGAATTATAGAGTGAATGCCTAAGAATTTATGAAGCTAAAAATTCATGAACAAAATAACCCCACTCATGATCTTGAGTTTGCAGTGGTAAGCATTTCCAAGATGATTTGGAGACATTACCTCAATGTCGATATATGTGAGATATATACAGATCATAAGAGTTTTAAATACATCTTCTCACAGAATGAACTCAAAATGAGACAAAGTATATGGATTGATCTACTAAACGATTAATATTTTTCAATACACTACCACCCAGTGAAGGAAAATAATGTTGAAGATGATTTATGTATGAAAGACCACTGAATTCCATAAATGATGGCAGTTGAATGGTATCATATGTCAATAGATCTAGTAAATATGGATATGGGAATTTTAATGGAAGGTTACACATCACTACTTTTTAAAAGGGTTCCAACCATTCTCTATTGGAATGGATAAAATGATATCAGGATTCTGATGAGGAGTTTCAAAAAAATATACATATGTAAATGATTGGAAGTTTATTTTCATCATATATAATGGTAGCATTTTGAAATTAGGAAAGAGGATTTGTGCTCCTGTTATTACTGAGATAAAGAGTGAACTATAGGATGATGCTCCTAGATCTAATTTATCTCTACACCATAGTTTCACAAATATGTATCAAGATATAAAGGAACATTATTTTGTGGGAAAACGTGGAGACGAATATATTTCATTATGTGTCATGATTTTTTGTTTT
This sequence comes from Viscum album, assembly GCA_963277665.1. Taxonomy (NCBI): domain Eukaryota; kingdom Viridiplantae; phylum Streptophyta; class Magnoliopsida; order Santalales; family Viscaceae; genus Viscum; species Viscum album. Next base: position 1,665,299,923 of record OY728137.1, read on the forward strand.
TCAACAGGTGAAGGCTGGAAGGGAACATCATGAAGGAGTCATGAAACCCTTTCCTATTCCTATGTGGAAATGGGATGATCATACGTTGGACATTTTCATTGGTATGCTAAGCACTCCATGAATGGATAATTTTATATAGTTCATTGTTGATCATCTTACAAAATCATCACATTTTCTTACTATATGATAATATTTACCACTTTAAATTTTAGCATGACTATATATTAATGATTTTTTAAGACATAATGGTGTACTCTTATCAATTTTTTGTTAATGTGAACCAAGTTTGACATAAAAATTCTGGAAATGTATTACAGAAGGCCCTAGATACTGATCATCGTTTGAGCACTGCCTACCTCCCACAAAAGCTGGAAATTCCGAATGAACTATTCAAACATTGGAAGGCTTGTAGAAGTCTTGTTCACATGACATTCAAGGTATGTTGGATCATTATTTACCTATCTTAGAATATTCATATAACAATATCTTTCATTCTAGTGTTCAGATGGCACCATATGAATTGTTATTTGGAAATAGATATCGTACACCAACTTGTTGGGATGATATTGGTTAAAGAAAGCTCATAGGCCCAGAAATTGTTGAGGATACAATAGAAATGGTGAAGATTACCCATAATCATATAAAAATAGCACATAGTTGTAAAAAGAGATTAGTTGATAACTAAAAGAAGTATATGGAGTTTCATGAAGGGTATCATGTATTCTGAAAGGTATCCCTATGGTTGCGTATTATACAATTCAATAAGAAGGGAAAATTAAGTCTAAGGTACATCGATCCTTTTGATATTATGGATTGAATTGGAGTTATAGATTACCCTCTAGAAAAGACTATATTTCTCTCAAAAGACAATGTGTTCCTTGTATCACTATTATGGAAATACACGCCAGACCCGGCTCATGTAATCAATCACCTATGATGAAATAGAACATGATCCCGAGCTGTCTTATTGTGAAGATCCAATCAAGAATCTTGATAATAGATAACATGTATAGATAAATTGGACTACTCTTTTATTAATGGTTATTTAGAAGAACCATAATACAAAGGAATATACATGGGATCCTGAGAAGCTTATGTTGAAGAGATACACAAATCATTATAGGTAACATTTTTTGAATTTCGTGGACATGATTTTTCTAATGTGGGGAGAATGTAACACCCCAAGGTTTTGAAACTAAATATTGAATGCATGAAACACTATGTCTTTGATAAACAATTTTTTTTAATCTATCCATTAATCACACCTTTTATTTTTTTTTGTTTTGAGTTTCGATGAACAATCATCTTGAGTTGTGATCAGTATGTCATTTGGAGTCTGATAGAACAAACACGATTTTTGGTGAATAGTAACATAACCATATAAATAGTTCATGAATAGTAATATGACCCATATTAATAGTAATGAATGATATTATGTTATTTTCCTAAGGTAATAAGACAATGAGATCTTAGTTAATTTTTCAATGTGATATAAATCTAATTATACAATTTAAAATTTTATTTTTAGAATTTACTAAGATTCTATTTAAAAATTAAAAAAAAATTATTTAGAATTTTTTTTAATAATGTATTTCTTTTTTTAATTCTACACGTCTAAAAATGGTTGTGGTGAATTTTTGGGATTTTTCCAAATTACTTGAGTTTTACATGAATTGTAAAAATACAGTTGTGTGTTTTTGTTAAGTTTAATGACATCATAATGACATAATTATTAAAATAAAATTCTGGTATATGTGTGTATATTACAATAATATATTTGGTTTTATGAGTGTCTAAATCCATTGGTAAATACAATGGGTAAGCCCATGATTTTACAAAAACCTCTAATGTTGTGTCTTTATGAATTAATAAAAACTTCTCTTTTTGATTACTATAAAAACCCACTAATCCATTCATTTTCATTCATTAAAAATCCATCATACTCTATTATATGGTTATTTTACCTCCCTATGATTATATTAAGGTGTATTTAATACCCCACGGTCCCAACCATAATGTTCTAGGAGTTACACTATATGTCAATAGAACCTTTCACCCTCCTTTTTTAGTCAACAATATTTTTTTGTTATCTCTTTGAATTTCCATTCTCAAATGTTTGGGTTTGATATTATGCATTCCTATTACTATAATTTTATTTCCATATTAAGATATTCCTTTTCTCTCTCTTAAATTAATTTTATGAAATTTTATGCGATGTCGTTAGACTACCGAATTTTCAGAAGGGATCTCTCATCTTTTATTTTTTTGTAATGTTCATATCTTTTCTTTTTCTCTCCTCGCCTTCTATTTCAAAATGACCATGATAAACCCAGTATCATATATATAAGGGATTTATATCCTATTAATGTTAGAACCATAATCCATATTCTTACTCACTCTATTTATTTTAATAAACGAAATCAACAACCATGAGGTTCCAATTAAAAAACTTCATGGGATGCCAAAGTTTTGTTCATAGATTTCACCTTCATTCCTAGTCATGAAATAATTTATATTGTTGAAATGGACTATAATATATTTATTATTAGATAAATAATATTCTGGAAGTAGTATATTTACATATTATTAATTTATATGACAAAACTAGTTCATAATAATCCAAATACCGCCAAATAATCGAAGTGGATGTCATATAATTATTCATCCTCATTTAATGATTCCAAATGATTGAAATGAACATTAACACATCTTTATGTTCATAAATAATTTTTAGTTTCAATTATGGATATTTACATTCATTTAAATTGAAGTTCATTACTTAAATATAGGTGAACCAGTTATGAAAATGAAGTAAAATGAACACTCCGGGACAACAAAATTTGATATTATAAATAATAAATAAAGGTATAAAATAATTAAAAATAGTTATGATAAACTTAATATATTTATAATAATTTCTTAAATAATATATTATTGATTATAATTTAATATTCATGGACCATATGTTCACGACGGGAACACATCCAGACTTAAGGTAAGTATTTTCTCACCCAAACCTCCATTTTCATTCTGGTGGATTTTATTGTCAAATTTACTCAAGGAAATTATTTTATATTGTAATTTAATCCTCATAAAATCTATGTGAGTTTTTTATATATTTTTACCAACCATAATCCTTCTTTATTTTAAGGTTATTTACATGTTTTCAAAGGATATTTCCAAATTGTTTCCAAATAAAAACCTGATTGAATGGAATTTCTCAAATTTTTACCTATTTTCAAGGGATTTATATAATATGTTTTGTTTTGGAAGAAATTAGCTTTATATAATCATTAATTATGTTATGAAAATACAATATAACTCTACTTCTGGTTTTATACAATTATTTTTCCAAATGAACTAGTCTTTTCAAAATAAAAGATTATTTTTATCAAAAGTTGTTTAATGATTTTATAAGAGTATTTTCATGTGAATAAACATTCAAGTTGATTCATATGTATTATTTGGCTTCATAATTAATGATTTAATCCACCATATTTTTCTGAATTTTTTATGAATAATTTTAATGTGTATGATCTATACTAAAACAATTCACCATATTACTCAGAATGGTTAGTCTTTTATGCTTAATGATTGGGTAATGTTAGTTACATTTCATATAATATTTTTAATATGACTGTATATGTTGTTTATGTTTATCCCCAATTATATGAGTAATTCATTGGAATTATTATGTGATGGTTGGGGCCCACTATAGACTCTCAATGCATCTGTTGGACTCATGAGACATATGGACATGGAATTGTCTGATACCATTCCCAATGTGACATATGGATTTGGTCGACCCCTAAATAATTTTTAGACGACTTGGCTGAGGCCTTTAAAAAATGTTTCTGAATTCCCGACTTATGGACTAAACTCATAATGAATATAGTTGATTAAATAACATGTGGTTATTATATGCATAGAAATACCATTTTTATGTTTCATTGTGGAATTATTTACTCATCTTATATTCCTACCATATTATGTTCATGATTATTTTTAAAAAGGAGTGTCTTCTAAATAATTCACCATGTCTAATATTTATGTTATCTTATGCTATATTGATAACATTGACATAGCATTCGAGCTCACCCCTTTCATATAATTCATATTCTTAGTATATGAAAAAGTAAATTATGAATGACCTGAAATCATAATCTAGGAGGCATGGATAATTTTAATTGAATAAATTCGTGTTGTTTTCCTTTCAACATGTAATGTAGACCTTATTTATGTTTCTTATTTCCAAAAGGTACTAAACAACATGGTCCTTCTCTTTTCATATTCCATGTTTATATTCCAATTTCATTAAATAAGGCACCGACCCCAGAAAACAAGGGTCGGGCCATTACATAATGTATGTCATGTCTCATAGTTCCATTCATGTCTATTGTGTAAATTTTTTTATGATTATTAACAGAATGAATAAATTCATCAATGGAACTATGTATAATATATTTATCATTCCAAAAGATCAAAAGGAAACCTTCATTCTATAATTGTATTATTTTTAAAATATTATACTTACGTTCAAAGAAAAATATTTTTTTTGAATTTTATATTTTCCAAGATGTAGAATGTGACCAAGTAAGATAACAGTTCATTATGGATTATATCTAAATGTGAATTTTACACTTTTCATCATTATTTTCTTCTTGAGGAAATATTTTATTCCCTTTATGTTCTAGTAATATCCAATATCCATGTACCATGCATTTTATTAATTTTAATATCGTTATATTCATGAAAAAATATTTGTTTTTCAAAACCCAAACCTACTTAGTTTTGGTGTTACCGAAAAAGTATTATCGGTAACAAAAATATTTCTACATAATTATATTTTTAAAATAACATTTATATTAAACTATATATATTTTTAAATACTGTAGATTAAAAAATTTAAAAATATGACTACTAGTGCCCACTTCTTTGTAACTTCATGTAAAAAAGTACAATTTTAGGAATAAGATAAATGTTAGTAAAAACATGTTTTCTCATGTGAATCATGTTATGTTAATATCACAATATGGATGATATTTATAAAACATTTCTATTTTTTCCCTAATAGTTTTTATTCTTCTTAATGTATCTTTATGATAGAAATTTATGATTTTGGTTTTTCAAATGAATTCTTATTCTCATTGGTAATTGTTTTGGAACAATGTTTATAAAAAATTAACCTATAATCTTCAAAAACTACATTTTAATATTATTGGAAAATAAATTATATTTCATAATTATTTTTATCAATATCATTCAAAAGATATGAAATATCATTAATATAAATAATTATTCTCAAATCAAGATTTTAATTTTTACCTTTCCCATTATTATGTTTTTTTAATCATAAATTTTTTATTTTCTAATAGTTTTCTAAATCAAAAATCATAATTGTAACTAGATAATTTATTTCTTTCTGTAGTGGAATATTAATTATCATAGGATGTATATTTTTTCATCAGGATAAATGTCATTTTCTGAAATATTTTTAATGTATTTTGAAGTATGTTAATTTTTTACTACACAATTATTTTTAATGTGCACCTTAGTAACATACTAATATTCCCCTTTTAAGAACATTAAATATGATATTTGATTTCAGAATAATATCCACTAGTAGTGCTCAATGTTTCCTAATATTTAAAAAAAATTATTTAATTTTTACTTATAATATTTCATGTATTTTCTAATAATAATTTGATTCCCAATTCTTCGGACAATCAGGACAGATACATCCTTCTTTCATACATTCATAATAAGTGACATTATAATCATTATTGTCAAATTTACACTTATGAACATTATTATATTGGTATTGATAATATTTCAACCCCACTATCTTTTTCATCTTTCTAGAAATATTGAAGAACTTATTTTCAGAATGTTCAAATTCTAGAATCTGACTGAACGACAACATTCATCTCTGTTGATGATTTCACAATAATATTAGTGAATTTGCATTAGTAGATATAGTCTATGTTGGGGAAAAACAAATTGTACCATATTTTTTTTAATTCTCATTATCTTTTTTAATACATACCCTATATTACAAGAGTGTATTAATAAATTCATTAAGAGGTAGACTAGTATGTTTTCTCGTATCACCAACAAGTATTCATTTTGATTCCAAATCATTGGGAATTATTTATATTTTCAATTCAAACAAAGTATAATCACCATGAAGTTTTACTCTAGGATAGTGTAAAATATTTATTATAGTACTAAACCATTGATTCCACTTGACTACTGACTCTTCATTAATAAAATTTATCTCTTCGTAATTAGATCTAAGTATAACTATTCATATTTCCATAACAATGACTGTTAAAAAATGTGATACATCAAATTTACTCTAAATACTATTGGATGCTTAACATGACGATATATGATGATAGGTATTCCTAATAATTGGTCATAAAAAATTATTTCGATCTTTTCAATTCAACTAATATTTGCATTTCATAGAAATTGATAATGAATAATCATCCTTGTCAAAAACTTTTTACTTTCCAGAATGAATTAAGATGTTATCAACTCCAATGTGGATAAAAAAAATTCATTCTATATCTAAAATATTTATAGTCATTTTTATCAATGATATGTGATCGTATAGTATTGAGACAATCATGATATTCACTATTCATTCCTATCATCATAAAAATATTGAAACTCTTTTATACAGATACTGATTAGTTAATTTTTTTTATTATGAGGTTTATAAAAAACATGAAAGGCATGACACAATTGAAGAATGTTAATGAAGATGATATTTATTAGAAGTATAATCCCTTTTTGATAAAAATTGTAGAAAATTTATGTGTGGGTTATATTTCTAAACTTACAATATGGGTGATTTGTAGGTTGAGATATTTTAACAAAAAAACAAATATTGGATGTGATTAAAAAACATGTTCGTTATAAGAGAAAAAATATTTTTAATGGATTAAATATTACTAAATGTTAGAAAAGTATTTTATATAAATTGGAATTATATGTTCATATTGATAAAACATTAGAAATAGTTTGTTATGACTGTGATTACCTACCAAATCGTTAAATGAATGGCTATTTATAGATGAATCTCCAAGGATTATATAATATAGTCAATTGTAATGTCTTAATAAATATGTATCATTGATAGAATAAATATAAAAATTGGTCCTCGCATACAGTTAAGACACCACTCCTTAACATGGTTATTGGGTCCTAGCCTGGTAGCTACCATCAATTGTCCCACAGAGACATGGTACCTATAGTGGGGCCAACCCACATGCCTGAACGGGTCATCTGACTAATGTTTTTTTCCACAGTCCAACACATTCTCTTTCGACTGTGCTTTTTCCTCACCCTCACACACCTAGGGAAACATCCTACAAGGTCACCCATCCTTATCACTACATCTTACCAAGCATGTATAACTACATATTCTAATCAGGTAGGCTGCTGAAAAAAAGGTTCACAGTATTGAAATGAGTCATATATTATAGTCATTTGACTGTTTATCATTCTAGGGTGTTATAGTACCTTGTTAACATGATCCCTATCAATTAGAAATTTAACCCTTTATCATTATGAGGTGATACACCCTACCCCCACCTAGAGTAGAACGTCCTCATCAGAGACCCTAAATCACATACCAGTTATTACACCATACTAATGGCTAGGTTAATCATCTTATATCAATTGTAACAACTTGGCCCCACTAACCGTAAATAAACCCCACCAAAACATTGTTGTTAGATCCTCACCTACCAGGTACCACTAATATCCCCGCATAACCATTTTCCCCACCATGGGACCCACCCATGTTCACGTACATGTCATTTGACTATTGATTATCCCCACATTAAAAAACATGTACTTTTTAGTGTGCTTTATGCCCACTTGAACACACCCTAGGAAACATCCCATTTTGACACCCATCCTGATCACTAATCCATGCAATGCACAAATAAATGTGAATTTTTATTATGTGGGATCCCAAAAAGAAATGTGCACATTTTTTTGACATAATTTGTATCATTTCGTCAATTAATACTTTTTTTCATTTGGTGGAGTTACATTATAATGCTCTAATAAAACTGAATGATTGACATAATTTTTTATCACCATTATATTTCTAAATGTAATTCACACAATTGAAAATATTCATATTTTCTTTTAATTATAATAATTGTTTTTATGATGGAATTTATTATTGACTAATAATAATATAGATTGAATTTGTTAATATCCTAATCAATCATAACCATGGTCAGTCTAATTTTCATTACTTATCTCAGTCAGTTAGAAAAAATTATTCCATCCCTTGTTGTATACAAAAGTCATTCCTATAATCAAATGAGAATTTATTCTAATGTATCAAGTTGATTAATGTAATGTTTACATTCATAATAATTTTTTCCAATTCAATATATTTTAGAATGCATTGTTTTCCACAAAACTAAAATAAAATACTTGTGCTATAAAATGTCAGTAATAATAGTTATAAGATATTATTTGGGATTTTTCAATTTAATGTAATAGAAAAGTAAGAAGTAATACATTTTACTGAATAAGGAATAAAATAATATATCTTCAAGACTGTTAACATTTTATAAAAGAGGAAATATAGTATCAAAATACACAATAAATGTGAATATATCAATGGATACTGTGAAATGATTATGTTTTCATCCCAAAGTATAACTAAATACTCACTATCAAATATTTTTAAAACAAGTTCATTATACATGTCAACATCCTAATCATAGGGATAACAATTATTAGAGGGTTTAAAATTATCTTGAAAACAGAATAATGTAGAAGATAATGTTACCAATAATAATGAAGATAGTTCAAATAATGATTATTAGTGATAAAGACCAACAATTTAGTAGATAACTATGAGTGTTGAAAATATATATTATTCCTCAAAACCATTGTAACTAGAGTTCTAGTTATGGAAATCCAATAGCCACACCAATGTGTAAATTTTAAATTATTACTAATAAATATGTTTATATAATTTTTTATTATAAGTTTTATTTTTATTGAAACATCAAATATGAAAATAATATTATTACTCTATTAAATATATTTAATAGATTTTTACACTAAACCTTCAGTAATATTTTTTGGATTAGAGTGAAAAATTTTCTTGTCAACTGAATATAGAATATAATTCCAGAGATGATTATTAAAACAATTTAAAATGAAATTGTATCATTTGGTTCTGAATAAAAAATAAATATATAATCTTATGATAATTCATTAGAAAATAAATATGAAGATCCATAGGATCGAATAATAACTGAGAAGGGGGATGAATCAACTATTCAGTTTTTTTAAGTTTCAAAACATTTTGAAATATAAACCATATAACCTATATAGATATATTTTCTTATAAATGTATAGTAAATAATCATCCCTGAAAAATATATATTCCATTATAATAACAAATGATTTAAAATAATCAGCCTCAGTATGAGAATATACATCCTTTATATAGCTACTCTCATGAGTCTAAATAAATTTGTTATTATGAAGATGATAATACAACTTATACCTACTCTTATAAGACACATTCTCTCTCTTAATAGTAATGATTATAATGAATCCCCTCAGTTTATAATGGCTAAATGTAACATAATAGATCCAACCACAATAATAATGATTTTGTTGAAAATTCTACATAATTTCCCCATTAAAATCATCAGTATGATTTTGATGGAACTAGTTTTATTAATATGATTAGTCTAGACTTCATTCACGCAATTCAATGAGATATCATGTGATTAAATCAACACGATAGTATCAATATGATGAATCCTATATCAATATTAAATACTCATACTATTCTCAAATTCTCAATAAAATATTATTCAATAAGATTGACTCAATTTGATTGATAGAATGTGATCTTCTTCAATAATATTGAATAAATTAGATATATTTAATTCATTATTCTCAATACAATATTTCTCAATCTACTGTATATTCATCTATCTGTCCATCCATACAATATATGTACACAAAAATTAAACTCACTTTATTTAATTAGTGCTCATCTATTTATACATGCATGAAAGTTAGACTAAACCAATAATATATAAAACTATTTATTGGATAATTAATAAAATAGTTGGAAGCATGAAAACATTCCCTACTTCCATAAAATTAAAAATCATTGATGATATCTCACATTTAATATTTAAATTTTTCTTCTTAAAACCTTTGAATATTTCTTCAAAATTTATGAAAGTTTTAACACCAGGTTTGACCTCTTCAAATAATTATATAAAATTAAAGATTCTTTGAGTATTTATTGTAATCATATCATTATGATTATATTAAATTCTACTATTATTAAGATATTTTTCTTCTTAAACTCATTTCGATTTCAGTTTCCTCTTCAGCTCAACACGCTTCTTATTTCCTCTTTGACTAATTTATATTTTTGTTTGATTTTTAATATCATTATGATTTTTGTTTCCTCTTAAACTCATAAGGAGTATTGATTCTTTCTTCCAATATTTATGATCCCTATTTCCAATTAATTTCAATATAACTTATATTTCCCCAATATCTCAGTATGATGGAATCCTTATTATGATGGAATTACCATTACAATAGAATTACCATTATGATGGAATTCTTATTACGATGGAAATCTCATTATGATGGAAATCTAATTTTGATGGAAATCTCATTACGAAGGAACTCCCAATACGATGGAATCTCTATACAACTACTCTATAATTAAACAAACCTATTCACCAATTATTAGAAATATTTTATCATCAGTTTTTACATGTTTTATGAGAGAATTAAGACTAGAAAATAATTATAATATTTTGTTTATAATGTATGAAAAAATTTTAACTCCTCACTTCACATTCTTTATTCAAACCATTATATTTATAAACTTACATCTTAATTTAAGAGAATCATTCTTTTATAATTAAAAAAATGAGAAAATTCCTAAAAAAAATTATACCTTCTATTATTTCGGATCTGATGATATGAATATGATGTAGATAGATCTCATTCATTCATAATTATTAGTATTTATTTTAAAATACTACTATGATGGTATGGATCAAGTTTTATAATAATAAAATAAATTTTATAAAAAAGGTATAATTGACAAAAAAAAAATTAAATCTAAACACTTGAAATTTTCTCCAATCACCCCATTTTGACTAGAGAACAACACAAATTAAATAATTTTCCAACTCATAGAATTTTTTCACAATCAAAATTTTTAAACAACTCATATTTGTTTAAATTTTATCAAAACATAGTATTTCTCAATAGATAATGCCATTATACCATAGTATAGGTCTATGTATTGTTTATAAAGACATTATATAATTTAGTGGAATGAAAATGTAATGATCATGAAGAGAAACCACCCCCTCACTTTTATCTTTTCCTTCCCTTTTTTCATTTACAATATTTTATGATATCAATTTATTTATATTCATAAAGTAAATATAAGTAACCAGTTCTTAATAAATAGTTACTTTATCGCACTATTTGTCAGCATAATCAAATTCCTTGTGGGGGAACATGCTTATGATGTTTTGAAAAACATTGGAGGAGGATAAAAATAAATTTAATTCCTTAATTTAAAAATCCATTAATTTGGGATTACTTTTGTAAAGGTATCAATAATGTGATTTTTTTTGAAATGTATTTCAGAGAAACATCTCTAGAAAAAACATTCTATATTATATTGTTAAACTTTAACAGAATGTGTTTTGATCTTGAATGGTGTACAATATTATTAGAAATATCATTTTCATTCTAATTATCACAATGTATTGTCAATAGATTAGAAACAAGTACATTTAAATCTTCTATCTACACATTCACCCAAAATATTTGAGTACAATCTTGAGTAATTGAAACATATTCAAATTTAGTAATTATCAATGTTACAGAACTTTGTTCCTTAATATTCCAACTCTCATGACATTCACCCACTCAAATGCTTCCTCCTCAGGATCATTTTATATCCTCACAATATTCTTCCCAATCAAAATTATTATAAACAAGATTTCCCATATCATTATTACTTTTTGAAAACAATCCATCTAATGTTCTTTCATTGACATATCATATAATCTTTATTTTGTAATCATAATTGAATATTTTGGATTATTTTGAAACTTGTAACACCAAGTCAAATAACTATACAATATCAATCCATGATGTTATATGGTAATAAAGAATTCATATCATCTTACTAAAGTCATTATGATTAACACTTATTCTGGATTCATCTTTACTCATCATTGGTATCAAACAAATAGGAGTAGAAAAAGGTTTGGGTTCATCTATGACAAACATAATTTAAAATTCCCTTGCATATTATTATTGAGTTAAAGAAAATTATTTTTCCTTTTTCTGAACATTTATTCCATGGAAGAATGTAAATTATCTATGTATATAAATTTAATAATTATTCTTTATTTCCTTAGAAAATGTATCAAAAACAATTTTTTATCCCTAAAAAAATATATCATCAACATAAATAATCAAAATTATATTTCTAATTGCAGCATCATGCACATATTTTTTTTATTAATATTTAATGTATAAAATATTATCATCCTAAATGAATTAATTTTTTTAATAACATGAATGTGGAGGTTGTTTCATCCCATACAAATATTTCTACTATTTGCATCTGTTTTTCATCCTCATCATGTGGAAACCCACATGGTTATTCAATGTAAACATTACCTAAATCTCACCATTTATAAATGAAGAAGTAACATCTATCTAATAAATTTTAATTTATGATGTTCAACCATTGAAATAATCATTCTAATAGTTTCTAATATTGCATCTATGGAAAATATTTCCAAAAATTTCACACCTTTTACCTGTGTATACGCATTAAAAGAATGCATTGAATTGTTTAATGAAATATACACATGTTCATTAAACTCGTTTCATTAAACCCACCATCTTTTGAAAAACCATTCATTTGATAGTCCTAAAAAATTATCATAGATCAATATTCTCAATGAAATAAAACTCATCATTCATGTAATCCACCCATTCATTGTGTGGAATAGCATCTGAAACTGATTCAGGTTCATATTTTGAGATAAGTGAAGTATGATATTCTATTCCCAGCTTCTTTATAGTGTTAACAAGATCCTTCTATTTCATAATAAAATTTAATGATTAAACATGTTTGTTTGATATAGAATATTTCAATTTTTCATTAGAAAATCATATTTACTCATCACACGATTCTTATAAATCTCAATATGGTTGTTTGGAATGAATTTCACTAATTTTCGAAATCTATTTTTTATCCTCCAAAACAATATCAAAAAAATTAATGATCTTTTATTTTCAATTACCTTCACACAATATGATTCAACCAACATTTTTAAACATTTTTCCTATAATTTTTAACATATTAAATTTTCTGAATAACCTAATAAATGTTCATTTATCTGATTTTTCAAATAAAATTTACAAAATCAAATTTTTTATTTTGAGAATACATGGAATTAAAATGATAGTAATGTTTTTCAATGATGTTTTTTTCTTATTCCATATTTCATAAATTTTCATGTCATTTTAAAATCTCAATATGTGTTTATTTAGAACACGTACGATAATATTAACTTCTCTCGCTAATAGAATATTTAAAGCTTTTATTATTCTAACATGATTCTTCTAATTTCCACAAAACCTCTATTAATTAATTGTGATACACATTTTTTTTCAATATGTGTTCCAAGATTTTGATATTGATTCCATTATTTCTTAGATATGTTTCAAAAATAATGTTATAAATTTCGTACCATTTTTTATTCTCAAAAACATCTTCGATGCCCATATTTCGTTTTAAACATCATTTCTTATGATTATGAACATTTAAATTGCCTCAGACATGTGCTGCCTAAACATGATGTTTTTCATTGATGATAAATCCTTAATAAAAGTTATAATTTATAAATATTCTCTTTTCATTGATGTATCGTAATCCGACATAAATCAAAATGAATAAGTTCAAAATTTCTCGTATATTGAATCTCAATTATGTTTTGAATTTTTTTAGTAATCTTTCCTTTATATAAAGTAATAAAATATTATTCATATCTACATTTTGAAATATAGAATATTCTAAATGGAATCCACATTAGAAGTATTGGTTATACTTATATGTCCATGATTTTCTAGTATTCAATGTTACTATTTTTTCATCTTCCATCCACAAGTATCAAAATTTGATGGCTTATTCTATTTTTAAGATATTACAACATCTTATTTCTCCTTTTTAATAAACATTCCATTATTCAAACATTTGATCATACAAATACTTTTTTAAAAAAAATTAAATACTTTTCCATCATATAAAATTCGAATTAGAATATTTATGTTATGTTTTAGCTCATAATAAAATAATACATACCTGGATTTCAACTTTTCCACTTCAATCTTAAACATCCTGATTCCTATGATTTTTATGGAACTATCATTACTTATGGTAACTGTTCCTCCATCATGACATTTAAGATGTATCAAGAATTTTATATCATATTCCATATGTGAGTAACAACAACTATCATGTATCCATGGTTTGTTTCGATTAATTTCAATCAAATATATCTCAAAAATAGCATTCCTCGATATTCTATTATTATTCTTTATTTTATTTTATATCAGAAGAAAATTATTCAAGATGAAGTTTTAATAATCCTTCAATAAGATGACCAAACTGATAAAATATCCCAAAAACAAAATCTAAACATTCATGTTTTTTTATGGAATTTTTTTATCATCATGACTATTCACTTTTTCTACATTTTGTATGTTAGGAATGTTAGTCATTCCAATTTCAAAAATTCTTCCACTTTTCATAATGGTTCTTCCAGTTTCTGATATGTCGTACCAAAAATAATAATTATTATGACCATAGATTCCAGAACACCAGCAATATCTAGCAAATATTGATTTTATTTTCATGAAATATCATTCTATATAGATCCATTGTAGAGTTTGATTACTTCTTTCAGCTCTAACACACTCAGGGGGTGAACCATGTTTTGTTTTGAGTGACTTATCTAATTTTTTATATTTGACTGGATTCTCACATCTTTTCTCCACCAATTTTATCATATTTATTTTTCCAAAACCTGAAATGATAAAATATTCAAATGAAGAATTATTTTTTGTAAGATATTATTTTTCATGATACACATATTGAGACTTCTCAACACATTTCGATGTCTCAAATATTACTTCTAAAGAATTGTTGTAGAGTTTATTAATCTTACTAAAGGTACTTTCTTACAAAATATGTTTTTTTGATACTTGTTTACCTCTTCTTCAATATATTTCATCTTTCTACTAATATCTTTTATCATTTTATCATATTCAAAAATTATATGATTGTAAAACAACATCTTATGAATTCATTCATTCTCCAACATGATGAAATATTTTTATTCATCAAAAAAATCTACTCACTATTTAATCATTACTCTAATTTGTTAATTGATATTTTTTTTCAAAATACATGAAAAATGTTCTATTTTGAGCTGATTATATCTATATGATTCTTTTCCACATTCTTCACTATATTAGAAATCGTTTTGTATGAAAACATTTTTAATGAAGGTTTTTCATTTTTCTGAACATACATATAATGAAAAATTGTTTTCAGTTGATTCTCATTCAACATTCTTAATTACATGACTTATTTTTTATAATAAAAGTTTCATTATATCTTTTGGAATACTTTTCACCATTATCATTTTTCTCCACTTCACCCCACAATGTTTTTCATTGAAATCTTCTTGATATTATCCACTATTCATCATTGGGACATTCATAGATAATTGTATTATTTCAACATATTCATAACATTTGTGATTAATTTTATCTTTATAGTTTCTTGTTCCTTTTAAATAATTGTTGAATATAATAGAAATTATTTTTACATTACACTCATCATCTTCGTTATCTTTGGACTCATAAGATTAACTTTTTAAACATTTTGGGATTTCATCTTTTACAAAGCATTAAAATATATTTCATAATTGATATTTGATTTGAAAATTAGAGCATTATACATTTCATAATAAACATGATAGTTATGAAATTCATCAAGAGATAAATAACCATTATCATTTAATGAATAATTTATTAATGAATACTATATGAAGAGTCTATTATAAGTTTCATTACAATTGTACAATCTCACAAAAAATATCGATATCCTCTGACATTGTAAAACATTTCATTTACTTCGGCGGGTTTTCCAACAATTGTTTTTTCATATCTCATTTGGATTGTCTTCATACTTTCTACACCACATTTGATTCTTTTCTTCCTTAACATTTATATTCCCTTAGAAATTAAAGTCTATCTTGTCCTACATACTATTTTATTACTTGAGACCCATATAAATATTATAAAATATTTCTCATATTGACATGAAAATATAATTTCTATAAATTCTAACAAATTCTATATTTATCTTATTAAAAATGTTTGTTGGAAAATCATTTTCAATTTGTGGAAACCCATTATTGTCCAAATCAGAAACATCCAAGAAAAGTTATATGAGATATGGAATCAATATATTCATCTATCTACAATAATTTTTCCCATCAAATGTGGGAATTCCTTTACTACTTACGTAATTGATATTATCAATGACAATGATTCCACAAGGGAACCTCCCTCTATTACTGATTAATGATCTAAAGGATGTAATAACAATTTATTATAGGGGTTGAATTAATTGTTTAATTTTTATATTTTTTAAAATGTTTAGAAACAATACCCCTAAAATTTGTTATTTTTAGTTTCCTTATACAGTTTTGGTAAATAATAATGCATGAAAAAATAGTAATGTAAGTAATGTACACATGATTTACAATGTTCAGCCTTAGTGTGAGAAACAACATTCTTTCCATATCTACTCGTATGAGTTTATATAAATTCACTATTAAAGAGTGAATAAATACTATGTTATGTTCCATTATAAAACTTCTATTTCCCGATATGAAATATTATATTAGATCCCATCAGTTTACAGTGTTTCCTTTTCATATAAATGTGACAAAAAATGATTAGACAATTTTCTGAAATTGATCTTCAATATCATAGTCTAAATCCTATGACTGACTTGGATATACCCAATTATCAAAATTAAATATATATGTATTTTATTCTCTGAATATAATGGGTTTGGATTTTATTCTCTCAATATGAAAGTCTCATTATGATAAAATCATTTTCAATATAAAAAACACAAACTCATCTATAATTCTAAATATGATATTATTCAGTATGCTTGTCTCAATCTTGTTGAATGAATAGGATATTCCTAAATATGATTAAATTAGACTTATTGATTTAGTAAAACCTTATCAATACAATTTTTCCCAATCTAGTAAACAAACATTCATCTGTTTAATTCTCCTTATGAAATCATTGGATGAAGTGACTCTCACTTTATTTCAACCATGATCTCCATTTTCTAAATGGATGAATGTTTCACTGAATTAATTATATGACAAATTATTTGTAGGTAACTTGTAAAACAAAATCAAGAAACCTGAAAGGTTACCCTATTTTCTCAAATTACCGAAGATCTGATTTTCTCTCACTTTTTAATGTCAAAATTGAATTATTCCAACCGCCGTACATTTCTATAATATTTACAAAAAAAATTAATTTCATCTTTTTCCTCTTAAACTCATTATAAAAAATATGGAAATTTTTTAGAGTCTTTATTATAATCCACACATTATAAATTTCTTTCCTTCTCTGCACACTTCGATCTATTTATTTATTTATCTATTCACATTTTCTGTTTTCTATTCAACTTTTTAGGATTTTTGTTCCATCTATGTACATTTTAAAAAAAATTCCTCTTTCTTTTCATTATGATTTCGATTTTCTTTAGCATGTTAATATTACTATTTACATCTTCATCTCATTACGATTTATATTTCCCCTTCAACTTAGTACACATTTTGTTTCCACTTCATCTCAGTATGATGGAAACCTTATTATGATGGAATTCAAATTATAAAGGAATTTTCATTATGACGGAAATCTCATTACTGTGTAAATCCAATAATGATATAATTTCCATTATGATGTAATATCCATTCTATAACTCTAAAATTATTTTAACATCTACACCAATTCATCAAAATATTTTATCAGGATTAATTTCATTATTTATGAGAACAGTATGACTAGAAATGTGTCTTATGATTTTGTGAAGAATGTATGAATAAATTTTAGCTACACATTGTATATTCTTCTTTCAAAAATCATCAGTAAATATTGAATTATTTATTCAGCAACATATTTTTTTAAAGATAATATGAGACCTTTATCATAAAATCAAGTATTTTTTATTAATAAAAAATATATTTTGAAATACATAATTCTAGAAGTGGGATATTTAACATGATCCTACCACAACAATGGAAAAATATCATCAGTTAGCTTGGATCATACCATAATATTGTAGTACCAGTGAAACCAACATTTTCAAGACCATATGCTACCTCATTGGCCTCCATGTAGACAACATGATAAAATATTTGGTGGAGGATATCGAATCTAGGTAGTTGTTTCATCTATTATTGAGATTCTATGAAAATTTAGATCATACCATCCTTATGAAAAACAAAATAATGGTATAATAACTGGCATGCCAGATTTTGTTCCATATTAAATTTTGTTCCTTCTCCACTTGATGATAATTCCTGTCATATTTGCCTCAATTGAGGATGATATATAGTAAGAACACTGAAAGCATTAAAGGGAATATCCCCAATGGTACCTAAAAATAGCACCATTACCGGAGGGCCTCATAATACTATATAAGGAAACATCATAATTGACCCTGATACATCAAATAATCTGTTCCTACCATAAGATTTAAAAATACCAAAGTGGCCTAAAATTACCTTTGACATGAACACGTCCAAGGAAAGACATATACTTAACCGAATTAAAAAATAATGTTCATTCGATGTGAAAACCTCACGAACAGCTGCAAGAATCGATGATAGTGCATCACAAAATTTGAATGATTACCTATGATGTATTATTTTATTCCTAGAATTTCAATTATGTGAATCAACTCACTTACAGCAACATAAAAAATATCCATTAACTATGAAGACAACACTAGACTATGCCATCCCAGAGTAAACCCTCGTATGAAATCCAAATTAGTTGAAATAATTTCAAAAATATCTGCAACATCTTTCAAAATTGATGATGTAGCTAGAAAATAATGAAATATGTGATCCACATCATCCATATGTTGTTAGAATGGAACAGAAGCCGAACATAGTGAAATACAACAAGATTTATTATACTAGTTAGTTGGTAGCTTCCCATGAGCCACCCCCTAGACAAGAATGGAAGGAGAAGACTTAATAAGTCTCTTATGAAAATCCACCATTCATTGAGCATCAATGTTAAATCCAATGAATTCATGTATAATAATTTAGAAGGCAAAATGCATTGGATAGTAGGTTCCCATAACCAAATATCAGCTCGATTAGAAAAATAATGACAATTAACAGTGCTGATGATATGACCCAGGAGACCCTTCGTATGCTTATGTTGGTCTTGAAAGCAATATCCAGATCCATGTTTCTCTGATAATCTGTAAGGGATTCAAATAGGGTATGACCAGTCCAATTAACCTTCGAAAAAGGATGATATGAGTTTCTAGAGACCAACTATATGGTGTTCAAATTAATAGAAGTGTAAGTGGATTTAATACTAGGTCCTATATGGGAATTAATAAAACCAAAAATTCCATTCATGAGACAATTTATATTATTATCCCAATGGATAGTGATAGCCTCAGAATAACCAATGACAACTCTCTGTATAAATTCAGCCTTTAAATAATTACTGAAGGATTAAAGTTTCTTAAGGCCTAGCCACACTAAATCATAATTTATACAACAAGTTCTCCCGGATATTGTTTCTAACATCCTCTCAATAATGTATCCACTCTAGATGAAATTATTGATAGACACAGTGATGATATTCATGAGAGATATGGGCCATTTATACAACACAAAAGACTAAAAAAATGGAAATAATAACATATGTTACCAGAAAAACACGACAAACCATTGAGAGATATTTACCTTCACATATAGAAATTTTTTTTGACCATACTAATAATATTTGGGAAGTATGAGGCTTTTGGTTCCCCCGATGACATGGGAACCCCTGTATAAATAAAATGGAAAACACACTCATGAATTCCACAAAGATATCATAATGTTATTCTTTTTAGGAAATGAAAACTTCCTTCCAAAATAATCATCCGACTTAATCTATCTGATCTCCTGACTAGAAACTATCTCATAGAGTGAATGTGTATTCATGATATTGTTGATGTTTCATCTATCCCTAGGAGTAAAATGTATGTTTTCATCAGCAGACAAGAAATGAGAAGGAGTAGTTAATCCTCTTATAACACTAATATAGTTCAAATTCCAATGACCAACCATAATGGAATATAGTCTTCTATGATAATCATCTGCTATAAAAAAATGATCGCGGAAAGTGGATCGCCTTACCTTAAACCTCTAGAAAAATCAATGCTTCCCTTAGGAGACCCATTAATGATAATAGAGATGTGTGTATACCCATGAATGGGTTTAACCTAATCTATGAGTAAATTGTCCAAGCCAATCATATGAAGGATCATACAAATGAATCCTTAATCCGTTGTATCAAAAGGATTTCTAAAATCAAGTTTGAATGCAATATTTCTATCTCGAATAGAATTTTTGATAATGTCTACACATTCTAAGGCAGTAGTGAGACATTCCTAAATTGATTTACACATAACGAAACGTAAATTATTTTGGTATACAATTATTGTAAAAATTGATGCCATCCTCATAGAAAAGATCTTGAAAATGATTTTATAGATTGTATTGACTAAATAAACTGGCCTGAAAAGGTTCATGTCATTGGTGTTTCCACCTTTGGGATAAAATCATGAAAATTTTTATTTAATACATAAGGAAGAAAACATATTTTAAAAAAATTGGTGACTAACGTGTTATCATCAACTGGGATAATATCCCAGATGGTCTGGAAGAATAGGTTACCAAAACCATCTGGACCGGGGAATCTGTTATATTTGAGACTGAAGGGGGGTTCCTTGATTAAAAACTCCATGGGAATAGAAGGAATATACTGATTAACTTATTCAGAAACATGTCTGGGAATAATATAGTCCATAGGATCACAAGGTGAAGATGGCCCATTGAATAGGTATTTAATGTATGTAATCGCATGTTTAGAGGGATCATACTTGTTATATATAATCTGATCACCATTTTTATTCAATGATAGAGGCATGGATACCTTCATGTTTTTTTAATAGAAATAAAAAAATTAATTTCTATCACCATATTTAAAAAACATAACGTTAAATGAATCCCATTGTAAGTAATATTTTAGTTCCAAGAGACTATTCAGCTTGGAGATAATATCATTTTACCCATGAACACCAGCAAATAAGTCATTCATAGTATTCTTCTTTTATATTTTCTTTACTGAACCTATAAGAGTGGGGATTTCATCATCAAGAGAACTAAAACGATATTTCATCTAATTTTTTAAGGCTCTATTAAGTAATTTAAACTTCTTGAATTATGTAAAATCATCATTCCAACATCCCATAGAGTTCCATATCTTCTCGACAATTAGACTACACCCAGGACGTTTGATCCATGCTTTGTTCAACGTGAAGGGTATAAGTTTCCTTGGTTCTTTTCGAACAAGATCAACTAATAAAAAATAATGAAATAATTAATTCTATACAACCTTGATCATGAGATATATCCCTAGGAATCTAGATAGTCTTAATTAACAATGTCCTTGTCAACACTACCTACAACAAACCTATTCAAAAACTTCTTTTACCAAGTATATTTTTTCCCAACAAGATTCACATCAATTAGCCCATTTCAATCTATACATGATTGGATCTTCCTTGAAGTAATAGAATTATTTATAACACCCATATTCTAATCTAGATAAATGATAGAGTAAAAATCCCAATGAATGATCGAAGGACTATTGGATGAATAGATAACCGGGAAAATATCCACCCACAAACTCATGCGATACTGGTAATAGTTATGTGTATAAATAAAGAAGAAAAGTTGATTGAAACCATGATAAATGATGGCACATGTGACATCCTGATCAATATTATCAACCAATGAAATTTTAGACAAGGAGAAATGATCAATGACCCAAAGGATTTTGATATCATACATTCACATATTAGAATCTATAAAATGAAAACTCAAATGTTCAATATTATAATAATTTTCAATAAAGACTATATTAGGTTCAAAAAAACCTACAATTAAATGCTTATGATGATGATTGAAATGTGTTAGGGATATTATATTATAAAAACTGGAAATTAAAATGAAATTTCGAAAAACAATCCTCATTTAAAATTTACATCGGGGCCAGAGATCTCTATTTCTAAAGCATTGTGTCTGCATCCCTATTAGCCTAGCTGGTATCCATTATGTCATCAATAACTGTATTGTTATCTCTCACTAAAGTAGGCTGATTGTAACACCCCAAGATTTCATATTACGTTATTTCATCTAAGTAATTCAATAGCTTGCACTATAAGCAACACTGAGTTCTACAGCACCACGACATACCAATCTAGCCGTCCGAAAGAGGTTATGAATAATATTAACTGAATTTTGAACTTTATATAATCCTTATCTTTTTCAAATCGATATTATGAGTTTCTTATACATAATGTAAGAACAAATTTATTTTTTTCAGATAAAATAATATTTAAAATAAAATAAAATTTTACACCCTTTAAATAGGGAACCTTTATAAATCTGATATTTGAAACTTTTATACATTCTATTTGTAAAAATAACCATATTTTTGTGAATTGGGACTTATGAATTTAGTTTCAATAAATTTTTAGTGTTTTTTTGATAACATTCATATTTGGGTGAATAATGAAAAATACTATATGGTAACTGAAAACAACTTTTTTAATAAAAATTATTTATAGTGTTAAATTATACATTTTAATGGGTTTAAAGTATAAATTGATAAGTAAATGTCAATATTTTGATAGTTATTATTTTTTAAAAATATGCTTTTTGGTTTTCACAACGGGTATTAATTTTAAATTAATATATTCAATTTAACTGTTTTTATTTTGGTAAAATAGAATTAATTTTTGATTTCAGAATATCAAAATTATCTTTGGGGGAATATTTGGTATATTTCTGAAAACATGCAATTTTTGATAAATTGTGAAAAACACTACATTATTAGTTAAAACCAAATTTTCATTTAAAAAATTATATATTTCATTTATATTTATTTAATTTCAAAATAGATACATAATACCTATAAAAATTTAATGTAATTCAATGGAGTGATTTTATAATAAGTTTAGATATATAAAATTTTATTGAAATTTTACTGTCTTTTACCCACCTTCTAGGAGCATTTTCAAATTTGCATAAAGCATAATTATACTGCTTCTATAAATTTAATTTCAAAATTTATAGATTCATAGTTCATATTAGTAAGAAAAATTTTGTTTAATAAGATAAACATAATTCATGGTGAATTGTAACTTTTGACTTTTATTTACCACAGTTAATATTAAATTGGGTAATTAAAGGTAAAATTGATATTATTATTACCCTAAAAAATGTCCTAATTCTATTGGATGCATGTAATTTGACCAATAAAACCCTTATAAATAAAATATTATCCTTTACATCCACTTTGATTAGATTAGGACATTTATTATTATTTAATTCAAATAAGAGTTAAAAGTGATAAATTCAATTATTGATAACTAAACCATTTTTAATATTGGGTTACATATAAGATAAATTCGACTACAAATTTTCATTAGAAATTAAAATGGATTTCTTAATTAATGGTGTTCAATTTATATTTTTTAGACTTTAATTAATTTAATTTATTTATGACACAATGATGATGCAGTAATAATATCATTAAAGAAATATTAAAATAATTGATATTATAAATACACAAATTAATGTAATTTGATACTTTTTAGGAATTACACAAATTTTCAAGGTTAATATGAAATATAAGAGTTGATTAAATGAATATTTTTCAATGTAATAATTCTTTTTTGAATTTAGAATAAACAAAATACCAAATAGTGTAAAAATTGACATAAAAGAGTTTTCAAAAAAATTATTATATTATTAATTGGTATTATATTCCTAAAAATATATGGATAGGCCAAAGGGATTATATAATATTATATATGTCATTAATGAACCACTTTGTGTTCTCTTGGAAGTTTATAATAAGATTATTAACTATATAATATAAAAATACAAAGAGACATGGTAATGTCAAACTATTTAACTAAGAGTTAAATCTAAATGATAAGGTTAATATAGTAACCCAAAGTTATCTAAAACCTATTGGTCATGTGGTTTTTGAATAATCATTACCATAGACTTTAAATAATTAATTTTGGATCCATTAGAAACCATAAATTATTTTATTATAAGATAATATTTTATGTTTTTCCTAAGGTTCCCCTCACCCCTCTTAAAAAGGGAACCTACCCTTCTCTCAAATTCACACCTCCATAGCCATTTGGATCGGCCAAACACTACCAATGTAGCCTCCCAACTATCCTAAATTCATCCTAGTGGCCATTTTGGATCATAAATCCAACCTAAGGATCTCTTTTGATCCAATCAAAAGGAAGACCCAAAAAAGTGTTAATGATCTCCCCACCCTCATTCATGTTCATTTGTTCTTCCACTTATCATTCTTTGTTATTACCATACAAAAATAAAAACTCCAGTACCTTATATATACTTTGATGTTATTATAAATATGGAACAACCATATTAATTATTTTATCCATCCTATGAATGATAATTTCACTATGCATGTGTACTTACGGCATACCGTTTCCACGTAGTGGTGTAATTTTTTATTCAACACTATGTTATTTGGATGAATATAATGATGAGTAATGTGTATATAAATAATTAAAATAACATGCTAATGTATCTTTAAAATTAATATACCATCAAATTACACACCATTAAGTAAATGATATTGTCCCTCATGTGTACGTACGGATTACCGTATCCATGACATGATGAGATTCATTTCCACATTCACCATTCATTGATGATTGTGAAAATATATATTTCTAATATGTACGTAATATATGAAATAATAATTCTATTGGAGATATATAAATATATATATATATATATATATATGTATTTATGTACTTACATATATCTTATTCACTTACTTCTGTTCAATACTATATGAAAACATGAACAACATTTATGCGTACGTACGGCCTACCGTCTCCATAAACATTTTTTTCCATTTCATATAAATATCTTTCATAAATAACTATATTATATATATATATATATATGATATATTAATCATTGTTTGTATTCTGGAAGTATTTAAATCATGATCTAAATGATACGGTGAAGAATAACAAGTTAAAATACATACGATAAAGAAATTAATTATTAACTGAAATGTTAATTTTAAATGAAAATCATTAATAAATGGGTAGTATAATGTGATAAATGAATCATGTATGATATAATAAATATGAATATGGTTCTGGTATAATATAATAACATTAAATGGTCATTATATAGGAGGTTAAATGTACCCTTCTCCAAAGGAAAGTTCAATGTAAGGGGTTTCTAATCTCACATTTAATTCCGTGAGATTTCCATTGTTCACCGCATATTTATTACATGTGGTGTAGTGTGTACTGCCATTTGATATATATTTTCATGATTCTATTTATAATCATGGTATTCAATGAATGATTTGGTGGTTATTAACTTTTTTCCATATGAATCGATTGATTAAAACTTGGTAAGGGGATTTCATCTCACTCCTTATTCCAGTTAGATTCATTCTATATTGCCACTATATCCATTTTTGTGGTGTATGAACTTCAAATAATGGTATTATTTGTGTATTAAACTTTAATTTATTGTATTTACATCTTAATTGTATTAAACTTCTTTTTTGGGGTGTATGTTTCATATGTTATCAAATTGGTAAGAGTTAATTCAGAAATCTCATTATTATTCGAGATTGTTTATATGTATGTTTTTACTGGGAATTATTTATTATACATGTCCATGTTCAATAAAATATTTTTCAAAGGGATTTTTTTAAGGGACCCATTTACTAAATCATCATTTAAAATTTTTGAAAATTTTTATTCTTTTAAAACTTTCTCATTAATTTCCATGTTTTTAAAATGGTTTTATGGATTAATTTATTTGGACATGAATGTTTTGAAGTGATAATTATATTAAAAAGTCTCAATGTTGTTTGGGACAAAATGATTCAAAAGTCTCTTTTAAATGAATACCTATATAAATTGTTATAATTTTAAACTATTTCATGTAAAAGGGGTATTTCTCTCCAAGCATTTTACGGATCATTTTCATCTATGTCCACATCCTATAATTGATTTTAAACTTGTTTTAAGTTGATTTATTATGTTACAAATATTCCATATTGTATTGAATTTTTTGTTATAGAATTTACTGTGGATGTGTTATTTTTATACCATTAATGGTTAATAGATAATGTATTTACATTTTTTATTCTAGTTTTAATATGATTTTTTATGTTATATTTCAACATTTTGTTATGATAAATGTATTGGACTAGTATATTCCGGGTTGGGGACTGGAAAAAGTAAGCCTTCTGAGTTGGAGTCCATTTACAGAAGACCCTCTGGGTTGGAGTCTGGTTACAGAGGCACTCCAGGTTAGAGTCCAGGTACAAAGGCTCTCCGGGATGGAGGCCGGTTATAGAGGCTCTATGGGTTTGGGTATAGTTACAGTTAGTTCGTAGGTCCTGGCACGAGGCCTTGACAGAGAAATTAATGATAGATACTATACATTCCCTCATTATGAAATTACTTATTTCATGTGATTATTCAACTAGTAGAATATCCATGGGCATGTTATTATGGTAAATTTTTATTTATATTTTCAATATTATGTTCATGTTTATGTTTAAAAGTATATTGTTTTTATTACTCATCTTGCCTTAAAATTTTATAGCTTATGCTAAATTATTTACCATTATTAAGCATCTAAGCTCAACCATTTCTTAATTTTTATTTTCCTAGGATCCCAAGATGTGTTTTATTTTTTAGATGAAGGGTTAAGCTAAGAGAAAAATGGGATTCTCAAAGGATAATTTTTTTGTGTTGTATTTTAGGAATTGTAATGTGTTGTTCATGAATATAATCTATTTTCCAAAAATGCTAAACTGATCGGTCATTTGGGACATGATTCCTTGTAATCATGCCAATGTATTAAAATAATGCATGGAATCTGGGAATATATGGTCGGGGCATTACAGTTGGTATTAGAGGAAGTTTAATACAAACCTTGGAATCTAGAATTAGATAAACTCTTATTAGAGCACAACATCCTAAGATAGACATTGAGGATTAGTATAGAATTACTTCCTCGAATTTTGGTAATTTAGAGATTTTGTGAGTTTCACAATCAATACATCCCCGTTTGGATACGAGCAGGTAGAGGCGGATCTGGCACAGGTGTACCTAAGGGTGAAACCCAAAAACACCACATTGAGCTAAACTCTAATGAGAACTGGTGCATGAAAACAGGCATTGCTGCACTCTTTGTTATGAAACTCCTGGAATATATGTTTAGGATAATAATAATCTTCATTACAAACCATTAGAAAGTGTTTATGAGAATATACTTTCTCAAAGAAAACATTATTATTATTATGGATTATATCCACAAACAGTTCAATTTATTTTAACTATTTTATATGTTTGAAATTATTAATTGTGAATCAAAAAATCACCTAGTGTATGCCATTGTTTAGAAATGATGTCTGGTTGATGGAATGGTAACTCCGACAATACGTATGATACAAAGAGTATAAAGGATAATATCTTTCATAGTATTAAGATAACATTTAGAAGGGAAATAGAATCCCATGTATTTTCAACATATTAAGAAATAGTATCATTTTTTAATAAGATATGTAATTAACTATCTATGCACTAGGTCTTTGAAGAGAATAATGAGAAGAAAAGGATGGTATAAAGAAAGATATATATAGGGAATAAGGGAAAGAAGGATTTTCCCTTATGTGAAAATTATGGAATGAATCACCTTGGTAAATTTTTGAATTGAATGAGAGTTTGTTATGAGTGTGGAGAAAAAGGAAACCAAGTACGTGATAGCAAGGTTAAGAAAAAGGATTCATGTCTACAATGATTTATCCACATGGAGTGGGGTCACTACGTGAATCAATGTCTAAATCATCCGAGTATACCACAAATGATGCTATTGGATAATAATCAAGTTATGATACTACCACAAGTGAAGTGGAATGAATAGTGTTCTTATGTTGTTGTTAAAAGATTATTTCAGTGTTTTATCAATGATATACCATTTATATGAATTATGGAAATAAATAAGGATTGTGCTACAATACTATTTCATTGAGGATTTTAGATTATACGGTTTTATGAAAATTGACACAAAAAAAAGTTAAAAATTTTGGAAAATACATTGTTAGAGGAAATATAAACGTTAATATGGACCTGATACTATGGTAGTGATTTTTTAATAAAATATGGTTTATCTGTATATATTATCTTTGATATTCTTGACTATCATGGAACTAATTAATGGTTTTTCAATTTCATCAATGTTTGAATCTTCAAAATTATTGGATATAAGGAATATATCTAGTATTATATAAATGATAAAGGAGAATGAATGTTAAAAATAAGGATTTATGGTAATTTAGGGTGTTACCTTGTTTTAAAATAATACATGATGAAGGTGTTCACATGATATTACATGGAAAAAAAGATCTTCATTGTGTTTAAAATCCTTATAAATTTTGGACTGTGAGTTTGGAATGAAGTATTTTGGATCAGTCTAATGGATTGAATGGATTATGTTTGATATTGGATATTATTGTTAAGCTATTTTTGGATTGTTATAAAAAGGACAACACACAGACCATGTGACAATCTGTCACGTCGGACAAAGCTGCTGGAATCGAACCCACAACCATAGTGCGATTGGTATTTATCACCTACCACTGGAGTACATGTAGTCCCTGGATTGTATAATCTAGTTTTTTTAAAGGTTCTGATAGTTCAATTATAAATTCATTATTTTTGGAACCATATACGGTTATGATAAATAGAATATTTTTATTGAAATCATTTAGAATGAATGGTGAGTATGTGGTAGGAATTTTTTGAAGGATGAAACTCTACTTGTCAAGTATATATACATATATATATATATAATTTTTTCCCTCTTATTCTATGGGTAAATTAATTCATAAGCGTTATTGAATGGATCATTAAAAAATGTGTTATCCTAATACCAGATGTTATTTGGAACCAATGGTATTTTAAATCATCATAGATTGATGGATTTTAGGACCTCAATTTTACACTTGTCTGTGATTGATGACCTCAATTAATCCCTATAAATATTTAAATTTATCCTCAAATTATGTTTATCTAATTTCTACCAATGTTTTCCTAATAGATATCTTAATTTAGTGGTGACCATTTGATTTCCCTTTTCCTCTTATTAAGAATAAATTTTATTAACCCAATTTCTGATGTGGGTTTTCCTACAAAGGTATTTTATATTTTCAACCTTTTATTTTCAATTTTTTTTTTAAATTTAATGGACTCAATTTATTGAAGGAGGGGATAATGTAACACCCCATGAATTCATAGTACATTATTTCTCCAATGTAGTTAAATTACATGCACTAAGCGCAACATCAAGTTCAAGCACACCACGACTTACCAAACTAGCCGTTCAAAAATTTAAATAAATTGTATTAACTGAATTTTGATATTTATATAATTCTTATAATTTTAGAATCCATATTATGAGTTTCATAGATATAATGTATGAAAAAAAATTATTTTTTCATATAAAAGAAGTATTTTTTAAAAAAATGATTTTTTTTCCTTTTAATAGAGAACCCTTTTTAAATTCAATATTTGAATCATTTATATATTAAATTTGACCAAATAAACTTCTTCTTTAGAATCAGGACATATGAATTTATTTAAAATAAATTTATGGTGTTTTTATGATGAATTTCATATTTTGGTCAATAGTGAAAATTACTATATTTTAACTAAAAACAAGTTTTTTAACCAAAATAATTTATAGTAATAAATTATACATCTTAAGATTTTGGATCTATAAAAATATTATATTTTTACCATTCAATCTAATGATGTTCATTGGAAGTAATTTCACTTTGAAAATGGAAACAAAAGTGTTAATCTTTTGATAGTTATTATTTCATAAAAATTTGTTTTATGGTTTTGACAATGGAAATTATTTTTTAATTAATAATTTAAATTTATATGTTTTGAATTTGTTAAAATAGACTGAATTTTTTAATTCTTAATATCAAAATTAGTTTTGGGTAAATTTTTGGCATGTTTTTGAAAACTTTCTATTTTTGAAATATAGTGAAAAACAATGCGTTATTGGTTGAAATAGACTTTTCAATTAAATAATTATTTATATCACTTAAATTTATTTTAAGTCAAAATATATAAATAATACCTATATATGTTCAATGTATTTCATTGGAGTCAATTTATAATAAATTTAGATATATAAAAGTTTAATTGATATTTTACCACCTAATACCCATCTCGAAAGAGCATTGGTAATTTTGTATAAAACTAAATTTTACCTCTTCTATGAATTGATTTTATATAATTAGAGAGACATGGTTGATATCAATATGTAAAATGAGGTTCAATAAGATAAAAATAATTTTTGGTGAATAGTAACTTTTGACTTTTATTTACAATGGTTAAATGTAAATTGGATAATTAAAGGTAAAAATGATTTTTTTATTACCCTAACACATGTTATATTTCTATTGGATAATTGTAATTTGACCAAAAACAAACATAGGAATAAAATATGATCATTTAGATGTAACATCCCAGGTAAATGATGAATAATACATATTTCATATTTATTAATATTTGTGAATTAAATATTAATTTATTTTAAAGGGGTTGCTATGTTTGATAGCATACCCGATACGAAACAATAGGTTTCATTGGAATCTTACGTTGCACACTAATAATATATTATTATTATTTTCAATGGTAGTTAACTCCTACCGATTGTATTGGTGGGAATGGATGAAAATATCTACAATATTATTATACATGTTTGTTAAATATATTTATATTTATCCAATAAAATTTAGAGGCTTAAAATGTGAATGAATCTAATTTTAAGCATATTTTACATTAAAAGGACGATTTACTGCCATTTAATGGAGAAAAATTTTTAAATCTAGTTTTGGTCACATTAATACATTCTATATGACCAAATAAAATCCTTCTTTAGAATGGGGACATCAAAATTTATTTGTGTAAATTTTTGGAATTTTTTTAATAAAGTTTATTTTTAATGAATAGTGAAACATATTGTATTTTAATTCAAAATTTCCTATTAATATAATTTATTTATATGGTTAGAGTATCATTTTAGTTGGTTTTAAAGTGAAATTAAGATATGTTTTTACAATTTAATCCAATGTTGGTCATTGGAATTAATTTCACTTTGAAATTGGACATAAACAAGTATCAATCTTTCGATAGTTATTATTTCATAAAAACATGCTATTTGATTTGATAACGGGAATTAATTTTAAAATTAATTAATTCCACTTCTATGTTTTGAATTTGAAAAAATAGACATCAATTTTGAATTTGGAATATTGAATATAGCTAAGGCTGATATTTTGATATTTTTCTGAAAAACTTCAATTTTTGATGAATAGGGAAACCACTTAGTTGTAGTTAAAAAAACTGACTTTATCATTTAAATGAAATTTTAGCACTTCTTTGAATTGAATTTCAAAAATCCGACATACATGGTTGTTATCAAAAGTAAAATGTGGTTCAATAAGAAGAAATTAATTTTTGGTGAATAGTATCATTTGACTTTTATTTACAGTAGTTAAAGGTGAATAAGGTAATTCAAGGTTAAAAGAATATCATAATAATTCTAAATTACCATAAAACATGTCCAAACCTCATTTTATGAAGTTTTGGCCAACCATTGGCATCCTTGGGTCGATTTTGGGACCCCATAGAGCCACTTATGAAAGATAATGACACTTTAGATTAATTAATTTAATGTGAAGACAAAATTGACATTAAAAAAACTCTTTTAGTAAAATAATTTATATATGGTGTTATGTAAGTCATATTTTCGACTATAAATATTCATTTTAAAACTAAAAATATTTCCAACATCATGGTATTTTTTTTATATTTTTTAGACATCAAATAAATATATTATTTATAACACAATAATGATGCAATATTTACCTCATTAATAAATGATTTAAATAAATAATATTTTAAGGATTAAAATATTATCAAAAACATATCTAATTCTGATTGGATTATTTTATTTATAATATGAGTCATTTTATCTTCGACTATAATGATTTTTGGACCATTATAAACATAATATTATTATATAATAAAATAATATTTTCACACTTTCCTAAAGAGCCACTCCTCTCCCTTATAAAAATAGACCATTTCTATCTGATTTCTAACACCTCTCAGGCCATTTTTATCATCCAAACTCTTTCCAATTAATCTCCCTACATCCCTCTCCTCCTCCTTGAAGTCTTACCTTAGGCATAAGGTACTTCATGAAGTCCTTTGGTTCAAACCGAAGATAGTTAACCAAATTAAAGGTTACAGTTTCTCTTAAATTGTTTTCTTTTATTTTACTTCTCCAACCAATAAAATATTTTTTATTTACTTTATTTTGTAACAACACTAGTATCCTCAATATACTAGGATGTTTTTATGAGATGGTTTCGAACTACACTTACACACACCTCCATCTAATGGATGAAAAACATAATGTTTCTTTGGATGGAAGACTAACGCCTCACGAAACCATGATTGTTCAAATACATATTACCACCTCTCATGGTGGCCATTATGATTGCACTATATTTATATATGATATATATTATTTATATGATTTATTTATGCTTCTGTAATTTCTAAATATATCAAACTATTATGGTTTCCATAGTTGGTAAATACGATAATCTCATTTGAGGATGTGCGGACTACCGCCCCCTCAAAGTGATTTGATTCGTTAATGCATTATTTGATATGTATTACAGAAACATTTAATGATATTATATATTATTTTATAATGGAATAATTATATAGCTATGTATAATTATGTTTTATTTCAATTAAAATAATAAATTTAAATGAAAGTAGTGTTCATGCGTACGTACGGCTTACCGTCTCCTGGAATGGTGCATTTCATTTCATACCTCTAAATGTTATGTACTATTATAAAAACATGTATATTCTGGATATATATTATATATATGATATCCAAATCATGATATCATTCTTTATATAATGAACCATTGACCACATTAACAACTTTAATTATAAGAAATCTATTTTTGACTCAAGTACCAAATATCGACAAAATGAATGATATTAACTTAAATGTTTGAATAATGATTATAACATTGTAATAAGTGATATAAAAGGAATAATAAACATGAAAAAGGTTCTTAAGAATGTAGAAATTATCTTTACTTTATTATTCATGATATTAAAGAATGATCGAGTCATGTCGAACACGAGGTAAGAGACTTCGTCTCAATCTCCTTTCATTGAGGCATATTGTATTTTAATACAAAATTTTCTTTTATACATTGTGTAAACACATTTAAATTTTCATTTCATTCAAAGGTAATCTTTTTATATGAATATTTTTACTAAATGAAAAAAAGGAATGTCTTTTTTTAACGTAAGCAGTGACAACGACCCTTCCGCCGCCGTGAGTATTATTTGATCTTTAGCTTCCTTAACAAGCCGTAATGTTTTTAAATGGAATAATAAATACCATATACTCTTTTTACGTATTTTGGTATTGAAAATGATTTTGATAAAGGATTTATTATTTCAATATCTTGAAAATATATTTTATTTTTTCAATGTGGAAATGTTATCTTTCCTTTATGCTTATGTTTTGTGTTATGATCAGGAAATGGTTCTTGGCATTATTTACGTATACGGGTAGTTCCATGATAAACCTATGGCGGGTGAGCCATAGATAGCTCTCCAATGAATTGTTTAACGTGACGGAAGTAAACATGAGTGTTTCTTCTAAGAGATTTAGGTAATATATTGTGATGGGTATTCCAAAGTAACTCCCTATGTTTCTCTGATAGCTACAATTTAAGAATGGTATGGATGCTGCAAGTTACCTTTATGATTTTTAATTTCTATGTGTCTTTCATAAATCTTATAATTTCATGAGGTATGTAAAGGAGTTCATGTTTTGTATGTATTTATGAAAAAATGTTTTCATTCATTTTTTCTATAACTCTTACAGAGCCTTTTATGCTCATCCCATGTTTTGAAATTTTTTCCCAGGACTTAAAGACGAATAGGGTCAAGAATGGGATCAAGGAAAAGTCATGTTGTCTAAAACATGGAACTAAACACGACTCATTTTTTAAAGAGTTTTTATTTTATAAAAAATGTAAATTGTGTAGAAATTTCTACCTTATAATCTTTTGAGATGTATGAGTTATGTCGTAATTATCTAAAACTCTAAACCTGAAAAGAACCTCAATGTGAATTATTCATTTAATTCAATATTATGTAATGTTTAAGACTGAGTCCTTATAGTTTGTAACAGAGGTCGATTAAGACAACATTAAGAGTTATCGTGTTTTTAAATAAATTTCCATAAAGAAATTTATGTTAATATTGAAATCATATATCATTTACATATTACTATGTTGCTTCACCTATGATATTACTATGTTCGGAATGGTTTTCTGCAGAGGAAACATGGAAGCTATATTGGGACGACATCAAGAGGAAGACAACCTTCCAAATAAGCAACCTGAGATGGTTGGAATCGGAACTGAAAAGTTTGTTGCAGTGATGGAACTGTTTAATTAGGTGATAAAAGGTGGTGGTATCAATATACGAGATCAGCCAGATCAACCACAGAGGAACATGTCAGTAGTGGAGCATTTCATGAGGGAACATACCCCATTATTCAGAGGATCATCTGACCCTGTGCTAGATGAAGGTTGGATTAATGCACTAGAGAAGATTTTTTAACTAATGGGTTGTTCAAAACATCAAATGGTTATTCTTTCAGTTGACCATTTTGAAGGTGAAGATGATCAGTGGTGGTCGATGGTGAAAAATATCAGGGATAGTGAGGAGATTGATGCTCTCGACTAGGATGAATTCAAAAGTATATTTCTTGAGAAATATTTTCCTAAGGTGGTTCATCTTAGGATGGAAATAAAATTACTGGAATTGAGGAAGGAGGATGACTCAGTGTCTACTTATGAATAAAAATTCACTGGACTGGAAAGGTATGCTCTAAATTTCATAAAAGATCATGATAGTAAAATCAACAATTTTTACTCAGGATTAAAGCCCAAGTATAGAAGGGCTTTAGCTTCTCATGAATTCAAAAGTTATAAATTTTTTTTCATTGTGTTGATAAGGGGGAAATTGAGTTTTCTGATAATAAGGTATTCTTTGACAAACAATGGAATAAGAGGTTGAGGTGTCATGTGAAAGGGTAGAACTCTTCAAAAAAGTCAAATGGTAAGAAACTTAAGTTTACATTTTGTAAAAATTGTGGTAAAAATAATGATGGGGAATGACTTTTGAATTATGGTAAGTGATACCAATGTCGTAAAATGGGGCATAAGGATCATAATTGCCCTGAAAAAGATCAGGGTAATGGTAGGAAAAAATCTGATTTACAGTCACTAAAATGTTTTAAGTGCAATGAAATGGGTCATTATGAAAATGAGTGTCCAAAAAAGAACTAAACCGAAAGAAATCAGCCATACAACAAGAAGAAAGGGGTGGTGATATCCTTTGCAACTACTTTAGTAGATGTTGGGCCATCAAATGAAGTAGTATCATGTACACTGTTTGTTTGTTCAGATTATGCCAATGTGTTGTCTGATTCAGGGTGTACACATTCATTCATTTCTATGAATTTTTCTTTTAAATTGTGAATTCCATATCATGATATGAATACTAAAATTACGGTTAAAACACCTGGACAAAATGTTGAGACAAAAAGAAAATATAAGATCATTCTTGTCCTTGTGTATGGAAAGAATCTACCCGCAAACCTTATTATTTTGCCTCTAGTAGAGTTTGATGTTATTTTGGGCATGGATTGGATTTCTGTTTATCATGCTATGATTGACTGCAAAGCTAAAGAGGTTTATTTTAAGAATTATTTTTAGTTTGTGTATAATAATGAACCCTTGATTTTGATATTATATCAGGAAAATGAAAAACTGGTAAAAGATGGAAATGAATATTACCTTGCACATATTGTTGAAGACAAAGGAACTGTTCTAATTAATGTTGTTCCAGTGGTAAATGAGTACCTTGATGTTTTTTCCGATGAGTTGTCTGGTATTATACCTGATCAGAAACATGAATTTACTATTGACTTAGTTCATGATGCTAAGACAATTTCAAAAATCCCTTATCAAATGGTTCAAATTGAACTTTTAGAGTTAAAGAAGAAATTCCAAGAGTTATTAGATAAAGGCTTCATTCGACCATGCACATCACCATGAGGTGCTTCTATCTTGTTTGTTAAAAATAAAGATTGTTCAATGATACTTTTCATTCATTATAGATCATTGAATAACATCACTATTAAAAATAAGTATCCTTTGCCTCATATCGATGATTTATATGATCAGCTCTGAGGGGCTCAGTATTTTTCGAAGATTGACTTGGGGTTGGGGTACAATTAGTTGAAATTAAAGGAAGCAGGCATTCCAAAGAATGTTTTTCTTACTATATATGGCCATTATGAATTTGTAGTTATGAAATTTAGGTTATCCAATGCACCTGCTATATTCATGGATCTTATGAATAGATGTTTCTATGAGTTCTTGGATATGTTTTTGGATGTGTTCATTGATGGTATTTTGGTTTATTACAAAAGTAAGGAGGAACATGAATGTTATTTAAGTGTTTTCTTGAAAACCATAAAATAAAAGAAAGTATTTGGTAAATTCAGAAAGTGTGAGTTTTGGTTACAACAAATTTCATTCCTTGGATACATTATTTCAAAAAGTGAAATAACTGTTGATCCTGCTAAAACAAAAGTTGTTGAAGAATGGCCAAGTCCCGCAAATATAACCGAGAATAAATGTTTTCTTGGTTTGCAGTTTCTTACTGGAGTTTTGTTGAATATTTTTCATAGTTATCTAGTCCAATGACTAAGTTAACTCGAAAAGTTGTTAAGTTTATCTGGACAAAAGTATGTGATGATAGTTTTTAGGAATTGAAAAGAAGATTGGTGAATGCTCCAGTTTTGGAACTGCTTTCCAGAAATGGCGTGTTTATTATCTAAAGTGATGTTTCAATGAAAGGATTGGGTTGTGTCCTAATTCAAAATGATCAGGTAATTCCTTATGCTTCACGTCAGTTGAAACCACATGAGTTAAATTACCCTACACATGATTTGGAATTATCTACTGTTGTTTTTTCATTAAAAATTTAGAGGCATCATTTGTATGGAGTGAAGTGTGAAATATATACTAATAATAAAAGTTAGAAGTATATTTTCACTCAAAAATAATTGAACATGAGATATAGGAGATTGTTGGAATTAATCAAGGATTATGATTGCACAGTCCATTACCATCCAGGAAAATAAAATAAAGTAGTTGATGCTTTGAGTCAAAAAAATAATACTTTATTAACCATGATATGTTTGGAACAAGATCCTTTGGTTTTTGATTTTATTAATTATGCCATAGAAGTTATTGTTATAGGAAATTATTCTGTTTTGTATCAGGTGTCAGGGAGATCGTCTCTATCATATAGAATAAAGTATGTGCATAATGGAGATAGTGAGTTACTGAAATAGGTAGAGTATGTTCATAAGGGCATGTTCCTGATTTTAACGTTGATAATGATTGTGTTTTGAGATTTGGAAAGAGATTATGTGTGCCTTGTGAATCACAGTTGAAGAATGAGTTGTTATATAAATCTCATAGTTCTCCATTCTCATTTCATCCTGGAATTACTAATATGTATAGAGAACTTCAATAGTATTACTGTTGGGATGGAATGAAAATAGATATTGCTGATTTTAATACGAAGTGTTTGACTTGTTAGTAAGTTAAATTAGAGAGGCAGTTACTGAAAGGGATGCTTCAGCCTCTACCGGTGCCAGAGTGGAGATGATAAAATATATCCATGGACTCTGTTGTGGGATTGCCAAACACATCTCGAGGTAACAATGCAATCTGAGTTATAGTTGACCTAATGACTAAATTTTCTCATTTCCTTCTTATTAGAGATACTTTGTCTCTAGATCAACTTTCTCGGTTTTATGTTAAATAGATAGTCAGGTTGCATGGAGTTCCCCTCTCCATTGTATCTGATTGTGATCCCATGTTCACTTTTAAATTATCGAATGGGCTTCAAAAGTCATTGGGTACTAAATTAAACTATAGTATAGCTTTTCTTCTCCAATCAGATGCGCAGTCAGAATAAACAAATCAGACCTTGGAGTATATTCTATGTTCTTTCTCGATGGATTATCCGGGAAGTTGGGACCAACACCTTTCTTTGGATGAATTTTCATATAATAATAGTTTTCATTCTAGTATACAAATGGATCCATTTGAGGAATTATATGGAAAGCGCTATCGAACTCCATATTTTTTGGATAATGTAGGTGAAAGGAAGCTGAAGGAACCAAAATTGGTAGAAGAGATGGCAGAGAAAGTTCATTTGATTTAGAAGCACATGAGAATATCTCATATCAGACAGAAAAGTTATGTAGATAACTAAAGGAAGGATCTTTCCTTTGAGATAGGTTATCATGTATTTCTCAAAGTTTCCCCATGGAAAAGTGTGATGTGTTTTGGTAAGAAGGGAAATTTGAGTCCGAGGTTCATTGGACCTTATGAAATTATGGAAAAAGTTTGATCAATTGCATATAAAGTGTCTTTACCTCCAAGTTTATCATAGGTACACAATGTTTTTCATGTTTCGATGTTATGAAGGTATATTCAAGATCCATCTAATTTTTTGAGCCCAGAGGTAGTTCAGTTGGAAGAGAATCTCTATTATGAAGAATAACTAGTCCAGATTCTTGACCGTAGGGAGAAAGTGTTGTGGAATAAGGTAATTAACCAGGTAAAGGTTTTGTGGAAAACCTATATGGTTGAAGAGGCAACATGGGAATCTTAAAATGATATGAGGAATAAATACCCCCACTTATTTTGATAAGTGAATAAAAATTACGAGAAAGAAATTCTCAAATGGGGGAAGCTTGTAACATCCCAGGTAAATGAAGAATAAGACATATTTCACATTTCTTTAATATTTGGGAATTAAATATTAATTTTACATTAAAGGGGATTCTATGTTCGATAGAGTACCTAATACACAACAACATGTTTCTTTGAAATCTTACATTGCACACTAATAATATAATATTATTATTTTAAATGGTAGTCAACTCTTAGAAGTTGTATTGGAGGGAATGGATGAAACTAACTACAATATTCTTATACATGTTTTTTAAATATGTTTACATTTATCGAATAAAAGTTAGAGGCTTAAAATTTCAATGAATATAATTTTAAGCATAATTTACATTAAAAGGCTGATTTACCGCCTTTTAATGGCGAACCCTTTTTATATATAGTTTTGGTCCATCTAATAAATTCTATATGACGAAATAAAATCCTTCTTTAGAATGGGGATATCAAAAGTTACATTGTGTAATATTTTTTAATTTTTCCGATAAAGAGAATTTATTAATGAAAAGTGAAACATATTGTATTTTAATTCAAAAGTTCTTTTAATCTAATTTATTTATATGGTTACATTATATTTTTAGTTGTTTTAAAGTTAAATTAAAATATATTTTTACCATTTAATCCAATTTTGGTCCTTGGAATTAATTTCACTTTGAAATTGGACATAAACAAGTATCAATCTTTTGATAGTTATTGTTTCTTAAAAACACGCTATTTGTTTTGATAACGGGAATTAATTTAAAAATAAATCAATGAAAATTATATGTTTTGAATTTGGAAAAATAGACATCAATTTTGAATTCAGAATACCAAATATATCTTAGGGTGAATTTTTGGTATTTTTCTGAAAAACTTCAATTTTTGATGAATAGTGAAACCACATAGTGGTAGTTAAAAAAAATAATTTTTTCATATAAATGAAATTTTACCACTTATTTGAATTTAATTTCAATAATTTGACATACATGGATGATATCAAGAAGTAAAATCTAGTTCAATAAGATGAAAATAATTTTTGGTGAATAGTAACTTTTGACTTTTATTAACCACAGTTAAAGGTGAATAGGGCAATTCAAGGTTAAAAGAATATTATAATAATTCAAAATTACCTAAAAAATTGTCCTAACCTTATAGGATGAAGTAGTTTCCGGCCATGGGCATACTTGGGTCGATTTTGTGACCCCATGGAGCCACTTAAGAATGATAATGACACTTTAGATTAATTAATTTAAATTGAAGACAAAATTGACATTAACAAAACACTACTAGTAAATTAATTTTTATATGGTGTTATATAAGATATATTTTCGACTATAAATATTAATTATAATGATAAAAATATTTCATAAATCATGGTATTTGTTTATAATTTTTAGGCATCAAATAAATAAAATTATTTACAACACAATAATGATGTAGTATTTACCTCATTGATAAATGATTTAAATAAATAAGATTTTAATAATTAAAATATTATCCAAAACATGTCCAATTCTGATTGGATGATTTTATTTCAAATATGAGTCATCTTAAATTCGACTGTATTGATTTTTGGACCATTAGAAACCGAATATCATGTTATAATAAAATAATATTTTCACACTTTCCTAAAGAGCCCCTCCTCTGCCTTATAAAAGGAGACCATTTATATCCAATTCCTCACACCTCTCAAGCCTTTTGGCTCGTCTAAACTCTGCCCAATTAATCTCCCTACATCCCTCTCTTCCTCCTTTATGTCTTACCTTAGGCATAAACCAAAGGAGAGTTACCCAAATTAAAGGTAACAATTTCTCATAAATTGTTTTCTTTTATTTTACTTCTCCAACCCCTAATTTTTTTATATCCTTTATTTTGTAAGATAAACAGTATCCACAATATACTAAGATGTTGTTATCAGAAGGATTCGAACTACACATGCACACACCTCTCTATAATGGATGAAGAACATAATGTTTCTGTGGATGAAAAATTAACGCCTCACGAAACGATGATTATTCAATTATATCTTACCGCCTCTCATGTTGGCCATTATGATGGAACTGTATTTATATATGATATATATTATGTATATGATATCTTTAGGCTTCTGTACTTCCCAATTATATCAAACCTTTATGGTTTCCATAGTGGTTAAATATGATAATCTCATTTGAGGAAGTGCGGACTACCGCCCCCTCAAAGTGAATTGATTCATTAATGCCTTATGTGGGATGTATTAAAGAATGAGTTAATGATAATATATATTATATTATAATTTAATTATAATATAACTATGTATCATAATGTTTTATTTCCATTAAAATAAGCAATTGAAATGAATGTAGCGTTCATGTGTACGTACTGCTTACTGTCTCCATAAACATTGCATTTCATTTCTTACATCTAAATGTTATGTAATATTATAAAAACATGTATATGCTAGATATATACGATATATATTATATCCAAATGATGATATAATTATGTATATAATGAAAATTTGACCACATTAACAACATGTAATTATAAGAAGTCCATTTTTGATGCAAGTACCAAATATCGACAAAACGAACGTTATTAACCTAAATGTTTGCATAATGTTTATAACATGGTAATAAGTGATATAAAAGGAATAATAAACATGAAAATTGTTCTTAATCAAGTATAAATTAACTTCAGTTTATTATTTGGGATATTAATGAACGATCGGGTCAAGTCGGATATGAGGTAAGGGACTTCATCTCAATCTCTTTTCATTGAGGCATATTGTATTTTAATACACGATTTTCTTGTATACATTGTATAAACACCTTTTAAATTTCATTTCATCCAAATGGAATCTTTTTATACGAAGTGTTTTACTAAACGACAAAAAGGAATGTCTTTTTTTAACGTATGCGGTGACAACGACCTTTCTGTCGCCGCGAGTATTATTTGATCTTTGGCTTCCTTAAGAAGCCGGAATGTTTTTAAAAGGAAAAATAAATACCATATACTCTTTTTTCATATTTTGGTATTGAAAATTATTTTGAGAATGGATTTATTATTTCAATATCTTTAAATAATATTTTATTATTTCACTACGGAAATGTTATCTTTCCTTTATGCATATGTTTTGTGTTATGATCATGTTATGGTTCTTGGGAATTATTTACGTATACGGGTTGTTCCATGATAAACCTAGGGTGGGTGACCCCAAGATAGATCTCCAATTAATTGGATAACATGATGGAGGTAAACGTGAATGTTTCTCCTATGAGATTTAGGGAATATACTGTGATGGGTATTCCAATTTAACTCCTTATGTATATGTGATAGCTACAATGTAAGTATGGTATGTATTCCGCAAGTTACCTTTATGATTTATGATTTCTATCTGTCATTCAAAAATCTTATGAGTTCATGAGGTAAGTAAATGAGTTCATGTTTTGTATGTATTTATGAACAAATATTTTTATTCATTGTTTTGTACCCTTACTGAGCCTTTTATGCTAATCCAATGTTTTGAAATGTTTTCACATGACTTAAAGATGAATAGGGTCAAGGATGGGATCCTGGAAAATTCATTCTATCTAAAACATGGAACTAGACATGACCCTTTTTTTAAGTGTTTTTATTTTATAAAAAAATGGAAACTGTGTTGAAATGTCTACCTTGTAATCAGTTGAGATGTAGTAGTTATATCCTAATTCTCTAAAACTCTAAACCTGAGAAGATCCGAAATGTGAATTATTCATTTAATTCCATCTTATGTAATGTTTATGGTTGGGTCCTTATATTATGAACACTTTGATTATATTGGATCATTTATTATTATTTAATTCGAAGAAGTCTTAAAAGTGTTAAATTTAAAGTTTAATAACTAAACCATTTTTAATATAGGGTTACAAATAAGATAAATTCGACTATAGATATTAAATTGAAATATAAAATGATTTTCTACATAATGGGTTTTATTTATTTTTTTATATTTTAGAAAAATTAATTTAATTATGACTAAATGATGATGTAGGAATTATCTTATTAATGAAATATTAAAATAATTGATATTATAAATAGCCAATTTAATGTAATTTGAGAATTTTTATGAATTTAACTAATTTTAATGGTTAAGATGACATATTAGGGTTTATTAAATGAATTTTAGTTGAGGTAATAATGCTGTTGTAAATTTAGAAAAAACAAAATACCAAATAGTGTCAAAATTAACATAATAGAGTTTTTAAAACAAATATTATATTATTAATTGGTATTGTATTCCTAAAAATATAAGGATCCTACAAAGGGCTTAAATACTAATATATATTTCATTAATTAACTACTTGGGGTTCTATTGGATGTTTATTGTTTGTTTACTAACAATATAATATAAAAATACAAAGAGACATGGTAAATGTAAAACTATTTAACTAAGAGTTAAATCTAAATGATAAGGTTAAAATAGGGACCCAAACCTGTCTAAAACCTATAAGTTGATTGTTTTTCAACCCATAACCACCATATAGTTTAAATAATTTATTTTGGAGCCATTAGAAACCGAATATGAATTTATTTTAAAATAATATATTATGTTTTTCCTAAGATACCCCTCACCCATCTTTTAAAAGGGCACTTCCCCTTACCTCAAATTCATAGTTCCAAATCCATTTGTCTCGGCCAAAACCTTCCCAAATATCATCCAAAAAATCCTAAAATCATCATAGAGGCCATACATTGGTCATAAATCCATCTTATGGAGCCCTTTTGATCAACTCAAAAGGAAGAACCTGAAGAGGAGATAAGGATTTCATCACCCTCTTTCAGCTTCTTTTATTCTTCCACATACTCTTTATTTGTTATTACCATACCAAGATAATAACTCCATGACATTATATATACTATGATGTTAATATAAATATTTCATAACCATATTCATTATTCTATCCATTCTATGAATGATAATGTCACCATGCGTGCGTACGTACAACTTATCATCTCCACGGTGTGGTGTAATATGTTATTCATCACTATGTTATTTGGTTGGATATAAGGATGAGTAAAATGTATATAAAAAATAAAAATAACATGCTAATGTATCTGTAAAATTAATATTCCATCCAACTCCACACCATTAAGGAAATTATATTGTCGCTCGTGCGTACATACAAATTACCGTCTCCACGACCTGATTCGATTCATTTCCACGTTCACCATATCGATGATTATAAAAATATATATTACCAATAAATATTTAATATATG
Source organism: Viscum album (assembly GCA_963277665.1). Taxonomy (NCBI): domain Eukaryota; kingdom Viridiplantae; phylum Streptophyta; class Magnoliopsida; order Santalales; family Viscaceae; genus Viscum; species Viscum album. Next base: position 1,665,344,685 of record OY728137.1, read on the forward strand.
ACATAATAATTCTACTGGAGATATTTATATATGTGATTATTTTCTTACATTTTTCTTATATACTTACTTTCGTTCAATACGATATGAAAACAGAAACAACGTTTATGCGTATGTACGGCCTACCGTCTCCATAAACGGTGTTTTCCATTTCATATATCTATCAATTATAAATATTTATATTCTAAAAATATATGATATATGAATCATGGTTTGTATTCTGGATTTATTTAAATCATGACTTATATGATATGGTCAAGAATAAAAAGTTAAAATATGTACGATAATGATAGTGATTATTAACTGGAATGTTAATTTAACATGTAAATCATTATTAAAAGGGTTGTATAAAGTCATAAATGAACCATGTATGATATTATAAATATTAATATTGTTCTGTTATAATCTAATAACATACAATTATCATTATAAAAATGGTTAAACATACCCTCGACCAAAGGAAAGTGCAAGGTAAGTGTTTTCTTATCTCATATTTAATTCCATGAGATTTCCACTGTTCGCCACTTATTTATTACATGTGGTGTATTGTGCACATCCATTTGATATATATTATAATGATTCTTGTTATAATCATGGTATTATATGAATTATTTGGTGGTTAGTAACTTTTGGTCATATGAATCGATTTATTTCAACGTGGTAAAGGATTTTCATCTCACTCCTTATTCCTGTGAGATTCATGATATATTGCCAATATTTACTTTTGTGTGGTGTATATACTACCCATAATTGTATTCTTTGTGTATTAAACATTAATTTATGTGTATTTACATTTACATTGTATGATACTTCTTTCATGGGGTGTGTGTTTCATATGTTACAAAATTCGTATGGGTTAATTCCTAAATCTCGTTATTATTCGAGGTTGATTATGTGTAAGTTTTCACAGGGAAATATTTATTATACTTGTCCATGTTTCATAAAATAATTTTAAAATAGATTATTTTTAAGGTACTCTTTTACTAAAACATCATTTTAAATGTTTTAAAAGACTTAATCTTCTAATCATTTCTCATTAATGCCTATATTTTTAAAATGGTTTTATGGATTTATTTATATGGACATGAATGTTTTGAAATGATAACTATTTTAAAAAGTAAAAAAGTGGTATGTGTCACTTTTCTTGAAAAAACCAAATTAAATTACTACCTTTATAAATTGTAAAAAATTTAAATGATTTCATGAAAAAAGGTTATATATCTTCAATCATTTTACTGATCATTTTCATCTATGTCAACATCCTTTATTTGATTTTAAACTTGTTTGATGTTGATTTATTATGATAAAAATCATTCATATTGTATTTAATGTTTTGTGATATGTTTGACTATGGATGTGTTATTTTTATACCATTCATGGTTTATGGATAATGTATTGATATTTTTTGTGCTAGTTTAAATATGAATGTTTATGTAATATTTCAACCTTTCCTTTGATTAATTTATTGGACTAGTATGTTCTGGGTTGGGTTCCCATTACAACACACCCTTTGGGTTGGAGTTCGGTTAAAGAGGCTCTCCGGGTTGGATTCTGGTTACAGAGGCTCTCCAGGATGGAGTCCGGTAATAGAGGCTCTCCGAGTTTGGGTCCGGTTATAGTAAGCCCAAGGTCCTTACATGAGGCCTTGAAACAAAAATTAATGTTCGGTACTATACATTACCTCATTATGAAATTATTTATTACATGTGAGTATTTGACTAGTAGAATATCCATGTGCAAGTTAATATGGTAATGTATGATTTATTTTTTCATATTATGTTAATTTTTATGCTTAAAATTATATTTTATTTTATTAAACATCTTTTCTTAAACTAATAGAGCTTCTGCACCCTTACTGAGCATCTGAGCTCACTCATTTCTTATATTTTATTTTCCCAGGATCCTATGAAGTGTTTTCTGATGGAGATGTAGGATTAAGGTAAGGGAACAATGACATTCTCAGCGGATTTTTTTGGTGTTGTATGTTAGGATGTGTAATGTAATGATCATGTATCTAATCTATTTTCCAAAACTACTAAATTGATCAGTCTTTCGGGACGTGATTCCGTGTAATCATTCCAATGTATTAAAATAATGCACCGACACAACGAATCTAGGGTCGGGGCGTCACACTGATCTGCTCCATTATTATTCATGATGATGGCTTACATTGGTTCTGAACCATCATTATATTTCTCGTGCGTCAAAACAGCATGTATTGCTTTACTAGTAACATTCAAAGTGGTGCTTTCATTAGAATCTGCCTCAATGTTGTCTTTGTTAATGGTGTCATATATATCTGAACCACATTCCATGTTTATCCTTTATGCGGATAGATGAGAAGCCTCCACCACTATATCGTCTTGATGAATGATAGATGGACATGAAACAAAAACAAGAACAGGCTCAAGAAAATGATTTCCAATGGTCAATATCTTTTATATTTTCTTGATTATGAAAAATAAAAACATGAAGAACATAAGTTTGTTTTCCATCGAATCATTTTGATTCGATGATATGAATTTGATTAAAATAGATTTGATTATTTATAAACCATTTTTATTTATTAAAAATGATAATAATGATAGACTATATCTTATCATGGATAGTAAAAACATTCTTATACATAATGGTAAGTTTGAAAAAAATGAATAACATTATTAGAACAAAACATCACAAAGGTTCCTAAAAATAAATATTATAGTTGAATTTATTCAATGAATGAAGATATTTTAATGTGTTTCAAAGGATTAAATAAATATTGAAATAAAAACATAATACAATTTAAATTTTATGATATCGTTATATGGTTACATTGGTATATTATATGTGAAATTTATTTTATGAAATTTATTTGATGGGGGAAAATGTAACACACAAATATTGATGAATATATTTTCATGAATTAATGTCATGTTTAATAGATTTACCATCAATTTAAGCAAAAAAGAAAACATTCAATGACGTATAATATTGATTTTTTATTGAAAATTAAATAATAATAATAATAATAATTCCTAATAATAAATAATAATCAATTTGAAATAAAACACTTTTACAAAAAAAATGTATTAAATCATGAATTTATTAAAAATAATTTTTTATATAAACTATAATTTTATAAAAATTTAAAAAAATTACAAATAATCGAATATTTAATTTTTTAAATTAATTTATTTTAATTATCCATAATATCAAATTTATCATATGATTAAAATTTAAGATTTTTTTTTGAATAAATTCATTTTTAGATGAATATTGAGAAAAATAGTTCTAAAAAAATTATAAATAATATGAATTTATCAATAGTTGGGTAATACCTTGAATTTATTGTAATATTTAATGTACAATATAGTATTTTATGTAATGAATTTATGTAATATAAAATATAATTTTTATTGCAGGAATCATATGTTTATTAATTTAGAACATATCTGACATTTTATACAAATTTAAAATATGTATAATCTTATTTCTATTAAGGATTCATTTTAATGGTATGATTTTTTTTGGAATGATTCACAAGACACATAAATATTAGAAAAACTATTTAATAAAAAAATTTATTTTATGCTTTGTGCACACATTTATTAAAATTTACACTTCTATCATTTTAATGTTTAATTAAAAAATATACTTTCATATTTTAAATTATTATTTTCATATATTGTATTAGGTTACATTTCTATTTTGGGAATAAAAGTTTGAATGCAAGTATTAATGTTAGTGTCTATGATAATTGTAAAAATATTATAATTGTATAATTGTTTGGTTACTATTTTGTAGCATTTATAATATTAAATATATTGATATCAAAAAATTAATAATCATGATTTTTTTTCTAAACTCGAATATAATTATATGAAAACATATTTATTTGGTAATCACGACTAAAGGTGATTAATAAAACATAATGAAAAAAGAAACATCAACCTATAAAAAAGTTGGTTTATATATTATATGATTTAATTTAAATGGAATGTTTGTATTATTTAAAAAATTTCATTGGATTTAATGAAATTCATGTTTATTTTCATCAAAACACAATATAGGGGTAATATAATAGTTTTAGGGAAAAAAATATTACACAATTAAAAAACTATTTACCGTTGTAGAATAAAATGGAATGATGTAAAAAACTAATGGTAAATAATTTAAAATATATTTTGTTTTTAGTGAAAATTATATTTATAATATTTATTAACCTTATATCACAGGAAAATACACTATTTCTCAAATTTGATGCCTTTGGAAAATGAATTACTTCATTAAATTTTGGAAAAATAATGGGAGTTCACAAAGGACAAATTTCTTCACCTATAAAATTGGATACATGTACCGCCTCATGTACTATCCAATAGATATAATTTATTAAAAAAAATCCATATTTATACTTATATAAAGATATATCATATTTCCCAAGAGAATGATAATAATAATTATTACATATAAAATTAAATTAAAAGGAACAGTCTAGATGATGTTCAATGCCCCAAAAAATAACATTGTATATACCTTATCCATTATTTATTAAAAATTCACATCTGTTCTAACATTAAAATATTAATATCATTTCAAAAATATAATTAATATAAAAAATACTTTTTATAATAGATGATTGAAATTTAATTATATGGTTACAACCAATAGTTAAAATATATGATCCTTGATAATGTGGTTGTGCGAATTGCTACCTACACAAATAGACTCTTTAATTTTTCACAACCACCATTGATACCCATATATATTTATGGAAATAAAGAATAAATGGGTCATATATAATATAATAATTATAGTTATCCAAATCTTAATAATAAACATTTTATCTCTCTTGTATGTTAGGGATCTAAAATGTTAATAATGCATTGTGTGGACTTCCACCAACCTAATGTAACATTTCTCGTGTTGTGTTTGGTTTAAAAACAAATTTGATATGTGAAATAATATAATATCATATATGACCACGTAATCATAATTAATGATAAAATATTATATATATATATATATATATATGAAAATATTTACATAACATTGATCCTAGAATTGTTACATTAATATTAAACTCAATAACATGGATTCCAATATTCTGTTTGCAAAAAATCTACGAAACATACATTTTACAAAAATGATATATCAAATACATTCATAGAATGAAATTATAACATTATAAACTATCATAAAACATAAATTATTATACATTGTACGATTAGTTAATGATTTAAATTCTGTTAAAAATGAATTATAACACCGTTATTAAAAAATTAGATCCAAATGACCAATATTAATCATAACCTATATTTAAAATATTTTATAAAATATTTATTAAAATATATTGAATAATGATTTATTAAATTTATTAAATTTTATATATGTGAATATCTTTCATTAAGATAATATTAATATTAATATGTGTTTGAATGAATTTGAGAGTGAATTACCCAAAGTGTGGAAATACGGTCAGTTTTTCTTTTTCACATTTTCAACACAACTAGACAGGTAAAATGGTGATCACAATTAATTTATTTAAATGTTTTATAAAATTAACCACTGATTTAAAATATGAATTTTTTTCCATTTAATTATATTTATATTCCCAAATAATGATATTTAACTCAAGGCTCATTAATTATTACATTATATTTAATACCATAAGTGTCTTATCGAATGGATTTATTATTCATTATTTCTTAGACATTCCTACATGAATATTTTTTTTGATTCACATAATCAAAAAAATCTTGGATTTTATTAGCTATTATAATGTTTTATCCAGGAAACTCATCTAAAAATCCACTGAGAATTATTTTGATAAAAAAATACAAAATTTAATGTACTACAGAGGTAATAATAACTTCCATTCTACCCAATTAATTTTCCATTTCATGTACATATTTTTTTTGGAATTTTTTTTAATATATATTGTACACCATTTTTTGACTTCTATTCTATTATTAGTTTACATTATATATTTTTTTAAATGAAATTAAATATATATTTCTCTGATGTGGTTGTTTAAAATAGGGAAATAATATTAAATTTATATAATTTATTTACATCTCTTTAATTGTTATGTTCATTGAATTAGGTTTCTTTTCATGGATTATTTATTTAATGATTACAATAATTATTTTTTCAAATTTCATTTAATAACATTATTGGAAATATATTCAATTGTAAATAAAATATGATATTTTATAACATTGTTAAATGAGAGAGTGAAAAAATAATTATTTTCAGTTCTATTTTTTTCAAGGGTTGTCTTTCAATATGTAATTTTATTGTGACCTTATATATTTTATTATTTTATAATTAAATTGAAAAAATGATATGATGTATATTCTATAATTTCATAAGTTCTTATTATATGATGTTTTTAAAATTCGCAAGAATGATATTTTTCTTGTGGGCTTTTAAATATGTGATGATAATTTATATTATGTGAAAATCATATTTATGAATGATTATAGTATAAGTTTTATAATTACCTATACATAATTAGTTAATTATTATATCTCCTTAAATATTTATTTAAACACATAATGATTTTGTTATTATAGGCTAAGTAATATTGAGTTCAATCACATTTTTATCTATGGACATAATGTGTAAGTTTTCATAACAAGGATCATACTATGTTTACTAAGAAATGTTTCCCTAGAATTATGGATGTTAAAAAATAATATATTGTTCATCGAGTTATTTCACATGTCTAAAAAGTGTACCTTTTCATGATATGTCATGTTTTCTTGTAACTTTTACATTTTTGAACTTTAATAACTATTATATCACATTGACTTGTTTTATTAATTTTGTGATCAATTTTATGAATGAAAAAGAGTTTTTCAATCTGCAATGTTTTTTTTTGATATTCTATTTATCTACCATGTTTATTATTTTCAAGTATGTTCATATGATATATTAAATGGATTTATGATATTCAATGTCTCTCTTTTATTTATGATCTGATTCATTGTGATATTTTATTCACTAATGAAGTTTCTATGATCAATTATTTTTTATATCAGTTCCACCATGTTTTAACGAAGATTATTTGATTTGATTTTTCAATAAATTAGCCTTGTAGAGCATCATAATAGATTAATTCAAATTATTGTATTCAACAATTGATATGTAAATAATAAAAATATTATTATTTATTATTTTAAAATACGTTTGACATATCATATATTATAGATTAACAATTCAATATCATTATATTTTATTTTCATATAAATTTATATATGTAGGTAAAGATTCGTAATTATTGTCCTTTTATTTAATGTATAATCCAGATTATTTGATATGTATTGAGAATTAAATATATATAAATCAATATATTTCAATCACTTTTAAAATTGTCATTTTTATTATCATCTATGACATATTTATTAAATCCATCTCGTTATACAAGTTTATGTTTCCATTATAATGTCAAAAAAAGTATTTTTCTTGTGAATATTGTTTTTTTAGACAATGTTTTCCAATTATTTATAACATCTTATAGGGATATTGATAATCATATTGATGGAATCAAAAAAAATTCTTATACTTTCCAATTAATACCTCATTACCTCTCAAAATTACATAAGGGGTTTCTCAAACACCATTCATATGATCATTCCCTGTGCCACTCCATCTATCCAATAATTGAAATATATTTTTCATCAATACTAATTTCCATTATCTAATCAATATATTTGGAAAGATATTTATTTGTATATTTTTCATATTAAATTCAATATTATACACTATTAGTAGAATATAGATCTATTTTAATATATTTATTATTAATTATTGAATGGTTATTACCAATAATGTTTTCCCAGTTATTTTACATGGAATATATTTTAAATCTCTATTTCATAAATATTTTTTAATATTTAAATTTTATACATTTTACAAAAAGAAATTATTTAGGGGGAAGACCATAATATCCATGTAGACATCCCGAATATGGCTACGACTACGAAGGGCTATATATGGGGTACCACATTCTAGAGCATAGTAAGAGATATGCTATCAATTTCATGTGTTTCTATGATTGAAACAATCCATCATTTCATATGGATCCTTTCCTTCTCACCAGCACTATCAAATGATCAATTATACCCATAAAATGTCACGACCCGTCCTCGGGGCCTGTGCCGTGACTACCCCATGCCCACCTTCCATAGGCCAGGGGCTGGCGACTATCACCAAAGGCGTAAATCACAATAAAAAGGGAAGGCATTGCCTTTAAGAAATGAAAACACACACAACAGAGTTCAAGAAGAATCTACACTAAGTAATGTAGTAAAACAAACGTGCTGAAAGTACAAGAGGCCGGAAATACAAGACAAAAATAAATGTACAGCTACAACTGAAATTAAAGTACAACTCAAACGAAAACAACTGATAAGGGAGAAGAAGCTCTTGGATCATCATCCAGGTTCCTACCTAAAGGGTAGGTACAAACGTCTTCCTCAGTACTCCATGACCGTCCGTCTCCACCAGGTACCGACTCATCATGAGATCCACCTTCGGGTACCGACTCGTCGTGAGATCCACCTCCAGTTACCGACTCGTCATTAGATCCACCTCTGGTTACCATCCAGCTCTTCAAGCCTCAACCACGATCAGTGGTGACCGTCATCTGCATCCAACACCATGAAGTGCAGGAAAGGCCCGTGCAGGGGTGAGTATACGATACTCAGTAGGGACCCCAAGACACTCATGGTCTCACTAAATCGAACAAGGATAATCACAAATAAAGTTCTCAACAGATAACCCTTATTAGGTATAATTCCATACTTATACCTCAGTTACCAAGTAAACCATCTCATCCACAAGGTATAACACATATATAAAGTCGACGGATAACCACTACTTAGGTATATGCCCATAAATATACGTAAGTTATCTAGTAACCCATCTCAATCACGAAAAAAATAAAAGGACATCGACTCAGCACAAACTAGGATTTTTATTATCGAAACAGAAACTGCTGAAGAGCACTGTCTATGAAAAGTACTATGATCCTATCATGACTCTGAGGCACTGCTCACTATCCTAAAACTGCTGAGGTACTCTTCCTGTCGAGTACTGTAGGTCAGCCACCCAAACACAATAGTGCTTCCCGCCGGGGTCTGTCACCCAAACACAGCAGTGCACCCCCCCAATAGCCTGCAGAGGAACTCCTCCTATCGAGTACCGCGAGTCTTCCACCAAAACACAGTAGTGCTCCCCACTAGTCTATACAAGTCACTCCGACTTGAAATAGACAAGCAGTCTTAAGGTCTCAGCCAGCTACACGGTCTCTGTACTCCGTACGCTCGTCTCCGAGAGGATCCTCTCCATGATCTACTGGTCAATTATCCAAGTATCACAACTTACAAAATTAAGTAACTCAAAGGACCGTATCATCATAGGGGTCTCAACGCAACAGACAATGCATCAATCGGACGCCCGGCCTGTGAGTTATTAGCTTTTTAGTCCTAGGGGCCTAGTTGGTTTTGTGTATAAACCAACCTGGCCGTATCTCAACTGTACCCTGAACTCACATAGGGTATACTAAAAGGGACCGTTTCTCAACGATATCACCAACTCCACTGACGGTTCATCAATCAGACATCTGGTCTGAAAGTTATCAGCTTTTCCATTATAGGGGCCCGATTCAATTTCGGGTACAATCCAACCCGACCATATTACAACTACATCCAAACCTCAGGTAAAGTATACCAAAACATCCCTCTCACCGAAATTAATCCAACAAAGTCGACGACACATCAATCGGATGTCCGAAACTCAAGTTATAAGCGTTTCCGCTCAGAGGGTGCGGTTGGTTTCGGGTTCGAACCAACCCGGCCATACCCAAAGTTCTCCTAAACCTTGAGTGTAATATACCAAAACGATCGCCTCGATCCAAGGATCTCATCGCAACTGACGATGTGTCGATCGGAGGTCTGTATCCCATGTGATGGGTGTTTGAACGGATCTGTCCGGAAATAGGGGGTCTGGGCCTGGTCGGACCCGGCCCAGTACCCCCTGGGTCGACCTGGCCCGGCTGGGGTGATCTGGCTCAGCCCGTGCGGCCCGGCCCAGTGCGGCGGCCTGGCGCAGCACGGGTGGCCCGGCCCAACGCGGATGGTCCAGCCCGGTGCGGGCGGTCCGGCCCGGTGCGGGCTGTCCGGCCCAGCGCGGGCCGCGGCTCACCTCGTGGCAGAGCTGGACACGAAGGGGGGAGGGGGGCATTGTTCCCACCCGGTTGGCCGCGAAATGACACGGCTTTAATGTCGTGCCCCCAAAACCCAGAATGGCTTTTCCGTTCCGGTCCGCCGTGGCCCATCTTCGGCGGTCTTCTCCAGCGGCGCTCCGCCACCGCTCTCCACGGACCATCAGACGCGCACCGGTGGTCCGTTTTGGCCACCGACTATGCCTAAGGTAATTACGGGACCCAAGATTCACTTCGGAGTCTTCAAATCGCCATTGCGGCCATTTCTTCATCCCCCGTCGATCCGCACTGCAATAAACAATCTGCAGAGGGTTGTCGGGCCGTGTTTGTTCGGCCCGCGCCCTCCACGTTAGGTGTTATCAAATGGAATTCATTAAAACATATGCTTTTAATATCTACTAGGGTATAATTTATTCAAGTATAAATTATACTAACATCATACTAATAAACGATTTAGCATGTGAAATTAAATCACTCGAAAGAGTATTAAACAAAATTCCACTACCTTTTTCTGTGCAATCAAATATTCCCAACCGGCAAACATATTCTTTTGCGGATTAACATAAAATTGAGATGATCCGAATTCGTTTTTTTAGAAGGAAATATACATGGGTTTATTAACATTCAAAAATTAATCCCCTACCTTTAGTTGTTCTTCATTCGTTGATGATAACGGGGAAGGTAATGGACATCGGTTTGTTGACGTCGTCGCACGGTAAAAGGTGATGATGACGATGGTCGTTGGCGCTCGTCTCTTCCGCCATCGTATGAGTACACCCGAAGAAGAATTTTTGTCTCCTCTCTTGTTGTGCTATGAAGAGGATAGAGGGTGCATAGTCGTTCCTCATCGGAGGTTTGGTGTTCTTCAATAAAGGAGGAAAACCCCTCTTCCTTCACAATGTTCTCTCTCAAGAGGTTTCTCCCAACAAAATATTTGCTAAGGAAAATATTTAGAGAAGATCTCCATATTAAAGATAATCAATGAAAAACTAATTAATTTCAATACTCAAAATAAATTAATTAAGTGAATCACCAAATTAATTTATCATGGGTTGGCCTAATTAATTAGAGAGAATAGAAGGTGGAGAGTTAATTTAAAATTCAAAAGTGAGGGGAGATTAAAGGGTAGTTGGCACATTTAAGTGGAAGGGAGTTTAAGGGAAGTTATAAGAAGTTCAAGGGATTATGGTCTTTTGTGGTCCCCACCACACTAAACTCTCCCATGGGAGGATAGGTGGGTGTGGTCCCCACCTACCACATATTCACACATGGGAAGTTTAACTTCCTTGAATATCAAAAATAAAATTTTATAAAATTTTATTTATTTCTTCCTTAAACCCCAAAATCTAACTTCTTCCCCCAAACAAACGGACCTGTGGTAAAAGTCCACTTATGCAAATACCGGTGCTGCGAGATCATCAGTGCCCTCATATTACAATTCCGAGCACCTGTTCAAAAGATAGAAAAACCTGCTCGTTCGTTCACTTAACGTACCCGAGCAAAACTTCGGAAATTGATTCCAGGCACACCGGGCCACGGAATCAGGTGCCGTCAGAAACTGTGGACTCATAAAATTCCAAAGATATTATGAAACAAATTCCCTTGAAATTTCCAGTTCATTACATTACTCCCATCTCAGGGATTTATGTCCCTGTAAAGCTATAACACACACTAAGGAAAACAAAGTGATAATGAGCATGTATCTGAACCCTTTGCTCCCATGTGCTCTCCTGGTGGTTCTCGACCTACCAATGAAAGCACACCTGAGTAATAGACCGTCCATGTAGGACCCTCTACTTTCGATCCTCGATCTCCACTAGAACCTGCATGCATGTTGCCCTGTCATCGACGTCCAACTCCCTGAGCTCGATGATGTGTGAAGGATTATGCACACATCTCCTTAGCCGATGTATGTGGATGATTTCATGCACCCGGTGCAACTGAGGTGGAAAGGTCAAGCAGTAAACCACCCCGCCTACCTTTATGAGGACCTATAATGTTCCGTTAATCCTCAGAGATAAATTTCCAACTCGGCCACATCTCTGTAAACCTCATCATGGTGAGACCCGTATAAGGACGTGATCGCCATCATAGAACTCTATAGGCCTCCAATTCCTGATTAGAAATGAAATTAAAAACTCATGATTCCATGAGGGTAGGTTTGAATGGCTCAACAGTGATCGACCACACCCTCTTGTGCATGAATTTAACCTATGCTGCTTGGGGTTTCCTATTCTCCGACCAAGGAAAATCCATCCCAACGTTGTAGATAAACGACAACCTTTTTTCTTAAAATAGTCAATCTGTGGATCCAATCCATGCTCAGACCAACGTCGTAAGGCCTCGACGCTGCCACCAAGATATTCCAACAGAAACTCTGACATCAGGGGTCAGATCACATCATCGGCGTACATGTGATTATCTAGTCTCTTTCCAATGGTATCTCCAGACGTGAGGGTCAAGTCTACGGCTTACCAAAAACCCTATGTCCGAGACAGGATTCGTTGAAGAAAGAAATGATTCATATAAAAGTCTATTGCTATGGTAGCTAGTAGTGGACACAAACTATCCCTAGAATCATTCATAGAGCCATTGGGTCACACTCTTTGACCGCATGCAGCCGCACTCTTCCCCTGCCCTCCAGCTCCCTGAGCCTGGCAGGGACAACATAGGCAGGTGGTTGTAACATGTTGAAATGTACACCACCTGATGCTGCTCTCCTGGATCTGCCTCCACATATACTACTTCGCAGACTCATCTATCCTTAATTCTTCCTCTTTATGAATCATTTTACATGCCTGAGTCTCTGAGATAGGTGCCAGTTTCTTGTTTCTTGCTGCACTGTACAGTCTTCATACGCTCCTGGATGATCTCCACCTTCTCCGCCTATGATCTGTAAGAGCTGCTAATATTTCTCCTTTTCCAAGAGGAGAAACTTGGTCTCATCCCATGGATGAACCACGCCCATTTCATAATACATTCAATCCTGAAATTAATGATGCATTCATGCCATGGACGACCTCGTAAGGCCTCAACGTTACTACCAAGATATCCAACCGTCACTCTCACCTCCAAGGGTCGAGTCACACTATTGACATCAGTGTGAGGTAAGTGGATCTCCTCTAGTACAAATCATGAAAGTGAGGTTCAAGTCAACAGTTTTAACTTGGACCTCTCAGTATCAACCAAACAAATGGACATGAATTTAAACATCACAAAGATAAGTGTCTTTTATTACTGCAGCTCAAACTACAAAGACACAAATACAATAGAAGCATGGAACTAGAAGTACTAAGAACAAAAAGGAATCCACTAGTTCTGCACCTATCCACCTGATTTCAGAGCTCTACTTCCTTGTCCACCGCTCGACTGTTGCTAAATCACCCGCCGCTGTTTCTGTCTCGGTGTCTCCTCCAATTCGTGCGGATCAACTGTGTGGGGGGTCGGACAGTCACGCGTTGTGTGACCCTTCTTGCCACATGCATGACACTTCTTGTTCCTCGTATATCTGGCTTTATTTTGTGTGCCTCACACAACCAATATTGTATCCTGAGGTCACCCATCTACTGGTCTGATCCTCTTGGACCCTTGCATAATCTGTCTACTACCTACAGATGACTCAGCTACTGGTGGAAAATCCTGCAGCAAAGGCAGCATCTCCTGAACATGATCGGGGTGTAGCGTCACCGGTATAAACTCCACTCTGAAGAAAGTCTCTAATTATACCCATGTGAAGGTCATATCATCGCAAAACTAGAACATCCGGCTCCACCATATGCTTTCTGCTGCCTGAAGGAAGCTGGAAGCAATGATAACCATGAATTCCTCTGGTGTACCTACTCTCCTGAAAACTCTTACCACAGCCTCCAGGAAATCCTCATCCACCTGTGCGTCCATCTCTCCCCGGAACCTGGGTGGCCTCTGGCGCTGGAACTCGTACAGCGCACTCAAACAGCGTGCATCGTCTACTGCTGGGGCTGGTGACATCGATGGCCCAAAGTATGGTAGTACCGCTAGGGCCTCCGCTGGTACCTCAACTGAAATAGGGCCATATACTGAGGCCTCATCGCTCAGTGGGTTGTTAGTACATATATCTCTTGGGTCTCTAGCAGATCGTCTGTGGAAAGGCATTCGGAAAAAACAGATGTGACACGGTCAAATGATTATAGCTGGTGAGCTGACCTGGTTTGAGCTGTTTTAAGGGGAAAACCTTTGAAAACACACATGAAATTAGTGTTTTTGAGCTCTGAGTCGGAAATCAGTAGTCAGGGTCCTAATGTATGGATATGTCGGCCGCCCGCACCAACACTGGACTCCCTGAACTGAAAACAACACTTGGAACCCTTAACACTATTTATTCATAGAAAATAAATATCAGAGTTATAAGTCCTGCGGTAGAATTGACTCCTCTGATACCAATTTGTCACGACCCATCCTTGGGGCCTATTCCATGACTACCCCAAACTTTCCTTCCATAGGCCAGAGGCTGGCGACTAGAACCATAGGCATAAATCCTAATAGAAAGGGAAGTAATTTCCTTTACGAAACGAAAACACACACAGCAGAGTTCATGAAGAAGCTACACTAAGTAAAACAGTAAAACAAACATGCTGAAATTACAAGAGTCCGGAAATACAAGACCAAAAGAAAGGTAAAACTACAACTGAAAGTAAAGATCAACTCAATGGACAACAGCTAAAAAGTGACAAGCAGCTCTTGGATCATCCTCCGGGTTCCTACCTGAAGGGTAGGTACAGATGTCCTCCTCAGTACTCCACGACCGTCTGTCTCCATCGGGTATCGACTTGTCATGAGATCCACCTCCGGGTTCCAAATCTTCATGAGATCCACCTCTGGGTACCAACTCATCGTGATATCCACCTCCTGGTACCGTCCATCTCTTCAAGCCTCAACCACGATAAGTGATGTCCGTCGTCTGCATCCAATACAACAAAGTGCAGGCAAAGCCCGTGTAGGGGTGAGTATATGATACTCAGTAGGGACCCCGAGACCCTTAAGATCTCACTAAATCCAATAAGGATAATCACAAATAATGTTCTCAATAGATAACCCTTACATATGTATAATCCCATACTTATACCTAAGTTACCAAGTAACCCATCTCAGCCATGATGTATCACACAGATATGAAGTCTACGAATAACCACTACCTAGGTATATGCCCATACATATACGTATGTTATCTAGTAAACCATCTCAATCATGAGAAAAACACAAAGGTCATTGACTCCACTCAAACCAAGATTTTCATTATCGAAACCGCAACTGCTGAGGTGATCAGTCTCTAACAAGTACAGTGATCCTGTCGTGACTCTGAGGCACTGCTCACTAACCTAAGACTGTTGAGGTACTCCTCCTGTCGAGTACCGCAGGTCATCCACCCAAACATAGTAGTGCTTCCCCCCGGGGTCTTCCACCCAAACACAGTAGTGAACCCACCCCCTATAGCCTACAAAGGTACTCCTCCTATCGTGTACCGTGGGTCTACCACCCAAACACAGTAGTGCTCCCCACTGGTCTATACAAGTCACTCTGACACGAATCAGACAAGGAGTCTTCAGGTCTCAGCCAGCTACACGGTCTCTATACTCCGTACGCTCATCTCTGGGAGGATCGGCTCCAAAATCTATTGTTTGATACTCCAAGTATCACAAAGTCTCACGAAGAAGTAACTCAAAGGACCGTCACGTCATAGGGGTACCAACGCAGCAGACGGAGCATCAATCGGACGCCCGGCCTGTGAGTTATTAGCCTTTTAGTCCTGGGGGCCCGGTAGGTTTTGTGTATGAACCAACCCGGCCGTATCTCAACTGTACCTTGAACTGACATAGGTTATACTCAAAGGGACCGTTTCTCAAGGTGATCACTAATGTTACTGACAGTTCATCAATCAGACATCCGGTCTGAAAGTTATCGGCTTTTCCGTTCCATGGGCCCGGTTGGATTTCAGGTACAATCCAACCCGACCATATTCCAAATGTTTCTGAACCTTAGGTGAAGTATACCAAAAATATCCGTCTCACTGAAAGGAATCCAACAAAGTCGGTGTCACGTCAATCGGACAAACGGAACTCATGTTATAAGCGGTTCCGCTCCGAGGGCCCGGTTGGTTCTGGGTTCGAACCAACCCGGCCATACCCAAAGTTCTCTGAAATATTTATTGTAATATAATGAAACGACAGTCTCAATCCAAGGATCCCATCGAAACTGACGGTGTGTCGATCGGAGGTCGGTAGCCCATGTTATGTGCTTTGGAAAGGATTTGTCTCAAAATAGGGAGTCTGGGCTCGGTCCGACCTGGCCCTGTACCCCCTGGGTCAGCCCGAACCGGGTTGACCTGACCCGAGTCTGGGTCTAGAACCATAGGGCATGGCCCAGACCGGCTCGGCCCGGCATGATCCGGCCCAGCCGGCGTGGCCCGACCAAGCGCGGCGGCTCGGCCCTGCGCGGGAAATTCGGCCCTGCACGGGCGGTCCGACCAAGCGCGGGCCATGACTTGGCTCGTGGCTGAGATGGACACAAAAAGGAGAGAGGGGCGTTGTTCCCCCCCGGTTGACTGCAAAACAGCGTGGCTTTAATGTCGCCCCCCCTTAAACCTGGAACGGATTTTCCGTTCTGGTCCGCCGCTGCTCAGCTGCGGGGGTCTTCTCTGGCGGCGCGCCGCCGCCGCTCTCCGCGGACCACCGAACGAACACCGGTGGTCCGTTTCAGCCACCGACTGCACCTAAGGTCATTACGGGACCCCATCATCACTACAGAGTCTTCAAATCACCATTATGGCCTGTTTCTCCCTCACCCATCGATCTGCACCTCAATATCAATCTGCAGAGGTTGTCGGGCCGTGTTTGTTCGGCCCGCGCCCTCCGTGTTAGGTGTTATCAAATGGTAGTCATTAAAACACATGCATTTAATATTGACGAGGGTATAATTTATTCAAGTATAAATTTTACTAAAATCATAATAATAAAGGCTTTAGCATGTGAGATTAAATCACTCGAAAAAGTATTAAACAATATTCCCCTACGTTTTCCCCCAGAATCAAATATTCCCAACTCGCAAACATATTCTTTCGCAGATCAACATTAAATTGAGTTGATCCAAGTTCTTTGTTTTAGAAGGAAATAAACATGGGTTTATTAACATTTACAAATCAATCCCCTACCTCAAGTCGTTCTTCGTTCGTTGACGATAACATTGAATGGAAAGGACGTCGGTTCGTTGACGTCGTCGCATGGTAAGAGTTGATGATGACAATGGTCGTTGGCACTCGTCAATCCCGCCATCATAGGAGTACACCCAATGAATAATTGATTTCTCCTCTCTTGTCATTCTACGAAGATGATAAAGGGTGCATTGTCATTCTTGGATGGACGTTTGGTGTTCTTCAACGAAGGAGGAAAACCCCTCTTCCTTCAAAATGTTCTCTCTCAAGAGGTTTCTCCCAACAGAATATTTTCTAAGGAAAATATTTAGAGAATATCTCCCATCTTAAAGAAAATCTATGCAAAAATTATTAATTTCAAAACTACAAATAAATTAATTAAGTGAATCACCTTATTAATTTATCATGGGTTTGGCTTAATTAATTAGAGAGAATAGAAGGTGAAGAGTTAATTTAAAATTCAAAAGTGAGGGGAGATTAAAGTGGAGTTTCCACATTTATGTGTAATGGAGATTAAGGAGGGTTATAAGAAGTTCATGGGGTTATGGTCTCGTGTTGGCCCCACTACACTAAACTCTTCCATGGGAGGCTAGGTGTGTGTGGTCCCCACCTCCCACATATTAACACATGGGAAGTTTATCTTCCTTAAATATCAAAAATAAAATTGTACACAATATTATTTATTTTTTCCTTAAACCCCAAAATTTAACTTCATCCCCCGAACAAACACAACTACAGTAAAAGTCCACTAAAGAAAATACCGGCGCTGCGAGTTCATCGGTGCCCTCAGATTTCAATTCCGAGCACTGATTAAAAAGATAGAAAAACCCACTCGTTCATTCACTGAACGTACCCGAGATAAAAGTCGGAAATTGATTCCGGGAACACCGGGCCTCGGAATCAGGTGCCGACAAAATCTACGGACTCGTAAAATTCCAAAGAAATTATGAAAAAAATTTCCCAAAAATTTCATGGGTCCTTACATTACTCACACCTCTAGGATTTACGTCCCTATAAAACTATAACACAACCTACGGAAAACAATGTGATACACAGCACATATCGGAGCCCTTTTCTACCATGTGCTCTCCTGGAGGTTCTCGAGCTACCAGTGAAAGCACACCTGAGGAATCAACCATCCATGTAGGACCCGCTCCTGTTGATCCTCGATCTCCACTGGAACATCTGTGCATATCTCCCTATCATCGACTTCCAGCTCCCTGAGGTCGATGATGTGTGAAGGATTATGCACATATCTCCTCAGCCGAGGTATGTGTATGATTTCATGCACGCGGTGCAACTGAGGTGGAATGGTCAAGTGGTAAAACACCATGCCTGCCTTGCTGAGTACCTTGAAAGGTCCGTTGAACCTCTGAGATAACATGCTGCCTCGGCCACATCTCTATAAACCTCGTCGAGGTGAGACCTGTATAAGGACATTATAGCCATCCTCTAACTCTAGAGGCCTCCAATTCCTGATTAGATCTGAAACTCAAAACTCCTGCTTCCACGAGGGTAAGGATGAATGACTCAAGAGTGATCGACCGCACCCTCGTGTGCATGAGTTTATAATGTGCTTCTTGGGTTTTCCTTTTCAACGACCAAGGAAAACCCATCCCAAAGATGTAGATAAACCAAAACCTTTTTGTCTAAAACAATCAATTTTTGTATGAACTGTGGATCCAATCCATACTCAGACCAACGTCGTAAGGTCTCGACGTTGCCACCAAGAGATTCCAACCGAAACACTAACCATGAGCGTCAAATCACACATTCGGCATAAGTGTGATTATCGAGTCTCCTTACAAAGGTATCTCCAGACTTGAGGGTCATGTTAATGGCTTACCGGAAACTCTAGGTCCGGGACAAGATTCGTGGAAGAAAGAAATGATTCATATCAATGTTTGTTGCTACGGTATCTAGTAGTGGACATAGAATGTCCCTCGAATCATTCATAGAGCCATTGGATCACACTCCATGACCGCATGCAGCCGCACTCTTCCCCTACACTCCAGCTCCCTGAGCCTAGAGGGGACAAAAAAGGCGGGTGGTTGTAACATGTTCAAATGTACAACACCTCATACTGCTCTCCAAGCTCTGCCTCCACGTCTGATGCTTCGCAGACTCATCTGTCCTTAATGCTTCCTCTTCTTGAAATATTTTACATTCCTGAGTCTCTAAGACTGGCGCCAGTTTCCTGTTTCATATTGCATTGTGCAGTCTTCATCCGCTCCTGGATGATCTGCACCTTCTCCGCCTACGATCTGTAAGAGCTGCTAAGATTTCTACTTTTCTGAGAGGAGAAACTTCGTCTCATCCCCTGGATGAACCATTCCCATTGCATAATACGGTCAATCCTAACATGAATGATGCATTCAGGCCATGGACGACATCGTAAGGCCTCGATGTTACTACCAAGAGATCCAACTGTCACTCTCACCTCCAAGGGTCGAGTCACACTGTTGACATTTGTGTGAGGTCACTGGGTCTCCTCAAGTAGAAATCTTGAAAGTGAGGTTCAAGTCAATAGTTTTAACCGGGTCCTCTCAGTATCAACAAAACAAACGGACAGGAAAGAAAACATCACAAAGATAAGTGTCTTTTTTTTACTATAGATCGAAGTACAAAGACACAAATACAACAGCAACATGGAACTAGAAGTTCTAAGGACAAAAAGGAATCCACTAGTTCTGCTCCTGTACACCTGCTTCGGGAGCTCTACTACCTTGTCCACCACTCGGATGTTGCTCAAGCACCCGCCACTGCTTCTATCTCGGTGGCTCCTCCAATACCTGCGGATCAACTATGCGGGGGGTCGGACATTCACGTGTCGTGTGACCCTTCTTTCCAATTTCATAACACTTCCTTCTCCTCATATGGATTCCTTTGTTTCGTGTGCCTCGCACAACCAAACATGTATCCTGACGTCGCCCATTTGTTGGTCTGGTCCCCTTGGACCCCTGAATCATATTTCTACTACCTACATATGACTCAGCTATTGATGGAAAATCCTACGGAAAAGGTAGCAGCTCCTGAACATGCTCGGGGTGTAGGTTCACTGGTATAAACATCAATTTGATGAAGGTCTTGAAGACTCCCCATGTGAAGGTCATCTCATCGCAAAAATAGAGCATCTGACTCCACCATCTGCCTGCTGCTTCCTGAAGGAGGCCGGGAGAAAAGATCACCATGAATTTTGCTGGAGTACCTACTATCCTGAAGACTCTCACCACTGCCTCCAGTCAATCTGCAGCCACCTATGGGTCCGTCTCTCCTCGGAACCTGGGTGGCCTCTGGTTTTGGAACTCGTGAAGTGCTCTCAAACGACGTGCATCGCCTACTGCTGGGAATGGTGACATCGATGGCCCAACGTATGGTAGTACCACTGGTGCCTCCGCTGGTACCTCAACTGAAAGATGGCCATGTACTGAGGCCTCATCCCTCAGCAAGCTGTCAGTACGTACATCTCTCAGTTCTCTAGCTGATCTTCAGTGGAATGGCATCTTGAAAGAAACAGATGTGACACGGTCAAATGATTATACCTGGTGAGCGGACCTGGTTTGAGCTGTTTTAATGGGAAAACCTTTGAAAACATACACGCAATTAGTGTTTTCATTCACTGAGTCAAAAATCAGTATTCAGGGTCCGGGAGTATGGATACATCGTCCGCCCACACCAACAATGGACTCCCTGAACTGAAAACCCCACTTGTTACCCTTAACACTATTGCTTCATAGAAAAGAAATATCAGAGTTATAAGTCCTATGGTAGAACTGACTCATCTGATACCAATTTGTCACGACCCATCCTCGAGGCTCGTTCCATGACTAAACCAAGACCGTATTCCATAGGCCAGGGGCTAGTGACTATCACCAGAGGTGTAAATCCAAATAAAAAGGGAAGACATTTCCTTTACGAAGCGAAAACACACACAACAGAGTACAAGCAGAAGCTACACTATGTAAAGTAGTAAAACAAACGTGCTGAAAGTACAAGATGATAGAATTAAAAGCCCAAAATAAAGGTACAACTACAACTGAATGTGATGTACAACTCAAAGGACAACAGCTGAAATGTGACAAGCAGCTCCTGGATCGTCCTCTGGGTTCCTACCTGACGGGTTGGTATAGATGTCTTCCCAAGAACTCCACGACCGTATGTATCCACTGGGTACCGACTCGTCGTGAGATCCACCTATGAGTACCGACTCATCATGAGATCCACCTCCGGGTACTAACTCGTCGTGAGATCCACCTCCGGGTACCATCCAGATCTTGGAGCCTCAACCATGATCAGTGATGTCTGTCGTCTGCATCCAACACAACGAAGTGCGGGAAAAGCCCGTGCAGGGGTGAGTATACAATACTCAGTAGAGACCCCAAGACCATCAAGGTCTCACTAAATCCAACAAGGATAATCACAAAGAAAGTTCTCAACAGATAACCCTTACCTAGGTATAATCCCATAGTTATACCTAAGTTACCATGTAACACATCTCAATCACGAGGTGTCACACATATATGAAGTCAACGAATAACCACTAATTAGGTATATGCCAATAGATATACGTAAGTTATCTAGTAACCCATCACAATCATGAGGAAGACACAAAGGTCATCGACTCAGATCAAACAAGGATTTTCATTATCAAAACCACAACTGCTGAAGAGCTATGTCTATGAAAAGTACAATGATCCTGTAAGTACTCCGAGGCACTACACACTAACCTAATATAGTTGCGGTACTCCTCCTGTCGAGTACCGCGGGTCAGCCACCCAAACACAATAGTTCTTCCCTCCAGGGTCTACCACCCAAACACAGTAGTGCAACCAACCCCCCCCTAATAGCATGCAATGGTATTCCTCCTGTCGATTACCATGAGTCTGCCACCCAAACACAGTAGTGCTCCCCGCCATAGGTTTTCCACCCAAACACAGTAGTGCTCCCCACTGGGCTATACAAGTCACTCCGACTCGAATCGGACAAGCAGTCTTCAGGTCTCATCCAGTTACACGGTCTCAGTACTCTGTACGCTCGTCTTCGGGAGGATCCTCTCCTTGAGCTACTGGTCGATACTCCAAGTATAGAATGTCTCATGAAGAAGTAACTCAAAGAACCGTCTCATCATAGGGGTCTCAACGCAACAGATGGCATGTCAATCAGACGCCCGACCTGTGAGTTATTAGCATTTTAATCCCAGGGGCCCGGTTGGTTTTGTGTACAAACCAACCCGGTAGTATCTCAACTATACCCAGAACCCAAATAGGGTATACTCAAAGTGACCATTTCTCAATGTGATCACCAACGCCCCTGATGGTTCGTCAATCAGACACTCAGTCTGAAAGTTATCGGCTTTTCCGTTCTAGGGGTCTGGTTTGATTTCGGGTACAATCCAACCTGACCATATTCCAACTATGTCCAAACCTTAGGTAATGTATACTAAAAGATCCCTCTCTCTTAATGGAATCCAACAATGTTGACGACACGTCAATCAGACATCCGAAACTCAAGTTATAAGAGTTTCTGCTCCGAGGGCCCAGATGGTTTCAATTTCGAACCAACCCGGCCATAACCAATGTTCTCCGAAACGTTGAGTGTAATATACCGACATGTCCGTCGTGATACAAGGATCCCATCGCAACTGATGGTACGTCGATCGGAGGTCTGTAGCCCTTGTTATGGGCGTTTGAATGGATCTGTCTGGAAATAGGGAGTCTGTGCCCGGTTTGACCCGGCCTAGTACCCCCTGGGTCGGCCCGAACCGGGTCGACCCGACCCCGGTCAGGGTCCGGCCTAGCCGGCGGTATCTGGCCCAGCCAGTGCATCCCGGCCCAGCACGGTGGCCCGACCCAGTGCGGGCGGCCCGGCCCAGCCCGGGCCGTGGCTCAGCTCGTGGTCGAGCTGGAGACGAAGGGGGGAGGGGGGAACTGTTCCCCCCCGGTTGACCGCGAAACGACGCGACTATAATGTCGAACCACCCCTAAACCTGGAACGAATTTAACGTTCCTATCCGCCGCGGCTCATCCATGACGGTCTTCTCCGGCGGTGTGCCGCCGCCGTCGGTTACCTGTGCCGCCGCACAGGGGTGGTGTGCAACCGTCGTTCTTCACGGACCACCAGATGCGCAATGATGATCCGTTTCAGCCACCGACTGTGCCTAAGGTCATTACGGGACCCAAGCTTCACTAAGGAGTCCTCAAATCACCATTGTGGACCATTTCATCATCGCCCGTCGATCCGCACATCAACAAACAATCTGCGGAGGGTTGTCGGGCTGTGTTCGTTTGGCCCGCGCCCTCCGTGTTAGGTGTTATCAAATGGCAGTCATTAAAACTCATGCTTTTAATATTGATGAGGGTATAATTTATTCAAGTATAAATTATACTAACATCATACAAATAAATTCTTTAGCATGTGATATTAAATCACTCAAAAGAGTATTAAACAAAATTCCCCTACGTTTTCCCCGCAATCAAATATTCCCAACCCGCAAAAATTTTATTTCACGGATCAACTTAATATTGAGTTGATTCATGTAATTTGTTTTAGAAGGAAATTAATATGGGTTTATTAACATTCACAAATTAATCCCCTACCTCGAGTCGTTCTCCATTCGTTGACGATAACGTGGAAGGGAAAGGACGTCGGTTGATTGACGTCATCGCACAGTAAGAGGTAATGATGATGATGGTCGTTGGCGCTCGTCACTTCTGCCATCATTAGAGTACACACGAAGAAGAATTGATGTCTCTTCTCTTGTCGTGATATGAAGAGGATAGAGGGTGCGTCGTCATTCCTCGAGGGAGGTTTGGTGTTCTTCAACGAAGGAGGAAAACCCCTCTTCCATCACAATGTTCTCTCTCAAGCGGTTTCTCCCAACAAAATATTTTCTAAAGCAAATATTTATAGAAGATCTCTCCATCTTAAAGAGAAGCCATGGAAAACTAATTAATTTCAAAACTCAAAATAAATTAATTATGTGAATCACCTAATTGATTTTTCATGGGTTGGCTTAATTAATTACAGAGAATAGAAGGTGAAGAGTTAATTTAAAATTCAATAGTGAGGGGAGATTAAAGGGGAGTTGGCACATTTAAGTGCAAGGGAGTTTAAGGGGGTTATAAGAAGTTCAAGGGGTTATGGTCTCTTGTGGGCCCCACCACACTAAACTCTCCCATGGGAGGCTAGGTGGGTGTGGTCCCCACCTCCAAAATATTCACACATGGGAGGTTTAACTTCCTTGAATATCAAAAATAAAATTGTACACAATTTTATTTCTTTCTTCCTTAAACCCCAAAATTTAACTTCTTCCCCCGAACAAACACACCTACGGTAAATGTACACTTAATCAAATACCAGTGTTGTGAGTTCATCGGTGCCCTTAGATTTCAATTCTGAGTAACGGTTCAAAAGATAGAAAAACCCGCTCGTTCGTTCACTGAAAGTACCCGAGCAAAACTTCAGAAATTGATTCCGGGAACACCGGGCCTCAGAATCAGGTGTCGTCAGAAACTGTGGACTTGTAAAATTCCAAGGAAATTATGAAAAAAATTTCCATGAAATTTCTGGGTCTTTAAATAAAATTAGTGGAAAACAACCATATACTAAATCGTACACATGTATCCACACAAATAAATTCATCCCCCCATACATATAGTACAAAATTCAATATGATGGGGGAGGATGAGATTTAACCCAACTATGTGCCTCTCCGATTTTTGTGTGCTACAACTAAGAAAAACATTGTTGGGGACCTATCTACAAATTCAAATTACATTAATATATATTACTATTAATAATTTTTCATTGAATATGTATAATGTTCCATTAGGGAATTATTTATTATAATTTTTATTCATTCATTAATTTCATATTATTATTTCATTTCACACATTATGTGATTGGTGGGTTTGAGAATTATATTTCACATAAATGCATCAATATGACTCATGAGGAAATGTATAATAATTTTTTTCCTTCCAAGAAATTTATGTATGATAACTAGGAATTTTCCATTAGAATGATGTTTTAATGATTGAAATTACTCATTTCATCACAATGAGATAACTTATTTCATTCTGAGTTATTATTTATTTAAATTATTTTTTCCATCCATGTAGATGTATTTATAATGTTTGTGGTATTATTAACATTTATTACAATTATATATATTTACATTATGATTTAAATAATAACATTTGAACATGCCACCCCTTACCATTCATCTGAGTCCACATATTTCTATTATTTTACATTTTCTATAGGAAACCATGATGACATGTACAAGTGAATTATGTGTAATATATTTAGGTATGAATTTTTTTTATGTTTTGTAGGGATGATTCCCACATATTATTATAATATATTATATGTAACATATATAATTGTAAAAATTTAAATGTTCTCTAGGTAACTAATTTTTGTGTGGATACTTCTAATATTAGGTAATATTTAGTAAAATCCATAAGAAGTAAATTGTAAATAAATTTTTATTGAATAAAAACTAATGACTACCATAATGTAACATTGAATCTATATTTGTTAGTTTTAATAATTATTGTTATTGTAGGTATTTATTATTATTATTTAGGTTGTTTTGTGAGAGTTGGAGGTGCAACAATACCTTTTTAGGTAATTATTTTCTTATGTAGTTTAAATGACATGAATTGGTGGTTCATGGATTGTGTATAAGGCTGTTTTAATAGATTTTATCTAGGATAATGGGGATTTAATTTTATTAATTTGCATCATGAGATATGAATTCATTATATTTACCTAAATTAGGTCAAGGAAATAGGTTTCCCCATGAAAGATTTATTTTTTTGGAAACTCATGCATTCCACGTAATGAATGTGTTACATGATATTAATATGTCTACATCAACATTATAAATATGTCTTATGACCAAACCCTTATTCATTTTTCAATATCACATTCCTATCTTAATTTTGTTGAACTTTATTCTTCCCTCGATGATCATAACCCCCCTTCACTATTCATAGATCTATTAGTTCTAGTGTATCAACATAGAAAATTAGTGGTGAGGTAGCTTATAATTCCCATGGTGTCCTTTATTCATAGATCAATAGTAGAGGAGATATTTTGGTTTAAATTTTGAGTTGGGTTGATATTTTTCTTCCCCTTTTCTAGTGTAGGTTTATTAATGGTTTTTTTGTTATTTTGTGGATTCTAATAATTTCGTATTCTCTTTTAGGTGTTCAATGACTTGGAGAATATTCTTCTCAGTTTGTAATTCCTTCGTTTTGGTTTTTTGCAACATGCATGATTGTTTTTATAATTATTATTTCTCATGGATGAGTTTTTTGATTAATTAATGAGATATAACTGGATTATTGTAATGGAGGGATGAAAATTTCGATGAAATTGATGATTTTATTACTTTTTCCATATTATGATGTTTTTTTATATGTCATGAATGTCCAACTAAAATTTGTGTCCATTGGGGTATTTATTTATATTGGTTTTTTATGTTTTATTGATCCCTTATTGTGTGGTTGTGGTGATATCACCCTACAGAATGATCTAACCACTTATATTTTTTAAATTAAATGATTTACCCTGGATTAATTGTTTGTATGATTACACCAATATAATAATGGTTAATATGAAAGAATAACCAATATTAAACATTCAGTATGATCTTTGATGTTTCATTTGAAATAATTCCGAGGTTATGGTTTATTTGGACATGATTTTATGATGAATTTTTGATGGCTTGTTTGGTCATACATTTTGGGTGGTAAATTAGTGTTTTTTTACTTCATTTGTATATTGAGTTAATGACATGTACATTATTTTTGGGAAGTGATTTAAATGACAGTATGATTGTGCTTTTTTGGTAGTGTTTTGTGGGTTTGTTTGGTCATTCATGTGGGGATGTGAGGAGGTGGTTCAATGGGAATGATGGAGTAAATTTGATATGTGATTTCATGATGATTGAACCCAGTGTATTGATTTAACAATTAAAAAATAATGATTCAAATGGTTGGGGATTTTTTTGATAAATGATATGGAAAACTCTAGTGAAATAAATAAATGATGGGATATGTGGTTAAATGAGGTCAATGGAAAATAATGAAATGATTGGGGAGGATAATAAAATTTTATGGTAATCCTTTATGTATCTTGTGGTTTGTATGGTATTATTTATTTAGAGGTGATAATGAATGTGTGGATGTTGGTGAGTTGATTTTTTGTTTTTTTAATACATATTTTGGTTTTGGGTATTTCAATATGTATATATTTGTAAATTACTTGGGATTGGTGTACTCACAAAACCACATTGATCCATGTGCACTGGGACTCATTTATTCATTTCTAGGGTGTTTTTTTTCTATCATCCAATTTGTGATTATATGTTGATGGCTACATACTATTTAACACTATATCATCTTAAGGATTATACATGAACATGAAGTTATGGATTTAAGTATTTTATTGCACTTTAATATGTCCATGTTGTATTTAATTGGGATTTTATTTGACGTTGTTCTTCGGTGGTGTGCCATGTTTTTTTACTGGGATGTGATATGACTATTTTGTGGAGTGGTTTTTAGTGGTTGTTGTTCATGGTAGGAGGAAGGAACAAGGGTTATTTCCTTAATTTTTATGATACCATAATGTCTTGGTGATGGATGTGGATGTATTGTAATATCCCATGTGTATGCTGATATGATGAGATTTGATTATGTTGTGGGGTGTTGGACCCAGTGTTAGAAGACAAAATGTGATATGATTGTTTTTTGGGGTGGTGGACCCAGTGTTGGTAGAAAAGATGTGATGTGATTGTGTTGTGGGGTGGTAGTATACATTCATAAAATATATATTATTGTCGGGATGTGTAGGATTGCATTAAAAGAGTGGAAAATGTGTGGTAAATTTGATTGAGATATCCATTATTGATATACATCTCATTTTATTATAAAACATGGCATTGTTATTAGGGAATCATGAATATTTTATATTGGGATTGATAGTTAACTAGTTTATGTGTTGTTTGTTCTCCTATAGTCTGAATGGTAATTATTATGCATCATTCACAGGTATAATAGCTATATGGGTTATCCAACAATGTATAGATATATTCTCACACTACGTATATAAACTAAAATTCATGTTTCTATGTTTATTACATGAATCATACTAGATAGTACTATATGAGAGGGTTTTTTAAACTAGTATTCTTTCACTATATTAAATTTTCATTTTTTTAATTTTCATTTTATTATTTTTATCTATATATATATATTTTATTTATACATGAATTGTAGTATTATTATTGTTTCTATATTTATTGTGATATGGAAGTTAACGTGAAGAAATCATCTTATTTGCTTATCTTATATTATTATATAAGTTTGTTCCTCCAATTTCATTATATTATTGTATGGTCTATTCTATTAACTAACCTAGGGACAACTATTGTTCGTTCATAAGGTTCATTATCTATCATGCCATATTGTCTTATCATTGGAGGGAGGAGACATGAGATAATTTTATTAGAGTCTTGTGGTTGAGAAATAAGAAGGAGAATGTTTCAAGGAACAATTATGATTACATATTTTTTTATAAAAAATGATCTAGTTAACCATGGTGTGTGAAAAGGGCTATAGACACCAGCTATGAAATGTTATTAACACCTACATGTTATTATACATGGAGTCAAATATTATTGAAGGACCAATTTAGGTGGACCTATTTATCAGGTACTGCCATTTTAGAGGTACATGCATCCTGATGAAATCTATTACTATTTGTGATGGTTTTTATTATTAAAATAATTTGTTTGATTTAAAAATAATATATACAGAATTACATATTTCCGATATTAGGATATTCATGTTTTCATTTTAAAAAATTCTCATACATTGCATCATTGTGTACATCAGGAAGTTCAAGATTAGTAGGCCAATTTATTTTCAAATGTAGGATTTTTCAAGCATAGTAGGACGAGTCTGAGAAGAGGGTGTTTCATACTTCATAGTGAAATTCTTTGGGGATGTATGAGGTTATTATTTCATATGAATAAATAGTATGCTGGTAAGATAATTTTAAAATTTCATTCAGTTTGATCTGAGTATTATAGGGATACTAGGTCCCCTCAGTGATAATTTAGATGTGGGGTGCTTTGATTCCTTGGATTATGATGTACATTGGTTTGTGGAAGGTGGAATATGTTTTTTGGGTCAGTTATAGAACATTGTTTTGGATGAGTTACATTCATCAAATATGAGTATTTTCATGTGAGAGTTCATGAGGGGAAAAACATATTTCCTTCTATCATGTAATAACCCCTTTTAAACTTCATATATATCATGAGGATCAATATAAGTTGGATCTGATAGAGTGAATGGAACCATGATGTGTTTTACTGCGATGAGGGGAATAATGATGATTTCATGATGAATTGTGTTTTTAGTGGAAGGTATTAATTTCTAGGGATGTTATGGTTTCAACCATCCTAGAGTTGTCTTTTTTAGGTTCATTCATTTCCTTTTAGTTCTAATGGGTTTCATTGTTTTAATAGTGATTTCAGGCTATTATCTTCAGTTTATGAGGTTAATGGTCATCGATTGTATTATTGAATATAGTTATTTGACCATATTTGGGTGCAGACTGACAGGTTTAACCCAATCCTAAATAATAGTTTCTATTGAGATAATTCTGTTAGTAGGGGAATTAGGGTTATACTCTTCCATGGAGGATTGGAGAAGGTATATAAAAAACATAGATTTTTTTATGTTATGGAACAACAACTTCACAGTGATAGAAGAGGTGGACGTTAACAATGGGTTAAAAGGTATTTATGTGGGAAATTTTAATCTCAGGATGAAGAAGAAATAGAGGGGCAAGATATAAGTAGATATATACTTTTTCTTCCTTCATCCATTTTTTCACTTTGTTATTTCTCGAAATTTTCACTCAATTTATGAAACCACTATATTCTATGCCCATGGTCTAGAGGTAGTGGGGTATCATTTTTCATATAGTTTGACTAGTGTATTTGGATGCCAAAATAGATTCTTTGTTGTGTTCTGATGCTTCATAATGATTATGGACCAACATCATATACATGGGTATATTTTAGTTTTACAAATACAACCATGTGGTGAAATATTGTTCATTAATTTATTAAATTCTATAAATTATTTTATCAATGACGTATATATGGGAGTCATGATAGTGTTTATGGATAGCCATCATGTAATTTTTTAACATTTTTGATTCATTGGAATTTTTTTTATGGATAACCTTCTATATATGACTTATCATTTTCTAATGGAATAAAAAATGTTAGGATTGAGGTGGTTACTAGCAGTTTTTGTGGATTTTTCTATATGTTTTAATTTTTTTTTGATTGTGAGGATAATACTATATATGTGGTGTTGAATTTAGGATTGAATGGTATCATCATACTTCTAAAATAATATTTTATCCTTATCTGATGGAACCCTATGAGTTATAAGAGTTGAGGATTCAAATAGATGATCTGTAAAATAAGTTTTTTATACAGCATTGTAATTCAGAATGGGGATCTCTAGCATTGTTCATCTGGAAGTATGATGGAAGTATGAGGTTTTGAATATAATATCAGAGTTTGAATCCATTGATGAATGATAACTATTTCCATATTACAAGTATATAATATATTTTTAACAAATAATGAGGGGATGTTGAGATTCATAGATTGACATGTGTACTACATATCACAATTCGTTCTTGTTGGATAGTGTTATCTAGAAGATTTACTTGAGATTATTATATGGGATATTTGTGTTTTTATTCATTCCGTTCATTGTCACAAACATCCATATGTGTTGACAGAACTCTGGAAAGTTTTGTTCTATGAATGTCTAGAAAATTTCATATTTATTTTGATTGACAACATATTGGTTTACTCAATGTCATCGTAGGATCATTCTAATCATACTCCAGATATATTTTACGTTTGTATACCCACACCAAATATATGGAATGTTGTCCCATTGTATTTTTTGTCATGATATGTATATTTCCATGGGAATTTGGTGTCTTAACAGGGTGTGTAAATCTACCCTTCAAAGATTCATGTTATTGTTTTGTGGGAAACACCTATGAATGTGGCATTAGTTTATACCATTCCTGAAGATGGGGGAAATTACAACATGATTGTGGTCAATTTATATTAATTTTCATCATAATTGATAGTTTTGAACATGATGTAACATGTTTTTCTGATGAAATATAAGTTTGATGTATTATTCAGTTACCTAAAGGGGATGTTTTTTAGTGATCTAGTTCTTCATATTGCTAAGGAGGTTATTATGTTTGAGGTGTTTTGTAAAACCTCTCATCTAGGATTGTGAAGTGTGTTGATTCAGTAGAGGGAATGGATATATTGTTGTTCTATGATGTTATATTCCCATGTGTATAACTATCCAACCCAAGATATGGGGTTATCATATGTTCTCAAGTTGTTGTGGAATTACCTCATTGGGAGTTCATTATGGTCTTCATAAAAAATAATAGATTTTAGTATATCTGTTTTGAATGATATCTAAATTTGTAATATTGGGATTCTATGGAGTATCATCAAGGTTATATTTTTTCTCTAACACCATCAAAAAATGATTTATTGGGGTTGATGATTTGCTAAGAAATTTGTAGAATGTTGTTTTTCAGTTGTCTTGGGAATTTTTTTGAGTGATTGTAGAGTTGTAATCCTTGTAATTAGATGAATGTGTGGTTTATGGTTAATTTATTTAGATAATGGTGTTTATTTTATTGATGTATATATTTGCGGTGTCTTAGTGGGAATATAACAATCAAAGGTGATGTGTGATAATTTTGGGCCAAGTGATTCCCCTAAGAGATGGTCAGTGGATTTTCATAACAAAATTATGTTTTCATAGAGGCACTTTCTTCTGTTTGGGTTACAAAATGGATTCCATCATGATTCGTGATATTCACCTTTGGAGGTACACCTAATATTATACATTATATATCAAATATGAGGGTGTTCTATTGGTGTATTGGGATGAAATATGTATCAACCAATTTTATGGAAAATGATTGTTTTAAAAAAAATTAATGGCAAAGTATAATTTTCCAAAAATATTGATTCACCCATGGGATGTCCTTGTGTTTAAATGTGACAAAATATTGATGGTTTTCATTAATTGTTTACCCAAATATAATGGAGGTTATGATAATATGTAGTTGATAATATATCATTTGACATAATTAGTGTACATATTAGTGTTAATGCTGTCATGTGAAATTGATAACATTGAAATGATGTTCGTGGAGGATATGGTATGATTTAATAGAGTTCAAGGATAGGACCCCTATTTTCTTTAAGGATTCCTTTATATATACGATGTGGTGTTGGGGATGTTGATAACCATTTTCACATGATTTTTGGTCCCTTTTAAATGATATTGTGAGTTGGAATGGTGGAATATTAATTGTAATTTTTAAAATGGAAAGAGAGGAGACACATAATCTACCACATCTCTCATATTTTTTAATATCATGATAATAAATCCCATGCCATTAGATGTGGATAGAAGGATATCAATGAAAACACGATGATCATTTGGAAACCAGTATAGAATAATGAAAATCAACAGAAGGTGTTGTCTTTTTAGTCCATTTACATAGATAATGTGTTATAGATTAATGGCCTCCTATAAGAGAGTACATGGGAACACTAAAAGAATGTGATTTCTAATTATATGAACCTATTGTTAGTTTTTATTTAGATTTTTCTTATGTGATGTCTGTGTCCAGATATGATATGAGATGTGTTTTTCCATTAATGTGTGAGGTATAATAGAACCCCCAAAATATGAAATTGAGATGAACTAAATCTGAATAAGGATTCATTATTCTTTGATTAGATTTGTGAACAGTAGGTGAATTTCTGTCACATTATCTTGATACTATATTCCCATGAATAATGGAAATTCCATGAATTCTGTGTTATGTTTAGTGTTGTGTGTTTGATATGGAAATGATTATTTGGGATGTCCAGAGGTTGGTTAGAATATATGGAAATGTGAAAGACGCGGCTGATACCAGATAATGTATTGGTTTTGTGTTTGATAGGTGCAGATTTGGAAGTGAAACGTGGTTTGTGGATTTCTATTTTGTTGTGTTTTTCTTGTTACAATGTTAATGAGTAAAGTGATGTCGTAGGAAATATTTTCAAATATTTGATCAGACCACATTCATTCTAGGATTGGTTTTTGATTCTTGAGGAATCAAATAATTTGAGGTGTATGAAATATATCATCCATTTTCTTTCCCACCCTAATTTTTTGGATGTTGGATTTTATATAGATGAAGGGTGAGGACGTTAGGATGGGGATGGAGGTGAAGAAGATTTACTGAATGATATTCATATAATGAAAAGGATATCAAATTTCTAATAGGTGGATCATGGTTTTTGTAGCTATATATTTTCACAAATTGTATTTTAGATAATGTTGGATTAATGTAATTTATTCAATATGGAAATGGTGAATTCCTGACGTGTATCTATATAATGTTTATGGGATTTTATTTTCATTGAATGTTGGATTTTTTAAAATCCTTGGATTTCAAATTATGATGGTTTACATGGTCTTAATGTTTCTAGATACCTATTATTAAAAAAATTAGGAAAAAAACCGTCATATGATAATAAAAATTCACTCTCTCATTGCTTGTAAATTATAGCTATATCTTGGTGGATAATTATCACCCATTCACTCTAATTAACCTATCAGTTCCATTGGATACCCATTGGAAATCTTTTTTGTGTTCATCACTCATCCCTATGAATTTCCATATATTCATATTCAATGATCCAATAAGTATGTTCATTTTTTGTGTTGGGATTAGGGCTGTCATTTTAATAACCCTTATTTAGGTGTTGGTTGATTCATGGGGTTTTCAGGTTCTTGTGGATTGTTGTAATTTCTTATTTTCCCATTAGTGAACTATGAGTTGTTAAATATTCTATACGTATGTAATCCCATTTTTATTGTGAAACAGGTGGGATGATATTTATCTTTTTTGTCTATGGAAGATGGTTACATATTATAAATTAATGATAAATAATTTGAAAATTGAAATTGAAATTGTGAAATGGAATGATTTAATTTTTTTTACATATTTAAAATTATTTTTATGTTATCATCAGATGAAATCAATTCCAAAATAAAATTATGGATAATGGGGTGATTTTTTTGGGCATATTTATTATGTGTTGTGGTTCCATTTTTTGGATTTTGTTATGAAATCTCCGGGAAGAATTATTTGGAATGAAACATATATATTGATAATAAACTATTTTCCCCGTGATGTGTTTATGGTGTGATATCACCCATAAAATAAAATTATATGTGAAAATATGTCATCTGATAAATCTATAAAATAACCTTTCGTGTGATTGAAATGGGGAGTGATGTTATAGAATATTGTGATGTGCTTTTAAGGTGGTGAGGGGATCGATTGTTTTGACATGAATTTGGTGGAATAATGATTGTGTTATGTCATTGTATGGGAAGATAATTTTATTGTTCATCTTCTTATGCTTCTGTGTCAATGTGGTGATTGTTTTTCATCCATTTATTTGGGGTTGAAATGGGGTTGTTTTTTTGTCTAGAATGTGGTTTAGAAGGGTGATGTTATTATGGGAACTATGAGATTCTTTTGATGTGTCATTGAAATGAGATATAATCTCATGTTATAAATGAAATATTAATTAATAATTATTGGAATAGATGGGGTATGATTTTTTCAAATGTATAGAAATTAATTATTTTCCAATTGATGATGTGTTGTAATTTAAAATGAACATTTTTGGTAAATAATGAAACAATTGTGATGGATAATGGAATTGGGTGGTTGTTCGTGAGGTGGATATTGGGTCCTATGGTGTTATGTATTTATATATTTTATGAAATGATGGAATTTTTATGTTGGTTAGTATTTTTTGTGAACCAATATGTTGGTATTATGTGTGGATATATAAATTTTTTTTTTAATTTCCTTCTGATTTCTTGTCTCACCCCACCCACCTCAATAACTATATCCCAACAAACATATTTTCATTTGGTTATTTTTTCCCAAATTTTGGTAATGTTGATGGATTGATGGAAACTACTTATTCAATACTCAATCATCCATGTTAGTACAACTGAAAA
This sequence comes from Viscum album, assembly GCA_963277665.1. Lineage (NCBI taxonomy): Eukaryota > Viridiplantae > Streptophyta > Magnoliopsida > Santalales > Viscaceae > Viscum > Viscum album. The sequence continues at coordinate 1,665,380,269 of OY728137.1, forward strand.
GATTTTGAGGGATGGATATATGCTACTAAATTACTTGATAGTACAACTGTCATCATGATGGATTTGGTATAGCAGGGTTCTGTGGTGGTAGATAAGGTGTATTCTACAGGGATGTGATATGAGTATGTTTTTGTGTAATATATGTTGTCCTTCATGCATGAACGGAGGATGGAACAATGATGATTTTGATCATGTTCACGATACCGTAGTACTCTCGTTATGATAGTGGATATGATTTGATAACACATGTGTATTTGAGAATGATGAGATGTTACCATATTACGATGAAAATGGCTAGGTGACTTATGGTGTGATGTGATGTGACCATGTTGTGTGGTGGTGGTATATGTTTTTTAGATGATATTTGATTACCAAAGCATAAAAAATTTGAGTTTGTGTGCGGAAAATCATACAGAATGAGGATTAGGGTACCCATTACTTATATGATTCTTATTATTTAGTTATACTCATTCTGTGTTATTTCATGATCAATACATGGAGTGGTTGGGAAGGATTTCTGGCATGTTCAGGATATATTGGTTATACTTTTTTCAGTTTCAATAGTATTCTTCATTCACATGTTTATTTGAAAATTGGGTTTTATAATTATCTACACTTTAATGTTTATTTATTATTATAAAATTTTATTCATTTTTCTAAGAGGATAACATGGTTCATTGTTCAATATACCAGCTCAAAATTATTTTTGTATAGTTAATGTGTTTCCACTGTATATTTTCTTCTGGATATGACCTTAATATGAATTTTATATGTGCCTATTTAGTTTATTTTTTAATGGAATGATGATATTGGTTTCCTTTTAAATAATTTCATGGAGTCATGTTTTTTGGTTAATCCAATCTCTCAATAATATATTATTATTTTCTATTATGATTTCCATATCATGAGATTTTTATAGAAACATTTCCTATCTCCAACCCGATACATACTGGTTATGGAAAATGGGGGTCAATATGTATTTCCCCTCATTGTGGTATATTTAGAGATAGGGGTTCATAAGGACATGAAAGTATAAATATCTATATATAATGTATGGAATAATATTAATTTATTTATGGTTAATGTATATAAATTTTATACTATGATTCATTATTCATTGAATTATTCATGAATTGTTTTTGTTAATGATCCTATTTTGAATTAATACCTAATTTCTGGGCTATAAATTTTATTAAGAAAATAATCTAGAAAAATTTGGATCTATGAATAGTTTTACTATATTAGGGTTGTTAAAATTGATTAGGATTAATTAAAATTCTAATATAGAATAAATTATATCACTTTAATATAGTGTAATTAGAATTGAAATATTTTACAAGGAATATAATGACACAATATATACATAAAAAATATATAATAATATTAATTTTAATTTTAAATAAAAACAATATATTCTAATACTGTAATGTTTTAGTGTATTTTGAAAAATGAATAAATAAAAAACATTTATATAAAATATATAAATCATCTCCTATAGAATTAGACTCAACGAGAATCCTTTATATACACATCCCAAATACAATATTTCCTCTTATCCTAGTGGATTGAAACCAAATAATGTGGGAGCTCAATAGTTCAGTAATGTTTAAAAAACCAATTATGAATTTATAATAAAAATTATCTTCCGATTAGTGTAAAGTTATGATAATGAAAACTTTTCACATTGTATGATGTTTGTGATATTTTAGTTTATGAAATTATTCATTCATATTTTTTTATCACTTCTATGTGATGTTTGGATTTATGTTTTAGTTGATAAGAGTATAGGATTTGTTTTTTGAACTGTTAATTAAGGACTTGACCTTAGTGATGTCGTAATATTTTGATTTTCTCACCATTATAACCAACTGACTGGATGATGGGGTTCTTTAAACATCATAGGAAAATAAATAATATGAAATTTTCATATTTTTTTTAATATTTTTGAATTAATTATTTATTTTATTTTAAAGGGGATTCTATATTCAATGGTGTATAGGACACACAACAATGGGTTTCTCCGAAGTCTTATGTAGTACAAAATATTGATTCATACTAAAAACTAATTATATAATATTATTTTAAATTATAGTTAATTCCTCGCCATTGTAATGGCAGAAATGAACATATATAATTTCAATGTGATTATACATGTTTTTAAATTTGTTTTAAATTTATTTTATTAGAGTTAGAGGCTTAAAATGTGAATGAATCTAATTTGAAGAATAAATACTATAATATTCGTTAAAATGTTGATTTACTGCCTTCTGATGGTGAATCCACTATGAATATAATTTTTGTTTTTATATATTCTATATGAAAAAATAAAAATTGTCTTTAGAATTGGGATATTAAAATTTAGTTAGGGTACATTTATAGTGTTTTTTCTTATAAAATTCATTTTTAATGAATAGTGAAAAATAGTGCATTTAAATTCAAAACTACCATTTAATCTAATTTATTTATATGGTTAGATTATATTATTAATTAGTTTCAAAGAGTAAATAGATTATATTTTTATGATTTAATTCAATTTTGGCCATTGAAATAATTTTACTTTGATATTTAACATAAACAGGTGTCAATATTTTGATAGTTATTTTTTCCTAAAAACACCCTTTTTGAATTTGAAAACGGAAATTAATTTTAAAATAATTAATGAAACTTTTATGTTATTAATTTGGTAAAATATAATTTTTTTTAATTCATAATATTATATATATCTTAGGCTCAATATATTGTTTTTTTTTTCTGAAAATCATTAATGTTTGATGAATAGTGAAAACACTCAGTAGTTATTATAAAATCGACTTTTACAGTTAAATTAAATTTTACCACTTTATTAAATTGAATTTATAAAATATTAAAAACAAGGGTTTATTATTATGTAAAATTAGGTTCAATAAGATGAAAATGATTTTTTATGAATAGTAACATTTGACTTTTATTTACCGTGGTTAAAGGAAAATATGTTAATTCAAGTGAAAAATACTATTACAATAATATTAAATTAATATAACATGTATCTTAGTCATATTGGTTGATACCTTTCTGATGATGAGAATCCTGAGGTCTATTTTGGGACCCCATTGAGACACTTATAGATGATAATAACACATTATATTAATTAATTTAATGGGAAGACAAAAATGACATAATCATATATATTTTAGTAAATCAAATTTTAAATGGTGTTATATTAGTTATATATATGAATATAAATATTCATATTAAATCTAAAAATAATTCCAACATCAATATAATTAATTTATAGTTTTTATATTTTAAATAAATAAAATTATTTTTGAGACAATAATGATGCAGAGTTTATCTCATTAATGAATTATTTAAATAAATAAAATTATAAAGATTAAATAAATATAAAAAACCTATCTAATTCATATTGGATGATTTTATTTAGAACACAAGTCATCTTAGCTACAACATTAATATTTTTTGGACCTTTAGAAAATGAAATTAATTATATAATAAAATAATATTTTCAAACATTCCCAATGACCCCGTCCTCCCCTTTATAAAAATACCTCAACTCTAACCCATAACTCAAACATCTCAAGCCCCATGGATCGTAAAAAAATTTCCCAAATAATCTATCAACATCCCTCTCTTATACATAGAACCCTTACCTTTCGGATAAGGCACTTCAAGAAATCATTTCAGTTCAAATGAATGGGAGTTAACTGATTTAAAGCTAACATCTTCTGTTAATTTCTTTTTTTACTTATCTAACCACTAAACACTTTTTATTACTTTTTTTATAACATCACCTGTATTATAAATATATTAATTTGTTGATTTGATATGTATTTGAACTAAATTTACATGCACTTTCTTCTAATGGGTAAAGAACATACTGTTTCTGTGGACAACGAACTACTGCCTCACAAAACTACGATTGTTCAATTTTCTCCTACCACCTCATATGGTGGAAATTAAGATATAACTAAATTTAAATTTTATATGTTTTTTTATATTTCTTCTATAATTATGTATTTTTAATTTATAACATACGTTTAGGGTTTCCATAATAGGTAAATATGATAATTTCCTTTGAGGAAGTGCGGACTACCACCCCCTCAATGTGATATGACTTGTTCATTCCATGAATGGAATATATAAAGGATGAAATTAATAAAATAATATAATATATTATAAAATAATTGTAATATATCTATGTTTATATATTTTTTCATCCATTAAATATGAAATAGAAATGAAAGTAGCGTTCATACGTCTTACTGTCTCAATGAACGGTGCATTTCATCTCTTACCTCCAAATGTAATGTACTATTATAAATAAATATATATAATTTATATATTTGATATATATGATATCTAAACAATGAATATCATTCTGGAGATAATGGATTTTGTACCACATGAACAACTTGAAATTATATGATGTTCATTTTTGAGCAAAGTTCCCAATATCGAAAAAACAACCATTATAAACATAAATGATTCCATAAATTTTATAATATAGTAATAAGTGATATAAAATGAATAATAAACATTAAAAAGGTTTTTATGAATGTATATCTTAAATTTATTTTGTTATTCAGGAGATTAATGAAAAAATGGGTCACGTCAGACACGAGGTAAGGGGTAACTTATCTCACTTTTAATTCATTGATATTTATATTGTTCATATCTTTTTTATTTAATGTGGTGTATTTTGTACTTGAATTTGATTTATATTATCATGATTCTAATTATATTCATGTTATAATTTGATTCACTTGGTGGTTATTAAATTTTGGTCTTGTGACTCGATAGATTACAATGTGGTAAGGGGTTTTTATCTCACTTTTTTTTCCCGTGAGATTCACCCTACATTTCCAACTATATCCTTTTTGTGGTGTATCTACTAGAAATGATTATCTTAATTTTGTAATTTAATTTAATTAATTGGTATTTATATATTCACTTTATGATCCTTCTTTCATGTTGTGTATGTTTCATAAGTTACCAAATTGGTAAGGGAACCTTTCAGTCTCCTCTTTTTAAAATACATATTTTTTATGTCTTTTAATGTCATCATTTTTTTTGTTGGGATATGAAGTAATATATCCATATTACTATAAATTATATTTCTAGGTGAATATATACCATTTTCTCTCTCATTAACTCATTTTCAAAATTTTAATGTGATGTCGTAAGGCTGTGGAATTTCTGTTAGGGAACTTTTTAACCCAATTTCAATTCTTTGGGTTAAAATTTTACATGTTGATAATGTATTTATATGAAAATGTATGAATTAACTCTGATTTTTTTACAGTGAGTATCATATCATAATGACGGTAATTATATTTTTCCCACATAAATATGTAATTGATTTATCCTTTATCTAAAGATGTCGTCTTTATAAGGGATTTCATCTCAATTTAAATACCATTGAGACTACATTGATGTCATGATACAATTCAATTTTATATGGCATATATACTATCCTTCATCATATTATATCTTGAATAAATTTATTCTCATGATATTATAACTTTTTTATTAAATTTTATTGCTCAATTATTTGTATTCAAGCATCTCCCATTTGGTTAGAACACGTTATGTAAAATACCATTTTAAATATTTTAAATATTTATTCTATTAAGTCATTAAAATTTATTTCCATGTTTTAAAAATGGTATTATGGATTTTTTATTATGGAAATGAATGTTTTTAAATTAATTTTTTTTTCAAAATCTTCGAAGTGATATGGGGTACTTTGATTCAAAAATCAATTTATTCAATGTTGTAAATGGTTTTGAAAATGGTATGATAAATCATATATTATGTCAATATCTTGAAATGATATATTATGATTCAAATGTTGAAATTTAATATTTCCTTTTTGATTGTTTAATGTGTTATGAAAATGTTAGGTTTATTGGGTGTTTTTAACATATATATTTGGTTCCGTGATAAACCTAGGGCAGGTGATCCCGAGATAGCTCTTCAATGCATTGGGTAACGTGACAGAGGTAAATGTTACAGTTTCGCATAAGATATTTAGTTTAAATAATATGATGGGTATTCCAATGTAACTCCATATGTAGCTATGATAGCTTCAATGTATGTATGATATAAATGACAGAAGTTATCTTTATGATTTATGATTTCTGTGTATTATTCATAAATCTTTTGATATTTTTATGGTATGTTATGATTAAAAATTATAGTTTCATTGATTTATATTTATATATTGGCTAAATTTTTCATTCATTTCTATAACCCTTACTGATCTTCTTATGCTCATCCCATGTTTTGGTATTTTTTTCATAAGACGTAATGATGAATATGGTCAATGATGGGATCAAAGAAATTTTCTTGTTGTCTAAAACATGGAAGTATAAAAGTTTTTTTATGAGTTTTTTATTTTATGAAAAAATGGAAACTTATCATAATTGTCTACTTTGTAATTTATTGAGATGTAATTCTTATGTCCATATTCTCTAAATCTCTAAACCAGAAAATATTCACAACTTTAAATATTCACATAATTGAAGATTATGTAATATTTAATGTTGGGTTCTTATAGTTTGTATCATATATCAGTTTAGAATAACTTTCGAGGATACATTGTTATTTAAGAATAAGTGACGAAACTATAATGGTTAGATTATTTGAAAGATTCATAGTTTTTTCAGATAAATCGAATGAGTTTAAGATAACATGAACATGAGTTTTTTAATGATTACCCTCCTTATAATATAGTATATGATGATTTTTCTGATTTACTCACACTGACCATTTTGGTTTTTGAAAATTGTTGGATCTAGCAGGAAACAATGAAACAATGTATGGGAAAAAATTGTCATGGTTTTTAGAATAAAAACTGAATTAAATTAGAGCTGCAATGAGAACTCATGTGAATTTTCTCAACCATCTATCTGGATTCCTGATCAACCACCTAAACCATTAATATTTTTATAAGTCCTCCTATATGAAAGAAACAAATCCCTATGGATGTTTAGATTTTAATAATAAAGGAATGTATGTTAAAAATAAAATGGGTCATGTATGTGGAAAGAAACACATAAGAAAATTCTTCAAGGAGACAGGGAGAAGCTATAGATGTGGTGATGATCGTAATAAAACCAGAACCTTCCATGGAAAAAGGAAGTGACCAGTTGACACAAGGAATGGGAAATAAGTTCATTCCGATGGATCAAATGAATTTTTTAAATGTGGTGCTCATAGTTATTATATAAATAAATTTCTAATGAATAAGTTCTATGAATGAGAAAAATATGATCATAAAAATATATGTTTACCAATTACTAAGGCCATTCCAATAGAAGATGAGGAAAATCACAATGTCTAATGAAAGGTATGAATTATTTCATAACTAATGTTTTGACTTATTGAATATTATGATATGATATGATTTTAAATATAGGAATAATGTATTCTAAAATATGTTTCAAAATAATGGATATTGGATCATAAAGAATTTTTAATGACTAAAAAGTCTACATATAAGGGATTAAAGAGTATTGTTACATTTTAGGATGACGAAATGCTTAAAAGTATTAATTATTTATTTTTTTGGGATTAAATTAGAAGTATATTTTTAGTATGTGTAACCATGATATTTGATATGTAAAAATGATATTCAATAAATTGTTATCTTCTCTTGTGTGGACACAATGGATAATCGTAGGGGTTCATATGATCATTTGTTTTTTAAGAAATTATAGGTTATTAAATAATGGGATAAAAATGAGAGGTATGAGATAAAATATGTGGTTAAAATATGTTATGGTTAATTTTAAGTGATTTATCTCATTTTTGGGAATGTTATAAAATTATATAGTTTTTGAAAAAGGACAAAATGTAGACCATGTGACAACCTATTTCGTCGAACAATGTTGTGGGAATCGAACCCAAAACCAACATGCGATTGAGATTTATTGCCTACCACTGGACTATGTGAAGTCCCATGTTAGTATGACTCATTTTTTTAGTTAAATGATTTTACTAGCCAATAATATGTACATTTGGGATATTATGTTTTATCAAATTGGTATCCTTAGTATAGGAAAATGATATGGTGATTATGTGATAAATGATATTTTCGGAAGAATATTGTTATTTTGGAAACACTATATGATTAAGGGAAATAGAATACATTGGTATTTCATTAGTGGAGTAATGGTTGAAATATTATTTTGGAAAAATGTATGTTACAATTGTAGAAATATGGTGAATGGGATTATTTATGGAAATGGTTTTCCTATCATTGATAATATGTCACTAGGTTAATTACATATCCATATGAGATGTTAAGAGTATTCAATGATTTTGGAAAATAAAAGTTAATATTTACTATTGAGTACTGTTTGAATAAATCCTTTTGAGTTTGGGGTTTAAATCATGGTTAGGATTATTTTGAATAATTTTAATGACAGTTGTATATTGAAGGTTATTTCTGGAACTTTGGGTACTTTTTGTTTAATTTTAGAGATTAAGAGTAGTATTTATTTTTATAAAGGATTATCCATTTGGGGATTATCTTATATTGTACTATCCAATTTTTTTATTGGTAGATGTATAAATATATGGAAAATATGTATTTCATCTTTTGTACATTATGTGATACTCTAGAGTTGATTCAATCACTCCATGTGTGACCAAGTCATCTTGAATATATATTGTTTTGAGAAATAATGAGTTTGTGGTAGAATTTTATTAATGGATGAGACTCTACATTAAAACAAAGAATTTTTACTAACAGTCTATGTGTAGTTATTAATAAAATTCTTCAACTCTATGAAAAGAATCTTAAAGAAATTTTTTATAAGATCTCTTTTATAATCATAAATTTACCAAACCACAAATTTATGATATTGTGGTGGTTACCTTTCTGTGATCATGTTCTCTATCACTCTCTAATAATCTATGTGATTTACTTTCTATTCCATATCTAGGACTTCCTACATGGAATCCTTGTATGGGTTATCATGGGTGACCTTTGTACTTACCTATCATTATTTTATTGTGATAATTTTATTAAGTCTTTTTCTAATGTGGGACCTTTAATGAGGATTCCAATCCCAATTTCATAATTGTGAGGACATAATTTCCAAAAGGGGGGATGGATGTAACATCCAAGAAATAAATAATATTACATTTTCATATTTATTAATCTTTTTTGAATTAAATATTGATTTTATTTTAAAGGGGATGTAATGTTTAATGGCGAACTTGACACACAACATTGGTTTCTCTGAAGTCTTATGTTGCACACAATGCTGAGTCATACTGAAAATTAAAATAAATTATTATTTTCAATGGTTTTTAATGCATAGATGTTGTAATTTTGGGAATTAACAGAACTAACTAAAATATTATTACACATTTTTGATAAATTATTTTACATTCTTATGATAATAGTTAGAGGCTTAAAATGTGAATGAATCTTATTTTTAGAATAAATACTCTAATATTCTTTAAAAGGTCAATTTCCTACCATTTGATGGAGAAGCCTCTTGAAATATAGTTTTGGTCACTTTTATATATTCAATTTGACAAAATATAATCTTTCATTGAATCGCGACATAAAAATTTACTTTGGGTAAATTTTTTGTATTCATTCATATAAAATTCATTTATTTTAATGTATAGTGAAAAATATTGTATTTTAATTCAAAGTTGCCATTTAATATAATTTATTTATGTGGATAGTGTATATTTTAAATTAGTTGTGTAGTGTAATTATATATTATTTTTAAAATTTAATTCAATTTCTATCATTGGAAGTTTTTTTACTTTGAAATTAGACATAAACAAGTGTCAATCTTTTGATAGTTATTATTTCATTAAAAGATGATTTTTGGTTTTAAAATGAGAATTAAATTTAAATTAATTAATTATAAATTTATGTTTTGAATTTTGTAAAATATATATCATTTTTTAATTCTGAATTTCAAAAATATCTTAGTCTTAATTTTTTGTTTTTTTTCTGAAAAACACTAATGTTAATGAATAGTGAAAACATTGAGTAGTGTTTACAAAACCCACTTTTTTATTTTAATGAAATTTTACCACACCTATGAATTAAATTTACAAACATCCGACGTACATGGTTGTTATTAGTAAGTAAAATGTGGTTCAATAAGATGAAAATACTTTTCGCTAAACAATAACTTATGACTTTTATTTACCGCGGTTAAGGGTATATAGGGCAATTCAAGTCAAAAATAATATTATAAAAATATTAAATTAACCTAACATGTTTACTAATCCTATTAGTTGATAAATTTGTGAACATGGGCATCCTTGGGTCAATTTTGGTTCCCCATTGTGCCACTCAATTTTGATAATGACACTTTATATTAATTAATATAATGTCAAGAAAAAATGACATAAAAAATATATTTTAGTAAATCAATTGTTAAATGGGTTTATATAAGAAATAATTTAGAATATGAATTTTCATTTGAAATATAAAAAGATTTACTAAATCATGATATTTTATTATAATTTTTATACATCATATAAATAATGTTATTTATGAGAAAATAATGATGTTGTGTTTACCTATTTTATAAATGATTTAAATAAATAATATTATAATCTTTAAAAAATATCAAAAACCTATAAAATTATTATTTGGGGATTTTTTTTCGAACAATAGTCATATTAGATTTGAATTTAATATGTATTTGTCCTTTATAAACCAATAATAATTATATAATAAAATAATATTTTCAAACTTTCCTAAAGATCCAATCCTCCCCATTATAAAAATTCGTCACCTATAACCCATCACTCACACCTATCAAGCCCCTTGTCTCAGCAGAAATATACCCAAGTAAGCTCTCATGATCTCTCTACTCCACTTATAAGCCTTTCATTAGGTATAATGAACTTCAATAAATCTATTTCGATGAAGCCATATGGTGTTACCCGATTTAAAGATAACATCTTCTCTTAAGTTCTTTTATTTTATTTTACTTCTCCTACCCCATAAAATATATTTATTACTTTCTTTTATAAAAAAACTAGTAACCTAAATATACTAAGTTATTGATATGGTAATGATACAGACTATATTTACACACACCTCTGTCTAATGGGTAAGGAACATACTATTTCTGTGGATGACGAACTACTGCCACATGAAACAATGATGGTTCAATATTCTCCTACAACCTCTTATGGTGGCCATTAAGAAAGAAATGTATTTATATGTTATATATATTATATTTATATTTACTTTATTATTATATATTTTTCACTTATATTATACCATTATGGTTTTCAAAATGGGTAAATACGATAATTTCATTTGAGGATGTGTGGACTACTGCACCCTCAAAGTGATATGACTAATCAATGCCATATGCAGAACATATAAAGCATGGAATTAATTAAATTATATATTATATTATAAATTAATTATAATATAACTATATAACATTATGTTTTCATTCCATTAAATATGAAATAGAAATTAAAGTAGTGTTTATGCATACGTTCGACTTACCGTCTCCATGAACGGTGCATTTCATTTATTACCTCCAAATGTTATGTACTATTTTAAATAAATATATATATACTGGATATATATGTTATATATGTTATCTAAATAATGAATATCATTCTGGAGATAATGGAATTTTGTCCACATGAATAACATTTAATTATAAGAAGATCATTTTGGACTCAAGTTCCAAATATCGACAAAACGACCATTATTAACTAAAATTATTTTATATTGTTTATAACATGGTAATAATATATATATATATAAGGAATAATTAACATGAATATGGTTCTTAAGAAAGTATAAATTATCTTTACTTTATTCTTCAAGAGATTAAATAATGAACGGGTCAGGTCAAACATGAGGTTAATGGTTTCTTATCTCACTTTTAATTCTATGAGATTTCTGTTGTTCACAACTTATATATTTCATGTTGGGTATTTTGTATTTAAATTTTATATATATTATCATTATTATATTTATTTTCATGTAATTCTTTTATTCATTTGGTGGTTATTAACATTTAGTCTTACGACTCAATTGATTACTACGTGGTAAGGGGGTTTCACCTCTCTTTTTATTCCTGTGAGATTCATGTTATATTTTCCACTATTTTAACTTGTGTTGTGAATATACTATACATGATTTTATTACTATGTAATATATTTTAATTTACATGTATTTTAATATTCATTATAAGACCATCCATTCATGAGGTGTATGTTTCATAAGTTATCAAATCCGTAAGGGAATCATTAACCCACTTGTTTTTAAAGGAATTCTCTTTTGTTATGTATTTTAATTTACATCACTTTATGTTGTGATATATTCTTTTATATCCTTATTGCAGTAAATTTTATGTCCAAGAGATGAGATACACTTTTCTCTATCATCAAATAATTTTTTTAATTTTAATATGACGTCGTTAGGTTGTCAATTGTTGGTAAGGGAACATCTTAACCCAAATTCAATTCTTTGGGTTTAACATCAATTTGTTGATTATGTCATTCTATATATATATATGAATGACCAATGATTTTTTTACAATTAATATCAGATAATATTGATTGTATTTATATTTTCACACATAATTATTTAATATATTTATCCTTAATATAAGGATACCATCTTTATTAGGGATTTTGTCTTGATTAACATTTCATTTATACTTCATTGTTCTTATGCGCCAATTCTCTTCTATTTGATGTATATACTGTCCTATGGAATATTATATCATGAATACCATTATTCTCTTAAAATTATAACATTTTGGTTAAATGTTATTACTCAATTATTAGTATTCATGAATCAATCATTTGGTTAGGAACTCTTTAACTAAAATATTGTTTTAAATGTTTTAATGATTTATTGTTCTAAATCATTCAAAATAATGATCACGTTTTAAAAATGGTTTTAAGGATTTATTTATATGGAAATGAATTTTTTGAAAATAAAATTTATCTTAATAGCTTCAATGTAGTATGATACACTTTCATTAAAAAAATCTATTTATTAAATATTTTAAATCGTTTTTAAAATGGTTTGATAAATTATAGATTATGTCAATATTGTGAAATGGTATATTGTGATTGCAATGTGGAAATGTTATCTTTAATTTATGATTGTTTTATGTGTTATGAATATGTTATGGTTATTGGCCATTTTTTACATATATGAGTGGTTCCGTGATAAACCTAGGGCGAGTGAGCCCGAGATAGCTCTCAAATGCATTGGGTAACGTGATAGAGGTAAATGTTAATGTTTCTCCTTTGAGATTAAGGGAATATACAATGATGGGAATTCCAACATAACTCCATATATAGCTATTATAGATACAATGTAAGTATGATATGTATTACACAAGTTACCTTTACGATTTATGATTTCTGTGTATTATTCAAAAGACTTATGATTTAATAAGCTATGTTATGATTAAAATGTACGGTTTCATTGATTTGTATATATTGATGGGCTAATGTTTTCTTTCCTTTTTATAACCCTTACTATGATTTTTAAGCTCATCCCATGTTTTTTAAGATGTTTTTCCCCTGACATAATGATGTATAAGGTCAAGGATGGGATCAAGGAAAAGTTATGTTGTCTAAAACATGGAAACAAACATGTTTCTTTTTTAAGAGATTAATATTTTATGAAAATAATGGAAACTGAGAAGAAGTGTTTCGTGGTAATTTTTGTAGAGAAGTAATAGTTATGTCCTAATTCTCTAAATCACTAAACCAAAAAATGTCCTCAATATGAATTATTCACTTAATTAAAGATTATTTATTTTTTTAGGTCAATTCATTATAGCTCCAATGATTAATTAAGGTATGAAAATCGTAAAAATATTGTTGGTTTCACTAGAATAAAAAAAGTGGGTTTGAATCACACACAAAGACACACCATCTGGTAACCTATAACTTTTTAGCAGTGAGTGACATGAGCTCTAAGATGAGGCACAATTGTCATCCTTTGAAAACAGTCTATGTAATCAATTAATTCACCACATGTTTTTTTAATTCCTAATTTTTTTCCATTTTTTTTGGAAAAAATAAATTATTGTAAAATTAATTTACAATTAGAAGAAACATCCCTATCAATTAAACTCTCTCATTTATAGCATTTTGGATTGATATAAACTGACCAATTTGATGATGTTATAATGGTGTGATTTCAAAATATATATATTCTAAATAAATCTTCCCAAATGATAGTTATCCCTATATATATAATTGATCTATGGTTTCAATAATGATAAAATGTTAAAGTATTACACTTTTTTATAGATTTGTAACACATCATGAATTGTGATATAATTTTCTAATTGAATGAATATCTACAATCAAAAACATATATTCAATTGGTGACTATTAATGAAGAGCATTTTTATACCTATTAAAGAGATGTGATTAATGATATAAGCATACTCTACTAATGATTTTTTGTGATATTAGACTAAGATTCGACACATCATTGACCACCTTGAATAGTTATAGAACAGTCATGAATATTGTATGTTTTTTGTAAAGAAATTTTATAATCACCATAACAATACTCTCTTCATTTTTATTCTTATTATAATGTATCGATTGATTAATGATCAATAATAGTTACAAAAATGAAAGGATATCTTCTGTAATGAATGAAGTTTATGGGATCTATTGACTGATTGAAAATTGATCCCATGATACAGGAGTCAGTATATAAACATACCTCAGAATAGATTTTGTATATGGACTCCTTATTAAATGTTATTCTTTAGACACCCATCTCAAATTAGATTTCTCTAAAGACTCCATTAAAAACTACATCAATGATAAAACCTAACCTAAGATCAAAATCATGGAAAACTAATATTGGTCTATATTGGTGAGATATGTGCTCAAGTATACATTTTGAATGAATAATAGAGTTATTAATCAACAACCTTTATGAAGAATGTTGCCCACAATTTACTGATCTTGAATAAAATAATTTCTAGTTCTGATAGGTGTGTTATATTATATGTTTTTAATGATTTATTATGATCACCTGTTGTTGTGTGTCTATATCATATGAGGCCCATTTATGTTACGTTATGTTTTTAGATTTCATATATGTAATACTTCCATGAGTGATGAAAATAACAAATTTTTTATTTTTTCTTCTAAATTGTAAGGACTTCATGTTATTCATTATTCAATACAGTCTACCCTATTAAATATGATACCATATCATTAAAAGTTGATCTTGGCATATGTGATAGCTGAAAATAATTGTTTTTTATCCCATAGAGTGGTTTTTTATGATGTCATTCATTTTTCAATGGTGTAACCAAAACTAATTTTAGATGACAAGAACCTTTGGGGCTGTTATTGAACATGATGCATTTCCATTAATGAATAAACATGACAAAACATTTTTTCAATTGGATTCCCTGTACATGTTCAGTAGTCAGCCTTAGGTAGATACTCATGAAATAATTCATTTTGGATACTGTGTATTATTTTAGATTCCATGTGTCCAATTATTGATTAAATTTTTCATCTTGATTAGTCATATTCCATGGACCTGATGTAGGTATGACTAAGGAACTTGGTGTAATAAATAACACACAGGTTATCAGTATGTGTTTTTTTTATTATTTGAACATTTATTAATACCTGAAAATCATAATTTATATTTTTTCACATTTTTATAAACACAATGGGGGTGTCCAAATGGGTTTTATTACACTCAACATCTCTAGAAATTTTGATGTTTGAGCATATTTCATGTCTAAGGATCATGTTAAGTGAATGTCTTATAGTGTGGATGTTTAAGCTGATACGAATTTTGATTGAATATATACTAAGAAATTATCATTAATATTCCAAATTTTATTTTTTTTTTCAATTTACACTATATATTTATGTTTAGTATACAAAATAGGGATAAAATGTATTAATTTTTCATAAGGAAGGATTATAATTGATATAATTTGATTCTTCTTTTTAAGTATGGGATGATATAAGTTATTTTTATATTCTTTCTATATGAAATGATATTGTGGGTATTGTTTCCTAAAAATTAGAGTTCAGACTCTCACTGCTAGTCTCTATACTCTTCAGAATGAGGAGACACGTGTGAGGTCAGGTGTCTCTTTTACATGGTCCAAGTCATTCTGGTATGGTTTTACATTATGCAGCCCGAATGATATTGATGTGAAAAACCATTAAGGTAATCATGGATGTTAACTAAAGGGTAGATTCTACTATTGGATCAATAGTTGTATATGATGGTGTAAAATAAAATTCTCATGCACCTACTCTAGTAGCACTGCAAGTAGAAATACCAAATCAATAGTCCCACCATTTGTTCCCAGTCGTGGAAAATGGGAATCAATGTACATGATTAACTAAAATATGACACTATGGAACAATATCCATTATCATTTTTGGATTCTAATGGATATTATAATATCAATACCACATATCCTTCAATGAACATGTATTGTACCAAATTGAGACACCTTAGGATATGAGGGAAAAGCTAGTAATGACCATTCTACAAGGACCCATTTTGTGATTGTATGGTGTGATGGGATTAGAAGACTGATGTGAAATTTTCACCTGGGAGGTCATTATAATAATTTCAACCATTGAATTATATCCAAATATTGAATCTTATATATGTACATGAGTTTATAGATCTATTATAGTGGTATGTGATGGTATCTTCTTTCTATGTGTATTTAATTGAAATACTTTTTAGTCCTCATATCATGAAATGAAATGATGTTCAAAATGAATGGTATATTATGACCAATATAAAAATCAATATCATAAGATATGATTGGAAAATTAATATAGAGTGATATAATATTGTTATATATAAGGTAGATAATATTGATAAAGGTATGGTGGAGGATCAAGATGTTGGTTTTCATTCCTCATTCAGTGATCAGCTATGTGGAGATATTAATGTTATGATCACTTCCACTTATAGTAGTAGAAATTAAATGAATAAGGACAATCAATATTGCAGCGGTATGCATTTGGGGAAAATTTAGGATTTTTCATCCACCTTATGATATGTTACACAATCTCAAATTTATAGGAATGTTACATATTAAAAAAATGTTTTAAACAACACCTAATACTTGTTCTTCCTTTTTCACAAATTTGATTGATAATTGTGGTTCCCATTAATTTATAACTGTTGGAGTTATTAATGTCCATGTTATCCCTCAATAAACTTATGGGGATAAAATTTTATGATTTAATAGATTCCAAAACTATCATATAGTCATTAATTGTAATGTAAATTTATAGAAATTCAATTTTATAGAGTTGAAAATCCTCAATTTTATTGACAACATTGTTTGGTTGGCATGCATCTGAGAACACATTGATTTAAATTGATGATGAGAATTATTAACATCTCCCAAGGTAATAATATACATGATAAAACAAGGAATGAAAGAGGTTTGAGGTTGGGATATCCCAAACATTAGTCATCATGGGATGATAAGGACATGCATTTTATACCAATAACTATTAATATATTAAGTGGTATCCCCCTTGATATTTCCTCCGGCTGTGGATACTTTACATGAATTAACATTAGATGAATAAGATATCTTCATAGTAAAGGTTTTGAGTTTGATATTAATGTTATGATGTATTCAAATACCTATTAAATAACACATTATCAAATAGATTTTGATGATACAAAGGATCTCTAATTACACCTCATGAACAATGAAATAAGTGATTCATCAAGAAAAGTAAATCCCCATGTAATGTGACAATTTTTGAATTTAAAAAATTGTATGGAAGATAATGAATTTTAATAAAATAATATAATATGAATATGTTGGTATTTAGGACTTTATATAATATTATAATAATGAAAAATAATTTTTATCATTTATGGGGTGCCTAATGCGTCCCAATGGTTGATAATAGATCAGGACATCACTATCTTACGGTTAGATAGGAGGATATCTTGAAGGTTATTTCTCAAACGATATATGGGCTATATGACTATGGTCTGATGACATGTGAACTGATAAAGGGATCATATGTTTTCAAAGATCACATTCAGTATTTCCCACCCATATCATGACTCATTCATTATAGTGTTCATTGATGAAATCGTCATCTACTCAATGAAACTAGAGAAACCTGCTATATATTTCAATATAGTAATCTGTACCAATTTAATATATTATATATAAGAGAATATATTGAATTTTATCATTTGGGTTACTATGTTAAAATTATTGGGACACATAATTTTCATATGGGTATATCCATTCAACAATAGAAAGAATTTGTATTTATTTTCATGAAATGTCACTTGAACATGATCAAGATTAAAATATTTAATTTACTATAATGATTATATCATCATTATATCATGGAATTATACTGATTATTAGCATTAATAAATGTGATAAATCAGAATATAATGATGTTATAATAACATGAGTAGTGTGAAGATTCTTTTATAGATGTGAATAGTAAGATGACTATAGACCTAGGGATTTTACTTCTCCTATAATAGATCCATTAGGTTGTATAATATGATGTTGATGAAGAAGGGGGTATAATATGTTTTAAGAAAGATATGACCCTATAAATAGTAATATCGTAACCATTATTTTTTACATGGAAGGTTTAGTACCTTCCTTGATGTTATATAATTATTCTTTTTTGGTATATCCCAATATAAGTCATGTAAAACTCTAGTTTTATGTATGTGGTTCTATCTCCATGTTATGTTTGATGAAATTCATTTATATAGTTTTATACTGTTTTTATAAATGAAATGGCATGAATTATTGATTTATTTGGGCTTGTGGAAATTGGTTTTCCATAATATATGGGTTCTATATTGTTCTTGTAAAAGAAAGGTATTTTTTAAATGAATTGTTAATTTTTTTTAAATGATTTTCAAATCATTGATGTGAATAAATGGTTTAGAAATAGAGCGCATAGAAATAGTTGGGTAATTTGGTGTAAGGTATAGATTATGGGCATTGTGCATGTATTATTAGTGGGTTCATTCATTTAGAATTCCTCTACATAAAAGGCCTATTGTTATAGGTAACATATATTGATATTATTTGGGTATTTACTAATGGGGTATTTGACACCTCATTAGGCATGGGTTCTAAGGGGATGATTTTTGATATTTTAAAGATTTTGGTGTATGTATTCTACAAGACTGACCTATATTGATACTCTGAATGTTCTTTAATTTTCATTGGATTATAAAATAATAGCTAGTTAATCAAGGGATATCATATGATATATGATTTACTCTTTTGTTTGATAATATATATATATATAATTCATTAAATCCTTTATGCCTTGAATATTTAGGGAATGATCAATGATATTTTTGAATTAAAAATTTTTTCTTAGGTTTTTTATATTAAAATAGTTAACTATTTATCATGACTTTTTAATTTAATTATTAATATTTTTCGGATTATTTTTTTATTTCTTATTATGGAATAATTGGTTGGGTCCATATTGAGCATATTATCTCATTTCATACACACCCCTTCGATGACATGGAGACCATTATATGTCTATCAATATAGGAAATGTAAAAGTGTTTTAGTGATGTGATGATGTTTGTATCAAATATGTTCCATAATTATTAGTGAGATGGTGGGATAAAAATTATGACATCACAAAGTGTATATATCTTCCATTTTTTTGTGGTCCTATGATATGACACTTATACATTGTGATCTTCCAATTAATTTGGTGTTTTATCATTTCCACTATCATAAATTAGTTATGAAATATGTTATCTCATATACTATTTCTCTTTTATAAATATATATATCATATTTTTTCTTCCAGTGAGTAAAATCATTTCCTTTTGCTGTTTTTATGCCCTGGTGATAGTCTCTATAACATTTGGACTAATAATTCCATTTTGGTATGAAAAAATACAGGTTGTGTTGCATTTTGAGAGTGTATCTTGGATGTGATCTCCACTGAACAAGTTATAAATCTATGATCCATATAGGAATCCATCATCTTGTAAACCAATAATCCCATTAATCATTTCCACTCTCCAGATGTTTACTCACAAATATCATATCCTCCATGAACCTAACAACTATTATCATAGTCTATGATGTTTTGATTCCTATATGTATACACTATCTCTTTGTTAGAATTCATTGGATAGTCCTCCCAGTTCCCTTTCCACAATCATAGGCCCTTCTATGTAATGATATAATTAATTCTTATATGGTCAATATAGTAAACAAACAATCACCAAAGGGATAGAATATAAAATATATCAATGAATAAACCATTATTTTCAACAAAATGGGTTTATTAGTGTATTTCAACACATGGGGGTGTTGGCCATGTGACTCCAAAGTAAATATAACCCCCCTATTCATCAGCATTCATCTAAAACCTACACATAATACTTCATAGAACACATTTTATATGGTCCCATTATAAGGTATTGTCAAATACAAAGCAAGAATCTACCCCTTTAAAGATTATGAAATGATTCTTAAATTTTTCTAAAATGTGTGATCTTTAATGACATCTTCATCAATGTAGTAATTTGTTCTAATAGATTAGAAAATAATGAACAATATGTTATTAATATGAAGGATATTTGAAAAATCACTTAATCTCAAAAACATTCAAGTGACCTATCAAGGAAAACCCATAGACCACATTCTTGGGGTATATGGACATACCAATAATTTTTACAATGTGCAATTTAAAATTAAGCCTCTTAGTCAAATATTTATACTTATTATAATTGGTTTAGGGATATTGGTTAAATATTGTACCAAATAATACATCATGATTTGTTGAATGTTCCTCTAATTTTGGTGAGTACATGAGGATTTCATGAACAGAAAATATGATGAACACATCTAAATTATGGAGGAAGATGATTTTCATGTGATCCATGAACACTACTGTAATTTTCATCAAAATTAATTTAATAATCAATTAGATTTATTTCTCTTAAAATTTCAAAAGCATTTCTTTAAAATTTTATCATCTCTAAACCATATATTGTTGTAGCTTGATCAAAGTGAAACCTTGGTCATACAATGAGTTATCATTAATAGATTTCAATAAATACTGATCATGGAAAATAGATACGTATTCTTCACCATAACTTGGATTATCTTTTAATAAAAAATTAAATCTTGAACATTATTATCCATAATATTGGAGAAAAACAAACTTTCTCCCAATGATGATGCACTCATCATGAGAAGGCCCTTGTAGTAAAAGTCATCATCATGAAACTTGATATCCATTATCATTGATATAACTATATGAAAATGGGGAATCAAAATGGTCTACACTCCCAATATGAGCTATATTCCAATGGAAATTCCCCTAGTAGGATTAATTCTAAAATTTTTGTCCTAAAATTCTTCCTTATAGATGTTCAATTCAATTGTAAATGGAGATCGGTCACCGGTGATGATAATAAAAAAGGAAACACCTCCATCTATTTCATGTCTATCTTATGTTGAATAATTTATAGACTCAATACTCTCACTTATAACTCTATATGAATACACAACTTCTTTTCATTTATGTTTCCTTCTTCTGGTTTTTTTGGAGAGAAAGTGGAATTTCTGGAAAATTTCAAAGTACCCACCATGTACATTCTGAGTAAACTCCATGTACTCAGTTATCACGGGTATCCATGTTCTTTCCATGTAGCGGCCATGCACACGACCATGGTGGGGTGACCTAGACGCCTCCTAAAGAAGAGAACAGAAATGGAGAGAACATGCAGTGTACTTTAAATGTACATGGCATGTACTTTCTTTCCATAAACGCAACTGGTTTGCGTCTAATCATCAAAACCATCTTCTTCTAGGTTTTCGTTATCTGAGAGATCTTGTATGGCTATAATCCTTCTATGATCCCCCGAGCCTCCATTCAATCTCCTATTTGACCACCGTCAATTGGGTTGGGATCGCATCGGTAAGCTATCTCTTCTACCTGATCCTCATTTCATAATTACTTTTATTTCTCACGTTATTGTATATTAAACGTTGTAGACATATTTTTAGATCTTTTGAGTTCTATGGGGATTCAAGCCTTGAGGGTCACATATAAAGATCTCCTAACGTCAAGGTAGGTGGTTTGTGCCTTTCTGTAGGAAGCCGTTGAATTATATGTTCAATTTTTCCAAATACCCTTGAATGAGGGATTGCACATTTACTATTTTCGCCCAACTGTTTCCCAGATATGCTTGTATGATTGATTAGATGATAATTGATTATGAATAGGGTGAATTGAAGTGCTTTGGATGTGTTTCCCAAGCATGTTTTTCCTATTTTGACAGTTGGGTCTAGTTTTCCTGTTAACATGTTGTTTACTTTCCCATGCCTAGTATTGTATGATGTTGTGACTGTTGTTCTGTTATTCTATTATGTTTTATAATGCTAGAAAAGTATTTCTAAGGTTTACCTTGGCCGATACACACTGCTACACTTTCATGACTTACACAGGTCCGTGAGAACCTGGTGTATAGACCTTAGGGATAATGGACGTTAAGGGATTCTCTAGATTGTATGTTTTACGTATGATGCGATACCATATGGGTAAGTCACTTTGAGTTCTTCCTTAGAGTGTTTGTAGTTCCTTGATGTGGGCCACAAAGGTATTGTGTTGCAAGTTCTTCCGTATACCACCTTTAGTTACCAATATGATACTATAGGAGGGATTGATGACGAGTGCTTCCCAAGAGAGACTATGATTAAGCTAAAATATAGGGTTTAGACTAAGTTTACCGCCCAGAGGGTTTCTTGTACATGCTAGGTAGGACTATAGGGGATAGGCTGTGGGTACATCTCATAGGGTTACCTATTGTGTTTTTTATTTTTGATTAGCTGTTGCATGTTATGTGGTGATTTGAATTCTTTGAAACTATGGATTGTTTACTACTGAGTACTTCTTTGTTTCTTACCTTCCGTACATTATCTTCCATATATTCACTTACTCATTGGCACAGATCTCGTGGTGGATGCCTACTTGAATTTAGTATCACTCCCTGTTTGGTCCATGCTTTTGGGCCCCAACAGATTACATTGTTTGAGGTATAGATAAGGGCAATCTCCCTTCAACTTCAAGTACATGATTTTTGTGGAGCTAGAGAGTATAGGACCAATCTACGTCTTGCGATGTTGAGTAGTTATTTACTTTCTTTCTTTTGTACACTAGTTTAGTATTTTTTTAATTCCAGCATTGTGATTTGTTTGGATGCTTTCCTAGACATATGTATCAGGCAACATTTATATATATATTTGTGATTTAGTTTATTACTTACAGTCTTCCACTATTTACTTTTGTATGGTTTTTCACTGTTTCCGCTACTGCTATTGTTTTCATCTATTCTTTTACTTCTATAATGAGGGCATAGTTTCCCCACTATCATAACCAAGTCCCTCTCTGTAAGATGGTAACCTCTGGTATTGGGGGAAATGTTCACGACTCCATGTGACCAACCAGTTACAAGGAGCCTCTGGCTGGCTTCTGGAACCGGGACATTACAAAGTGTTATAAGAGGAATTATTTTCCATTGACTTATTGTTTGGAGCCTTTAGCCATAGATAGGAAGGAATAAGTACTTGGTAATAAGTTGTGCCTGGAAATAGCTAACATGGGTACATGTAAACGCCAAACTACATTGTTTATTGCAATCTTTATGGTTTTTCAAGTTTACGGTTGTTTTTTTACCATTGGGTAACCCACATGCTTTGAGATATTATTGATAACATTATTAAGGTTCTATTTAAGTCGTATCCCAATGAGATGAGGGTATGCCACCTCATGCATTATAATGTCACTTGCTAGAAATCACATGTCCTGGGTTTTTGTCATTCCATTTAGGGTGCATTAGTTATTTCATTTTGTTATGATTGATGTTGTGCTCGATATGCATGTAGTTGTGATAGTTGACTTGATAAAATCTTTTCCAATAGATAGGGTATTGTTTGTTTAAGGTTTTGTTGATTGGATGCCAAACATTAGTTCTTGAGGTGTTTGAGACCTAATAGACTGGAGATTTGTGTATAATTTCCTGGTTTAACATGTTTGTTACATGTATATATGAAAAAAATTTGATTCTCAGGGAGTATGGGCCCTCACCGATCATAATTTGGCACTTAAATGTTCATTTTAGTGTTTTTCTGGGCTCTGGATTAGTTTCCGAGTATTACTATCAGGAAAAACCTAGAATACATGTTGTGTATATTGGACTATATGTCATGTGTTCTTCTGTTCGGGAAGAAACTATTTTTCTTAAGTACACGCCTTGTACAGTATGTACATGACGTGTAGTCTCTAGCCGTGTCATTGGTCATGTGGGTAGGGACACAGGATAGAGAAAACCTGGAGTGAACACATTATATATCATCCATACACGCCGTGTGTTTGACCCTGTGCCCACCTGTTTTACTAACAACATAGTTTGGTAGATTAATATCTAACAAATTTCGTGTACCATGTAAACATACTGTGTATTCTAACCCAGATAACTAGTTGTGTCACGAACAACACAGGTCGGTGTTATCCTTTCTCGTACACACTGTGTCTGTCTGGAACATGATGTGTAGTGTGAGCCATGTGTTTGACCGTGTCACTAACAACAAGAACCAGGTGAAGTTTGTCTAGTACACATCATGTCTATCTAAAACATTCCATTTAGTCTTCCCTTTGGAGATCCATGTGGCTTAGCCATTTAGAAGGACTCAGGAAGGTCTATATTATTCAAGTACACCTTGTGGGTAAGGAAAACATGATGTGTGTTTTGGGTGTTACATGACCAGTTTTGGCCGATGTAGATGCCTATGTGAATGGATTAAGGGAACACGCCGTGTATGAATTATAAATGTCGTGTAGTCATGTTTTGAAAAACATGAATTCATTCATCCTTCTTTTTCCTTTATTTCTATTCTAGTTTTTAGGCCTTGATAATATTGATCTATGGTGAGTGGTTGACCTTGCTATGTGATGCCACTGAGACATCCTACAACTGTACACTAGTTGCCAGGAGGTGTAAAAGCATCAGATATGGCTGATAAGGGACTTCCAGCAAATCCTCTTATAGTTCCAGTCTTGGGACCGACCATTATCCCAAACACAGGTGATGATACACAGTTTAGGAAAGGCTTTATGAGGATGATGCAGACCTTTTAGGGAGCACCACCTCCTTCCCCGTTGAAGACTAACCTGACATAGGACATCCAGCAGCAAGATCCTCCCACATTCACTAGGGATGGATGACCCCAGTTTGTAGAGTCATGGCTAGTAGTCATGATTATGATCATCGAGCATCTGGATATGCTTCTAGAGAGGAGGGTTGATCTCTTTACCTATATGCTTTGGGATTCTTCCAAGAGGTGGTGGGATGTGATCTCACAGGCGGGGTGCCATCAGATCATGGCATGAGATGATTTTTAGCACATATTCATTGACTACTTCTATCCAGAGACCCTGAGGGTCGATCGAACTGGAGAGTTTATGATTCTAGAGTAAGGAACTCTTTCTTTCATTTATTATTCTTCCCTCGTTACCAAGATGTAGCAATTCATGCCTATTCTAAGAGGCGATAAATAATTCCTGGCAAGGATGTTCGACGCTGGTTTTAGGTACGACATCTGATCATAGGTGAACATATTCAGGTTGACTTCTATCACTTCTATAGTAAACATGGTGCTGATCGCAGAGCGTAATCTAAGGGATTCTGGAGTTTTGAGATAGGGCGGATCAACATCTGGGTTTAGTATTCTTCCTTCTTACAGTAGGAAGTGCCATAGGGAGTCCTCACATGGTGATCCATGGAGGCAAGCCACTTCTTTTGGTAGCCAGGTGGTGTGAAACATGTGCGGGAAGAGTGGGCATACGATGCCACATTGCCTGAGTGACCAAGAAGAGTACTGATCTTGCGGCAAGATGGGTCACCTTCAGCTCTTCTGCTAGATAATTTAACCAACAACTGCTGAATGGGGATCTTCTATAGATCCTCATTTAGGAGTACAACCACCATTTTCCCACCAATCCGGGAACTGGAGTTCTTTTGGCCGTTCAGGCATAGGTGGAGGTCGTGGTCGTGGTGGTCAGTCGCCGATCCTTCAGAGATAGAAAGATGGGTCAGCTAACAGTGGACAGGTAGGGTCATAAAGCCATGGAGTAGGCCAAACATTTGTAGTGTAGCAGACCCAGTAAGAGCTGGATCCTGGACCCTCTACAGTTTGTGTTACAATCCTAGTGTCCTCAGTTTTATCTTCATCTCTTTTCGTTACAGGAGCTTCCCATAGCTTTATATCTATTGATATTGTGATGATCTGTAGGCTCTATGTCTTTTATTCTGATGATACCTTGAAACTAGACACTTCATTGGTAACTAGAGAGGCTACTATACGTCATAGTAAGGAGTTACCTCTAGAATTTGGTGGGTGACACTTATTATGGGACAAATATTTCCTAGAGATGACATGCTATGATTTCATTATAGGAATTGACTGTCTAGTTTCCTTCACGGCAGTCGTCGAATCTTACCAACGGAGGGTGAGTTTCACATCCCCATAGGGTGGATCTTTTCTTCATAAGGGTGGGTGGGACGTCTAGGTGTGAAGACCAGGACCCGAGCATCATGGGCTGGGAGGAGTTATAGCTTGGATTGCTAGTTTATATCTACATGATCTGGGGAATTCAAAGTTATACTTTCCTATAGTGGTGGATCATTTAATGGACATGTTTTCAACAGACTTTCCAGTTTTTCCTCTAGAGAAATAGGTGGAATTTTCTATTGACCTCCTTACAGGAGTAGAACCATTGACCATTCCTCATAGGATGGCTACTCCAAAGTAGCAGGAGCTCAAGAAGGAGTTATAGGAGTTGTAGAAAAAGGGTTTCATCCGACCCAGTACTTTTCCCTGGATTTCTTCCCAATTATATCAAACCTTTATGGTTTACATAGTGGTTAAATATGATAATCTCATTTGAGGTTGTGCGGACTACCGCCCCCTCAAAGTGAATTGATTCATTAATGCCTTATGTGGGATGTATTAAAGAATGAGATAATGATAATATATATTATATTATAATTTAATTATAATATAACTATGTATCATAATGTTTTATTTCCATTAAAATAAGCAATTGAAATGAAAGTAGAGTTCATGTGTACGTACTGCTTACTGTCTCCATAAACATTGCACTTCATTTATTACATCTAAATGTTATGTAATATTATAAAAACATGTATATTATAGATATATACGATATATATTATATCCAAATGATGACATAATTATGTATATAATGAAACTTTGACCACATTAACAACATGTAATTATAAGAAGTCCATTTTTGACGCAAGTACCAAATATCAACAAAACGAACGTTATTAACCTAAATGTTTGGATAATGTTTATAACATGGTAATAAGTGATATAAAAGGAATAATAAACATGAAAAATGTTCTTAATCAAGTATAAATTAACTTCAGTTTATTATTTGGGATATTAATGAACGATCGGGTCAAGTCGGATATGAGGTAAGGGAATTCATCTCAATATCTTTTCATTGAGGAATATTGTATTTTAATACACGATTTTCTTCTATACATTGTATAAACACCTTTTAAATTTCATTTCATCCAAAGGGTATCTTTTTATACGAAGCGTTTTACTAAACGACAAAAAGGAATGACTTTTTTTAACGTAAGCGGTGACAACGACCTTTCCGCCGCCGTGAGTATTATTTGATCTTTGGCTTCCTTAAGAAGCCGGAATGTTTTTAAAAGGAAAAATAAATACCATATACTCTTTTTTCATATTTTGGTATTGAAAATTATTTTTAGAATGGATTTATTATTTCAATATCTTTAAATGATATTTTATTATTTCACTACGGAAATGTTATCTTTCCTTTATGCATATGTTTTGTGTTATGATCATGTTATGGTTCTTGGGAATTATTTATGTATACGGGTTGTTCCATGATAAACCTAGGGCGGGTGATCCCAAGATAGATCTCCAATTAATGGGATAACATGACGGAGGTAAACGTGAATGTTTCTCCCATGAGATTTAGGGAATATACTGTGATGGGTATTCCAATGTAACTCCCTATGTATATGTGATAGCTACAATGTAAGTATGGTATGTATTCCGCAAGTTAACTTTATGATTTATGATTTCTATCTGTCTTTCATAAATCTTATGAGTTCATGAGGTAAGTAAATGAGTTCATGTTTTGTATGTATTTATGAACAAATATTTTTATTCATTGTTTTGTACCCTTACTGAGCCTTTTATGCTCATCCCATGTTTTGAAATGTTTTCACATGACTTAAAGATGAATAGGGTCAAGGATGGGATCATGGAAAATTAATTCTATCTAAAACATGGAACTAGACATGACCCTTTTTTTCAATTGTTTTTATTTTATAAAAAAATGGAAACTGTGTTGAAATGTCTACCTTGTAATCAGTTGAGATGTAGTAGTTATGTCCTAAATCTCTAAAACTCTAAACCTGAGAAGATCCGCAATGTGAATTATTCATTTAATTCCATATTATGTAATGTTTATGGTTGGTTCCTTATATTATGACCACTTTGATTATATTGGATCATTTATTATTATTTAATTCAAAGAAGTCTTAAAAGTGTTAAATTTAAAGTTTAATAACTAAACCATTTTTAATATAGGGTTACAAATAAGATAAATTCGACTATAGATATTCAATTGAAATATAAAACGATTTTCTACATAATGGGTTTTATTTATTATTTTATATGTTAGAAAAATTAATTTAATTATGACTAAATGATGATGTAGGAATTATCTTATTAATGAAATATTAAAATAATTGATATTATAAATAGCCAATTAAATGTAATTTGAGAATTTTTATGAATTTCACTAATTTTAATGGTTAAGATGACATATTAGGGTTGATTAAATGAATTTTAGTTGAAGTAATAATGCTGTTGTAAATTTAGAAAAAACAAAATACCAAATAGTGTCAAAATTAACATAATAGAGTTTTTAAAACAAATAATATATTACTAATTGGTATTGTATTCTTAAAAATATAAGGATCCTAAAAAGGGCTTAAATACTACTATATATTTCATTAATTAACTACTTGGGGTTCTATTGGATGTTTATTGTTTGTTTACTAACAATATAATATAAAAATACAAAGAGACATGGTAAATCTAAAACTATTTAACTAAGAGTTAAATCTAAATGATAAGGTTAAAATAGGGACCCAAACCTATCTAAAACCTATAAGTTGATTTTTTTTCAACCCATACCCACCATATAATTTAAATAATTTATTTTGGAGCCATTAGAAACCGAATATGAATTTATTATAAAATAATATATTATGTTTTTCCTAAGATACCCCTCACCCATCTTTTAAAAGGGAACTTCCCCTTCCCTCAAATTCATAGTTCCAAAGCCATTTTTCTCGACCAAAACCTTCCCAAATATCATCCAAAAAATCCTAACATCATCATAGAGGCCATACATTGGTCAAAAATCCATCTTATGGATCCATTTTGATCAAATCAAAAGGAAGAACCTGAAGAGGAGATAAGGATTTCATCACCCTCTTTCAGCTTCTTTTATTCTTCCACATACTCTTTCTTTGTTATTACCATACCAAGATAATAAATCCAGGACATTATATATACTATGATGTTATTATAAATATTTCATAACCATATTAATTATTCTATCCATTCTATGAATGATAATGTCACCATGCGTGCGTACGTACGACTTATCATCTCCATGGTGTGGTGTAATATGTTATTCATCACTATGTTATTTGGATGGATATAAGGATGAGTAAAATGTATATAAAAAATAAAAATAACATTCTAATGTATCTGTAAAATTAATATTCCATCCAACTCCACACCATTAAGGAAATTATATTGTCGCTCGTGCGTACATACGGATTACCGTCTCCATGACGTGATTCGATTCATTTCCACGTTCACCATATCGATGATTATAAAAATATATATTACTAATAAAAATTTAATATATTAAATAATAATTCTACTGGATATATATATATATGTGATTATTTTCTTACATTTTTCTTATACACTTACTTTCGTTCAATACGATATGAAAACAGAAACAGCGTTTATGCGTATGTACGGCCTACCGTCTCCATAAACGGTGTTTTCCATTTCATATATCTATCAATTATAAATATTTATATTCTAAAAATATATGATATATGAATCATGGTTTTTATTCTGGATTTATTTAAATCATGACTTATATGATATGGTCAAGAATAAAAAGTTAAAATATGTACGATAATGATAGTGATTATTAACTGAAATGTTAATTTAACATGTAAATCATTATTAAATGGGTTGTATAAAGTCATAAATGAACCATGTATGATATTATAAATATTAATATTGTTCTGGTATAATCTAATAACATACAATTATCATTATAAAAATGGTTAAACATACCCTCGACCAAAGGAAAGTGCATGGTAAGGGGTTTCTTATCTCACATTTAATTCCGTGAGATTTCCATAGTTCGCCACTTATTTATTACATGTGGTGTATTGTGCACATCCATTTGATATATATTATAATGATTATTGTTATAATCATGGTGTTATATGAATTATTTGGTTGTTAGTAACTTTTGGTCATATGAATCGATTTATTTCAATGTGGTAAAGGCTTTTCATCTCACTCCTTATTCCTGTGAGATTCATGATATATTGCCAATATTTACTTTTTTGTGGTGTATATACTACCCATAATTGTATTCTTTGTGTATTAAACATTAATTTATGTGTATTTACATTTACATTATATGATACTCCTTTCATGGGGTGTGTGTTTCATATGTTACAAAATTCGTATGGGTTAATTCCTAAATCTCGTTATTATTTGAGGTTGATTTTGTGTAAGTTTTCACAGGGAAATATTTATAATACTTGTCCATGTTTCATAAAATAATTTTAAAAGGGATTATTTTTAAGGGAATCTTTTACTAAAAGATCATTTTAAATGTTTTAAAAGATTTAATCTTCTAATCATTTCTCATTAATGTCTATATTTTTAAAATGGTTTTATGGATTTATTTATATGGACATGAATGTTTTGAAATGATAACTATTTTAAAAAGTATAAAAGTGGTATGTGTCAATTTTCTTAAAAAAACCAAATTAAATTAATACCTTTATAAATTGTAAAAATTATAAATGATTTCATGAAAAAAGGTTATATATCTTCAAGCATTTTACTGATCATTTTCATTTATATCAACCTCCTTTATTTGATTTTAAACTTGTTTGATATTGATTTATTATGATAAAAATCATTCATATTTTATTTAATGTTTTGTGATATGTTTGACTGTGGATGTGTTATTTTTATACCATTCCTGGTTTATAGATAATGTATTGATATTTTTTTGTGCTAGTTTAAATATGAATGTTTATTTAATATTTCAACCTTTCCTTTGATGAATGTATTGGACTAGTATGTTCTGGGTTGGGTTCCCATTACAGCACACCCTTTGGGTTGGAGTTCAGTTAATGAGGCTCTCCGGGTTGGATTCTGGTTACAGAGGCTCTCCGGGATGGAGTCCGGTAATAGAGGCTCTCCGAGTTTGGGTCTGGTTATAGTAAGCCCAAGGTCCTTACATGAGGCCTTGAAAGAAAAATTAATGTTTGGTACTATACATTACCTCATTATGAAATTATTTATTACATGTGATTATTTGACTAGTAGAATATCCATGTGCATGTTAATATGGTAATGTATGATTTATTTTTTCATATTATGTTAATTTTTATGCTTAAAATTATATTTTATTTTATTAAACATCTTTCCTTAAACTAATAGAGCTTATTCACCCTTACTGAGCATCTGAGCTCACTCATTTCTTATATTTTATTTTCCCAGGATCCAATGAAGTGTTTTCTGATGGAGATGTAGGATTAAGCTAAGGGAATAATGGCATTCTCAGTGTATTTTTTTGGTGTTGTATGTTAGGATGTGTAATTTAATGTTCATGTATCTAATCTATTTTCCAAAACTACTAAATTGATCAGTCTTTCAGGACGTGATTCCGTGTAATCATTCCAATGTATTAAAATAATGCACCGACACTACGAATCTAGGGTCGGGGCGTCACACTGTTCTGCTCCATTATTATTCATGATGATGGCTTATATTAGTTCTGAACCATCATTATATTTCTCGTGCATCAAAACAGCATGTATTGCTTTACTGGTGACATTCAAAGTGGTGATTTCATTAGAATCTGCCTCAATGTTGTCTTTGTTAATGGTGTCATATATATCTGAACCAGATTCCATGTTAATCCTTTATGCGGATAGATGAGAAGCCTCCACCACTATATCGTCTTGATGAATGATGGATGGACAGGAACCAAAAACAAGAACAGGCTCAAGAAAATGATTTCCAATGGTCAATATCTTTTATATTTTCTTGATTATGAAAAAGAAAAACATGAAGAACATAAGTTTGTTTTCCATCGAATCATTTTGATTCGATGATATGAATTTTATTAAGATAGATTTGATTATTTATAAACAATTTTTATTTATTAAAAATGATAATAATGATAGACTAGATCTTATCATGGATAGTAAAAACATTCTTATACATAATGGTAAGTTTGAAAAAAGTAAATAACATTATTAGAACAAAACATCACAAAGGTTCCTAAAAATAAATATTATAGTTGAATTTATTCAATGAATGAAGATATTTTAATGTGTTTCTAAGGATTAAATAAATATTGAAATAAAAACATAATACAATTTAAATTTTAAGATATCATTATATGTTTACATTGGTATATTATATGTGAAATTTGTTTTATGAAATTTATTTGATGGGGGAAAATGTAACACACAAATATTGATGAATATATTTTCATGAATTAATGTCATGTTTAATAGATTTACCATCAATTGAAGCAAAAAGAAAACATTCAATGACATATAATATTGATTTTTATTGAAAATTAAATAATAATAATAATAATAATTCCTAATAAAAAATAATAATCAATTTGAAATAAAACACTTTTACAAAAAAAAATGTATTAAATCGTGAATTTATTAAAAATAATTTTTTATATAAACTATATTTTCATAAAAAATTAAAAAAATTACAAATAATCGAATATTTAATTTTTTAAATTAATTTATTTTAATTATCCATAATATCAAATTTATCATATGATTAAAATTTAATATTTTTTTGAATAAATTCATTTTTAGATGAATATTGAGAAAAATAGTTCTAAAAAAATTATAAATAATATGAATTTATCAATAGTTGGGTAATACCTTGAAATTTATTGTAATATTTAATGTATAATATAGTATTTTATGTAATGAATTTATGTAATATAAAATATAATTTTGATTGAAGGAATCATATGTATATTAATTTAGAACATATCTAACATTTGATATAAATTTAAAATATGTATAATCTTATTTCTATTAAGGATTCATTTTAATGGTATGATTTTTTTGGAATGATTCACAAGCCACATAAATATTAGAAAAACTATTTAATAAAAAAATTAATTTTATGCTTTGTGCACACAATTATTAAAATTTACACTTCTATCATTTTAATGTTTAATTAAAAAATATAATTTCATATTTTAAATTATTATTTCCATATATTGTATTAGGTTACATTTCTATTTTGGGAATAAAAGTTTGAATGCAAGGATTAATGTTAGTGTCTTTGATAATTATAAAAATATTATAATTTTATAATTGTTTGGTTACTATTTTGTAGCATTCATAATATTAAATATATTGATATCAAAAAATTAATAACCATGATTTTTTTTTATAAACTCATATATAATTATATTAAAACATATTTATTTGGTAATCATGACTAAAGGTGATTAATAAAACATAATGAAAAAAGAAACATCAACCTATAAAAAAGTTGGTTTATATATTATATGATTTAATTTAAATGGATTGTTTGTATTATTTAAAAAATTTCATTGGATTTAATGAAATTCATGTTTATTTTCATCAAAACACAATATAGGGGTAATATAATTGTTTTAGGGAAAATAATATTATACAATTAAAAAACTATTTACCGTTGTAGAAAAAAATGGAATGATGTAAAAAACTAATGGTAAATAATTTAAAATATATTATGTTTTTATGGAAAATTATATTTATAATATTTATTAACCTTATATCACAGGAAAATTCACTATTTCTCAAATTTGATGCCATTGGAAAATGAATTTCTTCATTAAATTTTGGAAAAATAATGGGAGTTCACAAAGGAGAAATTTCTTCACTTATAAAATTGGATACATGTACCGCCTCATATACTATCCAATAGATATAATTTATTAAAAAAATCCATATTTATACTTATATAAAGATATACCATATTTCCCAAGAGAATGATAATAATAATTATTACATATAAAATTATTTTAAAAGGAACAGTCTAGATAATGTTCAATGCCCCAAAAAATAACATTGTATATGCCTTATCCATTATTTATTAATAATTCACATCTGTTCTGACATTAAAATATTAATATAATTTCAAAAATATAATTAATATAAAAAATATTTTTTATAATAGATGATTGAAATTTAATTATATGGTTACAACCAATAGTAAAAATATATGATCATTGATTATGTGGTTGTGCGAATTGCCACCTACACAAAGAGACTCTTTAATTTTTCACAACCACCATTGATACCCATATATATTTATGGAAATAAAGAATAAATGGGTCATATATACACTACCAGAAAATCTGGTTTCTGCGCCTCTGGACACGGGCGACCGCCGTTGGCGGTCGCTATTGATAATATTAGCGACCGCCATTGGCGGTCGCTAAAACTAATATTATTTTAGCGGGATTTTTCCCGCACCCACTTCTATCTTCTTCATTTTCCCCGCTGCAACCTGCCGCCCATGTCGTTCCGCAGTAGCGCCGGTGTCACCCCCCACCGCCACCCCTACCTCGGCCACCACCGTCACCACCCCTCTAAGCCTCCCATTTCCCCGCTGCAACCCCCACCGCCACCCCTACCACACTCGGCCACCACCATCTCCACCCCTCCCTTCGACCACCGTAGTTTCGCCATGGATGGCGGCCACAGTCCACCATGTCCACCACGGTTGTCCCTGCGTGCCCATCGTGTTTTCTGCATAGGGACCTTTAGCGACCGCCAAAAGCGGTCGCAAGGCGGCCGCTAAAGACCATTAACGACCGCTTTTGGCAGTCGCTAAAGGTGAAAATTGTAGTAGTGATAATATAATAATTATAGTTATCCAAATCTTAATAATAAACATTTTATCTCTCTTGTATGTTAGGGATCTAAAATGTTAATAATGCATTGTGTGGACTTCCACCAACCTAAAGTAACATTTCTCGTGTTGTGTTTGGTTTAAAAACAAATTTGATATGTGAAATAATATAATATCATATATGACCACGTAATCATAATTAATGATAAAATATTATATATATATATATATTAAAATATTTACATAACATTGATCCTGGAATTGTTACATTAATATTAAACTCAATAACATGGATTCCAATATTCTGTTTGCAAAAAATCTACGAAACATACATTTTACAAAAATGATATATCAAATACATTCATAGAATGAAATTATAACATTATAAACTATCATAAAACATAAATTATTATACATTGTATGATTAGTTAATGATTTACATTCTGTTAAAAATGAATTATAACACCGTTATTAAAAAATTAAATCCAAATGACCAATATTAATCACAACCTATATTTAAAATATTTTATAAAATATTTATTAAAATATATTGAATAACGATTTATTAAATTTATTAAATTTTATATATGTGAATATCTTTCATGAAGATAATATTAATATTAATATGTGTTTGAATGAATTTGAGAGTGAATTACCCAAAGTGTGGAAATAAGGTCAGTTTTTCTTTTTCACATTTTCAACACAACTAGACAGGTAAAATGGTGATCACAATTAATTTATTTAAATGTTTTATAAAATTAACCACTGATTTAAAATATAAAAATGTTTTCCATTTAATTATATTTATATTCCCAAATAATGTTATTTAACTCAATGCTCATTAATTATTACATTATATTTAATACCATAAGTGTCTTATTGAATGGATTTATTATTCATTATTTCTTAGACATTCCTACATGAATATTTTTTTTTGATTCACATAATCAAACAAATCTTGAATTTTATTAGCTATTATAATGTTTTATCCAGGAAAATCATCTCAAAATCCACTGAGAATTATTTTGATAAAAAAAATAAAAAATTTAATGTACTACAGAGGTAATAATAACTTCCATTCTACCCAATTAATTTTCTATTTCATGTACATATTTTTTTCAGAATTTTTTTTAATATATATTGTACACCATTTTTTGACTTCTATTATATTATTAGTTTACATTATATATTTTTTTAAATTAAATTAAATATATATTTCTCTGATGTGTTTGTTTAAAATAGGGAAATAATATTAAATTTATATAATTTATTTACATCTCTATAATTGTTATGTTCATTGAATTAGGTTTCTTTTCGTGGATTATATATTTGATGATTACAATAATTATTTTTTCAAATTTCATTTAATAAAATTATTGGAAATATATTCAATTGTAAATAAAATATGATATTTTATAGCATTGTTAAATGAGAGAGTGAAAAAATAATTATTTTCAGTTTATTTTTTTCAAGGGTTGTCTTTCAATATGTAATTTTATTCTGACCTTATATATTTTATTATTTTATAATTAAATTGATAAAATTATATGATGTATATTCTATAATTTCATAAGTTCTTATTATATGATGTTTTTAAAATTTTCAAGAATGATATTATTCCGGTGGGCTTTTAAATATGTGATGATAATTTATATTATGTGAAAATCATATTTATGAATGATTATAGTATAAGTTTTATAATTACCTATACATAATTAGTTAATTATTATATGTCCTTAAATATTTATTTAAACACATAATGATTTTGTTATTATAGGCTAAGTAATATTGAGTTCAATCACATTTTTATCTATGGACATAATGTGTAAGTTTTCATAACAAGGATCATACTATGTTTACTAAGAAATGTTTCCCTAGAATTATGGATG
Source organism: Viscum album (assembly GCA_963277665.1). Classification (NCBI taxonomy): domain Eukaryota; kingdom Viridiplantae; phylum Streptophyta; class Magnoliopsida; order Santalales; family Viscaceae; genus Viscum; species Viscum album. The sequence goes on from OY728137.1 coordinate 1,665,417,518, forward strand.
TTAAAAAAGTAATATATTGTTCATTGAGTTATTTCACATGTCTAAAAAGTGTACCTTTTCATGATATGTCATGTTTTCTTGTAACTTTTACATTTTTGAACTTTAATAACTATTATATCATATTGACTTATTTTATTAATTTTGAGATCAATTTTATGAATGAAAAAGAGTTTTTCAATCTGTAATGAATTTGTTTGGTATTCTATTTATCTATCATGTTTATGATTTTCAAGTATGTTCATATGATCTATTAAATGGATTTATGATATTCAATATGGTCTCTCTTTTATTTATGGTATGATTTATTGTGATATTTTATTCACTAATGAAGTTTCTATGATCAATTATTTTTTATATCGGTTCCACCATGTTTTAACGAAGATTAATTGATTTGATTTTTCAATAAATTAGCCTTGTAGAGAATCATAACAGATTAATTCAAATTATTGTATTCAACAATTGATATGTAAATAATAAAAATTTTATTATTTATTAATTTAAAATACGTTTGACATATCATATATTATAGATTAACAATTCAATATCATTATATTTTATTTTCATATAAATTTATATATGTAGGTAAAGATTCATAATTATTATCCTTTTATTTAATTTATAATCCAGATTATTTGATATGTATTGAGAATTAAATATATATAAATCAATATATGTCAATCACTTTTAAAATTGTCATTTTTATTATCATCTATGAAATATTTATTAAATCCATCTCATTATACAAGTTTGTGTTTCCATTATAATGTCAAAAAAAAGTATTTCCCTTCTGAATATTGTTTTTTTAGACAATGTTTTCCAATTATTTATAACATCTTATAGGGATATTGATAATCATATTGATGGAATAAAAAAAATTTCTTATACTTTCTAATTAATACCTCATTACCTCTCAAAATTACATAAGGGATTTCTCAAACACCATTCATATGATCATTCCCTATTCCACTCTATCTCTCCAATAATTGAAATATATTTTTCATCAATACTAATTTCCATTATCTAATCAATATATTTGGCAAGATATTTATTTGTATATTTTTCATATTAAATTCAATATTATACACTATTAGTAGAATATAGCTCTATTTTAATATATTTATTATTAATTATTGAATGGTTATTACCAATAATGTTTTCCCAGTTATTTTACATGGAATATATTTTCAATCTCTATTTCATAAATATTTTTTAATATTTAAATTTTATACATTTTACAAAAAGAAATTATTTAGGGGGAAGACCATAATATCCATGTAGACATCCCGAATATGGCTACGACTAAGAAGGGATATATATAGGGTACCACATTCTAGAGAATAGTAAGAGATATGCTATCAATTGCATGTGTTTCTATTATTGAAACAATCCATCATTTCATATGGATCCTTTCCTTCTCACCAGCACTATAAAATGATCAATTATACCCATAAAATGTCACGACCCGTCCTCGGGGCCTGTGCCGTGACTACCCCATGCCCGCCTTCCATAGGCCAGGGGCTGGCGACAATCACCAAAGGCGTAAATCACAATAAAAAGGGAAGGCATTGCCTTTACGAAATAAAAACACACACAACATAGTTCAAGAAGAAGCTACACTAAGTAATGTAGTAAAACAAACGTGCTGAAAGTACAAGAGGCCGGAAATACAAGACAAAAATAAATGTACAGCTACAACTGAAATTAAAGTACAACTCAAAGGAAAATAGCTGATAAGGGAGAAGAAGCTCTTGGATCATCATCCAGGTTCCTACCTAAAGGGAAGGTACAAATGTATTCCTCAGTACTCCATGACCGTCCGTCTCCACCAGGTACCGACTCATCATGAGATCCACCTCCGGGTACCGACTCGTCATGAGATCCACCTCCAGTTACCGAATCGTCATTAGATCCACCTCTGGTTACCATCCAGCTCTTCAAGCCTCAACCACGATCAGTGATGACCATCGTCTGCATCCAACACCATGAAGTGCGGGAAAAGGCCGTGCAGGGGTGAGTATACGATACTCAGTAGGGACCTCAATACACTCATGGTCTCACTAAATCGAACAAGGATAATCACAAAGAAAGTTCTCAACAAATAACCCTTATTAGGTATAATTCCATACTTATACCTAAGTTACCAAGTAACCCATCTCATCCAAAAGGTATCACACATATATAAAGTCGACGAATAACCACTACTTAGGTATATGCCCATAAATATACGTAAGTTATCTAGTAACCCATCTCAATAACGAAAAAAATAAAAGGACATCGACTCAGCACAAACTAGGATTTTTATTATAGAAACAGAAACTGCTGAAGAGCACTGTCTGTGACAAGTACCGTGATCCTGTCATGAATCTGAGGCACTGCTCACTATCCTAATACTGCTAAGGTACTCTTCTTGTCGAGTATCGTAGGTCAGCCACCCAAACACAGTAGTGCTTCCCGCCGGGGTCTGCCACCCAAACACAGCAGTGCACCCCCCCAATAGCCTGTAGAGGAACTCCTCCTATCGAGTACCGCGGGTCTTCCACCCAAACACAGTAGTGCTCCCCACTGGGCTATACAAGCCACTCCGACTTGAAATAGACAAGCAGTCTTAAGGTCTCAACCAACTACACGGTCTCTGTACTCCGTACGCTCGTCTCCGAGAGGATCCTCTCCATAATCTACTGGTAGATGCTCCAAGTATCAAAATTTACAAAATTAAGTAACTCAAAGGACCGTATCGTCATAGGGGTCTCAACGCAATAGACGGTGCATCAATCGGATGCCCGGCCTGTGAGTTATTAGCTTTTTTGTCCTAGGGGGCTGGTTGGTTTTGTGTATAAACCAACCTGGCCGTATCTCAACTATACCCCAAACTCACATAGGGTATACTCAAAGGGACCATTTCTCAACGTGATCACTAACTCCACTGACGGTTCGTCAATCAGACATCTGGTCTGAAAGTTATCGGCTTTTCCATTATAGGGGCCGGATTCAATTTCAGGTACAATCCAACCCGACAATATTCCAACTACGTCCAAACCTCAGGTGAAGTATACCAAAATATCCTTCTCACCAAAATTAATCCAACAAAGTTGACGAAACATCAATCGGACGTCCGAAACTCAATTTATAAGCGTTTCCGCTCCGAGGGCGTGGTTGGTTTCGGGTTTGAACCAACCCGACCATACCCAAAGTTCTCCTAAACCTTGAGTGTAATATACCGAAACGATCTCCTCGATCCAAGGATCCCATCGCAACTGACGATGTGTCGATCTGAGGTCTGTATCCCATGTGATGGGTGTTTGAACGGATCTGTCCGGAAATAGGGGGTCTGGGCCCGTACCGACCCGACCCCGTGCCGCCTTGGTCGGCCTGGCCCGGCTGGGGCGATCTGGCTCAGCCCGTGCGGCCCAGCCCAGTGCGGCGGCCTGGCGCAGCACGGGTGGCCTAGCCCAACGCGGATGTTCCAGCCCTGTGCAGGCGGTCTGGCCTGGTGCGGGCTGTCTGGCCCAGCGCGGGCCGCGGCTCACCTCGTTGCTGAGCTGGACATGAAGGGGGGAGGGGGGGGGGGGCATTGTTCCCCCCCGGTTGACCGTGAAACGATGCGACTTTAATGTCATGCCCCCCAAAACCCAGAATGTATTTTCCGTTCCGGTCCGCCGCGGCCCATCTTCGGCGGTCTTCTCCGGCGGCGCTCCGCCACCGCTCTCCACGGACCATCGGACGTGCACCGGTGGTCCGTTTTGGCCACCGACTGTGCCAAAGGTAATTACGGGACCCCAGATTCACTTCAGAGTCTTCAAATCACCATTGCGTCCATTTCATCATCCCCCGTCGATCCACACATCAATAAACAATCTGCGGAGGGTTGTCGGGCCGTGTTTGTTCGGCCCGCGCCCTCCACGTTAGGTGTTATCAAATGGAATTCCTTAAAACATATGCTTTTAATATCTACTAGGGTATAATTTATTCAAGTATAAATTATACTAACATCATACTAATAAACTCTTTAGCATGTGAAATTAAATCACTCGAAAGAGTATTAAACAAAATTCCACTACCTTTTTTCATGCAATCAAATATTCCCAACCGGCAAACAATATCTTTCGCGGATTAACTTAAAATTGAGATGATCCGAATTCGTTTTTTAGAAGGAAATATACATGGGTTTATTAACATTCAAAAATTAATCCCCTACCTTGAGTCGTTCTTCATTCGTTGACGATAATGAGGAAGGGAAAGGACATCGGTTTGTTGACGTCATCGCACGGTAAGAGGTGATGATGACGATGGTCGTTGGCGCTCGTCTCTTCCACCATCGTAGGAGTACACCCGAAGAAGAATTGTTGTCTCCTCTCTTGTCGTGCTATGAAGAGGATAGAGGGTGCATAGTCGTTCCTCACCGGAGGTTTGGTGTTCTTCAATAAAGGAGGAAAACCCCTCTTCCTTCACAAAGTTCTCTCTCAAGAGGTTTCTCCCAACAAAATATTTTCTAAGGAAAATATTTAGAGAAGACCTCCATCTTAAAGATAATAAATTCCAAACTAATTAATTTCAATACTCAAAATAAATTAATTAAGTGAATCACCAAATTAATTTATCATGGGTTGGCCTAATTAATTAGAGAGAATAGAAGGTGGAGAGTTAATTTAAAATTCAAAAGTGAGGGGAGATTAAAGGGTAGTTGGCACATTTAAGTGGAAGAGAGTTTAAGGGCGGTTATAAGAAGTTTAAGGGATTATGGTCTTTTGTGAGCCCCACCACACTAAACTCTCCGATGGGAGGATAGGTGGGTGTGGGCCCCACCTACCACATATTCACACATGGGAAGTTTAACTTCCTTGAATATCAAAAATAAAATTTTATAAAATTTTATTTATTTCTTCCTTAAACCCCAAAATTTAACTTCTTCCCCCAAACAAACGCACCTGTGGTAAAAGTCCACTTATGAAAATACCGGCACTACGAGATCATCGGTGCCCTCATATTACAATTCCGAGCACCTGTTCAAAAGATAGAAAAACCTTCTCATTCGTTCACTTAACGTACCCGAGAAAAACATCGGAAATTGATTCCAGGCACACCGGGCCACGGAATCAGGTGCCGTCAGAAACTGCGAACTCATAAAATTCCAAAGATATTATGAAAAAAATTTCATTGAAATTTCCAGGTCATTACATTACTCCCATCTTAGGGCTTTATGTCCGTGTAAAGCTATAACACACACTAAGGAAAACAAAGTGATAATGAGCATGTATCTGAACCCTATGCTCCCATGTGCTCTCCTGGTGGTTCTCGACCTACCAATGAAAGCACACCTGAGTAATCGACCATCCATGTAGGACCCTATACTGTTGATCCTCGATCTCCACTAGAACCTGCATGCATGTCTCCCTGTCATCGACGTCCAACTCCCTGAGCTCGATGATGTGTGAAGGATTATGCACGTATCTCCTCAGCTGAGGTACGTGGATGATTTCATGCACCCGGTGCAACTGAGTTGGAAAGGTCAAGCAATAAACCACCCCTCCTACCTTGATGAGGACCTATAATGTTCCGTTAATCCTCATAGATAACTTTCCAACTCGGCCACATCTCTGTAAACCTCATCGTGGTGAGACCCGTAAAACGACGTGATCACCATCATAGAACTCTAGAGGCCTCCAATTTCTGATTAGAACTGAAATTCAAAACTCATGCTTCCATGAGGGTAAGGTTGAATGGCTCAATAGTGATCGACCACACCCTCTTGTGCATGAATTTAACCTATGCTGCTTGGGGTTTCCTATTCTCCGACCAAGGAAAATCCATCCCAACGTTGTAGATAAACGACAACCTTTTTTCCTAAAATAGTCAATCTGTGTATGAACTGTGGATCCAATCCACGCTCAGACCAATGTCGTAAGGCCTCGACGCTGCCACCAAGATATTCCAACAGAAACTCTCACATCAGGGGTCAGATCACATCATCGGCGTACATGTGATTATCGAGTCTCCTTCCAATGGTATCTCCAGACGTGAGGGTCAAGTCTACGGCTTACCGAAAACACTACGTCCGGGACAAGATTCATTGAAGAAAGAAATGATTCATATAAAATCCTATTGCTATGGCAGCTAGTAGTGGACACAAACTATCCCTCGAATCGTTCTTAGAGCCATTGGGTCACACTCCTTGACCTCATGCAGCCACACTCTTCCCCTGCCCTCCAGCTCCCTGAGCCTGGCAGGGACAACATAGGCGGGTGGTTGTAACATGTTGAAATGTACACCACCTGATGCTGCTCTCCTAGATCTGCCTCCATATCTGCTACTTCACAGACTCATCTATCCTTAATGATTCCTCTTCATGAATCATTTTACATTCCCGAGTCTCTAAGACTGGTGCCAGTTTCTTGTTTCTTGCTGCACTGTACAGTCTTCATACGCTCCTGGATGATCTCCACCTTCTCCGCCTACGATCTGTAAGAGATGCTAAGATTTATCCTTTTCCCAGAGGAGAAACTTGGTCTCATCCCATGTATGAACCACACCTATTGCATAATACATTCAATCCTGACATTAATGATGCATTCATGCCATGGATGACCTCGTAAGGCCTCGACGTTACTACCAAGATATCCAACTGTCACTCTCACCTCCAAGGGTCGAGTCACACTGTCGGCATCAGTGTGAGGTAAGTGGGTCTCCTCTAGTACAAATCATGAAAGTGAGGTTCAAGTGAACAGTTTTAACTTGTACCTCTCAGTATCAACCAAACAAATGGACAGGAATGTAAACATCACAAAGATAAGTGTCTTTTATTACTGCAGCTCGAACTACAAAGACACAAATACAATAGAATCATGGAACTAGAAGTACTAAGGACAAAAAGGAATCCACTAGTTCTGCTCCTATCCACCTGATTTCAGAGATCTACTTCTTTGTCCACCGCTCGACTGTTGCCAAAGCACCCGCCGTTGCTTCTGTCTCAGTGGCTCCTCCAATTCGTGCGGATCAACTGTGCGGGGGGTCGGACAGTCACACGTTGTGTGACCCTTCCTGCCACATGCATGAAACTTCTTGTTCCTCATATGGATGTATTTATTTTGTGTGCCTCACACAACCAATCTTGTATCCCGAGGTCACCCATCTACTGGTCTGGTCCTCTTGGACCCTTGCATCATCTGTCTACTACCTACAGATGACTGAGCTACTGGTGGAAAATCCTACAACAAAGGCAGCATCTCCTGAACATGCTCGGGGTGTAGCGTCACCGGTATAAACTCAAATCTGAAGAAAGTCTCTAATTCTACCCATGTGAAGGTCATCTCATCGCAAAACTAGAACATCCGGCTCCACCATATGCTTGCTGCTGCCTGAAGGAGGCTGGCAACAAAGATCACCATGAATTCCTCTAGTGTACCTACTCTCCTGAAGACTCTCACCACAACCTTTAGCAAATACTTATCCACCTGTGGGTCCATCTCTCCCCGGAACCTGGGTGGCCTCTGGTGCTGGAACTTGTACAGCGCACTCAAATAGTGTGCATCGCCTGCTGCTGGGGCTGGTGACATCGGTGGCCCAAAGTATGGTAGTACCGCTAGGGCCTCCGCTGGTACCTCAACTGAAATAGGGCCATATACTGAGGCCTCATCGCTCAGTGGGTTGTCAGTACATATATCTCTTGGGGATCTAGCGGATCGTCCGTGGAAAGGAATCCGGAAAGAAACAGATGTGACACGGTCAAACGATTATACCTGGTGAGCTGACCTGGTTTGAGCTGTTTTAAGGGGAAAACCTTTGAAAACACACACACAATTAGTGTTTTTGAGCTCTGAGTCGGAAATCAGTAGTCAGGGTCCTAATGTATGGATATGTCGGCCGCCCACACCAACACTGGACTCCCTAAACTGAAAACAACACTTGGAACCCTTAACACTATTTCTTCATAGAAAATAAATATCATAGTTATAAGTCATGTGGTAGAATTGACTCCTCTGATACCCATTTGTCACGACCCATCCTTGGGGCCTGTTCCATGACTACCCCAAGCCTTCCTTCCATAGGCCAGGGGCTGGCGACTAGCACCAAGGGCATAAATCCTAATAGAAAGGGAAGGAATTTCCTTTACGAAACGAAAAAACACACAAAAGAGTTCAAGAAGAAGCTACACTAAGTAAAGAAGTAAAACAAACATGCTTAAATTACAAGAGGCCAGAAATACAAGACCAAAAGAAAGGTACAACTACAACTGAACATAAAGATAAACTCAATGGACAACAGCTAAAAAGTGACAAGCATCTCCTGGATCATCCTCCGGGTTCCTACCTGAAGGGTAGGTACAGATGTCCTCCTCAGTACTCCACGACCGTCCGTCTCCATCGGGCATCGACTCATCATGAGATCCACCTCCGGGTTCCAAATCTTCGTGAGATCCACCTCTGGGGACCAACTCATCGTGATATCCACCTCCTGGTACCATCCATCTCTTCAAGCCTCAACCACGATAAGTGATGTCCGTCGTCTGCATCCAATACAACAAAGTGCGGGCAATGACCGTGCAGGGGTGAGTATATGATACTCATTAGGGACCCCGAGACCCTTAAGATCTCACTAAATATAATAAGGATAATCACAAATAATGTTCTCAACAGATAACCCTTACATATTTATAATCCCATACTTATACCTAAGTTACCAAGTAACCCATCTCAGCCATGATGTATCACACAGATATGAAGTCGACGAATAACCACTACCTTGGTATATACCCATACATATACGTATGTTATCTAGTAACCCATCTCAATCATGAGAAAAACACAAAGGTCATTGAATCCACTCAAACTAAGATTTTCATTATCGAAACTGCAACTGCTGAGGAGATCAGTCCCTGACAAGTTCTGTGATCCTGTCGTGACTCTGAGGCACTGCTCACTAACCTAAGACTGTTGAGGTACTCCTCCTGTCGAGTACCGCGGGTCATCCACCCAAACATAGTAGTGCTTCCCTCCAGGTTCTTCCACCCAAACACAGTAGTGAACCCCCCCATAGCCTACAAAGGTACTCCTCCTATCGTGTATCATGGGTCTACCACCCAAACACAGTAGTGCTCCCCACTGGGCTATACAAGTCACTCTGACACAAATCAGACAAAGAGTCTTCAGGTCTCAGCCAGCTACACGGTCTCTGTACTCCATACCCTCATCTCTGGAAGGACCGGCTCCACAAGCTATTGTTTTATACTCAAAGTTTCACAAAGTCTCAAGAAGAAGTAACTCAAAGGACCGTCTCATCATAGGGGTACCAACGCAACAGATGGCGCATCAATCGGACGCTCGGCCTGTGAGTTATTAGCCTTTTAGTCCCGGGGGTCCGGTTGGTTTTGAGTACGAACCAACCCGGACTTATCTCAACTGTACCTTGAACTGACATAGGTTATACTCAAAGGGACCGTTTCTCAAGGTGATCACCAATGTTACTGACGGTTCATCAACCAGACATCTGGTCTGAAAGTTATCGGTTTTTCCGTTCCATGGGCCCGGTTGGATTTCAGGTACAATCCAAACCGACCATATTCCAAATGTGTCCGAACCTTAGGTGAAGTATACGAAAATATCCGTCTCACTGAAAGGAATCCAAAAAAGTCAGTGTCACGTCAATCGGACAAACGGAACTCATGTTATAAGCGGTTCCGCTCTGAGGGCCCGGTTGGTTCTGGGTTCGAATCAACCCGGCCATACCCAAAGTTCTCCGAAATATTTATTGTAATATAATGAAACGACAGTCTCAATCCAAGGATCCCATCGAAACTGACGGTGTGTCGATCGGAGGTCTGTAGCCCATGTTATGTGCTTTTGAAAGGATTTGTCCCGAAATAGGGAGTCTGGGCTCGGTCCGACCCGGCCCTGTACCCCCTCGGTCAGCCCGAACCGGGTCGACCCGACCCGAGTCCGGGTCTAGACCCATAGGGTGTGGCCCGGACCAGCTCAGCCCGGCATGATCTGGCCCAGCCGGCATGGCCCGACCAAGCGTGGCGGCCCGACCCTGCGCGGGAAATTCGGCCTTGCGCGGGCGGTCCGGCCAAGCGCGGGCCGCGACATGGCTCGTGGCTGAGATGGACACGAAGGGGATATAGGGGCGTTTTTCCCCCCGGTTGACTGCAAAATAGCGTGGCTTCAATGTCTCCCCCCTTAAACATGGAACGGATTTTCTGTTCTGGTCCGCCGCTGCTCAGTTGCGGGGGTCTTCTCCGGCGGCGCGCCGCCACCGCTCTCCGCGGACCACCGAACGAGCACCGGTGGTCCGTTTCAGCCACCGACTGCACCTAAGGTCATTATGGGACCCCATCATCACTGCAGAGTCTTCAAATCGCCATTGTGGCCTGTTTCTTCCTCGCCCATTGATCTGCACCTCAATATCAATCTGCGGAGGGTTGTCGGGCCGTGTTTGTTCGGCCCACGCCCTCCGCGTTAGGTGTTATCAAATGGTAGTCATTAAAAAACATTCATTTAATATTGACGAGGGTATAATTTATTCAAGTATAAATTTTACTAACATCATAATAATAAAGGCTTTAGCATGTGAGATTAAATCACTCGAAAAAGTATTAAACAAAATTCCCCTACTTTTTTCCCCAGAATCAAATAGTCCCAACTCACAAACATATTCTTTCGCAGATCAACATTAAATTGAGTTGATCCAAGTTATTTGTTTTAGAAGGAAATAAAAATGGATTTATTAACATTTACAAATAAATCCCTTACCTCGAGTCGTTCTTCGTTCGTTGACGATAACATTGAATGGAAAGGACATCGGTTCATTGACGTCGTCGCACGGTAAGAGTTGATGATGACAATGGTCGTTGGCGCTCGTCAATTCCGCCGTCGTAGGAGTACACCCAATGAAGAATTTATTTCTCCTCTCTTTTCGTTCTACGAAGAGGATAAAGGGTGCATTGTCATTCTTGGATGGACGTTTGGTGTTCTTCAACGAAGGAGGAAAACCCCTCTTCCTTCAAAATGTTCTCTCTCAAGAGGTTTCTCCCAACAGAATATTTTCTAAGGAATATATTTAGAGAAGATCTCTCCATCTTAAAGAAAATCTATGCAAAAATTATTAACTTCAAAACTAAAAATAAATTAATTAAGTGAATCACCTTATTAATTTATCATGGGTTTGGCTTAATTAATTAGAGATAATAGAAGGTGAAGAGTTAATTTAAAATTCAAAAGTGAGGGGAGATTAAAGTGGAGTTGCCACATTTACGTGTAATGGAGATTAAGGAGGGTTATAAGAAGTTTATGGGGTTATGGTCTCGTGTGGGCCCCACCACACTAAACTCTTCCATGGGAGGTTAGGTGTGTGTGGTCCCCACCTCCCACATATTAACATATGGGAAGTTTATCTTCCTTAAATATCAAAAATAAAATTGTACACAATATTATTTATTTTTTCCTTAAACCCCAAAATTTAACTTCATCCCCCGAACAAACACACCTATAGTAAAAGTCCACTGAAGAAAATACCAGTGCTGCGAGTTCATCGGTGACCTCAGATTTCATTTCCGAGGATCGATTCAAAAGATTGAAAAACCCGCTTGTTCGTTCATTGAACGTACCCGAGATAAAAGTCGGAAATTGATTCCGGGCACACCGGGCCTCGGAATCAGGTGCCGACAAAAACTGCATACTCGTAAAATTCCAAAGAAATTATGAAAATAATTTCCCAAAAATTTCACGGGTCCTTACATTACTCCCACCTCTGGGATTTACGTCCCTGTAAAGCTATAAAAAAACCTAAGGAAAACAATGTGATACACAGCACATATCGGAGCCCTTTGCTACCATGTGCTCTCCTGGAGGTTCTCGAGCTACCAGTGAAAGCACGCCTGAGGAATCAACCGTCCACGTAGGACCCGCTCCTGTTGATTCTCGATCTCCACTAGAACATCTGTGCATATCTCCCTATAATCGACTTCCAACTCCCAGAGGTCGATGATGTGTGAAGGATTATGCACATATCTCCTCAGCCGAGGTATGTGGATGATTTCTTGCACGCGGTGCAACTGAGGTGGAATGGTCAAGCGGTAAACCACCACGCCTGCCTTGTTGAGTACCTAGAAAGGTCTGTTGAACCTCTGAGATAACATGCCGCCTCGGCCACATCTCCATAATCCTCGTCGAGGTGAGACCTGTATAAGGACATGATATCCATACTCAAACTCTAGAGGCCTCCAATTCCTGATTAGATCTGAAACTCAAAACACCTGCTTCCACGAGGGTAAAGATGAATGACTCAAGAGTGATCGACCGCACCCTCTTGTGCAGGAGTTTATCATGTGCTGCTTGGGTTTTCCTTTTCATCGACCAAGGAAAACCCAACCCAACGATGTAGATAAACCAAAACCTTTTTTCCTAAAACAATAAATTTGTGTATGAACTGTGGATCCAATCCATACTCAGACCAACGTCGTAAGGTCTTGATGTTGCCACCAAGAGATTCCAACTGAAACACTAACCATGAGGGTCAAATCACACATTCGGCGTAAGTGTGATTATCGAGTCTCCTTACAAAGGTATCTCTAGACTTGAGGGTCAAGTCTATGGATTACCAGAAACTCTAGGTCTGGGACAAGATTCGTGGAAGAAAGAAATGATTCATATCAATGTTTGTTGCTACGGTATCTAGTAGTGGACACAGACTGTCCCTAGAATCATTCATAGAGCCATTGGGTCACACTCCATGACCGAATGCAGCCGCACTCTTCCCCTGCACTCCAGCTCCCTAAGCCTAGTGGGGACAAAAAAGGCGGGTGGTTGTAACATGTTCAAATGTACACCACCTCATACTGCTCTCCAAGCTCTACCTCCACGTCTGATGCTTCGCAGACTCATCTGTCCTTAATGCTTCCTCTTCTTGAAATATTTTACATGCCTGAGTCTCTAAGACTGGCGCTAGTTTCCGGTTTCATATTTCACAGTGCAGTCTTCATCCGCTCCTGGATGATCTTCACCTTCTCCGCCTACGATCTGTAAGAGCTGCTAAGATTTCTACTTTTCTGAGAGGAGAAACTTCATCTCATCCCCTGAATTAACCATGCCCATTGCATAATATAGTCAATCCTAACATGAATGATGCATTCATGCCATGGACAACATCGTAAGGCCTCGATGTTACCACCAAGAGATCCAACCGTCACTCTCGCCTCCAAGGGTCGAGTCACACTGTCAACATTAGTGTGAGGTCACTGGGTCTCCTCAAGTAGAAATCTTGAAAGTGAGGTTCAAGTCAATAGTTTTAACCGGGTCCTCTCAGTATCACCCAAACAAATGGACAAGAAAGAAAACACCACAAAGATAAGTGTCTTTTTTTACTGCAGCTCGAAGTACAAAGACACAAATACAACATCAACATGGAACTAGAAGTTCTAAGGACAAAAAGGAATCCACTACTTCTACTCCTGTACACATGCTTCAGGAGCTCTACTACCTTGTCCACCACTCAGATGTTGCTCAAGAACCCGCCACTTCTTTTTTCTTGGTGGCTCCTCCAATACCTGCGAATCAAATATGCGGGGGGTCGGACATTCACGTGTCGTGTGACCCTTCTTTCCGCTTGCATAACACTTCCTTCTCCTCATAAGGATTCCTCTATTTCGTGTGCCTCGCACAAACGAACATGTATCCTGACGTCGTCCATCTGTTGGTCTGGTCCCCTTGGACCCCTGAATCATCTTTCTACTACCTACAGATGACTCAACTACTGATGGAAAATCCTACGGCAAAGGTAGCAGCTCCTGAACATGCTCGGGGTGTAGGGTCACTGGTATAAACATCAATCTGAAGAAGGTCTTGAAGACTCCCCATGTGAAGGTCATCTCATCGCAAAAATAGAGCATCCGACTCCACCATATGCCTGCTGCTTCCTGAAGGAGGCTGGCAACAAAGATCACCATGAAGTCCGCTGGAGTACCTACTATCCCGACGACTCTCACCACTGCCTCCAGTCAATCTGCAGCCACCTATGGGTCCATCTCTCCCCGGAACCTGGGTGGCCTCTGTTTTTGGAACTCGTGAAGTGCGCTCAAACGACGTGCATCACCTGCTGCTGGGACTGGTGACATCGATGGCCCAATTTATGGTAGTACCACTAGTGCCTCCACTGGTACCTCAATTGAAAGAGGGCCCTGTACTGAGGCCTCATACCTCAGCAAGCTGTCAGTACGTACATCTCTTAGTTCTCTAGCTGATCGTCAGTGGAATGGCATCCTGAAAGAAATAGATGTGACACGATCAAATGATTATACCTGGTGAGCGGACCTGGTTTCAGCTGTTTTAATGGGAAAACCTTTGAAAACATACACACAATTAGTGTTTTCATTCACTGAGTCAGAAATTAGTAGTCAGGGTCCTGGAGTATGGATACATCGTCTGCCCGCACCAACACTGGACTCCCTGAACTGAAAACCCCACTTGATACCCTTAACACTATTGCTTCATAGAAAAGAAATATCAGAGTTATAAGTCCTATGGTAGAACTGACTCATCTGATACCAATTTGTCACGACCCATCCTCGAGGCTCGTTCCATGACTAAACCAAGATCGTATTCCATAGGCCAGGGGCTAGTGACTAGCACCAAAGGTGTAAATCCAAATAAAAAGGGAAGGAATTTCCTTTACGAAGAGAAAACACACACAACAGAGTACAAGAAGAAGCTACACTATGTAAAGTAGTAAAACAAACGTGCTGAAAGTACAAGAGGCCATAATTAAAAGCCCAAAATAAAGGTACATCTACAACTGAATGTGATGTACAACTCAAAGGACAACAGATGAAATGTGACAAGAAGCTCCTGGATCGTCCTCTGGGTTCCTACCTGAAGGGTTGGTATAGATGTCCTCCCAAGAACTCCACAACCGTATGTCTCCATTGGGTACCGACTCGTCGTGAGATCCACCTCCGGGTACCGACTCATCGTGAGATACACCTCCGGGTACTAACTCGTCGTGAGATCCACCTCCGGGTACCATCCAGATCTTGGAGCCTCAACCACGATCATTGATGTCTGTCGTCTGCATCCAACAAGACGAAGTGCGGGCAAAGCCCGTGTAGGGGTGAGTATACAATACTCAGTAGAGACCCCAAGACCGTCAAGGTCTCACTAAATCTAACAAGGATAATCACAATGAATGTTCTCAACAGATAACCCTTACCTAGGTATAATCCCATAGTTATACCTATGTTACCCTGTAACACATCTCAATCATGAGGTGTCACACATATATGAAGTCTACGGATAACCACTACTTAGGTATATGCCAATAGATATACGTAAGTTATCTAGTAACCCATCTCAATCATGAGGAAAACACAAAGGTCATCGACTCAGATCAAACAAGGATTTTCATTATCAAAACCGCAACTGCTGAAGAGCTATGTCTATGAAAAGTACAGTGATCCTGTAAGGACTCTGAGGCACTACACACTAACCTAATATAGTTGAGGTACTCCTCCTATCGATTACCGCGGGTCAGCCACCCAAACACAATAGTGCTTCCCTCCGGGGTCTGCCACCCAAACACAGTAGTGCAACCAACCCCCCCCCCCCTAATAGCATGCAGTGGTATTCCTCCTGTCGAGTACCATGAGTCTGCCACCCAAACACAGTAGTGCTCCCCGCCATAGGTTTTCCACCAAAACACAGTAGTGCTCCCCACTGGGCTATAGAAGTCACTCCGACTCGAATCAGACAAGCAGTCTTCAGGTCTCATCCAGTTACACGGTCTCAGTACTCTGTATGCTCGTCTTCGGGAGGATCCGCTCCATGAGCTACTGGTCGATACTCCAAGTATAAAAATTCTCATGAAGAAGTAACTCAAAGGACCGTCTCATCGTAGGGGTCTCAACGCAACAGACGACATGTCAATCAGACGCCCGACATGTGAGTTATAAGCCTTTTAGTCCCGGGGGCCCAGTTGGTTTTGTGTACAAACCAACCTGGTCGTATCTCAAATATACCCAGAAATCAAATAGGCTATACTAAAAGTGACCATTTCTCAACGTGATCACCAACGCCCCTGATGGTTCGTCAATCAGACACTCGGTCTGAAAGTTATTGGCTTCTCCGTTCGAGGGGTCTGGTTCGATTTCGGGTACAATCCAACCCGACCATATTCCAACTGTGTCGAAACCTCAGGTAAAGTATACTAAAAGACCCCTCTCACTTAATGGAATCCAACAATGTCGATGACACGTCAATAGGACATACGAAACTCAAGTTATAAGAGTTTCTGCTCTGAGGGCCCAGATAGTTTCAGGTTCGAACCAACCCGGCCATAACCAATGTTCTCCAAAACCTTGAGTGTAATATACCGACATGTCCGTCACGATCCAAGGATCCCATCGCAACTGATGGTGTGTTGATCGGAGGTCTTTAGACCATGTTATGGGTGTTTGAATGGATCTGTCCGGAAATAGGGAGTCTGTGCCCAGTTTGACCCGGCCTAGTACCCCCTGGGTCGGCCCGAACCGGGTCGACCCGACCCTGGTCAGGGTCCGGCCTAGTCGGCGCTATCTGGGCCAACCAGTGCAGCCCGACCCAGCGCGGCGGCCCGGCCCAGTGCGGGCAGCCCGGCCCAGCGCGGGTGGTCCGGCCCGGTGCAGGAGGTCCGGCCCAGTGCGGGCCGCGGCTCAGCTCGTGGTTGAGCTGGAGACAAAGGGGGGAGGGGGGCACTGTTCCCCCCCCAGTTGACCACGAAATGGCGTGGCTTTAATGTCACACCACCCTTAAACCCGGAACGACTTTAACGTTCCTGTCCGCCGCGGCTCATCCACGACGGTCTTCTCCAGTGGCGTGCCGCCGCCACCGGTCACCTGTGCCGCCACGCAGGGGTGCTGTGCAGCCGTCGTTCTTCGCGGACCACCGGATGCGCACTAATGATCTCTTTCGGCCACCGACTGTGCCTAAGGTCATTACGGGACCCAATATTCACTGAGGAGTCCTCAAATCGCCATTGTGGCCCATTTCATCATCGCTCGTCGATCCGCACATCAACAAACAATCTGTGGAGTGTTGTCGGGCCGTGTTTGTTTGGCCCGTGCCCTCCGTGTTAGGTGTTATCAAATGGCAGTCATTAAAACTCATGCTTTTAATATTGATGAGGGTATAATTTATTCAAGTATAAATTATACTAACATCATACAAATAAATTATTTAGCATGTGATATTAAATCACTCAAAAGAGTATTAAACAAAATTCCCCTACGTTTTTCCCCCCAATCAAATATTCCCAACCCGCAAAAATTTTATTTCACGGATCAACTTAATATTGAGTTGATTCATGTTATTTGTTTTAGAAGGAAATTAATATGGGTTTATTAACATTCACAAATTAATCCCCTACATCGAGTCATTATCCGTTCGTTGACGATAACGTGGAAGGGAAAGGACGTCGGTTGATTGACGTCGTCACACAATAAGAGGTAATGATGACGATGGTCATTGGTGCTCGTCACTTCTGCCATCATTGGAGTACACACGAAGAAGAATTGATGTCTCTTCTCTTGTCGTGCTATGAAGAGGATAGAGGGTGCGTCTTCATTCCTCGGTGGAGGTTTGGTGTTCTTCAACGAAGGAGGAAAACCCCTCTTCCATCACAAAGTTCTCTCTCAAGCGGTTTCTCCCAACAAAAATATTTTCTAAAGAAAATATTTATAGAAGATCTCTCCATCTTAAAGAGAAGCCATGGAAAAATAATTAATTTCAAAACTCAAAATAAATTTATTATGTGAATCACCTAATTGATTTTTCATGGGTTGGATTAATTAATTACAGTGAATAGAAGGTGAAGAGTTAATTTAAAATTCAATAGTGAGGGGATATTAAAGGGGAGTTGGCACATTTAAGTGCAAGGGAGTTTAAGGGGGGTTATAAGAAGTTCAAGGGGTTATGGTATCCTGTGGGCCCCACCACACTAAACTCTCCCATGGGAGGCTAGGTGGGTGTGGTCCCCACCTCCAAAATATTCTCACATGGGAGGTTTAACTTCCTTGAATATCAAAAATAAAATTGTACACAATTTTATTTCTTTCTTCCTTAAACCCCAAAATTTAACTTCTTCCCCCGAACAAACACACCTACAGTAAATGTACACATAAGAAAATACCAGAGTTGCGAGTTCATCGGTGACCTTAGATTTCAATTCTGAGCGACGGTTCAAAAGATAGAAAAACCCGCTCGTTCGTTCACTGAAAGTACCCGATCTAAACTTCAGAAATTGATTTCGGGAACACCGGGCCTCGGAATCAGGTGCCATCAGAAAATGTGGACTCGTAAACTTCCAAGTAAATTATGAAAAAAATTTCCATGAAATTTCTGGGTCTTTAAATAAAATTAGTGGAAAACAACCATATACTAAATCGTACACATGTATCCATACAAAGAAATTCATCCCCCCATACATATAGTACAAAATTCAATATGATGGGGGAGGATGGGATTTAACCCAGCTATGTGCCTCTCTGATTTTTGTGTGCTACAACTAAGAAAAACATTGTTGGGGACCTATCTACAAATTCAAATTACATTAATATATATTACTATTAATAATTTTTCATTGAATATGTATAATGTTACATTAGGGAATTATTTATTATAATTTTTATTCATTCATTAATTTTATATTATTATTTCATTTCACACATTATGTGATTGGTGGGTTTGAGAATTATATTTCACATAAATGCATCAATATGACTCATGAGGAAATATATAATAATTTTTTTTCCTTCCAACAAATTTATGTATGATAACTAGGAATTTTCCATTAGAATGATGTTTTAATGATTGAAATTACTCATTTAATCACAATGAGATAACTTATTTCATTCTGAGTTATTATTTATTTCAATTATTTTTTCCATCCATGTAGATATATTTATAATGTTTGTGGTATTATTAACATTTATTACAATTCTATATATTTACATTATGATTTAAATAATAACATTTGAACATGCCACCCCTTACCATTCATCTGAGTCCACATATTTCTATTATTTTACATTTTCTATAGGAAACCATGATGACATGTACAAGTGAATTATGTGTAATATACTGAGGTATGAATTTTTTTTTATGTTTTGTAGGGATGATTCCCACATATTATTATAATATATTATATGTAACATATATAATTGTAAAAATTTAAATGTTCTCTAGGTAACTAATTTTTGTGTGGATACTTCTAATATTAGGTAATATTTAGTAAAATCCATAATAAGTAAATTGTAAATAAATTTTTATTGAATACAAACTAATGACTACCATAATGTAACATTGAATATATATTTGTTAGTTTTAATAATTATTGTTATTGTATGTGTTTTTTATTAGTATTTAGGTTGTTTTGTGAGAGTTGGAGGTGCAACAATACTTTTTTTGGTAATTCTTTTCTTATGTAGTTTAAATGACATGAATTGGTGGTTCATGGCTTGTGTATAAGGCTGTTTTAATAGATTTTATCTAGGATAATTGGGATTTAATTTAATTAATTTGCATCATGAGATATGAATTCATTATATTTACCTAAATTAGGTCAAGGAAATAGGTTTCCCCATGAAAGATTTAATTTTTTGGAAACTCATGCATTCCACGTAATGAATGTGTTACATGATCTTAATATGTCTACATCAACGTTATAAATATGTCTTATGACCAAACCCCTATTCATATTTCAATATCACATTCCTATCTTAATTTGGTTGAACATTATTCTTCCCTCGAGGATCATAACCCCCCCTTCACTATTCATAGATCTATTAGTTCTAGTGTATCAACATAGAAAATTAGTGGTGAGGTAGCTTATAATTACCATGGTTTCCCTTATTCATAGATCAATAGTAGAGGAGATATTTTGGTTTAAATTTTGAGTTGGGTTGATATTTTTATACCCCTTTTCTAGTGTAGGTTTATTAATGGTTTTTTTGTTCTTTTGTGGATTCTAATAATTTCGTATTCTCTTTTAGGTGTTCAATGACTTGGAGAATATTCTTCTCAGTTTGTAATTCCTTCGTTTTGGTTTTTTGTAACATGCATGATTGTTTTTATAATTATTATTTCTCATGGATGAGTTTTTTGATTAATTAATGAGATATAATTGGATTATTGTAATGGAAGGATGAAAATTTCGATGAAATTGATGATTTTCTTACTTTTTCCATATTATGATATTTTTTTATATGTCATGAATGTCCAACTAAAATTTGTGGCCATTGTGGTATTTATTTATATTGTTTTTTTTATGTTTTATCGATCCCTTATTGTGTGGTTGTGGTGATATCACCCTACAGAATGATCTAACCACTTATATTTTTTAAATTAAATGATTTACCCTGGATTAATTGTTTGTATGATTACACCAATATAATAATGGTTAATATGAAATAATAACCAATATTAAACTTTCAATATGATCTTTGATGTTTCATTTGAAATAATTTTGAGGTTATGGATTATTTGGACATGATTTTATGATGAATTTTTGATGGTTTGTTTGGTCATAAATTTTGGGTGGGAATTTAGTGGTTTTTTTACTTCATTTGTATATTGAGTTAATGAAATGTCCATTATTTTTGGGAAGTGATTTAAATGAGAGTATGATTGTGCTTTTTGGGCAGTGTTTTGTGGGTTTGTTTGGTCATTCATGTGGGGATGTGAGGAGGTGGTTCAATGGGAATGATGGAGTACATTTGATATGTGATTTCATGATGATTGAACCCAGTGTATTGATTTAACAATTAAAAAATAATGATTCAAATGGTTGGGGATTTTTTTGATAAATGATATGGAAAACTCTAGTGAAATAAATAAATGATGGGATATGTGGTTAAATGAGGTCGATGGAAAATAATGAAATGAGTGGGGTGGATAATAAAATTTGATGGTAATTGTTTATGTATCTTGTGGTTTGTATGGTATTATTTATTTAGAGGTGATAATGAATGTGTGGATGTTGGTGAGTTTATTTTTTGTTTTTTAATACATATTTTGGTTTTGGGTATTTCAATATGTATATATTTGTAAATTACTTGGGATTGGTGTACTCAGAAAACCACATTGATCCATGTGCACTGCGACTCATTTATTCATTTCTAGGGTGTTTTTTCTAACATCCAATTCATGATTATATGTTGATGGCTACATACTATTTAACACTATATCATCTTAAGGATTATATATGAACATGAAGTTATGGATTTCAGTATTTTATTGCACTTTAATATGTCCATGTTGTATTTAATTGGGATTTTATTTGACGTTGTTCTTCGGTGGTGTGCCATGTTTTTTTACTGGGATGTGATATGACTATTTTGTGGAGTGATTTTTAGTGGTTGTTGTTCATGGTAGGAGGAAGGAACAAGGGTTATTTCCTTAATTTTTATGATACCGTAGTGTCTTGGTGATGGAAGTGGATGTATTGTAATATCCCATGTGTATGCTGATATGATGAGATTTGATTATGTTGTGGGGTGTTGGACCCAGTGTTAGAAGACAAAATGTGATATGATAGTTTTTGGGGTGGTGGACCCAGTGTTGGTAGAAAATATGTGATGTGATTGTGTGGTGGGGTGGTAGTATACATTCATAAAATATATATTATTGTCGGGATGTGTAGGATTTCATTAAAAGAGTGGAAAATGTGTGGTAAATTTGATTGAGATATCCATTATTGATATACATCTCATTGTATTATAAAACATGGCATTGTTTTTAGGGAAGCATGAATATTTTATATTGGGATTGATAGTTAACTAGTTTATGTGTTGTTTGTTCTCCTATAGTCTGAATGGTAATTATTATGCATCATTCACAGGTATAATAACTATATGGGTTATCCAAAAATGTATAGACATATTCTCACACTACGTATATAAACTAAAATTCATGTTTCTATGTTTATTACATGAATCATACTAGATAGTACTATATGAGAGGGTTTTTAAACTAGTATTCTTTCACTATATTAAATTTTCATTTTTTAATTTTCATTTTATTATTTTTATCTATATATATATTTTATTTATACATGAATTGTAGTATTATTATTGTTTCTATATTTATTGTGATATGGAAGTTAACGTGAAGAAATCGTCTTATCTGCTTATCTTATATTATTATATAAGTTTGTTCCTCCAATTTCATTATATCATTTTATGGTCTATTCTATTAACTAACCTAGGGAAAACTATTGTTCGTTCTTAAGGTTCATTATCTATCATGCCATATTGTCTTATCATTGGAGGGAGGAGACATGAGATACTTTTATTAGAGTCTTGTGGTTGAGAAATAAGAAGGAGAATGTTTCAAGGAACAATTATGATTACATATGTTTTTATAAAAAATGATCTAGTTAACCATGGTGTGTGAAAAGGGCTATAGACACCAGCTATGAAATGGTATTAACACCTACATGTTATTGTACATGGAGTCAAATATTATTTAAGGACCAATTTATGTGGACCTATTTATCAGGTACTTCCATTTTAGAGGTACATGCATCCTGATGAAATCTATTACTATTTGTGATGGTTTTTATTATTAGAATAATTTTTTTGATTTAAAAATAATATATATAGAATTACATATTTCCGATATTAGGATATTCATGTTTTTATTTTAAAAAATTCTCATACATTGCATCATTGTGTACATCAGGAAGTTCAAGATTAGTAGGCCAATTTATTTTTCAAATGTAGGATTTTTCAAGCATAGTAGGACGAGTCTGAGACGAGGGTGTTTCATACTTCATAGTGAAATTCTTTGGGGATGTATGAGGTTATTATTTCATATGAATAAATAGTATGCTGGTTAGATAATATTAAAATTTCATTCAGTTTGATCTGAGTCTTATAGGGATACTAGGTCCCCTTAGTGATAATTTAGATGTGGGGTGCTTTGATTCCTTGGATTATGATGTACATTGGTTTGTGGAATGTGGAATATGTTTTTTGGGTTAGTTATAGAACATTGTTTTGGATGAGTTACATTCATCAAATATGAGGATTTTCATGTGAGAGTTCATGAGGGGGAAGAACATATTTCCTTCTATCATGTAATAACCCCTTTTAAACTTCATATATAACATGAGGATCAGTATAAGTTGGATGTGATAGAGTGAATGGAACCATGATGTGTTTTACTGCGATGAGGGGAATAATGATGATTTCATGATGAATTGTGTTTTTAGTGGAAGGTATTAATTTCTAGGGATGTTATGGTTTCAACCATCCTAGATTTGTCTTTTTTAGGTTCACTCATATCCTTTTAGTTCTAATGGGTTTCATTGTTTTAATAGTGATTTCAGGGTATTATCTTCATCTTATGAGGTTAATGGTCATCAATTGTATTATTCAATATAGTTATTTGACCATATTTGGGTGCAGACTGACAGTTTTAACCCAATCCTAAATAATAGTTTCTATTGAGATAATTCTGTTAGTAGGGGAATTAGGGTTATACTCTTCCATGGAGGATTGGAGAAGGTAGATAAAAAACATAGATTTTTTTATGTTATGGAACAACAACTTAACAGTGATAGAAGAGGTGGACGTTAACAATGAGTTAGAAGGTCTTTATGTGGGAAATTTTAATCTCAGGATGAAGAAGAAATAGAGGGGAAATATATAAGTAGATATATACTTTTTTTCCTTCATCCATTTTTTTACTTTGTTATTTCTCTAAATTTTCACTCAATTTATAAAACCACTATATTCTATGCCCATGGTCTAGAGGTAGTGGGGTATCATTTTTCATATAGTTTGACTAGTGTAGTTGGATGCCAAAATAGATTCTTTGTTGTGTTCTGATGCTTCATAATGATTATGGACCAACATCATATACATGGTTATATTTTAGTTTTACAAATACAACCATGTGGGGAAATATTGTTCATTAATTTATTAAATTATATAAATTATATTATCAATGACGTATATATGGGAGTCAGGATAGTGTTTATGGATATCCATCATGTAATTTTTTAACATTTTTGATTCATTGTAATTTTTTTGTATGGATAACCTTCTATATATGACTTATCATTTTCTAATGGAATAAAAAAGATTAGGATTGAGGTGATTACAAGCGGTTTTTGTGGATTTTTCTATATGTTTTAATTTTTTTTGATTGTGAGGATAATACTATATATGTGGTGTTGAATTTAGGATTGAATGGTATCATCATACTTCTAAAATAATCTTTTATCCTTATCTGATGGAACCCTATGAGTTATAAGAGTTGAGGATTCAAATAGATGATCTGTAAAATAAGTTTTTTATATAGCATTGTAATTCATAATGGGGATCTCTAGCATTGTTCATCTGAAAGTATGATGGAAGTATGAGGTTTTGAATATAATATCAGAGATTGAATCCATTGATGAATGATAACTGTTTCCATATTATAAGTATATAATATATTTTTAATAAATAATGAGGGGATGTTGAGATTCATAGACCGACACGTGTACTACATATCACCATTCGTTCTTGTTGGATAGTGATATCTAGAAGATTTACTTGAGATTATTATATGGGATATTTGTGTTTTTATTCATTCCGTTCATTGTCACAAACATCCATATGTGTTGACAGAACTCTGGAAAGTTTTGTTCTATGAATGTCTAGGAAATTTCATATTTATTTTGATTGACAACATATTGGTTTACTCAATGTCATCGTAGGATCATTATAATCATACTCCAGATATATTTTACTTTTGTATACCCCACCAAATAAATGGAATGTTGTCCCATTGTATTTTTTGGCATGATGTGTATATTTACATGGGAATTTGGTGTCTTAATAGGGTGTGTAAATCTACCCATCAAAGATTCATGTTGTTGTTTTGTGGGAAACACCTATGAATGCGGCATTAGTTTATACCATTCATGAAGATGGGGGAAATTACAACGTGATTGTGGTCAATTTATATTAATTTTCATCATAATTGATAGTTTTGAACATGATGGAACATGTTTTTCTAATGAAATATAAGTTTGATTTATTATTCAGTTACCTAAAGGGGATGTTTTTTAGTGATCTAGTTCTTCATATTCCTAAGGAGGTTATGATGTTTGAGGTGTTTTGTAACACCTCTCATCTAGGACTGTGAAGTGTGTTGATTCAGTAGAGGGAATGGATATATTGTTGTTCTATGATGTTATATTCCCATGTGTATAACTATCCAACCCAAGATATGGGGTTATCATATGTTCTCAAGTTGTTGTGGAATTACCTCATTGGGAGTTCATTACGGTCTTCATGAAAAATAAGAGATTTTAGTATTTCTGTTTTGAATGTTATCTAAATTTGTAATATTGGGATTCTATGGAGTATCATCAAGGTTATTTTTTTTCTCTAACACCGTCATAAAATGATTTATTGGGGTTGATTATTTGCTAAGAAATTGGTAGAATGTTGTTTTTCAGTTGTCTTGGGATGTTTTTTGAGTGATTGTAGAGTTGTAATCCCTGTAATTAGATGAATGTGTGGTTTATGGTTAATTTATTTAGATAATGGTGTTTATTTTATTGGTGTATATATTTTCGGTGTCTTAGTGGGAATATAACAATCAAAGGTGATGTGTGATAATTTTGGGCCAAGTGATTCCCCTGAGAGATGGTCAGTGGATTTTCATAACAAAATTATGTTTTCATAGAGGCACTTTCTTCTGTTTGGGTTACAAAATGGATTCCATCATGATTCATGATATTCACCTTTGTAGGTACACCTAATATTATACGTTATATATCAAATATGAGGGTATTCTATTGGTGTCTTGGGATGAAATATGTATCAACCAATTTTATGGAAAATGATTGTTTTTAAAAAAATTAATGGAAAAGTATAATTTTCCAAAAATATTGATTCACCCATGGGATGTCCTTGTGTTTAAATGTGACAAAATATTGATGGTTTTCATTAATTTTTTAACCGAATATAATGGAGGTTATGATAATATGCAGTTGATAATATATCATTTGACATAATTAGTGTACATATTAGTGTTAATGCTGTGATGTGAAATTGATAAAATTGAAATGATGTTCGTGGAGGATATGGTATGATTTAATAGAGTTCAAGGATATGACCCCTATTTTATTTAAGGATTCTTTTATATATACGATGTGGTGTTGGGGATGTTGATAACCATTTTCACATGATTGTTGGTCCCTTTTAAATGATATTGTGAGTTGGAATGGTGGAATATTAATTGTAATTTTTAAAATGGAAAGAGAGGAGACACATCATCTACCACATCTCTCATATTTTTTAATATCATGATAATAAATCTCATGCCATTATATGGGGATAGAAGGATATCAATGAAAACATGATGATCATTTCGAAACCAGTATAGAATAATGAAAATCAATAGAAGGTGTTGTCTTTTTAGTCCATTTACATAGATAATGTGTTATAGATTAATGGCGTCCTATAAGAGAGTACATGGGAACACTAAAAGAATGTGATTTCTAAATATACGGACCTATTGTGAGTTTTTATTTATCTTTTTTTTTATGTGATGTCTGTATCTAGATATGATATGAGATGTGTTTTTCCATTAATGTGTGAGGTAAAATAGAACCTCCAAAATATGAAATTGAGATGAACTAAATCTTAATAAGGATTCATTATTCTTTGATTAGATTTGTGAACAGTAGGTGAATTTCTGTCACATTATCTTGATACTATATTCCCATGAATAATGGAAATTCCATGAATTCTGTGTTGTGTTTAGTGTTGTGTGTTTGATATGGAAATGATTATTTGGGATGTCCAGAGGTTGGTTAGAATATATGGAAATGTGAAAGACATGGCTGATACCAGATAATGTATTGGTTTTGTGTGTGATAGGTGGAGATTTGGAAGTGAAACGTGGTTTGTGGATTTCTATTTTGTTGTGTTTTTCTTGTTACAATGTTAATGAGTAAAGTGATGTCGTAGGAAATATTTTCAAATATTTGATCAGACCAGATTAATTCTAGGATTGGTTTTTGATTCTTGAGGAATCAAATAATTTGAGGTGTATGAAATATAACATCCATTTTCTTTCCCACCCTAATTTTTTGGATGTTGGATTTTATATAGATGAAGGGTGAGGACGTTAGGAGGGGGATGGAGGTGAAGAAGATTTATTGAATGATATTCATATAAAGAAAAGGATATAAAATTTTGAATAGATGGATCATAGTTTTTGTAGCTATATATTTTCACAAATTGTATTTTAGATAATGTTGGATTAATGTAATTTATTCAATATGGAAATGGTGAATTCCTTACGTGTATCTATATAATGTTTATGGTATTTTATTTTCATTGAATGTTGGATTTTTTAAAACCCTTGGATTTCAAATTATGATGGTTTACAAGGTCTTAATGTTTCTAGATCCCTATTATTAAAAAAATTAGGAAAAAAACCGTCATATGATAATAAAAATCCCCTCTCTCATTTCTTGTAAATTATAGCTATATCTTGGTGGATAATTATCACCCATTCACTCTAATTAACCTATCAGTTCTATTGGATACCCATTGGAAATCTTTTTTGTGTTCATCACTCGTCCCTATGAATTTCCATATGTTCATATTCAATGATCCAATAATTATGTTCATTTTTTATGTTGGGATTAGGGATGTCATTTTAATAACCCTTATTTAGGTGTTGGTTGATTCATGGGGTTTTCATGTTCTTGTGGATTGTTGTAATTTCTTATTTTCCCATTAGTGCACTATGAGTTGTTAAATATTCTCTACGCATGTAATCCCATTTTTATTGTGAAACAGGTGGGATGATATTTATCTTTTTTGTCTATGGAAGATGGTTACATATTATAAATTAATGATAAATAATTTGAAAATTGAAATTGAAATTGTGAAATGGAATGATTTAATTGTTTTTACATCTTTAAAATTATTTTTATGTTGTCATCAGATGAAATCAATTCCAAAATAAAATTATGGATAATGGGGTGATTTGTTTGTGCATATTTATTATGTGTTGTGGTTCCATTTTTTGCATTTTGTTATGAAATCCCCTGGAAGAATTATTTGGAATGAAACATATATATTGATAATAAACTATTTTCCCCGTGATGTGTTTCTGGTGTGATATCACCCATAAATTAAAATTATATGTGAAAATATCTCATCTGATAAATCTATAAAATAACCTTACGTGTGATTGAAATGGGAAGTGATGTTATATAATATTGTGATGTTCTTCGAAGGTGGTGAGGGGATCGATTGTTTGGACATGAATTTTGGTGGAATAATGATTGTGTTATGTCATTGTATGGGGAGATAATTTTATTGTTCATCTTCTTATGCTTCTGTGTCAATGTGGTTATTGTTTTTCATCCATTTATTTGGGGTTGAAATGGGGTTGTTTTTTTGTCTAGAATGTGGTTTAGAAGGGTGATGTTATTATGGGAACTATGAGATTATTTTGATGTGTCATTGAAATGAGATATAATATCATGTTATAAATGAAATATTAATTAATAGTTATTGGAATAGATGGGGTATTATTTTTTCAAATGTATAGAAATTAATTATTTTCCAATTGATGATGTGTTTAAATTTAAAATGAATATTTTTGGTAAATAATGAAACAATTGTGATGGATAATGTAATTGGGTGGTTGTTTGTGAGGTGGATATTGGGTCCTGTGGTTTTATGCATTTATATATTTTATGAAATGATGGAATTTTTATGTTGGTTAGTATTTTTTGTGAACCAATATGTTGGTATTATGTGTGGATATATAAATATTTTTTTGTAATTTCCTTCTGATTTCTTGTCTCACCCCACCCACCTCGAGAACTATATCCCAACAACCATATTTTCATTTGGTTATTTTTTCCCCAAATTTTGGTAATGTTGATGGATTGATGGAAACTAATTATTCAATACTCAATCATCCATGTTAGTACAACTGAAAAGATTTTGATGGATGGATATATGATACTACATTACTTGATAGTACAACTATCATCATGATGGATTTGATATGGCAGGGTTCTGTGGTGGTAGATAAGGTGTATTCTACAGGGATGTGATATGAGTATGTTTTTGTGTAATATATGTTGTCCTTCATGCATGGACGGAGGATGGAACAATGATGATTTTGTTCATGTTCACGATACCGTAGTACTCTCTTTATGATAGTGGATATGATTTGATAACACATGTGTATTTGAGAATGATGAGATGTTACCATATTACGATGAAAATGGCTAGGTGACTTATGGTGTGATGTGATGTGACCATGTTGTGTGGTGGTGGTATATGTTTTTCAGATGATATTTGATTACCAATGCATAAAAAATTTGAGTTTGTGTGTGGAAAATCATACAGAATGAGGATTAGGGTAACCATTACTTATATGATTATTATTATTTAGTTATACTCATCCTGTGTTATTTCATGATCAATACATGGAGTGGTTGGGAAGGATTTTTGGCATGTTCAGGATATATTGGTTATACTTTTTTTAGTTTCAATAGTATTCTTCATTCACATGTTTATTTGAAAATTGGGTTTTATAATTATCTACACTTTAATGTTTATTTATTATTATAAAATGTTATTCATTTTTCTAAGAGGATAACATGGTTCATTGTTCAATATACCAGCTCAAAATTATTTTTGTATAGTTAATGTGTTTCCACTGTATATTTTCTTCTGGATATGACCTTATTATGAATTTTATATGTGCCTATTTAGTTTATTTTTTAATGGAATGATGATATTGGTTTCCTTTTAAATAATTTCATGGAGTCATGTTTTTTGGTTAATCCAATCTCTCAATAATATATTATTATTTTCTATTATGATTTCCATATCATGAGATTTTTATAGAAATATTTTCTATCTCCAACCCGATACATACTGGTTATGGGAAATGGGGGTCAATATTTATTTCCCCTCATTGTGGTATATTTAGAGATAGGGGTTCATGAGGACATGAAAGTATAAATATCTATATATAATGTATGAAATAATATTAATTTATTTATGGTTAATGTATATAAATTTTATACTATGATTCATCATTCATTGAATTATTCATGAATTTTTTTTGTTAATGATCCCATTTTGAATTAATACCTAATTTCTGGGCTATAAATTTTATTAATAAAATAATCTAGAAAAATTTGGATCTATGAATAGTTTTACTATATTAGGGTTGTTAAAATTGATTAGGATTAATTAAAATTCTAATATAGAATAAATTATATCACTTTAATATAGTGTAATTAGAATTGAAATATTTTACAAGGAATATAATGACACAATATATACATAAAAAATATATAATAATTTTAATTTTAATTTTAAATAAAAACAATATATTCTAATACTGTAATGTTTTAGTGTATTTTGGAAAATGAATAAATAAAAAACATTTATATAAAATATATAAATCATCTCCTATAGAATTAGACTCAACGAGAATCCTTTATATACACATCCCAAATACAATATTTCTTCTTATCCTAGTGGATTGAAACCAAATAATGTGGGAGCTCAATAGTTCAGTAATGTTTAAAAAACCAAATATGAATTTTTATTAAAAATTATCTTCTGATTAGTGTAAAGTTATGATAATGAAAAAATTTCACATTGTATGATGTTTGTGATATTTTAGTTTATGAAATTATTCATTCATATTTTTTTTATCACTTCTATGTGATGTTTGGATTTATGTTTTAGTTGATAAGAGTATAGGATTTTTTTTTAAACTGTTGATTAAGGACTTGACCTTAGTGATGTCGTAATATTTTGATTTTTTCACCATTATAACCAATTGAGTGGATGATGGGGTTCTTTAAACATCATAGGAAAATAAATAATATGAAATTTTCATATTTTTTTAATATTTTTGAATTAAATATTTATTTTATTTTAAAGGGGATTCTATATTCAATGGTGTATAGGACACACAACAATGGGTTTCTCCGAAGTCTTATGTAGTACAAAATGTTGATTCATACTAAAAACTAATTATATAATATTATTTTAAATTGTAGTTAATTCCTCGGCATTGTAATGGAAGAAATTAAAATATATAATTTCAATGTGATTATACATGTTTGTAAATTGGTTTTACATTTATTTTATTAGAGTTAGAAGCTTAAAATGTGAATGAATCTAATTTGAAGAATAAATACTATAATATTCGTTAAAATGTTGATTTACTGCCTTTTGATGGTGAATCCACTATGAATATAATTTTTGTTTTTATATATTCTATATGAAAAAATAAAAATTGTCTTTAGAATTGGGATATTGAAATTTAGTTAGGGTAAATTTATAGTATTTTTTCTTATAAAATTCATTTTTAATGAATAGTGAAAAATAGTGCATTTAAATTCAAAACTACCATTTAATCTAATTTATTTATATGGTTAGATTATATTATTAATTAGTTTCAAAGAGTAATTAGATTATATTTTTAGGATTTAATTCAATTTTGTCCATTGAAATAATTTTACTTTGATATTTAACATAAATAGGTGTCAATCTTTTGATAGTTATTTTTTCCTAAAAATACCCTTTTTTAATTTGACAACGAGAATTAATTTTAAAATAATTAATGAAACTTATATGTTATTAATTTGGTAAAATATAATTTTTTTAATTCAGAATATTATATATATCTTAGGCTCAATATATTATTTTTTTTTTCTGAAAATCATTAATGTTTGATGAATAGTGAAAACACTCAGTAGTTATTATAAAATCGACTTTTACATTTAAATTAAATTTTACCACTTTGTTAAATTGAATTTATAAAATCTTAAAAACAAGGGTTTATTATTATGTAAAATTTGGTTCAATAAGATGAAAATGATTTTTTATGAATAGTAACTTTTGACTTTTATTTACCGTGGTTAAAGGAAAATATGTTAATTCAAGTGAAAAATACTATTACAATAATATTAAATTAATATAACATGTATCTTAGTCATATTGGTTGATACCTTTCTGACCATTAGAATCCTGGGGTCTATTTTGGGACCCCATCGAGACACTTATAGATGATAATAACAGATTATATTAATTAATTTAATGGGAAGACAAAAATGACATAATCATATATATTTTAGTAAATCAATTTTTAAATGGTGTTATATTAGTTATCTCTATGACTATAAATATTCATATTAAATCTAAAAATAATTCCAACATCAACATATTTAATTTATAGTTTTTATACTTTAAATAAATAAAATTATTTTTGACACAATAATGATGCAGAGTTTATCTCATTAATGAATTATTTAAATAAATAAAATTATAAAGATTAAATCAATATCCAAAACCTGTATAATTCATATTGGATGATTTTATTTAGAACAAAAGTCATCTTAGCTACAACATTAATATTTTTTGGACCTTTAGAAAATGAAATTAATTATATAATAAAATAATATTTTCAAACATTCACAATGAACCCGTCCTCCCCTTTATAAAAATACCTCAACTCTATCCCATAACTCAAACATCTCAAGCCACATGGATCGTAAAAAAATTTCCCAAATAATCTATCAACATCCCTCTCTTCCACATAGAACCCTTACCTTTCGGATAAGGCACTTCAAGAAATCGTTTCAGTTCAAATGAATGGGAGTTAACTGATTTAAAGATAACATCTTCTGTTAATTTCTTTTTTTACATCTCTAACCAATAAAAAAAATTTATTACTTTTTTTATAACATCACCAGTATTATAAATATATTAATTTTTTGATTTGATATGTATTTGAACTAAATTTACACACACCTTCTTCTATTGGGTAAAGAACATACTGTTTCTGTGGACGACAAACTACTGCCTCAGAAAACTACGATTGTTCAATTTTCTCCTACCTCCTCATATGGTGGACATTAAGATATAACTAAATTTACATTTTATATGTTTTTTTATATTTCTTCTATAATTATGTATTTTTAATTTATAACATACGTTTAGGGTTTCCATAATAGGTAAATATGATAATTTCCTTTAAGGAAGTGCGGACTACCACCCCCTCAATGTGATATGACTTGTTCATTCCATGAATGGAATATATAAAGGATGAAATTAAGAAAATAATATAATATATTATAAAATAATTGTAATATATCTATGTTAATATATTTTTTCATCCATTAAATATGAAATAGAAATGAAAGTAGCGTTCATACGTCTTACTGTCTCAATGAACGGTGCATTTCATCTCTTACCACCAAATGTTATGTACTATTATAAATACATATATATAATTGATATATTTGATATATATGATATCTAAATAATGAATATCATTATGGAGATAATGTATTTTGTACCACATGAACAACTTGAAATTATATGATGTTCATTTTTGAGCAAAGTTCCCAATATCGAAAAAACAACCATTATAAACATAAATGATTCCATAAATTTTATAACATAGTGAAGTGCACTGTGGTGCATTTGTTGTCAATAAGGTATGTTGTTGATCAGAAGATGTAAAAGAATGAATGGATGTCAAGGAGAGTCAATATGTGAATGACAAAGGCTATGATGGTGTTGGTGATGAATGTAGAATGGCCATGGTACTAAGATGCATGTCACTTAGGAGATTCACTAAGTGACATAGGATGTTGTGGTTGAAACATTCTCTATGAATATCAGACGATTGAAGAACTGATCTTAATGTTTCAATACTTGTATCAAGATGATACTAAGTTACACCACTTGAAGAATGGATGATGATAGAGTATCATCATTACATCTGACGATTGTTGAACTGATCTTTAAGTTCCAAGAACTTGTATCAACTGGATACAATGTCACAACAAGATCTAGAAGGCCATGCATTGTTAAGACAATTCATGAGGAAGTGAATGGGATCCATCCACAACTTCTAAGTGGATGAAGTGGTTTAATGAAGTCCATGCACTATCACTTAGTGCATGTGAATTTGAAGAAGTTCCAATTTGATCTCTAATTAGATCAACAAAGAGAATTGGAGATTTTATGTGATTCAGGAGCTCAGTTGATGAAGAACCTTTGGAATTCCCTTTTAAGTGAAGATTATATGTTGTGGAGGATTTCTAATGAACAAGAAAGGGAGAATTGAAGAAATGAAGAAGGGATAAGTGGCTTGGAATTTGGAATTTTAAATATGGGATACTTTGTTTTTTTTAACAAAGTGTTTATACATTACTTAGCCAAAAAATTGGCCAGCCAAGGACACCTTGAGGGTTCAACCCCAAGGCACATGTGGGCCTAAGGCGCCACGCCCAAGGGGGAACCCGTGGGGCAAACCCAAGGCGGCAGAAGCCACGCAGGGGAGTGAAGCCTGCGCAACATGGGCGCCAGGATGCGCGCCCGAGGATGCATAGTGGGCGCCAGTGGCGCGCCTGAGTGGCAGGGGTGGGCGCAAGAGCGCGCCCGCTAAGAGAACTCGGTGCGGGGCGGCACCGAGAGGGGAGAAGTTCAACTGAGCGGCTCTCGGCAGCGCTTGGTTGATAAACCGCGTGGAATTCGCGGGCCGTTTCGATGTGGGACGCGCAATTTTCACCGGGAGCGAATCCTGGCCGCTCGATTGATCGCGTGCCAGATCTCGACCGCACGATCAATCCCGCGCGAGATCTTCTGATCGCGGCCGTCCAAAGAGCTGATCCGACGGCTCCGGTGTGTCTCCTACCTCGAGATCGACCGAGGCACCCGCGACGTCCCCGCTGAACCAGTGGCGCCTACGAGCACTGGATTTCGAGTTCCCAGCCACCATTTCTGAAAGTAAAGTGTCCAAGGATTTCGTCTCGACGTAATGAACACATCCATGCAACAAAATAAGCATGCATGCAACGTGATGAGATTTCGAACAAGGCCAAGGCAAAACGAAGTTGCCGAGGCTTCGGTGAGTTCGTGTTTTGCATGGGATAGAAGAGACGAAGGCCGTGCATGCGTTCTAAGTCGCATGCACGTGGAGGAGAAAAACAAAGGGAAAGAACCCGCGTTGAAACAGAGGAAATATCAAGATTTAGAAAATATTGAAAACCCGAGAATTTCAGGAATTCGAGAGATATCCCACGTGAAAGATTTGGCATACCTCTGCCTATAAAAAGAGAGGCCGAGGTGCTTGAAAGGCTTGATGAATATTTGAAGAGTGTCCCGCGAGCACCCTGTGCTTTGCGAAGATTTGAGCCCCACGCATCCCACTTGCGCGGCAGTTTGTTCCGGAGCCACCTGAGGCTTCGAAGGAGTCCCCTGTGCGCCTCACTTGCGCATCAGGAAGATCCTGAGCCGCTTGAATTTGCGTGCTCGAGGATTGGAACCCTCACTGCTCGCATACTTGTGCGGCTGGAGGAAGTGCCCGCGGGTGTTGCACTTGCGCGCCCCACGGCAGTGCACCTTGCGCGCCTTTGTGCACCAAGGCACTTGCGTGCCCCACGGCTGAGGTGTCTTGTGGCCTGCGCGCCCTTGAATCTTGAGGCTTGCGCGACAGTTGTGAAGAGGAGAAAGGCCACAACCCCTTGAGCGCCTTCATTGGATATTCGGGCAGTGGGTATGCAAAGGTGGAAGACCCGAGACTTGTGCTTGTGTGCCAAGTGAAGGAGGAAGGCCCGATGGCTGGTGTGTGAAAAATAACAAAGAGGCCGTAGCCTTGGGTGTGTGCAAGAAATGAAGTGTAGGCCACAACAAAGAAGAACTCTCTCAAGTGTGTGCAAAGTGAAACAAGTGTGTGCAAAAAGACAACAAGGCCGAACCTTAGTGTGTGTGCAAACTAAAGTGTACACACTAAGAAGAAAGAGAAGAGGACTCTCACACTATTGTAGAACACACAATCTAAGTGTGTAGACAAATTGAATAAAGTGTGTGAAGTTTGAGAAGTTGGTGTGTGCTTAAAGTGTTACACCCTTTGTGGGTTTACTGCACCAAGAAGAGAAGAAGGGGATTGCATGCATGCATGCATGCACGTGCACACGTGAACAAGCTCAAATCTGGTTGTGTGCATTTGAGTTGACCAAGACCAAAGGATCTTGAAGAAATTGAGAAGATCATGCAGTCAGTGCATGAGGATTCAGAGTTTCCATGTATTCAGTGCATTAAGTTGTTTTGAAGTGAGACTGGAGCCAGACTGAAGTTAAAGACATCAATTGTCTGAGTATTCAGTAATTGGAGAGAGAAGCCAGGTCATCCTTAGAAGAAGGAGATAAATCCTGAGCAAGACGAGAATACCTGATCAACTCAAGTGATCAGAGGTATAGAGCAAGGCCAGCAGTCTTTATCCCATACTGCTGAAGATACTTGAAGAACTGAACAAGAAGAAGAGCTACTCATGTGACTCGAGGAGCCAGGAGAAGCCCCCTGTGAGACTCAGGGTGGAAGAAGTCTTCAGTGGGATTCTGGAGCAGGCCAGTGGGACTCTGGTAACACTGTGGGATGCAGTATAAATACCCTCCTGTGGGACTCAGGAGAGATACAGTGGGACTCTGTATCGACCATTGTAATACTGACAGATTATAATGGGAGAAACCATGTTGGGGGGTATAACCAACATGGCAAGGACGTAGGCCTTTGGTGCCGAACCTTGTAAATCCTTGTGTCCTGTGCCTTTACATTTACTGTATCATTCGTGGAAAGGTGAGAGATACAAGAAGAGTGGATCGAGGATTTAACCAGCCATAGAGGTTTAATTGATAAGGAATCAATTAGTAAAAAGTTTTAAGGGATCACTGATTCACCCCCTCCCCCTCTCTGTGATTCACACTGATCTGGGAACTTCAATTGGTATCAGAGGGAAGGTTACCTCTAAAAGATCCAAGGGAGTCTTTATGAAGTGTAGATTTGAGGAAATGAGTGACCAGCCTCAAATGGAGATATCTTCCAAGACTCAGAAAAATAGAAAGAAGAAACAGGCCAAGAAGATGAAGAAAGCCTGTCCTAGCTGTGATGAAGTTGGAACAATGAAAGATCTTCAAAGTGCAATCGAATTTCTTCAGAAGACAGTCCCCAAGGAAGTGGAAATGTGTATAGCTACAGGCATCCTTGATCTTCAAAAAGAAAAATTACAGCTAGAAGAAGAAGCCAATACAATGGAAGATCAGTTGGCTAAAAGGGTTGGCATAACCAACACTCTCAGAAAGCTGGTGAAGGCTAAAGATGAAACCGTTTCTCTTTGCAATGAAAGATATGAAGACACAACTGAAGAATTGCAAAGAATCCTTTCTGAGAAAGAATTCTTTATGATAATGGTCAAAAAAGTTTTTCATGCACTGGAAAAATTGCACAGAGTGTCAATGAATGTCAGAGATGCTCAACTCGAAGACAAAGTCAAAATGGTGAAGGAGCTTGACAATTCATTGCTAGAATTGAAGAAGGTGCATGAAGACCAGTTAGAACAGCTGGAAGAGAAATGGGAAGGAAGGATAATAACTGTTGAGGATGAGAAGAACTCCCTTAACATGAAATGCTTAGAACTAGAGGTGATATTGAAAAATCTGCAATCACCCAAAGATGAATCCTACCAGTCAGCTGAAAGTAGAAATGTTGCTACACAAGTGTGCTTTGAGAAGGATGATTCTAAAAGAAAGACATCCTCTAATGAAGGGGAAACATCTTCTAAAAAGAAGGTACCATCCATACCATCTTGTACTCATGCTTCTAAAAGTTTTTCTACTAAAAGTGCAGGATGGAAGAATGAATCCAAACAAGTATGGATGAAGACAGTGAAGAAAGAATGCTCTCCTGAAACAACACAGCAAGTCAAGAAAAGTACCCAACAATCAGAAGGATTGAAGAGGTCAAGATTTGTGGGTCAGTGTTGGTGTTGTAATAAGTATGGGCACTGTGCAAAAGATTGTTGGTACAATCCACTAAATGTAAAAGCACAAAGGAAGCCCATGCCAAGGGGGAGCAAGCTAGAGGAAAAGAAGCAGCATCCATAGGTCCAGAGACATCTGTTTACTGAAAATAGATTTGGATTACTTGACAACATCTGGGATGATTGCAAAAGTGGTCAAAAAGATACATGTCAATCTCCAACTGTATCCAGAGCTAAAAAGAAGAGAAGATCACTGAACCTGGATAAAATGGAAACCTTGGGAAGCAAACAGAAGAAAGGTGACAATGCTCCGAAGAAGATGTTGAAAAAGGAAGAGAAGTCCTTTGATTTTAAATCCAAGAAAGGTGATGCATCCAGAAGGACCACCAAGAAGAAAACATGCTTCTACTGTGGAAAGAAAGGTTATACCATGGATCTTTGTAAAGAAGCCATGAAATTCAATAGAGGCAGACTGGACTCAAACAGACAATCAATCCAGAAGAAGCAGAAGGGATTGGTTGAAAATAAGTTGCCTAAGAAAGGTGGCTTAACAGTATCAGTAGAACCATGTGGAATTTCCAAAACTGAGGCCTCACTTCCAAATGACTTGTTAGTCATATGGCCAAATCAGTTGCAACTTGCCAAAGATCTACAAAGAGATGAAGATGAAGTTCTGGCAATTGCTAAGGCAAAAGGGAAGAAGAAGATTTCACATGAAGATGTATTGAGATCCACACCAGCACAAACATCATTGAAGATCAAATGTGCAAGTGTGAAGAATGGTGAAAATGGGAAATCTCGGTTGAGAGAATCTTCTCAACCTTGTTGTTCACATTGATGAACCAAGGAGGTTCCATCTTATTCCCTAATCACTTGTATTTACATGTGCTAACATTACAGGGAATTGAAGATGATGATCATTCTCAACTGGAGGATGGTTTGGACAGAATGGAGTGCACCCCTTGAGGGGGAGCCAATCTGAAGAAGATGGGATTCTTAGATTAATACCATCTTGAGAAAAGTGAAGGTATTCCAATCATACTTTCATCCCTTGTTTCTTAAGTTAATTCATCATGACAATTAAGGGGGAGTATTGATTGAAGTCAAATGGATGAAAGGGGAAGCTTTATCTTTGCACCTGAACTTTCTAATGAGTTTTGTGAAGTTGTGTAGGATTTAGCAAATTCATTGTTATATCTGAAAAATTTCAAACCCCTGAAGCATTATCTCACATGTACAGTGAATGATGGATAACATTGAGTTCCTTGGTTACATCACTCTTGTTTTCTACACCGGGTTAGCCCAAGTAGACTTAGAGATGATTTACTAAAGGTTCTTTGCTAAAGAAGAACATGTGACATCATCCCTCTCTTAGTGCTTTTCAAGAAGATGCTATTCGAAGGGAGGAAGATATATTTTTGAAGAGAACCACACCACACCTTTGCATTTGGTTGCCAATAAGGGAGAGAAAAGCTGACATATTTCCCCAGAAATGTGTGGCACACATATTGACCCATTCATATGTGTTTTACTGATTGGATTGACAATATGTGCTCTAGTGGTATTGACAACAAATACAAAGGGAGAGATTGAAGTGAACTGTGTTGCATTTGTTGTCAATAAGGTATGTTGTTGATCAGAAGATGTCAAAGAATGAATGGATGTCAAGGAGAGTCAATATGTGAATGACAAAGGCTATGATGGTGTTGGTGATGAATGGAGAATGGCCATGGTACTAAGATGCATGTCACTTAGGAGATTCACTAAGTGACATAGGATGTTGTGGTTGAAACATTCTCTATGAATATCAGACGATTGAAGAACTGATCTTAATGTTTCAATACTTGTATCAAGATGATACTAAGTTACACCACTTGAATAATGGATGATGATGGAGTATCATCATTACATCTGACGATTGTTGAACTGATCTTTAAGTTCCAAGAACTTGTATCAACTGGATACAATGTCACAACAAGCTCTAGAAGGCCATGCATTGTTAAGACAATGCATGAGGAAGTGAATGGGATCCATCCACAACTTCTAAGTGGATGAAGTGGTTTAATGAAGTCCATGCACTATCACTTAGTGCATGTGAATTTGAAGAAGTTCCAATTTGATCTCTGATTAGATCAACAAAGAGAATTGGAGATTTTATATGATTCAGGAGCTCAGTTGATGAAGAACCTTTGGAATTCCCTTTTAAGTGAAGATTATATGTTGTGGAGGATTTCTAATGAACAAGAAAGGGAGAATAGAAGAAATGAAGAAGGGAGAAGTGGCTTGGAATTTGGCATTTTAAATATGGGATACTTTGTTTTTTTTAACAAAGTGTTTATACATTACTTAGCCAAAAAATTGGCCAACCAAGGACACCTTGAGGGTTCAACCCCAAGGCACATGTGGGACTAAGGCGCCACGCCCAAGGGGGAACCCGTGGGGAAAACCCAAGGCGGCAGAAGCCACGCAGGGGAGTCAAGCCTGCGCAGCATGGGCACGAGGATGCGCGCCCGAGGATGCATAGTGGGCGCCAGTGGCGCGCCCGAGTGGCAGGGGTGGGCGCAAGAGCGCGCCCGCTAAGAGAACTCGGTGCGGGGCGACACCGAGAGGGGAGAAGTTCAACTGAGCGGCTCTCGGGAGCGCTTGGTTGATAAACCACGTGGAATTTGCGGGCCGTTTCGATGTGGGACGTGCAATTTTCACCGGGAGCGAATCCTGGCCGCTCGATTGATCGCGCGCCAGACCGCACGATCAATCCAGCGCGAGATCTTCTGATCGCGGCCGTCCAAAGAGCTGATCCGATGGCTCCGGTGTGTCTCCTACCTCGTGCTCGACCGAGGCACCCGCGACGTCCCCGCTGAACCAGTGGTGCCTCCGAGCACTGGATTTTGAGTTCCCGGCCACCATTTCTGAAAGTAAAGTGTCCAAGGAGTTCTTCTCGACGTAATGAACACATCCATGAAACAAAATAAGCATGCATGCAACATGATGAGATTTCGAACAAGGCCGAGGCAAAACGAAGTTGCCGAGGCTTCGGTGAGTTCGTGTTTTGCATGGGATAGAAGAGACGAAGACCGTGCATGCGTTCTAAGTCGCATGCACGTGGAGGAGAAAAACAAAGGGAAAGAACCCGCGTTGAAACAGAGGAAATATCAAGATTTAGAAAATCTTGAAAACCCGAGAATTTCGGGAATTCAAGAGATATCTCACGCGAAATATTTGGCATACCTCTGCCTATAAAAAGAGAGGCTGAGGCGCTTGAAAGGGTTGCTGAATATTTGAAGAGTGTCCCGCGAGCACCCTGTGCTTTGCGAAGATTTGAGCCCCGCGCATCCCACTTGCGTGGCAGTTTGTTCCGGATCCACCTAAGGCTTCGAAGGAGTCCCCTGTGCGCCTCACTTGCGCATCAGGAAGATCTTGAGCCGCTTGAATTTGCGTGCTCGAGGATTGGCACCCTCACTGCCCGCATACTTGTGCGGCAGGAGGAAGTGCCCGCGGGTGTTGCACTTGCGCGCCCCGCGGCAGTGCACCTTGCGCGCCTTTGTGCACCAAGGCACTTGCGTGCCCCACGGCTGAGGTGTCTTGTGGCCTGCGCGCCCTTGAATCTTGAGGCTTGTGCGGAAGTTGTGAAGAGGAGAAAGGCCACAACCCCTTGAGCGCCTTCATTGGATATTCGGGCAGTGGGTATGCAAAGGTGGAAGACCCGAGACTTGTGCTTGTGTGCCAAGTGAAGGAGGAAGGCCCTACGGTTGGTGTGTGCAAAATAAAAAAGAGGCCGTAGCCTTGGGTGTGTGCAAGAAATGAAGTGTAGGCCAAAACAAAGAAGAACTCTCTCAAGTGTGTGCAAAGTGAAACAAGTGTGTGCAAAAAGACAACAAGGCCGAACCTTAGTGTGTGTGCAAACTAAAGTGTACACACTAAGAAGAAAGAGAAGAGGACTCTCACACTATTGTAGAACACACAATATAAGTGTGTAGACAAATTGAATAAAGTGTGTGAAGTTTGAGAAGTTGGTGTGTGCTTAAAGTGTTACACC
Source organism: Viscum album (assembly GCA_963277665.1). Classification (NCBI taxonomy): domain Eukaryota; kingdom Viridiplantae; phylum Streptophyta; class Magnoliopsida; order Santalales; family Viscaceae; genus Viscum; species Viscum album. The sequence goes on from OY728137.1 coordinate 1,665,459,398, forward strand.
CTTTGTGGGTTTACTGCACCAAGAAGAGAAGAAGGGGAGTGCATTCATGCATGCATGCACGTGCACACGTGAACAAGCTCAAATCTGGTTGTGTGCATTTGAGTTGACCAAGACCAGAGGATCTTGAAGAAATTGAGAAGATCATGCAGTCAGTGCCTGAGGATTCAGAGTTGCCATGCATTCAGTGCATGAAGTTGTTTTGAAGTGAGACTGGAGCCAGACTGAAGTTAAAGACATCAATTGTCTGAGTATTCAGTAATTGGAGAGAGAAGCCAGGTCATCCTTAGAAGAAGGAGATAAATCCTGAGCAAGACGAGAAGACCTGATCAACTCAAGTGATCAGAGGTACAGAGCAAGGCCAGCAGTCTTTATCCCAGACTGCTGAAGATACTTGAAGAACTGAACAAGAAGAAGAGCTACTCGTGTGACTCGAGGAGCCAGGAGAAGCCCCCTGTGAGACTCAGGGTGGAAGAAGTCTTCAGTGGGATTCTGGAGCAGGCCAGTGGGACTCTGGTAACACTGTGGGACGCTGTATAAAGACCCTCCTGTGGGACTCAGGAGAGATACAGTGGGACTCTATATCGACCATTGTAATACTGACAGATTATAATGGGAGAAACCATGTTGGGGGGTATAACCAACATGGCAAGGACGTAGGCCTTTGGTTCCGAACCTTGTAAATCCTTGTGTCCTGTGCCTTTACATTTACTGCATCATTCGTGGAAAGGTGATAGATACAAGAAGAGTGGATCGAGGATTTAACCAGCCATAGAGGTTTAATTGATAAGGAATCAATTAGTAAAAAGTTTTAAGGGATCACTGATTCACCCCCTCCCCCTCTCAGTGATTCACACTGATCTGGGCACTTCACATAGTAATAAGTGATATAAAATGAATAATAAACATTAAAAAGGTTTTTATGAATGTATATCTTAAATTTATTTTGTTATTCAGGAGATTAATGAAAAAATGGGTCACGTTAGACACGAGATAAGGGGTAACTTATCTCACTTTTAATTCATTGATATTTCTATTGTTCATATATATTTTTATTTAATGTGGTGTATTTTGTACATGAATTTGATATATATTATCATGATTATACTTATATTCATGTTATAATTTGATTCACTTGGTGGTTATTAACTTTTGGTCTTGCGACTCGATAGATTACAATGTGGTAAGGGGTTTTTATCTCACTTTTTTTTCCCGTGAGATTCATCCTACATTTCCAACTATATCCTTTTTTTTGGTGTATCTACTAGAAATTATTATCTTAATTTTGTAATTTAATTTAATTAATTGGTATTTATATATTCACTGTATGATCCTTCTTTCATGTTGTGTATGTTTCGTAAGTTACCAAACTGGTAAGGGAACCTTTCAGTCTCCTCTTTTTAAAATACATATTTTTTATGTCTTTTAATTTCATCATTTTTTTCTTGGTATATGATGTAATATATCCATATTACTATAAATTATAGTTCCAGGTGAAGAGATACCATTTTCTCTCTCATTAACTCATTTTCAAAATTTTAATGTGATGTCGTAAGGCTGTGGAATTTCTGTTAGGGAACTTTTTAACCCAATTTCAATTCTTTGGGTTATAATTTTACATGTTGATAATGTATTTCTATGAAAATGTATGAATTAACTATGATTTTTATTACAGTGAGTATCATATCATAATGACGGTAATTATATTTTTCCCACATAAATATGTAATTGATTTATCCTTTATCTAAAGATGTCATCTTTATAAGGGATTTCATCTCAATTTAAATACCACTGAGACTACATTGATGTCCTAATACAATTCAATTTTATATGGCATATATACTATACTTCATCATATTATATCTTGAATAAATTTATTCTCATGATATTACAACTTTTTTATTAAATTTTATTGCTCAGTTATTTGTATTCAAGCATCTCCCATTTGGTTAGAACACATTATGTAAAATACCATTTTAAATATTTTAAATATTTATTCAATTAAGTCATTAACATTTATTTCCATGTTTTAAAAATGGTATTATGGATTTTTTAATATGGAAATGAATGTTTTTAAATTAATTTTTTTTTCAAAATCTTCGAAGTGATATGGGGAATTTTGATTCAAAAATCAATTTATTCAATGTTGTAAATGGTTTTGAAAATGGTATGATAAATCATATATTATGTCAATATCTTGAAATGATATATTATGATTCAAATGTTGAAATTTAATATTTCCTTTTTTATTGTTTAATGTGTTATGAAAATGTTAGGTTTATTGGGAGTTTTTAACATATATAGTTGGTTCCGTGATAAACCTAAGGTAGGTAATCCCGAGATAGCTCTTCAATGTATTGGGTAACGTGACAGAGGTAAATGTTATGATTTTGCCTAAGATATTTAGTTTAAATACTATGATGGGTATTCCAATGTAACTCCATATGTAGCTATGATAGCTTCAATGTATGTATGATATAAATGACAGAAGTTATCTTTATGATTTATGATTTCTGTGTATTATTCATAAATCTTTTGATATTTTATGGTATGTTATGATTAAAAAGTATGGTTTCATTGATTTCTATTTATATATTGGCTAAATTTTTCATTCATTTCTATAACCCTTTCTGATCTTCTTATGCTCATACCATGTTTTTGTATTTTTTTCACAGGACGTAATGATGAATATGGTCAATGATGGGATCAACGAAATTTTCTTGTTGTCTAAAACATGGAAGTATAAAAGTTTTTTTTATGAGTTTTTTATTTTATGAACAAAATGGAAACTTATCATAATTGTCTACTTTGTAATTTATTGAGATGTAATTTTTAGGTCCAAATTCTCTAAATCACTAAACCAGAAAATATTCACAATTTTAAATATTCACATAATTGAAGATTATGTAATATTTAATGTTGGGTTCTTATAGTTTGTATCATATATCATTTTAGAATAACTTTCGAGGATACATTGTTATTTAAGAATAAGTGACAAAACTATAATGGTTAGATTATTGGAAAGATTCATACTTTTTTCAAATAAATCGAATGAGTTTAAGATAACATGAACATGAGTTTTTTAGTGATTACCCTCCTTATAATATAGTATATGATGATTTTTCTGATTTACTCACACTGACCATTTTGGTTTTTGAAAATTGCTGGATCTAGCAGGCAACAATGTAACAATGTATGGGAAAAAATTGTCATGGTTTTTAGAATAAAAACTGAATTAAATTAGAGCTGCAATGAGAACTCATGTGAATTTTCTCAACCATCTATCTGGATTCCTGATAGACCACCTAAACCATTAATATTTTTATAAGGCCTCCTATATGAAAGAAACAAATCCCTAAGGATGTTGAGATTTTAATAATAAAGGAATGTATGTTAAAAATACAATGGGTCATGTATGTGGAAAGAAACACATAAGAAAATTCTTCAAGGAGACAGGGAGAAGCTATAGATGTGGTGATGATCGTAATAAAACCAGAACCTGCCATGGAAAAAGGAAGTGACCAGTTGACACAAGGAATGGGAAATAAGTTCATTCCGATGGATCAAATGAATTTTTTAAATGTGGTGCTCATCTCTTTATATAAATAGATGTCTAATGAATAAGGTCTGTGAATGAGACAAATATGATCATAAAAATATATGTTTACCAATTACTAATGCCATTCCAATTGAAGATGAGGAAAATCACAATATCTAATGAAAGGTATGAATTATTTCATAACTAATGTTTTGACTTATTGAATATTATGATATGATATGATTTTAAATATAGGAATAATGTATTCTAAAATATGTTTCAAAAAAATGGATATTGGATCATAAAGAATTTTTAATGACTAAAAAGTCTACATATAAGGGATTAAAGATTATTGTTACATTTTAGGATGACAAAATGCTTAAAATTATTAATTATTTATTGTTCTTGGGATTAAATTGGAAGTATATTTTTAGTATGTGTAACCATGATATTTGATATGTGAAAATGATATTCAATAAATTGTTATCTTCTCTTGTGTGGACACAATGGATAATCGTAGGGGTTCATATGATCATTTGTTTTTTAGGAAATTATAGGTTATTAAATATTGGGATAAAAATGAGAGGTATGAGATAAAATATGTGGTTAAAATATGTTATGGTTAATTTTAAGTGATTTATCTCATTTTTGGGAATGTTATAAAATTATATAGTTTTTGAAAAAGGACAAAATGTAGACCATGTGACAACCTGTTTCGTCGAACAATGTTGTGGGAATCGAACCCAAAACCAACATGCGATTGAGATTTATTGCCTACCACTGGACTATGTGAAGTCCCAGGTTAGTATGACTCATTTTTTTAGTTAAATGATTTTACTAGCCAATAATATGTATATTTGGGATATTATGTTTTATCAAATTGGTATCCTTAGTATAGGAAAATGATATGGTGATTATGTGATAAATGATATTTTCAGAAGAAGATTGTTCTTTTGAAAACACTATATGCATAAGGGAAATACAATACATTGGTATTTCATTATTGGAGTAATGGTTGAAATATTATTTTGGAAAAATGTAGGTTACAATTGTAGAAATATGGTGAATGGGATTATTTATAGAAATGGTTTTCCTATCATTGAGAATATGTCACTAGGTTAATTACACATCCATATGAGATGTTAAGAGTATTCAATGATTTTGGAAATAAAAGTTAATATTTACTATTTAATACTGTTTGAATAAATCCTTTTGAGTTTGGGGTTTAAATCATGGTTAGGATTATTTTGAATAATTTTAAAGATAGTTGTATATTGAAGGGTATTTCTGGAACTTTGGGTACTTTTTGTTTAATTTTAGAGATTAAGAGTAGTATTTATTATTATAAAGGATTATCCTTTTGGGGATTATCTTATATTGTACTATACAATTTTTTATTGGTAGATTCATAAATATATGGAAAATATGTATTTCATCTTTTGTACATTATGTGATACTCTAGAGTTGATTCAATCACTGCATGTGTGACCAAGTCATCTTGAATATATTTTTTTTCGAGAAATGATGAGTTTGTGGTAGAATTTTATTAATGGATGAGACTCTACATTAAAACAAAGAATTTTTACTAATAGTCTATGTGTAGTTATTAATAAAATTCTTCAACTCTATGAAAAGAATCTTAAAGAAATTTTTTTATAAGATCTCTTTTATAATAATAAATGTACCAAACCACAAATTTATGATATTGTGGTGGTTACCTTTCCGTGATCATGTTATCTATCACTCTCTAATAATCTATGCGATTTACTTTCTATTCCATATCTAGGACTTCCTACATGGAATCCTTGTATGGGTTATCATGGGTGACCTTTGTATTTACCTTTCATTATTTTATTGTGATAATTTTATTAAGTCTTTTTCTGATGTGGGACATTTAATGAGGATTCCAATCCCAATTTCATAATTGTGAGGACATAATTTCCAAAAGGGGGGATGGATTTAACATCCAAGAAATAAATAATATTACATTTTCATATTTATTAATATTTTTTGAATTAAATATTGATTTTATTTTAAAGGGGATGTAACGTTTAATCGCGAACTTGAAACACAACATTGGTTTCTCTGAAGTCTTATGTTGCACACAACGCTGAGTCATACTGAAAATTAAAAATATATTATTATTTTAAATGGTTTTTAATGCATAGATGTTGTAATTTTGGGAATTAACAGAACTAACTAAAATATTATTACACATTTTTGATAAATTATTTTACATTCTTATGATAACAGTTAGAGGCTTAAAATGTGAATGAATCTAATTTTTAGAATAAATACTCTAATATTCTTTAAAAGGTCAATTTTTTACCTTTTGATGGAGAAGCCTCTTGAAATATAGTTTTGGTCACTTTTATATATTCAATTTGACAAAATATAATCTTTCATTGAATCGCAACATAAAAATGTACTTTGGGTAAATTTTTTGTATTCATTCATATAAAATTCATTTTTTTAATGTATAGTGAAAAATATTGTATTTTAATTCAAAGTTGCCATTTAATATAATTTATTTAAGTGGATTGTGTATATTTTAAATTATTTGTGTAGTGTAATTATATATTATTTTTAAAATTTAATTCAATGTCTATCATTGGAAGTTTTTTTACTTTGAAATTGGACATAAACAAGTGTCAATCTTTTGATAGTTATTATTTCATAAAAAGGAGATTTTTGGTTTGACAATGAGAATTAAATTTAAATTAATTAATTATAAATTTATGTTTTGAATTTTCTAAAATATACATCATTTTTTAATTCTGAATTTCAAAAATATCTTAGGCTTAATTTTTTGTTTTTTTTTTCTGAAAAACACTAATTTTTAATGAATAGTGAAATCATTGAGTAGTATTTACAAAACCCACTTTTTCATTTTAATGAAATTTTCCAACACCTATGAATTAAATTTAAAAACATCCGACGTACATGGTTGTTATTAGTAAGTAAAATGTGGTTCAATAAGATGAAAATACTTTTTGCTAAACAATAACTTATGACTTTTATTTACCGCGGTTAAGGGTATATAGGGTAATTCAAGTCAAAAATAATATTATAAAAATATTAAATTAACCTAACATGTTTACTAATCCTATTAGTTGATAAATTTGAGAACATGGGCATCCTTGGGTCAATTTTGGTTCCCCATTGTGCCACTCAATTTTGATAATGACACTTTATATTAATTAATATAATGTAATGAAAAAAATGGCATAAATAATATATTTTAGTAAACCAATTGTTAAATGGGTTTATATAAGAAATAATTTAGACTATGAATTTTCATTTGAAATATAAAAAGATTTACTAAATCCTGATATTTTATTATAATTTTTATACATCATATAAATAATGTTATTTATGAGAAAATAATGATGTTGTGTTTACCTATTTTATAAATGATTTAAATAAATAATATTATAAAGTTTAAAAAATATCCAAAACCTGTAAAATTATTATTTGGGGATTTTTTTTCGAACAATAGTCATATTAGATTTGACTTTAATATGTATTTGTCCTTTAGAAACCGATAATAATTATATAATAAAATAATATTTTCAAACTTTCCTAAGGAGCCAATCCTCCCCATTATAAAAATTCATCACCTCTAACCCATTACTCACACCTATCAAGCCCCTTGTCTCAGCAGAAATATACCCAAGTAAGCTCTCATGATCTCTATACTCCACTTATAAGCCTTTCATTAGGTATAATGAACTTCAATAAATCTATTTTTATGAAGCCATATGGTGTTACCCGATTTAAAGATAACATCTTCTCTTAAGTTCTTTTATTTTATTTTACTTCTCCTACCCCATAAAATATATTTATTACTTTCTTTTATAAAAAAACTAGTAACCTCAATATACTAAGTTATTGATATGGTAATGATACATACTATATTTACACACACCTCTGTCTAATGGGTAAGGAACATAATGTTTCTGTGGATGACAAACTACTCCCACATGAAACAATGATGGTTCAATATTCTCCTACAACCTCTTATGGTGGCCATTAAGAAAGAAATGTATTTATATGTTATATATATTATGTTTATATTTACTTTATTCTTCTATATTTTTCATTTATATTATACCATTATGGTTTTCAAAATGGGTAAATACGATAATTTCATTTGAGGATGTGTGGACTACCGCACCCTCAAAGTGATATGACTAATCCATGCCATATGCAGAACATATAAAGCATGGAATTAATTAAATTATATATTATATTATAAATTAATTATAATATAACTATATAAAATTATGTTTTCATTCCATTAAATATGAAATATAAATTAAAGTAGTGTTTATGAGTACGTTCGACTTACCATCTCCATGAACGGTGCATTTCATTTATTACCTCCAAATGTTATGTACTATTTTAAATAAATATATATATACTGGATACATATGTTATATATTTTATCTAAATAATTAATATCATTTTGGAGATAATGGAATTTTGTCCACATGAATAACTTGTAATTATAAGAAGTTCATTTTGGACTCAAGTTCCAAATATCGACAAAATGACCATTATTAACTAAAATTATTTTATATTGTTTATAACATGGTAATAATATATATATATATATAAGGAATAATTAACATGAATATGGTTATTAAGAAGTATAAATTATCTTTACTTTATTCTTCAAGAGATTAAAGAATGAACAGGTCAGGTCAAACATGAGGTTAATGGTTTCTTATCTCACTTTTAATTCTATGAGATTTCTGTTGTTCACAACTTATATATTTCATGTTGGGTATTTTGTATTTAAATTTTATATATATTATCATTATTATATTTATTTTCATGTAATTCTTTTATTCATTTTGTGGTTATTAACATTTAGTCTTACGACTCAATTGATTACTACATGGTAAGGGGGTTTCACCTCTCTTTTTATTCCTATGAGATTCATGTTATATTTTCCACTATTTTATCTTGTGTTGTGAATATACTATCCATGATTTTATTACTATTTATTATATTTTAATTTACATGTATTTTTATATTCATTATGTGATCATCCATTCATGAGGTGTATGTTTCGTAAGTTATCAAATCAGTAAGGGAACCATTAACCCACTTGTTTTTAAAGGAATTCTCTTTTGTTATGTCTTTTAATTTACATCACTTTATGTTGTGATATATTCCTTTATATCCTTATTGCAGTAAATTTTATGTCCAAGAGATGAGATACACTTTTCTCTATCATCAAATTATTTTTTTAATTTTAATATGACGTCGTTAGGTTGTCAATTGTTGGTAAGGGAACTTCTTAACCCAAATTCAATTCTTTGGGTTTAACATCAATTTGTTGATTATGTCATTCTATAAATATATATGAATGACCAATGAATTTTTTACAATTAATATCAGATAATATTGATTGTATTTATATTTTTCAAACAAAATTATTTAATATATTTATTCTTAATATAAGGATACCATCTTTATTAGGGATTTTGTCTTGATTAAAATTTCATTTATACTTCATTGTTGTTATGCGCCAATTCTCTTATATTTGATGTATATACTATCCTATGGAATATTATATCATGAATACCATTATTCTCCTAAAATTATAACATTTTGGTTAAATGTTATTACTCAATTATTTGTATTCATGAATCAATCATTTGGTTAGGAACTCTTTAACTGAAATATTGTTTTAAATGTTTCAATGATTTATTGTTCTAAATCATTCAAAATAATGATCATGTTTTAAAAATGGTTTTAAGGATTTATTTATATGGAAATGAATTTTTTGAAAATAAAATTTATCTTAATAGCTTCAATGTAGTATGATACACTTTCATTAAAAAAATCTATTTATTAAATATTTTAAATGGGTTTTAAAATAGTTTGATAAATTATAGATTATGTCAATATTGTGAAATGATATATTGTGATTGCAATGTGGAAATGTTATCTTTAATTTATTATTGTTTTATGTGTTATGAATATGTTATGGTTATTGGCCATTGTTTACATATACGGGTGGTTCCGTGATAAACCTAGGGCGAGTGAGCCCGAGATAGCTCTCAAATGCATTGGGTAACATGATAGAGGTAAATGTTAATGTTTCTCCTTTGAGATTAAGGGAATATACAATGATGGGCATTCCAACATAACTCCCTATATATCTATTATAGATACAATGTAAGTATGATATGTATTACACAAGTTACCTTTATGATTTATGATTTCTGTGTATTATTCAAAAGACTTATGATTTCATAAGCTGTGTTATGATTAAAATGTACGGTTTCATTGATTTGTATATATTGATGGGCTAATGTTTTATTTCCTTTTTATAACCCTTACTATGATTTTTAAGCTCATCCCATGTTTTTTAAGATGTTTTTCCCATGACATAATGATGAATAAGGTCAAGTATGGGATTAAGGAAAAGTTATGTTGTCTAAAACATGGAAACAAACATGTTTCTTTTTTAAGAGATTAATATTTTACGAAAATAATGGAAACTGAGCAGAAGTGTGTCGTGGTAAATTTTTTAGAGAATTAATAGTTATGTCCTAATTCTCTAAATCACTACACCAAAAAATGTACTCAATATGAATTATTCACTTAATTAAATATTATGTATTTTTTTAGGTTGATTCATTATAGCTCCAATGATTAATTAAGGTATGAAAATGTTAAAAATATTGTTGGTTGCACTAGAAGAAAAAAAGTGGGTTTGAATCACGCACAAAGACACACCATCTGGTAACCTATAACTTTTTAGCAGTGAGTGACATGAGCTCTAAGCTGAGGCACAATGGTCATCCTTTGAACAAAGTCTATGTAATCAATTAATTCACCACATGTTTTTTTAATTCCTAATTTTTTTTCCATTTTTTTTGGAAAAAATAAATTATTGTAAAATTAATTTACAATTAGAAGAAACATCCCTATCAATTAAACTCTCTCATTTATAGCAATTTGGATTGAAATAAATTGACCAATCTAATGATGTTATAATGGCGTGATTTCAAAATATATATATTCTAAATAAATATTCCCAAATGATAGTTATCCCTATATATATAATTGATCTATGGTTTCAATAATGATAAAATTCTAAAGTATTACACCTTTTTATAAATTTATAACACATCATGAATTGTGATATAATTTTCTAATTGAATGAATATCTACAATCAAAAACATATATTCAATTGGTGACTATTAATGAAGAACATTTTTATACCTATTAAAGAGATGTGATTAATGATAGAAGCATACTCTACTAATGATTTTATATGATAATAGACTAAGATTCGACACATCATTGACCACCTTGAATAGTTATATAACAGTCATGAATATTTTATGTTTTTTGTAATGAAATTTTTTAATGACCATAACAATACTCTCTTCATTTTTATTCTTATTATAATGTATTGATTGATTAATGATCAATAATAGTTACAAAAAATGAAAGGATATCTTCTGTAATGAATGAAGTTTATGGGATCTATTTATTGATTGAAAATTGATCCCATGATACAGGAGTCAGTATATAAACATACCTCAGAATATATTTTGTATATGGACTCCTTATTAAATGTTATTCTTTAGACACCCATCTCAACTTGGATTTCTCTAAAGAATCCATTAAAAACTACATCAATGATAAAACCTAACCTAAGATAAAAATCATGGAAAACTAATATTGATCTATATTGGTGATATATGTGCTCAAGTATACATTTTGAATGAACAATATAGTTATTAATCAACAACCTTTATGAAGGATGTTGCCCACAATTTACTGATCTTGAATAAAATAATTTCTAGTTCTGATAGGTGTGTTAAATTATATGTTTTTAATGATTTATTATGATCACCTGTTGTTGTGTGTCTATATCATATGAGGACCATTTATGTTACGTTATGTTTTTAGATTTCATATATGTAATACTTCCATGAGTGATGAAAATAACAAATTTTTTATTTTTGCTTCTAAATTGTAAGGACTTCATGTTATTCATTATTCAATACAGTCTACCTAATTATATATGATACCATATCATTAAAAGTTGATCTTGGCATATGTGATAGCTGAAAATCATTGTTTTTTAGCCCATAGAGTGGTTTTTTATGATGTCATTAATTTTTCAATGGTGTAACCAAAACTAATTTTAGATGACAAGAACCTTTGGGACTGTTATTGAAGATGATGCATTTCCATTAATGAATAAACATGACAAAACATTTTTTCAATTGGATTCCCTGTACATGTTCCATAGTCAGCCTTAGGTAGATACTCATGAAATAATTCATTTTGGATACTGAGTATTATTTTAGATTCCATGTGTCCAATTATTGATTAAATTTTTCATCTTGATTAGTCATATTCCATGGACCTGATGTAGGTATGACTAAAGAACTTGGTGTAATAAATAACACACAGGTTATCAGTATGTGTTTTTTTAATTATTTGAACATTTATTAAAACCCAAAAATAATAATTTATATTTTTTCACATTTTTATAAACACAATGGGGGTGTCCAAATTGGTTTTATTACACTCACCATCTCTAGAAATTTTGATGTTTGAGCATATTTCATGTCTAAGTATCATGTTAAGTGAATGTCTTATAGTGTGGATGTTTAAGCTGATAAGAATTTTGATTGAATATATACTAAGAAATTATCATTAGTATTCCAAATTTTAATTTTTTTCAATTCACACTATATATTTATGTTTAGTATAAAAAATAGGGATAAAATGTATTAATTTTTCATAAGGAAGGATTATAATTGATATAATTTGATTCTTATTTTTTAGTATGGGATGATATAAGTTATTTTTATATTCTTTCTATATGAAATGATATTGTGGGTATTGTTTCCTAAAAATTAGAGTTCAGACTCTCACTGCTAGTCTCTATACTCTTCAGAATGAGGAGACACGTGTGAGGTCAGGTGTCTCTTTTACTTGGTCCAAGTCATTCTGGTATGGTTTTACATTATGCAGCCCGAATGATATTGATGTGAAAACCCATTAAGGTAATAATGGATGTTAACTAAAGGGTAGATTCTACTATTGGATCAATAGTTGTATATGGTGTAAAATAAAATTCTCATGCACCTACTCTAGTAGCACTGCAAGTAGAAATACCAAATCAATAGTCCCACCATTTGTTCCCAGTTGTGGAAAATGGGAATCAATGTACATGATTAACTAAAATATGACACTATGGAACAATATCCATTATCATTTTTGGATTCTAATTGATATTATATTATGAATACCATATATCCTTCAATGAACATGTATTGTACCAAATTGAGACACCTTAGGATATGAGGGAAAAACTAGTAATGATCATTCTACAGGGACCCATTTTGTGATTGTACGGTGTGATGGGATTAGAATACTGATGTGACGTTTTCACCTGGGAAGTCATTATAATAATTTCAACCATTGAATTATATCCAAATATTGAATCTTATATATGTACATGAGTTCATAGATCTATTATAGTGGTTTGTGATGGTATCGTCTTTCTATGTGTATTTAATTGAAATAATTTTTATCCTCATATCATGAAATGAAATGATGTTCAAAATGAATGGTATATTATGACCAATATAAAAATCAATATCATAAGATATGATTGGAAAATTAATATAGAGTGATATAATATTTTTATATATAAGGTAAATACTATTGAGAAAGGTATGGTGGAGGATCAAGATGTTGGTTTTCATTCCCCATTCAGTGATCAACTATGTGGAGATATTAATGTTATGATCACTTCCACTTATAGTAGTAGAAATTGAATGAATAGGGAATATCAATATTGTAGCGGTATGCATTTAGGGAAAATTTAGGATTTTTCATCCACCTTATGATATGTTACACAATCTCAAATTTATGGGAATGTTACATATTAAAAAAATGTTTTAAACAACACCTAATACTTGTTCTTCCTTTTTCACAAATTTGATTGACAATTGTGGTTCCCATTCTTTTATAACTGTTGGAGTTATTAATGTCCATGTTATCCCTAAATAAACTAATTGGGATAAAATTTTATGATTTAATAGATTCCAAAACTATCCTATAGTCATTAATTGTAATGTAAATTTATAGAAATTCAATTTTATAGAGTTGAAAATCCTCAATTTTATTGACAACATTGTTTGGTTGGCATGCATCTGAGAACACATTGATTTAAATTGATGATGAGAATTATTAACATCTCCCAAGGTAATGATATACATGATAAAACAAGGAATGAAAGAGGTTTGAGGTTGGGATAGCCCAAACATGAGTCATCATGGGATGATAAGGACATGCATTTTATACCAATAACTATTAATATATTAAGTGGTATCCCCCTTGATATTTCTTCCAGCTGTGGATACTTTACATGAATTAACATTAGATGAATAAGATATCTTCATAGTAAAGGTTCTGAGTTTGATATTAATGTTATGATGTATTCAAATACCTATTAAATAACACATTATCAAATATATTTTGATGATACAAAGGATCTCTAATTACACCTCATGAACAATTAAATAAGTGATTCATCAAGAAAAGTAAATCCCCATGGAATGTGACAATTTTTGAATTTAAAAAATTGTATGGAAGATAATGAATTTTAATAAGATAATATAATATGAATATGTTGGTATTGAGGACTTTATATAATATTATAATAATTAAAAATAATTTTTATCATTTATGGGGTGCCTAATGCGTCTCAATGGTTGATAATAGATCAGGACATCACTATCTTGCGGTTAGATAGGAGGATATCTTGAAGGTTATTTCTCAAAGGATATATGGGCTATATGACTATGGTCTGATGACATGTGAACTGATAAAGGGATCATATGTTTTCATAGATCACATTCAGTATTTCCCACCCATATCATGACTCATTCATTATAATGTTCATTGATGAAATCGTGATCTACTCAATGAAACTAGAGAAACCTGCTATATATTTCAATATAGTAATATGTACCAATTTAAGATATTATATTTAAGAGAATATATTGAATTTTATCATTTGGGTTACTTTGTTGAATTTATTGGGACACATAATTTTTATATAGGTATATCCATTGAACAATAGAAAGAATTTGTATTTATTTTTATGAAATGTCACTTGAACATGATCAAGATTAAAATATTTAATTTACTATAATGATTATATCATCATTATATCTAGGAATTATACTGATTATTATAATTAATAAATGTGATAAATCAGAATATAATGATGTTATAATAACATGAGTAGTGTGAAGATTCTTTTATAGATGTGAATAGTAAGATGACTATAGACCTAGGGATTTTACTTCTCCTACAATAGATCCATTAGGTTGTATAATATGATGTTGATGAAGAAGGGGGTATAATATGTTTTAAGAAAGATATGACCCTATAAATAGTAATATCGTAACCATTATTTTTTACATGGAAGGTTTAGTACCTTCCTTGATGTGATACAATTATTCTTTTTTGGTAGATCCCAGTATAAGTCATGTAAAACTCTAGTTTTATGTATGTGGTTCTATCCCCTTGTTATGTTTGATGAACTTCATTTATATAGTTTTATACTGTTTTTATAAATGAAATGGCATGAATTATTGATTTATTTGGGCTTGTGGAAATTGGTTTTCCATAATATATGGGTTCTATATTGTTCTGGTAAAAGAAAGCTATTTTTTAAATGAATTGTTAAATTTTTTTAAATGATTTTCAAATCATTGATGTGAATAAATGATTTAGAAATAGAGCGCATAGAAATAGTTGGGTAATTTGGTGTAAGGTATAGATTATGGGCATTGTGCATGTATTATTAGTGGGTTCATTCATGTAGAATTCCTCTACATAAAAGGCTTATTGTTATAGGTAACATATATTGAGATTATTTGGTGATTTACTAATGGGGTATTTGACACCTCATTAGGCATGGGTTATAAGGGGATGATTTTTGATATTTTAAATATTTTGGTGTATGTATTCTACAAGACTGCCCTATATTGATACTCTGAATGTTGTTTAATTTTCATTGGATTATAAAATAATAGCTAGTTAATCAAGGGATCTCATATGATATATGATTTACTCTTTTGTTTGATAATATATATATATATAAAATTCATTAAATCCTTTATGCCTTGAATATTTTGGGAATGATAAATGATATTGTTGAATTAAAAATTTTTCAAGGTTTTTTATATTAAAATAGTTATCTATTTATCATGACTTTTTAATTTAATTATTAATATTTTTCAGATTATTTTTTTTATTTCTTATTATGGAATAATTGGGTGGGTCCATATTGAGCATATTATCTCATTTCATACACACCCCTTCGGTGACATGGAGACCATTATATGTCTATCAATATAGGAACTGTAAAAGTGTTTTAGTGATGTGATGATGTTTGTATCAAATATGTTCCATAATTATTAGTGAGATGATGGGATAAAAATTATGACATCACAAAGTGTATATATCTTCCATTTTTTTGTGGTCCTATGATATGGCACTTATACATTGTGATCTTCCAATTAATTTGGTGTTTTATCATTTCCACTATCATAAATTAGTTATGAAATATGTTATCTTATATAAGATTTCTCTTTTATAAATATATATATCATATTTTTTCTTCCAGTGAGTAAAATCATTTCCTTTTTCTGTTTTTATGCCCTGGTGATAGTCTCCAGAACATTTGGACTGATAATTCCATTTTGGTATGAAAAAAATACAGGTTGTGTTGCATTTTGAGAGTGTATCTTGGATGTGATCTCCACTGAACAAGTTATCAATCTATGATCCATATAGGAATCCATCATCTTGTAAACCAAGAATCCCATTAATCATTTCCACTCTCCAGATGTTTACTCACAAATATCATATCCTCCATGAACCTAACAACTATTATCATTGTATATGATGTTTTGATTCCTATATGTATACACTATCTCTTTGTTATACTTCATTGGATAGTCCTCCCAGTTCCCCTTACACAATCATAGGCCCTTCTATGTAATGATATAATTAATTCTTATATGGTCAATGTAGTAAACAAACAATCACCAAAGGGATAGAATATAAAATATATCAATGAATAAACCATTATTTTCAACAAAATGGGTTTATTAGTGTATTTCAACACATGGGGGTGTTGTCCATGTGACTCCAAAGTAAATATATCCCCCCCCTATTCATCAGTATTCATCTAAAACCTACACATAATACTTCATAGAACACATTGTATATGGTCCCATTATAAGGTATTATCAAATACAAAGCAAGAATCTACCCCTTTAAAGATTATGAAATGATTCTTAAATTTTTCTAAAATGTGTGATCTTTAATGACATCTTCATAAATGTAGTAATTTGTACTAATAGATTAGAAAATAATGAACAATATGTTATTAATATGAAGGATATTTGAAAAATCACTTAATCTCAAAAACATTCAAGTGACCTATCAAGGAAAACCCATAGACCACATTCTTGGGGTATATGGACATACCAATAATTTTTACAATGTGCAATTTAAAATTAAGCCTCTTAATAAAATATTTATACTTATTATTATTGGTTTAGGGATATTGGTTAAATATTGTACCAAATAATACATCATGATTTATTGAATGTTCCTCTAATTTTGGTGAGTACATGAGGATTTCATGAACATAAAATATGATGAACACATCTAAATTATGGAGGAAGATGATTTTCATGTGATCCATGAACACTACTGTAATTTTCATCAAAATTAATTAAATAATCAATTAGCTTTATTGCTCTTAAAATTTCAAAAGCATATTCTTTAAAATTTTATCATCTCTAAACCATATATTGTTGTAGCTTGATCAAAGTGAAACCTTGGTCATACAATGAGTTATCATTAATAGATTTCAATAAATACTGATCATGGAAAATATATATGTATTCTTCACCATAACTTGGATTATCTTTTAATAAAAAATTAAATCTTGAAAATTATTATCCCTAATATTGGAGAAAACCAAACTTTCTCCCAATGATGATGCACTCATCATGAGAAGGCCCTTGTATTAAAAGTCATCATCATGAAACTTGATATCCATTATCATTGATATCACTATATGAAAATGGGGAATCAAAATAGTCTACACTCCCAATATGAGCTATATCCCAATGGAAATTCCCCTAGTAGGATTAATTTTAAAATTTTAGTCCAAAAATTATTTCTTATAGATGTTCAATTCAATTGTAAATGGAGATCAGTCACCGGTGATGATAATAAAAAAGGAAACACCTCCATCTATTTCATGTCTATCTTATGTTGAATAATTTATAGACTCAATACTCTCACTTCTAACTCTATATGAATACAAACCTTCATTTCATTTATGTTTCCTTCTTCTGGTTTTTTTGGAGAGAAAATGGAATTTCTGGAAATTTTCAAAGTACCCACCATGTACATTCTGAGTAAACTCCATGTACTCAGTTATCACAGGTATCCATGTGCTTTCCATGTAGCGGCCATGCACACGACCATGGTGGGGTGACCTAGACGCCTCCTAAAGAAGAGAACAGAAATGGAGAGAACACGCAGTGTACTTTAAATGTACATGGCATGTACTTTCTTTCCATAAACGCAACTGGTTTGCGTCTAATCATCAAAACCATATTCTTCTAGGTTTTCGTTATCTGAGAGATCTTGTATGGCTATAATCCTTCTCCGAGCCCCTGAGCCTCCTTTCTATCTCCTATTTGACAACCGTCAATCGGGTTGGGATCGCATCGGTAAGCTATCTCTTCTACCTGATCCTCATTTCATAATTCCTCTTATTTCTCACGTTATCGTATATTAAATGTTGTAGAAATATTTTTAGATCTTTGGAGTTCTATGGGAATTCAAGCCTCAAGGGTCACATATAAAGATCTCCTAACGTCAAGGTAGGTGGTTTGTGCCTTTCTGTAGGAAGCCGTTGAATTATATGTTCAATTTTTCCAAATACCCATGAACGGGGGATTGCACGTTTAATATTTTCACCCAACTGTTTCCCAGATATGATTGTATGCTTGATTAGATGATAATTGATTATAAATAGGGTAAATTGAAGTGCTTTGGATGTGTTTCCCAAGCATGTTTTTCCTGTTTTGAAAGTTGGGTCTAGTTTTCCTGTTAACATGTTGTTTACTTTCCCATGCCTAGTATTGTATGATGTTGTGACTATTGTTCTGTTATTCTATTATGTTTTATAATTCTAGAAAAGTATTTCTAAGTTTTACCTTGGCTGATACACACTACTACACTTTCATGACTTACACAGGGCCGTGAGAACCTGGTGTATAAACCTTAGGGATAATGGACGTTTAGGGCTTCTCTAGAGTTTATGTTTTACGTATGATGCGATACCGTATGGGTAATTCACTTTGAGTGCTTCCTCAGAGTGTTTGTAGTTCCTTGATGTGGGACACAAAGGTATTGTGATGCAAGTTCTTCTGTATACCGCCTTTAGTTACCAATATGATACTATAGGAGGAATTGATGATGAGTGCTTCCCAAGAGAGACTATGATTAAGCTAAAATATAGGGGTTTGACTAAGTTTAATGCCCAGAGGGTTTCTTGTACATGCTAGGTAGTACGAGAGGGGATAGGTTGTGGGTACATCTCATAGGGTTACCTATTGTGTTTTTTATTTTTGACTAGCTGTTGCATGTTATGTGGTGATTTGAATTCTTTGAAACTATGGATTGTTTACTACTGAGTACTTCTTTGTTTCTTACCTTCCGTACATTATCTTCCATATATTCACTTACTCATTGGCACAGATCTCGTGGTGGATGCCTACTTGAATTTAGTATCACTCCCTATTTGGTCCATGCTTTTGGGCCCCAACAGATTACATTGTTTGAGGTATAGATAATGGCAATCTCCCTTCAACTTCAAGTACATGATTTTTGTGGAGCTGGAGAGTATAGGACCAAGCTAAGTCTTGCGATGTTGAGGAGTTGTTTACTTTCTTTATTTTTTACATTGGTTTAGTATTTTTTTTATTCCAGCATTGTGATTTGTTTGGATGCTTTCCTAGACATATGTATCAGGCAACATTTATATATATATTTGTGATTTAGTTTATTACTTACAGTCTTCCGTTATTTACTTTTGTATGGTTTTTCACTGTTTCCGCTACTGCTATTGTTTTCATCTATTCTTTTACTTCCTTAATGAGGTCATAGTTTCCCCACTATCATAACCAAATCCCTCTCTGTAAGTTGGTAGCCTCTGGTATTGGCGAAAAAAGCATGAGTCCATGTGACCAACCAGTTACAAGGAGCCTCTGGGTGGCTTCTGGAACTGGGACATTACAAAGTGGTATAAGAGGAATTATTTTCCATTGAATTACTGTTTGGAGCCTTTAGCCATAGATAGGAAGGAATAGGTACTTGGTAATAAGTTGTGCCTGGAAATAGCTAACATGGGTACATGGAAACGCCAAACTACATTGTTTATTGCAATCTTTATGGTTTTTCATTTTACGGTTGTTTTGTTTTTTTACGATTGGGTAACCCACATGCTTTGAGATATTATTGATAACATTATTAAGGTTCTATTTAAGTCATATCCCGATGAGATGAGGGTATGCCACCTCATGCATTATAATGTCACTTTCTAGGAATCACATGTCCTGGGTTTTTGTCATTCCATTTAGGGTGCATTAGTTATTTCATTTTGTTATGATTGATGTTGTGCTCGATATGCATGTAGTTGTGATAGTTGACTTGATAAAATCTTTTCCAATATATAGGGTATTGTTTGTTTAAGGTTTTGTTGATTGGATGCCAAACATTTGTTCTTGAGGTGTTTTGGGACCTAATGGACTGGAGATTTGTGTATAATTTCCTTGTTTACCATGTTTGTTACATGTATATATGAAAAAAATTTGATTCTCAGGGAGTTTGGGCCCCCACCAATCATAATTTGGCACTTAAATGTTCATTTTAGTGTTTTTCTGGGCTCCAGATTAGTTTCCGAGTATTACTATCTGGAAAAACCTAGAATACATGTTGTGTAGTTTTGACTATATGTCATGTGTTCTTCTGTTCGGGAAGAAACTATTTTTCTTAAGTACACACCTTGTACAGTATGTACATGACGTGTAGTCTCTAGCAGTGTCATTGGTCATGTGGGTAGGGATACAGGATAGAGAAAACATGGAGTGAACACATTATATATCGTCCATACACGCCGTGTGTTTGACCCTATGCCCACCTGTTTTACTAACAACATAGGTTGGTAGATTAATATCTAAAAAATTTCATGTACCATGTAAACATGCCGTGTATTCTAACCCAGATAACTAGTTGTGTCACGAACAACACCGGTCGGTGTTATCCTTTCTCGTACACACTGTGTCCGTCTGGAACACGCCGTGTAGTGTGAGCCATGTGTTTGACCGTGTAAGTAACAAAACGGACCATGTGAAGTTTGTCTAGTACACAACATGTCTATCTAAAACATTCCGTTTAGTCTTTCCTTAGGAGATCCATGTGGCTTAGCCGTTTAGAAGGACTCGGGAAGGGCTATATTATTCAAGTACACGTTGTGGGTAAGGACAACATGATGTGTGTTTGGGTGTTACACGAACAGTTTTGGCCGATGTACATGCCCATGTGAATGGATTAAGGGAACACACCGTGTAGGAATTATAAATGTCGTGTAGTCATGTTTTGAAAAACATGAATTCATTCATCCTTCTTTTTCCTTTATTTCTATTCTAGTTTTTAGGCCTTGATAATATTGATCTATGGTGAGTGCTTGACCTTGCTGAGTGATGCCACTGAGACATCCTCCAATTGTACACTAGTTTCCAGGAGGGGTACAAGCATCAGATATGGCTGATAAGGAACTTCCATCAAATCCTCTTATAGTTCCAGTCTTGGGACCGACCATTATCCCATACACATGTGATGATACACAGTTTAGGAAAGGATTTATGAGGATGATGCAGACCTTTTAGGGAGCACCGCCTCCTGCCCCGTTGAAGACTAACCTGACGTAGGACATCCAGTAACAAGATCCTCCCACATTCACTAGGGATGGATGACCCCAGTTTGTAGAGTCATGGCTAGAAGTCATGATTATGATCATCGAGAATCTGGAGATGATTCTAGAGAGGAGGGTTGAGATCTTTACCTATATGCTTCGGGATTCTTCCAAGAGGTGGTGGGATGTGATCTCACAGGCGGGGTGCCATCAGATCATGGCATGAGATGAGTTTTAGAACATCTTCTTGACTACTTCTATCCAGAGACCCTGAGGGTCGATCGAGCTGGAGAGTTTATGATTCTAGAGTAAGGAAATCTTTCTTTCATTTATTATTCTTCCCTCTTTACCAAGCTCTAGCAATTCATGCCTATTCTAAGAGGAGATAAATAATTCCTGGCGAGGATGTTCGACGCTGGTTTTAGGCACGACATCTGATCACAGGTGAACATATTCAGGTTGAATTCTATCACTTCTATAGTAAACATGGTGCTGATCGCAGAGCGTAATCTAATGGATTCTGGAGTTTTGAGACAGGGCAGATCAACATATGGGTTTAGTATTCTTCCTTCTTACAGCAGTAAGTGCCATAGGGAGTTCTCACGTGGTGATCCATGGAGTCAAGCCACTTATTTTGGTAGCCAGGTGGTGTGAAACATGTGTGGGAAGAGTGGGCATACGAGGCCACATTGCCTGGGTGACCAAGAGGAGTACTGATCTTGTGGCAAGATGGGTCACCTTCAGCTCTTCAGCTAGATAATTTAACCAACAACTTCTGAAAGGGGATACTCTATAGATCCTCGTTCAGGAGTACAACCACCATTTTCCCACCAATCCGGGAACTGGAGTTCTTTTGGCCATTCAGACATAGGTGGAGGTCGTGGTCGTGGTGGTCAGTCGCCGATCCTTTAGAGATAGAAAGATGGGTCAGCTAACAGTGGAAAGGTAGGGTCATATGGCCATGGAGTAGGCCAAACATTTGTATTGTAGCAGACCCAGTAAGAGAAGGATCCTGGACCCTCTACAGTTTGTGTTACAATCCTAGTGTCCTCAGTTTTATCTTCAGCTCTTTTCGTTACAGGGGCTTCCCATAGCTTTATATCTATTGATATTTTGAAGATCTGTAGGCTCTATATCTTTTATTCTGATGATACCTTGAAACTAGACACTTCATTGGGAACTAGAGAGGATACTATACGTCATAGTAAGGAGTTCCCTCTAGAAGTTGGTGGGTGACACTTATTATGGGACAAATATGTCCTAGAGATGACAGGCTATGATTTCATTATAGGAATTGACTGTCTAGTTTCCTTCACAACAGTTGTCGAATCTTACCACCGGAGGGTGAGTTTCACATCCCCAAAGGGTGGATCTTTTCTTCATAAGGGTGGGTGGGATGTCCAGGTGTGAAGACCAGGACCCAAGCATCATGGGTTGGGAGGAGTTATAGCTTGGATTGCTAGTTTATATCTACATGATCTGGGGAATTAAAAGTTATACTTTCCTATAGTGGTGGATCATTTAATGGACATATTTTCAATGGACTTTCCAGTTTTTACTCTAGAGAAATAGGTGGAATTTTCTATTTACCTCCTTACAGGAGCAGAACCATTGACCATTCCTCATAGGATGGCTACTCCAAAGTAGCAGGAGCTCAAGAAGGAGTTATAGGAGTTACAGAAAAAGGGTTTCATCTGACCCAGTACTTTTCCTTGGAGTTCTCCTATGTTTTTTATGAATAAGGAAGATGTTACCCTTATACATTGTGTGGATTATCGGATGTTGAACCAGTTGAAGGTAAAGAAACGATAGCCTTTACCAAGGCTTGATGATCTCTTTGATTAGCATTGTGGAGCCCGGGAATTCTCGAATATTGAATTGTGGTCCAGTTATCATCAGTTGCACGTTATACCATCTGATATACCTATCATAGCCTTCTAGAGATCGTATGGTCTATACGAGTATATGGTTATGTTGTTCGGTCTCACGAACGCACTTGCAGTTTTTATGGAACTGAGGAAACCTGTGTTCCATCCATACTTGTATTCTTTCATGGTGGTCTTCATGGATGATATCTTGGTGTACTCTCAAACTTGACACAACCATACTACACATCTTGATATTGTTCTTTGTACACTAAGAGAGCATCAGTTGTACTCTTTGCTCTCAAAATGCCACTTTTGGATAGATCATATTCACTTCATGGGTCATGTTATCTTAGAGACAGGAGTATCAATCAACAAAGAGAACGTGAGAGAAGTAGTTTCCTGGGAGTAGCCGAAGAATGTCTTTGAGGTGCGATGTTTTTTGTGGCCATTTGGATAGTACATATGCTTCATACATGACTTTTCACACATAGACGCACCACTAACGGGTCTAACTAAGACATGTGAAAAGTTATTGTAGTCAGATTCTTGTGAGTCATCCGTTCAGGAGATAAATGGGAGGTTGAATTCAGCACCAATAAGAGTCTTTCTAGAGAAAATAAGTGTTATACTGTGTATTTTGATGCTTCTAGTATTGGGATGGTAGCTGTGATTATGAAGTGGAAAGGAGTTGTTGTGTATGGTTCTCGGCAGTTGCAACCACATGAGAGTAATTGCCCGAAACATGATCTCGAGTTGGCTGTTGTTGTTCATGCATTATGTTGTTGGTGACATTATCTAATAGGAGACCATTTTTTAGTTTCCGCTGACCATAAAAGTCTCAAGTATATCATCCCTCAGTGTGATATGAATTTGAGTCATTTAAGGTGGGTTGAGTACCTTGAGTCTATTTACTTCGACCTTGCTTATACTCATGGAAATGGCAACGTCGTGGCTGATACACTAAGAAGGAGGACTCAGATACATGAATTTCAGGAGGCCAGCGGTGAGTGGCAGCTTATGGATCTGTTATCTGAGATGAACTTGGAGGTGCACGATAGATAGGGGCAAACGTTTATTTCTTCTATAGCTATTACCTATACTCTACTTGATCAAGTTCGAATGAGGTAGCTATTTGATTCAGAAGCCCTAGTCCTATGGGAGAACAATCCTGGAGAGGACCTTATTCCTGGATGGACCATAGATGGGGATGAGATCTTGCATTTCCATGGGTGCCTATGGGTGACAGTAGATATATGCTAGGAACTGATGTGTGACTTTCATTCCTCTGTTTGGGTAGTTCATCCTAGTGTCACCAAGAAGTATCATGATCTACACCATCAGCATTGGTGGCTAGGTATAAAGAGATATGTTTCTGGTTTTGTCATGAATTGTTCCACCTGATAGCAAGTGAATGCTAAGCATCGGTGACTAGTAGGGATTTGGAAGCAGTTACCCACTCCTGAGTAGAAGTGGAATGAGGCCGCGATGGATTTCATGACTAGTTTGTCAAGGTCCCCTCGAGGGAATAATTCATTTTGGCTTGTCATTGACAAACATAAGAAGGTTTCTCAATTCATTCCAATAAATGAGACCTTATGTGTTGATGAGATGGGATGGTTGTACATCCGTGAGATTGTGCGTTTACATGTAGTTTAACCATCCATTGTTTCAGACAGAGATGTTCATTTTACTTATTGGGTTTCAGAGGCGATTTAGATGGCATTGGGTACATAGGTACTTTTTAGTACAACATTCCATCCCTCGATAGATGGCCAGTCTGAGCATATGACTTAGGTTCTTGAGGACATGATCCAAGCATTCATTCTGAATTTTGGATGTTTTTGGGAGAAGCATATACCTCTTATGGAGTTTTCATATAACAATAGCTTTCAAGAAACTATTAAAATGGAACCTTATGAGGCTTTGTACGGTAGGCCATGCGGATCACCCATATATTGGATGGAGGCAGGAGAGGCAGCATTGCTGGGACCTCATGTTGTTGAGGAGAGCGTACAACAGATAAAGTTGATTCGGAAGAGGATGTCTTCTACACAGTCTTGACAAATGTCTTATGCTGATCAGCGGAGACTTCCTCTGGAGTTCGAGTATGGGGATTAGGTTTTTAATGCATTTCACACCGAGGTTGGGACACAATTAGATTATGAGATATGGTATGCCTTCACCGAGGTATGTTGATCAATTTGAGGTGTTGGAGTGAGGTGGGCCAATAGCCTATCATTTCCAGTTACCATAGAGGTACCGAGCTATGCACGACGTCTTCCACGTTTCTCAGCTTCGTCGATACTTCTCAGACCCATCTCACGTCTTCCAACCCGAGGAGGTTGAGTTAGAAGTGGATGAATCATTTGAGGAGCATCCTATACGGATTTTGAATTGAGGTACGAAGGTTCTCTATGGCTAGATTGTTCCTCTGGTATGGGTTCATTGGTAGCATGAGAAAGTATAGGACAATACATTGGAAAGGGTGGCAGATGTACGATTGCAGGGGCCAGAGCTGTTTGAGTTTTTTTCTTCTACACCGCATTTCTAGTTAAATTAAGGGATGAATTTATTTATGGGGGATGTTTTTAAGAACCCAGACCCTCTTTTCATGTTTGTTTCCTTCTTCTGTTCATTTTTGAGCGAATGTGTAATTTCTGGAAATTTTCGATGTACACACCATGTACATTCTGAGTCCATGTCGTGTACTCGGTTACCGTAGGTAGCCGTGCACTAGCTATGTAGTGGCCATGCCAACAACCATGTGGGGGGGGGGGGGAACTAGAGGTTTCCTAAACTGAAGTATGGAAACGGTGAGTACACTCCGTGTAATTCAAAAGTACACGTGGAGTTCTTTTTTTCATTAAACGCGCTGGGGTCACGTCTAATCATCAGAACTATCCTATTCTAGGTTTTCTTCATCCGAGAGAACCCATACGACCAAGATCCTTCTCTAAGCCGCAAATACTCTATTCTATATCCGATTACACTATCGTCGATTACATGGGGATCGCCTTGGTAAGCTCTCTATTCTGCTTGATCCTCGTTTCATGAATCATCTTCTTTCTCAAGTTTTCCTCTGATGAATGTTTTAGATGTTTTTATATATCTTTTCTATTCTAAGGTGAATAAATCCTCGACGATCAAAAATAGCCATATCTTAATATCGAGGTAAGTGGTTTGTGCCTTTCTTTAGGATTTCATTGAGTTATATGTTCAATTTTTTCCAATACCCATGAACATAGAATTGTTCCATTACCATTTTAGACCAATTTATTTCATACGTTTCTTGTATGCTTGAGTAGATGATAATTGATTGTGAATAGGGTTAATTGATGTGCTTTGGATTTTTTCCCATTCATTATTTGCATGTTTTTACCATTAGATCTAGTTTTCTTGTTAGACTATAGTTTACATTCCCATGACAAGTATTGTAGGATGATGTGGCTGTTGTTTGGTTATGCTGTTATGTTTTAGAATTCTAGCCCAGCTTTTATGAGTTTTACCTTGGATGAGACATGCAGCTAAACTTTATTGACTTATATAGGGCCATGAGAACCTGGTGTATAGACCATAAAGAGAATGGATGTACAGAGATTCTCAAGAGTGTTTGTATTTCTCACGATGAGAGACCACATGGGGAATTGACATTGAGTGATTCCTCAGAGTGTATGTAGTTCCACGACCCGTGTCACATAGAGAATGTGTTGTATGTTCATCCATATAGTGCCTTTAGATACATATATGATACACTAAGAGGAATTGAAGATGAGTGATTGCTCGGAGAGTCTATGCTTAAGCTGAACCAGAGGGGTAAGACTGAGTGTACTTCCCAGAGGGTTGCTTTTATATGATAGGTAAGACTAGAGGGGATAGGATGTAGGTATATCCTAGAGGGTTTCCTAGTCTGTTTATCTATTTTGATTAGCTGTTTCATGTTATGTGGTGATTTGAATGGTTTGAAACTATGGATTGTTTACTTCTGAGTACTTCTTTGTTTACTGCATTCCGAACTTTATCTAACATATATTTGTTGACTATTAGGCATAGATCTCATGGTGGTTTCATACTGGGAATTAGTCTCACACCTTGTTTGGGCCATACTTTTGGGCCTAAAAAGATTATATTGTTGGGGGTATAGATAAGGGAAATCATCCTTCTACGTTAGGTAGTTGATTGATGTGGAGCTAGAGAGAATGAGACCAAGCTACGGCTTGTGATGTTGAGGATTTGTTTACTTACTCTCTTTTTTACATTGGTTTAGTATGGATATATTCAAGCATTGTGATTTTTTGGTTGTTTTCCTTGACATATGTATCATGCATGATTCATATATATGTGTCTACTCTTATTTATTACATCCAGTGTTCCACTGTCTACTTTTTGTATGGTTTTCCATTGTTTCTGCTACTGCAATTGTTTTCTTTCACTGTTTCACATTGCCATTGGGGGAATATTTTCTCCATTATCACACCCAATGCCCTCGCTGCTAGTCGGCATCCTCTGACGTTCGGGGAAATTCACTTGAGGCCATGTTACCAACCTGTTATGGGGCACAACTAGGTGGCTTCCAGAACTGGGATGTTACAAATTAACACTATTTGTTATCAATAAACACTCTATCATTAAAATTTTTACTTAATTTTAACATTAATTATTATCATTGAGATCTCATAATTAGGAAAAAAAATTATATACAGATAAGTATATTGTAAAACATTATGTTCTATTTCATGATGTCCGACATACATCTATATCCAATGAAGACAGTGTGTCAATTTTGGAATCATGAATGTTTTTCTACAATCATTCCTAATAATTTACCTTGAGATTTTTTCTAAGTTGATATCTAGAATAACATGTCAATTTACATGACAAGTAATTCATATATGAATGACTTTGAAGTAATAGTATTGAACATGAAAGAAAATATATTTTAGGATGTAATCAAATATACTTGGAATAATAGATGGTATCTCACCAACATCATAGAGAATCTAATATAAATTAAAAACATGGACTTAAAATAACTATATGACTCTATCATTTTGACTCATGAATAGTCTAATCCATTTCTGAGAATACTAATTCATACTATTCCTAGATCCCTATTTAGTTGTTTATGTCTATCATGAACCCCTGGTAATACTTGATGCTGATACCCATGTGCATGGCTTCAATATATATCCTTTCTTACCGCATTTCTAGAAAATGATTTGAAGTTTTGTGCAGAACCTTTTACAGTTCCCAAATACTCTATAGATTGTGCACTATTGATCTTATTTAGAAGAAAATTTATATGATACAATGTTCTCTCCCTACAAACTATTAAAATACTTCATGTCCCTTGTCATAATCTTCCCTATATTAGAACAGGTACTCATTTATGTTTTTATAGGACAACTCAACATATCACAAAAGTGAAAAATAATCACACACCATAGAATATACTTCTTAATATTGATGATGGGAAATGACTTCAATATAACCACACGACCAAATGAAAAAAATCAAGACATTTTATATAATTTCTAGATAAAGAACAATAATAAAAACCATCTAATCATTCGAATTAATAATATTCAGTTGAATTGAAACGTGATTTAGATCATCCAAATGAGTGGAGTAGAAAAACTGAGTCATGGAACCGAGTTGTAGCTATATGGAATCATATGAGTAATAACCTTGGTTTTTTGTTTGAGGTAAGTATAATTTTTCATTTAGTTTAAATTATTAAATACCATTTAATTTGAATTCTCATTGTGTAAAAGGTGGTATTTTATGTTATAGGGGCTTGTTTGGATCCCAGATTCTGGCTTTTTGGGGAGAAAATGGATAGATTAATTTTCAGTAAAAACATTACAGGGAAGACATTGGGCTACTACAATATTTGTGATAACTGTGAAGTGAGAAAGTGTAACCCATAATGTTGGAAAAAAATATGTGATTTCATTTTCCTGAATGTGAGGGATATCTATAAAATTTGATATATATTATTTTCACGTGTTTCACAACATCAATCAAATTACATGTTGTGATCGTTCAAGGTTCCCCTTACCATCTAAGTGGTCGTATGGTAGGCGATGAGTTTTATAATCATGCTTCCAAACCAAGGGACCGAGTTAATTTGGTGAAATTATGAATTTGACCATAAATATTCTAGTATTTCAAACCTCATATTTATTATTATTCATTGTTGAACAACACAGTCAATGTGAAATTTTCTTGAGACAAAATATAGGCTATGATTCAATTTTGTCATCTAATCAAAGAATCAATCATCCACCTTCTCATTGGACATGTATAAGTGCGAACAAAATTCCATTTATTTTATTTCATTCTCATATTTTTGTTAGATGTGATATTTTAGTGACATATCTTATGACCTAATTTTAGGTTCTTCATATGTTCTTTGTTTTTTCTGATATTATTTGAATTAGGAGTTGATACTGAATGACAACTATAATATACATCTATGGTAGGTAATCTATAGTTTTCACGTTTAGTTTAGTGATTTGTTAATGAAGATGTTATTATTTCACCCGTCACATATTCTACAACGACCCTAAAATTTAACATATCAAATAAATTAAATGGTAAGGAACAAGTTGTGTATTCTCTTTAGTTCCTTGGGATTAGTAGGAGGTTGTTTCCCCATCCATTCACACCTATGGGGTGTTTCCCTTTCCATTTCCATTTTCCTATTATCAAATCAACCAACCAATGTGATTTTATATTTTCTTATTTAGAGGATGCTCATAATGAAATGAAATGGTATTAATTGGATTTATTGGTTATGAGATGTACCGGCTCATTATCAATGTGATACATGATTTTGAATTGTTTAACTATTAAAATGTAAATTTTATTTGAATAGGGAAAATCAATGGTTGTTTTTCAATATGAAATTCTCTATGAGTGGGAAGAATCATATAAATGGAAATGTGATGAATGGAATGGTGGTGTATTCCATGGATGTTATACCTTTGATATTGATTCTATTAGAGACCATACATTTTTCTCTTATATGTATTGAATGTGTCAGTTGATGATTTGGTAGATATTGATCCATTTTTCTTGAATATGTGGGATTACATGGGATTTAATACCCTTAGATCTAGTTTTTTTGTTACAACAGTGAACATTGGAGGTTGAAATTATCTATAGATCCCAATTAAAGCCCAACCAGGTTTAATATAGATGATTGAGGGACTCAATGTGGATTACATGGTTTGATATACATAGTTCTGACCTTGAGGGGATTTAAGAGTTTATTATAAATTAATGATATGGTAAATGAGACATGATTGGTTTTAAATCATAATTATGGTTGATCTGACACTCCTCTCGACATGGATCGTCTGTAGTCAATATGGAATTATAGATTTTATGAAAAAGAAGTTGGTTATATAAGACATGTTGTATACGACATTCATATCGTGATTACGTTAATTAAATAGATTATACCTTGTTATAGGAGCATAAAACATGTTTTTTATGGAGTCTTGTAAAGATATTCAGTAATAATGGTTTCATAGCATACATGAACTGTTCACTTTAAATTTATAATTATTACATATTTTAATTTTCACTCTGATTTAAAATATTAGGTTTAACATCTTGGATTTTCTATAGTCATTTTTGAGGTTATGTTCTAAGGTTATATCTCACTCACTATTCAGGATGCCAATGGGTGTTTGGAAGGGCTATATTGATACTGGAAAGGACTAGGGAAAGCACCGACACTTTGATGCTTGACATGACCTAAGCATAGGATCAGGGGAGCACATAACAGATTTGGAAATTGTGATTTTATCCATATATAGTTAATTTTTCATTGGTTTCTATTTCAATAAAATAATTATATTTTATTTCTTTGATCCTGGATTGGATTCTTTTTATAAATGTTATATGACCTTAATTTGATACGATATACCTTTGTATTTCATTATCTATTCCATGTTTTTTTTTAAATTTTTATATGTTATACTACTTCTATTGACAACTATAGTTAAATTTTGATATGAAATTTTGATACAATTTGGTAAGGATGGCATAGTCTCCCCATGGACACACCCTATATCATCAAAACTAGTTGAAAACCATTGCAATTTGTGGAGATTCACTTGAGTAATTTTATCCAACTTGGCTTGAGGAATTGATGTCTCACAACAGGGACTGGGATGACACAACTTTGTATAAATGTATTTTATTATTATTATCTTTTCTTATTTTATTTATAGTTATGAGAGAATAAAAATGGATATAAAGAATTGTAATTTTTTTAATTATATATTACTGTGTGTATCGAACCTAGTTACAAAAAAGTAAAATTTTCTCAATTGAAATTTCTATATTTGTGATTTTGATAATTAATGATTATTTGATTCCACCATTAGGTGAAGAAATTTAACTGTGATACTATTATTGATATTAATGTTGGTTATATTTTTGTGAAACATAATGAGAAAATCGGATTAAATATAAAGAATCATTTTAATTACTTTTTAGAAATTACATGTCATACATTATTCCTTTCCATAAAGGATGAATTTTATGTTTCCTGATTTTATAGGATCTATGATAGATGTGGATACTATTTCATATACATCCAGGAATGGAATTGAGATTCTAGGTTGGTACTCATAGTGATTTCCATAATCTATGTAGTTTCACTTAATTAGGATACATCAAACACCAGAGTCATACAATTGTGGCACATTGTGTCATGGACTATGAGTCTCCTAGAACAGAACATGTTATGGTATGGATTAGGTGGAAACCATAATTAGGTTCATAATGAATATGTTCCCTTATATATTGTATTATTATGTATCAATTAGTTAAAATATTAAAATTTATTTTTAAATGAATATGAAATTGAAATATAAAATTGAGTATAGTTAATATGGAACTCAACCGAGACCTAAATGGTGAGTGGAAAAGAAAAAGTGTCTATTGTGACTTATGTAACTATTTACTTTTTACCAATACTTAATTTTTTATCATGAAATGTGGAATGAATGGGATATAGGATGGTTGTGAGATATCCTATGATTTGGAGATGTGAACATAGATATCATTCTTTTCGGATACATGTGTTTGACATTGTAGTGGAATTACACAATGATGTCTTACAGTTGAGAACCATGAGTGTGTGGATGACCCTTCTAAATATGTGTTGGACCATGGGTTACTGGGGGACCATCATATAGATAAAACTATGACACGATATATTTTTTCTGAACTATGGTTTTATGAGAGACTTTATGAGATATTTAATTACATCATGAAGACTATTCATGAAGCATCATAACATGACTCATATATTGATATAATACCACCTTAGTTTCCTCCACATCATTATACTTCCCTTTTTAATGGATGTAGGTATTCATGATACTAAGATGTTACTTGAGATTACGCTACTGAGCATAGAGAATCTAGATAATCATCTATAGAGGACAGTGATTATGAAGATAAATATACTATGTTGAGATGAAAATACAGGGTGGGATGATCTTAACCAAGCTTCTAGGTTGTAAGAAATTTATTGTGTTGATTTCCCAAACAAGTTCAATAACTAATATTACCATGAGACTATGTGGTCATAGAATGTTAGTGAGTTATTTTTTATAGAGTAGGGGTGGATGATGGTTACAGAGTACTTGGAATAATTTATAGAGCATCAATGTTTTGGGATGAAGTATTATGTTGAAGAGTGACTGAGGTTGAGATTCATTGAGGATGGTCTATGAGAATTAATTCAATATTAGGTCAATGTGTTATTATTTAACTCCATTAAGAAATTCATAATCCATGCACTAATTATATTGTGGAACCTATAGGGAGATGGGGGTGTATAGTATATAATTATAACCTATAAACAAAATAGTTTGTCTTCAACTAGGAGGTGGAGACGTTTTGAGGCCTTTCATGTGATGTGTATCAGCTAGGCTAGTAGTGTTTTCAGTGCTATTTTCTATCGTTTGTTTGAAAGACATGGGAATTTGAGAAATCAATGAAATTGTGACTGGGTCATGTTCTGAAGTTGAGGAAATATGGAGTTTGTGCATCATTATAATAGAATCATTCATTCAGTAGAGTGTGGTAGGTGTCAAATCTGACACAAATTTTATGATCAGGTTTAACAAATCCTTGATAGGAAAAGATCTGAATACGTAATTTCCTTTTAGGATGAGGTGGTGAAAGCCTTGAACGAGGTAGTCGGGTAGAAATTACACAATGATATTAGATATGGACTACATATTTATGTGAGATTGTGTCACATGGTCATCGTTACATGTTGATATATTCATTAAATCTTACCCTTATAGAGAATGGAACTTGACTATCTACGGTGAGAGGTAAGATCAATGTATCATCAAATCTTGTATCTTACCTTTCTAATATAGGTGCATCATATAGTTTAATTTAAATTACTCTTATAGAAATCCATGGAATTTTGGTTAAGATTTCTGAGGGATTTAATATGTTGGATACTCCATTAAAGGTAAAATTAGAATGTACATTATTTTAGTGAGTTTCCATTGAGATTGTTGGGTGTAACTTCATTTTCATTCTTGTTAACCTCAAAATGACCAGGTGTAACCTCATAATCTAGATGCGATAGTTAGAGGATTATCCAGGATATGTTGACTTTTATCAATAATGGGTGACTCTGAAATCCCTTGATGGAATAATTTGTACACACAAGGGTGAATGAGATTTAAAGGTTATGTGATCTAGATCACCACATCCTGGGTTGGTGAAGGTGATAGATAAATTTTCTATTTTTTTTATGATATATGAAGTTCTCAGGGTCACTTCCTCATGTAGTTGATCATTTTTGGGATCTTATCCCTTATGAATCCTATGGTTTATTTATACAGAGAGATATTGGTTGAAATATCTCTTAATCTATTTTGAGGAACTGCACTGGTATTCATTCCTTCTTATATAATGGTTAAGACAGAGTAGCAAGTGATCTTGAGAAAATTGGAGGACATAGAAAAAAAGGGATTTCCTGGACCAGTTCTTATTTGTTGTGTTCACTAATATATTCTTTCATAATGTTCTATATTACCCTTAGGATATGAATGAATTACTATGAATTGAAGAAGATAATAGTTAAGGAATGGAATCTCATTTTATAGATAAATGACATGTTTGAACTGCTTCGAGGAGCTCAGGTGTTCTGCAAAATTGTTGCGAGGCCAAAATAACACCTGGTGTATGATTTACCTGCACACATACATCAAACAAATTTATCTATGGTCTATACGAGTATCTGGTTATGTTCTTCGATTAGTGTAATGAGCCATCATATTTCATAGTGGAAATGAACTGAGTTTTCGATCATTATATACACTCATTTTATGTGGTTATCATGAAATATATCTTGGTGTATTCTAAAAATTTGAAATACCCTGAAAATCATTGTGAGATAATTTAGGATACACATAGGGGGAATTATTTATACTCCATTCCTAACAAGTGATAGGTATGGATGGATCAAACTCACTTCCTATGTCATATAATCTTAGAGTCGTGAGTATTAGTTCACCAAGATAAGGTGAAAGGTTTAGTTTTTTTGGAGCATCCCAAATACTTATTTCACATAAAGGGTTTTATTGGTATATCTCAATATTAACAGTTATTCATATAGGTATTCACATTCTTAGAGACACCATTGACATGATTTACTATGATGTGTCTAAATTTTCTTCAGTTATATACCTATGAGTCTTCCGTTTAGGATTTTAAAGGGAGATTAACTTCGTCATTAGACCTGATTCATACAAAGTAGGGAGGAATCTATATTACGTATTGTGAAACTTCAAGTATCTATCTTGGAGTAGTTGTATCTTATGGGGATAGATACATAGATAAAGGGTCTCGACCATGGAGGCCACATGAGTTGAACTACCCAAATCATGATTTTAAGTTAGCTACATTATTATTGTCTTGAAATGATTGAGATACTATTTATTCATAGAGGGTTTTGGGGTGTACTCAGACCAAAAAAACCTCAAATACATATTTTCAAAATTTGATCCAAATATGAGGTAGTGAATGTGTGTTCAGTACCTACAGTACATTGACATAGATCATTATGATACTCAGGGAAAGGGAAATTCAGTTGTTTAATCGCTATGCACGACGAGTCATACACAAGAATCGTAGTAGGCCTGTAGTGAGTTGCATCTTATAGATTTGTTATCGAAGATGAAATTTAAGGTGAAGGGTAGTATAGGGAAGAATTTAATTTCATCCATAGTTGTATACTATATTGTAATAGATAGAGTGATGATATGGAAGACATATAATTTAGAAGGCCTTTTCCAAAGGGAGTGTCTGGATTGTGAGAACCATCAACATGGATCAACCATGGGTGATGATAAAATCCCATGTAAACATGGTAATGTTTGCCTTCCAATAATCATACATGAGGAGATGATACAAGATTATCATTTCTAAAAAGTTTTAGTTTACCCTTTTGTTTCCAATATGTATGATGACATATGTCAACAGTATTGGCTGCCTATTACGAAACATGGGTTAACTGATTTATTAAGAGGCGTTCCATGTAATGACCCAAAGTTGCATTAATGGAAATCCCTCTTGATCTAATTAAATGTCTCTTTATGTTTATATAAAATGTCAACTTTTTTGGTTTTATGTTAAGAATTTTTGACCATTGCTAATATAGCTATTGAACATTGATCACATGATTAGTATAAATATAGGACTTTAACACATCCAATTTTACATAGACAAAGGAAGTGATGGCCTCATCCAGTAGAATTGACCCCTAATAAACCCATTTATCAGAGCTTTGAAAAGAGGTGGCGTCCTTGGGCTTCGCTCTTAACAAATCCCAAGCTGAGCTTCACCATGTCAAGCTCGAACGGGACCATCTACGTAAGAAGTGGAAGCTGAAAGAAATTACCACTCGAGCGATGTTATCCGAGCCACCCCAAAAGTCTTTCACCATCGCACACCTTACCGTTAGGTCTTATGTGGCTGTTTTAAGGGGTTATGTAACCAATCGATAGTACTATGTTCATGTACATTATTTTTGTATATAATAATGAATATAATTTCTTGTCATTATTTATACATTGTAAATAGTTTTTAAAGTACAAATGGTGTTTTTAGTTAATATTTAATTGAGAATTATATTTTATTAAATTAAGGGATTTTTGAATTAAATAATATTTTAATAAAATATTATTATTATTTTTATTAGATTAATTTTATTATATATAAATGGTCATGTAATTCTATGAATGCAATTATAATTTTTATTAAGGTTTGAAAGCCATCTTTGTCAAAACCCATGAATTTTTGATAAATGTCAGTTTTTATTTTTAAAGTTAAAATTAACACATTTAGAAAATAATTTTGATAAAATAAATGTTATTTTCGGAATCAAGATGTCAAAATTATCCAATGGTGATTTTTTCATAATTTTCTGAGACAATCAAATTTTTTAGTAAAAATTAAATACCGTTTAAATATATAATGTGTTTTATGACATCATAATGACCCAAAAGTAATGTAATAAAATACTATAATCATTATGTTAGGCAAATATATGTTTTAACATTAAAATAATGTGATTTTTTGTTTGTATGTCTTACTTTTCAAAGCATTAATGGACCCCTCAAGACTTATTAAACACCTTGTCTTTTTAAATTAATTTCCATGGGAGTGTGACTCACCTCGACATAAGCAACCCTAATATTTTAAGAATTTAGGACCTTGGAATTATAAAATATTATTTTCCTCTTACCTTTTCCAAAAACCATGGGCAATAACCATGGTATGGTTTGTGGTTTGGATTATTTTAATATAAGGGGTCCCAAACCTAAATAATAAAGAATTCCCTCACCATTCCTATATAATCCCACCAAGCTCCCACTTCCTACTCACTCAAAGCCTTTTTAGTTCTTCCAACCTCTGCCCTACTCTCTCTAGAATCCTCCCAAGGTGCCCCAATCTCCCAAGAAGCCCCTCACAAGCCTCTCTCCAGCCTTTGGAAGCACACTTCCAAGTAAGGGTTTTTTCTTCCTTTCTCATTTTGTCCAATTTTCTTTAAGTTGTTTTTCCCTTTTAATTTCAATTATAAATGTTGGGGTATGGTTTTTCACCTCCCTCACACTGCCCTATTTATGTTTGAATGATGGTATAACCTTTCTCTCTCATTAAATTCCTCCCATGTACACCTGTTACTATGCTGAAATTACGAAAGGAACTTCTCTCTCCTCTTTTACATTCAAGCAATACTTTTGTATCATGAATCTAAATTCCATTAAAATTGTTGGGACATATATATATATGACCTAATTACTGTACATTACATGTAAATATGATGAGGAACCCCTTTCTCTCTCATAAACCATTTTTAGGAATTCTTATGTCACGCCGTTACGCTGCCGAAATCGCACCGATTTTCTAAGCCAATGTCATTGTGTAGTGAATACCATGCACATTTCTCCATCATGGGTATTCACCTTTATAAACATTTACTTATTGATTGTAAATATTCATTTATGAATTCCACATTCCTTTATTGTGGAATAAATGATTATGTTTTATGAATCCATGTTTTATGATCCATCTGGAACACTTATTCATGAAATGAAATGTTTAAAAAGGGTGTGCCCTTATAGCGCTCTAAAGCATTGGGTAAAATATAGTATCATGATACTTCATGTGCAATGAGTGTTTACTCATACTAATTCAAGTTCAATGAGGGTTTACTCATGATTTATGTGCAATGAGGATTTATTCATTCTGTAAAGACCCGTAAAATTCAAGGGAAATTTTTTCTTAATTTTATTTGGGATTTTACAAGAACACATTTTCTGTCGGCACATGATTCCGAGGCCCAGTGAGCCCGAAATAGTTTTCCAAAGTTTAGCTAGGGTACGTTCAGTTAACGAACGAGAGGGTTTTCCTATCTTTTGAACCGATGCTCGGAATCGAAATCCGAGGACACCAATGGAACCGCAGTGCCGGTAATTGCTTATGAAGACCTTTACTGGGGTTGTGTTTGCTCGGGATGAGTTGTTAAAAAATGTGCTTTTAGTGAGGAATAAATAAAATTATATCACAATTTTTTTTATTTTTCTCTAGAGTAGTTATATCCTAAGTATGGGAGTTGGGGGTGGGACCCACAAGTTGTTAACCAACCATGAGAGGATAAAGGTGGGGTGGTCCCCACACGAGCCCAACCCCTCACATTACTAACTCCTCAAACCCCCCCCCCTTTAATTTTTCTAACTTATCACTTCAATAAATTTTGACAAGTTAAGTGAATTAATTTCGAATGTTTGAATTTCAAAATTTTTGTTGGCTTGTGTGTTAATTAAATAAGACAATGTCTTATTTCATTAAGTTGGTGTTTCGTTGGGCTAGGAGGATTTGGAGAGGATTTCCTCTAACTCTTGAAGAACATCGTCTTCCTAGTTGAAGAACACGAAGAACACCGAGCCTTCGACAAAGAACTCCATCACCGCAACGGGGAGTTCGTTGTACCGTCTTCTTCCCTCTCCGAAGATGGGGAGAGACTCCATCCTCAGAGATCGAGGACGCGATGACGACGATCCTCCTTCCACGACGTCGTCTTCCGCGACATCCCTTCCCTGCGATGAATCAACAATGATCGAGGTAGAGAATTAATTGTTTTTATTCGTGAATACCTTCGTCATCGTTCATTATCTCCTTAATTGGGCCACCTGTTCTCGCAATAACGGGAGGAGGTCGGACCGCACGAACACGACCGACTCTCCTCCCCCCTTGATGTTTGAATTTGTTGTGGCACGAGCAAAGGCAGCGCGGTGTCGTTGCACCGCGCGGAAATAATGAAGAATGGGCGAAGAAGCGCGGCATCATCGCGCCGTGCCAGAGAACATCGAAGAGGCCGCGGTCGGAGCGGGGCCGTGGTGGAGGGGCGCTGCACCGTCGCGCCGCGCCGATCGGACAAGACCGCGGCCTATGGCCGCGGTGGTGCGGGGGTGACGACCAGAACCGCCGACCACCGGAGTAGGAGGGCAGGACCGCAGAGGCAGAAACCGACCGGATGGACCGGGCCGACCGTTTCAGGGGGAGACCGGGGGTTCTTAACCCTCGGCTGGATCGAAGAGCGGCACCCACATGGGGTGCCGCGATTACACAAATAGGGGGGCAGCACGCCCCCCTGTTCCGCTCAGCTCGGCCAGCCGAGCTGGCCACGCGGGCCGCCCGAGTGCGCCAGGCCGGGCCGCTCGGGCCACGCCAGCTGGGCCGGGCCCGGACCCGGGTCGGGTCGACCCGGTTTGGGCCGACCCAATGGGTCTCGGGTTGGGTCGGTCCGGGCCTGAACCCCCTATATTTTCAGACATAACCGTTCAAACGCCCATATAATGGGCTACAGACATCTGATTGATGCACCATCAGTTGCGATGTGATCCTTGGATCGAGACGGTCGTTTCAGTATATTAAAATCAAGTTTTTGGAGAAGTTTGGGTTCGGCTGGGTTGGTTCGAACACGAAACCAATCGGTCCCTTGGAGCGGAAACGCTTATAACTTAAGCTCTAGACGTCCGATTGACGTGCCGTCGACTTTGTTGGATTTCTCTTAGTGAGACGGACCTTTTGGATTACTCCTATCGAGGTTTGGACATAGTTGGAGTGAGGTCGGGTTGGTTTTGACTTAAAAACCAACTGGGATCCTGGAACGAAAAAGCCAATAACTCTCATTCCGGGCGTCCGATTGACGAGTCGACTATCACGTTGAGTTACTTTTGAAGATACAAAACTTTGGGATACATCAACTCCGGACTTCGTGTCAGTTGATTTATCAACCCCTTAGCTCGTGGAGCGGACCCTCCCAAAATGAGCTTGATATGTACGGAAACCCTACAGCTGGATATGACTACAACGACGATGACGACTATACAGAAATCCTCTGTGGGTTCGACAACGATGACTTCAACACTCAGTGAT
The DNA here is from genome assembly GCA_963277665.1 of Viscum album. Taxonomy (NCBI): domain Eukaryota; kingdom Viridiplantae; phylum Streptophyta; class Magnoliopsida; order Santalales; family Viscaceae; genus Viscum; species Viscum album. Next base: position 1,665,499,867 of record OY728137.1, read on the forward strand.
CCAGTGTGGATCTGTTCCTATTGATCCTATGTGGGTATGTGCTTAGTGGTCCCGTGTAGTCCAGCGCATACCAATCCTGTGTGGGTCGGAACCTATGTGGGTCATTGCGGGAGTTAGTACCTATCGATCCTGTGTGGGTCATTGCAGGGGGTTAGTACCTATTGAACCTGTGTGGGTATGACGGTGTATCTGAATTAGTCACTACATCTAATCATCTCTATCGTCTTACGAAGAAGTATATCTGAGTGAGATGAGTCTTGACTTCAATCAATATCATCGATATGATTGAATTGCCTTCCTATGTGGATTGAGTTGTGTTATCTTGTGTTGATTGGGTTGTACTACTATGTGGACATAATCGAACATGGCATGGATGTGGGAGCCGAATGAGAATTGATGACTTAGGTATATGTATGGGCATATACCTAAGTGGTGTCAGATGTTACTTCGTGATTGTATCTTTTATTTGTTCATTATCCTTTGTGGATTTTCGGAGACCTTCGGGGGTGTCGGGGTCCCTATTGAGTAGCGTATACTCACTGCTGCACGGGCTATGCCCACACTACGTTGTGTTGGTTGTAGATGACGGATATCGTTGATCGTGGTTGAGGCATGTGGAGAAAGTCGGTACCTGGAGGTGGACAACTGGGAGGGACGTACTCGGAGTGGATGGATGGACCCGAGGAGCAGAGGAGGCTACTTGTACCCACCCTTCAGGTGGGACTTCTAGTGGATGGCTCGACGTTGCGACTTTACTTTTCAGTTGTTGTGTTTCCTTTTCCAGTTGTAATTTACTTTCAATTTGGGTTTGTATTCTAGCCCACTTACTTTTCCGCACTTACTATTGTACCCAGTTTTACATAGTGCTTACTTATTCTTGCTTACTCTGTGAGTTTGTTTACTTTATAAAGGAAATGCCTTCCCTTTTTATCGGGAATTATGCCTTGGTGCTAGTCACCAGCCCCTGCCCTATGGAAGGCGGTCTTGGGGTTGTCGCGTCACGGGCCCCGAGGATGGGTCATGACAAATTGGTATTATAGGAGTTCGGTTCTACCACAAAACTCAGGACTCTGATCTTTTTTTTCTTTGTGAAGCAATAGTGTTAAGAGTATTGACTGTGGTTATCAGTCCAGGGAGTCCAGTGTTGGTGCAGCGGCCGACGTATCTGTACACCATGACCCAGACTTCTGATTTCCGACTTAGTGCACGAAAACATTGTTTGCATGTGTGTTTCAAGTTTTCTTTGTGATTACATTGTGTTAGCTCACCAGGTATACTGTATTAATCATGGCACACCTGTTTCTTTTCGGGATGGACCCACAACGGAAGCCATCTAGGGTTCCGAGCATTGTTTGTGACGACAACCCACCGAGCGACAAGACCTCGGTGTAGGGACCTATTTCTGCGGAGGCACCGGCTATACCACTACCCACCGAGCCACCGATGCTACCAGCCCCAGCCACTGAGTGTGCACGTCTCCTTGGTGAAGTACATGAGTTTTAGCATTAGAGACCACCCAGGTTCCATGGGGAGATGGACCCTCAGGCAGCCGAGGATTGGCTGGAGGCAGTTGTGCGAGTTTCATGTTAGTGGGGACACCAGCTGACCTCATGGTGATCCTCACAGCGAGCCTCCTACACGCGGAAGTAGGCAGATAGTGGAGCATGATGATCCAGGTGCATGATGAGGCATCACTCCTCTGGACGTAATATGAGATCCTATTCCGCTCGGAGTTTGTCCCAGCCACCCTCCGTGCGATGTGCATCCAGTAGCTTCTATAGCAGTGGTAGGGCAGCATGACGGTCGCCCAGTACTCGGCGATATTTACCGATCTATCGTGCTATTCAACGGACATGGTACGAGACCCATTCTTCCGGGCCCGAACCTTCAAGCAGGGACTAAGGCATGAGATCAGAGCATCGCTGATCTCCCTCAGCATTCCGACATAGGCAGGAGTACTGGGGTGAACTCTTCTCATAGATAGCTTTCTTGCTGAGCCTACACCAGCAATGAGACCTACCACAAGAAGGCATGTAACAGATTCGTCTGCAGCTTCCAGTCGACAGATGTCACAGGGGTCTAAGAGGACCAGACCATTAGGCAGACAACTTCAGGACATTGGCTCAGAGGTGTGGGGCACACAGCGCAGAGCCAGTCTTTAGATAGGAAGATAGTGCTATGAATGCGGCGAGCTGGGCCATATGGCTCGTGACTGCCCTAACCGTCATGCAGAGGAGCAGAAAACGGTTGAGGGACCACCCAGGCAGAGGCAAAGGGTCAACCGTGGCATTCCGTAGGGAGCAGGTGGAAGAGGAAGAGGATATGGCCGAGCAGCAGGTGGTGGGCGTCGCTTTGAGGCTCAACCAACACCACCACTAGGAGGTCCACCCTGACCATAGGGAGCTGGCGGGCAGAGGCAGGCACAGCTTCAGGCAGTGGGGTCCTACGACCACAGCATGCCTGAGATGATTCTAGGTACTATCTGTTTCTACTCCACCCTTGCTGAAGTTCTTATAGACACAAGAGAGAGTCATTATTTCATTGCCGCTACCCTTATTCAGAGCTTGGAGATTCCGACGGAGTCGTTGGCTTGATCCTTACAGCTATAGACTCCAACGGGAGCAAACTCGATGATTACACACTAGTGCCGGCTATGTGAGCGTACTCTAGGAGGCGAGAGCTTCGACTAGGATCTTCTTGTAGCGGCGTCGAGGCCTTACGACATCATCTTGGGCATGGATTGGTTTTCTATAGTCCATGATCAGATCGACTGCATTAGGATCAAGGTGTGAAGTGTTCACACCGATGGGAGCAGTTTCACATTCACCGACTAGAAGAGAGAATTTGCAGCACAGGATGGACTCACGTAGAGGAGAGGACAGCGCATCCCTCATCAGTTGTCTAGCCTCATCCTAGGAGCAGTTGACGTGCAGAGTCTGAGCTTACATGTAGTGGTGGATCAGTATGCGGACCTTTTTCCCGACGACATTCTAGGACTACCTCCTCACAGATAGGTAGACTTTTATATTGACATGTACCTCGGGACAACCCTGATATCCACCCCATCATATCGGATGGCTCCCACCGAGCTTCGAGAGCTATGGGTACAACTGGAGGATTTGCAGGGCAAGGGATTCATCCGACCCAGTGTTTCACCCTGGGCTTCTCTGATTTTGTTCGCCAAGAAGGCATACAGGAGCTTGCGACTATGTGTCGATTACCGTCGCCTGAACCTGGTGACCGTGAGGAACAATTATCCACCACCGAGGATTGAAGACCTCTTCGATCAGCTGAAGGGAGCACGGTGGTTCTTGAAGATAGTCCTCAGGTTAGGCTATCATCAGCTCAGAGTTCGGGACAAGGACATGCAGAAGACGACCTTCAGATGTCGGTATGGCCACTATGAGTTCTTGGTTATGCCTTTTGGCATATCCAACGCTCCAGTAGTGTTCATGGGTCTCATGAATAGGATCTTTAAGCCTTACCTCAATCGATTTGTCATGGTCTTCATTGAAAACATATTGATATACTCGACGATAGAGGAGGAGATGCCTACCACTTGCGGGTTGTACTAGACAAACTCCGAGAGCACCAGCTTTATGGTAAGCTCTCAAAGTGTCAGTTCTGGATACGAGAGGTCCACTTCTTGGGACACGTCATCTCTGAGGAGGGAGTTGTAGTGGATCCTATGAAGATCGTGGCAGTTCTAGCTTGGTAGCCACCCAGCAGCGTGACAGAGGTGCAGAGTTTCTTGGGACTACCTGGGTACTGTCGGAGATTCGTGCCAGACTTCTCCAGAGTTGCGGCACCACATTCAGATTTGAAAAAGAAGGGGAAACCATTCGTGTGGTCAGATAGATGTCAGCAGAGCTTCTAGGAGATCAGACAGAGATTGACCAATGCACCTATCTTGAGGCTACCATAGGAGGGAGTAGGGTACGTAGTCTACTACGATGCATCAAGGAACAGACTCGGATGTGTCCTGATGCAGGAATGTGCAGTTATAGACTATAGATCATGTCAGTTGAGGCAGCATGAGCAGAACTACACTACCCATGACCATGAGTCAGCAGCAGTGGTCTTCTCTCTGAAGATGTGGAGACACTACCTGATGGATGAGCGCTTTACAATCTACTCTGACAACTAGAGTCTCAGGTACATCTTCTCGCAGAAGGACCTGAACCTGAGACAATGGAGATGAATTGAGTTCCTCCAAGACTATGAATTCTAGATAGTGTATACTCATAGAAAGGGAAACGTAGTAGCTGATGCTCTCAGGAGGAGGACGAGAATTCAGATACTTGGGGAGGTGATAGAGCAGCTAGCCTCTTTGCAGATATCCTTCGTGGATAGTGATGGAGAAGCCTTTATTCAGTCACTCCTCCACTACTTCAGTGGGTCAGAGAGGCACAGTGTGGGGATGTTGAGTGGGAGACACGGAGTGTGCAGATATCCTCTGGACAGGCACCTGATGGATTCTCTATGGGAGGAGAGCACAACATTCTTTTCAGATGACATACCATGGTACCAGCTGATCTACAGGAGGAGGTGCTGAGGGAGTTTCACACTTCCCCTTTAGCGGTACATCCAGGAGTGGTGAAGATGTACCATGATCTCAGACGACAACACTGGTGGCTGGGTATGAAGAAGGTTGCGGCAGAGTTCGTTTCTCGACGCCTCACCTGTCAGCAGGTGAAGGCAGAGCACCAGGTACAAGAAGGCTTGGTACAAACTTTGGAGGTCCTGGAGTGGAAGTGGGATAGGATATCTATGGATTTAATGACTGGAATTCCATGCACTTCTAGAGGTCACGACTCTATTTGGGTGATTGTTGACAGACTCACCAAGTAGGCCCACATATTACCCATCATAGAGCAGGGCTCAGTAGAGAGCTTGGGATGCCTCTACATTCAGGATATTGTACCGCTTCATGGTGTGCCATCATCTATCATCTTTGATCTAGATGATCGCTTTACTTCTCGGCTTTGGAAGGGCTTGTAGGAGGCGTTCGGGATGCAGCTACATCTGAGCACTGCCTTTCACCCTCAGACAGATGGTCAAATGGAGAGGACCATTCAGACTCTCGAGGACATGCTCCGTGCATGGGTTCTCAACTTTTGTCATAGCTGGGAGGATCACCTACCTTTGGTGGAGTTCGCGTACAACAACAGCTACCACTCCACCATCGGGATGTCACCATACGAGGAGTTGTACAACCTACCTTACAGATCACCGTTGTGCTGGACATACCCTGGGGAGTTAGCACTTGTGGGACCAGAGATGGTCCAGACCACGATAGAGAAGGTCCAGGTCATCCAGGAGCAGATGAGGACAACTCAGAGCTTACAGAAGTCTTATGCTGAAAGGAGGTGGAGGCCACTAGAGTTCAAGGATGGAAACCACGTCTTCTTGCGGGTCTCACCTCGACGTGGATTACAGAGATTTGGCCGAGGATGCAAGTTATCTTTGCGATTCATCGGACCATTATAGGTCCTCAACAGGATAGGCGAGGTGGCTTATCGCCTGGATCTACCAACTCAGTTGCACCAAGGGCACAACATCATTCACGTATCTCAGCTGAGGAGATACGTGCATGACCCGACGCATATCATTGACCATGGGGAGCTGGACATTGATGATGGGGCGACATTTGCGAAGATCCCAGTGGAGATCGTGGATCGACAGGGGCGGGTTCTACGTGGGCGATCAATTCCTCTAGTGCGCATCAGGTGGCAGCACTGGAACCTCTAGGAGAGAACTTGGGAGTGTGAGGCTCAGATGCGTGCTCAGTACCCACATTTGTTCCCCAAGTTTATGATGCATCTTTACAGGGACGTAAATCCCTGAGGTGGGAGTAATGTAAAGACCCATAAAATTCAAGGGAATTTTTTTTCTTAATTTTTCTTGAGATTTAACAATAATGTAGTTTCTGGCGGCACCTGATTCTGAGGCCCGGTGAGCCCGGAATAATTTTCTGAAGTTTATCTCTGGTACGTTCAGTGAACGAACGAACGATTTTTCCTAACTTTTTAACCGGTTCTTGGAATCGAAATATGAGGACACCGATTTAACCGCAACACCTATAATTTCTTAACAAGACCTTTACTGGGGTTTCATTTTCTCGGTAAGAGTTGTTAAAAATTGTGGTTTTAGTGTGGAATAGATAAAATTATATCACAATTTTATTTATTTTTCTCTAGGTAGTTATATCCTAAGTAAGGGAGTTGGGGGTGGGACCTACATGTTGTTAACTAACCATGAGAGGATAAAGGTTGGGTGGTCCCCACACGAGCCCAACCCCTCACATTCCTATCAACTCAACCCCCCCCTATTTAATTTTTCCAACTAATCACATTAATAAAAATAAATTTTGACAAGTTAAGTGAATTAATTTCGAATGTTTGAATTTCAAAATTTGAGTAGGCTTTTGTGTTAATTAAATAAGACAAAGTCTATTTCATTAAGTTGGAGTTTCGTTGTGTGAGGAGGATTTGGAGATGATTTTCTCTAACTCTTGAAGAACATCTTCTTCCTCATCGAAGAACGCGAAGAACAACGAGCCTTCGACGAAGAATTATGTCACCGCAAATGGGAGTTCGTCGTACTATCTTCTTCCCACTCCGCAGCCAGTGAGAGATACCATCCTCGGAGATCGACGACGCGATGCTGACGATCCTCCTTCCGCGACGTCATATTTCGCGACGTCCCTTCCCCGTGACGAATGAACAACTCTTGAGGTAGGGAATTAATTGTTTTTATTCGTGAATACTTTCATCACCATTCATCGTTTTCTAAATTGGGCCGCCGGTTATCGAAATAACGGGAGGAAATCGGACCGCACGAACACAGCTGACTCTCCTTCCCCCTTGATGATTGAATTTGTTGCAGCATGAGCAAAGGCAGTGCGATGCCATTGCACCACGTGGAAATAATAAAGAATGGGCAAAGAAGCGCGGCGCCGTCGCACTGCACCGTTGAAGTCGAACAAAGCCGCGCCGTCGTCGCGCCGTGCCGGAGAACCTCGAAGAGGCCGCGACCGGAGCGGGGTTGCTGCAGAGGGGCATGGCACCATCGCACCGTGCCGATCGGACAAGGCCGCGGTGGTGCGAGGGTGACTGCAGGAACTGCCGGCCGCCGGAGCAGGAGGGTGGGACCGCGACGATCCCGCATCAACATCAACCGGACGAACGGACCGGACCGGTAATTTCAGGGGGAGACCGGGGGTTCGTAACCCCCGGCTGGATCAAAGAGTAGCCCCCACGTGGGTGGGTGCGGTTAAACAAACAGGGGGCAGTGCGCCCCCTGTTCCGCTCAGCTCGGCCAGCCGAGCTGGCCACGCGGGCCGCCCGAGCGCACCAGGCCGGGCCGCACAAGCCGGGGCGGGCCGCGCCAGCTGGGCTGGGCCATGCCCAATTGGGGCCAGACCCAGACCTGGTTCGGGTTGACCCGGTTCGGGCTAACCCAGGGGGTCTCGGGCCGTGTCGGTCCGGGCCCGAACCCCCTATTTTTTCGGACAGAACCGTTCAAACGCCCATATCTTGGGCTACGGACCTCCGATTGAGCACCGTCAGTTGAGATGCGATCCTTGGATCGAGAATGTAGTTTTGGTATATTAAACTCCATGTTTCAGAGAACTTTGGGTTCGTCCAGTTTGGTTCGAACACGAAACCAACGGGGCCCTCGAAGCGGAAACACTTATAACTTAAGCTCCAGACTTCCGATAGACGTGCCGTAGAATTTGTTGGATTCCTCATAGTGAGATGGAATTTTTGGCTTCATCCTCTTTAGGCATGGACGCCTTTTGAGTGTGGTCGGGTTGGTTTTGAATTAAAATCCAACAGGGCCCCTGGAATGAAAAAGCCAATAACTCTCAGTCCGGGCGTCCGATTGACGGGCCGTCTGTCACATTGAGTTCCTTTTGACAAAAACGAACTCTGGGATACATCAACTCCATACTTAGTGTCATTTGATGTATTATCCCCTCGGCTCGTGGAGCGGACCCTCCCGAAATGAGCTTGCTGTGTGCGGAAACCCTAGAGCTAGCTGCGACAACGACGATGATGACGACTGAACATAAATCCTATGTGGGTTCGACAGCGATGACTTCAGCACTCATCGATACTATGTGGATCAGTGCCTACCGATCTTGTGAGGGTTGGCGCTCAGCGGTCCTGTGTGGGCCAGCTCATACCGATCCTGTGTGGTTCATTACGGGTGTTAGTACCTGTCGATCCTGTGTGGGTCATTGCAGGGGTTAGTACTTGTTGATCTTATGTGGGTCCGACGACTTAGATGAATCAGTGGCTACATCTGATCATCTCTATCGTCTTACAAAGAAGTATATCTGAATGAGCTGAGTCTTGACTTCAATCAATATCTTCGATATGATTGACTTGCTTTCCTATGTGGATTGAGTTGTGTTATCCTGTTTGGATTGGGTTGTACTCCTATGTGGACGTAATCGAACATGGCATGGATGCGGGAGACGAATGGGAATTGATGACTTTGGTATATGTATGGGCATATAACTAAGTGGTGTTGGATGTTACTTAGTGATTGTGTCTTTCCTTTGTGCGTTATCCTTTGTGGATTTTGGGAGACCTTCGGGGGTCTCGGGGTCCCTACTGAGTAGCGTATACTCACCCCTGCACGGGCTATGCCCGCACTACTTTGTGTTGGTTGAAGATGACAGACAACCCTAATCGTGGTTAAGGATTGCAGAGAAAGACGGTACCTGGAGGTGGACCACTGGGCGGGATGTACTCGGAGCAGACGGCTGGACCTGAGGATCTGAGGAGGCTATCTGTACCCACCCTTCAGGTGGGACATCCAGTGGACGACTCGACATTGCGGCTTTAATTTTTAGTTGCAGTATTTTCTTTTCCAGTTGTACATTACTTTCAGTTTGGGTTTGAATTCTGGCCCACTTACTTTTCTACACTTACTATTGTACCCAGTTTTACTTAGTGCTTACTTCTTCTTTCTTACTCTATGTGTTTTTTTACTTTATAAAGGAAATTCCTTCCATTTTTATCGGGAATTACTCCTTGGTGCTAGTCCCCAACCCCTAGCCTATGGAAGGCAGGCTTGGGGTAGTCACGACACGGGCCCCGAGGACTGGTCGTGACACATGATCCTTGTGCAATGAGCCTTCGCTCATGATAATTCAATGTTAAGTGTTGTTGCCACATTTCCATGTTATGATTATCATTATTTATCATGCCTTTATGTTCATGTTTTTCTTATTCTCTATTGATATGCCTATTGTCTAACATGTATTTTACTCCTCATGTTATTCCATGTGTACTCCCTTATGGGATTTATTACTCACCCTTTTCTTATGTATGTCCTTAGGTTATCCAGTGCAATGCTAAGTACGAAGGAATGTAGTGGTCATGTAAAAGAAGTTTTAAATAAAGATGTTGTATTTCATGATTTAAGTTTTTATGTAATGATCCTAAGCCTCAATGAAACTAAACCTCTTGATCTTCTTTGTTGTATCAAGTTATGTTTTATGTAATAAATCATGTTTATGTTGTAATAAAAAGCAGGGTTTTCATAGTTGGTATCAGAGGATAGGGTTAGTTATTTTTGGGATTAGGAAACCCTAGTAAATCCTTAGTTACAAGACTAATTAAAATAAAAACATCCCTGAGATTTGGTGAGTATTGAGTAAGTGGGATATCAAGCAGATACATCCCTGTCTGGATATGAGCAGGTAGAGGCGGCTTTGTCACATATGTATCCTAGGGGAAAAACCCGAAAACACCGCATTGAGCTAGACACGAACAGGAACTGGTGCACAACAGCGGGCCTTGATGCACTCTTGGTTACGACACTCCCAGGGGATATGCTTTTGTAAATTCACAAGCATAGTATGAACCCTTATTAAGGAAATTAAAAAATCCACTTAGAATATCTGTTAGAAAGTAGATCATGAAAATCCTAGATTGATGCCTATAGACTCATGAGTAAAGTAAATACAAGTTTATTTATAAGTCATCAACTTTTGTCTTTGGATTACCCTTTATGTGTTACCCCTAAATTTAATTTTATTCTAGCCAATGGCCGGTAATAGGAGGACTCGGGATAACAACCGTTGTGAAGATCAGTGTGATGACTGTACTAATGAGATGCCAAATCCAATGGGAGTAGGAATCACAAACTTTGTCACGCTTCTCTCTCAGCTAACTCAAGTTTTGAATAGAAACACGGGTCAAGAGGAACGTCCAATATAGATACCCATACTTTACATACATGGTTAATACATCAAAATTGAAGCATACTTATTAGAACATATAAAAAAAACATGAAAGGACCGTATAGGTATAGTGTCTTTAGAAATTGGGAAACATAAACAACTGGTTCATAAAGCATCTACACCGTCTCCCATTTATTTCATCATATCTATAGTCCCTTTTGGAATATCTTACTTAATAACCTTCTTCCTGACATGGGGAAAGAAAACATACAAAAGGGTGATATCAAATGCTCAGTAAGGGTAAACAAAGGAAATATAAATAACATCATATTAATAATAACATAACATTTTGGAAATCTTACCCTGCAAAAGAGATCATAATTTCATAACATGGGATAAATCATGGTAGTGAAATCTATTCCCAATAATCATAACATAAAACAAGAAACTTTGTGGCATACATACATAATCATAGAGAATCTTTTCTTAATAGTCAAGACTCATTGCCAAGACTATCTTAGTGGACAAAGTCTATTTCTGAACCGAGTTCACTCCTCGTTTCAGTCCTGTTTCACTGAACTGGTTTAACCTGCTGTTCCACCCATGTCTATCTCATGAGATATAAAATATTTTCCTAATGAATTGGAGGGAGATATAGGTCCCACCCATCTCATAATGATACCATTCTTATTTGTGACACAAAATCATAAACCATACATCACAACATAACCCATGTAATAAAAATGGGAATCATAAACATCGTGACATCATAAAACAATTCATATAAGATAAAGGAATTCATAAAAATATTTCCACCACAACATAATCAAATAAATGTAATAATAGGGATAGAAACATAACCCTATATTATCTTAGATGGAAAATAATTTTGATAAAACACTTGAACTCCATTCTTTAGGAAAATATCCATTATACTTCATTAATATTTTTCCTTTCTTAACATGTCATACAATTTTAAAATAAAAGAATTTGATTAAAAATAAACTTGAAAACTTGTAAAGGAAGATTCTTGGAAATAATGTTTTAAAAATACTTCAGTCGTATAAGTTAAAAAAACATTCTTCTCGTACTTTTGTCGGAAAAGTCAAAAAGTACCTCGTACGAAAAATGACAAAAGATTCCTTTCATATATTTTGCTAAAAACTCACCGAATGGTAAAATTGGATTTAAACAATTGTAGGAGGATATAAATAATATTACATATTTAGGAAACATGGATGTGGATGATAAATATTCCATAGTAAATTCTGATCTATAAACAATCTCGGATGAAAATTGAGATTGCGAGATTGTCCCTTACATTAGGTCCGATTTTGCTTCGTAAGTGTCCAAAACTCCTGTATAATGATTTAAATAATGTTATTGAATTATTCCAAAATCATAATTATTGTTATGATATCATATATGGTCATATTCTTATCTTCTTATTAGTAACATTTCATTACTACTTGTTATTCGGGTGTTTATTACTTTTTGTTCTTATGCATGTTTTGTTGAATAAATTCTTATTCTTCTCTTTAGGTTATAGATACCTCATTTCAAGAATGGTATTAGAGTACTATATATCATATTTATTCATTCAATTCATTTATATAATCATTATGCAATGAATATTATGTAGAACGAATCGCATCACATCGTGGAGACGGTATTTCGTACGTACGGACGAGCGACGATATCGTTCCCATGATCGTGGAATTGTATTAGAGTGTATGTATACTATTTAAGAATAAATAAAACTTTAAAATAATAATATATATTTATTTATTTTCTCCATTATACCCATCCATGTAAGGTGGTGATGGAAAATAGATTACACCACGGCGTGGAGATGGTATTCCGTACGTACGCACTCGCGGTGATTTCGTTTTCCATAGGATGGATAGATGGTGAAATAGGGTTGTTTCATACTTATAATAACATATAATTATATTAGTGATACTGATGTTATTAATTAATAATGAAACAACTAATGAAGAATAAGTGGAATAAGAAATAATGTTGAAATAATCAGTAACAGACATTACCTCTTCTTTGAAGCGCCTCTTGGAGACCTCCTCTTAGGGCACTACAATTGGGCTTTGAAGAAGACCAGGACCTCTAAGATGTTTCTAGGGAAGTGGGAAGTGAAATGGGTAGGTATTTTCCGAGATTGAAAGCTCAAATTGGTGTGACGAGGGGAGGGAGGAGGTGGCCTTTTATAAGGGATGAGAGGGGCACCTTTGGATATATAAGAAATATTAGTTTATATTAAATCCCAACCCCACATAAAAATATCCAAGATGACTCATATCCGAAGATTTGATTATATAGGGCTTTAATCTCATCAACCAATAAAATTTAGACATGTTAGGAATTTATTGTAAACATAATCAACTTGATTTATCCTTATTTATCAATTTAACTTTATTTGTGGTAATAATATTATAAATTTTAAATTAGTATAAATAATTACACATGTGTTGTGAATTTTCCATAATTTGAAACTTTATGACATTTTCGACCATATAAATTTTAATTTATTATTTTTAAATATTTTTTTGATTTGTAAACAATTTTATAATATGGTATTTTTATAAAATAACAATAGTGTCAATTTTGACGCTATTCATTTATTTGAATTTAAATAAAATATATACAGAAGATATGTTAGAACTACAAGCTTTAATAGATTCATAAAATGTAATATGTATCTAGAAAATTAGTGAAGCACATTAAATAGTTCATATAATATTGATTTTAATATTTTTTAAACCATTTATTTGATATTTTAATTAATAAAATAATTTCAACATCATTATTGTGTCATAATTAATGATAATTATTTAATACCTAAAAATTATAAATAAATTTATATTATGTAGATAATTTTATTGGATTTATGGAAACTATTCATGTTCTATGTTTCATTAAGTTTATCACTAAATTAAAATTATTATACATATAAGATGTAAGAAAGTGACATGTTGTCACATTCTTTGGTTTTAATAATAATTAAATTATTTTCATGGTCAAAAGTCTATTAAATGAATCTAATCCGACCCTTAGGTGATATGGGTTGACTTTTAGTTATTCAATAGTATTTTGGCAGGTGTTAGGTTAATTTTATAAACTTATATTTACCCGTAATTACCCGATTTACCTTTAACTATGGTAAATAAAATTTACCGTAGTTACTATTCATAATGCCCAAAAATAAAAAGTAGCCTATTAACATAATTTGGACCCACTGATTCCAAATATGGAATCAATTTTTCAAAATTCAAAACACATAAGTTGTAGTAATTAATTTAAAATTTATCTTGTTTTTACGAAAACAGGTTTAAGAAGTTAAAACATTGCCAAAGATTGAGATGTTTTTACCTATGAATTCAATGTGAAATTAATGATAATGACATAAATTATATTAAATGGTAAAAATATATTCTATTTATACTTTAAAACCATTCACTATTATAATTTATCCATATAAATTATCTCAATAAAAAAAGTTGTTCTTAATTAAAAATTAGCGTATTTTTACTATTCATCAAAATATGAAAGTTATCAGAAAAATATCCAAAATTTATCCAAAGTAAAATTTTATATCCTGCTTCTAAAGAAGAATTTTATTTTGTCAAATTGAACTTATAATCATTTCAAAAACTATATTTAATGTGGGTGCACCATCAAAAGGCGTCAAAACTGGAATATTTTGAAAAATAATTATTTTACCCGAAATTTTTTTTTGTTCTCTTACCATGTTCTAGAAAATGTGTAAGATGAATAATAATGTTATAAAATTATAAATGTAGTTAATAGTATTCATAACGGCTAGTCCATAATAATATATCATTGTTTAGTGAAACCCGGTATTGCGTACTACACACGCTATCGAGGAAGGTCGCGATTGCGTGTAATGCAAGCCATGTCCATATTGTGTGCTGTGAAAGATTCATTTGGTGTTGCGTATAACATAAGACATAAAGAAAAATATTTCTCATAAAATCTCCGGGTGTTACATTATACCCCCCTTAAAATGAATTGCACCCTTGAAATTCGTCACTTCATTACAAACAGATGAGGATACCTCTCCCTCATCATATCCTCATGTTCCCATGTAGCTTATTATAATTGGTGGTTACTCCATAAAAAATTAACCAAGCGAGTGGTCTTGTTCCATAGGCCTTTTTTGCTACGATCCAGAATCTCTATCGGTTGTTCTTCATAAGAAAGATCTTGCTCCATCGGTACAACTTCTGAGCTGAGTACATGTGAAGGATCAGGTATGTACTTTCTCAGAAGAGATACATGGAACATATCGTGAACATGAGAGAGATTCGGTGGAAGCGCCAATTTGTATGCTACCTTCCCAACACGATCCAGAATTTCAAACGGACCGATATATCTAGGGATCAACTTTCCGTTCATTCCAAATCTCATGACCATCTTCCAGGGAGATATTCGTAAGAACACTTTATCACCCACTTTAAATCTAGGTCTTTTCTTCGGTTGTCGGCATAACTTTTTTGTCGACTCTGAGCTGCTCTTATGTTTTGTTGAATAGATCTGACATTTTTTTCCATCTCATCAACAAGATCAGGTCCTAATAGATTTTTTCCCCAACTTCATCCCAGCAAGTTGGAGTCCTGCATTTTTTCCATAGAGAGATTCATAAGGAGCCATCTGAATACTGGAGTGAAAGATATTATTATAAGAAAATTCCACCAATGGTAGGTGTTGATCCCAACCACCTTTGAAATCCATAAAGAAATCTCTCAACATATCTTCTAGAGTTTGAATTGTCCTCCCAGACTGACCGTCTGTTTGAGGATGATAAGCAGTACTGAAACTCAACTCTGTATCCAGAGTATGTTGAAGACTTCTCCAGAACATCAAGGTAATCCCTGGATCCCGATCAGATATAATAGAATGTTGTACTCCATACAACCATACCACTTCCTTTACATATATCCTGGCAAGCTGATCTAGAGAGAAATCCTCTCTAATAGCAATGAAGTGTGCAGAATTTTTAAGACGATGAACTATGACCCAGATAGAATTATTGAATTTGGATGTTTTAGGAAGTCCAATGACAAAGTCCATAGTGACGTTTTCCCATTTCCATTCTGGTATGGGTAATGGTTGTAACATCCCCTTATACTTCTGTCTCTCAGCTTTAACTTGCTGAAAAACCAAGCATCGAGAGACATATTCAGCAACATCTATTTTCATGCCTTCCCACCAGAAGTACTCTTTCAGGTCCCTATACATCTTTGTGCTTCCTGGATGAATAGAGAATGATGAACTATGAGCCTTATCCAACAACTCCTTCTTTAATTTGGGGATGGGAGGAACACAAACCCGATTCCTGAACATTATTACCCCATCACAATCAAGGTTGAATTCAGGATCATTTCTCACCTTCTTTTGTAAATCGACATCTTTTTTATGTGCCTCTTTAATCTTCATATGTATAGATGGTTGAACATTAATTTGAGAAAGATAATATTTCTCCCCTTCCATTAAAATTTTAATATCCTTCCTTTGTAAATCCATAAACATTGGATCTTTTGTGATCCTCATCATGGATAAGCTAGCATGGTCTTGTCGACTTAATGCGTATGCTACCTTGTATGCTTTCCCAGGGTGGTAATTAATTAAGTAGTCGTAGTCCTTATTCAGCTCCATACATCTTCTTTGACGCATATTCAGCTCATTTTTGTGAAAATATACTTTAAACTTTTATGATCGGTATAAATGTCACACCTTTCTTTATAAAGATAATGCCTACAAATCTTTAATGCAAAGATTACCGCAGCTAACTCCAAATCATGAGTTGGGTAATTTTTCTCATGGATTTTCAACTGTTGTGAGGAATAAGCTATCACCATATCATTTTGCATAATAACACACCCCAATACCTTTTTGGATGCATCAATATAGATTACAAACCTTTCTCCACTACAAGGCAGTGTGAGCACAGGTGCACTGGATAACCTTATTTTCAACTCCTTGAAATTCTGTTCACATTCCTCCGTCCAAAAAAACATAACTCCTTTCTGAGTCAACATGGTGAGTGGATTAGATAATCGTGAAAAATAATTTACAAAATGTAGATAATATCCAGACAAACCAAGAAAACATTGGATCTATGTTACTGTTGTTGGTCTCGACCATCTTTCGATAAACTATGTTTTGCTCGATCCACAAATATCCCCTCTTTTGAGATTATGTGACCCAAAAATGCAACTTTTGATCCAAAATTTACACTTGGTAAATTTGGCATAAAGCTTCTCCTTTCTTAGGGACTTTAATACAATTATCAAGTGATCTTCATGTTCTTCCTTCCTCTTTGAATAGACAGGAATATCATCTATAAAGACTACCACAAACTGATCAAGATAGTCTCAAAGGCTCTATTCATCAAATCCATGAAGATATCATGGTAATTAGTAAGACCAAATGGCATCACTATAAATTCATAGTGTCCATACCTTGTATGTAAAGCCATCTTTGGTATATCCTCCCTTTTGAACCTTAATTGATGATACCTTGAACGAAGATCAATCTTGGAAAAGTATTGAGCTCCGCGTAGTTGGTCAAATAGGTCATCAATTCGCGGGAGAGGATATTTTTTCTTGATAGTGATCTTGTTAAGTTCTCAATAATCAATGCAGAGTCTCATTGATCCATCTTTATTCTTAACAAATAGAACAGGTGCTCCCCATGGTGACACACTAGGCCATATGAATCCTTTATCAAGATTCTCTTGGATTTGATTCTTCAATTCCTGCAACTCAATTAGGACCATTCTATAAGGTGTCTTTTAAATAGTCAAAGAACTTGGTACGAGTTCTATTGAAAACTCAACTTCACCATTTGGTGGAAGACCTGGAAATTCCTCCTGAAAGACATCACCAAATTCCCGTACAATGGGAATATTATTAATCATGAGTTTTTCTCAAAATATTTGAGATAAATAAACTTCATTTAGTGGAATCAAGACCCATAAGATAGAAGAAATTTCCACTGGAAGGTTATGTTCATCGTTGAATTGATAGACGATCATAGATTGATCTGGAATATGAAATTTGACTTTCCTTCTTTAGAAATTGATATGAGCTCCATATAAAGAAAGCCAATACATGCCAAGAATCACATCACATTCCATTATAGGAAGTATCACAAGATTTTCAGGAAGCACATTCCCAAAAACATCCATCAGAGAAGAATTGCAAACTTTTGATGCGAGTGTTGTGCCATTAGGAGTTGTCACAGCCAACTCAACATCTAATTGTTGAGGAAATACGGTGATAACCATAGAAAATTATTCATAAATAAAAGAGTGGGTGGATCCAGAATCAAATAAAACATTTTCTACTTTAGAGTTCATGGTAAGTGTACCTCTCACCACTTCGTTGTCGTACTCCACATCGCCGATAGTAATTGCATGTGACTTTCCTTTGTCTTTGGCCTTAAGAGTTTGTTGACATCGATCATCATCATAAACCCTTAGATTTGGGCATTGATTGGCATAATGCCCCATCTCCTTGAACTTGAATCATTGAAGTGTAGTAGGTTCATTTTGTGTATCCCTTCCTTTGTTTGCCTAATTAGACATCTTCTTCGCATTATTTCGACATTCAATTGCCTGATGACCTTCTTTTCCACACCTATAACATTTTCTTGTCCCCTTAAGACAATTTCCTCCATGGTTCTTTCCACACATTGGGCATAAGGGAAAACTCATATTCTTTTCAATGTGGTCTTTAGATTTTCCTTTGAATTCCATTTTCCTCTTCTTATCAAACCCATGTGACTGATGGGTTACACAAATCTCCATATCAACCTTGAGAGCACATCAAACAATTTCTTCGTAGGTATTGAAGTCCCTTATGGCTAACTCCCTTCAAAGACTTGGTTTTAAGCCACTAAAGAATCGATCGATCTTACTCTCAGGTTGGATAATAATTCTGGAAGTGTACCATTCAAGTCTTGTAAAATTTTCTTCGAAGGTACCAACGGATTCATCATCCTTTTGCTTCAGTTCAATAAGCTCCTTCTCCATCTTTGTTCGAAGAATATGAGGGAAATAGTTATTGAAAAATAAGTTCTTGAACTCGTCCCATTCCATGGACTAAATTTCATCCCTTTGCCTCGTATTCTTAATAAGATTCCACCATTGATCAGCATCACCTTCCAAACGATACACTGATAAGATGAATTTATCATGTTTAGAACATTTAAGAACTGAAAATGTCTTTTCCGTGGTACTGATCCATTGTTCAGCCACTAATGGATCAGAAGACCCGCTGAATGAAGGTGGACGCTGCCTCATGAAGGATTCAACAGAATGTTGCTCCTTCCTTTGCTCATTTGGAAGTCCTACATGATTCATAGCTTGAGAAAGTTGTGTGAGCATGTCTACAAGAATTTTCATTCCAGTTCCCATAATGTTTGGATGCTCAGGGGGACAATCATTGCATTTCCCGTCGCATTCCGCATTAACACGGTTCCTTCGGGTTCCATCCATTGACTAAAACCAAGATAAATATTGTGAGAAACTCTAATTATAATATGAAAACCACATAATCAAGAAAAAAAATTCACACTTAAGGTATTATCATATGTTGTTCATGGCTATATCTAATACACTAAGATTGTGTTCAATTCTTAGAAATATCCTTAGGTTTCATACTAAGGCTTTCACATCTGAGTTTCCAAAGGTTGACTATACCTTTCCTCTGATCCCAACTATAGCGACCCATACTTTACATACATTGTTAATATATAAAAATTGAAGCATAATTATTACAACATATAAACAAACCATGAAAGGACCGTATTGGTATAGTGTCTTTAGAAACCGGGAAACAGAAACAACTGGTTCATAAAGTATCTACACTGTCTCCCATTTATTTCATCATATTTATAGTCCCTTTTGGAATATCTTACTTAATAACCTTCTTCTTGA
Source organism: Viscum album (assembly GCA_963277665.1). Taxonomy (NCBI): domain Eukaryota; kingdom Viridiplantae; phylum Streptophyta; class Magnoliopsida; order Santalales; family Viscaceae; genus Viscum; species Viscum album. The sequence goes on from OY728137.1 coordinate 1,665,519,045, forward strand.
CCTGGCGAAAGAAAACATACAAAAGGGTGAGCTCAAATTCTAAGTAAGGTTAAACAAAAGAAATATCAATCGAATCACATTCATAAGAACATAACATTTTGGAAATCTTACCCTACAAAATAGATCATAATTTCATAACATGGGATAAATCATGGTAGTGAAATGTAATCCCAATAATGATAACATAAAACATGAATATTTGTGGCATAAAAACATAATCATAGAGAATAATTTCTTATTAGTCAAGACTCATTGCCAAGACTATCTTAGTGGACAAATTCCATTTCTGAACCGAGTTCATTTCTCGTGTCAGTCCTGTTTCACTGAACCGGTTTAACCTGCCATTCCATCCATGTCTATATCATGAGATATAAAATCTTTACCCAATGCATTGGATGGATATATATGTACCACCCATCTCATAATGATACCATTCTTATGTGTGCCACAAAACCCTAAACCATACATCATATCATAACTCATGTAATAAAAATGGGAATCTTAAACATCGTGACATCATAAAACAATTCATATAAGATAAAGGAATTCATAAAAATTTTTCCATCACAACATAATAAAATCAATGTAATAATAGGGATAGAAACAGAATCCTATATTATCATAGATGTAAAATAATTTTGATAAAACACTTGAACTCCATTCGTGAGGAAACTATCCTTTCTACTTCAAAAAAATGTTTCCTTTTTTAACATGTCATACAATTTTAAAATATAAGAAGTTGAATAAAAATAAACATGAAAACTTGTAATGGAATATTGTTGGAAATAATTTTTTAAAAATCCATTCATGCCGTATAAGTTTAAAAAAACTTTCTTCTCATACTTTTGTCAGAAAAGTCAAAAAGTACCTTGTACGGAAAACGACAAAAGATTCCTTTCATATCTTTTACTAAAAACTCACCGAAGGGTAAAATTGGATTTAAACAATTATAGGAGGACATAAATAACAATACATATTGAGGAAACATGTATTTGGATGATAAATATTCCCCAGTAAATTCTGAAGTATAAACAATCTCAGATGAAAATTGAGATTGCGAGATTGTCCCTTACCTTAGGTCTGATCTGCTTCGTAAGTGTCCGAACCTCCTGTATAATGATTTAAAAAATGTTATTGACTTATTAAAGAATCATAATTATTGTTATGATATCATATATGGTCATATTTTTAGCTTCTTATTAGTAATATTTCATTACTACTTGTTATTCGGGTGTTTATTACTTTTTGTTCTTATGCGTGTTTTGTCGAATAAATTCTTATTCTTCTATTTAGGTTTTAGATACCTTATTTCCAGAACGGTATTATTGTAATATATATCATATTTATCCATTAAATTCATTTATATAATGATTATTCAATTATGATCATGTATAACGAATCACATCACATCATGGAGACGGTATTTCGTACGTACGCACGAGCGATGATATCGTTCCCATGATCGTGGAATTGTATTGGAGTGTATGTATACTATTTCAGAATCAATACCACTTTACAATAATCATATATTGTTATTTATTTTCACCATTATACCCATCCAAGTAAGGTGGTTATGTAAAATATATTACACCATGTCGTGGTGACGGTATTCCGTACGTACGCACGTGCGGTGATTTTATTTTTCATAGGATGGATAAATGGTGAAATAGGGTTGTTTAATAATTATAATAACATATCAGTATATGAGTTATACTGATGTTATTAATTCATAATGAAACAACTAATGAAGAAGAAGTGGAAGAAGAAATAATGTTGAATGAATCGGTAACGGACATTACCTCTTCTTTGAAGCGCCTCTTTGAGACCTCCTCTTAGGGCACTACAATTGGTCTTTGAAGAAGACCAGGACCTGTAGGATGTTTCTAGGGAAGTGTGGAAGTGAAATGGTCAGGGATTGGCCAAGATTTAAGGCTCAAATTGGTGTGATGAGGAGAGAGAGGAGTTGCCCTTTTATAAGGGAGGAGAGGGGCACCTTTGGAAATATAAGAAATATTAGTCTACATTAAATCCCAACCCCACATAAAAACTTCCAAAATGACTCATATAAAAAGATTAGATGAGATAGGGTTGTAATCTCATCAACCAATAAAATTTAGACATGTTAGGAATTTATTGTAAACATTATCAACTTGATTTATCTTTATTTATCAATTCAATTTTATTTGTGGTAATAATATTCTAAATTTTATTTTATTATAAATAATTACAAATGTGTTGTGAATTTTCCATAATTTGAAACTTTATGAAATTTAGACCATAAAATATTAATTTACAATTTTTAAATATTTTTTTGATTTTTAAACAATTTTATAATATGTTATTTTTATAAAATAACAATAGTGTTAATTTTGACTATATTCATTTATTTGAATTTAAATATAATATATACAAAAGATATTTTCGAACTAAAATCTCCAATAGATTCATAAAATTTCATATGTGACTAAAAAATTAGTGGAGCACATTAAATACTTCATATAATATTTATTTTAATATTTTTAAAACCTTTTATTTGATATTTTAATTAATAAAATAATTTCAACATCATTATTGTGTCATAATTAATGATAATTATTTAATCCATAAAAATTCTAAATAAATTCCTATTATGTAGATAATTGTAGTAGATTTCCGGAGACTATTCTTGTTCAATTTTTCATTAATTTTATCACTAAATTAATATTATTATACTTATAAGATTTAAGAAAGTTACATGTTGTTACATTCTTTGGTTTTAATAATAATTACATATTTTTCATGGTCAAAAGTCCATTAAATGAATCTAATATGACCCTTAGGTGATATAGGTCTACTTTTAGTCATACAATAGGATTTTTGTAGGTGTTAGGGTAATTTTATAGTCTTATATTTACCCTTAATTACGCGATTTACCTTTAACTATGCTAAATAAAATTTACCGTAGTTACTATTCATAATGCCCAAAAATAAAAATTAGCCTATTAACATAATTTGGACCCACTAATTACAAATATGGAATCCATTTTTCAAAATAAAAAACACATAATTTGCATTAATTAATTTAAAATTAATCCCATTGTTAAGAAAATGGGTTTTAGAAGTTAAAACATTGCCAAAGATTGAAATGTTTTTACCTATGAATTCTTTGTGAAATTAATGCTAATGAAATACATTATATTAAATGGTAAAAATATATTCTATTTATACTTTAAAACCATTCAATATTATAATTTATCCATATAAATTATCTCAATGAAAAACGTTGTTTTTAATTAAAAATTACCGTATTTTTACTATTAATCAAAATATGAAAGTTATTAGAAAAATATCAGAAATTTATCCAAAGTAAATTTTTATATCCTGATTCAAAATAAGAATTTTATTTTGTCAAATTTAACTTATAAAAATGTCAAAAACTAGATTTAATGTGGGTGCACCATCAAAAGGCGGCAAAACTGCATTTTTTTAAAAATACATATTTTACCCGAAAAATTTATTTTGTTCACTTACCATGTTCTAGAAAATGTGTAAGATGAATAATAATGTTATAAATTTCAAAATTTAGTTAATACTATTCATAACGGCTAGTCCATAATAATATATCGTTGTTTAGTGAAACCCGGTATTGCGTACTACACACGCTATCGAGGAAGGTCGCGATTGTGTGTAATGCATGACAAGTCCGTATTGTGTGCTGTGAAAGATTAATTTGATGTTTATTATAACATAAGATATAAAAAAATATTTCTCATAAAATCTCAGGGTGTTACATCCAAACCCCCCTAAGAACGAACAAGTCGCAATCCATAGCTTCAGGAGACAAAGGCCTCCTACTTTTAGTGGATCATCTGATCCCACGATCGATGAACAATGGATCAAATCCATTGAAAAGATATTCTCTATCCTTCAATGTTCGGAACAAGAGAAGGTTCTCTAGGCATCTTATCTTATAGAGGGTGAAGCTGATAAATGGTGGACGTTGATCAAAAATATGAAGCCTGAGGAGGAGATCGAGGCATTGGAATGGAAGGATTTCCGGAAAATGGTTTTCAATAAATATTTTCCATGCAACCTCTAGCTTAAGATGGAAAGGGAAATCCTTTACCTCAAGAAAATAGACTAAGAATATATTGGAGCGAATGAGGAAATATTCACAAGGCTTGCACGATATGCTTCCGACTTTGTTGTTACCCCTGAATGCAAGGTTGACCGCTTCTTTGGTGGGCTGAATCCTAGCCTACAGAAAGCATTAGCGATCCGTGACTTCGACAGCTATGAGGAAATTGTCTGATGTGCCCTCAAGCTCGAAATGGAGATCAGAGAATAACATGGTTATCATGGGGACAAGAAGCGTAAGGTGGACTTCTATTCTGGTGGTCCGATGGATAAATCCAATGGGGCTATGATGATCCAGAACCCAACTTGCCAAAAGTGCGGAAAGATGCACCCTAGAAATTGCCTTAAGAGGACAAGGAAATGCTTCAGGTGTGGAAGGGAAGGTCACTTAGCTGTTAAATGTTGGCAAGAAAGACCCGTGGCTGCGACAGAGGAAAGAAATGCTCCGTTCGAATCTCAACGCATTTTTCAATGCTACAAATGCAAAGAAAAGGGTCATTTTGCAAATCAGTGCCACAATCCAAGGGTTTTCGGAGACAACCAACAACCTCCAAGGCAACAAGGAAGAGCTTTTTCCATCACTTCGGTCGAAGTGAAGCCCGACAACAAAGTGGTGAAAGGTACTATAGTTATTAATTCAAGAATAGCGAACGTACTTTTTGATTAAGGTTCTATGAATTATTTTATATCTCGAAAGTTTAGTAGAGAAATCCCAACACAATCACAAATCATGTAAGTGAAGATGTCGGTGAGTACGTAAAATGGGGCAATAATTGCATCCAATTACTATAAGTCCTCCCGCATTATAATCTGTGGATTGAATTTCCCGGCGAACCTCATCATACTTCCTCTGGTGGAATTTGATGCAATTCTTGGCATGGATTTCTTTTCCTTATATAGAGCCAACATAAATAGTTGGGAGAGGGAAATCACACTCCATATGGAGAATCAACCCCCAATTATTTACAAGTGTAAGGAGGAAGATGAATCTATTTTAGCTTCATCATCTCAAGCGTGTATATTACTACCTTATGAGCACGCGTATGTGGCTCAGATGATTGAGTCCAAGGAAGAAACCATCCTTGAAGAAATGCCTATTGTTAGGGAATTCACTGAAGTGTTTCCCGAGAACTGCTTGGTCTTCCTCCCAGAAGGGATGTTGATTCTCAATTGAACTTATACCCAGGTCTTTACCAATATCCATGACTTCATATAGAATGGCTATTTTTGAGCTTGAAGAGCTGAAGAAACAACTACAACAGAACCTGGATAAAGGGTTTATACGCGCAAGTACTTCACCATGGGGTGCACCAGTCATCTTCGTCAAGAAGAAAGATGGGTCAATGCGGCTTTTCATCGATTATCATGAACTTAATAAAATCACGATAAAGAAAAAATATCCTCTCCCACGAATTGATGACTTGTTCGATCAGCTGCGTGGAGCACAATACTTCTCCAAGGTAGATTTGCGGTCGGGATATTATCATATAAGGGTGAAGAAGGAATATTTCCCCAAGACTGCTTTTCGTACAAGATACAGGCACTATGAATTTATAGTAATGCCTTTTGGACTCACCAATGCTATAGAAATCTTCATGGACTTGATGAATAGAGTCTATAGAGATTACCTAGACAAATTTGTGGTAGTCTTTATAGATGATATTCCAATATACTCCAAAACCAAGGAGGATCATGAGGAGCATTTAAGAACTATACTAGAGACTTTTCGCAAGGAGAAGCTCTATGCAAAGTACAACAAGTGTGAGTTTTGGTTGGAGGAAGTCTCATTCTTGGGCCATATCATCACAAGCAATGGGATATATGTTGATCCCTTCAATACAGATGCAATTGAGGGATGGTCGAGGCCAACATCGGTAACTGATATCCATATCTTCTTGGGGTTAGCTAGATATTATCGATGATTTGTGAGAAATTTCTCACTATTGTCCAACCCTCTTACCATGCTAACTCAAAATGGAGTAAAGTTTTCTTGGAGTGATGAATGTGAAAATGCTTCAAGGAGTTGAACATGAGGTTTATCACTGCGCTCGTTCTCATTTTACCCACAAGTGGGGAGCATTTTGTGGTATTCGGTGATGCTTCGAAGAAGGGCTTAGGATGTGTGCTGATGAAGAATGATAAAGTGATATCCTATGCCTCAAGGCAGTTGAAAATCCATGAGAGAAACTAACCAACGCATGATCTGGAGTTGGAGGCATTGATATTTTCCTTGAAAATATGGAGGCATTATCTCTATGGAGAGAAATGTGAGATATATAATGACCAGAAGAGTCTTAAATATATATTCACACAGAAAGAGATTAATATGCGCCAGAAAAGATGGATAAAGCCTATCAAGGATTATTACTGTTCGATCCATTACCACCCTGGGAAAGCGAACAAGGTGGCATATGCCCTAAGTAGAAAGGATCCAGCGATTCTATCAATGATGAGAATTGAGAAGGATCCAATCTTCTTAGACTTGATGAAGATGGACATGGGAATCATATAGAAGGGAACATCATCAATCCTTTCACAAATGTTTTCTCAACTGTCTCTTTTGGAAAGGTTAAAGGATGATCAAAAGTATGATGTGGGAATTCAGGAAAAAGTGGAAGCTATCAAAAAAGGGAAATTCTCAGAGTTTAATGTTAATGAAGAAGGAATTGTGTGGTTTGGGAAAAGACTATGTGTTCTATCATGTCTGAAGCTGCAGAAGGAATTTTGGGATGATGCATATGGTTCAAATTTCTCTATTCACCCAGGGAGCACAAAGATGTATCGAGATCTCCGAGAAAAATTTTGGTGGGATAATATGAAGAAGGAGAGTACTAAATATACATCAATGTTCTTGGTGTGTCAGTAAGTGAATGTAGAGAGGCAGAAGTCTAAGGGGATGATGCAACCATTTCCCATACCAGAATGGAAATGGGAAAACATCACCATAGACTTTGTCACCAGACTTCCGGGGACATCCAAAGGCAATAATACAATATGGGTTGTTATGGATCTTCTTACAAAGACTGCACACTTCATTGCTATTCTGGAGGATTTCTCATTGGATCAACTGGAACAGATATATATCAGGGAAGTGGTAAGGTTTCATATAGTACCACTATCTATTGTGTGTGATCGAGATCCATCATTCACCTCTATGTTTTGGAAAAGTCTTCAACATGCTCTGAATACTGAACTGAACTTTAGTACGGCCTATCATCCTCTAACTGATGGCCAATTCGAGCGGACTATCCAAACACTTGAGGATATTTTGAGAGAGTTCATAATGGACTTTAAAGGAGGATGGGATTAACATCTTCCTCTGGTTGAGTTCTCTTATAATAACAGTTTCCACTCGAGCATCCAAATGGAACCATATGAAGCCCTGTGCGGGAAAAGGTGTAGAACACTTGCATGTTGGGTTGAGGTTGGTGAACGTAAGCTACATGGACCAGAAATGGTCAAGGAAATGGTGGAGAAGGTGAAAACCATTCAGCAACATATCAAGGCATCCCAGAGTCGACAGAAGAGTTATGCAGATAATCATCGACGAGAACTTGAGTTTAATTTTGGAGACATGGTTTTTCTACGCATATCTCCATGGAAGAAGGTCACAAGGTTTGGAAAGAAAGTGAAGTTAAATCCAAGGTACATCGGCCCCTTCGATATTCCTGATCATGTCGGGGATGTGGCCTATCGACTAACACTTCTGCCTACTATGGCCAACGTACATGATGTCTTTCATGTATCCCTCTTACGGAAGTACATACCAGACCATTCACATGTACTCTCTTCTGAGGTGGTACAATTGGAAGATGATCATTCTTATGAGGAGCAACCAATGAAGATCTTAGATTGTAGAGATAAATTTATACAAAATAAGACAATTCCCCTCATCAAGGTATTGTGGAGAAACAACAAGTTTGAAGAAGCAACTTGGGAATTGGAGGATATGATGAAGCTGAGTTACCCACATTTGTTTTAGTGAGGGAAAAGGAAAATTTCGAGGGAGAAATTTCATAAGGGGGGAATATTATAACGAACCAAATTTTCATTAATGGAAATCCCCCTTGATCTAATTAAATGTCTCTTTATGTTTATATAAAATGTAAACTTATTCGGTTTTATGTTAAGAATTTTTGACCATTGCTAATATAGTCGTTGAACAGTGATCACATGATTATTATAAATATAGGACTTTAATACATCTAATTCCACTTAGAAAAAGGAATTGATGGCCTCATCCAGTAGAATTTCCACATACAAAGCCCATTTATCCGAGCTCAGAAAAGAGGTGGCATCCTAGGGCTTCTCTCTTGACAAATCCCAAGCTGAGCTTCACCATGTCAAACTCAAACGGGACCGTCTACGGGAGAAGTTGAAGTTGAGAGAAATTACCACTCGAGCGATGTTATACGAGCCACCCCAAGAGTCGGTCACCATCGCACACCTTACCCTTAGGTCTTATATGGCAGTTTTAATGGTTTATGCAACTAATAGATAGTACTATGTTCATCTACAATATTTTTTTATATAATAATGAATATAATTTCTTGTCATTATTGATACATTGTAAATAGTTTTTAAAGTACAAATGGGGTTTTAAATTATTATTTAATTAAGAAATATATTTTATTAAATTAAGGGATTATTTAATTAAATAATATTTTAATTAAATAATATTATTATTATTAGATTAATCTTATTATATATAAATGATCATGTAATTCTATGAATGCAATTATAATTTTTATTAAGGTTAGAAAGCCATCTTTGTCAAAACCCGTGAATTTTTGATAAATGACGGTTTTTATTTAAAAATTAATAATTAACATATTTAGAAAATTATTTAGATAAAATAAATGATATTTTTGGAGTCAGGACATCAAAATTATCCAACGGTGAATTTTTCATAATTTTCTGAGACAATCAAGTTTTTGAGTAAAAATTAAATACCGTTTAAATATATAATGTGTTTTCTGACATCATAATGACCCAATAGTGATGTAATAAAATACTATAATCATTATGTTCGGCCAATATATGTTTTACCATTAAAATAATATGATTTTTTGTTTTTTTGGATTACTTTTCAAAGCATTAATGGACCCCTCAAGACTTATTAAACACCTTGTATTTTTAAATTAATTTCCATGGGAGTGTGACTCACCTCTACATAAGCAACCCTAATTTTTTAGAATATTGGACCTTGGCCATATAAAATATTATTTTCCTATTACCTTTGCGAAAAAATATGGGCAAAAAGCATGGGATGGTTTGTGGTTTGGATTAATTTATTATAAGGGGTCCCAAACCTAAAAATAAAGAATTCCCTCACCATTCCTATATAAACCCACACAAGTACCCACTTCCTTATCACTAAAAGACTTTGAAGTTAGTCCAAACACTACCCTACTCTCTCTAGAATCCTCCCAAGGTGCCCCAAGCTCCCAATAAGCTCCTCACAAGCCTCTCTTTATCGTTTGGAAGAACACTTCCAAGTAAGGGGTTTTTTCATCCTTTCTCATTTTTGTCTAATTTTCTTTAAATTGTTTTTCCCTTTTAATTTCAATTATAAATGTTGGGGTATGGTTTAAAACCTCCCTCATAATTCCCTATTTATGTTTGAATGATGGGAGACCCTGTCTCTCTCATTAAATTCCTCCCATGTACACCCGTTACTATGCCGAAATTCCGAAATGAATTTCTCTCTCCTCTTTTACATTCAAGCAATACGTTTGTATCACGAATCTAAATTCCATTACAATTGTTGGGACATGTATCTATATAACCTCCTTAATTTCCATTACATGTAAATATGATGAGTAACCCATTTATCTCTCATCAAACATTTTTATGATTTCTTATGTCATGTCGTTACGCTGCCGAATCACACCGATTTTATAAGCCAATGTCATTGTGTAGTGAATACCATGCACATTTCTCCATCAATGGTATTCACATTTATCCACATTTACTTATTTATTTTAAATTTTCATGTATGAATTCCAAATTTCTTTATCGTGTATTAAATGATTATGGTTTATGAATCCATGTTTTATGATCCATGTGGCACACTTATGCATGAGATGAAATGTTTACGAAGGGTGCACCCTTATAGCGCTCCAATGCATTGGGTAAAGTATAGTATCATGATACGTCATGTGAAATGAGTGTTGACTCATGCTAATTCAAGTGCAACGTGGGTTTATTCATGATTTATGTGCAATGAGGATTTACTCATGCTCCTTGTGCAATGAGTCTTGGCTCATGCTAATTCCATGTTAAGTGTCGTTGCCACATTTCCATGTTATGATTATCATGGTTTATCATGCATTTATGTTCATGTTTTTATTATTCTCTATTGATATTCCTATTGTCTAAAAGGTATTGTACTCCTCATGTTGTTCCATTTGTACACCATTACTGGGCTTTATAGCTCACCATTTTCTTATGCATGCCTCAGGTTATCCCATGCAATGCTAAGTACAAAGGAATGTAGAGGTCATGTAAAGGAAGTTTTCAATAAAGATGTTGTATTTCATGTTTTATGTTTTTATATAATGATCCTAATCCCCAAAGACACTAAACCTCTCGATCTTCTATGTTATATCAAGTGATGTTTTATGTAATAAATCATGTTTAAGTTGTAATAAAAAGCAGGGTTGTCATATTCCACATGTCAGCAAGTGTATGAAGAACATTAGAGATTAGTAAAACATTTAACGTAGTTAGATATTTTTGAGTTAAAATGTGATAAAGTTTTAATGTATATTTTGAATGGTTATTCTGGGTGGACTGAGGGAAGAAACAATTTTTAATTTCTATAATTTTTCCGTTCCATCAATAGGGGAGAATGAGACTTATATGAGGCTCATGGTGCTCATTATAGATTGTGATTTTTGGTCTGTGTTTTTATTTTTATCAAATTATTATATAGTAATATTGTTTACATATTTTTTATTTTCTATAGACACATGAGATGATCACAATTGTATATGTGGTACTTCTAGAATTTTCTAACTATTCTAGCTTTTTATTTTTTATTATTTTATTATTTTACTTCCACTATGGATATTTATGGACTTCCATTGATATTCCACCTTTTGACACTCTAGTAATGAGTGAATAGTATTCCAATACAGATACACAAGTCCCAAACTTCTTGTAGAAACTATTCATCATTAGAGGAAATATAGTTGAGGCCACGTATCCAACTGGGCATGTGGAAATGTTGAGTGGAATCTGTGTCTCATGTTCTACAATACTATTTGAAAGCATTTAATTTATTTTTCAATAAATACATTAAGAAGAGATCCATCATGGCCTCCACTTTGAGTCCTTAACATCGAGATACCTAACTAATGACTCCACAACAATTCCTAGATGTCCCTTATAGAATGAAAAAAATTACATCAACTCTATATCCTCCCATAACTTGAAGCGATCAATGATACCGTCATTAACACCCCCCTCATATTTAGAATCCTATGGTACTCCATTACACAAATAGGATGGGGCATGATAGATATTAAAATGATTGGAATATTCAATCATGGTTACTCATGGAAGGAATCCTCAATATTGTGGGATATATTATAAACACAATAGAACTAGTAAAAAAGTGTTATCTAAAGAACCCTCAAATACAATAGGTCACGGTTTGTGGGTGATTTATGTCCACCAATCCATTTTTCTAGAAGTTAAATTTGTTTTTTATTTAGAATAATCATTATTAATAAAAATTTAATCTTTTATAGATATCCATATTCATTTTAATATAACTAAATCAGCCTATGGAATCACACAAAGGCTCTCATAGGAGTTATCCCACAACACATGGTATAACCCTCCAGTCACTAACCACTGGTCGGATCATTACATGTTACTCATAATAATAATAAATAAAAAATAAAAAATCACCATTCCTAGATCATATAATTTAATAAAATATATATTTAAATCATAAAATCGTGGAAAAATATATTTCCCACAATTGGTAATATTTCTCAATTTGATATCCAAAATAATTGATATAAATTTGAGAATAAAATTCAAGGAAAAATATGTATATATACAGCATGTATTCTTATGTTCCTAATAATATTTCATGAATGCACATAACGAACACATTAAATAATAAAATTTTTATCATCTAGTGGAACTCATGGGTAATTTACCCAATTGCAATCTAGGCACATGAAAACTCCCCAAACGAAATTCTAACAAACAAATCTCAATTATACCATGTACTTATTTGGTTAAATGAAATAAAAATATTTAAAACTGTTCTATTTTTAAATTTTTTATCACCCCATCCCAATCATCTAGGACCTTGATGGGGTAAGAAATGACATCATGCATACTTCCCCATACATAATATAATTTCAACTAGCAGTGAAGTACTAATTACACCCATCATAAGTATGTACCACTAGTTTTATGTTAAAAGATATACAATTATAAAAATATTTTAAATACATTACATATTAGAATAATCATCTAGAAACTATCTATATGGAATACCAATCAGACAATATGGAAATAGGCACAAAAAATGGTTAAAAATTTATTTTTATGTAGTAATATAAATAAATAAAAATTTTGTTTAGCCATTTGAAGTACGTCCTAGTCCATATATATATATGATAATCTATTAAAAAATTATCCAGGATACATTTCCTTACAGAAATTCATATTAATTAATTCTACACAGTCATCAAAATTACACAGTTGGGAATGAGTAATAAGCCTAGTATGACACAACTAAATCTTCAAAAAGAAATTTATATGTATAATTTTCTTTTTAAAAAATAAAAATATGTTTTGAAAGAGTTTTATGCATCATAAAAGAAGATACCACATGTTCATGCACTAACAGACCTTCCACAATAACCATGTAGTAAATTCATAGACTCTATATCAGATGAATAATGAAGAGACAATGTATGTGGAAAAAATAGAAATGTCGGTAATAACCATGTATTTTCGAATAATAAAATTATATTTTTTAGATTTTGTTGGTTTCTTGAGGAGTAGAAGCATGTGATGAGGATTTCCTAAATTATATTGTTGATCTGATCAATGATCAATCATATATCTACATGATGATAGCCACTCTGATCAATGGTAATGAATAAAATAAAATATAATATGGAAATCATAATAAATCAAGACAGAGTATCATCACATATTATTTATTATTAAATTTGTTGATTAAATAATTATGTCGAAGAAATTATTTCATTATTGATTAATCAAACTACATATATTTTTTGAATGGTATTTTTGTTATAGCAATAAATAAATATTACCTCTATTGGTGGTCCATACATTTTCCACAAATCATCATACATAGAAACAAGAATCGTTGGTTTCTAGAATGGATGATCAAGTCACATGAATTTTTCACCTTTGATTTCCTCGAGAACCACTTACATTCAGTTCTACCTGATATCTCGTCACTTTATAGTGGGAGTTGGAGGAAGATTTCTCTTCATTCTTGGGAGAATTCATTTAGAAGGGTTCTCTCTATGTCATGAGGGAATTCTCCAAATTTGTAGTTCACAACCATTAAAACTAATTGATGTTTTTTTAGAAAATAATATAATTAGAGGTATATATATTTCGGGTTAAACTAAAATAATTCCCGAATTACATTTATTATATTAGTCACCCATGTATAACCCCTTGTCATATAATATTAATATACATATCACTTATCGGAATTTACATATAATTTTAATTAAATTAAATATTATTTAATCAAATAATATTAAATATCTATAATTTCTCATAGACCATTAAATTCAGTTAAGCATTCATCCATAATATTTATCTCAACATGAATAATTACTATTTATTTATTAAATTAATATCACGATTTTATACTCCAATAAATAAATAAATAATATATTCAATAAATAGAAAATAAATATTTATTAAATATTCAACTCACATTATATTCTTTTATATAACTAGTGAAAAAATTAAGGAGATCAAGTAAACATGTAAAATTATTAAACCACATCCATGAATAATATATATTCAACTAGTTAAATAATAAATAATAAAATATTTTTTAATTAATATCCTGCATACAATTATTGTGTGACCCTCTAGGACTCATTCTTGACAAGATTAGGCAATTCAATTGAAATTGCAAGGTTATAATCCAGAAAATATCAAAGGAACCAAATGAGAAATCCATTAATTCAACAATGAAATATATATCCCATAAAAATTCCTATTGTGTAATATAATCCCTTTTTGTGCCTTCTAATATCATGCGGGTTGCATGTTGGTGTCATTAGCCAATGTACTCAATGACACATTCTATGTCTACCTAGAAAATGAAATTTACTATAAAATACCATAGACATAGATTTATTTAGGATATATCATTTCCATTAAATTACCTTATTAATAAAAATATATTAAATACCATAAGAGAAAATTCCATTTCAAATTATTCATTATTGATATATTACTCTTGACACACCCAATATATCCTACCTCACTACTAATATATACCATCACTATTTTCATCAATTCATCCAAATAACGTAATGATAATGATCATTAATAATAATATTAATTTCTATGGATTATTAAACATGTTTGTTTATATGAAATTCTAATGATACATTTATGTATAGATTTCTTACTCGCTGTTCTCGTCCTCATATTACCCTTCAGTGGATATCAAAAATGGAGTACACCATGCGGCGGTTTCACAAATAGTTATGATTTTTCACCCATGATAAAATGTATCATTTGTGTCCATAAAATGATTCCATCTAGCTATAGAACATATATTTAATAATAGTTTCATTCCACATAAAAGGTTTCATCATATAGGGTAACTTTTATGACCATTTATCGCAATAGCTACTCTTAGGACAATATCACTTACTATGTTATGAAGAAAAGAAATACTGATATAATAAGTAGTTTAGTAATATTTAAATCAATAAATATATGTTTTCCTAGAGTATACATATCTTTCGTCTTGTGCAGGAACTCCAACAGCGATCAAGATATTCCACACAAATCATAAAAAACCAAAAAAATTAAATTTCATTTCGATAACTTATGGAATATGAAACCCTGATCTTAAATTAACAACACTAATTTATAATTTCATTATATTACTGTTAAATATTATAGTATTAATATTAATTATTAATTTATGAATATTAAAATTATATTTTAATATGAAATAAAATATTAATAATTTTAAATAAATTGAAATAGTTGTTGGAAAAAAGATATTTTTCTAAATGAAAGGTTCAGGTGACCTATACACACAATATATAAAATTAATATTTAATAATTATTGAAAATTTATAATAACACATGATAGTCTCTCTAATTCTCCACCGTCATCCTTCTTCTATCCCCAAAATGGATTCATCTGGGGTTCTTCTACCTATTCTCTTTCATGGTCAGTCTTCCCCCAGACACATTCATTGATTTATATAAAATGAAGGGGCTATGGATTCATATCCAACCACCTAAACCTCATTCTAACCCCACATTCCACCAATACTATCCATTTTAAATATATAGAGACAAATTATCTTAGAGTTTGGACTAAACTTTTCAATGTTTGTGCATCTTTTCAACGTCGTCATTCATTTCCTTTTAGGAGTTCACCCCCAGTAACCTCTTTTTTATTCGTTTAGAGTTTTATACTAGTTCCATTTTTCCTTATATGTATATTCATTGATAGATATTTTTTTGATGGGTCTTATGTGATGGTGGTGCTGGTTGTTTCATTTCTGGAGGGGAATGTCGTTGGCGAGACTCTCCGATAGTAGCAATGATTTTCTTAGTCGGATCACCGGTTTTGTGTGGATTGTGTCCTTCCTTATGAGAGTGGAGGGTCAATTCACACCATCGTTGGTGGGTCTTAGTAGGAATTGTAAATTGTGTCAAAAATCTTCAATTTTTATTTTGGGTTGTATTTTTTTGTGACTGAGGCCCTTAGTTGTGTAGCTCTTGGATGTTCAAATTTTGTGATTTCAGATAGCAGGCGTCTATGTGCGTGCATGTCACTCAGAAATGATGGTTTATAGTGTGTATCTCTGGGGTTATGACTATTCTCCATCATATCATTTCTATTCTATTACTCTAAAACACCTCCAATATCTCTAATGAGGATATGTGTGCTGGTTTTCATGGTGAATATGGTCATGTGTTTGAGTGGTTACCATTATCATGATGGTTTCATCAGTTTCCATTCTCTAATGGATGTTCTTCTTCGTTGTTACTTTTGGTGATCAAATGGTGGTATTTATGGTGATTTTAATCTGTTGAAATGATGATGTGGTTACAAGGGTGAGGATTAGGGTTTCATAGGTGGCTATCATTGTCAATGATTCCTACGATGACCTCTTTGGCCAAAATTTGGATGTTATCTAATTTTTGAATTTGAATTTTATATTTAAAAACATATTTTTATTTTATGTTCTAATATATAAAAATTTTATGTAGTTAACCTTGGATCTAGTCTCTAGTTACTGTGAGGTTCCCAGTCAACCAAAATGATATTTATTATGTAAGATAAAAATGAATGAGGTCATTGGAAACTAACTTTTTCGTATCACAAAATATTATAATTTTAAATTGTATTTAAAAAATGTTTGAAATAAATTTTGTAAAATAGTTTAAATATTTCTAATAATAATAATTTATATTTTCCTAGATGGTAAAAATATTTTTTTTACAATTTCCAATTCTAAACTGAGTAAAAATTATTTACCATGGTAATTTTAAAATGGATTTACCCGGGGAAAAATTAAGATGATAAAGGTTAAAATGACTTAATGACATTTCCAACACCCATTATGTTGACCTATATATATATTGTCAATTTTATTGGTCAATATTGACTCATTTGTATACATTTTTTATGATAAAAATATGGAATTATTTTAATAAAATAAAAAATTAGATGTTTTTTCTCCTCCCCACTTACCTACCCTCTTACTCTATTCTCACTTCCAATATTATTTTGATTAGTAATGAACTATCCATTTCACTTTATTACTACATTAAAAACATCATATTTTCTTTTTCATGACCACAAATCCATCATATGATGGCTTTTTTTACATTCCTAAAAATGTTTTCTAAAGAAGATGTATCATTTTAAATATGAATTTATTTATTAAATATATTTATATTATTATAAAAATTAATTATAAAATATCCAATTTATCCTACATATATTGAGATTTTATATTTTATGGTCATTACCACTATCAATATACTATTCTATAAAAAGGGAAATGAAACTCACGATCATGCACATGGAAGAATATCACACCACGAACTAATAAAATTCATTTTCTATCACCAACATTCATTTTTGGATATAATGGTGAATTAAATTAATTTATAAAATACTTTTTAGAACATTATAAGACTTTAATTTTAATATCCCATAATTCTTATTATATTCAATTCAATTTTAAATATGACATTTTCACCCGTGTGTACCACCAACTACAAACTCATGAGGTGTTGTGATTCATTTTTCAATTAGGAGTTACATGTAGGTCAATAAGGGTGAATTTTATGAATATATATGACATAAATGACATGATATGAATTATGTAAAGTTATTAAATAACCCAGATACATATCCATTCTACCATTAAGAAAATGATTATGTCGCTTATACAGAATTTTGGCCAATCATTTACATGAATCAATGTCATCCATTCACCATGATAAAATTTTAATAACGATTATAAAAATGAATTCAATGAATTTTCTGATATTAATAACAGTAATAAAATTTTGGACTGGATTTCTCTATTTCCTATTCATAAGAAACATATTTTTATAATAAGGGATATATGAGAAAGTAATAAAATTAATACATGAAACAATGAAATTAATGAATGGTTACTAAAAAATTTGATATGATTTTATAATAGAATCATTTATAATATTAATAATATTAATATAATTTTGGTATAAATTAGTAATATTATTGAAATGATTATAAAGTATGATTTCAGACATTTAACCCACAGATATAATAATGTAAGAGAATTCATAACAATTTCCCTTTATTGTTGAATATTTTAATGTTATCTAACAATTTCCATTTATATGGTGTATATACTACCCCTTGGTCAAGTAATATCATTATAATATAATAAATGATTTCATATTTAGTTTCATATTGAATTATTTGAACCATGTTTTTTTAAGTGAGAATTAAAATGTGGTAAATTATTTTGAAACCTATTTATTTACAATGGATGACATTATTTTCTAAATTTATTCCATATTCAATGATCAATTATGTATTTTCCATGGCATATATTATAATCTATATAAAATATTTATGTGGATTTACATTTGATATATATAATTGAATCATTGGTAAATTCTCATTTACAATTTATCACATTTCAAGGCTATATATCCCAATCTAATTTAATTTATATTATTATTCATTAATTTCTATTGGAGGAACTAATTTTATAAATATATAATAAAACAAATTATTTTTTTTCTCCCCAGTTTATTCATGAATTTTTCATGTAATAGTTCCATTTCCACTCATTGATAATTTAAATGATTGAGAAAGGGGTTTTTTATAAAATATTTCTTAATTATAATCTTTAGTAGAATATACATTTTCTTCCATATCTAGGTTTTCAAAATTAATATCAAAAATATTTTTAACATCTTCATTTATTAAATAGATATCATTCTATGATTGAAATTTTACAAAAAAAGCGAAGGAATCATCATGTCTTTTTTTAAACAAGTAATTTATGGATATTCATTAAAATGTTAAAAGAATAATTCTTTTAACATGTATGAAATGTAAAAAAAAGAATTATAATTGAAAACAAATATTTTAAAAAATAATTTTAAATTTTTCAACGTCTATTTTGAATGAAAAATATTATTCGACATTAAATATTTTATAAAAAAATTTTATGGAAAATATATTTTATAGAAAAACATTTTAAATACCATTTTATGGTATTTATATTCATCATGAAGAACAAAAACCATTTTCATTAATTATACTAAAATGTTCATATGTTATATTGATAGAATAATTTAAATATCATTTACTGGTTTTCGATAAATTTGACATAGGATTTTTTTTAAATTCAAATTATTCATACATTTTTATATTTATTTACATTGCTATAGAATATTCACTTTCAATTGATCATTGGACATTAGATTTAACATAAATAGACAAATTATTTATCATGGTTGTGTTTATTTATTAAACTATATATCATTCATACATATAATTTTATAATAAAAAATTTAGTTCTTTAGAGGCGTAAATATTATTAAATACATATTCATTACACTATTACGATATTTTATGATAAGGCACATTTTTCAAGAATTAATTTTTTTATTATATATATCATGAATGCTTTTGAGATGCATTGATTATTGGATACTAAAATTGAATAGAATATCCATGAATCAGTGGTATCATGATTTGAATCATAATGATTCATTAAATGAGTTTATACCTATTGTTTTAACCTATTTTTATTGGTCTTGATTGTGGATGTTTCTTGAATCCTAAAACCATGAAACCCAATAATTAATCATTTCCTTAATTATGATTGAAGTTATAATTAATTATGATTTTTTCATAATAATATTATATTCATAATATTTTCATTCATAGATATTGAATAAAATGAATGTGTTATATGAAATTTAGCATGTTATATGTTTTATGCCTTTTTTTCATTATCATAAAATTATTTAAATTCTATGTATGTTCACTTACTAACTATTCCATGTTAATTATCATTAATCCATTCGTGATATCCATGTCATTTAAATATCATTTTTGTTCAAATATTAACATTTATTTATTTATTATTTATTATCTAAATCTAATAGTTATATTATTTATTAAATTGTATGTGTGTTCATATATTTCCCTATCAATATTGAGTATTCATAATTTACTAATGATAGTTTCTACATTACATAAATCATACAGAGAATGAAACATCACCCTTAAAATATTTCCCATTCAAATAATCCATGAAGGTTACTATGACTGACATGCAATGATATTCTATGGGGATTAATGGTATAATAAAAAATTGATTATGTTTGAATTTATTATTTTAAAATGTGATACAATATTCATTTTTTCAACTAGATTACTATGAATAATAAATTATTTAGACTTTTGGGATGTGTATCAATCTACATTTCTCAAATTTAATTAGGTATACACATATTATAGGTTATTGGAATCATGCTCTGTATATTTTATTTTTGAGAAATCATACTAGAATCATTGGGAAATTGATTTAGAAAATAAATATATTATAGAAGATGAACCTATAAAAGACATTGAGGATAAGTATATAAGAGCATCCTAATGTTATGGTATAGTAGATATTGTTTTTTTTTCATGAAATATATTCCTCTCATGATTCAAAATGAGGACATCTTTTAGAACATATGCAAATTATAGAAATAACTCTGAAAAATGAATGATGAGATTTACCCCACCAATACATGGTACACAAAAATGGGTCTTATTAAAAACTTTGTTTAAAAATACCAAAGGATATTTTATGGATACATCAAATTTTATTTACAATACATTATATTGGATTTGAATAGATTATTGAAATGAATAACCTAGGTCAAAAATAATTTTCATTAGACTAAAAATATGGGGTATCAAGGGGATGGGAAATTGATTAATGTGTTAAAAATATGGTCTATCATTTCCAGGGGATATTTCATAGACACATAAAATTTTATTTACAATAAATATAATGATCATCTTCATAATAGTTGGGATCCCTGGAATTATTTGAGTCAATTCTCTATTATAATTTTATCACTTAGATTAATGAAGTAACTATTTTTAAATAAATAATTGACGTATCTATGTATTTTTAATCTTGATTTATATTGTATATATACTTTCACAATATTATTTTTGGTTTTATAAATCATAAATGATATATGGATTTTATTATACTTGATGAATATATGTTTTAATTAACTTATAACATATGGATATCATCATCGGTTTATGAGTTTAATATTGAGAATATGATTAATTTCATAAACACCCATTATTATGTATTCTATGATGTGACTCTGCTCTAATTAAAGAATATTTTGGAGACATTTAATGAAATATAACCCATTAGTCATGTATATGTTTTATTGAAAAATTTATTTAACGAACAATGAACATTTTTCTGTAAATATTTATTAAACATATTAGTAACCATTTTAGATTACCTTATCATTGATATTAAGGTAATTAATGGCTATTATACTTTACTAATATGGTTGAAATTATATTAATATAATTATAGGAAATGGAATATCCTCATGATTGGTGGCTTCCCATTGCATCCAGATACGATTGGGGGTATAGAAAACATAAAAAAGGATAATAAAAATTTAACACCAAACACTAACCTATATGTTGTTTTGGTTGATATTTCATTGTTTTTAGTTAAAATATTTGATTAATAAATAATTATATAGAAGGATTATTTCTTAAATATTGATGTTTTATATTGGAAAACATATGTTTTCCACATTGGTTTCTGAGAATATTTTGAGATATAAGTAAATTTTGGTAAATATATTTTGATTATTCTGATCTGTTAAAGGTTAATTTTAGTTCATCATGAATAAAAATTTCCTTTTTGGTATTTGTTTCATCGAGTAGCTGACAATTATTAAATTGATGAAATTAAAACTAGAAGATTAAATAATTATTTTTAAATAAAATCGTATCAATTATATATACATAAATATACAAAAATATACTAAAACAATTCCTCAAATTTATAAAAGGATATTTAATAAAAAAATGTTATTTTTTATGATTATTTCTAATGAATAAAATTTTATTTATATGATAAATTTGTAATTATTTTAATGTACTTAACATTTCATTAATCGTTAAATTAATAGTGATTAAGGAAATCTATAACTATAGATTTATTTATGGTCATATATCATGTCTATATATTTATATTCCATTAATAAAATCCCACATATAATCTTATTTAAGATCTATTCTTGGAGTACTTCTTATTTCAATTTCACTTTTATCAATAGGATGTTTTTAAAAGTAAGAGAATGTGTGATTTTTAAATCAATAGTATATTCTAATATATACGGATTTATTATATATATCATGTTAAATTTGTGAATATGGAATTTATTTATGTTATCTACATTGTACTTCCTCTATATTTTAAAATAATATCATTTTATTCGATAGTGTATGTGACAACCATCAATATACTAAAACATCCCAAAGAATATTTTTTGATAGCTTGTAGAACATGAAACCTATAATCTAAATGAAACAAAATATATTATAACACCCTAAACATGATTTATAATTATATTATAGGAATATTAGTAAAAAAAATTATAAATATTATGGTTCTTTATTTATTTTAAATATAACAATAATCATTTAAAATATTAATAATTTTGTTCCCAAAACAATATTTTATTTACAAAAAACCCTTTTACAGATGCAATATGAACCAAATTAATAAATAATTTCTAAAACCATTTAATTTTTTCCATATTTTTTTCATTAAATAATATGAAAATTACCATAGGGTTATTTTTTAATATTTGGTTAAATGATACATTTTTTGATGAAGAGTGAAAACTAATGACTTTTATTAAAATCAAGCTTTTTGTTTATATAATTATGAAGATAAATTACATTATATATTTATTTTATTTTAATATAATATCAATTATTATATAGGTTTACAAATTTATGTCATTAGAATTATTTTCATATTGAATTTTGATAGTAAAACTATCAAAACTTTTGAAAATTTTCTATTTGGAAACTTGTTTTTTCATTGAATATGTGGATGTATTTTTAAATTGGATTATGCAAATTATAGTAATTTTATTTGGTAATATTGAATTAATATATTGAATAAAAATAATTTTAATTAAATAATTTTGTAAAATTATTTTCTGAATATTATTTATAGTAAAATATTTATTGATTAATTACATTGATTAAATTTGAATCTTATTTACATTTGGGTTAAAATATGAATATAAGGCTTAAGGTAAACCACCCACTTGTACAAAACAAATTTTATGTCAATATTTTGACCTTTTCATCTATATGTGTATATAATTAACCATGTTTGAGGCTTGTTTCATAAAAAAATGAAATTATTAAATTCTTTTAAACATCTATCTATTTTCTATTCCTGAGATATAAAAGGCCCCAAACACATATCTCATATTCACATTTCCAAATGAATTTAAAAAATACATGTCCTATCAAAATCATATATTTAATTCCATAAAAACTAGATCATTTTTTGATTAAAATTCTATCATATTATGGTTTTTTTGCTAACCTAATGATTTTTTCAAAAGTAGTTGTAATGTTATTGATGAATCTTTTTAATTATGTTTCATCTTACACCACCTTAAAATATTATTTAATGATGATTTTATATTTAACTACAAATAAAAAAAATGCATAGTTCATATAATGATAAAAAAATAATTATATCAATCTTCGTATCCAAAAAATGTAAACGGAAACCATTGATCTCTTGTATGGAGGACTACCTCCTCGTGAACCGATGAAATTCATTTACAACCATCACCATTCAAGTTTGGAAATTTTTTTGGATATAATTAATTTATATAATATTTATGATATTATATTTATACATTTATTTTAATATCACATATACCTTATTATGTTCCCTTATGGTAAAATTATGATAATTTTCCTTGTGTCTACGACAGAGTACCTCCTTGCGGAGCGATGAGATGTGATTTTAACTTATGCATTACACAGATATTAAAAACGATGAATTTAGTTAGTATTTTTGATATATATGACATATAATTTATTATTTATAGTTACTATAAATAAAATTATTTACCCTTCCACCCATTAATTATATCATAATGTCGTTCATGTGTAGGATCTAACTTCCGTCACCATGAACCGATGTGATCAATTAGCTGTGTTTAAAATTCATTATTGATTATTAAAATATATATAATTAAACAGATAATATATAATACATTAAAATAATTCAAGAGACGATTTATCTATAAAATATACACCTGAACAAGATCTTTAATGACAAAACACATTTGATAAATAAAGATAATCGAGAAAAAACACAATTAATTAAACGAATGATCATTATCAAATGAATAATAAAATTTTCATAGATAATAATGTATGATAGTATAATATTGTGTGTAATTATTTAATAAAATAATAACATGTATAAAATAATTATATATGAAAGTAAATCATGTTCATCCAAAAAGGAAATTAAGTATGGGGATTCATCTCAATTTCAATTCATTGAGGTATATTGTAATGTTATACACTATATTTCATTTATATTAATAATGTAATTATGAATTTTCATGATATATCATGATTAATTTATCATTCATGGCATTTTAGGATTAAATTTGAATTAATTCATTCAATGGTTTTTTAGTTGAAATTTATTATGTCGTAAATAATATAAAAACACAATTTCTTTTGAAAGAGTTTTATTAATTATTCATTGTATTTTATATCATATGATTATACATGTAACTATTTTTGAATATATTATGTTTTATATCAACTTGTTTTAGTTATATTTTAATTTTATACATATGATATATTCACTGGTTAATTCTCAATTCAATTATATGATCATTGTAATGGTTTATTTCACAATATATTTTATATTTTTTATATATTTTTGAATTTCAATAGATGTAAATTATTTAATAATTAAATAATAGACCCCATATATATCAATATATAATGGTTAATCACTAATTTTTATATAATTGTAAACTTTCTTCCAATAATAAGTTCATAAAATTAACAGGAAAAATATTTTAATAAAATACATCTTTATTTGTTTAATAAGTAAAAAATCTATTTTCATCAAATAAAATATATTAAGAAGAAATATTTTCAATTTTTCTAAAATAAATACAATTTAATTATTTATGAAATTTATAAAATTTTTATTCATCATAGAAAATATTTCAATGGAATCTTCTTTTCATGTTTAAATATTTCCTCTTTATATTTTAATGAATATTGGAATTATATCACAATTTTAATATGTATTTAATGAACAAAATTTCCATCCATATTGAGAAATAAATATTTTAAATCCTCCTTTATAATTTTTATAGGTTATTTTCAATGAAATGTATCATCAATATATTTTTTATGAACATTTATTTTAAAATAAATATTCATTGTTAAAAGGAATATTATTCAAGAATGTTTTTAAATATCTTTTTATTGTTTTTTATTATATTTTGTGAAAAACACATTATTTAACCTATAATACACTGGGGATATAATGTATCGATAATATCAATATTCATTCTATTGATGACTTTTTATATTTTTTTAATAAGGATAGTATTGCCATTAAGATTCTTTATTCCTTTCAAGTGATCACTTTCCATGATCAATTCAAATTTTACATCCCATAAATATCAATATAATTTTTCATCGATATATTTATTGCTAAACCCATTTTTATTAATACATACAGTTTTCAATATTGAATGGTATTTTTTGTATGTGAAAATATTGATAAATATGTATTCTTTAATCAATAAGTATATATTATTATTAATAACATTATTCCTAATGTAAATAAATTATTTTATATGTGAGGAATGCATTGGAAATGAAATGGTGGGTGGGGAATGAAATTATATAGTCACAATATACCCAAATAAATAATGAGGTTACTATTTAATCATGATATAAATGTAGTTCTACCTATAATTTTATAATATTACATGAATGACCTTTATAATTGATGTATCTTAAGGCTAAAATCATTACATAAAATAATTAATAATTTTATTCAATAACAATTAATTTATTATTATCCAAATCCTTTTCCCAATGATATAATATATAGTTACATTTCAATCTAATATACTAATTTAAATGAATTTTTTTCCAGTTATTTTTCTTTTCCTATGTATGATTCCTTATATATTCACAAGATTAATGTTATTTGATTTTAATGTGTGTTCATTTATTAACCTATCTATATTGATTATTTTTATCAATTCATTATAATATTTTTAATAAATTTGATTGTTTGTTTATTTATTTCACATAACACAATGATTATTCATTATCAAGTCATTATAGTTAAGTTACAGATTTAATTGAACCAATGTTCTAATAATTACCTAGAAATATTGATAATTCCTTATTGGTTATTCTTCATTTACTTCTATTATCATCTGATTTACATGACAATTACTAACTATTTGAGGTCACCCTTATTCTATTTCTTTTACTAAAAATCCAAGAAGTGTATTATGAATTATATGGAAGGGTACCCTATAGGGATTATCTATATTCCAAATATAACTGTAAAATGAATATTTAAATGCATCATCAGAAAATATATGTATCTTGTTTACAAATACTGATATTATTTTTGGTCCATCAGGAAATGATTCCCTCTATATTATTAAATCATTATAATGTATACATTGACACTAGGTTACTTGATCGAGGGTAATTACATTGGGGTTGGCCAATATATTGTTCGTGTTCCACATGGAGTCAGGCATACATGTGACTCATATTCCCTAGGCATTATGTATGGATTTCTACACACAAATCACTCGTAATTGTGTGCTAATATAAAATCACTATGAATTGAGCTACCTGATAATCATTCAATGAGTCATCAAGTAAATCATCAAAACAAAATTTCCAAGAAATCATGGTATATCCACCCTATCCTCAGGTGAATCATTTGTATAATTGAAAGACAAGAAAAATCCCCCTCTAATGGATAATCATGAAATGATTATCCACCTCTAACAATAACCAACAACATCTTTTAAAATTGTGTGGTGAAATATATAACAATATAGAGAATACAATGCAATAATATTATTATCAAAATATTGTAGAAATATATCATCATTTTATCATAATCAAGATTGGCCAAACTAGTTACGACAATACCCATGTAATTATTTATCATAAATTAGTCTCATGATCTATACACATATAAAAATGATCTACATAATGTAAAATATACAATATATTACATCATATGATTTATTTCAATAAAATATTTTCTATAGAGTACCCCAAATTGAATAAAGATTCCTATATAAATATTATCTAATTTACCCCTATTTTTAGTAATGGAATTGTCTCTTAAACATCATACATGATTTATTAATCTCAATCCACATTCTAGTGATTCCTAGAAATGATTCAACAATTTTTTTTTTCAAAAAATTATATAAAACCCCACAAACAATAATATAATCTCTCTCTAAAATAATTTGAAAATGCTTATTTAATAAGTATCACAAGATTAAAAATTCTTCTTGAATGAATAAATGTATTTTCACATTCTATAACACTCTATATATTATAACCATTATGATATTTGTTGATGGAAATTCATTATAATTATCCATTGTGACTAATAAGTAAATATAATTTCAATAATTATATAACAACTTCCAAAACGGTTTAGTAGAACTCAATTAAAAAATTTCTATTAAAAATATAAAACAAAAAATATCTATAAACCACATCCGCCAATTTTTTAACAAAATGTATGACCAATTCCATAGAAGAAAATTACAATAAGTTATTGAATAACTCTAATAATATAAAAATATTTTATTTATAGTGAAAATTTGTTTCTCGAACTCAAAATTATATAAAAAAACCATGTCATTAATATTTCAAATATGTTTTATAATCAAAAACGATGCATAGGTTTGAAGCAATGAAGAAATCCATATAAATTTATACATCAATTATTATATCACTTATATTATAAAATATGGGTGGTTAAATAATTCCATAACAAGATTCATGGTTTTTAGTAAATTTGGGGATAAATTTCCTTTTTTTTAAAATTTTTTTATCATGTAAATGGTTATAGTCTTGGGTTGGGAAGAATAAAATGGAAAAAAAGTTTTATAAACTATTACACACCCCAAAGTGTGTTGTGTAAGAATTTCATGCTATTAGCCTTATAAAACACCTTGGTTTAGAATAATTTATGCGGCGTACCAATATGAATACTTTTAAAATTATAGACTACACATATGAATCACGCCTATCATTTTTGTCAAACTATAAGAACCATTATAGAGTATTTTCAAATGGGAAATTACCCATATAAAATACCTAAGGTAAAATTACATTGCCATTCTATATATATGCTTACCCTTATGTAGTTCATGAGGTAACATGTAAAATACATGGTTTAATTAATTGTTTATAGTTTAATTATAAATTAACATGAGAACAAATTTAATATAAAGGGAATGCTTTTTAAAAAACAACTTTTGTGTTTGTAATGAAATTTAACCATAATAAATTGATGTTATTACTATTGGTGAATAATAATAATGAAATATTTTTTTATATATTCAATTTTTTTTTCATTTATAGAGTATATTTTTTGGGCATATGATACGAACTAACCCAATATTACACTTAAAAACATATATTCTTTAAAAAAAGTATTAAGCCATTTTAAGAGAGAACATATTATAAATAAATTTTTTTAATTTTATAAATTTAATTTGAAAAAATAGGATTCTATTTTAAAATCCAATCATTAATATTTGGTCAAGGTGAATTTTGAATTTGTTCAATGATGTTTCTTTTTTTGATGTATAGTGAAAAATAGTGGTTTTATAGTCAAAAATACATTTTCTTCTAATTTATTTATAATGTTAAATTAGTCATTTGATTTGTATTAAAGTTCCATTATATGAAATATATATCTTTTAATCAAATTTAGGTAATTAGAATAATATTTTTATTTGATATTAAATATGAAAATATACAAAACTATTGAACTTTTTTATTTCAAACCCCACATTTTCTTCCTATCTATAAGACTAAAATAAAATTAATTTCTAACACCTCTATTATTAATAATTTTCAAAATGTATTTAATATTTTTAGTAATTTAATTTTCATTTTCTAAGTGCTTAAAAATAATTATTGACAGAAAATATTAGTGAATGTAATTGTAATTAATTAGAGAAATAAATAAAGAAATTAGCTAAATTAAGTATTAATCCTTAATAATATGGGATGAAATGAACTAGAAACATGTCCAAAAATCCATTGTATGTTAATATTTTTACCTTATACTTCATTTTTAGATACTAGTTCATTAGTGGTGCACATTTTCATTGGAAAACTATGGGAATAATTCCTTTTTTAAGAAATTAGAATAATGTCACTCTTACAACACTATTAAAAATAACTCACCCTTCCTACCTAATAAAACCACTAAAAAGAATATTTCAAAACCAATATATTCCCAAAAAGATCATAAAGATCCATCACTCTATCTTCTAATAATATAATTGGGAATAAATCCATCAATGTATTTCTTTGGAGAAAACTAAATAGATTTACCCCTAGAAGAGGTTACATCCTCCCACAACCTTCTGTACTTTATTTTCATTATGTACAATCAAATATTCATATATATTTGTAATACCCCAGAATTACATGAATTGTTTTTGAAAATTATATTGGATTATTTTTAGTTGAGGCACTAAGAAGGCACGTAATTTTGAGTCATGGAGTCTCCAGAACATATTTTTGAACATTATTTCTAGATCAGTAAATAAACATGAAAAAGTGTTTTTTTTTAAATTTAAACTGGTGCATAGATTAAGAATCATAAGGAACTGTTGAATTAAGAGTGTCAAGAATCTCCTTGAAATGGCCTAATAATGGATTGTAATGGACAATAGTGTAAAGTTTTTTTTGGCTATAAATTCATTAATTGAGTAACAAATACATTATATTCGAATCCTTAAAACTCATAAGCAGTAACTCTGATTAGAAATCTAAGATTACTACTGAGTTCATGAGGGAATTATTCTCTTATGTGAATCATACCCTCGATCGGTGTAGGTCAATGGGAATGTTAATTTTCAATCATTTTTAATGAAATATAAAATTTGAG
Organism: Viscum album; assembly: GCA_963277665.1. Lineage (NCBI taxonomy): Eukaryota > Viridiplantae > Streptophyta > Magnoliopsida > Santalales > Viscaceae > Viscum > Viscum album. The sequence goes on from OY728137.1 coordinate 1,665,549,218, forward strand.
AAAAATTAATTTTATTTGATTTTATTCTAGGTTACACAGTGACTCGTCAACACTGGGGTGTAGCGATGATGTGACGAGAAATCCCATTAATGTTCCTTTTTAATGAATTTTCATAATGACACTGTAACCCATCATAACAGAAATTTTGATTCACATTTCTATAGTCAATACCATAAAAAGAGATTTATGATTTTTTGCACATTCTTAGGATTTATCCGAGGCTTTGATGAGTGGAAATGAAAAATGAAAAATTACCGTTCTTTCAACCTTCTATGAATCTCATTAAATGGTGTGTTGTAGATAAAGACATAAAAATAGAGGCAAGTTATCTCATGATTCCTCGACCAACAATCATATCCCATGTATGGGTTGGATGCTTTCCTATGTGAATTATTTTTTACAGTTCATTCTTCTAGACAGTGAATACGTGTTAAATCACTAACATGTTAACACGCGGATTGATAATTCATACAGATGGTAAATGATGCGAGATAAAATCGGGGATCTCAATAATATATATTAATCCACCTTATTTTGATTATTCATGATCTTTCTAATGTGAATGAATCTGGTTCAACACGAATAATGTTCTGGATCATTCTTTGGGAATTTGTGTATTGTGATTTTGTTCCCAATTTTATTTGTTTGTTCTTCAAGTTTTTAATGGTGCAATAATAAGTGGAACATCAGCCCCTGAATCTCAGTGAGAAGGGACCCTACTAGGAAGGTCGCGAGGGTGGTTGGAGGCCACCGCATCTAGCCATGTAGCAGCACCAGGCAGTGGCACTGAGTCTGCAGCAGCAGAAGGAGTATCCTTCACTAAAGCGGGTGTCATCTATTAGGTGGGGTTCCCAGATGATGCACCGTGGTAGAAAAATCCATGGAAAATGGGGGATGAATCAGTGCAACAGGGAAACCCTGGTTTGGCATCGCGTTAGGGGGGTCACATGTGGGGCGGGATACATTATGCGCTAGCACACTGTCCAGTGGGAACCACAAGTGGAGGGAGGTTGTTGACATATATCGGATACAATCTGAATGAACTAGTAACCATCAAAGTTTCTGGTCTAGACCCAAGACAGACCGCTAATGTGGGTTTGGACGATGTAGTAAACCAGGCCACCATTCGGCCTAGGCTGGAGAAATTTCGACCTGCAGATACTGGCCCGTCAAGATGGGAATGCGGACACTATGTGGCCTAGTTAGAAATAAACTAGTACAACATTGTCGGTATGGGCTAAGAAATTTAGATTGGGTCATGAGGTGACCGGGAATGTTGGACAAATGGTTCAACAGAACTGGGTCTAGCTATTCCCAATGGGCAAGGACAGACCGGGCTGGCCCAAACCCAACCTTTTCATCTTGGGTCTACCAAAACGGGTTTAGTCTTATGAGACCCCCAGACCGGGGTGGCCTGGTTGGACCAACCAAGTCGAACCAGGCCCAAATAAAACCGCTCCATGTTTACTAAAATTCCAACAACATTCATACCATGAATCTAATTGATGCACCATATATAAATGTTGGGACCATTTTTATGAGGAAATCCATTGGGTATAAAAAATTTAATTTTTGTGCCATTCGAGATATGACCGATGACAATAGGAGTAGATTATCTTAGAATCAAGCGCACTAGTGGGAGGGAATCCTACAACATGCTATGACATGAAGTATATCATGATCTGACCTTAGTGGGCCTGTAGACAGGAGGACTCTAGTGGTCCCAGAGTCGAGTGGACCTCAGTGGTTGAGTATATGAAGAAAACATTGGTGTCTAGTTGAGGAGCGGACCGCAGTGGACTAAGAGATAAGTAGATATCAGTGGTCCAGTAGAATAACAGATATTGGTTGTCTAATAAATGAGATGAACTATGTGGTCCAGTAGCGATGAAAACCTCAGTTTTCGAGTAGACTAGAAGACCTAAGTGTCTCATCAGGGATGATTCCCATAGCAGTAAAATACGATTTCGTCTATACGAATGAAAATATGATTTTTATACCATGAGTTATACAAACTGTGTGGTGTATATTCTTTGTTGACATGATGTGTGATCTTGTTTTTGGTCATTTTTTTGTCATTCCATTGTGGTTTGGGTACTCTACTGATCATTTTTTCCTCACCCCTACATTGGCTTCTGCACACATATCATGTCTAATGCCAGGGATCAAAACATTGGCGGGGATCTTCATGGTACGTGACTTGGTGGTACCTAATGAGATGGGACATATGAGAAATTCTTCTACAATATAGATATTTATACTCTAAATACCATTCAGGTAGGGTTGGAGTAGATAGACTATGGAAGTAGTACATTACTTTTTGGTTTTGAGCTTGTATTCTATCCCATTTGTACATTCCATTTTTACAATACTCTTAGTATTTTTCGCAATGACAATTATTATTTTCTATGTGATTAATTTCCACTATTTGAGCTATGTTTTTTATTACAGGTATAATGGAAATGACATCCTTGTTTGGAAGATGCCTACACTTTTCTAGTCACCAGCCCCTAGCCTATGCAAGGAGGCCATATGGTAGTCACGACATAGACCCTAGGGGATCGGTCAAGATATGATAAAATTTGTGACAAAGTGGATTCATAGGAGTTCGTTTCTACCAGAAGAACCATGGGATTGTAAATTTTGATGGGGAAACAATGTTTTTTGTTTTGAGTTCATCTTTCAGGCTAGGGAGTCCATTTTTGGTGTAGTGGACGACATTTCCATACTCCAGGACATTAAATTTTATTTTCAGTCCCACTACATGAAAACACTGGTTTCTTTCCTATTTTAGTGTTTTACCATGATGGTTTGGAGTCAAAATCAGCTCAAAGGGTGTAATAAATTGATTTTGGTTTATAGTGATCTCATTTAGGATGCCTCCACACAGACATCCATACAGGATTCAAGTGCATGACAATGAGGATGGTCCATAGAGAGATGAGGCTGCAATATAGGGACCATTTTCTGAGATGTAACATTTGGTTAGTATCGCAATGATGCCACCACCATTTAGTCTGCATTTAATACTAGTTCTATCAATATATGAAGCATGTAGGTTCATTTCCTTAAAAACGTTTCGGTGACATAAACCACTTTGTTTCATGGGAGATACATGTCATTAGGTCATTGAGGATTGGATGGAGGCGGTGACGCGAGTCTTCAACATTGTGCGGATGCCACATGACCAGATGGTGGTTCAAGTATTGATCCTTCCACTGGGATCAGAGGGGAGATTGTGGAGATTGTCCATCCAGACTCATGAGGAGGAAAAGTTCAACTGTTCTGACTTCAAGCAACATTTCAAAGAGGTGTTCTTCCCATTGAAATTGCACTCAGAACACATACAAGAGATGATTCACTTACAGTTGGTCATCCTGAAAGTGGATGAGTACTCTACGAGGTTCAAAAACCTCTCCCATTACTCTATGTATATGGTGTGAGACCCTTTCACTGGGGCTTAAATATTTTACTATCAACTCTGATAGGAGATCCAATCATCGATTATTTACCATTGCATCTATTTGTAGTATGGGTATATGGAGAGAGATCTATTTTTAGAGATCCTCTTTGCTAAGAAAGCATCGATTGTGGGAGATAACATCGGGTGACACATGGATGAGTCATCAGTGGTAGGTAGATGACATATGATGTAGAGGCCCAAATGGGCAGAACATTCTTAGGACAACCCCAGGACTCATGGAAAGATGTGTGAGACACCCATGGTAGTGGAAGTAATCAGGGGATATGAGTATTCGTTGCATGCGATGGGTAGGGGAACGTGGCTTAGGAATGAATGAATTTCCACATTGAGTAATGATAGATGGTTGAGGGATCACCAAAATAGTGATAGAGACAAGAGAATGGGGGGGTTTTCGAGGTGTAGGACCAGGGAAAAGAGCTACAATAGAAGAGGGAGGTAGTCATAGGTATGAGGTACTACGACCACCACCACTAGGAAGTATTCCATGGTCTTTAAGATCAAGTTGAATGTAGTGGGATGAACTTATGATAGTCGAGGTCTACAGTCCTCACATCCCAAAGATGATATGAGGTAAGATATGTGTCTTCTTCCCATTTGTTACAGTTCATACAGATATAGCTGCCAATCAATCATTTATTTCCACACACTTTGTTCAGATATCATAGATTCTGATTGAGCTATTGGCTGGATCCTTACGATTAGATACTCATATGAGAATACAGTTGATGATCACACATTGGTTTCAATAGTGTTATATTTCTATTGGAGGATATAAATTCAACTAGGATCTAATAGTAGCAGTGTTTATGCCTTATGATGATATTTTGGTTATTGACTTGCTATCTGTAGTCCATTACCAGAAAAACTATTTTATGCTCATAGTGTTTTGTGTCCACTAAGATGAAACAAATTTTTCCATTATCTGTGAATAGTAAATCAATGCAGCATAGGATGGACCTACACATAGGTGGGTGTTATCAATCACTCGTCAGTTGTCTACAATGAACCTCCATGAATGGATAATATGAGTCCATAATTTCATACAGTGGTGGATGAGTACATGGATGTTTTTAATAGGATGTTCCAGGACTATCTCTTTTAAGATAGGTATAATTCTATGTTGATCTATACACCAGGATAACACTAATATCTACACCTACATATTTGATGGCTTCTGCAGTGCTCTAGAATATTAGGGTACAGTTGGAGGTGTTCCAGATGAAGGGGTTTGTAAGGAAAAGTGTTTCACCATGGGATTCACCAATGTTGTTTTCCAAGATGGAATACAGATTCTTGAAGTGATGAGTGGACATCTGACACCCAAACCAGGTGACCTTTATTAATGAGTATCATCTACTGAGGATAGGTGACCTCTTCAATAATGTTGGGGGACACTGATGGTTCTCGTAGATAGATCTACGATCAAGATATCACCATCTTTGAGTATAATATAAGGATATGTCGATTATATATGTTATATGTCTCTACGAACACTATGAGTACTTAGTTGCATCATTTGGCATGAATAACACCCCAACAGTTTTCATGGGACTCATGAACAAGATCATATAGTCGTATATAGATGGTTTTTTAGAAGACATTATTGATGACTTCTTAGTGTGTTCAAAGGCCATGGAAGAGCACATGATACACCTGAGGATGGTTCTAGGAACACTCTGAGAGCATCGACATAACAAAAATATCATGAAATGATAGTTTTGGTTATGAATTTTCCACATCATGAGAAACTCCATCCCAGAAACTGATGTTGTCATGGATCCTATGATGATAGAGGAGGTGTTTGTTTGGGAGACACGCAAGAGCGTTACTGAGGTATAGAGTTTTCATGGGTGGGATGGGTACTATTGGATGTTTGTACTAGACATATCCACATTTGAAACACCAATGATGGAGTATAAGAATAAGGTAACCCCCTTCATGTGGATATAAGGATGTGATTAGTGCTTTAAGAAGCAAAGACAAAGCTCTCCGAGTGCTCCTATTTGAGGATTCCATAAGAGGGCCCCAACAACGTGGTGTACTAGGACACATCAGGAAATTCTATTAGTTGTGTCTTGATTTTTGGGAATCTATTGATATCTTATGTCTCATTATAGTTGATATTTCATGACAATAACTATCCAACTCACGACCTTGTGTTGGTTGAAGTAGTCGTCTCTCTGAAGGTGTGGTGAAGAAACATAATGGGAGAACAATTAAGCATCTACTCAGACCACAAGAGTCTCAAATATTTATATTTTCCAAGAAGGATCAGGCCATAAGATAGTTGCATTGGAAAGTGTCCCTCAAGGACTATGACTTTGAGATATTATATACTCATTTGAAGGGTAACTTGGTGGAAAATGCTCCCAGAAAGAGACCGAGTTTACTTCTTCTGAACAAGGCCACAAAGTAGTTGGTCTTTCTGTAGATATCCTTTGTGGATAGATATGAGGAATCTTTTCTTCAGTAGATGGTATTTTCCCTTCCACTGTTACATTGATATTGGGAGGCACAACTTGTAGATGACAACTGTGAGACTACATGTTCTCAGATGTCAACAGGGCAAGACCCTGATGGATATTCCAATGGCGGGGAGCATATAATCTTATTCAGATGATGCACTATTGTACCAGTTGTGTCACGGTGGGAGGTGTTGATGGCATCACATACATACCCTTTATTGGATCATCTAGGTATTGTGAAGAAGTTCCAGGTCCGATGACATCAATACTAGTGGTCGGGGATGGAGAAGGTGGTGGCAGTGTTTTTCTCAAGAAACCTCACTTGTCAACAAGTAAAGAAGAAGAACATGGTTACAACATTCTTAAAACAACCCCCATAGGTACCAGAGTTGAAATTTGATGGGATATCGATAGACATAGTGATGGGATTACTATGCACATTTAGGGGGAACAATACCATCTGGGTGACCATAGACCGACTCACTATGTTAGCCCACTAGCGACCCATTCGAGAACATGATTCACAAGAGATATTGAGATGAAATTATGTATAGGATATAGTACGAATCCTTGGATTACCATCTATTATAGAATCAGGTAGCACATTAATCATTACATCCTAGTTTTTTAAGGGATTATAGGTGGTATTTGGGACTCATATGTGCTTCAACGCAGCCTTTCACCCACAAAAGGATGGGCAGAGGGAGCATACCATATAGATAATAGAGGACATGATTTGGTAATAAGTTCATAACTTCTGTCATAGTTGGGAGAACCACCTACTACTGATGTAATTTTCATACACCAATAGCTACCACTCCACTATTAGTATGGAATCGTTCGAGGAACTGTACGAACGACCCTGCAAGTGATCATTATGCTGGATAGACCTAGGGGAGTGATCACTCATGTGTATAGAGATGGTACTGGATACCACTGAGAAGGTTCAAGTTATCCAAGAGCAGATGAAAAACAAAAAAAATGGACAAAATTCCAATGCTGATCGGCAGCAGACACCCTTGGAGTTCAACTACGGGGGCCATATATTCCTATGGGTCTCTCCTCGATAAGGGATTCATAGGTTTGTATAGGGTGGAATGTTATCTATGAGGATCACCAGACCTTTACTAATACGTGGTAGAGTGGGTGGGTGGGCATACCACTTGGCTCTACCTCCCTAGTTATTGAGGTTGCATGATGTCTTTGACGTATCTTAACCGAGGAGATACATGAATGAACCTTCTCACGTCATCGACCAAAATGAGCTAGAGATTGGTGAAGGGAGACATTCACAAAGTACCTGGTAGAGATAGTTTATCAATAAGAGAAGACCCTTTGTGGATGATGGATTCCTCTAGTGTTTGTTTTTTGGAAGCACAAGAATCTCCATGAGAGTAGGTGGGAGTGGGATGCTCTAATTCATGCTCAAAATCCTCATTTTTTTCATTATCCCTTGTCTTGAATTACAAGGATGTAAATCATTGAAGGGGTGAGTAAGGTAATCCCCCAAAATTCTATGATATTTTTCTAAAAATTAAATGGAATTATTTTGAGATCAGGGTCTAAGAAGGTATAAAATTATGAGGACTTGAGTAGCCGAAACATATTTTTGGAACTATTTTTCAACAGGATTGACACATCCCCTAGAGGTACCAGAGTTCCAATGGGATGGGATATTTATGGAATTTGTGATGTTCTCACCACGTACGTCCAGGGGGAATGATACAAACTAGGTGATCATAAACAGACACACCATGTTGGCCTACTTCCTACCCATTTTAGAATATGGTTTTGTAGAAAGCATGGAACACTTCTACATTCAGGAGATAGTTTGATCCCTTGGAGTCCCATATTAGATATTCTCAAACCATGTTGCACGTTTTACAAACTAGTTTTGGATGATATTAGATGAGGATTTTGGGACTCAGCTCCACTAGAGTGTATCATTACACACTTATTAGAATGGTCATATAGAGCAGACAATACAGACTTTAGAGAACATTCATTGTTCTTGCGTTCTTGTTTTTGGTCACTGTAGGGAGGAAAATCAACCACTAGTTGAATTTGTGTACAACGAAATCAAACACTACACTATCAGTGTGTCCCTGTTAAAGGAATTCTATTAATGACCATGTTGGTAACTATTATAATGTGAAAAACTAGGGGATTCAACACTCATGGGTCTGGAGATGGTACATGCTACCCATTAAAAGGTGAGTGTCATTAAAGAGATGATGAAGACCGCACAGAGTCGAAATAAGTTCCTTGATGATAGGTGGAGGAGACCATTGGAGTATGATAATGGGGAAGATATATTCCAATGGGTCGGTCCTCGAAGAGGGATACAAAGAATTGGTCTGGGTGGCATGTTATCTTTTATATTCATCTGACCTATCCTAATTCTGTGTTTAATGGGTGATTTGGAATTCCTCATGACTCTACCACTACAGTTAGAGAGGGTGAATGATGTCTTCCATGTATCCCAACTGGGGAGATACTTTCACAACTCTTCTCATGTCATTGACGATGGCTAGTAGGAGAATGATGACGAGACAACATTTACAAAGTTCCAGATTGATATAGAGGTTCAATATTAGGGGATCCTTTGTGGATGATTGAATCCACTGGTGCATGATCATTGGAATCACGTTAATTTGCAGGAGAGCATATGGTAGAGGAAAGATAATATTCATGTTGTGTACCCCGATTCTTTAAATCATACCTTGTTTTCCTTACAAGAACGTAATTACCTAATGGGGGGAAAGTAATGTAAAACCACAAAATTACATGGATCTTTTTAAATTAAATGAGATTATTTAAAGTCCATTCACTAAGATGATATGTAATTATGAGTCCTAGAGTGGCTGGAATGTATTTTTGAACAACGTTTATTGTTAATTAAATAATATTATTAGTGGGTCTTTCTAACATTTAAAGAGGTGCTTGGATCAATAATCATTGTGACCCATTGATCTCAGAGAATCGAGATGTGCATAGAAAGTGATTAAAATTTGACGGTGGGGGAAAACTCTGGATAATTGTTTTTGGCCATAAAAAAATAAATGAATAATTTTTTTTCAAATCCTTATATCTCTTAGATAATACAAGGATTTGAAATCTGTGAGTATAATTAAATTTAAGGGGGTATCTTCCCCTGAGGTAGAGCTTAACATTGACCAACATGTGTCGAGGTTGAAAATTAATTTTCAGTCTCATCGAAAGAAAAATAAAATAACCAAAAAAGATATTTTATTAGATTTTATTATTCATTATAAAGTGACTCATCTGTGCTACTATGTAACAATGAAGCAATGATAAATCCCTTTAATGAGCCTCATTAATTAATTTTTGTAACTATGTTTCAACACATTGTAACATAGATGTTCATTCACATTTGGTCAATTAATAGCCTTAAATGTAATGTATTATTGTTGAAAAAATCCTAGGATTACTCTAAGGATTTTGTGATTGGTGACGACGAACAAAAAATTCACTTTCTTTCACCATTGATGAATCACTAACAACGATGTGCTATAGATCAAGAACAATGAATAGAGGCATGTGATCTCATTCTTCCTCAACAATGAAAATAATATCCTAGGTAGGATTTTGATTCTATTCTGCTTGAATTTCATTTCCCCATTCTTTATTTTAAATGATGAATGTGGGATATCTCATGATGAATTTATCCCATGAATTGATCATTCAAATGGGAGGGTAAATCATGTAGGATAAAAATGGGAAATGTTACGATCCAGATCTGGTATCCACCATTAACGGCACCAACCCTGGCCTGTAGCAAGGCCTGAAGGGCGTTACCTATCCCGACAGGCTGGCAGAAGTTCCAGGGTATCAAAAAAATCTGGTTGGGAACGATTTACCCGAGTATGAAAGCATAAATAAAAAAAATCTATTATTAGAATCTGAAATTTTCCTCCGAAACAATTCTTAACAAAACCAGATCTGAATAAATATGTTTAAAGACACTAAAAGAGGTGTAAAAGAAAATAATGAAAACATAAAGACATCCCCAAATACTCCACACAACGAGGGGGTCATCACCCGAAAGCCTTCTCCACAACTCAGCCCCGGCAATGGAGACTAACACCCTGAACCACCATCGACCTTAGCCTTCCCTTTACCTGAGTCAAGCATAAGCATGTATACTTACACCCAAGGGGTGTAAGTAGAGTGTGATCCTAATCCCAATAGGATACAACCAGATGATTCCAAAGAGAATGCAATTCAATGTGAACAAAACAAGCAATTTTAATACACAAGGTGAAATAGTGTTAAAATTAAAAGAAATGCAACTTTCAAATGAAAACAGTTTTCAATCCAAGAATTTGAGAATGTTAACAAATTAAATAGACATCTGTGCTACTATAATGTACTTCCAAATACACCCCACAACAAGGGTAAATACCACAAATCCAATGAGAATCAAAATCGGGAACACCCTTAAGCACTAGGTTGTCTCGGGCCCTCTGTACCTCATACCTCGGTGTAGAATAACCATAGAAAAATCCATTCTTGTGCACGAGCCACTCGTAGGGAACATACCCATAACCTATTGGTCCCCAATAATCATTCAAAATGTTTAGTTAGAGTTGTTTTTATCCAAATGGTAAGTGGAACAGGGACAAAACCCATTCGATCCACTAGTCGTACTAGTACAAATCCTCCCCACATGGGTACCCAAGATTCCCCTTTTGTGATGAAAATATTTCAGCAAACAACACAAATAATTTTTCATATAAAATATCACTACTGGTCACAAACAAATAGTACAGTAGCTACACACATTTTATACCATTTAAAACACACAATATAATTATTTTATTTTCAATAAAACAACATCTCAAAACATCACATTGTTTTTCACCCAAATAACTTTAAGATATACACTTTTCACACTATGTGAACAATTGTAAGTCATTAAAACAAAATTTCAGTTCAATACCCTTTAATAAAACCGACAATTCAGTTATGGGGCATGTAACACCCCAAGATTTCATAGTGTGTTATTTCTTCAAAATAATTCAATAACTTGCACTACACACAACACCGAGTTCAAGCGCACCATGACTTACCAAACAAGCCGTTCAAAAAAGGTTATGAATAGTATTAACTAAATTTTAAACTTTATATAATCCTTATAATTTTAGAATCCATATTATGAGTTTCTTAGACATAATGTAAGAACAAATTCATCTTCAGTATTTTAGTTTTACCAACTTTTAATAGTGAACCCTTTTTAAATAAAATATTTTAAACTTTTTGACTAAATGGGGACATCAAAAAATTTAAAATAAAACATCCCAAGCTTCCATGGTACACTTTCCTTTGAATAAAACAGTAGCGTATGTTGTACGCAACTTCGAGTTTTAACACACACCACAACCGATCAAACTAGCCGTTATGAATAGTAATATTTAATTTTTTGAAATTATATATATTTTATATTTCAAAATGGACTTCATTTTTGGATTCGGAATATCAAATTTAGCCTAAGGTGAAATTTTGGTACTTTTCGGATAACTTTCATATTTTGAAGAATAGTAAAAATTACTAAATTTTAATTAAAAACAACTTTTTTAATCAAAATAATTAATAGTGATAAATTATGAATTTGAGTGGTTTTAAAGTATATTTAGAATATATTTTTACCATTCAATATAATTTTGGTCATTGGACATAATTTTACAATTAAACCGAACATAAACAAGTGTCAATCTTTTGATAGTTATTATCTCTTAAAAACACGCTTTTTGTTTTGACAGCGGGAATTAATTTTAAATTAATTTCTGCCACTTCTGTGTTTTGAATTTAGAAAAATGGATTCCATATTTTGAATCAGGATGTTCAAATTGTGTAAATAGGTAACTTTTATTTTTAGACATTTTGAATAATTACTGCGGTAAATATTTTATTTACCATGGTTAAGGGTAAATCCGGTAAATAAGGGTTAAAAAATAATATTATAATAATACTAAATTACCCTAAAACGTGTCTTAACCCTATTGGTTGATACATGGTCGACCATGGGCATCTTTGGGTCAATTTTGGGACCCCATTGATCCACTTGTAAGTGATAATGACACTTTATTTTAATTAAGTTAAAATGAATACAAAAATGGCATAAGCTTACATCTTTTAAAAGAACAATTTTTACATAGGGTTATACATGTTGGATTTTAGATTATAAATATTCATTAGAAAGATAAAACTATTTCCTACATAATGATATTTTATTTATAATTTTTAGACATCAACTAATTTAAATTATTAATGACACAATAATGATGCAATGTTTACCTCATTAATAAATCATTTAAATAAATAAGATTATAATGATTAAAATATTATCTAAAACCTGTCCAATTCTTATTGGTTGATGTTATTTAGAATATGAGTCATCTTATATTCGACCTCAATGATTTTTGGACCATTATAAACCGAATATAATTATATTATAAAGTAATACTCTCACTCTTTCCTAAAGAGCCCCTCCTCTCCCTTATAAAAGGAGACCACTTCTACTCATTCCTCACACCTCTCAAGCCACTTGGCTCGTCCAAACTCTGCCCAACTAATCTCCCCACATCCCTCTCCTCCTCCTTGAAGCTTCCCCTTATGCAGAAAGAATTTCAAGAAGTCCTTTGGTTCCAACCAAAGTGAGTTACCTAAATTAAAGGTAACATTTTCTCTTAAATTATTTTCAATTATTTTGCTTCTCCAACCCCCAAACTCTTTTTATTTCCTTTCTTTTGTAACAACAACAGTATCCACAATATACTAGGATTTTGTTATAAGAAGGATTCAAACTACACATTCACACAACTCCATCTAATGGATGATGAACATAATGTTTCTGTGGATGGCAAACTAACGCCTCACGAAACGATGATTGTTCAAATACATCTTACCGCCTCTCATGGTGGCCATTAGGATGGAACTGTAATTAAATATGATATTAATGATATATATTTTATATATAAGCTTATGTAATTCCATTTTATTTCATACAATTATTCGTTTCATGTTGTATATACATACGATAATTTCATTTGAGGAAGTGCGGACTACCGCCCCCTTAAAATGATATGACTCGTTCATACCACACATGGAACGTATAAAGGATGGTGTTAATGAACTTAAGTAACATATATAAAATATTATATTTTACTGGAATAGTAATATACCTATGTATCATTTGGATTCGATTCTTTTAAAATAAAAATTAAATGGAAGTAGCGTTCGTGCGTACGTACGGACTACCGTCTCCACGAACGCGATGAGATTCATTCTCCATCGTATCCATTCAAGTATAATTATCATTTGTTGATTTAAAAATTATGTTTAAGGACTTGATACCATTATGGATATGAATAATATACATCCCATTAATAACGAATATGGCTCACATAACAAAGAATATAAAGTAAAATGAACCCATTAACACCTGAAATGACGATAATTCTAAGATATTATTAACAAATCAATGTTAAAAGATCATATATGATATCATATTAAAGTAAATGATTCTTGTATTATTCAATAACAATTATTTCACCATTATACAGGAGGTAAACTTACCATCGACCAAGGAAAAAGTACAAAGTAAGGGATTTTCTTGTCTCACTTTTAATTCCGTGAGAATTCCATTGATCACCACTCAATTATTGCATGTGGTGTATGTGTACTACCCATGATTGTATTCATTGTGTAATATACTTTATTTTATGGGTATTTACATCATCATGGTATGATCTTTCTTTCATGGGTGTTTGTTTCTTAAGTTACCTAATCAATAAGGGAATTTGAGATTTCAATTTCAACTCATTTGGCTTTACGCATATTTCATTGATTATATTACCCCAAGATTATGTGTGGAATCACTATTCATTTGATTATGTCATAATTTCCACTCCCCTTCCTGTGGATATACTTTTGATACACATAATCACTCCATTGAAAATTCTCAAGTCATTGATATGAATTTGATAAGAGTAATTTTAACTCTTTCACCATTTGTTGAGTTAAACATCCAATTCGTTGGTGTTGTTTTTACAGGAATATGTGTGAATATACTTTGATTGTTTTAAACTGAATATCCAATCATATTTAGTGTATTTATATTTTTCACACATAATTATGTTGTTGATTTATCCTTAACCTAAGGATATGGCCTTTATGAGAGATTTCATCTCAACTTACATTCCATTGAGACTTCTTTGTTGATATACACCAAATCACTTTTATGTGGTGTATATAATGTACTTTGACATAGTATATCATGAATTCCCTTTATTCTCATGATATTACAAAGTTTTGATTACCTCATTTATTTTCATTCAAGTGTCTCTCTTTTGGTTAGAATCTCTAACTAAAATACCATTTTTAAATGTTTTAAAGACTTATTCATCTAAATCTTTCTCATTAATGTCCATGTTTTAAAAATGGTTTTAAGGATTTATTTATATGGACATTAAAGTTTAGAAATTAAAAATCCTTTTAAAAGGTTTCAAAGTGTTATGGGACACTTTGATTCAAAAATCTATTTTTAAATGGCTTCTTGAAAAATAGTGTGACTTTTGAATGTTTTCAAGAAAAGGGGGATATTTCTCTCAAATAGTTTTGATGATTATTTTCATCTATGTCAACATCCTTCATTATTCATGATTGAGGTTAATGTGATACAATACAATCTTCCATATTGTATCAAATGAATTATACTTGACTGTGGATGTTCTATTTTTATACCATTCATGGTTTGTGGTTAAAGTATTGACATTTCGTATGCTAGTTTTAATACGAATGTTTATTTTATGCTTAAACCTATTCATATGAGGAATGCATTGGACTTAATAAGTGACGGGTGGAGCCCGCTATAGATCCTCGATGCATCGGTAGGTCTCATGAGACAAACTAGTGTCTTGGCACAAGGCCTTGGCAAAATCTTATTTGTAGTCTTGGCACGAGGCCTTGGCTATGTGGTTATGATAGTCTGGCATTATGCATTCCATCATTATGAAAGTGGTTATTGATATTGCATGTGATCATTCGACTAGTAGAATATCCATGTGAGTAAGTAAATGGCATTATTTCATTTTACCTTTGCCATTTTATGCTGAAGTGCAAGTTTAAAAGGCTTTTGTTTTAATTATAAATTGCCTTAAGTGTTTATGATTATTTATGAAAGCTTCTGCTATAATGTTATCCTTACTGAGCATCTGAGATCACCCCTTTTAATGTTTTATTTTTCCCAGGATTATGAAGAAGTAATTTATGAATGACCTGCAGGGATAGTATGAGGGGATATGAAGACAAGATGTTTTTTTTATGATGTAATGTAAAACTTATGGATGTATCTAGTGTTTCCAAGGCTACTAAACCAATCGGTCTTTCGAGACTTGATCTTTCTTGTGATCATGCCAATGTTATGTAATAATGCACCGACTCTGGGTAACTAGGGTCGGGGCGTTACAGTTGGTATCAGAGGAAGTTTAGTACAAACCTTGGTAGCTAGATTTAGATAAACTCTGATTAGAGCACGTAGACCTAAGATGAACTTTGAGGATTAGTATAAAAGAACTTCCTAGAATTTTGGTATTGTAGAGATTTTGTGAGTTTTCCGAGCAATACATCCCTGTCTGGATACGAGCAGATAGTGGCGGCTCTAGCACAGATGTACCTAGGGGTAAAACCCGAAAACACCGCTTTGAGCTAGACTCGAACGGGAACTGGTGCACGACAACGGGCCTTGCTGCACTCTTGGTTACGACACTCCCCGGGGGATATGCTTAGGATAACTCTCATTTTCTTTACAAATCATTTTGAAGGGATTATGAGTATATACTTCCTCAATGAAAACATTCTTATGATTATGGATTATATCCATAAATAGTTCAATTTATGTTAGGTGTTTTATAAGTATGGGATTATGTATTTTGATTCATAAACTGATCTAGTTTATGCCATTGTTTAGAAATGGCGCCCAGTAGAAGGAATGAGAACTCCAGAAATGCACATGATCCAAAGAGAAGGAAGGATCATATCTTTCATGGTATTAAGCTAGAATTTATAAGAGAAATAGTCTCCCATGTATTATCATCATATGAAGAAATAATATCATGTATTGATAAGATAAGTAAAGATTTTACTGAGTCCTATGGCTTTGAAGGGAAGAAAGAGAAGAAAAGGATGGAAGAGAGAAATATGGATAAAGGGAAGAGGGAAAAGAAGAATTTTCCCATATGTGGTAACTGTGGAAAGAAACACCCTGGAACTTGCTTGAAAGGAATGAGAGTTTGTTATAAGTGTGGAGGAAAAGGGCACAAAGTACGTGACTGCAAGGGTAAGAAAATGGTTTCAAATGTACAATGCTTCATTTGCAAGGAGTTTGGACACTACGCGAACCTATGTCGCAGTCATCAGTCTATGACGCAAATGATGCTATTGGATAATAATCAAGTTATGATACTACCACAGATGAAGAGGAATGATTAGAGTTCTTATGTTGATTATGTCAATTGAGTGTTGTATCAACAATGTACTTGTTATAATAATTATGGAGTATATAAGGATTGTACTGCAGTACTATTTCATTAAGGACTTGAGATTGTGTGGAACAAAGAAAAGTGACTCAATAGCAGGATAAATTTTTGGAAAATATATGGTTGAGAGAATATAGTTCTGATACTGAGGTAGTGATTTTGGAATAATGTGTGATTATTTTGGATAAATTATATTGGATATTCTTGACTACCCTGGAACTGATTAATGATTTGTATATTCCATCATTGTTGGGGTTTAAAACATTTTTGGATTAATGAAGTATATCCAGCATTCTATATGGAAAAAGGGATCATGAATGTAATCAATAAGGAATATGGTAATACATGATGAAGGTATTTATATGCTATTATGGGGTAAAAAGGATCTATATTATGTTTAACTTCCTTATAAATGTTGGACTGTGAGTTTGGATAGAATTATTTTGGATAGTTCTTATTTGGATTATTTTGGATTGCCATAAAAGGAAAACCCGGAGGTCGGGCAGCAACCTGTTGCGTCCGGCAAGGCCGCGAGACTTGAACCCGCAACCGAAGGGCGACAAGGGTGTATCACCTACCACTGGCCCAAGAGATGTCCTGGATTAAATAATGTAGTTTTTATTAAAAGATCTTGTAGATGAATTATAAATTCGTTTATTTTGGAACCCTATACGAACAGTGTAAATAGAATTTTTTTTACATTCTATTATCTTTTAGAGTGAAAGATGAGTTTGTGGTAGAAATTTATTAATGGATAAAACTCTAATTATAAAGTAAGTATATCTCCTTATGATCTTAGCCAATCTCATAAATAAATTCCTCAATATTAAGAAAAGCAACTTAGAACAAAAATGTTTTCCTAGATGGTACCTTAAATCATCACTAATTTATGGCTTTGGGATTGTTGGCCTTTTCATAGCCATGTTCTCTACCACTCTCCATTAGATAATTGATGGTTAGATTTCTCTTCCATATCCATATTTTCCTACATGGAACCCTAGTATGTGTTATTTTCGGTAATCTTCATACTTTCCACTCTTTATTTTAAATAGAGGCCTCATTAATTCATTTTTCGATGTGGGATTTCAACTAAGATATTTTGAAATGTCAAAAATGTGTTGTCCCAATACCCTATATTTTGTTGAAACGATGGTACTTCAAATCATCATAGATTGATGAGTTTAAGGACCTCAATTTTATACTTGTTTGTGATTGATGACCTCAACCACTACCTATAAATATTTACGTTTTCCTCCAATTATATGTCTCTAATTGCCACAAATGTTCTCCTAATCGAAATCATAATTTGGTGGTGACCCTTTCATTTCTCTTTTCCTCATATTAAGACTAAATTTTATTAAACCAATTTCCGATGTGGGTTTTCCCACAAATATATTTTCTATTTTCAACCTTTTATTTTCGAAGAACAATTTCAAATTGCGAGGACGCAATTTATTGAAGGAGGGGAGAATGTAACACCCCAAGATTTCATAGTGTGTTATTTCTTCAAAATAATTCAATAACTTGCACTACACGCAACACCGAGTTCAAGCGCACCATGACATACCAAACAAGCCGTTCAAAAAAGGTTATGAATAGTATTAACTAAATTTTAAACTTTATATAATCCTTATAATTTTAGAATCCATATTATGAGTTTCTTAGACATAATGTAAGAACAAATTCATCTTCAGTATTTTAGTTTTACCAACTTTTAATAGTGAACCCTTTTTAAATAAAATATTTTAAACTTTTTGACTAAATGGGGACATCAAAAAATTTAAAATAAAACATCCCAAGCTTCCACGGTACGCTTTCCTTTGAATAAAACAGTAGCGTGTGTTGTACGCAACTTCGAGTTTTAACACACACCACAACCGATCAAACTAGCCGTTATGAATAGAAATATTTAATTTCTTGAAATTATATATATTTTATATTTCAAAATGGACTTCATTTTTGGATTCGGAATATCAAATTTAGCCTAAGGTGAAATTTTGGTACTTTTCGGATAACTTTCATATTTTGATGAATAGTAAAAATTACTAAATTTTAATTAAAAACAACTTTTTTAATAAAAATAATTAATAGTGATAAATTATGAATTTGAGTGGTTTTAAAGTATATTTAGAATATATTTTTACCATTCAATATAATTTTGGTCATTGGACATAATTTTACAATTAAACCGAACATAAACAAGTGTCAATCTTTTGATAGTTATTATCTCTTAAAAACACGCTTTTTGTTTTGACAGCGGGAATTAATTTTAAATTAATTTCTGCCACTTCTTTGTTTTGAATTTAGAAAAATGGATTCCATATTTGGAATCAGGATGTTCAAATTGTGTAAATAGGTAACTTTTATTTTTAGACATTTTGAATAATTACTGCGGTAAATATTTTATTTACCATGGTTAAGGGTAAATCCGGTAAATAAGGGTTAACAAATAATATTATAATAATACTAAATTACCCTAAAACGTGTCGTAACCCTATTGGTTGATACATGGTCGACCATGGGCATCTTTGGGTCAATTTTGGGACCCCATTGATCCACTTGTAAGTGATAATGACACTTTATTTTAATTAAGTTAAAATGAATACAAAAATGGAATAAGCTTACATCTTTTAAAAGAACAATTTTTACATAAGGTTATACATGTTGGATTTTAGATTATAAATATTCATTAGAAAGCTAAAAGGATTTCCTACATAATTATATTTTATTTATAATTTTTAGACATCAACTAATTTAAATTATTAATGACACAATAATGATGCAATGTTTACCTCATTAATAAATCATTTAAATAAATAAGATTATAATGATTAAAATATTATCTAAAACCTGTCCAATTCTTATTGGTTGATGTTATTTAGAATATGAGTCATCTTATCTTCGACCTCAATGATTTTTGGACCATTATAAACCGAATATAATTATATTATAAAGTAATACTCTCACTCTTTCCTAAAGAGCCCCTCCTCTCCCTTATAAAAGGAGACCAATTCTACTCATTCCTCACACCTCTCAAGCCACTTGGATCGTCCAAACTCTGCCCAACTAATCTCCCCACATCCCTCTCCTCCTCCTCGAAGCTTCCCCTTAGGCAGAAAGCATTTCAAGAAGTCCTTTGGTTCCAACCAAAGTGAGTTACCTAAATTAAAGGTAACATTTTGTCTTAAATTATTTTCAATTATTTTGCTTCTCCAACCCCCAAACTCTTTTTATTTCCTTTCTTTTGTAACAACACCAGTATCCACAATATACTAGGATGTTGTTATAAGAAGGATTCAAACTACACATTCACACAACTCCATCTAATGGATGATGAACATAATGTTTCTGTGGATGGCAAACTAACGCCTCACGAAACGATGATTGTTCAAATACATCTTACCGCCTCTCATGGTGGCCATTAGGATGGAACTGTAATTAAATATGATATTAATGATATATATTTTATATATAAGCTTATGTAATTCCATTTTATTTCATACAATTATTCGTTTCATGTTGTATATACATACGATAATTTCATTTGAGGAAGTGCGGACTACCGCCCCCTTAAAATGATATGACTCGTTCATACCACACATGGAACGTATAAAGGATGGTGTTAATGAACATAAGTAACATATATAAAATATTATATTTTACTGGAATAGTAATATACCTATGTATCATTTGGATTCGATTCTTTTAAAATAAAAATTAAATGGAAGTAGCGTTCGTGCGTACGTACGGACTACCGTCTCCACGAACGCGATGAGATTCATTCTCCATCGTATCCATTCAAGTATAATTATCATTTGTTGATTTAAAAATTATGTTTAAGGACTTGATACCATTCTGGATATGAATAATATACATCCCATTAATAACGAATATGGCTCACATAACAAAGAATATAAAGTAAAATGAACCCATTAACACATGAAATGACGATAATTCTAAGATATTATTAACAAATCAATGTTAAAAGATCATATATGATATCATATTAAAGTAACTGATTCTTGTATTATTCAATAACAATTATTTCACCATTATACAGGAGGTAAACCTACCATCGACCAAGGAAAAAGTACAAAGTAAGGGATTTTCTTGTCTCACTTTTAATTCTGTGAGAATTCCATTGATCACCACTTAATTATTGCATGTGGTGTATGTGTACTATCCATGATTGTATTCATTGTGTAATATACTTTATTTTATGGGTATTTACATCATCATGGTATGATCTTTCTTTCATGGGTGTTTGTTTCTTAAGTTACCTAATCAATAAGAGAATTTGAGATTTCAATTTCAACTCATTTGGCTTTACGCATATTTCATTGATTATATTACCCCAAGATTATGTGTGGAATCAGTATTCATTTGATTATGTCATAATTTCCACTCCCCTTCCTGTGGATATACTTTTGATACACATAATCACTCCATTGAAAATTCTCAAGTCATTGATATGAATTTGATAAGAGTAATTTTAACTCTTTCACCATTTGTTGAGTTAAACATCCAATTCGTTGGTGTTGTTTTTACAGGAATATGTGTGAATATACTTTGATTGTTTTACACTGAATATCCAATCATATTTAGTGTATTTATATTTTTCACACATAATTATGTTGTTGATTTATCCTTAACCTAAGGATATGGCCTTTATGAGAGATTTCATCTCAACTTACATTCCATTGAGACTTCTTTGTTGATATACACCAAATCACTTTTATGTGGTGTATATAATGTACTTTGACATAGTATATCATGAATTCCCTTTATTCTCATGATATTACAAAGTTTTGATTACCTCAATTATTTTCATTCAAGTGTCTCTCTTTTGGTTAGAATCTCTAACTAAAATACCATTTTTAAATGTTTTAAAGACTTATTCATCTAAATCTTTCTCATTAATGTCCATGTTTTAAAAATGGTTTTAAGGATTTATTTATATGGACATTAAAGTTTAGAAATTAAAAATCCTTTTAAAAGGTTTCAAAGTGGTATGGGACACTTTGATTCAAAAATCTATTTTTAAATGGCTTCTTGACAAATAGTGTGACTTTTAAATGTTTTCAAGAAAAGGGGGATATTTCTCTCAAATAGTTTTGATGATTATTTTCATCTATGTCAACATCCTTCATTATTCATGATTGAGGTTAATGTGATACAATACAATCTTCCATATTGTATCAAATGAATTATACTTGACTGTGGATGTTCTATTTTTATACCATTCATGGTTTGTGGTTAAAGTATTGACATTTCGTATGCTAGTTTTAATACGAATGTTTATTTTATGCTTAAACCTATTCCTATGAGGAATGCATTGGACTTAATAAGTGACGGGTGGAGCCCGCTATAGCTCCTCGATGCATCGGTAGGTCTCATGAGACAAACTAGTGTTTTGGCACAAGGCCTTGGCAAAATCTTATTTGTAGTCTTGGCACGAGGCCTTGGCTATGTGGTTATGATAGTCTGGCATTATGCATTCCATCATTATGAAAGTGGTTATTGATATTGCATGTGATCATTCGACTAGTAGAATATCAATGTGAGTAAGTAAATGGCATTATTTCATTTTACCTTTGCCATTTTATGCTGAAGTGCAAGTTTAAAAGGCTTTTGTTTTAATTATAAATTGCCTTAAGTGTTTATGATTATTTATGAAAGCTTATGCTATAATGTTATCCTTACTGAGCATATGAGCTCACCCCTTTTAATGTTTTATTTTTCCCAGGATTATGAAGAAGTAATTTATGAATGACCTGCAGGGATAGTATGAGGGGATATGAAGACAAGATGTTTTTTTATGATGTAATGTAAAACTTATGGATGTATCTAGTGTTTCCAAGGATACTAAACCAATCGGTCTTTCGAGACTTGATCTTTCTTGTGATCATGCCAATGTTATGTAATATGCACCGACTCTGGGTAACTAGGGTCGGGGCGTTACAGGGAAAACCAAAATAAACCAATAAAAGATTTGAATGAAAAACCCCAAATTTCACCAAAAATTGGAACATAAAATTCATTTGCATTATAAATGAAACTAAAACCAATTTTTACAGAAACATTAAAGTGAAATAAATATTAAGGTACCATGAACATAGCAAGATAATTCACAAAAATTGCACACACAATGGAATCACCTACCAATGTAACAAAAACCCTTGAATCTCCGTGCTAAAATCAAATCGCAACCCCACCACACCAAGAGAGACCTAGATCAAACCTAAAACCACAAGAATAGGCCACTAAAGACCAATGTTAAACCCTAGGTTTTAAATCCTAGTTTTTGGATATTATGAAACTCAATGATAACTGATGAAACCCTAAGAACAATGAATGAAACCCAATGTAGTTTGGAAGAGGAAAGAAAAGGGCTCATTTTCTTGAAGTATCTTTAAGTAATCACTCCAAAACACTAGTATCTGAAATTTAAAAGATCCAAAATTTATGGTTTGTTTGAAAATGATTTATTAGGTCAATTAGGAACTGGAATGGAGGAATAATATTGAGAATTGAGAGATCTATTAAAGAAAGACTTTACCTCTTCAAATATGGGTGATTTGAGGAAGCCTATGAAGCTCGGCATCAGATCGCAATTAACCAGAGCTCCAAAGAGGGGGGATAGAGTTCAGACGCGTGGCTGGGTTAACTGGGTTTAGGTGAGACTTGGAATCACTGAAAAATCACAAATATTTAAAAAGTTATAAGATAATCAAAACTTATTTTTTAAACAGGAATTGGGCTTTCGGGCAGGCCCAACCCCTTAAATAAAAACCCAAATAAACCCTGGTTATGGATTTCTAAAAGCTCCAAATTACCTTAGTGGTGTTAATAGGTTAGGGGAGGTCACTTAAGAATTTGAATGGATGAAAAATGTTGAAAAATGAAATATTCATAAAAGATAAATTATTTATTTTTTAATCTGGAATTGGGCTCATGGTTTGGCCCAATTCATGAATACTTATCTATTCCTCCCTAAAACCTAGGTAAACCCCCAAAACAAATCAAGGATGTAAAATAATGAAAAATACTTTTATAATATGTCTTGTATGTTAAAATTCTCCCCACCATGAAGGAATTTCCACCCCGGAAAGTCAACATGAAGCTTGGTTGGAAAATAAGAATGGGTAATCTTCCTCGACCCATGACTTTCGCTCCCATGTCTCATGTGTATCATTCTCATGCTGCTATAAAACCTGAACTAATGGAATAGACTTCCCTTGAAATATCTTCTCTTGGGAGTCCACTATTTTCATCGGCCTCTCAACAATAGACAAGTCAGGCTCTATCTCCAGTTCTTCCCAACTCAACACATGGGATGGATCCAGGTTGTATTTATTCATCTGGGAGACGTGGAAGACATCACAGATGGACGTCAACTGAGAAGGTAAGGCCAAACTGTATTCCACCATTCCAATACAATCGGTGATCTCAATGTGCCCGACATACCGTGGCATCAGCTTAACTTGCTTCCCCAATCAACGATGGCCCAAACGAGGGGTGACTTTTAAGAATAACCTTTCACCTATAGAAAACTATAGGTCTCGATGCCTCCAGTCATCATAAGATTTGTGATGACTCTGAGCTATCAATAAGCGCTGCCTGATCAAATTGACCTTCTCAGAAGCCTCCTGCACATGGCTCGGCCCCAACAGTGAAGTCTCTCATACCTCAGCCCAACATAGGGGGGACCGACATGGCCGACCATAGAGCGCCTCAAAAGGGCCCATTAAAATCGAGGATTGGTAACTATTATTATAAGAAAACTCAACCAATCTCAAATGGCTATTCCAAGAACCTCCAATGTCCAGGACACAAGAATGAATAATATCCTCCAAAATCTGATTCGTCCGCTCTGTCTGACCATCCGTCTGAGGGTGGTATGTCGTGCTCATCTAAATCTCAGTCCCCAAGGCCTTCTAAAGGCCTTACCAAAATCGAGAAGTAAAGCGGGGGTATATATCTGAGACAATAGCTGATGGTACACCATGGAGTCTCACCACATCCTGAAGATACTAATGGACCAACTCATCTACTTTTGTTGTAACTTTTATCAGAATGAAGTGGGATGATTTGATCAGACGATCAATCACCACCCAAATGGAATTCTGACCCCAAGTTGTACGAGGTAAGCCAATAATGAAGTCCACGGTGACCTCGTCCCACTTCTAGGTAGGAATGGGTATTGGTTGGAGAAAACTGGAAGGCCTTTGGTGCTCTGCTTTAACCAGCTGACAAGTGTAGCATCTCGAAACAAAGTCTGCTATATCCTGACTCATACCAGGCCACCAAAACATCCGACGGACATCATAATACATCTTAGTAGAACCCAGATAGACAACCCACTGAGACTGGTGGCTATCTTGCATCACTACCTTCCGCAGAGATAATGGCACTACTGAACGGCCCTTGAAGCACAAGATTCCCCCAGGAGAGGACGCCCAATCAGAGGATGTCTCCCCAACATGAAGGAACTACATCGACTGCTGAAAACGATCATCCCTGGGTTGTTCCTAGTGAATCTACTCCAATAGATAAGGAGTCAATTGGAGGCTTTCCAAGAATGCCCCTCCACTGTGTTCCCTAGTCTCCACATGCATCTGAGAAAAGAGCCCCATCAATGTCCACTCATCAGTATACTTCCTCAAATCCTGCACTGGAACTCTTCTTCTCAAAGCATCGGCCACTACATTACCCTTTCCTGGGTTATAGAACATGTCAAAGTCAATCCCCTGCAAGTAATTGATCTAGCAACGTTGCCTCAAGTTGAGTTCCTTCTGTGAGAAGATATAAGCCAAGCTTTTGTGATCAGTGTATACCACAAACTTCTCCCCAAAGAGGTAGTGACACCAAGTATTCAAACATGCATCACTGCTGCCAACTCCGAGTCATGGTTCGGGTAGTTATTTTAATGTGGTCGAAGTTGGTGAGAGCCATATGTGACCACATGATCATCCTGCATAAGCACACACCCAAGACCCATACGAGAAGCATCACAATAGACCACATATCCCTTTCCAGCCTCTGGAAAAATCAGCATGGGGGCGGTAGTCAGCCACCTCTTCATCTCTTAAAATGACACCTAACATTATGGAACCCATAAAAACTTCACCCCTTTCCGGTTGAGGGAAGTGATCGGTGAAGCAAGCTGAGAGAAATCTAGAACGAATCACCTGTAATAACCATCCAAGCCAGGAAAACTCCTCATCTCGAACACATTCTTCGGTTTCTCCCACGACATGAAGACACTAATTTTATCATGTTCCACTAAAACTCCATGTTCTGAGATCACATTACCCAGAAATATCACCTCTCTGATCCAGAAAGTTCACTTTGACAACTTTACATCGAGGCGGTGATCCCGTAATGTACCCAAAATGATCCTCATGTGGTGTTCGTGTTCCTCCTTAGAGCAAGAGTAAACCAGAATGTGTCCACGAACACCAAAAAAAGGAATCAAGATACTGATGGAACACCCTACTCATAATTTCCATAAAGACTTCTAGAGCATTGGTCAATCAAAAGGGCATGACCAAAAACTCAAAGTGGTCGTACCTACTTCGGAAGGCTATATTTGGGATATCTGACTCCTTCAACCTGAGTTGATGATACCCTGAACGTAGGTCTATCTTTGAGAACCACTTTTCCCCCATAAACTGATCAAACAAATCATCTATTCTGGGTAATGGGTATTTGTTTTCAATTATTACCTTATTCAGCTTCTGGTAGTCAATGCAAAACCGGAGGGATCCATCAGCCTTTTTTTCGAACAACACTGAAGCGGCCCAAGGAGAGATGCTCGGGAGAATGAATTATTTGGATTCTAAGTCGTCCAACTGTATCTTTAATTCCCTCATCTCGGTGGGGGCCATGCGATAAGAGGGAAGAGATATCAGCTATGTTCCCGGTGCCCGATCAATCGAGAACTCCACATCCCGCTCAGGGGGAAAACATGAAAAATCATATTGGAATACCTCTAGAAACTCATTCACTTCATGAGGTAGTGAACATTTAGGGGAAAGACCATCCTCTAGCACAAGAAAAGATAACTGGAAGATAACACTTCACAACTCTGGGAGTGGAGGCCCTACGCGACCTCATCGAGGATCCCATTCTCCAAGAAAAACCCGACGACTCCCATCAGGAGCAGTGAAACTCACACGCTGTCTATAGCAATTGATGTGTGCCTGGAAGTGTACTAGCCAATACATCCTAATAATGACATCAAAAATGTCCATATCTAAGACCAAGAGGTCCCAATACATCTCAACCCCTGACACAGAAAGCACACACGAGGGGCACCTAAGGCCCTACTTATTTATTATTCCCAGCGGTGTCACCAACTCCATCGCGAAAGACATCAAATCAGTTGGAAAATTAAGAATGTCCAGAAAATGGGTAGAAATGAATGAAACAGAGGAACCATTATCAAAAAGGGCAATAGCTATAGAAGATGTGATCAGAATGGTACCTCGAACTTTCGATGGTCCCACCTCTAATCCTACTGGTGACTGATCAACTGCATGGAGATGTCCTGTATCTGCCAGAGGACAACCGCTAGTCTGTGGTGTGCCCTAAACTGGCTCTGCCCAGACGATGATCCATCCCTACAACCACGAACACCAAATCAAGATCCCCCAGTCCTCGACAACTCAGACGGTACTGTCACACCTCATGAAGCCACTGACCATGCCCCACATGGGAGTAGACGTGCCACACTGCAGAAGCGCTGCAAATACCCTATACCTCCAAACTAGAAACAAGGCTTCAGAGGAAGTGAACATGCTAGTCAGATATGCCCAGGCCTCCCACACTGGTGGAACACGACCAATCTCGCATCAGAAGTCGCGGAAGAAAACTGTCTGGAAGAGTGGCCTGATCTGCCCCTTCCTTTCTTCACATGATCCTCCTGCTTCCTTTTCTTCACTGAGGAGATTCCACTGCCCACTACTGATACTGAATCATAGAAATCATCCCTACCTTTCCTATCAATCTCCACCATGCACGCCCGATCAATGAACACAACATAGGTCCTTAGCATAAACAAGAACACCTGAGAGTATATCTCTGGTCGCAATCCTTTCTCAAACCTATGGGCCTTCACTTGCTCGTTAGAGACAATTTCAGGAGCATACCGAACCAACTCAGTGAAACAGTTGGCACACCCCATTAGAGATAGATTCCCCTGAACAAGTCCTATGAACAGTCTAGACCTTGAATAAGCCAACACCTCAGGGTAGTACTCTTCATGGAAGGCAGTCTTGAAATCTCCGCAGTGAATTTGCTCATTCTTCCCAGCCTGAAGCACAAACTCCCACCATTTACCTCTAAGACCATCCAACAGAAAGGAGGCACACTTCACCCTGAGCTCCTCGGGTGTTTCCAAGAACTCAAACATACGTTCGATCTTATTAATCCATTCTTTTGCTTCCTGGGGTTCTGAGCTACCTCGGATGGTAGGAGGCTTGTTTTTCAGAAATTATTGTGATATATCTTTTCTAGGACCTGCCTCTTCTGACCTAATAGGAATAGGAGCAAGAGCTTCTCCCTGTCCCAAAGCATGGATAGCCCGAACCACAACCTCCACAAGCCTATGATCAATCGGTGTGGGAGAACTCTCTCCAGCTTCCTCCTGTGGGCGCATGGGAGCTTTGTGGGGAGGCATGTTGCTACAAAATGAAACAGTCACAAAACAATAGTCAATACCACAATTTTGAAAAATTGTAATAAAATACATCGAATATAAATAAACTAAACACATTCCAGTAATAAAAGAAACAACTACTCCACATCTACATGATGTCCACATGTGGTCTATTTTCCACATGTCTCACCTGGAAGTGACGTCAATCCATAAATTAAAAAATCCCCTGGTGACTCAAGGTCTACCATGAGAGGTGCGGGCCAGGCCCCCTACTCACAACCAATACCCCGAGGCCCAATAGTCCTAGCTCGTGTCTATCCCGACTCATCCCAATATAACAATATAACCCAAAAACATTAACCTCATATGATACCATTTTGTCATGAACCATATCTGGTCGCCACCATTAACTGCACCAAACCCGGCCCGTGGCAAGGCCCGAAGGGCGTTCCCTATCCCCATGGGCTGGCACATGTGCTCGGGTATCAAACAAATCTGGTTTGGGAATGATTTAAATGAGTATGAAAGCATAAATCATAAAAAAACAATCAATTATTAGAATCTGGAATTTTCATGCTAAAACATTATTCACAAAACTCGATCTGAATACATATGTTTAAAGACACTACAAGTGGTCTAAAAAAAATAATGACAACATAAAGACATCCCAAAGGTCTCCGCATGACAAGGGGATCATCACCTGCAAGCCTTCTCCACAACTCTGCCCCAACAATGGGGACTAACACCCAAAACCACCATCACCCTTAGCCTTCCCTTTACCTGAGTCAAGCATAAGAATGTCTACATACACCCAAGGGGTGTAAGTAGGGTGTGAGCCTAATCCCAATAGGATACCACCAGATTATTCCAAAGAGCATGAAATACAATGTGAACAAAATAAGCAATTTTAATACACAAGGTGAACCAATGTTAAAATTCAAAGAAATGAAACTATCAAATGAAAACATTTTTGAATCCGAGAATTTCAGAATGTTAACACATTAAATAGACATGCGAGATACTATAAACAACTTCCAAAAACACCCCAAAACAAGGGTAAATACCAAAAATCCAATGATCATCAAAATCGAGAACACCCCTAAGCACTAGGTTGTCTCGGTCCCTATGTACCTCGTACCTCCGTGTAGAGTAACCATATAAAAATCCACTCTCGTGCATGAACAACTAGTAGGGAACATACCCATAACCAAGTTGTCCCCAGACATCATCCATAGAGATTAGTTATATTTTTCATTATCCAAATGCTAAGTGGAATAGGGACAAACCCCATCTGATCCACTAGTCGTACTTGTACAAATCCGCCCCACCTAGGTACCCGGGCTTCCCCTTTTGTGCTCAAAAGCATTCAGAAAACAAAAAAAATCCTTTTGCATATAAAATATCACTACTAGTCACAAACAAATAGTACCGTAGCTACATAAATTTTATACCATTTAAAACACACAAAAAAATAATTTTAATTTTAATAAAACAACCTCTAAAAACATCACATTGTTTTGATCCCAATTCTCTTAAAGATATCCACTTTTCACACTATGTGAACACTATTAAGTCATTAATAAAAAATTCAGTTCAATACCCTTTAATGAAACCAACAATTCAGTTATGGGGCATCCCAAAATGAACCAATAAATGATTCGAATGAAAAACCCCCAATTTCACAAAAAATTGGAACTTAAAATTCATTGCCATTATAAATGTAACTAAAACAAATTTTTACAGAAACATTCAATTGAAAAAAAACATTAAGGTACCATGAACACATTAATCTAATTCAAAAAAATTGCACACAAAATTGAATCACCTAACAAAGTAAGAAAAACCCTAGAATCTCCGTGCAAAAATCAAATCGCACCCCCGCCGCACCAAGAGAGACCTAGATCAAACCTAAAACCACAATAATAGGCCAATAAAGCCGAATGATAAACCCTAGGTTCTAAAACCTAGTTTCTAGACATTATTAAACTCAATGATAACTGATGAAACCCTTAGAAAAATGAATGAAACCCAAAGTGGTTTGGAAGAGGAATGAAAATGGCCCATTTTTTTGAAATATCTTGAAGTAATCACTCAAAAACACCAGTAGATGAAATTTAAAAGAGCCAAACTTTAGGGTTCATTCAAAGAAGATTTATTAAGTCAATTAGGAACTAGAATGGGGGAAATATATTGATAATTGAGAGAGTTATGAAATAATGACTTTACCACTTCAAATCTGGGCGATTTGAGGAAGCCTATGAAGTTCATCACTAAATCAAGATTAACCAGAGCTCCAAAGAGGGGGAGAGAGTTCAGACACACGGGTGGGTTAATTGGTATTGGGTGAGACTAGGAATCACCTAAAATTCCCAAAAATTTAATAAGTTATTACATAATCATTTAAAAAAAATAGGAATTGGGCTTTATGGAAGGCCCAACCCCTTAAATAATAACCCAAATAAACCCTCGTTATGGATTTATAAAAGCTCCAAATTACCATGGTGGTGTTAATTGGTTAGGGGAGGTCACGTAGGATTTTAATGGATGAAAAATGTTGAAAAATGAAAATTTTATTAAAGATAAAATATTTATTTTTTAATCTAGAATTGGGCTCATGGTTTGGCCCAATTCATGAATACTCATCAATTTATCCCTAAAACTTAGGGAAACCCCCAAATAAAAGCAATGATGTAAATTAAATGAAAAATACCTTTAAAATATATCTTTTATGTGATAGAATATCTATCTTAGTGATTATTCCACATTATTTTTGTTCTTTGTGATTGTGCTAACAAGAGCACTTCCAGGTCAACAAGAACAGAGACATGGATCATTCATTGGGTGTTCATGCATTGTGACTCCTTCTCCAATATTATTCATGTTCTCTTCTTGTTAATGTTTCACAATGGTTGGCAGAACATCACCATGTGGTAGTAGGAGAAAAGTATCACGGCTTGGTGGGACACATAATCGGTTAGAGGCTATGGAACAAGGTCGTGATGGTGTCACAAGGTCATGGAATCCTGGCTATTGTGGCATCTGGAGCCATCTGCACTGTGGGCAGTGGGGGAAACTAGGCAGCATGCCCCGACAGTGCGCTGACGCGACATAGGCTGTGACTAGTAGGTGCTACGATATTGTAGTGGGTCGGCATCAGTTAGGATGGACGTTAAGTTGGGTGGGCCCATGGGGTGGGCCACGACGTACACCTACAAGTAGTACAGTGAGGAAAGCGTGTAGAGGGAAGTGGTTAGCCTCAGCCTCCCATGGGCTGCATGAATTGAACACCAATGAATCATCTAGTCTAGACCTCAGTCGTCCCACCAATCAAGGCCTTGTTGGTATAGTAAACTGGGCCGCCAAGCCACCAATGCTCAAAAAGTACCAGACGACTAATACAGGATTGGCCTAGAAATACAGACCGAATCATGGGGCGACCTGGCATTCCAGACCCATGGTCGATCTGGGAAAGTTCCGGGTCGGAATAAGTCGGTCCCGACCCAACAGGGTCAAGTCACATAGGCCCAAATGGGGCATGTCATGTGGGACTCCCAAGATGGGATGGTTTGGATGATCTGACCATGTTAGTTGAGGCTCAGACACAACTGGGACCTTTTTACTTAAATACAAATAACTTTCAAACTAGAAGTATAGTTAACATGTCATCTATAGCGTTGGGACCCTTATGATGAGATGGACTATGTTTATAATCTAAGTGAGTTTTCATTTCATTCATGATATGACTGATGGATTGAGGATTAAAATATTCTTGAATCAAATACACTAAGGGAAGAAATACTATAGATGTGTAGGACAAAATGGATATGATGAGAAGACTTCAGTGGTCCAAAAAACAAGAGGACCATTGTGGTTATTATGTTTTGAGGACATCATTGGTCCATCAGAAATGTATACCTTAATGGTATAGTAGAATAGTGAACATTAGTGGTCCAATAGATGAGTGATCCTCAGTGGTCAGGCAGCAGAGCGAACCTCAGTGGTCCACCGGCCAATCGGACATCAGCAGTCCAGTAGACGAGCGAAACTGAATGGTCTTGTAGATGAGCAAATCTCAATGGTGAAATAGGTGAGCAGGATATAGTGGATCATCAGGGATGTGTACCTCAGTATTACAAGATTAATATTGCTTTACGACTAAAAATAATATTTTTTATACATTTAGTTATAATTGGTGTGATATATCTTTTCTTTGTGGTGTCATTGTGTGATCTTTATAGTGGTCTTCCTTTGTGGTCTATTTTTTGTGGTTTGGTTTCTCAACTGCATATTGTGTTACTGACCCATACATGGGTTTCACCTACATTTTTCATGTCTGGTGCAGGTGATTGATGCCATGACAAATATCATGGTGGTCTATGACTAGGTGGTGACTAGTGAGATGGGATGGGCAGGGTGTACTTATATTGATTTTGATAAGTACCCATAACCTACCCATTAGGTAGGTTTTGATCAGACAAACCATGGCATTTGTACATTCCTTTGTAGTTTTGGGCTTATATTCTATCCCCTTAGTATTTTTAATTTGTATTGCACTCTTAGTAGTTGTCTCAGTGACTATTGATTTTTTCTTAGTGTTTTCTTTCAGTAGATTGATATTTATCTTTTGTATAGGATTTTAGTAAATGCCATAAATTTTTGTGGTATTCCTACTAGGATCTAGTCATCATCCCCTAGCCTATGGAAGGCGTGATTGGGGTTGTCATGACATGGGCCCTGGGGACGGGTTGTGATAAAAGTTTAATATAAGAACATCATAACAATAAATATACTAATATTTTGTTATTATTATGGTTTATACTACACATACAAACACTTCCATCAAATGGGTAATAAACTTACCATTCATGTTTAGGGAGAACTACCGCCTCACGAAATAATATATTTTGTTTTCCTATTTTAACCTATATTGGTTAGGAATTGTAATGGAGAATAAAATTTTATATGATATTTATCATATTTATGATATATTTATGTTCCTGTAATTAATATATTACACATACCTTTAATAAATCATATTTTTTTAGATATGATAATTTGTTATAGGGAACGGTGGACTACGACCTCGTCAATGTGACGTCATTGGTTTAGACTCTAAATTTAGTGTGTTAAAGATGAGTTTACTGAAAATATATCTTATATAACACATAATAATTATAATATAATTATATTATATATTTGTGTAAATTTCATTTGAAATATTTATTTCAAAATAATAAAATCACGGAAATAATGTTCATGTGTACGTACGACGAGCCGTCTTTATGAACGGTGTATTCCACATAATATTTCTATATTTAATATATTGTTTTAAATACTTATATAATAAAAATATATTCCATTAAATTCATTTTTATGTTATTAAAATATGAAATACAATATCATTGAATGTGTGTCATGAATAATGAGTTAATCATGTATGATAGACAAAGCCGTTATTACTCAAAATTTGACATCAGCTTTGAATTGTTAATAAAAAGGTTATATAAAGTCATGAGTGAATCATATATGGAATTATATATATTAATATTCTTCTATTTTTGATTTATAATAAAATTATATTCATTATACAGGTTTTTGGAACATGTACCTTTAAATTCATGACTTGTGGTAAGGGTATTCTTATCTCACATTTTTATCCACGAGATACATGTCATATTCATCACTCAATTATTTTTATTGGTGTATATACTGACCATGAATTTATTTATGAATTATTGTAACTAAATTTACTATTATTTATATATTCATTTTAATATACATATTTCAAGTGGTTTATGGTTCAAAATTTACTAAATCAGTAAATTAGTTTTTCGCCAATAAACGTATTATGAAACACATGTCATGTTATGCACGTATATTTTTTTATGATGTGAATATAATTTCCTTTAAAATGTAATATCATGAATATACATATAATCATGATATTTTGATATTCCTTTAATGTTTTTATTTCTATGAAAAAATGATTAATGGTTACCATAATGGTAACCATTTATTGCTATAATCCTAGCACATATCAAATTTTTTTATGATTATACTTCCATTAATAAAATCGTATGATCCATATTTCATGAAACATCATGAAATTAATTATCCACTAGTTATACATGATTTATTTTTTTATTTTTACTATTTCCCATTTTTTGTTAATTTTGAGAATTACGAAAACAAATTATGATAATTCTACATTATTTCCCCATTTAGTCATAAGTCCACATTCATTAAAACCTTGTTTTCTAAAAATGTTTTCACAAATTTTTTTATTATCTTATTACATTTTATTCACATTATTACACATGTTTTACCTTTTTATTTAAATATGTTTAATAGAATATTTTTATAATTTTCCGATTAGGGTACTTTTCTAAAAATTTATGATGCAAATGAAATGTCCATCTAATAAAGGCTTACATATTATCTTGGACGTAATTTCAATATGAATCCATTTTAGTTTATATATAAGTTTAAAATAAAATTATTTTACTAATATTTTTGAAATATTTTACTCTAAATTGACTGTCTATGGATTTGTTTTCAAATTTTTTTATGTTTTAAATGTAATAAATATTATTTTCAAAACTCACATTATATGTTTTCAAAAACGATATTTTAAAAAATGGATCTTGAAGACCTATAAATTTATTTATAAATTTTTAAAGACTTTTTCTTTTAATATGGATTTCAATTTATTTCAAATATAATTTTTATGTTAAACATATTTTCAATGATAAAGGATTCCAAAATGTTATCAATATTTCTTAATTCCTATTCATGGTGTTTTCAGAAAAATAATGTTTCACAAATGATTTAGGTTTTAAAAATTATTGTGTTAGTGGAAATTATATTACCCTCGAAAAAAAATTTAATTAATTTTTATGCCCTTATTTATATGGAATGGATTTATGAATTAGTTATATGATTAAATATTTTCAATGAACGTATTTATTCCTCCAGAAATGTTCTGTGTGATATCTCAAAATAATTCTACATAGATTGTGGAATAATTTTGTATGGTTTTGGAATAACATTCATATTATATATTGGGTGATTTCTATTTTTATGAATGATATTTATGATATAAGACTCTACTCAATAGGTTAGATGATTTTAGATAGTTGATTCTGCAAATGGGTAATTATTTGATAAAATGATTATGAACAACTTACCTTTTCCATAGGTTATCATGTGATGAAATATTATTGATACATGTTTAATTAAAGAATTCATGATAGAAATAATGTTTTGTTACCCTGTGGATCAAGTATGTATTAATTCATTAGGTGATGGGTGAGACCATTATATCACTCCAATGCATTGGGTAATGATAAATGTTTAATGTGATAAAGATGTTAAATGATTGGAATCCCAATCCTAAAACAAGAGTGATACATTTGACTTTAACAGTAGGGTATAAAAAATAGAATATAAAGCCTGAAAAAGAGGTTATTTTAAGCCTAAATGAAGAGAGTGAACTGGTGGATATCCTAATACATGAAAAAGTGGGCAAAAAGAGGTAATCCCAATCCCAAAACAAGAGTCTTCATAGGACGGGAATCCCAATCCAGAAACATGAGAGTACACTGGATACTATCTAAAGCCCATAGTTGGTACATTCATTGTTAGACCAAGGTCGTAGTAGGTACACATATGACTATACAATGAATAATATGTTATGATGGTCATGGTCAATAGCCCAGACAAATAATTTTCTATGTTTATTTGTTTTCCACAAAATCTATATCTTATGAATATGATAAGATAATATGATTTTTATTATTAAAAAACATTTGATTCATGTCTTATGAATGGACCATATTTATTCCTTGTCTCATGTATATGAGAATTGATATAGAGGGAATGGTATTCAAATGTTATTATAATGTTCTTGTGACCTTATGTTTTTATAATGCCTATGTATTTCCTTTTTTCCCTTATCAAGCATTCAAGGATAATCCTTTCTTATGTTTCTATTCCTTATATTATAAACAATGGTTTTATGTATGAGTAATAATGATGAGGAAAATTAAGGGAGATGTTTATGATCATTCAATAGACTTAAATAACATGTTACCACATTCCAAATACACTATTCTATTATGATCCCTGACTATATACATTTTTATTGTGCTGAATATTACCCTAAAATATTGAAATGTATATCTATCTTAAGAATGGGACTATATTGTTGGTATAAAATATAAGGATTAGAAAAAAATTTGAAACTAGGATTTGAAAAATTTAGTGAGATACATAGGTATATTTTTAATTATATGTATCATGGTGTATCTAAGGATGAGTTAACAATGATTTAGTTTTTAAGAAATTGTCCTAGAATTTTGGTAATGGAAGGACAGAATGGTTTTATAGAAATACATGCATGTTGGGATACTAAAAATTAATGTGGGTATAGAAAAAAAAATATTTCAATTGAAAAAAACTCTCAAATGATGCATTGGCCTTTACAAAAGTGTAACCTGATACATGAAAATATTCCCTACAATACACCTGGTTTGACAATACCTTAGGTATATGCATTTGTAATTCACAAAATATTTTCAAACCATAATGACGGATTTTAATACCTATTTACTATAAAAGACATGTATAATACTAAGGTGTCATTGATTAATGGAGTTGGTGTCCTAATTTAGAAACCCTATAAGTTATTTTTCATGATTAATAGTTTTAATTCATTGATAAACATTTCTCATGCTATGATATGTGGTATATTCAATATAACAACTAAAAAGGAAATGGTTATCATTGAATCTATCAAATGTGGAATGTATGGTAAATATAAAAATCAATGTAATGTGAGGAAATATAATGAATATTATCAGTGTATTGGTTATAGAACTAAAGATAAAGAGTTACCAAGTTACATATGAAAGGTATGGGATGTTCATATAGTTTTGTAGACATTGAATGTAAAAATAATGATTATATTCAGGTTGATGGACCATAATACGTTATTAATATTCCATATTAAAATAATTATACACTATGGAATTATTTTATAATGAGTGAGAAATGGTTTCAGAATAATTTGGAATTATTGAATTATAAATATTTTGTAATTAAAGGATTTCATTATATGAATCCTTATAGATATGTTTATTATTTTTATAAGTATTTCTTTATGTATTTAAAGAAATGGATAAAATTATACTCGATGAACTATAAAAGTGATTTAATGGAAATATGATGTTAATGTAGAACAGATTATTAAGGGAATGATAACACATAATATATTACTTATAATAATATACAATTTTTTGGATAATGATATCCTGGATATGAATAAGTAAATTGGATGGTACATTTTATCAATGAAATGATAATGGATCTGTTGACATTGTTGTCATTCTTTCATGGATTTATGTTAAAACATTGATTTATTTATAGAATATATACAATAAACCTTGAAATAAGAAAGAATGAATTTTTTTAGTAAGGATTTATCATAATTTAGGTGATTAACATGTTTAATGATAATACAATATGAAGGTATTCTCATATTTGGTATGTGAGAAATAAGAGATAATTTGTGATATATGTGGGTGTGATGTTAATCTATTTTTTATAAATTTAGTAACCATACTTATAATGTTTTGTAAATTCATCATCCGAAAGGGTTAAATGGTTAATCATTTATGGAATGTTTTATAATAAACATAAAATGAGGTTTTAGGGAATAATTTTCTTATCTCTCTATACATAGATTTAGCCACATTGGATACCTTGTTATAATCATTTCATAATGATTGATATAATCAAATATCATTCTATTTTTGGATATCATATAATAATAATGATTTAATAATGAAAAATTCAACTTCATTTAATAAAATAAGAGACAATATAGAAATTGACAATGGGATAAATGATGGTGAGGTTTTATGGAAATCGTCAAATTTTTTCTTTTAAGGATAATTCATAAATTATAACAAAATAATCAAGAAATATAATTCATTCCCAATATTAAGATTATTGTTGATCAGTGGAATTTTAAATCATCTCATATTTATGACTTCGACACCAACAACATTCCATTAATAATTCACTTGTGTGTGATTGATGACCTCGATAACTCCCTTTAGATAAAAATTATTTTACTCAATGACAAAAATTTTACATTCCACCAATGACATTCTTTATAGAAACCCAGTTATAAGTTACTATGAGTAACAAGTATGATTCAAACACTCCTTTTTGAAGGATGTATTATAATTTATTTTTACGATATGTGATTTTATGAAAATATTATTCAATTATTATACCATTGATAACCAAGAAAAATTTAGAGGGGTGAATTATTTTCAAGAGTTTGTGAAATATTTTTTAAAATTAATGTAATGTTACTGATATATTATATTTCAACCAACACTGAAAATAGTTATTAAAAATTAAAGAACTAATTTTGTGAATTATAATAAATTAAACTATAGTAATATTTCAATAAAACCAATATAACATTTTTCTTTATCAACATTGATCAATGATGTTATTGTAAGTTACATGAGAAACTGACTTTCCTTGATGGCTTGTATAACACACAAGATCCTGATTAAAAAAAATATATAATTAAAAAAATATTCTTTAATATAACTTGATATGAACTATCCATTATTTTTGAAGTTATGAATATGATTAACAAACATAATAAATACATGGTTGAATTCATTAGTAAAAAATTAAATTGAAATTAATATAAGGCCCAATAGAATATAAAGGTAATTTTTTAATAAAAAGTACTATTATGACCACAAATGGAATTTTATCATAATATATTAAATTAATTACTATTGGAAAAATATATTAAATAAATAACTTTTTTCTATATTCATTAAAATATTTTTTATATTTTTTAATGTATTTTATTATCATAACATAAGAACAATCCCAATATTACACATAAAAATATATATATTTATTAATGTTGTATTGAAATGTTTTAATAGAGAATACATTTTTAATATTTATTTTGGAAATTTTATAAATTTTAAATGTCAATATAAACATCATTATTTTATGATAAACATAAATAATATGTTTTGGTTGTTTTTTGGTATTTTTTCATAATGATTTATTTTTTGATTAATAGAAAAAAATAAAGGATATTAATTGGAAACTTTTTTTTATCAAATTTAAATATAAGGATGAAATATGTTTTCATATAATTTAACGTTAAATTTTATAATATACCCATTAATTATTAAAATAGAGTTCATTTAAATCATTTTATGTTTGAAATGAGATATTAAAACATACAACACATTTGAACATTTATACTTAAAAACCCTCAT
The DNA here is from genome assembly GCA_963277665.1 of Viscum album. NCBI lineage: Eukaryota > Viridiplantae > Streptophyta > Magnoliopsida > Santalales > Viscaceae > Viscum > Viscum album. The sequence continues at coordinate 1,665,588,715 of OY728137.1, forward strand.
TTGTTGTCTTGTAAAAAAGGATTAAATTTAAATTAATATCAAACACATGAATGATTATAATTTGGAAAAATGGATTTCATATTTAGAATCATAATAATTTATAATCATTAATAAGTATAACATAGTTTTTTACCATGAAATATTATTGAAATTAAATACATTGATTATGCGGATAATAAGAATAATAAATAACTAACCCTTAAAACCATGGGGGAAATGACCTATAATCATGTACATAATATTATTTTGTATATATATTTAACCTATTATCCCATTCCATTCATTATTTTCAATTTTTTATTCACGTTTAATGGAAAAACATGATAGAATTTTCTTTTAAAAAATTTACAAGAATCTCATTCCTTCAACTCAATAAATAGGCACTCAACCATCCCAAATATTCACAACTCTTAAACAACATTGTTTTTGTGCATATATTTCTATATATATTACCAAAATAACTCCCTCCTGATTTTATGTCTCATAATTTGATTAAATCCACCCCAATATTCCCTTTGGTGAAATCAAAAAAGAGTTAGCCAATTTAGAGGTAACCCCATTTCTCAAGCTCCTATGTTTTATTTTCATTCAAGATCCCCTAAAATATTATTATTAAATTAATATATAATTAACTAATTATATGAAATATGATGATAATTTTTCATTTTATTTTATTATCAAAACATACACAGACATCCATCTAATGGTTAGAAAAAATATTTTTCATGTGTATAACGCACTACAGCCTCACGAAACAATGTTGTTAGTTTCTCATTTATGACCTCTAACTGTTATGAATTATAATGAAAAATAATTTTTTATTATATATATATATATATATTATATTTTGTATTTAATTATTTCTTATTTAATTTTTATATAACAGATACATTCATTTATTAAAATTGTGTAAATATGATAATTTCGTGTGGGGATGTGTAGACAACCACCTCCTAAAAGTGATGTGACTTTTTCACACTCTACATGGAATGAATTAAAGATGGTATTTGTGAAATTATATGATATAAATGATAGAGTAATTTTAAATTAATTATATTATATATATAAATAAATATAATTTAGGTTCTTTCTTTAATTATGATAAATAAACTGAAACATTGTCCATTCATATGTATCTCCTATTATCTCCATTAATGAGGTTTTCAATTTCATATTTGAGTATTTTATAGGTTATTTTAAATATTAATATATTAAATTTTTAGGATATATTAATAATGTTTTAAATTATTGAAATATTTAGTTATTCATCTATGTAATATGATGAATAATAATAGTTCAAAACACATTTGATAATCTAATTATTTATTAACCAAAATGATATATTAACGTGGACTTAATAATATGTGACTTATATAATGTTATAAGTTAATAAATATGGTATTAGATATAATAATATGGATATGTGTTATATGTAAACTAAACATATATGAGATTACAGTCGATGATCACACATTGGTTCTGATAGTGTTATAATTCAATTGGAGGAGATAGATTTGACTAGGATATCCTAGTAGCCGTGTTTATTCCTTATGATGTTATTTTTGGTATTGACTTGCTATCTATAGTCCATTATTAGAACAAGTATTATATGCTCATAGTGTTGTGTGTTCACTAAGATGAAACAAAAGTTTCCATTATCTGTGAATAGTAAATCAATACAGCATAGGATGGACCTGCACATAGGTGGGTTCTATCAATCACTCGTCAGTTGTCTAAAATGAACCGCCTTGAAATGGATGATATGAGTCCACAGATTCATACAATGGTGGATGAGTACAAGGACGTTTTTAATAGGATGTTCCAGGACTATCTCCTCTAAGATAGGTATACATATATGTTGATCTATACCCCATGATAACACTAATATCTACACCTACATATTTGATTGCCTCTACAGAGATCTAGAAGATTAGGGTACAGTTGGAGGTGTTCCAGATGAAGGGGTTTGTAAGGAAAAGTGTTTCACCATGGGATTCCCCAATGTTGTTTTCCAAGATGGAATACAAATGCTTGAGGTTATGAGTGGACATCTGGCACCCGAACCAGGTGACCTTTTTCAACGAGTATCATCTACTGAGGATGGGTGACCTCTTCAATAACATTGAGGGACACAGATGGTTCTCGTAGATATATCTACGATCAAGATATCACCATATTTGATTATAATATGAGGACATCTTGAATATATATATTATATGTCTCTACGAACACTATGAGTACTTAGTTTCATCATTTGGCATGAAGAACACCCCAAAAGTGTTCATGGGACTCATGAACAAGATCTTATAGTCGTATATAGATGGTTTTTAGAGGACATTATTGATGACATCTTAGTGTGTTCAACGGCCATGGGAGAGCACATGACACACTCGAGGATGGTTCTAGGCACACTCTGAGAGCATCAACATAACAAAAATATCATGAAGTGACAGTTTTGGATATGAATTTTCCACATCATGAGAAACTCCATCCCAGATACCGATGTTGTGGTGGATCTTGTGATGATAGAGGAGGTCTTTGTTTGGGAGACACCCAAAAGCATTACTAAGGTATAGAGTTTTCTTCGGTTGGATGGGTATTATTGGATTTCTGTACTAGACATATCCGCATTTGAAACACCCATGATGGAGTATAAGAATAAGGGAACACCCTTCATGTGGATATAAGGAAGTGAGTAGTGCTTTAAGAAGCTAAGACAGAGCTCTCCGAGTGCTCCTATTTGAGGATTCCATTAGAGGGCCCCAACAACGTGGTGTACTGGGACACATCAGGAACTTCTATTAGTTGTGTCTTGACTTTGGGGAATATATTGATATGTTATGTCTCATTATAGTTGATGTTTCATGGCAATAACTATCCAACTCATAACCTGGAGTTGGTTGCGGTAGTCGTCGCACTGATGGTGTGGTGATGAAAAATAATGAGAGAATGATTAAGCATCTACTCATACCACAATAGTCTCAAATATTTATATTTTCCAAGAAGGATTAGGACATAGTATAGTGGCATTGGCAGGTGTCCCTCCAGGAGTATGACTTTGAGATATTATATACTCATTTGAAGGGTAACTTGGTGGAAAATGCTCCCAGAAATAGACTGAGTATACATCTACTGAACAAGGCCACAAAGTAGTTGGTCTTTCTGTAGATATCCTTTGTGGATAGATATGAGGAATATTTTCATCGGTAGATGGTATTTTCCCCTCCACTATTATATTGACATTTGGAGGCACAACTTGTAGATGAAAACTGTGAGACTACATATTCCCCGATGTCAATAGGGCAAGCCCCTGATGGATATTCCAATGGTGGGGATCATATAATCCTATTCAGATGATGAAATATTGTACCAGTTGTGTTACAGGAGGAAGTTTTTATGGCATCACATACATACCCTTCATTGGATCATCTAGGTATTGTGAAGAGGTTCCAGGCCCGATGACATCAGTACTAGTGGTCGGGGATGGAGAAGGTGGTGGCAGTGTTTTTCTCAAGAAACCTCACTTGTCAGCAAGTGAAGAAAAAACACTCGGTTACAACTTTCATGAAACAACCCCCATAGGTACTAGAGTTGAAATGTGATGGGATATCGATAGACATAGTGATGAGATTACTATGTACATTTAGGGAGAACAATACCATCTGGGTGACCATAGACCGACTCACCATGTTAGACTACTAGCGAACCATTCGAGAACATGATTCACAAGAGATATTGAGATGAAATTTTGTGTAGTATATAGTTTTAATCCATGGATTACCATCTATGATAGAATTAGGTAGCACATTAAGCATTACATCCTAGTTTTTTTAAGGGATTATAGGATGTATTTGGGACTCATATGTGCTTCAACACAACCTTTCACCCACAAAAGGATGGGAAGAGGGAGCATACCATACAGATCATGGAGGACATGCTTTGGTAATAACTTCATTTGTCATAGCTGGGAGAACCACCTAATACTGATGTAATTTTCATACAACAATAGCTACCACTGCACTATTGGTATGGAATCATTAGAGGAACTGTACGAATGACCCTGCAAGTGATCATTATGCTGGATAGACATAGGGGGGTGATCACTCATGTGTCTAGAGATGGTACTGGATACCACTGAGAAGGTTCAAGTCATCCAAGAGCAGATGAAAACCACAAAAAATGGACAGAAGTCCAATGCTGATCGGCAGCAGACACCCTTGGAGTTCAACGATGGGGACCATATATTCCTATGGGTCTCTTCTCGATAAGGGATTCATAGGTTTGTATAGGGTGGAATGTTATCTATGAGGGTCACCAGACCTTTACCAATATGTGGTAGAGGGGGTGGGTGGGCATACCACATGGCTCTACCTCCCTAGTTATTGTAGTTGAACGATGTCTTTGACGTAACTTCACTGAGGAGATACATAAACGAACCTTCTCACATCATCCACCACAATGAGCTAAATATTGGTGAAGGGAGACATTCACGAAGTACCTGGTAGAGATAGTTTATTGATAGGAGAAGACCCTTTGTGGATGATGGATTGCTCTAGTGTTTGTTTGTTGGAAGCACGAGAATATCCATGAGAGTAGGTGGGAGTGGGATGCTCTGATTCATGCTCAAAATCCACATTTTTTCATTATCTCTTGTCTTGAATTACAAGGATGTAAATCATTGAAGGGGTGAGTAAGGTAATCCCCCAAAATTCTATGATATTTTTCTAAAAAATTAAATGGAATTATTTTGAGATCAGGCTCTAAGAAGGTATGAAATTATGAGGACCTGAGTAGCCGAAAAATACTTTTGGAACTATTTTTAAACAGGATTGACACATCCTTTAGAGGTACCAGAGTTCCAATGGGATGAGATATTGATGGAATTTGTGATGTTCTTACCACGTATGTCCAGGGGGAACGATACAAACTAGGTGATTATAAACAGACACACCATGTCAACCTCCTTCCTACCCATTTTAGAAATGGTTTTGTAGACAGCATGGAACACTTCTACATTTAAGAGATAGTTCGATCCCTTGGAGTCCCAACTTATATACTCTCATACCATGTTTCACGTTTTACAAACAAGTTTTGGAGGAGATTAGATGCGGAGTTTGGGACTCAGCTCCACTAGAGTGTATCCTTACACCCTTATTATAATGGTCATATAGAGCAGACAATACAGACTTTAGAGAAAATTCATTGTGCTTGCGTTCTTGTTTTTGGTCACTATAGGGAGGAAAATCAACCACTAGATGAATTTGTGTACAAAGAAATATAACACTACACTATCATTGTGGCCCCGTTAAAGGAATTCTACGAATAACCATGTGGGTAACTATTATAATGGGAAAAACTAGGGGATTCAACACTCACGGGTCTAGATATGGTACATGCTACCCATTAAAAGGTAAGTGTCATTAAAAACCAGATGAAGACCGTACAAATTCGAAAGACGTTCCTTGATGATAGGCGGAGGAGATGTTTGGAGTTTGATAATGGGGACCATATATTTCAATGGGTCGGTCCTCGAAGAGGGATACAAAGAATTGGTCAGGGTGGCATGTTATCTTTTATATTTATCTGACCTATCCTGATACTGTGTTTAATGGGTGAGTTAGAATACCTCATGACTCTACCACTATAGTTACAGAGAGTGAATGATGTCTTCCACGTATCCCAACTGAGGAGATACTTTCACAACTATTTTCATGTCATTGACCATGGCTAGTAGGATAATGATGACGAGACAACATTTACGAAGTACTAGATTGATATAGAGGTTCAATATGAGGCGATCCTTTGTGGATGATCGAATCCACTGGTGCATGATCATTGAAATCACGTTAATTTGCAGGAGAGCATATGGTAGAGGAAGGATTAGATTCATGTTTTGTACCCCAATTCTTTAAATTATACCTTGTTTTCCTTACAAGATCTTAATTGCCTAATGGGGGGAAAGTAATGTAAAACCACAAAATTACATGGCTCTTTTTAAATTAAATGGGATTATTTAAAGGTCATTCACTAAGACGATATGTAACTATGAGTCCTAGAGTAGCTGGAATGTGTTTTTTAACAATGATTAATGTTAATTAAATAATATTCTGAGTGGTTTTTTCTAACATTTAAAGAGGTGCTTGGATCAGTAATCATTGGGACCCATTGAACTCAGATCATCCAGATGTGCCTAGAAAGTAATTAATATTTGACGGCGGGGGAAAACTGTGGATAATAGTTTTTGGCCATGAAAAAATAAATGAATAATTTTTTTTTAAATCCTTGTATCTGTTAGATAATACAAGGATTTGAAATCTATGAGTATAATAAAATTTAATGGGGTATGTTCCCCTGAGGTAGAGCTTAACATCGACCATCGTGTGTCAAGGTTGAAAATTAATTTTCAGTCTAATCTAAAGAAAAATAAAATAACCTAAAAATATATTTTATTATATTTTTTTCTTCATTATAAAGTGACTCATATTTTCTACTGTGTAGTAATGAATCAATGATAAATCCCTTTAATGACCCTCATTAATTAATTTTTTTAACTATGTTTCAACACAGTGTAACATAGATGTTCATTCACGTTTGGTCAATTAATATCCTTAAATGTTATGTATTATTTTTGGCATAATCCTGGGATTACTCTAAGGATTTTGTGAGTGGTTACGACGAAAAGAAATTCACTTTCTTTCACCATTGATGAATCACTAACAATGATGGGATGTAGATCAAGAACAATGAATAGAGGCATGTGATCTCATTCTTCCTCAACAAAGAAAATCATATCCTGTGTAGGATTTTGATTCTATTCTGCCTGAATTTCATTTCCCCTTTCTTTATTTTAAATGATGAATGTGGGATATCTCATGATGAAGTTATCCCATGAATCGATCATTCAAATGGGAGGGTAAATCATGTAGGATAAAAATGGGAAATGTGACGAACCAGATCTGGTCTCCACCATTAACGACAACAACCCCGGCCTGTGGAATGGCCTGAAGGGCATTTCCTATCCCCACGGGCTGGCAGTAGTTCTAGGGTATCAAACAAATCTGGTTTGGGAATGATTTACATGATTATGAAAGAAAAAATCAAAAAAAATCAATTATTAGAATTTGAAATTTTTATGCTAAACAATTCTTAACAAAACCAGATCTGAATACATATGTTTAATGACACTAAAAGTGGTGTAAAATAAAATAATGAAAACATAAAGACATCCCCAAGGACTCCACATAACAAGGGGGTCCTCACCCACAAGCCTTATCCACAACTCAGCCTCAGCTATGTGGACTAACACCCTGAACCACCATCGACCTTAGCCTTCCCTTTACCTGAGTCAAGCATAATCATGTCTACATACACCCACATGGTGTAAGTAGGGTGTGTGACTAAGCCAAATAGGATACCACCAGATTATTCCAAATATAATTCAATACAATGTGAAAAAACAAGAAATTTTAATACACAAGGTGAAACAGTGTTAAAATTCAAAGAAATGAAACTTTTAAAATGAAAACAGTTTTCAATCTGAGAATTTAAGAATGTTAACACATTAAATAGACATGTGTGATACTATAATGTAATTACAAAAACACCCCACAACAAGGGTAAATACTACAAATCCAACGAGCATCAAAATTGGGAACACCACTAAGCACTATGTTGTCTCGGGCCCTATGTACCTCATACCTCGGTGCAGAGTAACCATAGAAAAATCCATTCTTGTGCATGAGCCACTAGTAGGGAACATACCCATAACCTATTGGTCCCAAATAATCATCAACATGGTTTAGTTAGAGTTGTAGTTATCCAAATTCTAAGTGGAACAGGGACAAAACCCATCCGATCCACTAGTCGTACTAGTACAAATCCTCCCCACCTAGGTACCCGAGATTCCCCTTTTGTGGTCAAACAATTTCAGAAAACAACACACTTCCTTTTTCATATAAAATATCAATACTGGTCAAAAACAAATAGTAATGTAGCTAAACAAATTTTATACCATTTAAAAAACACAATAAAATTATTTTATTTTCAATAAAACAACCTCTCAAAACATCACATTGTTTTGCACCCAATGCTCTTTATGATATCCACTTTGCACACTATGTGAACAGTTGTAAGTCATTAAAACAAAATTTCAGTTCAATACCCTTTAATGAAACCTACAATTCAGTTATGGGGCATCCAAAAATGAACCAATAAAAGATTTGAATGAAAAAACCCCCAATTTCCCCAAAAATTGGAACTTAAAATTCATTTTCATTATAAATGCAACTAAAACCAATTTTTACAGAAACATTCAAGTGAAATAAAAATTAAGGTACCATGAATATAACATCCTAATTCACAAAAATTTCACACACAATGGAGTCACCTACCAAAATAACAATAACCCTTGAATCTTTGCGCTAAAATCAAATCGCACCCCCACCGCACCAAGATAGACCTAGATCAAACCTAAAACCACAAGAATAGGCCACTAAATCCCAATGTTATACCCTAGGTTCTAAAACCTAGTTTTTGGACATTATGAATCTCAATGATAACTGCTGAAACCCTATTAACAATGTATGATACCCAAAGTAGTTTGGAAGAGGAAAGAAAAGGGCTCATTTTCTTGATGTATCTTGAAGTAATCTATCCAAAACACCAGTAGCTGAAATTTAAAAGATCGAAAATTTATGGTTCGTTTGAAAATGATTTATTAGGTCAATTTGGAACGGGAATGGAGGAATAATATTGAGAATTTAGAGAGTTATGAAAGAAATACATTAACTCTTCAAATCCGGGTGATTTGAGGAATCCTATGAAGTTCGGCATCAGATCGCGATTATCCAGAGCTCCAAAAAGGGGGGAGAGAGTTCAGATGTGCGGCTGGGTTAATTGGGTTTGGGTGAGACTTGGAATCACTGAAAAATCCCAAATATTTAATAATTTATAACATAATCAAAACTTATTTTATAAATATGAATTGGTATTTTGGGCAGGCCCAACCCCTTAAATAAAAACCCAAATAAACCATGGTTATGGATTTCTAAATGCTCCAAATTACCTTGGTGGTGTTAATAGGTTAGGGGAGGTCACGTAGGAATTTTAATGGGTGAAAAATGATGAAAAATTAAATAGTTATAAAAGATAAAATATTTATTTTTTAATACGGAATTGGGCTCACAGTTTGGCCCAATTCATGAATACTCATCTATTCCTCCCTAAAACCTAGGGAAACCCCCCAAAACAAAGCAAGGATGTAAATTAAATGAAAAATAATTTAAAATATGTCTTTTATGTGAAAAGTCTCACCACCATGAAGGAATTTCTGCCCCAGAAAGTCAACATGAAGCTTGGTTGGAAAATAAGAATGAGTACTCTTCATCGACCCATGACTTTCGCTCCCATGTCTCATGTGTATCATTCCCATGCTTCCATAAAACCTGGACTAATGGAATAGGCTTCCCTCAAAATATCTTCTCTTGGGAGTCCACTATTTTCACCGGCCTCTCAACAATAGACAAGTCCGGCTCTATCTCCGGTTCTTCCCAACTCAACACATGGGATGAACCCAGGTTGTATTTATTCATCTGGGAGATGTGGAAGACATCACAGATGGATGCCAACTGAGAAGGTAAGGCCAACCTGTATGCCACCTTGTCAATACACTAGGTGATCTCAATGTTCCCGACATACTGTGGCATCAGCTTACCTTGCTTCCCCAGTCGACGATGGCCCAAACGAGGGGCCACTTTTAAGAATACCCTTTCACCCACAAAAAACTCTAGGTATTGACGCCTCCGGTCAGCATAAGATTTATGATGACTCTGAGCTGTCAATAAGTGCTTCCTGATCAAATTGACCTTCTCAAAAGCCTCCTGCACAAGGCTCGGCCCCAACAGTGAAGTCTCTCCTACCTCATCCCAACATAGGGGGGACCGACATGGCAGACCATAGAGCGCCTCAAAATGGGCCATTCAAATCGATGTTTGGTAACTATTATTGTAAGAAAACTCAACAAATCTCGAATGGATATTCCAAGAACCTCTAAAGACCAGGACACATGCATGAAGAATATCATCCATAATCTGATTCGCCCGCTCTGTCTGACCATCCGTCTGAGGGTGGTATGCCGTGCTCATCTTATTCTCGGACCCCAAGGACTTCTGAAGGCCTTCCCAAAATCGAGAAGTGAAGCGGGGGTCTCTATCTGAGACAACAACTGATGGTACACCATGGACTCTCACCACATCCTAAAGATACAAATGGCCCAACTCATCTACTTTTGTTGTATCTTTTATCATAATGAAGTGGGATGATTTGATCAGATGATCAATCACCACCCAAATGGAATTCATACCCCGAGGAGTATGAGGTAAGCCAAAAATGAAGTCCATGGCGACCTCGTCCCACTTCTAGGTAGGAATTGGTATTGGTTGGAACAAACCGGAAGGCCTTTGGTGCTCTGCTTTCACCTGCTGACATGTATAGCATCTTGAAACAAAATATGCTATTTCCTGCCTCATACCAGGCCACCAAAACATCTGAAAGACATCATAATACATATTAGTGGCACCTGGATGGATAGCCCACTAAGACTGGTGGCTATCTTGCATCACCATATTCCGCATAGATAATGACACTACTGAATGGCCCATGAAGCACATGATGCCCTCGGGATACGACGACCAATCAGAGGATGTCTCCCCACCATGAAGGAAATGCTTCGACTGCTAACAAAGATCATCCCTGGGTTGTTCCTGCTGATTCAACTCCAATAGAGAAGGAGTCAATTGGAGGCTTGCCAAGAATGCCCATCCACTGTGTTCCATGGTCTCTATATGCATCTGAGAAAAGAGCCCTATCAATGTCCACTCATCACTAGACTTCCTCAAATCTTGCACTGGAACTCTTCTTCTCAAAGCGTCAGCCACTACATTACCCTTTCCTGGGTTATAGAAAATGTCAAAGTCAAACCCCTGTAAGTACTTGATCCAACGATGCTGCCTAAAGATGAGTTCCTTCTGCGAGAAGATATAAGCCAAGCTTTTGTGATCATTGTATAACACAATCTTCTCCCCAAAGAGGTAGTGACACCAAGTCTTCAAAGCATGCATCACCGCTACAAACTCAAAGTCATGGGTCGGGTAGTTATTTTCATGTGGTCGAAGTTGGTGAGAGCCATACATGACCACATGATCATCCTGCATAAGCACGCACCCAAGAACCATACGAGAAGCATCACAATAGACCATATATCCCTTTCTAGCCTCTGGAAAAATCAGCATGGGGGCGGTAGTCAGCCGCCTCTTCAGCTCCTCAAACGACGCCTTACATTCTGGACCCTATAAAAACTTCACACCTTTCCGGTTGAGGGAAGTCATCGGTGAAGCAAGCCGAGAGAAATCCAGAACGATCTCCTGTAATAACCTTCCAAGCCAAGAAAACTCCTCATCTCAAACACATTCTTCAGTTTCTCCCACAACATGACTATGCTAATTTTCTCAATTTCCACTAAAACTCCATGTTTTGAGATCACATGCCCTAGAAATATCACCTCTTGGATCGAGAAAGTTCACTTTGACAACTTTACATAGAGGCGGTGATCCCATAATGTACCCAAAACGATCCTCATGTGGTATGCGTGTTCCTCCTCAGAGCAAGAGTTTACCAGAATGTCATCCACGAACACCACAAAAAAGGAATCGAGATATTGATGGAACACCCTATTCACAAGTTCCATAAAGACCGCTAGATAATTGTTCAATCCGAAGGGCATGACCAAATACTCAAAGTTGTCATACCTGCTTCGGAAGGTTGTCTTTGGGATATCTGACTCCTTCAACCTGAGTTGATGATACCCTGAATGCAGGTCTATCTTTGAGAACAACTTTTCCCCCTTCAACTGATCAAACAAATCATCTATTCTGGGCAAAGGGTATTTGTTTTTAATTGTTACCTTATTCAGCTTCCGGTAGTCAATGCAAAACCGGAGGGATCCATTAGCCTATTTTGCGAACAACAGAGGAGCGACATAAGGAGAGACGCTCGGGAGAATGAATCCTTTGGATTCTAAGTCGTCCAACATTATATATAATTCCCTTAGCTTGGTGGGGGCCGTGCAATAAGAGGGAAGAGATATCAGCTATGCTCCCGGCACCAGATCAATCGAGAACTCCACATCCCGCTCTGGGAGAAAACATGAAAAATCATATGGGAATACCTCTAGATACTCATTCACTGCATGAGGTAGTGAACCTGCAGGGGAAAGACCATCCTCTAGAATAAGAAAAGATAACTGGAAGATAACACTTCCCAACTATGGGAGTGGAGGCCCTGCGCGGGCTGATCGAGGATCCCATTATCCAGGAAAAACCCGACGACTCCCATCAGGAGCCGGGAAACTCACACGCTACCTATAGCAATCGATGTGTCCCTAGAAGTGTACTAGCCAATCCATCCTGAGAATGACATCAAAAAGGTCCATATTTAAGGCCAAGATGTCCCACTCCATCTTAACCCCTGACACAGAAAGCACACACGAGGGCCTCTAAGGCCCTGCTCCTTGTTTATTCCCATCGGTGTCACCAACTCCATCGCAAAAGACATCAACTCAGTTGGAAAATTCAGAATGTCCACAAAATGGGTAGAAATGAATGAAACCAAGGCCCCAGTATCAAAAAGAGAAGTAGCTATAGAAGATGCGATCAGAATGGTACCTCGAACTTTCGATGGCCCCGCCTCTGATCTTGCTGGTGACTGATCAACTGCATGGAGATGTCCAGTATCTGCCAGAGGACAACCACTAGTCTATGGATATGCACTAAACTTGATCTGCCTAGAAGATGATCCAATCCTACCACCACGACCACCAAATCGAGATCCCCCATTCATCGACGGCTCAGACTGTGTTGTCACACCTCATGAAGCCACTGACCCTGCCCCACTTGGGAGTAGACATGCCTCACTTCAAAAGCACTGCAAATTCCCTATACCTATACACTGTTAATAAGGATTTGGAGGAAGTGGATAAGCTATTCAGAAATTCCTAGGCCTCCCACATTTGTGGCACACGACCAATCTCGCATCAGAAGCCGCAGAAGAAAACTGCCTGGAAGAGTGGCCTCAAATGCCCCCTTCTTTCTTCACAGGATCCTCCTGCTTCCTTTTTTTCTCTGAGGAGCTGCCACTGCCCAGTACTGATACTGAATCATAGAAACCAGCCCTGACTTTCCTATCAATCTCCACCATGCACGCCTGATCAACGTCTTTAGCATAGGTCCTTAGCATAAAAAAGAACACCTGGGAGTATATCTCTGGTCGCAAGCCTTTCTCAAACCTCTGGGCCTTCGCTTGCTCATTAGAGACAATTTCGGGAGCATACCGAACCAACTCAGTGAAACAGTTGGCATACTCCATTAGAGATAGATTCCCCTGAAGAAGTTCCATAAACTCTCTAGACTTGGCATAATCCAACACCTCAGGGCAGTACTATTCATTGAAGGCAGCCTTGAAATCTCCGCAGCGCATCTACTAATTCTTCCCAGCCTAAAGCACTGACTCCCACCATTTACGGCTAGTTCCATACAACAGATAGGAGGCACACTTCACCTTGAGCTCCTTAGGTGTTTCCAGTAACTCAAACATACGTTTGATCTTCTCGAGCCATTCTTTTGCTTCCTGGGGTTCTGAGCTACCTCAGAAGGTAGGAGTCTTGTTTTTCAGAAATTCTTGTGATTTATCTTTTCTAGGACCTGTCTCTTCTGCCCTAACAGGAATAGGAGCAAGAGCTTCTCCCTGTCCCAAAGCTTGGATAGCCCAAACCACAGCCTCCACAAGCCTATGATCAATCGGTGTGGGAGAACTCTCTCCAGCTTCCTCCTGTGGGCGCATGGGAGATTTTTGGGGAGGCATGTTGCTACAAAATTCAACAGTTACAAAACAATAGTCAATACCAATATTTTGAAAAATTGTAATAAAATACATAAAATAAAAAAAACTAAACACATTCCAATAATAAAAGAAACAACTACTCCACATCTACCTGATGTCCACATGTAGTCTGTTGCCCACATGTCTCACCTGGAAGTGACGTCAATCCGTAAATTAAAAAAATCCCCTAGTGACTCAAGGTATGCCATGAGAGGTGCGGGCCAGGAACCCTAATCACAACCAATACCCCGAGTCCTAACAGTCCTTGCTCTTGTCTATCCCGACTCATCCCAAAATAACAATATAACCCAAAAACATTAACCTCCTCTGATACCATTTTGTCACGAACCAGATCTGGTAGCCACCATTAACGGCACCAAACATGGCCCGTGGCAAGGCCCGAAGGACATTCTCTATCCCCACGGGCTGGCACAAGTGCCCGGGTATCAAAAAAATCTTGTTTGGGAACGATTTACCTGAGTATGAAAGCATAAATCATAAAAAACAATCAATTATTATAATCTGGAATTTTCATGCTAAACAATTCTTAACAAAACCAGATTTGAATACATATGTTTAAAGACACTACATGTGGTCTAAAAAAATGATGACAACATAAGACATCTCAAAGGTCTCTACATGACAAGGGGGTCATCACCCTCAAGCTTTCTCCACAACTCCGCCCCAACATTGGGGACTAACACCCTAAACCGCCATCACCCTTAGCCTTCCCTTTACCTAAGTCAAGCATAAGCATGTCTACTTACACCCAAGGGGTGTAAGTAGGGTGTGAGCCTAAGCCCAATATGATACCACCAGATGATTCCAAAGAGCATGCAATACAATGTGAACAAAACAAGCAATTTTAATACACAAGGTGAAACAGTGTTAAAATTCAATGAAATGCAACTATCAAATGAAAACAGTTTTCAATCTGAGAATTTCAGAATGTTAACAAATTAAATAGACACATGAGATATTGTAAATTACTACCAAAAACACCCCACAATAAGGGTAAATACCACAGATCCAATGAGCATCAAAATCGGGAACACCCCTAAGCACTAGGTTGTCTCGGGCCCTATGTACCTCGTACCTCGGTGTAGAGTGGCAATAGAAAAATCCATTCTCGTGCATTAACCACTAGTAGGGAACATACCCATAACCTAGTGGTCCCCAATCATCATCCACAAAGATTATTTAGAGTTTTAGTTATCCAAATGCTAAGTGGAACAAGGACAAAACCCATCTGATCCACAAGTCGTACTAGTACAAATCCGCCCCACCTAGGTACCTGGGCTTCCCCTTTTGTGCTCAAACACATTCAGATAACAACCCACATCATTTTTCATATAAAATATAACTATTGGTCACAAAAAAATAGTACAGTAGCTACACAAATTTTATAACATTTCAAACACACAATAAAATAATTTTATTTTCAATAAAACAACCTCTCAAAACATCACATTGTTTTGCTCCAAATGCTCTTTAAGATATCCACTTTGCGCACTATGTGAACACTTTTATGTCATAAAAAAAATTTCAGTTCAATAACCTTTAATGAAACCAACAATTCCGTTATGGGGCAGCCCAAAATGAACCAATGAAAGATTAAAATGAAAAACCCCCCAATTTCACCAAAAATTGGAACTTAAAATTCATTGGCATTATAAATGAAACTAAAACCAATTTTTACAGAAATAGTCAAGTGAAATAAACATTATGGTACCATGAACACAACAAGATAATTCACAAAAATTTCACACACAATTGAATCACCTACCAATGTAAGAAAAACCCTAGAATCTCCGTACGAAAATCAAATCGCACCCCCGCCGCACCAAGAGAGACCTAGATCAAACCTAAAACCACAATAATAGGGCACTAAAGCCCAATGTTAAACCCTAGGTTATAAAACCTAGTCTATAGACATTATTAAACTCAATGATAACCGATGAAACCCTCAGAACAATGAATGAAACCCAAAGTAGTTTGGAGGAGGAAAGAAAAGCGCTCATTTTCATGAAGTATCTTGAAGTAATCACTCCAAAACACCAGTAGATGAAATTTAAAAGAGACAAAATTTAGGTTTCGTTCAAACAAGATTTATTAAGTCAATTAGGAACTGGAATGGACGAAATATATTGATAATTGAGATATTTATGAAAGAAATAATTTACCTCTTCAAATCTGGGCGATTTGAGGAAGCCTATGAAGTTCGGCACTAAATCGAGAATAAACAGAGCTCCAAAGAGGGGGAGAGAGTTCAGACACGTGACTGGGTTAATTGGTCTTCGGTGAGTCTTAAAATCACCTAAAATTCTTAAAAAATTAATAAGTTATAACATAATCAATTTTTTTTAAAATAGGAATTGGGATTTCGGGAAGGCCGAACCCCATAAATAATAACCCAAATAAACCCCCATTATGGATTTATAAAAGCTCCAAATTACCTTAGTGGTGTTAGTTGGTTAGGGGAGGTCACGTAGGAATTTTAATGGATGAAAAATGTTGAAAAATGAAATTT
Organism: Viscum album; assembly: GCA_963277665.1. Classification (NCBI taxonomy): domain Eukaryota; kingdom Viridiplantae; phylum Streptophyta; class Magnoliopsida; order Santalales; family Viscaceae; genus Viscum; species Viscum album. The sequence goes on from OY728137.1 coordinate 1,665,605,177, forward strand.
TTATTAAAGATATAATATTTATTTTTTAATCTGGAATAGGGCTCACGGTATGGCCCATTTCATGAATACTCATCAATTCCTCCCTAAAACCTAGGGAAACCCCCAAATCAAATAAATGATGTCAATTAAATGAAAAATACCTTTAAAATATATCCTTTATGTGACATTATATCTATCGTAGTGATTATTCCACATTATTTTGGTTCTTTGTGATCGTGCTAACAAGAGCACTTCCAGGTCAACAAGAACAGAGACATGGATCGTTCTTTAGGTGTTCATGCATTGTGACTCCTTCTCCAATATTATTCATGTTATCTTCCTGTTAATGTTTCACAATGGTCAGCAGAACATCTCCATGTGGCACTAGGAGAGAAGTATCACGGCTTGGTGGGACACATAATCGGTTAGAGGATGTGGAACAAGGTCTTGATGGTGTCACTAGGTCATGGAACCCAGGCTGTTGTGTCATCTGGAGTCATCTACACCGTGGGAAGTAGGAGGAACTAGGCGGTGTGCCCTGAAAGTGCGCTGACGCGACATAGGCTGCGACTAGTAGGTGCTACGATAGTGTAGTGGGTCGGCATCGGATAGAATTGACGTTAAGTTGGGTGGGCCCATGGGGTGGGCCACGACATACACCTGCAAGCGGTCCGGTAAGGAAAGCATGTAGAGGGAAGTGGTTAGCCTCATCCGCCCATGTGCTGCATGAATTGAACAACAATGAATCATCTAGTGTAGACCCCATCCATACCACCAATTAGGGGCTTATTGGTATAGTAAACTGGGCCTCCAAGCCACCAAAGCTCAAAAAGTACAAGACGAACAATACATGATTGGCCTAGAAATACGGACCGAGTCACGGGGTGACCCGGCGTGCCAAACCCGTGGTAAATCCGGGAAAGTTCCGGGTCAGAATGGGTCGGGCCTGACCTAACAAGGTTGAGTCACATAGGCCAAAATGGGGCATGTCATGTGGGACCCCCAAGATGGTCTGGTTTGGATGTTCTGACCATGTTATATGGGGCTCAGACACAACTGGGACCTTTTTACTAAAATACATATCACTTTCAAAATAGGAGTATAATTAAAATGTCATCTACAACGTTGGGACCCTTATGAAGAGATGGCCTATGTTTATAATCTAAGTGAGTTTTCATGTCATTCGTGATATGGCTGATGGATTGAGGGTTAAAATATTCTTGAATCAAATACACTAAGGGAAGAAATACTATGGATGTGTAGGACACAATGGATATGACGAGCAGACTTCAGTGGTCCAAAAAACGAGAGGACCAATGTGGTTATTAATTTTTGAGGACATCATTGGTCCATTTGAAATGTATACCTTAGTGGTATAGTAGAATAGTGGGCATTAGTGGTCCAATAGATGAGTGATCCTCAGTGGTCAGGTAGCAGAGCGAACCTCAGTGGTCCACCAGCCAATCAGACCTCAGCAGTCCAGTAGATCAGCGAAATTGAATGGTCTTGTAGATGAGCAAATCTCAATGGTGAAATAGCTGAGTAGGACATAGTGGATCATCAGGGATGTGTACCTCAGTATTAGAAGATTAATATTGCTTTACGACTAAAAATACTAATTTTTATACATTTAGTTATACCTGGTCTGATCTATCTATTCTTTGTGGTAGCATTGGGTGATCTTTATGGTGGTCTTCCTTTATGGTCTATTTTTTTGGTTTGGGTTCTCTACAGAGTATTGTGTTACTGACCCCTACATCGGTTTCACCTACATTTGTCGTGTCTGGTGCAGGTGATTGAGGCCATGAAAAATATCTGGGTGGTCATGGACTAGGTGGTGACTAGTGAGATGGGATGGACGGGGTGTACTTCTATTTCTTTTGATAACAACCCACCACCTACCCTTCAGGTAGGGTTTGATCAGACAAACCATGGCATTTGTACATTCTTTTGTAGTTTTGGGCTTTTATTCTATCCCATTAGTATTTTTAATTTGTATTGAACTCTTAGTAGTTGTCTCAATGACTATTGATTTTTTCTTTGTGTTCTCTTTCTGTAGATTGAGATTTATCTTTTGTATAGGTTTTTAGGAATTTCCATAAATTTTTGTGGTATTCCTACTAGTATCTAGTCATCATCCCCTGGCCTATGGAAGGTGTGATTGGGGTTGTCATGACATGGGCCCTAGGGAAAAGTTGTGATAAACTATTATATAATAATATCAGAACCCTAAATATATTAATATTTTGTTATTATTATGGTTTATACTACACATACAAACACTTCCATCAAATGGGTAATAAACGTACCACTCTTGTGTAGGGATAACTACCGTCTCACAGAATAATGTATTTTGTTTTCCTATTTTTACCTCTTTTGGTTAGGAATTACAATGGAGAAAAAAATTTATATGATATTTATCGTATTTATGATATATTTATGCTCCTGTAATTAATATATTACACATACCTTTAATAAATCCTCTTTTTAAGATATGATAATTTGGTATAGGGAAAGGTGGACTACGGCCTCATCAATGCGATGTCATTCGTTTAGACTCTAAATTTAGTGTGTTAAATATGATTTTACTGAAAATATTTCTTATATAACACATAATAATTATAATATAATTATATTATATATTTATATAAATTTAATTTGAATTTTTTATTTCAAAATAATAAAATCATGGAAATAATGTTCAAGTGTACGTACGATGAGCTGTCTTTATGAACGGTGTATTCCACTTCATATTTCTATATTTTATATATTGTTTTAATTATTTATATAATAAAAATATATTCTATTAAATTCATTTTTTATTTTATTAAAATATGAAATAAAATATCATTGTTTGTGGGTCATGAATAATGAGTTAATCAGGTATGATAGACAAAGCCGTTATTACTCAAAATTTGACATCAACTTTGAATTATTAAAAAAAGGTTATATTAAGTCATAAGTGAATCATATATGGAATTATATATATTAATATTCTTCCATTGTTGATTTATAATATTATATTCATTATACAGGTTTTTTGAACATGTACCTTGAAATTCATGAATTTTGGTAAGTGTATTCGTATATCACATTTTTATCCGCGAGATACATGTCATATTAATCACTCATTTATTTTTTTTGGTGTATATACTAACCATGAATGTATTTTTGAATTATTGTAACTGAATTTACTATTATTTATATATTCATTTTATTATACATATTTCTGGGAGTTTATGGTTCAAAATTTAATAAATCAGTAAATTAGTTTTTCGCCAATTAACGTATTATGAAACACATGTCATGTTATGCGCGTATATTTGTATATGATGTGAATACAATTTCCTTTAAAATGTAATATCATGAATATAATTATAATCATGATATTTTGATATAACTTTAATATTTTTATTTCCATGATAATATGATTAATGGTAACCATTTATTTCTATAATCCTAGCGCATATCAAATTTTTTATGATTATGCTTCCATTAATAAAATCGTATGATCCATATTTCATGAAAAATCATGAAATTAATTATCCACTAGTTATACATGATTTAATTTTTTATTTTTACTATTTACCATTCTTTATTAATTTTTAGAATTAAGAAAACAAATAATGATAATTCTACATTATTTCCCCATTCAGTTAGAAATCCACATTCATTAAAACCTTGTTTTCTAAAAATGTGTTCAATTTGTTTTTTATCTTATTAAGTTTTATTCACATTATTACACAAGTTTTACCTTTTTATATAAATATGTTAAATAGAATATTTTTATAATTTTATGATCAGGGTACTTTTCTAAAAATTTATGATACAAGTGAAATGTCCATCTAATAAAGGCTTACATATTATCTTGACCGTCATTTCAACATGAATCCATTTTAGTTTATATAGATGTTTAAAATAAAATTATTTTCCTAATATTTTTGAAATATTTTACTCTAAATTGGATTTCTATGGATTTTTTTATTCAACTTTTATTTATGTTTTAAATGTAATAAATATTATTTTCAAAACTCACATTACATGTTTTCAAAAACGATATTTTAAAAAATCGATTCTGAAGACCTATACATTTATTTATAAATTTTTAAAGCCTTTTTCTTGTAAAATGGATTTAAATTTATTTCAAATCATATTTTTATGTTAAACATGTATTCAATGAAAAAGGATTCCAAAATGTTATCAATATTTCTTAATTCATATACATGGTGTTATCAGAAAAATAATGTTTCACAAATGATTTATGTTTTAAAAATTGTTGTGTTAGTGGAAATTATATTACCCTCGAAAAAAAATTTAATGAATTTTTATGCCCTTATTTATATGGAATGGATTTATTAATTGGTTATATGATGAAATATTTTCAATGAAAGTATTTAATCCTCAAGAAATGTTCTGTGTGATATCTCAAAAGAATTCTACATCGACTGTGGAATAATTTTGTATGGTTTTTGAATATCATTCATATTATTTATTGGGTGTTTTTTATTTTTAAGAATGATATTTATGATATAAGACTCTCCTCAACAGGTTAGATGATTTAGATAGGTGATTCTACAAATGGGTTATTATTTGATAAAATTATTATGAAGAACATACCTTTTCCATAGGTTATCATGTGATGAAATATTAATGATACACGTTTAATTAAACAATTCATGATAGAAATAATGTTTTGTTACCCTTTGGATCAAGAATGTATTAATTCATTAGGTGATGGGTGAGACCATTATATCACTCCAATGCATTTGTTAATGATAAATGATTAATGAGATCAAGATGTTAAATGATTGGAATCCCAATCCTAAAACAAGAGTGATACATTTGACTTTAACAGTAGGGTATAAAAAATAGAATATAAACCCTGAAAAAGAGGTTATTTTAAGCATAAATGAAGAGAGTGAACTGGTGGATATCCTAATACATGAAAAAGTGGGCAAAAATAGGTAATCCCAATCCCAATACAAGAGTCTTCATAGGAAGAGAATCCCAATCCAGAAACATGAGAGTACTCTGGATACTATCTAAAGCCAATAGTTGGTACATTCATTGTTAGAGCAAGGTCGTAGTAGGTACACATATGACTATACAATGAATAATATGTTATGATGGTCATGTTAAATAGCCTTGATAAATAATTTTCTATGTTTATTTTTTTTCCACAAAATCTATATCTTATGAATATGATAAGATAATATGATTTGTATTATTAAAAAACATTTGATTCATGTCTTATGAATGGACCATATTTATTCCTTGTCTCTTGTAAATGAGAATTGATATATAGGGTATGGTCTTCATATGTTATTCTAATGTTCTTGTAACCTTATGTTTTTATAATGCCTATGTATTTCCTTTTTTCCCTTATCAAGCATTCAAGCATAATACTTTCTTATGTTTCTATTCCTTATATTATAAACAATGGTTTTATGTAAGAGTAGTAATGGTGAGGAAAATTAAGGGAGATATTTATGATCATTCACTAGACATAAATAATGTGTTCCCACATTCCAAATACAATAAACTATTATGATCCCTGACTATATAATTTTCTATTGTGCTGAATATTACCCTAAAATGTTGAAATATATATGTATCTCAAGAATGGAACTATATTGTTGGTATAAAATATAAGGATTAGAAAAAAAAATTGAAACTATGATTTAAAAAATTTAGTGAGATACATAGGTATATTTTTAATTATATGTAACATGGTGTATCTAAGGATGAGTTAACAATGATTTAGTTTTTAAGAAATTGTCCAAGAATTTTGGTAATGGAAGGCTAGAATGGTTTTATAAAAATACTTGCATGTTGGGATACTAAAAATTATTGTGGGTCAAGAAAAAAAATATTTCAATTGAAAACAACTCCCAAATGATGCATTGGCCTTTACAAAAGTGTAGCCTGATACATGAAAACATGCCCTATAATACACCTGGTTGGACAATACCTGAGGTATATGCATTTTTAATTCACAAAATATCTTCAAACCATAATGACGGATTTTAATACATATTTTCTATAAATGCCACGTATAATACTAATGTGTCATAGATTAATGGAGTTGGTTTCATGATTTAGATACCCAATAAGTTATTTTTCATGATTAATAGTTTTAATTCATTGATAAACATTTATCATGCTATGATATGTGGTTTATTCAATATAATAACTAAAAAGGAAAAGGTTATCATTGAATACATCAAATGTTGAATGTATGGTAAATATAAAAATAGATGTAATGTGAGGAAATATAATGAATATTATCTGTGTATTGGTTATACAACTAAAGATAAAGAGTCACCAAGTTACATATCAATGGTATGTGATGTTCATATAGTGTTTTAGACATTTAATGTAAAAATAATGATTATATTGAGGTTGATGGACCATAATACGTTATTAATATTCCATATTAAAATAATTATACACTATGGAATTATTTTATAATATGTGAGAAATGGTTTCAGAATAATTTTGAATTATTGAATTATATATATTTTTTAATTCAAGGATTTAATTATATGAATCCTTATAGATATGTTTTTTATTCTTATAAGTGTTTCTTTATGTATTTTAGAAAATGGGTAAAATTATACTCCATGAACTATAAAAGTGATTTAATGGAAATATGATGTTAATATAGAATAGATTATTAAGGGAATGATAACACTTAATATATTACTTATAATAAGATACAATTGTTTGGATAATGATATCCTGGATATGAATAAGTAAATTGGATGGTACATTTTATCAATGAAATGATAATGGATCTGTTGACATTGTTGTCATTCTTTGATGGATTTAGGTTAGAACATTGATTTATTTATGGAATATATACAATAAACATTGAAATAAGAAAGAATGAATTTTTTCAGTAAGGATTTATCATAATTTAGGTTATTACCATGTTTAATGATAATACAATATGAAGGTATTCACATATTTGGTATGTGAGAAATTAGAAATAATTTGTGATATATAGGGGAGTGATGTTAATCTATTTTTTATAAATTTAGTACCCATACTTCTAATGTTTTGTACATTCATCTTCCGAAAGGGTTAAATGGTTAATCATTTATGGAATGTTTTATGATAAACATAAAATGAGGTTTTAAGGAATAATTTATTATCACTCTATATATAGATTTATCCACATTGGATACCTTGTTATAATCGTTTAATAATGATTGATATAATGACATATCATTTTATTTTTGGATATCATAGACTAATAATGATTTAATAATGAAACATTCATCTTCATTTAATAAAATAAGAGACAATATGGAAATTGACCATGGGATAAATGATGGTGAGGTTTTATGGAAATCATCAAATTTTTTCTTTTATGGATAATTCATATATTATAATAAAATAATCCAGAAATATAATTCATTATCAATATTAAAATTATAGTTGATCAGTATAATTTTAAATCATCTCGTATTTATGACTTAGACACCAACAACATTACATTGATAATTCACTTGTGTGTGATTGATGACCTCGATAACTCCCTTTAAATATAAATTATTTTACTCAATGAAAATTTTTTTACATTCCACCGATGAAATTCTTTCTAGAAACCCAGTTAAAAGTTACTATGAGTAACAAGTATGATTCAAACACTCCTTTTGAAGGATGTATTAGAATTAATTTTAACAATATGTGATTTTATGAAAATATTTTTCCATTATTATACCTTTTATAACCATGAAAAAATTAGAGAGGTGAATTATTTTCAAGATTTTGTGAAATAATTTTTAAAATTAATGTAATATTACTGCTATTTTATATTTCATCCAACACTGAAAATAGTTTTTAAAAAATAAAGAACTAATTTTGTGATTTATAATAAATTAAACTATCTTAATCTTGCAATAAAACAAATATAACATTTTTCTTTATCAACATTGATCAACAAGGTTATTATAAGTTACATGAGAAACTGACTTTCCTTGATGGCTTGTATAACACACAAGATCATGATTAAAAAATTATATAATTAAAAAAAAATTATTTAATATAATTAGATATGAACTATCCATTAATTTGGAATTATGAATATTATTAACAAACATAAGAAATACATTGTTGAATTTATTAGTAACAAATTAAATTGAAATTATTATAAGGACCAATTGAATATAAAGGTAATTTTTTTTATAAAAAGTTCTATTAAGACCACAAATTGTATTTTATCGTTATATATTAAATTAATTACTATTGGAAAATTATATTAAATAAATAAATTTTTTCTTTATTCATTAAAATATTTTTTAGATTTTTTTAATATATTTTATTATCATAACATAAGAACAATCCGAATGTTACCCATAAAAATATATATATTTATTAATGTTGTATTGAAACGTTTTAATAGAGAATACATTTTTAATATTTATTTTGGAAATTTTATAAATTTTAAATTTCAATATAAACATGATTATTTAATGATAAACATAAATAATATGTTTTGGTTGTTTTTTGGTATTTTTTCATTATGCTTTATTTTTTGATTAATAGAAAAAAATAAAGGATATTAATTAGACACTTTTTTTTATCAAATTTAAATATAAGGATGAAATATGTTTTCATATAATTTTATGTTAAATTTTATAATATAACCATTAATTATTAAAATAGAGTTCATATAAATCATTTTATGTTAGAAATGAGATATTAAAACATACAAGACATTTGAACATTTTTACTTAAAAACCCTCATTTGTTGTCTTGTCAAACATGATTAAATTTAAATTAATCTCTAATAAATGATTGTTTATAATTTGGAAAAATGGTTTTCATATTTAGAATAATAATAATTTATAATCATTAGTAAGTATAACATTGTTTTTTACCATGAAATATTATTGAAATTAATTACATTGATTATCTAGATAATAAGAATAATAAATAACTAACCCTTAAACCCATGGGGGAAATGACCTGTAATTGTGTACATAATATTATTTTTTATATATATTTAACCTATTATCCCATTACAATTATTATTTTCAATTTTTGAGTCACGTTTATTGGGAAAAGATGATGGAATTTTCTTTTAAAATTTTTACAAGAATCTCATTCCTTCAATTCAATAAATAGGCACTCAACCATCCCACATATTCACAAATCTTAAACCACATTGGTTTTGCGAATATATTCCTATATATATTACCAAAATAAATCCCTCCTCATTTTATGTCTCTTAATTGGATGAAATCCACCCAACTATTCCCTTTGGTGAAATCAAAAAAGATTTATCAAATTTAGAGGTAACCCCATTTCTCAAGCTCCTATGTTTTATTTTCATTCATGATCCCCTAAAATATTATTATTAAATTAATATATAATTAACTAATTATATGAAATATAATGATAATTTATCATTTTATTTTATTAAAAAAACATACACAGACATCCATCTAATGGTTATAAAACATAATGTTCATGTGTATAACGCACTACAGCCTCATGAAACAATGTTGTTAATTTATCATTTACGACCTCTCACAGTTATGAATTATAATGAAAAATATGTTTATATATATATATATATATTATATTTTGGATATAATTATTTATTATTTAATTGTTATATAACAGATACATTCATTTATTCAAATTGTGTAAATATGATAATTTCGTTTGGGGATGTGTAGACAACAGCCTCCTAAAAGTGATGTGATTATTTCACACTCTACATGGAATGAATTAAAGATGGTATTTGTGGAATTATATGATATAAATGATAGAGTAATTTTAAATTAATTATATTATATATATAAATAAATATCATTTAGTTTCTTTCTTTAAATATGATAAATAAACTGAAACATTGTCCATTCATATATATGTCCTAGCATCTCCATTAATGATGTTTTCAATTTCATAATTGAGTATTTTATATGTTATTATAAATATTAATATATTAAATATTTAGGATATATTAATAATGTTTTAAATTATATAAATATTTAATTATTCATCTATGTAATAGGATCAATAATAATAGTTCAAAACACATTTGATAATCTAAGTCGTTATTAACCGAAATGATATATTAACATGGACTTAATGATACGTGAAAAATATAATGTTATAAGTTAATAAATATGGTATAAGATATAATAATATCGATATGTGGTATATTTAAACTAAAAATATATTTTTATTATTGATGTTTTATCTTTTTTATGTAGAAATGAAAGACATATATATATATATCTGTTTTCACATATCACTTTTTAAATATGTGAGATAAATTCATCATTCACAACTAATTTATTTTTTTTGGTGTATATACATACCATGAATATATTAGATGATTATTATAATAGATTTTTTTTCTATTTATATATCAATTTTATGATATTTATGACATGTGTTTTATGGATCAAAAGATACAAAATAAAAAATGAAATTTAGTTTCAATTTTTATTCTTTTTGACGGATTCCATTGTATTCCCATCTATTTTAATATGAGTTGATTATAAATACCTTTGAAAAGTTATATCATATATATACATATTTTCATTATATTTTGAGCTTTGTTTAATATTATTTTGTCAATATTATTATGATTAAAATTTACCATAATGGTAACAGTTTATTGTATCAATATCAAGGTTTTTAGAGATTCTTTATGATTTTGATTCCATTAATGAAATATTAAGATCCATATCTCCAAAAATTAATGAATTTTCTTCTCTTATGGGTATACATGGTATCATCATGTATTATCACCATTTTATTAATATGTTACATAATATAATTATGAAAAAAATTTCATGAAAATCTGACATCATTTTTCTTTTTGGTCATAAATTTGTGTTAATTCAAAACTATGTATTCCAAAATTGTTTTACATAACGTTTTCTTAGTATCCTATGATGTTTTACTATGAAATATATTTTATTTCTTATACTTTTAAGGTGAAAAATGAATTTTTTTCTTCTATTGACATCCCCCCTATTATTAACACAGTTTTTATTATGAATCTATAGTAAGTTTAAATGGATATTTTAAATGAACATGTTTTTCTAATATTAAATAATTTTTTTAATTTAATTTTTTTTCAAAATAAATCATTTTTTCAAAATTACATAATTTTTAAAAAATATATAAATTGATTTACAAATATTCATTTACATGTTTTCCTTAAATTTATTATCAACGAAATTGATTTCATTGTTTTCATGTTTTCTTCATATATTTTTCAAACAACATCCAATGATAGTGATTTTCATATTATCTAAAGCACTTTTTTATGTTTCCAAATTATTTTAAAATATTGTGATTTTAAAAATGATTTTATGATTTCATTGTTAGTTTCCAATGTGTTTTGGAAGGAAAATATTTTCATGTTTCATTATTTAAAAAATTAGTTTTTTAGGAAAAAATAATTTCCTCAGAAGATTTTTAAAATTAAATTTTAAAAGTATATTTATAAGAAATACATTTTTTTAAAATGACATTATTATAAATATTTTCAATAGAAGGCTTATTTCCTTATGAAATTTTCTATGTGATCTATGAAAATCCTTCTCTATAAATGATAAAATTCATTATAATAATTTATAAAAATCATTCATCTACATCATTGAATGGTATGTGTTTTGAAATAATTATATTTATGATCCTCATTTAACATCAATTGATTATATTATTTGGGAAGCTAATATCTTTATACATGTTATTCGTTGATTAAATGATAATGAAACCTATGAATTTTCCAAAAGGTATGAGGTTATGAAATCATAATGATAGCCATTTAATTTTATTGGTTAGGATATGATAAATGTTTTTAGATATTGTGGTAAATTCATGTAAAATTCAATTATTTTATTGTTTAACCTTTTATATCACTCGAAACATTTGAGTAATGATAATTGATTTATGAGATGAATAAGTAATATGGGAGGCCATTCCAAATCCCCAAAAAAACCATATTATACCTAAAACATAATTGGATTGGAGGGTTTACAAATCCTAAAACAAGAGGACATTTTAAGTTCGAAACATGAGGATAAATGAGTGGACATCCAAAATCCTGAACCAAGATTCTAAATGAGAGGGAATACCATGTTTGTTAAAATATTATACAAAGAATGACATCCCATGCATAGAAAAATAGGGTACATGTGAGAGAATATTAACATGAAGATGGTTCATTGGTTTTTATCCCATGCTCAAAGATGCTTCATTGTTGATTATCCCAATACTATCATGATTGGAAGTTCTAGGCCGGAATCATAGACATAATATTTCCTTTTTATTGTTTTCCCAAAATTTTATGTCTCATGACAATCATATTATCAAATAGTTCATGTTATTGATTATCATAATATTCATGTCTCTTGAAATACCCATGTATATTCCATATCTCATGTATATGATCATTGATGTGAAGGGTATGATCATCAAATGTTATTCTCTTGTTATTTTAACCTTATCTTAATTTATATCGATTTATTTAATTTATTTACACTTGTGGATCATTACAAATCAACCATTTTTTATGTTTCCATTAACCATGTTATGAAGAAAGGTTTTATATATGAGTACTGAAGAGGAATATATTTATGGGATATTTTGAAGATCAATCATCGAACTAGAGGAACATATTACAAGTTTTCAGTAAGAATAATCTATTATAGTCTTCATGCTTGTGATTTTTTAATTTGATAAATATACATTATAAAATGATGTAAAATCAATTAAGGATAAGTATGAGTCACTAAAATAAAACTTTTATTATATTTAATCATTTAATATAAACCATAAGAAAAAAATGGAAATTTGGGGAAAATTGGAATGCCAATTTTCTTTCAAAAAAAATATGTATCCTTTGAAAAATTAAAAACTAAATCCTAAACCACGTAACTCACATTTATATGGAATGTGAGATAGATCAAAATGAAATGAATAATTCATTGAATAAAAATTTAATTATCCCTCTCAAAAAGTTATTTCAAATCATCTAACAAAATAATGTAGTAAAGGATTATGTATTCCCAAAGGAATTTGTATTTTGTGATAAAATTATCTTAGTGGGGTCTTACCTGGATCACTATGGGTAGAATGTATAAAATAATAAATTTATTTATATATTGAAATAAAATACTCAAAATTAAATTTTAATTCATATAATGTTGTACAAATAACATTTAAATGGTTCATGCTATTTTTTTTATAAAAAAATAGTGATATTTTAAAAGGAAACTATTATATTTTTTAAACCCATAAAAATAATATTCAAGGTAGATAAATTAAATTACATTTATTTAAAAATATTATTGGATGAACATAAAAACCCTTTTATTTCCCTTTTTAATCCAAAATCATTTGATAATTCCATAAAAAATGTGTTTAATTATAATGATTTGGAGAATGAAGAGTAAAATTGAGTTGTAAATATAATGAAAAACTAAAAGGGTAATAATGAAAAATATATAAAATGAAGATTGTATAGATAAATAAATATTAATATGAAAATGAATAAATAGATAATTTTTTTGATATAAATAATTATATTTTATTAGTCATTAAATACCAAATATAATAATGAAATATATATTACATTAACCAATAATGACAATACAAGTATGTAATACAGAATCAACATTTACAGACTATGGTTAAATTTAATAAAAATAATAGTTGAATAAATGATTCTACTGTGATGTTTTTAATGAATATAATTTCCATTTATGTTATCAAATAGACTAAATTTATACAATATAGTCCCTTAAATTATTTGTGAATTGAAATTATGTATTTTAGAAACTATTTGGATCTTTTTTTGTGATTGGATAGAGGTTTCAGACAATTATTATCAAATTTTCAGGAAAACCACAATATGATGTGTCCCTCCATTATATTGTGGACATCTGTATCATAAAACTATTATAATTATATAATTTTCCACATATATTGGATTATTATATATTAGTAGGTGCACGTATCATTATTTAATTATTATGATTTTAGATTCTATTGTCCTATGACTACATTGTGTCCCCATATATCAAAGAGCATATATGCAATCTATAAGGAAAGAAAAACCTCATTTTCATATAATATGTTTTATCCTCATATTAATATCATGTACCAGTTGTTTCAAATTATATTTTTATTAAAAATTCACCTCACAAACTATTTATTTTCTCATTACTCATAACACAATAGGTGCCATCAAAAATATAGATTTACATGTCTATGAAAATATATTTCTACCAATAATTAAAATAAGCATTATATTAGAAACCATGACATTACAATATTCATTATAAGTAATTTAGAACCAATTAATTATCTTATAAATTAACATACAAAAATAAATAAAACAACAACAACATATGTATTTTAAATTCATGTAAAGAGTAAAAAAATCTATTAAAACATAACATACATGAAACTCATCATAAAAATAGAAGAGAAGACTATTAACATATTATAAAATATATTTATAATGAAAACAAAAAACAGTATATTATCATAATGGAAATAGTTATAAAATATTATTTATAATTAAAGTTGTCCATGATAATGTGATTAAATGGATCCACTATCATTTAATTCTTATTTTAAAAAATTTTTAATCTATAAAAATAATTGATAATTTATCAACCCATTCATAAATTAATAATTAATTCAATAATATAAAATCATGTTATTTAATGAACATTATGTGATTTTTTTTCATGAAATAATCCCATATTTTTTTGGAAATAACTCATTTGGGGATAAAAGTATGAAATCATTATAATTTGAGTCTATAAAAAAATATTTTATACATTTATAATATAAATATATTCATTGAATAAACAATATATATATATTAAGAATAGTAGTTCCATGGAAAGTAAAAATTACATTAATTTGACTATTAAAAATGGGAAATCATTTAAGTGAAATTTATCTTCTACTAAATAAGGTGATGATATATCAATGATAAAACTCTAGAATATATAAGAATGAATATACTTAAAAACCATTGATATTTAAAATCATTTTATATCATGGTTTTGTGGTTAGATAAAAATAGATGGGGAGGGAAGAACATTGAAAATGGAGGACGTTGTTGTAACATACATGAATAAGAGATCCACTATGTCATTTTTAGAGAAATCAAATGAGGTGTGGAGGCCTTGGTAAGGTTTTAATATTGGATATCTTGATGCGATTTTATAATATGGGTGGAATAAAAGAATAAGGATTTTAATAGAATAAAAAAATAAAAACATTTGAAATATGGTTTTATTCATATTAAATGGTAATGGTCAAGGATCATGTGCATAATATCAATGGAATTAATATTATCATGAGAACATCACCATACCAAAAAATAAATGTTTTATTTCTTACAAATGTTAATCCTAATTAAGATAAAACATTTCTGATTAAAAAAATGAAAGTAACCTTATGGGTGTAAAAAACATTCTATAATAAATACTTTTTAGTCATTGAATGTTTGTAAGACTTCCCAAAGTAGAAAACACTAAGATTGATAAACAAATTCTTTCAAAAACTAGACATATCAAATAAACTATAATAGAAACATGTTGTTATACCCAATATAGTGGTTGGGTTATCAATACCATTTACATATTTTCTAATAGTAAATTACAGTATATCAATTAAAAAACATAATTAATAGAAATAAAACTCATGAAAATTGAATTATTAATAAGAAATCAAATTATTAAAACAATTAGACTCATAATAATAATATCAAATGATCAAAAACAACCATCATAGAATATTATAATAATATTTCCTTTCAAAATCATAGGAAATCAATGAGAAGAAAATTATACAAATCATGATCCTTAAATTTATTTTTTTCACAATACCTAAAAATTCAATTAAAACTAGTTATTTAATCATTTAATATAATAACATTATGTTATTTTAAAAAACAAAATTTCAATCCACACAACTATATATACATGTTATATTTTTTTCCATTAATTAAATAAAAAATATTATAAAAAATCAATGATTACCTCAAAACCCAGTTTTATAAAATTGAAAAATAGTAATCATTATAAAGTAATCACAAAAAGAAGGAATGAATAGGATAAAGAATATAATTTTTAACAAATTTAATTATTTTACATGTAATTATCAAAAAAACAATATTTGAAAATAAAAAAATCATATATTGAATGACATTGAACTATTTTGGAAAATATAACAAAATATTATGTCATAATTGAAACATCAAACACATGAAAAACAAATGGATTAAATATAATCACATTTAAAAATATATTTTATTGATAAAATCCCAAATATATATAAAACCAATAATAAAATACATTTACAATAGTAGGAACAAATTTATAGATCTTTTTTAGTGAAAACAATTCATATAAAATCATTTGTTTAATATTATAATGAAGAAAATTTAGTTGGTGTTCACCGATTATAAATTTCTAATATTTTAATAAAATTATTACATATAATATTAAATAAAATATTTCCCAAAGGTTCCCATGAATGGTTATTATTATTTATATGAAATCAATTTTTGTATAAAGGCATATGTCAAAAATTAAATATTAAATAACATTTTTTTAAAATACCAAATTATGGAATATTCAGATTTTGAAATTATTATCCCGTACATCGATAAACAATGTAATAAAAACAATCAAATTTTAGAATTGGTATTCTTTTTGATGTATTTATATTTGTCATGGTTTACTGTATATGATGTAGTTGTCCCATTCCATTATGTTAAATAATAATTTGAATGATGAATACTATCTTGTTGGAAGGATACAATGTTCACCAATAATATTATTTGTTAACTTGATTCACATTATAATGGGGAAAGTTATTCATTATATACATCATTGCATTGATAAATTTTGACTACTGTATATCCTCAATAAATACTCTAAATGGAGGAATTGTATTATTATTACATATTAATGTTGAAATATAAATACTACAATTTAAATTTCATAGTGATTCTCTCAATAATAGAAATGATTTTTTTATTATTAGAGTTCTAGGGATTGTATTTTCTCAACAATAATATATTAATATTAACTATTTTGAAGCTAAAAAATTACCTTGTTTGTTTTAGTAATCATTTTATTTTGAATTTATTTCTTGAAATTTGTATTTTTTATTATTGTTATCTAGAAATAATAATCTACTATTTGTTTGAGAGAAATATAAGTTACTGTGTTAGGAATTATCTTAAGAATTTTATTTAAACATTGTTCATAATTTGGAATTTTTAGTAACTACTATTCATCGAAGAGAGTAACATATGAAATTAAACTTACGTTAATGATGAATTATCAATGCGTATGATTAAACAACCTTACGTTCAAATAAATATATAGTTGAGGAACATTGCGTTTAGATAAGAACACTACATTTTTTAGAATTAAAAGGTATGGTGAAATAACCATACATAATTATGGAACTTTACAAACATATGGATCATCAACATTGCTTTTATGATCACCCTTATGTTGTCAACCTTACATTTGGAAAGTGGATGAATGGAAAATCAATTTTACGTTCAGAGATATATGCTGACATGGATAAACGTATGGATTATCCACCCTATGTCATAATGTTGAACCATACATTTGTTATTTTTATTGTTTCTTAAAGGTACCCTAAATTTGAATTTCCAAATTCGAAATTTGAATTTGTGCTTTTATTGGATATTTTTGCAAATTCCATTTTGGAATGTCAGGACAATTTAATGCTCGATTTGGATTGATCTGAAGCTTATTTTAACTGATTTAAAGATCCATTTATAGTAGAAATTTTAACTCCTATTCATATGGGAAGTTATAATTAATATGAGTTGTATTCTATTGATTTAAAATTCACTCAATTTATTAGGAAAATTTTGTGGATCTATAAATCCAGCTATGAGATATACTGTTACAAATATCTTTATGTGTCCGATATTTTTTACGACAATATGAAGATGTAGTTGACATATTGACATTAATTGTAATATCCCAATTAAGTAATGAATAATAAGAAATTTTTATCTTTGTCTATTTATGAATTATATAGTGTTTTAGAGGCTTAAAATGAGAATAAATCCAATCTTAAGCATAGAATACACAAATATTTTTATAAGATTGTTTTACTACCTTTTGATGGAAAACCATTTTTAAATAAAACTATAAACAATTTTATAAGATCTATTTTTCAAAATAAACTTATTCTTTATGATTGGGAAATTGAAATTTACTTTGGATAAATTTTTGGTATTTTTTTGACCATCTTCATTTTTAAATGAATAGTGAAAAATACTGCATTTTACATCAAAACTAATTTTTCATCTAATTAAATTTAATGGTTATATTATCTTTTTAATTTTTTCTAAAGTTTAATTAGAATATATTTTTACCATTTAATCCAATGGTGGTCGTTAGGATTAATTTCACTTTGGAATTGGGCATAAACATGTGCCAAACGTTTCATAGATATTGTTTCTAAAAACACCAGCTATTTTTTTGACAACGGGAATTATTTTTTAATTTAATTATTGAAATTTCTGTGTTTGGAATTTGGTAAAATGGATTACATATTTGGAATCATAAATTCCAAATTATGTACTCAATACACTTTTGGTTTTGGACATTATGAATAGTAACAACGGTAATTATCTTTAATTATCTTGATTAATTAGTAATCTGGTAGTTAAGGATAATAAAATAATATCATAATAATAAAAAATGACCCCCAAATGTGTCATAATTATAATTTTTTTGTCATGTCCTACCATGGGATGCCTTTTTCCAAACTTGGGAACCCCATGGAATCACTTTTGTGTGATACTGACTTTTTATCTTTTTATTTTTTAAAAAGTTAAATATAACAAAGAATGTATCACCTGAGTAATTTTTTTTTAATTTTGTATACATAAATGATCTATTGGACTATAAATAGTCATTGGAAAGATAAAAAGTTTTCCTACATCATAGTATTTTTTTTATAATTTTTAGACATTAAATAAATTAAATTATTTATGACATTAGGATGATGCAATGATTATCTAATTAATGAACTATTTAAATAAAATGAAAAGATAATGTAAAATCTAAGACATACACTTGTCAAAGACCTATTGGATGAGTATATTTCGAACCCTTATCACCTTATACTCGAAATACATCAATGTGGTTCCTTTAAAATCTGAAAATCATTTGAAAATAATGTAACATTTTATACCTTTCCAAGAGTGCCCCTCCTCTCCTCTTATAAAAGTCCCCCACCTCTACCTTCTTACCCACACTTCTCAATCCATTGGCTCAGACATGACCTACTCATTTTATCTCTCCTCATCCCTCTCTTAATCCAAGAATACTTAACTTAGGCAGATAGCTCTTCAAGAAACCCTTTTGGTTCAAATCAGGAAGAGTTACCCGATTTAATTGTAAAGACTTATATAATGTTTTTTGTTTTATTTTGCTTCTCCAACCCCCAAAACACTTTTTATTCATTTATTTTGTAACAAAACCAGTATCTTAAATATACTAGGTTGTTTTTATAAGATGTATTCTTGCTACACTTACACACACATTCATCTAATGGTTAAAGAGCAAACTGTTTCAGTGGATGGCGAATTTCTGCCTCACGAAACGATGATTGTTCAATATTCATCTAAGACCTTCAAAGGTGGCCATTAATATGAAACTATATTTATATATGATATATAATATGATTATGTTTGCATTAATATTATGTATTTTTAATGTATGTCATACCTTTATGGATTCCATTATGGGTATACGTGATATCTTCATTTTAGGAAGTGCGGACTACCGCCCCCTCAAAGTGATTGGATTCATTAATGCCATATGTGGGATGTATAAAGGATGAAGTTAATGATATTATATATGAAATTATACTTTAATTATAATATACCTTTATTTCATGACGATTCCATTCCATAAAATACGAAATTGAAATGAAAGTAGCATTCATGTGTACGTACGGCTTACCGTCTCCATGAACGGTGCATTTCATTTCTTACCTCTAAATGTTATATAATATTATAAATGCTTGTATATACATGATATATTTGATATACATGATATCTGAATCATGAATATAACTTTGGATATAATGGATACATGAACAACTTGTAATTATAAAGAGTTTATTTTTGACTCAAGTACCGATGATCGTTAAAACGACCGCTATTATCTTAAATAATTACACAGTGTTCATGACATGGTAATAAGTGATATAAAAGGAATAATGAACTTGAAAAAGGATATTAATCAAGAATAAATTAACTTGAGTTTATTATTCAAAATATTAAATAACGATCGAGTCAAGTCGGACCTGAGGTAAGGGATTTCGTCTCAATCTCCATTCATTGAGGTATATTTTGTTTTATACACAACATTTTTTTATACGGTGTATAAAACCATTTGACTTTTAAATTTATTCAAAATGAATATTTTTAATACGAAGCATTTACTAAATGATAAAAGGGAATGTTATTTTTTCGGACGTATGCAGTGACAACGACCTCTCCGCCGTCGTGACCATTATTTGAGTTTCGGCTTCCTCTACAAGCCATAACATTTTTTAAAATGAAAATTAATACCCTGTTTTACTTTTCTATTATTTTTTTATTGAAATTTTTTTTAATAATCTTTTTATTATATCAATGTTTTGTATTGATATCTTGTGATTGAAATGTGGAAATGTTATGTTTCCTTTATGCATGTTTTATGTGATACGATTATGTTATGGTCCTTGGGCATTGTTTATGAAGACGGGTGGTTCCATGATAAACTAAGGGTGGGTGAGCCCTATATAGCTCTCCAATGAATTGGGTAACACTAAGGGGTTAAAGGTTAAGGTTTCTCCAAAAATATTTAGGGAATATACAGTGATATGTATTCCAAATGTAACCATGGGGGTTACTCCCTACGTAAGAATGTTATGAATGCCTCAAGTTACCTTTATGTCTTATGATTTCTATGATTTATTCATTATTTGATGAGGAATGATAAAATGGTTATGTTTTGTGAGTAATGTATGATTTCATACATGGACTAATGTTTGCATTTCATACTTTTATATCCCTTACTGAGCTTTTTATGCTCATCCCATGTTTTTGAAATGTTTTTCACAAGTCAAGGGAAAGGTACATGATGTGATGATAGGGTCAAGAAAGTGTCATGAAATAATCAATGTTTTATTTTAAAAATGTTTCTCTTGATGGGAAAAAATGAATACTATCTTTTATGTAACCACTTTGTTAAAATGTATAATTTAATGCATGATTTATGATCTAATTCTCTAAAACTCTAAACTGGAAAATATCCTCAATGTGTAATCTTGTAATAACTCAAGATTATGTAATGTTTAAGTCTGGGGCCTTATAGTTGGTATCAGAGGTCGGTTTAGATAACTTTAGAAGTTATAATTCTATTAAATGATTATCCAAAAATATTTTTTTATGCTCCAGTTTAAATGATATAGCATTTGAAGATTACCATGTTGCTTCATCAAAGACATGTTTGTTCAGAATGATTTTCCGCAGAGGAAACAAGGAAGAAGTGCTAGGAAGGAATACAGAAGGAAATGCCCTTACGAATCAGAATCCTATGGTGTTCGGGATTGGTACTGAACAGTTTGTTGCAGTGATGGCGTAGTTGACACAAGCGATAAATGGTGGTGGTATCAATGCACGAGATCAGCCATATCAAATGTAGAGAAACATGTCAGTGGTGGAACATTTCATGAGGCAACATCCTCCATCATTCAGTGGATCATTTGACCTTGTGCTAGCTGATGGGCTGATTAATGCACTAAAGAAGATTTTCAATGTCATGGGGTGTTCAAACAATCAAATGGTTAGTCTTGATATTTACTGTTTGGAGGGTGAATCAGATCAGTGGTGGGGAATGGTTAAAAATATCATGGACGCAGATGAGATTGATACTCTCGACTGGGATGAATTCAAAGGTATGTTTCTTGATAAGTACATTCCTAAGGCTGTTCGAATTAGGATGGATAAAAAATTCCTAAAATTGAGGCAAGAGGAAGAATCAGTGGCTGCCTATGAAGAAAGGTTCACATGATTGGAAAGGTATGCTCCAAATTTTATCTAAGACATTGATAGTAGAATCAATTGTTTTTACTCAAGATTAAAGCCAAAATATCAAAGGGCTTTAGCTTCTCATGAGTTCAAAAGTTATGAAAAGCTTGTTCGATGTTCTTAGAAGGTGGAAATGGAGTTTTCCGATGATCAAGTGTTCTATAACAACCAACAGAAGAAGAGACCGAGGTGGAAGGAGAAAGGGATGAATTCTTCAAAAAGGTCTAATGGTAAGAAAACTAAGTTTCCAATTTGTGATAAATGTGGTAAAAGGAATGCTGGGGAATGTCTTCTGAATTCTAGAATGTGCTACCCATGATGTAAGATGGGATATAAGGCTCATGATTGCCCTGAAAGAGATCAGGGTGATGGTAAGACCAAATTTGATTTACAGTTAGTGAAAAGTTTTAAGTGCAATGAGATGGGTCACTATGCAAATGGGTGTCCGACAAAGAGCTTGGGTGATAGGAAGCAGTTAGACTACAAGGAGAATGGGGTGGTGAAATCCTTTTCAACTACTTCAGCAGATGTTGGACCATCAAATGATGTCGTATAAGGTACTTTGTTTGTTTTTTCAGATTATGCCAGTGTGTTGTTTGATTCAGGGTCCACACATTCTTTCATCTCTGAAAACATTTCTAGTAAATTGGGAATACCATCTCAAGAAATGACTCCTAAACTTGTGGTAAAAACACCTGGGGAAAATGTTGAGGCAAAAAGAATTTATAAGAATCTTCCTATCATTATACGTCAAAAGAAACTACTTGAAAAATTTATTGTTTTACCTCTAATAGAGTTTGATTTTATACTGGGTATGGACTGGCTCTCTATTTACCATGCTAATATTGACTGAAGAGCTAAAGAAGTTTTTTTTCAAAAAGACTTTCAGTTTGTGTACAAGAATGAACCCTTACTGCTGATAACATATCAAGAGGCCGAGATACTTGTAAAAGATGGAAATTAATGTTACCTTGCATATATCGTTGAAAACAAGGGAACTGTTCAGATTAATGATGTGCCAGTGGTAAATGAGTATCCTGATGTTTTTCCTGAAGAGTTTCCTGGAATAATACCAGATTGTGAAGTTGAATTTACCGTTGACTTAGTTCTTGATGCTAATCCAATTTCAAAACCCCCTTATCGAATGGCTCAAATTGAACTTTTAGAGTTGAATGAGAAAATGCAAGATTTATTAGAGAAAGGTTTCATTCGACCTAGCACATCATCATGGGGTGCACCTATTTTATTTGGTAAAAAGAAAGATGTTTTAATGAGACTTTGCATTGATTATAGAGCCTTGAATAACATTACTGTTAAGAAAAAATATCCTTTACCTCATATCGATGATTTGACTGATCAGCTCTAAGGAGCTCAGTTTTTTTCAAAGATTGACATGAGATCGGGGTACCATCAGTTGAAGGTAAATGAAGCTGATATTCCAAAGATTTTGTTTCGTAAAAGATATGAACATTATGAATTTTTAGTAATTCTTTTTGGGATAACCAATTTTCCTGCTGTATTCATGTTACTTATGAATAAAATTTTCCATGAGTTCATGGATAAGTTTGTGGTTGTTTTCATTAATGATATTTTGGTGTCTTCTAAAAGTAAAGTGGAGCATGAAATACATTTAAGGGTTATTTTTTAAACCTTAAAAGAAAATAAATTGTATGGGAAATTCAGAAAGTGTGAGTTTTGGTTGCAACAAATTTCTTTCCTTGGTCACATTGTTTCTAATGATTGGATAACTGTTTATCCTGCAAAAACAAAGGTTGTTGAAGAATGGCCAAGTCCCAGAAATATAACTGAGATTTGTAGCTTCCTTGGTTTGGCAGGCTATTACCAAAGGTTTTTTAAAAAAAATTCACGGTTTTCTAGTCCAATGACTAAGTTAACTTGGAAGGGTTTTTAGTTTATCTGGACAAAAGAATTTGATGATTGTTTTCAGGAATTGAAAAGAACATT
Source organism: Viscum album (assembly GCA_963277665.1). Classification (NCBI taxonomy): domain Eukaryota; kingdom Viridiplantae; phylum Streptophyta; class Magnoliopsida; order Santalales; family Viscaceae; genus Viscum; species Viscum album. Next base: position 1,665,629,265 of record OY728137.1, read on the forward strand.
GGTGAGTGCTACAGTTTTTGCACTTCCTTCCAGGAATGGTGAGTTTGTTATCTACAGTGATGCTTCATTGGAAGGACATGGTTGCTTCCTAATGCAAAAAGATTAGATAATTTCTTATTCTTCACGACATTTGAAATCACATGAGGTAAATTACCCAACACATGATTTGGAATTAGCTGTTGTTGTTTTCTCTTTAAAAATTTGGAGGCATAATTTATATGGAGTAATGTGTGAAATATTTACCAACCACAAAATTTTAAATTATATATTCACTCAGAATGAATTGAACATGAGACAGAGGAGATGGCTAGAATTATTCAAGGATTATAACTGTACAATTCATTACCATCCGGGAAAATCAAATAAAGTGGTGTATTCTTTGAGTCAAAAAAGTAATGCTTCATTAACAATGTTACGTTTGGAATGTGATCCTTTGGTTAAGGATTTGATGAACTTTGGCATAATAGTTGTTGGTGTAGGATGTCCTTCTGTTCTATTTCAGGTATCAGTGAAATATTCTCTATCAGACAGAATTAAGCAAGCACAGAAGAATGACAGTGAGTTGCAGAAAAAGGTAATGCTATTTCAGAAGGGTAAGTTTCCAGAATTAAACATTGATAATGATTGTGTTTTGAGAATTTGGAAGATATTTTGTGTACCGTGTGATTCAATGTTGAAGAGAGAGTTGTTATGCGAAGCTCATAGTTCTCCGTTTTTAGTTCATCCAGGAAGTACTAAGATGTATAGAGATCATCAGGAGTACTACTGGTGGGATGGAATAAAAATAGATATTTCTGATTTTACTGTGATCTGTTCGACTTGTCAACAGGTTAAAGCAGAGAGGCAGTTACCAAAAGGGATGCTTCAACCTTTACTAGTACCAGAGTGGAAATGGGAGAATATATCCATGGACTTCATTGTGGGATTGCCGAAGACACCTCGAGGTAATAATGCAATCTGGGTTATTGTTGATCGCTTGACTAAATCTGCTCACTTCCTTTCTATAAGAGATACTTTTTCACTAGATCAACTTTACCGTTTGTATCTTAAAGAGATAGTCAGGTTACATGGAGTTTCTATCTCCATTGTATCTGAACGTGATCCCAGGATCACTTCTAACTTTTGGAAAGGCCTTCAAAAGTCGTTGGGTACTGAATTAAATTTTAGTATAGCTTTTCATCCTTAATCAGATGGGAAATCAGAAAGAACAATTCAGAAGTTGGAGGATATCATACGTTCTTGTTCGATGGATTATTAGGGAAGTTGGCACCAACATCTTTCTTTGGATGAGTTTTCTTATAATAACAGTTTTAATTTCAGTATACAGATGGCACCATTTGCGGCATTATATGGGAAGCTGTGTCGAACTCGAGCTTTATGTGATGAAATGGGTGAAAGTAAGTTGATGGGACCATAATTGGTAAAATAGTTGGCAGAAAAAGTTCAGCTGATACAAAGACACATGAGAACAGCTCAGAGTAGGCAGAAGAGTTATGCAGACAACAGGAGGAAGGATCTCTCTTTTGAGGTAGGGGATCATGTCTTCCTCAAAGTCTCATCATGGAAAAGTGTGATGCGATTTGGTAAGAAAGGAAAGTTGAGTCCAAGGTTCATTGGACCATGTTAAATTCTAGAGAGACTTGGATCAATTGCATACCGAGTGGCTTTACCTCCAAGTTTATCTCAGTTACACAATGTTTTTCATGTTTCAATGTTAAGGAAGTACATGCTAGATCCATCTCATGTTTTGAGTCCAGAGGTAGTTTAGCTAGAAGAGAATCTATCTTATGAGGAACAACCGGTCAATATTATTGACCACATGGAGCAAGTGTTGCAGAATAAGGTGATTAATCAAGTAAAGGTTTTGTGGAAAACCACATTAGTGGAGAGGCAACATGGGAATATGAAAATGAAATGATCGATAAATACCACCACTTATTCAATAAGTAAATTGTGGGGATGCAATTTTCAAAAGGGTGGCAGGATGTAACATCCCAATTAAGTAATGTATAATAAGAAATCTTTATCTATGTCTATTTATGAATTATATAGTGTTTTAGAGGCCTAAAAGTAGAACAAATCCAATCTTAAGAATGGAATTCACTAATATTTTTATAAGATTATTTTAATGCCTTTTGATGGAAAACCATTTTTAAATCAAACTTTAGACAATTTTATAAGCTATATTTTTCAAAATAAACATATTCTTTATCATTGGGACATTGAAATTTACTTTGGATAAATTTTTGGTATTTTTCTGACCATGTCCATTTTTTAATGAATAGTGAAAAATACTGCATTTTACATCAAAACTGCTTTTTCATATAATTTAATTAAATGGTTAGATTATCCTTTTAATTGTTTTTAAAATTTAATTATAATATATCATTAACATTTAATCTAATTTTGTTCATTAGGATTAATTTCACATTGTAATTGGGCAAAAACAAGTACCAAAGTTTTCCTAGATATTGTTTCTAAAAAAACCCGCTATTTGTTTTGACAACGAGAATTATTTTTAAATTAATTATTAAAATTTCTGTATTTGGAATTTGGTAAAATGGATTACATATTTGTAATATTAAGGTCCAAATTATGTAATCAAGACACTTTTGTTTTTGGATATTATGAATAGTAACGACGGTAATTATCTTTAATTATCTTGATTAATTAGTAATCGGGTAGTTAAGGATAGTAAAATAATATCATAATAATAATAAATGACCCCAAAATGTGTCTTAATGCTACAGGTTGTTTCATGGCCAACCATGGGATGCCTTGTTCCAAACTTGGGGACCCCATGGAATCACTTTTGTGTGATAATGACTTTTTATCTTTTTATTTTTAAAGAAAGTTAAATATAACAATGAATGTATCACCTGAGTAAAAAAAATTTAATTTGCCTAAATAAATGATATATTTGACTATAAATATTCATTGAAAATCTAAAAGTATTTCCTACATCATAGTATATTTTTTATAATTTTTAGACATTAAATAAATAAAAGTATTTATGACCTCATGATGATGCAGCGATTACCTCATTAATGAACGATTTAAATAAAATGAAAAGATAATATAAAATCTAAGACATAAACTTGTCAAAGACCTATTGGATGAGTATATTTAGAACCATTATCACCTTATCCTTGAAATAAATCAATGTGGGACCTTTAAAATCCGAAACTCATTTGAAAAATAAAGTAACATTTTATACCTTTACAAGAGTGCCCCTCCTCTCCTCTTATAAAAGGCCCCCACCACTACCTCCTTAGCCATACTTCTCAAGCTATTGGCTCGGCCAAGCCCTGCTCATTTTATCTCTCCAAATACATCTCTTTATCCTAGAAGACTTACCTTAGGCAGATAGCTCTTCAAGAAACCCTTTTGGTTCAAACCAAGAAGAGTTACCCGATTTAAAGGTAAAAACTTCTCTAATGTTCATTTGTTTTATTTTTCTTCTCCAACACCTAAACTCTTTTTATTCATTAATTTTGTAACAAATCCAGTATATTCAATAAACTAGGATTTTTTATAAGAATAATTCGAGCTACACTTACACACACCTTCATCTAATGGTTAAAGAGCATATTGTTTCCGTGGAGGGTGAATTTCTGCCTCACGAAAAGATGATTGTTCAATATTCATATAACACCCTCAAAGGTGGTCATTAATATGAAAATATATTTATATATGATATATAATATGTTTATGTATTAATTAAGTTTCTGTATTATTCATTTATTGCATACCTTTATGGCTTCCATTATGGGTATACACGATATCTTCATTTTAGGAAGTGCGGACTACCGCCCCCTCAATGTGATTTGATTCGTTAATGCCATATGTGGGACATATAAAGGATGGAGTTAATGATATTATATATGAAATTATACTGGAATTATAATATACCTTAATATCATTTTTATTCCACTCCATAAAATACGAAATAGAAATGAAAGTAGCGTTCATGCGTACGTACGACTTACCATCTCCATGAACGGTGGATTTCATTTCTTACCTCTAAATGTTATGTAATATTATAAATGCATGTATATAATGTATATATATGATATAAATGATATCTAAATCATGAATATAACTCTGGATATAATTGATACATGAACAACTTGTAATTATAAATAGTTTATTTTTGACTCAAGTACCAATGATCGTTAAAATGACCGTTATTAACTTTAATAATTAAATAGTGTTCATGACATAGTAATAAGTGATATAAAAGGAATAATGAACTTGAAAAATGTTCTTATGCATGAAGAAATTAACTCAAGTTTATTATTCAGTAGATTAAAGAACTATCGAGTCATGTCGGACCCGAGGTAAGGGACTTCGTCTCAATCTCCTTTCATTGAGGCTTATTTTGTTTTATACAAAACGTTTTTTATACGATGTATAAAACCCTTTGAATTTTATGTTTATTCAAAAGGAAAATTTTTAATATGAAGCATTTACTAAACAAAAAATGGGAATGTTTTTTTATCATACGTATACAGTGACAAGGACCTCTCCGCCGCCGTGACCTTTATTTGAGTTTAGGCTTCCTCTACAAGCCATAACATTTTTTTAAATGAAAAATAAATACCATGTTTTACTTTTCATTAATTTGGTATTGAAAATGGTTTTGATAATGTTTTTATTATATCAATTTGTTGTATTGATATCTTGTGATTGAAATGTGGAAATGTTATGTTTCCTTTATACATGTTTTATGTGATACAATTATGTTATGGTTTTTGGGCATTATTTATGAAGACGGGTGGTTCCGTGATAAAATAAGGGCGAGTGAGCCCGATATAGATCTCCAATGCATTGGGTAACGTGAAGGGGTTAAACGTTAAGGTTTCTCCAAAGATATTTAGGGAATATACTGTGATGGGTATTCCAAACATAACCATGGGAGTTACTCCCTACGTAAGAATGTTATGAATGTCTCAAGTTACCATTATGTCCTATGATTTCTATGATTTATTCATGATTTGATGAGGTATGATAAAATAATTATGTTTTATGAGTAATGTATGATTTCATACATGGAATAATGTTTTCATTTCATACTTTTATATCTCTTATTGAGCTTTTTATGATCATACCATGTTTTTTAAACATTTTTCATAGGTCAAGGGAAAGGTACAAGATATGATGAAAGGGTCAAGGATGTGTCCTGAAAGAATCCATGTTTTGTTTTAAATAAGTTTCTGTTGATGGGAAAAAAATGAATACTATCTTTTTTTAACCACTTTGTTTAAATGTGGAATGTAATGCTTGATTTATGATCTAATTCTCTAAAACTCTAATCCTAAAAAGATCCTCAATGTGTTATCTTGTAATAACTCAAGATTACGTAATGTTTAAGGCTGGAGCCTTATATTAATTATTCTTCATGATTTCTATATTAGGTTATTTTTTACAGTACTACAGCGATCAAGACTCTCATGTAAAGGAATACATTATTAGAGATATACAATCTCAACAATGGAACACGATGCTCTGTTTTTTTTACTTTGTTTTTTAAATCTAATATCTTCTGCACAACCAGATCACTTCAGATATTTTTTTATGTTTATTTTTCTTCTGAAATAAAGACCCTTCTTTTATCAGTTGTGTGATTTTGAAACACTGAGCTACATCATATTTTCATCAAAAATCATCTTATCTTGAGTTTCAGCTACTCTTATTTAGTCGTTGAAGTGTATAAACATCATGCAATAAGCTGGGGTTTTATCGGTTCCCTATAAAAGAACCAGAAGGCTCTATTATGTAAACATTTGTTTGTAATGGTAAAAAATTCATGAACTCAATTGGGGATTAGTCATATGATAAAATGAACATAATAGTGAAATTCCCCAAGCCCACATAGTGGGTGATTGGTGGAGTGGACTAGGTGACCTTTGTGCCCCGAACCACTATAAATGGATGTTCCTTATTCTCTATTATTTATCCGATGTATATATATTCTATTATCGATATGCCCCCAACTCTATATATTGTTGATGTGAATCCACAGAATTGTGGAATTATTAATAGAACACAATTCACCACCTTATTGTGTTATCGCTTTAGCTATTTCAACTTAACATTTGGCGTCAGAGGTTGTTCTTTTCAATAGAACTATAACAAGATAAAGGATTAAGATCTATTTTAGTGATGAAAATTTAGAATCTCAAGGAATTAGTATCAATGGTCCGTGATAAATATTTCAATGGTGAAAATTAGGGATATTGGAAGTCACAAAATATAATATAATTATATAATTTTGGATTTAGATTATACTAAAAAATTGTTACTCCTCTCATAATTCCTTAAAAACCTGAAACATGGACAACTACTAAAACAATTGAGATTGATATGAATTAAAATGCAATTAATTCTATTATATGTGGTGATGGAATAGATGAAATCAAATATTTATCATAATTCAAAACAACCTATGAGATGTTCTAGACAATTGCAGTATCCAATAATGTACTGATAATGTTAGAAAAATTTGATATGCAATAGGGAAACTAATGATTGGTAATTTCAGAATGTATGATGGAGAGAACACCACAAAGATGAATGGATGTATGAATGAAATTTTTAATATTATAACTTATTTAGGTGGACCTATCATGCAACCTGATCAAGCTTTTAAAGTTTTAAGAGTTCTACCAGCAAAGTGGAATGGAATTTCAGCATCAATTCACCAATCCTCACAAGTTAATAATCTGAAAATAATATAATTAATTATATCATTAATTATTCATGTGGATGAAATGGAAGAAAATTTTTAATATCATAGTGTCCTCATAAACAGAAATAACACTGCTTTAAAATTAGTATCCCAAAATAAGAACATGAAACTGAAAATAGAAGAATGAAATTAAAACCCATATGACTCATAAGTTGAGATGGCCAAAATGAATAGAATTTTTTAAAATATTTATAGAAATATGATAGGATTATAAAACAACATTAAAATATATGAGAAAGGCTAAAGGGAATAAAGTTGTTATAAATGAAAAAATTTGAGTCACATAAGACCTAATTTTCCTCAATTGAATGGAAAATCAGAAATGAAATATAAGATGAATGTTGATTATGAGAAAATGGAAAAAAGAGCTATGAAGTCCACTTGGAGTGTTTCTGAAGACACCAGCGGCTCATCAATCCCAGATTGAGAGAAGGAATAATTGAATCTCTATGCCAAAATATACTTTATGGCTAAAGAACAAATGGTACAAACATATTTTGCATATCATTCTGATTCTAGTTTCTCAAATGATAAAATTATTTCCTACTGCACTGTGATTGAATATAGGTACACCACTATATTAAATAATTATAAATCGTTAAAAAATACTCATAATTCTATTTTAGTAAAAAGGGATACTTCTATAAAATAGGATTAGAATTTATAAGGAAATTTATTTCATATACTATAAAATGTACTGACCATGAACATAAAATTAAAAAACTATAAGATGAAGTATGAACTTATAAAAGTTATTCTCTTATATTTAAAAAATTATAAAGCATTATTAATGCAATTATTGGTAAAAATGTAATTAAAAAAGAAATATTTGGTATATGTAGTAAGGATGAAAAACCCAAACAACAAAAAAAACTATTTTTTCCTAATTATAATTGCAGAAGCATGCCTACAGTCAAATTATTTTATTTTTTTACTAATGAACATTATGATAATGATAGTTATTTAAGAAAACCTAAGTTATGTGGTGTCAAACATGTTCATTATTCAAAATAATTTACTATTTTTAATGATAATATTTTTGATCCGAATAGATCTTTTTGAATTCCAACGACTTTGATAGCTAACACTGCTAGACAGAAAATGATATGGGTAACAAAACTAATCATAGTTTGATTTGACCTTGTAGGTAATAGGCCAACGAAAAGGAAAGGATATATGATATATGTATAGTGAAATTTTAATACATATAAGTGGAATATCATCAATGTTTTGTAATCTAACTAATATATATGGAGGCGTAGTTACATTCAGTGAAAATGCCACAGGAAAAATTACTGGTCTTGGAACAGTTGAAGATCCCGATACTATCTCAAATAATAAATTAATCTAAGTACAAGGATTGAAACACAATATTATAAGTATCTCTAAACACTGTAATGATGGATAATACATTGATTTTCTAATAATTACTATTGTATTTTGAACAATGGTTTACTAAAATTTAGAGAACCTAGAAAAGATAATGTCTACGCGTTGGATTTAAATTCATTGTGTAAACGTAAATGGAACTAATTAACCAATAATGTAAATGAGTATGGGATTTGGCATAGAATAAATTTTAATTGTAATATTTTTTTATTACATAAGTTATCTATGAAACAATTTATTTCATATTTCCCTATTATTTAATTAAAAAGTGAGATATTCTCTGATGCATGCCAAAAAGGAAAGAAATGAAAATATTTCTTCAAATATGTTAATAAAATTGCAATATCAAAGCCCATAGAAAATGTTAATATGTATTTTTTGGACCATCCATGGTATAATTTTTGGATGGTAAATTATATATATATGTTTTACTTGATGAATATTCTGGATTTACATGGGTATATTTTTAAAATTGAAGTAATGAATAAATTTTTTATGGTTTTAAAAAAGTATTTAAAATGAAAAAGGTTTTATGACAATATCATTCAGAAGTGATCATGGTTTAGAATTTTTGAATCAAGAATTCAATTAATTTTTGTCAAATGTGGGTATTAAGAAAACCTTTTCTGCATCACAAACACCTAATCAAAATAGGGTTGTTGAAAGTAGAAACAAAACTATTCAAGAATTGGATAGAATAATGCTAAATTAATATCTTCTTCAAACATGATTTTGGGCAGAAGATATAAGCACAACATTCTATATTATAAATAGAGTTTGAATTCGACATATATTAAAAAAGACAACTTATGAGCTTTATAACAACCAAAAGCCTAAAGTAATGTACTTATGATTTTTAGACTGAAAATATATATCTTGATCACCAAGGGAAATATTGGAATGTTTGATCCAAAAGCTGATTTGGGAATATTTCTAGGATATTCTGGAACTTCGAAAGAATATATAATATTTAATAAAAATCCACATATTATTGATGAATTAGTTCATGTGATTCTTGATAGAGATGGTACATTTAATAAAAAAAAATTCATACTAAAGAAGCTTATGATTTTTACAACATGATTTTCTTGATATCATGAATAATGGTTTTGAAAATATAAATAAAATTCAGTCCAGTTCTGAAGAACATGATACTAATAAACCTAATATTTCTCTTCCTATAATGTAAATAATCTTGTAGAATAAAAATTTAGAGGTTGTTATAGGAGATCAAGAAATATGAATAAAAACATGAAGAACTGTTAGAAACATAGTGGAATTTTCGGTTTTTCTATATCACATAGCGCCTAATACTTTTGAAGAACCTAAACAACATGAAAGTTATTGGTTAATATTGCATGAAGAGTTAAATCAATTTAAATGAAACAAAGTATGGAAAATAGTGGAAATACAATGGAATTATCTAGTTATTGTAACTAAATGGTTCTTTAAGAATAAACAAGATGATCAAGGAATTATAACTTGAAACAAAGGTAGACTTGTAGCTAAAGTGTATAATCAATAAAAAGGTACAAATTATGATGAAATCTTTTCTCTCATAGCTAGACTAGAAGTAATTATAATTGTTGTATCCGATACATATTATATAAACATTATATTATATTATATGTATGTAAATTCTACCTTTTAAAATGAATATTTAATGGACGAACTTTATCTTGAGCAATGTCATAGTTTTGAAAATTCTCAAAAAACAGAATTTCATTTTTACCATACTAAATCTCTTTATGTCCCTAAATAAGCACCAAGAGAATGGTATGAAATATTAAGTTCAATTTATTTTAAAAATGGTTTTACTATTGAATTGGAAGAACCAACCATAATTAATAATATATTTTGTTCTAATTTATTATTAGTTCAAATCTATGTTGATGATGTTAATTTTTGGGTCAAGAAATAAAAAAACAGAGAAATGATTTTTCAGAACATATAGAAAAAGAATTTTAAATGAGTATGATGGGATAATAAAAATTCATTTTAGGACTTCAAATTTATCAAAAATATTTTGGAAATTTATTAAATCAATGTAAATACTTTACAGATTTATTGAAAATGTTTGTTTATGAAAAGAACAAGAGATCTCCAACTCTCAAGGGTACAAATATTAATCATGCCGTTGATGAAGCTGGAATACCAGTGGACAAAGAGATATATAGGGTTATTGCTAGTTGTTTACAATATCATTCTCCTCGCAGACCCAATATTATGTTTTCAATATTCCTTTTTTCAAGATTTCAATAAAATCAAAGAGAATCCCATCTTTTGGATGTAAAATGGATTTTTATAATTATAAAAGGAAAAGCCACTCAATCTCATCTTCTTCCAAAAAAAATTATTTTTAATTTATTAGAATATTTACATGTTGATATTAGAGGCTGTAGATTATATAGAAAAATTTCTTTAAGATCCTTTAACTTTTTTATAAACTGTTATTGTCATTAACAGGTTAAAAGAAACACTCAGTTACACTATAAACAACTGAAGTTGAGTAGGTATCAATAAATTGTTGTTGTGCACAAGTGTTGTTGATAAAAAAATACACTAATGGACTTTGGTAATAATTTTAATAATACATTTATTTTATGCGATAATACAAGTGCTACTAACATTTCAAAAAATCCAATAAGTCTATCTAGAACTAAGAATATTGATATTAGACATCATTTTCAAAGAGCTCATGTTCTCAAAAAGGATGTATATTTAGACTATATTAATGATAAATATAAATTAGATGATATTTTTACTAAACCTCTTCCTACTTATTATTAATATTTTCTTAATGGGGAGTTAGGCTTATTTTTTTTGTTAATAAAATATTCATTTTATATTATTTATTTTATTTTATCTATAAAATTAATTTATGCCTAATTACATTCTCTAAATTTTATTTACTTTTATTATGTTTATCTTATGGTATTTAGTCTAATAAATGTTATCTTAATCCTATTTTCAATGCATAAAATTTGTTTGGTCATACTTTTTCCACTACTTTGGAAATGAGGACATATTTCATTTGTCAGAAATTGTCCGTTTTCCAAACCCCTCATCTTCCAAATCTGGTTTACCCAAATAAAAAAACATGTACTACCTATTCACCCAATCCTCATCCTTCAAAAATCCTAGAAACTGAAAACCTCATATTTTATGATCTTGACGACTGAAAAAATCATAGGGAATAGAACAAAGAGAAGCATTTGAACTGAAATGTAAATGAACTTTAGGCAGAAAATTTCTTTCAGGGAAATGTGATTGATCTAGAATGATTGTACAAAGTAGAAATGATAATAAACCAAGAAATATATTATCAAGGTCTCTATACAACATTTAATGATATAAATTAGTGGTTTTGTATAAGGTATAACTGAATTATATTTATTTGAGTGTGCAGTGTAGTTTCAGAGAGATATAGGGCCCGTTTTTTTCGAGTATAGAAGATAAAGATTTCAGTATATTTTCTACTGAGGTTGCAAAAATTTTAACAATCCACATGATGGATTTTTTCATTTTGAACTCATGTCGATTGGAAATAAGGATCATTATTCCATAGACATTATATCTTTTTTGTTAAAATAACCACACATCCTAAAGATGAAATTTAAGGATTTATAACATAACCATAAGATTATATTGAAATTTACTCAGTCTAGAATGGTGCCAAGGATTGTTGAGATAGAGAAAATCCTTTACCAAGGAATTTATATCATGTTTTTTTCTAAGCGGTATCAAATTTAATTTTTAATGTATTTATTTAGACGTCTTAATTACTTTTTTTCACCAGAAGTGAGAATGAATTTTTATCCATATGGGAAAATATTTTCACTGATTTAATTAAAACAGATTTTATTAGATCAGTTTAATCCATAGTAAAATTACATCATAGTAATGTGTTTAATTTTATAAGTTAATGAAAACATGGAATTTTTTAGAGCACTATGAAATTAAAAATATTTCCTATTGGAGGTGAGGAAGAACATATCTCATGAGCTTTAATTCAGGGGTAGAAAGATTTTGATAGAAAGGATTAAGTATTTGAATCTCGAATAGATACAGTTTCACAACCATCAAAAATAAGTCATAGATTTAACAGTAAAGAAGAATAAGGGTAAGAGTAGAGTTTGGAAGGAGTTGTTATAAAACCTAAAATTACAGATGATCCTATTGTTTTAGAGAAAGTATTGGTTTATGGAGAAGCAACAAGATTAATTCATTTGTAAGAAACAATAAATCAAGGATAATTTTAAGTGGATAGTAAAGCTATAGATATTTTTTTTCATATCTTCGGATATTTAACCATTATTTGAAAGCTTTGCAATGGAATTAGTCCAAGAATAGAATACTCAATTTGAAAATGATCAATCTATGATTGTTATTGAGGGTGTTACTAAAAAATAATTTAATAAAGAAATGAATATTTTACATGAATCAATTATTAAAATCCAGTCTCTAATGGTGGATCGGACTATGGGACATTCAAATAGTATTTTTGGTGGACAGACTTATGTATTGGATAATCAATCATTTTATTATGAAGAATTTGACCTTAAAATAGCGACATATCCCTTTCCAACTAAAAATGAAAGTCAGGATACTATTGTAGATAAGGGTAAATCAAATTCATTATCAAATAATGTAACATCAGAGGTAAATAAAAAAATATTCAATTTTATTTTAATTAATATTTTGTGAATTAAATTTTAATTTTACTTTAAAGGGGTTGATATGTTCGATGGCGTTCCGGATACGCAACATCGGGTTTCATTGAAATATTACATTGCACGATAATAATATAATAATATTATTCTAAATGGTATTTAACGCCAAGATGTTATATTGGGTGGAACGAAGAGAACTATCTACAATATGATTACACATGTTTTTAGAGGTTTATAATGTGAATGAATCTAATTTTAAGAATAATTTCCCTTAAAAGGTTGATATACCAAAATTTGATGTTGATACAACATTAAATATAGTTATATTAACATATATATGTTCTATTTGACCAAATAAAATTCTTCTTTAGAATCAGGACATCAAAATTTTCTTTAGGTAAATTTTTGGTATTTTTCTGATAAAAATCAATTTTTTATGAATAGTGAAAAATACTGTATTTTAATTAAAAAGTGATTTTTAATCAAAATTATTTGTATGGATAGATTATATTATTAATAGGTTTTAATGTGTAATTATATTATGTTTTTACCGTTTAATCCAATGTTGGTCCTTGGAATTAATCTCTCTTTGGAATTGGACATAAAAAAAGAATCAATCTTTTTAATGTTATTGTATCATAAAAACACATTATTTGTTTTCATAAAGGGAATTAGTTTTAAAGTATTTAATGAATATTCTATTTTTAAAATATGGTAAAATAATCATAATTTTTGAATTCAAAATATCAAATATATATTAGGCTGATGTTTTGGTAGTTTTCTAAAAAACATCAATTTTTGATGAATAGTGAAACCACTATGAAGTAGTTAAAAACTAAAAATTTCATTTAAATGAATTTTTATCGGTTCTGTGTATTGAAATTCAAAAATCTGACATACATGGTTGTTATTAGTAAGTATAATTTGGTTCAATAAGATGAAATGAATATTTGAAGAATAGTAACTTTTGACATTTATTTACCACGGTTAAATGTAAATACGATAATTCAAGGTAAAAAGAATTTTATAATAATAGAAAATTACCATAACACTTGTCCTAAACATATTTTTAATGTTATTTACGACCATGGGCATCTTTGGGTATATTTTGGGACTCTATAGAGCCACATTGGTGTGATAATGGAACTATATTCTAATTACCTTAATGTAAATGCAACAATGACATAAACAAATATCTTTTAGTTAATTAATTTTTTCATGGGGTTATATATGTTATCATTTCGACTATAAATATTAATTAAAAAACTAAAAATACATCCTAAATTATGGTATTTATTATACAAGTTTTTTCCTTCAAAATAATTAAATTATTTATGACATGATTATGATGCAGTGTTTACGTCAGGAATAAATTATTTAAATAAATAACATTATAAATATTAAAAAAAATATCCATAACATGTCTAATTTTTATTGGGTGATTTTATTTTGAACATGTGTCATTTAATATTCAAATTTAATTTGTTTTGGATCTTTATAAAATGATGATAGTTTTATAATAAAATATTATTTTTAAATATTACTAAAGAGCCCCTCCTCCCCTGTATAAAATGCCCTCACTTCTAACCAAATCCTTACACCTCTAAAGCCCCTTGGCTCATCCAAAGCCAGCCCAAATAACCTCTATTGATCCTTTTAATCATCATATGAGCCTTACCTTTGGTATATGGTAGTTCAATAAGTCCTTTTGGTTCATACCAATGAGAGTTACCCAAATTAAAGGTAAGAGTTTCTCTTAACTTCTTTTCATTTATATTACTTATACAAGCCCTAACCTATTTCAATTCCCTTATTTTATAAAAAAACCATTATCCTAAATATACTAGTATTTTTTATGAGAATAATTTGAATTAATCATAGACACACCTCAAACTAATGGGTGAAGAACATATTGTTTCTGTGATTACCAAACTAACGCCTCACGAAAAAATGATTGTTCGATTATCTCCTACCACCTATCATGGTGGATATTATGATGGAACTATATTAATATATGATATATATTATTTTTATTTTTTCTTTATTCTTCTGGATTTTTCTTTTATAGCATACATTTATTGTTTTCATTGTTGGTAAACGGGATAATTTCATTTTTGGAAGTGCGGACTAATGCCTCCTCAAACTGATATGACTCGTTAATACCATATATGGGATGTATAGAGGATGGATCTAATGATTTTATATAT
The DNA here is from genome assembly GCA_963277665.1 of Viscum album. Classification (NCBI taxonomy): domain Eukaryota; kingdom Viridiplantae; phylum Streptophyta; class Magnoliopsida; order Santalales; family Viscaceae; genus Viscum; species Viscum album. Next base: position 1,665,644,285 of record OY728137.1, read on the forward strand.
GATTTTATACTGGAATTATTATATAACTTTGTTTCATTATATTTTAATTCCATTAAAATTAGAAATAGAAATGAAAGTAGTGTTCAAGTGTATGTACAACTCACAGTCTTGATGAACGGTGGATTTCATTTCATACCTCCTAATGTTATGTACTATTATAAACACATTTATTTACTGGATATATATGATATATATTATATCTAAATAATTAATATCATTCTGGATATAATGAACTTTTGACCTTGTGATCAACTTGTAATTATAATAATTTCATTTTTTACTCAAGTACCTATTATTGACAAAACGAATGTTATTAATATAAATGATTACATAATGTTTATAACATGCAAATAAGTGATATAAAAGGAATAATAAACATTAATAAGTTTCTTAATCATGTTGAAATGAACATTATTTTATTATTCAAGAGATTAAATAATGAACGCATCCAGTTGGACACGAGGTAAGGGACTTCATCTCAATATCCATTCATTGATTCATATTTGGGTTTAATACATGATTTTAATTTATACGTTGTATAAACACCTTTCAGTATGACTTTTATTCAAAAGGAATATTTCCTCTGTGTATTGTTATACTAAACAACCAAAAAACTAATTTTTCATTTCAGCATATCTAGTGACAAAGACCTTTCTTACACCACGAGTATTATTAGATCTTTTGGATTCCTTAACAAGACATAATGTTTTTGAAAGGAAAATAAATACCACATACTATTTTTACATATTTTGGAAAAGAAAATGGTTTTGATAATCGATTTGTTATGTCAATATTTTCAAAAGATATTCTGTGATTGAAATGTGGAAATGTTATCTTTATTTTATATTTCTTTTATGTGTGATAAATATTTTATGGTTCATGGAAATTGTTTACATATACTAGTGGTTCCTAGAAAAAACTAAGGTTGGTGAGACCGAGATAGCTCACCAATGCATTGGGTAATGTGATGGAGTTAAACATGAATAGTTCTCTAATGTGATTTAGGGAATATTCTCTGATGGGAATTCCAAATGTAACTCCCTACATAGCTATGATAGGTATAATGTAATTATGATATGATTGACACAAGTTGAATTTATGATTTATTTTTTCTATGTGTTATTCATAAATGTTATGATTTCATGAGGTCTGTTAAAGAGCTTAGGTAATGTATGAAACGATGATCTAATGATTTATTTCATTTTTTCATAACCCTTACTGTTCTTTTTTATTCTCATCCCTAGTTTTGAAATGTTTTTTCACATGAAATAAGGATGAATAGGTTCATGGATGAGATAAATGAAAAGTCATGCTGTCTAAAATAGGGGACAAGACATGAATCTATTTTTGAAGAGTTTTTATTTAATGTAAAAAATGGAAACTGGGTAGAAGTGTCTACCTTGAAATTTTTGAGTTGTAATAGTTATGGAATAATTCTCTAAAACTCAAAACCTTAAAGGATCCTTAATGTGACTTATTCAATTAATTCAATATTATGTAATGTTTAAGGTCTTGTTTTTATAGTTGGTATTAGATTGAGGTTTAGATAACATTAGGAGATGGTTATTATAAATTAATATCCATAAATTAATTTATGTTAATATTCAAATGATATAGAATTTACAGATTTCCATGTTTCTTCGACATAGATATTTATGTGTTCCAAATGGTTTTCCGAAGAGGAAACATGATAGATATGTTGGGACGACATTGGGAAGAAGACATCCTTCCAAATCAGAAACCTGAGATGGTCAAAATCGGAACTGAATAGTTCGATGCAGTGATGTCACAATTGACTCAGGCTATAAATGGTGGTGGTATCCAAGCATGAGATAACCCAGATCAACTACATAGTAACATATCAGGAGTGGATCATTTCATAAGGCAACATCCCCCATAATTCAAAGGATCATATCGCCATGTGCTAGCAGAAGGGTGGAATAAAGCCGAGGTGAAATTTTTTGATGTCTTGGGGTGTTCAAAACAACAAAAGGATAGTCTCACTGTTTACCACTATGATGGTGAAGATGATCATTTTTTAGTAGACGGTGAAAAGTATCAGGGATAGAGAGGTGATTGATGTACATGATTGAGATGAATTCAAAGGAATATTTCATGAAAAATATTTTTCAAAAGGGTTTTGTCATAGGATGGAAAAAGATCCCTAGAATCGAGGTAGGAGGATGACTCAGTGGTTGCTTATGATGAAAAATTAACTTGACTAGAAAGGTATGCTCTAAATTTCATATGATATTTTGATAGTAAAATCAACCGTTATTACTCAGGATTAAATCCAAAGTATCGAAGGGATTTAGCATCTCGCAAGTTCAAAAGTTATGAAAAACCAGTTCGTTGTGCAGAGTAGGTGTAAATGGATTTTTCCGATAATCTGTTGTTCTTTAAAAAACAACAGAATAAGTGGTCGAGGTGGGAGATAAAAGTGAATAACTCATCAAAAAAGTCTGATGGTACGAAACATAACATTATAGACTATGAAAAATGTGGTAAAAAGAATCCTAGGGAATTTCATTTTTTTTCTGGTAAGTTCTGCTGATGTGGTAAAATTGTACATAAGGCTCGTAATTGCACTAAAGAAGGTCAAGGTATTAGTAAGAAAAAATATGATTTACAGTCAGTGTATTTTTTTAAGTGAAATGATATGGATTTTTATGCAAATGAGTGTCCAATGAAGAACTCAACTGTGGGAAAGCAGCTAGAATAAAAGTAGAATGGAGTGGTGAAGTCCTTTGAAACTAATTCAGTATATGTTGGGCCAGCAAATGATGTAGTATCAGCTACAGGGAGCTCAGTATTTTTCAAATATTGATTTGAGTTTGGGGTACCATCAGTTGAAGGTAATTGAAGAAGACATTCTGATGACCAAAGTTTGAAAAATATATATTCATATGAATTTGTATTTATGCGTTTTGGTTTAACCAATTAACCTGTTGTATTCATTGATCTTATGAATATATTCTTCTGTGAGTTCTTCGATAAGTTTCTAGTTGGTTTCATTGATGATATTTCAGTTCATTCTAAATCTAAAGAGAATCATGAAGGTCATTTAAGTTTTCTCTTTCATACATTAAATGAAATTGAACTATTTGGTAAGTTCAGTTGGTTTGAATTTTGGTTACACCAAATTTTATTCCTTGGTAACAATGTTTCAAAAATGGAATAACTGTTAATCTTAGTAAAACAAAAGTTGTTGAAGAATGGCCAATACACAAAAATATAACTAAGATTTGTATTTTTATGGTTTGGCATGTAATTACCGTAGGTTTGTTGAATATTTTGCACTGTTATCTAGTACACTGACTATGTTAACTCTAAAGTGTGTTTTTTTCATTTGGACAGAAGAATGTAATGATTGTTTTCATGAATTGAAAAGAAGATTGGTTAATGCTCCAGTTTTAGTACTAACTTCCAAAAATGGTGAGTTTGTTATTTACAGTGATGTTTCTTTGAATGGACATGGTTGTGTCATTATGAATAATGATTAGATAATTGCTTATGCTTTACGTCAGTTGAAACTACACGAGTTAAATTACCCTACACATTATTTGGAATTAGTTGATGTTGTTTTTTCTTTAAAAATTTCAAGGCGTCAGTTTTATGGAGTTAAATGTGATATATATGCTAACCACAAAATTTTAAGTATTTATTCACTCATAAATAATTGATCATGAGGTAGAGGAGATGTTTGGAAATAATTCAGGATTATGATAGAACAATCATTTACCATCCCAGAAAAGAAAATAAAGTATCTGAAGCTTTAAGTTGAAAAGGTAATGCTTCATTAACCATGATATGTTTGGGACAAGATAATTTTTTTTTTGATTTGATAAACATTGGCATCGATGTTTTTGGTGGAGGAAATTCTTCTTTTTTGTTTTAGGTGTCAGTGAAATCATCTTCATCAGACAGAAATAAGCTAGCACAGAAGAAAGACAGTGGGTTATAGAAAAAGGAAGTGTTGGTTTAGAATGTTATGTTGCCTGAATTTAACATTGATAATTATTGTGTATTGAGGTCTGGGAAGACATTATATGTGCCTCGTAATTCATAGTTAAAGAATGAGTTGTCATGTGAAGCTCATAGTTGTCCATTATCAATTAATCATGGTTGTACTATGATATATAGAGATTTTCTTGAGTATTACTGGTGGGATGGATTTTAACGAGAAATGGATGATTTTACCGTGGAGTGTTTGACATGTTAGTACCTTATAGCCAAGAAGTAGTTACCAAAAGAGATACATTAGTAATTATCGGTTCCATAGTGGAAATGGGAAAATATATCCATGGACTTAACTGTGGGATTTCTAAAGACAACTCATGGTAATGATGCAATATAGGTTATTTTTGATCAGTTGACTAGATCTAATCATTTTTTCATATTTGAGATAATTTGTCCCTAGATCAACTTTCACTATTTTATGTTGAGGAAATAGTAAGGTTACATGGAGTTCCCAACTACATTGTATTTGATCATGATCCTAGGTTTACTTCTAATTTTGAAAAGGAATTCAGAAGTCTTTGGGTACTGAATTAAATTTTAGTATAGATTTTCTTCTGAAATAATATTGGTAGTTAGAACGAACAATTAAAACCATGGAGGATATTCTGCGTTCTTGTTCACTAGATTACCAGGGATGTTGGGACTAACATATTTCTTTGGGTGAATTTTCTTATAATAACAGTTTTCATTCCAGTATACATATGAATTACTATGAAGCATTATATGAAAATCGGTGTTTAAATCCAACTTTATGGGATAAATTAGCAGAAAGGAATCTGATGGGACCAGAATTGGTAGAAGAGATGGAAGAAAAGGTTCAGTCGATTTAGAATAATTTGAGAACATCTCAGAGTTTTCAGAAAAGTTATGTGGATAATCGGAGGAAAGGTCATTCTTTTGACATAGGTGATCATGTATTTCTCATAGTTTCTCCATTGAAATGTGTGATGCATTTTGGTATGTAGGGAAATATGAGTTCGAGGTTCATTGGACCTTATGAAATCGTGGAGAAAGTTGGTTCAGTTGCGTACAGAGTGGCTATACCTCCAAGTTTGTCCTATGTACACAATTTTTTTTATGTTTCAATTTTGAGAAAGTATATGCCAGACTTATCACATGTTTTACGTCCATATGTAGTTCAGTTTGAAGAGAATCTTTTGTATGAGGAAAAACTAGTCCAGATTCTTGTCTATAGAGAGAAAGTGTTGTCAAATAAGGTAATTCATCAGGTAATGGTTTCGTGAAAACCCCATATGGGGTATGAGGCAATGTGGGAATCTGAAAATGCTATGAGGGATAAATACCAACATTTATTTGATAAGATAATAAAAACGAGAGGATTAAATTTCTAAAAGTGGGAAGGATGTAACATCCTAATTAAATAACGAAAGAATATATTTTCATTTTAGTTACTATTTTTGTAATTAAATATTAATTTTACTTTAATCGGGCTGCTATGTTCAATGGCGTACCCAATGTGCCACAACAGGTTTCTTTGAAATCTTAAATTGCACACTAATAATATAATAATATTATTTTTAATTTTTGTTTATTCCTTGTCGTTATATTGGTGGAAAAGAACATAACTAACTAAAATACGATAATACATGTTTGTTAGAGGCTTAAAATGTGACTGAATCTAATTTTAAGCATAATTTAACTTAAAAGGTTGATTTACCACTTTTAGGGAGAACCATATTTAAATATAGTTATATTAACATTTATATGTTATATATGACAAAATAATATTCTACTTGAGAATTGGGAGATCAAAATTTAATTTTGGCAACTTTTTGTTAATTTTCTAATAAAATTAATTTTTTATGAATAGTTAAAAATGCTGCATTTTAATTCAAATGTTCTTTTTAATCTAATTTATTTATATGGATAGATTATTTTTTAATTGTTTTTAAAGTGTAAATATATTATTCTTTTACAATTTAATCCAATTTTGGTAATTGAAATTAATTTAACTTTGAAATTGGACATAATCAAGTATCAATTTTTTGATAGTTATTGTTTCGTAAAAACACGCAATAAATTTTGATTACGGAAATTAATTTTAAATTAATTAATGAAAATTATTTTTTTTAGATTTGTTAAAATAGACATCATTTTTGAATTTGGAATATCAAATATATATTAGGCTGAATTTTTGGTAGTTTTCTGAAAAACTTCAATTTAGGATGAATAGTGAAACCACTGAGTAGTTATTAAAAACAAACATTATCATTTAAATGATATTTTACTGCTTTTGTGGAATGAATTTAAAAAATCCAACATACATGGTTGTTATTAGAAAATATAAGGTGGTTCTATTAGAAGAAAATAAATTTTTATGAATAGTTATTTTGGACTTTTATTTACCGTGGTTAATGGTAAATAGGGTAATTAATGGTAAAACTAATATTATAATAATAAACAATTACCTAAACACATGTACTAACCTTATTGGTTGGGTAACTTATGACCAGGGGCATCTTTGGGACGATATTTTGTTCCCATGGAGCCAGTTGAGAGTGATAATGAAACTTTGTTTTAATTAACTTAATGTAAAAGAAAAAATGACATAAGAAAATATATTTTAGGAAATTAATTTTTACAAAGGTTTATATTAGTTAATGTTTTGACTATAAATATAAATTAGAAATTCAAAACGATTTACCACATTATGGTAGTTATTTTATAATTTTTAGACATCAAATGAATTAAATTATTTGTGACGTGATAATTATGGAGTATTTACTTCAATAATAAATGATTTAAATAAATTAGAATAGAGATATTAAAAAAAATATCCAAAACATGTAAAATTCTTATTGGATGATTTTATTTCTAACATGAGTCATATAATAATCAACATTAATGAGTTTTGGATCTTTATAAACCTAAGATAAGTTTATAATTTAATAGTATTTGCAAACATTCTTAAAGAGCCCCTCCTCCCCCTTATAAAAAGCCATCACTTCTAACCCATTCATCACACACCTAAAGCCTTTTGTCTCGTCCAAAACCTGATCAAATAAGCTCTAAATATCCCTTACCTCATCCTAGAACCTTACCTTGGGTATAAGTCACTTCAAGAAGTCTTGTTGGTTCAAACCAAATGGAGTTACCCAAATTAAAGGAAACAACTTCACTTAACATTATTTCTTTTATTTTACATCTACATCACCTAAAATATTTTTAATCCATTCTATAATAACAATACCAATATCCTCAATATACTAGGACGTTGTTATGATAATTATTTGAACAAAAAATACTCACACCTCCATATAATGTGTGAAAACATAATGTTTCAATGGATGGAAAACTAACGCCTCATGAAAAGATGAATGTTCGATTATTTCCTTCCGCCTCTCATGGTGGCCATTAAGATGACACATTATATATATATATGATATATAATATGATTATTTTTTTATTATAAATATGTATTTATCATTTATATCATACCATTATTGATTTCATTATAGGTAAACGTGATAAATTCATTTGAGGAAATGTGGACTACCGCCCTCTCAATGTGATATGACTCGGTAATACCATATGTGGGAAGTATAAAGGATGTAATTAAGGATATTATATATCATATAGTACTGTAATTGTAATATACCTATGTATCATTATGTTATAATTCCATTAAAATAAGAAATTTAAATGAAAGTAGCGTTCATGTGTACGTATGGATTACCATCTCCATGAACGGTGCATTTCATTTCCTAAATCCAAAAGTTATATACTATTATAAATACATTTATATTATTTATATATAATATATATATGATATCTAAATCATTAATATAATTATGGATATAAATAACTTTTGACCATGTGAAAAACTTGTAATTATAAGAACTCCATTTTTTACCCAAGTACCAAATATCCACAAAACGAACGTTATTAACTTAAATGATTACATTGTGTTTATAACAATGTAATAAGTGATATAAAAGGAATAATAAACATGAAAAAGTTTCTTTTGCAAGTAGAAATTATCTTTATTTTATTATTCAAGGCATTAAATAACAAATGATTCAATTCAGACACGAGGAAAAGAACTTCGTCTCAATCACCATTCATTAGGGAATATTTTGTTTTAAAACACGATTTTATTTTATATGTTATATAAACACATTTGAATTTTAATTTTATTGAATAATATTCTTTTCTCTATGAATAATTTTACTAAATGGCTAAAATATAATGTTTCTTTTTAGCATACACGGTGACAATGACCTTTCCACCGCCACGAGTATTATTTGATCTTTTGGATTTTTTAATAAGCCATAATGTTTTAAAAACAAAATAAATACCATATACACTTTTTATGTATTTTGGTATTGAAAATAGTTTTGATAATTGATTTGTTATTTCAATATATTTAAAATAAATATTGTTATTTATATGTGGAAATGTTATAAATTATTTATATTTGTTTTATGTGTTATGAATGTGTTATAGTTTTTGGGAATTGTTTACGTATATCGGTGGTTCTGTGAAAAAACTATGGTGGGTGAGCCCGAGATAGCTCTCCAATGCAATTTATAACATGATAGGGGTAGACATGAATATTTCTATTAATATATTTAGGGAATATACTGTTCTTCGTATTCCAAATGTAACTCCCTATGTAGTTGTGATAGCTATAATGAATGTATGATATGAATGCCACAAGTTACCTTAATGATTTTTGTTTTCTCTATGTTATTCATTAATCATATGATTTCATGAGGTATATTAAAGTGATTTTTTATGTACACAATGATGAACTAATGTTTACTTTCTTGATTTTATAACACTTACTGAGCTTTTTATGCCCATCCCATGTTTTGAAATGTTTTTTTACAGGACCTAAAGATGAATAGGGTCAAGTATGGGATCAAAGAAAAGTCAAGCTATCTAAAACATGGGACTAGACATGACCCTTTTTTTCAGGAGTTTTTATTTTATGAAAAAATGGAAACTGGGTAGAAGTTTCTACCTTGTAATTGTTGAGATGTAATAGTTATGTCCTAATTCTATAAAAATCTAAAACTAAAAAGATCCTTAATTTGAAATATTCATTTTATTCAAGATTATGTATTGTTTACGGATGGGTCCTTATACATAAATTATAATATGTTGTGATAAAATTTAATTAGTATGAAGAGGAGAATGTCAATATGTTATTGGGACTAGAAAGTGGATAAAAATGATTATGGAGCTTACTATTTATAAAATTTCTGGAAATAATTTTGACGCCTTCAAGAGAGACATGTAAACTGAAATTGGAACGATCAGATTTTATGTTTTGTCAAAATCATATCTTGAAGAATTAAAATTGATCTTCAAATGTTATATTGAAGTGGTGATTCTTTTAGTAAATCCAGACAGTGCATCTACTATTTTCTCTACAACCAGTGTGGATTTAATTAGCTAATTTTAGGCCATTTCATCTTTTATGGAATATATTAATATTCAACATTAGGATGTTAATTTCAATTATTCTACTCTATTTTTTGTATTGAACAATAAAACATTTCTTGTGGACCAGTTAACTCAGATAGAGAAAAGTATTCAATTGATTTTGAGCAAGTTTTCATAGAAGTTGGAGTTGTTCATGAAGCAAGAGGAAAGTCATCATGAGGTTATGTTACTCCACATTGTGGAGAATTAGTATGTCAATAATGATTCTTGGAAGTTGTTAATCCATTTTTGAGACAGTTTCATGAAAAGTTGAGATTGCATATGGTTGATCTAAAGGATATGTTTGAAGCCATAACGAATCCTTATTCAGCCAATTTTTAATCTTCTATTTCATTTATACCTTTACCCATGGCAATGATTGTTTTTGGTTCTCAGTCATAAACAATATTATATTCCAGTGTTTATTAATCAATGAGTTTTTCTACTACCTATATGTTATATTTTGTCTGATAGACAAAATTCATTTCTCTTTATTCATTATCTTCAGTAATAAAAGTCACTTATAATTTGGTTCAATATTAAAAGTGTTTTAATCTATTTATATAGTTTCTTTTTGATATCATAAAAGAGGGAATATTTTTAGATAAATAAATCATTTCTTTTATTCTAGAGAAAACCAAATATTTTATTTTATTTGAAATAATTCATAATTTTATATGGGATGAAATTATATTATTGTTTACCAAATTATAGATTATTTTTTCTTTGATTATTCTTTTAATATATTGGTTTTTTTATAATCAAAAGGTGGATATTGTTTGGAATGTATTGTCTCAATTGTACACTAAAAATATTAAATATTTTTGATACTCACAAATACAGTTGTTTGTTTTACTATTGGATTTATTTTGACTAAATTTGAGGTTATTTATATTCATTATTATTCTTATCCTAAAATAATATTCAACTATTTATTTGAGAGAAATATTCATTAATGTGTTTATAAGAGTCTTAACCGTATTCTAGAAACATTGTTCACTAGTTTTCATTTACTGGAAATATTGTACATCGAAGATTGTAACGTGTGGATCAAACCTTACATTTAAGATGAAGGATCAAAATTATGATTAAAATACCTTATGATCGAATAAACACATGGTTATGGAACATTATGTTTAGAAAAGAACCTTATATTTTACAGAAAGAAAAATTATGGTTAAAGAACCCAACATAAGTATGGAACATGACAAATGCATGAATCATCAACCTTACTTTTTGGATCAACCTTATGTTGTCAACCAAACAGTTGGAAAAGTTAAAAAATATATAATAAATGATACAATCAGAGAACTATGCAGTTGTGGATAAAAATTTGGATCATCTACCATATTTTATGACGTTGAACCCTACATTTGTTATTATTTCGTTTTGTGATGGAAACATACGTTTGGAATTTCAACATAAAAAATTTGAATTTTCATCATTATAATTGCATTCTGCAACATTCTTTGCAGAATGTTAGGGAAATTTAATGCTTGATTTCTATTCATCAGAAGCTCAATTTATATTATTTGAAGAGACATTTATAGCTCAGCTTTTCTCTCTTATTCATACGGAATGTTACGATTACTCTTAGATGTATTCTTTTGATTTTAAATTCAATCAATTTATAAGGTGTCTATTGTGTATTTTGAAATCCTGTTATAAGATATACTATTATATATTTCTTTTATGTGCCCGATATATTTCACGACAGTCTGAAGATATCTTGGTTGTTTTCATATTTTTTATTCATCATGAATTCTTGTACAAGTTATTTCTTACTGTACTACAACGATCAAGAATCTCAGAAATAAGGACTACATTTTCAGAGATATACTTGCTCAAATCAAGAAACATGCTGCTCTATTTGTGTTGAAGTTATAAAAATCTACAATCTTTTGTGAGACAGATTATCATGAAATATATTTCATGTTTATTGCTCTTTGAATTGAATGATCCATAATTTATCAGTTGCATGATTCTGCAACAACAAGCTACATCTATTTGTCATCATACATCATCTTCTCTTGAGTTTCGGTTGTTCATATTCAGTTGTGGTGGAGTATTAGCTTCTTACACTAAGATGTGGCTTTATCATTTCCATGTAAAAAACCCAAAGGTTCTGTTTTGTATGATTTTTTTGTAAGTGTACCAACTACCTGCACTATGTTGTGGATCAGTCTTCTGATACGATGACCTTAGAAGTGAAATTCACCATGTCTATAGAGAGGGTGATTTGGGGAGTGGACAAGGGGAATTTGTGCCTTGAACCACAATAAATTGATTTTTCTTTTTCTCTTTTCTTTATACCATGCATATATATTCACATACAGATACACTACTTGCTCTATCTTCTGTTGATGTGAATCAAAAAAAATTGGGAAATTCTTAAAAGTACACAATCCACCCCCCTCTTGTGTTATCACTATAGATATTTTGACATAACAAGAGTTACATCTATATTTATTATTAATGAATAATTAACATCATGAAAAATACTTATGATTTTCTTTCATGTTATTTCACATAAATATAGTTGAAGAATGACTAGTGAAAATAATTGTTAATTTATTATGTCAAAGATAAACATTTTTTTTGTATTTTCAAATAAATCACATTATGTATGAGTGTAAACCTAACAAAAATCACTTTGAGGATTAGTGAGAACCAAAAAAAGAAGAACCACAAGAAAAGTACTGTGTCCATGGGGATCCACCATTTAAGTCCCATGACAAACTAAAACACCAAAACAAATCCAGATGATGACTGATGGAAAGAGCACCATCGAACCACTATAAAGACACCACCACGCCAAAAGAGATCCATCAACATATCCTCCTTCAATGTATCCCCCAACACAAACCATTGGTTCCATCATTTTTATATATGATGTTTCACATTGTCTTTCCACACTGTCAATTTAATGGTTATTCATATGGTCATATCAGACAAGATTGATCAACATGTAAAGACATAGTCTATCCTGTTAATAAAATGTCTATAATTGATTGATTGAAAATATTATAGACATGAAGATCACAGGAAATCATGATGAGTTAATAAAAAAAATAGATTAATGAACTTATGTCATTCAATTTAAAAGATATTACATTATTTTATATTACTAAATGTAATTCATTGTCAATTTTTTTCTCTTATCATGATTAAAAGACTCTACAATAGAAAAAATAGGGGATTCCGTAAATGATATTATTCATTTACAAGATTTTTTTATATGAAGAAATATAAAAATGATTAAATTAATAATATAAATTATAGTATAACATATAATATTATTAAGGGACAAGAAAAATGGTAATGTTTTTGAGGTGATGTCTTCTAGGAATGATCATATGTCTCTGAGTTTGGATGAAAATAATTTCTGTAATTCATTCACACTATCAATTTAATTTATTTCAATCATAATTAGTCAACACAATGTGTTATTACTATGTTCCTATAAGGTTATAATATTGATTCTAATTCTAATTACAACATACATGAAGTAAATTTGATGATGGATGTAGAAATTTATTCATTGATCAAACATTGTGGTCATTCATGTATCATAATTCATGTGGAGTTAAAGCGTATAGAATATGATAGAGAATATATTTGTATGTATATTAATCCATAGTAGATGTGACAATGTTCCTATGACCATGACTATATGGATATATCACTTGAATTAAAAGCAGACATTTTCAGGAACATAATTGTAAACTAATCCTATGATAAATAAAATATCATAAATCGAAAACAAAATGAATCTTCATCCAGATTTACTTATATCAATGAATAAAACAATGAATCAATTATTCTGATATTTAAATGACATGACTTCCAGATTTTTAATTATTAAGGATTATATAATCTATGATTTTTTTCAGAAATGAAAAAAATAAAATTATCAGATATTTTAGGGGGTTATAATAAGAGAATGTTCTAATTCTATTAAAACAATTATATACATATTAATTTTAAAATATAAGTTAATGAATTAAACATTAACTCTATACTATGAGGTAATTTTAGATAATATATAAGTCAAGTGTAAATGATGACAGATAAATAGATGAACTGATAAAATAACCTTTTTTTAGAGATTTTTTATCGATCATAAGAGGATGAAGTCATTGTTTTATTCATATAAAATGATGAAAAATAATATAATATGTGGAATTAAGTCAAAAAAACATCGGATCACATCTATTCTGATGTAATTTAGTTGGATAGTATATAACAGAGATTTTTTTAAAAAATAATTTTAAATGAGTTAATATTTGTTACTCTTGGTTATATAAGAATTTATAGCGTTGATTATTTTCTCTTACAAAATCGTGTAGTAAAATATTGAAGACTTAATAGGCAATTATTTGTATTCAATGACTATGGGATAATGATTATTCTATCATTCTTGAGGGGACTCAATCAATCACTAGTGAACTTTTATAAAGTATGTATGATAAGACTCTCTGCTACGAGGGTGTAATAATCTATCAATTCCATTATTCATTGAATTTTTCCTAAAATTAATTCCATGACCCCCTACCCACAAATATAGCACAATTCTAGGAGATATATGATCAAAATCTAATTCACAATTCCAGTATTCCACCGAGATTTCAACTGACACTGAGGTTATGAAAATCAAGTTTATGGGAGGAATTATAATATATGAGAAACATAGATAAGATTGATGTAATAAGGTTACAACATAAATCATCATCTTTCAAACATATAAATTTAAAATAAATTCCATGTGAAAACAAACAGGTTTTTAATGAACTAAAATAATATAATTGGAAACTAAAATCACCAATAAGGTAAAGACATTAGTGACCACATTGCCTGAACTTCTCTTGATAAACTATAATCTAGTGAAATCCATCCCCATCACAAAACTTATGCGAGTTATCTCAAAGTCATTTTAAATATATATTGTTTGATAATAATAGTAAACTCAATATTATCATACCTAGATCACCTCGTTAAAATGATAATGTAATGATGGTAAGTTATAATGAAAAATTATGACACGAACGTTCTATCTAAACAGGTATACTATTTCTTAGCCCCACCATGGAGATATCTCAACATATAATTCCTATGGGAAATCATATAATTTAATAATGAATCTTCAATGTTACCATGTTTAAAATCCGTTAATATTTTTCCAATCTTCCCCTATGTTTCACATATTGAACTTTGATGGCCTAAAAACACTTGAAAAATGCATAGTAACACGCACCTCTTGCATGAAATATCCAAACAATCACATATAACATGTCAACATATATTAAACAAGTGTATATTAAGATACCAAAAAACTATTTAGATGTATATCATATATATGGTGTTATCCTCCATCCATTCTAGTTGATAGACTAAAAATGTTCCCCAATATGAAAAATCTTCTACCTATTATACCTATAAATATATGATCGATAATATATCTAATAACACATGAATGGGGAATAATTATATTCCACCACACCCCACTACACATGTAAATCGAAAAAAGAAACCTCTTATATAACAAGAAATGTTACTACCCAAAGAAGATTATGGTTCTTAAGGTTGTAGTCATCCATCAATCCTCCCCTAATCAATCCTACCCTTAGGATGTTGGGGAAAACACACATTGAGAGTAAACTATAGTACATTTTACCTAACTGAGATCGGTGTGTTAAAATATGAAATCATATATTATACCTAATATAATGTATCTCATGACCAAAATATGAAAATAACATAGTCTTAGAGTAAAAGTAATCTAATATCACTATGAATCCTAGAAACCACTATTACAATCATATATCATATAATCTCAAATGAAAATAAAAGATCTACAATTATTAGTTCATTTATTTATAAAACATTTCATCAAGTTAATTAATTCAATACACATTAATTAATATTTAACAATATTCCACATTACAATACATTTCAATATATCACCTTAATCATCAATGTAAATTACTTACCCTCCATGAATGATGAAATCCAAGTCTATTTTTTCCCAGAAATAACATATTTTAATAATTTATATTCCATTAATATTAAGCCTTTTTGGATAAGAATTTTTATTTCATTATTTGAATATATTCATATCCATTAAATATAATTAAAACATCCAATTCTACCACAAAGTGAAAATAAGAAACTAATAACATCCAGTTTCATTAACTAGTTTGGAATGTAATGAATCTAATCATGAAACCAATCCATATTCTATTAAACATGTTTGATAAAGGATACCAGCTCTCAACACATCATCATTTATCTAGAACAATTCAACACATTAAATAACCTCCAGTTCCATCCCTTAACCTAGAGGCATATACCAACACATCTCAACATTAAATGATTTATCATAGACCACATTAATCGAGCATACCTTACATATATAACACAATAGTTATCATAGGATCAACCATCTCTGGATAAACATTATTTTAATCCCACACCCCACCACATATCATGAATCATCCCTCCAATATCAACATTTCTTAAATCATGCCAAATTGTATTTTGTAGGGAACAGTACAATGCATTAACAAAAAAAAAACAAACCATGGAGAATATTGGCCCTAAATACAATGCATTAAACCTTTTTATGAAAACAGTATCTCAAAGGAACAAAACCAGTCCTTCATCCTTCAAGAGAAATTGGAAAATTAATTCCCTAGAAAACATCTTTATAAAAAATCAATCGATTATACAATCTTGACATAATTGATTCTTTATTTATATGTTCAAACTATATGCATTCTAACTCATCCTGATATTACAATATATCAGAGGAGATCCTGGTATTATCATTTATTTAGGTTCAACAATCTTGATAAGTACCATTATCAATTATCATTCTTTTTTTATTATTATTATACAGATTAAACATTATTAACATTACATATCTATACCATTAATCATATAGAATATCAATTCAATTAAACATTCACATTGATTCAATTTTGTTATCCGAAAATCACATCAATCACATCCATATTGATTAAACATTAATCTTTATTCATTATCCAATATATTATGAATTAATTTTTTCATTATGTTCATTACTTATTCCCATCGTGAACAAAATTCTAAAAAATAATACTTCACAAATATCACACTATCTAAAAAATATTGACTCAATCATTTATCATAGTACCATGAAAAAACCTCCCCAACAGGGGATCACTAGAAAATTTCATTGATATATATCGATAATTATTCTATCATAGTCATCGAAATCCAATTGGAGAATGAGTTTTTATTTTTTGGTTTCATATAAATAACTAAAGGGGTCAAATAAATACTCAACCTCAAAATCAGCCAATATCCAAAAGTTGGTAATAGACAATGTTATGATTCTATGATGACCACTAATCCATGAACTTCTTCAATCCATGGAAACCATGTAACAACCACACCATCGAAAAACCAATAAAAAAACATTAGGACCACTATAGATTATATTTTATCACATGGAATGGATATGGGGTAAAAATCATGAGAACCCCCTAGAAAAATAACGAATAACACACATTGCATCACTATAGATCTCCATATATCAAAGACAATATCCCAATGATTGTTTAGCATTCATGGAATCATTAAAAACCGATGGAGGGAGATGGAGGCCTCAAGAAAATAATAACAACCATATGGATTAGAAAAATAAAAATATGATGAAACATTTAATAAAAACAATTATAAGATATTTAAATGTTGTGTAATACAGTTTCACGTCATGTAATTGTCTAGGTCCTATTTTCACCAAAAAATGCTTGGAATATTTTTTATCAAATTTATGTACACATTGTGAATAATCCAGTGAATATTTTCTATGATGTCATTTATCACCCTTACATGATATTCAATCATTACACATCAATTATTAAACCAACATCTTTTATTTCTAATAGAAAATGAGTATGTGTTAATTTTTTTCCTCCTCTAAGAACAACATGATTTGGAAACATGAAAATGGATAGAAGATATGAATCCATGAAATTATCTGTAATAATTGTACAAAAACTATCATGAGTGATAGTCCAAAACAAATTTTGAGAGGAAACAAATATGGTTTATCTGAAGAGACACTTCGTGAGAAGCCTCTCAAATATCTCATAGCCATAGGAGCTCAACCAACATTATCAGAAGAAAATAGTGTAAAAACCATGAATAAAAAGAAAAAATATCCAAAACACTCTCATCGGGGTGGTACCTCTCAGAATACTGTAAATCCAAAACATGAAACAAGAGGGAAAAATATAATTGACTATAAGGGTACACATCCAAATGAGATAAAAATTAAAAGTGAAGATATAAGTATCCATTAAAATTTGGTACTAAGAATTCATATATGACTCGGATTATCAGGAACACTCCTCCATGACACTATGATGCAACAAGATAAGAATGAATGGAATAGAATATCCCCACAACATACCATTTTGGCATTCATATACCTTTAAAGGATCATCCTAGAAGGTTTATTAATTATGAACACTCATCTGACCCTAATTGGTAAACTGATAATCATCATGATGAAACAGATAATATTTGTGTCATGTAAAAAATAACACGTATCTAGATCATCTTTGTGTAAGTGATACACGATTCTCTATGAATCAAATAGTATCCAACACATCAAAACTCCCATCAAAACGGGGAGAAATCTGATAACCACAAAAAACTCATTAATACCCAAGACGTGGAGTCGTCTTTAAGAACACCTAATCTCCAAAATCAAAATCTATATGAATTATTCTAATTATTTATAAATGATTTCTATTAATCATATATATCCATGAACTGTTCATGAATTACCAAAAGCATCTGTGTAATATTATGTACTAGTTTCAGTGAGATATTCACAGCCTCTCAATCCTCAGTCAAGAAAAATTGAGAACGAGATGGAAAATATAAACCGATTAAAATGATTCCATAATAATGATTTTATGAGAATTTATATTTTATGGAAGCTTGACCAAGGGAGGTTTCCTTATCCTTGAAACATGAAAATCTAGGACACAAGAGTGCAATTTTTATTCCATCTTCTAGATTGTCTTCTATGTCTATCTGTCAACCTTCATACGAAAATATGTTCTGGAGATTAACTAATATGAAAAATATATTGTAGACCTCTATACAACATAAATTTAAATGAGGATCATGATTAAAAATTATGACCTATTGGACTCTTTGGAATCTCAACACTTCCTCCAGTTACTTCCATCAGAAAAATACTTATAATATCGACACATTGATCGATAAAAATTATGATCATTTCAATAAACCATCAAATTTAACCCATGTTGAATTATAGATACCCAGATCTAATGGTAAATGGAAATTAAGACCATAAATTTTTCCTTCATATTTCACTATATAATATTTTTTGGCTGATGAAACCCACTTCGAACATGGTGCTCATCCTCCACCTCCCAAGATAATAAACAATCGAAAATGAATCTTTACAAATACAAGCATTAATCAAGGACAATAAAAATGACATATCAATACTTGGTACATTTTTTTCATACCATAATGTACCGCCAAAATAGAAATATAAAAATATTAATTAATGATATCACACATCACCAAAGGAACAATGATATTTCCGTAATACAACACTTGGTGTTATCCATCTACATACCAACCATTAGTGGAATCACCAGAAACAATATAGTTTCTGAAGAACTCCACCACATAATCACCCAACTTGTACTCGTCCTCATTATTCACCTAATAATATATCACTAAAATCATTAATAACATCCTCTTAATAAAATATCTACCATGTCTATATGAATCATAGATAGTTATTATATCAAAATCTAGGATTCCCTAGATTCATGCATGTCATTTTTATGTAACATCCTAATCCACATGTAATCTAAAAAATTTCACTTTCTCATAGTGTATCATATTTTTATGTCGTAACCCTACAAGAGTTACATCCTCCATAAAGGATTCATGTTTATTCCATGCTTCATGAAGATATTACTCATGCATGTATTGTTTGTAAAAGAACCCAAAAATTTAACATTTAGTTACATTTGATCCGAATACATGTAAAAACCCACCACCACCAAGTCAAGATCATATATAAAGTAGTTATTATTATAGGGACGTAACTTCTAAGACCCAAAATAATCAATTTATCACTACTGCATTATTAAATAGGCAAATAATATAAGTGAAGCATCACAGACAGTGTCAAACAAAATTACCTCTACTAAAAAACAAGGGAATTGATTGCATACTAATATATCCTTAAATAATTAATAAATATTTGTACACAACTCAATCCATAAGAACTCATAATCTTTATCTGTAATGTCATTCATATGAGTCTCAACCCAAGATAAATTGGAATCAAACCTCATATAATATCCAACATGATTAATTAAAATCAACACTTATTCCACTATCATGGGGGATTCCTTGCACACATGAGTCTCTATATATAAAGGATCCATAAATAATAAATGATAGGAACCCACATGTCCCATGAAATTAACATAACTACCCAAGAAATAATACTTTAACAACATCCTAATTAGCTTCTCATGTTGAAAAACACCAAATAGAATGTAGATAATTTTTTTGGTCGTCCAAAAATATGAATTAGAGAATGATTTTGTGGATGAAATGAACCAAAAATATGTCCAAGAACTCTCTAAAAACCACTTTCATCAACCCTAGTAAAACACCTATTATTTTTCTCATTGAAAATGTCGTCCCAAAAAACCCTTAATCCCCTTATGAAAAAAGAAATATGTCTTCTAAAAATCATTATTCGTAACCATCATACGATTATTTCAAGACAAAAAATAATCTTTGGAGGAAAAACATAGTCCTTTAAAATGATCTAATAAGTCATTATCCGGTTTAAGAAGATAAAATTTCAATAGTTTGATTTTATTCAGTGAATGATAAGCATGTATAGGTGAAAACAAACATAATTCACCATCATGAATGTAACATATGAACCCCATGTAATTATAATCATTGGAAAAAATACACACAACAACATTTCATTGAGATATACTCAATGATCTAACAACATAGATTATGTCATATTATTCAGATACACTGATATTGGACACACGTCGGGTTGTAGAATGATCCCCATCTCGATCTACTATATAGGGGGTACCTCTATAATATCATATAGAAAGACCACACTGTATTGTTACACAACCATAAGAAAAATAGATTTATGAACATAAAAAAACTATGAATTAACATAATCAACAAAGATGACATGAAAAAACATGCATCTGATCTTTTTGAGGTTCCCACACACCAACAAACACTGATATCTCACCATCATAATTGTATAAAAAAATTATATTCGGATTCAATACAAAAATTCCATCTCTGAATAAAACATATCCATGATGGGGATGATCTCATATGGATATATTGATAAACATTGGTAATCTCCCCAATAGTAGTGTCACCACAGCACATAGATTCTACATACTGCAAACAAGTAAAATGGGCTTCTAACTTATGTAGTCATTACCTATGACACCATAAGAATCTCTATCTCAATTACAAGATAATGGATGAGGGTAGAAGGTATATAGTTGTATTTATATCGAGAATCAATAAAGAATTCACCAATTTATAAAAAAATGAATATGGGACCTCATAAGTGATCTTTCATTCTTGGGTCCATCAATGATAAATAATGACATTTACTAAAAAAATATCTACTTCGAAAATCACCCTGCTAAAGACCACATTTTGGGCCTCACTCTACTCCCTATGGATGATGAGAATATTGGGAATATACTTAGTCTACTTTATCTTATATAATTAGATCCCAAATTGGAACAACATACTACGACATCCATGGATATAACTAGCTCAATGGTGGAACCTAAATAGGTAAACATAGAACATGCTAACTACTCAAAATGTTCAGGCACTCTCTCCATTTATTATGTGATACACCACCAGAAAAATTTACATTTGATCCCTTGTCATAGGGTTGAAAACATCCTCCTTCAGATAAATGAGTCTATGATGGTAAGAATAATCTCATATACTCTTTATACTCTAATGTCCGAACAATTGGGAACTATGGACAACAAATTACTTTATGAGGAATCTTAAAAAAACACCACTTGTGATGATTAGGTTCTACCTATAATCCCCTCTAAAAACACAAATCATTCATGAACATCAATATATGCCTTTAGAATTATTTATGTTATCTAGAATGGGATATATGAACACAATTACTCCCAAAAATCAACACCCTATACTACTCTTGTGGAAATGCATCTGGAGTATATCATAGAATAGTCTAGAAATGGACCCTGAACTCTTGCACACTAGATCTCCTCTATCGAATGATGAATAACACTTATCAACTTTTCATCATCATAGTCAATGAAATTACCACTTATTTACACATGTCTCAGAGCTTCTACCCTATAATTTTAAACTCATCTTGATCCTTGAAGAACCAACCCACAACTACCCCACTTCCCCACACCTCATCGTCTAAACCAATGAAAATTCATGCTTCTTTCAAGCATGGATCAAACTGAATTTTAAATTAACATCTTCCAAATAGTCATGTATGACTAAATATAAAATGGGTTACTAATACATCAAAATACAATTTATCTGAAACAGAAAATTTTTCCTCATATAATTGTTGTCATCGTCAACCTCTACTCAGAAATGGAATGTTGGAAAATCCTATTGAACATCTTCAACAAAAACCTGTTGAGTATATTGACCTGGATCCATTCCTAAGAAATTAAAAAACTATTAGAGCTCTTGAATATGGAATTGATAATATATAACATTTATTAATTAAATAATTATATATCTTTTTTAGGGGTTTATCGTATCCTATGTTCTACCCATTTCAAAAAAAAATCAAATAGTAATGATGTATGATCCATTTCAAGTTCTCCACCATTATACCAGTATCATATCATTTATTAATAAAAGTTGACATAAACGTAGGTGAATAGATCTCATGGTACATAAATAATAATGTCTTATCCAGTCACCTATGACAAAATCACATACTAAACATAGCTGACATTGTTTCCCTACTAACCCATGAAACCTCACATTTTTCAAAATCCAAAATCAATCATATCCCTCAACCTAATCATTTGATAGAAATCCTTATCAATGACTCATTATTCATTAGAAAATAAATTAATAATTAATTATATAACTATCTTCATTACAATTTTTCATCAAGAAAAACATTTTATAAATTACTAAAACATTGATAACAAATGATATAGAAAATCACGAGGAATTGAAATATCACAGTACAAAGCAGAAACATTTCCAACATGCAATCACTATCCAATTTCTTTATTCTGGTTAAATATATATTAGTTCCATTTATTCCAATAAAAATTTTAATGGTATTATTTATTAATGAATTCATGTAAATAATTAATGGAATCAATGAATACCCTACCATGTATTTCTTCAACATCCTCCTCATGAGAATATATCATGTTATAGATCTCAAATCACCTCTTCCACATGAAATTTATCAATCCAGGGATGACGCAATAGAAATTCACCCAAAACAAAACCAGTAAAACTGCATTAGAAAAATGAGATATCATAAATCATCACATGGAATGAATAATATTTGGGAAATGATATTTAATCATGAGAACCAACTAAATAAAAAGAATGACCATACAATATATCATCCTTGATTTTTGTTGATTAAAGACTGAAACCCAAGGATTGATTCTTATCAATGGAATATCATATTACTATAGAATGTATATAAAAGCTATTAGAAAACGAGAGGATACATATGTTTTTTATAATCCCTAATTTTATGAATTTTCACAAAAATTATTCCTAATTTAATAATAATGAGTGTAATAAATTTACATGTCATGAAAATTTTGGGGTTTGGTTTTTCCTAACAATGTGTCACCTTTTATTATTTATCCCTAATCATTTACATGTAATGAAACATCTTGTGAAGAGGAATTAATAATCCATGAAACATATTTACATAGTACATAATCCTTACATCCAATTTATTCATACTACATCTATCATTTTTAGTAGTTGATAACTCCTAGAATATTCTATGTTATCTCAAAGAACCATGGGCTTTGGAATAATACTAAGGGTTAGAACACATGGATCCAAGACAATAAAAATAGGATCAAGGCCATACAATTTTCTAATACCTAATTGATAATAATAAGGATTTCATTATCATAGGATAATTACATTATGTTTGTGAAGAATTCCTCATTCGTATTGATGAAAATATCATTATCAATCCTTAGTGTTTTCTTATATTTTTTTAATATATTTTATATTTTCATATAATCAAATAGATATATAAAATAGATAGATGAATTATATTAGTAATTAAGATATAATTAATATTTTCATTTTAAAAATTTAGACATAAATATCACATTTTTTAGATGACAATCCGCTTTATAGCATCACAATCCAGGTCAAAAGTGTACAGGTCTTGACCTAGGAAACAATGATATTGAAAAAAATGTTTGTAATATTTCTCTATCCTCTCAAAAAAATATCATCATATATGAAAACATTAAAAGAATTATCATAAATAAAAACACATTCAAAAACATGATATTATAAATATATGAAAAGGTGAGATGAGACAATTAATTACCAAATTTTTTTTGATATCAATGAACACATAATAATAACATTAGCATATGGTTATGAGAATATCTATAAAGGATTTTTATGCCATACCCATCAAACCATATATAATAATCTAGGGAAATAGAATACTTATTTTCATATAATAATAAATGATTCATTAATGAATTAAGACCCCAATAAATGAAATTATAGGATTGGCATAAGTTATATTTTACAGGCACAAACATAATTTTGGAAAATTGTTTCCTTTGTCACAATTCCCTACAAGGACATATATAGTAGATTAGATTCAATCCCTATTCCACTATATCTATAATCCATGTAAAAACCTATGACTATCATATTGGGTAAATTCACATATTAAATTTGGTTTACTCTATATCACAGTACATATTATAATTAATATATCAATATTTACCCAATTAAATAGAGGGATATATAATTCTCTTACCACAATTAATATAATGAAAATCTAACATATGTTTTTTATAAAATAAAAAATAATTCATTATATCATAAACCATATAATGGAAGTGGGTTTCAATGAAAATTTACCCCTTCATCATTCGATAACCCATGAAAAGTAATATGTTTCATAAAAATATAATCTAATGAATACTACAACATGGAAATGTAGTGGGTTTTATAGAATGAACCATAGATTAAAATTTTAACCAATCCAAATAAATTAATATATTCATATCATTAGATCAAATACACTGTAAATAATATTAAAAAAATATTTCTTCATCATTTATGGAAAAAATTAATTAAAAGATCACATGATTTATTTTTGAGGAATTTTTCCTTAATTTTCCAATAACACATTTCAAATATAAATTCTTTTAAATTTTAAGGAAATAATATTAATTAAGATAAATATTTTGGAAAAAGTAATAAAATATATAGTACAATTTATTTAAATAATAGGGGAAATAATTTTTATAACGTGATAGTTAAAAAAATATTATAGTCATTATTTATTTAAAATTAAAAAGTTCCAAATTTAGATATTACAAGATGATTAATTTTTAATTTTTTTTAAAAATTCATAATGAAAAAACAAGGATTTAAAATATCACAAGATAAAACTAAAATCATTCATAAAAAAACAATTATAGGAAAACATTGATAGTGAAACATGATTCCTACATTAATTATAAATCATAATATATTTCTATAAAAACATATATTTAGTATCTTGAGTACGTAATGTAATGAAAATGAAGGGAAATCATTTATTCCCCAAAAATAAGTACACGTGAAGAAAAATTAAATGGATATGAAAAATTAGTATAATATAATTAACTTAGTGTAAATTCATGAATATGAAATCAAAATTAATATGGGATTCAAACATCAATCCATTATCTTTTCTATGAAATGCTTCTAATTGTGTATAACCTAATGTATAATAAATTTAAATTTATCATAATTACATCCAAAAAAATTTAAATATTTATAAAATCATATATGATACAGTATAAACTTTCCTTACTGATTTATTAATAACTCCAAATTAAAATCATCATTATAATGTTTTCACCATTTTATTTCTCCTGAAAATTTTGGTTAAGTAATAATGATCATTAGGCATTGATCATTTATTCATCATCTATTGAATTTTAATTATGAAAAAGTATCATATATATTTATTATATATGAATATTTTTCCTCCCCCATTTCATTGAGGTTTTAGTTATTTAATTAATCAAATTATTTTATTTTTTTTGATTCTAGAGAGTTTCAAACTAAAATATCAATTTTTTAAGGAAGAAGGAGATGCATATAATATTAACCTGTTTAATATTAACTATGTTCTTATTTTTTATGATGTTTCTATGATTGAAATTGTATGTTCCTTAGGTTTTATTAGGGTTATATCAAACACAATACCATGTTAAGAGTAATAGTTTGGGTTATTCATGAATGAATAATAGGGAATAAAACATTAGGGTACATTTTGAAAACAATGGTCCTAATTTTTTCTCTATGTCCTAAATGTTAAATGAGATGATCTTGGTTTATTTTATTTATTATAATTATTCATTATTTATTCATTCGTTTTTTTATTTTCACCTTATTATTGAGTTTCATAATTCCCAACAAGCTTCATTCATCTATCGAATAAACCAATCCCTCTCTTTAGTTTCACACTCTTCACCATTTCTATTGTCTCCCGAATCGTTTAATGTTGTTTCATAAGAGGTAAAACATCTAAATATATGAAATTTAAATTTTTGGAATCTTTCCTAATACATATAACCCCTTCTAGCTTGATTGAACCATAAGAAAATGAGTATGCATGATTGTTGTTATTTATTCACTATTAGTCTATAAGATATGTCTCCCTAGTTTTTTTCATTCATGTTTCATCATATTCTGCAGATGGCATTGTTTTTCGGACACAATCTAATTTCCATCTAGATTTTTTGGTATGTGTTTCAATGAATTACACTATTATTACGTCATAATAATTTCAATACTTGTAAAATTTTATTTCATATACACATAGTGAAATTAAATATTTTATAGTAGGGTTATTTTTTTTGCGGCAACTATATATTTCCCTTGTGTTGTTCCTATTCCACAAGCCATGTTGTTGAGATGTTTCCCAAAAGTACTTTTAATATTATTTGTATAATATTAAATATATTCATGTTAAATTAAAATTTCATGCCATTTAATTTTATTTTATTAAAGTGATCTCAAATATTATTAACCACTTTTTATAGAATATTTTCACATTTCTTGTTCCTAATTAAAAGAAAATATTTATTTTCTAAATGAATTTGATTATTAATTTTTAATGTCATTTGAGGTAGTTTTTCCACATGAAATGAGTGAGGTTATTTCTAAATTCAATCATTACAAAATTGATGGGGGGGGGGGGTTGTACATTATTTGAAATTAAATTGAGATATTTTTAGTGTTTTTATTGGGTTTGGGTTTAGATTGTTAGGTCTAATTGATTTCTATTTCATTTTTAACCTGTCCTCTATTTTAAATGTGACCTATAAAAAATATTAATAAATAAAAAAATATATATACCCCTTATGTAATAATTTTACATGTTTTTTATATGTAAATTGGTTAATGTGATATATGTATGTATATATATATTTAGAAGTATTTGTATATATGTTTTTTAGGTGACTTCAAACGTTATAGCATTGAATTTTAAATGTTTATTCATATGAATATACAATATGTGTGATGTGAAATGTTTAGTTAGAACCATGTATATTGATATTTTATTTATTGGTTAATTGTTACAATATATAGACACATTTTTTTTTATTTTTTTATGATGTTTATGTTTATCTATTTGACTGATGATTTAATTAGGATTCTGAATGGTTTTTTTTGGATTTGGAATTATGGTTTGAGATGTGTGGGAGATGGGAAGGATGAGAATGTGATTTCATCCCTTGGGAGTTTTTATCATGAGGTGACATATATTTTCAATGTTTTTAATATCCACTAGTAATTTTTGGCGGAAACATACTATAATAATTTAGATGCTTGGGATATTTATTGTAACACCCCGATAGTTTTTGAGACAGATTGTTTTTTATTTATTTGATCAACTGTGTTTCACTCTACCACATGATTAGTTAATTATATACTCAACACCATATAATCTTGAAGTATACACAATGGTATACTTGTCTTGTGTTACACACAATTTCATGTTTTTTTGATAGAAATCATTTCAGCAAACACTGATTTTAGATTTTGTTCAATGTGTAAAACAACTATGCTTGGATTATGTTATATGGAAACTGAAAAAATATTTCACTAAATGAAACACATACTTTCCTTCAATTATATGCTAGAGAGACAGTTCTCGATAGCTTGCGTTTTACGTTATACTATGATTGATTAAACAATTTTATTTTACTAAAATTTTATTATTTAATGTGATATAATCTAGCTTTCATGAAAAGTATTAACAACATTTCGAATTTTATATAATATTAACATTCGTTGTATTTTTATCCTAGAACATGATAGAAGGACAAATTAAATTTTTTGAATAAAATAAATATTTTTCAAAAAAATTATGTTTTCCACATTTTATTGGTGCACCTGTTTTAAATAATGTTTTTAACACGTTTATATATATTATTTAAATTTTTTTTGAAGAGAGAAATCAAAATTTACAGTTGATGAATATTTGGTGATTTTATGATAAAATTTATATTTTATTGAATAATTTAAAATACATTATTTTAAATCAAGAATACCATTTCATGTAATTTATTTCTATCATTAGAACATTTTTTTAATTTTTTTATGTTTAATTATATAATTTTTTTTTCATTTAATAATTTTTTATCATTTTATGTAATTTTACAATTATATTGGGCATAAAAACCAATCAATATTTTGATGGTTGTTATTTCTTAAAAACCATCTTTTTGGTTTTGACAATGGGAATTAATTTGAAATTAATTATTAAAATATATTTATTTTCATATAGAAAAATTGATTCCATATTTGGAATCAATGGGTCTAAAATATTTTAATAAGTTATATTTTTCTATATTATAAATAGAAAATATGATAACTTTTATATACTATAATTAAATGTAAATAAGGTAATTTATGGTATCAAACATTATGATAAAGATAATAAAATTACCCTAACACCTTTAAAAATACTATCGGATGAATTAATGTCATCAAATATAACCTAGGAGTTGGAGCTGGTTCAATTAACTAACTCTTCTCTGTGAATGTGGTGTAATTATAATTAAAACAAAAGAAAGTGACAATATGTCACTATCTTTTGACTTATAAGTATAATACTTTTTATATAGTGTTAAATTTTTTAAAAATAAATGAAAAATGAATATTGATAAATAATGAAATTAACTACATCTTGTGAATTTATTTATAATTTTTAAATATTATATAATTACAATTCACGATGACACAATAGTGATGTAGAAATTATTATTATATATAAATATCAAATACATGGTTTTAAAAATTTACTATGAAATATAATATGAACTAATAATTTTCCTTTAATAATTCTATAGGTGAGTGTGCCATGTTATTAGTTTGTTAAATATTGTTTTTCAAATTTATCTTCTATGTGTATATTATCTCAATCAAAATTAATGAATAGTGTAAAAAGTCACACTATTGATATTTTATAAAAATTACATATTATTAAATTATTTAAATTTCACAAAAATATATTAAAATTACTGAGTGAAATTTGAAAGTCTAAAATTTTATAAAGTATCCTATTATAGAAAATTTACAATAGGGTAGTACATATTTATATCCATTTATATTTGTAATATTATTTCCATAATAAAAATATAATATATTAAATAAGGATAAATAAAAATGATATGGTTTAAAATAAAATCAAAACATGTATGCTTTTTTCATTAGATTATTTCATTCCAAACTCATAAAATTTGGATTTATTTTAATAAATGAAATTAATACTAATTTAATACTTTTGGTATTTCCAATTGTGCCCCTCCCAACTCATATAAAATGTAACCTCTCGTTCTCTTCAAAGGACACCATTATAGTCATATTTCGGCCAACCCCTTCCCATTTCCTCTCCCTACTTACATCAGACCATCCTAGAGGATATAATTTGGGTAGAAATCCATCATATGGAGACCTTTTTTTAATGTCAAATAGTGGAACTCAAAAAAAATGTAAGGGATTTATAACCTCATTCAAAAATATTTTCTACTTAGACATCCACTTCGTATGTTGATTCCTTGAAAAATTAAATAATCTAGAATATTATACATGATTATATGTAATTATACTTGTGGGAAGAAATTATAACTTCTTAATACATCCTACTAATAACATTATCCCCATGCCTACGTATGTACAACATACCATCTCTATGTCTTGGTGTAAAATGTTCTTCAACAATACATTATATGGATTGGAATAATGACGTGTATATTGTATTAATATAATTAATATTACATGATAATTACTTTTATAATTAATATACCATCCAATTCAAACATATTTACCAATCAAAGGTAATGATATCGTTGCTTACCTGTATATATGACCTACCATCTCCTCGATGTAGTGATATTCATTATCCCCTTTATGAAATCAAGAATAATTAGAAAATTTATTTTAAGTGTAAAAATAATTATTATGAAATTAATTTAATTATGGACCTAAAAATAAGACATCATAATTATAAAAATCATGAATTATATGGAAAAATAAGAATTGTAAAACTAAGAAATTGACACGTGATATAATTGTAATATTGAAAGACTATTATCCAAATTATATAGTAGGATCAAATATGATATCATCAATATAAAAATTGTTCTAGTATAATATTATAACAAACTGTAACAGTTATTTTGGAGGTTCAGATTCATGTGAAGAAAATCATATCAATGGTTAAGGAATACATTTGAAATCTCAATTTTGTTAGAGATTATTTATTCATCAGTATTAACTGGGGTATATTTTTCAATTAAATCCATGATTCTTAGGTATTTATTTCAAATTATTATTTATGTCAGTCTATGATTTTATCCATTGGTGAGTTTAGACTAAACCATGATCTTTTAATCTCTTATCATTTTTTGTGTGAGGTACTTTTTGACATTTCTAGCAAAAGTACAAGAATAATGGTTTATTTAACTTATAAGTCATGTATAGATTTTTTACACTTCCATAACACCTTATTTCCATGAATATTTCATTATAATATTTAAATTATATTTTAAATTAAAATTTTTGAGATCATGACATTCTTTAGAACAAAAATTATTTTTGAATAATAAATCATATTTTCCTTAGGAAATGGGTAGAGGTGTTTTATCAGAACTATTTTCCATATATGATTATTCTTCTTAAATATGGTTATGTTTCAATCCATATTAATTCTATTATTTTATTGTGTTAATAATGGAATGATATTTAATATGGATAATCTAATGATGGAATGATGTTTAATAATCCAATTTTATTTATTGGGTTAGGATATGATGACTGATTAATATTCTTGTGGGACATGTAATGAGGTTTTCATTTAAAGATGTGTGGGACATATATCTACCTTCAATTCATTGCGTAATGATATATATCTAATGAGATAGAAATATATGGACTAGAATGTAAATATGGTTCAGTAATATTGTGCTGGAATGAAAGGTAAATCAAGTTTAGTAATACATGTCTAGAATGGTATGTTAACCTAATTTATTAATGGACTTTTTCCACTTTAATGTTCTTAGAAGCAATTCCTTGGGTATTAAGGAAATATTATTCTGTTCTTATTTTTCTTCCAAAACACCATGGTTTATTCCAATTCTATTTTCTAATGGTTCATGATTACAAAGTGATTTTTTCTTTATGAACTACCAGGATTTATATAATGACTCAAAATTATGGTATATGTTAAATGTGGTATGTTATTGTTCAAAATTCATGCTCATTTTTTAAATTCTTATTTTTTCATTTTTATGATAGTTTTCTTGCTTAACCATACATAGCATTTGAGCTCTCCCCTTTTTATGTTAAATTTTCCATAAGAATTGATGATGGGTACTATGTAAGTTGTGTTAAAAAATTATTATACTTATTAAAGATAATTTAGGAGGTGATTTTGATGTTTTATGAACCAGTTGTTTAGGTATTCCAGTTTCCAAAGGCACTAAACTAATACGGTCTTCGGGCTTATGTTTGGTCATTTATTAAGTATTACACAAATGTAATTCAATGTCCATGTACATCATGCTTGTGTCTTTACAAGTGTTATCAAAATTAAGCTTTATTCATCCTTTGGAATCTAGGATATGAAAACATTAATGATATCTCTAGAGATATTTCTATGTTATGTCTAAGAATATTTGTAAGGGTTAGTCTTAATATAGGATATATTCCTAGAAATTTGGTAATGATCATGATTAACATAGGATTATACCTAATATGTTAGAAACTAAATGTAATCCTCTGGATTATGTTGTCTTCCTATTTGAATTTTTTCACTAACACTGTTTTTTTGGTTTTTATTCAATGGTTGTAGCCTGATGGAACAGTGTTAGTGGCCAATTCACTAGGGAATGAAATGATTGTCCTAAACAACCAAATTTTATGATATATGGAATTAAAAATGTTATTTTTATATGCACACAAGCTATGAATCAATCTGGACTTCCAAATGATAGATAATGGAACAACATTCTATGAATTCCTTAAAAAGGAAATATCCAACTTAATTCAATGGGTATTCAGATACACTTTTTATTAATCAATTGAACAATACCATTGAAAATATATTTTCCATACTTCACTAATCTATAAATGAAATATCTATTTTGAATGATTTTCATTTAGAACGCAATGCAGAACAGTTGTGGACTACGATCAACAATTCAATGTAACAAGATGAAATTGAATCCACATAATGGGATGATTTCATGAACTTATTTATCAATAATTACATCTCTCTAGTTCTTTGAGAAATCATGGAAAAATAATTACATGATATTAAGAAAAAAATTTATGAATAATTTAGTACATCTGAGAGAAAATGTACAAGACGTACATGGTATGGTCCTGGTTTTGTCTTCCAACCTAAAAGTAATGTTGATCGATTATTTAATGGATTAAAACATATTCTTAGAAGGCCATTAGTTATAAGAGAAATTAATAGACATAAAAAGGTTGTGTTTTGTGTTTTTAATGTATAAATATAAATTGGGTTTATATATCAATATCATGGTTTTGATATTAAATAGAAGATGATGATTAAGGGAAAATCTCCAAACAATGGTGAAAGGAAGATGAATGTTTCCTTATAAAAAAAGTGTGGAAATTATCATGATATAGATTATCTTAAGGGACTATTTAATTTTGTGTGTGTGTGTAAAAGAAGTTCATAATGTAGTTGAGTTCCAAAGTAATGTGAAAATGTTTCTAGTGAATTTAATAGAAAAAAGTCTATATAAAATGCACCACCCACACTTCAATGTTTCATGTCCAATGAAATTCAGCATTAGGCTAACCAATTCCCTAATCCAAGGGTTATGGATGATTATCGACGTTAACTACCTCTTAAGGAAAATGATAATGGAAAATAACAAGCGAACACTATTGGTGACGTGGAGTACAAAAACGAAGCTGTGGAATGACTAAGTTTATTGGTAAGGGGATTCTAAAATAGTTTTATAGAATAACATTTATAGTGTTCTAGAATATTGGAATATTTTTGTATTGATCCATTGTGGTTTTCTATAAATATGTGGTACTATTAACCATGAAAAGTGATTGACATATTTATTGGAAAGAACATGATATGCACATAATGAAAGGAAAAAAATATAATGAGATATTTGACAGTATTAATAACCTCATTTATAATATAAGGATAAAGAGATATCATGGTTTTTGTATATAAAATTATTGGTATTTATTTATTGTGGAAATTTTTAATTTTCATAGAATTCATGTTTTCACTATGGTTCCATGGCTATTAAAATGTTTTTAGAGAATACATGATTAAGGTATTCACATTTTTGGAATGTGACCACAGAGAACTATCTTAAGATATTATTGAGAAAAATGTTTTATTGATTTAGGTAAACTCATACTAAGGTTTAAAATTTTTAGTTTTTTAATGGTTTTAATATTATACATTTATGCATAATATAAGTTATATTCCATTTTATGTTTGTTATATTGATTTATTATCTCACTATAGGTGTACTTATGCTTATTTGTTTACATGTGCTAACATTTTTCTTGAGACATATGGAATTATGTATTATTCTATCTCATGATCTTATAACACATAAAAAATGAAAAATTTAACGTCATTCCATTAATTATGTGATGATGTAGTTATTGATCAAGGTAATAGCAATGATGATATTATTCCAAAAAAATGTAATTTTTGGTTCTCAAGAAAAATTCATCAACTTTTTGAAAATGATATTGAAAACAAAAAATGATATATTAGTACCGTTTTATCTGAAGAATCATATGGTCCCTCAAATCATCACAGATTAAAGGTTTTCTTGTTGTTGACTTCCTCCAAAAATTGTTCACGGTCACTATCCATTAGAACAGGATGGTCATATTTTTCTTCCATATCTTGGTTTTAACATAACAGTTATATTTCCCAATGAGGAAACCTCATGATGAGATACATTGGGTAACCATTATGTATACAAATATCCTTTTTAAAATGAAATTTTAGTATTCTATTTTATTATGTGGTTTTCTATTAATGAAACATTCAATTAGTTAACCTTTTATAACACCAATTAATTTCGAGGGAGAAATTTATTCTAAGGGGGGTATAATGTAACACCACAATAGTTTATGAGATATATCATTTTTAAATTCATTTATGTCTTTTCATGTAATAAATCCCATGATTATCCTTCACTATACACAACAAAATATTATATTGCAGTATACACAAAAGTATACTTGGCTTCTGTTACACACAATTTGATGTTCGTTTCATAGAATTAATTTCATGCAACACTGAGTATCAATTTTGTTTAATGTATAAAATAACATCATCTATATTGTGTTATATGGAATAGAAAAAGAATCTTTCACAAAATTCAACATCTACTAGGCCTGAATTTCACGATACAATGATCTTCCCCAATAGCTCGCATTGTAAAAAATAATGCATTTTTCTAAACAACGGTATATTATTAAAATATTATTATATTATTTAATATAAAATAGATTTTATGAATAGTACTAACCATATTTTAAAATTTATATAACATTAACACTCATATTATACATTTTATAGAAAACAATAAAAGAACAGATTCAATTTTTCAGATAAAACAAGTGTTTTATGAAAATACAGTTTTCTCACCTTTTCTTTGCGCAAAAATTTCAAATCCTATTTTTAATACATTTAAATATTCTATTTGACTAAATAATTTTATAAATTAGAAGATGGACATCAAAATTTACTTGGGTAGAATTATACAGTTTTTTTTGATAAAATGCATATTTAGTGAAAAATATTGTATTTTAATTCAAAACTTCTTTTTCAAATAATTCATTTATATAGTTAGATTATTTTTTTAATTGGTTATATAGTGTAATAGTATTTATTTAACCATTTAATTAAATTTTGTTCATTCAATTTAATTTCACAATTATATTGTATATAATCACATGTCAATGTTTTGATATTTTGTACTACTTAGAAGCCTGCTTTCTGGTTTTGACAATGGAAAGTAATTTTAAATTAATTAATGCAACATCAAGGTTTTGAATTTTAAAAAAACGATTCCATATTTGGAATCTCTGGGTCCAATATATGTTAATATATTACTTTTAATTATTTATTTATTATGAATATTATGAATAGTAACTATAGTAATTATTATTTACCATTGTTAAATATAAATCAGGTAATTTAGCGTAACAAAAAATATGATAAAGACTATAAAATTACCATAACACCATAAAAAATCATATTGTATGAATTAATGTTGACCAGTATCACTTATGGGTCAAAATTGATTAATTTAATTAACTTTTTTTTAATGAAAGTGATATATTTATAATTAAAACAAAACAAACAGACACCATGGAACTCTTATAAATTATATAAGTATAATAATTTTAATGTAGTGTTAAACAATATTAAAAACCAAATATAAATAGTATACAAAAGTTTAATACAATTATTTAAATCTTTTAAATTTAATTATAATTTGAAGATATTAAATAATTACCATTCATGATCAAACAATAGTGATATATATATTAGTTTTAATAGAAATATAAAATAAATTGTTTTAAAATATAAAAATAAATTTAATATGAAAAAATTAATGTGATCCATGAATTCTCTCAGTGACTATGACATTTAAAGAGTGTATTAAATATTTTTTGTCGAATTTATTTTATGTGTGGATTTTATTTTTTGTGAAATAAATGAATAGTTTCAAAGTTGACACTATTGATATTTTATATAAATAATATATTATTAATTTGTTTATATCATAAAAATATTAAAAAATTGAAAATTGAAAATTTTAATGTCTAAAATTTCAAAAATTATACAATTATTTTCAATTTACAAAAAATAAGTAATATATTTATAACCATTTAATATTTATAATATTATTACCATAATTTAAATTACATAGATTAAATAAGGTTAAATCAAAATGACATGGTTTAAAATAAAATAAATATATATATAAATTTTATTGATTGATAGGATTTTGACCAATACTAATATTTTTTTCTAAATAATCCCCTTTGGTGTTATTTATTTAAAAATATTAATTTATATTTATTTAACAGTTTTTGTAATTCCAATGGAGCCCCTATGCACTTCTATAAATGGGAACCTCCCCTTCTATCATTATAACACCATTAAAGAACGTTTTCTTGGCCAAACCCTACCAATTTCCTCTCCCAACATCCCTCACTTAATCCTAGAGGATTTACATTGGGCAGAAATCCACTTTATGCAGACGTTTTGTGAAAATCAAAAGGTGATACTCGAAAAAGATGTAATTGATTTATCACCTCTTTCAAAATACTTTTCTTTTAATACATATTCATATTATTGTGTTTCTAAAATGAATTAATAATCCCATTATCTTATACAAACTTAGGTTTTATTATAATTTTGGTACATCTTTATACCTCTTTAATCCATCATACGAATAACAACATCACCATGTGTGTGTACATATGGTTTACCGTCTCCACACAGTGGTGTAATATGTCATTCAGAAATACATCTATTGTATTTGTATAATGATGGTTATAAGGGATATAAATAATGAATAATGAATTATAATTATTATTTATAATTTGTATATCATCATTATCCATATAATTTAACACTCAATGGGATTAATATCATCGCTAATTCGTACGTATAACTTATTGTCTCTTCATTGTGGTGAAATTAATTATCCACGTTATCTATTCATGAATGATTATAAAATTTATATTATAGATAAAAAAGAATAATTATGACCTTAATTTAAATATATAATTGATTAAAATACATATAAATCATAACAAACATGACTTAAATGAAAAAGTAATAATGGGAAAATGTTGTAGTTAACACCCAAAATAATGGAAATTTTGAATCACTATTATCAAAATGATATATAGTATGATCATATATGATATTATAAATATTAATATGATTTTGGTATAATTTAATAACATGTAGTAAACATTATACATGAGGTTCATAAAAAAAGATACCAAACCAATGGTAATGGATGACTTTTCAAATCTAGTTTTTATCTCAGATGGTTAATTCGTATGTATTTTTTGGGTGATATTTATCATCCAATTCCATGATTCCTAAAAATTTATTTCAAAACATTTTTATATCCTTATTTAATTCGACTAATTTTTTTGTTTTACAAAACTGTTTTAATGGAATCTTGTTTTGTTTTTTTGTAAGGTAATTTTTGACATTCCATGAAAAAGTATGAAAATAATGTTTTTAACATATACAACATGAAAAAATATTTATGATTTCATAATAGATTAATTCTATGAATATTACTTGATAATATTCCATTTTTATTTTCAATTAAATAGTTTTCTTTTAAAATTTCACTGTATTTTGAGAACATTAATTGTTTTTGTAGAAGAACCGATATTTTCTAATAAATTGACTTCAAATGTTTTATCAAAATTATTTTCCATATAATAGGTTGTGCCTTAAATTTTTTTATGCACATATCCCTGTAATTACTATCATTTTATTGTTTTAATGATGCAATGATATTTTATATGGATTATGTTCTAATGTAATTATGTTTAATAATAACATTTTATTTCATGGGTTATGATGTGATAGTGATTCATGTTTTTTTGGAACATGTGATGACGATTTCATTGGGAGATAGGTGGGACCTATATCTCTCTCTAATACATTGGGTAATGATTTATACCCTTATATTTTGATATTGGGTATCACTAGTTTTTGAATGTGATTCCTCATCATGTGATGTGAAGGTTTGATCGTGGGAGTAAGATTTCCCCCTGTTTGTTGGGACTTTCGAGGTGTTAACTATTGTTGGAGATGTGGCGTATTGAGTAGAACTTCAACCGATGATTATCCAGATACACGATGTGTGTCATGTGTTGTAGATCTTTCTTTAACATCATGATGACTATCACGTCATCGATTGGGGTGAGATCGATGTTGATGATGATGCGACATTCTAGGTGCGACTTGTGGATATCCATGACCAAAAAGTGATGGTGTTACATAGGTGATCTATCCCCTTGGATAGTATCTTGTGGAAACATGGTGGCATAGAGGTGAGTACATGGGAACGTGAGTCACAGATATGTGCTCAATATCAAGAGTTGTTTGATGTTTAACTCATTTCATGTAATGACTTCCACTTTGTGGTTATAGACCATTCATGTTTTAAGATAAATTTTTTTTGGTTACTTATTATTGGTTTCAGTATTTTGAGAGTTATCTCTATTGGTGGTTTTTAAGAACCCATTTAGGTTTCCCTTTAGGTTGGTTTTGAATTCTCATGGACATAAATGTTTTGAGAGATATTAGATTTAACATCCCGGACCTCTCTAGCCCATTCCAAGATAGAAATATAGTGTTTGAGGTTTCCTAGTGGTCATGATTACTTATCCACAACACTTCATAAAAATATCCAATTTGGTCAACAACGAAACAGTAGCCCTTTGTGAACAGTGCAACGATAGCCTCTATTTCCATAGATAAAATTTGACTTCATGAGCTATATTTCTAGAACAGAGAATTTTTAATTGTAGTCACTCTTTCCATTTCCAAATTTTATGTTCATGAATAGTGTTTCTAAAATGGTGAGGTCTAATGGTATCCTCTATTTTCTTTTCTAAATTTTGAGTTCATGAAAAATGTCTCCAGAATGGTGTGGTCCAATGGTATCTTCTATTTATTTGCCTAATTTTTAGTTCAGGAACAATGTTTCTAGAATGGTGAGGTCCAACGATAG
The DNA here is from genome assembly GCA_963277665.1 of Viscum album. Lineage (NCBI taxonomy): Eukaryota > Viridiplantae > Streptophyta > Magnoliopsida > Santalales > Viscaceae > Viscum > Viscum album. Next base: position 1,665,683,449 of record OY728137.1, read on the forward strand.
CCTCAATATCATTTTCCAAATTTTTTGTTCATGAACAGAGTTTCTAGAATAGTGAGCTTTCAACAATAGCCTCTATTTCTTTTTCCAAATTTTTTGTTCATGAACAGTGTTTCCATCTTCCTCCATTTTTCACCTTTGACATTTTATTTGATGTAAAATAGATTTAAAGCCTTGTTTTAAGGACTCTAAGGTGGATAAAAAGGCCATAACTCTAATGATAATTTTTTCTATGGATCAGTATGATTTTACTTGTTAAACCACATGGTAAAATGATATCTGTTTTTAATGTAAAATCCAGTGTTTTCTTAAACCGATGAACCTTTAAATATTCTAAAAGGACCAGATATCATATTATGTTATTCTTCCACATAGTTCTTGGGTGAGAGATGTTTGAACATTCCATTCCTTCCCATAGGAGTTGTGTGACCAAAATTTCCACTTTGGATTGGTTCTCCTCTATTTTTTATGCAACTAAGAAGTATCGATCGATCTTCGATATATGGTATGATCTATCATTATTCTTTTGGGTTATTCTCCAACTGTTTCTCCTTTCCGATTAATATAATTCTATCTCATTCTTCTTAATGGACTTGTATTGGGTGTTGACTGGTGTGGGGGTGTCTCTATATCCTAAGGTCGATATAGTTATCCTAGGAGGAAGAGATCATAACCTGTTGGGTGGATCGTTCTCGTATAAAGAACTTTAATAACAGTTTGAGGTAGGGGATTCATTCTTTATCTATTCATTTATAAGAAACAATATAGTTAGTATGTTTCAGCCCATTGGATCACAATGGAATTGACATATTAAACATTTTAACTGGAAATATAAATTGATATTGGTCATATGTTATTGCAAGTTTTTTGATAGATAGTGTGATATCTATTCTTAATTTTTGTATATTTTTTTTGTTGATTGAAATTTGAAATGAACATAATGATGGAATTAATAGATAAATGTTTGGTTAATGATAAAGAGGAATGTAAATGAATATTGTTGTGGTTTTTCTATTATGATGTCAATCAAATTGATGCAGTAAGAATTTTAAATCAGTATGTAATGGATTACTGTTTAATTATCCCGAATTTAGAACCTCCAAATAATAAATCAGTTAATTCATGATGGATTAATGAACTGATTATTTGATAAAAGATAATTGATTGTATGGTTTTTAGTTACCCAATTTCTTGTTTATGGACCATGAGAAAAATTGATATGATGTTTCATTTCCTGCTCCTTGTGTTGTGATATGATCCTGGAAGGTTTTTGTTATATGTGGGGAAAGGGAGGTCTATTGGTTATGGCATTAGTAGATGTATGGATTGGTGAGATGCATCAGTTTATGCATGTGTCCATTATGGAGGACACCTGAGATTATGGAATGGGTTGGATTTGAATGTTTGGATGCTTGCTTCTTTTTATTGGTTATTTATCTTCATTACATTCCCCACTTCTCAAGGTAGCTGGTTTTCATACCATCCTCTAGAAAGGTGAAAAGACATGCAGGGTATGCCACATGATTTCCGTGTTAAGCTTCTAGAGGGAGGATGGGTCAATTCTATTTCTATAGGTAGAAAATACTCAACATGTATTTCATCTACCAACCGCATTGAGCCCCTTGGAGTATATTATTTTAAATTATTATTATAGAATGCCTTGGAATTTGGGAAAGTAATAATTTTGTAAACAAATGATTGATTAAATGATGTCATCTCATGGGGTTAGAGCCTGTTGGAAAGCAATGCTGATGTTGCTATTTAATGGAACAGTGATCTTTGGGGGTGATTCTAATGAAATAAAATTTGGAAATTATTAATTTTAATTTAATGTTTAATGAATTAATTAACTTAAAGTATAATTGATAAAAATATAACGAAGTAATTTATAAAATCTATTAAATTGGTTATGTGCTTATAGGATACCTAGTCTTAAAAGTGACATTCAGGAGTCTGAGAGATGTTAGCTATAGTTGGGTCTATGAATAGTTTATTCCCATAGTTTGGTTGTTACCTATAGTATATTTTGTACAAATTTCGTTTCTATACACTACTCCACCACATCAATTAAATAAAATTGCACTCCAGGAATTCTGAGCCCTTTGGGCGTAGTGTGTTTTCTTAAACATAATGGTGGGAGGATGGATGGATAATTACCGCCTTGTCCCTCACTATCTTCTCATGGTAGTTGCTAGTGTCGGTAGATACAATAGTTATTTTCCCCCTATATGTGTGTATATGGCTATAATGGATTTTGGTTATTCGCACACATATATTTTGGATATAGTTTAAAATGGATTACTATTGGTATAACGTGTATAGGATTTGATGGATTGATGATCCATACTAGGTGTAAGGGCTGTAAAGGATTGAGATATAATGCACCACAAATGATACATGTTATGCGAGATGTGGTGTCTCTAAAAAACTAACTGGTTAATTTATTGTGTGGATGCGGTGGTTTTGATGCATGAGGTTCATGTAGTGGTGATTCGCCTAGGTGTTTAGAGGAAATCCTTTTTGAAGGGAGTTTCTAAGGACGTACGATGTTGGGGAAAAGTGACGAACTAGTGGGGAAGTAGTAGTGGGGTGCCCTTGATATTCATTATTATATTATATACTCTTCTACATGATACTTGGTGAGAGTATCAATTGTGAGGTTGGGAACCTAGTATACCTATTTTGTTGATGAGTTTGTTTCACTTGTTGTTCAATGTTCTTTAGAATGTTTTCATTACTTTTTCACGAGAGGCTCTGGGGAGGATCCTTCTTAGTATAATATTATACTCACACTATGTATATATAAACTATTTTTTAGGTCACATAGAGTATGTTGGAGATCGTGATATTTTCTACAAGCATGTAGTTGTATGAGCTGTTCTGGCTTTTTCTTGCTCCTTTTTTTAACTTTTTTTGAGTACAAGAAGTTTTTCCCCTTTCAGTTGTAGTTGTTTTTTCTTGACATTACATATTTGAACCTGGGATTAATTTTTTTATTAACTTCTGAGTTGGAGTTGGTTTGTGTACGTATTATCTATCTATTTTTCATGTGTTCTCTTAGAGGTTAATGCCTCTTATTTGTGTGTTTACTATATGGGGTTTGAATAGTATTTTTTGGTTTATATTTAAAATTTTAATTTATTCGAGTTATAAGAGTATCAAATTTTAAAGTAGAAGTAAAATAGATAACACACACAATTTTTATTGTGGTTTAGATCACCATGATTATAGTCCACAATTGAGTAACTATACTTTTCAATGAAATTGGAATTCAGTAGTCCTAACTTTTTATTGTGATGGATATCCTGATTACAAACAAATATAGATGTTCCTTTTCCACACATACTAGTATGATCCCTGACCTTAGATGGTGTCCAAACCTACATTCATTTTCCCTGGGAGAAACAACTCAAACATCCGTTTAGATTTTTTGGACAACCCACTGATATATTTTCGATGGGAAAAGTCTAAAACATAACATTTGATAAATAATTTCTAATTTGATGAATTAAAATAGAGGAATAACATAATAGAAATGAAATAAAAATTGATAAGATGATGTATAAATTCATTGAATCTCATATTGTCTAATAACATCAATGGTGGAAAATGATGTCAGTGATCATATATAGTGATAACACTAGAACAATGGATGAAAAATTCGAATAATGATCAATCATTTAGATCTCTAAGATTTTCATTCTAAAATTCAAGTAAAATTTATTCTTAACACTAGAACATGTATTTGTATCTATGAAGAAATATACCAAACATTATTACAGATATATACATGAGATTTTCTCTATAAAATCTGAGAATGAAAATTGGTATTTTATAATATTAATAAAATATGATAGCTAACCTTATATAGTCCATTTAACATTTGAAATATTGTAAAATTGAAATAATAGTTAATCCTAAAATATCAAAAGAAACAACTATAATATTAGGAGTAGTATTTAATAAACCAATAAAAATAGATAAAGAATTTAAATAATAAAAGAATTATAACTATTTATATATATAACGTAATGATAGAAAAAAAGAACATCAAATAAAAAATAATATGCTTGAAAAGATGTCAGATAAAATGCTACAAATATTTTCTAATCAATGATGAAATTGTATTTTATAATTAAATTTTAAACATTACTCAATGTAATTAATTTTAGTAATAATAACTAAAATTTTGAAAATAATGATTTTGAATATATTTAACAAATTGTGAGACTGTAATCACCATTGAAAAAAGTTATCAGCAATACATTACTCCTCGTTGGAAATTTGAAATTATAAAAACAAAATTATATATTGTCCCACTTTTATAAATACCAAGAAGTGTCTCGAAAATACTAAAATCATTTCTATGTAGTGAAACGACAAATTGTTCCACAAAAAAATACTCATTGTTGGGTGGCCAAAAATAACTCAACACTCATTATTGGTTTCTAGTAGAGATTCAATACATACTATTAGGATCCAACAATTAATAGTTGATATTAAACCCAAACAAAAAACATGGATCTAAAAGTGAAAAAAATTACTTCTAATAATAAAAAAGTATGAATTAATAAAATTGGAAAAACTTTATCAAAAAAATAGTTTACATGATTCATTATATGAAAAAATATAACAACAATATATCAAAAATATTTAAAAATATTATTAAAATAATAATACATAGACAGAAGGAATATAAAACTCAATGAATAAATCACTTCAATATAATTTATATTATATAGCTTCTACGAGAGGATAAAGAAAAAATGGACAAATCAAATAACACCAAGTGGAAGAAAAATGGATAGCGTGAAAATCAATACCACTATTAAAGATCAATATTGAGTAAATTTAGTCACCTTTTTTCTCATGTTAGAGTTAGAGAGTCCCCATTGGGTTCCAATGGGGAAAGAAATTACTCACATTTAGAATCATTCCAATGTTGAAAACTCACCCACAATATGTTTTTAACAACATTTTCATGTTTACCAACATTTTTTTTACAAATGGTAACATATTACTCTCTATTGGTTTTTTACAATGGTGACTCATCATGGAAGAGGAGATATGAAGAAATGATTTTATAATCAATGAAACTGAAATATTAGATAACAATATTATTAAATATATCCAAAAAATCAAGAAAGATATCGTGAATGTGAAAAAAATGGGTATCTTGAAGGAGAATGTAAAAAATAGTAATATGTGAAAAATTAAGATAAAACTATATATTTAAGACTTGAGTATAATAAAAGGAGATACTAAAAGGGATTCCTAAGAAGAGAAGGATATAATGAGATGGTCCACTGTTGATGAAGATCAGTAGATGTGGAGAAATAATACGAGAGATGAAAAGTTACGAGGGTGCATAGAACACTAGCTTGTGATGAATGAAGTAATTAGAAAACAAATATAAATAGAATAGAAAAATAAAAATCCATATTGACCAACTTGAAACAATTAAAATCCTATATTAGATCCCATACATGAAGGGAACATGGTATATATGTAAATATTTGTTAGAGACCATCATGAACCAAACATAGCATATACACATGGTTAGAGGCCAAAGCCCAAATTATGCAGGTTCACTCTCAGACCCAATATAAGTGCCCACACATTTTTAAATTCTCTATGATCAACCATACTCAGTATGTTCCATGATATCTATTCCTCCCATGAGGGTCGGTATCCATGTACCCTTAGATGAGGTGGAATATCTGATTTGTTTGAGTGAAAAGTTTGCATAATTTGAAAAACACAGAAAAATTATTGATTAATAAATCCAACAAAAATGTTAATACTTGTTAAATATAAAAATAAATTAATGTAAAAATAATATTATATTTGTTATTATATAGGTTTAATTTGTAAAAAAGGGATCTGAATTTTTTAACACAAAATTACATTAAATAAACCACTTTTTGTTATTTACAAAACATGACCTATATTAAATTTTAATCTAATCAAAATGAAAATTATTAAATCAATAAAATCATTCTACCCCTTTTTGAACTATATCATAACTTACAATTAAATAAATATCCAATAATATTGGTAGAAACAAAGTAAAAGACTTATTTTAGATAGAGTATATAAGAAAAATATTATTTTTTTACATTTAAATAACAAACCAAATGATATAATTATCATTTAAGCATATTATATATTTATCTTTGAGATACAGAATTATTAAAATATTAAAGTGATTTTTTAGTGATCATGTAATTTTTGTTACTTAATAATATGTAATCTAATTGTAAATAAAAACATTGAATTACATGGTACATTCTAAAAAATATTTAGTATGTTAAAAAAATTACAATTTGTAAGTTAATCATCTAGAATACACCATTAAAACATTATTTACTATAATTATGTAAAATCCATATTTTTAGAAAAAATATAAAATAATTTTTTCTTGGATAGATTAAATTTATATCATATATAAATTTTATTTACCTAATACCTATCAAAATTAAATCTAAAGTAAATATGATTATTTAGTAAGTGTTGAATAGGTTTTATTGAAATTTATATAGCACTATTTTTATCCATGAAATTACAAATTTTATCAAAAATCATATTGAAATCATATAATGGTTTCTTCAATCAAATTCATAGTGAATAAAAATACAAAATCAAAAACATAATTTTCATAATATATTTATATTTCTATATATAGTTGTTTCTTATAGCTCCATGAAATTAAAAAATTTCCCCAAAAAACGACACATAACTATAGTTCTTTTCTGGTCACATCTGGAACCACCATAGTTGGAGTTAGAGTATGATAATAAATAAAATAAATTTTCATTAGCATAAAATAATAAAGTACTAAGAGTGCCCTTGAAATACCTAATTAAAGGTTTTACATTATTATGATGAATTTATTTGGGTTTTTATAGATATCTATAAAACATAATGTTAACAAACATAATTTGTCAACTAGAACCATTTATGTAAAAAATCCCTCTTATCATTCCTCAATAAAACATATTATAAATAGACATTCTAGATTAATGCACATAAATGTTAGATATTTTTCACATCAGAATTCCCAATGTTTTATAATAATCATTTACAATAATTTTAACAATTTCATTGACATATGTTTCTTGATTTTAAAAAATACCAAATTTTCAATGTCTAATTTAAAAAAAAATTATTCCCCAAATAAAACCATATCAATTGTTTTACTCATTACTTTAGAAAAATAATTACGTAGTTTAATTTTTTTGGATACAAAAATGATATAATCACCATAGATCTATATTAACATTAAAACATTGGAATCATTTATTCTGAATATGTATGGGTCAACCATAACTTTAAAAATAATTTTGAAAAAAAATTAATCAGTAATTAATACCATTCATTAGATAAATAATGAAGACCATATAGATATTTATATAGTTTGGAAACATGATTATAAAATTCAATATGTTTTAATGTAGGTGTTTTTTTAAAATAAACATCTTGTATAATTATGCCATTTAGAAAAGAAGTCTTGACATCAATTTGATGAATTTTATAATTTTTAAAACAAGAAAATTCAAGTGACATCTGAATAGCTTCTAATCTAGGAAATGTTGACAATTATCCCTAAAAATTAATACTCTCATATTTAATTTGACATTAAAAAACAAATCAATCCTTATTTATACATACATTACAAGATCCATCCAATTTATTTTGAAGAGTCATTATAGATTTGACAGACAATTTATATTTTTAAAATAACTAAATACAATGCTCCATTTCATTCGAACTGGTCATGTTAATTTAGAATATAAAAAATATAATTAAAATCTTTTACAAAATCCTTAATATTTATAGTAATTAAATTGGATGTATATTACGATTTTGCAACAAAATATAAAAAGGATTTCCTAGTTCCAATTCTAGAGTTAACATTTCCTATAACATTTTCCAGAGTGATGTTTTTAATTTTTCTAAATTAATGGATTATATTGTTTAGTGATATGATCCTCCTTAATTGTTACAATAGTAATTTTTATATTTACATCATAAAAGTTTAATTATTTAAAATCATTATCATTTTCAACAAAATCAATAGTATATTTATATTTTTTTAATGAACATATCATTAAAAAATTCATCAATTACAATTATTCATTAATTTTATACCCTATATGACTTTTATTATTTAATTATCTTTAAAACATACCTTATTCACTTTTTTAATCCATCATTTATCAATTATATTTATTATTTATAATATTGATAGTATAATGAAAATAATTAAAATAAATAGTTCTAGGTTTTTTTATTCACAAATAGTTCAAGTAAAGATTGATGTAATATGGATATAATGTAAATAATATTAATGATATAGTTTGATGTGATAACACAATACGCCCAAAAATATTTTTAAATGAAGAATTCATTAATTATTGTACATTCCATTTAATTAATAGTTTTATTTTTCTTCCCTAAAACACCATTATGTTGGTATGTTTTTGGGGATGAAATTTTATGAAAATTTCAATTAATTTGAAAAATAAATTAAATTCACTATTTAAATTCACTCTTCATATATCACTTTGAGTAGAATAATAATGAGTTCATTATTATTTTTATTTTTATATATATAATGTAATCAATTTTTTTAATGTTTCAATTTTATGATATATAAAAATATTCTAAGTATAAATAGTAATATTAATATCATTTATGAAGACGAATATTTTGTAGTCTAAACTAGAAGAACTCATTGGTCCATTGAGATAAAGATGTTCAAATTCTAGGTATTTAACATTATTAACTAAATATATATCTAAAAGAATATTTTTCATTCTTACGTTCTAAAATAGAATCTCATACATAATACTAATATTTACTAAAAATGGTAAATCCATAATCTATTAATGTTTATATTACATGTACACCTGTCGAAGATGAACATTTCCCAACCTCTCATTCAATATAATGTGATCAATTTTTATTGCATTTATTCATTTAATATTCATCTGGGTTCATTCTATAAAATAAATATAATATATTTTTTCTTTCTACTATCATAAATAAGAATATATAATATTTATAAACAATAATATTTTTATTCATGTTTCATATTACACTACTAGAAAAGGGGGCAGTGGAGCCCCCCAGACTCGGGCGACCGCCATTGGCGGTCGCTATAGCTTACCATTAGCGACCGCCAATGGCGGTCGCTAACCTGCATAAAAACATTCGGGGGGTTTCTGCGCCCCCCCCCCCCGCGCCCTTGATCTCCCTCTGCCCTAACCCCCTCCCTCCCTCGCCGCTCTCCCTCGCCGCCCTCCCCTCCCCCGCCGCCCGGCCTCCCCCGCCGCCCGGCGTCCCCCGCCGCCCGCCCTCCCCCGCCGCCTGGCCTCCCCCGCCGCCCGGCCTCCCCCGCCGCCCGGCCTCCCCCGCCGCCTGCCCTCCCCAGCCGCCTGCCATTCGGCCTCCGGCCGCCGCCCTCCGGCCTCTCGGCCCTCCCCCCCCACCCCGGACGGCACCCGCACCCCGGACAGCCCCCGGCGCGCACTCCGGACCGCCCCCCGCACCCCGGACGCCTCCCCGCACCCCGGACAGCACCCCCCCCCCCCCACGCACTTCGGACTGCCCCCCGCACCCCGGACGCCTCCCCGCACCCCGGACAGCCCCCCCCCCCCCCCCCCCGCGCACTCTGGACCGCCCCCCGCACCCTGGACGCCTCCCCGCACCCCGGACAGCCCCCCCTGCACTCGGACACCCCCCTCCGAACCCGGACAACCCCCCCCGCACCCCGGACAGCCCCCCCGCACCCCGGACAGCCCCCCCCCACCCGCACCCCGGACAGGCCCCCCGCACCCCGCACCCCCGACAGCCCCCTTGCACCCCATACAGACCCCCTCCCCCGCACCCCGGACACCCCCGCACCCCGAACACCCATGCCCACACCCCTGACAGGCCCCCGACACCCCGAAAACCCCTCCCCGCACCTCGGACAGCCCCCCCCCCCCCCCGACCCCGGACACCCCCCCCCTCGCTTCCCGTCCCCCGTCCCCTCACCGCCTCCTCTCCTCCAGCTCCCCGCCGCCGCCGCCACCCGTCCCCTCCCTTGCCGCACCGCCTTTGGCTCCAGCTCCCCTTCGCTGCCTCCTCTCCCTCGCAGCACCGCCTTCGGCTCCCCTCCCTTTCAGGTTTTTAGCTCAATCAGGTAACATGAGCTTTCAGTTACATTATTATTTTATCAATGGTTCATAAACAAATGGTTAATATTTATTTTGAATATAGTTGATTTGAAAAATGTAAATGTAATAAGTATTGTGTAAATGTTTGTTATACAGATATTATTATGGATAAGAGTTGGATTGATCTTCCAAATTGAACGTCTAGAGAATATTTCAATGGCATTATGCAGTTTATTGACTTCACGAGAGGATTTGAAAGTGACTATATTAGTTGTCCATGTAGAAAATGTGCTAACAGATATTAATTCACACGAGATACTGTGAGGGAGAACCTTTTCTTTAATGGATTTCTGAAAAATTATAAGAGTTGGACTCGTCATGGAGAAGAATATGTTCGTTGTCAAAATACAGATGCAGCTCAGATGGATGTTGATGCAAGGATGACTGATCCAATGCATGAAATGCTTACTGAAATGGTACGTGGGTTTGATCCTGAAGGCATTGACATCCAGAATCTTGAGACCGGTGAGATAAATCTTCACTCTGGTGCAGATCATGATTCGAGGAGGTTTTATGAAGTACTTGATGATGCGAAAACAGAATTATATCCTGGATGTACTTCTTACAATAAACTGTCGTTTATCGTGGAGTTGTTGCATTTGAAGACTTTGAATAATTGGTCAGACACATCATTCGACATGATTTTGGTTTTATTGAAAAAAGTTCTTCCTGTCGACGCTAAGTTTCCTGAGTCGTATTACTATGCTCGTAAGTTGACAGAGAACTTAGGTTTTACATATGAGACTATAGATGCATGTGCAAACAACTGTATGTTGTTTAGAAATGAAACTGCTCATTTGGATATCTGTACGGTTTGTGGCGCTTTCAGGTGGAAAGAGAACAGGGGAAATAAGACTCATCAAAGTCAGATTGCGGTACAGGGGAAACCGATTGCCGTAAAGCAAATGCGTTACTTTCCCCTTAAACCGTGGTTGAAAAGATTTTTTATGTCATCTAAAGTTTCTAATTTAATGAGATGGCATGCAGAAAGAGTTCATGAAAGTGACATGTTAACCCACCCGGCAGACTCTCATGCATGGAAGGATTTTGATAAGAGACATCCCGACTTTGCTAAAGATGTTCGTAATGTCCGATTGGGATTGGCAGCAGATGGTTTCAATCCATTCAAGTCTATGGTTTGTGCAACTCATAGCACATGGCCCGTGGTGTTGGTTCCATATAATCTTCCTCCGTGTCTTTGTATGAAGCAACAATTTATATTACTTTCCACTCTTATTGATGGACCTAAAAGTCAGGGGGATAAGATTGATGTTTACCTTCAGCCATTGATTGATGAGTTGAATGAATTTTGGGGCGATGGTGTGATGACTTATGACTGCGAAACGAATGAAATGATCAAACTGCATGCTGCTTTATTGTGGACAATCAATGACTTCCCAGCTTATGCAAATTTATCAGGCTGGAGTACGAAAGGGGAATTTTCTTGCCCTTGTTGCAATAAAAGTAAAAAATCTGTATGGCTTAAACATTCCAAAAAATGGGCATACATGGGTCACAGGCGTTTTCTTCCTCCCCAACACAGGTTCCGAAAGGACAGAGTGGCATTTGATGGTTCTAGAGAGTTCAGCCCAGCACCAAAGATCATGACAGGAGTCGAAATGTTATCGCAGATTGAGGAAGAAAACATCCGCACGGTATATGAAATTCAGTATTTGGTGGCTCCTCCAGTACGTAATATTCGTGCTGCGGGTAGGCAGCGCAGTCACAATTGGAAAAAGAAAAGTATTTTTTATAGTCTTCCGTATTGGAAAACTAACATGTTGAGGCATAATTTGGATGTCATGCACATTGAAAAAAATGTTTGTGATAACATATTGTGGACCATTTTAGGTGTCAGTGGAAAGTCAAAGGACCATGTTAATGCACGCCGTGATTTGGAAGAAATGGGTTTAAGGAAACAGTTGCATTTACAGTTAGCTGAGGGAAACAAGGCATATATGCCTGCTACACAGTATTCAATGACTACAGAGGAGAAAGAGACATTTCTTTCCATTTTGAAGATGGTCAAGGTTCCTGATGGTTACTCTTCTAATATTTCAAAGTGTGTGAATCTGACGATCAAGACATTGCAAGGGTTGAAAAGTCATGATAATCACATATTACTTCAACAGTTGATTCCAATCGCAATTTGTGATTGTTTATCCCCCAATGTTGTTCAGCCCTTGATTGAGATGAGTAATTTTTTTAGACAGCTTTGCTTAAGAAATCAACGAATGAGTGATTTAAAAAGTTTGCAGGACCGAATTGTACTTACGCTTTGTCACTTTGAGAAACTTTCCCCCCCCTCATTTTTCGATGTTATGGTCCACTTAACAGTGCACCTAACTGATGAAGTAATGGCTGCTGGTCCAGTGCAATTCAGGTGGATGTATCCTATTGAACGGTATTTGAGTACATTGAAAAGATTTGTACGCAACAGAGCTCGTCCAGAGGCATCAATAGCCAATGGTTATTTGTTGGATGAGTGTACTACCTTTTGTGCAGAATATCTTACGGATGTTGAAACAAAATTAGATAAGCCCTCTTGGATTCATGATGGTCCAGTTGGAGAAGGAACCACATTTGATATGGACAACATCGAGTGGATACAAGCACATCGATATATCTTGTTCAATACTCCATCAGTTGCACCATTAATGCAGTAAGTATCTTATCAATGTGCTTGTATAACTTTTACATGTTTTCTTTGCATAAGTTGATCTTTTAAACATCGCGTAATCATTTGCAGGAAACACATTAATGAGATAAAATAAGAGATGCATCGTGCGACTGAGTTGCAAATTCAAAAATCTCATTATGCGGCATTTCATGATTGGTTCAAGGATTATGTATGTATAAATTGATTTTCATTATGAGTGAAGTATTAAACTAATTCTTTCTGCATATATCAGTATTTATTTTTATAAATTATGTAGGTTCGTAAGCTGAGGGAGTTTGGGGACCCCACGCTACCTGAAGTATTTATCCAACTGGATGAGGGTCCATCTATAACGGCTCGTCGTTATAAAGCTATTGATGCTAATGGTTTTCGATTTCGCATTAAAGATGTTGAAGACAAACGAGCAACACAAAACAGTGGAATCGGTTGTACCTTTTTCGATTCTGGTTATTACTATGGTCAATTGATAGACATCATTGAAGTTGTATACACACACGGTTTGAAGTACATATGGTTAAAGTGTAATTGGGTTGATCCAGTTCGTGGATGTAAAGTCGATCAATATCAGTTTTCATTGGTGAATTTTAACTATATGTTATACAGAAATAATGAACGAGTTGAGAATGAACCTTTCATCTTGACATCACAAGCGGAACAAGTATTCTTCGTTACTTTGCCTTCGGATCCAAGTTGGCAAGTTGTTGTCAAAATGTCTCGGCGAGGAGTGTTTTTATTTGAAGAAGATGAACCCGAGACTGTTCCGTTTGTTTACCAACAACTTGATCAACATACCGTAGTTCAACGTGAAGAAGATATTTATTGGGTCAGAGCGGCTGTTGAAGGAGAAACGGTCGATTTGCATGCTTAATGAAAGGTATAATTTTTTTCCCGCTATTCAGTAGAATGTCCTAGGATATCATAAATTATCTAATAATTTTATAAATCCTTATAAGTTTTAATCCTCACATTTGTAAGTTAATTTAGTCATAAATATTTAGGTTGATTAACTTTCTGATTTTTTAAAATTCATTCACAACTAATTATTCAATCCATTTTTTGTTTGATTAACAGTTGTACAAGTTTGATTTATTAAGAACAATCCAATTTATCTTTTAAACACTTTGGACTCATTACTGATATTTTGTATGACTGCAGACATGTCAGGGGAAGAGGCAGAAAATCCACATCATCCATCTGAGGCATCTACGTCTCAGGGTCGAGGTATGTTTGAATGTCATTGTCTATATTTTTTATGTAATTGACATATATATATATATATATATATATATATATAAAATTTGTCAATTTATATATCAAATTGTTTTCAACAGGATCAGACTCGGCTGCTTCTTCCTCTCGCAGGAGAGGCCCTGGTCGTGGCATATTAGCATGGAATTCCGACACGACGATAGATGTTTCATTTGATGAGGTATTTCATCCCGTGGCACCAAATGCCCCGACATTTATTCGTCAGCTGGGTCATATCATACGTGACCCACATCGATTTCCATTGACCACGCGTGATTGGGCTTCTATCCCTCAGGACACATTAGATCGTCTATGGAGGGAGGTTCAGGTAAGAAAATAATTTTACTTTATTTTATATTTATAAATAATACTAATATGTTTGATTATTTTCATTATAGCAAAATTTTAAAGTATGCCCTGAAGAGTTTAGGCCCGTGTGTATGAGAAAATGCCATAAGCTGTGGAAATATTATAAAGGCAAAGTGAAGAGGGACCACTGGGTACCAAATGTGGGTGCCCTTGACATTTTGGAAAAAGTCCCGAGAGGTGTCCTCCCGGCTCAGTGGCGTGACTTGGTTGTATATTGGTCTACTGAGGGTGTTGCGGTTTGTATATTAATTATTTTGCTGTATATATATTTTCAAGAATATGTGATTTGTTTGAAATTTGAATGAATTGAATGTAGGAGGTATCAACACGCCATTCGGAGAATCGAGCGTTGCAGGGACCAGATCACAGGCTCGGGACTCGTCACGTGTCTCAGATCCGACATGAGGTATATATTATTCATTTTTTAATTTATTAATTAATATGGTTTTGTGTTTATATTCTTTTAATATACAGTTGCGAGGGCAAGGTGCAGCAACTGATAAAATGTCGGTGTGGATAAGGACTCGTGATCGCAATGATCCAGAGGTTGCAGCATTGATAGTAAGTGTCTGTACTTACCAATAATTACATAAATCTTTATATTAACATATATATATTTATATATATTTAAATATTTCACAGGATCAATTTGAAGTTGAGTTAGAACATCTGCCAGAGGACCAGCGACAGCTTCCCATGCGACGGGATGAGATATTTCATCGCATTATTGGTCGGGACGGGCATGGCTATAGTTTGACCTATGGAGCAGGGATTCCTCATTCTGTAGTGTCACGCGCTGCGGTTGTCGGTCCTGATGTTGCTCATATGACACAGCAGATGTCAGATTTTGAGGCACGGCTGCGCGCTTCCGAGGAGACAAATGCGCAATTGACAGCTGAGGTTAGAGCACTGCGGGAATATGTGCGTCGAGCTGATGGTATAGGGGATCATACGACGCAGGTATATACTGTATTTATTTATTTAATTTAAATTGTTTTTGTTATTAAAATATTTATAATGTTTATTTGTTGTAGGAACCTGGCCCACCAGAAGGAGGTAGCAGTGATGGCAACGCGTGACGCACCATATATTCACGAGATATGTTTTTTGTTTTTACTGGTAGGGTTGACATTGATGTACTATATTTATTCATTAAAGTAATGCATTATTACCATCCATGGTGGTCTTTTAAATATTTTATACACATATTGAGTTTTTGATTAGATAATCTTGAATGATTCTACATTTGAAAAAGTCGAACTAATTCCAACAGATCAATAAATCTGATATTATAGATTATGTATTATCCAATATATTTTTTATAAATTTCTGTATGGTATCGATAAAAGAAATATGTATTAATTAGGTGTTATCACTTTTATTTTTCACTTTTGTAATCAATGGGATGGCCTTTGCACCCCCGGAGAGCCCCCCGCACCCCCGTACAGCCCCCCGAACCCCCGTACAACCCCCCCCCCCCCCCGCACCCCCGTACAGCCCCCCACACCCCCGTACAGCCCCCCCGCACCCCCGTACAACCCCCCCGCACCCCCGTACTGCCCCCCGCACCCCCGTACAACCACCCGCAGCCCCGTACTGCCCCCCGCCACCCCCGTACAGCCCCCCCCCCCCCCCCCCCCGCACCCCCGTACAGCCCCCCGCACCACCGTACAGCCCCCCCGCACCCCCGTACAGCCCCCCGCACCCCCGTACTGCCCCCCGCCAACCCCGTACAGCCCCCCGCACCCCCGTACAGCCCCCCGCACCCCCGCACCCCCGTACATCCCCCCCCCCCACACCCCCGTTCAGCCCCCCGCACCCCCGTACAGCCCCCCCGCACCCCCGTACAGCCCCCCGCACCCCCGTACAGTCCCCCCGCACCCCCGTACAACCCCCTGCACCCCCGTACAGCCCCCCGCACCCCCGTACAGCCCCCCGCCACCCCCGTACAGCCCCCCGCACCCCCGTACAGCCCCCCGCACCCCCGTACAGCCCCCCCCCCCGCACCCCCGTACAGCCCCCCTCACCCCCGTACAGCCCCCCTGCACCCCCGTACAACCCCCGCACCCCCGTACTGCCCCCCGCCACCCCCATACAGGCCCCCGCCACCCCCGTACAGCCCCCCGCACCCCCGTACAGCCCCCCCCCCCCCCCCCCCGCACCCCCGTACAGCCCCCCGTACAGCCCCCCCGCACCCCCGTACAACCCCCCGCACCCCGTACTGCCCCCGCCACCCCCGTACAGCCCCCCCGCCACCCCCGTACAGCCCCCGCCACCCCCGTACAGCCCCCCGACACCCCCGTACAGCCCCCCGACACCCCCGTACAGCCCCCACACCCCCGTATAGCCCCCCTCCACCCCCGTACAGCCCCCCGCACCCCCGTACAGCCCCCGCCACCCCCGTAAAGCCCCCCGCACCCCCCGCCACCCCCGTACAGCCCCCCGCACCCCCGTACAGCCCCCGATTGTGTCCGTTTCAGCAGCGCAACGCGCGTTGAAATGGCGCGTTGGGGGGTCAAAACCACCCGAACGACGTCCGAATGCCACGAAACCATACGAAAACATCCGGGGCATGAATTGTGAAATGGTCGGCCAGACGGCACCTCATTCGGAGGTGCCGTGTGACCGCGGCGGCTGGAAACGCGTTTCCGGCGCCATTAAACACCAAAACGGCGTGCGGCGGTCCAATTCGGAGCAAACGTTCTCCGAACGACCTGAAACCGCACGGGAATGATAGAAATATTATTCCTGAGATGCAGGAGGAGACCGCACGTCCATCGGACGTGCGGTGCGCGCGGCACGTCCGATTGTGTCGTTTTCAGCAGCGCGGCGCGCACTGAAATGGCGCGTTGGGGGGTCAAAACCACCCGAACGACCTCCGAATGCCACGAAACCGTACGAAAACATCCGGGGCGTGAATTGTGAAATGGTCGGCCAGACGGAACCTCATTCGGAGGTGCCGTGTGACCGCGGCGGCCGGAAACGCGTTTCCGGCGCCATAAAACACCAAAACGGCGTGCGATGGTCCCATTTGGAGCAAACGTGCTCCGAACGACCTGAAACCGCACAGGAACAATAGAAATATTATTCCTGAGATGCAGGAGGAGGCCTCACGTCCATTGGACGTGCGGTGCGCACGGCACGTCCGATTGTGTCGTTTTCAGCAGCGCGGCGCGCGTTGAAATGTCGCGTTGGGGGGTCAAAACCACCCGAACGACGTCCGAATGCCACGAAACCGTACGACAACATCCGGGGCGTGAATTGTGAAATGTTCGGCCAGACGGCACCTCATTCGGAGGTGCCGTGTGACCGCGGCGGCCGGAAACGCGTTTCCGGCGCCATTAAACACCAAAACGGCGTGCGGCGGTCCAATTCGGAGCAAACGTGCTCCGAACGACCTGAAACCGCACGGGAACGATAGAAATATTATTCCTGAGATGCAGGATGAGGCCGCACGTCCATCGGACGTGCGGTGCGCGCGGCACGTCCGATTGTGTCGTTTTCAGCAGCGCGGCGCGCGCTGAAATGGCGCGTTGGGGGGTCAAAACCACCCGAACGACCTCCGAATGCCATGAAACCGTACGACAACATCCGGGGCGTGAATTGTGAAATGGTCGGACAGACGGCACCTCATTCGGAGGTTCCGTGTGACCGCGGCGGTCGGAAACGCGTTTCCGGTGCCATAAAACACCAAAACGGCATGCGGCGGTCCCATTCGGAGAAAACGTGCTCCGAACGACCTGAAACCGCACGGGAACGATAGAAATATTATTCTTGAGATGCAGGAGGAGGCCGCACGTCCATCGGACATGCGGTGTGCGCGGCACGTCCGATTGTGTCGTTTTCAGAAGCGCGACGCGCGTTGAAATGGCGTGTTGGGGGGTCAAAACCACCCGAACGACGTCCGAATGCCACGAAACCGTACGACAACATCCGGGGCGTGAATTGTGAAATGGTCGGCCAGACGGCACCTCATTCGGAGGTGCCGTGTGACCGCGGCGGCCAGAAACGCGTTTCTGGCGCCATTAAACACCAAAACGGCGTGCGGCGGTCCAATTCGGAGCAAACGTGCTCCGAACAACCTGAAACCACACGGGAACGATAGAAATATTATTCCTGAGATGCAGGAGGAGGCCTCACGTCCATCAGACGTGCGGTGCGCGCGGCACATCCGATTGTGTCATTTTCAGCAGCGCGACGCGCGCTGAAATCGTGCGTTGGGGGGTCAAAACCACCCGAACGACGTCCGAATGCCACGAAACCGTACGAAAACATCCGGGGCGTGAATTGTGAAATGGTCAGCCAGACGGCACCTCATTCGGAGGTGCTGTGTGACTGCGGTGACTGGAAACGCGTTTCCGGTGCCATTAAACACCAAAACGGCGTGCAGCGGTCCAATTCGGTGCAAACGTGCTCCGAACGACCTGAAACCGCACGGGAACGATAGAAATATTATTCCTGAGATGCAAGAGGAGACCGCACGTCCATCAAACGTGCGGTGCACGCGGCACGTCCGATTGTGTCGTTTTCAGCAGCGCGACGCGCGTTGAAATGGCGCGTTTGGGGGTCAAAACCACCCGAACGACGTCCGAAAGCCACGAAACCGTACAACATCCGGGGCGTGAATTGTGAAATGGTCAGCCATACGGCACCTCATTCGGAGGTGCCGTGTGACCGCGGCGGCCGGAAACGGGTTTCCGGCGCCATTAAACACCAAAACGGCGTGCGGCGGTCCAATTCGGAGCAAACTTGCTCCGAACGACCTGAAACCGCACGGGAACAATAGAAATATTATTCCTGAGATGCAGGAGGAGGCCGCACGTCCATCGGACGTGCGGTGCGCGCGGCACGTCTGATTGTGTCGTTTTCAGCAGCGCGGCGCGCGCTGAAATGGCGCGTTGAGAGGTCAAAACCACCCGAACGACGTCCGAATGCCACGAAACCGTACGACAACATCCGGGGCGTGAATTGTGAAATGGTCGGCCAGACGGCACCTCATTCGGAGGTGCCGTGTGACCGCGGCGGCCAGAAACGCGTTTCCGGCGCCATTAAACACCAAAATGGCGTGCGGCGGTCCAATTCGGAGCAAACGTGCTCCGAATGACCTGAAACCGCACGGGGATGATAGAAATATTATTCCTGAGATGTAGGAGGAGGCCTCACGTCCATCGGACGCGCGGTGCGTGCGACACGTCCGA
Source organism: Viscum album (assembly GCA_963277665.1). Taxonomy (NCBI): domain Eukaryota; kingdom Viridiplantae; phylum Streptophyta; class Magnoliopsida; order Santalales; family Viscaceae; genus Viscum; species Viscum album. The sequence goes on from OY728137.1 coordinate 1,665,703,164, forward strand.
TTGTGTCGTTTTCAGCAGCGCGGCCCGCGCTGAAATGGCGCGTTGGGGGGTCAAATCCACCCGAACGACGTTCGAATGCCACGAAACCGTACGACAACATCCGGGGCGTGAATTGTGAAATGGTCGGCCAGACGGAACCTCATTCGGAGGTGCCGTGTGACCGCGGCGGCTGGAAACGCGTTTCCGACGCCATTAAACACCAAAACGGCGTGCGGCGGTCCAATTCGGAGCAAACGTGCTCCGAACGACCTGAAACCGCACGAGAACGATAGAAATATTATTCCTGAGATGCAGGAGGAGGCCGCACGTCCATCGGACGTGCGGTGCGCGCGGCACGTCCGATTGTGTCGTTTTCAGCAGCGCGGCGTGCGCTGAAATGGCGCGTTGGGGGGTCAAAACCACCCGAACGACGTCCGAATGCCACGAAACCGTACGACAACATCTGGGGCGTGAATTGTGAAATGGTCGGCCAGACGACACCTCATTCGGAGGTGTCGTGTGACCGCGGCGGCCGGAAATGCGTTTCCGGCGCCGCAAAACACCAAAACGGCGTGCGACGGTCCCATTCGGAGCAAACGTGCTCCGAACGACCTGAAACCGCACGGGAACGATAGAAATATTATTCCTGAGATGCAGGAGGAGGCCGCACGTCCGATTGTGTCGTTTTCAGCAGCGCGGCGCGCGTTGAAATGGCGCGTTGGGGGGGTCAAAACCACCTGAACAACGTCCGAATGCCACGAAACCGTACGACAACATCCGGGGCGTGAATTGTGAAATGGTCGGCCAGACGGCACCTCATTCGGAGGTGCCGTGTGACCGCGGCGGCCGAAAACGCGTTTCCGGCGCCATAAAACACCAAAACGGCGTGCGGCGGTTCCATTCGGAGAAAACGTGCTCCGAACGACCTGAAACTGCACGGGAACGATAGGAATATTATTCCTGAGATGCAGGAGGAGGTCGCACGTCCATCAGACGTGCGGTGCGCGCGACACGTCCGATTGTGTCGTTTTCAACAGCGCGGCGCGCGCCGAAATGGCCCGTTGCGGGGTCAAAACCACCCGAACGACGTCCGAATGCCACAAAACCGTACGACAACATCCGGGGCGTGAATTGTGAAATGGTCAGCCAGACGGAACCTCATTCGGAGTTGCCGTGTGACCGCGGCGGCCGGAAACGCGTTTCCAGCGCCATTAAACACCAAAACGGCGTGCGGCGGTCCAATTCGGTGCAAACGTGCTCCGAAAAACCTGAAACCGCACGAGAACGATAGAAATATTATTCCTGAGATGCAGGAGAAGGCCTCACATCCATCGGACGTGCGGTGCGCGCGGCACGTCCGATTGTGTCGTTTTCAGCAGCGCGACGCGCGTTGAAATGGCGCGTTGGGGGGTCAAAACCACCCGAACGACGTCCGAATGCCACGAAACCGTACAACAACATCCGGGGCGTCAATTTTGAAATGGTCGGCCAGACGGTACCTCATTCGGAGGTGCCGTGTGACCGCGGCGGCCGGAAACGCGTTTCCGGCGCCATTAAACACCAAAACGGCGTGCGACGGTCCAATTCGGAGCAAACGTGCTCCGAACGACCTGAAACCGCACGAGAACGATAGAAATATTATTCCTGAGATGCAGGAGGAGGCCGCACGTCCATCGGACATGCGGTGCGCGCGGCACGTCCGATTGTGTCATTTTCAGCAGCGCGACGCGCGCTGAAATGGCGCGTTGGGGGGTCAAAACCACCCGAACGACGTCCGAATGCCACGAAACCGTACGACAACATCCGAGGCGTGAATTGTGAAATGGTCGGCCAGACGGCACCTCATTCGGAGGTGCCCTGTGACCGCGGCGGCCGGAAACGCGTTTCCGGTGCCATTAAACACCAAAACGGCGTGCGGCAGTCCAATTCGGAGCAAACATGCTCCGAACGACCTGAAACCGCACGGGAACGATAGAAATATTATTCCTGAGATGCAGGAGGAGGCCGCACGTCCATCGGACGTGCGGTGCGCGCGGCACGTCCGATTGTGTCGTTTTCAGCAGCGCTGCGCGCGCTGAAATGGCGCATTGGGGGGTCAAAACCACCCGAGCGACGTCCGAATGCCACGAAACCGTACGAAAACATCCGGGGCGTGAATTATGAAATGGTCGGCCAGACGGCACCTCATTCGGAGGTTCCGTGTGACCGCGGCGGCCGGAAACGTGTTTCTAGCGCCATAAAACACCAAAACGGCGTGCGGCGGTCCCATTCGGAGAAAACGTGCTCCGAACGACCTGAAATGAGATTATTTCTTGAATCGAAGTTTTTAAATTATTATAGCAGAATGATTTGATATTATATATATATTAAATATATATTAAAACATTTAAAATATTGTATATATATATATATTTAAAATATTGTATTTAATAGTATATATATGAATATATATATATATATATATTTATATATATTTATATTCAATTCAATAAAAAAATTTTAAAATTTTTTTTTAGAATAGCGACCGCCTGGCGGTCGCTGAAGGCCGATCTGCCGGTCTTCTTTAGCGACCGCCAATGGCCTCTAGCGACGAGGCAACAGCGACCGCCAATGGCGGTCGCTGCGCGGCCGCTACAGCCCTTTAGCGACCGCCAATGGCAGTCGCTAATAGCCTTATTTACAGTAGTGTTAATTTGATCATAAAAAAATATTATATGCTAATTATATTATGATGTCATCATTTTAAAAAATTTACATTAAAAATTGTTATAGAATATAACATACATAATTCTCCAAAACCATTGATTATTATTTTAATGCTATCACCTAAAGGGACATTACCTCTATAAAATGTGATAAAATATAATAAGCATGAATATTATGCAGTCATGTACTTTGTCAAAAAACGTTACTTATACCATGTTAATTTTGACCTCATCAAATTGGTTTCCAACAAAACCGATAAAAAAGATGGTAGTATTAGTACACATTCTAGTTTGGGTCCAATTGAATTAGTAGAAAATGTTTTAGTTACCCATAAAAAAGTGAGAAATCTGTTAAATGGAAATCTTGATAAAACAAATTCCATAATTAAAGTTTTAGTGTTGAACTAAAGACAATATATACATCAAATAAATTTTTTTCATAATTTCATTTAAAATTACAATTAATGAGAGAAAAATTTGAAAATTTTTCATTTATTCCTTTAACAATATTAGTTTTATAAATAAAAGGAACATATGTATTTAAGAAACAACCCTTTTATCCTACTTGAGTTTTTTTTATAGCCATTAATTTATCTAATTTTTATTGGCATTGAACAAATATAGTTATTGTATTGTTTAATAAGGTAATTTAATATTTTACATATTTATTCTCATTTTAATAACATCAAGTAAAGTACATATTTTGAGAATTTATTTTGTTAAAAAGTATGTTTTTTATTTTTAGTTTTATGATTTTTTCTTTCCTTTTCAATTTTATATTAATAATCACAAGCTAGTTTAATAAATCTGCTGCCATCTTTTTAATTTATTGAGAAAGAGACATCTATTTTTATATTCTCATATTTAACTTTAAATATTTCATAATATAAAACCTTATTCTATTCTATATTAAAAAATAGAATAATTCAATTATTTATTAATGTTTTTAATGTTTTAATTTTTTTTAATTCCCTATAAACATCATTCATTCAAAAAAATTCATAATGAAAATCTTCAATTTAAATATTTAATTATTTAACATCATTGTTAAGATTAGTTTCAAGTAAGGAATAGAATATATTGTTTGAATTTACCTCATTTACTATTATAAACAACAAAAATTGATTTTCATATTTTTTTATATTCATAACCAATATAACATGAGTATTAATCTTAAATACAACTCTTTACAGCAAGATAATATGTTCTTTTTCATTGTCCTATTGCCTTTCATTTTTACTTTTTTTTAATTTGGGATAATGTTATTTTATATTCCATTTTTTCCTACACTCATAATTTATTAATCCCAAAATATCATATTTAGTTGAATTGTATCTTTTATTTTACATTCATTAATCCTTTTAAAAACATATATTTTGATTCTTCCTAAATCCCCCTTACCCACCAAGTACTTCTAAACAACATTGGTGGAATTTAAAATTTCATACTTCTCAATTTGTGGTAGCTCAAAATCAGAAGAATTAGAAATAACATTTATATTTTATATAAATCCAATACCATTTCTCCAAACATTATCATCGATATTTTAATTTTCAATTTCCCACTCATATAGAGAAATGGTATTATAATCTTACTCAGAGAATAATCAAAATAATTTTTATTTTTTAATGTATAAATATTATTTGAATATTTAATCATGGGTAGAGCACCATGTATTCCATCATAGAGAGATTATTTCATCATAGTCCGTCATGTATAAAATATTTATCTTACTATTATTGCTAATATATTGTATATATCCTTGATTATTTCGTGATTAGTTTTTCTAAACTATTGATTTTCAACTTATTGTGTAACTATATTGGTTCTCTGCAATTTTAATGTTCCTTGAACAATTATTTTTAATTTCATAAAAATGTCCGATGCAATTTAAAATTATGAAATATAACTATAAATATTTCTACTTTTAACAGAATATAATTATTTCATTAAATAATTATATAAGACAATTTTCAAGAATCAATATGGGTAGTACTATATAAATAAAATTTCGGAAATTTAATGGGATTTTCACATTAATTCCAAAACGCACTCCCATTCTTTTTATGAAATTAAATCATTCTACATTTTGATTAGATGTATTCATATCCATTGTAGTGAAGTGGTCTTGCATTTTTCAAAAAACAGGAATCTTGATTATCTATAAAAATTATGTGTATATTTATCCTTAAATTTTCAAATATCAGATAATGTTTTTTTAAAAACAGATAATGAAAAAATAAAACTGAAAAATGTCTAATAAAAATGTAGAATTAATGAATGGATTACTATGATCTTGTTTCTCTCTTAAATATTTATTTATTGTTAAAAATTCTAATTTATTATAGTTTTAAAATTATAAAACGTTTCAAAAGAAAGATAAATAGATAACACATTTGATTTTAACAAATTATTGGATTATCGTGATCATGGTGCTCTCGTAAATCTAATTAACTCATCATTGAGATTGGTTTTCACAAGATCATTGATTTTGAATGGAAGTGATAACCTGATTAAATAAAAATACATACGTACCTTTTTCACTCATGGTTTAATGACCCCTATATTTTGAAGTAGTCACAACCTACAATCCTTTTATCTCAAAAGAAAAACCCAACCATATTTTATGTTGTGAGGAATAACCCAATGAAAATTTTTGGATATGAAAATCATAAAAAAACTCAAGAGATAAAATTAATTATTTGATGAATTTCCACAGGGGAATAATAGAAACAAAATAAAAAACTATTGAACAGATGATGAAGTGATTTGTTGTATCTCAGGTTATTTGATAAAATCAGTGGTATAAAAATAAAATGATAAATACTTCTATTGATCATAGTAGAATAGTGGATGTAAAAAAATATTCTTGGTTATATTTTCATAGTAGAAGGTAATTCATCATCATATCTTTGATGAATATATTATCTACATTGGTACATAACCATGGATCACTTTCGCCCAAGATCATGGATCTTGTCATTGGGGATGCCCTGGGCCACCATTACATTAGAACCCCATTACATCTCCCATAGAACATGTGTCCCCTTACTCTTGTATGCTTCATTTACTTTAATAAAAAAAATCTCTAGTGGTGGTACATTGGTACATGTGTATTTATTCTCAAATAACCCTCTCAAAATATTAAAATAGTTATCTATAAGAGCATGTAAATGAACAATTTAATAATGACATTTATTAGTAATAAATAATAAATTTATATGAATGTTTCCATATTTAGTAGAAGGCACACTAGAAAAAATAGAGTTAGAATAATATTTATTCATGAAATATTAAAAGAAAACTAATAATACATTAATTGTAAAATTTTGTAAACAAATAATATTTGAGAACAAATTTAAAAAATAATATATTTCTACATATTAATTCATACAACAGAATGTTTAAAAAATAGTGAATAATATAAAAATTTACATGAGGACATATTACTAAAAAAAATTATGATTTTTTTTAAACAATGATACACTTTTATTTTAATGTATAATATTAAACATTAGTTAATTTAATTTATATCAAAACAAATAACCAATATTGATAAAATGGAATTTTTTTATTTTTTTAATTAATAGTGACACATTACTCAACATTGAAAATTGATACCAAATATACAATACTCACCATTGGAAATCTGCAACAGTGACAAAACAATTTTGTTCATACCATTACAATTTTAATCAAATCTAAACAATAATTATGAGAAACTAAATTCATATCCATGAAATATAACATAAAATTATTCTTTCAGAAAGATGAAAAAATACTAACAGTTGGGTGTCCAATAGTGATAGATTACTCACCATTGAGATCACATGGTAACTCATTTCTTAGAATTAGGTTCCAATTGTGACTAGATTAAAAATTAACCAAAAAATATTATAAACATAAAAGTGAAAAAAATTACATCAATTAATCATTGAAAATTTTTTTAATTAAAGATAAAATATAATAAATTAAAACAAAAACTTCTTTTTTTCTCAATACATATTTAGAGATAACAATAATGAGGATCAATATTATAAACAACATTAAATACCTATGATAAAAACAAGAAAACATAGTTATAAAAATTATAAAACACATTGAACAAAAAAACTAAAAGAGAGTGACTAATAAATTGGAAAGAAAACTAATTTTATGAAAAATAATAAGCACTATTTAAGAGAAACATTGAGTAAATTTACTCACCATTGTTTTATAAGTGGTGTAAATGATTCACTATGGGGTTCCAATAGTGATAAAAATTACTAACCATTGAAATCCTTCTAATAATGATAAGTTACTCACAATTTTTTTTACCAATTTTTGAAGGATTCCCACCTTTGGTTTTTTACCAATAGTGAAAAATTACTGAAAATTGGTTTATATTAACAGTGACTCCTCACAGAAGATAATCAAAGCAAAAATTCATTGATAATTAAGGAATCTTAAATAGTTGAATATGCCTAGGAGAAATTGATATAAATAAAATTTTCAAAAATATGACTAATAGGTGAACTAATTTTATCAAAAAATAAAATATAAATAAAGAATACTCTTATATAAAATGAGATAATATTTAATTATCATGAATCGAGTGTAATGAAAGGTGATGCTAAGAAGGATAATAGAGAAGTGAATGAAATATCTAGATAGTCTATTTTGGAAGACAATTTATGGAGGATGAGAAGTCATACGAGAGATAAAAGTTAAATTTTGATTTCAAAACATAGGTGTGAATTGTCAGAAATGATTATATGGATGATATTCATATTCAAGGTAAATGACGACCAACATTAACTCAATTTGAAACATCTATGTCCCAAATAAAAAACAAAAAAGGGATAAAATATAGTATATAAGTTCATATGGGGTGTTGAACCTTCAAAATAATTCATCATATAAACTCAGTGAGAGAAAAGATAGAAAATTAGGATGGGTGACTCTCAGGCATTATACACAGGGCTACACAATTGTCGCATGTACGATGCTAAACCAAACTCTATGGAGGCCATGATAGTTGGACCTCCCAACAAGGTCAACCTATGGGTCCCCCTATATGTGGGTTCTGTTAGAATTTACTGGCCTATGTATTATCCAATTTTTTAAAATCAAAAAAAATAAATATTAAGTAAAAAATTAAAAAAAAAACATCAATTAATGATAATGAAAACAAATTAATTTTTATAAAAACGAAATATATTTTAATGTGAAAATATGTATGCATAATTTACCAAAACATAAATATATTAAACAATGTTAATTCCAAATTAAAAACTATATCCCACACCCTTAATAAATTTCATCTAACCAATTTGACCTCATGATCAAAAAACTAGGGTTTTTACATATAAAAATACAGTTTTCAAATCCCACATTGGAAAATTGGTTAATAAAACTCCCAAAAAATAAGATTGAATTGAATTTATGAAGGTCTCCCAATATACACATTGAGGATTCCATAAAACATATCATAAAAATTGAATTAAAAATAACTATAAAATTCCAATGGAGAGTTACAATTAACATGATTAAGATGAAGTATACCATCACAAAACCATGAATATGTTGTGGGTTAATAGGTCATTAGTTTAATAAAATGAAAATTAGAAATATAACAATTTTTTATTTGAATTATTTCATTTATTTGTGGAATTAATTATCAAGCATGACTAGTCACATTGTAAAATATACTTATTTTAAATGTATAATTTCATTATTTAAATAATTTCATCCAAAATATCATCATTTACTCAAAATTTTGTATATTAGAATGTAATTTTACATGCCCAAATCATTATAATAAACTTATAAGGATAATAAAATCAATAAAATTGAAAAAATTTATTATTAAAATAGTTAAGAATAATCTAAAAACAAAATTGATAGAATGTAATATGATAATTTCCAAAAGGGATAATCCTTTTTATTATAAAAAACAACATTAATCTTCAAAATTTGACATTAATACCTCACATTCAAAATCAATCGTAATAAAATATCAATCCATAAAATTCCATAAATATATTCTAGAAAATTATTTAAACCAATAAATTTGATGTATTTAATCATATAGACTTTGATGAATGTATAAAAATTTATTCCCAAATGACATTAATCGATGATATTCTTTAATACCAAAAATTTAATTTCCCAAATCACATAATAAACATGTTCTCTATCAATTTCCATAAATAAAAAGTGTAAAAAAACACCTTATTTACTTATAAATGATAAATAATAATTGAATTATTTAATAAAATCACTCAATAATTTCTTTACCTTAATCATATAATATTCCCAAAATCGAAAACATATTATAAAACAACATTAATAACATAATCACAAAATAATATTTCAATCCCATTAAAATCTATTTAATAGAATATTTGTAACCAAAATTATCTTATTCCTCATCCATGAAATAGTTTATCTAAAAATAAAAACTAAAAAACCAACAAAGACATTATGTAGGGTTGTGTTAGTGGAATCACCGTTGTCTCCCACTAGTTGTGGGTTCAATTCATTCGGCCATGTAGGGCACAACAGGTTCCCACATGTTCTATATGTCTTCCATTTTATAAATCTATATTAATATAATCATTATAAAATTTAATAAATGTGTAAAATATCCTATAAATTGCATTAATATGTTTTAACCACAATGTATTATAATTTATTAAATTTTTAATCCCTTAATATAATAACCCATAATGATGTTAAAAATAAATGTCTATAAAATTTCCATTTTTCCCTTAAAATTTCCTCACAAAAAAAAGTTCCTTCTATGACACTAAAATTATGATCATACATGAATTTAATAAATTATTATAATATTAATAAATATTTACAAAAAATTAAAATCAACATTTCTATTTTAACACTACTCTGATACTTTCTTTAAGGGCCCAACCATAAAATGAACCTGTTATAGAGATTTTAAAATAGAATTACATATCATTCATTCACAATGATCATTTATGTTTACAGTTTTATATAATTATAACAATTATTATAATTTCAAAATAGGAATTTCAATTGTAATCTTATTCTCATTACAAATTTTTCCCCCAGTAGAAACCCTTTAAAAATAAAACATGTTTTATCTTCATGTATAATCATCACAGTTTTTTATTGTTCTCATCGATTCCCTATTCTAAATTAATTAATGTGAATAAATTTAAATCATAGGATGTTCATAAAACAATTTAGATGTACAAAAATGAATATAAAATGTTAGTCTAGCGAAAACCCATAATAAAAATTTCATAAAAACATAATTTTTTTTTTCAAAAAAGGAATAATATATTCAAGATGATCAATATATTATATTTCAGAAATTATATTTTTTCATTAAAAAAATACCCAAAATATAAAATATAACTAGGTAACTTGGGTCATAATTTACTAAGTCGTTCATTTAAATAATAAATCCAATATGTACAACCTCCATCTTCGGTGTCCCTGGTGCATTGGAGGTTGTCACGTAACCACTCATCCTTGGCTTACCACAAAATCACCCATATTTCATTTATCACATAACAACCAATCATTTGTTTTACATGACACCACCATTCAACATTGTATCGTTCCATAAACCAATATTATATAAATCTTATCGGAACCAAAACATAACCATATATTAGGAAGAGTAATATCATAAAAACAATCTACGATGAAGAAGAAATTTTCATATTAAAATCACTCATTTTGAAAAAAATATGGGCATAAAACAAAAACAAATTCATTAAATTTAACCATATTAACAGGTATTCTATGTTTCAAAATATTAAATTTTCAAGATTTTGGGATATTACTCTCATTACTAATAAGTTAAAAAATAATTCATTTCACATATATATTTAATGGTCACAAAGAACCACCATAAAAAGACAAAACAATATTTTAAAACAGTTTCTTAAATATAAATAAAGAGTAAAAAAGAAATAAAAAATAATTTCAGAATCTTAAAACAGATTCTAGAAATAATATTAAAACATATTTACATGAATGAAAATGGGATAATTATGGGTATCTTAGAAGAATATTTTTTAAAAAGGAATGTCCTTTATAAAAATCATACTATTGAAGTGGGAATTAATGATGATAATTAAATGTGTCTATCAAATTTAAATAAATATAATATGATTTTAAATAAAACATAATATATTCAAATTTCATATCACATATAATCCTAGCATTTTATAATTATAAAGATTATGTTTAACCCAAATAATGTAAATTCTTATATAAAATCCATTTACTTGAGTATGAATCTTCCCATATAATATCTATCTTCTTATATAAAATCCATTCACTTATTATCATTTTATAACAATTAAATTATTATTTATGTTAATTTTACAAGTATTGATGACATTTGGTATTTGATTCCAAATTGAATTTGGTATGAAGTTATAGAAAAATATGTCATTAGTCCATCATCTCTGGAATAATATTAATGAACTATGAATAAATATTATTCATAAATTATAAAGAAAATCCACCCATTGGATATGAATTAGAAAAATGAACTATATTATGATCATATATATGGTAGGTCATGCCTATCTATGAGTAACGTTATCTTTTTTCAATAGTCATTATAGAAAGAAGGTATGTATAACTGTTTTACAAGAAATGATACTAATATCAAAATATCATATAAATATTTTAAATATAATTATATATAATTAATATGATTTGGTGAATAAATATTAATCACATCGATTTTTGGATGTGATAAATACTACATAGAAACGAACGACATTATAATTTTTATACTCATTGAAATGTTTGAATTTAAATTATATTGAATCATTTAATAATTATAAAATATTCATCAATATCATTTTTAAACATTGTTTGCATCATTATTATCTATCATATAACATGGTAATGGATATTGAATTACATCGATTCATTAATAGGTACTCCATTGTGCACAAAAATGATGAATTATTTTCCCAATTGATCGCATAAATGATGGATAATTTTAATTCCAAAAATATAATATCATATAAATACATATAAGATATTATTTATCTTATTTTTTTCATGTTTTAATAATATTTAATGATATTGGTTGAAGAAATAACACATAAAAACTTGATTAAAAATTATAACACTTCATATAATGTTCTCTTTTTTTAACACCGTATAACCTCTACGGTGAGTGTTATGCCTAAAATAAGGCCTCTTGAATGTGGGGTGATATTATAAGAAGGGATTATTTAATATATTATATTATCAAAAAAATTTAAATTTCTAGTAAAAGAGAATAATTGGTCCATATTTACAATTGTGGGGAGGTTAACTCATAGAATATATCAAAATATAAAATTAATATAAATTAATTTTATAATCCAAATGGAACAAATTGAGTTATATAATATATCAAATGATTATGGGTACAAATAATTTCATAAAACTGTTTTTTACATGTTTAGGAATCATTATTAGCCTTATCAATTAGTTATAACCCATATTTAATCCATTTTACACATACAATGATAGTATGAATTTTTACTCATTGAGGGTACAAATATTTACTATAAAATGTCAAAAATATATTGAAATAGATTATCTTTGATATTTTTAACCTCATACCAAATTTATTTACATATATATTGTTTTTATAAATATCGTATCAATTAAAAAATGTTATTTATATTAAAATATATCATTAATGTCAATATTGAGGCTATAACTACATTGAAATTTAAACATATCAATATGAAATAATATAATTTAAAACATAATCTAATACACCCCTAATATGTATAATAATTATAGAAAATTATTTTATAAAATTAATTATGTAAAATTATATTTATTTTAACTGTTGTAATAATTTTTTTATATTTCCATTAATAAAATAATTATTGTATCATTGTTGTAAAATGATTTAATGTTATTATTACTATTCTAATATGTAAACCCAAATTACCATTATAATGATAAATATTTTATGGTTATTATTACTACATCTAGACTAAAAATATTCTCCTGATAACTCCTTATTAAAAATGTTTTAATTATTATAAAATTTATTAGGACATCAATGACTTTTCTATAAATTAAACTTCATTAATGAACTAACAAAATATAATGGATAAAATGGAAATATATTCAATCTAGGAGTTGTTAAAAAAGAAATATTTTTTGAAAATGAAATGCTGGAATGTGTAAGGGTAATTTTAGATTCCATATGATATACATTATTAAATGAATTTAACTCGATTTTCTATTTTCCATGGTAATATATATGTATCAAAATGACTATTCATATGGGAAAATAATAAAATGGAATAAAATATTAGTATATTCTGATTCTAAATATGGATTCAATTTTAATTAATTCAATTCATATATGTTTGAAAAAATAAAAAAATAATAATAATGCAAATAGAACGAAACAACTGGTTTTTAATATAAAAATGTTCAGCATATTGAAATGTTTTATATCCAATATTAGATGTGTAGTTGACTAAAATATCCCATATTTTATTTGTTGATGTATAACTAAATAATATAAACATTGAAAAAAAATTATATTGTAATAAAAATATATAAATAATTTATATGAAAAAATAGTTTCCAATTAAAAGATTGTATTTTACACTTTTAATTAAAAAATAAAACGTATCGAAAAAATATATAATTAATACAATTAAATTTTTGATAATTAGAATCAAATGATGAATATTTTTTCTTCATATAATTTTTTATGTGTCAAAATGATGCTTTAAAATAATTTTCCAATCAAAATAAGGGAATATTTCCCATAGAAAAATAAAAAAATTTATCCAAAAAATTAGATTTATTAATATCCTAAAACTATGTAACGTTGTAGATGAGTTTCATAAAATAATTGATTTTGTATATATAATAGGATACTGATTAATTTATTTTAGTAACATTGACTAACTAAATTTCTTAAGATAAAATTTATTTATTGGAATTAAATAGATTTTTATTAAAAATAATTTTTTTTGTTAAATTGGTTTCAATTTTCATTTATAATAAATATGTAACCAATTTTTTAGTTTTATAAACATTTTTAAATTATATATCATAATAAGATAATCTCATTAATTCCATATATTCAAACAACTAGGGGATGACTGTCACATTTAAATATGAATATTTACTCATTTTTTAAACTCAATGTGTCATATTTTGTTTAATACGCTGCATAGTGTTTCATTTTAAAGTCTTCAGGTGTAACAAGTTCATTGTGTTTTTGACCGAAATATCATTTCCATCAATTTTCTAAAAAAAATTATTTCATTGGGAGGTAAAAATTTGGGAATTATTTCTTGTTTGTTTTTCATTATTTTCCACGTTTCATTACAAATATAAAGAAATACTTTTTCATATTGTAAATTTGTTTTTTTAAAAAAGTATTCTAGTGATTTGGTACTATAATTCATGAGAAATACTAATTTATATATTATGGTCTAACAATAATTGTATCATCCAAGGTAAATAAAGAACATGAAATTTTTAATATTTATTAATATTTGTGAATAAAATATTAATTCTACCTTAATGGGGATGTTATTTTCGATGGCGTACCCGAAATGCAACAATAGGTTTCATTGAAATCCTATGTTGCACACTAATAATATAATATTATAATATTAAATGGTAGTTAATGCCTAGTCGTTGTATTTCAAGGAATAAATAGAACTAACTAAAATATTTTTATACATGTTTTTTGAATATTTTTACATTTATCTAATAAATGTTAGAGGGTTAAAATAAGTAAGGAATTTGATTTTAAGCATAAATACTCTAATATTCACTAAAAGGTCGATTTACCGCCTTTTAATGGAGAACTATTTTTGAATCTAGTCTTTTTCACTCATATACGTTTTATTTGAAAAAATAAATTTCTTCATTAGAATCGGGACATTATAATTTATTTTGGATGAAATTTTGGTATTTTTCTGATAACGTTCAATTTTTAATTAATCGTGAAAAATAATATATTTTAATTCAAAAGTAATATTTAATATAATTTATTTATATTGTTATATTGTCTTTTTAAATTGTTTTAAATTGTAATTAGAATATATTTTTACCATTTAATCTAATTTTGGTCATTAGAAGTAATTTCATTTTGAAATTGGACATAAACATGTGTAAATATTTTGATAGTTATTATTTCTTAAAACCACGGTATTTGTTTTAACAACGGGAATTAATTTTAAATAAATTTAAGCCACTTCTATGTATTGAATTTTGAAAAATGGATTCCATATTTGGAATCAGTATGGTTCAAATTTTATAAATAGTTAACTTTTATTTTTAGACATTTTAAAAATTACTTCAGTAAATATTTTATTACCACGATTAAAAGATAAAAATAATAAACATGGGTAAAATATAATATTATAATAATATTAAATTACCCTAACATGTGTCTTAATTATATTTTCTGATACATATCTGACCATGGGAATCCTTGGTTAATATTTGGGAACCCATTAGGCCACATCGGAGTAATAATGACATTTTATATTGATTAATTTAATGTAAAGGAAAAAATGAAAAAATGAAAAATCTTTTAGTAAATAATTTTTTACATGGGGTTATATAAGTTATCTATTTTGCTATAAATATTTTCTGGAAATATAAAAACCATTCCCACATCATGGTATTTTGTTTATAATTTTTAAATGTAAAAAAATTAAATTATTTATGACACAATAATGATACAATATTTATCTCATTAATAAATGATTTAAATAATAAATATTAAAAATATTAAAAAAATATCCCAATCAAGCCCAATTTTTTATTGGATTATTTTTATTTTGACCATGAGCAATATTAAATTTGATATTAACGAATAGTTGACATTTTTAAACTGAAGATGATGTTATATTAAAATAATTGTTTCAAACATTCCTAAAGAGCCCCTCCTCTCCCTAATAAAAATACCTCAATTCTAACTCATTCCTCACACTTCTCAAGCCTTTGTATCGTGAAAACTATACTCCAATAATCTCCCAAGACCCCTCTCTTAATCATAGATGCCTTACCTTAGGTAAAAAACACTTCAAGAAACCCTTTTAGTTCAAACCAAATGGAGTTACCTGATTTAAAGCTAACATCTTTTCTTATGTTCTTTTATTTTATTTTACTTCTCCAACCACTCAACACTTTTTCATACTTTATTTTGTAAAAAAACCAGTATCCTCAATATACTAGGATTTTGTTAGGTGAAGGATTCTAACTACACTTACACACACATCGATCTAATATGTAAAGAATATATTCTTTATGAGGATGGCAAACTAACGCCACACGAAATGATGATAGTTCAATTATCTCCTACCGCCTCTAATCCTGGACATTAATAGGGATATATTTATATATATGATATATATTATGTTCATATTTTCTTTATCCAGCTATATTATCAATTTATAGCATACCTTTATGGTTTCCATTAGGGGTAAGTGCGATAATTTCATTTAAGGAAGAGTAGACTACCGCCTCCTCAAAGTGATATGACTCATTAATAACATACATGGTATATATAAATGATATATTTAATTATATTATAAAAGATAAAATACTGGAATTATAATTTAACTATCTATCATAATGTTTTAATTCAATTAAAATATGAAATTGTAATGAATGTAGCAGTCATGCATACATACGTCTTACTGTCTTCTTGAACGGTGCATTTCATTTCATACCTCCAAATATTACATACTATTATAAATACATGTATATACTAGATATAAATGATATACATGGAATCTAAATCATGAATATCATTCTAGATATAAAGAAAATTTGACAGCATGAACAACATGTAATTATAAGAAGTCTATTTTTTACTCAAGTACCAAATATTGACATAATAATCATTATTAACTTAAATGATAACATATTTTTTTATAACATGATAAAAAGATATATAAAATGAAAAATTAATTTGAAAAATATTCTTAATAAAGTCGAAATTAATAATAATTTATTATTCAGGATATTAAAGAATGAATGGGTCATGTCTGACACAAGGTAAGGGATTTCTTATCTCACTTTTAATTCCGTGAGATTTTCATTATTCACCACTTATATATTGCATGTGGTGTATTGTGTACTAAAATTTCATATATATTATCATGATTATATTTATATTCATTTTATTCTGTGATTCATTTGGTGGTTATTAACTTTTTCTCATATGACTCGATTGATTTCAATGTGGTAAGTATTTTTCTTCTCACTTTTTATTTACGTGAGATTCATGATATATTATCCACTATTTACTATTGTGTGGGGTATGTAATTCCCATGATGGTATTCTTTGTGTAATATACATTAATTTATGGGTATTTAAATATTCGTTTAGTGATATTTCTTTCATGGGGATTATGATTCATAAGTTACCAAATCGGTAAGGGAAGCATTCACCCTCCTATTTTTAAAAGACTTCTTTTTGATATGTCTATTAATTTACTTGTTATTTTGTTGGGATATGTTCTTATACATATTTACTGATGTAAATTTTATGTCTAAGTAATGATATATCCTTTTCTCTCTCATCATCTTGTTTTTGGAATTATAAAGTGATGCCCTTATGCTACCGAATTTCTGAAAGAAAACTTTTTAACCCAACTTAGTTTTTCGGTTAAACATCTACTTCTTGATTATGTTGTGATATGAATTTTTTTGAATAACCTCTGATTGTTTTAAACTTAATATCCACTTATATTGAGTGTATTTATATTTTTCATTCATAATTAGGTAATTTATTTATACTTAATCTAAGGATACCATCTTTATAAGGGATTTCATCTCTATTTACATTTCCATTGAGACTTCATTGTTGATATGCACCAATTCACTCTTTTATGGTGTATATAATGTCCTTTGGAATATATTATCATGAATATCTTTATTCTTATGATATTATTATGTTCTTAGTAAATTTTATTTCTCAATTATTTGTATTTTATTGTCTCTCATTTCGTTAAAAACAATTTAACTAAATTTTCGTTTTAAATGTTTTAAAGGTTTATTCTTCTAAATCATTCACATTAATGTCCATGTGATAAAAATGGGTTAAGGATTTATTCCTATGGACGTGACTATTTTGAAATTTATATTTCATTCAAATTCTTCAAACTGGAATGGTACACTTTGATTCAATATTCACTTTATTTAATATTTTAAATGGTTTTGAAAATAGTTTGATAAAAGCTTTGATATTTTTTAATGTCATGAAATTATTTCTTGTGACTGAAAATGAAATGTTATTAGTGAAATGTTTGTATTTGAAATACATCATATTTTTTGATTTTATTTGATGGGTAGTTACATGATAAACCAAATTAAGGGTTTTGAAGTGATAAACCAGGATGGTTGGTTAAATTATAACCTCCAAATAATTGGGTATTGAAGTCGGCCATATGGCTATTCTATTTAGTGATATGTGTGGAAGTTCGTTGTATGGTATTTACATTAATGTATGTTTATGTCCCAAGTTACCTTTATTTGTTATCTATTCTTTATATTGGTTTTATTGTAATATTTTGGTTAAAAAAGGGTAAGCAATGATCTTTTATTAAATGAGAGTATTTACTTATTCATAAAGGAGAAAAGTATTACTTCTGATAATGTTTTCATGATTTACTTGTTGTTTTAAAAAACTAACAGTTTTCCTTATTTGTATACCCCTTACTGAGATTTTTGTGCTCGTCCCTTTTTTTTAATGTTTTTTACAGGACAAAAAGTGGAATAGGTTCAAGGATGGGATCAATGAAAAGTCATGTTGTCTAAACCATGGAAGTAGACATGACTCTTTTTTTAAGAGTTATTATTTTATGAAAAAATGGATACTGAGTGAATTGTCTACAGTAATATTCATGTTCTTATGAATATGTTATTACATAATTCTCTAAAACTCTAATACTATAAAGATCCTAAATGTGAATTATCCATTTAATTCAAGATTATGTAATGTTATAGGTCGGGTCCTTATAGTTTGTATCAGAGGTAAGTTTTGAAAACTATTGGGATTATGAGTTTTTGATAAACCCATGGTTAATCCCTATGTCTATTATTACAGTTAAATCCTTGTTTTATAAATTTTTTCAGATCAAGTAAAGTATGATACAAATGGAAAGAGGATGATCTCAAACGACATCCCTATAACTTCCAGATGACTTACTTGCAATAATTATTTCGACGTCATGTTTAGATGATTGTGAATCTTTTTATATCATACAACTCACTTATATGAAATTTTTTGAGATATCAAACACCTCCAATACACCCATATATCATCGTGGATCATGGGTTTTATTTAATCAAAACATATTTTCACAATATTCCTATATTTTCATGAAAGGTAAATATTTTCATGGAAGTTTCAAATATTTTACCGTATTACAAGATTTTGAAGCATATTATGATTCTGAAAATGGTACGGAAGAAGTAGACCCTTATGCAATATATTTATATTTTTTTTTAAAATATAGTCTCTCATCTCATACTTATTGTATTTTAAAAGGACCATTGATTAAATGTTTCAACTCAAAATCAGTCCAACTGCTTTATCAAAATCAAGTTTTATCAGATGTTTTGAAATTATATTTCATACAAGATTATTTACAATTTTTTTTTTCTGTGGACACCCATATGAACCGAGTTGTATAAGGTGTATTTGGATTAAGGAAGAAAATGATTTTGATGGATCTTTAAATCATTGTTGCAATGCATGGACAATCTACCTACGTGAACAATATAACAATGAATCCATGTGGACACAATGATCAGAGTATGGCATTCTTTATTCTGGGGATCATTTCATTTTATCATTTGGTTGTGAAATTAAAAAAATGACAATATATATAAAACATCCTGAATTAAGATGTGGATATCATAATGATTTCGGATGAAAATGAGAGGTGTATAGAAACCATTTAGGTTAAAACATGCTAGGGTTATTTTTGAGTTTTATAAAAAGGACAACACACAGACCATGTAAAAACTCATCATGTCGGACAAAGCTATGAGAATATAACCCACAACCAAAGTGCAATTTGGATTTATAACCTACAACTAGACTAGGTGAATTCCCTGGTTAATCTGACTTATTATTTTCAGTTAAATTGTTTTATGGATCATGAATAAGATGATTTTGGGAAGTTAGGTTTTACCAAATATCATTAGTATAGGAAACTTATTTGTTGATTATGTGATAAAGGTTATTTTGGAATATATTCTCTCTTTTGAGGATATATTATATTCCAAAGAAAATATTATAATATGGGATTTCAACTATGGAATAATGGTTGAATTATTTTAGAAGAATTTTTTATTATATATATTTGGGGTATTTATGGAAATGATTTACCTATCATAAGGAATATGTGATTTCATTAATTACACTAAAGTATGAGACATTTAGATTAATAGATTTTTTTGGAGATAAATGTTACTAATTTTTGTTGAAGACTATGTGATAAAAATATTTCTATGTTTTGGGTTTCAATATTAGTTTGGATTATTTTGAAGAACTTTATTGAAAAATGTTTATAGAATGGTCCTTTTGTACTTTGGGTATTGTTTGAAAAAATCTGGAGATTTATAGTAGTTTTTCTTTTGGTAAAAGATTATCCGTTTAGGTATTATATGTTCTCATACTAACCATTTTAGACTTAGTTGATATCTAAAGTCAAGATAGGTATATAGTTCGTCTTTGTGGATTATGTGATTCTCCAAAATATGATTCTTGTGAATTTGATGTGACCATGTCTTTTGAATGCTCATTGATTGGAGAAAATATTAGTTTATGGTAGAAACGTATTGAAGGATGAAACTCTACTTGAAAGTAAGTATATTTCCTTCTGTACTTATTATATTTTGTAAATTAATTCCTAAAAATTATGAAATGGAATGAAAAACAAAAATGTTGTTGGTTTACATTTCCTACTGGGAAATCAAACACCATTTAACTCATCATAAGTCTGTGATTTTCTGGTGGTTACCATTCTCTTTATTATTTTTTTTATCACTCTTTATCCAAACATGACTGTTTGTTCTCCCTTCCATATTCATGTTTTTCTATATGGGATACGAGTATGGGTTATCTTAGGTGACCTTGGTACTTCTCTTTCATTATTTTAATGTGATAGTTTTAATGGCTGTTTTTTCGATGTGATACTTTTAATTATGTTTCCAAGTCTAGTTTTAAAATTTAGAGGACGCAATTCCCAAATGGGGTGAAGGATGTAACATCCCAGGTAAATAATGAACAAGAAAATTTTCATATTTATTAATATTTGTGAATTACATATTAATTCTAATTTAATGGGGACACTATGTTTTATGGCGTACCCAATACGCAACAATGGGTTTCATTGAAACCCTACATTGCACACTAATAATATAATATTATTATTTAAAATGGTAGTTAATTCCTAGTCGTTGTATTTGTGGGAATATATATAACTAACTAAAATATTATTATGAATGTTTGTTGAATATTTTTACATTTATAAAATAAAATTTAGAGGCTTAAAATAAGTAAAGAATTTGATTTATAAGCATAAATACTCTAATATTCACTAAAAGGTTGATTTACCACCTTTTAAGGGAAAACACTCATTAAATCTAGTTTTCTTCAATATTATATGTTCAATTTGAAATAATAAAATTATACATTAGAATCTAGACATCAAAATTTACATAGGATGAAATTTTGGTATTTTTCTGATAATGTTCATTTTTTAGTTAATAGAAAAAAATAATGTATTTTAATTCCATAGTGCCTTTTAATCTAATTTATTTATATGGTTATACTATCCATTAAATTGGATTTAATGTTTAATTAGAATATATTATTACAATTTAATATAACTTTGGTCATTGTAAGTAATTTCATTTTGAAATTGGTCACTATCAAGTGCCAATATTTTGGTAGTTATTATTTCATAAAAACACGCTATTTGTTTTAATAAATTGAATTATTTTAAAATTAATTTCTTCAACTTATGTGTTTTTATTTTAAAAAAATGGATTCCATATTTAGAATCAGTAGGTCCAAATTATGTAAATATTTTTCTTTTATTTTTAGAGATTTAAAATATTTACTTCAGGATATATTTTATTTACCATGATTAAATTGTAAAAATAATAACTAAGGGTAAGATATAACATTATAATAATATTAAATTACCATAAAATGTGTCTTAATCCTATTTTATAACACATATCTGACCATGGGCATCCTTGGGTTGAATTTGGGACCCCATGGGGCCACATGAGATTAAAAATTAAATTTCATATTAATTAATTTAATGTAAAGACAAAAAATGTCATAAAAATATATTATAGAAAATAATTTATTACATGGGGTTATATAATTTATCATTTCGACTATAAATATTATTTTAAAATAAAAAAAGATCTCCTGCATTATTTTATTTTTATTATAATTTTTTAACATCAAATAAATTAAATTATTAATGAAACAACAATGATACAATATTTACCTCATTAATAAATTATTTAATTAAAGAAGATTATTAATATAAAAAAATATCCAAAACCAATCCAATTCTTATTGGATTATTTTTTTTCAACCATGAGTCATCTTATAATTTTTATTAACAAATATTTGACCTTTTTGAAACTGAATATGAGGTTATAATAAAATAATTGTTCCAAACTATCCTAAACAACTTCTCCTCTCCCTTATAAAAATCCCTCATTTTTAACTCATTCGTCACACTTATCAAGCCTTTGACTCATGAAACCTCTACACCAATAACCTCCCAAGATAACTCTCCTCAACCTAGAAGCCTTACCTTAAGAAAAAACACTTCAAGAAACCCTTTTAGTTCAAACCAAAAGGGAGTTACCCGATTTAGAGGTAACATCATTTTTTAAGTTCTTTTGTTTTATTTTACATCTCCATCCCCCTAAATTTTTTTTATTCTTTTATTTTGTAATAAAATCAGTACCCTCAATATAATAGTATGTTTTAATGTGAAGGATTCGAACTATAGTCACACACACCACCATATAATGGGTAATGAACATATTGTTACTGTGGATGGAAAACTAATGCCTCATAAGACGATGATTGGTCAATTATCACTTACCGCTTCTCATGGTGGCCATTAAGATGGAATTGTGTTTATATATGATATATATTATGTTTATGTTTTCTTTATGCTTCTATATTTTCCATTTATAGCATACTTTATGGTTTCCATTATGGGTAATGCGATAATTTCATTTGAGGTAGTGCAGACTACCGCCCCCTCAATGTGATATGAATCATTCATACCAAAAATGGTACTTATAAATGATAGAGTTATTGAAAATACCTGGAATTTACATGTAAATATTTTTTAATTAAATGGGAATTTTATAAATCCATGAATTTTTTTAAGGGGCATGATTCCGAGGCATGGAGTGCCCTGAATCAACTTTTGATGTTTTGTTCGGGTACATTCAGTAAACATACAAGTGGGTTTTTATAATTTTTAAACCGATGCTCGGAATTGATATCTGAGGGCACCATTGAACTTGTAGCACCGATATTCTCTTAATAATACTTTTACCTCGATGGTAGTTGGTCATGTCTAAAAGTTAGTTTTCATGTTTTTAGTGGAAGAGTTAAATAAAAATAATGTTGTGTAGCTTTATTTTTATTTTGTTGGTTAAAGCCTCAATGTGGAAGTTGGAGGTGGAGACCACCACACCATAACTCCCCATGAGAGGTTATTATTGTGGATCCCACACGAATTTAACTTTCTCTTCATGATAATTGAGGAGGGGACCACCTGGATTTTAAACACCCTTGAAACTCCTCATTAATGGGGAGAAACCCTCTATTTTTTACATTAAGTATAGGGGAGACTATTCATCTCCCCGAACACTTAATTTTCTGAATCCTTATCATTTAATTAATCCAACCATTTTGAATATTATGCAAACAATTAAATAATATCTTAACATAATCTATTATTTTGGTTAGCATTTTTCTTTTGGTGGAACTGGGGAGTAGAGAGAGAGCTTAGGGATAAAAGCTCTCTCCAATGAAGAACGAAGAACACATTCTTCCAATTATGAAGGCCTTTTAATACGAATAAAGATCTCCTTTTTCCATAATCCATGGACTTCTACCAGCATGGGACGTCATTGACCGACCTTCCCTCCTCATCGTCGTCAACGAATCGACGCATAAGCTCGGGATAGGAAGAGTGTGGCGGACGTGACGAACGACTACATCACTGTGTTCTTCCCCACGGCTCTGTTAGCGAACAACAATCAAATGTAGTGGTTCGAAATTTTTAAATAGTTTCATGTTCTTCATTTCCATTCAAGGATTTAGAATCAAAGCCACATGCTATCACTCAAACAGAGAGGGTGCAGGCAGAACGAACAAGGCCCGCCCCCCTTCACCTTATTTGTGGTTTTTAACTCTAATTGCGGCGTGAGTATCGGTTCAGGAATTTTCATTAATTATGGTTTTGTATTGAAGGCGACATCTGGAGTAGTGCACGTAAACATCTACATCGAGAATCGGGCCACTAGAACTCGTCTGGAGTCCAGCGGAAGGTTCGCTGGCGGTCAGAACTGCGGAACGTCACCGACAATGAAGGGAAGGGCGGCCGACTCTCTGGTCGGCCGCGTGGATGGCTGTGGCACAACCACACCACCAGAGTATTAGGCCGCAACCAATGGGGTGAGACGGTGCAGCATCGGCAGGCACATAGCTGGCAGGGAGAAGAACCGGCGGCCCAAGCCAACGGGTTGTTGGGGAAGGCGCGACACAGCATGTTCCCCGCAGTGGACCAAGGGGATGCGACCTTGGCATTAACGGCTTGGGATGCACATCCGGATCTACTAGTCACCAGAGTAGGTGTGGCGCATATCACGCTTTGTAGGAGCCGACCAGCTGCTCGGCCATCCTGGAGGAGGGGGGCCCACCGCGTGGGTCCCACGTGACACGGACCAGTGCCATGTGGCCCCGGTTTTGAACCCCCGAATGGATTAGTCTTTTGGGATTATAATGGGTGTGGTCTCACCCATTAATGCAGTTAGGGTGGAACCCATGGGCTGCCAGATGCGGGCCTGGCCCGGGCCGTGCCCAGCGCTGGCCGGACCCAGCCCGGGTCGGGCCACCCCCGCAGCCCGAGCTGGACCCAGCACGATTCAGCCCCCCCCCCCCCCCGGGTCGGCCATCACCTGTGGACCTGGTCGGACCTGCATTCCGGGTCAAAACTATGGAACATGTAAGACCCCTGTCCGGAACTGGGTGGGGCCAGGTCGGTCCGACTGGCCCGGACCGGACCTGGACCCGGATCACTCGTTTTTACCCTTTTGCTTGTAACATGAGTTGCAGTAGTCCGATTGATAAACTGTTTATGGTGACAGAAAACATGGAGGGGGGGAAGTTATTTTGGTATACCCCACTCATGTTTTGGACATAGTTGGGGTACGACCGGGTTGGATTGAATGTAAATCCAACCAGGCCCTCGGAACGGAAATGCCAATAACTCTCAGACTAGATGTCTGATTGACGCACCGTCTATCGCATTGGGTTTCTTTTGGAAAGAATGATATTTTGGATACATCAACTTGTGAATTCATGGATGATTATGTATAGACACTTGTCTTGAGGAGCGGACCCATCCGGATTCAAGCATGCTTTGTGCAGAACACTATGGCTGACAGCACTGACTACTGTTTCTAGATCCTATGTGGGTTCAATAGAACTAATGACTGTTCCTAGTTCCTATGTGGGTTCAACATCTATGAATACTATTCCTAGATCCTAGGTGGGTTTGACAGCTCTGTCTACTATTCATGGATCATATGTGGGTTCGACAGGTCTGACTACTACTCATAGATCCTACGTGGCTTTGAAAGCTCTGACTACTGTTCCTGGATCCTACATGTGTTCGACAGCTCAGACTACTGTTCATGGATCTTACGTAGGTTAGACATCTTTTTCTATTGTTCCTGGATCCTACATGGGTTTGACAGCTCTGACAACCATTCCTAGATCCTACGTGGGTTCGACTTCTCTGACTAATGTTCCTAGATCCTACGTGGGTTCGATTACTCCTACTATTGTTCCTAGAACCTACGTGGGTCTCATAGCTCTGACTACTATTCATGGATCATACGTGGGTCAAATAGAATAGATGATTTAGTGTCTATATCTAATGATCTCTAACTCTCTACATAATTTGTATACCTGTGTATGATGAGTCAGTAACTTTTTTGTTTTTTAATGATTGAGATGGATTACTTGATAATTTAGGTATATGTATGGGCATATATATAACTGGGTTTATCTATTGATTTCATACATTGTGGATTAACCATATTTGATTTTGTGAGATCTTGAGGGCCTCAGTATCCCTACTGAGTATCGTTATACTCATCCCATCACGGGCTATACCCGCACCTCGTTATGCTGGATGCAAACGACAGACAACGCTGACTGAGGTTGATAGTACCAGGACTCGACGGTACCCAGAGGTGGGCTATACGGCATGACGGTACACGAAGGAGATGAATGAACGTGGAGTGTTGTGGTGGTTATTATTACCTTCCCTTCAGGTAGGAATCTCATAGGATGACCCAGGAGATGTTTTTTCTTTCTCAAGTTCCTTGTACATTACAGTTGGGCTTGTATTTCCGGACCCTTTACTTTTAGCACTCCTTTGTTATATATTTTACATAGATTATTGTATCAAGATGTGTGCTCTATTGTGTTATATTATAGGTTATAAAGGAAATTCCTTCCTAGTTATTGAGAATTACTCCTTTGGTGCTAGTATCTAGCCCCTGGCCTGTGGAAGGTAGGTATGGGGTAGTCATTGCCTGGCCCCCGGTGGACGGGTAAAGACAAATTGGTATTAGAGGAGTCAGTTATACTGCATAACATAAGTCTCTGATCTATCATATTAATGAAAATAGTATTAATTGTAGTTAGTGTGGTTATCAGTTTAGGAAATATAGTTTTAGTGTCGCGGCCGACGTATACATACACCATGACCGTGACTTCCGATTTATGACTCAGTGCAAGAAAACACTAATTGCACTTGTGTTTTCAAGAGTCTTTTTTTTGAATTCTTTGAGTCAACTTACCAGGTATATCTTTTTGAATGTGGAACACCTGTTTCTTTTTTGGATGCCTTCACACAGAGAGGTAGCTAGGTTTCCGAGAGTAGTACGCACAGATAGCCCACCGAGTGACGAGGCCTCGGTGCAGGGCCCTTTTCTAGTGGAGGCACCAGCGGTACCACTCCACGTTGAGCCATCGATGCCACCAAACCGAGTAGCAGAGATTGTACGTCGCCTGAGCGCATTGCACGATTTCAAGTGGCAGTGGCCTCCCAGTTTTAGGGACGAGATGGACCCACATGCAGTTGAGTGTTTGCTTAAGGATGTAGTGAGAATCTTCAGACAGGTATGGACACCAGGAGACCTTATAGTGATCCTTGTCCCGAGTCTCCTTCAGGCAGCAGCAGACAAATGGTGGATTCTGATGCTCCTGGTGCACGATGAGGTGAAAATAATCTTGGGAGACTTCGATAGACTTTTCGGGTGGAGTTTGTCCTAGCCACCCTACATGAAGGGCGAATACATGAGCTACTTCATCTGCAGTAGGGTTGCATGACGGTGGCATATTAATCAGAAATGTTCACCCACATCTCATTATCTTCCATAGATATGGTTTTTGATCTATTATTCATGGCCCAACCCTTCGAGTAGGGGATCAGGAGAGATATCAAGGCTTCAATGATCTCACTCAGTATCCTGATGCAGGCGGGGGTGTTAGAGAGAGCCTTTTATTGAGATTTTCCTTGCTGATCTGTCCCTAGTAGCGAGACCAACCACTAGGAATCACGTAGTAGAGTATTATATAGCAGGTAGAAGACAGATTTTGCAAAGATCCTAGTGGACAAGACCATCCGCTGGACGACCACAAGACATAGTTTCGGTTGTGCGAGGCACACGAGACAAAGCTAGTCATACGAGGAACATACAGTGATTCACATGCGGTGGGCAGGGTCACATGGATCGTGACTGTCTTACCCGCCATTTGGATGATCAAAAGATGGTTGAAGGACCGCCCATGCTGAGTCATATATTTGATAAAGGTGGTATTCACGGAGCAGGATGACAT
The DNA here is from genome assembly GCA_963277665.1 of Viscum album. Classification (NCBI taxonomy): domain Eukaryota; kingdom Viridiplantae; phylum Streptophyta; class Magnoliopsida; order Santalales; family Viscaceae; genus Viscum; species Viscum album. The sequence continues at coordinate 1,665,731,037 of OY728137.1, forward strand.
GGTAGAGGAGCTAGTCGAGTAGCTGGTAGTGGGTGACGTTTTGAGGTGATACCGCCACCACCACTAGGAGGTCCACCCCAACCGTCGGGAGTTGGTGGACAAGGGAGAGATCAGCTCTAGGAAACAGAGGCATAATATCATGTCTCTCTAGAGATGATTCGAGGTACGATATGTGTCCACTCCACCTTAAATGCAGTTTTTATAGACCCAGGTGTCATTCACTCTTTCATTTCCACTGCACTTGTTTGCATCTTGTAGATTCAGATTAAGTCATTGGCTCGATCCTTACGGCTAGAGACTCTTACGGGAGTACACTCGAAGATTATGCATTGGTTACAGTAGTGTGAGATTACACTAGGATGTGGGAGCTTCGGTTAGGATCTTCCAGAAGAGGCGTCGAGGCCTTACGATGTCATATTGGGTATAGAATGGTTATCTACATTATATGCTCAGATCGACTGTATTAGGTGCAATGTGTGGTGTGTCCACACTGATAGGACCAGGTTCACCTTCAATGGAGAGAAGGAAGCCTTTGCAGCACAATATGGTCTTGCATGAAGATGAGTACAACTGATCACTCATCAGTTGTCTGGCCTTACCCTCAGAGTAGTTGATGTGGAGAGTATGACTTATCCTGTAGTGGTGAACCAGTACACAGATGTTTTCCTAGATGATGTCATAGGTTTACCTCCTCACAGGGAGGCGGACTTCTACATTGACATGTACCCTGGTATGACACCGATATCTACACCAGCGTATCATATGACTCCCACAAAGATTTGTGAGATGTGGGTATAGAAAGAGGACTTTTAGGGAAAGGGATTCATCCGACCTAGTGTTTCTCCTTGGGCAACCTCAATTTTGTTCTCCATGATGGAGGATGGGAGATTGAGGATTTTTGTGAACTACCAATGCCTGAACCAAGTGACCGTGAAGAACAAAAACCCACTCTTGAGAATTGATGACCCCTTTGATCATCTAAAGGGAAAAAGGTGGTTCTCGAAGATAAACCTCAGATCAGGCAATCATCAGCTCAGGGTTTGAGATGAGAATGTGCAGAAAACAAACTTCAAATGTCGGTATGGACAATACGAGTTCTTGGTTAATCCATTTGGCATAACCAATCCTCCAGAAGTGTTTATGGGACACATGAATAGGATTTTCCAGACATACGTCGATCGATTTGTCATATTCTTCAATGAAGACATTCTGATCTACTCAACTACTGAGGAGGAGCATGCCTACCATTTGCAGGTAGTACTGGGAACACTCTGAGAGAACCATATATATAATAATCTCTTGAAGTGCATGTTCTGGATCCGAGAGGTTTATATTCTGAGACATGTAAAATCGGAAGCTGGAGTTGTAGTGGATCCAACGAAGATTGAGGCAGTACATGCTTGGGATCTACCCAAGAGTGTGATGGAAGTACGAAATTTCTTGGGATATGGAGGTTATTACCAGAGGATCGTACCATACTTATCTCTAAATACAACACCACTATCATATTGTATGAATAAAGGGATACCCTTCGTGTGGTCAGAGAGATGCTAGTAGAGCTTTTGAGAGATGAGGTATAGGCTGAATAGTGCCCTCATATTGAGGCTTCGAGAGGAAAGCATTGGGTGAATAGTCTACTGTGACGCATCAGAGACCGTACTCAGATGTTTCATGATGTAGGATCATGTAGAGATCACTTATGGGTCATGACAGCTAAGACAACATGAGAAGAACTATGCTAACCACGACCTGGAGTTAGTAGCAGTGGTCTTCGCCTTGATGATGTGGTGGCACTATCTGATGTCTGAATGTTTTACCGTATACTCTTATCACAAGAGTCTCATTTATATATTCTTTAGGAAGGACCTGATCATGAGACAATGATGTTGGCTTGAGTTCCTCCATGACTATGTCTTCGAGATATTTTATAATCCAAGGAAGGGGAATGTTGTTGCAGATGCACTCAGTAGGATGCCTGGTATACAGCTACAAGGAAATGAGACATAACAGCTGGATGCTTTACAGATATAATTTTTGGATAAAGATGGAGCATCCTTCCTTCAGTCTCTTACAGTCACACCCCCAATTCCTTAGTGAGTCAGGGAAGTACAACATGGGGACACTAACAGCGAGACACGACATGATCTGATATCCATAGGTCAGGCACATGATTGATTTTCTGAAGGTAGGGAGCACGCTATTCTCCTCAGAGGATGTACTATTGTACCAGTGTCACTTCAGGAGGATTTGTTGAAGGAATTACACACATACACTCTAGTAGTAGATCCAAGAGTGGAAAAGATGTACCAGGATCTCTGACAACATCACTGGTGGCCGAGACTAAAGAAGCCAATTACAGTGTTTGTATCTCAGTGTCTCACATGTCAGTAATTGAAGGTAGTGAACTAGGTACCAGTAGGCTTGGTTCAGCTTTTAGAGGTCATAGAGTTGATATGGGATGGGATATCCATGGATTTCGTGACAAGACTTCCACATATATCCAGAGTTCATGACTCGATTTGGGTGATCATTGACCGACTCACCTAGTTGGCCCACTTCCTACCGATCAGAGATTAGGGTTCTGTAGAGGGCATGTGACACCTCTATGTACTAGAGATTCTATAGCTACATGGATTACCTTATTCTATTGTCTCCAATAATGTCACATAGTTTACTTCATAGATATTGAAGGTGTTGGAAGAATCTTTCGAGACACAACTTCATTTTAGAACCGACTTTCATCCTCAAACGGATGGTCAGACTGAGAAGAAAATTCAGACCCTCGAGGACATGCTCTGTGATTGTGTCCTAGACATTGGTTGTAGATGGTAGAACCACATACCTTTTGTGGAGTTTTCATACATAAAATTCTATCACTCCACCATTTGGAGAGCACCTTTCGAGGTGTTGTACGGGTGACCTTGTTGATCACCTTTATGCTAGACAGACCCAGGAGAGTCAGCACTCATGGGACTAGAGATGGTACGGGCTACCACGATGAAGGTGCAGATCATCCATGAGTGGATGAAGATGGCATAGAGTTGGTATAAATCTTATTCCAGTAGGAAATAGAGACCTATGGAGTTCGAAGACGATGACCATGTCTTTCTACAGATCTCAACCCGATGTGGATTATGGAGTTTTGGCCGAGGCGGTAAGTTATCTCTGAGATTCATTGGACCTTTTCAGGTCCTCAGAAGAGTTGGAGAGGTGGCATACTACAAATCTCTTCAACCTCAGTTGAACTAGGTGCACTATGACATCCATGTATCCTAGCTAAGGAGGTACGTGCATAACACTTCTCACATCATCAAACATGGAGAGCTAGACGTCGACAATGGGGTGACATTTACCGAGGTTACATTAAAGATTGAGGATCGAGAGGAGTGGGTCCTTCATGGATGGTCAATAGCTCCAGTGCGCTTTTTCTAGCAACACGACAACTTCTAGTAGAGCACATGGGAGTGGGAGGCATAGATGAGTGCTCAATACCCCCACTTGATCCCTTAGTTGTGAGTTGTGGCTGACGAGGATGTAGAGACCTAAGTTGGGGAGAATGTATAGATCTGGAAATTCTATGTAATTATTTTTAATTAAATGGGAATTTTACGAGTCCGTGAATTTTTTACAGCGCATGACTCCGAGGCCCAGAGTGCCCGAAATCATTTTTTGAAGTTTTTTTCAGGTACATTCATTAAATGTACGAGCGAGTTTTTAAAACTTTTGAACCATAGCTCAGTATTGAAATCTGAGGGAACCATTGAACTCACAACACCTATACTCTCTTAATAAGACTTTCTCCACGACAGTAGATGGTATAGAATAAAAGTTATATTTTTTTGGGTTTTTTTGTTGAAGAATTAAATAAAAATAAAGTTGTGTAGATTTATTTTTATTTTTCTGGTTAAAGACTCCATGTAGAAGTAGGAGGTGGGGGCCACAACACCTTAAACTCCAGTAGGTGGTTTTGGTGGTGGGGCCCACCCGAACCTAGCCTTCTCGTCATGTTAATTGTGTTGGTTACCACACGAGTTTTAAACCCCCTTGAAGCTCCCCATTAATGGGGAGAAACCCTCAATTTATCAATTAAGTGTAGGGGATCCTCTTCAACTCCCCTAAAACATAATTTGATGAATACTTCTCAATTAATTAATCCACCCAATATGAAATTTGTGCCAACAATTAAATAATAGATTAACATAATTTTTTATTTTGGTTGTAATATGTTTATTTGTGGAACTGGGGAAAATAGAGTGTGCATAGGGAGAGAAGATCTTGCTAACGAAGAATGAAGAACTCATTCTTCCAACAAAGAACACCTTCGAATATGAAGAATGATCTCCTTAGACCTTCATCCATTGAATTCTACTGATGTGGGACATCTTCGACAGACCTTCCCTCCTTATTGTTTTCAACCAATAGACACACGAGATTGGGATAAGAAGAGTGCGGCGAACGCGATAAATGACGAAAACATCGTCTTCATCCCCGCAACTCTCTCAGCGAACAACGATCCAAGGTAGGGGTTTGATATTTGTTAAATTTTTCACGTTATTTTATTTAATTCAAGTATTAAGAATTGAAGCCACATGCTATCATTCTAACATGGAGGGTGCGGGCCAAACGAACACGCCCCAACCCCCCTCCGCCTTACATTGTGGATTTTGACGCTAATCGTGGAACGAGTCCAGGTTTAGCGATATTAATCAATGATGGTTGTGGATTTAAGGTGACATCTCTTGTAGTGCACAAAATCTTTTGGATCAAGAATTGGGCCAATAGAACGTGTCTGGTGACCCGCGGAAGGTTCGCCTGTGGTCAGAACTTGGGAACCTCACTGTCGACGTAGGGAAGGGAAACCGGAAATCCGGCCGACCGTGTGGATGGAGGCGGTTCAACCGCACCTCTAGAGGAGTAGGACATGACCGACGGGACGAGGTGGTGTAGTGGTAGCCGGCATAAGGCCAACCTCTAGAATAACTGACTTCCTGAGCTGTAGGGTTGCTAGGGAAGGCACGGCGCAGCCTGCGCAGCATGGTTGACCAAGGGGGCGCGGCCTTGGCCGCGACGGCGTGGGACGGGCAACCGGCTCTACTGGTCGTCGTAGGAGGCGTGGCACAAATATGCCACATAGGAGGCGGCTCGCCACTCAGTAACAAGTGAGGTATGGGACCCTCTGTGTGGGTCCCACATGACACGGACCAGCTCCACGTGGTGCCAGTTTTGAGTACTCAAAAGGCTAAGTCGTTTGGGATTCCAGGGGGGGCCGGCCTCCCTCCTTGACATGGAGTAACGTCCCGGTTCCGGAAGTCACCCAAAGGCGCCCCGTACCCAGTTGGTCACAACGCCTCAAGCGCATTTCCCCTAATTCTAGAGGCATACAACTACCTGCTAGGGCATTGGGTGTGATAGTGGGGAAACTATGCCCTCATTGGAAGAGTAAACAGCGGAAGAAAAATAAACATGCAATAACGGAAGCTATAGTAACCAACAATATAAACAACGGAAGACTAAATCAACAAACTAAATCACATATGTATATAAGAAATGATGCATGATACATAACTATGAAATCATCCAAACAAGTCACAATGCTAGAAAACATTACTCTTTTGAGGAAGATCACTATGTCTAACCCTCTTAGCCCCAGGGTCTAGAGACTCTCTGAGGAAGCTATCTCGGTCAATTCCTCCTATAGCCTCAGGTATACCACATACTCTCTGAGGAAGCTCACTCGGTCAATTCCTCCTTTATCCTAGAAAAGTTCTTAAGGAGATTAAAACAAGGTAAGAATCTCTGAGGAAGCTCACTTAGTCTACCCTCCTGTAGTCTATAAAATCCAAGACTCTCTGGGAGCTCACTTGGTCCATCCCCTCTGTAGTCTGTAATATCTAAGACCCTCTGAGAAGCTCACTCGGTCTATCCGTTATAGTCTATAGAACCAGGTTCTCTCAGCCACATTCCAGTCAGTTCATAATAAATCTATAAGGCCAATGTAAACCTATAGTGATACTTGGCGAACCAAAGTACACCTATAGAGATACTTAACTAAACAATCTTCAAGAAAACAAGCATTTCATGAGTTTCAATTCAACCTATAACTGCAAGGTATGAAAATAGGTGTAGCAGCCAAAGGAAAACAATGAACAAAAGGTCAGTAATAGAACAATCGTGGAAAAAACATCCAAGCACAAAAAATTATTCTCTAACATGATTAATTTTCCTCCACACAAGCATACAAGCAAGGCATGAATACAAAAAATGAAAAACGGTAAACACGCAATACCCCGTTCATGGGTATTGGTAAAATTTTCCCATAAAACTCATTAAATCTGAACAGTAAGGCACAAACCACCTACCTCGATCCTAGGAGATCGATATACTTGAACCACAACGGTTAATTATCCATAGAACGTCGTAGATTTGAGAAAATGCACGAAAATTTCAATCTTAGATAACATGAGAAGGAGGGAGAATTGGAAAACAAGGCTCAAGCATAAGGGAGAACTCACCGCTGCTCTTCCAACGCAACTGAAAGATCTCGAATCAGAGAACATATGGAGATGTGGGATCTCGGGGAAAATCCGGCCGTACGGGTCGCTCTCGGACGAACCAGACCTAAAAGAAGATGAAAAACACAATTAGGGGTGACCGACGTCAGTTTAGTGAAAAAAAATTACATAGCTTGTATTTTTAAAGTACATGGTGTGTAGTTTGTTTTTCCGTACTCCTCCAAAATAGGCCTCCACGTCACCCCTACACACCATGTGTGTGTCCCGGACACAACCAACACATGGCTTCGAGCGGGAAAAGAGTACACGACATGTACTCATAATGTAAACAACGTGTACCTCAAAAATTTCCAGAAACTCCAAAAATTCTCAAAAACACTCGAATATGAAATACAAACTTGTAATGAAGATCTAGGTTCTTACACATGGCTAGTGCGGACCCCATGGGCTGCCAGCTGCAGGCCCAACCCACCGCTGGTCGGACCCACCGCTGGTCGGGCCGTCCTCATGGCCCAGGATAGACAGGGTGTGGGTCGGGCCTCCCTCAAGGGTCGTGCCTCTCCCGCGGACCAGGTCGGACCCTTGGACCAGGTCGGACCCCCCGTCCAGACCTGGGTCGGGCTGGGTCGGGCCGTGTCGGTCCGATTGGGCCACACCGGACCCGTACCCGCTTGACCCGTTTCCACTCTTTTCCCCGTAAAATGAGCTATTGGGGTTCGATTGATGAACAGAGTATGGAGATATAATCCTTGGAGGGGGAAACTTCTTTTGGTATACTCCACTCATGATTTGAAAACAGTTGGGGTATGGCTGGGTCGGATTGAACGTAAATCCAACTGGGCCCTTGGAACTAAAATGCCAATAACTCTCAGACCAGACGTTTGATTGACGCATCGTCTGTCATGTTGGGTTTCTTTTGGAAAGATACATATTTTGAATACATCATCATTGGACTTAATGGTAGTTTATGTATAGACATTTGGCATCAGGAGAGGACCCTCCTAGAATCAAGCATGTTTTGTGTGGAACCATGTGGCTAACAACTCTGTCTAATTTTCATAAGATACTACGTGAGTTCGGATGATCTGAATACTATTCCTAGATCCTACATGGGATCGACAGCTCTGACTACTGTTCCCAGATCCTACGTTGGTTCAAAGGATCTAACTACTATTCACAAATCCTACATGAGTTCAACATATCTGACTACTTTTCCTAGATCCTAGGAGTGTTTGAGATCTCTGAATACTGTTCATGGATCCTACGTGGGATCATCAACTCAGACTAATGTTCATGGATCCTATGTGGGTTCGACAGCTTTAAATATTGTTCTTGGATTTTACATGGGTTTGATAGCTTAGACTACTATTCCAAGATCCTACAAGGGTTCAACATAATAGATGGTTATTTTTCTATATATAATCATCACTAACTCTATAAATAAGTTTTATACCAATGTGAGATGAGTCAGTATGTTTTTTTTCCTCATGATTGAGATGGATTACTTGATAACTTTGGTATATGTATGGGCATATAGCTATGTGGGGTTATATGTTGATTTCATACATTTTTTTTTATCCTTTTTGGATTTTGTGAGTCCTAGAAGGTCTCAGGGTCCCTACTGAGTATCTTTATACTCACCCCTACACGATCTATGCTCGCACCTCGTTGTGTTGGATGCAGACGACGGGCAACTTTGACCGAGTCATAGAGTACCAGGACTGTACGGTACCCAAAGGTGGACCATATGACGTGATGTTACCTGAAGGAGACAGATAGATGTGGAGTGTTGTGGAGGCTATTTGTACCTACCCTTTAGGTATGAATCATGGAGGACGACCCAAGAGCTGTTTTTCAATTCTCCATTTCCTTGTACTATACAGTTGGGCTTGTATTTCCGGCCCCTTTGAATTCATCACCCTTTTGTTATAAATTTTACATAGTGTATTGTATCCAACGGTGTGCTCTGTTGTGTGTGATTATAGGTTATAAAAGAAATTCCTTCCTAGTTATGGGGAATTACGCCTTTGGTGCTAGTCGCCAGCCCCTGGCCTATTGAAGGCGGGCTTCGGGTAGTAATGGCTTGAGTCCTGAGGGATGGGTCATGATAGTTAATTATATTATATTTTATACTATACTGGAATTATTATATAAATATGTGTCCATAAGTATTAATTCAAATAAAATGTGAAATAGAAATGAAAGTATCGTTCATGCGTACGTACGACTTACTGTCTCAATGAACGGTGCATTTCATTTCATACCTCCAAATATTACGTACTATTATAAATACATGTATATACTGTAAATATATGATATATATGTTATCTAAATCATGAATATAATACCAAATATAAAAACTTTTGACCACATTAACAACATGTAATTATAAGAAGCCCATTTTGACTCAAGTACCATATATTGACAGAACGATCCTTATTAACTTAAATGATTACATATTGTTTATAACATTCTAATAAGTTATATAAAAGGAATACTTAAAAAGAAAAATGTCCTTAATCATGTAGAAATTAATTTTAGTTTATTATTCGGGAAATTATTGAACAAACTAGTGAAGTCAAACACAAGGTAAAACATTTCTTATATCATTTATAATTCCGTGAGATTTCCATTGCTCACCACTTATATATTTCATGTGATGTATTTTATAGTTACATTTGATATATATTATCATGATTTTATATATATTAATGGTATTATATTATTCATTTGGTGGTTATTAACTTTTTTCACATGAATCGATTGATTACAACGTGGTAATAATTTTTCATCTTACTTTTTATTCCCGTGAGATTCATGCTATATTATCCACTATTTCCATTTTTGTGGTGTATGTACTAACCATGATTGTATTATTTGTGTAATATAAATTAATTTATGGGTATTTACATATTAATTTTGTTCTCTTTCTTTCATGGGGTGTATGTTTTGTAAATTGACAAATCGGTAAGGGAACCTTTCACCCTCATCGTTTTAAAAGACTTCATTTTCTATATGTTTTAATTTACATATTATTTTGTTGGGATATGTTATTATGTAACTATATTGATGTAAATTTTATTTCCATGTGATGAGATATCATTTTCTCTCTCTAAAACTTATTTTATGAATTTAATGTGACGTTGTTAGGCAGTTATATTTATGAATAAAAATATCTTAACCTAATATCATTTTTTGGGTTAAACATCTACTTCTTGATTATGTTGTGATATGAATATGTGTGAAAAACCTCTGATTTATTTACAATTAATATTCAATTATATTGTGTGTGTTTATATATTTTACACATAATAATGTAACTGATTTATCCTTAATCTAAGGATACCTTATTTATAAGTGATTTCATCTCAATTTACATTTCCCTTGAGACTTCATTGTTGGTATGATCCAATTCACTCTTATATAGTGTATATACTGCCATTTTTTCATATTATATCATGAATAAAATTATTCTCACGATATTATTATGTTCCCATTAAATGTTATTAATAAAATATTTTTATTCTAGGATCTCTCATTTTGTTAATACACTTTAACTAAAATATCAATTTAAATGTCTTAAATTTTTATTCATCTAAATCATTCACATTAATGTCCGTGTTTTAAAAATGGTTTTAAGGATTTATTCATATGGACATGAATGTTTTGAAATTGAAATTTATTTCAAAATCTACAAAGTGGTATGGGACACTTTAATTCAAAAATCTATTTATTTATTATTTTAAATGGTTTTGAAAATGCATTGATAAATTCTTTGATTTTTTAATGACTTTAAATGGTTTAATGTGATTGAATATGAAATGTTATTAGTGAAATGTTTTTATTTGAAAAACTTTATGTGTTATGATTTTATTTGATGGGTGGTTATGATATAAACCAAATGATGGATGGTGTCGTGATAAACCATGACAGGTGCTTACGTTATAACCTCTAATGCATTGGGTATGAACGTCGGCAGAATGGCTATTCCATTTAGTGATATGCATGGATGTTGGCCTTATTGTTATTCCATTTAGGTATGTTTATGTCCCATGTTACCTTTATATGTTATGTGTTATTTGTATGGGTTTTATGATAATATTTTGGTTACAAAAGGGTAACCAATGATCTTTTATTATTTTAAGATTATTTAATACCTAATTAAGGTGAAAATTATTAATTATGATAAAGTATTCATGGTTTACTTATTTATTTGATAAAATATCAGTTTTCCTTCACTGTACATCCCTTACAGAGCTTTTTGTTCTCATCCCATGTTTTTGAAATGTCTTTCACAGGACATAAAGTGGAATAGGGTCAAGTATGGGATGAAGGAAAATTCATGTTGTCTAACACATGGAACTAGACATGACACATTTTTTCAAGTGTTTTTATTTTATGAAAAAAATGGATACTTAGTAGAATTTTCTACATGTAATATTCATGTTGTTATGCAAATGTTATGACCTAATTCTCTAAAACAGTAAACATAAATGATACTCAATGTGAATTATTGATTTAATTCAAGATTTTATAATGTTTAAGGCTGAGTCCTTAAAATAATTTTATGAAAATTTATTACTAATGTAATTCTGTTGATTTGATGGGTAGTATTGGCAAAAACGTTATTTAGTTCCCTATCTATATTATTATACCAATTGATGTTTCTTATAAGAGATCCAAGAAAATCAAGGGAGAATATATTTAATAATTTTTATATTTTATTTTGTTATATATTTCATAAATTTTCCATTTCATGATTTGGTATGTTCTTCTTTAATCTCATAGAATATCTAGTAAGGTTACCATTAGAATATGATTCTTTTCCACTAATGTTTTTGTTTATTTATTTAAATAAATTTAGTGATATTTTTGCAATGGTTATTAATTTTGTGGGATTAGTTTTTCTACGTGAGAGGGTGACCGCTATTTTAAGGGGTTTTTTCTATGCTCATTGATTTTAACTGCTATAATAATATATTTTTTAGGTAGATTATATGTTCAATTTGGCATGGATGTTTGACATAAATATTATTTATGCTATATTATTATTATATTCCTCCTATTATAGTAACTCTGGATATTGGTAGAAATCATTTCAATGTGTGATACTATAATTTCCTTGATCGAGTATCTTATATGTGGCATTCAAGAATTCTCATTGGCATAGTGGTGTGCTAGTTTAGGCATCAATCATTCTGATAGTCTAGAGAATTTAAATACCAATGGTAACATATCATTGGGCTCTTCATTTAATATGCGTGTTTGAATTTTGTAATCCCTTTGTTACATGGGGTTGCATGGATAAATAAGTTTTAAATTTATAAATATAACATGATATGTATGTGTAGTGGGAGACTAAAAACATTTTTCCTTCCTTGACCATTGAGTTTTTTGGGTAATATGAGTTTTTCCTATCAATCATTTTTTTCATGTGATTGAGTTATTAAATTATATTTTTATTCATTTAGATGTCATTTTTTTCCTCAACAGATTTATTTTTTTCATCAGGGGTCATATTTGAAATATTATGATTATGATAAGGAAGGTAGTCAAGATTGGAGGATGGTTTTAGGGTTCCAAAAATATGTGTGAAAAATAATATCTTGATTATGGACACATGTTAGTAAACATTTCAAGATTTTTATGTTGAAATAAACCATGTGCCCTTTTTCATAATGATATTTCATACAATATGATTTACAATTTATAATCATTTTCCATTGAATAGACAGGGGTGTGTTTGTGGAATTTTATAAGGGTCATACATAGGCATGTGATATATTGGAATTGATTGAATTCATTTTAAGATAATGTTATTATATGATATATACATTTTTTATGTGATCGGAAATAAAATTTTAAATAAATATGAGGGTCAAAGGAATTTTTTTCATATTTTTAAAAAATCTCTTATAGGATTATTTTAATTGTTATAATTATTTCCTAAAATGTATTAATTTAAGTTAATTTGATCTAAAAAATGATGGAAAATGGGTTTTATGTAATATTTTATAATAATTTTCTTAAATTGTTTTAAAATATGACATCCTTGTGTCACATGAAACTGGTCAACAGTAATATTTATCTAAAACAATAATTTTTTTCCAATGGCGTAAAGGATTTGATAACTACGTAAAATTTTATGTTTTTGTTTTTTGAATTGCAAAAAATTATTCATTTTGAAAACATATTTGTGTTTTTAATCTATTTTTTCACTTTTTTATATTAATTATTATATCAATGGTCATGACATTTTAATTTGTAAAATAATATTTTTAAAATGATTTATGTCCAATTTTTAAGGTAAATTATTACTCAATATAGAATTTTCGTAATGTATTTATTATTTTATAAGATTTTTTTAATTGTATCTTTTAAGATGTTTAGTGTGTTTATTGGGACATGAATATACAATGATATACTTCTCATACTATATGATGTCATCCCTAATAATGTTATATTGTAAATTTATTGTTTTTTCTGGGGATCAACCCCTTCTATTTCACAATTCCCAAACTCTAAATTTAATACCATGAGTAGTTTTACACATGTAGTTTCATTCCATTTATTTATATAAATTATTATTCTATTAATGGTAATTTTATATATTTTAGGTTTAGTTGTTTAAAATATTGAATATTGTTTAATGGTTTTATTAATGTGTGATAGTTCTTGATTAATTATCTTATGTGATCTCTTGTTTGAGTTTTTATGTCTGTGTGGAAATCATTAAATGTATAATTTTTGTTGTTGGTGGACTCTCATTTATATTATATACCATTTTTGGATTTATGGTGTAGGTGTAATGAGTGGATTTGGAGTGACATATCCATGATATATTTTTTTCAAATATTTTTATTTGGAATGTGTTTATTAATCTTTTCTAATTTTATTTTGTTTATTAGATTATATCATGGACTAGTTAATGTTGCTTTAGATTTTACATGGGGTCAACCTAGTGTTTATTCTTATATTAATAGTTTATATCATAGTTTTGGGTTGGTATGTTGACAAAAATACACAATGTTTTTTCAATGTGACCGTGGAAATTTATTTCCAGGGGTTGGATATTGACAACCTAATGTTATAAATATGACCCATATTGTGAGATCCTTGTTGTTTATTAATGTGGAATGTCTCCATTTTTTCCATGTAATTTTGATACATTATCTTTTAAGGATTTTTTTAACCCATTGGATGTTTTTCATTATGGTTATCACGTTATGAATTTTGTATTGATTATAATATTGATTCTTTTTTCCATCCATATGTAGGACTAACGAATGTGGATGGTCGGTAGCACCCAATTGTATTTTGTGAAAATTGTATTGGTTCTTCACCAATTTTATTTTTTTCCATAAACATTGGGATTCCCAATATTAGTTAAATATATCTTTATATATTTAATTTATTATGGATATTGATCAGTTTTTAATCTTGATTCACAAGTTATTGAAGGAATTCTCTATTTCATACATGTTTTCATAGAATTTTGTATCTAATTATTCATTTATATAATCCTCAGGCATTATGGGGGAAGAATGCTCCATGGTGTGGAGTTTCTGAAACCCATCACATTACTATTATTTTAAATGATTGATTAATATAATTAATTTTATATTGATGTAGGTTCTTGTGATTTTCATGGTGAGTATAAAAAATGTGAGGGAGTAGGTACATCATACAGTTTTATAAATGTTTTGAGTAGTCATTTATGGACAATGAATGTGGGGTATATCCTATAGAAATCCAATTCACATATTTGATCAACTCAAATATATGGATTTAATATGGAATACGAGGGGGGTTTCGAAATCTTATTCAATATAGACACCATATTTGGATATCCATTTTCAAGATTATACACCTATATAATGTGCCATATCTAGATTTGTTGAATTAATATTTTAAATTTACTAAAATTTTTTGGTTTTATTTTTTATTACTTCTGTAACACCCCATGTAAATAAAGAATATGACATTTTTATATTTATCCATATTTGTGAATACAGTATTAATATTACTTTAAAGGGGATGCTATGCTCGATGGCGTACCCAATACACAACAATGAGTTTCTTTGGATTCTTACGTTGCACTCTAATAATAAAAATAATATTATTTTAAATAGTAGTTAACCACTAGCCATTGTAATGGAGGGAATGAACAGAACTAACTACAAAATTATTATATATGTTTGTCAAATATTTTTACTCTTTTCAATAAATGTTAGAGGATTAAAAATTCGAATGAGTCCAATTTTAATCATAGACATTCTAATATTCTTAAAAAGGTTGATTAACTGCTTTTGAAGGCAAACCACTTTTAAATACACTTTTTGACAATTTTATGTGATATATTTGACAAAATAAAATTTTTATTTAGAATCGGGACATCAAAATTTACTTTGTTTAAATTTTTTGGTTTCTTTCCGATAAAGTTCATTTTTTTTGAGGAATAGTGAAAAATGTTGTATTTTAATTCAAAAACTCTTTTTAAACTAATTTATTTATATGATTAGATTATATTTTGAAACTGCTTTTAAAGAAAAATTAGAAAATATTTTTACCATTTAATCCAATAGTGGTCGTTGGAATTAATTTCACTTTGAAATTGGACCTAAACTAGTTTCAATCTTTTGATACTTATGGTTTTATAAAAACATGCTATTTGCTATGACAGCGGGAATTAATTATTAAATTAATTAATGAAACTAATATATTTTGAATTTTGTAAAATATAAATCATTTTTGAATTCGGAATATCAACTATAGCTTAGGGTAAAGTTTTGTTATTTTTCTGAAAAACATCAATTTTTGATGAATAATGAAACCACTAAGTGGTACTTATAAAAAATGATTTTCCGTTTAAATGAAATTTAACCACCTCTGGGTTTTGAATTTCAAAAATCCGGCATACATGGTTGTCATTAAGAAGTAAAATGTGGTTCAATGGTTTTAAAATTATTTTTTGTGAATAGTAACTTATTATGTTTTTAATCGCGATTAGAGATAATTAGTGTAGTTTAAGGTAAAAATAATGTTTTAATAATATGATATGAGCTTGACACATGTCCTACCCTCATTGTATGTGTCATGGACGACCGAGAAAATCCATGGGTAAACTTGGAGAGCCCATGGAGCCACTTTGGTTGGGAAATGACAAAAATAACTTTTTATTTAATGTTAAAGTAAAAATGACAAAAACATGAGATGTTTTACAAAAACAATTTTTACATGGGGTTATACAAGTCAGAGTTTTGACTATAAATATTAATTAGAAAGATAAAATTATTTCCTAAATGATGATATATTTTTTATAATTTTTAGACATTAAAAATATTAAATTATTTATGACATCATGATGATGTAGCGATTACCTCATTAATAAAGGATTTAAATAAAATGAAATGATTATGTAAAATATATGACCTACACATGTCCAAAACCTATTGGATTGGTATATTTAGAACCCTTATCACCTTATACTCAAATTATATCAATGTGGGACCTTTTAAATCCGAAACTCATTTTAAAATAAAGAAACATTTCTTTACTTTCCAAGAGTGCCCCTCCACTCATCTTATAAAAGGCCACCAACTCTACCTCCTTACCCAAACTTCCAAAGCCTTTGGCTAGGCCATACCCTACCCATTTTGTATCTTTACATACCTCTCTAAATCATTGAAGCCTCACATTGGGAAGAATTATTCCCAAGGAAGCCTCTGAGCTCAAACCAAAGGGAGTTACCCGCTTTTAAGGTAATGTCTTCACTTGAGACCTTTTGTTTTATTTTTCTTTTCCAACCCCCTACACTCTTTTTATTAATTTATTTTGTAAAAACTACAATAACTTCAATATAATAGGATGTTGTTATAAGAATTATTCTAGCTACACATACACACACCTTCATCTAATGGTTAAAGAACACACTATTTCTGTGGTTGGCGATTTTCTGCCCCACGAAATGATGATTGTTCAATATTCTTTTAACACCTTTAAAGGTGGACATTATGATGTCACTGTATTTTTTATATAATATATATGGTATTTATGTTTACTATATGCTTCTGTATTTTATATTTAAAACATACCCTTATTCTTTTCATGTTGTGTAAATGCGATAATTTCATATGAGGAAGTGTGGACTACCGCCCCCTCAAGTGATGTGACTCGTACATGCAATACATGGAATGTATAAAGAATGAAATTAATAAACATATGTGAACTATATAACATATATATTATACTGTAATTATAATATATATATATATGTATATCATTTATTTTTAATTTCATTAATATGCAAAAAAATGAAAGTAGCGTTCATGCGTACGTACGGCCTACCGTCTCCATGAACGGTTCTTTTCGTTTTTTTATCTCCAAATGATATGGAATAGTATAAAAGGACTATGTAATGGATTAATATTATATTTCAATCATTAATACTATTCTGGAAATTATTTACTTATAACTACATGTGAAATCATTTTTCAAACAAGTTCATTTTTGACTTATGTACCAAACATCGACAAAAACGTCTGATATGAACTAACATTATTAGACAATTATTATAACATTATAATATGTGATATGAAATGAATAATAATCATTAATGTAGGTTCTTAGGCAATTATAAATTGACCAAAGATTATTATTCAGGAATATAAAGAAACGAACAAGACAAGTCGAACATGAGGTAAGGGATCCTACTCCTCTCTATCTTTTTAAGTACACTCTTTTATGTCATTCATTTTAAAGAACATATTTCTTGTTGTTAGGATGTTCTTTCATTTTAATCTTACTGTAATTTTTATTTTTATATGATGAGAGACCCTATTCTCTCTCATCAATCCATTTTGGATGTTTTGAGTGGCACCGTTAGGCTGCCGAATTTTCGTAAGAGATCTAACCCCTCTCTTTCTTTTTTAAGTACTCTCCTTTATGTGACTTCTTTTAAGCTCCTATTTGTTATTTTGGGGGATTTTCTTTTATATTAATATTTATGTAAACATTATGTTAATATGATGAGAGACCCTATTTGATCTCATCAATCCATTTTAGTAAGTTTTAAGTGGCGTCGTTAGGCTGCCGAGTTTTCGTAAGGGATTTTTCATCTCACTTTTATTCCCATGAGATTTATGCTACATTTTCCACAATTTCCTTTGAGTGGTGTATGTACTTCACATTATCTTACTCATTGTGTAATATAATTTCATTTATGAGTATTTGCATCAATGTTGTGTTGTCCTTCTTTCACGGGGTGTATGTTTCGAAAGATACCCATATCAGTAAGGGAACCTTTCACCCTCCTCTTTTTAAAAGACCTCTTTTGTTATGTCTTTTAATTCACATAATATTATGTTGGGATATTTTCTTCTATATCCTTATTGATTTAAATTTTATTTCCTTGTGATGAGATACCCTTTTTATCTCTCATCAACTCATTTTCTAAATTTTGTAGTGACGCCGTTAGGCAATCAAATTGTTGCAAGGGAAATTATTAACCCAAATTTGATTCTTTGGGATAAACTTGTACTCCTTGAATATGTCGTTCTATGAATATGTGTGAATAACCTCTGATTTTTCTACACTTAATATCCACTTATATTTGGTTTATTTGTTTGTCAAACATAATTATGTAATTGATTTATCCTTAAACCAAGGATACCGTCTTTGTATGGGAATTTGTCTCAATCTCATTTCATTGAGGAATATTTTATTTTATATAAAAGCTTCCTTTATACAGTGTATAAACCCCTTTGACTTTTACGTTTATCCAAAAGGAATCTTTTTTATACGAAGCGTTTTACAAAACGACAAAAGGGAATGTTTTTGTCATACGTATGTGGCGACAACGACTTCTCCGCCGCCATGACCATTATTTGAGTTTCAGCTTCCTCTACAAGCCATACCTTCTTTTTAAAAGAAAAATAAATACCATGTTTTACTTTTCTTTTATTTAGGTGTTGAAAATGGTTTTCATAATGTTTTTATATCAATGTGTTGTATTGATATCTTGTGATTGAAAAGTGGAAATGTTATGTTTCCTTTATGCATGTTATATGTGAAACGATTATGTTATGGTTTGTGGGAATTATTATGAAGACGGGTGGTTCTGTGAAAAACTAAGGGCGGGTGAACCCGATATAGCTCTCCAATGCATTGGGTAACGCGAAGGAGTGAAACGTTAAGGTTTCTCTGAAGAGATTTATGGAATATACTGTGGTGGGTATTCCAAACGTAACCAAGAGGGTTACTCCCTACTTAAGAATGTTTTGAATGCCTCAAGTTACCTTTTATGTCTTATGATTTCTATGATTTATTCATGATTTGATGAGGTATGTTAAAGTGCCTATGTTTTATGGGTAATGTATGATTTCCTTATGTATATATGAACTCATGTTTCCTTTCAATATTTTTATAACCCTTACTGAGCTTTTAATGCTCATCCCATGTTTTTTTGAAATGTTTTTCACAGGTCAAGGGAAAGGTACATGATATGATGATAGTGTCAAGGAAGTGTCAAAAAAGAATCCATTTTTTATTTTAAATATGTTTCCATTGATGGAAAAAAATGAATACTATCTTTATGTAACCACTTTGTTTAAATGTGGAATGTAATTCAAATTTTATGATCTAATTCTCTAAAACACTAAATCTGAAAAGATCCTCAATGTGTAATCTTGTATTAACTCAAGATTAAGTAAGGATTAAGGCTGGGGCCTTATAACTTCTCCCATAATTGTCCCACATCCCATAAAAAATATGTTTTGTTACTTGTATTCTAATTCCTCTCTAAATTTCATACACCAATTCACCAACCAATATCTCATATCCGTGTTGTTTATATGCAATTACTTGGGAATTATTGAAAATATATAGGTT
Source organism: Viscum album (assembly GCA_963277665.1). NCBI lineage: Eukaryota > Viridiplantae > Streptophyta > Magnoliopsida > Santalales > Viscaceae > Viscum > Viscum album. The sequence goes on from OY728137.1 coordinate 1,665,750,437, forward strand.
ATAATTTTGATTTCATTATTCACCCATTTCTACAGTTTTTCCTCTTCTTCCCCACCCTTATATGAATGGATGAACCCTATGTCAATAGAATAAATATATATATTTTTTTGAATTTTATTTATTACGATATGATTTGTGCCTCTTAAATTACTTTCTTTAGAATTTCAACAACTTTCAATAAAGGTGAATTTTTATTGAAAACTTTGTATATCTTTCCACTATTTTGAGGAAGGTGTTTCTATGTAACCCCAAATTATTACTTATTATGAATTTGATTTATTTACTAAAATTATTTATTTTATATTAAACTTTATCATATATGTCATAGTGATTATACATTTGTGTAACAAATACATTTTTTTCATTGTATTGGACTAGTGGATTGTCATCTTATTTTATAATTAACTAAAAGTATCATTAAAATTATTTCAAATATTTTTTATATTTTCAATAAAAATTATTAGGGTCTAAAATTCCTGTTAAAATATTAATTTCACTAAACCAAGTATAAATAAATTGAATTTTACTATAGTTTCATGCCACGTGTATGATTAAATTCCTATTTGGATTTTCTATATGGATTTTAATAATTTTAAAAATGTATTTGAATCTATAATTTCTCTCATAACAAGTGAGAAATTTTTAAATTTTATTTTTAATAAATGCTGGGTTACAAAATTTTGAAAATAAGTAGTGTTAAATTTAGGTGGTATGTTTTTTTTATTTTGTATATTGAGATTATAACATGTATTTTTATATTGATTATAATTTCTCCTCAATTATTAATCATACCAATATACATATACATATATCAAAATATATATAGGTATCTGCATTTATTTATTCAGAAAAGGTTGTATTTATATGTACAATTGTGAAATGGTGTATATATATACATATGAAGTTGTATATGTTTCTAAGTCTCTAATTTTTTGTATACATTTATATTATTTTTATTTCATATGGGTTCTCATACATATATACTACATGTGTTAAGTTAAATTATTCTTAGAATCCTAGTAAAGTGGTCTTTGATTAATTGGATTACTAAAACCTTTTTTATACAACATAGTCATTGGTTATGATGTTTATGTATATTCATGAGATGAATCCTTGAATTGGGATTCATGAGGTGATTACAGATTTGGTAAATCTGTTTGGGAAGCATAAGTGGTTGAAAGGATGTGATTTTTATGTGATCCATGAGGACATTTTTATTATCCCGAGATGCCATTAATTTTAAATGTGGCTCACCTCCTTCAATAAGTCATGATAAAACCTAGTCATCTAAGATGGATGTCATCTGAAGTTACTATACTAGTTGAGTATAATCTTTTTAAATTAAACCCTAGTGGTATATAATATTTGGATATCTGGAGGGTCTCTGATGAGAGTTTGTTTAGAGTAATTCAGTTTGATGATGTGTGGACAATAACCTACCAAAACATGGTCCACCATGGGTGTCTTATATATTCCCCATTAGTCCCTTAAGAGTTCATTGTGATCTGTATACTATGTTATTCAATTATGATTCTCCATATGACTATTTTTCAACACCATATAATATGTATTTCATCCGCTTTTATTCCATTGTATTATATTTACATCCAGAATTTATATTTAAAATTTCGGTTAAGAAAAATGTAATTAGTTTTTATATTTCTATAAGTGTTTTATAGAAATTAGAACTCCATCAAAATGATTATTAAGAATTCACATGAGATAATGAAAAATGAAAAATGTGTTTATGGATTGAAAATGAATTTCTTTTAGTGGTGTTGGAAATGACTTTGGGGTTTCTTTTACTAAACTTAAATGAATCAATTAAACTCTATAACAATCATTTTTACTCTATCAAATGGATAGTTTTATAAATTTTTCTTTTGATTATGTTTTACAACATATGTGAAGTTCCAATTTTTACATTATACTCAGAAAAACATTTTGTATGCTATTTTACTAAAGGATTTCCATAGTTTTTGTTGGCAGTGGGGTCTACTCAAAAATTTAATCCTCACACCACTATTATTTTCTCATATGTATGATTATGTTTTAGAAACTAGAAACACGTGAGTATGTTGATTGGTTCATGGATTGTTTTTTATTTTTTCACATTTGGAAATCTACATCCACTAAATTATTTGGTAGCACATAATTTATTTTTCCTAGATTGACTGGGATATATTCCATTAATTATTTTTATCATTGTATAATTCATATATTAATGGTTTGTATGTTTTGATATGTACATTTATATATTTTAGTGATGATAAAAATTTGGTGTCAATTTTAGCGTTTCATGAGAGGGAGGCTAGGTTGGATAACGTTGTATTAGAGCTCATTGTAACATACTAATTTTATATATTTAAATTAATTTGATATTTATATTTTATTTTTATCTTTTTTTCATAAAATGAATGAGTTTTGTATAATTTCTATTACATTAATTCTATCACATTTTCAGTGATTTTTGGTAAAACCCATTTTGGTGTTGGTTCATATGATTTCCAATCACTAGTTATAAGCATTTTGGTATTTGGAATTACATTCACTCCAATTAAAAACTAATTTATTATTCAATTGGATTGAAATCAAAAAATGGTTAATTTTATATATTTATATTTTTTCATTGATGTATTTAGATAGAAAAATTAAATCCATCTTTCATGGAGAAGGTATGTTGTACATATGCAATAACATTATATTTAGTTATCTACTTATTGGAACTTAGAAAGGTAAATAATATTTATCATTCCATTAATAATAATTTTAAAAACATATAATGTAATTTGATTATCTCAATATATATTACTATCTATATATATTTTAACCATAAAATGAATCACAATGATTTATGGAGGTTGTAGTATATATGTAGGCATGGTAGGAATAGTTTTTTCGATAAAATTATAATGTATGAATATATATATATTATAATACATCTAATAAAATGATTATATAGTTAATAAAAAATATAAATTTTTTACCCATAATAATACCCATTAATAAATGATTATGATGGAATATGATTTGTATTTCTATATAGAGATTGTAATCCATATGTTTTAACGGGTGATATTTTCACTCCCCATTTGATGACTCATATAGTAGTTTGTGGAATTTACGAAATAATCACAATATAATAATATTTTTTGGATAATTTACTTTTTAATTTAAGATGAATACATTATATTTAGAACAAATATAAGAAAAAATAAATTGAAATAGGTAAAGTCGGATGATTTTCTCTTTTTTTTATTGTCCTGCATTAGATAATTTCCGTTGAACCCATTGAATAGAATTTTTTAAAAAAATTAACATTTAAATATTTATTAGAGAATATTGGAATATAATATGGATATGTTTAGTCATGTTTTAATACAAATTTTTTTAATGAAAATAAAAGATATTTGTCTTTTTATTAGTCAGGAGACATCACAAATAATATTTATTGAAAAAAAATTATAATAATTCCACTATCAATCAAAATGGTTATAAATGTATATATATTACAATATAAACTAGTAATAGGACAACATATGATATGAAAATAGGATTTAGAAAATATTAACTTCAACATTTACCCATATCTTTTGGCATAACCCAAATGTGTACATATTTTTACATTAATTATAGTGGCAAATATTTTTTCCATTCATTATGGAAAATATAAATGTGGAATCATTAATAAATTTAAAAGTTATGATTTCTAATATGGAATACATTGTATCATATTCAATCATTAATATTTAAATAAATTATTTTAAAATAAACTCAAAAATAATAATGAAAAATACTTTCCTGATATGATGTTATCTTTTGTATACATTGTTTTTAACCAAAATAATTAAAAATATAATTAAAATAAAGATAATTGTAATAGTGATATTTTTAATGGTAAAAAGTTTCATTCAAATATATATAAAAAATAATTAATCATTTATATATGTTAAATGAAATTAAATTTATAAATAAAAATAAGCATTTTTAATTAAAAAATAAAACAAAATATAATAACAATATAAATATTATAAATTTTTTTCCAAAAAATACCAATTATATAAGGGCTACCTAATAATGGTTTACATTATTAAAAATAGTTTATAGTATGGTTTTTTTGCATCACATCTTATTAAATTAATCATAAATATTTTAATATATTTATTTATAATAAAATTTTAAGGAGTTAAATTATACACGAGATGAAATTAATTTCACATTTGAAATTTATTTACCCTTACCAAAAAATGAGGACATATATGTATAATCAAATCCATAATTTCTTATGTTTTCTCTGGAAATTTCTTATTCCATAGATAATATTCACAATGTGAGTAGCGTTGTGTTATAAATTTATCTATATGATCCAATAATTGTTCGATTTTTTCATTATTAAAATTTACATCATCAATTATTTTTTAGATTGTGTAAAGTATATATAATGTATCTTGCATTGGAATCCTTATGGATAGAAACCTGGAATAATTTTTCAACTTGAGAATTGTTTTGTGGAAGCCCGATTTATAACCCACTATCCCTACACACTCGAGAATCTAGAAGGGATCAAAAATAATTAGGGATAAAAATATAATTCATTATTATTATCATAACCATATTCCATATAAAAATTCATATAATACCAAACCACCATGTTATTTTAGGACGTAAAGTTTCTGTACTTTAATTTCATTTTGTTCATATTTTTGTTACACACAACACTAAGTTTTAACGACACATGAAATATTGTGAAAACATTATTATTAAATATGATAGTTATCTCCTTGAAATTTTAATCGTGTGAATTAATTTCATTAACAATAATAATAAAATATATTTTTACAAATATATATAAAATTAATTATTTTGTTATCGATGTAAATGAAATTTACCATTTGAAAATTAATAAATAATTTTATGATTTTTTTTGTATGTGAAAAAATGAGTTTTATAATAATAATAAATAAATATATCACTTTTGAAGAGTTAATTTCATTAAATTTGTATTATCATTTATCAATATATTTTTTAACATTATTCTTATTTTATTATGATGAATGAGATAAAAAAATTATAATTTCACTCTTAAAAACCTTATTTCTCTAAAATTGAAGCCTAATCACATTTCAAAAACATGTTTATAAAAATATATTTTTAAAATAAAAAATAACATATATATGAAATAATTATATTAATTTTTAATCACCATATCAATGTTATCATGGGTGGATTTATTATAATTTTTTGAGAAGATATGTTTTACATGAATGGTAAAAAATACAGGTTTGTACTAAGATGTGTCAGTATATGAGGGTATTAGTCTGATCAAAAATATGTTTCCAAAGAAGGGGTAATGTTTTTAATTATAAATTTTTAATTTTTTCCAAATCTATATTATATAATAAAAAATCGATAATATAACAACACCATTATATAAAATATTTTTATATTTTATCATGTCAATTTAATATCATATAATCTTACCCCTATACATCAAACCACATATAAAATCAGCATTCATGTGTATAGGGGACCACCACATTACTAACCGATGGTATTTTTTTTTAATAACCATCTATAATAGATTTATATAATGATAAAATAAAATTTTATATATGATATTTATATTATTATTATAACAAAACAAATATAAAATGTCATTTACCATGTTACCAGAAATCACATAGAAAAACAATAACTCCTCTCTTGTGTACATTGTACTACCTCTTCATGATGTGATGTGAACTATTTATAATTTCTATTTTACTAGAATTGTAATACTGTTATATAAAATCAATACATATCATATTTTAACTAATTTTTTATTTTTTGATTTGTATATCAGGTACAAATTCATAATTTTCATTATTTGAATTTGGAAACCATGTTTTTATGAAAGGACACTGCCTCATGGAGCGTGGGGATTAATTTTTCCTATAAACTTTTAATGTAATGTTATGAATTATTTTTTAATATAATAACATTATATATATAACATAAAAATGAATTTTATTGGTAATATATTTTGTACCTTTCTATTTTTTAATATGGTGAGAAAAAAATAATCAATGTTCATGTGTATGTATGACCTAGTCCCTCCATGAACAATGTATTAATTTTATATCACAAAATTTTATAGATTAGTATATATAAATATATATATATATATTTCATATAATTAAAAAAATTAGTGATATTTTTGATCCGTGATTAATTTAATTTGACCAAAAATAATAGTACATTTATACATGGAAAACAATGTAATTATTACCCAAAATGTTTACTAAAAAATAACTTGTAATAAATAGGTAACATTAGATCATAAGTAAAACATATATGCAATGATATAAATAAATATAAAAATAGATCTATAATTTATTTAAAATAACTATTATTATTGTAAATGTTGTTTTAATGTGTATAAATGATATTGAGACATAAGGTTAGGGATTTTTAACTCAATTTTATTTTATGACAGGAAAAATCAACATTCCTCATGTGTCTCTTTTTTTTTGCAATTTCTATACTACCAATGAATATTTTTAATAATCATTACTATAAGTCAATAGTCATAAACATTAAATAATATGTATTTTTATTTGGGATATTAGTTTCTTTAAAATGGATGATCTTTTTATTTTTAGAGATTTCAAAAATTTGTCTATAACTCACACATAACAAAACATCAAAAAATTAAAACAGAACACCAACAATTAGTATCTATTTTTTCCACCGTATTAAAAAATATAAAAATAAATCATGATAAATTTTATATATATTATTCTCAATTTCAACTTGTCCTCTTCATATAAATTCATCATCATTTGACAATGTGAAAAATTTAAAAATATTGATGATCATAATAACCTATGCAAGGGATAGAAAATGATGGAAAATATTTGACAACTGATAATAATTAAAACTCATGGAAAACTTATTGATGAAAACATAACAGTAAACCCAAAAAAGGAATATGATTATTTAAAAAATATCATTTTTTTACCTTTTTAATACATTTTATTACAAATATTACCAAAAAAGTAACTGAATATTATTCAATTAAGAAAACGTGAAATCCTGAGGAAAATCCAAAAAAATAAAATAATGGATATGATAGAAGAAAATTGTCTATCAGATTGAATGTTATGAATATAATATTCCATTTTTTCATTCCATATTGTTGGTATAAAAAACATAAAAAAATAATTTTTTCATATAAATATGAGTTAAATTAAAAATATACTCAAAATTTATTTTATAACACCTTTATATCTGTATTAATTAACATTTAAACTAACAATAAGATTAATGACATGTAGAAATAATTTTAAATTTAATTAGTTAAACATTCATAGTGTCCCAGAAAAAGTTAAATATTTAATATTATTAGCCCCATGAATCATTAACATTGTAAAAAACATTAAATGAAAGGATATTAGATTAAATAATGATATATAATGTCAAATTGGTTGTATATACACTTTATAAAATTATAAATGTTCATGTCATCATAAAATGTCTAAATTAATGGTCATTGAGATGAAATCTATTTCCTTATGTCTCACTTGTAATGTGTTCCTTTTTCATCTTAAATAATAACAATATGTTAATTTTTTAAACTCACTAGATCATTTTCATTTGTACCATTACTTATATTTCACATAATACAATGATGTAAACAAGTACCTAACCAACTAAGTTTATGTTGGATGTTTTGAAAATATGTTTATGTGAACAAAAAACATTGGATGGCCAAATATATTATAATGGGTCATTATATAATAAAATACATAATAATAATGATATAATTAGCATATTTTTCTATAAATTTATCTTTTAAAACAAATAATAAAATATGGTTAAGAAAAAGTATCCAATGTTACAATCAGTGATTGAGTAGTTCATTCATATGCTTGAGTAACATTCCAATTATCTATTGATCATTATGGAATGATTGGAAGTGTAAGTTTACATTAAATGATGATAATTATATATTAAATAGCAATTTGTTTTATCTTATATATGTATAGTTATTTTATGTAAAATATATCATATTTCATAGAGGAGGTGGTAGTGCACATGTTCACGAATGATGTTATCTATTTTTAGTCCGTGAAAGGGTAATAATTAAAAAAATATATTTTATTTACATACATGCAATTATTTCGTGAATATTATATATATTTAATGGCTTAAACATATGATTAATTAAACTCATTCTTAATAAATTCCGTGTAATGAGTGAACATATCACATCGCTTTGGGGAGGGGGGTAGTCCACACATCCACAAACATTGTTGTTGTATTTATGAAAACTGTAAATCAAGATGTTTTGACTATATAACAATTTTATAAGTATGAATACATCATAAATATTATATATATATACATATATATATATATATCATAACAAAAAAATATTTACCATCAAAATGCACATCCTTGAAAGGTGGTGAAGGATAATTTCATTTTCCTTTTGATAGTTATGTGTGTAGTTTTAGAAAATAAATATAACATATAAAAATATCATTATATTTTTTAAACTTTTTTTATTATATAATCACAGTATAATAGAAAATTAATTGGCTGGATAAGGAAGCAACGAAAAGATGAATGTTGATGAAAGATAAATTTTCTTTGGTTAACACCTATTTAGATTGCAAAAAATAATTTATTAGTTGGATTACCATCAATGTTGAATCCTCTAGGTTTATTATTGTTTTTTGGATAAAATTTGGTAAGGTTTTAGAAAAAAACTGTCTTTAGAGGTGTGAATAAATGGGAAGGGTTAGAGCCTTTTTTAGAATGGAGAATGAGTTTGATTGTTTTATACATTTTAAATTGTAATTGAATCCAAATTTTAGAATGTAATGTGATAAAAATAATGGTACATTATTTATAAAATGGTGTATAGGGTGTAAATATGAACATGTAATGTAATTTTTACCTGATTCAATGACACTATGTCTTCTAATTTTAAGGATTAGTTTATAGTTAAGCTATGTATTCTCTTAATCATTGTAATTAATTTTAATTACATTCACAAATATTATTGGCCTAAAAATATGTTGACAATAATAGAAATTATAAATTATTCCAATTCCAAATTTTGAGTCCATAATCCCAAATTCAAATTAAACATGTTGTAGATATTTATATAAATTGAATCACCAAGGTGGGATGAAAACGTGGGGGTTTAATGTTAAAATATTAAAATTATTCCCATGTTATTTTGTCTACATATAATGTGAAAATTTATAAAATGAAATAAATTAGATTAAATTATATAAATATGGAATAAAAATAAATGGAAACTAATTAAAAAAATAATTTAACTATATATATATAAATTGGTCAAAATAATGTTTTGAACTAAAATTCAATATTATTCAGTATTCATAAAAATATGATTATTCTCATATAAATACCATTAATTCACCCAAATATAATCATTATATATATTTATATATATATTAATTTTGTCATATAAAAATTAAAAAAGTGTCCAAATATAGATATAAAATTAACACTCCAATAATATGCTCTAAAACTTCCTTTAAAAACAAAGATCATTATTTCTTAAATATTGAATTATTCTTATTTTAAGCATATAAAATATAATTATGATATTAAAAATAATTATAAACATATAATAACAGAATATAGTTATTAATATTCATTCATACTTATATTATCTTTATGCGATAACTTATAATATACATTTTAATATTAAAAATATATAATTTTTTATCAGAACTTCTTCTTGCTTGATAACATGTTTACATATAAACACAGTTTTGTGTTTCGGGTACCCTATAATACATAGTGTCACATATACAAATGAATTAATATCTTATTCATGAATTTTAGAAAATACGAAAATGACTTATTCTATCATTACTTGTTATGTTACATTCTTCCCCTTTTTGAAATTGTTTATTCTCTATTTTATTAACATATCAAATAATTGGAGATAATTTTCAATCATTTCATTACCATATTTCCATTTTCCCCCACTAATCATATGATATTGAATAAAAACATAACATTATTAATCAATAGATTTCACATAATATTATATCAATGTTTATGAACTGGAGCATTTTTTTCCTCATAATAATGATTCTCTTATTGATTATATTATTTTAGGCCAATAACATGGGATCAATATGATAAATACATATATTACATTGAAACATGATATACATTGTGTTAAAGGTATAATATTTAAGGAAACACCCCCTGTTGGTATACTGATCAAAATTTATATAGTATTTCATATGGTCTAATAAACCATGGACTCAGCATCCACTTCATACAAAAATGTATCACACTTTTACATGGAAAACATTTAAAAAGTCATGGTCACTAACCTAAATGGAAATACATTTCTTCAAGATATCCAACTAACTATAATTCCTAATCATATACACCATCATGTTTCACAAAACCAATATAAAATTCTTTCATTTTTACTCTACCAACTTCGTTACCATCAACATCCTTTCTCCAATATCATCCAAAAATCCCATATTCTTACACCACATCTCATATAATACAAAAAATATTCCATCTATATACTATAATGAAATCTATTATTATATGAAAAAAAATGAAATATGTAAATCCAAAGTACCATGGTAATCTATTGAGCTGGAATAAAGAACGTCCTCCATGGATTGAATCATCTATTGAACCTTGCATCATATGTAGGATTAAAGGTTATAATACAATTTAATTTAATACAAAACAACTTTTTATGTCCTTTACAAAAATTAGATGTGATCCAAAGATAGAATTTTAATAAAATGGAGAGATTCACACCAAGAAACATGATAATCTCTTTTTAATATTTAGTAGACTGATAATCTAGAGGCATCATATATCAAATTGAGAGAAAATTTGAATATTTAGTTATTCAATCAACAATATCTGAAATCATATTATTAAATTGATAATTAATCATAAATCATGCCATAGAATCCATATTTATATTTTCCAATATCCACTGATGTATTTGAAATGTTCGAAACTACCCATTTTTTTGACACTAATTCATTTGAAATTATGAAATTTCAGACACTTCATGATCATGATAGAAATATATCATTTCATTTCATCCACCCATTTATACTCTCTATGGTCTTAAAAAACCCTAGTGATTCCCGAATGATTGAGAAAAAGGATAACTACATGTTTCAATCAAAACAAATTCTTAAAATTTTAATAATAAGCTAAAAATAATCTTTAAAAAAAAAACAAAAAACAAACTCCGTAATAAATATTAAATTAATGAAACATAAACTTCTTAACATATTACACCTGTTATTAAATTGGTTGACCCCCCTACATATCCCTCATATTTTTTCTATTAATGTCGAATGCACTAAATCATGAGTCAAAACAATGGATGTACCTTCATGCACATCTTATAGGAGAAAAATCATCACATCATTAAATAGTGGTTGTCATTCAAAATGATACGTGGTTAATATGGAATCACATTTTCAAGTCAAATCCTCACCACCTTGATTGTATTTTTAGGATGATATTGAATTGTTCAACCATAATCCTTTATTTCTTCCAGCCATATTCTCTATCTCATGTCTAATTCCATTGGAGTGATTATATACTTTTACCTTTATTGATCAGTATATATTTCAATCCAAACTTGATACAAATGATTCCTCCTCTTTTTAAGGAAAAAACAATAGTAGATAATTCCAAATCATGGATGGGGTAATTCAACTCATGAGGATTCAATAGAATTGAAGAATAATTAATCACATGATCATTCCTCACTAGGACACAACCAATTCATATCAATAAAGCATCAGAATAAATTAATGGAACATCCATAACCAAGAATACACTATAGTGGTCCCTTAATATTGTTCATTACTATACCACAGGATCCCTACCATGTTTTGTAGAGGTTACCGACAACAAACTAGGCTCTAATATATCACATAGTGGGACAATACCCTCTTTACTAGATTAAAACAACAAAATATCATATGAAATAAATTAACCATCATTAGTAAACCAAATTTTTTTATTACAAAACAATTCCAAAATAATTTATAACCACAACTGAACAATTTATAGGCCATGTCCTGATATCAATGGAAAAAGTTAAGTAAAAACAAAAATAATTCCAACATCTAAATCCAAAACCTATGTCATCACTCCATCTATGGATCCACAACCCTGATAATCATTTGTCCAAATTAAACAACACATATACGGTCATTACCCTTATACTAGCATGCAAACATGAAATATGTTCAGGTACCCAATGGAAGCCTATATAGGGTGTAATAACAACATAGTAGGTCATCATCGATGATTTCTACAAATGTCAATTCTAAATATATTTTTCATGAAATTGAATTTTAATATTAAATATAAAAAAATCTCAACTCATGTTCCATTAGTTAACAATATTTTCATTTATCATTTTCTCCATTCATTCAATTTTCATCACTAGTTTCCTAGGTTATACATTTACAACATTTACACAACTACCTTTGTTAGAAAATTACTATGAATAATGTTATATGTTATTTTTTATATCTCTATAGGTAAAAAATTTCATAAAAAAATACATCCCACTTACGTTGGAGCCTCAGTCCAGGGGCTCTCATCAAATGAAACAATTATGGTTATAGATCCTTGGTCACCTTAACGAACACATGTACAATTGGGTTAGGGATTAGAACCTCAATATTACCTAACAAAATAGTGTATATCATCAATAAAAATATACCACCACTAAAAAGGCATTTTCACATCTTATTTATCAATTTACTACATAAACCATATCACAGACCATATATAAAAAAAATACAAAAATCATTTCCAATCCCCATTTCATATAACATATGGATCATTTTCAATTCCTAACCCATTATCACATTTAACATTTACATATCATATCCCATTTAATATATTTTCATTTTTATGCCTTTCACCATTTAGAGTACTAAAAACGATTCAAGCAGTATCCCATTTTTCATATTCATCCATTTTTCAAAGACCTAATCAATTTATGATTTTCTGATACAAATTGATAAGCATTTTTTCACAAAAAATATAATTCATTTTACCCTTTTTCATAACATTCCAATGAATTATTATTTAATATCGATAAATTATACAAAACTACTATTATATTATGTTTATAACTGAAACCAACATGTCAACTTATTTGATAAAGGCCTTATATCAACAAAAATACACACAATGCTTAACATTAAAATTTTTTTGGTTCAAAAATATCCGCACACCCCATAGGTGTTCCTAAATCAGAATAATAAATCTTGATTCATCCCATCAAAATGATGAGAGGTTAAAATAATCATTTATACAACCATTTCACCAAAATTTACAAAAGTAATAAATTTGAAAATTAGTGAGAACCGAAACCTCTACCACACATGCAAAAAAAAAATAAGACTATGTGATATAACTCATAGAACACCAATGTTGATTCTGAAGATAAATAAATGATTTAATTAAGAACCTATGTCAGATTCAAAAAATCATTGAAGCCTTATCCTATTCTCTATGGGAAAATAATGTTTTTTAGATTATGAAGAATAATAATGAAACCAAAATACATACTCTGGAAAAGAGAACACAATGGAGAGTTAAACATAACCAAATATTTGATCCACAAATAAAACCAAAATGGATTGTAAATGGAGTAGATCAACCATTTGGATGGATTAGGGGTTCACATTTATTATTCGGGTTACTGGTGAATAAATGGGGATGCAAATTGTGTTGAAAAAAAATCCAGAGGGTCAATATTTAAAACCCCAATTTTAATGGGGAATATGGTTTTCCAACACAAATTTCCAAACCATGGTTAAACTATGTGATTGGATCTATCCTAGAGGGATCCATGTCACACGGTCTCAAGGGGATGCTGCACAGTTTGAAAAAATGTGATCAAACCTTGTAGAATGCTTTTCCCAAGTTTCACAGTTTGGCCTTATCCTATAAATGGTTACATCTAAATATGTTCCAACAATAGAAAGTCCCTAGGATGTCCATATTTCCACATTATATCATGTCTCAGACACCCAGAACACCCCCAAGATTCCTTACTTTGTCGGATAACAATTAATTAACCAACACTATGGATGTCAATCTAAATTTTAGACTATAAATTACCTCCGTGAATTCAATGAGCTTAAAAAACCATAACCATATAATTACACATCCTAAAGCTACACATACATGAATCACTTAGCTTTCATGGAAAAGTGACTTCAACAATAGTTCAACATATCATTATCTCTCCATTATTCTTCTTGAAAATTACAATGATTCCATAAAGGATAAACCAAATGTACTATATAGCCTCATAATAAATTCACACTATGATCAATAATTTGAATTAGATTTTCTTCAAAGGACACATTATCCTCAATCTAAATATCATCAAAATAAATCCTATGTGATTTGTCATGGTGATACTGTTGATGTTTTGACAAGAAAATTATTATGAATTAAAAAGTATTAATATGAATAAATAATCAGTGAGATACTTGTATGATCTTCTATATATTCTCAATTTACCCCATGTACCTGGTCACTAATATACTCTATTTCAAAATCCTATGGTGACCCAACCAAGTAAACACTTGATGAAACTCACGATCAACCACCATAATAACAAGAGTTCAATGATTCCAATCTTGTATATGAATTTTTTCAACTATGAGCCATTTACATTTATTATTAAATCATGTGAATCTTTTATGATGTCTCTTGTATGAAAATATTCCCATAAAATTGTATTTTTTAGTCTTCTATCCAAGAAAATTATGATCTACATGACCTATCCTAGATCCCCACACATGGTTGTATCTTAATTTTATCCAGGTAGATACTATTGTTTGAAAACTCAGCATATGCTATATGATTTTTCCATTATCCAACAATGTATAAGACACATTCTCTCCATCTGTCCCCCAACACATTGATAATATTCTCTTATTTCTTGTCCTTCTATGGTTAGAAATCCATACTCAAGAACAACTATGTAACATGTGGTACCTATAATCACTTCTAAAAGTAAAAAGTTAATCACATATCACTATATAGTAATATACACCAAGGTATCACTTGTAACTAACCTACCTCTCAAACATACAACTCATCCAATAGATCAACATTGAATGTCTCCCAAATAAGAATGAAATGAGTGACCATAGCCCACCATTTCTAAATCACTGAGATGGTATCATTATTCTCTGTAATTCCTCTAAGTCCCACTTCAAAATGAATTATCACATCATTCCATTTTCATTCTAAAATGGAAAATGGAAGGAATAATCCACTTGGATGTTCTTCCTCATCCAGCATCTACCAGATGGTAAGTCATCATGACAGAAAACAAGAAACACAATATTTATTCATCTCCACCAATACTACCTATGAAGGTCAATATACATTTAAGTCAAACTAGGTATCACTTCTCACATATATTATTGAAACTGCTACAAAAAATATTCTCATAGGGACATTGGTAAAGAAACCAATATGGAAACATAAAATATCCCATCATTAAAAATGATCCAACAAGAAGTTGACTATTCACTATTAAGACCTTCCCACAAAGTCCAACATTCCAGATCGTCATACTGTTTCTATGTGATCCAACATATAAAAATGGAGTCAACTTCCAACTATACAAGGGTAATATTCCATTGTTCATCCTTCACCTTGAGATTCATATTATTATAAAATGAAATCCTTATCCACATAAAAATAGATTCTTAAATTTCCTAATTTTTCTTTTATAGGATCAGATCCACATTAACACTACTTTCCTTTCCTAGTTTGAAAACTATCTCAAAAAACAAATAGAACACGTAGTCGGCCCATATTCACAGATAATCATTCATTTAACACTGAAATAAGATATATTTGAGGCTTCTATAATTAGTATACATCCTAAAATTTTCTCCCTACTTGTACTATCACAAACACAATAAATCATAATCTACCTCTACAAAATCATGTTCATGCATAAGCTAATTTATTTTACGAGGCCTAAAATATCATGATCCATAATACACAAATTAATTATTATACATAAAAAACATCCAATGACCAAAATTGGATGCATCAAAAAACAAGGTATACCCTCTATTTCGATTAGGTAATGTCATAATTGGTGTGGTTGTTAACTGGTTCATCAACCCTTGGGAAGCATCCTCACATATGAAATACCATTAGAACATGATTCCATTATTATTAATGAATAAAAGTGAATCTTAAAAATTGTAAAATCATGTAATTATCCTTTGATAATATCATACCCACCCATGGAAACATAAAAAATCCAAAACATTATTGGGTTCCTTCTAAGATACAACTTCTTAAACATTCTTAAGGTCCACGGAAACACCAAATGAAGAGATGATATTTCCGAACACATAACAAATTTAAAAAAAGAAATAAATTTAATTATAGAGTATCATATAACCTATTTTCAATTTGAGTACACATGATGATGTCAATAAATTTTTCATTTTCATAACGAGTCTTACTGTACACAATGATATCATCATCAAAGACATCCAAAAACTGATCTTCCTAAGGAGGATGGATTCTATTTTTTGGGGCCCTATACACTACTGGTTTATTTTAAAACCTATACGACATAATATAAAAGTCATGAAACTCATACCAACTCGTGAAAGTAGTTTATGGTACTTCAGAAGGTCTTATCCTTAGCTGATGTTTCTGTGATCTCAAATAAATCATAGAGAACATTGAATTACCTCTATGTTTGAAAAACAATATCATCGATTCAAGGAAGAGGGTATCTGTTATTATCCTTCATTGGGTTCCTATTTCTATAATAGATGTAGATAATTAATTATACATCGACATTCAGGGAAATGAGAACTACAGATCCTCGTTGTTATATACTCAAATGAATGAAACCCTTGTATTCATGTTACTCCTATACATTTTTATATTCTGGATTTTCAACTAATATCATTATTTATGTTGGAATTGAAATTATTTATTTTCCTGATAGAAATTCTATCATTCACTCAAAATATATCTTGGGGGGAATCCACATGAAGTCATCATGATATACATACTAAAATTGATCCACTATATGAGGAAAGATAATCGGATATACTACCCCATCGTCTAGTATAAGACAATACCCTTATGAAATGTGTTCATCAAATTTCTAACAAACTATCCCTACATGGCATACCCAAACATCTAATTCACCATGATCGACCTATGTGTCGAAATCAATAGATGTAAATGGTACCCTATGATAGTAATAGTAATCATGATCTTGATACAACACCATCCAATCCATTCATAAAATAAAATCAAAACAAACATATCTATCACAGCATAGACCCATAGAAAATTATACACACAAGCCATGAGGGAACACCCTTTACATTACTGATTTTTTTTCTCATACCCATACCTGTTTATAAATAAATATCACCCAATGAAAACTATTCCCATCTAGACACCACACACGTTCAAACTAGGAATATATACAATAATGTGAAACACATAAATCATACTAGCTACTAGAATGATAGAATATATGAGAATAGTACCTAGACCATTCCATTGACAAGCTTCACCACCTAGAAGCATAGATTAAACTACTTGAAGATGAAATACCTCCCTACCACGGACTCCAGTATGAGATCTTGGAGCTTCACTACACTACTAATATGGGATCTCTTGTATTGATGTATGAAGCCCAAAAATTTGATTTCTATAATAAGTCATGCTCTAACTGCCTTCTTGGTATGGGGTAATTGACCTCCTTCCTACAATCTGCCTCAGCCTTGGTCCTCTATCCACAACCAGCTATCAATGGTCCCTATACTACCTATTCACACCACCAATTCTACTGCATGCTCGGAGATCAACCTATGGATGGTGGAATTTACCATTATTGTCTATCATTATACAATACTAATAGAAAAATAGTTGGTCTCTTCCTTTAGAATATGATCATCTCTTATAACCACTCTGTGCACTACCACTATCATGACGATTTCTTAAAATTAGCTTTCACCCATCAAATGTCACACCAATGGTACACTAAATTATAACAAAAAAATCACAACCTAATGCCTCCATAATGTTCCCCTATAAAATGATGTCATGATACACTACTACTATAACCCTATTTTGGAAAAATAGGTTCACCTAATTCTTATTCTATTGTCTATATCCATTCTTGAAACATATTTTGATTTCAGCATTGTCCCATACAAACCCTTGAACAAAATATTGAAAGTATTTAAATTGGCCAGAATACTACATCACTAACATAGTTCCCTAGTTAAACCTCATAAACTCTACATCACACTCTTACCTCAATGATTTTGGACATAAATACAATATATTCATTTCCTAAAAAGTATTTTGATAACTTACCATCATCTAGATTTTTCTGAACCAGGATATTAAATCACCGAATTTCCATACCTCATGACATATATTTATCCAACATGAATCACTTATATATTTTTCTTTCTCGGTGATCATAAACCATTTACATGGAATAAATGTAGAGTTATGATTCATCAGGACCACCCTCCCCCAAAAATGATCGAGGGTGTGGAAATTGATACTCACTAGTAAAATCAATGTTACCCTATATAAAATTCCCTATGTCTAATTAAATCATCTGAATTAAATGAGAAAAAATCATAACAAACATCTATTATATTATAAAATCCATATCTAATGAGTTTTATTTCTTATTTATGGGTGGATAATTCTCAATAATATCCCGTAGTTACGCAACCATTACTGGACATCGTGGTGTAATTTCACAACAATTCCAACCATGATTCATAGACCACATAACATATTGATTCTGTGTTTTATGTATTGAAGGATTTCTACTAACCATAAGGAACAAATTTCCCATACAATATCACAATGAATATCATCAAATATAGAACAGTATCCCTGAAAATCCCATCAATGGGATTTGGTCTACATGGGGTAAACCAAATTATGGAGTCAAAAATCTTTCATTAGAATGCATTTTTAACCCATAAAAAATTTCTCAATCAAAATATTCTTCTTTTGGTACATTTTACATTTTAAAATTTGTTAAAACCATCTTTTCATGTAATTATAAATTTTTATTAAACACTGTTAACTAACCATTCTTCCACATTCTTTTCATTGGACCATTTTCATAAAATTTTATGGAAATAATTTTCTTTTTATTTTCATGAATGTAAATTTCAACCAACCATTAATGTCCTACAAAACCATCCCATGTGTTCCAATCATAATGAATGTCACCTATATCCTAATGTGCATATAATGATGTTTGAATTCTAAACCACGTGATATTTTATCCATGAGGAAAACATCATAATAAAATCACGTATCAAAACAAATACATATCTAAAATGACAAATACCATAAAACATTAATAACACTTATTAGGAACATCTGTTCAAACCCTTGGTACATGGTTTTTCTCTCATACATGGGTTAGCTAAACCAATGTAGGAGATTATTTCCGAGATTCGACAACTACTAATCATATTTCTCAAATTACAATATTTTTTGGTGCAAAAAAATAACCACTATAACAATAGATTTTCATATCCCCAACCCAGAAGACATTAAACTGGTTCCCCGACCGGGTTCTCCACTTGGCCTCAATCCCAACACCCCATAGGCCATAGGATGACGCCATGCAGTGAGGGTTTCATCGATCACTTAGGGAGACTATACCCTCTTCCCAAATTTAATGAACAATAGGTACCATATTAAATATAAAAAAATATGAAATAACAAAGAAACACGAATTACCAACCATTATCTAAATAGGGTATAAACACATCAAAACAATTATAATCACATGTCATGAAAACAGTTAGAAAAGTGAAAGAAAACCCATAATACAGACCAATAAATGAATCCTAAAAATTTGTTATAACTCTATGTTTGAATCATAAGCCATGAACATCTATTTCCCAAATCAACTCCCATGTAAAGGGACATTAACATTTTATAGACACCAAAACTAAAATCTGATCGACTACCCAATGGAGACTCGAACAAGGTATTAGACAATATTTTTGGTCACCAAAAATATTGTCAATGAATATCTAGTTTAGAATGGCAGTGTATGCAAGTCAAATATAATTATTAATATAAAAAATAACAAATTGGGTCGCATTATTTAACAAAAATTACTTTTATCAAATTGGTTCATTCATTCCATTTTAAAAAAATGTTTTAGCATTTATGAATTTTCATCATTTATACTATGTCCTAAGCCAGTTAATTATAATGAATAAGGGAATAATACAAGTTTTCTACATAACTAATTATAAAAATTTATTAAAAAAATACATCACACATACCATGGTGCCTTAGTCCTGGTTGTCTCCTTAAATACAAAAATTAAGGGTATACATCATCATTCTTCTTCCCTAACATATTCTTTATAAGGGGGTGGGGTTTAGATCTACAATCTTACTAGACCCATGCCTATTAATCCTCATGTCCAATATCCCCGAACAAACATGTAATCTACATATAATTATTTTTAAATTTAAAATATAAAAATATCCCAAAACATACATAGGAAAAACCCATAACATTAACAATCCATAGTTCATTCAATATGCAAATCATTAATAATCATTAACCCATTATCATATTTACAATTTAAATTGAATATCCATTTAAAATTTTTATGCATTAACCCATTAATAATATATAAAAATTCTAATACATTATAAAATTTAACATATTCATCAATTTTCCACAACGTATTAAATCTACACATTTCCATTATAATTCTTGATACATTTTCCACATTCTCATTAATATTCATATCCCATGTTCACATCATGCTGAAAAATCCCTTATTCCATTGCCCAAAATTACAAAATCTATAATTAGTGTCTCATAAAAACACAAACCAACATATCAAAATATATGATATAGGCTCTATATGAACACAAATAAACTCTATTATTGACACTATTATTTTCCATGATCAGAAATGTTGGAACACCAAGTGGGTTGGCCAGAACCTGTTGAATCTATATCGATGCATCCCATATTTAACATGAGTGGTTAAATGAATCAATTATCAAACAATTTATAAAATCTAAATAGTGTCATAAAATTCATAATAATACATAACCAAAAATTAAAACACACGTGAGAATATAAATAAAATTACTATGGTATATAACATGTAGAACTCTTACCTGGATCAGGAAGACAAAAAAACACATAAATCGGCTATTAACTTGATTTCAAACACCCCTTGATTCCATAAAATATGATTCTCTTTAAAAAGAAGGTTTAATTTATTCTTATTAAGAATAAAAACCCCACAAGACCAAATCATGAATAGAGATCAAATGGGAGTGTTAGACATACTTGATGCTTTGATCTGCACCCAACAACACTCCAAACGGTATAAAAATGAATGGTGTCATCCATTGGGATGATTTTAGAGTCTATTTTCATCACTAGGGTTTATAGAGAGTAAATGGGTTGGAAAATAGAAAATAACACGTAAAATGCTGGGGGCGGGGATGGTTAAAACCCACTTTTAATTCACCTCATGTTATGTATTCATTTTTTTCTAATACATTTTCTATCAGTGTTCCAACCAAATTCCAATAGTGTTTTATGTCATTAGGATTCATTGAGACCAACAAGGGTATGAAAAACCATGCTCTGACCTTGTGGATTTCTTATGTACCATGTTTTACAGTTTGGATTTCCCCCATGCATGGATTCATGTATCGATGCACCAATTGTGAAACATGAACAATATAACACTATTTTCCCTTTCTCTCATGTCCCCAACCCATGAAACACCACTAGACTTCCTCATACTTCTGATAAATACATTATTACCCTAAATTATGGAAAAAAACCATATATAAAACCAGAACATACCGCCATAATATATAGGATCATACAATGATGAATTCATGATATATTGAAGGCAAGGATAAGAATGAATAATTCCACAAATTTCATTTCAATTTTAGAAAAAAATCATCACTTTATTTTGTCCAGATGAAATTCTATATGTATCAAGAAAACATAGCTATTGTTCTATAAAATCATGACTCTATTTCATAAAACCACATTTATGAAACCACTATTAACTGAAAACAATGAATCTCTTAGACTTATTTCTGTTTGTGTCCATTCTTCCACAATTTATATTTTAATAGGATTGAAAACTATTCCATATTTAGGAACAGTGTTTCCATGTTATGAATTCTTTTTTTAACCAAAATACACTATTAATAAACATTCCATATAGTTTCATTTTATTTAATTTTGAAAAAAAATTATTTTCAGTTAATGTTCTATGAGGATTTTGGAATAAACAAAAATATTTTAAAAAAAGAAAACAGAAAACATATCTTTGAAATTTTTTCGATCATTTATCAAACATCCAATGGAAAATTATTCATAAGGAAAATATTCATAAATTCATTTAATTTAATTATATCAACTGCTTAAATTTCTCAATAATTCATTACCCCCGACAACCACTAATTGGAATCATCTACAAAATGATAAATAAAAAGTGTTAGTTTTTGTGATCATGAAACCCCATAAGTTTGAATATATTTCCAAGGGATCTAATCCATCATTCAACTTAAAGGGGGTTAGAAATATCCACTAAATGAAAAGGGATGTTTATCCACAAAATGATCCACTATTATAACATTCTTATGTGTTAGATATGATTTACCTCTTATTGGACTCACTTATTTTGATAAACCTTAGGAATATTTATTTTATAAGATAATAATGTCTTATTAATATTTATAGTTTCTATCAGGTAATAACTATGTATTTTATAATCTCACTAATCTCTCGAATTCATTTACAGTGAAAAATTTCTCTATGTAATAGTTTACAAATATCTCTTACTGATAGAGGTTACAGCTAGATGGTTACCGATAGAGTTACCAATAAATGTTACCGCATGAAGGTTATCGATAGAGGTTACCGACTGAGGTTACCGAGAGAGGATACCACTGAGGAACCTCACCATAGAGTTATCAATGAAATCTAATTGCTAAGATTCTTTCACTCAAATGCTATTATTATAGAGTTACATCTAGATGTAATTACTATAAGGCTACTAATGAAGGTTACAAAATAAGGCTACCAATGAATCCTATCAATGATGGATACCGAGGAGGCCTACAGATGAATCCTAACAATGAATCCTACTGATGATTACTACCGATGAAGGTTACTAATGATAGCTACCGATGAAGGATCCCAATGAAGGAAAACATTGAGAAGGATATTGCTGCCAGTATTTTGATACAAACTATTCTACTCCATAAATTTCCAATTTTTTATGATTATTCTAATAGTCATATTTGGTAAATATAATTCTTCTATCATTAATTAATACTGATTGTAGACATATCAATAGATTGTATCTGGAGATAGTATGACTTATGTGGAAGACCAAACATGGTTTTCTTATTCCAAATATCGAACCTCAAATATGCAATAGAATATTGAAGAATAGATGAAGTTATTATGAACAAGAGAGAGAGAAACTACACATCGGACCTAAGGATTAAATAAAACCTACTAGAATTTACACTATTAACTCGAGAGCTCCTCAAAGACCATTTTGGGATAATAAATTCAAGACTGTTCTCTATGATTCCTCAAATATCATTCAAACCATGAATCAAAATATTTCAATACATGGATGGTTTAACTAGGAGTTGTGACCATTTATTTTGGAGGAAACCTCCATTGAAAGACTCAAACTGCAATTTCATCACTCAAAGGGGTCAAGAGATAAAATAAAAACACATAGAGCCCTCTAAACTCAATATATATAAAATTTTCTCTATTGTGTTTCTTATCATAAATTTCTAAGAAGTGTTTTTTTTCTTTTACACACACAATCTCTTCTTCATGAAATGGAGGGTATTGAGAATCCTCACCTCAAACATTACATACACAGTATTTCCAACGTGTATCCATTGAAGATTCTGTCTGTGGATTGGATGCATGTTTTCTTTATAAAGAACTTTTGTAGAGGGTATGATCCCTTGGCATTTTTTAAAAAATATTATAAATCCCAATTAAGGATGTCTATAATTTTTATTGTTAATACAAACTTCTAGGTTGCAGGTGATCCACAAGCGGAGAGGATTATATCTCAGCTTGAGATTGAACTTCTTGGTTAACTGTGTTGTGTAACTTCTTTTGTAATAGTCTCTTTTTATTTAGTCTCTACTACTTATAGATTCATAACACAAAACTGTTTTTCATTCACTATCATAGTTAGTTTTGGTTTGTGTGTATATGTGTTGAATTCAGAAAACCTGTTTCGAAAGTTCGATATGTGTTTTACATAGATTCAACTAAGGTCTAATCATTATTTGAAAAACTTTTTAACCTATTGAACATTTATATCTCTAATTCCTTAATTAAAAGTGGTGATATCAAATTAGGTATTTTATCATAAAGTTTTTAATATATATTTTAAGTAGTAACTCAATTCATCACCCTCTTGAGTTTGCACTGCAACCAAGAATTCAAATCAGAGATTAGTTTTTGTTGCTACCATCAGAACTATTTTTCCAGCTTTTTAAATTCTTTTCAACACTGATTTTAGTTGAATACTAAATATCACAAAAATATTCATATCTAAAATTTTCATTTCATTAAATTCAATTTAGCTATTTATATTTGAGTTAAATGTTAGACTATTAATATGAAATCTTTCATTAATGGTACCGAATTTTCTTAGTGGAAAATGTAAATGAAAATGTATCTAGAGATCAAGGGTCTTGAAATCTAGGACACAATTTAAGAACACTATGCATTACCTGTTACTACCAGGGACACATGGTCTGAGTTAAATAAAAACCCATATAATAATAACTGTAAGATAATGACTACATTGTATTGTGATCTACGTGATTAATAAATCAATAGAATATCTTCTTGTAAAAATTTAAATTAAATTTTGGATACTATGGATTTTTCCCATGAGGTATCAACTAGTGTAAATGAAATGAGATTAAATACCAATACTATTAAATATGACAATTTTAAAATGAAGCTAGATGAACCTATCTATGAAATGTATCTCTGGTTAAATGAAGTAGTAAATACCATTAGTCTTCATGGGAAACTTGTAGATAGAAAGGATCCAATTATCACATTGCTTTGATGCATACATGACCAATAGAGAGTAACATCTGTTTCCATCTGATAATGTTGCGACATAAGAAAGGTACTAGTTAAATAAAAATTTGTAAAAATCATGATGTATGATGAAGTGAAAAATGTTGATCAGAAAAGCAGAAAAAGATCTAAGATAGAAATCTATTTCATTCAAGACTGATACCTCAAAATTGAATGTCAATGATAAAATTCAAGATTCTATAGATAGTTCTACAAGTGATGATTCAGATTCTGAAAGTGATGATGAGATAGCTCATCTTACTAGAAGTTCAAAAAGATATACCAAAAGAGGAATTTATTTAGAATTTTAAATTATAAAGGAAGGTATGATAGTAAAGGACATTGAAAAAAGGACAGAAAATGGAATGACAACACAAATGAGATAATCAGTGATAAGTGTAAACAAAAATGTCATGTGAATGATGATGGCCCCATGATGAAGTTTAATTAGAAATATGAAGACAAGGTCAAGGTATATAAAAAGGCAATGAAAGCTACATGGAGTGAATCAGAAGACTACTCCAATAGATCTGACACTATTGCTACTGAAATGAACAACCATGAAAACTTCTATTTCATGAATGAATCATATGAGTTAACACTCAATTCTTATATTCATAATGCTTAATATTATTGGAATGAGAGTGAATCAAATAATGATGAAAATATGACTATGTATGGAATATTTAAATATTGTGGAATTCTTGAGGATACCTTTAATAACCACAAGGAAAAATATAAATTATTGAAAAGACAACATGATTTAAATTCAAATTATATGTCTGATTCAGATATTTAAACGGAAAATCATGCTCATCTGTTAAAAGAAAATAAAGAACTAAAATAATCAAATGATCAATTAAAAAGTGATCTTGAGAAGTTTACTACCAATAGAGATACCTTGATCCAGTTTCTACAGAATAAAATTACTCAAAAATACACAACTAGTTTAGGATATCATCCATGGAAGAGAAGGATTGTTGAGAACAAATTTGTTCCAAAATAAGGATAGTTCACTTATAGTTCATGTTCTATACTATCTTTTGAAATAATTTTTTCTAAAGGAACTAACAATGATTTCCAGTTTCAAAACATATATGTTGATTTTATTAAAGCTATAAGACAATTATGGGTACTCGAATATTTACATGCTAACCAATTTAGACCCATGAAATTTTGGGAACCAAATTTACCCTATGCTTAATCTGTATTGTAAGAAAATTGACTATAGAGATCCTGTAAAACCCTATGGTACGTAGAAAGTCTATGTTCAGAACATATGACAAGAGAATATTCATGCTTCACGATCCAAATTAATGTTTATAGTGTACATTTTTCAATTGGTGATAATTCTAATGGGATGATCGTCGGCTTATGAAAAATATGTAACCCTAATACTATATTAATTTCAATAGTACTTTTGTGGCTAGTATAAAGTATAATTTAGATAGTATCACTAAGTTTTGTGATGATGGATTTAATGATACATTTTCAAATGATGCATCAAATGTTTTTAATTCTATAAATAATTTAATATTTATTCCACTGATAAATGAAAATGTATATGTTGTTGATTTGAAATCTGTATCCATGAAAACTATATATTGTTTAAATGATTTTCCTATGGAATCATGGTTATGTAATAGAATATTTGGGCAAAGAAATGTGCAATCACATTGGAAACTAACAAGGAAACAGTTATTAAAAGTCTTACCTAAATTGTAATTCCCAGATAACAATGTTTGTAATCTTTTTCAAAAAAAATAACAACACAATGTTTCCTTCAAACTAATGAAATATGTTTCAACTTCTCAACCACTAGAGTTAGGTCACATGGATCTATTTGGACCATCAAAAGTTTGATGTTTAAATGGAAATAACTATCTCTATGTTCTTGTATATTGTTTTTTAGATACAATTGGGTATACTTTCAGGATCTCAAAAGTGAAGCATGTTCTTACTTCATTAAATATTCCAATTATGTAGACAATGATAGTGGACATAGAATTAAGTCCATGAGAAGTGATCATGGGTATGAGTTTAAAAATAAGGAGTTCGAATATTATTTCCTAGATAATTCATATAATCATAATTTTTCTACTCTGTGAACACCTCAATTAAAAGGAGTTGTATAATGATAAAATAGGTCACATCAAGGGATGTTCCTAACTATGCTAAATGAGTATAACATGCCTATCAATTTTTAGTCTGATGTTATTAATATAGGTTTTTTCATCATCAATATAGTCTTAATTAGACCTTTTTATATGAAGACCCTATATGAGCGATGGAAACATACGAATCCTATGTTTAATTACTTTATAGTATTTGGTTTCAATGTCTTAATCCATAACAGTAGGGATATTCTTGACAAATTTGCATCCAAAATTGATGAAGGAATTTTATAAGGTTGATCAATCTATTATAATGGCTATAGAGTATTCAATAAGAGAACCAACTCTGTGGAAGAATCAGTTCATGTCAAATTTTATGATATTTATCCTCATTTACCTAAAACCTATCTAGATTAACATGAATAAGATATTTCAATTCTGGACCTTATTGAAAAAAATAGTGAACCCCTAGGGAAAACAACAAGTTATGGAAATTTTTCATAAATAGATCATGTTGAATCTGAACCTATAAAAACCATTATGATTCTAGTCCAATAATTTATAGAGGTATTATAACTCTCAAGTTTCATAATTTAGATGTTGTAGTATGTGATTTATATTGGGGAAACAAACTAGAGATTCTATGAGAAACCAGGTTGAACATAATGCTTTTCATTCATATCTTGAACCAAAAAAAATTAATGATGCTATCAATGAATAAATTTGGCTGACAGAAATACATGATATATTACATCATTTTGAAAGAAATAGTGATTGAGAATTAGTATGAAGGCCTAAGGACGCTGTCACCATAGGGAGTAAATGGGTGTTTAGAAACAATGTTGATGAGACTAGATATTTATTCAGAAACAAGGCACGATTATATGAACAATGATATATCGATGAAGAAGGAATAGACTATGAGGAACCATTTTCACCCATAGATAGACTAGAAATCCATTAGGATACTAAGTTCTTATGCAGATCTTCAAAATTTCAATCATTATCAAATGAATGTCAAAAGTGAAATTATTAAAGGATACATTTTTGAGGATGTCTTTGTTGAACAACCCATGGTATTACAAATCTCAATTTCCAAATCATGTTTTGAAACTATCTAATGCTTTATATTTTCTAAATCATGCTCCTAGAGATTATTATGATAGAATTAATTATTTTAATATTTCGAAAGGATTTAATAAATGAATATGTGATCCTAATCATTTTCTTAAAAGGACATCCAAAGATGGGTTAATAGTAAAATTTATGTAGATGATATTATATATGGTTGTTATAAAAATTATTTATATATTCATTTTTCAAATATATTGAAAGATCAATTTGAAATCATCTTAATGGGGGATCATAATGATTTCCTTGGTTTTAAAATTTTTCAAAATAAAAATGGTTTTCTATAAAATCCAATTAAATATTAAAAGGATAATTTTAAATATATTGGTTTGGATTTTAATAATGTTAGTGATACACCTATGAGTACCACATATATGTTGTATGCTGATAAAACTGGTAAACAAATGGATCAAAACATTTACAATGTTATGATTGGTAATTTGGTCAACCTTACTTCTAGAAGATCTGATATAATGATCAGTGTATGTATGTGTGATTGTTTTCAAGATAATCCCAAAGATCCTAATTTATTGATGTTAAAAGGATTTGATAAATATATCTAGTATACTAAAAAATTATTACTTATTAATGGAAGACTAAAATCATTTGATTTGATAAATTATTTAGATTCTAACTTAGCTACTTTCTGGTTAGATAGAAAAATAACCTCTTGAACATGTCATGTTTTGGGCAAGTCACTATTATCATGGTGTAGTAAGAAATATAATTCGGTTGCATTACCCACTACCGAAGCTGAATATATAGCCTCTGGTAGTTGTTGTGCTCAAATTCTAGGGATGAATCTCACTTTACTGGATTATGGATATCAATTTAAACATTTCTCTATAAATTGTTATAAAACAAGTGATATGAACATCTCTAAAAATACAGTATCTCATTTTAGGAAAATTCACATTGATGTAAGACAACACATCGTGAGATATCATTATCGAAGAGGTGATATCACTCCTCAATTCATTGGCACTAAACCTCAATTGGTTGATATATTCACAAAGCCATTGAATTCTGTGAGTTTAAATTACATTAAACATGAGTTTGGAATGATAAATTGATAGTTAGGAAAACACACTTTTTGAAGTCACCATTAGGACCTCACTATTGGACCTCACTATTTAATCTCACCATTGGCACCATACTGATAGTCGACAATACATAGGTTCGAGACATAAAATTATTTTCTTTTCTAGAATATGAAACATCTTTAATATTTTTTTATTTCTTTTAATCATTATTTTATGATCCCTAATTGATAAAAATAATGTAAAAACATCATTTCGATGCACTTAAATCATCTCCCAAACCACTTTCTCCCAATCCTTTGAACCAAACCTTATTATAAAACTCTCTAACTGCATCATATCGCAATGGAATTCCTGAAGATACAATTTTTTTGTGATGAATGAGATGTCCCAAACCCGAAGAGGCCTCGAACTAGGTCTAGTAGCAGAAGCAAGGCTATGAGGAAGCTGGTAAGTCCTCATTTATCGAAGAGGAAAATCATGGATGAAATGGAATTATGTTCAGAAAGGATGTTATCGAGCAGGTCTCTGGTGCTGAAGGAACTCAAAGCTCAAGATTGGGTAGAATTTTTTTCCAATTAACATTGGACAATATTAACTGAAGATAGTAAAGGAATTATATGATTTTATTTTGTTTTATTAGTCTGAGGATGAAAAAATAATGATTTATAAGTTAAAATGATAATTTTGAGATTCCCTTCTATTAATTGGGTTGGATTCTTAAGAGACCCACATGAAGGCATTTTCGATTATTACTCTGTGGTAGTGCCTCCCACCACTGAGTATTTGTGCTATGATGAGGCTCTGGCTGAAATAATAGGGAATGAAATCCTTAAGAATGTAATTTATGTTGAGATGGTTGGGGGAAACCAATTAATTTTTAATTTTTTTTCATCATGTCTTGAGTCCCAATAGAGGGGACATAGCTACTTTGAATTATAAAGACATATTTTTGTAGTATCTGTCGAAACATGGACAAATGATTAATCTCTATAGGTTATTGATTGTTTAGTTAGAGGATATGAAAGTGGCTATATCCAAGTAAAATACTTTATTTCATTCAATGTTATTTTCCTTAATGTTAAAATTGAAAGGATTTATTGGAGATAAGGAATAAATCAATGTTGTATGGGAAAACATATAAATTGCCAAAATGATCGGCACATTTATAAAGATAAACAAGAACCCATGGAAAAGGGATTTGGTGAATGATGAGGCTAAACTATATGAAAATTTAATCCTATTACCAATACTGTTAGGATAATATATAAAGGAGATCTAGGTTAAAAACAAAATGAAGTGGATATAGTGTACTCATGTGAAGAAGATAAGGTTGTTATTATGCAATAGAGATATGATCATCAAATTGATGATTGAAGTGGTCCTGACATTCAATCAAGACCCAATATTGGTACTATATCTTTTGGTGATCCTATCCCACCCAAAAGATTACACAGAAGAGAGACTGTACTAAGGGATGTTGATGATGAGGAACTCCATGAAGATGAAGAAGAAAATAAGGTATTAAGATACATTACAATTGGAGAGACATCATAAGAGGATGATGAAGTTGAATGAAGCCGTGATGAATTTGAGACCACTGTTGATGACTTTGATGAGGAATTACTAACTACTAGTCCTTTTATAGGATATACAGAAGTGGGAGAAATTGAAGAAGAAGATAATATTGGATTGGTTGGAGAGGAAATTGATATGGTTGTGGTTGAATGTTTTGTAGAATAAATTGGTGATGACTCTCCTATTGATGTAATTGATAAAAGATGAATAGAATAGGTGAATCTAGTTGACCGAGATAATTCTCCAAGTGAGGGGGAGGAACCTATTTCCACAGGTTTTTTTTTTGATTCTCATGAAATAAGAGATTGGTCCGAAGACCCCAGATTCATGGTCTTCGGTGTAGTCAATGAAGATTTTGATGATGAAAAACCAAACAAAGACCTCCAATTAATTTTGTTTCAGAGACCAATATTATGCAACTGGTAGTTCTTCTACCTAAGGTATATGTGTAGAAGGGTGACATGGATACAATAAAATCATATTTGAAGAGATTCTTTTATGAGAGATCCAATGGGTTAGAGAGACTAGTGGCTCTCAAACAAGATCTTGTGCCATCTTCTTTGGAATGAATAATCTCTATATTTCACATCAACATTCTATATGAAGTGGTGGAATTCCAGAATCTAGTCATAACATTAGAAGAATTTTTGGAATCTCTAAATAGTTGGTTATGTGTTTAGACTCATTTATGGCTTCTATATATCAATTTGACAAAGACAGTATGTATTTAAGAGTGTTTTTTATAAAATGGTTACTGGGATTGAAGACATGAAGAAGTCTATGGTGACACATGTGAGTGGTTTGGATGATGATGTAAAGAAGATGATCAGTGGACTGACCAAGACTTTTAAGGAAATAATTACTTTTTACCATTGCAACTCTGTTATCATCATATTCTTCATCATCCTCTCATATTGTTGTTCTAGAAGTTTTCAGATTAGTTGATATGAAAGAATGGGAGATGCTCTCTAGTGAAATTATGTCAGACCCTCAGTCTATAACTCAAGTCATTTACAATACCAAATACATTCATAATCATGGAGGAGATTACATGAGGGAAGATTCCCATATTCAGAAGTCCATAAAAGATCAAGTTGAATTCTATTATAAATGGGAGTACACAGATTATTGAATGGAAGGACACTTCAAGCTGTTGTTGGAGAACATGAGGATCCCACCTATCAAATAGGATTTGAGGATCAAGTTATCTTTCTTAGATAGTTGAATGATGCTTTCAAAATGGTAATGCGAGAACAAGTATGATTTCATTTCATCTATGGAATGTGGAGGGAGCATCATTTTGGATTTCAAGAATATCATTATACCCTTCCTCCATGTAGATTGCACTCCCATTATTGTTCCTATGGGCTTACTATAAGGACCCAGCCACATTACTTAATATTGAATTAAATGAATAATTCACATTTAGGATCTTTTCAGGTTTATAGTTTTAGAGAATTAAATCATATCTATTACATATCAAAAGATTACACTGTAGACACTTCTATAAAGTTTCCTTTTTTTTTACAAAACATGAACTCTTGAAAAAAAAGATTCATGTATGGTTCCATTTTTAAGACATCATGAATTTTCCTTGATCCCATCATTGACCCTATTCCACATTATTTCCTATGAAAAATATTTCAAAAAAACTAGGGATGAGTACAAAAAGCTCAGTAAGGGTTACACAAAGAAGGAAAACTGTTAGTTTTTCAAAATAACAAGTAAACCATGAATACTTTATCAAAGTAATAATTTTCACTTTTATGAAGTAGTGAATACTCTCCACTGAATAAAAGATCATTACTTACCCTTTTGTAACCAAAAGATTACCATAATACCCATATAAAGAACATATAACATATAAATGTAACTTGGGATATAAACATACTTAAATGGAATAACCATACGGTCGACTTCCACACATATCACATAATATAATTTCCATATGACCAAATTCTGTACCCAATGAATTTGAGGTTATAACATAACCACCCATCCTGGTATTCACGTCACCACCCTTCATATGGTTTATCATGTAACCACCTGTCAAATGTCCAAGTACCATTATAAAATTGTAAGACATAAAACAAATATAATGGAAAGAAAACATTTCCACATTTCGATCAAAAAATATCACATAAATATATTGACATAACAACTGCATTATAAAAACCATTTTCAATACCAAAATACATAAAAGAGTATATTGTATTTATTTTATTTTAAAAAACATTACGAATTGTTGATGATGCCAAAGACCAATTAAAACTCACGGCGGCAAAAAGGTCATTGTCACTGCATACGTTAAAAAGAATCATAATTTTTGCCATTTAGTAAAACTCTTCATAAAAAAGATTCCTTTTTTATAAAATTAAAATTCAAAGGGGTTTATACACTGTATAAAATAAAGTCTTGTATTAGAACAAATTATGCCTCAATGAAAGGAGATTGAGATAAAGTCCCTTACCTCGTGTCCAATGTGACGCAATTTCTCTTTAATCACTTGAATAATTAACTAATGTTAATTTCTAATTTCTTAAGAAACATTTCCAAGATTATTATTATTTTTATATAACTTATTTCCATGTTATAAACATTGTGTAATCATTTTAGTTAATAACGTTTGTTTTGTCGATATTTGGTACTTAAGTCAAAAATGGACTTCTTACAATTAAATGTTGTTCATGTGGTCAAAGGTTCATTATATCCAGAATGATATTCATGATTTGGATATCATACATATCATATATATCAAGCATATACATGTATTTATAATAGTATATAACATTTAGTGGTAAGAAACAAAATGCACCGTTCATGGAGACGGTAAGCCGTACTTATGCATAAATGCTACTTTAAATTTTATTTAGTATTTAGTTTAGTGAAATCATAATGATATAAGGTTATATTATAATTCCAGTATAATATCATAGATAATATCATTAACTCCATACTTTATACATCCCACATATGGCATTAACGAATCAAATCACTTTGAGGGGAGGTAGTCTGCACTTCCTAAAATGAAATTATCGTGTTTACCCATATGGAAACCATATAGGTATGACATAAATGAATAAATAAAGAAACATAAGGAAAACAAAACCTAATATATATCATATATAAATATAGTGACATATAAATGGCCACCATGAAAGGTGTTAAAAGAAGATTGAACAATCATCGTTTCATGAGGTAGAAATTCGCCAACCACAGAAATAGTATGTTCTTTAACCATTAGACAGTGGTGTGTGTAATTGTAAATGAAATACCTCTCACAAAAATATCCTAGTATATTAAATATACTGGTGTTGTTACAAAATAAATTAATAAAAAGCGTTTAGGTGGTTGGAGAAGCAAAATAAAACAAAATAACACAAGTGAAGACATTACATTTAAATCGGGTAACTCCTCTTGGTTTGAACCAAAAGGGTTTCATGAAGAGATTTCTACCTATGGTAAGTAATCTAGGAGGAGGAGAAGGATGTGTAGAGATAAAATGAGCAGATATTGGTCGAGCCAGATGCTTGAGAGGTGTGGGTAATGTTGTAGAGGTGGGGGCCTTTTATAAGAGTATAGGAGGGGCACTCTTGGAAATTTATAAAAGGTTACATCATTATATAATGAGTTTCGGATTTCAAAGGTCCCAAAATTATATATTGATAGGATAAGGTGATAAGGGTTCGAAATAAACCCATCCTATAGGTTTTTTACAAGTGTATGTCTTATATTTTACATTATATTTTCATTTTATTTAAATCGTTAAATAATGAGGTAATTGCTGCATCATCAGGGTGTCATAAATAATTTAATTTATTTAATGTCTAAAAATTATAAAACAAATAATATGATGAATGAAATATTTTTATCTTTCTAATGAATATTAATAGTCAAAATTATGACTTGTATATCCCCATGTAAATTTTTTTTTGTAAAATATTACATGTGTGTGACATTTTTATTGTAACTTTAAATAAACAGTTATTAATGACATTTTCTTAATGAAGGGGTCCATGGGGTCCCCAAGTTTACCCATGGATTGTTTGGGTCAGCCATGACGCATCCAATAAGGTTAGGACATGTGTCAAGGTAGTGTTATATTATTAAAACATTATTTTTACCTTAAATTAAACTAATTACCTCCAATCACAATTAATAAACTTAAAAGTTACTATTCACCAATAAAGTATTCTAATCCCATTGAACCAAATTTTACATCCTAATGACAACCATGTATGTCAAATTTTTGAAATTCAAATGGCAGAAGTGGTAAAGTTTCATTTAAATGAAAAATTAGTTTTTTAACTGCCACTTAGTGGTTTCAATATTTATCAAAAATTGAATTTTCTCATAAAAATACCAAAAATTCACCCGATGTTATATTTGATATTCCAAATTCAAAAATGATGCCTATTTTACAAAATTCAAAACATATAAGTTGCATTAATTAATTTAAGTATTACTTCCCGCTGTCAAAACAAAAAGTGTGTTTTTAAGAAACAATATATATAATAAGAT
Source organism: Viscum album (assembly GCA_963277665.1). NCBI lineage: Eukaryota > Viridiplantae > Streptophyta > Magnoliopsida > Santalales > Viscaceae > Viscum > Viscum album. The sequence continues at coordinate 1,665,786,090 of OY728137.1, forward strand.
TGACACTAGTTTAAGTCCAATTTCAAAGTGAAGTTAATTCAAATGACCACTATTGGATTAAATGGTAAAAATATATTTTAATTTCACTTTAAAACCAATTAAAAATATAATCTAATCATATAAATAAATTATATTAAAAAGTGGTTTTGAATTAAAATAAAACATTTTCCACTTATTCATTAAAAATGAACTTTATCGGAAAAATACCAAAAATTGACACATAGTAAATTTTGATGTCACAATTCCAAAGAAAAATTTTATTTGGTCCAATAGAATGTATATGAGTGAGAAAAACTATATTAAAAGATGATTCTCCATCAAAAGGTGATAAGTCGTCCTTTTAGTGAATATTAGAGTATCTATGCCTAAAATTGAATTCTTTTCTTATTTTAAGCCTTTATCATTTTTTAGATAAATGAAAAAACTTTTAAAAAACATATATAATAATATTTTAGTTATTTATATTCATTCCCGCCAATATAATGACTACGTGTTAGCTACCATTTGAAATAATATTATTATATTACTAGTGTACAATGTTAGATTTCCAAGAAACTCATTGTTGTATATCGGGTACGCTATCGAACATAGCAACCCCTTTAAAGTAAAATTAATATTTAATTCAAAAATATTAATAAATATTAAAATTTCATATTCATTATTTACCTGGGTTGTTACATACTCCCCCCCTTTTGGGAATTGCGTCCTCAAAATTGTATTCACTTATCAAAATAAGTGGGGGTATTTATCCCTCATAGCATTTTCAGATTCCCATGTTGTGTCTTCAACCATATGGTTTTTCCACAAAACTTTACATGGTGAATTACCTTATTCCACAACACATTCTCTCTATGGTCAAGAATTTGGACTAGTTCTTCTTCATAAGAGAGATTCTATTCCAACTAAACCACCTCTGGGCTCAAAACATGAGATGGATCTGGAATATACTTTTTCTACAACAAACCATGAAAAACATTGTGTACCTGGGACAAACATGGAGGTAAATCCATTGGGTAATCAACTGATCCAACTCTCTCCAGAATTTCATATAGTCCAATGAATCTTAGACTCATCTTTCCATTCTTACCAAATCGCATCACACATTTCCATGGTGAAACTTTGAGAAAAACAAGATCACCAACCTCCAAAGAGAGATCCTTCCTCCTTTTGTCTGTATAAATTTTCTGTCTTCTCTAAGCTATTCTCATGTGTTTCTAAATTAGTTGAACTTTTTCTACCATATCTTCTACGAATTCTACTCCCATTAGCTTCCTTTCATCAACTTTATCCCAAAAATCTGGAGTTCGACACCGCTTCCCATATAATGCTTCAAATAGAGCCATCTGTATACTTGAATGAAAACTGTTATTATATGAAAATTCAACCAAAGAAATATGTTGGTCCCAATATACCTGATAATCCATCGAGTAATCACGTAACATGTCCTCCATGGTCTGAATTGTTCGTTCTGACTGCCCAACTGATTTCATAAGAAAAGATGTACTAAAATTTAATTCAGTACCCAACGACTTCTGAAGGCCTTCCGAAAAGTTAGAAGTAAACCTGGGATCACGATCAGATACAATGGAGTGTGGAACTCCATGCAACCTAACTATCTTTTTAACATACAACCGAGAAAGTTGATCCAGAGACAAAGTATCTCAAATAGGAAGGAAATGAGCAGATTTAGTCAATCGATCAACAATAACCTAGATTGCATTCTTACCTTGAGATGTCTTTGGTAATCCCAAAACGAAGTCCAAGGATATATTTTCCCATTTCCAATCTGGCACCAGTAATGACTAAAGCATCCCTTTCGGTAACTTTCGCTCTTTCTTATCTTGCTGAAAAGTCAAACACTTCATAGTAAAATCAACAATATATCTTTTCATTCCATCCCACCAGTAATACTCCCGCAGATCTCTGTACATCTCAGTACTGCCAGGATGAACTGAAAACGAGAAACTATGAGCCTCACATAACAACTCATTCTTCAACTGTGAATCACTAGGCACACATAATCTCTTCCCAAAACTCAAAAAACAATAATTATCAATGTTAAATTTAGGTAACTTTCCCTTCATAAGAAACTCTACCTTTTTCTACAACTCACTGTCTTGTTTCTGTGCTTGATTATTTCTGTCTGATAGAGACGATTTAACTGATACCTGATACAAAACAGAAGAACATCCTACACCAACAACATCTATGCCAAAGTTCATCAAATCCTTAACCAAAGTATCATGTTCCAAACATAACATGGTTAATGAAGCATTAGTTTTTCTACTAAAAGAATCAACCACTTTATTTTCTTTTCCTGGATGGTAATGAATTGTACAATCATATCCTTGATTAATTCCCAGCCATATCCTCTGTCTCATGGTCACTTATTTCTCAGTTAATATATAAATTAAATTTTTTTTATCAGTATATATTTCACACTTTACTCCATACAAATGATGTCTCCATATTTTTAAAGAAAAAACAACAGAACCTACTTACAAATCATGTGTAGGAAAATTTACCTCATGAATTTTCAACTGATGTGAAGCATAATCAGTTACCTGATCATTCTACATCAGGACACAACCATGTCCCTTCAATGAAGCATCATTGTAGAAAACAAACTGACCATTCCTGGATGAAAGTTCCAAAACTAGAGAATTCACCAATCTTCTTTTCAACTCCTGAAAACAACCATCACATTATTTTTTCTAGATGATCTTAACACCCTTCCGAGTTAGCTTAGTCATTGGACGAGTTAACCATAAAACTTTTCAATAAACCTGCGGTAGTAAGCTTCCAAACCAAGAAAACTACGGATCTTGGTTACATTTGTGGGTCTTGACCATTATTCAACAACTTTTGTTTTAGCATGATCAACAGTTATGCCATATTTTGAAATAATGTGACCAACGAAAGAAATTTTTTGTATCCAAAACTCACACTTGCTGAATATTCCTTACAGTTTCTTTTCTTTTAAGGTTTGCAAGATAACCCTTAAATGACTTTCATGCTCCTATTTACCTTTATAAATCACCAATATATCATCAATATTATCACTATCCCTGATATTCTTCACCATCGACCACCACTGATCAGCTTCACCTTCAAAACGGTAAATATCAAGACTAACCTTTTGATGTTATGAACACTACATGACATCAAAAATCTTCTCCATTGCTTTAATCCACACTTCTGCTGGAACAGGGTCAGATGATCCTCTTAATGATGGGGGATATTGCCTCATGAAATGTTCCACCACTAACATGTTCCTCTATGGTTGATCTGGCTGATCGCGTGCATGGATACCACCACCATTAATAGCATGAGTCAACTGTGCCATCACTGCAACAAACTATTCAGTTTCGATTCCAACCATCTTAGGTAGCTGGTTTGGAAGGTTGTCTTCTTCATGATGTCGTCCCAACATAGCTTCCATGTTTCCTCTATGAAAAACCATTCTGAACATAGAAATATCTTAGGTGAAGCAACATGGTAATCTTTAAATGTTATATCATTTCAATCATACCATATGTTAATTTATAAATTTAACAATTTTCTAACTCCAAAAGTTGTCTAAACTGACCTCTGATACCAACTATAAGGACTCGGCCTTAAACATTGCATAATATTTAATTAAATGAATAACTCACATTGAGGATCATTTCAGGTTTAGAGTTTTAGAGAATTAGATCATAACTATTACATCTCAAAATATTACACAGTAGAAACTTCTACAATGTTTCCTTCTTTTACAAAACATGAACTCTTGAAAAAAAAGTGTCATGTCTAGTTTCATGTTTAAGGAAGCATTAATTTTCCTTGATCCCATCCTTGACCCTATTCCACATTATTTCCTATGAAAAACATTTCACAAAAACATGGTATAAGCATAAAAATATCAGTAAGGGTTACACAAAGAAGGGAAACTGTTAGTTTTTCATAAAAATAAGTAAACCATGAATACTTTATCAAAATAATACTTTTCACCTTTATGAAGTAGTGGATACTCTCCACTGAATGAAGATCATTAATTACCCTTTTGTAACAAAAAGTTTTCCATAAAACCCATATAAAGAACACATAACATATAATGGTTACTTGGGACATAATCATACCTAAATGGAATGACCTTACGGTTGACATCCACACATATCATTTAATAGAACAGCCATACAACTGACTTCCATACCCAATGCATTGGAGGTTATAACGTAACCACCAATCCTAGTATTCATGGCACCACCTGTCGTCTGGTTTAACACGTAACCACCTGTCAAATGTCCAAGTACAATTATATAATCATAAGACTTAAAAAAATATAATGGAAAGAAAACATTTCCACATTTTGATAACAATATATCACTTAAATATATTGACATAACAACTCCATTATAAAACAAATTTAATACCAATATAAATAAAAGAGTATATGGAATATGTTTCATTTTAAAAAACATTACGACTTGTTGAGGAAGCCAAAGGCCAAATAATACTCGTGACGGCAGAAAGGTCATTGTCACCACGTATGTTAAAAATAAACACACTTTTTTTCGTTTAGTAAAAATCTTCGTGGAAAAAGATTTAGTTTTGTATAAGATTAAAATTAAAAGGGTTTTATACACTATATAAAAGAAAGTCTTTTATTAGAACAAATTATGCCTCAATGAAAGGAGATTGAGATGAAGTCCCTTACCACGTGTCTGACGTGACTCGATTGCTCTTTAATCTCATGAATAATAAACTAAAGTAAATTTTTACTCACTTAAGAACCTTTTCAATGTTTATTATTCCATTTATATAAATTATTTACATGTTATAAACATTTTGTAATCATTTAAGTTAATAACGTTCGTTTTGTCAATATTTGGTACTTAAGTCAAAATTGGACTTCTTACAATTACATGTGGTTCATGTGGTCAAAGATTAATTATATCCAGAATGATATTCATGATTTAGATATCATATATATCTTATATATCCAGAATATACATATATTTATAATAGTATATAACATTTAAAGGTAAGAAATGAAATGCACCATTCATGGAGACGGTAAGCCGTACGTATGCATGAACGCTACTTTCATTTTTATTTCGTATCTAATGAAGTGAAATCCTAATGATATAAGGGTATGTTATAAGTATAGTATAATATCATATATAATATCATTAACTCCATCCTTTATACATCCAATATATGGCATTAATTAATCAAATCACTTTGAGGGGGCGGTAGTCCGCACTTCCTAAAATGAAATTACCGTGTTTAACCATAATGGAAACCATAAAGGAATGTCATAAATGAAAAAATACAGAAACATAAGGAAAAAATAAACATAATATACATCATATATAAATATAGTGACATCTTAATGGCCACCATGAAAGGAGTTAAAAGAAGATTGACCAATCATCGTTTCGTGAGGCAGAAATTCGCCTACCACGGAGACAGTATGTTCTCTAACAATTATACGGAGGTGTGTGTAAGTGTAAATCAAATCCCTCACATAAAAATATCATAGTATATTTAAGATACTGGTGTTTTTTCAAAATAAATGAATAGAAAGATTTTATGGGGTTGGAGAAGAAAAATAAAACAAAAGAATACAAGTGAAGACATTACCTTTAAATCGGGTAACTCCTCTTGGTTTGAACCAAAAGGGTTTCTTGAAGAGCTTTCTGCCAATGTTAAGGATTCTGGGATGAGGGGAGGGATGTGGAGAGATAAAATTATTTGATCTTGGTCGAAAAAAAAGCTTTAGAGATGTGGGTAAGGTGGTAGAGGTGGGGTCCTTTTATAAGTGGAGAGGAGGGGAACTCTTGGAAAGTTATAAAATGTTACTTTATTATATAATGAGTTTCATATTTTAAAGGTCCACAATTAAATATTTTGAGGATACGGTGATAAGGGTTCTATATACAACCATCCAATAGGTTTTTGACAAGTTTATATCTTATATTTTACATTATCATTTCATTTTATTTAAATCGTTAAATAATGAGGCAATCGCTGCATCATCATGGTGTCATAAATAATTTAATTTATTTAATGTCTAAAAATTATAAAAAAGTAATATGATGTAAGAAATAATTTTATATTTCAAATTAATATTTATAGTCAAGATTATGACTTGGATAACTTCATGTAAAAAGTTTTTTAGAAAAACAATACATGTTTGTGACATCATTATTTTAACATTAAATAAAAAGTTATTAATGACATTTTCTTACCCATGTAGCTCCATGGGGTCCCCAATTTGACCCATGGATTATTTTGGTCGGCCATGAAACATCCAATAAGGGTAGGACATGTGTCAAAGAAATTTCATATTATTAAAAAAATATTTTTACCTTAAATTACACTAATTACATCTAATGGAAATTAATAAACATAAAAGTTACTATTCACCAAAAAATATTTTAATCCCATTGAACCACATTTTACATCCTAATGAAAACCATGCATGTCGGATTTTTGAAATTCAAATCACATAAGTGTTAATGCTTCATTTAAATGATAAATCAGTTTTTTAACTGCCAGTTAGTGGTTTCACTATTCATCAAAAATTGATGTTTTTTCAGAAAAATACCAAAAATTCACCCTAAGCTATATTTGATATTCAGAAATTAAAAAATGATTTCTATTTTACAAAATTCAAAACATATATGTTGCATTAATCAATTTATTAATTAATTCCAGCTGTCAAAACAAAAAGAGTATTTTTAAGAAATAATATATATCAAAAGATTGACACTAGTTTAAGTTCAATTTCAAAGTGAAATTAATTCCAATTACCACCATTGGATTAAATTGTAAAAATATATTATAATTTCAAATTAAAACCTAATAAAAATATAGTCTAATAATATAAATAAATTAAATTAAAAATATGTTTTGAATTAAAATACAACATATTCCACATATTCATTAAAAATAAACTTTATCTGAACAATACCAAAAATTTTCACAAAGTATATTTTGATGTCCTGATTATAAAGAAGAATTTTATTTATTCCAATATAATGTATATGAGTGACAAAAACTATATTAAAAGACGGGTCTCCATCAAAAGGTGATAAGTTGTCCTTTTAGTGAATATTAAAATATCTATGCCTAATATTGAATTCTTTTCTTATTTTCCGCCATTATCTTTTATTGGATTAATGTATAAACATTTAACAAACATATATAATAATATTTTTGTTATTTTTATTCATTACCGCTAATAAAATGACTACGTGTGAACTACCATTTGAAATAATATTATTATATTACTAATATGCAACATAAGATTTCAAAGAAACTATTTGTTGTGTATCGGGTACGCTATCAAACATAGAAACCCCTTTAAAGTAAAATTAATATTTAATTCACAAATTTTAATAAATATTAAAATGTCTTATTCTTTATTTACCTAGGATGTTACATCCTTCCCCCCTTTTGGGAATTGCATCCTCACATTTATATTAAATTATCAAAATAAGTGGGGGTATTTATCCCTCATAGCATTTTCAGATTTCCATGTTGCCTCTTCAACCATATGGTTTTTCCACAAAACCTTTACCTGGTGAATTAACTTATTCCGAAACACATGCTCTCTACGGTCAAGAATTTGGAATGGTTTTTCGTCATAAGAGAGATTCTCCTCCAAATAAACCACCACTGGGCTCAAAACATGAGATGGATCTGGAATATACTTTCTCAACATCGAAACATGAAAAACATTGTGTACCTGGGACAAATTTGGAGGTAAAGCCACTCGGTAAGCAACTGATCCAACTCTCTCCATAATTTCATATGATCCAATGAACCATGGGCTCAGCTTTCCTTTCTTACCAAATCATATCACAAATTTCCATGGTGAAACTTTGAGAAAAACATGAACACCAACCTCAAAAGAGAGATCCTTCCTCATATTGTCTGCATAACTTTTCTGTCTGCTCTGAGCTGTTCTCATGTCTTTCTGAATCAGCTAAACTTTTTATGCCATCTCTTCTACCAATTCTAGTCCCATCAAATTCCTTTCATCTACTTCATCCCAAAAAGCTGGAGTTTGACACTGCTTCCCATATAATGTCTCAAACAGAGTTATCTTTATACTGGAATGAAAACTGTTATTATATGAAAATTCAACCAAAGAAAGATGTTGGTCCCAACATCCCTGATAATCCATCGAGCAAGCACGTAACATATCTTTCATGGTCTGAATTGTTCATTCTGACTGGAAAGCTGACTGCGGATGAAAATCTGTACTAAAATTTAATTCAGTACCCAATGACTTCTGAAGGCCTTTCCAAAAGTTAGAAGTAAACCTGGGATCATGATCAGATACAATGGAGAGAGGAAATCCATGCAACCTGACTATCTCTTTAGCATACAACCGAGAAAGTTGACCCAGTTAAAAGTATCTCGAATAGGGAAGAAATGAGCAAATTTAGTCAATCGATCAACAATAACCCAGATTGCATTATTACCTAAAGATTTCTTTTGTAATCCCACAATGAAGTCAATGGATATATTTTTCCATTTCCACTCTAGCATCAGTAATTACTGAAGAATCACCTTCTGTAACTGCCGCTCTTCTTTAACCTATTGAAAAGTCAAACATGTCATAGTAAAATCAGGAATATCTCTTTTCATTCCATCCCACCAGTAATACTCCCGAAGATCTCTGTACATCTTAGTACTTCCAGAATGAACTGAAAATGGGGAACTATGAGACTCACATAACAACTCATTCTTCAACTGTGAATCACAAGGCACACATAATCTCTTCCCAAACCTCAAAACACAATCATTATCAATATTAAATTCTGGTAACTTACCCTTCTAAACCAGCTCTACATTTTTATGCAACTCACTTTCTGGCTTCTGTGCTTGCTTAATTCTGTCTCATAGATAAGAATTCATTGATACCTCAAACAAAACAGAAGAAATTTCTGCACCAATGACATTTATTCCAAAGTTCATCAAATCATTAAACAAAGTATCACATTCCAAATGTAACATGGTTAATGTAGCATTACTTTTTCTACTCAAAGCATCACCCACATTATTATTTTTTCCGGATGGTAATGACTTGTAAAATCATAATCCTTGATTAATTCTAGCTATATCCACTGTCTCATGTTCAATTCTTTCTGAGTGAATATATATTTTAAACTTTTGTGGTCATTATATATTTCACACTTTACTCCATACAAATGATGTCTCCATATTTTTAGAGAAAAAACAACAGCAGCTAATTCAAAATAATGTGTAGGGTAATTTACCTCATGAATTTTCAACTAATGTGAAGCATAAGAAACTACATGATTATTCTGCATAAGGACGCAACCAAGTCCCTTCAATGGAGCATCAATATAGATAACAAACTCTGCATTCCTGGAAGGAAGTTCCAATACTGGAGCATTCACCAATCTTATTTTAAACTCATGAAAACAATAATCACATTCTTTTGCACAGATAAACTTAACACCCTTCTGAGTTATCTTAGTCATTGGACTAGATAAATGTGAAAAATTTTCAAAAAACCTTTGGTATTTACCTTACAAACAATGAAAACAACGAATCATGGTTACATTTCTGGGTCTTTGCCATTTTTCAACAACTTTTGTTTTAGCAGGATCAACAGTTATGCCATTTTTTGATACAATCTGACCAAGGAAAGAAATTATTTGTAGACAAAACTCACACTTGCTGAATTGTCTATACAGTTTATTTTCTTTTAAGGTTAGCAATATAACCCTTAAATGACATTCATGCTCCTCTTTAACTTTAGAAAAAACCAAAATATCATCAATCTCATCAAAATCCCTGCTTTTTTCACCATCGACCACCACTGATCTGCTTCACCTTAAATATGGTAAACTGAAAGACTAACCTTTTGATGTTCTGAACACCCCATGACATCAAAAATCTTCCCCAATTCTTTAATCCAACCTTCAGCTAACACTGGGTCAGATGATCCTCTGAGTGATGGGGGATGTTGCCTCATAAAATGTGCCACCACTGACATATTCCTCTGTGGTTGATCTGGCTGATCTCATGCATGGATACCACCACCATTTATATCCTGAGTCAACTGTTACATCACTACAACAAACTGTTCGGTTCTGATTCCAACCATTTTAGGTTGCTGGTTTGGAAGGTTGTCTTCCTCTTGATGTCATCCCAACATAGCTGCCTTGTTTCCTCTGTGGAAAAACATTCTGAACGTAGAAATATCTTAGGCAAAGCAACATGTTAATCTTTAAAAGGTATATCATTCCAAGAATACCATAAATTAATTTATAAATTTAACAATTTTCTAACTCCTACAGTTGTCTAAACCGACCTCTAATACCAACTATAAAGACCTGGCCTTAAACATTACTTAATATTGAATTAAATGAATAATTCACATTGAGGATGTTTTTAGTTTTAGAATTTTAGAAAATTAGATCATAACTATTACATCTCAAAAGATTACATAGTAGAGACTTTTACAAAGTTTCCTTTTTTTATAAAACAGAAACTCTTGAAAAAAATGAGTCAGGTCTAGTTCCATGTTTAAGACATCATGACTTTTCCTTGATCCCAACCTTGACCGTATTCCACATCATGTACTTTGAAAGACATTTCAAAAAAACTTGGTATGATAATAAAAGCTCAGTAAGGGTTACAAAAAGAAGGAAAACTGTTAGTTTTTCAAAACAAAAAGTAAACCATGAATACTTTATCAAAGTAATACATTTCACCTTTATGAAGTAGTGAATACTATCCTCTGAATAAAAGAACATTACTTCCCTTTTTGTAACCAAAATATTACCATAAAACCCATATACAAAAACACATAACATATAAAGGTAACTTGGGACATAAACATACTTAAATGGAATAACCATACAGTCGACTTCCACACATATCAATTAATGGAATAGCCATATGGCCGACTTCCATACCCAATGCATTGGAGGTTATAATGTAATCTCTTGTCCTTGTATTTACAGCACCACCCGTCATATGGTTTATCACATAACCACCCATCAAATGTCCAAGTACCAATATAAAATCATAAGACATAAAACAAATATAATGGAAAGAAAACATTTCCACATTTCAGTCACAATGTAGAACTTAAATATATTGACATAACAACTCCATTATAAAGACCATTTTCAATACCAAAATACATAAAAGAGTATGTGGTATTTATTTCATTTTAAAAAACATTATGGCTAGTTGAGGAACCCAAAGACCAAATAATACTCGCGGAAGCAGAATGGTTGTTGTCACCGTGTACGTCAAATAGAAAACTACATTTTGTCGTTTAATAAAACTCTTCATAGAAAAATATTAATTTTGTATAAAGTTAAAATTCAAAGGGTTTTATACACAGTGTAAAATAATGCCTTGTATTAGAACAAATTATGCGTCAATGAAAGGAGATTGAGACGAAGTCCCTTACCTCGTGTCTGATATGACTTGATTAATCTTTAATCTCCTGAATAATAAACTAAAGTTAATTTGTACTTGCATTTGAACCTTTTCCAAGTTTATTATTCCTTCTATATAACTTATTTACATCTTATAAACATTATTTAATCATTTATGTTAATAACGTTCGATTTGATGATATTTGGTACTTTAGTCAAAAATGGACTTCTTACAATTAAATGTTGTTCATGTGGTAAAAGGTTCATTATATCCAGAATTATATTCATGATTTGGATATCATATATATCATATATTTCCAGCATATACATGTATTTATAACAGTATATAACATTTAGAGGTAAGAAATTAAAGGCATCGTTCATGGAGACTGTAAGCCGTACGTATGCATGAACGCTACTTTCATTTCTATTTCGTATTTAATGGAGTGAAATCATAATGATATAAGGGTATATTATAATTCCAGTATAATATCATAGATAATATCATTAACTCCATCATTTATACATCCCACATATGGCATTAACGAATCAAATCACTTTGAGGGGGCGGTAGTCCGCACTTCCTAAAATGAAATTTTCTTGTTTACCCATAATGGAAACCATAAAGGTATGCCATAAATGAAAAAATACCAAAGAATAAGGAAAACATAAAGATAATATATATCATATATAAATATAGTGACATCTTAATGGCCACCATGAAAGGTTTTAAAAGAAAATTGAACAATCATCGTTTCATGAGGCTGAAATTTGCCAACCACAGAAACAGTATGTTCGTTTACCGTTAGACGGAGGTGTGTGGATGTTTAAATCAAATACCTCTTATAAAAACATCCTAGTATATTTAAGATACTGTTTTTGTTACAAAATAAAGGAATAAAAAGAGTTTAGGGGGTTGGAGAAGCAAAATAAAACAAAATAACACAAGTGAAGACATTACCATTAAATCGGGTAACTCCTCTTCGTTTGAACCAAATTTTTTTCTTGAAGAGATTTCTCACAATGTTAAGGATTCTAGGATTAGGATAGGGATGTGTAGAGATAAAATGATCAGATATTGGTCTATCCAAAGGGTTGAGAGGTGTGGGTATGATGGTAGATTTGGGGGCCTTTTATAAGAGGAGAGGAGGGGCACTCTTGGAACGTTATAAAATGTTTCTTTATTATATAATGAGTTTCGGATTTTAAAGGTCCCACAATTATATAATTCTAGTATAAGGTGATTAGGGTTCGAAATCCACCCATCCAATATGATTTTAACAAGTTTAGGTCTTAGATTTTACATTATATTTTACATTTTATTTAAATTGTTAAATAATGAGGTAATCGGTGCATCATCATGGTGTCATACATAATTTAATTTATATAATGTCTAAAAATTATAAAGAAAATACTATGATGTAGGAAATATTTTTATCTATCCAATGAATATTTATAATCAAAATTATGACTTGTATAACCCCATGTAAAAATTGTTTTAGTAAGACAATATATGTTTGTGACATTTTTATTTTCACATTAAATAAAAAGTTATTAAGGTCATTTTCTTACACAACTGGCTCCATGGGGTCTCCAAGTTGACCCATGGATTTTTTTGGTCAGCCATGACACATACAATAAGGGTAGGACATGTGTGAAGGTAATTTCATATTTTTAAAAAATTATTTTTACCTTAAATTACACTAGTTACCTCTAATCGCGATTAATAAACATAAAAGTTACTATTCACCAAAAAAAATATTTTAATCCCATTGAACAAAAATTTACATCCTCATGACAAATATGTATATTGGATTTTTGAAATTCAAATCACAGATGTGTTAAGTATTTATTTAAACGATAAATCATTTTTAAACTGCCACTCAGTGGTTTCACTGTTCATAAAAAATTGATGTTTTTCCGAAAAATACAAACAATTCACCCTAAGCTATATTTGATATTCAAATTCAAAAATTAGGTATATATTAAAAAAATCAAAACATTTATGTTTAATTAATTAATATAATAATTAATTCCTAGGTCAAAATAAAAAGCGTCTTTTAAAAAATATATCAAATGATTGACACTAGTTTAAGTCCAATTTCAAAGTGAAATTAATTCCAATGACCACCATTAGATTAAAGGGTAAAAATATATTATAATTTCACATTAAAACCAATTAAAAAGTTAATCAAATAATATAAATAAATTATATTAAAAATAGGTTTTAAATTAAAATACAACATTTTCCACTTATTCATTAAAAATGAACTTTAACGGAAAAATACCAAAAATTTACACAAATAAATTTTGATGTCCCAATTTTAAAGAAGAATTTTATTTAGTACAATAGAATGTATATGAGCGACAAAAACTATATTAAAAGAAAGTTCACCATCAAAAGGCGATAAGTCGACCTTTTTGTGAATATTAGAGTATCTATGCCTAAAATTGAATTCTTTTCTTATTTTAAGCCTTTATCTTTTATTGGATAAATGTAAAAACTTTTAAAAAACATATATAATAATATTTTAGTTATTTATATTCATTCCTGCCAATACAATGACTACCTATTAACTACCATTTGAAATAATATTATTATATTACTAGTGTGTAACGTAAGATTGAAAATAAACTCTTTGTTGCATATCGGGTATGCTATCGAACATAGAAACCCCATTAAAGTAAAATTAATATTTAATTCAAAAATATTAATAAATACTAAAATGTCATATTCCTTATTTACCTTGGATGTTACACTTACCATCTTCCTCTACAGCTTCAGGATCTACCAGTGCTACCCCTTTAATAAACCATGATCAGGCCATCAGAATCATGTATCCAATGATTCCTCATAGGCCCACTAATTATCAGTCTACTTGTGCTTCTCTAGGACATACTACTACCTTGATGACTTCCATACATACTGTTGTGCCTCCATCTTCTAAACCTTCCACCTCATCTCTTAATGACAAAGCTCCATTGGACATCTCAATTATGTTTTGAATGTGCGTTGTCTTGGTTGAAATAGATCGTTGTAATCTTTTGGTATATTGTAATCATATTTCAATAATAATAAAATGATCCTTTGTCTCATTTTGTCATATTTTTTTTATAATAATAATGGGGGAGATGTTTTAAGACTGGATCACATGAATGTATGCTCTAATAAAAGACTATAGCCCTTTAATATATGCTCTGATATATTATCAAAAATAATCATGGTTCAATTTCATGTTTTTTTAAATTATGATACATAATATCTGTATACAAACAAATCTGAAGAGATTATAAAATGTGCTTAACCCTTATTAAAAAATTAATAAATATAAATTTCACTAAATTAATTTCTGATTATAAAAAAGGGGAAGATTGTTGAAAAATTCTTTTTTGATAATCGAAAATCATGATTCATTGGTATAAAAACCATGTTTCATTAATATTTATAGTTTTTATTAGGTAATAAATATGTATTTTTTTAATCCAAGTACTATCTCGATTAAGAGTACAATGAAAAATTTATCTATGTAAATGGTTACTGATAGATGTTACGGACAGAGGTTACTATTATAAGGTTACCGATAGTGGTTTCTGATAATGGTTACCACTAGAAGGTTACTAATAGAGGTCACCGGTTGATGTTACTGCTATAGGACTTCACTACTAAGTTATCAATGCAAGATCATCAATAGAATTCAATCACTCAAAGGCAACTGTTGTAGAGTTACCTTTAGAGGTAACTCCTACAAGCCTGCCGATGAAGCCTACCAATGAAGCATATAGATTAAAGCTACCGATAAAGGATACTGATGAAGTCTATTTATGAATACTACTGTTGAAACTTTATGATGAATAATAACGATTAATCCCACCGATGAAGGCTACCAATAACGGCTACAAATGAATGATACTATTGAGAATGATAAAACTACTAGTCTACTGATACCCACTCTTATACTCCATTGTTTTTCAATTTATTCTAATTATTATAATGGTCATATTTGGAAAATATAATGTTTCTAATATTAATTAATGTTGATTTCAAAAATATCAGGAGACCATATCCTGAGATAGTACGAGGTACGAGGAAGACTACATGTCATTTTCTGATTCCTATTATTAGACCTAAAATAGAAAATAGAAAACAAGGAAGAGATGTAATGGCCCGGACCTCTCCGGCCCATTCCTTTGTCAAAAAGAGGGTCTTGAAGTGATCTGATGGGTTAAATGGTCTTTTCCCACACTTTTCAGATTTTTGTAAGTACAGGTCGTGTAGTGTGAGTACACGCCGTGTACCCCATCGCTGGGTATACCCCATATTGAAGGTTGTGTCCTTGCTGTGTGAAATAAATGGGTACACACCATGTACCCAATACTAAACGCTGTGTAGTCCCTCCCTACATACGTGTTACCCTCAAACCGTGTGTTGAACAGTAAACGGTCGTGTGCCGTGTTGGAGCCGTGTCCTTGCCATGTGAAATCGCCGAGTACACGCCATGTACCATAAAGTACATGCGGTGTACTTTTGTTTTTCATGCCTATAAAAGGAGGGGTCCCCTCCCCCTTATAAAATCACTCATCTCGTCCCATTTCCTCTGAGTAGAGCTCTCCCAAGAGACTCGAAGGCTCATTTTTATTCCATAACTTCTACGTCCGAGCTCCGATTTATGATCCGTCAGCGGGAACGAGATCGTAACGATGAGGCGGAACTTCTGAGATTAGATCTATTGTCTTTCCTTCACCATTTCCTTCCCATCATCCACCTGAGGAGGTTTTTCTAGGATTTGACAAAAGTGATGGATGCCGACAGACGTCTTCTAAAGTTGATCCGGTGGAGCATTGTGAT
Organism: Viscum album; assembly: GCA_963277665.1. Lineage (NCBI taxonomy): Eukaryota > Viridiplantae > Streptophyta > Magnoliopsida > Santalales > Viscaceae > Viscum > Viscum album. Next base: position 1,665,802,359 of record OY728137.1, read on the forward strand.
TAGAACCTGTTGAGGTAGGGGTCATACCTTCTTCTCTCTAATTTGTGCATCATGCGGGGTGGGTGTCCTCTTCTTTATGTGAAACACTTTTGAACCATTTTAATAAAGATAATAACTGGATTATATAACGGGGATGGGATGTTGTGAATGCAGTTAACTTTTTATTTATATCATGTGATATTATGTTGTGAATCGAATAGGATTATGCCTACTGAAAATCACGGTTATAGCATCCCGCCTTTTTATCACATAAACTTTCATTACATTTTACAAAACTGAGGATCTTTAAGGTTTAGTGTCTTGGAAACCAGAAACATTAAACATGAAAACATAAAACATTCGTCTAAAACACTTGAAAGGCTTCTCCTCATGTTCATCCTAGATTCATTACTACATCACATAACCTGGTGACATACATCAAAAGAAAGGGTGAGAAAAAAGCCCAGTAAGGGAAACAAGAGAAACATTTTACATGTGAACTTGAGATACTTCAATAAGGTCATGAAAAGAACTTTAAGGCATGAGAATGAAATCATGAGGCATATCATAATAAAAATAACATTTTCATAACTTGAAGATGTCACAACATCATTTAACATAGAAAATCATGAACATATCACCAAGGTCCATCCCCAAGGTGTCATTTTAAAATTACCAAGGTTATTCACCAATGTATCATGAAAATTGTAATCTCTAGTGGTTACATCATTACCCAATGCATTGGAGCGCTATCAGGGCGCTCCCTTGAATTTTCCTTTATTATCATCTGAGACACATATATCATCATCAAAAATTTCATAAATAACCCATATAGCATAAAATATATGGGTTTCATTTCATAATCATAACGTTTTAAAAACTGCTATAAAGACATGATCTTTACGTCACTTTAAACCCACGGAAGGGGAGAGATGGTTTCATGTATGTAAATCCCGGAATTTAAAATAGAACATTTTTGTATATTTCTACATAACCCTGTAGAAATAAGAGCTTTGATTATTCACTTAATAACATGAAGTAATTTTGAGAAAAAGAGAGGCATTTTGAGACGAAAATTCTGCAGCACAACGACTACATTACAGGTTTTTAGAAAACATTGAAAAGAGAGGGGATATGGGTCAAACAATCATAAATGACCCATAAAACAGTAGAGGGATAGAATATAAGCGATTTAATAACATGGTAATGAAATTTGAAAATATACCATATGAAATGAAGAACATAAAAGGGAGACAAAAATAAAATTTCTCTTATGAAAATTCGGCAGCCTAACTGCGTTACATAAACATCAACCAAAAATGAATTGATGATGTCAAATAGGGTCTCTCGTCAAATGAAAATAAAATATTAGTATGATAGATATAGAGATCATACCCCAACTTAATAAAAAGTAACTTGCAAGATTTGACATGGAATTTGAACTTTGAAAAGGAGAAGGGTGAATGAATCCCTTAAAAATTCGGCAGCCTAACGACGTCACTTAAACATAAACAAAAAAATGAATTGATGAGATCAAATAGGGTCTCTCATAACAGGAACACAAGAGTACAGTATGATAGATATAGATATCATACCCCAATATAACAAAAAGTAACTTGAAAGAATTGACATGAAAATAGAACTTCAAAACGAGAAGGGTGAAGAACCACTTAAAAATTCGGCAGCCTAACGACGCCACTTAAAACATCAAAATACTGAATTGAATAGATCAAATGGGGTCTCTTATCATATGATCATAAAATATCAGTATGATAAATTTAGAGATCATACCATAACATAGTAAAAAGGAACTTGAAATACTTTACATGATAATAGATCTTGAAAAATGTGAAGGGAGAAAGAATCCGTTACAAAAATTTCGACAGCCTAACGGCGCCACTTAAAATTTCATAAAACGAAATAATGAGAGTAATCGGGGATCTCTAATTATGTGAAAATGAAAAGGGCCGTAAAAGGAGTATAAAATAACACCCATTAACATAATAAAATTGAGCATAAAAGAAATTACATAAAAGAGATTTCTTGAAAAGAAAGTGGGAGATCGGTTCCCCTACCTTAAAACGTAACTCTTAAAACTCAAAGGTTGGGAACATGAGGGAATGGGGGCACCTTGGGAGGACTCCTTGAGAGGTAATGAGACCAGAAATTCGTTGGGGGAGAGTGGGGAGTCGAATGGATGAGAGGATGGCTTGGTATTTATAGGGAAAGTGAGGGGACAAGGCATTAATGGCCAAGGGACACCTCATTAGTGGTTTTGGAAAAACCATGGGCTTCCCATGGTATTTTCCCATGGTATTGGACACTTGGGACACCTCATACCTTATATTACAATTCATAAGTCGAACATATTCATTAAAAACATAATACATCATTTAATGATGTCATTAAACACCCGTAACTTAAAAACTGTATTTTCACTATTCATCGAAAATTCAAATTTCTCAGAATAATCCCAAAATTTCACCTTAACCAAATATCAATGCTATGATTTCAAAAATTAACTCCATTTTATAAAAATAATTTTCAAAATATTTTTAATTTATTTTTTAAATAAATACACTATTCACCGAAAATTCATTTTTTCATAAAAAACCCCAAAAATTACTATAACATAATATCGGTGCTCTGAGTTCAAAAATGAAATCCATTTTATAAAAATAATTTTTTTAAATATTTTAAATTTAATTTTTAATTAAAAAACACTATTCACTCGAAAAAACTAATACTTGAATAATAATTATGAAACCGTTATTTAACCATTTTATTGAATCACATTAATTAATCAAGGTGCCTAGATTATATTAATACTTTCTTTAAGTGAGATTACTAATCCATTTGGAAATTTTCCTTTATTATCATGTGAGGCACATATATCATCATCAAACATTTCATAAATAACCCATATAGTATAAAATAAATGGGTTTCATTTCATAATCATAACGTTTTAAAAACTGCTTTAAAGACATGATCTTTACGTCACTTTAAACCCACGAAAGGGGAGAGCGGGTTTCATGTATGTAAATCATAGAATTTAAAATAGAAATTTTTTGTATATATGTGAATAACCCTGTAGAAATAAGAGCTTTGAGTATTCACTTAATAACATGAAGTAATTTTGAGAAAAAGAGAGAGGCATTTTGAGACGAAAATTCTCCAGCACAACGGCTACGTTACAGGGTTTTAGAAAACGTTGAAAAGAGAGGGGACATGGGTCAAACAATCATAAATGACCCATAAAACAGTAGAGGGACAGAATATAAGGGATTTAAGAACATGGTAACGAAATTTGAAAATATACCATATGAAATGATGAACATGAAAGGAAGACAAAAATAAGATTTCTTTTACCAAAATTCGGCAGCCTAACAGCATTACATAAACTTCAACCAAAATTGAATTGACGATGTCAAATAGGGTATCCCATCATATGAACATAAAAGATCAGTATGATAGATATAGATATCATACCCCAACATAATAAAAAGGAACTTTCAAGACTTGACATGGAATTAGAACTTTGAAAAGGAGAAGGGTGAAAGAATCCCTTAAAAATTCGGCAGCCTAACAGCATCACTTAAACTTCAAAAAAGAAATGAATTGATGAGATAAAATAGGGTCTATAATCATATGAAAATAAGAGTCCAGTATGATAGATATAGAGATCATACCCCAACATAACAAAAAAAACTTGAATGAATTGACATGAAAGTAGAACTTCAAAACGAGAAGGGTGAAGAACCACTTAAAAATTCGGCAGCCTAACAGCGCCACTTAAAACTTAAAAATACTTAATTGAAGAGATCAAATGGGGTCTCTCATCATATGATCATAAAAGATCAGTATAATAAATTTAGAGATAATACCCCAACATAATAAAAAGGAACTTTAAATACTTTACATGATAATAGATCTTGAAAAATGAGAAGGGAGAAAGAATCTGTTAAAAAAATTTCGGTATCCTAACGGCGCCACATAAAACATCATAAAACGAAGTAATGAGAGTAAGAGGGGATCTATCATCATGTGAACATAAAAAGGGATGTAAGAGGAGTATAAAAGAACACCCTTTAACATAAGAACATGGAGCATAAATGAAATTACATAAAAGAGATTTCTTGAAAAGAAAGAGAGCGATCAGATCCCTTACCTTAAAACGTAACTCTTAAAACTCAATGGTTGAGACCTTGAGGGATTTGGGGCACCTTGGGAGGACTCCTTGGGAGGTAATGAGACCCGAACATTGTTGGGGGAGAGTGGGGAGTCGAATGGATGAGAGGATGGCTTGGTATTTATAGGGAAAGTGAGGGGACAAGGCATTAATGGCCAAAGGACACCTCATTTGTGGTTTTGGCAAAACCATGGGCCAGCCCATGGTATTTGCCCATGGTATTGGAAACTTGGGACACATCATACCTTATCTTACTATTCATAAGTCTAACATATTGATTACAAACTTAATACATCAATTAATGATGTCATTAAACACCCGTAACTTAAAAAATGTATTTTCACTATTCATCGAAAATTCAACTTTCTCAGAATAATCCCAAAATTTCACCTTAACCAAATATCAATGCTCTGATTTCAAAAATGAACTCCAATTTATAAAAAAAATTATAAATATTTTTAATTTATTTTTTAAATAAATACACCATTCACCGAAAATTCATTTTTTCAGAAAAAACCCCAAAAATTACCATAACATAATATTGGTGCTCTGAGTTAAAAAATGAAATCCATTTTATAAACATAATTTTTTTAAATATTTTTAATTTAATTTTTAATTAAAAAACACTATTCACTCGAAAAAACTAATACTGGAATAATAATTTATGAAACCGTTATTTAACCATTTTATTGAATCACATTACTTAATCAAGGTGCCTAGATTATATTAATACTTTCTTTAAATGAGATTACTAATCCATTTGGAAACATTACTAATCCTAATCATAAAATCACTATTCATAATTTACTATTCATCAAAAATCAAGTTGATCTTATTAGACTCCAAATTTCGTACTGAACATAATTATAGAAGACCATTTTTTGAAAATCATTACACATTTTTAATTATTTAAGGTTTACATAAACATTTTTAAAATATCGTTTTTCTAAAATTCATCAAAAATATGCATACTATATTTAACCGGTTATTTAAAAATTAATAAACTTCATCATAAGGAGAAATCCCATTTTTTATTTAAAAAAAATGATTACACAAGGCAGTTATGGTCTCCTTACATCGCCTCTTATCACACCAGCATAGGACCTAAGTGTAAGGTGTGCTAAGGTGAGAAAATCTGAGGGAGGCTCGGCTAACATCGCACGAGTAGTAATTTCTATCAGTTTGAACTTCTCGCAAAGGCGATTCCGTTCTAGCTTCACACGATGAAGTTCAGCTTGGGTTTGGTCCAGCAAAAAGCCCAGTGGTGCTACCTCTTTCCCAAGTTCTGTTAGATTGGCTTCGATCGGTCCAAGACTACTGGGTGAGGCCATCAAATCTTCTTTCTATAATAATTAACCAAGATTACTTGTATTTAGAGAAAATAATCAAAACATTTAGTTTCCAGCGGTCATATTGACCAATGGTCATATAACTGTATAAACCCAATGGTCTCATTTTAATTATAATCATGTTATCAAATGAAACATTTTTTCTGAGTATAAAAATAAAATAAAATAACACATAAAATTTGGAAACAAGATTTATTCAAAATTGCAGGTCGTTACATTCTTCCCCACTTAAGAAATTGCGTCCTCGCAATTTTTAAAATTGGGTTTTAAAATTTCATTAAAAGTACCACATCGAAAAAGAAGTCAGTAAAATTATTACTTTAAAAGAATGAAAGGGAAGTACAAAGGTCACTCGAGTTAACCCACACTAGGATTCCATGTAGGAAAACATGGACATGGAAGAAAAACAAAGGGTCATGTTCTGGGGGAGAGTGATAGAGAACATGATTAGGGGAAAGTTAACCATAAGAAAATCCCAAACTTATGATGGGTGTAAACGGTCTTTGATTACCTAGTAGGAAACGTAAACCAACAACGTTTTTGTTTTACGTTCCTTTTCTTAATTTTGAGGAATTCATTTACAACATAAAACAAAACCATAAGAAAATATACCTATCTTCATGTAGAGTTTCATTCTTTAATAAGTTTCTACCCAAAACTAATCTTTTCTCCAAAATATGAGCATTCAAAACTACTTGGTCTCATCAAAACACAAGAATCATCTTCATAATCCACAAAATATTAACTATCTATTTCTTCTATCTTTAAACATTATCCAAAAAACAGAAAGGGTAAGGTAAAACACCTCTTCAAAAAGAAAGAATCCCATATGAATGGAATCTACTTTTAAATCTTTAAAGTTCCATGGTACTACCCATATTTCGTCATTGACCATTCGATAAATAATGGTCATTATGATTCCTCAAAATAGACCAAGCTAATATTGAAACCCAAATACAAGAAGGATTGTATAACATAGTCTTCCCAAATAAACTTCATTGTTCATCTCCAAACAACATCAAACACTCATAACATCTTATATCAAAAGTAGCTAATCTAAACATATTTTACCCAAGATAGGTTAATCATTTCCATAAGTAACCTAAATTAATATAAGTCCAACTTAAATTCATCGATTCTTCAAAATATAAGTCATCCTTACCCCTCAATGAAAATATCGTAGTAATCTATTTACCTCGATCATATATAGTCCCCAAAATAGTGAACGTCTTCCAAAATAATAATCATATTTTAATCCCCTAATAATCCCTGTCATATTAATATGACAATCGTCTCATTTCCTATCACATTGGCTGCTGGGACATGTTCTTCCATTTCCTGCCATTAACTAAGAAAAAAACCCATAATTAGGGGCTTAAATACTTAGCCAATAATCATGAAAAGGAACCGAAAGCATATAAGGATAACTTGTAGAAGAAAAGTATACCCTAACCTTTGATCCCCTAGGTTCCCATCTAGGTTATCCATGATCATATATTCTTATGTGAATGTTTATTTTATTTTATCTTTGTTCCTTTAACAATGGTTCATACTAAGCTTATGAATTTACCAAAGCATATCCCCAGGGAGTGTCGTAACCAAGAGTGCAGCAAGGCCCATTGTCGTGTACCAGTTCCCGTTCGAGTCTAGCTCAAAGCGGTGTTTTTGAGTTTTACCCCTATGTACATCTATGCCAGATCCACCTCTACTTGCTCATTTCCAGACAGGGATGTATTTTCTTGGAAACCCCTTACTCAATACTCACCAAAATACCAGGAAGATTTCCTATTTTTTAACTTTTCTATAGGCTTCTTCCAAAAGTTTTCATATCCTAATTTCCACAAATAACTAAACCATCCTTTGATACCAACTATAGTATCCCGTCTTTTTATCACATAAACTTTCATTTCATTTTACAAAACTGAGGATCTTTAAGGTTAGTGTCTTGGAAACCAGGAACTTTAAACATGAAAACATAAAAAATTCTTCTAAAACACTTGAAAGGATTCTCCTCATGTTCATCCTAGGTTCATTACTACATCACATAACCTGGGGACATACATCAAAATAAAGGGTGAGAAAAAATCCAAGTAAGGGAAACAAGAGAAACATTTTACATGTGAACTTGAGATACTTCAACAAGGTCATGAAAAGAACTTTAAGGCATGATAATGAAATCATGAGTCATATCATAATAAAAATAAAATTTTCATAACATGAAAATGTGGATACATAATTTAACATAGGAAATCATGAACATATCACCAAGGTCCATCCCCAAGGTGTCATTTGAAAATTACCAAGGTTATTCACCAAGGTATCGTGAAAATTGTAATCTCTAGTGGTTACATCATTACCCAATGCATTGGAGCACTATCAGGGCGCAACCTTAAATTTTCCTTTATTATCATGTGAGCCACATATATCATCATCAAAAATTTCATAAATAACCCATATAGGATAAAATAAATGGGTTTCATTTCATAATCATAACGTTTTAAAAACTACGTTAAAGACACGATCTTTACGTCACTTTAAACCCACGGAAGGGGAGTACGGGTTACATGTATGTAAACCCCAAAATTTAAAATAGAACATTTTTCTATATATGTGAATAACCCTATAGAAATAATAGATTTGAGTATTCACTTAATAAAATGAAGTAATTTTGAGAAAAAGAGAGAGGCATTTTGAGACGAAAATTCTGCAGCACAACAGCTACGTTACGGGGTTTTAGAAAACGTTTAAAAGAGAGGGGACATGGGTCAAACAATCATAAATGAACCATAAAACAGTATAGGTACAGAATATAAGGGATTTAAGAACATGGTAATGAAATTGTAAAAAATACCATATGAAATGAAGAACATGAAAGGAAGACAAAAATAAGATTTCTCTTATGAAAATTCGGTACCCTAACAGTGTTACATAAACTTCAACCAAAAATGAATTGATGATGTCAAATAGGGTCTCTCATCATATGATCATAAAAGATCAGTATGATAAATTTATAGATCATACCCCAACATAATAAAAATGAACTTGAAATACTTTACATGATAATAGATCTTGAAAAATGAGAAGGGAGAAAGAATCCGTTTCAAAAATTTCGGCAGCTTAACGACGCCACTTAAAACTTCATAAAATGAAATAATGAGAGTAAGAGGGGATATCTAGTTATGTGAACATGAAAAAGGAAGTAAGAGTATTATAAAAGAACACCCTTTAACATACGAACATGGATCATAAAAGAAATTACGTAAAAGAGATTTCTTGAAAAGAAAGAGAGAGATCAGATCCCTTACCTTAAAACGTAACTCTTAAAACTCAAAGGTTGGGAACTTGAGAGCTTGGGGGCACCTTGGGAGGACTCCTTGGGAGGTAATGAGACTAGAACTTCGTTGGGGGAGAGTGAGGAGTCGAATGGATGAGAGGATGGCTTGGTATTTATAGGGAAAGTGAGGGGACAAGGCATTAATGGCCAAGGGACACCTCATTAGTGGTTTTGGCAAAACCATGGGCTTGCCTATGGTATTTGCCCATGGTATTGGCCACATGGGACACCTCATACCTTATCTTACTATTCATAAGTCGAACATATTGATTACAAACTTAATACATCATTTAATGATGTCATTAAACACCTGTAACTTAAAAACTGTATTTTCACTATTCATCGAAAATTCAACTTTCTCAGAATAATCCCAAAATTTCACCTTAACCAAATATCAATGCTCTGATTTCAAAAATGAACTCCATTTTATAAAAATAATTTTCTAAATATTTTTAATTTATTTTTTAAATAAATACACTATTCACCAAAAATTCATTTTTTCAGAAAAAACCCCCAAAATTACCACAACATAATATCAGTGCTCTGAGTTCAAAAATGAAATCCATTTTATAAAAATAATTTTTCTAAATATTTTTAATTTAATTTTTAATTAAAAAACACTATTCACTCAAAAAAACTAATACTTGAATAATAATTTATGAAACTGTTATTTAACCATTTTATTGAATCACATTATTTAATCAAGGTGCCTAGATTATATTAATACTTTCTTTAAGTGAGATTAGTAATCCATTTGGACACATTACTAATCCTAATCATAAAAACACTATTCATAATTTACTATTCATCAAAAATCATGTTGATCTTATTAGACTCTAAATTTCGTACTGAACATAATTGTAGAAGACCATTTTTTGAAAATCATTACACATTTTTAATTATTTGAGGTTTACATAAACATTTTAAAAATATCCTTTTTCTAAAATTAATCAAAAATATGCATACTATATTTATCCGGTTATTTAAAAATTCATAAACTTCATCATAAGAAGAAATCCCAATTTTTATTTAAAACAAAGGATTACATAAGGAAGTTATGGTCTCCTTACAGATCCCCTTATCACACCAGCATAGGACCTATGTGTAAGGTGTGATAATGTTAGAGAATCTGAGGGAGGCTCGGCTAACATCGCACGAGTAGTAATTTCTATCAGTTTGAACTTCTCGGAATGGCGATTCCATTCTAGCTTCACACGATAAAGTTCAGCCTGGGTTTAGTCTAGAGCAAAGCCCAGTGGTGCTACCTCCTTCCCAAGTTCTGTTAGATGGGCTTCGAACGGTCCAAGACTACTGGGTGAGACCATCAAATCTTATTTCTATAATAATTAACCAAAAATACTTGTATTTAGAGACAATAATCAAAACGTTTAGTTTCCTGCGGTCATATTGACCAATGGTCATATAACTGTCTAAACCCAACGGTCTCATTTTAATTATAATCATGTTATCAAATGAAACATTTTTTTGAGTATAAAAATAAAATGAAATAACACATAAAATTAGGAAACAAGAATTATTCAAAATTTTGGGTCATTACAACGGTCTTTCGGGGACATTTCTTGCACAACTAAACGCTGCCCTATCTTTCTAGACCGTTTATGGATGAAAACTTCATGGAATGTTGAAATTGGTTAATCATGTAATGTTGGATGGTTAAATAAAAATATGGAACCCTTGTGTGATCACCCTGGTTGAACTAAATTGGAATAATAAACATGTGGGTGCTGTTGGGGTTAATTTATGTGAAGGGGTGTTTTTTGTGGGTTGTTGTGGACCGGGTGCGCAGCAGGGCTGCAGTTGGCTTGGTTGTGGGTTCGTGATGGGCAGCAGGGCTGTGATGAACAGTATCAAGGGATGATGATGTATGGTGTGGTTGTGGTTATGGTGGTTGGCAGCTGGGCTGCAGGGATGGGGTTGTTTGTTATATGCATGCTTCGTAGTAGTAGTGACGAGGCACGTGATCACTTCTTAGATTAGAAGCCATAGGTTGGGATGAGTGTTTGGTATATATATATATATATGTAACTTTTTGTTTTATCGCACCCCAACCATGATGAGCACTTAGTGTCGAACACTCCCATTTCACGGGAGAGGGTGTTTTCCCCTTAGTTGCTAGCTCCTTCCTGCTCCTTCTTCCCTAGGCTGTGATGGCTTGAGGCGACCTTACACCAAAGACTCTTCAGGTAGGTTTTGATTGGGATTTTTTAGCCTAAGACTCTTTGTGCAGGTTTTACTATTTCCCAAGAACCTTCGGGATGAGGCCCAGGTGTGTACGGGCAGGATACGTGGTTGTGAGGCCCCAGTGTGTGTGGGCGGGATACGTGGTTGTGAGGCCCAGCTGTGTGCGGGCGGGATAGGTGGTTGTGAGGCCCAGGTGTGTGGGGGCGGGATACGTGGTTGTGAGGCCCAGGTGTGTGTGGGCGGGATACGTGGTTGTGTGGCTCAAGTGTGTGTGATAACCGGGTCCTTGTGAAAGCACAACCACCCCGCCTTAACATGTCCTTCAGGTCCTGGCCCACCAGGTACCACCAGTTGCCCCGCAGACATGTGGGGCCCACCCCAGGGTCCACCCACAAGCTTGAACGGGTCATCTGACTAATATGATAGTCCCCACAGGCCAACACATGTCCTTTCCAGTGTGCTTTGTCCCCACTTACACACACCCTAAAAAACTTCCCAGGAGGCCACCCATCATGATCACTACTCCAGGCCAAGCACACTTAACTGTGGAGTTCTAATCAGGCAGGCTCCCTAAAAGAAAGGTGCACCTTGTTGACATGAGTCAGATCAATTAGTCATTTAACCCTTTATCATTTGGGGATGTTACCATCTCCCTCCCTTTAGAGCACAACGCCCTCGTTGTGGGCCCTACATCTCAACCCAGGCAGTGCACCACACTTAAGGCTGGGTACCAGCTCTGATACCAAATGTGACAACCGGGTCCCAGTGATAGCACAACCAGCCCGCCATAACATGGCCTTCAGGTCCTGGCCCACCAGGTACCACCAGTTGCCTCGCAGACATGTGGGGTCCCACCCCAGGGTCCACCCACATGCTTGAATGGGTTATCTGGATAATATTATAGTCCCCATAGGCCATCATATGTCATTTCTAGTGAGCTTTGTCCTCACTCAAACACACCCAAAGAAAATTCCCAGGACGTCACCCATCCTGATCACTACTCCAGGCCAAGCACGCTTAACTGTGGAGTTCTAATCAGGCAGGCTCTCGAAAAGGAAGGTGCACCATGTTGACATGAGTCATATCAATTAGTCATTTAACCCTTTATCATTTGGGGATGTTACAGTGTGTGCGGGCGGGAAGAGTGTGGTAGCGTTAGGACGATCGCCATTAGGAAGAGAAGCTAGCTAGTATGGGAAAAGGGTGGGTGGTACCCAATACTCTTGTTCTTATATACTACTACCTATTGTGATTTTGTTTTGGTGAGTGTGGCTGGTGGGGTTGGGTGGATAAAGTTCCTTGCTAGGTTTCTTCTATTGTTCTCACGAGACATTAGGATGTCTCCCCACTTGTGCATGAGAGCTTTAGTTTTCCCTACTGAGTATACTTGTATGCTCACCCTACATTTACTTTCAGGTTTCCAAGAAGACTACCAGGGCCGTGCGGGACCCTACTAGTCGGGACAGTAGGAGTTGTTGTAGTTTTTTGTACTTGTTTCTTTTGGTATTTTACTTTTGAGCATTCTTGTACTTGTACCTTGTTTCAGAACTATTTAAACATGTTTGTGGGATTGGATTGGGTTTATTTCTATACACTTGTTCATTTCTTTTTTGGTGGTTGACTTGTCCTATTTCCCGATCTTTAATAACAAAAAGGGTAATGCCTCCCATATTTGTGAAAACTCATACCCTTGGTGCTAGTCTCCACTCCAAGGACTACTAGTGGTGGGACTTGGGGGTAATTATCTCCCTTTCACCATTTCCAGCTCTAGAGGGGCATCTTTGATGGGAGGGGGTAGTGACAGAATGGTAATAGAGCTGATGGTTGAGGGATAGGATGGATTCTGCAGTTAGAAACAGTGAGGATTGCATGGGATGGTAGAGAAACCATTTTTGTTAATCATGGTGTGTGACATAGGACAGGGAAGACCGGCTAGGACATAGGATTTTAGGGCCCCCCGTGATCCGATGCAAGGACTCTGAGCCTACCGAACAACCATGTGAGACTACATTGATTGTAGGGTAGATACCCTAAGGAAGGTACATGCATCATCATGATTATGTTTTACTTGATTTGGGTGTTCTGTGAATTAAAATTGAATAAAATGATAAAATGAAACCCTGAAAAATTTCCTTACTAATTGGGCTTAGGCGATCCTTGTTTACCGTACAGCTATGGCACCTGGACATCGTCCCCGGGTGACACAGACGACCGAGACCCAGCAGATTCAGGCGGTCGATCAGTTGAGTATTGACCGAGAGGAGAAAGATAGCCTGTGGCAGATGACTCTCTGTTCTTTCCAGCGGTAGACCCTCAAGAAGTACGAGGGTAGTTCTTCGGATACAGAGACTGAGGGGTGGCTTGTGGAGCTAGGGATCACTTTTACCTTGATCCGTGCTTCGAGGGAGTACTAGGTTCCCCTAGCTGTCATTAAACTGAGAGGTGTGGCACAACAGTGGTGGACGCTCTACCTCGGAGAGAGGATAGAGGCCGAGGTTCTGTGGGCTGACTTTGAGAAGGAATTCTGAGAGGAATTCCTTTCTTCTATGATCAAGGAGGAGAAGCGGCAGTAGTTACTCTCCCTTCAGCAGGGGAGTATGTCAGTACGAGAGCTTGGGATCAAGTTCAAGGATTTCCTGTGCTTTGCTTTGGATATCATTCCAGATGAGGAGTCTCGTGTGAGACGTTTGGAAGAGGCACTTCGTCCTTCGCTCCTGTATGCTATCACCCCCTTAATCCTTCCGACGTACTTGGCGATACAGAAGAAGGCAGTGGTTGTAGAGGGGATGCACTCGCTGGTAGGTGCACCACGAGAGGGGATCCATCTAGCTTCGTCGAAGGGGAAGGCAGTCAGCAGTAGGTCTCCTACGACGGGACCATCTAGGTTCAGGCCAGTGGGGAGCAAGCCCCAGTAGTTCCAGTTCAGATCTTCAGGTCCTCATCCCTTTTCCACGAGCCTAGGACCGAAGTGTTTTTCTTTTGGAGGTTTCGGGGCACATTCAAAGTCGGTGCCCGACCTGAGCTCAGTACGGTGGAGGTGGGAAGGTTCAACGCCTACCTCAGCAGCACCAGTTGCCGGAGAGGCCCTTCCAGCAGCAGCAGGACCATACTCTCCCGAGGGCAGACTTTACAGGGGGAGGCCGACCTCAGGGTGCTCCTTCGGGACCTCGACCAGGGCGTGGTAGGGGAGGTTGGTGACATTAGAGAGGCAGAAGAGCTGGGCGTGGATAGTTTCAGGCAGTAGAGTTGGCAGCTCCAGTGGAACCAGAGGTGGTGCGAGGTACAATTTGTTTATTCAGCACTCTCGTTTCTGCTTTGTTCAATTAAGGAGACTCTCACTCCTTTGTTGCACCTATTCTAGCACATTATATGGGACTAGACATAGAGAGACGTTCCGTACCACTGGTGCTGAGTACACCAGTTGGAGGCCAGACCAGCGTATCTTGTGTTTTCCGGGGAAGTGGGCGGACGTTGGGACCACATCGATCTAGTGGGGATCTTTTTTTTCTATAGATACATCCATACGATGTCATACTAGGCATTGATTGGTTGTTTTCTGTTAGTTCCATTATCAACTGCTTCTGAAAAAGGGTCGTGTTCTCCAACTTGGACTTGCAGCGTGTATCCTTTTTTGGCGAGAGGAGTTATCAGGTTGGAGGCCGGCGTGTGGAGCCTCTATTTTCCTTGTTAGGCAGGTTATCTATGGTTCCAGTTGATACAGAAATGATGTATATCCTGGAGGTTGTTGGGACGTTCCTCGATGTTTTTCATGAGGATGTTGTGACTCTACCCCCCCCTCTGACGTGATGTTGAGTTCGGGATAGACTTACTTCCTGGTGCCCGCCCGATTTCGATGGCCCCTTATTGGATGGAACCTTCAGAGTTACAGGAGTTGCGGATTCAGTTTGGAGATCTGATGGAGAAGGGTTTTGTTCAACTCACCGTGTTTCCATGGGGTGCTCCAATTTTTTCGTGATGAAGGAAGATGGTGGTATCAGGTTATGCATGGAATACCGAACGTTGAATCAGGTAATGGTCAAGAACTATTACCCTCTTCCAAGGATAGATGATGTCTTCGACCAACTGAGGGGAGCAGTTTGGTTTTCTAAAACTGATATACGATTGGGATATCATCAGCTGAGTGTAAAGGACAATGACATATCAAAGATGACTTTAAGGTGCAGGAATGGGCACTTTATGTTTGTAGTGATGTCGTTTGGCGTTACGAATGCACCAGCTGTGTTCATGGGACTTATGAACTTTGTCTTCCGAGAATTTCTGGACAGATTTTTCATTGTGTTTATCGATGACATCCTGATCTACTCATGATTAGAGGAGGAGCACGTTGAGAATCTCAGGGCAGTCTTGGAAGTCCTTCGACACCACCAGCTTTATGGTAAATTGTCGAAATATAAGTTCTTGACACAAGAAGTACACTTACTTGGGCACATGGTGTCTCAACATGGAGTGTTAGTGGACCCATTAAATGTGGAGGTAGTTGTTTTTTAGGCAGCACCCAAGAACGTGGAAGAAGTTCGTAGCATCCTGGGGTTAGTAGGTTACTATCAGAGGTTTGTTTCAAACTTCTCATGAGTTGCTGCTCCATTGATAGCTTTGACTAGGAAGAATCAGGTATTCCTATGGAGCGAGCAGTGCCAGAAAGCTTTCGACTACCTGAAGGAAAAGTTGGTCAGTGCTCCTATACTCTAGTTACGAGAGGAAGGGTTGTTGTATAAGATATTTTGTGATGCTCCGAGCCTTGGTTTGGGGTGAGTAATGATGCAGAAAAAGGGTGTGATCTGTTATGGTTCTAGGATGTTGTGCCCTCATGAGCGTAACTATTCCACACATGACCTAGAACTTTAATCCGTAGTGTTTACACTGAAGTTGTGGTGACATTACCTCTTTGGGGGGCTCTTTGTGGTGTTCTCAGATCACAAGAGCTTACGTTATATCTTCTCCCAACATGACTTGAACTTGCGACAGTAGATATGGGTTTAGTTTCTCCAATTCTATGACTTCAAGATCTCTTACACTGAAGTTAAGGGAAATGTTGTGGCTGATGCCCTGAGCAGGAAGTTTCATAAGGAAGTGGTTCGGGAATCCACTGATGCTTGGAAAGCGATGGGAGAGTTGGCCATCTTGCACTTGGATGCAAGGGTAGAAGGTGTTAGAGGCTATTTGTTTCAGATGACAGTGAAGTCCTCCTTGTTGCAGCAGGTGGAAGAGTCTCAATGGGGGGACTCTGAGGCAGAAGTAATGCAGGATCGTGTCGATCGGGAAAAGGCTCCAAAGGGATGGTCAGAGGGCATCTGACATCGGATTCTATTCCATGGAAGGTTGTTTGTTCCGTAGGCGATGTGTGAGGGAGTTCTCTGTGAGTTCCATAGCTCATCCTTGGGGGTACATCCAGGAGTTTCAAAAATGTACCGAGGCCTGATGGAACTGTTTTGGTGGCCTGGGGTGAAACAGGATGTGGCAGAGTGTGTGGCTAAATGACTAGTGTGTCATCAAGTGAAGGTTGAACATCATGTCCCTAGTGGTTTTTTGCATCCTGTAGATGTCCCCGAGAGGAAGTGGGATGACATCTCAATGGACGTCGTCATGGGACTACCTAGAGCTCAGGTTGGTTATGATGCTATCTGGGTAGTGGTGGATTGTCTGACAAAATCAGCTC
This sequence comes from Viscum album, assembly GCA_963277665.1. Classification (NCBI taxonomy): domain Eukaryota; kingdom Viridiplantae; phylum Streptophyta; class Magnoliopsida; order Santalales; family Viscaceae; genus Viscum; species Viscum album. The sequence goes on from OY728137.1 coordinate 1,665,819,090, forward strand.
ACATATTAGAAATTAAGGAGTCGGGCCCGGTGAGTACCTTAGCATAGTGGTACGTGAAAGAGGTGGTGTATTTTCATGGAGTTCCAAAGACTATCATCTCAGATCGGGATACTCGGTATACCTCACGAGTCTGGAAGGGGTTACAAAATGCTTTTGGCACTCAGATACGCCTTAGCACTGCTTTCCTCCCCCAGACCGACTGGAAGACAGAGCAGACTATCTTGATGTTGGAGGACTTGCTGCGAGCATGCGTTCTGGATTTCGGAGGGTCATGGGTATGACACTTGAATTTAGTGGAGTTTTCCTAGAATTACAGCTTCCACTCTACTATTGGCATGGAACCGTTTGAGGCTTTGTATGGAAGACCATGTCGTTCACCCATTTTTTGGGCAGAGGTTGGTGAGACAGGTGCTCTTGGGCCAGAGGTAGTGCAGAGCACCATAGAGAAAGTCCAGATTGTATGTTAGAGGATGAAAGCGGCTCAGGACCGACATAAGTCTTATGTTGATCGTTGGAGGAGGCCCTTGGAGTTTGAGGTGGGAGATCATGTGTTCTTGAAGGTTTCCCCTCGATGGGGGAAGAGGAAGTTCGGGAAGGGGAGTAAGCTCTCCCCTAGGTTCATTAGACCTTTTGAGGTGATGAGGTGAGTCAGCAAGGTAGCATATCAGTTGGCCCTTCCACATAAGTTGGAGAAGGATCATGATTTCTTCCATGTCTCCCACCTTCGTTGATACTTACACGATGACTCTCACGTTATCGACTGGGGAGAGTTAGATATGGGAGACGATGGGACTTTCGAGGAACGACCAGTCATAATCGAGGATCATAAAGAGAAGGTGCTCCGTGGATGAACCATTCCCTTGGTTCGTGTGTTGTGGATCCATGGCGACCTCGAGGAGAGCACATGGGAGTGGGAGACCCAGATTCACGCTCAGTACCCGAAGTTGTTTTGACTTGTGATTGCTGTGTTCTTCTGAGCTTTGTTTTCATGTTACACCTTGTACATTTGATATATGGAATTCTTGGCTTGTCGGTTGTGAGGAGTTTTGTTTTTTTGTTCCCTGGAAATGTGTAACATGTCCGGATGTGTGGGGAAGGGGAAAACCTAATCCTTAATCAAGACGCATTAATGCGGATGCGATTGAACCCATGCGGGCGAGTCAGTGCCTCCTAAAGCGGATAATATCATGACATAGGAGAAAGAATTTTCCCCAAACCACGTGTTTGGGCACTGTGTGGGTTGTACGATGTTAGGGGCTGTGTATGTTGGAAAATCCTAATATATGGATGTGGGAAGGTGCAATCCTTAATCGAGACGCATTAATGTAGATGCAATTAAACCCGTGCAGGCGAGTCAGTGCTGCCTAAAGTGGATAATATCTCGACATAGGAGAGGGAATTCCTAACACCTATGATTAGTGTTGTTGGTTGGGTTCCTGTTATAACGAGGGACCTAAGAGGTGTCTTTTTGGGTTCCTCTGGGTTGGATTTTGAATTATCGGGGACGAGAATGTTTGAAGAGGTATCTGATGTAATGGCCCGGACCTCTCTGATCCATTCCTTTGTTGAAAAGATGGCCTTGATGTGTTCTGGAGGGTAAAACGGACTTTTCCCACACTTTTTAGAATGTTGTAAGTACACGCTATGCAGTGTGAGTACACGCCATTTACCCCCTTGCCGGGTATACCCCATGTTAAAGGTTGTTTCCTTGCCATGTGAAATAAATGGGTACATTCCATGTATCTAATACTACACATCGTGTAGTCCCTCCCCGCGTATGTGTTACCCTCAACCAGTGTGTTGACCAGTCAACGACTGTGTGCTGTGTTGGAGACGTGTCCTTGCCATGTGAAATGGCCGAGTACACAACATTTACCATAAAGTACACACCGTGTACTTTTGTTTTTCAGGCTTATAAAAGGAGGGGTCCACTCCTCTTTCTCAAATCACTCATCTCGTCCCCTTTCCTTTGAGCAGAGCTCTCCCAAGAGACTCGGAGACTCCTTTTTCATCCATAACTTCTTCGTCCTTGCTTTTATTTATGATCCGTCAGTGACCATAGGATCGTAACGACGAGGCAGAACTTCTAAGATTTGATTTGTTGTCTTTCCTTCATCCTTTCCATCCCAGCTTCCACCCGAGGAGGTTTTGCTGGGATTTGACAAAAGTGACGGACGCCGACGGACGTCTTCTAAAGATGATCCCGGGGAGCGTTGTGATCAGAACCTGTTGAGGTAGGGGTCTTACCTTCGTCTCTCTAATTTGTGTATCATGAGGGGTGGGTGTCCTCCTGTTTACGTGAAACACTTTTGAACCGTTTTAATAAAGATAATAACTGGATTATATATTGGGGATGGGAAGTTGTGAATGCAGTTACCTTACTATTTATATCTTGGGATATTATGTTCTGAATCGAATAGGCTTATGCCTACTGAAAATTACAGTCGCTGGGGGCCTTTTCTTGTGCAATTAAATACTGCCCTATCTTTCTAGACCGTTTATAGATGGAATCTTCATTGAATGTGGAAATTGGTTAATCACGTAATGTTGGCTGATTAAATGAAAATATGGAACACTTGTGTGATCACCCTAGTTGAACTAAATTCGAATAATAAACATGTGGGTGATTTTGGGGTTAATTTATGTGAAGGGGGTGTTTTTGTGGGTTGTTGTGGATCGAGTGAGTAGTGGGGCTGCAGTTGTCTTGGTTGTGGGTTAGTGATGGGAAGCAGGGCTGTGATGAATGATATCAAGGGATGATGGTGTACGGTGTGGTTGTGGTTATGGTGGTTAGCAGCGGGGCTGTAGGGATGGGTTTCAATGTGAACGAACTATGGGTTGTGATTAATAAATAAAAGTTGAAGAGTTAATGAATAGTGGGGCATAGGGTTGGTTGGTTAATTTTAAGGGACTTGTTTGTGTTGCATGTGTTTTTCTAACTTGATCTGTGGATGGTAGGGATATATTTTAATGAATGATCGATGTGGTTAGTTGTGGATAGTTTCCCAGTAGTTATGGAACTAATAAACTGATTCTGTTGAAACATGAAAACCTAAATGGGGTTGGGGTTGTTTGTTATATGCATGCTTCATAGTAGCAGTTCCGAGGAAGGTTCTCAGTTCTTGGATTAGAAGCGATAGGTTGGGATGAGTTTGTGGTATATATATATCTGTATCTTTGTGTTTTATCGCACCCCAACCATGTTGAGCACTTAGTGCCGAACACTCACATTTAATGGGAGAGGGTGTTTTCCCCTTAGTTATTAGCTCTTTATTAATCCTTCTTCTCTAGGATGTGATGGCTTGAGGTGACTTACACCCAAGACTATATGTATAGGTTTTGACTGGGGTGGTTTAGCCAAGACTCTTCGGGCGGGTTTTACTATTTCCCAAGAAACATCAGGATAAGGCCTAGGTGTGTGCGGTCAGGATACGTGGTTGTGAGGCCCATGTGTGTGCGGGCGGGATATGTGGTTCTGAGGCCTAGGTGTGTGTGGGAGAGATACGTCGTTGTGAGGCCCAGGTGTGTGTGAGCGGGATACGTGGTTGTGAGGCCCAGGTGTGTGCGGGCGGGATATGTGGTTGTGAGGCCCAGGTGTGTGCGGGTGGGATACATGGTTGTGAGACCCAGGTGTGTGCGGGAGAGAAGAGTGTGGTAGTGTCATGACATTCACTGTTTGGAAGAGCAGCCAGCTAGTGGGGGAAAATGGTGCGAGGTACCCAATAATCTTATTCTTATATACTACTACCTGTTGTGATTGTGTTTTGGTGTGTGTGGCTGGTGAGGTTGGGTGGATAGAATTCCTAGCTTGGTTTCTTCTGTTGTTCTCATGGGACATTAGGATGTCTCCACACTTGTGCACGAGAGCTTTAGGTTTCTCTTCTGTGTATACTTATATTCTCACCCTACGTTTACTTTCCGATTTCTAGGAGGACTACCAGGGTTGTGCGGGACCCTACTAGTCGGGACAGTTGGAGTTACTGCAGTTTATTGTACTAGTTTCTTTGGGTATTGTACTTTTGAGCTTTCTTGTACTTGTACATTGTTTCAGAACTATTTAAACATGCATATGGGTTTTGTTTGGGTTTATTTATATACACTTTTTATTTTCCTTTTTGGTGGTTGACTTGTCCTATTTCTCGATCATAAATAACAAAAAGGGTAATGCCTCCCATATTTGTGAAAACTCATACCCTTGGTGCTAGTCGCCACCCCGGGGCCTACTGGAGGCGGGAATCAGGGGTCATTATCTCCCTTTCACCATTTCCATCTCAAGAGGGTAATCTTTGGTGGGAAGGGGTCGTGACAAGAGAAGATGTGATGGTGCATGAGAGGGAGAAACTACAGGACTGGCCTACGAAGCAAATAAAACCTACCTGAATTTACACTATGAACTCGAGAGCTTCACAGAGAATATTTTTTGAGAACAAATTCAATATTCTCTTCAGTTTTTCATCAAATACCTTTCAAACCATTATGTAGAACATCTCAGTATCCGGAAGCTAAAACCATGAGTTGTGACACTCAATTTTGAGACAACTTCAAAATAAAGACCCAAATTGTTATTTCGTCACTACAAGGAGTTATAAGCTAACTAAAACACTTAGATCCTTCTAAAATAAATATTTATAAAATTATTAATACTTGTTTTCTCATCTTAAATTTCTGATAACTATGTTTTTTTTCTGTTACAAAAACATTCCCATGTTCTGGAACTTGAGGATACTGAAAAAACAAACCATGCATTATTTACATTGTCTCCCACGTGTAACCAAGGAAGTGGATTTGAATGGTTTGGTTGTTTTTTTTTTCAATGATGAACTATGGTAAATGGTGTGAGCCTTTGATAGTTTGTGAAAACTGCGGTAAATCCTGATACAGTCGGTGTATTAGATTTATTATTAATGTAAACTAGTTTATGGTAGTGGATCACCAAGTAGAGAGGATTATGTATCGGCTTGAGACTAACACTCTAGTTTAAATATGTTGTGTACCTTCATTGGTAATACTTTTCTTTTCTATTTTCTACTAATTATAACATAAAAATAGAAAATTGTTCTACATTCACTCTAATATTTAGTTTTGGTTTGTGTGTATATGTATTTATTTTAGTAAACCTATTGAAAATTTTGGATGAGTGTATTACACTGATTAAATTAAAGACTAATATACCTTTGAACAACTTGTTGAAAAATTGATCATTTTTATATCTATTTCCTTAATTTACTATGTTGTTTTCAAAATAGGGATCTTATCATATTTTTTTAACAGAACATTTAAGTTGGAACTGAATTCACCCCCACTTGAGTCTCCACCCTAACAAACATCTCTATCATGGTGAACATGACAATACATATCATGTTTTAATCTATCCATTACTATATCAAATTGTACAGTTTCTATTCCAACCATCTCAGGAAACTGATTCAAAATTATATTTTCATATCGATCCTCTATAACTATAGATCCCTCATTTTATATATGTAAAACTATTTGGACTAGAATACAATAGATAAATAAGAAGATTAAGTTGGTATGACATTGTCATCATTACTAGGCTTATGTGGCTATGGACATGATAGCTAGCTGACCAACCCCACAATGGTGGGGTACTGATTTCATGATACTTTCTGCAGAGGTGTAGTTACAAACTATCTTTTCTGGGTGATTTCCTATAAGACCTATGGGTCATGTAATTTTATCTTCAGACATCAGGCCTTGTAAGGGATACACCTCTCACCTTGAATAATGGATTATCAAAAATAATATAAAAAGAAGGCTATCAATCTATTATAATGATAATCATTAAATTATATATAATTCAATTTTATACATAAATTAAAATATTATATGGTTTAGTTATTAATGTTTTCCAAACCTCTAATGTTATCTAAACAGACCACTAATACCTATTGTAAGGCCCACAACATTAAAAATTAAAAAATAAATATGTTTAGTCTTCAAATTAAATTCTTTCTCCCTGGAAATCATTTTTGGTTTAGTTTTTTATAGAATTATTCCATAACTCATTCATAAAAAACCATAAAAAATAAATTGTGGAAATTTCTGATCGGTCTCCAATTTTTAACCATATATAACGTATAAAAATAATTATTTACCACTTTTATGGAAACTCATCATGATATTCCTCATTAAATCATTAAATACCTTACAAATCAATAAATACATTAAAAAACATTAAAAAATGTAGGATGAAAATAAAAAATATCAGTTAGGGACATAAATAATAAGTAAACCATTTTTCCAATAATAAATAACATAACTCATGAAATTAATTTCCATGAAAAGATATCAATTTACACAAACTGGGAATGTAATAATTTATTAAATATCATTTTTTACCTATTTGTAAATAATTTATTACCATGATAATTCATTATAAAACATATAAATTTCATATAGGTACCATGGGACATTTTCAAATTGAACTTTTACAAAACCCTTATAGATTGGAATCACAATATGACTATGTTACAATTTCATTATCAAGAGAATATAATCAGTTCCCAATGATTTAGAGACTCATTCAGGCACCCCCATAATTTATAATGTCCCTAAAAAATTACATTAAATATAATATTTGTTCATTTTAAAATCTCTATTAATATCACACGAGAATTACTTTTAGATATTAAAAATAAATATTCCTTAAAAATACCTCTTAAAAAACTGATGTATTTGGAAAAAACCAATTCAAATATATCACATAAATTATTAAATTATTTTCAATAAAGAAAAAAATCATTTAAATGGATTCTTAATATAATATTATTTCCATGGTAGTAGAAAATTCCTTGTCACAATGTATATTAAGAATTAAAAATTATTTTTTATCAAAATTGTCAATATAAAACATTTAAAATGTGTCCTTTCTAAATTTTATTTAATGAAATTAGAAAAATCTAAAAAATATACCCATTTTATATACATATAAATAAATATGTACAATAATATGATGAATATTGATGTCGAGAATATATTTTCAAATTAAATCATTAAACATTCAATGTGTCTCATAACACATTAAACATTTAATAAAAATTTCCTAGGATATTTAAACATTAAACACAACAAACAACATTGAAATAGATAAATTATGGACCTATACTTTCATATATGATGTATATACATTTAACAAAATTGTGAAAGATCATATCATATAGAATTGTCTTATTGAAAGGATATTGATATAATATCAATTACCATGGGTCTGACATGTCCAATGTGACTTTATCATTCTAAATGTTAATATTACATTAATTATTTAAATTTTTGAAAACCAATTTCAAAATTTTAATTAAATTTATTTAGCTTAATACAATGATATAATCATATAATTAAAAATTAAGCTTGTATCGGGTGTATTGAAAATATTCAGTTTATGTGTCAATAAATAGGTAGGTCACCAATGATCAATTGATTAATTATATAAAAAACTCATGAATAATATTAATGAAATAAATATCATATTTATACAACATTTAATCGTTTAAAATAAATCATGAATTATTTTTATAAAAAATTAACAAATGTTTCACTCGTAGAGGTTGTATGACGTATGTAGCCATGAGAAACATTCTCGCCATTAGTGATCATTATGGAAGGAAGGTATGTCGAATTTATCATTACATAATTATCATTATATCATAAAATAAATTTTATATAATAATATACATTTATATTTATAATTCATATTATTTAAAAGGATTCAAATATCACTGATGAGGTGGTAGTCAACAAGTCTATGAATGATGTTTTCAATTTTTTAATATCTAAATGGGTAATAATGAAAATTAAATAATATATTTACAAAATGAAAATTATGAAATTAATATCATATATATTTATATAACGTAACATATTATGAATTAAACCAAACCTTGGTAATTTAATTTTATTGTGTGAACGTATTACATCACTTTGAGGATGTGATAATCCAGACATCCACAAATGACATTATCCTATTTACACTAAAAGGAATGCATGAAAATAGTTGAATTTTTAAATTTTATATTTATTAATACATAAAAAATATATAAAAAATATATTTAATAAATATATGTAAAAATATATTTTATCATTCATAATACACAACCATGATATGTGGAAGAGGAATAACAAATGACATCATTACATGAGGTTGTATTTCAGCGTACATTTGTACTTTTGAAAGCTAAATGGGGGGGGGGGTGTAGGATTAATTCAAAAACATGGAATAAAAACATATTATTAAATTTAAGAATATATTTTAATTATATAATCATTTAATAAGAAAACATTAATTTATTTATGATGGAAACAATAGAATTGTTTTTCTTAATTATAGTAAATACTTCGTTCGATGACTGTATTTTCATCTTTACCAAAGAAATTATTTGATAGATTTATGCCCAATTTGATCCATCTAATTATTGTGTATGGATGTTATTTGCATATATGGGATGATTTTCTCGATTTTAATGTTCATTATATGTGTAAAAGATGAGAAGGTTGCTACCATTTTTGTGTAAGAGGAATTACATTCTAGTAAATTTTTTAAAATGGAATTCCATCAATGTTTTCCAATGTAGTGTGGATCCAATAATGGTAATAAATAAATATATTGGTGAATAGGTTTGAAATAATAAAATTAAATTATTTTAGTCAAAATTCTAGGACATTATGGATATTATGTTTACGGTGTAATAAATTGTTAAGTAACTTTTTTATCACTGTAATTAATATTAATAAATATCACAAATATTTTTTACAAAAAAATTAAGTTGAAATTATTTTTAATTATAATGTATTATAATTAAACATTATAGAACTAGTTTTTCTAAGTTTTAGTAATTTAAGTGTCATAAATTCATTTAAACTAAATCCTATATATGGTTAATAAAGAATTTTCTTTAATGTAGAAATGTTAAAAAGATAACTATGTTTATATATCTAAATTATATATGAAATATCCTCTAATGAACTAAATTGAATTAAATGATATAGAAATGAATTGATTATATTTTAAAACCAATTAATACCATAATATATATATATATATAGTCTGAAAAATTAGTTCTGACTAATTTTATGTATGATCTACTCTTCAGAAAAATTTGAATGTTCTTATAAAATACCTTAAATTCACAGTATTTTTTGTATTTTGATTTCAAATGTTAATATTTTTTAATATAAAATTTATAAAAGTGTAAAAAAATTGATTTAAAATGGGGTATCCAAAATTTTTTTTAAAATCCATTTTAAAAATATAGAACAGTTTTCCCTTAAAATTGCATATTTTTTGATTTGAGGCCTAACTAATCTATTGGATGAATGTAACATTATTTTATAAAACTGTATAAAAATAATATTTATAGTCCTATTAATTCCTAATGATATAATATCTATGTGATAAATAACGTTTTAAATAATGATTTGATTAATATATTAATTTTTTGTATAACTCATTCTTCTTTACAATGCATTATTTAAGAAAAATTTCTTTGTTTCATGTTGTGTGCACAATAATAAATAACATCCATTTAAAAATATATTAATATATTATTCAAAAATATTAATAAATATTTAAAAAGCTTATTCTATCATTTCATGTGATGTTACAATTATCATGAAAATTATTTGTATATTTATCCATTTTAGGGTCTCTCATTCCTTGAGCATTATGATTTCAATGGTTATAAGGAGGTAAGTGATTTTTTTCACAAGTTTCCTTATTTGAGATAGACATTATGTAACAAACCTATCATCATTTATGAGGTGAATAAAAAAAATCATCAACATCTACTGTCATGAATTTATTTACTCATATTCCATTTATAATTATGGTTTCATTTTATCCAATGATTAAATTTTACCAATGTGTGTTTTGTTCTAATAAAATATCAAATTTTATTGATATTGTATATGAGTATTTTTTATGTATAATGTCTCATGACCCATCTCTAATGAAACTGAATAAATATATCATTCTATATTTTTTCCTAAGAATCCATTTGTCTTCATTAATTGTTTATCATTATATACTCAATAGTTCTAAATCATGTTTTAAAGAAAACTAATCATATTTTACCCCTTTAGAGGAAATTTTTTTTTATCTTCCAGAACCATTTTTGGTAAATTTATTTTATAAAATTATATTTATCATTATTACAAAAAATTATTAATGATATTTTTTCTCATGTTCATATTTTTAAAAAATAATAATAGAATAATTAAATCATTTTCCAAACATATAATGTATTAATTTTATCCAAAATGTGATGGGAATAATTGTTTTAGTATGTATAACACATTTGGAAACTCACAATATAAAGACAAGAAAAAAATCAATTCTTCATTTATATATTTTTATTTTTATTCTTAATCAAAAGGTTTAAGAAAATTTATTATTTTTTTATTACGTGATTTTAAATGTATTATTATTTTTCATAAGAATTTTTCGATGTGTAATATCAAAATAAATGTCCACAAAAATCGTTATAATATGATATATGTTATGATTTATTGTGGATATGATCCATTTATACCATTAATTTTTTTTCCCTTTATGGTTTATGTTTGTAATGATAATATTTGTTTAAAATTTGTTTCACTTCAAAGGTATATACCGTGATAAAATGTTTAAGAAACCAACATATTTCTCAATGTCATCTAAAATTAAGAATTCATGAAATGATTATAAGGACTTTTTTATTTCTATTTTATCATTCATGATAAGATTTTTATTAAACCCATTTAATTTCATAAATATAGATATATTTAATATTTATGATTATGTAAAACAAATATATATGTATATATATATATATAAATTATTTTCAGTACACGATGTGTGGAAAATATATCTCCCTACTATAACTTCAGTAATAATTTATATCTAATGAGAGAAATATGAATAGTTTCTGGAGATAAACATTATTAGTAAGGGACTCTTCCAATAATGATTGTTCTCATAGAGAATATTGAAAACTGTGATGGTTTTGGAAGTGAAGCCATTCCACTATGATATAAATAGAAGTGATGGTTTGATACAAATTAAATTATATTATTATACTTATATGAATTCCATAAATACATGTATTTTTCTAATTTTTTGTCCTCATTGATCATGATATTTGATTAAATTATGATTAAAGTCTTATTAAATTACATCATTTATTACTTGAAGAATGTTTATGATTTATGATATTTAGTGTTATGATTTCAAATTCTATAATAATTTTTGTCATTCCATTTTTATCATGATATTTTTATATGATACATGTTTACATATACATAAAAATATATATCTACTTTATCATTGTCCAATTACATGGTACTTGTATAATCGTATGATGTCTAATATGTAAAATATGGGAGAATGTTTTGATAAACTTATTGTGTTATCGGGTAACTCTCTTATGGAACAAATATTTTTATGTCCATGATTACACAAGATATATACATAAAAAATTAATCATGGATCATTATATAAGGCAATAAATTTTCATATATTAGTGTGTAATATTTAGGTATTATATGTGTGGGTCTTTAGAGTTTCTATCAGTGTAAAATTTTTATAACTATTGGAAACTTGGATGGAAAATAAATTGTGACATTTATTGGGATATTTCTTAGAATATTTGAAGGGATATGTATATGGATATTCCTAATCATGTTTCAAATATATGAAAATTTCTATGAAGTTTGGAAAATGATAGAGAGTGTAGATTCAATGAAATTACATCACATTTATGATAAGAAATGTGCATGAGGTGTAAGAATTCAGGTACATTGGGGTATTAAAATAAAAAAGAATACATAGATCTAGACATTATGATCACCTAGTGTAAGAAAATATTAACTAATGAACACATGGTTTGTAAATTATAAAGTAAATAATTTTTAAATTCATAACAACTTTATACTCCATCCTAATATATTTGAATAATGTTCATGAATGAAATAGATTAATTCTACGTTGTCTTAGATTGAAGTAATTTTTCATGATGTAATTATATGGTAAAATATTTTTCATTATTATATGTCTCACCACTATAATTATTATTTCACAAACTATTCACTTTTGTTTTATTGAATTGTTGGAACAAAAGTGAAGAAGGATTATTTAAAATGTGATTGAAATTTTATTAACAAGAAACCAAATTTTATGAATATTGGAATGAACGGTATTGAGATTTTGAATATTTAGATGTCATAAAATTTCAATAACAACATTTCCCACAACCAAATCATTAACTAACCAAAGTACGAAGGTGAATAGTTAATTGAGTGTTATGGTACTTGGGACACGGTAAGAACGAAGATTAATATTCATCAATGTCAAGAATTTGGGATGAAGAATGAAAAATAATATCTCAATGGGATTTAATGATGTTTCATGGGTACAGAAGGAAATAATGAAATATATTTATGATTAAATGTGGATATTTTAGTTATCATGATCAAAGAAAATAATTTTATACCTATGGATTAATCAATGATTGAATGTTAAAAAGAGGAATGTATATGCATTATAGAAATATATTTCCTAGGTGGGGATCAATATAAAAGGATAATCAATGTGATGCATGTAAATATTTTTTCGTGATGATGTAGATAGTACATATGAAATATTAATGGAAGGATTTATTAAGGAATAAGACTATGAATAATCATTAATTGATTTAAAAATAACGAGAATTATTAATGTGGTTATGAATATGAATTGAAGAATTATGTTATATGAATAATACAATAAATATGAATTTTATTTATACAAGTTCTTCATTAATTATAGAGAATAAATTATTTAATAGTAACGATAACATAGAAAAGTTATTTAAAGTATAATTTATATTTTAAAAATACATTTCATATTGTAGGAAACCCCTAACGTGTACCTCATGTTTAAAAAATGTTCTTAGTTTGGATAAAAAGATTATTGATATAGATAATTTAAATTATATTGTATCAAGGACCTAAGAAATGATACAAGACTTGTTGGATAAGTATATTATGTTATCATTTATAGAGTTTACAAAATTACTTTCTTATGGTAATATATTCAATTGTTTAGAGTTTTATTCATGTAATGAAAAATCATGCTTGTCTTCATTATGTTTTTATAGAAACATATGATATTACCATGTCCCAAAATAGTAAAATGTAAATTTATTCAATTTTCTTATGTGAAATTTTTGATCTACTTGATAATAATGGTATAATTAATATTGATATGATTTTGAGAAATTATGTGAAAAATATTAAAAAATTTATTTCTGGAAACATCATATGGTTAACCATTTTTAGACTAGTTTATGAAGGAAATGGGATGTGGTTTTAGAAATAAAATTATTACTTCCCATTATAAAAATTTATGAAAAATTGATAAATTTTAATGAAAAATTTTATATGATTATTATTATTTATAGTTTTAATTACTCATAAAAATATTAAAATATTTGGATCTATTAGTAATGCATGAATAATAACTTCATCATCATTTAATGGAGTAATAGAGGGAGTGTAAATTGATTTATTCACTTCTAAAGGATGAAATTATTAATACAATATGACCAAAAGTAATTCAACATAAATATCTATATGTTTATAATTATTGATCATATTTGGATGATTTATTATAATCATTCTAAATGACTAATCATCTCCCATTTTCATTGAATATCCCATATATATCTTATGTTGAAGTAAATACGTGGATATTAAAATGAAAGAATCATAGATGTCATACAAATATAGCATGATCATTTTTATAAGGTACAATATGTTATGATGATGTATCATGAAAAAAATATTCTATGAAACACGACCATTGTTATGGTCCTTGTTCTGTGGTGAGACCACCAACTTGATGATTTTTCATGGTAAACTGAGATTGTAATGTGGTAGAAGAATCATTATTTTTAAAATTATATTATGAAAATATATTCACGAAATTTATTTAATGTGTGGTAGATTGTTACACTACGATATTTTATGAAATAAAATTTTTCGAATAAATTTATTTTTCAAGATATATTGTCTTACAAAGAAACTATGTTTTATTAAAAAATGACCAAATATAAAAATATTATTATTTAATATGATTTTTTAATCCATTTCAATTTCATTTATAAATAAGATGAACTAAATTGTGAATATATATATATATATATATTCTACACATGTATATAATATTAATTAATTATTTACCAACGAAATTAATTTTTTTTTGAAAATATAAAATCATTATTTGAAGAACAAATTTGTTGAAACTAAATGCATTTTTTCTCAATAAGTATCTCAAATTACCATTACATTGTTACTTTAATGACATTTATATATTATATATTCTGTCGAATGTATTAAAATATTTATAAATTGTTTATGAGTCAGGGGATGAGTATAAATCAAATTTTATAGTAAAAATATTAATTTATTAAAAAAACTAGTATTATCAACATTTTATTAATTAATTTAAAATTTAATTTCTTCAATAATTAGAAAATAATACATAAAAAAGTAAATTTTTATTTCAAACCATCATGTCAAAATTATTTGAGGGTAATTTTTTTATAATTTTATATCTTAATGAAAATTTTGAGGAATAATGGAAAATAATTGATCAAATGGATTGATCCACATTTTTAGATTTATTGAAACATGAAATAATATCAAACAATGGTATAAACAAGAAACACATGAAAAAAAAAGAAATAGAACAAGTAACATTATCTTATTTTGGAGTGGGTACACATATTGTGTTAAGGTAGGCATCAACCATTACCAAAAGGATGTCATACACACCTCCATGACTTGGCATGAATCCATGCACAATATTCATCACAGATGACACATCAACAACCATGGACATCATGCTAATAGGATAAGAGGAATCATCGTTCATTAATCCATCTTCATTAGTAATATTTGAATTGAGAAAATCAAATGAGTTAGATTTTCAAACATCTATGTTTTGCATCTCAAGTGGAGATGAATTGTTTTGTGTTGAAATATTTCCATCCATTAGAAAGGTGACTTCAATCCTTTATAGCATCCAAACAACCATGTCCTGTGAAACCTTCACCTCATTATTGAGTTTACTTTATGTCATCATGGAGGAGGCTTTCCCAAGTTCAAGATTTTAATCTAAGCTAGAGACCACATTGGGTGGATGAATGCAACTAGTGATATTTCAATCATGGTAATTAATATTAAAGATGCTGGGTAACAAGGTCACCATCTTCATAAAGGATACATTCACAAACAAGAGTGGGGAAATATATACACTCAAAGCCGATAGTGATAATGGTTCCAGAATCAATCAAGGAGTACTTATCAGAAAATATGTATCATTTATAATATTTCTATTAAATCCACTACTTTCAAGAGAGTTTTTTGGAGTATGAGAAACAATAATGGTCATAAATTGACTTTGATTTAAATTTTCCCATGTGTGGGAATACTGAATCACCCAATTTTCATTGTCAGTAAAAGATTTTTTTTCTTTCTTCTCTGAAAACTCTTGTCCCTAAATTTTATGATGTCACTACATCTAACAACAACTGCCCCATTCTAAAATTTAATGCATGAATATTTTTACTAACAATATAATTATCCACTTGTTCTATAGAGATCTCCTTTTGTTTTTGTATATTATCTCATTCTGACACAATTCATTCATCCATTGTGCACTTAACTAGTGCATCCATGGAAGAGATGATCATTTCTACTTTGCTATCCCAATTACCAATATCCACAAAATGAGCATTATTCATGTAATTTAGATGAGTGTTGAGAATAAATTATTCATCCTTTGGTATAACATGTGTTCATACATGTCCGAGATATTTTTAAAATCCTTGATCTACAACTCCGAATGCATCAACTTATCATGTGTAGTTTCAATGATAGTTGTTCTGTTAGAAGGATCCGGGAGAAGCTTACTAGGAGTGTGCTTTGAGTGTGAGGAATTATCATTGGAGTTTTTTTGGATCTAGATTCTTCTAAATTTAGATTCACCATGTCCCTTCATCATTCATCTAGAAAAAGTTATTTTTTAATTTCAGTGAGACCCTGAGTGTCAAATCCTCTCGAATATATCCCATTACAAATAAATTTTATCACAACCAATTCCAATGTTGATTTTATCTTGATAAGTAGAGATTATCCACTTAATAATTAGTGTATAAACTAAATTTATTTCATCTAATATTTTTTGAATATTTACCAAAACTAGATTTCTCAGTAGGAAATCTATATAGATTGGTGTTCCTATTATAGAAAAAACATCAAATAAATTTTTTAAAATCCACATAATCATGTTCAATCGAAAAATCATGATACTAATTTGGCAAAAGGCATCCTTATGGTGTTAATCGATATAATTTTTTCCATTCAAAAATCGAAAGTGCTCCTAATTTTAGATTTATAGAACTGAAAATTTATACAGGACCATTGATTTAGGAAGAAATAAATAATTGATGGAAGGAACCCCTCCGCAGAAAAACACATTTAAAATCAATGAAGCACTAAATTTTAGATATATGATTAATGAGCTATGAAATTTTAAAAAATTTCATACCATTAGAAAACATGATTTAGTAAATGAACGGGTTTGTGAATATCTCTAATCATTATAGAATTTCTCTATTTAAATCTAAGAGATGGTATTTGGATCCATTTCTGTTGATGCATTGGGTAATAAAATTTTCTAGAAATATGAAAGAACCAGAAAGAATGGTCAAGGCGGTGAACTCACCTAAAAGTTCTTCATGTTTTTTTCACATTATTTGTGAAATTTGAGATCTGAGGGACATAGTGTTTTATAGAAACATATTAATTGTATTAAAATGGTTTTAAAATATACATTAGTTCAATTATATATATATCAAATTTAAATTTTGGAATCAATTTTAAATGGATTTTGTATATAATTATTTTTAATCATTTGGTGACTTTTTCTTTACTAAACTACTTCTTCAACATGTCTATGGGTAAAATATTAAATTAAAACATATCACATTTTTAACATGAATTTCAAAAAACATGTTTAATATTTTTAAAAAAATTATTTATGTTATATAATATATATATCATAATTTTTGAACATTATGAATACGAAAATAAGTAAAAACATTTTACTCTGATAAAGTGGGAAATGGGTTAAACGGTGAATTGAGATAATATGATAAGGGGTAAAATGACTAATAAAAAAGTCCAACCTCAATTTAATTTCTATATTTATACTATAAAATTAATAATTATTTACAATCATGAATTTTGAATCCTGTTCTTTAGAAAAAAATTTGGTGCACATTTTTCTTTTATAAAATTACAAGTGTGTCACCCACCTCACTAATAAATGGTCAGTAAATCTCCTTTCCTCATCAAACATCCCACATAAATTACCAGTTATATTCATATTTTCCCTAATAACAATCTCATCATACAAATATTTTATAAATCATCAAAAAGTAAATAAATTTTCCAATAATATTCCCACTAACTTGATTATACCATTAAAATGAAACGAGCTTATTAAATCCTCACCAGATTACCATCATAATTAATCTAAATATTGAATATCATAGGTTTTATTGAAAAAAAACTTCTTTCGGAATAATTAAAATCCAATTATGTTATCATTTAAGAGAAATGGTTTTTAAATATAACAATACAATTTATTAAAAAAATAGAACATTTTATATCTGAAATGAAAAATTAATAATATGAAAATTTAAATTATATAAATATAACAAATTATTTAAAAACAATATGATAATATTGTAGTGGTAGATTAACGTCATATATGTTCATTATGTTAAGAAATCTTGTTGGTTCCTTGTTTTCTTAAAAAAATATTCATCTCACAATTTGAAAAATAACTCAACAGTACTACATTCAAAAAATGTCTAGATATTTTCTATTAAAAAATGTAAAAAATTAAAACAAGATAAAAAATTATTTTAATATGTCATAATAAAATTGTAGAAACATATTTTGGGAATATTTTAGTGAGATTTGATATATAATAAAAATATTCCTTAAAAAACAATAATACATAGTATGTTTTAATAAAAAATATTCTCATAATTACATGAGAAATTAATTTGAAGAAAATGATAGGAATATATGTATTCTGTTGATATAACAAGGTTATGATAAAAAATAAATTTATTTTATATATAAGGATTATATAATTATTTTGACATAATTTCATTTATAATCATTACAAATTAAATGAAAATAAAATAAAAATTCATTATATTAAATTATACATTCCTCAAAAGTGAATTAACGTCTTGAATAAAAAGTTAAATTTTTATAATTCTATAACAAAATCATGTTCATACATATAATATATTAAATAATCTAAATATAAATTTACAATCCTATGTAATAATAATAAAATATAAATATTATCAATTTTATGGGGTTAATTATATTTTTTCCTGATAATTTCATATCAGTTGTTCATATCCATTATCAATGATAATAGAACAATCATCTACAAAATTGTAATCATGATATAAATATAATATATATGTGTAATATATATTTAGAGTCATCCAATAATAATTTTTATAGAAATTTTAATTATATAGTTCATGGAGACGTTATGTCGTATGTACACATGAACCTATGTTTTGTATATTAAAATATTAAAATAAAAAATCATACAAAATAAATAAAAACTAATGATTTTCTGTTTTATAATATATATCATATATATATATATTAATATTATTCATATGAAATATATACAAATAATAAATTAAAAATGAATCACCTTCCATTATTGTAGTGTTAATCCACAATTACATGTGAGCGATGATATCATTTTGAAATAGATTGGAACATGCGATGATTGATATGATATAATAATTACAAAAGTGATACTACTACATAAATATCAAATATAAATTATAAAAAAATTATAATATATATCCATAAAATATGGTTATATTAATTGAATTGTATCATAATGTGGATATGGGAATCCACAGATCTGCACAAGAATTTCTTTCCCTCCCGTTTTTTGAAATATTAGTTTTAAATATGTTATTTCATTAACACTGCGAAATTATGATACATTATGATTACTAAAGATACTATTTTACAATCAATAACATTTATTTATATGATGATGAAGAATAAATAAATTTAATAATGATGGGTAAGAAGATTTTCTCTTCATTAGTGAACCACCTTTAAATTCGTTCATGAGGAATATTTCATTGTTCTTATCATAAAAAATACCACTAATTATTTTATATGGTTCTCCAAAATAAATTAGGTAATTATTTTGTAAAACAATGACTCATAATGTGCAGTAATGTAGCAAAATGGGAGGTTTTATTTCATATGTGTTGGTGGGGACCGAGTAAGAGAATTTCGTAAATGATTAAATATTAATATTTCCATTCTCAATTAAAATGATACAAAATGGATAAATAATATACATTTGTTTAGGATGATGTATAAAAATGGAAATTAAATAGGATTTAGACATTTTTAATAGGATAATTTACAATTATATCTTAGATTAACCCCCTATAAAACTCATTTGAACCATAAGAGTTTTGAATCTTATTTACAATGGTTTCTACTCAATATAAAGAAAAATAGAATTGGAATTTCAATAAATTATCAGTTTTTGATTCCAAATATTTAATCTATATTATCAAAATTAATCTCTTAAATTTATTGAAATAACATTAAAATTAATCCCAAAAAATACAACCAAATAATTTTATTTATGAAAATATGTTTTATAATGAATATAATGTTTCTTTTAAAAATAAACATAATATTAATTAAAATTAACACAATTGTATTATTAATAATACAAAAAAAAACTAATTTGATAATTAAACACAATTTTATAGAAAATTTAAATATATATATTCATTAAATCCAACAGTATTTTTTTAATAAGAATTACAATATTTCACTATAGTATATAATATTAAACCAAATACAAAATTAAAATAATATTTTTTAATTTTGGATTTTTTATTTCCAAAAACTAAATATTATTTTTTAAAAAAATTCTTATATTGTAAGAAATTAATAAACAATTTGTAAAATAACAAATAATACACATTCAATGGAAAATTTATTTTCAATTCTAATAAAGATATTAATAATAACTTAGAACGTATCTATTTATATGTTTTACTTTATATATTTCATTTTTAGATATTTTGAATTTTTTTTATTCATATTAATACCTCATATTTAATTATTAATATATAATTTTCTGAAAAATTATAGTTCATTTATATTGAAGGTGATCATATAGATATTTTTCAAATTAAATTTAATAATATATATATATATAATAAGACATGATGGTGTTAAAAATAAATGATAAAAGTGAAATATTATTAAATTCATTCCATATTGAATCACCCACCACTTTGTATATAAATACTGAAATTTGAACCGATACATTTGTATCAGATCATGCCACACTAATTAATGTATATAATTTTTTGAAGATTCAAAAACAATATAAAATCATTTTGAAATAAAATTATGAAGTTAAAATTTATAGATTCTATGTATTTCCATTTCAAAATAATCTTGAATTAGTTGTCATTAAAGAAAACAAACAATATGAAATAAGGGACATAATTAATTTTACAAAGTACGTATCCTTTAAAAAATTATTTGGGAATAATTAAATGTAATTTATGTTTAAATCAAAATATTTTTTAATAAAAAACATTTCTCCTAAGGGATCATTTGAATAGAATCCATCATATTTTTGTAAAGAGTTATATTTGACTGTTTCCCCATAAATAATCCCAGAAATAGATAATCATGTATGGAAGATGATTACAAAGAGGTTAAATCCTCTACCAAGTAAATTGAAAATAATATATTCCCATTCAAATTATAGACATTACATTATTAATGGTACTCATATTAAATAGTTATTTATTTTTGTAATTAACATCAATGTTTCTTAAGAGGTTATCCTATATTGATATATTCACAAGATGAAACAATTCATTATATAAAATATATCATTTATGATTAAAAAAATAAAGTGAATCATATATTTTGAAGAAAATTTTTATTATGCATGAAGATACCACCAACCACAAAACACTTCCTAAAAGATTGTAGAATTAATCGAACAAAACAATAAAAATATGTGGTAAAATTTGTTAAAAAGTTTTATTCATGGGGTAAATTAATTAATATTTCTATGATTGAATTATGTGGTAGGAAAACAGAATATAATTAAAATAAAATAAATGTATTATTCAACAAAAAAGATTATGAATAAGACCCTTATGTTAAATTAAGGGTCTACAATCAATCTTCCAAAAATTGAGATTAAATTAAATGGGTTTAATGCCCCACCATCCATAAAATGATAATATAAAATATATAAGATGATTAAAGTGAATAGATAAAAACTGATTGTGAAGAATGGATAAAAATTTTATAGGATTATAAAGGAAATTTCAATATATATTTATTATTTCATTCTATTAATTTGAAATAAATGGATATAAGATAAGAAATGTATTCCCATTATGTTGAAAATAAAAATGTCGGCACACTATCTAAAAAGGAAGAAATATAATAAAACATCTACTCTTTATACAAGAATAAATAGACTAATTTCATCTTATTATTTTTTAAACGATTATCAAATATAGTGGTTCCCTCATAATTTAATAATAACATTTTTATGGTATATTTTTACATCCGGTGTAGTTAAGAAAAAAATGTTTTCCAAAAAAATATGTGATGCGACGTGAAACCCAAAATAATATCCATTTTGAATAAAATATTTTTGTTTTTATTTTTTCAACAAATAATACATATCCAAGTGATTATTGAAAAATTAATAGTATGCTTATGGTGTTATAAAATATCAATATTCTGTGAATTAATGAAACAATCTAGGGATTATCAATTATTTTTTATATATTTTATATATAAAAATTGAATTATATTATCATTAAAATATATAATGACATAATGAGAACATATTGATAGGAAAATGTCATAGAAAAAGAAACATCCACATAATATGAATACACATATATTAAACCCATAAGAATTTGAAATGAATAAAATTATAAATTGAGATTCAAATTGCAATTGTAGAATTTAATATTATTTCAAATATTAATCATAAAAACATGAATTAAGAAAAACTAGTGTGAGAGTGAAATATATATTGAATAATGTAGGTAAGATTACTTCATGAAATAGTGATAGAAAATATAATAAAATTAATAGGTAAAGGAATACTATGATGATGTCTACTTTTTTATACAAGGTAATTAGATGAAGAGAAAAAATAATGTTAAAAATGTTCCAAATAAGATAAATATAAAATATAAACATAAAAATGGTAATGTGTTTAATTTTTTGAAAAAATTTAGACACATCAATGACACATGAAAAAAATATACTAGTGTAAAAATTGAAATGAAAAATAAAGAATAATTTATAATAACATTATTTTGAATAAATAATAGTACAATTTTTGGGATGTAATTGTCTAGTGGTCCATTTAAAAAACAAATATGGGTGAGCATATTTCTACTGTATGTATAGAATTATAGATAGTAAAATTGGGGAATGAATGTGAATTGGAATCCCATTTAATGGAAAAATATTAATGAGAATGTGATTTTTCAAAATAAATAAAAATAATGAATTTCATGATGTGTTGTTAATGGTGGATAAAATTTTCATAAAAGATATTCTATGTGGAATGTGAATATATGTTTGATACCATTAAAATGATTGTGCATCAGTTATTCCCTCTTATGGTCCCATATTTTTTAATATACAATTAATATCAAGTGATGAATGTACCTAGATGGTTCATTATGAATATAAAATCCTAAAAATGTGGAAAATATAGATTCAATTCCTCCCAACACAAATTAATAATTTATAAATGAATATGAAATCATAAAGAGTCTATACGGACATGGAAATAAATTGAAAATGGAAGATAAGATAAGATGAAATTCTTATCCCAGCTTCTCAAATTGATGAAAACTGAGATTGAAATAAATTTAAATAATATTTTTTTTGAAATTATTTGTTGGGAAATAATGTTTATTAATTATCTAAAATGGTGAAAAAAGAATGAAATGAATTTTTATGAATCATTCTTGGTTTGAAAAGATTTCAAATTTTATTATTTTCATAAACATGTTATAATTTTTATATATACATATATATATATATATATATATATATATATGAACATCCTTATAGAAGTTTAATGGGAGGTAACAATCTTATAGAAGGATGATAAATGAATCTATATTGGTAGAAATAAAATACATGATCTACTAATGTGAGATTTAATAAATAGATATTCCCTGATGAAGAAAATATGAAGGAAACCATGTTTGTGTAATAAAAAATATAATAATTATAATGATTACATTGTTATGAGATCAGTTTTGTTGATTTAAACATGTAATTAGTCCCTTTATAGTGTGTTTCATGTAATTCTTACATGGAAAAAAACCGATTCTTTGGATACTTCATGGAAGACTATAATAAAAAACATTATCATTGACTATTATCTCAAACATTTTCACTAACAATTATCTCAAATATTAATTGCTATGAATTTTCTATATTAAATGATAATAAATTTATTAAAAAATGGTGTTCTTCTTATTAAAAAAATTAAATATATTTAGGATACATTTTTATAAAATTTACTCCTTATATATTCAATGAAGAACTTAAAATATTCTTTTATTCAATGGAATTATTATTTCTAGACATAAATGAATAAATGAAAAAAATTCTACAAATATCCTTTACAAACAATGTATCACATACACAATGTGTAGAATCCATTCATAGAATTCTTTTAAGGCTACAGACCCACCTATGATGATTCTTTACTACGTGAAGACATTACACATCATGTAAATCTTGTACACAATGTTCAGCTTTAAAATGTAGATCCATGCTAAAATATAATTCTATAAATTAATTTCATGGATTTTGTGATCTAAAAACATATAATGATCCCCTAGAAAAGAAAATTATAATATTCCTATGTCAGAAAAATTTATTTTAGTTACACTATGTATAACTAAATTATATACATGCATATGTCAGGATCTATGTCGTTTAATCCATTGCATGGAATGTGGGAATTTCATACTGAATACATCTAATTAATATTTATATTTTATATCACATCTACACATCTATAGTTCAGATTTATTTCTTAAACCACTTTTTTATTCTCCCATTTTCATTCCATTTTTTCAAAAACATTATTTCATTCATTTGATTCATTGTATCACTGAATGTACGTGATTTTATTTTTCTTTTTCCATCCCTTCATTATCAATTGAAACTACTGTTTTGTGTGTGTCTATTTCAATTAACTCACTCTATTATTCATCAAATCATGGATCACTCTTCACCGTTTCTTCATTTTTAATTTTCTTGTGAGTGTTATTTAATTTTTTGATTAAATATTTCTCATCATAAATTATTTAATATTGAAAATCTTGTTTCTAGATAGATTTGAATTGCATCGAAACATTCGATATTTATTCTTGACCAATATCCCAAGACTTCCTTTGTTGAAATTCCTCGTCATTTATTCATTCCATGATTGAAAATATCATAATTTTTATTAGAACTCTCGTCCATAGATAATCTACATAGGGTTAGGGGTCGATAGATGGGGTTTTTTCAAAACTAATACATCCTTATATTTAATTACAAAAACTCTATGGCTAGTAGTAATGTTAGTAAATTTTTTATCAGATTTTTTCCGAATATTTTACATTTAATGAGTGGATGAACAAACATTCAAAAATTGGGGTTTACAGAGACAATGACCAATTGATTTCCATGACATATTCATATAACTGAAGAGTATTTCATCATGGTTATTAGATATTACATGACCGTGAGATAGTTTCCAAATCAATAGTTCCTAATGGTTTGACTAAAACTAATTGGTGATGTTTTCACCAATTCGCAGCAGAAGCCAAATGACCATTCCATGTAAAATCATTGATTAACTTTTATCAACAACCCCAAAATTTATCATGGTCTCTTTCATAAATACCCACTATAAAACTCAATAAAACCATTTATTATTCAATTAATGAATCTTGAGAGTGAATGTGAGGAATCAGTACCAAGGGTTTTGAACATTTGGTTATTGTTCATACAATAGTCCTCATTGGATTTACACTATTTTTTTATTTTTAATATACCATTATCCAATGTTTTTTTGACCTATACTACTTATTTTGACCTCATACCATCATATTTTAATGATGAATTAAAGATAGTAAAATTTTGAAGTCATTTATAGGGACAACTATTTCTTAGGAATATTGACCTCTAGATTGAAACCAAATTACACTACCCTCTCCCTTTTTTATTTGCCTTTTACTTTTTCATATTTCTACTTTTGGATCACCTATATCTTCCCTCTCTATTTATTTTCTTCATGGATTATACAAACTATATATCCCCTTACTCAATAAAGAATACTTGAAATATGGGAACAACTTCTATTCGATCACAAGATTGATTGAAGAATCACCGGACATCACTGTTGTACAATGGTAGGGTATAAAGATATTTTTCCACCTCATATATAATAATCCAATTATTCACCACATATCTATAAAGTTGAGAAACATACGAAGTAGTAATATAATATTTTTAACTATAATTTATCATCCATTAGTGGTGTTTTGCACATCAATGTGTGACCTTGTATTGGGAACACAATTTTGGGATCACACTGTGACTCATTCACATAATCTAGAATGTGGGGATGTTCCATATACATTCGATTAATGAAACTCATGAACACATAATGAAATTTTATTAGGATTAAAAATCTATTTTGATTAAAGGTTTATTATCATATGAAATTATCTAAATGGGTTTCCAATTATACTTGGGAGATATAGATATATATTGGATAATGAGTTAACATCAAGACTAAGTTATGTAATGGGAATAATTAGAAATGATTTTCATAGAAAATTTCTTCCCACCAATCCAAACATGAAATTAAAGAATAAAATTCAAAAAACAATCATGGATGATTGGGAATCAATGTGGGATTCTTGTGGACGGTTTAATGAGTTGTCCTAAAAATACCAACATAGTGGACTATATATGTGGCTTCAATTACAAAAAAATCTATCAAGTACATAATCCAGAAGCGTGTATGATTGTATACACCCTAGATGATGGCAGACTCATTCTATAGGTATAAGAATATTGGTAGGACATTCTGGATAAAGTATCTCGCAACATTCAACATTGCAAATTCAATGAAGGACTTCCCTAGAGAAAAATTAATTAGGATGAATAAAATATCCACTTTGTTTCCCATATAAGAGATCTAACTAATAATATTGAATCATTCCAATTTCTTGCATTTCCTCCACCCCTCCTACAATAATTATGGAAATACCTCCATGTGAGAAGTGTGGATGTAAGAATTATAACCAAATTTTTTGAGAAGGTATAAAAGATCCTCAATTTGATCATTGATATTACAAAAATTACCATTGAGAAGGTTGATACTACCAATATCCTCAAGAATTTCAATAATAGAAATGATATAATTAGAGGAAATCTAAAACACACAAATAGAAAGGTAACTATATGAAGAATATTATACATGTACAATTAAGAATCCACATTCCACCTTGGTATCCCGTAAAAGTTCCATCTTCTCAATGAAAATTATTAATTAATCATTTCCCTATAGATTAGTATTACCACTATCACCATAATAAAAATATTATAATGCTTTATCAAGACCTCTATTATATTCCCAAAAACTCTTGGCTAGACTTGAAGAATGGTGCCTTCCCTCATTTAAAAGGTCTAGAATTTAATAATGACCTAATACATGGAAATAATAAACTATAAGGATACACTATTAATATTTTATAATCAAATCGGAAAAATTTTAAAACAAACATTGTTTGATCATTTATAATGTAATTTTCTAATTAATACTGATGCTTATAAAATGGAAGAGGATATGGATATAATTTTTATCAGTGAGAATGTGTTGGATGATCCAAAACAACATAAATATAACAATGTGGAGTTCAAATATTCTAATAGGAATATTTTGGGGTGAATCAAAAAGTAGAAAAATTTTATGAATCCCTGTTTAAATATATCCATGAAATGGAAAATTAATTTTAGAACATTCTTAATATAATCCACATTTCAACTTTCTTGAAAAAATAAATCAAGGAAAAGTGGATGGGAAGATTAAAAAAATCAAGGACGTTTTTAAAGGCAGCATCATAATTTTTCCATTTTAGTATAAATTACTCATGTACCTACATATGAAAAATTATTTTTGAATATACTATTTAAAAAAATTTAAATTTATGTCTTATGAATCCTCCCTTTGAATGAAACATGCTTTATAGTTTCCCAAATGGAATTACCTTCAAAAAATGGAGGCCCCATAATTTTTTTAATTCCATGAACTAATGATATATTAAATGGTGGGAAAAACTTGTTCAATCACTGTTCATGTATCCATATAATTATCAAGAGTGTTTATATGAATTAAGTGGCAGATGAACTAAAACCACAATGGTTATTCATAATCTCTCTAGTCATTTTTCAAAAATCAATGATGATTTCTTTGAATATGTTATAATTAAAATTTATAAACACATTTTCCATAGATATTTTTGATTTTTTGATATAGGTGATTAAGGTGACATATCCCTCATCATTGGAGGATAATTTCTCCCCACTATAGTGGACAATATTAATATTCCAATAGGGAGATTTATTTTAAGAGTGGGTGAAGAGAAAGGTGTATTAAACATAGATATGGCCATTAAAATAGAAATGTGTTAAAAAATTTCACACCATTACTGAGTCAATTGAAATAAATATTAATATTAAGAAAATTAATGAGATACCACCCTATAATAACATGGGATAATGTCCTCCCAAATATGGATTTTTCACAACACCTCTAACAAAGAATGTGTTCTGACCTTTCATCCCAATTTTGTCCTAAACATTTTGACAAGGCATATCAATACAAATCACATATCATCTTACTGAGACATTATCTATCTATAGAAAATAAATTGTGTGCTTATTAGGAGGTAAACCAAGATAGGTAAGGAAATGTTATTGATTTTAGAATTTTTTGAGGGATGATAGAATATTTTCAAATATACCTGATGTAAAAAAGAAAAAATGAAAATATATAGGCCATGTAAAAATATAAGGTAATAAAAATTAAGGAGACATAAAATTTAGGAAATTCACTATTTTCATTACATTTATTTAATATATGGGGTAACATTACAATTTCATTTAAGAAAACCATGAATCTTGTATTCATTGTGAACCACTCCACCCGATGTCAATGATAATATCATCGTATAAACCACCTCGGATTATTTAGGATTCCTTGGTGGAAACCCTCCCCCAATGAGATCCCTCGCATACACCCATTTCCCCTCACCACCATCTCCTCATCTCATATCCCACCCATTTTACACCCAAATGGATGAAAAAAATTCCATTGGAACCCCACCATTCAACCATGTCCTTATATATTAAGACACCCTTCCACAACCCATTGGATAGAAGAGAGAAACTCTATTAACACCATTATATCCATTCTCTTCATCTTACAAATATAAAAGTACATCCACTCTAGGTTTTCAATTCCCCAAGCCATCCTATAGATGATCACGTAGACTTTCCTATCACCACTAACATCCATGAATTCATTTTTCAAACCCCACCCACCAGTTCAATATTTTCCTTCCCAAAGACAATATGATGTGGATGATCAAAACAATGGACCTATCCATCCTCAAGTATATCCGCAACCAATATAGTGTCCTTCATCTCTGGGAACAAATTCACCTGATTCGCATTACACAGATTCTCGAAAGTGAAATACATGGATATCTTCCTAGATTTTATTTCATCTTTTTAGTTTGTCATTTACATTGATCACATCAGAGCCAGTATAATTCCAACCCTACAACATGAGAATAAATAGGTTGATACTTCATGATCCTTTAAAAATATACATAGTGACCTCCATAATGAGTATAATCCTTGTTACATGATGTAAAAAACCACTCTAAGGTGGATCTCTTTGGATCCTACAATTGGACGTCATCTTCGATTGGATAGAAAATTAATATTACCACAAATGTTTCAGCCTGATTGAGGAACATATTAAATCATCATCCTTAGGTGGAAAAAACTGTAATTATGGTTGGATAGTTTGGAAGGATTTATAGGACCTTAGGAAAATGTACCCACAACACATTGATAGTTGGATAATTTATTACCCACATATAAATGAAGGTGCATTCCATTGAGACCACATAGCCTCAAACATACTTTGGCCACATGGATTGAATCTCTATTATACTGCACCAAATGATAGGATTATAATAAAATAAGATTATAACTATCATTATACACAAAAATTCAGGGAGAATGATGATGATTCCCCTCATCAAAAATCTATAAATATTCCAACTCCCCCAATCAATCGACATCAATAGCCTTCTCCAACATTAGCCTCCATTTACATTACTTCCATCTCGTCACCCATCATTTCTCCAATCCCTAATTCCAACCATATACATTCACTATCCATTTATACCTTTCCCAAATCACCCACCAACCTATAATGTAAAATAGTTCTATGAAAATGAATGGTTTCACCCTGTAGAATCATCACTGGATTTCTATACACCTTGTAATCCCTTTCATTGTTTTTTTTCTTTATACTAACCTAGTCCCACCACCTCTTATAAAATCATATTCTTCTGGAACTTCTTTGTCTTCCATGAACACCCCAATTGACCTATCATTAGAGTAGATATACTCTAAAATCAAGAAGGAGATCAGGGTAGTTATTTCCTAGTCAGGAGAGGGACAATATACTCCACTATCTATTGAGGTAACATTCATTAAAACTATTTCTATATCCACAACCAATCTCAAAATTTTTACCTCTCTCCCACCATCCACTGAGGTAGCATCCATCACCACATCATCCCCCACATCAATTAAACCACTGAATCCAATATTCATATACAACCTTGATCGAGCAGGTCAGATACATGAACACACTATTCCCGAGAGGACCATTGAAGAGTAGATATTCAATTTTGATAATGATATGTTTTTCTGTACCCCTCCCCTATATTATATATTTTAAAGGTGGAAAATTTCTATAAATATTTTATTTCATTACACATTAATGTATAATTTCCATTATTATATATATTAGATACATTTTATTCATCATTGGATATTGTATTGGTTTCTTTCATTAAGGTATTACACTAGCCATGTATAGATCTTATACCTCTTCTCAGTTGGTTGATTCTTCTTTTCCCCAAAAATATTCCCTTCAGATAATGATTATTCCATATATAGATGTTATTGTGCACAATATTTAGGATCTTGAAATGTAGATATGTGCATAGTAGGGGTCCCCACCATGATGGGGACAAATTATTTTCAAACATCTTGAGATTCATGTTCTGTATGAATTGGATGAAATTAAACACAATATGAAAGAAAATAAGCATGAGGAAACATCCACCAGGACATGTATGTGTTATAGGAATTATGAGAAAATTGAATACACTGATAGATTATTTGTTCCATCTTTCTGGATGTTGATGACATTATTAGAGAATTATGTGAAGTAGCCCTTTTTTATTTTTTTATTTTTTTATTCATATATATATATATATCATTATTTTCACTTCAATAGAATTCCTTTTCCTATAATGATATTGAGATTCATTTTAAACATATGTTTTCATGTATTTCAATTTTATATTAATTTTATTCACCTTGTTTACCATACCATATTACTACATCCATATTATTGAAGTGATATGGACTACTGTTTTATCTAATGAATAATTATTATTTCTAACACATAATGTAGGTTAACCTAATTGAAACCATTATCCAACATGTTTCCCTATCAAATGAAACTCATACGGGTCATCTTGATTCCGTAAAAGCAATTTCATTTTGACATTTCATTTTTCCAATGTTATATATTTTATGTGTCTCCCATGATACAGTCAATGATACTGAGTAAAATGAATCATTTTATATATGGAGAATCTTTAATGGAATTTAATATCAATAACCATGTTTTTTCGTTTATGGTGATTTATAGTGGATACATTTTTCATTAAAATAATTCTTTAAATGTAAAAATGGATTGCACACATATAATGAATGAAAAGTTATGTTTTCATTTATTGAAATATATGTTTAAACAATGTTAAATTTTTTATGAATGATTATGAAGTATGTAAATTTAATTCAAATTAATTTTTTTGAATTTTTTAATTTAATATTTACATGAATTATACACCCTTTTTGATTGCATGTATTTTATAATATTATCATTACTGACAAGAATATGAGACCACAATATAAAAATAATTTTCAATCAGGTATTTTTAATAAATCATAGCGAATATAAACACATCATAACATTCATTTAGATATTAATGAAGAAATTACTGAAAAAATAAAATTTATATATAATTGAGGAAATAATTATTGAGCCATATCATCCTCAAATCCACCTTAAATATTTCCTTCTTTAGTATATATTGTCCATGAAAAAACATCTTAGGATAGATCCATTAAACAATGATTTTTCTTTTTTATCATACTCCAAGCATTATAAATGATTATCCTTTGAACAAGAGTAGTGGAGTTTTTATCTAATGGACACAATAAATTCATATTGATGATATATATTATGTAAATTTTACATGACTATGGTGATTTGACACATGTTTCCTTTAAAAATATATAGTCATATCGTGTTCCTCGAAAATAAATAAAAATGATATAACTATATTTTGGGATTTGTATTGTGAAAGTAAAAAATAACCATTTTTAGACTGTTAAATCCTCTGATGGATCACATTTAGTTAAGTGATGAAAAAGAGATCTTACCAGAACATGAATTTTGGAGTTGAAATAAACTAAAATGAAAAATAATGTAACAATATAAAATTTTATTATAATCTTAATACACTCATGGATCCTCATTGAGCCACATCAAGCATGGACACTGTTTTTTATCTCATAGGATCCATGAAACATCACTATTACTATTTATAATGAATTTTACTTTATAGATGAACCACATTTTGAGTATGAATTAATATAATACAATCCATCTCTTACACTCTTATTCAAATAAAATATTCTTTCTCAATCTTTCGTGAATGATTTTTTATTGTTCAAAATACAGATCTGATAGAACCAATGCAAGACTATCTATAGATACATTTATACATGTTATAAGAAGAATTATAGTATTATTTTAACTTCAGTAAATTGTTAAAACTGATTATTAGGATATTTGAAAAACAGGTTTATAATTTAAGCAATATTTTTGAATCAATATTTATAAGAATAAAATTTCTCATATTGGTTGGAACCAACAGAAATGAATCATTTTCTCTACAGTAATGATTCAGGAAGAATGAATTATTTTTTCATTCAATTAGACTTATTCTAATGCATATAATTCATGTCATAATTTAATTTTTTTCACTCGAAATCACTATATAGATGAATTTTTATTGATGAAATGAATTATTTCATATGTTGGAGAATATGATTTCATTAAATTATATATAAATTTAGGATGAATTTTTATAAATTCCTGATGAATTCATGACGTAAAATAATTAAATCTAAAAAACATCCAAAAACCCACTTTCACAAATCATTTATCATAAACACGTCATGTAAAATCCATCCACAACATTCTTGAAAATTAGTAGTCCATCCCATGATGGTTTTTCAAAGTGAAAAATATTAAAATGAGTTTAAATCATGAACATGATGTGAATATTTAAAAAAAATGTATCCCCTGAAAAATTGAATTTCATACATGTGGTTAATGTATTTCATGACATTGAAAAATCAATGGCTCAACCTGTCATTGATTAGAGATCATTCATTTGAGGGAAAAGTGGATCTCAGTTACACAGAATGAAAATAAATTACATTATATGTTGTTTTTGGGACCCAAATAATTTAATCTAATACAAAATATTAAATCCTTTAATACTATTTACATTATAGGAGTATTTATATTTTATAGTTCCTCCATGTGTGGATAGTTTAGGACAAATTATTATATATCATTTTTCACCCTATTTTATAATTTTATATTAAAATTGTTTTATTTCATTTCATTAATTAATTCAGTTAATATATGTCATATGATTAATTTATTTTCATCTGTTATTAATTTATTTCAACACAATTTATTTGACATCTTTTTCCATATGGGAACATTTTTCTTCATCCATGATTTCAAAATTCATTTCCTTTCATAATTTTAAATATATTATTTTTTAACTCTTATGTCTTTGACTTATTGAAGATTTCTATTAATAATTTCATCATATAATGTTTGTTTACAGTCATATTCACATTGAATCCAACTATTTTATATTGATTCATATTGTTTAACCCTTGATTTTAGTTGCTGCAAATGCTTCTCGACTGTGTAGAGAGATCTTAATAATTTATTTATGTTCGTCATCCCCACCATTTGTGACTAATCGACATAGGATTAGTGGCTGTGGGATTGGTAGGTTACAAACCTACTGAATCAAAAAAATTATTTTTGGTAACCCAATGTTTATTAATTTGGTTAGTAGTAAAATTTTAACGAATTCATTCAAACATATTTAACCATAGGAAGTACAATTCAATGAATCGAACCTAATGGGAGTTTAGTAGGACGAAAAATAATATAATTTTATTATTCAAACTTATATTCCAATCATAAGGAATCTACTTATCATCTATAACTTGACCATAGGATAGTTTTATGATATATTGATCGAATTGGTTTGACCAAAATAAAATGGTGAATTTTACATTACCTCACATCCTATGCCATATGACCATTCCAAATTAAATAAAACATTATCCATTAGAAAGAAACATAAAATAGATCATTATCCCATCCATTAATATATTCATTAAATATCCAAACTACATTTTCTTAGTTATATCCAAAATCAAAAGATTTAAATTTATGAATCCTTACCAGGGGGTTACTTTTATTTATTGTAAATGTACAAGTTGTCATCAGGGGATCAAACCCATTCTTCAGCATTAATATACTATTTTAATATGTGTATTTTATGGCTATAAATTCTAATGTTATGTCATCAATAGTTAATTCAAATACGCATTGGGGAGAGTCAGTCTCCAGGGATTGATAGAATCAAAACACCAAGATTAAGCTTTAATGTTTTTTATCTGTTCATTGAGTAACTTTAAGAAATTCATTTTGAAATTATATCGAGATTGTTTACATATAATGAAATTAAAAATTATTTTTAAAATTGTTATATGTAAAAATCCATTGAATAATATATTTAATTAAGTTAAATGATGATGTTAATTAATATTTTTCATTGTGTAACATATTTTTTCAAACAAATACCATTATTTTATTACATCAAAAAGATCAAGAAGATATTGAATGGGATAAATAATAAGACATTAAAAATTTGTGATATGATATTCTCCCTAAAATAAATTTTATATTGTATCAATAATTTGGATTGATGAGAATGAACATTTAAATTATAAATTAATGAAAATTAAAAATTTTAATTTGAATAATATATTTTTAAACCATATTTCAAAGATGTATTGACATAAAAATATAAAGGGAGAGATTGATTAACATTATTTTTGTTTTTATGTTTTTTTTACCATAAGGATTAATATATATGGTCATCATAGATTTTGTAAATATTTTGAGGAAGAATAAGAATGAGGAATAAGAATACATTGGATAGAGTATGATATTCCCATTCGTATTATCTACTACCAAGATTCTCATTATAATGAAAAATGTTTTTCAATTCTATTTGATAAATATGTAAATAATGTATGTGTATTATAAAGGAAAACATGAGGAAATTTTCATTGTCTATCATAATAATATATAAATGAAAATAATACCAATAATGATTCAAATAAAATAAATAATTGATGGTAATACTATTTTAAACATTGGAGTTTTTACCAGTGTAATTTAAAGATAATTATTCACTTGATAGAAATTATATATTGATGATTTTTTGGATGGTACATTAAATATTTATCATATTATAAATATTCTTCTAAAAAGGATGTTTCTTTCCATATGTCTTTCATAAGATTGTGTACATAAGGAATGAATTCGAGGAAACTAATTTACATGTTCAATCACTTGACATGAGATGAATAAGTGTACAAGAAGTTGAGTCACTAATTGTAGGTTCTAAAATCGATGGATTTTGACAACACTGTTAATCCATTTTAGTGACTTTTTTTGTTTTTATTTTATTCATTTAGATAATTAAATCATATTTAATATATATTCATTATCATGCGTAATCCAAGAAATTGAATTATTATATATACACTTAAAGTATTATATATATGGGTAGGTCATAAGAATTTAATAAGATGCATGAAATTTACAAAAATAAATTTCATAACGTATTAAAATATGAAAATATGACCATTATTGATATCTTTAACTATATTCCATTGTATAATGAAATTATTTTATCCACACTATAAGTGTAATTTTTAGAATGAGAATATTGAAAATCCTTGAATATATATAATTAGTGAATCACTGTATTAATTACAATTCTTTTTCATAATTTGTTGATTTAAATTAATGCTTTGTCCAAAATCAATTATATTATGATGAGAAATTGTAAATATAAGTGTCTATTATTGAATTTATATTCCCCTTATACACAAAAATTTTGTGTGGACATATCTCTTTATCGTAATAATTCGATTTTATCATCAGTATTTCTTCCAATTTAATTGGTTTATCCCATTGGGTAATTTTAAATAACTTTATTTATAGAAATACAGATTTCCACATACAATTATCTCATGTGAGAAATAAATATAATTATTCATTTGTTAATTTCATCAATAATATATCATCTTGATCACACATGGATCACCATTTAATGTAATATTATTTGGGAAAATTATAAGGTACAAGAATTTGATAGAGAAAAAGTAACACCATAACTGATATATATTTCACCAAACTATTCTTACGTTCAAATATATAATGAATTAAATTATCATTCTTTTATGTGAGTATAAATGGATGATTATCCGATGATTTTCCAAATAACATAATTTGGGAAAAAAATTAGATTTAATTTTTATTTTTTAGATGACTTTATTTAATCAATTACTCGATGATTGATATGTTCAATTTCCATTTATTTATGAGTTATTAATGCTATGTAATATTTGATATGTGTTTTAATTTATATGTAATGGAAAGTATGATAAAAATTCACTATTTTGTGAATTTTTATATAATAATGTCCTTATGGTTATGTAACTATTATTTATATACATTTATTTCAGGTCAATATAAAAAAATTATTATCGACTAGGTGAGTACCAGATATACTAACTATGTTAAAGGAATAATAATATAGAGATAGAAAGACATAATAAAACAATATATTTATTAAAATTTTAATGAAAGATAAGAACATAGTGTTGTATTTCAATTACAAATTAACTGGATAACAATAACAACAAAATTAGAGGGAATAAAATGTTACCAAATACTTATCAAATCCAATAAATAGTAATAAAGAAGGCCTACCTAAATATATTACATTCAATGTATATCTGATGTAGTATGAGTTCTCATGTTTTTTGTTGATTAAAATCCAAAAAATTGTCTTTAAGAGTCTATCTTACAACATATTTATTTTGAATTCATAATTATGATGAGGTGTCTATATGGATTCATTGATTATAATATGAAAATTATTCATATAGTATATAAAGGACTCATTATAGAACTAATGATCTCTCTTAGTGTTAGATCAAGAACATTCACTTTTAGGAATTTATTATTGGACCACACTTTTTTAATACCACTCTCGAACTCCAATATTTGATTTATTTTACAACAATTTTGGGGAATTCATTTATAATAAAAAATTATTATTTTTCATATAAACCATGTGTCATAATAGATGTAGAAATTTTTTAAGAGGAATCATAATTGATAGAAAATTGTTTCTCTTCTCTTGAATTAATATTCTATAGTTTTAAACCTAACAAAAATGTTACCTTATAATTATTCACCTCTCCTTCATGTTGTCTTATCCCAATGCGATCCTAACTAATTATTTGTTTACAAAAAAACAAAAAATAGAAACAAAAAATAGAAACAAAAAATAATTTTATTTTAAAATTGATTTTTTCAAATTAAATTAAATAGTCGTTCCCTATTTAAAATAATTTATTTATATAAAATGAAAAATGAATAAATGAATAATTATTCACCCACAATATGTATATTGGTTTATTTAAATATTGAGCCTTAATATAAAATATAAACTTGTAACTCAATGACCATTATATTTCCTCTAAGACATATCATTTATCCAATGATTTTGATATTATTTATCTATAATGAAATATTTTTATTCTTAAATCAAGTTTATAGTCTGATGCTTAATATATACATTTTCACACATAGAAATTATTTATTTAAAAAATGAACCATCTGAAATATTACACAATTAAATAATCATTGGATAACATGATTAATTACATAAGAATATTATGAAATGAAGCAAATGTCAAATAAAATCAATATATTACTAATAAAAGATTATATATCACTAATATAAGAATATTTTTTTATTATATTTGAATCCATGATAACATAAATCATTCATTTGAAGTGAAAATATAAGAATTTAGATTAAAATAAAAATGATAATTAAGATCTATAGACTAAGAATTTCGCAAAATCCTATTTAATAATCAACCAAAAATTCAATGATTTTTTACTCAATCATTTTAAAATAGATTCAGATAAAATTAATCCATTATATTTATAGAAAACTTTTCTTAAATGGTTTTCTGAACAATATTTTTATAGAATAATTTAAAATATTACAATACATTTTTCATTTGACCGAATTAATAATTCAATATACATTTCAATCAGGAAATGTGAAAAGTATAGTAGAAAAAAATCAATGACTATATCAATCATATCATAAATTGATATAAGAACATAAATATTTACTTTCTGAAAAATATAAAACTCAAAATGAAATTTATAAAAAAGAAAATTATTTTTAATGATAACAATTGATATCCCAAATTTTTTTAATATATTTTCAAAATATAATAAAAAACATTATATGAATAATTCAAACAAAAATTATTATTTTATTTCGAAGATATCCAAATATAATATCATTTTAAATTTTACATCATGTGAACCATGATGAGGAATTATTAGAATTCCCCATAAATGTAATCATGAATGTAAGATAGTCATCCAAAACATTCATGGTAAATTATTATTCATATTGAATAGAATTGATTATAAATATACTCACAACCTATCTCACACATTCCAGCACTGACATCTCTTTTTTATAAAATTTGTCAAATTATTTAAACTAAATTTGGGATTAGATAACTTTGTTTATTCCATCAATGGTATATTCTGTGTGGTAAGGATAATTCATAATTTTTCATGTAGCCTCGGTTCATATATTTAAATTTTTCAATTTCTATGGAACTATAATAGTACAATAATGACAAAAAATATGATATAAAATTATATATATAATCATTTTTAAGAAATCTTATTTTAAGCCATATATAAAAAAATATTATATACTAGTAAGAAATGTATTAGAGGAGACATAGTCTTTGTGTAGTGTATGACAATTTAATGGTAATTGTGAGTCAGTCAGAACGATATGTAGAGATCATCTATATTATAGTGGTTTTTCATATTGATTTTGGTTGTATCCCAAATCATACAGTGAACACAAAATTATATTATGATAATAATGGGTGATTAAACACTAATAATTTTAAATGGACATGTTATTGGAATGATGGAGGGGTGGTTAATGTTTTGGACCTTTTTACATTCATATGTACCTTTTCTTTAAATATTTTGTGAAATTTAATGTATGATTTCAAGAAATAAATGTTTTATAACATATTTAAGAACCACATATTTAAAGAATAGGCTATGTTTAATAGTATATAAGACACACACCATAGAGAATAAAAGAAAAATTAAATAATATTATCATATATATAATATTAATATCTAATTAATTTCATTAGTGGAGATGGATTGGGGTAATCAAATTATTAAATAAATTTTATAATTTAAATTTCATATAAAATTTTAAATTATTTCATTGGAAATAAGATATCAATTTCAATTATGTAATTTGATTATTAAAATAAATGTTTTCAAAAAAAAAATTATTTGAGTGAATATAATAAATAATATATAAAAATTATATACATTAAAGATGATAATAATAATTTCAGTTTTGAAACCATATTTTGAAAATTATTTTTGGATGAAATTATGGTAAATTTCATGAATGATTATCATTACAGTGAAAAGTAAAATGTTAAATTTTTTAAAAA
Source organism: Viscum album (assembly GCA_963277665.1). Classification (NCBI taxonomy): domain Eukaryota; kingdom Viridiplantae; phylum Streptophyta; class Magnoliopsida; order Santalales; family Viscaceae; genus Viscum; species Viscum album. The sequence continues at coordinate 1,665,858,681 of OY728137.1, forward strand.
AAGTTTCTATTATTTCTATAAAAATTCTCACTATTATTTTATTTTGATCAAAAGTTAATGCAGTTCATTACTAATTAAATATAATATATTCAATTACATTTTTATGAGTTTGATAATTTTTTATAAGGTCAAATTTTAGGTTACCTTTTTTGTCCATTATGAATCATAGTAAATATCTACAACTTTTATAAGGACAAAAGGGTAAAATATAATTAACTATATAATATAAGAAATAGAATCCCCAAAAATATTTAATTTATTTCATTAGATCATATATCAACTATAACCACCCAATTATATAAAATGTTGAAATTTCTAGCCACATTACATTAGGAATTAAATTAATATATTATAAAATGATGAATAAAAAAATGCACATAACATTGTTTTTGTATCATTAATAACTTATCATATGGAAAAAACATGGAAATTTTTAGTAATAAATTAAAATTAAAATTAATTAATTACAATATTTGAGGAATTTAGTTTATATTTTTTAGTGATTATAAAACTATAATTAATTCTTTCACAATGCAGACATGAGACATGAAAATACAATAGAAAAATCAAGTATATGAAGTGAAAAAAATTAAAGAAATTATTTTTTGCTAGAAATAAAGTTTCAAAATATATTTCAAGATAAATATAAAATACTATATTCTTATTGTAATTTTATATTATAATTTCATTAACATTTTTATGTAATTAAAGTCAAACTATGTAAATGGTCATATAAATTATCCTAAATGTATATTATGTTAAACAAAATATTATTAAATAATTAAAAATAAATAAAAATATAATATTTTACAATCTAATAATATATTTTTTGTAATTTAATTTGTTTTCAATTTCCAGGTCTCTTGAAATGTTATTATAAATTCTATGGTCCCTAATGTTTAAAAAAATTGATTTCATTTAATCAATAAAATGGTTAACAATGGGTAATAAAGATATGGGTGAAATAGTATCCAAAAGATGTTCAAATTTATATGAAAATATTTACACACATACCTGTGGAATACTCTATTAAGAAAAATTTCACTCCTCTCTTCAAAGAAAATTATTTCATATTAGTTTAATACATTAAGAAACACCTTGATTTCCTCTCCCCATAATTATATAGTGTACCACGACAACTCCGTTTCATAAACCATTGGAGAATTATATACCATACAATACATAAAAAAAATTCATTATTAATATCCCTATACATTTCATAGTGTAAATTGTGTTATTATTATACCAATAATAGAACAAAATATGTGAAAACATATAGTGGTTTTCCATATAATTGCTACTACACATAACAAAGTGTATCTGTACTAAATTTTATTTTATATCCATCAAAAATCAAATAAAAATTATAATATAATAACATCATAGTAACAAATTTATTGTAATTTTTTTCTATGACTTACATTATAAATATAATTTTAAATATAATATGGTACGAAATAATAGTTTGTTTGAAAGTATGATTGTCATGTAAAGAACTGATGGATATAATTTTCATCACAAATTCTCATGTTTTGAGATAATTATTAATTATATATATATGATAATCTCGATATTATAATATGTTTTTAATTATAATATATATTCAATTTTCATATCATTCTATTGATTTAATGTTGATAAAATTATTTTTTTGTATGGGTGGATTACAAACCCCCGATGTGATGTGATTCCTTTTTCATTACCACCTCTAAAGGATGATATAAATAAATATAATTTATGTTATAAAATTATACGTATGATATTGACATTATAATATTATTATAAAATGATGCATATGATTTTACATCATTCACCTTGATTATTAGAAACATTACATATTCCCAGATATGGACTACCATCTCCATATAGTATGTTAATTCATATTTCATTACCAAAATTAATATGACATTATCTAAGATTAATTAAAGTTAAAAAAATTAATTATAACTTTTTTATTATTTATGATATGATAGATATATCAATCCTTCTAATATACCAAATATAACAACAATGTTTTCCATAAATGAACCAATCATCCTCAAAATAGAACATGTTTTATTTAGTGATTATGTACTTTAAAAAGTAACTGAAATTAATTATAAAATGGATTAATAATGATCTAATAAAAAATAAATTTTTTTATAAATATATAAATACACTTATATCATTATTGTATATGAGTAAAAATTTATATATGTAATTTCTACAATCATGGTAATAGAATTCATCTGAATTTCCTTTCATTGAGGAATATTTCAATGATATATAGATATTTTCATTTATATGATGTCTATAAAACACATTTTTAAATTTTATAGCATTAATAATTCATTACCGATTTTATTAAATGTTACAATTTGATTTATTTCTAGAAATTTTATATTACAAGAATGTTACAATGTGTTAAGGATTATCTTAACTCAATTTTAATTCATTGTGTTATACTTGTAGATCTTTAAATACATTATGAAATGAATATGTTTTAAATTAAATGTGATTTTATTATGTTTTATTAATATTTTTGGTTTTTTTACAATGGTTTCACATAATAAAGTCATTTATTATTTTTTTACTTTCTATGATATTATCTTTGAATATATTATTAATCTGACAGATTTTTTTCAGGACATGTCTTCTATTGTAAACATATATTTTTTAATATGTATTAAATAATTTATATTAAAATATGAGATCATTATTTATATTTTTTCCTTATATCTAATATTACTTTGACCTTATCTCCTCATGATAAATCCATTAAAATGTTTCAAATTTTACATCATCTCTCACCCAATAAATTTAAATTTATTGATATATAAATAATAGTATTAAAAATGTTTAATTTTATAGGTTTTATATACTAAAATATGTATATTAATATTGATTTATTGAATATATTATTCATATATATAGTTGTTATGGTTTCTTAAACAATGGATTTCTAATTCACTCATTAAAAATTTATAAATGGTTCTTATCTAAGATATATGACTATTAGAAATTATTTTTTAGATGCACATATTTTTACATACATGGTGTATAAAATAATTGTTGATTTATTATATCATTGCTAATTTTAATTATTGTTAAATCTTTGTTTTTTAACTTAATTTCATTCAAATATTGGTTTATGATATAAAATTATATGATTGTGTATTTATTTTGATAATTTTAATTAATTATTTTAATGACTTTTAACAAGAAACATCGTCCATAATTATTATTATTTTTAAATAATATTGTTTTATATGAAATAAATTATTTATTTATATTATTTTCCATGAACATTGAAAATATTTTAATAGTTTATAAAAAAAACTTTCTAAACCCATTCGTCATTTTCCCCATTTAAATTTTTTAAGAAAAATAATTTTTTTTATCTATTTTATTAATATAAAACACATGGAGTTTTTCAAAATTCTACACATTAGTTTCATTGTTGTTCACATTAAAATATTATATAGATATTTTCAAAAACTACTAATTTTTTAAAATTTTAATTGTTTTTTTGTACATAGGTAGTGATGAAATATATTATATTCCATTATTTAAATGGAAATATTTAAAATGTTCTTTTAAGGGTATATTCATAAGTTTAAATATCATATGGAATATTATCTAAAGATACCAACCATATTATTTTCCAGGAAATCATATGATGATCAATTAGCAATGATTTTCCTGAAACTCATTTATTTCCAATTTGATAATAATTCTACACTGGAATCCTATCTGTTTTCAATAGTGTTATTTTAAAGAGTGAAAGCTTTTAATTATATTATTCATGAACTATTATTTTAAATTATTAATAATGATGTTATAGCCCAATATTTCTTATAAAATGGGTTATCCTAATATAAATTATATGATAGGTGAGGTCAGTGTACTTTATATGATAGTTCAACATGATCTAGACTAATAATCTGTTGGGTAGTGTACATTTTCCATGTAAGTAATAATGAGGGAGTTAAAATTGATGGATTGTTATATGGATTTATCATTTCATCAATTAAATTTACCTTAAGTTATATCTATTGGATAGGTAATATTTTTAGATAGAAACATTTTTTTCTTATTCTTTTTATGAGTTTTAAATGGATCATTTCATCAATATTCACATCACATGGATCGTGATTAATTATTATCAATAACATTTCCACTAATTTTGATTTATCCACTATGAAATGGTTAATGAATTTTGTGTGTGTGTTTTATATCACTTATGTTATTAAAATATAGTTTTATTATGTTATTATACCATTATACTCATGATATTAATAGTAATTAAATTAATTTATAAATTTTTAAATTTACTAGGTATTTTTATTTTATATCATCTTTCTTATAATTTCCATTAAAGTAATATTTTTTCTATTATTTTAAATATTATTTTGTCTAAAATTTATTCACGTTATTATAATTTAATGGTAAATGTGAATAACATAATGTATAATAAAAGAATACATAGTAGTGGAGAAAATGATCACATGAATACATAGGTTTTGTTTTTTATGAATTATAATAAATTCTATTTAACTTGAAACCTTAATTGTTCATAGGTGATAAATAATAATATATTAATACTTCATATTGAATTTTCTTGGGCATTCAAAAGGGATCACGATTATTTTATTAAAATCCAGAAATGTAATTATTATGTTTCTTGTCAACGATTAGCGAGTGCTTGTTTGATTTTATAACAATTAATATCTATGAAGGGTTCCAAAAAAATTAAATATTAGAATGTTATCATGTGTGGTTAAATTAATTGTTATTGATACAATCAATAGTTTTCATTTTTTTTTATTTTTTCTATTTATGTGGCATATAAAATCCATTTTATATTTTTAATGATTGGATTTGATTTGGTTAACAATACTTTCAGAGAAGATGGATTTTACATTTTTGTTATTGCGATGAATAATTTCGGAATATTTCCATTAAAATATGTGTATATCAGCTAAATCTGATATGATAAATCCAGAAGATAATTTTTTTAATGGGGATATTTGAGATATAGGGTGAATTATATATAGAATGATATAATTTCATCACTTGGTATTATTGTTAATTTTAATTGGATAATCTATTATTTATTCATTTGATAGTTTATTAATTATTCGTTGTATATTATCATATTCTATAAATGTTGTTTGTTGGAAATTTCTCTAGACTTTATAAATAATAACATATTCATTTTCTCAATTTTTTTAGTAATTAGAAGTTGATTCTATTTCTTCATTCATCGAATATCTTCAGATGTCAATCATTGTGAATGATTATATAAAGGTGATTATTTATTATAAAATTCATCCAATAGATTATACTTTAATATTGGATTTGATGATAATAAAATAAATTTATATACATATGTTGTTATTCACCTATATAAATTAATCCATCAACTCATGTAAAAGAGAACATGAAATTAAAATGGTTTTCCTTAATGATAATTACTAATAAATTTTCAATATCATCCCTTATCACAAATTTTATAATTACATCTCAAATAAATTTTCCATCGACATCCATATTTTCAAATACAAAAAAACATACTCTGATTTGGAAACCTATTTATATTCTATTCTAGATTTTCTATATATTTCCATTCCACACTTTTCAATAGGATGTTAAGTTAACCTTTTTCTATTATGTGAGTTTTGAATAAGAGAGTTTTCAAATGAAAAAAAATTATTATTATGAAAATGTTAATGTTGTGAGGAAAAAAATTAATAAATAAGATGATAATTTAACACCAAGATATTTTAAAAGTCTAAAATCAAAAACATACAAGTCAAACAATACTAATCATTAATAAATAGTGAAATTACATTATTTTAAATATGCTTGTTATAACCCACTTTTAAAAAAAACTATGATGATTAAAAATTATATTATATAATTTATATAAAATTATTCTTATAAATAAAAATTAATTTATTAAATATTTTGAATTATGAAATTATTTTTTAGAAATTTCATTTCATTCATTAAAAATTTCATTTCTTAAAAAATTATTTTTAATTATATTTATTATTGAATATTATTAATAGTAACTTTATTTTTGAGAAATTTAATTTTATAGAAATTAAATATTTTATGAAATTCTCAAATCAAAAATATCATATTGTGATAATTTATAATATTTATAAGGTGACTTGATTTTTAGTAAATATAAAATAATATATATATTTTTCCTAAATTAATATATTTTAATTTATAAATACCATTATTCATTGATTTGACATTATCTATCATAAACCATACATAATTAGTTATAATTAAATTAATTAAATTTTAATTTGAATGATATTTCATTATCGTATAACTTTGTTTTTCGTTTTGAAAATTCTATTATCTAAAATATATTTTCTATTATGTTTAATGAAATTATGAAAATATTTATTTCATCCAATTTAATAAAATCAATAGAGAAAAAGTATTACCAATTAGTAATTAGGATGATCAAATTTTACAGATAGATAACCATTGTTTCTGGAAAATATGATTATTTTCCGTATTAATTATGTGTCATTATAGTAATGGTAAAATAAAAAATTCATGAATATTATTTTCAGATATGATTGTAAAATCATGTTAAATTTTTTATTTATTTCATTTTATAAGTGTAATTTTACCATAACTATCCTTGTTTCAAAAATGTGGTAATTTAATTAAATGTTTCTTGTAATTGATATTAATATTTTATCAAATAATTAATAAATACAAAATCTCATTATCATTATATTAATATTATTATTATATTATTATATATGGATAAATCTTCTTATTTAATGTTTGCGATAGAGAATAATAATATCAATAGACTATTTTCAATTTTTTTCATTATTTTTCATAATAATCATTCATGATATAACTATATAAAACTCTTATACAGTGAAGGAAATTTTATTATGAATGGGTTAGAAAAATTATTTTATTAATTTTTGAAATAATAAAATTACTATTTTTTTATTTATCATGACCCGTGATTTTTTAGGTAAATATAACATATTTAGTATGAATTATATTTTTTTACAAATATCATTTCTAACATTATGTACTTATGGTAAAAATTATTTATAGTTTTAAAACAACCTATAAATATATATTAGGTAAAATATTATTTTATTAAATGAATTTAAATTTAATAATATATTTTATTATATAAATTAAAACTTATATGATCAATAATATCATATATGATCCATTAATGGGTACTATTTTATTTTATTATAAATTTATTGGCCACTAATGATTAAAAATCAATGATATCATGATAATCATGTAAAAGGATAATTGGTGATAAAAAAACTATATCTCGTAGAAAAATAAAATAAACCTATTGTGAGATCTCATGTCTCTATGTGGTAATAAAGTCTTAAGGAATTAGAATTCTTATTATATAAAGAATGAATTAAAGAAGGTATCTTGAGTGTTTGAACGAGGAATAGAGGATTTGAGTAATGTAAGGGGTTTTTTCGGGAATCTGAATAGGGTTTATGGTTTAGTGTGAATAGATATATAGAAACTGAATACCGCCATTATGATCAGGAGGTTCTGAGTTCATTTTCAACAAATAGCGGTTATATTGAATGGTTACAACATTAATAATGAATAACCATGGGACGTTTAAGGGGAATCCAACCACAGATGATGTGGTCCTCGATAAGATTCATATCCTATGAATAGTTAATGGGAAATGGTGTGATTTAATAAATAATGGTGTTACATTGATGTGTTATGGGGTGGTTTACCATGTTACCAGACTATGGGGATGTATTTTTAGTGATATTTCCAATCCTATGATTGTCTCATGTTTTGGAATCCTATGTTGCCAAAATGTGAAACTGACCAATATTCCTTAAAATTTTGGAAATGAAAAAATATGGCCTTCATACTTATAGAGACACCACCAACATCATTACACATTTGGTGTGCACTAACGTGTGTACTCCAAATAGCATTCATCCTTTAACAATTATAATTTTTTCACGTGTTTGTGTATCTTTCTTAGAATTTGGGGTGATTTATTTCTCTATTTTAATCAACATTCCTCTTACCATTCATTGTCTAATTTTTTGTGTACTGTAATTTACATTTTTTTGATGATTCCACCAATACTTTAGAAAATCACCCATTATCGAAGGTATATTCTATTGTGTTGTATTGATGAGATCTATAGATGCACTCCAAATCATGTTTCATGGATTTTTGTTAAGGTATATGTTCCTAGTGAGTTTTATGGATAATTTTTAATGTCCAATTTTAATTAATTAATGATATGGTATAAAAATATATGAATTTTTCAAAATACATTATGGTAGTCCATTTTTGTCCTCCTCTAGTTGTTTTTATATGTATTGATAATAGTTCACTAACCTATATTGTTTTATTCCATTATGAAATTTTTTATTTTTTAGTAATTAAATAATTACATATTAATATTTATTAAATTTATAATTTATGAAATGAGGTATGATACCAAGAGTTTTTAGAAAAAATTATTGAATTATAGAGTGTTTTTAAGGGACTTATATGAGTATTAGAAATTGATACATGCTTTGGAAATATTATTGAATACTTCTTTAATGAGTTTGATGGTTAATGATATTTACCCATAATCTTTATAAATAATTTACATCTATGTGTGGAATGTTCCATAATGAATTTGTATGGTTTTTTCCCTCTTTATTGTAATATAATGTTATTGATAATAAAATTCATAAAATTGATCTTTCAGAATTATAGTCAGATCTGTTGGCATTTATAAAAAATCACATTTGCACTAATTGGGTGTGACATTCCTTGGAAATGGAATATTGGGTTATTAAGGGTTTAATAGGTACAATACATGATTAAAATAGTTAATTTAGGGGTTAGACTAATTAAATATTACTTTTAATATTGATTATAATTTTGTATTAAATGGTTGTGACTTAAAATATAATTTTTTTTTTCATGTGTTGTGATTTTTTAAAATTCAAATATTGCATTTCAAAGGATTTTATTAGTATGAAAATATTTTGATTAAAATCTCTATATCAATGGGAAAAGTTTTTATTTCAAATGTTTCATGATTATAGAAGGTATTGACCTCAACATGGTTCTATAAGAATCATATTATAAATGGATCTCACATGTGTGGTGAAATATGAGTGTTGTTAAATCATTGGAGAAATTTCATGACAGATCCTTTTAAATGATTAATAGAAAGTAATGTTTTGAACATGGTATTATGAAAAATTACTATAGGGGAATAAAAAATGATAATGGTTTTAAAATAGTTTGTGAAATTAATTTTAATGGTCATGATATTTAGTATTTCATCAATGATGGAATAGTTCTGGTGTGAAAATGATATTCCTATAAAATGTAGAAAACATTTTGGACTAGGTGTTATATTGGGTCTCTTAAAACTGATAGTATTCTATATGGTATAAATCTTTGATTGATGATAAGGGAGAACATATATAATTATTAGAAATTTATTTTGATCTGACACACTATATTGATGGATTAAAGGTGATGGACTGGTAATCTAGGAACTATTAGTGAAAATATTAATAGGGGTTGTCCTATGGATCGTGGAACTATTGTTATGATGAATTGTTGTACTGATTTACATGATGCTCCATATCAGTTCAGATTGATTTGGGTATGTTTATGATTTGGGTATGAGGTACCGAACTACGTTAACACTCACATTTATGCTTATTAATGATAACTGGTAATTTAATAGAATCTTATTTATTTTTCAAATCATGGATCCCCCATATTTTTATATATAAATGATTTCTTTAGGTTGATTCAGGTGTTTTTTTCCCATGTATAAACATAGTCCTCTAGGGACAGTGGGCAGTAGATGATCTTTTTTTCCATGTAATTTATATAATTTTTGGAATTTTTCTTATATTACACATTTTTTTTACACAATATTTATATTATTAGAATATTACATATTAATTTTTGGTTGTGGACTACTATATTTTACTCAGACCCTTTTCATGGTTTTAAATTCACATAGATACTTGACAATCACTCACATGTAAATTAAATGACTCATTTTTTTAGTTTCATGTTGAATTTTTCATTATTATTTTGTATTTATCCATTTTATCTTGTGAGGGGTTGAGTTTGGCATGGGGTTCATTGGTTCCATTTGTTTATTTTTAGTATTTTTGTATGTTATGTAAACGTCCATCTGGGTTTCATCTTATATGTATGACATTGTTGTTTGAATCTTTTCTGAATTTTATTTTATCATGGAATTTTCAATTGGTTTTTTATTTTTATGTACTATCCTTTATAGTTTTATTTTTTTATTAGTCATTCCAACTGTAATATAGGGGTATAGTCACTTCATAGAATTACACTAGTCCCTTTCTGCAAGTTAAAAGAATATAGACTACGAGGTGACTTAGCTATGTTAATTTCATGAAGCAGATTAGGGAACAAGTTTATTTGGTCATGTTACTAGATGAAAAATATTAGTATAAGAGAAATTTTCCATCATAATAACTATAATATGAAGACTCAAGATATGGTCATTTGATAGATTATATAATGGATATCATTGTAGTGCATCATGAACATCAATTCCAAAATGAAGTAATGGTTATTAAGGTTGTTATTGATGTTCATGGATTATATTGTTTCAATTATATAAACTCTTTCCCTTTGTAGACACCCATGTGGGTTTTAATTGATAATTTTTATGCATTTCTAGACCATGGCTCATTTTAAGGAGGGATATGATTTTTGTTGTCCCATTTTTTATATAGGATAGTTCCATAAAATGGATCATCATATAAATTCATTTACCAAATGTTATTGGCTTGCCAATATGTGATTTTATGGATTACCAAATAATGGATGGTTCTATGGGTCTACTTTTAGATACACAACAATGAGGTTGCTGATGTGGTATTTGTTCATAATAGGTGTTGTGACAATGTTGGGTTAGTGCTTTATAGGAGAATGACTATTGGAACTTGGGGTATGTTTGTTTTTTGGGTTATGCTTAGTGTATTTTTTATGGTTTATGAACTTTTTCATCTAGTTATTAGTCTAATGTGTTGAAGGTGAGAGTTCATGGGTTCTTTGGCACTATGTGGTTGAATTAGATTTCTAGGTCATTCTTTTTTTAGATTCTATGGATAAGTGTCTTAACATATCGATGTCTTGTGACATTATGATTGGTTCATGGTTAGGATAACAAGGTATGATTAATTGTGTGAATTTAAAGATTAATATGTGGTTTGAACTACTGTTTCGTTTAAATGGCTTGTAATTCTTGGTGGAAACTCATTGTGAACATATAGACATGACCAAGAGTTATGGTTATTTCTTAATAATGTTTTTGTGGTGACCCATGAAACGGTTTTAGATGGTTCTATATTCCATTAGTTTGTGAGGAAGAGGTATGTTAATTAGACATTTGATATTAGTTCATGAGGTATTAATAAATGTATATGTTTTATATGAGAACCATACATTTATTTATCTGAGGATGTAGTTTTGTACTTATTATTTATTCCTGTTATTTTATCTACATATGAAATCTTAGTTAGGGTTCTAACCAATTTAATGGTAATTAATATTTTATCTGATTCATATTTTTGATATGGAATCAAGAAAAAATTATGTTCCCAAGGGTATTAATATTTTAACTATAGTGTTTACATTGGATGATGATTGAATATGACATGAAAAATTGTTGTGTTCATAGTGTGGTACAAATCAAAAAATATGGTTATCGTTGCACAAAAAGTGTGAGGAGTGATGATTAATTTGTGGTGTGTGGGGATTATTTTTTTTAAATGAAGGATTAGGATATTGACTAATTTATGTCTAGATAATTCTTTACGAATTAAATAAGTGTGTGTTTGTTATTAGTTGAATATGTATGATTATTATCAGTTTATCAATGATTAATTAGTAGTTTTGGAAGCATATGAATCAATTTGTTTTGGGAATCATCAATGGTTATTTGTGTTGGGTGAAATGTCAATATTTTGTAGTCATCATAAGTATATCAATTACCTCATATTAGTTTTTTGTTAAATGTGAAATTCTATAGTTTTGAATAGGGTCTATGGTTAGTTCATATTTTAAATTTTAAACGTTATGTACTAGTTGGATCATGGAGGAATGAGTAGATGGAAATAGACTAAGTTGATTTTCTTTTGGCTTATACATTAATGGATCAAATGATCATAGTGCTTGAGTTTTTTAGGCATTAATGAGTGGTATGAGAACAAATGTTGGTACGATGTGGATCTTGTGTATAGGGAGACCTGAGCCTTTCTATGGAGTTGATATGTCCATAAAATTTGAGGTGACATTATGATTAGATTCATTATGGCCATATCCATCAATGGTATCTTTGTGTGATCTCAATTTATTTATGATCTTGTAAAATATATTGAAATATTCAATAGTCTTATGAGAGATTAATGAATACACTCATATATAACTAACAATGTTCATATTTTGTATGAGCTCCTCTTTAGGGGTTGATCCCCTGGAATAGTTTATGTAAATCTATCTCTTGGGAGTACATAATCAATTTTTTGTGACTAAAGACCTCATGATGGGATAGATTTAATTTGAATAACATGTTTTCTACACATAGAATCTATGTTTATAATATAGTTCACAATTTTTTTCTATTTAATGTTTTTATGATATTAATTTTTAACTAATGGGAATGAAGGGGTGGTACAATGTGCTACGATTATTATAGTTACTTGAGGGAGGTAGTGAAAAAGTCACTCTTATAGTTAGATGATATTTTTTGGTAATGAAAAAGTTGTTGTAATAACATATAGAGGAATTAATGAGTTGTTTTTCTAAATTCAGTATGGAATTCTCTAGGATGTTATATATAGTGGATGGTATAGAAAATCAGTGGCTTTGAGCTCAATGTGGTTCGAAAATAACATTTTGAGGTTATTTAATTGGTTGTGGTTATTTGTGACTATGAAATTAATACTATTTTTATTTTTTATACTTTCTAATTTTGGAATAAATTCATTATGGGTATAAAAACTAGTGTGCATGTTTGGGTGGTTGTGTAATACATCATTGTTTGAGGGAACTGTGACCATATGATATGGCTATGGGATGGAAGTTGTAGCTAGTATTTTTTAGAAGAGACTAACAACCATATTGTAATGGCCCTGACCTTAGTAGTCTAATACATTGTTAAGATCTAGTTTTTGAGATTTTTTGACTATAACAATGAATCACCTTGGGAGTTTCCCAATTTACAGTTCTTTTAATTATAGTTCACTAATGGTGAGTTAGGATTAGTGACTCACAATGGTGATTGATGTTAGTGACTCCCAATAATAGGTCACTAATACTGAGTAAGGAAAGGTGACATGAAATGGTTATTCATGTTGATGACTGGAATAGTGAGTCGATAACAATGAGTTAGGACTAGTAGGTTATCAACTATGAGTTGTATTAGTGACACACAATGATGACTCAGGTATGGTGGGTCACGAGCATGAGTCGCAATAGTGACTAAGCATCAGCAGCTCATCATTTTTAGCTCAGACTCGTGACTCATCCAGCGGTGAGTCATCACTGAGTTACGCACCCCCTTGTGAATTGACAAGGTGAATCACCCAATGTTGAGTCATTTCTAATGTTCTATAATTTTCTAAATTTTCCATGTTTTTTAGATTTGACACATTAATGTTTTATTTTACGTAAAATGAATTTAAAACAATGTTCATGTGTTTTTTAATCCATTTAAATCTATGTAAAATAAATCTTTTATTTATGAATTCAATAGAGGCTTTATATTATTCAAAACACATGGTAATTTCCCACTTTTAATGGGGAGTAACTAATGGTTTAATATATCTTATGTCTAGGATATAGTTTTCAAAGTCGAGCACCTTTCCTTCGATCCTTATTTATCATTTCCCTTTGTTATCATGAATCCATGAACCCATATTCTCTATGTGATCATTCATTTGTGTTGATCCACATGGATCACATCTCCCTAGAGGTTCCTCCTATTACTTTCACACCCCATGTTTAAGTGCTATGAAATGTTTTATATCATCTGTTCTTTCTAGTTGGGATCCCTTCATCTCTATTAATTTTTTTATCATGTGGGGGGGTGTATGATTTTTATCTTATGAAGATATACGTATTAGAAATAAATAAATATAGTTTAATATGTTTAATATCTATATACATGTGCTGGAGAAAATTTATTCATGTTATGTTTCATTAGTTCCTACTGAAAACCATGGTCATTTGTGGAATTCTATGGCACATATATGATGGATTAAAGATGATCATTATTTTCCCTCTGTGATTAACTATATGAATATGAAATTGGTTAATCATATATATGATGTTAAATAAAAGGAACCCTCCACAACAAAAATTGATCATTTTCTAATTCTGATAACATCTGAATTAAAAAATTGGAATTAACGAAAAGAGGAATTAAACATTGAGGGTTCTCTAATTATAAAAAAAATGATTTATTTGCTGTGGTTGTGTGCTCTGTGAGGTTTTTTTCTGTCTTCTCCCATTTTTGGTTGTGTGGTGATTCAGATGAGATAACTGATATATGGTGTAGTGGTATCAGTGGTGAAATGGAATCTAAGGATGAGGGACTATCTTATTGTTGAATGGATGGGTAGTGTTTGAGCATCTGAGATATTGGTTCACGGTTTTCTACATTTATGTTTCTAGTCATGGTTTTATTATTTATCAGGGTTGTCGGGTTTCTTGTGTTGAGTTTATTTTTAGGGTTTTCAATAATTTTGGGGTTTTATTGTTGATATAAAGGACATTCAATAATTTTTATGAATAATGAAGATGAGTGTGGTTGGTATGGGTGTTAAAAAGAGTTGATATATTAAGTGAGTTTTATACTATGGTTCATTATCCTCTATAGGTATTATCATGTGTGAATTGTTTCATGTAGTGGTTGGTAGTTTCTTCAGTTGGGATGGAATCAAAAAATGGGTTCCATAATAAAGAATGATAAGAGGTTAAATGTTTTTCTTGGTTGTATGTTTGATAAGTGGCTTGTTTTGAATGGATTTCATTTATGAACATC
This sequence comes from Viscum album, assembly GCA_963277665.1. Classification (NCBI taxonomy): domain Eukaryota; kingdom Viridiplantae; phylum Streptophyta; class Magnoliopsida; order Santalales; family Viscaceae; genus Viscum; species Viscum album. Next base: position 1,665,873,778 of record OY728137.1, read on the forward strand.
ATAACTGACTGTTTTGGGTTTTAAATAATGAATTTATTGTTATAAGCAGAGTTGGGAGTATCATAGAGTGATTTATTTTTTTATTATTAATCTCTAAGTTGGGTGTCGTTGTTTTATACAATATATACATTCCAATATGTTTTCCATGTGTTTTATATACACACCTAACCTAGTTAATAGATATCTGTCGAACACCACCATTTTCCTGGGGGATGGTGACTTTTCCAAACATCCCGGTGAGAGGATGGATGAATGACCACCCATACTATCCTTATCCCTCTTCCAGGTAGTAATAAACCATTATTATCTGGGAATATGAAGGTTTGAAATTCCACATTGTGTACGAGTGTGTATTGTATTTCCTTGGAATCATTTGGATGTGATGAGTTATGGTTTCCCAGGTGTTGTTTGGGATGAGATGTGAGGTGCATTAGCTGGTGTCATTGGGATGTGCTATGGAATATAACACAGGTGTCTTCGGTTGGGTCTTTGTTATGAGGCCATGTTGAGTGCAAGTGAGATGTGATTATCTTCATTTCTCATATGTGTGTTGGCAGGTTCTAACGTGGTACTTTCGGAATAGTGGGAAGTGTTTGGGAATTTTTTGATTGGTGTGAGAGTAGATAATATGAGGGAAGTAGTGTGGGGTACCCTGTAATTGATTTTATATATATAATCATATTCTCACCCTACATTATAAATCATCTTTCTTGTTACCAGGAGGGCCATGGAGACTATGGTGGGAAGTACAAGCTCGAACATTGGGACAATTGTTTATTTGCATCTTATCATTGTTTCTATAGTACATACATAGAGTTTTATTTTATATCTCATAGATTTATATGGAAACAATCATGTGGAATGTATTTTATGTTTTTTGGTCAAATAAATATTGTCTTGGTGTAGTTATTAGATTGTTACATCTTATATCATAATTTTTGATATAATAAAAGGGTAATTCCTCCTTTTTTGTGATATTTGTATACCCTTGGTGTTGGCCTCCACCATAGGGACCACAGGAGGAGGGAGTCGGGTTTCATTATATCTTTTCCCCATTAACAACTCGAGAGAGGCATCACTGGTGGAAGGGTTCATGAAAAAATGGTATCAGAGGAGATGGATGAGAGATATGATAGGGGTTGTAGAAATGAAAAGTTATTATTGCATCGATTGGTAGGGAAACTGAGTTTGGTGATCGTGGTATGTGACATAGGAAATTGAATATTTTCTAGAAAATGGGCTACTAAGGCCCATCATGATACAATGCAAATACATTGAGCCTACTGATAAAACATGTGCGGTGATACCATTTACAAGGTAGAGATAGTAGGAAAGATACATGCATCATAATTACTTATGTTCTGGATTAAATTGGTGGATTTGTGAAATTTCGAATGAATAATAATTATGTGTAAAAATAATCATTATATAAACTTTCATACTAATCAAGAATATAAATTTCATTTTTTCTATTCACGTATGTCACATGGTCATCGTCCTTGTTTAATACAGGAATCAAAGGCTTAGTAGGATGACCTGGTTGATTAACAGAGTGTTAAACCAGTGGAAGAGGATGACCAGAGGGGTAAAACATAATGTGCATTCCAAATACAGACTCTAAAAAAGTATGAGGGTAGTGTTTCTAACATGGAGACTGATAATTGGCTTGATAATCTTGTGATCACATTCATCTTGATCCAGGCTCTGATGGATTACTCAGTTTCATTGGTGTGGAGTTAGATGTGGGGAGTTGTGCATTAGTGATGGGATCATTACCATGGAAAGAGGAAAGAGGACGACGTTCTATGTGTAAATTTTGATAATGAGTTCCATGAATAATTCTTTTCTCTGACCATGAAGTATGAGAAGTGGCGGGAGATACTCTCACTCTAGCAGGGAAGTATGTTGGTACAGGAGTTGGTGATAATGTTAGGGTATATCCTTTGTTTTTATCCATATATCTTTCAGGACAAGTAGTATTACGTGAGACACCAAGAGGAGGATCTTATTATTTCTCTAAAGAATATAGTTAAACCATATACAATGAAGATATTATTAGTGGTCACAAACAATGTAATGTTTGTTGAGAGGATGCACTCATCTGGATGTTTACAAAGAGAGATAATTCATCCTAGTTCATCAAATGGAAAAGATACCAACATTAGTTCTTTGGTTTTTTGGTCTCTGAGGTTCTGACTCTCAGGGAGGTGACATCATTAGTTTTTGTTTTGATCATTTGGTCTCCATGGCTATCCTATAGTACTAGAATGGTAATTTTTTTCCTTTACAATCAATGGGAATCTCTAGAGTTAGTGCCCAGTAGTCGATCAAGCTCATTATGGTGGAGGCTGGAATGTTCTGTGTCATCCTAAGCAGTAGTTTGGGGCCTTTCCATTTTTCCAGTAGGGAAACAAGGTCATGCTCCACTAAGGGTTAATGAAGTAGGTAGTATCCTACCTATGTATGTTCCTTTGGGACCTCAAACCGGTCGGGGTTTTGGAGGCATTCTCCATCAAAGGGCTAGATTAGTATGGTTTGGTTAGTTCCACATTGTAGAGGATGTAGTTATTATAGGTTCAATGATCGTTTGAGATACAGATAGATTGGTTTGCACAAATTCATGTGATCTATTTGATTTAGGTACATAGAACTCCTTTTGTGCACCTGCTATAGCCCATTCTAAAGGACAAGACGTATAGAGGCTTCCTGTTCCCCAGGTGATGAGTGTGACAGTTGAAGGTTAGACCATATTGTTTGTTGAATGTCGGGGATGTAGACTGATGATGGGGGCACATCAGTCTCATGGGGATCATATCTTATTATAGATGAAATTGTAACATTTAATCATTATAATAAATTTTTTAAAATATTTTAATGCTGTTATTAATTAATTTCAATGTAGGGTCATGTTTGCTGATATGGATTTCCATCATGTGGCATTCATTGGTGAGCAGAGTTATCAGATGGGTTGTCAGTGTATGTAGCCATTTTTTCACATGTAGGCAATGTTGTTAGTGGAATGAGTGGATTTTGATATGGAGGAGATTCTCACCATTTTGTTGGAGTTCATCGATGATTTGTAGAAGAGGTGGTGATTCTACCCCCTTGAGCCGATGTAGATTTCACAATAGACCTGCTGGTAGGCGCCTCTCCGATTGGGATGGATCCTTAATAGATGACACCATATGAGTTGCGAGAGATAAGAATTTTCATAAATTATTTGATATAGAAGGAATTTATCTGGAGCATTATTTCTTCATCTTGTTCTCTTGCCTTGTTTTTGAAAAAGGAAGATGTTGGTCTAAGGTTGTTCATAGACATCAAGAGGATGAATTAGTTACTATTCATGAACCATTAACCTCTCTTGAGGATAAAAGATATATTTGACCAGCTGAGGGGAGAATGCTGGTTCTCTAAGAGCGACCTACGGTCTGGGTATCATTATATGATGGTGAAATTAGGTGATATCCAAAAGACTATTTTCTGGTGATGTAATGGTCACCTCGAGTTCATTGTTATTTTTTTCAGTGTTACGAATTCACCATACATGTTCATGGGGCTAATGAACTCCATTTTTTGTGAGTCCATAGACCTTATCTTCATCATATTCATCAATAAACTCATGCTCTACTCAATTTCATAGAATGTGCATACCAATCATCATAGGAAAATCTTAGAGGACCTTCAATTCCACCAGATCTATGGTAATTTATCCATGTGTATGTTCTGGACAAGCAAGTTATACTTACATGAACATTTGGGTCTGATTTATATGTAGTAGGGGACTCATCAATGGTAGTTGAAATTTTTTCTTGGAAATCACCCAAAAATGTAAGAGAGGATCATAGTTTCCTTGGTATGGAATGCTGTTAGCGGTGATTATTATAGGATATCTCTCGATTTGAAGCTATGGTAACATCTTTTAATTGGATGGACCATGCATTGTGTGGATTGAGCAGAGATAGGAATAATTCTACTAATTGAAGTGGATGTTGGTCAGTGCTCTAGTGTTGTAGTTCATAAAGGTTGGATGTTTTTAGTTATTTAGTGATGCTTCCCATATGAATTTTGGATGAATTTTGATGACACGTTTGGGTGATCTCTTATGGGTCTAGTAAGTTGCATCCCAAAAAATGTAACTATGCCACACATGGTTTGGAGCAAGTGGTGTTCGTGGTTGCACTGAAGTTGTGGTGACATTACCAAATTAGGGATAACATTGTGGTCTTCACGTATAACAAGAGCATGATGTATATATTTTATATGTGAGATATGAACATGAAATATTAGAGTATGATGGAGTTTCTATGAAAAAATAATTTATATATAAATTACACATCATATAAGGGAAATAATGTGGCAGATTAATTGAGAAGTAATTAATAGAAGGTGGATGTTCAGGAATCTTTAGATGTTTGGATGATGATGGAGGAGATGGAATCCATGAACAATGACGGTGGAATGGATGGTGGTAAAGGATTATTGTTTTAAATGATGGTTCAATCTTCCCTAATACATTAGATAGTAGAGACTCAACCTGGATACTCAGTTTCATTGGTGATGTGTGATCCTGTCGACAGTGGTAATGCTCAGAATGGATGGTTAAAATTAGAAGTTGTTTCTTCCGAGGCTATTTGTTATATTGTATTTATGTGAGGGAGTTATCTGTAGGTTTAACAACATTCCTTTAGTAGTAGTCCTTGTATTTTTCAATATGTCTCATTGCATCATGATTCTGTTTTCATGCCTAAAATAATGTGGGATGTATATGATTTTTTGGTGAAGTTCCTAGTGTACCAGTAGGTGAAGGATGAACATTGTGTTCTCAGTAGTTTGTTCGAGCCCTTATAATTTCCTAACTGGAAGAGGAATTAAATAAAGATGGATTATATCACAATGTTATCTAGGGATCAAGGAGTATGCAATGAAATATTGGATGTAATGGATCATCTAATGAACATAGATAACCTCTTAGTAATCAAGGATTCATGCACATTGGATTCCTTGGAAATAAGGTATGTTGATGAGGTTGTATAGTTTCATGCAGTTCTGTTATCCACTTTTTAGATTGTGATAACCATTTTACTTCATGAGTCTAGAGGGGATTGTAGCATACTTTTGGAACTCATTTTTTCCTCAGCCTACCTTACACCCATAAGAATATGGGAAAACATAACAGACGAGCGAGATGTTGGTGGACATGTTGTGAAAAAATGTCATTGACATTTGTGGATCATTTTTGAGACACGGCGAATTGTAATGTTTTCATAAAATAATAGATATCTCTATTCCATTTTCATGGAGACAATTTATGTCTTGTAATGGAGACTGTGTAATTAACCTTTATACTAGACATTGCTTCGGGAGACAATTGTTCATGGATCTGAAGTAGTGCATATATTGAAAAAAAATATTCATAATGTCCCTGAGAGGATGAAAGAAATAATGGAGTGTAGTAAGTTGAACACCTATCAAAAGAGGAGGAAATTGGGATTCATGTTTCGGGACCATGTGTTCTTATTTGTTTTTCCTCGATGTGGCCAATGGATGTTCAGATAAGTGATCATGATTTATCTGATATTCCTTAGATGTTTTGATATTTTGGGCAAGTTGGAAAGGTAGCATACCTATTCGTGTCACCACCATAGTTGGAGAGAATCCACACCATTCATTACATTTGTAATCTTCTTCAAAACTTATAAATGATGTATCCCATATCACCAATCAGGGAGAATTGGATTTTCATGATTATTCCATGTATGTGGAACATCCAGTATATTTCCAGGATCATTGAGATAATGTGATACATGGGAGGAAAAATCCATTGTCCTGCCTATTTTAGAGACACAATTTGTTTATAGGAGAGTACATGGGAAAATGATATGAATATGTCTGACTAGTACGCAATGTTATTCTATGTTTTTCCTTGTGGTGTTTCCCATTTTGATGTAGTGAATGAACCCTGTCTATAATGAGATGAGTTTTTTCCTAGTTCTATAATGACAATAAAATCATAACATGGAAAGAAGGAGAAAACAATCCTAGTCATCTCGCATTAATTAATATGTGATTAAACATGAGTAATTGAGTCAGATCCTCCTAGATCTGATAGTATATTGACCTGATATTGAATGTTTGTTGATCCCTATGTATCAGAATTGTAGTTTTTGTTCTTTTGTGGTGGGACATGTTATTGGATGGGGTAGTATATATGGGAGGATGTGTTCATGTATGTTGAGGATCCACTGTTTAATTATAACATCATAGGTTGGTTTTTCATTGAAATTCAGTACGCTTATTAGGTAGAGGTGTTTTAATTATATCAGGGACCTTGAAATGTATCTCACGGGGTGGCTGTTCAGACCACACTTTTCTTTAATGGTTGGTTTTTAAATTCTCAAAGATGATAATAGTCGAAGAGTAATCTGTTGTAATGGTTGGGACCTATTAGGTCCATTACATTTTCAAAATCTAGTGCTTGAGGTGTTCTAGAGTTAACAATTACTCATTTTGATTGATTTTTAAAATTTCTAGTTTTTTCTATGGTAGGTCACTAATTGTGAGTCAGGTCCTATGACTCACAAAGGTGACTCACAATGGTAGGTCAAAAAAGGTTAGTCAAGAACAGTGAATCACATCATTGAGTCACGTTGGTGAATCACAATGGTGAGTTGCTGAAAATGATTTGTGATGGGTAGGTCGTTAATGGTGAGTTGTGTTAGTGAATCACAATGGTGACTCCATGGAGGTCGTTCATGATAGTGAGTCATGATGGTGACTCACTATTGATGTCTTGTCATCTGTAGCTCATATTGATGAATCATATAGTGTTGAGTCATCCACTGGTGACTCAACCACCCATGACTCACAATGGTGACTCACCTAATGGCTAGTAATTTTTACAGTTGTCAAAATTTATTGTTTTCACCAATATTTATTGGTTCACAACTTTTTTTTATTTGACTTTAATTGTGTTTAAACACATTTTAAAATATTTATATGAAATTTCGATGGTTGTAAAATATATATTTCATTTATTTATCCTTGAGATTTTTTATGAAATTCGGAACATGTTGTTATGATTTAAAATTAATGGTCTGTTAAAAAGGATTCATATCCCCTGATTTTCAAATCAGGTCCTTCAAATACAGACTCCTTACATTCATTCAATATTTATTTATTCCCTTATTTCACAGTCATCCAATAACCCTTCACCATCGATTTATTTTGTGTTTTTAAGGATCCACTTGGATCACGTCTCTATGGAAGTTCCTCCTGCTTCTTGTGCACCCCATGTTTTTTCCCTTGTAGGAGTTTCAGATCATCTTTTCTTTCATGTAGGGATCCCTTCGTCTCTTTTAATTTGTGTATCATGTGGGGAGGTTTTAAGAATTTTCCCATGCTAATATTGCATAATTAAAAATAAATAATGAATATCGAATATGTTTAATAGAGATATTCTTTTACTGGGGAAAAGTGACGCATGTTTATTGTTCATTGGTTACAGATATTGTGATTTGTATAGTTTATATGCCTATAACATATTATGGTCATTTGTGGTCTTTTTTTGTACATGTGATGGATTATGGATGTTTATTATTAACCCTCTATGAATGAATATATGAATATAAAATTTGTTGACCGAGTATTTTCGATTAATGAAATTGATGGATAATGATCAATCTTACTCTACAATAAGCCCTTAATTAAAAAAGAGGAAATAAATAAATATTGGTTTATAAATATGGAGACACCATTTCGTTTTTGTGTTTCATTGTGATTTTTGTTGTTTTGTTCTATCTTGTTCCTTGTTTGGTTGTTATTTTCATGGGATTAGAGCACTACTATAACGTTGTGTAGTACTAATGTTGAAATGAAATCTCATGTTGAGGGATTGTCTTATTGTGGAAAGGATTGGGAGTGTTTCAGTAGTGGGGATATAGTACTGGTTAAGCTATGTTTATGTAGAGGAGTGTGGTGTTCTTATATAGTATAGTTTTCTGGTTGGATCTGATGATGTGTGTTTTGGGGTTTGGTTGTAAGTTAGGGGTTTTCATGATGAGATAATGGTAAAGTAATAATGCCTTTGAATAATTACTATGCTAGTGGCTGGAATGGGTGTTAAACAGAGTGAAAATATGGAGTGTCTTTAATTTATTTATATTTCCTCTGTAAGGTTTAGGTTTTGTTTCTTTTTTTCATTCTATTTTTTTATTTTTTCATATAGGTATGAAATGAATAAATTTGGTTCCTTATTAAATAATTATAATTGGTTAAATGAGTATGATTGGGGAATCTATTAGTAGTTGATTTTTCTAATGAATTTCATTTATCAACATTTGTGGTGACTGTTGGTGTTGTTAAATATTGCATTTAGAGGTAAAAGTAGTGTTTGATGTGTCATATGGTGGTTTACTGGTTGAATGAGAACACATAGTATGGGATTTACTATTTTCTACTATATATACATACATATATTTTGTCCTTCGGTTTTCCTATAAACAACCTACCATGGTGAGCACTATGTGCTGAACACCGTAATTGTTAAAGGATATGTGGCCTTTTTGAATCATATTGATGGGAGGATGGATGATTGGAAACTCATGCTTCCCTAATCCCTCTTATAGGTAATAATAGACCATGATTCTTCAGTTAGGTAGTGGTTTTTGAGGCCCAGGCATTAGCGGACAAGTTTTATTTTCCTAGGTGTCTTCGAGATGAGATGAGATGTTGTTTCCCTGGTGACATATGGATGAGTTGTCTTGTTCTATCAAATGTTTTTTGGGATGTAATGTGTAATGTTGAAATGGTGCATGTGTGTGGGACATGGTTGTGAGGCACATGTGTGTGCAAAAGATATGTGATGAGCACATTTTCTCTGGTCGTTTGTCTAGATGTGATGCCTTGGATAGTGTGTGTGTTTGAGGGTTATGATGTGGTAATTTTGGAAGAGGTGGGAGAACCAGGACATTTCCTATTAGGATTTTAGATATGTTAATCAGTGGGAATGTGTTTTTGGGTACCGTATCTTTGATGTTATCTATATTAAGTTATACGAATTGTGTTATTTTGTGAGATTTATTTTTGGGAGGATCAGTGGCAATTATACCTTTTTAGGTACTTTTGGTTTCTAATGTTTTCTCATAGGGGAATTAGTTTGATTCTTACCTTGTTCATTGGAAACATTTTCTTTATTACTATGTATACTCTTAATATCATCCAACAATATAAAACTAAATCTAGGTTTCCCAGATTCCAACATGGACCATGCTAGGAATTACGATATCAGATGTTGTGATAGTTTTTGTGTCACCACATAACATTATTCATTAGGTTCATACATTGGATTTTTCTATTCTCATAGTCTTATTTGAATAAATAAATGTGGTATGGATTATTTGTTTTACTCTATATATACAATGTCATAGAGTTGTCTTGAGTTTATTGCATCTTATCTCTTGATCATGATTAGTATAAAAGGTCAATGTATCATATTATAAGATATTTTTATACCCTTTTTGTTGGTCCCCACCAAAGGGATAACTCAATCAGGGACTTGGGGGTCATTACCTATCTTTCTCTATTTCCTGCTAAATAGTGGAATCTTTTGCCATGACCCATCCCCTGGCGCCCATGCCATGTCTACCCCATGCCCACCCTTCTTAGGCCAGGGGATGGTGACTAGCACTGAAAGGATTATTCCCCAGAACTAGGAAGTCATTGCCTTTATAACCTGTAAGCACACACAACCAAGCACACAACAATATATGAACACACGTCAACTGTATATCCAAAAGAGTGTTGAATGTAAAAAGGGGGTCAGAATACAAGAACAACTATAAAAATACAAGTACAACTGAAATAAAAAACAACTGATTAAAGATAATAGGCAACAACTAGATCATCCTTCGAAGATCCTACATGACGGGAAGGTACATATCTCCTCCTCAGAACATCATGTCCACCTGTCTCCTCTGCATACCAACATGTCGTATGTTCCACCTTCGAGCACCGCTCAGTCCAGGTACTCTCAGCCTCATTCAGTGTTGTCCATCGTTTGCATCCAACACATCATGGTGCAGGCATATCCCGGGTATTGGTGAGTATACGATTCTCAGTAGGGACCATGAGACCCTCAAGTTCTAACAAAAACCACAAATGAAAAAACCACAATGTATGAAATAAATATGTAACCCAACATAGGTATATGCCCATACATATACATAAGTTATCAAACAATAAATCTCAATAATGATGAAAACATGGAGATAATGAATCAACTCACACCAAGATTTATTCTAGGGGTAGTAACAAGTAACATCCATAGTAACATCATTGAACATCTTGGTTACTGGAGATCCCATACTTGATCCAGTATAGTAGGCATGTCGTATCACACAGAAGCGCTTCCCACAAACCATAGACAGCAGATATACTCCTCCTTTCTAGTACCAAGGGTTTTCTGCGTAACACAGAGGCACTCCCGACCAAGGGTTTGCTGCGTCACATAGAGGTGCTTCCCCTTGTGACATGAAGTGGTACACCTCCTATCGAGTAAAGTGGGACTGACACATCACACAGAGGTGCTCTCCAATGTGGAATGTTGAGGTACTCCTCATGTCGGGTACTGTCGGTCTACTGCATCACAAAGAGGCACTCCCCACCGTGGGTCTGCTGTGTCACACAGATGCACTACCCACTAGGCATGTCATGTCACTCCAAGTAGAAAATGTTAGTAGTCATCATGTTTCAGCCAGCTACTGGGTTCCCTCACTATTCTCGATTATCTATGGGAGGATCCACTCGACAAGCTACTGGTCGATACACCAACAACCACGAACAAACATCGAGTTCCAAGGTTATAGCCAAAAGAATGTAAATGGGTCGGAGTGTGCCCGGGTCTGGTCTGACTCGGTCGGTCCGACCTGGTTCGGCTCAACCCGGCTCGACCCATTGGGTCTGGCATGACCTGCAGTGCAACCTGCCTCGCTGGGTTTGACCCAGACCCATAGGTCTGGCCCGAAAGGCTACGAGGGGCTGCAGGGGTTCGGCCACTGATGGCGCGAGGACGTGGGGTGGCTCGGACATGGCAGCTCGGTCGGTGTAGCTCGGGGCCACGGGTGGCTCGGCCGGAGGGGCTCGGAAGGTCGCGTGGGGAACGACCGAGGCGGCTCAGCAGGCATCTTGGTATGACGATGGCAGCTCTCCGGACTGCGACGACGGTTAGGCGGATGGCGGTGGTGGCTCGTCAGACAACGGAGGTGGCTTGGCAGACGACGGCAACCAAGGGCAGGGCATCGGTGCTGAGGGTGGTAGAGAAGTGGGGTGCGGTTGTCGTGGGTTCCAAGGAGCGACTCATCCATGGGTGTGTCATGAGGGTGTGGAGGTTGCGATGCCGTAGTGGCTTTAGGGTTTTATCTTTGCATCGTCACTTTCATTGTATTCAACACCACAAATAATCAATCGATTTTCCGAGGGGTCGAGCCATGTTTGTTTGGCTCGTATCCTCCGTGTTAGGGTGGTAGCATATGGCTCAACAAGATCTTTAAGAACATAAGGAATTAATAACTCCCACAATGATTTATTCCTAATCCCGATAAATATATCATGGAAATAACATCGAAAAATTATTCATACACAAATAAACCACTACCTCGTTCGCTTAATGACGTGAACGAGGTATCATGGAAGAAGAAGAACTGTTTGGAAAAGACCGATGTCAGTTTCATCAGTGTTTCCCTCGATTGTCAGTCCGTTGATGTTGAAGATGTTTCTTGTCAATGAATGTCTCGTGGAAGAAGTGGGAGTCATGCATCAGTGTTTTTTGTTCGAGAGCTTTCCCCCAATTCTCTAAAGTTATCTCCTTTGACAACCCTTTTCCCCAATTCCACCAAAATGAAAATATAGACAAAATCTTAATTTATGTTTTCATATTATACTATGTTGGAAAAATTTCAAAATGGTTTACTAAATAAATTTATGGGAGGAATAATAAATTATGGGAAGGGTTGGAGTAATTTAGTGGGGAGATCAAGAGGTTTCTCCCAACATAATAGTGATTTAAAGAGGTTTCAAACCTCAAGTGGTCCCCACCACCATAACCTCTCATGGGAGGATAGGCTCCGTGGTCCCCACCTATATAATCTCTCATGGGTGGTTTTAGTTCAGGTTTTCCCCACCTATGAAATATCCAAATGGGTGGTTACAATAAGTAAAATAAAATTTGTAATTATTTTATTTTATTATTTCAACAAAAAATATGAAAATTAACATTGATCCTTTACCAACTCCCATCAAGGTGAAAGTCTTCCTAAGTGAATACCAGCGATGTGAATTCAACAGTTCCATTGGATTTCAATTCTGAGAATCAGTTCAAAAGTTAGAAAAACATGCTCACACGTTTACTGAACGTACCCAAAAAATGTTCAGAAATTCATTTCAGGCACTTCATTCCTCGGAATCACACACCGTCAATTTTTGAGGACTTGTATAATTCCCATATAATTAAATCCATTTCATGGAAATTATGGGTCTTTAAATTCTTCCCATATTAGTTAATTACGTCTCTATAATCCACAACTCTAACTAACGGAACATGTGGGGGTACAGAGCACGCATATAAAACTTCCATTCCCACGTGCAACCCTAGAGGTTCCCTTGCAGCCAGCGAACATGCACCCAAGGTATCAACCATCCATGAAGGACCCACTCTGGTTGATCCTTAATCTCTATCGGAACCTCCCTAAAAGTCATACCATCATCGACATCCATCTCACCATGGTCGATGATGTGATAATGGTCGTGCAAGTATCCCCTCAGCTGAGATACGTGGAAGACGTCGTGAACCTAGTGAAACTGAGGTGGAAGAGACAAGCGATAAGACACCTCGACAATTCTAATGAGGACCTTAAAAGGGTCGAAAAACCTTAGAGATAACTTGTCACCTCAGCCAAATATATGTAATACTCGTCAAGGAGGGTCCCGTAGACAATCATGGTCACTATACTCAAACTATATAGGTCTCCGTCTTGTTTCAGCAGATGACTTCTTCCTACTCTGTATAGTCTTCATCTGCTCCTGGATGATATGCACCTTCTCTGTGGTATCCCGAACCATCTCTGTTGTCATGAGTGATGAATCCCCTAGGTCAGTCCTGCACAATGGTGATCTGCAAGGTTTCCCGTACAACACCTCGAAAGGTGGCATCCAAATGGTGGAGTGATACCTATTGTTGTATGAAAACTTCACCAAAATAAAGTGATCCTCCCAACTACGAATGAAGTCAATAACACATCCATATAGCATGTCCTTGAGGGTCTGAATGGTCCGCTCAGTCTGTCCATCCGTCTAAGGATGGAAGGCGGTGTTCAAAAGAAGAGGCATCCTGAAATCCTCTTGCAACCTCTTCCATAGCCAAGACATAAAACGTGCATCACGATCATAGAGAATCATCGAGTTGACTCCATGTAACCTTAAAATCTCTTGCACTGAGAGACGTCCCAAGCCATCGGCTAAACCATGATCTCTGATTGGTAGGAAATGGGATGACATGGTGAGTTAGTCGGCAATCAACCAAATCGAGTCATGACCCCTTGATATACGTGGAATTCCTATCACGAAGTCCATGGATATCCCATACCACTTCCACTCGGGGACCTCTAATGTCTGAACCAATCATGCTGGTACCTGATGCTCCACCATCACATGCTGACTAGTGAGGCACCGAGAGATTAAATCTGCTAGTACTTTCTTCATTCCCACCCACCAATGATGTCGTCGAAGATCCTGGTACATCTTTTCCACTCATAGATGTACCGATAGTGGGGGATTATGGAACTACCTCAAAACATTCTCTAGAAGTGACATTAGTACCATGGTACATCCTCTGAAGAGGATGACATGCTCCCCACCACCAGAAAATCTATTAGGTAATTTTCATGTGGATATCTGTGCATGTCATGTCTCAAAATCAGTATCCCCACATTGTGCCTCTCTGACTCACTGAAGGAGTTGTGGAGTGACTATTATAGATTAAAGAAAAGTTTTTATATCTCTACACAAAAAGGATATCTCTAAATCATCCAACTGCACTTCACCTCGCCTTGAATCTGTATACAAGACCTCCTACTGAGTACATCTACAACAAAGTTCTTCCTCCCAAGATTATTGACTATCTCGAATCCGTAGTCCTGGAGGAACTAAATCCAAAGATGATGTCTCAGGTTCATGTACTTCACCACTTCTTCAAGGCCAAGACCATTGCTGATAACTCTATATCATGGGAAGCATAGTTCTGGTTATGTTTTCTTATCTGTCGAGAACCAAATGTGATCACTGCTCACTCCAGCATTAGGACACATCTGAGTCCGGTCCATGATGCGTAATAGTAAACTACATACCCTATAAACTCTTCTAGAATCCTCAAGATGGGCGGAACTAGTTAACCTCTGCCTCATCACATGAAAACTCCACTACCATTTCTCTGAAAAAACAATGGTTTTCCCATTCATCGACAACACTAATAGTGGTTCTACAACTTTGGAGAATTCTGGCGCAAACCTTTGGTAATATCCAGCCAAACCCAAGAAACAATGTACCTCCATCACACTCATGGGTGGCTCCCAAGTATTAACTGCCTCAATCTTCATTGGATCCACTATAACTCTAGCCTCCAAGATGACATGTCCCAGAATGTGACCCTCTCAAATCCAAAACTGGAACTTCGAGAGCAAAGAATAATACTGGTGCTCTCTGAGTGTGTATAGTTCTACCTGCAAATTATTGGCATGATCCTCCTCAGTAGCCGAGTATACTATAATGTCATCGATGAAGACTATTACAAACCGATCATGGTATGACTGAAACATCATGTTCATGAGTCCCATGAACATTGCTAGAGCGTTGGTCACACAGAATGGCATAACAAAGAACTCATAATAGCCATACTGACATATGAAGGTCTTCTTCTGCACATCCTCATCTTGCACTGTTAGGTTGTGGTAGCCTGATCTAAATTCTATATTTGAGAACCACCATTCTCTCATTAGTAGACCAAATTGGTCGTCAATCATTGGGAGTGGGTACATGTTCTTCATGGTCACCTAGTTCAGGCACGGATAATAAACACAATGCCTTGAATTCCCATACACCTTCTTGGTGAACTAAATCGGGGATTCCCGAGGTGAAACACTAGGCCAAATACACCCCCGCCCATGTAAGTCCTATAGTTGTATCCACAACTCAAAAAGCTCCACGAGAGCCATCCGATACGATGGTGTAGATATCCGTGCAGTCCTAGGGTAAAAGTCAATGTAAAAGTCTACCTCTATGTGAAAAGGCAGAGCCAGAACATCATTAGAGAAAACATCTGCGTACAAGTCCACCAACACTAGATAGCTCAGACTCTCCACATCAACAGCTCCAAGGGTAAGGCTAGTCAACTGATGAGGGATCAGCTACACCCTCCAATAGATAATTCCATCATGCACTTAAACAACTCTTTTCTCACCAGTAAAGGTAAATTTGGTCCAATTCGTGCTGACACACTGCACTTTGTGCTTAATACAGTCAGTCCACACATGGACTGTAGATAATAAGTACATACCCAAGAGTATGCTCGCACTTCCAGAACCAATGTGTAATCATTGAATTCTCTCCCATATGAGTCTCAACCAGTATGGATCGTGCCAACCGATCTGTCGGAATCTCAGAGCTCCAAATAAGGGTAGTGGAAATAAAATAATGGCTGGAACCTGTGTCTATAAGAACCACATCTAACAGGTATTAGACATAGATCGTATCTCGTATCATCTTCAGAGTGACATTATAATAGGCCTCAGTTCCCTAGAGCTGAGCTCACCCCTGTCCACCTACTCTTTGTGATCGATATGGTCTTTATAGATGTGGTGGCGGTAACAACTTGAATCACCTCCAACCACAAACTGCATGACATGCTCTTTTTCCAAGTCTGCATACTCCATGTGGTACTTCTTAATCGAACCTATGTCTATGCCTGGGCGGTCCTTCGTCCGTCTACTGATCATTGGGGTGGTGGGTTAGACAGTCACTAGCCATGTGACCCTGCCTATTGTAGGTGAAACATAGCCCCCTTCTAGCATAACTAGCTCTACATAGGGTTCCTCGCACAACCAATCCTGATTCATGATGTTGACCAAATGTAGATATTGTCCTCTTAGACCTCTGTGACGTTTGTCTACTTCTAGATGCATAATAATCCACTACATGATGACTGGTAGTGGGTATTTCTACTAGTGATAGTTCAGCAAGGAGTCACTCTACCAAGAGGGCTCTCTCTAACATCGCCGCCTGCGTCAGGGTGCTGAGGGAGATCATTGAAGATTTGATCTCTCACTTGAGTCCATGATCAATTTTCCGAGCCATGAAGAATGTGTACTCGCACCATATTTGGGGAGTAGCATGAGAAGTTAGTGAACCTCCCTGAGTACTAGGCCATATTAATACTGCCCTGATGCAGAATAAGAAGCTATTATACGTGCACTGTGTAAAGAGTCGCTGGGAAAAAACCTACCCGAAGTAGGCTCTTGAAGTCTAACCAGAGAAGTGGTACCATGTCATGAACCTATAGCATCATGATCCACCATCTGCACACTACTTCCTGTAGAATACTGGAGGCACAGATCACCATGACATATGATGGTTTCTCTACAAGTCGAAAGTCTCTCACTAAAGCCTCTAGCCAATACTCAGCCACTTGTGGGTTCGTCTCTCCTCTAAACATGGGTGGCCTCTAGAACTGGAACTCATGAAACAATCTCCAGTGGCGTGCAACATCAGTTGTTGGGGCTGGTGGAATTGGTGGCCCAACGGGTAATGGTACCTCTAGTGCCTCTACTGGAAGAGGGCCCTATACCTAGGTCTCATCGCTAGGGGGCTATCAGTGCATGCAAAAATCGAAACTCTAGCTGGATGTCATTGTGGAGGCATCCTGAAACAAAACTAGTGAACCATGTTCAAAAAGATATACTATGAGAGATGACTAAATAGTTTACAATGAAAACTTTTGAAAACACACACACAATCCGTGTTTTCATGCACTGGGTCAGAAATTAGAAGTCAGGGTCCTGGCATATGGAAACGTCGAAAAATGCACCAACACTGGACTCCCTGAACTGAAAACCATACTCATTTCCCTTTAACACTATTACTTCCTAGAAATTTTCAGAGTTATATATTTTGGTAGAACTGACTCCTCTGATACCAATTTTTCACGACCCAACCCATGGGCCCATGTTGTGACTACCTCAAGGCCTCCTCTTATTGGCCAGGGGCTGGAGACTAGCACCGAAAGGTGTATTCCCCAAAACAGGGAAGACATTGCCTTTATAACCTATAAGAACACACAACCAAGCACATAGTAAGATACCAGCACAAGCCAATTATATAGAAAAAAGAGTGTAGAATGTAAAAAGGGGGGAAGAATAAAATCTAAACTATAATGATACATGTACAAATGAAACACAAAACTACTAATGAATAAGAAAATACAACTACTAGATCACCCTCCGAGGTTCTTTCCTGAATGGTAGGTACATAACCCATGCTTATCACTCCACATCCACCCATCTCCTCTACACACTGACACACCGTATCGTCCACCTCTAGGAACTGTTCAGTCCTGGTACTCTCAGCCTCAGTTAGCGTTGTCCATCATCTACATCTAACACAACAAGGTGCGGGCATTTTCCCTTCATGGGTGAGTATACGATAATCAGTAGGGACCCCGAGACCCTCAGGAGCTAAGAAAAACCACCACGGATAAACCAAAAATTGTGACATCAATAGATTACCCCACTTAGGTATATTCCCATACATATACCTAAGTAATCAAGTAATCCATCTCAATCCTGAGGAAAACACAGAGACACAGACTCAGATCACACCTGGAATTATTTTAGAGGTAGTAAAAAAGTAACATCCCCAGTCAGATCGTCAAACACCTCGGCTTCTAGAGATCCCCTCCTCTATTGAGTATAGTCGGTCTGCCATGTCACACGGAGGCGCTTCCCACAACCCTTGGACTGCTGAGGTACTCCTCCTATCGAGTATCGTGGGTCTGCCGCATCACACAGAGGCACTCCCCACTATGGGTCTGCTATGCCAAACAGAGGCGCTCACCCTCATGACTTGTTGTGGTATTCTTCCTATTGAGTACTATGGGTCTGCCACGTCATACAAGGACGCTCCCCACCATGGCCCACTGAGGTACTCCACTTGTCATGTACCGTGGGTCTGCTGCGTCACATAGAGGCACTCCTCACCATGGGTCAACCGCATCACACATAGGTTCTCTCTACTAGGCCTATCAAGTCACTCCAATATAAAAAGGTCTGTAGTCGTCATGTCTTAGCCAGCTACATGGTTCCCGCACTATGTTTGCTCCTATTTGAGAGGATCCCCTTTTCAATCTACTAGTTGATACTCCAACTGCCATGAAGTACCATGTATAATAATCTCAAAGATCTTACACATGATAGGGGTCTCAACGTAACAGACAGTGTGTAAATCGGACACCCGGTATGTGAGTTACTAGACTTTTTGTTCTAGGGTCCCAGTTGGATTTGTGCTTGATCCATCCTAACAATACCCCATCACAATCCAAAATTCTAGTGGGGTATACTCAAAGAGACTATCTCACTCCAATATTTCCATTACCACTGATGGTTCGTCAAATAGATGTCTGGTTCCATGGTTATGAACAAATGAAATAAAATGGGGCGTAGTGGGCCCGGTTCCGGCCCGACCCACTGGGTCCCGCCTAGCAGGCCGTGAGGGGCCATGGGGGTTCGGCCACGGATGGGGTGAGGCCGCTGGGTAGCTTAGCCATGACGGCTCGACTAGAGTGGATCGTTGCTGCTCAGCCGGATTGACTTCAGGCCTCAGGGCAGCTCGGGGTCGCAGGGGGCTCTGATGGAGTGGATCGGACGACCGCAGGCAGTGTGGACGGGGCGGCTCTACCAGCGGCTTAGCGGGACGAAGTCTTCTAGGCAGACAGTAGCCACGACTCGGCTGACGGTGACCACAGCTCGGCGAATGGTGGGGGTCGTTGATGGCATGTCGGGGCCACGGTTGGAAGAGCCACCAGGCACAGTGGTCGTGGGTGGCAGAGCCATGGGGTGTGTTGTCCGTAGTTTCTATGGAGCATCTTAGCCATGAGGGTGCCGTGAGGGCATGGAGTTCACATGGCGGTGGTGACCGCTAGGTGGTGGAATTTCCCCGTCACCATCATCGTGTTCAACACCACAATTCATCACAAGATTTGCATAGGGGTCGAGCCATTTTTTTTGCCAGTACCCCCTACGTTAGTGTGGTAGCATATGACTCAACAAGAACATGAAGACGAATTTCAAGGACTAAAACCTCCCACAATGATTTATTACCTATCCCATAAAATAACTCAAGGAAAGGACATGGAAAAAGTATTCATACACAAATAAACCCCTACCTCGTTTTCTTGGGGACGTCGACGAGGTCTCGATGAAGAAGGAAAATAATTGGGAAAAGAATGAAGTATGTGTCTTCGGTGTTTCCCCTGATTGTCGGTTCATTGAAGTTGAAGATGTTCATCATCAATGAGTGTCCTGTAGAATAATTTTGTGTCATGCATCGACATTCTTCGTTGGAGTGCATTCCCCAAATTCTCCAACACCCTCACCTTTGCAAACCCTTTTCCTTAATTCCACCAAAAAGAAAATATAGCTAACATCTTAATTTATGTTTTGAAATTAAATTATGTTGGATCAATTTCAAAATGGTTTAATAAATTAATTGATGGGGGCATAATAAATTATGGGGATGTTTGGAATTATTAAGTGGAGAGCTTAAGAGGTTTCACCCCACTTAATAAAGAGTTCAAGAGGTTTCAATCCTCGGGTGCTCCCCACCACCATAACCATTCACGAGAGGTTATCCTTGGTGGTCCCCAACTCTATAACCTCTCATAGGCAGTTTAATTCAGGTTGTCCCCACCGGTGAAATATCCACATTTTTTGTTACAACAAATAAAATAAAATGTGTGATTATTTTATTTTATTTTCCATGAAAAACCCCAAAATTTAGTTTCAACCTCAACCAACTGTCATCGAGGTGAATTCCTTTTTAAGAGAATATCAGCACTGTGAGTTCAACAGTGACCTCAAATTTCACTTCCACGAACTGGTTAAATAGTTATAAAACCCTACTTTCATGTTAACTTAACATACCCGAACAAAAGTTCATAAATTCATTTTGTGCATTTCGAGCCTAGGAATCACGCACCGCCAATTTTCACAGACTCATAAAATTTCAATATATTTAAATAAAATTACATGTAATTTCTGGGTCTGTACATGTTTGGAGGTATGGTTTGTAACACCTTGTATTACATTATTTTTCATTAAATTTTGTGGAGTAATATTTCAAGACATGTCAAGTAGGGCATTGATGGAATGATGGGTGTATCTAAAATTTGAGTAGGTCCGTTGAGGAAACACAAATGTGTTCTTTGTTATATCATGGGCGGTATGTGTGTGAATATTAATGTAGGTATTCAATAATGATGAGTGAATAAAATGGGAATTATTGTTCTTCGTGGTGTTGGGGAATTATATATAAGTAACCATTTTAGGCTTTTTTATATAAGATTAGTTCATGTACTTTGGGAATTTTTGATGTTGTATGGACATAGAAAAAAAATTATTGATTTTTAGATAATAATTATCATGGGAGACCATATATTGGATGACTTGATGAGTTATGAACTATGTGCTATTTCAGTTTGATGGGATTCGATATGTTCCACCATGGTGCTTTTTCAATGTTTTTTGGCATGACAGATGGGTGATTGAGATCCTTTGAATTAATTTTTTATTTTCTCATTGTTTCATGCATCCTAAAATAGAAATATGATGATGTATAAAAATATATTCAGTTTTAGTTGTGGTTGTGGTGATGAATGGCCATTTAAAATTATTAGTTTCGATATGTATTATGGGGGTGTGGTTTTATGGTCCAATGAGAATGTGATTTAAAAGTTTCTGATGTAACTTTAGTTTTATTATTTTGGATGGGATAAATTTTTAAAATATACTAAGAATGTAATAACTTTAGTTGGAACTCCATAATGTAATGTTTTTAGGTTTAGAATAGTTTTTTAGAGGAACCCTAATATTTAAGACATACAGTGGATGATTCTTGATTAGTTTCATGTGTTTTGAAGAATTATGGATATAGTACATGATTTAGTGTTCATGGTTTATAGTAAGTCATGTGACACCTTAATGGTGATTTATTTTTTCATTTCATTTTTAATTGAGCATGGTTTTGTTTGTGGTTATTGAAAATATATGCAAGGATAATGGGAAAATCATTTCAAAATTAGAAAGTTTTGGACATGATACATGACCTATGTATGGTTACCGACTACTCATGCATCATATTACAGTGGGTTGTGGGATGGTTTCCACCTGATTTGGCGGATCCTAAATCAATTCAATGATGGTATTTTGTTTTAGACTACTGTAAACCAAATTTTCATTCATACATTGTCTCCATGTGTTACGAATATATGAATTCCACTAAATTTCATTACACTGGGAAATGATAAAAAATACACCATCTATATTTTTAGAATCACTTTTTTCTTTTAAGTTGATTTGGTTCAAAAACCAGGGGACTCCCCACCACTATCCTCTTTACATCCATTTGCTATTGTTTTCTATGTTTTGAACAGTTTATCGACTGGAGAGTTATACAACATTTTTATTTTTTGGGTTTTTAGAAGTAAATTAAATTTTAATTTTATTTCACATTGGTTGTTGTTTGATTGAGTGAGGTACGACAACCTGGGTTTTTTTAGATTTTTTATATCCTGATGTTGTTGGATTATACAAAGATGAATCTTGGAATGGTTTGTCTGCTTCATAGTTAATATGGAATGATTCATTAATGTGGATGGTGGTCCCAAAAAATCCCCATAGTCTTGTGGGAAAATTTATGTGTGTAGGTGATATGTTTCTCAAATAAATTATGAGGTTTGTTATCCTCCATTGATTAATTATACGGTTAAGAGCAATAAATTCTTAGCATGTACCTTCAATTGAACGCGTTTTATCCATTTTTTATAAGGATAATCATATTCCCACCCCTGGGGTGTTTCCATCCATAATATATATTTTTTAGCTTTATATGTGTCAATTAGGTATGTTTTCTTCTTTACCTGGAAAAGTCATTGGATTTCATAATTAAATGGTTTATTGAGATAATGTGTAGATAATTGTATTAAAAGGTAGTGAATTGTAAGATGATACAATGTGTTGGGGCATTGTGTAATGGTTTTTTGAAATTTATATAAATACATTTAAATTTACTAACAATGTGTGCACGTCATGAACAGGAGATTAATATAAAATGGGAACATAAATTATTTGAAATAGTTCTTGTTTTTTCAATATATGTTTACCACAAAATTGTTAAAGAAAAAAATGATTTATAAGTAGATTTAAAAATATTTATCTACTAGTTATGTGTTTAAAACATTAGAGATGTTTGTTAATGGATAATTTTACATTTTTGATGTAAATATAGTATTTGACCATGTTAATATGTCAAAGGATTGGATATACTATAATAAATGATAATAGTTTGAAAGGAGTTTTTTACATGAATGTTATAATATCATAACATAATACCATATTATTTGAGAAATGATTGACTGGTCTAGTTTACATATTCATGTCCATAAAACATGTAGAATATTATATTTAGTGGGTGATAGACTAAGGTTAAATGGGGTTATATTATTCAATTAGGTTTCAATTATAGATTTTATCTCTATCCACTCTGGTATACCATATGGAAATGGATTGTGGACTGACTCTCAATATCCGTGGTTTAAAGGTACAATAGTAATGCCACATGAAATTTTGATTAATATATGAAGAGGTTATTTATTTGGGCTATATGAATTATTTTATAGATGTATAATTTGAATGATGTACAAAATTATATGTATTAGTACTAATAGTTTTGGTTTTGGTTTGGGATTGTAATTGATGTTACCTATATTGTTGGTATTGATTATTATGTATCCAAGGAATAAATGGAAAATTAAACCTCTCATTTTTTTGTTAAAACAATTTATCACACTAAAGTTTCTTACATATAGTACTAGAGTAGAAAAATTTATATTTTCTGGATGATGTGTCACTAAATTACATAAGGGGCAATGGGTACTAGATGTGTTGTTGGTTGTATTGGAATGTATATTCGCGTCCAAAACATTAATTTAATTAAAAATAATTATACAAAAATTTATTATATAACTTGTATTATAATTATAAACCATTGGATATGACATACTATTTTTAACTCAAAACATGCTCAGGCGACCACTACACATATGTGCCTGAGAATATGTAAACTTTTTGTTGAAGGAAATTGTTTGAGATGAGGCTCATGAAGAAATTTTTCTTAACTGGATAGGATTGATCAATTGTACTAGCTGAAAAGATGTGACTGCCTCAACAGTGTTATGGATCCTTTCATTGGGTAATTTTATTTGTGTTTGGGTTGTAACAGACATCAAAGTCCATCATATTTATATATTAAATGATGGATCAATCCATTAATTCATATTATTTAATCATAATTTTTTTTATTAAATATTTAAATGTTCTTTGAAGTATATTATGATAGGATTTTTTTATTAATGTAGAAAAATCACAATATTGATATAGTCTCATCATAGTACTACCCTGGACACCATCTATTAGTCAGCAGCATGTACAATAAACGGGGGCATGCCTGAGTTCGTGTGGGAAACTAAATCGGCAAATAAATTTAGTAGATCACATTCCAGGAGGTTACACAAATAAATATTTTTGATGATTAATTTTATTACTATGGTCAACCTATTTATAAAATATAATTATTTTAAAAGTTTTTGATTAAATTTTAGTTATCATAGTTTCATTCTTTATGAATTTACATAAGTTTTCCTCCCCTCACAAAAAATTGGGAACCAACACTATATTATTACATACACATTTTGAAGTCTCTGATTTATCGAATAGCTTTATAAATACATTTTTATTAACCATATATATCTAATTGATTCCTTGAAATGACCACAATATCCACATGATATAGAAAATTTTCTATACTTTTGGACATTGCCTATGGAAGAGGTAATGCACTAAAATCAGTATATTTATTATATATCTTCTTTAATATGTAACACACCTATCTTGAAAAGGAATGTATAATTACATTCTAATTTCATATATAATAATATTTTATTATAATTATGGTATAATTATTAAAAATTAACATTTTCCTCAAATGATAAATGAAACCATATTTCATATTTACGGTGGACAACCAAATCAAAATCCGATATTGTTCATTTTCCACCACCTTCACTCCCATATAGATATAATGAAAAATTTATATTATATGTATTAATATATTTTCTTATTTATCATTTTCTGGGGATAATATAAAATCTAAATTCATACCATTACAAATATTAAAAAATGATAATGTCTTTCACTCATACCTATGGATTACCACCTCTATGATGTTATATAATTCATTTTGTATCAAAAATTCAAAAATAAATTCATATATTACTGTATTTTAATAAATATTATGATATAAATTAATAATAATCATTATAAAATGTTAAAATTTTTATTACCATATTTCCATCATTTTTACTGAGAAATAGAAACATTAATCATTCCTACAAACAAATTTTCATCTCCATATAAGTAAATAATTCATTTTTTAGAACTAACATCAATAGTTAGTTATATAATAATAATTATTGTAAAAATTTGAAATTATTTAGTGATTATTATTCAAGGTATTTTGGAATAATTTTCTTTTTTACCATGACCATTAAACGAATGTTGTTTTAAATCTATAAATCAAGCATCCTCAAAACACTGAACATTGGAAGAACTGAATAAATAAATGAATATATGAAAATGATAAATGGGAGAAAATGTAATTAATTAATCAAACATGATTTAATTATTAATAGACATATTAATATGTATATTTATATAAATATCATTATTTTGATTTTGTTAAAGGACATTCATGGAAATTTTTTTACTTGAGGGAAAATATTTCATTTCAATTTTCATCCATTGGTAGAAAACAATAATTTATATAAAATGATTATCTTATTTCATGTATATAATTATCATTTTATATTTTATTTATGGAATTATTAAAAATTAATTTCATTTTAAATTCCAAGTCATATAATTTTATCCAATGCAATTTGACTTGAATGTTACCAAGAAATAACGAGTTTCTTATCTCAATTTTGTTTCCATGAGTTATACAGATTTTTTATTGATAATGTTATGAAATATTATTTTTTGGAAATAAATAATTATGTATTATTCTATAAATACTGTATTTTGTTTTCTTATAATTTTAACCAAAAATAACTTCATTGAGAAAATTTCAACACCATTAATAACGTATTTGTGATGAATTTTTATCATAATATTTTTTGGTTGGGAAATTTATTGAATTATGAAACTACTACTATTTATAATTCCTTTATACTACCTATTTAGATATAATAAAAATAATTACAATTTAATATTCGGATTTTATTTTCACATTTATATTTAAAATTCATCAAATACTGATTAAAATTCTATAAATGTTTAATAGGGTTTTTTGATTTCAATTTAAATCCATTGTGATGTGAATCAAGATATTCATCAGGTTTTGATTTATATATATTATTTACTATACAATGAACTTGTATTCAGAATTTAATTCAATGAAATTATTAATTTAATATAATAGTGTTTTTTCATATAAATTGAGAGGATTTTATATTCCATCATTATACAAGAATTAATTGTTTCTCATTAAAAAATATAATTTTATTAGACATTTTCTAATTGATGGACCTATATAAAATTACCAGATATATAAACTAACTATTAAAACATAATTTCCTACATCCATTATACTTATAATAAATTATATTCCTTATTTTTTAATTTCATTGAAATGGTCTTTTTCATTTTGAAATGTTTGTAAAATAGGTTTTCATTAAAAACATAATTTTCATTTATTTAATGAATTTTATTCACTCTACTCTAATTTTAACTATATATAATTTGAATAAATATTTTTTAAAAAATACTTATGATTCAATAATGTTCTAATTTAATCATTATAATTTTAAAAATTATTTTAATGTGAAATTTCAAATTATTTTTTGAATGGGAAAGTATAACACTATATACAATTGATTTTGACTAATTATTATTTTCAATGACTATGAAAATAATATCTTTTATCACATACATTAATTTTTTTCTTTTAATAAAACCATATATTTTTCTTGGATTCCACTACTATAAAATTTTATAATTAATATATTGATTTTTTAATAAATAATCAGATCAAACGAAAAGGAAAATATCCAGTGTTTTCAAGAATTTTTTAAATATTAATTTAACGGTATATAAATATATATTAATATCCATTAGTGATTCCTCTCTATAATTTGGAATATAGTCTTATCAATGATTCTTTCATATTTCTCTAGATTAAGTATAATTATTATTTTAAAGATATTGTATTGAAAATAATTTATTTTATATGGGTTAACTAATCTACGAAGGAATGATTCATATATATGATTTGGAATATAGTCTTATCAGTGATTCTATCATCATGCACTTTTAATATGTCACCATAATCATATTTATATTCTATGATCACCTATGAAATTAAAGAGATAATTAATTTGAATTATATTATGGTGTGTTTAGTTTAATAATTCACAATTTTTATCATTTTCAATGGTTTTAAATATTTATATTGAATAATATATATCTATAATAGTTTCATTCATGATAAAATTTATGGTAGATTTTTATGACATAATGTAAAATAAGGAATGTGGGGATGATTGTGGAAAATTATCAATTTAATACATGGGTATTGATAAATTTGAGGTTTTAGAAATTATATAAAAATAAAAACTATGGGGACTTTGTATTTATATGAAAAATTTATTCTTCTTGATATTTTATTCAATAGATTGAAACAAACAGGACAATTTTTTTGTATGTAATCCATTAATGTAATAATTATGTCTATATCACTATATCTGAGATTAATATATTGGGGTTTTTACATATCAATATATATGAAATATGTTTTATTTTAAAAATAATATTAAATAATGTGTCTCATAAACCATGCATGTCTAACAAAATATTGTTTTCAAGAACCCCAATGATATTAATCGAATCATGTTCACATTCAACTTTTATTGGAAGCAAGAATAATTTTATGAAATAATATTATTACAAATGATATCACCATAAAAAATATAATTTACAAAAAATGGTACCTAGTGTCAAACAGCCATTATTATTCAATATTTTGATGAAGTTAGGAAAACAATATTTAAAAAGAAATTTAGAAAAAAAATCAATTAGAACAACAAACCATCCAAGTCAAATATCCATAAATCCATATTCATAAATTCATCCCTAATCATACCATGTCAATTTTAATTTATATTAATATATAATATATGAAAATAAAATCTTAATCAATTAATAATAATTAAATTAAATTTTTATTGATATATAGGATATATCCTATCACATTACTATAAATATTTACTAAACCCACAAAACATACATTCTATGTAAAAACATTCAAACTAAAATCACTACAATAAATTATCCATAAATAAATATATGATTTCCCAATACTCTAAGAGGTTAAAATATTATAAAAACATTATACAATAAAATATTATATACCCTTTATGGGTTTTATATTTTATGATAAATTATCCTCTGTATGATATCACTATGTACTGAAAGAATGACATGTAGAAATTAAAACACATTATTCAAGTTTAAAATAATATAAACATAAAAAACCTTGTCATTCATTTAGTGAAGGTTAAATAATGGAATTATATGCAATGTATAATTTTTTAAAAAACATTTCAACTTCTAAATATATATTATTTTATTTTTTATAACATATTAGGAATGAATTCAATAAATGTAACAAAAATTCATTTGATTCCAAAAATATTTATAGTTTCAATCCTAAAATACATTAATTAAGATTTCAATTTTAGAACCATTCAAAAAATATTTTAATAATTTTTTTAGAATAAATATTGAGAAATATGAAAAATAGGTCTAACTAGTATGAAATAGAAAATTTATATTTGAAAAAAGTACACATAATAAAAAATTTATAAAAACAATTTTATAATTATGTGGATGAATATAAAAACCAATAAAAAATAATTATAGGATGAATTCTGTTTATTTTAATTATCAATAAATATTAGATGAAATAATTAAATTAAAATAATTGAATAGAATTACTAATAAGTAAGTATGAAATCTTAGCTAAAAACTATTTAAATAAAGGTAAAATAACTCATATGATTTCAATACATTAGAATCTAGAGAGACATCCATTTTTTGTAAAAAAAATAAATCTATGGTTTGAATTAATTACATGTACTCAGATAAGTCCTTAATTTTCATGTATCCAATATTTAATGACAATGAAACAATATGGAACCATGTCTAAGAATGATTTTTGTCTCCATCCAAGATATAAGAAATTTACCAAGGATATCCACTATGAAGAGTGTAGTTTTATCATACTCTATCCTAGTGCAATAAATTATCCAAAAGAATATAAGTAAAAAACTTCACTTAAGATACCTTACAATATCATTCACCTTCATTTAAGTTGAAATATGATTTTATAAGTCTGTATAATATGTGAAATACCCGACCCTATTATTGATTTTTATTAGTAAATACATCATTGAACTAGCTAGTCCAACAAACCCCTAGACCACGAATATGTAAGCATGTTGGATCCCACTTATATTCCTATCAGATTCATTCAGACTATTATAATTAATAAATATCTCATAATATTCATTCATTGAAAATACATAACCTTATATCAGTCATCAGCAATGGTGGTTTATAAATAGTGAAAAATATTTTACTGAAGAATTTGACTTTCTACCTTTTAAACAATAACATGTCTGCAAAATATTATTTATAAATCATTAAAAACCTATTTATTCTAATAAAACTACATTTCCACCACTGTGCTTATATGCTCAATATAATCTTTTAATATCTAAATTCCCATAGAATACTATAATGATTCTCGCAATTAATGATAAATATTCATAGAATGAAAAAATAATTTTATATGTATCATTATGATGTTTCACATGTATTACATTATATAAATATGTATGTGATAATCTGATTGTATAAAAAAATAATTCATAATATGATATTTTTATTCTGTAGCATTGTATGAAATAATTTTTAGTCCAAGGTTTTTGGATTCTTGTTGTTCCAAAATTTAATAATTAAAATGATTAATTTTTTTTATAAATCATGGTTAATTCCAATTCATGGAAAGGTCTTTCATTATTATTTTAATGAAAACATCATTCAATATTTTTCTCATATTATATTAAATGTTTTTTTAATTTCATAAATCTAATTGTATGTTTCATAAACTATCTCATGGTCAAAAAAATTATAACATTCTAAATTTCTCAAAATATCAATATCTCAATAATTAATGGATTACTAATATAAATATGTGTTGTAATGAAATTTCATGAAATTTGATCAGATGATTAAAAATAATAAATATGACTAAAATTAGTAATGATAATTATAAAATATATGGTATTCAAAATTTACTATTTACAAATTATTATAAAATTATATATAGTAAAATAATTAACCAAATAATTTTAAGTTATTTCAATGATTTTATTGGAAATATATATTATTTGGTAGAAAAATTGATTACATAATGTTCCATTATATATATATTGTGATCTAACATTGATAATTTGGTATGCTTTTTATTTCACTGGATTTCCACCTTTAGAGGTATCTACACATTATGTGAAAATAATATCTCTTCATCCTATGAAATATACATTGACGATATATAGTTCCATAAATAAAAATCATTAATAAACATTATTGAATTTTATAATTAACAATTCTCTTACTGGAATTCTCAATAATAATAATTTTATTGTCTTCAATGGAATTATTTGATGTAAAAGTTGTTGTGATCAATTTTAAATAAGCACATTTATTAACTTATTCTATGTGAAGAATATTCCAATCTAACAAATAGTCATAGTAACCAGATAACTAAATTTTTAGTGCGATCAATGAATATGTATATATAAAAATTTTTGTAAAAAAAATTTACTTATGATCATAATAATCCATATATATTCCCCCATTAAATCATCCACCATTTAATACCCATATTCTTGTCATGAATAATAAAAAATATAAATGGGTGAACTCAAATAACAGGATAGTGAAACATTAACTTTAGTAGTCACATATCCTAAATGTCTATGATAAAAAGAAAATAGGAATAATCATGGTACATAATTCACTTATATGCAAACAAATTATAGGTCATATGTAATGGAATAAGGCTTAGAATATCAAATGTCCTAAATTAATAGAGTGTAGAAACATTATTGAATAAATAATAATGATGAGAGAATATCCTTTTCAAAATAATTTGCATGAATCTGAATCACAACCATTCTCATAGAGATAATTACATTTGATATATACTCCATTATTTCACATGATTATGATTATGTCAAACATACTCATCAACACATATATCAAGATATATAAATAATAAACTGATTGATTATATGGTGATATAATAACCCACCTGTTGTCATCCCAATGTATAACTACCAATTGATATTAATTTAATTATAACATTATAATATACCCATGATAAGAAATTTTTGTAGTATTCCTAACATCACAATGAACATGTGGAATGAAAATATAATACTCATCACTTTATAAAACATTAATATAATAAGTATTTTTTATCAATAAAAAATTGAATCATATAAAGAAAAAGTAAAAAATTACTTCTATAATCATATCATAATATTATAGTGGAAAAATGATTATCTAATTTTATTAGGAATATTCATAGTTAATACCCTTTGAAAAATATAATAAAATACATAGTAAGTACACCATATGGATAATAGTTATTTGTTTCTGACCAAAATGTCCCCAATTTATCAATGTATGAAATTTATATTAACACCTTTAAATATAATTAATGAAATTTATAGTGTTAAAAAAGAATTTTAAGAAATGGTATTCATGTTCTAAGAGGATATTTAGGCATGGAAATGTAATGATAAATCAAATTTTTTATTGAAAATAACATTATATAATATTTTATGATAAAGAATGTGGATGTAGAAATTTCATAAATACCCTTGACCATGAAAATGACATATCAACGCTAATGACATGGATAAAAAAAGATTTATATATTTATAGAAAAAAATAGATAAATTAATATCCAATATCAATTGAAATAAATAAATTAAATATCTTGTTAATGGAAGGTAAAAATGAATTATTTTTGAAGTCATCAGTTTGTAGTGAGAATTATTAATTTTTAATGATAATAGAGACATAATGATGTGCCACACAGAAAACATTAAAAGGATATTTATTCAACATTTTTATGAGAATGTATCAAATAATGAAGGATGAAATCTTATAATATATATATAAAAATTAAACATAATAATTTAATATAACAATGATTAAATATATTTTTTAATAACTACACAAAATATTAGTTTGTTAAACTTGGAATAGTCCTTTCAAATTTTCCATCTATTTCAGGATGATATATAATTCTTAAATAATCCTTAATATCAAGTGAATTTTGAACATTGTTCAATAATTTTGGTGAAAACAGTGATCACGATAATACATGATCGAATTTATAAATCTACGAAGTCATAAAATTTTATTAATTCAAATAAATCTATAGTGGGTAAGAGGTAAATCATTCCATATATGTACGAGGTGTTAAGATTTTTATAGGGGATCAATGATAACATATATTTCATTACTCATTCTTGGAGTCTCTCTTAGACCTATAAAAATGATGTTAGAAATCCCAGACCTTTTCCACACAGGAATTAAATGAGGTTTCCTCATTCTTCTTTATAATTAATCTAATATAATTAAATTTTTTAAAACCCAAACATTTCAATACATAGTCTATCACTTATCACATCTTGTTAGCCCAAAATTTTTTTTCCCTCAAATCACTATACATCAACTGTATTCAATGTTTTATAGAGTACTTTTAGATTGAGAATCATCCCAGAATTTAAATTTTATCCCACTTATATATGGAACAAATAATCATCTCCATAATTTAAAAAAGTGATATTATCATGTGTTTTATTCTATATTTATGTAATTCCTAACATTACCATTATTATAAATGTTCTCAATATCATAATGATTTATTTTTTATTTTTTAATAAAGAGTGTTTCAAAAAAAATTAAATATGAGTTATCAATATCAAAATTTATTAAATAAAATAACCATATTTACTAGATATAGAAACATAGGAACCCTATTGATCCACATTTGACATAGCACACTATAATCTTTTTTGTTCAATAGAATGGATACAATATTTTCCTACTCCTGGTAGTAGTGTATCGAGATGTAAAAATACTTATCTTGATCAACACATATCCAATGTCTTATATTATACACTTTATATAAATATTTTTATTTTATAATTTTTTTCTCTATATATATCTAACATATTTCAGCATGTAGATTATGTCCGAATGTCATAAAATTAATTACTAATACTACCATCTCAATATCATGGTTAGGATTTTCCAATGCAAGAGCCCTTAATTCTCATTATGTATATGTTATTAAATTATTGTTTTGTATTAGGACAAAACCATGTCCCATCCTCGACTAATTGTTATAGATCGTATACCCTTCATTTATATTTGGTAGTGTAATAATTAGATATTTCTCAAATCTCCATATAATTTTATCCAAAAATTATTGACAATAATTTTTCCTTATAAGAATAACCCCTTTAAATATATTTTTGGATAATAGGTTATCTATTAATTAATAATTATTTAGAAATCACTGATGGAAACCAATTAGAACAATGAAACATTGTAACATAGATAATGTTTTTGCTGAAGGGAATTCATTTACATTCACATTCATCCCATGGTCATCTATTATTCCATCCTTGTACAAAATATTTCAATGAAAAGAAACTTCTTCAAGAAATAAATGAAATTTAATAATGTTAAAATATAATTAATTCATTTTAAGAGTCTCGTTAATTATATACAGCTGATTCTCCTAATCCTTATTGGTTATAGAATATAAAAAAATATCAGCAATTAATTCCACTAAAATATCATCAGTATATATACAACACAATACTAATTACAACCATAAAAAATTATGGTGTGTTAGTCATAAAATCAATTATTATTATGTTTTAAAATATATACATTATTTGAATTATTCTCTCTAAAATGTAATCCAATTTTACAGTCAATGGGTGTTAACCATAATGATGGACACTCATTGAAAAAAATTAGGGTACAAAACTTTTATAGAATAAGACATCAATACCATGAAATGTATACATGTTATGTATTATAATTTCATTTATTTACCTATACTAAATACACAATAAAATGGCTCTATAATTCATCTTAATAAATAGTACTTGGTCACCCCATGGTTAAACACTAGAGATAATAAATCCATTATCTCATAAATAATATATTTGTTTAATCAAATATAATAATTCTTGGTTGGTCATTCTATTAGGATTATTTTATATTTTTCATGTATTAATGAATAACTGAACTAAAAAGTTTTCATTCCACTCATAGGTATATCAATGTAATTACACGATAAAAACATCAATTTATTCCTCAACAAAAGGTACATTCTCAATTTTATTATTAACTTCTCTATCGTAATATATTTTTCCATTCGTTTACAAATAATTTCATTCAAAAAAGATATGGTGGGTGGATCTATAAAAAACATGAATGATTATGAATTTTCACTAATGAAATGTAGTTCTATATATTCACTAAGAATTTTACTCTATTTCATCAGGATATAATTTTTTTGAATCATACTTGTAATGATAATCCATACCAAGGAATATATAAAATTCAACCATATATTTGATAATTGGGTTAATAAATTAAGAACATTTATTTGTTATAACGGGGAAGTCAGGACACATCCTTATTGCAGTGATACTTCCACTTGTGTTTGGACTGACAAAATCCTTCATTATGTGCTAGGGAAATATTTAATTTCAATGGAAAAGAAGAAAGATATAGAATATTATGAGTATTATAAATCAAAAAAATTAATACATAAATTTACTGTATAGATTAATATACCTATCATCACATACATCCAAATTAGATTTATTGATCACTTAATCTTTTTCTTCTCCAATTTTCTTTCTAATTTGTTGATATCTTTAATACTTGGTGAATTTGTTTTTGTTCTTTCCCATCTCCATATAGTTTGGACACTGATTTTTTCAGTCATTTGTGTGGATTCTTTAGCCTAATAAATCATATATCCAGACATATAACAAACTCCAAATCCATATCCAATGATGATATTTATTATAGTACATAGAGTGTGTAAATATCTTCATTCACTTATTCTTCATTGACATGTTCACTTATATTTTAGTTCTCTTATAAAAAATTATTTATTTTATTCCCCATGAACATATATTATCTTAACAGTTCATTCATTATTTATATGGAATTCAAAACTATTTGAACATATGATTAATATATTTGAGGGAGCAGTTCTATTTAGAGGCATAGATTAAAACAGAAAAAAGAAATTGTAATTCATTCATTATAAGTTACACATTTAATAAATTTAATATATATATATATCCTTTCAATGGTAGCCACATACAACGAAAAACATTCATCTGATTTGATTTATATAAATTTATCTATATTTAAAATTTTCATCAATGGAAACATTTGTCGAATTATGTCATGTAAAACTATTCCAGTCAATGTGTTCTATTACCAATTCCTTGATAATATTTTGGATCAATATCAACTATTGATCAGTATTTACTTTGGGACATTAAATTTTAGTGTCAACCATTTCCTTTTCTTCTCATCCAATGTTCATAAATATCTTCTCTAGATACTTAATCCATTTATCATCTAACATTAGATTTGTAGACCCACATACTGATTTTTGAATCTATTACGTGATGTGATCCATAAAATATGAATGATGGTATGTAAAAAAAAATTTATCCATAATGTTAAGGATATTAATTAAAGCATTATTGAACATCCCTAATATAGTCATGATCCCATTGTTCCAAAACTAGCTATATTGGAATCTGTTATAGGTAAATCCACAAATATTCCTCAACTACTGGTAAACATATACATTATAAGCACCACTTTTAATAACAAATATATATCAGATTTTCACATAATATATGAAATTTTATATCTTAATATATATATATATATAGTCAAATAGATAACATAAACAAAAAATTTATGTATTTTTTATCTCAAAATCATAACCGTCATTTATTTCGGTATATGATTAATTCCAAATTAATCAAAATGTTTTTTATATAAAATTTTAATTATATTATGAATATCCAAGTGGAGTGTCAAAATAGTTTAACATTATAACCCATTTTTTTGTACACGAGGTCCTGTTTTTGTGTAGACCATGAAATTGTTTTTAAATTTTATTACCCATCTGAAAATTTGTACCTAATCCATACACACTTGTGATATTTTGAAAGAGTTGTATTTATAGGTAAACCCAATTAATCCCATCCTTGAAAAAATCATATGATGTTAGTATGTAAAAATCATCATTGTGTTTAATATTACCTTTTCCTCAATATAAATTATTCATTATACAATTCTCAAAATTATTAATAAACTTCATATAATAACAACAATACCGACCCCGAATCCACTAACCATGAGATTGGACCTACTTCATTACATGAAAATTAATATAGAGGTGTAGGAATCCAATGGTTTGATCACATTAATAGTAATAGATAACATTATATATACATCATACCATGTTTAAATTGGGAATATAAAATTAAAAATTACAAAATTAAAAAAAAAATTATCCTTGAAACTCATTAAAATTATTCATCTTCATAACCCAGAGAAATGAAGAAAATCATAATGAACAATTGTTTTTAATATGGTATACAAAAAATAAAATCTACCATAAATGATTAATTCATAATCAATATGGAAAGGTAAATTAATGATCATATAGTCAATTTAATCGACAACATGATTATCATATTTTCATAATGAAAAATCATTGTGGTGAAATAATTAAGTGAAAACACATTCTATTTAGTCGATAAATTGATATTGAAATTAATCTAAACAGAAAATCATAGTTAGAATATCTAGTATAATGTTAACAATTAAATTCATATTTATGGAATAGATTAATAATTTTATTTTATTATATCACGCATCATGATACTTTTATTATCATGACCATTCATATGATTGATTATAAAAAAACATAAATCCTATATGATTAGACTATATAATTTTTCTCATCAGACCTATCAAATGCATCGACAGTGTATCTATTACTAGGACCCAAATATATCTATATAAATATGGTCTTACTCATATGTCGAATAATAAATTTAAATCATGAATCATTATAACTTATTATAAATATCCGATATTGAGTAATTTATTTAAATTTATCAATATTTCACAAGTTAATAAAGTAAAATTTCATGTTTACACTATACATAGAAGTTATATATATATTTTTAAATACGCATATTCATCAAACAATAATATTAATATTTATGTGAAATTTAGCGTTTAATGAAACATGATGACTATAATGTGATTTTTTATAATGAATTTTAAACATAAAAAAGTGATACTGTATAAAATTTATTGTACCTATTTGGTAAAATTAGATTATTAAACATTTAATAATAAACTAGGAAAAAATTCATAAATTAAAAAAATATTTATTCATGTAAAATAGAAAAAAAAATTATTATATACATCAAATTAAATTTTATAGGTTCATATTAAAAAATATATCTATAAAAAATTTGATTGAGATGAAATCTATTACATTAGGTATTACACATATCGAACATGATTCAAACTCATGTAAAATTATTTTAATAATTTAATTAATTTATTATAATACCATACTCAATTGTTTATTGTTAAATATGATCCACTAATATAATTTTATTACCCTTTTGTGAATAAAATTATATTCATTTCATTTCATTAGTTTTTAATTGCATATTTTTCTCATTAGTGTTTTTTCAAGAATGTTCTTTATCCTATATATTTTATATAAATCAATCTAGTAATTAATTTTATTATTTTTATAAATATCATATTTACTCATTATATACATTATTATAACCATTTCAAAAATTTTGTGATTGAAAATTAATCACTTTTCATGTTGGGTACTATAGGATGTATGTAGTCATGAGTGATGATATCATTACCTTAATGGGTAAAAGTGTAAAAGATAATATTTTATATTAATTTCATCATAATGGATAGAAATATATATATTATATATATTTATTAATTTTATCCTTATTACATTCTATGGTATTCAAATGTTAAAAAATAATCACATCGCATCATGAGGCGGTAGTCCAAAGTATAAAAAAGTGGGATTATAGAATTTTGAATAGAAATGAATATATGAAGGTATATGTGATTTTAAAACTTTTAAAATTATACTTATATCAGTAATAATATATATATATATATAATAATCAATAATTTTATCTAACCATGAGATGTTTTGAATTAAAAAAAAGTTACATCAGTTCATGAGGCTTTAGTCTGCCACACACACGATCAATGATTTGTTTTCCCATTTGATGAAAGAGTATAAAGATATAAGTAATTCAATTAACAGAGCATAATTAATGTAAATGGGTTATGATTTTTTATAGTATCTAGATTTTATATTATTTTAATTAGGTGAAATAAGAACAAAAAATAATAATGATTGTTTAAAATGGATACCTCATCATGGAATGACATCATTAAGCTTCCACCAAAGCCTTCCTAGGATGGACTAGTGATCAATAAAGTTCTTATGGTTATCTAAATTGGTATAAGTACATTTTTTTCAATTTTATTATTGATACAAATGTTTTTTGAGTTGTGAACCGGGGAAGATAGGGGTAGGATTTTTTAATTTGGGGGTGAGGGAAGTCATGTAATTTTTGAAAATAATCAATTACTCCCTAATTTTTGTGAATATCCAAGACCCAAAATGGATAATTTTTTACCTTATTGATTATAAGGTCTAAATATGGTCATCCATCGGATTTTTTAAATGTTAATATGTTATGTTATCCATTATCATTTTAGTTAACCCAATGGTAAATCGGTTCATACCTTAAATAAGAATATTAAATTTTAGTTGTTTTACTATTCCTTATGGAAAAAATTGAAGTTAAATTTTATATAAAATATAAATTATTATGACTAAATATATAGAGGATATTTTTTGAAAT
Organism: Viscum album; assembly: GCA_963277665.1. Lineage (NCBI taxonomy): Eukaryota > Viridiplantae > Streptophyta > Magnoliopsida > Santalales > Viscaceae > Viscum > Viscum album. The sequence continues at coordinate 1,665,912,350 of OY728137.1, forward strand.
TCAATTCATATATTCTTCATATTCTTATTAAATATTATACCCAAATATGAGACATGAAAGTGGGATTGAATGAAATGCATTCATAATAGTATATAATGATTTAATATCAAAAATAATTTGAAATTTCAATTCAGTAAAATAAATTTATAACAATTTTAATATAATATATCTAATTGTAGATTACAAAATTAATATATAATTTATCTTTTCAAATAATATAAACAAAATTTCGTTTCAATTAAAATTAATATTTTACACAGATCATTATAAAAAAAACTCTGTAGAAAAATACCAAAAAAATCACCACATGGTAATTTCTATATGATGATATTTAATATAAATTTTAATTTCTCAAATAAATTGTTTTAATTTTTGAAATATTTAATATGTGATTAGTCTGCATGATGGGATCAATTTTATATTTATTGAAAAATATTAATTTATCTTAACACAATAATATTTCATAGAGATAACTATTACATTTATTACTAATTAATTTCTTACAAATAATCATAAAAAATATATATTTCACATAATTTAATTACCCTTATTTGTATATTCCAATTTAAAATCAGTGATATAATTACAATCCTTAAATAATATTGTGATATAGTTTCATGATTCTTTGTTCCATGGGGTTGTGTGCATCAAAATATATATTTGAGATTGAATTTATAAGCATTTAAATTGATCATAATTTCTCAATTAGTGACACATAATTTGGGATAGCCTCATTGAAGAGATACAATATAGTAGGTAACTCATTGGGGCATAATCAATTCATCCTATGTTGCACCCGAAATCAACATCACAACAACCAATCACATGTATTATGAAAATTAAATCATTGGATAAACAATTATAAAATATAATGTTAATATGATTTTAATCCATGATTACTCATAAATAGTATCATGATATTTTTTACCCAACACATGTACGGGCTCACTCCACCATTTCCCAAATACTACATCCGTAGATTAGGTGGTGGCGATAAGGACTGAAGGCATAACTAATCTCAAGGATGGCAATGTGTTTATACATATACGAACACACACAAAATAATGAATACCAAATTTTAAAGGTAGTGTTAATAAGATTAATCTATTATATAAACCAAACAAATAATGCATTTAAATCTAAAAAGTACAATGGTTCAGCTGTGTAAACTGAAAGTAATTTGAAAAAATGCTGGCCCAACTAGAAATATATCCAAACCTAAAAAATAGGAAAATGGTAAATAGTGGAGATATATCATCTCGTATATCACACGCTATGACCACCATATAATATCCAACCACCTAGTAGGTCTATGATCTTATAATATCAAGATTGACCTGTCTATTATATCCAAAAGACATGACCAGTATGGGTGAGGCCCATTCATGGGTGATTTTATAGATACACAATAGAATTACCCAAAAGGTGTGAAAGGGTATCAATAATAGATGATAATGAAGAGGAAAGTAGTTGATTGAACATGGTAAATTTAAAGAGTACAACTCAACCCAATAAAAGAGTGAATGTAAGACTTTCTAGGCACAAGATGATAAACATGGTGAATATATAAATTTCCGATTGGGTATTTACCACATATAGATGGAGAGTAGTCTCATTCAACCATGATAATATAGACATGTAAAGTAAGGGAATACCCCCCACAACATCAACTCTCTTGGACGTAGATTATATTAATCCATGTTATGAATATTGATGGAAATATATATATATTTATATATTTAGTCAGTGAATCACAAATGAGAGACTAATGGGATCTCCATATCATATCTCCTCCTAAGAAAAATAGTATACAACTACATTCAAATGTATATCCATCAACGATGACAATAATCACAAACATTTTACTTGAACACCCACGTATAAGGGACATAATTACAATAACATAATACTATCATCACTGTATAGGACTGACACGCACACATAGATTTATGTCTCTTCACTAAAATAATTATCTGTGGGGAAATAATCCCTCGACCCTGTAAAAAAAATTCTAGTCATATCAACTCTCTCCAATCTTACACATTGTTGAGGGGGAACAGATTATATATAATGATCCTATACCCTACATAAGGAGGGATCTACTCTGATAGTCACTAAGAAACTCCTATATCCTACCCTCCCTAGAGGGTAATGATTATGAATGTCATTAATGAACTATTTTCTCATCCCTATTGGAGGGTAACACCCAAAGAATACTTTAGGGAACTCCACTTCCCACCCCCACTATATGGTAAATCCTGGAATAATACATCATGAAACAACATTCACGAGACCTACTTTGTTTAATTACGAAAAGAATCCATTCATAACTCCCCTACCCACCCCTTCTAGATGGTAACACCCAGAATTACTCATTAGAGGACTCCACTCCCTACACCTACTGGAAGTTAATTACTGGAAGACGTTTTTAGGGAACTCTTCTATGTAGATCCACTAAAGGGTATATCCTAGAACATTGATGAACATCACATCCCCTCCCAATTAGATGTTAACATTGGACGATCATCAAGAAACTCCACTCAACATCCCTACTATAGCATACCATTAAGAATGATCTATGGTCATCATTGTCATTATCGAGAATTTCCAAGCCACATGCAATTCCTGACACACTTAACATCACATCTGAAAATCCCATATCGATGGAACCATTTAATTATACAAGGAATAATTAGGATATTCTAATCATTTTAAAAAATACTTGTTCAGACAATGAAGATAAATACATTCCATGTCTCCTAAAATCAGATCTATTGGTACATAATGTGTGATGGGACCCATAAAATACTCGGTCCCACTACACGAATAGAATGATTCTATATTCAGTATATGACTCAATCTCATGTAGTAGAACACCCTGTGATGGTGTAAAATAGGTTTTTTCCTAATAAACATGGATCAGGGCTATATTTTTTGGTTGTGTATGTGTACTCGGACCCCATGTCAGTGTAAACAGATGTATATAGTGTCTATCCACATGAGATGTTTCCCATGTGGTAATCCTATGTCTGTGTACTTATACATGGAATCCCACTTGTTTGGTTCTCTTGATTGATTTTCCTATTGGGAGTGGGTACCTGGTGTGTGTGGAATAAACACATTTTGTGTAATCATAAACGTTCTCAATCACATGATTCCTCCATGGAAACAGGCTACATGCTATGTGTTTATTTTTTTGACACATCATGTATTCAATATATTTATAGATACTAGTGTTCTATAGATCCATCCTTATCACTTCTAATCAGTATCCACCACCATGGATCACACCTAGATTCCACATGAACAACTTGTATTTTTCAATGATTCAAGCTTGAAAACCATCATTCACTGGAGATTTTACATCGTTCGTCATGGGGGTTTCTCTATTCAAACTGCATGCCACCATGACATCATTAACCTTTATTATGATGTACAACAACTGAATCTATCAACCCCACCTCAGAGTCTTCTTATATCTATCCGTTGATCATTAATAATTTTCAATTTCATCAGTCCACCACATATCTGGGTGTCTAATCAAGCCCAGTTCCTCTATTAAATGATGAACCGATACCACTGGGTCCAATATGTAAATAATGTGGAGAAAAAGGGAGGAAATAACAACAAATAATTTAATGGTCATCATACAAGAGTGTTTGGACAATGATCCTTGATGTCGCCTTGGGTTAGATAAACACATGAAATAAATCAATTTCTAGAATGGTGGCCCTTGAATGGGATACCAGGAGGGGAAAAGATCATAGAATGGTTATCATTCTACTAAAACATTTAACCAAGAGGAATATAACACAAAAAATAAGAGCCTTACATATACTTTGGATCAATATCTATTGGTTAAGATTCTCATGGAATGACTAGAAGATTTTTAGGATTTTTTGCATCAATATATGATCTAATTTGGAGGTTTTTCATCGTTTAATCTCAAATTTCCATTCTATGAAATAAGTGCGCTCACAAACGGATAATTGAAATTGTGATGTGAACCATGTATTATAATCTATAATGATAAATTTATAGTCTTATAATTCTTGAAAAATGAATTATATAATTATATAAATATTAAATATAACTTCTTAATTAAATTATGATGAGAGATGGGCTCGATCAGCCTACACAAAATCATTTCATGTCATGCCCTGGGTAAACTCTATGTTTTAGACTCATTAGTAGTCTACAATTTCGGATTTGATCAACCATTAATGAGTTATCTTATATTTTGAGGTATCATGCACACAGAATATAACATATATTTAATATTTCGATAAAATTAATTCCATGAAAATTGAGCCTCAAAAACACATGTACTCTTAGAATCTAGATATGGAAATATAAATAGAAATATTTCAATATCTTATAAGGAAACAATTATTCATCAATATCATTCTATTCATCATTCTTTTTTCCCTAAAAATATGAAAATCTAGGAAAGAAACATAGTGTAATATGCTTGTATTTGATTTTAACACTCCCAAGAACTCTCATACATGTTCTAAAGTAGCCACAACAAGAGAACCCTATTAATGATCAATCTATATAGGGTTTTGTCCTTCCAATCCTCAATATCCACTGGGTGACTATCCAAGGTAGATCATTCCTATATTTCTATATCGCCCTTGTCAATGACATGCATGGGGGAATGTCTGCATCTCCGATGTTGTGACACTTGAATGAAATCATGCACCTAATCCAATAATAGGTTTATAGAGAGGTTTTAGGAAATCTCACTAAACCACAACATGATCTCCAATGACCCAATGCACCAAGTGGAAAGCGTGCCTCAACAAATGAACCTCTACATTCCTCATCATCGGGAGGCTCAAATGAAAACCTGGCCACCCTATTCAAAATCCATGTTCCTACGATTGTAGTCTTCAAATGATTTCTAACTACCTTGGGCCTTCTACATCAAATCATAGTTGACTTGAAAATTCTCTATTGTCACTTTTACCATCTATAGAACAACATGATAGGACTCTCCAATATCATCCCAGCATAAGGGTAACCTACATGGTCTCACAAATAGGGCCTCAATAAGCTCTATTATGATAGTAGAGCGGTAGACAGGTATGATTACAAAATCTACATGGGGATTCGGATACCCCAAAACTGAAAGATGGCCAAAAAACAAGACCTCATCATATCCTTTATCACTTAAATAATGCACTCAGTCTAATGGTGAAAGGTTGTACTCATCCACATCTATGTCTTGAATGAATTCTATAGGCCTATTTAAATTAATGATATAAAACACACATCACCCTTGAATAAAATAATCATGGGTAACTTGTGAGGGATAATGATCACTCGTACATATAATTGGGACAAACACTTCATCCATATTTGTTCCGTGATATCATGGAAGTGCACTTAATTCATGTGTCAGTAAAATATAACCCATATGAAATTATGGATATTCATTATTTATGGAATCCCTTTCAAAAATATTATGGATATGACATCCAAATTCTAGTATGATATATCAAAGGAATCCAACAAACCATCCAGAACATGGTGCTCAGTCGTCGCATGCTGATAGATGAGGAACCAAAAGACAAACTCAGCTATTATTGGTCTCAATATTGACCACAAAAACTACTACTGATGGTCTCTTTACATCTTCCAACACTGCAATGCACAACTAAAGGTGATGTACTAAACTATTTCATTGTGATTAGGACCACATCCCGCCCTTGGAACATGATTGAATGATTCCCCACAATGAATATCCATATGGTGAGACACCTATGCATATCTAATCACAAAACACCTCAAAGATAATTTATCCAATGCCGGGACTATCTCACTTGTTCAAGGATCAAAGTATTCAACATCTTATATGGATAAAAGTAAGAACCATCTTAAAATTCTAGGGTCAACAATAGAGAAACGAACAGATTTAAAGCATCCTACACCACGAAGGCATAATAATTCTTATTTAGGGAATATGATACTTGATTTACATTCCCTGTAGTATAGAATTTCTCACTGTTTTATGTCAACTAAAACTCCAACCATCATCACTAACATAGGATCATGATTTAGTGGTTTATTACCTACCTAAAACTCAATTGTTATGAGTAAACCAACAAGCACTCTCCTAGAAGATAGTTCTTCTACCACCTGAAAGAGAAGAATATATCTTCCAAGTATAGGTCTTGATTTCTATAGTTCAACTTGTGGGGACTCAACAACCATGACCAATATGCGATAACTACCAATTTATATATCAACATGCAACCAAGTCCATCTCCTCAGTCATTTTAATACACTATGAAATAAACAACTTCCACTTTTTTCCTCTACACTGGAGGACTCATTATCCTCTACCTCAACTCCCCAATGGCCCTCTTGAATTACAAAGACTAGAAAAATAGGAGACCTTAAACATTATGGTTGTCAAAGGGGATCTTATTTTAGATAAATCAAACATTAATCCATTATAGTACACCCTCATGCCAATAATGATCCGAACCTCTGACACATTGTTCGATGTCTCCCTAGAAATCACTTCCTGGATATTTTTTGGATCCATGGATATAAATTTTTATTAAATGACATTCCCCAAAATGAGAACCTCATAAATCTAGAAAATTCACTTTTAAAGATTCCATAAAAATAGTTCTGTCTAAGAAAAATATATTCCCATCTTCATGTGTTCTTCATGAAGCTCCACTATTTTAGGGTATTCCAGTATGTCTTCGAGGGGGAAATAAAAAAATGTTTCATGTATATTAGGAAGACATGGTTCATCAAAGACATAAAAATTGGGGGTAATTTTTCACACCAAGGGCCATCTCTAGGATATCATAGTTTCTGTAGTGACATCGAGATGCTATCATTAGAATATCAACCACGAGAACCATCAAAAGGTGGTAGCCAGATACCTGATGAATCATCATGAACTATAAATTATATTAAAACTTGATAGAATTAGTCATCAATCCTTAGAACAAGGTACTTGTTATTTATCATGTCCTTGTTTATGTGATAATAATGCACACAAAGTTGTAAGCGCTTGTTAACCTTTTTCCAAAACAACACTACTACTGCCTTGGGGGACACACTAGGTCTAATGAAACCATTATAATGATGGTCTAATAACTACTACCGTAGCTCTAAGATCATGGTAGGTTCCATCCTGCATGCCATATATGTTACTGGAGGAGTCCCAGGATGCAAGTCAATACAATACAATACTTTATCTCCCACCTCATAGGTAGTCCTATAAAATTCTCAGGGGAATAATTTCATATAATCCTCCCCAATTAAATTATCCAAGACACCAGAATAACCCACTATTCCAAGGGATACACACACCTAATAATGGGTGATGGGATGTAGCCTCTGGCTCCCTGACCCCACATTCCATGCATCAAGATCATTCTCACCAATTAAAGAAAATCATTTCCCACCATTACACATGCATTAGAATGATCTATTGTGACATTTGTCCTGGGATTGCGTCATGATAATATAATATATATAAAAGTATGACTTAATAAGGATCAATAATTATGGATATCTAGTAGAACACTGACCTCCCTTTTCTATGGGATAAATTTCATTAGCTGAAGATGAATGAAACAGACAAAGAGATCCCTGTAGTAATGCCAAGATAAAGTATTTGTGGTGATGTATAAACTAGGAGCTACATCTCTCACATCAAGAGTATCAAGATAATATGAATATTGAAACCTCTGGCTACTAATTTAAATTCATGAGAAGAATAAACACATATCATACCTTAAATTTCCTTCTATGCTATGACATCATAGACATTAAAAAAAATTATTTTTCTGTATACCCGTCGACCATCTCTCTCAGCCCTAAGTGGGCCATGTGTCGGTAGTAATAGAAGGATATCATAATTTCTTCCACTAACCATAACTCATCATTCTCATATTCCAGATAAATATCCCTAGGGACAACTATATCCTCTCATAGGAGTACCCTCATCAAGGGATTGCCTCTACTGAGATGGTCCATCATCTACCATACTCAGTTTCTCAACATGTCTAATTTGAAAATCCCTTGCCATGTGACCTCTACATTTATATAAAAACAATTTCACATCTCTATGATATCCCAATACTCTCTTATAATGTATCCACATTAAACGATGTGCCTGACCTATCTTGTGAATGGGTCTCCTAAACCGATATTCAAGCCACTAGAGGCTACTAGGTTGTATAGAAAACAATTTTCTAGGAACCCCAAAACTAGAATCAATATCCTAGAATCCCTGTAAAATAAATCTCTATATCCACATTTCTAAAACTAGAATCCCAAAAAGGTAGTAACGAAAAAGGGCCCAATGATGGATTGAATTTCCCAATTGAGGATCGTAAAAAACATATGTGCATATAAGAATTCATCATGATTCCTTTCAATAAGGTAACACATAATTTCATTGAACCTCACATAATACTAATCCAACATCATCCATCCCTTTTGAATCACTAGAATCTTCTAGATCTCAAAAGAGAATTAGAATAAGGGGAAGTAATCCTCATGAAACTACTACTGGAATCCATTCTATATGATTGAAAACTCTCCATGAAACTTGTTATCAATTGTAATGTAACACTCATATTCTCCTTGGAAAATCATAAATTTTACCGAAACCATATGATTCATCTTTGTTTTAATGATCTTGAATACATAGATCACCAAATCGATCCAATCCTCTTCTACCTGAGGATTTTGATTTTCTTGGAAGATTATTGGTCTGTAACATTGGAAATTGAGATGTCCAGAAAGCATGCACATATCGTCGGGCTACTCAAGTAGAAAAATAAATTTTTTTACATATGGAGGTTCTTCTACATTCAAACCTACATGAATGGGATCGTTGTATAGACCCTGAACTGAGGCCACATCGCTCATAGGGTCTTCTTTAGGATCCAAGGTAAGTATCAGGGATGGTTGTCATCACAGAGGAATCATGAATTTAATTTAGGAGTACCATGGTCAGATGATCATATATATATATATATATTGATAAAAAATTGGGGACCAAAATTAATGAGGAAAATCAAAGGATAATACATATACGATTATTGTACTAAAAATCCATAAAATCAAATTTCATAGTATTATAAGTCCAAAATCTGCCATTATATATCCTGTTGAATAGATACAATGGTTTTCCATTCCATCACTAGACTCCCTAGCCCAATAGACTCACTCAAGACACTTTAAAACTATTACCTAAAACCAAACCAATCCCCATTAAAAGGATACATCTATACAAAATCCCAATGAAAGAACATTATATTATACCAATATGTCACAACATGACCCTTGCTGAGGCATGATCCACAATTACCCAAAACTAACCTCTATAATAAAGGGTATGGATACAAGAAAAAAAGGGTTAAATAAACTCGGGGAGTCCTTTCCCAATGTATCAATATCCATTCACCCCAACATGTCAATGAAAATTGTAATGATGGTATGTAGAAAAATGAAGCACCATTATAAAATAATAAAATAATTTATGAACCACAATAAAATACAATAGTATGATAGTGTAAAATTGAACTAAAGGGAAAAAAATTCTGAACAAAAAATATGTCACATCCTGTCAGTACTGGAAAATAATAAACATCTGAGATATACCATCTATTTTATCACAATCTATGACCACTCTACGATGTCCCAACACTTATAACATATACGCCCCACAACAGAAACATTCGACCTATCCATCTCCGAAAAATGTCACAAAACATGAGGGTGAATCCAACGTAGGGGTTTGTATATTCATACATAGTTGGATGCCTTGAAACTTGTGACAAGTGATTAGTAAGATATACAACTGAAGAAAAAATTAGTATATAGAAATTGATATAGTGAAATAGTACTACCAAACTCAAAAAATAGTTTTAAAATAATCTTGTATAAGAATATGTGGCAAAAAATAGTGAGTATATGATCTAAATGTAGAGCCTCCATCCCATATCTTTTTAGTTTAGTCACATTTAACAAAAATAATTGAGACCCAAAACGAATTTGGAATATGTTACACAACTTCAATTCCCCTGGAAGGATATCTTCCAAATCTATGGGATAGATCTAGAAGGAAGAATATTCATGTGTTTAGTCAAAATATACCAAATGAGATAGTAAGGGGATCTCCATATGATAGCTCATTCCCAGAATAAGAGTCAAGCATAGTTCCAAATGTACCTACATAAATGAGGCACACAGTCCCACACATCTTCCATGATCATCCATGTTTAAGGGATTCAATCACCATACATTGATACTATCCACCATTGGTGGGATTAACTCACTATCATATATTTAGGTCATATCCCCAAAATGCTTCTCTTTGGGGAATGTGCCTTTAAAAATTATGAGTACAAGTCCACATCAACCCGCATCTCACCAATATGTGTCACAGTCATGTGGAAAAACAATCATGGAATGGGTCACATGCCCTGGTAAGATAAGAGGGTCCTACTATGTTATTCATTGAGGTACATCATTGTTTGAACTTAAAGCTTCAATGTATTCATTCATCTCGATGATAAATTTAAAAAACCTATTTGATCATCCCCTCCTTAAAACGAAATCAGATCTATGCCTCTCTCATTTATCCATTCTTTTTTCATCAATCAACCACATTTTAAGGGGTCTGATTGAGTATGGTACCTCCCGATAAAGTCAATCTAGGACTAACATGTCCAATTTGTAATGAAAATGAAATACCTGGTAGAAAAGAAAAAAAATAATTTTTTTAAAACATCACCCTTCATAATATCATGGTGAAAGATGGAAGACATGATCCAGGTTTAGATAAAAAATGAAATTAATAATTTTCCTCTAACATGGTTGATTCAATGGCTGTAGGGTTGGGCTTAGATTTAATAATAATTATCAATATACTCAGACATTTAATCTAGAAGAATATACCACCGAAAGATGATCCCTGCCTCTAATTTGGATTTATCACTATTGAAGAATGTGATAATGCAATTATTATAAGGGGATGTTCATCGTCTATGTCTAGATCCCATCAGATTCACAAGTCTAATGTCATTCAGTCATGATTTTCAAATGGAAGTCTAAAGGAGCTATCATCAGGGGATTCGTGAAATTTTGAGTTCAAAGATTGGAAATTTTATATAATTATATATTTATAGATAAGTAATTTTAGTTAAATGACTTATTTAATTAAATAAACAACAAAACAAATGTGTTTAATGAACCACCAATGAGTGATAGGTATGAATTTCTTGTACTGATTCATTTTGTGTCATAGTTGTGATAAACACCACATTCTAGAAGGAACCATGGCCTTAGACATATTATTCAATCAGTCATTTATGATAACCCATTTTATGTGAGTTGTCATGCATACACATAGGAAAATATATTTTATATTATTGTAAAATTATTTTTAGGATCAACATGCCTCAGAATCCCACTTCTTCTAAGGAAATGCCTCTAGAAATATGTATATAAATATTTTAATGTATTATAATGAAAAACCCATGATTATACATGAACAACTATTCTATAATATTCCAGAATGGTGTTCATCCAAATGCTCTCAACACTATCCATTCCATTAAAGCTAGTTTTACCATCCTTTTTCCCCATTTACCATAGAATCTCTAAAAATCTCCATTGTGTTCCCCCAACACCCGAAATTCAAAAGGGAAGGAGAACTCAGATCAGGAACCTTACATGATAATATTATGTTTCAAATATTTTTATTTTATAAAAAATCCCATGGAATAAATGTTTCAAATAGCTAAAGAACATTTGAAAAAAAAAACTACATTAATTATCTAGATTAATTTTTTTCATATAATCTATTTTTTTAATAATTTTTTTTAATATTTACTATTTTTTTAATATAATAAATCTTTCCCCAAATAAATAAATAGAAAGAATTTCTGATTTTAAACTATATTGAAATGAAAACACACTATACATAATGAAATAAAAATACACATTTCCTATTAAAAAGGCCATATAAAGATTTTTTAATATAAATACATATATTTAATGGACAAAAATTCAGAATTCATAAATAAATAGACCGTTAAAAGTTTTAAATAACTCATTCTCTTTATTTATAATAAAGAATATCCACACAAATTCTCAAAACATTGAAATATTTTTTCACATAATGAACAATGTAATCACAATGTTTGGATCCAATATATCAAGACACACAATAAAAGGTTAATATTAAATATGATCATTAATTATAAAAAATAATCCAAGATGTTTGGGATAAAATTGAAAAAATATATAATACTGTCAAATGATAATAAATATTATCAAATTTTCCTTGTTCTAAGAAATGGGAAAACAATTTGTGTGTTATCATGAAATAAAATAATCCTAGTTTATCATGGAATTAATTATTTGTAAAAAATTTGAATGTTTTCCTAGTCATCCACCACATCAGGATCATAGGATCATCACCTAAGAAATTTCAACCCACACATCTGATCAGCTACATGAGTGTTAAAGGGAACATCCCTTCAATTGGATTAGTCTGTCCTTATGAAATTTCTCTTTGATTATTATAACATAGGCTATGCCACTATCTTCCTACCCAACCTACCCCATTCCCATGTGATGTCGTTATTAAAAAATTTATGTGATAACAAATAAATAATATCAGATAATGAAAAATTATTTATAATGAATAATTCTTTTCCTATAACACCCTTAGAATAATGAAACCCAAAATAAATCAATAAACTAATATAATATATCAATTAATTAACAATATTCATCCCATAAAGGGACTAAATGCCATTAAGGGAACTCAAGGATTTCAAAGGGATGAAATATATCAATGAATACGACATTTTTTTTCAACATAAATAGTATAAAATAAACACATAATGAAATTTTAGGATTCCAATTCAAAACATTGTTTTGAATAGCCTTCTCACACCAATAATGAGACCACGAATAAAAAAACCTTTAAGACCCAAGTGCGAACATACAATCCTTTTCAAATCACTATTGAGAACATTAAAATCCAATAATGTGCTTCAAAATAATATTCATACTGAAATACATTAGATCCAAACAACACAATTTTAATATCTAAAAATAATTAGAGACCTCTTAACTTGTTATTTTAAAAAAGGACTGAATGCTTATAAATGATTCAAATATAAAAAATTATGGATTATCTCCCTTTTTAAATGAACATCCCGTGTGAAAATTTTAAAAAACATAAATACTCACAGACTCATTGATGAAATATTTATTAATAAGATAAATCATTTATTATCCATAATATGATTCAATACCCCACTTTTCAAAAAAATAATTCTTTTAATTCAATTTAGTTAATTTTGAAATAGTTATAATGGGATCTCACTAAAAATAAATTAATAAAATCCCTTTATAGCATTTTTTTTCAATAACACCACAGACATTAAGGAACATTTTTATTAATGGTTTACATTAAAACCCATCAAATTTGAATGATAAGAAATATAATGTGGAAATATAGATACACCAACCTTTTTTAAATAGTCATGAGAATTGAAAGATGACCCGAAATAAAAACAACCACATAATTGAAACATAATATAATTAGTGTTAATTGAACAATAGAAACAACCAAAAAACAAAGGGATAGATAAGATAAAGGGCATTCTTAGGACACACCAATGAGAATGCCACATAAATCAAAAGTTGATATTTATAAAAATGAATATGAATACAAGGATGGATGTTCCACATTTTTTCATTTTCAATTAAAGTGAGTTAAAGGTAAATGGATGTGTATGGAATTGAATTCGAGTAGGGTAAATATAAAAATTTAATTTCTCATTGAAATAGTAGACAATAATATAATCGGAACTTCATATTCGATAGTGCATATGACACTCAATGGAAAGAGTATAATAGAATATAAAATCGTGATAAATTATTACATAATTAATTTTTAATAGGGAAAAAACATTTTAATATATTTCATTACACGCAATTCTATGTTTTCTATTCATTAAATACAAAACTCGGTTTGGCTAGTGTTACATGTAAGCATCAGATTTAAATTAAATGTGAAAAATTAATTAAATATTGTTATTTAATATAAAATTTATAAACAATCATATAAATTTATGTTTATGAATACAAAAAAATAATAAAAAACATAGTTAAATATTATTTGTTAATAAAATATGAATCACATTGACAAAATTGAATTATGTTTGAAAAAACTATATTCTTTAAAAACGTAGATTGATTGTGCATTGCACACATAATTTAAAATTAAATTTTATCACATCAATAAATATATTTTTCAATAAATATAAACATAATTTTTGATATAATAATATTAAAATGATCATAGTGTGATTTTTTCATTTTCATGGATGATTAATTTATACATGAATAGTGATAAATAATTAATTTTAATAATGAAAAAACTATTAGTTTCAATGATTTATAATGAAAACTATATTATTAGTTCTTTTAATGTAAAAGTATATCAATTATTTATACTTCAATAAAATTTCTATAAATGGTATATTTTTTTTAAAGTTAGAAATAACATTTTGTAAAAATTTAGTACATTTTCCTATTAAAATATCACTTTATTCTCATGTCGGAAGATAAATTTTTAAATAAAATTTTATAAATATATGAATTTATTTAAAAATATATTCCATCGATTTATTCATAATATATTATATGTAATAATCTTTAAGGATCGCATTCCTCATGCCACTCCATCCATGTCTATCTCCCTTCCAATTTTTACCCTTTACCGCTACCTAGTATAATTTCCCTCCACTACCCTAGTTTCATCATATGCCTCTTCATTTCCCCATTTTATATCCAACTCCCCCTCTCCACTTCTTCCCCACTCCGTCATCACCCCATTCCAATCTCCCCTTTCCTGCCTCCTTCCCCACTTCCTACACTTCTTCTACTCCCTCCGCATCCACACTCTTCAACTCCCACACTCCCTATTCCTGGCCCTACTCTTGGTGTAAATCACTACCTTAAATTGCAATTATCCATCTCCTTCTTCAATCTACCTAAATTTTCATTCCTCCTACCAACCAACACATCCTTATACTCGTTCACCTTCAATTAAGCCACCCCTTTTGGCTGTGACTCTTACTCTATAAAGTCTTCCCACATTTTAGGGATTAGTCATCATTCTATGAATAAATTATTCTGATTCACATGTGATATGGGTTTTTTATGATAAATAATGTTCTCTTTACTCAAATAATTTTTCAATTTTTTTCTTTTGTGGTGTTGAGTAACCCTGAATTTCTCAGGTATGCTTTATGTTACAACTATTTTTATGTATTAATGTTGTTCTAGTATTTTATATCAATAGACCATTAATCATAAGAATTTATTTACCTAAAAATGATTTTGTATTTTAACTCTTTCGATGATTCACATGTGGTTGGGTTTATTTGGATGAAGAGTGTTATACTTACTGAAATCATGCATTTATTTATTCTTTTTTGGTTTTGACTAACTCTAAATTTCCCAGGTATTTCTAATGTAGTATGTGTTTTCATTTGTTTAAACATAAATATGTTTTTATCTCAATTTACCATTAATCATTGCAATAGTTTTACATAAAAATCAATTTTAATTACAAATTTTCTTTTGTTATTCATTTCCTTTTCAAAAAATGGATGTATTTTTTAAACTATGTTTTATTGGTTGGATGACTAGAAAATCCAGCACAATAAAACACATATGATTATCAACAAGTTTTTTAGCTATTGTTTTAAGTTTTCCATTATTCTTATCCATTTTTTCATTTTATACATTATAAATTTTTTGACATATATTTTTTCTACTTGGAGTGACATACAAATCATGTGGAGAGTATTTTCTTTCTTCTAGATTTTATATTGTATTTTCCTATAACTCCTTCCAAATGGAAGGTGTATCAAGTGGTAATGCATTTATAGACCATGATAATTAATTATGAATGATGTGTATATATGTGGAAATGACGTAGTTTTAGTTGAATTTAACATATTAGGTTTCATTATAAATTATGATTACTAGAAAGGCTTGCATGAGTTCCTTAATGCAATGTGTTTTTGGTTCATAATTTATATAGACTACCAATTCTATGTTATATTCTCATAATTGAATAAAAAGTAGTTTTGATATTATGTTCTTTAAAGTATTAGGGCCAAATGGAGATGGATTTAAGATTTCAACTGAATCTCTAATTGAAGAACATAATTATAATTTTATTTTCACACACAATATGTAATATATATCTAATTCTTCTCTATCAAAATATGAAATGTTTCTTTTAAAAATTTCTCTTATAAAAATATATTGGAAGATGTTATCTTACATCTAAGTGGTGTAGTATTTAATATTTTTTATTAAATGAACTCAATCAATCATTATTTAATTCAATAGATTAAACAATATTTGAATTACAAATATTATGTCATTTACATAATTCTAGGCTCATTGATTAGATTGAGATCCTCTAATAAAAAAAATATATTAAACAATTTGGTTTCAAAATAATTATAATTTTTGTGACATAAAATATATATAAACTTTTAGTACATATTTTATTGTAATGTATCATATAATACACATTACATTTTATTAAAATAAATTGGAACAATGGTAATTTTAATTTATATTTTTCAGTATTTATAGAAAATTTGAAACTACAAACTTATGTGTAATATCAAATGTCCAAAAAAATTAGTTATTGATCAATAACAACATAATATGTAGTTCCAATCTAACATCATCGATATTATATGCATTTAGTAGTATATTTTTTAATTTCAAGCGATTTGATCTATAAATCAAAATTCATTGTTCACATCCCTAATATTCAATATGAATCAAATTCCTTCACAAATGTTAATATTCCATGTATTTCATATTAACATGGTACATACCTCCATGCCCATGTTTTTTTCTATCCTGATATGGTATAAAACAAAATTTATTTAGATTTAATATCCATTTTATTATACAGTTTCTATTACATTAGTGTTATTTTTTATATATTATTAATTAAAAAAATTCAAATTGGATTTCATGTGATTATTATTTTTTAATAATGCTGACATGAAGGTTTAATATAAAAATTAAATTGTCCATATATTATACAAATATTCTCTTATGTTTGTTAACTATAATGTTTTACCATAATGTAATATATGAATCTGGATAATATACAGTAATCAATTGAAATTGGAAGTTCAATTAAATATCATTTTGTAATATATAATTTTAGGTACTAATATCAATTTTCAATCTAACAACATTTCTATAATATTCATTTTCAAAAACATCATTTCTTACATATTTCTGTATTTAGATTCAATTGATATTATTTTTTATTATATGATTTCGATTTAATGCCTTAAAATTGTTTTCATGTTCCTTTACTATAATCTCCCTTTTCTATAAAAGAAATTATAGAAATTCATCTTCATTATGTCATGAATATGAGTATCATGGCTTTCTCCAAAAACCATTATATTAATGTTTAATGAATCTCAATAATTTATTAATGTATAAAACAATTTATGTTAAATATTGTTCTTTATTACTTCCACTATAATGAAATTTACTATCATGTTATTTTTTATTTTATTAAAATAACTATATTTTAATGAGAATTAAATTTATATATAACCACTATTGAATATTATGTTAATTATATTATATTATTCTCATTAATCAATGTCAATTATGAAGAATTTTTAGACAATACCGATGGAATTTGTTCGCATAATGGCTTCTTCATGTTCTATATAATCCTAATAAAATCCAAAATGAATGATTTTAGTATTCATATATTTTATTCCTTTAAAAATTATCCACACATATTATATTTTTACTTTATTCCTCACCTATTCAACTGAATAAATCAAATAATGATGATAATAAATAACATAAGTGTAATGAATCCATCTCACTTCAACAATAATTATGAATAATTATATTGTTCTATGTCCCAGGTAAAGGCATGTGGGTGAATACTATTTATTTATAATGACGTGTAATTTCAACTAAATTCTTTCATCCAAATGAATAATTACTGTAGTAAAAAATTATTACCATAGTGAGGGTAAAAATGGATTTTTAGGGGGGTAAACTAAACATTTAAGGGTAAAAAAGACATATATACTTGCCTAAATACTATTTTATGGACATATAATAAAAAATAAACCTCATTTTTTTAAACAAGACAAATTGTTTCCATTTTGAAATATGAATAACATGGTTGAAGACAATTCATTTCAAAAGTGCCATGTGTTTCCTCTCACCTACTGAAAAATGGTAACCCATGTTACTCACATATTCACACCTAAAAAACGTATGACAAGACTAGAAAATCCCAAATCAGATTCCATATTCCATCCCCTCATCATAATATACTTATTTTAGTTTGTAATAAATAATTTTAAGGATTTAGTTGAATCCTTAGAAGGATACATGAATACATGGGAATTATCATTAACTACTATCTTTATGATATTTATTTATCTACAATCTTTGATAATTATAATAAAAATAATAATATAATATCCTCATTAACATCCATAATATTTGATATTTTTATGATATGGTCATAACATACAACCCATAAAAAAATTATAATGGGTTAGGAATCCATTGTTCATGTGTACATCAGACGAAGAGCTTGTGATCCCATGTCATCCAGTATTAAATTAATTCCTTTCAGGATTGGTTAATATGGTTGATAAAAATTATTTTTTTGATAAATATTATGTATTTATATCTCTATTATTAAGATATCAAATATATCTTTTAACCTCCACTTATATAGGACATACTGTAATGTCGACTGTGTCTACGATGGTCAACCACCTCGTGAAGTGATGAGGTGTGTTATTCACAAAAATATCAAATTGAAGGTGATAAGGATAAACCTAATGATTTTATATGATATAAACAACATAATTACGAATTAATATAATATTTTTCATTCTGGAAAGATAGCACATCATTTCAATTCCATGACATTTCATTTAATTAATAATGAAAACATCTTTCTTATACTTAGGGACTACCATATTCACGAGGTGTTGTGGCTCACTTTTTATCCCCACCCCCCATGTATTATATATATATATATATATAATTTAGTATATGTTATTTAAGGAACATTATTGAAATATTCTATATTAATTTCCTTCATTCCATAATGATCATTAGAAAATGGAAATGTTACTCATGCTTACATACGACCTAACATCTACATGATCAGAATGTAATTAATTTTTCTTAAATATTAAAAATACTTTTTGGAGTATAAATAATGATAAATATGTAATAAATTATTTTCTATAGATGATTAAACTGTATTTTATTTGAAATAATTGGATCATTAAGAACTAAAAACAAATGATTAAATAAGGAAATTAATAATCTCAATAATGATAATAATAAATCATTATTTTAAAAAGGTTAGGAAAATGTTATAAAAGGATGATATGTGATATTTTAGGTATTAAGAAGGATCTAGTGTAATTTATTATAAATATTTAAAACCATGTACATGTTTGTAAAATAATGTTCAACGAAATAGAAGCTTGAAGTATGGAACTTCTTCCCAATTTAAATTCCATTGAGAATTATTTGTTATTATACACCAATTCACATTAATATGGGATATATACTAGAATATTAACATGTAATATAATGATTCATTAAAAATTAATGGTATTATATGTTTCACTTTTCATCATTTATTCCATGTAGATTTTAATTGAAAATTTCAATGTGGTAATGTTATTGTGAAATATCACTTTCATTTGTTATTGCTAACTTTCTAATGAAATCTACAATTTCAAGTAATCATTTATTAATTTGAAATTAAATTTAACTTAAATATCCATATTATTATATGATATATATTATGATGTACTAAATAAAATTGTATTTTAATATATTATGTAAACATTAAATACGATTTTAATAGCATTGGAAATATTGGTATGTCAATATCCATAAACAATAGGGATATTGGATGATAATACAGATCGATTCATGTTATAAATAGATTATTTGATATATGTGGAATTATTTGGACTACATTTGATGGATAGAAACTTTAATTCTAATCACATTAATTTTAAATCATTTTAAATATAAAATAATAATAATAACACAACTAGGATCCAGTGTTTTAGTGAATTGAAGAATTAAGACCACAAATAACATTTACCAAATAAGGAAATAACATGTATTTAATTCCTTATTCTCTTGATTATCATGGGCCCCTAAATTCATAATAGTATGTGTAATAACATGATGAAATACATAAAAAATGTAAGAGATATAATCTCAATACGAGGATAGATAAAAACATTAAACAATATTACATAGAGTGGGCATAATCAGGACATAGTAATATGTACATAATCATGAGAGTAAGCATTAATAGAACACATGGAATGAGGAAATTAAAAAAAATAATCATCTTGTCTTGGTGGTCAGCTATAACACATAGTTGTGAAAACTTCTAGAATCATGTTCAAGCATATTCCAGTTTTCTCAGGAGATTCATCACATTAGACAATTCATTGGATCCCTATATAAATCAGAGGACACCTATCACATCATAACATTTACATTGGTTATATAATTATGCATCAACATTTCACATCATAACATTAACATTATCAAGATTTCCATATAGAACATATATGAATCATAATGTAATCCATTTAAGGGAATCTGTTTCTTTTTATAAGAAATCATTCATAGAAATTGGGTTCCCAAATGAAAGAGGGGAGGACATACTAAAATCATCATCCTTGAGTGAAGAAGAAACATTATTGTGAAGTAAATGGTGTGTAATTGAAAAAAGATTTCATTGGGAAGATATTTTATTTTACATAATATAATTTTTAAAACAATCATATCCTCTAAAATGTAATAAAATGTTTATGAACTGATATTTATATAATATTCATTCTGAAAATGGGCTAAAAGATAGAAACTCCAAAGAAATAGAGTTGGTTTCGAGAATCCCTCTCACCTTTTGGCCGAAATCATCTGTAACATTAACATTATTTGTAATATAATTTGATATATTAATTAACTCATAAATTACTATTTATACATTAATTTTATTCATTATGGTATTTTTGTGTTCATTTTTGTACTTTTAGATGAGTTATATAGTTTAATTTTACCATTCTGGGGAATTTGTTTTCATAGTTTTCATGATTAGTTTCTTGTATACATGAATGGAAGTTCATCTAAAATGAGGATAAATTTAAATAATTGATATTATATGTTATTATTTATTTTACATAATCTTAAATGATATTATAAATTATTTTGAAATATATCGTGAATTTGAATCATTATATAAATGTTAATAATTAATATTTTAGGGTAATTTTCGTGATTTTTCGATCACAATAGACTCGTTTTATTTTATCATACATTATTATGAATAAATGTATATTCTATAACATAAATATAATTTCAACATAAAATTTATAATATATAATAAAATATTTAAATTTTTTATTAACACCATTCATTATGAATACATAAAATGAATGTGGTTCACCCACATTTTCTGTAAATTCACACATCATGGGAAAAAATTACATTTTTATAATAAATGTGTGACATGGAAGATTTTAATGAAAGATAATATATTAAAATTATATGATTCAATTATATATAAAAAACAAGAGTTATCATTTGACTTGGATATTTTTCAGTTAGTAGAAGATATGAAAAGAAATAAAATTGAAAATGAATTAAAAGAAAATGAGACAGTATTTTAACTACTGGATTAATCATACATGAGAACATCCTTATGGAAAATATATTGGCCTATTTATGAGAATAATAGATCATGAATGTGGGTGTGGGGATATATAACAGTACTAGGTAGAATATAGGAAACACCCATAACATTTAAAGTATGAGGAGAAGAGTCTTTGAGGGGTGGTATTTATAGTGGGGGAGGGAAGTGTTTTCTAGTTATTTCTTTTATTAATTTATTATTTTTAGCAAGACATGAAAAATTGGTGATTCATGACACTAAATATTTTAATTATATAATGTGAGTTTTCTATAATGGACATACATCAAAACCACATCACAAATGGCCACATAATTCATATATTTAACATTTATTTTACATTATCGTATTTTACTATTCACAACATTCATTTATCTTAGAAAAATCACAAAAATAAACCCTAATGATTTTTAATGACTATAATTAAAAAATAAACATAATTTTATAAAGTTAAATTTTATAAATCTGATTAATTTAATTTTTAATTAAAATTAACATTTACAAGCAAAATACAGATTTAAAATTATAACTGATTTTATAACACTCTGAAAAATTAAATAAGATCTCATAAAATTATTTTAAACTCAATTTACATAAAAATATCAATAATAAATAAATTTTATGAAAATAATGTTTTATTTAAATTATTAAATTAATCATAAAAATGTAATTTAATATTTACAAATACTAACACTTAATTATTAATTGTTAAAATATTTATATACTTATTAAATGATATAATTGTATCATATTTTAACCTATAAGAAAAAAAATACATTTATACATTCATTGATGATGATACTATTCACATGTCTGTTTTACTGTTCTTAAGGGTGGTATTGCTAATCCTATTTTCATGTAACAATTTCATCATTTTTTGTTCAGTAACTTCTTGAAAGATTTTTTTATATAATTAATTATTCATGTATAATTTTTTTATTATGATATTTATGTCATTTTTTATGATTTATATTGTCTCACAGTAATATTAGAAGGGATAAATTCTTTTGTTAAATGTTTGGTTGATTACATTCTTCTCCCTTGTGAAATTTGGCACTATGAATTTCTTTTTACATAAATATGCAGGGTACTTCTCCTGGATGGCCTCATATAGTTACCATTTTGCTTATTCATTCGTATGGTACATCAAAAACACTTTGAAAATGTGGGCTATCATTTTGTGTAGAAAATTATCTTTCCTATCGAAACTATTTACCGGATGGTCCTAAAAAGATATTTCATCTTCCATTTGTACCACCTCAGAGTTTAGTAAATGAGAGGGATCTGGAATGTACTTCCTCAAGAGTGACATATAGAACAAATCATGAACTTCATCAATATTTGGTGGAAGTTCATGATGATGGGACATAATTTCTATTCAATAAAGTATCCCAAAGGTTGTAATATACATCAGTCTTAGCATCCATTCCTTTCCAAACTACATGAATATCATCTATGGTGATATTTTAAGGTTGAATTTATCTCCAACATTGATCTACATGTCCATGTGATTTTTTAGAGCATATTCATTTCTTCATTTATATAATTATATGATATATTTGTATGTGTCTTGAACAATTTTTGTCGTATCTTGCATATGATTTGATCCACATGGTTTTATTTCTTCATCTTCATCCGAATATGATTGTGTTCTACATCACGGTCCTTACTGAACTTTATATGGAACCATATGAATGATCATGTGGAAGCTGTTGTTGTATGATAACTCAACAAATGGGAGATGTACATCCCATCCATCATTGAAGTATAATGATCAGGATTTGATCATAACATTGAATGCCATAATAGTTCTTTCATATTGGGCACTAGTTTTCTAGTGATTAGATGTTCTAGAGTTTAATTCAGTACACAAACCTTGTTGAATACTTCAATATAATTAAGATGTGAAATAGGGATCAATATTGTATTAAATTGAGAGTTGTACTCCATGAAATATTACCACATCCTTCACATATATCATTGAAAATTCATAAACTGAAATATCTATCGTAACATTGAAATCTGGGATGTCTTGGTGAGTCGGTCACCCCAACCCATATTGCTTTGATTCATTTGGAAGTAATCAAGAGTCCAGTAACAATATCCATAGTGACACTCTATCATATCCACATTGTATTCGAAAAAGTTTCGTCATCCCTTTTGACTTATTTCACTCTTCTTTAACACGATAAAATATGAATCAACATGATATATATCCCACTTTCTCCTTTCTCATATTTTCTCTCCAAAATTGTGCTTGAAGATCATGGTATATATTGGCACAATTGAGATGGATTAATATTAATGATCTATGTGAATTTTTCAATAGTTCGTTCTTTATCCTAGGCAAGGGAGGCATGTTGAGCCTTGTTCCAAAACAAATCACACAATCATCCTTGATATTGATTAATGGATGCTTCCATTCCTTTACCTCATTTCCTTATTTTTTTACTCCTAATAATAAATTTTTGATTCCATACTAATCTCTTGGATAGACTTTTCAACATTCATATATGGATTATAAGATGTATTCCATGGAATTGGGATTTTAAAATACATTCTTTTCATATCTATGAAGATACTATCTTTCACATTCTGCAATGTGGATGGAGTAGTATGTTCTTATATGATAATTACATCGATTACCTTGTTCACCATGTCGAGATAATATTGAAATGATAAATTTTAATAAATAATTTTCTCTAACCATATCCATTAAAACATTTTGATCTCTTTTTATCTTAACTACAAATTTAGGCTATATTGATCGGTATATATGTAACAGTTCTCACCATAGAGGTAGTGGTGCCAGATTTTTGACGAAAAAATCACTGTTTCTAGGTTCTAGAACATGTGTCGGTTAGTTTTTTCTCCTGGATATTAAATTATCGTGAGGCATAAGATGTCACATTATCATTGTTCATGAGAAAAAATCAAATCCATTATTTTAATTATCACTTCATATCACAAATGATTCAATGATTTTCAATAATGTGAGTATAGGTTCAATGATGAGCCCCTTATTTATAACATTAATGGTTTTCTCACTTTCATCAGTCCAAATACACTTTACTCTTCTCCTTGTTATCATAGTCAGCATTCATCATAATCTTGATAAATTTTTAACAAACCATAAATAATACCAATCTATTTTAGTAAAATAGGATATTTCAGTGACACTATCAGGTATTGACCATTTCACAGTTTCCATTATTTTTTAAGGTCCCATAAGAAATTCCCTCACTATTGAAGACATTTCTCAAAAACATCTCTTCATAAAAAAAAGTTACACTTGGAGAACATGTCATAAAATTAATCCTTCCTTACTGTCACCAACACAAGCCTTAAACAATCATTATTCTCATCCTTTCTCTTGGTTAAGATAAGAATATAATCTATAAACACTAACAAAAAACATTCAAGGTAATTTTAGAAGACTCTATTCTTCCAATACATGAATATTTAAGGGTAACTAGTAACTAGGATGGGTGTCACAAGCAAATATTAGTTCCCATACCTTGTATAGAAGGAAGTATTCAAAATATCTTCCTTCTTCACATTTATCTGAGGATATCTAGAAAGAAGATCCAACTTTAACATGTATTGATATATTCTCAACTAAATGAACTAGTCATCAATACAGTAAAGGGGATACATGTTATTTATTGTGATCTTTTTGGGTTTCTAATAACCGACACACAACCACCTTGATCCATCGTTCTAATCAAAAAATAGCATTGGCACACCTCATGGTGACACTATATGGTGTGTGAACCCTTTGTAAAAATGATATTAAAGATTTCTCTATAACTAAATATCTTCAATATAATCTTTCATATATGGACACATCTAAAAATTTACTAAAATTGGCTTTTTATGATAAATTTTCACCAATCCACGCATCCTCATCACCACATTTTTTTTCATCTGACCCTACTAACCCGCAAATAGCTCATATGATCCTGACCAGGATCTTGATTTTCCATTTATATTTGCTCCCCTCCCTGATTCACCTCATCGATTCCCATCTCAATGATCTACGGTTCCTGTCCCCTCCCTAATTCCCCCCTCCTATAATCCTCTCTCCTGCTCCCCTCCACCCTCCCATCCATGAATCCCCTCTCCAGCCAAGACTCCACTTATATGTGATCCTCATTCAGCTCCTCCAACTTCGACTCCTCTGACTTCGACTCCTCTGACTTCGACTCCTCCGACTTCAGATCATCCGGATTCGTCTCCTATGACATTTTTTCTTCTGAATATAGCTCATACAACTTAAACTACTACAACTAAGGATCCTATAACAATTACATCTCCACAACTAGTGACTCCCACATTGGCACTCCCATGATCGGGCCCTCCGCTCTGCCTAGGGTTCATGCGCGCTCGAGCAGACAATGAGTAAACCTAGGTATGAACCAGTGTCAAAAGTATAAACCAGTGTTAAATATATCCATTTATCAATGTATTTGATTTTTGTTGTTTTTTATAAGATCAATCAGTATTATTTTCCATGGGTGATGGGTATCTAAATCGAAATTCTAACTCCGGGTGACAGATCTCAGAATATAAAATATATTGAAGAGTTTCAAGAATATACAGGAATTAAACTTAAGCAGCTATAAGGTATATGTTCAAATATAAAACAAGGGTTCATCATATATTTATTCTTTCTTATTTTTGGTCTTATGTGTGTGATATAGAGACATATTAAAAATAAATACACATAGTATGAGTTCAAATGTTGTTATGAAATTATCTTAGTTGTATTTCAATTTAAAATTGAATTGTTGTTTCCCAATCACCTTGGTGTAAGAATGACTTCCTTCAATATTTTTTTTGTAGGATCACATTGATATCTAGGAATATTTTTAATAAAGATAAATATATATTATATGGATTGGTTTTATTGAACTACATTAGGAAAAAAACTAGATCCACCAATAAGTGGTTTACTATATGCACTTGAACTCAACTTGTGTGACATGAATCTAAATCCATATTTTTTAAGTACTCATAACACTGATATTTGAATTATTGATAACATTACAAGAGAATGTCGTCAAATTTTTCTTATTATTCTTTTCCACATTTTGAGTATTTCGGTTTTTATTTGATATATTTTTAACCTGCATTACTACTGCAATGTGAGATTCATTATGAATTGAGGCCATAAGAATAAGTGGAGTGAACCACCATTTGAATTTTTCATCCGATTTATCTTCATTTTGATTATAATAATGATGATTCCAATCTACTTATTATTATTTCAATGCAGTTTGTAATTTTCCCATTATTCTGAAAAAAATCGACGCCATTGACATGTGGTTTAATGTTTGCACTTGAAAACATCTTTAGTGATATGAATATGAAAGATTTTTATTTAACTAGTCATGGAACATAAATTTGAATTAAACATACCCTGTGAAATGAATTTCATCAAATTATACATTTTATTATTTTTCATAGTTTGAATATTTTTTTTTTAATTTATTTATATTACACTTCATTACTACTGTAATGGGAGCTTCATTATTCCAATAGTTTATCAGAATTGGTGGAGTATACCACCACTTGAAGGATAGGTCCAATTTATTTTCATTTTTATTATAATAAAGATTCTTCCATTAAACATATGATTATTTAAATGTTGTTATTCATTTTTTGAATATTATTTTTATTCAATAG
This sequence comes from Viscum album, assembly GCA_963277665.1. Lineage (NCBI taxonomy): Eukaryota > Viridiplantae > Streptophyta > Magnoliopsida > Santalales > Viscaceae > Viscum > Viscum album. The sequence goes on from OY728137.1 coordinate 1,665,939,882, forward strand.
ATTTAGTTATAAATATTTTGTTTCATATCATGCATTCATACACAGATTTTGTTATTCATGTTTCCATCAAGACTCATGAAGAACTCCAAACCATCTTCTCGATCTGTATGATAACTATTAAATTTTAATTTCTTTATACTACAGTTATTATTATTAGTATGCATTTTAAGGTAATTATTCTGAGTATAATTTTTGTGTTTTGGAATTATTCCATATTTATGATCTTTTCATTCTAAATACATGTTATTTGTCTCTAAATACATGTAATATGCATTATCATTCATAACTCCTATGTTATAACATACTTTCTCATGTAATCTCCTCCTGAGTAATTTATTTTTCACTATGGTTTCCCAATTTGACTAATTGTTTTTTTCTATATTTACCATGTATTTTGGGGGATTCATGTTCAGGTAAGGTTGAAACCGTTAATGTTGGAGGAATTTGAGAGGCCATGTAAAAGGGTAATGTTTATTACCCCTTTATTGTTAGTTATAATTTATGTTCATTGTCATTTAAATAATAATGATCAAATTAAACATATAAATATTTAAATAAAGTTATTCATTTTTTTCATTATTATTTTCATATACCATATTCATACATAAATATATTGTTTCCTATTATACCTGCATACACAAATTTAGTTATTTATATTGAATTTTCAGGTAATTGTTCCTATTATAAATTATGTATTTTGATAATTTTCCATATTTTTATTCATGTCGATCTGAATACTTATTATATGACTCTAATTACTTGTAATATGCATTCTAATTCAGAGCACATATGTTTGAACATACCTAATCATGGAACCACCTTCCTCTAATTTATTTTTTATTCAGTATGGTTTCCCAATTTCACTAATTTATATTTTTTACTTCCTAATTTAGCATGGTGTTTGGGTAATTTGAGGTAATTTAAAGTTGAATCCATTAATGTTGGAGGAATTTGAGAGGCCTTGAAAATGGGTAAAATGTCCCACTATTTGAAGGTTAGTTCTGTTTTTAATGCAAATGGTTTATTCTATTTCCCACTAAGAATTAATGGCCTGGATGTTAAATTGTAATTTCTGATGAAATAATTAACAATATATTCATTTTTATTTAATGAATTTTTTAAAAATATATGTCATATAGGGCCTTGAATAGTTTCCAAAAAAAATTCGCTCTATGATGATATTTCGATTCGACGCAATACAAGGGAACTATGTGAAAATATGCAATAGTCTGATTGAACTGGAATGACTTTATCTTCTATTTGATTCATCATCTTCTTCAATTGTTAATCCAAGATGAAAGCTCTTTTCATTTTTGATGAATACAGACATCGAAGAGATGTCATTCACACCTCGTGACACGTATGACGTGCAAGACGCGATCGTATTGGAAAATGTCATCCCCCCCCCATTATTTGTATCATGGCTTCCCAATGGACCCCTTACTCTACTAGGGCATTTAACATGGCTCACTACTCTCATTTCCTCTTTCCATGGTATAACAATGGTTGAGTACCCCCCAAGACTCATTCACTACTAGTATGTTTCACACTATTAATATTTTGAATCCCCTCTAGAGGTGTATCGAGTTAGTATGTTATGTTCACTAATTCTTCATGGATGGAATGTTATGTTGTGATCACTATTAATATGTTACAGTCCCTAAAAATTTATTCTACTATATATGTTGTTATTCTTAATTTTTGAAAATTTATTGATTGTTAGTTTCTTCATTGTTAATATTCTTTGTTTATATTGTCATGTAAAGTAGTTAACATAATGTGGAGTTGGATATACATCATAGGTTAAGAAGTTAATGTAATGTACACAACTTCTAAGGGAAAATAGATTAATTTTTTCATATAAGTATTCATACATGGTTGGATTCATCTAACATATAGTCACATTAAACAGTTAATATGTTTTAATGAATTTCATAGATTAGTACATCTCTTGCATATTATAATTTTTAGTTAAATTACATTAAAATCCAGTTTAAAAATGACTAAATATTGTAGTCAACAATATATGATTTTTCAATATCTAGTTTCCAACCTAATTTTCCTACGGGTTTGATTAGTATCAAACATTAGAACAAAGAAAAAAAATATACTTTTATACTCTATTTGTAAAAGATCTTTTTTAATTATGCTGATCAAATTCTATTATTATTATATTGTGGTCTGTTGGTAATGGCGTATACCCATGCATCATTTTATAATTCAGATTTGAAAAAATGAGTTTTGATCATATTATGTTTTAATTGCTTTTATATGTCGCATTGCTTTTTTTTATACACTCTTTAACATGTTTTTATAGATTTGGCAGATCAGATTTGGTTTTAATTTTGGAATTTATATTGTTTCTCCAAAATTTATAGGATTTTTTATGGATTTAAATGCTGATCATGTTTATATCCTTATCGCTCATACTAGACATTTTTATAGTATATGGTCATAAATCATGCACCAATATTTCATACAGTTCATGCTAATAGGATAAGAAGTTTTAAATGTGTTTTTAAACATAGCATAGATCTAATATTTCCCTAATTACAATACATTCTTAATTATATTTTTCTATTATTAATTATATGAAATAAATCTGTATGTATGTTCCTCTTCTATTTTTCATTGAAGTGATGGATAAGATGAACTATATTCATTTATATTGAGAATGTAATTGGTGATAAAAAAGGAATTTGATACCATATTATCTCTTAAGAATGATGACTTATATAATGTAGGTAGTATCCGTTTTAACATTACTGTATAATATAAATACATGTGTCAGGACAAAGGGTTTTATATTTGATTTGACAAAAATGTAATGTGAAATAAGGTATTTTACATTGGCACCACTGGATAATTTTGAGTGAGCTACTACATACACCTCTAGGTTTGGTATATATCTGGTGTAATAATACAAATTGATAAGATTGTGTTAACAACTTTTATGTGTCATTATTGTTTCCATCAACTGTTAATTTTAGAAAAAAAACGTATGCACCTTAATTTTCTTTTTTCATATGGTTTTATAGTCTACCATATTTAAATTTTTATATTCTATATAAATTGAATATATATTAACTAAATAAAGTGTTTTTATTTACATTTATGTAAATTTTTTCCAATACATATGACTGCTTTTCATTGAAATATGAGGTAAGGATTAAGTGTCTTTATTCACAATCCACATGAAAAACCTCAAAAATCCTAACACTTTTTGAATGATTATAAATCCAGGTTTCTAGGTGTTAATTAATTATTTTTTAAGCATTATGTACCGATTCTACTATGATAGGGATGTGTTCATTTGATTTATTGTTTAGAGTGTCTTCTTTTTGTGTATCCACTATGGCAGATGTCATCGATTGGTAAAAATCACAAAAACTATGATTTCTTGTTTCTAGGAAACTCTATTTAGAATCCTCAACTGATTTAGATAAATGTGAACCTTAATGGATAGGGTAAATAGGATTAAATGTTGGGAGTGTGGTTTTACCACACACAGATTTCCATACATTCTCACTTCACTGGATCCATTTCCTCATTTTTTAATGATTCTTTCTCTATTTATTCATCCATTAAACAAAATAATTCCTTTATTTCATGTATCATTATTTCTATATATTTATTCAGTTGGATCAATATTAGATGATTACCTACTATAGTCTATTCTCATTTGATAATGTGTTAGTAAGAAATGAATATACATATTATTATACAATTTCAGAAAAACTGGTGAATATTTCATAGTGAATTTATATACATTTTTAACATGTATTCAATATTTCAACTTATATGTATTTTGAATTTAATAAGTATAATATATTATGGATTCAAAATTCATTATCATGTAAAGTTTCATGTGCCTCTAAAATTTCAATCTAACGACTTATGTGAAGTATGCAATATCATTAAAATTATTCTTTATTGGTTAATAACAATGTAATATGTCTGTGCAATCTAACTAAATCAATATATTATTAATTCAGTAAACTTTTTAATTTATAGTTTCAATTTATATATATATAACAATATGTTTATACTATGCAGTATCACATGATTTCAAATTTTATGAATATTTTAATTAGAGGCTTGGCTGAAAATACTTTTATTTCTTTTTAATAATAGAATAGTGGTTACAAATACATTCATTTCATTTTTTTATAATAGAAGAGATGATTATAAATATTACATATTAGGTAAATAAATTAAATATCACTATGTAGTCGATGATTTGATAATGCAAAGTGAAAATATTAAATTATCAAATAACTTATTATTTCCCAAAAATCATTGATTATTTCCCTTGATTAATTAAACCCTAAATTATTTACAACCATCATAATTCAGAATGGGAAAAAAATTAGAATAAATAAACATAGCAAACATATCGCATGGAATATTTCTTTCCCTATTATGAACTATTTATGATTAAATATTGTTATTAAAGGATTCCTTTTTAGTAGACATATATCTACCAAATATATATCATCTTATTTAATATAAATGAATTCATATTTTAATTATCAATATTTTATTCTAATAATTATATTTAGTTTAGTGACATTAATTTTTTTGAATGATGTAGAAATAAATTATTTTATGGAAAATTTAATAGTCTCATGCATTTTCACAGGAGGAGTACTAGTTAGGATAAGAATATCTCTTGGCATGAGTTTAATTGATCAAACTACCTCATGATTCTGGTGGAGTCCAGGATATTATTCAATAAATACATAATTGTATTCCATAATGTTGGGAATTTCTCCAAGGATTATACCTTCATTTGACTAAACCATTTGACAGAGGTATACTTCCTTATAGAGAAACAACACCCACACTAATGAAGGATTTTCCAAAATAGATTCATGATCATCATTGATTTTGTAGGTGATGATGGCATTGTTAAAAAAATATTAAAATATATTTCAACTTATATATTGTTGATATGAGCTATATGTAACAAGAGACAATTAATTAAATGTTTTAGCGTCAAATTTCACTAAGGGGTGTATCAAGAAATTTACTAGAGGAGTCATCCCAAATTTGTTAAAATGAGTTGTTTCCAACACTTGGGATGTTATAATTCTATCCACTAGTTTGTGTAGCATATATCTATACATCAAAATTTTGGATATTCGACTGAATATTTCTTAAAAACATGAAATATATTAAGTAATTATTATAACTAGAATAAAATAGGACTTTATTACATTATTTGGCGACTAAGAAGTGTTGCTCATATGAATTATTTTTCATTCTGCACTTCCAAAATATTGATAGAATAATCATTAAATTAATCATTTTCCTTTAATAAATAATGACACTAATTACAATTGAGAAAATGTGGTTTAGTGCACTAGTATTCATAGTGACCTTTCTCCCTATAGTTGTAGCATTTTACCATGGGTGGTTCCCTCCTCTGTTCCACAAAATTATCATGTTACCTCATTCATTTTCTACATTCATGTGTTTGGTGTCCTTATCTCACACACATGAGTCATTTCCCCATCCCTTTGATGCAGTTCTAATGATTCTTCTTCCCACATTTATGACATGTGGATGGTTGAGTTTTATTTCCTCTATTCTCATTAGATCCTCTGACTTCAAACTCAATATTTCATTTCTTATCATCATATCCATGGGAACATTCTAAAAACACTATATCATCATAGAGATAACATGAAACAAATACTAAATAAATTCCCATTCCTTGAATTTATAGTTCCTTTTGAAGAAGTGGTTTTATACCACTAGTTAATCTTACAATTTTTCAATCATTATTGATAACAAAACCCGAATCATTCCATGAATGAGTTGTTAAATTTTATTCACAATACATGATCGATACACCATTGTTTTTCATCATATATATGAATTCAATCTCCATATTTGTACAATTATTTTAATGTAAATACATGTTATGAATCTTTATCTTAAAGTATTGTTAATCTATCTCATTAATTTCCTCCCTCAGCTTGTTGTTCTTAATCAATGACCACCATTTAATGGTCTCTCAATATAGAAGAAAAAACACAAGATTCAAATTCTCTATAACAAAATTGTAATGAATAGAAAAGATCTTCTCCATCGATTTAAACAACAGTTATGAAACTGGTTCATCAATATATCTATTAAACATCGATGTTTTTTCATGCATAAAACACTCAATACCGAGTTTGACCTACATATGTCAAGGATGAAATTCCACATGATTCATGTTATTGTTCTTAACCTGATATATATGGGTAATAATATACATTGAATTTTTAACTCCACCACCCAAATCATATGATATTTCATTAGTTAAATCACAACATTTTCCCTTTCACGATTTATTTACCTGATTTGTCCTGGTTCCCGCTATTTTCTATATTTAAAATGATTTGAACAAATAATTCATCAACCAATCTTGAATTAATAATTTATTCCATTGTGAAATTAATATTATTGGAATGTATTGTGGGTTACATATATTTATCACTTTATAAAACAATTCTTCTTAGGATCATAATTACTTTTTTCTTGCTATAGGTTTTCACTAAGGTTCTCTAATCCAAATTCCAAAATTTACTAAACTGTCCTCTGATTCTGACTATAGGGAATCATATAATTCTCACAATAATATTACATAATTTTAAAGACAATGAAAATAAACTCATCAGACAATTATGATATAGAGTATTGGTGTTTTTGGAAAATTAGGACAATACATAACATTTAAAAAATCAAAGATTAACAATTATTTATTTAGTTGTTCTCTAGCATTTTTTAGCCCTTTAATTCTCAATAGTACATGTAATAATTTGATGATATACATCAAAATTATGTGATCTAGAAAACATGTGACAGTATAAATATGAACATGACATAGTATAACATAGGTTCATCATAATCATAACGTAGACATGGGATCATAATCATGAGAGAATGAATTATGAAAAGGAATTTAATGTGGCAATGCATAAAAATGGAACATCATGCTTTATGACATAGTTTTGAAAAAATCACGAATCATGTTCATTCATATTTCACATTTATCATGAGACTCATCAAATTACAAAATTAATTGCAGTGATATATAATTTTGGGCACACCCTTCACTTAATAACACTTACATTGTTTTATTTAATTTTGGGTCTATCTGTCACATCATAACTTTTACGCTATCATGCATGTCACATAAAACATATATCAGTAATAATGTAACCCATGGATGGGAATGTTCCTAATTTAATGAAAATAAAATCATAAAAGATGGTTTCCCATATGAAATGTGGAATAATAGATTCGAATCATCAGCCTTGATTGAATTAGAAACAATATCTAGAAGTTAAAGGTATTTTTTAGAAAAATGGTTCTTTTTTAAAACATTGTGTTTATCATAAACTCAGGTATAAAACATTTATATCACTAAAAATCTATTATAATGGTGAATAACTTATATTTAATGATTATACATACTTAAAATGGGGATAATGAAATAAATTCTAGAGAAAGATAGTTGGGTTTTCGAATTCCCCTTACATTTTGACTGAACGATTCCATCTCATTAATATAATTTATATTAAAATTATATATATTAAATAAAAAAATACATTTATAAATTATTTTTTTAATTTTGGTTTTATTATGTTCATTTATGGTCATTTAGATGTGTTATATAGTTTAATTTTATCACACAAGAGTAAATGTTTTTCATGGATTTAATGACTGGTTTTTTGCATGAATAAATGTAAATTCATGTATAATGTAGAAAAATATCGTTAATTTTTATTATATGTTCTTAATGATATTATATAATTCTAAATGATATGATAAGTAATTTGGTTCTATATTTTGAGGATGAATTATTGGAAAACAATTAACGATGATCGTTTTAGTTTAATTTTTGTGGTTTTTCAATCAAATCGATCTCATTTTGTTTAATATTTTATCATTATGTATAAATGAGATATATATCATTATCCTATTAATTATAGGGATGTATATTTCTTGTCCCACCCATCAAAACATAAAATGATCATAATCATGCATGGCACATTGAATGATATCAATCGTAATTATAAATTAACCCAAATAAAATAATCGTGTTTGAAATTATTTAAAAAAATATAAACAATGAATTGAATATTAGAATAAACAAATGTATATGATTGATCAATACATGGTATAAAAGTTTATTTTTTTGTAAATATAACAAAATGGGATACAAGTGATGTTTTGGAAATAAAAATCTTCTTGGAAAAATGTTGACAATGGATTAGAAACATTTTGGGATGGTAGAAACGTCTATATCCTAAATATTAAAGGTAAATAATTTTTATTATACATAAATTTTTTATTTGGTGAACATTATTACTGAATTAAATTTTAAATAAAATATAACCCACAAAAAGTGGTTGGATTTTAGAATCCCATTACCATAACTCCCTTTTCATTTCATCATTCATCTGATTCCTCAATAATAAAAATGATTGATATAAAACATATAAAATGAAATTAATTATTTTTATTTATTACATAATTTATCATTTATAGTTAATAGATTATAATTATTAACTTTTTCTATTAAAATGAAATAAAATTATATAATTTTTTTTTCTAAAAATATTCTCATTTCATCTCGATTTGTTTTATATTATCTACATTCATTTATATATAAGAATAACTACATCCAATATATTAATATATATATATATTAATTAATTTATATATCATAAATAAATTAAATAATCCATCCCTATGGATGTTTATAAGGATTGAATTGGAAACACCATCCATAAGGTTTAATTGGCCAATAATAGGGCAGTTCTTGAAGAATAGGAATATAAATTATGAAATATAATTACATACAATAAATGACTACTATAAATGAAAAAATTCATTATTATAATGTTAAAATATTATTTAATTAATCTTATTAAATTCTATTTATAAGCGATATAGAAATCAAGGAAGAATACAAGAAAACAAAAGGAAGAGTTATTGAAAACATCCATATTATTATTGATTATTCTCTTGTACATAACTACAATACCATGATGATTAGATTTGATAAAATAATTAAATAAGTAAGACTTATATGGGCATGTATCGAGGGTATTTTTTAGACTATTTTAATTTTTAATATTTTTTGTAGTAGTTTTCAATCGGTTGGTAAAGTGGTTACTTATACATGCATAATTGGCTTTTTTAAGTGTTAAGTAGTGAGAAGAATATTATATCAATGTTAATTAATTTAATAGTTATATTTAAAAAATCATGGATTATAAAATATAATGAGTTTAGTGATTTATTCTTATTTATAATTTTAATACAATAGTTTATTATTAAGGAATGTGGGAAAATGTGTGATTCATTATTTTAATGGTATAATTTTGGCATCAATCTTTGGAAAATAATTATTATGTTTGTAAAAAATATTTATTGTTTTTAAATGAACCATTTATCCTATTTATGGTGTTATTATTTTTAGAAAAAATAATTTCTTTTTTTACTACATAACTAATGAAGTAACATAAAATAAATAGATTACTAAAATACAATTTTTTTTTATATTTTTTAAAAATAATTATTTCAGGAATTTTAAAAAAAATAACCAATATAATATTTTGTAATGATGATTTAGAGAATTATGGTAGTTTTTTAAATATAATTTTCTATCAATGTTTCTTTTAATTTTTAAATGAAAAATTATTATTTTATTAGATATCATAAAAAACATTTAATGAAATGTGTTCTTATATTTTATTGTGTTTTTTACGATGATTTTTATTTCATTGAAATAGATTGTTTATATTTATATAAACTAAAATGACAAATATTATTAATGATACATTCAATTATTTTGGGTACAGATAATTATTCCAACCATCTAGTTATATTTACAACTGTCAGATATTTATTAAGTGAGTCATATTACATTTCCAATGTTGATATTATCTACTAAAAATAGTACATCATTCATTAATTCAACATTCATTAAAAATTCTCCCAACATTCTATGTTTTTATTTTCTACAATATTGTTTTTTAAAAAATAACAATTTTTCATTCTATAGTGTTTTTCATTGGTGCAGTTGTTTGAGATGATTTGAAGGATCCAAATTTTTCCATTCTAATTTTCTTCAGTTATATTATCTGATTCATATTAATGTTTTTCATTTTAAAATCTATAGTTGATTATTATTCTAATTATTATTATTATTGATATAAAAATTTTAATCTTCATAATGCTTTATATATATATATATATCTATATAATATAATATGAAACATATTTATTTATCCAATAAAATAAAATTTATAAATATGGGATGTAAAATTCATACTAAATTTTGAAATTTTATCATTCGAAATTCAACTCATATAAAAACTAACAAAAGTTGAAGATACATTTATTGTTTTTTTGTCTCTAGATCTCAAGGAAAATATTGATTGGTATGGTTCCTCCAAAATATATTATTCAACATTATATTTTGAGTAGAACATTATCTATATGGTTCAAGATCATTATCAGCTACTCCTCAAATGAGTAGTAATTTTACTAGTTATAACACCATCAGACATAAACATTACATTGATCTGGTATGTACCATTTTATAATTGATTCTTGTACATCAGCCTAAACGAGAGTCTTTTTAATTTGATATAATATAAATATGGAAACTTCCCCCATGAAATAATTCTTCATAAAGGTGCAATGATCCTAATACCAAGCTCCCCTTAAAATCCCAATTACATTACACTCTTCTATGGTGAAATTTTATGTAATAAATTTTCTCCTGCATGAAACTAAATTTTCCCAGGATGGTTTATATAATATGATTTTTTATTCAAACTGAATAACTTTAATTTTTTGGGGAATAAGATGAACCATTACTATCATATATTTCATAATATTTAGTATCATTATAATTCATTCACCAATATTATCCACTAATGTATGAGTTTTACATTAACTATTATATATATAATCATATTGACAAATTTAAAAAAATTATTGAAATGTGTTTTTCCTGAAAAGTAATATAATGGTAGATGTTAATCCCATATATTTTAAATCACAATGAGTAGTGTCATAGCATGTCCCCTTGTGTATGAACGGTCCTTTTAGTTTGGTAATAAATTTGGCTATGATATTGCACACTGAAATTCATTTTAGTATTCCAACCATATTGAATGATTCTTTTTACTTCACAAGTGAAAAATGGATACCAAATAGGGATTATTAAAAGAGGATCACATCATGATTCATCTCACATTAGAAACTTTTAATGCTATAATTTTCAAGAGATAAATAATATCGAATACAAATGAATTGTGATGACTTTGTGAAAAAATTAATCGTAAAACATATTGAATTGATTTATCTTGATAGATTCGGGAGATGAGTGATAAAATCTACGATCATTATTTTTCATTTTCATATTGGTTTGGGAAATAGTTTCATCATACCCTTGTTTTTATATCAATCTTCTTTAACATTATGGCATATCAAACACATTTAGGTGTACTCTATTTTGAACTTCATCATGCTATTCCACATGAAGTGCTCAAAAATCCCACCATGAATCTTGGAAAATATATGAATGATAGGGATTTTTTATAAGAAAAAATTATAAAGTAGATATTATTTTTCTTAGGTCTTAATATCATGCAATATATAGTTTTAAATCTAATGAATCCATCATCATCCACGTGGAAAACACTATTCATCCCATCCATTACAAAATTCAAAACTATTTTGAATATCCAAATCATCAATTTTTCACATTTACCCTATCATTGTTATATGATTAAGTACTCATTTAGATAAGGTATAATGTCTTTAATAATGCTATTATTTCCATATACATCCTTTTTATATCATTTATCATTAGTTATTTGTTAAACTATAAAATAGAAAGAGTTACTAGTAATTTTATATTATGAGAATCAAATTCACTGTTACTCTTTACTCGATGATAGTTAATTGAGAAATCAAAGTCCATAAAATCAGTAACATTATTATCTGATTCATATCTTGCACTTACATTTTATCTTTTACTTTAGAGTCATTCTATTTTAATATATATCACACATCACACCATAATGTTAGTGTCTTTTATAATCTAGATCATGGATCATAATTTATAACATTGAATTATGTACTTGGTTTTTCTATTTATGAATCCTATTTTATTTGAATTTTTGTGTCCCTTTTTCATTATACATGGATTAAAACCCAAATACATTATTTAAAGGATCATTTCATATTACCAAAAAATCAACACATTATGGTAGTGTGAGAATAAGTGAATTTAGTATAAGATTCATAATATCTATAATCATTTACCCAAATTAATCCACTGTGAAATATATTACTATTCTCCATGTTGAAATTGTTTTAGGGATATAATATCATTTGTAATTGATCACAAAATATCAATAGTACACTAATAACATAGAAAAAATTATTATTTCCCGGACACTTATGTAAATTTTCCATTACTCAAACAATTTTTCTTTGAAGCATCCATAAAAATTCCATCACTTTTTATTCAAATTCCCAATAAAAGATCCATACTACTTCCAAAAGACACATATGATAAATTTTGATTACAGTTTATCCACCCAAAATTTCAACATGGTATCCTTACATGACACTATTTCCACCCTCAATGTTAAAGAAAATTATAATACTATACATAACTCCTTCAAAACATTTCTCAAGGTAGTCTAGAAAGACTATATTCTACAAATCCAAGATTAAAAGGCCTATTAATAATTATGATGGGAATCAATATTACCTCATAGTGTCCATTCCATGTATGGAATGTTGTTTTCAAAATATCAACCATTTTTATCCCTAGTAGATGATATTGAAAACAAATATCCCTTATAAATAAGTTTTAACACCCTCATAGTTGATCTGACAGGTCATTAATTATTTGTAGGGGATATGTATTGTATATAGTGATCTTGTTTGACTATATTTAATCAATTTATAGTTGTATTAATCTATTATTTTCTTTAAAAATATAATTATATCACCGTAAGGTGAATTAAAATGGAATATGATCCCTTTTTTTAACATCCCATTTTTCTTCTTCTAAAACTACTATACATCGATAATTAAAATCATTTATAGAAATTTGGAGATTTGAGGGGCTTCGTGTCTGAGTTTTTTTGTCAAATATACCTCATAATCTATTTTAATTACATGTTACTCATCATGAAATTCTTCAGTGTATTACCTACAAATGAGAATTTCATTATTCTTGATTCATTCCATTAACTGCACTTCATTGGGATTTTTTGAATGTTCATAGGGTATAATCACCTACAATATCAATAGAATATCTAGATTTGATTCATTTTACTAGCAAAATGATTAAGGGCTATATAGATGGAATACTATAAGAATAGATAATTGAATTACATAAAAGTTATGTATTATATATCTTATGAATTCTATTGCATTCCCATTATGGAATTTAATATCATGAATGGATTTATTATGTGAACCTGTACATGAAACCTCCCACATAAGTTAATAGGTGAGAAATAAAATAGGTGGGTTGCATTGACCTAACAACTAGGTTTACATTTATGTATCTTGTTTGATGTATCAAAATTGTGATTTATCAACTACATCAATCATAAATGATTTAATTGAACTAATATAACAGGAATAAAATATAACTTTTTTAATTTCTCAAGTGAATATGAAGTGTTCATTCTATGAATTAATTTTGATTTTCAACCACTATTGTGGTGATGAAATATTACTTATTAGGATCCTTAAACTTTCATTTTAAATAAAATGGATTAACCTCAATTACCCATGATTTTTGAGCTGGATTTTATAATTCCTAGGTTATCTATTGCGGAATCATTGATCAATGGATGGTGTCTTCTTTTCCACCATCACATTATTTCCATCTTTAATGTATCATTTTTTTATGTGTATGGTTCCATCTCTACAACACTTTATTCATCTCCATTTCACTTTGAGGACATTTACCAAATTATGATATGGTTATTTTGGAAATGTGTGTAGATGGAATTTTTTCTCTCCATTATAACTTGATCTACCATAATGAAACTCCATATTTTGGGTTTTCTCTCCATAACTGGGGAACATTACCCAAAATCCATCTCTTAATTCATATCTAATAAAACAACTTATTTATTAATGTTAAATTCTATTATTGTTATATACATTCTTATATCTAGTTTTAATCAATTAATGAATATATATATTTTTCAAATATTGATAAAATATATTTACTAGTATAATGTAACACTATTGGGGTTTTTCTCAAAAGCCATCACTATTTCACTCTATCCTTTTTATTCTTTATGACCTATTTATACATCATTCTTCACGGAAATTAATGGAAATAATTTATAAGAAATATTTTCATAATGTCCTAACACTCACTATCTTCTATTAAATTGTTATTCATCAAATTCATTATCCGTTTCAATTATTTATTATACACTCTAAGAATATTATATGAATTAATATTTTCTATAAAAGTAATAGAATAGTCAATCAGAAAAAATATTTTTTCAATTTAGATCACTGATTTTTCAATGAAAAGTGGACGAGATGATCCATTAAATATTATTAATTGATGTTACATTATGATTTTTTTAATTCATCCATCATAGGGGATGATATACATTCTATATGGTTTAGCATATTTTGAATTTTCTATGACATCTGGGTAAGAATAAATATGATGTTTTTATATAAACCTACCATTTAATTGAGGATTCCATTCAAAACATTGTTTCATTATACATTACACATATCATTGTTATATATTTACTCGGTTCCCACCATTTTTTATAAAAGTTTTTTTAGAAAATATTAACCCATGTAATTATAATAATTAATTTATTATGTGAACATTATTACCAAAGTCATGTATTATAGGATCACATTTTAAAAATTTATCCAAAATGATTCTTATATTTTTTAAATTATATTCATGTATATATTTGGTTTTCCCAATTAGTTTCTAACATTAATTAAAAAATTTATTAAAAAATGATATAGTACAAACTGTAGTAGGACAACATATTATAAAATCCTTATTACAATATTTTTATCATAATTAATATAGTAATAATAAATTATATAATCCATTGGTTTATTATAAAGGCATAATTAGGTAGACACTATAATTAAAAAAAACATTATTTAAATTATTATTATTTATCCTAATAAATCTATCATTATATCCATGAAACATGTGGATCAAAGCACATATACATCATTGAAATAGGATAGGCATAATCCTTGTAAAGTGAGTAACAATGATCCTGAATCAATAGTAAATGGATGAGAATAATCAACATTATTATATCATATGAAAATGTTCATCAGTATAATCACAAATGGAAAATTTGATTGATAACTAGAATTTTGTAATATTCATATTAATGAAGCATCATATGAAATATATTAAATAATAGAACTAGATATAAAAAATGTTTGTATACATGTCAATAATTACACCAAATAATATCAAATTTGTCCATGTATATATAATTATTTTTATATTAGATATTATACATATTTTTTGTTATATATTGATTTTTAATATTAGTTTAATGAATTATTATTGTAGTGTCATCATCAAAAAGTCATGTTTAATGTGGTTATTTTATTTTATGATTTTTTACAAGATAATCACAATTTAGAAGAAATTGAATTTGATAGGGTTTTTTGTATAAATTTTTATATATTTTCTACCATATTATTCTATATTATTATCTCATATCATTAAATGTTAGTTTGTGAATTCAATGATTCACATTCATATTCTCAATCTAATCTTACCTATATTCCATATATTTTTGAAAACTATTTCCTAAGTTTCATTAGGATTTTAGGTATCTATATTCTGATATATGTGAATAATATTTCTTAAGAGTTCCAAAATAAAATTCAAATAATAGGTGTTTGAACATAATAATAAAATAAATCCTTCAACAATAATAAACAATGAGTATGTTGTAAATTTTAGGTATGTGTATTGTAACTCTACTTTAAAATTAAAATGTGTAGATATGTTGTTGAATTACAAGAAAAAAACATGTGTGTTATTGATTTTTATTCAATGGTAAATAATTTTTATTGTTTTATATTGTGTTTTTATTACTAGGGTTTTGATAATTTTGGATGTGTAATATTTCCAATATTCTAATATTTTAAAAAAGTTTGGCATCAATTTTTAATAATCCATCACTGAATATTTTAATGAAATAGTCTTTTTTTGTTGTTAGTTTTTAATGATGATAAAGAAAAAATAAATTCTTATAGGGTTTTAAATGCTAGTTTCTGGAAGAACAATGCCGAAAATAGTCATTTTTTACATCACCTTTATAAACTTCAGTTAAAATCCAACGTCAAAAATAAAAAAAACCAATGTTGATTTCTATTTTTTCAGTACTGTATTCTTTGGGTGAAAAAAGGATTCAAATGAGGAGATCCTTGGAAAGAATCATTTAGTTTTGAAGTTTCTTATATCTAAGTGACACTTAAACTCTTGATTTTGACTAATGAGGACATATTCTTAGGAGATGACAATTATGTTATAATTGAAACATGGATAAAATATATATTTTGAAGTATGGACTGAATAATAATTTTTTAATCTATTTCATGGGAGATACATCTACTCCCTTTATAGAATTCTAAGGATGGTCTCAAATTTCAGTGTTGTTATACAATTCCATGATCTATACCTTGGTTCTTAAGAGGTTTGGAAAGGATGAGACTGTTGGTTTCTAATTTATATTTTACCTTGAACAATACCTAGATTGAATGTTATGGATGCCAAATATGGACAATAGTTAATAAATTAATTTATACTAAAATGAGTTACATGGTTACTCTGCCTAATCATTGCACAATATTGGATTCTGTCATCGTATTGAATTTTATGGATTTCATGTTTTGGAATCCATAGATCTTGTTATAATTGGGGACAATGGGATATGCACTTGGTATCATGACCTATAATTAAAAGTTATTTATCCATTAAATGTATTTGGATATTAAATTAGAACATATAATTTATAGAATGCTTTATTTCAGTACATCCTTTCTATAATATATTGTTGCATGCACATTGTGACTTTTATATACAAATTGAATGGATTGAACTAGACAATGGGAGGTTTCACATATGAATTATATCTCACACTCAATTTTGGTCGCATATGGTATAATAAATGACTATATGATTGAAAATATAGATATGGTAAATCACTCTACTTCATTATATTTATTGCTACATAGGGGAAGGGGAGAATAGTACTAGGTTGGGGATCTTGATTCTAGCTAGGTTACTTTGGAAACATTTTTAAATTTTTCTTCTATAATTTATATTTCCATGTATACGTTCTTTTTTTATTTTATAATGACTTATGACATGTATTATTTTTGTGTTATTTTAGATTACTTTTGATATTTTTATCTGTATTCAATGTATATCAATTTTTTTGTAAATTTTATTTCTTCATTTAAATATTTTTTATTTATATCTGATCATGGTAATCTCTATTGATGATGGCATAGAATCCCCATTGAAACACATTATACCTCCATACTAGTCTGTAACCTATGTAATTTAGGGAAATATTCTTGAGGCCCTGTGGCCAACTAGGCATGGGGAATTTTTGAGTAGCATCTATGTAATGGATGTTACAAATTGGTATCAAATGATACATTTATATTTTTATTTACCATTTAGTGGCAATAAAATAGGATAAATTTTTTTTTTGAATTTTATAAAAAATTATTAAAGCAATAGTAATCCTGCGTATATTGAAAAAAAAATTCCTCAAATTAAATTATTGATTTATATATTTTAACATTTATAGATTATATGAGTCTATCGTTGGGTGATTCTAATAAATCTTCATGTCCTTATTTATATGAGTATTGTTTTTATTTTCTAGAAACCTGAAGATATGAGGGTATGCCTTCTCATTCATTTTAATGGAAGTTATAAGAAATCACACACAATTAATTATACCATTCCATTAAGGATCAATTACATATATAATTCTATTGTGATTTGTTTCATGATAGATAAACCTTCTGTAAAAATAGGTATTATTGAAATTTTTATTGTTTTAATTAGGCGGACACCATAAAAGGGTTCCTAAGGAGAATGGGCCTCAAGGATTAGAATTTGGAGGACCATTTGATCAAACTTTTTAAATGAAGTGAAATATAAATTCTACATGGGTATAAAATCAAATGAAAATGGACATATAAATTCATTTGAGATTGAATTAGGAAAATTAATTTCATATTAGAGAGAAATTTACAAAATATTTATCTTAGTACACCAAATTAGGTAGTGTCTTAGGCTTTCATATGATCTTTATGACACCCATAATGAACTCTAGGACCTTGAAGAGGTGTGTAGTTATTAAATTAGAAGGATTATAACTATACTATTTCTATATCATCACTTTTGAGATATGAAGATTGATAGTGATCTTGATCAAAGTCATGCACTTGGTAATTTTATAGGTATTCCATCACAAAGGATACCTCTCATACACTAGCAGGGTATTCAAAACCATATTTTGAAGGTGATTTCCAATGAGATACCCATGGATCCTCTTGTTGCTCCATCAATGGAACCATTATTTGTTCTAAACAATGTTATAGAGGCATTTTTCCATGATGGGTTCTTTCTCTCTAGGAAGATTGTTCATAGTTCACTACAACATACCCTGAAAATGGAAAAGTTAACACATTAGTTCGAGCTTCATCATCCACCCAAATTTCCACTGCTTGGAGGAGAATAAGAATATATAGGATTAGTTATATTCTATGAACACAAATAACAATTTCTTTGTGGATTATATTAACTTCTTGGGACACATTATATAATAAAGAGGAGTATCAATTCACCTAGAGAAGGCGAGTTTTTTAGTTTCATTGGATAATACTATGACTATATTTGAGGTACAATTTTTTTTGTGGACCGCTAGACACTATAAACTTTCATGTTGTACATCACACTCTTAACATCACTTATGAACTAATTGATTAAGATGTGTGTGAAGTTTTTCAAGTTCTCTATGATTGAGTCCACACAAGGAGAATTGTCTGATGTATGATCCAAAAAGTATCTTTAGTTGTTCATGAATTTCATTGTTTGAGATATTACTTATAGGGAGAATGTTTTTTTGGTGTACACAGACCATAAAATATTGATGTACATATTCACTCAGTGAGATCTAAATCTGAGTAAGCAAAGAAGGCTTGAGCACCTATATCCTTTTGAATTAAATGTTTCCTATACAACTAGTAATGGAAAAGCATTATCTAATTCATTTATCAAGATGAGTGAAATAAAACAAGTGTATCAAAGAAGTAGTAAGTGGTGTATTATTGTTGTTTTCTATGAGACTATGTTTCATGTGTGGGATAGTAACTGATATAATTATCTTCCATATGTAATTGTTACCTCTACTATTATGGATAGAGTCAGGATAAGCTAATTATCTGATTTTGAAACCCTATCCTTATGGGATGGTGGGACAACACATGAAGCTCCTCATAGTTAGAAAGTAGTTGTTGATGTGATTCTATGCACACATGGGTCTTTAAAGATTTTAGTAGTCATTAACAACTAAATAATGCAAGAAGTTCATGATTCATATTGGAACCATAAACTCAGTGCCAAAAATATTTCCTGATTAACATCAGAAGTATTGGTGTCCGAGAATAAAAAGTGATGTAGCTAGTTTTTTCAAGAGTTTTTCCACCGCTCATTAGGTAATGGTGGAACACTATATACTTGCTAGAAATTTCTAGGATCTCCCTATTCCCAAATAGAATATTTTTTATGTCACAACTGATTTGATGATAGTCCTACCAAGGTCTTTTCAAGGTAAGAATTCCATACTTGTTGTTCTTGGCATGATCATGAACATTTCACAATTCAGAACAATTATGGAAACCATTAGTGTGGATATGAATATGATGAATTATAACATTGAGATCGTATGAGATCATGGGGTACTGCATAATTTATTTTAGAAAATGACTACTTTTTTACATCATTATTCTATAATGTAATGAAAAAGGAATTAGGTACATAAGTGATTTTTTGTATAGAATTCAAACCTCAGGATGATTTCCATTGAAAGCGCACAATTCAGGTGCCTGAGGACATGATGTGGGTATGCTTCAAATATTTTGGAGGATCATGGGAGAAATCTATATATATTGTTGATTTATACTATAATAATATATTTTTATATACATATCAGATTGTACTTTATAAGGATTGGTAAGGTATCCTTTTCCAATAACCCCTATGTTGGTTAGATCTATGAGAAAAAGAAATGATGGGACCTTATCCTATTTAGGAGACCATTGATAAGGTACATTTTATCCAGATGTAGATATTTATTATAATGTCTCAATAGAATCATAATTTGATTTCAATAGATGAACTCTAAAGTTCGAGGTTGGGGATCCGATTTTTGTATGTGTCTCGTAGAGGATAAGAGACCTAAGGATTAGGAGATAGTGTAAACATTAACTATAATACATCGGGTCATTAGAGGTTCTGGAGAAATTTTCGGGCCGACGATATATCGACTGTGGTAACCTCAGAGGTTCCGAGACATAAACAATGACATCCATGATTCTCAGTTGTGACATTAATATTAAACATATATATTTTCTTTTCCTATATAGGAGGTTGAGTTATTGGTATATAAATTTTTTTAAGATCATCCTACATGTATTTTGAATCGTAGCATGAATCCCCTTTGAGGCCATAAAATTAAATTAGTATGGGTGCTATAGAACCATGACCATGTACATGATGAAACCTGGGACTGGGAGGCCTATGTCTGATCATAGTGTCCGATTATAAATGATTAACTTTAGACTAATTGGAATTATATTTGATTTCATGGAGGTATTAGTGGTGTTCTATGATGGTTCATGTATCATAACCCATGTCTTGGGGTTAATGATACATGACATATGGTTAGATAAAATTCAGTGATGATAAAATGTCGAGTTGATCAGGCCAGACAATTAGAGAAAACCATGGATTTTGGGGTTCATGGTCTTGTTCTGTTGCCTATAATTTGGAAATGATATTTTTCATTATTTTTTCAAGTTTATTCATTATATGTGTAAAAACAATGAAAAAAGTCTCATTCATAAAGAATACCATGCATGGCAGGTATATAGATTAGAAAATCATGCAGCCAAACCCGGTGATTCGCAATTATAGGTTATTTTAAAAAACTACACCCAGATAAATTTTTAATTCCAAACTAATTTCTTATTCTCCTCCCACAATGAAACTTCACATATTTTAATCCCTCTTTGTTGACTATAGATGAAATTTGGAAACCTTCATCATTTAATACCAAAATAAATCTTTATCAGTATCATTGTTTCTACATCGATATGATATCAAATTGTTTTTCTTATTTTGGTTTTATATCATTTTATCTATTTAGGTGCACAATAATTTGACCTATTTATAGTTTTCTATTCGATTATTATATTTTCTGTTGAACTAAAATGAATTATAAGATGATATGTCATGAGCTATCAACTATGAACCTAAATTAGGTGTTCTCATGAATATAGTTAAATGTTGAAGTGATTAAATATATCCTTGTTTTTTACACCCAATTCTCTAGTCACACAATAAAATGTATTATAATCCTTGAATTTAATTGATATATATCATATTTAATTAATGTGGAATGTTTTGAAATGTTAAATTTTTAATAACATTTAATTTACGGGAGCAACCCATTTGGGTGTGTTTTGAATATTAATGGGCCATTATAATGGAATTTAAATTTAGGATAACATTGAGGTGTTACCTTTTACTCTATTAAAAGAATATTAGATATTAAATTAAATGAATGAATTGAAGTTAAAAAATATGAATTAAATCATAAATTGAATGGTAATATTTATTGTATGATAGGTTTTGATATAGGATGTGATGTATGTCAATGCCCTTGGACATTGTTTTATAATATCTTGTTAATGCTTGAGTCACAAATATTGTTTTTCAATGAGATTAATTGAGATGTAAGCATATTAATCTTTCCACATGCCTTGAGACACATTTTGTGGTCTGTATAATTAAATTGAATAAGCTTATGAACTTGATATAATTATATGATGTTGAAAGTTTATATTCCTGGGGTGACACATGTAATCCAAAGCTGAATTCCATGAGCAATGTAATTTGGAATTTACCATAATTATAACCAAATGAAACATGGAGTCATTTTTCAGACATCCATAGAAGGACACTTAGTGGATGAAAATAACATGATGAGTAATATGTGGATTCCATATAGATTTATATGAATGGAAAGAATGGAAATTTTATCATATATGTTATGGGTGGTACATGGGATCCAAAATTTGCACTCCCAATGAAGGAATAGAATCATAGTGATGTAATACCAACCCTTGTGTGATATCATAGTTCATGAGAGGTTGTACGTGGGTAATATTGTAGGTATTTATATTATATAATACTTATATAAATACATGGATTACATATTAGGGATTTTGAGGAAGAGATCATGTTCAAAAATTAATTAAGAATGAAATGAGTTATTAGATGCATCTACATATCCAAAACACAATTATAGATTTAGTACTTTCATTGCAATTTTATGGATGTCATATTTAGGAATCCTTTTATCATGTTATCATGGGGAACATAAGGCCATGAATTGGGTATGGAGACATATAAATTAAATTATATAGAACCATTAAATGACTTTTTTGTTAATTGGTAATCTATAATTTATAAGATATTTCACTTCATTTCTTCGTTTTAATATTATATTGATGCATGTACACTACGATTATTATATAATCAATTACTTGATGTCAGTAGAAAATGGGTGGTTGCATTCAGGGGATTATGTCTTACACTCTATTGGGGAAGCCTGATTTTCTCAAATAGAATATATTATTATAGGTATAAATAATATTAATATTCCTACAATATAGTCTCTATTGATACTTAACGTCAGTGGAGAACATGACCAAAAATTGGATCGTGAATTTAGATGGTACACTTTCATCATTTTATACATCATAACGATATATTGTACTGATTCCATGTATCCATCTTTTGGTATTTTTTTTGTGACATTTGACATGTATCTTCATCATTGTATATTTTTTTACTTTTGATTTGTTTATCTATTCATTTTGTTTATCTATTTTCTATATAATTTACAACATCTACTACATAGATGTTCTTATTATACCGTTGTGGTACACTCTGATGATGAGGTAAAATTCTCCCCATAGACATACATAGGTCCTCAATACTTTTTAGTGGCCCTTTTAATTGGGGGATATTTTTTTGAGTCCATGTGGAAAACCTAGCTCAAGGGAATTTTGATTGGAAACTGCATTCGAGATGATAAAAAAACATTGTTGGTAAGGTAATTTTGCCTCAATTTTCCATATTTGATATGTATGTTATATTTTCACCTATATTAATTAATGAGGTATATATACATCCCCTTTTACATTAATATCATTACTTTTTTTATCTTCATGATATTGCATGTTCAATTTTAGGTTATTCCTATATAGGGAATATGATTCATTGTAATCAATGTATTGTGGTTTTTTGTTTCAATAACATAATTTATTGGAAAAATTTATAGAAAAAATATACAAAGTAGATATATAATTATCTAACTATTAAAATTTCAGAGGAATTTTTTTATATAGTTATTAATTATATCATCACGTAATAGTTCCATTTTTTCACACTCTATTACCTAAGATAATTGAGAAAAAGAATTTCAATTAGAACATACATTATTTCTCTTTTTTTAATTCATTTTCTTTCAAAACCATGATTTTAAAAATATAATATTAAAAAGTTTTATTATTCTCCTATGATTTGTTAATTCCATTTTTACAAGTTATTACCTTATAAGAATTTTTTTTAAAATAAATTATCATCTCATTTTCTAAATAATGTTCGATTGGCGTGAAATAAGAAATGGGAAATGAATCATGTTTTTTAACCTACACAACATAATATTTAGTTCATGTTATCCTGACCACTAAATTATTTCAATAATTGATTAAAAATTTCACATTTCTTTTAAATAAATTATTCGTCATTAATATTAATGGAATTTTTTGAATTCAAAAAAACTATATCAAGGGGAAATGGATTTTGAATGTGTTTTAAGTTATATAAATCATTTCTCATGCAGGAAAGGATATTTTTATCAAGAAATTTATGAAATGGTTTTTATAATATTCCATTATAATAATTAATTATTATTTATTGATTAAATTATTTTCCTAAATATATATGGTTTTAAAATTTGTTTTCAATGAAATTTTATTTTCATTATACAATATCCCAAGTACCCTTCCAAAAAAATATCAAATATAATATTCATCAAGGTAAAAATTATTTAATATGTATATGATATAAGGATACAAGTATTTTTATTTAAATAAAAATTTTATCTTTTCAATGTGTTGATAATTATGAAACTCTGTTCCATTCTTTGGTTTAATTCATGATATAATTCTTATGAAATAAGTTTATATATTAAGGGGATATAATTTGATGAAATTATGAAATTATTATGATACAATTTCATTTACATAGGTTATGTTATTATAAAATTCTTATGAAATAAATTTCATATCATGGGTTTTATAATGATGATTGTATTATGATCTTATGGGACACAAAGGTTTTAATTCATTAATTTATGGGAGTGACTTATATCTCCCTACAAAGAAGTGTGTAAATATTCGTATATCATGAGAGAAAAAAGACCAGTATGTGGAGTGAAAGTGATTCAGTAAGAAATTAATGTTGTGGGATGTGATCCTGGTTCAAAAATACAATACTATATTGGAGAGTAAAACAATATGAGTTTGAAAGGGAATGAATGGGTAGTGAAAATTGATAAGAATAATATAGATGGAATGTTGAGTATACAAATTTCAATAAGGTACTTTTTCTACTATGATTGTATTGGGACTGACACATGACTATAATGATGATTTGGTTGTAAATTGATTCTACTATGATGAATGTTATAACACTAGGGATTGTGGTGTGCCACTCAATAAAGGTATAGATTCACATAGTGTTACCTTATATGTTTGGGCATAGATCCTTCCCTACGATGTAAATTATTATCTATGATCATGTTTATGACATAATTTTATGTACTATACTAATATTATTCTCTCATGGGTAAAATAATTTGATTAAATTATTATTCTTGTCTTATGAACATAAAATATTTATTCCGTGACACAGTATTATAATCATTGATATATTGGATATGGTTATAAAATTTTATTCTCTTGTTAAAAAACCATTATGTTCAAGTTAATCATTTTTACCTCCCTTGTATACCCTTAATGAGTATATGCCCTCACCCTTTATTATGCTTGATTTTCTTAGTTTATGACGAAAAGTTTTATATATTAAATACCTATGAATATTACAAAATTGGAATATATTTATAGTGGATATTGATGATCATTAAATTTATTTTTTTATTTAGTTACATGATTTATAGGTAATTCAACTATTATGGTCCATGAGCATTGGTTTTTTAATGTAACCAATATTCATAAAAAATTATGTAGAATCCATGCATGAGAAGACTAGTTGTTCTAATCCCCATGAATGAATACCATATCATGGAAAATTAAATATAACTATGTTAAAAAAATCATTATATTACATGTCAATAGGGATGTATATACACATTGTGAACCAATATAGGGTCATTGCATAACATAACTCTCAAATAAGGGAAATAGATAAAAAAATTACCTTAAGTATTAAATTACATACTACACAAATGATACTCCATTGTAATCAATATATGTTTTTTATAAATGACTTAAATAAAAATATTTATAGGTACCATATCATATATAATTTTTTTATCACTTTGTATTACCCATTTACTAACAACTCAATGATAATGATATATTCTATGTAACAACCACTTTGTTCATCATATATGTATTAAATTTTTTATTTTTTGTACTCTTTAATTTATAATGATATTATAAAATCATGAATTTGAAACATTATATAATTTTCACATATATATATATATATATTATATGTAGTTATAGCAATCGAAAGAAATTTGTGATATAATGAGGAATACAAAGTTCATGGATACAGTATTTCATACATACACATGAACATTATTTCCATTTTCATTGTCTTATTGAATGAATTAATGTTAAGTGATTAATTACCATTTTTGATTCATTTATTTTCAAATTTATCACATAAAATCATTAAAAACATCTTAATTATCATATATGTCATGCATGAACTAATCACGTCATTTTTTGAGGTGGTAGACCTTCATACACACGAGTGACATTATTGAATTCCATAAAAATGTATTTTATAGATGTATTCATGCTATAAAATTCAATAATGTATAATAATATCATAAATAACATGTAAAAAATAAATACAGCATTTTTTTGAGTGGTAGTACTAGAAAAAACAAATTACAGTAGTTTTTGAGATGGTAGTGCACTATTAACATGAATGATTATTTCATACACCATTTGATAGGAGTCAAAATTATTTTTGGTCATTAAAATAGAAATAAAACCTAAAATTATAAGGAATATATTTAAATTATTATATTTATAAGGTATAATAGTAATTGAGGGTAGTGGAGGATGATTTAAGAAAAATATGTGCTGTGATGAACATTTCCCCTTCTTCAGGTATCATCCTTATTATCTCTCGTGAAGACTTCCTTAGTTTATATTAAATGAAATATAATGTACAAATGATGATATAATGAATTTTTGGATGTGATTTGGGTATTTTCTAGTCTATATAAATATTTTTTATTTTTGGAATAATAGAGTATATTGGGTGTCCATTAAAAAGGGTGGCTAGCGATGCTTGAAATTTTTTGAAATGGAAATAGTGTAATATGTTTTTTATCAAGACCAAAAACTAAAAAAATATCCATTTAAAATATATATGATATAATTTTTACATATTTAAAGAAATTATATGTTGGACTATTTATGATTTTTCATAACATATATTTCAGTTTCAACACCACCCCCTCGAAATATATTTTCACCATAACCACTAAAAATAATTTTTACAATGTGTATTGTACATTTAGTTCAAAAATAAATCTCAACTAATTAAAAAATATTAATTTTTTTAATTCATAATATGGAAACCATTTTTTCCAAAGCCTTTCACATATGTGGAAAAAATAATTTAAAATAAATCACAAATATGTGACGAGAAATAATGGTTCTGAAACGAATCATTTAAAATATTAGAAAATTTTTATAAAAAAAATTTAAATGTTAAATAGATTCCAAAATAATATATTAGATTAATATATATATAATTTTACTATTATTATTTTTAAATCATTAATAATCATAACAAAAAAATTTGAAAAAATTTATGGAAATGACTGTTTCAATAAAAATATAAAATTTCTCAGTTTTCATCAAATATATATTTTTAGTAAATAAATCCCAATAAATCACACTAAAAATAGTAAGAAATTATATTTTTCAAAATGAAATTTATTTCATTAAATTAATATTATAGTATTTTTTAAAACAATTTTATAAAAAATTATCATGAAGAAATAAAAAATGATTTTTTTTGAGAAATTAGTGTTACAAAATATATATTGACCTAATTGAAAATTAAGTATGTTTTTATCGATATGTTATAATTATATAAAATATTATATTTAAAAAATAAACAATATATATTACTATTTATATAAATACTTTTAATTTCTATGTTGTAAAAATCAGATTTAAATGACTATATTAGTTTTATATTGTTGTTTTTTCAAAAATATATGTCGTGTTCAATGCAAGATAACATAACGATGCATTCATCAAAAACATAACATGGTGTTCTGTCTAATGAATCATAATAAAAAAAAATAAATCATTTGAAGAAATAAATCTATAAAACTATTGGTGTTAGATTCTACCCACCATAATATGATGTTTTTCCATAAATTTTTTGAATCTAATAAAAAAATATTTCAGATTGTTTGGCATATCATATCCATAAGATTTCATGTATTTTACCCAAAATAGAAATATTTGAGAAATATCATTGACCAGTTATATGGTTTTTGTAATAATATATTATGTATAGTCTATAATCAAACTTGGTTGTTATTCATAATAAATATATTTCTCAAGTAGTATGGGATCTGATTTTTTTTTATGTGATGGTTCATGTTTGTAATTCCAGATGACAAATACATGGCTCAAATCATGTAATTGAAAGAGGATTGGTGGAATAACCATGTGATAATATATTTTCCCAATTTATTAAACAATTTCCACTGGGTGATATATCTAGAGATTAGTTACCCTTACATACTAAAAATATTAATCATATTCTATGGTGGTATTCATTGAAATGGATTATGAATAACTTCAAAATCTAGATCATGATGATGATTATTAGCATATATTTTGTACTAAAAAAATGTCATTGATATTTTGTTTAATAGATCTAACCTTCATTTAAATTTATTCAGATATCTCAAGTCCCCATAGATTTTATTTTTCAACTTCATTCTAACAGGTTGGAGGTCTACAGTTCATTCCTTATATAGATACATATGAAGACATATGAATTCATTAGTGAATAAAGTTGTGATAAGTGAATCAATCTATAAGAACTTGTTAAATGCAACCTCCTTTGGGATCTATAAAATATATCTCAACATATCCTCTTTATATTGAATCATTATATAAGATTGATCATATATATGTGTATGAAAAGTAGTGATGAAACACTAATCCATATCAAGATCTTATTAATGACTTCTCTAGAACATTTATGTAATGATTTTTTCCTGATCATACACAAATGAATGTTGAACTCCCTGAAACCATACAACTTCCTCAATTTATATCTTGAGAATATGATCACATGATATGACATCTCTATTGTCAATGATGTTTGAATTCATTGTATTATTATCAATTATAACCCATATTTCATTATGATATTTAGGCATTTTGGGTAGTCGAACAATAAAATAAACGGTAGTGTCTTGACATTTCAATTATAGTATGGGTAATGGTTATTCTTCTCTTTTCAATTTTAGTATAGGGAATGGTTGGAAGAACCCCATAGATTCCAATTTTTATTTATTAAATTTCATAAATATAAAACCCCAAGACACAATCTATGGGATATCTCTCATCATATTAGCTAATGAGTTATTCTGTATGATATTTATATAATCATCTTAATTAATAAATGAATTTATAAGAAATAAATATAATATTCCTATATCAACTCCTTGAAATATTTAATTGATTGAATGCAGAAATTATTCATGAACCATATCGTTAAATTATATTCAGGTTTAAAAAATGAATAATTTCTATCCTTCTTTTGAAAAAATCTATATTTTCATTTTACACCTCCTAAATTATTACATAGATATATGGTTGAAAATTAAATTCAATATAATAATATTTACACCCTTCCTTCTATATTTCATGATCCATATTTTAAAAATCTGGAGATGATGTTATTTTTGTTCTTCATCTTGTTTAAGTTTTCATCATCCTTTCAACTCATAGCACCGACTTCCTTGTCTATTTAACCAAAGTGTAAATGTGTTGAGTATTCTTAATCATCATTCATACCCAAAAATATATTTTTTCTCTTATTCATATCCTTATATATAAATATATACGTTAATAAATTATAATAAATATACATACATATTATAATTAATGAGAATTCCTCAGTATCATTAATGATAAAATTAAAATAGTTAACTATAAATCATGAGTTTAGAAATTATTCTTGTTACCCCTAAATTATCATGAGGAATGTATTATTAAAAATTCATTTTATATATTAATATATCCCAATATCTTATTGTATCATCACTATAGATTGATAACCATAATCCACTATAGGATAATGTAAGTAGATGGGTGATGACTAATATTCACTATGGTTCTTTGAAATTTTCCTCTAGTTATTCTATTCAATGGGGCATGGATTCCTTCTGAGTTATCCTAGTTAGATAATTTGATATTCATCATAAATTCTCAAATGCTCCGATGAAAATATCACTACAATATTAGAAAAATACAGATCTCAACCATCATGGATGGTCCGCTCCAACATTTATTATAATTTATCTTTGATGGAGAATCAAGTATACCTTCACGTGATATTGTATAACCCATAAATTTTTCCTATTACAGACAAAACATAATAAAAATATATTTTTTTCATAAATATTATCCATCTATTAGTGTAGTTTTTATAATTTTCAATCATTGACAATGATTACAATTTCAATTTAAATAGATAATAATATCATTAATAATTTCTACCAAAAAATTATATGGATACAATCTAATGGATATATTCACTAAATCCATGATGATATTGGGATAATTATTATACTTTATGGAGTAACTATATATTCATATTTTTCAAAATGCTACACGTAATTATATCATTAGTATATCCTCTTTCATGAAACTCAATTGAAGATATCTGAAATGAATCTCGATTTTCGATATTATTTGAACTCCCCTTATTTTATTAAACAATTAATCATTATAGGGAAGAGGGTGCGTTTTCATAAATATAAAATTATTCAACATTTTATAATCAATTTCACATCATTTTGATCCCTATTTCATTAAAAAATAATGTGCACCATAATGTGACCCATTTTTTCAATGAATACTTTGTCAAGGTTTTCATGGAGATGTTTCTTCAACAAATGAATCTTAATCAGTATCATTCTATAGGGTGTAATTGAAATTAGTATGGTACTATGTATGAGTTATATTTAGAAATATAATTCACATATTGGTCTACTTCTAGATCATTAATTCAGAGTTACATCAAAAATTTCCAACACAATAGAATTATTATTGATATTAATATCTAAGCCACCAGATTTGGATAAAAATTTATTTGGAATTGTAATTAGTTCCCTTTAAATTTATTTTACCTATATTAAATTTTATTACTTATCATAACAATGATATATTTTCATATGTTAGTTTGGAATTCAATATTTGACCTCTATTCCTCAAAAATTGATCATTTAATTACATAAGGAATGGAAATCCATTCCATTTATGACATCAAATTCAACTAGTGTATGAATTAATTTATTTTATGGAAGTATATTCCCTCTAATGTTTGGAAAAGAAGAATCATATACATTATATGTGATCATGGTACAATTTCGGGTTTTCATAGATAATTTTACATCTAATTTTTTACAAGGAGTATCAATACATATATAAAATTATTTATATATGATATAATTGGTTGATCCAGAGTCAATTAATACACGTGTCGTTCAATAGTGGTTGTTATGTGTACATTTCAAAATTTTATTAGTGTAACACTAATTATAAATAATGATCACCTAAGATCTCCCATTTTTATTATAGTAAATAAAATACTAACATAGATCCTCATAATTTATCAATGGATTTGATAATTAATTATAATAAGTATTGTACTCAATGAATTTGAATCATTACTGTGTGGGTGGTGAATTTTTCACCACTTTCTATTTATTCCCATCATTTTTTAACCTTTTCCCAAAACCCATGCAATCAATTTCCTGATGAAACTCCCCTCATCAGATAAATTAATTACTTATCACCATGAAAAAAATTTCCTCATTTATTTTTCCCACACTATGAGAATAATGGATAATATATCTTATCCTTTTGTTTTTCTATTCTATTGAACTAGCTCATGTTACACTATAAAAATATTATTATAAAGAATATTAGAAAAATTAATATTTTAAAAAAATTATTGTACTCATCCAAATAGTTGGAATCAAAGTCATCATATTTCTTCATATTATTTTTAATATTAAACCATTTATATGCTTTTACTTTCAAATAAAAGATAGAACAAATGAAATTATATTGTTTCGAACACTAGATAATGGAAAATATCATTTTAGTGGCCTTAAACAATTATATATAAACCTGGGGATCAAAAGTCCAATTATAGGAAAGTGAGTGTTTCCTTATGAAGAACTCAATAGAATATTGTTCCCTCTATAGTTGGTTTGTAAGTATTCCATTGAAAATATATTTTGAAATAATAATCATGATATTGAACCACATAATCATGAATAATCACATTTAGGTTATCTGTTTTCTGAAACCATCATTATCAAATAGAACATTAGGTATATTTTTTATCATTCATTGTCATTTGGTATTTAAATCATTCATCATAGTTCATAATGGGTTTGTGAATTTCACAATTCCATCCCCTAGTATTGTGAAACATGGTGCGTAGTAAGGCCCATTTTCATTCTCCAAGTGGTGATTGAGTCTAGCTTAGTATAGCTTTTTGGGAATCATCACCCATATGTGACTCTATATTATATTTACATCCACTTATATAATCCTGACAGAGAATTAATATCTAGGAAACCATTATATCTATCCTTTACCCAAATTATTGGACATTTTACAATAACTATACTCATCATTATATTAATACAAAGATATAACCTTATGGAGATCACTATGTTTTTCTCAACCATATTTCCAATTCAAATCATAAAATATCATTTTTACCAAATATAGAGACCTAGGATTATCAGAAAATGTTATTACATAATTATTATCAATAATTATTTCATTACACAAACTAATTCCTAAGGGTAGTAATAATATATTAACTATAGAATCATAGAATCTGAAAAAATATTCAATATGAAAATGAAATCATCTACCTCTATAATATTCATAACTAAAACAATTTTTATACATAACATAAAAAATATAATTCTTCATAACTCATGGAATGTAATCATATGAAAGAGTGAACTATTTTTATCAGTTAGTGAAGAAAGTGGGATACATATGAATAACATTAATAGAACCGTTTGAGAACATGAACATAATATTTGAAATCCATATCTTTCCATGAAAGTATCATAATATTGAGTCATTTTATAATCATTATATTTTTATAAGACATGATGCATAAAATAATCATCGAACATCATGCATGTGTGAATAATAGTGTAATGTGGCCAGGATTGTTTATATATTAAAAATGATAAATTTTTATTTCAATGATAGTGTAGTCCCACTTCAATAGAAGTCAAGGTGGAATTAGTTTACAGACTAAACCATCATTTCAGTCACAGTTCACTCCCAAGATAATAATTATGCAAAGAGTTCAGTTGTAATGACTCATATTATCCCAGTTTTATTAAAAATATACTTGAAAAAACCAAGACCGGGTACAGAGATGGCATGCGCTTCTAAGGCCCAATTTTCCTGAAATGGTTCGATGAAAACATTACTATATTTACTAATGCACGCGATTTGATTTCATGAAAATTTGGAATATCTCTTATGTTTTTTCCAAGATCAGAAATTTGATGCCATAATTTCATTAATGATATAAGGTTTACCCTAGTAGTTCCATAGCATTAATTGTCTTGGGACTCTTGTAATAGAAACCAAAAAGATTTTAAATGTAAAAAAAATAATTAAATAAAATTATTTTATTTTGAAATCATAATAACTCATGAATGATGACTTAGATTGTAAATATGAGGCCACCATTGAGTTCATAATGGGTTGATTTCCATAAGTGGTGCCTAACATCAACCAATGCGGTTTGACTGTGAAATATAATTTTTAGATGTTATAATGAAGAATAAAATAAACATAAAGAAGTTTTTTTAGTTCTT
This sequence comes from Viscum album, assembly GCA_963277665.1. Lineage (NCBI taxonomy): Eukaryota > Viridiplantae > Streptophyta > Magnoliopsida > Santalales > Viscaceae > Viscum > Viscum album. The sequence continues at coordinate 1,665,973,724 of OY728137.1, forward strand.
TATAATCATTTAACAGTGAAACATTGATGTTTTGATGTTATGATGAGTCAACCTATTTCATTTCTAAAAATTAATAGTATTAGAACACTATAAAGATGCAATGGGATGAATCATTTTCATATCCCCCTAATTGAATAAAAATTATAGGATAAAAAATAACACTATATTCCCTCGAAACATTGGAGAATGGCATTGGATGTTCCCTTCCATTGGCAAATGAAAAACAAAATATAGTGCCAGAAGATCAGAAATCACATATCAGGGATCGATGATCGATGAAATATGGCGATGTATCTCTTTTCTTAAAAAATTAAAGATACCCAAATTTAGGTGGGGTATGAGTTTTAATATGTTTTCCATATTAATTCTTTATCCTTAAGATGAATATGGATTAATCGACAAAAATATTAATCTATGGTTCTTGCATATTCTGGGTTGGTTTTTTGTCATGCCTGGTTTATTGGGTATTGATTTTCTGATATTGGATACACTTTTTTGTGGAATTTAATTAACTTTTCTAATAGAAAAAATCCATTATCAACACAAACATTGATAGATTTTTGTTATTCATTATTGCTTCAGGAATTTCACCCTCTATTATTTGTTAATCATGAGTGTTCTTCATTTGGCCAGCTAATCAACAATTCACTATTAATTGATCATTCCATAACTGATTCATAGAAGAACTATCTAATTTTGAGGACCATGGAAGGAAGTGGTAACCCGGAAATGGATTTATGATAGTGGAATACAGATCTATGCTAATATTGAGATATCGCCACTCGAATGACTTTTCACTATGATAGATCTTGACATGAATCTGAGCCCACTGTAATGAAGATGGGAACATGATGTTCACATAACATGATTTAGATCAACAATCGGGGTATCATTATGAATTTGGTGGCCCGCTATAGTGGTTGTATGTCATTGGGACGGATGACGGCTGCTCGCAGCGGCAGCTGTGGGGTCCCACAGAAGATGTCGCAGGTCTGAAAGGATGTGGGAGTTCCCACGTTGATCATCCACATGTAGTGGAGCCACGTTTGGAATTTCGGGACCATGTGAAAGGATTGGGATATATTGGGTGTGGCATGCACTGTAGCTTTGGTGGAAATGACATGCAACCTAGCCACGTATTAAAGGAGGTCAACCCCCTCAATGTAGGTCGTACTCATTGAAATGGGATGACGAGCGGTCTGGTGGGCTGTGTCCAATGGCTGAGTCAACCTAACAGGAAATGCCCGATAGAGTGGGGTAGATCAGCCTCAGTTGGCATGACTGGGTCAAGACGTCTGACCCTATTCTGGTTGAAGCCAAACCAAACATAAATCAGAAATTTTTTAGAAAAATTGATGTATCTTTTAAACTGGTCATTCATTTGTTATGATTTCTATGGTTTTGGTACAGTTATGATGAGTAAGTACTTTTGAGCTGGCATGGTGGACTTTTAGTTCGACTTTTAGGGGTTGGTATAATTCTCCATGTCAATGAAATGAAGGATTGATGCAGCATCTAGATCCCATCATAGTGGGTGAAAATATAGATTAATATTGTACCCTTTATAATCCCTCTTGAGGTTAGATGCATGATCCCATTACTGGAATAGAGGATGGCCCTTCTTTTGATGTGGGTTGTCTCATCCTGACATCAATAGTTACTCAGTGGGAAGGAGCATGTATCTCACTGAGATGCCTAATCGATCCTAGAATCTAATAATTGTACCAGAGATAGGGTTTGTGGAGAATGTGTGACATATATTTATGGGGGAACTTATCCCTTATATAAGATTTTGTTTGTTGTAGGTCCAAAATACCTCAAATGAGAACAAGCCATGGGAACCCTACATATGTATCATGAACAAATTCATTCCATCATGACTCGACCCATCATGTGTACTCCTCGTAGATCTTAGTGTGTTTTTTTGGGTAGGGTCAAAATTAGCAGGAACTCATTTCAAGGGTCACCGGTGACTTCAAAGCTCGATAAGTGTGTCCTCCTAGAATGATCATTCCATAATCATAACCATGTGACTGAGGATTAGCTGTGATATTCGGAATCCTTATCTTGTCATGACTATATGTCTCCAAGAATAATAGTGACCTATCATGACTAAATTTTCACATAAAATATTATAGTATACTAGTTCTAGATTTTTTCTATCAGATATCTCGAGGTGTGAAATATCTAAAAATTGAGAATGCTATGAGTGCAACCATATAGATGGTTTTGGATGAGACCTTTATCCTTGCAATACTTTATGATTATACATTGATGTTATTGTTATATGTATTTTTAACTTATACCTGTGATGAGATGACTATATATTCTTAGTGGTGTTCTCATTCTAGTCTATTATGTTGTGTTTTGATGTGACCAACTGATTATTATTTTACTCAGTCCTACAAAATATTTGCCTGCATGTTTCACTTCTTGAGAATATGGTAGACACTTTGATGGTATTCCAGGAAGTCTTAGACCTTGTGGGGCCTAGTTTCATCAGAATGAACATATTGTGATCATGTGTGTTACATAAAGTATTCCAATGTTGTGCTTTACTTTTGGACCAGGTTGGGTTTTTCTTCTGACGAGCTTCAGTACTTGGGTTCCAAACTCATTATTTTGATTGGGTTTTATTGTAGCCTAATTGGAATTTATTTCATTACATTCAATCATTCATTTTTTGGGTATTAGTAGTATGCATTATTTTTCATTACATAGTGGTTTTACAATCCAAAATCATTGTCTTTGAGTTGTTTGTGTGTGCAGGTAATTATGAAAATACCTCCCATTAATGGGATATGACTACTCAGTGGTAGTCTCAATCCCCTGGACTAGTTGAGGTGTGTTAGGTGTAGTCACATCATGGTCTCATGGGAATGGGTCCTAAAATAGTGGTATCTTAAGAGGCTAGTTCTACAATAATATCCCAGAGACTATAAGGATGATTTGGGGAATCATAGTTATTTTCTATTGTTCAGCATTCATGCCACATAATTCTGTGTTGTTGTAGTGGATGACATATCCTTAAACCATGACCCGGAATATTTCATTTCTTCTTTTTATGTGTAAACACTTTTTGTATTAAAACACTATGTTACAAGAATTGTATATGAATGAATTTTCTTTTTCGTTTCCTTCTTCAGTCTTCTAGCCATGTATAATCAATTGAAATAGGTACATCTTGTTTTTCATCAAAATACTTCCATGTGAACAATCAACCACGATTCCACCACCTGATCATGAGGATGATCTATGGGGTGGTGATATATTCATATATGGATTTGTACTAGAGACAACACCTATGGTATTTTTAAAATCTATACACTACCTTTAGAGTATCACATGGTACTCGTAGTACCAGGGGATGTAATGTGCATGCTTAGTGCACATCATGAGATTAGGATTCATGGACCCCTTATTTCTTGAGTTACATGATACATTAAGGTAGCTGCTGACTAAAAAGAGGTGGTGACTTTGTTTTTTATCCAGTTAGGACCCCATTATATTAGATGGAGTTTCATGTGGTGAGCCTTATACATGGCCCAACATAGCGATGTTGGGGTTTTGATTACCCAATATTCTGATTAGGTGACTCTTCTGTGGATAGATTTTGAGAATCATTCTCATAAAAGGAGAAGTATCCATAATATTTTATGGTAATGCATGACCAATAGTTTAAACAGCTTCCACAGGATGACATGTCAGTATTTGAGTATTTATTAGGGCATACCAACCTTCATAAGAACTTAATGGCTATGATAATTGAACAGTGCTTTAGTCAAAAAAATCATTGAATAAGGTGAGATTAAGGGCACAAGAGGCGGTTGTATTCCTATTCTTATTCCTACATATGCTAGGGTGATAGAGTGAATCATTTTGGGTGAATGTCCTTTGGAAGAGTGGATATAGCTTTTGGATGTCCTAAGTGGGCATGTAGATGCAGAGACCTCAGGAGTAGGAAGACAACATTTCTGTCAGAGACATGGATGTGTGAGAATTTCTAGGAGGATGTACCATGATAGGAGATATTTAGCTTAGCGCTCATAGGGTTGGTCTTGATGGCCTAGAGAGATGCAATTCTTTTCATGATTTGGTAGGGGAAATCCCACTAGATATTGTCAAGTCAATCATTATGGTGATTGAAAAATTTTGGACTGGACACCGAGGTAGATAAAATGTCAGAAATAGATGGATATTTATGGAGGAAGATATGGAGGATGAGTTGGGAGAGTAGTAGGAGGTGGTATACATATCAATTTGTCAACACCAACACCCCAATTTGGTCCACACCAACCTCTGGGAGTTTGAGGATAGTGTAAGGGGTACCTACATGTGGTCAAGGGCTCAAGAAATTATTTAAGGTATGGTCTATGAAAATGCTTACCAGATGTATTAATAGAAACATGTGATAATCATTAAAACTTGAAATAGATCTTTTTGGAGACATAGAGTTTCCAATTAACCAGTTGAATTGACCCATATAACTAGATACAACTATGGGAGGAGATTTGATAATCACTCTAATGTCAATATTGTGATCTGATACATAAGGTGAGATTTTTGGTTGGAAACTCTTGGTGGCAGCATTGATGCCTTATGATGTCAATCAAGGTATTTATTTTTTATCCAATATCCATCCCATATTTTTTGTTTTATGGAAAAGTGTATGGTATGTCCATAGTGATGGAATGGGGTTTCCATATTCATAGATAAGTGAAACTCATGTATCATGAGATCGACTCATTCATAGGTGGTTGTAGTTGATAACTCTATAGTCATCTAGTCATACCTTAGAGGTAGTGTATGTTGTGTGTTTTCAGTTTCCATTAGTACTAGAGAATGGATACATCTTTCTAGTAGAGGTTTCTTATTTTACCTCCCAATATGGAGATTAACTAAATAGTTGTCTGCACCCTGATATTGAACTGATATCATCATTAGTATATCCAATGGCCTTTACAGAGCTTCATGAACTGAGTGTATTAGTGGAGGACTTTCAGTGGAAGTGCCTAGCAAGAAATAGTTTTCGAGGTTATGTGTGGATTACATGCACTTTAACCAAGTCAAAATAGAGAATGCATACCCAATACCAATGAATCGATGAACACTTTGACCAGCTGAAAGAGAAATACTTAATTGGGGATAAAAAGGTTCTCTCATGCTTTTTAGCAGTTAAGACATAGTTAAATGAGCACAATGGTTTTTAGTTTTTTAGAGGAGGGAGTAGAGTAAGAAGTGTTCTGTGATGTGTGAGGGAGAAAACACAATTGTGTCCTAATGTAGTGACATGTAATTATTGCTTGTGGTTCACGTAATCTAACACCACATAATATGAAATACAAGAACCATGAAGTTGGTTTTGTAATGGTAGTATTCCCTTGAAGATGTGGTGGTACAAACTTATGGGTGGTTGGCCTATTGTGTAATATAACCTCAAGTGCCTCATGTATATCTTTCTCTGTACGTTCTAAACTTGCGACAAAGGTTTTGGCTAGAGTTCCTACATGAATATGAATTGGAGGGAATCTATAATTCTAGTTATGTAATCATTATAGGAAATGCTATCAGTGGGAGATCTATTTCATTGATGTTGAATGATGAAATGGAGGATTTAGTGTCATTAAAAGTTATCATTCATGGATAGAGATGATGTAGATTATCTATAGCTGGTTGTTGTTACACCTCTTATATTATAGTGAGTCAGGGTGGCATGGATGAGTGATACTGATAGTGAGAGATTATGTGCATAATAGCCCATAGGGATTTACCATCATGGATTTTCAAAAAGTGGGGAGCAAATCATCCCTTTCAGAGGACACATAGTTGTAGCAGTTGATTCATATATTTGAGAGATTTGTTGGGATAGGTGAGTGGGTGTTAAGGGGGATACTGGGGATGAAATAATAGGTTGAAGAAAGGATTAACTATTAATATAAAATATGGCCAAATTTTTCAATTAGTTTTTGTTTTGTCAACTCACGGTGTCGAGCCACTATGCTTGTAATGGGTTCCTCGTTTATTCATTGGCGAGCTAGGAAGAAAGTGAGAAATGATATGGATATACATCATGATTTCTTTACGAAGTAAGTCATGAGGATATGATACCATATGGGTGATCATTGACTGAATCACCATGTAGGTGACCTCTTAGGTTTTGGGGAGTATATTTCACTAGAGATCTTGTGATGAATCTACTTATAGGAGATATATATGATCAATGTAAGACAATACCAGATAATTTTTTATCGGGATGCTCGCATTTCATTTTGGTCATGAAGATCGTTGATTTGTATGGGAGTACAATATGTGGGATGCCGATTGTATCAGTTCGTGTTTTTTTTGTAGAAAAAAATATCTAGAGGTGCACTTGAGAGAGGGGGAACCTAGGTTCATACTTGTACACTCATCTATTTGATTGTACCTTGGTTTGGATTTTGGGGATGTAAATCCATACGGATTGGAGAATGTAATGACTCTAAATTTCTTGGTTTTTTAGATAATGTTTTGGATAATTTTGAGACCAAGTGCGGAGAAGACATGCGAATTTGAGGCCCAATGTGTCCCAAAGGGTTTTATGAAAAATGGTATATTTTTAATAGAGAGAATGAGTATTTTGACTGAAAATTTTGAATATCTTTTATATGGGTCCCAAGATCAGAAATTTGATGGTATTGTTATGTTTAGGAAGCCTTGATTTCCCTTGGAATTACATAACATTATTTGGTGTGGGTCTCCTGTTATAAATCCTTTAATTGAATGACAAGTCGGCCTGTTTCATTTCTAAAATGATATAGTGAGGTGATTCTGCAACATTTTAATGACCCGAAATATTTTCTTTTCTCCATAATTAAACATCAATTCAAGGCTAACTAATAACTATAGAATTCATTGGAATCACTATAGATTGGTGTTGGATGTTCCCTTCCATTGGAGAATAAAAAATGAAAACAAAATCCCATATGATCATAGATCAATGATTGAGGATTAATGAATGACGAATGAATGTGGAAAAACACCATTCCTCACCAATGACCAATCCAGACCTCGAGATAGGGGATAGTTTTAATATACTTTTCTTCACTTTTTGTTATCCCCATGATGAATGTGGATTAATTGACCAATGAATTAATAAATATTTCATGCGTATTGTTGGATAGGTTTTACCTTATTGGGATAATTGGGGATTATTTATATAATATTGGTTATCAATTTTTGTGTATTTTCATTAACCATACTAACGACATGGAAACATTATCGACATGAACAAAAATAAATGTTTTTCCTCTTTAATGTTTCATGCTTTTCTATCATTGTTATTTTTTCTTCGAGGTTGTTCTTCATTTGTCTTGTGACTCGCCAATTCATGATCGATCGATCATTACCCAAGTGATTCTTGCACAATGATATGATTTCACAGATGTGGGATGTATGTACAATGTTTGGTGGTCAAATGAAGATAGTGGAAGATGGATAAAATTGTAGTAGGACATATCATATATCAAAATACTTTTCACTAGGATGGAGCATCACAATGAACCGGGCACACATTAGTGATGTTGGTGAATAGAGTATCTAAGATTATCATTCGAATCAATAATAGAAGCACTGAAGAAAATATGATGTCCCACATATGGAGATACCATTAGATTGGAACTTCCAAAAAACCCCATGGGTGGCTGCATTCTAGTTTGTTAAAGGACTGATGCCCGCGACAATGGTTGTGGGAGCCCGCGGTGAATGTCGCGGGGTTGGTGGGAAGTGGAGGTTCCTAAGCTGACTATGTGAACATGGTCAAGACACATTCTATATTTAATTTCCACATTAGAGGATCTGGTAGGAAGAGGGCGTCATTCCATGATGGTCTGGGGGACAAGGGATGCAGCTGAGTCACTTACTATAGGAGGATAGTATGATCAATGCTAGTCGGACTAACAGAACCGGGATGCTAATCGATCTGGCATGTTGAGTCCAATGGCCTAGTGAGCTGACGCATAGAATTCCAATCAGGCAGATTATAGTGGTCCATGACCATTGGACTAGGCCGGGCAGGGCCTACTGGGTCAAATTAAGTCATGTCAGGTCGATCCTGGCCTGGTCCCCGATCCACACATTCTTTGAAAAATTATTATATCATTCAAACAGAGTGTCTGTCTGATGAGTCGTCTGTGGTTTTGGGACGGTTGTGATGAGGCAGTCCTTTTGGGATGAATTAATTGATTTTTTATTGAACCAGTAGTTATCTATATAGTTATATTTTTATTTACATTGAAGGATCGATGTTGGATTGTGATCACATTGTAGAGGGTGATAATAGATATTCATATTATAACCTTTGTTTTCCCTATGATGGATCGATGAAAGATCAATTTCCTGTCATAGAGGATGATCGTTGTTATGATGTGGGTTGTATTATCCCATCATCAACAATGAATTTGTATCATGGAGAATGTATCAGAATGGGAGGTTTTATCAATCCTCACTTCTCTTCATCATATCTTAGATAGGTTTTCTGGGGACTATAAGGCCATTATTTATGGGGGAAACTATCCCCTATCATAGATAATGTTTTCATTATAGTGAAGAGTCCCAAAGTTTTCCCAGGGCATAGGACCTTATACTTGCGTATTCAGATTAGATTTGTTTTTTAGTGACCATACCTGACCAGTGTACTCTAGGTAGTTCTCATTTTGTACTCTTTTTTAGGGTCCCAAATTAGAGGGGCCTCCTTATGAGGTTCTCCTATGACTTCATAGATCAACAAGTGACTTCTCCCCGAATGATCCTTCCTATAGAAGAATCATGTTACCATGGACATGTTATGATATTGAGACTCCTTGTCTTAGATACACCATAAATCATAGGGAAAAAACACATATCAAGAGAAAATGATCTCTTAGATACTTTTGGTAGATTTATTATATGTTATTACTACTAGATATATCATGGAGTGAGATCTCCATGAATCATGCTTGATATGATAAGAACCACATAGTTGGTAGTGGATGAGTCCTTGTGTCTTGGAATCCTTTCCGTGTATGGATGGATGTTCTTGTTATATAAATTTTTAATATATACCTATGTTGAGCTGACTGTATATTCTTAGTGGTGTTTTATTTGTAGTATGTTACACTGTGTCTAGGGGTTCCCTCCTGAGTATTATTTTACTCACCCTTGCATGGGCCTTGAACACATGTGGCATGTCTTCTACAAATGTTTGACTCTTCAATGGTGTTATAGAAAGACAGGGACAAGGTTGGGACTACTGTGATTAGACATGCCGAGGAGTGTTATGGTGGAATTCAGAGAGCTGTCTAGTGTTGTACCTTGAAGTTGGATCAGGTGGGGTCTTCTATAGATGAGCATTAGTAATTATGTTCTAGACACTTTCTGTTAGTGGGCTTGTATTCTATCCCAGTTGTACTTTAATGATTTAAAATCTATCATAAAAAATTGATGGGTTGTAGGGTTTTGAATTCATTTTATTTACATAGTGTTTTTATAGTCATACATATTTTTCATGGCAATGTGTTTTTTTATAGGTTCATATGAAAATTCTTCTGATTTGTAAGATATTCCTACTTTCGGCTAATCATCAGCACCTGACCAATCAGATGTGGGCTAGGTGTAGTCATGACACAAGCCTTAGGGGACGTGTCTGGACATCATTACTGATTCTGGTTCATTACCTACTCTAATGGTTTTATCTCATTATGTAAACATTATTACCCAATTCATTTGAGGGAGATTTCTATCTCACCTATCCTAATATGAAACCAATATTTATGTGTTCTATTATATCATGAATCATTTATCAAATCATTACCATTGTAATGAAAAAACATTTATAAAATATTCCCCCATATCATTACTTATATAAATTTAAACGTTTTTACAATAATTTCATCATTTCATTATATCATTACACATGAAATAATAAGCGGGTTTCATTAGATTTTAATCTTGGCATAATATAGAGAATATAAATAAGTTTCAAAAAATACATCAAATAATAAACATAAATTTGGAAGATTAGGAATATGAGTAGTATATTTGGTTATATCCTCAATTAGTAGTAATTTACCTAAATATATGTCATCATATATGGAAAATGATTTTTAATGATCATATAAAAAATTTCATTATGAAAAACTCCTTTCTTACATGATGATAATTTAGAAAGTGAAAAAAAGAATTAAAAATATTGTTGTTTTAAAAGGTCCATGAAAACACATAAATTATTCATCAAATAAAATAATGTCATGGATTAATGGTGGTTTCATTCTTTCCATTTTAGTAAAATGTATAACAAATTAACATTTTCTGGTAAATCCATAGAATAATAATTTGGAAAAATACATGAAGAAAAAAAAATTAAAACAAATCAAGGGAAAATGTTTTTTATGAACTATAGTATAATACAAAAAATGTGAAAAATATATATATAATGAATCATTTTGGATGAAAAAATGTTTCTTACCAAAGAGATAAATACATTTAAATATTAATAAAAACATTATATAAATTATATGAAGTAAAAATTAGTTGAATAATATTAGTATAACCTTAAAAAATAATTAATAACAAGAGGAAAAGTAAACTAATCCGTTTTTTTAAATGTGTTATATGATATCATCATAAGAACCATAATTATAATAAATTACAATATATTATTATATTGTAACATTAATCATTACCACATTGGTAACATTGAATCATTATACCCATGAAGGAAAAAAATAAAATGGGACATAAATAATCATGTGGATAAATAAATTAATGATAGTAGAGGACAAATGACGTGTATATACACCTCATGAAACAATATAGGTGCATAACATAACATAGGTCGCACAGAAGGATTATTGATAAAATGAAATCCCTTATAATAAGAATTGACTTAGGTTGTACATATTTAATCACCATTTATAAAAAATATAATATTATTATAAATCTATTAAGAAAATTAATTTATAAATAAAATAAAATATTTTATTTTCCTATGACCATTTATTACCCTTTTATTAATTAGTCCATGATTAAAATGATAATTTTGTAATAACTGATATGTGTTTTGTATATATACGGATTTTATTATTTGATTATCCTCTTTAGTTTTTTAGGATTTAATCTTCTATAGAATATTACTCATCATATATATATCATATAAATTACGTATGTATTTATTTAATCTAATCTATTTAAAATGGTTATATAAAATTAATTACACCACTCATCAATACTATTTCTGATGCTTTCAATGGTGCACACACATCCATCTGTGGAGGACGTGCATCAATTTCACCACATTCCCATTTTACAAAGGTGGGAGGAATTCGTTCCTTGTTCACTGACATTTTCTACTTGATTAGAATGAGATTATTGGATGTCAGTTCTTCCTTATGTGGATTCTTCATTGGAACTCGTCACCTAGTCAGGGTCTCCCGTAAAGATTAAGTTGTGGTTCATGAATCTCATTCCTGGTGTCATACCTTTGTGGACATCGGTTAATTGGATTGATTCCATCAGGACATTGCATGGGTATTGACTTGGTAGAAACCATCTTTCAGAGTTGATGACAACATTAGGCATGTCGGGGCATCTCTGGATGCGTGGACATTGGGGAACTTGTATTATTCCTAATAAAAGGGCATCTCAAGGGTGCATAACCCAAGGAATCCCACATCTAATGCGGGGAATCATATTCCATAGGCATGTATCTAAGATTTTCATCACCTAACCATGTTTAACACATTGTATGCCGCCAGATTAATGTCTAGTAGAGAAGGTTACGCCAAAGGCTTGTCTTCTAATGTTTTCTACAAGAATATCTTGTTGAACATGAGGTAAGATGCATGTTTAATGTCTTGTTGAGACAAAATGATGGTGATCAGAATGACCCATATAAATAGATCAGATTATTACATCCATAGGAGGGAACACCTGGATGGTTTACTAGGTGGATGGATCAGAACACTCGATAAGAGAAGACCCATGATGGTGTGTCCCCTTAAGGGCAGATGTCAAACCATGAAGGAAAATCTAGACACCACTGAGGGAGGATTAGGGAGTGTGTAGACCTGAATGGGGGAACACTAATTTTTTCCATTGAATCGGATTGAACCTCAGGGGGGTTTTCTACATACCCTATGTAGACGACATGGTTCAAAAACCAAGTAGTTTGAAGGTGTGATTAATCAAGGTGTACACAATGGACAACAAAATGGAGACATGTTGGGGATTACACGTGAATTGTGGCCCATGTACTGCTAGGAGTAGTGAGGAGGTGGATGACGTGATCCCACCGGGATGTGGTGGCCTGGGGGAGAATCAGGAAGAATTATAGAGAGTTGAATGGAGTGGAGGAGGAATGAGATGGGGTCATCATGAAGGTGACAGTATTGTTGTTCTAGAGCCTCGAAGAGACTTCCTATGTATCCCCATGGCAGGGAATCAATGTACACGTAGTTCAGTGGGACGATGGGACACCTGAGGAGGTGGCTAGTGAGAATGGACGCTTGGATGGGACCCGGAGGAAGTAGAACCTCCTGGTTGGGGCATTATCTACCCGGAACACATGGGGTCAAGGGATAGAATAGGATGAGACATGGTTGTTGGGTTTGAACCTCATGGAGGCTTCCTATGTATCTCCATGGCAAGGAATAAATGTCCAAATAATTCATCTGATGATGGCTTAATGTCTATTGGGGACTTCAACAGCCTACTACCAAATGAGATTGACAACGGCTTACTTCAGAATGGGGGAACAACGGCTTACCACTGATTGAGTTCCCTAGTTTAACGTCATGCAGGATGGTGGTGAACCAATGTGAATGAGTACATGAGGCCTAAATAGATGGTCAGCTAGATCATTAGGGAGGCTTCTTACATACCGTGACATAGAAAGGATCGAAGTCCATGTAGTTTAGAAAGGGTTTGGGCAAACCGACATGAAGGTGGTTGGAACCAATGGGGTGTTGGGCTTGAACCTCAAAGAGGCTTCCAACATTCCTCTCCTTGGAAAGGATCGAAGACCATGTAGTTCAAAATGAGTTTGTGTACCAACAAGAGGATGGTCGGGACTAATGGATGGTGGGCTTGAACCTCAGGGAGGCTTCCTATGTACCTTTCCTTTTCAATGATCAATGACCACATAGTTCAGGTGGTGTGAACCAGCATGAAGGTGGTCGGAACCAATGGGGTGTTGGTCTTGAACCTCGTGGAGGTTTCCTACGTACCCTACCATGGTAAGGATCAAAGACCATGTAGTTCAGGTGGAGTCGGAAACTAACGCGAAGGAGGTCGGAGCGACCGGGTGTTAGGCTTGAACCTCAAGGAGGCTTCCTACATACCTTATCTAGGAGATAAGGATCAAAGACCTTGTATTTATTAGAATAAGGAATTTTGGGTCTTACACTCTGAGGCATCCCAATTTGTTGGTGAAAATAAGTGAAGGGATCCGGGAACAATTGGTGTTGGGCTTGAACCTTATGGAGGAATCATATGCACCTTTCATTGGAAAGGATCAAAGTCAACATAGTTTAGGTATGGGGTGTGGGGATTACACTCTAAGCTTCATATATAGGATTTCATGGTTGATGCTTGCTCTATTCCCACGTGAGTCATGCTCTGTGTGAGAAACAAGAGGCAGTAAGGACTTAATGACCACAACATAATGGTGCTTCCATGAAGGGTGGTGAATTGGTATTATGCACGGAAGCTGCTTGAGTGCTGCTATGGAGCGACAATAATGCATGGGGATTACGTAGGGAAGATGTCTGGGTGCTGCTATGTAGCAGCAATGGTGAATGTGGATTACGCAACGAAGCTTCTCAGGAGCCGCTATGGAGATGAAATGGAAAATGGGGCTAACACAAGAAAGCTGCCTGGGTGCTGCTCTGGAGTGCCAACGGGGGATAGGGTTTACGCGAGGATGTTGCTCGGATGCCGCTATAGAGAGGTAACAGTGAATTGGGCTTATGCAAGAATTTTTCTCGGGTGACCTTGTGGAGCAGCAATGTTGAATGAGGCTTATGCATGGAAGCTTCCCAGGTGCTGCTATAGAGCGGCATTGGTGAATGGGTTTTACGTAAGAAGTTGGATGGGTGCCACTATAGAGTAGCAATTGTGAATGGGGCTTGCACAAGGATGCTGCTCTTGTGCTGTTATGTAGCGGGAATGATGAATGGGGATTTCACAAGGAAGATGCCTTGGTGCCTCTATGGAGGCGAAATGGTGAATGGGGCTTATGCATGGAAGCTACACGGGTGCCACTATGGAGCTGTAATGGTGAATGGGGCTTAAACATGGAAGGTGCATGGGTGCCGCTATGGAGCCACAATGGTGAATGTGGATTATACAAGTATGATTCTCGGATGTCGCTATGGAGTAACAATGCTGGATGGGGCTTACGCGAGGATGCTTCCCATAGAGGACTTCATGGTTGTTTTTACTATTCTAATCCCTCGTGAGTTGTTCTCGGTGTAAGAATAAAGATTCAACAATGACCTGGCGATCACAACGCAAAGTTGTCTCCATAAAATGTTTTTAATGGGGAATGCACATGGAAGATCCCCAGGTGCCCCTACAGAGCGACAATGGTTCATGGGGATTACGCGAGGAAGCTGCCCGGGTGCCGCTATGGAGTGGCAATGGTAGATAGGGATTACGTGAGGATGCTACTCGGGTGCTGCTACGGAGAGGAAATAGAAGATGGTCCATATGCAAGGAGGTTTCCCGGGTGCCTCTATGGAGAGGAAACAGTTCATGGCACTTACACAAGGAAGCTACCTATGACATCTTCCTCGTGTCTGGACAAGAGGGCATCCCAACCCATAGGTGGGTTGAGGTCTTCAACTTTTTGCTAGTGAACAAGAGGAATAATGTCAAGGGTGTGGAATTAGTCGGAACAAAGTGATATGAAAATTTTGAATCACATGCCTGACATTCAGAACGTGGTGAGGGTGGCGTGGTGATGAAGGATAATAGTTGACCTTGTTCGAAACACAGCATCCATATCGCATTTTCCTGAAATGGGGAAATACAAATGTGGGTTGATTTTTGACCGTGTTCGAAACACATGACCTAACTAAAAGTTTCATCCAAATCCTTATGGGGCATTGGCCCAGGATGGTAGGTGAGCCGATGTGGCATGGGACTAGGCCGTTAGGGGGGGGGCTTCAAATATGTAAGTGGTTGAAGATCCGAATACAGGACATGCAAAGCATTAGGTGGAGAGATGAAATGTTTGAATGGATTCCAATGCTCTTGAAATTATTCTAATGTAATCATGCCATGAGGCATCTCATGATTATCACATAAGGCATTTTTTATTTTGAACAAGAGGCATCCTATTATTGAATGATAGGAAAGCTTCATTTTATAGTCATGTACAAAGGACTGCTGGCATCTTATACTTGGAAAAATCGGAATCACTTTTTTGGATCAAGAGACATCCTATATTTTTCATATAGGGTTAACAACAGTTTAAATTCATATAAATTGGTCTATAGGCATCCCTTTCTTGGAGGATAAGTAATCTCTTGTATGGAGCAAGAGGAATCCAATTATTTGTCAGATACGGATTACTATAGTTAAAAGTCATGAAGATTGGACTATTGGCCTCACATGCTTGGAGAATAAGGAAAATCTTGTATGTAGCAAGAGGAATCATATTATTTATCATATAAGGATAACTAGAGTTTAATGTCATGTAGATAGGTTTATTGGAATCTTTTTCTTTGAGCATAAGGCATCTCTAGTTTGGAGCAAGAGGAAACATATTATTGGTCATATAGGAAGTACTACAGTTTATAGTTGGGTAGATAAGACTATTAAGAATAAGGCACCAAGAAATGTTTGGTATTGGGACTTACACAATGGAGGCCCTTTCTGGTTTAACCTAGAATAGGAGTCTAGTGATGGGGGTTTGGATGAGTTGGTTGAGGAATGGTTCCACTCAAGGTACGCGAGGGGGATTGATGAAGAGAATCTCCACTCACGACCTGGGAAACATAAATAGTGAAATATGTTGACTCAAGGTGTTTCATGGTGTGCAAAGGAGTATCTAAAATCATGTTATCCCATAGGTGGAAGGAGGCAGTGCATTAGGATGCAATGGAAATTGTCGACGTCCAGGCCTGAAAACTTCATAGTGCGACTGTCCATTTTACATGGGGGTGAATAAATGTATGAAAGGGACCATACCTAAGTAGAAGAGGGGGTGAAGGGGAACATCCATTGTGGTATTAACCTATGGGCATGAAGTTAGAAGCCTCACAAAGGATAGGTCCTCGCAATGTTGCTTCGCGGATCAATAGGGGGGCTCGTGGAGCATGCTTTCTCGTGGAGCATCTTCTCAAAATAAAGGTGCTCATAGAGCCTGGACTCATGGAGAAGGTTTGCTAATGAAAGATGCTCATGGAGCATAGAATCATAGATTATCTACGCAATGGAAGCTACTTGCGGAGCATGGACTCATGGATATGCTATGTGACGGTAGCTGCTTGAATATCATGGACTTGTGGAGTAGCTTCACGAAAAAAGCTGCTCACGGAGCATGGGATCGCAGAGCCACATCATGAAGGAAGATTCTTGTGGGTAATGGCCATGTGGATACAATTCACAAAGGAATGTGGAGCTCAGTGAACTGGGAGATCAGCCGCACAATGGGCGGAGTGACTGTTTGGAGAAGAGGGGTGAGATGGTTATTTATAAGAGAGTGGCACCACGAAGCAGAGCTCGCTCGACATGAAGATAAAGCTTACTCCATGATGTATTGTGAACGTCAAAGGGGTTCATGGAGAATCCTTCCTCCTTGTTTCATGGATGGTTCGTGAATTTCAAAGGGGTTTACAGAGCATCACGCCTCTTTGTTTCGCGGTGGCACTCTGCGATCGTGGAGGGGCTTCGTGATTGGACTTCGCGAACCAGTTTTCCAGCCCAACATCAAATGTCCATAACTCGTAATCCGTAACTCCATTCAGGCCCAACGACATACCAAATATAATCTTGAGAAATGTCCTACAATCGTGGATCATGTATCAGAGAATCTATAATATTTCTAGGACATGATTTCCTGTGTAAAAAAATGCCCCCTATGAATGGGGTCCAACGAGGACGAGGCGGACCGTGTTATGAGGAAATTACTGAGAAAAATGCATGAATTGGGGACCATTGTATCTCGGTCGTATTGAGAAGATAGTAGACTAAATATTTAAGCCTTTGGGATCCATGCCCGATGTGGGAAATAAGAGATAATATGAGTTCATGTACTAGAGTGCTAAACAACGGAAGGTGTGAGGGGATCATAATGGGTCATTGACCATAACATGGGATAATCCTAAAAGAGAGAGGCATTATAGCTGGAGAATAGGGATCTCTAGATAGCCGACATGCTTCTCCCACTGTGATCTAGTGCACGAGAAGTGTAACGTTAGGAGTGTTAGAATCAATCCAAACATAGTGGAGTTTAAAATGTGAATCGCAATACACAAAATAGGGAACACTGTGGGGGGGGGGTGGAATGACATTGAAGAATAACTATTGACCATGTTCGTAACACATTATGTTTATTGCATTAGCTGAAAATATGGGTAACACATGAGGGCTGAACGCTGACCATTTTTGAAACATGGGGCCTACCTCAAAATGATACCCATTAGTCTTACGAAACGTTAGCCTAGGATAGTAGGAGAGCAGTAGGCTGATCATACATACTGTTAGGGGGTTCATTCAAATGTGAAAGGGGATGAGAGTACGAATAAAAGGGAACGAAAAGTTTGGAGTGTGGAGTGATGGGTTATTTGACTGAAATCCAATGACCTTGATGTTAGGACACTACGGTGGAGACACATTGGGTGGGCGCATCAGTTTAATCTGGGATCAAACATAATTCCAAATACGAGCTCTCTTGTAAGGACCTGGAATGATTTTTAGTTTTACGTCATACCAATAAGGATGATGCACACATAGTTTAATGTCATACAGTGAGGATAGTGAACATAGTTTAAAGGTCAATCTTCCTCGACCATGATCGGGGCTGAGGGGCCAGAAGGGTTAATGACACTGGGGTTGGGTATAAGGTGGCATTCTTGGGCGTCACTACATATACCATAATATTTATAATCAAGCCAATCATAGTTTTGATATAACATTTTAACGTCTTGTGGGATGAGGATGGGCATGGATGCTCCAGTACAAATCCTACCAATACTACTAATCCCAGATGAGTTGTACTCGATGTGGGAAACAAGAAGAAGTGGTGGTACTTTCCTGACATAAGAAATAACATTTTAGGGGATAAGGGACACTTGATGAATGTCATCCCAATGATGATGACACATCCATGTAATTCTCCTAGATGCGCGATGAAGTAATGCAGAGTATGTCGGAATTCCACTTAATCATAACGAAGTGGAAATGTGTTAATCATAATGCTCGAGATCTGGACCACAATAATTTTGGTGTGACGATACGGTATAGCTTTTGACAATCATCAAAACATTGTTTTCCACATTGTGTTATCCTAGAATGGGAACAGACAAATGAGGGTTGACCGCTGACCTTCTTCGAAACATGGGACCTGCCACAAATGTCGTCTGAGATCTTTAGGTATGTTGGCCCAAAATAGTAGGTGACCCATAGAGGAATGAAACCAGACCGTGAGGGGGGTCCCTTTGTATGAGTAAGAGGATGAGGATCCATATAACAGGCTCACGATGCTAGGACATGGAATGAAGGAAATGTCCCCGTGAAAATTTCACACTTCAGGCTCTTTGTCAAAACACAGTTGAGTACGGAAATGCGACGTATCAGATAGTGGGAGTCGTATCCATTCAAAAAGAAAAGGGTCCTCAGGTCACACACATTCAACCTAAGTTCCATGGGTGGACCATTAAGTGGGTCTTGATTTAATGTAATATGCGCAAGGTGGCGAAATAGCCAAACATGACGCGTAGTTCCCATGGGGAGATCATATTTTTGGGTCATGGAACTCAGATCGCGCTAGGAAAAGTCAGGGGATGCACCTATTCAGGCTTTTGAAAACCATGACTTGAATGAGAAAATAAGTGGTACTCACCACAACACATGTTCTAAAATGCGTTAGGGCCATGTGTCCAAATAATAAGGGACATTATTTGTAAATTCCAAAGGATAGACCCAGAGAAAAAAATGATTGGGCATTATTACCTGTCCCATGATGATGGGAATCAATCCATACATTATTCTGGAAGATGTCTTGTAGTTTAACATCATAAATAAAATACATGGTGTGGCCTTAGTTTATGGTCATAGAGATTGGACAGCAGATGGTAGGAAATAAGGGACACACATCGATGTAATTTCATTACCCAGCGTCAATGAGGACATGGTCCGGATCACTGTGCACTTCATGGGGGAGGATTCAGGTCGATGGAAAAGAAACATAAGTTAGGCTAGGCCCAAGGGAAAGTTCATGGGCGTTCCTACGTATCCCATGTGGGTGGTAATCATG
Source organism: Viscum album (assembly GCA_963277665.1). Lineage (NCBI taxonomy): Eukaryota > Viridiplantae > Streptophyta > Magnoliopsida > Santalales > Viscaceae > Viscum > Viscum album. The sequence continues at coordinate 1,665,993,219 of OY728137.1, forward strand.
CCATACATAGTTCCAAAAGGTCGTGCATGTATGGAGCATGCACTGAATGAAACATTATTTGATAGATATTGTTTTTTCCTTAGGATGATTTTTTGTTTTTTGGAGTAGTGGTGGACATTGGATAGAAATTCAACACATATCCACAAAAATATAGTCGTGTGAAGGCGTTGACATATGGTACGGTGTATGAACGATACAAAACATGATGCCTCCTTGAGTGAGGATATCATGGTGTTGTGTCATTTTTCATCCTGCAGACAGGACAATAATGTCATAGTTTAGGGTCATGTGATGGGACCAACCATGATTTTATATCATCGTTCAGGATAGACGCAATAGTTTAATGTCATGTGGGAGTAAGCATCATAGTTTAAATTCATATGGCGATGATGTATACAGGAGAGATGAGGCTCCAGAGAGGATGTGCATTACGTGATAAAGCATACCCAATGTGAATGAGGACATGGTCGACACCATACCGTGAAAAATTCCGAGGAGGAAACCATGGGATGAGGGGCCAAGAAAGATTATAGGATAAGGGGTAGGAGAAACTTGGTCTAAATTTAACTGGACTCGAAGAAGAGATGTCTGGGTGTTCCTATGTATCCCATGAGAATGGGAATAAAGATGTATGTAGTTCAAAAATAGATCTTTATTTATGGTCTTACAGATCAGACCATAGAGGAGAAAAGTCCTTCCAAGTAAGTGAAGACCTCAACCCAAACCCTAAGCCCATGTGTGTCAAACTCAGTTTTGGAAACAAGGGCTGGGAATGCATGCCAAAGGGATATCAGTGTGGCACCCTGAATGATTCCTTTACCACATCTATTGTCCACCTAACATGAAAATGTGCTCTAAGGGATTGTTCCATGAGTGTTAGAATTCCATTTGTACATGATGGAGTGGAAAATAAAGTGAATCATGTAACCAAAATTCAGGGATTGAGGGGGATGGCATGATGATGGAGGATAACTATTGACTGTGTTTGAAACACAACATTCATATCGCATTAGCATGAAATGGGGACAAAAAAATGAGCATCGACCACTGACCATATTCACAACGTGGGATTTGTAATGGTCCAAATATGGAGCCACAAAACTAATGCCCCAAACATAGTTTTCCATATGTCTTCAAGCACATTTCCCCAAATGCTAGAGGCTGCCGACTAGCAGCGAGGGCGTTGGTGAGTCATTGGGGAAACTATGCCATCATTTGGTAAAGTATGCAAGGGTGGGGAAATAACATTCAATATCAGAAGCAGTAAACAACATATAATAACTGAAACTAAATAGTGGAAGCAATGAACATATAGTAATGATAATAATGACTCAGCAGGACAAGTATCTAAGGAAAGCAGCAAACACAACAACGTGATGAAATACAACTGAGAAATAAAGTACTTAAAGTAAACAGCAACTCCAGCAGGATCGCAAACCTAATCTCGGTCTTATGCTCTCCTGGTCCAACCAGCAATCATGTACCTGAAGTAGAAGGGCCACAATCCCAATCCCCACCTGCAACCATATAACTTGTTTGAGCTGAAAAGTAGGACCAAAACAGTGTGTGAGACTAATCCCAGTAGGAAACCACCACAAGATCTGTGACCTACTGTAAGTGAGCAATATAGAAAAAGAAATTGAAATAAATGCAGCAGAGATACATGAGTACACTAATGTAAAAAATCCTACAAATACACATTCACATTTATTTATTAATTCAGTTCAATCATTTAATTATCAACCAATGAATCTGGAAAACAGCTCTATATTCCCAAGGCATAGCAAGTAACACAACAGGTATCTCAGCTGACTACCTAAACAACAAGAAGGGAAAAACCCAAGTTTGTTCTTTGGATTATTGGAATCTTCACAAACAACCAAACAATATTCACACTCACTCTCTGGGTGGTTCATACTGGTAGACCCCTCTAGTTAATTAATCAAACAAAGTCATAGGCACTCTAGGAAGCTCTCACTGTCAATTCCCCTACGGTCTGGTAACGATAGTTATAGACTCTGTGAGGAATAACTTACATCTAATTCCCTATGTAGTCTCGATATGTAACTAATGAAACATTGAGGAGGCAAAAATTCAAATTCCCATAGGTCCTGTGAATGATACTAATTTATAACAGACTCTCTAGAGAATCCCCTAATCATTAATTCTCTCTTTAGTCTACCACACCAGGTTCACATAGCCCTGAGAAATCCATTCATGTGTAATTGACTGTAAACAGCCCTATGTAAGTTCAACAACTACATTTATAATAGAAACAATGAATCAAAAACATATAAATAGTAGGAATTACATGCAATCAAATATATCAATGCATGGAATAAATTCATCAAGGTCTGCCTCATAGACAACCTATGCCAAACAATGATAAATAACCAAAACAAGGGAAACACCCATGGGGTGATCCTCAAACATACTAATATGCAATCACTATTCATCTAATGGCCTCATGAAAACTAGAAATATATGTTAGATAATAATATAGGATCAAAACCCAAACTCGAGATACCTGAAACATGGGAATCCGACACTTTTTTCCCAAAACTAAATGTCATAAAACATTAGGAAACAAACCACCTACCTCGATCCTAGGAGATTTATATACTTGAACCTCAGGTCGTGAATCAAACTAGAATAGCGTAAATCTGCAAAAAGGTCTAAAAATTTCAACCAACGATAACTCTCATAAGAGAAAGAATCAGGGAACGTGGCCAAAAAAGAACCAAAAACTCACCGCTGCGATTCTATTGCAACTGATGACGTTCGATTCGGGTAAACGATGACGTATCGGTGGCTCAGAGAAGATTTGCGGTCGTGCCCTTGCTCTCGGTCGAAGAATCCAGAGAATAATATGTTTTTTGGGTTAAGACATGACCTTGTTCCGTTTAATGAGAAAAAGAATGTACGCGGTGTGAAATTTTGGAGTACACGACATGTACAAGGATTTTTCGTACTCCACATTAAGCGGCCTCCACATCTCCTCTACATGGTCGTGTGTGTGGCCATGAAACGGCCAACACACAGCCTTGAGTGGCAACAAAGTACATGGAATGTACTTATAAATTACATAGAGTGTACTTAGAAAATATCCAGATTATCCTCTTTTTCCCAAAAACGACCAGAAACGGAAAAAGTACCGGAAAAGAAGCTCTGAGTTCTTGAAAACTTCCCCCCTTAAGAAAATTCATCCCTAAATTTCCCTAGAATTGACCAAAAGATGGAACCCCGAACAACTCCAGCCAATATGATCGTATATCAGCCTCCCACTCACAAGTCTCGTCCTGTACACCTTTGTGCTGTCGTAGCACCCGTACCAGAGGAACAAACAGACAACGGAGTACCTTTGCACTAGGATCAACAATACTGATAGGATTCTCCTTGAACGATGCATCCTACTCCATCTCAACCTCCTCGGGTTGAATGATATAAGATGGGTCTGAGAAATAGAGTCTAAGTTGAGAAACATGGAAGACGTCGTGTATAGCCTGGTACCTCTGAGGTAACTTCAACATATAAAAAACCAGCCAAACTCTCTCCAGAACCTCAAATGGCCTGACGTATCTCGGTGAATGCTTACCATGTCTCCAGATCATCTTGTGTCCCAACCACGGGGTAACATGTAGGAAAACCTGATCTCCGACCATGAACTCCATAGGTCGTCTCTAATGATCAGCATATGATTTTTGTCGAGACTATGCAGTAGCCATCCACTTCAGAATCAACTACACTTGTTTTGTGGTCTCCTGAACAAGACGAGGTCCCACCATAGCTGCCACTCCTGCCACGAGCCAAAACAAGGGTGATCGACACGGCCTACCATACAAAGCCTCGTAAGGTTCCATCTGAAGAGGTGCATGAAAATTATTATCTTAGGAAAAATCCACTAGAGGTACATGTCTCTCCCAAGAACCTCAAAAATCAAGGAAGCATGCTCGAAGAATGTCATCTACCACCTGAATCATGTGCTCTGACTGGCCATCTGTCTGGCGATGGTAACTTGTATTCATAAGTACCTATGCACCCAAATCACTCTGTAGCCCTTTCTATAAATGTGATGTGAAGTGGGCATCCCTATCTGAAGTGATAGTCCTTGTAACCCCATGCAATAATACAATCTCACAAATTTACAACAGTCCAAGCTCATTAAATCCGAAGGTCTCCTTTATTGGAATGAATTGAGAAACCTTCGTGAGCCTGTCAATGACAACCCATACCACGTCATTCCCTCGATGCGATCTCAGTAACCCTGTCATGATTTCCATCATGACATCATTCCACTTCCACTCAGGAATGGGTAGCTGTTGTTAAAACCCTTCTGGTCGCTGGTGCTCCGCCTTCACCTACTGATAGGTGGAAAACCTCATGACTAAACCAGTAACATCTCTCTTCATACCTGTCGACCAATATTGGCGGTGTAGATAAAAATACATATTTTCGACACCATTAATGAACTTTATAGTGAGTAATTAGAGTCCCCCATAATCTCCATTCATATATATGTTTGAACCCTTAGGTGTCCCTGGAATCGCAATATCTCATCCTCACCTATGGTCTATCCGAGAAGAGGGTCCTCTCCTAACATGCTTTCCCGTAGGACTAGGCCTTCAGAATCTAATAGCTCCCTCATTCGAACTCGGTCATGAAGGGTAGAGGTAACAACTACTGAAGAAATAAAATTCTTACCATGTCTGTTGTGTACTTCGAAATGAATTTCAGAGAATAGAGCTATAAGCTGCCACTCACTGCTGGCCTCCTAAACTGCCTGTATATGTGTCCTCCTACTCAGTGCGTATTCCACAGCCTTGCCATTCCTAGGCTTATAATCAAGCTCAAAATCGAAATATTGTAGGTAATCGACCCACCTCTGTTGTCTCATATTCAAGTCACACTACGTGAAGATATTCACGAGGATCTTGTTGTCAATATATACCAAAAAAATGCTCTCCCAAAAGATAATGTCTCTAAAAATGAAATACATGAACAACTGCAGCCAACTCCAGTTCATGCGTAGGATAGTTCCTCCCATGTGTCCTTAACGGCCGAGATCCATATGCAAAATCACGATACTCCTCCACAAGCACTCTTCCAACACTGATGCCAGTTTCATCATAGAAAACTATATAACTCGTTCCAGGCTCCGGAAAAACTAGAATCGGTGCTGAAGTCAGTCTCTCCTTCATCTCCTAGAAGGCTGAATCGCAGGCTTCTAACCAAACATACTTTACCCCTTCCTAGTCATGCCCATTAACGGCACTGCTAAGCGCGAGATGTATTGTATAAACCGCCTGTAGTAACCATCCAGCCCTATGAAACATCATAACTCGAAGACATTCTTCGGCTACTCCCAGGTAACTACTGCTCTCACCTTCTCTATGTCCACCGATAATCATTTCTCTGAGATGACATGACATAGGAAGTGAATCTCATCCAACCAATAGTGGCACTTAGAGAGATTAGAATATTACTAATTATCCCTTAGTGTACTCAAAATGATCGTAATATGGGTAGCATGGTCGTGTAGAGTGTGAGAGTACACCAAGATATTGTCCACAAAAACCACCATGAATGAATCCAAGTAAGGAGGGAAAACACTGTTCATCAACACCATGAAAACTTATGGAGCGTTTGTGAGACCGAACGGCATAACCAAATACTCATACAGACCATACCTTTTCTGGAAGGTTGTAAGAGGTATATTAGATGGTCTGACACGCAACTAATGGTAGCCAGATCTCAATTAGATCATTGAGAACACTTTGGATCCTTGAAGCTGATCAAAGTGATCATCTATTAGTGAAAATGGATATCGGTTCATGACCATCACCTAGATCAGTTTCCGATAATCCACATAGAGCCTAAGGGTGTTGTCTACTTTCTTCGCAAATAGGACTGGAAAACCCCATGGAGAAGTACAGGGTTAGATGAAACCCTTTGCCTATAACTCCTCCAACTACTTTTTGAGCTCATGTAACTCAGGTGTACCCATCCTATAAGGAAGAATGGATTCCAGTTCCGCTCTTGGAACAAGCTCAATAGAGAAGTATAACTCACTCTCCAGAGGAAAACCTGAAAATTCTTATAGAAAGACATCTTGAAAGTGATCAACCACTGGAGGAAAATCCCTCTAAGAAGTCCCCTGGTCATCCAGATATAAGCTAGTAATCTGGGCGGTAACACCACCAAACCTATGATGCTCTAGTCTAGCTCTGCTCGCCTGGACATCCCATTCACCCTTGTGAAGAAAAGATCCAACCTCTGGTGATGTGAAACATAGCCTATAAAGTTATAAATCGACAAATCCCTAGAAGGGAACTAACCAGTCTATCCCAAGTATGACATCATAGACTGTAATCTCAAAGACATAAAGAATCCACAAAAAAATTACACCCACCAACCTCAACGGGGTAGTCTATGCACTGAAGAATGCTAGAAGTTATAATTCCCAAGAGAGTGTCTAGTATCATCATATCCTCAGAAGTATAACAGTAAGTCTAAGTCTCTCCACAGTATGCACAAAAGTAAAGCTATGAGATGCTCCTATATCAAAAGGTGTAGAGGATAAAAGTGAGGCTACTAAAATACTACCTCGAATTGTAGAAGGTCCAGCATCCTACTTCTAAGGAATCTGCACTATAGAAAATGTCTGACCGGCACCACGGCTCTGTGTAACAGCCTGAGATCCCTAGCTGACCCTCCCTAGCCTGACCATTGGGTCCATGGCCTCTACCTTGTACTGAATGACCAAAATAACTTCATCCCCTAGTCTGATACAGAACTGGTAATCATTATCTTGTATGTGGAGTCGAAACTGATCCTTCTTCACTAGCTACTGGAAGGAGAACCTTGCAAGAAATGTTGCAGATGACCCATCATTCCACAAGATCGGCACTCCATGGGGTCTCTCGGCCACTGAGGCTTATTATTCCAACTTTTTCCACACTGATAGAACACCATTTGGTTTCCAGAAGGAAGATCACATCTACCATAAGGAATACATCCCTTCCTCAGGTCAACTCGTGTAGACTCTCGGTGGCGCTTCCTGCTGTATACATGAAAGGAATCAACACTGGATGCTGAACCACCCTGGTCCAGGACTCATGTCTCCTACATATTTCTTTCCGTTAAAAGTTCCTAGTTGAATATTAGTGTAATAGAAGTCAACTGAAAGATTTTCACATGTGATCTGATGTCCAGTCTGAGGCCTTCCGCAATCTTCATAGCTAAAAACAGCTCGTCATTCCCCAGAACGGGAGTGAAACTTTGTAACTCTGTGAAGCGAGAGGAATAATCCACAACTGTCAGAGTACCCTTCTTCATGTTCATGAACTATTTGGCACTGTAAGTCCTCAGCGTCGCCGAGTAGAAGTAGTCGTATTACGTATGCTGAAACTCATCCCAAGCCATAGCCTGTTGGCACCCTGCCTGGGAAACCACATACCAACATCTCATTATAGAATCTTGCAGTATATAAGTCACGAGATTCACTCTCCCCTCCAGAGGCTTCTCTATGTTCTCGAAGATGGATAATATAACTAATAGGAATGACTCAACAGCCTATGATTCTCCATCCCCTGTGAACTTGATAAGATGTTACTACTGAAAAAATCACATCAGCTCTACCATAGATGGGGCAGGATACTGAACTCCATGTAAGGTCTTCATGAATCACATGAAACCCTCTCTGAACTGAGTATAGAAACAATGTCTGGAATCAATGCAGGTTACATGTACGGAATGATCGGCGAAACTACTAGTAGTCCCTGATCTACCGTTTTAGGCATACAGTCACTACCTTGCAATTGACAGAAAACCATAGGGTGTCTCAGTGCTATAGCTCTGAAAGGTCAAAAGCACACCTTATATTCAGGATTAAATATGACATAAAAACTGATTTTACAAGAAGGGACAATTAAATGAAAGCATTAATGTTATGGAAAACATGACTAAAAGGCGTGTATAAAAACTACACGACGTGTTCTCTTAGGACCCTCACTTGGGCATGTACTTCTACCTAAACAGGTCGTGTAACACCCCAAATACACCGTGTGTTGTCCCAACACACGGAGTGTACCCGAATCCTCTTTCCCTCCCTGGGTCCTTATACATGGTTAAGCAACGCGTCTCTCCTAAGAAAAACCAAATGGCGTGTTCAATGGAGACACGACGTGTACTAGACATGCCTAACTTGGCTCGTGTTGTTATCGACACATCCTAACACATGGCCAACACTACACAGAGTGTTCCAAACAAACATGATGTGTACGAGGAAGGGTATCACAATCCCTTATTGTTTGAGACACGACCGGGTACCTAGATCAAACTACATAGCATGTATGATTAAAACACAGCGTGTATGTGAAAAGATAACACGACCCGTGTTGTTCATGACATGACCGGGGTACCTATTTCAAACTACACAGCATGATAAAATATTACATGATGTGTTTCTACAAGATTTTTCAGAACCATTCTTTTCTGCCCACACAGTCAGTGACACAGTTAAAAGACTACACAGCATGTATGAAGAAATTACATGCCGTGAATTCGGGGTTTTTCTAGGCAGTAGCTAAAAAAATGCACTGAAGCCTAGAAAACAGTGAAAAAAAGAGTTGAGGTGCCAAATTCCAATCCATGAGGGCCCATACTCTCCGTGAATCAAAACTTGGTATCCCATACAACGTATATAACTTTTAAACAGTATAACAAAATCATGATCCGCCAAATTCTGATCTTGGGGGCCCATAACACCTCTAAGACCAAAGTTTTGCATTCATGATAATGAAGCTCTAAACAAACAATACCATATCACTGTAGCAGGTATTCTATCACAGAAGCTATCACAACAACATGCATAGTATATCAGATGTTCTATCCCAATAGAATGCAATTTATAATGAAATTTATATGGCATGGAAATTTGCATGACATGTGATTTTATAACATGTGCCTATATGATGCATGATATAGAATACCCTCATCTCATTAGGTTTCAATATAATAGAACCACAATCATATTAACTGTAATAGCACAAAACAAGTGCACCACCAAATGGTGAAATCATGTAAACTATTACATTTTCAAAACACTAAAACTATAATATTCGAGGAAATCTGGATTTTTACCTATACACGGGTCCTAGAACTCCCAATAATTTCTTTTTTAAATTTACCTATTCCCGTCTTATCGTTGTCGAATGTTGCTAAATAGTAAGTCAATAGAAAATAAAAGAATATCCTCCCATACCACTTTGTAACGACCCGAATCTGGATCCACTCAACTGGTGCCCTATACCCGGTTCGACACATGACCCCAAGTGCATTTCCCCAAATTCTAGAGGCTGCTGACTAGAAAAGAGGGCCTTGGTGAGTCATTGGGGAATCTATGCCCTCATTTGGTAAATTATACAAGGGAGAGGAAATAACAGTGAATAGTGGAAGAAATAAATAGCATATAATAACTGAAACTAAACAGCAGAAGCAATGAATATATAGTAATGATGATAATGATGCAGTAGGTACAAGTATTTATGGAATTCAGCAAACATAAAAATGTGTTGAAATACATCTGAGAAAAAAGTACTAAAAGTAAACAGCAAATCCAACAACATCACAAGCCTAAACTCGGTCTTATGCTCTCCCTCTTCAACCAACAATCATGTACCGAAAGTAGAAGGGCCTAAATCCCTATTCACACCTGCATCCATATAACCTGTTTGGGCCAAAAAGCAGGACCCCAAAAAGGTTTGAGACTAATCCCATTAGGCAACAACCACAAGATCTATGCCCTACTGTCAGTGAGCAATATAGAAAAAGTAACGGAATAAATGATATAGAGAAATAGGAGTACACAAATGTAAATAAATCCTAAAAATATTCAATAACGTTTATTTATTAATTTAATTCAATCAATTAATTATCAACGATGTAATCTTGAAAACAACTCTATATTCCCAAGGCATAGTAAGTAACACAACAAGTATCTAAGAAGACTACCTAAACAACAAGCAGTGAAAAACCAAAACTTGTTATTTGGCATGGAGGACTCGTCACGACAAACCAAAATATATTCACACTGACTCTCTAGTTTGATCATACTGGAAGACCCCTCAAGTCAAGTAATCATACAAAGGCACATACACTCTGGGAAGCTCTCACCGTCAATTCCCCTGCTGTCTGGTAATGATAGTTATAGACTCTCTGATGAAGCACTTATGTATAATTCCCCCTATAGTATTGATAAGTAACTAAGGACACTGTGAGGAAGCACAAAGTCCAATTCCCATAGGTCCTACGAATGATACTTATTTATAAAATACTCTCTAGGGAATCCCTTATTCGTCAATTCCATCTTTAGTCTACTGCAGCAGGTTCACACAGCCCTGAGCAATCAAGTCGGGCGTAATCGACTGTCAGCAGCCCTACATAAGTTCAAAAACTACTTTTCTAATAGTTACAATGCATCAAAAACATATAAACATTATAAATACATGAAATCAATTATATCAAGGCAGGCAATCAATGCAACAAGGTCTACCTCACAGGAAACCTAGTCCAAACGGCGATAAACAGCCAAAACAAGGGAAACACCCATGGGGTGATCCTTAAAAATACTAAAAAGAAATCAATATTCATCTAATGGCCTCATGAATACGTGAAATATAAATCAAAAAATAATATAGGATCAAAACCCTAACCTGAGATACCTGAAACATGGTAATCTGACACTTTTTTGCACAAAAACTCAAAGACATTAAATGTAAGGAAACAAACTTCCTACCTTGATCCTAGGAGATTGATATAATTGAACCTCGGCCCTTGAATCATCCTAGAATGGATTTCATCTGCAAAAACAGCTAAAACGTTCAACCTACGATAGCTCTGATAAGAGAAAGAATCAGGAAACGTGGAAAAATAAGAACCACGAACTCACTACATCGATTCTTTTGCAACCGATGGTGTTCGATTCGGATAACCGTTGATGGATCAGTGGCTCAGATAACATATTCAGTCGTACCCTCACTCTCGGTCAATGAAGTCGGAGAAGAAGATGTTTTTTGGGTTATAACGCAACCCAGGTTCGTTTAATGAAAAAAAGAAAGTACACGATGTGTACTTTTTGAGTACATGTCGTGTACTTGGCTTTTCCGTATGCCACATTAAGTATCCTTCACATCACCCCTAGATTGAAGTGTGTGTGTCCATGACATGGCCATCCCACGACCTCGAGTGGAAACAAAGTACACGGTGAGTACTTATAACGTACATAGCGTGTACTTAGAAAAATTCCAGATTCTCCTCTTATTCCCAAAAACTACCAGAAAAGGAAAATCATTCCTGAAAAGAAGTTATGTGTTCTTACATGACTCGTATCAATTAGTTTCCTAAAACATTCTAGGACGTTGGGACATAATGTTTGGAGATCCATTAGGTCTAGTATCCAGACCAATTGGGGGTCCCTTGGGGTTTCAAAAATTATGGAAGCCCAAATGAAGGGTAACACAAAGACTGGAAGGTTGGAAAAAACATGTCCAGATAAAATCCCACACTCCAAACGTAGAACCAGAGTGCTCTTGGGAACATTGGTGAATCACTGAAAAGGGTCGAGGGGATGAACTTGAGAGTGGCCAATTTGAAAAGATATGTATTGGATAAAGGGATAGAGAACTTCTTAGGGGAAAGAGGCACATGGTGTGGTTGTTATAGAGCCAACATGAATGGGGACATAAGGCCATGCAACACCACATAACCCTCTCAATTGGAAACTGTAGTCCAAGGGGCCAAGGTGAAAGGGATATTTCTAAGAGATGGGTCTGGACCCAATTTCTAGACATTGGGGTGGTTCTATATATCTCATTACGATGGGAATCAATCCAACCGTAGTTCTAGAAATGGGTAATGTGCAGTTTATTGCCATAAAATAAGGACACAAATGGGTAAGATACCCCACACAAAAGAGGTGTATGGTGTGGTGAGTAACCTGACATGAATGATGACATAATCCCACACCACACCATACAACCCTAAGAGAGAACATGTGTCGGAGACCAAAAAGGCCAAGGGTCCTGAGGTTGGGCTTCTGATATAAACTCTCGGCCAGATTGCAGTTTAACATCATGCAGTGTGGACTAATAAAGGTGTAAGAAACATAAAACAAAGGTTCTGTATGACACTGTGAGTTACCTGACATAATCACACACCACACCGTTTAACCATAAGTGAGAACATGGGCCAAGGGCCCGAGAAGCACAAGGTGTAGGAGGCTGGTCTTATGAAGGAAAATCCCAGCCAGTTCTCAGTTTAACATCATGTAGTGAGGACGAAGGTGGTCATTGTTTATGGTCATAATGCTCGGACTATATATGCCTATTTTAATTTCATATGCGGGGGACAGAAAGGGAGGATCATTGTGCTTATAGAAGACCACAATGTAGAAAAGAATATTGAAGACAATTGTTGGCCAGGTTCACAACACAATATCCACCCATATGTGACCCAAAGGGGGGACACCAATTGATAATCAACCATTGTCCGTATTTGCAACACTAGACCTGCATTAACTTGTCACTCACAATCCTTGAGCGAGATAACCCGTTACAGTAGGAGAGCCCTTAGGGCGAGCATGCATTCCATTCGGGGAACATTTTGGATATAGAGGGTGACAGAAACCCAAATGATGGGTCATGTCGAGAATGGTAGGGCCCCTGTTCGTAGAAAAAATAATAAATGAATGAAGGCATATCTCAATAGGATATATGTGGAGCAACGAAATAGCCCGACTTGAATGAGGACATGAGTCTACACCTCACCACAAAATCCTAAATTAGAACTTGGGCGAGGGGCCGGAAGGGGTCAAAGGACCTGAGGCTGGGCCATAGATGGGATGTTCCATCCATTAAGTATTTTATTATCATGTGGGAAAGGTTTTGAGTGGTTTTACATCATTCAGTTGGGACATATCACATAATTTAACGACCTTTGATATGGATGGTTGTGATCTTAGTTTAAGGTCATAGTGCTTGGTCTGTTTTGCGGTTTATTGTCATGCGGTATGATAATAAGCATTTGAACATCATGACAGATGAAATACAATTTAACGACATGCATGATGATAAACTATTTAATGTAATGTGGGAAGAGATACATTTTAATGTCATACATGATGATAATGATCAATATAATGTTATAAAGGATGAAGATTAAAAGATTAATGTCATGTAGGATAATGATGCAGTTTAATGTTGTGCATGACGATAATGAGCAGTTTAACATCATCACGGATGAATATGAAAAGTTTAACATCATTTAGGACGATGATGCAGTATAATGTCTTGCATTACGATAATGAGCAGTTTAACGTCATGACAGACGAAGATGAAAAGTTTAACATCATGCAGGATGATGATGCAGATTAAAGTCCTGCAGGATGATAATGAGCATTTTAATGTCATGATGGACGACGATGAATTTTTTAACATCCTACAGGATGATGATTCATTTAAAAGTCACGTAGTAAGATAATGAGCAGTTTAACGTCATGATACACAAAGATGAACATTTTAATGTCATGCATGACGATTAAGAATTTTAATGTCATTTGAGATGATAATGAGCATTTTAACATCATGATAGAGAAAGATGAAAAGTATAACATCATGCAGGACAATGATGCAGTTTAAAGTCATGAGGGAGGATAATGAGTAGTTTAACGACATGAATGACGAAGAGGAACAGTTTAATGTCATGCAGGATGATGATGCAGTCTAAAGACATGCAGGATGATAATGATTAGTTTAACGTCATGATGGACAAAGATGAATAGTTTAACATCATGTAGGATGATGATGCAGTTTCCAGTCATGCAGGATGATAATGACTAGTTTAACGTCATGACTGATGAAGATGGAAAATTTAACGTCAGGAAGGATGATGATGCAGTTTAAAGTCATGCTGGATAAAAATTAGCAGTTTAACATCATGAAATATGATGATTAACTGTTTAACATCATGCATGATGATGATGTGGTTTAAATTCATGTTGGATGATAATGATTACTTTATCGTCATGACGGATGGTGATGCAGTTTAATGTCATACAGATTAAAGGTGAACAGTTTATCATTATGAAAGATAATGATTCCACATGGATTGTGCTAGTAAAGGGATGGTCATCTCTTCCCCATTCTGGTGGGATGGGATTATGGGGGAATATATAAGATGGGATTTCCATATATTTCCCCAATTTTATGTATGGATGTTCTTCGTGCGTAAGTTAAAAAACCTCATAATGAACTATCCAAAAGGTGGTGTCAAGGTCACAGAGAGGTCCTCTGGGGTTGATTCAACATTGTAGTTGGGATGATATGGAGTGTCACATGGTTGGTAAGGATGAGAACATTCGCTCAGTCGGGATGGGAGAAGCAACCAGGATCATTGTTATGACTCGGCGATGGAGCCCGAAAGGCGGGGAAGCCTAGAATGTCAGCATGTCTGGGCGAAAGAGCCCCAAATCATTGGATTACTTTATTGATAGTATGATGGGGAGATGAAGCCCAGATGGCATGGAATCCCAGAACGTTAGTACAATGGGGCCATGGATCCTAAAATGTGTGTAATCCTGGAATCTCAATACGACAGGGCAATGTATCCTCGAAGCCGTGGAAGCCCTGAATGTCGGTACGACGGGGTGATGGAGCCTAGAAGGTGAAGAATTCTATAAAGTCGGTATGACGTGGGGATGGAGCATGGAAGGCATGGAAGCCCAGATGTCGGTATGATGAAGCGATGGAGCCTGGAGGCGTGGATGCCTGGAACGTAGGTTCAACAGGGTAATGGAGCCCGAAAGGCATGGAAACATGGAACGTCGGTAGGAGGGGGGTGATGGGGCACAAAAGGAATATAATCCTGGAATGTTGGTATGACGGGGGTGATGGATCCCAAAAGATGATGAAGCCTCAACGATGGTATGACGTGGTGATGGATCCTGGAAGTTGTGGATGCGAAGCGTGTCGGTACATCAGGGTGATGGATCCTGGAAGGTGTGGAAGCCTGGAACGTTTGTATGATGGGGGAGATGAAGCCCTGAAGGCATGAAAATCATGGAACATCAGTATGACGGGGGAAATGAAGCTCGAAAGGTGTTTATTCCTAGACTTCGGTAAGATGGGTTGATGGAGCTCATATGGCATGGAAGCCAAAAGAGTTGATACATCAGTGCAATGGGTTCCGGAAGGCGTGCAAGCTTGGACATCGGTATGACGGGGCGAAGGAGCTCGTAATGAGAATATCCCTTGAGATTCATCCCATATGGTAGGGAATTTTTTTTGATGTAAAGTGAAGACGTCCATGATGGTTGATGTCAGGGATAGGGAGAACCTCTCTGTAGAATGGTAGCAGTGCAGGGAGCACCTCCGCAGTGGCTGTTGGTACTATTGGAGATGCACTATTGGATTGGGGTTGGTTTTCACCTATGTAGCACATGAGGGAGGCGATGTAAGTGAGGATCCAATGTAGTCAGGGGAGGATTCCCCGTGCACTGCTACTTAAGGCGGTGGAGTCTAATAGAAGTTGGTGGAGTCGGGGGAGGATTCCCCTAGTGGGACCTCTTATGGCCGCAGAGTCAGCGAAGAGACCATGGAGTCAGGGGAGGATGCCCCCTGCGTGGCCTCTTTAGGCCACAATGTTGGTAAGGAATTGATGTAGTCTGTTAGAAGATGCCACCAGCGCGACCGCTTCCGGGGGAGGGGTCGGTGAGGAGCTGATGGAGTCTGTGGGCGGATGCCACCTGCACGACCTCTTCCGGAGGTGGGGTTGGGGAGGAGCTGATGGAGTCGTGTGGAGGATGCCACCTGCATGGCCTTTTATGGTGGCAGATTCGGCAATAATCTATTGGAGTTGTGTGGAGGATGTCACTTGCATGGCCTTTGAAGGTGGTACAGTTAGCGTGGAGCCGATGGAGTTGGGGGTAGATGCCCCTTGCACAGCCTCATAAGGATGCAGAGTCAGCGAGGAGCCGATTTTGTTGGGTGGCGGATGCCACCTGCGTTCCCTATTAAGGCAGCTGAGTTGGTGAGGAGCTGATTGATTTTGGTCGAGAATGCCACATGTGCAACCTCTTAAGGCAGTAGTGTCAGCGAGAAGCCGATGGAGTTGGGGAAAGATTCCAATTGCATGACCTATTAAGGATTTGGGGTCTACGAGGGGCTAATGGAGTTGGGTGGAGTATTCCACCTACGCATCCTCTTACGGCGGTGGAGTCAGTGAGGAGCCGATGGCATTGGAGGTTGATGCCCCCCTGTGCTACCTCTTAAGGCGGCCGAGTCCGTGGGGATCTGATGGAGTCGGGTGGTGGATACCTCTTGTGTGGCCTTATATTGTGTCTAGATCGATGAGGAGCTGATGGAGATGGGTGGTGGATGCCACCTCTTCAGACTCTTTAGGTGGTGGGATCGATGTAGAGCCAATGTAGTCTGGGGCATTCCTCCAGCGCGACCTCTTAAGATAGTGTGGTCGGAGAGGAGCCGATGGAGTCGGGGGTGGATGTCCCATGTGCTGCCTCTTAAGGTGGCGGGGTCAGTGATGAGTCAATGGTGTTAGGGGAGGATTCCCCCCACCCAGTCTCTTAAGACGGTAGGGTTAGCAAGGAGCTAAAAGAGTTCGGGGGGTGGGGGTGCTACATGTGTGGCCTATTAAGGTGGTGGGGTCAGCAAGGAGCAGATGGAATCGGGTGACTGATTCCACCTGTGTAGACTCTTGAGGTGGCGGGGTTAGTGAGGAACTGATGGATTGTAGTCTTCACAAACCTTATGGTACTCAACCACTCACATATGAAGGGGAGGGGATTCACAGGGGTGATGCCTCCATTTTCCCAAAATACTATTTCTACTCTCTATTAAAGGAGAAGAGATTCAAGTCGGGTTCACAATTTCTGTTTCCGATAATTTTGCTGGGGTGCATGCATCCATATGTGGAATACGTGCATATTTTCCCCACAATACCGCATTCCAAAGTTGGGCGGCATTCGTTCCTTGTTCAAGGACATTTTCCCCTTGATTGAAACGAGATGATGAGATGTCATTTCTTTCATCTGTGAATTCCTCTTCGGAACTGGTCACCTAGAATGGGACTCACTTAATGATTAAGTCGTGGTTCGTGAGTCTCGTTCCCAGTGCAATATATTTGTGTACAACGTTTAATTAGACTACGTCTTTCTGGAAAACCCATGAGGTCTTATCATGGTAGTAACATTTGGTCGGAGTAGATGACTACATGAGGCGTGTCGGGGCATCTCTGGATGCATGAACATTGGGGAAGTTGTATTCTTCCTCAGAAGAGGGAATCTCAAGGGTGAATAACCTGAGGCATCACATGTAGAATGCGAGGGAATCATATTCCATAGGCATGTATCTGAGGATTTCCTCAGCTTCCCATGTTTACCACAGAGTATGTCTCAAGTTTAACATCTAGCAGAGACAGTTACTCCAAAGGCATGTCTTCTAAGGTTCTCCTAAGAAATCTCATGTTTAATATGATGTAGGAAGTTTGTTTAAGGTCTTGAACAGACGGAATGTGGGTGATCCAAATGGACCATATAGACTGATCAGATTGGTACATCCCAAGGATGGAAGTCCATGTAGGTTTACTAGCTGGATAGATCAGAACACCCGACAAGAGCAGACCCAATATGGTGTGTCCCATAAAGGGAATATGTCACACCATGAAGGCTAATATAGACACCAATGTGGGAGGATCAGGTAGTGTGCACCATAGAATGGGGGAACACCATGGTTTTACATTGATTGGGATTGAATCTCATGGATGTTTCCTACGTACCTACTATAGATAACAGGGATCAAAACCCACGTAGTTTGAAGGGGTGATGAGTCACGGTGTACAAAAAGGACAATGACTAGGAGACATGTCGGGGAAAACATGAGAATTTTGGCCCATGTTTTGTTAGGAGCAGCAATAATGTGTATGACACGATCCCACCAGGATTTGGCGGCCCATGTGAGAATCACGATGGATGATGTAGAGTTGAATGGAATGGAGGGGGAATGAGATGAAACCATCGTAAAGGTCACAATAATGTTTTTCTTGTGCTTCCAAGATACTTATTATGTATCCATGTGTTATGGACTCAATGTTCGTGTAGTTTGGTGGGACGATGGGACACCTGAGGAGGAATTCCGTGAGAATGGATGCATGGATGGGACCCCGAGGAAGAAGTACGTTCGGGATGGGGTATGATATTCCTGGATCACATGGGATCGAGGGATAGACAAAGATGAGACATGGGTGCTGGGAATGAACCTCATGGAGGCATCCTATGTATCCCCATGGCAGGGAATCAATTTCTTCTTAGTTCATCAGATGACATATTACCATCAATTGGGGACTTCAAAGGCTTACCGCTGAATGAGTTTGACAACAGCTTACCACTGAATGGGGGAACAATGGATTACCGTCAATTGCGGTCCACAGTATAATGTCAAGCATGACGTGGGTGAACTGACGTGAAAAAGGACCTGTGGCCTTGATAAATGGTGGGTTTGAACCATAGGGATTCTTTTTTACTTACCTTACCTTGGAAAAGATATATGTCCATGTAGTTGAGAAAGGGTTTGGATGAACCGACGTGAAAGTGGTTGGATCAAATGGAGTGTTGGGATTTATCCTAAAGGAGGCTTCCTAAATAGCTTACCTTGGCATGGATCAAAGACAACATAGTTAAGAAGGGTTCATTTAACCGACATGAGGATGGTCAGGACCAATGGATTGTGGGATTTAACCTCATGGTGGCTTCAGACGTTCCTCGCCTTTTCCTGGATCAAAGACCACATAGTTCAGGTGTTGGGAACTAACATGAAGGTGATCAGAACCAATGGGGTGTTGGGCATGAACCTTTTCGTGGATTCCTACGTACCCTACCTTGGGAAGGATCAAAGACCACATAGTTTAGGTCGAGTGGGAAAATCAATGTGAAGGGGGTTGGAGCGACCAGGTGTTGGGATTGAACCTCAGGGAGGCTTCCTACGTACCTAATTTAGGAGACAAGGATCAAAGACCTCATAGTTCATGGAATGGGGCCTTTAGGGGCTAACACTCGGAGGAATCCCATGTTGTTGGTGAACATATGTGAAGGGAGATGGGAATAATTATAGTTGGGCATGAACCTCAAGAAGGATTCCTAGGTTCCTTTCCTTGGCAAGGATCAAGTTCCATGTATTTTAGGTATGGGGTGTGTGGCTTACACTCTAGGATTCCCAGATAGGATTTCAGGGTCGACGCTTGCTCTAAGCCCACGTGAGTCATGCTTGGTGTGAGAAATAAGAGACAACAAGGACATGACAATCACAGCGCAATGGTGCATCCTTGAAATGTGGTGAATGGGGCATACACATGGAAGTTGCTCAGCTGCCCCTAGGGAGAGACAATGGTGCATGGTGCATATGCATGGAAGCTGCCCGGGTGCCACTATAGAGCGATAATGGTGGATGGGGATTAGGCAAGGAAGATTCCCAGGTTCTGTTGTGGAGCGTGAATGGTGAATGGGGATTACGCAAGAAAACATCACAGGTGACACTATGGAGTGACAATAGTGGTCGCAGCTTACGTGAGGATGTTGCTCGTGTGCCACTAGGGAGCAGCAATGCTGAATGGGGCTTACGCAAGGAAGCTGCAAGGGTGTCACTATGAAGTGCTAATGGTGAATGGGGCTTACGCAAGGAAGCCGCCCTGGTGCCACTATGGAGCGACAATGGTGAATGGGGCTTATGAAAGGAAGGTGCATGGGTACCGCTATGGAGCGGCAATGGGGAATGGGGCTTGTGCAAGGAAGATGCTCTGGTGACGCTATGGAGTGGAAATGGTTAATGGGGATTCACAAGGAAGATTCCATGGTGCCACTATGGAGCGGAAATGGTGACAAGGGTTTACGAAATGAAACTTCCGTGGTGCCACTGAGGAGCGACAATAGTTAATGGGGCTTACACAAGGAAGTGCCCAGGTGCCTCTATTGAGCCACTATGGTGAATTGGGATTACACATGAAAGCTTCTTGGATGTCTCCATAGAGAGGCAATGGGGGATGGTGCTTATGCAAAGAAGCTTCCCGTAGAGGATTTCATGGTCAATGCATAATAATCTAATCCCATGTGAGTCATTCATAGTGTGATAAAAAAAGGCAACAATGACTTGATGATCACAGGGCCGAGGTGCGTCCATGAAGAGAGGTAAATGGTGTTTACATAAGGATGTTTCTTTGGTGCCACTACGGAGTGACAATGGTGCATGGGGATTATGATTTGAAGATGATCGGGTGCTTCTACGGAGCAGCAATGGTGGATCGGTCTTAAACGAGGAAGCTACCTGGGTGCCTCTACAGAGCGGCAATGTTGGATGAGGCTTACGCCAGGATGCTTCCGGGGTAACGCTATGGAGTGTAAATGGTGCATGGGGATTACGCAAGAATGCTTCCAGTGATGTCTTCCAAATTTATGGAAAAGAGGGCATCCCACCCCACTGTTGGGTTGAGGCCATCACCTATATGCTAGTGCACAAGAGGGATAATGCCAAGGGTGTTGGAATTAGTCCAAAAAAGGGATATGAAAATATTGAATCACATGCCAGACATTCAGAACGTGGGGAGGGTGGCATGGCGATGAAGGATAATTTTTTACCATGTTTGAAACACAACATCCTTATCACGTTAGCCTGAAATGGGACAAACAAATGAGGGTTGACTGTTGACCATGTTTGAAACATAGGACATGTCTCAAAGTGTCGTCCAAAGACTTCTGGGGCATTGGCTTAGGATGGTAGTTCTGCCGATGTAGTAAGGGACCAGGCCATTAGGGGATCCCTTCAGACATGGAAATAGATGAAGATCTGAATGAAGGACACACAATGTGTGAGGTGGAGTGATTAAATTTTTGAACGGATTCTAAAACTCTTGAAATTATTCCATTGTAATCATCAAATGAGGCATCTTATGATTATCACATAAGGAATATCTTATTTGGAATAAGATGCATCATATTATTGAATGACAGGCCATGCTATAGTTTATAGACCTATATAGAGGACTGTTGGAATCTTATGATTGGAGAATAAGGCATCTCCTTTTTGGAGCAAGACATATCCTATATTAGTCATATAGGTTTCACTATAATTTAAATTCATATAGATAAGACTATTGGAATCCCTTTCTGGGATCATATTGAATCTCTTTGTATTGAGAAATAGGCATCCTATTATTTTGTCAGATAGGGATTACAACAATTTAAAGTCCTAAAGATAGGACTATTGGCATCCCACACTTGGAACATAAGGCATATCGTGAATGGTTTAAGAGGCATACTATTATTTTTCTGATAGGGATTACTATAGTTTAAAGACATGTAGATAGGAATATTGTCATCTTATGAATAGAGCATAAGGAGTGTATTGTTTGGAGCAAGAGGAAACCTTTTATTTGTCGAATAGGGTGTACTAAAGTTTATATTTGTATAGATAGGACTATTAGGCTTAAGGCACCTAGAAATGGCAGGTGTTGGGACTTAAGCAAAGGAGGCACTTTTCAGTTCATCATGGCATAGGACTTACGTGATGGGGGTTTGGATGAGTTGGTGGGGGAATGGTTCCACTCAAGGTACTCAGGGGGATTGATGGAGAGAATATCAACTCACAATAGGAGAAACAAACCAAGATAAATCTGCTGACTCAAGGGGTTTCATGGTGTGCAGAAGAGTATCTCAAATCATGGTATCCCATATGAGGAGGGAGACTGCTCATAAAGGCGCAGTGGAAATTGCTGACATCCTGACTTAAAAATATCGCGGCGTGACTCTCCATTTTCCATGGGGATAGTGACGGTAAAAAATGGGCCAGCCCGAAGGGGCAGGACTATAGGCCATTGTTGAGATGAATTGGGGGTGTGGGGGCGCATTCCGGTGGTTTTAACTGGTTGGAATGAAGGTATGAGACTCGCAAAGGATAGGTCTTTTTGGAGTATATTAACAAAGAAATATGGGGATCGTGCACTGCGTTGTCTCATAGAGCATCTTTGCAAAGGAAATGTGCTCACGAATCATGTACTCATGGAGCTGGATCACGAAATAAATATGCTTCTGGAGCATGGACTCACCGAACACCTATGCTAAGGAAGATTCCCATGGAGCATGGATCTCCGGATCAGCTACGTGAAGGTAGCTGCTTGCAGATCTTGGACTCACGAAGCTACTTCGCGAAGGAATATGCGTGTGGTTCATGGGCTCATAGAGCTGCTTCACGAAGGAAGCTACTCACAGAGCTATATGAACTGGGTGATCAGCCTCCTAAGGGGTGGAGTGACAGTTTGGTGAAAGGAGGTGAGGTGAGAATTTATAGGGGAGAGGCAACGTGAAGCAGATCTCACTCGGTGCGATTACGGAGCATGCTCCACTGTGGATCATGAAAGTCAAAGGGGTTCACAAAGCTTCACATCTCCATGATTCTTAATGGGATCCTGAATGTCAAAGGGGTTCATGGAGCATCCCACATCCTTGCTTTGTGGAGGCACTCTAGGATCAATGTTGGGGATTTGCGAACAAGCTTCATGAACAAGTTTTCCAGCCCATATTCAAATGTCTATAACTCATAATCTGAAACTCCATTCAGGCCCTACGACCTACCCAATCAATGCTTGAAAAATGGGCCACAATCGTGGATCATATATAGAAGAATCTAGAATATTTTAGGGATTCATTTTCTAGTTTCAAACCCCCCATAAGAAAGGGTTCAGACGAGGATGAGGAGGTAGAGGTGGACCACATTTTGAGGAAACTATTGAAGATAATACATGCATTGGGGTCCATTATATCTCGATCATATTGAGGAGATAGTCGACTAAATCTCTAAGCCTTCATTTTCCATGCTCGGTGCGAAAAGATAGACATAATAGGAGCTCATGTATGAGAGTTCTAAACAACAAAAGGTGTGAGGGGATCATAATGGGACATTGATCATAATTTGAAAGAATTATAATAGAAAGAGGGGCCATAGCAAGAGAATAGGGCTCTTTGGACAGCTGACCAGGTTCTCCCACCGTGCTCTGGTGAAGGAGCAGGGTAACACCAAGAGTGTTTAAATCAATCCTAACAGAGTGGAGTGGTAAATGTGAATCATAATACCCAAATTATGGAACACTGTGGGGTGGTGTGACAATTAAGATTAACTGTTGACCATGTTCAAAACATAGTATCCTTATTGCATTATCCTGAAATGGGGGTAACAGACGAGGGTCGACCACTAACCATGTTCGAAACATGGGGCATAACTCAAAATGCTACCCATTAGTCTTACTGAATGTCACCCCTAGACAATAGGCGAGCCATAGGCCGAGTATCCATACTGTTATGGGGTTCCTTCAGACTTTAAAGAGGAATAGTGTCCAAATAAAAGGGAACTCAAAAGCATTGAGTGTGGAGTGATGGGTTGTTTGACTGGAATCTAACACTTTTGAAATTACGCCACCGTGGTGGAGACAGATTGGGTGGGTGCATCGGTCAGATCTGGGATCAAACATAATTACAAAAATGACATATATGGTAAGGTATTGGAATGATCAGTATTTTTACATCATACTAATAAGGATGATGGACACATAGTTTAAGTCCATACGGTGTTGAAAATACACATAGTATAAAGGTCATACTTCCAGGACCAAGATCAGGGCTGAGGGCCCAGAAGGGTTAATGACCCTAGAGCTGGGCCCAAGGTAGAAATACTGGGAATCACTACGTATCCCATACAGATGGGAATCAAACCGAATATAGTTCTGAGAGCGCAGTTTAACATCATGCGGGATACAGATCTGAATGGTTATTCCAGTACACATCCTACCAAATCTACTAAGTCCGAATGAGTCGTACTCTATGTGGGAAACAAGAGGCAGTGGTGGGACATTCCTGAAAAATGAAATAACATGTTAGGGGGGAAGAGATGCCCAGTGAATGTTGTCCCAATGAGGATTACCCATCCATGTAACACACCTAGATGCGTGAAGATGTAATGTCGAGTATGTCATAATTTTAATTGAACATAAGTATGTGGAATGTTTAAATCATGATGCTTAGGATACGGACCACAATAATGGTTGTGTGATGTTAGGGGATAGCTATTGACCATGTCCAAAACAAAATATCCATATCGTGTTATCCCGTAATGGGGGCAGACAAATGAGGGTCGACCGCAGACCATGTTTGAAACACATGACAGGTCACAAATGTCGTCTGAGATCTTTTGGGGACGTTGGCCCAAAACGGTAGGTGAGAAGAGGTGGAATGAGACCAGACAATTAGGGAGGTTCCTTTGGATGTGGAAGATTATTAGAATCCAAATAATGGACTCACAGAGCTTGGACATGGAATGATGGAAATTCCCCAGTGAAAATTCCATTATTCGGGCTCTTTGTCAAAACACATCTGAGTACAGCAATGCAACGTATCAGATAGAGGGATTCATGTACATTCACAAGGAAAAGGGTCCTGGGGTTGCACGCATTCAACTAAAGGTCATAGGGAGGACCATTAAGGGGGGATTTATTTAATGGATTGTCCATAAGGTTGTGAAATTTCCAAACATGACGCACAGTTCCTGTGGGGAGAACATAGTTTTGTGTCATAGAACTCGGACCACACAGGGAAAAGTCATGGTAAGAACATGGTGTGGAAATTGAAACACCAAACGTGAATGAGAACCTAAAAGGTACTCTTCCCAACACATGTTCCCAAATGAGTTCGTCCCAAGGGGATGAAAAATAAGGGACATGATTTGTAGATTAATGTTGTTGGACCCAGAGACAAAAATGTTTGGGCATTCCTATATATCCCATGATGATGGGAATAAATCCATACATTGTTCTGGAAGATGTCGTACAATTTAACGTCTTTCGGAAATGAGGTGGAGTGGTCTTAGTTTATGGTCATAGAGCATGCACCGCTGATGGTACGAAATAAGGGACACATGGCGATGTAATTACACGACCCTACATGAATGAGGACATGGTTTTGATCACAGTGAACTTCATAGGGAGGATTCAGGTCGAGGGTCCAAAAATGTAAGATATATCGGGCCCAAGGAAATGTGCACGGGAATTTCTACATATCTGATATGGGTGGGAATCAATCCTTAAGTGGTTATAAAAGGTAGTAGAGGACAGGTCTTCACAAAGTACCTTAACAGAGTAATCGGGGCTCTTTGAGTATGGGGTCTCACATAGTATCTTTTCTAAGTAAATGTGCTCACACAGCATGTTCATGAAGGAAAGATTCTTGCACAGCATGGACTCACGAAGATTATATACTAAGGAAGCAGTTCATGGAGCATGGGATCCCGGATCAGGTATGTGATGGAAGCTACTCTTGGAGCTTGGACTCGTGGAGCAGCTTCATGATGGAAGCTGCTCACGGAGACGCTTCGTGAATGAAAGCGAAGCTCCACGAATAGGGAGAAAGGCTGCCCAAGGGTGGAGTGACAGTTTGGGGATTGGTGTCTGATGGGTATTTATAGGGGAGAGGCACCGGGAAGCAGAGCTCCCTCTGCGCGAAGATGGAGTTTGCTCCGCTGTGGATCATGAAAGTCAAAATGGTTCATAGAGCATCCTTCCTCCTTGCTTCGCAGCGGGTTCATGAACTTCAAAGGGGTTTGTGCAATACCCCACCCCTTTGCTTCATGGTGGCGCTCTGCGATCACAGATGGGGATTCACGAATGGGCTTCGTGAACCAGTTTTCCAGCCCAACATCATATGTATATAACTGGTAATTCGTAACTCTATTCGGGCCCTACGGGCTACCAAATCAAAGATTAAGAAACAGGTGACGATCTTGGATCAGGTATGGATGCATCTTGAATATTTTGGGGAAGTTTTTTCTAGTTTGAACAAATGCCCCCCTATGAATGGGGTCCAATGAGGATGAAGAGGTTGAGTTAGACAGTGTTCTGAGGAAACAACTGAGGAAAACACATGCATTGGGGTCCATTGTATCTTGATCATATTGATAATATAGTAAACTAAATCCTTATACCCATGTGATCCATGTTCGTTGCGGGAAATAAGAGACAACAGGATATCATATATGAGAGTGATAAATAAGGGAAGGTGTGAGGGGATCATAATGGGTCATCGATCACCATATGAGAGAATCCTAAATGAGGCAGGGGTCATTGCTGGAGAACATCTCTCTCTGGACAACTGGCCTGCTTTTCCCACTATGATCTGGTGCATGAGAAGGGAAATGTTAGGGGAATCAGAATCAATTTGAGCAGAGTGGAGTTTAAAATGCGAATCACCAAACAAAAAATTGGCAACATTGTGGGGGTGGTGTGACTGTGACGAATAATTGTTGACCATCTTTGAAACCTAGTATCATTATTTTTTTAGTTTTAAATGGAGGTAATCGACAAGGTATGACCAATGAACAAGTTCGAAACATGAGGCCTGACCCAAAATGCTACCCATTAGTCATACAGAACATTAACCCAGGACAGTAGGTGAGCAATAGACCAATCATACCTACTTCTAGGGGGGTCCTTCAGACGTGAATGGGGAATAGGTTCTGAATAAAAGGGCACACAGAGTGTGGAGTGTGGAGTGATGGATTGTTCGACTGAAATCCAACACTCCTGAAATTACTCCACCATGGTGGAGACACATTGGGTGGGCACAACAACTTGATCTAGGATGAAACATAATTCTGAACTGGATCACTCTGGTATGGACAAGGAATGATTAGTATTTTTACGTCATACCAATAAGGAAGATGGAGATATAGGTTAATGTCATACAGTGAGGACAATGCACATTGTTTAATGGACATACTTCCTGGACCAAGATCGGGGCCGAGGGACCAGAAGGGTTAATGACTAAGGGGTTGGGCTTAAGGCAGAATTCATGGGCATCAATATGTATCCCATAAGAATGAGAATCAATCCAAACATAGTTCATAGAGCATAGTTTATCATCTTCTGGGATGAGGAAGGGAATGGATCTGCCAGTACACATCCTACTAATACTACTAATCTCAGATGAGTCGTAATAAATGTGGATAACCAGAAGTAGTGATGGGAAATTCTGGAGACATGAATGAACATGATAGGGGTGAAGGGACACTTGGGGAATTTTTTCCCAATGATGTTGACCCATCCATGTAACGCACCTAGATGCGCGATGAATTAAAGATGTGTTTGTTAGAATTCCACTTGAACATAAGGAAGTAGCAATCTGTGGATCATTATGCTCGTGATTTGGACCATAATAATAGTGGTATAAAGATTGGGTATAGTTGTTGAACATTTTCAAAAAAATAGTATCCATATCACGTTATCTTGGAATGGGGACAGACAAATGAGGGTCGACCGCTTACCATGTGCGAAACACGAAACCTGTCACAAATGTCGTCCGAGATCTTTAGGTACGTTGGCCCAAAACGGTAAGTCAGTCGAGGCAGCATGAGACCAAGCTATGATGGGGTCCCATTGAATATGGTAGAGGATGAGGATCTAAATAATGGGCTCATGAATCCTGGGCATGGAACGAGGGGAATGTCCCCGTCAAAATTCCACACTTTGGGCTCTTTTTCAAAACCCAACTCTGTACGACAATGAGACGTATCAAATTGAGGTTGTCAAGTCCCTTCCCAAGGAAAAGGGTCCTGGGGTTGAACGATTTCAACCTAAGGTCCTAGGGTGGACCATTAAGGGGGGCTTGATTTTGTGGATTATGCACAAGGTGGTGAAATAGCCAAACGTGATTCACATTTCCCATGGGAGATCTCAGTTTAGGGTCATAGAACTCACACCGTGCTAGGAAATGTCATGGGAAGCACATGGTGCAGCTATTGAAAAAACCGACATGAACGAGAACATAAGAGGCACTCTCACCACCACATGTTCCCAAATGAGTTCGGGACAAGTGGCTGAAAAATAAGGGACATGATTACTAGATTCCTAGGGCTAGTCTCGGAGTCAAAAATGCATGGGCCTTCCTATGTGTCCCTTGATGATGGGAATCAAGCCATACATAGTTATGGAAGATGTCATGAAGCTCAATGTCTTGCGGCAGGGATGTGGAGTGGTATTAGTTTATTGTCACAGATGTTGGACCAATGATGGAAGTAAATAAGGAACACTTGTCGATGTAATTACACTACCCGATGTGTTTGAGGACATGGTCTGGATCACCCTGTGCTTATAAGAGGATGTCTCAAGTCGAGGGACAGAAAACTTACATTACGATGGTTCTGAGGCAAAGTGCATGGGTGTTCCTATATATCCCATGTAGGTGAAAATCAAGACATACATAGTTCTAAAAGGATTCAAAGGATAGGCCTTCGTGAAGTAGCTTCACAGAGTAATAGGGGGATTGTGGAGCATGGGGTCTCGTGGAGAATCTTTGTGAAGGAAAGGTGCTTGCGGAGCATGGACTCATTGATCAGGTTTGCGAGGGAATAATGCTCGTGGAGAATGGACTCTCGGAGTAGCTACATGTTGGAAGCTTCTCCAGGAGCATGGACTCACAGATCATCTATGCAAAGAAAGTATCTCATGATGATTGGACTTCCGATGAAACATTGCAAAGGAAGCTGCTCGCGGAGCATTGGGTCATAGAGCAGCTTCGTGAAAGAAAGAGGAGCTCCGTGAACTATGATATTGGCCACCCAAGGGGCGGAGTGACTGTTTGGGGAAGCGGGGTGATATGGGTATTTATAGGGGAGAGGTGCCGCGAAGTAGAGCTCGCTCGACGAGAAGACGGAGCTTGGTCTACAGCGGATCACGAACGTCACAGTGGTTTTTAGAGTATCCCACCTCCTCACATTGTGGTGGGTTCTCGAACATCAATTTTTTCTCAGAGCATCCTGCCTCTTTGCTTCACAACAGCACTCCGTGATCGCAGTGGGGGCTTCACGAATGGGATTGCAAACCATTTTTCCTTCCCATATTCAAATGACTAGAACTCATAATTTTTAACTCTGTTTGGGCCATACGACCTACCAAATCGAAACTTGTGAAACGGGATATGATGTTGGATCATTTATGGTTGAATTATAGAATATTTTTTAGATCAATTTTCCAGTGTCAATAGACACGTAGGGCCTACCTACACATGAAAAATGTTTCAATTTTATTATATATTTTAATGAAATTACATTATATGATATTTATTATTTCCAGAATCATTTTAATGTCATATATATAATATTATCCTTAAACATATAAAAATTACCAGGAATGTAATCCATGAATGAATCACATCACATCACATGGAGGTAGTCAGTTGTACAGATTAGCGATACTATCAAAATATGAAAAATGGATTTTATGGAGGTGTGTGTGAAATAAAGATTTTAAAAGTATAATAATACAATAAATAACATATATATATATATAATCAATCAATAAATACATCCTTTCTTGAGAAGATTTAATGTGAAAACGAATGACATCAGTTCACATGGCAGTGGTCCTTTAAACACACAAAGGATTATTTGGTAACTCGCTTGATTGATGTGTACATGGTTATAACATATTACCTTAATATTATAACATGTTAGTTTTAATAATATACCAAATACATAATATAATTATTTTATAATAATTCTTTATAGATTAGGTGTAAGAAATAAAAAAAAATTCTCATTGATGAATGTTTCATCTTCTTTGGGCATCCTCCTTAGGTATGCACCAATTGATTTCCATGGTGGATTTCAGTACCAAATAAATCATATAGTATGTGAGGAGAAAAATGTGGGAACTATTTTTGGCTAAAATTGGATGAACTAAAATGGGTTGGTGGTGTTATGAAAATAAAAGCGTGGGTGGACTTTTATAATGTATATGAGTATTATAGTTGAATGATTTTGAATAGAAAATGAAGTATCCATGTTTTAATCATGAAACATGGATATAAATTCTAAAAAATAAATATAATATAATATATAAGCTCAAATTATTTCCTTACAATTGAACATTTTAATGTTTTTGATTATATTTATCCCTTAGAATTTTAGTTAAACCCCCTAGAAGACACATTTTTTCTATGATATTTTTTATCTATTTTTTATGTAAATTTTGGTCAAATTTAATTTTACATTATTTGATAATATTAAATATACTATTTCAACATTGATAATAAATTTTTTGAAATTATATTCTAATATGGGGTGAATTATAATTTAATATTAATCAATGGGAATTTATAAAAGATGTTTTTAAATAGAAAATGTTTTAATGTTTCATTTTTATATCATAGTTTAATACGAAATTTATTCTAATAAAGTTAATTTTAACTATGGTTGTTAAAAATGAACTAATTTTACATTAAAAATAATACAAATAATAACTTTTCTTTATAAATTAATCAAATTAAAATGAAATTTTCAATTAAGATTCATTACCTTTCACTATTCATCAAAAAATAAAACCTTATAGAAAAAATTAAAATAAATTACCAAATAAAAATTGGACATGATGAATTTTTTAATGAAAATTATTTTATCAAATTTATTTTCTTAATGTCAAGAAAATTATTTTAATTAATCTTTTCTGAAATATATAATTTTTTTTGAGAAAACTGTTATTTTATGAAAATATAATGTCATTCAGAAGATAATTAATATTTGTTATCAATATGATTAATTTATGAAAAAAAATCTATAAATAATATTTGAATATTATTTATTATGATTTATATCCCTATATTCAATTTCATGATTACAATCACCATCTTTAAATAACTACAATAATAATAAATCATGGTTTTGATGAAATTTTGTGTCACGTGCAACATAAGATAACCCAATGTTTCATTTAGTGTATGAATGAAATTGAGATGCGTTTAACACGAGATATAAATCAGATATTTTTTTAGAAAAACATTTTGTAGAAACATGTCCTGTTACACCAATGGTCAGGTTACTATTCCAAACAATCATGTTTCTATTCTAATTGTAATAAATGTATTCCAACTATCATATTATATTTAATAAATAATAATTATTTCAACTGTTAATAATTTACTACAATTATTCCAAACATTATATGTATTTTACATCTATGTTTTCCATTATTTTACCAATTTTTTATTGATATATTGTAGGTCATTTGGTATGTTATTCTAGTATATGTAATAGATCATATTATTCTAATTCAACTTTACATAATATATATTATTTTTCCAACTGAAATGTTTTTAATTTTCTGTGGTTTAGTTCCTAATTAATGTAATTATTTTTTATATAATTATATTTTTACAGCTTTCTTTTTGTCTTTTATGTGTATTACATAATATAAAATAATATAAAACACTTTTATTTCATGAATCATATATGATCTATAATATAGTATTTTTTATAATAGTCCTATCCGAATTTTTATGTTTAATGAAATTTATGAAAAATCCAATATTATATTCGAGTCTATGTCCATTTTGAAGAACTTTTCTTATGACTGACTTTATATATTTGAATAATTTATGAGATTCCATGAGTGACCCTCCCCTCAATTATAAAAGGGTACCCATACTTTCTCTTACTTACTATAAATTAAGAATTATAAATTATCTACGACCTCAAAAAATAAACAATAAAATTTAATAATCATCATTTAGAGGATATAGACATCCTAACTTTCCATTCCATGTATCATTAAAAAAGGATCCATACAATGACTACCAATAAAGAGGTAATAATATTACTCAACTTCATCTGATTTGACTCTTGTACTAATTTTTATGAGTATATATTGATAACAATATGATAAATTAATTATTGAACAAAATATACTAAATATTTATTATTATTTTCACCATGCCCTTATTTTTACACTTTTCAATCAAATGCGGTGCGATTGTATCTCCCATGTAAACATATAGTTTACCATCTCAACATAGTGATGAAATTAAACTTCCATTTCCATATTAAATTGATGAATATTATTATGTGTTTAATTTAAATACAATAATCATATGAAATAATTATTATTATGGAATTATAGTATCGTATATACAAACATACATTTAAATATAATGGAAAACTATAATCTTGATCGTGCATACGTGTGGACTGCCACCTCCATAAAGTGATGTGATTCATTTTTATATTATAGTATATGCTAATTTAATAGGGACAGATATAACGAATATATATATATATATATTTGATATTATATTATTATTATTATTTAGATATAATTGTTTTGTAACATTTTATTCACTCCATCTACAAAAATGTCAAAATAGTGTTCACACGTATGCATGACCTACCATTTCAATTAATATTGTATTTTGTTTTTATAACTATACCTTTAATTTATAAATATAAATGTAAACTGAAAATGAATATATATGACATTACTATCCTGATTAAAATTATTGAGATAATGTTACCTTGACAAATTTATGAGGATGGGGATGAACAAATAGAAACATGCATGAATAACAATAATGAGATCACATAGTATAATGATTTCAATAAAGATTTAACAATAAAAAATTATTAGATGTTATATGTAAAACATATATCATTGGTTATCTTTTAATATTGTTTAAGTAATCATTTATAATAAATGTATAATTATTATATAGTTATTTTAATGCATAAAATGAATGTAGATACTTTAGGTAAGGGATTTTCATCATACATTTATATCTATGATTGGAATTCATATTATCAAACAGTTTCATTAATGTGTTTTATATACGTTATATGACTGGAAATTTTGATCTATATTATCATAATTTTGTTTATTTTCATATCCATTTTTATCCTTCCTTTTATGAGGTATTCATATGAAGGATATAAACATTGAATGTGTTTATTTTAAAATTGTATGTTTTATCAGGACTTTTTATTTATGAATTATGTTAATGAAATTTCATGATCTCACTCTCTATAATTAAAATGAATTTTATAATCCCCAATTAATCTCATTATATTAATTTTTTATTATTAAATATCTCTTTTTTATGAACCCATTGAATTTTAATCGTGTACAAGTAAGAATCAATATTCATGTAATATTGTTTTTTTATTCGATCAAAAATATTGATTCTTACTTGTACACGATTTATAAAACGAATTTCATAAATGCTTTAAATATAATACTTTTAATTTATAAATTCATTTCCCCTTTCTTTTTGCTTTTAGAAAAACAATTACAAATAATACCCTTATCTTTTCACAAAAAATGTACATTTTACATTTTACTAAAAATGAAAAATGAATCGCCTTTTAATGTTTAAAACATAAAATATTTTTTCCATAGTCATTACTATTATTTTCTGATTACATCCTATAAACGAACAAAAGGATCAATTAATATAAAAAGTTATATATTATTTTATAAATTAATATGTTTTATTCAATTGAATTCAATATTAATAGTTTATATTCCTTGGGAAATGTTAATGTCATATTTTAAATGAATTATCTTCTATGTAGACATCTTTTTTGTTTTTCACATTTTTAGGGATAATATATATTGGTAAAGAAACATATTATTTCATTGGGAGGATAATGTGGATCATATTTTTACTAATACTTTTTAACATCCACATGTTATTCAATCATGATTTGAAAAAATTCATAGAAACCTATTTTCTTTGCATGGGGTTTTAAATGTTGACATGTTGAATAAATAATTTCATTGTGGAACCCTTATAAATTGTTATAATATTTTATTCGGCGGAGGAATTATATAACTATCAAAATAATTACTAAATAATTTACATCTTTTTAGATAACTATGATAAATAAGATGATGTGACTGATCCACTATGAGATATAAGTTTTGGTTCTTAACAAACTCAATGAAAAAAAATCAGTGTGTATAATACACTACGTGATGTAGGTGATGATGTGTAACATATTATGATATGGGAATAATTTTTGTATTATTGATTAACTATGATTTTATTGTACCTATACATAATCATGATAATTTAAATTGTTTCTATACTTATTATGGAGACACACATTTATGAAAAGATTACGGTTTGATCATATGGTCCAGGATGTATTTATGATATATTCCAAATTTTATGATTCATTTCAATTATAGGGATAATGGTTGAGGCTCATAAACATTTTTTTGATCTATGGTATATTTTATATATTTTGTTTGTGTTATTTTCATGATCTCAAACACTTATATACATCTTATGTATTCTTTTGATCATCAAATGCTATATTCAAATTTTTCCGTTACTGAAAAATTGATCTCAACCTTTCAAATTCTTCAATACTAATGTCAATAATTTTTTTAATAGGCTATGTCAAGAATGTATCAAATAATAATGACACTATGAATGATCATAATTAATGTACCTAAATAATATTTTTATGTATACCGTATCAAAATTTAAAAATCCTCTACTGTAATATCTTTGTTTATAATGTTTTTTAATGATTATTGTTCTAAAATGTTGTCAAATTTATTTTTGAAATGAATGAGTCGCTATAGTTGATATCAGATCTAGTTTAATTTAATATAAATTGATTAGGATTGAAAAACATTGTTGAAAACCAGGGATATGACAATGTATAGTATAACTTCAATAATTTTCTAATGGTTAATATTCTTTTGTTTATGTTTCAAAACATACTTTTCTTGTTACTACAAGTGGAAATTATTTTATAAAAACTTCATCTAAAAGTATATATCTGAAAATGATAATTGATTATACCTCTACCATCATTATAGTATATATTAAATATTACCTTACTAATCACTTAGGATGAATATCTTGTGGATATCATCAGATTAACACATATTTTCTTTTGGAACCATTATGATGAATTTTAATATATTGTGACAGAGAATGACATAAGATAAACCTATGTTTTCATAGGTATTAATAATTGTGTCTTGAATTCTAAATCTAATAAATTATTTTTTTAGTATTATATGGTTTCCAAAAATGATTATTGATTCTCACACTATTAGTTACGGTTTAATTCAACGGTTGTAACTAAGTGGAATTGTGATAACGATAAATGTGATGAAGAACATAACATTTTTAATTACGAAGAACCATGTTAAACAAGAGTTGGAATGTGAACCCCTATAATATTTTGGAGTCATCAAAATCATTATATGACTAATAATCCTAACATGTGGTAGTTTATTGACACAACAAATTAGTGTAAAATAGATTTACATGAAGTAAAATTAGATTAGAAGAATTATTTTCATTTATTTATTGTATTTTACAAGAGTAAATACGAAAAATTTCCTAAAGTAACATCAAATTATTTTATCTTTTTAAAAGAAAGAAATCTATCAATTAAAATTTTGAAGAAAAAATTGAAATGTTTGGTTACTGAAATGAATGATAATAATTTTATCAAAAAGGTATCATCAATTTATAAATGTTTCAAATTTCTATAAATTGTTATTATAAAAAATTTATCATCAAGGAAATCTAGAATATATTATTGAGTAGTTTTTTTATTAATTTAATTAATATACGTGATAAATTACTAATTAATGGAATATGATTGGAACAAGGTGTTAAATAATAAGATCAGAAATCGTAGTTAATATTTAAATATTGAATTTGAATGATTAAAGTGACTATATATTAGAAATTTATATTTATCTCATTGGAATATTTTTATCAATGTGTTTTTTGTATCCAGAATCACAAACCATAAAATTATTGTTATATAGTAGTTTTTATATTAGGAAATGGAATCATATATTGAAAGAAAATATAACCAAAAACATATATTAATGATTATGATTCAATTTTATATAACACACTTCATAGACTGTAAAACACATAATATGATTATAGTGTTGAAATTGTAATGTTTTTTTTATGATAATGAGAACATTGACATTGATAAATAAATGTGATTATATTAGTAATAATTAAATTATTTATTTTTTTAAAATTTGAAGAATTTTTATTCAATTATATATTTTTGTAATATATTCAATTGGCTGTGAATTTGTTTTTTGAAAATATATGTTGTTAATTTTTTTGATGCATTTAGGCACTCCTTTAGGTTTTATGGAGATTATTGCAACTAGAATGATTTTATATAATCAATTTGATTACATTTTGGGTATGTAAAATTATCTTATACTTCATTTTATCAACTATAAATGATAATGTTATCCTACATATATATATGAGATAAAATATTTATAATTTTAGGGTTTTGAATTATGTAAGACATGTTTACTAGGGACATTGGGATATCTATTTTTGGAATGGATTTAGTTGTTCTGCGGGTGTTACTATTGTGGTTTTATTTATTAATGAAATATTTAATCCAATTAAGATTCAAAAATAATGGATAACATTTCCTTTTAATTTTTTTTAATAATTATTAGTGATAGATTGAATTAATGAAAAGTCTTTTGTGGGTATTATGATCGATTTCTATTTAACTCTATCTCATTAGGATTTACAAATTATTTATGAATACTCATTTCTAAGAGTAATATACGATGATCCAATTTATCAAAGTTAAGAAAATGTTGAATTTTTTTTAATATTGAAATAAATAAATAATGATTGTTTAATTATGTTTATATATCATCATAGTAATTGAATATTTGAGCTATAATAAAATAAAAGGGAAATAAAATTTATAATTTTTTTTACTTTATTTGGGATATATATATATATTTGATTTTCACCTTTCACAATTTATGGTTTCGTTTGGGTAATAATTATCATAACCATGTTCTCCATCACTCTCAATTATTCATTGTGTGTTAGTTTTATCATATATGTCGAAATTATAAATTCCCATCACTTTTATTATGTTAGGAAATAAAGTTTTTTGTTAATCCAAAGATTGTTCATATTTCATTATACCTCATTAACATATGAAATTTTATTAATCCCCATTATGATGTTGGTCTTCCACAATGGAATTGTATAATGTATAAACCATAATTAAAAAGCTCATGAAAAAATTTTAATATATAAATATTGAAATGGTTGGTAGAATGTAACACCCAAAGACAATATATAAATTAATAATTTTTGAGGTACAAAACCCACACCATTGAGATTAATGTAAACACCATATTTTAATATTTTAATATTATCATTAAAACAATATTATTAACTTGGTAGGTTTCAATATAAATAAAAAACAATAACATTTATATAAATGTATTTTATAATATAATAAAAATTTTCACCACTATGGAAAGAAGGATTATTTTTCATAAAAGTAATATTAGAATTTAATAGAATTTTGCTATCAAAAAAATAGTTATAATTTCTGAAAATATATTAAATTTAATTATTTTGACTTTTATAAATATAATATATGATATTATAATCAATATTTAAATATTTAAAATTACTTTCCATAATGGTTTTCTATTAATTTTTTGAAAAACATTTTTTTTGATAAATAGTAAAAATTTCATATTTTTATTGATTACTAAAAATTTTATTCATGAATTTACAATGCTCCATTTTGATTCTAAATATATTTAATATAAAATTAAATGTCTAATATTATGAAAAATATAATTATTTTATGTTTTATTAATTTTATTTTCTTATTTTTTATAATAACACTTTTTTATATTAAATTTAATTTTTATATATAATTAATCTGTTATTGCATTAACGATTTTTCAAATATATTAATTTTCATCCGTATTATAAATTGAATTAAAAATAGATTCCATATATTGATTGACGATGTTCATATTCATTAAATGAGACCCCTTTATTATTGGTGAATTTTATGAGTAACCATAAATATCTTATTCCATAACAAAAAGGGTTAAATTATTATATTAGAGTTAAATCCTTGGGGTACAACATCGAAATTTTATAAATCAACTTCATTCATCATATTCGATGGGTTTATTTCTACAACTTCAATCAATATATTTATTATATGGCTTCATGGTTAAATATTCAAATGATGATTATTATAGTATTTAATTATAAAAATAATATTTAAAGAAAATCCCTCTCATTAATTTAATATAGTTAATATATTGTTATAATGGTAATTTGATGATATGTTATTTTCTCAGTTGTAATATCATTACTCAGGAACCACATGATAGTTCCCCCAGCAAGTAATTCACTTGACCTGTAGCCCCCCTCCCCTCGTACTCTTGAGGCTTCCAAGTACCATAGAGGCTCAAAAATGTTATTCATGGGGAGACTATACACTAATTAATCCAAGTAAACACCAATAGAAATAATCATTAATAACGGGAAAATATATATGTCAATAAACATATTTAATAACATTACATAATCAAGGGATAAAAATTAAATATCCAACTCTTTATAAGTCATTCCATGACAATTAAAGGGACATGTTTTAAAAAAAACTGAAAATAATGACAATAGCGACTTTTATGTAGGTACTAAAACACATCATGTTCCCTCTTCCAAACTCAATTGCAACTGATTTGTCTAACTCTGGTCATTTTTCCTTAACCTATCATGAACAAAATTATATTCATCTACTGATCCGGAAGCCCATGTATGGTGTGTTTACACATCAATTGGGAACCACCAATTATGTCTAAAACAATATCTACTCAAATATAGCTCGTGTAGTTGTATACATAAGTAATTTAAATACATAATGAAATAGTAATCACCCTATCAATTAATATTTATTTTATACCATTAACCATTGGTTCCGATATACACTTGTACCTCAATTTTTGCTTCAGCACATGCTAGAATCTAAACAGTACCCATAGAATATCCCATGTCTTAATTTCTATGAAACGATTCATATGTTCACAATTGAATGGTTCAGTTACCATTCATTTAATTACACCATTGAATGACCTTGTTACTAAATGTAAATTTAAAAATGACTTAGAATTTTTCTTTTCATTTATTAACACCATTAAATGACCAAGAAATTATCCTTATTATTATAAAAGAATTTACATTTTACCATTCATATAATACACCATCGAATAACCTATTTTACATTATTATTTTCACAAATCAATGACATGTTATGATTTATGTATTCACACCATATAATTACCATCTTACCATTGCTATTTTCCAAAATGAATGACCATTTTACAATTTATATTTCACCCCACTGAATGAACCAACTACTATTAATTATTTCAAACAAATGAATGACCATTTTATAGTTCATTTATTATCAC
This sequence comes from Viscum album, assembly GCA_963277665.1. Classification (NCBI taxonomy): domain Eukaryota; kingdom Viridiplantae; phylum Streptophyta; class Magnoliopsida; order Santalales; family Viscaceae; genus Viscum; species Viscum album. The sequence continues at coordinate 1,666,032,408 of OY728137.1, forward strand.
CATCAAATGGTAATGTTACTTTTAAATATTTTTTAATTAATTCCAATGATACCATTCACTATTTAATAATACATAATTGAATGATCCTGTTATCATTCATAAAAAACGACGAAGAAGAATTTATCATTAAATATATAATAACCAAATAAATCCAAATAATGAAATATAACATATATCTCTACCACCCATTATATAATTAAATAATTAATTATTCTTTACAAAATATAAACATCCAATCAATAATTAACTAATTAGTTATTTAAACAGGCTATTTTAATGTATCATAATTAATTAACCCGTTAATTATTCAATCCTTATAATCAACATCATATAATTAGTTCTCTTATTAATTATCTAAAATCATGATATAAATATTACATAATTAATTCCCAAGTTATTTTTATGTATTCCCAAATGTTCACAATTCAATACATTTGTCATGACCCATCCTCGGGGCCCATGCGTTGACTACCCCAAGCCCTCCCTCCAAAGGCCATGGTCTAGAGACTAGCACCAAAGTCATAAAACCCTAAGCTGGGAAGGCATTGCCTTTATGAAAGTAAAAAAACACAACAGAGTATGCAACAAGAAATAAACACTATGTAAAACTGATTACAAAGAGTGTGCTGGAAAGTAAATTGGCCAGTATACAAACCTAACTGAACAAAAAGTACAAGTAAAGGGGAAGAAACTGAAAGTAAAGGGAAAATCTTGGATCGTTCACCATGGATTCCTACCTAAAGGGTAGGTACATATGGCCACCTCAGCACCCACGTCCGTCAATCTCCACCATGTGCCAACTCGTCGCAAGGTCCACCTCTGGGTGGCATCCAGTCATGGCACTCTCAGCCACCTTCAGCGTTGTCCGTCGTCTGCACCCAACAAAACAAGGTATGAGATTAGCCCATGCAGGGGTGAGTATAACGATACTCAGTAAGGACCTCGAGACCCTTAAGGTATCACCAAAATACACAAAGGATAAACCACAGTAGAAAGATACAATCACAAAGTATCAACCAACCCTATTTAGGTATATACCCATACATATACCTAAGTTACCAATCACAGTCTGGCTTCAACTCTCGATCCCAAGAACAAACCATTCCACAAAGGAAGTAAGTCAATAACCACGTTGATAGTGGTTGAAAGACATGACTCAGCTCACAGATGTATACAACTCACAAAGAGGGAATAGATGATTAGATGTAGCCTCTAATTCATCTCCTCTAACGAACCCACATAGGATCCTCGAACAATATCAACGCTGTCGAACCCACGTAGGATCCTGGCACAAAAGTCATCACTGTCAAACCCATGTAGGATCCTGGTACAGAAGTCGCTATTGTCGAACACACGGAGGATCCCAGTACAAGATTCGTCACTGTCGAACCCATGTAGGATCCAGGTACAGAAGTCGCTACTGTCGAACCCACAGAGGATCACGTTACTGAAGTCATCACTATCGAACCCACAAATGATCCTAGTACAGAATTCGATGCTGTCGAACCCACAGAGGATCCCGGAACAGAATTCGTAAAATTCGAACACACATAGGATCCTAGAACAGTAGTAGGTCCATGTAGGATCCTATCATCTCGGTCGCACCCAGCCATAGGGTTCTCGCACACGTCATGCTCGAATCCGAGAGGGTATGCTCCTCATGTCAAATTTTGATACATCAACAATCACGAAGTCCTGAGTTGATGTATCCAATAGTTCCGTGTCATCATAAGGAACCCAACGCGACAGACGGTGCGTCAATCAGACGTCGGTCTGTGAGTTATTGACATTTCTGTTCTAGGGGCTCATATGGTTTCTAGGCTCAAACCAACCTGACTATACTCCAACTACATCTGAACCTCAAATAGAGTATTCCAAAAGAACTATCTAATCAAATTAAAAAAAAATGTAGTTGACGGCATGTCAAATGGACGTCTGATCTTTAAGTTATAAGTGTTTCTGCTCTGAGGGTCCGTTTGGTTTTGGGATCGAACCAACCCTTCCATACCAAAACATTTGCGAAACTTTATGTGTGATATACCAAATTGACCGTCTCGATCCAAGGAATCCAACGCAACTGACAGTGCATCATTCTTTGGTATGTAACTCATGTTATGGGCGAAAAACCTAATGTTTTCCGAAGAGGGGGAGTCTGGGTCCAGCCCGACCCAGGCCGACCCGATGCGGGTCCAGGTCCGGCCCGGTAGGGTGCGGCGTGACCCGATGGATGAGACCTGGCCCACCCGGCAGGCGGAAAGTCTAGCGCGGCAGGTCACCCAGCCCACACGGTAGGTAGACTGGACAGCGCGGCAGACGGCCCGGCCCGCGCGGCAGGCGGCCCAGCTCGGTGGCAGACCAAGGCTCGGCCAGCTGGCTGAGCGGAGCGGGGGGGGGGGGGGGGGTGTAACAACCCAAAATTTTGAATAAATCTTGTTTCCTAATTTTATGTGTTATTTTATTTTTGTACTCAACAAAATGTTTCATTTGATAACATGAGTATAATTAAAATGAGACTGTTGGGTTTTGACGGTTATTTGACCGTTGGTCAGTATGACCGCTGAAAACTAAACGTTTTGATTATTGTCTCTAAATACAAGTAATCTTGGTTAATTAATATAGAAAGAAGACTCGATGGCCTCACCCAGTAGTCTTGGACCGATCAAAGCCCATCTAACAGAACTTGGGAAGGAGGTAGCACCACTGGGCTTTGCTCTAGACCAAACCCAAGCTGAACTTCATCGTATGAAGCTAGAATGGGATCGCCTTCACGAGAAGTTCAAAATGATAGAAATTACTACTCGTGCGATGCTGGCCGAGCCTTCCTCAGATTCTCTCACCTTATCACACCTCACACTTAGGTCCTATGCTGGTGTGATAAGGGGCTATGTTAGGAGACCGTAACTGCCTTGTGTAATCCTTTGTTTTAAATAAAAATTGGGATTTCTTCTTTTGATGAATTTTATGAATTTTCAAATGACCGGATAAATATAGTATGCATATTTTTGATGAATTTTAGAAAAAGGATATTTTAAAAATGTTTATGTAAACCTTAAATAATTAAAAATGTGTAATGATTTTCAAAAAATGGTCTTCTACAATTATGTTCAGTACGAAATTTAGAGTCTAATAAGATCAACTTGATTTTTGATGAATAGTAAATTATGAATTGTGATTTTATGATTAGGATTAGTAATGTGTCCAAATGTATTAGTAATCTCACTTAAAGAAAGTATTAATATAATCTAGGCACCTTGATTAAGTAATGTGATTCAATAAAATGGTTAAATAACAGTTTCATAAATTATTATTCAAGTATTAGTTTTTTTTCGGGTGAATAGTGTTTTTTAATTAAAAATTTAATTAAAAATATTTAGATAATTATTTTTATAAAACGGATTTCATTTTTGAACTCAGAGCACCGGTATTATGCTATGGTAATTTTTGGGGTTTTTTATGAAAAAAATGAATTTTCGGTGAATAGTGTTGTTATTTAAAAATTAAATTAAAAATATTTAGAAACTTATTTTTATAAAATGGAGTTCATATTTTTAATCAGAGCGTTGATATTTGGTTAAGGTAAAATTTTGGGATTATTCTGAGAAAGTTGAATTTTCGATAAATAGTGAAAATACAGTTTTTAAGTTACGAGTGTTTAATGACATCATAAAATGATGTATTAAGTTTGTAATCAATATGTTCGAATTATGAATAGTTAGATAAGGTATGAGGTGTCCCAAGTAGCCAATACCATGGGAAAATACCATGGTCAAGCCCATGGTTTTTCCAAAACCACTAATGAGTTGTCCCTTTGCCATTAATGCCTTGTCCCCTCACTTTCCATATAAATACCAAGCCATCCTCTCATCCATTCGACTACCCACTCTTCCCCAATGAAGTTCTGGTCTCAATGCCTCCCAAGGAGTCCTCTCAAGGTGACCCCAAGCCCTCAAGGTCCCAACCTTTGAGGTTTAAGAGTTGCTTTTTAAGGTAAGGGATCCGACCTCTCTCTTTCATTTCCAGTAATCACTTTTATGTCATTCCTTTTATGCTCCATGTTCTTTTGTTGGAGGATGTTCTTTTATACTCCTCTTACTGCCCTTTACATGTTCATATAATGAGATATCCCCTCTTACTCTCATTATTTCGTTTTATGATGTTTTAAGTGGCGCCGTTAGGCTGCCGAAATTTTTGTAACAGATTCTTTCTCCCTTCTCATTTTTCAAGATCTATTTTAATGTAAAGTATTTAAAGTTCCTTTTTATTATTTTGGGGTATGATCTCTAAATTTATCATACTGATCTTTTATGATCATATGATGAGAGACCCCATTTGATCTCTTCAATTCAGTATTTTGAAGTTTTATGTGGCGCCGTTAGGCTGCCGAATTTTTAAGTGGTTCTTCACCCTTCTCGTTTTGAAGTTCTACTTTCATGTCAATTATTTCAAGTTCTTTTTTGTTATGTTGGGGTATGATCTCTATATCTATCATACTGGAATCTTATGTTCATATGATGAGAGACCCCATTTGATCTCTTCAATTCAGTATTTTGACGTTTTAAGTGGCGCTGTTAGGCTGCCGAAGTTTTTAGGGGATTCTTTCACCCTTTCATTCTTTTCAAAGTTCTACATTCATGTCAAGCCTTTCAAGTTCCTTTTTAATTATGTTGGGGAATTATCTCTATATCTATCATACTGAACTCTAATGTTCACATGATTAGAGACCCTATTTGATCTTTTCAAATCATTTTTGTTGATGTTTAAGTAACGTCATTAGGCTGCCAAACTTTCATAAGAGAGATCTAATTTTTGTCTTCCTTCCATGTTTTTCATTTCAAATGGTATGTCCTTGAAATTTCATTACCATGATCATGTATCCTTATTATTCTGTCCATATATTGTTTTATGGGTCATTTATGAATGTTTGACCCATTTTCCCTCTCTTTTTAATGTCTTCTAAAACCTCGTAACATAGCCGTTATGCTACAGAATTTCCGTCTCAAAATGTCTCTCTCTTTTTATAAAGTTATTTTATATTATTAAGTGAATACTCAAAGCTCTTTATTCTAAAGGGGTATTCACATATATACCAAAATGTTCTACTTTAAATTATGGGATTTACATACATGATACCCACCTTCCTTTTCTGTGGGTTTTGAAGTGACGTAAAGATCATGTCTTTAAAGAAGTTTTTAAAACGTTGTGATTATGAAATGAAACCCATTTATTTTATGCTATATGGGTTATTTATGAAATGTTTGATGATGATATATGTGTCTCACATGATAATAAAGGAAAATTTAAGGGTGCACCCTGATAGCCCTCCAATGCATTGGGTAATTATGTAACCACTAGAGATTACAATTTTCACGATTCCTTGGTGAATAACCTTAGTAATTTTCAAATGACACCTTGGGGATGGACCTTGGAGATATTTTCATGATTGTCTATGTTAAATGATGTATCCACATCTTCAAGTTATGAAAAATGTTATTTTTATTATGATATGCCTCATGGTTTCATTTTCATGCCATAATGTTCTTTTCATGACCTTATTGAAGTATCTCAAGTTCACATGTAAAATGTTTCTCTTGTTTCCCTTACTGGGCCTTCTGCTCACCCTTTATTTTGATGAATGTCTCTAGGTTATGAGATGCAGTAATGAACCTAGGATGAACATGAGGAGAAGCCTTTCAAGTGTTTAAGAAGAATTTTTTATGTTTTCATGTTTTAAGTTCCTAGTTTCCAAGACACTAAACCTTAAATATCCTCAGTTTTGTGTAATGTAATGAAAGTTTATGTGAAAAAGAGGCGGGATGCTATAGTTGGTATCAAAGGATAGTTTAGTTATTTGTGGAAATTAGGATATGAAAACTCTAGGAAGATCCCTATAGAAAAGTTTAAATATAGGAAATCTTCCTGGTATTTTGGTGAGTATTGAGTAAGGGGTTTCCAAGCAAATACATCCCTGTCTGGATACGAGCAGGTAGAGGTGGCTCTGGCACAGATGTACATAGGGGTAAAACCCGAAAACACCGCTTTGATCTAGACTTGAACGGGAACTGGTACATGACAACGGGCCTTTCTTCACTCTTGGTTACGACACTCCCAGGGGATATGATTTGGTAAATTCATAAGCTTAGTATGAACCATTACTAAAGGAACAAAGATAAAATAAAATAAAGATTCACATAAGAATATATGATCATGGATAACCTAGATTGGAACCTAGGGGATCACAAGTTAGGATATACTTTTATTCTACATGTTTATCCTTTTATGCTTAAAGATTCCTTTTCATGATTATTAGCTAAGTAAATAAGCCCCTAATTATAGTTTCTTTTCTTAGTTAATGTTAGGAAATGGAAGAACATGTCCCAAAAACCAATGTGATAGGAAATGCGACGATTGTCTTATTAATACGACAGAGGTGATTAGGGGAATAAAAGATGATTATTATTTTGGAATACGTTCACTATTTTAGGGACCCTATATGATCGAGGTAAATATATTACTATGGTATTTTCATTGAGGAGTAAGGTTGACTTATATTTTGATGAATCGATGAATTTATGGTGGACTTATAGTAATTTAGGTTACTTATGGGAATGATTAACCTATCTTGGGTAAAATATGTTTAGTTTAGATAATTTTGTTATAAGCTATTAGGAGTGGTTGATGTTGTTTGGAGATGAACAATGAAGTTTATTTTGGAAGACTATGTTATCAAATCCTTCTTGTATTTGGGTTTCAATATGAGTTTAGTTTATTTTGAGGAATTTTAAGGATCGTTATTTATGGGATGGTCTATGATGAACTTTGGGTATTACCATGGAACATTGAAGATTTAAAATTAGTTTCCATTCCTATGGGATTCTTCCTTTTTGAAGAGTTGTTTAACCTTACCCTTTCTGTTTTTGGGATAATGTTTAAAGATAGAAGAAATATATAGTTAATCTTTTGTGGATTATGTGATTCTCTAGAAGATGATTGTTGTGTTTTGATGAGACCAAGTAGTTTTGAATACTCATCGTTTGGGAGAAAAGATTAGTTTTGGTAGAAACTTATTAAAGGGTGAAACTCTACATGAAGGTAGATATATTTCCTTATGTTTTTGTTCTATGTTGTAAATGAATTCCTCAAAATTATGAAAAGGAACGTAAAACAAAAACGTTGTTGGTTTACGTTTCCTACTAGGTAATCAAATATTGTTTACACACATCATAAGTTTGGGATTTTCTTATGGTTAACTTTCTCCTAATCATGTTCTATGTCACTCTCCCTCATAACATGACCCTTTGTTTTTTCCTCCATGTACATGTTTTCTTACATGGAATCCTAGTGTGGGCTAACTCGGGTGACCTTCGTACTTCTCTTTCTTTCTTTTAAAGTAATAGTTTTACTAACTCCTTTTCTGATGTGGGACCTTCAATGAAATTTCAAAACCTAATTTTAAAAAAATTGTGAGGATGCAATTTCTTAAGGGGGGAAGATTGTAACAACCCAAAATTTTGAATAAATCTTGTTTCCTAATTTTATGTGTTATTTTATTTTTGTACTCAACAAAATGTTTCATTTGATAACATGAGTATAATTAAAATGAGACTGTTGGGTTTTGACCGTTATTTGACCATTGGTCAATATGACCGCTGGAAACTAAACGTTTTATTTATTGTCTCTAAATACAAGTAATCTTGGTTAATTAATATAGAAAGAAGACTCGATGGCCTCACCCAGTAGTCTTGGACCGATCGAAGCCCATCTAACAGAACTTGGGAAGGAGGTAGCACCACTGGGCTTTGCTCTGGACCAAACCCAAGCTGAACTTCATCATATGTAGCTAGAACGGGATCGCCATCACGAGAAGTTCAAACTGATAGAAATTACTACTCGTGCGATGCTAGCCGAGCCTCCCTCAGATTCTCTCACCTTATCACACCTCACACTTAGGTCCTATGCTGGTGTGATAAGGGGCTATGTAAGGAGACCGTAACTGCCTTGTGTAATCCTTTGTTTTAAATAAAAATTTGGATTTATTATTTTGATGAAGTTTATGAATTTTCAAATGACCGGATAAATATAGTATGCATATTTTTGATGAATTTTAGAAAAAGGATATTTTAAAAATGTTTATGTAAACCTTAAATAATTAAAAATGTGTAATGATTTAAAAAAAATGGTCTTCTACAATTATGTTCAGTACGAAATTTAGAGTCTAATTAGATCAACTTGATTTTTGATGAATAGTAAATTATGAATAGTGATTTTATGATTAGGATTAGTAATGTGTACAAATGGATTAGTAATCTCACTTAAAAAAAGTATTAATATAATCTAGGCACCTTGATTAAGTAATGTGATTCAATAAAATGGTTAAAAAACGGTTTCATAAATTATTATTCAAGTATTAGTTTTTTTCGGGTGAATAGTGTTTTTAATTAAAAATTTAATTAAAAATATTTAGATAATTATTTTTATAAAACGGATTTCATTTTTGAACTCAGAGCATTGATATTATGCTATGGTAATTTTTGGGGTTTTTTATGAAAAAAATGAATTTTCGGTGAATAGTGTTTTTATTTAAAAATTAAATTAAAAATATTTAGAAAATTATTTTTATAAAATGTAGTTCATATTTCTAATCAGAGCGTTGATATTTTGTTAATGTGAAATTTTGGGATTATTCTGAGAAAGTTGAATTTTCGATGAATAGTGAAAATACAGTTTTTAAGTTACGGGTGTTTAATGACATCATTAAATGATGTATTATGTTTGTAATCAATATGTTCAAATTATGAATAGTGAGATAAGGTATGAGGTGTCCCAATTGGCCAATACCATGGGCAAATACCATGGGCAAGCCCATGGTTTTTCCAAAACCACTAATGAGGTGTCCCTTTGCCATTAATGCCTTGTCCCCTCACTTTCCCTATAAATACCAAGACCTCCTCTCATCCATTCGACTCCCCACTCTTCCCCAACGAAGTTCTGGTCTCAATACCTCCCAAGGAGTCCTCTCAAGTTGCCCCCAAGCCCTCAAGGTCCCAACCTTTGAGGTTTAAGAGTTACTTTTTAAGGTAAGGGATCCGACCTCTCTCTTTCATTTCAAGTAATCTCTTTTATGTCATTCCTTTTATGCTCCATGTTCTTATGTTGGAGGATGTTCTTTTATACTCCTCTTACTGCCCTTTTCATGTTAATATAATTATATATCCCCTCTTACTCTCATTATTTCGTTTTATGATGTTTTAAGTGGCGCCGTTAGGCTGCCGAAATTTTTGTAACAGATTCTTTCTCCCTTCTCATTTTTCAACATCTATTTTCATGTAAAGTATTTCAAGTTCTTTTTTATTATGTTGGGGTATGATCTCTAAATTTATCATACTGATCTTTTATGATCATATGATGAGAGACCCCATTTGATCTCTTCAATTCAGTATTTTGATGTTTTAAGTGGCGACGTTAGGCTGCCGAATTTTTAAGTGGTTCTTCACACTTCTCGTTTTGAAGTTCTACTTTCATGTCAATTCTTTCAAGTTACTTTTTGGTATGTTGGGGTATGATCTCTATATCTATCATACTGTACTCTTATGTTTATATGATGAGAGTCCCCATTTTATCTCTTCAATTCAGTATTTTTATGTTTTAAGTGGTGCTGTTAGGCTGCCGAATTGTTTAGGGGATTCTTTCACCCTTCTCATTCTTTTCAAAGTTCTACTTTCATGTCAAGTCTTTCAAGTTCATTTTTAATTACTTTGGGGCATTATCTCTATATCTATCATACTGAACTCTTATGTTCACATGATGAGATACCCTATTTGATCTTTTCAAATCATTTTTGTTGAAGTTTAAGTAACGTCGTTAGGCTGCCGAACTTTCATAAGAGAAATCTAATTTTTGTCTTCCTTCCATGTTTTTCATTTCAAATGGTATGTCCTTGAAATTTCATTACCATGATCATGTATCCTTATTATTCTGTCCATATGCTGTTTTATGGGTCATTTATGAATGTTTGACCCATTTCCCTCTCTTTTTAATGTCTTCTAAAACCTCGTAACATAGCCGTTATGCTGCAGAATTTCCGTCTCAAAATGTCTCTCTCTTTTTCTAAAGTTATTTTATATTATTAAGTGAACACTCAAAGCTCTTTCTTCTAAAGGGGTATTCACAAATATACCAAAATGTTCTATTTTAAATTCTGGGATTTACATACATGATACCCACCTTCCTTTTCTGTGGGTTTTGATGTAACATAAAGATCATGTCTTTAAAGGAGTTTTTAAAACGTTGTGATTATGAAATGAAACCCATTTATTTTATGCTATATGGGTTATTTATGAAATGTTTTATGATGATATATGTGGCTCACATGATAATAAAGGCAAATTTAAGGGTGCGCCCTGATAGCACTCCAATGAATTGGGTAATGATATAACCACTAGAGATTACAATTTTCACAATACCTTGGTGAATAACCTTGGTAATTTTCAAATGACACCTTGGGGATGGACCTTGGTGATATGTTCATTATTTTCTATGTTAAATGTTGTATCCACATCTTCAAGTTATGAAAAATGTTATTTTTATTATGATATGCCCCATGGTTTCATTTTCATGCCATAAAGTTCTTTTCATGACCTTATTGAAGTATCTCAAGTTCACATGTAAAATGTTTCTCTTGTTTCCCTTACTGGGCCTTCTGCTCACCCTTTCTTTTGATGTATGTCTCTAGGTTATGAGATGCAGTAATGAACCTAGGATGAACATGAGGAGAAGCCTTTCAAGTGTTTAAGAAGAATGTTTTATGTTTTCATGTTTTAAGTTCCGGGTTTCCAAGACACTAAACCTTAAAGATCCTCAGTTTTGTGTAATGTAATGAAAGTTTATGTGATAAAGAGGCGGGATTATATAGGTGTTCACAAAACGTTGCCGCCAGTCAGCGCCACCTATCCTCTCCGGAACTCATGGAATGGGGTTCTACTCTTCCACCGTGGCCGGGACCATTGTTGTCTTCCGCCGGCGGTGCGTGAAGAGCACCGCTACCCCAAGGGTCAGTCATCGGTGCTGTCGTGATCATTCACGGGCCATCAGAGTCATTCTAGTGTCTGTTTTAGCTCTCGTATGTGCCTATGGCATCCTTGAGTCATGCTCATCATTGTGTCGGACTCAAATAAACATTTCCCTTCCGTTCATCCATTACCCAACAAACCACGCATCCATAATGATACGGTTGAGGGTCCGGACTAGTCTGTTAGCTCGTTCCCTCCACGTTAGAGCCTCAAACAGTAATTCACCATAAAATCGTCAAAGTACGAGGGTATAATACACATATATATAATTATACAAAACCCCCTACCTCGATTAACGGTTCGTTCATCGGGGACGATGTCGTGGGGAGGTGGCGTCAATTCGCTGACATCGGGGAAGAAGGATCCAAGGATGGAGTGTCGTCGGCGTTCCTTGCGGGCGGCTCCTTCTCTTTTGGATTGGCCAAAGATCGAAGGAGAAGTTCGTCTTTCTTCTTCATTACTTCGTTGGAAGGGTAAATCTCTTCTCTCTCCATCCTTTTCAAGGATTATGCCCACCCTAAAAGAAATAGAGGTGATCTCTATTAATCCTTTCAAAAAACAACCCATGGTTGTGTTTAATTAAATGAGGTGACTCATTTAATTAATTATTTGGAATGGTTCAAAATTCAAATCTAAGAGGAGGTGGAGAGTCCCATTTAATGAGGTGATGTTTCAAATTAATTAAGGGGTGTTAATTGGGAGTTTCAAGGGAATTTGAAGAGGTTTGTGTTGGTGTGGGCCCCACCAAACAATATCCTCTCATGGGTGGTTTTGTGGGGTGTGGACCCCACCTCTAACTTCTCTTTGGAGAAAATAACTATCCCTTAACAAAAATTATGTAACACATAATTTTTATTAAAATTATAAAGAATCCCCAAAATTTACCTTCGACCTGTACAAAACTAAACTATTGTAAAGGTCCCTTTTAGAAAATACTAGCACTACGAGTTCATCGGTGTCCTCATATTTCAATTCCGAGCACTGGTTCAAAATATAGAAAAACCCGCATCTATGTTTACCGAACATACCCGGACAAAACTTCGGAAATTGATTCTGGGTACACCGAGCCTCGGAATCAGGTGCCATCAAAAACTACAGACACATAAAATTCAAAATAATTACGAAATCAAATTCTTGGAAATTTCTGGGTCTTTAAATAACCCCCACCTTAAGGCTTTACATTCCTGTAAAACTACAAGACACACTAGGGAAAAAAGGGGGTACTGAGCAAGAATCTGAGCCTCCCACTCCCGTGGGCTCTTTTGGAGGTTACAGTGCAGCTAGCGAACATTCACCAAAGGTATCGACTATCCAAGCAGGACCTGCTCCTTTTGATCCTCAAAATCCACTGGAACCTCCTTGGATGTCGCCCCATCATCGATGTCCAGCTCCCCGTGGTCGATGATGTGGGACGGTTCATGCATGTATCTCCTCAGCTGAGATGCATGGAAGACGTCATGACCCCAATGCAACTGAGGTGGAAGGGCCAAGCAGTAAGCCACATCACCTACTCTATTGTGGACCTGCAATGGTACGATGAATCGCGGAGATATCTTTCCTCCTTATGAAAATATTTATAGACCTCATCGAGGTGAAACCCGTGACGATATGTGTTCGTCATCCTCAAAGTATAGAGGTCTCTATCTCCTGAATGACATGCACCTCTCTCGTGGTAACTCGTACCATCTCTGGTCAGTAGGAAGTTGGCTGACATGGTATGTCAGTCCACGATCACCAAAATTGAGTCATGTCCCTTGGACGTAAATGGAAGACTCATCACGAAGTCCATTGATATCTCATCTCTCTACCACAAGGATATCAGCAACACAGCCAGATGATCTGTCGCTTCTCCTAATAGCTGAATGCCCGTTCTCCTGCTGAGAGCATTTTATTCAACGTTCCCCTTCCCATGAGTATAGACTATCTAGAATTCATAGTCCTGGAGGAACTCAAGCCATCATCACTGTCTCAGGTTCAGGTCCTTCTACGAGAATATATATCTGAGACTCTGGTGATCAGAGTTGACAACAAAATGTTCACCCAAAAATCTATGGGTGAGACTAGCCAATTTAAAAGAACTCATATACACCTTTATTCACGTACATCTTACAAGAGCTGCTAAGATTTCTCACTTGTAGAAAAGAGAAATCTGGTCTCATCCTCTGGATAAACCACATCCTTTTCCAAATATAGTAAATATTGACATGAATGGTACTATTTCATGCCATTGATGACGTCGTAAGGCCTCGACACCACTACCATGAAATCCAACCGTCACTCTCCCCTCCAAGGGTCGAGTCACACTATCGACAGTAATGTGTGGTCACTGGGTCTCCTCCACTAGAAATCTAGAATATAAGGGTCAAGTCAACAATTTTTACTGGAACCTCTCAGTATCAACCACAAATGAAAGGTAGGAAATAAAATTTTACATGGACAAGTGTCTTTTATTACTAAAGATCAAAGTAAAAAGACACAAAGCAACCACGAAAAATGACATAAACGAAGATAGAAGATTCCTGAACAAAGGACTCTATGCCAAGAACTAGTCCCGCTCCTGTCCACCTGCTCCCAGAGCACTACGGTCATAGGCCTCATCTTCCTGAAGCTGAGATCTCCCATGTCCACTTATTCCCTGTGTTCGAGGTGGACCTCTTGGTGGTGGTAGTAGTAGGGCCTTCAAATGTTTTCCACCACCTACTACTTGGCCAGATCCTCTACCATGACTTCCTTCTCCCGACAGACCACCATGGTCGAACAACTATCTCGTCCTGGGAGGTCCCTCTACTACCTACTACTCATCTTCTAGGCGGTTCGGGAATCATCGAGCCATGTGACCCTACCCACCACATGCATAGAACTGCATGCTCCTCATATGGCTATATATATCTCATGTGCCATGCACAACCGAACTTGAGTTGTGTAGTACAGCACCTGTGGGTCTGGTCCACTTGGACCCCTGCGTCATCTATCTACTGCCGGCTGTAGAAGACTCTACTACGTGTCGCCCTATGCTGGGTCACGCTACTGGTGACCGCTCAACGAGAAAGCTCTCCACTTGAAGTGATCTCTCTAGTACCCCTGCCTGCGTTGGAATGGTGAGGGAGATCATCGAAGCCCTGATCTCATGCCTAAGTCCTTGATAAAATGTCTGGATCCTCATGAATGGGTCCCGTACCATATCCGTAGATTAGAGCGAGAGGTCAGTGAACCTCGCTGAGTACTGAGCTACTATAATGATGCCCTGCTGTAGACGAAGTAACTCCTGAATCTCCACCGCACGAAGGCTGGCTGGTACAATCTCTCCTCAGAATAGGCTTTTGAACATTATCCTGAGTAGTGATTCCTCATAATGAACCTGGAGCATTAGGGCACACCATCTGTATTCCTCTTCCTGAAGGAGACTCGTGGCAAGGGTCACCATGATGATGGCCGGTGTCCCTACCAATATGAAAACACTCACAACAGCCACCAAAAATCCTTATCTTCCTGTGGGTCTATCTCTCCCCGGAACCTGGGCGGTATCTGGCGTTGGAACTCATGCAACTCACTTAGATGATGTGTAACCTCTACTGCTAGGGATGGTGGTATCGGTGGCCCAGCGGTTAGTGGTATCGCTGGTGCCTCTGCTGTGATGGGGCCCTACACTGAGGCCTCGTCGCTCAAAGGGCTACCATCTCGTACTAATTTCAGAACCTTAGTTGGCTGACTTCGTGGGGAAATCCTGAAAATAATCAAGGGTGCCATGGTTAAAAGAGTATACCTGGTGAGCAGACACAATTTAATTGCAAAGAAAACTATTCTAAAGGAAACACACACACAATCAGTGTTTTCGTGAACTGTGTAAAAAATCTAAGGTCAGGGTCCTGGTGTATGGATACGTCGGCTGCCGCACCAACACGGGACTCCATAGATTGAAAACCACACTCAATACTCTTAGACATATTGCTTCATAGAAAATAATGATCAGATTCCTGAGTTCTTCTATAGAACCGACTCATCTGATACCAATTTGTCATGACCCGTCATCGGGGCCCATTCCGTGACTACCCCATGTCCTCCATCAATAGGCCAGGGGATGGCGACTTGCACCAAAAGCGTAGATCCCTAATCTAGTAAGGCATTAACTTTATTAAAGTAAAAAAACACAATAGAGTATGAAACATGAAGTAATAACTTAGTAAAACTGAATGAAAA
Organism: Viscum album; assembly: GCA_963277665.1. Classification (NCBI taxonomy): domain Eukaryota; kingdom Viridiplantae; phylum Streptophyta; class Magnoliopsida; order Santalales; family Viscaceae; genus Viscum; species Viscum album. Next base: position 1,666,047,671 of record OY728137.1, read on the forward strand.
AGTGTGCTGGAAAGTAAAAGTGCCAGTATACAAACCCAACTGAATAACAAGTACAAGTAAAGGGAAAAACATCTGAAAGTAAAGAGAAACTCTTAGATCATTCTCTGGGGATTCCTACCTGATAGGTAGGTACAAATGGCCACCTTAGCACCCACGTCCGTCAATCTCCAATGTGTGCCGACTCGTCGCAAGGTCCACCTCCAGGTACCATCCTGTCGTGGTGCTCTTAGCCTCCGTCAGCGTTGTCCATTGTCTGCATCCAACACTACGAGGTGAGGGCATAACACGTGTAGGGGTGAGTATAAAGATACTCAGTAAGGGCCCTGATTCCCTAATGGTCTCACCAAAATCCACAAAGGATAAACCACAGTATAAAGATATAATCATAAAGTGTCATCAAACTCTACATAGGTATATGCCAAGACATATACCTAAGTTACCAATCATAGTATGGCTCCATCTCTCGAGCCCACGAACAAAGCATTCCACAATGGAATTAAGTTAATCATCACGATGATAATAGTTGAAGGACATGACTCAGCTCACATAGGTATACAACTCATGAAGAGGGGTAGAGATGAATAGTTGTAACCTCTAATTCATCTCCTCTGATGAACCCACGTAGGATCCTGGAACAATATCAGCGTTGTCGAACCCACGTCGGATCTTGGCACAGAATTATTCACTATCAAACCAATGTAGGTTCCTGGTACAGAAGTCACTGCTGTCGAACCCACCGAGGATCCCGGTACAGAAGTCGTCATTGTCGAACCCACGTAGGATTCTGGTATAGTAGTCACTATTGTAGAACCCACAGAGGATTCCTGTATAGAAGTCTTCAATGTTGAACCCACGTAGGATCCTGTTATAGAAGTCTTTGTTGTCGAACCCACTGAAGATCTTGATAAAAAAGTCATCACTATCGAACCCAAGTAGGATCCTCGTACAGAATTCGCTTCTTTTGAACCCATGGAGGATCCAAGTAGTGAAGTCTCACCGTCAAACCAACATAGGATCCTGGAATAGTAGTAGGTCCACTTAAGATCCTATCATCTCAGTCGCAGCCAGCCGTAGGGTTACCACACACAGCAAGCTCGAATCTGGGAGGGTCCTCTCCTCATGTCAAGTGTCAATACATCAACTATCACGTTGTCCCAAATTGATGTATCCTGTAGTTTTGTCTCATCATAAGGAACCCAATGCGACAGACAATGCTTAAATCAGACACCCATTCTGTGAGTCATTGGTATCTATGTTCTATGGGCCCGGTTGGTTTTTAGGCTCAAACAAACTCGACTGTACTCCAACTAAATCCGAAACTCATGTATATTATGCAAAAATAACCGTCTAATCAAAATAAATCCAACGTAGTTGATGACACGTCAATTGGACGTCCGGTCCTTAAGTTATAAGCATTTCCACTCCGAGGGCCCGCTTGGTTTCGGGATCAAACCTACCTGGGCATACCAAAACATCACCAAAACATTAAGTGTGAAATACTGAGTCAACTTTCTCAATCCATGGATTCCAATGCAACTGACGGTGTGTCGTTCTGAGGTTCGTAACTCATGTTATGGGTGAAAAACATAATGTTGTCTGAAGAGGGGGGTCTCGGTCCGGTCTGAGCCGACCCCACCCGCACTTGGTCGTCCCGAACCAGGCGGACCTGACCGGGGTCCGAGTCCTACCAGTTAGGTCATAGCCCGGCCTAGAGGCTGTGGCCTGGCCCACGCGAGGGCGCCCCGGCCCGCGCTGCAGGTGTCCCGGCCCAATGGGGCTGGCGGCCCGGCCCGCGCGCAGGCGGCTCGACATGGTGGTCGGGTGCGGCTCAGCCAGCTGGCCGAGCGGAGGGGGGGGGGGTGCTGTGTCCCCCCGGTTTCATGAAACTGTGGCTCTAGCTTGCGCCTTCTATTCTACCCGGAACCCACAAACATGGGTACCGTTCTACAGCAACTGTCGTTGTCCCGAAGTTATTCCGCCGGTTGCATGTGAGGAGCACCGCCGCCAATGGTCGTCGGCGCCGCCGCGCCTGTGACCCGCGCCACAACGATCTTCCGCTGGCCACCAGAGTCATTCTAGTGGTCCATTTTATCTCTCATATATGCCTACGGCCTCCTCGGGTCCCTCTCATCATTGTTATGGCCTCAAATCAATGTTTCCCTTACTTTCATCCATCGCCCAACAAACTGCGCCTCAAGAACGATAAGGCGGAGGGCCTGGACTTGTTCGTTACCCCGTGGACTCCACTTTAGAGGATCAAACAATAATTCAACATAAAATCGGCCAAGTACGAGGCTATAATACACACATATAAAATTATACAAAACCCCCCAACCTCTAATAAAGGTTTGTTCGTCGTAGACGATGTTGCAGGGAGGCGACATTAATTCACTAATGTTAGGGAAGAAGGAGCCGAGGATGGCGTATCATCAGCGTTCCTTGCAGGAAGCTCCTTCTCTTTTAGCATTGTTGGAGATCGAATTAGAAATTTTTCAGTATTTGGTGGTTCTTAATTAGAAGTATAAATATCTTCTCTCTCCTTCCTTTCCAAGTATTATTCCCACCCTTAAAGAAATAGAGGTGATCTCTATTAATCCTTTCGCACAACAACACATGGTTGTGTTTAATTAAATGGGGGGAATCATTTAATTAATTCATAGGAATGGTTCAAAATTCATATCTAAGAGGAGGTGGATAGTCCCATTTAATGAGCGAGGTGTCAAATTAATTAAGGGTTGTTAATGGGGAGTTTCAAGGGGAGTTGAAGATGTTTGGGTTTGTGTAGGTCCCGCCACAAAATATCCTCTCATGGGTGGTTATGTGGGGTGTGGGACCCACCACTAACTCTTCTTTGGAAAAAATAACAACCCCTTATCAGAATTTATGTAACACATAATTTTTATTATTATTATAAAGAATCTCTAAAATCAAATTTGAACCTGTATAAAATGAAACTGCGGTAAAGTTCCCCTTAAGAGAATATCGGCACTACGAGTTCTTCGATGTCCTGGGATTTCAATTCTGAACACCTGTTCAAAAAGAAAGAAAAACACACACGTACGCTTATTAAATGTACCCGAAAAAAATTTCAGAAATTGATTCCAGGCACACCAGACCTCAGAATTAGGCACCATCAGAAACTGCAGACTCGTAAAATTTCAAATAATTAATAAAAAAAATTCCTTTAAATTATCGGGCCTTTAAATTACCCCCAACTTAGGTATTTACATCCCAGTAAAGCTAAACAGACACTTGGAATCAAAAGGGGGTATGGAGCATGCATCTGAGACTCCTGCTCCCATGTGCTCTGCTGGAGGTTCCCGTGAAACCAGTGAACGCGCACCAGAGGTATCGACCGTCCACATAGGACCCGCTCTTTTGAATCCTCAATCTCAACTAGAACCTCCTTGAAAGTCATCCCGTCATCAACTTCTAGCTTCCCATGGTTGATGATGTGGGACATGTCATGAACGTATCTACTCAGCTGAGATTCATGGAAGACGTCGTGCACCTGATGAAACTGAGGTGGAAGTGTCAGGCAGTAAGACACCTCGCCTACTCTTCTATGGACCTGGAAAGGTCCGATGAATCGCTGAGATAACTTACTGCCTCAGACAAATATCCATAGAACTCATCAAGGTGAGACCCGTGATGATACATGGTCTTCATTCTGGAATTCTAGAGGTCTCCATCTCCTGAATGACTTGCACCTCTCTTATGGTTACTCATACCATCTCTGGTCAGTAGGAAGTTGGCCGACTTGGTATGTTGGTCGAAGATCACCCAAACTGAGATGTGTCCCCTTGATGTACATGGAAGACCTGTCATGAAGTCCCTGGATATCTCATCTCTCCTCCACAAGGATATTTGCAACGTGTCCAGCTGCTTCGTGTCTTCTCCTTGAAGCTGAATGCCCATTTTCTTGCGGTGAGAATATTCTTCAACGTTCCCCTTCCCAGGAGTATAGAGTATCTCGAAGTTATAGCCCTAGAGAAACTCGAGCCATCATCGTTGTATATTGTTTAGGTCATTCGGTGAGAAGATATACCTGAGACTCTGGTGATCACAATAGAATGCAAAGTGTTGTCCCAACAAACTATGGGTGAGAGTAGCCAATTTAAAAGAACTCGTCTACACCCTTCTTCTCATACTTCCTACAGGAGATACTATGATTTCTCAAATTCCGAAAAGAGAAATTCGGTCTCATCCCCTAGATAAACCACGTCTTTTTTCTAATATAGTCAATCCTGACATAAACGGTACTATTTCATGTTGTGGACGATGTCGTAAGGCCTTGACACCACTACCAAGAGATCCAACCGTCACTCTCATCTCCAAGGGTTGAGTCACACTGTCAGTAGCATTGTGTGGTCACTGGGTCTCCTCCAGTAGAAATATCGAATGTGAGGGTCAATTCAATGATTTTTACTGAAACCTTTCAATATCAGCCACACCGATAAGGCAGGAAATCAAACGTCACATGGACAAGTGTCTTTTATTACTGCATCTCAAACTATAAAGACACAATGAAACCAAAAAAAATTACATCAACGAAGCTGGAAGATTCATGAACAAAGGACTCTATTCCTAGAACTAGTCCTTCTCCCATCCACATGCTCCCAGAACACTATGGACGTAGGCCTTAGCTGCCAGATGCTGAGCTCTCCCCTGTCCATCCTTTTCCTACGGTCGGGGTGGACCTCCTGGTGGTGGTGGTGGTAGGGCCTCAAAACGTCATCCACCACCTACTACATGGCCAGCTCCTCTGCCACATCCGCCTTCCCTCGGTAGATCGCCATGGTCGAACCTATGCCTCTGCCTGGGAGGTCCCTCTACTATCGACTGCACATATTCTAGGTGGGTCAGACAGTCTCGAGCCATGTGACCATGCCCGCCAAATGCATAGCACTGCATGCTCCTCATATGGATAGATCTATCTCTTGTGCCCCGCACAACCAAACCAGAGCCATGCAGTCGATCAACTGTGGGTTTGGTCCTCTTGGACCCCATCATCATCTGTCTACTTCCTGCTGTAGAAGACTCCACTACGTGTCTCCCCGTGGTGCGTCTCGCTACTGGTGACTACTCAGTGAGAAAGCTCCCCACTAGAATGAATCTCTCTAGTACCCCCACCTGCATCAGAATGTCGAGGGAGATCATCGAAGCCCTAATCTCATGCTTGAGACCTTTCTCAAAGGTTCAGCTCCTCAAGAATGGGTCACGTACCATATCCTTAGATTAGCGCGAGAGGTCAGTGAACCTCACTGAGTACTGAGCTACTGTCATGCTGCCTTGCTGGAGATGAAGTAACTCTTAAATCCACACCACACGAAGGGTGGCTGGTACAAACTATACCCAGAATAGGCTCTTGAACTATATACAGAGTAGTAATGCCTCATCAGGCAGCTAGAGCAACATGCTCTACCATCTTCCTGTTGTTTTCTGCAGGAGACACACGGTAAGGTTCACCATGAGGTCGTCTGGTGTCCCTACCAATATGAAAAATCTCTCAACATCCTCCAAAAAATCCTCAGCTGCATGTGGTAACATCTCTCCCAGGAACATGGGTGGTCTCTGGCGCTGGAACTCGTGCAACAAACTCAGACAGTGTGCACTCTCTACTGCTGGGGATGGTGGTATCGGTGGCCCAGTGGTTAGTGGTACTGTTTGTGCCTCTACTGTGATGGGGCCCTGCACTGAGGCCTCGTCGCTCAATAGGCTACCATATATTACTAAACTCAGAAGCCTAATTGGATGCCTTTGTAGGGCCATCCTGAAAAAATAGGGTCACCATGGTTAAAATATTATACCTGGTGAGATGACACAAAGTAATCACAAAGAAAACATTTCCAAAGGAAACACACACGCAATTAGTGTTTTCGTGCATTGAGTCGGAAATCAGAGATCAGGGTCCTGGTGTATGGATACATCAGCCGCCACACCAACACTGGACTCGAATGAAACCCACAATCAATACTCTTCACACTATTTCTTCATAGAAAAGAATTATTAGAGTCCTGATTTTTGCTGTAGAATCGACTCCTTTGATACCAATTTGTCACGAACTATCCTCAGGGCCCGTGTTGTTACTACTGCAAGCTCGCCTTCCATTGGAAAGGGGTTGGAGAAAACCACCAAAATAATAAATCCATAAGATAATAAATAATTGACTTTATGAATGTAAACAAACACAATAAGGTAAGCAATAGGAGGTAAAATCTATGTAAAACTGAATACAAAGAGTGTGCTGGAATGTAAATAGTCCAATATACAAACCCAACTGAATAACAAGTACATGTAAAGGGACAAATAGTTGAAAGTAAAGAGAAACTCATGGATCATTCTTTAGGGATTACTATCGGAATGGTAGGTACAGATGGCCACCTCAGAACCCACTTCTGTCAATCTCCACCGTGTGCCGACATGTCACAATGTCCACCTCCGGGTACCATCCAGTCGTGGAGCTCTCGGCCTCCGTCAGCATTGTCCATCATCTGCATCCAACACAATGAGGTACGGGCATAGCCTGTGCAAGGGTGAGTATAACGATACTCAGTAAGGACCCCGAGACCCTCATGGTCTCACCAAAATCCACAAAGGATAAACCATAGTAGAAAGATACAACAACAATGTATCAACCATCCCTACTAAGGTATATTCCCATTCATATACCTAAGTTACCAATCATAGTCTGCCTCCAACACTTGAACCCAACCACAAACCATTGAAGAAAAGAAGTAAGTCAATCACCACATTGATAATGGTTGAAAGACAAGATTAATATCAGATAGTTATACAACTAATGAAGAAGGGTAGATATCATTAGGTGTACCCTCTGATTCATATCCTCGGACGAACCCACGTAGTATCCTAGAACAATATCAGTGTTGTCGAACCCACAAAAGATCCTAGCCCAGAAGTCATAACTGTCAAACCCACGTAGGCTCCTGGTACAGAAGTCACTGATGAGGAACCCACAGAGGATCCTGGTACATGAGTAGTCACTATCGAACCAACGTAGGATCCTAGTACAGAATTCACTGTTGTCGAACCCATAGATAATCCTTGTATAGAAGTCATCACTGTCAAACCCACGTAGGATCCTCGTACCGAAGTCACTGTAGTCAAAACCATGGAGGATACCAGTACAGAAGTCATCACTGTCGAACCCACATAGGATCTTGGAATAGTAGTAGGTCCATGTAGGATCATATCATCTCGGTCGTAGCCAGCCATAGGGTTCTCGTAGACAGTATGATTAAATCCGGGAGGGTCTGCTCATCAAGTAAACTATCGATACATCAACAATCACTAAGTCCTATGTTAATGTATCCAGTAGTATCATTTCATAATAAGGATCCCAACGCGATAGAGGGTGCATCAATCAGACTCTCGGTCTGTGAGATATTGGCATTTCTGTTCTAGGGGCCAGGTTGGTTTTTAGGCTCAAACCAACCCAACTGTACTCCAACTATGTCCGAACCTCAAGTAGAGTATTAAAAAAGAACTATATCATCAAAATAAATCCATCATAGTTGATGGAACGTCATTCGGATGTACGATCCTTATGTTATAAGCGTTTCTACTCTGAGGGCCTGGTTGGTTTCGTGATTGAACCAACCCGGGCGTACCAAAACATCCCCAAAACCTTGATTGTCAGCTGAATCAACCACCTCCTTCCAAGAAATCTAATTCAACTGATGGTGCATCGTTCTGAGGTCCATTGGTCAAGTTATGGGTGAATAACCGAATGTTGCCCGAAGAGGGGGCTCTGGGTCAGGCTCGACCCGGCTCAACCTGCCCTGGGTCGGTGCAAACCAAGACGACCCGACTCGGGTCCGGGTCCAGCTCAGTTGGGCATGGCCCGGCTTGGAGGCTGGGGCATGGCCTGCGTTATGGAGGCACAACTCGTGCGGCTGGCAGCCTGACCTGCATGGAAGGTGGAACGTCCCACGCACAGGCGGCCCGACCCACACGACAGGTGGCATGGCCTGCGCGGAAGGTGCCTTGGCCCGCACAATAGGCAGCCTGGCCCGTACGCCGGTGGCCTGGTCCATGCGGCAGGTGGCCCTACCTGTGCGCAGGTGGACCGGCTCAGTGGCTGGCCGCGGCTCGGCCAGCTGGCCGAGCGGAGCAGGGTGGGGGGGGGACACCCTAGTTTCACGAAACAGCGGTGCCAGCTGGTGCTGCCTGTCCATCCCGGAACACGCGAACACGGGATCCGCTCTACCGTCGCTGCCGGTACCGCAGCGGTCATCCACTGGCATCGCACAAGGAATGTCGCTGCCCCCGTGCGGTCAGCTGGTGTCGGCCTCCGCCTCCGGTCGTATGAGCCGCTATGCAGGCGGCCCACGCTGCCTCGATATTCCGCGGGCCACCAAAGACATTCTGGTGGTCCGTTTTAGCTATTGTCTGCACCTATGGTCTCCTCTGGTCCTGCTCTTCTTTGAGAAGACCTCAAATCAATGTTTCTATATGGTTCATCCATCGCCCAACAAACATCCCATGAAGAACGATAAGGCGGAGGGTCCGCACTTGTTTGTTATCTCGTGCTCTCCACGTTAGAGGCTCAAACAATAATTCAACATTAAATCTCCCATGTACGATGGTATAATACACATATATAAAATTATACAAAAACCCCTACATCAAATTAAGTTTCGTTCATCATAGACGAACTAGCAAGGATTCCGTTTCAATTCGCTGATGTCGGGGAAGAAGGAGCCAAGGATGGTGCCTCATCGCCATTCCTTGTGGGAGACTCCTTATCTTTTGGCTTGGCTGAAGATCGAAGGAGAAGTTTGTCATTCTTCGACAGTTCTACATTGGAAGGATAAAGCTCTTCTCTCTCTAACCCTTCCAAGGTTTTTTCCCACCCAAAAAGAAATAGAGGTGATCTCTATTAATCCTTTAGCACATTAACTAATGATTATGTTTAATTAAAAGAGGAGACTCATTTTATTAATTCATAGGAATGGTTCAAAATTCAAATCTAAGAGGAGGTGGAGAGTCCCATTTAATGAAGTGTTGTGTCAGATTAATTATGGGGTGTTAATGGGGAGTTTAATGGGAGTTATAGAGGTTTTAATTCATGTGGGACCCACCAAACAATATCATCTCTTGGGTGGTTATGTGGGGTGTGGGCCCCACCTCTAACTCAACTTTGTAGAAAATTACTACCCCTTAACAAAAATTTTATAACACAAAATTTTTATTAAAATTATAATGAATTCCCAATATTAACATTCAATCTGTACAAAATGAAACTGTGGTAAAGGTCCCCTTAAGCGAATACCGGCCTTGTGAGTTCATCAGTGTCCTCTGATTTCAATTACGAGCACCGGTTCAAATGATAAAAAAAATACACATGTACGTTTGTTGAACATACACGAACAAAAATTCTGATATTGATTTTGGGCACACCGGGCCTCGGAATCAGGCACCATCAGAAACTGTGGACTCGTAAAATTACAGAGAATTGACAAAAAAAATTCCTTAAAAATTCCAGCTTTTTACAACATTGGTAGTTAATTAATTAATTAATTATCCAAACTCCACAATCCATAATATTCATTCAAATTCTCAATTACTCAATTAATTAATTGACCACATTTATTATTTCAATTTGAAATTTCCAATATAGAAAGAAATATAGAAATTATAATTTTTTTGAATTTATAAAATCAAAAGTATGGGAATAAAATATTAGGTCGCCTATCTAGAATTTTTGTGATCTCTCTCCCAATAGAAATTCAATAGTTGAGCATCAAAATGGAATAGATGTTGGTATGTATCTAAAATTTGTATACCAAGATCAAAAAATCATGATCTATTTAATTCTTAATGTACATGCACAATCCTATATCTATATTCACCGAATCAAGATCATGATCTAGGAAAACAAAAGGTTTCATCCCTTAATAAAAATATGTGAATGTAGGAGGTTGAAAAAAATTAATGAGATCGAATCCACATACCTAGAGAAGAGATAATATTTTATATGAGATTTGATGTGAATGTAAACGAGTTTTCACATCAATCAAATCCCTATAAAATATCTAATATTATAAATTAACTTATATATTTTAATGAGTGTCTAAATGGAAGAGTCCTAGGGTTTCATAAGAATTTTAAAAAAAAATTGTTAACTCTAAAAGTTGTATATAGTTTCTGCAGTATGAGTGAAGGGTTTTTCCAACCTATTGGACAACAATGAACCCCTTTTTTAGGGGGGTAGGTATAATCAATCCATGAACTATCCATGGAAACCCCAACATTCCATGCTTGCATAGTTTCTTTGGTTGGGTGTATAGTTTTCTCTAACAATAATCCAACCATGAAAACCTAATTTTTATTCATTTTTATCAATTATCACTCAAACACACAACGAATGTACAACCAAAATAAAATTACTCAAAACTAAACAAAAGTTTCCTTTTATCCAAGATCGTGTCAACTCCCAAAATGGTTGGAATATTACAAAATCCTCACATTATAACTTATCTCCCCAAGATTCACTCTCAATATTATCTAAGATGATCATCCAAATAGATCAAACTAGTAAGCCCACATATGCACTCTTATTTCAAATGAATCCACCTAAAATTTCCCATGTTTCTACAAAACATGAACAGTCGGCATGGTCATTCCTTGCAACAAATTCTCATTGCAATCCAACACTTGTCTCAGAATTTTCTCAAAGGATATATCTATCTAAATATCAACCTCCTCCAAATCAATCACATGAGAAGGGTTAGGGTGATACCACCACAGCTATAATAAAAGGAAGAAATCTAGTATAGAGCTATTTTTTTGTTGAAGAGAAAATCATTATGCCACTAACCAAATTTTCTCCACAATCATGAAGGGTCCAAATATCCTTGGTGCTGAGATCCCATGACTATGTATCCTACGAGGACCCAACATAGGTGACACCTGATGGAATATGAAATCACCCCATGTGAACTGTCGGGATAATATCCTTCTATCATTGTATAATATTTTCACACTATGATCTATTCCATACATTTAGGAATCATCTAAACGAGTACAGAAATCTCTAGTATGATACTCAGCCCCAAAAATACTGACACAACTTCCTACATCCAACATTGTTGTGATCATCATGGACTCCAACAAAGATCCTCATATGGTTCCGTCTATATAACTATCTAGTAACAGTTGTTATAGGAAAACACCACTAAAGACATGTTATAATTACAAGACCCACCATTGTAAAGAAACAACTATTGTAGAATATTTTCAATCACTTTTATATTACTCCCTGACTACCCACATATCAATTGGTTCAATGCTCTACTCAATAATAGAAACATACCAATCACTTTTTTCATTCCCTTTTAGAAGCATGATGTAAACTGAAAATAATGGTTTAAATAAATATTTTTTGGATACTTATGTATATATACTATCAACATAACATATAGATATCTCATTTGTTATATTTAGGATGCCTCGATATTAGGTAAAAAACAAATTACGGTTTTTTAGTTGATCTAAAATAACCCAGATAACATACTTTTTTTAAATCATCATTGGAATTACTACCCCAATGTTGATTGTCACATTATCCCACTTTCATTTATGAATATGAAACAATAGTAGAAAAACTATAGTTTGTTGATACTCTAACTTCTCTTAATGATAGGTGTAGAATAATTCCATGGACCATGCTTTCTCTTTCTTGATGCCTACCACAGAAACTATTTCTGAATATCATTGTACATTTTGGTCAAAAATTGATGTGTCACCCACATTGATTCATGAAACCACAACATGATCTTCACTCCCATGATTGAATGGGAAAAAACATAATTAATTACATTGATGATTTCATCCTCATTTGTACTCTCATCTAAATATTACTCTACTCCATAAAGTATTTCCCTCATGGATAATCACTTTGGATCAATATTACCTTTATCACAGATCCATCTCTGGAGTGTATAATATGTTCTAATTGATGAAATAATCATCTACACCTGACTCTCCTAAAACAACATGTACATTTTAGAAAATAAAATCACCCTCCAGTACGTAGAACTAGTTTTAAAAATCTTATGTGTCTATGTTTTCTTACTAAAATAATCATCGAAACAATTTCCACTCTTAGATGCATATGGTATATTAAAATCCAATGACTATATATACTCAATCCATCAATTCTACCAATGTTTCAAATAATTCGATGAGAATATGTACCATAAATTATTATTGTTGGTAATCTTCATAATTTTCTCTCCCAACTATGATATTCACAAACACTTGAAACCATAAACATCTTCAACTAGCTTGAGGTCTTGTTTAGTGTAGTGATGTTAATCATTCCTCAACTACCGAGACCTGTATGAAATGACTCATTCTTATTTCGTCCACACATCTCCATCTATAATCCCAAAATCATTAAAATACACTATGTATTCCACACATGGATCGGGTGGAATCAATACTGGTGTAAATGTAAAATTCTTCTTCAACACATGGAAGGCATCTTCACTCACATCATAACATTAGAAAATTTTCAATTTATTTTTAAAACCAGAAAGCAGTTATTAAAAATTAGAAAAGTTTTCGATGATTATTTAATAATATATAGAAAACCATAAAATGATATTGGTATCAAACATGTTTCTGGGCTTCTGCCATAATGTGACTGCATGAAACATCAATAGCTCTAATAAATCAAATTCCTCTTATATGATTTTCCAATGATGTGTAAATAATAAAATTAATAATGCCACTTAGATAAAATGGAATGTAGATGAATCTCTATAAGTTTACTCATAATAATTTCATGATATTGGGAATGATCATCATGAGTCATGGATTACACAATGATTCCATCTATGAACACCACCACAAAAAATTATAGGCATGGATGGAATAATTTATTCATCAAGTCCATAATCACTTATAGTGAAATCATCAACACAAACCAAGTTATAGAGAAATCAAATAAGACATACACGATTCTAAATGTTGTCCCTATAATATAAGATGTCTCAACTATATACTAATGATACTCTGATATCATGTCGATCATCAATAACTTTTAGGATCCTCTCAACTTGTCAAACTGATCATCGATATGTAGAATAGGATATTTATTCCCCATAGTCAATCGATTCAAAAACTGGTTATTATCACAGAAGAACAAAATTTATTACACATTAATTGAAAACAACATAGGGTAACTAAAAGGTTACTTAATCAGAAAGATAAACACCTAATCCTTATTCTATTATAGCTGATTTTGAAGCTATTTTTGTACCATTTTGTAGGGTGGAATAGAAATTTCATCAACACCCAACATGATCTCAATAGTTAATTACACATATCTCTTTGGTGACATCTCTAAGAATTATTTTAGAAAAAATCCAAAAATTGTTCCACCACTACTGTAAATATAAATAATTTTAAACCATTATCATCAAGAAATAAAATAGAATATTGGACATTGTGATATCTCAATTACTATGTAGATGGCCTCGCTCGGCCTGACTATATATCCCAGTCCCTAAGGAGAGTAAAATTATCACCCTTATGATACAAAAATTTCACTCTCATATGGTTACAATCAATTATAAGAATTTCTAGTCCATACACATAATTAGATTAAAGCCATAAAATCAGGAATATATAGATCCCACATAAATATATTCTCCATGATATCTCTATAACACCACATTCAAAAATTGACATCTCTTGATCGGAGTACCAAATGTGAATATGTAATTATAGTCCTTCTCAAAAACTCCACCTCTAAGATCAAACCACTAATAATCATTCCAAATATAATGGATTCTGAAGAAACAGTATAAAATATTGAACTAGCTAATGTCGAAGCTACTAGAGTTGTACCTCTCATTGTCATTGACCTAGTATCACTATAAATTAGTATAGGATGCGTCACATGAGACTATCTGTACTCTATCCCTCATGATTAGACCAAAATCTCCTGAGTTTGCACCACTATACTGATTCATTACCTATTTCATATAAGAACAACATCCTCTTCATCTACCTCCTCGTCCAATAAAACTCCATTTACCAAACAAATATGCTGTTGAAAACCCCTTTCGCGTACCATGGTTATTTCTAGCACCTTCAACACTAACCATTTGTCCCACCAACCATCAAAGATTTTATAGATTCTCCATCACACTATAGTACTGAAGCTATAATATTGGTCAAGATCAACCTCTATGGTAATTTCCTAACCAACCACACAAATGGAATATCACTCTAATAAATTCATGTTAAACCGACCATCATATCATAGAAAACAACTTTCCACTTCTATGGTTAAGATTTCCTAACAACGCTTCCTTAACATGTAATTCTTAGCTCGTACTAATTAGGTAGAAACAGCCAATATAGAACTGGAATACTCCTTTAGGTTCCCCTCATCTCTGAAATCATTACCCACCACCTCAACAAACATCTTTAATTGGAATAATTTAATATGGTAATTAAAATCACAATTTATTCCATCCTGAAAACTTATCACCATACAAATATCATCTCATATTACCATTGTGAAAAAATATTGATGGTCTGTAATGTATCCAATATAGTCCATCGCATAAATGATCCCTTGAGTTGGCCACATGAACTACACTAGCCTCTCACATATCAACATATGTGGGTTGAAGATCTCTAAAAAAATTTCAGAAAAGTTCTTCCATAGAATCCCCTTAGCAGTTCAATCCTTGCATTAATTTCACCCTAGTTATTTAATGATTATAATATCAGAAATGGGAAAAAATATACCATATTATCAGTAAGACTCTGAAAATAGATAAGTGTCATCATGATGTACACAACCTAGAACACATCTCTTTTTGGTCCACCAAATCTAGTAAATATTAGTGGGTATAGTAAATGAATATCCCTCATCAGTTCAAATATGGTCTTCACAAACTCCCATTAGTTCACTTCTATGAATTACATGAATTAATGGAAGTTCTCTTAGAACATCTCCCACACACCCTAAACTGGCATGATCATTGCCTCATATTCCATGACTAGAGGGTCATTCCTAAACATTCCCTCTTGGTGACCTCTTAATAACCCCTGTAATGGAGGTAGTTCAAAAAAAATACAAAAGTCTTAACACATAGAATTTTTTTTACCACATTTACAATAAATGAAAATAATAATAAGTAACATTATGTTTTTTCCTTAAATATCACCACATTATCAAAACCAAGTTGCTAGCATCAACCTTAACCATACTTAAACAAGGTCTAGGTTTACCAGGATAGATGCATTCTCATATAATGTTTCTCATTTAGAAACCCAGTAATCCCATTTTTCATAATTTTATCATTGTAAATATATTTTAAAAACCATTTCCAATTCAATTTACCAAGTAATAAAATACAATCAATGTTCAAATACTAATCCATTTTTAATTTCTCATGCATGCTGAAAATGATTCATGACCAAAAATAATACTAAGTTCCATTAATTATTTATGAAGACTCAAATCTTGTGTTATACTAGGCCATAAGTAAAATTATAATAATTTTTAAAAATAATAATCACACCACACAACAATTGTGTTACACAAGGTGAAAAAACATTCAAATGCAATAGAGAAAAATAATTAAAACAATCCAACCCTAGGTACATGGGTTTTACCAAGTACAAGGGTCTCCAACCCCCTATCATGAGCTTATTACCATGCTCAAATATTCCATTTAACCTATATAAATTTTCCAAATAGATTGAAAAAAGAGTAATAATTGTAATCTATAGCTACGATACCACATTGTAACATCCCGACCCGGCAGATAGTCAATGGTTCCCCAAGTTAGTTGGTCACATGACCTCAAGGACCAATCCAAATATGCAAAATGCTACTGAATTGAAGTGAGGATCTGATAAATAAATCATTGGGAGAATGTTACCTCATTAATCAGAGTAAACAACATCATAAAAAGTTGAGGATGAAATTTATGTATATATATATATCAAAAGTCATCTACAATAGATGATGATATAAAAGGAATGAAATTCAATATCCTAATAAGATGTGAAAATTCCACATTAATGAAAGTTTTAATTTTCTCAAATGAAAACTAAAAATGATGACTCTAACTACCCCCATGTGGGTCCCAAACAACTATTGGTTCCCTCATCAATACTCCAATCTAATTCACCCGTCTAACATAGGGTATGTTTCCTTAACCTATACAAAAAACAAAAATATTATTCTTGTATTGATCATGCACCCATAGTATAATTTGAGTAAGAATCTATAGTCATCCACCAATGGTGCCTAAAAAAATACACATTCAATTATATTGAATGATGTTTTATAAATAAGTCGTTACATACCACAATGAAATAGTTATCAAATTTTCAATTAATATTTTTTTAAGAACTTAAACCCCGGTTTCCCATGGACCCCCATACTGGAACATGTAGTTCATCTCATGCCAGAATATATAGTATTTCAGATGTATATCACATGTTCAAATATCCATGTTACCATTCAAACTTTTATATATGAGTAACCATGTAACTAATTATTTTTCACTAAATTGAATGAACATGATTACATTATTATTTTTAAAAATCAATGACCAAGTTATCATTCAGTTATTCACTCCAATGAATCACCTTATTTCCAATATTATTTTCAATAATCCATGACCATGTTACCATTAATTTATTCCAACCATTATATGACCATATTTCTATTATTAATTTAAAAAACTAATAACCATTTTACCATTCATTTTTTCACACCATTGAATGACAGGGTATAAATATCTATTTTATACAAATGAATAACCATGGTATCGTTAATTTATTCTCACTATTTAATAACCATGTTGATGTTCATTATTTTTTTCAGAATATTGATGTTAACATTCACCAATAAATAATATATAATTAAATGATCATGTTACCTTTAATAAAACCTATCAGAAAAAGCATCTTACCAAAAACAATTAAATAATCACATATATCATTATAACATAGTAAAAAATATATATGAATATATAATTAATTAATTTAATAATTAATTAATAATTTCTAAATATAAACATTAAATAATTAATTCACCAATTAATTATACAATCACACTATTCAAATGGTTCATAATTAATTTACTAATTAATTATTCAATCTATAACATCAATATATTATAATTATTTTTCCCATTAATTATCTAAAATGAAGATAAAAATATTCCATAATTAAATACCCAATTAATTATACCTTATACAAAAAATTCATATTTCTATATTTTTATTATTAATTCAATAATAAATTATACTTACTCCATAATTCCAAATATTTATTCAAATACTTACCACCTCAATTAATTAATAACAAAAATTATTTATTCAATATTGAAATTTCATTCACCAAAAGAACACTAGAAATTATATAATTTTTTGTATGCATATAACTTCATGACTATGTTAATTGAAAATTAGACCACCTACTTCGTTAGGTTGGTGAACGTTCTCCCACCTGAAATTAACAAATTGAGAAGCAAAACAACATTGATCTAGGTCTGAATCTCCAAATCATAATCCATGATAAAAAAATAATGATCACTTTAAATCAAAATATATTTTTCTAATAAATGATCTATATTTACCATAATTAGGTATATATCTAGAAAAATAGATGTTTACATCACCCCAAAATAATGAGATATGGAAGGAGGATGAATGGAAAAGTATCTGGATTGTATCCACTTATTGAGACAATAGATGATATTTGATCCAAGCCTTGTATAATAATTAATGAATGTTGTAAGACATTGGAATCCCTCTAAAAAAAATCCAATACTACGAAAGAAAACATATGGTTGAATGAGGACAATAATGGGAGAGTTCTTGGGGCTTAATAAATTTTAAAATTAAATTTTGATTACCATGAGAAGTCTTGTACTGTTTCCTAAGAAGGGTCACAAGATTTTCCCTAACCATGCGTTATCCACGCACATTTTGTTTTAGGGTTTCAGGGTTTGTCATTTTAGGTTGAAGGATTTATCAAACTATGTGCCAACCATGGGAACACCAATTGTCTAGGGTTTAAGAATTTCCTAGATGGGTTGAATAGTTTTATTTAAGTGTCACCAACCATGTACAACCCCTTTCTCTTCTAGTTTTCTCAATTTTTATCCAAATTCTCTCCAATGTATATCCCAAACAATAATTACTCAAATATAAACAAAATATTATCTATAAAAACCAGCGATTCAACTCAAAAAATTGAAATAATCATACATAATTGAATATTGAAATGATAAATAAATTTTATTAATAATAAAAACTTATATTGAATTTTTAATGTGTGAGTAATTTTAATTAATGATTTTTCAATGATGATACAATATTTATTTAAATTATGGATATCATTCATGTATATGAGTTATGATTGGAATTTTATTGGGTACTAACATTGTAATTTATATTCATGATCTCACAATATTATTTTTATCTTATTCTCTTTATGATTTATGAATGATATATACTTTGCTACCCCTAATTAAGAATATTATCTTAAAATTTCATATGGATCCTTTCTCTAGGTTCTATGTAATGGTATTATGTAAAGTATATCAAGAAGGTTAAAAACTGTGGAGAATATTCTTAAAGATAATGAATAATTTAGCAAATAAATTATTGATTCTCATACTACCAAAACATCTTGAGAATAACATGTCTTGTAATAGGAAGATCATAATAACCAACCACATTACTAGTTTTAAATTTGTAAGGTAATTTGATATTATTGACTAGTTGTTATTTTATTCAAATAATTCGGTTCATAAACTCATTATTTCATATTTTACAATTATATTAAGGTGTCTTGAAATTATAAAAATGTTCAATTAGGGATAAGGGGTTGGGATGTAATCATTAATTGATGGAATTATCTATGGATATTATTATTGTAATTGTCTATATTGTGGGGCGTGTAGTATCCCTACTGCCCAACACGACTGACTGACCAGTCGATGATATTTTACTAGATTATCATTGGTCCAAAAATGATGTTATGGGTGTAATTGTAATGTTGTTGTGCCACACAGAGTATTGAATAATTAATGGACTTTTTTGTGTTCTTGGACCCTGAACACCTCTATATTTATATACATTAATTTATTTTTTTTATGTAAATTATACCATTAACACAAACACATGTCCCTCGATGATATCCCCTTGATTTGGGGTTGATATATGTGGAACATATTAGTGAATTTAGGAAATAGCACCCATTATTTATAGATTGTATCCTCTATATTACTAATGTTATTATGGATCATTTCATTATTCATAATGTATGATTTATCATGGATTTTTTCTCCCATAATATAATTGGAATCCCAAATTATATTGAAATACACTAATACCAAATCATTTGGACCATTGATTGGTCCTTTTATAGATCTATATAATATATTGGGATGAACATTAATGTAGATAATAGTAGAATTGTTGATGAATTATTGGGATTTGTAATGATATTGAATGATGATTTTCATCGGTGATGAATCACTTCCACTGATGTGAATTTTATTTATTGGTAGAGATCATGATGAGAGTGGATGAAACTCCAATAGGTGATTTTGTGGATATGTGAATTTGGTGGAGATAATTTTAAAATATTTTTACATACAATTTATGGATGTCTATTCATAGGGGTGGATAGGTTGTGATATTAAATCATCATGGATATTGATGGATTTATAATAGACATCGATGAAATGTATAATTTTTAGGGAAGGGTTTTGGATTTAAGATGAAGTATTTTGTCACATACACTCTTCACTATTGTGTTATGAAACGTTTATTGTCAGGATGTTTGGCATTCAGTGCATAGGGTGAAATAACACTTTTTCTTAATTGTGATATGTAATTTATGAAATTCATATTATGTTTATTAATATTAATAGTTGAAATAAAAAATTAAATGGTACCCATGAATAATATAAATATCCGATGGACATGGTGCACCCCTAGGATTTGGCATGAATCAAGACTCTGATGAACAATGATAAACCACATGTTTGTGAATTAATGGATTATGATTCAGAATTTTAGGTTTGATAACATGTGTGTATGTGTATATCCTATGAGAAAAAGTTTGATTATTGTTAATATTAATTTTAATATATATACCATGAAAATATGATTAATATCGATTCACCTTGGTTATATATATATCCCAAGGGGCCAATTTGTTTTCAATTTTCGTATATGTGTATCCCATGAGACCATGATTAATTTTAATAACATGTGTGTGTGTTTATAGTATATGATACCTTTTTTATTCTTCATGAAAATTGTGTGCCTTATTAATAACATGTGTGTGTGTATCCCATGAGACCACACCAGCAAGGCCGGGCCGTGCCTTAATAGGCCGGACCCGGACACGGGCTGGGTAGACCCGGTTCGGGCCGACCAAGGGGGTATTGGGTCGGGTCAGACCGGGCCCAAACCCCATGTTTTCAGAAAGATTCGTTCAAACACATATATCTTGGCCTATAAACCTACAATTGACACACTGTTAGTTGCATTGGGATCCTTGGATTGAGATGGTCGTTTCGGTATATTACACTCAAGGTTTCGAAGAACTTTTGGTATGGCCAGGTTGGATCGAACCCGAAACCAATCGGGCCCTCGGAGCGGAAATGCTTATAACTTGAAGTCTGGAAGTCCGATTGATGTGTCGTCCACTTTGTTGGATTCCTTTCGGTGTGAAGGATCTGTTGGAATAATTCACCTGAGCTTTGGATGCAGTTGGTATATGGCTGGGTTGGATTGTAACTAAAATCCAACCGGGTCCCTAGAACGGAAAAACTGATAACTTTCAGACCGAACGTCCGTTTGACGAACCGTCATCGGCGTTGGTAATCACGTTGAGAAACGGTCCCTATGAGTATACCCTATGAGAGTTTGGGGTGAATTTGAGAAACGGCCGGGTTGGTTCGTACACGGAACCAACAGGGCCACTGGGACTAAAAGTCTAATAACTCACAGACCGGGCGTCTGATTGATGTGATGTATGTTCTGTTGAGACCCATACGATGAGGCGGTCCGTTGACATACATCTTCATGGTGCTTTGTGATACGTGGAGTATCGACCTGTAGCTCATGGAGCGGACCCTCCCGGAGACTAGCGTTTGGAGTACGGAGATCGTGTAGCTGGCTGAGACCTGATTACTGCTTGTCCGATTTGAGTCGGAGTGACTTGTATAGCCCAGTGGGGAGCAGTACTATGTTTGGGTGGAGGACCCATGGCGGGGAGCACTAATGAGTTTGGGTGGAAGACCCGCAGTACTCAACAGAAGAAGTACCTCTGCAGGCTATTAGGGGGGAGTGCACTACTGTGTTTGGGTGGAAGAACCCGGCGGGGAGCACTATTGTGTTTGGGTGGGTGACCCGCGGTACTCGACAGGAGAAGTACCTCAGCAGTCTAAGGTTAGTGAGAAGCGCCTCTGAGTCATGATAGGATCAGTGTACTCGACATAGGATGATCTATTGAATAGTTTCAGTTTCGATAATGAAAATCCTGATTTGAGATGACTCGTTGACCTTTGTGATTTCCTCATGATTGAGATGGGTTATTTGATAACTTAGGTATATGTATGGTCATATACACAAGTAGTGGTTATCTGTTGATTTCATATCTATGTGATACGTCTTGATTGAGACGGGTTACTTGATAACGTAGGTATATGTATGGGCTTATACCTAAGTAAGGGTTATCTGTTTAGGTCCTGCTTTGTTTTCATCCTTGTTGGATTAGTGAGACCTTGAGGGTCTCGGTGTCCCTACTGATTATCGTTATACTCACCTCTGCACGAGCTATTCCCACACCTTGTTGTGTTTTATGCAGACGACCGACAACGTAGATGGAGGCCGAGTGTTTGAGGACTGGATGGTACCCGGAGGTGGACCTCATGACGAGTTAGTATCCATAGGTGGACTAAATGATGAGATAGTACTCGGAGGAGGTTGACGGGTGAGAGCATTGAGGAGGCTATCTATACCTACCATTCAGGTAGGATCCATGCTGGACGATCCAGGAGCTGCGCTATCTATACCTACCCTTCAGGTAGGATTCGAGGTGGATGACCCATGAGCAACTTCTATTCTTCCAGCTGCTTGTCTTTTCTGTTGTACTTTTGTTCAGTTGTAGCTATACTTTTCAGTTGGGTTTGTATTCTGTCCCATTTACTTTTCATCAAATTCTTTTGTACTTAGTTTTATCTTCCGCTTGTACTCTGTTGTGATGTTTACTTTTATAAAGGCAATGCATTCCCTTTTTTTGGGATTTAGGCCTTTGGTGCTAGTCGTCATCCCCTGGCCTATGGAAGGCGGGTTTGGGGTAGTCATGACACGGGCCCCGAGGACGGGTCGTGACAAATTGGTATCAGAGGATTCGGTTCTAATGCATAACTTCGGACTCTGATAATTTCTTTCTGTGAAGAAATAGTGTTAAGGGTACTAAGTGTAGTTTTCTGTTCAGTGAGTCCAGTGTTGGTGCGGGCAGCTGACGTATCAATACACTAGGACCCTGACTTCTGATTTCCGACTTGGTGCATGAAAACACTGATTGTGTGTGTGTTTTCAAAAGTTTTTTTAAAACATCTCAAACCTGGTTAGCTCACCATGTATAATAGTTTGACCGTGTCACGTCTGGTTCTTTTAGGATGGCTTCACCTAGTCAGACAGTGTGGGTACCAAGTGGGGAGCGCAATGATTTCCCACTGAGCAGCGAGGCCTCAGTATAGGGCCCTCCACCAGTAGAGAGTGCACGCCGCTTGAGCACGATGCACAAGTTACAACATCAGAGGCCTCTAACATTTTGAGATTAGTCATATTTTCAGATGGATGGGCACTGGTTGGAGTTTGTATCATGAGCTCTCCACAAAGCTGAGATACCCGCAGACATGACGGTGTACATAGATGTTAGCCTCTTCCAGGGAGCAGCTGAGTGGTGGTGGAGTTACATGTTCCAATTTTTTGATGGGATGAACTTCACCTGTGGAGACTTTGAGACCTTCTTCATGGTGGAGTTTATACCAATGACTCTACACACTAAGCGTGCTCAAGAGATGATGCCTTTGCCGAATGATTTTCCATCAGATGCTGAGTCATCTGTAGGAAGTATACGGAGGATACAGGGGTCCAAGAGGACCGGACCTACAGATGTGAGACCTCGGCTTATAGATTTGGTAGTTCTAGTAATACAAAATAGATCCAACCATACGAGAAGCAGGAAGTGCTATTCATGCGGCAAGTAGGGTCACATGGAATGCGACTGTCTGACACCCCACACAGTTGATCCACAGGTGCTGTAGTAGCCACCGAGACAGAAGCAGTGGTGAAATCTTGAGTAGCAGCCAAGCGGTGGACAAGGAATTGGAGCTCTGGAAGCAGGTGGAAAGGAGTAGGACTAGTTATAGGCATGGAGGCCTTTGTTATAGGTGTATCTAGCTTCCTTTTTGTAGTTTTTGTGGTTGTATATGTCTTTTGTACTTTGAGATTCTGTAATAAAAGACACCTTTATTTATGGCTGTTACTTTCTTGTTATTTCTATATGGTTGTTACTAAGAGGTTCTGGTTTAAAACTATTGACTTGACCCTCACTTTCGAGATACCTACTGGAGGAGACCCAGTGACCACACGCTGATGCAGACAGTGTGACTCAACCCTTGGAGGAGAGAGTGAAGGTTGGATCTCTTAGTAGTAGCGAAGAGGCATTATGACATCATTCAAGACATGAATTGTATCATTCATGTCAGGATTTACAATATTAGGCAAAGAACTTGGTTCATCACTGGGATGAGACCAGATTTCTCTTTTCAGCAGAGGAGAAATCACAATAGCTCATCATTGGAACGTAGACGAAACAGGGTGGAGAGGGGTTCTTACAATTGGCTAGTCTCATCTATTTTTCTTTTATAAAACGGTTTACGGTTAACTCCATCTTAAGTAGTCTCAGGTGTGTCTACTCTAAAAAGGAAATGAACCTGAGATAGCAGTGATGGCTTAAATTCCTCCAGGACTATGACTTTGAGATAGTTTATACTCCTGGGAAGGGGAATGTTGTAGCAGATGATCTTAGTAGGATATCGGGCATTCAGCTATTAGGAGTGGAGAGACAGCAGCTAGCCGCATTACAGATATCCTTTGTGGATAATGTTAGAGTCAGCTCATATACAACTAGAGATGGTTCAGGTTACGATGGAAGAGGTGCAGATCATCTAAGAGCGGATGAAGACTGCACAAAGTAGACAGAAGTCCTATGCTTATAGGAGACAAGACCACTGGAGTTCAATGGTGATGACCATGTCTTTATACGGGTCTCATCTCGACGAAGTCTATGGATATGTAGCCGAAGAGGCAAGTTATCTCCAAGGTTCATCTAGCCTTTCTACCACAATTGCACCGGGTGCACGACGTCATTCATGTATCTCAGCTGAGGATATACATGCGCAATCCTTCACACGTCATCGACCATAGGGAGTTGGAGGTCGATGATAGGGTTACATGAACAGAGGTTCCAATAGATATCGAGGGTCAACAAGAGCGGGTCCTACGTGGAAGGTTGATTACTTAGGTTCGCTTTCACTAGTAGCACATGAACCTCCAGGAGAGCACATGGGAGCGGAAGGCTCAGATGCGTGCTCAGTACCACATTGTTTTCCTTAGTGTGTATTGATGCTTTACAAGGACTTAAATCCTTGAGGTGGGAGTAATGTAAATACTCGAAAATTTCAAGGAAAATTTTTCTTAATTTATTTGGAATTTTACGAGTCCGCAGTTTCAAACGACACCTGATTCTGAGGCCCGGTGTGCCCGTAATCAATTTTCGATGTTTGGCTCGCGTACGTTCAGTGATCGAACGAGCGGGTTTTTCTTTCTTTTGATCCGGTGCTCGGAATTGAAATCTGAGGGCACCGACAAAACCGCAGCACTAGTAATTGCTTAAGAAGACCTTTCCAAGAGTTGTGTTTGCATGGGAGGAGTTGTAATAAAATTTGGGATTAAATTATAAGTAAAATAAAATTTTGGGCAATTTTATTTTATCCTTGGTAGTTATACTTTCTCATGTGATGTTATTAGTGGGGCCCACGACCACCCAACTTCCCATGTGTGGTTATGAGGGAGGTGGGGCCCACAGGAGCCCCCACCTTTTCAAGTTCCCTAACTCCTCTAAAACCCCCTCTTAAATTATGTGACTCTCCCTTTCATTATTAATTCCAACTTAACACCCCATTCATTTTGACAACTCAAAATTAACTAAGTGATTTCAACATTTGAAGTTTTAAATTGTTGGTATAATTAAATAAAATAAGGAGAAAGTCTTATTTTATTTTGGTTATTTCGTTGTGTGGAGACTTGGGGAACAAAACTCTTAGTCTTGAAGAACTCCATCACCTTCTTTGAAGAACGTCAAGACTTCGACGAAGAACACCGTCACCGTAAGGAGAGATCGACGTGTCGTTCCTTCTCCTCTTTGAAGCCGGTGTGTGACGCCATCATCTCCTTGAGAGAACACCGACTCCATCATCGAAACCACCCTCGCAACACTAGCTTCCGTGAATTTCTTCAAAGTAGGGGTTGAGTTAAAATTTAATCAATTAAAATTTCTCTTTGTCTATCATTGAGAAAGTCATGTTTTTGGCCGCTTGTTATCAATAAAACGAAGGAGGTCGAACCGCACGAACACGGCCAAACCTCCACCCCACTTTGTTTTTTATTTTCTTCATGGCCTGAAAAGGAGGCGCTGTCATTGCACCGCGCGAGGTTGAGAGAACCATGGCCGGATCGGGCCGCAACGGAGGGCCGCTGCGCTGGTGATGCCGAAGGAGGCTGCGGCCAAGAGCGGGTGGTGGCCGGGGAAGGCCGCGGTGGAGGGGTGTGGCATCGTCGCGCCGTGCCGGCTGAAGAAGAGCCGCGACAATGACTATAGCAGTTCAAGAGGAGGCGACCAGGCTCGGACGGCCAACGAGTTCACCAGGAGGTGGGACTCGCAGTAGCTCAATAGCTGGTCATTATGGCCGACCATTTTTTGGGAAGTCCGGGGGTTGTAACCCTCGGCAGCTGGCAAGGGTGGGCCCTGAGAGGGGGCCACCATTTCAAAACAAGGCCCCTCCGCATCCAGCTCGGCCTCGAGCCGAGCCGCGGCCCACACCGGGCCGGACCGCCCGCGTCGGGCCAGGCCACGCCAGCTGGGTCGGGCCGCTCCCTAACGGGCCAGACCCGGACCCAGGTTGGGTCGACTCAGGGGGTATTGGGCCGGATCAGACTAGGCCCAAACCCCATGTTTTCAGACAAATCCGTTCAAAGACCCATATCTTGGGCTACAGAACTTTGATCGACACACTGTCAGTTGCTTTGGGATCCTTGGACCGAGACAGTCATTTCCGTATTTTACACTCAAGGTATCAAAGAACTTTGAGTACGACCAGGTTGGTTCGAACACGAAACCAATCGGGCCCTCGGAGCGGAAACGCTTATCACCATAACTCCGGATGTCCAATTGACTTGCCGTCAACTTTTTTGTATTCATTTCGGTGAGACGGATCATAGGGCATACATCACATGAGGTTTGGACGTAGTTGGAATATGGTTGGGATGGATTGTACCTGAAATCCAACCGGGCCCCTGGAACGGAAAAGCCGATAACTTATAGACCGGACGTTCGTTTGATGAACCGTCAGCGTCATTGGTAATCACATTTAGAAATGGTCCCTATGAGTATACCCTATGAGATTTCGGGGTATAGTTGAGATACGGCCGGTTTGGTTCATACACGAAACCAACCGGGCCCCCGGGACTAAAAGTCAAATATCTCACAGACAGGTCGTCTGAATGACGCACCGTCTATTGCGTTGAGACCATTACGACAAGGCGGTCCTTTGAGATACATCATTGTGGGGGCATTGTAATACTTGGATTATCGGCATGTAGCTCATGGAGCAGACCCTCCCGGAGACGAGCGTACGGAGTACGGAGATAGTGTAGCTGGCTGAGTCCTGATTACTGCTTGTCCGATTTGAGTGGGAGTGACTTGTATAGCCCAATTGGGAGCACTATTGTGTTTGGGAGGCTGACCCACGGTGGGGAGCACTACTCTGTTTTGGTGGCAGACACAGGGTACTTGATAGAAGAAGTACCTCTCCATTCTATTAGGGGGGTGCACTACTATGTTTGGGTGGGAGACCCCGGCGGGGAGCACTACTGTGTTTGGGTGGCTGACCTGCGGTACTCGACAGGAGGAGTACATCAGCAGTCTATGGTTAGTGAGTAGCACCTCGGAGTCATGACAGGATCAGTGTACTCAACAGAGGAGGAGCTCTTTACCAGTTGCCGTTTTGATAATGAAAATCCAGGTTTGAGTTGAGTCATTGGCCTTTGTGATTTCCTCATTATTGAGATGGGTTACTTGATAACTTAGGTATATGTATTGGTATATACCTATGTAGTGTCTATCCATTGATTTCATATTTGTGTGATACCTCTTGATTGAGATGGGTTACTTGATAACTTAGGTATATGTATGGGCTTATACCAAAGTAAGGGTTATCTATTTAGATCATGCTTTGTGGTCATATTTGTTGGATTAGTGAGACCTTGAGGGTCTCGAGGTACCTAATGAGTATTGTTATACTCACCCCTGCACAGTCTATGCCCGCACCTCATTGTGTTGGATGCAGATGACGGACAACGCAGACGGAGTCCGAGTGTTCGAGGACTGGACGATACCCAGAGGTGGAACTCACGACGAGTTAGTATTTGGAGGAGGACTACATGACGAGACGGTACTCGGAGGAGGTTGACGTATGAGAGCATTGAGGAGGCTATCTGTAACTAACCATTAGGTAGGATCCGTGGTGGACGATCCAGGAGCTGCACTATCTGTACCTACCCTTCAGGTAGGATTCGAGGTGGATGACCCATGAGTTACATCGATTATTCCATATGCTTGTCCTTTCTGTTGTACTTTCATTCAGTTTTAGCTGTAGTTTTCTGTTGCGTTTGAATTCTGGAACATTTACTTTTCAACAATTTCTTTTTTACTTAGTGTTTGCTTCCTCTTGTACTCTGTTGCGATGTTTACTTTTATAAAGGAAATGCCTTCCCTTTTTTAGGGATTTACACCTTTGGTGCTAGTCGCCAGCCCCTGGCCGATGGATGGAGGGCTTGGGGTAGTCACGGAACGGGCCCCGAGGATGGGTCGTGACAAGATAATTCTGACAATAAATATTTCTCATGGGGTATTATAAGTTTATGAAAACATGGAAATTGTAAATTGTAGGTGAATCACAACCATACGGGTGGAATTTAACAGATCAATCATCCAAAGTGGTTCATTCTACACATACTAGGTCACCATTTTAATTGGGGGTAATCCAACATTATTTTATTGACAAATTAGGGTTTAAGACGGAATGATCTTGCATGCAGCACAACAATGTATTTTATTGAAAGAAATAAAATTATAGGAATGATCCTAAAAAACCTAACTTATCCTTATAGATCATCCCTCTTCCAATATAAACCTTTAATTTGATATAGATCAAAAAATATTGAAAAACTATAAAATTCCCATAAAATGGGAAAAAGATCTTGCACTAAGATAGGGTAATGGTTGTGACAATGAAATGTAATAGATTATATATTATTAAATATATCACCTCTAGTTTTTTGATGGATCTGACAGAGATTGAAATTCACAACAATAGAAGGAAGTTTCATAATATATTTCATGATTGTAGAAGATACCTTCAAGATTGGGATATGAACGTTTTAGGCACTATTGAATATGAAAAATAAAAATGATTGTTTTTAATACATTAAATAATGGTGAAATGGTAATTTTAGACATATTTAAAATTATACATGGTTTTCTCAAATGTAATTACAAACTTTGTGAAAATAATGCACCATTAACTATTTATATGTTCATACCAAATAGTTAGGTGCATTGTTTTTCTAACCGTGAAAAATCGCCCAATAACCAATGTATGCAGAACCACATGGACACATTCACTTAGTAACATTGTTTTAGACACAACGTGCGGCACCCAGGTGCACACCGTCTGCAACTGTAGTGTTTTTTGAAATTGAGCATGTTGGGATGTACTTTATCTATTATCCTCTATATATATAAACACTAGATCATATGATGCATGTATCAATATATCCATGTAAGAACAATATGGACATCCCATATAGATTCAACAGATTCTCACATCAACTGTTATAATATATCTGAAGCACCCATACATGTAAATAATTGATAATTGAATAAATTCCATCAAAATCGAAACTAGAAGGTTTGTTCTATCCTACAATGAACTCCCTCAAAATGACATAATTGGAATTAGATATATGACTAATATAGAATTGTAATAGAAGGAGGGATTTCAGTGTTAGATCTACTAGAACTAGTTTCTAATGATTTCATGAACCTCACGATGGATCTCTGATAACATATCCATCAAAAGAGACTCACTAATTACCTTCTTAAATACTTGTAACAAATTCAACTGTTACATGGAATTATATATGAAATTTACTTTTATGGGTGTTAAATTAAGAAAACATTAAAATCATTATATGTAATACACCCACCCGATCAATATTTGATTGAATCCTCAATAAGTGTATTTTATTTTGAGACTATTATGGTCTATGAAAACAAAAAACTATGAACATAAATAGTTATTCCTCCAAAAACATAGATCATGAATTGTGATTGAAATCCTAAGCGTATGCATATTGTAATTAGTTTCAGGAGGATTATGATGGTGGGACCTATATTCTCCAACTCAATCTTTATATACGAGAACTAATCCTTTCCTGATTTCTAATGATTCCCTATAAATAGTGTATCTTCTTCCTAAATTAGTAAGAATCAGGATTAGAGGTGATGTTTGACTTCTCTTTAACTCCTAAAATGTTTTCTGACAATCCTCGGTCCTAAAAAATTTCACAAAATTCTTGGTCAAGCCCATAATATACTCATATATGATTAAGAAGTCATAGATGAATTCCATATAATAGACAACCATAACAAAAAATATGCATATATCAAACACATTATTGAGTATTTCCTAGGAAACCATAGCACTCAGGTTATATGTGCTAACAATACACCTGCCTCAAATGTGATATGACTTAGTATGTGAATCTTGTTGATTCAAATGTTTCATTTATTGAGAATCAGATATATCGGGTTCTCTATCATTGTACTCAAAATGAGATTAATATGATGTTTATGTTTTGAATGGTGTACGAGTTTACTCAGAAGTATTTCAATGAATAAATCAAAAAAGTAATCATGATACATTTAAAAACCCAAAATAATTAGATTTATATAGCTTGGAGTTGTGTTCCTCTGACCAAACAACATGGCCATATACTCATAATATATGTACCATCATTAGAATGTCATATGTGGTAATTTTTAGGGATACACATGAACAATATTATAGAACATCCCCAAATAAATCATAGATGAAACTATTTATCATTGAATATTGTAGAATGTGTAATCTATCTCAGGAATTTGATACCATTATTCACCATAATATGGTTTAGTTGGCGGTAATCCACACACAATATGTGTGTACCCTCATTCATTTTGGGGGAAATGATTTTTTAACCCCGCGATGATGTGATGGGTTGTACTAAACCCTTATCCAATGCGTCTCTAACTTATCTATTGAGTTTTAATTCATTTTTTTATGTTCAATCTAATAAACATGAATGGACACATTTTACACATCTGGTGTACTATCAACAGTAAACTCAATATATCTCTTACTATGTAAGAAGGAGAAATTTTTAGGGAAGACATCAATGAAATGATCCACATCTAGATGGAATTATACAAGTTTAAACCCCTAATCACTCATGAAGATATTTTGATTCTAGGATGTAAACACTACTAGCATAGAACCCATGATTCCTTCTTAAATATCAATGTGATACCATTCTCTTATATGAAGATATGTGATTGACTTGGGTGATTTAAAAGATAATAATAGAGATAAAAATCTATATGGGGTCATGAAGGAACATGACACTTCATATTAAGAATGATGGTATGACCAGTCATATCAAGGTTGTTGAAAATCCAACAACAATTCTACCCCCTTTTGGGGAAATCCATGAACTACTTAATGCCCTAAAATCAAACACATAATAGAATTTAAAGGGTCATAACACCACGAGTTTACTCCATCTCTATGATAAGACATCTCATGATTTCATCAGATAATATGTATGGTGATTCACCAATAACAATAAAGAAATATACTAGAGTAGATGTCACTAGATTTTTATCTTTAACTATAGATATCACTAGGATATTCTCCTCTAGAATAGGCTAAAAACATATATATGGCCTTAAAAGTGACCTGATGATGACATTTGAGTTTCTTGAATTGGGACACTCTGCTGATGATGGAAATCTAAATTCTAACTTATTTTTCCCTAAATTTATACTTATAAAATGATGCCTTAATGAAACTATCTTCTTACGTTGTGAGTATAAAATAAACATCCAACTAAATGTAGTTTTAGAACAAACCCTAGTTCACATGGCATTAATGAAAAAAGTGACCTAAATTCATTTGGTGACACATCCTATAGTAAACCCAATACTCGATTGGGGTACTCATACATAGGGGCTTTCTATGGCATTGCATAACACATTGGTAACAAAAAAACATTTTTTAGTGAATTCACCAGGGAGTGTACTTCCCCAGATTATACCCTCCCAGGGTTGCTTCATGACACTAGATAAACAACTAAAATACCTGAAATCCAAACTAATCTTCTTCATGTCACCTAATTATAGTCTGTTATGCTTAGTGAAGAGGCCCTCATTCACTATCCCTAAAATGATGGACATCTGAAAGATGTAAACCTATATGAAAATGTAATAAATAATACCATCCGGATATCACATCATATTAATTTGTTCATCATTAGTAAATATTGGTTTGAAATGATACAATCCAGTTATGTGATATGAGTATTCTTTCATAGAAACATAATATCTTATAGGCTTCAGGAAATATCAAGCATGATTAATTCTCATGATCAAATGGAAAAAATTTCCAAAGAAGGAATTTGGAAGACTTTCCAGACCATACATTGACGTCTACTAGCCTGAATTATAACATCCCACCAATGATTGGTGGATTAATGTAGCATCTATTTCACCATAATAGACTTTCACTCTATAGGTATATCGATATAGATGATGATTGACACCAAATCATATTACAAAACACAGTAGATTGAGGTCCCAAATCCTTTTAAACAATGGTAGGATGGTACAATAAAATCGTGATGGTTTAGTGATTCCATTGAAGGGGAAATTTAAGGGGCACCATGATTGATTTCATAGTATATGGAAATTTATAATAGAACTAGGAATCGTCTACAATTGGAATATCAAAATGAGGTTCCTTACTTGGAACTACATGAGGTATCAAAAGTGTATTAGGGACCACCATCTTAACAGTATTCTCATAACCACATACCTATTGTACCAGACAACATTTTCATAGTGGAATTGATCTATACATTCCTATTCCATACGTCAAAAATGATTAAAATGATATGTAATTTAGTAATAATGTATATTCACATTGATATCCTACTAAACAAACATTATCATCTACATGCACTATGAGATATGTCTAGGTAGGTGAGGCTGGTCACAAATGAATCAAAGGATACATGTCCTTCAACAACTACCTGTTCAGGTTTGACCAACATCTCATATTTTATGTAAACTGACATGTTTGTTTTATGGATCATATTCAAATTAATTCAGTTTTGTAATTTTATTTCCATTAACTAGTGGTATAATGTGATTCACCATCTCAAATTAATAAGGGTATATATGCCTTATAAATTTGATGGAGGTGTTCCTTAAATCCATAACAAAACTTTTCCCATAACAAGTGATTGATATTCCCTGGCTCAACATGCCACAATTGCCTTTGTAAGGAATAGTCATTAACCTATTCATGAAAAAATATATTTGGATTTGGACAGTTATTTATGTCTCAATTTTGTTTTATCAGCACATAAAGAAAATAGCCACATAGTTCTACACATTTCAATCAAGAAATAGATGTCATAAAAAGTAAAACAAAAGCCATAATCACATACAATATAGGAAACTCCCAGAATATCACAAATTTTCCAAGGAATAATTCAAGACATTCTATATGCTATGGTTCCTAGTATGATGGATGATTCTATAATTCCATCATACCATCATTTTTAATTCGTAATTATTTAATCAATATTTATACATTCCACTTCAAGTGTGTAACCCTATGTTGAAATTCATGAAATTATAATGATGTAATAAATAATATCATTTACACATTCCAATAAATTTGAGTTTCCACGGTGCATTGGTTAGCTACTCTCATGAATAGTTTCATGAATAAATTATATATATCATATAATATTTTCTAATCCAAAAATATTATAAAAAATTATTTATTCTTCTTTAATTCAACTTTTTACTATCCCATATGGGTGCCAATCACTGGTTCCCTGAGAAGGTGATCCCCAATACCACACGCTTGCCTCCCTGAACACAGAATGATTCCAACTAGTGGGCAGGGAGGAGGTTCTATCCTTGTGGATAAAATTACCTTATTTATTATAGAAAACAATATAAATTTATTTATAATAATATCAAAAAGAAGATGTAAAAACTATATTCACATAGTAGTGGAAATAATTAAACAGTCATGGATGAAAAATAAATAAACTGACAAAACATAAGTATACAATTAAAGGATACTTGAAAAATAGAAGATAAAATTTGGGATAATTCTATGTCGTGTAGATATAATAAATTTTCAATGATGTAGAAAATGTATATATGAATATACAACATTCAAACAAAAAAAATAACCCAAATGGGAACAATTTCTATTTATATCTTCTCAATCATAGACTATCTCCACTAAACCAATCTCTTTCTGAGCAAAGAACAAAAAACAGGAATTTTATGATGGATTAATCACATTTTCTATACCTACAACCATAAAATATTCTCATGTACTAGAGGCACCTGAGTTGGGTGTTCGATATAATATTAGTAGGTCGGTACCCATGGTGTCTAGGCTAATCCATAACATGAAACATAAAATGATAAGTGTTACTTAATAAATTAATGTTAATACATAATAAATAAATAATTACATTTTCCAATTTTCTACATTTTGACCCTTCCACACTACCTACTTTTTGGTCTGCTAGTCTGTCTAATCCATTAGAAAGTGAAATGTTAAGGTAATTGCGATGATTTTTATGTAAATATTATTTTTCCAAGATTGTGATTGGGAATGAAGTATGAATCCTTATATTTCTACAAAATATGGGGTCAACTATCTTCCTAAAAAATTTAATTCACATTTTAATTCAATTTATAACCACTTTAAAAATTATAGAGATTAATCCTTATCCAAAACATGTAAATCCTAACATACGTTCCCGTAATCTATCGAGGGGCTCAGTATATGTCCAATTCAAATAAGTATATCCAAGTTTCCATAATAATATAGTCCATTTTTTCAGTCAAATAATAGTGTGACAAAATTAATAGTCCAAAAATCCTTCTATGTTTGTACCATGTATCACACATTGAGACCAAGTCTCTTTTGTGGCATGGTACAACCAATAGTGTCATCGATCCTGTCTAAGGGTTATCTCTTATGGAACAAGTGTCACTCATCTAGACAGACAAATAACACATGGAGAGACCCTCTCAGTAAAAGATTCTATCATTCCAAACATGTTTACAAAACACTAAAAAAGTCTAACTAAGGAACAAGAGTCCATCCAAGGGGTCCTTAAATTTTAACCCCTTGTATCATTCCTAGACTAAAATGTAATGAATCTCAAAAATAATAAATGTATATATAAATTTCCTAGAAATATACTTTTCTAGGTTTCAATAATTTATTACCATAGGCATATTGGTCATGGTATTTCATTGGTCAAATTTCATTTATGTTACAACCATAGGGAATAACCATTTGTATAATTAAATTAATTCAATAAATTCATTTAATACACATGTATTTGGTATGAAACATGGATCAATCAACCAATTCAAACCAGATGGAAATTGATATTTTTTTTGTGACGAACACCCATCAGGGTGGCATTCTGCATGGTGATCAACCCAATATGTTGATTACCCACATACTCAGGTTTCTAGTGGAAAGATAAAACTTGTAATTTAATTTAATTGATAAATTCATGGAGAGGATGAATGGGGTCCAGCTCATAAATGAATAGTGTATTATATTGAAATCAATTAAATGACAGGAAATGGCCTATATCAGTGACCAGATCCACATAGTTCTTACCTTGTCCAGTCATAGAATTTGATTTGAGAAACATTAGAAAAAAGGGGATACTATCAATTGACATGAAAATGTGTAAATAACCCTTCACCAAGATTGGGTAATAAATGGTATTAATAACTATATGTATATTAGGGAGGATAAATTTATGATATTTAGCATTTTTATGGATCTGATGGAGAGAAAAAGATATGATGAATGGAAGCAGTAAATTGATCACTAAAATCTAGGGAATGGGTACTTCTATGTGTTAGAATAGAATGATCATCCACATGAAAATATGAGAGAAAAAATTAAAATATTCTAAAAATTAAATTTGGGAGAAATGATAATTTCATTATATTTATAAATTTTTATGTTTTGGCTACATGGTTTTTCTATCCGTGAGAGAACCATGTGCCATTCATTGCATCAAATGGGCATACCTCATGTATAGGCACATGATTTATCAAACTATTCCAAAATATGTGAAATATCACTATAAAAATATATTTTTCACTACATGGTTGT
The DNA here is from genome assembly GCA_963277665.1 of Viscum album. NCBI lineage: Eukaryota > Viridiplantae > Streptophyta > Magnoliopsida > Santalales > Viscaceae > Viscum > Viscum album. Next base: position 1,666,083,615 of record OY728137.1, read on the forward strand.
GCGCCATGGGTATCATTATTTTAGAAAAACTATGTATCCCCTAGGTGACACTATCTACAACCCCACGTTTTAGATAAACCATACAGGTTGGATGATGTAGAATTTATTAACCATAAGGCCTAGTATTATCATCCCATATAAGGTTTCCCAGAACTAAATAAGACCCAAACACATAGTTATCCTCCTTGACATCATTATAAATCATAACATATGTTTTAAAATGAAATAATTATAATTTTAACATGGTATATACATTCGAAAATGGTAGGATGATATAAAAAATATACTTGAATCATACTCTTGAGCATCCACATGGAATAAAGTAAAGAGATCATATTTTTATTCTCATCCTTGGACTCTTGAAAAGATTCTTTTGGCACTTTCTGGCTAATAGAATATTCAATTACATTCTCATTCCCTTGTGTGTAAGCAATACCAATGTCAACTGTCATATGTTATTCAACAAATAAATTCATTATTAGATTAATGTATTTCTATGAAATGATTTATCTAAAATAGTTATGGTTATAAAATTATGCCATCCTCTTTCCCAAAATATTGTTATGTCAATATATAAATGGGTTCATCATATTGGAAAACTCTAAATCATAAAGGGTTATTTCTTCTCATAAATTCAAAACTAAAAATAACTATATTCATCCACCCGATCACTGTTCAAAAAAATCCAAAAAACATTTCTGTAATAATAACTAAAAATTTTATAACTGTTATCGGGATAATGTACGATCATAATATTTTCTGATCACCGAAGTCCATTCACCCCATAAAAATAATATGTGCACATTAAGTCAAATATTAATTTAACTCCATTACTAGTACATTCAGTCAGATATGATTCCAACTTTTATAAATCATTTACAGACCACTCCTAATATCCGGTATGGCCAAGGATGCAACAAATTTAAAATACATTATGTTGATCTTAGAATAAGTAGACAACCATTCACTTCTAAGTATCTACTGATAAGACATTATCAGAAATAAAATTCCTTAAGAACATCACATCTCTGATCTATAAATATTATTTCGAAGCCATTCCATTCAAATGATGAATCATTAAGATTTACAAACCAAACAGAAATGAAACTCATACTCATGTTCATATCTTTATTTAAATAAATTCCATCCACATAGACTATCACAAATGTGTCCTAATTCTTATAGAATACTTGATCCATAAATCCCTAAAAAAATTACATGTTTTTTTGTCAGGAAAATGACATTAAAAGATATTTTAATATTCCATAACTACTTCTATAATTTATATTCATTATATCATACTAAAGAACATTGAGATAATAATAACATTACCAAAGATCCATCATTGAAAACCACATTTCCTCCATTAAGTGACCAAAAAAACATCCACATGAAGAAAATTATTCTTCTTCTCAACTATTAACTGATTCAACTTTTGATGGTCTACAAGAAAATCAATGTGAACCATAATCCTTCATGAAAAAGTGAACTACGACATCCCGTGGTGAAACATAAGGTTTAATGGAACCCTTTTTCATATATTCTGCCAACTGAATCTTCATATCAATTTGTTTATCTTGTGACATATGATATGAAGATATTAAAATTGGTTGCGTGCCTAGCTCAACATCAATCACAAAATCTACCTCGCTCTCTAGAGGATTCACATAGAAATAATTTTGGAACAATCAGTATAATAGAAAAAACATGGGAAAATATGAAATTGTATATATTTCATCAATATGTATATGAACATCAAAAAAAATTCATGGTCTGTAATAGGGAAGGTCCAAAAACTCAATAATGAAGATCCCACTCTACAAAAATCACATATTTTATCCCACTGATCGTAATAAAAGAGACATGATGATAAAAATAATCAACCTCATATTGATGATGGATAGCCCCTCCAATCCTAGTAATATCATAAATCAAATCTAGCAAAAATGGGAAAATAAAATACTAACACAACATCACCTATCAACAATGCCCATAAAGGAATTTAAAAACCATTCTCTTTGTACATTCCAAGACAAGAATATAAATCCCTATCAATGGACCCATGATCCGTTACATACTTTATCATATATTAAAAAATGAAAAAATATAAAAAATTGGGAATAAAATTTATCAAATAATAAATTTTATCTAGATATAGTAATAAATACGATATGTCTCACAATACCTACACCCACATCTACCTCTTCCAGAAACTAAAATATGATGTGAGGATTCTTTACTCTTGAGGCCTATATCTAGAGCCATGTTGTCTTATAAGAATATGACTACACCACAATAGCCATTGTATCTAATGATACCTATCCATATGAAGGTTCAAAAATTTCTTAATAGAAATAATGAAAATGAAATATACATTGAAAACTATTTCATATCATTGTAATTGAATGAAATGCACACCATGTTGTTCTAACATTTATAAACTAATTTAATGTTATATTCCCAAAAATAACAACATGTGGATGTTATGAAGAATCCTACTACCATGAACCAACAACACTCGTCCTATGATGTTCTTATAACATTATCTTTTTATATAGCATGCAACTGATGCTTCCACTCTGTATAAGAGAAGGCACAAAATATCTATCCATTTTTCCATATTTATTTCTTCCATAATTGCCCAATCCAAAACATTAAATATGTTGATTTTTTTTATATTAAACTATCATTAGATATCCAGTCGAAAACCTTCTAGCTAATTTTTAGCCTTTAGCGGGTTATTTTATGAAACATTTGATAAAAATGAACAATCACTACATAATTTTTTGTGTAGGATGACAATGAACACTCTCAAAGCTGAAATAATAAAAAAAACCACAAATATTTCAGTCAGAAAATTCATTGAGCACAATTTATTTAGTAATATTTTCTTGAAACCTGTATAGTACATGTCCCCATTCTTATCCAAATATATAATGGAATCCCCCATTTCTTTGTGAGGATCCTTGGGTATGAGCATTATAATATTTTTCTTGACAACCTCATGTCTATCTATGAGGTAGATGAAATGATTAATCAATTTATCAATATACTCTACATATTGTGGTATATTTTGACCTTTATGTAACAGTGGATTCTTATTCAATAACTATAGTGATCAATATATTTCTCTTACATCCCACATATCTACAACAACAATGGATTTTTGTGCTATCTATACATTTTGGTCGACATCATGAATATCATATGAAATTTTATCAAAAAACTATTTTTTATTCAAATATTTTCATGAGGAAAGTCATATGTGGAATCGAGATTAACATAAAGAATACATCTCAATGGAATGCCACTACACACCGAAGAATAATAAAGGATCACACAATTGAAAAATATCTGTTCAAACTAAAAACACACATAAAAAACATGCTAACATTAATAACTCAATAATGAAGTTTTAAATACATAAATTACATATAAAAGATATGTCCTACCATGCTAATATCATTTTAAATAATCACTGGATGACAACTAACATGTCTTTACAATCTAATCCCTAGTCAATTAAAGGTTCCATGAAAAGGAATAGTAAAGAAAACCTGCATTTTATACCAAACTGTGATGAATGAGATACAGATTGCCTATCTCAATAGAACATAATATAATTTACACATAGATAATAGAATACCTTGATAGAAATATTTTAAAATAGAGCATTACAATATCACCATAAATAGGGGGAATTATTTCAACCAACATGAAGTAGAAACAATGAAAAGTATATACAAGTTCTGAATAATAACTGAAAAATAATACGTGAATAAATATATGTTATAATATATAGAGATTAATGTAAATTAAACATATAAAAAGGTAGAAATAGATATCCAATAGTCATATGTAACTATATATGATGACAATGTTGAGAAAACTACTCTAATACTCTCTATGAGACAACAAATGAAAACTCACACCATCTCACCATCAAGATACTATAACCCATTTGAGAGAATGAATCGCTACCCCTTTGGGGCACATTTCCTTTCCCTTCATCGAAAGTCATAACCTGATATATGTCTAGAGAAGGGATATCTAGGGTGAGATCTTACAGGATCAGTAGGTTCTCACCATGTTGTTCCACATAATGAATCTGAACAATAATCCAAGAATACTAATAAATTAATAAAACAAGTCATTATATATATTCTATCCATCTATGTCAAAATCATTAGAAAATATAATGATGTCCTCATACTCCAGATTCCAAATAAACTATGTTAATTTAAAATAATTTCATACTTTTTTTATCAAAACATATATATCTAATAAAATGAATGAATTAATCACATATCATATAAAATCATAGATAGTATAATCAAAATAGTAATAAACAAAAAATTGAGAAAATCAACATAAATGAATCATGTTTAGAACCACATAAAGGAACACACTAGGCAAGGAATACTAGGGGACACATTCATAGACATATACAATCATGCACTCATCATGAATCTTGACATATGCATAGATCATATATATTAGAGGAACAATATATATAGTGAACTCCAAAACATTTCTAACATTTTCCTAGAACAAACGACCTAGGGATTATAGTGAATCACTATGAGAAAACCCACATATAGTGAAGGAGACCAATTATAATACATTCCACCTAGGTACCAATGAAATTACACGTGGTCTATTTTTGAAACCATTTCATCAACCAATTTAATCATATCATGCTTTTCTAATCCATTTAATAATACCATTTCAAAAATAGTTGAAACCCATTCTCATTTACCAAAACCAATGGAAAACCATAATTCATCAAATACCCAATTCTACACACACTTATAAAATCAATCATTTAATAAATTAAATATAATTAAACAATTTATCAAAAATAGTAGAAATTGTTTTCACCAAAATATGATAGACATGAAATAAACTACAACAAAACTAAGGCCGCACATAACCATAATGACATCCCTCGATATAATGGACACATAAATGAAAATTATGGCCCTTGAATCATTATAAAAATCAGAAAATTGATTCGATTTATCAAAAGATTCATTGATGATAAATGATCCAAACATACCTCATGAATAAAAACCTAGCACACCGCATCCCACAAGGAAACAACCCCCATATAATGATTACAATGAAAACTTATAAGGATATAAAAATAATCCTTACCATGGATCAAAAAATATGACAACATAATAAAAAATCACTATAGTTGTCAACAAAATGATGAAGAGGAGAGGATTACTCACCAAGGGATACAAGGTTACCCGACCTCACGATCAATCGTCAAATGAATAGAATCCAAAGAGTTGTAGATTCACGAAATCATAACATATTATGTCCAAGTTAAGAGGTGAGAGATCTCTCGAATAATGAAATTTTATTCCACCAATGAATAACCATAAAATTCATGTCCCCAAAATTTACACATATTTCAATCCCTTTACACATTTTGTAATACACTATACTCATATTAACACAAAACCAATCACTTTTTAAAAAAAAAACTTATCTATTTACATTACATGATTCGTATCCCATAAAGGACTTGTAATCATTCATACTATACACTCATCTCATTACATGATCTTGGAAAACATTAAATGTTGATTACTCCAAAAGGAATGTAATTTTCCTAAAGATTGTAAAAGTAGTAGATTCTATAGAACAAACTCTAACAAATATGTGTAATATATGAACTCGGGGATAACACCCACAAGGTGCAATTTTTTTACATTAACTATAATAATTCAAATAATAATTCATCTTATAATATTAGGACATTTTCGCCTATATAAGTTCTTCACCAATGAGGGTCACTTGGAAAACCCTTATAAAGAGGGAGACTATAAAATAGAAGAGAAACACTAAAAGTGGGTAAAAAGACCTAAAATTCCTGGGTTTATAGTTATATATAAAAGAAGGTATTTACGTAAATCAATTGTTACCAATTTATTGTATATGTTCTCTATATTTTAGGATGAATATTTATCCTCACTGAAATGGATTAATGATAAAATTGCGATGTTTAGTTGGATAATTTAAGAACTCATAAGCTCTTAATATATCATTTATGAGTCCTACAAGAGTCTTATACATTATGGATTTAATAAAAAATGACATGAAACATAAGCTAAATAGTAATATAATTTGAGGATTTCTATAAAAAGGGGAATATTAAAAATAATTATATTAATTTAAATGATTAGAAGAAATTTATACGTGTGATGGAAAAAGAAAAATGAATATCTATTTATTTTAATAGGTATTATATGTTGCTAAATTAATTTAAACATGAACAGAAGACTCTCTATTGAATTAAAAAACCCCAAAATTAACAGTGATGGTTTAAAAAAGATATAATTTGACGGAATGAATAATTGATAAATAAATAAAACTGTTTTACCAAATTAATAGGTATATTTTTTAATGATTCATTGGGTCATCAAAAATAAATTCCATATAAAAATATCTACATTTATTTTTATTATATCACAATTTAATATAATAGAATTGATTAAGTGAGTTATTGGAAAATAAAATATCTAAATTTTTTATTTTTTTTATCACCCAATATCATAATTAGTATTAGTTGAATACATGGAAGAACCATGTGAGAAAATAAAACACCATTCGCATTGAAATGAAAATTTAGGGAAAAAATTATGGAGGTTATGTATCAAAATATTGTATATAAGCACTATAAGGGAAATGTTTGAGTTGATAATCACAATATAATGAAATGTATGCTACAAAAAATCACACTCTTTGAATCCATTAAAATAAATAGAGGTTAATAATATATGGAAGAAATAGGTATATTTTTTCCAATGAAAATAATTATATGAAGGATGTAAAATACACTAATTTATTAAAAGTAAAATTATATTAGATGATACCCTATATAGATATAAAGATCATGCATAATAAAATATTCAAAAAATGATACTTTCATTAACCCAAGGATGTTATAAATCTGCATAATAAAATTTTATTATGATTGAATGCAATAATAATGAGATATCAATATTACATATACAAATCACATACAAGAGTATATAGAAGAGGCCAAGAATAAAATGGAATAAAAACCATCACAATATATGAATTGAAACGTCATGGTACAAAATTCAGATCCTACGGAATATCAAAGGGGTCATATTGAATAAATTATTCAATTTTAGTCATTAAAACAATTGAAAAAACTTATGGATGGACATATAATAGAGTCATATTTTTTAAAAAATTAATAAAATATTATTTTAATTATTTATATTCTTATGAAAATATATAGTGGGGGATAAATATGATGTATCATTAAAAATAGGAAATAAATTTGAAAATTGGTTTATGAAGATGCAATGTCACTCCCATCCCAAAGGGGCACCATTCACAACTCCCTATTCCATCCTTCAATAATATAGGGGCTGGTGAATAACATTGGATTGTAATATAACTAACGTGGGAGAATTTATTTGGGAGTAATTTTTATCTCCAATTTCTTCCTTCTAACGACATTGAATTAAGGTCATCATGAACATTGACAATGGCCTATTTGTGATGATTGGACCTTATTATTTTATTCCATATAACATCATTCATTTAATGTTTTTCTCATTATCCAATTGTTCTAAAACACAAAGGTAATTGTTCATTGCACACCCACTTTATGGCGCAACAATTTGATATCCAAAATTCATGCTAGGAATGATGTGACCATGGTGCGATGGTGGATTTGGAATGGAATAAAATAGTTTATATTCTCATTTTTATTATACTTCATCATGGAATAATGAATATTTATGGAAGAGATTTTTTTATTTGATATGATGGACAATTATATATGACTCCTTGTTTTAATGGCTTTTCCATTGAAACTCATTTTTTTGGCACTAGGCACTACAATATTAGTTTTCAATGCAGCTATGAAGATACACATAATTTAGTTCATGATTTAAGTAAAAAATGATCAATGTAGACTCTTCTATAGAGATACATGTATTGTGGTACCCATATACAAAAGATACAGTTCTGGGAGGAAGATAATTATCACACTTTGTGTGATAATATCACATGGCACGTGTCTCTCCTTGGATGGATGGATGTGGAACTCAAAGGGTACATAGACACAAACAGAATGAAACTACCAAGGGATCACAATGTACACTCACATGATCATGACCAACCAGGATATACATAGTTATATCAGGGTTCTAGGACATAGGTATAATTTCTTGGGGAAGGTAATTACATGTTCTTCTACCTAGACATGAGCATATTATTTTTTACCTAGGAAGGAATCTATGGTGAAGGGAAACATAGTGTTCTCCATAATACTTCACATAGATCACTATTACTATTTATATGGGAAAATATTTTATTAGGTGTGTTCCTCTTATCCATTATCAAAGGGGTAGTGTGAAATCACATCAGACACATTGAACATTGATACCATCAGCAGTAGTTCTGGGATAGAGTTGTTAGAATCCTTCTTTAGGGCCTGTAGTGAGACTCATTATTATTATTATAATTCTAAGTGGATATCATGGTATCATAGTGACAAAAACTAATAGGGAACCAATACTCAATATAGAATGTTGTTTTAGACTATGTCGTTATTATTCCATATGTCCTTAGGAATGATCCACATTTGTGTATAGAATCACTTTTAACATCAAACTTATATATCTCATGTCAGGACACAATTAGCATTATCTCTTAGAGAAAAATAATCATTCTTCTCAAAATCATTGTGTTTTATCAACTTGATGACTATTTTGTTTAATTTAATAGATTGAATTATAGGGTTTTATTATAGATATGAATTTAAATTGATATTTTCTGTGTTTTTATGTATATCTAGATTTTATTGTTATATGTGTTGTAGTAATATTTAAATTTAGAGATAATTGTTATAAATGCAATATATGCTTCTTGATTTTGGGGGTGTCTAACTAAGTATTTTTATACCCACCATTGCACAAGATTTTCATACACCTGTTGTGCCTTTCACATATGATCATTCGTTCGAAAGAGTCCCCGACTGACCAGGACTACACGATGCTTAGTGAGATCTAACAGCCCAAGGTGTGGAGTTGATGTATCTTTATTGGTCTCTACATCTATTCATTCTGTTTGGGTTTGTATTTAGACTATTTTTGGTGGTATTTTTATATGGAACTTTATACCTTTAGTTAATTCTTGTTATACACTGGATGTGGGATTTATATGTATGCATTCATGGTTGGTTAGATATTTTTAATTTTCATTGTTGAATATGCATGGAAAAGAGTGGGTGTGTACATGAACATAATATAAACCCTCCCATTTTAGTGATATGATTAAATAGAAGTAGTCACAATTCCATGTACAATTGGAGGTGGATATGGGGATTTGAGGAATGAGCCCCATTGGGATGATTCAAGATGGATTGGCATTAGAATAGATTATTAAACATTAGGATCTTATTCTATGAAATTGGTTTGTGGAAAATTGTACAAGTGTTTCAATTTAGAATTTTATTCTATGGAATCATGTGTTAGGGCAGAAACTAATGAATCCATATATTTTGATTATGATTACAACCATTTCAACTTGGTGTATGTGAAAAGTTGTTGTAGGAAAAAAACTGTACATAGATCATATAAGAATAGTTTTGGAATTAAATGTGATTCTGAATTGAGATATATAGATATAGTAATTGTACATGGAAGATCAATTTTATTTAAGTATTCATTAAAAATTTATGACATCTAGGATTCAGAATCCAAATCATAAGGCTGACCCCCTCACCGATGAGCCATCGATATGAAGACATATTTTAGAGATTTCAACATCACGTGATGAACCATTTATTACACCACCTATAGATCATTAAATAGTACTCACAATGCCGAAATATTAAGTGTGTATGATGATATCACGTGACGAGAATTAGAAAAAAGACCAATTTGGAATGGACATGATCCCTATACAAAGGAATATGAGAACATGATTGAGGTAGTGACATGATTTTTTATTCTATTAAAGACACCACAAGGAGAAATGGTGGCGCCAGAGGTGATCATTCCTAAATGCTCAGCTAGATGATGGTGGTGTTTGGTGACCTAGTATTATGATGTGAAGACTCTATAATGGTCTTATTTTGTGTTCATTTTCATATAGGTGTCCTATAAATCTATTCTAAGGGTTGTACAAATCCTTGAGATTATATGACTTTAGCAGGGCAGGACAAAAATAGTTGAGTATTCATAAAATTATAACAACCTCTCATGAACATGATTGATTTGGTTTTGAATTAGTTATTTCTCCATCATACCTTATATTGTGGTCTATGTAGGGACATATATTCTAATTATATATCTATTTTCATTACTATATTTTTTTGGTAACTCACTGACATTTGTTAGTTGATATTTTTTCTGGCGATACAGATATAGGTAGTTTGAAATAATAAAAAGTTAAATTGGTTTTAGAGAACTGAAATTACTATTGAGGACCATGATTATTTGAGTTTTTTTTCTTTAGGAGGTCCCTTTCTATAGGTTCTATAGTTTTTAGCTAACAATATTGGTTCAGTCCTCCTAGGGAGTAGAGGTGCTACACTTGTGATGGATGGGTGAATATTGCATTATATTTTATGACACACCTTTTGATTGAAAAGGGTAATGTGTATGTGATGCTTTGGTAGAGTAAATAGAATTGGTAGACAATTCTACAGTACTGATGACATGGAAGACGACTTGTGAGTGTAGCTGGATGTGGTTTATTCTTAAACCTGTGGTGGTCCATGCCTAGATTGGGGAGGTGGAGGACATCAGTTTGTGAAGCTGTAGGATGGCGGTGCATTATGATCCACATAATCTGGGACTGATTTCTGGAATGATATGTATCATCTCTATATTTTTCAGAATAGATATACATAGGTTCTAGTCATTCCTTTATTTCCACCTTTATGGTTTGGGACATAAATATTCAGGTTGAACCCATAACATGAACCTATATCTTGGAAGCTACTAATAGATATGACATAATGATCACACACTTTTTCCAATAGCATGACATGACTATTGTGTGTGAGATATTCACTTTGGATATCATTGCAGCAGTGATGAGGACATACAACATCATCTTATATATGGAATGGTGATCAACCATTTATTCCATGATTGGTTATTTAAATGGAAGGATTCAGTGTGTCCATATAGAGGGGATTAGGTTTTCCTTTTGGGGGTAAAAAGGAATCCCCTAGATCTCATGACTGACTCATGAATTGGTGGTTATATCCAATTACTCCTCAGTTTCCCATAATGAATCACAGTGAAATGAATGTTGTGTATTATCAATTACCTATATTCATGGTAAGTTATGAGCACTTATTTCTGAAATATTTTCAAGGCTTACCCCCCCCCCCCCCCCATAAGTGATAGACTTTTTAACTGACCTAATCACCGTTATGAATATATATCTACAACATCATTTCATATGTGTCCAGGAATACATTGCGGGATAAGGGTATAATTGTAGAAGATGCAGAGGAAGGGATTTTTTAGACACACGGATTCACCATGGGAAGCCCATATTTTGTTCACCAATAAGGATCATTGGATAATGAGTTTATGTTTAGACAAAATGATATTAAGGAAGATGAATGTGAAGAACATGCATCATGTACCATTGATCGATAACCTCTTTTATTAGTTCAGAGGGAAAAAATGGTTCCCAAATTAAGACCACAAATTATGAAATCCAATGTATTGAATGTAGTATTAGGATATATAGAATATTGCATTAAAATTTCTATATAGTCACTATGAGTACATGGTGATACCCCTTGCAATGATAATCACCGCAGTATTGTTCACGAGACTCATGAACATGATCATTCATCCATTTTAGACCATTTCATAGTTAAATTAATTGAGAATATTGTTGTGTACTTAAAACCCATGGATGATCAGACGATATACATGAGGATGGTTCTGGATGTAATCCAATAGCAATAGCCTTATAGGATTCTCTCGTTGTTTTGGTTCTAGATATAGGAGGTCCAGTTTCTAAGACATGTTGTATCATAGAATGGTGTGGTAGTGGATATAAGGAAGGTATAGGTTGTGTTATTTTGGGATCCACCCAAGTGCGTGACATGTGTATAGAGATTTCATGGGTAGGATGGCTATTTCTGAAGATTTATTCTTGACATCTCCATGATATAATATTCCCTAAAAAAATTTCCCGAAAAGGGGTATCCATTCATGTTTATTAAAAGGTTCTAGTAGTCCCTAAGGTATTTTATATAGAGTTTGACGGGTTCTCCAATATTTAGATTTCTATAGGAGGGTGTGACGTTTGTAGTCATATGTGTTGAATTTGAAAACGACATCTATTGTGTTCTAATTTAGAGGTAGGAAGTGATTTCCTATTATTCCCATCATTTGAGATGACATAATAATAAATACATGACCCTCGATATTGAGTCAGAATCAGTTGTTTTTACAATAAATATGTAGAGACACTGCCTAATATGTTAGAGGTTTATAATCCATTCTAATCACAAGAGTCTCAAGTATATAATCCATCATAAAGATATAATATTGGTAAATAGTCCATTGATTTAATTCTGTATGAATTAGGATTCAAAATTTATATACACTAGGGATGGGAAATGTGGTAGAAAATACTCTAAGGAGGAGATCTTTTTCGTAGTTACTGAATAAGGAATCAATTCAATTGACCTCATTGCAACTATATTTTTTTGTTATAGTTGGATCCACATACATCTAATAAATTATTATTATCCATCCACTATTTATTGATTCAGGGAGGTATATATTGGGGATACTAACTAAAGGACCCAATGTACTCTAGTATATAATTGAAAAGATCGGGATGTATTTTCTAATGTTTTTGAGCATGTCATTCTTTTCAAAAGATGTGTGATGGTTCCAATGAAATAGCAGGATGATGATCTATGAAGGTTTCATAAAACTCTTTTAGTGGAACATCCTTGTCTAAAATATATATTGAGACCTATAGAATCATATTTTGGTGGAAGTTGATGATGTGGGATGTCACATATTTTATCTCTAAATGCATTACATGTTAGAAAGTGAAGGGAGAGAACAATATATTGGTTGATTTAAACAACTCATTGAGGTTATATAGTTAATTTTTCATAGTAAATTAAGGGAATTAATAAAAGGATATCCACATATGTAAAATGGACACGATGTAATATGGGCGATCATAGACTGACTCGCCATGTAGCCCACTTCCAAGATAAATGAGAGTTGTGTTCAATAGATGGAATGAGACAACTCTACATGAATGAGTTGGTATGAATCCATGTAGTTCACATGAATATAATTTATTACTATGATTATCATATGATATATTAGTAACAGAATGGATTTCATGAGTTAAAAAAAAAATTATATACTCTTGATCATAGCATTCTGCCCCAGATTAATGGGCATACATAGAAGTCAATTCGGGTTCTCGTTGACATGTTGTGAACATGGATTTTGTGATTTTACCATAATTGATAGAATCATCTACCCCTAGTAGAGAATTCATACAACAAAATCTAACATGTATCTATTGGCCAGAAACTATTCGATGCTTTTTCTGTTTAACTTTCCCATCACCAATTTACTGGACTAACACAAGAGATTCGACCCTCATGGATACATAGTGGGTTTGATCCACTAAGGATAAGATGAATACCATTCATAAGTGGATGATGAATTCATAGTGAACTTATATTTATTATATAAATTGAGGAGGAAGGCTATTGGAGTTTTAAGAGGAAGACCGTGTGTTCAAATGGGGTTATCCTTGATGTGGAATATTGATATTCAATTGAGAATGAAAATAATATCTCATATTTTTTGTCCCATTATAGATACATCATAGGGATGGTGATGTGGAATTCTTCTTGGAACTATCACTAAAGTTAGACTGGATATAATATGTCTCCAATATTTTTAGAGTGGGGAGTTACGTGCATGACCCAACACATGTTTTCAAATGGGGGTGAGATAGACATTGTGGGGGGGATCTACATTTTATGAGTAAGTAGTAATGATCAAGGATAACCATGAGATAATCCTTCATGGAAACATGATTCATTTAGTTCAGGTATATTGATAGATTTTAAATATTTAATAGATCTCTCGGGAGAGAGAGGCTCAGATTCATGTTCAATAACATCATCTCCTTGTGTCTCAGCATGGTTACGTATTTAATGATGTAAACAACCAAAGGTTGTATAATGTAATGACTCAGATTATAAATGTATTATTTATAGATATTATGTATATTATTTTTGACACCATGAATTATGAAGACACATCATTTTGATCCCTAGTGTGCTATAATTAATTATTTTAAAAGTATAAAATATATTTAATATCATGCAGTTGAAACATTCAAAAAAAGTGTATTCTTCATGTCCCAACAGAACCGATCCTATCAGGGGAACACCTTTTACATGGACATGTACACGGGAATGGGATATTTCACATGTATTGTAACTGGTTATAAAAAAAAATTCCATATACTCTTACTAGAAGCTGTGTACTCATTCAAACTTTTAATGGATAGTTTGTCCTCTATTTCTTGGTAAAATTTCATTTAGGGGTTTTTTTTAAAATTCACTGATGGTTACTATGGAATGTACTTCTAAACATAGGAAAAAGATCACATAATTAGGATATCATTGATAATTTGGTTCGAATCATTCTATGAGGACTAGAGTGACATCCTCTATTCATCTTTTTATCCTCGTTGGAGTAATTTTTCTTATTTTGATCATCACTATTATAGAATTGATCCTCTAAGTAGTAGGTTTTTCTAGATTGTGTTTTTGGAACCATTGATGGACATGTGAGTTATCATCATCTGTTTATGGTATCTCACTAGATATACAATTTTTATATCTTGAGATAATAAATGAGAAAAATTTACTCACATATGTTCATTATCTGCTTATTTTATTCAAGGAGTGTATTCTCCTAGATAATTGAATTATCAAACATTCGAGCTGGAATATGACTATTTATTTTTGTTTGTAACATCACCATGATACTATGTATCTTTTTATCTATATTAATATATATATTTTTTCATATTTTATGTAGATATATTATATTTTAGATATGAAATTTATAATATTGTAGTATAATTATTGTTTTTGAGGTGTCATATTGTAACGACCCAATTTTTTTTGAGTAGTATATTAACTTACTCTTATTGATTTAATAAGATGTTAATGGTTAATGCAGAAAGAGGAGTCGATGGCTTCATTCAGTAGACTCAACCCTTATGAAGCCCACTTATCAGAGCTTGGGAAGGAGGTAGCATCTGTGGGCTTCGCTTTGGACCAAGCCCAAGCCGAACTCCAGCATGTCAAGCTTGAACGGAAATGCTTGTGGGAGAAGTTCAAGTTAGTAGAGATTACTACTAGGGCAATGTTATCTGAGCCTCCCTCAGATTCTCTCACCATAGCACACCTTACACTCAGGTCTTATGCCGGTGTTATAAGGGGCAATGTGACGAGACCCTAGCTTCCTTGTGTAGTCCTTTCAGGTGAATAAATTGAGATTTCTTCCTTTAGTGATGTTTGTGAAATTTCAAATGTCCGGATAATTTTAGAATGTATTTTATTGATGAATTTTGAAAAAGGGATATTTTGAAATATTTATGTAAACCCTAAATAACTAATGATGTGTAATGATTTTCAAAAAATGGTCTTCTACATAAGTGTTCATTAAGGAATTTGGAGTCTAATAAGATCAACTTAATTTTTGATGAATAGTAAATAGTGAATATTGATTTTACGCTTAGGATTAGTAATGTGACCAAATGGATTAGTAATCTCACTTAAAGAAAGTTTTAAAATAATCTAGGCACCTTGATTAAGTAATGTGATTCAATAAAATGGGTAAATAACAGTTTCATAAATTATTATTCAAGTATTAGTTTTTTCATATGAATAGTGTTTTTTAATTAAAAATTTAATTAAAAATAATTAGAAAATTATTTTTATAAAAATGACTATTTTTGAACTCAGAGCATCGATATTATGTTATGGTAATTTTTGGGGATTTTTCTGAAAAATGAATTTTCGATTAATAGTGTATTTATTTAAAAATAAAATTAAAAATATTTAGAAAATTATTTTTATAAAATGGAGTTCATTTTTGAAATCATAGCATTGATATTTGGTTAAGGTGAAATTTTGGGATTATTCTGAGAAAGTTGAATTTTCGGTGAATAGTGAAAGTATAGTTTTTAAGTTACGGGTGTTTAATGACATCATTAAATGATGTATTAAGTATATATTCAATATGGTCGAATTATGAATAGTAAGATAAGGTGTGAGGTGTCCCAAGTGGCCTATACCATGGGAAAATACGATGGGCAAGCCCATGGTTTTGCCAAAACCACTAGTGAGGTGTCCCTTGGCCATTAATGCTTTGTCCCCTCACTTTCCCTATAAATACCCACCCTTTCCTCCTTTAGTTTTCACTCCCAACTCTCCCCCAACGAAGTTATGGTCTTATTACCTTCCAAGGAGTCCTCCCAAGGTTCCCCCAAGCCCTCAAGGTCCAATCCTTTGAGTTTCAAGAGTCACGTTTTAAGGTAAGGGATCCGACCCCTCTCTTTCTTTTCATGTAATCTCTTTTATGTCATTCCTTTTATGCTCCATGTTTTTATGTGAGAGGATGTTCTTTTATATTCCTCTTACTTACCTTTCATGTTTATATGATTAGAGATCCCCTCTTACTCTCATCATTTCGTTTTATGAAAGTTTAAGTGACGCCGTTAGGCTGCCGAATTTTTAAGGGATTCTTTCACCCTTCTCATTTTTCAAGTTCGATTTTCATGTCAAGTCTTTCAAGTTCCTTTTTATTATGTTGGGGTATGATATCTGTATCTATCATACTAATCTCTTATGATCATATGATGAGGGACCCTATTTGATATTGTCAAATCATTTTTTTTTGAAGTTAAGTGACGCCGTAAGGCTGCCGAATTTTCATAAGAGAAATCTAATCTTTTTTTTCCTTCCATGTTTTTCATTTCAAATGGTATGTCCCTAAAATTTCATTAACATGTCAATATGTCCTTCTTATTCTTTCAACCTACTGTTTTATGGATCATTTATGAGTGGGTGACCCATTTCCCCTCTCATTTCAATGTTTTCTAAAACCCTGAAACTTAGCCGTTATGCTGCAGAATTTTCCCCTCAAAATGCCTCTCTCTTTTCTCAAAAACTATTTTATGTTATAAAGTGAATACTCAAAGCTCTTATTTCTACAAGGGTATTCACATATATATCAAAATATTCCATTTTAAATTCTGGGATTTACATACATGAGACCCGCTTTCCCTTTCCGTGGGTTTAAAGTGACGTAAAGATCATGTCTTTAAAGCAGTTTTTAAAACGTTATGATTATGAAATGAAACCCATTTGTTTTATGCTATGTGGGTTATTTATGAAATGTTTGATGATGATATATGTGGCTCACATGATAATAAAGGCAAATTTAAGGGTGCGCCCTGATAGAGCTCCAATGCATTGGGTAATGATGTAACCACTAGAGATTACAATTTTCATGATACCTTGGTGAATAACCTTGGTAATTTTCAAATGACACCTTGGGGATGGACCTTGGTGATATGTTCATTATTTTCTATGTTAAATGATGTAGCCACATCTTCAAGTTATGGAAAATGTTATTTTTATTATGAAATGCCTCATGATTTTCTTTCTCATGCCTTAAAGTTCTTTTCATGTCCTTATTGAAGTATACCAAGTTCACATGTAAAATGTTCCTCT
Organism: Viscum album; assembly: GCA_963277665.1. Classification (NCBI taxonomy): domain Eukaryota; kingdom Viridiplantae; phylum Streptophyta; class Magnoliopsida; order Santalales; family Viscaceae; genus Viscum; species Viscum album. Next base: position 1,666,101,448 of record OY728137.1, read on the forward strand.
TGTTTCCCTTACTGGGCCTTCTGCTCACCCGTTCTTTTGATGTATGTCCCCAGGTTATGAGATGCAGTAATGAACCTAGAATGAACTTAAGGAGAAGCCTTTCAAGTGTTTAATAAGAATGCTTTATGTTGTTTTCATTTATTATGTTCCTAGTTTCCAAGACACTAGACCTTAAAGATCCTCAGTTTTGTGTAATGTAATGAAATTTTATGTTATAAAATGGCGGGATGCCATACATATTGGGTATTGTTATACTCTCCCATGAACATGATTTTATATGATGTTTTACATATTATGTATATAATTCACCCTTTATTAGTGTCTCCAAGGGGCTAGGACCAGATGTTGAATAGTGGGACTATATATATCAGTGTTTGTTCATATGGTATCATGACAATAGTCCCCATTATTACTTTCATTTTAGACTTGTTTTCACAATATTTGTGGGTGGAATATGGTTGGTCCTTTTTGGAATCATTTATATCATTTCATACTCTATATGTGGTATTTAGATGAATTAATCCATGTTAGTTATGTTTTATTAATATTTATTATTGTGTTTCTATGGTTATGTGTTCTTGTTTATAGGTTCATTGGCTATGGACACCCATATCAGTGATATCAATACTCCATAATAGTCACCATCCCCTGACATTTTTGTGGTGGGATTGGTGAGTAACATCACATACCCAATGGAATGGGTTGTGACATGAAATGAAAATTAATCCAATAAAAAATATTTTACATACATCAATACACATGATTTTTCATTTTTAATATAATTATCATAGATTTACCCAACAAATAGATAAAATAAAATTTTTGACATAATACTCAATATATTAAACTCATTAATAAGAGGTATAATCAAGTAAATAAGATAAAAGTTCTAATACATCACCATAATGCTTATGAAAAAAAATCTACCACTCTACCATGTTATCATATATGTACAAATTATACTACTATACACATGAAATATTAACTCCAAAGAATATATGACTGATTTATGGAATGTGAAAGAAATTAACAATGTGAATGAAAAATATATATATGATTGAATATTAATTGGATGGAGATCATTTAATAGAAATTTCTCTAAAATTTTTCATTTATTAAAATGAAATGTATAAATGAATATATAATGACATAAAATACTTGTATTATCTCAATTTAATGAAAATATATCAATATAAATCCATCATTATCAATATTAAAAATATTAGTTATTAGATAATAAATATAAAAAATATTAAATATATAATAGATAAAATAGATTAATGAAATATATGAAAATGTTTATTATATGATAACATATTCAACATTTAATCATGATTATGAAATGTTTCATATAATTTTCCTCAATCACATTTATTCTATAAAAAATATATAGTTAAAATATTATATAGCAAAAATCACATTCCTTGTAGAACTTTTTTAGCCTTATTTTATATTTATTTAATTGATCTTCTAGTATAATAATTAAAATCATTATGAAATATGATATAGACTAAATTGTTTTTTACCATCTCGTGGTTAATTATCAATGGGACACACCAATAATTTTGACCTGATATACATTTTTGTTAGATTCATCTTGAGTAAATATTCTATTTCTCATATATTTTCTATAGATACCATCTATTTACATTCATATACATTACATAAATTTAATATAATATAAAAAACATTATTCAAATGGATACATAAAGACCGTATTAGATTTTACATTTGGAAACATGGAAAGGTAAAAATTTGAACATGAGAGTTCTAAAATACCTCCCACTGGGATCTCTAAGACTACTACCCCTATTAGATATATAATACAACAATTATAGCTTTATAAATTGGGGAATGATTAAAAAAATGGTTGTCCTAATATGCATAGAAAAGGTATTCAAGGGAAATATACTTGCATAAACATTAAAATAAGAGCATGAGAATGTGATCATGATATTAGAAGATAACACCCTATATATCAAATAAAATAATAATATATCATGGAATAAAAAATGGATGTTCATAAGAAAAAAATTATATTTCAATAAATTATATAATACATTAAAGAATAATATAAGAATAATAAATGGTATTTTGGAAGATACATAATCATATAAAACCTTGATGTTATGGAGGCCTACCAAGACAATCGTAACATCTTAGGATTTTACTAATCACATGTGTACCTACTTTGGGATTAGTATTACCTCTCATGTACCCTCTTTTATAGTGCATGGGATTTCCTCCCATCTACCCTAATATTTCGAGCTTCATATTTCCTACCATGTACCCCTTATTTCCAGCCTAGGTTGTCCTCCCATGTGCCCTCTTGTTTTTTTATTGAGATTTTCACCCATGTAGCTTCTTGTTTCTAGCATGGAATGTCCTCCCATTTCCCTCTTGTGATTTTCAAATAAATCCCTATCATATTCCCTGAGTTCTCATAAAATATTTAACATCAACTACCGCATTGATGGAAGATATAGGCCCCACCTACCACATGATAAAATCATGAATACATTTTACACAAGAAAATATAATATGGATCATACCATGACCCATAAAATGTGATGGTTTCCTAAAATTCATATCATAACCCATGGAATGATATTGTTATCATAATAATTTAATCATATCATAAACAATTTAAAATATATTGGTTTCATAATCATTTCTTCATCGAATATTTAGTGAAAGTAGATAGGTGTCATAAAATGTTATCATATGAAACATAATTTTGATTCATAATCATATAACCATTGAACGATATCCCAATTTCATAAACATTTCACCCATGAATGAAAAATGGGTTTCATAAAAATATAACCTCTTAAAGGTTTATATGTTTCATACTGAGCATGGAGTCAACACATAACCCATTCAGAGAAATAATATGAATGGAACCTTTAGATATTTTCCTTGAATGGCATGATTTACATAAAAATATATAATATTAGATAGAAAATAATTTTGAAATAACGTTAAAAAAATGATTCTTGAGGATATTATACATTATTATTTGGAAATTTTAATTTTTCATAAAACCATTGGAAAACAATTTTTTTAAAAAATAAAAAGAAATATTACAATGATAACTTGAAATCATTTTGTTAAAAAATTTCTGTTAAAACATAGAGAATAAGATTCAAAGCATTTCAAAAAATATTTTAATTTAAAATTCCTTTAAAACATTAAATGAATTCATGAATATGTTTTGAAAACATATTCACATTAAAAATTATAAATTTAGACTAAAAATATTTTGAGAACAGTTTTCATTGATAATTACATTAAAAAAATTTCATTAAATTTATCCTTCTTATAATGGAAAGCAACCTTCATAGGTTTGGTGACGTGTAATGTACATGAATTTCCATTTAATTTTTTTGAAAATTAAATGAAATTATTTCAAAAATAAGAGCTGAGATGGAACGTAATTCTGAGGACCGGTGAGCTCGGAATGAAAATTTGAACTTGAATTTAGTTTACATAAGAAAATGTTCTGATGGGTTTTTAGAAATTTTGAAGTAGTGCTCGGATCGAAAATCCAAGGGCACCATTGAAATCAGAACAATGAAATTTTTCTGGAAAAGAGTTATCTTTGATCAGAAAGGTTCAGATTGAAAATTTATTTTTATGACTATTTGGAAAATAATAAAATAACATAGAAAAAGTTATTTTATTTTCTTTCGCACTGTTGAGCGGCGGATGGTGGAGTTGCAGTGCAGTGATGAGGAAATGATGAGGTGAATAAAATCAGAATAATTAATGGATCATTTTGCAAGAGTAACTTATATACTATTTAACAAATGAAACAGTGTAACAATGCAATGTAGCTGGGTAACAGAAACATTGTGATGTGTTTCTTTTAATTAAACTAACTCGTTGGAGAGCTGAGAATTAAACCCTATGGACTCTCTCAAAAACCTATGGAGGAATTCCTATCCAAAGAAGACCAATGATCACTGAATAATCCTTCACCAATGATGAATGTTGGAACATAGGAGTGCGGTGACACATATCATTGAGAACATAATCGGGTCTAGGAATTGAAGACTGGTGTACTACGATAATGGATCTGGGACTGACAAAAAAATGGATCAACATCCATCACCTTTGACAGATCGTAATCGAGGGATGGATTTTATTATGATTGAATTCTCGTTCATCATTCTAATTCTATGAACTCATATAATCCCAATAAAAAGTTTTTCTAAATATGAAGTGTATTTTGGGGAGGGTTCTTTACTTGGGGGTTTTTCACAAGGATTATTGATAGCATGATAGAATTGTGTTCCCAAATATTAGTTCTTTCAAACATCTAACGAGGAGGGAACGAGATTACACAAAGATGGCCTACAGCCCTCTGATTTATTAATTCTCTGAGGATGAATTCTTGAAATTGTGGAAAGAAGATATCGAGTATGTCCAAGTGATGGTGGTATCCCTATGGTCCCATTAGCACTAACTCTTTGGGAAAGGTACCCCCGAAGAATATTTAATGGCCTGAAGGAAAACCCACCTGGGCACTGGCCAATGGAGGCTTGAAACAGCATCCGAGGGTGGAGGGATGTGGTGCACAACTGTGGTATATATACATGCCCAACATGGAGTATAATCATGGAAGTGAATCACCGAACGACGTCGCATGGAGGGTTGTCCTGCATCTGGGCCTGTTGGGTGAGCTGGCGGCACACAGGCTATTGAACGCGTGCGGGAGGACCAACTAACCACTTGGATAACCATGATGGATGAAACAAATTTTGTATAGATATGTTTGGAAGATAATGATTTGTCTGATTTGTGTACCAGTTAAAAGGGGTGGGGACGCCAGATGGCTCTGCCATATGAGGAATCAGCCACGACTAAGTTGTCTCTGAGCTGGAATGTTCATCAAGCCTCATCAGGCTATATTGATATGGGTTAGACGCATCCCACTAAGTGGGTTGATCCAACCATGGACTAGACCAGATACCTAGTGGTCCAGGCCGGACCTAGCCGGGTTGGGCCCGGTAGGGCCAGTCTCGGTGCAAACTGGCACCGGTTTCACTAAATTGTGTTTAAATAATCGACCAGGTGTCCGAATGATGCACCGTCTATGACATTATGACACTTGCATTGAGTTTTTACTTCTGAAATATTAAAAATTAATTTTGAAATAGTTTAAAAAATTTCTGGATTGAGTGAAACTCAAATCCAACTGGGCCCCTTTTACAAAAAAATCCCATATCTTATTGACCTGGTGTCTGTTAGACGCGCCATATTTTTCATTGGGACCCTTATGATGAGATGACATATTGGTTTAATCTATGTGTTATTTATTTATGGTTGAGGTATGATTGACATATTGTGGATAGGATCCTCCTGGAATTATGCATGAGAAGTGAAATAATTTAGTGGATGGTTGTGTTGTGAATAATTAGAGAAACCCTTCATGGATCTGTAGTAGAGAGAAAATTCATGTATCATAACCTTGATGGATATGAATGATAGATAACCTACATGAATCAAAAAGATAGAGACCATAAATGGAACATCATGAGAGCGACCCTTCATGGATTAGTATCGGAGTGACCCTTCGTGGATTAGCAGTAGTGGGTCCCTATAGGGATCGACCGTTGAGAGACCCATCATGGATCAACAGATGTTCCTTGTAATAGAATTAGATGATCTAGGTTTACGACTAATCATTTTTACTTATATAATTATGTTATACCTGTAGTGATATGTATTTACATAGTTCTATGTATTCGATATTTTTCTTGGTGGTGTTTCCTTTGTGTTATTTTCTCCCTTTTTGATTTCAAAGAGAACTTCAGGGGTCTCGAGGTCCCTATAGAGTTTTTATACTTACCCCTACATGGGATTCACCCATATATGTTGTGTCATATGCAGGAAAAATGAGGCTACAACATAGACCTTGGTGGTCTGAGACTCAGTGGAAATCAGTGAGGCAGGACCGGATGAGGCATACTACTACAGCTTCTACTATTACTGCAACTACATTACATGTAGAGACTTCAAATAGAAAATCTATTGTTCTGTTTAATTTGTGGGTTCATGGGATTGTATTCTAGCATATTACTTTCGTTTTACAGCTTTTACACTCAATGGTTGTAAATTGTGGTGGTTTTACTTTTCTTCGATTATGGATGGATTTGTGAAATATTCCATATATATGTGTGTACAGATTTAAAAGCAATGCCTTTAATTTTCTGGAATATGTCATTCCAGTGCTAGTAAGCATCCCCTGGCCTATGGAAGGAGGTCTTGGGGAAGTCACAGCAAGGGTCCCCGGGGGACGGATTGGGAAAAATTGGTATCTGAGTGAGGTCGGTTCTAGAAGAAGAACTAATAGTTTGTATTTTAAAGGGGGGTCATAATGTTATGTTTTATGAGTTTGTATTTCTATCTGGGTAGTTCAGTGTTGGTGTGTTGACTAATATATCCATACACCAGGAACCTAAGTTCTTTTTCTGGCTCAGTATAGAAAAACAATGGTTGAATTTGTTTTGGATATATTTTTATTTTGATCTTTTTTGATTGAGCTCACCAGGTATAACTTGTTTAATAAGGAGCTTCTTTTTTCCTAGATGATTCCTCCTCAATAACAGCCCTGTTGGATTCATAGGAGGGGTTATGACGATGGACCACCAAGTGATGAGTTGTTTGTGTATGTACCACTTACAGTGACATAACCTTCAGGTGGTGTACCAAAAACACCATTACCCTTAGTGAATAATTTTCCTCAATACACACAAGAAAACAGTTCAAGACCACTAGGCTCGATGCATGAGTTCCAGCAGCAATGGCCTTAGAGGTTTTGAGGTGAGATAGATCCCCATGTATTGTGGATTGGTTGGAGGCAATTATGTGGGTTTCCTCCCTCATAAGGACACATATAGAGAATATGGTTGTCCCAACCACTATCATTCCTTAGGGAATGGATGGGAGATAGTGGAACTTAAATCTACTGACATATGAGGAGGAAACCCCTTCCATGATGAACTTTGAGAGACTCTTATGGGCATAGATCGTACCGGAGACACTACACTCTGTATCTATTCGAGAGCTAATGCACCTACAACAGGGCAGCCTGACTGTGGCCCATTACATGGCCTAGTTTATCGACAACTCTCATTACTCCACCGACATAGTAGGAGAACATTTCTTTAGGTACCATAAATTTTAACATGGTCTCTAACGAGAGATCATGGCATAGATGATTTCCCTCATCATCCTGATACAGGTAGGAGTGCTAGAGCGAGCTCTATTGGTGGAGAGCATCCTAGCCGAGCAGGCACCGATGATGAGAGATACCACTGGACGATATATGGAAAAGTCATATGCAGTAGGTAGTAGGTAGACATTGTAGAGTTCCAAAAGGACATACCTTCCAGAGGAAGACCCTAAGATGCAGGGATGGATGTGTATAGCTCAATAGAATGATGTGGTGAGTTGAGGGATATATTTTTTTACTGCTGTGGTGGGTAGGGACACATGGATCATCAATTCCTGACCTACCACATAGAGGATCAACAGACAGTTGAGGAAAAACCAAGGTATAGGAAGAGGATCTAGCGAGGAGGATTGCAGGGTGGCAGACATGGATGTGGATTATGAAGAGCACCAGGAGGTGGATGATGGTTTGATGTAATACCTCCACCACCCCTAGGTGGTCCACCATAGTATCAGGGACCTGTAGTCCATGTGTGAGATCAGCTTCCGGTAGTGGAGGCCTATAACCATGCTACTCCACATATGACTAGGGGTACAATCTATGTCTACTCCACTATAGTTGAAGCTCTTATAGAAACAGGTGATGGTCACTCTTTCCTTTCAACTGATGTTGTTCAGGCCATGCTAATTTCATAGGAGACATTGGATCAATTCATAAAATTAGAGATCATACCATAGGAAATTCAATGATTATGCACTAGTGCTGACAATGTGAGGGTTTCTTGGAGGGGAGAGCTTAGGCATGTTTCTCCTATTAGCAGTGTGGAGGCCTTAAAATTTAATATTGGGTATGTACATGTTATTTGTGACAACTGGGTCCCCCCAACAGTTACCCCGCAGAAACATGAATCCCACCCTACGTCCCACCCACATGCCTAAATGGGTTATCTAACTAATGATAGTCCACACAGTCCAACACATGTCCTTTCCAGTGTGTTTTGTCCTCACTCACACATACCCTAGGAAACATCCGAGAAGGTCACCCATCATGATCACTACTACAGGTCAAGCACGTTTAACTGTGGAGTTCTAATCAGGAAGGCTCCCAAAAACATAGGTGGACCTTTTTCACATGAGTCATATCATCTAGTCGTTTAACCCTTTATCATTTGGGGACGTTACAATCAACCCCCTTTTGGAGCACAAAGTCCTCGTTGTGGGCAATACAACCACACTGCTCTAGAGATGATTAGGGTTATACTCATTGTCTACTCCACCATAGCTATAGCTCTTATAGACACAGGTTCTTCTCACTATTTACTTTCCAATAACAATGTTGAAGCCATGATGATTTTACTAGAGACATTGGATCAATTCATACAATTATAGACTCATACGAGAGAGTAATAAATGATTACACACTGGTGTCGACAGTGTGAGGTTAATCTATAAGGGGAGAGCTTTGGCTGGGATCTCTTGTTAGCAGTGTGGAGGCCCTACAGTTTCATCTTGGGTATGGACAGGTTATCTGTGATAAATGGTACCCACCCACCAGTTTCCTGGTAGACACGTGGGCCCCACCCTTGGTCCCACCCATGTGCCCGAATGGGAAAATTCCCAGAAGGTCACCCATCATTATCACAACTCCAGGTCAATCACGCTTAACTGTGACATTCTAATCAGGTAGGCTCCCAAATAGAAAGGTGATCCTTTTTGACATGATTCATATCATCTAGTCATTTAGCCCTTTATCATTTGGGGATGTTACAATCAACCCCCCTTTGGAGCACATTGTCCTCACTATGGGCCCTACAACCATGATGCTCTAGAGATGATTAATGGTTGATTTTATGTCTACTCTACCATAGCTACAACACTTATATACTCATGTGTTGGTCACACTTTTCTTTCCAATGACATTGTTCAAGCCATGATGATTTCAGTGGAGGCATTGGATCAATTATTACAATTAGAGACTCATACCAGTGGGTATTCTATGATTACACACTAGTTTCGATAGTGTGAGGTTACTCTAGAAGGGGTGAGCTTTGGCGGGGATCTCCTATTAGTAGTGTGTAGGCCTTACAGATTCATCTTGGGTATAGAGAGGTTATCTGTGAAAACTGGGCCCTGCCCACCAGTAGCCCCTCCGACATGTGGGCCCAACCCTAGGTCCCACCCACATGCCCGAATGGGTTATCTAACTAATAACAGTCCCACTAGTCAACACATGTCCTTTCCATGGTGCATTGACCTCACTCACACACACAATGGGAAACTTCCCAAAGGTCACCCATCATGATCACTGATCCAGTTCAATCATGCTTAACAATGGAGTTCTTATCAGATAGTCTACCGAAAAAGAAGGTGCACCTTGTGGACATGAGTCATATCATATAGTCATTTAACCCTTTATCATTTTGGGGATGTTACTATCAACCCCCGTTTATAGGTCCCACCCACGTGCTTGAATGGGTCATCTAACTAATGACAGTCCCCACTAGCCAACACATGTACTTTACAGGGTTCTTTTTCCTCACTCACACACACCCTAGGAATCTTCCCTGAAGTCGAGCATTCATAACCACTATTTGAGGTCAAGCATTCTTAACTATAGAGTTCTAATCAGGTAGGATCCCAAAAAGGAAGGCGTACCTTGTTGACATGAGTCATATCATATAGTCATTTAACCCTTTTTCATTTGGGGATGTTACAATCAACCCCCCTTTATAGCACAACATCCTCGTTATGGTCCCTACATCTCAACCCAGGCAGTGCAGCGCACTTAAGGTTGTGTAACACCTCTGATACCAAATGTGACAATAGGGCCCTGCCCACCAGTTTCCCCACAAACATGTGGGCCCCACCCTAGTTCCCACCCACGTTCCCGAATGAGTTATCTAACTAATTACAGTTCCCTCAGGATAACACATGTCCTTTACATTGAGCATTGTCCTCATTCAATCATACCATGTGAAACATTCCATAAGGTCACCCATAATGATCACTACTCCTGGTCAAACTTGCTTATTTGTGGATTTCTAATCATGTTGGCTCCCAAAAAGGAAGGAGAAACTTTTTTACATGAGTCATATCATTTAGTCATTTAACTCTTTATCATTTAGGGATGTTACATAATATATTACTCATGTTCAGATCCACTATTTTAGGCACAATGTATGGCATGTCAGTGAGGATGAGACCATTGTTTCCTTCACTGGAGATAAGGGAACCATTGCAGCATATGATAGACTTCCCCAGAGAAGCGAGCAGCTGATCACTCACCAGTTGGACCGAATCACCCTTGGTGTAGTGGATGAGAGGAGTCTGAACATTCCAACAGTGGTGGATAGGAATGTGGATGTATTTATAGAATATTTCTAACGACTAACTCCTTGTAGAGAGGTATACTTTTGTATTGAATTTTACACAGGGATGAAACAAATATCTACACATTCATATCAGAAGGATCCAACAGTGCTTCAGGAGCTGAGAGTATAATTGAAGGACTTGCAAAGGAAGGGTTTGTAATAAATCGTGTTTCTCTATGGGAATACCTAACTTTTTTTCCATTAAAGAAGACAATAGTTTGAGAATTTCTATGGTATTCAAATTCCTGAACTAGGTGAGTGTGAAGAACCTACATCCACTACTGAGATTGATGACCTATTCGATCAAATGGAGGGAGCGAGGTTGTTCTCTAAGACAACCCTAATATCTGGAAATCATTATCTTTGGGTATATGATAAAGACATACAGAAGAGATCCTTTTGATGTCGGTACGACATCTTTGAGTGTTTGGTGATTCCTTTCAGCATGAAAAAGGACACAAAAATGTAATGCTAATCATGATCAGGATCATTTCTCATTACCTTGATCATTTCCTACCCATCTTCATTGATGACATCTTTGTGTACTCTACATCAGAGGAGGAGCATCCTACACAACTACAAATAGTCGTGGATACACATCAAGAGAACCAACATTACAGTAATCTCTCAAAGATTTCTAGATTTGGGAGTTTCACATTCTAGAGAATGTTATCATAGAGGTCAGATTTTCATTGGATCATGTAATGATAGAGGAAACACTTTCTTGGAAGACAACCATGAGCATGGCCGAGGTATGAAGTTTCCATGAATTGGGTGGGAAATACCAAAAGATAAAACCTGACTTTTATAGTGTATTATCACTCTCGAAAGATATGATAATGAAAGGGATATCACTTCATATGGATGGGGAGGTTTCAGTAGATTTTCCAAGATCTAAGGTGGAGACTGATGAGTACCCCCAACAAAGAAAACCAGGAGAGGGAGTTGGGTATTTAGTCTGTTACGACCCATCATGGACTAGACTGGGTTGTGTCATGATGCAAGAGCATGTATTAATCTCCTGCAGCTCATGGTATTTGTGGTATTATGAGAATAAATATGAGTACCATGACCTAAATTTAGTAGTAGTTGTGATAGCCTCAATGATGGGGTGGTACCACTAGATATTTGAACAGATAACCTTAAACCACATCCACAAGATTCTCAGATATATCTTCTCACCGAAGGACCTGAACATGAGATAGTGGTAATGGTTTGAGTTTCCCTAGTACTCTAACGTTGAGATAGACTATACTCTTAAGAAGGGGAACGTGGTGGCTAACACGCTCAACCAGAGGTATGGTTTGCAGCTGTTGAGTTAGGCGATAAAGAAGCTAGCGTTCATGTAGATATCCTTTTGGGATGATGATGGAGTAGCATTACCTCTAGTGTATGACTACCACTTCCCCACATCATTAGCGAGTTAGGTAGGAAAAGTTTGTGGATGATGACTGCGAGTCCCGACGTGCTCATATATCCTCCTGGTAGGCCCCTGGTGAATTTTTTATAGGTGGAGAGAATGTTTTCCTTTTCAAAGGATGCAAATTGTTACTAGTAACATTTATATAGGATACATTGTGGGAGTTCCATAAATCTCTATTGGAGGTACATCATGCTGTGGAGAAGATGTACATGGACCTCCAACATCTGTATGGCTATACATGGATAAATAAAGCAGTGGAAGAGTTCGTTTCATGATGCTTCACTTGTCAGCAAGTGAAGGCTAAGAATCAGTTCCCATCAAGCATGATATAACCACTTGATGCACTTTAGTAGAAGTGGGATAGTATAAACATGGAAATTAAGATAGGGTTACCATTCAAATCCATGTGGAATGACTCAATCTAGGTGATATTTTACCAACTCACCATGTCGGCTCACTTCCTATCCATCCGGGAGTATAGATCGGGGTAGGGATTTGTGTGCCTCTATGTTCAAGAGATAGTACAGTTTCCTGGTATTCCTTCGACGATCGTCTCAAACAACGATGCATGATTTACACCCAATTTGTGGAAGCTATTGTAGTAGGTTTTTGGGAATCAGGTGTGCTTGAGCACAATTTTTCACCACCAGACTGATGGTAAAATGGAGTGCACCAAACAGACATTGGAGGAAATTCATCATTCATGTGTCTTTGATTTTGTTCTTAGTTAAAAGAACCACCTACCAAGGTTCACATCTATGTAGGACATATCTAGGGTAGTCAGCACTCATGGGTACCGAGTTGGTACGGGCTATCACTAAGATGGTGACAATCATCTAGGAGTATATGAGAAGTACAAGGAGTAGAAAGAATACTTATGTAGATAAGAAATATAGATTCTTGGATTTTGTAGAGGGAGACATTTTTTTCCTTTGGGTATCACACCGATGGGGATTTCAGATATTTTCTCATAGTGGAATGTTATCTTTGAGGATCCTAAGACCCTTCCAAATTCTCAACAGAGTTGGCGAGGGGGTGTACCACCTAGCTATTCTCCCACATAAGCACATGGTGCACGATGTATTTCATGTGTCACATCTGTGGTGGTATGTGCATGACCCAACACACATCATTGATTGGGGAGAGATGGAAATTGAAAATGGGGAGACAATAATAGAGATCTCAATGAATATAGAGGACCAAAAGTAGTGGATCTTTCATGGGAAGTCAATTCATTTTGTGTGTGTTCGTTTGCCGCATGAGAACCTCTAGGAGATTACATTGGAGAAGGATGCTCAAATAAGTGTTCAGTACCCCCATTTTTTCTATTAGCCATTGTTTTTGATTTTTAGGTAAGTAAATCCCTAAGCTGTGGAGAATTTAATGTCCCATAATTTTATTTTAGTTTTTTTATTATTATATGGGATTATTTGGAGACCAGGTGATGAGAAGAAATTTGATTCCAAGGCCCAATGTTCTCATAATGTAATATCGAAATTTTAATTATTTCACAGAAGTAAATGTGTGAGTGGGTTTTTTATAAAATTTGAACCATTACTCGGATCACAAATTTGAGTGCTCTATGGTACTCAAAATTACATGAATCGATAAAAAAACAAAACATTGATAGGAAAGGTACGAATGGAAAAAATAATTTTTAGACATTTCATAAAATAATGAAATAACCTAGTAAAAATTATTTTATTTTCTTTTTCAATGTTTAGCGGAGGAACGTGGCGTTGTGGTACTGCGATGAGGTGATGACGAGGTCAATTAAATGAGGATCATTAATTTATCATTGTTCCAGTATAACAAGAACCATGTTTGAGTAATGAAACAACATAACAGAAACCCTACAAATTGTGTATTTTTTTTAACTAAAGCATTGATTTGTTATGAATTAAAACATGGGGATTCTCTGATGCACCTACAAAGGAATTACTCTCCAAATAAGAACAAAAAACTCCAAGAAATCCCTTGACAATGATGAATTCTAGAGGATCAGAGCGTGGGTAAATATCTCATGGAGAATGAGATTGGATTTAAGAATTGAAAAATGGAAAATAATGATGATGGATCAGGGGACAATGATGAATTAGATAATCACCCATCAACAATGACAGATCTGGATCCCGGTAGGGATTTTTTTTGTGCTTGAATTACCCAGTCTACATTCTAAAGAAACAAACATAGATCAACCCATGAAAAGGATGATCCCTGGGTCGGGTGTTATTTCAAGATAGTTATTTCTTTGAGGTTTCTTATGGGTATTATTGATAGCTTGATTGAACTATGATCATGAGTGTCCCCTATTTCAAATATTTAAGGTGGGGGTGTGGCCCGACAACAATAAGGCTCGATCCCATCCTCCTTGTGCATTTTTTGGGCAAAAATTCTTGAAATTGTTAAAATGAGTTTTAGAGGTTGTCTCAGTGAATCTTTCAACCCTATGGTCTCATAATCATAGATGATCGAGAAAATGACAACCATAGAAACTTTGGAGGCCACTGGTAGAGCGATGATACACGCTTGTCACCGCAACACGACAACATGGAGCCATGAAAGTGTGGAAGTGGGGTCATGAACATAACCACATGGAGAGGAGGTGAGTGTCTAGGCCACTCAAGTGAGTTCGGTGCACACAGTTTATCAACAGCGTGTGGGTGGACTAGCCAACCCAACTGGAAAAAACATACGAGGCATAATTGCATCGGGTTGATGGAGATCTATCTACTACATGGACAGATTACAAGGGGAGGTGGTGGCAGTTGGGGCCACCGAGTGATGAAATAGATGAGGCTAACCCACCTCTAGGTTGGAGAATTTTTCCCACATTAGTGGACCAGGTTGATGTGTGTGGGCCGCATACTTCTAAGCATTCTAGGCTCAGACCCAACAGGCCCCCGTTTCACTGAAATGCTTGTAACAACAAAACCAATTGTCTGATTGATGTTCCTTCTAATTCACAAGGACCCTTTTGATGAGTTAATCATTCTGAGATACACAACGTGAGTTTTGGATGAGGTTGGTGTGTATCCATGTTGAATTATACTCGAATTAAACAAGGACCTTTTTACAAAAAATCCAAAATATTACAGATCGTGTGATAATTCAACATGTCATCTATTGCATTGAGACCCTTATGAAGATACGGTCTATTGGGCTACTCAATGTGTGACATACATGAAGTTGAGGTATATCTATTGGAGTGAGTAAAATATCATCAAATAATCTACTATGAAAAGTGTGGGAATCTAGTGGATGGATGTGACGTGAAGAATGAGAGATACCCTTCGTGGATTAGTAGTTGAGGAGCTCTTAGTGGATCAGCATTAGAGAGGACCTTAGAGGATTATAATGAGAGAAAACCTACATTGATCAGCATGACTGGGCCTTACCGTGAATCAACATGA
Source organism: Viscum album (assembly GCA_963277665.1). Taxonomy (NCBI): domain Eukaryota; kingdom Viridiplantae; phylum Streptophyta; class Magnoliopsida; order Santalales; family Viscaceae; genus Viscum; species Viscum album. The sequence continues at coordinate 1,666,116,834 of OY728137.1, forward strand.
GAGAGAACCTTCATGTATTATCATTAGAGCGACCCCTTGAGGATTAGTAGCAGAGAAACCCATCATGGATCAGCACTATGGAAAACCATTGTGGATCCATAGTATATCCCCTCAACAGAATAAGATGATATAGATTTATGGCTAATAATATTTTCTTGTGTAATTATGTTATACCTTTTGTGATATATATTTTACATTTGGTTATGTATTTGAGATCTTTCTTGGTGGTTTTTCTTTTTTGGTATTTCCTTTGTGGTATTATTCCTTTATGGATTTCTAAGAGACCATTTGGGATTTTGAGGCCCCTACCAAGTTGTAATACTCAACCCTGCATGGGATTCGTTCTCACGTGTTGGTTCTCATGTAGATGATCGACTCTACGACAAAGAACTTGGTGGTCTAGGACTCAGTGAATCTTAGTGGGACAGGAGAAGACATGACATACTTATACATCTTTAGGATTTTCTACCACTACCTTATAGTGAGAGACTTCTGGGAGGACATTGATATCACTTTTTCATTGGGGTTCTTGAGCTTGTATTCTGGCACCTTTACTTTAATTTTTCACCTTTTAATGTAACTGGTGGATCTTTGTGGTGTTTGTAATTCTTTTCATTGTGGTTTTATTTGTTAAGTATGCCATGTCTGTGTGAGTACTGGTGTAAAGGTAATGGATACTATTTTTTTGGATATGGAATTCTGTTGCTAGTCACCAGCCCCTAGCCTATGGAAGACGGTCTTTGGGTTAGCCAAAAAACATGCCACAAGTTATGGGTCATTACATTATGGGTAAATATATATATTCCATACGGGGAAAATTAATATTCTATTTATACTGTATAAATGTTGGAAAAATTATGTATTAAAAAATTAAAAAGAATATTCCATTGAGAAAATTAGTAAATTTGAAAAGGTGTAAATATTTATTATAATGATTATATGATAATAGTATAATATTATTGGAGACCATTTTTAGAAAACATGGTTTTGAATGGACTCATATTTTCGACCGAAGTGATAGGTAATGTCTTACATCCATAGAAAAATAATCATAACTATCTTCTATAACAGAGTGCGGAAAATGGTAATGGTATATTAAGATATCATGAATAACTAAAGTAAAAGAAAATTCATGATATTTCCGATGATATGGATCATAAAATTTCATTAAAGGAAGCATAATCATAAACAATCTTGAAAAGTTACGAGTTTGCTTTAATAAACCCTTACAAATTGGTCACCTTGACCCAAACACCCCATTTATGAAATTTATATTAAATTATGCCTAAAATATAACAATTAGAAATAGATTCATGATATAACACTAAAATATTAGTATATACACCTCATTGAAAAATATCGGTGCATGTAGTGGAATTTTTTTCAAAGCTGATAAATTGAGACAAAATCATTTAATTAATTTCATAACTTTTGAAATATTGTCCCCTAGAATAAAATATTATCATATGGATATATAAATACCAAAATATTTAAGTAACATATTCATATAATAAATAAAATGGAAGTATACACACCACACCAATGAAATGGTCGGTGAATAAAGAATGTATCTCACATAAATAAAAAGGGATTTGAAATACCCTTACTATGTCTCTTTAGTCTCTTCTTATTCATTCAATCATCCAGTATAGTAAAATTTAGTTTCTTATACATATTTTATAGAACCGTATTCATATATATAATATTGTATATATTTTTATTATTACATTATATTATAATATTTATTTTAATTCTTTGTCAAGGTTTCAATTTGGGGAATATCCCCATTGATCTTCACTTGTGTCTTAATTTGTTATGTATTTGGTCATTATACATATATCATGATATCCAGAATTGAAACTATGATCTCCATTTTGATTACCAATAATACTTGTAATAATCACAAATCATGAATTTATTTCATTCTAATGAGATTACTTTGTTATGTTATCTTTTGGCTCTATAAAATAGATTGGCATATTGTTCTATGACTGACTCACCTTACTTGAGTCACTACACTAGACTCAGAACTCTTGAGTCACCTATCGAGATTTGCTACTAATGATCTGTCACCACCCATGACTCACCACTCATGATGCACCTATCCGGATTTACTACTAATGATTACTCACTACTCCTGGCACACTTCTCAAGATTCACCATTATGTATGAGTAACTGTTCAAAAGAATCACCATTCCAAACACCAACTGTTCCAAAGAGTCACCATTACAGAACAAGGATCACAACTCCAATGAAACACCACATCCTTTACATTATTTTTTTAGATTCAATGTTTACAATGATTATATTTGAGGATGTTAATGTTACTTATTATCTTAATGGACTATTTTTGGGCATTTTTCTAAAAAAAATTAAACCATTCTCAGACAACAGTACATGGTACAATTTACAATAACATGTTAGAGAACATGAAAAATGTTGGCTGCAGATTACAAAGCTACAAACTGAATATCATAAAATACATATATTTTAATGAAACCAAATGTATGCGGAAATTGAAAATAATATACCTAACTCAACATGTTTTCCCAACAAGAAGATGTCATTTTTCATTTCTGTATCCTTATACTTTATGAATTTGAAGAAAACATAAATAATAAGAATGTATTACCCAAGGGTCATTCATAGAACAAAATATGAATGATTCACTAAATAACTATTTTACAACAGAATTCTGAAATATTTCTCAAGATTCCATTCAAGACACATTCAATGAGTCATGATTCTACAACACAAATCACAAAGAGCTACACTATACCTTTTAACCATTAAATACTATATACTATAAATTTATTTATATTATGATCAGGTTTATTATCTCTATTTTTTGAATACTCACTGACTATTTTTCATAATAGTAATATACACAGATATGTCCTCAACATATCTTTTTTAATATATTTTTTTCCAATGGAAAAAATTGAAAGAGGTACCTACATAGCCTGGACCATTCGATACTCCCATTATAACTATGGAATGGGTCTTTATGGTCTAGAAAACAACGTATCTTTAACATAATACCTCAATCTTGGTTGGGGATCGACATTATTTCTATAAACATATTGGTGGTAGGTGATCGTCATGTGGAGAGTACTTAGTCATATCTTGAGACTAAAACTCTTGTTATTATTTCCACTATTCCTTATAATGTTTTGTTTTCACTTATATTAATATTTATTCTGAAAAAAATTATTTCACTTTGACAATTAATATTATAATGTTTATATATTAGAATTATATTTAGTAAATTGACATGAAATGATAAAATATTATTTTATGTAATTATATTTGATAAAAAAATACTCTTTGAGAAAACATTTAAATGATCAAAATATTTATAATACTTCTACATTGATTGAATATTTTTTCTAAATTCTAATTTGGTTTATTTGTTTTATATCATTTATAAAAAAATTATTTATTAGGAACTCAATTAGTCCCTCCATTGAGTATCCTACAATGATTAAAATTTGGTATAAAAGGGATTAAATCTTTTCAAATTCATTTTAACTATTGTTATAGTTTTTTGTTAACAATCGTCAAATTTCATTCAATACTAAATTTCAAGAACATTTTATTTTTTTCCACTTATTTAATATAGATAATGGAATAAAAGATTCTACAACCAAAAAACATTATTTCATTAATGTAACAAATTATTACAATTGGAAAAAAATTCATATTTAATGTATGGGTTATGAAATATTTTCTTTCATATTAGATGATTATAAAATTACTATTATTGATACAAATACAAGCGATGATTCAAATATGGGTTCATATTTTAATAATTTAATATCTATGAATTCCTTGTAATTTTCCATAGGATATATATAGGATAATATATTTTATTAATGTAAAACTTCCTATAGAATATGAGGAACTCTAGATGTTTCACATAGAGTAACTAAAAATGTTATATAAATGAATAATAACATATTCACTGTTAAAAATGATTATTTTATGATGATTCTTGATGATCCTATATCAAACATGTATCTCTAGTTCATTGAGATTTTGAATATAATGGGCTCTCTGGGAAACCGATTATCCTTAAAAAAACAGATCATGAGACTCTTGAGATGTATTCCAAAAATATAAAGAGGGGAATCATTGTAAATTGGTTTATATTGTGATACTAGAGTAATTAATGTAAAAGAGTTGATTGGAAAATTGATGATGTGTGAGGAAGGAATAAATTTTAATTGCAAATAAGATGATGAAAAAATGAGAAAATTATTTTCATAAAAAGGATTCCATCCTAGAAAAATAAAAAATATAAATTTCACGATCTTGTCAAAAGCTAAATTGGTGAACATTTATCAACTGAATGTGATGTGGAAATGGATTACCAAGATAGTTGATTAAATTATTTTTATAAAAAGAAGAAATTTTTCCTTAAATACAACTTAAATGGAAAATAGGACAATAATGGTAATTGGAAAAAAAATTGGAACAATAATGATCATTAAAATAACATAATACATAATGAATGAGAGAGAAAAGAACTAATGACAACCGACAATCGATAACTGATATACAAGAATAAATATAATAACAAGCATAAAATGGTAAAATAAGGTTATGAATGATACAAGGAGTTCTTATAAGGACTCATCCAGTGACTTTGATTCATCTCACGAGGAAAATGTTGTTAAAACCAACATGTTCCTTATGAACTATCTATTTAAGGTGACTTTTGTATCACCTGAACATAACTCTCATTACTCTATTGATGATAATGAAAATGATGTTGATGATAACGTTACTAAAGAATAATTTTTGATTATTGAATCATGATTTTAAAAACTTTTAATGATCTAAATGACACATAGAATAAAATATAAAATATTATTCCCTTATAATACCTATTAAATATGATGTTATAGTGTAAAAGGTAAAAAATGATCTAATTCTTAAAGAAAATACTGAAATTATGATATCTAATGAACAATTGAATAATTATATATAAACTCCATTGATTGAAAAAAATTTCTAACACATATTCATGGAGAAAATATTGATCCAAAATAACTATTGTTATAACATACCAACTGGGATACAGAAGAATAATTTAAAATACATTTATTCATAAATCAAAATAATATTTTAATGGTTCTTATTCTAAAATTTTTTCTTGTGCGTCAAGTTCTTAGAATACCTCTATAAATAATTTTTATAGAGTACCTCTTAGAATTCTATTTCTATATAAATTTAAATAACGCACACAAGAATCCAATTAGGCATGTCTGGTTTCCTAAAGCTTTGATTATAAACATTTCTTAAAAAAATAAAATAAGTGTACCAAAATAATCTCTTGTATAATATTTCTTGCCTGAAAGCTTCTTGATAAGTTCTATTAAGAAGTTATGGTACTTGGAAATTGTTTGATCATTGAATAGTATTGAAGACTACTCAAAAATCAAAAATTAAATAATTTTTTACGGTGGATATGTAATGTTTGGTGAAAATTATTAGAGAAATATCAATATTTTTAGCCAAATTTGTAACATCATTTATATTTTAATTTATAATGTAATCTTAATTTATGGTATAACTATACATGTTTTATTATTTTAGAGTTCTATAATAAAGGTTTTAATTTCAAATTTGAAAATAATTATTTTAATGTTTATTATTTTAATAATATTTTACATTTTAATGCATGTAAAAAAATTATGATATTATTCTAGAATCATTATATTCATAAAAAATTCCTTTTTTATATACCTTTAATAAGGAATATTTTATTTTCTATAGAGGACTATGCCATTGTAACATTCAATAACATTGAAATCATACATGAAAAGATTTATTCAAGGAACTAACCAAGCATTAGTATCAAAGGAATAGTGTTTGTAATCCTTCTCAAAAATGAAAACAACAAAAGATATATTTCATTCCATGGAAATGAGTATCAATATATTGTCCTCTCATCTTGTATCACATGTACATATTTAAAAAAATCTTGAGTTTCAAGATACAATTGGAAGCATGTTGTTTATGTTCTGGTAGATGAATTTTATAGGTATTCTTGGGGTTTTATTTTTCTCTCAAAAAATGATTCTTGTTCTTATTTTACCATGTTTGATAGATTGGTATAAAATTTATGTCGACATTAATTTATGATATTAATATGTGACCAATGTGCTGAGTCTGAAAATCATGATTTCAAATAATTTGTCTAAAAAAATGGATTTATAAAAACATTTATACTCCTAGGACACCTTAGTATATTGGATTTATATAAAAAGATATATATGAGTTAAAAAATATATCTAGTTCTATGCTTAATGAAAATAAATTCCATATCTATTTTTGGATGAGGTTTTGAATACAGGCCACTCTGTAATCATTATGGTCAAAATCAGAGCCATATTGAAGAAAACCCTATATGATGTATGGAATGATAGAATGATTATGATATTAAATTTTAGAGATTTTTCCTACAAAGTCATTATTATTAAAACAACATATAATCATGAATAATTTTCCTCCAAAAGTAATGGAGAGATTTTATTTGGATTATTAGTTTCTTGAAAACCAATTAGAGTATTTAAAAGGGTACCAAATGTGTAGAAGAATCTATACATATAAAATTTTATCAAATAAATACCCATGATCACATGACCTCTCTAGAAGATCTTGAGTTTGATCTTTCATAAATAGACCTATATTCTACATCTTTTGAATCTAGTGTGAAACAAATTGAAAATCATCTAGTTTGGTAAATCTCCAAACACTAAACCTGTTGATCCCAAATGTGTACAAGATCCAGAGGAAACTAGTCCATAATTTTTCAAAAGAATTAAAACTCTCAACCTATTCCGTTTAAAATTTGTTCTGCCAGAATTAAACAAAGTCACAAAAACTAGATTTTCTATAAGAAATCAGGATCAACATCAACCCTTTTTTCATAGCATGAACCTGTGAATATCAATGAGGTAATCAATGATGATTTTTTGTGAAATGTCTATGCAAGAAGATCTAAATTAGTTTCAATGATATAATTTATGGAATATTTTTAATATACCCAATGATGCATTATCTATTGGCACTAAATGTGTATTTAGAAACAAGATTTATGAAGATATAACTATAGTAATGAATAAAGATATATTTGGTAAATATGATTCATTGTCAAAGAGAATGTATAGAATATGAAGTGACATTTCCACATATTTTATTATCTGAATCCTTTAGAATAATTCCCGTATTTGAAGCTCAAATAAATTTCAAACATAAAATAGTGGTATTAGAAGGTTTATTCATAAATTGTTATATATTTGATGATATTTTTGTCAAAACCCCCAAGATTCAAAAATATTTATTTTAAAAATCGTGTTTTCAAATTTAAAAAAATTATACAGTTTAAACCAATATCCTAAATCTTGGTATGACTGGCCAAGTACTTTTTAAATTTTAAAAGGTTTTACAAAATGTATAGCTAACCCCTCAATTTTTTTCCAATGAATTTAAAAATATGTTTTTGTTGTACAGATATAGATAGTTGATATTATATTTGGATCTTCTAAAAGTTTATTATTAACTGATTTGGAATAAATTGATGAAATAATAATTTGAAATGAGTTTAATGGGTGACCATAAATTCTTTCTTGGATTTAAATTCATTCAATACAAATAAAAAAATATTTTAAATAAAATCGAATATATTGAAGATCATCTAAAATATTTTGGCAAGGATAACACTAAGTGTAGTAATACTACCTACCATGAGTACCAAATGTATAGAGAATTCTAATGATGTTGGTTAAAAAGTGGATCAAGACAATTATAGAGGTATTTTTGGAAATATTCTAAATGTATCTGTTAGATGACATGCGATTATGTTTATAGTGTGTATGTGTGATCATTTTGAATAAAAAAGAGATTAATGCATAATTTTTGTTAAACAATATATAAATACCTAAAATATATGAAAAATTTAGGATCGTGATATCCTAGAAGACAATAATTTGATTTCATTAGTTTTTTTAATGATGATGTTAGTTGATGAAATTCAGATATAAAAAGATCCTCTTTAACATGTCATCATTCAGGAGTGTCACCAATTTAATGGTGTAGTATGAAAAGAAATTTTTTCCGATTTGTTCTACTGAAGTTGAATAAAGTGTTTTGGGTAGTTTTTGTGATCAAATTTTATTGATTATTATAATATTATTAGATTTTTGGAAATGAGTTCCGAAATATCCATATAAAATATGTAAAAATAAGTTCTTCTAACATTGGTAAAATTTCAGTATCTCATTAAAATAAATAATGATATAAGACAACTATTTTTAGGGGATCAGTATCAAAAATTTGATATAAATGTTGATTACATTGGCACTAAACATTATCTTTTTGATATTTATACTAAGACTATAAATTTTGAGGGAATGATTTAGAACAATCATGTTTTAGGAATGATTAATTATAGGTAAATGAGTCAATGTTGATGCCTCACCCTTACTATCTCATTGTTGATGACTCGTAGTTGGTGTATCACTATTGATGTCTCAATGTTTATTTCTCACAATTATTGTCTTACTATTGATGTCTCGTCGTTACTAAGTCATTGTCTATGTCTCACAGTTGTTGTCTCACCATGTATGAATAACGGTTGAGGTCTCACCATTGATTTCTATATATTGAAATCGCACCATTGATGTCTCTCTATTGATATATCACAGTTTGTGTCCCACCAATGATGCCTCAATGTTGATGACTCAAAATAAGTATCACACCATCAATGTCTCAACATGGATGTCTCCCCATTGATGACTCACAGTTGATGTCTCACTGATGAGTGTATCACCGCCAGCTTATCTCCTCATTTTTATAAAATTATTTTTTCATCTACCAAAGATACAAATTAATATTAATATTATTTTATTTATTTTATATATTTAGAATATTCTATTTTATAATCCATAAATTATAAATTCATAACCCATCTTATTTTATCGGGCATCCCTATATTTAAATAAAATTTTCAATCATCCTTCCTTAAATTAGTGCATTCATTCGCTTATTGTTTAATTCTAACAATACTAATAATGGTTAAGATAAAGAATATATATCAATATTCTTCAGATAAATGGAAACCATAAAAGTTGAATAAATGTCTTTCGAGCCAAAATCATGGCAATCCGTTGAATTCGAAATGTTAAAAACATGTTTTTGTACCGGAAAAAATATATATCTGCAGAATGGTTTCACTCTGGAATGTGTCTTTTTCTATGGATATTTATAGAGGAATTTTGGATGGAATGATTTTACAAAAATAAGAGACTCCTATATCTGAAGCTAGTGTTTATGTTTTATGAGAACATTGATTTTCATTGAAATAAGATGATGATTTTTTGGTAGGTAGAAGATTACATGGAAAACGATTTTTATTCACCTCGAGAATATGGAATGTATGTTTTGTATTACCTCATGTGGATATCATAGAAGATCAAAAAGGAAGTACCACTCTTACTAGTGGAATTTTATGTTTACAAGTGGCTTTATAATATCTAACATGATATGGAATTCCTATAATACCTATTGCTTATTAGTTAAATGGAGATTATATATTACTTTTTATGATTAACCAACTTCTAATAGTCTTAATAAAATGTGATCTTTCAGACATAAAATATAATGATGTATATTTGTTTTACATTTAAAGGAAGGATATAAAATCAATTTGTGTAAATACCTTCTTCTCTATATGTGTTGTATGATTCAGTTCAATTCAAGAACACCATCATTGTTTTATTCATTGTTATTCTCATAAATATTTAAATCTAAATGATTAATAAGATAAAATTAAGACTATATCATTGACAATGATGGTTTTTGTATATCCATGGTTATGTGTAAAATGATGAAAATAAGACAGAATACATGGAAGAAATATTGGGTACAGAATAATGAAAATATATCTGAAACATTCAACCCTATTGGCCATCCTAAATTAGCAAAATACATTATTAATCTAGGTTTAAAACCTGAAAATGTAATGGAAAACTTCTCAGATGTATTCGAGGGTGCAATTTAGGGAGTTGAAGAGGTAAATATATCTGATGAAGATGTATGTGATTCTTATATTACTAATGATCCTGAAGAACCTTCTCAGGAATATCATCGACCATCATAGGCTCTTCCCACTAGAGAATCTCCTCTCATGTATAATGGTGATGATGAGATTGAGGAAACAATCATTGATTTTTAAGGATTTTATGAAAGGATTGAGATATCTATAGAACAATATCATAAGGAAATTAAAATGTATAGGTCAGTAAATTATGATCGATGTGATTGTTATGCTGAATAATAGGATGATTTAAATGAACATGAAAAAGAATAAATTATGAATGTGGAGATAAATAATCTAATAAATTTTGAGAAGACATGGAATAAATGAAAGTTGATTATGATGATATAGAAAATTAAGATAATGAATGTGGTGATTTAGTGCATGTTTATCTAATTTGTAGAAATAATATTGAAGGTGTTGAATAATCAATGAAAGAGTCTATTAAATATATATAAAATAAAAATAAAATGGACATATTGGTTCTAAATGATGATGAAATTCAGTTGATAGAGTCAGTGGATACTAAAAAGGTAGCATATATTCAGGGGGATAAAAACCTAGTCTAGCGAGATTTGAAGAACCAAACCATTTCAATCCATATTCCTTGGATGAGTGGAACAAGTATATTGGCTCTATTGATTTTGGGGACCCTCTATGGTCCTTAGTTAATGAAATGGTCATGTCAAAATTGTTTCAACTCAATCCATCATCTGTTAATGTATATTCCCCTACCACTTCTTAGGAACCTTCCAAATATGTAATCTTGAATGATTTAAAATCATTTTTAGGGAAATTATAATTTTTTGGATATATTTTGAGATCCTAGCATGCAATAATAAAACATATTAATGAAAGCAATGCCTCACAACATTTATAGAAAATAATTTTGAAAATTAAAACAAGGAGGCTTCATGAAAATATGAAATATACAATTTAGAATAAGTATATCAGTGATGAATTTGAATCCCTAAATTCATTGGTTGAGGAAATGTAGTTAGACTTAAAAACCATATTTTTTGGTTTCCTTAAATTTATTTGAGATTACTCTTCTATGAATTATCTTGATGATTCACGTCATCCTATTATGTTTAATATTGATCTTCTGAGATCCATTGTCAGAGATGAGTTAAAAGAGACATCTACCTCTACTATTGATCCTTTGGAATAATTTAATGCTGAGATGGACAGATCGGTGGTCATAGAAGAATTGGAAACTATGATGGGTGGTTCAGAACATGATATCTTGTGAAAAAATAATAAAAAACAGTGACCATGTGCATTCTTTTTTTTTAATTTAATTCAATGATTCCACTAATGCTCAATAAGAGATCACTGGTTATATTGATTTCTATTTTAAAAGTATTTATAACAAAAAATCAGTTGGACTTCAATTTTAAGTATTGGACTAAAAATCATATGATTACACCTGTCACACATGCCTCTTGATATATAGTTAAACATCTAAATGAACTTACTCCAGATCTTTAATCATTTATGTATAGTAAGGATAACATCACTATGTATAAAGAATAAAGATTCCGTATATTTAAAGACTATCATGCTACTTAATAATTATATACTTGTTCAGACCACTACAATTGTAGCTCCATATGCCTTTCCCAAACCATCAACACTTACTGGACAATGTTATGAACATGTTTAAACTTCGCCTCATTGATAGTTCAATTATTATTCTTTCACAAATCCATTTTCACCCTTAATTTTGACACATCAACCATTTCCAATGACTCTAAATAATTCCCTCGTGAATTTGAGTTGTCACACCCAGATTTTCAATTCCATGATTTGTTTCAAATCCACATTTAATTCCTAGATTTCTCTTGGTTTATGTGTGTTTAGAATTGGAAATATTGGCCTCTCTTGTGTTGTTGATCTATGACCATAGTCTTGGGGGTCTTGGATGATGTTTTTACGCCTCTATTTCAATGGGTTGGTGTTTGGTTGTGGTGATTAAGAGTTTTTTTTGGACACTCTTAGTGGAACCTTTTGGGGTAAGTTGTTGAGGTGGTTTTTTCCCTTGAGTAGGATGAGTTTCGGGGTTATATGAATGGTTTCTATTTATAATTTTTCTTCCCTATTCTTATCTTATCTATAAACCACGGTTTACCCCTAGTATCCCCTAGGAATTAATGGCAAATAAATTTTTTGTGTAACCAGAACATGCCGCATGATTTCGCCGCATGGATCCAAACCGTGCAGGGAAACCACGTAGGTATGTCCAAGTCGTTAAAAATATTTCGGAATATCCAATATACCTTCTCGTAAATAAATAAAATCCACCAAATTCCTCCCCCATTCGACCCCAGCAGTCGTGGGAGGTCTTCACACTCCCCCAAGCTTCCGTGGAACTCATCTTTGATGGTGTGTCTGGTGGGGACACTCTATGATTTCATCATGTAAGTGTTCCTTTCTTCCTTTTCATCCCATTTCTTAGGTTTTAATCCCTCGTTCATGATATTTCAAAATATCCAAAGGTTAGGGTATGAACCGAGGGATTGATATGGTGTCTTTTTGGAGTTATCATTAGATTTTAGGTTCCTCATCACTTCCTTGTGGTTCAGTAGTGTTTCACCTGATGTTTCACAACATGATTTATTGGTTTTGACAAAAAAGTTTGGAAATTAAATGTGTAACCATTTCTTGGTGAGTTAGTTTTATTGATTTACTTATTTTTTCATGTTCATAATATGTTGTCTATGGTGTAAAATAGTTTTTGATGTGTTTGGTTAAGAATAAAATTTTCTAATTTCATTTATTCCCCAAAATGGGTGTTTTTTCATGTATAATAATATGGTATTAATTGGGTTATTTTAGAACATAAGAAAGTGATTTATTAGTGTGGGGAGGGGGATTCCACTTCTATTTTAAAATTTCCTTAGTGTCATGTGGGCCTTGATATGGGGTTTTTTGAATGGGTTTAAGGTGTAGAACCATATAGTACTTCTTGAATGTGATTTATGAAAATGTCTGTTTTTCATGTGGATCATTTGGGGTATTATTTGAGGTATATTTATATAACACATAGGGGTGGTTTAATGAATGGTTGAAGGGCTTCCAATTCTTTTTTTCAATTTTTTTTCGTATTGTTTTGGTCTAAAATGACTTTTTTAAAATGGGTTTTGTGTGAAGAAAGTAGTTTTAACACTATGAGTAATCTCTTATTTATTTGATCATTAATTACATTGTTCATATCATCAGCATATAGTATTATTTTTTGGAAAATTTATTAGATTTGGAATTTATTTTAAATATGTTGATTCAAATAATTAACCCACTTGAAAACAATTTTTATTTAAAGATGCATCTTCTAGAAAATGTAACTAGATTTTCATGTTTATGAAAACATGAAAGAAATTCATATTTAAATGTTTATAACATGAAATATCTTAGTGGTGGTATCCTAATAGGGTTTTGATCACACCCTACAAACACCTTTGTGTTTATGTAGACTTGGTTATTTTGGTTGTTGCACGTTTGGTACAGTTTTTAGTACAAGTGGTTCGGGATTCTAAAAGGTCCTTGTTGGCAATGTCATCTGGAGTTGGATTGAGGGTGGTCCCTCTTTACATGAGGTTTATTGGGTAGTTTCTTTTGTATTTAATATATTTTATTGTTTCAGGGATTTGTTTTAAACTATATAATTCTGTTATAAATTTTTTGTAAAATTTTATTTGGTAAAAAAATCCTGATTCATTTTATTGGATTCATTTGTTGTTTTATGTTTATAAACTCACATAAATCATTTCAAATTTTAAATTTAAGATACCTAAGAACTTGTGCCAGTTCATGGGGGAAATCCCTTCGGGGCATATCACGGGCTGGGTCGGGTACCTGTTTTGATAGAGACAACATTCTGTTTGTGAAAAAATGATATCAAAGGGGGTTCAGATTAACTCTGGGGGTCATGTTATTTGGTAAATAGTTGGGATGGTCTAGAGTAAGGATTGTTGGGAATTGGTATTCCAGTTATGGGTAGTGTGCCTTATCACCACACCTCACGATAAGATTCAAGTTTCCCGGGGAAGTCACGATTTATCTATGTCCTTCGGTGTTCTTAGTATGATGATGATTATGGTAAATTAAAAGGGAGATGGGTTAATTTTCTCATTGTGCATGAAGGGATCGGAAAGCCACATGGATCTAGAGATAGCCCCCTAGTACACTCATTATGATGGTGAAGTGATTGGAGTATGGCTGCCAAGAATATGTCAAAATCACCCACAGAAACTATTTTCCTCCAGCATTATCTTCGATCCTTCAGTTTTGAAATCATGGATGTTCAGTTTTAGAGAATAAATGACCTTGTTTTACGAAGCATAATTTTTTTTGTGAAATTTTTTTCTAATAAATAAGGAAATGTATGATTAATGGAATAGTGGAATTTAATTTTTAGAATTGTTTTAAAATGGATGAAATGGGCTATTAACAACTCTTTGGAAAGAAGGAACTATATTGAAGTCTGTTTTGGCAAAGTGTTTCAAATATATTTTTCAAAAAAATTGAAGGGTGTTTCAATGGGTTGATATGTTTTGAAATTGAAATGATTAATTTGAATGTGAGCTATTATCTAAATGGTTGTTCCCTTATGAAATTTGTTTTAAGCTCTAATTTGGGTTTGATTTACTGTTTAGCGATCTTTAGAAAATGATAGTACTGGTTGACTGATTTGGTTTGGAAAAGTGTAAATGATTATTGTTTTGTCCTATGGTATTTTCATGAGTGACAACATGAATGGGGTGATATGGGATGAAGGATGGTTGGTGGAAAAACTGGATGAGATACAGTATGGACAAGAAGAGGTTTCCAATGAGGCACATAAACATTGATGTGTGATGCCCATGGGGTACCATTGGTGGATACGCTACTCTCGGAACCATTAGTTTTCAATGAAATACTTTTAAAGGAAAACATGAGTCTTGATGATTGATTTGGGATGGTGTGTATTATGTTTTTGGATAATGTTAGTGTTATTGGATGTTTTGACTCCAATAACCCCTCTTGTTTGAACCTTGTTTTGGATTTGTGTTTTGTTGGTATGCGATGATGAAGGGATGGTTAGTGGTCTCTTCTAAAAAATGTTTCGGGGTGATTTTACGGTGGATCACTTCATGTATTTGGATCTATTTTTTGTATTTTTTGACCAATGGACTGGCTTTGATGTGTCCCTGGGTTCTCTTGTTGTATAAGGTACGCCCCCACTAAGGTTTAGTTCATGACTAACATTCAATCCAGATTGTATTGCCATTGGAAAATCCTCGAGTTGATCAATATAAGGAATAATTTTCTCAAGCTTGGAAGATTTCTTTTCCACCATTTCCTTTATTAATATTTTTGATCTTCTTATATTGATAGAGTTCTCATGGATATTTAAAAGATACCATAGATTATTAAGTTACCTGAATCAATGAAGTTGGATGTTGTCTGTGGTTGTTAATGTGGATGATTATCTAGATGGTGCCTAATAAGGCCTTTGGAACCCTCATAGTCTCTTCGATGAAAGGGTTTATGTTAACCCACTAGTGTGGTAAATCTATTCAAGGTTGGCTATTATGTACGCATCCTAGAATTCTGTTACGTTAGGGGACATTCAATATGGTCCCTATAAATGTTATGTTTCTATTTGTTGCTTTGGTCATGTTCAGTGATGCATTGTGATGTTTCATGATCGTTTGATTGTAAATGTGAATTCATGAAATCCAATGATAATCTTAGTAATTTTGGGAATATGTGTCCCTTGAAAAAACATAAAAATAATCTATTTTAGAATAAGATGTTTGTTTGTTCCCTTTGCTTCTATTGCATATCACTCGAAGAAATAATGTATGATATATGTGCATCTTCTAAGTCCTTATTCAATTGAAATTTCAGGTTATGTAAATTGATTTTTGTAGTTTGTTATGTCTTGGTGAACTCATCAGGGATTATTGAGTAGTTGTTTGTATCAATGGAAGAAGATAATCCATTTATGGGTTTTCTAAAGCCTAACTATGAGGTCAAGGATGATGCAATCCTTTGAGCGCCAACCATAGGTCCTAGAGAGATGTTGGTGTGTGGTTAGGGAAAATCACAAGGTCATTTAAACCTATGTACACATTCTTATCCTCGGTATGAATGTTAGGAATAGTTTAAACCATTAGTGTCTTTATATTTCTTCTATTGTTGCTGTTTGATTGAAATATGTGGGAGGACCTCATGTATATGTTGTCACCCAATGTCATCCCCCCCTTGGGTTACCATTAGTTTTTGGCTAAAGTTTTTAATTTTTCTACACAGATTGAGGACATATTTTGTGCATGATCAGTAGTGATGATGTGCTAGGAATCCATATAGACAGAATGATCCACACAGTTAGTGCATAGTTTCTCAAATTGTCCAGATTAACCATGTGACAGTCCCAATATTTAGATTTGGGTTCATACTGTTCCATACCATGTTGGTCGGTTAAGATGGTTTGTTATTATGGTGGGGAGAAAAACTATTATTCTCATGTATGTTCATTTGGAAATATTGAATGGATGTCTGTCCCAAGTATCAGAGATTCTGTTCTGGCCTCCCTTTATATTTGTCGTGTTCCTTTCTGAGATAAATTGGAGTTCTCTCATATAGTGGGGAGCCCATTTTTGTCTCCCCATACTAGTGAACCATATTGGTTTGTTGTCTTGGCTGGGTGGTAAGTAGTCTTGTTTAGAGATATTTAAGGACCTACATCTCCCTTGGGTAAACATTCATATTAGATAACACACAATGGTCTGGATAAACCAAAGTAATTGTAACACTGTTCATTATTGTTTTTCGTTTGGGTAAATTGATGAAATATTGTTCAGAACGTGTTTGAGAAGTTTTCTATCCATATAAAACATGAATTTGATTCATAATTTATGGAATGTGATTCAGGTTTTTATTTTTGGGAGTATTTCATCCTAAATTTATCACTGGAGGTGTTTTGGAATTTGGGGGTGAAACAGGGAAAGGGATTATATCTTAGTTTCTATGTTGGGATTGGTTTTTTATTTTTTCCTTGAATTTGATTTACAGTGGATGAAAGCGTTATGTTGGGTAGAGTTGCCTCACATGGATATTCAAATCCATGCTTTGGTTCAAATCCACTTTTATTTCCTTGCTTTCTCTTGGTTTCCAGGTGTTCTAGATTTGAAATCGTGGTGTCTCATGTGTTGATAATCTATGACATTAGTCTTGGGGGACTTGGATATTATTTGGACTCCTATTTTATCAATGGTATGGTGAATGGTTGTGGTGATTTGGAGTTGGTTTAGTGACCTCCTAGTGGAACCTTTGGGGGTATGTTGATGAGGTGGTTTGTACCCTTGAGTTCGGTGTGTTTTGGGGATTAGATCATAGTTTCATTTGTGACATTTTCTCCCCTACTTTTGGCCTATTATTTCCCAATGGATTCCCCCTTGTACCTCTTGGAATTGGAGGCAAAGAAATACATTTTTGGTGTCCAGAACATGATGCACAGTTTGGTCGCATTGTTCCAAATCGTGCAAGAAAACTGTGCAGGTTTGTCTAGATCATTAAATATATTTTGGAATTTCCAAAATTCTCCTCTTGGAAATAAATATAATTCTTACCATTTCACCCCATTCGACCCCAGCTGCTATGGTAGGTCTCCAAGAACACCCAAACATCCATGTAACCCATCTTTTATGGGGTTTTTTTAGGGAAACATGAAAAATTATTCGTCTAAGTGTTCATATTTTCCTTTTCTTCCCATTTATTAGTGTTTCAACCCACATTAATGAAGTAAAAAAATATCCAGAGTGTAGGGTTCAAACCTAGTGTTTGATTTGGGGTCATATTTTTGTAATCATGATATTAAAGGTTTTTCTTCACTTCATTAGGGGTGGGGCGGTTATGCACTTGATGTTTCACACCATGATTTAGGGGTTTTGACTCAAAATGTATGTGATTCTATGTTTAACCATTACTTGTTGAGTTAGTTTTCCTGAATTACATATTTTTCATGTTCTTAATATGCATTGTGTGTTGAGAAAACTATTTTTGATATGTTTGGTTAGGCATTAGATTTTACAGTTTTATTTTTTTCTCTGAATTTAGTGTTTTCAATCATATGTAACTACAGTAATATTAAGTGAGTTATTTTAAAAAAATAGAAGAAATTTATTTGTTTTGTAAAGGGGCATCCAATTCTATTTTTATAATTCATTTGTGTCATGTGGGACTTGAAAGGGGGTTTATGAATGTGTTTAAGGTGTAGAATAATGTAATACATCTTGAAAGTGATTTATGAAAACCTGTGTTTCCATGTGGAGATTTTGTGGTATTGTTTGATGTATTATTATATTACACATATGGGTGGTTTAATGATTTTTTTTAAATCTTCCAATTCTGTAACGAATTGGTATTCATATTTTTTTGGTCTAGAATGAGGGTTTTGAAATGGGTTTTGGGTGAAAACCATAGTTACACCTCTAGGGGTGATTTAATATTGCATGTGCTAATTAGTTACATTGTGCATACCATTAGAATATTTTATTATTTTCTTAAAAAAATTATAATATTTGGAATATATTTTATAATTTTTGATTTTTTAAATTAGACCACTAGAAAACTAATTTTTTTTGATGTTCCATATTTTAGAATTTGTAACTAGCTTATCATATTTACGAATACTTGCAAGCTTTTCATTATTGAATATTTATCACTTTAAATAACATAGTGGTGGTATCCTACAGGGCATTGGGTCACACCCTACATACAACATTGGTTGTTAGTAGATTTGGTAATTTTGGTATTAGAAGGTTGGGTATAGTATTTAGTAACAGTGGTTAACGTTTCTAGAAGGACCTTGCCGATGATGTATTTTGTAGTTAGATTGAGGGTGGTGCTTCATGACATGAGGGTTATTGTGATGTTTCTTTATGTATTGTTCCATATTCATATACATTGTTAGTTATTTTAAACTGTGTAATTCTGTTTTGAGAATTTGTAAAATATTATTTGGTTA
The DNA here is from genome assembly GCA_963277665.1 of Viscum album. NCBI lineage: Eukaryota > Viridiplantae > Streptophyta > Magnoliopsida > Santalales > Viscaceae > Viscum > Viscum album. The sequence goes on from OY728137.1 coordinate 1,666,135,953, forward strand.
AAAAATATAGATTCATTTTATTGAATTCATTTGTTGTTTTATGTTTATAAACTCATGTAAATCATTCCCAATATTTTGATTATGATTCAAGGTAACATGTGATAGCCTATGGGGATTGGGAATGCCCTTCATGCCTTATCTTGGGCTAGGTCGAGTGCCAGTTTTGATGGTGACCAAATTTGGTTCGTGACATAAGGCCATTCATGTAATGAGAATTTACACCCACTACCTCAGTATCTCCTTCAGTGATGACTATAGATCCTAAACTGTAACACCCCAGGTAAATAAAGAATATGACATTTTCATATTTATTCATATTTGTGAATAAAATATTAATATGACTTTAAAGGTGATGCTATGCTCGATGGCGTACCCAACACACAACAACGAGTTTCTTGGGAATCTTACGTTGCACTCTAATAATAAAATATTATTATTTTAAATGGTAGTTAACATGTAGCCATTGTATTGGCAGGAATGGAAAGAAATAACTAAAATATGATTATATACGTTTTTAAATGTTTTTACATTTATCCAATAAAAGATAAAGGCTTAAAATACAGAAAGAATTCAATTTCTGGTGTATATGACCTAGTTTTCACTAATGGTTCACTTATCTCCTTATGATGGTGAACCGTCATTAAATATAGTTTTGTTCACTCTTATAAATTCTATTGGACCAAATAAAACTCTTCTTGAGAATCGGGACATCAAAATTTACTTTGTGTAAATTTTTGGTATCTTTCTGATAAAGTTCATTTTTTAATGAATAGTGTAAAATGTTGTATTTTAAATTCAAAACCACTTTTTAATCTAATTTATTTATATGATTAGATTATCTTTTGAATTGGTCTTAATGTGTAATCTGAATATATTTTTACCATTTAATCCAATGGTGGTCATTGGAATCAATTTCACTTTGAAATTAGACTTAAACTGGTGCCAATCTTTTGATACTTTTTGTTTTATAAAAACACGCTATTTGCTCTGAAAGTGGGAATTAATTATTAAATTAATTAATGTGACTTACATGTTTTGAATTTTTTAAAATAGACTTCATTTTTGAATTGGGAATATCAAATATAGCTTAGGGTGAATTTTTGGTAATTTTCTGAAAAACTCCAATTTTTGATGAATAGTGAAACCACTAAGTGGTAATCAAGCAAACTGATTTTTCAGTTAAATGAAAGTTTACCACTAATGTGTATTGAATTTTGAAAATCCGACATACATGGTTTTCATTAGTATGTAAAATTTTGTTCAATGGGATGAAAATAATGTTTTGGTGAATAGTAACTTTTTTTCATTAATCGCGATTAGAGGTAATTAGTGTAATTTAAGGTAAAAATGATATTATAAAAATATGAAAACACCATGACACTTGTCCTACCCCTATTGGATGAGTCATGGCCGACCAAGACAACCCATGGATCGATTTAGGGGACCCTATGGAGCCTCTTGGGTGAGATAATGACTTTAATGCCTTTTTTTAAATAAAGGTGAAAATGACACTAACATAATTTGTTTTACTTAAACAATTTTTAGAAGGGGTTATACTAATCATATTTTTGTCTATAAATACTATTTTGAAAGATTAAAAGATTTAATACATCATAGTATTTTTTTTATAATTTTTAGACTTTAAATAAATTAAATTATTTATGACATCATGATGATGCAGCGATGACCTCATTATTTAACGATTTAAATAAAATGGAAAGATAATGTAATATCTAAAACCTGCACATGACCCAAACCTATTGGATGGGAATATTTCGAAGCCTTATCATCTTATCTTTGAATTATATCAATGTGGGAGCTTAGAAATTCGAAACACTTTTGAAAATAAAATAATAGGTTCATGATTTCCAAAAGTTCCCCTCCTCTCCTCTTATAAAAGGCCCCCAACTCTACCTCATTTCACACACTCCTAAAGCCTTTGGATCGGACATACCCTTCCCATTTGCTCTCTCCACATCCCTCTCCTCATCTTAGAAGATTCCCTTTGGGAAGAATCCTTTCAAAGGAAGCCTTTAGGCTCAAATCAAAAGGAGTTACACTTTTAAAGGTAATTCATTCTCTCATGTTCATTTGTTTTATTTTGCGTCTCCAACCCCCTAAAATCTTTTTATTTACTTCTTTTGTAACAACACCAGTATCTTCAATATACTAGTATGTTGTTATAAGATTTATTCGAGCTACACTCTCACACAACTACATCAAATGGTTAAAGAACATACGGTTTCCGTGGATGGCGAAATTCTGCCTCCCGAAACGATGATTGTTCAATACTCATTTAACACCTTAAAAGGTGGCCATTATGATGTCACTGTTTTTATATATGATATATAATATTCTTATTATTTCCTTAAGATTCTTTATTTTTCATTTATGTCATACCATTATTGTTTCCATTATGGGTAAACACGATATCTTCATTTTAGGAAGTGCGGACTACCGCCCCCTGAAAGTGATTTGATTCGTTAATACCATATGTGGGATGTGTAAAGGATAAAGTTAATGATATTATATATGTTAATATAATGTAATTATAATATACCTTTATTTCATTATGATTCCATTCCATAAAATACGAAATAGAAATGGAAGTAGCGTTCATGCGTACGTACGACTTACCGTCTCCATGAACGGTGCATTTCATTTCTTACCTCTAAATGTGATGTAATATTATAAATACATGTATATGATGAATATATATGATATATATTTTATCCAAATCATTAATATCATTCTGGATATAACGAACCTTTGACCAAATTAACAACATGTAAGTGTAAGAAGTATATTTTTGACTTAAGAACCAAATACCGAAAAATTGAACATTATTAACTTAAATGATTACATGATGTTCATAACATGGTATAAAAGGAATAATGAACTTTAAAAAGGTTCTTAAGCAAGTAGAGATTAAATCAAGTTTATTATTCAGGTCGTTAAAGAACGATCGAGTCAAGTCAGACCCGAGGTAAGGGATCCTACTCCACTCTTTCTTTTTAAGTACACTCTTTTATGTCATTCCTTTTATGCTCATATTTCTTGTGATTGGGATGTTCTTTTATATTACTCTTACTGTAATTTTAATGTACATATGATGAGAGACCCTATTCTCTCTCATCAATCCATTTTGGAAGTTTTGAGTGGCGCCGTTAGGCTGCCGAATTTTCGTAAGAGATCTGACCTCTCTCTTTCTTTTTAAGTACTCTCCTTTATGTCACTTCTTTTAAGTTCTTTTTTGTTATGATGTTCCTCTTGCTGTACATTTTATTGTAATGTGATGAGATACCGTATTTTATCTCATCAATACATTTTTATAAGTTTCAAGTGGCGTTGTTAGGCTTCCGAGTTTTCGTAAGGGATTTTTCATCTCACTTTTATACCCGTGAGATTTATGCTACATTTGCCACAATTTCCTTTGAGTGGTGTATGTACTGCCCATTATTTTACTCATTGTGTAATATACTTTATTTTATGAGTATTTACATCAATGTTGTATTGTCCTTCTTTCACGAGGTATATGTTTCGAAAGATACCCATGTCGGTAAGGGAACCTTTCACCCTCCTCTTTTATAAAAGACTTATTTTTTTGGGTCTTTTAATTCACATATTGTTATGATGGGATATGTTCTCATATATCCTTATTGATGTAAATTTTATTTCCAAGTGATGAGAAACCCTTTTTTATCTCTCATCAACTCTTTTTCTAAATTTTGAAGTGACGCCGTTAGGCTCTCAAATTTTTGAAAGGGAACTTGTTAACCGAAATTTGATTCTTTGGGATAAACTTGTACTCCTTGAATATGTTGTTCTATGAATATGTGTGAATAAACTCTGATTGTTTTACACTTAATATCCTCTTATATTTTGTGTATTCTTTTGTCACACATAATTATGCAATTGATTTATCCTTAAACCAAGGATACCGTCTTTGTAAGGGACTTCGTCTCAATCTCCTTTCATTGAGGCATATTTCGTTTTATACAAAACTTTATTTGATACGGTATATAAACCCCTTTGACTTTTACTTTTATACAAAAGGAATCTTTTTCTATGAAGCGTTTTACTAAATGACAAAAAGGAATGTTTTTTTAACGTACGCGGTGACAACGACCTTTTCCGCCTCCGCGAGTATTATTTGATCTTTGGCTTCCTCAACAAGCCGTAATGTTTTTAAAATAAAATAAATACCATATACTCTTTTATATATTTTGGTATTGAAAATGGTTTTGATAAATGATTCTATTATGTCAATATATTTAAATGATATATTGTGATTGAAATGTGGAAATTTTATCATTCCTTTATATTGGTTTTGTGAGTTATATTTTTATAATTGTACTTGGACATTTTACGGGTGGTTATGTGATAAACCATATGACGGTTGGTTCCGTGAATACCAGGATAGGTGGTTACGTTATAACCTCCAATGCATTGGGTATGGAAGTCTCCGTATGGCTATTCCATTAAGTATGTATGTAAATTGGCCGTATGGCCATTCCATTAAGTGATATGTGTGGAAGTCGACCGTATGGTTATTCCACTTAAGTATGTTTATGTCCCAAGTTACCTTTATATATGTTATGTGTTATTTATGTGGGTTTTATGGTAATCCTTTGGTTACAAAAAGGTAAGTAATGATACTTTATTCCGTGAATAGTTTTTACTACTTCATGAAGGTGAAGGTATTACTTTGATAGAGTATACATGGTTTACTTGATGTTTGAAAAACTAACAGTTTTCATTCTTATATATACATGTACTCGTGTTTCCTTTCCATATTTTTATATCCCTTACTGAGCTTTTTATGCTCATCCCAAGTTTTTGAAATGTTTTTCACAGGTCAAGTGAAGGGTACATGATGTGATGATAGTGTCAAGGATGTGTCAAGAAAGAATCCATGTTTTATTTTAAATATGTTTTCGTTGATGGGAAGAATGAATTCTTGCTTTTATGTAACCACTTTGTTTAAATGTGGAATGTAATGCAAGTTTCATGATCTAATTCTCTAAAACTATAAACCTGAAAATATCCTTAATGTGTAATCTTGTAATAACTCAAGATTAAGTAAGGTTTAAGGCTGGTGCCTTATAGTTGGTATCAAAGGTCGGTTTAGATAACTTTAGAGGTTAGGGTATTCTTTAAGCATAAGTGACATTACCATAATGATTATGATTTCAGAAAGAGTCCTAGTTTTAGATAAAGTGGATGAGTATGTATATCTTAGTGTTTACCTTCCTCATTAGTACATGATGGTTTTTTTGATATACTCACACTGACCTTTTTGGTTTTAGTAAATGGCTGGATCTAGCAAGCACCAAAGTAATAGTGGATGTGAAGGAAACTGTGACAGTTTTTTGAGCAAGCAACTAAATGATATGGGAGTTGCAATGAGAACTCTTGTGATTATCCTCAACCAACTATCTGGAGTCATGATTGACCACCTAAACCTTGGAAATTTCTCTAAGGCATTATATATTCAAGAAACAAATCCCTACGGAAGTACAGGTAATAATCATAATGGTAAGTGTGTTCAAAAACCTATGTGTCAAATATGTGGAAAGAAACACCTAGGAAAATGTTTCAAAGGGACATGAATATGCTATAAATGTGGAAATGAAGGTTATAAAGAAAGAACCTTCCATGGAAAAAGGAAGCATCCAGTTGACTCGGGGAAAGGGAAAGAAGTTCTTTCTGAGGGATCAATTGAATGTTTTAAATGTGGTGTGAATGGTCATTATGAAAACACATGTCCTATGAAGAATTTTCGTGAATGGGGTCACCAAGAGCGTACAAATGTTCGTTTACCAATACCTAATGCCATTCCGATTTAGGATGAAGAAACTGACAATGACCAATCAAAGGTATGTATTATTTCATGACTATTGTTTTCCTATTTTAGAATCTTAGGATATGATTCATGATTTTGTTTGTAGGAAAGATGTATTTCAGAATAAGTTTGAAAGGAATGGTTAATGGATCATGAAGAATTTTGAATGAGTAAGATGTCAACATATAAGGCTTCAAGAGTTATGGTGAATTCTTAAGAGTATTAAGTCTTTTTTGATGATGGGGTTACATTAGGAGACTTTTCATATTATGTGTAACCCTGATGTTTAATATAGGAAAATTTTATTCAAGGAATAGTTATCTTTTCTTTTGTGGACATAGTTATAAAGAACCATTTGGGTTTATATGTTCCTTACTTTTGAGGTAATTATGGGTTACTATATGTTATGATTGAAGTGAAAGGCATGAGATAAAATTGAGGTTAAATTATGTTATTGTTATTTTTGATGATTTTATCCCTTTTTGGGGAATCATTTTAGAATTATATAGCTTTGGAAAAAGGAGAACACGCAGACTGTGTGACAACCCGTCGCGCCGGGCAAAGCTGCGGGAATCGAACCCATAACCAAAGTGCGACTGGTATTTATCGCCTACCACTGGACTACGTGAAGTCCCTGGTTAGTTTGACTGATTCTTTTTAGTTATATGATTTTATGAATTAAGAGTAAGTTTATTTTGGGATATTTATGAAAATGATTAACCTATCATGGAGGATATGTGATTAGGTTAATTACTTTTCAATATGAGACTTTAGGAGCAACTAATGTTGTTTGGAGATAAATGTTATGATTTAACTTGGAAGACTATGTGACTAAATCCTTCAAGTATTTGGGTTTCAATCTTATATTGGTTCACTTTGAAGAATTTTATGGACAAATTGTTTATTGGATGGTCCTCGTTGAACTTTGGGTTTTGTTGGGCAAATTTTGGAGATTAAGCATAGATTTTCTTTTTAAAGGGTTATCCTATTTTGGATTATCTGACCTTGTACTAACCTTTTTGGTTTTGGTTTTGGTTAAATCCTAATGACATGGGATGTATATAGTTCCCTTTGGTGGATTAGTTGATTCTCTATAAGTTGATTATAGTACTCTTAATGCGAACAAGTCTCCCTAAAAACTCGTCTTTTGGAAAAAAATTATGAGTTTGATTAAGGAATCTGGTAAAAGTTGAAAGTCAACATGATAAGTGACTATGTTTCCTTATGAATAAATTTCTCAATAAAAAGTAACTTAAAACAAAAATTTTGTCTATTAACTTTTCCTACTAGGGAATCGAATACCGTTTAACCCATCACAAGTTTGTGATTTTCTCATGGTTAACTTTCTACTAGACAAGTTTACTATCACTCTCCCTCAAGAACATGACCCTTTGCTTTTTCTTCCATGTACATTTTTTTATACATATGGTTTAACTCGGATGACTTTTTTCACTTCTCTCCCATTCTTTTAAAGTGATTTTTTTACCGACTCTTGTTCCGATGTGGGACTTTCAAGGATGTTTCCAAGCTCAATTTTTAAAATTGCGAGGACGCAATTCCCAAAAGGGGGGAAGGATGTAACACCCTAGGTAAATAAAGAATATGACATTTTCATATTTATCCATATTTGTGAATAAAATATTAATATGACTTTAAAGGGGATGCTATGCTTGATGGCGTACCCAACACACAACAACGAGTTTCTTGGGAATCTTACGTTGCACTCTAATAATAAAATAATATTATTTTAAATGGTAGTTAACATGTAGCCGTTGTATTGGCATGAATGGATAGAAATAACTAAAATATGATTATATACGTTTTTAAATGTATTTACATTTATCCAATAAAAGATAAAGGCTTAAAATACAGAAAGAATTCAATTTTTGGTGTATATGACCTAGTTTTCACTAATGGTTCACTTATCCCCTTTTGATGGCGAACCATCATTAAATATAGTTTTGTTCACTCTTATACATTCTATTGGACCAAATAAAACTCTTCTTGAGAATCAGGACATCAAAATTTACTTTGTGTAAAATTTTGGTATCTTTTTGATAAAGTTCATTTTTTTAATGAATAGTGTAAAATGTTGTATTTTAAATTCAAAAACTCTTTTTAATATAATTTATTTATATGATTAGATTATCTTTTGAATTGGTCTTAATGTGTAATCTGAATATATTTTTTCCATTTAATCCAATGGTGGTCATTGGAATCAATTTCACTTTGAAATTAGACTTAAACTTGTGTCAATCTTTTGATACTTATTGTTTTCTAAAAACACGCTATTTGCTCTGACAGCGGGAATTAATTATTAAATTAATTAATGTGACTTACATGTTTTTAATTTTCTAATATATACTTCATTTTTGAATTCGTAATATCAAATATAGCTTAGGGTGAATTTTTGGTAATTTTCTGAAAAACTCCAATTTTTGATGAATAGTGAAACCACTAAGTGGTAATCAAGCAAACTGATTTTTCAGTTAAATGAAAGTTTACCACTAATGTGTATTGAATTATGAAAATCCGACATACATGGTTGTCATTAGTATGTAAAATGTGGTTCAATGGGATTAAAATAATTTTTTGGGTGAATAGTAACTTTTTTTCATTAATCGCGATTAGAGGTAATTAGTGTAATTTAAGGTAAAAATGATATTATAAAAATATGAAAACACCATGAAACTTGTCCTACCCCTATTTAATGAGTCATGTCAGACCAAGACAAACCATGGGTCGATTTAGGGGACCCTATGGAGCCTCTTTGGTGAGATAATGACTTTAATGCCTTTTTTTAAAATAAAGGTGAAAATGACACTAACATAAATTGTTTTACTAAAATAATTTTTATAAGGGGATATACTAATCATATTTTTGTCTATAAATACTATTTGAAAATCTAAAAAGATTTCCTACATCATAGTATTTTTTTTATAATTTTTAGACTTTAAATAAATTAAATTATTTATGACATCATGATGATGCAGCGAAGACCTCATTATTTAACGATTTAAATAAAATGGAAAGATAATGTAATATCTTAAACCTACACATGTCCAAAACCTATTGGATGGGAATATTTCAAAGCCTTATCATCTTATCTTTGAATTATATCAATGTGGGACCTTAGAAATTCGAAACACTTTTGAAAATAAAATAATAGGTTCATGATTTCCAAAAGTGCCCCTCCTCTCCTCTTATAAAAGGCCCCCACCTCTACCTCATTTCACACACTCCTAAAGCCTTTTTCTCAGCCATACCCTGCCCATTTTCTCTCTCCACATCCCTATCCTCATCCTAGAGTATTCCCTTTGGGAATAATCCTTTCAATGGAAGCCTTTAGGCTCAAATGAAAATGAGTTACACTTTTAAAGGTAATTCATTCTCTCATGTTCATTTGTTTTATTTTGCTTCTCCAACCACCTAAACTATTTTTATTTACTTCTTTTGTAACAACACCAGTATCTTAAATATACTAGTATGTTGTTATAAGATTTATTCGAGCTACACTCTCACACAACTACATCAAATGGTTAAAGAACATACGGCTTCTGTGGATGGAAAAATTCTGCCTCCCGAAACGATGATTGTTCAATACTCATTTAACACCTTCAAAGGTGGCCATTATGATGTCACTATTTTTATATATGATATATAATATGTTTATTATTTCTTCAAGCTTATGTATTTTTCATTTATGGCATACCATTATTGTTTCCATTATGGGTAAACACGATATCTTCATTTTAGGAAGTGCGGACTACCGCCCCCTGAAAGTGATTTGATTCGTTAATACCATATGTGGGATGTGTAAAGGATAAAGTTAATGATAATATATATATTAATATACTGGAATTGTAATATACTCTTATATCACTATGATTCCATTCCAGAAAATACGAAATAGAAATGGAAGTAGCATTCATGCGTACGTACGGCTTACCGTCTCCATGAACGGTGCATTTCATTTCTTACCTCTAAATGTGATGTAATATTATAAATACATGTATATGACGAATATATATGATATATATTTTATACAAATCATTAATATCATTCTGGATATAACGAACCTTTGACCAAATTAACAACATGTAAGTGTAAGAAGTCTATTTTTGACTTAAGAACCAAATACCGACAAAATGAACATTATTAAATTAAATGATTACATGATGTTCATAACATGGTATAAAAGGAATGATGAACTTGAAAAAGGTTTTTAAGAAATTAGAGATTAACTCATGTTTATTATTCAGGACATTAAAGAACGATCGAGTCAAGTCGGACCTGAGGTAAGGGATCCTACTCCACCCTTTCTTTTTAAGTACACTCTTTTATGTCATTCCTTTTAAGTTCATATTTCTTGTGATTGGGATGTTCTTTTATATTACTCTTACTGTAATTTTTATCTACATTTGATGAGAGACCCTATTATCTCTCATCAATCCATTTTGGAATTTTTGAGTGGCGCCGTTAGGCTGCCGAATTTTCGTAAGAGATCTAACCTCTCTCTTTCTTTTTAAGTACTCTCCTTTATGTCACTTATTTTAAGCTCCTATTTGTTATGATGTTCCTCTTGTTGTACATTTTATTGTAATGTGATGATATACCCTATTTGATCTCATCAATCCATTTTTTGATGTTTTAAGTGGCGTCGTTAGGCTGCCGAGTTTTCGTAAGGGATTTTTCATCTCACTTTTATACCCGTGAGATTTATGCTACATTTGCCACAATTTCCTTTGAGTGGTGTATGTACTGCCCATTATTTTACTCATTGTGTAATATACATTCTTTTATGAGTATTTACATCAATGTTGTATTGTCCTTATTTCACGAGGTATATGTTTCGAAAGATACCCATGTCGGTAAGGGAACCTTTCACCCTCCTCTTTTTTAAAAGACTTATTTTGTTGGGTCTTTTAATTCACATATTGTTATGTTGGGATATGTTCTCATATATCCTTATTGATGTAAATTTTATTTCCATGTGATGAGAAACCCTTTTTTATCTCTCATCAACTCTTTTTCTAAATTTTGAAGTGACGCCATTAGGCTGTCAAATTTTTGCAAGGGAACTTCTTAACCCAAATTTGATTCTTTGGGATAAACTTGTACTCCTTGAATATGTTGTTATATGAATATGTGTGAATAACCTCTGATTGTTTTACACTTAATATCCTCTTATATTTAGTGTATTATTTTTTCACACATAATTATGCAATTGATTTATCCTTAAACCAAGGATACCGTCTTTGTAAGGGACTTTGTCTCAATCTCCTTTCATTGAGGCATATTTCGTTTTATAAACAACTTTATTTTATACGGTATATAAACCCCTTTGACTTTTACTTTTATACAAAAGGAATCTTTTTCTACGAAGCGTTTTACTAAACGACAAAAAGGAATGTTTTTTTAACGTACGCGGTGACAACGACCTTTTCCGCCGCCGCGAGTATTATTTGATCTTTGGCTTCCTCAACAAGCCGTAATGTTTTTAAAATAAAATAAATACCATATACTCTTTTATGTATTTTGGTATTGAAAATGGTTTTGATAAATGATTCTATTATGTCAATATATTTAAATCATATATTGTGATTGAAATGTGGAAATGTTATCATTCCTTTATATTGGTTTTATGAGTTATATTTTTATAATGGTACTTGGACATTTTATGGGTGGTTACGTGATAAACCATATGACGGGTGGTGCCGTGAATACCAGGACGGGTGGTTATGTTATAACCTCCAATTCATTGGGTATGGAAGTCGGCCGTATGGATATTCCATTAAGTATGTATGGAAATTGGCTGTATGGCCATTCCATTAAGTGATATGTGTGGAAGTCGACCGTATGGTTATTCCACTTAAGTATGTTTATGTCCCAAGTTACCATTATATATGTTATGTGTTCTTTATTTTGGTTTTATGGTAATCCTTTGGTTACAAAAAGGTAAGTAATGATACTTTATTCCGTGAAGAGTTTTTTCTACTTCATGAAGGTGAAGGTATTACTTTGATAGAGTATACATGGTTTACTTGATGTTTGAAAAACTAACAGTTTTCATTCTTATGTATACATGTACTCATGTTTCCTTTCCATATTTTTATATCCCTTACTGAGCTTTTTATGCTCATCCCATGTTTTTGAAATGTTTTTCACAGGTCAAGGGAAGGGTACATGATGTGATGATAGTGTCGAGGATGTGTCAAGAAAGAATCCATGTTTTATTTTAAATATTTTTCCGTTGATGGGAAGAATGAATTATATCTTTTATGTAACCACATTGTTTAAATGTGGAATGTAATGCAAGTTTCATGATCTAATTCTCTAAAACTCTAAACCTGAAAAGATCCTCAATGTGTAATCTTGTAATAACTCAAGATTAAGTAAGGTTTAAGGTTGGGGTCTTATATAAACCATCATCATATGATCTAAGAACTAATGAAAAAGGGAAAGAACCAATGGATCATACCTTTGAGAGGCCTTGATGTACAATTCTGTTTATGGGTAAGTTCATTGTCACTTTTACCAATATATATTTATATAATCCTTTTGAATCAATCCTTATGTGTTACCATTGTTTTTACTTTTTGGATAATCCAGAAAGGGGGATGAAATCACTATGAAGTTTTATTAATTTCTCCATAGTAACTATATTTTTTTCTAAAATACAGTAATATTTATTTTTCCACTCAGAAACAAAATAATTTGTAATCAATTACCTATTAAAATTTGAATTATTATATTTTCTTTTATATTGTATTGCATAACTCAAATTCAATGATTTATGATCATGAAAATGGGGTATATTGAATACCTATCTTAATTGTAATAATATCTAATCTTGATTAATAATATTTCCAATTAGTTTACAGTGTTATGATAACTTTTGGAATGATAAAATAGATCGGTAGATAGTTCAAGGACAAACTAACCATTCCCGAGTCACTGCACCAGTCTAAACACTATTGATGAAAAACTCAAGATTTACCTTTAAGGACGACTCTCTACTACTAAATCACATCTTCGGACACATTTTTATTGAATAAATAATCAAGGAATTCCTCTAAGGATGAATAAAATTCTCTTGATTCACTACAATAGATTCACCATTATTCTAAGTCACCTTTCCAAAGATTCACCATAAAAAAACTCATAATTACAAAGAATCAGCTTTCCAGATCTAGAATCACAACTCTAAAGCCATACTATTATCTTTATATTTCCATTTTATATTCAATATTATTAACGATGAATTTTTTGGATCTTTATTCTACTAATTATTATAATGAAAATTTTTATGGAATTTTTTAAACTACATTTAAATATCTATCAGACTGTAGTATGAGGTACGAGCTACCAGAACATGATCAAGAACATGATTCATATCAGATTCAATGTATAATACTATAATATAAATCTAAAAAAATACATGGTACATAAATGAAGAGATACAACATGACGATAGACGATAATGATCATGACCCTACAAGTTAGTGAAATTAGCGATGTTCTATCACATGTGTTCAAGATTTTACTTCATGCATTAGAAGAACTCCTGAAGAAGTATTTTTTGGTACAGATGGATTATTCATAAAACAAAAGATATAAGATTTTATGATACTATTTTTTCTCAAAAAATATATTTAAAAATGGCATGATCTTCATTTAAGCTACCGTCAATGAGTTAGGAAGATAAAACAAATATCACATAAATAAACCCTATCCATTATACACTTTTATCTTCTCTCATTTTGAACATTATATACATTAAGAGAACTATAATATATTTTTTATAAACACTGATTGAATTGTATGAATAATAGGATGATTTAATGACATATTCTATACATATATTTTTACACTTTTTATTCCCATGGTTAATAGTGGACGATGTCCCTGCATGGCCTGGATCATTTTTCACTACCAAAAAAACTATGTAAAAGGGTTTTGTGGCCTATAGAACCAATTATGTTCCCTTTATACCTAAATACTTGTGGGTAATAACTTTTATTTCTATAAAATGATTGGTGGCAGGTGATCACCATGTTGAGAGGAATAAGTCTCAATTTGAGAAAAAAAAACATTTGTTATTATTTCTACTGATCCTTTTTGTTTCTGGTTTTCACCGCTTCAACTATTTAAATCTGAGAAAATTTATTTGACTTTATAGTTAATATTTAATATTATGTATATTACAGTTTTATTTAGCCAATTTATTTCAAAAGATAAAATATTATTTCATATTAATACAACTGATAAAGAATAGCACATTGATAAATCATTTAAATGATCAAAACATTTACAAAAAATTTACACTGACTGAAGATGATATCTTTTATTTAGATTTGGGTGTTTTTTTACAAAGATATCTTAAATAAAAAAAATTTAGGAAGAGAATTCAAACCACACAAGATAATCCTACACAGACCAAATATGATAATGTATGTTTTTATAGTAATGTAAATATTATAGAATTAAAAAATGTAAGACAATATTTATGGAGATGGTAGTTTGTATTTATGCCTGAACATTGTTTCCTTTTAATTGGTTTGTTGAACGAATGTATTTTAATGATATATGTGTTTATATATATCATTTTTCATTTATCAAGGTTATATAATATATATATCATAAGTTATTCCAAAATCCATCATTAAATCATTTTATATAGAGTTAGAATGAGTCATATCGCTTTGAGGGGGCGGTAGTCCACAAATTCTCATAAACAATTATCATATTTATCCTAAATAGATTGTATAATGATGTATATTTTATAATGTATCCCAATAATATTAATGACTTAATAAATACAAAATATTATATATAAAAATAGTGTTTCCATCATAATAATTACCATTTGAGGTGGTAAAGTATAAATTAAAAATTATTGTTTATTGAGGGAGTAGTTCGTCGTAAACATAATCTATATTATTAATACCCAATAGATGAATATTTGATTGAATTCTTGTAGAAAAAATTTCATAATTATTTCCTAATATATTTAGGATAAGTGTGTGGCTAAAAAAATTCTTGAATAAGATGATATGCTGGAGTGGAAAACTAGAATAAATGAAAGGGGTTTGGGGGATGATGTTAACTCTTAATCGGGTAAAACAATTTTTCTTACACAGAACAAATTCATTGGATGTCCTTATACCCAACATGAGGCTCCAAAGAGGTAGGTAGTGTTTTGGAAGGCAATTTTATCTCTTCCTAGATGATCCTAGGTGGTTATAGAGGTGTGTTGAAGTGGGAGGAGAGGAGGCCTTTTATATAGGAGGATGAGTGGCACTCTTGTAATAATTTTACAACCGAATTCAACACACATATTCCAAATGTATAGAGGATGCATTAATGTATAAAATTATATAAAATGTAGTGTTTTTATTATATATGTCCAAACAATGGATATTGAAGAATGATTTGTTTTTTGGGGTGTAAATTTTACGGTATACTCTTTGGTTAATCTAAATTTTATGTTATATGATGTAATTAATTTTAATTGAATTGATCAAAATATTTTGTCAAGTACTAAATTGAACCAATTATAAATTATAAATTATTCTAATTACAAATATGGAATCAATTTTATTGAATTTAAATAGCATTAGTTTTAGAAATTAATTGAAATTTAATCTCGTAGTCGGGCCGACAATGCAAACTTTTAAAGTACAAAATAACCGAAATTTTTCTAATTTTTATATACAATATCAATTTGAAATTTTTTCTAATGAACTAAAATGGATTAATTGATAAAAATATTATCTATTTAAATATATAATACAATTTTAAATATAATTTATCTTTATAACATAAATAGATGAAACATTAGTTTAGAATTACAATCTTGTATTTTAACCAATTCATTACAAAATGAAACCTTGTAGAAAAAAACAAAAAGTTTATCCTAGACTAATATTTTTGTTTTTCTTCCAAATGAGATATTTATTTTGAAATTTTATATCTATAATAGTTAATATATTATATACAAATGATGTTCACCATTACAAGGAGGAAAATCTACCTTTATTAAAAATATTGGTTTTTAAGAATATAATTGGTGTTTTTTCTTATCTTTTGACTATATGAACTATTAGATGAATTTAAAACATATTTTATTAAATATATAAGAAATAAATTTCATTAACATAACTCACTTATTGTAATTAAATTCATATAAATTGGTAATGAAACATGAATACTCTAATAATATTAATATTTTTTATTATATTCAATCAATTTTTAAGTTCATTTATAATAAATTAGTAAACTATAAATTAATAATATTTCTTGTAATTTTTTTTCATAAATTATACAATAAGTTTCCATAAATATTATATGACAGATATGTTATATCACATTTTATTAATGAATAACATTTTTTCATATTTTATTATTTGGTAAAACTCATTCTTACATGTTACTCAAGCTATCACGGAAAGTCACTAATGCATGAAATAGAAGCTGACATCAATGTTCCATGCAGAGAAACCTAAAATGGATTTTGTGTTTAGTGAATATTAAACATGGTGTTTTATATTATGAAATCCAAACATAGTGATTTCATATAAATTAAACTATTTTTAGTGTTACACGAAATTAAAAATATCAAAAAAGATAAATTATTTCAAAATTTATAATTCACAATATATAGATGTGTTAAATTATACCCCCATTGAGAAAATTTTCCCACTCAAAATATTCTTGGGTTATAAAATGTTATATACTTGAATGTTCCATTCAATGAAACCAAAATTTATAAATGAATACAAAAACCCTTAAATGGGGAATGATTGAACCATAATGGGTACCAAAAGTTACTCATAATGAGATAGCAACATAGTAGAATATATGTGTGAAGTGAAAATTTGGAAATTATTGAAAAATATTACCATAATTTTTTAAGGTAGAGTGATAGGGAGAAAGGTCAATAGAAAGTTAAAATTCACAAAACATAAATTTTTGATGACCTAAGGGACCTTATGATTCCTTAAAAAATGAAGGTAATAGCAGAAAAATACTTATTTCAATTTCTGTTTTCCCAAATATGAATAAATTTCATTGAATGAAATACCAATATGATTTTATGGGAATTTCACCATTTTTCATTGATCAACATGCCCTCTTTATATAGATCAGAAGTATACTTTTTTCCTTCTGGATGTACTAACAGATCATGTGATCTATGATATTCCATAACATTTTTCATCAGTTATCATGAACACAAAGTAGTTTGAACATGATGTACATTGTTCATAAGTCCTCATATTGGGAGATTACACAATAATATTACTAACATCATCTGATGATTAAATTAAAAAATTAATAAATGGTTAACCCTACTATCCTTTAGAAATAGGAAAATTTAAATAATAAAAATTCATTTTTTTCAATTCATCTTAACATTAATTCCCCATATATCACAATGTATCACAAGGTTGTCACATTCCAAAAATGACAATTCAATCATCATATTTTCACTGGAATCATAGTAAAAACCTTAATTACAAAAAATACATTAGTAAAACATGAATTCATTTTTATTCTTATGGTTATTGGATAAATCAAACAAATGAAAGATGTTTATATCCATAATATCTTTCTAAAATCATTATTATCTCTGCATTAGATATTAATTAAATGTTACATTACACAAACAAAATATAAAATTTTTATTAATTCAACTATCTATGTTTTCATTACCATTAAATATTTCCTTTTCAATCCTTAATGAAAACTAATTTTAAAAATACATATATTTTAATGATTCATATAATATTTTCCCTGAATTCCAAAAAAGAAATTCTCCATTAATCCAACATTATTCCCAAACAATTAATGAGACTTCATCCACTAATTCCTATATAACTCTTTCCCTGAATATGAAATATTAATTATGAATTAAGGTTCCCCAACCTCAATATAATCATGAATCATCTGTTTAATTTAATAAAACCCAAATAACATTGATTTACATTAACAAGTATTTTTAGTTATCATTATATTAATATGTATAACCAATTCCTCTAACCACTTCTAGATACTATTTATGATAATTTTTCTGGGGAAATCAATTCCAAAAATTCCCATACATTCCTCATCTAAAAAAATAAATGTTAACCATGTTTTTTCTAGTTCAATATATAAATTGAAACCCAAAATAATAGTGTATTAAAAATTTATGATATTGTTATACCATATAATAATTAAAAATTACATATAGGGTGCATAACTTGTGGCGCCTAATTCATTAATATGTGACACATTGGGTTTATTCAATGTTAATCATAGTCATTATATATTTATGTTCATATTGTTGGTTTTTAAATAGTTTTTGATTATTGAAAGAATATCCCTTAGGAATGTCAAACCAGGTGTGCATTAGGGCCTGTTTTCATGTAATATATTAATATGTGTCAGGATAGAGTCATCTCCTAAGGTTTTTTGCACCTAGGTTTGTATATTCTAGAGCCACATTCACTTGTAGTATTGAGATATGGATTCATTTCTAAAATTACACTCACTCTATCCTTTTCTAGAATTACATGAAATTTTCATAATAATTAACTCAACATTATAATTATCCATATAGACATACCAATACATATATTTGAAATATACCTAGGGATCTTGCTAATGTTTTCTCATCAGAGTTTTGAGAGATTTACTAAACCTTTGACCAGATACCAACTATAGTGACCCTTTTCTTAAAATCACTATTGTGGAAAACATAAATCATTATAAAAATAGATTACCAATGATTGTATTAGTTTAGTTCCTATTGAAACCATGATACATAATCAATGGTACATGTAAGAGAAATATTATATCCCTATAGGTTATCCAAGACTATTAACCCTCACAGACATATAAAACAAGAATTACATCTTCATATCCTAGGTATAGAAACATTAAATAGGGGAGAGATCACATTATTATTAATGGATACCAGGAAAGACAATAATGTATAAAAATCAGTAAAAGGGTATGAGAACTTGAATATATTATTATAAAATAAATCTTGTCTTTTAATGATTATAAACATGATTCGAGGAATATATATTGGTTCTTTGTAATACATGATTCATATGGAAATAAATTACATCCTCAATGAAATAATAACATAGAATAAGACATTAAATTTTTGAAGAGATGTGATTATATAAAAACCATATTTCATGGTTTCTTCATATGTCATTTGTAACATGATATGATTAAGCAGATAAACATTGTACTGGATTCAGGATTGGGATTCCCTCTCACGTACCCTCTTGTTTCGAGCTGGGGATGTCTTGCAATGTACTCTTTGGTTTCAAGATTCAGATTTCCTCTAGAAAACAATATTTTTTTTGGCTTGGTATTTTCTCAATTGTTCCCTCTAATATTGGGAATGGGTTTTTTCCAGTGTACCCTCTTGATTTTTTCATTGGATGTCCTCTCATGTGCCCTCTTTTTTGAGATTTGAATGCCCTATTATATATCATTTGAGATTATAGTTTCCATGAAAGAACATTAATATTATGGATACATAAATAAACATAAATTCAATTATAATAATCACATAAACCATCCATTTAGTTTATACACACAACAAAAAAATTGAATTCGTTAATAAACCAGGTATCTCAGAGAAATTAAAATTGAGATGAAATTTTAATACCTTGTGTCTTCACATTCATTGTAATCATTAAAATATCTTTTAAAACACCTGATATTTTATTATAAATATTTTGAATAATCATATTTTTATATCTAATATCATATATGGTTTTATTATGTCTTTATATTGCCTATTTTTCTATAATTATATGTTAAGTTGAAACTTTTTTATAATATCCATTTTGTTCTTCACATGTGTCGTAATTTTTTATATCTTTAGACATTATAATTATATCATGATTTCCAAAATTTTAATCATGATATAAATATTAAATAAATTTATTATTATTTTGTTATAACAATTTATAGAATATATATATATATATGAAATTGAATACATCATTCATGGAGACATTAGGTCGTACGTATGTATGAATGTCGTTTCTTTTTAATTATTATAAAAAAATAAAGTACATGAAATATTTTTATATATATAATTATATATCATTATACTAGTATCGTGATTATATCATATATATCATATATGTTCAATAAATCCATCCTAAATACAACTCATGTATATTGTGAATGATTTGTATTGCTTTAAGGGGGAGGTAGTCCACGTATCCTCAAACAAAACTATCATATTTACACAAAAGGGAAATTAAAAAAATTAATGTGTTTGAAAAATGATTAAATAATATTTGATACCTAATAAATATAATATATATTGTATATAAATAGATTTTACATCATAATTTCCACCATGAGAGGCTGTAAAGGAAAAAATGAACAATCATTATTTGGTATCTGGTAGTTTTCCATACAAAAATACAGTACGTTTGTTACCCATTATATTGAGGTATGAGTATGTGTATGTAAAACCCTTAGTAAAATACATCATTCAATATTTATGATAATTTTTTTATTATAAACTCATGTAATATGAATATACGAGGTAGTTTCGAATTATAATTGAAGAATGGGGTTGGAGGGATTATATTATCGATTAATCAAGTAAATCATTCTAGTTTTATATAATGGGATTCCTTAGAAAACATTATTCCCAAGGAATATCCATAATGATTATGGGAGGGTTATTTAGATGATATTTGGGATGATATTGGTTGATCATATTTAGTTTGAGTGGTGTGAATATGTGGAAGGAGATGAGTAATTTATAGTTGAGGAAGTGTGAAACTCTTTTAATTTTTTAACAATGGAATTCCCTACAAAATTTTCACATGTCATGTGGATCCACAATAAATCTATGAAATTAGGAAAATGGGTGGATAGAATCGAAATATTTCAATAAAATTAATCTCAGACAACTCTGTTTGTCAATTTGTGTAATAATCTTATGGTTAAGGCCTTAGTTATGTTTTAAATTACCTTAATCGATGTAATAAATTTATATTATGTTCACTTATATTTTTTTAAAAAATGAGAATAAAATATTTGGAATTATAAATTTATCTGATTCCAAATAATGAATTAATTCTTATAAATACCAATAATATAATTTTTAGAAATTAATTAAAATTAAATCCTGCATTCGGGATGACAATGCATTTTCTTAAATAAAAATTGATCAGTTGTTTGACATGTTTTTATATCCAATTTCAATGTGAAATTTGGTATAATGAAATAAATTGTATTAATTTATAATAATAGTTTCTAATTAATATTTTATTGTAATTTAATATTTAATATATTATTATAAATATGTTAGTTGAAGGCAGTATTGAATTAAATCCTATTATTTTTAACCATTCATTAAAAATTGAAACCTTACATAAAGACACAAAATATTTATCATAGGAATTTTTATTGTTTCAATTAAAATATTTAAATATATCTTTAAATTCAATGTCTATAAAGTTTCAAAATTATTTAATTAAAATTGGTTCCTCAATAAATAGCGGTAATACTTACTTTACAAAAAAAAGAGGATTTTATGTATAAATTTGGGTTTTTATTATCTTATTTCTAACAAATATAATGGAATAGAATAAAAAATATTTTATTGAATATATAAATTATATATTAAATTAATACAAATCACAAATTTTTATTAATTTTTTAATATGTTTAAACATTGCTATGAGTATAATAATAATAATAATAGTTTCAATTATATTCAATTCGTATTCTTGTTCATTTATAATTAATTGGTAACCTATGAATTAATCTCATATTTATGTAAAACAAATATTTTCATAAAATAGTTAATAATATTCATAACATCTAATTTAATATCTATTTTATATTTTATTATATTGACTCATAAAAATTCTATGATATTCTATTATTTAGTAAAACATGGTCTTGTGGGATACGCAATCCATCAAGGCAATTCATTATCTCATGTAATTAAATCTAATCTCAATATAATGTTAATACAAAACCAAAAATAATATTTCATGTACTGATCGATTAAATCTATGTTGTGTATTACACAAGAAAAATAGAGTGCTCTAACAAAAAATTATCTGTTTTCCTTGTTGCATGAAAGGCCAAATATACAAAAATATTAAATAAATTCCAAAAAACATATATTTACAAAATCACTGGGAGTTACATTATCCTTATATAAATATATTCTCCAATCCATTTTTTAGAAGACTCATTATAATATAGAAATTTTAATATAATTATACCCTGATTTTTAAGTATTTTATTATTATAATGAATTAAAATAAATATTAAAAGGTTATTTATATATATAAATTGAATATTCCCAAATCTAACCACATTTTAAATATAAGGATAATATTTATTTTTCATTATTATTATTATTTATTTCATATGTTTTGTATAAAAATAACAATCATTTAAATTAATAGTAAAATTTTTACTCATCACTTATATCTTCATGATGTTCTTTCTTATATTCTCCTAATATATATAACAACCTTGATTCTGTTCAAATATTCTATAAATAATTATATAGAACTATGATATTTCTAAATAATAGTTGTGTTCATGATCTATATCTTAATGTTATATTCAATTTCTATGGAATTTCACAAGTCGCTAAACCCCTAATGAAATTTTATTCATTCGATGAATTATATCTTCCAGATGTATCATTGGAATAACAATGTACGCACTATACTGACACATATACTCAATCACCCACATCATAAATTCATTAATCGCATTATAAAAATGGTTCTTATGAATTAATAACATAAAACCTATAATCATATACTTTACTTGTTCAAACCACCAATAATAATATAGAGAAACATTTCCACACAAATCACAAAAAATAATATCATTCACTAGTAATCGTAGTGCCCAATAATTGTTGTCTACAAATTAATAGAGGAAAAAATTATATTTAATTCCCTAAATTATTCATATTTAAACCCGTAATCAAATAATATATTTTCAGAAACCATTAGTAGACTCCACTTTTCCAATAAAAACAACATCTTTCTCATATCATCTATTTAAAAACAATTTTTAAAAAATTATCTCCATCTAAAATCAAAATCATAACTATTTATGTGATACAAAATCCCTCTCAAATTAATGGATCTCTTTATAAATAATTAATTTTTTTACCCATGAATTATATAAAATAAAAACACACCATTTTATATAAAAATTACATATATCTAATAAGAATACCTTCTATGAAACAAAAATGTATTGTTGTTATGGTAATGTCTACAAAAACAATATAATATCATGAATGATATTAAATGTACCCAAATAACATGTTTTATCAAGGTATCATTTATAGATAAACTATAAATATAAACATAAATAAAATACATTGTTAATAGAAGAATAATAAAAGGTGAGATCAGATACTCATTATGAGTGGGAAATTATATATTAATCAACAAACATAATTAAAATAGAATAATCATAAGGTTTGGGCATTGTGATCTAGACATATGAATTCCATACCCTATTATAAAATAATTCCAAATAATAAGTCCAATAATAAATATTTTTTATAATAATGAACATAAATGCTCAATGTCGGTAATCAAGAATAATAAAAATTCATTCATTAGGACATATCAGCAGTATAGAATATTAATTTTTTATGAACATAATCATAGAAAATAAATTTAAATGTCAACGATCACTATAATGCCTATAATTTTCTATTTAGTAACATATTGGAATGGGTTCACCCTGTATACACATCATTTCCAAATAACATAGAACCCTAAAAGATTTTATTGATGGACAATGTTTCATATAGGATTAATTTTTACTTTTTATTCAATTGTTTCTTTTTTTAATTATAATTGGAATGGAAATCATGTGAAAGATTCCATTGATGAATTTTATTGAATTCTATTGTGAATTTTATTGAATCCTGATTCTTGATTATATTATCTCCTAAGATATCATTATCCACCAAAAGGATTGGAGCGATATATATTATAGGACACACCCATAAAATCATTAGATATATATGTATATCAATGATCATGAAAACAATAATCCTTACATCATATGAAAATACATGAAAATGAAATAATGTTCTAAAAAATTTCATCATAGTAAATAAATAATATATCCAAAAAATGGATGTAAATGGTATTATTAAATAGTAATTTTTTCAATATTACATAATTTTTTAATTTAATGAAATTAGATTCATTAATAAATACATAAATAATTACCATCACCATCCATATAGTGAAAGAAAATAGATTCTATCATTCAACCATATCCATGTTCGTGCATAGTATACATCATTGAATTTTACACAGATATAAAGAATATTTCAAATATACTATCAAAATTTCATGGAATATATTGAAATAAAATATTGTCCCATAGAATCAAAAATAAAAAGTTACAAAAGATTGTGGATAGTATTTTCATTTAATATATCTAAGTAAAAATGATGCTTCAATGATATGAATGTTTTGGACGGAGTTATAATATATATTTTTAGTAAATTTTACCATTAATATTCATTTAACACATTTTTTATATGGTCATAAGTAACATATTCAAAATAATTTATAAATAAATCCATTTTAACTGTTGAAAGGAAATTATAATATGGTAGGAGATATATTTAAAAATAATTTCATCTATAAAATAATATTTCCTCGAAAAAATTAAAAAAAAATATTTAAATACATTAGAATGGTTATAAAACCAAAATAATAATTATTTATGAGTGACCATGAATACATTTTCTCAATAATTTTAAGTACTAATTGTTGTGAAATGTAAATAAAACATTATATGCCTTTAAATTACCATAATAGTTTAAAATAGATACAGTTAAAATGAGAGGGAACACATAATCTCCCACAATGGAAATTTTTCTTTTATAATTCCTCAATAAAATTATAGCCTATATAAAATCATTACAGTACTAAAACCATTGGAATAATAATGCTTTGTAATTAAGAAATAAAAAAATATAACATTAAATACCATGAATATTATGTGATTAATGATATAATATATAAATTTTTTAGTATATACAACATATAATCACAAATATGTTCAAAAGATGAAACATGTCTCCACCATAGAGTATAGTTGTGAAGAATAATTACCTCAATTCATGAGATTATTTATACAAGATCTTATGCTAAATTTTAATAAATAATAATTTATTAAATAATTAAACTAAATCAAAGTTAAATATTATATTTATATACTTACATACATTTTATTTTAAAATTACACATCCATTTAAAATTATTTATTCAAAACACTTTGAGTGAAAACATGACCATTATCCATTAATGTTTTAGTTTGAATATTTATCTCCTTTTTCCAAAGTCATGGATTCTTCTTTTAATGAATATAAATTATTTGATATATATTATATTTATCATTATATTTATTGTTATAACAGGTGATATATGTTTGTTATATGAAATGAATTATTATAATTCCAGGAGAAGGAATTATATACATACAAAAAAATAATGATTGTACATTTCAAACAATGGATAGATATAAAGGTAAATAATAGTACAACATTATAAAATAATAATTATATAAAAAATATCCATTAAATTATTTAAATATATTGTTAATTCCATCAAATTTATAAGGTAATTAAAAAATATTGAATCACATCATTGGGGTGGTAGTGGACATGTTGGCATGAGATGCATTATTATTTTTCAATGTACGAGAGCGTTAAAATATAGAAAATATTTTCTTATCAAAACATATTAATGTATTTTCCGAAACTATATATATATATATCAAATATAATTTTTATAACCAATAAAAATAAATTTTAATGAAAAATAAAACACATCACTTTTGTGATGGTATAAGAAACACATACACATAATTTAGGATTATATTTCTCATTGGATATTAATATTAATGAAAAAGGAGTCCAAAATAAACATAATAATTTTTCATTGTACTTGATATAATGATATTTTTATACTACAATGGTTTTTAGGTTTTTATGTATTTTGAATAAGAAAAAAAATGCAATTACTATGTTATAAATTTGACATATTTTTTGATAAATATCATTAGGAAAAAAAATATATGTATTATAGTGTGGTATTTGGGGAGAGTAAAATCACTAGGGTATTCGTAAAAGATTAAAATATTGATTCATCAAACATTTTAAAAATAATGATAAATATTAAAATTTTGTTCACGAAAATGATTGATTGAAAAAATGGAAAGATGATCATGAATAAATTTATAAACAATTTTTTCTTATATAATTTTGAATATATTCACGGATAATATTTTATTCAAAATCAATGAAATTTTAACATGCACAGATTATTTAATTTTAAAATATTTAAATATTTATTTATTCAAGATTATTTATTAATATATATATTTCAGATGATTCATTTTATTGACATTCATTCACCAAAGTTGAATATAGAATCATGTATTTACCTATGGGAAGTGTAATCTATTTATGGGTGGTAGGTTTGGGCCTACACCACTTTTCTTTTATTATTTTACATTACCATTTTTTTTAATTTTTTCACTTTTCACCTTTTAGTTATCAACTTATTCAATTTTGGTACACCCCTATGGTCTACCATATTATATTTGGAAGATATGGGTAGAGCTATTGGAATGGTAGAGGGAGGAGTTGGTGATTATCAAGGAGTTCATTTAAAAGTTTTTATATTCATGACTATTGTGTGGCATGGATATGATGCGATTCTTCTAGGGTGTCCTGGAAAAGGTAGGAATGTTTCTATGTTAACTTTTAAAATCATCATAGTCTATCTATTATTAATATTTTAATGATTTTTAGGGTTTTTAGGATCCCCAAGCTTGTTACAGAATAATTAATCTGGTGACGCATATGTTTTGGGACATTAAGTGGGGTTCATTTAAAAGAACCAATGTAAATTATGTGAAGTATAGATAACAAAAATCATATATAATTTAAATTTAGGATATAGTTTTTAATTAAATTACACACTAACTACATAGATTAACATTACTTAAAGGGATAATGTTGTTGTGCTCATGGGAGTGACAAGAAATACTATTATGGGGTAGCATGGCCATGCAGGTTAAATGGAAAGTGTCCATGTATAGAGAGTAGAAAAAATAACATGTGGTGTAAATGTCCAGGTACCCCATGTTGGACACAGTTCCTTGTTTTTACAGAACACAGTATGTAGTCAACAGTTTTACATGCCATATGATATGAGGTAAATATGTGTGTCCCATGTGTGATGTAAAACCCGTGTAAATGGATGACATGTAATGTAGTTGTTAATAGTATAAGTTGGGATGCCTGGAAAACATGGGCATGGAGAAAAATTAAATTTTAATTATATTGACCAAATGTGTAGTCCATGTTTTTGAGGTACATGTCATTTGGATTTTATTCCTTACTTTCTATTTAGTTTTTTTCTCCCTTGAGTTAGTATTAGACTAGTTTGTAGTTTCATATGAGATTTTATCAATATATATTTTAAATTACTTATCATTTTAGGGATTACAAGCTATCTATAGGGATTAATGGATTGTTATACTATTTCTAGGATGATATCATTGAGGTTTTTTAAAGTTTTCTCTAGTGGATTTTGTTGTGAGTAGTGTGGAACAAGTGTAATTATTGAACCCATTAGATGGAATTTTCTATAGATTCTATGTCAATTTTTAGGATTATTATTATATATATATAATTAAATAAATTAATAGTGTCTATTATGTTATCATTTTTGGTCTTGTGATGTTAGGTATAGTTGATCTTTGTCATTCATGTGGAAGAAATTTTGATGTGTTTACATCTCTGGATATAAGATACAATCGACTCATATTGATGTGTTCATATGTTTTTAATGGTCATTTTAGGACGAACTTGTGTGACTATTTCTAATGATTATTCGAGTAGATATTGTGGTTGGATGATGAGGATTATATAATTTCATTATGTTGTTTCCATGGTATTTTTGCAGATTTATTTCTCATATAAGGGTTATTTTCAAGGAAGGTCATTTAACGTATAATTATTATGGTCTTCCACAAAGATTAAAATTTTTCTGATTATTTATTCTATAGATCCATAAATATTATGAGGTCATAGATACCATTGGTAACTACATTAAAGGCATTATTTTGTTCTTTGATTCCCTATTGGACATGTTTTTTATCATAGATTAGTGGGAGTTAACTATGTGATAGTTTTAATTCCTCCCCAGAAAGAATATCCCATGATTTGTATGAGATAGGGGAACACATATTATGGTATCCTCCTATTAAAATGGACATCAAGATAGTTGTAGATGTTTTTACAAAAATATTTCTATGTCATGGGTTCATTGTGGGACTCCATAGATAGACATTAACTTATATAGTGACCATGTGGATTGTGGGAGCCCTGAGTTTTTCTTGGCATCATGGTTGGACATTGAGACCCTTGGGTGAATTTTTTTTGAGATTAATAGATCAAGAAGGATGAGAGTGGTACCATGAATTTTTTAATTATAGTTTATCAATATTAATAGTCTTTTCTATTTGGATGGTGGGTTTTAGTGTTTGAAAATCCCACATTTGGATTCCCTTTGTATGTGACATATTACATAATTATAACCCAAGAAAATGGTTTTCATATGAGACCATTGGGATGTCTTGGGTTGTGTGTTTTCCCTGAGTTTTTTTATTTCAATCATCCATTATCATGTTTTTGTTAGATGGGATTTGTGATTAAATGTATGATTTTAAATTTTTCACCCCCGCCAGTGATGGAAATTCCCTAGAAAGATGGAATACTTAAGTATTTCATGGATTGATTTGATGTCTTTGTAACATGTATGGATTATTCTCTAGGTATTCTATATGGAGCCCAAATGGATGTTCACTCATCATTTTCACGATGTTGGATCCCAATGTGGTGTATCTATTAGGTCATTTTTATAGCTCGATTTATTATATAGAAATTTCAACACATGGGTGTTTCTATGTAGTGTAGTGTGGAAATTTTGTTACATGTAATAATTAATCAATCAGTGTGTTTGGTCTTAATAGATGCACATTGTCCCGAGGATGTCTAGTATTATATCATGTAATCTTGAAATAATTATATTATTATTAGAATTATTTTTTCTCTTTTGTAAACATGTCCTACACATACGATATTGAATGGTTTGGTGAGACACATGTTTAAATTTTTTTTCAACTTCTAGAATTGTAAAAGACATACATAATGGGTTAATATAGAATCGAAAATTAGTTGTTTTTCCCTATATTTATATGAAATGGTTTCTTTTATTAAAGAAGAGTATGAATTTTAACATGGGTGGGCATGTCAGATGATCATGAACATTTTATGACCTCAAATTATACGTTCTCTCTTTGGTGTAACATGTTGATATTTATTCATTACCCCATGTAGTTTGACATATGTGTGTTAAGAGATATGACTTCTAATTTTAGGTTTTTTAGGATGTAACATAGTGGATGGGACCGATGCCTAAATAATCTTGATCGAGTATGACAGTTCATTTGGAGTATAAGGAATTTTAATGTATATCACATGATTAATGGAGAACTAGTTTGTTTTTATATATATGATTTAGAATTATATACATGAGTAATTATTTTTCATTAGGTTATTTATTATATGTTATCAACCTAATAGGTGAATGCCAATTTTTTTCTTTATTATTGAAATTATTTATGACCATACAGAAAGACTTATTTTTATATTTTTCTTATGTTTATTTCTTTTATGAATACAAAAATTATTATCATTGTTGGATTTTTGGTTTTTCATAACTTTTATTTTAATAAAATTAAAAGTTATAGTATCCCCATGGTATAAATTTTACCCTCACCACTATTTTTCAACATGTAGTGTTTGCGGTGTCTAATTTGATGCCCTATGGAATGCTAGATCAGGTAACATATTAGATCATCATTAGAAATTTCATGAACAATTATTATCAAAGGAACCCTATATTAGGATTCAGAGAATATTAATACATGTATAGAAGTATTTTTTTGGAACATGTTATGGATTTTGGGCTAGTGTTTTGTGAAAAAATTCACTGAGAGGGATTAAATGTTTTAATGGAATGTGATTTAACTTCAACAATTCTTTTTATATAATTGTTTTTTAACCAATTTTGTTGCACATGGTTTTTTGGTTTTTTATTTTTTCATGTTTATGTCTCCTAGAATGTGGGATAATGGTCAACATTCATATATCGTTCTAGGTAAATTTAATTCAAATTTTATTTTCCAATTAGTGTATGATTTTATTGATGATGGATGTATAGTTGTATAAAATATCCAGAATTGCCTGTATAATGTATCACATATATCTTCATTGTTGAAATATACTAAATTGAACTAGATGTATATATTCAATTATGATGATATGAAATTTGATATTATTTCAAAATGATAATTTTTAGTGGATATTTAGTCCCATCTATGATGGATTCATAGAATACATTTTGGGACGAAAATGATCAATGAGTTACATATTACATTACCTATAGGGGAAAAATTCCTAATAGATGATTTCACATGGTATGAGTATATCTATTATAGTTGTTCCCCTCTTGTTCTTAGTTCATGTTTCTTGGTATGGAGTTGATAATTACAAATTTCATGTATTTATTGGGGTTATGGGGCCCTGGTTCTTATTATCATTGGTGGATTTCTTGTGAATGGGTTTACATGAACAATGGGTCTATTGATGTATTTTATAACCATCGAATGGTCTAGGGTTATGAATTATATTTCATGAGAATTTTACTACCATGAATGATCAATGTATTATGGAATTATTGAGTGGAATTGTTTGATTGACAAGTGACACTTCCTATTGTTGTTTGATATAGTGTGTATTTAGAAAATTTACATTTATAGTTTGAAAAGTAATAAAAGTAGGTAACCCTTTTGAAAAAACACTATCTATGGTGTAGGAAGATGATATATATTGTAAATTCACCCACTAAATATCCATGAAAACATGAACATGGGGAACCATAGGGGGTGAACTATGTGAACCTAATGTACACATAATTTACATTATCAACCTTATTGATTATGGAATATATTTCACCCAGGTGATAAAATTGTACTTATTGGATTTACATTAATAGATTGTTTCAATATAAATAAAATTGGTGATATATTTTCCATATTTAGAGGTTATGTAGATAAATGTTTCCATTAATCTAATATCTTTCCATGTATTTCATTTGTCACGGGATTCATTATCCTCTACTGCGATGTCATGTGATCAGTGAGACTTGGGTGTGTATTAATATATCATTATATGGAATTTAATTTGGATTCCAGAATAGTTCGTCATGAGGATATATTTTATGGATCCTAGAAGGAGACATTGTGTAGAATGTTAGAGGATATTATCATTTCACCAAGTTCATGAGGATTAACTAATCATGGTCGAAGCTATTGGAGCCTTCTTCTAGGACGACATCATGGATATAATTTATAGCTAGGTGGGTTAAGGTATTGATATGTGCATGAGAGACTATTGATGATGAGATTCATTGTTTAATTTTGATCATGGATTAGTAGATATTGTGGTCGGATGCTTCAGATGACTGAGGAGAATGGTGTTTCTTGTATACCAATGATTGATAGTTATTAGCTGATGATGTTTTTATAGGTAATATCAGATATAAGTTTCTTATTTAATATTTCCTTGTGTTTTTTCTTGTGTTGATAATCCATTATAGAGAATCCTATTTCTGAGGTGTCTATGAGTATTATTCAAAATTCTCTTGAGGGATTTTTCTATATTGGATTCACCTATGGGAATTTTGTTCTCCAAGTATCAATTTGAGTCCACATATGTACGTTTGGGATGTGTTCACACTTTGTCTGTCACATTATTTTTATAATCTAGATGAACCCCTCATATGTTTTGCCACTATATTTCTTCCTTTGTGCCAGTTCTAGGACTTTTTACACTCTTGGATGAAGATCATTTGCGTAAAAAATGATTTCATAGATGTATATCTCGTTATTTTGTGATCATGAGTAATGTGGGAACCCTCAATTTTTTTTCCCTGAGGTTACCTTTTGATTGCATGTAGTGTCTATTTGGTTGGATGATGACATAAAACATACAAATAGTGGTCCCAATCATTATTCGTAGACTTTCTATCAATAATAATACATTATATTTTTTATGTATTGTTATTGAGTTGGACCATTCTGATATTGTTTTAGATTTGGACATTGTTATTGATGAATTACTCATATAATTGTTTTTGAGTAGACCCATATGACATCATGGATTAGTTATATCCCTTGCCTTTTTGTTTTGTTATCTCATACCATGGATGGTTTTTATTAGATTTTCGTATAGATATAATGGATTATATAGATGATTTTCCCCCTATAAATGAATTTGATACCAATATTTAGTGACTGTATATGGATATTGTGGAATAAATTGTTCTCATGGTATTACTGATTATAAATACTCCATGTTTTTGGATCGGATACTCGAGGGTAGTATAATTACTGAAGAAAAATATAAATTGATATTAAATAATTTTTTATCAATATTATAGACATTAAAAAATTAAATGCCTACAGAAAATAAAAGTGTACTTCTTTGAAAATGTAGAAGAAGATTCCCTATGCTGCTGGGAGATCATCAATGTTTATCATAATGATTATCCAATTTAGTTATTCAAAAAAATCATCATAACCTTTAGAAAGGAAACATAATATATGTGTGTTCTTGGTTTCTTAGTAACATCAAATAAAATAAATATATAAGAATAAAATTAATATAATAATATCATAAAATTATCATAACATTTGATGATCATACCTTGCAAAGAAAAAATATGAAACATGTGAAATTGTAGAATTATTTTCAATTCATAGAAAATGAATAATATGATAATCATGAATAAGATCCAAGTTAGTATATCATAGACATATGATATATAATATATGGGAAAACATAAACACTTAATATCATTCCCTATAAGTCAAGGCTCGTTGACAAAAATCAAATAAGGGAACTTCAAGGGGTCTATATATACTAAAGTGACACACCAATATCCATACTCGTAGTTCTTTCATTATAAGGGATCAGGATACCCAATCATACAATTATGGATCAGGTTTCCCAATCTTCCCATATTGGATCGTGTTTCTTTGTCTTCCAAAAGTATATTGGGTTTCTAATTTCCCCTTGTTTATTTGGTTTCCCTATATTCCATAGTGAATCAAGTACATCGACCAAATTTCTATCATTATCTCATGATATATAGATATCTACAAAGTCATATAATAACACAAGAAATGAAATGGGTATCATCAACATGAAATCATAAAATATCATATTGATAGAGATATGCTTCATAATCATTTCTGTAATGCCAAACTCATGAAAATATGTATGTTTCATAAAAATATAACATTTTAATGAGAATCATGTTTCATAAACATATTCCCATGAATGGGGCACTGGTTTCATAAACATATAACTTTTTAAAGAGATACATCTTTTATAAACATCATTTCGTCAAACCATAAATCATTCAAAAATAGAATATGAGTAAAACCATTAGAGCATTTCCCAAAAATTAATGAGTAACATCAGCAGATATAGTCCTAGATTTAAAATTATTTTGAAATATCTATTTTTAAACATGAGGAAAATATCGTTTCTTATTTGATGAAATATTTTTTAAAAAATAAATTATTTTCAAAACAATTTTCTTATAAAATACATTGGAAATATAGAATGAATACATGAAATTATATTGAAAATAAATTTCACTAAAAATTTATAAAATATTGATAAAAATATTTGAAATATATTTTTCTTCATAAATTATTGAAAACATCTAAATGAAGACTTGATATCAAGGAAATATTATTCACTAAAAAATGTTTTTATCACATATAACTAATGGGTTTGAAATCATTTAAAAATAATTTATATAAAAAAAATTCGAATACAACATTCAAGGAAATCCATTTAAAAATTAAAAAATTTCTAAAATATGATGAAATTAATGTTTAAAAAAAATATTTGTTGCAATATAATGGAAGCATCAAGTGAATTATGGTAATGATGGGGGGAATGACGGTACATTTCGAAAAATCCTTTTTCATGTTATAATTTTAGAAATATTTCATGTTTAGAAAAGAAAAAGAATATTACTTTTAAAAAAGATTTTTTAGAAATGTAATGAAATATATTGTAAAAATATTTGGATTATAGGAAATAATTTTTGAATGTTTTATTAGAAAAAATTATTATGACGGATTAGATATTTTTTAATCAGAAGGAGGAATAATGATCAAATTTCATAAAAACAGTTTCTTAACTATATTAAGTAAATGTTAGTACATATTTGGTAAAAATACATAATTATATCTCTGATAACAAGAGGATAAGAAATACCCTGATTGTAATCAATAAATGTATCATAAATTTTCATCAATGTATTCATAATCATAAACAATCTCGATAAATGATGAGATTGTAACAATAAATTTTAACAACATTGGTAACATTAAATCTTATTACCCATCAAAGAATTAAATTAAATAATAATTAAGTTATCATTTAAATAAATTTTTTATTGATATAACATGTCAATGTGAATTACATACATCCTATAGATGATTTTGGATCAATACATGGAATGTATCTCAATGAATAAAAATTGATAAAAAATTTGCATTATCGATTTTGTATCTTTTGATCCATAAACAACATGAAAATGAAGATCATTTAATGTATTTCTAAATAACCAGAAAATTAATTTTAATAATCATATAATTCTTTAATTTTAATTATAATTTCAACATAATATAAATGAGTGTTGAATAATTCATAAATTTGACATAAATAAATGTGATACTTGAATTCCCATAAACTAAGTCTTGACATTCATCGAACATGGTAAACCCAAATATAAAATCAATATAATTTTATTATAAATAATATAATGAACAATATAATATATATAATACAATATATATTTTTATTATGAAATTATATTACACATTTATTAACAACTCTACCATAACAATATGTTTCAGGTAATATTTTCATTGTCTTTCATATATATTTTTATATGTTATTCTTGATCAAGTTTAGTTAGATCATTAATTAATTATTTATACAACATAAATCAAGAATTATATGTTTTTTTGTATATAACTATTTTTAATAATTATTATGATATATATATATATATTAAATATAATAAACCGTTCATGGATACGGTAGCCCAAACATACACATTAAATTTTTTTATTCATTATTGTTGTATTGAATGAATAAAATTCATTGAAATATATGTATACAAATAAAAAATAATTATGGAACTGTTATGTAATATTTATCATATAATTTCACTAATACTATCCCTAATACATTCCATATAATGTGTGAACAAATCACATAACATTGAAGAGGTGAAAGTAAGGACGCCCAGAAATAATGTTAAAGTATTTGTAAAAAATTTAATGGAATATGTTATGTTTTATATAATATTTAATGAAAAATTATGACATAATATATATCATATATACCATATAAAATTTGTTTTGATAATAATTCACATCCATGATTGGAGTTAAAAAATGAACAACATCGTTTGACAGGGTGATAGTTCATTGTACACAAGAACTCTAAATTTGTTACCCAAAAGATGAATATGTATGTAGTTGTAGTTATAATCCATATAATAGAAACATATCCTTATATTTATGATAGTTATTATATTTTATTATCATTAAATAATAATTCGTGAGGAGAGGATAATGAAAATAAACCAACAGAGAATGTGGTGGAATGATACCTCATCATGGTGAAAATGGGATGTGTCCCATTACATGATTGTTCAAAAAATGTTTTTTAATTGACTAAATGGAATTTATGTTCTAGAAAAACTCCACCTCACAATAACATGTGATTTTTTAATAATTTTTATCATTCGTCGTTATGATTCCGAAGTATTTTCTTTGTGAAATTTTTTTTAAGGTATCTAGTTTTCCAACCAATCTAATTAAAACCGATGACAATAAATAATGTTTTAATTTAATAGAATTTATATTCCAAAAAATTCAAAAATTAAATATCTATTTTAATTAATATCACATGTTTTCGATATTAATTTAAATATATGAAATTTTTATGCAAAAAACACTTCTTTAACCTAAATCCTTACAAAAAAGTTTTTACTATTTAGATGTATATTTGTTATTTATAAATGATAATGTGGTCTACTAAATGACCATGTTTTGTATTTATTAACACATTAAAATTGCTTGGTATATGGAAGTATTTTTATTAATTTTATATCAATCAAAAAAATATAATTTATTTTAGAATAACATTTATCACAAATTTGAAATTATTTATTTTAAAATAATTTTCAGAAATATAAAATATTTATTGTAATTGAATTAAAATAATATAAAAAATGTGTAACATGATATATTCGTCTAAAAAACAATATAATTGAATAATTGATTATATTTAATTAACATTTAATTTTTTTAGCATTGTTTGTTTTATTTAATTATTAACAAAATAATCATTATGTTTGTATTTTTTAAGAATTTAATGAAACTAATTATTATATAAAAATTAATGATAAATAATTTTGATTAAATTAAGTCATTTATATGTCAAAATATTAATTACAATGGAAAAGATCTTTTTTATTCTATATCAAAAAAATTTATAGATTTTAAATGAAAAGCAAGTTCCTTTTCTGTCATCTTCCTTACTTATCTTAAGAAATAAGAAACATTTATTGAGTAGTATCCCCATATATCATTAAATTATAACCGTGAATAAATATTTCAATAATTTTGACATCCAATGGATTTCAGACATGTTTTCGATGCATTTTGGCCATTAAGATTTACAGTTATTCCATTATAATGCTTAATTATACATTAATTGTTGTTATTGATTTCAATAAATTTCTCGTGAATTTTTTATCAAAAATTAACCATTTCATATTAGACTAAAAATATATTACATATTACAAACACATAAGTCGATTTTTCTAAATTTAATATATAGAAGTAGAAATATTAAATTTAAAGCTAATACTACAGGCTTAGCGAAAAAGAGGGGTGGTAATGTAAATATGTTCAAATGTTAAACAAGTTATTATATTTAAATTAATTATAAAAATAATCATAATGAAATCAATTGGATTAACAATTTGAATTGATATATTTTAGCCACTACAAAATTGAAATATAATTTAATATTTATATTTATTTAATTAAAATGGTTGTTTTTAACATAAATTTAATAATTTTCACTGTTCATAAAAAATGAATCCTCACAGAAACATAAAAAATATAAACCCAAAGTTAATATTGACATTAATAATTTAAATATTAGTTTTATTGTTACAAATAAAATTTATGAATCTGTCAAAATAGCATTTTAATATAGGGATTCCAATAAAAGTCTTTAAAACTCGGCCTCACATGAAACACATGCTATAAAAATATATCGACATTGAGCACAAAAAAAAGCCAAACATATTTTTTTATATAATGTAACCTAATATATGTGTTTAGTGTAGTGATCTATTTACATTGTCTATGATAAAAGTAAATAATAACTTGTATCATTCACAATATATATTTATTGTCTTGTGAAATGAAAAATAACAAAAAATATTAAATTAATTGAAAAAATATTTTCCATAAAATATCTGGATATGACATTATACCCCCTAAAATTAATTTCTTCATTTATTTTTTTTGGGATTTAAATAGTTTAATAATATATATTTCCATTCCTGAAGTACCACTTTATTAACATTAATATTAAGGCATCTATGAAAAATTTATTTCTGGAAACATAAAAGATACCAAATGAAACAAATAACTAAGCTTCTATATAGAAGTGCATTGGTGGGAATCTATGTGTGTAGTAAGGACATATTTTCATTAAAATGTTATGTTTGAGTCAGTCCAATCACACAATTTTATAATTACTAACCATAGTTACATCTTTTCTAGTGCTACATACACATGTAGTCTAAAGACATGGATGTATTTCTAGGATACCACTCAATCTATCTTTTAATTAATTTCTATTGAAATTTCATATAATATTCTATATCAATATATTTATCCTTATACATGCCCATATGGTTCTCATTAAGGACTTATCATCAATGATTCTAAATTTTGATAAAACTATGACATTGATACAAAATATAAATACACATGATTATCATAAATTGATATTAAATATTTATTTATAAATTTCAATAAAATTTAAAATATACATGATTATGGACCATAATTGATATATTTTTTCAGTGCTTAGAACTAAATATCCTAAACTGTGGAGAGATATTAAACTTTTTCCTCAATGATCTTCCCTTTAACTACTTCTACATAAAACCCTACTCATAGACTTGGTAAAGAAAGCATAGAAAGTGTTGACCACAAATACTTAGTGTGTGTAAATAATAAAAATACACAATCATAACATGAAAATTAGAGTATGGCAACATGATCATCAAATTTGATGATCATACCCACCATATCTGTGATCCAAAACAAGAGACATATAATAAATATTTATAGATTATATCTCATGAATCAATGGATAATCAAGATCATTTACCATGTAATAATATCATATGAATAAGACATATAATGTTTGGTAATGATAAATACAAGTAATATCATTCTCTATAAGACTTATATACATTGAAAAATAACTGGTAACTTCATGGAGTATACAAATAGTGTGTAGAAACACCACAACCCCGGATAGAGTCCCTTCCCTATAAGGGACTAGGTTTCCAAATCTAACCATAGTGGATCATGTTTCACAATCATTCCATAGTGTATCATCTTTTCCCATCTTCCCATAGTTTATATGGTTTCCATATAATCCCAAAGTGTATGGGGTTTCCCCATATTCAACGTTAGATCAAGCATATTAACTTGATTTCTATCATTATCTCATGAGATATAAATCATTACGCAATGTGTTGATGGGTTAATTTTTTCCCCAAAATCTCACAATGAAACCAGAAATACCTATCACAGAATATAATAATAAATATTATAATATACCATGAAATTAAATGGATATCATTAATATATAATCATATCATAACATATGAAACATTTATAGGTATCATAATCATTTCATCAAATAATAACTGATGAAAAGAAGAAGGTTTCATAAATATATAACCCATGAAATAGAAAGACGTTTCATATAGATATAACATAATAATGTGAAATGAGATTCATAATCATTTAATCCATTAAGGAGAAACACGATTCCTAATCCTCATCCCATCAAAACATAAACCAATGAAAAAAAGAATATGAAAGGATCATAAGGATACTTTTCTAAAAAGGCATGATTGAAATAAATTGATGTTATCCTAGATGGAATGTTATTTTGATATATCTTATAAACCCATTTAATGTGTAAAATAACCATTCTTATTTTATTTTTTAAAAAACATATAATAAATTCAAATCAGTTTTCTAGCGAAATACATTGAAAACAGAGAAAGAATGATTGAAATCATTTTGAACAGCATTTTTGGTAAAAATTATAAAATATTAATTAATTAAAAATTAAATCCATTTCTAATGAAAATACATTTATTCCTTATATAATAATCCTTTAGTTCATTAATATCATTTTACTTCAACAAAAAAATGATGAAAATATAAATAGGAGGTATTGAAAATCATTTGAAATAGTTTATAAATAAGAAATTATTTTTGAAAAAACAATTCCTTTTTAAAAATAATAAATTCAAAAAAAAATTACAATATTATGAAAAGTAAATTCATATAAAAATATAATGATTTAATATTAAAACGAAACCATCATGGAAATGTCATTTGTAACCGTGGGTACTTCCTTATATCTGGAACATTCTTTTTGACGATAAAATTTTAGAGATGTGACTTGATCGAAAAGAAAAACAAAATGATAATTTTTCAACTGTTTTGTAAATAGGTAATACATGGAAAACGATATCACTAAAATATTATATGATAATAGTGAATCATTTTTTAAAATACTTTTTTAAAACATGGTTTTGAAAGAACACAATATTCCAAAAAAATTAAGAAATATAGTTCTATTATCATAAAAATATTTTCTTAATAATCATAAGACCCAAAGAGTGTAAAAATATAACTAATACATAAATTATCATGAATAAACATAGTATAATATAAATCATGTTATTTATTGAGATAAGTACCATTTTTTTCATCAATGTAATCATAATGATAAAAATTTGAATATATGATCAGATTAGAGTGATACAGTGATACAAAATTGTTAACATTAACTCCTTATCCATATGAAAGAATAAATTTACATGAAAATTATAAAATGATTAAAAGAAATATATTCATGATATAACATTTAAATGGTAATTATATACACCCCATCGAAAAAATAGGTGCATAACCTGACAGTTACCTCAATGAAGGGAAATTGAGACTAAATTACATTACCAATTTGGTAACATTTGATCCATAACCCCCATGAAATATATATCATAAAATAGATATTTATTTAAAAAAAATATATTTTCATGTATCATATAATTCATTATTGGGAATTATATACACAATAATAAATTAAATAGTGGCGAATAAGGAATAAGTATCACCAACATAAATGTGAGATGCAACAACCCTTACCTTATTTATTATCTTTCATTGTAGATGTTCAATACTACTATATGATATATATATGGGTTTATTATATTTATAACAAAGAACCATAATATTTTATCTAATATCATATATTATTTTATTATGACTTTATATTACCTATTTGTTAACAATTCCATGTTAACAATACATTTTAGCTAATATCTGCATTTTTTGTATATATTTTGATTTTTATTTCATTGTACAATTACATAGAAAATTATTTAAATATTTACGTAATTTAAAACATTATTTATATATCATAAATATTCATTATATAAATATTTGTAATAATATTTAAAAATGTTCAATTGAAATGAATAACATTCTTCATAGATACGATTGGTCGTGCGTACGCTTGAACACCATTTCAATTTCA
The DNA here is from genome assembly GCA_963277665.1 of Viscum album. Classification (NCBI taxonomy): domain Eukaryota; kingdom Viridiplantae; phylum Streptophyta; class Magnoliopsida; order Santalales; family Viscaceae; genus Viscum; species Viscum album. The sequence continues at coordinate 1,666,176,956 of OY728137.1, forward strand.
TTGTCTTATTTAAGGAAAGATAGAAATTTTCATATATATATAGAATCATTTAAGATGAAATAATATCTTATATATATCATTTAATTTTTCCATAACCACCCATCAATAATTTTAGGAATTTTGTGAATGAATCATATCTTATTGATGATATTGTGTCCCACACATCCACAAACGATGTTATTTTATTTTAAATAATATAATGAATGAAGCAATTTTTTTGGATTATTCAATAATCAGAATGTAATCCAAGATATAATATATATCAAATAAAACTAGTGTTTCCATCATAATTACAAACCAAGATAGATTGTAATGTAATAAAAAACATAATCATTTCATGAGGCGGTAGTATAACATCTCGGTTCCAGAAGCCACCCAGAAGTGCCCCGTACCAGGTTGGTCACATGGCCTCAAGCGCATATCCCCAAACGCTAGAGGCTGCCGACTAGAAGTGAGGGCCTTGGGTGTGGTAGTGGGGAAACTATTCCCTCATTGGCAGAGTAAACAGAAGAAGTAAAAAAACATGCAATATCAGAAGCAGTAAATATCCAACAACAATAAACATCAGAAGACTAAAACAATAAACTGTTTCACATATGTATATATAAAATGATGCATGATAAATATTTAGTAAAGCAACCAAATAGTTCAGAATGCTGGAACGATAAACAGTACAAAAACAAGTACAAATGAAAATATAAACAACTCCTCAGCATCAAAACCCTATGCTTGGTCCCATGCTCTCCTACTCCAAAGCAATAAAGTACATGAAGTCGAAGGGTGCTTTACCATGTCTATACCTACAACAAAAAAAGTATGATTGGGCTCAAAATCATGGCCCAAATAGTGTGGGAGACTAAATCCCAGTTGGAAACCACCTGAAGATCAGTGCCTAACAGTTAGTGAGAATATGGCAGGTAATAGTACAGAAAGCAGTAAACAATAACAGTAAACAGCATGCAATGATCAGTAAGTAGAAACAGGATGATATACAATAATAATCAAACCAAAGAACAACAAGTAGTAGTGAAGAAACCAAATTACCATAACAGGAACCCCTCTGAGAAGTACTCACAGCCATCCCCTCTGGTCCTATCCAAGAAGTACGAACAACCCTCTAGGTAATGCACTCAGCCTAACCCCTCTGGTTTGGTCATGTGAATTTATAAGACTCTCTGGAGATGATTGATCGGTCAATTACCCTTAAAGTATAGGGTATTCAGGGACTCTTTGAGGAAGATATCATGGTCTAACACTCTTATAACCCCAAAGTCTAGAAACTCTATGAGGAATCTCACTCAGTCAATCCTCCTATAGTCTCAGGTCTATCATAGACACTATGAGGATGTTTTCTCGGTCAATTCCTCCTCTATCCTGGAATGGTTTAAGGAATTTCTAACATGTAAAGACTCAATGAGGAAGCTCACTCGGTCCACCCTCCTGTAGTCTACAATGTCCAAGACTCTCTAGGAAGCTCACTTGGTCTATCTTTTGTAGTATATAATATCCAAGACACTCTTGGAAGCTCACTCGGTTTATCCCTTATGGTCAATAGTAGATGTTTCTCACAGTCCAATGCCATTTAATTCATAATAATTCTATAAGGACAATATACACCTATAGAGCTACTTGGATAACCAATCTATAGATTAACAAGCATGTCAAGAATATCATTCCATCCTACGGTCACAAGGCATGGAAGACAGGTATAACGGCCAAAGTCTAACAAGACCCAAAGGTCATAAATACAACAACCATTCGAAAAAACATCCAATCATAACAACTATCCCTAAACATGATCAACTTACCTCTACAAAATCATACAAGAATGGCAGGAAAACAATAGGGTCAAAACGGTAAAAACCCAATACCACATTCACGAGTATTGGTGGAAATTTGCACATAAAAATAAAAGACATCGAATGGTATGGAAAAAAACCACTTACTTTGATGCTAGGAGATCAATATACTTGAACCACAAGGATTTATTCTCCATAGAACATCATAGACCTATGAAAACGAACAAAACATTCAACCCAAGATAACATGAGAAAGAGGGAAAATCATCAAATGGAACTCAAGAAGAAGGAAGAGCTCACCGATGTGGTTGCAACACAATTGACGATAATCGATTCAGCAAACAGACAAAGGATCAGGGTCTTGAAAAATGTTCGCAGCCGTACGGGATGCTATCAGTCGAAGAACCTGGAGAAGAAGATGATTCTGTTGATTAGACGCGACCTCGGTCCGTTTAATGAAAAAAAGGAAGTACATGGTGTGTACTTATGGAGTACACAGAGTGTACTATGATTTTCCGTACACTACTTTAAGCGGCCTCTATATCGCCCCTACACATAGTGTGTGTGTCCCGGACATGGCCATCACATGGCCTTGATAGGAATTGAAGTACATGTCATGTACTTATAAAGTACACGACGTTTACTTTGAAAATTTTCAGATTTTCCTTTTTTATCAAAAATGATCAGAAAAGGAAAATCACAGCTAAAAAAATATCTGGGTTCTTAAAAACGTCCCCCCCTTAATGAAATTTGTTCCCGAATTTCACTAGCAAGGTTTAGAAGAAGAAAACTCAAACAGCACTGCCCACTGTGATTGTACATCGGCCTCCCCCTCCTAGGTATCATCCTGTACTCGTCCGTGCTGCCATATCACCCATTCCATAGGAACATACCAGCCATAGAGTACCTTCGTAATGCGATCAAAAATCCGGATAGGTTTCTCCTCAAATGACGCATCTGCTTCGAGCTCAACATCTTCGGGATGAAAGACATGAGACGAGTTTGAAAAGTAACGTCGGAGGTGAGAAATGTGGAAGACGTCGTGCATAGCCTAGTACCTCTGAGGTAACTACAGCCATTAGGAAACAATCCCAACTCTCACTAACACCTCAAAAGGCCTGACATAACATGTTCAAATCTTACCCTATCTCTGAATCCTCTTTTGTCCCATCCTTGGTGAGACACGCAGGAAAACACGATCCCCGACCTTGAACTCCAGAGGTCATCTCCGCTAATCCGCATAAGACATCTGTCGAGACTGTGTTGTAGCCATCCTCTTCCGAATCAACTCTATCTACTCTGAGGTCTCCTGAACAAGACGAGGTCCCAGGAATGTTTTATCTCCTGCCTCTAGCCATAACAAAGGTGATTGGCATGGCCTACCATACAAATCCTCCTATGTTTCCATCTGAATAGTCTTTTGAAAACTGTTGTTATGGGAAAAATCCAAAATAGGAATATACTTCCCCCAAGAACCACCAATGCCTAGAATGCAAGATTGGACATATCCTCATGAACATGGACCGTACGCTCAGACTGTCCATTTTTCTGGTGATGGTATGATGTACTCAAAAGTACATGTGTACCCAATGCCTTCTAAAGCCCCTTCCAAAACAGAGAAGTAAAACATGCATCCTTGTCTGAAAAAATGGAGTGTTGTACTCCAAGAAGACATATAATCTCTCGGAGGTACAACTGCCCCATATCAACAACAATGATGGTCTCCTTGATCATCAATTAGTGAGAAACCATCGTAAGCCTGTCGACGACAACCCAAACATCATCACTACCTTGAGGTGACCTTGGTAACCCAGTCATGAAGTCCATCGCAACATCGTTCCACTACCACTCATTAATGAGTAATATCTGAAAAATCCCTGTTGGTCGTTGATGTTCCACTTTCACCTTCTAACAAGTGTAACAGCTCATGACGAACACAACAACATCTATCTTTATACCAGGCCACCAGTACTATAGGGGTAGAACATGATACATCTTGGTGTCACTAGGATGAACTGCCCAAACTGAGGAATGAAAATCCCACATTAGATCCTCACATATATCTACTAGAACCCATACACGTCCCTAGAAAAGCATGATATCATCCTCACCCATTGTCCATCCAGGAACATGGTCATCTCCTGACACACTCTCTCGCAGGACTAGGCTCTCTGAGTCTGATAGATTCCTCATCCATACCCAATCTAGAAGAGAATAGGTAACGGGAACAGAAGATAGAAAAGTCTGCCACTGTCTATTGTTCCCCTCCAAATGCATCTCAGAGAATAGAGCCATAAGCAGCAACTCACTGTTGGCCTCCTGAACTGCCTGAATCTGAGTTCTCCTACTCAACGCATCAGCCACTGCGTTTCCCTTTCTCAGTGTATATGCATGCTCAATGTCTAATGACTGAATATACTCGACCCACATGCGCTGAATCAGATTTAGATCCTACCTAGTAAATATATAATCGAGATTCGTGTAGTCGGAAAACACCAAAAAGTTCTCTCCCAGATGATAGTGTCTCCAATAGCATAAGGCATGAACAACAGCGGCCACTCCAGATCGTGTGTCAGGTAGTTCCTCTCGTGTGGCCTCAACTTTTGGGACACGTAAGCAACGAACCCATCTCCCTACATAAGCACAGCTCCCATCCCAATACCTGAAGCATCACAGTAAATAGTATAGCTCTTGGCCGGCTCTAGAAAAGACTAGTATCGATGCTGAAGCAAACCTCCCTTTCCGCTTTTGAAAGGATGAATCATAAGAATCTGACCATAATAACTTCACCCCTTTCTGGGAAAGACCTGTCAGCGGTGATGTCAGGCGAGAAAAGTCCCGAATGAAACACATGTAGTATCCAACCAGCCCAGAAAACTATGCACCTCAACGAAGTTCTTTGGATACTCCCAAGAATCTTCTGGCCTCACTTTCTCTAGGTATACTAATACTCTCGTCTCAAATATAACATGACCAACGAAGTGAATATAATCTATCCAAAAGTGGCATTTCATGATCATAGCATATAACTGATGCTCTCTTAGTGTACTCAGAACGCTCTCTAGATGGTTATCATGGTCATGTCGAGTGTGAGAGTACACCACGATTTCATCCATGAAAACCACCACGAAGGAATCCAAGTATGGATGGGACACTTGGATCATCAATTCCATAAAAAATGAAGGCGCATTTGTGAGACCGAATAGTATGACCATATAATAGTATATACCATACCTACTCTTGAAGGATGTAAGAGGTATATCTTATAGTCTAACGCGCAACTGATGATAACCGGATCTTAAGTCAATCTTTGTGAACACTCGGGCTCCTCGAAGATGATCAAAGAGGTAATCGATCCTCGGAAATGGATATTGGTTCTTGAAAATCAACTTGTTCAAATTTCGATAATTCACTCAAAGCATAGGGGTGTCGTCTGCCTTATTTGAAAAAAGCACAGGTGAACCCCAAGGAGAAGTACTGGGTCGGATGAAACCCTTTGCCTACAACTCCTCCAACTGCTTCTTGATCTCCTGAAACTCAGGTGTATCCATACTATAGGTGAGAATGGAAACCAATGTTTCTCCTGATATGAGCTCAATCGAGAAGTCTACCTGACGCTCTGAAGGCAAACCTGAAATGTCCTCTAGAATGACATCCCTGAAATGATCCACCATTAGATAAAAGTCTAAATACGAAGTCCCCTAGTCATCTAGATAAAGACTGGAAATCTAGGATGTAACTCCCCATATCCAATTATGATCTGGTCCAGTTCTACCCGCCTGGACATCCCACTCTCCTCTATGAAGAAAAGATCTCCCCTCTAGTGATACGAAACTCACCATGCGGTGACAACGATCAACTACTGCATGGAAGGGTACTAACCAGTTCATACCGAGATTGAAATCATATATTGTCATCTCTAGGACATTGAGGTCCATAAGAAGTGACACCCTGTAACCTCCAGAGGGAACTCTCTACATTGACGTATGCTAGATGTCCTCGTTCCCAATGGTGTATCAAGAGTCAACATGTCTGCAGAAGAAAATATACTTATACCATGGATCTCCACAACAACAATAGAGATAATGCTATGCAAAGAACTAGTATAAAAAAAAGATGAAGATAAAACTGAGGCTACTATGATTGTACCTTGAACTGTGGATGGGTCAGGATCCTACTCCTGATAGGTCTTCTCCACAACAAATGTATGGCCTATAACACGGCCCTAAGCCTCTGGATGACCACTCTGAGATGATCCACTATACTATCACAGGTAACTTGGTGAATTTACACTACGAAAAAGACCTCCACCACAGCCGGAACGGCCAGATGAACTCCAGTTCCCATACTCGTGAGAAACTGGCGATACATCTCTTGTACGTGGGGTAATAGAACAACCCCTACCACCAGCTGTAGGTGATAAGATCTGAAAAAAATGCTGAAGAGGGCCCTAATTATTGTAAGATGGGCACTCCATCGGGTCTCTTTGACGCCGAGGCCTAGTATGGCCACTCCTCTCACATTGGTAGCATATTACCCGACTCGCAAAGGTGAATTCCGCCAACCTTGATCTCCTCGAGAAGACTCCCTGCAGTGCTTCCTGCTATCAGAAGGAGGAACACTGACTCTTGATGTCGAACCGCCCGGAATCACTGTTCTAGAATCCCCCATATTTCTCTAAGTGATCTGTTCATGGTTGATGATAGATTATATCAATGTGAACCTGAAGATATTCGCCTGGGCATAGATCTCCATCCTAAGACCGTCCTCAAACATCCTAGCAAGGAACAACTCATCACCTGCTAGATTTGGCATAAACTGTTGCAGCTCAGTAAAACGAAATGAGTACTCCATAACAGAAAGAGTACCCTACTCTAGACACATAAACGCTTGGGCTTAGTTGGCCCTCAAGGTCTTTGAATAAAAGTAATCGTAGAAGATGCACCAAAACTCATCCCAAGTCATACTATGATGGCGTATTGACTGCGAGATCACCTCTCACCACCTCTTGGCGGTGTCCCAGAGCATATAGGTAGACAGCTTTACCCCTTTATCTGGAGGTATCTCCAAATGTTTAAAGATCATCAGCTTAGCCTCTAACCATGACTCTGTAGCCTAGGGTCCTCCATCCCCTGAGAATTTCGGAGGATGCTGCTACTGGAAAACCGACATCAACTCATACATCGACGGGGCAAGAGGCAGCGCTCCCTTAAAGGTCTACCTCATCCTCAAGAAGTCCTCCCTGAACAATGCTTTGGTGCCTGCAATAGGTAAAACTGCTGGTGCCAAGGATGGCACAACAGGAAGATCTGCAGGAGGTCCCTGATCAGCCATATCTGGTGTCAGATTACCATCTGGCAACTGACGTACAACCGGAGGATGTCTCAGAGGAATAGCTCTAAAAGATCAAAAGTACATCATAGATCAGGATTATCAAAGAATAAGAACACAAGAGTACAAAACTGGAATAGGAGAGAGAAAGATTCATGTTTTTAAGAACACGACTACACGGCGTGTATACAATCTACAAGACGTGTACATGAACTCCATTCCCCTTCCTGAGTCTCTTTACATGGATAACTCACATGGTCCTATTAACCCTATACTATATGGCGTGTTCACTAAGGACACAACATGTACAAGCCAAGGTTATGGCAACCCGTGTTGTTAGTTACATGACCAGCTGCACAAATGACCCTTACACGGCGTGTTCCGAACAAACAAGGCATGTATAGAAGAAGATAACACTGACCTGTGTTGTTCGTGAGATGGCTGGGTACCTAAAACAAGGCTTTATGGCGTGTTCGTATGAAACACGGCGTGTACTACACGAGCTTCCCAGACCCGTGTTTTTAGTGACACGTCCAGGTACATGGCTCACTACTACACAGTGTGTACCTACCGTACACAGCGTGTTCTTGAAGACTTTTCACAACCCCATGTTTCTGCTCACACAGACAGTGACACAACATAAAACTACACGATGTGTAGTCATAAATTACACGACATGTATTCTAGGGTTTTCTTTACAGTAGCTCAAAAACTACATTGATGCCCAGAAAACACTGTAAAGCAAGCATTGAGGTGAAAAATTCGAATCTGTGAGGGCCCATGCTCCCTGCAAATCAAAATATGGCATCTTATTCAAGTCATATACATGAGAAAAAGTCAACGATTCTCCATGTTCCAATTCATGAGGTCCCATAACACCTCATGAACCAATATTTGGCATTCATTTATGCAAGGTACAATACAAAAAATTTCTCTATCAAACTGCTGGGATTATATCAAAGCATCTATCACAACAACATGCATAATATACACAACGTCTATCACAACCACATGCAATCTATAATGCACCCTAGATGGCATGGAAGGAATGAATGGAAATTGATTTCTAAAAAGTTCTTATGTGATGCATTAGCTGTCATACTCTTATATCATTGGGTTGCGATAGAAATAGAACTTCAATAGCACAACAATAACAACACAATTCTTGTGAATCACTCTAGGTGAAATCATATCAACCATAAAATGTCAAAACCTGAAAAATTCAATAAATGAGGTAGATTGGATTTTCCCTGTAAATGGGTTAGCTACTCCTAGGCACAACTTATTACCAAGTACCAAATCCATCCTATCCCTAGAAAAAGGCTCCAAACAGTAAATCATGAGAAAGGAATTCCTTTGATACGACTTTGTAACCTCCCGTTTTCGGAAGCCACCCAGAGGTGCCCCATACCAGGTTGGTCACACAGCCTCAAGCTCATTTCCCCAAACGCCAGAGGCTTCCAACTAACAGAGAGGGCCTTGAGTGTGGTAGTGGGGAATCTGTGCCGTCATTGGCAGAGTACACAGTGGAAGTAAACAAAACATGCAATAGAGGAAGCAGTAAATATCCAACAAAAATAAACTGTGGAAGAATAAAACAATAAACAACTGGAGCATATATGTTTATATGAAATGATGCATGATACATATCTAGGAAAGCTGGGAAACATGTCACAATGCTGAAAATACAAACAGTAAAAAAACAAGTACAAAATAAAAGATAAAAAACTCTTCAGCATCGCAAGTCTAATCTTGGTCCCATGCTTACCTACTCCAAAGAAATCAAGTACCCGAAGTCGAAGGGTGCTTTAATTTGTCTATACCTACAACAACATAGTCAATTTGGGACCAAAGGCATGGCCCAATCATGGTATGAGACTAAATCCCAGTAGGAAACCACATGAAGATTTGTGCCAAACAGTTACTGTGCATATGGTAGGTAATAGTATAGTAAGTAGTAAATAGTAACAATAAACAACAAGTAGTGATCAATATGCAGAAATAGGATTATATACAACAGTATTCAAACCACAGGACAACAAGCAGCAGTGAATCAACTAGCTAACAACAACAAGAACCCATATGGGAAGTACTCTTAGTTATCCCCTCTGGTCCTGTCCATGAATTACCAACAACCCTCTAGGTAGTGCACTCAGCCGAACCCCACTGGTTTGGTCATATGAATTAATTAGACTCTTTGGGGAAGCTCGCTCGGTAAATTCCTCTTATAGTCTAGGGTGGTTAGGTACTCCCTTAAGAAGATCATGCGGTCTAACAATATTACAGCCCCATGGTGTAGAGACTCTCTAAGGAAACTCACTCGGTCAATCCTCTTATAGTATCAAGTATATCAATGACTCTATGAGGAAGCTCGCTCTATCAATTCCTCACCTAGAATGGAATGGTTTAAGTAAGTTAAAACAAGTAAAGACCCTTTGAGGAATCTCACTCGGTCTACCCTCTTGTAGTCTATATTGTCCAAGACTCTCTAGGAAGCTCACTCAGTCTATCCCTTATAGTCTATTGCACTAGGTTCTCACGGTCTCATTCCAGTCAGTGCATAATAATGCTACAAGGCCAAAGTACACCTATATAGCTACATGGCTAACCCGTCTACATAATAACAATCTTGTAAAGAATATAATTCCATCCTATGGTCACAAGGCGTGGAAGATAGGTATAACGACCAATGGCTAACAAGACCCAAAGGTCGTAAATAGAACAAGGCATGGGAAAAACATCCATGAACAAAAATTATTCTCAAACATGATCAAATTATCTCTTCACAAGAATAAAATAAAGGAAGGAAAACAACAAGGGTAATATGGTAAACACGCAATACCCCATTCACGGGTATTGGTGGAAATTTGCACATGAAACTCAATGACTTCGAAAGGTAAGGCACAAACCACCTACCTTGATGCTAGTAGACAATATAATTGAACCAAAATTCTTTATTCTCGTTAGAAAATTGTAGGTCTATGAAAACCCACAAAAAAATCAACCCATGGTAACTTCAGAAAGAAGGAAAATCATGAAATGGAACTCAAGAATAAGGAAGAGATCACATTTGCGGTTCCAACACAATCGACGAAAGGCAATTATGCAAACAGATGGAGGCTCAGGGGCTCGGAAGATGTTCGTGGATGTATAAGACACTCTTAGTCAAAGAACCTGGAGAAGAAGATGATTATGTTGATTAGAAGCGACTCAGGTCCGTTTAATGAATAAAAGAAAGTACACAACCTGTATTTCCGAAGTGCAGGACTTGTACTAGGCTTTTCTATACTATGCTTTTAGAGGCCTCCACATCGCCCCTACACACTGTGTGTGTGGCCCAGACATGGCCAACACCCATCCTTGCGTGGCATCGATGTACACGGCGTGTACTTTGAAAATTTCCATATTTTCCTCTTTTCTCAAAAACGACCAAAGAGGAAAAACACACCTAAAAAGAAGATACGGGTTCTTACAGGTAGTTCTATTTACACACAAACTAAATGTATATTACCCCTTATATGGGTGTAGAATGAAAATGAAAAATAAGAACTTGATGCATGATTTTACCTCCTCTTTGGGAAACTCTTTTTGGTTTGCAGAAAAGGGATTCATTTTTTGGATTTCATCCAAAAGTTAGACATGATGGATTTGTTTAGGGATTTAGGGACACTATTTGGGAAGATTTTGGATGATCCATTGTGGATTTAGAGTTGTGTATAATGATAATAGTTAATTCCATTTTATATTGGAATTGGAGTACATTCGGGTTTATATGAAAACAAAATAAATAATGGGAGCTATCTATTACCTCATGTGATTTCAAAATAGAAAAATAAATTATTATTTTTAATTTATTCTCAAATACAATTTCCACAACATAATAAATTTTTTATTAATTATGTTGCACAGTAATTAAGATTCCATTTATTTTTGTTTTTTATTTTTTTCATTTAGGTTACTAGTATTCAAACATATGTAATTTAATCACTAATACTAATTTAACGATTTAATTTTTATAAAATATAGGCCCACATTTTTAGAAAAATTTCATAAAATTTACCGAATAAATTTTTTTTGTCTGTTGGAAATTAATTTTATCAAATTGTATAGAATGCGAAAAAAGCTATATTAACCTGAATCATGCTAATAATGTTTTTCTGCATATAAGTCAATATTTTTGCTTAAAAATATCCTTTGGGGAATTAATTTATATATTTTATATTTATAAAAACATAAATATAACTTATAATATATAAGGATTTTTAGTAATTTCAAATCATTTATTGAAATTGATTTTATAGTATATTAAAATTAATTTTAACTTTTAAATTATTTTATTTATTTTAATTTTTCTAAAAAATATCTAAATACTATTTAAATTAATATATATTATGTTAATATTTATGTATCAGGATATATTATTCTTAAAAAATATTGGAACATAATAATAAATTATAATTTCGTAACTTTTAAAATTTTTATCATTATTTATTTTATGTATTTATTAACTAATAATAAATTTATTTGAATTTAATAATCAATTAATATAACTAATTATTCTCTAAAAATTAATAATATATAATTATGAAGAAAATAACTCATATATATTAAACCTAATATCTATAATGAATATATTTTGTTTACCCATATCTTAATTTTAGAAAATTTCAATGGAATAGAATGATCCTTTTTATTCAGTTTCTGTATAAAAATTATGAAATATGGAATTTCTATTGAATATTTTCCCACTAAAACATAAAATAAAATTTTGAATTTATTAAGTAGAAATATTGGAATGAAAGGGTTTTTGGAAAATTTTATATTATATTTTGGACCTTAGGATTATCGTTTAGTCCATTTGAAAGATTAATTATTACATTTATAGCTGTAATAAATACTAATCACTTCCTCTAATATTTTTGGTAAATTATTTTTTATCTGATTAGTATATAAATATCATATTTTTTATAAATATTTATGTCCATTTTTCCAAATTATATTAACATGTGTGGATAAAATAAATTTAATGATAATTCTATAATTACTATAACATGATTCATGGTAAAGATTGGGTATAAGGATTGTCTTAGATTTCATAGCAGATATAGATGTATTCAATTTTAGTTAAATTATTTTTTTATTTTTACTACTTTATATTTTAAAATACCTATTATATTTTTTCAAAATTGTGAATCATTTGGTCTATATTCTGAATTTTATTTTTAATAAAAAAATTATATGAGTTATTTATTATGTGTTTTATAATTTTTATCATTCTGTATGCCTTTGTTATTAAAAAATGTATATTACTCTGACTAGAGAGTATAGTCTAAAAAATATATGTTAAAATGTATCTAGTAATCATATGCCTCTTACATTTATGGAGGTGTGAATATGGCCTTGGGTTGAGCAGGAAAGGGTGACATTTATTGATGGCATGGCCTTGTTAATTAAAAAAGTAGCATCTATTGCATCCAATTTTTTAATTTGAGTTTTTGGTATAATTTTGGTAGAGGAATGTTTTGTAAAATTTTTTTGAAATCAAATTATTGTTTCAAAAACAATTTTTCCATTAATATGTCCGAGATTGTTGGCCATGGGATGACCACATATGGTTTCTATTTTAACAGTTTAGTGTGTGAACCAGGTAGGATAATCTATGGTTGGTGATTTATAGTCTATTCTATTTATTTCTCATGGATCATAGTCCATATTATAGAGTTTTCCCTTATCTTATCCATATAGGAGCCATATGAAATTTTCTTATATCTATGTGATTTCCCAGATCATGTCGTTCATTTATTTAAATTTTATCAAATTATCTCTCTTGTATATAAAATATAACTCTTTGGTGATATTGTACATAACTAAACCACATGTATATATTTTATTATAATAATTGTACTAGTGGATCGTGTTGTGATATATTCATCAGTGTTGGATATGCTATCCCTTTATTGATTGATGAAAGTTGACCTTTGTTGGTCAGTAAACGGTTCTGAGTATACATTTTGTTTTATTTGTAAATTTAATAATATATAATATGTGTTCTTTTTTTAATCAAGTTCATATGAGTTGGTTAGTCCCATAATTTTCTAGGTTCATGATTCATGGATGGGGAAATATCAATAAAAAATAATGATTAATGCTTATAATAACTCGATAATATATATTTTAGATTAATAACAATTACATTAAAAAACATTCTTTATGGTGGTAATAGTGTTTTACCATTGTAAACAAGGGACAAAAACATTTAATCTGGTGACTTATCTTCATCATTTCCCAAAATGATATACCTATTTTATCTCATTATTAAAATAAACTACAATATTTTTTTTCATTACATCGGGAAAGGAAACATATGAAAGGGCTCCCTCAAATACATATTAAGGTTAAACAAGACAGATAACTAAGACTAACATGAGCATGATGGTATTATTACAAAATAATAATATTTGAAAACCATAACTTGTATAAGGACCCCTCCTTAAAAAATTACATAATCTTTAATTAAATGGTAATTCACATTGAAGATATTTTCAGGTTTAGTGTTTCAGAGAATTAGTACATAACTATTTCATTACATATAAAAAATTAAAAATTAGAAACTTATACTCAGTTTCAATTTTTTCATAAAATAAAAACTGTTAAAAAAATATATTCTTATCTAGTTCTATGTTTTAGACAACAATACATTTCCATGATCCCATCATTGACCATATTCATCTTTAAATCTTGTGATAAACATATCAAAAAATAAGAGGATCATAAAAATCATAGTAACAGTTGTAAAATAAATAATGAAAAAAATAGTCAATCAATATATACCACGTATAAGATCTTTGACATACCTCATGAAATCTTATGAGTTATGAATAACACATCGAAAAAAAATCATAAATGTATCTTGTGGCATCTATAACATACTTACATTGCAGATTTCACAGTTATGTTGGGAGTTACATTGGGAATACCCATTATGGTATATTCTATAAATATCTTAGGAGAAACATTATCATTTACCTATGTCATGTTACCCAATTCATTGGAGAGCTATCTCTGGCTCAATCACCCTAGGTTTATCACGGAACTACCCATATACGTATTCAATTCCCAAGAACAATAAAATAAACATAACACATACAATAAACATAAAAGAAAGATAAAATTTCCACATTCCCATAACAATATATCATTTCAATATATTTACATAACAAGTCTACTATCAAATCCATTTTCAAAAACAAAATACGTAAATCAGAATATGTTATTTATTTTCCTTTTTAAAATGTTATGGCTTATTATGGAATCCAAAGATAAAATAATACCCATAGCGGTGAAAAACGTTTTTGTCACTACTCACATTAAAAAACATTCATTTTTTTCATTTAGTAAATTAATTTGTTGTGAAAAATTTCCCTTTAAATGCAATTATATGTCAAAGAGGAATATACACCGTATAAAATAATGTCGGGTATAATTAAAAGGATGCCTTAATGAAAGGAGATTGAGGCGATGTCCCATACCTCTTCTCTGACTTGACTTGTTCATTATTTAGTATCCTGAATAATAAACTAAAGGTAATTTATACTTGATCAATAACCTTTTTCAATTTTACTATTCCTTTTTTTATTATGTATTTCTATGTCATAAATAATCATATAAGTTAATAACAGTTGTTTTTTCAATATTTGGTACTTCTTTAAAAAATGAACTTATATTTACATGATATCGATGTGGTAAATTGTTCATTATATCTAGAATTATATTCATTATTTAGATATCTTATATATCATATATATCTGTTATATATATGTTTTTATAAAAGTACATAACATTAGGAGGTAAGAAAGGAACTACACTGTTCGTAGAGATAGTAATCCATATATACACATGAATGTTAATATCATTTCAATTTCATTTTTAGTGGAAAGAAAAGTTAATAATACAAAGGTATATTGTTATTTCATTACAATATCATATATAATTTCAATAATTCCATCCTTTATGAATTCCACGTATGGCATGAATGAGTCATATAACTTTGATGGGGCGATAGTCCGCACTTCCTCAAATGAAATTATCACGTTTACCCATTATGGAAAATATAAAGGAATTCCATAAATGAAAAATACATAAGTATATATACAATATAAATATATACTATATCACATATAAATACTATTCCAACATAATTTCCATCATAAGGGGTTGTTGGAGATAATTGTACAATCGTCGTTTCGTGAGGTGTTAGTTCGCCGTCCACAAAAACAGTATGTTCCTAACCCATTAGAAGGAGGTGTGTTTAAGTGTAGTAAAAATAATTATCACAAAAAAAAACTGGTATATTTAGTATACTGGAGTTATTATAATATAATGGAATAAAAATAGTTTAGGGGGTTGGACAAGTAAAATAATATAATATAACTTAAGAGAAGACGTTACCATTGAATCAGATAACTCCCATTGGATTGAACCAAAAGGATTTCATAAGGTGACTTATGCCTCTGGTAAGGCTTATAAGTTGAAGAGAGGGATCCTGAGAGATTATTTGGGTATAGGTTGGACTAACCATGGGGCTTGAGAGGTGTAAGTAATGGGTTATAGCTGAGGGTTTTTTATTTGGGGGAGGAGGGACTCTTTAGGAATGCTTCAAAAATGTTATTTTATTATCGAATTATTTTCATTTTATAAGGGTCCCAAAATCATTATTGTCGAAGATAAGATGACTCTTGTTCAAAATAAAATCCTCCAATTTTAATTTTTCAGGTTTAGGAAATATTTTAAATTTTTATAATCATATTTATTTAAATCATTCATTAATTATGTAAACACTGCATCATAATTATGCCAAAAATAATTTCATTTATTTTATGTTTAAAATTTATAAAAAAAATACCATGATGTAGTAAATTTTTTTAGTTTTCCATTTAATATGACTATATTAAGAGATAGCTTATATAACCTCATTTATGAATTGATTTACTAAAAGATATATGTTTTTGACATTTTATTTTGTTACTTTAAATTAATAAATATAAAGTGTCATTATCACTCTTATGTGGCTCCATGGGGTCCCAAAATCGACCCAAGGATGCCCATGGTCAGAAATGTATTAACCAATATGATTAGGACAAGTGATAGAGTAATTTAGTATAAATATAATATTATTTTTACCTTGATTACCTTATTTACATTTAACCAAAAAAATAAAACTCACAAGTTAATATTCATCAAAAAAAATTATCTTATAGAACCCCATTTTAAATAATAATAACAACTAGGTATGTAAGACTTTTGAAATTAAATTTACAGAGTGGTAAAATTCTTTTTAATTAAATAAGTCTATTTTTTAACTACTACTAAGTGTTTTCACTATTCATAAAAAAAATTATGGTTTTCATAAAAATACCAAACATTAAGCCTAAGATATATTTGATATTTCAAATTCTAAAATTATTTATATTTTACAAAAGTAAAAAAATATAATTTATATTAACTAATTTTAAATTAATTACCTTTTACATGAAAAAAATCATGTTTTTATGAAATAATAACTATCCAAAGATTGGATCTTGTTTCTGTCCAATTTCAAAGTAATATTACTTATAATGACAAAATTTTGATTAAATGGTTAAAATTAAATCTAATTACACTTTAATAATAATTAAATAGGTAATTTATCCATGTAATTAAATTTGATTAAATGGAAGTTTCAAATTAAAATCTAGTATTTTTCACTATTCATTTAAAAATGAATTTTATCCGAATAATACCAAAGATTTACCCAAAGTAAATTTTGATATCCCGATTCTAAAGACAATAATTATTTTTTCAAATAGAAAATATAAAATTTACCCAAACTATATTTAAGGAGGGTTCTCCATTAATATCCAGTAAATCGGCCTTTTATAGAATACTAGAGTAATTTTGCTTAAATTTATTTTCATTCACATTTTAAGCCTCTAACTTTTATTGGATAAATGCAAAAACATTTAGAAAACATGTATAATCATATTGTAGTTAGTTCTATTCATTCCATCCAAAAAAAGGATAGGAATTAACTAAAATTAAAAATAATATTATAATATTATTTTTTAGTATGACTCGACATTGTGTGTAACATTAGCCTTCAAATATACACGTTGTTTCGTAATAGGTATTCCAATGAACATAACCTCACCTTTAAAATAAAATTAATATGTAATTCACAAATATTAATAAATATGAAAATGTATAATTCTTTATTTACATGGGATGTTACATCCGTCACTCCTTTTGGAAATTATGTCCTTGAAATTTTATTCACTTATCAAATATGTTTGGGGTATTTATCCCTCATAGAATTTTCAGATTACCACATTGCATATACAACCATATAAGTTTTCCACAAAACCTTTACATGATGAGTTTCCTTATTCCACCATAGCTTCTCTCCTCGGTCAATATTGTAGACTCGTTTCTCCTTATAAGAGAGATTCTCTTCCAAATAAACTACCTCTGGGTGCAAAACATGATATGGATCTGGCATATATTTTTCTAAACATTGAAACATGAAAAACATTTTTTTCATGGGAGAAACATGGAGGTAAAGCCATTTTGTAGGAAAATAATCAAAATTTCAACTAAATTTTATAAGGTCTAATAAACCTCAGACTCAACATTCCCTTTTTACCAAAACACATCACACTTTTCCTTGGAGAAACTTTGAGAAATACACGATCACCTACCTCTAAAAATAGATCCTTCCTATGGTTATTCACATAACTTTTTTCTATGCTATGAGATATTCTTATGTGCTTCTTAATCAGTTACACATTTTCGACCATCTCTTCTACCAATTCAATTTCAATCAACTTCCTTTCACATATTCATCCCAAAAAGATAGAGTTCAACGCTACTTCTAATATAATTCCTCAAATGAAAAAATTTTTATACGGGAATGAAATATTTTATTATAAGAATACTCAGACAAATAAATATGTTGGTCCCAAATTTCCTGGAATTCTAGTAAAAAATCATGTAGCATATCCGCCAAGGTTGGAATTGTTCATTCAGACTTCCAATATGATTTAGAATGAAAAGTTTTACTAAAGATTAATTAATTACCAGATTTCTTCTGAATGACCTTTCTAAAGTAATAAGTAAACCTGGGATCATGATTAGATATAATGGAGAGGGTAACCCCTTCCAACCTGAATATCTCTTTAACATACAATAGAGAAATTTGATCTAGAGACAGTGTATCTTGAATAGGAATGAAATGAGATAATTCAGTCAATCGATCAATAATAATCCATATTTCATTATTACCTCAAGATGTATTTGGTAATTGCACATCAAAGTCGATGTATATATTTTCCCATTTCCACTTTGGCACTGATAAAAACTGAATCATCCATTTCAGTAACTATCACTCTGTTTTAACCAGCTGACAAGTCTAACATTTCATAGTAAAGTCAGCAATATATCTTTTAATTCCATCCCACTTGTTATACTCTTGAAGTTCTCTATAAATATTTGTACTGTCAAGATAAACATAAAACAAAGAACTATTATCTTCACATAACTAATTATTCTTCAACTGTTAATCACAAGGCAGACATAACCTCTTCTAAAATCTCAAAATACCATTATTATCAATGCTAAAATCAGGAAACATACCCTTCTAAACCAACACTACATTTTTTTGCAACTCACAACCTTCGTTCTATGCTTGCTTAATTTTTTATGATAGAGATGATTTCTCTAACACCTGAATCCAAACATAGGAATATTCGACATTAAAAACTTCTTTGACAAAGTTCCATAAATCAAAAACCAAAGGACCTCATTCCAAATGTTGCATAACTAATGATTCATTACATTATCGACTCAAATCATCATCCAATTTATTTGCCATGTCGAGATGGTAATGAATTGTGAAATCACAATCCTTGATTAATTCCATCCATCTCCTCTATCTCATGTTTAATTCATTCATGATTGAATGTATACTATAAACATTTGTGGTTAGTATATAACCCACATTTTACTCCATAAAAATGATCTGTCTAAATTTTTAAAGAAATAAACAAAAGTAGTTAATTTCAAATCATTTGTAATATAATTTAACTCATGTCGTTTTATGTAACATGAATCAAAAGCAATTACCTGATCATTCTACATAAGAACACAACCAAGTATATTCAAAGAAGCATCATTATAGATAACAAACTCAAATTTTTTATATGGAAATTCAAAAATAAGAGATTTCACCAATCCTGTTTCCAATTCTTGAAAACAATCATCACATTATATTTTCCAAATGAATATTACACATTTTAGGGTTATCTTAGTCAATTGGAAATATAACCATGGAAATGTTTCTACAATCATTTGGTAATAACCATCCAAACAATGAAAAATATGTATCTCAGTTATATTTTTGGGTCTTTTCAATTCTTAATCAACTTTTATTTTCCAAGGATTAATAGTTATAACATTTTTTGAAATAATGTAAATAACGAATGAACATTTTTGTAACCAAAATTCACACTGTATGAATATCCCAAACAGTTAATTTTCATTTATGGTTAACCAGACAATGCATAAATGACATTCATGTTCCTCTTTAATTTTACAATAAACAAAAATATCATCAATGAACACAACCATAAACATATCCAAGAACTCACATAAAATTCTAGTCAAAGGATCTAGGAATACAATAGGTGCATTGGTTTATCCATATGTAATAAAAACAAATTCATAATGGACATATATAGAGTGAAACACAATCATCAGAATGTTTGATTCAATTACATTCAACTAATGGTACCCCTACCTCAAAATAGTCTTCGAAAAATATTGAACTCCCCGGAGCTGATCAAACAAATCACTTATATGAGGCAAATAATACTTTTTCTTAATTGTGATGTTAATCAATGCTCGAACTCAATGAAAAGTATCATTAAACCATCTTTCTTTTTAACAAACAAGAAAGGGGAACCCCATGGTGACATTGTAGGTTAAATAAAACCTTTATCTATTGACACCTTCAATTGCTTCATTAACATTAAAGGTTCAATTTGATTTGTTCGATAAGGGTGTTTTGAAATTGGCTTTAAATGAGGAACTAAGTCAACAACAAAATAAACTTCCCGATCAAGTTTAATACCCAAAAACACATCAATAAAAACATAAATGTACTCATTTAACACTGGCGGAACATTAATTGGAATAGTTTCTTGGTTTTCAACAATACGTGTAAGGCAACATTCATTTCCATATTTTACTAGTTTCTCAACTTCGTAATATGTTATCAAAGGTTTGGTTTCATTCTTGTACCTAAACTAAGAATATTTCTAAAAACAAACCTCTTTAGCTCTTCAGTCAACCCAGAATGATAAATAGTAAGCCAATCCATACACAAATTAACATTAAACACTACTGAACAAATAACAATAAGGTTTGCATTTAGGTTCATTCCATAAACAAGGAAATGAAGGTTTTTATAATTTATTTTTCTCTCAACATTTCCTCCCATTTTTTACCATATGTTCATGATTCATATATTGATATATAATTCCCAATTAAATTGAAATATTATCTGAAATGAAAAAATGTGTAGACCCAGAATCAATCAAAACATTGGAATAATCTAAACAAACAAATAGTGAACCTGATATTACTTCAATTGATGGACCAACAACTACTGAATTAGTTGAAAAGTATTTCACCACACCTTTATTCTTGTAGTCTTATTGCTTTCACTCAGTTGAGTTCTTCGTCATACACTCATTTTCATAATGATCCATTTAATTGCACTTAAAACATTTTAATTATTATAAAATATATTTTGACTTTTCCATTCCCTGATCTTTTTTAGTGCAATTAAGCTCATTATAAACCTTTTTTCAGGAAACAAACCATTGAATTCATCCCAATAATGAGCATCAATCTCTTCACTATCCTTGATATTTTTCACCATCAACCACCACAAATCAGCTTAACCTTTAAATTAGTAAACAACGATACTAACTTTTTGATGTTATAAAAACCCCATGACATTAAAAAAATTCCAACGCTTTAATCCACCCATTTCCTAGCAGATGGTCAGATGATCATCTGAATGATGGGGGTGTTGACTCATTAAATGATCCACTACTAACATGTTCTTTTGTGGTTGATATATATGATCTCATACAAAAACACCACATCAATTATAGTTTGATTAAACTATTTCATCCCTACAAAAAACTATTTAGATCTGATTCTAACATTCTATGGTTGTTGATTTGGAAGGTTTTCGTCCTCCTAATGTTGTCTCATCATAGCTGCCTTGTTTCCTCTATGAAAAAACATTCTGAGAAAACATATATTAGGTGAAGAAACATGGTAATCTTAATGTTCTATATCATTTCAATATTAACATAAATTAATTTATGGATATGAATTTTACAACATCCCAACTTCTAATGTTTTCTAAACTGACCTCTGATACCAACTATAAGGACCCATCTTTAAAAAATTACATAATATGGTAATAAATGGATAATTCACATTGAGGATCATTTCAGGTTTTCTGTTTTAGAGAATTAGGCAATAACTATTAGATTACATCCCAAAAATTACAAAATATACACTTCTACATAGTTTCTATTTTTTTTCATAAAATAAAAACTCTTCAAAAAAATTGAGTCAGGTGTAGTTCCATGTTTTATACATCTTGACAATTCATTGATCCCACCCCTGTCCCTATTCACCATTATGTCTTGTAAAAAACATTGAAAAACATGGGGATGAGCATAAAAAGCTCAGTATGGGTTATAAAATATACAAAGAAAACGTAAGTCCATCAATACATATTGGGAATAACATATTTAACTTACCTCATGAAATCATAATATTTATGAATAACACATAGAAAACATAAATTATAACAGTAACTTGTGGCATCTATAACATACATAAGTTGTAACTTTCATGGATATGCTGGGAGTTACATTGGGAATACCCTTCACAATACATTCCAAAAATCTCTTAGTAGACACATTATCGTTTACCTCTGCCACATTACCCAATGAATTAGAGAGGTATCTTGGGAACACCTACCCTAGGATTACCATGGAACCACCCATATATGTAAAAAATTCCAAAGAACCATAAAACATTCATAACACATTAAATAATCATAAAGTAACGATAAAATTTATACCTTTCAATGATAATATATCAGATAAATATATTGACATAAAAAACTCATTATCAAAACCATTTTCAAAACCAAAATACATAAAAGATTATTTGAAATTTATTTCCCTTTTAAATGCATTGTGACTTGATATGGAATGGAAAGATAATATAATACTCGTAGTGCTGGAAAAGGTCATTGTCACCGCTTACCCTAGAAAGAAATAATCATTTTTTTTCATTTAGTAAAATTATTCATAGAGAAAAGAGTAGATTTGAATGAAATTAAAATTAAAAGGGGTTTATACACTTACAATATAATTTCCTGTATGAATCAAAGTATGCCTCAATGAAAGAAGATTGAGACAAAGTCCCTAACCTCATATATGACTTGACTCGTCCGTTCTTTAATATCATGAATAATAAACTAAAGTTAAATTATATTTCTTTAAGAAACTTTTTTTATTTTATCATTCCATTTATATAACATATTTCCATGTGATAAAAAATGTTTAATCAATTAAGTTAATAACAGTCGTTTTGTCGATATTTTGTACTTGAGACAAAAATTAACTTCTTAAATTTACAAGTTTCCCTGGTGGTCAAAATTTCATTATCTCCAAAATGATACTCATGATTTAGATATCATATATATTATATATATCCATTATATATATATATATGTATTTATAATATTATATAACATATGGAGGTATGAAATGAAATGCACCGTTAATAGAGACAAAAAGTCTTACATACACGTGAATGCTACATTAATTTCTATTTCGTGTTTAATAGAATAAAATAACAATAATAAATATTTATATTATAATTATATAATAATATCATATATAATTTAAAAAACACCTTATTTTATACATTCAATGTATGGAATGAATGTGTCATATCATTTTGAGGTGGTAGTAGTTTACACTTCCTCCAAAGAAATTATCACGTTTACCCATTATTGAAACCAAAATGGTATTCTATAAATGAAAATTTCAAAAGTATAGAGATAATATAAATATAACATATATCATATATAGATAAAATTCCATCATAATGGAAACCATAAGAGGCAGTTGTAATGAATTTAATAATCATCGTTTCAGGAGGCGTCAGTTCGCCGTCCACAGAAACAGTATGTTCTTTACCCATTAAATTGAGTTGTGTGTTAGTGTAGTACAAATAATTCAATTAAATTCATGCTATTATATTTATTATTCCAGTGTTGTTATAAAATAAAATTAATAAATATAGTTTATCTATTGGAATATTTAAATAAAAGAAATGAGCTTATGAGAAGACGTTACCTTTGAATCGGGTAACTCCCTTTGGGTTAAACCCAAAGAATATCTTGAAGTGAATTTTTCTTAAGGATGGGATTTTAGGTGAAAGAGATAAATCTTGGGAATTGTACAGGTTTTTGGTATTGTTTTATTTTTTATAATCTTATTTATTTAAATCAATCATTAATGTTGTAACATCCCAGGTAAATAAAGAATAAATAATTTTCATAATTTTTAATATTTACGAATTAAATAATAATTTTATTTTAAAGGGGTTGCTATGTTCGATAGCGTACCCGATACGCAATGATGAGTTTCTTTGAAACTTACGTAGCACACTAGTAATATAATAATATTATTTTAAATGTTAATTAACAAGTAGCCGTTGTACTGGCGGAAATGGATTGAAATAACTAAAATATGATTAGATATGTTTTTAAATGTTTATACATTTACCCAATAAAGGATAAATGCTTAAAATACGGAAAGAGTTCAATTTTAGGGCATATATACTCTAATTTTCACTAAAGGTTCACTTATCACCTTTTGACGGAGAACCGCCATTAAATATGGTTTTGATCGATCTTATAAATTCTTTTGGACCAAATAAAACTCTTATTAATAATCGGGACATCAAATTTTACTTTGTGTAATTTTTTGGTATTTTTCTGATAAAGTTCATTTTTTTTATGAATAGTGTAAAATGTTGTATTTTAATTCAAAAACTCTTTTTAATCTAAATTATTTATATGATTAGATTATCTTTTGAATTGGTTTTGAAGTGAAATTAGAATATATTTTTACCAGTTAATCCAATGGTGGTCATTGAAATCAATTTCACTTTGAAATTGGACTTAAACTGGTGTCAATATTTTGATACTTATTGTTTCACAAAAACACGCTATTTGTCATGACAGCGGGAATTAATTATTAAATTAATTAATTTGACTTATATGTTTTTAATTTTGTAAAATGGACATCATTTTTGAATTCGGAATATCAAATATAGCTTAGGGTGAATTTTTGGTAATTTTCTGAAAAACTTCAATTTTTGATGAATAGTGAAACCACTAAGTGGTAATCAAGCAAACTGATTTTTCAGTTAAATGAAAGTTTACCACTAATGTGTATTGAATTTTAGAAAATCCGACATAAATGGTTTTCATTAATAAGTAAAATGTGGTTCAATGAGGTTAAAATAATTTTTTGGTGAATAGTAACTTTTTTTCATTAATCGCGATTAGAGGTAATTAGTGTAGTTTAAGGTAAAAATGGTATTATAAGAATGTGAAAACACCATGAAACGTGTCCTAAACCTATTGGGTGAGTCATGGCCGACCAAGACAAGCCATGGGCCAACTTGGGGACCCCATGGAGCCACTTTAGTTGGAAAATGACATTAATATATTTTTATTTAATGTTAAAGTGAAAATGACACTAACATAAATTGTTTTACTAAAATAATTTTTGAGTGGTGTTATAAAAGTCCAAATTTTGATTATAAATATTCATTAGAAAGATAAAAATATTTCCTACATCATAGTATTTTTTATATGATTTTTAGACATTAAATAAATTAAATTATTTATGACATAATAATGATGCAGTGATGACATCATTATTTGGCGATTTAAATAAAATGGAAAGATAATGAAAAATCTAAAACCTAAACATGTCCAAAACCAACTGGATGAGTGGATTTCGAACCCTTATCACTTTATCCACGAATTATATCAATGTGGGACCTTTTAAAACCGAAACACATTTTCAAATAAAGTAATATTTTGTTACTTTCCAAAAGTGCCCCTCCTCTCCTCTTATAAAAGGCCCCCACCTCTACCTCATTTCACACACTTCTCAAGCCTTTGGCTCGGCCAACCCCTGCCCAATTACTCTCTACACATCCCTATCCTCATCCTATAGGATTCCCTTTGGGCAGAATCCTTTCAAAGGAAGCCTTTAGGCTCAAATCAAAAGGGAGTCACACTTTTAAAGGTAATTCATTCTCTCTTGTTCATTTGTTTTATTTTGCTTCTCCAACCCTCTAAACTCTTTTTATTTACTTCTTTTGTAACAACACCAGTATCTTCAATATACTAGGATGTTGTTATAATATTTATTTGAGCTACACTCTCACACAACTACATCAAATGGTTAAAGAACATACGGTTTCTGTGGATGGCGAAATTCTGCTTCCCGAAACGATGATTGTTCAATACTCATTTAACACCTTCAAGGGTGGCCATTATGATGTCACTATTTTTATATATGATATATAATATGTTTATGTTTTCTTTAAGCTTCTGTATTTTTCATTTTTGGCATACCTTTATGGTTTCGATTATGGGTAAACACGATATCTTCATTTAAGGAAGTGCGGACTACCGCCCCCTAAAAGTGATGTGATTCGTTAATGCCATATGTGGGACGTGTGAAGGATGGATTTAAAGTTATTATATATGATGTTATACTGGAATTATAATATACCTCTATATCATTTTTATTTCTTTCCATTAAAGTATGAGATAGAAATTAAAGTAGCGTTCATGCGTACGTGCGGCTTACCGTCTCCATGAACGGTGCATTTAATTTTTTTCCCCAAATGTAATGTACTATTAAAAGTACATGTATATAATGGATATATATAATTAATTATATATCTAAATGATGAATATAATTATGGAATTAAAATATACATACCTCTCATTTAGTTTTAATTCCATTAATATGACAAAGAAATGAAAGTAGCGTTCATGCGTACGTACGACTTACCGTCTCCATGAACGGTGCATTTCATTTCTTACCTCTAAATGATTATGTAATATTATAAATACATGTATATGCTGGATATATATGATATATATGATATCCAAATCAGGAATTTCATTCTAGATATAAAGAAATTTTGACCACACGAACAACATGTAATTGTAAGAAGTCCACTTTCGACTTAAGAACCAAATATTGAGAAAACAAACACTATTAACTTAAATGGTTACATAATGTTTATAACATGGAAATAAGTGATATAAAAGGAATAATTAACGTTAAAAAGGTTCTTAATCAAGTATAAATTAACTCAAGTTTATTATTCAGGACGTTAAAGAACGATCGATTCAAGTCGGACCCGAGGTAAGGGACTTCGTCTCAATCTCCTTTCATTGAGGCATATTTCGTTTTATACACAACTTTCTTTTATACGGTGTATAAACCTTTTGACTTTTAATTTTATACAAAAGTAATATTTTTCTACGAAGCGTTTTACTAAACGACAAAAAGGAATGTTTTTTTAACGTACGCGGTGACAACGACTTTTTCCGCCACCGCGAGTATTTTTTGATCTTTGGCTTTCTCAACAAGCCGTAATGTTTTTAGAATAAAATAAATACCATATAATATTTTATGTATTTTGGTATTGAAAATGGTTTTGAAAAAGGATTCTATTATGTCAATATATTTATGATATATTGTGATTGAAATGTGGAAATGTTATCATTCCTTTATATTGGTTTTATGTTTTATGATTTTATATTGGTACTTGGACATTTTAACGGGTGGTTACGTTATAAACCATATGACTGGTGGTGCCGTGAATACCAGGACGGGTGGTTACGTTATAACCTCCAATGCATTGGGTATGGAAATCGGCCGTATGGCTATTCCATTAAGTATGTATGGAAATTGGCCGTATGGCTATTCCATTAAGTGATATGTGTGGAAGTCAACCGTATGGTTATTCCACTTAAGTATGTTTATGTCCCAAGTTACCTTTATATATTCTATGTGTTATTTTTATGGGTTTTATAGTAATCCTTTGGTTACAAAAAGGTAAGTAATGATACTTTATTCAGTGAAGATTTTTTTTTACTACTTCATGAAGGTGAAGGTATTACTTTGATATAGTATACATGGTTTACTTGATGTTTGAAAAACTAACAGTTTTCATTCTTTTTGTATCCCTTACTGAGCTTTTTATGCTCACCCCAAGTTTTTTTGAAATGTTTTTCACAGGACTTAATATGGAATAATGTCAAGGATGGGATCAACGGAATGTCATGCTATATAAAACATGGAAATATACATGTTTCTTTCAAGAGTTTTTTTTATTAAGGAAACTCATTATAAGTGACTACTTTGTAATCTTTTAATATGTAATAGTTATGTTCTAATTCTCTAAAACTCTAAACCTGAAAAGATCCTCGACGTGAATTATTCATTTAATTCAATATTAAGTAAGGTTTAAGGCTGGGGCCTTATAGTTGGTATCAGAGGACGGTTTAGACAACTTTAGGAGTTAGAAAAGTGTTAAATTATAATATGATTGAAATGATATAGAATTTACGGATTACCATGTTGCTTCGCCTATGATATTTCTGTGTTCAGAATGGTTTTCCGCAGAGGAAACAAAGCACCTATGTTGGGACGACATCAGGAGGAAGATAACCTTCCAAATCAGCAACCTGAGATGGTCGGAATCGGAACTGAACAGTTTGATGAAGTGATGGCACAGTTGACTTAGGCTATAAATGGTGGTGGTATCCATGCACGAGATCAGCCAAATCAACCGCAGAGGAACATGTCAGTGGTGGAACATTTCATGAGGCAACATCCCCCATCATTCAGAGGATCATCTGACCCTGTGCAAGCTGAAGGGTGGATTAAAGCACTAGAGAAGATTTTTGATGTCATGGGGTGTTCAGAACATCAAAAGGTTAGTCTTGCTGTTTACCGTTTTGAAGGTGAAGCTGATCAGTGGTGGTCGATGGTGAAAAATATAAGGGATAGTGATGAGATTGAGGATCTTCACTGGGACGAATTAAAAGGTATGTTTCTTGAGAAATATTTTCCTAAGGTGGTTTGTCTTAGGATGGAAAAACAGTTCCTAGAATTGAGGCAGGAGGATGATTCAGTGGCTGCTTATGAAGAAAAGTTCACTCGATTGGCAAGGTATGCTCCAAACTTCATACGAGATCTTGATAGTAAAATAAACCGTTTTTACTCAGGATTACAGCCAAAGTATCGAAGGGCTTTAGCTTCTTGTGAGTTCAAAAGTTATCAAAAACTTGTTCGATGTGTGGAGAAGGTAGAAATGGAGTTTGCCGATGATCACGTGTTCTATGACAAACAACAGAATAAGAGGTCTAGTTGGCAGGAAAAGGGGAAGAATTCATCAAAGAAGGAAGGAGGTAAGAAAACCAAATATCCATCCTGTTAGAAGTGTGGTAAAATGCATCCTGGAGAATGTTTATCCAAGTCTGGTAAGTGCTTTCGGTGTGGTAAGTCTGGTCATATTGCTCGTAACTGTAAGGAAGATGATCTAGCAGGAAATGAAAAGCCAACGGTAAGATGTTTTAAGTGTAATGAAATGGGTCATTATGAAAATGAGTGTCCAACAAAGAACTAAAATGGGGGAATGCAGCTAGAATACAAGCAGAAAGGGGTGGTAAAGTCATTTGAAACAACTTCAGCAGATGTTGGGCCATCGAATGAAGTGGTATCAGCTCCAGGGAGCTCAGTATTTTTCGAAGATTGACTTGAGGTCGGGGTACCATCAGTTGAAAGTAAAAGAAGCAGACGTTCCGAAGACTGTGTTCCGTACTATATATGGCCATTATGAATTTGAAGTTATGCCTTTTGGGTTAACCAATGCACCTGCTGTATTCATGGACCTTATGAATAAAAATTTCCATGAGTTCTTGGATAAGTTTGTGTTTGTGTTTTGAGGTTTGTGAAGAGGTTATGTGTGCCTTGTGATTCACAGTTGAAGAATGAGTTGTTATGTGAGGCTCATAGTTCTCCATTTTCAGTTCATCCTGGCAGTACTAAGATGTACAAAGATCTGTGGGAGTATTACTGGTGGGATGGAATGAAAAGAGATATTGCTGATTTTACTGTGAAGTGTTTGACATGTCAACAGGTTAAAGCAGAGTGGCAGTTACCGAAAGGGATGCTTCAGCCTTTACCAGTTCCAGAGTGGAAATGGGAAAACATATCCATGGAATTTTTTGTGGGATTACCGAGGACATCTCGAGGTAATAATGCAATCTGGGTTGTTGTTGATCGCTTGATCAAATCTGCTCATTTCTTTTCTATACGGGATACTTTCTCTCTTGATCAACTTTCCCGTTTGTATCTTAAAGAGATAGGTTACATGGAGTTCCTCTCTCCATTGTATCGGATCGTGATCCCAGGTTTACTTCTAACTTTTTGAAATGCCTTCAGAAGTCGTTGGGTACTGAATTAAATTTTAGTACAACTTTTCATCCTCAATCAGATGGGCAGTCAGAACGAACAATCTAGACATTAGAGGATATGCTACGAGCTTGTTCTATAGATTATCAGGGAATTTGGGACCAACATATTTCTTTGGTTGAGTTTTCTTATAATAACAGTTTTCATTCCAGTATACAGATGGCGCCATTTTAGGCATTATGTGGGAAGCAGTGTCGAACTCCAACATTCTAGGATGAAGTTGGTGAAAGGATGTTGATGGGACGAGAATTGGTAGAAGAGTTGGCAGAAAAAGTTCAGCTGATTCAGAAGCACATGAGAACAGCTCAGAGCAGGCAGAAGAGTTATGCGGATAACCGGAGGAAGGATCTATCTTTCGAGGTAGGTGATCATGTTTTTCTCAAGGATTCTCCTTGGAAAAGTGTGATGAGATTTGGTATGAAAGGAAAGCTGAGTCCAAGGTTTATTGGACCATATGAAATTCTGGAGAGAGTTGGATCAGTTTCATACCGAGTGGCTTTACATCCAAGTTTATCTCAGGTACACAATGTTTTTCACGTTTCGATGTTGAGAAAGTATATGCCAGATCCATCTCATGTTTTGAGCCCAGAGGTAGTTCAGCTGGAAGAGAACCTATCTTATGAGGAACAACCGGTCCAGATTCTTGACCAGAGGGAGCAGGTGTTACGGAATAAGGTGATTCATCAGGTAATGGTTTTGTGGAAAAACCATGTGATTGAAGAGGCAACGTGGGAATCTGAAAATGCTATGAGGGATAAATACCCCCACTTATTTTGATAAATGAATAAAATTGCGAGGACGCAATTCCCAAATGGGGGGAAGGATGTAACATCCCAGGTAAATAAAGAATAAATAATTTTCATATTTTTTAATATTTACGAATTAAATAATAATTTTATTTTAAAGGGGTTGCTATGTTCGATAGCGTACCCGATACGCAATGATGAGTTTCTTTGAAACTTACGTAGCACACTAGTAATATAATAATATTATTTTAAATGTTAATTAACAAGTAGCCGTTGTACTGGCGGAAATGGATAGAAATAACTAAAATATGATTAGTTATGTTTTTAAATGTTTATACATTTACCCAATAAAGGATAAAGGCTTAAAATACGGAAAGAGTTCAATTATAGGGCATATATACTCTAATTTTCACTAAAGGTTCACTTATCACCTTTTGACGGAGAACCGCCATTAAATATAGTTTTGATCGATCTTATAAATTCTTTTGGACCAAATAAAACTCTTATTAAGAATCGGGACATCAAATTTTACTTTGTGTAATTTTTTGGTATTTTTCTGATAAAGTTCATTTTTTTATGAATAGTGTAAAATGATGTATTTTAATTCAAAACCTCTTTTTAATCTAAATTATTTATATGATTAAATTATCTTTTGAATTGGTTTTGAAGTGAAATTAGAATATATTTTAACCAGTTAATCCAATGGTGGTCATTGAAATCAATTTCACTTTGAAATTGGATTTAAACTGCTGTCAATCTTTTGATACTTATTGTTTCACAAAAACACGCTATTTGTCATGACAGCGGGAATTAATTATTAAATTAATTAATTTGACTTATATTTTTTGAATTTTTTAAAATGGACATCATTTTTGAATTCGGAATATCAAATATAGCTTAGGGTGAATTTTTGGTAATTTTCTGAAAAACTTCAATTTTTGATGAATAGTGAAACCACTAAGTGGTAATCAAGCAAACTGATTTTTCAGTTAAATTAAAGTTTACCACTAATTTGTATTGAATTTTAAAAAATCCGACATACATGGTAGTCATTAAGAAGTAAAATGTGGTTCAATGAGGTTAAAATAATTTTTTGGTGAATAGTAACTTTTTTTCATTAATCGCGATTAGAGGTAATTAGTGTAGTTTAAGGTAAAAATGGTATTATAAGAATGTGAAAACACCATTAAACTTGTCCTACACCTTTTGGGTGAGTCATGGCCGACCAAGAAAAGCCATGGGCCAACTTGGGGACCCCATGGAGCCACTTTAGTTGGAAAATGACATTAATATATTTTTATTTAATGTTAAAGTGAAAATGACACTAACATAAATTGTTTTACTAAAATAATTTTTGAGTGGTGTTATAAAAGTCCAAATTTTGATTATAAATAGTCATTGGAAAGATAAAAATATTTCCTACATTATAGTATTTTTTATATGATTTTTAGACATTAAATAAATTAAATTAGTTATGACATAATAATGATGCAGTGATGACATCATTATTTGGCGATTTAAATAAAATGGAAAGATAATGAAAAATCTAAAACCTACACATGTCCAAAACAAATTGGATGAGTGGATTTCGAACCCTTATCAATTTATCTACGAATTATATAAATGTGGGACCTTTTAAAACCGAAACACATTTTCAAATAAAGTAATATTTCTTTACTTTCCAAAAGTGCCCCTCCTCTCCTCTTATAAAAGGCCCCCACCTCTACCTCATTTCACACACTTCTCAAGCCTTTGGCTCGGCCAACCCCTTCCCAATTACTCTCTACACATCCCTCTCCTCATCCTAGAGGATTCCCTTTGGGAAGAATCCTTTAAAAGGAAGCCTTTAGGCTCAAATCAAAAGGGAGTTACACTTTTAAAGGTAATTCATTCTCTCTTGTTCATTTGTTTTATTTTGCTTCTCCAACCCTCTAAACTCTTTTTATTTACTTCTTTTGTAAAAACACCAGTATCTTAAATATACTAGGATGTTGTTATAATATTTATTTGAGCTACACTCTCACACAACTACATCAAATGGTTAAAGAACATACGGTTTCCGTGGATGGCGAAATTCTGCCTCCCGAAACGATGATTGTTCAATACTCATTTAACACCTTCAAGGGTGGCCATTATGATGTCACTATTTTTATATATGATATATAATATGTTTATGTTTTCTTTAAGCTTCTGTATTTTTCATTTTTTGCATTCCTTTATGGTTTCCATTATGGGTAAACACGATATCTTCATTTAAGGAAGTGCGGACTACCGCCCCATAAAAGTGATGTGATTCGTTAATGCCATATGTGAGACGTGTGAAGGATGGATTTAAAGTTATTATATATGATGTTATACTGGAATTATAATATACCTCTATATCATTATTATTTCTTTCCATTAAAGTATGAGATAGAAATGAAAATAGCGTTCATGCGTACGTGCGGCTTACCGTCTCCATGAACGGTGCATTTCATTTTTATCCCCAAATGTAATGTACTATTAAAAGTACATGTATATAATGGATATATATAATTAATTATATATCTAAATGATGAATATAATTATGGAATTAAAATATACATACCTCTCATTTAGTTTTAATTCCATTAATATGACAAAGAAATGAAAGTAGCGTTCATGCGTACGTACGACTTACCGTCTCCATGAACGGTGCATTTCATTTCTTACCTCTAAATGATTATGTAATATTATAAATACATGTATATGCTGGATATATATGATATATATGATATCCAAATCAGGAATTTCATTCTATATATAATGAACTTTTGACCACAAGAACAACATGTAATTGTAAGAAGTCCACTTTCGACTTAAGAACCAAATATTGAGAAAACAAACATTATTAACTTAAATGGTTACATAATGTTTATAACATGGAAATAAGTGATATAAAAGGAATAATGAACTTTAAAAAGGTTCTTAATCAAGTATAAATTAACTCAAGTTTATTATTCAGGACGTTAAAGAACGATCGATTCAAGTCGGACCCAAGGTAAGGGACTTCGTCTCAATCTCCTTTCATTGAGGCATATTTCGTTTTATACACAACTTTCTTTTATACGATGTATAAACCCATTGACTTTTAATTTTATACAAAAGTAATCTTTTTATATGAAGCGTTTTACTAAACTACAAAAAGGAATGTTTTTTAACGTACGCGGTGACAACGACTTTTTCCGCCACCGCGAGTATTATTTGATCTTTGGCTTTCTCAACAAGCCGTAATGTTTTTAGAATAAAATAAATACCATATACTCTTTTATGTATTTTGGTATTGAAAATGGTTTTGAAAAAGGATTCTATTATGTCAATATATTTATGATATATTGTGATTGAAATTTGGAAATGTTATCATTCCTTTATATTGGTTTTATGTTTTATGATTTTATATTGGTACTTGGACATTTTAACGGGTGGTTACGTTATAAACCATATGACGGGTGGTGCCGTGAATACCAGGACGGGTGGTTACGTTATAACCTCCAATGCATTGGGTATGGAAGTCGGCCGTATGGCTATTCCATTAAGTATGTATGGAAATTGGCCGTATGGCTATTCCATTAAGTGATATGTGTGGAAGTCAACCGTATGGTTATTCCACTTAAGTATGTTTATGTCCCAAGTTACCTTTATATATTCTATGTGTTATTTTTATGGGTTTTATGGTAATCCTTTGGCTACAAAAAGGTAAGTAATGATACTTTATTCAGTGAAGATTTTTTTTACTACTTCATGAAGGTGAAGGTATTACTTTGATATAGTATACATGGTTTACTTGATGTTTGAAAAACTAACAGTTTTCATTCTTTTTGTATCCCTTACTGAGCTTTTTATGCTCACCCCAAGTTTTTTTGAAATGTTTTTCACAGGACTTAATATGGAATAAGGTCAAGGATGGGATCAAGGGAATGTCATGCTATATAAAACATGGAAATAGACATGTTTCTTTCAAGAGATTTTTTTATTAAGGAAACTTAGTATAAGTGACTACTTTGTAATCTTTTGAGATGTAATAGTTATGTTCTAATTCTCTAAAACTCTAAACCTGAAAAGATCCTCGACGTGAATTATTCATTTAATTCAATATTAAGTAAGGTTTAAAGCTGGGGCCTTATAAATGTGGTAAACATGACATCTTTATCATATAAAAAATAATTTTATTTATTTGATGTCTAAGAAATATAAAAAATATCATGATGGATTAAATATTTTTATATTTAAAATGAACATTTATTTTCAGAGATATAACCTAAATAACTTAATGAATGTATTGATTTAGTAAATGATATATGTTTATGTCATTTATGTCATGACATTAAATTAATTAATATAAAGTCTCTTTTCCACTCATATAAACCAAAATCAATCCAAGGATTCGCATAATCGGAAATGTGTCATCCAATATGATTAGTACACATTTTAGCTTAATATAATAATATTATAATATTTTTTTTACCTTGATTTACCATATTAAACACTAACTGCGATAAATAAAAGTAAGAAGTTACTATTCACAAAAAATTATTTTTTGTTATTGAACCATGATGTTGTTACTAATAGTAACCATATATGTGTTATTTTCAAAATTCAATTTATATAGGTGTTAAAAATTCATTTAAATAAAGATGTCATATTTTTGACTAATATTCTGTGTTTTCACTATTCATAAAAATAGAAGGTTTTTAAAAAAATATAAAAAATTCATCCTACGATATATTTGATATTCTGAATTCGAAAATGATTTCTTTTTTAAAAAATTCAAAACATAGAATTATAATTATTTAATTTATATTTAAATCTCTTTGTCCACATAAAAATCACGTTTTTAAGAAATAATAACACTAATATGATTGGCACTTATTTATGTCCAATTTCAATTTGAAATTACTTCAATGAAAAACGTTGGATTAAATGGTAAAAATAAAATATAATTTCACTTTAAAACCAATTAAAAAGAGAATCTCACCATAAAAATTAGGTTAAAAGGTAGTTTTGAATTAAAATATGATGATTTCACTATTCATTAAAAAAATGAATATTATTAGAAAAATTCCAAAAATTTAACCAAAGTACATTTTGATATCTGGTTCTGATGATGAATTTTATTTTTTCAAATAAATCATATAAAAGTTTCCAAAACTAGATTTAATGAGGTTTCACCATTTTTATCAAAGTTTCCTCAAGAATTAATTTCAAGTGTTTTATCAAAACCATTTTTCCATATAAGATGACATTATTTCATATGTGTATGTTTTAAGTATAATGTCTCTATGATTTACATGGTTTCACTTTTCTTATGTTGAAATGATATAAATTTTTTTATATGGATTATGTTATGATGACATGATATTTAAGAATCACATTCTATTACATGGGTTATTCTATGATGTATGATTTATGATTCTGTGGCACACGAAAAAAATGATTTCATTATGAGATGGGTGGGAACTATATCTCCCTCCAATTCATTGGGTAATGATTTATATCTCATGAGATAGACATGGCTGGAATGTTAAGTTAATCCTGTTCAGTAATATATGACTGGAAAGTGGAGTGAACTCGATTCAGAAAGGGACTTTGTCCACTAAGATGGTATTGGCACAATGCCTTGGCTACTATGGAAATAATATCATGTGATTAATGTTTTTCCATAATTTCAAGTTTTATTCCCATGCTATTTTATCATGATTGAAGTTCCATTATGATCTATGCCTTATGTAATTCCAGGTTTTATCTCATTGTTCAAGATTTTCATGTTTAAACATTATGGTCAAGTTTTTAAGTTAATATGTATGCGGTTTGTTTTATTTTCTCCATTCTTACCCTTACTGAGCATTTAAGATCACCCTTTATATGTTCTCTTTTCCCCAGGATATAAAGAAAGGTTTTAGGTAAGAAAACAAAAGGGGAAGATCTTTATGGGAGATGTTGAAGATCTTTCACCAGGATTAGAATATTATGTTCCATGTTTCCAAAGACACTAAACTATTATGGTCCTTGAGTGTTGTTATTTGTTATGTATTAATTATTCCACAAAAGTAATGAAATGTCCATGTAAGTTAAGATTTGGGTCTCTACAGTTGGTATCAGAGGAAAGGCTTAGTTAACCTTTTGAAACTAGGATGCAAAAACTTTAGTGAAATCCCTAGAGTTATTTCTAAGGTACGTTTAGGGATATCCATAAGGTTAAGTACAAGTATAGGTTGGAGTCCTAGAATTATTTTGACGATCATGAATAACCTAGGGTGAACCTAAGGTGTCATGATTTAAATAATTCGTGATATGTTAGACATCCCATAAGTGACTATTTATGATTATGTGGTTCCTCGTTATTTTAATTGTTTCTTACACTATGGTTTCTGGTCTTAGTCAATGGAGGGAACAAGAAGGAATTCAGTTAACATTGATTCTAATGGACAAATTGGTGACTACGATAAATGAAATTATGTAATGCCTGGAGAGGAAGATATTGTGATTATACGGAATCAGTCATCTCAATATATGATTAACAAGGGGAACTTTATTTGTATTCTTAAGTCATCAAATAAGAGGAAGATGGAATTTTATGGATGTTCTCATGGTGAGGAGAATAGAGAAAGGAAGATTGATATTTCTAAATAAGGGAAGAAAAACCTTGAGGAATACCTCAAATAGAGGGAAAGATGTTATATATATGGAGAAATTGGTCATAGAGTGACAGACTACTATACAGTCTAATGTTTTATCTGTGAAGAACAAGGGAATTACCCAACTCAATGCCCTGACCTTAGAAGTTACTTCTAAATCGAGGAAGGAACTATTCCAAGACAATCATTTAAGAGGATGGATTGAAGGGATTATGTATTGGAATTCAATAATGATGTTGTCGAGGTACTTTTATAGTATATTGAAATATATTTGTATTGGTCCATTGTATTTTTCTATACGAATATGGTATCGGTAACCATGAAAAGTGATTCAAATATTTTGGAAAGTAGATGATATACGCATAATGAAGGGATATGGAGAAAAAAAATTGTTTGATAGTGAAATGTACCGGATCCGGGTGCCATGAAATGGGTGCCCCGAACCCGGTTCTCCACGTGACCTCAAGCGCATTTCCCCAAACGCCAGAGGTTACCGACTAGCAGCGAGGGCCTAGGTCTGATAGTGGGGATACTATGCCCTCATTTTTCAAAGTGTACTGCAATGGAATACCAAAATAAACATACCAAGACAACGGAAGTGGTAAATATACACAAATAAAATAACTAAATTAGTGGATATAACCAATAGTATATAAGTGATGATGATACATGTTTCAAGTTCTATGAAAATAGCCAGATGATGTTATACATCAATACAGTACAGCAGAAAACAGAGTATAGCAAAGCAAGGAAAACAGATGGCAGCGGCATCGCGAGCCAAGGCTTAGTCCCATTCCCTCCTACTCCTTAGCAACCGTCAAGTACCTATATAGGGACTCTTTCCCCTAACTGCTCCTATAGCAACGTAATCTGTTTGGGCCGAAATGCGTGACCCAAACAGGGTGTGAGAAATATATCTCAGTAGGAACCCACTAAAGGCCTGTGCCCAACTGTGTGTAAGCATTCAATAGTAGTGTGCATTAATAAATGCAATAAAGTAAGAATTACTCAAAAGTAACAAATACCAATTATATTTCCATTTTTATTATTCATTT
The DNA here is from genome assembly GCA_963277665.1 of Viscum album. NCBI lineage: Eukaryota > Viridiplantae > Streptophyta > Magnoliopsida > Santalales > Viscaceae > Viscum > Viscum album. The sequence goes on from OY728137.1 coordinate 1,666,215,258, forward strand.
AATCCATTTAATATTAGAAATAACCACAGTGCATTTCTAAGTAACCAACTAGCGTCCTCCGACAAGTAAACTTCTACCCTCGGGTAACGAGTATCCAACACAGAATTTGCCCTCAGGCATAACAGATTTTTGCCCTCAGGCATAGGTAGTGTCACCCATAGGCACAGAATCAGTTTCCCATAGGCACAGAAGAAGTTTCCCTCAGGCCGAAAATATCTACATCCCACAGGCTAAATAGTGCAGTGCCCACAAGCTAATCTCAACAACTCCCTTAGGCTAAACAGGTAATTGGGCCATGCCCAACATATCAAATTGCAGTAAAAAAGCAATTCCTCTCACGGTAATTCTACAATTACTACATTTAAGGCATTCCCTCGGGTAACCTAGCCAAACGGATAAACAGCAAAACACACCCCCGAGGTGGTTTCGGATCCAAGCAATGATCCCAACCAGCATTTTATAATAGCAATTTAATCACCTATGCAATCCTAGTCATTAAATATAGCAATAGCCTCAGCCACACAACACCCCAACATGGGTTTGTGGCATAAAAATGCACGACAGTTGGAAAATAACAGAAAGCCACCTACCTTATACACCAACGAACGTTATACCAGAACATCGACTCCAGCAACGCCCAATAATGGCCTAGATCTGACGAAGAACAAAACCCATTAAAACGTAAATAACTTCCATTAGGAGAAGAATTGGTAAGAATAGATTAAATAGGAGGAATGGCTTACCCTTTTGGTTCCAATGAGATCATCCGAAGCCGAATCAGATTCCAGACAAACACCCGACGGATCATCAAAGGTCCGACCGTCCCCCTTTGCTCAAATATGGATCAAACCCCTCCTCTTCCAAATGAGGAGGCTACTGCCTATTTTAATCCAAAAAAACAAAGTACAAGGCATGTAATTCTGAGTACACGGCATGTACTTCTTTCATTTAACTGTTCATTTGGCAGCACCGCCACACTTTTCACCCATCCACCCGAGTACACGACAGGTACTCCTGAGTACACGGTGTGTACTGTCACCAAGCTAGAGACGACTCTACCACCTTACTATTCACTCCTACCGACTGACTACACAGCGTGTAAGGTACCACTACACAACATGTAGTCAGTTCCTACACCCCTAATCACCGACAAGGCTACACGCCCCGTGTACTCATCCCAACATGGCCAAAAGTACACGGCGTGTGGACAAAGTACACGACGTGTAGTTTCAAAATTTAGAATTTTTTCCATTTTGCATATTTTCTAAAAAACACTTAAGGAAAAGGAAAAAGAAGAATCTCGTACCTCAAAAATAAGAATCGGGTTCTTAAAAACGTCCCCCTTATAGAAATTCGTCCTCGAATTTCCCTTCCAATGGTGGTGAAGATAAAGCTCAGAACAGCTCTGGCCACTAAGCATGTACGTCAGCCTCCCACTACCAGGTCTCGTCTTGTACTCGGCCATGATGCCATAGCACTCGTACGAGGGGAACCGACCGGCCTCGGAGAAACATCGTGCTCCTGTCAAGGATATGGATCAGATTCTCCTCAAAGGAAGCATCATGCTGATGCTCAACCTCCGCATGCTGAAAGGTGTGAGACGGGTCTGAATTGTAGCAATGCAACTGAGACACGTGGAAGACGTCGTGCATGGCTTGATACCTCTGAGGTAACTACAACCGATAGGAAACCAGCTCGACTCTCTGCAGAATCTCGAATGTACCCACATACCATAGTTAATGTTTACCCTATCTCCCGATCTGCTTGTGTCCCAGCCTCGGAGAAACACATAGAAAAACCTGATCCCCGACCACGAACTCCAACGGTCTTCTGCGGCGATCAACATAAGAATTCTGATGAGACTGTGTGGTAGCCATCCACTTCCGAATTAACTGGTCTTACTCAGATGTCTCATGCACGAGTTGTGGCCCCAGTAAAGCTGCCTCACCTGCCTCTAACCAGCACAAAGGTGATCGGCATGGCCTACCATATAAGGCCTTGTATGGTTACATCTCAATAGTTTCCTAAAAACTATTGTTATAGAAAAACTCGACTAAGGGTATATGCTTCTCCCAATATCCCTCAAAGTCTAGGACACATGCGCGCATCATGTCCTCTAGCACTTGTATCGTACGCTCCGACTGGCCATCTGTCTAAGGGTGGTATGATGTGCTCAGAAGCACCTGACTACCCAGTGCCCTTTGAAAACTATGCCATAAACAAGACGTAATGGGGGTGTCCCTATCTAAAAATATAGAATGAGGGACCCCATAAAGACATATGATCTCTCGGATATACAGCCTTCCGAGCTCGTCCACACCGAAGGTCTCCTTGATCAGAAAAAAGTGATCAACCTTCGTGATTCTGTCCACAAAAACCCACATGGCATCATTGCCAAGAGGTGACCTCGGAAAACCCGTCACGAAATCCATCGCGACATCATCCCATTTCCACTCTGGAATAGGTAACTGTTGTAATAGTCCAGCTGGTCTCTAATGCTCTGGCTTCACCTGCTGATAGGTGGAACATCTCATAACAAACCCAGCTATCTCTCTCTTCATACCCAGCCAGCAGTACTGACGTCTCAAGTCTCGGAACATATTGGTATCCCCGGGATGAACTGCCCAAGCTGAAGCATGAAACTCTCACATCATCTCCTCGCGTATATCCCCTGGAACCCATACTCGTCCATGGAAATTCAAAACTTCATCATTGCATATCGTCCAACCGGGTGGAGGGTCCTCACTTTCCACAAAATCCTGTAGAACTAGGCCTTCTAAATCAGATAGCTACCTCATCCTCACTCTATCCAGGAGGGTAGAAGAATCAGCTAACGAGGAAAGATAAGTCTTCCCCTGACGTTCATGCACCTCTAGATGCATCTCAGAGAACAAAGCCATAAGCTTCCACTCACCAATGGCCTCCTACACTACATGTATCTGAGTCTTCGTGCTCTGTGCATCAGCTACTACATTACCTTTACCAGGTGTATAAGAACACTCAAAATCGAAGGACGGTAGGTACTCAACCCACCTCCTCTTCCTTAGATTCAAGTCACGCTGAGTGAAGATATACTTGAGGCTTTTATGGTCGGTGAAAACCACAAAATGCTCCCCAAACAGATAGTGTCTCCAACATCGCAACGCATGAACAACTGCAGCCATCTCGAGATCATGCATCGGGTGATTCCTCTCATGTGGCCCCAACTGCCGAGACCCGTATGCGACAACTCGGTCACCCTGCATCAAAACGACTCCCATACCAATCCCTGATGCATCACAGTAAACTTTATAGATCTTCCCCTGCTCTGGGAGTATCAGGATCGGTGCTGATGTCAACCTTCCCTTCAGGTCTAGAAAAGATGGCTCGTAAGATTTCGACCAAACGAACTTCACACCATTCTTAGTCAAACATGTTAACGATGCTGCTAAGCAGGAGAAGTCCTGTATGAAGCGTCTGTAGTAACCAGCCAGCCCTAAGTAACATTGTATCTCAAACACGTTATTAGGCTGCTCCCAAGAAACTACTACTCTCACCTTCTATGGGTCTACTGCAACTCCTACCTCTGAGATAATGTGACCCAGGAAGTGAATTTGGTCCATCCAAAAGTGGCACTTTCAGAGCTTACCATACAGCTGATGCTCTCTCAGTGTACTCAAAACGATCCCAAGATGGGTGGCATGGTCGTGTTGAGTATGAGATTACACCAAGATGTCGTCCATGAATACTACCTCAAATGAATCAAGATACAGATGGAACACACGATTAATCAGAGCCATGAAAACTGTTGGTGCGTTCGTCAGTCCGAATGGCATAACCGTATAGTAATATTGGCCAGACCTACTCCTAAATGTTTTGAGAGGTATATCAGATGGTCTAACGTGCAACAGATGACATCTGGATCTCAAGTCAATCTTCGAGAACAATTGTGCTCCACAAATCTGATCAAACAGATCATCTATCCTCGGCAAGGGATATCGGTTCTTAGCGGTCAACTGGTTCAGCTTCAGATAATCCACGCAAAGCCCAATTGTACCATCCGCCTTCTTCGCAAAAAAGACCAGAGAACCCCAAGGAGAAGTACTGGGTCAGATAAAACCCTTTGCCTATAGCTCCTCTAATTGCCTCTTGAGCTCCTGAAACTCAGGCGTGGCCATCCTATAAGGAGGAATGGACACCGGTGTAGCTCATGGCAGTAGCTCGATAGAGAAATCCACCTCACGCACCGGAGGTAGACCTAAAAAGTATTCTGGGAAGACATCCCTAAAACGATCGACAACTGGAGGGATATCCGTCTGACAAGTCCCATGGTCATCCATATATAATCTCGCAATCTGGGTTGTGACTCAACCTCACCCATGAAGCTCTGGTCCAACTCGACTCGCCTGAACATACCACTTTCCCTTGTATAGAAACTATTCGTCCTCTGGTGACGTGAAACGCACCCTGCGACGATAGCAGTCTACAAAGTCTCGGAAGGGAACCAACCAGTCCATCATGAGAATGACGTCGTAGCTCGTCATCTCCATGACATAGAGGTCCCAAAGGAAGTGACACCCACAAACCTCAAGGGGGCACTCCTTGCACTGACGCACACCAGCCGTTATAGTCCCCAATAGAGTGTCTATGGTCATGATATCAGATGAAGAAGAAACACAGATCCCAGGGCTCTCCACAACGGTTACAGAAATGAAACTATGCATAGAACCCGTATCAAAATGTATTGAAGACAAGACAGAAGCTACTAGAATAGTACCTCTGACTGTTGAAGGTCTGATATCCTGCTTTTGATGGGTCTGTTGCACTGCATATGCCTGCCCAGTGTCGTGGCCCTACGACACAGCCTGGCTACCCTGAGCTGTCCCATCCTGCTGCCTCTGCGATCCTGGTGTCTGGCTACCACGGCCAAGACCACCATCTCTACATGTACGCCCTGACGTATTCCAGTTCCTAGACTGGTAAGAATCCACTGGTCCTACTTCCGCACATGGAGTCTGCAGAAAACCCATCTCACTATCCACTGGTGGAAACGCCCTGCAAAAACACACCAGATGACCCATATTTCCACAAGCTTGACACTCAACTGGGTCTCATGGACACTACAGTCTATTGTGCTCCTCCTTGCCACACTAGTAGAACATAACCTGCCCCCCTGAAGCATTCTTCTGACTGGTATTGCTGCCCTGAGAGAAGTCCATCTTCTCTTCCTCTTGCCAGTAGAAATAACACCAGAAACTGGTGTTGAACCGCCCTCTCCCACACTACTTGATTCCCGTAGGTTCCTCTCTGTAATCAACGTCTGGTTCACAATCGCGTGTACAGTAGGAAACCTGAAAACATTTACCTGCGCTTGGATGTCATACTGAAGACCGTCCTCAAAACGCCTGTCTCTCAGTGTCTCATCACCCACCAGCACGGGTGCAAAGCGCTGAAGCTCCGTAAAGCGAGCAGAATAGTCCATCACTGACATAGCGCCCTGCTGCAGATTCAAGAACTCTCAAGCTCTATCTTCCCTCAGCATCTTGTGAAAGAATAAGTCATAGAAGACTGCCTGAAAATCTTCCCACGCCATGTCCCTGTGATGCTCTGACTGGGTGGTAACATCCCACTACCTCGTGGCAGAATCACACACAATGTAAGTCGCGAGCTTGACCCTCCGCCCTGGAGGCATCTCAAGATTCTCGGAAATAGTTTGCATCAATCCTAGAAAAGACTCTGCAGCCTGCGGTCCACCATCCCTGGAAAACGTAGGCAGATGCTGCTGCTGGAAGATACGAGTCAGCTCAGCCATAGATGTAGCAGCCTGCGGTGCTCCCTGAAAGGTCTGTATAAACCGCATAAAACCTTCACGGAACTGCGCCTTTGTGCTTGTGTCCGTTATAATAGCTGGTGCAGCATCTGGCTCTACTAAAGGATCCACTGGTAGCCCATGGCCCACCATCTCCAGAGTATAATTGTGGCCTCTCTCCTGGCGAACAACTCACGGTCATCTAGGCGGCATGACACTACAAGGTCAAATGTACGCCTTAGATTCAAGATTATCATGACCGAAAAGTGAAGGAACCAAAAAGTAAATAAGAGGAAGAAGGCTCTCAAAATTGAAAAACAAGACTAAACGGCGTGTACAATGACTACACGACGTGTACTTGACTTTCCTTCCCCTGCCCGGGTCCTTCTACACGGCTAAGCCACATGGATTCCATTCAACAAAACTACGTGGCGTGTATAATATTTACACTGTGTATACGGTGTTATTTTGAAACTTCCCGGGTCGTCTGTGACACGGCTGACTACTCGTCTTGACACTACACGGCGTGTTACACCCGTACACGGCATGTACAACACCCTGTTTCCCAGCCACACGACTAACTCCACACGATCTATCCTCGGAAAATACTACACGGCGTGTCCCACAGGTACACAGCGTGTTTAAAAGGAGGTGACACCGGCCCGTATTTTTAGTTACACGGCCGAGTCACCAGGTCACACTACACGGCATGTGCATCATTGACACTGCGTGTTCTGTGAAGGAGTTCACAGACGCGTGTTGTTAGTTACATGGCCGGACTTCGGGTCAACACTACACGGCGTGCACAAAACTACGCGACATGTTTTACCCAAGCCCTTCCCTACCCCATGTCGTCGCCCACACGGTTTGTGACATGGGAAGAGACTACACGACCTGTAGTCCGGGTACACAGTGTGTACTCAAAAAGTTCATTTTTCTTCCCGAACAGAAGAACATACACAGCATGTATAAAGTACTACACAGCGTGTATACTGGGTTTCCAGACAGTATGCCTCAGAAACTTCCCCGGAACACAGAAAATACTGAAAAACAACACCTAAGTGTCAAATTACTACCCGTGGGGGCCCATACTCCCCATGAATCAATTTTTGACATCTTATATGTGTTATAACCAACAAACAGTCAATGATCCACCAAATTCCGGTCAATGGGGGCCCATACCCCCCAAAAACCAATGTTTGGCATCCATTCTATAAACAGGCTCAAACAAAAACACCATATCACAAGGTAGTTATTTATCATGCAGTTATCACAACAGCATGCATTTCTAGCACAACAACTATCACAACAACATGCAAATTCTAATGCACCTACATGGCATGGAAACTATGCATGGAATGTGATATCTAGCATGTGACTATATGATGCATGAGACGACATACCCTCATCTCATTAGGTTTCAACAAAATAGAACCCACAGATAAAATATAAATAGCACAATCCAGGAGTGTCACCCAACGGTGAAAAAATATCAACCGTAAAATTGGAAAATCAAAAGAATGCAAAATACGAGGTAGACTGGATTTAACCTGTACACGGGTTAGCTACGTCTAGGCACAGCTTATAACCAACTACCGTTCTATCCTATCCCTGACTACAGCTCCAAATAGTAATTCAAAGAAAAGAAACACCCTTTGATACCACTTTGTAACCTCCCAGATCCGGGTGCCACAGAACGGTTTCCCCATACCCGGTTCGCCACATGACCTCAAGCGCATTTCCCCGAATGCCAGAGGCTACCAACTAGTAGCGAAGGCCCATGTCTGATAGTGGGGAAACTATGCCCTCATTTTTCAATGTGTAGCGTAGCGGAATACCAAAATAAACATACAACGACAGCGGAAGAGGTAAACAAACACAACTGAAATAACTATAATAGTGGATATAACAAACAGGATATATGTGATGATGCTATAGGTTTCATGTTCTAATAAAATAGCCAGAACATGTTATACATCAATACAGTACAGCAGAAAACAGAGTACATTAAAGCAAAGCAAACAGGTAGCAGCAGCATCGCAAGCCAAGGCTTGGTCCCATGCCCTCCTACTCCTCAGCAACAGTCAAGTACCTGTATAGGGACACTTGACCCTATCTAATCCTGCAGCAATGTAATCTGTTTGGGCCGAAAAGCGTGACCCAAACAGGGTGTGAGAAATATATCTCAGTAGGCACACACAAAAGGCCCTTGCCCAACTGCGTGTATGCATGCAACAATAGTGTGCAGTAATAAATGCAATAAAGTAAGCAGTACTAAAAAGTAACAACTACAAATTATATTTCCATTTTTATTTTTCATTTAATCCATTTAATATAATAAATCACCATAGTGCATTTCTAAGTAACCAACCAGTGTCCTCACAGATGTAAACTCCTACCCTCGTGTAACGAGTATCCAACACAGAATCTTCCCTCAGGAATAACAGTGTATTTCCCTCAGGCGTAGGTAGTGTCGCCCACAGGCACAGAATCAGCTGCCCACAGGCATAGAAGAGGTTTCCCTGAGGCCGAAAATATCTACAGCCCATAGGCTAAATAGTGCAATGCCCACAGGCTAATCATAACAACACCCTCAGGCTAAACAGGTAATTGGGCCATGCCCAACATATCAAATTGTAGTAAACAAGCAATTCCTCTCAAGGAAATTCTACAATTACCACATTTAAGGAATGCTCTCGGGTATCCTGGCCAAATGGCTAAACAGTGAAACACACCCCCGGGGTGGTTTCAGATCCAAGAAACAATCCCAAACAGAATTTTAATATCATAATTTAATCACCTATGCAATCTTATGCATTTAATATAGAAACGGACTCAGCCACACAACACCCCATCATGGGTTCGTGGCACAAAAATGCACAAAAATGCACGAAAGTTTGAAAATAACACAGAGCCACATACATTATATGCCAACGAACGTTATACCCGAATGTCAACTCCAACAACGCCCAAGAACGACGTACATCTGATGAAGAACAAAACCCATTAAAACGTAAATAACATCCGTTAGGGGAGGAATTACTATGAAAGGCTTAAGGAGGAGGAAGATCTTACCTGTGCGGTTCCAACGAGGTCGTCTGAAGCCAAATCAGATTCCAGATGAACACACGTTGGATCTTCAAAGGTCCGACCGTCCTCATTGGCTCCAAAATGGCTCGAATGCCTCCTCTGCCAAATGATGAGGCTATTGAATATTTTAATCTAAAAAAAAAGTACACGATGTGTTCTTCTGAGTACACAACATGTACTTCTTTCATTTAACTGTTCATTTGGCAGCACCGCCACACTGTTCGCCTGTCGACCTGAGTACCTGGCATGTACTATGGAGTACACTGCGTGTACTATCGCCCAGCTAGGGGCGACTCCACTACCTTACTATTCATGCATTTCGACTGACTACATAGCGTGTAAGCTACCACTACACAGCGTGTAGTCGGTTCCTACACCCCTTGTCGCCAACAAGGCTACAAGCCCCGTGTACTCATCCCAACATGGCCAAAATTACACGGCGTGTGGAAAAAGTACACGGTGTGTAGTTTCGAAATTTAGAATTTATTTTCTATTATCCGTATTTTCTCAAAAACACTTAAGGAAAATGAAAAAGAAGATGCCCATACCTCTAAAATAAGAAACGGGTTCTTACAGATAGTATTCATGAGCTCATGATTGGTATAAGGACTAAGTGATATCATGGTTTGAGTATAAATAATTTTTGAGATTTTGGTATGTGGAAAGAGTTATCTTTTGACAGCACTCATGTTTTCACTAAGGTTCTATCGTAATTCATGTTGTAAAAGAATTCATGATTAAGGTATTCACATGATTGGAATGTGACCAACAAGATTTATCTTATGATATCTGAGGGATAAATTATGGTATTCACGTGCTTGTTATGTGAAATTTCAAGTAATCATTTTCTTTATACTATGAGATTGGACAAATGTATTTTGGATAAGCCTAAAGATTGGAATGGTTTATGTTGGACATCAGATATTATTGTTTAAGGCTAGAAATTTTTGTTATAATAGTATTATTTTAGAAAATGGACAACCCGTAGGAGGGGCAACAACCCGTTGCATCAGACAAGGTTGTGGGAATCGAATCCACAACCAAAGTGCGACAGGCCTTTATCGCCTACCACTAAACTACATGAAGTCCCTGGTTAGTAGAAATTAATTTTATTTTATTAAGATGTATGATAGTTGATGTATAAGTCCATTCTGGAATCATATATTATTAACCTCAACATAGATAAACTTATGTATATTTGATAACTTTTTCTAACCTTTTGTTTGAAATAGATGGAATGACCCATCATTCTATCACATGATCTGCTAACACTTCACGAATAACAAATTGAACTTCATTTCTTTAAGAGATGAAGTGGAAATTTTTCAAGGCACGAACAATAGTGAGATAGAACCAATATCTTTTAAGTATTTCTTTTAATTCATCTACTTTAGGGAAATGATATTGAAAAAAAAATGTTGTCCTAGTGCCCTCATATCCGATTAATTAGATGGTACCTTAGATCATCACAAATTTATAACTTTTTGGTTGTTATATTTTTCATAGCCATGATCTCTACCACTCTCCATCAGAACATGATGGTTAGATTTTTCTTTCATATCCATATTTTCACCCATGTTCTCCTATAAGGAAACCCAGTGATGAGTTACTTAGGGTAATCGTTAAATTTCATACTTTAGTTTTTAAAATCATGTTTTAGTATTTCTTTTTATGATGTGGGTCTCTATAAATAGTAAATGATTTATAACCCCGACGAATTTTGAGGGCGAAATTCATTTTAAGTAGGTTAGAATGTAACAGCTCGAGATTTTATAAAAAATATTATTTCAATTTCATTGATGTCTTGTGTTGTACGCTACACCAAGATTACCTTGCACTATACACAACACCATATTCGCTTGCATTATATGAAACACTATTCTTGGATCATGTTACACACAATTTTGATAGTAGTTATTCTACAAAACATTGATTGTGTATATACATATATATATATATTCAATGTATAAATGAAATATGGTTGGATTCTGTTATACGAAACAACGAAGGAGTTTTGTATCACACGCAACCCTGACATGGCTTGAATTACACACAATCACGACCTTCCTCGATAGCGTGTGTAGTACGCAATACTAGGTTTCACTAAACAATGATATATTGTTATAATATTTTTATAGACAAGCTGTTATGAATATTATTAACTACATTTTTAATTTTATAACATTATTATTCATCTTACATATTTTATAGAACATGTTATTAGAACAAAATAAATTTTTCGGGTAAAATAAATATTTTTCAAAAAAATGCAGTTTTGCCTCCTTTTGATGGTGTACCCACCTTAAATCTAGTTTTTGACATGTTTATAAGTTCAATTTGACAATATAAAATTCTTCCTTGGAATCAGGATATTTAAATTTAATTTGGATAAATGTTTCATATTATTCTAATAACATTCATATGTTGATGAATAGTAAAAACACGCTATATTTTAATTAAAAACAAATTTTTTCATCGCAATAATTTATGTGGATAGATTATCTTTTTAATTTTTTTGAATGTGTAATTAGAATATATTTTCACCATTTAATACAATGTTGGTCATTGGAATTAATTTCACTTTGAAATTGGACATGAACAAATGATGATCTTTTGATAGTTATTATTTCATAAAAACACGCTATTTGTTTTGATAACAGGAATTACTTTTAAAATTAATTAATTCCACTTCAATGATTTGAATTTTGAAAAATATACATCATTTTTGAATTCGGAATATCAAATATAGATTAGGCTGAATTTTGGGTATTTTTCTGAAAAACTTCAATTTTTTATGAATAGTGAAAACACTGAGTTTTTGGTTAAAATCGACTTTTTATTTAAATAATCATTTATATGATTTAAATTTATTTTAGTTCAGAGTAGATATATAATAATTATATATGTTCAATGAAATCCAATGGAATAATTTTACAAAAAATTTAGATTTATAAAAATTGAATTGAACTTTTCACCGTCTTTTACCCACCTCCTAGGAGCTTTTGCAATTGTTCATAAAACATAATTTTACCGCTTCTGTGTGATGAATTTTGAAAATCTGAGATACTTGGTTAATATCATTGAGTAAAATTTTGTTCAAATAGATAATAATAATTTTTGGGGAATAGTAACTTTTTTACTTTTATATATCATGGTTAAAAATAAATAGGGTAATTCAAGGTTAAAAAATATTATAATGAAAAAAACTTACCTTAACACTTGTCCAAAACATATTGGATGAGTAACGGCCGGCCATGGGCATCTTTGGGTCAATTTTCGGACCCCATGGAGCCACTTATGAAATACAATGACACATTAGATTAATTAATTTAATGTAATGACAAAATCGACATTAACAGAAATCATTTAGTAAATTAATTTTTATATGGTGTTATAAAAGTCATATATTAGACTATAAATATTCATTATAAATATAAAAATATTTCCTAAATCATGGTATTTTTTTCATAATTTTTAGACATTAAATGAATTAAATTAATTATGACACAATAATGATGCAGTACTTACCTCATTAATAAATGATTTAAATAAATAAGATTATAATGATTAATATTTTATCCAAAACAAGTCTAGTTCTGATTTTATGATTTTAATTCAACCATGAGTCATCTTATCATCATATTTAATTATGTTTGGACCTTTTGAAACCGAAGATAAGATTATAATAAAATAATATTTTCACACTTTCTAACAGAGCCCCTCCACCACCTTATAAAAGGAGACAATTTCTATCCAATTACTCACACATCTCAAGCCATTTGGATAGTCCAAACTCAGACCCATTAAGCTCCCTACATCCCTATCCTACCCCTAGAATCCTTACATTAGGCAGAAGGCACTTCAAGAATTCGTTTTGGTTCAAACCAAAGGATGTTTCCTAAATTAAAGGTAACAGTTTATCTTAAGTTGTTTTCTTTTATTCTACTTCCCCAGCCCTTAAAATCTTTTTAATACTTTATTTTATAACAAAAAAGTATCCTATATATACTAAGATGTCTTTATAAGAAGTATTATAACTACACTTACACACACCTCTATCTAATGGATGAAGAACATAATGTTTCTGTGGATGGAAAACTAACGCTTCACGAAATGATGATTGTTCGATTTCATTCTACCGCCTCTCATGGTTTCCATTATGATGGAACTGTATTTATATATAATGCATATTATGTTTATGATTTCCATATGCTTCTTTACATTCCAATTATATCAAGACTTTATGGTTTCCATAGTGTGTAAATACGATAATCTCATTTGAGGAAGTGCGGACTACCGCCCCCTCAAAGTGATGTGATTCGTTAATGCCTTATGTGGGATGTATAAAGGATGTATTTAATGATATTATATATGATATTATACTGGTATTATAATATTCCTATGTATCATTATGTTTTAATTCCATTAAAATATGAAATAGAAATGAAAGCAGCGTTCATGTGAACGTACGACTTACCGTCTTCATGAATGGTGCATTTCATTTCGTACATCCATATGTTATGTAACATTATAAATACATGTATATGCTGGATATATATGATATATATGATATATATGATATATAAATCATGAATATAATTTTAGATATAATGAACCTTTGACCACATGAACAACATGTAATTATAAGAAGTCCATTTTAGACTCAAGTACCTAATATCGACAAAAAAACATTATTAACATAAATGGTTACATAATGTTTATAAAAAGGTAATAAGAGATTTAAAAGGAATAATAAATTTGAAAATTGTTCTTAAGAAATTTTAAATTAACTTTGGTTTATTATTCAAGAAATTAAAGAATGATCGAGTCAAGTCGAACATGAGGTAAGGGGACTTCTTAACCCAATTTCTGTTCTTTGGGTTGATCTTCTCTTTCTTTTTTATGTCATTCTTTGATTATGTGAGAAATGATTTTTTATATCTTATCATGAATTTATACCTTCTTTATGTGACCTTACAGTGAATACACATAAGTGATCTATTTTATTTTCAAAAAGTTCTTTGTATGGGATAACTTTTTCAATCACGTTTTTATCTGAGATTGTTTATTCGTAAGTATTTACTGGGGTTATATTTATCATCCATGTACAAGTTTTATAAAAATTGTTTCATATATGTTTAAATTCCAATTTTATCATTTTTTACTTTTACTACATGGTATGTATGGAGTTATTCTTTTTTTACCATACGAGGTACTTTTTGACTTTTTTAGCAAAAGTATGAGAAGACTGTTTTTTCTAACTTATACGACATGAATTAATTTTTATGGTTTTATAAAGCCTTATTTTCATGAAGCTTCCTCCAAGATATTTAATGACTATTTTCAACAAAAATATCTTTCTTTTAAAATTGAATGACGTTTTGTGAAAAGATATTTATGTTAAATATTAAAGGATATTTTCCTCAAGAATTCATTTCAAGTGTTTTATCAAAACCATTTTTCCATCTAAGATTAAATTATTTCATATGTGTATGTTTTAAGTATAATGTCTTTATGATTTACAAGGTTTCACTTTTCTTATGTTGAAATTATATCCATTTTTTTATATGGATTCTGTTATGATGGAATGATGTTTAAGAATCCCATTCTATTACATGGGTTATGCTATGATGTTTGATTTATGATTTTGTGGAGCACGAAAGAATGATTTTATTATGAGATGGGGGTGACCACTATCTCCCTCCAATGCATTGGGTAAAGATTTATATCTCATGAGATAGACATGGCTGGAATGGTAAGTTAATCTGGTTCAGTAATATAGGTCTGGAACGTGGAGTGAACTCGATTCAGAAAGGGACATTGTCCACTAAGATGGTGTTGGCAGCAATGCCTTGGCTACTATTGAAATCATATAATGTGATTAATGTTTTTCAATAATTAAAAGTTTTATTCCCATGCTATTTTATCATGATTTATGTTCCATTATGATCTAAGCCTTATGTACTTCCATGTTTTATCTCATTGCTCTAGATTTTCATGTTTAAACATTATGGACAAGTTTTTAAGTTCAAATGTATACAATTTGTTTTATTTTTTCCATTCTTAATGTTAATGATCATTTAAGCTCACCATTTATATATTTTCTTTTCCCCAGGATATAAAGAAAGGTTTTAGGTAAGAAAAAAAATGGGAATAACTTTATGGGAGATTTTGAAGATCTTTCACCATGATTAGAATATTATGATCCAAGTTTCTAAAGACACTAAACTATTACGGTCCTTGAGTGTTGGTTTTTGTTATATATTAATTATTCCACAAAAGTAATGTAATGTCCATGTATGTGATGTTTTGGGTCTCAACAGTTGGAATCAGAGGAATGGTTTAGTTAACCTTTGGAAACTAGGATGCGAAAACTTTAGTGAAATGCCTAGAGATATTTCTGAGGTATGTATAGGGATGTCCATAAGGTTAAGTACAAGTATAGGATAGATTCCTAAAATTATGTTGACGATCTTGAAAAACTTAGGGTGAACCTAAGGTGTCATGGATTAAAGAATTTTTGATATGTTAGACATCCCATAAGTGACTATTTATGATTATGTGGTTCCTCGTTTTTTTAATTATTTCTGACACTATGGTTTCTGGTCTTAGTCAATGGAGGGAACAAGAAGGAATTCCATTTACATTGATTCCAATGGAAAAATTAGTGACTACGATCAAAAAAATTATGTAACGCCTGGAGTGGAAGATATTGTGATTATGCTGAATCGGTCAACTCGATATATGATTAATAAGGAGAACTGTAGTTGTATTCTTAAGACATCAAATAAGAGGAATATTGAATTTTATGCATGTTCGAATTGTGAGGAGCATATAGAAACAAAGATTGAGATTTCTAAAGAAGGGATGAATAACCTTGAGGAATTCCACTAATGGAGGGGAAGATGTTATCTATACGGAGAAAAGGGTCATAGAGTTACAGACTGCTATGGAGTCCAATGTTTTATATGTGGAGAAGATGGGCATTACCCAACTCAATGCCCTGACCAAAGAAGTTACTTCTAAATTGAGGAAGGAACAATTCCAAGCCAATCATTTAAGAGGATGGTTTGAAGGGATTATGTATTGGAATTCAATAATAATGTTGTTGAGGTAATTTTATAGTATATTTAAATATATGTGTATTAGTCCATTGTAGTTTTCTATAAGAATATGGTACACGTAACCATGAAAAATGATTCAAATATTTTGGAAAGTAGATGATATGCGCATAATGATGGGATATGGAGAAAATAAATTGTTTGATAGTATTCATGAGCTCATGATTGGTATAAGGACAAAGTGATATCATGGTTTGAGTATATAGATTTTTTGGATTTTGGTATGTGTAAAGAGTTAACTTTTGACAACACTCTTGTTTTCACTAAGGTTCTTTGGTAATTCATGTTTGAAAAGAATACATGATTAAGGTATTCACATGATTGGAATGTGACCAACAAGATATATCTTATGGTATATGAGGGACAAATTATGGTATTCACGTGCCTGTTATGTGACATTTCAAGTAATAATTTTCTTTATACTGTGAGATTGTAAAAATGTATTTTGGATAAGCCTAAATATTGGAATGGTTTATGTTGGACATCTGATAGTATTTTTTAAGGCTATAACTTTTTTTTATAATAGTATTGTTTTAGAAAATTGACAACCCATAGGACAGGCGACAACCCGTCGCGTCGGAAAAGGCTGTGGGATTCGAACCCACAACCAAAGTGCGACAGACCTTTATCTCCTACCACTAGACTACAAGAAGTCCCTGGTTAGTAGAAATTAGTTTTATTTTATTAAGCGGTATGATAGTTGAAGTATAAGTCCATTTTTGAATCATATACGATTAAACTCACCATAGATGAACTTATGTATATTTGATAACTTTTTGTAACCTTTTGTTTGAAATAGATGGATTGACCCATCATTCTATCACATGATCTGCTAACACTTCACGAATAAAAAATTCAACTTCATTTCTTTAAGAGATGAAGTGGAAATTGTTCAAGGCATGAACAACAGTGAGATGGTACCAAAATCATGTAAGTGTTTCTTTTAATTAATAAACTTTAGGGAAATGATATTGAAAACCAAAAAATGTTGTCCTAGTTCCCTCATATCCGATGAATCAGATGGTACCTTAGATCATCACAAATTTATGGCTTTGTGGTTGTTGGCTTTTTCATAGACATGTTCTCTACCACTCTCCATCAGAACATGATGGTTAGATTTTTTTTCCATATCCATATTTTCACCTATGTTCTCCTATAAAGAATCCCATTGATGAGTTACATTGGGTAATCGTTTGTTTCATAAATTAGTTTTAAAAATCATTTTTTAGTATTTCTTTTTACGATGTGGGGTTCTATGAATTGTAAACAATTTATAACCCCGACGAATTTCAAGGGAGAAATTCATTTTAAAGGGAGTAGAATGTAACAGCCTGAGATTTTATGAAAAATATTCTTTTAATTTCATTGAAGTCTTGTGTTGTACACTACACCAAGATTACCTTGCACTATACACAACACCGTATTAGTTTGCAGTATATGAAACACTATTCCTGGATCATGTTACACACAATTTTGATAGTTATTATTCTACCCAACATTGAGTGTGTATATACATATATATATATATTCAATGTATAAATGAAATGTGGTTGGATTCTGCTATACGAAACAATGAAGGACTCTTTCATCACACGCAGCCCTAGCTTGGCTTACATTACACGCAATCGCGACCTTCCTCGATAGCATGTGTAGTACGCAATACCGGGTTTCACTAAACAACGATATATTGATATAATATTATTATGGACTAGCCGTTATGAATAGTATTGACTACATTTTTAATTTTATAACATTATTTTTCATCTTACATATTTTTGATAACATGGTATGAGAACAAAATAAATTTTTCATGTAAAATAAGCATTTTTCTAAAAAATGCAGTTTTGCTGCCTTTTGATGGCGCACCAACTTTAAATCTAGTTCTTGACATTTTTATAAGTTCAATTTTACATAATAAAATTCTTCCTTGGAATCAGGATATATAAATTTAATATGGATAAATTTTTCATATTATTCTGATAACATTCATATTTTGATGAATAGTAAAAACACGATATATTTTAATTAAAGAGTTTTTTTCATCGCAATAATTTATATGGCTAGATTATCTTTTTAATTTGTTTTAAAGTTTAATTAGAATATATTTTTAACATTTAATGCAATTTTTTGTCATTGGAATTAATTTCACATTGAAATTGGACATGAAGAAGTGATGATTTTTTGATAGTAATTGTTTCTCAAAAACACGCTATTTGTTTTGATAACAGTAATTACTTTTAAAATTAATTAATTCCAATTATATGTTTTGAATTTGGAAAAGTAGAAATTATTTTTTAATTCGGAATATCAAATATAACTTAGACTGATTTTTTGGTATTTTCTGAAAAACTTCAATTTTTGATGAATATTGATAACACTGAGTTTATAGTTAAAACAGAATTTTTATTTAAATAATAATTTATTTGATTTAAATTTATTCTATGTCGAAATAGATACATAATACTTATATATTTTTAATGAAATTCATTGGAATCTTTTTATAATAAATTTAGATTAACAAAAATTGTATTGAACTTTTCACCGTCTTTTACCCACCTCCTAGGAGGTTTTGCAATTGTTCAGAAAACTTAATTTTGCTGCTTCTGTGAGTTGAATTTCAAAAATATGAGATACATGGTAAATATCAAGTAGTAAAATGTAGTTCAATTATAAAAAATAATTTTTTTTCTAAATAGTAACTTTTTTACTTTTATTTACCATGGTTAAAAGTAAATAGGGTAATTCAATGATAAAGAATATTATAATAAATCAAAATTACCTTAACACTTGTCCAAACCGTATTGGATGAGTAATGGCCAACCATGGGCATCCTTGGGTAGATTTTTGGGACCCCATGGAACCACTTATGAAATACAATGAATCATTCGATTAATTAATTTAATGTAAAGACAAAATTGACACTAACAAAAATCTTTTAGTAAATTTATTTATATATGGTGTTATAAAAGTCATATTTTAGACTGTGAACATTCATTATAATGATAAAAAGATGTCCTACATCATGGTATTTGGTTCCTAATTTTTAGACATAAAATGAATTAAATTAATTATGACACAATAATGATGCAGTATTTACCTCATTAATAAATGATTGAAATAAATAAGATTATAATGATTAAAATATTATCCAAAACATTACCAATTCGGATTGGTTGATTTTATTTCAACCATGAGTAATTTTTTCATCATATTTAATGATTTTTGGACCTTTTGAAACCGATGATATGTTTATAATAAAATAATATTTTCACACTTTCCAAAAGAGCCCCTCCTCCCCCTTATAGAAGGAGACCATTTCAATCCAATTCCTCACACCTCTCATGCCATTTGTTTCGTCAAATATCTTCCCAATTAAGATCCCTACATCCCTCTCCTCCCCCTAGAATCCTTACATTAGGCAGAAGGCACTTCATGAAGTCCGTTTGGTTCAAACCAAAAAAAGTTACCCAAATTAAAGGAAACAGTTTCTCTTAAGTTTTTTTCTTTTATTCTACTTCTCCAACCCCTAAACTCTTTTTAATACATTCTATTGTCACAACACTAGTATCAAAAATATACTAGTATTTTTTATGAGATGTATTCGAACTACACTTACACACACATTCGTCTAATGGATGAAGAACATAATGATTCTGTAGATGGAAAACTAACGCCTCACGAAACAATGATTGTTCGATTTTCTCCTACCGCCACTCATGGTAGCCATTATGATGGAACTATATTTATATATAATACATATTATTTTTATTATTTCTTTATTATTATTTACTTTCCAATTATATCAAGCCTTTATTGTTTCTATAGTGGGTAAATACGATAATATCATTTGAGGAATTGCGGACCACCGCCTCCTCAAAGTGATGTGATTCATTAGTGTCTTATGTGGGATGTATAAAGGATGTAGTAAATGATATTATATATGATATTATACATGAATTATAATATACCTGTGTATCATTATGTTTTAATTCCATTACAATAAGAAATATAAAAGAATATATCGTTCATGTGTACGTACGGCTTACCATCTCCATGAACGGTGCATTTCATTTCATACCTACATATGTTATGTAATATTATAAATACATGTATATTCTGGATGTATATGATATATATGATATATAAATAATGTATATAATTCTGGATATAATGAACTTTTGACCAAATGAACAACATGTAATTATAAGAAGTCCATTTTTGACTCAAGTACCAAATATCGAAAAAACGAACATTATTAACTTAAATGGTTACATAATGTTTATAACATGGTAATAAGTGATATAAAAGTAATAATAAATATGAAAAAGGTTCTTAAGCAAGTATAAATTATCTTTGGTTTATAATTCAGGATATTAATGAATGATCGAGTCAAGTCGGACACGAGGTAAGGGAACATCTTAACCTAATTTCCGTTCTTTGGGTTGATCTTCTCATTATTGTTTATGTCGTTCTTTGATTATGTGAGAAATGAATTTTTATATATTATCGTTAATTTATAATTCCTTTATGTTACCTTATAGTTAATAAACATAAGTTATCTATTTCATTTTCAAAAAGATCTTTGTAAGGGATAACTTTTCCAATCTCGTTTTTATCCAAGATTGTATACTCGTAAGTATTTACTGGGGTTATATTTATCATCCATGTCCCTATTTTCTAAAAAAGGTTTCATGTATGTTTAAAGTCCTTTCAACCCATTTTTTGACACTTTCTACTTGGTATGTAAGGAATTATTTCTTTTTTACCATAAGAGGTACTTTTTGACTTTTTCGGAAAAAGTACGAGAAGAATGTTTTTTTAACTTATACGGAATGAAAGGATTTTTACGGTTTTATAAAGCCTTATTTTAATGAAGAATCCTCCAAAACATTTCATGAATATTTTCAAAAAAATATCTTGCTTTTAAAATTGCATGATGTTTTGTGAAAAGAAATTGATTTTGAAGAAAAAATGATATTTTCCTCAAGAATTCATTTCAAGTGTTTTATCAAAATAATTTTTCCATCTATGATGAAATTATTTTATATGTATATTTTTTAAGTATATGGTCTATATGATTTAAATGGTTTCACTTTTATTATGATGAAATGATATCCATTTTTTTATATGGATTATTTTATAATGGCATGATGTTTAAGAATCCCATTCTATTACATGGGTTATGCTATGATGTATGATTTATGATTTTGTGGCACACAAAAGAATTATTTCATTATGAGATGGGTGGGACCTATATCTCCCTCCAATGCATTGGGTAAATATTTATATCTCATGAGATAGACATGGCTAGAACGGTACATTAATTTGGTTCAGTAATATAGGACTGGAACGAGGATTGAACTCGATTCAGAAAGGTACTTTGTCCACTAAGATGGTCTTGGCAGTAATGCCTTGGCTACTATGGAAATCATATCATGTGCTTAATGTTTTTCTATAATTTAATGTTTTATTCCCATGCTATTTTATCAAGATTGATGTTCCATTATGATCTATGCCTTATGAACTTCTATATTTTATCTCATTGCTCAAGATTTACATGTTTAAACATTATGGTCATATTTTTATGTTCAAATGTATACGATTTGTTTTATATTCTTCATGCTTACCCTTACTGTGAATTGGATCTCACCCTTTATATGTTTTCTTTTCCCCAGGATATAAAGAAAGGTTTTAGGTAAGAAAAAAAGGGGACGATCTTTATGGGAGATGTTGAAGATCTTTCACAATGATTAGAAGATTATGTTCCATGTTTCCAAAGACAAAAAACTATTATGGTCCTTTAGTATTGGTTTTTGTTATGTATTAAGTATTCCAAAAAAGTAATGTAATTACCATGTACATCATGCTTTGGGTCTCTACAGTTGTTATCAGAGGAAAGGTTTAGTTAACCTTTGGAAACTAGGATGCGAAAACCTTAGTGAAATCGCTAGATATATTTCTAAGGTATATCTAGGGATGTCTCTAAGGTTAAGTAATAGTATATATTACAGTCCTAGAATTATGTTGAAGATCATGAATAACCTAGGGTGAAACTAAGGTGTCATGGATTAAAGAATTTTTGATATGTTAGACATCTCATAAGTGACTTTTTCTGATTATGTGGTTCTTCGTTCTTTTTACTGTTTCTTATGCTATGGTTAATGGTCTTAGTCAATGGAGGGAACGAGAAGGAATTCAGTTAAAATTGATTCCAATGGAAAAATTGGTGACTACGATCAACGAAATTATGTAACGCCTTGATAGGAAGATATTGTGATTACGTAGAATTAGTCATCTCGATATATGATTAACAAGGTGAACTTTAGTTTTATTATTAAGTCATCAAATTAAAGGAAGTTGGAATTTTATGCATGTTCGCATGGTGAGGAGCATAGGGAAAGGAAGATAGAGATTTCTAAAGAAGGGAAGAAGAACCTTGAGGAATACCTCAAATGGAGGGGAAGATGTTATCTATGTGGAGAAATGGTTCATAGAGTGATAGACTGCTATGGAGTCCAATGTCTTATCTACGGAGAACATGGGTATTACCCAACTCAATTCCCTGACCTAAGAAGATACTTCTAAATCAATGAAGGAAATATTTCAATACAATCATTTAAGAGGATGTATTTAAGGTATTATGTATTGTAATTCAATAATAATGTTGTTGAGGTACTTTTAATATATATTGAAATATATGTGTATGGGTCCATTGTGGTTTTCTATAAGAATATGGTACCAGTATCCATGAAAAGTGATTCAAATATTTTGGAAAGAAGATGATATGAACATAATGAAGGGATATATATAAAATAAATTGTTAGATAGTATTCATGATCTCATGATTGGTATAAGGACTATGTGATATCATGGTTTGAGTATATAGAATTTTTGGGATTTGTTTATGTGGGAAGAGTTAACTTTTGACAGCACTCATGTTTTCACTAAGGTTCTATGGTAATTCATGTTTCAAAAGAATACAAGATTATGGTATTCACATGATTGTAATGTGACCAACAAGATATATCTTATGATATATGTGGGATAAATGATGGTATTCACATGCTTGTTATGTGACATTTCAAGTAATCATTTTCTTTATACAATGAGATTGGAAAAATGTATTTTGGATAAACCTAAAGATTGGAATGGATTACGTTGGACATTAGATATTATTATTTAGGATATAAAGTTTTGTTATAATAGTATTGTTTTATAGAAAGAACAACTCGTAGGATGGGCGACAACCCGTCACGTCGGACAAGGCTGTGGGAATCGAACCCACAACCAAAGTGCAACAGGCCTTTATTGCCTACCACTAGACTACAGGATGTCCCTGGTTATTAGAAATTAGTTTTATTTTATTAATCATTATGATAGATGAAGTATAAGTATATTTTTGGAATCATATATGATTAACCTCACCATAGATAAACTTATGTATATTTTATAACTTTTGTTAACCTTTTGTTTGAAGAAGATGGAATGACCCATCATTCTATCACATGATCTGCTAACACATCATGAATAAAAAATTCAACTTCATTTTTATAAGAGATGAAGTGGAAATTGTTCAAGGAACGAACAACAGTGAGATGGTACCAAAATCATGTAATTATTTCATTTAATTCCTCAACATTAGGGAAATTATATTGAAAATCAAAAAATGTTATCCTAGTGCCCTCATATCCGATGAATCAGATGGTACCTTAGATCATCACAAATTTATGGCTTTGTGATTGTTGGCTTTTTCAAAGCCATGATCTCTACCACTCTCCATCAGAACTTGATGGTTATATTTTACTTCCATATCCATATTTTCACCTATGTTCTCTTATAAGGAAACCCAGTGATGAGTTACTTTGGTTAATAGTTACTTTTCATACATTAGTTTTTAAAATCAAGTTTTAGAATTCATTTTTACGATGCGGGTTTCCATGAATAGTAAACGATTTATAACCTTGAAGAATTTGCATGGTGAAATTTATTTTAAGGGGGGTAGAATGTAACAGCCTGATATTTTATGAAAAATATTCTTTCAATTTCATTGATGTCTTGTGTTCTATGCTACACCATGATTACCTTGCACTATACACACCACCGTATTGGCTTACAGTATACGCAACACTATTCTTGGATCATGTTACACACAATTTTTATAGTAGTTATTTTAGGCAACATTGAGCGTGTATATACATATATATATATATATTCAATGTATAAATGAAATATGGTTGGATTCTGTTATATGAAACAACGAAGGAGTCTTTCATCACACGTAACCCTGACTTGTTTTACACTACACTCAATCGTGACCTTCCTCGATAGCGTGTGTAGTACGCAATACCGGGTTTCACTAACAACGATATATTGTTATAATATTATTATGGACTATCCGTTATGAATAGTATTAACTACATTTTTAATTTTATATCATTATTACTCATCTTACATATTTTCTAAAACAAGGTATGAGAACAAAATAATTTTTTCGGGTAAAATAAGTATTTTTCAAAAAAATGCAGTTTTGCCACCTTTTGATGGAGCCCCTACTTGAAATATAGTTTTCTACATGTTTATAAGTTCAATTTGACAAAAAAAATGATTCCTTGGAATCAAGATATATAAATTTAATTTGGATAAATTTTTCATATTAATCTGATAACTTTCCTATTTTGATGAATAGTAAAAACACGCTATATTTTAGTTAAAAACAACTTTTTCATCACAATAATTTATATGGATAAATTAAATTTTTAATATGTTTTAATGTTTAATTTTAATATATTTTTACCATTTAATCCAATGTTGGTCATTAGAATTAATTTCACTTTGTAATTGGACATGATCAAGTGATGATCTTTTGATAGTTATTGTTTCTTAAAAACACGCTATTTGTTTTAATAACGGGAATTACTTTTAAAATTAATTAATTCCACTTCTATGTTTTGAATTTGGAAAAATAGAAATCATTTTTGAATTCGGAATATCAAATATAGCTATGGCTGAAATTTTGGTATTTTTCTGAAAAAATTCAATTTTTGATGAATAGTGAAAAATTGAGTTTTTGGTTAAAACCGACTTTTTATTTAAATAATCATTTATTTCATTTAAATTTATTTTAGGTCAAAATAGATAAATAATACATATATATGTTCAACGAAATTCATTGGAATCATTTTATAATAATTTTAGATTTATGATAATTGTATTGAACTTTTCACCGTCTTTTACCCACCTCCTAGGAGCATTTGCAATTGTTCATAAAACATAATTTTACTGCTTCTATGATATTAATTTTGAAAATCCGAGAGACAAGGTTAATATCAAGGAGTAAAATATGGTTCAATTAGATAAAATTAATTTTTGGTGAATGGTAACTTTGTACTTTTATTTACCACGTTTAAAAGAATATAGGGTAATTCAATGTTAAAAGAATATTATAATAATTCAAAATTACCTTAACACTTGTCCAAAACTTATTGGATGAGTAATGGCCGACCATGGGAATTCTTGGGTCGATTTTGGGACCCCATGGAGCCACTTATAAATTACAATGGCATATTAGATTAACTAATTTAATGTAAAGTCAAAATTGACATTAAAAGAATCTTTTAGTAAATTAATTTTTATATGGTGTTATAAAAGTCATATTTTAGACTATAAATATTAATTATAAAGATAAATATATTTCTTACATCATGGTATTTTTTCATAATTTTTAGACATAAAATGAATTAAATTAAATATGACACAAAAATGTTGCAGTATTTACCTCATTAATAATCGATTTAAATAAATAAGATTATAATGATTAAAATATTTTCCAAAACATGTCCAAATAAGATTGTATGATTTTATTTCAACCATGAGTCATATTATCATCATATTAAATTATTTTTGGACCTTTGGAAACCGAATATATGTTTTTAATAAAATAATATTTTCACACTTTCCAAAAAAGCCCATCCTCCCCCTTATAAAAAGAGACCATTTCTATCTAATTCCTCACACCTATCAAGCCATTTGGCTCATCCAAAATATTCCCAATTAATCTCCCTACATCCCTCTCCTCCCCCTAGAATCCTTACATTAGGAAGAAGGCACTTCAAGAAGTTCGTTTGGTTCAAACCAAAGGAAGTTAGCCAAATTAAAGGTAACAATTTCTCTTAAGTTGTTTTCTTTTATTCTACTTCAATGAACCTAAACTATTTTTAATCCTTTATTTTTTTAACAACAAAAGTATCCTAAATATACTAGTATGTTGTTATGAGAAGGATTATAACTACATTTACACACACATACATCTAAGGGATGATGAACATAATGTTTCTGTGGATGGAAAACTAACGCCTCACGAAACGATGATTACTAGATTTTCTCCTACCGCCTCTCATGGTGGCCATTATGATTGAATTGTATTTATATATTATAAATATTATGTTTATGATTTCATTATTCTTTTTAGTTTCAAATTATATCAAGCCTTTGTGGTTTCCATAGTGGGTAAATACGATAATCTAATTTGAGGAAGTGCGGACTACCGCCCCCTTAAAGTGATGTGATTCGTAAATTCCTTATGTAGGATGTATAAAGGATGTAGTTAATGATATTATACATGATATTATACTGGAATTATAATATACCTATGTATAATTATGTTTTAATTCCATTAAAATAATAAAAATAAATGAAAGTAGTGTTCATGTTTACGTACAGCTTACTGTCTCCAAGAACGGTGCATTTCATATCTTAGCTATATATGTTATGTAATATTATAAATACATGTATATGCTAGATATATATGATATATATTATATATAAATCATGAATATCATTCTGGATATAATGAACCTTTGACCACATGAACAACATGTAATTATAAGAAGTCCATTTTTGACTAAAGTACCAAATATCGACAAAATGAACATTATTAACTTAAATGGTTACATAATGTTTATTAAATGGTAATAAGTGATATAAAAGGAATAATAAATTTGAAAATTGTTCCTAATCAATTAAAAATTAACTTTGGTTTATTAGTCAGTAGATTAAAGAACGATCGAGTCAAGTCGGACATGACGTAAGGGAACTTCTTAACCCAATTTCCCTTCTTTGGGTTGATCATCCCTTTCTTGTTTATGTAGTTCTTTGATTATGTGAGAAATGAATTTTTATATCTTATCATGAATTTATACTTTCTTTATGTGACCTTACAGTGAATACCCAGATGTGATCTATTTTATTTTCAAAAAGATCTTTGTAAGGGATAACTTTTCCAATCTCGTTTTAATCTGAAATTGTTTATTCGTAAGTATTTGCTAGGGTTATATTTATCAACCATGTCTCTATTTTCTAAAAATGGTTTCATGTATGTTTAATGTCCTTTTTACCTATTTTGACTTTTACTACATGGTATGTATGGAATTTTACTTTTTTTAACATACAAGGTACTTTTTGACTTTTTCGGAAAAAGTATGAGAATAATTTTTTTTAACTTATACGGCATGAAAGGATTTTTACAGTTTTATAAAGCCCTATTTTCATGAAGCTTCCTCTCAAAGATTTAATGAATATTTTCAACAAAATATCTTTCTTTTAAAATTTCATGATGTTTTGTGAAAAGAAATTTATTTTGAAGAAGAAAGGATATTTTCTTCAAGATTTCAGTTCAAGTGTTTTATCAAAAACATTTTCCATATAAGATGAAATTATTTCATATGTGTATGTTTTATGTATAATGTCTCTATGATTTACATGGTTTCACTTTTCTAATGATTAAATGATATCCAATATTATAGAGATTATGTTACGATGGCATGATGTTTAAGAATCCTATTCTATTACATGGGTTATGCTATGATGTATGATTTATGATTCTGTGGAACATGAAATAATGGTTTCATTATGATATGGGTGGGACCTATATCTCCCTAAAATGCATTGGGTAATGATTTATATCTCATGAGATAGACATGGTTGGAACGGTAAGTTAATCTGGTTCAGTAATATTGGACTGGAACGAGGAGTGAACTCGATTCAGAAAGGTACTTTCTCCACTAAGATGGTCTTGGCAGCAGTGCCTTGGCTACTATGGAAATAATATCATGTGATTAATTTTTTTTTTCCATAATTAAAAGTTTTATTCACAGGATATTTTATCATGATTGTTGTTTTATTATGATTTATGCCTTATGTACTTACATTTTTTATCTCATTGCTCAATATTTTCATGTTTAAACATTATGGTCATGTTTTTAAGTACAAATATATATAGTTTGTTTTAGTTTTTCCACCCTTACCCTTACTGAGAATTTTAGCTCACCCTTTATATGTTTTCTTTTCCTAGGGATATAAAGAAAGGTTTTAGGTAAGAAAACAAAAGGGGAAGATCTTTTTGGGAGATGTTTAAGATCATTCACCATGATTAGAAGATTATGTTCCATGTTTCCAAAGACACTAAACTATTACGGTCCTTGAGTATTGGTATTTTTTATGTATTATGTATTCCAAAAAAGTAATGTAATATCCATGTACGTCAAGCTTTGGGTCTCTACAGTTGGTATGAGAGGAAAGGTTTAGTTAACCTTTGGAAACTTGGATGCGAAAACTTTAGTGAAATCCATAGATATATTTCTATGGTATGTCTAGGGATGTCTCTAAGGTTAATTACAAGTATAGGTTAGAGTCCTGGAATTATGTTGATGATCATGAATAACCTATGGTGAACGTAAGGTGTCATGGATTAAAGAATTTTTTATATGTTAGACATCCCATAAGTGACTTTTTATTATTTTGTGGTTCCTTGTTATTTTAACTGTTTCTTACACTATGGTTTCTGGTCTTAGTCAATAGAGGGAACGAGAAGGAATTCTGTTAACATTGATTCGAATGGAAAAATTGGTGACTACGATAAAGAAAATTATGTAACGCCTGTAGAGGAAGATATTGTGATTATTCCGAATAAGTCATCTCGATATATGATTAACAAGGTGAACTTTAGTTGTATTTTTAAGTCATGAAATTACAGTAAGATGGAATTTTATGCATGTTCGCTTGGTGAGGAGAATAGATAAAGGAAGATTGAGATTTCTAAAGATGGGAAGTAGAACCTTGAGGAATACCTCAAATGGAGGGGAAGATGTTATCTATGTGGAGAAAAGGGTCATAGAGTGACAGACTACTATGGAGTCCAATGTATTATCTGCGGAGAACATGGGCATTACGCAACTCATTGCCCTGACCTAATAAGTAACTTCTAAATTGACAATGGAACTATTCCAAGACAATCATTTAAGAGGATGGATTGAAGGGATAATGTTTTGGAATTAAATAATAATTTTGTTGAGGTACTTTTATAGTATATTGAAATATATTTGTATTGGTCCATTGTGGTTTTCTATAATAATATGGTACCGGTATCCATGAAAAGTGAATCAAATATTTTGGAAAGTAGATGATATGTGCATAATGAAGGAATATGGAGAAAATAAATTGTTTGATAGAATTCAAGAGCTCATGATTGGTATAAGGACTAAGTGATATCATGGTTTGAGTATATAGAATTTTTGGGATTTTGGTATGTGGAAAGAGTTAGCTTTTGAAAACACTCATGTTTTCACTATGGTTCTATGGTAATTAATGTTTCAAAAGAATAAATTATTAACGTATTCAAATGATTGGAATGTGACCAACAAGATATATCTTATGATATATAAGGGATAAATGATGGTATTCACGTGGTTGTTATGTGGAATTTCATGTAATTGTTTTCTTTTAACTATGAGATTGGAAAAAAGTATTTTGGATAAGCATAATGATTGGAATGGATTATGTTGGACATCAGATTTTATTGTTTACGGCTAATAATTTTGGTTATCATAGTACTATATTAGAAAAAGGTCAACTCGTAGGATGGGCGACAACCCGTCGTGTCGGACAAGTATTTGGAAATAAAACCAACAACCAAAGTGTGACAGGCCTTTATCGCAAACCACTAGCCTACAAGTTGTCCCAGGTTAGTATAAATTAGTTATATTTTATTAAGAAGTTTGATAGTTGAAGTATAAGTCCTTTTTTGGAATCATATATGATTAACCTCCTGATAGATAATCTTATGTATATTTGATAACTTTTTCTAACCTTTCGTTTGAAACAGATGGAATGACCCATCATTCTATCACATGATCTGCTAACACTTCACGAATAACAAATTCAACTTCATTTCCTTAAGAGATGAGGTGGAAATTGTTCAAGGCACGAACAACAGTGAGATGGTACCAATATCATGTAATTATTTCTTTTAATTCATCAACCTCAGGGAAATGATATTGAAAACCAAAAAATGTTGTCCTAGTGCCCTCATATCCGATGAATCAGATGGTACCTTAGATCATCAAAAAATTATGGCTTTGTGATTGTTGGTTTTTTCATAGCCATTTTCTCTACCACTCTCCATCAGAATATGATGGTTCGATTTTTCTTCCATATCCATATTTTCACCTATGTTCACCTATAAGGAAACTAAGATATGAGTTACTTTGGGTGATCGTTATATTTCATACTTTAGTTTTTAAAATCAAGTTTTTGTATTCCTTTTTACGATGTGGGTTTCTGTGAATAGTAAATAATTTATAACCCCAACGAATTTTCAGGGCGAAATTCATTTAAAAGGGGTAGAATTTAACAGCCCAAGATTTTCTGAAAAATATTCTTTCAATTTCATTGATGTCTTGTGTTGTATGGTACACCATGATTACCTTGCACTATACGCAGCACTGTATTAACTTGTAGTATACACAACACTATTCTTGGATCATGTTACACACAATTTTTATAGTAGTGATTCTACGCAACATTGAGTGTGTGTGTGTGTATATATATATATATATATTCAGTGTATAAATGAAATATGGTTGGATTCTGTTATACGAAAAAACAAAGGAGTCTTGCATCACACACAACCCTGACTTGGCTTGCATTACACACAATCATGACTTTCCTCGATAGCTTGTGTAGTACGCAATATCCGGTTTCACTAAACAATGATGTATTGTAATAATATTATTATGGACTATCCATAATGAATAGTATTAACTAAATTTTGAATTTAATAAAATTATTATTCATCTTAGATATTTTCTAGAACATGGTATGAGAACAAAATAAAATTTTCAGGTAAAATAAGTATTTTTCAAGAAAATGCAGTTTTGACGCCTTTTGATGGCGCACCCACTTTAAATCTAGTTTGTGACATATTTATAAGTTCAATTTGACAAAATAAAATTTTCCTTGGAATCAGGATATATAAATTTAATTTGGATAAATTTTTCATATTATTCTGATAACTTTCATATTTTGATGAATAGTAAAAACACACTATATTTTAATTAAAAACAACTTTTTTTATCACAATAATTTATTTGGATAGATTATCTTTTTCATTTGTTTAAAAGTGTAATTTGATTATATTTTTACCATTTATTCCAATTTTGGTCATTGGAATTAATTTCACTTTGAAATTTGACATGAACAAGTGATGATCTTTTGATAGTTATTGTTTCTTAAAAACACGCTATTTGTTTTGATAATGGGAATTAATTTTCAAATTAAATAATGCCACTTCTATGTTTTGAATTTGAAAAAATATACATAATTTTAGAATTTGGAATATCAAATATAGCCTAGGCTGATTTTTTTCGTATTTTTCTAAATAACTTTAATTTTTGATGAATAGTGAAAACACTGAGTTTTTGGTTAAAACTGACTTTTTATTTAAATAATTATTTATTTGATTTAATTTTATTTTAGGTCAAAATAGATACATAATACTTATATTTTTTCAATGAAATTCATTGGAATCATTTTATAATAATTTTAGATTTATAAAAATTATATTGAACTTTTACCGTCTTTTACCCACCACCTAGGAGCTTTTTCTATTGTTCATAAAACATATTTTTACCGCTTCTGTGAGATGAATTTCAAAAATCCTAGAGACACAGAAAATATCAAGGAGTAAAATTTGGTTCAATTAGATAAAAATAATTTTTGGTGAATAGTAACTTTTTACTTTTATTTACCATGGTTTAAAGTAAATACGGTAATTCAAGGTTAAACGACATTATAATAATTCAAAATTACCTTAAAACTTGTCCAAATTTTATTGGATGTGTAATGGCCAACCATGGGCATCCTTGGGTCTTTTTTGGGACCCCATGGTTCCACTTATGAAATACAATGACACATTAGAATAATAAATTTAATGTAAAGACAAAATTGACATTAACAAAATTGTTTTAGTAAATTAATTTTTATATAGTGTCATAAAAGTCATATTTTAGACTATAAATATTCATTAGAAAGATAAAGAGATTTAATACATCATTTTAGTTTTTTCATAATTTTTATACATAAAATGAATTAAATTAATTATGACATAATAATGATGCATTATTTACCTCATTAATAAATGATTTAAATAAATAAGATTATAATGATTAAAATATTATCCAAAACATGTCCAATTCAGATTGGATGATTTTATTTCAACCATGAGTCATATTATCATAATATTTAATTATTTTTTGACCTTTTAAAACCAAATATAATTTTATAATAAAATAATATTTTCACACTTTCCAAAAGAGCCCCTCCTCCCCCTTATAAAAGGAGACCATTTCTATCCAATTCCTCACATCACTCAATCCATTTGGATCGTCCAAACTCTGCCTAATTAATCTCCCTACATCCCTCTTCTCCCCCTTGAATCCTTACATTAGGCAGAAGGCACTTCAAGAAGTCCATTTGGTTCAAACCAAAGGAAGTTACCCAAATTAATGGCAATGATTTCTCTTAAGTTGTTTTCTTTTATTCTACTTCTCCAACCCCTAATATATTTATAATCCTTTATTTTGTAACAACACTAGTATCCTCAATATACTAGGATTTTTTTATGAGATGGATTCAAAATACAGTTACACACACCTCCATCTAATGGATGAAGAACATAATGTGTCTATGGATGGAAAACTAACACCTCACGAAACGATGATTTTTTGATTTTCTCCTACCGCCTCTCATGGTGGCCATTATGATGGAACTATATCTATATATAATACATATTATAAATATTATTTCCTTATACTTATTTAATTTCCAATTATATCAAGCCTTTATGGTTTCCATAGTGGGTAAATACGATAATCTCATTTGAGAAAGTGTAGACTACCCCCCCCCCCCCTCAAGGTGATGTGATTCGTTAATGCCTTATGTGGGATGTATAAATGATGTATTTAATGATATTATATAAGATATTATACTGGAATTATAATATACATATTTATCATTATGTTTTATTTCCATTAAAATAAGAAATAGAAATGAAAGTAGCGTTCATGTGTACGTACGGCTTACTGTCTCCATGAACGGTGCATTTCATTTCTTATCTCCATATGTTATGTAATATTATAAATACATGTATATTCTGGATATATATGATATATATGATATATAAATCATGAATATCATTCTGTATATAATTAACCTTTGACCACATGAACAACATGTAATTATAAGAAGTCCATTTTTGACTCAACTACCAAATATCGACAAAACGAACATTATTAACTTAAATAGTTACATAATGTTTATAACATGTTAATATGTGAAATAAAAGGAATAATAAATTTGAAAAATGTTATTAAGAAAGTAGAAATTAACTTTGGTTTATTATTCAAGAGATTAATGAACAATCGAGTCAAGTCCGGCATGAGGTAAGGGAACTTCTTAACCCAATTTTCGTTTATTGTGTTGATGTTATCTTTCTTGTTTATGTCATTCTTTGATTATGTGAGAAATTATTTTTTATATATTATCATGAATTTATACTTTCTTTATGTTACCTTACATTGAATACACATAAGTGATCTATTTTATTTTCAAAAACATCTTTGTATGGGATAACTTTTCCAATATTGTTTTTATCCGAGATTGTTTATTCGTAAGTATTTGCTGGGGTTATATTTATCATCCATGATATTGTTTTCTAAATATGTTTTCATGTATGTTTAAAGTCCATTTTACCCATTTTTTTCTTTTACTACATGGTATGTATGGAATTATTCTTTTTTTACCATACGAGTTACTTTTTGACTTATCCAGCAAAAGTACGAGAAGAATGTTTTTTAACTTATACGACATGAAAGGATTTTTACGGTTTTATAAAGCCTTATTTTCATGAAGCTTCCTCCAAGATATTTCATGATTATTTTTAAAAAAAATATCTTTCTTTTAAAATTGCATGACGTTTTGTGAAAATAAATTGATTTTGATAAAGAAAGGAAATTTTCCTCAAGAATTCATTTCAAGTGTTTTATCAAAACCATTTTTTCATCTAAGATGGCATTATTTCAAATGTGTTTGTTTTAAGTATAATGTATCTATGATTTACATGGTTTCACTTTTCTTATGATGAAATGAAATCCATTTTTTTATATGGATTATGTTATGATGGCATGATGTTTATAAATCCCATTCTATTACTTGGGTTATGCTATGATGTATGATTTATGATTCTATGGAACACGAATGAATTATTTAGTTATGAGATGGGTGGGACCTATATCTCCCTCCAATGCATTGGGTAAAGATTTATATCTCATGAGATAGACATGGCTGGAATGGTAACTTAATCATGTTCAGTAATATAGGACTGGAACGAGGAGTGAACTCAATTCAGAAAGGGACTTTGTCCACTATGATGGTCTTGGCAGCAATGCCTTGGCTACTATGGAAATCATATCATGTGATTAATGTTTTTCCATAATTACAAGTTTTATTCCCATGTTATTTTATCTTTATTTATGTTCCATTATGATCTATGCCTTATGTACTTCCATGTTTTATCTCATTGCACAAGATTTTAATGTTTAAACATTATGGTCATGTTTTTAATTTCAAATGTATACGGTTTGTTTTATTTTCTCCATGCATACCCTTACTGATCATTGGAGCTCACCCTTTATATGTTTTATTTTCCCCAGGATATATAGAATGGTTTTAGGTAAGAAAACATAAGGGGAAGATCTTTATGGGAGATGTTGAAGATCTTTCACCATGATTAGAAGATTATGTTCTATGTTTCCAAAAACACTAAACTACAACGGTTCTTGAGTGTTGGCTTTTTTATGTATTAATTATTCCACAAAAGCAATGTAATTTCTATGTATGTCATGTTTTGGGTCTCTACATGCTTGTTTCCCTTGGTTAGTCATAGTCACTTTACTTTTTAACATAATTATCTCTTGAGGAACATAAACTAAATGAATGGATAGATATATAATTCTCATACCACCAATAAAAAAATTAATAACATATACATTTTTACAAAAATATCATGAATCATTCATCATAAAATATTAAATGAATATATTATTCACAGAAATTTTATAAATTTATCATAGAACAATGCATGTATAAGCGAGTTTCGAATAAAACTCTTGATCGTAATCATAAAGAATCAGGTGAATTAAAAATGATTGTATCAGGGGATTATATCTATTGTCTACCATAATCAACATTATTAGATGTTATAATATATCATAATTCCACATTATTAATGACAATAATCTATATTTAGGATAATTCCATATTAATTTTGTAATCACTTATTTAAAATAATATATTTTTAGAATGTTATAGTATATTTTTTTAAATATATCATAACAAATTATAAATGGTGTAATTATTTAAATTAGTGGTCATTATGGCTAAAAAAATATTTTTTTTTGAATACATACAAACAAATATTGTGTTAACATTTTTGGAAAAATTTAAACGCACGTTATTCAAAAATATTTCCACAATATTCCATTGCAAAAATTAATTAATATATAATAGTTGTTAAAAAATGTGTAATATAATTTTATAACAGGAAAACATTCGCTAAAAATTTTTATAGAAAACATGGAGAAGGATTAAAATTGATTAATTTACAAAGAGATAAATATGACCTATTTTATTTGAAAGCATTAAATATTTATTTTGAGTTCAAAAGTATTGGAAAATCAATTGAAAAATACAATATCTCTAAAATCGTAGTGATAAATAAAATTAAATGGAGTTATAAGGTATTTATCAAGTATTTTACTATATATAAATCAATGTAAAAATAAAAATATTAAGAAAAAATTGAAACAGATATCCATTATGTCAATTATCATTTTTATTTTTATGTACATGAACCTCCTATAATTTATTTATTTATTAAGTTTAATGTTTTTCATGAAACATAATAATATTTATAATAACATATATTACTTAATTATGACATCATATCAATCATTTATTAATAATTGTTTTTCTAAAATCCCTTTTCTCAGTGATAACTAATTAGTTTTTCATCTATGTCATTGTTTTTCATTCGCATTCCTATAATATTAATCATGATGAACCCATCTATATACTGAAAATAAATATAAAAGTATCATATATATAAATTATATATATTTATATATAAAAATAAATATTATAGTGTTCAAAATGAATTACATCAATCATGGACTTGGTAGGTCATACGTATGCATGATGTTTTTTTATCAATTTTTTATTGTTAAAAAAACATAAATAATAATTCTTTGTCACGACCTGTCCTCGGGGCCCATGTCGTGACTACCCCAAGCCTGCCTTCAAAGTCCAGGGGCTGGCGACTAGCACCAAGGTGTAAATCCTGGTAAAAACGGAAGGCATTGCCTTTGTAAAGTAAACAAACACCATAGAGAAAGCAAGAAGAAGAAGTAAATACTAATTAACAAATGAGTACAACAGTAAGTGCGGAAAGGAAAGTGGGCCAGAATACAAACCCAAACTGAAAGTA
Organism: Viscum album; assembly: GCA_963277665.1. Classification (NCBI taxonomy): domain Eukaryota; kingdom Viridiplantae; phylum Streptophyta; class Magnoliopsida; order Santalales; family Viscaceae; genus Viscum; species Viscum album. The sequence continues at coordinate 1,666,252,132 of OY728137.1, forward strand.
AAGTACAACTCGAAAGGGAAAACAGGTACTGAAAATAAAGCCGCAATGTCGAGCCGCCCACTGGAAGTCCCACCTGAAGGGTGAGTAAAGATAGCCTCCACAGCTCCTCGGGTCCAACCGTCCACTCCGAGTACGTCCCGCCCAGTGGTCCACCTCTAGGTATCGTCCTGCTCCGCAAGCCTCAACCACGATCAGTGATGTCCGTCGTCTGCAACCAACACAACGTAGTGCAGGCATAGCCCGTGCAGGGGTGAGTATAAGCTACTCAGTAGGGACCCCACGACCCTGGAAGGTCTCCCAGAATCCACAAAGGATAATCCACAAGGAAGGATACAATCACGAAGTAACATCCGACACTGCTTAGGTATATGTCCATACATATAACTAAGTCATCAAATCTAGTACGCTCCAATATCCGAGCCCAAGTATAACCCAGTCCACACAGGAAAGTAAAACATAAATCCACATAGGATAGCACAACACAATCCAAAAAGGAAAGCAAAACAGGATTCAACCCACATAGGTATACTTCTTCAAATGACGATAGAGATGATCAGATGTAGCCACCGATTCATCTAAGCTGTCGGACCCACATAGGGTCGATAGGTACTAACCCCCACAATGACCCACACAAGATCGATCATGAAGTTGAAACCATAGCTATTGGGAAACTCTTTCTCTATCAAGTACAATGGTTATGCCGCTACAACCAAGTGCTTCCCTCTAACCTTGGACTATTGTAGTACTCCACCTATCGACTACTGTGGGTTTGCTGCTACAATCAAGTGCTTCCCACCATGGGTCTTCCGCTACAACCAAGCGCTCCCCCTCATAGACTCTAGAGGTACTCCTTATGTTGAGTACCACAGGTCTGCCGCTACAACCAAGCGCTCCTCTGCCTTGGGTCTGCTGCTACAACCAAGCGCTCCTTTGTCGTAGGTCTGCCGCTACAACCAAGCGCTCCTCCATCATGGGTCTTCCGCTACAACCAAGTGCTCTCCCCATAGCCTCCAGATGTACTTCTTCTGTTGAGTACCATGGGTCTGCCGCTACAACCATGCGCTCCTCCATCGTGGGTCTGCTGCTACAACCAAGCGCTTCCCACTGGGCTATCCGTAACACACCGAGTCGTTCGATCAGCAGTCGTCAAGTCTCAACCGGCTCTAAGGATTCCTCTCACAGAATGCTCGTTACGGGAGGGTCCAATCCACAAGCCAAGAGTTCGATGGATCAACTGACATGTAGTCCAGAGTTGATGTATCCCAAAAAGTACCGTAGTGGTCACTCCTGAACCCATGAAGGATTCCCATATTGTCTTCATTGTCGTCGGAGACGCAGCCAGCTCTAGGGTTCCCACACACAGCAAGCTCATTCGGGAGGATCCGCTCCACGAGCCAAACAGCTGATACATCAACTGACACAATGTCCGGAGTTGATGTATCAAAAAGTTCCGTATCGTCAACAGGAACTCAACGTTGCAGACGGCGCGTCAATCGGACGTCTGGTATGAGAGTTATTGTCTTTTTCGTCCTAGGGGCCCAGTTGGTTTTTAAGGCAAAACCAATCCGACCGTACTCCACCTGTGTCCAAACCTCGGGTGGAGTAAGCCAAAAGATCCGTCTCACTTAGAGGAATCCATCAAAGTCGACGGTACGTCAATCGGACGTCCGAAGCTCAAGTTATGGGCATTTCTGCTCTGAGGACCGGTTGGTGTCGTGTACGAACCATCCCGGCCAAACCCAAAGCATCCTGAAACCTTGAGTGCGATATACCAAAACGACCGTCTCGATCCATGAATGACATCTCCACTGATGGTATGTCGATTCGAGGCCCATAGCCCATGATACGGGCAAAAGACCGAAAAGGTTCGAAAACGGGATGTCTGGGACCGGACCGACCCGGCCCACCCCCCCTGGGTCGGCCCGAACCGGGTCGACCCTACCCGGTTCCGGGTCCGACCCGGCAGGTGCGGCCCGGCGCGGCCTGGGCGTGACCCGGCCCGAACTGGCGGGTCGGCTCGGCCGGTTACGACCGAGCGGAGCGGGGGGTGTACTGCCCCCGCCTGAGAGAATCGCGGCCCCGCGTGGGGCCGCCCTTGCCATCGGATGTGACCGGTCCACCGCGTCCCGTGCTCCTCAGGTCCCGTGTAGTCGCGGGACCGCGCTGCTGCCGCCGCGGCTTCAGCTGTGACGGTTTTCCACGGTGGCGCACCGGGCGCCGCCGCCTTTCGCCGTCGGCGCGCCGGCGGTTCGCTCCGCATACCACTGGACGAGCTCCGGTGGTCGGAAAACCTTGCCGTCTTCGCCAAAAGCCCTCCCAGGGTCCGTCCTTCACTACGAGGACCTTACATTGCCAGTGCGGTTGATTTTTTCGATGTCCTTCGTTTCGCACACCAAGAACGAAAGGGGCGGTGGGTTCAGACATCTTCGTTAGTCCGCACCCACCGCGTTAGCAGTTATAAAAGTCTCCCAACAAATTTTAATAATATTGCGCCGCAGGTATAGATCACAAATATTTTAAATGAAACAAACCCCTACCTCTCCGTTGTCGTCGGACGTGAGTTCTTTGCGGAAAAGACCATCGCGGAAGAAGAGGATCGTCGCGTCGCGGAAGGGGCGTCGCGTCGACGATCTCCGAGGGTTAAAGAAAACACACAGATTTAATTTCACGTTTAAACCCAAGTTGATGATAAAATACACAAAGGAATTTAAAATATCTGAAATCCCCTACCTCAATCGGGTGTTGATCGAAGATTGTCAAAGGGAAGGATTGTCGAGAAAGAATCGTCGCGGAAGGAGATTCGTCGGCATCGCGGTACACGGCGTCATGTCGTCGATCTCCGAGGGTTCGGCGTTTTTCGCATTCTTTGCGTTCTTCGCGAAGGAGGATGAAGATCCCAAGCCTTAGAGTCTTCTCCAAATCCTCTCAATGAGAAATCCTTACGAAGGACATGCGTTGGTCTTATTTCATTACTTGCCAACAATTTGAAAAAATAAGTTAAGAAACGAACCATTAATTCGGTGAATTAATGGTAACTTCCTAATTGTCCTACTAATAGGGGCATTAAGAGTTTAGAAAATGAACCAGTTGACTTTCATTAAAGAGGATTTTTCACGGGTTCGTTACTTAGAGAAAAAGAAACGGTGGGGCTCGTGTGGGCCCCACCTCACAAATATCCTACCAAGTGGGTAAGATATTTCGGGTTCCACCCTATCTGCTTCAACTCAGCTTGAGTGGCTTTTAGTGGTTTTAAGTGGATTTAAGTGAAAAAAATAATGTTGTCGCATCACTTTATTTTATATCTTAACTTAACCCCAAAAAATTAAAAACCACACCCGAGCAAACGCAACTCTGGAAAAGGCGTTTCTTGGAAAATACTGGTCATCTGATTCCATCGGTGCCCTCAAAATTCGATTCCGAGCACCGGTTCAAAAGTTAGAAAAACCCGCTCATTCGTTCACTGAACGTACCCGAGCCAAGCTTCGGAAAATGATTCCAGGAACACTGGACCTCGGAATCAGGTGCCGTCAGAAACTGCGTTCTTGTAAAATTCCAAAGAAAATTAAGAAAAAAATTTCCTTGAATTTTACGGGTCTTTACATCAATCCCAACTTAGGGCTTTACGTCCCCGTAATGATACATCATAAGCTAGGTAAAAAAATGTGGGTACTGAGCACGCATCTAAGCCTCCTGCTCCCAAGTTCTCTCCTGGAGATTCCTGTGATGACATCTGATGTGCACTAGAGGAATCGACCATCCACGCAGGACCTGCTCTTGTCAATCCTCGATCTCCACTGGGACCTCCGTAAAAGTCTCCCCATCATCAACGTCTAGCTACCCATGGTCAATGATATGTGTCGGGTCATGCACGTATCTCCTCAGCTGAGATACGTGGAAGACGTCGTGCACCCGGTGCAACTGAGGTGGTAGAGCCAGGCGATAAGCCACCTTGCCAATCCTGATGAGGACCTGGAATGGTCCAATGAAACGTGGAGACAACTTGTCGCCTCGTCCAAATCTCAGTAATCCATGTCGAGGTGAGACACGCAAGAAGATGTGGTTGTAATCCTCGAACTCTAGTGGCCTTCGCCTCCTATGAGCATAAGACTTCTACCGGCTCTGAGCTGTCCTCATCTGCTCTTGGATGACTTAGACCTCTCTGGTCCTACTCGAGCTTCTGAGATTTCTTCTTTTCCAAGAAGAGAAATCTTATCTCATCCCCTGGATGAACCACGTTCTTCACCTAATACAGTCAATACCGTCAAAGATGATACTAACCCATACAAAGGATGACGTCGTAAGGCCTCGACGCTACTACCAAGAGATCCAACCGTTAATCTTGTCTCCAAGGGTTGAGTCACACTGTTAGCATCAGTGTGTGGTCACTGGGTCTCCTCCAGTAGGTATCTCAAAGTGAGGGTCAAGTCAACGGTTTTTAAACTGGAACCTCTTAGTAACAACATAAAGAGAGGACACGAAGGTAAATGCCAAATAAAGGTGTCTTTTATAACTGCAGCTCAAACTACAAAGACACGAAACATCTACAGACAAACATCAACAACGCTATAAGCAGCATAAACAAAAGTCTCCAGGCCTGTAGCTAGTCCTGCTCCTATCCATCTTCTCCCGGAGCTCCATGATCGTAGGCCTCAGCCGCCTGAAGCTGAGCTCTACCACATCCACCAGCTCCTTGCGGTCGGGGTGAACCTCCTGGTGGTGGTGGTGGAAACACCTCGAAGCGTCATCCACCTCCAGCTGCATGGCCAGCTCCCCTGCCACGGTCTCCTTCTCCGTGCGGTCTACCTCGATCAAACCTCTGCCTCTGCCTTGGAGGTCCTTAGTTCATCTGCTGTTCATCCGTATGGCGGGTCGGACAGTCACGGGCCATGTGACCAACTCCGCTGCATGAGTAACACTTTCCACTCATGGTAAGTCGTTTCCCACCCTGGGTGCCTCGCACAAATGATCCTGTGTCACGCGGTCGACCACCTGTAGGTCTAGTCCTCTTGGAACCCTGCGCCATCTGCCTACTGCCCGCTGCAGAAGACTCTGCCGCATGACGGCTAGTGGTGGGTCCTGCTGTTGGAGACTGTTCAGCAAGGAAACTCTCACCTAAGAGGGCTCGCTCCAACACCCTTGTCTCTGTCGGAATGTTGTGAGAAACAACTGAAGATCTGATCTCTCACCTGAGCCCCTGCTCGAAGGTTCGGGCCTTGATGAATGGGTACCGTACCATGTCTGTCGAGTAGCGCGAGAGATCGGTAAACCTTGGCACGTACTGGGCTACTGTCATGCTGCCCTGCTGCAGTTGTAGAATGTAACGCCCCGACCCCAGTTACCCAAAGTAGGTGCATTACTTCGTAACATTGGCCTGATCACAAAATATCATGTCTCGAAAGACCGATTTGTTTAGTACTCTTGGAAATACTAGATACATTCATAAATGTTACATTACATCATAAAGTGAAAAACTACAATAACAAAGTCTCCATAGTCCACACTCATATCCTCTTCTGACTATCCCTGCAGGTCATTCATAAAATACTTCTTCACATACTGGAAAATATTAAAAATTGAAAGGGGTGAGCTCAGATGCTCAGCAAGGATAGAAATATTGCGGAAGTTTTCATAAATAAACATTAACATTTAAGGCAATGTATAACTAAAACAATAGCCTTTTTAAACTTGATCTTCAGCATAATATGGAAAAAATAAAATTAAATAATGCCATTTACATGCTCACATGGATATTATACTAGTCGAATAATCTCATGCAATATCAATAACCACATTCATAATGATGAAATGCATAATGACAGACTATCATAACCACGTAGCCAAGGCCTCGTGCCAAGACAACAATAAGATTTTGTCAAGGCCTCGTGCCAAGACACTAGTTTGTCTCATGAGACCTGCCGATGCATCGAGGAGCTATAGCGAGCTCCACCCGTCACTTATTAAGTCCAATTCATTCCTCATATAAATAGGTTTAAACATAACATAAACCATAACATAATCGTATCACATAAAACATGCATAAAGGAAACATAACATTTCCACATTTCAATCACAAGATATCAATACAACACATCGATATAACAAAAACACTTTCAAAAACATTTTCAATACCAAAATAAAATAAAATTAAAACTTGATAATTATTTTTCATTTAAAAAAAACTTATGGCTTGTAGAGGAAGCCGAAACCCAAATAATGGCCATGGCGATGGAGAAGTCGTTGTCGCCACATAGGTACGACAAAAAAGACATTCCTTTTTGTCATTTAGTAAAACACATCATATAAAAAGATTCATTTTGAATAAACGTAAAAGTCAAAGGGGTTTATACACCGTATAAAGGAAAGTTGTGTATAAAACCAAATATGCCTCAATGAAAGGAGATTGAGACGAAGTCCCTCACAAAGATCATTTTTTAAAATAAAATAGATCTATTATGTGTATTCGCTATAATCACACATCAAGAAAGTACAAATACAAGATAGGACATAAAAATATCATGACATAATTTGAAAGTAGGAGATTAACCCAAAGAATGGAAATTGGGTTAAGAAGTTCCCTTACCTTGCGTCCTGTCTTGACTCGACCGTTCTTTAACCTCCTGAATAATAAACTAGAGATAATTTATAATTTCATAAGAACATTTTTCAAGTTTTTTATTCCTTTTATATCACTTATTACCATGTTATGAACATTATGTAATTATTTAAGTTAATAACGGTCGTTTTGTTGATCGTTGGTACTTGAGTCAAAAATAAACATCTTATAATTACAAGTTGTTCATGTGGTGAAATATCCATTATAAAAAGAATTATATTCATGATATAGATATCATATATCTCATATATATCCAGTATATACATGAATTTATAATATTCCATAACGTTTAGAGGTAAGAAATGAAATGCATCGTTCATGGAGACGGTAAGCCGTACGTACGCATGAACACTACTTTAATTTCTATTTCGTATTTAATAAAATCATAATGATATAAAGGTATATTATAATTCCAGTATAATATCATATATAATATCATTTAATCGATCCTTTATACATCCCACATATGGAATTAACGATTCAAATCACTTTGAGGGGGCAGTAGTCCGCACTTCCTAAAATGAAAATATCACGTTTACCCATAATGGAAACAATAAAGGTATGCCATAAATGAAAAATAAAGAACCTTAAGTAAAACATAAACATATTATATATCATATATAAATATAGTGACATCTTAATGGCCACCTTTGAAGGTGTTATATGAGTGTTGAACAATCATCGTTTTGTGAGGCAGAAATTCGCCATCCACAGAAACAGTATGTTCTTTAACCATTGGATATAGGTGTGTGTAAGTGTAACTCGAATACTTCTTATAACAACATCCTAGTATATTGAGGATACTGTTGTTGTTATAAACGAATTGAATAAAAAGAGTTTATGGGGTTGGATAAGCAAAATAAAACAAAATAACATAAGAGAAGACATTACCTTAAAATCAGATAACTCTTTTGATTTGAGCCAAAGGCTTCCTTGGGAAGAATTCTGCCTAAAGTGAGGCTTCTATAAGTAAGGGAGGTAAGTTGGGAGAGTATTTTGGCAGAGGTTGTCCTAGTCAAAAGGCTTTGAAAGTGTGAGTAAGGTGGTAGTGGTGGGGGCCTTTTATAAGTGGAGAGGAGGGGCACTTTTGAAAGTAATGAAATGTTACTATATTATATATTGAGTTTCGGATTTTAAAGGTCCCACACTTATATAATTCGAGGATAAGGTGATAAGGGTTCTAAATATACTCATCCAATAGGTTTTTGACAAGTGTGAGCCTTAGATTTGACATTATCTTTTCATTTTATTTAAATCGTTAATTAATGAGGTAATCGTTGCATCATCATGGTGTCATAAATAATTTAATTTATTTAATGTATAAAAATTATAAAAAAAATATAATGATGTAGGAAATCTTTTTATCTTCCTAATGAATATTTATAGTAAAAAATATGACTTGTATAACCCCATTTAAATTTTTTTTAGTAAAACAACTTATGTTTGTGACATTTTTATTTTAACATTAAATAAAAAGTTATTTATGTCATTTTTCTACCAATGTGGCTCCATGGGGTCCCCAAGTTGACCCATGGATTTTCATGGTCGGCCATGACACATCCAATAGGGGTAGGACAAGTGTAAAGGTATTTTAATATTTTTATAATATCATTTTTACCTTAAATTTCACTAATCACCTTTAATCGCGATTAATTAAACTTAAAAGTTACTATTCACCAAAAAATTATTTTAATCCCATTGAACCACATTTTACTTCCTAATAACAATCATGTATGTCGGATTTTTGAAAATCAAATCACAGAAGTGGTAATGTTTCATTTAAACAAAAAATCAGTTTTTTTAACCACCACTTAGTGGTTTCACTATTCATCAAAATTTGAAGTTTTTCTGTACAAAGCCAAAATTTCACCCTAAGCTATAATTGATATTCCGATTTCAAAAATGATGACTATTTTACAAAAATCCCAACATATAAGTTTCATTAATTAATTTTATAATTAATTCCTGCTGTCACAACAAATAGCATGTTTTTAAGAAACGATATATAACAAAAGATTGACAATTGTTTATGTCCAATTTCAAAGTGAAATTAATTCTAATTAACACCATTGGATAAAATGGTAAAAATATATTCTAATTATACTTTAAAACCACTAAATAGTATAATTTATCACTATAAATTATTTTGATTAAAAAAGTTGCTTTTAAGTATTTTCACTATTCATAAAAAATTGGAAGTTCTCATAAAATTACAAAAAAATCAACTTAGGATAATTTCGATATTACGAATACAAAAATGAAGTCCATTTTGAAATATAAAATTTATATAATTTCAAAAATTGGGTATTACTATTCATAACTACTACTTTGATTGGTCGCGGTGTGTTAGAATCTCGAACTTGCGTACAATGCAAGCTATTGCATTATTGAAAGAGAAGTGTATCGTGAAAGCTTGGGGTGTTACATAGATGCTCCTGGATGCGCACTGAACGGAGGGTGGCTGGGACAAACTCCGAGCGGAAGAGGCTCTCAAAGTCTGTCCAGAGAAGATATGTCTCATCGTGCACCTGAAGCATCAAGCTCTACCATCTGCCTGCTGCTGCGTGCAGTAGGCTCACTGCGAGGATCACCATGAGGTCTGATGGTGTCCTCAGTAACCGGAAAACTCGTACCACTACCTCCAACCAGTCCTCGGCTGCCTGGGGGTCCATCTCCCCACGGAACCTGGGCGGTCGCTGGCGCTGAAACTCATGCAGTGCACTAAGGCGACGTGCATCGTCAGCGGCTGGGGCTGGAAGCATCGGTGGCTCGAAGGGTAGAGGTACCTCTGGTGCCTCACCTGTCAAAGGGCCATGTACCGAGGTATCGTCGCTCGGTGGGCTGTCGTCACACTCAACTCTCAGAACCCTAGCTGGCTGCCGTCGTGGGGCCATCCTGAAAAGGAAACAGGTGCGCCACAGTCAGAACAGTATACCTGGCGAGCTGACACAAAGTAATCACGAATAAAACTTGAAACACACATGCAATCAATATTTTCTTGCATTAAGTCGGAAATCAGAAGAGAGGGTCCTAGTGTACGGATACGTCGGCCGCCGCACCAACACTGGACTCTCTGGACTGATAACCACACCCAATACGCTTAACACTATTTCTTCACATAGAAAAAGATCATAGTCCCAAGGTTTGTGGAAGGATCGAACTCCTCTGATACCAATTTGTCGCGACCCATCCTCGGGGCCCATTCCGTGACTACCCCAAGCCCGCCTTCCAAAGGCTAGGTCCTGGCGACTATCACCAAGGCATAAATCCTGGTAAAAAGGGAAGGCATTGCCTTTGTAAAGTAAACAAACACCACAGAGCAAGAAAGCAGAAGAAGTAAATGCTAAGTAACAACTGAGTACAACAGTAAGTGCAGAAAGGTAAGTGGGCCAGAATACAAACCCAAACTGAATGTAAAGTACAACTCGAAAGGGAAAACAACTACTGAATGTAAAGCCACAATGTCGAGCCACCCACTGGAAGTCCCACCTTAAGGGTGAGTAAATATAGACTCCACAGCTCCTCGGGTCCAACCGTCCACTCTGAGTACGTCCCGCCCAGTGGTCTACCTCCAGGTACCGTCCTACTCCGCAAGCCTCAACCACGATCAGCGTTGTCCGTCGTTTGCAACCAACACAACGTAGTGCGGGCGTAGCCCGTGCAGGGGTGAGTATAAGCTACTTAGTAGGGACCCCGAGACCCCTGAAGGTCTCCCGTAATCCACAACGGATAATCCACAAGGAAGGATACGATCACGAAGTACCATCGGACACTGCTTAGGTATATGCCCATACATATACCTAAGTCATCAAATCCAGTACGCTCCAACATCTGAGCCCAAGTACAACCCAGTCCACACAAGAAAGTAAAACGTAAATCCACACAGGATAGCACAACACAATCCACAAGGGAAAGAAAAACAGGATTAATCTCACATAGGTATACTTATTCAAATGACGATAGAGATGATCAGATGTATCCACTGATTCATCTAAGCCATCGGACCCACATAGGGTCGATAGGTACTAACCCCCGCAATGACCCAGACAGGATCGATCATGACGTTGAAACCATAGCTATTGGGAAACTCCTTCTCTATCAAGTACAATGGTTATGCCGCTACAACCAAGCGCTTCCCTCTAACCGTGGACTGCTGTAGTAATCCACCTATCAAGTACTGTGGGTCTGCTGCTACAATCAAGCGCTTCCCACCATGGTTCTGCCGCTACAACCAAGCGCTCCTCTCATAGCCTCTAGAGGTGCTCCTTCTGTTGAGTACAATAGGTCTGCCGCTATAACCAAGCGCTCCTCTGCCATGGGTCTGCTGCTACAACCAAGCGCTCCCCTGTGCTGCTACAACCAAGTGCTCCTTCGTCGTAGGTCTACCACTACAACCAAGCACTCCTCCATTGTGGGTCTGCCGCTACAACGAAGCGCTCCCCCACATAGCCTCCATAGGTACTCCTTCTGTTGAGTACCGCGGGTCTTCCGCTACAACCAAGCGCTCCTCCATCGTGGGTCTGCTGCTACAACCAAGCGCTTCCCACTGGGCTATCCGTAACACACCGAGTCGTTAGATCAGTAGTCGTCAAGTCTCAACCGGCTCTAGGGTTTCCGCATACAGCATGCTCGATCCGGGAGGGTCCACTCCATGAGCCAAGAGGTCAATGCATCAACTGACATGTAGTCCAGAGTTGATGTATCCCAAAAAGTACCGTAGTGGTCACTGCCGAACCCACGAAGGATTCCCATACTGTCTTCATTGTCGTCATAGACGCAGCCAGCTCTAGGGTTCCCGCACACAGCAAGCTCGTTCGGGAGGGTCCGCTCCATGAGCCGAAGGGCTGATACATCAACTGACACAATTTCTAGTGTTGATGTATCCAAAAGTTCCATATCATCAACAGTAACTCAACGTCGCAGACGACGCGTCAATCAGACGTCTGGTCTGAGAGTTATTGGCTTTTTTGTCTCAGGGGCCCGGTTGGTTTTTAAGGAAAAACCAATCTGACCATACTCCACCTAGATCCAAACCTCAGGCGGATTAAGCCAAAAGTTCTGTCTCACTTATAGGATTCCATCAAAGTCGATGGTACGTCAATCGGATGTCCGGAGCTAAAGTTCTGGGCATTTCCGCTCCGAGGGCCCGGTTGGTTTCGTGTACGAACCGACCCGGCCGAACCGAAATAATTCTGAAACCTTGAGTGCGATATACCGAAACGACCGTCTCGATCCAAGGATCACATCGCTGCTAACGGTATGTAGATCGGAGGCCCGTAGCCCATGATATGGGAAAAATACCGAAAAGGTCTGAAAACGGGGGGTCTGGGCCCGGACCGACCCGGCCCAACCCCCCTGGGTCGGCCCGAACCTGGTCGACCCGACCCGGGTCCGGGTCCGACCCGTCTGGCGCGGCCCGACCTGGCATGGGTGGCCTGGCCCCAACAGGCGGGTCGGCTTGTGCTGTTACGACCGAGCGGAGTGGGGGACGTGCTGCCCCCGCATGAGAGAACCGCGGCCCCGCGTGGGGCAGCCCTTGCCAGCAGACGCGACCGGTTCACCGCGTCCCATGCTCCTCTAGTCCCGCATGGTCGCGGGACCGCACGGCTGCCGCTGCGGCTTCAGCCACAGCGATTCTCCACGGCAGCGCGCCGGGCGCTGCCGCCTTCCGCCGCCAGCGCCGCCGTGCCGACGGGGTGCGCCCGCGGTTCGCTCCGCAGACCACCGGACGAGCTCCAGTGGTCGGAAAACCTTGATGTCTTCGCCAAAAGCCCTCCCGGGGTCCGTCCTTCACTGTGAGGACCTTACATCTCTCGTGCGGTTGATTTTGTCGACGTCCTCCATTTCACACACCAAGAACGAAAGGGGCAGTGGGTTCAGACTTGTTCGTTAGTCCGCACCCACCGCGTTAGCGGTTATAAAAGTCTCCCAACAATTTTTAATAATCTTGCGCCACGGGTATAAATCACAAAAAATTTAAATGAAACAAACCCCTACCTCGCCATTGTCGTCGGACGTGAGTTATTCGCGGAAAAGGTCGTCGCGGAAGAAGAGGATCGTCGCGTCGCGGATGGGGCGTCGCATCGACGATCTCCGAGGGTTAAAGAAAATACACAGATTTAATTGCACATTTAAACCCAAGTTGAGGATAAAATCCACAAAGGAATTTAAAGGATATGAAATCCCCTACCTCAATCGAGTGTTGATCGAAGATAGTCATGGGGAAGGATTGTCGTGGAAGAATCCTCACGGAAGGAGATTCGTCGGTGTCGCGGTACACGGTGTCACGTCGTCGATCTCTGAGGGTTCGGCATTCATCTCGTTCTTCGCATTCTTTGTGTTCTTCGCGACAGAGGATGAAGATCCCAAGCCTTAGAGTCTTCTCAAAATCCTCTCAATGAGCAATCCTCAAGAAAGACATGCGTTGGTCTTCTTTCATTCCTTGCCAACAATTTGAAAAACAAGTTAAGAAACGAACCATTAATTTGGTGAATTAATGGTAACGTCTTAACTGTCCAATTAATAGGGGAATTAAGAGTTTAGAAAACGCACAAGCTGACTTTCATTAAAGAGGAGTTTTCGCGGGTGTGTTACTTAGAGGAAAAGAAACGGTGGGGCTCGTGCGGGCCCCACCTCACAAATATCCTACCAAGTGGGTAGGATATTTCGGGTTCCACCCTATCTGCTTCAACTCAACTTGAGTGTCTTTAAGTGGTTTTATGTGGCTTTAAGTGAAATAAAAAAAATAAAGTTCTCGCATCACTTTATTTTATTTCTTAACTTAACCCCAAAAAATTAAAAACCACACCCGAGCAAACACAACTCCGGAAAAGGCGGTTCTAGGCAAATTCCATCGGTGCCCTCAGAATTCGATTCCGAGCACTGGTTCAAAAGTTAGAAAAACCCGCTCGTTCGTTCACTGAACGTACCCGAGCCAAACTTCGTAAAATGATTCTGGGCACACCGGGCCTCAGAATCAGGTGCCGTCAGAAACTTCGTTCTTGTAAAATTCTAAAGAAAATTAAGAAAAAAATTTCCTTGAATTTTATGGGTCTTTACATTCTTCTTAATGAATAATAATGATATATTATATATCACATATTATAATTAAATAAACACATATGAAAATATATTGAATGTTTAAATGGTTAATGATTCAGATCAGTTATTGGTGGTGGTAGTCCACACGCACAGATGAGTGACATTATCATTTCCCACAAAATGGACATGTAATTAGTTACATGCTATATTAATGTAGATGATGATTAATAAGTAAAAATAATAATATATAATATTTAAAAATATCATAATAACTATATATTAAATCTTTTTTTATAAAATTAATTTATTCACTATATGGAGGAAATATTCCATGAGTACACATGAATAATAAATTCACTTCCTATTTGATTATATTGATGATGCGTAATTATTGATCAATCACAAAAATCAAAATTCATATATTTAGGATACTTGTGTAATCATATTATAAATTTTATCATATATTTAAATGTTTTGCAATAGGAAATGAAATTTGAAATTATCTGAGAGGGTTTAATCCATTTCATTTAAAAAAATCTTTTATTTGTAACATAATCCATGAAAATCTTATTATCATGGAAGGAATAGTTGCTCCATAATTAATAAAATGAATTTCTAATGGAATTATAGAAGGTATATACTTATAAAAATGCTACAATGTTGTGTATGGAAAATAGTGAAGGGGCTTCCTTTTATTTAGGATGAAAATGAAATGCATGGTATAATTAAAATGTTCAAAATATAATGATTTCATTATTAAGAAAAATTCAACCATGATTCCTAAAATATCAGAAAATAGAAACTAATGTCAAAATTTCATTATAAAATGAAATTATCATGTATTTGGTATTTTCAAAATATATTTTTTATTATTTATCAACATTCTTATCAAATTTTAATTTTAAATTTCATAGTGAATATAAAAATATTTAGGGTTGTAATATTAATTATTATTAAAAAATTGAATAATAAATTTCAAATGGAATAAGTTCTACACCAATTCTCATCCTTATTTACATATTCAATATTTTGTAATTATTAATAATTTAATAAAAAATGTATTCTAAAATACTATCATTTTTATTATAAAAATTATTGGAATTATTTAGCATTAAAAAATGCGAAATTAAATAAATTAAAATATACAACCTTGAAAAAAATATAATATCATATATGAAAAAATAAAAAACATGGAATAATAATTTTTAACTAAATTTTATATCCTAAATTATTAAAAACAATTTATTTAATGTTGATATTAAATGAATAAATATAATGTTACTACTGAATATACATTATATATAATTATTAAATAACAAAAAATAAATACTAATTTTTAACAATATCATTATTTTTAAAAAAAAATAGTAATTTATTATTGTGATCCTCTTATTTTTTACCTTTAGTAAAAAATCTCAATATATTAACATCTAGATCCAGTCATTTAGAATGTATTCTTTTCAAATATTCATATGTTGGTCAAAATATATAAAACATGTCCCTTAATACCCATAAATAGAAAATATTTATTTACATGGATGATTTACCTCAGTTAAAATGACATGGAATGATTTAGAAATATAATAGATCATTATCTAAATGTTTTCACCGTATTTTCAATGTTTTACCCTCACCGATGAGAAAATAGTATAACTAGGATATTATCAATATTAAAAATAATGAACATATTAAAAAAAATGTAATTCATAATTCCAAATATGGAATCAATTTTTCCTAGTAAATGTTTTATATTGTGATGAAATTTATTTAAATATAATTGCGCAAGATGGGATAGAATCCATGTGTTTAAATAATGTAGTTCTTATTATAAAACCATCTTTCTACATACACCATGCAAAGATAAAACATTATATGGATATTAAATGATTTTATTTAATATATAATATATGAACGTAATTAATATTATCCACCAAATGTGATTAATTTATTTAATAAAGTAACATTGCACAAATTGATTTAATGGAAAATGATTATTTTAATTTTAATTGGTTTTTATTTTCTTTTTGAATAATGGAATTCATTTCATAAAAGTGTAAAAAAAACATTTTAAATAATTTACCTATTCCTATTCAAATCATCCAAAAGAATATATCTGTGGAAATATTATACCATAATATTGTTTATATAAAGATGGATTAGCATATATCACATGCTACTAAAGAAATTAAATTTATAAAAACTGTTATATCTTAAATTATAGGGGTGTTACCCAATGAGTCTTAAATATTTAATTCCTCATTCACCATTAAAAAAAATATATTTCTTACTAAGTGAATCATCTAATATGTATAGATTCTTTATTTTTAATCCAATAAGAATTTATTATACCTATATTAACACCATCCAATTCATCTATCTCAATTGGGGATCCACTTGGTAAATATGTTTCAAAGACTAATGTTGTTTGGGTAAGACATGAAATGATTTACCATAAAATAATTTCATCACATCATCAAGGTGATGACTTTCCCCATATACTCTATGTCAGCAGTTGTGTATTTTTTTCTCATGGTGCCTCCAATTACTGGCCACATATGTGATCAATAGATTCTGTAAATCAAAATGTATCTAATCCACCCTTCAATGGATTGAGAAAAACATGCTCGAAACCCTTCTTTAATTATCTCAATATAGGATCACTATTCAACCTCAACCATATATTTATTAGGATCTATGACACTTCTTAATATATGAAAACAATAACCACTTCTAGTGTTTTTTTAAAAGGGACTAAAATCATTGAAAAGTAATCCATGATCCCTCGGTTGATTCCCATAAAATTTTCAAAACTCAGAACATATGACAAACTATTCAAGGTTTCCAATTATAGTACTACCTCATTTTTTTACCAAATCCATAACTACACCATTCAAATAGATGAAATTTACTTGAATGTATAAATCTCATAACAAAAACTATATGTTTATTGACATACCATAAAAATGGTTATCTAGAATTATATCTTGTAATTTCATAAAATGTTTTCTATGTTTTTTCCCTAAAATAGGGTATATGATAATTTCATGAATTTTGAAAACAATTTATTGGTCCAAGTGTTTTTATAAGATATGATTCAAAGGTTCCATGAAGAAGTTTAAAATTTCAACAACACTCGTAATTCCAAATTCAAAGAGGTCATCACCTAGAAAACATAACATTTGATGCAATATTGAATGGAAATTTTTTATTTGTGATTCTAATAATACAACAAATTATCTTATATAAACTAGATCTCTTTATTTTATAACCAAATTAAGAAATTGAACATTATTGATAGTTCATGAATCCTTGTAAATGGGTACCTATTCTAGAACATTTATATTTTATGACATTATAATCAAATCAAGACATGGTTTTAATGAAAACATTATATCTATAGTCTTTCTAATAATACACGAACTATAAGATATTTTTTGAGGATATATATTATTATGGAGAGGATATTAATTTACTGATAGTGTTCAAGTAATTGTATAAACTGTCTTATAAATTTATAGTAATTCATGGAATATTTTTGTGGAGAGAGTCAAAAAATCCACTATTTTTGTTGGATCTAAATGGCTACAGTACCAGATTAAAATGGATATTTTTTTCCAACAAATGGGTATTAATTTTTTGTTTAATACATATGATTTCCACTCAATCCGTCATAATATCCTTCTATCCCATGATGTATAATCTCATCCCATCGTTAAAATAGATTATAACCCTGTTGTGATGATAATTAATTTGGGAACACCTTGAGGGTATTAAAATATTCCTACTATGACGTCATATGGTTTCATCTAAAAAACAATACAAACCATGAGATAATCTGTTCATCAAATGCCAACTCTCACTTTTTGATGATGTTAAATACCAATTAATAACTCCTCGTGGGTACCTATAGCAAGAGATGTATGAAAAAAGATACCACCATGATATTTAGATCTTCAATTAAGAATTCTTAGATGACATGATGCCTCATTCCTATGGCAATATTTAGTGGAGCTGATATATTTAAAATTTTGATCTAAAATTGAATCATATAATGAGAAATCAAATCATTAAAATTACACATATTGTATCATCCCCATATCTCTTCCAGAATGAACAATAAACATGGTGCATTCCCCTTGGTGGGGTATCCCAGACTCAGTTTTAGTTTTATCCCCCTCCTTTATCTATTACTTTCATGGCTCCTCTATAGCACCACTCATTTCTTACATGTAATAATTATATATTTTTTCCGTATATAATGTGTTTGGGTGTTGTTTGATATGGTTTATAATATAATATGAATGTTTTTGTTAAATTTCAAATGGTAAATGGTTTTTGTATTGTTTATGGAAACTGTAAAAACTCTATTAAGAAACTGTGCATAATGATACAAGGCAAAGTGGAAGGTGCATAAGAAGGTGTAAAGCTTCTCTAAACCATGACGTGACCTAGTATAAACAATGAGTTATAGGATAGTTGTATTTTTAGAGGTATCAAAAGTTTTTTCTAACCATGAAGGAAAATAGTTTTAGGTCCTTCATAGGGTAGTGGCTGCCACAAGTCTAGCGCAATGTTTTTCCAAACCATGTGACTAACCATCCATAGATTTAAAAAAGAGAAATAAAAAGTTGATAAGGTTTGGGTTTCAGTAATAACACTTTTTTTCTCCACGATGACCCTAACTATATATTTATCCCTAACAAGTGATATGGATCCTCTCCTCATCAAATTTGGAATTTATACGGAGGTGTTTTGTTGTACATTGGAGCCCAATTCCCTTAGTAAGTCGTCAATTTTGGTGGTTGTTCATGGATTTTCTTAGATCAAATTTCATTCTTATCATGATTTTCTTAGGTCTATTTTACATTGAATATATATAATGTTTTTATGAAAATAATGGTTATATTTTTGAATTATTATGATTTCAAATGAAATCTATGGTAGGTTTTTGGAGATTCAACCCTGTATTGTTGTTGTTTTCATGTCGTTATTAGTTTTTTACATAATTCTCATGTAGTTGGATTCTCTCCCAACTAAACTTCTTTTTATATGATTTATTATTCTTAAATTGGCTAATTAATATTAATTTTGTTATGAAATAATTATGAATTTATTAGTATAATTCCACATTACTTATGGATTGAGTCGTTTGTGGATTAATTGTGAGATTTTTTAGTTGTGGAAATTGGATGTGAATCATTATTTTTTTCATAATTTAAAATGATAATTTTAACATCTGATTTTTATGGATTTTTTTAAATGTTTTAATTTATATTTGTTCAATAAATGGATTATTTTATTGAATGTTGTTTCAGTTGTTGTTCAAAAAAGTTTTAAACAATAGAATAGTTTTATGGAAATATCATTTAATGGTTGATTTGAAATGGATTGGGAACACATGGGCTGTGTGAGTTCATGTTATTAATGTGACCCTGAATAAAGGGTGTTAACCATTGGGGTACAATGGGACGTGGCCCAGAATAAGCAGTGTGTTTTATTAGAGAATAATAATATCATGCACTTTGTGATGACATAGTAGATAGATGAGAAACCGTTCAAGAGTATTGAATTATCAGAGAATAACATATGAGAATTTATATAGTGAATAAAGGAACAATTTTTCTAAAGGGGAATGATAATTATTTTAAATTATCATTTTGTTTCATTCCCATGGAAACGTTTTATATATGGAAATGGTTTTGGTGTTAAACAAAATGGTATTTATTTAAAATTAAATCAATTGTTTTATACAAATGTGTTGAGATGTTATATCCGAATTGAATTATTAGGGAAGACATTTAGGGAAATGCTCATTAGTTTCCTTACTCACCCCTTCATTAAATCATATTGGATTTTTCTAATATTGTTTATCAGGACACATGCATATGTAATGTATCACACTTCTCAGATGGTTCATCATTATACATTGGTTTTTTTGTGGAGTTGGATCACGGAGAATATTTTAGGGTTTTTAATTATGTGTGTTTTCATTGAGTTTCGTTTGATTTGTGTTCTGCAGTGTACTTTGATGTCATCTCTCCTTCTATGTGGTAGTTTTTTTAGTCTGATTTTTCATATCAAAGTTATTATATTGAGTTATTTTACCTTGTTACAATGTATCATATACTAGTCATTTGTTATGGTATGCTTTGTTGGATTGTTTTATCATCAAATGGAAAATTTTCCACAACTAATAAGAATTCCCTTTGCATTTATTTCAAGACATTGGTTCCTTGGTGATGTCACTTAAGGAGATGAAATATCATTAATCCTTCTCAATCAAAGGATGAGGGGCATGATATTACATGTTGTATAATCTTGTTCACTCCTTGATGAACAAGTGTCCATCTGTTCTGTCTTTAATATAGTTGATATTCATTTTTGTTTATTCCTTAACATGGGTCAGAAGAAAGGATTAGGATTTTCGAGACATCCAATTTTAGATCATAAAAAATGTCGTTAACATTTTATTCTAAACTTCATGATACAAAACATTATGTTACATAACTGTTTTAAAGAAACCTATAGGAATCAGTATCTCATTATCATGGGATTATATGATGATATGATCATGAAATGCATTGTTGAAGTTACATTTGACTAGAGATGCCTATTATATCTTCGGTAATGATATATGTTCTGGACACAAGTATATTGATTTTTACAAATTGAAAATTTTGATTTCATATATTGTATATTGAAACTGTCATGAAATTTTTAACATTAAAAGGTTATATTTTTTAAAAGCATAGTAATTTTTTAAAAATGGATGAATGTGAAAATGATTTGACATATGAATGAAATATTCAGATTTTATAATGTGACATAATTTTAAATATTTATGACATCATTTTATATAGACTAATACATATGGTGTTTGATGTGTTTATAGAAAATGGAACTCATTAGGTGTCATATTATCCAACTAGAGGAAGTTGTTGAGAATGTGGATACACTGGTGCCACATGTGATCCAACAACTATATCATAGTATCTTCCATTCTTTTTATGCTATGTATAGAGGGAGATGATAGTATAAACTAAGGAAAGTTGATCACTCTGGCGAGTTCCAATAGAAGAATCCACTCATTCTTTTGGATGATTCGAAACAAGAGAAGGAAGTGGTTTAGTTGAACAAGATAAATAAATTTTTTCAATTATTTGGAACTCCAATAGATATGAAAGTTAAATAAGTGACATATATTCTAGAATTTCTTTGAATAAAAATGGTTTTACTTAACAATTGATGCAAAATTAGCCCAAGGACAGGCTGGGAGGACTTTGTGGAATTTTTTAACAAATTGTTATACCCTAATTTGGTAATTGTTTCAAGAAAGATAGACATATTCTCATTTAATTAGGTGATTATCATACACACGTGACTCTTGGGTTTTTCTCGTGAAACTCCATTCAATAATTTCCCCTTAAAATGTAGCACAGTGGTGACCACGGGGTTGTCTCACGAGGAGGTTGCAGGCTAAGTTATCAAACTGTCACATTGTTAATGTCAGAATTAGAAATGGGGATTTGAAATTATATAATCAATTATAAATAATATAAAATCATAATTAAACTATAAATATACATTATTTATTGGAAATTATAAGCAAACTATACTGAAGAAAACAAGCAAAAGAAGGCAGTGGTGGACAAACATCGATCCTCAGATACTCCCTCTATCCTTGTTTAACTGAATTATGAGATTATATTTCTCAATGATCACTCAAATAACTCCAAATGAACACACATATTGACTATAAAACATATCAAGACCTCAAATATGGTTGTTTATCCTCTTACAAATGTGATTCAATTACCCAAAGACCTTCGAGCAATCAAAACTAATTGAACTTGTTGTGCTCAATGGGGAGACCTCGCCCAAAGAAGTTTAAACAACAAGACAATTATTTTACATTCATAAGTTTATAAATAGTATAGAAAAATATAGAAGAATTTGAATTAATGAATAAAAAGAGACCTCCATCATTCATGAAAACCAATTCCAGAAAAATATAATTAGAATACATTGAAGTACAAAACTCAAAAGGGAAAAATCTTTGGATCTCTGCTGCCCACCACCACTTGGAGTTCAGCCCTTCATGTCTTGATAATCAATTGAACTCCAATTCTCCAGCCTATCTCCTCTAGAAAATCTCACTCCCTTGGTCCAACCCCCTTTAAATTACTATCCTTTTAAAAGGGAGATGAGTTACAAATTTATAGGGAAAATGCGTGAAGAAATATCTCTCAATTATGTCCTCCGGATTGCATCGACTTTAAGACCCATTAAATGAAATATTTGGTACTTGGTCCCTTATTGAAAGTTGTTCCATATGGGCATTCACGTCACTCCACAAAAATTCATCCCCATTGGTCTACGTATGAAGGAGTTATGGCAGATTTAGTGCGGAAAACTTAATCTTCCAAATTGACTCTTTGTCTTCCAGAACTCCAACTTCCCATGCATTTAAGTACTTGAAAACTGCCGATTCAGACATGGACCCATTAATGAAAGATGTTCATTAATTCCTCCGACATATCCATGTTTATCTTCAGCACCATTGGATTGGTAATCTTAGAGATAAAAGATCAGAATTAAAACATTCCAAATCATTACACCGTTTTCGAGCCACGGATTGCGAGCTGGTTTTGGGGCTCCAAATGATTGATTGAGCTGGGCCTCCAGAAGGATGAAATTCGGAAAATGATGTAAGTAAACCTATAGAAAAGGAATTTAAAAATTTGGATCAGTGTAGAAAATGATATGGCTGAAATAAGTAAATTAAATAAAACAGTTAAACACCAAAATTAAGCCATTTTTGCATTTGAGCTCAAAATACCACTAAAACATAAAAATGTGAAAATTGTCCATAAAATAACACTTTTTTGGGATTTAGAACATTTTAATGCAGTACATAATATGTGAAAATTCAAGATTTATTACTCCCCCACACTTAATCATTGCACTCATGGGCAACCATCTTATACCAAGGTCAAAACAAACTTCTCAAAGCATAAATGAACACACAACTCAATTATCATATTAGAGAAAATATCATGCCTCATAGATGGATAAAATTTTTACAACTCCTCAAAAATCATATTAATTCATTCAATATCATGTTAATCCTCACATGCATGTTGTACCTACCTCCACGGAAAAAAATTTCTCCCTTCACTCAAGGGTATTTAATGTGGAGTTTTTTCTCATTCTCAAAACATGTGTGATCTCCATTGGCTTTCTATCCTCCTAATATCTCCACTTCACAAAGTCAAAAATGTGTCAATAATGAGGTATTTTTCATGGTTTGTTCTGAGGCAGAGGGTTGGCAGGTTTAAAATGTAAAAACAACTGAGGCAGAATGAGGAGGGTTATGCTCTAATGTGAAGTAACTGCATGAAAACTGTTTTGCTCAAGAATGGTGCGCTCCTCAATCAGCTCAAAAATTAATCACCTCCAAACACCTCTTCTTTTGGGATTTTCACACATAGAATTTCAGAATCAATGATTTTCATCCCTCTTTTCCCAATTTGTAGAATTGTTTCAGCTTGAATTTAGATCTGGATTTCACTTCAGAATCATGTTTTGAAGGAAAAGAGAGCCAGCTATTGATCTTCAAGTATTGGTGAACATACAGACCATTTATGTAATGATATTTTGGACCACCCATCCATCTTCCCATAATGACATTTCTTCCACCCAAGCATTAATAAATAGGGAAACACTTTCAATTCAGCTCAAAAATAATCTTCTGGAAAGCAAAATACAGCCCATCTTCTCCCTCCCCCACACTTGAGTTCAACAATAATCATGAATTTGTCTTCTAGAGAAGTTTGTAAAGGGATAAATGGCATGTAATGTGGCTTCCCAACAAGGTATTTCATGGATACTTGGGGCTTAAAGAAGGTCTGATGAAAAGGTAGTCCAAAATAAGAGTTTGATGCAAAAGGGATATCAAAATGGTGCCTCAATCATACTTAACACATTCTATAAACTCTAAAAGCTTTGAAAAAGAGAAAAATAGAAATTTATGGATCAAACAACTTGTCTCAAGACTCTCAAGAAAAAGAGAAATGTAATGAATATGTCAAAAAAGTCTAGAATCCTCTCGGGTTGGGAAATTTTTTAAATTTGGATAGCACTAGTGCACATGAGTTTCACAATCAACCAAACTTCTTCAAATGAAAAGATCAGAAATCCGAAACAAAATCCATTCATCAATCATGAAATTCCTCAAATACTCAAATCAAACAATGTGCGAAAAATACCACTATGGTTTGAATTTTCCCAAGTATTCGATTTAGCTCAATATTACTAAAAACAAACCAAAAAAACAACAAGAAAAATAAAAGCACACACAAAATTCCTAAAAACAAGTTGAAATACCTCCCCCACACTTATTCCATTTACTACCCTCTTTTAGCTCAAATCAGATCAAGAATGATTTTCACACAGAATTTAAATTGTGTAATAAAAAAAATAAAGATAAGGAAAGACACAACCTGATTTATTTTTTAGTGGCGGCCTTGAGTTAAGCTCCTAGATATTTGCACTTGACCTAAAAGACATGAAATAAAGAAGATATGAGAAAAATAAATAAAAATAATGATTAAGGGAAATAGAAGAAAGGGGATAATGCTTGGTTTGACCCCCCAAGTGGGTGCTAGGTTTTTACTGCCCCTAGTCCAGCAGTTGCAGTAGTTTAACCTCAATCTGATAGTGGATGAGGTTTCTTGCTCAGAAACAACCAAAATGAAATCTCTCCAATATTCTTCAACTCACACATCTTATAGAAGCTCCCAAAGATAGACTTCTTCAGCTTCCCCTCCAATACTTTTATGTTTTGATGATGTAGTAGAAGCGGGGACAAAATGTAAAATAAACCTCCCAAGACATTCTCTTCACAAAAATCCTCCACTAGTTGTTGAAACGGGCACACCATCCTTTCCCCAATATCATCCTTAAAATCATCATCATCTGAAAAATCAGTCCACTCAAAAGAAACATGAACTAAATCGGCACAGGGAGAAGCATGTAGACAATTATTATCAAAATTATCAGGAATGTAAGGATCTAAATTTGAGACATCTCCCTGTGGATTCTCAGGTTCCAGCTCTTTCTCCGAGTCAAAAATAGTGGCACTGAATGTGGGAAGCAGCTCTGGTTCTTCCATATGCTCTTCAAAAAGGAATTTCTCATGTTTCTCTTCCTTTTTATCCAAATATTCATAAAATTTTCTAAATCATCAATTTCAAAAATATTGTCTTCAAATGAAATTTCATTTTCAACAAATTCATCCCAATGTTTTTCAAAAGGGCTTTCATTTCCAAAAGACACATCTGTTGGTGAATCACTAAAAATTTCTTCCTTAAATTGTGAAAAAGATGATTCAAAATAAGGTTTCAACACATCAAAACAAGGTTCATCAACATCAAAAATTGGTGTGATGTCATTTTCCATTTCTTGAGTATCTTTTTGAGCTTTCAGTTCTTTCAATTATTTTAACCCATTGGAAAGAATTTCCATTTGTCTGATAAATTCATGTATATTTTGTTGAATCACTAAATTATTTTGTTGCATTTCAAGATTATATTGTTGAAATTTTAAAAAACCATCATCACTAGGCTCCTCAAATTTTTTATAATCAGGCCAAACATAGGAGTAGTCACTGTGAAAATCCATTTTTTTTTGGGTTTTTTTAAACACAATTAGTGGTTAAAAAGCCTAGAAAATATAAAAACAAATCAAAAAACATAGGAAACCTCCCCGGGAACGGCGCCAAATTGACGCTGTGTTTTTTCTCGTGAATCTTCAGTCAATAATTGCCCCTTAAAGTGTAGCACAGTTGTGGCCACGAGGTTGTCTCACGAGGAGGTTGCAGGCTAAGTTATCAAAATGTCACTTTGTTAATGTCAGAATTAGAAATGGGGATTTGAAATTATATAAACAATTTTAAATAATATAAAATCATAATTAAATTATAAATATACATTATTGATTGGAAATCAGAAGCAAACTAGATTGAAGAAAACTAACAAAATAAGGCAGTGGTGGACAAACATCGATCCTCAGATACTCCCTCTATCCTTTTTTAATTGAATTACGAGATTATATTTCTCAATGATCACTCAAATAACTCCAAATGAAAACCCATATTGACTATACAGCATATCAAGACCTCAAATATGGGTGTTTATCCTCTTACAAATGTGATTCAATTACCCAAAGACCTTCGAGCAATCAAAACTAATTGAACTTGTTGTGCTCAATGGGGAGACCTCGCCCAAAGAAGTTTAAACAACAAGACAATTATTTTACATTGATAAGTTTATAAACAGTATAGAAAAATATAGAAGAATGTGAATTCATGAATAAAAAGAGACCTCCATCATTCATGAAAACCAATTCCAGAAAAATATAATTAGAATACATTGAAGTACAAAACTCAAAAGGGAAGAATCTTTGGATCTCTACTGCCCACCACCACTTGGAGTTTAGACCTTCATTTCTTGATTATCAATTAAACTCCAATTCTCCAGAATATCTCCTCCAGAAAAGCTCACTCCATTGGTCCAACCCCCTTTAAATTATTATCCTTGTAAAAGGGAGAGGATTTACAAATTTATAGGGAAAATGGGTGAAGAAATATCTCTCAATTCTGTCCGCCGGATTGCATCGACTTTGAAACCCATTAAATGAACTATTTGGTACTTGGTCCCTTCTTGAAAGTTGTTCCACATGGTCGTTCACGTCCCTCCACAAAAGGGAAGCCTCATTGGTACACTTATGAAGGAGTTATGGAAGATTTAGTGCGGAAAACTTAATCTGCCAAAGTGACTCTTCGTCTTCCAGAACTCCAACTTCCCATGCATTTAAGTCCTTGAAACCGGCCGATTCATACGTGGAACCATCAATGAAAGATGTTTACTAATTCCTCCTACAGCTCCATGTTTATCTTCAGCACCATTGGATATGTAAGATTCGAGATAAAAGATCAGAATTAAAACATTCCAAATCTGTACACCGTTTTCAAGGCACGGATTGGGAGCTGGTTTTGGGCCTCCAAATTATTGATTGAGCTAGGCCTCTAGAAGGATGAAATTCAGAAAATGATGTAAGTAAACCTATAGAAAATGAATTTCAAAATTTGGATCAGTTTAGAAAATGATATGGCCGAAATTATTAAATTAAATAAAATAGTTAAACACCAAAATTAAGCCATTTTTGCATTTGAGCTCAAAATACCACTAAAACATAAAAATGTGAAAATTGTCCATAAAAAACACTTTTTTGGGATTTATAACATTGTAATGAAGTACATAATATGTGAAAATTCAAGATTTATCACTTCCCCACCCTTAATCATTACACACCTGGGCAACCATCTTATACCAAGGTCAAAACAAACTTCTCAAAGCATAAATGAACACACAACTCCATTATCATATTAGAGAAAATATCATGCCTCATACATGGATAAATATTTCATAACTCCTCAAAAATAATATGATTCCATTAAATATCATGTTAATCCTCACATGCATGTCGTACTTACCTCCCCAGAAAAATATTTCTCCCTTCACTCAAGGATATTTAATGTGGAGTTTTTTCTCATTCTCAAAACATGTGTGATCTCCGTAGGCTTTCTATCCTCCTAATATCTCCACTTCACAAAGTCAAAAATGTGTCAATCATGAGGTCTTTTTCATGGGTTGTTCTGAGGCTATGGGTTGGCAGGTTTAAAATGTAAAAACATCTGAGGCAGAATGAGGAGGGTTATGCTCTAATGTGAAGTAAATGCATGAAAACTGTTTTGCTCAAGAATGGTGCGCTCCTCAATCAGCTCAAAAATTAATCACCTCCAAACACCTCTTCTTTTGGGATGTTCACACATAGAATTTCAGAATCAATGATTTTCATCCCTCTTTTCCCAATTTGTAGCATTGTTTCAGCTTGAATTTAGATCTGGATTTCTCTTCAGAATCATGTTTTGAAGGAAAAGAGAGGCATCTTTTGATCTTCAAGTATTGGTGATCATCCAGCCCATTTATGTAATGATATTTTGTTCCACCCATCCATCTTTAAATAATGACATTTCTTCCACCCAAGCAGTAATAAATATGGAAACACTTTCAATTCAGCTCAAAAATAAACTTCTGGAAAGCAAAATACAGCCCATCTTCACCCTCCCCCACACTTGAGTTCAACAATAATCAGGAATTTATCTTCTAGAGAAGTTTGGAAAGGGATAAATGGCATGTAATGTGGCTTCCTAACAAGGTATTTCAGGGATACTAGGGGCTTAAAGAAGGTATGATGAAAAGGTAGTCCAAAATAAGAGTTTGATGCAAAAGGGTTATCAAAATGGGGCCTCAATCATACTTAACACATTCTATGAACTCTAACAGCTTTTAAAAAGTGAAAAATAGAAATTTATGGACCAAAAAATATGTCTCAAGTCTCTCAAGAAAAAGTGAAATGTAATGAATATGTCAAAACAATTTAGAATCCTATTGGGTTGGGAAATATTTTCAATTTGGACAGCACTAGTGCACATGAGTTTCACAATCAACCAAACTTCATCAAATAAAAAGATTAGAAATCAAAAAAAAATCCATTCAGCAATCATGAAATTCCTCAAATACTGAAATCAAACAATGTGTGAAAAATACCATGATGGTTTGAATTTTCCCAAGTATTCGATTGAGCTCAATATTACTAAAAACAAACCGAAAAAACAACAAGAAAAATAAAATCACACACAAAATTCCTAAAAACCAGTTGAAATACCTCCCCCACAGTTATTCCATTTACTACCCTCTTTTAGCTTAAATCAGATCAAGAATGATTTTCACACAGAATTTAAATTGGGTAATAAACAAAATAATGATAAGGAAATACACAACCTGATTTATTTTTAAGTGGCGGCCTTGAGTTAAGCTCCTAGATATTTCCACTTGACCTAAAAGACATTAAATAAAGAATATATGAGAAAAATAAATAAAAATAAAGAGTAAGGGAAATAGAAGAAAGGGGATAATGCTTGGTTTGACCCCCCAAGTGGGTGCTAGGTTTTTACTGCCCCTAGTCCAGCAGTTGCAGTAGTTTAACCCCAATCTGATAGTGGATGAGGTTTCTTGCTTAGAAACAACCAAAATGAAATCTCTCCAATCTTCTTCAACTCACACATCTTGTAGAAGCACCCAAAAATAGACTTCTTTAGCTTCCCCTACAAGACATTTATGTTTTGATGATATAGTAGAAGCTGGGAAAAAACGTAAAATAAACCTCCCAAGACATTATCTTCACAAAAATCCTCCTCTGGTTGTTGAAACGGGCACACCATCCTTTCCTCAATTTCATCCTTGAAATCCTCATCATCTGAAAAATCAGTCCACTCAAAAGAAACATGAACTAAATCAGCACAGGGAGAAGCACGTAGACAATTATTATCAAAATTATCAGGAATGTAAGGATCTAAATTTGAGACATATCCCTGTGGATTCTCAGGTTCCAGCTCTTTCTCCGAGTAAAAAATAGTGGCACTGAATGTGGGAACCAGCTCTGGTTCTTCTATATGCTCTTAAAAAAGGAATGGCTCATGTTTCTCTTCCTTTTTATCCAAATATTCAGAAAATGTTTCTAAATTATCAATTTCAAAAATAGTGTCTTCAAATGAAATTTCATTTGCAACAAATTCATCCCAATGTTTTTCGAAAGGGATTTCATTTCCAAAAGACACATCTATTGGTGAATCACTAAAAATTTATTCCTTAAATTGTGAAAAAGATGATTCAAAAAAAGGTTTCAACACATCAACACAAGGTTCGTAAACATCAAAAATTGGTGGGATGTCATTTTCCATTTCTTGAGTATCTTTTTGAGCTTTCAGTTCTTTCAATTCTTTTAACTCATTGGAAAGAATTTCCATTTATCTGATAACTTCATGAATATTTTGTTGAATCACCAAATTATTTTGTTGCATTTAATGATTATCTTGTTGAAATTTTAGAAAACCATCATCACCAGGCTCCTCAAATTTTTTATAATTAGGCCAAACATAGGAGTAGTCACTGTGAAAATCCATTTTTTGGGTTTTTTTAAACACAATTAGTGGTTAAAATGCCTAGAATATTTAAAAACAAATAAAAAAACATAGGCAACCTCCCCGGGAATGGAACCAAATTGACGCTGGGGTTTTTCTCGTGAAACTCCAGTCAAAAATTTCCCCTTAAAATGTAGCACAATGGTGACCACTGGGTTGTCTCACAAGGAGGTTGCAGGCTAAGTTATCAAACTGTCACTTTGTTAATGTCAGAATTAGAAATGGGGATTTGAAATTATATAAACAATTTTAAATAATATAAAATCATAATTAAACTATAAATATACATTATTGATTGAAAATCAGAAGCAAACTATACTGAAGAAAACAAACAAAAGAAGGCAGTGGTGGACAAACATCGATCCTCAGATACTCCCTCTATCCTTGTTTAATTGAATTATGAGAATATATTTCTCAATGATCACTCAAATAACTCCAAATGAACACCCATATTGACTATAAACCATACCAAGTCCTCAAATATGGTTGTTTATCCTCTTATAAATGTGATTCAATTACCCAAAGACCTTTGAGCAATCAAAACTAATTGAACTTGTTGTGCTCAATGGGGAGACCTCGCCCAAAGTAGTTTAAACAACAAGACAATTATTTTACATTCATAAGTTTATAAATAGTATAGAAAAATATAGAAGAATGTGAATTCATGAATAAAAAGTGACCTCCATCATTCATGAAAACCAATTCCAGAAAAATACAATTAGAATACATTGAAGTACAAAACTCAAAAGGGAAGAATCTTTGGATCTCTGTTGCCCACCACCACTTGGAGTTTAGCCCTTCATGTCTTGATTATCAATTGAACTCCAATTCTCCAGAATATCTCCTCCAGAAAATCTCACTCCCTTGTTCCAACCCCCTTTAAATTACTATCCTTGTAAAAGGGAGAGGAGTTACAAATTTATAGGGAAATGGGTGAAGAAATATCTCTCAATTCTGTCCGCTGCATTGCATCGACTTTGAGACCCATTAAATGAAATATTTGGTACTTGGTACCTTCTTGAAAGTTGTTCCGCATGGTCTTGGACGTCCCTCCACAAAATGGCAGACTCATTGGTCCACGTATGAAGGAGTTATGTCAGATTTAGTATGGAAAACTTAATCTGCCAAAGTGACTCTTCGTCTTCCAGAACTCCAAATTCCCATGCATTAAGTCCTTGAAAACTGCCGATTCAGAAATGGAACCATTAATGAAAGATGTTCATTAATTTCTTCTACAGATCCATGTTTATCTTCAGCACCATTGGATCGGTAAGCTTCGAGATAAAAGATCAGCATCAAAACATTCCAAATCTGTACACTATTTTCGAGGCACAGATTGGGAGCCGGTTTTGGGCCTCCAAATGATTGATTGAGCTGGGCCTCCAGAAGGATGAAATTCCGAAAATGATGTAAGTAAACCTATAGAAATGGAATTTCAAAATTTGGATCAGTGTAGAAAATGATATGGCCGAAATAATTAAATTAAATAAAATAGTTAAACACCAAAATTAAGCCATTTTTGCATTTGAGCTCAAAATACCACTAAAACATAAAAATGTGAAAATTATCAACTCTTTGTTGGGATTTAGAACATTTTAATGCAGTACATAATATGTTAAAATTCAATATTTATCACTCCCCCACACTTAATCATTGCACTCCTGGGCAACCATCTTATACCAAGGTTAAAACAAACTTCTCAAAGCATAAATGAACACACAACTCAATTATCATATTAGAGAAAATATCGTGCCTCAATCATGGATAAAAATTTCATAACTCCTAAAAAATCATATGAATCCATTAAATATCATATTAATCCTCACATGCATGTTGTACCTACCTCCCCGGAAAAATATTTCTCCCTTCACTCAAGGGTATTTAATGTGGAGTTTTTTATCATTCTCAAAAGATGTGTGATCTCCATAGGATTTCTATCCTCCTAATATCTCCACTTCACAATGTCAAAAATGTGTCAATCATGAGGTCTTTCTCATGGGTTGTTCTGAGGTTGAGGGTTGGCAGGTTTAAAATGTAAAAACATCTGAGGCAGAATGAGGAGGGTTGTGCTCTAAAGTGAAGTAAATGCATGAAAACTGTTTTGATCAAGAATGGTGTGCTCCTCAATCAGATAAAAAATTAATCACCTCTAAACACCTCTTCTTTTGGGAAGTTAACACATAGAATTTCAGCAACAATGATTTTCATCCCTCTTTTCCCAATTTGTAGCATTGTTTCAACTTGAATTTAGATCTGGATTTCTCTTCAGAACCTTGTTTTGAAGGAAAAGAGAGGCAACTTTTGATCTTCAAGTATTGGTGAACATTCAGCCCATTTATGTAATGATATTTTGTTCCACCCATCCTTCTTCCCATAATGACATTTCTTCCACCAAATCAGTAATAAATATGGCAACACTTTCAATTCAGCTCAAAAATAATCTTCTGAAAAGCTAAATACAGCCCATCTTCTCCCTCCCCCACACTTGAGTTCAACAATAATCATGAATTTATTTTCTAGAGAAGTTTGGAAAGGGATAAATGGCATGTAATGTGGCTGCCTAACAAGGAATTTCATGGGTAATAGGGGCTTAAAGAAGGTCTGATGAAAAGGTAGTCCAAAATAAGAGTTTGATGCAAAAGGGCTATCAAAATGGTGCCTCAATCATAATTAACACATTCTATGAACTCTAACTGCTTTTAAAAAGAGAAAAATAGAAATTTATGGATCAAACAACATGTCTCAAGACTCTCAAGAAAAAGATAAATGTAATGAATATGTCAAAAAAGTTTAGAATCCTCTCGGGTTGGGAAATATTTTCAATTTCGACAGCACTAGTGCACATGAGTTTCACAATCAACCAAACATCATCAAATAAAAAGATCAGAAATCAGATAAAAAAATCCATTCAGTAATCATGAAATTCCTCAAATACTGAAATCAAACAATGTGTGAAAAAAACCACGATGGTTTGAATTTTCCCAAGTATTCGATTGAGCTCAATATTACTAAAAAGAAACTAAAAAACAACAAGAAAAATAAAAGCACACACAAAATTCCTAAATACAAGTTGAAATACCTCCCCCACACTTATTCCCTTTACTACCCTCTTTTAGCTCAAATCAGATCAAGAATGATTTTCACACAGAATTTAAATTGGTTAATAAACAAAATAAAGATAAGGAAAGACACAACCTGATTTATTTTTCAGTGGCGGCCTTGAGTTATGCTCCTAGATATTTCTACTTGACCTAAAAGACATGAAATAAAGAAGATATGAGAAAAATCAATAAAAATAAAGAGTAAGGGAAATAGAAGAAAGGGAATAATTCTTGGTTTGACCCCCCCAAGAGGGTGCAAGGTTTTTATTGCCCCTAGTCCAGCAGTTGCAGTAGTTTAACCCCAATCTGATAGTGGATGAGGTTTCTTGCTCAGAAACAACCAAAATGAAATCTCTCCAATCTTCTTCAACTCACACATCTTGTAGAAGCTCCCAAAAATAGACTTCTTCAGCTTCCCCCCCAAGACTTTTATGTTTTGATGATATAGAAGAAGCGGGGAAAAAATGTAAAATAAACCTCGCAAGACATTATCTTCACAAAAATCCTCCACTGGTTGTTGAAACGGGCACACCATCCTTTCCTCAATTTCATCCTTGAAATCCTCATCATCTGAAAAATCAGTCCACTCAAAAGAAACATGAACTAAATCGGCACAGGGAGAAGCACATAGACAATTATTATCAAAATTATCAGGAATGTAAGGATCTAAATTTGAGACATCTCCCTGTGGATTCTCAGGTTCCAGCTCTTTCTCCGAGTCAAAAATAGTGGCACTGAATGTGGGAAGCAGCTCTGGTTCTTCAATATGCTCTTCAAAATGGAATTTCTCATGTTTCTCTTCCTTTTTATCCAAATATTCAGAAAAATTTTCTAAATTATCAATTTCCAAAATAGTGTTTTCAAATGAAATTTCATTTGCAAGAAATTCATCCCAATGTTTTTTAAAAGGGCTTTCTTTTCCAAAAGACACATGTGTTGGTGAATCACTAACAATTTCTTCCTTAAATTGTGAAAAATATGATTCAAAAAAAGGTTTCAACACATCAATACAAGGTTCATCAACATAAAAAATTGGTGGGATGTCATTTTCCTTGAGTATCTTTTTGAGCTTTCAGTTCTTTCAATTCTTTTAACTCATTGGAAAGAATTTAAATTTGTCTGATAACTTCATGAATATTTTGTTGAATTGAAAAATTATTTTTTTGCATTTCAATATTATCTTGTTGAAATTTTAAAAAACCATCATCAGTAGGCTCCTCAAATTTTTTATAAATAGGCCAAACATAGGAGTAGTCACTGTGAAAATCCATTTTTTGGGTTTTTTTAAAACACAATTAATGGTTAAAAAGCCTAGAAAATTTAAAAAAAATCAAAAAAAACATAGGCAACCTCCCCGGGAACAACGCCAAATTGACGCTGGGGTTTTTCTCGTGAAACTCCAGTCAATA
The DNA here is from genome assembly GCA_963277665.1 of Viscum album. Taxonomy (NCBI): domain Eukaryota; kingdom Viridiplantae; phylum Streptophyta; class Magnoliopsida; order Santalales; family Viscaceae; genus Viscum; species Viscum album. The sequence continues at coordinate 1,666,286,401 of OY728137.1, forward strand.
ATTTCCCCTTAAAATGTAGCACAATGGAGACCACGGGGTTGTCTCACAAGGAGGTTGCAGGCTAAGTTATCAAACTGTCACTTTGTTAATGTCAGAATTAGAAATGGGGATTTGAAATTATATAAACAATTTTAAATAATATAAAATCATAATTAAACTATAAATATACATAATTGATTGGAAATCAGAAAGAAACTAGACTAAATAAAAAAACAAAAGAAGGCAGTGGTGGACAAGCATCGATCCTCAGATACTCCCTCTATCCTTGTTTAATTGAATTATGAGAATATATTTCTCAATGATCACTCAAATAAATCCAAATGAACACCCATATTAAATATAAAACATATCAAGACCTCAAATATGGGTGTTTATCCTCTTACAAATGTGATTCAATTACCCAAAGACCTTCGAGCAGTCAAAACTAATTGAACTTGTTGTGCTCAATGGGGAGACCTCGCCCCAAAAAGTTTAAACAACAAGACAATTATTTTACATTCATAAGTTTATAAATAGTATAGAAAAATATAGAATAATGTGAATTCATGAATAAAAATTGACCTCCATCATTCATGAAAACCAATTCCAGAAAAATTCAATTAGAATACAATGAAGTACAAAACTCAAAAGGTAAGAATCTTTGGATCTCTACTGCCCACCACCAATTGGAGTTTAGCCCTTCATGTCTTGATTATCAATTGAACTCCAATTCTCCAGCATTTATCCTCCAGAAAATCTCACTCCCTTGTTCCAACCCCCTTTAATTTACTATCCTTGTAAAAGGGAGAGGAGTTACAAATTTATAGGGAAAATGGGTGAAGAAATATCTCTCAATTCTATCCACCGAATTGCATCGACTTTGAGACCCATTAAATGAAATATTTGGTACCTGGTCCCTTCTTAAAAGTTGTTCCACATGGTCTTGGACGTCCCTCCACAAAATGGAATCGTCATTGGTCCACTTGTGATGGAGTTATGGCAGATTTAGTGAGGAAAACATAATCTGCCAAAGTGACTCTTTGTCTTCCAGAACTCAAACTTCCCATGCATTTAAGTCCTTGAAACCTACCGATTCAGACGTGGAACCATTAATGAAAGATGCTCATTAATTCCTCCTACAACTCCATGTTTATCTACTGCACCATTGGATCAGTAAGAATCGAGATAAAAGATCAGCATTAAAACATTCCGAATCTGTACACCGTTTTCGAGGCACAGATTGGGAGCTGGTTTTGGGCCTCCAAATGATTGATTGAGCTGGGCCTCCAGAAGGATGAAATTCGGAAAATGATGTAAGTAAACCTATAGAAAAGAAATTTGAAAATTTAGATCAGTGTAGAAAATGATATTTCCGAAATAATTAAATTAAATAAAATAGTTAAACACCAAAATTAAGCCATTTTTGCATTTGAGCTCAAAATACCACTAAAACATAAAAATTTGAAAATTGTCCATAAAATAACACTTTTTTGGTATCTAGAACATTATAATGCAGTACATAATATGTGAAAATTCATGATTTATCCCTCCCCCACACTTAATCATTGCACTCCTGGGCAACCATCTTATACCATGGTTAAAACAAACTTCTCAAAGCATAAATGAACACACAACTCAATTATCATATTAGAGAAAATATCATGCCTCATACATGGAAAAAAATTTAATAACTCCTCAAAAATCATATGAATCCATTCAATATCATATTAATCCTCACATGCATTTCGTACCTACCTCCCTGGAAAAATATTTCTCCCTTCACTCAAGGGTATTTATTGTGGAGTTTTTTCTCATCCTCAAAACATGTGTGATCTCCAGAGGCTTTCTATCCTCATAATATCTCCACTTCACAAAGTCAAAAATGTGTCAATCATGATGTCTTTTTCATGGGTTGTTCTAAGGCTAAGGGTTGGTAGGTTTAAAATGTAAAAACATCTGAGGCAGAATGAGGAGGGTTATGCTCTAAAGTGAAGTAAATGCATGAAAACTATTTTGCTCAAGAATGGTGCGCTCCTCAATCAGATCAAAAATTAATCACCTCCAAACACATCTTCTTTTGGGAAGTTCACACATAGAATTTCAGCATCAATGATTTTCATCCCTCTTTTCCCAATTTGTAGCATTGTTTCAGCTTGAATTTAGATCTGGATTTCTCTTCAGAATCTTGTTTTGAAGGAAAAGAGAGGAAGCTTTTGATCTTCAAGTATTGGTGAACATCCAGCCCATTTATGTAATGATATTTTGTTCCACCCATCCATCTTCCCATAATGACATTTCTTCCACCCAAGCAGTAATAAATATGGAAACACTTTCAATTCACCTCAAAAATAATCTTCTGCAAAGCAAAATACAGCTCATCTTCTCCCTCCCCCACACTTGAGTTCAACAATAATCATGAATTTATCTTCTAGAGAAGTTTGGAAAGGGATAAATGGCATGTAAAGTGGCTTCCTAACAAGGTATTTCATGGCTACTTTGGGCTTAAAGAAGGTCTGATGAAAAGGTAGTCCAAAATAAGAGTTTGATGCAAAAGGGCTATCAAAATGGTGCCTCAATCATACTTAACACATTCTATGAACTATAACAGCTTTCAAAAAGAGAAAAATAGAAATTTATGGATCAAACAAAATGTCTCAAGACTCTCAAGAAAAAGATAAATGTAATGAATATGTCAAAAAAGTTTAGAATCCTCTCGGGTTGGGAAATATTTTCAATTTGTACAGCACTAGTGCACATGAGTTTCACAATCAACCAAACATCATCAAATGAAAAGATCAGAAATCAGAAACAAAATCCATTCAGCAATCATGAAATTCCTAAAATAATAAAATAAAATAATGTGCCAAAAATACCACGATGGTTTGAATTTTCCCAATTATTCGATTGAGCTCAATATTACTAAAAACAAACAGAAAAAACAACAAGAAAAATAAAAGCACACACAAAATTCCTAAAAAGAAGTGGAAATACCTCCCCCACACTTATTCCATTTACTACCCTCTTTTAGCTCAAATCAGATCAAGAATGATTTTCACACAAAATTTAAATTGGGTAATAAAAAAAATAAAGATATGGAAAGACACAACCTGATTTATTTTTCAGTGGCGGCCTTGAGTTAAGCTCCTAGATATTCCCACCTGACCTAAAAGACATGAAATAAAGAATATATGAGAAAAATAAATAAAAATAAAGAGTAAGGGAAATAGAATAAAGGGTATAATTCTTGGTTTGACCCCCCAAGTGGGTGCTAGGTTTTTACTGCCCCTAGTCTAGTAGTTGCAGTAGTTTAACCCCAATCTGATAGTGGATGAGGTTTCTTGCTCAGAAACAACCAAAATGAAATCTCTCTAATATTCTTCAACTCACACATCTTGTAGAAGCTCCCAAAAATAGACTTCTTCAGCTTCCCCTCCAAGACTTTTATGTTTTGATGATATAGTAAAAGCGGGAAAAAAACATAAAATAAACATCCCAAGACATTATCTTCACAAAAAGCCTCCACTGGTTGTTGAAACGGGCACGCCATCCTTTCCTCAATTTCATCCTTGAAATCCTCATCATCTGAAAGATCAGTCCACTCAAAAGAAACATGAACTAAATCGGCACAGGGAGAATCACGTAGACAATTATTATCAAAATTATCAGGAATGTAAGGATCTAAATTTGAGACATCTCCCTGTGGATTCTCAGGTTCCATCTCTTTCTCCGAGTCAAAAATAGTGGCACTGAATGTGGGAAGCAGCTCTGGTTCTTCCATATGCTCTTAAAAAAGTAATGGATCATGTTTCTCATCTTTTTTATCCAAATATTCAGAAAATGTTTCTAAATTATTAATTTCAAAAATAGTGTCTTCAAATGAAATTTCATTTTCAACAAATTCATCCCATTGTTTTTCAAAAGGGCTTTCATTTCCAAAAGATACATCTGTTGGTGAATCACGAAAAATTTCTTCCTAAAATTGTGAAAAATAAGATTCAAAATAAGGTTTCAACACATCAACACAAGGTTCATCAACATCAAAAATTTGTGGGATTTCATTTTCCATTTCTTGAGTATCTTTTTGAGCTTTCAATTCTTTCAATTATTTTAACTCATTGGAAAGAATTTCCATTTGTCTGATAACTTCATGAATATTTTGTTGAATCACCAAATTATTTTTTTGCATTTCAAGAATATCTTGTTGAAATTTTGAAAAACCATCATGACCAGGCTCCTCAAATTTTTTATAATCAGGCCCAACATAGGAGTAGTCACTGTGAAAATCCATTTTATGGGTTTTTTTTAAAACACAATTAATGGTTAAAAAGCCTAGAAAATTTAAAAACAAATCAAAAAAAATATAGGCAACCTCCCCAGGAACGGAGCCAAATTGACACCGGGGTTTTTCTCATGAAACACCAGTCAATAATTTCCCCTTAAAATATAGCATAGTGGTGACCACGAGGTTGTCTCACGAGGAGGTTGCAGGCTAAGTTATCAAACTATCACTTTGTTATTGTCAGAATTAGAAATGGGAATTTGAAATTAAATAAACAATTTTAAATAATATAAAATCATAATTAAACTAAAAATATACATTATTTATTGGAAATTAGAAGCAAACTAGACTGACGAAAACAAACAAAAGAAGGCAGTGGTGGACAAACATCGATCCTCAGATACTCCCTCTATCCTTGTTTAATTGAATTATGAGATTATATTTCTCAATGATCACTAAAATAACTCCAAATGAACACCCATAATGACTATACACCATATCAATACCTAAAATATGGGTTTTTATCCTCTTACAAATGTGATTCAATTACCCAATGACCTTCGAGCAATCAAAACTAACTGAACTTGTTGTGCTCAATGGGGAGACCTCGCCCAAAGAAGTTTAAACAACAAGACAATTATTTTACATTCATAATTTTATAAAAATTATATAAAAATATAGAATAATGTGAATTCATGAATAAAAATATACCTCCATCATTCATGAAAACCAATTCCAAAAAAATATAATTAGAATACATTGAAGTACAAAACTCAAAAGGGAAGAATCTTTGGATCTCTGCTGCCCACCACCACTTGGAGTTTAGCCCTTCATGTCTTGATTATCAATTGAACTCCAATTCTCCAGAATATATCCTCTAGAAAAGATCACTCCCTTGGTCCAACCCCCTTTAAATTACTATCCTTGTAAAAGGGAGAGGAGTTACAAATTTATAGGGAAAATTGGTAAAGAAACATCTCTCAATTCTGTCCGCCGGATTTCATCGACTTTGAGACCCATTAGAGGAAATATTTGGTACTTGGTCCCTTCTTGAAAGTTGTTCCACATGGTCTTTCACGTCCCTCCAAAAAAATTTAGCCTCATTGGTACACTTATGAAGGATTTATGGAAGATTTAGTGCGGAAAATTTAATCTTCCAAAGTGACTCTTCATCTTCCAGAACTCCAAATTCCCATTCATTTAAGTCCTTGAAACCTGCCTATTCAGACATGGAACCATTAAAGAAAGATGTTAATTAATTCCTCCTACAGATCCATGTTTAATTTCAGCACCATTGGATTGGTAATATTCATGATAAAAGATCATCATTAAAACATTCCAAATCTGTACACCGTTTTCAAGGCACGGATTGTGAGCTGGTTTTGGGCCTCCAAATGATTGATTTAGCTGGGCCTCCAGAAGGATGAAATTCGGAAAATGATGTAAGTAAACCAATAGAAAAGGAATTTCACAATTTTTCTCAGTGTAGAAAATTTTATGGACGAAAGAATTAAATTAAATAAAACAGTTAAACACCAAAATTAAGCCATTTTTGCATTTGAGCTCAAAATACCACTAAAACATAAAAATGTGAAAACTGTCCATAAAATAACACTTTATTGGGATTTAGAACATTTTAATTCAGTACATAATATGTTAAAATTCAATCTTTATCAACATGTAATGTCTATATTAATTTATGGATATATTCTAGTATCACCAAATGTTTCTACGATTGTGTCCTAGAAGGTACACACCGTTTAATTAGGAATTTGTAAGGAAATTATCTCTGATATTAATGTGATATGTATTACGGAATATACAGTGATGATCAATAGAGGGGTTTTTTTAATGATGGACATCAAAATTGATTCACATGCATTGAACATGTTGATACCCATGGGAAATAGTTGGAACTCTAACGATGAGAGAAAGTGGGATATGAGAACCAATTTGAAAGGTATGTAAATGTCTCATAATTAGACAACTAGATTAGTAAATTTGTCTCAATGTCCTAATAGAAATGATCAATAATTACATTGTGTTTTTTTTAACACATGAAGAAAGAGTGTATGGATCCATCTAGACAATTTTATAATTGCAATCATATGTGGAGTATTTAACACTTTTTCCATATCTCTATGATGTTAGGATCTCATGATATATTTCTTGTGTCACATATGTCTTATGATTTTATGTGTGTGAGGGACAAGTAAATATCCTCTTTAGTAGAATAGAAATACCCATAGTGATTCTAGGAATACCATGACTCATTAGTAGGGAAAATTTAGACGAGGTAATTTAGAACAACCTACCCTAAGATATAAATTATATAAAGATGTGTAGGTTATTATGGATTATCAATCTATATCATCAATTGTGTTATGTGAGGTTAATTGTAATTCAACACAAATGAATGATTTGTTTGGTGTGGGTTAATCTCAATATTTTATTTCTTATTATTCCAATCATTTTCATATAATAAATATTGTGAGGATGATTTCTGTGTTTATAATCAAAACACTTTTGTCCAATGAATATTTTGAGCATTTATTTGTATTAAATTTTCTATAAATATTTTGGGAACCGAGTTATTATATAATTTCTCTATTATTCTGATGAATTTTGATATTATAATCCTAAGAATGGGTTGGTTGGAAACATTCAAGGCTTGCATCAACTAGAATACAAGATTGGTTAGTTTTAAGATTAATGATGTTGTCAAGAATAACATTAAAGTGGACCAAAATATAAAGGAAGGTGAAATGGGTTTATTGGCACTAGATGATTGAATAATATAATTCCTTTTTTAAATCACTGAATTTTGAAATCAATTTAATATATCAAGGACAATAATTTTCTTGTAGTTGTTGATCATTTTTTGAATTTTTTTTTCACAAATTTATTGGGGTTCAAACCCATTAGATTAGACGATTTCACGATTGATATCCTCTTATGGACCATACTATTTCAATTCTATATTATAGTATGTAACAAAAAACTATTTGAAATGTTTGTTTAATTGGAAGAGCTAGAAAAAAAATCATCCATTCAGGTGCACACATTATATGGGCATCTCCATTATTTTTTCCAATACACGTATGGAAAATTTTTGAGATGTTTATATTATAATAGGATTAATAATGGTACAATACTGAATCAGTATCAACGTAATAATGTTAATGATCTTTTTTATCAGGTGAGGGGAACTCTGTTTCTCTCAAATGTTAATGTTCAATTAGAATATCACCAATATTTTGATAAAAATGAGGATATTTCAAATATATATTTTAAGATTAGATATGAAATTTTTTATTATGTGGTAATTACATTTGGTCATAAGAATTCAGAAATGGAATTTATGGAAATGATGAATCAGATATTTTAAAGGTATCTGAATTTTTTTATTTTAGAGCATTTTTATGACATATAGGTCTATTTAAGGATAAGAACTGAGCATGGGAAAAAATTGGATATAGTATTGGAAATCATGAGTGAATATTTCATAATTGAATAAATTTCAAACTACTATTTCTGGATACAATAGTCATGTTTCCATTTCCATGAAATCTATGAAAAAGGTTTATCTATGGATCGAAAAAATAAATATGTTTTTATCTCATTGAAACGTCTAAATAATTTCATTAAGATACACAGTCCCCTTGGAATAGGTGGATAAGAACAATACTTTTTTAAAAAAAAAAATCATGATTGGCATTAGAAATGAAAAATATGACAAGGAATTGTGTTCTAATCTAATAAAATAATGTTTGTTATAAATTTTCCTAAGAGATTAATTTTATTATTACATTTTCACATGTAATGTTTTTTCTAGATCAAGTATAATGTTATGTGGTGTATTAAGAAGATTCAAGATCTTGGTTGTGATTTTTTCACATGTTGGGTGACCATCTTGTTTCTTACAGATAAGGGTGGTTATGGTTTCAAGAAAATAACATCCAGATAAATGATTCGGAGTTAGGTATCAAATTTGAGGAAATAATGAGTTAGGTTCATTACCTATTTCATGATAACATTAGATTATTTTTATATCATAAGAGATTGAAACATATTTTCTTAAAATGTTATTTGAATCTGAGACAACAAATATTGATAGTGTAGCTCATGAATTTTGATAATGGATTTTTGTATTCAATGTGTAATGAAAACACTATGGAGGATGAATTAAGAATAAATTCATATGACCAGTCTTATTAACTAGTTTCAGATAAATGGAAATTTATATATCTGATATAAGATATGCACATGAAATATGATGATCGAGATGATGTTGTGGTTTTATTTCTAGTTTATTTTTTTGTTGTTTCATGGAGATAGTTGAATCATAACATATGACCATTCATGAATGTATTTCTATAAGGAATTAAAAAAATCGTTGTGACCGTTGAGGGATGAATGTCAGATTATATTTTAGTTTTTTGGATTCAAAATTGGATGGTTTTACATTTTTATTTTTAGGAATGAATTCCTCATTATATGAAACATTCAAAATATGTTATTCATCAGGGGATATAAAAAATGTATAATGTGTTTAAAGAATATTTTTCATGGATAATCATTAAAAAATATTTTTGAGTTTGTTCAAGGATTATTAACAAGTCTGTTGGTTAAATTATATCATTAGTGACCAAATGGTATGTTGCAGTCATAAACTATTCATATTTTAGAAATAGGAGTTGACAGGTACATCTTTTGAAACAGGTATCCATATAATGGTCGAGAAATAAAATTCCATATGGGTGATAGTGGATTAGCTCACAATGTTTCCCCATTTATTCTATATTAAGGAATTACACAAGGTTTTGTACTTGTAATATATATATATATATATATATATAATAAGTGGTAATGAAAATGGCATATAATATTCGATAGTATCTGTGAGAGATATGAGGTTTAAATTTCGTTAATTGAAATATTTATAGAAATCCCATGAGTTTCACATGACTTTGAGTACCACATATCATCCCTCAATGGGTATCAAGGCCCAAACGATGATACAAATTTTTGATGACTTGTAATGCGATTATGTAATGAATTTTAGTGCCCTGTGTGATGATCATGTACCATTGGTGGAGTTATTATATAATAAAATATATCAATACTTGATACATTTGGATCATCTAGATGAATTTTATGGGTGTTCATTCATTTTCCACATTTTTGGTGGACTCATATGAGACATTTCATGTTGGTCGAGCATTGTCTGTGAAAGTTTTTTAAATATTATGTTGTGTATTAATAAATTATAGACAACTTAGTGCACCCATAAATCATCTATAAATAATCATTTCTGGTATTTTCCTTCATGGTGAGGGATCAAGTGTTCATTAAAATCCCTAAAAGGATTGGACATCATCAGTTTGAGAAGTATAGAAATTTATATCATAAATTTATAATCACTTTTGTTATACAAGAATTGGTTAGAGAGGGGAATTATATGTTTTCACATACCACATTGTTCATTGTGGTTCATGATGTGTTACATTTAACATAGTTGAAAAGGTATCTTCTTGATATATACCATTTGATTTGATGGGATCACATTGACCTTGATCCAGGTTCTTCATTGGTTCATGTTCTACTGTGGGTTATGGAGTGGAAAAGGAAATTTCTGTGTGGGAAAAGAATCGTTCTAGTGCAGGGTTTATGGAAATATGGAATGATTTTTGTGGAGACATGGGAATTTGATAAGTAATTGATCATTCAATTGCCAAAACTCTATTAATGAAATTTTGGTTTCCTATATTCTTGTGATGGATTGGCTATTGGTGAAGAGAATGTAGCCCCCTAGATTCATATATGTAACAACTCATTTATGGTTGTTATGTTTGTAATGTGTTTGGGAGAAGTTTTTTATGATATATAATCCATTTTTAATGTTTTTGGGTAATTTATATTGGTGAAAAGATTGAGATGGTTTTGGGAAATCATTCAACTCCTATAGAAAACTGTGCATAGTATGGAATAAGCTATAGGTATGGCAAGTGGGTAGGAACACAATTTATCCAATCTATGCATCCACTTAGGAGAAACCTTGAAATGTGTGATGTTGGGATTTTCCCGATTTTCAGATTTTTTGTGTTACTATGTGGTTCAAATATATTAGTTCCTTCAAGAGGTAGTGTCTGGAAAATCTTTAACACGTGGTTTTTCTGATCCATAAAACTAATTATGAAGGTTTCTAAAAGAACTCTACAAAAGGTGGATATGGGTCATGATTATTTTTTAACACGTCATTTTTTTGTCCAAATCAACCATTATTCCCTTGGGCAGTCATCGTTCATGGTATATTTTCCTCGATTTTCATAGATATGATTTTATACTTCTATCTGTTTCATTGATATTGTCTTTCCTGGTATGATCTATTGTTATTAATGACAATAATGGTAGTATATTGAGTTGATGATGATATATGAAGTTATTTATAGTGGGTTTTTGGGTATTCATATCAGGTATATGGTATTTTTCATGCAATGCATCAGTTTCACCATAATTACTATGGTGGGAGGATTCACTCTCAAATTCCCTTATTATAACTTGAATCCTTAGTTTCAGAACAGAAATATTTTTATATTTTGATGGTGAAGGTTTTGTGAAAATCTCTTTATAACTCTCTTTAATGATGGTTATCATTGTTTTTTATTTTTTAGGGAATTTTTTATTTTTGGAATGAGGTTTTGAAATGTCATTTTTGTTAAAATGGTGATTTTAAAATAAGGGTTTCAAATTGATTTGTGAATGGTTTAGTTGATAATCTTTAAATAAAGGTATGGATATATTTAAAGTAATTGAAATCTGTTGTTTAATTTTTTTTTCAATAATAGAGTAATTTTATTGAAATTCCTTCAAATGGATTAATTTAATAGGTTTTGATAAACACTGGTAGTGTGAGTTTATTTAATTGATGTGATATTAAATAAGGGGTATGTAACTATGGGTTACAAATTGATATTACACTAAATAAGGGGATTGTTTCACTAGGTAATAAATAGATTTAACTCTTTCAGATGACTTAGTTAATGGATGAGAAACTTATCATCAGTATAGAACTATAAGATAAGATTCCATGTGTGGGTGTGTGATGAATCAAGGAATATGTATAAAAAAGGAATGTGAAATAGTTTAATGAATTGTTTGTTTGATTTTCCTAAAAAACTATATTATTATGGATATTTTTTTAGTGTTGAACATCTTGGAATTAATATTAAATGTTTTCAGATTTTTTATATAATTTTTTTATATAAATTGTTAATATAAATGTGGTATCATTTTATATCCATATGGTGTGAGTATGGAATTCATTTTGGGGAATCATATTGTGTTTCATTACTCACCCCCACAATGGAACATTGTTACTTTTTATATTTTATTTATTAGGAAACATTCCATGTTAAACTATCACACTTCATTAGTGGTGTATTATGATACATGGGTTTTTTTGTGGACATGGTTCATAGAGCATGTCTGAAATTCAGAGTTATGTGGGATATTGTGTACTTTTGTACAGTTTTATTCCACTATTAACATTTATGTTAGTTTTATTTTTCTTTGGTACATAGTTTTAGATTGGATTATGAAATTTATGGAGTTACATTGAGTTGTTATACATTTTTTCCTTCATCATGTAGTGGTATTATGTTATGGTATGTTTAGATGGATTGTTTTATTAGAAATTTAAAAAATGCATGTATATTAATGTGTCTCTTGGAATTTATTTCCAACCTTTAGTGATTTAGTAGATTATCTTCATGGAATGTAATTCTATTCCTCATTATCAAGCTAATGGAGTGCGGTGGGATGTGGAATCCTTGTTCCAAATGGTTCACACCGCCACCCTAGAGGTCAACCTAAATACAACAAGGATAACAATATAATGGAGATGCATTTATTATGGTGGTCCATCTACTTCCTGGCCACTATCATGAACAGATAAGTTCGAAAATAAAAATTATTATTACCTCAACCATTGTAGTCAAATAAAATTACCTCTGTAGGTTTACATGACACATTACAAGATCACTCAACTACAAATCCATGAGTCTAAGTCATAAATGGTATGGACCACCTGTACTATGGATTTGATGAAAAATTCCTTCTTTCCAGTTTAGATGAACCAAACCCTTGATGTCCACTACTAGCTTCAACTATCACACATCCCTATGGTATAATGATCCATATAATTAATGGTACTCATGGACTCAACAATTTGGGGTAATTCAGAATCATACCACACAAACACAAATATATATTTGATGTACTAACTGAAACAGCTACACTCAGATGTATCCATCCTATAACATATTTATAAAAAAACATCATATGTCGGTAAGAAAAAAGAAACTCTAAAAAATAAAAATATCAACATATTGAAAGTTGATAATGTCATATATATGCATATAACACAACAATGGATGGAAATACTCATTGAATAATAATTAATAAATATATATCCATAAGATATTCATCTCATCATGTCTCATAGATATTAGTCCAAACTAGCTCGCTACATCTAATCTAGAATATCGGTTGCATGTGAATAAATTTCATCGAATTGGTTTGAAAATTTAAAAAAAAAGCAATGAAAACATCCTCGATCAAATATATTATTTCTGGTTGTTCAATCTCACCTTGAATCCATAAAAAGGGAATCCATTAAAACTAATTTGATTCAATAAGACATCATTTGGCATTAACATAACCTGCTAGAGTTGTTGATAAAGAAATAGAAAGTGGATCAGGTCCCTTGATCTTTGGTGGAGAATACACAAAGTAACCATTCTGTTAAAGCATTGAACTGTGATCACTAGGTTGAAACAAATCATGTATAGTTACCTTACCCGAGGAATCATATATGAACTGATCACCATCAAAACCCTATATTAGTATCATTGAGGGATTTCATCATGGAGGAATTCAATGTGTAAATAAGAAATACCCTTTATTGATGAGTATACATTGGTTTCTAGATCATGTCGAAAATAGATGTAAATATTTTAAATATTATACGATGAATGTACTATTGGATACCATGTAACTGATGCCTTAGAATACACAATAACCAAATAGGTCATTAATTTCATGGAGTATGGATACATTAGTCACCAAAGTAATATCTAGGTTCCCTAATTAGTGTTAAGAAACTGAGACACCCCAAAATAGTTTTCTTATTTCCCAAACTAAACATAAACTAATGTATAATAAAAACACATCCCATGGAAAACCCACTATTTATTCCACTATACCATGTTCTAAATACCTAAGAACCCACTCGAGATAGTAATAATATAACGGTAACATCATGAGTAAACCACCAATAGTCTAGGGATGGAAACATGCATTGATTTTTCTAATCGCTAAAATCGTGGATGTTATACTTATGTACCATTATACAAAAATATATATTTCCATGAATCTGTATAGATATATAGTGAATGTCTTAAACCCTATATTATAATTAATGAATGAAAAAATCTAAAAATTAGATAATTTTTTTAGAATATAATAAAATATATAAATAGGGGAATACTACACACCCATCTTGAAATGAGGTTTGAACCTGAAGAGTAGTTGAGAAGATAGTAAAATTTTATATCTATGATTACAATCTCCGAGTCTATCCACCATGTTTGGAATGTACATATGAAAAAAAAATTATACTCCATTACTATGTACAATGTATCCATTGTCGATCATCATGTTATCTACATAAGTCAAAATGCACATGAAAATAACCCTTGTATGTGTGATTATATTTATAACTAGTAGGAGACCCAATGAATACATAAGAAATGAATAGGAAAAGACATTAAAATAAACAAATATGATAACAAGATAATGTATCCAATCTTGGAGATATTCTCATAATGAAACGCATGTGAAGAATGAAAAAGGATGACCTATTTCAAAACCAACAAAGAACAATGAGTTCTCATGATGCCCCCAAATGTCTCATCCATGATTCCATGCACCGTTGGAATATTCACAAAATAAAATTGTGGTTGGTATGTTTTCTACTAATGTTGTCCACAGAAAAATCAGAATTATCTATAGTGGAGGACATGTGACCCACCATCTATGATGCCATGAAAAACTAATGTAAGAATATTGTATTCGATTGAGTGGGTGACACTTGACAACAAGCATGTAATGTAATATAGTTTATGTATAATCTATAATATTAATAATATTTTAAATATATTCAAATTTTATTAATTAATAAATCACTATGTTATCTTTCAATGCATGAAAAACTACATAAGACTACATAATAAACAATAATTAATTTATTCTATAGCTTGCGTTATAAGCTAGAGCGACCTTCCTCAAAAGCTTGAATTTTAAACAAGACCATGTTTCACAAAAAATATACATATTATTAAAATATTATATGATATAAAAATTCCATTATGTTTATTATTAATTAAATTTTAATAAATATAGGGTTCATAGATCAAAAAAAATTTCAAATAAATTAGATATGAATATAATAAATAATTCAATAGTAAAAGGATATTTATTATAGAGAACTATTTTATTTCTTACTATTTTTTATTACCGTAATTGAGTAGATTAATTAAAATTAGTGAGTTATTTTAATATAATAAATATGTAACTTATTAAATCATTTTTTATATTAATATTATATATTTGTTAAGGATAATATAAGATAAAATCCAATATTTCACATTAAAACCTGTATTTTTATTAAGGCATTTTTAACACCTTTTAATGTGAAACTTATGTTAACTATTCTTTTTAATACAAGTATAAATTCAATGGGGTAAAAAAATTTCCATATTTTAATTTATAATTCCAATATTATTTTCATGTGAATATTTGGGATTTTTCTGAGAAACCACATTTTTTAATGACTAGTCATAAAAACTGGGTTTTAGTTTAAAACTACCATTTCATTAAAATAATTATTTGTGTTAAATTATATTATAAATTTGATTCAATTATACATTGGATCAATTATATATCTATTAATATAAATTATTTCATTATAATTTACATATCTGTTAAATTGAATATAATAACATAAAAATCTATTGAACATTTTTCTATTAAAACAAATTAATCTGTGTGTCTATGAGATTATCATTAATCCTTATTTTTTCACTTGTGTTATTTGATTTTTTAAAATCTCACAAAAACCATTGTAATAAATTTGATATTTTTTTCCTAATAAGGTTTAATTATTTTTTTACATAAATGATTAGTGAAAGTGATTAAAATTATATAAAACGGTAAAGGTGTAGTTAGGCTAATAAAATGGACTAAAACACTAAGAGTAAGGGCCCAAATTACCAACCCACATGTCCAATAATAATTTTCTAGACATATCTAGTTTATGAAACTTACATTATGGTTTTTGTGTGGTTTGGTCTGACATTTATTTAGGTAACAACATCTTCACACCTGACTTCTTTTCAAGAATACCAAGTCAGTTCATTTCCATCCCCATAAAATTTAACACCACTACCCATTCCTCACACCTCCCCAACTAATTAGGTTTGGCCAAACCCTTCCCAAATTTCCACCCAAAATCCCTCTAATTGACCTATATCTATAACATCATGTCCTGGCTCACCACTAAGAATATGGCCGGACCGGTCGACACATCAACTCAAGCAAACTCCTCGTATTCCAGAGGCTTTTGGCAAGCATCGAGGTTGTAAGGATTGTTAGTGGGGAGAATATACCCTCTCATCAGAGTTGAAAATAAATATAAAATAATAAATAACAATCAACAAAGGATGAAGTGAATATAAATAATAAACCAGTGGAAGATATATTTCATATCATTGAATAAAAGTGGTCAACGTTAATTTATACAATTGAGGAATACATGACATGGTATTGATACATTATGGAATGAAGTAAATTGTAAAACATGATTTTCAATAAAATACCATATAACACTAATCTAAAGAAATATATAAAAGCCTAATGGTGATATCCATGATCCTCTTGAACTCTAGATCAGTCCTTTTCTCCTCACTCCACGGTACATGAAAACAACAATAAACATGGTCCATTTCCCTGCAAACAAGAAATTTATACTCAGGTACATTATTGAAGAAGCTGCTCTAGTAGGGTGTGAGATATAAATCTCAGTAGGTCGGCACCACAAGTGCCTAACCAAATCCCAAAATATAATATAAATTAAACATGGCACACTCATGCATAAATATAATAAGAATCACAAAGTAACAAATGTACCATGTACCTGATTTAGCCCTCAGCTAGTGTATGAACATGTAACCAGTTAAAGAATTGGTTATTACAATTTATTATTTTGAAAAATGTGAGTAGTTTTCCAACCGAGTCTAAGGGGTTTCCTCTGAGGTAAAATGGGGATAATCAATGATCGGACCCGATGGGCTTTGACCATTGAACCAACTTGTCAATACTGTATTAAAGGAGTGTATCCAACAAATTTTGTGACAGTAAATGTATTGAAGGTTCCAAGATGTAACAAGAAAACCTGGAAAATATATTCAGTGAGGGAGTTCCAGGGTAAAGACCATGGTAACATTAAATCAAGGAAAGTTAACTCAATATTATCTTAGTCTAGATATGGGGTTAGAGTGTAATCTAAAGAGCGTAATCCAAGCCAATACACAATATGTCACTTAATGAGTCCATGGTTATCTACCAAGGTAAAATGCTTCTATGAAATGTAATGGCCATATGGGTTATAACCATGGCACGTACTAGTCAATGCGGGATCCAAGGAGTGTATTTCAGGTATCCTGTATAAAGAAGGGACCCAATAGTAGTATATTGGTCATCCAAGGAATTGACAAGAACTAGAATCTAGGTGAATATCAACCTAAGAAAACGGTATCATGTAATAAGAATGGGGATCCCGAGACACATGGTATTCTCCTCTAATAATCCATGGAGAACATGAGTGAGTCCATTGCTATTTTTATATTGAAATCATTAAAATTCATAAGTTTCATGTCTTTCCTTCCACTAGTTTGGATTATTCAAGTAGAGTTACAAAGGATTATTTATTAGTCCATGCCTTGTCTTCCATTATGATTTATAGGCCATGTAGTAATGAAGCTATTATTTTCCTAGTTGAAGCATTTCTATCCATTATTTTGGAAAGTTCATGTTGCAATTCAACCATTTAGTAAAAACCATTAAGGCATTTTTTAAGGGCAATGTCCACACCACTACATTCACTGAGCACGAAAAGGGTTTTCACAGACGTGGAACCAGTCATTTTCACATTATCTCGGTCCTATACATGGAATTACTACATGGGAATCCATGTATCTCCCAAGGTATGGGCATGAAAACACATTGTGTTAATCATGTAATTCTAAAATGGTAACCCACATGCCACCCATGTATTTATTAGTATTCAAAACATTTGAAAACAATTTTGTAAAATGTTTTGAGGGTCCTTCATTAAGAAACAACCATCCATATAACTCAACTCATAGAAATTACATGAACATGTAAATTGCATTTAAAGGGGTCTAAGTATCTATACAAAGGGAAATTAACTACTTGGGTAATTCCAATCCAAAACTGGACCAGACATAGACAGTGCTACAACCTATTAATCATTTTAAAAATAGGGAACATAGAGTTTCTAATGGAATTATGTCCATGTGCTAAGCAATCCATATCTCAACATTACATTATGCGTAAATATTATAAACATGAAAAGTCAAGGAAGTAAGGTCTGGCCACTACTTTTTATCTTGAATGTAGAGCAGCTCTGATAGAGGGGATTTATTACAAAAACATGATATTTTTATCTAAAATCATTTATCATCTTTATCATTTTAAACATGAAACATTCTAAATTAACATTTATGAAGCATTGTAAAAAATACTTCATTGTATGAATTAATTTTTAACAAAAGTGTTATAAGATACTTTTTTAATGCATTTATAAAGATTTAATACATGTAAAGGGACACTACCTTAAGGTAGAACCAAGCCTTGTACTTCGATGAGGAACCAAAATTAAGGGAAACCACCCATAACAACTCAACATCCACGAGAGGTTGTCGGCATACCAAGACCAACCGAACCACCTCACCTTTGGCAGTAGTTGCTAAAAAACAAAAGAACAAAGACTTAAAGAACATTTTCACAAACAACGATCAAAGGGTAACCAAAATAGGGTCATCCCAATAAACCTAGGGTTCAACCACACCTCACCGAGTGCTGATTATGTCAAAGAGATATTGGAAAAAAATATTGAATGGAGATAAGACTCACCACGATGGATCACATAAAGAAATTAAGAGAATAATGGTAGGATTGAAGGCGAAAGGGGATGCTGAGGAGTTGGGGTCTATATGTGAGGAATTGAGAAGCCCTTTGGGGATAGTGCATCGTGAATTGATGGAGAGGGGTGTGTGGTCTGAATGTTTTAATTAAATTAAAACAAATTAAAATGTAAAAAAAATATGTGTCGTGCACGTTTTGATCCACATAGTTTGGAAAACTGTGAGAAAACTATGCGGAGTTTTCAGCCTCCAAGACGCACCCAACACAGGCTGGGTGCACAGTTTAGGAAACTGTGTGTATCCCATGCACATAACCACTTCCCCTATTAAATAGGGTCGAATGGTTAACTAATGTGAGCAGCATGGGTTCGCAGACCTTGCACTAATTTTTCACCCTCTTTCTTCATTTAATACATGATTCTTTTCACGTACGAAACACCAAAAACATATCATTCCAATTAGGAACATCTTGGGCCTTCTCTCATTCCCAAATACATAACATATTTTTGATCCAACTCTTAGAATTATGTTTCAAAACATTTTTTTAAATCAACTAGTTTATTAAATGAAGAAGATCGAAAACATTTGTATTTTATTACGGGTTAGAAATGGGATTCAACAATTTACCCATGTTAAAAAAATCTCATCTGTGAGAAGCCTTCAAGAACAACGTAAACATAACCTGACCTAAAATGATCATGGTGTTTCATTATGTAACTAACACAAGATGCACCATAAGTATTTCCAACGCACTCCACACTTCATCTTTTACAACCTGATCCAACACTCAATGGTCAACTTAAAAAAAACAGAGCTTACAAGGGCACATTTAGATAAATTCAAGATAACTTCAAAGTCTCGATAACATTTGACCGATGGTTCTCCCCACCATAGGTATAAAAATAAAGATAGGGACAATTCCAAGCCATGGTACCTCCACCATTGGAATTTTTGTTTAAGGAATAAATCAAAGGGTTAATATGACACTCCTGGAAAAAAAATTTATAAAGGAAATGATTGAATTCTGATCAACCTAACAGATCTGGTCCCGAAAGATTTCTTAGAAGTCACTGCCAACCTTGAGACCACACATGCCTTCACCAGGAATCATGCTTTAAAATGGTCCTTTACAATGGTAAAAATTGATCTAATGTATGAGAGACTGATTTCAGCCACTATGAAGACATTACTCTAAGAAGTCTGGCATAGGTGGTTGGAGAAATTTAGAAAAAAGCAGATGGAGTCCATGAGTCCAAACAAGGTATTCCTACATCGGATCCCATGAATAATTCAATACCTGAAAATCCTCATTTACAACCACACTTTAGCATGTAACATTGAGAAGGATCATCCAAAATGCTCTACACCATTTAAAGATTTAGCATGGTTTAAGACCGAAACTATCAGAGTTTTTCAAGGTCGACGTCAAAGATAGGGGAAACGCTTCTCTCTTAATAATAGTACACTAATAGGATTTAATATATGGTTTTCAGTCAAAGACACCCAGAAACGGGAAGGTAAAATATTCGATCCAAAACAAGGTCGTGCTGCCGAGATGGTACCGACATAATCAAAACTTGAAATCCATAAAGGAAATCATGAAATAACCAAGATTTTACCAAAGTTCCTCCTAGGTGTTCCTTTATATTGAAGGAATCATTTACCATGTTTAAAATTACACAAACCACATTAAGTGTGTCTTATCCAACAAGGATGGAAAACTAACCGCTCAAAAGCGTGATAGATTGAAACGATGAAGGAGGTGTTCCAAAACACCCGATTCTTTCGAAAATCAGTCTGAGTATTAGAATAGAATTGATTCATTAACAATCAAGTCACTCTACTTAGAGATGAACCGAGTACATACTCAACATTACAGGAATATTTATTAAAAATTCTTATTCCCTCATATGACCATTTTTCTACTCTATGCCATACGACGTTGTCCATTTCTACAAATAAGAAATTTTCAAACAACCTACAAAGCAGGCGACCATGCTTATGGCATGTCTAAC
Organism: Viscum album; assembly: GCA_963277665.1. NCBI lineage: Eukaryota > Viridiplantae > Streptophyta > Magnoliopsida > Santalales > Viscaceae > Viscum > Viscum album. The sequence goes on from OY728137.1 coordinate 1,666,306,962, forward strand.
AAGCTGAAAAAAGCATTAATCGACGATCAAGACCACAACAAGGTCAATAAACACATGACCACCAATATAAACATGGGTTTCGTAGGAATATAAAATTCCTACTTGGGACAATGTCACCCGACATCACCAAAAGAGTGAGAAAAGACACATATATAGGAAGGAATTTATGTTCTGAGGGTGCAGCCCACCACAGGTTAGCCCCTTACAAAGATCAAGTGTCAAACCTAAAACCGGGTCATGAAAAACAATTAACTAGGATAAAAAGTTGATCATAATTCCATTGATATGGAAATGAACACCTATGGAATTAACTCACACTTCCTTTCCAACGAATCTGAGGAGAAAGTCTGAACTACCCTTTATGTGAGGGTTTTTATCAACAGACTCTGCTATATGTTCCATATCCAATCCTCTTACATTTAATCAGATTTAATTATTAATCATCATTGATTTAATCAAAACATCAAAATACCATTTTCAAATCGATACAAGGTACAAGATTTTAACCAAGTCCCAAAGGAAAAAACAATAATGTTTTATAAAATGCCATTTTTAAAAAAAATTATGTTAGTTGAAAAACCACCATTTTTAAACTTATTAAATTAAATTCTTTTTTGGAAAATGAGGCAACCTACGAGGGTCCCATTTTATCGAAAATGGTTTCTTTATAAAGAAACACAATATTAAACGCACAATTATTAAAATTTAATCACTCAAATGTTTAAGCTCCTTTAAAAATTATCCAACTAATCTACATTTGTCTAGCTACATTTTAAGAGCTAACCATTTAGATTCCAAATCCAAAATAATCATCTTTCATATTGGTAAATATTTTAATGAGCATCAATCCATTTCATTTAATATGGGTTTCCATTTCCCAATTCAGGAAGCACACATACAATCCATGGATTGTAAATTGTCTCCCATTAATCAATACCAATGCCAATTAAAAATTTAATATAATCAAATACAACAGTCCAAATTGTATAGGTTTCCATCTACCAACCGTTAATGTTCCCATACACTTTATAGTTTTTCATTTGGCTCCCTTCAGGAAAAACCAACTTTAATTAGCTATTGAATTTAGTATCCCTTTACAATGGTTCAATTACACAGGTTACCTTTTCCATGCTATAAGGTGCTGATACAACTTAAAACTAAAAACTGGATCCTAGCATAACTGAAAAAAATAAAAATAGCCCACGAAACCATTTTCATGTATAAATGTATGCTAGCATGTCACTACAAGCAGCTAACACATAACAAAAAGCTGAAATAACATATGCATTCTATAAATAGATGTAAGAAAAAATGCATAAAAATGTAGTACCTAAACAAGAATAAATTTAACCATGGAATATTTATTAGACACATAATTTTACATTAGAGACAACCTACTAATGCATCTTTATAGAATAGTACATTTTCATGGAATATGAATTTCCATGTGCCCAATATGGTGTATGTAATGCGTAATACTTTCCATATTAGGCTAATGAATGTTTCCGAAACTAATAAACTCATATGAAGTAGAATTTACATGAGTCACTATAGGTGAAATATCCTCAATTTTAATAAATAAAAGTATAAAAATCAATCATATCCCGGGCCATATGGTCATTCCCGATACGTTTGGAGATCATTCTGAAGCACGACTATTAACCAAGAAATGAAATGTTCTATGTATCCTGTCTACCAATCCAATATGGAAATAAAAAAGGAAAAACCAACTCTGATACCACTTTGTAACATCTTGACTTGGATTACCACAAAGACAGTGGTCGGACCGGTCACCACAAGACCTCATGCTCACCTCCGCATGTGCTGGAGGCTTCTGACTAGAAGCAGGGGTGTATGTATAGTATGTGGGGAGAATATACCATCTGATCAGAGTTGGAAAATAGTATAAGAGAATAAATATCAATCAAAATTGGATATTATAAATAGAAATATTAATGTAGTGGAAGGTATATTTCATACAATTGAACAAAATTGGTCAACACCAATTTATACAATGGATAAATGAATGCCATGGTATTGATGAATTATAGAAGGAATTAAACATTAAGACATGAATTTAAATACAATACTTTATTAATCTCATGTAAGGAATGATATAAAATCCCAACAGAGATTTCCATAAGCATCATAATCTCCTACTCAGTTCTTTTCTCCTAACTCTGGTGTACATGAATACAACAAAAAAGAAGGTCCAAGGCCCTACGAACATGATTTGTCAACATTTTTACCCAAGTGAAATGGCATCCAAAGTAGGGTGTGAGATATAAATCTCAGTATTTCAACAAAACTGGTGTCTATCTGAATCCCAATAGTGTAACATAAATTAAACATGGTTCAAACATTCATAAATAAAATAAGCAGTACTGTGTAACTAAATACAGAAGTTCCTACATCAGCCTTAGGATAATGTCTGAAAATGTAACAAATTCGGTAATTGAGTATTATTAATTATTTATACGTCACATGTGAGTAAGTCACCTACCTATTCCATTGAGGTTTGTTTAAGGTAAACCATTTTTAATAAATGAATTGGCCCAATGAGCTTTAACCACGGAACCTACGTGTCAATGCTGGACCCAAGGAGTGTACCCCAGGAATCCAGTGATAGTATTAGTAGTTATGGGTCCAATACATAACAAGGAAACCTGGAAAAGATATCCATTGATCATTTTCCAGGGTAAAGAGCATGGAAACAAAAACTAACGGAAGGCAACCTTAGTAGTATCTGAGTCTAGCTAAGGGGTAAGTGTGTAATCCAAGGTATTCCACAATAAGTCTTTTATTTAGTCTAAGGTGATTAACCAAGGTAAAATGGGGCTATGAAAAGATAGGGACCTATTGGCTCGAAACATGGAACCTAATAGACAATCATGGATCCCAGGATTGTATTTTAGGTATCCTGTAAGAAGAAGGCATCCAATGATAGTATACAAGGAATACAAGGAATTGAAAAAGAACTGGAGTCTAGGTGGGAATCAACCTAAGAAAATTTTATCCATGAATTAGAATGGTGTTCTCGAGTCCCAAGGTATTCTCCTCTCAGAATCCAATGCGAGCTCGAGTCAGCCTTTTCTTATTTGATATTGTTATCATAATAATACATTTGGTTCAAGTTGTTCCTTCCACTAGTTTGGATATGACAACTAGAGTAGAAAACATTTATTTATTGGTCCAAGCCTTGTATTTCATTAGTGTGGATAGACCTTGTAGAATTGCATCCATTCATTGATTGGTTCATGAATTTCCTTCAATTAGTTTGGAAAGTCCATGTAGCATTTCAACCATTTAGTGAACCATTAATGGATTTCCAATGATAAAAGTCCACACTAAGATCTTTCCTTAGCATGGTAAGGGTTTTCACAGATGTGGATCAAATCATTGTCTCATGAACCCATGTATGAACAAGGACTTCGAACATTGGAATCCATGTTTCTCCCATGGTATGAGCTTGAAAATCCATTGAGTCTGTCATGGAATTCCTACGTGGGAACCCACATACCACACATGGTTTTGTTAGATTTAAAATTATGTGAAAAAAATTTGGTAACTTGTATTGAGGGTCAGTCATTATGCATTAAAAATTCATTTAACCCAACTCATCCAATTTACTAGAACACCTCAATTTCATTTAACGGGGACCAAGAATCCATACTAATAGAAATTACATTCATGTGTAATTCCAATCCAAAACCGGATCAAAGGCTTAGATGGTGCTTTTTTCCTTTAATCATTTTAAAAATGGGAAACATAGTTTTTGTATTGTCATTTGGTGTTGGTGTTAAACATTCAGTATCTCAACATAACATCATGTGTAATGATTATAAACATGACAAGTCAATGAATCATGTTATAGCCACTACATTTTATATTGAAGGTAGCGCACCTCAGTTGTTGGGGTTTTATTATAAATACTTGATATTGTTTATCTACAATTCATTAATCATCTATAGCATTTAAAACATGAAAAATAATAAATAAACATTTATGAGTCATTGATAACAATACTTCATTATATGAAATTAATTTATAAAAAAAGAGCAGTAAGAAACTATATTAATACACTGTTAATGATTGATGAATTGGAAGGGGACCCTACCTAAAGGTGGAACCATGATGTGTAATTTAGTGATGAAAAGAATTATGTGATACCACCCAGAACAACTAAACATCCCCCTGATAGGTCGTCGACATCCCAAGAACACCTTAACCACCACAACTGTGGTAGTGGATGCCGGAACAAGCAACAAAAAATTTTGATAGACCATTTTCACAACCAATATTCGAATGGAAACCAAAGTTGTGTCATCCCAAGAAATATGTGGTCCATCAGCACCACACCGGGCACCGATTGGGTCGAAAAGAGGATGGAAAAAAGTGAGTGAAGGGAGAGAAGACTCATCACAAGGGATCGGATGAACAAATACAAGGAAAAATGGCTAGATTGAAGGTGGAACGGGACGCCGAGGAGAGGGTCTTTGCCCAATGAAGGGATAATCCCTTTAAGGCTATTGCGTATCGACTTAAGGTAGAGGGGTATATAGTTTTACTATTGTAATTTAATTTAATTTAATAAAAACTAATAAATTTTTTAAAAAAAGTGGGCATAGGGAATGGTTTGATTCACAAGGTTTTACAAACCATGGAAAAATTTTGTGGAGATTTATGCCTTCAAAACACACCCCATCGGGGCTAGGAACACGGTTTTTCAAACTGTGTGTAGCACGTGCACTAATCCAATACCCATTTTGAATAGTGTTTCATGGATAAATATTGTGGCCCACAATGTTTCGTAGACCATTTACCCTCTAATGTAATATAATACATGATGTTTTTCAGGTCTGAAACTCCCAAAACTTCTTGATCCACTCAAGAAAATTCTTGGGCCATCAGCCATTCCCAAAAAATCATTAAGCAGTGATCCAACACTTGGAATTATTTTTTAAACCACACTTTAAAAATTATCAGGTTAGTAAACAAATATGTTCAAAAACATCAATATATTAATCCATTTTAGAACTAGTGATTCTACAATATTCCTTCTTTTTGGCATAATAGATTCCATATATGGATTTTGGTTTAAACTAAAAGATGTTACCCTATTAAAAGTTAATTTATTTTTTCAATATCATTAATTTCATTTCAATTATCGTTCCACTAAAATATACATATTTATTATTATAATAAAACCTTAGTACAGTCAATATACTATGAATTTTTATTCATATAGTTAAAAATACACATAAACACACTAATATCAAATGGGTAACTAACATAATGTTTCCATGTAAGGTGAACTACCAACACATGAAATGATGATTCTTCAATTTTTCCATACTTCCTATCAGGGTGGTCATTATAATGGGAAATATATTTATAAATGAAATAGATGTTATTTATAATGTATTTATATTATTTATTTTCTATTTATTACATACCTTTATGCTAGAAATGTTGCACTAATAAGATAATTTTGTTCGAGTAAGGGTGGATAACCACTCCTCAAAGAGACATGATTCATTCATCACATACATTGAACATAGAGAGGTTATTTTAATTAGTAAAATATAACATATATAACTTAAATATGATATTGTAATTATGATATACATTTGTATCTTTCCGTTTAAATTATTTTAACACAACAATGAAATGAAAGTAGCGTTCATGCGTACGTATGGCCTACTGTCTCCATGCACAGGGTACTCCATGTCTAATCTCCAAATATCATTAAACATTATAAATAAATATGCATTGAATGTAATATATAATTTACTCATGGTTTACATTCATGAGATAATGAAACCATGATATATTTTTTACAAACTACAAATAACATGATAAAACATATATGGAAAACTAAAAAATTAACACCTAGAATTTTCACAATTAATGTAAGATTGTTAATAAATGGGTAGTAAAATATTTTAACAATTAATATATTATATTATAAATACAAATATGGTACATTATTAGTATGTACGATATTTTAAACAACTATACATGATTATAAGAAACACACTACAAATGGAATGTTAAGGTAAGGGATTCTTCACTCATTTTCATTCCCTGAGGCATACTTAATTGTTGTAAACGTAAATTTTTATATTTAGTGTACATAATTAGACATTTAATTATAATATAATGAACCCATTATTTTCATGGAATTTATGACTTTAATTTAGTATAATACTTTCTCATGGTTTATGATGTAATAATGAATCAATGTGGTCTGGAACATTTTGGAATATTTAAATATAATTTTCCTAAATATTAATTCTAATAAACCTAGAATAGAATTTCCCTTAACGGGAATTAAAAATAGAATTTTTAATAATCCATTTCATTATATTATTTTTATTTATGACAAATTTCACTCTTCAAGACTATTTTTTCTTTCATGGGTACTATGATTTTTAATAGTACCATGTACCTAGAAAACAAGGAATTCAATAATTAAGAATTTTATTCAATTATATTTTTATATTAGTGATCCATGATATTATTCATCAACATGTCTTTTGATGAGTTTTATTTTGAGGATTCATTTATTATTCATCCATGAGATAATGTGTTAACATATCTGTAAAAACATTTCATTTTTATTTCTTTTAATAATTGGCATGTGTTTTAGTTTGTTAATTTTTTATTGATATTTCCTTATCTAGTTATATTAAAGGATTTTTCTCCTTGTTTTAACCATGACATATTGCTTATATACATCCATTCAATTTATTGATGACATGGTGTGTGAGTTCAATTATTCACCTTTCCATATTCACTATTCTATTTGATTAATTATTTCTTCTTCTATATTATTTCCATAAGGAGCATTTAAGCTCACCATTTTATTTATTTCCTCAGGAATCCAAATAGCTTACTATGAATGATACGCCTGAATTTACAAGATGTATTGTAGTTATCCTCAATTATACGTATTTTTAATGAATTAAAAAAATATTTTGTAATAATTTTATTCATTTATAATACAATACTCATTTATATATCTATTTTACCAATACTACTAAAATGATCGGTCCTTAAGGGTATGATTATTTGTAATTATATCAATTTATTTAATAGAAGACACCGACTCTAGTCCATCAAGGGTTGGGTTACTATAGTTGGTATCAGATTATGTTTAGTATCATCCATCTGAACAAGAATTTGGAAAACCAAGATTAGAAAAAATAACCCAAATGTTGAATTTGATGAATTTTAGATGAAACCCCTAAAAGTTTGACAAAATTTAGATTACGTGGTATTTTTTGTAAATACATCCTTATTTATATAGTACAAGTGTATTTGGTTCTAGAACATTTGTACCTAGGTGTAATAACTCTGATAAGTTGTTCTAGGATTAACTCGGCATAACCGGGTACATGAAAACATGCCTTACTACACACCTAGATTCACAATCCCATGAGATATGCATAGGAAAATCCTCATTGTCATTAAAGCCATTATGAAGGATTTGGATACAAATTATCTTACCTAGGATAAACCATAGGAATTTTTTATTGAAGATATGGTGTCATGATTTAGAAATCCAACTAATGATATTATAGATAAACCCTTCAACAGGGAGGGGCCTATGTAGAAATAAAATCGACGTGGAATTAATGTATTTATGTTGTATTGAAAACCATAAGTAAAATATTATTTATATATTGACCTTATTTCAAGGTTTTACATTTTATTAATATTTAAAAAATATATCAATTGGGTTTTAGAAATGGATAACCTGTTAGCTAGGAAACAACCAATAAAAATTTGAATAAGTCATGGAACATGAATCAATGACAAAAAGACGATGAGGGGTTCCTGCTAACCACTGGCCTAAACAAATTACTTGTAAATTTTCATTTTTTAAAGTTAAAAATTTCAATGAATAAATATTATTAATGAACATGTGGTAACAATTTTGATAATTAAAAATTATTATACTAACCATTTTTATTTTTGGAGATAGTTAACGAAAAATAGTAATACATTGAACTATTTTATAGATGTTTTGATCCTTTAAATGATTCATTTAGTGCTTTAGGGATAAAAAAATTCATTTATGGTAATTAATTTTAGGAGTTAAGGGTGAATTTTAATTTGGTAGAAACTCAAACAAATGATAGGATTTTTCATATGAGATTTAAGCATATCCTGTAAGAGTATTTCATTATACTATTGATTAGTAAAATTATTACCCATCATCGATATAATTATTCTGAAATAAAATGTCATCCTAATACCGTAATTTCTATTGAACTGATGGTCTACAAAATCATCACAAATTTATTGATTTAAGGCCATTAACATTACACTTATCATTCATTTTTTTTGATTGATGAACTCATTCACCCTATAAAATTATTATTTTTTCCCACCAATTATGTATCTCTACAGTCCACTTATGTTCTTCAACATAAAAACCTAGATACAAGGTTGTTCAAGTGACATTTTTTACATTCCATTCTTTATTATATTGAGGATGAGTTATAAACTATTGTCACAATGTTGGATTTTAAAAAAAGGAAGGATCAAACAATCTATCACCATGATCGATTCTAAATTGCGTGGAAGCAATTTAAATAAGGTTGGAAAATGTGACACCCTAAAAACTAAAATAAAAACCTATTAATTGACAGCCTGTATGACATGTGACATCAAGCGCGTAATGTAACATAATATCTGTATAATTTATAAAATATTTTCATTTTAAAAAATATTCTATATATTTCATGTCATGAAATGATAAGTTAGATTAAAATGAATGTGACATTGTGTTGTCACACATCACATGAAACAAAGACCGACTTCTATAGATTGCATTACATGGAATAGAATCCTTCCTCGAATGGTTGCATTGAAAACCAGATTGAGTTTCATCAAACAATGATATATTATTAAAATATTATAAGATAAAAATTGTAATTAGGAATAATATTAACTATGTTATGAAAATATAATATTTATAAAACTAAATGTTTTGTTTTAAATAAATTAGAAAAGAATATAACAACCAATTAAATATTAAAAGCATATTTTTTAACAACAACTACTATTATGCTCACAAATATGTTTTACAAGAATAGATTAAATTTTTTAAAATTAGTGAGTGATATTAATATAATAAATATGTTACGTATTCAGTTAGTTATTTTTTATATTCATCCAATAGATTTAGTATGCATTATATATGAGAAAACCTAATATACCATATAAAAATAATATTTTTATTAATGCATTTTATCAAATTTTAATGATTGGCCTATTTTAAATCATGATATTGAATCTTCAATAAATGGATTTTGATAAAATAAAAATTATTTTTGAATTCATAATTTCAATTATATATTTGGATGAATTTGTGGTATTTTTATAAGATACTTTATTTTTTTGTGAGTAGTGAAAAATATTGTGTTGCAGGTAAGAAGGAATTTTAATTTAAATAATTATCGATGTAAAATTATATAATATATGTTTTATAAGATAACATTGGATAAACTATACATTTAATAATATAATTTAGTAAATTATTATCAATATAAATTTTAATCATTATATAAAAATATAACAATATTTTGAACAATTTTCTACTAAATGCAGTTTATTCTTCTATATATGAGATTAGTAGTAATATGAATAGTCCTACGTCTATGATTTAATGTTTTAAAATAATATATAAACCATTGTAATAATGATTATATTTTTGTGTAATAATATCAACATAATTGATTTTCTAAAATATGATTTTTGAAAGTTACTAAAATTAAATACAATGATTATGGTGTAATTATGATTAAATTATAGAAAACCCCTATGTTCAAGGGACCAAATGTTTTAGCCACTTGTCCAAAAAACATTTTACAGAAATATCAGGGCCTTTAAACTTCCATTATTGACCATGGGTGGTTTTCTATGTCTTTTATTAGGTAACAACTTATTCACACCTAACTCTTATTCATGAATATTAAGTGAGTCATTTTCCTTCCCTATAAAAGGTGATATTATCTACCCATTAGTCACAAAAATAAAATATCTTATATTATTCCAAAATCTTAATTAATGAACTCCTAAAATCCCTCCACTGAACCTATAATCCTCTTTTTGGGAACAATACCTTCCATGAATTCATTTTTGAATCCAAATGATGTAACCTCATAAAAATGAAATGCCTTTTCACAATCTCTCTAAATTCATTTCCTTTCTCAAACACATAAAATATCCATATTCAATTTTTGTTTAAAAAAACATTATCCTAGATATACTATTAGGTTGTAATGATGATTTTTCATTCTATACTAACACACACAACCATCTAATGATTAGAAAAAATAATGTTTCTGTGCATGGTGAACTACTGCCTCACGAAACGATGATTGTTCAATTTTTTTCTACCATCTCTTATGGAGGCCATTATGGTGTAAAATCAATTTATATATGATATATTTGGTATTTATGATGTGTCATTCCTCTGTAATTTATTTTAGAACATACCATTATAAAATCCAATTTGTGAAAATACAATAATTTCTTTTGATAATGTTTGGGCTACCACACCCTAAAATTGATATAATTCATTCATACCATACATGAAACGTATATAAGAAGTTTTTTAAAAAAAATATATAACATATATATGATACTAGATTTATTATATACATATATACTATTTATTTTTTATTATTTTAATATAAAAATAAATGAAAGTGGTTTTCAGGCGTGCGTACGACCTACTATCTCCATGACTGGTGCACTTCATGTCTAATCTCCAAATATTATGAATTATCATTAATACCTATTTAATAAATATATTAGATAAATTAGTCATGCTATTAATTTTGTTTATTATAAATCCATGATATATTTTATAATAACAAAAAATATCAAGTTAAAACATACTTATCAAACTTGGTAATTAACAATTGAAATTGTAAAAAAAAGTAAAATTGTTAAAAAATTCTTAATAACATATTGTATGTAGTAATATGTGATATTAAAAACATGAGTATGGTTCTGGAATTAGTATGTGACATATATGAAATCACTATATAGGAGGATAAAGACAACACAACAAAATGAATGTTAAGTTATGGTATTCTTGTCTCATTTGAATTCCATTATGCATAATTAATTGTTGTGAACCAAATTTATTATAAATGGTGTAGATACTAGCACAATGACATTTCATAGAGTGAACCCCAATATATTCTTGGTACTTCAGACATTCATTTAATATTATCCTATAATGTGGTTTATTATTTAATAATCTTTCAAAGTGTAATGGGACACTTTGGAATGTTTAATGGTTATTTTCTTCAAGGAAAATATTAATAATATCTCAATGGAATTTCCATTAGAATAAATTATATAACCATTTTTCAATAATAGCATACATTACTATATGTATATTCATGTCTATTTTATGTTGATAGTAAAATCTGACCAGTCTTTTGTATTAAAATATTTTTTGAAATTGTTTCTCAAAAAAACCAACTTGATATATCTCTTTTGTCAGATAACCTGTTTTATTCTAAAAACAATGATTTATTAAAAGGTTTTCAAAATTTAAATTAAAATATTTTTTTGAAGATGGTTTGAAACTTTTTTTATTTTACCAATGTTTCAATGTAATCTTCCTGTCACATTCATAATGAGGAATTTTCTATCCTTTTGTCCTACAAAATAAATATTCTTTTTACCACGTATGATTTGAATGGATTCATCCACTGTAATCTCTATGAAGCATCATTTTCAAGTATAAATGGTTTATTTATTTTTAATAAATTTAGATGTTTTTTTCAAAATCCAATATTATTTTCCTCAATAAATATTTTATAATATATTCATTTATTTAATAAATGAGAAAAAAACTTTATTTTTATGACACAAGGGAATTGTTGTATTGATAATATCATTAATATTTATATCGATGGTTTATGTTTTTTTGGACATGGATTGTATCCACATTCACATACATGATTTATTTATTAGTCTATAAGAATATTCAAGCTCTTATGATAATTGAACATTGAATTTCCCATAAATAATTCGTTTAATTTTTTTATGCATATTACTATTTCCTAGACCATATACCATTTTATATAAAGTGTATCCATTGAATTTGGTTTGATTAATTCTTATATTCCCATCCAAGTGGATATTAGATGTGGAACATTGTTAAATTGATTTTTTATAGATAATGAATGTTTTAAAATAGCATGACAATGGCGGGGCTCAGTTGTAGATAGCCCCTCAATACATTGATAATCTCATGGGGTGATCCATTTGGCTAGCTGTCTTAGATGTGGATTTACCATACATTTGGTAAAAAAATCTTGTGAAATGTCATGATAGTAAAGGTACCATGTATGTAAAATACATGTTCTCAAATAATTAAGCATTTCCAACCTTTATATTCAGATAGTATTCATCAATGAGATATTGTGATGACATAACTATGGATGCATTTCATTTTTAGAATTCAGTTATTATACTTCCATGAGATAATGTGTCAAATTTTCTATGGACATATTTAATTTTCAGTTCATTAAAATAATGTAATTTGTTTCTGTTTCATAACATTCCAGATTTATATTTCATTATCTAGTTATTTTAATATCATGTTCTTCTAGTTATTATCGTTCCATATTTCATACATACATACAGTAAAGTTATTAATTAAATGGAATTTGCATTTAAATATTCATATTTCCATATTGAATATTCTCATTGATTAATTCTTTCATCCACTATATTTTTCCCCTACTGAGAATCTGAGCTCACCATTATTATTTTTCTTTCCCAAAAAATCCAAGAAGATTAATATGAATTATATACAAGGATTTTCTATATGGATTATAGTTATCCTTATAGTTAAATATTTAAAATGATGAAAAATTATTTTGTAATAAATGTAGTCATTTTTAATACAATACTCATTTATTTATCTAGTTTTCCAAGACTAATAAACTGATTTTTCCTTCGGCACTTGATTCCTTGTAATCATGCTAATTTATTTAGTTGTAGACAAGAACTATAGGCTATCTGGAGTTGGGTTGCTACACTTTCACCTTGTGATGGGGGAGTACCACTCTATTGATTAAGGACCATATCCATTTATAGTTTGGGGTAGATCCATCCTTATATGTATGGGGATTATGGGGGGTCACATTCCTGGATGTGTTATTGGAGTAACGACCACATCATATATCAGGTGATCAAAAATTATCATGGTCAACTGTGAAGCATTAAAAAATGAATGATATCACTCATAACATCTATTTTTATATTTTTTATGAAAAAATAATATTTAAATCATATCCAAAATGATAAAATTCTTAAGATATTCAATCAATTGACCCATGTTTTAGCCTCAAAGAGACAAATATACAATGAAGATGTTTCTAAAAATTCAAAAAGACTTGTAAATAGGGTAACACAGTGTGTGAACTCATTTAAATTCACAGGATAGCCCATAACAATACATTTTTTTGATATTCATGTGTCTCCATTGAGAATTCCCCAATAGTAACATTGACTTTACATTATCCTTGGATCGTGGGTGTTTGATCATGGAACTTATCTTGACTGACTATCTAATTCAATACATTGTGTCTATTTGGAAATATTATGTATTTTTTCACCCATGGACATATGAAAGTACTATGAACACATGGATCAGCTGATTTAGAGGTATCACATGATTTCTTGTCCTTTACACCTAATTCGTGATACATAACTCAGGCAGAATCTATTTTAACTAATTGAGCCCGATATAGACATCATGTGTTCCTTCAATAGGAATGGATTATTGAAACATTTTCCTCACATTGTAATGAACATAATAACTCAGAAATAAATAATTCCAATTAATAATCCCATAAATCGCAATGACTTGGAAAAATCCAATGAAAATATAGGCGAAATACTTCAATAAACAATTTCTAGGCTATGGATTCCAAAAATATGAATGGATATCTCATGGCTGGTTGTTGTCACTTCTCCAAAACTCTTATAGGGAAATTAACCTTGAATACATGTCCCTAATTCTATATATCCCTCTATATCCAATTATAAAAATATTTTTTTCTCTCATGCATCTTTCATTAATCCAAGGATTGATCATTGTTGATTCTTGATAAAAAAATCTTAAAATCATAAACTCTGATAATAATAAATAATTCCATGAATTATTTTGAGAAAATAAACATGGAAGAGGTGATATCTTCCTTGGATGAATCATGCTAATCGAAATTACATTTTTTTAAAAAAAACTAGAACATTTGGTGAAAATGATAGAGTTAATTAGGTTCAAGGATTATAAATATAAATTGGGAACATCCAATGAATATAGATTGAAAAAATATAATGGATGCATATTCCATGGAAGAAGAGTTAGTCATCTAGTTGAATTACCAAAAATTACAATCCTTGTCTCAATAACAAATTGATATTTATTGAATATCATATCCTTATATGATGATGTAGATTACACTAAATTGATTATTTTTCTTATGAATCAAAATAATCACTCATCTTAAATATTCATTCTTAATCATTATAATGAAATTAATCTGTATGCCTCCAAATCTCTAGTATTCCAGGGTTATGTTTCTAACCATATGGATTTACCATAATTTTCTTCACATAGATTAATGTGAAAGAAAAAATTATTAATAAATTAATTTTAATTAATATAAAATATATTTAATGTATCGATTAAAGATTTTCATCGATAGAACGCCAATTAATGACTGGCCATATATTGTACCTATGTCATAACCCTTGTTTTATAACGGAAAATATTATAGGATTTAACTTCCATGTTTATTCCCTATATAATAAGAATTAAATTTTAATTTATGTGTTATCAAGATTAAATAATTATTTATATGTATAATATTTTAATTCTAGAGTATAAATATACCCCAAAAAGTTAAAATCCCATTGAATATATTTATATATATGTGTATATATATATTATTTTTATCAAACAATGATACTGGGGGCATTATTTCTTAATCATGGAAATTTAAATGGAAAAAATTATGAGAACATGTGATATTAGGCCTAATATTCATCGATCATGCAGAACATCCTCAATTGTCCAATGGGAATTCTTAATAGAGACCAAGGAACATTCCAACAGATGGTTAATTTACTCATGAAAAAATTGACTATACGCATCATAAGATTTTCATTAACAAAAACATACACTAAATCTACTATTCTACCCATATAATAATTATTATATCACTAAACTCAATTTCTATTCATTTTAATTATGTGATGAGAAATTTTTTGAAAAATTCACTAAGCATTTCTTGTCCCTGGATTTATAATATCTAATTTACTACATTCAAGTATCCATTCATTACACGAAAATAATCAATTAGAAGCCTATGTGTGGGATGTAATATAAGGCATAGATGGGTTTTATTCCCTCCCATAGGCTACTACATTGAATTATGAATCCTTAATCAATGAAAATTATAATTTTAATATAGTGAAACTTCATTTTATTAAAATTTACATCTACAACCATAGATTCATGTCCACAAAAAAATATTGATGAACACTAATAAACATGAGTTTCATGCAAATAATATTAACTGTTATCTATGTGGTGACCCCAAACTATATTCCTTAATTACCCACGACCATAATCTATTCATGTTTTATCTAGAACACACATATATTTTAAATAGATATCTCATCATACCGTTTCTTATAATTGAACCAAAATCACATAAAATACATAAATGAATGAAAATGCCTGAAGGGTTTCCCGAAAAGACATTATAAAACAACTATTTACAAAAACATAGTGAATTAACTCTCCTTTTGGACCTCCAACACAAGACTCAAACAAATCATTAGTGGTACAAACTATACAAGGATATGTATCTATGGAATTGATCACTCTATTTATTCCACATTTGAATTTGAAACCCCTTACTACCTGAATTACATTTGTTACACTATAAGACATGTCTAAGTTCATGTTTTTGAGTTCAATATAAAATAAAACCCTACCAGAGCTGACCCTGTTGTATTTTTATTCACAATATAATAATAGTCTATTACATATTTACATGCCAAGAAAACAAATGGATCTACACTTAATTGAAAAATCATTCATGATATCTATTAAATATCCCCTCATTTTGAGTGGTAATAATTATGGATATGTACATACTATATTTTAAAATAAAATTGTAATATCCCTAAACTACTCCACCACATGTTTATGAACATTTAATATGAATTTAATCATCAAAATATACCCCTAGTGACATATAATTGAATATTTTTGTCAGAAAAACAAAGTATCACTCATGGTACTCCGGTTTAGAAAATGGAACTGACTCAAAAGTTACAAGAGACACACCAAAAAAATACAGTTTTCACACTTACCTACTGACATAATCTCACCATGGCTCATAATACATGGAATATCACAAATAAAAATATAAAAAAACATTCTATGAAGATTTCACCCTCAGACTGTCCACATCATAGTGTAATAAAAAACATGTTTGGTAAAATTGAACACCATTTTCCACTACATAAAAATCATAACATAGTGTATAATGATAACCTTACCTATATATAAAAATATATTATATACTAATACATGATTCATAATAATTCATATAATTACTAAATACACACTAATAGGTATACTTCACCATATAGGCATATAGGAACTACAACATCTTCACCATTATCATGACATAATATTTTAACCACACCATAGAATAACATGTCTTTCTACAAGATGTAGAAATTCATCATGTTCACTATAATAGAGTGTTATCAATAAAAAATATCCGAATAACTATATATTTTTCTCTACTAAATAAATATGATACTCAATAGTTATTAAAATCTAAAATAAAAAATATACATTTGATGAGAAAAATGCACACTGAATTTGAGGAATTTGATGACTCATAATTATGGGAAAAAAATTCAAAACCACCATAAGTCAGGAACATCAAAATCATTGTTTTTCACTTGTGGTGTGATCATAAAACCATAATAGAGTAATCAATGAACATCAATCCCATGATCTAGTAGCACATACTTCACTGCAAAATGATGTTTAGAATGTTCCAACCCATGTTTCATCACAAATCATACACATTCGAATTTTACTACTATAACAACTCACGTAAACAAGAAAAATATTTAATGGAATGGACATCCCCAGTCCATTAAATTGTGAAAATGTAGTGTTACAGGCGTTCGGGGAGGTCAAGGTAACTTATCCCCAACGCTTTTCCAAAAACTACCTTTTCAATAAACTGTTTCAATGGTACACAGTTGTGAACTCTAACATCACGTTACGTCTTTAGGTACTTTTATTGTTTCTAACTACCCTTGTTTTATATTAGTGACTTGGGTGTGTGTTTGGGTGAATCATTTAGGAAAAATAAAGGAAAATAGTTTTTGCATGGATTGTCTAAACCGTGCGACCATAGCATGCGTAGTTAATTTTGGAGGCAGTGGCTAACACACGGTTAGCGCACGGTTTGTCTAACCTTGCATCCTAACCATGTGAGGAGTGTTTGACGAGGCAGTAGTGACCACACACTTAGCGCATAATTTTTCTAACCGTGTGGTAAAACCGTGCAAGAACTTATTCTAGATCCTAAAATTGTGGATCTAACTCGTTTTACCTCTAAATTGTTCTTTTAATCTCCTAAGGGGACATTACATGGGATTATCCTCCCTTGATGGTAGGAGAACCTCTCCCAAGTGTTTTGTAGGTGATCTGAAGGATTCTATTGGTGAATCAAAGCCGGTTTCTTGAGTTATGTGATCATTATTCTTCGTTCTTCTTCGTTATTGATCGGTTTCATAGATCTAGTTGGATCCACATCCCCTCTTCCCTATGTTTCTTAGATTTATGCCCATTATGGGTAGATATAATTTTGTGGATAAAAAATATGATGAGATCTGGTCATGGTTCTGTTAGGAGAAGAGATCTAAGGAGGATTCTGGGATAATCAACCCGAATTTCTCATGTGTTCTTTGTTAGTTGGGGTTTTTAAAAAAACCATTGAGGTAGGGGATTCGTTGCATCTCATTCTTTTATGTGCAACTGTATTGTTAGCATGTTTAATCCCACTGGATGAAAATAGAATTTACATAATCAATATTTTATCCAAATAAAGAAATTTTTATCGTTCATATGTTATTTCCTCTTGTTTTTCTAGATAGTGTGACATCTATGCATGCTTTTCATAGATGTTTGTTATTGAAGGAAATAGGAAATGAACATAAACCGGGATTAATTGATAATTGTTGGATAAAGATAAAGAGGCATGAAAAAGAATCTAGTTCTTATTTTAATCTGATTTTAATCAAATTGGTTTAGTATGAATGAATAATCATTTCTGATAGCTTACTGGTTAGGATTCCCGATGTTGGAAACAGTAGATTATAAATCTATTAATTCAAGATGGATTAAATAACTTGATTGTTTGATAATTCATTGAAGGGTTCTAAGTTACCGTCTTGATTGTTAAAGGGTCATACCCTAATTGATGTGATTGTTGTTTTTCCTTCTGATTAAGTTGAGATGTGACCCTAGAGGGGTGTTGGGATATGTGGGGGTATAGAGGCATTTCGGTTGTGATAGAAGATAATGCCTAGAGTGGCAAGATGCATCAGTTCATGCATGTGGGTGTCGGGGAGGACACCAGGGATGATGTAATAGGATGGGTGTGTTTGTTGGATGTTTGCTGGTTCTATGCTTGTTTATCTACTTTACTTTTCCCCACTGCTCAAGGCAGCTAGTCTTGCTTACCCTTCTTCCGAAATAGGTGAAGACACGTGGGGTATGCCACGTGCATTCTGTTTTTAGCTTCTCAAGGTTGAATGGGTCAGCACTCTTGCTATAGGCGGAATAGAATCGACTACTAGAACATCTAGACACCATGTTGATCCCCTTTGTGTTAGTAGGATAGAATGATTTTCTAGAATTCCTGGGGTTATGGGAAAGTGTTTTCTGAAATGAATGTTTTATTAAATGGTGTTAACTCATGGGGTTAGAGTTTCCAGAACATAATGATAAGGTTGTAATTTTGAAGGAACAATTGACATTGGGTGTGATTCTAATGATATTTAATGCGGAATTGTTCATGGTTAATTAATGTATAAGGAATTAATGAACATACAATGGAATAGATAAAAAGGGATTGAAGTAATCTAATAAATATCTTTAAATTTTTGTGTGCTTATAGGATACCTAGTCTTAGAAATAGTATCCCGGAGTCTGAGAGAAGTTACATGCAAATGTGTCTATGACAAGGTTATGCCGATAGTGTGGTTGTGAGATATAGTATATTCTGTACTTTTTGTGTTTCTATATGCTAATCCACCCTATCAGTAAGGGAAACTGACACCCTGAGGATTCTGAGCCCTGGAGGGGGGTGTTTTCCCCAACATTCCAATAGGAGGATGAATGGATGACTACCCCCTTTTTCTCTACTCTATTCTCTTGATAGATACTTGTGGTGGTAGCCAAAACTGTTAGTTTTCCCCATATATGCGTGTAGAGGGATGTAATGGCTTTTGGTTATTCACACACATGTATTCTAGATATAGTATCATATGGTATTTTATAGGTGTAACATGTATAGGCTATGATGGCTTGAGGATCCTTACTCTGTGTATGGGCTGTAATGGCTTGAAGTATAATACCCAACATATGATACACGTCATGAGAGTTGTGGTGGCTCCCGGAAACTACCTGGTTACTTTTGGATGTGAAGATGGTGTGGTGCTTCACCCATGTGTCTGCAGGAAAGACTTTGTTTTGCACGAGGTTCATATTTTGGTGCTTCTCCATGGTTTATGCAAGAATGCCTTTTTGGAGAGAGTTGCTCTGGATGTGAGACGTTGGGGCAAATCGGCAAACCATTGGAGAAGTAGTAGTAGGTTAACATTGATATTCCTTATTATATGCTATATTCTTGTATGCGTTACATGGTGAGAGTAGCCATGGTGAGGTTAGGAACATAGTATACCTATTTAGGTGATGAGTTAGTTTCAGTTTTTGTTCTCTGTGCTTTAGCATGCATTATTTACTTTTGTATGAGAGGCTTTGGGGAGGATCCTACTGAGAATATTGTTATACTCACCCTATATATATATATATATTTAAACTATTTTTTCAGGTCACATGGAGCCGGTTGTAGATCAAGCTGGTTTCTACTAGATTGTGGTTGGAGGAGCTGTTCGGGCTTCTAGTTGCAGATGTTTTTACATTCTTTTGGGTATATTTAGTTTTTAACCATTCAGTTGTAGTAATTTTGCATGGAATTTCATATGTGAACTTGGGTTTCTATTATATTTCAGTTCTAAGTTGGAGTTGGTTGGTTTCTATCTTATATCTCACTTCCACATGTGTTCTCTTAGAGGGCAATGCCTCCCATTAGATTGTTTACTATACCCTCAACACTATTCACAATCACGTGGCCTGCTGGAGGAGGGATTTGGGGGTCATTATCTCCCTTCTCACTATGCCAACCCAGGAGGGGAACACTTTGTGGGGAGGGGGTTGTGACAGAGTTGCATTAGAGATCTGGTTAAGGGATAGGATGAATTTTGGAGTTAGGAACATGTATGGTTGCATGGGATGGTAGGAAAACAATGTCATTGATGTTTAGAAATTGAGGTAAACACTGGAGACCGGCTAAGGCATAGGCATTTAGGGCCCCCTATAATCTGATGTACGTACCATTATGTTTACAATGGCTAATAAACATGGTGATACTACTTGCAGGGTAGAGACCTAGGAAAGGATCATGCATCATTATTCATTGTGCCTCTGTTTGAATTGGTAGACCTTGTGATAAGTTAACCTAAAATGAATAAAAGAAAATAATTAATTAATTAATGTTGATTCTTCAATATTCCAGGTGTAAGAGCTCTAACAGTTTGTTATTTTACTTATATGGCTCCAGGCTGATGTCCTCATCAGTTTTAAGCAGTAAATATCTAACAGGCTGTTCCATCAGATCGCCGTAAGGTAGAGGTTGACGATGACGACACTTGGAGGAAGACACTTGGAGAGATTCAATGCCAGAGTCTACAGAAGTATGGGGGCTCTGTTTCAGATGCAGTCACAAAAGACTGGTTCGAGGATATCAAGATAGGATTCTGTTCGATCAGTGCTCGGAAGAAGCACTGGGTGTCCATTACTGTGACAATGTTGCGTGGAGAAGTAAGACAATGGAGGTTTGTATACCTTGGGGATTGTGAGGAGTCTGTGATCTCATAGGAGGAGTTCTAAGAGAAATTTATAGCCGAGTTCCTTTCTTCAACTGCGAAGGCGTCCAACCACCAGGAGCTTCTTAACCTTCGAAAGGGGAGCTCTACTATTCGAAAGTTTGGAATCCATTTCAAAAACCTTTTACGATATGCTTTGGACCTATTACTAGTTGAGGAGGTGAGAGAGAGAGGCATTTCGAGGAGTCTTTGCATCCATAGATCCAACACCAGGTCACCCCATTTATGCTAAAGACATGTCTTGAGGCGATAGCGAGTGCATAGGTTGTCGAGAGGACTATCTCTAGGACAAGATCATCATGAAAGGGGGATCATCATGATCCCTATTGAAGCAAATTTGTGGTCTCGGGTTCCCGGTTTTCAGCATAGAAGAGTTTTTGTTCAGTCGGGGGTAGGCCCCAGCCCTTCACATCTCATTTCTCCAGATACAGAAACCCTCAGTCCTATTCATAGGGATTCGGTTCTTATTTTTCTTGTGGTGGTCATGGCCATGAGCATCTGGAGTGCCCAAACATTTAGAACGGTCATCGAGAACTAGGTGTTACTCTTCTGATTCCTCCTTTAAGGCAGTTCAAGCCGAGGAAACAACAGCAGTAGGTTGCATCAGCTGTAGTCCACCAGAGGTTATATGGGATAGAAAAGGGACTTCCCCATGATGACCCCATCCTCATAGAATAGAGCACGGCTATGGTGGTGGTCGTCATTAGGGTCAGAGAGACCATGGAGGAGGTTTTGGTCGGCTTCATGCACTAGTGTTGCCTGCTCCAGGCGAGCCAGATGTAATTTGAGGTACCCTTTGCTTGTTTTCTACCTTGGTGTATGCATTATTTGATTTAGAAGCGACACACTACTTCATATCACATACACTTTTCCATACATTTTTACATGAGGTAGAGAGGCATCTAGTGCCCTTGGCGTTTACTACGCTAATTGGAGGTCAAGCTGACTAATTTGACGTATGTAGAGACTGTGAGCTAGTTTTTGGGCAACACCGATCTTGGAGAGGTTTCTTATGTTTGTGAATAAAACCATATGATGTCATCCTCAACATGGATTGGTTGTATTTGTTGCAGGCTATCATGGATCTTATCAAGAAGAAGATCGTTTTACTTGGTGCCGATAGATAGAAAGTGGTGTTCGTTGGTGAGAAAAAACATCGGATGGGTCATAGGCGCGTTCCGTCCTTATCATCCATGATGGCTGAGATGATGCTGAGTTCATTATAGTTTCAATAGATTCCATTTCCTAGGTTCGTACCTAAGTACCATGATGTCTTTCCAGAGGAGGTTGTAGCATTACCCTATCGACGAAAGATTGAGTTTGGGATCGAACTACAGCTAGGTGTGTCTCCTATATCTATGTCTCCATATAATATGTCCCCTTCTGAGTTGCGAGAGCTACGTATACATCTTGATTTTCTGTTAAAGTGTAGTTTTGTTTGGCCAAATGTGTCACCATGGGGTGCACCAGTTTTTTTCATGAAGAAGGCCGACATAATTTTGTTGTTGTGTGTCGATTATCATCGCTTAAACAAAGTGACAATAATGAATTTCCATCCTCATCCGTCGATTGATGATTTATTCGATCAACTAAAGGGTGTATATTGGTTCTCAATGATTGACATGCGGGGATGATATCATCAAACGTGTGTGAAGGATGAGGATATCCTAAAGACTGTTTTCCGTTGTCGTCATGGGAATTATGAGATTTTTGTAATGTTGTTTGGCATGATGAATACACTAGATGTATTCATGGGATTGATTAAAGTTGTGTTCTGAGAGGTCCTGGACACGTTCGTGGTAGTTTTCATCGACGAAGTCCTTGTGTACTCGACGTCTGAAGAGGTTCATTCAGAGCATATACAAGCCGTTTTGGGAGTTATTTGTCGACATCAGCTATTTGGGAAGTTGTCGAAGTGTGAATTTTAGGCCCGAGAAGTCTGTTTTACAGGGCATGTTGTGTACTAACAGAGAGAAGCTGTGGATCTATCGAAGATTGAAGCTGTTTTGTTTTGGGAAGCCCCCAAGACATTGTTATTGGTGTGAAGTTTTCTTGGTCTCACATGATACTACGAGAGGTTCGTAGCCAATTTCTCATGAGTTGCGAAACCTTTAACAGCTTTGACCAGGAAGGATCAGGCATTAATATGGGATGATTTGTGCCAAGCAGCTTTCGAGAATCTAAAGGAGAAGTTAGTAAGTGCTCCAGTCCATTGTCTTCCAACTGAAGGAGATCAGTTTTATGTTTTCCATGATGCTTTACATCTGTGGTTAGGTTGTGTTCTCATTAAGAAGAGGTCGGTTGTTTCCTCTGGGTATTGGCGGTTACATCCCCATGAACGCAACTATGCCACCCATCATCTTTAGATGGCAGCTGTGGTGTTTTCTGTGGATTTGTGGAGACATTACATCATTGGTGAGCGATTTTTAGTTTTCACCGATCATATGAGATTGAGTATTATACCCATGTTGTTACTAATGCTCTGAGCTAAAAGTCACGTAGTGATGCTGTGCATGAATCTGGTGATTCCTGGAGAGTAATGGAAGAACTGTCAACATTAAATCTTGATATGGGATAAGTTTGGGGTAGAGGCATTTTTTTTCATTTGATGGTACAGTAATACCTAATGCAGAATGTGGAAGAGTCCCAGTTGGGAGATCTAGAGGTGGATGTCTAGAGAGACCGAGTTGTTTTTTGTGAGGCCCCTAATGGTTGGTCTGGTGATGAACAACATAAAGTGTTGTATATCATGGAAGGCTTTTTGTTCCCTTGACGATCGGCGATACCGTCCTAAGAGAGTTCCATAGAGAACCATTAGCGGTACATAATTGGATGACAAAGATGTACCGACCCTTGAGGAGTCAGTTTTGGTGGGTAGGGATGAAGCGTTAGGTTACAGAGTTTGTGTCTCGATGTTTAGTCTGCAAGAAGGTGAATGCCGAACACTATGTTCATGGTGGTCTACTCCAACCATTAGATATTCCTCATTGGCTGTGGGAGGACATCTAAATGGGCTTCGTTACTAGTTTACCTCGAGCTCTAGGAGGACATGATGCTATTTGGGTGGTAGTGGAATGTTTAAATATATCGGCCAACTTTATAGAAATCATAGAGTCAAGCTCAATTGATTTTTTTCGAGGCAGTATCTAGAGGAGGTGGTGAGACTTCTTGGATTCCCTAGGATGATCATTTCTGATCGAGATCCCCTTTTTACCTCCAAAGTGTGGAGATGTCTCCAACCTGATTTCAGTATTCAACTATACCTTAGCACTACTTTTCATCATCAAACGGATGGTCAGACAGAGTGAACCATCAAGACTCTTGAAGGCATGTTACGCTTTTGTGTTCTTGATTTTGGAGGTTCACGGATGAGTCTCTTAACCTTGGCATAGTTTTCTTACAATAATAGTTTTCACTCAACCATTGGTATGGAGCCCTTAGATGCCTTATATGGATGACCTTTCTGATCTCCATTTTCCTGGATTGGGGTCAGAGAATCAGCAGTTCTCGGACCAGAACTAGTTCATAATACAATAGTGATGGTCTAGGTGATTCATGATAGGATGAAGACAGTGCATGATCTTTATAAATCATAGGTCGATCAATGAAGGAGACCCTTAGAGTTTAATTTTGGGGATCATGTGTTTCTGAAGGTGACTCCCCATCATGGGCAGCGAAAGTTTGGTCATGGAAGTAAGATTTCTCCCCAGTTTGTTGGGCCTTTCAAGGTGTTACCTCGTGTTGGAGGAGTGGCATATCGAGTAGCACATCCCCCACATATGAGTCGGATACATGATGTTTTCCATGTATCACAGCTCCATCGTTATCTTCTTGACGACTCTCACATCATCGATTGGGAACATATCGATGTTGATGGTGATGAAACCTTTGATGAGCGACCTATTGAGATCCAATACCGCAAGGATAAGGTGTTTCATGGGCATTCTATTCATTTAGTTTGTTACTTGTGGCGATATGGTGGCTTGGAGTACAGTACCTAGGAATGTGAGTCATAGATACATGATCAGTACGTAGAGTTGTTTGATGTTTAACTCTTTTCATGTATCGATGTATCTTTTGTGGTTATGAAACATTCATTTTTATGAGATGGCTCCCTTTTTTGTTTTGGTGGCTTTCTCTCCTTTGAGGGGTATCTCGATGGGTGGTTTTTTAGACCCTATTTTGTTTTCTCGTTATGTGGGTTTTGGATTCTCTAGGACGATAATGTTTTGATAGGTATATGATGTAATGGACCTGAACACTCTGGTCCATTACATTTTGAAAATGCGGTGTTAGAGGAGTTCTGGGAGGTCCAGGTAACTTATCCCCGACGCTTTTCCAAAAGCTTCCTTTTCTATGAATCATTTCATCGGTAGACAATTGTGAACTGTAAAATCATGTTATGTCTTCAGGTAATTTTGATGTTTCTAACTACCCTTGATTTGGAGTAGTGTCTTGGGTGTGCGTTTGGGTGAATCATTAAGGAAAAATAAGGGGAAGTATCTTTCGCACAGGCTGCGCATGGTTTGTCTAAATTTTGGGGCCATACCGTGCATAGTTAATGTTGGTGGCAGTGGATAACACACAGTTAGTGCACGGTTTGTCTAACCATGCAGCCTAACTGTGCGAGGGGTGTTTGATGAGGCAGTATCAACTGCACGGTTAGCGCACGGCTTGTCTAACTGTGCAAGAAAACTGTGTGGGCACTTAAACAAGATCCTAAAATCGTGGATTTAACTTGTTTTCCCTCTAAATGGCTCATTTAAGCTCCTAAGTGGACATAACTTGGGATTAACCTCCCTTGAAGGTAGGAGAACCTCTCCCAAGCATTTTGGAGGTGACCCAAAGGCTTCTATTAGTGAATATAATTTGGTTTCTTGAGGTATGTGATCGTTCTTCTTCGTTCTTATTTGTTCTTGTTTAGTGTCTTAGATCCACTTGGATCCACTTCCCCTCTTCTCTTGGTTTCTTAGATCTACGCCTATTATGGGAAGACCTATGTGTGTGGATACCAAATATTATGATATTTGGTATTTTTTGTGTTATGAGAATATATCTAAGGAGGATTCTTGGAGAATCAACCCGGCTTTCTTGTGTGTTCTTCATTTGATGCTGTTTTTGTCAAAAACCATTGAGGTAGGGGATTCGTTGATTCTCTTTCTTTTACGTGAAACTGTATAGTTAGCATGTTTAATCCCACTGGATGAAAATGGAATTGAAAAAATAAATATTTTATCCAGATAATGAAATTTTTATCGATCATATGTTATTGCCTCTTGTTTTTCTAGATAGTGTGATATCTATTCTTGCGTAGCTTATCTGTTTTTTCATGAAATAAATCAGCAAAGAACGTAAACTTTGATTAATTGATAATTATTGGATAAAGATAAAGAGTCATGAAAACAAATCTGGTTTTTGTTGTAATTTGATTTTAATCAAATATATGTAGTAAGAATTTTTAATCATTTTTGATAGCTTACTTGTTAGGTTTCCCGATGTTGGAAACAACTAATTATAAATCTATTAATTCGCGATGGATGAATGAATTTGATTGTTTGATAATTCCTTGAAGGGTTTCGAGTTACACGCTTGGTTGTTAAAGGGCCATAGCCCAATTGATGTGATGTTTGTTTTTCCTATTTCGTGTGTTGAGACGTGAACCTGTAGGGGTGTTGTGATACGTGGGGGCATACAGTCCTTTTGGTTGTGGCAGCAGATGACGCCTAGAGTGGCGAGATGCATCGGTTTATGCATGTGGTTGGCAGGGAGGTCACCAGGGATGATGGAATGGGAGGAATGTGATTGTTGGATGCTTGCTGGTTCTATGGTTGTTTATCTGAATTACATTTCCCCACTGCTCAAGGTATCTAATCTTGCTTACCCTTATTTAGAAAGAGTTGGAGACACATGGGGTATTCCACGTTCATTCTATGTTTATCTTATAAAGGTTGAATGGGTCTACGCTCTTGCTATAGGTGGAAAAGACTCGACAAGTAGTACATATACTCACCGTGTTGAGCCCCTTTGTGTCAGTAGCATATGTTTATTTTCTAGAATACCTGGGAATATGGGAATGTGCTTTTGAAATGAAATTTTGATTAAATGGTGTTAACTCATGGGGATGGAGTTACTGGAACATAAAAATGATGGAGTAATTTTTGAAGGAATAGTTGACATTGGGTGTGATACCAATGAAATTTAATGTGGATTTGTTTATGGTTAATTAATGTTTAAATAATTAATTAACTTATAAGGGAATTAATAAAAAGGGAATGAAGTAATCTAATAAATCTCTTTAACTGGTTATGTGCTTATAGGATACCTAGTCTTAGAAATAGCATCCCGGATTCTAAGAAAAGTTAGTTCTAGTTGTGTCCAAGACTGGGTTATGGCCAATGTGTGGTTGTGAGATATAGTATATTCTATAATTTTTCTGTTTTTATATGATAATCAACCCTATCTGTAAGGGAAACTGACACCCTGGGGATTCTGAGGCCTGAGTAGTGTTTTACCAAACAATCTGGTGGGAGGATGAATGGCTGACTACAGCATTTGGCAACACACTCTTCTCTTGGTAGATACTTGTGCTAGTAGGGAAAATGGTTAGTTTTCTTCATATATGTGTGTAGAGGGCTGTAATGGATTGTGGTTATTCAGAAACATGTATTCTGGATATAATATCCTCTGGTCTACTATAGGTGTAACATGTATAGGCTGTAAATTCTTGAGGATCATTAATTTGTGTATGAGCTATAATGGCTTGAGTTATAAAACCCGAAGTATGATACACGCTATGCGAGAAGTGGTGGCTCCCAGAAACTACCTGGTAACATTTTTTTGTGAGGATGGTATGGTGCTTCTCCAAGGTGTCTGCGGGCTAGCCATTGTGTTACATGAGGTTCATATTTTGGTGCATTTCCAGGTGTCTACTGGAAAACCTTTTTGGAGAGAGATTCTCAGGATGTGCAACATTGGGGAAAAGTGGAAAACCAGTGGGGAAGTAGTACCAGGGTACCCTTGATATTCTTTACTATATGCTATATTATTTTATGTGTTACATGGAGAGAGTAACCATGATGATGTTGGTAACTTAGTATACTTGTTTAGGTGAAGAGTTAGTTTCACATATTGTTTGTTGTGCTTTAGCATGCTTTCTTTAATTTTGCATGAGAGGCTTATGAAAGGATCCTACTAAGTATACTGTTATAATCACCCTATATATATATAAACTATTTTTCAGTTCACATGGAGCAGAATGGAGATCAAGATGATTTCTACTAGCTTGTGGTTGTAGGAGTTATTCAGGCTTGTGGTTGCTTTTGTTTTTACTTTTTTTGTACTTGTAGTTTTTCTCCTTTCAGTTGTAGTACTTTTTTATGGAAGTACATATGTTCACTTGGGTTTCTTTTATATTTTAGTTCTGATTTAGAGTTGTTTGGTGTCTATCTTATCTCTCTCTTCTTCATGTGTTCTATTAGAGGGTAATTCCTCCCATTTGTGTGTTTACTATACCCTCGGTGCTAGTCGCCAACCCGGGGCCTACTGGAGACGGGACTCGGGGGTCATTATCATCCTTCTCACATTTCCGGCCCAGGATGGGTACACATTGTGTGGAGGGGGTCATGAAAAATATTATATTACTTATACAATTTTTAAAAAACCCATGATAAAATTATAATGTCTATGAAGGAGTTCTAGTTGACCTATGATGCACCTCCCCATATAGAATTCTCTTCCAACTACCCATATGAACTAAAAAGGATTTTGGAGAGACAATACCATCAATTAAAGTGGATTAAAATATATAAATAAACAAATATGAATAAATCCACAATTAATGTACATTTAAACAATAAAAATTTCATATTAAATGAATTAATATTGAAAAAACATAACCAAATAGTCAAATAAGAATACAGTACAATGATAGTCTATCGGACTAATCAGACAAAAAATGTATAAAAAATAGATTTATAAACAAGATCATCATCCAACAACGTGAATAACCAGATCTCATTCTCTAAACACAATATAAATTATGTAAATCAAATGAAACATAGAAATCTACCTACCCTATACCACCACAAATTGAGGGGTTCGTGGGTACTCCTTGTCAATGATCACCAAACAATGGTTGGAGTGTAAAATAATAGGGAATGAAATATGATGTATAATACCTTATAGTCAAATTGAATTTATCTACATGTGGAAAAATATACATATATATTCATCATGTAATACATAACTATGATTTTATATAATTTAATCACCAACTCATATGTAATAAATAGTCAACCATGTCGTGAGTGGGCACTCACATTACAAGACTTAAAAACATTTATCCTTTCATACCGCAATCTCATGTTATATTGATAACCATAAATTATATATAAATTGAACAACATCTAGATATATAGATTATGGTACCATATCTCTATAGTCTCATGGATTATAATCAAGTTTATTATAAAAATATATTATTATCTATCCTCATAATATAATAGGCTATAATCCATCATAGTATGTAGGATTCAAAGTTCAAGACTCAGTTATATATTATAATATAACATTTTATGGTCAATCTAGAAATATTTCATAACATTACTATTACTACTTCATGTAAGTATATAAGGGTTCAATTTTTATAGACTAAATTTTGGACTATTTTCATCCTTTTTGAAATTCATATGCAGTCACTCTCTAATGGTTAACCATATAGAGATGATGTATATATTAAAACATCAAATAAAATGCCTCCAAACGAATTGTATATATACATGATAAGGTAAAAAATGTATATGAATAAAATGAAATTCATTAAATTTATAGTAAAAATCAATGTATTTCATAAATGAGTATCAGTAGTAATTTTAATATGTATGTGATAAAAAATAATAAAAATCTCACACGAAACAAATACACACAAACACCTCTGAACTATCTTTAAACCTGGTTTCCAAGGATGCACACATTCACACATTGGATCAAAAAATAGACCTGGTATCATAGGATACACATACATAGATATTTGATCAATAATAACTGATGGTCTCAAAAGATAGACATAGAAATATGAATAAGTAACACATATATTCTCAGGGGATTAACATTAACACACATGGGATCAATCCTGAAATATTATCATATGTAATATCCATGAACAAATATGTGACCATGAGTCCCACATGGTCTCAAGGGATATACATGAAAACAACTGAAATCAATCAAAATTCATGGTCTTATAGGGTACACACCCATGGTTGTGATCAAGCATTAATCGTGGCGTTGTAGGTTGTTGATATATAAACAGGTGGCCAAATATCAAATAGAGTGTCTTTGGAATATGGTTTCCTGGATAGAAACCACAAACGTATAAGATCCTTTTAATTTATGTTTTTCAATACTGTATAAGTGTTAGAAATTAGTGGGTGATATTAAAATAATTAACAATGGAATGTTTTGGTACTTATATCATTGTTTAGTTATATAGGAAATGGTTACTTTTTTATTAATTTATGAGGCCAAATAAATAATTGAAAATATTTTTTCATTCATAATATTTTTTCATTCTCTAAATGTGGATAACCTCATATAAAATACCAATAAGTTATCCATATTAAAAAATGATAGTGTATAGCAGAAATTATACCTCAACATGGTTGTACATTGATCCATAGAAAGAAAAACGACTTTATACATGTTAATCCATGTCCAATCATCCATCATATATAACCAAAAGGTTCGTAATAATTATAAATCATTTCAAAATAATTAAATTTAACTAGTTTATTATTAATTTAATTTTAACTGAAATACATATAACCAAATGGGATTCTCAAAATTCATTAATGATTTGAAGGATATCACTGCCTAGATGAAACAATAAACCACCACCCATTAGTAGACCATGATACACCTTCGACATCATTATGAATATAAAATGAGTCATAAAATAATAATATATAGGATAATTAAATAAAAATATATTTTATAACTTATATAAATAATCAAATCTTTGTACCTTTGGGATAATGTTATCCAATTGATTTTGGACCAGTCCTACAACAATTATGATTCTATGGCTCCCAACATACTCAATTAAATTCAATTATGTGATATTTATTTAAATTAAAATTATCAAAACCTCATACATGTAAACATTATCTGACATAAACTATATTTTAAACAAAACATCATTTCACATTAATCACAAAGAGACACCCTCAATGAATAATGATCCAAATCCTAGACATTCATGAACATGTCGATAAATATAAGGTGGAAGTTATATCTAATTAACTATATGAGATCAACTATGAATCAATAGATGATTTTGGAGACGAGATATGTAGAGTTTTGATGGATAATTGAGACACAAATAAATTTTATATTCAATGAAATACTGATAGAAATCATCCAATATGAATGGAAATATGGTCCACCACCATTTGTTGAAGAGGGGAGCCATGATAGATGATGAATTATAGATATCAATATTAATCCACACGTTTCAACCACTAGATCCACCACATATAATGAGTAACTCAATATGGTAGGAGAAGAGGAGATTCAATATAAATGGGTCTTACAATTTTGATCATGGCCTCAGAATTGGTATGGGGCCTCAGGGTCTATAATGAAAAAAATACAATCACTAAACATGACATGCCACGCCCCATCTTATAGAAAGAAGGACTATACATGATTGGGGATAAGATTCCTTCCTTCTAGTATAAGATCACGTAAAGGATAATTCATCAAATAATATATAAGGTCTCATTCTCTTAATAGAGTAAAAATAGTTATGGCTATAGAAACTTAGGATACTCTATTATTTTTCTTATGAAAATAAAAGATAGTTGTTAGGAAACAACTTTTTATTCAATAAAATACCACAAAACTATTTCTATATTGGAAATTTCTTCATTAAAAACCATGTTCTATGATGAATCCATCCTCTATAAAAAAATTTAAATACCCTATGAAAAACATTACATGTAATGATAATGGTCATTACAGTGGGAATTTAATTTATAGTTATATTTGATAGAAATATCTATATAATGGTTTTTTAAATGGTAGTTTCATAATAATTAATTAATATACTTATTTCTATTTATGGAAAATCACTAAAAAGAGATAATAAATAATTTTATATTTAGGTATCACAAATAAAACTCCATTTTATTTAATGAAAAAAATTACAAATAATTATTTAACACTAAATACAATACCATTTCTGATCTAGGAATCACAAGTATTAGATAAGAATATTGAAACACATAATTATTATGAAATTATTCTAACCTGAATTTAATTACTTAAGCGTAATATCAAATATAAAAAATAACCAACTAATATCGTTATTGATAATAAATATATACGAACTTTATAAATAGATATAGATATAATTTTTTTTCATAAATGGGTGATCAAAAATAATACTTATAATATATTTTGATGCTATAAATTTATGTAAATAATTGATCAAAGTAATATATTTTGAATATGTAATTTTTAACAATTGAATTATTAAAATATAAAATATATTTTTCTAATCCTGATATATTCTACCTAATGAATATTTATTAATTTTTTATTCATTATTTTAGGGTGTTATATAATTCCTACTTATAACATAATATTTAATTTATTTTTACCTAATTTATTTTGTTTCATGAATTAGTATTTTCCTATATATTCTTAATTAAGGATATATGATTATAATTCAAAACAAGATGTTTTTGGGAATATTATATATATATATATCGCCTTTAAACTGCCACTATAATATTTTATTTTGTGTTATTTATCTAAAAAACATTATAGTGTTAATGATTCATTGACACATTATTTGGATTAGGACTATCTATTTGAAGATGTGGTTTTACATGTTTTTTCATTTGTTGAAGATTTTTAATTAATTATTTTATCCATTAGTTTTCACAAAAGAATATTCAAACAGTATTAAGACTTAAATGAGGTTCATCTGATGAGTTCAACATGTTTTTATCTTTTTAAAGATGTTACATTATGTATTAGTTGATATAATATCATTTATGTATTAAGACTTAAATGAGGTTTGTTATATATTATAACTGTTTACCGAATTAAGCACTAATCGTGAAAATTTTGATAGAATGATAATGGGTACTATAATATATATGTATTCATAATTTTTTTATATATTAACAAAACTAGATTATTGTATGATTAAATATAAATATAGAGCATGTGGCCACATTATTTTTAATCAATATGAATGTTATTAAAACAATATTCATATTTTTCCCTAGTAATGCAATGTTACACATTAGTCATGCAATTTTTAAGTATTTAATTAAAGATAAATGACAAGATGTAATTTTTCTATCATGTATGTATGATATATATCCTAAAGTATTTAAATTGTTTTACATAAATTTACATTCATCAATCAGATGTTCTGTTATTTATTAGAGTGAATATGGATTCTGTTATTTCGACATAGTGTTTTGATTTTGGTTAAAACTGTATCAAACATATTTTGGAACATTAATCATTATATTTTCAAACAAAATAATATTTATATATGGAAATTATATAACAAAATTGTTTTAGTAATTATCAAAATTTTTGTTTTTACGAATTCACAACAAGTTTCACCAAAGAATAGGTTCTTAATAAGCTCATTAGATTAACTGATAGTTATTGTTAAAATTTTGGATGGCTATAATTACTATATATAATTATATATTATTATTCACAAGTGAAAATTTTAATAATTTATATTCATTATATTTTATAAATTATTTTATAAAACATTCTAGTAGAAAATGGAATTGTTTAATTTATGAGAAATAATTCACAAGAATTTCATGATTTTATATGGAATCAGAATTTCAATATTTTTTAATTTTTTATTGAAAATTACATTTTATAATATGATATTATATCAACTAATTCAATTTTTTATTTTTAAAATTCATCAAATAATATTCGTATTTTAGTGAACATTATAAATTTCGAGTTCTGTAATACAAAAATTAAATTTATTAAATTATTGTATTATAAAAGTAATAATAAATTATGGGATATATTTTAAATAAAAATAGTATTCAATATCATTATAATAATATAAATATTTCCATAGTATTATTTATTATAATTTATTTTAAAAATCATTTTTTCATTAAACCCATTTTTTCGTGAAAAAAATGACCATTTGGTTTTGTGAACTTATATGGAAGTAATTTCATCGAAATAAAAATATCTAATACTTAATAAATATATATATTTGAAATTTTGAGTTTAAAATTTATTAATGATTTCATTTTCTTATATAAAAATTATAAATCAATACCAATGAAAAATGTTTCATCATGTTAACGGAAAAATGAGGCCATATTAAGAAAAAACTATGTATTGCGGAATTTATTATTATCTAAATTATAATATGATAATTGGAATTTTTTCAATTAATAAATTTTCAAAATATTTGATAGTTCTTGATATATATTCAAAATAAATATAAATTATATTATAAAGAGTTTTAGAGATATTAGATGTTAAATCGTGTACTCCAATATGTGAGGAATCCTCCAATCCAACATTCCCTATATGGTTGATCTTTTAATTTCATCTAAACACTAATCAAAACTGTCCCTAAAAACACTCAACTTATATTATTTCTCATTCTCTTATACTAACTCTAATAATTAAGAAGTTAATTTTTATGCCAAGGGGAGATATCCATGAAGAAAGTCTCTTTCTCATTTAGACAATTTCCAGATTATATTTTGATCTTCCTCGTACAAATCGTCTTCATCCATGGTTAAATAATAACATTATTAACATATTTTTTTAATAGGGAAAAATTAATTTCAATGATTTTTATATCTTATGATAATTGGAAATATCTTATCAGCATACATGTGGACTATCAACTCCACAATGTGATGCTTTTCATATTTCATCAGGAGACTATATATATAATTTAAATTATTTAAAATTTAATATAAATGATATTAATTAAATAATTATATATCTTTAATGATTATATATTACTTATCTTTATACTCAATACATTTTTGTAAATCAATAACATCTCTCGTGCATACATGTGCAATACGGACACCAACAAATGAATTGATTTATTTTTCATATAAACCAAACATGTGTTTTCAAAATAATGGATGTAATTAGTAAATGATAAATATATACCTTATTTTTTATTTTATAACACATTTATATTATATATTATAATTATTTCCAACCTTTTAGAAATAACTGGAAGAATTGTTCATATGTATGTATGAACAACCATTCCATCAAAATGTCATTGTTTATTTTCCATAACTACCATAATAGGTGGATTTTAGGAATTTATATGTTATAGTAGTAAGAAAATTCTTACATATTTATGATTATTGATGTAATGGAACCACAACCCCTTTGATACATTTAACACACTAAGGCAGATTTGAGGATACAAGATGAGAATCCCAAAAAACATTAATGTGCACATAACCATTTTAGTAACTAAATAATTCATTATAATTAATTAAATAAAATGTATTACTGTTATGAAATTATAATTTACATTTTCATAAATTATGCATAAAAATAATTTGATATTGTTATTTTTATTTTTTGGAACAAGGATGTTATATTGGAATTGATTTAATTGAATTTTATGTAATTTTTGAAAGTATAAGTAAAAAATATTTTCTTTCCACATACATGTTCATCAAAAATCATCATTAATTTTATTATTTATGCCTCAAAATCATATAAATATAATTAATCTATTCTATTGAATTATATTGTAATTTTTTAGTTTGGAATCATTTAAATATTTTGATTTTATATATTCATTCAAAATTTTATAACAATTACACCCCTGGATTATCATGAAAGAATATTAATTTCTATTAATTATTCTTTTTTTAATCATAAACATATATAAATATAATTACTTGAATTCATTCAATTACACTTCATTTTAATTCTATTAACATATGTTTCAATATTTTCATCCATAATGGGCGATTGATATTGTTTAGGTTTCCTTATTCCAATTACTATATATCAATAAAATAGATAGTTTTATTATTCATCCATTTGAAGGGTTATTTGGGATACACAAGAGGTCCCACCAAATCATTGATGATGAATAGACTATAAAAGATGATTTTATTTCTTGTCTCCATCAATTGGACAATATTTTACAAAAGACGCTCAAATGTTGTAGAATATCCAACTATTTGATATTTAAATATTTCATTTCCCTTATTTTCTAATATGTTACCCAATTGGTTCATTAAAATCAATCCTCAAATTCTGTATAAGATTTTAAAATATCCCAAAATTCATTAATTTCAACCAAATATTAATATATAATTGAGCTATAATTTTTGAGGAATAAATATACGAAATAGTACAACAACTACTTTGAAGAAATTTTATCAAATTATAGAGAATATTCATAGTAATAAATTAAATTATATTTAGTAAATGGAAGAATTTTGTAACTTCTGGTACAACAACACAACTTTTAAAAAAATATATATTTTATTTTATAAAAAATTTAAATCATTGCCAAATTTTGAGGGATGAATTAGATTATAAATAATTAAACATATTATGAATAATATTTCATGATATTCTACTGCCTAAAACGTCTAATGTTATATCCAACTTGAGGGGAACTATTGATATGAAATGGGTACACCCCCTATTGATATAAATACATTTCCATCCCCACATGGCATTGGGTTTGAATTTTAGAAATAAAGGATGATAATTGGCACGTCCAATACCACGAAATTGTCTAGGAGGAATTCTATAATATGGTTTCATCATGAGAATGCACTGCTCCATTTTTCATTTCTTATTTATCTACATTCTTTTTAAATTATTATGATATCTTTTTGATTAAAATTTCATTTGAATTTTAATTAATTGATCTTAATACACTTATATAATTATCATATATGTTATAAATTTTAGTATTAATTCCCTTTAAATAGTTTGAACCTTACTGAAAATCCTTCTCTCGTTTACATTGTTATTCAATAAAAAGTATGTGTCTACCTCCATTCATTTTTGTATATTCTATGTACATTAATTTTTATAATCTCATTGATTTTGATTTTCAATTAGAAAAATATAAAAATCCCCCAAAATAGATTACTGATGATCTAATTGGATTAATAAATCATCTATTGGGATGAATAATTATTTAAATATCATATGTTATTGTGAGATTTAACTTGATTGATGTTCTCTAATTTATCATTTTTTATGTAAATCATGATATCTTTTTATAATTGTATGGTTTATTTTTTGATATATGGATTATATATAATATTGTATCCATAAATACATATTGGTTATTGAAAATTTTAACCTCTAAAAAATATTAATTTTTAATGATTTGAACTCTTATTGAGGCTTGTATTGAACCCCAAACATTGAATTCTAATGGAAATAATCTTCTGAATTGAATATTAATTTAATATAAAATTCTAAAAATATCAGGGATTCTGAAATATTATTTCACTAATAATGAAATTAAAAAATAATCAAATATTATTAAATTTATGTTAATAATTTTATTAGTTTATTTATTCTCTACAAACCAACCCTCTAATTTTTTATTTTAATCAAAACCAAGGAGAGAATTGAATAATAACTTCACTAAGGACTTTAC
The DNA here is from genome assembly GCA_963277665.1 of Viscum album. Lineage (NCBI taxonomy): Eukaryota > Viridiplantae > Streptophyta > Magnoliopsida > Santalales > Viscaceae > Viscum > Viscum album. The sequence continues at coordinate 1,666,344,976 of OY728137.1, forward strand.
ATGAGGTCTTCTATGTATATTATATATGATCACCAATATATAAAAATGGGGATATGAGAAAATATGAAACACTTATAATGGTTTTTATTATGGGTATGTTTTAACAACTAGTTTGTTGGTTATTGTTTCTGTAAAAAAATTAAAAAAATAAAAAAAATATTATCATTTTAAGAAAAATAAAACAATTAAAAAAATTAATAATCATTTTAAATGAAATTTTAATTACCAATATTCAAAAAAATAATATATTTTATTTGATGGATAGTAAAATTATAAAACATGTCGACATATAATGAGGAATATTATGTATAATCAATTCATTTCACATCTAATTCATATTATATAAGCACAATTAAAAGGTAAAACACATAAATAACTTGTTTCACATGATATGAATAACCATCCACTTTGAATTCAATATAAAAACATTATGGGAAACATAAAATTAATAAATTCTTTGATTAAACATTGAAATCATTCCCAAGTGCTTGTTCGTGGGGATCCACATCATCACCTCAATGTTTTCCACGTTACTCTCTCTACCAGGAAGCCTTTAGTGTTTTCTAAATAACATATCCAAATTAGATCATTATATAAATAATTTTATAAAACTAAAAAGTCATGGATCTATTACCCTCCTCCTTCCTCTGCAATCAGATTAAATGTAATCAAGGGAGCCTTCCTAGAAAAATTTATTCCATACTTCAAAAATTTCCTCTATCTAAATGAAATAAGTGATATCTATAACTACATAATTATTCTATCTATTAGTACATCTGAAAGGATAAATAAGATGGTGAAACCATTCTCACACCAGTATATCCCTGATGAAATATTCATCCTAAAATTATATAATTGGTTTTTGGCTATAACGTGAACCCTCACCAACATTGCAATTTGTGATGTACTTTTTAAAAAACCTATAGATCTACATTATATATCATAAGTAACTTGAATATAAAGATGTAACAATTCTAAATTCAAATTATATGTACAGTTAAAATAATTCAATGAGAAGCAATCCATGGTTCACAAAATATAGCCTTGTATATGAGTGATCTTATTAGTTTTGTACAAAAAATAGACGTGGTTGATAAATCAATACCACTATGTTATTGATAATCTCTGCTTTATTAACATTTTAAAAAAAGTAGAATATGTGTCTCTCTAACACCCTAAAATGAAACATGTCCAAAAAATCATGATGATCCCTAATTATTTTTCTACCAAAGTTTCTCAATGTGTGATACAATCACTGAAATGATAACCTTTAAAAATTAGGTGTTTTTATTATAAACTCCACCCAACCCACTCTGAACCTTTAACATATAATAATAAACTAGTTATTAGGTATGTTAATAAAGCCTATCATTCCCCAAAATTCCATTATCAAAATAAAAAAACATCCAATATGGTAATGGTGGTGGTAATTTCTAAAAACCATATCCTTTTGTTCTTCAACATCATAGTAAAACTCATTGTATTGATCCTCATACATTATGATATCTTGGAGAGCCGTAAAAATTCTTAACCAAGTAGAAAAACATTCCTAATAACCCCAATAAATGGAATCCCAATTATGGTCATTAAACATCATCTTGAAAACTATGGGAATGAGATATATTTGATCTTACATCATTCATTTCTAAAAACCTAATTAATGTAAAGCATATGATAGAAAAAGAAACCCACATATTTAAGAAACAATAATCCAGTACTTCCCATGTTCGTGAACAAAGAATTCCAAATACAATGGGTAATGTTTGTTCAATTTTAATTTTATTTAGAAATAAAACATGTAAAATTCATGGTGAATCGTCTAAATTTAATTTATTTTTAATGTTGTAACTATAAAAGAAAAAATAAATGAAAATAACAAGAAGTAACTCACTCATATACTCCTGTTCCTCCATGGAACACAATTTCTTTTCATCAATCCATCACTATGCATATGAAAAAAGTTTTTACTGATTCTAGAATTACTAATATATTTAGATTTATTGAATTTAAAATTACACTCTTAAATTCAAATTCAAATTTCCATATATATTAAAATTTTCATAAGTAATTGTGCACCTATAAAAATAAAAAAACATTTAAATTTTTTCTAAACAGAAATATATTCCAACGTAGTGAATAGATCTAGGTAGCTTTATTGTTATATTCAAAATGAAATGTTCCAATATTAATTTATTCCCTAAAAGAACATATATATTCAATAATTTTAACGGTTATATCCATTATTTAAAACCATTTATAGTTCAAATACACCAAATGAGTGTTGATATATAGTTATCTAATTGATGTACTACCATTCCAGATGGAATAATCCATAATGTACATGGGTGTTTCAATGATATTTTTCATCCCAAATGATTTCCATACCCGTGGTAAAAAAATGTGAGACAAATTATTCCCAATATACACTAATTATAGGATATCCATTCCTAATGAAAATTTTAACTATGATTTGTGGATATGGTTTAATAATATCCATATGATTTGGTGACAAATGGGTTATTGTTAATATTTATCTATACATGTGATACACATCAATGGATAACTCCACATTTTAATCTCATACTACTAAAGACACATTTGAGATATGATTTAATCATATTTTATAATGTTATTCTTATTTAAAGGGTATAGGTGTTTGAAAGTTTGAACCACAACAATCCATCTCATAACTAGATAAATATATGTTGATAATTCCATTATTTACTCTATCAACATGAATCATAATGAATACCCCATCATATCCCATCTCCAATATGATCAATATTGTTCTACCATGGATTATAATGAGGAAAATGGATCAAAATCAATAGAATGTCCTTATATTCTTATTTTTTATAAACAAAAAATATTGGATGAAACATACCTAAACCCACATAGAAAAAACATAATATACGAATTCATTTACCATGATCACTCATATATATTCTTTTTATCTACTAAAAATAATTCAGTTATGCTTTCTAATCTTTTTTAGGTGTTAGTGTACAATATAAAGGCCTTATGTCAGACGCTATATGACATATTAGGCATCAATCCTACCCTTTTACAGAGTCAAATTATTCAAGAATAATCACAAAAACAAATAAAAAAACACAAGAAAACAATAAATAGACACATGCTTGAGGAAGTAGGGGAATAAATGACAATTATTCTTAATGCATGTATTATCACCAAAATATCTGCTTTTGAATTTGTTAGTCCAATTGTGGTTTTATTTATCCTGGGCGGCATAACGTATATCCCAAATGAAAAATAATTTGTTTTTTCAACTCGATTGTAATATAAATGTTATATGGATATCAAATATATAAATTTTAATGATGAGAGACAAAAATATCACTAACATTTTCCTTTCCATGAGCAATTACGTGAAGGATTATCCATAAATGCATGTTATTGTCTTCATAATTGATACAATGTCTATGTCCAAATACCAAATGATCCTTGAGACCAATAATAGACAATATTAAATTTACCCTTTAGAATATGAAAATATAAGAGAATGTTTTTTATCCTTTTATATGTTCTAAAAAAAATAGATTTGATAGATTATAATCTTTTCTAAATTCATTGAGCTCTGTATGGAGGTATTCAAGGATGAAAATAGTAGTTGTTTTGATTAATTTAAATCATGTTCACATTTTATCTCTATTCATACAAAATAAATTAAATGTATCATTTTTCATAATTTTTTTATATTTCACTTCATGGTTTAAAATGATATTTTTATAAAACACATAATTTCAGAATATTTTATTCAAGTCAATTCTAGTAAAAACTATGTAATCCAATCCCTTATTAAAAATACATTAGTTAAATAAATTCATTCATTTCATGATAATTCCCATTTATATTGGTAATTAATCTAAAACATTATTCGGATTTCCCTCTCACTCACTCATCTATGAAAGAATGATGTTACATTCTCTTTAGATGATGATTTCAAGAGATACTCTAATAAAGTCAATAATTTTTTACATCTTCCTTGATAATACAACCACCAAATTAGTAATTAAAATTTCAATTGATATTTTTTGTCTTTTGATAGGTCTACTATGGAATTATATTTCAAATTACAAGAAACAATTCCTCATATCATCTATTATGACTAGATGAACGGATGAAACTAAATCTCATTTTATTATCACTAAAAATTAACCTTTAGTGGTTCTTTTTTCCTTGGTGAAATTTCATCACTATCTATTTGGTTTCAATATCCACATCATCACTAAATATCCTGATTTACTATTCATACTCAAAAAATTTATTCTAAATGAAGGAAAATATGGTGGTTATTATTGATTATATAGATTCACTATGAGATAAATTATAAACTATTAAAAGAAACCCTTTTGAGAGGCTCAACTGATTTTAATTTCTATTTATTCTCATTCTGATGTAATTGATCAAAAATATTAACATGAACCCCTCACATCTCCCACTCCAATGAATCCATGGTATACCCATGTTTTATATTTAATGGTTTTTTGGCTTTCATCTAGATTATATTAACAAATGAAAAAATCTAAAGATAAAAAGAGACTCAAAATAAAATTTTTTGGATGATAATAATCTATAGAAATTTGGGGTTAACATGGTCACTAAGAGATGCAATAATGAAAATAAAAAATTGTCTATCTTTTAATTATGCCCCTCAATGCGTATATGTTCCCACATTAGACCTCAACGGACATATGGAATAATACATGACTCCGGATTGTTCTATACTTAATTCTATATGGACTCACTTGTGTTATGTCAAACATTACCCTCCATCGAAAATATGGAAACAAATTAAGAAATGAATGAAATACCCCTAAACCATTTAATATTTTCTTGGATAATAGATGTTTTTTTGCATTGATTTTTTAGGTCCCTTACATATTTCCAATGGATTATTATATATTTTTCTAACTATTGGATATGTCTCTAAGTGGGTTGAGTAAAAATACACTAAACGGATGATGCCCATACGTTAATTTAACTTCCAAAAACCCATATCATCCATAAATTTGTAATTAGGTGTTCCTTGGTCTGCAAATTAGGATCCCATTCCTATGATAAATCCAGGTAATATCAATGTAACAAGATTGGGGATTTTCATTACAAATTAATTACATATCACCCCCAAAACAATGGAACATTGTATCTTTCAACTAGAAATGTTAAAATAGGTCCTGAAATAATTGATCAACCATCAAGAAAAAATTGTCCTGAAAGACTTGGTGAAGTGTATTGGTGTTTTCAAACTGCCTATAAAATTCCATTTTGGATATCTTAATTTAGGTAGTTTCTTTTTCAATTGTGAGAACTCTCATCAAAGTTTCAATTTGTTATTTAATTATTTCATGACATCTAGATTTACAAGATATCTCATATAAAACATGGCTATAAAGATATATCATTTTTATACTCTAGAACATGATGACCTCAAAAATTTCTAAGTCAATTGTTCCATAGTTCACAAAAATATGACCTCATGGATGAGTGCTATTATTTTTTTATGAGTTAACAAGATGCAGACTATAAATCTAGAACTACATATTATCAATAATCTATGTTAAACTAACCTAATAAAATAGAAGAATATGTGGTCACTATCTCACCAAAATGAAACTTTTCCACAAAATCATGATGATCCATTGTAATTTTCTGGTCCAATAGATCTCAATATGGAATATGATCATCAGGAAATCAAACCATAACAATAAGTTCATTAATTTATAAACTCCACCCTACCCCAATCGAATCCCTTATCTTATACCAATAAACTAATTTTGAGGTATGATAATCTAGTCTCTCATCCCCCAAATTTCCATTATCAAAATATAATGAATTATAATATAGTCAAGGTGGTGGTAACTTCCATCAACCAAAAAGGTTTTTTCCACAACATCAGAGATGATATAATAATCATGATTCTCATATTTTTTGTTATCCTAGAGAGACATCAAAATTACCAACCATGTAGAAGCACATTACCAATAATGAAAATAAATGAAATCCCAATGTTAGACATTTATATTTATCTAGTAATATATGGAAGATAGATTTATATGATCTTAACTGGTTCACCCATAATAGCATTATAAATGTTTAAAATGTTATATAAGATTAAAATAATATAATTCAGTAAAAATAATCATGTTCTTCCCAACTCTTAACCAAGCAAATCCTAACCCAAAGGGTAAAATTTTTCATTTGAATTTTGATAGATATATAAAATAACTGTAAATCACGGTAAATCTTATTAATTAAACTTTATTATAACTACATAAATTTAATATAAAAAATAAATAAAATTAACATTAAACAACACCATCACCTCATTCCATCCCTCTATGGAACACAGTTTCTTTTCCTCAATCCGTTTCGAAGTGTAAGAAGCCAGTTATGACTATTTATTTCATGATGAACTTGTTTATATTTATTAGATTAAAAATTAAAAATCTTAGATTCCATTTAAAATGTAACTTTTTATGATAATTTTCTTATGTAATCGTTATACCATAAATTAATAAATATGAACACTGATATTTTTAAACAAAAAAACCCATTCCTATGAAGTGAATAAAAATAGGAAATTTTATGTTTACAATCCAAATATAAAGGCTATGTATTGATGAAGCACTAAAAAAACATGGTGACTCAACAAATTGCATTCCTAGATCAATCTTTGAAAATAAGTTTTTTGTTTACTCTCTCCCATAGTGTGTTTACATCCATTTACCTAATCTATGTAATACCATTATAGAGGGAATAATCTTCAATTTTTTTGTTTACATAAATGTTCTTTTTATTCATATATTATTTCTATTCCTTCATGTGGAATGGGAGACAATATATCCTCTATATACGTCAATTCTAAGTTGACCATTCTTAAAGAAATATTTATCATTTACTAGAAGATATGAATGAATAATATACAAAGAAATCGGTGTCCAAGGAGATAATGTATATATTTTCTTATCCCTGGGATTCACATCAATTGATCACTATGAATTTTTTATTCCCAAATCCAATTAATCTTTTGAGAGTTGATTGAATTATTTATTTTCCTGTAGTTCATGTTCATATGGTATATGAGTTTGAAAATTTTAACTATGATTATCCAAATCATAACTAGATAATTATATGTTTAACATATCCAATATTGTCTCCATGAATATAAATGATCATGAATAACATATCATATCCCATCTCTCAACGAATCTCTATTGTTCCACCATGGATTTTAATCTAGAAAATGAATCCAAATCAATAAGAAGACCTTCATCTATTCTTACATTTTTGGACCACAAATATAGGATGAAACATATCTAAACCCCACCCCATACACAAGATGTAATAATTCATTTACCATTATAACTCATATATGTTCATTATATATAGTGATCATAATGATTCTGATCTATCTAATAATTTTTTTGGTGAAAGTTGAAAATATATAGGCCTTATGTTTCACCCTAGATAAGATATTAGGTATCAACCGTACCCATTTAGTTAATCAAATAAATATAGTACAATCACCCAATCCAATAAAAAACATTAAATAATAATAATTCAACACATACTTGAGGTGGTTGGGGGTTAAATAAGCATCATTCTTAATTCTAGTACTATAATCCAAATATCTGATAGTCAATGTGATAATTAGAGTTTGGTTTTATGTTAGATGGGTGGCATAATCGATACACAAATGAAAACACAATGGTTTTCAGAACTCAAGTGTAACCAATTGGAATTCGGGCATCAAATATATAAACATGATTTCTAAATCAAAAAATAAGAATAACTAAGATATTCCTCTCAATAATCATATAATTGATGTATTTTCAATAAACTCTCAATAATGTGTTTTAATTGATATAGAGGCTACTTACAAATCCAAAAATAACTTCTTGATCATGAATAAACTAAATTCAATCCCACATTTGGAATATGAACTTATAAGATAATTAATTTTCTAATTTTAAATGTTCTAAAAACATTAATTGGCCTTCAATGAGAATCATTTTTGAATAAATTGATCTTTACAAAGATGTATTATTTGATTAAATTATAGATTCTTTTGGTTAAAGTAAATCGTGCTCAAATTCACACTATCTAGTCACACAATCGTGTGTTACATGTATCCCTTTTTATAATTTTTAAAAATTTAATTTCAAGATTAAAAATAATATTTATCTTGGAAACATATTTTCAAAAGATTATATTCAATTAAATTTTAGTAAACGTATGTAATCACATCACTTCCTATAAATACATTTGTTCAATAAGTTCATTTATTCATTGATTATTCCTATTTATATCAGTTTTTATTCCAATATTTTAGTTGGATTTACCTTCCAATCACTCATATAATGAATAATTATGTCACATTGAATTTATATGAATATGTAAATATATAATAAGTTTAATTCAATGATTTTATTGCATCTTCCTTAAAAATTCAACCACTAGAATAGTCATTAATATTTGAATTTATGTTTGATTATTCTTGTAGGTATGTTGTGTAATTTTATTTCCAATTCCAAAAAAATACCTCATATCAACTATTATGCCTTGAATAATGGATGAAATTAAAACACATTTTATTGTTATGAAAAACAAACATTTAGTGGTTCTTTTTTAATGGATAAATTTCATTTGTATCTTTATGGTTCTAATTTCGACATATTCACTAACCATCCATATTTACTATTCATACTAAAAAAAGTGATTAAAAATTAACAAAAAAAGGGTGGATCCTAATGATCATATAGATTGATCGTGAGGTCAAAGATAATGCAGTTATATACACCCTTATGGATGACCAAATGATAATAATTTCTAGTTCATGTCATTCTGAAATAATTAATCTTGAATTATAAAATGAGTGCATCTCATTTCTCAACCCAAATTCTCCATGGTATACCCCATATTATATTACATAGTTTTTGGATTTCTTCCTTATTATATTTCAAAATGATAAAAACTAAAACTATAAATTGATTCATGATATAATTTTTTGGATGATAACAATCTTTATAAAACTACGGTTAGCATGGCCACTCGTTGATGTGCTGATGATGATAAACATTACATTATCTTAGAATTACGCCTCTCAATTATTATAGTTGGAATAAAATATACCTCAAAGGACATAAAAAAGGTCATCAACTCTAGATTATTCTATCTTTCACTATGTATGGACTCAAATAAATTATTTCTAATGGATTCTCATAAATTATACTCAATATAGGCTTTTTTATAACTAGGTAGATAAAAACCCCAGTATATGGGATTATGCACATACTTTTATTGAATTTCCCAAAACCCACATCATCCATCGATTTGGAGCTCTGTGATTCTTAGTATGTGACTTCATAACCATTTTATATAATAAAACCTTAGAATCAAAATTTATAAATAATGGGTTTGTACATTAAAAATGAATTAAATATCTCACACCAAAAATTGAATAGTGGAACATTCAAACAGAGAAGTTAAAATAGGTCCTGATAGAATTGAAAATCCATCATGAAAAGTCAATACTTAAAAGAATGGTGATGTGTATTGCTATTATAAAATATCCCATAAAACACCAATTTTGATATATGAATTTAGGATTGTTTTTGGTATATCATGTCACATAGATGTTGATATCCAACATTAGTCATTTTGTTCAATAAAAAAATGTATTTTTATTTTGAATAATATGATGATGTAAAAAATGATTCAATTGAACCAAAATAGATGAGATTTAACTTGATTATTATGATAATAATAATCTATCCAAATAATATGAAAATTTACTCAGAGAAAAAAAATCATTTAAAGGTATTTAATGATGTTAAAAATGAAATTTTGTTTAATTATTAATTTCTACTTCACCCATGTAAACATAATTCTTGTTTGGATGATCCATTTATAGTTACTAATTTTTACTTAGTTGGATCAGTTCATTTCCAATATCACTCTTTAAAATGGGCATTAATAATTGGTGTACATCAGTTAATGCATCACCAATAGAGTGATTATACTATAGGAACCCATTGATATACAATTAATCATCATTAATATAGTTTACCCAAAATTGGATTTAAAAAACAACCCACCATATCCAAACTAGGGGGAACCAATTTCTATTTAACTCTCTCTCTATAGAATTATCATTCACTCTATCTCACATTCCCTATCACTTTAACCCCACTTTCATCTTTTTTATCCTTAATTATAACATTATCTCTAAAATTTATACCAAATTATTTATCAACCACAAAAATTTTTTTCTTTTTTTTTCTTCTTTTAATCCCAATTAAAATAAAAAATCTACGGGACATATAATTACTCAACATTGAATTTGGATGATTATTTATAGTACTTATTGTGTGTCCAAATACATTGTTTCATAAATTTTTTATTTTAATCATATACATTGAAAGAAATACTAATTTATAAAAAATGTTTTTTTATCAATTTTTTATATAGAAAATTTTTTCCAAAAACCATGACTAAAAATATCAGATTTCATGCAGTGTTTATTGAAGATAATCCTTTCATATTTTTTTCCATTTATCCATGATTAGGATTCTTGAGTTTGTTGAAACATTAGATGAATTTCCTATTTTTATGTGAATTGATATTGTATTAGAAATGTTTGAACCACATAAAATTATATATACCCAATTATCCTTTCAATACTAATACATTTACAATCTTTTTTAATTCCATTTGATTATTTTAGATCAATATTTTTAATCCATATTTATAATGTAAAAATGTGTCTGACCACACATCCACAAGTATTTTCATTTCCAGATATATTGAATTATATGTGTTGGTGTGGGGTATATTTCAGTTTTGGTGTCCTTTTAATGATATTAATTTTTCCATATTATTCATACGATAACACATACATTTATTTATGGTGTAATGTATTTAGTTCAATGTGGGTGTGTTATTTTTTATTACAATGTTACTTTACTAAAATATTAGTTAAAAGTGTAAAAATATTAAAGTGGAAATTTAAAAAAAGTAATAAAGGTGAAAAAAATAATTGATTGTATCTCATGAGGGTGAAAAAATTTCCCCTCCCCATTCATTAATCTGGTTATTACTATTTATATTGGTTTGAGGATGATATCAAGCAATGGTAGAGATATTATAAGAATATATTTTCGATGTTAAACTTTTTAAAAAAAGAAAAATATATAATTTAATAATACATCATAGTAATGGTCCTATATTTTCTAATCATATTAAGAGAATATGTGTGTATTGAGCATATTTTATTTTTCTCGAGCTCTCAGATTTTTCAATCTCTTTTGTTTCTTCCTTTACTGTCATGAACCAGCCTAAGCCAACACTAATCCGGTCACCCATACCAGCCTGCGACATGTACCGTGAGGCCTTACCAATCCTTTTAAGATGGAAATATTCACTAATAGAATCAATAGTGTACACACGGGAACAATTTAGCGCATATACAAACAATCAAAAAAACAGAAGAAAGAAATGGACTTCCCAAAAATACATTTTTAATCAGATTGAACTGTACATTATTTGTACACAAAACTGAACGTAAAACTAAACCAACATATCAACTGACCAAACCTGATAACCAACTAACTCCATTTTACCCCGATGGTTACACTCTAACAAAATGATCACACGTCGCCCAAGGCAATCGAACTCAATCTGAAACCTGCATATGGGCTAAAAACAGAAGAGAAATTTGGGCGTGAGTATTAAAACACATTAGGGTTTCCTGCTATTCTATTCTCAATGAAAATACTTTAAAATAAAATAAACATCAATTTAAAGTTTTAAATATAATAAATATAGGTATTTTTTCTAAATGAGGCTTCATGCTATATGAATAATTACAAAAACAAAGACATTCATGTTTTATAAATGAGCATTCTTGTAACAATTTCCCAAAAGGTGCAACTTCAAAATGAAAATAGCTTTCAAGTTGGATTCGTTAAATAAAGTACACTTTTAAAAAAATCACACACACAATTGAATATACCACCCAAACACATTGTATGGCGATAGTGAGTAAAAAACGGCCAATGAACACAACTCATGGGATCACCCCAAGGAACTAGTTAGTTGTGATTCACTTGTACTTCGTATCTCGGTGAATGTAACCATAATATATATTCATTTTATTTTCAAAGAAGACACTTATAGGTAGAATATCCATATTATTGTCCTCTCCCATCATCATATTCATCATAGTTTACTTAGTGTTGTCATCATCAAACATGCTATGTGAAAAACGGGCCAAACCCCATGGGTCACTATCATACAAGTACATGTTCTGCCACCTAGATACCTGGGCTTCCCTTTAGTTCTCAACAATGATACACATATTATCAAAAACACATTTCACATAAAAATTCCATTTCCAAAAACTAAACACACCATCATCCCACAAAATTTCAACACATTTCATTCATGAATCAATAAACCACTAAAAATATTCGTAGAATAATTTCTAGAAGTGTATTGAGGCTTTGCACATAAAACTCATTTAGAAACACACTTTTAAGAACAATCACAAAACAAAACCATACCCAAACATAAATGTAAGAACTAACAACATTTAATAAAATAATTTAATGGTCTATAAGACAATACAAATTGACCCAACATGGTATATACATGTAAAACACCTATTCATCATTTTTAGGATAGCTCAAACAGGCCTTTAAAATTTATCTCAAAACTGATATTTGAAAAAGTTATTCATTTAAATTTAATTAAGCCAGTATATAAAAACCATTTAAAATAGAAAGAAAAATTCATAAATCCCTTAAAATACTCAGGTTACATATTCCAATCACAACTGTTTCCATAACAATGTGAAAATGGCCATTTTATAGCAAATCAGGCTAAAACATGTTGTAAACCAAAACCCATTTTTTTGGAAATCCAAATCCAAATTATAAAGAATTAAAATGATCCCAAAATAATTCTATCTATGATGAATATTTATTTATAAATACAAATATAATAATTTCAAATATTAGTAGACACATAAAATCCAACAAGTCAATTTACCGAACACAAGGCATTCCCTTTTTAAAAAAACCTCTTATTTTAATCACATAAAAAGGGATAAATACCATTTTAATTCAATAAATTTATTCAAGATACTGAAAAATATTTTAAATATCTTAATTCAGGTGTGTGACCTAATGGAATAATTTATCAAACAATTGGAGTTCACAGTTATACCAAAATAACTATATTTTTAACAAAATAAGACATAATAACTCATTTACTTAGAAAACAATTAATAAAAATGTTTCCTAGAAGATAATATAATATAAATAAGGTTATGAATTAATTATCATAATGAAACATAAATGATAAAGTCTTGTGAAAAGGATATCCTACCACAAACCCAAGGCATAATGGAAATTCCCACCCAATATCTCCATCTAAGTGTTTATAAACTCTAAATTTATAGAGACTAGCCCCAAATGAACAAAAACCCCATCAGAAAACATGGGGTAACAGAACCCTATGTATAACATTACAAGGGGAGAATATAAAACAATAAAATAATGAATGGAACAAGAAGAGGATATAAAAAGGAGAAGAAATCTCACCTTGCCTCCTAGAAAACTCTTCGTCTTCCACTTGATCTGCACATTTAGAGAAATGTAATGGATAATAACTTCTTATAGAGGCTCATATGGTCTGGATGAACTAGGGACATAAGATTTGTTGGAAGATGAGTATGAATAGAATGATTTATATATAAAACAATTTTTCCTTCTCAATTCTGGATGTTTTGAGGAATCTCGAAAACATTTTCCCTTATATACGATTAAAATCAGCTCCATGGAGGTAAAATAGATAATGGGGGTGAGGATAGGTATTTTGGATTTGAATGGGAGGTATAATCACTAAATAATAATCAAAAAGTAAATTGATATAATAGAATCAAATTATATCTGTAAAATTAGAAATGGGCCCATGGTCTGGCCCAATACCTAAATTAGTATCCCAAATTTTGCATGCTTATAAATTTCTATGGGGTCCAAAAGGATATGGTAGTTTTATAATGTCATTGGTGGAAATTTCAGAAGATAAATGTATGAAAGAAGTTGAAAATGAAGAATTTATAAAAGAAAAAAATTTGGTTTTTAAATCTGGAAATGGGCTCACGATTGGCCCAAATCATGAAATAACCACCCATCCTATAAAAACTCCTAAACAAGCAATGGGAACCCCAAATTAGGGTTATCTGACAAAGATGAAACATAAAAATTCAAAATTCATCTCACCAAAGTCCCAAGACAACGATCATGATTTCCAATGAACCAGGTTAAAACAATGACATGAAAACCGAGTGTGACAATTCTCCGCACCATTAATGTTTTCCACCCCCGAAAAGAAACAACACATTTCAACTGATTGACCAAGACCTAAGGATTCATTATAAATATGATCTAGACTCCTAATAAAATGACACACCATAAACAATTAATGGAACTTAATTATATTACCTTTTTCCAAAATACCATCTCTCAACCACTTCCCGAGAATCAACTGATAGATTGAGTCACTACATCCACAACCAAACCAATAACACAGTTGTCGGGCCTTCAACCAATGAACACAAATATCACTCAAACCATTGAGAACTCACTAATACCAAATATTTTGACGGATTTCTGAATGGACTCCCCACCATCAATAAAAAACTAACATTGGATAAGTTCTTAGGAGAAAAAAAATCAACGATTCTTGGGGTGGGAATCCCAACCATTTGAACCCAACATGAAATGAAAAAAATAATCCTTAATTAACTAGAATTGGGAATAATTTATACAGAACAACCAAATCACTCCTATAAAAATCTACAAACCCAAGTTAGTAGGGTTACAACATGATCATCTAGACCACCCACTCCTGAATGAAGGGGACAAGAACTGGTCCAACACTTTCAACACTTTATTAGGGGGGAGGGAAGGGGACCAAATAATTAGGCCACTGAAACCACAATAGAAAAAGAGGAAATTCAAAACACTCCCCCCTAAGAATAGCTAACACCAATACCACCCCCTTTTTTGACAGGCGGTCTATAGTTGGACAATGATCAAAACCCACATCCAAGAAGACATAACCACAGGCATGGAGTGAGGGCTAAGTCCACCATGATTATTGTGACAAATATAAGTTCAATGAAATGTGGAACAAATATAAGGACATAGAAACTACCATACCACAATTGTTGAGGTAGGATCCTTGTCAAGCTCCCCACACCCCTAGGGATTTTCTAACTGCGTGAAAAGTATCACACTGAGGCCTATGGATGGAGCCCCGATTCTTGAAGCATATGCTGCACCGCAGTCAGGGTGCTGAGGATCACACCACTCAAAAAGAACTCACATGCTAAACAATACACCTTCATCTAAATATGATCACATAGCTAGATATAAAAATTCTATCTCACTCCAATCTAGGTGAAGATATGACAAGGAATACAGTGAAACACATCAGCATCACCGAACTCAAATGCTATGTCCAAAATAATTATCACGACCCAGAAGCACTTTAAATTGATCCCAAATAGCTCTCAATTCCAACAAACAGGATGAGGAATCATCCGAAGTGGTGGATTCAACATTTTAAATGAATCCTTAGGATGATCAACTAGAAATATTTCCATCCGTGAAGTTTTCATGGTCACATCGCAACATCAAACACATCATTAAAAACCTAATGAACATTACTCCCAAACCGAGCCACCAATAATATATCACCTCAAGATACAACAAGAGTATGAAATATACTTCACATGGAAACATACTGAATAAAAAACTTATCTATGAAAGTGAAAAACTAGCCACATAACCATTGGTTTATAAACAAAAGCCATAATTTTATCTGCTCAAAACACTTTTGGAAAACAATCTAACATGATGGGTTTCTACATTCAAAAATGGTGTTTCATCAAGTCTCACCAACATGAACATTTCCATTCCACTGGAGGAACCAAACCATAATTCCATATAGGAATTCCTTATAGATATCAATAAAACAATACCTATGAGAAACCCTTAAAATTCCAAAGACTAAAACCAAACAACTTCATTTCAAAAATCATGTACCTTCAAAAGGAACACCAACCACGAAGTCAAAAAGACTTTTCATATTCCACAAAAAAACCATACTTCATCAATAACCATTTTCATAAAAACCTATACGTTATCATTTATAAAATTTTTTAAAAAAAACCATGATACCCCAAACAACCTGTTCCCATTTTATAAAATTTAGCAAGCTATCATTTCATAATATGATGGCCATTGAAACCAATACACTTTCTAGAAAAAAACCATCATCTAAAAAGCAATTTCCAAATCCAAATAATCATATTTAAAGACTTTTCAACTTCCCAAAATACCCCATTAAAAACAATGATTCAGAATCACCTTAATATGATTCACACTTTAAAAACAATATATTTCAACAAACCAGAAGTTTTGATTATGGAAATTCTAATCCCATTTAATAATTTCCCCTTCCTCTAAAAATCCACTAAAAAAGAATGATCCAAAAGCATTTTTATATAAAATATTTTAAAACCCTATTTTTTACATTTCAAAATCCAATCATTCCTTTCAATCTTATTTCAACAATTCTCACAAGGAGATTTTCAAAACCAAAATGTAGAATTCAAGAAAGGTCCAAGAGACCCAAAAAAGGGAACTAGTGTCGGTAGGTGACTTGACCATATGGATGGTGGCCATATGTAAAACACAACACCAAAACAAATATACTTATTAGATCCATTCCCTGGATTCACATGAATTGCTAGGCCCTGCCATATCACAGAGGCCATTAGTCAGACTCCTCTTTCCATATCCCAACACCAAACAATCTACATGATCAAATGACACTAATAAAACCCGAATTCCTATGGAATCCCATGAATCAGAATGTGAAATGGTTTGCAACGATCATCTCACACATACCCCTCAAGTCACAACAATCCTACTCCATCAAAATTTATAGGCCAAAAATAAGAAGGGTGCTCTAAAAAGAAAGGTATGCTAAGTGTCGTCCGCCTTTGATACCTTTTTTTCAAGAACCAACTCGAGTCGACCCTGAATCCGTTACCCAGGCCTTCACACAACAAGTACCGAGAGGCATTCTCGATCCTCCTGGGATGGAGAAAAGCACCATGGGAATATATAGTGTACACAAAGGAACGATTTATCTTATATATAAACAATAAAACTAACATCAGAATGAAATGTACCATCCCAAAAAACATTTTTATAAAAATTGAACTAAAAATTATTTGTAAAAGAAACTGAATGTACAAATAACCCAACAACACTACATAACAATCCCAATAACCAACTAACTCCATGTGACCATGCTGGTCATACTCTAACAAAATTATTACATGTCACATAAGGTGATCGAACTCATGCTGAAACCTACACAAGGGCTAAAACAAAAGAGGACTATAGGCATGAGTATTAAAACTCAGTTTATTATCCTCATATTCTATTTACAATGGACATAAATTAAAATAAAATAAAAATAAATTTCTATTTTTAAATACAAGATGTAATGGGATGTTTTCCAAATGAGGTCACATGATATAAAAAATTAACCAAACAAAAACAATCATGTTTTATAAACAAGAATGATAGTAATAATTTTCAAAGAGGTGCAACTTAAAAATGAAAATAATTTTAAAGATGAATTATTTAAAGAATGTAAAATTTTAAATAAATAACACATACTATCTATTTTACCAACCAAACACCTCGTATACAGATGGGGAGTACAAAATATCCAATCATCACAACTCACAGGAATACCCCTTGGCACTAGTTTGTTGTGAGCCACATGTACCTCATATCTCTGAGAGAGTAACCATAATAAATATTTGTTCCATGCACATGAGCCACTATTATGAAGCATACCCATAACCTAGTGGACCACTAACAACATCATCAACATAGTTTAGTTAGTGTGGTCATTGTCAAACTTGAAACGTGAAACAAGGGCCAGACCCCATTGGATCACTAGCATACTAGTTCACGTCTACCCACCAAGATACATGAGGTTTCCTTTAGTGCTCAATCAAGATAAACATATTATATAATACAAATTTCTCATCAAAATTACATTCCCATACCACAAACACACCAAAATCCCACAAAATTTCATCACATTTCTTTGATGAATCAATAAACCAGTCAATATTTTCGTAGAATAATCTCAAAAAGTGAATTGAGGCTTTGCAAAAAAGACACATTCGAAAACACTCTATTAATTATACACACAAAACATAACCACACAAAAACATACATGGATTCCCTAAAAACATTTAATGATATCATTTCACGGTCCAAAAAACAATACCATTTGACACAACATGGTATATACATGTCAAACACTCATTCTTCATGTTTTGGAAAGGCCAAACAGGCCTTTGATAATTTTCACAAAACTAACATTTGAAAAAGTTATGCATTTCAATTCATTTAAGGAGGTGTATACACAAAATTTACAGCCACAAAACACCTTCATAAATTCCTTAAAAACTCAGGATACATATTCAAAACACAACCGTGTTCCTAAGGATGTGAAACATGCCATTTCTAGCAACTGAGGCCAAAACATGTTGTAAACCAAAACCCATTGGTTTAAAATTCCAATTCCAAATTGTAATTAAATAAAAGGATCACAAAAAATATTTTTTAATGCTGAAAATGTATTTATAAATCAAAATAAAATCATTTTAAATTGCACTAGACACATAAAAGCCAACAAGGCATTTTACAGAACACATGGCATGCACTCTTAAACAAAACCACTTATTTTAAGCACTTAAAATGTGAAAAAATACCATTTTAATTCCCTATATTTATTAATTATATAGAAAAATATTCAAAAAACAATAAACAAAGTCTGTGAGCTCATGGAATAATTTATCAAAGAAGAGAAGTGCACGTTTATACCGAAGCAACTATATTTTTAACAAAATTATCCATAAAACATCATTTGCACACACAAAAATTACAACCAATGTTTCATTATAGAACATATCACATGAATAAGGTTATAACAACATGATAATGATGGAAGATAAATGATAAAGGCTTGTGAATGGGATATCCTGCCTCAAATCCTTGGTGTATTGGAAACGCACACTGAATATCACGATCTGAGGGTTTATAAACCCTAAACCTATGATGAATAGCCTCAAATTAACAAAACCCCCATAAAGAGTCATGTGATAATAGAACCTAGTTCAAAAATGACTAGGGGAGAATAAAAAATGAATAAATAATGACTGGAGGTGGAAGAAGAAGTAAAATGGAGAAATAATCTCACATTGCCGCCTAGAAAACTCTTCATCTTCCACTAGATCTGAACCCTTAGAGAAAAGGGAATGGCATAGAACGTCATGATGAGTCTACTAAGTTATTGAATAACTAGGGAAAGAAGATTTGTTTTAAATAGAGTACAAATAGAATTATTTATGGATTAAACAATTGTACCTTCTCAATTGTGGACGTTTTGAGGAATCCTAAGAACATTCCCCCTAACATATGATGCAAATCAACTCCAAAGAGGTAAAATAAATAATTTTTATAGAGGATATATATTTTTTATTCGAATTTAATGTGGAATCATAGAAAAATTTTAAATAATTAAAATGATATATAAGAAAAAATTTATAATTTTAAAAATGGAAATGGGCCCACGGTCTGGCCCACTACCAAAATTAGTAACCCAAATTCATCATGATTATGAATTTATATTGGGTCCAAAAGGATATTGTTGTTTTAAAATGAAATATGTTGACATGTGGGAAGTGCAATGAATGAAAAATTATGAAAATGATGATGTTATAAAAAAATTAAATTTGGTTTTTAAATATTGAAATCGGCTCATGGTTGGCCCAAATCCTGAAATAACCACCTTTTTTTCCAAAACACCATAACAAGAAATATGGAACCCAAATTATGGTGATTATACATATATGAAACTTAAAAACTCAACATTCATCTCACCCAACATCCAATAAAAGTATCGGGATTTCCAATGAACCAGTTCAAAAAAAAGACATGAAAAATCAGGTGTCATATTCACACATTATTTCACATGTAAGTATGAGTTCCAATAACTGTCTATCTCAATTAAAATATTGGTCACTTCATTATCTTGGTTTGTTATTTGTCCTTCATTTCCACCCTTGTATATTTTATATTCATACTAACACATTTTCTACTACAAGAAATATACATATTTATTAAAGTGCACTTTATAATAGTGAATGTGGTCTATGATACCTTTGAAACTCTATGATTTTCCTTTTCGGTTGGTGAATAAGTTAGAATCCTTGACTAAATTTACAGCATGTTGAGGGGGAATGTATTGAGTTCCCAATTTTACAAATTCAAATTTTGAACATGAATATTCAGTTGTATTGACACATGATTTCAGTAAAAAAAATTAGTGTATAAATTCATTAACGTGTGAACTTGACTAGAATTATATTGATTCATAAAAAATAATTTAATATTTTTTGGTGGTTGAAAATTATTTTGTTGTTTGATTGTGTTTTCTATGACTAAGTATCTAAATTAACATAATTGTATGGTTGTTTATGTTATATATTACATCATGATTTTATGCTACTACGAATCATTAAATGTTTTAAAAAAAGATAAACTTTTATTCAATGTTCATGTTTTTAATATAATAATTTATAAATTTATTTTTTCAAATCCCTCTAATTACACTTATGATTATTCTTTATAAAATAAAATTAAATATTCTTTTACAAATTATTTGATCTTTATTTTTTAGTATTCATTATTCATATTACTATTTGTAAACAAAAATACACATTGGATATGTTTTATATTTTAAATTACATATAATACACATAAAAAGTCTAACCAAATATATGATAAATATTGGATTATACCTAAAGACTAAATTATTGTTTTTAATACAAAAACCTGAATTTCATGAAAGGCTGTTATATGTTTTTGGATATCTAAATTCATATTGAGTTAATATTTTAAGAAAAAAATAAAATACAAAGTGGTTCAATTGATAAATTTATGTCTTGATCACAATTCATACCAGATTTTTATAGTTGCATAAATTTCAATAAATTTCACCCAAAATAACTTTATAAATTAATTTAACTTTGTTTTAGTGAAATTAAATTAATAAGACAAAAATTTTGTTATAATAAATTATTTTAGAACCTCATTAAGAGATAGTTTCATTAAAATCTATGTATTGGAAGAATTCTAGAAAAATATGGAAAGAAATACAAAATTTACTAAAACATCAATACAATTGGCATAGAAAGACATATGGAATCCAAATATAGATGGTGTACATGATGAATCCATCCGTAAACTGTTGAAGAAGAGGAGATATCAATATTATGCTATCAAATCGCTCACATGTTTAATTAAACATGAAGGGTAGATTAAAATGAAAATTACCACCAACATGGGCTATATATAAACATCCCTATTATCCTTAAAAGTGGTTGAAATTAAACATCTCAAGGTGGGTTAGTTGCGTGACAATAAATATAACAATGGAATGTGATAAAATTTCATACTCATTTTTTAAAAGAAATGCCTTTCACCCAATTTTCTTATAATTTTATTTTAATTCACATTCATTTATTATCCAAAATGTTTAATTTCAATTTCATTTGAATATAAATTCATTTATTTCTGTCCTCCAATATTATAATCATCTATTATATACATTATAATATTAGATATATTAAAATAAATCAATTAAATTTAATTAAAAGTCCAAATTTCACTTTCTTATTCAACTAAAATCAACTGTTTACAACCTATCATTTTTGTGTGTTTAATGAACAATTATTTTCCTCCTTTAAATAATTTTTTTAAATTTAGAAAATAATTATAGTTATCAAAACTATATTACTAACAACCCCATTGACTTTTTAAATCCACTATTAATTTTATTAATAATTTGGGTATGATAATAAATTTAGATATATCACTTTATTGACAATATTTAATGTAACATTGATTATGGTAAAATGGATATTTCATTGATTATTGACATATAATGTATGAAATGATAATTCCATGGTTTCTTAACACAAGAAATTTACATGGTTTTTTTAAATAATGTATCTTCATTAAATTAGAGATGATAATAGTTATAACCCTAATTAATTATTGGACTAAATCAAAAACTGGGAACATCATTCAATATGGTATTTCTAATGTGATGTTATCTAAATGATTTTTTTTGGAATATATGAAGGATGTAATACATACATAATAATGGAATCATACAATATATATAAAATATTTAATTCAAACCTCATAATTCATTGAATTTAGGTATGCACTCTTAAAAAGAATCCCCATCTAAAATTAAAAGCAAATACAATCAACTATAAAAATAGTACAATGATTGAGAATTTGACATGTGATCCACTAAGTAAATAATTGATAAATATTATATATATAAATGGTTTTTTTGGTGATAATATATAATGATTCATATATACTATGCATGTAATATTGAGGAATTTCCTGCAAGTAAAAAAAGTTTTTTATATCATATATGGATTAACATTATCTTGATTACATTATAGACATTACTCAAGATCAGAGTTTATGTTATCATTTCATCAAAATTTTTAATGGAAAATATGTTTCTATTGTTTTTAAAAAAATTAGTTTTCCATGATTTTCATTTTAATTACAATATTATTATTATATTTATGATATAATTAAAATTTCT
Source organism: Viscum album (assembly GCA_963277665.1). NCBI lineage: Eukaryota > Viridiplantae > Streptophyta > Magnoliopsida > Santalales > Viscaceae > Viscum > Viscum album. Next base: position 1,666,367,800 of record OY728137.1, read on the forward strand.
TATTTTTTATTTTTCATGAATTCCAAATAAAATATGTGTTATGATTAATACCGATATATATTTGTGTGATTCATGATATAGATTACATAATGTTTTTATGAATAAATTTTTTTCCTGAAATAGACTTTATTATGGGTGAGATCAATATTTCTCCACAATAAAATGGGTAATGTGAGGAAGTTTACTAGTTATAGGCTACAAAAGATAGAAATTTTAATGTTCTGGTTTCGTTATTACAATCTAAAGGATCCATTAAGGTAGAATTGAAAAAACAATTTACCATTGTACATGAATGATATACATGAAATGGTATATAAATGAATTAATTTTATTTTCAAATGTTTTTAAATGGGTATTTTTTATTAAATCACTATGAATTAATGTTTATAGCTTTTAAGAAAATCTTTTTCCAGAAATGGTATTAATGTGTTTTATTTTATTAATGGAAAACTTTTGATAATTATTTTCCCATTATGATTGAATATGAAATTTTTTAAAAATAATATTAATTAATTCACTTTCTATCATATAATAATCTTTTATTATCTGAGATCAAATTAATATCATGAAAATCAGAGTACATCATATATATTTTTCGTGATGAATAATGTTGTAACATGATTAATTTATTTGTGGTCCATTAATGATATTTTTCTTCTATTACCTAATTTCCAAATGATTTTTCATAGGTATTATGTTTTGGTTTGAATTGTGATAATTTCAGAGTTAATGATATGGGAGTTACATTGATTTTAGAATGTGAGTCATTAAAAATGATTTTATTTTGAATGAAAAATGCGTACTCTATATATATGTGCACATTGGTATGAAAATAATTATATAAATCCATAAAACCATAGACTAAAATTATATATGAATGTTATGAAATTGGAATCCTCATTATAAATTATGTGATGAATGTTTTGATTGTGTTAAATGTTGTTATAGTTGGGGTCATATGAAATGTTATAATAATTTTAGAGGATTAGAGGATTTTAAATGTCACATAAAACATATAATAGAAAATATTTATATAATAATGATATAAATGTTTATGATAAATATGTTTCTTCTTTTACTCATTCCCTATTTAGAATGATTTCCATACTAAAAAAGTTGATGTGTTGGTCAAATGACATCATGAATTTAATATCCTTCTTATTCAGTAACCTTATCATGGTGAAATTATAATATATTATCATGTATATTTAATTAATTAGTTGACATATCTTATCAATGTGAGAACTATTCTATGTGAATAACTGAATTTTCCACATAGAAATATATATTTATATATATAGTAACAATTTTCCAGAAGTATTACCCTCCATTATTTTTTGGCTCTTCAAACATAAATAATAATGATGGAATGATTAAATATAAAGACAACATATTTAATGTTATATGATATTTAGAACATAAAAAATATATCCAATTTTTTAATTTCAATTTTCAATATGAAAAACAATGGTATTTCATGATGAACATTAATGAAAATGATGAAATATAATCAATGGAAAGAAATGTTTTGTTGATCACATACTTAAAATTTATTTTATTAATATTAATGAGAAATTAATGGAATGTATATTAATTTAATAGCTGAAATGGAAAAATAGATCCATTTAAACTGATAAAGAAACCATTAGTTGATTTGAATGGTTTTTAATTAATTTCATTCTTAGAAATATTTATAGAATAAATTTATTTTACTAAGGATTAATTCTGTGTTCAAATGGGCATAAGTATACATTAGTTATTTGAAAATATGGGGAAATTTTTTTGTGGTATATGAATATTTAGATTGATATTATGAAAATATATAAGAATATGTTTATGATGTGATCCTAGTTGTAGAAAATTAGAAATGAACCATCAAAGAAACAGAGTTTTAGGAAAAATCTATTACTGTATTATGATATGTGTGGGAAGATTAATTTTTTAAATTTTCTCAACTACAGTGGTAAGTTTTATGATTGTGGAATGTTTTTACGTAAGGTTAATAAATTAAATGAAAATAGAAATTAAAATTCTCATGTTGGTAATGAAAACTAGGCTATAATTTTTTTAATAGAAATAATTTGGGTCGTTGTGGTAACAAATGTCCAAGTATAGTAACTCGATGAGGAACCATCATGATTGGAACATTTAAGGATAATTACGTTTAATATGAAATACTAAAAAATATGGGGGACACTCAAATGATATGTTCATATGTATATGCAAAAATTATTCTCATTATTTTGAAATCCTATTTGATTAGGAAGCCATGAATTATTTTATATATGTAATATTTAAATGTAATATTGAAATAATATCTTAAAATTTGTGGAAATAAAAATCGGATAAAAACAACATGGTGATTAATATTGGATATATCAATACATAAAAATAATCTTGTTATTTTTTGGGAGTTATTTTCCCCACAAATGATGATAACATTAAAATTTTATAGTTTAATGTTTTTCTGGGTGTGGATTTGATTTCAGTTTTCATTACTCACCTGAAAACAGAACTAATGAATTAGTTTTTTATATTCAGTAAACGATTGTATATTATAATTTATTCAGAAATTGTAATTATTTCATGGATATAGATAAATTGGTAAATTTTTATTGTGAATTATATCATTAATATATTGTTTAGATAAATACAAATATTGAATATAGTGTTGTATGAGTATTAACTAAATATGTGGATCCTGTTTCTAGTTATTCAAATTATTTTATTCTGAATCGAGATGATAATTTTAAATTGGAAATATTTCATGATGTGAAGATATTTTAAAATACTCAACATAAAGTGTCTTATGTTGTGTTATTATAATTGAAGAATGCATCATATGTGTTACATGATTATGATATAATATTCTTTAAAAATATCAATTAGGGTTACATAGTTTTATTTATTAAAATTAGGATGGTTCTATGAAAAATTTCATTCATTATAAAGCACCCAAAAATGTTAATATTAAGAAAAGTTTTAAAATTACTCTTATAAATGATTTTTTAGATCAACTCCATTGTGTAAAATATTTTTATAATATAGATATTTGGTCTAGATATAACCATATATTGTGTGAGTTTATAAGGATTGCATATTTTATAATGGGTTATCAGTTTTATTTTTTAGGGATTTGAGCATAACAAAACCACTAAATATATTTTTGATCAACTTAATAGATTGTTAAATTTGTACTTGAAAGAAATTTTTGTGGTGTTTTCTATAATATTCCAATATAATATAGTTTTTTATTAAAAATATAACAACAAACGTATATTATTCATACATTAAATGAAAATAATTTATTTTGGATCTTATATAAATAAGATTTTTTGATAAATTGTTTTCATCAATTTGGTTTTAAATATTTAAAAATAATTTTTATTGTTAAATCCATTGTGGTGGAAGAATATCCATTACCCACAAAAGTCACTAAGATTCAATAAATGTTTGGATTATTGGGATACTAATATATGTTTTATGAAATATTTTTTTTGTTATTATGCATCAAGATAAATCTAACCAGATGATGTGTTAAAATCATATTGATAATGTAATGTAGTGAATGTTTTTTTTAATTTGAAAATAATTTTTTTAATAATTATGTGATAATATTTAAAATAAAAAATTATATTTTTTAAAATGGGGATTATTTAAATAGAATTTTTTTTATAATGTAGATCGATCAGGTTAATGTTAATGAGCCTCATCAATTAAAAACCCGTGAGTAAAATTATCTACAACATCACCCATATCTAGTAGCACACATTTCTTTTCCTTAAAAACATATAGGTACATCATTTAGATATGTTGAAATTTGAAATATATATAAGTCATATATAATTAAAATAAATATTAACTAAATAAAATTTTACTAGAGTGCATGGAATAAGGGTCTAACTGAATTATGATTATTACTTCAAAATTCACTACCATCCACTTGAATAAAAAAGCATAGCTTATATGGTTAGTTGAATAAATAATTCCTCATTCACAATATAAAAGATATAAAATAATTTATTAGTAAATAATTTAGTTAATGTTGGCTTAGAAAATATACATGATGAAACAAATTAAATTTTAGTAAAGGAATTAATGAAATTATTGTTGTTTGGAATAATTTATGAGTCTATAAAGGAATATATTGTTATTAAATAAAGAGTAGAATATATCTGAATGTTTAAATTTATTAATATAATATTTAATAATGAATGTGTTTTTATATCTCGAATGATGATGTGTTTAACACCGTATTTACAAATGAATTTTGTTTATTTCAATCTCTGTGTCATCCATTTAATGTTCACTCATTATGTATTTATATATATTGACCCCATTGATAATATTTTGATATGGAATGTATGAATAGATATTGAAATGATTTAATGAATAAATACACGAAATGAATGTTTTTAATGAAGAATTATTGAAAATGATGGAAATTATTCTTCCTTTTTTAATTAATAAATGGAAATTGAAGATTAATACCATAGAGTTTATTGTGTGATTACTATATGAATATCAATGTAATAATGGAATTTGGGATATGGTATATCATTGGAATAAATCTATTCATTTTTAACCAATATGATATATCTTTATTTTTATCATATTTCCATAAAAATTCATAAAAGTATACGTTGGTTACATGGATATTACATCTACATTATATGTGATCTTGATCCCAAATTTATGTCATATTATCATAAAATTCATCAGATATTGATGGGAAATGACATATATTCTATTACAGATTTTCAAAATCAGCATAATGGGAAATAAAATAAATAAATTAAAATAGTATAGTGTATATTATTAGATTTATCATTGGATAAAATTGATTATATGGTAATTATATTACTCCATTAGATTTTTATTTTGATAAAATATTTTATTTGAGTCTACTGATAACACATTGTGTGTCATAATATGGAACCCAATGATGGAATCTATTATGTATTGATTGAATTAGTGAGGGGAAGTCTTTGGGGCATGAAATTATATATGACATGGTAGGTAGGATAATTACAATTAAAAAACATAGTAAGATAAAAATAGTAAGATGATGATATATGGAGTTCATATGAGTAAATATATCTTTTTTAGGTAGGTGATCATGTTTTCAATAATTACCTCCATTTAATAGGGTAATTATTTTTCAAATAATGGAATGAAAATTCAATATATTATCAAGAAATATAAATTTATATAAAATTTTGGATCAGTTAATTAAATAATATCTTTATAGAAATCATTATCATAAGTACATAATGTGTTTTAATTACCTTGACAAAGAAAGTATGATACTTAAGGATCTCATGTGTTTATTCATTATGAGGTAATTTTATATGAAAAATTATCATATGACGATATGATGGGGTATCATTTATACTATTGTGTAGTGGTAATTCAATATAATTTAACTAATTAGATTCATATTTTATAAATGTATCCCATTATTGAGGAAGAAAAATTATCAACAAAAATTGTTATAATAGAAAAGTACGCTATCATTTTTACTTAAGGAATAAAGATTATGATGACTAATTTTAGAAGGGGTAGATTGTGAAATCCTAGATACTCATAGATGTATATCAATATTATTTTTAATTATTATTAATTTTTATGAATTATATTCATCATTTTTTCAAATAAATTTGTAAATATTTTCATTTTAAAAATTAATAATATGATTTATCTATATTTCCCCAAATTTGTATCATTTTATGTAAAAACTATAAACCCTAAAATTCTAATTTAAATTCAATATATAGTATTTTTTTTTTGTGATTAATATATTAAATATTACATATGATGACTTTTAATGGGATTTATCATGCAGTTTTTATTATTTAGTGAAATGTTTAAAAAGACTTTTTTCAAAAAACAATATTTTTATTCCATTAAATAAAATAATTAAAAGTAAATTTATTTTTTGGATATATAAAAAATGTAAATTATAATTCCGTTTATTAAACATAATCTAAATTATTCAATAATTTTCTTAATTATATTTTACATTTGGTATATGTTTTTTTATGACTGTAATTGATATTGGTTAAAATCATTTTTTCATTATATTATTCACACATATTTTAAAGGATCCATCATAACATTAATAATATTATGCATAAAAAATTTATCCATCAATATGAATCAGGATTTTAATATTTAGTGAATAAGTTAGTTTCATTTATTGCCATGATGACTATTAATCATTCTGAAAAATGTCTCACTATTGTAAAAGTTAAACGAAGTAAAATAAGGTCAAAAATAATTTACATGTCTGTGAAATAATAATTTTATTTAAAATTTATGATTATACTCAAAACATTTTCAAATTATAAAAAAAATTGGATTGGAACCAATATTTAAAGGGTTTATTTTCATAATAGATAAAATCTTAGAGAAAGATAAAATGGTTACACTTCCCTCAAGTATATATAGGCATATCCTCTATACCATTACTATATAATTTTTAGCATTATAGTTCTAGATATCCCTTCTAAAAAATTTCAAAAAGATATATACCAACATCTAGGGGGTTATGGTAATCTCAAAAAATGAATCTTATAATGGTTATAGTGTAATCTAGTTGGAGATATCTAAGAAGAGGGTATAAGTCTAAATAGAGACGTTTCAAATTTATTTCTTCTTATAATTCATTAAAATATACAAAACAATTATAAATAATAAAATAGATAAAGTATAGATATTTAAATATTATAATGATTATTTTATAACTATTTTTATTCAATGTTATTATCTTTTCTGAGTTCATATCACCACCTTTCTTCATTGGTGGACCACCACCAACATAATGAAATGTCATTCATTTTCTTTAACCAGTTAATATTGATTCTTTAAACTATTTAAAAATCAGTATATATTATACATAAAAAATATTATGAAAATATAATATTTTACATACCTTATTATTATAATTCTCCCCTTTGAAACAGATGGTGATAGTTATGTTTATTTGTGGAATACCACCCACACAGTGTGATGTGACAAAATTTTCATCTCTACATTAAATGGGTGGTCATATGGATATAACTAATAAATGATTAATGGTTATTTAAATTTAAAATTATATTTGTTTTACCCATAAATAAAAAAAGAAAATATTATTGAAGTGTTTGTACTGAGTACCATGTCTATAGAATGATATTTTTCATTTCTGTATCTAAAATACATGGTTAATATTTACATTGTATACATTATTTTTTATGTTATAATAATTTTTTATGAATTTAGATATAATTTAAAAATTATCATTATACCATATTAAATATATATTTGGTTTTTGTTGATATAGACAATGTGGCCCCAAAACATCCAACAAATTATCATAATTTGATTATGTAAATAAAACATTGAAATGATTGAAATAAAATTAATTATAATAATTAAATAAAAATTAATGGAGTTATTGATACCTTATAATTATAATATATAATTATAATTCATGATATATAGAATGTATGAAGGTATATAAGAATTTTGGTATCTGTAATTTAATTTAAAATATGTTTAAAAGTATTCAATTAAAAAAACTAATTCATGTACAAAGCCATTAAAATGATTCATGCTTGTAATTATTAAATATTTAAAGAAAGATAAATGTCATTTTAACCAACATTTTTCATTATTTATATTTTTTTCAAGTTGATTTGTTTTAAAAATTAATAAACCTGACAATTGAATGATACTTAAGAAAATGAAAAATAATATTTTTATCATAAATCAAATTAGATAGTTTTCCCAAAGCCTAATATATTTTCATTTATCTTGATTACATTAAATGTTTACATGGATATATTCATTGATGTATATTACATCCAAATTTTAATACTTTTATGTATTAAAATGATTTTCTATGGAAACATAAACATTTTCTCATCATTATGAAGTAATTTAATGTGTTATTTCCTTTGTTAAGGAATTCTAGTGCATATTCTTTTTATGATACAATAGCCTGATAAATTTATTTTATTCATTTTATTATTCTTGGAGATTTTATATGATTTATGGGTGGTCCCAAAACATCAAAGGTGACATGTGATATTAATATATCTCTCCAATTCATTTATTTATGTAAAATAAATTACTATTTAAAGGTTAATTCTATGACATATGGGAATTATATGGTTAGCATATTCCATTTTAAGGGTTCATGTAAGGTTGAATAATTGGATAATGTACCATGATTCCTATAATATATTTTTTCATTTTTAAATAAATGAAATATTTTTATTTTAAATGTTTTGTAGATGATATTATAAATCATTAGTGGGATTATAAATATTTTTGTAATTTTGGAAATATTATTTTTTATAGAATAAAATTAAAATTTTTTATGTTCTCCACGAAACAATTATAAATATTATTTTTATTTATGATTTCATATTAAATTAAGCATCACATTTATTATAAAAAATATTATATTCATGAAAATTGAAATTGAAATTTGAGATTAATGATTATTTAGAAAAAAAATTATAACTATGGTTCATTAGCATTATAATTTATGTAAATTTCTTTTTAGGTCTAATTTTGAGTTTTTCCATAAAAATTTTCATAAAATAAATACAAATATGGATTAATTATTTTAATATAAGTTGTATGGTCATAGTTTCTGATTGGTGAGATAACATGAATGAAGAAATCTTTTCATTATTGTGAACATGTTTTGGGTGAAAAATGCATTTAGTTTAAAAATTTAAACACTAAAATTTAGTGATTTAGTTCTCGTATGAAATATTAATGAAAAAATATGAAGTATATATATGATTTTTCTAAAAATTATTTTATAAAATTTAATTATGGGTTGTTTATGGAATTTTGTTATATTACACTATTTTTCATATAAAAATTTCAATTTTATAGGGTTTCATGGATTATGAAACGATATCATCAAAATATGTGATAGTATTAATCATTAAATTAGTTTGAATATATTTTTGTTTTTGTATAAAAATATTGAATATTATCTCCTTCCAAAATATTTGAATCATAATTGTATGTTTGTTAAACCAAAAGAAATGAAAAATGGGTAGGCAAAAACAATGGACTTATAGAACATTTAGTGACATGAAGATAATTATTTTGGAATGGGGATTTCAACATTTAGGATAATAAAACTATAGTGGAGTTGATGGAATTCCAAAAAATATATATATGATAAACATATAACATAGAGTATGTTATTCTTAACATAAATGTTATTTAGTTTGAGATTATATGATGAAATGTATTCATCATATGTATTTAATTAATTCAACAAAATCTGGATCTTATTGGAGTATATGAATGTTTCATAGACATCTATTTTTTTTTTGGGAGAAAATATTTACTAGACTCTTGTTAGTCTCTAGTTATATCATTATTTATTAAAAATATAATGAATTATGTGGAGTAAAATTTTATATAGAATATTTTTTTTGAATGAGGATCTAATGAGAATGGATTTTCCATCCATAAGAGGTGATGTATACAACATGGAAACATTGGGATGATAACCACATCAGTCAATAAGTGATAAATTCAATCTAATGTAGATGACAGTATCATAATAGTGTTATGCATATACACTAGCATAGAAAAATAAGTCGTATCATCTAGAAATAATGCCATGATTGAAATACATATTTCATATTGGTATAATATGTAGAGTTGAGTGGTAAATATGAGAGTATTTCAACACTAATAGGGAAGGATTATAACAAAATAGATTTATCAATCAAATATCCTAGATCCTCATTCCATCATACATTACAAAAATTAATTATATCATATTTCTTAATTTTATTTTTTATGTTTTGATCATTTTATTGATGACACTTTTTGTATTATGGGCATGGGATAATTGAATTATTAGATAAGTAATTTGATTTTTATGAATTATATGGTCTATGACATATACAGAGTCTCCAGGAGAACATTACATTAGCTTTTTGATATTATAAAATAGGTATCCAAATGGTCTTTGTGAATATAGAGTGGAATACAATATTTTATTCCCTCATCTTAACCATTGGGGAAAATATACATTATTTTTTTATTTCTTTTTGATAACCCTACTTTCACAAGATGAGGGGGAACCCTTACAAGGACCGTAGGCGTAGAGATTACATTTCCATTTGTCTTGAACACATTATCAGACCCATAGGACATAAAGAAATCATACAGACTATGAATACATGATACCCCCCATTATATGCATCATGATTATCTATCCTCCTTTTCATGACATCTCAGCTATCTATCATGTGCAGAGATGTATAGGCCCGGTACATATGGAAATTCCATGCCCTCTCATTATTCCTTGCAAAATATGGTTCTTTGTATCATATTGAATGATATTTGGGATAAAACTTAAATATAACAATAGTTTCATTAAATGTAGAACATTGGAAAAATATATTTGGAAACCTCTATAAAATGATATTGAGATTATAATAGATACAATTATACTTATGTTGTGTCATTCAGACATTAGATGAAAAGGGAGTTGAATTATTGGTTATAGTAGAAAGCATATCAACCAAAAAACTACATTCATCGTGACATAATCTTATTTGAAAAATTATTCAGTACATAACAAAAGTATCCAAATTATAACAATAAATCTTTATTTTAGTTTGATACATGTATATATAAACATTTATTTCATAAATAATATACATCATTTTCCTTTATGTTCATCAAAACATGAACAACTCCTAGGTATAACATATTATAAAAAATTATTAATAACATGGGGAATGGAAATATAATTATGACTGATATAAGATTCCATTACTGTTTAATGATAACATACATCAATGAATGATCATTAGAGATCAGAAGATATGAATAACGTTTTGAGAACATGATTATGAATTACAATAGTCATACAAGATTTTTATATTATAATTAATCATGAAACATGTAAGAAATGTTTTACAAACAAAATATTTCAAATATAAGAGATTAAATACCTCAGTAATCAATCATAATATATGAGAATAAAATCACTGTAGGTAAATAAAATTCTGGTACCACCCATATCATAATTATAAACCTATATATTATTGTAATAAGAACATAAAATATTCCAGATATCATCGTATTATAACTATCACAAACCCCTCCCCACAAGGTGTACCCCTTCTTGGTTGGCAATGTCATAAGGGAGATAATGACCCCCTGAGTCCTGCCTCCAGTAGGCCCCGTGTTGGCGACTAGCATTGAGTGTATAGTAAACACACAAATGGAAAGCATCTCCCTCTAAGGGAACACATGAAAAATAGAGAGATAAAATAGACACCAACCAACTATAACTCAAACTGAAATATAAATTAAATTCCAAGTACACATATGTAATTTAATGAAAAACTACTACAACAGAAAGGGGAAAAACTAAAAATACCAAAGGAAAGTAAAAAAATAGCATCCACAAGCCCGCACAGCTCTTGGAACCCCAAGATAGTAGAAACTAGCTGGATCTCCAACCAAATACAAGTTACATGAAGAAATAGTTTATATATACTTAGGGTGAGTATAACAGAATAATCAGTATGATTCTCCCCAGACCCTCTCATACTAATGTTATTAAAGAATGATAAATAAAATTATACAACAAGTGAAACTAACTCATCAACTAAACAGGTATACTATTTTCCTATCCTCGCCATGGATACTCTCACCATGCATCTCATAAACATGAAATTTCTACTTCCACAATCAGAAAATTTTTTAACATGAAAAGAGGTAAACATCAAACAAATTGGAGGACTGAGCACGTATCAGTGACTCATGTTCCTTGGTATCTCCTCCATGCCACCATGTCTCCACAAGACACAAACCAAGGGGATATAACGCACGCACAACACTATCTCTTTGGAGTCTAGGATCTATAATACATGCTACTCGATGGTTAGTTCATCGTCAACATAAATCATTATCCAATATATGACACAAGAGTAATCATGAATATAACGATGGATATGTGACACATGAAAATCATTGGGTATCGGCTCATCTGTGGAGGAAATGCTACTAGTTGAAATGTGGATCTGACATGGGACAACACCCCGAAAGGCCCAACAACCGATTGTGAGTGCATACACCTTGAACCAGACCTTCACTACCTATAATGGGGAGTCACCTTCAGAAACACGTGTTCACCAATATTAAACTCTAAAGGTCTCCACATTTGATCGATATATGATTTCTAACGATACTGTACTATCTCCAACCTCTCATGAATCACCTAAACTCTGTCTGTTTTATTCTACACTAGTTCAGGTCCTATAATTAATGACTCTCCGACCCCAGTCCAGGACAATAATGAATGACATAGGTGTCCATACTAGGCTTCAAATGTTTCCATACCGATGTTGGAGGGAAAAATATTGTTTTAAGTGAACTACACCATGGGTAAGTCTCTTATCCCCAAACCTACAAAATCTATCACAGAATATCACAACATGACTTCAAATGTCTGGGTGGATCGTTGTGTCTGGCCATCCATTTTCTAATGAAAAAGAAGTGTTAATGCATACCAATGAACTGAAATAATGTAATGCCCTGAGCCTATATTTTCAGTGTTAGTGAATTATTCTAATAATTTGGCATGATTAAATGAATAACGTCCCAAAAGGCCATCAGTTTAGCTATCATGGAAAATAGATTACATACATTATAATTACATTGAACTTCCTAACATACAACACAGAAAAGTAAATTGATAATGTTATTGTTCCCATAGCTTAACCCTGCATCTCAAACATAAAACACTTCTTCAGATCCTGGGAAAATATAACATAAGAAAGTTATGAGCTCAGATGCTCAGTAAGGGTAAATAATTTAGTGGATGCTATAAACTTTTAAGGAAAGATGTGTAATAAAAATTGAATCCTTCTAACATAAACATGAATATAATATGGAAAAAATAAATAAATAAATACCAAATGAACATGCACATGGATACTCTACTAGTAGAATAATCCCATGTAAAAACTAATTTGATAATGAGTGAATGTATAGTAACGTACGTTAATTTCTATGTTAAGGTCTCGGCCAAGGACCTATGGGCTAACTGTAACCGGACCCAAACCCAGAGAGCCTCTGAACCAGACTCCATCTCGAAAAGCCTCTGTAACCAAACACCAACCCGGAGAGCCTCTGTAACCGGACTCCAACACGGATGGTCAGCTGTAACCAGACCCCAACATAGAGGGCTTACTTTTACGAGTCCACATCCCGGAACATACTAGTCTAATACATTCATCATAAGGAAAGGTTGAAATAAAGCATAAACATTTGTATTAAATATAGAATATGAAATGACAATACTTCATACATAAACCATGAATGGTATAAAAATAACCCATTCACAGTCAAACATATCACATAAAATTCAATACAATTCGGAATATTTTTATCATAATAACTCAACTTCAAACATGTATAAAATCCATTAAATTATGTTGACATAGATGCAAATGATCAGTAAAATGCTTTGAGATAAATACCTCTTTTTCATGAAATCGTTTAAAATTCTCACATTTTATATAGGTCGTTAATTAAAAGGGATTTTTAATAAAAATTTCTCATACCACATTGAAACATTTTAAAATAATTGACATTTCAAAACATTCATGTCCATATAAAAAATCCTTAAAACTATTTTAATAACATGGATATTAATGAGAAAGGTTTAGATGAATAAATCTTTTAAAAATTTAAAATAATGTTTTAATAAAATATTCCCTTATAAATAATCCCTTTTAAAATTCTTTTATGAAACATGGACATGTATAATAAATATTTCCCAGTAAAAACATACAGATATACAATCTCGAATAATAATGAGATTGTGGAATTAACCCATACCAATTTGGTAACTTATGAATCATACACCCCATGAAAGAAGTACTATAAAATAAAGATTTAAATACACATTAATTAAAGTTTATTTCATAGATAATAATATTATGACCCACACATACACCATAGAAAATGAAATAGAGGCAATATAGCATGAATCTCACGGGAATAAGGAGTGATATGAATACCCCTTACCACATTGTAATCAATTGAGTCGTATGACCAAAAGTAAATAACCACAAAATAATTCAAAGAAATACCATGACTATAAATAGAATCATGATAATATATATCATATTTAGGTAAACAATACACCACATGTAACATTTAAGTTGTGAACAATGGATATCTCACATAATTAAATGTGAGATTAGAATCCCCTTACCTTGCACTTTCCTTTGGTCAAGGGTATGTTTAACCTAGTTTATAATGACCATTGTATGTTATTAGATTATACTAGAACCATGATACTATTTATTATATCATAAATGATTCATTTATGACTTTATAATACCCATTTAATAATTATTTTCATGTTAAATTAGCATTTCGTTTAATAATCGCTTTCTTTATCGTACATATTTTTACATCTTATTCATGACCGTATCATTTAGATCATGATTTAAATATATCCAGAATGAAAACCATGATTCATATATCATATATATTTATAATATAAATATTTATAATAGATTGATATATGAAATGGAAAACAATGTATTTGGAAAAGGTAGATTTTACGTCTGCATAAACATTGTTTCTGTTTTCATATCGTGTTGAAGGGAAGTAAGTGAATAAGATATATTTAAGTAAATAAATACATACTTACATACATATATATATTACTCCAATATAATTATTATGTCATATATTACATAAATATCAGTAATATATATTTTTATAATCGTTAACGAATGGAGAATGTGGAAATGAATCCCATCGCGTCGTGGAGATGATAATTCATACATACGCACGAGCAACAATATATTTTTCTTAAATGTGTGGAATGGGATGGTATATTAATTTTATAGAGAATTTATCATGTTACATTCATTATTAATAGAAATATTAATCATTATTATATCCATCCAAATAATATATTGATGGTGAACAAATTACACCCGGCATGGAGACAGTAAGCTGTACGTGAAAACCCAAGGTGACAATATCATTCATAGGATGGATAGAATATTGAATATGGTTGTGACATATTTATAATAAAATCATAGTATAGATATGGTAGTTGAGTTATTATTTTGGTATGGTAATAACAAAGAATGTGTAAGTGGAATAATAACATAACATGAAAGAGGGTGGTGAAATCATTAGTTCTTAGGGTTCTTCCTTTTTATTTGAACAAAATGGCTCAATAGAATGGAATTATGACCAAATAAAGGCCTATAGTATAATGGTAAGATATTTGGGAAGATATTTGGGCTAGTGTGGGCTGGGAAATATGGATTTGGAGGTGTGAATTTGAGAGAAGGGGTTGTGCCCTTTTATAAGAGGGGTGAGGGGAACCTTAGGAAAAACTAAAAATATTTTTTTATATTAAACTTAATTTCGATTACTAATGGCTCTAAAATGAATTATTTAAAGGATATGGTGGGGATGGGTCTAAAATAACTCAAACAATAGGTTTTATACCAGTTTAGGTCACTATATTAACCTTATCTTTTATATTTAACTATTAGTTAAATAATTTGACATTTACCATGTCTCTTTGTATTTTTATATTATATTTTTAATAAACATACAATATTATTCCAGGAGAACCCCTGGTGGTTAATTAACGAAATATATAATAGTATTTAAACCCTTTGGTCGATCCTTATATTTTTTGAAATAGAATACCAATTGAAAATATAATTTTTTTTTGAAAACTCTATTAAATTCAAATTTAACACTATTTGGTATTTTGTTTTTCTGAAATTTCTAACTGCATTAATACTTCAAAAAAATTCATTTAATTGACCCTATTATGACATATTAAACTAAAAAATTAGTGGGATTCATAAAAAGTCTAAAATTACATTTATTTGGGTATTTATAATATCAATTAATTTAAAATTATATTAATAAGGTAATTACTGCATCATCATTGTGTCATAAATAAATTAAATTTTATAATGAATAAAAATTATAAATAAAATACCATTATGTAGGAAATAATTTTATCTTTTTAATTAATATTTATAGTTGAATTTATCTTATTTGTAACCCATTTTTAAAAATGGTTTAGTTATTAAACATTGAATTTTACACTTTTAACTCTTCTTTAAATTAAATAATAATAAATTTCCTAAAATAATCCATTTGGACCTAAAGGATCATATTTTATTACTAAGGTTTTTTTTCTAATTAGACTTATACAATAGAATTAGTACATATTTCAGCGTAATAATAATATCATTTTTACCATTAATTACCCTATTTACTTTTAACCGTGGTAAATAAAAGACAAAAGTTATTATTCACAAAAAATTATTTTTATCATATTAAACCAAAATTTACTTACTGTTATCAACCGGATCTCTTGGATTTTTGAAATTTAATTCACAGCATTGGTAAAATTATGTTTTATGCAAATTTGTAAATGCTCCTGAGAGGTGGGTAAAAGACAGTAAAGTTTCAATAAAATTTTTATATATCTAAACTTATTTTAAAATGAATCCAAAAAATTAAATTGAACATATATTTGTATTATGTATCTATTTTTACCTAATATAAATTTAAATTCAATTAAAAATATTTAATTGAAATGTCCATTTAAACCAATAATGCAGTGTTTTTCACTATTCCTCAAAAATATAATGTTTTCAGAAACATAAGAAAAATTAAACATAAGCTAATTATGATATTCCTAATTAAAAAATTAATTATATTTTAACAAAAACAAAACATGGAAATTACATTTTTTAATTTAAAATTAAATCACATTTTCGAAACCAAAAAGTGTATTTTAATGAAATAATAACTATCAAAAGATTGACACTTGTTTATATCCAATTTCAAAGTGAAATTACTTCCAATAAACATAATTGGATTAAATGATAAAAATATAATCTATTTATACATCCAAACCATTAAAATGTATATTTTAACACTATAAATATTTTTTTAAAAAAAAGTGGTTTTCAGTTAAAATATATTTTTTCATTAGTCACCCAAATATGAATGTTATCAGAAAAACAACAAATATTTATTGAAACTAAATTCTTATGTCCTGATTTTAAATAAGATGAATATTTTTTCAAATTGAATATTTAAATGTTGAAAATATTTGACTTAAAAATGGGTTCTCCATTAAAAGGCAATAAAATTTAATTTTTTTAAAATTACTTCTTTTATATGAAAAAATGAATTTGTTCTTAAATTATGTATATGAAAATCATAATTTGGATTCTAAAATTATAAGTATTATATAAAGTTCAAAATTCAGTTAATACTATTCATAACCACTTTTTAATGGTTGATTAGGTAAGTCATGGTGCGTTATAACTTGTAGTTGCGTGTAGTCCATGTTATAGAATTACATTGAAGAAATAATATAATATGAAATCTTGGGGTGTTAAATTCTTCCCTCCATCAATAAATAGTGTCATCTCAAATTGAAAATGTTTTTCAGAAATAAAAGGTTGAAAATATAAAATTCCATTGTGGGAAAACCCACAAAAAAAATTGGGCTAATAAAATTTAGTCTTAATAAGAGGAAAGAGGAAATGAAAGAGACACCAATAAATTATGATCTCGATTAAGAGAACATTGGTGTAAATTAGAGACACATAATTAGAGGGAAAACATAAATATTTATAGGGAGTGATTGAAGTCATCAATCATAAACATGTTGAAAATTGATGGCCTCAAATCCATCAATCTATGATGATTTAAAATACCATCGGTTCAACAAAACAAAAGATATTAGGATAAAAAACATTTTGATTTATGAACCCTTCTCTAAAGTTTATGAATTTATCTACCCATAGAATATGATGGAATAATATTATATATATATATATATATATACTTGACATGTAGAATTTGATCCTTCAACAACTTCTTTCAAAAAACTCATCTTTCAATCCAAAACATTTCAAACAAAATATTATATATATCCTAATAATATAGGTTTACATATATAATGAATTTATAATTCATCTATCAAACCCTTTAAAAAAAACTACATTATACCATACAGGGACATTATATATTCCGGTGGTAGGTGATAAATCCCAATCGCACTATGGTTGGGGGTTCGATTCCCGCAGCTTTGTCGGACTCGTCAAATTGTCACACGATATGCGTGCTGTACTTTTTATAACAATCAAAAAATAATCTTAACAATAATAGCCAATTTCAAACTTAATCCATTCAAACATTTATACATATCAAAAATACTTATATCCAAACTCACAGTCAAAAATTTATAAGCCAATTAAACACAATGGAGATCCCTTTTTCCATGTAATTACATGTGAACACCTTCTTCATGTATTATTTTAAAACATGGAAACACCATGAATTACCATAAAAACTTATTAATTACATTCATTCTCCCATATCCTTTATATAATATTAAGTATAATCTTTATATATAATTCTTAAATATTCCAACACTGATGAAATAAACAAACTATTAATCAGTTCTAGGATAGTCAAGAATATCCAATATAATTTATCCAAATCAAACATATCTTATTCAAAAATTACTACCTCTGTTCGATCACCACATTAAGGTTTATCTTACCTCGAACAATTTATTTTCAAAAATGTTTAACTTTTTGTTGAGTCACATTTCATAAAACCATATAATCTCAAATTCTCCACAAAATAGTATTGTAGTACAATCCTTATTTATTTCCATAATTCATATAATTGGTATATCATTTATAAAACCCTGAAATAAAATAATATTTTAATAGAAACATAACAACACTAGTCATTCCTCTTCATTTGTGGTAGTATCATAACTAGATTATTTTCCAATAGCATCATTTTGGGTATGCTCGGATGATTTCGACATTAACTTCTGTAGTGACCCAACTCCATGTAGATGAAGCATTGTAAACATGAAACATTTTTATTGTCCATGTAATCTCATTCTTGGTGTCCTTTTCCTCCACACTCATAACAAACTCGCATTACCTTCAAGAATTTATCAAGGTTATTCTTTAAAAAATTATCAAATATGGGAAAATCCTTCTTTCCCTTCTTCCCTTTATCTATCATTTTATCTACCATTCTTTTCTTCTCTGGCTTCCCTTTAAAGCCCTAGGACTCAAAGAGTTCTTTATTTATCTTATTAACACATGATACTATTTCTTCATATGTTGAGAATACATAGGATAAAATTTCCCTTCTAAATATAGACTTAATACTATGAATGATTTGATCCCTATTACTCTTTGGATCATATATATTGTTGGAGTTATCATTTCTTCTTCCAGCCATCATTTCTAAACAATGGAATATACTAGGTCAGTTTATGAATCGAAATTACTAATTTTAAACTTGTAAAAAAGTTAACATAAATTGAAAAGTTTTTGGTTATAATCCATAATCATAAATATGTTTTCTTTGAGGACATATATACTAATGAACCCTTCCTAATGGTTTGTATATAAAATGTGAATTTTTCTAAGCATATCCCATGGGTGTGTCGTAACCAAGAGGGAAGCAATGCCCATTTTCATGCCGCAGTTCCCATTGGAGTCCATCTCAAAGTAGTGTTTTTGGGTTTTACCCCTAGGTACATTTGTTCCAGAGCTGCCTCTACTTGCTCATATTCAGAAATAGATTTATTACATGTGAAACTAAAAAATCCACATTACACAAATTCTAGGAATTTATTCTATTCTATTTCTCAAATTCAATCATAGGATAATATGCTTTGATTAGAGTTTATCTAAATATGGATTCCATGGTTTTTACTAAACTATCTCCCAAACCAACTGTAACGCTCTGAACCTAGATTCCCAGAGTCAGTTCATTACTTTAAAACATTGGCATGATTACAAGGAATCAAGTCTTGAAAGACAAATCAGTTTAACATTATTTAAAAATAGATTACATGTCTAAACATTACATTACACTACCTAACATAAAATAAAAAAAATCATCCTCGGAGAATCCCATTGTTCCCATAGCTTAACCCTACATCTCAAACATAAAACACTTCATGGGATCCTGAGAAAATAAAACATAATAAAGGGTTGAGCTCAGATGGTTAGTGAGGGTAAATAATATATCAGAAGCTATAAACATTTAAGGAAAGATGTGTAATAAAAAATATCCTTTTAAACATAATCAAGAACATAATATAGAAAAAATAAATCAAACATTACCATATAAACATGCACATAGAAAATCTATAGGTCGAATAATCACATGTAATAACTAATTTCCTAATGAGGGAATGTATAGTTCCAGAATTTATATTTTATGTCAAGGCCTCCTACCAGGACCTATTGGGTAACTATAACCAGACCCAAACCCGGAGAGCCTCTGTAACTGGACTCCATCCTGGAGAGCCATTGTAACGGGAATATAACCTGGAGAGCCTATATAACCGAATTCCAACATAGAGGGTCTGCTGTAACCAGACCCCAGACCAGAGGGCTTACTTTTACCAGTCCCCAACCCAGAACATACTAGTCCAATACATTCATCATAAGGAAAGGATGAAATATAACATAAATATTCGAATTAAAATTTTCATATGAAATATCAATAATTTACCCATAAACGATTAATGGTATAAAAATAACACATCCACAGACAAACATATCAAAAAACATTAAACAGAATATGGATGATTTATAACATAATAAATCAGCTTCAAACAAGTTTCAACTTCATTGAAGGATGTTCACATAGATGAAAATGATCAGAAAAATGCTTTTAGAGAAATATCCATTTATCATGAAATCATTTATAATTCTAAAAATTTATAAATATAGTCATTTGAAATGGATTTTTGAATCAAATTGTCCCATACCACTTTGATTCTTTTTAAAATAATTATAATATCAAAACATTCATGTCCATATAAATAAATCCTTAAAACCATTTAAAAACATGGACATTAATGAGAAAGGTTTAGAAGAATAAATCTTTTAAAAAATTTAAAATGATGTTTTAGTAAAAGAGTCCCTTATAAATAATCCCATTGAAAATTATTTCATGAAACATGGTAATGTATAATAAATATGTCCCAGTAAAAACTTACACATAAACAATCTCGAATAATAATAAGATTGGGGAATTAACACTTACCAATTTGGAAACATATGAAGCATACACCCCATGAAATAAGTATTATACAATGAAGATGTAAATACACATAAATTATAGTTTATTACAAAAATAATACAATTATGGGTAGTACATACACCACACAAAAGGAAATAGTGTCAATATAGCATAAATCACACAGGGATAAGGAGTGAGATGAAAACCTCTTACCACGTTGTAATCAATCGAGACATATGACCAAAAGGTAATAACCAAAAAATCATTCATAGAATACTATGATTATAAATAGAATCATTATAATATATATCAAATGTCAGTACACAATACACCATATGTAATTAATAAGAGGAAAACAATGTAAATCTCATGGAATTAAATGCGATATAGGAAACCCTTTACCTTGCACATTCCTTTGGTTGAGGGTATGTTTAAACTCTTGTATAATGACCATTATAGGTTATTATATTATACCATATCCATATCAATATTTATTATACCATAAATTATTCATTTTCTACTTTATACTACGCATTTAATAATGATTTTCATGTTAAATTAACATTTCGGTTAATAATCACTTTCTTTATCGTACGTATTTTAACTTGTTATTCTTGATCGTATCATTTAGATAATGAATTAAATGATTCAATATTACAAACCTTGATTAATATTTCATATATATTTATAATAAAAATATCTATAATAGATAGATATATGAAATGGAAAACACTGTTTATGGAGACGGTAGGTCGTACATACGCATAAATGTTGTCTCTGTTTTCATATCATATTTAATGGAAGTAAGTGAATAAGATATATGAATGAACATAAATATATATATATATTTATCTTCAGTATCATTATAATTTCATATATTACATACATAGTAGTAAAATATATTTTTATAATCATGGATGAATGGTGAATGTGGAAACGAATCTTATCACGTCATGGAGACGGTAATACATACGTACGCACAAGAGACAATATCATTTCCCTAATGGTGTGGAATTGAATGATATATGATTTTTTCAAAGAAATTGGAATTTTTTCCTTATTTATATATATATTACTAATAATTATATCCATCCAAATGACATAGTGTTGAATAAATAATTATACCACGATGTGGAGACGGTAAGTCGTATGTACGCACGCCTGGTGACATTATCATTCATAGGATGGATTGAATAATGAATATGGTTGTGCCAAATTTATAATAACAACTATGTATATATAAGGTACTAGAGTTATAATTATGGTATGGTAATAACAAATATGGAGTAACTGACGAATGAAAGAACTTGAAAGAGGCTGGTGAAATGACTACCTCTTCTTCGGGTTCTTCCTTTGGATTTGATCAAAATGTATCATTAGGATGGCTTTAAGACCAAAGGAAGGCCTCTAAGATAAATTTAGGATAGTTGGGAGGATATTTGGGTAGGGTTTGGCCGAGCCAAATGGCTTTGGACGTGTGAATATTAGATAAGTGGAAGTGCCCTTTTATAAGAGGGTTGAGGGGAACCTTAGAAAAAATGTGAAATATTATTTTATAATAAATTCCTTTTCGGTTTCTAATTTCTCAGAAATAAATTATATAAATTATAAGGTGTTTATGGGTTGAAAACCTCCCATCCAAAATGTTTTAGATAGGTATGGGTCACTATATTAACCTTATCATTTACATTTTACTCTTACTTAAATTATTTCACATTTACCATGTCTCTTTGTATTTTTAAATTATATGGTTAATAAAATTAAAATAAGCATCTAATAGAAATCAAAGTGGTTCATTAATGAAATATATAATATTATTGAATATTTTTGTCCTATCCTTATATTTTAGGAAATAGAATACCAATTAATAATATAATATTTGTTTTAAAAACACTTTTATTTCAATTTTGACATTATTTTGTATTTTGTTTTTTCTAATTTTATAACACCCATATTACTTCGAAAAAAATTAATTTAATATACCCTAATATGTCATAATAACTTATAAATTTTTTTGTAATTCATAAAAAGTATCAAATTACATTTATTTGGTTATTTATAATATCAATTATTTTAATATTTCATTGATAAGGTAATTACTTCATCATCACTGTGTCATAAATAAATTAAACTAGTACTCACCCGTGCGTACACACGACATATTGAACTAATGGTTTTTATTTAATAATAGAATTTTGTTTGAAAATGTAAATAAGACATGGTACTATTGAATTTTTTTTAATAAAAAAGTATCGGTGCATAAGAATGGAATAGTAGTGGATAAAATATGGACACAACATTAAAACACTTGAAAAAAGAAAGGATATATAAAAAGGAATTTCTAATTTTGGAGGTAGATTGGGAATAAATTTAAACTGCATTAATGTAATGCATGTTTCTCATAGTGGATCAGTAACCGGGCTCCGCTTCACTACATGCCATCACTGTATTCAAGCAACTAGTGATTCAAACATGGTCCATAGAAAAAGTAATGTTTGTAGTGTAATTTGAATTTAAAGATAAATAAATTATAAGTGTGGTATTAATAATATAAAAAGTGAAGTGGGTAGTTTATTAACTTGAATTCATAATGACACAAACCAAGAATTAATTGAAGAAAAATTTATGATGTTTATGTTTGTATAAGTTTTTCCATTAAATGAAGATGTGCAGTCTCCTAGGAACAAAGTGTTGTTGCATCAATTTTTCATCTTAATATACAGGTGCAATACAAATTATGTATATTAATAACTAGTAATAAATGCATAAATATTAAAATCAAATCTGCCAATGAAAAGAATACTCTAGTACTCATTAAATTGACTGTTTTGGAATTTCACAGTATACCGAACATAACATTGCAATAACGTGTGACCTATTTCATCATTGCGCCATATAATAAATCACTACCATTCAAACATGGTTTTGCATAAAAATTGGCTTTTCTAGTATTGAAAAGTATACCGACCAAAGCATTTCAATAACTTGGGACCTATTTCATCATTTCATTTTGTAATAACTAGTTACCATTCAAACACAGTAGTTCAATATTTAGTATACCATGAGATTTTATAGTATAAAAAATTAGGAAATGTAAAAATTAGAGGTAGAAAAAAGGAAATGTAAAATTAGAAATTATTTGACAAAAAAATATTGAATGTTCCAATTATATAGAACACCTTAATAATGTAATTAAAAAATGATGTGAAGAAAAAAAGACAAGGGATCACATATATTAATTAGTACATAATGTATACAACGAAATAGGTATATAAATATTATCCAAAACCAAAATAAGGAATAGAAAATATGCACTTTCTCCAAGAGATTACATGATCCAGTGATTTAAAAATTGAGTCAGAAGTCATATTTAATACATGTAAAGTACACTATTAACTGAAATACAATAAAATTTCCAGATCCGTGAAAATATTCCCCTGCTCTATTCTTCCGTGATGGTGTATTTTACCCAAACCATGTGTTACTCCACCCTATCACCATGTATGTAGAATCAAATCCTTGCATTAATATTGATTATATTGAATATATTGAATATATTGAAATCATAAATAAGTGGTACATAATTTTTCAATAGAAGTGGATTATATATGCAGGCTTTTAAAAAAATAGAAAACATAAAGGATAATCACATTGTACCTTTCCAATGAATCTTCAAATTAATGATCATTGACACATTCAACAATATCTGTACATAAAAAATGAAAAATTTGAAATATAATGTATAAAAATTATAAAAAATACCAATGCAATATGAGAAAAACAAATTATGCAAGACATATGAGATTTTCTCAAAGGGTGCATACCTCCAAAAAGTATTCCATGTTCCATGATTTCTTTTAGAGGATTTTAAAATGATAAAAAGAGAAATAATAACCTGGATGTGAGAAAGGATCATACAGAAAATCTATCACTCTATCCTTATGGATCAGAGGGACATATTAGTTTTTCTTCATCTGATACAACTGGGGATGATTTAAGGGTTTTTTGGAACTATATGCAAAGTAAAAAAAGTTATAAAAATTCATGGAATAAATTCAATAAAGAGAAAGGGTTCTGCGTTTATATATTTCAAATCCAATAGTTTAGCATCAAAGGCAACAAAAAAGTAGAATGATAGTCAATTAAGTTTAAAATGATAAAATTTTCAACATCTCAATCAATGAATCAATCATTCATTGGCAATACTATAAGAAATATGTCTACAGAATATGTAAGGAAGCCTATAATAAAGGTCGGGGTCAGAGTGAATGATGTTCATGTGTTAAATGATTTGCAGAAATCGAGTAGTAGTAATTGATTTTCTTTTATTGAGTAATAATATCATCCATGTGCTGAATATTCGAGGAAAAAATATACGGAAATCCACTATTCTATCTTGGAAACAATTGTAATACTTTCAGATGGTCTGATCCTAGAAATTCTCATTATTCGATTACTTCACAGGTTTAGTCTTTGTATGTGGAAAATATTCGTGGAATTTTATACTTGAAACCTAGCTTCAAATAACCTCATTCAGTCTTAACACCAAACACATTCAAATTCCTTCTATCCGTAGAATGAACCATGTACAATGCAATTTACTAAAAAAATCGCGAATCACTTCAATGAAAAACAGGGTCTTCGAAAACTTCTGAAGTCTACATACACATAAAACACCCAAAACACCCTACATAACATGTATGTGAATGTGGGAAAACTACTACAGAGTTGGTGAAACATAACTTCACGAAAGCAAAGATCCATAGAAGCATGTACCTATAACCCAAGTATAAACAACATCATTTAATCATGACACCAAATACATTCAACGCTCCAATAATACATGAGATTAAAAAATTTCCATGGACATATAGTTTTATTTCCCAAAAACACAAAAAGGAAAAAGAAATCTAGGTTGTTTAAAAATCATCAACTCGAATACTTTTTTACCTCTAAATATTAGTTGTCCATCAAGATCCTCATGCTTCCAGGCGTTGACAAGATCAATTGAATTTCCACAATATTTCAAATGTCTGAAAAAAATGCATTTTTTCTCAAATGATAATCAAAATAAATTCTGTTAAAGGAGATAAAAATTCATTTTTCATGTAATAAATATTTTTTGGTGTTGTTACCATATGGTTTTGTTGAAATCATCTTGAAACTAGTGAAGCCTATAATATCAGCAACACTAACTTGACCCTGTACAGACAAAAAATATACATTTGATAAAAAAAATTTAATCCATATGAAAATAATTTATGATGAATCATGTATGAAATTATGAATCAAATAACATCACCATCCATATTGAAAATTTTAATATATAGATTAATATTTGAGTTATACATTCACCCATTAGGCCTCAAATGGAACAACACCATAAATGTTCTTTTTATCCTGAGAACAAAACATGTATAATTTGAGTCACTAAAAATAAAATAAAGGATAAAAAATGATTGTATTATTTCATGTTCAAAAACGATCTTGAAAATAAGATTTATTCTACTTCCACCTAGGAAGTACCCATAAAATCCTACAAAACATGTATCTGAAAGTGGGAAAACTACTAAAGAGTTAGTGAAACATACTTTTAGGAAAGAAAATATCTTTGGAAGCCTATACCTGCAACCCAGCTGCAAATAGCATCATTTAGTCATGAAACCAAACACATTCAAATATCCATTCATAGATGATCCTAAAACATTTAAATGAACACAGAGTTACACGGAAAAAAATACCAAAAGGAATGTGAAATGGATGTTGTATAATTCCATATTCCCAATCTCTAAAAGGTAGGAATGGTATTAAGATTCATTTCCTATGTTACCTGAAACCCAGCTATAACTAACATCATTCAAGATGGGGCCTCCTGAGGAGCTGTCTATTGTACAAGAAACCACCACATAATGAATTTAGAAGTTGATGATTCCTCATACTTAATGCTCATATATGTTTAATTCCTAAACATCAATGGTCAATAGTTGATTATAAGAGGTAATATAATCTATTATTTAGTATTCATTCTCTAGTTTAGAAGTTCAACCCCATTTCTGATATTCCCAATAGAGAACATCATGTTAATATCATTAAGTCCAAGAATATATTCATTGGTATAGATTACCTTTTTGATGTTTTTGTGTTCCTTGAATTAGAATATTGAAATTTTCCAGATTCCACCTGAACATTGATATGTACATCCTCCTTGTTAAGGATCTGGACAGAAAAGTATCCATGAACATAAAAAATACTCACTCCACCAACACCGATTAATTTAACACTGAATTTCTCATCAACAGTAATGGTGGCATTATCTATTGGAGGTGGAGAAACATCCAGCCTAGTTAGGCTGGAAGTTGGTTACACATCCTCAATGATGAAATCTGCCTCTGCTTGATGACTCTCCATAAACTGACTGATGTTCTAGAATTTCCTGATTTTAATCCCAAGACATTTCATAGGAGTAGTTGTAGATATAGATGGGTGGCGTTTATGCTTTCTAGAGAAAATATTAGAGAATAATTCAATGACACCAGAACCACTTCAAATGCCACTTTATAAAAAATATTAAAATATGATATAGATTAATAAAATTAAGAAATGTAATACAGAAACTGAAAATAATAATTTTTAAAATAAATCTAATTGAGAATGAGAAATTGAAATAACAGAGACCAAATTAACAAAAAAAACATGGACATTACTTCATAACTGAAACAAAAAAATAATGGCAATGACATATTCAGTTGAATGTAAATCAATAGTATACAAATGTTTCCCTTAAATGTAATAGGTTTCAAATATATATAACCCTTAATGGATTCTCAAATATATAATTTTTTCTATTCAATATAAAATAAATAGTAATCAGAAGAATTTTTTTTACTTTTTTGTTGTTCCTTTCTAACATTCCTCCACTGTAACATTTCTTGTATACACATTGACAACAGAGGAAGAGGTAAAAAATAATCACTCCACCAACACACTCTAATTTAACATTATGATTATCATCAAAAGTAAATGTGGAATTATCTATTGGTGGTGGAGCAACAACCATTCTAGGAGATATTTAATTGAAATAAGAGCATTTAAATGATACATATAAAAGAAATATGAAACAGTAAGCATTCAAAACATCTACCTGAACAGGTAAATACAAGACTGTGAGATAATGCCGCACAAGCTAGGGAATGTGAGGGTGAGACATAGAAAGAAGGAGAGACTGAGTGGCGAAGACAACCATCATAATTTTAAAAGACAACATGCTTCATTCTCATCTGCAGCACTAAACCATCCAAAAATATTAAATAAAATTCCACTAAAACACTTCACAGTTAACAAGTTTTATTAGTAACATACTCAAAAGATAGACACTAATATGTCATCATATGTCCCATAAATGAAAATGTTTCTAGAGACACAATTAAAACAATGAATTACTCGTCATGAATTCCTACTATGAAACCAGAAATCACCTCTTATAAATACCCTGAACAATATACAGTGTATCTGCATCCTAAAACCTTGCTTTATAGTGAAGATCTTTTTCAATTAAATAAGTGTCCGAAATCATGGCATGAAAATAATATTTATTGTCAGAATAATAAATTATTTACCCTTCAAACCCGCTGTAGTCATTTCTCCATCAATACCGCAATTGTGAAATTCATGATGACAAATTCCATCACCCTGGAGAACAACCTCACCATAGTAAATGCATTTCATTGAAATAAGAGCATTTAAATGATAAATATAAAAGAAATGTGAAATAGTAATAATTCAATACATCTATGTGAATAGGTAAATACAAGATTGTGAGATAATGCCGCACATGCAAGGGAATGTGAGGGTGAGACATGGAGAGAGGCAGAGACTGAGTGGGGATGACACACCATCATAATTTTAGAAGACAACATGCTTCATTCTCATCTACAAAACCAAACCATCTAAATTTTTTAATAAGATTCAATTAAAACACTTTACAGTTAACATTTTTTACTAGTAACATACTCAAAAGATATACACTAACATGTCATCATAGTTCCTGTAAATGAAAATGTTTCTAGAGACATAATTGAATCAATGAATTGCTGGTCATGAATGACCCCTATAAAACCAAAAATCACATCTCAAAAAGTCCCTGAAAAATATACAGGGTATCTACATCCTAATACCATGCCTTATATTGGAGATCAATTTCAATTACATAACTGTCCAAAATCATGGCATGAAAATGATATTTACTATCAGAATAATATATTATTTACCCTTGAAACCCGCTGCAGTCATTGCAGCATCAATGACGCTATCAAAAAATTCCTGATTACCAATTCCATCAACCTAGAGCACAACCTCACTATAGTAAATTTATTTAATTGAAATAATAGAATTTAAATTATACATATAAATGAAATATGAAACAGTAATCATTCAAAACATATACCTGAATAGGTAAATACAAGACTGTGAGAAAATGCCTCACAGGCTTGGGAATGTGACGGTGAGACATAGAGAGAAGGAGAGACTGAGTGGGGACACAAAAAATAGTAGAGTAATGGGACGACGATTAGAGGATGTGATTGCAAGGGAGGGAGTGAAATAGATGCAAACAGAGTAAACTAAAAATAGAGTCAGTTGTAACAAAATAATAAACATCGATGAATGGACACAAAATCAATCAACAGTTAACAATAAAGTAGGGTTTGGTAAATACGGGGTTACCTTCAATATAGACAACATAATTCTTGAGTCGATGCTATCTCGCAATATTCTGTTTATATCATATGATATCGGCAGTTGCTTATGTAAATAATTTGTAGTTGAAAGTGCGAGCTTGAATTCAAATGAAAATATAGTTGCTGGTAATAACACAATAAACTTCAATGAATGGACAATGAATCAATCAACAATTAAGATTTAAGAACATTCATGTATATTTAGGTTTAGCTCTAATATAGGTGAAACAATTCCCGAGATGATGTTTTATAGATTTAATTGATTGATTCGTATGAAATCATTGGATATGAAGATCGTGAGCAGGAATTGGTGGGAATGGGGGAGCTGAACGTCGAGTAGACGGAGGAGGAGAAGCTGGGGATGGAGAAGCTGGGGGAGAGGGTAGTGGATGAGGGACCAAAAGACATAACATGGGAAAGAATAAGTGGATTGTCGACCTATGAGTGGGATGAAATGTTTGTCGATTGAGAGTGATGTGTGAGGAAGACGAATGAAGAAGGTAACCATAAACAAGAAGTTGGATCACGATAATGCTCAGCTCGTAGTCGATTTGCGAGGGGTATTGCAGGGTTGTGATTGGTAATTGGAGGGTTATTTGGTAAAAGGAGAGTTAAAAATGGTGATGTGGTTTCTTCTGGAGGTGACACGTAAGCATAGAGAAACCTAGGTTTAGTAAATATAGTGGATTATTTGATGTCTAAATTTTATAAATAAAATACCATTATTTATGAAATATTTTTATCTTTCTAATAAATATTTATAGTCAAATTTGTCTTATGTGTAACCCTATATTAAAAATGATTTAGTTATTATACATTGAATTTAACACTTTTAACTCTTCATTTAATTAAATAATAATAAATGTCCTAATCAAATCCAAGTGGATATAAAGGGTCATATATTATTCCTATGTTTGTTTTTGGTTGGATAACACTTATCCATTAGAATTAAAACATATTTCATGGTAATAATAATATCATTTTTACCTTTAATTACCCACTTTTTTTATCATGGTAAATAAATGTCAGAAGTTACTATTCACCAAAAATTATTTTTATCTTATTGAACCCCATATTACTTATTTATATCAATAGTGTCTCTCGTAATTTTGAAATTCAATTTACAGAAGCCGTAAAATTATGTTTTTTTCAATGTTCCAAATCCTCCAAAGAGATGGGTAAATAACGGTAAAATTTCAATAATATTTTTATATATCTAAACATATAATAAAATTAATCTAATAAATTAAATTGAACTTATATAGGTATTATGCATCTATTTTGACCTAAAACAAATTTCAATGAAATAAATTATTATTTAAATGAAAAGTCATTTTTAACCAATAATGGTGTGTTTTTTCCTTATTCCTCAAAAATTGAATGTTTTCAAAAACTTAATAAAATTCACCCTAAGCTAATTTTGATAATCTGAATTCAAAAATGATGTAAATTTTACTAAATTAATAACATATAAATTCCATTTATTAATTTTATAGTAATTCCCGATGTCAAAAAAAAATCATATTTTTAAAAAATAATAATAATCAAATGATTGTCACTTGTTTATGTCCAATTTCAAAGAGAAATTACATCCATAGACTAGAATTGGATTAAATGGTTAAAATATAATCTATTTATACTTCCAAACCATTAAAATGTATAATTTGACAGAATAAATTATTTTGATTAAAAAAGTTGTTTTTCGTTAAAATATAGTATTTTTCACTATTCACCATAATATGATAGTTATCAGAAAAACACCAAAAATTTATTGAAACTAAATTCTTATGTCCAGATTCTAATGATGAAGTTTGTTTTGTCAAATTTAATATATAAAATTTTCATATATTTGATTTAAAAAGGGTTCTCCATTAAAAGGTGGTAAATTTGATTTTCTTTAAAATACTTCCTTTATCTTAAAAAATGAATTTTTTTAAGTTATTTCTATGAAATGCATAATATGTATTCTAAAATTATAAGGATTATATATAGTTCTAAATTCATTTTAAACAATTCATAACCACTTTCAAATGTCTAGTTTGGTAAGTCGTGCTGTGCTAGAACTCAGTGTTGCGCGTAGTGCTAGTAATTGAATTATTTTGAAGAAATAACGTAATATGAAATTGTGGGATGTTACTGTAAAGACACATAAATTTCAGGGAATATTTTTTCTTAATTTCATTGGGATTTTATGAGTACGCAGTTTCTGATGGCACCTGATTCTGAGTCCCGGTGTGCCCGGAATCAATTTCAAAGTTTAGCTCGGGTACGTTCAGTGAACGAACGAGCAGGTTTTCCTAACGTTTGAACCAGTGCTTGGAATCGAAATACGAGTGCACCGATTAATCCACAGCTCCGATAATTGATTAGGAAGACCTTTTCTAGAGTTGCATTTTCTCAGGTGGTGTTGTTAAAAATTGGGTTAACTGAAGAGTGAAATAAAATTGGCGCTACAATTTTATTTCAATTCTAAGTAATTATAACCTATGTGTGGAAGTTGGGGTGGGACCCACTACATCCTAACTCCACATGGTGGAATATTAGTGAGTTGGACCCCACACGAGCCCCACACCTTCTTTTCCTCTAAACCCCCTCTTAATTTTGGCAACCCCCACCCTTATTTTTGTAACTCTTCCACATTAATGCATGCCAATTAAACACCTACTTAATTTGACAATGAAAGTTTAATTAATTAGGTGAATTCATGTTTTGAATTTTAAAAAATATTGTCATGAGTAATAAAATAAAGAAAAAAGCCTTATTTTATTATTGTTGTATCGTTGTGTGGAGATTTTGGGAGAGATTACTCAAAGTCTTGAGGATCTTCATCTAATTCGTCGGAGAATGCGAAGAACGCCAAGACTTCGACAAAGAACGTCGTCACCGCAAGGAGAGATTGATGTGTCATCTCTTCTCCTCTCCGTATCCAATGTTTGACACCTTTCCCGAAGAACAACATCACACCTTCCTTTGTACTTCTTTCCGCGTCAAAGAAAGGGAGACACCGCTCCTCCTTGGACGATCTCCGTCATCATTTAATATGCTTGTCCTCGCGATGCCGTTTTCCGTGATGTCGTTTTCCGCGACGCAACCTTTCGTGAATCTCTTTGAGGTAGGGGTTTGTTTTTATGTTCGTGATTATTTCTGACATTCATCGTTAAATAATTAGCCGCTTGTTATCGAATTAATGGGAGGAGGTCGGACCGCACAAACATGGCTGACCCTCCTCCCCTTTGTTATTGTTTTACTTCGTTATGGATTGGAATGGAGGTGACGCGGTGCCATCGCACCACGCAAAAATGAAGGAACAGTGGCCAGTGCGGGCTATGAAGAAGGAGCATGGCGTCGTCGCGCCACTCTGTTGAGACAGAAAGGGGCCGCGGCATGAGTTAGGTTGCGGTCGTGGGGCGCGGCGCTGTCGCGCTGCGCCGGATCTTCATGGAGGGTCATGGACGGGGCGGGCTGCAGCGGAGGCACAAAGAACCATCGCGATGTACCAATCGGACAAGGGTCGCGGCCTAAGGCCGCGGCGGTGCCGAGGGCGGTGGTCGTAACCATCGGGTGCCGGTGCTACAGGAGGCGGGACCAATAGGTCCTGCGCGGCAGAACCGGCTGACCGGATCCGGGAAAACCGGGGGTTTGAACCCCAGACCAGTGCAGCAAGGGTAGACCCCCACGGGTCCACTATTTGGTTCGAAGGGGGAGGCGTCCTCCCCCCTTCCACGTCTGCTCAACACGCGGGCGCCCGCACTGGGCCGAACCGGCCCTGCCAGGCCAGACTGCCCGTGCCGGGCCGGGCCAGCCGCGGTGGGCTGGACCCCGGTGCTGGGCCGGGCTGTACCGGCTGGGCCTGACCCGGACCCGGGTCGGGTTGACCCGATTCAGGCTGACCCAGGGGTATTGGGTCGGGTCGGACCGGGCCTGAACCCCCTGTTTTCTGACAGATTTGTTCAAACACCCATAACATGGGATACCGACCTCCGATCGACGCAACATCAGATGCGTAGCGATCCTTGGAACGAGGCGGTCTTTTCGGTATATTACACTCAACATTTTGGAGAACATTGGCTATGGTCGGGATTGTTCGAACACAAAACCAACCTGGCCTTCAGAGCAGAAACGCTTATAACTTGAGCTCCAGACATCCGATTGACGTGTCGTCGACTTTGTTAGATTTATCTTAGTGATAAGGTTATTTTGGATTATTCTGCTTGATGTTTGTGCATAGTTGGAGTACAGTGGGGTTGGTTTTGACTTAAAAACCAACCGGGCCCCTGTTACGAAAAAACCAATAACTCTCAGACTGGGTGTCCGATTGACGTGTCATCTATCGCGTTGAGTTCCTTTTGACAAGATGGAACATTGGGATTCATCAACATCGGGCTACATGTCAATTGATGTATCGAACCCCTTTGCTTATGGAGCGGACCCTCCCGGAATCGTGCCTGCTGTGTGCGGGAACCCTAGAGGTGGCTGCGACTGCGACGACGATGACAACTGTACTGGGATCCTCTGTGGGTTCGGTAGTGACGACAACCATATTGGAATCCTCCGTGGGCTCGATGGCGATGACTATTATTATTGTATCCTACGTGGGTCCAGTAGTACTTGACTACTGTTCTTGTATCCTATGTGGGTTCAACAGTATTTGACTATGTACTTGTATCCTATGTGGGTCCGGCAGAGTAGCTGGTCTTGTATCCTTTGTGGGTCCGACAGCATAGTTGGTCTTGTATCCTATAAGGGTCTGACAACGTAGATGAATCAATGTCTACATCTGATCATCTATATCGCCTTACGCAGAAGTATACATGTGTGAGCTGAGTATTGATTTTCAATTATTATCTTCGATATGATTGTTTTTCTATCCTGTGTGGATTGGGTTGTGTTATCCTATGTGGATTGGATTGTGCTATCATGTGTAGACTAGATCGAACTTGGGATCATATGTTGTAGCCGAATTGGATTTGAAGACTTAGGTATATGTATGGTCATATACCTAAGTAGGTTTGGTTGATATTTCATGATTATAAATTTTCTTTGTGGATTATCCTTCGTGGATTCTAGGAGACCTTCGGGGGTCTCGGGGTCCCTACTGAGTAGTGTATATTCACACCTGCATGGGCTATGCCCACACTACGTTGTGTTGGATGCAGACGACGGACAACACTGATCGAGGTAGGAGCTCGTGGATCTGGACGGTACCTGGATGTGGATCACTGGACGAGACGTACACGGAGCGGACGGCTGGAGCTGAGGAGTGGAGGAAACTATCGGTACCCACCATTCAGGTGGGATTTCAAGAGGATGGCTTGGTGTTGTTGCTTTAGTTTCTTCCAGTGTTCTCTCTTTTCAGTTGTACTTTACTTTCAGTTGGGTTTTTATTCTGGCCCATTTATTTTCCAGCACTTACCTTTGTACTCAGTTTACTTAGTGTTTACTTCTTGCATACTCTGTGGTGTTTGTTTTCTTACATAAAGGAAATACCTTCCCTAATATCGGGATTTACGCCTTTAGTGCTAGTCTCCAGCCCCTGGCCTATGGAAGGCGGGCTTGGGGTAGTCACGGCACAGGTCCTGAGGGTGGGTTGTGACAGTTAAATATAATAATGTAGACCTCAACACATCTTTTC
Source organism: Viscum album (assembly GCA_963277665.1). Lineage (NCBI taxonomy): Eukaryota > Viridiplantae > Streptophyta > Magnoliopsida > Santalales > Viscaceae > Viscum > Viscum album. Next base: position 1,666,403,299 of record OY728137.1, read on the forward strand.
ATTAAAAAAAAGATCATTATTAGAAATGATCATCCTTGGGACTCCATGGAGTCTCAAAACCTCCTCCAGACACGACCTCGACAAAACATCCAATATCCTTGACTCCACAATATCTATATAGTTCATTTTTTATAAAAGATCCACTACCACCCAAATAGCCGAATTTCACCCACAAAGTAGAGGTAAAATAGTAATAAATTTCATTGAGAAGTCCTCCCACTTCCACTGAGGAATATCTAATGGCTGGAGAAAACCAATGGGGACCCAGTGCTAAGCGTTGACCTTCTCACAGACCAAACAACGAGACACAAACTCCATAACTCCATGATTGACCCCTATCCAAAAAAACTGACTCCTCAAGCCTCGGTACATCTTTTCGATGCCCGGATGCACCACCAAATGTGAACTATTGAACACTCTGAGAACCTTCTCATGAATTTACAAAATAATAGATAGCCTTCTGTGATAAAACAATAGGTGTTGTTCACCCTCAAACCTACCATCGTGGGCCTCTCTATAAACAACTTGGTCTCTCCAAACCTTCAACTCGTGATCCCCCAACTAGGACTCATTCACCATATGCACTAGAGGTTACTGCAACATCATCTGGAAAAAACAACATCTTCCCCCAACTTCTCCCATATCGAGATGTAATGTTGAATGTTCATCCATAACTCTCTATGAATCAGAAGATTTATGCACTGCTTCACTACATGACTTCCTACTCAGAGAATCATCTACAACATTCCACTTTTTAGGGGTATACAAGATTTTAAAGTCATAATCATGTAAGAACTCCATCCACTGACACAGTCACAAGATTAATTCGCACTATGAAAAAACATACCTTAGGCTCTTATGACTGGTGAAAACCACAATGTGCTCTCCAATGAGGTAATTTCTGCCCAAATTCTGAGAAAACACCATGGATACCATCTCAAGGTCATGGGTGGAATAGTTACGTTCAAGGGGATACAACTGCCAAGACCCATATGAAACAACAGATCTCTATTGCATCAGAACACAGCCTAAACCTAGATGCGAAGCATCGTAGAAAATATCAAATTGAACTCCCTCTTCTAGAAGACATAGAACTAAAGAACCTACTAACTTCTCCATCATATTACCGTAATCTTCATGAAACTAATCAGTCCACATGAACACATGATCCCTCTTGTTCAATGTTGTCAGAGGAGTTTCTACCCGAGAGAAAATATCTATGAACCTCCTGTAGTATCCTGTAAGACCAAGAAAAATTCACACCTATTTCACTGTCTTGGGGTATTCACAAAAAAAAACTGAATATATCCTTGATGGAAAGACATCTAATCCCTACTAGGACACAAAATTCCCCATTAAATGATCATTTGAAGACTAAAAAACACAATTCGAAAACTTCCCATACTACTGATGTTGATGAAGAACTCCCAAAACGGTGTGAAGATGCTCTGCAAGATCTTCCTCAAACATAGAGTACAGAAATATGTCATCGATGAAAGCCACCACAAACTTATCTAGGATATCACGGAACACCACGTTCATCAATTCCATGAACACATTTGGAGCCTTCATCACACTGAATGGCATTACAACAAACTCGTAATACCCTTGACGGCAACACAAAGTAGTCTTTGGGATATCCTCATCCTTCACACGCATCTGATGATATCCTGACCGCATGCCGATCTTTTAGAACCATCCTAAACCCTATAATTGATTGATTAAATCATCATTACCTGTAATATGATAGGGACTCATTAATTTCCTTGGTTTAGTAAACGATAATCGATACACAACCGCAAACATCTATCATCCATATTCAGGATCAAAACAAGTGCACCTCATGGTGACACACTCGGCCGAACCAAACAACATTGTAATAACCATTCATGATTTATATGTATCTCTCATAACTCAGATTGGGACATCTTATACAGAGACATAGGTAAAGGGGACACAATTGGTTGTAGCTTGATCCCAAAATCGATCTCTCATCAAGGGGGTAATGCTACAACATCTTCTAGAAGGAGATTAGTGTACTCTTCTTCGACCCTAGGAAACACCAACTATTGATCATTTTAATAGATCGACATAATCTTAGCCATACTATATGATATGGATGGAACACGCCTCTGAATCATCCTAGGCTCCCACTCACAAAAAACCGACATTGGTTATCCATCTGCACCAAAGAACATAACCTACCTCTTGAATCAATCAATGATAGCCTGCACTGAATACAACCAATACATTTCAAGGATGACATAATAATGTTGTATCCATAAAAATAAGAAATATCCCCAAGAGTGGTGCTGCCCCAGTGTTAGATCAGTGTCTTAACATACTTCAAACAAGTCAACTCGAAATCCAACTGGCATAGTCAATGCCAAGGGAACTAAAAGCCCCTCTACCTAATGTCCTAAATCATGAACTAAAATGGGTTATATGAAGGAATGTTCCACTCCTGAATCAAACAAGGAAATCAGAATTTTAGAAAAAATGAAATGGGTACCTCGAACGATGTCTGGATCACATGGAGTTGGCAACACTAAATCATGAAGCTGACCTAGACGTCCCCCATGACCTCTCACACACGGATGACAACCACCACCATGGTCGCGCTATACTCCATGAGGAAAACGATCATCACAAGGTTATCCTATGGATGCCACAACCATCCTCTTCTGATCTAAAGCTGGTGTAACCAGCTGCTGCTACCTAGGTTGAAACTGCCTCAAAGAAGGAACCTGGAGTATAACACCTCGTGCATTGGTGACTGCATTGAATGATTGGGGACTCTAAATTCCGATGACCTTGAACACTACAGGAAAAAAAATCACATGATTCATTGGAATATTCCTAAGAGATGCTGCCTCTAGATAAACATGATGGAGAGGGCTAGGACCAACCCCCTGCTGAGAAGAAACAATTCTTCCTAAAAAACTACGGACCCCAGACAACAACTCTTCTTCATGAGTAATAATGATGACCCCCATCTCCTGATGATCTTGTTCTAGCCAATGATTTTCGATGACCTCTTCCCTCACTAACTTCTCACAATATGTCTTCAATATAAATGGGTTTACCTGGAACTGTATCTCTAAACATATTCCCTCCTCGAAATTCCTCTCCCTAGACTCCTCATCTAGAAACTGGTTCGAAGCATATCATAAAATGATCCTAAAGCAGATTCCAAATTTTCACACATTAGAGATCTCTTATAGAAAGGTAAGAAACTCCTGGAGACTAGATTCCTTCATAGTCGAAGAAATAAACATGACACTAAAATTGCCTCAGAAATCCTCCATTGAGATCACCGACTCCTCATGATCCCCAAGGAACAAGAACGACAACTTCCTCGCTTCTCCATACAGCATCGTCACAACCAAGGAAACCAAGTGCTCATTATGAAGATGGATCCAACTGAAGCCTTTCTCAATTTCCACCAAACATTCTTCCATTACTGCATTAGAAATAGAGCAATTTTACTTTTGTAGAATTTCGAACTAAAACTCTCAGAAATTCCTCCTATGTGTGTCATAGTCGTTAACCTCTACCATATAAGAATCTGATGGCATAACCTACTAAAAATCTACTATGTGATCCTAACGAGGACGTCGACCTAAAGTCATACCTTTAAAATAAAAAACATTTAGTTATCTGAATCCTAGAATATGTAAGACTCAAAATTAATTATCTAATTTTTTTCTTTTATTCTATTTAGGTTATCCTATATCATGTTCTACCATTCAAACATACACACAAATAAGAATGATCCATCAAAATTATTTGTTCACTACCCTCAAACTAGTATCAGCTCATTACGTAGCCATATCAAACATAAATGTTAGTGGATCAAATCACAGGGGGCCCTAAACACCTATGTATCATCCGATATCCAGTATTTACATCACTTTATAAACATTACTGATACTATTGACCTACCAACCCATGAATACTCACCTCTTCCTAACACCCAACTCCATTCTATCACTTAACCAGACCTCAAATACAAATCGGTCACGACCCCCTCCCTATATGGTCTACCTCTCTGGGGTAGGCAATGTGAGAAGGGAGATAATGACCCTTGAGCCCCGCCTCTAGTAGGTGTTGGGCTGGCAACTAGCACAGTGGATATAGTAATCTCAAAAATGGGAGGCATTACCCTCTAAGATAACACATTTGAAAGTTTTAAATTTGATAGAAACCAACTAACTCCAACTCATAATGAAATATAAAAAAAATACCAGGTACACATATGTAATTTCATGAAAAACTACTACAACTGAATGGTGAAAAACTGAAAATTCCAATGAAAAGTAAAAAGAAAAACATCTTCTATAAGCCCGATCATCTCATGCAACCCCAAGTTAGAATAAATAACTTATATCACTATCCTAATAGATGTGTCCTGAAAAAATAGTATATATACACATAGGTTATGTATAATAGTATAATCTGTAGGATCCTCCCCAGAGACCCTCGTGAAAAAGTTAATAATGTATACTAAAGAACAATGAATAATAAGTGAATCTAACTTGTCACATAAACTTGTATACTAACTTCCCACCCTCACCATGGAAACTCTAATAATGTATTTAATACAAGATTATATAATATAATAAAGAATATATAGGGTACCCTGATACTAATTCCCCGCTAGTTTTCCACTTTGCCACAACATCACACATCCAAAGCCATCTCCCTCTATAAAGTCATACCCACATACACTTGGGTGAAGCACCAGAACATGCACCTCGAGTAACAAAACCACCACATCCATGTAAGAATAGTAACTAGGTATTGTTTGGGGCCACAACAACTCACATAATGTGTATCATATGTCAGGCATTATACCTCCAGCCATTACATCCCACAAACCACGTAAAGACACTCAATCCATCATATTCTATACACATTAAACCTATTGTAGTCCATAAGAAAGTAAATTTAGAATATGTGTGTGTTAATAACCACTGGCCATTACATCCCTCTAATCACATATATGAATAAAAATAATAGTTGTGCCTATGAGAAAAATCAACTACCTAGGGAAGAGAGTGAGGCCAAAGGGGGATGTCGGCCATCCATCCTCTCCCCAGGATGTTGGGGAAAACACCCCCACCCCCCACTCCCATGGATCAGAATCTCAGGGGTGTCTGTTTCCCTAACTAACTAGGTGGTGTAGCATACAGAAACACAAAAATAATAGAATATGCTCTAGCTCACAACCACACTATGGGAATAACATATTATTATACTCGACTACAACTAAAACATCTTAAACTCCTGAATGTCACGTATAAGACTGGGTATCCAATAAGCACACAACCATTTAAAGAGAATTATTACATTACATAATTCACTTTTTATGATTTTCACATTACATTCACTAATTTTTTAAACATTAATTAACTATTAACAACTTCAAAATTATATTTCATTAGATTTACAATCACAGTCCATTGTTACATTCATTAGTGACCTCAGCATTGCGTCCAAGCTAGTTCTTACCCCATTCCATCATTTATTAAAAACATTATTTCTTTTCCATAATCCTAGAAATTCATGAAAAACAATATAATATATTAAACACAAGGGGGCTCAACATGGTGAGTAGGTGGACTAGTCATCGAGTCATTGATGCCAATAGTAATCGAGTAGACCCATCCTCCCATTGGAATCTAAACATGGAAAGCACATTGCATACCCCACGCATCCTCTTCCCTTATGGGTGGAGGGTATGAAATCTAGATACCATGATTAGTTGGGAAAGTAGTTATGATAAACAACGTAGATGAAACAATAAGAATCCAAACATTCACATCCAACCTGTTCCATCATCTCTGATGTCCTCCCCGACACCTGCATGCATAAACTGATGCATCTTGGCACTCTATGTGTCAACTACTGTCCCAACCAATAGTCCACACTACCACACATATCACAAGATCCTTATAGGATGACCTCACAACACAAGTAGTAGGAAACCAAAAATCATATCAAAAGGGATCTGGTACCTTAAACAAAAAATATGGTTACTAATATCCCTATAAGGAATTAACTTTTATCAAATAAAAAGTTCTTTAATCTATCTTGAATTAACTGATTATTTATTCGTAGGTTACCACTTGAGGAAACATAAATATTAAGCTATCAAAACTGATTAAACTTGCTTACTTCAGAAATTTGATTAACATAAAATCACAACAACAACAACAAGATTAATTTACAGACCTCTTTATTATTATCCAACCAGTTTTTAGTTAATTTCATCTCTAGGTTCATTAAAAATTTCTATCATAAACTAAAATATAAAAATCAATAATAGATATTACACGATCTAGAAAAACAAGAGGCATTACCATATGATCGAGATAAATTACTTTTTCTGGACAAAATATTTAATATGTCAATTCCATTGTGTTCTAGTGGGATAAAACATGATAACTGTACAGTTGCATGTGATAGAAAAGAGAAACAACAAATCTCTTAAATCAAATGGTTCTTGATGTAGTTTGTACTAGAACAAGCCACACAATTGGTTGTGATCTCCTTCCGAAATGACAATTGTATCCACCCGAGGATGCAAAGAAAACACCACACTGGTCAACACCACATAAAATTCACTATGAAAATGGAGAATTCATTTCATAAAAGGAAAAGGATAAATAGTAGGAGGCCAACCCAAAAAATGGATATAGATCCTAACAAAAATAGAAGATTGACAGATACTACTAGGATGCTTCAAAAATAGTGGTGAACCAATCCAAGGAGGAATGTTTGATTGGACAAGTCAGACATGAAGGATTGAAAGGTTTAAGCATCTTGCACTAGATAACTATGAGGATGAACTAGGGAGGAAGTTATGTCATCCCTTTTGATGATTAAATAGAGTAATAGTTTAAGATATGTTGGATTTTCAAATAACACTAGATCGAAATAAACCACATTTTTTGACGAAGGAAAACCATCCTAATCCTTAGGAAAATTAATTTACAATTTATTACCTTTAAATCATCCTTGGAGTCCTTAAAATGATTCTTTAAATACATTTTATCAAAAAGGAAATGTCATAGGTGAGAAAATGTAGGATGATGGAAATACTGTACATCAAAATCAAAATTTGGAAAAGGAAACATAGGATACCATTAGAACCTCACCATTCTGAAAAAACTGTTCATGAACTCAAAATTTTGCAAAGGAAATTGAGGCTACTATTAGAACCTCACCCTTCTGGAAACATTTTTCATGAACTCATAACTTCTAAAGGGAAAGAGTGGCTACCATTGGATCCTCACATATCTGGAATCATTATTTATGAACTCAAAATTTGGAAAAGAAAATAAAGGATACTATTGGAACCTCAACTTTCTGGAAACATTGTTCATAAACTCGAAATTTGGAAAAGAAAATAGAGTCTACATTTGGAATCTCAAATTTTTTGGAAACACTATTCTTGAATTAAAAATTTTGAAAAACAAATAGAGGATAATGTTGTGACCTCTCCATTCATGAAACACTATTTATGAACTCAAAATTTGGAAAATGAAATAAAGGATAATGATTGAACCTAACCACTCTAGAAACACATTTCATGAACTCAAAATTTGGAAAAGGAAATAGAGGATAACATTGGAACTTAATACATAAGCATTCCGATGACACTGTTCACATAAAGATTCTATTAGAATATTTCATAGAATCCTACCAATCACACTGTTAACATAAAGCTACTATTGGAACTATTCACAGAGAGTATTGATGACACTGTTTAGAGGAGTCTACCGTTATAACTGTTTACAGAAGCCCACAGATGACTTTGTTCACATAAGGATACCATTGGAAATGTTTACATAAGCCTATAGATGACACTATTAACATAAGGCTACTGTTGGAACTGTTCACATAATATACCAATGAAACTGTTCACATAAGTATACCGTTAGTACTTTTCACATATGCCCACCGATTACACTGTTTATAGAAGGCAACCATTGGAACTATTCACATAAGCCTACTGATGACACTATTTACATAAAGCTACTGATGAACCTTTTCACAGAACTAGAAGCACTGTTCACAGAACAAGAAATTTGGAAAAGTCTTAGGGATATGTCACCTTGACCTCCCGTAGCACCTTAGATGCCAGATTTCAACAATGGAATTGCCCAGAGAGGTCCATTCCATTACAATAACCCCATTATATTATACAAATTTTTGAATCATTTTTTTTAATCATAAAACATCTATATAATTAATAAATATTATAAAAATTCAAAACTAAATATTTTGGAAAATGGTATGAAGGATCCATTTAAGAAATAGTAATTAATATATAATATATTTAAAATGAATTATATGAATAGTTTTTTAATATTAAAAACATTATTAATAGAATCCTAAATAATATAGGGACATATATGAAAATACCATGAATCTAAGAGACAAATATTGTATATTTTCATTAAAAATATATATTCCATGTTTTGAGTACATATTGATGGGAAATTCAGAGGAAAACATATCACCATTAAAAATACCCTTTAGATATTAATTTTTTTTTAATATGGTAGATATAATAAAATAATATATTTATGAAATATTTCATCATAATAAATCATGGTAAAAATGTGATAAGAACGTAGAACACACATTCCATGTGCGTATTCAATCGTATCCTCACTAACAAAATCTATAAAAAAATAATTTATTATTATTTTATAAAAATATCATATTAGTACCAATAATAGCTTTTATGGTTTACTTATAACATTTAATCCCATATTATTTATTAACTATACACTATCATCATCATTGTTGTTATTAATGTGTTCATGTTCCATGTATATTTATGCATGTTGTTTTATTTCAATGTAATTTGTTCATGGTTCATTAATATAGATAATGATAATTATTAAATTAATATTCTTTATTTACTATATTAATCTTTCAAACTATTTTTTTATATTTGTTATGGAAAATTAATTAAATCAGTATATGGAAACGATATTCTATACATAAGATCAATTGATGTTTCAATAATTGGATAAATGAATTGGATGAAAGGTAACTATATTTTTAAACTAAAAATCATTTTAATATTAAAAATTTCAAATAAATACATTATGTTTATCATAATAAATAAAAATGAATTTAGTGGATTATGAAAGAACCATATCCCTATATAGAAGAGGTCATCCAGATGAATGTATGAGCTATACATACCTCTCCAATTTGATTATGAAATTCGTGGAGTGGGTTTTCCATACATGTTTTAAAAAATAAATGTTATTATGATACAATATTAATCAATTAGTATGATAATGAAAAATTAATATCAGGTAGAATAATAAATAAAAATGGAAGAGTTTGGTAATTTGTAATATCTCTTTTGTGAGAGACATACATTCTTATACAACTTAACAGCTGTGGATTAGACATTATAAAATAATAAAATCATAATGGTAAGGTAATTAATATATAATTAATTTTTCAGTATGTCACAGGTGATAAATAAGGCCAAAATGGTGTGAAATTGTTAGTATGTGAGGTTCCCTATTATATGTTATGGGAAAACTACACATGTAATAAATGAAAATATTTTTATGAAATACGTCAATTTAATATAAATGTGGATAAAATTTTAGTTTAAAAATAAAATTTGGTTCAATATTTATTTATTAAAAATTATAAGACATGTTATTGTTGAAGTCATATCATTATCTCTTTAATTAACTACCATGTAAATTTGTTTTAATAATTTCCATGTTATTTTTTTCAATTTTAACTATTTAATATAAAAAAAAATTAGTTGATCATATAAAATGATTTAAATTATTTTTATTCAAAAATTTTGTTAAATTGTATATGTTAATAATCTTAATAGAGGTGGAATTTAATTTTTAATTATCTTAAAAACTCTAATTAAGAACTCTTTATCTAAAATATACTTTAACGTAAAAAACTCATTTTACATACATTAATATCCATGTCAGAAACATAAAATTACAGTTAAAATATATGGATAAATATAATATATATATGTGTGTTAAATAATTTGTTGATAGAAATAAAAATTCATTTTTATGATTAAAAAATACATTTTTTTGATGTTATCATAAAAAAATGATGATTGATGATAAAAATTAAAATTATAATATGAATAAGAAAAATAATGGTTCATGAATAACTAAATAAAATTTATAAATTTAAAACATACATATGTTACATATGGTTAAATTAAAAACATAATTGTACTTTTACATTAAATTTAATGATAGTGTTTTTCGAAAATATGTATTTTCACAACTCACTGAAATACATATTTATTTAAAACATTTCTATAAAATTATCGTTGGTAAAAAATTTCATGAACATTTAAAAAATTATATCTATCACGACATATTAATTTTATAAATACTAATAAATTAAATATAGTTTCATAGAACTCAATATGAAATAAAAAAATAATTTTGATGAAAATATAATTTCAAAGCATATAATTACATTACATAAAAATTTGTATCACATTATAATGATTTTAAAAATAAATATTTATTAGGAGAACCCCTTTTAATTATATATTTTACATAATTTGGTTTTTTAAAATTTATATTTACAAATTTTAAGTGATTTTATAAATAATTGATTTCTAATAGTTTATTTTAACTTTTTGTTTAATTTATTTCATTATATGTAATACATCACGTAATGGAAAAAATTTTAAATTTTGTTTTGTTATATAATAAAAATATTTAAATGAATCAATCACTAAAAATTATAGCACTATAATACAATAAAACGTTGAAATTTTAGCGTTACCTAATCCTTTGCATCCCAGGTTTCTTCCTCAAATTTTAGAATACTCTTTTGAACATTAAATGTTTGAGAAGTCTATTTTAGTCGAAATTTATATCCATGATCTTTGATTTCAATTATTTTTTATAATGGTAAATATAATTCTATAATGTTACAAATTTTTCTATTTGTTTATGTTATGGAAATGGTATATACTTACAAGGGATATAAACATTTAACACATGTTGAATATGATATTGGAATAGTTATAGTTATAAAAAATATCCTATTATCCCAATTCTATAAAATATATTAAAATAATCAATAACTATGAAATAAAATTCCCTTAATTCCAATTAACAAAACATTATTCAATGGAGAAATTAAAATTAATGCATTACAACAAAAATTCAATTCTAGATCTCACAGATGAATATATTCATTTGAGTTCTATATACAGAAAGATAAAATGTTGTACTATATAATATCTATAAAATTCTCTATAAGTTCATTTTCAATCATGGATGTAGATAACATTCATAACAAATATACACCTATCTTATTGATGTTCTAAATTTTTTTCTGTAGAAGGCTTCTTAAGGAATCATATTAATGATCAATCAAAATCTATTGTTATAAGATAATATAACCTAGGGAATTATTTAATTTATCAAACATTAACATATTATTTTTGTGATACGAGCATAACCTATATGTTCAAAATAGTCTACAAAGAGTAACTATATGTATGAATATGATATTCTATAATGAAACACATCATTACATCCATAGACTACTAATAAATTCATAATAAATCAAGGGAATCCGTATTTCTCGATAATATACAGTATAATGTCGTAATATATACAATCATAACCCTTCCATAATGTATGTCTTATAATAATGATCATTAATGTGATATAATATATTAATAAAATATCGTGCTTCTAAAAAAATTTCATATATAACCCAAATTACATAAGTTTATATAGACGTTATTGGGATTCTGGATAATGAATCCATGGTCATTTTTCCCATTTCCATTCTAATAGGGCTAATATTTTTAACATTCCTTTAGAATTATATCTCTCGATATTTATTTTTTTCATAATATTCAATAGGAATCATACTCCACAATATCTCCCTTCATGATATCCAAACATAACAATTATTTCTCATATATATAAATCTTCATACCTCTATAATGAATTATGAATTGTGATATATGATATTATTCTAAAAACTATTTCTTAAGTTATGGTATTTAATGGAAAAATACTATGTTATTGATCCCTAATCTACTGTTATAATAATATTTTTAATCATGTTTTGGTTTTTATAAAAATATTATTTGATATTTTTTAGATCATAAATAGAGGATAAAAAAGGAAAACCATTTAATACCCATATATTAATAGTTTATATGAATAGTAAAAAAAATTGTACATATATTCGATAATTTTATATTCTCAATATTAATCATAAACAATCTCATTACATATGAGATTATAACATAAAACTATTACATCAATTATATCATTCACTATAAGCACTCGATCATCCTACAAAATTATTTAAAAGTTTTTATACTTTTGTACTATATTTAATGTAAAAATATATAATAAAATAAATTGTTTAATTATAACATCTTTCACTAATTTCTTAACATCTTATTGTTATTATCATTATTTCTAGTGTTAACTATATTATTTTTCAAAAATGATGTGGTTTATTAATAATAACAGTTTTATATTGATAATGGTTCCCTCATCACTATAATTTTTATCATAATGTAAATATTATCTATAGTAATTAAATAAAAATTTATAAAAAACGATTTAAATTAGTGATAAAAATGAACTATATGGAGGAAGTAGTCTAAATATATGGTTGAGGGATAATATTTTATCACACCTTATTGGGTAATTAGTGTTGAATCATTGTTATATAGTCTTAATTTGATCATAGTAATTTGATAATGCAACATTAATTATAATTTTATAGATAAAATATTTTTCTATGATATAGAAGATAAAATAATATTCAAATATCATTATTATGATTTATGTGTTATCGTTAAGATAAATCCTTTGGAATGTAACTGATTCCATAAATGATTGGCCTTCTAATATGGAAAGTTCTCTTTTGTAAGTTGATGGAATAAAGGAATGTTTTTATTATGTAGTGATTAATTAGATGGATATAGTTTTTTGAATAAAGAGTTATTAGAGGATCCCTTTAACAAATGATATGTTGGGAAAAAATGGATTTTTAAAAAATATTTATATTCTATAGGATAAATATAATTGGAATGTTTCTCCAAATTTATATATATAAAGAGGTAATAGATGATAAGTATTATTTATATTCATCCAATATGAATTAGTCATTTGTGTGTGGATCACATACCCTTAACATTGGTTTTCATCTATAGTAAACTTTTTTTTTACATCAATAAGTTATAAAAATCCTAATATATTTAGTATAAAATATGAAGAAAAACGAATTTTTCATTTTAAAATTACATTAATTATATAGATTCGCAATATGGAATTCATTTTTTATGGTTGAATTTATATAAATTTTATATTTTTATTTTATATTTTTATGCAATCCCCAATGATAAAATTTATTAGTCAAATTATATATTATGAATAAAATTTATTTTACATTTACACAAATGATATATAAATTAAATAAAATTATCAGATAAATTATAGACATATATTTCATATATCACACCAAATAATAAAACATAGTATAGTTTATAATGAGGTTGATGAAATGTTTAAATGTTATTTTGATGAATATAGAGTTTTGATGATGTCATTTTCTTGTTAGACTAAAATTATCTAAATTATATGATTTATTATTTTCCAATGACTCTAAATAGATAAAAAAAAGATGAACATAAAATATTTTTTAATTAAATTATAGTTTTCGAAAATCAGTTCTAATAAATCATTAATGTTGAGATAAATTCTGATCAAATAATTCATTCCTTAATATTGTATCTTGCCTAGCCTTTTTGCATTTGAAAGGAAAACCAATGAAAAGTGACCTCCAAACAAAATATTTTTCAATTACTCTCATATGTATATTATAATTAATCAAATAATACAATGATAGGTTTTATTAAATATTTAATTTTTAATACTTAAATAACATTGTTTTCCTACCAATTTTTACTAATACTCTATGTATGTATTTTCCTATGTGATTAAATGTACCTTAATATTATTTATACTTAATAATATTTATTCATTACCTATAATGATTCAAATATTTCAAACTCAAATTCATCCATCAACTCCAACAAATCAAAAAACACTTATCCATACTTGTTTTACCTCCCAATCATTGATTTGTTTATTATGATTTTTATAATAAAGATTAGAATATAATAATGACCCTGAAATATTGAATACATTTTTTATTTGAATAAATCAAACCACAGGGAATATCTTGTGTTAAAGAACTAAAATAATAAAAGTTAACGAAATTATAAAATATTATGACTAGATGTGAGATTGAGAAGCGACTCCATATACTCCCTATGGGGGTGAAAGACACTAATATCCATCATTTTCTAGAAACCCCCCCATAAATATTTTGACATAGTTCATCGGCTCATCAGACCCACAAAGTAGATTATCAGGGAATCATTATCATCATTTTATAGGAATTTTTGGCCTAAAAACACTTTTTTCTATTTTTCTAATTATTCTTATACCATTTCTTTTCATTGAATCATTTTGTTATCTAATTATGAGTACATATCTTCAAACACTATTACATTATTTATTAATGAAAAACAATGTTCTTGATTATTTTTATCTATATAAATCTATTTATCTATTTAAATTTCTTAATCATCCATATTTATCTTTATTTTGAGTATCCTTTTATAATCCTTAATTCTATATGGGGGACCCAACTAGTATATTTTTCATTAACCATACCCACTATTCAGATATATCATTATATCATCCTAAAAATATCTACCATTTGAAACTATTTTAAGAAAACCCATGAATTCGGTAGATCCAACACACAATACTCCTCTTATCTCACACATATAGTATGTTGGAGTTTTTTGTAGTGAATAAAACATGACAGATGATCACTTCTTTCTTTAATTTCTTACTACTCCTATTTGAAGAATCTGTTGGATTTATATTTTTTTCCACTAGTATTTGACATCATTTTTACTTATTAATTTCAAATTAATCGTGCATCCATACACATCATGAATCATCATCTTCTCAAGAATTTGGAAATTGGAATAACACTACACATGATGGAAAAATGTAATATCATTCAACATTAATAAATTGAGAAAAATTGTTCAGTGATTGGTCCATAGTGCAGTTTCACTTTTTGATTCACCCTCAAAGTGATTCAATGAGCTAATGGTATCCTATTATATAGAGGTGTTATAATGTCATGTGGATACAACGGTTTATAATCATCTTCTTTAAAGGTCATGTGGAACATAGAAAAAACTGAATTCATTGAAATTGTGGTCATGAATAAATACTTGTTGGTTGATTAAGTTGACAACATTTTGGTAAGTATAAAAAATTCACTTATGTGGGGTCATACCACATTTATGATATTGAATGTTATATGATAATATATAATCAATATTGTTCCCACACCCAATATTATATTTTATGGGTGTTAAAGGATGCCTATGTACACTATTGATGCACTATACATAGGTTTCTAATCAAATCTTCACTGTCCTAAACAAAATGATCTTGTGTGATAATTCCAACATGTGTGTGTGTGTGTGTGTCATGTGCTCCTCTAAATTGAAATATTATGACATTCTATGTGGGTGGATATGTTTTTTAACCCATCATGTTGTTACTATGTAAAATTTTTAACATGTGTTTAGGTCCATCTTATGCGGGATGGTTTTATTACCTAAACAAACTATAAATTATTACAATAAAGTCCTATTACTAGATAAAATAAATATTTTATATATATTTAATTTTTCTCTAAAATTTTGTATGTAATTTATTTCAAAACCATAGAATGTGATGAAATATTGAAAAATTCATAAAAACAATTAAAATATCTTTTCATTTACTATTTCAATGTGATATAAAATGTATGAAAAGTATAATCTCATCAATTGAAAAGACATTTAAATTTATTTTGCATAAGAATATATTTCCAACATTTTTTTTTGAATTCCAACAAATGATAACAGTATTTAAAATTCATACTGGATGAGATATACAATTATCAATGGAGGAAATTAATTTTAAAATTTCATATTTGAATATTTTAAATCAATAGCTCACTATAATTAGTATATTTAAATTTCCAATGGTAAAATTTGGATAATATTATACCTTTTAACAATGTCTCTTAAATTTTATTTATTTTGTATTGCAATCATGGAAAATCTCACTATTAATATTTATATCAGCACATAGTGTAAAATTTAAAAGTATTTCCCCTTACAGGTAGATTAAAATTACTAAATATATAGACATGAATAATTCATATAATCTCCACTTAGTGTAGAAAAAACATGAAAAAATCATATGAACTTAATAATTAGGATTATATGACATTAGTTTTAAAGGATGTTATGAATTTTACTAGAATAATGTTTTTAATAAAGAGGTATATATATTTATATATTAATTTATAATTAATATACCATATTATTATATTTTTCTATTTTAAACATGACTTCAATAGCATGACCATGCTCAATTTAATGACAAGAAATGTTGTTGAAAAATTAATTTATTACCAATATATTATTTTTATTCATCTCATTTATTAAAATTTTCTAAATTATTTTATTATGTGACACACCCATCTCTTAGCCCCAAATAATGGAAATAATTATCCATGTTATATTAATTATTGATCCTCCAATGATCATCCAATTATTATTCATTATTTTTTTACTAAAAGGGTAAAAAATTCAATGAATAATGACAAGAACCTTTTCTAAAAACAATTGAATCATCCAACACCTTTTCCACTCTAAAAAATTAAATAATTTGAGTAAAACTAACCCCCCCACCCATGAGCATTAAATATCATTGAAAAATACTATATTTATAGTATTGGGTGTAATTGTATTGTAATATGGATTCTTACTGCCAATGGTAGTTACTAGTATGTAGAGGATAAAAGTTAGAACAATTTAATCTATGTCTCATAGATAAATGATAAATAAATAAAATACAATAATAATATTTATAGTGATTTATTAAATGGTTTTTCTAAAAAGAGTAATGTATGATGGTATAATTTTCAATGTTCTCCCAAAAAATTAACGATGCATTATTTGAAAAATTATCCAAGAAACCATTCAAAAATATGAGCTTAAGATTTCCAAAAAAATATATCTGACAAATTATAATAATGTCACATTAACAAAAATTATATTATAAAATTAAAATAATTTGTTATGGTTGTGATATTTAATCTTAAAATTATTGTAAATAAATTTTACTGATTTATTTAAATCAAATTCTCAAGGTTACCTCTAATAATACAATCTACCCAGATTATATAAATTCAATTCTCTAAAAAAATGGGTGGAAAAATGATGCATTTTTATGTAACAAAAAATCTAAGTGTCATGGATCAAAAAAATTAAAATATTTATAGTAATTTATTTTTATTCTTTTATGTTTAAAATTAAATATATGTTATATATGAGACTGGTTGGGATAATAAATTTAATTCCTACTCCAATTTCATATTAAATAGGATTTTAATCAATTCCATCATGACATTGGGCTTCATGAAACTAAAAAATTAATCATATTTTGAACACAAACGATCCAAAGAATTAAAATTAAAAAATGTTGACTGATATGTATTTACAATATCTAAAATATTTTCCCTTGACAAAATACTATGAAAAAATAAATAAAAATGATACTAAAATCAATAATTAAATATAATATGGTTTTTTGGAAGACATAAACACATGGATCTTTTAATAGGATCTGGGTATATTACGTACTATCACATATTGAATGAATTCATCATTTTATTCTCATCTGATGGAACTCTTTAACATTTCCTCCACTTAATCCTGTATTTCTATCTAGATGTATGTTAATTAGTGGTTATCAAAAATATTGTGTAGAATTTATGTTCATGGGACTAGAATACCTTATACAACTCAACATATCATCCATTGTTGGATGTATGTCATAAAAATATACATTTATCTTGTCTTGTTTAGTAGAAACACATTCATCAAATTATTCTTTTCATGTTTGGACACATATCAAAATTATACATTGTTTAGTCCTATATTTTTTGGCATCATTATAATCCTCCATTTTTTAGTCTTCCTTGAAGTAATAATGGGTTCATATTCTACTAACTCTTCAGTACATTTCTAGAAATCCTCAATGTAATACTCAGTACATTTTTAGTCTTCTTCGAATGTGTGTTATTTTTTGAAACAGGTTGTTGTTGTGGTATGATTAGTTTATCCTAGTACGCCTAAGCTCAACATTAAATTACCATATATAGTTCATCATATTATTATTAGAGGATTGAAAATTATAAAATCAATTATATATATTACATAAACATTATTTTTTATAAAATAATCACCCAAAAGAACTAGTGAATGAATTAGAAAAAGTTATCTATTTAAAAATAAGAATACCTATACTTTGGGATTAAATTTTCTTTAAATAAATAATTTTTAAATACATTTTTCTCTTGAAATGAATGAATATTGTTTTACCAAAAGGCATCATCAAATCCTTTAGTCATATATATTTTGAAATTTATCATACTTAATCTATTATAACTAATAAAATATGGTATAGTTGTGTTATATGTTCAATAGTATGTTGACGGTGGTTATATATTCCAATACATTATAATATTTTAATTTTTAATAAAAACTAAAATTTAATAAAAAATAGTGTTGTTGAGATGCTAGACTAGAAAATAAATAAACAAGGAAAAAATAATGGATTTTTGATATTAGTGGATGGGTTTTCAAAAATAAAACCAATTCATTTATTTTCTGGGTGATTTCATCATATTTAAATATTCAAATATTCATAGAGTACATATCCCAGACTCATAATATTTTCTACAATGACCTATAATAACAAACAAAATTATTTACATATTGGTAATGATAAATTAGGCATGTTCATTGACCAAATGTTTTTGTTATGTAAGCTAGAAATATACACTACACATAATCACAATGGGTTTCCTCATATAATTATCCTAATTATTTATTTTTAATTATAGATTTTAATAGAATTAATATTAATTTAATACAATAAATTATGAATAATTAATAAGACATAAAAATTTATGTAGTTATTACTCAACCTTATCCCACCACTCAACCATGTCCTATGAAAACTAGCAAGCCATATTAAATAACTCAACCATTAATAAATTGAATAGGATTTATCAATTAAGGATTAGAAAAGAATAAAATTGTATGGAATAATTAATAGAAAATGAATAAAATGATGAGATTCATGTATGAATGAAGCTATTGCATAATGAAAATAAAAACAGGGAAATAACACATCATTTACTCTAAATATATAATTATTGATGATGATAATCCTCATACAAATCAATTTTTCTGATTTCAAATATATTTTCCACATAGTTTAGAGAACATCGTACCTACGTGGTTTTAATATGTTCATCATATCATCCCCCCAGCCCTAGGTTCCATCTGAACATAAATATCATACGATGTATTTTCGAATAGATGGCTAAAAAATTATAATTTTTTTTTTCAGTTTCTCTTTCATTTTATCCCTTCATTATTCTGCACATATAGTTGTTTTCTTATCAATATTCCATTGATTATCTAAAATAATATCTACATTTATTAATGGGAGATATTTAAGATGATTCTTATCATCAATATAAAAATATTTAATAGTTATGAATATGGTACACTAACAAATTTATCTTTTTTGTTTTGTATTTTGAAATCCATAGTCATATGAGAGGCCCCCATGTGGTGGATTTCCATTAAAAACCCTAATGTTTTACTATAGAAATTTTAAAAATTGATGAAATAGTGATTTATAGACCACAATATCCTAGCCCAATGTCATGGGAATCAATTATACAGTATGGATTCAATATATCATGCAAGGATTATATCGGAATTAAATACATCAAGTTATTTGTCAAAAAACCTCCTTTGATTGTAAATTTCATTTATAATTTAATCGTATTATTCTCCACAATGTACTCTCATTCCTATGGTATATCTAATAATTATTAAAATATATATATCCACATAATTTAATTTCCAAAACCATCATTTAATATCAATATCTCATGATGGTGAACCACTATTTCCTTCACCATCATCAAATAGAGAACTATGGTTTAGTGATTTGTGCATGGTTCATCATTCTTTATTCCCTTCATCCTCGTGTTGATTCTATGATGTAAGTATTTCCTATGGAGATATTGTTTAAATTTCACATGTGTTTTTTGAGAACATTTAGTAGCACATATTGGGATTCAACACGTAGAGATGTTTTCTTCAACATGAAAGGTGTGTCGAATAATGAATACCCATTATTAGGGTGGAATAACAATGTTTTCATAATTATATGTGATCCATATATATGGGTTCATCACACATAAATGATATCATTTGTTTAAAAATTCTACCAAATTATAAATTTTCCATTTTATCAACATCATGGTGGATGGGTTTCAAAAAATACCTAACTCCCCCGTTAAACCCCCATGTGATGTTGGCACTATCATACTACCTACACATAGACCTGAAACCCATGTTCTAATGTGTTCATGTGACCATGATTGTGAAATATGAGTTCTTATATGATATATTTATTTATACTTCCCAGTGTCTAGAATGACCATTTATCACTCATTCGGTGAATCATCATACTTTATCCCATGGTTTGTGCGAAATCTCCTTGTGGAAATTTGTTTATGTAAATATATATAAGAAAATTCCTAGAAAATACCAACAATAGATAACATTTTAATTTTTTATTATTAATTATTCATAATATATATATATTGACAAATATAAAATTCCATCTATATAATTTAAATTGTTTATAAATGGGTAAAAATAAATAAATGCTGACAAATAAAATGTAACTTTTCTAAAATAATTATGCAACATATGAAATAAGGATACATTAAATAATTTCATTATAAGAATAATAATAAATTAATTATATATCCTTGAATATATAATTAGTAATTTTTATTTAATAAATTATTTGATAGGGACTAATTTAATTTATTAATATAAAAACAAATTGCATTCATTTGTATGTATTTATTATAAAAACAATTTAACCAAAAATTTGAATGAAATAAAAAATAAAAAATAATCATTCATCCAATGTAATTAAATATATATTTAATAATTAAAAAATTATTAATTAAATTTGGGATAAAAATCATAATATTATGGCATATTCAATTGTATGTAGAAGATAATTTTGAAAAAAGAAATATATATTCAATATTCATAAAAAATTAAATCGTTTCTAAAAACCAATAAAAATTTACATTAAGAAAATATTGACTTGATAATTTCAATCATGATATTTATGAAAACCTAGTATCCTCAATCATAAATTTTTTTTATAAAATACATAATAATACATATCAGGCTTTGATGTAGATAATTGTGACATGATTGTTTTCATTAAAACCTTAAAATGTCATATAACATTCATGGATCATTTACACTCTAGAGGATACATTAGGTTTATTATATTTAGGAATTATAAAAAACCCATACATAAATAAATCACTCCAAAATGGAATCATAAAAAAAGTAAAAATATTAATAATCATGTACTCTTTTAGCCATACATTCTTATTCGACATTTTTTCTTTAACATCATCATTGTGAAATCCATTACAAACATAAATCCCTCAACATCATTACTTAAACCCTAGGGAAATTAAAAAGGTAATAACTGTTATCTTAGATGAATATTGTGGCTCAAAATAATAATTAAAAAATGTAATGTCAATAATGAGCATAAGAGTGCATAAGTTAATGATTAAATAATCAATGTGCATGAGAGAATAAAAAAGAAATCCATTCACATCAAAACCTATATCATCAAATTTCAAAACATGGAAGATGAAATAGTAATCTGAATCAATAATAATGGGATTTTGATATCAATATTGATCATTAGAACCATTATAAAGAAATATTAATTATAAGGAAAACTTTTATTTTCTTGAAAAATCACATTCATGTACCTATATCATTGACTAGTATAATTGTAATGACCATATGGTTGTGTTCCATACCAAAAAACTGATATGGATATCATGGGCCTACCCATATTTATATTTTCACATAATCATACTTCATTAGTTTATCATTTTTTTCATTCATTATGGGTATATCATGTAATCACCCATCAAAATTCCAGGTACATAATATCATATATTTCATTATAAACTCTTAGGAACGTTTTTTATCTATTATATAGCATGATTATTGCATGGGGAAGAAACATGGTATATAACAATTTCATTAAAACATTATTTACCCCTAGAAAAGAAATATATTCAAAAATATTTCATTGAAATACAATTAACCCTTGACAAATACATGGCAACAATAACAATCAATTTGGAATGTGTTTAAAAAAAGAAAAATAAATGGGTTCTATAAAAATCATGTTATAAAATCATTAACCAATCAAAAATAAATTGGTTCAATAAAAATAGCTTTAGAATATGATTATCCCAACGAATAGAAATGGTTCAGATGATTTTTTTCGAACATGATTACCCCTAGTTAAATAATGGGATCCATAACAATCACTTTGAAACATGGTCAACATGTGGAAGAGAAATGGATTCCATAATATTCTCATTGAAAATAACCATTAAACATTGAAAAGTGTCTCATAACACCATAAATAATTTTAATTATAAGAGCTATGAATGAATAATTTTAAAAAATCATTGATTATAATGAAAATAATGATATTTATATTATAACAGGTCTATGCAGTAGTACAAACAAATCCTAATAGAATATATGTGTATAAAATTGAAAACATATAAATGAAAGAAAATTGTGAAATAAAATCCATTACCGCATTGGAAATATTAAAACTATTATGTAACATCCCAGAGAATGATAGATTTGGTATTTCTAAAATTTATTAATTTTTTTGAATTATATAATTAATTTTAAATTATATTGCAATAAATTATCAATAATGTACCTAACACACAATGATGAGTTCTTTAAAATACTACCATCCATATAATACTTAATTATATTTAACTAAATATATAATTAATATTATTAATTTATATGGTTGTTCTCCAATTTTTATTAAAATAATTACATGAAAACTAAAATATTAAAATATTAAAAAAATTATTAAAAATTAAACATTATTTTTCATATTGAAATATAGATATTTAATTTATTTTAATTTCTATTTTTTTGTAAGAAAAATCAATTTTGGAGAAACATGGAATAATACATTATTTTAATTCTAAACTACATTTTCATCTAATTTATCTATATATATATATATATATATATAATATTTTCAATTAGTTTTAAAATATCATTAAATAATATTTATTAAATTTACAATATTATAGGTAATTAAAAACATTTCATAATTTATATTAAATATAAAAACATTGCAAAATTTTGTACTGTTTTACTTTAATAACCCACATTCTCATCCTATCTGCGGGATTACTTTTAAATTAATTTCATCGAATTATAATATTGGAATAAATAAAAAAATAAATCCATGTTTATACTATGAATAATAAATAATGCCTAAAAATTTAAAAATAATTTCTCACTAAAATGATAAATGAATGTAATGGAAATTAGCAATAGATATTCAGTTAAAAATGTGTTTACTGTGAGGTTAAACTTTAACAATAATATTCTAAAAGATGTAGAAACCTATAAAAACAACATTTACTATAAATGATTCAATAATGTCACATAATGGATCTAATATGGATCATTATTTTAGTCACATGATTAATGGGAGACCGCTCAACAGTGTTTACTTTTCATATTTACAAGAACACTGCTCCCCATACAATATAAAAAGGAACTCACATCCCTCATTTATTCCCAATTCTCAATACCCATTGGATCATCTAAAACCAAACTAAATAATCACCAAAAATCCATCCCCACAACCTATAGGCCTCATCATTGGATTAAATCCATCCAATAATTCATTTGTTACTAAACTAATAGAGTTACTGGAAAAAGATGTAACATTTATCGACATACATTTTTATATTTTTTCATTCTCCAAACAATTAATATATCCAATTATAATTATTATATACTAAAATAGTTATCTTAAATATACCAAGAATTGTTTTATTGTTTTTACATTCACTTACCCAGACTTCCATCAATTGTGTGATGAACTTACGATTCATCAGTACAACGAACATGCTCCATGTGAAATGATGTCATTTGTTTTTTATTTTACCTCCATAAATTGTAGGGAAGTGTTATGGAAATAAAATATCTATGAAAAATAATATATTATGTTTTTAATAATTAATCTATAATTTTAATAGTACACATACCTACATGCCTTCCAGTTTTTGTAAATATGATTATATCATTCAGGAATGTGTAGATTGTCACCTCCTCAACGCATTGTGAGACATATACACAATAAATAGAATAAATGATGAATGATTTTGAAAAAAATTTATAAAAGTAAATATTAGAGTAATTACATAATTATTTGTTTTGGAAATATTGCATATAATATTATTCATTTCTATTTCATATTAACAAATGGTGATAATGTCATTTGTTAATGTATAGACCCTCACATCATTGATGTGATGACATTTAGTTTACATCACAATAATTACATATATATAAATTTATATGATTAAATAACATGATATTTATTATATAATGATCATTATAGATAGAATAATTTTACTTACCTTCATTCCAAAATTATCATTTTAAAATATGAATGTTACCTATACTTAGTTACAACATACCATCGCCATTATTATAATGTTGGTTAATTTTTCATAATCATGATTCAGGATAGGTTTTCAAAGTATAACTAATATATAAATATAATAATTATTTTATCATTAATTATTTGTAAAATTTTATATAATGACCCATTTTCCAATAGTTGATGTAAAAAATTCATTTTTGAAGCATAATCCATGTATGGTCAAAATACCAGATGTAAACTTATTTGATTAAGTAGTTTTTTTTTTGAAAAACTGTAATATGTCAAATAAATGTTATGATAAAATTGAATAAAATTATGAAGAATGGAAACAATTAACAGAAAATTATTATTCTAGAAGTTAAATAGACCTGAGATATTTCAGACTCAAGATAATGGATTTCATCTCAATTACCTTTCATTGAGTCATTTCTAGATGATATGGATCATTATAAAATTATATAGATTATATAGATATCCTTTTACTATCTACAAGTATTTTAATATATTATCATGTTATTTATTTATTTCATAAATTATAACCATTCATGGGTCTTATTGTATTAATGTTCAATTCCTTATTTGACAGTTTAAATGTTTAATGATTTATTTTATAATTTTGGTGTCCTAGTAAATATTTTTCTTTTATTTTAACATATTTATTTATGTGGTTATTAATATGTTATAATGAAAATTTCAGGTCTATTTTGATGTTTTTAGTAATTTGTTCAAAAAGAGATATTTTTAAATTTTTTATACGTAACATTTTGAAAAAGGAAAAATGGAATTTTTCATTTTTAATGTATAAGGAATAAAACATTCTCCTTCAATATGGAAATCATTTTATGTTTATATTCACTAGTTTGGATTCATGTTTTATGAAATAAAAACCCTTCTTTATGTTTATGGATAATTGTTATTGAATATGTGTTTTCAAAATAATGTTCTTTCATGTTTTGATATTTTTATTTTTGAAAATAAATTGTATTCTAATATCTAAAATTCATTTTCAAATGAGTTTAAAACTATTTTTAAAAACATAAATTTTTATATTTCATCATATGATTAATATATATTACAAATGATTGATGTTCCTAGAAATCACCATGTGATCATGTTATAACATAAATGGTGTTTGTGCCCAGATATTCCCTCAATTAATTGGGTAAAGACAAAATTACATAGATAATTGTTTTGTAATTTGGTCTTATAGTTACTCCATTATATAATGGGTTTGTAAGGGTTACGTAAGTGATGAATGTGATAATATTTATAGGTACCTACATGGATATTCTATGTTTTATAAAGATTTTTCAAGAAAATTAATATTTTTTAAATTTTAATGTAATGGTTATTTATTATTGAATGACATTTTCCTTTTTGGGTAATGTTTTATGTTTTCATGAAAAGGTTTTTCATATGTTATTATGATTAATAGTGGATTAAAATTTTCATTTTATCACTTATTTATTTTTTTCTTACCTCATGTGTTTAATGTTTTCCAAATTGAATAAGTATGAGTAGTAGATTTGAAGTGGCCCAGTTGGAACACTAGAAGACTTATAATAAAATTCATGATGATTAATTTTTTAAAAAAATTAGGGAAGAAAAATATATACTCATAGGATTAGTTAATTTTTTATATTTTTGTTTTTATGAAACAGATATGAAAAAAGTAACTAAAGGTATAAAAATTAAAATTTACAGAATTTGAATGAATTTAATTTATGAACTAAAACTAATGATTGTGTAATGTTTAAGGATGGGGACTTATAGTTCATATCAGAGGCTATCTTAAATTACATTAGATGTTAGATAGTTATACTGTAATACCCTTAGAAATAATTTACTTCATGTATATGTTGGAATTATATTTAATTTAAATATTACCATATGGATTCATCTACATATTTTTTCTAATAATTATTTTATATATAATAAATAAAGAATAAATAATGGGAAGGTACCGAGGAAAAATTATCACATTTGAATCAGTATCTTTAGATGGATAGAATTGAAATAGAATTGTATTTTTTATATTGATGACTAATTTGAAATAGCCTATAAATTGTGGTCTTTCACATGAAATTGAAACAATATATACTCTAAAAAGGAACATAGGGATATTGTATAATTTTTTGAGACCACATCCCCCGTCACATAGAGTTTGATCTAACTATATTCTATATGATGTATATACAAAACATCTAGAAATTATATTCAATTCCATGTGTTGTTCGGATCACCAAATTTTAATTAATTCAATTTATTATTTATTAGATGAATCAAATTATTTTTATTCAATATTTTAGAATTTAAATGAATGTGAAGACATTCAAACATTGGAATGGGATGAATTTATCAAAATTTTCAATAAGAAATAATTTTCTATAGTTTCTTTACTATGGATGTAAAAACAAATGATAGATAATTTTTTAGTTCTATTAATAAATGTTATTTTAATATATTATAAAAACCATGAAATACATGAATGTAACTTAAGGATTGTTTTGAACAACTTTTTATAAAATTATATGTATTGATCTTTTGTAATAGTGAATTTTTCCTGAAAAAAATTTCCTTCATTTGACATATTTTTTCTAAATATTGAAAAATCTATTCTACGAAATAAAAACTGATAAAGAGTGTCTAATAACTTAAAATAAAAGAGAGATATGTAGTTTTATTGAATTATATGGTTATTATAGATTTTTTTTTATACATTACATAGTTTTCTCGACCTCAGAAAATGTAAACCCAAAATTTATTTATGTTAATCTGGAGAAAAATTTTCATCATTTAAATGAATTTGATTTTTTCTAATGCATAATTATAAGTTAATTGTGTATTCTTATTGTATGTTGAAACCAAATTATTTAAATTAACCTACACATAATATTGAATTATCGGGAATTTTTTTTAAAATATTTATAGGCATTATTTTTATGTATTGTATTGTGAATTATATAGTAGCCAAAAAAATATTCATGTATATATTCAATAAAAAAATTAAACATTAAATATGGAATATGGGTGGATCTAATGATGTATTATGATTTAATGATACACAATTATATTAGAAAATAAAAATAATGGCCAAAATTTATTTATTTTGATGTAACTCTACATTAAACATGTTAAGCTTCGAACATGAACCATCGTTTTTTGATTAAATAAATTTGGACCTATATATTTGGGATATAATGACATCTATGTTTTGATTCTGGATGAAATGTAGTTGAATTTATCAAAATGAATTTTGAGGGCTCATAATGTGAATCGATATATTAATGAATATGTAGAATCTATTAATAAATTTAAGTATCATGATTTTATAATTGGTGAGAAAGATTTTTTTATACTTTGAAAATAATAATGCATTACTTTTGGATTCCCAGTTGAGAAAATAGTTGATCACTGAATCTCATAGTTATCTTTATTCCATTCATCTGGGAAGCACTACGATGGTTGGAGACCTTAAGGATTATTACTAGTTGGATGGAATAATAAGATAAATTTATAACCTCATTATTAAGTGTTTTAATTGTCCGTTGGACAATGTTGAATAAATTTTATTGAAGGGGATTCTTCATTTGTTTCCAGTTCATAATTAGGAATAGAAAATATATCAATGGATATAAGGGTATTATTTTGAATGAAATATAATGGTAATAATTTGATTTTTGTTATTGTATATTAATAAACTAAATACTTGTATTCTCATCCCATTCATGATTTGATGACTTTAGAGAATAATTCTAAACTATTTCTAAAAGATATTATCTAGTTACCTAGAGTTCCTCTCTCTACTGTATAAAACCATGATCCTAAGTTCACATGTTTTTTTTGTAAAGGAAATCAATTTTCATTGGGTACTAAAATAAATACCATTCTATACATTCATACCAAACCTGATTAATAGTATTAGTGGACAACTCTGAATTTTGAATATATGCTTCATTCTTGGTCAATGGATTAACAACAATGTCTGGATCCACGAAATTAATTTTTTTTAGTTTTTTTCTTTAAATGTTTTATTATAAGGTACATATTTCTTCATTTGAGTCATTTTAGGGAAATTAGTGTGAGACAAAGTCAATTTGGGTGATGTTGGTAAATGTATGATGATGGACTATAGTTGGTCGATGGAATGGTGATGAATGTTCAATAGATTCTGTGGAATAAGAGGGAATCTCAGAGAAGGTGAATATTTTTTGTGGATTACCAGAGGGACGATCTTTTTTTGGTAGTTTATCAAGTACATATCAAATATTATCTATTGAATAGTGTGATGTGTTTTTGTATTAAGGGGATGTTCAGTCCACCATTCATTGGAACATATGAGATTCTTGAGAAAGAGAGAAATGTTCCTTACTAATTAAATTTACCTGTGAATATATCCTAGGTACAAAATTTACTTCACGATTAAATGTTAAGGAAGTATGTACCATATTCTACTCATTTGTTTAGTCTAGAATTTGTTTAGATGGAAGAGAAACATTCTTATGTGGAACAACCAGTTCAGGTTCTTGACCGTTGAGATCACGTGTTGTGAAATAAGATAAATCACCATGATATGGTTTAATGAAAAACTATATGGTTTATTTGGAATCATGGTAATATAAAAATTATATGATAGAAAATTATCCACAATTATTTGATAACTAAATATTGTTGTGAGGATAGAATTTCCAAAAGGGGAAGGATGTAACATCTCAATTAATGATATAATAAATCATTTTGTTGTTTATGTATATATATGAATTAGAGAAGTAATTTTAAATTATAAGAGATAATATTTTCAATAGATTAGCTAGAACACATCAATTAGTAGTGTCAAATCCGGCATTGCGCACAAGAGTGTGTTATACAGATCAATAGTATAATTTTAATATTATTATTTAATACAATTACTTTCTCACCTTGTAATTGATGTATTACATTAAAATTATATTTTTTATACTTTAATTAATTTTATATGAAAAAATATAATTTAGTTTTCATATTTAAATATAAAAAAAATGAATTATCGGTGATTTTTTGTTAATTTTTAGGGAACATT
Organism: Viscum album; assembly: GCA_963277665.1. Lineage (NCBI taxonomy): Eukaryota > Viridiplantae > Streptophyta > Magnoliopsida > Santalales > Viscaceae > Viscum > Viscum album. The sequence goes on from OY728137.1 coordinate 1,666,433,179, forward strand.
CATAATTTAAGGAATAGTGAATATTTTTATTTTATGTTCAAAACTACATTTCCATATCATTTATTTATATTGTAAATTAAATGTTTCTATTTTTTAAAGTATAATTAGTTTAGTTTCAAGTTATAAAAAATAATTTTTTTCATTGGAAACATTTTTACTTTGAATTTAGATATAAAAAGTATAGAACAATTATGAAACTTTTTACTTGAAAATTCATTTTTATCATTCTTTAAGTGATATTAATATTAAATTAACATTTTATAATTTTTATATGAATTTTACTATAAAGATTACAAATTTAGAATAATAATAATTTATAACATATAATATATCTATCTTTTACTGACTAAAAATATTATTGAATGTAATTAAAATTAATTATAGTTATTATTATAAAAATATGATTATTATGTGGTTAAATTTTACTGTTAATAATCCAGAAGAAGTAGAGAATTGTCCAAACCCCAATATATTGTCATTATTCAACAATATAACATATTTTTTAGAATAGTTATAATAATTTGAGAACCATGATGTTAGGGTGTCCTCCAAAAAGTGTTTACCTTTTCATATTTAAAAAAATTCCACTCCCCTCCAATATAAAAACAAACTCACCCACATCACTTAATAACTAATATAAATCAACTTTAACTGATCCATACCCAGCCAAAATAATCTCCCAAAATCCCTCACCCTAGCCTAGAGGTCTACCATTTTTCAAAAATCTTACGATGTAGTCAATTGGTGAAAAATGAAATGAGTTACTCGAATAAGTGGTAAATTTCATCAACATGATTTTTTTTATATTTCATTCTCCACACCATTTAATTTACCTTAAATAATTATTATATAATTATATAATTATTTAATATATATTGATATGTCATTGGGTTAAGTATCTAAACATAACCATCATAATCTTCCATCAAATGAGTAATTAACATACAGTTCGTGTCTACGACGAACTAATACATCATGAAAAATGTAGTTCATTTTCACTTTACACCACTTATGGATTGAAATTATGATGGAAATAATATTTTTATCAGAAATATAATATTATTTCTTCACTTATTAATTATTTAATTGTTATATAACACATAGCATATTGCTTTCCATTTTTCTTGAATACACTAATATCGTTTGTGAATGTGTGGACTATCAACTCATCAAAGAAATGTGACATGTTCACACATCAAATAGAATTTATTATGGATATGATTAATAAAAAATATGTCAAATGAATAAAACATATATTATATTTTTTAAAAAAATTCCTTTCTATATATTTTAATTTTTGGTTTCCTTATTAACCATTCACACATTAAAAAAACTGATAATGTAATTTGGGGATGTGTGGACTTTCAAATACTCTACATGATGTGATTATTCTAACATAATAATTAATTATATAAATATATAATATTTAATAAAATGTTTCTTGTGATATAATTATTAATTCTACATACCTTTTTTATAAAATTATCGTTGACAAATTTAAAAATAAGGTTTTTGTACATACGACCTGCTGTCTCTGTGATTGTAACATTGGTTCATTTTTCATAACCACTATTAAATATTTGTTTTCAAATTATAATTGTTTAATAAATATTATAATTATGTAATTATTATTAATATGGATATGATTATATAATTTTAAATTCACAATAGTAGAAATACCAATGATTTTTTATACATAAACTAAATATAGTAAATCAACACCCAACATAAACATAATTGATTATGCAGTTCTTTATAAAATTGTGAAAAATGAAATAAAATGATTGATAAAGATGAAAAATGTTTAGAATCAAGAAAGGATTAACAGAAAAAAAATATTCACGAAGATAAATATATACGTGAAAAGTCATATAAAAAGAAAGTGATTGTCTCATGATCTCATTCCATTGCAGCATTTAATAATTATATGTAATTTCATTCAATTAAAATTTTTATATAAGGAACCATTTAAATTATATATTATTTAGTATCATTTTATTTAACATTTTGTTAAATTTAAATCAGTAATGTAATTTTGATTAATATGTTTAATGAACTCTGTGACCACTTGAATGATTAAGTATTTAATTTCAAAATCATTTATCTGTGTAAATATTCATGATATTATATTATATATATAGTTAAATGTATTTTAAAGTTTTATTATGGAAATTTTTTTGTTTACTTTTAATTTCTTTCATTTTTCTAAAAATTAATGTTTTTTACATGTTTATATTGAAGGTTTTGACAGATAAAAAAAATAAAGGTTATATTCAAAATTCACATAGATAAAATGAAAACTAATAAATCGTGGCCACCATATTATGATAGATTTAAAAGATTTCTGGATTTTTTAAATGAAAAACAACATTTTTTTTATATTTTTATATTGAAAACAATTTTCTATATAATTGAGTATTTTGTATTGAAAATGGGAAGTTTTTATTAAAATTTTATTTTAATATTTGAAAGTTATATTCCAAAGAGATGAAATGAGTTTTTTGAAAAATTAATTTTATTACATCATATTTTGGTTAATATACATTATAAATAATGGGTACTCCCATATAGAGTCGGGTGATCCCATTATAGTTTATATGATTGGTACACCTAAGTAATGCTTCAATTTATAGGGTAATGATTATATTCATTGAATAATTATATTAGTATTTCAATGAATTGTAATTCCAATCTATGCAGGTTCTGTAAGGGTTTAATGTGATTATTTTCAAGCTACCAATATTAATTTTATAAGTTTTCTAATGATTATTCATAAAAACATTTTGTTTCAAAAATGTTAAAAATGATATTTATAAAATATTGATATTTAACTTTTTCTGTTAAATGATCTCTTTTCAATGAAATCCATTTCATGAGTTTTAATGTTTGTAAATGAACTGATGGTCTATATATTTTTATATTAACTACCATAATTTTTATAACTATTCAATTTTTTGAAATTTTTTTCATTGTATTTATGGATGAGTAAAGGTTTGAAAGGGGTCCAAATTAAATTCTTGAAGAGTTTTCATAAAAGGGTACATGATTAATTTTGAAATGTTTTATATTGTGGAAAATGGATTCTTTCATGATTTTCCCAATTTTAATTTTATGGTTTTTATGTGTGATTTATTGAAAAATTAACTAATTGTCTTATCTTGAAAATATCATCAACGTGAATGAATATAATTTATAGACAAGAAATCATGGGTAATGGTTAAGGTTAGTTTCTTTATGAAAAAAAAGAAATAATGTTAATCAATGGGGAAATTGAAATACCATGAATATAAAATATGTAATGATATAATATTTCAAAATGGGTATTAGATACACCATAAAAAAAGATGTTCATTGCTAATATAACATAAGTCTCTCAAAAATAAATGTGATACTGGAAATACCTATACAATGTTTCTTTGTTGGAGTTATAATAAATATAATATATATTTCTAATAGACATATTTAAATATGTAATATAAAATTTTAAATATTTTATAAAAACTCAGAGTTCATTCCAAACAAATTCTTTGCATAACATAACCAATGTTATATAATTTTAGTCCAAATAACAGAAAATGAGTTATGAATTCCATAACATTGAGAATGAATTGTTTTCATTGTCTAATATATTCTAATATAATATTATTATTATTATAATTTACATATCTCATAACCTTTTAAAAGTTTATTATAACTTTTATTTTACCTATTAATAAGCTATATATAATTACTTAATCAGTAATTTTTAAGTAGGATCCTTTGACCATATTCTGCTTATGTGTCAAAACATATATTGATAGGTTGACGATGGATAATGATGTCATTATTTAAATTTTTAAATAATAATAATAAATAAATAATTAAAAATATTTAAATAAAATTATCTTCTAAATTCAAACATGAATGATGGTTATGAAAACTGAACCAATGTTACAATCATGGAGAGGGTAGTTCTTATGAACACCTGAGTTACATTCAAATTCTTCTGTGGTCAATATGTAGAGAATATAAATAGTGTTTATATTTCAAGAATGAAAATTATATAATAAATTACGTATTTTATAAATATATATATACATACATATACATAATTCTTGTGATATGGTGTTGAAAAATCTAGAATCACATCAGTAAGAGGAGGTGGTAGTCCAAACATCCATGAACAAGATTATCGATTATTATGTGTTTGAAATGGAAGAATAAAATGATATTTTATATGTGTATATTGATAATTAAGTATATAATATAATAAATATGTCATTTATTTATTCTATTTTTATTAAAAAAAATTAATACATTCCATGTAAGGGGTTAATGTAGAACATCAGTTTGATGAGGCAGTAGTCTATAGGTTCAAAAACGATGTTATCAAATTTCCAGGAAATATAAAGCATGAATTTATGTGTTATATATTAAATATAGATGTATTATGATGATATAAATATAATATATATCATATGATAACCTTTTTTACATCATTATTCAAAACCATAAGTGGTGGTAATGGTAAAAAAAGGACATAAATTTCTAATCTTGTAGTATGTTGTACAAACAAAGGATAGATTTTTGATATTTTATATATTTGTGTATAGGTGTATTTATAAACATTATAATAAAACATATTATTAAATTGAGAACAATTATTATATTATATATTCATGGAATAACATTAATTTAATGGTTTGAGTAAAAAATAGAAATACACATTGAAGAACGTTACCTCTTATTTGGGTAGGTCATTTTGAATTGCACAATATGATTTAATTGGCCGTATTTATACCCAAAGTTAGTCTAAATGGATTATATTAGGGATTTTTGGAGTTTATTGGGATTTTTTGGACAATAAAAAATAGTAATTGGATGTATGAATATAGGGGGAGGGTGAGTGCCTTTTTATAATGATGGGGGAGTGGAATACTTAAAAATATAAAATAATAAACAATATTTGAAGGTGTCCCTGGGTAATGTGAATACAATATTGAACAAAATTCTTGAAAATATCATATATGGTATAATAATGGACATTAAATAGGTTTTTAGCATGGTTCACAGTCATTTGGTATCTTAAGATTAAAATTTAACCATGAAGTAAATACAATTGTACTTTAATTGTTTAATTAGTATAAATTTTATCACAGATATTTTTCATCAATAACAATGTTTCAGATACTACTCAACATAAAAAATTAATAATTGAAATATTGAATCTATTTTTATAAATTCCAATTATATATTTGTTATAAATTAATTAAACATTATTCCCAAAGATGGGACAACAATGCATGATTTCAAAAGGAAAATATTCAAAAGTTATTTATTATTATATATGTAAAATCACAATGAATATGGTTCCAATTACATAAATTTTATTATATTATATAACATTTTTCAATAAAAAAATTAAATAATTAATAATATAATTTACCACTATAATTTATTTTGATGAATACACAGTTTACCATTAAAATTCATTGTCATTCACTATTCTTTAAAATATGAATGTTCTCAAAAAATACAAACAATTAACCCAATATAAATTTGGATATTAATATATAATTAAGTAATATGATTATTTAAAATAAAATTTATAATATTTTAAAGGTAGATATTTAAAATGTGTGTTCCATTAATTCCTCTAAAACTACCATTTAAAATTATATATTTCTATTCATAAATTCTGATTTATTATAATCACATTACTATAAAATTTATTTGATTAATTTCACAATATTTGACTAAACTATATCGTATAAAATTCAGTAATAAATTTCAATAACCGTGTTTAATATAATTTAATATGATAAAATTCCATTATAGGAATAAAAATATTTTTTCATAGAAACACATATTTTTTATTAAATTGGTTTTTATATTTAATTTTAATTCATTGTTCATCATAGGATTAATTATATATACTTTTTTAAATGATATAATAATAATGTAGGTATTAATTTTAATTCCCGCAATTCCAATATGTAGGTGATAACTATTATGTTAAATAAATTATATTTATAATAAATTGTTGTTTGGTAAGAGTATATATTATCTGTAACTGAAGTTATCATTGAAACTAAAGGATAAATGAATTAAAATATAAACATGGTGTTGTGTACATGGTATTTTCATAAGTTCATTTCATATAAGACAATATATTGAAAACAGAAAATTTATTTTAAAGAATATATTTCATAAATTATCTGGGTGATACATCCTACCCCCCCCCCCATTTAAAATCAATTTCACCATCTAAATTTATATTGAATACCAATGTTTTATAATTTTAGAATTCAATTATTGAAACCCACATCATAAAAAAGTTTATTAAAAATTATTCATAAAAAGGGAATGTTGAAAATATAAAGGTCACCAGATGTTACACATCACCATGATTATATATTAGATAAACATAGATTGGAATACTGGAAAAACATAAATAAACTATAGAGAAAAATTGTGGTCATTGATCATATACTTATAAATAATTAATGTTAATTTATTGGATTCAAAAGAATTAATATATTATAATTCAAATTATTATTAGATCATCATAACTGAATGTATTAGGATACTAATTTTTTTGTAGATAATTTTCTTAGAGTTAAAAAATATCTTACAGTCTGGAACAATAGAAAACTAAAATGGAAATATACATACATGATGATTACAATTTAATCCTTTAATAAATTTTCACAAAATTATCTTATTTTATATATTTTATTGTGAATAATAATTTTTTTAATTACAATACTATTAATATAACCATTTAAAGGCCACATAACCATGAATGGGATATTCCGGATTTTCTGTCTATCTGTATACATTTAAAAAAAGAAAATGGTTAGTATTTGTTTAGTTAATTCCCATAATTAGTAATAATTTACAAAATAGATTTTTAAAAAAAAAATAGTAATAATAAAATATCAATCAAAATTATTCCATAAATAAATATCATTAAAATTGTTCAAACATTTCTTAACTAAATTTGAATCCCAAGGATTAGATAAATTTGATCATATAATCTTCCAATATAAATCAAATATTATTACTCAATTAAAATTACATATTTTTTTAAATAAAATCTATAATATCATGTAAAAAATTTTATAATAATAACTAGGATATCCTATTGGATAATTGTTAGAAATACACATTTATATAACTTTGATTGTGTGTTCATTCCCCGTAGCCTTTTTTGATGTCACAATTAGTCAAACAACCATTTGGTTTTCCTATTTATAAATATTGGAAAATAAATCCTCCATAATAAAAATATCATTTTGATCCTATGGGTTAAAAAAACATATCACAAAAAACATCTACATAAATTTCATTGATTACCTTAAAATTTATACTATATAAAAACCTCAAATGGGTAATCTAATACTTTAAACATAAGATCAAAATTAATCTTATAGGCCTGTGATAAAATTTATAACTCTTAACATAACCTCATAACAATATAATATCAAAAGTTATCTAAACTAAACATTGACACCAACTATAACAATAGAGGACCCATACTCCCAAATCCACTCATGAAAGACCTAACATTTCATTTTCGACTATGATGTGAAAATTGTAACCCAATATTTTCTATAAAAACATTCATTAATAAAAATTAAAACATGGATCACTTAAATAATTAAGTAAATTTTTGGATTATTGTTTTTTAGAATGAATAAATACTTCTAAATAAAAAATTGACACAAACATGGTCTACCAAACAATCGATTAATAAAATTTATCACCATCTCACATTACACACATCATTTCTAATTTCAATTTTTCTAATCAATATCATCAATCTCAAATTATTTTTAGGAGTAAACCATTCTAAAAAATTCATTAAAACATGTGGAATAGGAAATATAATTTGGATGATCTCAGGTGTTCTGTAAGGGTGAACATTAAAATTAACAATTAAAATCATCACTGGGAACATGAGTGAACAAGGTTATGATGTCATAATAAAAATACATGGGATAATGAAAAAGAAACACATATCCATAAAACATATATAATAAAATAAGAAATCATGGAATAAGGAAAATTTAATAAAAATTAATAATAAATATCCATTTGATATCAATCTCACTCATTAGAAACATTATATTCCTATATAAGTTACATTGAAAAAATCATGTACTATGGATAACATCTACACTTAAATTTCATTATAAACTCGTAGAAAAAACAGTTATCCATCATGTAGAAAAATGAATACTTCAAAATGTAATATGTTTTATATAAAACATTTAATACATGATTAAGAGATGAAAATGGAATAACCTGAATACTAAAAAGATTGATACATAAATGACCCCTGAAAAATAAAAAGGTTCACTATAAATTTATTTAGAACATGACTTAACCATGAAAAATAAAATTGACAAATAACATTATCATGGGAACATGATTACCAGGTATTAATTATTTGGGTTCAATAACAATATGAATAAAACATGATTAACCCATTTTAAATAAATAGGTTCAATTAAAATCACATTAGAGCATGATTATCCTTTATAAAATAATAGCGTTCTATAAAAATCACTTATAATCATTGATTTATAGTATACAATAAACTAATTCCCCAAAAATACCATTGGAAAATTATTAATAAATCATTAAAACTATGAGAATTGTGTTAATAAAAAAAATTCATTATAGATGGTAGGTAACATAATGGTTTGATGACAATTAATAATGGAAATACAATCTAATTATCATTACTAAAATTTAAGTGGGAAATATCCTTCAAACATTCCTACGTTTTGAATACCACTTGGAACACTATGAATCACATGACATATTAACAAATTCACATTAAATGAAATATCATTGGAATAACGTTATTCATGATATTATTAAAAAATAATCTATACAAACAAATTATAAAATAATATAGGTGTATAATATTTTAAACGACTCAAATATTGAAAATTCTTACAAAAATCTATTACTTCTTTGGTAACATTGAAACTCTAATCCTAGTGAATGATATTGGATCAAATGAAACATTTAAGTAAAATGAATATTAAAAAAATTCATTATATTATATAACATAAAATTATATTAATGTAATCCTTCACGAACATAGATTATATTAATTAAGCTCCACACATTTTCATAATTCTCATCCATAAGAGGTGGTAAATGAAAAATGAATGACACCATTTAACAAGGCAGTAATCCACCATACATCTGAAATTTGATTTCCTTACAAATTTGGTTATTGTTTGTGTAGGATTATGTCTAAAACATATAAATAAAATATATAATTATATTTATGATAATTATGTTATTATATTACCATGGAACAGTAATGATTCAATTGGTGCAGAATGAAATAAAACCAAAAATGCATGTTAAAAATGATGTGTTAGTTTGGATAACGCTTTTAGTTTTTACCATATAGTTTCTTGGGTGTTATATATGCTAAAAATTTTGCTTATGGGGGTTTTATATGGTTGTTTATATTTTATTTATACATGTTTTTAAATATCTATAATGTCTTCACATTTTTTAAGAGAGGGGAGGATGAGGGCATTTTAATAGTGGAGGAGGGAGGATATTCTTGTAAATATAAAAAGGTAAACACTCTTGGGTGTTCTTCCTTAAATCATGTTACTCAAATATATATATATATATATATATAAGTGTTTATATTGTAAGATAATGTCTATAAAATGGATTTGTTCATGTTTCATGGTTATTTTATAAAATATGATTAAAGTTAAAACACTATGTAATTTTTTTAACCATAATCACTATAAATATTTTTTGTTCAGGAGAAAATTTCACTAAAAAACAATAATAAAATAATAGAAATTATACTTTAGTATGACTCAAATTATTTATTCATTTTTAAAATTTATAGTCATTGATGTGGTAAAAATTAATTTAAAATAAATACAAAGGACGGGGCAATTAGGAGGGGTTTCAAAGTAAAAATGTTAAAATGATTAGTATATTATTTTAATGAAGTCACTATGAAAATGATAAAAATTAACTAAATATTAATAAATGATATTAAAATTATCTAATTATACTTTAAAACAAATTAGAAATATTATTTTTCACTATAAACTATTATTAATAAAAGAATGTTTTCTATTACAATTCTATGACTTTCGTAATTCATCAAAATAATGATGTCTTAAATATAATATCATAAATTAACCTACCGTAATATTTTATATTACACATTCAGGAAATAGGTTAATTTTTTAATAAAAAATATATATGTGTCAATAATTAGAATTCGAATACGTGCAACATTAAAAGGCTATAGAACTACATTTAAAAAATATAGAAAATATTATGCTTAAAATCTGATTTATTATTATCTTAAATAAATCAATATTATTAGTTGAATTCAAAAAAATGATGAAATAAATAACATATAAATTTTATAAACACCATTCAACAATAGTAATAAATTTTATTTGTCATGATAAAATGCATTTTCAGCATAAAACTGGTTTATCATATAAAATCATCCATTATATTAATTTTCCTTTAATTTTTATTTCTAATTAACTGGTCACTAATCGATTCATTATATAAATAGGTTAAACCTTATATTTTTAATCTATTTAATAATATTCATTCCTCATATTCAAATAGATAAACGACAACTATTATGTCAAATCAAAAAAATATTTTTTTCTTATAAGACTCAACCTTGCATGTAACTAAATATATCAAGAAACTCAATGTTATCTAAAACAAAAGAGATTCATGGTTGGGAATAAAATGAAATAAAAAACATTCAGTACATGTAATAAAATTTATCAGAAAATATAAATTAGTTTTAAAATTATATTTCATAAAATCTCAGGATGTTCTAATATTCATTTCTGTAAATATTTCATTTGAAAATTTAATTAAATATAAATATTTTGTGTTTAAAATATTGTAATGTTTTTATGAAAATATTAATTTCTTATATTTTATAATATTTTAATCCGTATTTGTAATTGTAATTCATTAACCAATACATTTTGTTTAACTATAATATTATCTATTTTTTCATAATAATTTTATTTGTATTTATACTATTTATTTTATGTACTATGTCATAATGGATTATTTTATAATGGTTCATTTAGAAATTTCGTCATGTATAAGACAAACAAATATTTAATTTTTTTTCAAAATAAAAATATATAAATATTAGTATTTTAGAGAATGAATAAATTTACTTTTCTAAAGTAAATAATAATTACAAGAAGACAAAATTGGTTCTTATAGATGATTAGGGATTGAGCCGTAATATTGTTAACAAATATAATATTAAATTATTTAAATAATTGATTTTTCAAACATAAATGTATTAAAATATTTTTTAGAACCTATGTGAAAAATATTGAATAATTTTTTAATGTAATGATATAGAAAAATAAAAATGTAAAGAAATTAAAAAAGTTAAAAAAAGTTGGTGAGTTTATTGAAAGGATGTTTTGGAATTACAGTAAAAAAAGAATATGATATATAAATATCATCAATTTAATTCCCCAAAAATATTTCACGCCGGATAATATTTCAAGAATTAATATATTGGAAATGATCTATGTTGCTACATTATAGAATGAAAATGTTTTTTGGGTGGAATTTTATGGGGAATCATTCAACCTAATTAAAAAAATTCACCAAAAAAATATTTGATATACTTTGTTATAAATTTTTTTATTCAAAATATTTTTCTAATTTCATCATCATTGTGTATTATAAATCTTACCCTTTTTTTGTCCGGATGAAAAATAATATGAAATTATTGTTCAAAAATCATAACTATTATTATTCATTAGCTATATGTATGACTATTTTAATTTAATGTTTCTGGATAATGAATATAGATTTATTTTGAAATTTTAACATTAACATGAATGAGTAGATTATATATAATGCAAAAAATTATATGTATAAAATGTGTATGGATAAAAATTTAATTTATATTAAATTGATTTAAATGGATATTTAGGAGGATAACATTGTTAAAAATGTTAAAATGAATTTTAAACTAATAAAATATATTTTATTATGTAATAATGTTAATGAGATATTATATAAATTTTATTTGTTATTCTATAAGAATAATATTCAAAAAATATTATGAATTTATGATCCATGATTTGTAGATCTCGAATGTGAGATCAAAATGTTATAGTTTCTAATGAAGTTCAAAAATAAGATAAATATTTTATATGTTCAACTATATGATAGTTGGTAAAGAGTTATGTTTGTAATATAATTATAGTAATTTTAATGGATTCTCAACGTGATTATAGATAATGTGGAAAATATATATATATAATGATTTTGAAATGGTATGAATAAAAAAATCATAGATATAAAGGAATTGTTATAATGGTAGAGGAAACATTTGAACATGTATGTCTTCCCATAAAATTATGAGGCTAATATATTGAATAAATATAATGGATTTTTTTCTATAAATGTGTGTCAACAAAAATAATTTATATAGTTATCTTTTATATTTTATCTATAATTCTAATTTATTACCATTCATACTGATTAATGTTTACATTCCCCATGATATTCTAATATTATAAAAATATATTTGAATATATATTTTAATCATGGGTAGTTGGATAAAGTTATTATATTAAACTAACTAATGGTTTCATTGTAAATCATAATCCTTGAGATTTTTATGGAAATATCATTTTTAATATAGATAAAACCATCACTTGGGTGATATAATTAAAAGATTGATTCCTACATGGATGAAAATTAATCACATGATGTATCTCTAACCACTGTTATTGGTGGAATGATTTCTATAAAAACAATTTCTTCATATTAATTTTGTATGTTAATGATATATTGTTCATGGATCTAAATAGTAACAAAATTCAAATTTTCACGGATGAGTTTTCTAGATTGATTCAAATGAATGATAATACATTTTCAAATAGGTTCATGGTTTTGAGGATTTGATGTTATAGAAAAACTAGGATATTGATTTTATCAATAACATAACAATTAAAATCGGTTATTGAGAAATTATGAATGAGGGAGCGTAAACAAGTTTCATATCCCCACACAACCTACTATATACACTCAAAGTAGAATGATACATGACTTCATAATGAGTATAAGTACTTTTTTAATGTTATATATTTCTTTGTAGTAATAATAATAATGTATGTTATGGTGTATTCATGTACTAATATTTCCCATGCAATGGGAGTTTAGATTATACTAGTCAAAATTTCCTAGGAGCTAAAAATTTACTTATTTACTGTCTCAATGAAATAGGATATACATTTAATTGTTTTAGATAATAAGATTCATTATATGGGTATGTAGATGTCGATTTGGGGGTTAATTATGGTTCTAAGAAGATAACAACACTGTAATTTAACACATTCAAGGATACTATGATGAGTTGGATATCACGTTGAAACTAGTTATTTCACATTCTATAACAATCAATTTGTTTGATCATGTTGTGGAAGTTATCTAAGAATAATGGTTATTGAATGATGTTGTTTTTAAGGTGGTTATTTCAATGAGTTGTATATAAGGCCCTATTTTTTCATTAGGATTTATTTAGGTTATGTATTTTTTAAGAATTTAGTATTCTATGGAGGTATCTATTTAAACTATGGAAGTGATCACATTAATAATTTCTATAGGATATTAATAATTAGAGTATTGGAATGGATGGAATCAGAAATTCCTCAATGGTAGGTGGAGCTGGATGACTGGAGGATTCCCCAATTAAAAATAGGCCGAGTCCACTATTATTCTATAGAAATTAATAGTGATTGAAAATTGGGATTTCTTATTTCTAGTTAAAATAAAATTACCCATTAATCACAATTGATAAAAATTTAAATTATATATAAATGTTTCAATTATTCACATGAGGATATAGGATGTAGAGGCCACAATATGTTAAACCATAGTGTAAATTTCATGATTTCATTTACTTATGTAATATTTATGGTTCATATGGTTTTTATGTTAATGAAGATGGTGTTGTTTCAACATTGTGTGATAATTTTGGTAAATGTTTTTAATAAATTTTTAGGAACAATGCGTTTAATATTTTTAACTAAAATATATATCTGCTATGCGATTCAAAATAAACTACATGAAATTATTTATTATATGAATTGTTCTGGTGAATACTTTAAAATTCCAACACTTTGATTATTTAAACAAATAAACCACTATTATAGGATTAATTATGTTCCAATTCATATTCATTGTGAGACCTATTTATTTCTCTCCATTATATTTTGGTTGTTAACCTAAATTCCATATTTTAATTGATTAGGTATGTTACTGGCATAACCATATACTCATTTAATGACATGTTTTTAGTTTTATGGATGTATACATATAAAGAAATACGATTTTTTTAACATTAAAAATCTTTATTTTTTTATTCAAATATTTTTTATTTATTATTAATAAATTTTATATATTTATTGTATTGATTATTTACGTAATTACGAGATAAATAAATTAATTATATTTAGTGATTTTTAAGTCACTTAATAATAATTGATGCATCCTCAGTGCTCACAAAAAAATAAGCTTGGGAGTATTGGTTTATGCATTCTTGGAAATATATTTTTTAGATATAGTGTCTCAATGATAAAATCATGATGTCAATGATAAACTTTTTTGGAAAATCCCAATGAATTAGTCATTAGAAATTATTAATGTGATTGCTAAAAACGTCTAACTTTATCTCTATCACATATACATCAATTATTATGATTATTATATCATTCTCATTTGATGATAATTTTTTTTATATTCCATATTATTTTATTCCATGGATTATTATAGTTTTTTCTCACTCCCAATGATATAAAAAATAATACAAATCTATCAAATTTAAAATTTTAATATTCTAGTTTCTTTTCTTGGGAATTGTTATACTTATGTGAGAATATTTTCACTTTTGTGACTATAATTTGTACCCTTAAGAATCCTTCACTAGTTTACTAATTTTTGTTTGAAAAAATATCGGCATATCCAGTATCTTCACAAATCACATCCATTTCCATTAATTTATCTACCATGTTAATAAATTAATCTTACACGACAAAATATGTACCATGATATCACTACAAGACCTAATTTACAGTATACAATTGATGACTTCCTAGATACCCTTATTCACATATCCCAGTACCTTTATTTGAGAACATGTTAAACATTATTACCTTTATACCTAATTTAGTTTATCATGAAACATTGTCTATCCTCTAGTATATACCCCTATTCTTATCTATAATTACTTCACACCATTACCTATGTTTTTTAACTAACCTTACAGTACACCAAATATCTTTACCCAAAATACTAATTAACCAAACACAATATTATAGATTCTATTTTAATGACATATATTCAAAAGTCAAGAACCATAAACAATCAAGTAAAATATAATAATAAATATCATATTATTATTTTTTGAATTTACTAAATCCGTAATATTTCTATAATAATCTCCTGAAAAAAAATATCTTTATTAAAACATTACCTAGCCAAAAAACATTATCAAAAAATATATTTCATATATATTGTCAACAAATCCATTTCATACTCATAGGAGAACTAAAAAATCTATTTTTAATTTTTTGATAACATACACATGAAAATATCATCTTTAAACTAGTAAAACAACTATCCATTTTTAGTTCACCACCAAATTATCAATTAAATACATATTTTTTATCTTTGATATAATAATCCACCTTGAATCCACTATGAAATAGGGAAATCACAATTTAGGTCTGAAAAATTTAGCACAAATATCCATATTTTCATTACATCTCTCAAAAGGGACACATGTTTCTGAATTTCACTCCTTCATTTATTGAACAAACAATCAACATTGTTTCTAACCTATTATAAGAAATCATTATACCCCTATGTGATTATGAAAAATATTCATGAAATATATACTCATTATAGGGGATATCATCCCCACCAATTTCACAAAAACATCAGTCAATGTCATCATCTATATGTCAATAATCTATATCTTTTAAATTAAAAAAATCTATTTTTTTTATAAACAAAATCATTGATTCAATTTTCATCCTCTATAATTTTAATTTAGTAAATAATATAATACATCTAATGTAGAGTACAATGCAAAAAACTTCTATTTTTATAATCAATAATAAGGTTTTCTAAGTCTATCATAAATACAATTGAAGACACAAAACAACAGTTGATTTACTATTTATAAAATTAAAATATTTATTTAAATATATTAAATACAAACCACATATAATTATAATATAAGTAACAATATGAGAGAAACATACAACAATTTCAGGTAATTTAAACAAATTTATAATCATTTGACGACACTTTTGGATATAGTTGTTCAATTTGAACAAATGATGTCATTTGAACAAAATCCTATTAAAATATCTACTAGATTCAAGAACTTCTTATAGTAAATAATATTATTACATGTCTATAAGATATCCACTTTTGACCGTTGCTCTTGATAACATTTTCATATCACTTGTTGGTGTAAAAAATGATGGTATAACTTATTCAAATAGTAATTTTAAATTATAATATTCTCAATATCTATAAAGTGTTATATAATCCAAGAAAAATCAACTTTAAATATAAAAATATGAATATAAACCACATTTATATTATAGTTTTTGGATTTCGAAACATTTACGTCATTATTAGAACAATTTAAAAATGAATCCTAATAGGAATTTTTTTGGGGAACAATTCATCCAATAATTACATATTTATTTATCGTTAAAATTTTATAAAAGGATACATATTCATATTTTATACAAATGAATACATGTATTTAAATATATTTCATTGAAAAAATTATATATAATCATTTACAATCATATATATAATTTTTTATGTTTCAATTACTTCTATCAAGTTATTATTTTCTAGAATAATCAGTTATGTTATTTAAATGAATAATCATATCCATGAATCATATATCTAAATTATTTTTATTCCACATTATAAGCACTTGGGAAAAAATATACAATATGGTTAGTTTGGTAAATGTATGTCCAATAATTTCATAAATATAGATGTTCAATATGAACTAATCCAACAACATCAACCTGTCCTTCCCCAATTTTTATTTATGAAAGGGAATTCAATCATATCATCATTTCCATTATCCACAATATATTTATAACAAATCCACATATTTTTAAAATTATCTTTGTTGAGGAATACAAAATGGATGCATGTTTTTATGGTAGAAAACATTTTCATCCATCCATAGAATCAATTTTTAAGAACTGAAGATTTTATCAATTTTTAACATGAATCACTATGTGTTAAAGAAATTACATCTCAAATGTGTATTTCTTCTATATTAAATCTTTATCATCTTCAAATTATTGGTTAATATTAAAAAAATTAATTCACAAAATGTAGGGTCATGATATTCACCATGGAATACATCTTCTCTGGCGTAGCTAACTTTATACATTTTACCACTATCCTCTCATTTAAAAAAATGATTCATCATGATTTTTCATCATTTATTTAACATAGATTCATTAATATATTCAAGTTTTTTTGTTCTTGATACACCATTAATTGAGTGTATATCTTATCCAAAAACTACATTAACCTATTATCCTATTTGTATTCATATTTCGATATCCATTTCTTTTGTATTTTATAAGATTAAAATGTCCCTATACGACTTCATTACACATCCATGCATTCCTCATTCTACAATTTCATGACATGATACCAAGGTTATATCTTATAAAATATCTTCCATATGAATCATAAATATGTTGGTCTCTCATTCAAGGAGATTTTGTAATTAATGTTATTTCAAAAAACATTTGGAAAATTAGAATAAAATAATTGACCAATGACATGCAATGTTCATCCACAACGATTGAACAATTTTTTCATTCATTAGTGGAACCCCACATTATGATATTACATAGAAAAATTATTTTCTTCTGTATATCAGATATTAAAAAAAATTAATTTAAGGATTTAATTGGATATATCTTTAACTTTATATCATCTTTCCAACATTTCTTGTTATTTTCATTCATATGAGAGAATATGAATTTATTATTTAACATTTCATTAATACTTCATATTCTCCATTCAATATGTTTGGAACTGATATTTATGATTCAATCCCTCAAATAAATCTCTATATAATTTTTATTTATTATCTATTATGAATATTATTGAATCCTTTCAAATTGAACATTCATCTTTATTACAATTTTTTTTATTACATTCCTGAAGACTTTTTCTTTATTTAACATCTTGTTTTATATGGATTACTCTTTCCTCATTGAAGGAATACTCCCTAAATGATTATCCATTATAAATTACGGTCATTATATTTGTATTTATTGGAATAATATATTTTCCTTTATATATTTTATATAAAACACCATATATAGTAAATAAAAAAATGCATAATCAACTAATTCTCTTGAAACTCAATGTGAATATATCATTAACTACCTAAAATCTGTTTTTAATGTCATGAAATCGTTTCTATAAAATAAAAGATCATTCAATGTTGTTGAGTTATTAAATATAACATTAGATAATTTGGTTGAAATTAAAAATACAATTATGATCCATTAAATTTGATACCACATGATAAAATTATACACAATACATAGAGCGAGATTGCCTCAACAGTGTGGGTGAATTTGTGTGTGTACTATGACTAAAAATATATAGTTTCTCCCTTATAG
Organism: Viscum album; assembly: GCA_963277665.1. Classification (NCBI taxonomy): domain Eukaryota; kingdom Viridiplantae; phylum Streptophyta; class Magnoliopsida; order Santalales; family Viscaceae; genus Viscum; species Viscum album. The sequence continues at coordinate 1,666,451,931 of OY728137.1, forward strand.
TGTCACATAACCTTAAATATTATGACTTCTCATCACTGTTGGTCAATTTTGATTATATTTAACAGGACATTATTTATATTTCATGATCTCATTTGGTGTTTATGAATAATGAAAATACACATATGAGAATTTAAGTGGTTCACCATCTCATTGATAAATAAAATGTACAATAATAAATAGTCATTCATTCACCAAAACACACATTTAATATCACTAAAAATATTATTCAAGATTGGTCCTTTCCATTCCTATTTTTTCTACATTAAATGTTAATGAAGTACTCAATTAATTCCATGGGTCACTCTATCAAAGAATTATTTTATGTATCACCCTCAGTAGAAAGGATCACCATCTCCATTTCCATTTCATCATACTACAAAAGAGATTTACACATTTATTATGGACATGTTTCTACATTTATCAACAATATAAAAATAATTTTAATATTTATATATATTCACTAACACATTCACATTTATTACTCCAAAAAATATATAAAAAATTGGAGGAATAAATTTCATTTCATGAAGTGTTTTTTATAATCCATCACTTTTTTGTAATCATAAAATAAAAAATTATTAATCTTTGGTCAAATAAAAAAGAGATTATTAGCCTTTATTCAAGAAATTTGATTCCATCTATTAAAATAAATTCTTCTAGTTATTTTAAAGGAATTTTTCTATATTAATGGAATAAAATTCCCCCCATTAATCTGTATTTATTTTCAATAGTTTGGTGTCTCCATTGTTTTTTATTCTACTATTGTAAATGTTTTTCTTATAAATTCATTATCACTTATTATTTAATATCAAATTTATGATTCATAAATGAATCATAAATCCTCCTCGAGTCTTGTATTTTAAAGGAAAATTCTATTTTTATAACTAGAGAATTTAATTCCATTGGATGACATTAATATCAACAAACATGATTATTATATCAATAAAAATAATTAACAGAAATTAATAGGACCACGATCATGGTCCCTAACATTAAACTATTTATCGTCTATGATCATAAATACGTCATTAAATATGTTTTCTGATCCATTTATGATTAACAATATATTTTCACTAATTATAGGGATAATTAATAATCATTAGATGATTTATAGTTTATAAATTCATAGCTACTATATCATAGAAAATATATCCAATTTGAAACCATTATTTTTACATTGTATAATTGAATATGGTCACGTCACTATTTTCCTTGTATTTCACATAAAAATCTAATTATCTATAACTACCCACTCCAATGGAGTATCTAATTCTCCAAATTTAGAAAATATAAAAAATAGAATAATGAAATGTATAATATACTCCTATCCTTCTAGTTTATAATTCCTCTTCTACATTGTAATACCCTACCCCATGAACATGGAATGTTTATCTATTCGATAACATTTTCATATGAATATTATTGTGGTTAAATGCCATGTACTATGTCATGGATACCTTTATGAACATATTAAACTACCCTTACATAAATTCCAGTACCATTACACAATCATATGTTCCCATTATGTTAGCATATGTTCCCTTAAATGAATATCATAGGTACCCTAACACAACATCTATTATAACCATTACGTATCTCAGAACCCCTACAGAACACACCCAATACCAATAAGATGTGCATACAATAAACTTACATCATGATAATTGAACAAAAATCTCCATTATTATTATGAACCATCCATTGGGGCTCGTGTCATGACTACCCTAAGAACGCATTTCATAGGTCATGGGCTGATGACTAGCACCAAAATGGAATATCCAAAAAGTGAATTCATTACATTTAAATATGTAAACATAATGACATGGTATTCTGCACTATAAAAAACACAAAGGAAAGAATGTAGTAAAACAACCAAAAATTATCAATACTGAGAGTAATGGGTGTAAAAAGAAAGTAAAGGGGCCAGAACACAAGCCTTAGTAAAAGGAATGTACAACCAAAGAAGTAAAAACTATAGAGTTTGTCAATAAATGATCTTAGCTAATGTTTAGGTACATATCTCTATCAGATGTTACTGAATAACGCTACATCTTTCGAACAACCTTCGGGAACCCTCTAGTCCCAACTCCCCAAAGTCTTGGTCTAATCTGTACGTCAATTGTCTAAGACAGAACATGTGCTGGTGGAGCTCTTGAAGGGGGGAGTATAACAATACACAATGGGGACCCTGAGACCCCTGAAGTTCTCATAGTAATCATAAATGGAAAACACCAAAAAATAAATACAACAGAGGTAATACCAATATAAATGTTCTCAAACACATAACACCAAATAAAAGACACAGCTCAAATGAGGAATAAAATATGTTCTGAAGTAATGATGATTAGTAAAAAATCAATATCATCTTATTCTATTGTGAGGATTTTATACTGAACCACACATGGTTTATATTTGATGAACGAAACATGTTTTCAAGGTGCTCACCCACACATGATCATTAGGTTCTGACCCACACAGGATTACTATGTATTTACCCACACAAAATCGCTAGGTGTTGAACCACACTGGTTCTCTATTTGCTGACCCACACATGATCACTATTTATATTTCACACCCCGACCTGCCATTGGATTTCCGTAGTTATCACAATTCATTCTAGAAGAATCAAATCCCCAATTCATTAGTCATACCTCATCATCTAGGTATTCCCACATAGATTAACCCTAAATGACCATCACATCATAAGGTTCTCAATGCAATAGATGGTTCATCAAACAGAAACAAGTTCTCTAAGATATGAGAATTTTAGTAAAATAGGCCTAGTTGTATTCGAGTCTGATCCAACCCGAACGTACAAAAAAAACCTACAAAACTCATTTATAATATCTCATATGGATTTTCCTATCACAAGGGTATAAACTCCATAGACGAATACTCAATCAAAATCCCGATTTGAGAGATATGAGCGTTTTACAAAACGGTGGTCTATTGGGTTATGGTCTCGTCTAGCCCTGTTAGACAAACTTGACCTATCCCGGTCATGCCTGTGCCCGGTGAGATTGCCCTTGGGTCCAGCCAGATAGCACAGGTACGGCCAGCAGGTTCCCCCAGTCTTCTATAGGGGGACTGGCCTAAGTCCTGGCCGAGACGCGGTTGGGAGCCGCATCCAGCTACTCTATTACCCCATGCACAGAAGGCCTCCTATCCACCATGGTTGAGTGACTGTGACCCTCTACGTTCCATATTACATATAGTATCTAATTCATCCAAGTGGAATTATCCTCCACCTCACCCACAGACTGAGTCTCCAGGTTGACTCCTTCAATGTGGTGCTAGGGTGGCACCAGGGATCTCCAACGTTGTGGGAGAATGACCATGGCCTCTTATATTCTCACAGGAATCATGGAAACTTTCCCCTACCTCTATGCCACCGCTTCCTGCTTTCCATGTTCCTATTCCGCCACCGCACACTAACGTTCATGCTACCTCCATCCACCCATGAACATAGTGGGTCGTTGTAGGCAGTTTTTTTTGTGATCCACCGTAGTGGCTCCTTAGGTTCGTTGATCATTCTGTCTGCATCTTTGGAATAATTTGAATTCCACCATAACTATGACAGCCTCAAAATTTATTTTCCTCCATTTCGAGATGTCATCCATAATGAACAAACATGAGGAGTGGTTTTGCCCCTTTTCATGTTAGCCCACACCCTCTTCTTTAAATTTTTTAAAATATGCTGAGGTTTGAGGATTTTAATTCAACCAACACAAGTTATAATATAATCTCAGATAAAAAAATATCAAAATAATTCACCCTTCTACATGAAAACATGATCATCTGATTAACTTTTTGTGGGGTAATCCATGTTCATCGTTTGGAACAAGAGTGGGGGAAATATAAATAGTTAAAACCCATATCTTTCTTGACGTGCGTTTTCGTAGCATTTCATTCTTGTGGGTTCAAGGGGATGACATCATTCATCACTTTTAGGCTTTTTCCATCGAGGTACATCGATTTCGATGATGATATACCGACATTCATATTTTTTCGTTGGTAATAAATCTTATAGTAGATTCATGAGATATATTCCGGAATTTTTAATTATTTGGTCCCCAAAATAGTCGTTTGATAAAAGAAATACATCTTCATGTTTCTGTTTCTTTATGACATAGTTTCATTACACTATTTCAATTATGAAATATCATTAAATTTACACCAGTACAATGATCCATTATGGGGCTTCCTGAATTATCCCATGTCATCACCTCATCGCGGAACCACAACGTTGTCGTCGACTATTCAGCAGTGTGGAAAAAAATATCTTTTTAATGTAATTTTATTATTTTTTCGAAATCCCCAAAAAAATTCTTTTCTGCCCGACCATTTCTGGTCAATGTAAAGTCCTTTCTTGGGAAATCCCGTCATTCTATGTTCAACTGTTCTTATATATTTTTAAACTATGCACCAGTTCAAAAGTTAGAGAACCATGCTCACACATTTATTGAACGTATATCAAAAAACTTTCAAAATTAAATTCTAGGAACCATGGTCCATGGTATCACATATATTCAAAGCGTGTGGTCTCGAAATAAATAAATATAATTTAAAACCAATTACATAATAAAAATAAGACATTATATTCTCCCCACCATAAGGTTTTACAACCCTTAATGACACGACAATGGCTAATTAAACAACTATGGGTACTAAGAATGAATCTGAGCATCCCGCTCCCATGTTCTCTCCTGGAGGTTCTTGTGTTTCCATTGAACGTGCACCAGAGGAATTGACTATACAAAGGGGGCCTTCTCTTTTCAATCTAGTATATCTACCGAAAACACTGCAAACATCATCCCATCATCAACGACCAGCTCTCCCTAGTCGATGACAAATGATGTATCATTCATGTACCAAATTAACTAGTACCCTTGAAAAAGATCATGCAACATTTGCATCTGTGAGGAACAAAAATTCAATAAGACACCTCTAACTCTAATGTTATCTTTCTCATGTCATCATATTACTTCTACCAACTCTGCATAGTTCTCTTCCACTCATGAATGATCTTCACCTTCTCGGTGGTACCCCATACCAACACTAGACCCATGAGTGTTGACTCCCCTGTGTCTATCCAAAAAAGAGGTGTTCTTCATGTCCATGAATATAAGTACTCAAATGGTTCAATTAAAATGGTTGACTGATATCTCTTATTGTATGAAAACTCCACTATTAGTAGGCGGTCCACTCTACTACGAACGAAATCGAGGAAACAAGCATAAATCATGTCCTTAGTGGTCTGTATAGTCTTCTTCATCTGACCATACACCTGGGTATAGAAATCTATGGTCAAACTCATTTGATTCCCAAATTCGTCCTGCAACCACTTCCACTACCGAGATATAAATCAGGCATCATGGTCCAAGACAGTCATTGATGGAACCTCGTCAAACTGCATTATCTCTTGGACATAGAGGCATATTAATCCCTATACTAATCATTATTCCTAGATGGGGTCGAAGTGATTCCAATTAGTATTTTAGTCAACGATCACCCAGATGGAATCGTTTCCCATGGATATGCTTGGTATACCCTTCAAAATGTCTATTGAGATATCATCTCACTTCAACTCTGGTGCCTCATGTGGTTGGGTCAATCCTTCTGGGACGGGATGGTCAACCTTCAACTACTGACAATTGAGGCATCACGGAATGAACTATTCCACCACAATCTTCATCCATGGACACATGTAATATTGTCATTGGTCCTTTTTCATATCTGTCGAAACAGGATGTATCTCAAAAGGGATGTATGGAACTCTATCAACACCACCTCATGTAACATCACTCGTTCTCTGGTGCATCCTTTTAAAATGATGGCATGCTCCACACTTATCAAAAATACATCAAGAGAATGTCCTGGGGCTATATGATCAAGTCAAGTCTCATAGTGTACATCCAGAATTTTTGCCTCTATAACTCACTATAATAGTGGGAGAGTGATAGTAATGGACTGTTGTTAATATGATCCATATCATTCAAATAAGGATTTTTGCATCCTGGTTAGTTTCATTGTTGCCTCACTCAACAACTACAAACCATACCTCCTACAGAGTGTGTCTACCACCAAGTTCCCCTTCACAGGAGTGTTGAATATCTCAATGTCATAGTCCTAGAAACCTTCATCCATCTTTATTATCTCATGTTCATGTCCTTCTATGAGGAGATATACCTCAGAATCTTGTTGTCGGAGTAGACAGTAATCCATTAACCAATCATATAGTGCCACAAGATCTTCAAGTTAAATACCACTACATAAAACTGTAGGTCATTGTTCATGATGTTCTTCTCCAGATTCCTCAACTGTAGTGAGACATAGTAGACAACTACTTTCTCTAGTATCATGAAATAACCTAGTCTGAACCCTGATGCATCATAGTATACCACACAGTTGATTCGCTCCTATGGAAACATTAATATGGGAGCAATGGTCAAGCTCTACCTCAGTTTTTTAAGAACTACCAGCACTTCTATGTCCAAATTAAGGGATTACCCTTCTTCTTCAGAGATATCATAAGTGATTCTATTCTGGGGAAGTCAGGAACGAACCTATGGTGGTATCCGGCCATTCCCTAGAATCTATGAACCTCAGTCACACATTTGTGTGGATCCCAAGAAAGCCTTTCCTCTACCTTCTCCAGATCCAGTGCAACTTCAGCCTCTGAGATGAAGTGTCCAATAAAGTGGACCTCATGATTCCAGAATTGGCAGTTCAAGAGCTTACCATAAATATAGTTCTCCGAGAGTGCATCTACAACTATCTCCATGTGTGTAGAGTTCTCTTCCTTGGATTCTGAATACAGTAAGATTCCATTGATAAGACTACGAAAAAATGATTGATGTAAGGCTGGATGATCCTGTTCATTAGTCCAATGAACACTTGTTGTGCATTGGTCACACGAAAAGGAATCACTAAAATGTCCTAGTTGGGTTACTTGCATCAATAGGATGTATTCGGTACGTCTGCATCTCGTACCTAAAGTTGATGATATCCTTATCTGAGGTTGATCTTAGAGAACCACCACACTCCCTTAATATGATTGATGATGTCAAAAATCCTTGGAAGAGGATACATTTATTTCATGTTCACCTGGTTTAGTTACAGGATTCCATTCATAGCCACAATCTCCCTTATTCTTTCTTGTAAAACAATATCGGGGCTGCCCGTGGCGAAATAATGGGCCTTGAAAACACCTTCCTTTGCAAGTCCTCCAGCTATACCGTTAGCTCCTGGACCTCTACGGGGGCCATCCGATATGAAGGTTTTGATATCAGTTTCATCCTTGATTACAAGTCAATGCATAAGGCTGCCTCTATACGAGGAGGTTATCTTGGGACATCTTTGAAAAATACATCCTCAGGCCCATCAACCACTACTAGAAAACATAGTATCCTCTCATCCACAACCCCGAGGGAGAACTTAGCCAAATTAAGAGTGATCAACTGCATCCTCCTCCAAGATATTCCCTCTTATTCTACAAAGCATCCCTTCTCTCCTATGAAGAAAAACCTTATCCCATCATCATTGACACAACACACTTTTCACATAAAATAGTTAATATGAGCATGGACTATAGATAACCAGTATGTACCCAGGATGAAGTAGCAAGGCCGCAACACTGCTACTACGAGATCCGAGTTTATTATCTCACATCCTAGAGTAATATCACATAACTAGAAACAAATTTAAATTATCGAATCCCCTCATATAAGAGTGTCTAATTGTAAGGACTGAGCAAAAGGTTACACCAGAATTTTAGAGACTCAAAAGAGGTACATGGAAAGGAATGAGTGACTGACACCTATTTCGATATTAACTAATGCTACGTTGCAGTCGAAAAAAATCATACCTCTAATCATCTCAGGACCACTGTGGTCATAGGAATCCATTTCCTGAAGTTGTTCATAACTTTATCCAACTAATTGTATAGTTCTTGGTAGGAATCATGGGTATGGAGGCGGTAGTACCATGAACCGTCATCCATCTCATGCCAATCATGCCACACTTCTCTCATTTTCTCCTCCCTACATACCTCCTCTCTCGAACCTCTATCATTGTCACGGTGGTCCCTTGAATTCATGATGGTCATGCATGTAGGGAGTTGGAAATTAATATTCCATGTTACCATGTCTTCCAAATAAGTAACAAAATCTTTTCCTTAGATGAACTCCTCTGACTCGTTAGCTCCACACCTCCGACCCTACATCATGTGGTCCTCCTCTAGAAGATCTCGCCCATTTAGGCCTTTACATCATCAGCCTTTTACCTAATGTAGATGACTCATCCACCTTTCTTCCAGTGGTGTCTTTCACTATCAATGTATTCTCTGATTGGATGTTATCTACCAGTATGGATCGCCCTAGCACTCCAGCAAGCATCGAGATTCTAGGAAAAATCATCGATGCTAAACTCTTATGTCAGAGTCCCAACTCAGTGTTCTAGGCCTTGATGATAGGGTTTTGAACAATGTTAGTGGAGTAGTGGAAGATTTCATTAAACCTCGCTGAGTACCAGGAAACAATCATTTTTTCCTATTTTAGGTGTAGGAACTTCTAAATATACACTGAGCGTAGAGTTTCTGGTACAAACTCTACCCTAAAAAGGTTCTCAAAGCCTTACAAAAAAATTATTGCCTCCCAGTGTGTTTGGAGCATCAAGGTACACCATCTCCCAATCATGCCTTAAAAAGTTCTAGAGGTTAGGACAACCATCTGGTTTTAAGGGGGCTAAAATACTAGAAAGAATGAGTATCTACCTCCATCCAATCCTTATCTATATAAGGATATGTCTCACCACAAAAACTCAGAGTCCTTTTTGTCTGTATTTGTACATTTGGCCCAGTAAGTGTGAACTGTATGATTGCGGGGCTGGTAGCAACTCCTGCACCCCAAGTGGTGGTGCTACTAGTACACCACCCGAAGGGGCTATCCATGTAAATGGTCATCTCTATGATTCATCATAGCTCAGTGGACCATCTTTGTGATCAATCAATGGATTCCTTCCTAGTTTTCATCGTGGATGCAACCTATATGGAAATAGATGCGCGATGTTCAATAACAAACACATAGTGAGCTGACCCAAAATATATACAATGAAATCCATTTTAAAAACACATGAAACTAGTGATTTCAGTTACCAAGTCAAAAAAATAGAATTCGAGGTCCTAGAGTATGGATATGTCGATAGATGCACCAAAATCTGTTCACTGTACTGAATGTCAAACTCAAGACACGTAACACTCTCACCCCCTTTGAAAACTACATTCATTTAGTTCTTCTTGTTGAAATGACTGCACTAAGATACCACTTTTTCATGACCCATCCCATAGGTCCCTTGTTGTGACTACCCCAAGATCAGATTTCATAATCTAAGGGTTGGTGGATAGCATAGAAAAGGCATATCCCAAAAATGGAAGAAATTTTATTTAAACCTATACACACAAATACATGGTATACCGTACAATGAAAACCACAATGAAATTAATGTTGTAAAAGCACTAAAAATTATTACTAAATGGAGTCATTTTTGAAAACTGAATGAAAAGGGGCCAGAATACAAGACCAACTAGAAGGAAATTATAATAAATGAAGTACAAGCTCTAGAGGTTGTCTTCCAATGATCATATAAGAATTGTTGTTAGAAATCTCTGTCGAATGTAACTGTATCACACCATATCTATCGATCCACCTCCGAGAACCATCTAGTTCTAGATCCCAAATGTCCAAGTTAATGTTATATGTCATCTGCACAAGACACAACATGAGCGGGCAGAACCCGTGCTAGTGTGAGTATAATAATACTCAATAGGGACCCGTCAACCCTGAAAAGTCTCCTAGAAATTCACAAAAGAGACTACCAATGAGGTAATACCACCATGAAAGATATCAAACATATAGAAAAAATTAAATGACAAATCTCACACTTGGTATAACCTAAGTAAAAATATAAATATGAATAGTTGTATTGTTTGATCATCTTATTCTATATAGAGGCTCTATCAGGATCCATATATGGTCACTACGTGATGACCCACATAGTTGCACAAGGTGATTTGACACACATGTTTAGTAGGTGATGAATTACATAGGATATCTAGGTACTGACCACATAAGATCGCTATGTGATGACCCCTACATGATCACTAGGTGCTGACCCACACATGATCGATATCCATTCTTCACGTCATATCCATCCACTGGATTTCTGTACTTAGAACACTTGATTATGAGAGGATCTGGTCCTCAATCCATCATCTCTACAACAACATCAATGAAGTCTCACATCAAATATCAAAAAAATTAACGTCTCATTTAAAATTTCCCAAAGAAACAGATGGTGCATCGAACATATTCAAATTCTATAAGATATGTGCATTTCAGTTAAAATAGCTCAGTTGCATTCCAGTCCATTCAACCAAGGCCATACAAAAAAATCCACCAAAACTCAAGTAGAGTACCTTAGAGGGATGGCCACCTCAAAATGGACCCATCTCCACTAACAACATGTCAATAAGACACCCGATTTGAGGGATAATGGTGTTTTAGTGAAACAGGGGCTAGTTGGGTCCGGGTCCTGTCCATCCAAACACGGTCTGGTTGAGCATGTCCATCACTATAGTGAATTTTTGGCCTGGTAGCACTGATCTGACCCCGATATGTAGGTGTGCGTAAGTATCTTAGGCCCATCCCATGGGTTCGACCATTCCGCCATAGGAAGACCGGCCTTCATCCTTGTCGGGACGCGGCTGGGAGCTACATATTTCTCCTATGTTGTGCCAGGACATGGTGCCACCTCTACACTACAATCAAATTAATGAGGCCCTTTACGTTCGATTACATTTGTGGTCTAGGATGCGACCAAGCAGTCACATTCTCCACAGAACCCACAGATCGAGTCTGTGGGATGACATGGTCAACGCGGCGATGTGAATCTCCAGTGTCGTGGTTGAGTGACTGTGGACTCCATAATTTACTCACACATCCCCAATGCGGGCCGCCATCTCCATGCCTCTATGGCCATCTAGTTTCCACCCTCTACCACTGCATTGCGCCGACGGGCGAACCGATTGTTTCTTATGTGGGACACTAGAGTTGCTCTGGTGGTCTGTTTCACGATATGTCTACATATATGGAATCATTTGGCCTCCACCATTAATGTAACATCCTCAAAATCACATTTCTAGAATTTCACGAAATCCCCCATGATGAATTCACACACAGAGGGGCTCAGGCCTTGTTCACGTCAGCTCCCTCGCTCCACATTAGTTGTTTAAAAACATGGGGAGGTTTGGAAATTTTAATCCAACCAACACAAGTGATAATATAATCATAGATAGAGAAATCTATAATGAATTCACCCTCCCACAAGAACACATGGTCCACATATTAGCATGTTTATAGGAAAATCTGAATTTTTCATATGGAATAATATTGGGAAAACATTAAATGGTTAAATCTGATACCTCTCTTGATATTCATTTTTGTAGAATTCCTTCCTCATGGGTTCATGGGGTCGATTTCATTCGTCACTTTCTGTCTTCTTCCTTCGTGTTCCATCGATGTCGATGAAGCTCCTCCGACATTCATCATTCTTTGTTGCAGAAAAATATCACTGCAGGTTCATCAATGGTTTTCCCACAGTTTCAATTCTCCACTATCCAACGTGGTTTTTTTATAAGTGAAACATGTATCATTGTTTCTATTATGCAGCGATGTTTCATCATTACGATGTTTCATTTATGAATCAACATAGTCATTACAATTTCACAACAAGACATCAAGGGGCATTCTTAATTGTGCAACGTGATCTCTTCGTCCCTGCACCACAGCGTCACTTTCCTCCACTAATTTATGCGACTAAAAAAAATAACTTCTTAAGTTATTTAATTATTTTTCCAAAAATTCCAAAATTTTAACATATTAATATAACCCTTATCGGTTGATGTTATGTAATTTCTTGGTGAATCTCAGAAATCTGTGATCAATGGTGCGCTCATATTTTTGATCCATGCACTAGTTCAAATAATAGAGTAACCCAATCAAAATTTTAATAAAAATACATTAAAAAGGGTTCATCATTACCTTCCCTGCACTCCGGGCCTCCGAATCACATGTCTTCAAAGCATGTAGTTAATAAATAATTAAAAACAATTAAAAAAATACACGAAATTATGAGAAATTACAGTTACACTGATGATAATAGAACATTCTAATTTTTATTATCCTACATAGTTATACACCAATGAATGCACTGTTGAAACCCTTACAGAGGTATAAATTGAAAATTATAATGAAACCCATAAAAAATGTTTACCATTATGAATCATGGGATTTACCTTATCGTGGGGTGTATCCTCTAGCATTAAACCTTACTCAACTCCATAGATTCCATAATACATTTTCATAGTTTTTTATTACTGTTATGTAACTCTAATTACTATTATAATTGGTATCTAATTACCCTTAGGCAAGCATTATGATTCCATTGAAATCCAATTATTGTAAATATGAACAACCTCAAACCCTAATAAATAATTATTTGATCTTATTCAACATCAAAAATAAGTATTTAATGAATATAAAATAATTTTACAAGAATTTCCAAAAACAAACATGATTGTATTTCCATCATATCCGATATTCAAATATAGAAAAAAAATATATACCACACATATTTTCAAAAAATACACATAAAAATAAAAAATTATCAAAATTTATTAGTTCTATATATAGTGTATGAAATATAAATTATTTGATCCATAAATGAGAATTGATACTTAATATGTCATATGATATAACTAAGACTCTAGTTCTAAATGACTCATTGAATTTTAGAGAATAAATAATTATTAGTGATTTGTAATTATTTATGACTAAAATTGGCTCACTATGGTTCATTTCTAAGACAATATTTAATGAAGGTGTTTATTCGCACATTATTCATAGAGTAAGGGTTTAGTCCGTCATATTTGATAACATAGTCTAGTTTATATAATTTTAGATAGTAGGATGTAGTCATTTAAATATTATATAAGAGTTATAAAATAAATTAATGTCTGATTTGATAAGGTTGACAGTTATATCATATGTATATATTAATATCTTGTTTATTATAGTTAACATTGAATATTTATGAATTTTGGGGAAAATAATCAATTCTAAAAAATAGAGATACATGTTTCTAAATGTTCTAATGAGCCTCACACAATTATCACTCATTTAGAAAAAAATTGTACTGAAAAATAAATCATATCGATATAGTTAATTAAAAATTTCTTATTTCAAACAATATCTTCATTAAAATTAATGATTATTCTTCCAAACCCTGGGATATCAGATGTAACACCCTATGTAAATAAAGAATATGAAATTTTCATATTTATCCATATTTGTGAATAAAATATTAATATTACTTTAAAGGGGACTCTATGCATGATGGCGTACCCAATACGCAATAATGAGTTTCTTGGGAATCTTGCGTTGCACTCTAATAATAAAATAATATTATTCTAAATGGTAGTTAACGCATGGACGTTATAATGGAGGGAATAAACAAAACTAACTAAAAAATAATTATATATGTTTGTAAAATATTTTTACTCTTTACAATAAATGTTATAGGATTAAAAATGTGAATGAATCCAATTTTAAGCGTAAAAATTCCAATATTCTTTAAAAGGTCTATTAACCGCCTTTTGATGGAGAACCTCTTTTAAATACACTTTTTGACAATTTTATGTGTTATATTTGACAAAATAAAATTCTTCTTTATAATCGGGACATGAAAATTTACTTTGTGCAAATTTTTGGTATTTTTCCGAAAAAGATCAATTTTTAATGAATAGTGGAAAATGTTGTATTTTAATTCAAAACCTCTTTTTCATCTAATTTATTTATATGATTATGTTATCTTTTGAATTGGTTTTAAAGTGAAATTATAATATATTTTCACCATTTAATCCAATAGTGGTCATTGGAATTAATTTCACTTTGAAATCGGACTTATTCTAGTGTTAATCTTTTGATACATTTTGTTTCATAAGAACACACTGTTTGTTATGACAGCGGGAATTAATTATTAAATTAATTAAGGAAACTTATATGTTATTAATTTTTTAAAATAGAAATCATTTTTGAATTCGGAATATCAAATATAGCTTAGGGTGAATTTTTGGTAATTTTCTAAAAAACGTAAATTTTTGATGAATAGTGAAACCACTAAGAGGTACTTATAAAAACTGATTTTCCGTTTAAATGAAATTTTTCCACCTTTTTGTTTTGAATTTAAAAAATACAACATACATGGTTGTAATTAAGAAGTAAAATTTGGTTCAATGGGATTAAAATAATTTTTTTGGTGAATAGTAACTTATTATGTTTTTAATCGCGATTAGATGTAATTAGTGTAGTTTAAGGTAAAAATAATGTTTTAACAATATGAAATGACCTAGACACATGTCCTAACCTCATTTTATGAGTCATGGCCGACCAAGAAAATCCATGGGTTGACTTGTGGACCCCATGGAGCCACATTGGTTGGAAAATGACATAAACACCTTTTTATTTGATGTTAAAGTAAAAATGACAGAAATGTGAAATGTTTTACTAAATCAATTTTTACATGGGGTTATACAAGTCATATTTTTGACTATAAATAGTCATTAGAAAGATAAAAAAGTTTCCTACATCATAGTATTTTTGTTATAATTTTTAAACATTAAATAAATTAAATTATTTATGACATCATGATGATACAGCGATGACCTCATTATTTAACGATTTAAATAAAATGGAAATATAATGTAACATCTAAGACCTAAACATGTCCAAAACCTATTGGATGGGTGGATTTAGAACCCTTATCACCTTATCCTAGAAACACATCAATTTGGGACCATTAAAATCCGATACTCATTCTAAAATAAAGTAACATTTCTTTACATTCCAAGAGTGCCCCTCCTCTCCTCTTATAAAAGGCTCACACCTCTACCTCCTTACCCACACTTTCAAAGCCTTTGGCTCGGCCAAACCCTGCCCATTTTGTCTCTCCACATCCCTCTCCAACTCCTTGAAGCCTCACTTTGGGTAGAAGTCTTCCCAAGGAATCCTTTGAGCTCAACCCAAATGGAGTTACCCGACTTTAAGGAATATAAAGAAACGAACAAGACAAGTTGGACTTGAGGTAAGGGATCCCACTCCTCTCTTTCTTTTTATGTACACTATTTTATGTCATTCCGTTTAAAGCTCATCTTTCTTGTTATTGAGATGTTATTTAATATTACTCTTACTATAATTTTTATGTTCATATGATGAGAGACCCTATTCTCTCTCATCAATCCATTTTGGAAGTTTTGAGTGGCGCCGTTAGGCTGCCGAATTTTCATAAGAGATCTAACCTCTCTCTTTCTTTTTAAGTACTCTCCTTTATGTAACTTCTTTTAAGATCCTCTTTGTTATGATGAGGTATGTTCTTTTATATTCCTCATACTGTACTTTTTATGTTCATATTATGAGAGAACCTATTTGATCTCATAAATCCATTTATGTATGTTTTAAGTGGCGTCGTTAGGCTGCCGAGTTTTCGTAAGGGATTTTTCATTTATGATTATTTACATAAATGTTGTATTGTCCTTCTTTTACGGGGAACATTTCTTGAAAGATACCCATGTCGGTAAGGGAACCTTTAAACCTCCTCTTTTTAAAATACTTCTTTTGTTATGTCATTTAATTCACATACTATTATGTTGGGATATGTTCTTCTATATCCTTATTGATTTAAATTTTATGTCCATGTGATGAGATACCCTTTTTATCTCGCATCAACTCATTTTCTGTATTTTGTAGTGACGTCGTTAGGCTGTCAAATTTTTGCAAGGGAACTTCTTAACCCAAATTTGATTATTTGGGATAAACATGTAATCCTTGAATATGTCGTTCTATGAATATGTGTGAATAACCTATGATTGTTTACACTTAATATCCACTTATATTTCGTGTATTCATTTGTCACACATAATTATGTAATTGATTTATCCTTAATCCAAGGATACCATCTTTCTATGGGACTTCGTCTCAATCTCTTTTCATTGAGGCATATTTTGTTTTATACACATCCTTCTTTTATATGGTGTATAAACCCATTTTACTTTTACATTTATCTTAAAGGAATATTTTTTATACAAAGCGTTTTACTAAATGACAAAATGGAATGTTTTTGTCATACGTATGTGGCGACGACGACTTCTCCGCCGCCGTGACCATTATTTGAGTTTCGGCTTCCTCTACAAGCCATACCTTTTTTAAAGAAAAATAAATACCATGTTTTAATTTTATTTTATTTTGGAATTGAAAATGGTTTTCATAATGTTTTTATATCAATGTGTTGTATTGATATCTTGTGATTGAAAAGTGGAAATGTTATGTTTCTTTTATACATGTTTTATGTGATATGATTATGTAATGGTTCTTGGGAATTATTATGAAGATGGGTGGATCCACAATAAACTTAGGGCGGGTGAGCCTGATATAGCTCTCCAATGCATTGGGTAACGTGAAGGAGTGAAACATTAAGGTTTCTCCGAAGAGATTTAGGGAATATACTGTGGTGGGTATTCCAAACGTAACCAAGAGGGTTACTCCCTACGTAATAATGTTATGAATGGCTCAAGTTACCTTTTATGTCTTAAGATTTCTATGATTTATTCATGATTTGACGAGGTATGTTAAAGTGCTTATGTTTTATGATTAATGTATGATTTCATTGATTCTTATGTGTATATGTACTCATGTTTCCTTTCCATATTTTTATATCCCTTAATGAACTTTTTATGCTCATCCCAAGTTTTTTTGAAATGTTTTTCACAGGTCATGGGAAAGGTACATGATATGATGATAGTGTCAAGAAAGAATCCAAGTTTTATATTAAATATGTTTTCGTTGATGGGAAAAATGAATACCGTCTTTTATGTAACCACTTTGTTTAAATGTGGAATGTAATGCAAGTTTCATGATCTAATTATCTAAAACTCTAAACCTGAAAAGATCCTCAATGTGTAATCTTGTAATAACTCATGATTAAGTAAGGCATAAGGCTGGGGCATTATATCAGAACTACGGACTCTAATAAATATTCTTGTCAAATTACTTCCCCCATGTGAAATTTTTTTTATCTGTTATAAGATGTCATCATAATTGATCAATTTACTCTGTTCTTGTTGTTATTATGTTATTGAAGTCCAAATAATTTTTCAATTACAAAAATTAAGGAATATATTTTAATAAATCATTTTCACATTTCCTTTTTGGTATATATATTTAGAAAAATTAGAAAACCCATTACCAGAAAAAACTACAAGATTTTGT
Organism: Viscum album; assembly: GCA_963277665.1. Lineage (NCBI taxonomy): Eukaryota > Viridiplantae > Streptophyta > Magnoliopsida > Santalales > Viscaceae > Viscum > Viscum album. The sequence continues at coordinate 1,666,469,309 of OY728137.1, forward strand.
AGCCATAAGAAATTTTATATCTATAAAAGAAATTAAAAATTCCCTCTTTTGTATTTTATATTTTCCAAAAACCCTTATTATAATTTAACATTATAGAATATATATATGTATATATATATATATTTTTTATATAATGCATAAATTTATAAATTGAAATGGAGTTACCTCAAATTCGTAGTAATGGTAATGAACATTTTTGACTTTAAAATATTTCAATTGACTATTGGATGATAAAATTTGTATAATAAATATTTATAAAGAAATATATAACTTAATATAAAGAGATAATAAATCATGGACTATGAATCAGTATAACCTGATACCCCAATAAAATGTTTTTGTATACATTATTCAAAAAACATGAAGCATGAAATATAGGACATAGTGTGTATAATAAACGTGTCACAATAAAAATAATATGATTTTCTATCTCGATAAACCTAAAAACCCACCAAACCATTAAATAATAATATTGTGAGAAATGATAAATTTAATTACATGAATGTGTTTTGAACCATTATATATAGTACTAAATTCGCATATTAGATTTTGAGTAGATATGAGCTATGCAACAAAATACATTTGAGATACAAACTACTCTAACATCATTTAACAAAAAATTTATATCTCACTAATTATAATCCATTTCCCATGTTTTTGTAGGTAGAAATATTTCCCCACCAACACAAAATCAATATATATTTGTGCGCAATGAAAAAAAATATTCATAATCTCATAATGTACCCTAGTAAAATGAATTTGTTTCATAAGAATGTCCAGAAAAAAATAAATTAAAATTAATAAAATATATTTATTTACCTTGTAGTTTGGTTCTAATAAAAGTATGTTTATGATGTCATTAAATAGTTTCATGTTTCACTGTAAGTGATCTATATTCTGAGAATGGTGAAAATATTATCAATGAATGATACACTGTGGTGGTTCAAACCACCAACTCAAGAAAACATAGGCAATGAGTAACTGCTTGGACTGAAATATATCAAAGTATAAGAGCCAACCATGACATAATACCACATGATTATCAAACTGATGGAATGAAAAGTTGACAACGTCTGAGACACCAATTGTTAACACACCATCTAGGTGTTAGGCCTTCAAAACTCAATGATGCATAAGAATGAGATTCATCCAGATGAAGAACCATGAACCTCATACTTTAAACACACAATTTCGGCCAAATCTAAGACACCATCAGACTAGAAAACAAGAGACCAGAAACCACTAGAGAAGACACCACTGGTTGAGATGACACCAGTATAGTGAAAATATGGAAATTTCTATGATACCAGTAATATCATATAGCCAGATCATCATACCACCAAATCAGTACAACACCATTTTAAGACATTTCCAATATCAGATTAACTTATCTTTTTAAATTTCATTATTATAATAAATAATTGTTTTGATGTCAAACCATTTTCAATTTTAAATATTCTATCATAAATTACCGATATAATTAATTAGAGATATTGTGAGGATATGCAGTATCAGGGATAAATTGATCCAGATACAATCCATGACATGACTATTAAAATAGAATCTATATACCTCATTTAAAATGTGGGGGAATACAGATAAGATAATGAGATACAATAGTATATTAAGTGAACATATAAGAAAATTGAGAGCCCAAACTGCATGAACATACATAGAGATGAACCTATCTGAATCCAATTATAGCTAACCTACTGAAATCACTCAACTAGTAAGTCAAACTCCACATTATTATTTTCAGGTTTCCGTTAGTAAATAGATATTGGTCTGTGAAACACTATTTTATTGATGTTTTTTAAGAGAAATGCAATCAGGTTTCACTAATAAATCAAACCAAGAGTCATAAGATTCATTTCAACTGACCAATATCTTCAAAACTTTTGTCATAATTATTAATGTATTTTTTAATTATTATTACTTTTTTATCATTGTGTGCTATATTTATTTTTATATATTCACACTATCTCTTATTCTAACCTAGAAGATGGTATATATATTCATAAAAATATGTTAGTATTTATCTCTCCATTGGATATGAGTGGTAGTGGTCCTTTTCAAGAATGTTTAGTATATATCCAATGAATAAATGTAGAATATGTCATGTGTAACTAGGATAATGCTTTAACTATATTAATTCCTAATCCTAGTGGTGAATCAGATTGTTTATTTTATATAATCTTTTCTCTGGAAGGGGATAACCATGTATAAAGGACTATGTCTCAACTTGATACTAAATCTCTTGTATTCATTAATTCCACTGTGAGTATTAATTTTGTTTTAATTTATTTATACATTAAAACTGCATTTTTTTTAACTATAGTCAATATATATACACTCATATATTATTTAAATTTCTTTTTATATATAATTTTGAACATTTGAACAAATTTCAATGAATTTAATAATATATTTTTTATTAATTATCCAATTAATAATTACTTTTTAGATGAATACTTAGAATGAATATGTTCTATATAATAAAAAATATATTCATAAATTCTATTGAATTCAAATATTTGTGGGTTTCAAATGAATCACTATTAAAAAAATCATTTATTGGAAAATTAACCTCCACCCCTATTGACATTCTCACTTTGACCACCATTTTGTATCAAGGGATTTATTCCTTTGGTATTATTGTCTATCAAATTGTTCTAACTATTATTGTAGTGGTACATTAATATTATTAAATTTATATCATTTCTGAATAATGTTATTTAAAATTTATAAAATACATGATGGTTCTACTAAAAATAGACCATTGTTCCTCAATTGAACAAATTAAGATCATTTGAAGAATTAAAAGAAAATGCGTATAGAATGTATGATACATTAAATATGGTTTTCTGTAGAAGATAATTATGAATATCATACTATTTCTATTGAAATTTAGTATGAAACTACTAATGATGCATATAAGAATAATTTTAAAGATATGAAATCTATAAATTTTGAATTAGAATATGATGAATTTAATATAATTTATGCATGTAAAATATCATTTTAAATTTGGGACACTCTATCTATTTCTCATGAGGTAACCCAAATGTTAATGATATAAGGATTAATACATATATTCTTAAATATAATACTTTTACAGTGAAACATTATGAACCCATTTATGACATGTATCTCAGGATTATTGAGATTTTAGACATAATCAGATCTATTGGAAAACATGTATCATAAAAGGATCATATTATGCGATTACTCAGATTCCTTCTTGAATGATAGAGAGGAACATCAATTTCAATCATTGAATCATATGACATATGTAAAGTACCTATGAAAATTTGTATTATGATGATTACCATGTACGATATATAATTAAGGGTAAACCGTGAAGATGTTGATGAGCCTAATATAAATTATGTAGCATTGAAGACTACTACCCCTTGAAAAAATTTTAACAAAAAATATAATGTAAAATTGATTACTTCCAATAATAGTGAATCGCGCTATAACATTGAAAAAACATGGAGTTCTTATGAGTAAAATCCTAATATAATAATTTTGAGTTAAAATTGAAATATTTGAAAATATATATGAGATACAAAATGGACATGAAATAACATGGAGTTCTTATGAAGGCAGTTCTTGTGAGTCTGATTCTTTACCTGAATATAAGCCAAATATAGCCAATATGTGTTTCATGTCTAATGTTTGTGTGGTATCTTCATTACATATGATATCTATTATAATCCATATGCATGTTTCTGATAATTCTGATAGTGAAAAAATTATGATGATAAAATGTAAATTGAATTATTATTCGAATACTACAATAAGAAATATGATAAATATAATGTGTTAGACTATAGGTTTGAAATTCATGAAATGTCACATGATCTAACTGAAAATTTAAAATCTGAAGTGTGTATTGAAAAAGAGAAAAATAATCAACTGCTGAACAAAAATACATAACATAAAATGTATAATGAAAAATTAATGAATGAACTAGAAACATTCTCATATGGAATAGAGACAGTCATATAAATATTAGTAAAAGATGTTTCTCGCAAATATGTTTCTATAAATATATATGACCTTGAATAGAGATTAATATCTATTTTAACATTAGTCCATACATCATAAATTGGATGTTTTAATGTTAATAATTTTTAAAAAGGGCTCGACAAGTATTTTATTTAAACTGGTTTGTGATATGATTTTTGTAAAACCATTAGGAAAATAAGAATTCATAAATCCATCTTTGCTTCCATTTTTGGACACAATTTTTGTTTTGTAATAAAAATTTCTTGTTTCAAACATTTTTTGTAGGAGAAAGGCTTGAACAATCATGTACAAGTCTATAGTAGATGGATTTTGTCAGTTCAAGACATATGATTTGAGATTACTCATGCTTCAAAAGTCTTGTAATGGAAAATTATTGACATTTCACCTTTGGTTACAATGAAAATTTAAAAAACATCTTCCTAGTGAAAATTGGTTAAAAAATTAATTTTTAATTACTAATGTTTTATATGATGATGTTTTTAAATAATAATATTCTTAGTATATTTTAGTTCTGTGATGATGGATTTTCTGTTATGTTTTAGAATAATTCTTCGCTTTTTTTAAGTCTACAAATGCATTAGTTTTTACAATAATGTGAAATGATGATTGTTATTCATTAGTATTAAATTCATTTATTTCTCAATAATTTTCATTCTTATCTTCCATTCAATAGGAATCATGTCATTGACATAGATGAATATTCAATAGATACAATCAGTCACCTAGGAAGCTAACTATGAATGGGTCAGTTAGTTATAAATCGAATCTTTAGTTCTGAGTTAATAAATTCAATATCCCCAGTGAAAAATGTAAACAATGAAAATTATATTTTATATTGATGAAATATGTGTCAAATTATACACACCTTATGGTGGTTCTCATGGATTTTTTTGAACATCTATAATTTCATGATAGAAATGGAAGCACTCTGTTTATGTTATTATAGAAAATTTATCAGGGTATACATGGAAATATATTATAGATCACAAAAATGAATTGTTATATTAAATTACCTAGTATGATAAGCCTGTATAAAATCATAGAGGACATAGGATTTAAACCATAAGGGATGATCATGAATGTTTTATTGAAAACGATTAATTTGAAACATTTTTCTCACAAAATGGATACAGTCGTAAGATATATAATCCTACAGAAGCCAAGAAGAAATGAGTTATTTAAAGGAGAAATAGATCCTTACAAGATATATCCCAGACTATTATAATGGTGTATGACCTACCTATCAATTTTTTAGAAGACTATATCAATACATCCTGTTATATCATCAATAGTTTTTTGATTAGACCTATCCATTATATATCTAATTATGAAAATTGTAATAATATGAAACCTAAGGTTAATTACCTTAAATGTTTTATTACAAACAATTTATTTGTAATACTGAAGATAATATAGTAAAATGTTCCTCCATAGGTGATCATGGAATATTTGTTCGTTATTCAATATTTAGAAAAGACTATTGAGTTTTCAATAAGAAGACATAAAATGGGGAAGCATTAGTCCATGTAAAATTCAATGAAATTGATCCCAATATTTTGAATACCTCCTTATAATACCATGAGGATGATGGATATTCTCTTGATTTAAATTCTAAACCTTTAGAAACTACTTAATAACTAATAGAAAAAACATCAAGTTCAAATGAATTTGAAGAACATCAAAAACATAAATCTAAAAATTAAGAAGATATCATTCCCTTATTCTCAAGATATATTAGAACAGTTATGTACCATCCTTCATATATTAATGTAGGTTATATAAATAGAGAAATAAAAATAATATAATTTGACATATATCAGGTTGTGCATCATAATTTCTTGTCTCATCTTAAACCTAAGGATGTCAGTTAATCTATTAATGCATAGTTCCAGGTAAAAACTATGAATTAATAATTGTATCAGTTTGAAAGAAAACAATTGTGGGATCATGAAGGATTACACAAGGATTCCATGAATATTATAACTAAATGGATTAATAGGAATATGATTGATTATTTAGGAATGATAGTTATAAAAAATTCTATAATTGTTTCACAATGTTATAGTTTCAAAGATGGAATTTACTATGGAGAAACGATTTCATCAATAGTTATTCATGTATCCATAATATTACTTCTTACTTATATAGAAAATTTAAATTTCAATAATTATCAAATGGATGTAAATAGTGAATTCTATAATAGTTTTAAAATTGAGTGTTTTTAAAAAAACACTTTTGGTTTCCAACCCCTCATGTTCCAAATCATGTTTTTAAATATACTAATGGTTCATGTTGTTCAAAACAAGCTCCTAGGTCTTGGTATGTTATGTTCACCATTTTTTTTATTTTAAATGGATTTTCAAAAGGTATATCTAATATTAATCTTCTCATAATGTTAATTTCAAAGGTGTTATTAGTATTATAAATCTATTTTATTGATTTTATTTTTGAGTATTCAAAAAATTATCATTGATCTAATTTTCTAATATGATGAAAAATGAGTTTGAAATGAGTTTAATGGGAGGAAATACATTCTTATATAGGATTACATTATTTCCAAAATAAATTATTACTTTATATCAATAAAAATAAAAAAAAATCATCAATTTTTTTTACAAGGATATAAATATGAGTAGTGAAACTCCATTGACTATCACATGTAAATTCGATCTTGATGAACCCTGGAAAGTAGTTGATCCAACAAGTTATAGAGGTATGATGGAAATTATTCTTGAATTGACTTCAATCTGACAAGATTTTATGCTTATTATGTGTGTTTGTGCTCATGTTCATGAAACCCAAAAAGATTCCCACCTAATTATTATTAATATAATTTTTAAATACCTCATGTATACATAATAATTATGTTTTTTTATATAGGAGGAAATGAATTTGATTCACTATGTTATTCTATTGCTGATTTTGGTGGATGAAGTTAGATAAAAAATAACCTCTAGAACATTCCACATTTTTATTAAGTCTCTACATTCATTGTTTAGTAAAAAATAAAAATATCATTTCATTTTCAACTAATGAAGCTAAGTATATAGATGTAGGTAGTTGTTATGTAAAAATATTTTCGATGAAAATCAATCTTCAAGACTATGGATATTAACATCATCATGTCCCCATAAAAAGAGACTACACAAGTGATATTTAAATTTATATGAATCAAATTTCTCATTAAAGTAAAAATAATAATAAAATAATAATTCACCATTTGAGAGATAATTTTAACAAAGGAGATATAACCCATGAATTTATAATCACAGAATATTAGTTGGCTTATATTTTTACTGTGCCTTTGAATTATGGAAAATTGAATTATATCAAAAATGATCTAGGATTGATAAAATTTGGTTATGCTAATATTTTTGTGACATAACATTGTTATTAACATATCATGGTTGTTACCATGCCATTGTCTTGTCATACTATTGGGTTTTGATGAAATTGTGTCCTCTTGGTGTTGGGATGTCATGTCATTGGATTTAATGTTGTTGGTTTGTCATGTTGTTTCTTTTTAATGTTAATGGAATGTCATGTTATTGAGAATAAGACCACTAAAAACCACACATATCAATGTCATGTTGTTTCTTTTTATTCCTTTAAAAAAGATTCTATTTCTTGATATTTTGAACTGTCAGATTTGTTCTCGATTTTTGTTTTGTTTGTAACTCGGTATATGTTTTTTCATTGTATTCAATTTTTATTTCATGTATTAATTAAGTCTTATAACAACAAATATAAAAAATGATATTAAAGGGACATTATGTCTGTTCCCAATACATATTGAGCATCATGAGATACTTTGGTATCTCTATTCAGCATAGTGAAACCCTTTCCCCCTCACATTTCAATCCCTCCCATATTATGAACATGATTTTTTAGGTTATATGAATGAATAAAATGAATTTTTCTTTTGAAATTTCTTCTTCAAAGTCTGAATATTCAATAAAAATATTAAAGAGTTTATTGCACTTTCTCCAGTTTCTCTATTATCTCAAAACAAACATAAACATGAAAAATTAGTTGTTATACCAGAAAAATAAGTTGAATAAATGTAGTTATTGTCCAGTAAGTCTCTAGTAATCAATGTGGTTGAAAATAAATGATAGTTATCATGGTTTTCCATTGACAAAATCCATTTCCACACAAATTTTTATTTTTAGTTTTATCAAAATATAGAATTTGTATTTTATGAAGATAGTAATAATTGGATCAGAATCATTGTGGAATGACATAATTTTGTTTTTTAATCAAAGAAATTAGATAATTGTTTATGTGTACCTCATGATGGAGTTGATTATGACTACCAAGGAAAAATTCTAGAAGTCGGTAATTCTTTTACATATAAGGATATTCTGTTTGTGCTGACAGGAAAATTCATGTTACTTATAACCTAGATAGATAATGTATTATATTTTTAGGATTTTCCAACACATGAATTTCTAAATAAAGGTTTATTTCACAACACTATGGTTATGGGATTTGTATCTTCTATCTCTAAGGAAAATAGGAAACAAGATCAATATTTATAGATATCTCATTATCCATAGGCGTTAAATGGCCAAACCATTCTCGCGAGAAAATTCTCAGATCTCCCCAACTATTATTTATGACATATTGTAGTCCATGGTACTAGTTGATGAGAATGAATATTCTACTATATATTGTGGTGGATTATGTATTACATGTTATACTTGATCAAGAATGAATATTTGATGGAAAAAATGGAATAAAAAAATGTGTGGGAGATGTTTTGAGTTTATATACAAATCATTATATTTTTTATCATCTAACTAGATCAAAGGATTATGTTGATCTAGAATTTTAGCTTAATGATGTGGTTGAATACACTGATTTTGTTAAATAATAATCTATTATTGGAGAAAGGAAAATGAACCATCTATTGAAGAAGGGATTGACCATGATTTTTCTTCCAAAGATTCTCCCATTACCATTGGTGCTAATAGTCCACCAAGGATTTTATAAAAAATGAAAAATGTTATCCAAAAGAGATGAAGTATAGATTGAGGTCCCTAGAGTAGAGCTGCATAAATGATACACATCCATTAATGAAGATGATGATGATAATTAGTAGGATGAAAATGATGAGTAAAATGATAATTAAAGTGATGTTTCTGATGTTTCTGAATCTATCCAAAGTGGGGTTATTGGAGGAAAAAAATAAAATAAGTGGCGATACATGCAGAGCCTTGAGAAGAATTTTTTTGAGGGGAATAAATCACCTTCTACTAAAAAATTTCATGAGGATACAACTTATGATGGTTTTAAGGCTAGTTTTTTTATAATGTTCATGAATTATTTAATTCCACTAAGTGTGATAAAATGGGATTTATTGTTTATATAGAATATAGTGTACCAAAACAAGAGAAAAAAATATTATTTATAAATAATTTGGAGATAATAACGTTGTTTATTAACATGATGAAAATTCTCATGTTGTTGATAATGTGTAAAGAGTATCCATTGATGTTTATTGAAAAAAGGATGTTCAGAAGATTGATTACTATATTATTGGTACACAATTAGAAGCAAAGTCTACTAGTACTAATATATAGATCTCATTTAAATAAACATTAAATGAAGTACCAAGAGATGTTGTATAGTTTGTAACAGTAATGAGTTTATATACTCATAGAAATTATCAAAATATTTACTCTTACCAAATGTTTAATACCCTCCTACCACTTATTCAATGGTTTAAGTGGTTTCTGGGGGATTTGTTTATCCCATGTTTGAATAATATAACAAATTTAGAAAAATTTCACTGAATCTCGACAGATATGATGTTCATTCTAAAACTGAACCTAGCGGATCCTTGATAACATATGTAGTTTTTGATGGCTTATTGAAAAAATTATCTTCTATTATAACTCCTACAAATTCTCTATCTCCTACTTCTATTCTAGTTGATGTTGTAACTAAAACTTACATGGATTCTTTTTGGTAAGATATTGATGTCTTCTTTTTCTATGAAGCTAATTAATCGTCCTCTTAAATATAATTTAATATATGAGAATGATAAAAGATACATATTTGAGTTTGTTATTCAACATATCCAGCATGAGATGATGGAACACATTTAAGATATAGGAATTATGGACACAAAGATATGTAATGAATTAGAATATCTCATGTTATTGGTTGATAAAAATGAGAACTGAATTTAATGGTCACATGGGTGGTATGCTTAAATATCAGGAGGATAAAACTTATAATAAATATATTTTTTGTGTTAATCTTTTTGTTATTATTTATTCTTATATGTTAAGGATTTTTTTAGATATTATATGAGATCTGTTTTATCCAGTTCTTCGGGAAGTGTCACAAATCGACCTCAATAGCCTTCCAGAGGAATTCATGATTATTCTGATAATGTTACCATGTTATTTACCATCTGTTCCTAGGACGTGAAATCTAACAGAGAAACTATAACAAAGAACATTTTATACTATCTCTCTGTAATTTATTCTACTCATTCCATGGCTTCCAATATAAAAATCATGGAAAAAAATTGATAATTCCACTTGTTACTCATGCTTTCAAATAACAAGTTGGACAACTCAAGGAGACGATTCATGTGTTATACCATTTTAGGGAAGAGAAGCATGATATATTTAGTGTGATGGAAAGAAGGGTGGAAATCATAATGGTCTTTAACTATATAATTAATAGTTTTCTTAATGTTCAAGGATACGTAGTTGTTTTCCATGAAGTTTTCCCAATTATTCCTATGCCGACTCTTAGACAATGAGTTTAACAATCCTTTTTCTCATTTTCCCTACTCATTTCTCACATTACTTAATGTATCCCTCTCAAGCCATAATGCAACTCTAGACAATTGTAATTTGGAATAACATCTTTAGAATCTAGGTGTGATCTCTACTTTTCTTCCTTCTATTTAACTATTATATTAACCTACTAACTAGATAAAGATATTTCTAAATACAAGGACAAAGGAAATTAACCAATGGGCCCATCTACTAAATCCTGATTCTTGTTATTGTTTTCTTGAAATGTTTTACTTTGATGGGAATTGGGATGTAATAAAAATTTTCTTTTCATTTTAAATGAATCATATTTTTATGCAATTATTTATCTGAATTTCTATAATTCATTTCATTATGGTTTTAATAATCCTAAAAGGGGTAAAATTATAGCATATTGGAATTCCGAATGAAATTTTTTATTTATTAATGTATTGTTTCTATATTATATTTGACAATATATGTTATTATTCCTTCCATTTATGATACATAATTTTGACATATAATCCTTTCTAATTATTAATTATTCCATATTCAATTACTAGGGATGCTATTTTCTAATTTATGCAACCATGGGTATCATGTTTAATATATTCAATTATATTTTATACAATGATTTGTGGTCCAAAAAATTGAGGAGAATTTTGAACTCATAGTTTTCATGATTATGAAATCATGATTCAAATATTATTAATGTCTTTCAATTATCTATTTATGTTATCTATATTTATGTCTAGTGAAAAAATAAACTAAGTACAGGACACAAATGATGTTGACACTAGAAACTGGAGACACCATTTTCTAGGAATCACAGATGCCACAAACATTTCACTAGGTATAAGATACCTCATGGATATAAATACTCTATAATTTTATACCCTTGGAAAAAAATTGAAAAAGTATGATACACCATCAATTGACACACTATCTGGATGTCATGTCGTTAGAAAAGAATATTGAATATGCATGAGATACTGTTAGATGAAGCACCACCAAACCCATACAATCAACATAGAATTTAGGCTATGTCTAAGAAACCATAAAACCAGAAAATACTAGACCAGACACCGCTATTAAAAATTACACCAATATTATAGAAATTTGGCTATGTCTAAGACACCACTGGTATTATACTGTCAGATCATCATAAATCTAGATCACCACACCACTAGTCTATGTCACCACCATTATCTTCAAAACATAACCTTCTAAATAATATTATTAAGAGAAATATTTTTCTTATAGATAATTCCATTTACTATATTAATGATTTCCTCTTTCAATATCAAAAAAACATTGAATAGAGTGTCAGGGTTTTGTAGTATGAGGAAGTAGTTGATCCAAATATTAACATTGACATTTTCGGATAAAAATGTTTCATTTTTTGATTTTTCATATAACAATACCTTTCAAGATACTGTTGAAATGGCACCATTAGATGCCTTTAATGCTATGATTTTTTTGCTTGCGTCTATGATTTTATAAGGTAAGGGAAGAAACTATGCTTGGACCATATCTCGTTCAAGAAAAAATTAAAAGGGTCCACTTTATCCAAAAATATATTTTGATATCTTAATCATAAATGAATTCATTTTCTTATAGTTTCCAGTGATCTATTTATTTTTAGGTTTGATATTGTATTTTCATATGAGTATTGCCTAGTATAAATAATAGACATGTTATAAATAAGGGTAATCACTCACCATTTTTTACGGACCCTTCAAGTTCATGATGGGAATATGACCAGTATCTTACCACTGGGATCATCTTTAGTGAAACGGGTCTATGTATAATGTGTTTCTTGTATCTAATCTTGGCTAATATTATCTATATCTACAAGATATCATTCAACTGGAAGAGGTTGAACTGGATTTGGATGCTTTCATTGAGTAATTTATTATCTGTATTGTGGATTGGAGCATAAAGACAGTGTGAGGGTGGTATATTCCTCTAGTATGTCTATAATAGCAGCACATCCATGCACATAATAAGACATGTAGGGTGGATGCTGATATACATTCTCAATGGGTGAAACCCTATTATAATAGTACCACATTACCATTTGAAGGAAAACTCACGGAAATGTTACTTCACATAGGAGAGGTTGTAATGAAATGTATATTCAAAGAAGATATAGATCATTAGTTTTTAAATTATAATACCTTAGACATTTCTACTAATGATAGTTAATAAATACTAAATGTTTCTAAGGATCATTTCAAACCTGAATCCAGAAATTTCAAAATAAAACATTGCCACAAATGTTATCTACTACCCTGTAACCTAAGGGGCATGAATGTGGAGAGTTTTGAAATTGAAGGACATAGATGTGTAGCAACATTTTCATAATTTTGTCCCAACCGTTAACCAAACCCAGGTTGTTCCCATATTTATAGTGAACTTAGTTTACTTTTTACATAGTTTTACCATATAGGGCAGTCAAATCCAGATAAGTATTTTTTTGGGTGAAATTACAATTTAAACCCATATATACCATTATTTATTTGCATTTTATTTTTCATCATCCTTCAGCATCCAAAACAACTAGCTCCCCTCTAATTTGAGATCCTAGAACCTCTAGCCTATGTTTGGGTCTATTACTCTTATCTGGTGTCCGGTCTTCAATTTTTCAGAGGCATTGGATCCCTTGACATATTCTACCATATGATATATAATCCCATATAAGATATTCTTTATATCAATTATTCTTGTTAGATGTAGGATCGCTATCCCAATTTTCATGCAATTTGTCTCTTTCTCAGATATCCTCCAACATTCTTTGATTCTGAGGTTGATAACGATAAACGAATCATCTATGTCTTTATGGTAGGTGTTAAAGTTGTTTTACTCTAGAGTTTTGATCATTTTGAAATTATGATTCCATGAAACATGCCTTTCATTGATGAGAATCAATGTTATAGTGATTTTTTCATGTATAATTGACCATTTTACCTAGAAATATGTTAATTGGTTCTTGTTTAGTGGAAATGAGATCACATATTCCATATAAAACCACCCATTTGTGTGCAAAATAAAGAATCCACATTTTTTTTGACTTATATGTCATGGAATTTTCCAATTGGGAATTTGACATATTTATCCTGAAATATCCTATGAAAAACATTCACTGTATATTAATTTTCTATGTCTATAAAAATATAATTAGTTGGATATGTACTAGATGGATCACCTATAATGGATTAAATTCAATAAAATTAATTATATGTTATTGAAATATATATTATACTATTCCCAATACCATTTTTTATGCCTAACATAATTAAATATATAGTATATTATTTAATCAAATGAATTACATGTGTGACCTTGCTTCTATAATGTTTAACATAAATGCATAATAATTTTTCCTTATGTGGTTTGATATGAATGGGTTTTCCTTGTGATATAAATGAAATGGATTAAAAAGGGCATGATACGATTATGCCAAAATCCATATAAATTATTAATTTTTATTCCTATCATAGGATTTGGAGATAAGGAACAGTGAGTTCCCTGGGGAAAGAAAACAATGTGGGATTCCATATTTGGAACCTTTTTTATTTCAAAAAGACTGTGAGAGAACATAGAGACGAGATTGGGGTTGGATAGTGAGAGATTACCCTAGTATTGGATGTCTTGGAGTTATTTCAATTTATTTACCAACTACATGTATATATATGTATAATTATACTATATATATATATATAATATTATAAATATATATATATATATAAATATATATTAACATGATGAGACAAGAATTAATGCCTTGTTTGGATACATGTCGGCCTCCTAGGTACCCTTTAGAACATGATTAGGTGGTGGTTTATTTATTTTTAATTTATATACATTCCTTTTTATACATGCAAAGACTTTAGTTATGAGGACTTCACTTATTACATGTAGATAGCATTGATGGTCAGATACTGAGATTTTATCTCACACCCATCTTGGGATGCCTTTGGATCCAAAAATACTATTTGTAACTTGTTTCTCTAGGGGAATGACCATTATACATGTTGCTGATATGAATTACAAATATCGAGATTTGGATTTGAGGATAAGGAATATTCTCATGATTCTTGGAATAATTTTTGTTTATTAATTTTGTAAATTTTTACACCATGCTTGTCTGTATGTTCCCATACTCCCCTTTTTATTACTACATTTCATGAATCATGTTTCTAATACATCTAATGATGATTTAATATTTTATCAGCTATTTAGTTTTTTCATTATTCCTATGTTATCTATTTTCGTTTTTAGCTTTATCTTTTTTCATCTGTATTTTCTTTATTCTGAATATTAATAATATTACTCCAATAATTTTTATTTTTGTTTTAACTAATGTGCTTCTCTAAAAATGGGGTATAGTATCCCCACCATACCACCGTTACACCCTCAGTGAATTTTGGTAGATTCTAGAATATATGTTGGCATGCTAATGAAATTTGACCAACCCGGGCTAGGGAAAATATTTAGTGGAATACGGGTCAGAGATGTCACAAAAGAAAATTAATTTTAATATAATTATTTAACCCATAAAAAAATTTAAATTTACTTAAAAATACTATGAAAAATTAATTAAATAATATTAAATTAAATTAAATATTTATATAATCATTTATATTTCTTATCTACCATTTCAAGAAATACTCGTTCATCATTGCATATTTATTGTAGATCATTTTTTCATCATTAAAAATAAAAAATTAATTAATATGAAAAATAAAGATCATCTATAATTCTAATAAACATTTATAATAGAATAACAGTTTTTTGTATCCTTGAAAAAAAATATAATAGATATTAAAATCATTAACAGGAGATTCTTGAGGTTATATTTTACTTAAATATTATGAAGCAAAAAAAATGAAATAGGGAAATATGTTACCATATTTTCGAATCATGTTTAAACATTTCCATACAAAAATAATGAAATCGGATAATGGAATGTTTAATGGTCATTTATCCCCAGTAATAATATTATTGTATTTAATTACATGATTTACCCTTACAATGGTGAAAATTATTTTCTATGGTTACTCTACATAATGTTGAAAAAAAATCAATAATTTTACAAATAGGGAAATCATAATTTCATTTATCGAATCCATTTGTCATGATTAAATTTCTATATTTGGCATAAATTAATTTTGGAAAAAATTAAAAAACCCAACGGGAAACATTTTCGAAATAAATGACCTTTTAGAATAATAAATTTTTTTATGTAATATTAAACCATAAAATTGAATCAAATTATCTAAATTATAATTTTATTAATATAGTTAGAATAATTTTAAACTAGAACCATTCTTTATAAATTGAACATTACAAATTTTTGAATAAAATAAAAATTATTTTATTAAGAAATATTATTTTTCATCATCCACTGAAAATAAACATTAGAGTCACATCAAAAATCCTAGTTAAATTTTTTTCAAATTATTAATTAGATATATATAAAATTTATATAAAATTGATTATCTGTCACTTCAAAAAATTATAAATAATATTTTCTCAGAAAAAAAAAATTAACGAAATGTTATTTGAATAAATAATAATCTATAAAAATTAAGAGCTTATATTCTAATAATTAATTATTAAATATTTATTTGTTAATAATATTATATTCATTTAATGACTTGGTAATTATTTTTCATACTAGGAAATTAAATATATTGGATTGAATAGTCATAATTAAATAATAATATTTTGTTATTTGTTTAAACATGTTGTTGCATGTTGTATATATTATTGATCATTTCATTTAATTTTAAAAAAAATATTTGGGTGAAGCATTATACCTCACTAGGAAACTTCTTCATATCAATATCAACTACTATACATTAATCAAAGGTGAAATAATCGATACCTATTTCTTCCATTCATATGATAAAATATTGTGTTTGAGGTGTTCTAGGAGGTCAATTTGACTTATTCCCAACACTTTATAATATGTCCATTTTTGTGAAAATTGTTTCCATCTATCATTAGGTCATTTATCGGTAGTTTTGATAACATTTATGTTTTTTGGTGTGTCATCAATTGATAGGTTCTACATTTTTTATAGTTTTTAGTAGGTCATTTATCGGTAGGTTCTAAAGTGATTCCAGCTTTCAGTGGGTCATCTATCGGTAGGTTCTATAATGTGTTCATCTTTTGGTAGGTCATATATAGGTAGATTCTACAATATTTCAAGTTTTCAGTAGGTCATCTGTCAATAAGTGTTATAGTTATTCAATGTATCAGTAGGTTAACTATTGCTAGGTGATACAGTGTATCCAATTATCAGTAGGATACCTATAATTAGGTGAAATAGTTTTTCCAGCTATCATTATATCATTTATCTATAGGTTTTACAATGTTTCCAACCATTAGTAGGGCTATAGTGTTTCAAGCTTCCAACAGTTTTCATGTTTTTTGATCTCTTTGTTGTAAAACACTTTCAATTCCTTATTTTAAAGAATTTAAGGTACTTCTAATGTACATAACACTAATTTAAATCTTCCATAGGGTCCTAATGCCATTACATAATCAAAATGAATGATCTTGACTATGTCCACATTTAATGGAAATATTAATTTGTATAGTAACTACTACTCAATTTATATTTTCAGAAGGTATAAGATATCTTCATCACTTGTTCTCCCTTATTGATTTGCACTTGTCTCAGACACTCGAACAATTCATCCCATAGGATCCATTTGATCTAATTTGAATCCTCATATTGTTTCCCCTTGGAGTTCTTCCTACATCATGTGTACCAAATTTTTTTATGCTACCATGAAATGTGGATGTTTCATCGATATAAGGTATGTTATACCACTGTTCATATGGGTTCCTCAATCTATTTCATCACATTATCTATACCATGTTATGGCATGTCTTATCATTGTTCTAATATATATTTTCTTAGATGTTGGTTGATACAGTTGTGTCACGGAAACCTCAAGTGAATGATTCCATTACGGGAGAGGTGATCATGATCTGTTGTGTTGGTATTCACATGCAATGAATGTCAGAAACCATTTCAGGTAGGGGATTCATGGATTCTCAATTTAATTTTAATGAACCTTTAGTGTTATCATGGATTATCTTATTGGATCTCAATGAAATTTGAATAATAAATAATTTAACTTTATTAAATAATTTTTATTGTTTGGTTAGTGATGTTATTGCCTCTTGATTTTCTAGATAGTGTGATATATATGCATATATAATTTGTGTGTTATTCTTGATAAAAATTGTTAAATAAATTTAAGCCATTATTAATTGAAAATTAATTGGTGAATGATAAATGGGAATGTTTAATGAATATCTTTATTGTTTTTGGGCTGTATTGATAATCCAATTTATGTATTTATGTATTTTTCAAGGAATATATTAATTATATATGCACTAAAGAACATGTTTTTTGTTAAAAGGTAATAAATTGTATGGTTTGGAGATACACACTTTAATGTAATGGTTTCCACTTTCTTGAAAAGGTCATGGGACTTATTTTTGGGAGTTGTGAGTGATCATTGTGTGTGAAGTCATAATTCCTTATTAAGGGCCAAGAGAAAGTTGCTATGATGTTTGATTCTTGATTATTGTGTTATGGTGGGAGCATATGATTGCTGATCCTAGAGGGATTTTTGGTATGTGGTTTTAGGGATACATAGTGGTGGTGTCAGTAGTTTATTCCAAGAGTGGCGATATGCACTGATTTCTGCATGCGGATTTTATGGATGACAATAGTGATGATGAGATTAGATGATTCTAGTATTTCCCATTAATGCGAATGATTGATTCTTGTTGAATATGTTTCATGTTTACCTGTATTACATTCCCCACTACTTTAGGTATATGTTTTTTCATAACATTCTTCCAAAATTGGTGATCATTTATAGGGTATGCCGCATGTCTTTCATGTTTAGTTTCTTAAGGATGGATGCATCTGGGCTTCTACAATATTTGGTAATTACATGATGTGTAGTTCATCTACTCACAGAGTTGAGTCCCTTATTATTGGTTGTGTATAATGTTTTCAAAAAATACCTATAATTATGTGAATGTTATAATTCTATTAATAAATAATTGAATAAATGATTTTGAACCAATGGGCATAGATGTTGCACAGATGCAATGCTGAGGTTATTCTTCTGAGGAACTATAGATTTGGTTTGGTTTTGTCTGGATGGCATGGAACTTTTTTGTAATGCAGATGTAATGTAATATTGAAAAATTAATATTTAATTAATTTTTAAACAATTAGTTGATGAAAAGTGAAACTAATAAAAAGGGATAATTAATTTAATAAATCTATTTAAATGGTTTTGTTCAAATAGAATATCTAGTCATAGTAGTGGGATCCTAGAATCAAAGAGACATTAGTTTCAGTTGAGTACGAGACTATGCTTTCCCATACTGTTGTAGTGACTTATATTATATCATGTACTAGTTTTTCTTATATGATACCCCATGATTTTTATTAGGGTGATTGAATCCTTTGAAATTCTAATCTATGGGGGTGTTTTACCCAACACCGCAATGTGTGGATGGATAGATTACATCCCCCTTTAACACATCTCTCTTGCCGGGGTAGTTACAACTACTAGAATGCACAATATGTACTTTTCCCAAAAAAAAATATTGATGAAATTAATGTATTGAGGTTATTTCACACTCATATATTCTAGTTATATTTTCATATGGACTAGTATAGATATAACATGTATTGGTTGTGATGGCTTGAGGATCCTTACATGGGGTTTGATATTTATTAGCATGAGGAATAATAAAGGATGTATGAGACAAATTAGGTGAGCGATGTAGGATCCCAGAAAAAACCCATTTACTTATATTTCTATATACAGTGTGGTGTTACACCCAAGTTTCCATGAGCAAGCCTTTGTGTTCCATGAGTTTCATGTTGTGGGGCTCGCCCAGGTGTCTTCAGGCATGCCTTTTGGGATAGAGATGCTCAAGTAGTACGACATTGTGGAAATCAGGAAACTAGTGGGGATATTCTTCGGGTTACCCTTGATATTATTATTAGACTGTATAATATTTTATTAGATACGTGGTGATAGTATCCAAGGTAAGGCTGTAAAAATAATATAGAAGTTTATGTGAAAAGATAGTTTCAATTTTTTTTCTTCTTTATCATTCATTAATTATTTTTTCATGAGAGGATCTAAAGAGGATAATGAAAATTTTACTATTATACACACCCTACGAAATGTAAACGGGTTATCAAGTCACATTGAGCATGATGGATATTAGGCTGGTTACTATTTTCATGGGGTTTTCATGAGTTGTCTGGGCTTCATGGTCACTTTGGTATTACTTCTTTTTGGTACATCAAATTTTCCATTTTAAGTTTTAGTAGTTTTTCATGATATTAAATTTGTGTAAATTGGTTTTATATTATACTTTATTCCAAGTAGGAGTTTTTTGGGGTAAATATTATCTTTCTCTTCCACATGTGTTCTCTTATAGGACAATGTACCACATTTGTGTTTTCATTATACCCTATGTTATTCTTACCAAACGAGGGCATAATAGTTGTGGAATACATAGTTTATTTTCTTTTTCCCACATTGATGGACAAATAGGTGTATACTTTATGGGGATGAGTCATAAAATAGTGGTGTAATATCACTGGTTGATTGATATGATAGATTTTGGAGAAAGTCACAGGTGAGGTTACATGAGTTAGTAGGGAAGTAATGTCAGTCATGTACACCAATCACTGTGAACATAAGAAATCTACTGAGGCATTGTTTTTTAGGAACCATAGTTATCTGATGGATGAACCATTATGTTTACATTGACAACTAAATGAGACGATACATGTTCAAGGGTAGATTCCTAGTAATGGAAGACACATCGTTCTAAATTTCACCCATGTTTGAAAGGGTATATCATTGGATAGGTAAATATAAAATAAATAAATAAATAAATAATTATAATTAAATTCTTTAATATTCCATGAATAAGAGCTATAATTTTGTTTCCTTTTGTAGGTATTTCTCTAGCTCTATGTTCTCATCATGTTCATCTAGAAGATGTTTAGATGAATTTTGCAGCAGGTCACCACATAGTATAGGATGAAGACAATGAAACATGGAGGTAAACACTATGATAGATTCAGTGTCAGAGTATACAGATTTTTGAGGGATCTGTTTCATATACAGTCATGGAATACTAGTTTGAGGATGATAAAATTTATTTTAGTAGGATATGTTCTCAGAAGGACCACTTGGTGTTGTTTGTTGTGAGTATATTGTGTGTGAATGTGGGGTAGTTTTGGGTTCTATTCCATTGGGATGTTGATGATTCGGTAGTATCATTGTAGGTGTTTTGAGAGCAGTTCAGAGAAGAGTTTATTTCTTCAACCATGAAGGAAACCAGTTTCATAGAGCTGCTTACCATTCGACATGGAGAATCCAATGTGAGAGAGTTTTGAATTTATTTTATGAACCTATTAGAATATTCATTAGACATGTTTCTAGATGAGGAGGATATAGAGAGGGTTTTCAATGAGGCTTTTCATCCATAGATATAGCACTCGATCACCCTGTTTATGCTGAAGTCACATATTGAGGTACTGAATATGGAAGACTTCATCAAGAGGACTTTATCCCGATAATTATCTCTAAGTGATGGGTGTATTCATAATTCCTCGTGATGTAGAGCTATTATCAGTGGATCTTGGTTTTTATAGAAAAATATATTCTGTTTGGATGGGGAAAGGTCCCATCACTCAATGTATAATTTCATCGGGGAATCAGCTCTTACTCCTTTGCTACATGATCATGCACATGTTTATCTTATAGAGGATATGGTCATTTGTAGTAATAGTTAATGACACTTTTGAGTAGTCTACATACATGTGGTGTCCAAATCAAGGTTCCTCCTTTGATTAAGATCTAATCGTGGTAACTCTAGTAGGTTTCTGGGGTTTTGGATTTGTACAGAGCATATAGGGAAGGAAGGGGGTAACCCCAAGATATTGTTCATCCTCAAATAGTAGAACACGACCCTGGAGGTTGTTTTTGTAAGGGTTAAGGAGTATATGAATTAGGTCTTGGTCACGTTTATGAGTTAGTGTTTCCAGTGACATGTGATCCATACGTTTTACGAGGTACCCATTTCTATTTTCTACTTGTGTTCATTCCTTGTTTGATTATGGAGAAACAGACTCCTTCATATAACCTACCCTTGTCCATGATTTGGGACCTAAGGTAAATTTTATTCTAGTTCTATGGGCATTGACTACATGAGTTGGAGGCTGAACTGACTTGTTTGAAGTATGTAGAGACAACTATCTGGGGCTGGGATAGTACCTCTCTTGGATAGATTTCCTACAGCTGCAGATACAACCACATTAGTTCATCCTAAACATTCAATTATTCAATTCAATACATTCTATTATGTATTTCATCAAGAGGAATGTGTTATTCTTCGATGCTGATAGATATCCAGTAGTGTTTGTTAATGAGAGATTCCCTTGGATGGGTCAGAGGCATGTTCTGTCCCTATCATCATTGATGTTTGTGAAAATGTTGAGTTTATTAGAGGTTCAGTAGTTGGAGTTTCCAATGTTCGTAGAAGAGTATCATGATGACTTTCCATAGAGTTTAGTAAAATTATGAACTCGATGAGAGATCATGTTTTGGATGGAGCAATATCTCTGTGTGTCTACTATCTTGAAGAATCCACACAGAATTCCACCTTCTATGTAGTGTAAGCTACATATATAGATTAATGGTATATTGTAGTTCATTTTTTTAGGCAGAATATGTCACCATGTGGTTCCCTAGTATTTTTTATAAAAAAATGATAACGGCAGATTTCAGTTCAGTAATGATAATTGTCACTTTCATAAAGTGACACTAAAGATCCTCTATCATCATCCATAGATTAAAGATTAATTCTATCAATGTAATAGTGAATATTTTATCTTTAATATCAATTTATGTTTAGAATATCATTAGATGCATGTGAATAATTATGATATCTAGAAAACTACTTTCAATTCTCAACATGGGAATTATGATATCATGGTGATGTTGTTCTTTGTGAGGAATGATATAGATGAATTCATGGGGTTTATGAACGCAGAGTTATGCGAGTTCATAGATATGTTCTTTGAGTCTTGGGATCGAGAATTTCATTTGATATGGCATGATGTTTTCCTATAAAGAGTATATTTGGATCTATCAAAGATTGAAGTAGTTTTGCTTTTGGTATCCACTAGGACAATGGCTGAGGATTAATGTTACCCTATTCTTTGAGGCTATTATAGGAGGTTCATTGTCAATTTATTTCAGTTTTCAACTCCACTAATAGAATTTCCAAAGAAAGATCAAGAATTTTTGTGGACATACAAATTTCATAATTCTTTTGATTATCAAATGGAGAAGTTGTTTATTTCTCATGTTCTCAATATGGGACAAATTTTACGTTAGTGGTTTTATTTTTCAGATGACGGTGGATTAAACTCTGGTGCCCCAGGTGGAGGAATCCTAGTTGGGGTATCTTGAAGTGGTGGTCAAGGGATACAAGTTGTTTTTGGTGAGTCCCCTTATGGCTGGTCTGAGGATGAACAACATTAATTGTTGTTTCAGGGAAGGATTTTTATTCCATTGGTTATGTGTGATATTTTTCATATAGAGTTCCACAGATCACCCTTAACAGTATATCCTGCAATGGAATAGATATACCGATCTTTGAGGTGGTTGTTTTGGTGTCCTGTGATGAATTAGGAAGTTGTCGAGTTTATGTCTCAATGATTGGTATGCCGGAATATGAAGGCCTGACACTGTGTTCTAGGTGGGTTTCTATAGTATATATATATTCCCTAGTGGATGTGGGAGGAAATCTCGAAGGTAGTTGTTACCAGTTTACCTTGACCTCATGGAGGCAATAATGCTATATGGTTATTAGTGGATTTTCTGATGAAATCATCCAACTTTTAGCAGTCAAGGATTTGAGCTCAGTGGAGGTTTTATCAAGGAAGTATCTAGAGGTGGTGGTGAGACACCAATGAGTCCCAACGATGATAATTTTTGATTGAGATAATTTTTTAACATCCCAGGTGTGGGGAGGACTTCATCATGATTTTGGTTCACAAATTTTCCTTAACATTTATTTTCATCCATAGACGAATGGTAAAATAGATCAGATCATCTAGACCCTTGAATACATTTTTTCACCATTTTCATGGATTATGGATGTTTTTAGAGGCGACAGATACTATTTTAGAGTTCACATTCAAAAATAGTGTTCATTGCACTATAGGTATTGTTTGGTTTTAAGCCTTGTATGTTTCACCATGTTTTTCCACATTGTCCTAGACATGGATTGGAAATTCAAGAATATTCCAGCCAAAACTATAACAGAAGATGATATATATGGATCAGGTGATTCGTGATAGGATGAAAGAATCATAGGATCAGAAAAAGTACTATGCCAATCATAGAAGGTGTATTTTTTGGGTTTTATGATGGGGGTTATATGTTTATGATGGTGACTCCAATCGTAGGATTTTAAGGTTTGGTTGTAGAAGTAAGATTCATCCCATTATTTTTGAGAAATTCAAGGTGTTTGGTCATATGAGATTCGTGGTGTATCAGGTATCACATCCCATCAAGATGAAAATGATATATGATGTTTTTCACATGTCTTATCTTATTCATTTTCATTATCATGACTCTCATGTCATCAATCTGGGTGACATCAATGTTGATGTGGATTCAACCATTGAGGGGAAACCCATATAAATCTAGGCCCACAAGGAAAAGATGTTGTGTGATCATGATATCCCCCATGTTCATTCCCTGTAGTTGCACAATGGAAGAAATGAGAGTAATTGGGAACATGTGTTGTAGATACACACTCAGTACACAAATTTGTTTGATATTTGTCTATATTCTTGTAATGATGTTCATTTTGGTGACTTTTTAAATGTTCTATTTATGAGATAGATTTATCATGTTTCTAATTGTGGGTTTATATATTTTTATAGTTATATCAATTAGGAGAGTGTTTAAGCGATGCTTCTAGTTGTTTATAGAAACTTTTTGATATTTTTATGATGTGCCCGATCACCTATAGTAGCGAGAGCCTTCAGAGATATTTGATAGGGTGTTTGTTCTAACCACACCATTTCTGTTCCCACTCTTGGTTGGTTTTCGATTATCAACCATGATAATGTTTAGAGTGGTATCTAATATAATGGTCTGGAAAAATCTGATATATTCCATTGCTGAAATATGGTGTTTGAGGTGTTATTGGAGATCAAGGTTACATATTCCCAACACTTTTCAAAATTCCAATTTTATAAATTGTGTTTCCAGATGCGGGTAAGTCGTATATCGGTAAGCACTATAGTGTTTATAACTATTATTATGTCATCAATTTATAGGTTTTGTAGTGTTTCTAGAAGTTTATATATCATATATCACTATGTATTTTAGTGTTTCCGGCTTTCGGTACGTCATAAATTCATAGGTACTATAGTGTTTCTTGTTGTCGGTAGGTCTTCTATCAGTAGGTGCTATAGTTTTTCTGCTATCATTAGGTCATCTATCAAAAGGTGATAAAATGTATCTTTATATAAGTAGGTTATAAATCATTATCTACAATAGTGATTCCAGTTATTAGTAGGTTGTCTATCAACATGTCCTATAGTGTTTCCGGATATCTATAGGTCATCTATTTGTAGGTTCTATAGTGTGTATGTCCATCAAAAGGTGTATAATTTTCAATATTTCGACAGTTCAACTGGTTCGATGTTTTCTTTGATATAAAACAAATTCAAAACCTTGTTTTAAGGTATTTACTAATGGATCAATTATAATAACTCATATATAAATATTTTTAATGGTGTTGATTCCTATAATTGGTCAAAATGTGTTATCTTGGCCAGATTTTCCATTAATGGAAAATCTAATTATTACCTTAATAAAATACATTATTTGGATTTTAAAACGGTCTATGATATCTTCATTCATTATTATTCCATCTTGTTTCCCATATATGAGACACCCAAGACCTTTCTTCCAATAGGATTCATGAGAGAGAACTGAAGTCCTTGGATAGTTTCCCCTTCGTGTTTTTCATACAAAATTTTTACCCCTATTTTGATGAAACTAGTTAGTGCCAATCAATCTTCAATATATTGTATGTTCTATTGATATTTTCTGGGTTTCTTTATCTTTTTAATACCATTTTTCCATTTTATTTCATATGATATTCAATTTTATAATTTCACTTTAATGGGTTTTACTAGATGCGGTCATGACACAACGTCCTTGAGTAAATGCATTTGTTGTAGGAGAGGGGATCATGATTGATTCTGTTGGTCGTTCTCATGAAATGAATATTGAAAACTTTTAGAGGTATCCAGGGAATCCTTATTTTATTTATGTGTAGTTTTATATTTTTCATGGTTTATCCCACTAGATCACAATAGAATTAACATAATAAATATTTGATCCACCATAATTAATTAGTTCTATTTTCATTGTGATTATATTGGGTCTTGATTTTTTAGATAGTTTATTATCTAGGATTTTCATGTTTAGAATGTTGTTACTAATGGATATTGGTAAATAAAATAATTTCTTGATTTATTTTCAATTAATTTTCCACTGATAATGAGGATTTTTACTGAATTTTTTTTTTATTTTTGTGGTATGATGAAAATAAAATGGCTACAATTATAGATGATTAAATGAATTAGTTAATTCTTGATTGAATAAATAAAATGTATTGTGTAAATGATAATTATTTGTAGGGATTATAGATATCATATTGCTTGTAAAGGAACCCTATATCTTGTAAAGGTCACGTGCCTTGTGGTTTGTAGCTTTGAGTGCTCATTGTTTGTAAAGGTTGAATGCCTAATTTTGGGCCAATAGTTGGGTTTCTATGTTGTTTGTTTCCTAATACTTCTATTATGTAGTGAACCACGGGTGGATGAGCCTAGAGGTTTGTTGTGGTATCTGGGGGTAGGGGTTCCCAGTGGTTGTGGAAGTGTTGAAAACTATTATGGGGAGATGCATTGGTTTTTTCATGTGTGTGTTGGGGAGGATAATAGAGATGAAGAAACATGTTGAAGTAAGGCTTACCCATTGATGTGAAAATTTGATTCTGGTTGAATATATTTCTTATTTACCACTAGATTCCCCAATTTTTGAGGTTGATGGTTTTTCTTACCCTCATAACAAAATAATTGATGATATGTGGGGTATTCCGTATGCTTTCAATGTTTAGATTCATGGGGATTTATGGGTATATAGTCATTCTATAGGTGGGAAATAATTGATAAGGAAGTAATCTACCCACCATTTTGAGTCCCATGTGAATGGTAGTGTATAATGTTTTCATAGAATACCAGAATTTATTGAAAAGTGATAATTTTTTTTAATAAATTTCGGAATGAATGATTTTGATCCCTTGGGGTTTTATCTTGGAGGGATGTAATGATGAGGTTACACATATGAGGAATGATGTAATCTCTTTGTTTATGCTGGGAGGGAATGGATTATTTTTATGTGATGATATACAATAATGTGGAAACATTAATGATTAATTGTTGTTTATAGAATAAATTAACATAATGCATAACTGATAAAAATGGATATGTAATTTATTAAATATCATTATATGGGGTGATTATAGTCTATGTACTCTTATTATTAGTGGATGAGAGTGAGAGTGATGTTAGTAATATATTATTTTGAGACTAATTTTTCCTCATAGTGTGGTTGTGAGATATGTTATACTGTGTAATTTTTGTGTTTATATACGCTATCCCTCCTAGTTAGTTAGGTTGACTAACCCCCCCAGGTATTCTGAGCCCTGGGGCGGGGGGGGGGGGGGGGGGGTTACCCAACATCTAGGTGGGAATATGGATGGCTCACATACCCATTTTTCCCTACACTATCCTCTTGGTTGTTACTTCTGCAGGTATGCATGATGGTCAGTTTCCCCCATTCATGTATATAAATGGTGTAATGGATTTTTGTTATTTAACACACATACATTGTAGATATAGTTTCATTGGCACTACTATAGTAATAACGTGTATAAGATGTGATGGATTTAAGATCCTTATTCATTCTTTGGGAAGTAATGGATTGAATTATAATACCCGATTAATATGACATGTTATGTGTTATATGGTGGATCACATAATCTATATCCCGAGATTGAGTTTTTTTGATGATGAGGGGATTTTCGTAGGTGTATGCTGGAAGGAAATTTTCTTGATTGTTGTGAATGTTTTGGATCTATACTTTGTGTCTCCAGGACATGTTTTTGTAGAAATGTGCTCAGGATGTGCAGGATTGGGGAATAATGGAAAACCAATATGGAGGTGGTAGTTGTGTATCATACATATTATTCTAATAATATATCCTTATGTATCTTATACATGGTGGTAGAATAAATGGTGGGGATTGGAACTTAGTATTCCTATTTAACTAATGAGTTTTTTTCACTTGTTTTCCACTTTTATTTAGTATGATTTCTTTAATTTTTCACGAGAGTCATCAGGGAGGATCCTAATGAGTATGCTATTATACTCACCCTATGTTATATAGAAAATTTTTCAGGTAACATATAGTAGGTTATAGATTAGACTAGTCACTAATAACATGGAGTTTTTTGGAGTTGTGCAGGATTCATGGTCACCATCGTTTTACAACATTTCAATAATTATAGTTTTATTTTATTTTTTAGTAATTTTTTATGACATTACATATGTGTATTGGGGTTTTATTTTATATTTGTTATATTTAAGATTGAGTTGGTTTATATCTACTCTCTCTATTTCACATGTATTCTATTAATGGGTAATTTATTCCATTTGTGTGTTTACTATACATTCACTGCTAGTCTATGACCCAGGGCCAAATGGAGGTGGGACTTGATGGTCATTATCTGTATTCTCAAATCAGCATCCTAGGAGGTGTACAATTTTGAGGGAGGGGGGCATGAAAAAGTATATGAAATTATAAAATACCTTTAATGGAAACAGACATTGTAAAATTGGATAATAAAACGTCCTCATAAACTAAGTAAATTGAAATATTATGTTCATATGAAATAATAAATAACTATATTATCAATTTAGATAAAATTACATGGAAGTGAATATTTGGAAATTGAATAAAGATAAATAAATAAGTAATTATAGATGTTGATATAGAATTTTTATCATGTTAAAGTGATTTATCTTAAAAAATATGACAACCAAAAAACAAAGTCGATATGTTGTGATTATTTTCATTGATTAATCGGATATGAATCAAAAAGGGAGTTTTTTTATGGTATTTATCCTATATGAGATTATTTAATTTAATATAAAGAAAAATAATATTTTTCTATATACATATATGGATTGTACACTTTTTCATTAATTAATTACCATTACAAAAATATGTCTTTATTGTATCTATGATTAATCAAGATGAATTTTTCATTTCTGAAGCATTAAAAACAATATTTAAATGATCACAAAATCAATAAAATAATAACAATAAATTCCTATAGTATTTGCTAACAAAAATAATATTATAAAAGTTTGTGCCATATGAATCAGCCGTTATTTCATAAAATAATAAAATAATATGTATGATTCAACACTAAAACTAATGTATTAATATATATTGTTCTATTATAAAATTAACCAATATCCCAAATAACTTCATGAAATCTACATTAAATTTTGGTTTACCCTCAATGATTATCTGAATACATATATCATAAATCTATAATAATATAATATAATTCCTGTAAAATAATCATTTAGGTTTTTTATAATGGAGATATATACCACCAAACTATAAAATGTGTCCTGAAATTTCATTAATCATCAAACATTTATAATTATTCAAAACTATTGGATAATATTAAATGTTTTTAAAAATTATGATAATATTTATCCATCAAACTCTTTCCCTATAAACATTATCCTTATAACTAGGATATCATAAAGGAGAGTTGTAACTGATTGAGCCTTTTTTTCCGCTATGTTGTGGTTTCATGCCCTTTGACCATGCAATATATTACGGGTTATCTCTTACACTGTATGTTGTGATATTTAAAAAAAATATTAATATAATTTCATGATTTCATAGAATATAATTATAAACATAAAAAATTAAATTTGTTATTAAAACACATTTATGTAGTGTGGTATTCTATATAGCAAATATTTCTCGTCAAAATAATTTTATATCATTCTACTATAATTATATTAATATTAATTATCTTATTAAATATAATTTATATAAATAACTAAGAAATATTCACAATTAATAAATGAATTAGTCCATAAATAAGAATTTCAATATATTAATTAACTAATATAAAGGGTTTTATTACCATAAATTTCCCTCAATTTCTCTTAATCATTTTACAATATAATCATATAAAACATAAAAATGAGAATCTATGAATTTAAACATAAAAATGACTATAAACATACTAACCTAATATGGTTTAAAAAATTATTAAATTATCACCATTTAAATCATGTAATTAGTTTCTTTATATAATATTACACACTATGTCATAGGGTATTTTTTCCTAATCTATGTTATTCATAAATATTGTTCCCATGTATAAACTAATCATATAACGATGATAATATTAAAATACCTAACGAAAATAGACCATTATTGTTGGCCACATTTTTACATTGATATAGGACACAATTGGTCACATCCCAAATAACTAAATACTTATGATCTCTTAGTACATTGGATTTACACATTAATCTCACATTACCATAGAAAACATGATATATAAAATATTGTTTTCCTTTAGATCATCATAATTATCTAATGAATTTACTATAATTTCATCCATAGAACTGTAATATTTATCCTAGTTAAAGGTAAAAAATAAGGGTCATATCATATAACGAGTAAGGGTTACATTCAATGGAAGTAATTATTGAAAAAATAAAGAACAATAAATATGGACTGGTAAATAAATAAAATGCTTTTAATGTAGTAAATTATGTTACCATGAAATGTAACATGGGATGAATAAATTATTACCATGTACAATAATATGAAAAGTAACAAGATCTTTAGCTTTTTCATGGATATCATTACTATTAATATAATAAAAAATACAACAATAACTTATCTCATAGTTATGGACTATATTATGATAATAATTATAAATATAACATATAGGACCAATTTCATGACTTATTATTGAAATGGGAAATGCCTTAAAAATACCCTAAATATTATATCTTAAGAGTCCTACTGATTCATCAATAGTCTATAATATGATTTAATCTTCACATATTATGTCAAACAAATTCTTTATATGAATGGGGTGATTAAAAATTCATACATAATAAACCAATACATCAATATTGAAAAACTAACATACAAAATAATAATATTCCGCCCATTAAAACTAACAATAACCCTTCTAGAGAAATAACAAAGAGTCATCATTATAATATATCCATAGTTTAGAATATGTGATGTAATTTTTTTCAATATATTATACCTTAAAAATATCATTAAAACATTCTTGAGGAAAATACCTTTCAAA
The DNA here is from genome assembly GCA_963277665.1 of Viscum album. NCBI lineage: Eukaryota > Viridiplantae > Streptophyta > Magnoliopsida > Santalales > Viscaceae > Viscum > Viscum album. The sequence continues at coordinate 1,666,500,721 of OY728137.1, forward strand.
AACTAAATATTTTTAAAATATTAGGAAAACATTTCATAATAAATAACCCCATAAATATGTAATGGATTATTAAAATTATTATATACTAATGATGGGGGAGTTATATTCATCGTGAAGAATTTAAAATAATGTTTCCTTCAATATTTTTATTAAAAAGTGAATAAGTACATCATTTGGAATATGAAAAAAACATTCATTTTGATTTTTTTACAAAAACTCAACTATGTGTTGAATGTTATTTAATAAATAAATTTATAATAATTATTTTTTAAACTTGTTATTGAAAAATGTTGATATTAATGAAAATTATTCTCATCCTTGAAGAAAAATATGCCATTTGTCCATAGATACATGTTTCATTGTCTTGAGTTCAAAATGAGTTGAGTATGAAATTAAAATAATCATTTATATAATTAACCAATAGCGAGGAAAATATATTGGGATTAAGGTAGAAATATATAATACCTCCCCTGGTATAAATTAATACATAATGAATACTAAAAATGGTTCTATGGTGAAATGAATCATTATCAATATGGTAACTTTTAAATTACAATATCCACAAAGTAAATAACAAAAAATTAATTAATAAATTCATTTCATATAAATTCAATTAGGATGTATCATATCATACTGGATGTATCAACACCACAGGTGGGGAATAGGTGGTGAATATGACACATATCTCATAGAAATAGAAATGAGATGAGAAATCCAAAAACATATGAAACCAATGAAATGAAAATTAATTAGTGAAGTGATTATGTGTAAAAAATATTAATTAAACAAAAAATATAATATACAATATAACACAATAATATGTAATTTCACAAATAATAATTGTAATAATTCATTATTATTATGAAATATTTATATTATAATGAAATTAACTCTTCTATAGATTGTCTTGCACGCTAACCTGAGTTTAAAAAAACCCCAAGATTATATTTGAATAAAATAATAATTACAATCTAGCTTTTAAATTAGTGGGAATAATATGATAAATAAAATATTAAATATAATGATCCTACTCAATATGAATTTATTTCTATGTGTGCAGACAATAATAATATTTTTTTTAATATCATATTATACAGCTTCTTCCAAAATGTGTTCTTGTTCGATAAAATATTATTGATAAATGAAATTTAATTTTATAATTAAAAATTTAAAAATTATCTAAAAATTATTTATTTATGAAGGCATTAGTTTTTTAAGGAATATTGAAAATACAAATTTTTATTTAAAAATTGTATTTTAAATTTTGTTACAATGGAAAATTATTTTTTTAAATAGTTTTAAAATCTAATTAGTTAATTTTGAAATAAATTAAAAGAATTAAATATTTTGGAAAGGATTTTAAAAATTAAATTTTTATAAAATAATTATATGATTTATAATGGATTTTTTCTAAAAAAGTAGTTTTTCTTGAAAATTTAACAGATTTATATTAAATTAGATTCCATAAATTATATTTTTTAAACTATAAAAAATTGAGGTAAATGTTATATTCAAAATGTCCAATTTTATTATGTATATATTTTTATTTTTTTTTAAATATTAATATTCTCCATGGTAAATTTTTTAACCTTATTAATTGGTAAATAATGAAATTTATATTAAAAATAAAATTAAAAATGCTGTAATAATAATCTAATAAATCAAAAAAATTATTGGATAAATTAAATTTATCCTTTAACAATGATTTATCAAAACTAAATCATTTAATTAACACATTTCCATGAAAATGATTTACAAAAATAAATAAATCATGGAATGACACACATTGTCATTATTATCTCTTATATGGACACATTGGGAAAATGAATTTTAGGAATGAATAATAATGTATAAATTTTCCTTAATAAATATATATTCCTTAAATAAATTATTTTTTGTGGTATTCGGCCACATGGATGAAATTAAGGAATTTACAATATTTTATTTAAAAAAAATTTAAATATGTCACAATCATGATTTAAATAATATATCTTTTTTATATGAGGATGTAAAATACAAATATTATCCTATAAATGTTGTTTTGAATGACAAATGATATATCTTCATCATAGTAATTTATTATTAATTGATAGTGAACAAAGAATTATATATAATAATTATAGAACACAAATATAGAAATTATTTTATTAATGAAAATATCCAATAAATATTTTTATAATTTTAATTTGAATATAATTTGAGATAATTACTATATAAAAAAATTATAGATGAACTCAAACTTTTTGGTGTATAATAAAATATTCTCACTATGTAATATTGTAATCATTATACTTTTATAAATCTATTAAAATAATATTTTCAGATTTGATACTATTGATAATTTTTCAAAATAATGTTTTATGAAATTATATAAAATCATACCGCATTGTTAAAAATAAAAAAAATAATATGGGCTAAAATATTCTACATTTTTCATTTATTGTATAACTGGTAACACATATATAAAAATAAGAAACTATAAATATCGAGAAAGATGTTGGTGGCCACTTCTAGTTTCCATGCTCGCTAACCATGATTAATTATTATAATTGTGATTTATTTAGGTATATTGTGTTTAATCATGTTCAATTACAATTAAATCATCTAGTGTTAGTATTTACAGAATAAGGAAGAATTAATGATTTTGATTAAGTGTAAGCCATTTTTATGCATAATAAACTTGTACTTTTCCTACCTATAGAAAAGTCACTGATACCTGAGTCATCTATACATGATCTAACGATGACATATGGTACTGATAAGTTGAGTGACAGATAGATGTCTGAGCTACCATTAGAGTGACTAATTAACGTAGTGACTCCGAATTTTCACTATATATTAGTCACCGTTAGCCTGACTCAACTATAGATTGAGTAACCGATAGATGAGCTAGTGTCACATCTCATATCCACTGTTCAACAGACTAATTCAGAGTTTTTGATGAAAATTTGACCTACCGAAAGAGTGATCCATAGATAGCCTGATATACCGATTGAAATGTTATACTGACATAAATGATCTTCGAATATAAATGAGATACATATAGAATTATCTACCTATAGACCAACTCATAGACAACATGACTCCCCGACAGCATGATTCACCGATAATCAGACCTGCCAATAGACTATGTTACTGATTATCCATCATTTAAATTTCATTTTAACTAATGGTCATGTTGGGGTTATTTAATGATAATGATTTTATTAATGATCTTATTCTAAAAATATAAATGACATTTTCAGTCCATGGTATGATCCTTAAAGAACTCCACATGATTAGGATCTTGAACTATATAGGCCCTACAGTGTATAAAGTATGAAATTGGTAAAAATGAAAAGACATGTCGGTGGACACAATGTTGCACGATTGTGAGACAAGCTATACTAAGAAATTGTGCATACCAAGAGAAATTTATGAGAAGTAAAAAAACAATAAATATCTGTAGTAGCAATATATAAGACCATAACATAGTAAGGAACATTCTACCTCATTGGGAATAGATGACAGAAGAAAAAACTACTCATTATTTTTTTGGTCTATTTATGAAAGATGATTCTAGCATCACATCTACCATCCTGAAAGAGTCCAGAAGCTTTATAGAACATCGCAGAGGGCATTCTAAACTGTTTATATCATTTTTCTATACCTGTGTAATTTATTTTAATTTCATGTGTCTTGTGTGTCTGTTTTATAAGTACACATTGACTCTTATTCCAAACTAGAAGATACTTAGATATCATCACAAACCATAACATTTACACTCTATTGGATAACTGTGGATGTGTTCCCTCTTTGGCCTCTTTGTATTTATACTGTCATAAAAATATGGAATAGGTCTATTTGACCTGAATATTTTGTATAATAGTTATACCCTAATCTATTTTGTGTATGAAATATATTTATTAGAAACTGCTTAGTGGGGGGTTATCACAAAATGGAGTGGATTTGGACTCAACAGTAGGATCAACCACTTATAAACTTTGGTTGTGGGCTTTCAAGTTATATTTTAGGTGTCTTTTTAGTCATTTCATGAAACCTAAAATATCTTGGATAATTATTCATAGATATTTATATATTATAATTTATTTAGTAGAAAAATTTCAAATTATAATATAATAATGTATATTTTTTATCATGTAATCAATACATCGTTGAGAAATCATTAGAAACAATTTTTAAAAACTAGATACATTGGTTTACATGGTCATTTTTTCCTTTAAATATGAGAACTATAAAATAACCATTAAATATATATTTTTGGTCGAAAATTATACTGGAACTCAATTCACACCCCTCTTGTGTTTCCTACATTGACAAACATTTTGTATTAGAGGAATTTTTTATTATCTATTTTCAATGTTTTAAAGATCTAATTTTTTATAAAGTGTTATTAGCTGTGTTTTTAAGATCTATAAAATTATTTTTTGATCAAAATGTGTTTTTCATTAAAATATATAAAATCTGTTTTTAATAGAAAATAGATTTGAATGTTATACTTCTAGAAACCCTCCCTAATTTCAAGGGAAAAAATTTTCTCTGTGGAAAATTAAGATGAAAATGCATTTGGAATTATAGATATATAAATATATATTTAATAGTATATGAATATATGATTCATGCTACTACAAGGATCTTTTAGAATGAATCTACTAATGAAAATACAATATTAACTATATAAATATGAATTCCTTATACAACATTTTAAGAGATGGAGAATTAAATATGATTTCTACATGTAAAACATCCTATAATATTTGGTATTCTTTAAATGATTCACATTATGAAACCAATAATTCTAGATAAATAATATTTAATACTAATACCATAAAATATGATAACTTTAAAATAATGCTTGGTGAACCCATTTCTGACATGTATCAGTAGTTCAATGAATTTTTAAATATGACGTCCTATCTGGAAAAAACTATCCCATCCAAGGAATAATTAATTATAATTTGTATATGATTAATAAAATGGTTGAGTTGAACCACAGTATTAATAAAGTAATTTTGTGATGTCAGTACTTTATGACTATAAGAGTTTATAGGCAAGTTAATGATGTTTGTAGAAGTGTTACAGTTTAACATAGAAGATGATGATGAACCGGAATGAATGTCAGTGGAATTCAATCCCACTACTTTTAACCCAAAGAAAAATAGAAATAGAAGGTTCCTGATGAATGTTCCAGTAATGAAGAAACATCATGTGACAGTGATAAGTAAATGACACAATTTCCCCGAAGGATCACAAAGTTATGTATAAAGATGAAGTTTTTTAGAAAGCCTAGTTATAAATGGAAGTATGATAATAAGGGAAACATGGAAAAGAAAAATAAGTGAGGTGATTCTACTACTGAGATATTAATTTGTGAGTGCAATATGAAAAGAAATGTAAAATCTGAGAATTATGTGGTATTATATAAAAATAAGTATGAGGAAACAGATAAAATGTACCAGAAAGAAATGAAGTCAAGATGGATTTATTATGAGGATATCCAATGTGACTCAGATTCATCACTTTATGAGAAGGTTGAGGATCCAATATCTGTTTCATGAAAAACACATTGGAGGTAACACTACAATCTCCCATAAATTATTATTATTATTCAAGAGATTAAAATGATTATAAAAACATGAAAAATAAATAAATGTTATAATATTTTATGATTCTTGAGGTTAAATTAAATTAACTAGAGGATATTTATAAATATCTCAAGAAACAACATTATATTACTCTTACTATTATATCTTTTCATAATATTGAAATGAAGAAGAATGGTCAATAGCTCTATAAGAACAAGGAACTTAATATTTCTAATGAGAAATTGATGAAATATTTAGAGAGTTTCACATATGGTGAAGATACCATGTTCTCATTATTATAAAATATCATTCTCCCAAATATACTATTGGTATAGATTATAAACCTAGAAAAAGAAATTGTTGTTAAAAAATTTTTGTTTCAAAATCATTAAAATTTGGTTTCTTCCAAGATTTGAAAATTATATTTAAAATTATATCAATATAAAATATTTTACTTCCTATATTTATTCTCGACCAAAAAGAATTTATTTATATAATAATTTACATGTTTCATACTGGAAACCTGTAAATAAAATATGGGTTCCCAAAGCGTTAACTACTAATGTAATAGGACTGGTGTAAATATTGGTACCAAAATCAATCTTTTTTGGAGCTATTTTAAGGATGTTTTTATAGTGTTCATTTAAGAACAAATGGTACATGGAATGTGCGAGTAAAATACATATTATGAGGGATTATTCGATCTTAAAAAACCTTATAAATAATGATGATGTGCATGTCACCGTTTGTGTTAATGAAAAAAAATTATTGGCCTCGTCCTAATCTATAACACTGATTCAATTTTAATTTATATATTTATTTCAATTGATGTTCTTATGTATAACCTACTATTAATTTATTAGATATGTGATAATGGTATCTATTTTATAATTGTGAATTATTCTTTTTAATGTCTTCAATTCGAAAAATGATTCATTCATTACTACCATTAGAAGAAACAGTGTGTATGATTTGGACTTAAATACAATAGTTTCTGGAAATGTTTCATTCTTCATTTATTTTCACAGAGTCAGAGTTCTATAATAAGAGACTAGGATATTTTAATATTCAATCCCATATAAATATTACTAATAATAGAATAATAATGGATCTATCAATCTTTGGGTTTCCAAATAATAATGTTTTAAATCCTTTTCAAATGGAAAAATATCCTAAAATATCATTCAAACTAAAGAATGATGTCTCAAATTCTCCTCATCTTTTTTCAGTTAATATAGACATGTTTTTACCTTCTATAGTGAAAATTGATATTTATATGTTCTAGTGTATATTTTTTCCAGATATACAAGAAATTTATTTTTAGCTCATAAAATTGAAGCATATTCTTATTCCACCATGTATTATAGGTTAGTAAAAACTAAAGTAGTCATAGGAACAAAACCATAAGAAGTGATCGTGGATGTTAGTCTGATAATAAAGAGTTAAAATATTTTTTTCATGTAGAGTGGATATTGACATATGTTATCTTCTCATAGGACACACCAACAGAATGGAGTTGTAGAAAGAAGGAATAGAACCTTACAATAATTTGACCAAACTATGTTTAGTGATTATGATTTACTTGTTTATTTTTGGGATTAACCTGTGAATAAATAATTATTATTAATTAATAAAGTTTTAATGATACCCATCCATAATAAATATCTTTATGAATTATAGAAAAATAGTAACCCTATTGTTAATCACTGACTTGTTTTTGGTTGAAAAGTTAGTATCTTTAATACAACAGATAATGTTCAAAAACAATTCATAACAAAGTGATGACGGAATTTTCCTTGGTTATTCAACCTTATGAAAAGAAAATAGGGTCTTCAATAAAAGAACCATGTGCGTGTATGATATTTTATATATCATATTTGACGAAAAAGATCCACATGAATCAAAAACTTAGAAAATATTTTTGATAATCTCTTTAATTTAGACATAAATAATTAACTTTATTACTATATTGTTAAGGGATCATTAAAATCCTAAATTTTTAAAAAATCTCCATACTCTGATCGTAATAAACTAGGACATGTAGAAGAACCTAAAATACAATCCCTTAATTTTGTAGATATATTATAACCCTTCAGAACCATCCCATATATGTTGAATTTGTAGACTTAGATAAAGGGAAATAGACTATATATTCTCTTAAGAACCTGGTTGTACATTAATCATAGTTCACATCGTGATCCTAATTTATTAATGATGTAATCAGTGTTGAATTTTTTGAAATGTTTATGTAATATGTGTCGAATCAGTTTGGATGAAATAAACCCTATAATATTTTTGATAGACCCGAATACACCTTAACTAATGGATGTAAATGGGTGTTTAGAAATAAAGTGGATTAATTTGGTACCATAGTGGTATATAAGGCGAGACATGTTGCACAATGATATATTCAATAATATGGAATTGAATATGAGGATACATTATCATTGGTTATTATACTTTAATCATTTATAATTATAATTGAATATACATCACATATCAATGTCAAAATATATCAAATAGATTTTAAAAGTGAATTCTGAAATTGGTGTATTGTTGATTATTTTTTTGTGTAACATCCCCACGGTTTTAAACCCCCCCCCCCCATTTTCAAATTCATGTCTTAAATTTAACAAATGATGGGTATGGTCAAAAATCGACTCTAAGATCATGTTATGATAGGCTCTTCAGATTTCTTATTCGTAATGGTTTTAAATAAGATATATAAAGTCTTACAGTTTTTATAATTAAAAGTTTCTTAAAATGTTTTAGTTGTTCAAAACATTTTGATGACATTTATTTATCTTAGAAAAATTATATATGTATTGATTTAAAACAAATATGTTAAATGAATTCAATATGTGTTTAATGGTTAAACTCAAATTCATTCATGGATGTCAAATTTTACAAAAAAAAGGTTATTATTATATATCATTGTATGTATAGTAACAATCTTTTGAAATGGTTTGGCATTGATAGTTCCAACTATAGTGATACTCAAATGAGTACCAACATTAATAAAGATATTGAATAAAATTAAAAATAATTGGATCATGACAATTATAGGTGTATGATTGGATGCCTAATTCACATGACTATTTCCCACCTGATATTCTGTTTAGTGTGTGTATGTGTGGATGTTTTCAGGAAAACCCTAAACAATCAAATTTAACATCTATTAAAGTAATTTTCAAATACCTCATGTATACTACCGACTAAGGATTATTCTATCATATAGGAAAATAATTTGACGTTCTTAATTATTCTGATATGAATTTTGAAGGATGTATGTTAGATTGAAAAAGAACCTCTTGATGATGATATTTTTTGGTCATGTATCTTGTATCATGATGTAGTAAAAATTAATATTCTATTTACTTATCTACTACTGATGCTAAATACAAATATACTGCTATTTTTTCTCTTGAATTTTTTAGATTAATCCCACATTAATGGATTAAGGATATCAGTTTAGGCATGTACCTATTAAAACTTATTATACAAGTGTTATTAATATTTATATGAATCCAGTTTCTCACTATTGAAAAACACATATTGATGTAAGACACCAAGTTTTGAGATATCATTATAAAAACTATGATATAATTATTGAATTCATTGGCACAAAACATCATTATACTGTTATTAATACATTGCTATTATATTCTAAGAGGATGAGTTACATCAAACATGAATTAGGGATTAACATTTTTTTAGAACGTACTATTAAGGACTCAATAATAGGACATATCAATTATGACTCACCCATTGGACATACCGACGATGACTCATCGATAGTTCCCAACAACCTGTCTCCCTGAATGATACTTATTTATTTCTCCATATGGAATTTTTAACATCACTATTTTTTTGGTTTACATTATCATATCCTTAATTTAATATTTAATGTTTTAAATCCCTATGAGAGAAAATTGGGGGTCAATCCATTGATTCATCATACTATAACACTATAATTATCAGACTTCGTTCCCACTCTTACTTTACTCTCGAGCATATGACTTTGTCATTTGAACTGAAACCCGTTGGAGTCATTCAGTGACTCATTTCAAAAATGTTTTGGAATGGTTAGTGGATGAGACCAATCATTCTAAGAGGCAAAGAAGAGATGTTAGCCAACCAAAACTGCCTCCTATTCATCTAGAACTTTCAAATCATGTTTCTACCCCTGTAAAAGAAATAAATTTTGAATTGATGTTTTAGAGTATGTATCTTCTACTAAATTTATTTCAAACCATTGTGTGTTTATAGAGATTCTCCAATAATGACAAGTCATACTATCTAGGGCTGGTACATGAGGTTTAGAAATATTATACGTTTCAACTAGAAGTAAATGATGTGTTTTTTATAAGATAAATAGTTGATGGAAGTAATGTTTCATTTTTATATAAGAACTATGATAAATGTCTAAAAGTACACCATTGTTGTTTTTGTGATGACCATCATTGATGTTATCCTCTAAAAAGTGGCCTCGAAAGTATGCGCTTGTTTTTGATGAGTTGATAGGAAATAGAGAGCATAGAATCCCTATATCTATTGAGATTGATGGCGATAGAATAATTATATTCAAATTCATCTAGTACCAACTATTTCAAAGGAATAGATATATTTTATCTCTTAAGAATCAAGAAGATTAGTTCCTCGATCTATTGAAGAATAGTAAAATGGTAATTTTTTAGATATTTGATGCTTCACAGTAGTGATATGACTAAACACTATTTCAAGACTAATGTTTTGTTTTATCCTATCATCATCTCTACTATGTTGAAGTCTAAGGGACTAGTGAATGAAGGTGAAGAGACAATTTCAGATTGTGATGGTTTCTATCGGGTAAATGTTATCTGCAGGAGGATGATGATTAATTGGAACCCGTAGAAGAAAATTTGGGTTGATTATTATTATAAATTATATGAAAAATTAAATCATTATGAGAATCCCTCTTAGACAATGAGTATGATGGACCTCGTTATAGGACTAGATGATGTTGGTGGTTATTCAGATGAGGATATTCATATGCAATATCCATGAGTTGAGTCTCTAATTGATGAAAAGATATATCTTGACACTAATAATATGATTGAAAGGATAAACTATGGTCCGAGAATTCCACATATACCTCTACCTTATAACAAACCTCTTCTACCTAATAATTCTAGTGAATAGACATAAGCGTCTACAGATGTTTTGTATGTTAGTAGATCACATATCGAGGAAGCATATGTTGATGAAAAAGGTAATTGGTAGTGAAGAAGAAGAAGTTATGGATGATGATGGAGTTGAGGAAGATATTTAGGAAATATATAGAAGTGATAGAAATAATGGAAATGATATATGATATTGAAGTGATATGGAAGATGAATGCAGTGATGGTTCATACAATGGAATAGATCATCCATGTATTGATCATGGTTGTAGTGAAGAACATGTTGGACCTACCTTAGTAAAACATGAAAAGATTATAGAACCACATTTAAAACATAATACTCAAATTCATGTTCAGGTTCTTGTATAGAGGGAATTCATAGAGACTCTTGGGATATAATTAGTGTATTCCTGGAAATGGAATCATACTAATGTGGAATGAAAAGATAAGGGAGATATGATTGATATACTGGTTACTTTATATGATATTGTTGTACATCTATAAAAGATATATCCATGATATTTGAACTATACTACGAGATATCCTGATACAGAGGATGGTTCATATGCACCTATTCTTTCTCCAATTAAGTTGGACTCCCTAATTTTTTTGACTAAAATTGGACATTATACCTTTAAATAAGAACTGTTAGATTCATTCTGAGTTGTTCCTCCAAGTCAACCTACTACTTTTCCAATAGATAGTGAAGGATAAGATAAGTTGATTTTTAAGAGACCTGTATATATGGTTGATCCAAGATTTATCCCTCCTATGGAAGCTATTGTTTTAGATAATCAAAGTATGAGGAATGTGTTAATTATAATAGTTTCAGCCATAAAAAATCTCACAATTGATTATATAAAATCCTTGGGTAGTGTGGTGAATGATATTGAGAATGAAACTTCTAGGAGCTATACTACCCAACCTCAACATTCTACTCTCTATATGGACTAGTTGATATTAGAAATCTTAGATATAGTGAAAGGAGCCTCCTCTTTAGCATCTCATTTTTTCTTTCCTTATATGTAGATATGTTATGAAATATGATTGGGGATGATGTTCAAACTATGACCAGTAGCACTAACTAAGAGAGTCTCTTAAAGAACATCCAATATTGTGATCACATATATGACACAGTAATTTGTTATAAAAAGGTGATACCAATGCTCATGAATAAATAAACAATAAAGAAGATTATTATTTTAATATTATTTACACCAAGATCAGTTAACCATTCATTTTATGTATTTGGAGGAAAATTTGAGGATACCCCTAGTGACTCATGAATCCATGGTGATTGTTAAGTAGTTGATGTATTTTACCCCTACCTTATATAAATTTATCTAGAATAAGGAATATTTTGAAATTTCTATGGAATATGGTGGTGGGTTCATCAAGGACATCGTCAATCTATTGAATACGAACCTAAAGCATCACAATACTACAATCATTGCTCCAGCTCTTTCCATCTTTGAACTGCCATGAACTCTTCTACCTTTTCTTTTGAACCCTATTCACCTTTTACCATGACCCATGCTTAGGCTATTATCAAAATTCTATATTTCATCCATCAAGAAAATACCATACATCCTTCATCTTCTAGCCCAATCCATTCTCTATCTATTTTAAAGGAGTTCCTCTTACATCATTCAGTACACTTCATGTGACTTACAATACTCTTACTTATACACCATCTACTCCTACTAATAATTACTCTAATAATGAAAAACTATTGATAGAACCTAATGTAACCATGAAGTAGTAAGATCCCTTTCTGATAGAGATTTTATTTAATCTTTTTGTTGTACTATTTTTTATTATCCCTTATACTGATTCATTAATAGAATAACTACAACAATTTAATATTATATTTATTTCGTTATATTAATTTTTTTCATTCAGATCATCCTTTTTGATAATCTCAATAAGGAGAGAAATGATATATAATATATCTTAGGAGGATATTAAGATTCAGATTCAGATTAAAATGGAACATAAAACTAAAAAAGGCCATTTAACAAGTATTTTATTCCTATGTTTATATTAAATTTTCATCCCAATTATTAGTGTAATATGGTAAGAAAATTATTTCTCTCATCATTATAAATCCATTAATTAGTTATATAATTCCATTATTTTTTATCATAAAAAATGGATATATTGTTGGCCTCCTCTAGTTTTAATGTGGAAAATCATGCTTATCTATGCTAATTAAGATTTAGTAAGATACATTGTATTTAGTCATGATCAAAAATAATATTAACCTATGGTTTCTGTGATTACATAATAAGATATAATTATAGATATTGATTATGTGTATGACACTGATATGTATGACATACCGCTACATTTACTATCAATAGTCAGGTATCCAATAACTGAATCACTGATACATAAGCTACCTAAATCATATGCTAATGATATGTTGAGTAACTAATATATGTCCGAGGTACTTATAAAGAGAATAATTAAAAGATAATTATAGTGTTGTTTCTAAATATGAGTCATCAAAAACTTGACTCGTGGACAAATTAAGTTTCTGACAGATGGGCTACAAACTCATCACCTGTCGACTGCTTGACAGACCAATTCAGAGTTACTGATGCATGTTGAACCTACAGGCAGGGTGATCCAATGGTAATCTGATATTCCAACAGAAAATATCTTCCAACATGAATGATATAACAAAAAATATATCTTCTGATTGAAATTATCAACTGATAGAATGAGCTATCGATATACTGACTCATCGAATACATAACTCACAGATAGCATGATTCATCGATAGTCTGACCTATAGATAGTCTGAGTCAACAGTGACATGTCTCTTAAATTTAATTTTTTTAGTAATTGTACTATTTGGGTTATTTAATTATACAAATTTTATTAATGATATTTTAAAGAGAATATTAATGAAATTTTTATTGCACATCACTAGGACTGAGGAACCCAATATGATTATGACCATGAACCATGTTACCCCAGTACTGTATCATGTATGAAACTGAGAAAAAAAGAAAGGATAGGTTGGTGAACACAAAGATATACAAGTTTGAAACATGTCCAACCAACCGGGTATGCATAGCAAGAGACTTTACAAAGAACAAAACGACCATATATCTCTGTAACAACAACTAAAAAGATAATAATACATAGTGGAATCTTCTACCTCACTGGGAAAAGAAGATATATGTAAAAATGACACATGGTTTTGTTGTATGTTTCTAGAAGGTGAATCTTGATTCACATATACTGTCACGGCCCCCTCCCACCAAAGATGCCCCTTCTGAACTGGAAATGGTGAAAGGGATATAATGACCCCTGAGTCCCACCTCCAGTAGGCCCCGGGGTGGGGACTAGCACCAAGGGTATGAGTTTTTCAAAAATATGGTAGGCATTAACCTTTTTATTTTTTAATGATCGTGAAATAGGACAAGTCAACCACCAAAAAGGGAAAGAGCAAGTGTATAGAAATAAACCCAAACCAAGCCGACATGCATGTTTAAATAGTTTATAATAAGGTACAAGTACAAGAAAGCTCAAAGTACAATAGAAAAAGAAAACAAAGGTACAACAACAGCAACAACTCCAACTGTCCGACTATTAGGGTCCCGCACGTCCATGGTAGTCCTCCTAGAAACCTGAAAGTAAATGTAGGGTGAGCATACAAGTATACTCAGTAGGGAAACCTAAAGCTCTCGTGAACAAGTGGGGAGAAATACTAATGTCCCGTGAGAACAACAGAAGAATCCTAGTAAGGAATTCTTACAACCCAACCTCACCAGCCACACTCACCAAAACACAATCACAACAGGTAATAGTAGGATATAAGAACAAGAGTATTTGGGTACCCCGTACAATTTCCCTTTAGTTAGCTGATCTTCCTAATGACGAACATCCTGACGCTGCCACACTCTCCCCGCCCACAGACACCTGGGCCTCACAACCATGTATCCCGCCCGCACACACCTGGGCCTCAAAACCACGTATCCTACCCGCACACACCTGGGCCTCATCCTGAAGATTCTTGGGAAATAGTAGAACCTTCCCTAAGGGTCTTGGGCTAAAACCACCCCAATTGAAACTTACCTGAAGAGTCTTAGGTGTAAGGTCACCTCAAGCCATCACAGCCTAGGGGAGAAGGAGCAGGAAGGAGCTAGTAACTAAGGGAAAAACACCCTCTCCCATGAAATGGGAGTGTTCGGCACTAAGTTCTCAACATGGGTGGGGTGTGATAAAACACAAAAGATACATATATATAAATATACCAAACACACAGCCCAACTTATGGCTTCTAAACAGAAAACTGAGCACGTGCCTCAGCACTACTACAACGAAGTATGCATACCAGAAACAATCCCAACCCCATTTAGGTTTTCACGTTTCAGCAGAAATAGTTTATTTAGTTCCTTAACTACTGGGCATCTATCCACAACCAACCACATCAATCGTTCGTAAAAACATATCCCTGTCATCCACAAATCAAGTTAGGAAAACCCAAGAAGCACAGCAAGTCCTTCTTATCAACCAACCAACCCCATTGATTATTATTTCTGTTTCATTACCACGCCCCACCATTCATTAACTCTTCCACTTTTATTTAGTATTCACAACCCATAGCCCGTTCACATTTAAACCCAGCCCTGCAGCCCTGCTGCCAACCACCATAACCACAACTGTACCATACATCATAACCACTTTAATACCATTTATTACAGCCCCACTGCCCGTTACCAACACAACATTCACACCAACCCAAAACCTAGTCAACTGTAGTCCCGCTACTCACCTGATCCACAACAACCCACAAAAACACCCACATCACATGCCACGTAACCAAGTCAACACCCACATGTTTATTATTCCATTTTGTTTAACCGGGGTGATCACACAAGGGTTCCAGATTTTAAACGGCCAACTTTACGTGATTAACTAATTTCCACATTCCACAAGGTTTCCACCCATAAGAAAATCCAGAAGGGGAGGTCAACATTTAATTTTGTAAACAATGGCCCACCCCAATGACCGTGAATTTCAGCAGGTAGAAGCTCATTCAATTTACAACATAATATCACAGGATATACAGTAACATCAATCACAACTTCTCATCCCCGTTATATAAGCCAATTATTATCTTTATTAAACCGGTTCAAAAGTGTTTCACGTAAACAATAGAACACCCACCACACATGTTTCACAAATTAGAGAGATTAAGGTAAGATCCCTACCTAAACAGGTTCCTGATTGCAACGCTCTACATGACCAACCTTAGAAGACGTTCATTGGCATCCGTAACTTCTTTCGGGTCCCGGAAAAACCTCCTTGAGTGGATTTCATAAAGTAAAGGATGAAGGAAAGGCAATAGATCCAAGCTCGGAATCTCCGCCTCATCGTTATGATCCCATGGCCGCTGACGGATCGTGAATCGGGGCTCGGACGAAGAAGTTATGGAAGAAAGAGCCTTCGAGTCTCTTGGGAGAGCTCTGCTCAGAGGAGAGGGGAGGAGAGGGGTGAGTTGAAAGGAGGAGGGGACCCCTCCTTTTATAGGTGAGAAAAGGAAAAGTACATGGCGTGTACTTTATGGTACATGGCATGTACTCAGTTAATTCACACGGTCTCCACGCGGCTTCCAACATGGCTATGTGGCCGTTGACTGGTGAACACACGGTTTGAGGGTAACGCATATGTAGGGATGGACTACATGGCATGTATTTTAGACACACGGCGTGTACTCATTTATTACACACGACAAGGTCACAACTCCAACATGGTACACAGCCGTTGACTGGAAACGCGTACGTGGGGAAGGACTACATGATGTGTAGAAATGGTCACACGGCGTGCACCCTTTTATTGCACACGACAAGGATACAGCTCCAACACGGGGTATACCCGGAAAGGGGGTACACGACGGGTACATAAACTACATGGAGTGTAGTTTCAAAATTTTGGAAAGTGTGGGAAAAGTCCATTTTACCCTCCAGAACACTTCTTGACCTTCTTTTTGACAAAGGAATGGGTTGGAGAGGTCCAGCCCATTACATCGGATACCTCTTAAAACATTCTCGTCCCCGAAAATTCATAACCAACCCAGAGGAAACCCAACAAGATACCTATTATGGTTCTTGTTATAATAGGAACCCAACCAACAACCCTAATCATATGTGTTAGGAATTCCTTCTCCTATGTCGAGATATTATCCGCTTTAGGCGGCACTGACTCGCCTGCACGGGTTTAATCGCATCCTCATTAATGCGTCACGATTAACAATTTGGTCTTCCCACTTTCAAACATTAGTATTTTTCTACTCGAACCACCCCCAGCACAACACAACCAACACACTGCCCGAACACATGGTTTTAGGAAATTCCTTCTCCTTTGTCGAGATATTATCCGCTTTCGGCGGCACTGACTCACGTACATGGGTTTAATCGCATCCACATTAATGCATCTCGATTAAGAATCAGGTTTTCCACTTTTTCCACACATTCGGACATGTTACACATTAACAGGGAACAAGGAAACAAAAGGTCTCACAACTGACAACCCAAGAATTCCATATATCAAATGTACAGAGTACAACATCAACACAAATCTTAGAAAAACAAAGGAAAACACAAGTCAAAACCACTCTGGGTACTGAGCGTGCATCCGGGTCTCCCGCTCCCAAGTGCTCTCCTCGAGGCCTCCATGCCTCCACAACACACGAACTAAGGGAATGGATCGTCCACAGAGAACCTTCTTTTTATGATCTTCGATTCTGACTGGTCGTCCCTCGAAGGTCGCGTCATCCCCCATATCTAACTCTCCCCAGTTGATAACGTGGGAGTCGTCGTGTAAGTACCAACGAAGCTGGGAGACATGGAAGATGTCATGAACCTTATCCAACTGAGGTGGCAGGGCCAGCTGATATGCCACCTCGCTGACTCGCCTCAGCACCTCAAAAGGTCTGATTAACATAGGTGAGAGATTTCTCCCTTTCCCAAACCTCCACTACCCCAGTCGACGGGAAACTTTCAAGAACACATAATCTCCCACCTCGAACTCCAAGGGCCTCCTCCGATGATCAGCATAAGACTTCTGTCGGTCCTGAGCCGCTTTCATCCTCTCACGTACAAGCTGGACTTTCTATGTGGTTCTCTGCACTACCTATGGCCCAAGAGCACCTGTCTCACCAACCTCTGCCCAACAAATGGGTGAACGACATGGCCTTCCATACAGATCCTCAAATGGTGCCATGCCAATAGTATAGTTGAAGCTGTTGTTGTAGGAAAACTCTACTAAAGGAAAGTGTTGTACCCATGATCCTCTGAAATCTAGAACGCATGCTTGCAACATGTCCTCCAACGTCTGGATAGTACGCTCCATCTTCCCATCAGTCTTGGGGTGGAAGGTAGTGCTAAGGCATAGCTGGGTGCCAAAAGCATGTTGTAACCCCCTCTAGACTCGTGAGGTAAACTGAGTATCCCAATCTGAGTCGATAGTCTTCGGGACCCCATGAAAACGCACCACATCGTCTTCATACGTTTGTGCTAAGGTACTCACCAGGCCCGAATCCTTGATTGCTAAGAAGTGAGCTGATTTTTTCAGACGATCCACCACCACCCAGATAGCATTATAACATCCTTGAGCTCTGGGTAGTCCTGTAACGAAGTCCATTGAGATGTCATCCCACTTCCACTCGGGGACATCTAAAGGATTCAAAAAACCACCGGGAACATGGTGTTCAGACTTCACTTGCTGACACACAAGGAATTTAGCCACAAACTTCGCCACTACCCGTTTCACCCCGGGCCACCAAAACTGTTCCCTCAAGCCTCAGTACATTTTCGAAACTCCTGGATGTGCCGCCAAGGCTGAGCTATGGAACTCATGGAGAACTCTCTCACGCATTGCCTCCGAAACAAACAACCTTACATGGAAAAGCATCCGATGTTGGCTGTCCTCTGACCATCCTTTTGGAGCGTTCCCCTGATCGACACAATCCCGCATCACATCCACCTCGGAGTCCCCCAACTGAGACTCTTCCTCCTACTGCAACAAGGAGGACTGCACCATCATTTGAAACAAACAGCCTCTATCACCTTCTTCCCTTTCATCCAAGTAAAAGGAAACCAACTCTCCCATCACTTTCCAAGCATCAACAGATTGTAGAACAGCTTCCGGATGCGACTTCCAGCTCAGGGCATCAGCCACAACGTTGACCTTACATTCAGTGTAAGAGATCTCAAAGTCATAGTCATGGAGAAACTCGACCCATCTCCACTTCTGTATGTTCAGGTCATACTAGTAGAAGATATAACACAGGCTCTTGTGAACTGAGAAGACCAAAAAGCGCTCCCCGAAGAGGTAATGTCGCCAAAACTTCAATGCGAACACTACTGCTGCAAGCTCCAGGTCATGGGTGGCATAGTTGCGCACATGAGGGTGCAACTGCCTAGACCCATAATAGATCACACCCTTCTTATGCATCAGCACACACCCCAGAACAAGGCCATAAGAATCACAAAACACCTCATACAACAACCCTTCCTCTGGAAACCTGAGTACGGGAGCACTGACCAACTTCTCCTTCAGGTAGTCAAAAGTATTATGGCACTGCTCACTCCATAGGAAGACCTTGTTCTTCCTAGTGAAAGCTGTCAATGGAGCAGAAACTTGAGAGAAGTCCAAAACGAACCACTGATAGTAACCTGTTAACTCCAGGAAACTACGAACTTCCTCCACGCTCTTGGGTGTTGTCCAAGAAACAACTGCTTCCACCTTCGACGGGTCCACCGACACTCCATACTGAGACACCACGTTCCCAAGGAAGTGTACATCTTGTGTCAAGAACTTACACTTCGAAAACTTCCTGTAATGCTGGTGATGTCGAAGGACTTCCAAGACTACCCTGAGATTCTCAACGTGCTCCTCATCTGATCTTGAGTATATCAGGATGTCATCGATAAACACAACGACGAACCGGTCCAGAAACTCCCGGAAGACAAAGTTCATAAGTCTCATGAACACAGCTGGTGCATTCATAACTCCAAACGTCATCACTACCAACTCGAAGTGCCCATACCTGCACATGAATTCTGCCTTTGGGATATCACTTTCCTTTACCCTCAGCTGATGATATCCCAATCGCAGATCAATCTTATAGAACCAACCTGCTCCCCTCAGCTGGTCGAAGATATCATCTATCCTTGGAAGGGGGTAGCGGTTCATGACCATTACCTGGTTCAACCTTTGGTAGTCTATGCATAGCCTGAGACCACCATATTCCTTCTTCACGAACAAAACTGGAGCACCCCTTGGCGACAAGCTGGGTCGAACAAAACCCTTCTCCATCAGATCGTCAATCTGAATCCACAACTCCCGCAACTCCGAAGGTGCCATCCGATAAGGTGCCATCGAAATCGGATGGGCACCAGGCTGTAAGTCTATCCTGAACTCAACATCACGTCAGGGGGGTAGAGTCACAACCTCCTTAGGAAAAACATCGAGGAACTCCCCAACAACCTATGTGAAATCCATCATCTCTATATTAGTTGGAACCACTGATAACCCGCCCATCAAGGAAAGGAGAGGCTCCACATGCCGGATTCTCGCCTAATAGCTCCTCTCTCAAACAAAAGCTACGTGTTGTCCATCCACGTCGGAGAACATGAATCTTCTCCGAAAGCAGTCGATAACGGCACTAACAGAAAACAACCAGTCGATGCCTAGGATGACATCTTATCGCTGCAACTGTAACAGAAGAAGGTCCCCACTAGATCGATGTGGTCCCAACGTCAGCCCACATCCTCGACAAACACAAGATACGCTGGTCTGGCCCCCAAATTGTGTACTCAGTACCAGTGGTATGGAAAGTCTCTCTACGTCTAGTCCCAAAGCATGGGCTAGACCATGTGCAACAAAGGAGTGCGAAGCTCCCGAATCGAACAAAGCAGAAACAAGAGTGCTGAACAAACAAATCGTACCTCGCACCACCTCTGGTCCTACTGGAGCTGTCAACTCTGCTGCGTGCAACTGTCCACGCCCAGCTCCTTTGCCTCTCTGATGTCGTCTACTTCCCTGACCACGCCCTGGTCGAGGTCCCTGAGGAGCACCCTGAGGTCAGCGTCCTCCGAAAAAGTCTGCCTTCGGAGGGGCAAGGTCCTGCTACTGCTGGAAGCGCCTCACTGGAAACTGGTGCTGCGGAGGTGGGCACTGAACCTTCCCACCTCGACCGTACTGAGCTCGGGTCGGGCACTAACTCTGAACATGCCCGAAACCTCCACAAGAAAAACACCTCGGTCCTGGTCTCATGAAAAAGGGACGAGGACCCGAAAATCTGAACAGGAACTGCTAGGGCATGCTCCCCACTGGCATGAACCTGGAAGGTCCCATCGGAGGAGACCTGCTGCTGACTGCCTTCCCCTTCTACGAGCCTGGCTGGTTTCCCTCTCGGGGTGCACCTCCAAGAGAGTGCATCCTCTCTACAACCACTGCCTTCTTCTGCACCTCTATGTACGTCAGAAGTGTGAAGGGGTTGACAACATACTGGAGTGAAGGACGAAGAGCCTCCTCCAAACGTCTCGCCCGAGACTCCTCATCCGGAAAGAGATACGTAGCAAAGCGCAGGAGATCTTTGAACTTGATCCCCAGCTCTCGTACGGACATACTCCCCTTATGAAGGGATATTAGCTCCTGCCGCTTCTCCGCCTTGATCATGGAAGAAAGGAATTCCTTCTCAATGTCATCCCATGGAACCTCTGCCTCTATCCTCTCTCTGAGGTAGAGCGTCCACCACTGTCGTGCCGCACCTCTCAGCTGACTGACTGCTAGGGGAACCCAGTACTCCCTCGGAGCACGGATCAAGGTAAAAGAGATCCCTAGCTCCTCACGCCACCCCTCCATCTTTGTATCCGAAGTACTACCCTCGTACTTCTTGAGGGTCTGTCGCTGGAAAGAATGGAGAGTCTTCTACCACGGGCTATCTTCCTCCTCTCGTTCAATCCTCAAATGATTGACCGCCTGAATCTATTGGGCCTCGGCCGTCTAAGCCACCCGGGGACGACGTCCAGGTGCCATAGCTGTACGGTAAACAATGATCGCCTAAGCCCAAGTAGTAAGGTTTTATTTTTATCATTTTATTTCAATTTCTTTCCTAGAACACCCAAATCAAGTAAAACACAATCATGATGATTCATTTACCTTCCCTAGGGTCTATACCCTGCAATCAATGTAGTATCACTTGGTCGTTCGGTAGGCTCAGAGTCCTTGAATCAGACCATGGGGGGCCCTAAAATCCCGTGTCCTAGCCAGTCTTCCCTGACCTATGTCACGCACCAAGATTAACTAACACGGTTTCCCTACCATCTCATGCACTCCTTACTGTGCCTAACTCCAGGATCCATCCTATCTCTCAACCAACCTCCCTCTGATACCATTCTATCACGACCCCCTCCCACCAAAGATGCCCCTCCTGAGCTGGAAATGGTGAAAGGGAGATAATAACCCCCGAGTCATGCCTCCAATAGGCCCCGGGGTGGCGACTAGCACCAAGGGTATGAGTTTTTCACAAATATTGGAGGCATTACCCTTTTTTATTTTTTAACGATCGGGAAATAGGACAAGTCAACCACCAAAAAGGGAAAGAGAATGTGTATAGATATAAACCCAAACCAAGCCCACATGCATGTTTAAACAGTTTATAACAAGGTACAAGTACAAGAAAGCCCAATGTACAATACCAAAAGAAAACAAAGGTACATCAACCGCAACAACTCCAACTGTCCGACTAGTAGGGTCCCGCACGGCCCTGGTAGTCCTCCTGGAAACCTAAAAGTAAATGTAGGGTGAACATACAAGTATACTTAGTAGGGAAACCTAAAGATCTCATGCACAAGTGGGGAGACATCCTAATGTCCCGTGAGAATAACAGAAGAAACCTAGAAAGGAATTATATCCACCCAACCTCACCAGCCACACTCACCAAAACACAACCACAACAGGTAATAGTATGATATAAGAACAAGAGTATTTGGGTACCCCGCACCATTTCCCTTTAGTTAGTTGCTCTTCCTAATGACGAACGTCCTGAAGCTGCCACAATCTCCCCGCGCCGCACACACCTGGGCCTCACAACCACGTATCCGGCCCGCACACACCTGGGCCTCACAACCATGTATCCCGCCTGCACACGCCTGGGCCTCACAACCACGTATCCCGCTCGCACACACCTGGGCCTCACAACCACGTATCCCACCCACACACACCTGGGCATCATCCCGAAGATTCTTGGGAAACAGTAAAACCTACCCAAAGGGTCTTGGGCTAAAACCACCCCAATCAAAACTTACCTGAAGAGTCTTAGGTGTAAGGTCACCTCATGCCATCACAACCTAGGGGAGAAGGAGCAGGAAGGAGCTAGTAACTAAGGGAAAAACACCCTATCCCATGAAATGAGAGTGTTCGGCACTAAGTGCTTAACATGGGTGGGGTGCAATAAAACACAAAAGATACAGATATATATATTCCAAACACACAGCCCAACCTATGGCTTCTAAACAGAAAACTTAGCACGTGCCTCGGCACTGCTACCATGAAGTATGCATACAACAAACAATCCCAACCCATTTAGGTTTTCACATTTCAGCAGAAATAATTTATTTAGTTCCTTAACTACTGGGAATATATCCACAACCAACAACATCAATCGTTCATAAAAACATATCCCTGCCATCCACAAATCAAGTTAGGAAAACACAAGCAGTATAGAAAGTCCTTCTTATCAACCAACCAACCCCATTGATTCTTATTTCTATTTCATTACCACGCCCCACCATTCATTATCTCTTCCACTTTTATTTAGTATTCACAACCCATAGCCTGTTCACATTTAAACCCAGCCCTGCAGCCCCGCTGCCAACCACCATAACCACAATTGTACCGTGCATCATCACCCCTTCAATACCATTTATTAATGACCCGCTTCCCCTTACAAACACAACATTCACACCAACCAAAAACCAAGTCAACCGCAGTCCTGCTGCTCACCCGATCCACAACAACCCACAAAAACACCCCCATCACATGCCATGTAACCAAGCCAACACCCACATTTTCATTATTCCATTTTTTTAACCGGGGTGATAACACAAGGGTTCCAAATTTTAAACATCCAACTTTACGTGATTAACCAATTTCCAAATTCCACAAGGTTTCCACCCATAAGAAAATCTAGAAGGAGAGGAAAACATTTAATTGCCTAAGAAAAGGCCCCCCAATGACCGTGAATTTCAGCAGGTAGAAGCTCATTCAATTCACAACATAATATCACAGGATATAAAGTAACAACAATCACAACTTCCCATCCCTGTTATATAAGCCAGTTACTATCTTTATTAAACCAGTTCAAAAGTGTTTCACGTAAACAATAGATCACCCACCCCGCATGATGCACAAATTAGAGAGATGAAGGTAAGATCCCTTCCTCAACAAGTTCCTGATCGCAACACTCCCTAGGATCAACCTTAGAAGACGTCTGTCGATGTCCGTCACTTCTATCGGGTCCCGGCAAAACCTCCTCGGGTGGAAGTCGGAAAGGAAAGGCCGAAGGAAAGACAAAGGATCCAAGCTCGGATGCTTTGCCTCATCGTTACGATCTCGTGGCCACTGATGGATCATGAATCGGGGCTCAGACGAAGAAGTTATGCAAGAAAGAGCCTTCGAGTCTCTTGGGAGAGCTCTGCTCAAAGGAGAGGGGAGGAGAGGGGTGAGTTGAAAGGATGAGGGTACCCCTCCTTTTATAGGCGAGAACAGGAAAAGTACATGGCGTGTACTCGGTTAATTCACATGGTCTCTACGTGGCTTCCAAGACGGCTCCGCGGCCGTTGACTGGTCAATACACGGTTTGAGGGTAACACAAACGCGGGGAGGGACTACACGGCGTGTAGTTTAGACACATGGAGCGTACTCATTTATTGCACACAACAAGGACACAGCTCCAACACGGTACATGGCCGTTGACTGGTAATGCGTACGCGTGGAAGGAGTACACGGTGTTTAGAACTAGTCACATGGCATGCACCCATTTATTGCACAGGGCAAGGATACGGTTCCAACACGGGTTATACCCGGAAAGGGGGTACATGGCGTGTACTCACACTACACGGCGTGTAGTTTCAAAATTCTGGAAATTGTGTGAAAAGTCCATTTTACACTACAGAACACTTCTTGACCTTATTTTTGACAAAGGAATGGGCCGGAGAGGTTCGGGCCATTACATATACCATCCTCACCGAGTCCATAATCTTCATAAAATATTACATTGATCATTATAAACAATTCATATAATTTTCCTCTACCTATGTACGATATTTACATATCGATCAGTGTGTGTATATATTTTATAAACACACACTGACTTCTTAATGAAACTGGAATATGCTTACTTATCTACACAAACATTTACATGTACAGTCCCACATATAATAGTATAGGAGGTCCATGTGAGGCCTATTTCTTTTTAAAATCACATGAAAATTGTGGAAGAGTTATAGTTGACCTCAACGAGTATGTACTATTGTTACCTCGATTTAGGTTCTACATCATGTTAATATAAAATAATCTTCATAGTGGTAGGTGATCAACATGTGGAGAGGATTAGTTCTTGGCTTGAGACTAAGCCTCTAATCTTCTTATTCTATGCGGTTTCATTTTTGTTTTTCTCTAACATCGTAATAATTTTAAGTAACCTGACATAGAAACTATTTTTAATATAGTATAGTTATTATATTTTATTTTTTAGTATATTGGTTTAAATATATTTTATATTAAAATATATTATTTTGACTAAGAAATAATCAATCTTGGTGAAATATTTTATACCCAAAAAATGTTTATAAATCTGTAACTTTTGTTATCTAGAATGTTTTTCTATAAATCACTGAAATTTTAAATTACATTTATATATATTTTTTCATTGATATTTTAATATGATCTGAAATCACATCCCCCCCCCCCCGAGTTCCCTTCTCTGACCACCAGCTATTAACCTAGTAAAATGTATGATTTGTTGAGTAAAGGTTAATCAAATTTAAAAGATTTAAAACAACACATAAATCTGTCAAAAATATATTGATTGATTATATTTCAACTTAAATCATTCTATATATGAATACATGTATCATTGGATGTATTTTAATTGATATTTAATTTATAACAAATTGATATTTTCTGAAATTCCATAAAATTACACAGGCATCATTTACAAAAGGGAATATTCTCTCTCAAATATTCAAATCACATTGAGCCATGAATATCAACAATACCATTCATATTTCTCTTTTAACATGCATATAATCATTCAATATTTGTTTGTATTTTCAAATGAAAAACTCTAGCCTCCATGAGATGAGATCTAGATGGAGATCTCCGAAGAATATGTAATCACCTTTACCGATTCTTTCAAAGGTATTTCTTCTTAAACTTCCTATTCAAGTGTTGTTTCCACTATTATGTGTTAACACACTTATCAACTGTATTACCAGATTTTATTATTATTACAAGAAATTCATATTCCACCTTTTATCCATCCTGAGAATAATGAAAGTACAATGCATGTGTATGTACGTCTTATAGTCTCCACACCATGGTGTAATCTATTATCCAACAACACATTATTAGATATTTATAATAATGAATATATATATATATATATATTGATTATAGCATGATATTAAATCTATAAAAAAATTATATAGCATCCAATTTCATACCTTTCTACTAGTATGGGAAGGATATCATCTTTAGTGGTCATGTATGTCCTAGCATCTCCATAACACGATGTGATTCATTTTAAATAATCAAAAAACAATAATGAATATATAAATGTATATTATTAATAAATAAGATATATATTACCATAAAATGATTCTTTAAATTATTAAACCATAATATATGAAAAATAATTTAAACATATAAGATAGAATATGCATATTAAAATGAATCATTTAACACCATAAAGAAGAGTAATAATGATATATTTTTAACAAATGGGTGATAATAATGTCATATTTGATATCATAAATATTAATATGTTTCTTGATTAATAAAATAAAACTGATTAATCCATTATACTATATTATCTGATACGTAAACAGTAAATCAAACTTGATTTAAGAGTTAATTTCATAATCTTATTTTTTCCAAGATAAATTATACATCTGTATTTATTATGTTAAATTTATCATCAATTTGTATGGTTCATAAAAAATTCATGAATATTTTTACTCTTCATCTATAATTGATTAATTTCATTTTTTCCCATGAATTAATTTTTACTAAATGGTATGAATGGAATGTTTTTTTTGTTTTCCTAACGTTGAACAATTTTACTTCTCTATAAAATGTTCATGAAGAAAATCTTATATTAACATATACACCTTGAATGAATTTTTATGCTTCCATGACTCCATAATGAAATGGCTGATCATTTACAACCATAAAAAGGTTATTTTGAAATAAAATATTATCTTTATAAATTGTTTGGTATTTTTTTAGAAGAAAAAGTTACAAAAAAAGAATTGATATTCCACTTATGATTTTATTTTCAAGTGGTCAAAAAAATCAGTTTCCATATACATTAAAAATCATAAATGTTACTTGTATATTAATGGGAATATTTTTTAAAGTATATAAACCATATTATTCATTTGGTTAGTTTATTTTTATGATAAAATTGTATTCATTAATACCATTTTATTTTTTTGGGTTATTATACGATCAGATGATATTTCTGAAATCCATTTCATTAAATGGGTTCTAAAATGATAAATTGTTTATTTTTGTGTCACAAATACGTATGCTTTTCATTATGTGATGGGTGAGACCAATATTTTCTTCAAACTCATTGGTTATGAATTTATAACTCATGAGATAGATTCGTATAGAATGAGAAATGATATATGTTCTATAATAAATGGGTGGAATGGGAAGAAAACCTTGTTCATTATCACATTACTGGAATGAGTGAGATCTATTGAGTAATGGAATTTTTGAACTATGTTGGCCTTGTAAAAGAGAATGGAAAATCATTTAGATGATTTTATAAAAATTTTGGTAAGAAAATATTTTATGTCTAATGTTATGATATCATGAATTATGTTATTTATGAACTTTTTTTCCTATGCCTTGAAAACATGATATTTGATATGAAGGATATACTATTCAAATGTTTTTCTTATTTTCATATGTCATGGGGAAAGGATATGATTGACATTATCCTTTTTCTATTATAATAATCTGAGATCATCATTTCTTATTTATCTTTTTTCCATGATCTGAAGGAGGTTATCATGTAATATGTGTCATTAATTGGTTTCTTATTATGATAGAATAAGTGGGACATGTAAATTTTGAATGAACCATTAATGTTTCCCAGTATTCAATGAGACTCAATTTATATGAAAATGGTGTGTTTTTTTATGTTATGTAATGAATATTATTCTATTTATAAGTAATATCAGTGATTGAAATTTATGGTGTGTAATAGATTGTATCAGATAATGGTTTAGTTATACTTAAAAAAATAGGATGAAAAACCTTAGTAAAGACCCTACAGATATGTCTAATTATGAGGTACAATGATAGAGTTTCAGTGATGGACAAAAATAACCTTGTATAAAACCTAAGGGATCCTGAATTAAAATTGTCTAAGTAATTACACTTAATTATTTTGTCTTCCTTTTCTGATTAGTGTCGATCACACTATGCTTATTGGTTTTAGTCAATAACTGAAACCCAATGTAACCATGTAAATGATGAATGTGATGATAAATGGAATTATTTCAATCCAACAAAATTTATTATTAAGGGATAATCAATAATGATTCATGTTGTTTGGATCACACTGCTTTCAGAATTCATGAATCATGATTAGATTAAAAACCTCTAAAGGGGAGAATGAAATTATGTTGAGTCTATCATTAGGTACCATCCACCATCATTCAATGGGTCTTATGATCCACAATGGGAAATATAATAGATCAGTTCCACTAATAATATATTTTCATTTCATAAATGTTCATAACATTTTAATGTCGTCTTGGTAGTATATAATTTTGAATTGTAATCAGATTAATGGTGTATTCTTATAAATATTATGACACAATGAGAAAAATTTGACTCCATGCAGTGTGGGGAGTTCAAGAATGTATTTTTCAGTATGTAAATTCCTTGTAATCTTCATATGATAATGTATAAGGGTTTCATGATCTTGATAAAAAAATATGATTCATCTTTTGGAAACTGTGGAATTTTTTTACATGACTTGAAGTTACGCTTCTAAAATTATCATTTAAACATATAGTAATATTGATCAATTTATCACTATTTTAATAACAATTCATAAAAATTCATAAGATATAAAGGAAATTAGTATCTATGAATAATTAATTTGATGGGATCTCATGTTTGAGATGGTGATTCAAGTCACCCATAAATAATATGGTTTTGAAAGGAAGAGGAAACTAAAATTCAACGGAAAATCTATTATTCCTAGTGAAATGAAAACGACATTTCCATTATCATGAAATTGTAGATATAAAATGGGGGAAACTATCTTAATGGGTCTAGGAAATGATTAATTTTTTGTAAATAATTTCATCATGTAATTTACGGCATATGTGATAGGAAAAAAGATAACTACTAATGTGAATAGAGGGATGGAGAAAACGAATTTTCTTATCCATGTTTTATCAATGGTGATCATCATTAATAACCTATTAAATCCATGAAAAATAGAATCACATGTGATCAGTATTTGTGACGTGGTGTACAAAAATGAAGTAGTGAAAGTTACACATATCATCCACTCTAATGTTGAAATTTTTTTATTTGATTATGTATCCACCCACTATTTATTTTTGAAGAATTTTATAATAATATCATCGTATTACCTAAAAAATTAGATATTGTGTTACTTATGAAAACATCCAATGAAACAATGTTCATATAAAAATGTTATAGTACTTTTCTAGTTGATGTTTGTGGGAATGTTATTTCTGGCAATTTTTTGATCCTACCATTAGTTGAATTCGATGTGATTCTTGTATTGGAAATGAAATTCCTATATTTTCTCATATTAATAAAAATGAATGGAACTCAAATTTAATATTCATAATGAATATATGATATTTTATCTATGAAAAGAATAATATTAACATATTTTTTATTATCTAAATATTATGGGTCTAAATTAATATTAAGGTAGGTTATGTATCTCATATAGTTGTGATGAAATTGTTCATTAATGATAAACCTATTATAAGAGAGTTTTATTATATTTTCATATAATAATTTTATATCATCCACCTAATTGTTGAGTTCAGTTTTCAATATAGTTCATACCAGTTGGTATGCATATTAGAAATACTTCTTATAGAATGTATATAATTGTGTTGGGGAATTTAAACAAGAAAATCCTGAAGAATATTGATAAGTGATTCATATATCTTAGTGAATCACCTTGGGGTGCACATGTTATATTTTTTAAGATGAAATATTGATCAATGAGACTTTGTATGGATTATTAAGAACTTAAAAAAATCATTTTCATGAATTAATATCACGTTCATGATTTGGTGACTTATATGACCAAATAAACGTAGTAATATATTTTTATAAGGCTAGTCATTATTTTATATATAATCAATTATGGGTCAAGAAGGATGATATACCAAATAAGTAATTCTTACCATGCTAAAAACACTATAAATTATCATTGATTCCTTTTCATATAGAAACCCATATTTTTCAGACTTGATTTTTAAATCATTTTAATGATAAATAACATAACAATGTTATTTAATATGGATAAAATGATTAGTGGCTAGGAAAAATTTGAACAATATATTTATTATCAATAATAAAACACAAAAATTTATTTAATTATTTCCTCTCAATACTGTTATTAGAAATTGTGTTCATAGAAGAAAATGTGTTCACCTAAGGATATTTTTAAAATGAATTTTTGAGAAAAAATGAAATTAATATGATGATCAAGAGACATGGAAAATTGGTGACAATATTCATCAACATAATATCATCATCATAGCCAATATTGGAAACATCAGATAATTGCATGGAATTTAGAAAAGCCTAAATATTAATCATCATTTCATAGTGGTTAACCACCTAACTTATTTCACGTTATCTCATGAGATTTATCACATTACGAAATTTATTGAAGTTCTATATACTTTTGGGATCACCCATCACATTATTGAATTTTCATACTCTACATAACTTTGGGCACACCAATCACATAATAACATCTACATAATCCTGTATGCCACATATAATTTATATCAATCATTGATATAAAACCACGCATGGAATTCAAAGAGTACCATTTCAAAAATAAAAATAATCATGAATAAAATTTGGTGTTCCCAAAATAAAGAGGGGATACCATACATTGTTTAAGAATCATCCATCTCTATAGAAATAGAGACAATGTCATGAGAATTAAAAGTTTCAATTTTTGAATGAAATAATCATTTTGGAGAAACAATTTATTTTTCATAAATAAATATTAGAATAATTTATATACTATAAATGATAATATAAGATACATAAATCATATTAAATAAATACAATGGAATTTCTATAAAAAATATTGTGTATTTTGGAATTCCACAATAATGGAATTTGGGTACAATAATAGCCATACCTTAGGGAAGAAATATCTTTTTACATTAATTTAATAAATAATAAAATTAAATTTACTTATTTAAACAATTAAAGAAAAATATAGATTAATTTTATTTGCAATCATTTTATTATGTATATTTATAACCTTTTTAATGAGTTATAGAGTTCAATTCCATCGTTCGGGGTTGTTAATTTCCGTGGTTTTTGTAACGAGTTCACATGAAACTAAGTATGAAGGGATATATAAAATATGAATAAATCCAAAGAATTGAAATTATATTTAATCAATGAAAATATTGAGATTGAAATGTTTATATATATCATTAAGATAATTTTTTTAGGATCAGTCATTAGTTAAATGTTTAGTGATAATCATTTAAATTTTTTTGTTGTTTTTTCAAACATCACAATTTTGTTGTGTTCCATTATTTATTATTTTGTATATAATATTCGTCCAAAACATGAAAATTATTATTTAAAAAATATATACTATGTTTCGACAACTATAATGGTTTTATGAACACTCTTGAATTCATCAAAGGAAAATGAAAATTTTCCATCCATGATGTAGGTAAATTGACACATCACAAGAAACGATTTCATATTTAGAATAAATATAGTGGGAGGGGAGAGTATGATTATTGATCTTCGATTAAAATAATATAATTATATTATATAAAATATAATAGAGTTATCATGGGTATTTTTATATAGGAGGTGAGGAGATAGTATGAAAATAAAACGAAATTAAATTAAATTTAATGAAAAATATCGTGCTTTTTACCTTTTGAAATCAAATATTTGTGAACATAATTGTGAAATGTATGTTTGGTCTTATACAGAGTATAGAGACTCATGTACATGGTGAATGGGATTGGGATGTGGTTTGGGTAGAATTTCGTCAAGGTTCTATTTTTGGAAGGTGTTAGTATAAGAGGTACTATGGTGTGGTATTTATTGGGGAGTAGTGGGGTATTTTCTCATTCTTTTATTCTGTAGAGTATTATTTCAGATCATTATTCTGAATAGTTTGATAAATATCAATAAATATTTTAAAAAATTAAATATATATTGATATTATGGTCATTAAATAATCAATGACTCAAGTAATAGTGTATTTCTCTAATAATGTATATACACCGTAAATTACCAAATTTTACTATTCACCTAAAACTAAATTAATTATTTATGACTTAAATTAATACCAACACATAATTTTGTTCTCTAAAATATTTATATACTTATACCACGATATAAATATATCACTTTTTTACTAATAATATATATACAATTTATTAATACATTTAAAGATGAGGTTTCTCTTCAATTGTCCAATTTTCTATTTTTAGATTCCACTTTACTGATTTTAAGGACAAGTTACTCTTCAATCATTATAGGTTCCATAATTTCATTAAATATCACTTCATTCATTACTCATTAGGGATAATTGGGATTAATATGACATTAATTTGTTTTATACCATATAACATAATTATATGAAGGGAGATTATAATGATTAATTTTTGGTTAATTAGATTCTTTCCCCTTATGAAATTTCTCCCTTGAAATTTCATTTTACATAAAATTGGGTGGGTATTTATCCTCCACCACCTCCTTCGGTTCCCAAGTCACTTAATCGTAATTATGGTCCCTCCAAAACAGATTTACTATGAGGTTTTACTAGTAGTATAAATCCTTTTCTCCACTCTGTAGAATAATTTATTTCTACACATCAATTTAGAGATCGTCTTAAATATGTACCACCTATATTTTTAGTACATGTGTTGGACCTAGTATATACTACCTCATGAGGAATACAAGGAACAAATTATTTATTTGAGAAATTCATATTTGAAGTGTAAGCTGATAGTCCACTTCTCCTATGTTTTCATGGATCTCAAATGGGAAATCATATCTTGTTCTTATAATCCCTTTCTTTTCCAAAAACATGAATCTCTTCCATGATGATATTCAAATGAATAATTTATATCCAATGTTAAACCCAATGTGACTTCCATGTTTGTCAGTATATTTTTTTTTTCTAATCAAAATCGCATTGATATATTTTTTTATTTCATGAACCTTATCAATAATATCTTGCAAAGGATCATATCCTAGTATATTTCATTCTCCAAATTCATCCCCACATGAATGATTTCTAAATCACTTCTCTTACATAGCTTTTTGTGGATCTATCTAAATAATCAATTGAAGGATATTTTTAAATGATAATTCAACCAATGTGAGATGATGATTCTATACATATTTAAATTTAATTGAGTATGATTTTATAATGTGATTGATTTTCTAAATAATTCATTCAAATTATCCATCATTTTAGTGGTGATAGGAAATTCTATAATTATATTCATTACTCAATCCCTTTTGATGAATTCTAAATAATTTACATGTGAACAATTGATCATGATCAAATATAATTAAAAGTGTATCCCCATGTAGTCTCACCACTTCCTTCACATATATCATGGAATATTTTTGAAGACATAGATCATCCATAAAATAAAAAATGTGGGATGCCTTGGTGAGTTATTCTACTACAAACCATATCATATTGTTTCTATTTGATGTCATCAAGATACTAGTGATGATGTAGATAGTGAAATCATCCCATTTACACATGGATATAGGATGGGGTTGACTCATCCATTTGACCTTAATTCTCTCTATATTAATATTTTGGTATATGAAGAACCATGGGATATATGATGTAGTCTCCCTCTTCATGTTGTCTAACCATAAATGTTCATGAATGTCGAGGTACATCATGGTACATACCTGATGGATATACAATGTTTACCTATTTGAATTATCCAATTGCTAATTCTTTATCTCATGTGATAAATGATCAAAATTAATATTCCAAAATTAATCACCCCATCATATATATGTAGCTCTTCTAGTTTTACTTCCTTTTTTAATATAACATTATTTTGATGAACCTAATCATACCTTTGTGGATCCTTGCTATTATCTTGGATTGACAGTTCGGAAATAAATTGGGAAAGATATGATGTATTCCCTTATGTGATGATTTCCAAATCCAGCCTCCTCATATACAAAAATATATGGTCTTTTTCAATGTGCATCATGGATAGAGTAGATATTTATTTTCAATTATGTTCATTAAATACCTTGTTTTCATTTCAATGGTGATAGTGAATAAAGAAATTGTAGTCCTCGATTATATATAAACAACTCCATTAATCGGAATTGAGATCATTTTGAGTGAATATATAATTTAGGCTCTTATGATCAGTATATATTACACAAATATCATCGTAGAGGTTTGCCATCATATTTTCAAGGAAAAAACAGATGTTTACTTTAGATCATGCATCTGGTAGTTCTAATAATTGAAATAAAATGTCTTGTGGAATAGGCTATTACTTTATAATATTTCAGGAGTAAAGATCCCAATATTTTATTTTAACCATCACTTTATATCAAAAAAACATTCCCCACTTTTTGGATGCATGAATAATTATTCAGTTACATCCCTTTTATTTAGCTCCCCAGTGATTTCCATACATTCTTTTATCCAGAGTTATATTAACCCTTTTATTGTCATCATATTTTGTAGGCTAGATAATTGTGATATATTTTTGAAAAAACATCGATAGTACCATGCCAATACAATAAAAATGATGATTTTATGAAAATAGAGGTTCTGGGCCATTCCTCAATTTCCTTTTTTAGGGATCGACATAAATACCCACAATTATTAT
Organism: Viscum album; assembly: GCA_963277665.1. Classification (NCBI taxonomy): domain Eukaryota; kingdom Viridiplantae; phylum Streptophyta; class Magnoliopsida; order Santalales; family Viscaceae; genus Viscum; species Viscum album. Next base: position 1,666,535,901 of record OY728137.1, read on the forward strand.
TAGGCATTCGATGGATGTGACTTGCTGCATCCATAACCCACACTTGTTGAATTTTTCATAAAATTTATCAATCTATAATGTCCAAAATAATCCTTACTTGTTCTTCTTGTTCATCCATTCTCTTATAGAAGATGAGAATATCATCGATTAATACTACAACATATTTCAACACGTTGGGTCTAATTAATCTATTCCAGAAATTAATGATTATTTTAGGTCCATGAGCATGTACAAAGTGAATCATTTGAATCTCATAGTTACCATACCATGTATGGAAGGAATTATGATGAATATCTTCATTCTCCACTATTATCTGAATATATACCAAATAGATATAATCTTTTAGTAAGTATTTGGCTATTTATACTTGATCTAACCACTCATATATCTTTGGATGAGGATACATATTTTTATGGTGATCTTATTGACATCCCAGTAGTTGACTCACAATCTAATTGATCCACCCTTTAACTTTACAATTATAATGGGTGTAACCTAGGTTGGAGAACTAGGGGGTATAAAAAATCTATCCAAATGTTCTTGATTCTATATAAGTTACTCCACGATGTCGATAGAGGAAATCCTATAGGGTCATTTTTAGATAGGATTACCTAGAGGTATGAGTTATATTGAGAGTAATAACATATGATATGAGGGGAGTCGAGATATCTTTTTGGAAAATACATCATTTTATTCCCTCACAAGGGATATTTAACAAATGCTGATACCTTCCTCTGAATCAATAAATTGACTAATGATTTATTCTCCATAGGGAATTAATATCCTCACTTCTGAAAAATAATCGAATAGATATTCATTCACTTACTTGAATTTGTAGAGGATCATGGGATGGTTTTGAATTTGAAAATATATTTCTTTTTTCTTGATTGTTTATGTGTGCTCTATATAATGAGATAGAATCTATGTCATGTATATAGTTGAATTTAACGAAAAAAATAATGTGATTTTATGGATGATTCTTTCCACACATGCAAAAATGATAAGATTCCATCTCTTGGGTTGAAATGATTCCACCACTAGGTTTTTTATGGATATAACTACTTCAATGTGATGGAAATTGATTAAATAGTTTTAAAAAACATTCTTTATATAAAAGAATATTAGTACCATCATGAAATAAGTAATTTTAATTAATAAATGAATAAAAATTTTACCTTTTACAACATCATTATCATGATCTATTTCAGTAGAAGTGATGGAATATGCATTCCCATTCTACGTTGGCTTTTGTGGAAGAAGATGATGATTTCCCTTTAAGACAAGAGTTTTAGTGCAATATCATGAGAATTCACATTCTACCTATAACTAAATAATTGGACAAAGGATGGAAATCTCTATTAATCCATCACATTTTATTGACTTCTTAATATATCTACAAAATTTATGATCTTGGTGGAATTATATCCCACAAATATATAATCTCCCCATCCAATTGTGGAAATTCCCATGATTCTTCCTCCCATATTTTTTTCATGAGAGTTCTGAGAATTCCTTCAACTATTCCCATTAGATCCACCTGCCTGAAACTCTAATAGTCTTTCCATATCACCATATATATGAGTCCATTCTCAAAACTTCATTTCAACTTTGAGTGAACATTGAACAACTTCTTAATTCCACATATATTATCTAATTATTATATACTTACAAATTTATGGTTCTAAACCACTAATGAATCTATAAATTTATCACTCAATGTTAATAAAATACCTGAATTTCTTATTTCAATCGTTTTGAAATATTATTCATGTATGTTCTATCTTCAAATTCCATTTTATTCAGCTTTATGACTTCTTTATCATTTTTTGAACAATGTGTTCGGGGGTAATACTTTATATTAATCATTATATTAATTTATTACCAATGAATCTCTTCAATTCCATCTTATGGATTTGTGTGGTTAATTAACACCCACTATATGGTAAACATACCCATCTAGATGATAAGCATCTAGGGTCACCTTCTCTATTTCTAAACATCAATGTACAGAAAATAAATTATCCATTGAGTTTACCCACTAATCTATGGTGATTTGATTATAATATTGACTAATAATTTGTAGATTTTTTTATAAATGAATTGATATGTAGATTCTTTGAAGTTTGATTATGAGGGTGTTATATATTGTTTAAGTTTTTTTTCAAATCCTGAGAATTTTGGGTATATATCTCCAGGAAATGTTGAAACCCCCCTCACAATGTATTGGGAATATCATTTGGGAAATTACATTATTGTATCTCACACAATGTTTTGGCATGGTTTCTCCTGGTTCCCGACATTTTCTAATAGATACAAGTTTTGGAAAACACATTAGTTATCATGTCATGAATAAATAATTTATTCCTTCACACACATTACTCTAAAGTCATGTCTTGTGAGATATATATGTTTATAATTTTTCAAAATCAAATATTCAAGGGTTCTAAGTTAAAATATGTTTCAAACTAAGGGTTTTAACTAAGGTTTTCAAATACTAATTCCCAAATTATTAAAAAATTTCTCTTATAGAAACTATAGAAAACCAAAATTTTGTTATATATAATTTAAATGATTTTAATGATAAACAACAGAAATCTTTTATCCAACCAGGATCCAAGAAGATTACTTTCCATGAAAAATTATGACAATAGATAAATTCTACATAATAAATAGAATACACATATTTAATTACTTTTATCTTTATTATTATTAGACGATGGGTTTTCCTTAGTACAAGAATTCACATAAGGTTATAAATAAAAATAAGGGGTGATCTAAATCCTAATAATATGTTTAATAACAGATAAGAAACATGGTGAGCATAATTATCATCATAACATCATCATAATAATCATGAGGTGAAATATTAGATAATTCCATTGAACATGGAAATGTATAAAAATGAAACAACATGTCATACTATTCATATAGAATTATTATTTCACATTATCTCAAGAGATTCATAACATTACCCAATTCCTTTGAGTTCTATATAATAATTACTTCACCAATCATATTATTATATTTTCATGATCTATATTATTCTGGGTTCCCCCATCACATCATACCATTTACATAATCATTCATGACACATTGAACGTATATCAATATTTAAGATAAAACAACCCATGGAACGGAATGGGTTTTATTTAATAAATAAAACATTAATGAATAAACTTTGGAGTTGAAAAAATTAAAAATGAATAACATAATGTATATAATATTCCTTAAACTAGACTAAAAACTATCTCATGAGAAGTAAAAGATGCATTTTTTATAAGAAGAGTTCCTTTGGAATACTATTTTTATTGTTCATAAATTCATATTAGAAACATGAACAAACCAGAAAAAATAATTTATTTATTAATAAATGATATTGAGGTAACATTAATGGAACATCTATTCTGAATTTGTATCGAAGGAGGGAAAAATAAAAAAAAATTGGGTTCACTAATCATGTTACATCATGTCTAAAAGCATGATAACGTTAATATCCTTTTTATAATATTACATTTATTAAATACTATATTTAGAACATAATATGCATAAATTTGGTTTGCAATAATTTAATAATGTTCATTTATATCCCTTTATATGTGTTATAGAGTTCAATTCCATCATCATGGCATGTTAATTATCATGGTTTTCATGATCGGTTCACTTGAATATGAGTGTGGATATTTAATAATAATGGATATAATTGACTAGAATTTAAATTATATTTATTTATTTATCATCCAGGTGTGTAAATTTTAATATATATCATTTCATTAAATTTTATGGGGTTTAATCATTAGTTAAAATGTTAGCGAAATAATTTTGATTTGTTTGGATGTTTTTCGACCATCAAAAACTAATTATATTCAATTATTTATTATTGGGTATATAGCTAGTCCCATTCCATAGAAATTGTTATTAAAAAATTACACCATGTACAAACTATTATAGTGGTTTTATGAATATCCTTGAAGGAATTAAATGAAAATGAAAATGCATCATCCACTATGCAGGTTAATTGATTATTCATGGGTTGTGATTTAATTTTTACAATAAATTAGAGATAAAAGAGTTTGAGTGTGGATATTAAACTAATATTATATCAGTAATGTTTATAAAATATTCTCAAAAAATCATATATATTTTTATAGAGGATTTTAAGTGATAATATGAAAATAAAATTAAATTAAAAAGAATTAACGAAAAATAATGAGTGTTTTACACCTTGAATTCTTTTGTTTGAGAACATCCCTAAGGTCGAAATGATTTCCTATTTCTGAGACCCGAAACTCCTAGTAATGAGGATGGATATTAGGATGAGTTTTGAGATGAATTTTGAAAAGGATAAAATATTAAATGGTGTGAGGAGAATAGGTAGTGAGTGGTGGTTTTCAAAGTGGAGGAGAGGGGTGTTTTCTAGTTATTGATTTTATTACTTTATTATTTTGGAATAAGGCTATGAATTGATTTATATTTATCAAAAAATATATTAAAATAATTTAGGAGAGTTCCATATTATGGTTATCAAATCAACAATGACTCAATGAATAGATAATTTTATCTTATAATGTATATGTACCATAAATTATTGTATTTTACTGTTTACAAAAAATTCATGTCTTTTATAAAAATAAAAAAAAATCACCCAAATCATTTTTTGATCAACAGATTTAAATAATTAACAACATTTTATAAAAATAAGATTCTAGATATGAGAAATTTGTTTTTTATATAAAATAATCAGTTATTTGAGAAATATTGATTTGAATTTTATAATAGATTTCAAGACACATTATAATATTTGTTAAGTTATCATTAAAATATATTATTATAATAATATGTAACCATATTAATTTATAAATACATTTTATGATAAATAATATTATTTTATATCATAATATTAATTGGAAAACCATAATTAAATAATTTTGACTTACATAAATAACATCACATAATTTATCATTTGTGAAATATTTATTCAGCTATATAATTATATTAATATGTCATAATTTCACTATAATGATTTATAAATATTATCTAAAATTTAATAGATGAGGATACTATACTATTATAAAATTTAATATTTCCAAAATATTTTACGACTTTAATGTTCTTGTTACTATTTCATTGGTATAGGTTCCTTAATATTATTAAATATCACTTATTTAATTTCTAATTTATTAGAATAATGTTTTTATTGGTATCTCCATGTCATATATGACTATTACACCATGAAAAATAATTATAAGAGGTGATATAATATTGATTAATGGTTTGGTTTTTACAACTGGTTTTACTAATAATCCAACAATCATCAAGGATTTTATGGATTGAATATTTAGAGACAATATTGATCAGTTTGTGGTGGTCTATATATATATATATGATATTCTCCAATATTTTAATTGAAAAAAATAAAATTTATATTACAATATGATGATACTAAAGAACATGAGAAAAGATATTATTGATGAACATTTTACCAATGGTGGATTTTAGATTCATTAATAGTCATTTTTTGGTCACATAATCATAATAAAATTAATATTTGTGGATCTAGAAATGAAAATTGTTATTTAATGTTTTACAAGACAAAAGATAGTAATTTAAATCCATATCCTTCATGGTATGGAAAGATAATATCAATTTTTGGTGAAGGATTACTCACGGTTATCAAATCCACTAACCATGTAGATTAGAAAAATTATTAAGTTAATATAGATGAATAAATGTGATGAAAATTTAATGTTGAAAATATGGTTAGTCGGTGAACTCATGATCACACTACCTTATAGTGGATAATAGTTTTTGATTGATATTGATTCATCCAATAATGCTTTGTGATGTGTTATCATGAAAATTTATATGGTGGTAACATATTCCATGAAACAATTGAAAATCCGTAAGAAATTTTATTAAACTAATTATTTGGCATTATTGGCTATTGAATGACTATTAATTAAAGGAATCCATTAACAATGATGCATATGATTTGATTCAAATAAACCATTATTTCCTATCTATAAGGAGGAACATAAAAGATCCCATACTTATGGATTTAAAAAGGATGAATATAGAAATCCTAAAATAAGGGCTTAGATCATATATTATTAAAATTAATGATTATCCTTATATACAAATGAACATTAAGGAGGTGAAAACGGTATTTTTAGAGTTACAAAAGAAGCTGAGAAATGTTCATGTGTTTAAATTTGATTGTGATGGAATAATAAGGTTCATGAAATGTGTTTTTATTTCTATAATTCCAGAATTGATGAAGGAGTTATTGGATGATGCACATTTCTCATCATTATCTATTTATATTGGAAGTTAGATAGATTTAAAATAGACCATAATGACTATTTCTGGTGGTATAGCCTGATGAACGTTAGTTTAGAATTTTTTTCATGGTGCATGTATTTTCAAAAAGTTATGGCCTTGATACAAAATTCTAAAGGGATGTTATGAACATTACCCATAAAAGAATGGAAATGGGAATACGTAAACATGTACTTTCTCAATGAACATTCCAAAATTTATAATAGTTATAATTATATAAGTGTTATAGTTGATCTTCTTACGAAGTCAAAAAACTTCATTGATATTAATGAATATTTCTATCTTGATAATATTTCCAGGATATATATATAATTAATGTTGTATTATTTCATGGATTACTAGTTTCCATTATATCTAACCATGATCTGAGGATCACCTCGATATTCTGATGAATTATTCAATAGGCTCTAGATATACAGTTTTGTTTTAGCACTACTAATCATCCTCATATTTGTTGTCATAGAAAGAGGAATATTGAAACTATAGAAGATATGTTGAGAAAATTATTAATTCATTACAATGGTGGTTGGTATAAAACCTACATTTGGTATAATTTTCATAAAATAATTTATTCCTCTCTAGTATCTAGATGGACACTTATGAATCCTTATATGTAAAGACGTGCAGGTTTCCAACATGTAGTAATTATGTTGGGGAAACAGAGCTTCGGGGACATAATCTTTTTAAGAAATTACTTAAGAGGTTACATTTATTCAATGAATTATAAATGTAGATCGACGTTAGAAAAAAAATTGTGATGATTATTTAATAAAAGATATATAATTTGATGTGGTTGAAAATTTATTTTTTAAAAATATCCTTGTAAGAGAGTAATGTGATTTGGAAAGAATGATATGTGAGGACCTATGTATATTGGCCATTTTGAAATTATGGATTGTGTTGGGAGTAAAACATATCAATTTTTGTTTCCTCAAAATATCTATCACGCTCATATGTGTTCCATGAATATCTCTTGAGTAATTAAATAAATGATAATTTTTATATAGTAAACTCATAATTCATACTTTCTGCAAAAGATCATTCATGTGATGAAAAACCAATTGATATTATACATTATTTATAGAATGTTCTACAAAACAAGAAAATTCACCAGGTTAATGTTTTATAGTCAACTAACCAATTTGAGGATGTTACATGGGAATATCAAGATGAAGAAATAGAAATATCATCATCTATTTGAATACAAGTGATTATTTTCAAGGGATAAATCAATTTTTATGGTGTTATAATGTCACGATCTAATATTTTTATGAAATATTTCTCTTTAAAAAATCAAAATTCTTCAATATCCTGTGTTGAATGCAACTTTGAGGAATAATGAACTGTGAGACATTATTATGCTACAATGTGGATTAGCACCAGTCCATTAACATGGTGAGAATAAATATAAATAACTATATTATGATATATAATTATCTAACTCAATATTAATTTATTTGTATGTTTTTAGAAAATAATTGCACACTATTTAGTAAAATAACTATACACATCATATAAATAAATTATTTTTTCATGTTATAAAAAATGGATTTAAAAAGAATTTAATTTTTGAATAATGAATGTAAAAATTATCATCAATTTATTTCATTATGAAAACATTTATTTTTTATGAAATAATGAAATATTAGATTTTTATTGTAAACAATATTTTTAATATTTCATCACAGGGTAAAATTATAATTTGTATTAGTTTTATATTTGAATTAGATAAGTTTGATTTAAAAAGAACATTTTTTTTGAAAAGGAATTCATACCAAGATTTATTTTTAAAAAAATTCATTTTTAAAAGGTCATATATTTTTCAAAAAAATGTTTTTGGAAATTTATAGGATTTATATGAAATTACATTCATAATGTTCTTGATATTGAGAATTGAAAAATGAATTTAAAATTTGTATTTGAAAGTTCCAAATTTAGTAGCTAGGGTCCTTCAGTTTTTTCCATTAAGATTAGTTTACAGGGTAAATAATTTTACAATGGAAAACGTAATTTTGGTAATTTTGTTTCAAAATTATATTTTAAATATTATAAATGATGATAAAAATGAAAAAATTTCATTAGATAGAAGAAATTATATCCTTAACACCAAATGATCTAAATTAAATCATTTAATAGACACATTTCCATAACTATAACTTATATAATATTTAAATCAATAAAAGACATAAATTTCATTCTATTATAATTTAATATATCAATAGTGTCCGCAAGTGGAAAATTGACTATAATGGCCCGGACCCTCCTGGTCCATTAGTTTGCCAAAGTGAGGTTCCACCAAAATGGTGGCATCGTGAGGGTGACACCGTGACGGTGGCACCGTGACTGTGGCACCGTGAGGGTGGCACCGTGACGGTGGCACCGTGAGGGTGGCACCGTGAGGGTGACACCGTGAGGGTGACACCGTGACGGTGGCACCGTGTCCCCTCATGAGCCTTTCTTTTTTTTCATGTACCTGACTTTTCCACTCCCTCAACGTATGTTTCGATGTAAATTAATTCTTTTACTCTTTTTAAAAACCATTTAAAGCCCATAATTAATTCCTAAAAAAAATCCCAAGATACCTCCATGTGTAACTTCCCAACCGTGTGGTCAACCCACGACCCCCGCTCCTTACGCGGTTTCGTGTTCTCACCTCAACCGTTTGCGGCTCTTATAAACTAAGGGTTAGCCGTGGTTTCTTCCTTCCTCGATCTTGGCTTTTCACGAATAGCTTCTGGTGCATAGGGCGAGCCGCATCGTTATGCATAATTTTTCGCGCCCGGCCTAAGAATTGATAGACGAAGCGATTCTCATTCGGGTGAGCTGCATCGTTATATGTAATGTTCCACTCCCAGCCTAAGCGTCGATCATCTATCAACAAGTAGGGAATTTATCCTTTGTCTCTCTCTTTTGAGTATCATGTAGGGTGGGCATGCTTCTGTTTCAGTAATATTGGATAAACCATACCTATATAAAGATAATTAACGAATCCAATAATTAATGAAGGGGGGGCTGTGATCGTTGATATTGTTTATATTAGGATCATCTTCCTGAGTTTTGCTGGCTTACGCCTTCGGAAAATCGAGGCCATTGGTGGTCGTTGATTGTGAACTAATGAACCGCTCATGGTGTTTTAAATGGCTTGTTCCTAATTGTAAACTCCTACTGTGAAAAGTAAATTGGTTAATCACGTATACCCGGCTGAATAAATTGAAAGCACTAGGATCAATCCCTTCTATGATAACCCCGGTAAAAACACTGAATTGAAATCATGGAGTGTGTTAAATCTTATAAATCTAAAAATACGGGCATGGACTTGATTTGTGTCGGTGGTAGTGGTTAGGGTGTTCCTTTTTCAGACTGATTGCTGGTGATGTGGGAGGGGATGGGTTCCCTTGTTTTTATACTCTCGGTAGTTGTGAAATTGGGGATGGGATCCCCTATTGTTACAGATTCAGTGTTGTGAGTTTTGAGATCGGGTGGTTACCTTGTTTATATCACGAATTGGGGTGGGATCTTCTATTGATGAAAAACCTTTTTGGGGGAGGGGACATGGGGCAGTGTCTCGGGGTTGTCTCTGGTTTCAGGACATCGAGAGTTCTCACTTATTCCTTGTTCTTGTAACATTACAAGAGAACCGGGTGTGAATGTTTAAATTGACGATTGGATGGATTCTTTTCCTTGGTTATGCTTATGTTTTTAGTTGCCCAGTAGTGCATAAACTTATTTGACCATTATTACTGAACATGAAAACAAGAATGGGACAAATGGGTTTTGTTGGCGAGAGTTGCGACTCGGACTTGAGGTCTGTTGTGATCTGTAGACTGTCTGAAGAAAAACCTAGTTTGGGGTGAGTTTTGGTTACCTATATATATACTTGTAGCTTTGTGTTTCTTATTCTCACCCCACACAAGTTGAGTACTTAGTGCCGAACACCCCCATTTCATGGGGGACGGTGTTTTTTCCAACACTATTATTAGTGGCTGGTTATTAGCTCCTTTTCTGCTCCCTTTCCCGGATAGCCCAAGTATCTTTGGGAAAGCTGTGATGTCCCGAGGTCCATTATTAGCCCAAGAACCTTCAGGAAGGGTAGTGTGGTGGTTGTCCAGGTGTGTGCGGCAGGTAGTTTCCCATGTATCTTCGGGATGAGGCCCAGGTGTCTTCGTGCATGGCAGTGGATCTTCTAGCCGAGGTGTCTTCGGGCGTGGTTTGTGGTTGTTCTGTCCTAGGTGTTTTTAGGCATGGTTACGTGTGACAGTTGTGGCCCAGGTGTTCGCGGGCGGTATTCGGCAGTGGGACTGCGTGTGGTTGTGGCCTAGGTGTGTGTGGGCGGGTGTGGCAGTGGGACTGCGGTGAGAATGGTGGGATTTGTCTGATGCGTAGGATGCCTCAATAACCAGTGGGAACGAGGCGCGGGGTACCCAAACATTGATGTGCTCTTATTATATATATTACTTGACTCGCGTTATTTGGGGAGTGTGCCTTGGTGAGGCTTGGGTGGATAGATTACCTTGATAGGTGTTTGGTTTACTCCTTTTCTCACGGGACTTTAGTACGTTTCCCCCACTTCTGCACGAGAGTCTTTGGTTTTCCCTACTCAGTGTACTTGTATGCTCACCCTACGTATATAAAATTGCTTTCAGATTTCCAGGAGGACATCATGGATCGCGCGGGACCATACTAGCTCGGACCTTTGAGGCAATTGTAGTTGTTGTTTTTATTCCCTTGGTACTTACCTTTGTAGTCACCTTTTGTAATTTGTGGATTTTACTTTTGGAACATACATGTGGTAATGGTCTTCTTTTGGCTTTAGTTTTCTTTTATCTTGGTGTTTTTGAGTTTCATCATCTTATTTCCTGATCCTATAAAACAAAAAAGGGGTAATGCCTTCCATTTGTGATAAATTTCTATACTCTTGGTGCTAGTCGCCACTCCGGGACTTATTGAAGGCGGGTCTCGGGGGGTCATTATCTCTCCTTCAACTTAAAGAAGGAAGGGCCTGCCGATCTACTGACCCTTCCCTTTTTTTGGTGAAGGCGGGTCGTGACAGAATGATATCAGAGTGAGGTTTGGTCGGGAGATAGGATGGAGTCCGGAGTTAGGCACAGTGAGGATTGCATGGGATGGTAAGGAAATAGTGTTGGGTGACCTTGGTGCATGGATTAGGCCAGGGAGGACCGGCTAGGACATGGGATTTTAGGGCCCCCCGGGATCCGACGCAAGGACTCTGGACCTCCCGAACAACCAGGTGATACCTCACTGATTGCAAGGTAGAGACCCTAGGAAAGGTACAAGCATCATAATGACTTGTGTTCTCGTGTTTCTGGGGTGTTTTTGAAATTAAGAATAAACAAAAATTTTAAGAAGTTTTAAAGACAATAATCTGCACTACTTGGTCTTAGGCCTTCCTTGTTTACCTTGCAGATATGGCACCTGGAAGGCGACCGCGTGTGGTATAGACGATCGAGGCCCCACAGACTACCTCGGCCGATCGGCAGAGAGCTGTCCGAGAAGAGGAGGACGACCAGTGGTAGAGGACTCTTCGGGCCTTCCAGCGACAGACCCTCGAGATGTATGAGGTCAGCACCTCTTACATGAAGACGGAAGGCTGGATAGAGGATCTAGTTATAGCTTTCGGCCTAATTCGGGCCCTGACCGAGTACTGGGTTCCTCTGTCTGTTAGCCAGATGCGGGGTGCGGCGCATCAGTGGTGGACGCTTTACCTGGGAGAGAGGAGATAGGCTGAGGTGGCTTGGGCGGATTTCGAGAGGGAGTTCCGTGTGGAATTCCTCTCTTCGTCGATGAAGGAAGAAAAGAGACAGGAGCTACTATCCCTCCAACAGGGGAGTATGTCCATGAGAGAAATAGGGGTCAAGTTCAAGGACCTCCTACGTTTTTCTCCAATCCTCTTTCCCAATGAGGAGTCTCGGTCAAGACGTTTGGAGGAGGCGCTTCGACCCTCCCTCCAGTATGTTGTTACCCCCTTTACCCTGACGACGTGCTTGGAAGTCCAGAAGAAAGAAGAAGTGGTGGAGAGGATCCATGCTCTAGGAGGTGTGTCATGAGAGGGGATCCAGCTGGGACCATCGAAGGTGAAGTCCGTCCGCACCAGGCCTCCTGCGTCAGGACCCTCCAGGTTCCGACCTGCAGGGAGCAGGCCGCAGCAGTTTTAGTTTCAATCCCCTGGTCCACTCCCTTTTTCCTCGGGCCCACGACCGCGATGCTTCATCTGTGGGATCCCTGGACATCTCTGGAGTTAGTTCCCGGACCGAGTACAGTATGGCAGTGGTGGACATCCCCACCACCCGCCCCAGTAGCAGCATCCAGCCAGACCTTTCCAGCAGAAGCAGCAGCGACAGCGAGCTCCCGCTCCTCCGAGGGAAGACGTAGGAGGAGGAGGCCGACCTCAGGGCGCACCTCAGGGACCTCGACCGGGGTGTGGTCGGGGAGGTGGCTGGCAGCCGAGGGGTAGAGGAGATTGGCGTGTACAGTTTCACACCGCAGAGGCAGCAGTTCCAGCATGGTCGGAGGTTGTTCGAGGTACAATCAGTTTGTTTAGCACTCTTTCTTATGCTTTGATCGATACCAGAGCTTCGCACTCCATTGTTTCACCTAGTTTAGCACATGCCTTGGGTCTAGATGTTGAGGGACTTCTAGTGCCCCTGGTGTTGAGCACACCAGTCGGAGGTCAGACTGACTTTTCGTTTGTTTTTCAAGGATGTAGACTGATGATGGGGCCACATCAGTCAGTTAGGGATCTTCTTCTGCTAAAGATACAGTCATACGATGTCATCCTAGGAATCGACTAGCTATTCTATGTGTGTGTCGTCATCGACTTTTTTCCGAATAAGGGTCGTGTTCTCGGACTTGGGCGGCCGACGTGTTACCTTCACCGGTGAACAGAGTGGCCAGAAGGGCAGCAGGCGAGAGGAACCCCTCCTCTACTTGTTAGCTAAGCTTTCAGTAGAGTCAGTAGATGCCGAGATGGTGGGGGTGCCAGAGGTTTTCCGTGAGTTTATGGACATCTTTCCTGAGGTGGTGACGACTCTACCCCCTCGACATGATATCGAGTTTGGGATAGACCTGCAGCCCGATGCTTGTCTGATCTAGATGGCTCCTTACCAGATGGCACCGTCAGAGTTACGAGTGTTGCGGATTCAGATTAAAGATCTGATGAAGAGGGGTTATGTTCAACTAAGTGTGTCACTGTGGGGTGTTATAGTCTTGTTTGCAAAGAAGGAAGATGGTGGTCTCGGGTTGTGCATAGACTACAGGAGGCTGAGTATGGTGACGATCAATAAACTCTACCCTCTTCCTAGGATAGATGATCTTTTCGACTAGCTGAAAGGGGCAGGATGGTTCTCAAAGATCGATCTATAGTCTGGGTACCACCAGTTGAGAGTGAAGGATAGTGACATTCCGAAGATGTCCTTCAGGTGCAGATATGGACACTTCGAGTTCATATTCATTCCCTTTGGTGTTACGAACGCCCAGGCCGTGTTCACGGGGCTTATGAACTCCATCTTCTGGGAGTACTTGGATCAGTTCGTGGTTGTGTTCATCGACTTTATCAGGATCAATTAGAGGTCCGAAGAGGACCATGCAGAGAACCTGAGGATAGTTTTGGAGGTCCTCAGACGTCATCATCTCTATGGGAAGTTGTCGAAATGCATGTTCTGGACACTATAAGTGCACTTCCTCGGGCACGTGGTGTCCGAGCAGGGGGTAGCAGTGGACCCATCAAAAGCTGAGGCGGTTTTTTATTGGGTAGCACCCAAGAATGTGGTAGAGGTCTGTAGTTTCCTTGGGCTGGAAGGTTACTATCGGATGTTCGTACCCAACTTCTCCCGAGTAGCAGCCCCTTTGACAGCCCTTACCAAGAAGGACCAGGTTTTCGGGTGGAGTGAGCTGTGCGAGTCAGCCTTCAGCTATCTGAAAGAGAAGTTGGTTAGTGCCCCCGTTCTAAGATTACCAAAATAAGGGGCGACTTATGAGGTGTTCTGTGATGCTTCAGGACAGGGTCTGGGATGTGTGTTGATGCAGCGACAAGGGGTGAGCTCTTATGGGTCCAGGAAGCTACGCCCCCATGAGCGTAATTACGCCACCCATGACCTGCTGCTTGCAGCTGCCATTTTTGCGCTAAATTTATGGCGACACTACCTCATTGGATAACTCTTTGTGGTATTCACGGATCACAAAAACATGAGTTATATCTTCTCCCAGCGGGACATAAACATGCGACAGCAGAGATGGATGGAGTTACTCCAGGATTATGACTTCGAGATCTCTTATACTAAGGGAAAGGGAAATGTAGCAGCCAATGCCTTGAGCAGGAGAACGTAGAAGGATGTGGTCCGAGAGTCGGCGGACGCCTGGAATGCGATGGAGGAGTTGTCCACCTTACACCTAGATGTGAGGATGGATGGTGGTAGAGGTTGCCTATATCAGATGACAGTGCAGTCTTCTCTATTGCAGCAAGTGGAAGAGTCTTTGAGGGGAGACCTAGAGTGTGAAGTGATGCATGACCGAGTTGACTAGGTTAATGCTCCAGAAGGATGGATATGGGATGGTCAGAACCAGATTCTTTTCTAGGAAAGGTTGATTGTTCCAGGAGTGATGTGCTGAAAGGTTCTCAGTGAGTTCCACAACTCTCCCCTGGCGGTACACCCAGTAGTTTCCAAGATGTACTAGGGACTGAAGAGGCAGTTTTGGTGGCCCGGAGTTAAGCGAGAAATGGCAGAGTTTGTAGCCAAGTGCTTATTGTGTCAGCAAGTGAAGGCTGAACACCGAGTTCCAGGTGGCCTACTGCAGTCTATAGATGTCCCCGAGTGGATGTGGGATGACATCTCGATGGATTTTGACATGGGACTACCCAATGTCCAAGGGGGATACGACGCCATCGGGGTGGTAGTGGACAGGTTGACGAAATCGGCTCACTTTCTGGCGATCAGGGAGTCGAGTGTAGTGGACGCTTTGGCCCGAAGGTATGTGGATGAGGTGGTGTAGTTGCATGGAGTTCCGAGGTTTATAGTCTCGGATAGGGATGCACGGTTTACCTCACAAGTCTTGAGAGGATTTCAGCATGCTTTTAGCACCCAGTTATGTCTTAGAACTGCTTTCCATCCCCAGACAGACAGAAAAACCGAGTGCACCATCCAAAACTTGGAGGATATGCTGCGGGCAAGTGTTATGGACTCAGGAGGATCATGGGTGCGACACTTTCCCTTGGTAGAGTTCTCCTTCAATAATAGCTGTCACTCTACCATCGGCATGGCCCCGTTTGAATCATTGTACGGGAGTCCCTGTCGTTCACCTATGTGTTGGGCCGATGTAGGAGAGGCAGGAATCCTTGGAACGGAGGTGGTGCAGAGCACAACAGAGAAGGTTTAACTCATACGGGAAAGGTTGAAGGTGGCCCGAGACCGACAAAAGTTGTATGCCGATACTAGGAGGAGGACCTTGTATTTTGAGGTTGGAGACCACGTGTTCTTGGAGGTCTCCCCTCGGCGTGGGCAGCGGAGGTTCGACAAGGGGAGTAAGCTTTCTCCCAGGTTCATCGGACCCTTCGAAGTGTTGCAGCGGGTCAGCGAAGTGGCTTATCAGCTAGCGTTACCACCACCGCTACTGAGGATACATGATGTCTTTCATGTGTCCCAACTCCACTGGTATCTGCACGATGATTCACACGTCCTTGATTGGGGTGAGCTGGACATCGAGGACGACGTGACCTTTGTGGAGAGACCAGTGATGATCGAGGATCGAAAGGAGAAGGTGCTTCATGGGAGAACCATTCCATTGGTTCATGTGTTGTGGAGACATGGTGGGATTGAGGAGAGTATGTGGGAGAGGGAAGCACAGATGTGTACCCAGTACCCATAGTTGTTTTAAGTTTTTTTCCTTGTTGTACCTGTTGTGGTAGAAAATTTTGTCTTTTGGCTATGAAATGTACTAGTTTTCTTTCCTCTGGTTGTGAGTAAAAAGCCCTGGCTATGGGGGAGGAGACTCCCCAACCCACACGCTTGGGCAGTTTGGCATGGTATGTTGCTTGGTTCTTGTCGAAGAAGTGTTTTTAGTTAGCATGGGTTCACTTCTAAGAGGTATCTTCCGAGGTGGTTGTTCGGACCCTCTCTTTCTTCTTGGGTTATTTTGATTCGCGAGGGAAGGAATCGTTTAAGAGGTATCTAATGTAATGTCCCGGACCCTCCTGGTCCATTACTTTTCCAAAGTGAGGTTCCACCAAAACAGTGGCCCCGTGACAGTGGCACTGTGAGGGTGACACCGTGAGGGTGACACTGTGAGGGTGACACCGTGACGGTGGCACCGTGAGGGTGACACTGTGATGGTGGCACCGTGTCCCCTCGCAACCCTTTCGCTTTTTTTTTCCTGTACCTGACTTTTCTGCTCCCGCAACATAATTTCTGACATAAATTAATTCTTTTACTCTTTTTAAAAACCATTTATAGCCCATAATTAATTCCTAAAAAAAATCCCGAGAGACCTCCGTGTGTAACTGCCCAACTGCGTGGTCACCCCACGACCCCTGCTCCTTACGTGGTTTCACGTTCTCACCTCAACCGTCTGCGGGTCTTATAAACTAATGGTTAGTCGTGGTTTCTTCCTTCCTCGATCGCAGCTTTTCACGAACAGCTTTTGGTGCATCGGTCGAGCAGCATCGTTATGCGTAGAGTTACTCGCCCGACCTAAGCATTGATAGACAAAGCGATTCTCGTTCGGGCGCGCCGAATCGTTATCTGTAAAGTCTCGCTCCCAACCTAAGAGTCGATCATCTATCAACAAGTAGGGAATTTCTCCTTCGTCTATCTATTTTGTGTATCATACGGGGTGGGCGTGCTTCTGTTTCTCTAAGATTGGATAAATCAGACCTAAATAAAGATAATGAACGAATCCTATAAAGAATGAAGGGGGGTTGTGATCGTTGATGTTGTTTATATTAGGATCATCTTCCTGAGTTGTGCTGGCATACACCTTCTGAAAATTGAGGCCATTGGTGGTCGTTGTTTGTGCACTAATGAACTCCTCGTGGTGTTTTAAATGGCTTGTTCCTAATTGTAAACTCCTGCTATGAAAAGTAAATTGGTTAATCATGTATACCCAACTGAATAAATTAAAATCACCAGGATCATACCCTTCTATGCTAACCCCGGTCAAAACACGGAATTGAAATCATGGAGTGTGTTAAATCTTATAAATCTGAAAATACAGGCATGGCCCTGCTTTGTGTCGGTGGTCATGGTTTGGGTGTTCCTTTTTCAGACTGATGGTTGGAGATGTGGGAGGGGATGGGATCCCCTGTTTTTATACTATTGGTGGTTTTGAAATTAGGGATGGGATCCCCTGTTGTTATGGATTCAGTGTTGTGAGTTTTGAGACCGGGTGGTTACCTTTTTATATCACGAATTGTGGTGGGATCCTCTGTTGATGAAAAAACTTTTTAAGGGAGGGGTCACAAGGCAGTGTCTCAGGGTTGTCTCTAGTTCTAGGACTTCGAGAGTTCTCCCTTATTACTTGTCCTTGTAACATTACAAGAGAACCGGGTGTGAATCTTTAAATTGACGATTGGCTGGATTCTTTTCCTTGGTTATGCTTATGGTGTTAGTTTCCCATTAGTGCATAAACTTATTTGAACATTATTACGGAACATGAAAACAAGAATGGGACAAATGGGTTTTTTTGGAGAGAGTTGCGACTCAGACATGAGTGATGTTGTGATCTGTAGACTCTCTGAAGAAAAACCTAGTTTGGGGTGAGTGCTGGTTACCTATATATATACTTGTAGCTTTGTGTTTCTTATTCGCACCCCACCCAAGTTGAGTACTTAGTGCCGAACACCCCCATTTCATGGGGGAGGGTGTTTTTCCCAACACTATTATTAGTGACTGGTTATTAGATCCTTTTCTGCTCCCTTTCCTGGATAGCCCAAGTATCTTCGAGCAGGCTGTGATGGCCTGAGGTCCATTATTAGCCCAAGATCCTTCGGGCGGGGTAGTGTGCTGGTTGGCCAGGTGTGTGCGGCAGGTAGTTTCCCAAGTATCTTCGGGATGATGGCCAGGTTTCTTCGGGCGTGGCAGTGGATCTTCTAGCCCATGTGTCTTTGGGCGTGGTGGTGGTCGTTCTGGCCTCGGTGTTTGCAGGTGTGGTAACGTGTGACAGATGTGGCCCAGGTGTTTGCGGGTGGGATTCGGCAGTGGGAATGCATGTGGTTGTGGCCCAGGTGTGTGCGGGTGGGTGTGGCAGTGGGACTGCGGTGAGAATGGCGGGATTGGTCTGATGCGTAGGATGTCTCAATAACCAGTGGGAAAGTGGCGCGGGGTACCCAAACATTGATGTTCTCTTATTATATATATTACTTGACTCGTGTTATTTGGGTAGTGTGCCTTGGTGAGGCTTGGGTGGATATTTTACCTTGATAGGTGTTTGGTTTACTACTTTTCTCACGGGACTTCAGTACGTTTCCCCCACTTATGCACGAGAGTATTTGGTTTTCCCTACTGAGTGTCTTGTATGCTCACCCTACGTATATAAAACTGCTTTCATATTTCTAGGAGTACATTAGGGATCGCGCGGGACCATACTATCTCGGACCTTTGAGGCAGTTGCAGTTGTTGTTTTTCTTCCCTTGGTACTTACCTTTGTAGTCACCTTTTTTACTTTGTGGCTTTTACTTTTGGAACATACATGTGGGAATGGTCTACTTTTGGCTTTACTTTTCTTTTATGTTGGTGTTATTGAGTTTCATCATCTTATTTCCTGGTCCTATAAAACAAAAAAAGGGGTAATTCCTTCCATTTGTGAGAATTTTCTATACCCTTCATGCTAGTCGCCACTTCGGGACCTATTGAAGGCGGGTCTCGGGGGTCATTATCTCTCCTTTAACTTAAACAAGGAAGGTCCTGGCGATCTGCTGACCCTTCCCTCCTTTTGGTGAAGGCAGGTCGTGACATTGATTATTATGAATAAATATCAATGTTAATTTATAACTTAATAAATAAATTTTCATTATAGAAATTATTTTTTGTTGTTTGGAGACACATGGATGAAATTATTATATTTATAATATTTTATTGTAAAAAATATAATGATGTCACATTCATGTTTTCAATAATAAATTATTTTTAATATATGTATACTAAATTGATATATTTGTCTATAAATAATACCATAACATATAAAAAAATTTCTTAATCAAATTAATTTATTTATACTTTATATTTTAAAAAATCATAGTCAATAAATTCACAATACTACTATTGTTTTTATTTTGTTAATGAAAATAACATTGAGATATTAATTTAAATAAAAAATAAATATCATTAAGATTATTATATAGAAAAAATTATTATATAGTTGACCTTGACCTTTTCTGTATATAAATAAAATATTTTTCCGAATTTAACGTGATCTATAGAAATTTTTAAAAATCAATGATATAAATAGTGACAAAATTGTCACTATTATTATTCAATTGATATTATTATTTTTTAATTCTTCAAAAATCATAATATTTATTTAAAAATCAAAGTAATTATTATAATGATATATATTTCTATAAACTTTTCATTTATGTTCTAATTTATATCACATAATTAATAATTAGAACCTTTTAATATTGATAATTTAATTACCTAAGTTAAAATTAAAATGGATTAAGTAAGGGTTAATCAAAATTATATGGTATAAAAAATACCCAAAACATGTAAAAAATAAATCAGTTGATGAGATTATGAAATTAACTCAATGAATCTTAGTTTAAATGTCCATTTTTAGGGATTTTTAATGTTATTTAATATATTATAGATAAATATCTTCATAAATTCAAAAAGTTCCACTCAACCAAATTATAAAATGAAACCTCATCCATCACTAATTCACACCACATTAAGCCTTCATGATCGATCATACCCTTTACATTTTCCATATCAAAATTACGAGAATCTTTATAGTTCAATTTTTTATCATGAACCAATTGTACTGTCCCTAAGAAGATATTTAGAGGGATCTCGATGAAGAAGAGGTAATTTCAATTACCATCTCATTCAAGATTATTTCATATTCTATATATTTTTCAATCGTTTTTTTTAATATAAACTAATTAATATAGTATCATATATATATATATATATATGAAGAGATGTTATTATTATTAAGAAACAACCATATTACACATTTTATTCTCCCTACGAAAAACTAAAGAACTATGCATCTATACGTACAACTTACCATCATTACATCGGGGTGTAATATGTTATTCATCACCACTTTATTTTGATGGGTGTAATGATGCAATAAATATATATACATAATGAGTATATAAATATATTTATTTTAGAAAAAAATATATAACATCAAATTTATTAGGATTATAGTTTTAATTGAATGATATCCTCACTCATGCAAACTTAAAGACAACAGTCTCCAAGATTCTATACGATTGAATTTCCATATTCACCATTCAGTAATGATTATATGTATGCATATAATAAATTAGTATGATATATATTTATCCTTAATAGAAATCTAGAAATGATATATATATATTCTATGAAAAATTATTAGGACTTGTATGAAAAAAAGTGCATACCAAAATGAAGCAAGTAACATATGACAAAGGGGTAATAATGATAGTAACTGAATAACTGAAAATAAATTTTTTTTTATCATAATCACCCATTTAAGGGATGAGGTGGAACCCAACATGACATCATGACATAAACCACAACTAAGCCTCTACAGTATGATCAAGGACAAAAACAACTCATTCAAAACAAAAAAGCATGGCTCCAACCTAGAAACATAACCATGAATATCAGCTTCCACCTACACATTACTGCTCAGCACGTTGTCCCATGAATGAAGGCACAGGCCTAGAACCGATGGCAATGTCATACCCTCTCAACCTTCTGAATCTGAATAGAAATGTCAGGCTTAAAAATGTGATATTATTGTCATACATGACATCGTGGATATTAAAATTGATAGCGACTATGCTAATTACAATTTAAATAATTTTTTAGGCTTTTCCAAAATGTTTTAAGGATATCATATCTAATGTAAGGGATAAATTCAAAATCTCATTAATTTTTATAATTTTTTATATGTAAGTATTTAATGGGGAAAATTTATAATTCATGTACATGTTTCCTATAATTGTTTCCCAGAATATTTTTATTGTTATTGTATGTATTTTTAAAATTGTTTTTCCCAATATCTTAATTTTTTTTAACTAGTATGAATGGAATATTTTTTTTGTATTCCTAAAGAGAAACATTGATAATTTTATGGAAAATGTAAGGGGATAATTTTTATGGGAAAAATATTTTTTCAAAATATAATGGATATATTTATTAAGAATTATTTTCATGATTTCTATAAAAAATTTCTTTCTATAATAACATTTTCTTTATTAACTATAATGTAATGTGGGTATTTTTCATGTATATTGCCCCAATTATATATTTGCTTTGATTATGATTGTGATGGAATGATATATACACAAACAATTTGATTTCCATTGGTTATGTTATGATTAAATGATGTTTATAAAACCCATTTCATTCCACAGGATCTGATATAATGAATGATTTATGTTCTTGTGTAACACATATGTATGGTTTTCATTATTTGACATGTGGTACATATATCACCCTCCATTGCATTGGGAAGTGTTTTATATCTGATGACATGGACATGATTGGAATATTGTAAGATCTCAGTTAAATAATAAAGGGTTGGAATGGGAAGAAAATTTAGTTCAGCAACACATGGTTGTAACACAGAGTGAATTTAGTTTAGTAAAGGATTAATCTAATATTATGGTTTTGGAAACGAGCCTTCTCTAATATGGAAATGATTTTATATGCATATGTGTATGCCAAAATTTTATATATTTTATCATGATAAAATGAAATGTTTTCTTTTATTAATATCTATAACATTTTCCATTACATTAAATCATGATCATTGATTTAGTGCATATAATTTTCAGATATTTTTATTGAGTTTTTAAATCAATGATTGTGATGAAATTGATATCTCTCTTATTTTCCCTTACAAACCATCTAAGCTCCCCCATTCATATAATTAATTTCCCCATGATACGAATAATATTACTAAGACATGTATATCAAAAGAGGATGTATTTTTTATGTAATATGTTGGAGACAATTTAAATGTTTTATAAACCAGTTATGTTTCCTAGATTCATAAGAGAGAATAATTATATGATTCGGGAGGTTTTTTTATGTTATTTAACGAATATTCTGATATTTTCAAATATATCTAATGTTAAAAAATAGTGGTATGTTATAATCATGGAATGAAGAAGTCAATCATACAGATTTATATCCTAAAGAATTCATATTGAGTTAAGAATCCACTTACCACATGATAACATGTAAATTGGGTTCTGAATCCCATTACAACTTTATCACATTTTAGAAAAATCCACGTATTTAAAATCATATGAATTGAAACATAAAGTTCAATGATGTATTAGAGAATCATAAAATAATACGAAAATGATCATTAAATTCACCATATAAACCAAATTAGGGGTATACCATTAAAATGAGTCTCAATGATGGAAATCGAAAAGAAATTCATTTCCTCATGTTCTACTCGTCATGTATGTTCATTAATATCTTGAATAATTATTAAGATCCCAGGATTCCAAATGAGATATTGTTCCATTTAGTTTTTATTTAAATGTCTTATTATGGCATTATGTAAATTCTTAACATGAACAAAGGTGTTTTTGGAGGTTTCTGGTGCTTGTTCGGAGGTCGGAACATTGTTTTGGGATGAAACTGAACTAGCACATGGTTTTCTCCAATCATATGCATAGTTAGTCTACATGATGTGATAGGTCTAAAAATTGGCAGTTTTTTGCAAGATCCCTTTAATAGGACTTATACATGGTTAGTAAAACCATGTGGGGTAACCGTGCAAAGTGCCCCTCCAAGGCAGAGAGGTGACCACAATTTCTACATGGTTTGGGAAACTGTGCTGGTAAATCGTGTAACCATGTTGTGTGGTTTAAAAAAATTAAAATTAAAATAATATTTATTTTAAAATACATTTGGGTTTTTTTCCATTGCACATGAGGTCTCCTTTAGAGCTCTCCCTTTGAAACCTCAAGTAGAATTTGCCCCCCCCCCCCACACTCCATCTGATCTCTTTTTGGATTACTAATCATCTCATCAGATCTACAATGGTATGTCCTTGGTTTTTTATCTATTCTTGATTCTTCAGAACAATGGTTGTGCTATTTTGAATTAGAATCATTTTCCATATTATTCAGTCCTTCATCCTTTCTTCAGATTTATTCCAAAATGGGACGAATCAGAACATGATATTGGATGAGTTATCTACTACCGTGGTGAGGTATGAGGTATATAAATTCTATCAACTTTTCTTGGTGTTTTTCATATTCTCATCATTATGCCATCCATCAGACATTATGAAGAGGTCTCATTTCTAAGAATTTTTTTTTTGCTATAGTTGGAGCATGTGAGGTTGATCAATGGTTCCATTTATGTGTGTTTACACCCGTTGATCATTTAAATGTCACCCAAGTGGTATGCATTAAAGAAAAATGTTGTTTATTTCTATTTAAACCTACCAAGGGTTGTGTGATTGTTATTTACTAGTTAGTGGAATCTTGTTAATTCACTCATATCTTGATTTGAATTTTACGAGATGTACTTCTTCCTTTATTATTGAATATCTTGATATGCCTTATCTGTTTTGATTTTTTGTCATGTTAATAGGATAATATGGGTGGGTATACCCATATTAAATGACTAATTTAATGTTAATGGATTATATGGGAGGGTAGGCTCATATGATTGGTTAATGATAATGGTTTTCAAGAGTGGGTATACTCAAGGATTGTGCATGTTTATGTGAGAATGTATACTCACATGCCTTTGAATGTTTAATTTGAATGCTTGAATTATTGAATGAATTGTTTGATAGATTCTATGCACTTCTCTCCGTGGATCTAGAACACAATACTTAATTCTTTTGGTTGTCTATTCTCATTAGGTCATTAATCTGTGAGATGCCACGAGCCTCGATTCATGTGGATCTGTATTTCTGGGGTCCGTATAAGATGTGCTATTTCTAGGCTCCTAGGACCCCAACTAGTGCCTAATCGAGTTTCCACCATGGATTCTCATGAGATTTAATGTGATTCCTTGGAAAATCTCCTTGGATCCGGCCCTCTGTGGCATATAATTATTTTACATTGATGACTTGGTCTGCTGAAAACTTCGATCCAGACCTTTCGTATTACATGTCATTATACAACATGGCCATATGATGCCACATTCATTATAGAGCATGGTCGTGAGATTCATGACTTCTCTTTATAGTGTGGTTGTTGTTTCATGATACATATGGATGTATGGAGTGGTCGTGTGAATTTCTTGTTTAATTGGATATATATTTCTTGTAAGGAGATGAATCTCTTTTGTAGGTAGCCTTGAAGTCTGTTTGGTTTTACATATTATAGTAGAAATATTTTTTGTGAATACACACATTACATTACTAGTTGTTTACACATCCTAGTACTTTTGTAGAATTTATGTAAGAATAATTTTGACCTAGGTGGTTTCCTTCTGGGATGTTTATCTCACACCCTATTTGGGCCTACTTAGGGACCCAAATAGAGTATATGGTTATAGGTGATGATAGGGGAAAACACCCTAGTACAAGTTGTCTATTGTGGCATTAATGAAGGCAACCATAGGACCAGAATGAATTCTGTGATGATGGGATATTTCATTTATTTATTTTGGGATAAATATATTGTACTGTAGTGCCATGTACTATTTTGGATTCTTTCTAGAAACATGTGTCTTCTTCCTCATTTTTATATGATACCCATATGTTACTGATATGTTTTCATGTCTTGTGTTACTTTTAGTTTTTTGTTTATTATTTTACTTCTACTATTTATTATTGGTTTTAAATCCATTGTGATACTATGGTAATGATGTAATAGTCTTCCCTCTGACTCACATAGGCACTAGCTGCTAGTTGGAAGCCTCTGGAATTTGTGGAGATGCACTTGAGGTCATGTGGACAACCGGGCTCAGGGAACTATAGTGTGGCCTCTGGGATTGGAGCATTACATAGTGGTATCAGAGGTAATTTTCATTTCTATTTGACTTACTATTTATCTATTTTAGATAGATATAGGATGGAAATGGAGTTTGGTAATTAATTGTGAATGAGAGTAGCGTCCCCACATATGGAGAAAATCTAAATTACCTCAACGTGAGTTCTAATTTCAGGATTTTGGGTGTTACATTTAATTTTATTTCAGCATTGGATGACGTATTGTAATATTTTTTTACTATTTATACAATTTGGGATTCGATTTTAGTCTCAACCCAATGTGATGTGGGTATTCCATCTCATGCATTATATAGTCACCCACTCGAATCAGATGTCATGCATTATTCCCTGTCATCTATAATGTATTAGATATTGAATGATGTTTGGATAGTTGACGTGACAAATGTGCCTGCTATTGTGTTAGTTGGATGTAGTATATAAAGGTGTGACATCATCATTCAATCCATTATATGTATGGGCACTTATAAAATGGGAATTGACACTCCGATGGAATTTAAATGTTTAAATGAACATAAAACATGTATGGATTGAATGGGAACCTTGTATTCGGTTCAGAGGGTGTTATGCGCCCTCGTGGGTCCAAAAATTGGTAAACCCATGGTGGAAATTCCTGAATAACTGAATGTTAAATGGAAATGAAACTTGAAATGGATAATAGAGACCTAACATAGACCCAACATTTGAGTGGTCCATTGGAAAATTTTCTACTGGTTCTTTCACTATTCATTATACTTTCATGGATTTAGGAGAAGGTTGTGGGTATGACTTGGTGTCTTGGATTTTTTGACTGACCCTACATTTGTGATCATTGTGATTTCATGTTGTTCTTTTCGGAGGTGTGTGTCTGGTATTGTAGAGACATTCTACATGGATGACCTCCAGTGGTATGTCATGATGGAGTTGTGACCATAATTTAGAGATGATGGATCATGGGCTACCACTCCATCCTCCTATAGTTCCATTTGTGTCAACTAAGTCTATTCAATACATAGGTCATGAGGCACAATTCCATAGGGGTATTTTTTTGGTATATGCAGACGATATAGAGAGCACCACAACTAGCCTTGACTATGGATGGGCTGACACAGGTGATCCAGATGTAGCGTCATCCAATGTTTTGTGTGGATGATGGACAAAAGGCTATTTAACTGCATCTAGAGACTATATTAGTGATTTTTGATCATCTAGAGACGCCTCTAGAATGGAGGTTCAAGCTAGCGACTTATATGATATGTGGAGTGGAAAAGAGAGGGTGGGTTGTTTTGAACTAGGATGATGAACTACGTGATATGGGATAGCTGTTATTTCAAACTCTCCTTTATGAATACTTTTACCCGACGATTTGTTTGGCAGTGTGGGCTAGTGAGTTTATGCATTTGGTGCCAGGCGTGATGACAGTTATGGAATACTCTAAACGCTTTACATCGTTGTAGGGTTTTTTGCCGATATATACTATAGATGTGTATTCAAGGGTGAAAGTTTTTGAGGAAGGTCTCAAACATGCTATAAGATATCAGGTCAACATGTTAATGTTTAATTCTATCACCAAGATTATTAATTAAGTACAAATTACATGAAAAAACCTTAGGGGTGATGTGAGTACAGAACATGGGATTGTTGTTTCTGGCCTAGGTAGATGTGTTTATTAATTCAAGTTGCATCATTTTGAGGCACCATGCAACGTGAGTGCAAGTCAAACTGTGGGGTTAGGAAAATTTTTGTCCTTCCATCAGTGTGGTGGGTGAGGGAACATGAATAATCATTGTGAATGTGTCCCAGTCGAGTGTCGATTTTACTGATTAATGGAGTACATGCAGTGGTTTTTCATGACCATCCCTCCAGCTGCGATTGGTAGGGGTCAGTACTGATGTCAATTTCGTGATCAGGTTATTCGGCTCCATGTCATGCTGGGATATGGATCATTGTAGGCTGGAATGGATAGGGTATAGGTGGTTATCGTTGTGGTAGCCAGACACCGGGTTCTCCGAGACAACATGGTGGATCATCTTAGGGTAGATAGGCAGGGTCATAGGGTTGTAGTACAAGCCA
Organism: Viscum album; assembly: GCA_963277665.1. Classification (NCBI taxonomy): domain Eukaryota; kingdom Viridiplantae; phylum Streptophyta; class Magnoliopsida; order Santalales; family Viscaceae; genus Viscum; species Viscum album. The sequence continues at coordinate 1,666,563,447 of OY728137.1, forward strand.
AAAATATTCTATGCAACCGACCCATCAGGATTAAGATCCCAGACTTTCTATGGTGAGAGGTTCAATTTTAGTATCTTATACTATTTCATATGTTCTTTTCTATAAATGTGCGTCCCATAGATCTATCAACATGATTGTTCAAAAGCCTTGTGACTGTGGTTTTGTTTTATGAAGGTGTTTTCAAGATAGAAACATTGTTGGGAGTCAGAACAGGTGAAGTGTCCCATTGTATGGTTTGTCTCCTTGAGGATTGAGGGTGTCACATAACCTAGGATCCTTATTCCCTTGATATGAAAGGGTTTTAAATAGTTCTTATAATGTACTAGCTCATTTCTTATTGAGTTTAGGATGACTTATATAACAGGAAGGTGACTTTCACATTAACAGAGAGTGCAATATTTTATTCACACTGGTGAATGGGTCAGGACGACATTCCTCCAATGGTTTACCGCTTCAGGGACATCTTTCTAGAAATTTTTTTCCCTTTACCTCCCGAGAGAGAGGTGGAGTTCTCTATCAAGCTAGTGCAAGGAGCTGTATTGGTACCCATTCCTCCATATAGGATGGGTACTATGGAGGTTCATGATCTCAAGATTTAGCTAATGGACTTAGAGTCAATCAATTTTATTATATGTCATACTTCAATGTCGGCATCGCAGTTTTTTGGTGTCAAAAATCGAGATAGGTCACTTTGGTTTGGAGTGGATTATCAGAAAATGAACCAGCTGACGGTTAAAAATCGATATCCTTTTCCGAGGATATATTACATTTTTGATATACATTGAGGTGATCGAGTGTTTTGAAATATTGACATACGATCATGATATCACCAGGTGTGTGTTTGTCCGGAAGACATACTACATACAACCTTTTGTAGCTAGTATGGGTTTTACATGTATTTGGTTATACAGTTTAGTCTCACATACACACCTGCATTTTTCATATCGATGATGAACTGAGTGATCCATCCGTATATGGATTATTTTCTGGTGGTTTTCATGGATGATATCTTCGTGTATTGTAACATTCAACCAGACCATGCTATCCATATTGAGATAGTTTTCAATACACTAAGAAAGAATTAGTTATATTTTATGCACACAAATTGAAACTTTTGGATGTATAAGATTCACTTCCTGGGTCACAATATCTTGGGGAAAAGAGTGCTAGTGGACCTAGAGAAGGTGAGAAATGTAGTTTCCTAGGAGCATCCCATGAACATTTTTGATATACATTTTTTTTTGGAGATTTATGGTTACTACATGCATTTAATATTTTACTTACCATTATTAGAAGTGCTGTTGATTGGCATGACTAAGAAGGGTGTCATTTTTGTGTGGTCAGATTCTCGTTAGACATCCTTTTTGGAGATGGAAGGTAGGATGATATCAGCATCCATCCTAAAACCACCAAATTAGGGACATAGTTACATGGTTCAATATTAAGATTTTTATTTTGGGATGGGGGATGTTCTAATATAAGGGGATGGAGTCATGGTGTACAGTTCTCAAAATCTAAGGCATAAAGAGAGTAATTTTCAGATGCACGATTTCGAGTAAGGTGAAGTAGTAAATGAATTTCATTTTTGAGGTACTATTTACTGGGATGGCATTGGTGGTGTTCATAAACCAAAAAAACCCTCAAGTATATCGTAAAACTGCATGATTTGAATTTTAGGGAGCGAAGGGGAGTGTAGTACCTATAGTCTTTTGATTTCGATCTTGCTTACACAACTGGTAAGGGAAATTAAATAGCAGATTCTATGAGAAGAAGAATCAGATATAGAAAGTGAAGCAGGATATTAGCAAGTAAAATCTTGTAGATTTGTTCTCTGATATGCATCTGGAGGTTCATGAGGGATATGGGAAGAGTTTTATTTCATCCTTAGCGGTAAAATATACCAAGGTGGATATATTTAGAATGAGATACATTTCAAATTTAAATGTACTATTTTTGTGTGAAGGAATTGTGGGTGAGAACCCTCTTCCTGGTTGGACAGTAGGCGATGATGATATCTTGTGTATCAATAGACATGTATGGGTTACAATGGATATACATGAGGAGTTGATATAAAAGTTTTATGATGTAGCTTGGGAAGTTCTTCTCAGTGTTACCTTGATGTACCATGACTTGCAATGTAGGAATTATTGGATGCAAATGAAGATATTGGTAGATGGTTTTGTCACGAGTTATTCCAACTGTTAGTAAGTGTAGGCAGAACATTAGAGGCAAGATTGCCTCTTTCATGAGTTACATATTTTAGAGTGTAAATGTAATGGTGTCATAATGAATTTCATGATGGCATTTTCAAGGTCCTATAAAGGTAACAATGTTGTGTGGTTTGTAATTTATAGGGATACAAAGGTCTCACATTTCTTGCCAATCAAGGTGACATTCAGTGTTCTTGATATTGGAATGTAGTACATTCGAGAGGTGGTACGACTATATAGGGTCCCTCACACATTCATTTTAGATAGGGACCCCCACTTTATAACTAATTTTTGTCCGAGTTTTCGGTGGGAGCTGGGTTTACAGGTGGTTATGTGCACAACATAACACCCATAGACTGGTTTTCAATTAGAGCGTATGATAAATGTGCTAGAGGACATGTCTTGATCTTGCTCTCTAGATTTTGTGGGCTCTTAGGAGATGCATATTCCCCTGGTTGAGTTCACCTATAATATCAGTTATCATATGATTATATAGAATGGAACCTAATGAGGCTTTATATGATAGGCCACTTCGTTCTCCCCTGAGATGTTTAGAGTTATGAGATGAAACTTTATATGGACCTCGTTTCATGTGGGAGACTGTTGAACAAGTCTATACGATTCAAGTGAAAATGGCTACTACACAGTCTCGTTAGAAATAATACACTAATCACTGCAGATGACCTATAGAGTTAGTGGTCGGGGATCATGGTTTCTTGTGTATTTTACCAAGGTTGGGACACCTATAGATCATGAGACATGATAAACCTTCACCAAGATTTGTCAGTCAATTTAACATGTTGGAGAGAGTCGGTTCAGTTTTATATTAGTTACAATTTCCACATAGATACTGATACATGCACAATGACTTCCATGTGTCTTAGTTGTTCCACTATCACTGAGACCCGTATAAAGTTTCCCCCCTGTGGAGGATGATCTTCATGTTGATGTGTCCTTTAAAGAGCATCTGATTCGTATCATTGACAGGATTATGAAGGTTTTCTATGGTTTGACAGTTCATTTAGAATGGGTGCTATAGAAGCATGGCCGTTTACAAGATTAGACAATGGAGAGGGAGTCCGATATACATTCTCAGTTCCTACAGTTGTTCTCTGATAAATCCCAAGCACCCATCAGAGTGAAATTTAGTGATGAATTTACATATTTAATGATATTTGTAAGAACCATAGTTTTCATAAGTTGTTTTTATTCCCTAACATTTTGGTTTAAATGTCTTGTTATGGCCTTAAGTGAAATCATAACTTGATCATGGGTTTTTATGTGTTCAGGGCTCATTCGGAAGCCGAAACCCTATTTTGGGTTGATTATGACATGGTGCACAGTTTGAGAATGGTCGAAGCATGGTTATTCTAAAACAAGTTAGATGTATTAAATCTGCATGTTTTGGGATAGATCTCTTTCTCACGGATTTTGAATGTTTAGTCAAACCGTGTCGGGTGACCGTGTGAAGTGACCCTCCTATATAGGTTGGTGACCATGGTTTTTGTACTATTTGGGAAATAGTGATGGTACACCATGAAACCCTATTATGTGGTATTAAAAAATATGTTATAAACTATTTTTTTACAATCTTTTTGTTTTTTCATCTACCAAGAATAGGGGCCTCCCGTAGATCTCTCCCTTTGTCACCTCATGTAGGCTTGACGCCCTAATCTCTATCTCATCTCTATTTTGATCACCAATCATCTCATAAGACCTGAATCAGTATGTCCTCGATTCATTTTCTTTCTCGATTAATCAGAACAATGACTATGCTCTTTGTATTTTGGCACATATTCCCAAATATTCTTGTCTTTGTCACTTTTTCATATGTATTCAAAACCATGAAGAATATGAACCCAATACTGGACGAGTTGTCTACTACCGAGGCTAGGTAGGTAATCTATAATTTCGTTCAGATTTTCTTGGTGTTTATGAGCATTCATACATTACTCCTTCCATCGGACTATCGGACAACGTCTCGGTTTGGAGCGAGTTGATTTTAGTTTCTGTAGTTGGACCTACTGAGGTTGACCATAAGTTTTGTTTAGGTTCGTGTGCACCCGTTACTCATTTGAAGGTCTCCTAATGTGTGGATATTAAGAGAAAATTTCTTTTTATGCCTATTTAAACCCCAAAAGGTGTGTTTGATTGTTCTTTTTCGGTTAGATGAAGCCTCTTAATGCATTCATAGCTTGAGAATATTGTTTAGGAGATTTACTACCACCTTGTATAATGAATATATTGTTATTCCTTATATGCTTTTATAGTTTTCCAGGATAAATTGATAATATGGGTAGGTATAGCCATATTAAATGATTAATGGCATATTAGTGGACTATTTGGGTGGGTATGTGAATATGCTTGGTTAATTATAATGGTTTGAATGAGCAGGTATACACATGACTTGTGTATATTGATGTGAGTGAGTATACTCAAATTTTTATGACTGCTTAATTTCAATGCATGAATTTTTTAATGAATGGTTTGATAGATGGCATGGACTACTCTCCATTGATCTAGAATGTGGTAGTGGATGAAAGTACGTAACTAAGTATCTACCGGGGATTCTTATGGTACTCGATGTGATTCAATTGAGAAGCTCCTTGGATTTGGACCTACATGGTATTGAATTATTTTAGATGGATGAATTGGTCTACTAACACCTTTTATATGGCCCTTATTGTCTAAAAAAACTATACTATGTGTCCATGGGATGCTACTTTCACTATAAGTTGTGGTCGTAGGATAATTGACTTCTCTATACAGGGTGGAAATGGTTGCATGATACAAATGGATGCATGACGTCGACGTGTGAATTTCTTGTTTACTTTTTTATAGCTATATTATTAGGAGATGAATCTCTTTTGTAGGTATCCTTGAAGGATGATTGGTTTTATGTATTACTATAGACCTATGCCATTGGCATACACATATTACATTAAGGGTAGTTTGCATTTCCTATCAGTTTTTTAGAAATACTGTATGAACTATATAGACCGGGGTGGTTGCCTACTTGGATGTTTATCACACCTTGTTTGAGACTCATTGGGGACCCAAAAAGATTATATGGTAGAATGTGATGATAGGGAAAAGAATCCTACTACATGTATATTGATTGTGGCTTTGGAGCAGGGAAGCATATGACCAAGCTGAGGCTTGCGATGCTGGGATGACATTGTGTCTATTTTCCTTTTTGGGATATTCATAATTTACCATATTTCCATTTACTATTTTGGATGCTTTCAAGATATGTGTACCATAAATTTCATTTTTTATATGAGACCCTTCTTTTATTGATATGTATTTATATCATCTCTTACTTTCAGTTATCTGCTATTTATTTTTCTTCCTCTATTTATTATATGTATGACTTCCGATGTGATACCCTGGTAATGATAGAAAAGTCTCGCCACTGACATACCTCGTCCCTCGCTTTTAGTCGGAATCCTCTAGTATTTGGGGAGATGCATTTGAGGTCATGTGACCAACCGGTCTCGGGGTACCATAGGGTGGTATCCAGGTCCGGGACATTACATAAATAAATATAAAAATTATTTAGTTTCATAAGAACATTTTACATGTTTATTATTCATTTTATTTTAATTATTTTATTTTATAATTATTTTTTAATAAATTATGTTTAGGTCAGATGCTTTAATAATATTTGGTTCATATTCCATATATAACTATGGTAAGTTGATAAATAATAAATTTTTCTTATTAAGACATATCAAGAATAATAATTTTGTTATAATTATCAATGTTATACCAAAATTAAAAATATAAAAACAACCCTGAATAATTGATAGTAGAAATAGACCATGATAACATCGTTAAGATGTTAATCTATATGTACACATGAGAAGTGTTTCCATTTTTTAATGATCATGATGGAAGAAAGTACTATTTTATTTTTCAAGAATTATATACATCAAAAATAAAATATGATTTCCTAAAATAACCAATTATGTATGATCATTTTGATCTTTTGAATGAAAATGAATAATATACATTTCTGGAGGTCGAAGTACACATATTCATATGAATTTTGTTTTAATTCTTTAATCAAAGTAATGGTGTAAAATTATATGATATATTATGATTTTAGAATTATTGAATTATTAATCAATATCATATATAAACATTTAATACATTATTACATCTAGTTGTGAGAGGTGGTGAATGAAATATTTTACCTAAATTTGTGATGTCTAGATCGTCATACGCATAAATGATCTTTCATTTATCATTTTATAGAAAATATAAATGATATATGGGATAAAATTTACAAAATAATAACACTGAATATTGATGAAAATATTTTTATCATGTCTAAATTTTTTAAGATGAATTAAATGATGTAAATAAATAATTAAAACTGTAACATTCAACTAAAATATATATATATTTTTTGGAAAACATCCTTTTTCGTACAAAATTATACCTGTAAGGTCTAAATTATACCCAAAATAAGGCGTTTAGAATGTGGGAATAGATTATTGAAAGTGATTTTAATATATGATATTATAAATAAATGGATTATAAAAAGTTTATGGAAGATATTAGGTGTTCACTTTATTAATTGAGGGATGTGAATTCCTACAAAGAAAAAATATATATTAAATTAATGTTAATTAATATTCTTGTTTAGAAGGACACTAATTTTAATAAAATCATTCTAAAAATTGTATTGTTCAAAATACTCTCATCTAATACAATTATGATATTTTTTAGTGAAGTTCAGACCCTTATTTTTATTTTCTGTCACATTGTTAACCCTTTTGACGATTAACAAGAAAAAAATATTTATTATTATTTATGGTTTTATATAGTAACACTAAATGGTTAATTTGACAATAAATGGATCATTTATTATATTTTGAAACATATTCCCACTAAATATCCAATTAAAATATTTTTATGAATTTAAAATAAAATAAATTTTTATTATTTTTCAATATCATTAATGTATATTTTTGAACAATTAATTTAATTTAACTTATAAAATATCATAAAAATAAGTTAAATTTCTATTAATATTAACACAGTTCCTTAAAATGATAAATTTATATAATATTTTTTCTAATATATAATTAATAAATATTTTTTATTCCTAAAATACCTATGTTCATTTATTTAATTTTTCTTTTATTTCAATAAATACATTGTTGGTGTTACATAACCATTTTAAGTATCTATTTTTAATATAATGAATATTTAAAGATAATCTAAAAAATATTATAAATAATATATGATTATTTATAAGTGAAAATTTTAATGTTCAAAAAAATTAAATTAATAAATATTTTAATGGCATGCTGTATTGGTGAAATCCTACTAAAAATCGAAGAATATTCTATGCAATATTTTCAAAGATAGAAGATGTGTATGTGAAATACTATATGACCCTAAGATCCATGACAGAGATGGAATAAATATAAAAAATATATTAATTTACATGCACATGATTTAACCAATATAATTGAATTAACCTATAATGGTCTTTGTATGAGAAATATAAGACCAATATTAACTCTGAGATGTAGGTTTTTCCCTATGTGGTTTATATGTTTCATATACATTGTTTATTTTGTTAGATAACAATATAAGATATTTTTTTAACAATTTAATTATATATATTTTAAAAATAACTTTACAACTATCAAATAGATATTTTTATTTCAATTATGAGATAACTGTTAGGTCTGAGAAATCGTGGTTACTCTAGGTGGGGTATAACATTTTTTCACATTGAGTGTTTAGAAAAATCACAAGTGATATTACCTTATATATATTTAATAATATTATTATTCAATTTTTAAATAATAAATAAATAATATATCTCAAATGGTGAACTGAATTAGAAATCAAATATCATGGTTAGGTACAAAATGTGTTTTTAATGTATATAGGGAAAAAAAATTGAGCGGTCGTTTGTCAGGTTTTAGTCATTTTTTTATTTAGTAGTTATGCTACATAATTAATATTATTAATTAATTTATTTAATATCATTAATTCATCTTATTCATTATAGAGGTTTATAATGTATTTCTAATTCCTAGAAGATTCAAAAACAATCATTTATTTCCAATTTGATAACATGGATATTAGAAAATCATTAATTGGTTTAATTAAAACCATACGATATTAATTTTCTATTTCAATGGTAGGGTTTCTATTTTTGAGATATATAATATGCAGTTTGTTATTTTATAACTGATTATCTCTCATTCATTGGTTGATATCATCAAATACAAAAAAACTCATCATTATCTTATACACCATTTGTTTTGTCACTAGGAGAAACATGTGTATTTCCCAGCATGCATGAACTCCTTCATCTTCTACAAAGACTATGTGTTTTTTCCTTGTGTTTTATTTTTATTCAATTATGTCCTCAATTTTCCTCCCTTCTCAAAATATGGAAGAATGATATTTTAATCCAGGAAAAAAATTGATGATTAAAATAAAGGATAACAAAAGGACGAATAATATTTGGTTAATTAATCAAAATATTTAATTGATAAATTAAAATAATTAACAAATGATAAATTAATATAATTAAAAAAATGTTATATTTCTAATTTATTAAATGATTATTTTTTTCCAAATTGATAATTACAAAAACATTTGTTGGATTAGTTACTATATTTTACACGTGATGATTATTTTGGATTTTAAATGAAAATTATTAGATATAATATAATAAGATAATTGTAAAGAAATTATCATATAAAAATATGAGATTATAAAAGGATAATTACTAAAAAAATTAATTGATAATATATAGATTACCACTAGGTAATTTGGCTGATAAATTTTATCAGAGGACATTCACATGGATTTATTAATAGATAATTTTTAGAAACAGTAGAAAATAATACAATTGATTTATGAAAGAATATTTATTAATTATATTGAATTATAACAATTGGATTATGAACGGATAGATTGTGATGAAGTATCAAATATATAAATATAAAAGATTTATGTAATGGATATTATCAACCAATAATTATAAATAGATAATTCATGATAAATTATGAAAAATAATAATAAAATGTTATGTTGCAATAAGTATTCAAAATATATTTATAAAATGAAAATTTGTAAATAATTATCAAAATATAATGATATAATGATAGTTTCTGATAAATTATAAAGTGATAAGTAATAATGGTTTAATTATACTAAATAAAAAAATATATTTATAAAAGAATAATATATGAATAATTTTAATAAATAATTATAATATTATAATATTTGATAAATTAAAAAATAATAATTAAAACAATGGAAATTTATCAAAACATGTAAAATTATAACTATAAAAGGATAAATAATTATAAATTATCATGATAAAATTATATAAGTATAATTTATGATAAATTATCAAAAAATAATTATTATATTGTATAATTTGATAAGTGATTGCAGAGACCGAGAATGATTATTCAAAAATTATCCAAGAGAGAAAATGTATCATCACATGTGATAATTTTTTTGAAATAAAATAGCATATTTTGGGTCTATTAACCCTTGAAAATCGATTAGAATTTTTATTTCTATATTTTTAATAATATGGCCATGAGAAGTTTTAATTGAATGATGAGGTTCCCACTACAATAATCAAAACAAATTTACCTGTTTATCCGAGTATTTGCCATCATGAATTTTTTAATTATGATGTTCTTTACCTTTTATGGAATTCTTCCATCTATTACATTAATGTGATTTATACCTAAGTATATTTTATAACCTTGAAATATTATGACTCCATGTGGGTGTGTGTTGTCCTGAAAACAATATGTGACACTTTGTACTATGAGTACATCATAGCTTATTATTTATGTTATATGTTGATCAGACGTATTATTGATATTTCTTACAGATGATGATTTCTTATGTGTGTAACTTCCATGATATGGTAGTCCTGAATCCATTTGAGTGTTGTGAAATTTGATTCCATGATGTTACCAGATTCTCATATATTTATATATGATGATTATATAATAACTATGACTTGATCTATATATTTTATCATGCAATGAATTATTTGGTCTCCCTTTGGAGGATTTGTATGAGGAACATGAAAAGTGGACTTCGCGGTCTGATTACTATTTTTGGGGTTTGTGCATGAAGTGCGGTGATGATGATGTAGCATATTGATAACCTTATGACCTAGAATCAACTTTAGGCCTAGAAAATTTTAGTAGGTTGGGGACACATGATTCTTTGTCGAATCCTAGTTTTACCATATAACTTATAGAATCTCGATTGGTTAAAGAAACTATATTCTTTATGGATTCTGAGTATTAAAATATTCCATGATTATTTTTAGTAGTTTATTTTAATTGATTACTTATTCATTGTAATTGAATTTTTTATTTTTTTATGGATTATATGGATAAATATAGATTCACATTACATTTCTATATTGGAGTTGAAGCACATATTATTAGGGGTACATATTGGCTTGGTTAGCGCATGACAGATAATTTTTCACTACTGGAAATCTGAAGTTTCCCAACGCTTCTATACCAATGGTTTGTAAAAACCGTTGGTACAGTTTCCCTTTCCCAACGGTTTGGCTAAACTGTTGGGAAATCCCACTTTGAGGCCACCTTTCCCAACGGTTTGGCCAAACCGTTGGGAAAGGGTCTGGCTTTCCGAACGTACATGTTGGCCACCATTCCCAACGGTTTGGGAAAACCGTTGGGATAGGTATACCCTTTCCCAATGGTTTGCCCAAACCATTGGGAAAGGTCCCCCACAAACCAATCATCCACCCAAATCAAAATCTATACTAATGGTTGTGACAACCGTTGGTATAGATCCTTTGATTTTTTATCATTTCTTCTTTCCCAGAACATTATATAAATCAAAATATAAAATAATTATGAGAATATATATATTTATTTATGTAATTATATTCACAAAAGTCATGTTAGGTTAGTGGTTAAGTCGTTCAATGATAAACTAGGGGTCCTGGGATCAAATCTAGGTGAATGTTTTATTTTTTTGAAATACAAACACCAACGGTTTCCAAAAATGTTGGGATAGGTCTATACCAACAGTGTTGGAAAAACCGTTGGTATAGACCTATCACAACGACTTACTTGGAAATGGTTCTCCAAACCGTTGGTATAGGCTCTACCAAAGGTTTGGAGGCCTATATCAACAATTCCAAACCGTTGGTATATGTAAGTTTTCCAGTAGTGTTTAGATAGAGTGTCTCTATGATTTCTACAAATAAATTATTATTACTATTAAATAAACATGTATAGTTTAGAAAATTATCATAAGTAATCATTGGATGTGTCGTAATATGACTTTCAATCAAATCCTTCTTGGTAATTTCAGTTGTGTTGTAGATTTCATGGGTGATCTTGAGAAGGGAAAATGAAAAGACGCATACCGCTAATATGATATTTTTATAGATGATGGTTGGATATTACTTTCACAATAGAGACATACAATTATATTATTTACATGTTTTTCGTATTTATTTAAACTATTTAGTATTTACACATAGGGAGATTCTTTATTTTTAGGAAATATTTGTGAAAATTAACATTCGGAATTTTTACAATGATTATTTAATCTATTGGTAAATTTTTATTATAGATCCTATGACATTATATTGAGGGTATAATGTCCTCTCTGATGGAAATAGAACCTTGTTACTTGTAGGAATCCTCATTCTTATAGGGAGGCATTCATGAGGTCATCTTTCATCAGTCATGGATATAGAGGATTAGGTCTGGATTTTAAAAAATGGTATCACGGTATACAAAATAACCAAAATATTGTCCTCCTTTCGTTATAATTGAACATGATAGATAAGATTTGGGATATAAGACACTTATCTAGGTATCTATATCAATTTCATTCTGAAACACTATTGTGGCCCTCAGTGTTTCGATAAAGTGGGGAAATTATTGTTTTTATTTTATTTTATTAAACTCATATTGAGTGATGAAATGATGTTTATATATGATATATGAGATTTTATTTTTGTTCATTCATCATCACTAGGCATATAGGTTCAAATTGAAAATATATATTAGTTGATGTGATGTGTTTTAGTTCATTAATTATATGTCAGGACTATGTTCAATCTCTTTTGGATAGTTTCTCTTCTATGATATATCATTTTACATGCTATATTGATACATCGTTATTGGAATGGACTTATTAAACTAATCAGGATTCCATATTAGAATAAATATTATGATTGCAAATAACATGTGGGGATTTAAGGAAGTGTTTTTTTGGAATGTGTACCACAGAAATCAATTTATACTCATTGTGAAAGAGAGTTTGATCAAATAAATTTGATATGAAAACCCACGTGTAATCCAATAGAAAAATTAGGGATAATACTAAAAATGTTTTTTCCTTTCTAAATGGTGTTCATTCTTCTTACAAAAGATATCACGTAAACATTTTTTATAGAACTCTTTGAACAGAATGGTGTAATACATATGCAAGGGAGGTGGTTTCTACATGACCATTGAATGAGAAAGAGAAAAAAATTGACCATACACACACACATATGTAGTGGTAGAGGAAGAATGGTTTTTTCAATCCAATATTTTCAGCTTAGTTCTTATTCTATGTATAAGAGTTCATAACTATGTGCAAATATTCCTTTACATCAACTCTAGAATTATTCATCAATACAAGGAATTAGAGGCCTTCTTAATTTTTTAGTGGGTTGAAATTGATTTTTCTATTTATGTTAGTAGATACTCTAAATGATCAATATGCTATTATAAAATTAGATCATATCATTTTGGAATATTTTTTAACTCTTTTTATCATATGGAATCAACCGAGGAAAAGGATATAATGAATCATCAAGTTGAATTAGAGAGAAATTGATTCATATAGTTATATATTAATCAAGGGGTAAACAATATTGTGTCCCAATATGTTGGACGATGGTCTTAAACTATGAATTGATTTAAAAAATAGTTCTATGTAATGGTGAATATCAAATATCAATTCCCTAGTTTTGTTTATATTAGATCATCAATGGTGTTCATGATTATTCACTATTTCTTTCCTCTATCATGCTATCATCAATTCCAATTTAGAGAGTATGATATTTTGAAGATAGTGTTTCCTAGCACAATGGACTGTGTGAGTATGAGATATTGATGTTTGAGCTAGAAAATGTGGGGTATGTGTACATGGGGCTTGGGAAGAGGTATGTGAATCCATAGCCCGACTGGTTCATCATAGAGTCAATATATAATATCCTTATTTACTCAAAGACATAAGAGAAACATTCTATATATCTATCAATATCCTTGAGTACATAATGAACAGAAAGGGTTTACACTATAAATTCAAAGTATTACTTATGGATTCAATGATATGAAGTTCATAAGACATGTTTCATAACATTACTATCCATTTTCACATATTATTAAATCATTGCGAGCATAATTTACCTCCACATACAAATTACGGATAATGAAGTATTGTGTTATTATAAGATTATCTACATAATCCCCAAAAATATAATAAAAAAAATTTATATTAAAAACCCATAATGAGCTCCAAACATCTCTTGAGATCTTATGACTATATAAGATAATGTTTTCAATACATAGAAATGAGGGATGAGTGAAAAATCCCCTTATAGAAATAAAATTAGAAATAAAGATTAAAACCTTGGTAAGAATCACGAACATGATGCAATAAAAAGGAATAGAAAATTGATAATCATTTGAATGAATAACATATAGAACATAGTATCTGGTAAAAATATCAAAATAGAATTGTGTAAATGGAATATAAAATTACATAAACAATAGTCAGGGATTACTATCACGACTATATCACATGGTGAAAAATGTCTCTAAAAGGATTCAGGTTTACTCACTATCCCTAAATGATGTAATATGAAACTAAAAACACTATGTGTTTTAGTGATTTCTAGATTCACTAATCAAATCATGTTCATTAATATGTGTTACACACAATGAATTAGACATATCGGAATAAAAAAAGGTTTACCCATAGAATGAAATGGGTTTCATAATCATGTCATAAGGCATAACCAAAGGGAATATAATAGTTGTGTTCATGAAATTTTCATATATATAATAACTCGACATTGATAAGGGGAAATGGGCATTGTAAATGATAAGTTATGTATAAATAAAATGAAATAAAATGAAAAAATGCGTATATAAAACTATATAAATGAGCAACATTATTGTGGTTAAATGGAAAATGTTTAAGATTGTTTTAAACTGATGAAGGCATAATTTTTTTAATAAACTTTTACCTGAACATATTAATTTTTCATGAAAAATTGTGCAATTTTTTTAATTTATTGGTAGCTGAAAAATTATTATTGAGGGTACAAGAATAAAAGGTATGAAAATGGGACGTTACCTTTAATTAGGCTTTCCTATTAGGAGGAATCGTGAATCAGACATTATAAAACATATATTTACCCATTAAACAAAGAAGCATTGATCATAGTAAATATGTATTGGAACATACAAATAGAATTTTGGATGTGTTCATAAGAATAATTTATAATTAAATTTGATTAATAAGAGAGAAATCGTAACCCGAAGAAAAAATGGAGGTTTATAAAGAATTCCATTTCATATGTCCAAAATTGTTTTCCCTTGTACATAGTTTCCTAGAAAATAAAATTATATCTATTACAGAATTTATGTTTAAATTATTTTACAATATTTTATTATATAGAGAATTATTATTGTAATATCGCATAAACTAATAGAAATTCAGTGTTCTAATTATAATAATTATGATAATAAATTAATACTTATTATACTATTACATAAAATATTATTTTAGTAAATTTATCTATTCATTTTCATTTATAAAAATAATGGTAATTTAAATATTAAAATAAATTTTATAAATTTTTTTAGATATTTTTATGAATATAATATATTATTTTCAGGATGACTATTTAAACATATTAAATAAAATTATAATTTATATTAATATATTTAAATTTTAAAAAAATGAATTATTTAATTTGGGATGATATGAAATAAAATTTTGTATTTTCATTTAATTAAAATGAAATTTTATTACATTTTTATTTTGTTTTTAAAAAATATCACTTTTTAAATACATGGAGATAAATTAATTATTCTTTTATGAAATATAATATATTTTCATGTAATTTTTTTAAATAAAAAAATCAATATGAATACTAAATGTAACATATTTTTTTAAAAGTACCAAAATATTATTTTCAATATCGTATATTTTTATGAATTGTTATTATGACTCTAAATTTTGGTTAGAATGTTTTCAAATTATAATGATGTATTTGAAAAAATGTTTCATTTAATTACTTACGTAAATATAATGTTTTAAATAAAAAAATGAACTTATATAAGACAAGTTTATTTTGATGTTTATATATATATATATATGTATATATATTAAAATATATGATTTATTAGTTTTATAAATATATAAGTAAAATGTTATTTATGCATTTTGTTTTTAATTAATGATATTAGTTTTCTAAATTAATTCTCAAGAATTTTTATTAATTTTAGGTATTTTTAATTTGTAAGAAACTTTAATTATAAGAAGATTATAATTAATTTCATATATATATATATATATATTTTAAATTGTATGAGTTATTATTAATAAAACATTGAATTATAATTATAATGAAATAATATTTTATATATATTAATGATATTATTTATTAATATCCAAATGAATTGATAAAAATTGATGACCAATTTTTTAAGAAAAAGAGGCATTATGAATGGTTTTATTTTGAGATACAGTTTTTCGAGGTCAAGAAATACCGACTTGGGGGGATTCATCGAGTTTGAGTCACGTAGATAGTGATACTCCAGGTTACAGAATCAAGCTGACATCGAGGGTTCGACCTATATCCGATAACTGGTAAGTACATGATGAGAGTCAAATATGATGGTGATGTAGTCGAGCTCCATGAAATGATTGTGGATGACTAATCGAGTTCGGATCTAGAATCCAGTTCAGATTTGGGATTCAAAGAAATGCTTGAAGTGCGATTTGAGTTCGACTAAACCCGATATGTGTCATATTGATGTTTCCAAGATGGATCTTAGGAAATTGACATTCATTTTGGAAATATACTCATTGATGAAAGTATAATTTCTTTATTAATGTTTTAATTTTCTGAATATTTTAGAGATATTATAAAAAATTACATAGTTTTTTAATTTCATCCAAATGCATCCTGGTTTTTTATTCATCACGATGTATATGATTTGCGGAGTTTTGTGTTTTTTCAAATGTGTGATTTAAGTCTTAATCATATTGTCCAAAAAAATTGCAATTTTTCTATGTGACATTGGACAATTTATGATATATAATCCTCTATTTCAGCATAAATATCTACTATTACATCTATATTTTTTCATCTACTCTTCAATGTTTCTTAATTTTCTAGAGTTTATCATTAATACTTGTATCGGTAATCAATGATTCCTATTATCTTATCTGGAAATATATTTTTATATCACTCTGAATTTCTGAAGAAATGAAAATAATGTTTTCTAATCTATATATCTACATACATTTAATATGAAATAAATTTTATTTTATCGAGAAACTAGGGCTTCATCACATTATATTACAATTCTAAAAATAATTCATGGAAACTAAATTTCCATTTGAAAAAACATTATAGTCCATTCTGATCTGCCGGGCATACCGATACCTTAACTATAGTCTAAAGTTTTTATATGTTAAGGGACTGATTATTTTATTATTTCCTTTTATTTCCATTCATTAGAATTTAATGGGAAAATATTTTTATACAGAGTCTTAAAACATTTGTCTTATTTTTTTATTTCAAAATCATACATGTTTTAGTATTAAATTTTATCATTAACAATGTAATATCTTATTCTATTTCTGTATTTATATTAATTTAAATCATTTAAGAATATAAATATATATGTAACAATTTAAAACCACTATCAATTTTTTAGTGTTCCAATTATCAATGAAAATAATTAATATCTAATATATATGTCTATAATTTTATTTTTTTGTAATTTTAAAACATAATTGAATTTATTTACACAACAATATTTTTTGAGATGTTTTTATGACATAGGTATATAAAAAGATGGAATTTCCTTTTTAGTTACTTTTATTATTTATTTTGAATAATATAAATAATTATTTCTTATAAGTTATGGGTATAATTGTTTTTATAGAATTTCATCTTAAATGTATATAGATAAGTATACACACATATAATTAATTATGTTACAGGATGGAATGTTTTCTTTTAAAATATTACATTCATAATTTAATGTGGTTTAAATTTTTGTTTACGTTTATCTTATGTGAATATCAATATACAGTTGTTATCTCAGATCCATGTGTTTAAACTTGTATTTTCGGTTTACTGAAAAAAAATTCAAATTATGTTAATGGGTATATCATTTTTAAAGTTTAATTTTAAATGATATCATTTTAATTAAAAGTAATTCATATGAGGGATTGGATATATGGACGTTTTTTATTCTTCTCAATAATATGACATGCAGTGATATCCACGGAAAACTCATATTGAAATTTTATGTAAAAATAAAAGTGTGTATGTCTATTTAATGCATGAATATGTTTTCAATGTAAAATCCATGTGAATATATATATATATATATCTATGTGTGTGTATATAATGCTTAATTTTTTTTGTACAAATTAGCGCATGAACATTGTAAATATAGTATGAAAGGGGAGTGAACCCATTCCTGAATACGTTGGAATACCTAAGATTTCTTTTAATGTTATAAGTTTCTCCAACATTTTTGTTTACAAAAAGCATGAATTTGTTTTTAAATGTTATCACTAGATTATTTTAATGTTATATTCATTGTATAAATATGTTCAAAGTATTAAAGTATAGTATTAATGCTTTAAAATCATGACATTTTAACAAAACCTCCAGGTTATTTAATCAAAATTTGTTTTCAAAAATAATGACTTCCCTAAAAGGTATTTCATCAATTTTGAAACATATAACTATGAAATTACATGCTCACTCATTGTTTGAAAAAAAAATCACAGGTATTTTTGATGTTTAATTTCAGATGTCCTATCTTTTTGAGTTACCATACGTGGAAAAATAGTAGAATTTTTTTATTTTTGTTTCAACAATGATAAATGCATTGTGTGGTCTAATCCTCCAAAACCTATAATGGTAAAAGGTCCCCATTTCGGTAATTTGTTTTGAAATTCATCATTTTCTTTTAAAAAAATTACCTATAATTTACACGAACTAAGTCTGCAAGAGTAAGTTTTGTGCGTTATAATTAGTATTAGAGGCACGGTTTAGAAAAGATTGGATATTTGATTATTTAATCTCAGAGGTCAAGTATAAATTTTTCGGCTCGATAATTTCCTACCTCTAATGATTGAAATTCAAAATTATGTTCAGTACGATGAAGTGAATTTTGAGGAAAATATTTCTTCAAGGAGTGAATAATATAATTGCCGAGAAACTAATTGAAAATAAGTAATTTAATTGTAATAATTATAATATTAAATTAATACTTTTAAAACTGTTAGTTAAAATATTAATTTAATGAAAATATTTATTCATTTGAATATATAATTATAATGATAATTTTAATAATGAAATCTATTTTATATAAAGATTCATTACTATTTTAGTATATAATATTATTTTCACAAAAAACAATTTAAATGTATGTTATAAAATTTTAATTTGAATTAAACAATTTAATTTTATTTAGAAAAACCATATTTATCATGCAATGTTATGAAATAAAACTCGGTGATTTCATTTAATTAAAATGAAATTTTATTACATTGATTTCTATTATTTTGTCAACTGTCCCTTTCTAAACACATGAAAACATTTTAATTATAATTTAATGAAATATTATATAATGTCATGACATTTTATGATAAATATAGATAATAAAAAATAATACTAAACGTAACATATGTTGTTTAAAATAACTATAATATTATTTTCAATATAGTGTATATTTATAAATTGGTTTTATAAATATAATTTCTATTTTGATTGTTTTTAAATTAGAATGGTGAATTTTAGAAATCATTTTTTAAATACTTTATAAAATATAATCTTCAAATTATACAAATGAACATATTTAAGACCAATTTATTACAAATTTATTAAATATATATATATATATACCTACATAATGAAATTTATCATTCATTATGTATATATTTATATAAATAAAATTTTATTAAATAATTTTAATTTAATTAATTATATTAATTCACAAAATGAACTATTATGAGATTATATGATTTTTTAGTATTATTAATTTATATGAAATTATAATTATAAGATCTTTATTATTATTTTGAATATTATATATATTTTTTAAATTTTATAAGTTATTATTAATAAAATTATATGGGTTATTATTAATAAAATTTTATGAGTTACTATAAAGAAAACATGGAATTATGATTATAATAAAATATTTGTTCTTATAATATTATTATATTGTATATATTAATATGTGATTGAATTGAGAAAAAATGATAAACATTTGTTAATTAAATTTGGAATCATGGCTGGTTTTTTTCGTGATAGGGTTCAACGATGTTGGGCAACACTGAGCCTAGTAGTGTCTTCTATTATGGGTCACACAGATCGGGGGATTTCAGGTCATTAAACAGAGCTGACACTATGGGTTCGACTAAGATCTGATCACCATAAAGTGCATGACAAGATTCAAGTCTAAAGGTGAAGCATTGAAGATCCATGAATCAACAGTGGACGATGAATTGAGTCTGGATCAAGCATCAAGTATAGATGAGGGTTTCAAAGCAGTGTTCGAATAGAGATTAGGGTTTGAAGGCGCCTGATCTCTTTTGTGATGAATTTTCCAAGAAGGATATAGGGAAATCAATATCTAGTTTGGAAATCTCCACAATTATTAATATAATATTTGTTGATTGATGTTTTATTTATCTGAATATTTTAACGATCTTTTAAATAGTAACCTAGTTTGTAAATTGCATCTACTATAATCATGATATTTTTTTCAAATTGATGTATAATATTAGCACAATTTAGTTTTTTTCCAAATTTTCTATTTTAGTTGGGAACATTTTTTCAACAATTATATTTGTAATTGTTCAATATGTGGATTCAGATCGATGTCTAATAAAGAATCCATTATTTTGTCTATAAATATTTTCTATTTCATCTTTATTTTATCACTGACTCTTCAATGTGTCTTAATTATCTATAATTTATCATTAATACTTGAGTCGATAGTCAATGATTCCTATTACATTATCTGAAAATCCTGTTTGTTATCACTAAAACTTGCAGAAAAATGGAAAATATGTTTATATAATCTGTATATGGACTTTTATTTAATATGAAATTACTTTTATTTTATTATGTTCTTTGTGTACACATCACACATGAAAAAACTTCTATAAAAAACTCACTAAAACTCAATTTCCATTTCCAAAAACATTCTCTTCTATTCTCATCATACTAGTATACTGATACTCTATCTATTGTATAAATCGGCTCTGAGTTGTGGGACTGATTATTTTATTATTTCCAATTATTTAGATTTTATAAATTTTAATGGAAATTATTTATCTATAGTATCTAAAATCATTTTTATAAAAAAAATTTATTTCAAAAGGTTATATTTTTTAGTATTAAATTTAATCTTGAAAAGTCAAAATTCTTATTAGGTATCTATATTTGTATTAATTTTAAATTTCTATTAATATATATATGTTGTAATTTCAAACCACTATCATTTTATAGGGTTTAAATTATGAATGAAAACATTTTATATGTTATATATTTGTGTATAATTTCATTTTATTGAAATAATAAAACCTAAGAAAAACTATTTAAATCCCTAAATTTATTTTTAGAGAAATTTTCAAAATATGGGTATATACGAGGATATAAATTCCAATTTAGTTACTTTTATTATTATTTTTGAAAAATATAATTATGTATTTGTTATATGATAATGGTAAATTTATTTTCATTGAATTTCTTCTTAAATGTAAATATATATAAATATATATATGCACGCATAGTTAATTAGGTAACAAGATAGAATGTTTTATTATAAAATATTACAAATAAAATTTTATGTTTATTAAGTATTTGTTTATGTTTATCATTTGTGAATATAAATATACCCTTGTTATCTAAGGTTCATGTGTTTAATCTAATATTTTTATGTTAAAGAATCAAATTACGAATTAAATAATGGTATATCAATATTAATGATGAATTTCAAATGATATAATTTAAATGATAAGTAATTCCTTGTAGATTTTTAATGTATCATCGTTTTTTCATTCTTTTTAATAATATCCCATGCAGCAATTTCAAATGAAAAATCAAATTTATATATTTTGTACAAATAAAACTATGTATATCTATATACAGCATGAAAAATTTTTCACTGTAAAACCACTATAAAATATTAATATATATATAGAATGATTAATTTATTTTTTCCAAAAATTGGCACATGAATGTTGTAACTATGTTAATAAGGCGTAGTGAACCCATTCCTCAATATGTGGTTGGGCCCGAGATAGCCTTCAATGTTTTGAGTTTCTCAAACATTTTCTTTTCAACAAGAATGCATTTAGTTTTTCAGATATACCACTAAATTATTTTAAAATCATTTTTTGTGTATAAATATGTTCAATGAATTAAATAATTAGTAATTTCAATTCATGATGTTTTAAAAGAACATCAACGTTGTTTTATAAATTTTTTTTAAAAAAATAGTGATTTCCCTAAAATGATTTTCAACTTTTTTAAAACATCTCACTAGGAAATTGAATTCTCACCCATTGTTTTAAAATGATTTTTGACATGTATTTTAGATGATAAATTCAGATTTCATCAAATTTGGACTTAGCTCATACGGCAGATAATTAGGATTTTGTTTTATTTTAATTTAAACTATGATAAATGTGGGGTGTTTTCTAATCCTCCAGAACTCATACTGGAAAATGTTCAATTTTTTGTAATAAGTTGTGAAATTATTCAGTTTCCTTTTTTAAAACAATTACACAAAATTTCCAAGAACTGAGTCTTGAAGAGTGGACTCGGCATTATAGTTGGTTTTAGAGGCACATTATACACAACATTGGAGAATATATTCTCATTTCTAAGTTGTAATGTTTAGTTTTAGCGGTCCTAGAGTATTCTAATTTAGAAGAATGAAATTCCGAATACATTTCAAAACGATTATTCAGAATTGCATGTATAGAATTCAATCATGGGGGGAATAATGTACTATCCCATTAACTAATTGATATTTTATGTGTTAAATGGAATATATATAAAAATAAAACATCAATTATTATAGTATTTCCTAAAATTTGATTTTAATAAAAGTATTTATTCATTTTCATTTATAAAAATAATGATAATTTCAATAATAAAATATTTTTTATTGAATGATTCAATTTTTTATTATATTATGTTATTTTTGAAACATTGTTTAAAATTATTTTATAAAAATATATTTTAAAATAGATTATTTAATTTTATTGAAAATATATTATTTAATTTAAGATGATATGAAATAAAAATATGTGATTTTATTTAATTAAGATGAAAATTCATTACATCGGTTTGTATTATTTTTCAAATTACCACTTTTCAAATAATGGAAGGCATATTAATTATACATTTATGAAATATAGTATCTTGAAAATAGATTTTATAAGATATAAAGAAATTAAAAATTAATATTAAATGTAGCATAATTTTTTTAAAAATAAACGTAACATTATTCTCAATATAATATATATTAATGAATTGGTTTTATAACTATAAATTTAGTTTAGAATATTATTAATGTATAATTATTTATTTATGAAATCATTGTTTTTAAATAGTTCCGTAAATGTAATGTTTTAATTAAAAAATTAACATATTTAAGGCTAATTTATTTGGATTTTTTTATATATAAATATAATTATATATGATTTTATGGTTCATTATGTTTATATTTATATAAAAAAATATTTATGACATACAATTTAATTAATGATATTAATTTACTAAAAAATTATAAAATAATATGAATTATCAGTATTATTATTTTATATGAAATTATAATTATAAAAAATTATTATTATTTTCTAATATATATATATATATATATATATATTTAAAATTGAATGAGTGATTATTAAGAGAATTTTATGAGTTATTATTAAGAAAACATGGATTTATAATTTTAATAAATAAATAGTAATTATATTATAATTATATTATATATATTAATATCCGAATTAATTAATAAGAAATAATGAAAATTTGTTAACAAATAGAGGTTTCATGAATGGTTTTTATCCAGCTAGGGTTTACCGAGGTCGTGTAATACAGAGCCGAGTAGAGTCTTCGGGGGTGGCTCACGTTGATTTAGGGAGTCCATGTCACTGAATGGAGTCGCCAATGAGGGTTCGACTGAGATCAGATCGCCAGTAAGTGCACAATCAGAGTTGAATCTAAAGGGAAAACATTTGAGATCTATGAATCAACAACGTATGAAAAATCAATTCCATATCTGGAATCGAGTTCAGCTGAGGGTTTTGAAGCAATGTTCGAATAACGATTACGGTTTAAATGCACTTGATATGTGTCATGTTGATGTTTCGAAGAAGTTCTTGGGAAATTTACATCGAATTTGGAAATCTGCAAAATAATGAATGTAAGATTTGTTTATTTATGTTTTCATGATATGAATATTTTTGAGATATGCTAAACAATGACCGAGTTTGTCAATTTCATCCACTTTTTTCATAATTTTTTATTCAACTCGATGTATATGATTAACACAAATTAGTTTTTTTGTTCAAATTATCGAATTTATCTGGGAACATTTATTAAAAAATTCTCTTTGCAATTGATTAATATGTGGTTTTTTATTGATGTGTAATAGATAATCCACCATTTTGGCCATCAATATATGCTCTATCATTAGTATTTTGTCACTAATTCTACTATGTATCTTAATTTTCCACAGTTTATTAGTAATACATGCAAGCAACGATAGTCAATGATTCATATTTCCCTGTTAGAAAATATTGTTTGTTATCACTCCAACTTGAAGAAATAAGAATATATCATTATCTAATCAATATATTCACATATATTTAATATGAAATGAATTTTAGTTTGTTATTTTTCATGCATACATATCACACAACAAAACACCTCTATAAATAACTCACTGAAATTTAATTTCCATTTCCTAAAAAATTCTTGTCCATTCTCATTTCTGCATCGTACTGATTGACCAACTATTTTATGAATTGGTTCTATGATAAGGGTCTTATGATTTTATTATTTCCAATTATTTTCATTCATTTAATGTTTAATGGAATTTATTTTTCTACAGTGTCGTAAAAAATTGTTCTGATTTTTTTCATTTCAAAATCATACATAATTTAGTGTTAAATTTAATCAATAAAAGTCTAATATGTTGTTGTGTATCTGTATTTATATTAATTTGATAATTATAATCATATTAACATATATTATGTACTTTCAAACAACTATTATTTTTAGGGATTAAATTATGAATGAAAAAAAATTTATATCTAATATATATGTGTATGATTTCATTTTATTAAATTTTACAGCATAAGAAAATTTCATTACTCCAATTGATTTATATAAAGAGTCTTTATTTAATATTGGTATATTCAAGGATGGAAAACCCATTACGTTAACTATATTATTTTGTTAATAATAATTTTTTTTATATATTATAAGTTAATTTTATGTTTTTAAATTAATTTATTGGTAATAGTAAATTTATATTTACCCACATAATTAATAATGTGACCAGATGTAATGTTTTATTTTATATATTACATTAAAATTTTTATGTGTATTAAATAGTTGTTGATGTTTTCATATTTGAATATCAATATACACTTGTTATATTGGGTTCGTGTGATTAAACTAATAATTTCAATTAAAAGAAAAAAATTTCAAAAAATGAAAATGAATATATCTTTATTACGGTCGAATTTTAAATTATATTATTTGAATTATAAGTAATTCCTACAGAAAGCATGTCTAGTAGTTATAACACTAAAATCTATGGACTGTTGAGGTACTCGTCCCTGATAAGTACCATGTGTCTTCCATATCACAGGGAGTCGCTTCCCACTTAGGCTATCATAAGTGGTCCAAACAAGGCCTCTTGTAGCAGATCCAAATAGGGTGGCTCAGAGATGATCCACATAGGGTCACTTGTAGTTGATCTACAAAGTATTCCTAGTTTGTGTTCTACACAGGGATGCTTCTCAGCAGTCCTCAAGTCCAAGCCATCCTTAAGATTTATGCACATAGAAATCAATATTTCTTGAGAATCCTCTCCATATGCCATTCTTCATACTTCAACATCCTTGAAAACCATCAAAGGTTGTTCCAAAATAACATCCTTGTGGTGAGGGTTCCAATGTCGCAATGGGTTCCTCAATCTAATGCCTGATATGAATTATAACGGAGTTTTATTAAAAAAGCGATGGTTGTGTCCGACCCCGATCAAACCCGGCCGGACCGACCCTACCATCCTAGCATGGGGGTATTACAAGACCGGAACCCACCCGGTTGGGTCTTTGTCAGCCCGTTCTGGCCTTGCTATTAGCCCTAGCACATTGGGACTTGCTAGTCCTGCATCAGTATGGATATGTGTTGAGCCTGCCGACTTGACCAATGAACTAGATTTATTCGACCTATCCCACACTATCAAGATGATATTCGTTCCAAGAAAGGGCTTCCAAGCGGGCTGGCTTTATCCCGCTGGGCCGGCTCGCCATAGGGGGCCGACTTTCTCCCGCTCAGGCTGCTCACTGTCCCAATTCTCACACCCCGACTCGGGGTTTTTTGGCCGGATGGGTTTTTTTTATTAAAATGGGCCTAGGTTAGAATTAATTAGGTAAAAGGGTTTGTTGAGCGCCACTTGAAGTGGCGCTCAACAACTCGGGTGGCTAGCGCCACTTCAAGTGGCGCTTTTCCACCCTTTGTTTTTTCTGGTTTTGTTTTTTTTCAGGTTTTGTTTTATTTATTTTTTTTAATTGTTTTTCACCTCATCTCTTTTTAATAAATAATTTCAAAATAAATAAATTAAATTTTGAAAATAATCTTATAAATATGTATTTAAAAATGATAAATTAATTATTATTATATTTATAATTATATAATTATGAAATTATATTTATGTATATATATAATTATATGTGTGTGTATAAATATAATTATGTATATATATAATTAAAAATAAATATTTATAAATATAAATCTATTTATATATATTTTTTAAATAAAAAATATATTTGTAATTATATAATTATAAACTAATCTTTAAATATAAATATTTATAATTATATGAATATGAATATATTTAAAATATATAATTATGAAAATATTGTAACATATATATCTAAAATTTATTTATAAATATATTTAATATTCATATATAAATATATATATATATATGTGTGTGTGTATGTGTGTGTGTAGAATTATATTTATAATTATATTTAGAATTATATTGTAATTATAGTTATACTTGTATATATATAATTATATATTTATACATGTATATATTTACATAGTTATAAGTAACTATTTATAAAAAAAATTGAAATATTGTTAAACATATAGTCTTTCAATACCACCTACTTGAAACTTAAAAATGTTTCAAGTATGTGACTTTGAAAGCCTATAAAATATAATCTAAATGACCAATATGAATGAAACTTAAAACATGTATTAAAAATATACTAAATAGATAAAAATAAAAAAATTACGTAAAAAATGTCGATAGAAAATATTTTATAGGCTTTTAAAACCACCTAGTTGTAACTTAAAAATGTTTCAACTATGTGAATTTGAACGTCTATAAAACATAATTCATATGACCAATATGAATGAAACTTAAAACTTGGATTAAACATATACTGAATAGATGAAAATAAAAAAATTACGTAAAAAATGTCGATAGAAAATATTTTATAGGCTTTCAAAACCACCAAGTTGTAACTTAAAAATGTTTCAACTATGTGACATTGAACGTCTATAAAATATAATCCATATGACTAATATGAATGAAACTTGAAACTTGGATTAAACATATACTAAATAGATGAAAATAAAAAAAATACGTAAAAAATGTCGATAGAAAATATTTTATAGGCTTTCAAAACCACCTAGTTGTAACATAAAAATGTTTCAACTATGTGACTTTAAACGTCTATAAAACATAATTCATATGAACGATATGAATGAAACATGAAACTTGGATTAAACATATATTGAATAGATGAAAATAAAAAAATTACGTAAAAAATGTCGATTGAAAATATTTTATAGGCTTTCAAAACCACCTAGTTGTAACTTAAAAATGTTTCAACTATGTGACTTTGAACGTCTATAAAATATTATTCTTTTATATACAATAATTAATTAGTTAGTAATATAATTATTAATTATTATTTGTCATTATAATTATTAATTATTAATGGTTAACTCGCTGTGACAAATTTTGTTTATATTGTACATGTACTTTATAATTTAATAGTTAATTGAAATAAGTTTGTATTTAATAGATTTTTGATTTTCTTGTTTGACTTAAACAACAATTACTTATCATAGTGAATAAGTTTTTTAATATATACAACATCACATCCAAAAACATCAACGACGATGCCCTCCGGTACCACAACGCGGTGTCTGAATGTCACATCCTCTCCGCGTCCGACGTCCATGTCGCTCCGGTGTCCTCTCTGCAGGTTCCTCCTCTTCCGGTGCTTCTGGTGCCTCCTCATGATGCTGTGTAGAGGACTGACCAAAATCATGTGAGGACGCCCCAAAATCATGTGAGGATGCCCCAAAACCATATGGGGTGACATATGGCTCTGAAGCCCCTATAAATTGTAGAAATGGGGTACTGAAGAAGGCCTCGTTGGGAGGAGAGGGGGCCGCCATAAGCTGTGTGACTGCACCCAGATCGAAGTCCATAGTAGTCTGCGGAGACGCCATATGCGGTATATAAATGTCTCCCTGCTGTGCAAAATCATCAGTCGGCTGGGCGTGATCGTCTGTCTGTGGTGCGACGACATCTGCAGGAGACGCTCTTGGATGTCGATGTGGTCGCCTCTGCCCCCCCGGATGTGCTCGTCTCTGTCGTCCAGCTGGCGGCGGCGGTGGCGGTGCATCCTCCTCAGCAGGCATAGGAGGGACATCTTCATCCTCAGGTGCTTCTGCCTGAAGATATGGATCAGGATATATCTGTGGCTCCTCATCAAAAAAACTGTCACGTATCAACCGGAGATGATCCAATAGAGCCACCACATCCCGATGAACTACCTCCCGCAGAATATATGCATGTTCCTGAGGCTGCGTGGAATGTGCAAGCTGACCAATGGCGTCTTCCTGCAAATGAAATGACAATCAAATTAATATAAAAAATGAGTTAAACAAAATTAATAAATCTTAGTAAACATACCAATCGCTGAATGCCAATCCCCTGACGTGTAAGGTACATGATGGTATGTCGTCGATACCAGTGTGCATAATCCCCCTGATCAGATAAATCAGAGTGTGATGTGATATATCCCTGTGGAAAGATACTGAATCGTGCACGCCTGTCCCAAAGCTGGATATAAGATGCATGATGTCGTCGCCAGTCTGTCGTCTGTCTACCTATAAGCACAATCGAATGTAGCTCGGTAGTCTGTCGTGGTGCCAAGGGGATATGCTGTATAAAACCGAACTGGCGCATGACCCGGTCTGGCTGGTGCCACTCAACGATGTGGAAGTGAATGAGTGGTACTACTGCAGCACGATCTCCAGCCAAAGATGTGCAGTATAGTGGAAGTGATGCGTAGACATAACCTGTATAAGGAGTCCATGAAACCTGAAATGTAAACTCAAAAAATAAGTCATATAGTAGCATGATAATTTTACTGAGATTATATTGAAATAACTTAAAATAGTGATAACAAAACAAATTTTCCTACAAAAAAGTACTATTTAACTTACATCAGCCGGCACTATAGCATCAAATATCTGTCTGAAGCTGTGCACACTATGTCTCGGAGTATGTGCAATCTTCTGAGACTGACTCCACCTGGTGAAAAAAGAGTAACCTATGGTAAGTTTATAAAAAACAATAACAAAAGTACTAAATAACCGAAAGTAATGACGTAGACATACCATCGTCCCCGAGGACAGTCCTGAAGTAGCTCCGGTGCAAGCGGTGCGACAACTCGAGGAGCGATGCGTGGAAAACGCTCCCAGGCCCACATCTGTACTAACACCATGAAACCTGCAATCTGATGTAAATCGGCCTGACAACTAGTGCAGAGAGATCTGTACAGATGTGCTAATACAGCGGATCCCCAACTGTATGTAGCAGTCTGATCCAGATCCTCAAGTAATGGGAGGTACATCATGTGTACCAAAGCGGTGGAGTAGTCGACGCACAACATGCCTCCGAGCAGGCGTAAAATATATGCACGTGTGTGCTAAAGAAGCGTCTCCTCGTCTGCATCATCTGGAATGACGTCGAAATGCTGATCGAGCCACCTCATTCGCAAGCGCGAACCCTGGAGGACACCTCGTGCGCCGATGATGTCAATGCCTAGCAGCCTCTGTATGACTGCAACCCAATCGCCGTTACTGGCCCCCGTAACTGCATCTCCATGGATAGGTAACCCCAGCATGTAGGCGACGTCCTCTAATGTAATAGTCATCTCCCCCTCTGGGAGATGAAATGTGTGTGTCTCTGGCCGCCATCTCTCAACCAATGCAGCTATCAAATGACGGTCGATGGTCTTGAAGTCACACATAGCGACTCCATAAAAGCCTGCATGTCTAAGGTATGGACAAATAGCTGCCGGCGGTGCCTCATGATGGAAACGGTGCGCTCTCCGAACATGAAGATGTCTAACAGGTCGTCGCGCCAACACATCGCGCGACACGTCCGTCTCCTGGAAAGATAAAAGTGGCTGCTCCATCTGAATGTGCAAACAATAAAACATTAATTTCATGTAAGTTATGACTTTTATCATGTAAGATATGTAATTTAGCATATAAATTTGAAAGAATCATAAACACATTGGGTTAGTTGTTGTCTGTCGTGTTGGGGTGTTGGGGTGAAGACGTTCAGAGTTTCCTCGTTTTTGTTTTGTAGTCACTGTAAGTTCATCATTCATTATAAAAAACTGATGACATTTTCATTTAATAGTTCAAATGGTTTTGGTTTCTTATACAGGTACATTCCTTTTTTTGAGTTGGTTTTGTTTGTTTAAAGCTACTCATGTAATGTTGATCGTTCGACAAAAAATGTCACGTGAAATCGTGGTACATTTTCCAAAAATTACCCTATTTACAAGTACAACAAATATGATTAAAAATGGTGAAATGATAAAAATAATTACATGTACAAAGTTTTACAGTAACTGATAGAGTACGTGATTCATTTTAACCATTAGATGATTGCCCTATGTGTCTAGTAACAATAGAAACATCTTTGCAATTTTGTCATGCCCCTGAATATAAATCAACCTCAAAAGCTCTAGATAATTTTTCTTGGTAAGGTGAGATGAGAAGGGAGGTATTATACCATCAGGAAGAGAGATTCTAGAAATGTGCAATGTTATGACAAACCTTTAGATGAAATGTGTCAGTTCCCCACTAGATGTGCATGTTTCTTCAAAATTTTCAGGCTGGAGATAATCCACCATAAGTTTCACATAGCCTTATGTCTTCCATGGATTAATGTCAAACACTTCAACCAATTTTTCTACTTTATGGGGAAGTAAAACCTCATTCCTTTGAATATGCACATTACCATGAACATATACAATCATAATTTTCCAAGGAAAACTACTAATCTCATGTTTACTGAAATACCCCTTAACGTAAGAATGATACAAATAGTGTCAGTACCCAATAGCAATATTCCAATCCATTTTGAAGGATAATGGGGATGAAAAGGAAACATCAACCCCCAGGCCCACCCCTTCCACCCATTCAACCAACTTCGGTAACTGCTATAGAAGTAGTTTTTCAAAAAAATGAAATGTCACCCCACCACAGCTTCCTACATCCATATTAACCCCCCAATTCAGTTTCATTAAATGTGGACAGCCCTCATTTTTACCAAAGTTAATTATGCACTATTAAACCACCACTTTTAACCCCCCCCCCCCCTCAAATATACAAAATGCTTTGAGGGATGAGAAATGATTCGACACATTTCAATGTTCTAAAATGCACCGAATCATTTCTCATCCCTCAAAGCATTTTGTATTTTTGAGGCGGGGGTTGAAAAGTGATGGTTTAATAGTGCATCATTGACTTTGGTAAAAAATGGGGACTGTCCACATTTAATGAAACTGAATTGGGGGGTTAATATGGATGTAGAAAGCTGTGGTGGTGTGACATTTCATTTTTTTTGAAAAACTACTTCTATAGGAGTTACCGAAGTTGGTTGAATGGGTGGAAGGGGTGGGCCTGTGGGTTGATGTTTCCTTGTCATCCCCATTATCCTTCAAAATGGATTGGAATCTTGCTATTGGGTACTTACACTATTTGTATCATTCTTACGTTAAGGGGTATTTCAGTAAACATGAGATTAGTAGTTTTCCTTGCAAAATTATGATTTTATATGTTCATAGTAATGTGCATATTCAAAGGAATGAGGTTTTACTTCCCCATAAAGTAAACAAATTGGTTGAAGTGTTTGACATTAATCCATGGAAGACATAAGGCTATGTGAAACTTATGGTGGATTATCTCCAGCCTGAAAATTTTGAAGAAACATGCACATCTAGTGGGGAACTGACACATTTCATCTAAAGGTTTGTCATAACATTGCACATTTCTAGAATCTCTCTTCCTGATGGTATAATACCTCCCTTCAAATGGTTTTGTTTTCTTATACAGGTTCATTCCTTTTTTTGAGTTGGTGTTGTTTGTTTAAAGCTACTCATGTAATGTTGATCGTTCGACAAAAAATGTCACGTGAAATCGTGGTACATTTTCACAAAATTACCCTATTTACAAGTAAGACAAATATGATTAAAAATGGTGAAATGATAAAAATAATTACATGTACAAAGTTTTACAGTAACTGATAGAGTACATGATTCATTTTAACCATTAGATGATTGCCCTATGTGTCTAGGGCATCGTGTCTTCGTATGACCTTCCTGGCGGCATATGCTGCACCGCCGTCCAGCTGGATGTTCACTAGGCCAATCCATCTCATTCCGAATACGTGTCGACTTTGGCCTCCCTTTAGGTCGAAGTCTGTTGCTATTCGGTAGAAGCGTGGGTGCGCCATCAGGCAGCTGAAAATTCTGATATTCCCCGATTGGCATCCACGAAGTATTGTAGCAGGAGTTGATGCTCTCGAGTCGATAAGCTGGATCAACGAACTGCTCCCAAGATACGTGTACGTAAGCACATGCAGCAATCACATGGCCGCAGGGATATCTCAGTGCCTGAAAGTTGCCACAATCACAGTAACGCTTCTCCAATAAAACAACTCGCACACGACCATTGCTACATGCCATAGCATCACCAGGCTCAGCGACCTCAAATCGTTGCTCTGGACGATTAAATGCAGTTACACGGTAAGTTGCAGCCTCCTGAAGAATTGTATCTCGCTCGCGTTGGAAATGGTGTCCATAGCGCATCCCTCTGTTCAAGCCCTCTTCAGCTTGCTTTCCTCGTTCCAGAAAGTACTTTACACTACGATAGAAGGTCTCTTGTACCAACCCTGAAATTTAGATTTACGACATTATACAAATATTATATTATAATAGTAACTCTTCTGAGTAACATATATTGAAATATTCGTATTTACTTGTGATAGGTAGTTTTCGAACACCCTTGAAAACTCCATTTATACATTCTACGATGTTGGTCGTCATATGACCATATCTCCTCCCATCATCATATGCCAACGACCATTTCTGCTTTGGAATTTGCATCATGTAATCATACACTTCTGGATTCACTCTGTGGATATCTTGAAGACGCTCCTCCATCCTTTGTTGTTGAGGCTCATATGCTATCATACAAGCAGTCATCTGAACAGTTATGAAAATAACTACGACAAAAACATTTTAAACAGAAAAGGATGTTCATACCAATTTTTAAGATTGCCTTTTTCATCGACTCATTCTTGAACTTCTTTCGCAAATTGCTGGCAATGTGTCGAATACAGTATCGATGATGGGAATATGGTGGTCTCCACGAAAGACCCTCAGACTGTATCGCCTCCTTGATTGCACGGTGGCGATCAGAAATAAGACAAATCCCTTCAGCATCCGTAACAAACTCTCGGAGACATGCCAGAAACCAGCTCCATGATGAGAAGTTCTCTTTCTCCACAATTGCAAATGCTATAGGCAGAGGGGATCGATTTCCATCTTGTGTGGCGGCAATCAATAAAGTTCCGGTATACTTTCCATACAGAAATGTGCCATCAATTTGTATGAACTGCTTGCAATGTCTAAAAGCCGCCACACATGGTAAAAATGTCCAAAATAATCTATCAAACACAACCATTGAGCGGTCAAGTTGGTTCTGTTGGTTAACATATTCAACTGTATGTAACCGATAGACTATTTGATTATTGTGGCGTAGAAGCTCCAACAGTTGTGGTAGAACTCGATAAGAGTCATCCCAATCACCATACACTTTCACAATAGCCTTTTGTCATGCTGCCCATGCCTTCCAGTAAGAGATTCGATACCCAAAAAGCTGTTTGATTCGCTCAATGACCAGAACCACGGGGACATCTTGACATGCTCTAATCATTTCAACAATAATAGTTGAAACAAACTCAACATCTAATGAAGAGTGTTCTTGTGCCAAGCTTGGGTTCACACATGTGTGTGGAGTAAATCTAGTGATGCGCCAGCTGTGAAAAGTGTTATCAATAATAGATCGCAGACGCATTTGACAGTTCGATTCAGATTTGTCACAACGGATCAAATAATAAGATCTCTTTGCCTCTTCTACAACATATGAGTAATGTCTTTCAATGTGATATTGTTTTATCACATTTTTCATTGCTTCTTTGCTCTCAAACTCTCTGCCAATATACAGAACATCGTTATCTGACACTCGATTTATGCCACCAATGATTCCTGGAAATTCTGAACTGGGAGTGATAACTGAATAATCAAATTCTGGCAAGCGATTCATGCCTTCAGTCGACCAGGAAGCCAATAGTGGAGGATGGTTCAATGGTCGGTTGAACCTCGCATGAGTTGGTACAGACTGATCTTCCGCATGCTCTTCTTCTTCTTCAACTTCCTCTTCATCTTGTTCAAAATTGTCATCATCCTCAAATTCATCAACCAATGCATCTAAAGTATGTGGAGGACTATCCATTGAAACTGTGGCTGATGGAAATGATGGAATAACTACTGATGCTGATGGAACGTCTTGATGTGAAGGAGCATATGACATAGTTTCATGAATTTGAGATGGGTCAACTTCCAATGTCGATGGAACCTCCATTGTAGCTATAGTGACATACAACTCCATCATTTGATTCTCAGGTATATACTTAACCAATGAAAGTATATATTCCCAATCATCATCATCATTTACCGGATATGGCACATTCCAAAACCTATCTATAAATTGAAGATGTCTGAATGTAATGGACTCTATTACCTGATTCCTCTCGAGTTTTAACCTCCGATGGATTTTCCTTTGCACAGCTTCCAAAGTAGTACATCCTCCAAGCATCACAACAGCTTCTGGATGTATACTATAACTGCATCCTTGTTCTGTCTCAATTATTTGACCGTTGCAATAAATATAAGCGGCGACCATCTTTTTTATCTAAAAGAAACCACTGTTATTAATTAAATCTGATTAAAGAATCAATTTATGTATGCATGCTTCTAGTAATTTAGGTTGGAATCCTAATCCCTCCACCAAATCAATATGTTCAAACCATATTGATGTGTAACTATTTACACAACCCACAAGTTTGTGTTACTTACCCAAAAATAGAAGTCAAATATATTTATACATATCCACATGCATTATATGCATGAGGTACACGAACATGTCATGTAAAAGCATAGAGTTATATGAAATTGAAGGTCTCCACATGAGTAAGCCCGGAGCGACAGATAGCCAACCCCATTCACTTTCCTAGACAAGGCAAGCCTCCAGGAAAGTAGGTGGTCCGACCCAAATCCCCTCTACCCGGGGATACTTTACTCAAGAGAGCAATCATTTCATGATAACTCTAACACTTAATATGCAAAAAATATATTGAACTACTAAATTCAAGTTCATAACTTCAATTACAAACCAAGGTCAAGGTAGATTGAAAACTAAATTCATTATCATTCCTAGAATGTAATGCAAAGGTATATTCCATAGGCAATTTACTACTACTTGGCTAATTAATATAACTACTTCGCTAATTAATATAACTACTTCGCTGATTAATATAACTACTTCACTGAATAATATAACTACTTCGCTAATAACATAATTATGATAAATTAATTACCTAATTATGGTTAACTAATAACCTAATTATGGTTAACTAATTACCTAATTATGGTTAATTAATTACCTAATTATGATTAATTAATTAACTAATTATGTTCCATTAATTACCTAATTACGATTAATTAATTACCTTATGGTTAACTAATTACCTAATTATGGTTAACTAATAACCTAATTATGGTTAACTAATTACCTAATTATGGTTAATTAATTACCTAATTATGATTAATTAATTAACTAATTATGTTCCATTAATTACCTAATTACGATTAATTAATTATCTAATTATGTTTCATTAATAACCTAATTAGGATTAATTAATAACCAAATTAGGATTAATTAATAACCTAATTAGGATTAATTAATAACCTAATCATGATTAATTAATAACCTATTTATGATTAATTAATAACCTAATTATGATTAATTAATAACCTAATTATGATTAATTAATAACCTAATTAGGATATATTAATAACCTAATTATGATTAATTAATAACCTAAATATGATTAATTAATAACCTAATTATGATTAATTAATAACCTAATTCTGATTAATTAATAACCTAATTTTGATTAATTAATAACCTAATTATTATTAATTAATAACCTAAATAGGATTAATTAATAACCTAGATAGGATTAATTAATTAACTACTAATGATTAATTAATTAACTAATTATGATTAGTTAATTAACTAATTATGATTAATTAATTACCTAATTATGATTACTTAATTAACTAATTATGCTTAATTAGTTACCTAATTACGATTATTTAATTACCTAATTATGATTAATTAATTACCTAATTATGTTTCATTAATAACCTAATTATGATTTATTAATTACCTAATTAGGATTAATTAATAACCTAATTATGATTAATTAATAACCTAATTATGATTAATTAATAACCTAATTATGATTAATTAATAACCTAATTAGGATATATTAATAACCTAATTATTATTAATTAATAACCTAATTATGATTAATTAATAACCTAATTATGATTAATTAATAACCTAATTATGATTAATTAATAACCTAATTATGATTAATTAATAACCTAATTATGATTAATTAATAACCTAAATAGGATTAATTAATAACCTAAATAGGATTTATTAATAACCTAATTATGATTAATTAATTAAATACTAATGATTAATTAATTAACTAATTATGATTAATTAATTAACTAATTATGATTAATTAATTACCTAATTATGATTAATTAATTAACTAATTATGCTTAATTAATTACCTAATTAAGATTATTTAATTACCTAATTATGATTAATTAATTACCTAATTATGATTACTTAATTAACTAATTATGTTTCATTAATTACCTAATGATGATTAATTAATTAGCTAATTATGATTAATTAATAACCTATTATGTTTCATTAATTACCTAATTAGGATTAATTAATTACCTAATTCTGATTAATTAATAACCTAATTATGATTAATTAATTACCTAATTAGGACTAATTAATTACCTAATTATGACTAATTAATAACCTAATTAGGATTAATTAATAGCCTAATTAGGATTAATTAATTACCTAATTATGATTAATTAATTACCTAATTATGATAAATTAATTAACTAATTATGATTAATTAATAACCTAATTAAGGTTAATTAATAACCTAATTATGATTAATTAATTAACTACTAATGATTAATTAATTAACTAATTATGATTAATTAATAACCTAATTATGATTAATTAATTTACTAATTATGATTAATTACTTAACTAATTATGATTAATTAATTTACTAATAATGATTAATTACTTAACTAATTATGATTAATTAATTAACTAATTACGATGATTAATTAATTACCTAATTACGATTAATTACTTAACTAATTATGATTAATTAATTAACTAATTATGATTAATTAATTAACTACTTATGATTAATTAATTAATTAATTATGATATTAACTAATTATGATTATTTAATTAACTAATTATGATTATTTATTACCTACTTACCATTAATTAATAACCTAATTATAATGAATTAATTAACTAATTATGATTCATTAATTAAATAATTATGATTAATTAATTTTCTAATTATGATTAATTAATTAGCTAATAATCATTAATTAATAATCTAATTACATTTAACTATTTACCTAATTATGATTAATTAATAACTTAATTAGCATTGATTAATCAACTAATTATGATTAATTATTTAACTAACTAATCATTTCATTATCTAATTACATTAAAAAAACCATACTATTTATAAAATACAAACATTATATACTAATTCTATAAATTAAACAACTAAATTATTAAATAAAACTATTAAATAAATTTAAAGAAAGATTTACCTCAAATTTGTGACGACGTAGGTACACAGGCAGAGCAACCGAAGAGGCAAGGCTTCACCGCAACCGAAGAACGCAAGAAAAAACTTTGAGAGAGAGAGAGAGAGGAAGGGATATGGAGGGAGAAATTGGGGTGGGTGAGGTAGGAATATGAAGTGAGGAATGGGGTGGGGGGCGAGGGTCCTATTTATAGGATGGGGTGGTGTTTCGGCGCCACTTCAAGTGGCACCGAATTCATTGGGAAGAAGGGTGCAGCGCCACTTGAAGTGGCGCTGCACGGTTTGAATTTCTTTTTTCAGCGCCACTTCAAGTGGCGCTGAGCTTTTTT
Source organism: Viscum album (assembly GCA_963277665.1). Taxonomy (NCBI): domain Eukaryota; kingdom Viridiplantae; phylum Streptophyta; class Magnoliopsida; order Santalales; family Viscaceae; genus Viscum; species Viscum album. The sequence continues at coordinate 1,666,601,991 of OY728137.1, forward strand.
TCCGGCAAATTGGTGGAGCGCCACTTGAAGTGGCGCTCCAATTCCAAAACTCTTGAGCGCCACATGGTCTGGCGCTCAAGAGACCCAGTTACCTAATTAATTAAACGTTTGACCCATTAAAAAAAAACCCATCCGGCAAAAATTTCCCCCCGACTCGTCACACTATGTGGTTCAGTCTCCTCCAGCCCAGATATCAGGTGATGTCTGGTTCATGCGCACTGGAGGCGGCTATGCCTGACTCTCCATTGTCTCGTATACGGTCCCCATTTGATCGCGTGCTCTTGCGTCGCGCCACGACCTACACCACCGACACTTCCCGGTGTCCGCGTCCCTCTCTAGTGGACGTCAAACTACTACCGGTGACCCCTATCACATCGTTGTGGTCTGATCCAGCCACGGACTGCCTCAGTCTGCTATCATTGCACTCCACCGCTCACCTGTGACCGTCGCTGCTGCCCGCCTCTGGCGGGATGTTCGACGGGCCACTAGATCTGTATTAGTGGACCTTTCTTCTAATATACTACGCCCCCAGCACCCATGGGGTTCTATCTTTCCTATTAGAGCCTCCAATATTCTTTGACATCAATACGGGGTTGTAGACATGGTGAAAACATAAGAAAGCACAAAGGAAGAGGGGTTAAGGCCTTGTGCTTGTTGAATGGCACCCTAGGAGTTATAGATTCTTTAAAACAAGGGGGGAAAGGTTACGGTTCTATAAAAATTATTCCGGAAGAAAAACCCTGAGAATAAGATTTTTTCCACATGAAAAATTGATTTGCAGATCAACCTGTCTGTTGGTCGATTCGTGTTCGTTTTTTTAGATTGAAGAATATGAAATTCAAATAAACAAATAAACCCTATATAGAATATGTGTCGGTTAGGGAAGTGTAGTGTCACACGGATTCATTCTCTATTCATGATCTTCTGCCAACATTTCTACAGATCATTCGAATGGTGGAAAGAGAATTCGTTCTTCGTTTTTCATTGGATATTATTTATCTCCATATATACGTTTTGGAAATTCCCTAATCAATAATTGTATCTCAAACCGGTTATCTCATTAAAATTGAAATGCGTCACAATGTTTCCAGTATGCTATGTTGTCACATTGTAATGATGTTTCCTAAATAAAACATCATCTCTATAACGCTACCATAAAAAAGCCTCAATAATGAGATTAATTTAATGAGTTTCATTGTCACCTTGTCGCTGCACAACAGTGCTAAGCTTTCACCATTCAACGGTGCAGAAAAAAATTAAAAAACATTTAAATTTATCTTATCTATCTTCCAAAAGGTCAAGAAATTACCATTTCCCTCAATATGTTTCTATTGTGGTTATTTCCATTCTTAGGTAATGTCATCATTCCAGATGCAAAGGTTCACTGCCATATTCAATTTGGGCACCCATTTAGATGTTTCCAAAACCGCTCATGTGTGCCATTTTTAATTCTATTAAAAATATATGTAAATTATTTATCACCCCCGACCTGTTCCGATTGAGGTTAAGCTCTTCCTATGGGAAACACACCCTCATGATCTCAATAGTACTATGTGATTTCTAATCTAGGTTACCATTTAAGAGTTAACAGTATTTTAAATTTATCTAATTGTTACATTAATATTTTATTTAAAACCAAAAATTAACTTCCAATTTCTGACCACATCGGCCACTATTAGGTTTTTCAAAATGAACGAATAGCTTCACAATATCAATAGTGGTCTCATATTTTCAATCCGAGTTATTATTCATGAGGTATAATCATTTGAAAAATAAAATACTTGTCTTTAATTATTTTATTTATGGTTGTGCAATTTTCTGGTTTTTTCACTAGAGGTCGGCGCCGACTACACCTAAGTCACTCATAGGGTAATGTCGACATCCTGAACAAAATGGTTCCCTAATATTTCTATTCCAGGAACTTATAGTCGATTTATTCCACTATTTTAATAAAACCAATCATGTCCACTCTACAAAACATAACATTCTTCAACAGATCATTTCGGCACCCTAGGTAGTAGTATTGGATGGTGTCTTAGCACCTATTCTTTAAATAATTTCATATAATAAATAATTACATGGAATTTCTAGGACATTACATTACCCCCACCTTTAAGGATTCTAATCAACGTAAGCCACAAATGATAAAAAACTAAATTGGGTATTGAGGATGAATCTGAGCCTCCTACTCTCATGTGCTCTCATGAAGGTTCTCGTGCTACAACCAAATTCACACTAGAGGAATAGACCTTCCATGAAGACCCCTCATTTAAATCCTCTATCTCCACTAGTAACATCACAAATGCATCCCCATCGTTGAGGTACATCTCTCCATATTCGATGATGTGCTATGGATCATGAATAAACCAACTCAACTGTGACACGTGAAACAAAATTATGCACATGTTTCGTCTCTCGGGGAAGGGCTAGGTGGTACGCCACCTCCAAAACACTACGTAGGATCTGGAAAGGGATGATGAACCATGGCGATAAATCACAACCGTGACCAAATATCTATATCCCTAATCAAGGGAATATTATTAGGAATATGTGGTCCTACTCATCAAACACCAAGGGTCTCGTTCACCAATCATCATAGGATTTTTGTCAGCTCCGTGCAGTCTTCATCCTCTCTTGGATGACATGCACCATCTGAGTGGTAGCCTTGACCATCTATGAAACCATGGATGTTGACTCACTGGGGTATGTAAATCATAACGATGACCTTCATGGTTGTCCGTACAATGCCTTAAATGGATCAATACCTATGGTGGAGTGGTATCTGTTGTTGTCGCTAACTCCACTAGGGGTAGGTGGTCATCCAGAGTGTGAAAAAAATCAAGAACGCAAACATGAATCATGCATTACAATGTTTGTAGAGTCCTCTCTAACTTATAATATGTTTGTGGGATAAAGGTTGTTCTCAAGAACAACTGAGTCCCAAACGCCTCTAGTAATCCCCTATAGAACTAGGATGAAATTCATAAATAATTATTTGATACAATCATAAAAGGGTATCCATGGAGTCAAATTGGCTCCTTCATGTAAAGGCGTACCAATCCCACTATTGATCCCTACTCCTAGATCAGTAGGATGTGATATGATGTGGTGAGTCAGTCTATGGTCACCAATATGATATTGTGCCCCTAGATGTATGTTGGAAGCATGTAATGAAGTCCCTCGAATACTCATCCCATTTCCACTCTAGTACCACAATGGGGTTGTGATGAACCTTCTAAACCTGGTCCTCTGCCTTCACATGCTAAAAAGTGAGAAATATTCAGAGAAACTCTTCCATTTCCTTCTTTCTTCCTCGGCCACCAATGTGAATGTCAGAGGTCCTGGTATGTCTTCTCCAAACAAAGATGTACCACCAATGGGGTTGTATGGAACTCCCTAAACACATCCGCCCATAATGTCACTAATACAACGATGCATCCTTTGAATAACATGAGGTTCTTCCCGCAAATCTAATATCCACAAGGGGCATTCCCTATGGACATAAGGGAATGTGTGGGTTCATAGATGGCATCTTAGAGTTGTGCCTCCCATACTCGCGGTAAGAGTGGAGGGGGAACCACCATTTACTGAAGATAATCTTCCTCATCCCTATATGAAAAGGATATCTAAAGGGTGGAAAAAACTCTAATTCCTAATTTAGTATCATTGAACTTGTTCTCCTACTAAGAGCATCTTCCACCACGATACCCTTCCAAGGTGTATAGACTATATCGATTTTATATTCGTAGAGGAACTCTAGAAAATGTTGATATCTTAGATTCAGATCATTTTAAAAAAGAAAAACATGTGAATCTTTTGGTCATATTATCGGATGAATCATTCACCCATAAGGTACTATCACCACATCTTTAGTGCGAAGACTAGTTCTACCAACTGAAGGTCATGAGTCGCATAGTTCATCTCATGGAGTTTCGACATTCATGAGAAATAACTAATCATTTATTTTCCATGCACTTGGAAAAATAAAATCCCAGTTCCCGATGATTCATAGTACACCACGTATTAAGCATCCTCCTATGGAAATCTCATGATAAAACAACTCATCAGACCGTACCTCAACATTTTAAAAATCGGTTGGCATCCTTCTATCCACACGAAGGGAATTACATTCATTATCAACACCGTCGATGGTGTTTCCTCTCTGGGGAAGTTATCTTAAATACTATGATAATAACCCTCCAACTCAAGTAAACTCCTCACCATGGAAACACTCTTGGGAGGCTCTAAATAAATTTCCACCCGATCTTTGCTGGATGCACCACAAATCCACCTTCTGAGATGACATGTCATAGAAAATGAACCTTTTTTATCCAAAACACCCATTTCGAGAGCCTTCTGTAAATCTTGTCTTCTCTGAATTTGTCGATAACCAACCTCAATTGAATCATGTGATCCTCCTTGGACACTGAATACAATAAGATGTCATCAATGAATCCACTTCAAACCGGTTTAAGTACTGTTAGAAGATCCTATTCAGGTTACCCCTGAATACTTCTCAGGATTTAGACATGCCAAATGGAATCATGAAGTACTCGTAGTGGCCATAGGGACAATTGAATTTCATCTTCAACATGTCCCCATTTCTAACTCGAAGCTCATCATAGCCTTATCTGAGGACTATCTTCAAGAACAATATATCTCCCTTCAGCTGATCGAAGAGGCCATCCATCCTCGGTATAGGATACAAGTTCCACATAGTCATGTGTTTCTAGTTTTGATAGTCCACAAAAAACCTCAAGGTTCCATTTTCCTTCTTGGAAAACAACACCGAAGATACCATGTGGGGAAACACTTGGTCATGAGAACCCCTTCATCCACAAGTCCTCTAGATGTACCCTCAACTCAAGAAGATCTGAGGGATACTTTTGATATGACGACATGGATATTAGTTCTGTCCTTGGTTATAGATCAAGGCATATGTATACCTATCTACAAGGAGGTAGAACCAAAATAATCATAGGAAAGACGCCTTCATACTCATCCACCACTACAAGAATTCTTGGACACCTATCGTATAATCCAACAGGGGTGAGGCTAGCCAACTGTTCAGTGATTGGTTTCACCTTCCTCCTAGAAAGTGTGTAATGTGCTACAAGTGTTCCCTTCTAAACGGTAAAGTAAAACATGGTCCCATCCTCATGGAAATAACACACTCTACTACTAATAATGTTGATCTGAACATGTACCATTGATATCTAGTCCATAACCATGATGATATTGTAAGTCCTCAACGCCACTACTAGGAGATCCCATCAGAATCTCTCGCCTCCAAGAGTAAGGTCACACTACTAGAACCAGTGTGTAATCATCAAATCCCCTCTAGTAGGAGTCGATAACCCTAAGGATCAATCCAAATGATCCACCAGAATATTCGATCCTCTAATGAGGTCCATGTCAATGAATTAATGAATGTAACCTATGTCCATAACAATTACAGATAAGGTGGAGAATGAAGAGATCATACATTTTACAATTTGTAGATAGGCATGGTCCTTGGCTTCTACTACCTCAAGCTGATCTCACTACAATCCACCTGCTCCATGGGGCTGTGGTGGACCACCTAGGGTGGTTGTGGTTGTACATTGAACAATCTCGCAATACCTACTCATTTACACTCAAACCCTATTTGGGATTTTGTTTGTAGGATGAGAATATTATGTGGGTGTAGGTTTTGACAAAAGAATGTGACATGCATTTAATTACTTGTTTTTAGTTAGTATGTTGTTTAGTGATGGGACCATAATGGTTTTTGGGACCCAGAACATTGTGTTTTTTATTTGATTTTTCAATTATTTTTCATGTATTTTCATTTCATAACATTTCGTATCATTCAATCATGTCATTATATTATTCTGTTATTATTTATTGAATTATTCTTTTGGATTATATTGGTGTCTTTGTATATGTCTATATTTTAATTATTTCATTCTATTGTGATTTTTTAATCAAATATGACACTTAAATTAAAATTTTATAATCTCCAAACTATACATTTCTAAAAACCCACTTCTAGTCATCTACATCAAGGATACAAGGTGGTGCACATGAGGTCTCGTGACCAACAATTTCTGAACACTTGATAGAGGTTCGTATTGTATAGAGAATAAAAACTCCAAAAATGGAATTATTAAGTGATATTATAGATGTTACAGTCCACAAAAATCAATTGGGAGGTTTTATATACATTTGAGACAATAATTTCCTCATTTTCAATTCTTATATATAACTCAACCTCAAAATTTTGAGGTGGTGTTTGAATAATTCAACTACAATTGAATGATATGAAATAATTCATAATATGTGGGTAAAATAGTACATTCTATACTCTTAAATGACTAACCAAAATACATATCACCATAACATTTTCAGGTTCCAATTCTGTATTAGTGAGAGAATATGACCTTCAATATTTTATTAGAGGTTGTAATTATATATTACCTCCCACAATCATTATTTTTTTGTGAAATGGCTCTCATATTTATCATGTTCTATGCAGTTGAAACACATCATTAAAGGATAGTATTTTATATTAACCTTCCTTTCATCCTCTACATTTTTGGGATTCATCATATCCCTTCAGAAATTATTAGAAAGATTCCCTATTCTTCAATATATTATGTACCTCTTGGTTTCCCTTAGATATTTTCCAAGTTATCCATCATAATATTTTGAAACAAGTGTATTTAGTTTTTTATTCCACCCTGGGATTTATCATCTGATCCATCCAAATTTAAATCCATTTTTTTATCCTAGACCTTGATACAAAAGATTGTATCTTATCAATAATTTAACATTTTCAGAAAATCAAAATATAACCCTACTATTATCAATGTCTAATGTCATATGCTCTTTTGGTAAAAAAACAGTCTATAAATGAATTGACACCCAATGATTTCATTGTTCATTGAATTATTGGACGCATACCATGAATTCCATGTAATGCTTTGCTTATACAACCTAATATAATCAAATTATATTTTCTAGATCCCAAGGAAATACCTTTCCATCTCATAATGGAGCATTTAAGGAAACTAATAATTGAATTTTTTTTGAATGATTCATAATCCTGGAATCAATTTTATCCTTAGAATTTTTTGTTTTCTTATTGTCCATGATAGATCATAATCCAATTCACATCGATATAACAATAACATGAATTTCTATCACTATGAGGACTGAAGGACCGATAATATATTCTCATTTTATTTAATCCATTTTTCTATGTTAATGTGATCAAATGCCCCAATAAAAATAGGTGGCCTTTTTCAAAAAAATTAATCAATCAGAACATTATATATATTATGAGGAGGAGGGAGTTACACATGATTCATGTTATTATTTATATATTGATCTAGTTATCTCTTTTCTATCATGATGTTTTTATCTCATGGTCCTATTAGATATAATATTCCATTAATAAAATAATCACATTTCCTATAACATTGATGGTTTTCATGTGTTCTCTGATTTCAATCCATTAACTATTATGAAGATTATATTTGGGGGGGCGGGCATGAATAGTTTCATAAGATGAATATAAAGATAGATTATTGAAAATATATGGATAAAATTTCAATTGAAAATTATATCCTAACTTGTTTTTCCAAATGATTACATCTAGGTTATCCATTGTGATAGAATTATCCTAAGGTTTATTAATAATTTTTTCAATTCCAAATCCAAAAATTAAGTAGATCGTACCTCTCATGCTAACAATAACATTGCTATACATTTTACATACTATGTCATTATCTTAATAATTGTTAACAATGAAATATAAACCATGGATAATAAAATCTAGTGTATTTGTATGATTAGGTACATAAATACGAAAATATGATAATAGATTAAAACAAAATTATATCTGTAACAACTGGGTCCCAGTGACAGCACATACACCCCGCCCTTAACATGACCGTTAGGTCCTGGCCCACAAGGTACCACCAGTTATCCCACAGACACGTGGGGCCCACCCCAGGGTCCACCCACAAGCCCGAACAGATCATCTGACAAATGACAGTCCCCACATGCCAACACATTTCCTTTCAGTATGCTTTGTCCTCACTCGCACACATCCTGAGAAACTTCCCAGAAGGTCACCCATCCTGATCACTACTCCAGGCCAAGCACGCTTAACTGTGGAGTTCTAATCAGACGCTCCTGAAAATGAAGGTGCACCTTATTGACATGAATCATATCATTTAGTCATTTAACCCTTTATCATTCTGGGGAGTTATAATTACCCCCCTTTAGGGAACAACGCCCTCGTTGTGGGCCCTACATCTCAACCCAGCCAGTGTACCACACTTAAGGTTGGGTTTCTCCTCTGATACCAAATGTAACAACTGGGTCCCGGTGACAGCACAGACACCCCGCCCTTAACATGACCGTCAGGTCCTGGCCCACCAGGTACCACCAGTTGCACCGCAGACATGTGGGGCCCACCCCAGGGTCCACCCACATGCCCGAACGAATCATCAGACTAATGACAGTCCCCACAGGCCAACACATTTCCTTTCCAGTATGCTTTGTCCTCACTCGCACACATCATGAGAAACTTCCCAGAAGGTCACCCATCCTGATCACTACTCCAGGCCAAGCATGTTTAACTATAAAGTTCTAATCAGACAGGCTCCCGAAAAGGAAGGTGCACCTTGTTGACATGAGTCATATCATTTAGTCATTTAACCCTTTATCATTCTGGGGTGTTACAATATCAATCATCCATGATGAGGTCTTATGTTTGAATGTGTTGTCAAATCATCAAAGGGTACCATAGGGAATGGTAATATTAAATGGGATGTTATAAAATACTAAGATGGCAATAAAAAAAGAAATAAATTAGAGAACATGGGTTACACATCACAATATGATGACATTGAAATACTAGGAACATGAATTAACATTTGGATTCATAATATATAGGACATAAGATCATTTAATAATGTAAAAAATAGGAATATGGAAGAAACAAATCACATTATATAAACATGAGTCAATGCTAACTACCAATAATATATGACATGGTGGAAAAAGTCCAAAATGGAAATCATGATTACTCTTTTTACCAACATGATTTATCATTAGACGAAACATTATCCAATGAGTTGTAATTATATTAGGGTTCAACCATTTTAAAATGTTCATGAATATGTTTTCACATGAAGAATCAAATAGAATGAAAAATCATAAGTGTTATATATATAATGAAATGGGAATCATAATCATGTTATAGGGAATAAACAAATGTAATATCAAAATAGTATCCGTGAATGAATATATTTAAATAAAACATGGAAATTAATAAGGGAAAATAGGAGTTTATCATGACAAATTATGTCTATATGAATTGAAAACTTGTAAAAATAGTGTTTAAGAAACTTTATAAATCATCCAATTTTGTGAGGTATAATTAAAAATATTAATTAGTATTTCAAACGAAAATATGAAGAGTTACTTGTTAAAAAACATAAGTGATCAATGACAGGTTTTCATGTTTTTTAAATTTTATAAAAAAAGATGGCTTAAAACTTATTAGAGTGTGAACTTGAAAATGGATTGGAAATTGGGGTGTTCCCTTTTATCAGGCTTGCATATCAGGAAGAATTGATAAGGGAACCTTATAAATATATAATTTCACAATCAAATAATGAATAATTGGACTATTTACATGTGATTAGAACATTAACAAATAGTGAATGATGAGTAAATAAGAATAATTAAAAATTAAATTGGCTAATTTTGAAGGAAATAACATCCCAATGGGAAAACATGGGTTTAGATTTAATTCCTTACTATATGTCTGAAACTATTTGGAACATATACATAATGTCCTTGATAACACAATTAGATCATTTAATTAATTAATTCAGTAAATATATTATATGTATTCTACTAAATATAACTTTATTATGTCCAATCATGTATTTTTCGAGATATAATATCATATTATGTGTTCCAAGAGAGATCGATTAATTCATTTATGATTAGTTCCTTTGAGTATAATTAGGGAAATTATGTCAAATAGATGAAAAATACCATAAGTTGATTTATTTGATATTGATACCCTTGCTAATTTTAAATGGTACCATATAATCATTTTTATTCACAAATGATTTTGATTAATTAAAAAATGATAATGAAGAACGTTTGATTATTTTATTCAATTTTCAATTATTATTAACCAGTTAAAAATTAATATTTAAAATTATAAAAATATATTAGAAACATTACTTAAATAAATTTTAATATACATATTAATAAAAATTAATAATTTTAATGGTTTATGACCATCCATAAAGGTGAAAATATAGAAATAAAAAATTTCATCCATGAAGGCGGTGATTGAACACATCACAAACGATTTTTTTATTATTTAAATAAAAATTGAGGATGCCAGATTTCATGATGGATATATCATTTGCATATTTAAATTAAATTATAAGAATGATACTATAGTTTTCATGTTACTTTGGATTGTGGAGTAAAGAATAAATTTAAATAGGAATTGTGGGGGTGTTTCACTTTATAAATAATAGCTGACAAAAAACCTCCTTAACCCACTTGAAATTGGTCTTTTGGAGAAACTAGTAAGAAAATAATTTTTGGAAGATGATTGGAAGAGAAATTGATCAAAATATTATAGATAAACATTTCTTAGTATCTATGAGTATAATACTTGGTGAGTGCTGGTATTTATAGGGGTGAGATGGGTGTTTTAGATTATTAGATTCATTATTATACTATTTTTGCTCAAGACTCTCTAGAGTGTTTATTATTTAGATGAAGAATAGTATCTATTGAATGTTAATTCAAAATAATGGGTGTTGTCATTATTAATTACTCTAAAATTCATGTATTTTTCATAAAATGTTAAATAAAATATTAATCATATTTCATTATTCATTATTTTTTTTACTATTTTCTTAAAATGCCAAAAATAAACCCAAATGTTTTTCCATGTGTATATTTAAAAATGGATTCCATTTTATAAAATTTTTACTATAAATATTAGAAATTTTATTTTTTAAAATCAACATTTATTTGAAATACACTGTATAAGAACCTAGTTCTTCATTTGAGGTATGCTTTTCCTTTTTCTGGGGTTTTTGGAAAAAATAAAGTTTCTTGACATTTTTGAAGTGCACATCATGTACTTTCCGAGTACATGCTGTGTACTCTTTTCCCGCTCGAAGTCGTGTGATAGACGCTCCCGGGCCAGACACATGGTGTGTATGGTTAATGTGGAGGCCGATTTTAGCAGAGTACAAAAAGACCTAGTAGACGCTGTGTACTCTAAAAGTACATGCCGTGTAATTTCTTTTTTATTTCATTAATTGGACCGGGGTCATGCCTAATGCTCATTAACGTCTTCTTCTCCGCATAATTCCATCCAGAGCATCCGAGGAGGTCGATTCTTCTCTGAGCCACCGATCTGTCACCGGTTGTCCAAATCGAACTCCATCGATTTCAGAAGATTCGCAGCGGTGAGTTCTTGGCTCTTCTTTGGCCTTGTTTCCTGATTCTTCCTCTCGTATGGGTTATCTGAGGTTGAACATTTTAATTTTTTTTTGCAGATCTACTCCATTCTAGGCCGATTCATGGGAAAAGGTTCCAGTATATCGATCTTTGAGGATTGAGGTAGGTGGCTTTTTGCCCTACATTGAAGTTCTTTGATTTTTGGTTGCAAAAGTGTCGCATACCCTTGTATCGAGTATCCCAGGCTTAGGAATGTGATCCTATTGTTTGTTTTACCTATATTTCATGTTATCTTATGATTAATTGTTGCTAATATATTCTTGGTTGCATGTTTGAGGATCACCCCACGGGTGTTTCTCCCCTTTTTTGGTTGTTTATTTCCATTTGGAACAGTTTTTCTGTGAGGCAAACCCTATTGGAATTTTAAGTTTACTTTTTATCACTGATTTCATGAATTTCCTTCTATTTAAATGCTTTTGATGCATTGGTAGCTATTAACCAAGTATTTCTTGAACATACATTGGGCTGCTGACTATCGATTACGCACGACCGGACTGCTCAGGGCTGTGAGAACCTGGTGCAGGGGATCAAAGAGGCAATAGAGGATTCAGTGCTTCCCTAGAGGGTCTGTTGGTTTTAGTTTCATATGAAGGACCTACAGGAATTGGAGTTTGTGCTTCCCAAGAGTGTTCTTAGTTTACCCATTCATTGTTACCACATGAGGTATTAGACGTAAGTGCTTCCTCAGAGAGTCTATAGCTATCATTGCAAGACCATAGGGGAATTGACGTGAGAGCTTCCTAGAGTGTATATGGCTTGTTTGATTACTGGACTATAGGGGTCTGCTAGTTTGAGCCACCCAGAGGGTCAGTGTGAATTTTGTTGGTTGGTTGTGACGAGACCACCAACCCAAAGAACAAGCTTTGGTTTTGTACTGCTTTGGTTTAGGTAGTCTTTTTAGATACCTGTTGTGATACGTGCTTTACCTTGGAATAGCTAACTTTATAGTTTTCCTTTGTTGTTTAATTAAATTAATGTGAATGGTAATTGGTAGGAATAAATACTGGTGTACACCTAGTTTATTACTATATTTATTTTTCCTTTACTTTGCTATATTAATCACTGATAGTAGGGAAAAAATCATGTGGTGGTTTCCTAAAAGGATTTGTCTCACACCCTGTTTGGGTCCTTCTTTTTGGCCAAAACAGATTATATGGTTGCAAGTGTAGATAGGGATTGTTGCCCTTCTACCTCAGGAACTTGATTGCTGGTTAGAGGAGGAGAGCATGGGATCGGGCTTTGGATCACGATGCTGCTGGAGTTACTGATTACGTTTAGTAATTTGGTTTCAGTTTTATTTCAGCATGTTGTTTTGTTTACTGCTTTCCATAGATACATGTACCGTTCTGCATCATTATTATATCAGACATTGCTTCTACTTTTAGTTCAGTTGGTGTATGTTGTTTACTGCTTCTGCTATTGTTTATGTTTGTTCTTCCGTTGTATACTTACCAAATGAGGGTGTAGTTTCCAAATAGACTCACAAAGGCCCTCGCTTCTAGTCGGAATCCTCTGGTGTTTGGGGAAACACACTTGAGGTCATGTGGAAAACCGGGTATGGGGCACAATTATGTGGCTCCGGATTCAGGTCGTTACAAAGTGGTATCATAGGAGTTTTCTTCTTTTCTATTTCCTTACTGTTTTTGTGACCACATATAGGGATAGGAAGAAATGGGTAGTAAGTAATTAACTGTGCCCGGGAGTAATTAACCTGTGTACAGGGAAAATCTATATTACCCAGTAATTTCAATTTTCAGTTTTTGCATGTGTTGCAGTTTATTATAGTTCACCGTTGGGTGATGCACAATTTTTGGGATTTTACAGTTTATATGAATGTGGTTCTATTTTGTTTCAACCCGATGAGATGACGGTGTGCCATATCATTCATAATATAGGTATTGGGTAGGAAATCACATGTCATGCATTTTATCATTCCATCTAGGGTACATTAGAATTTCATGCTGTTGTGATAGATTCCGTGAAAAAATATGCTTGTTGTTGTAGTGATAGTTGTTGTGACAGACATACATGTGAAGTTTTTTTAATTGATATATGAATTTTAATTATGCCAAGCTTTGATTCGCTGGGAGTATGCCCTGCCCACAGATCGTAATTTGGCACATAGATTTTTTTTTCAGTGTTTTTGGAATTCGGTGCAGTTTCTGAGCTACTGCCCAGAAAAACCCAGAAAACACGGCGTGTACTTAAAAAATACACGTCGTGTAGTTTTTAAACTGTGTTACTAACGGTGTGAACATAGACACGTGGTGGTGGAGATTCTTTGGGGACACGGAGTGTACCATAAGTACACGCCGTGTAGTAGTCGACCATGTACACGGCCGTGTCACTAAAAACATGGGTCGGGGGAAACTTGTATTGTACATGCCGTGTGTTATAAGAACACGCCGTGTAGTTTTCTTCTGGTTACCAAACCATGTCACGAACAAAACGGGTCGCTGTTATCATTTCTTATAAACTCCGTGTTTGTTCGGAACACGCCATGTAGGGGTCAGCCGTGTAGGCGGCCGTGTAACTGCTACACGGGTTGCCGAAACATGTCTAGTACACGCCATGTCCTTAGTGAACATGCCGTGTAGTTAAGAATTAGGAGGACCATATAGGTTATCCATGTAAAGATACTCAGGGAGGGGAGTGCAGTTCAAGTACACACCATGTTTTGGAACAACACGTCGTGTAGTCTGGGATGTTACATGACCAGTGGTGGCAGAGTTACATTCCCATGTGGAAGGCTTAGTAAACACACCGTGTAGTTTAAATACACAATGTGTAGTCATGTTTTGAAAACACAAGTGTTTCCCTCTCATGTTCCTGTTTTGTACTCTTGTGTTTTATGTCCTTGTTAATCCTAAATCTGAGGTGTGATTTTGACCTTTCAAGGCCATGGCACCAAGATGTCCTCCTGTTGCACGCCAGGAACCAGACAGTGACCATACGCCTGATATGGCAGTCTAGGGACTACCAGTAGTTCCACCGATTGTTCCAGACATGGTAACTACAGTGATTCCAGACACTGGTGATGGCACTCAGTTCAGAGAGGGTTTCATGAGGTTCATTCAGACCTTCCAGGGTTCTCAGCATCCTGCCCCGTCTATGGAAGAGCTAAAGCGAGTCCAGTAGAAGCAGCATCCCACCTTCACAGGGGATGGAGGACCTCAGGCTGCAGAGTCATAGAAAGAAACTATGCTTTCCATCTTCATGCATCTGGAGACACCCCCAGGCAGAATGGTGAAGCTCTCGACTGCCATGCTGCGAGATTCTTCCAAGAGATTGTGGGATGTAGTCTCGCGGGCAGGGTGCCAACAGACTATGGCTTGGGACGAATTCCAGTGTACGTTCTATGACCACTTCTATCCGTCGATGCTGAAGGACAACATGGCCTGAGTGTTCATGAACTTGAAGTAGGTTACTCTTTCAGTTATGGATTATTCCTCTAGTTTCAATGATTTATAGAATTTCACTCCTGTTCCAGGAAATGAAGATCTATTTTTGGCAAGGAAGTTTGAGGAAGGACTCAATCCAGAGATCAGATCATAGGTGAACGTCTTCCAGTTGACTTCTATTACCCAAATATTCAACCATGCACTGATCACCGAACATAATCTGAGGGAGACTGGAACTGTGGACCAGGGTGGTTCAGCATCCAAGACTGAATCATAGAATACTGACTTCAAGAAATGCCACTGAGAGTCTACTCGAGGTGACTCGAGGAAGCGAGGTAATTCTTCTAGAAGATGGGATCTTCCTTCTGGCAACTAGGTGGTGTGCTAACTATGTATAAAGAGTGGGCATAAGAAGCCTCGGTGCCCGAGAGATCCAGTGGAGTGCCGAGCATGGGCAAGATTGGTCATCTATTACGTTTTTGCAGGGTTCTTCTTCTAGCAGCTAGTGAAGGAGGACCAGTTTCTACTCCTCGTACAAGAGCAGGATTATCAGTTCCACAGTAGACTGGGGGATGAAGTTCTACAGGTCGTTCAGGCCAGGGTAGAGGTCATGGACGCGGTGGTCAGGCTCAGGGAGGATCAACTCAGGGATATCAGGCTGCTACACAGGGTCACAGTACTGGCCAGACGTTTGCGGTATAGCAGATCCATCGGTAGCAGGATCTTGGATCTTCCAAATTTTGAGGTACGATCTTAGTAGCCTCAGTTTTATCTTCTACAATTTTTGATAATGGAGCTTCTCATAGCTTTATTTCTATGAACACTATGGAGAGCCTTAGACTAACTGTCCAAACATCGGATGATACTCTGGCATAAGACACTCCTCTAGGACATAGAACTACTAGTGTGCGTCAGTGCAAGGAGTGCCCCCTTCAGGATGGTGGGTGTCACTTCTTGTGGGATCTTTATGTCCTTGAGATGATGGGCTATGATTTCATTCTCAAAATTGACTGGCTAGTTCCCTTTCAGACCATTGTCGATTTTTATCGCCGCAGGATGAGTTTCACGTCACTAGAGGGCGGGTCCTTTCATCACAACGGGGAGTGCGATGTACAGGAAAGCAGAGCTGGACCAGAGCATCATGGGTTTGGCAGTGTCACTGACCAGATTTCTAGTTTATATATGAATGATCGGGGGACTTCTCAGATGGACTTCCCTCAGGTAGTTGATTGTTTTCCGGATATCTTTCCAGAAGACTTTTTAGGGTTGCCTCTGGAGCATGAGATAGACTTCTCTGTTGTGCTTGTTCCAGGAGTAGCACTGGTATGCATTCCTCCTTATAGGATGACTATACCTGATTTGAATGAACTCAAGAAGCAGTTGGAGGAGTTTTAGGCGAAGGGTTTTATCTGACCCAGTACTTCCCCATGGGGTTCGTCTGTGTTTTTTGCGAAGAAGGCGGATTGTACCTTATGGATTTATGTGGACTATCAGAAGATGAACTAGTTGAATGTCAATAACTGATATCCATTGCCAAGGATTGATGATATTTTTGATCAGCTTCGATGATCCAGGGTATTCACGAAGATCGACTTGAGATTCGACAATCATCAGTTGCGGGTCAGACCATCTAATAAACCTCCCACATCTTTCCAAAGCAGGTATGGTCTGTATGAGTATCTGGTTATGTCGTTCGGTCTCCTGAACGAACTAGTGGTTTTCATGGCACTGATGAACAATGTTTTCCATCCTTACTTGGACTCTTTCACCATTGTATTTGTGGACGATATCTTGGTGTACTCTCACACATGACACAACCATTCTACCCATCTTGAGATCGAATTGAGTACACTGAGAGAGCATCAGTTATATGCTGAGCTCTCAAGGTGACACTTCTGGATGGACGAGATTCACTTCCTGGGCTATGTCATCTCTTAGACATGCATTTTAGTAGATCCAAATATGGTGAGAGCAGTAGTTACCTAGGAGCAGCCGAAGATTTTCTTTTAGGTACATAGTTTCTTGGGAATGGATGGTTACTGCAGGAGGTTTATACAAGACTCCTCAATTATAGAAGTTCTGTTGACCGGCTTCACTAAGAAAGGTGTGATGTACGTTTGGTCAGAAGCATGTGACTCAGCCTTCCAGGAACTGAAGGGGAGATTGTCTTAAGCACCGATTCTAGTCCTTCCAGAGCCGGGCAAGAGTTATACAATTTTATATGAAGCATCTTGAATAAGGATTGGAGTAGTTCTTATGCTGGGAGATCATGTTGATGCGTACGAATCTCGACAGTTGAGGACACATGAGAAGAACTATCCTACGCACGACCTGGAGTTGGCTAAAGTTGTTCATGCCTTACGTTGTTGGAGAAAATATCTCATGGGAGAGAATTTTGTGGTATATAATGACCATAAGAGCCTAAAGTATATTTTAGCACAGTGTGACTTGAATCTCAGACAACAGAGGTGGGTCGAGTACCTAAATTCATTCAACATCGAGCTTGCTTACACGCCTGGGAAAGGAAATGTTGTCGCTGACGCACTGAGCAGGAGGACTCAGTTGAAGGTAGTTCAGGAGGGCATTAGTGAGTGGAAGCTTATAGCTCTGTTATCTGAGATGCATTTGGAGGTTCATGATAGACAGGGGAAGACAGTTCTTTCTTCTATATCTGTTACCTCTACCATTTTAGATCGAGTTCGAATGAGGCAGCTATCAGACCCAGAAGGCCTAGTCCTATGGGAGGGTGTGTCCGATGGAGACCTTACTCCAGGGATGAAAGTGGGTTATTATGAGGTTCAACGTTTTCATGGTCACGTATGGGTTTCAGCGGACATACGTGAGGAGATGATGCGGGAGTTTCATGCTTCATCTTGAGCTGTTCATCTAGGAGTCACCAAAATGTACCGAGACTTAAGTCGTCAGTATTGGTGTCCAAGTATGAAGAATTATGTGGCTGATTTTGATTTGCGGTGTTCTACCTGTCAGCATGTGAAAGCAAAGCATCAGTTGCAATTAGGGATTTTATAGTAGTTACCCATTCCTGAGTGTAAATGGAATTATGTTTTGATGTACTTCGTGACAGGGTTACCAAGATCACCTCGATGAAAGGATTCGGTTTGGGTTGTAGTGGACAAGCTCACGAAGGTTTCACACTTCTTACAAATAAAGGAGACCTTCAGTGTTGATGAGATGAGATGGTTGTACATCTGTGAGACTGTAAGTCTGTATAGAGTTCCACACACCATCGTTTTAGACAGGGATTCACGTTTTATATCGCACTTCTGGAAGGGGATACAGAGGGATTTGGGTACACAAGTACTTTTGAGTACAACATACCATCCCCAGACTGATGGCCAGTCCAAGTGTAAAATTCAAGTTCTTGAGAATATGCTACGAGCTTGTATTATAGATTTGGTTGTATATGGGAGAAGCATATTCCTCTGGTGGAGTTCGCCTACAACACCAGTTTTCACACAACTATTCAGATGGCACCTTACAAGGATTTGTACGGTAGGCCATGATGATCACATTTATATTGGATGGATGCAGGAGATGAAGGTTTGTTGGGACCTCATGTTGTTTATGAGGCCTCAGAGCATATAGAATTGATTCGTAAGAGGATGGCTGCTGCATAGTCTCTGTAGAAATCTTATCCTGATCAGTGGAGACAACCTTTGTAGTTCAAGGTCCAAAATCTAGTTTTCCTGCGCGTTACCCCGAGGTTGGGACGTAAGGTGATTAGGAGGCCGGGAAAGTATTCACTGAGATAGTTCATGCCGTTGGAGGTTTTGGAGAGAGTAGGGCTGGTTGCTTACAGGTTGCAGTTACCTCAGAGGTGCCAGGTCATGCACGACATCTTTCATGTTTCTCAGCTTCGACGGATTTTCTCATACCCGTCTCCTGTTTTTCAACCTGAGGAGGTTGAGATGAAGCAGGATGCATCTCTAGAGGAGCATCCTATCAGGATTATCTATTAAAGTATGAAATTTCTCTGTGGCTGGTCTGTTCCTCTCGTATGGGTGCTTTGGCAACACGGGCGAGTGTAGGATGAGACCTGGGAAAGGGAGGCTGATATGCGATCGTAGTGGCCAGAGTTGTTCTAGGTTCCTTCTTATATGCCTCATTAAGGAAATTAGGGGAATAATTTCATTAAGGGAGGAAGTTTGAAAGAACCCAAATCTTCATTTGAGGTGTGTTCTTCCTTTATTTGGGGTTTTTCGAAAAAATAATGTTTCTGGAAATTTTTGAAGTACATGAAGTGTACTTTCTAAGTTCACACCATGTACTTTTTTCCCGCTCGAAGCCGTGTGCTGGTCGTGCCTGGGCCACACACACGGTGTATAGGGGTGACGTGGAGGCCGATTTTGGTGGAGTATGGAATGACCTAGTATACGACGTGTACTCTAAAAGTACACACCATGTAATTTCTTTTTTTATTTCATTAATCTGACTGGGGTCGCGCCTAATTCTCATTAACATATTCTTCTCCACCTAATTAAATATAGAGCATCCATGGAGGCCGATTCTTCTCCAATCAACCGATCATTCCCCGGTTGTCTGAATCGAACTCCATCAACTGCAGAAGAATCGCAGCGGTGTGTTCTTGGTTCTTCTTTGACCTCTTTTCCTGATTCTTCCTCTCGTATGGGTCATTTGAGGTTGAACGTTTTAAGCGTTTTTTCAGATATACTCCGTTATAGGCCGATTCACGAGCCAAGGTTCAAGTATATCGATCTTAGTGGATTGAGGTAGGAGGTTTGTTTCCCTATGTTGATGTTCATTGAGTTTTGGATTCAAAAGTTCCAGATACCCATGTATCTGGTATCAGGAGTTTAGGATTTTGATCCTATTGTTTTTTTCCCTAGATTTCTTGTTAGCTTATGATTATTTTTTTATAATATATTCTTGGTTTCATGTTTGAGGATCACCCCACAGGTGTTTCTCCCCCTTTTTGGCTGTTTATTGCTGTTTGGTACTGTTTTCCTGTGAGGCAAACCCTATTGCAATTATTAAATTACTTGTTATCACTGATTGAATAAATTTCTTGTTATTTAAATGCTTTTTATGCATGGTAGCTATTAACCATGTAGTTGTTGACCTTACATAGCGCTGCTGACAGACGATTATGCACGACTGGACTGCTCAGGGCTGTGAGAACCTGGTGCGGGAGATCAAAGAGGGAATAGACGATTAAATGATTTCCTTGAGGGTCTGTTGGTTTTTGTTTTATACATAGGACCTACGGGAATAGGACTTTGTGCATCCCAATAGTGTTCTTAGTTTACCCACACATTGATACCACAAAAGGAATTAGACATAAGTGCTTCCTTAGAGATTCTGTAGTTGTCGTTGCAAGACCATAGAGGAATTTCCATGAGAGCTTACCAGAGTGTATATGCCTTGTTTGATTACTGGACTATAGGGGTCTGCTAGTTTGATCCACCCAGAGGGTCACTGTGAATTTTTTTGGTTGGGTGTGACGAGTCAACTAAGACAAAGAACAAGATTGGGTTTCGTACAACTTCTATTTTGATAGTCTTTTGAGACACCTGTTGTGATACTTCCTTTACCTTGGAATATGGAAATTTCTAGTTTTCCTTGTTCATTTAATTAAATGAATGTGAATGGAAATTGGTAGGATTATTTACTAGTGTACTCCTAGTTCATTATTTTATTTATTTTCCTTTACTTTTCCTATATTACTCACTGACAGTTGGGCACAAATCTTGTGGTTGATGCCTACTGGGATTATTCTCACTCCATGTTTGAGTCCTTCTTTTCAGCCCAAATAGATTATATGGTTATAGGTGTAGATAGGGATTGTGGCCTTTCTACATCATGTACATTATTTCTGGTTGGAGCAGGAGAGCATGTGACCGGGCTTTGGCTTGTGATGCTGCTGGAGTTTCTGTTTACGTTTAGTAATTTCGATTCAGTTGTATTTCAGCATGTTGTTTTGTTTACTGCGTTCCATAGATACATGTATCGTACTGCATTATTTTTATATCAGACATTGATTCTAATTGTAGTTCAGTTGTTGTATGTTGTTTACTGCTTTCGCTATTGTATATGTTTATTCTTCTATTGTATACTTACCAAATGAGGTCATAGTTTCCCCACAGACTCACAAAGGCCCTTGCTGCTAGTCGGCAACCTCTGGAATTTGGGGAAATGACCTTGAGGTCATGTGGCGAACCGGGTACGGGGCCCAGTTATGTGGCTCTGGATTCGGGTCGTTTCACACTAATTTTAATTTTAGAATATATTTCATGAAACCATGAATAATTAATTATGTTATCATAAATTTATTTTATAACCCAAAAAATTTATTAAATTATTAATGTATTTTATGAAAATAACAATCATTTAAGTTTATATATTAATTAAGAAATTTTAAAAAAACACATACATTTTACCAAAAAAAACTGAAAAATTGATATATCTTTTAAAGGAACTTATTTATTTATAAAATACTATAAATATATCATATTTTCACTTATAAGATACCTAATATTATTTATACAATAATCGTTGATGTTAATATTTTACAGGTGGGATTTCTATTATTAATAGTCATATTACTATTCTAATGGTCAAGATACTGTTCCATATGTGTAGTTTCAATAATTTATAGAATCACATATTATTACATTTATTCATCATTTATAATGATTATATTATGTTATTTATGGGATTTTATGCTATTTATATTTTTTTATCATAATTATAAAAATTATTTTCAAATGATAAAATTTTGGGTCTTTAGCTGTGGTGTTTGAGACTGGTACATTTGTAGACCTAGATAAGGTTGATGTAGACATATATAGAACCCGTCCTCAAAATGTGTTTGATATTAGGATATTTCAATGTATAAAATGATATAATTGAAGGTTTATCAATGATTTATCTTGAATATCAGTACACTTTTAAGTACTAACAATCATTTTAGGTATGTTTCATTTATTAGACCAATGTGATGATGTGTTCCTTAATTTAAAGAAAAGGTATACAATAAATACAATACCAACACACCATGTGTCTTGGATTTGATATATATGGTACTTTGATTCATCCTATATTGGTTTGGGAGTGGTGAAAAAGAAAATATACTAGGAATTGGAAAGTGGATCTAAGCAGCAATAACCCCAAGAGTGGATATACCCTAAAAATTATACGGTGCTCACAGTTGTGGTCCACACTCTAAATTGTTAGTGGAACTGTCTCTTTGGTGAGAGATTTTTAGTTTATACAGACCAAAATAGACTTAAATATACTTTTGTTCAATGGTACCTAATCTGATGATGGTGGCACTAGTTTGTGTATTTATAGACATTCAGAAATTTTTCCACGTATGTTCATGGTAATGGTATCTTCATAAAAATAAACTGGTCTATATGAAAATAGGATGAGGAGAGGAGTGGTGAGAGGCCATTAGAGGAGAACTAAAACACAATGATCTTATTAGCCCAATGATGGATGGATTCTACAAAAGATCATCGATCGATGACTTCTGACCATTTCGTTATAAAATCATAACATCTGGAAGGTGTATAGGGTATTTATAAGTATGATCCATATTGTCCAGTGATGGATAAAATGTTGGGTGATTGTGACTGGATAAAAAATTTGAAATTGAATGTTGATGATGAAATATTGGTATTAGGGAGATTAGCAGTCAATGATTCCCTCAAAGATGAGCTTATGAGGGGTTACCAAACCTCTATATACCATGTTGATCCATTTTTGACCAAAAGGCTTGCTGAATTTGAGAGTAGTTTTGGTGACTATTTATGATGAGTGAAATTTATGGTTTTTTCACATCATTCCTTACATGTCTATGGCTGATGGACAAAAAAAAGGTCATGGTGGGTTAATATAGACACACCAAATACCAATGTGGATGTGGGAGGACGTCATGATGTACATTGTTATGAGTTTACCTAAGTCTTTGAGGATTCATTTAAATAGTCAGTGTGATTTTGGATTATCTTATTAACTCATCTCACTATGTATCAGTCAATGAGACTCAAAATGTAGATGAGAAGAGGAATAAATATGTCAGAGAGATCATATTAATGTATAGGGTAACATTGATAATTAGTTCACCTATATACACATCTTTGACAACATCATTCAGGTAGGGTGTATAAAATCCACTGGGAATCAGGTGATATTGAGCATGGTTTACTATCCCTAATCAATGGATAGTCTGAGAAAACTATTTTATTATTGTATTATATGATTCAAGCATACAATATAGACATTGGTAGTTTATGATATGGTCATCTAGGAATGATTTATTTCAATTTAAATAGCAGTTAATACGATATTATTCAGATGAACCCATATGACTTGCTTTGTGAGAGATCATTTAGATAACCACTTATTGGAATGAGATTGGTGATGCAGTAGTTGTGGGACTGATTTGGATCATGATTACTACATGAGATTTCATATGATTGTTAATTGGATAAGAAATTCTCAGAATATATAGAGATTATAATACTACCATAAGAGGATACCATATGAGTTAGATGCGGGATTTTTTTTCCATAATATTGACTCCTCGGTTATTGAATAAACTCTTGAGAAGAATATAACGATTCCTTCTATTTTTGTTGGACCCTTTAAGATCATTGAGGGGATATTTGTAGTTGTGTATATTATGGGCCTCGTATGTCTCTATCAATGTATGCCAACCATGTTCTATGTGAAAATGATTCAGAGGTACATACCCTTCTTTAAACATGTTAAATATTTTGTGGTTTGTAGATTATGAACATTGCAGATTATAGGGAGTGTCCAGTTAAGAAAATGTAAAGAATAAATATGGATCTATAAGGATATATTATATCGCTAATTCTGATATGTTGGAAACATTAACAGATCCATGTTGAGACATGGGATCATGAGTCCATTGTTCAATCTTATATGATTTAATTTCTTGAGAAAGACCGATGAGGTTACCTCTCTAAGAAGTGATGATGATAAAGGGGGATTATTGTAATATTATAAATTTTTAATGATAATAACACCATATAATAAATATTTTTAATGTTTTTTATTGAATTATAATTTTTTTTTATAAATTACACATAATAAAAAATATTTATGGTCTTGAGTAAGGGTTAAATCCTAGTGGGAATAATAGAATATTCTATGAATTATTTTTTGAGTTTGGTGCTATGTAAGAGATAACATCAAATTCCCATAGAGCCTCAACGTAGATGGAATAAAAATATTTAATATATTAAATTATGCACATTTGATTTATCCAAAATAATGAAATATCACCCAAATAGTGAATTTCATTATAAATATGAGATATCAATCAAGATCGAGACATAGTTTTTTCCTTGGGCGGTGTATAACATTTGTGTGTGTCATATGTATTGTTAGATCATATTGGATGTTATGTTAATAATTAATGGTAATGTATATTTATTTAAAATCATTAATTATATCGCATATGGTACATTTTATTATAAATATGAGAGAGATTTTAGGTGAAATATATGAGGTTTACCAATAGTAGTAAATAGATTTTAGGAAAGTAAGGTTTTTTGATAAATCACACAATAATATATATTTTATAATTAAATATATTATTATAAAATATTTTAATAATATATAATTAATATCTTTCAAATGGTGAATCATAAATTAAATATGAGACGACTCATATGTCTTAAACATGGTGTTAAACCTATGTGGTGCATAATTTTTATGCTCAAAGGTGTTTGTTCTGGTAATAGTAATTTTAATGTTAATTAATATTTATATTATATGATTTATTTTATCAATTTAGTTAATATATTTATTTTATTCACATTCTTCCTTAATTGGTCATCAAATACATTTAAAACCCTTTCTTGATTCAAACCCATGATTGGCCATCAGTTTGGACCATATAGAAACTATAATAACATTAATTAGGTGAATTAAAACCCTCTTATATCAAATGCTTGTTGATATAGTGGATTAATTTGGCGTTATAGATCATGAGTAGTGTAATATGGGTTTGAAAATTTTTACATCATCAGGGCTTAAATATTTGGTGAAATCATCGAATCTGACCTTACACATGACTCCCATGTTTTTAATAACTGATGAAATAATGATATATGTTTGAGATTATAGGAACATGAAACCTCCTCATACATCTCCAAGGTCTATGTGTGACTTCCTATGATTTAATTATTATTTATTTATTTTATATATTTGCTTTATTTTTGAAATTCTAGATTAAAATATGTATTACTATAAAAAAATTTATAGTAAAGTATTAAAAAGAGAAATATTATCAAATGAAATTATCGAAAATTATCAAATGTTAATTTTTACGAATTAACAAATGATAAATTAATATATTTATCTAAATAAAAATGTGATAAATTTTTATAAGATAGTTATCCATACGAAAAATAGATTGCGTAAATGATTTTTCGTGGAATTATAATTCTTAAATAATCCATGACATAAAATTAATGATCACACGTAATATGTAATTCATTTTTAAAACAAGAAACCAGGTTTTGGTACTCGAGATCCTTAATGAAACTGAAGCATTGATGTGTTGATTATTATGGTAATATGATCCCCAAAAGTTGTTTTTTACTATTATTTTTTTACTCCATATATAGAAACATATACGGTGGATTCTCTTTACCTTTTCCATCAACAAAATTTTATGTATAAAGTTCGTTAATTTTTTTTTCATTGCAACACATATTTTTAAAATATTATTCATGTGTAGACATGATTGACTAATATTCTAGATAACGATCACATGTGGTTGTGGGTGTAACCCTAATTACATTATGTGACACATGGGGCCATTTTTTAATTTGTAGCTTATTATTCATGTTCAATTTTTATCACTTGTATTGTTTTTATACATTACACAGGATTATGTTCTATGTTTGTATCCCATGATGTGGTGTGATTTAATCCAGCAGATTAGTAGTTTAACTTCATTATATGATGATGTGTGATTCAAATGTTGATGTATATGATGTTGCTATATTTCCTAGTATCTTTTTTATTTATGCTATTATTTTATGAAAATGTATTGTTTTTCATTAGAGCATTAGTATGTGTACATTTGATAGGTGGCTATCATGATATGATTACATAGTTTTGGGTGTGTCCATGATGTACGGTGATGATAATAATGATGTATGATAACATTACCAATGTAATCTACATGGTGGCTTCTGGATTTCTAGTTGATCGATGGCACATGATGCCTTACTAATTCTGAGTATAATCATGTTCCACTTGAATTAATAGTACTACCAAATTCTTTGGTTATTGTGGGTAGGTTGTTTTCAATTGAAACCATGTGTATCGTGAGTTAGAAAATATTATACATGTGAATTGTAATGATATTTTCGACATACCACATATATCCAGAATGGAGCTAAAGCATGTATTATATGTGGATTTTGGTGACTTGTTTAGTGCCCGAATGCATGGTATTTTAGTAGGGTTTATATTGTTATTAATTATATAATATTATTAGGAAATACACTTTTATAACGGTGGACATCATGTTGTAGACAAATTGGTTATTCCCTACCGAGTCTTGTATTCACAACCTAATTGAGAATTCCAGTGCACTTTTCGATAATATGGGGGATCTAACCATGTAAAAAAGGCACTTCGGTGAACTATTGATATGAAGAGTTTTGAGATACTGGCCAGTTATGGTAGACATCATTGGGTCCATCAATTTAATTCTTTTTTTTCTAGATTATTTATACTATTTATGCATTCAACATTGATATATTATTTATTTGTATTAAATATATTGATTTTTGACCTTTCTACATGTTTATAGTAAATATTTATTATATTACTTATTATTGATTATCCATCATATGACTTGATATTATGGGTGTTGACTCTCCACCAACAACCTCATTACCTCACAACTTGCCAGAAACCTCTTGGATATAGAGAGGCTTTCATGAGGTAATGTAGCATCCATCTTGGGTATAGTGGTTCTAATCAATATGTTACATATTTGATAGAGAAAATTAATAAATAAATAACCTTTGAAAATAAAAATCATTAATCATTCATAATAATTATCAATGAATAGATGATATTTAGATTACTATAAAAAAATAGGTTTTAAAAATGAGTTTTTGACATTTGTTACATTATCTTATACATATATTTTATAAATAATTAAATTTAATAGTATTTACCCATGTTGAAATATTTACGATTCTTTTTTTTCATTGAAAAATAATGAATATAAAATATATAATTGTTACTATTAGTGTCATTTTTATAGTCATTTTCATATTATCATTAACCTTAATTTCAATATTTAATGAAGACCATATTTAAAATAATTAAAAAATAGTTAATTTTAATAATCGAGAAAAATAAAAGTTAACTATTTACTAAATATGAACATATTAATTAAAAATAAGGAATCTATTTTTCATTATAATATTTTTATAAGTAAAAGACATTAATTTAAGAATAACACTCAATAGATAACAAGAAATATTATATTAAAATCCTTATAAATGAAAACAATTCAAGCACAAAAACACCTCAATCTCCTAGGTCTGAAAAGAATTCCACATCACCCCAAGGGATAACCTACAAAACCATCTATTTTAAAAACATCATTTTTATATATATATGGGACTACTAGTAGTATAATAAAAATAATTTTAAATTGAGACAACATTACAATATTATTAAACCATGTATTTTTAATAAAACCCAACATAGTTTCTAATAAAATGAAGTATATTTCACTATTAATAGGTTATTCAAACATTTCATAAAAAAACAAACAATTTTCAATATTCATAAATTTGATTTTTGATTAATAAAATTTTACCAAATTTTGTAAATAAAATTTAAAAAAAGACATAAAAATAAATTATAATATTTTTACATTGTAGTCAATAAAAACCATTTTATAAGAACATGGATTCTTTTAGAATATAACTAATTTACATAAAAATGGTTGATTATTATATCGTAATTATTTAATAACTCAGTATATATTAGTTCATATATATTTTCTAATTATGATATTCCCATTAATAAAAACCAATACAAGGACTAGGTTATAATGGACATATTAAAATAATGATATTTTGTGTTTTGTTTGATCATGTTATCTCATGTTGTATTCAATATAGAACATAGAGTTCCATTAAAAGATATTATCTTGTTACCTTATGGATATGATTATTAATCCAAAAACCATCTATTATTTTTATATATGTTGTTTTAAATGTTAATTTTACTTTATTTTCATGTGATATATAAATATATTTTAATCATTAATTAATATAGATAGTTGTTGAAGAAAAATTTGATTATGAATTTTATCGATCAAAATATATAGGACGAATGCATTGGAAATGAAATGATTAATGGGGATATAAATTATATTACTGAACGTGGCTTCGAATTGCCTCATGAGAAAAACTAGGTTTCTATAATTTTCAACGGGTTTTTGGTTCCATTATTTCAATAGATTAAAAAGACGATAATCAAGGACTTTATGGTAATTTTATTTTTATATCTACAATCATGATTTCTATTATTAATCATTTAATTCTTTATGAATCATGTTATAATAATAAATGGGATTACAAAATTTATATTATACATTAATACATTTTTTTATCATGTACTTGATTATATTTGTTTTGATATCATTTTTATCAAAATTTTATTGATTATCTCTTATTTAATCAGGATTACGAATCATGTACTTAAAGCAAACTAACAATTTGATATCACTTGTTTTTTTTCCCTTTACGCTTATTTGAAGATGATATAATTTTAGTATATTCAAAGATAATGTTTTTTGTATTTAATTACAAATATAATAAATGAGAATCATGTCTTTATATGGTTAATAAAGGCTACTACACATTTTGGTCACTCAAGATGATATTGGTTGTACCATATGCCAATTTAATAATGTAACTAGAAACTCTAGGCTTCATGTGTCTAGTCTTTTACCTTAATATCCATATTTACTAAATTATAATTAATAGTTATATTAAATATTGAATTTTATCATCATTATTTGTTTTCATTTCTTCCAATTATAAACTTTATGTTCATATTTTAAATATTTTCTCCTCTTACATAATTCAGTAATGTTAGTTCAGTCAATTTCATTATAATACATTTTTTTACCATGATCATATATATTTTATAAAATAGTTCAATTTTTTATACCATTTCATATTATTATAAAAATCAATATTAAAATATAACATAATGTATACCATTTAATATGTTCCACATTGATGCACACAATTTGTAAAGTTATATTAATACGATATTTTTAGTATATGAATATTACTATAACTATTTATTGAAAATATTACATAACAAATGTATAATATTTTCATTAAATAACATTAATGGTTCGCTAATATAATTTATATATATTATATAAATTCATCAATATAACTTTTAGTCGACAATAGATATAAATGATAATAATTAACTGATAGAGGTGGTTGTCCTCTCATATACATGGATAAAAGATTTTTTAATCGAATAACTGATATAATGTTAGAAATAAAATATTATATAATTTTTCAACTGTTTAAATGTGATTTATTTTAAATTGTCTTATTAAATATTTTTATAAATAAACAATGAATGGTTGTGATGAAACCCCAAAATTTTCATTTCATGGAGCCAGTAATCCACACACACACAGTAAAACATAATTTTTATTTTTTCTTACTACAAGGAAAATAATAAAAATTGGTTTTAATAATATTATAAAGATATATCAGAATTTTGTTTATAATTACGATCTTATTTTACAATGTATATTTTTTTTAGAATCAACATAATAAGTATGAAATTTAAATAATGTTGTGTAACCTATGGTCATACATTAAACATTATCTTGATGATGTCCATATATTTGAGGGAATGTGACATTTTTTTGATGAAATTGGTCATTATGGAATGTTATGGAATTTAAGTGGATGGTATTTTTTTATGGATTAAAGTTAATGTATAAATATGTTTTAAGTATTTTACATATGTATTTGATCCGAATTTTTTAAATTTTAACAAGGAATTTTTTAGGGTAATATAATGTATAAAATTAGTTATGAATTTAAGGGAACACAACAAAATTGATTTAGATTTAAGAAGGTTTGTGGGACATATTGGTATGACTTTATAAGATAAAAATGGTTTCTAAAATTACTAATAGAAAAATTAATTTATAAAAATTTGATCCATCAATGTTTAATGATTTAAAAAATTTTCAAAAGTAATTAAACATTAACCATGTCAATTATTTTTTAATGTAATACATAAAAACATATAACTAAATTTAAACATTATTATTCCTAAATTTTTAACCATATATCTAAATTCATTTCAATATAATGAGAATAGATTCATTTAAACTGGTCACATATGAAGTAGAATAATTTTAAAAGTATTTGTTCATTTATTTCAAATTAAAAAATTGTATAAGATTTGTTTGTTTATTATTTTCATTGATGTAATTGAATTATAATTTATTAATAAATAATATATGTATTTAAACTAATCTTCAAACCAAACATCGAAATGAAATTTTATAATTAAATGTTTTGAATGAAAAATTTTGTATTAAATTAAAATTTTATTTCATCATAACATTTAATAAATATAATTAATTACATAAAATATGATTTTAGATATCATAATAATTCCATTTAAATAAAATATGATATGTTATTTTTTCCTATTCATTAATTCTATTAACAGAATCTAGTAAATTGAAAAAATTCATTATTGAACCAAAAAATATATGTTTGACTATGCATCTAAAATTATTATTTTTATGTATAATTAAAAATTCAAATTTAGTTAATAAAAATTAATAACTAATTTATTTTAATTTTTATCTTAATTGAAAACATGTAAATTAATGAACATGTCCTATATTGTAAATTTTCATTTCAATATTAACCATTGTTAATTTTTCACCGTATAATGGTAAGAAGTCCAAATGGGTTTCCATTTTAGTGATTATTTTATTATTATTAATAGATTATTTTTCATATACTGTGGTTTTTAAGTATTGGGTAGATTATGGGAAATGTTATAGATCATAATATTATTTTAATGGATCCATAAAGAAGGACTATTAAACTATTTCCCCTTTAAATAAAATATTTCTGCATTATTTTAATTATGACCCACTAAAGAATTCATTAGAGGGTATTATTAACATATTTAATATTTGGGGTGATTTTCGATATATGAAATGTACAATTATATCTTATTATATGTTAACATATATTTATATATTCAAACAACATTATTTGTTTATACACTAATGATATTTTATTTGGAATATACATTAATTAAAAATTCCCATGTATCTATGTTAAAAAAATAGAGTTAAATAAAATATTATGAAACATGTTAATCCCTCCATTATAAAACGAATTTTATAGGAAAAAATTTCAAAAACTATATAACTACATATTTTTTACAATAAGAAAATGATGACATGAAGATCCTAAAAATGTCACGAATTATCTTAACTACCATTTATATTGATATTGCATAACATCCACTTTCATAATCAACAATCTATTTCTATTATTAACACTAAGAATGTAATAAAACTAAAAGACATCTATCGCATAAATAATTTTGAAATAATAAATATTTATAAAAATATATCCTTTCCACTAGGTCATTTTCTTTTATGATTGATTAAATTTAATATAATATTATAAAACATTATTGAGATCCATTAGAGGGAATGATCATTAAATGTTTCACTTAATAGTCAATAAAATTATAATATAACAAATTGGCATCGATACAAATCACATCCACAAATAATGTATATAATAGAATAATGATTTTATATCTATAAGGATTTGAACCTCATTTCATAAGATAATTCAAGAAAATTTACATTAATATGTTTACCAGAACATAGTAAGACTAATCAATTTTTATATAGACCATTGTTATTAAGTCACTTTTTTGTGAAAATAGTTTTCTAGGAATCATTATAATGATCATGTATCCTCTGTGTAATAATACCATAATGATAATGATAATATCAAAAACAGTCTGATTATACAAATATGATAGCACAATTCTATAATGTAGTATCAAAAGATAAATTTATTTTAACCTATAATGACACTATTTTAAAAATTTCATAAAATTTTAATACGAAAAATCTTCTATTTCTAACATGGACACATGACATTGGTTACCCTAACATATACTATGAAAATTCCATAAAATTATTTATAAATAAATCCATCACAATGGTTCATATTTTTTTAAAAAATAAATCAATGAATCACCCCCATTAGTTTCAAACATGATATGATGTTATTATTCTTATCCATGAACCTGGTGATCAAAATTTTAATCAACAGTCCACCAATTTCATTCTTATGAAAACATATAAAATCTTTATAGGATTTTTATTTCCATGAAATCTATATAATACCTACACTACCAAAATAATCTAATGTTATTAAAAATATATAAATATTCAACTACATTTTACAAATGTTCTCTGATCAAAATAATGATTACTTTCAATATTACCCAAAGTAAACTAAATTTTAATATAAATATTTAATATTAGCATAAATTATAATTATAAAATCACAGTTTGGATTTTAAAATAGAAATGTTGCTTCAACCTATAACATCCTACTCTCCAATTATATCAAAATCCTACACTAATACCAAATAAAATATATATATACCTATTAATATGTTATGTATTTATATTAATGTTAATATTTCAATATAATATATTCTAATGAATAATATATTTTATATTTTAATATATATAAAACTATATATTAATGAAAAATCCAATGATTTTTCTAATAATAGATAGTTTTTAAATAAAAAAATTACTCAATCAATAACATGTCTTTAATATATTGCCCAAAATGTTTTCATAATATATATTTAAAGACACATTTTTTCTAATAATTTTATATAGAATAGGGGGAAATGGAATCATAATAAATGGGTGAGGTAAAATTCATTATAAGGTTATACATATGTTTGGAAAATTGAATAAAAATATTGATGATAGGATGATATTATTCATATACTCATAACATATAATAATATACTAACCTAAAAATATTAGATGATAAATAAAGGAATATAATTTAGAATTACATAATAAATGGTTCAAAGGTGTGAATAAAAATGTGTAAACAAAAATGTTGAATAAAATATGGATCATATTATATAAGAAATAAATAGAAAAATCATAATCATATGGTTTATTACATTTGTGAACGTGGATATCCACTTTTATATTTACTTGTATAATTGCATGTATAGATAAATTCCATTACAATCACTATTTCTAAACCAAGCTACTTTATAACATATTCACATAATAAATTTTTAGTGGAGATTAATTCCATCACATTTTCCCTTTGAGGACCAAGTTTCTCACTAACATGTTATAATAAGTTATATATATAATGAGATGACATCTGATTCCCCATACCATTCATAGTGATATAGGTCATACATATCTCAAAATACATAATTATTTGTTCTACATGAATAAAATTCGATCCAATTATACTAAAGAACCCATAATTAACCAATGGATTTCAAGAACCATAAAAAATAAACACTTAAAATGAACACAAGAAATGATATAAATTTTAAAAAATTCATTTTAAAAAATAAATTGTCTCAATATATTATATAAAGGGTAAAAAACATTAATTAACAAAAGAAAAATAATAGATTTTATATATAAGTGAAAATATACATTTTAATGATAAAAGACACAACACATTGATGTATAAATTAATCTGAAAATAAATTTAATTAAATTATATCAAAATATTTTGAACTAAATTAAAAAAAACTACTTGTCCTTGAAAATACATAAAGGATTAAAAATGGTGACGATAAAATAACCGATAAAATTTATTTTGAAACAAATTGTGAATAACGAAAAAATAAAAATTACAAAATGGTTTTTAAATGTGAAAGTGAAAATATATTGAAAACTATTATATATAGAAGGATATGTATTAATTGAGACTTGAAAATGAATTAAATATTATAAAAACATAACTAAAACTATATATAATAATAATTCATTTCAAAATAGTCATTATAAATTGATCAATGAAAAATATAGTAAGGTAATTAAAAATGTTGTTTTGATGATATAAAAATTAATTTTTAATGTATGGATATCCATTGAGAAATTTAATAAAATATTGATGATTTCAAATACCATATAATTGAATATGGAAAAAAAAAATTTAACTAATGTTAATAAATTGGAGTAAAATGATAATTGTAAAAAAATTATTTAGTTTCTATATGAAAATGGAAAATATTAGAGGTAATTAATACCTGGATATAAACTAATAATACATTAAAATGAATGATAATTATTCATTTCGAAAATTAATTTTATGAGAAAAGTAGATTCATAAAGGAAGAATAATTTATTTTGTAAAATTTTGGTCACCAAAATATAAGGTTTATATACAATGAAACAACTTTATAGGTTGTTATTGAACCATCAAATATGTAAATATTCAAATAAGTGATTACAAACCAAGGAATAAATTAGAGTCATGAAAACCAATTGCATCCATTGAAACATTAGAATAAATTCACAATGATATATATAAATATAAATTTATATTAAGTATAATCATTTATAATGGGTTCATTAAAGAATTATGATATCCTTTACATGATTAAAAATAAAGTACAATGTATTAAATTATCATGTATATTAGGGATTCAAATTTGAGAAAATGAAACTCTTACATAATGTGTAAAATTTAAAGATAAATTGAGGTAAAAATTAAATCATGGAATTTAAAATCAAATATAATGACTAAAATATATTTTTTGATATTTTAATTAAAATAATCATTATTAAATAATATAGAAAAATATTTCCATAACAAATACAAACTACGTGTCAATGAACTAATATTTAGTCTAAATACCTAACGACATTATAAATTTTAAAAATCAATGTTGATTGGAATATTGGAATTTATATGGATCAATAAATTCCATAAATTGGATTTCTGTGAATACAAAAATATAATATTGGGTAATATACATATTATATATATATATATAATAAGTTATTAAAAAACATTATAAAATGTATTAATGAATATGACATAGGAAAAATCTATTTCTTGTGTATGAAATAAATCTTCAATTTCACTTAACACGCTTAATAATTAAATTTTATATAAATGATTTATACCTAATATATATATATATATATATATATTTGGAATAACATTAAATTTTTAAAATTTATTTTCAATATAGTTTCTAAATATGTCGGTCACTTAGGGTAGTAAAATTAATTTATATATAATATATATTATTTTGACGCTTTTCAATGATTTTATAAAATTGATTATTAATTTTTATAATTTAACATTAAAAAATATTCAAAGAAAATAACATTTTTATTGTTAAATAGGTTATCCTGGAATAGACTCAATTTAAAAATGTAACATTAATATGTCATTTTTGTAGTGATGTTTACTACTGTCATTTAAATCCTATATTACATATGTCATATATAATATTATCCACACTAAATTTTTTTCATATATTAATCAAACAAATTTTACATTCAATACATTCAAAATTACATTATTTTTGTGATATGGACTATGAAAGAGAAACATCATTTCTTGGAGCTTGTAGTCCACACATACAACATAATGATGATATTATAATCATTTAATTGAAATGATGAAAAAATTATTCTTTTTTATCATTTATAAATATTTGATGTTTTAGATATATTAAGATATATTACTGAGTAACCTTTTGATCTATCCATGAGATTTGGTCTCGAAAAATTGAAATCATCACTTTTTAGATGTTTTAATCACTGTACACACACTAATTTGGAATTTTTTATAGTAGATTGATTATATTACATAATGGTTGTAAAATTTTTTATTATAATTTTTCAAAAAAATATTGATGTTACCATTATTATTATTCTATGTGTATGATGGTATTAGAATATAATATATTAGAGATAATTGTGAAGAACGATGTGTTACATATATTTTTGTCTCAAACATCCTGTTGACGAAGACATTAGATTATTGATATTATGTAATTTTTTAGTCTAAATTTACTTTGGTGTTAAAAGGATCCAAATTAGTGGGGATTTCATTTGTGTATCAAGATAAATTCCAATAATGGTGTGTATTATTGAAAGTATGGAAGTAATCCCTATTTTATAAGTGAGAAACACATAAATTTCAAAGAAAAATTATATTATGTAAGAGGTATGAGTGAAATGGCATGTACTTTTGGTGAATGTTGATACAGAAAAATAGATAAATTTTTAAGTAACACATTACATCTGAGAATATGATTTATTATTTTCTAAATTTCGTGTAAAATTAGGTAAATTATAGCCACCTAATATAATTTTTGTATTCATTAACTAAAACATAATTATAAATTAATCACACTATTTATAATATAACTAAAAATACACCCAGAACCATATATATGAACTTTAACTTTATGAAACAAAAATATTATCCATTTAACATAATTCATTTAGAAAATATGAGAATATATGATTTTTAATTATAAAAAGATAACACATAAATTTTATTTTCAAATACAAAATATTTTTCATAAGATTAATTTAGTAGAAAATAAAATTATGGTGTGTACTGATTTTCTTGTTTGTAAATGGTTAACAACATAATATATAATGGTAATGTCATTTAAAATAATTTTAGGAACACATTTCATGATAAATATGATTAATTAAAATCAACAAAAGAAATATTTTTTAACAATATAATTTTTCTTAAGACCAGAAATATTAAAAATACAATATATATGATTAAAATAATATTATAGAAATAAAAATTATTCCCATAATATATATTTTGTGAAAAATATTTTTTTTTATCATTTGGGCCATGAACATATACTCAGAGTGTTTAAAAGGTAACCATTTTTAAAAGAAAAGTATTTTTAATATGTTTGGTGTATTATGTGAGATATGTTATAAAAAATAGAATGTATTTTAAATAATCTGAAATTAGTATCTTACAAGTATTGCTTGATATTCTCCCTTAAAATTTTTAAAGATATAACTACAATAATGTCAAATTTTATTATAAGAATTAATACATGATATAATGAGTTCCATTATATATTTGTAGAAAATGAATGTGATAATATACATTTTCATTAGCATAATTGGATTCATCCACATTATCTAACTATGTTTGATATAGATGGATATGTTTTAAAAAATTGAATCCATTGAATTTTTAATCATCTTCAATTTTTTCTATAGAATCATATTACATTTATTTATAATTAATTATAGGGACCATTGGTAGCGGATATTGATTTAGATAGAAGACCAAGATTATGGTATTCAGTGTTCTTAATGTCGAAAGATCATTACCATATTATAGTTATAATATAAAAAAATATATTAATTAAGGATTTAGTATTAATTTTTATTTCAATGTGACCATTATTGATACATAATTCTTGTATTTTTCTGAGTGTGTATCATGTGATACCACTTTTTAAACAAGATTCATATGGAATTGTATTTCTTTACATACTCATTATCATGGATTATGTGTCTATATTATGAAAATGGAAGTATACTTATTATATCTTATATCAAATTGATAGGTTGATGATTTCTAGTTTGATTAATACCTCATAGTGCGTGCTTGTGCATAATAACACATGATAATTATAGTCAGATCCTAAATGAAAGTTATTGGAGAATGATGGTCCTAGGTCAGGACATGATACTTAAAGCTGGGAATGATTTTAAGTTGTACATATGTATTATATTTTTTGAGGCATGGTGGATTCGTTTCTTGACATAAGTGATGATATAATTATGACATATTATGAGACATTCATTGTATTTTTGTAAAATTTTATGACTCATGGAGACAAGAATCAACTTATTTTTTAACATTGATCCAAATTAAGAGGTATTAGTGAGTGAATTAGCCTTGTCAGTGTCTATTTATTGAAAATTTGATTTATTACTATTATATTAATCTTCCTATCATTTCATTAAATTATATATAAATATGGGACATTATTAGTGATGATTTTTTGGTGTGTTAAATTATTTACTCTCACCCCAAGCTAGGGGACATCAATATATGATTAGAATTTATAGTCGGGGAACATATCAAACATAAGTGCCCTATATCATGTGACTGATCAAGAAATATGGGCGATGTCTTTATGGTCATTTGGTATCCTGGTATTGATTTTATTTATATATTCCAATTTCTATAATTATAATTTATTTAGAGTTGGTTGGTATTTTGGTTGAATTATATTATATATTGATTCAAAAACATTTTTCCCTGTATGATAATTCTATTAATCAATTATTTATTTATGGTTTTCACACGTTTATTTTTTGTAGGATATATAGTCTGATAGAATAGGATCCCAATATTATAATTTTGTACCTCACCATTTTTCGTCTTCATATTGCTTTTTCAGAGGTGTAAAAGAGATAATGTTACAGTATGACCCTAAACTAGGGATTTAAGTTATGGAGATACAAAACTATATTAGTTATAACTATTTCTATTTGATATTCTCTGGCTCTGTGTTATAGAATTTAATAAAATGGGGGTTATCAATATTTTTGGGATGATTATTTTATAGAACAATGTCTTTCATTAATAATTTATGATGAGTCATATTTTATAACGTTATGGGAGATATTTTTGATCTTTAATGTGTTCGAATGACTCTATTTAGTGAAATATAATATGTTGAGTATAGTTTTGAAATGCTACTAGTTGGATTGAATAATAATGAATTTGATAAATACCAAATATATTTTGTATTTTCCTCATAAATATCAAAAAACAAATCATTTTGAGTTTTCAATTGGTGAATATTTTTAATTATGGGTTTCACCTCATTTTGGGATAGAAAAATTTTGTAGGTAAATAAAAATGGAAAATTTGTATGTGGTATCATTCAATAATGTGTAACGGATTAGGATGGTAGATTACAGAATGGATCATCATTCACAACATTGATTTATTCATGATACGTTACATGAGAAACATTACAATAATTCCTGCATAGAAATATTTTATATGATTTAATAACATTACAATATTTTGGACACAAATTTATCATTTGAGTAACTTCTGGTATAGATTATAGATCACAGTGAAATAGGATTGTGAGGAAGATGGTGCCTATATTTTTAATTTTCTAGTATCTTTGAATAATCCCTGATGAACTAGTTATTAATGAATTATATGTGAAGCATTATCATCCAAATATTTTCAACGGTGACTTATAATGATTCATTATTATGATGGGAAGTCCTTGGAGATGGAGATTTTAGTATCCTTAGTCTCTCATTTTGTGTTATGTATTGATTCATATTTTCATT
This sequence comes from Viscum album, assembly GCA_963277665.1. NCBI lineage: Eukaryota > Viridiplantae > Streptophyta > Magnoliopsida > Santalales > Viscaceae > Viscum > Viscum album. Next base: position 1,666,641,447 of record OY728137.1, read on the forward strand.
AATGTGTTAGAAGCTATGATTTTTTTGAATGAACTATTATGTAAATACATGATGGGTTGGGAGAGTATAATATTCCATTAAAAATGGTTGAATTGATTGAAAATGTTTAATGAAATTAATATGATTTCTCTACTTTACCATGTGGTGTGATAGAGAGAAACAATGTTTGACATGAAGTTATTGATAATTAAGGATAACTATGTGATATTTCATAGATAACAATGTATCTTGGAAGAAATTAAAAATATTTTTTATATCACTATTTTGCAATCCATTAACTCAAACATTATCCCTTCCCTAAAGAAAGAATAAGCTAAACATGGGTTTTTCACTATTTCATTAACTATTTGAACAAAGTATTTATTAGTATTAAATAATTTCAAAATTATCAATTTTAACAAAAAAACCTGGGAAACCCATTCTCATCTTCATAATAATTAATTTGATGATCTTATAAACTATACCTACCCTTCATGAAAATAAATATTCCATGGGATATAAAATATTCTAGATCTATAGAAGTCAGTCAACGTCATGTCAACATAATCAAAATTTTCATTTTATTTATTATTATTCCAATATATCCTATATTTTATATTTTTTTACAATATTCATTGAAAATAATGCTTAAATATAGTATTAAATACCTTATCTAATTTAAATGGGTCTATTTTTGTATAATAGTATGTTAATAATTTTATTTTTTAAAGATAATTTTAAAATTTATCATGATATTCTAATTAATTTATTTCATGTAGGGTCAGTCTATACTAATCCATTCAATTGGAATAATTTTTTATCATAGATCTTTACACTTTAATCATCATGAAGATATTTTTGGATGATTATAAGGATAAATAACAAGAGATATATATCTGGGTGGAAATAATTTATTTTGGGATTCCACAAGCATAAGGTAGGAAGTTCAATAATATGTTCGAAAAATTGTTTAAAATGGTATCTTAACATCTAATTATATATCTGTTTTCATACAGACCATAAGAAATTACTATATATTACTTTCTTTTACAAGTGTGTATGTGGTTCTTGAAAGACCTATTTGATATTACAAATTTGTAATTGGGTGTGTATCTAAATTTTTTATAGTATGGAATGTGAATAATATATATATATATATATGGTATTTGTAAAAAAGTGATATATGAACACTTCATGTCTTGGTTAATCCCCTATAATCGAGGCATGTGTGATGTGATTCATGATGATCATAGTGGGATAATGAATGAAAAATAGTGGTACATGATGGAATTATGGATTGTTATAAGTCTAAATGAAGGGCATAATGCACTTATGGGATGACAATATTTTTATAGTCGGCATAATTTGATTGTTGTCTAAACGAAGGCATGGTGAACTAAAGTCTTATTCAGAGACATACATTAGATTGATGGGCCATTTATAAATTCAAATAAAATTGATTAAACTTCTCTTCCAACCTAGATTCAAATAAGGTGGGTTCGAGGACCATGGAATCTATCTTAGCCTGAAATAACCCATCATTGTTTTATTACATTAAAATGTTTTTCTTTATATAGAATATTCTTTCATGTACATTTTATTCATATGAGATGGTTGCATTTTTTGGGGCCATACTATATTTATGCTCAAAAACTAAAATGAAATATCTATATGCATATACACTTTTTGGTTTGGGATCTAGTCAAGGTAAACTGGAATTGGTCAAGTGACTAAGATAAACGAAAATGGAAGATAAGTGATGTTACATTGGAATTACAATTTCTTAATATAGAATTTCATTTTTTTCATGGATATTTATTTTTTATATAACAGATTTATAGTTACCCAATTTTTTCTATTAGTAAATCTTGATTCGACATGGTTTATTTTGATTATATTCCTTATTCAATTTTCATGTTTAGCTATAAGTTTATCATCTATATTTGAAATTTGGATGTCTACTCTGATTCCAAATCCCGGATATTTTCATACTTCATCCCCCGTACTAGTCACGAAAAATCTTCTTTTTAGGGAGGCTCACTTGTGGTCACGGGACACTCCATCCCAAACACAACAATTCAAGACATGATGCTATAAATAAAAAATTAAAATTTTACATTGTAAATTTCTTGTTAAATATTTTTTGTAACTACATTGTTATTTTTATTTTTATTTTTAATTTAAAACTAATAATGAAGTTATATTATTAACAGTGAAAACATTTTTTATATCAATTTATATTTTTACATGTCAAAATTTTCATTACTCTTTTATTTCAATTTTAAAAATGAAATTTTCTATTAATTACATAAATTTATTTTTAATAAGATTTTTATGTTTATTTTCTATTACTAATATTACATCTTATACAATAAAAATGAAATGAAATTACTAATTTAATTAAAATTAATGTTCTAATATATAATATTATTAATCTTTTATTCAAATACAATATAAATAAATAAATTAAAATTTAATTTTATATTTCCAAATTTAAAATTTAGTTTATATAATATTTTTAAATTTTTTATATATAAAATCTACAATTATAAATATATTTTTAATTTTAAAAATCATATTTCAATTTAATTTTCTAAACTAATATGACATTTTAAATTATTTTCAATATTTCTATCACTCTTATCTATAATTTTATGATTTCATATTGTTTTTGATTATTTTCAATTTAAAATTATATGCCCCATTTTGAATATAAATTTATAATTCGTAATATTTTCATAAATTGGAAATATAAATTAATTTTTTCATACATAAATAACAAATGAAATTTTAGTTTTTCGAAATGATTCATCATTTTCTATATGTAAATATTTTATATAAAATATTTCTAATAATTTTCTTTTTAAATTAAGAAATTTCTTGTAAATTTTTTTTAATTAAAATTACTATTTCTATATTTTACCATAATTCTGTCAATAAAAATTTCACTCTTGGTAAATATTTTTCACAATAGATATACAAATATTAAATATTAAATTCGATTTTTATATCCAAATTTCATTACCTTTTCCAATTTCATGTTTTAATTACTACATTATTCTTTCTATATTAAATTTATACATAAATTATAATTTTCAATTTGAAATTAAAAAATTATACATAGTAATATCCATTTTCATAGATATTTTTAGTATTATTATTTTCATTTTTAATTTCTATTTACTAAAATTTATTTATATAATTTTTTAAAAAAATTACATGTATTTTTAAAAATTTATTTAACAAATTTTATAAAACGCTTTATTTTTATTATTAAATTTTAATGTTTACTAATTAGTTGATATTTATATTTCCTAGATTTAATTATTTTGTCATTATTATAATAATAATTTGTAAATATACTTTTTTTTCAATATCCCATTTGAATTTGACATTATAATATAATTATTTATATAATTCATATTTAAATTTATATAGGGATTTCCAAATTTAATTTTAAATTAAAAAAAATACATATTGTGAAATACAAAATCATTATGATTTTAATGTTTCACTTCTAATAATAATTTTATTTATTATTTATTATTTCTTTATTTGTAAAAATAAATATATACAAAATTATAATTAAAAATGAAACATTTCCATTTTAATTTTTCATTCAGTATCATAATTTCAAAATATAGATAAAAAATTAAATTTGAATTGATGAGTTTCATATTAAATGTTTTCTCAATTTTTGTTAGTATCTTATTATTTATTTTAATTATAATTATAATTAAATATTATATATTTACATTCCATAATTAAAGACACCAATTTAATTTTACAGATTTATTATGAGATTTAATTTAACATATAATTTATGTTTTATTTTTAATTTCTCTATTGAAATAATAATTTTAATATGTTAATGTAAAAATTATGTTTATATTTTAAAATTGATAATATCAGTGTCAATATCAATATCACCTTTTCAATCAAATGTTTTACATTATAATTTAATTTTCTATTTCATATTTAAATTTAATATCTTATTTATAACATTAATATATATATATAATTAAATATTAATATATTTTATTTTCTGAAGTAAAATTATTAATTAGGTATTGATAATCTCAATTTCAATTCCTCAATTTTAAATATTGAGATTCATTGAAAATTCCTCTTAAATGTTACAATATAATTTTTATAATTCTATATTATGAAATAATTTTTTTAAATCTCAATTGATTTATCTCACTTAAAAATAGATATTATAATTTAAAATTTGGTTCTTATTATAAATATATAAAAAAAACTAAGAAGAAACTATTTATGACTTTAAATTAACATATTATAAATAAAATCACATTTTAGGAAATGTGAAAAAACCCGTCCAAATTAAAATGATAGAAAAGCCTCCAAAGAGAAATCAATGACATCATAGAATAGCCTCTTCATATTGGTACTTTCTTATGTATAATGTTTCTAGTTCAAAAGATATACCTTTTCATTAGGTTATTCACCGATAACAACATCGATGGGAGATGCCTTTTTTTCCCATGTTGGAATATACCCATCTTTACTAATTTTCTTACCATTGAATCCTCTAATAATTTTCATGTAATTTTTGTCAATCCAATTATCATTTTCATTGTTTACCTCAACTTGAATATGACATTCCATTATATTGTGCTCTTCTTGTAGGATGTTGACATAATGAATTTATTCCACCATTTCTTCCTCAGAGTGTAGAATAGGTATTTAGAGTCCTTTTCCATTTTTTAAATTTTTTAGTTTCATTAAAACACACAAGAGGCGTGTCATTGCGGATTACTAGAACATTATATTGGTACTTCTCTTATCCAACCATCATGGTAGAAAAAGACATTTCATTATCACATGGTTTATATTTTTTACCTGATCATGTTTCCACCGGTTCTTGTAATTGTGAGTAGTCCTTGAATCCCCTCTACATTTTATTATCATGGATCTTCCCTCCTCATTAGCCTTATATACTCCATAATACTCCTCAGACACCACAACTTATGTTGTTCCTCCATTAAAATCGTAGGTAGGATCATGTATATGCTCACAGGTTTCAAAACACTCAAAAGTGTTTTTGTTTTGAACCCCACCTTGGTCCAATGAATTTATTAATAGTTGTTTGATGATTCACAAAGTAGTAGCACTTTGAATTAGATTTATTTGAGGTTGAATTACTAGCCCTTCCATCCCAGTCACAACCTTATTCCTAGAGAAATTCCCACCTTCACATTGATATGATTGTGGTGATGGATCATCAATCCACTTTTCCACTAATTTACCGGTGTCCCAGTCCCTAAAATCCTTCTTTATCTGATCATATACCCCTAAAATATAGGGATCATCAACATGTTTTTCCGTTGGATTACTCTACACCACATTTCTCGCCAATTTATTCACATGTTTAACATCATCTCCCTTCCTCACCTCCACTTAAACCTTCACCCGAAGAACACACACTCTGTAGTTAGAGTTCGAGTGACCCAGACGATGGAAAGAAGTGAATAAATCATCTCAATGGTCAATGAGAACTAGCTTTTTACACCGTACCTACTCTCCATCTACAATCCATACAAACACGACTGGCTACATCGACACATCAGCCTCCAAACACATGTGTGGGTTTATCGGATGGCACAGAGTACAAGTACATGATTTATCACAAAGAAACTGACCCACTAAATTTCCTAACATATGTATAATCATAAGATTTTAAATGGGAGTGGTAGTTGAGGAAGGATTACCAAAACCGTATTTGAAGGAGAAAATCGATTCAAGTATAGATTGTAGATCCACCAAAACTAATAAAAGTTATAGCCACTTCACTTCGTGGGAGAGCACGTCATAGAGTGGATAAAATCCTACAATGAAGAAAATCACCACATCAAATTCCTTTTATCTAACAGAAAAAAATCCTACCATTCATGGAGTCTCCATGTTTCGAAGAAAAACCTGTCAAAGTCATCAACTGATGGTCATTTATTATGGAATCGTGAAACCAAAGTTAGTTTCAGAAAGCTACCTACCACTGTAAACTTCAGAACCGATAGCGGGATCATGAGATCTCCTTCCTAAATAGAAGGTACATCCATACCAAGTTTAGTCTCTGGAAACATCGGAATCAAATTATGTTCAATTAATGGGTAAAAGTCGTGTCTCCGGCCAGTATGAGGTAGTCGTGGATACTCCCCCCTCCCGTAGAATAGCGGCGTAGGGGGGAACATCTTCATACACAATAGGTTTTCTCTGTCACCACTTCAGGCTCCATCTCAATTCCAAGAAGAAAATATTTAGTAGTAACTAAATTGTGAACAATAAGAGATTATCAATGTAATGTAATTATAACTGATTAAAAGAGATATAATGTAAATAACATTATTAACCCATCAACCCAAAAACCATTCATGCCTATTAGTTATTTCAACTTTTATCCCTTATTCCATGTTAGTTTGATCATGAGATCCATATTGAAATTAATATTTTATTTGTATAAAATTTAATGAATGAACCTATCTATATGAGTTTTTTATACACGAAATGGATTATTAGACATAATTTTGACTGAACACTCCAAAAGGAATATTTTATAATCTGTTAGGATTTATTTCTATAGGTATTTTACATATCTATCACACTGTTGGAATTTTTCAATTCATATTGGAATTTAAATCCCTAATAGAAGAAATCGTAAATCATAAAAAATATCACACCTCATATTACTCATTCAATGCATGAAACATCATTTTTAAAATTCAAATCTATTTGTATGAGTTCTTTTCAAATCCATTGTCAAATGTATTTGGATTGATTGAGAGATGGATGTAAAATAAATGAAAGATAAGGTGGAATATACTAGTAGATTTGATGATATGTTATTGGTGAGATATATATACATAATCATTGAATAAATAATAGTAATGAAATATTTTTTCAATGGAATTGTTTCAATGATCTATGAAAAAATAACATCCGTCCATTTATTTTTAAATTTGAACCTAATCATATAGGTCCATTTGTTATTATATATTGATTCAAAATTGTTGTTGATTTATGAAAGGAATCAATTTTGGGGTAAAAAATGATGAGATTAGTATATTATTTTAAATGTTATGGTAAAATTCAAATATAAATAATAATTTAACATTCTAATATTTTTTATAGAGGTTATAGAATTAAAAATTTTAGTTAATTAAAATTTCATTATACCTAATAGAAATATTAGTTCGTAGGGAAATTTATCAGATGTTTTGTACGAGGAAGATAAGTTTCACATGCACTTCTCTACCTTAAATTCCCTTAATTATTGATTAGTTATTTTTCAAACCAAAATTTAGGATCTAGATATACTATGTTACAAAATAAATAAGAACTAATTTTTGTGGAAGGTTATTTATAATATTTTTCAATGAGATGGACATTGTTGATCAAAATGAATTTTTCATTGACTGAGTATCAAATTTATATATCTTTTCATGTTTCCAAATAGATTGAAACAAATAATTTGGTTTTAGTTACCAAAAATAAAATAACACCTAAAACCTAGTTCAATATCCAGAATTTGGTATCAACTTTCCAATGATCCATTGTGATTTTCTTCAAAGTCTAAGAAGTGAGTTAAAATTATACACATGTATGGGTTGTACCTATAATTGAGTTACAAGTTAGATAATCATCATTAACATATTTATTTATAATATACAATGCCTAAAAATATATTCATAGGCATATTTATAATAACATTTTGTCTGGATTGACCATAATTCTTTTTGTTAAATAATCTATCCTAAAATTTTAGTTTAAATTTGAAATTACTATATATATATTATTAATTTAAATGAATAAATAATTTTAACATCTATATATAAGTTACAACATTAAATATTTTAAATATAATTTTAATTTATAAATTTTTTGTCAATTATAATTTTTCAATTAAATTTTTTCTTTTATACAAATATAATTAATTTTCATTTAATTTCAATTTCAATTTTAGAATTCAATTTCAATTTTATTGAAAATTTATCAATTTTAAATTTAATGACCAAATTTTATGAGTAGTTTTAATTTACACGCTAAAATAGTAAAAATATTTTATTTAACAATGTTAATTTTATTTTTAAAATCTAATTTTATATTCATTTTCAATGTTTTTATTTATGTAAAATACCATCCATCTAATAGTTTAGTTTTAATATATAATTTTATTTTTTAAAAATTATTAATATACTATTTGATTATTTGTTATATGTTTGTTAATATTTTATTATAGAATTTATTTTATTGTTAAAATAACTTTTATACAATTTCTTCCATATAATATTTAATTTTGATATTATATGAATTGTATCTTATTTATTTTTTTAGCACTAGAAAAATACACTATAATGGAAAATTTTTATGGTTTAGACAATTAAGTGAATAGAAAATTGGGATGTCCTTGTGAATTCATAATTTAGTAAAGTATGTTTTTCTAAAACATATATAAATTAATTGGGGAATCTCATGTCACTGATTATCATTAGCTGGAAATCGGAATGGCTTGGTAGACAAATGTGGTATGGAGAATTTGGAATTTTGTATTCATTTATATATATGACATTATTTTCGATGAATAATCATAATATGCACGAAATAAAACACTTATGATCATAAAATTTTATTTTTATAGGATAATATATAAAAAATTATCTTATATCATTGAATGATCATCGAAATATTCCACAATTATCTCCTAATGTAGAACTGTTCATAGATATTATAACAACAGATAATTATATAAATTGAAACACACATCATATAATTATTAAATTTAGAATATATCACCTATAATAATATATATATCACAATAAGGGAATTATAAACGAATAATTAATGAAATATGATAGATTTGAATAAGTGAAGGAACCTACCCCGATAGAATGGTAATAAGACCTTTTGGAATAGTATTGTGACCAATTAGAATAATAATCAATACAATACAATTCTTACCTCAACTATTGAAGTATAAATACAATTTATGCATCTTATATATTATAATATGATAAAGTTATATCATAGTTTAAGTATATAATTGTATTAAACATTATTGATTAATTGTTGGTATTTTTTATATAATAGAAATGATTATTTTAAATTTTAGAATTATTTTAGTGATTTAAAATAAATAGTATTTTCATTAAATATACCAAGAAATAAATTGTTATTATTAATACTATAATATATTTATTGGGTACCTTAATTAATTTTAGAAAATATTATAAAATTAATTACATTTTTTAAATAAGTATTTTCCTTGAAAATTTTGATTTTGAATTTAAAAAAATCAAATATTTTAAAAAGTATTTTAATGAAATAGAGTTCATTTTTTAATTGGAAATATCTAAAAATAATTTGGTTTATCTATTATGATATTTATAAAATATTTTAATTTTTTATGATTAATAAAATATGGTAATTTAATATATATAACATTATAATTAAATCTCACAGTTTCATGAGTCATGGATTATGTAAGCACCATAATCTCAAAATAACATTTATTATGTAATATATTATGTTATAATGTAAACATTAGTCATTTTCGTGACCTGAAAATAATAGACTTTTGAGTATAATAATAAAAACACACCCCTATCATCTCATATAAATACAACTCCTACCACCTATTATCCTTACAACTCCAAATCATGGAAGCTTGAAAACATTATTCCCAATACTATACTGAATCTTCTCCCCACGTCTCATAGCCTTTGGTATCAAAAAATTCCAAATACAATTTCCATAAAGAGGTTCTCAGTGATAATAATTCAAGAGGTAAAATCATTTATCATGTTTTTTAATTTCATATTAATTTATTTTATTTTTTATATACTCACCTCCCTTTATCCAAGTATAATGATTATTATATGCCATATATAATATAATTTTATTATACTAATTGAATAATCCATAATCCATCATATTTTCATTTCCCATTTATTATAAAAGAAATCAATGTTAATGAGGTGTTAATTTAGAGAAATAAATGATGGCAATTTTTTATTTTATTTTAACACCATCTTGGCCGGGCAAAAAACCATTATAATTATTGAATCATATTGTAACATTTATTTTATCACTTATTTATGTTCTTTTACTATATTATGTACATAATAATAAAAAATAAAACAAAATGTGTTCTTTGTGGTAGAAAACCACAAAAATTAAAGAAAAGATTATCATTCCCTACTTATCAAATGATTCATCTTAATAGCATAAAACCAAATGATATATAAGAATATTTAATCTTATTTATTTTAATTTATAACATAAAATTTTAATTATGGATATTTATTTATACAATACGTTAAATTCCATTCATTTATACAGGTTAACGTATCATGAAAAACTAGAAAATGAACACTCTAAAATAATAAAATTGAATTGTAAAACTCAAAATATGATAATACACTGACATGATACTATTATATTTAATAAAATGAATGCATACGAGGATCTAATTTATAAATTTATTGATCTAATTTTATTATCCCCGATATTAAATTGGATACACATTCAAACATAATGTAAGGGGGTTCTCAAGACTAATTTCATTTCATTGGTTCATTCATCTTTCATTTCATACATCATTGTGGATTTTCCCTTGTAATTCATAAATTATAATTTATAAGTTATTACATTTCATCTCATGAGATAGAAATGATTACAATAATATTTTAGGAAAATTAGAATGAGTTTTCCAAATGAACTATTCTTTCTAAAAAAAATGACCCATTATTTTCAAGATATTGTTTCTTCTTCAATCATGATTGATGATTCATGTACAAAGTATGATAATCCCTCAATATTTTAGGAACCCTATTTTTTATTGCTTAAATTATTCATTAAAAAATAACAATGAAACCCATTTCCTTTCCATGGGTTATTTTATTTAAAATATTTTTAAATGTTTTATGTGGAATACATGAATATGTAAATGATTTAAAGTGACGAGCACACCCATAATTATATATCATCATAGTTCATTGGGTAATTTTATTTATATCATTATATAATGTGATATATTCATAAAAATGATTCTATCTAGTCTCACGAAAATTATTTTATGGAAATTAAAACATATTAATCATGAAAATAATTCTATCATTTTTCAGAACGATATGATGTCTTTGACCATTAAGAGACGATGATTCATTTTTTTAAATTTCAACATTCCATGACATTATAAAATGATTCTTCTCAATATAATGATGATGATTGTAATAATATTTTATGATGATGATGAATATTCTCACCAATGTTATCTTTATTTATCATCTTATATATCATCTTATTATAATTTTAGAAACCACAAGTCATTGATGTATATAATCAGGTGATTAATTATACTATGAAAAATTTTTGGGCCACTATTATACTGCATAAGATGGAATTAAAAAATTATAACTATTTAATATCTGAATTCTATATATGGACTTAATTTTCCCATGAAAATAGACATTTGGATCCTCATTTTGTGACACTATTATAGTGTTTATCTTTAAAATTATGTAACAATAATGTTTGAAAAATAAAGGTCACTATAGTTAGTATTAGAGAATAGTTTTTAAATTGTTCATTATTATTATATAAAATACATGAAACCCCATAGTATCAATCAATGTATGTGTGTGAACCCAATAATCATTGATTTAGAAAAAATAAATACATAGGGATCCCACAATAAATGCCTTTATATTTAATTTCACAACGGAATACATTAATTATTCATGACCTATAAACTTATTTTAGTATAATCAAATTTTATTATATAATATAGTCCGAAGCAGTAGAAAAAATTGAGCAATCCATCTAGGGGACCATACACCAACATCCCAAAGTAAAACCCCAATGAATTGTCAAGATGAGATTAAAATTTTGTGGAAATACATAAGTGTTCATCTCATTCTATCTAAAATAACTTAATTTATGTGGAATTACCTCCTTCCCCAAAGATGGATATACTTTATATTGAGTCTTTTGTGAGAAAAAAACCACATAAATATTTTAGTTCTTCTAATCCACTTGTCTCACCTTAGTGGGTCTACCAAACAGAGAATATCATTATTGTGTTTCACAAATTTAAGACTGAGAAGGTGACATAGACCATTTATCATATATATAGTGTGGTCAATTGATGGGAGGGGTGTTGGGTAAGAACACTAATATGAAGGATTAAAATGAAGATAAGGATTGAGAAGACTTTATAATAATATTTCCTAATAGGTATTTCCATAGAACTCCTAGTACTAAGATAGGGATAAAAATAGAGAGTTGAAGGAAAAGGATGGTGAACAATTCATGGGTTGTGAAGAAAAATTCACAATTATTACATAGTATGCCTCGTGTTATGTTATAATGAATTATAGATAAATAGATAGATTCATTAGTGGATTAATAATTCACCTTTTAATTTCTCTACCAATTCATGTATTTTGGTGCTATTAATAAGTTGCTCGATGAGCTCTTAAAATAGATATGGAGTTTAGAGAGTGGTCCAATTGATTTATTTAATTAAAACTGATGTTGGAGATTAATGTTAGTCGATCAAACCACAATGATGGAATGAAATCTAAACAACCCACACCCAAAAAAATACGGGAAGAAGAATAATGGGAATTTCCACAAAGGGGTGTGGAAATGCGTCTAGTGTGGTTGAGAGGACCACAAATATCAAGAATGTTGATTTTCATGTGAATGGTAAAACAAATGTGGTGGAGTAAATGAGATAAACACCTATGGTCAAATGATTTAATTGATGGAAAAAATGATCGCATAGGAGTTAGTACACTGAAACTCAATTCCTTAGGGATAATCAGTATCAGCAACCAACAAAGCCAAAGTTGCAAGGGAAATATTATTCAATAACATATATTGAGGTGGTTCCCAAAAATGATATTTTTACTGGTATATTGGTTTTACATTCATGAATATTGAACATACTATTATGTATTGGTTCTATGTATTATTTCATATTATTCAGTTTTATTATAACAATTGAAAGACCAACTAAAAATAAGGACATTGAGTTATCTTCGAGAATAATAAATGGGGATATTATTTTATTCAATGAATATAACTCTTCATTGGTTAATGTTTGTAGATAGTTCCTACCTGAATAACATTACTTAATACATTTGGTGTAGTTTGTTGCTATATTGGGAATGGATTAACTGTGTTTTTAAAATATGACATCAATTGTTAAGAAAGGGAGATAAATCTTTACATCTAGGGGAATCCTACAATTATTTATAAGGTAAAGGATGCAGATGAATCTCCTACAGAATAAAATTCATAATTGTGGATCTTATTAGCTTTTGTGAAATCATATTTATCTCTAATGATTGAAAAAATGATATAATCTTGAATGAAGACATGATAATTATGAGGGACTATAGTTTTGTTTTCGCAAATTAATTGTCACTTCTTCCTCATAACCAAAGATGTTGAGATATCAGTTTATCTTATTCAGGCATCTCTACCTATATCATAAACACATTAATGAAATATTTACCTTATGATGGGGGAACATAAGAATCTGTTAGAAGATAATTGAATCATTTATTTTAGACACATGATTTCTTCATCATGGCATGTAATAGTCCACTTAATCTAGTAAAAGGATCATTATATACACATATTAATTGATTATCATGATATCAAAAAAATCATGATAACGATTAAGAATACCCTCCCATGGATAGATGACATGATTGATCTACTGCAGAGGTCTATTTGTATATATAAGGTGAATCTTCAGTGGTAATATCTAAAATTAATGGTGAGGAAGGAATATATTCCAGACATTTCCTTTCGAATGTAATATAAACACTATTTGTTCATATTAATTCCATTCATACTCATATATTATCTTGAAATATTCTTTTAATTAATTAATGGAGACTTTATATAATACCACAAAAATTTATGGTAGTCATTATCAATGATATTATAATATACTCTAAAATCAAGGAGGAACATGAGGATCATTCGAATATAGTTATAAATACATTAATAAGTGAGTAAAATTGGGAAAGGTATAGTAAATGTTATTTATGGATGAAGGAAGCATCATTTTTGGAAATGTTGTCACTAGAAATGGAATTTATATGGACAATTTCAAGACAAATGAAATCAATGAGTGCCCCAATACAAGTTTTGCAACACAGATTCATAGATTCCATGGTTTTTCTAGGTATTTCCTAAAATTTGGATGGAATAACTAATTATTTTAAATAATAATATCAAATAATACATGTAAGAGGGAAATTTTTTCCTCGAATATTGAAAGTAAAAACTGCTTCATAGTGTAAAAAAGTATTATCTCCATGCCAAAACTCACTCTTCTGAGAAGTAAGGACCATTTTTTGGTATACAATGATTCTCCAATGATGGTATTATGATATGTATTAATAAAAAATTGTAATGTGGTTTCATATTAATCAATCCAAATGAATATTTAATAGTGCAATAATCCATTGGATGGTCTGGAGTTTGTAGTTGTGATCCTCAATTTGAATATCTAGTTACATTATCTCTATGGGGAGAAGTGTGAAGTATATAATGATCATAAGATCCAAAAATATGTATTCAGTGAGAATGATCATAATATTCATTAATAAATATGGTTAGATCTCATCAAGTATTATTATTGCTCAGTCCAATCCTATCTTGGATATGAAAATGAAGCGGGGACTCTCTATGTAGAAAAGATCCAACATCATTATCAATGATGAAATTTTAAAAGGATCTAGTATTCATATATTTTCAAATGTTGTACATGGGAATCATTATGGAAGGAAAATCATTAATCCATTCTCAATTTGTTTTAAACCATCCAAAAGAAAGAAAATAAAGGATGATTGAAGAAATAGTGTGTATATTCAGAAGTAGGTGGAATTTATAAAAATGTTTAAATCCTAAAAGTTCAAAATTGATAATGATGAATTTGAATGATTTATGTCATGGATAGGTGTACCACACAATCCTATGACAAAAAAAGACATTCTTAGTAACGCTCATACCTCAACAGTCTCTATTCACCCAGTGGGCACAATGATGTACTGAGATCTCATAGAGAACTATTTATTGGACAATATGAAGAAGTCTATCATGGAATATATAAAAAAGTTCATAGTATGTCAATATTTCAATTATAAATATCTAATTTCAATGGGAATTATGCACAAATTATACATACCAAAATGAATATGTGAAAGCATAACCATAGACATTATCAGCATACATCTAAATATATCCAGAGGAAATAATGTTATTTGGGTTTTTCAAGATCATGTTACAAATACAACTCACAAAATCACAATTCGAGAAGACTTCTCACAGAATCATCTGACACAGTTAAAAATCTATGAAGTGTAAATACATCATGGAGTGACACTATTGATTTTATCTGATCTATAGTCATGATTCACTTCAATGTTTTGGAAAATTCACCAACAACTATTAACATAGACTTAATCATCGTTATGACTTATCATCCATGAACAAAAGTCCAATATGATCAAACAATTCAAACCCTATAATCCATGTTGATATCATGTTTTATAACATCTAAATGAGGATGGTTACAAATTCATCCTCTAGAAATTTTCTCTATCAGTAACAATTTCTACTCAGGCAAACAAATGGCTTCATATAAATACCTTTAAGGGAGAAGATAAATAATAGTAGATGTTGGGTGAAAAAATGATTTTAGGACCCAAATTGTCTATGAAATGGGGTAAAAGGTGAAAACCATTCAGAATCACTTCAAAGAATCCCAATGTCAAAAAATAATAATTATAGAGAAAATAGATGAATAGACCTGATGGTTGAGGTTAGAGACATTGTATTACTCGATAAATCTTCATGTGTGAGGATCATGATTTATGGGTAGAAAGATACTCTGAGACCCAAATACATCAACCGCCTCATGATCCTTGTTCTTGTTTGAGCTGTGGAATATTGATGGGAATGTCCAGCTTTCATGACCCAATTACATGATTTATTCAATGTATGACTCTTTATAATGAATATACAAGATCCTTCACATGTATATAATCCATATGTGGTATAGTCAGAGTATGAACTCTCTTATGTGGAGAAACGAGTAAAGATCTTGGACTATAGGTATAATGTTTTACGTAATGTGACAACTCACTTGGTAAAATTACTATGGTTTATATATCAGTATGTGGAGGAAACATGGGAACCATATGATGATTTGATGTTGAAATACCCTCACTTGTTTAAATAAAATGATATTTCGAGGCCAAAATTTCTAATGAGCGAATAACTTTACGACATAAAATTATATCATTGTAATCTAAAATCTTAAAATTATTCCATATTGTATAAATCACATAAAATAACATCTATAACACAATAAAAACATTTTAAATGAATAATTAATGATATAATATGTATATTTAAAAGATAATGAATTTATTCTAGTGGAATAGTAACCACACAATTGGAATAGTATTGTTACCCTAATGAATAGTAATTTGACACAAAGAATACTAACCTCATCTATGATATGATAAAAAAATTGGTATCTTATAAATTAAAATATTATATAATTCTATCTTAATATTAGTAAATTAATTACTAAAAATTATTAATTATGAAGTTGTATTTTTATAAAATAGATCCATTTATTATCAATTTTACGATTAATATATTGAGTTTAAATAAATTTATTTTAATAAAATTTAATAATAATTTATATTTTTGTGTCTTATTATTAATGAAAATTTTATGTGAATTTTTTTAATTTTTTAATGTATTATAGCAAGAGTTGTAATTTTAAAATCTGTATTCCCTTTGAAAATGAAAATTTAAATTCAAAATTAAATTTCTCATAATAATAAAATTATTTTCAAAATATGTTATTCATTAATTAATTATACATGTTTAATAATTTTTAGGTTTAATTTTAGAGATTTTTTAAAAATATTTTATTTTTTTCAATATTGAAATACGCTAATTTTTATTGTAATATCCCAGATAAATAAAAACTATGACATTTTAATATTTATTATCATTTATGAATTAAATATTAATTTTATGTTGAAGGGGATTCTATTTTAGATGGTGTATCTAGCACACAATAATGGTTTCTCACAACATCTCATGTTGCACATAAAGATGATTCATACTGAAAATTAATATTATAATATTTTTTTAAATGGTACTAAACGCCTTGTCATTATATAGGCAGTAATGAATATAACATACAAATATATGATTACACATGTTTGTTAAAATATTTTACATTTTTTCAATAAATTTAAGAATAATAAAATGTGAATGAATCAAATTATAATCACAAACACTCTAACATCTTTTAAAAGGTTGATTTATTGTCTTTTGATGAAGAACCAGTTTTTAAATCTAGTATTTTCACTTTTATATGTTCTATTTTAGAAAATAAAATTCTTCCTTATACCCAGGACATCAAAATTTACAATGTATAATATTTTGGTATTTTTATGATAATGTTCATTAATTAGAGAAGAGTGAAAAATAGTGCATTTTAAATAAAAACTTCCTTTTAATGTAATTTATTTATATGGTTAGATTATATTTTTTTTAATTGGGTTTAATGGGTAATTGGATTTTATTTTTTTAATTTGGTTTAAAGGGTGAAAAATAATATTATAATTATATAAAATTATCTTTAAACTTTTCATAACCCAATTATATGAGATATCGCTGACCAAGGGCATACATGGGTAAATTTGGGAACCCCATGCAGCCACATGGGAGTGATAATGACACTTTATATTAATAAATTTAATGTAAAGGAACAAGTAACATAAATATATATCTTTTAATAAAAAAATATTTATATGGGGTTATATATGTGATGTAGTAAACTATAAATATCAATTTTAATATATAAAATATTTCTACATCATGGTAGTTTATTTATAATTTTTATTCATTAAATTAATAAAATTAATTATTACACAATAGTGATGCAGTAATTGATTCATTAAAAATGGATTCAAATAAATGAAATTATAAATATTAAAAAAAATTATTTCGAAACATTTATGCAATCCAATAATTTTAGGGATAATAATGACTTAGTATTTTAATATTAATTAAGGTTTTTCAAAACACTATAGTTGTTATATATTCGTTAAAATTCATGATATGAATAATTTTGAAATTGACAAAAATATGTTTTTAAAACAATTAATATTTCATTAAATGATAAATTAGTCATAAAAATATATGATTTTCCATATAAAAATAATAATGTTACAAATTTCATAAATGATCCCTTTGGGTGACTTGGAATTTTGATGTAAATATATTAACCATATAGAATGAAAATATAAGAAGATGTGGTAAAAGTTAAATAAGTTAACATACTATTAAATAAAAAAGATTAGGATAAAAATTTATCCAAATCCTGTAAAATTGTAATTAGATGACATTATTTAGACTTATAGGAACATTATATTCGAATTTAATACATTTTGGACCTTTTTATATCGAATTTAAATTTATAATATAATTATACATTCAATCATTCCTAAAGCACCCCCCTTATAAAAAGTCATCACTTCTATCCCATTACAAAAACATCTCAAGGCCAATGGATTACCAAAAAATTTATCCAAGAAGCCCTAAACATACCTCTATTTTTATAGAATCCATAACTTAGGCACAAATCACTTCAATAAAGCCTTTTGGTTCAGACCAAATGGAGTTACCCAATATAATAGTAATGTCTTATTTCAAGTTCTTTTCTTTTTTCATCATATTACACACCCCTAAACTCTATTTAAAACATTATTTAATAAAAACCCAGTATATTAAATATAATAGGACTTTTTTATGAGGATTATTAGAAATATACATCCACAATCCTCTATCTAATGGATACAATCATACTATTTTCGTGGATGACGAACTACTGCCAAACGAAATGATGATTGTTCAATTATCTCCTACCACCTCTCATTGTGGCCTTTTTCATGGAACTATATTTATATTAGACATATATTATATTTATATTTCTTCTATTATTATGTATTTTTCATTTATATAATGACATTATGGTTTCTATAATGGGTAAACACGATAATTTAATTCGAGGAAGTGCGGACTACCGCCTCCTCAAAGTGATATGACTCATTCATTCCATTTGTGGAAATTATAAAGGACATAGAAAATGAAATTAAATGTAATATTATAGAGTAATTACAATATAACTATGTATTTTTATTTATTCATTCCATTAAATAAAAAATCGTAATGAATGTACTGTTGTGTGTAAGTACGAATTTCCGTCTCCATGAATGGTGCATTTCATTTCTTATCTTTAAATGATATGTAATATTACAAATAAATATACATACATTATATATATGATATATATATGATTTATAAATAATTACTATAATTTTTTATATAATATACTCTTGACCACATGGACAACAAGTAATTCTATGATGTTCATTTTTGACCCAAGTACCAAATATCAAAAAAGTGACTGTTATTATCATAAATGATTATGTAATGTTTATAACATGGTAATAAGTAATATAAAATTAATAATAAACATGAAATAGGTTCTCAAACAAGTATAAATTTACAATAGTATATTTTTTATGAGATTATTGAACGAACGAGTCGTGTCAGATATGAGGGTAGGGAACATCGTAACCCAATTTCCATTATTTGGGTTAATCTTATATTTTTAGATTATCTCATTCTATGATTATGTATGAAATTAAATTTCATCTCATATCATTTATTTATGAAATAGTTATGTGTAATTATAGTAAATAAAGATTATCTATATATTTTATTCACCAAATGATTTTTTCAAGGGACATTGTATCAATCTCCTTTCATTGAGGAATATTTTGATTTATACATGACGTTATTTTAGACTATGTATAAACATATTTTACTTTTCATTTCATTCATATAGAATATTTTTAGATGTAGAATTTCACTAAACAACAGTGGAAATGTTTTTTAACGTATGTGGTGACAGTGAAATTTCCTCTACCGCAAGCATTATTTGATATTTTGCTTCTTCATCAAGCCATAGTGTTTTAAAAGGAAAATAAATACCATATATCCTTATTATGTATTTTATAATTGAAAATGGTTTTGATAATAAATTTATTATTTCAATTAGTTGAAATGATATATTGTGATTTAAATGTGTAAATTTTACCTTTATTTTATGTTTTTTATATGTTATTAATATATTATGGTTCTTCGGCATTCTTATGTATTCTGGTGGTTCCATGAAAAACCTAGGGCGGGTGAGCCCGAGATAGCTCTCCAATGCATTGAATATCATGATAGAGTAAAACATTAATGTTTATCCTAATAGATATAAGTAATATACAAGGATTGGTATTCCAAATGTCACTCCCTATGTAGCTGTGAAATCTAAAACATAAGTATGTTATGTATGCCACATGTTTCCTTTATGATTTATATTTTCAATGTGTTATTCATAAATATTATTATCTTGTGAGGTATTTTTAAGATTTAAAATTATGATTTCATTGAATTGTATGTATTGGTGTACTAATGTTTTCATTCCTTGTTTTATAAGCCTTTTTGAGTTTTTAGGCTCATCCCTTGTTCTTAAAAAATTTTCACAGGATTTAGGGCTGGAAAAAAGAAATTTAGAATTCATGAAGATTTATATCATGAAAAGTAATTTTTTTTAATATTTATTATTTCTTGAAAAAATGGATAATGAGTTGAATTTTATACATTGTAATATTTTAGATGTAATGTAATAGTTATGGAATTTTTCGGTAAAACACTAAACATGAAAAGATATTTACTATGAATTATTTACTTAATTAAAGATTTTGTAATGTTTAAGGTTGGGTCCTTATATGCAGTATATAAAATTATAATTTAAATTAATTATTTATTGATTTATAGATAATTTAAAAACCATAATATCATAATCTCCATAAATTTTTAATATATATATATATAAATAATTTTCATGAAATTCAATGGGATTAGAAAAAATAATTTACTAATGAATAAAATAATCAAAAAACAACCATATAAATTCTTATAAATACCACCCATAAACACCAAATCTCTACAAAACTCCAAATACATGATGCCTATACAATTTCATACCAATTATATACTATATCCTCTATCCCACTTACATGATACATTGGTCTCAACAAAAGGCGAAAACTAATTTCCTTAATGAGGTTTTAAATGAAAATATTTTAACAGGTAAAATCCTTTTTTCTTTTCTTTAAAATTTATTTTGAATTTTTATTGTCTACTCATATACCCTTATCCACATGGAATGATAAAAATAGTGTGTTATATTTACTAAAATTTTATTATTTTAATATAATAATTCATCTTCAATCTTCATCTCCCGAAAATTTTATTCTTAATATAAACTCATTATTTATGATTTGTTAATTTATATCCTTTAGGAATTATACTTTTTCATTTTATTTTTCAAAAATTATGTTTGGTTATAATAAAATTATACGGGTTGAAATATATATTATATATTATCATAAAAATGTTTCTATGTTTTGGAACTAAATTATCTAAATGACTTTAAATAATAAAACTTAATGTCTTTTTTGTGATCAAAACATGCCAAAATTAATCTAAATGTTTTTCGTTAACAATTTATCCAATATTTTATATTCATACCATATTACAAAATTACATATAAGGTCATTTCATATTCTAAATTTTTATTAATAACATATAACTTCTGTTCTATATATTTACACCCAATTAACATGATCTTCCATACATGCATACAAGTGAAGAGATTAAGATATACACGAAAATGAGGATTATCAGATAGTAAAACTGAACTCTATAACTAATCAAAATGGACATAAAATAAATTAATAAAATTATAATTAATCTAACACATGTATAAGTGGTTATAGATTTATGATTTAATTAATGAATTTTTTTTATCTATATTATTTATGTGATGAATGCATTCAGACATAAGGTATGCGAATTATCATACCCAATTTCCATTAATTGGGTTTTCTTCATTCATAAAAACATTCATTGTCCATTTCAATTTAATATTCCTAAAAATTATTATATTTGAAATGTTTTTTATGGGATATACATTCTCCCAATATGATTTTTTGGAATATGAAATGATTTTTCCAAAAAAAACTATTTTATCTAAAAAATGCATATTTTTATTCTCTTTAGATTATTTCTTATTGACTAAAGATTAATGAATCTTGTATCAAGAATTTTACTTAAATTTTATTTTAGGAACCATAATGATTTATCATGAATTTCTTATTTATGAAATTCTCATCAAACACATTTCTTTTCTATGAGTTATTTTATGGAATATATTTGTATACATTTTAGGTTGAATTAATGATTATATAAATGAAATAATGTGAAAGTTATGCCAAGAATTATATTTCCATCCAATTAATTGGATAATGTGTTGTTTCTTATTTGATAATGTGAATTATGAGTCAACATGCTGATAGATTTGTTCAAAATAATGATTTTATTCTGATTCACATATGATATATGTGAACATGATTTTATCTTTATTCATAACTATATGTGGCAGTTGACCAATAAGATACGACATTTAATTTTTATGAATTAACATGTTTAGAATCATTATCTAAGGGTTCATCTAATTATTATTTTCATTATCATATTCTAATGTTATAAAGAAGATGATTATTATCTCCCATGTTATATTTATTCCTGTTGTTAACTATCCTCTTCCAAGACATTTATCTCACCACTTTAGTTTATATATATCCTTAGGTGATTACATATACTGAGGAGTACTTTGGTGCCACTACAAATCTATATTATAATAAATTATAAAAACGTTAATTTTTTTCATGTAAATTTTATTAATGATTCTATTTTTCTTAGTAAATTATTCTTTTGGATCTTGGATTTATAACACTGTTACATAATATATCATTAAAATGATGTAATTTTAATGTATGAAAAATTAGGGTAACTATTTACATAGCATACCTAAAACATTTATTCATTACATTGGGAGTGGTATCTTAACAAATTTTGGGTAATATGCTCGAAAAGGGTAAACATGGTAGATAAAAATCAATGATCATATTTATGAATTTGAAAACCATTATGGTATGATATTATGAACATAGTATTCAATGTTAATACAAAATATAAGATGAAAAATAAACATGAGTAAAAGCTTAAATCATTAACATTTCAAAATTCAGGAATCATTACATTGTGAAATCATTATAAATAAATCATGAACCATAATTATACATCATAAAAGTGTATCACCATAATATTTATATGAACCATTTCATATGGAATGTTGAATTTTTTAGACCATAAAATCATAACAAATCAGGCAAAACACGATCATACCATTGTGTATCAACCACTTAAAATTGTTTCTCATTATTGATCTATAAAATAAAGATTTTATTATATTGGATATAGAACATTTTCATTGTTACCAAAGTAGATCAAGCACATCAGCTGTATTCCCAAATTTAAATCAAGTGTTATTGTACTTCACATAATGAATTTTAGGGATATATAATCATTGGAACACCCATAACATAATGGAAACCATATATGTGTGTGTTATTAAATACATAAAATTTCATTATATAATCATATAGAGACCCATAATTTTCCTGCATGTAAAATTCATTACTTTTTTGAATACATAATACATGAAAAAAACATACACCCAAAGACCATATAAGTTTAAAGTCATTAGTAACTTGGAGCATAATCTTCTCACTTGGTGAAAGAACGTCAACATATATTATAAATATCATCCAATATTTATTTCCATCCTAAAAAAGGTTCTTTATATCTTGGGGAAAAGAAAACATATAAATAAGGTGAGATCAAATTCTCAAAAAGAATAATATTGTAATAAATCATACATAACATAATAATAATAATGTAAAAACATAAACCTAACTTTTGATTGTCAAAATCTTGAGTTATGAGATAAATCTTGACTGTACATAAGGAACATATCATATGGGAACATTATACATGATAAAACAGAATTGACATAAAATATGTAATTTTGGAAAAAAATTAAATAGACAATGTGATATCCATAGTAACCCTGGAATTGCTATCAAGACCATCATAGTGGAAAAATTGCATTATTGAATTGAGTTTACTAGTTGTTCCAGTCATGTATTAATGAACCAGATTTACATTCCATTCTAGCCTGGTATTACAGAATCTAATTTGAATTCCCTTTCAATACTGTCTATCTCATGAGATATAAAGCTTTCCTAAGGCATTAGAGAGATATATAGGTCCCACATATCTCATAATAAAACCATTCTTCCGCGTTACACAAAATCATAGACCATTCACCATAGAATAATCCAATGAAAAAAACGGGTTTCTTAAACATAATTCCATCGTAACGTAATCCATATAAAATATCATTCAAACATTAACATAATCTGATCATAGTAATAATAAGGATATAAGAATAACCCTATTTAAAGAGCGTAATCCAGGATGAAAAATAATTTTGATAAAACACATGACAATAATTTATGAGGACAATATACTTTCTTCTTCCAACAAGTTTTCTCCTCTCAAAATTCTATGCAATATCAAAAGAGAATAATTTAGTTGACAATAATGTTGAAATATTGTAGAAAAATCATCATGGTATAAAGGCATCATGAAATTGTAAAAATCCATTCAGGCTATATTAGTTTTAAAAACTATTCTCCTTATATTTTTCCAGGGAAAGTAAAAAAGTACAACGTATGGTAAGAAATGTAATGACCTGACCCAAAAATTCCATAGTTGGTGCATTATTACGTATCATTTGAATGATCACAAAAGATAAAATCTCGAATTACCGATTAGTTATGTATCCTTGGAAGTGCTAGATACATTCATTATGTTAAATGTACATCATGAAATGAAAAAATACAACAATTTTTTTTTGCATAGAAAACACTAAGATCCCATAGAATATCCATTTAGGTCAGTCATAATATAATTCTTCGCATCCTAGGAAAAATAAATCATAGAAATGGGTGAGATCATGTCACGAACCATCCCATGTCGACCCTAAACCGGTCACCCAGGCCAGCCAGCGACATGCCCCGAGATGTGTTCCTAATCATCTTGGGATGCTGACAAGAACCAAGGGAATCAATATAGTACACAAGGGAATGATTTTCCCATATATAAACAATCAAACAAACAGTGGAAAGAAATGGACAACCCAAAATGCATTTATATAAAAATTGAACTAGACATTTTTCTTACAAGAAAGTAAAAGTTCAAATAAACCAACAAATCAACTAAACAAACCCTATAAACAACTAATTCCATGTGACACAACTATTCACTCTCCAACACAATGATCACATGCCGCCTAATGTGATTGAACTCAAGCTGCTACATGCAATGGGCTAAAAACAGAAGAAACCTATAAAGTGAATATTAAAACATAGTATGATAGCCCGATATTCCATTCCAAAATCACGTCCATTAAAATAAAATAAACATCAATTTCATTTTTTTAAATACATTATATAAATTTATTTCTTTCAAATGAGGTTCCATGCTATAAAAGATAGATGAAAAAACGTTCATGTTTCATTAACAAAAATGCAAGTAACAATTTTTCCAAGAGTTGGTACTTCAAAATGAAAATTGTTTTAATGTGGGATGATTTAAATACTGTACAATATTAAATAAATAACACATACTACTAAATTTACCAACCCAACACACTTTATGCCTCCGGTGTGTACAAAATAGCCAATGAGCACAACTCAGAGGAACTCCCCTAGCCACTAGTTAGTTGTGAGAGCTTGGTACCTCATAACTCATTTAAAGTAACCATAATAAATAATTATTCTCATGCACATGAGCCACGATTAGGGAGAATACCCATAGTATAGTGGTCCCTCAAAATCATAATCATCATAATTTAGTTAGTGTTGTCATCATCAAACATGATATGGGAAACAGGGGACAAACCCCACAGAATCACTAGCATACTAGTACACTTCGGCCCACCTAGATAGCTGGGATACCCTTTGGTGCTCAATCAAGTTCACACATTATCAAATACACTTTCCACATCAAAATTTCATTCCCAAACCATTAACACACAAACAACCCACAACCATTCTTCACATTTCTTTCACGAATCAATAAACCACTAAAAATTTTCATAAAACAATTTCAAGGGGAATCAGGAGGCCTTGCACATAAAATCCATTCAAAGATGATCTTTTAAGGAAAAAACCCATCAATAACATAAAAAACCATAATTTCAGACCCAAAACAATTAATAAACCATTTTCATGGACTATAAAATTTCCCAAAAAGATAGAGCATAAAATAACCATGGAAGCCATTTTTACAAAACAAAACAAATGCCAAACGAGCCTTTAAGCCTTTCCAAAAATAACTTTTGACCAAGGGATGCATAAATTTTTTTAAGGAGGTTTATACACAAAATTTATAGAAGAGTCCAAAATTCATAAATTCTTTAAAACACTCAGTATACATATTCAAAACACAACCATTTTTATAAGGATTTGAAACGGACCATTATCCAACAACATGGGCCAAAACATGTTGTATACCAAAACCCAATTGTTTATAAAAAAAAATCTAAATTGGAAGACATATAAGGACCCAAAAATACCATTAATAATTCTTCTAATTCATTTATAAATCCAAGAAAATAATTTTTAAATCACACATCACATATAAAATCTAACCAAGCAATTTATCAAACACATGACATGCCCTTAAAAAATCAATTTATTTTACGAACATGAAAATGAATAAAACATCAATTGAATGACATATTTTATTCAATATACTATTAAATGTTAAAAATACCATACAAATGTTTATTAAATTCACAAAACTAGTTTTAATGATAGTAGAACATTTAAACAAACACTTGGTGTGCACTTTTATGACAAAACCACACTACCTTTCAAAAAATAAGGCATAAACAAACATTTTTTTCACCAATAAAAAAATAATAAGGAAAAAAAACAATAAGAATTATATATATATATCAGGTTTTAACAATATGAAAATGATGAAACATAATTAATAATGGAAAGTGCATGGGATATCCTACCTCAAATCCTTGGGGTAATAGAAACGCACAAATGAAATCACCATCCGAGGGTTTACAAAACCTAAACCTATGATTACCAGACCCAAATGAATAAAAACACCATAAAAAATAATGGAATAACATAACCCTAAGTCTAACAAGACTAGGTAAGATTACAAATATAGGAATTAATGAAAGGAGGAATAATATGGAGGATAAAGGAGAGGGAATCTCGCCTTTTCAAATAAAAAACTCATTATATTCCACTAGATATGAACACTTATTTTAAGGGAATCGATTGAGACCTATTTGAGAGACACCTATGGTCTAGATGAACCAGGGAAAGAATATTGGATGCCAAAATAGTATGAATTCACTGATTTATGAATGATTCAATTTACCATGTCAATTCTGGATGATTTGAGAGATATTGAGAATGATTCCCACTCTGTGACTATTCTGAGATACAAAGTGAACAAATAGATAACGGGGGTATGGAGATTGATATTGTCTACGTGTGGGAGGTGCAATCATAGAAAAATATTAAATATTTAATAAGAAATAAAATAATCAAATTATTTTTTTAAATAGGAAATGGGCCCCTGGGCTGGCCCAATCCCTAAATAAATAACCCAAATTCACCATGACTAGGAATTCTTAGGGGTTCCAAATGGATATTCTAGTTTGAATATATTATATGAGGCCATGTGTGAAGTGTAATGTGTGAAAAAGGTTGAAAAAAGGAGTTATTAAAGAAACAAATTTTTTATTTAAAACTCGAAATGGGCTCACGGTTCGCTGAAATCAGGAAGTAATCAATCTTTTTCAAAAAACTCTGAAACAAATAATGGGGAACCCAGATTAGGGTGATTAGACATAAATAAATCTTATAATTTCAACATTAATCTCACACAATACCCATGATATGTATTGGGATTTCAAATTATCTAGATCAAAATAAAGACATGAAAAAACAGGTGTGACAATTCTCCGCACCATTAAAACTTTCCACCCATAGAAAGCCATAAGACTTTCAGCTGAATGATAAACACCAAAGGATTACATATCAACATGATACAACATAAAAATATTTTTAAATATCATTTTCAATCTACATAACATAATCCTCGTTCCCAAACAACATACCAACTCCCAACTACTTTGTTGAAATCAACAGAACGGTCAAGACACCAACTCCACAACCAAGCCAATTACCTGATAGTTGGGCCTTCTCCAAATGAAACAAATAATAAACAAACTAAATAGAACTCATGAAAACCAAGAAATATAGTGGAGTACCAAATGGAATCCCCAACATTAATAAACAAATATCACTATACAAGTTCCTAGGAGGAAAATTAGCGACACCTGTGGTGGGTCTCCACACCATTAGGACCCAAATAGAAATGAAAAAAACTCAACAATACCTCACTTTCACCATTCCAAAAAAATCTCCCTCAACAACCCAAAAACCGATGTTAAGAGGGTTACACATGAACATATAAACCACCCACTCCCAAACAGAGGGGATGAGAACATGGACAACACTTTCAGCACAAATATGGACCCCCACCACTCAGGGAGGGGAGGGAAGGGGACCCAATATTTTGGCCCCTAAAAACACAAAAGAAACCAAGGAACCACTCAAAACTCTCCAACTATGACTAGGTAACACCAAGATCGCACCTGATTTATAGAGGAAATCCCCAAAGGGGCATTGATCGAAAACCCGCATCCATGAAGGCATAACCATAGACACTGTGTGAGGGGTATGTTTGCCACACTTGTTGTGAAAAAATGGAAATTCATAGTAATGAGGAACCACAATATAAACATAGAAACTACCTTACCACAATAGTGGAGATCGAAGCCTCATAAAGAGCCCTACACCTCTGTATATTTCTTGACTGGGTGAATAGCTTCACTCTGAGGCCTATGGCTGGAGCCCTAAATCATGAAGCATATGTTTTCCCACAATCAGCTGCTAAGAATCAAACCACTCAAAAAAAAACTCACATACTAAACAAAACAGTTTAATCTAAATAGAAAATCATAGATACATATCAAAATTATATCTCACTCTAAACTAGGTTCATAATGGACAATGAATACAGAGAAAACCATAAACATCAAAGAACAAAACATATATGTCCACAATAATTATCAGGAACTTGAAGGAATTTAAATTGATCCCAAATAGCTCTCTATTTAAAACGGTTGGATGAGGAATTATTTTAGGAGGTGGATCTATCTTGTGAAACATTTGAAATAATATTTAGGTTTATCAATTTGAAATATTGCAAGCATAGAACTATATGGGGAAACATAACAATGTCCAACACATCATTAGTAAACAACTGAACATTACTCCAAACCCAAGCCACAAAAAAGATACCATCTCAACATGAAAAAAGATTATGAATTCCAGGTCATAAGAGAGCATACTGAATAAACAACACTACTAAGATATACTATAGACCATATACATAACTATTGGTTCAAAATAAACACCACAATATTTCAGCCAAAACACTTTTGAAAGAAAAATCTAACTTGGTGGATTTTCACATTCATCAATGGTGTTTCCTCAAGTCTCACTCACATGATCATTTACGTGCCACCCAAAGCACTAAACAACCATGACATATAGGACATCCTTAAATATATCAATAAAACCATGTATATGAGAAAAAATGAAAAGAAAAAAGGCTAATACAAATCAACATCAGTCCAAAAATCATGTACCATCAAAAGGAACAACAACCACCAAGTAAAAAATGCTTTTCATATTCCACAAAACAAACCACACTTCATCAAGAACCATTTTATTAACTTAACAATCCATTTAATTTAATAGAACATAAAAAATAACCATTCCATTCTAAATATACATTCCCATTTTTAAAAAAATCCATCATGGTCTACTTTCATAATATAACAACCACAATAGCAAAAAACCCTTTCAAGAAAAACAACAGCCGCACAAATCTGAATTTACAAAACCTATTCAACAGATTCAAACACTTTTCAACAGCCCAAAACAGCCTATTTAAAACAATGTTTCATAATTAATTTAATATGATTCACACATTCAAAAAATTTTATTTTGACATACCACAAATTTAGTTTATGGAAAATCCAATCCCATTAAATCATTTTCACTTCCTCCCCATAATATGTTTAAAAAAACACAACCTTACCAAAAACATTCTTATATTAAATTTTTTAAAATACCTTTTCTACATTTCCAAATCTAATACTTTATTTGAAACCCATTTCCATAATTCTCACACAAGGATTTTCAAAACAAAAACTCAGAATTCACGAAAGGTCCAAGAAACCTACAAAAGGGAACTAGTTTCGGTGGGTGAATTGACCATATGGTTGGCATCCATATGTCAAACACAACACCAACACAGAGAGATTTATTAGGAACATCCCACGGCTCCATATGAATTTCCTAGCCCTACGAACTCATAGATTCCATACGTCAGACTCCCCTTGTCATATACAAACACAAAATAATAACTAAGAAGAAAAGAAACCTTATAAAACCAGACTTCCCATAGAAACTTGAGGATCAGAATGAGCCAGAGTTCGTGTCTATCTTCCCACATATACCACTCAATTCCCAAAAATCCTTCTCCATATACCTTGAAATCCTCAAATAACATGGGTTCCCTAAAAATAATGTTCTGATAAGAGGCAGCCTCCTCTGATACCATTTTGTCACGAACCACCACAAGTTAACCCTAAACCGGTCACCCAGGCCATCCTGCGACAAGTCCCGAGTGGCATTCACAATCCTCCCCGGATTGTGACAAGAACCAAGCGTATCAATATTGTTCACAAAGGAAAAATTTCTCTCTATAATAAAAAATCAAACAAATAGCTGAGGTAAATGGACAGCCCAAAATGCATTTATATAATAATTCTACTAAACATTATTTTGTACAAGAAACCTAAAGTAGAACTAAACCAAAAACTGAACTGAAAACCCGATAACCTACTATCTCCATGTGAACCGATGTTCACTCGCCAACATAGTGATCACACGTCACCCAAGGCGATCTAACTCAACCTAAAACCTACACAAGGGCTAAAAAGAGAATAATAATATAGGTGTCAGTATTAAAATTTAGTAGGTTAGCCTGATATTCTATTCCCAATTCAATTACATTAAAATAAATGAAAAAAATATTTCATGTTTTAAATACGAGATATAAATATATGTTTTTCAAATGAGGTTCCATACTATAATAATTATCAGAAATAAACTTGCATGTTTTATAAAAAAATGTAAGTAATTTTTTTATAGAGTTCACCATCAAAATGAAAATTGTTTTAATGATGGTTGCTTTAAAGATTGTACACTTTTAAATAAATAACACACACTACTGAATTTACCAACCAAACACATTGTATGATGATGGTGAGTACAAACTAACCAATGAGCACAACTCACAGGAACACCCCTAGGAACTATTTAGTTGTGATCCTAAGGTACCTCGTATCTCGGTGAATGTAACCATAATAAATATCTATTATCATGAACAAGAACCACTAGTAGGGAGCATAACCATATCCTGGTAGTCCCCCAACATCATCATCATAATAGTTTAGTTAGTGTTGTCATCATCAAACATGATATGTGAAATAGGGGACAAAACCAATAGAATCACTACCATACTAGTACACGTCCACCCACCGAGATACCCGAGATTCCCTTTGGTGCCCAATAAAGTTACAAAAAATATCAAATACACTATCCAAATAAAAATTTCATTACCAAAACAAAAACACACAAATATCCCACAATATTTCTTCAAATTTCGCTCACGAATTAATAAACCACTAAAAATTTTCGTAAAACAATTTCAAGGGGTACCACGCAGCTTTGCACATAAAATCCATTAAATGAGGAGCTTTTAAAGGAAAAAACACATAAATAACATAAATAACATATTTTTAAGCCCCAAAAAAATTAATAAATCATTTTCCTGGACTAAAAATTTTACCAAAAAGATATAACATGAAATACACATGGAAAATATTTTTACTAAATAAAACAATTTCCAAACGGGCCTTTATGCCAATCTCAAAAATAAAATTTGACCAAGGTATGAATTAAATTATATTATTTAGGTGTATACACACCATTTAAAACAGAAAAAAAAATTCATAAATCCTTTAAAAGAATCAGTTTAATTATTCAAAACAAAACTATTTTCATAAGGATGCGAAACAAACCATTTTTCGACAACTCTGGCCAAAACATGTTTTAATCCAAAACCCATTTGTTTGTAAAAACAACTACAAATTAAAAAACCCTAAAAGAAACCAAATATACCATTTATAATATGTCCAATTCAGTTATAAATCCAAAAAAATAATTTTTAAATCACAAATCACACATAAAAGCCAATGGTGCAATTTACCGAACACATTACATGCCCCTTTTAAACAAAACAATTTATTTTTAGAACAAAAAAATTAATAAAACACCAATTGAATGCCATATTTTATTCAATATACTCTAAAATGTTCAAAATACCATTAAACAGATTATAAAATTCACAAAATATTTTTTAATGTTATCATAACATTTAAAAAAACACATGGTGTGCACTTTTATGAAAAAACAACAATACCTTTCACAAAACAAGGCATAAAAACCCATTTTTCACACCAAGAAAACAATCCAATGGAAGAAAAACAACAACAAAAATATATATATTTGGTGTTAAAAATAATAAAATGATGAAACATAAATAATAATTTCAAGTGCAATGGATATCCTACCTCAAATCCTTGGCGTAATGGAAACACACACACGAAATCATCATATGATGGTTCAAAAACACTAAACTGATGACGACCAGACCCAAATGAATAAAAACCACATTATAAATCATTTAATAACAGAAACCTAAGTCTAAAAGGACTAAGGTAGATTATAAAACCAAGAAATAATGAATGGAGGAAGTAGATGGAGGATACAGGAGAAGGAATATCACAATTTTTAACTAGAAAACACTTCTTATTCCACTAGATATGAAAACATATATACAAGTTAATGGATTTAAAAATCTTGGAGAGACTCCTATGTTCTGGAATAACTAGGTAAATAACATTGGTGGCCAACAGAGTAATAATTGATTGATTTATGAATGATACAATTTACCTTGTAAATTCTGGACGATTTGAGAGACATTTATCATGATTCCCTTCTCAAAGACAATTCTGAGCTCAAAAGAGGTAAAATAGATAATGGGGGAGTGGATATGGATATTGGATTCGGGTGGGAGGTGGAATAAAAGAAAAAAATTAAATATTGAATTAGATAAAAATAAAAAATTTATTTTTTTAAAACAGGAAATGGCTCAATGGCTGGCCCAATGACAAAAGAGGTAACCCCAATTCACCATGATTATGAATTCTTAATGGGTCAAAAAGGATATTTTATTTTTAATATATCCATTTAGGCCATGTGGGATGTGTAATGGTTGAAAAAGGTTGAAAAAAAAGGAGTTATAACCGAATCAAAATTTGTTTTTAAAACTTGAAATGGGCTCACGGTTGGCCCAAATCATGATGTAATGACCCTTTATAAAAAAACACCTTAATAAGAAATTGGGAACACTAATTTGGGTGATTATACAAAGATGAATCTTAAAAACTCATCATTAATCAAAAAAATACCAAAGAAAATTATCTGGATTTGAAATGATTCGGATCAAAACAAATACATGAAAAATTGGGTGTGGCAATTCTCCCCAATATTGAGGCATTCCACCCCTGGAAAGCCATTACACTTTCATGATGAAAGATAAACCCCTAAGGATTCCTTATGAACATTATACAACCTATAAATCTAGTGAAATATCATTTTTCATCAACATATCTTAATCCACTTTCCCAAAAAAACCAACTCAAAACCTCTTTGGGAAAATCAACGGAATGGTTAAGCCACCAACTCCACAGCCAACCCAATAACCCGATTGTTGGGCCTTCTACAAATGAAAAAAAATCACCCAAAAAAATGATAACTCAAGAAAACCATAGAATCTATGGAATTATGAAATGGAATCCACTATATTAATAAAAAACCCGCACTTGAAAAGTTTATAGGAGGAAAAATCAACGAGACCTATGGTGGGTCTCAACACCATTAGAACCCAACTAGGAGTTAAAAAAACAAGAACTAAACATTAAATAAAATTCAAAAGTCCAAAAAAAACTCTCCCAAAACATCCCACAGACCCATTTTAATAGGGTTACAACATGAACATATAAACCACTCACTCCCAAACAGAGGGGACAAGTACTTCGCCAACACTTTCAGCACGGATCCGGACCCCCACAACTTGGGGAGGGGAGGGAAGGAGACCCAATAATTCGGCTATTGGAACCACAAAAAAACCATGGAACTATAAAGAACTCTCCACATATGATTAGGTAACACCAAGACCACACCCTATTTATAGAGGTGGAACCCATAGGGGCATTTATTGGAAACCCGCATCCCTGAAGGCATAACCATAGACATTGTGCGAGGGGTAAGTCTGCCACACTTGTTGTGACAAATGTATATTCATAGTAACGAGGAACCACAATATAGACATAGAAACTACCTTTCCATAATGGTGGAGGTGGGAGCATGATCAAGCGCCCCACACCTCTGTAGATTTCCAGACTGTGTGAAAAGCTACACTCTGAGGCCTATGGCTGGAGCCCTAAATCATGAAGCATATGATGCCCCACAGTCAGGTGCTAAGTATCACACCACAAAAAAAAACTCACCTTCTCAAAAAAACACTTTGGTTTAAATAGGAAATTCTAGATACATATAAAAAATTCTATCTCACTCGGAACGAGAAGCAGAATGGACATCGAATATGGTGAAAAGCATCAACATCAACAAACACAACTGCCATGTCCACAATAATTATCATGATCTGGAAGCACTTTAAATCGATCCAAAATAGCTCTCTATTTAAACTAATTTGATGATGTATTATTTTAAGAGGTGGATATAGCTTGTGAAACATGGGAATGAATTATTAGGATTAAAAATTGGAAATCTTGCAAACATTGAATTATCTATGGCCACATCACAACATCCAACACATCTTTATAAACCCATTAAACATTACACCAAACCTGATTCCCCAACAAGATCCCATCTCAAGATGAAACAAGAGTATGAATTCTAGATCATAAGAGATTATAATGAATAAACAACACTACTAAGACATAGGAAAAATGATCCACATAACTGTTGCTTCAAAACAAACACCACAAATTTTCATCTAATAACAATTTTTTTAAAAAAACTAACTTGGTGGATTTTCACATTCACCAATGATGTTTCATCAAGTCTCACTCACAAAGAACATTTATGTGCCTCCGCAGGAACTCAAAAACCATGACATATAGGTCATCCTTCCAGATATCAATAAAACCATGCATGTGAGAACCCATGAAAACACAAATGGCTCAAACAAAACAAAATCATTCCAAAAATCATGTACCTTTAAAAGGAAACCCAAACACCAAGTCAAAAATGCTTTTCATATTCCACAAAACAAACCACACTTCACCAAGAACCATTTTATTAAAAAAATGAATCCATTTCATTTAATGGAACTTACAGAAAAAACCATTATATTCTAAATATCCCTTTCCCATTTTTAAAAAAATTCAACAAGGTCTCTTTTCATAATCTGACAACCAGAAAATCCAAAACCCCTTCCCAGAAAAATAGCAGCCGCACAAAACCGAATTTACAAAACCTATTCCTTAGATTCAAACACATTTCAACATTCCAAAACACCCCATTAAAAAATTTTCAATAATTACATTAAAATGATTCACACATTCAAAACATTTTATTTCATCAAACCACAAGTTTAGATTAGAGAAAATCTAATCTTGTTAAATAATTTCCACTTCCTCAATTTTTTTATAAAAAAACACAACATTACCAAAACCATTATTATATTTAATTTTTGAAACCCCATTTTATTGTTTTACAAATCCAATCCTTCCATTAAAACCCATTTCTATAATTCTCTTAGAAGGATTTTCAAAACAAAAATTCATAATTCATGAAAGGTCCATGAAAGAGAAAAAAGGGAACTACTATTAGTGGGTGACTTGACCATATGGTTGGCGGCCATATGTCAAACACAAAACCAACACAGAGAGACTTATTAGGACCATGCACCGACTCTACATGGATTTATATGACTTGAGAGCTCATAGATTCTGTTATTCAGAATCTGGTTTCATTTCCCAACACCAAAAAATCAGTAAGAACATTGGACACTAATAAAACCAGACATCCCACGAAATCCTGAGGACTAGAAAGAGCAAGAGATCAAGAGGCTATTCCCAAAAATACTCCTCAATTCCAAAAAATCCTACTCCATTTACCTTGACATCCCGAAATAACATTGGATCTCTTAAAATAATGGTCTTCTAAGAGCCGACTTCCTCTAATACCATTTTGTCACAAACCAGCCCGAGTCGACCCTGAACCAGTCAACTAGGTCAGCCCGCGACAAGTCCCGAGAGGCATTGCCGATCCTCCCAAGATGGATACAACCACCAAGGGCATCAATATATTACACAAGGTATTGATTTCTCCCATATATAAACAATCCATCTAACAGAAAAAATAAATGGATAGCCCAAAATGAATTTATATAAAAATTTAACTAATCATTATTCGTACAAGTAACTAAAATTATAACTAAACCAACAACAAAACTAACCAAAACTGATAACCAACTAACACCATTTGAAACCAGTGGTAACTCTGTGAAACAATGATCATAGATCGCCCATGGTGATCAAACTCATGATGAAACCTGCACAAGGGCTAAAAACAGAAGAAACCTATATGTACGAGTATTAAAACATAGAAGAGTTTCCCGATATTTTATTCCTAATTCACTTACTTTAATATGAGAGAAAAAATAAATTTCATTTTTTAAATAGAAGATATAAAATTATGTTTTTCAAATTAGGTTATATTATATAATAATTATTAGAAAAAAACTCGCATGTTTTATGAAAAAAAATGCTAGTAACAATTTTTCAAAGACGTGCTACTTAAAAATGAAAACGGTTTTAATGAGGGATTCTTTAATGACTATACATATTTAAATAAATAACAAATTATAATGAATTTAAAAACCATACACACCGTATTCCACCGGTGAGTACAAAATATCCAATGAGCACAACTCACAAGAACACCCCTATGCACTATTTAGTTGTGAGCCCCAGGTACCTCGTATCTCAGTGAAAGTAACCATAATAAATATATGTTCTAATGAACAGGGGACACTAGTAGAGAGCATACCAATAACGTAGTCGTACCATAGAAACCACATCATTATATTTTAGTTAGTGTTTTCATCGTCAAACATGCTACGTGAAACTGGGGAAAATTCCCACAGAATCACTATCATACTATTACACGTCCACCCACCTAGATACTCAATATTCCCTTTGGTG
Organism: Viscum album; assembly: GCA_963277665.1. Classification (NCBI taxonomy): domain Eukaryota; kingdom Viridiplantae; phylum Streptophyta; class Magnoliopsida; order Santalales; family Viscaceae; genus Viscum; species Viscum album. Next base: position 1,666,679,119 of record OY728137.1, read on the forward strand.
CTCAATCATGTTATACATATTATCGAATACACTTTCAACATAAAAATTCCTTTCGAAAAACATAAACACACAAACATCCCACAATATTTCTTTACATTTCTTTCACGAATCAATAAACCACTAATATTTTTCGTAATACAATTTCAAGGAGTATCACGAGGCCTTGCATATAAAATCAATTAAAAGATGCTCTTTTAAGTCAAAAAACCCATAAATAACATAAAAAACCATATTTGGCTTCCCCAAAGACAATTAATAAATCATTTTCATGGACCATAAAATTTCCCAAAAAGATAGAACATTAAATACACGTGGAAACCATTTTTACGAAACAAAACAAATGCCAAACGAGTCTTTAAGCCTTTCTCAAAACTAACAGTTGAACATGGCATACATTAAATTTTATTAAGGATATGTATACACACAATTTACAACAGAAATAAAAATTCATAAATCCTTTAATACACTTAGGTTACATATTCAATACACAAACATTTTCGTAAGGATTTGAAACAAACCATTTTCGACAACTCTAGCCAAAACATGTTGTAAAAAAAACCCATTTTTTTTGTAAAAACAAATCCAAATTTGAAAGAAATATAATGAAACAATAATACCAATTATAATTATTCCAATTCATTTATATGTCCAAAAAAAATTTAAATCACACATCACACATAAAATCCAACCGGGCAATTTACCGAACACAAGGCATGCCCTTTTTAAACAAAACATTTATTTTAAGAACATAAAAAGGAATAAAACACCAATTTAATGCCATATTTTATTAAATATACTGTAAAATTATCAAAATACCATAAAATAGATTATAAACCTCACAAAATAGTTTTTAACGATAGTAGATCATTTAAACAAACACTTGGTGTGTACTTTTATGACAAAACAACACCGCCTTTTACAAAACATGGAATAAAAAACCATTTTCCCATCAAGAAAACTATAAAAAGGCTTAAAAATAATAATAAACACATATATATATAAGGTTTTAACCATATGAAAATGATGAAACTTAAATAATAAAAGAACGTTCAAGGGATATCCTACCTCAAATCCTTGGCGTAATGGAAACGCACACATGAAATCACCATCCGAGGGTATACAAAACATAAACCTACGATGAACAGAACCAAATGAATAAAAAACCAATAATAAATCATTTAATTATAGAACCCTACATCTGACAGTACTTGGGGAGAGTATAAAACCATGAAATAATGAAAGAAAGAAGAAGATGGAGGATAAAGGAGAAGGAATCTCACATTTTCAACTAGAAAACTCATCGTATTCTACTAGATCTGCACCCCTAGATAAAATGGAATGGATTGAAACATTTATGATAGAATCCTAAGGTCATGAGGAACCTGGAAAAGTATATATTTTTTTCTGAAAGACTAATAATTGATTGATTTATGAATGATACTATTTACTTTTTCAATTTAGGATGATTTTAGATACATTGAAAATGTTTCCCCACTCCGCGACTATTCTGAGATCAAAAGAGGACAAAAAGATAATGGGGGGGTATGGATAGGGATATTGTATTATTGGGGGAGGTGTAATTATAGAAAAATATTAAATAATGAATTAGATTTAAATTAAACAAATTATTTCTTTAAAATAGGAAATGGGCCCATTGGCTGGACCAGTTCCTAAATAATTAACTGAAATTCACCATGATAATGAATTATTAAAAGGTCCAAAAGGATATGGTAGTTTTAATATATCATTGGGGGCCATGTGGGATGTGAAATGGGTGAAAAGGTTGAAAAACAAAGGAGTAAAACTGGTAATGGGATCACGGTTGGCCCAAATCATTATGTAACTACCCTTTCTCCAAAAACGTTTAAAAAAAATGGGGAACACAAATTAGGGTGATTAGACATAGATGAAACATAAAAACTAAACATTAATCTCACATAAGACACACAAAATGTATCAGGATTTCAAATGATCCAGATCAAAACAAAGACATGAAAAACTGGGCGTGACAGCTCAGATGCTTAGTAAGGATACCAATATATCAGAAACATTCCCAAATAAGCATAAACATTTATGGAAATGTATAAGACTAAAAAAAATCCTTTTAAACTCAAAATTCAGAATAATATGGAAAATATAAATTCAAATTATTCCATTTACTTATTCACATGGATATTTTACTAGTTGAATAATGACATGCAATATCAATAAGAACTTTCATAATGATGGAATGCAAAATGCTATAATTTCATAACCACATAGTGAAGGCCTTGTGCCAAGACTACTAATAATATTCTATCAAGAACTTTTTCCAAGAAACTAGTTTGTCTCATTGAACTTATCGTTACATCTAGAATCTATAGTAGGATCCACAAATCACTTACTAAATCCAATTCATTCCTCATATGAAAAGGTTCAAATAATACATAAACATTTGGGTTAAAACTAGCATAAAAAATGTCAATACATTATCCATAAACCATGAATGTTATAAAAATAGAACATCCACAGTGAAACATATGACAAAAAATTTAATATAATATGGAAGTTTTGTATCATAATAAATCACCTTCAAATAATCTTACAATCCATCAAAGGATATTGACCTAGATGAAATCAAAACTATTTTAGAGAAATATATCTTTATATTTTGTAATCATTTAAGATTCACTTAATTATAAATAAAACAGTTGTTTTAAAAAAATTCTTATAATCTTGTATGGTATTATTAGATGATGTTATAAAAGAATAAAGTAGTTTCACCTGTCGTATAAGTTAAAAAATCAATCTTACCTTAATTCTTTCAAAAAGGTCATAAAGTACCTTGTTGGAAAATTACAGAATGATTCCTTTCAAAAAAATTTATAAAAAGGAAAACATTGTTATAAATGACATTAAACCATAGTATATAAATAGTAAAAATGTTTTGGAATACATTTTTAAGAATCATGGATGTGGATGATAAAGAGGACCTTGTAGATAATTACGTATAAACCACCTCGGAAAATAAAGAGATTGTAAAATTAACCCTTAACATTAACATTTCCTTGGTCGAGGGTAGTTCAACATACATTATAATGGTGAAATAATTTTTATTAAATTATACAAGAATCATATACATTAATATGATATCATATATGATCTTTTAACATTTCCTTGTTAATATAATCATAGTATTATCTTCTTTTTTGGGGTTAACAGAATCATTTTCCTTTACATTCTTTGTTATGTGAGTCATATTTGTTTTGGATGGGATGTATCTTATTCATATCCAGAATGATATCAAGTCTTTAAATTTTTTTTAGTCATCAAATGAAAATTATTCTAGAATGGATACGATAGGTAATGAATCTCATCACGTCGGTCAAGACAGTAATCCGAACGTACGCACGAGCGACAATATCATTCTTTAGATATTAAAATTATATATAATTGGATGGTATATCATATATACAGAATAATTATCTTGTTATTTTTTTATTTACATATATCACACATCATTATTATACCAATCCAAATAATAATTTATTGAATAACAATTACACTACTATGTGGAGACAGTAAGTCGTACATACGCATGTATGGTGACATGTCATTCAAAGGATGGATAGAATAATTAATATGGTTTTACCAAATTTATAACAACATCACAATATATATAATATACGAGAGTTATTATATTATAATGGAAACAACAAACAAAGGGATAGTGGATGAAGAAAGGAATGTGAAAGAGGTGATTAAATATTTACCTCTTCTTCGGGTTCTTCCTTTTGATTTGATCCAAATGGATCCGTAGGTTGGCTTTCTGACTAATAGAAGGCCTATAAGATTAATGGAGGATAGTTGGGAGGGTATTTGGGAAGGGTATGGACGTGAATAATGGTTATGAAGGTGTGAATTAGAGAGAAGTATGAGTACCCTTTTATAAGATGGGTGAGGGGAACCTTAAAAAAGATTGAAATTTTATTTTATAATAACATAATTTCGGTTTATAATGGCTCCAAAATGGATTATTTAAAGGATAATGTGGGTATTGGTCCAAAACCCACTTAACCAAGAAGTTTTAGACAGGTTTGGGTCACTATTTTAACCTTATCTTTTAGATTTAACTCATAGTTAAATAGTTTGACTTTTACCAAGTCTCTTTGTATTTTTGTATAATATGATTAATAAATTTACTATATACTTCTAACAGAGAACCAAGTGTTTAATTAATTATACACTTATCATTATATAAGTCTTTTGGTTGAACATTATATTTTTATGAATAAAATATCATTTAATAATATAATATTTGTTTTAAAATCTCTTTTATGTCAATTTTGTCAATATTTGGTATTTTGTTTTTGCTGAATTCATAAACAAATTATTACTTTGAAAAAAATTTATATAACCAACACTAATATGTCATATTAACCTAGAAAATTAGTGTAATTCATAAAAAGATTGAAATTAAATTAATTTAGATAATTATAATATCAATTATTTTAATATTTCATTTATTAGGTAATTACTGCATCATCATTATGTCAAAAATTAAATAATTTATTAAATTTTTAAAAAATATATATATAATACCATTATTTAGGAAATATTTTTATCATTCTAGTGAATATTTATATTTGAATTCATCTTATTTTAACCCTATATTAACATTGTTTTAGTTATTAAACATTGATTTTAACTCTTTTAACTATTCATAGAATTAAATAATAATAAATGTCCTAATCTAATCAATGTTGAAAAAAGAGGTTAAAATTTAATTTCTAAGGTTGTTTTTGGTAGAAATATACTTATCCAATAGAATTAGTACAAGTGTTAGGGTAATAATAATATCATTTTTACCGTTAATTACACGTTTTACATTTAACCGTTGTAAATAAAAGTAAAAAGTTACTATTCACCCAAAATTATTTTCATCTCATTGAACCAAATTTTACTTACTAATATCAACCGTGTCTCTCAGATTTTTGAAATTAAACTCACAGAAGCCGTAAAATTAGGTTTTATATAAATTTTCAAATGCTCCAAGGAGGTGGGTAAAAGACGGTAAAAACATCAATTAAATTTTTATAAATCTAAAATTATCATAAAATAACTCCTAATATTTAGATTGAAATTATATAAGTAATAGGTATCTATTTTTACCTAAAATAAATTTAAATAAAATAAATAATTATTAATATAAAAATTCAGTTTTAAACTCTAACTTAGTGTTTTTCACTATTCGTTAAAAATTGAATGTTTTCAGAAAAATAAATAAAAAATCCTAAGAAAATTTCGATATTCAGAATCAAAAAATGAATTCCATTTTGAAAGATAAAATTTAAATGATTTCATAAAGTGGGTATTAATACTCATAATGGCTAGTTTGATTGATTGTGGTGAGTTAGAACTCGAAGTTGCATACAACACACACTATTGTATTACTCAAAGAGAAGTGTACCATGAAAGCATGGGGTGTTACATTCTCCCCTCCTTCAAATTATACCATCCTCGAAATTTATTGAATATTACTGCATAAAATGACTTGGGTGGTTCTTCATCACAAGTTCCTCAGATTCCCATATTGCCTCTTCCATCTTGTGGTTTCTCCATAGAACTTTTACCAAATGAGTCATCTTGTTTCTCCACATTAGTTCACTTGTATCAAGAACTTTGACAGGATCTTCGCAATAAGAAATATCATGTTCTAGTTCTAATTCCACATAGTTGAGTACTTGTGTTGGTTCAGGAATGTATTTTCTCAACAGTGATACATGGAATACATCATGAACTTTGGAGAGACTTGGCGGCATTTCAAAATGGTAAGCTACAACCCTAATTCGTTCCAGAATTTCAAAAGGTCTGATGTATTGGGGACTTAATTTTCCATTCTTATTGAAACATATAACACCCGTCCATAGAGGAACCGTTAAGAAAACATGATCTCCTACACGAAATTCCAAATTCTTCCTTCAATTATCGACATATATTTTCTACCTAATTTGAGCTCCTTTTATGTGGGTTTGGATTACCTTTACATTTTCCATCGTTTCCTCAACTTCTTCTGGGCATACAAGTCTTCTTTCACCAATATCATGCCAACAAGTTAGTGTGCGACATCTCTTTCTGTATAACGCTTCATGTGGTGCCATCTGAATACATGAATGGATGCTATTGTTTTAGGAAAATTCAACCAGTGATAAATATTGATCCCACATACCTTGAAAGCCTAGTGTGAAAGATCCCAACATGCACTCTAGGGTTTTAATAGTCTGTTCTGATTGTCCATCAGTTTGCGGGTGGTAGGCAGTGCTAAAACGAAGTTCAATATCTTGGGATTTCTGAATACTTTTTACAAATCATGATGTATAACAGGGATCATGATTAGAAAAAATCTATAGTGGTACTCAATGAAGTCTCACAACATCATAAATATATAGTCTTGCAAGACGTTCATGTGGTAAATCTTCTCTTATAGCATGAAAATGTGTTGACTTGGTAATAAAATCAACAATGACCCATATTTCATCGTTCCTTATAGGAGTCTTCGGTAGTCCCATGAAAAATTCCATCATTATATTATCCCATATCCACTCAGGTGTGGGAAGAGGTTGCAAGTCTCCTCCTGGATCTTGCCTTCCAGCTTTTACTTATTGAGAAACTATAAATCATGACACATAACTTGCAATATCCCTCTTCATGTTGTCCCACAAAAAAATGTTCCTTCAAATCTCCATACATTTTGGTTCTCCCAGGGTGTATAAATAAATTTAAGCTATGATAATCATCCAACAAATCCCTTTTTAGATCAGGTACACTGGGAACACAATGTTTTTCTAAAATTTCAAAATACCATCTTCATGTACGAAGTCACTCAATCTCATGTTATTCACAACATTAAACATCTTTTGAACCTCCTCATCCTCAGTCTGAAAACTTTTTTCCCTTTCTAGTAAAGATGGTTTGGAAACCATTTGAAAAATAATTGATGTTTCACCTTCCATTGTTATTCCCATATCTATATTTACTACATCCCTACTTATAGGATCATTTTCAACTCTCATCTTGTTCAAAACTCCAAGATCCCTTCTGCTCAAAGAATCTTCCTCCATATTTTACTTCCCCTAGGTGGTAGTGTATAGTTCAATCATAATCCATGAGTAGTTCCAGCCATCACATTTTCCTCATTTTGAGTTCATTTTGTGAGAAAATATAGTTCAAAATCTTATGATCAACATAAATCTCAAATTTTTCAGCATAGAGATAATGTCTCCATATCTTCAAAGAAATGATTATAGCTTCTAAATCAAGATCATTTGTAAGATAGTTTTTCTAATGAATTTTTAATTGTCATGATGAAAAGGCAATAACTATATAATTCTGCATAAGGACACACAACCAAGTCCTTTCTTCGATATATCACCATAAATAACAAACTCATCATTCCCCGATTGTAGAGTCAATATAAGATCATTGACTAATTTTATATTCACTTCATCAAAACATTTTTCACACTATTTTTTACAAACAATTTAAACACTTTTCCTGTGAGCTTGGTCAGTTGGTTAGCCAACTGGGAAAAATTCTAGAAGAAACGTCGACAATTACCTGCTAAAAAAATAAAATTGCATACCTCAGTTATACTCGTTGGTGTAGGTCATTCTTGGATTTCTCTTATCCTAGATGGATCAATAGAGATTCTATCCTTAGAGACAATATGGACAAGAATATAAATCTTCTGATTCCAGAATTCACACATGCTAAACATCCCATATAATTCGTGTCTTCTAAGAGTCTTTATAAACATGCGCAAGTTATTTTAATGATCATTGTATCTTTAGGAGTATACCAAGATATAATCAATAAATACAACTACAAAGTCGCCAAGATATTCCTTGAAAACTCTATCCATCATATCCATGAAGACATAGGGTGCATTAGTAAATCCAAAAGGCATTACTGTAAACTCATAATGCCAGTACCTAGTGAGAAATATTGTTTTCGAATTGTCATCCTTCTTCACACACAAATGATTATATCTAGATCGAAGGTCAATCTTTGAAAAGTATTGAGGTCCATGAATTTTTTCAAATAAATCATCAATGCAAGGTAGGGGATACTTTTTCTTTATTTTTATATTATTGATCTCCATATAGTCAATGCACATTCTCATGGATCCATATGTCTTTTTAACAAATAGGACAAGTGCTCCCCATGGAGAAACACTAGGGAGAATAAATCCCTTATTACTCAATTTCTCTAGTTTTTTCTTTGGTTCCACTAAATACACAGGGGACACTCTATAAGGGTTCATCGATATGGGCCTAGATCCAGGAATAAAATCAATGGAAAAATCAATTTTAGGTTTCGGAGGATGTTCAGGTAAATCTTCTGGAAACACATAAACATATTCTTTCACAATAGGTACATCCTCTATTTGATCATTATTTTCCTCACCCAAAATTATTTCATTCTATTCCTCCCCAATAATTTAATTTAGTTGAGCCATTGGGGTTGGATCTAGATTAGAATTAAGTGTTGACGATTCTTATCTAAAGATAATATGTTATTTATCATCATCCTCAAAAATAGTAACCTCATTCTTCATAAAATGATTTTTGCATCATAGTCTGAAATCCAATCCCTACATAGGATTATATCAAATTCAATCATGTATATGACGATGAGATCAGCAGATAAAGAACATTTATATGCCCTAATGGGGTCTAATTCCCAAAATGTAGTTGCAATGTTACTTCCCTTAGTATTTTTGACTGAAAACCCTTTTGATAAATCAAATTTGGAATACCTAATTTTTTAAGAAAACTGGGAAAATAGGAAAAAATCCGATGATCCAGAATCAAATAAAGCATTTTCTAAACATGAGGAAACTATTAAATTATCTACCACTATGTCTTTCGTAGCTTCAACCTCTGCAGAAGTGATAGCATAATCTTGGACATGATCCCTTGGCATTTTTTTTATGTATGTTCCCCTGATGCTTTGGACATTCATTCACATAATCCCCCCTTACTCTACAATAGTAACATTCAACATTGACAGCCACTTTTATCCCCTGGAAATCACGGGTTTGGTGGAAATTTTCACCACACTTATAACAAACTAAAATTACCTTCAAGAAAGTTCCAGGGTGTTTCATCCCATTTTTATTATTAGATGGATATTCAACTATTACCTTCTTCCCCGTATTTCCATTTCTAGAGTGATCAGCAGATTTCTTTTCTATTTATTTTATTTTAAGTCGTAAGACATAGATAATTATTTTTCTATATTGATAGCACATGAGAAAATATCATCATATGATGAGAAGGATTTTAAGAATAATTATTGATAGAGAAAGGGTCTTAACCCTTCAAATAAATGATCAATCTTACAACTTAGGTTATGTATATAATCTACATAATGCCTCACTATCCTTGTAAAGTTAGCTTCAAACATTCTGACATTCTCATCCTCCTTTTTCCTTAGACTCAGAAATTTTCTTTCCATATCCACTCGATGGTCATGAGGTAAGTATTTTTCTAAGAAAATATCTTTAAAATACCTCCATTACATATTTTATACTTCATCATCTTCGTTTGTGTTTTTAATCAATGACCACCATTGATCATCATCTCCAGTGAGGCGATAAACTGCCATGACTAATTTATCCCTTTCTCTACTCCCCAAGGCATGTAAAATTTCCTCTAAGGAATTTATCCATTGCTCATATACTAGTGTATTTTTACCCCAAATGAATGATAGTGGTTGTTTCCTCATGAAGAGATCTAACATTGATCCTACACGCAGAAGATCTGGGTGCTCCATATGGGAAAGGTTATTATTCATAACCTGAGTGATTTGTCCCAGTATGGTGATTAGCTAATCAGCACAAATTGCATAACCAGCTCCACTATAATTATTTTGAGTATGAGGGAAATCCTTAAATAGGGTGTGTCCATTGATACTGTTTCAGTTCCTTCCAGTAGTCTCCATTTTTAAATAATGACATAATCTAGATTAGTTTTTGAATCAAAATACATAATTCCAAACTTGTAAAAAACATAACATAATGTTAAATGTTTATGGATATAATCCATAATCATAAAAAAATAATTATTTACGAATTATATACTCATACACCCTTCATAATGATTTCTAATGAAAATAAGAATTATCCTTAGAATATCCCCAAGGATTATCGTAACCAAGAGTGCAACAAGGCCCATTATCGTGCACCAGTTCCCATTTAAGTCTATCTCATAGTAGTGTTTTTGGGTATTACCCCTGGGTACATTTGTGCCAAAGCCAACTCTACCTTCTCGTATCTAGACATAGATTTATTTCCTGGAAAACTCAAAAAATCTCTATAATACCAAAATTCTAGGAACATATTCTATACTAATCCTCAAAGTCTATCTTAGGGTAATGTGCCCTATTCAAGTTTTATCTAAACCTATACTCCAATATTTCTACTAAATTTACTCCAATTCCAACTGTAATGACCCAACCCAGAAGCCCAAAGTCGGTGCATTATTACGTATTATTGGAATGATCACCAAAGATCATGTCTCGAAATACAGATTAGTTTAATATCCTTTGAAGTGCTAGATACATTCATATGGTTTACTTTACATCATGAAATGGAAAACTAAAAAAACATTTTTTTCATAGACTACACTAAGATCCCATAGACTATCCCTGATGGTCAGTCATAATATACCTTTTTGCATCCTGGGAAAAATAATGCATAGAAAGGGGTGAGCTCAGATGCTTAGTAAGGATAACAATATATCAGAAACATTCATAAATATGAATGAACATTATGGCAATGTATAAGACTAATAAAAAAGCCTTTTAAACATGAAATTCAGTATAATATAGAAAATATAAAATCAAATAATTCCATTACTTATTCACATGGATATTCTACTAGTCAAATAATAACATGCAATATCAATTGCCACTTTCATAATTATAGAATGCATAATGCCATACTTTCATAACCACATAGTCAATGCCTTGTGCCAATACTAAATATAAGATTTTTTCCATGCATTTTTCCAAGACACTAGTTTGTATCATGAGACTAACTGATGCATTGAGGAGCTATAGCGGGCTTCACCCATCAGTTATTATACCCATGCATTCCTCATATGAAATGTTTTAAACATAACATAAACATTCATTTTTAAACTAGCATAAAAAATGTCAATACTTTATCCATTAACTGGGAATGGTATAAAAATAGAACATCCACCTTAAAACATATCATAAGACCATAAATATAATATGAAAGTTCTATATCATAATAAATCAACATCAAATAATCTTACGATTCATCAAAGGATGTTGACATAGAGGAAATAAAAACTATTTGGGAGTAATATCTCATTATATTTTATATTCATTTAAGAGTAATATTATTATAAAAAATATTATTTTAAAAATATTATTATGAGATTTTAATGTAAGATTCGACGATGTTATAACAGATGAAAATATCTACACCTACCCTATAATTTTAGAATCATTTTTTTCATAATTATTTCGAAAAGTTCATAATTTACCTTGTTAAAAAATGACAGAAAGATTCCTTTAAAACCATTTTATAAAATTTCAAACAAGGGTATAAATGAATTTAAACCATATTCTATCAAATAGTAATAATTTTTTGGAATAAATTTTTAAGAAACATGGTTGTGGATGATAAACAGGTCCCATTAGATAATTACGTATAAACAACCTCAGATAATAAAGAGATTTTGAAATTTACCCATACCTTGTATGTTTCATTGGTCTAGGGTAGGTTAACCTCATGTATAATGGTGAAATTTTTTTTATTAAATTATACAAGAACCATATACATTAATATGATATCATAAATTATTTTTTAACATTGCTTTGTTAATAATATCTTCGTGTTATCATCATTTCGGGTGTTAACAGATTCGTTTTCCTTTATATTCATTATTATGTGAGTTATATTAGTAATGGATGGGATGTATCTTATTAATATACACATGTTATCATGTCTTTAAACATTATTTAAATCATCAAATGAAATTTAGTCTTGAATGGATATAGTGGGGAATGAATCTCATCGCGTTCATGGAGACAGTAATCGGTATGTATGCACGAGCGACAATATCATTTCTTTAATATTAAAATTATATATAAATTAATGTTATATCATATATAAAGAATAATTATCATGTTATATTTATTATTTACATCAATTTAACATCATTATTATACCCATCCAAATAATAATGTATTGAATAACTATTACAACACAACGTAGAGATGGTAAGCCGTACGTACGCACATATGGTGACATTTCCTTCAATGTATGGATATAATAATGAATATGGTCGTACCATATTTATAATAAAATCACAATATATAGAAGATACCCGAGTTTATATTTTATAATTTAAACAACAAAGAAATAGGAAGTGGAAGAAAAAAGGAACTTGAAAGATGTGATGAAATATTTACCTCTTCTTTGGGATCTTTTTTTTGATTTGATCAAAAGGGCTCCCTATGTAGGCTTTCGTACTAAAGGAAGGCCTCTACGATGAATAAAAGACAGTTTAAAGGGTATTTGGGCAGGGGTTGTCTGATCCAAATGGCTTTGAATGTTTGAATTAGAGACTAGGGGGGAGTGCCCTTTTATAAGAGTGGTCAGGGGAAACTTAATAAAAGATAGAAATATTATTATATAATTAAATCATTTCCATTTTATAATAGTCCCAAAATAGATTACTTAAAGTCTAAGGTATGGATGGTTCAAAAACCACATAACCAATATTTTTTTATATAGGTTTGTGTCACTATATAAACCTTATTTATAGATTTAACTCTTCGTTAAATAGTCTGACATTTATCACGTCTTTTTTTATTTTTATATTATATGGTTAATAAACATCCTATATACTTCCAAGTGAGTCCAAAGTGGATCATTAATAATACACCTATCATTATATAAGTCTTTTGGCCGAGCCTTAGATTTTTAGGAATAGAATATCAATTAATAATAAAATTTTTGTTTTAAAAACTCTTATATGTCATTTTTGACCCTATTTGGTATTTTGTTTTTGCTTAATTCATAAAAACATTATTAGTTGAAAAAAAATTCATCTAACCAACCCTAATTTTTTTCATTTACCTAGAAAATTAGTGTAAATCATAATTATTCTAAAATTATATATATTTGTATCTTTATAATATCAATTATTTTAATATTTCATTAATTAGGTAATTACTGAATCGCCATTGTGTCATAAATAAATTAACTTATTTAATTTATAAAAAATATAAATAATGTACCATTATGTAAGACATATTTTTATTATTATAATGAATATTTTTAGTCGAATTTATCTTATTTGTAATCCTAAATTAAAAATGTTTTAGTTATTAAATATTGATTTTAACTCTTTTAACTATTCATTGAACTAAATAAAAACAAATTTTCTATTCAAATCCAGGTGGGCCTAATAGTTTCATATATTATTACTAAGGATGTTTTTGGTCGAAATATTTTTATCCAATAGAATTAGGACATGTGTTATGGTAATAATAATATCATTTTCACCCTTAATTACCCAATTTACTTTTAACCGTGGTAAAAAATAAAATTAAAAAGATATTATTCACAAAAAAATATTTTTATCTTATTGAACCATGCATTAGATACTGATATCATTCATGTCTTTCTGATTTTTGAAATTGAAGTCACATAAGTGGTAAAATTATGTTATATAAAAATTTTCAAATGCTCCTAGGAGGTGAGAAAAAGACGGTAAAAAGATCAATAAAATTTTTATATATCTAAAATTATTATAAAATGACTTAATTTAATATAACTAAACAAATATAAGTATAATGTAATTATTTTGGTATATAATAAATATAAATGAAATAAATATTTATTTAAATAAAAATTCGTTTTCAAACTATAACTTAGTGTTTTAACTATTAATAAAAAATTGTTAGTTTTTAGATAAATAAAAAAAATTCAGCCAAAGATAATTTTGATATTATGAATCCAAAAATGAAGTCCATTTTTAATGGTAAAATTTAAAAATATTCAAAAACTCCGTATTACTATTCATAATGGCTAGTTTGATTTGTTGTGGTGTGTTAGAACTCGATGTTCCATACAACATACGCTATTGTATTATTCAAAGAGAAGTGTACTGTGGAAGCATGGGGAGTTACAAAAAATAGAAATAATCCTTCCATAAATTGTATTAAACAAATGGGTTAAATGAATTGAAACATACATAGAAGAATAATGAATATTTTATGAAAACATTTTCATAAAACATGGACATGGATGATCAATATGCACAAAGTAAACAATTACGTAAAAAAATATTGGATAAAAATGAAATTGAAAAATTATCACGTCCCAATTTATAATCAGAAGAATCATATTCCTCATAAAATAAATAAATTTATATTCATATATAACTATCATAACCATCATAATATGAATAATAAAATCATTCAAGGGAATCATAAACAGCAAACAATACAATTAGATGGTGTATAAGGTATATGTCCCAACAAAATAAAAGTGATACAAAAAAATCCCTTACATGAAGTCCCATATTATTCGTATATATTATTTTAAATAATTTTATTAAATACTTCAAGAAGCTTATATATTTTTATGATATCACATATGTTCATATTATAATTTTTTTAGTAACATTTCATTCTTACTCGTTATTCGGGTGTTAACTACTTTATATTCTTAATCATTTTTTGTCAAATTAGATCTCGTTATCCTTATTAGGTTATATATATATGATTATTATATAATATTAACATAATTAATACAATTTTATTTTATTATATGTATTTATATATTCCTTCTTTAAGGAATATCATGTAGAATGAATCACATCGCATGGGGGAGACAGCAGGCCCTACGTAGGCACAAATGCCTATATCATTCATATTGTTGTTAAATGTTTTTGAAGTTGATGTTGTATAAAAATTATCAATAAATATCATTTTATAATAATAATATATATTTATTACTTTTATCATTATACCTATCCATGTATGGTGGTGGGGAAAAATCGAGTACACCACGACATGAAGACGGTAATCCAAACGTATGCACACGTGGTGATTTTGTTTTTATTAGGATGGATAGGAAGTTGACTGTGGTAGTTTCATAATTATAATAACATCACATAATGTATCATATACTGTAGTTTTTATTCTATAACGAAACCACTCATGATGTAGAAGTATAAATAGAAGAAAATATGATAGAATCTATAGAGACGGTTACCTCTTCTTTGACAAACTATATTTAGATCTTCTCTTATTATTAAAATTTATATTTGGAGAAGAAGAAAACCTATATATTTTAAATAGGGATGTTGATAAGTTAAATAGGTAGATAATGGATGAATATTTAAGATTTTAGGGATTTGGATAAATGAGGGAGGAAGAGTCCTTTTAAAATTTTAGTGAGGAACACTTTTGGAATTTCTAAAAATATTAATTAATAATAATGAAAAAATCAATATAAATACCTAAAAAATGAGATATATTAAATTATAATATATTTTAATATTGAAATATCATCATCAAAATTTTTTATACTTGTTTTCATGTCAAATTTAACGATTATAATTATTATTAACCATTAGTAATTCCATTTAATTTTAATTGGCATTACAAATGTTTTAATATTAAAAGGGTGAAATATAAATTTATTTTATATAAGATAAAAAATTAATGAATAATTAATAACAATTAAAATCATATAATAATTATTAAATTTATTTGAAATTGTTTTATTATTTTTAAATAATTTTATAAAACATTATTTTTACAAAATATTTTTTTTTCATTTTTGATACTATTCATTTCATGTTTTTTTAAAAATATAAAGATAATGTGTTATCCTAGAAAATTATATTTTATTATATTATTAATGTGTCAAGGTAATATATAAAATTCTTTTTTCAAATTAATTAGCCCAAATTATCTTTATTTTATTATTATTAATAATATTTATTTAATATTTCACTTCATAAAATAATTACATCATAAATATTTTTTAGTTATTTAATATAAACTTTGATGTAGAAAAATTTATCATAAAATACAAGAATGAATATAGCATAACTATACTTTATAAGAATATATGTAGATTAATATATCTTCGTGAGAACCTATCATTAAAAACATAATAATTATTAAATTTTTTAATGTGAATATTTTATAATTTCATTAAATAAAATAATATAATTGTCTTAATAAATTCCATATGGATCCTAATGGTCCATAATTAGACCATTGTATGCTTATGGTCTATATATACTCTAAAAATAATATTTTATCATGTTTTTGGACATTTTTATTGTTATTAATATTTTAATAATAATTTTGTCATTAAATTCTCATAAATTAATTAATTTTTTTTTCATCAATGAATAAGACATTAATGTAATTATTTAATTCCTAAAAATTAATAATTAATTACCATGATGTAAAATGTATTTTTTATTTTCATGGACAATTTATTCTCTAATATTTCACATAGTTATCACTTTATTAAAATTATTATACTTATAAGAAATTTGAGTTTGATATTTGGTCACTTCCATTGGTATTATTAATATCTATGACATATTCATTTTTTATGTGGACATTAAAAGATTAAATTTAAACCAAATATGATAGAGTTAGAATTTTATTCATCTAATTTGATTTTGGTATGTTTTAGGAAAATTTTATTGTCCTTATCATATTTGTAGTTACCCTTATTTATCAAATTTACCTTTAACTGTGGTAAAAAAATTACCGTAGCTACAATTCAAAATATCCATAAAAAGAAGTAACCTTTTAATATAATTTGTACGTACTAATTCCAAATATGGAATCAATTATTCATAATTCAAAACAAAATATTAATTTAAACTAAATTATGATTAAATCTGGTTGTCAACACCAAAAAGCCGGTTTTGAAAATATTAAAACATACCAATATATTTTCATGTGTTTATGTAAAATAGAAATTTTAAATTAATTCCAATGACAATAATTGTATTAAATTATAAAATAATAAAACATTTAGACTTTAAAATAAATTAAAAATATAATATAACTTGAAAAATAAATTAGATGAAAAGAAATCTTTGAATTAAAATGACGTATTTTTCACTATTCATTAAAATTTAATTTTATCATAAAAATAAATAACATATACAACAATAAATTTTTATATCCTGCTTAAAAATAAGAAGAATAACTTTTTAAATTTAACTGATAAATTTTTCATGAACTATATTTTAAATTGGTGCACCATCAAAAGGCGGTAAAACTACATTCTTTTTTAAAACATACTTCTTTTATCTGATTAATTAAATTTTTTCCTATATAATGTTCTAGAATATATATAAGATGAATTATAATGAAATATAACATGAAAAATTTATTAAATCTTATTACTAATGGATATAGTATATCCCATTAAATAATATTTTAATAACATATCATTGTATAGAGAAAATCGATATTACACAAAACACAAACTATTGAAGATGGTCTCTCTTGAATGTAATGCAAGACAAGTTAGTGTTATGATCTATGAATTAATCCATTGGTCATTCATATAGCATTATACAAACATAGTTCATTTATATATATATCAAAATCTATACACAGTGTTGCATGAAATAAATTATATCAAGTAAATTTAAATTGTGTGTCACAAAAGCCATGAATAGTGTTGCATATACTGAAAGCTACTACAACATTTCATATATCCAAGATAATATTTGAGTAGCATACAACATAAGAATTATAAAAAACTAATAACAATATATCTCAGAAAATCTTGTGGTGTTACATTATACCCCACTTTAAATGAATTTCACCCATTAAATTTGTTAGGGTTATAAAAGGCTTACAACCTAAAAGTTTCATTCATGGAAACACAATTGATAAAAATGAATACTAAAACATAATTTGAAAAAAGATAGATAGAAACATAATGGTTACCCGATTTATCTCAGCACTGGGTTTCTACAAAGGAGAACATATGTAACGCCCCGAACCGAGTTACCCAGAGTCGGTGCATTACTTCATAACATTATCATGATCACAAAAGATCAAGTCTTGAAAGACCGATTAGTTTAGTAGCCTTGGAAACACTAGATACATTCATAAATGTTACATTACATCATAAAGTGAAAAAATAATAACAAAGTTTTCATAGTCCACACTCATATCCTCTTTTGACTATCCCTGCAGGTCATTCATAAAATACTTCTTCACATCCTGGAAAATACTAAAACATTGAAAGGGGTGAGCTCAGATGCTTAGTAAGGATAACAGTATTGCATAAGCTTTCATAAATAAACATTAACATTTAAGGCAATGTATAACTAAAACAAAAGCCTTTTTAAACTTGAACTTCAGCATAATATGGCAAAAATAAAATTAAATAATGTCGTTTACTTACTCACAAGGATATTCTACTATTAGAATAATCACATGCAAAATCAATAACCACTTTCATAATGATGAAATGCATAATGCCAGACTATCATAACCACGTAGCCAAGGCCTCGTGCCAAGACCACAAATAAGATTTTGTCAAGGCCTCGTGCCAAGACACTAGTTTGTCTCATGAGACCTGCCGATGCATCGAGGAGCTATAGCGGGCTCCACCCATCACATATAAAGTCCAATGCATTCCTCATATGAACAGGTTTAAACATATCATAAACCATAACATAATCGTATCACATAAAACATGCATGAAGGAAACATAAAATGTACACATTTCAATCACAAGATATAAATACAACACATTGATATAATAAAAACACTTTCAAAACCATTTTCAATACCAAAATAAAAGAAAATTAAAACTTTGTATTTATTTTTCATTTAAAAAAAGTTATGGCTTGTAGAGGAAGCCAAAACTCAAATAATGGTCACGGCGGCGGAGAAGTCATTGTCGCCGCATACATACAACAAGAAAAACATTCTTTTTTTTTCATTTAGTAAAATTCTTCATATAAAAATATTCCTTTTGAATAAAAGTAAAAGTCAAAGGGGTTTATACACCGTATAAATAAAATTTGTGTATAAAACAAAATATGCCTCAATGAATGAAGATTGAGATGAAGACCCTTGAAAATATAATTTTTTTAAATAAAATAGATCTATTATGTGTATTCAACATATGTACACATAAATAAAGTATAAATACAAGATAAGACATAATAATATCATGACATAATTTGTAAGTAGGAGATTAACCCAAAGAATGGAAATTGGGTTAAGAAATTCCCTTACCTGGTGTCCGAATTCAATCGACCGTTCTTTGATCTCATGAATAATAAACTAGAGTTAATTTATAATTTCTTAAGAAACCTTTTCATTTTTATTATTCATTTTATATCA
This sequence comes from Viscum album, assembly GCA_963277665.1. Lineage (NCBI taxonomy): Eukaryota > Viridiplantae > Streptophyta > Magnoliopsida > Santalales > Viscaceae > Viscum > Viscum album. Next base: position 1,666,698,559 of record OY728137.1, read on the forward strand.
CTTATTACCATGTTATGTACATTATGTAATTATTTATGTTAATAACGGTCTTTTTGACGATCTTAGGTACTTGAGTCAAAAATAAACTACTTATAATTACACTTTGTTCATGTGGTAATATATCCATTATATCCATAATTATATTCAGGATTTATATATCATATACATCATATATATCCAGTATATACATTTATTTATAATATTACATAACATTTAAAGGTAAGAAATGAAATGCACCGTTCATGGAGACGGTAAGCCGTACGTACGCATGAACGCTACTTTCATTTCTATTTCATATTTAATGGAATGAAGTTATAATTATATAAAGGTATAATATAATTCTAGTATAATATAATGTATAATACAATTTACTCCATCCTTTATACATCCCACATATGGCATTAACGATTCAAATTGTCTTGAGGGGGCGGTAGTCCGCACTTCCTAAAATGAAATTATTGCGTTTACCCATAATGGAAGTCATAAATTATGCCAAAAATGAGAAATACAGAAGCATAAGGAAAACATGAAAATAATATATATATCATATATGAAAATAGTGTCATCCAAATGGACACCATTAGAGGTGTTAAAAGAAAATTGAACAATAATCGTTTCGTGAGGCAGAAATTCGCCATCCACGGAAACAGTATGTTCTTTAACCATTAGATGTTAGTGTGTGTAATTGTAGCTAGAATAATTTTTATAAAAACTTTCTAGTATATTTAGGATACTGTTTTTGTTACAAAAGAAATGAATAAAAAGATTTTTGGGGGTTGGAGAAGCAAAATAAGACAAAACAACATTAGAGAAGACATTACCTTAAAATCGGGTAACTCTTTTTTGATTTGATCCAAATGTTTCCTTGGGAAGAGTTCCCCCAAAATTGAGGCTTTTAGGAGTAATAGAGGGAATTTGGGAGAGTATTTGGGCAGAGGATGGCCGATCCAAATGGCTTGATGGTGTGAATAAGGTGAGAGTGGTGGGGGCCTTTTATAAGTGGAGAGGAGGGGAACTTTTGGAAAGTAGTGAAATGTTATTTTATTATACAATGATTTTCGGATTCTAAAGGTCCCAAACATATATAATTAGAGTCTAAGGTGATAAGGATTCTAAATCTCTTCATCCGATAGGTTTTTCACAATTTTAAACCTTAGATTTTACATTATCCTTTCATTTTATTTAAATCGTTAATTAATGAGGTAATCGCTGCATCATCATGGTGTCATAAATAATTTTATTTATTTAATGTCTGAAAATTATAAAACAAATATCATGATGTAGGAAATCTTTTTATCTTTATAATTAATATTTATAGTCAAAAATATGACTTGTATAACCCCATTTAAAAATTGTTTTAGTAAAACAACTCTTGTTTGTGACCTTTTTATTTTAACATTAAATAAAACGTTATTTATGTCATTTTCCTACCAAAGTGGCTCCATGGGGTCCCCAAGTTGACCCGTGGATTGTATTGGTCTTCCATGACACATCCAATAGGGGTAGGACACGTGTCAATGTATTTTCATATTTTTATAATATCATTTTTACCTTAAATTACACTAATTTCTTTAATCGCGATTAATTAAACTTAAAAGTTACCATTCACCAAAAAATTATTTTAATCACATTGGACCGCATTTTACTTCCTAATGACAACCATGTATGTCAGAATTTTTAAATTCAAATCACAGAAGTGGTAATGTTTCATTTAATCAAAAAATCAGTTTTTTAACTACCACTTAGTGGTTTCCCTATTCATCAAAAATTGATGTTTTTTAGAATAATGCCAAAATTTTACCCTAAGCTATAATTGATATTCTGAATCCAAAAATGATGTCTATTTTAAAAAATTCCAAGAATATAAGTTGCATTAATTAATTTTATAATTAATTCCCGCAGTCACAACAAATAGCGTGTTTTTAAGAAACAATATATATCAAAAGATTGACAATTGTTTTTGTCCAATTTCAAAGTGAAATTAATTCTAATGACCACCATTGGATAAAATAGTAAAAATATATTCTAATTATACTATAAAACCACTCAATAGTATAATTTATCACTATAAAATATTTTGATTAAAAAAGTTGTTTTTAAGTATTTTTCACTATTCATAAAAAGTTGGAAGTTCTCAAAAAATTACAAAAAATTCAACTTTGAATAATTTCGATATTCCGAATACAAAAATAAAGTCCATTTTGAAATATAAAATTTATATATTTTCAAAAAGATGGTATTACTATTCATAACTGCTACTTTGATTGGTCGCGGCGTGTTAGAATCTCGAACATGCGTACAATGCAAGCTATTGCATTATTGAAAGAGAAGTGTATCGTGAAAGCTAGGGGTGTTACATTCTCCACTCCTTCAATAAATTATGTCCTCGCAATATGAAATTTATCTTTGAAAATAAAAGGTTGAAAATAGAAAATACCTTTGTGTACAACCCACATCAGAAATAGGGTTAATAAGAATATAACATTAAAAGAAAGAAAGAGAAGTACAAAGCTCACCCGAGATAGCCCATACTAGGATTCTATGAAAATATGGATATGTAAGAAAAACAAACCAGCAAGGTCTGATGGAGAGTTGTAGAAAACAGGATTAGGAGAAGGTTAACAATAAGAAAATCACAAACTTGTGATTGGTTAAACGGTCATTGAATCCCCAGTTGGAAAATTTAACCGACAACATTTTTGTTTTAAGTTACCTTTTATAAAGTTGAGGAATTTATTTAAGAGATTTTCTAAGAATGTAAGGAAATCTACTTACTTGTCATGTAAGCTTTCATTCTTTAATAAATTTTAACCACGAACCCATCTTTCACTCCAAATTGTAACAAAACTAAAAAATATTATATTTATCCTAATTGTATAAGGTCAAAATATTACCACATAACATTTAGATTAGGAAAAATATTTTGTAATAACCAGGGACTTCCTGTAGGCTAGTGGTAGGTAATAAAGGTTTGTCCCACTATGGTTGTGGGTTCGATTCCTGCAGCTTTGTCCGATGCGACCGGTTATGCCCCACCCTGCAGGTTATCCTTTTCCTAAAACTATAGTATTATAATATTCCAAAAATAATCTTCAGAAATTTTTTAAGCTTAAGAAATACTATTCAAAGTTCAACTTAATCCATCCCAACCTTTATAGTTATCCAAAATACCTCCGTCCAGACTTTCTCTAAAATGTCCTTAAATTCCAAAATCAATTGTAACATTAGATTCCCTAAACAATGTAATGTTTCTATTATTGTCACATACTAAAAATATGATTTCCTTCATCATATTAAAAACTTAATGATAACAACAAGTACTGCAGTACAATCCTTATATATATATATATCACATTATTCTAATAACCAGAATATAATCCATGAGTCCAAAAGCACCAATTCATTAATTATTCCGCTTCAACTGTAGTAACAACATAAGATTGTCCTTGATCCCTTGGCCTTTTCTGAGGTATGTTTCCCTGGCGCTTAGGAAATTCATTTGAATAATGCCCCATTTCCCTGCAATTTTAGCATTAAACATTGATAACCTCTTTCTTTCCCTTGCAATCAAGAGCCTGGTGACCTTTTTCTCCATATTTATAACAAACTCCCATTCCTTTTAGGCAGGAAATGGGGTGATTCTTCCCACAATTATCGCATAATTGAAAATCCTTCTTTCCCTTTTTCCCTTTATCTGTCTCTTGTTCCACCGTTCTCTTCTTCTCTTGCTTTACTTTGTTGTCATAAGACTTAGAGAATTCCTTTTCTGTCTTGATAGCACACGAGACAATATCTTTGTACAATGAGAAGGATTGTGATACTAAAGCTGAACGGAGAAATGGTTTTAAACCATCAAAGAAACGATCAATCTTAATTCTTGGGTTATGTATATAATCTATAACATGTCTTGATAAACTTGTAATGTTGGCCTCATACTTTGCGACATTCTCATCCTCCTTTTGCCTCAGACTCAGAAATTGCCTTTCCATATCTGCTCGATGGTCACGAGGAAAGTATTTTTCTAAGAAAATATCTTTAAACTCCCTCCATTACATACTTGATACTTCTTCATCTTCCTTTGTGTTTTGATTCAGCGGCCACCATTGATCGGCATCTCCAGTGAGCCGGTAAACTGCCATGACAACCTTCTCCCTTTCGCTACTCCCCAAGGCGTGGAATATTTTCTCTAAGGAGTTTATCCATTGCTCAGCTACTAATGGATTTTTACCCCCATTAAATGTTGTCAGTTGTTGCCTCATGAAGCTGTCTAACATTGATCCTCCACCTTGCGGATTAGGGTGCTCCATACGAGTAAGGTTATTATTCATAACCTGAGTGAGTTGTCCCAGTATGGTAATAAATTGATCAGCACCAGTTGTATCTCCAGCTCCATAATAATTATCTTGAGTAGGAGGGCAATCCCTACACGGAGTGCGTGCATTGATACGGTTTCCATTCCATCCACTAGGTGCCATTTCTAAACAATGGCATTAACTAGATTAGTTTATGAATAAAAATACATAAATCCATACTTATAAAATACTTAAAATAAATTGAACTATTTATGGATATAATCCATAATCTTAAAAATGTTTTCTTTGAGGAAGTATATGCTCATAACCCTTCATAGTGGTTTGTAAAGAAAACAAGAATTATCCTAAGCATATCCCCCGGGAGTGTCGTAACCAAGAGTGCAGCAAGGCCCGTTGTCGTGCACCACTTCCCGTTCAAGTCTAGCTCAAAGCAATGTTTTCGGGTTTTACCCCTAGGTACATCTGTACCAAAGCCGCCTCTACCTGCTCGTATCCAGACAGGGATGTATTGCTCGGAAAACTCACAAAATCTCTATAATACCAAAATTCTAGGAAGTTCTTCTATACTAATCCTCAAAGTCTATCTTCGGGCTATGTGCTCTAATCAGAGTTTATCTAAATCTAGCTTCCAAGGTTAGTACTAAACTGCCTTTGATACCAACTGTAATGCCCCGACCCCAGTTACCCAGAGTCGGTGCATTACTTCGTAACATTAGCATGATCACAGAAGATCAAGTATCGAAAGACCGATTAGTTTAGTAGCCCTGGAAACACTAGATACATTCATAAATTTTACATTACATCATAAAGTGAAAAACTAATAACAATGTTTTCATAGTCCACACTCATATCCTCTTCTGACTATCCCTGCAGGTCATTCAAAAAATACTTCTTCACATCCTGGAAAATATTAAAACATTGAAAGGGGTGAGCTCAGATGCTCAGTAAGGATAACAATATTGCAGAAACTTTCATAAATAAACATTAACATTTAAGGCAATGTATAACTAAAACAAAATCCTTTTTGAACTTGAACATCAGCATAATATGGAAAAAATAAAATTAAATAATGCCATTTACTTACTCACATTGATATTCTACTAGTCGAATAATCACATGCAATATCAATAACCACTTTCATAATGATGGAATGCATAATGCCAGACTATCATAACCACATAGCCAAGGCCTCGTGCCAAGACCACAAATAAGATTTTGTCAAGGCCTCATTCCAAGACACTAGTTTGTCTCATGAGACCTGCCGATGCATCAAGGAGCTATAGCGGGCTCCACCCGTCACTTATTAAGTCCAATGCATTCCTCATATGAACAGGTTTAAACATATCATAAACCATAACATAATCGTATCAAATAAAACATGCATAAAGGAAACATAAAATGTCCACATTTCAATCACAAGATATCAATACAACACATTGGTATAATAAAAACACCTTCATAACCATTTTCAATATCAAAATAAAAGAAAACTAAAACATTGTATTTATTTTTCATTTAAAAAAAGTTATGGCTTGTAGAGGAAGCCGAAACTCAAATAATGGTCACGGCGGCGGAAAAGTCATTGTCACCGCATACATACAACAAGAAAAAAATTCCTTTTTTTCATTTAGTAAAACGCTTCGTATTAAAATATTCCTTTTGAATAAAAGTAAAAGTCAAAGGGGTTTATACACCGTATAAATGAAATTTGTGTATAAAACAAAATATGCCTCAATGAATGGAGATTGAGACGAAGACCCTTACAAATATAATTTTTTTTAAATAAAATAGATTTATTATGTGTATTCAATATATGTACACATAATGAAATTATAAATACAAGATAAGATATAATAATATCATGACATAATTTGTAAGTAGGAGATTAACCCAAAGAATGGAAATTTGGTTATGAAATTCCCTTACCTCGTGTCCGAATTCACAAGACCCTTCTTTGATCTCCTGAATAATAAACTAGAGTTAATTTATAATATCTTAAGAACCCTTTTCAGGTTTATTATTCATTTTATATCAATTATTACCATGTTATGAACATTATAAAATTATTTATGTTAATAACGGTCGTTTTGACGATCTTAGGTACTTTAGTCAAAAATAAACTTCTTATAATTACACTTTGTTCATGTGGTAATATATCCATTATATCCATAATTATATTCATGATGTATATATCATATACATCATATATATCCAGTATATACATTCATTTATAATATTACATAACATTTAAAGGTAAGAAATGAAATGCACCGTTCATGGAGACGGTAAGCCGTACGTACGCATGAACGCTACTTTCATTTCTATTTCATATTTAATGGAATGAAGTTATAATTATATAAAGGTATAATATAATTCTAGTATAATATAATGTATAATACCATTTACTCCATCCTTTATACATTCCAAATATGGCATTAACGATTCAAATCACTTTGAGGGTGCGGTAGTCCGCACTTCCTAAAATGAAATTATCGCGTTTACACATAATGGAAATAATAAAGTATGCCACAAATGAGAAATATAAAAGAATATGTAAAACATAAACATAATATATATATCATATATGAAAATAGTGTCATCAAAATGGCCACCATTAGAGGTGTTAAAAGAATATTGAACAATCATCGTTTCGTGAGGCAGAAATTCACCATCCACAGAAACAGTGTGTTCATTAACCATTAGATGTATGTTTGTGTAAGTGTAGCTCGAATAATTCTTATAAAAACAAACTATTATATTGAATATACTGGTTTTGTTACAAAATAAATGAATAAAAAGAGTTTTGGGGGTTGGAGAAGCAAAATAAAACAAAACAACATTAGAGAAGACATTACCTTAAAATCGGGTAACTCTTTTTTGATTTGAGACAAAGGCTTCCTTGGGAAGAGTTCTTCCCAACATGAGGCTTCTAGGAGTAAGATAGGGAAGTTGGTAGAGTATTTGGGCAGATTTTGGCCGATCAAAATGGCTTTAAGGTGTGAATAAGGTGGGAGTGGTGGGGGCCTTTTATAAGTGGAGATGAGGGGCACTTTTGGAAAGTAATGAAATGTTATTTTATTATACAATGATTTTTGGATTCTAAAGGTCCCACAATTATATAATTCGAGGATAAGGTGATAATGGTTTGAAATATCCTCATCCAATAGGTTTTTGACAAGTTTAAGCCTTATATTTTACATTATCTTTTCATTTTATTTAAATCGTTAATTAATGAGGTAATCGCTGCATCATCATGATGTCATAAATAATTTAATTTATTTAATTTATAAAAATTATAAAAAAATATCCTGATGTAGAAAATCTTTTTAACTTTCTAATGAACATTTATAGTCAAAAATATGACTTGTATAACCCCATTTAAAAATTGTTTTAGTAAAACAACTCTTGTTTGTGACCTTTATATTTTAACATTAAATAAAAAGTTATTTATGTCATTTTCCTACCAAAGTGGCTCCATGAGGTCCCCAAGTTGACCCATGTATTTTATTGGTCGTACATGACACATAAAATAGGGGTAGGACAAGTGTAAGGGTATTTTCATATTTTTATAATATCATTTTTACCTTAAATATCACTAATTTCTTTTAATCGTGATTAATTAATCTTAAAAGTTACTATTCACCAAAAAATTATTTTAATCCCATTGGACCACATTTTACTTTCTAATGACAACCATGTATGTCGGATTTTTGAAATTCAAATCACAGAAGTGGTAATGTTTCATTTAAACGAAAAATCAGTTTTTTAACTACCACTTAGTGGTTTCACTATTCATCAAAAATTGAAGTTTTTCAGAACAATGCCAAAATTTCACCCTAAGCTATAATTGATATTCCAAATCCAGAAATGATGTATATTTTACAAAATTAAAAACATATAAGTTTTATTAATTAATTTTATAATTAATTCCCGCTGTCACAACAAATAGCGTGTTTTTAAGAAATAATATATATCAAAAGATTGACAATTGTTTTTGTCCAATTTCAAAGTGAAATTAATTCTAATGACCAACATTGGATAAAATAGTAAAAATATATTCTAATTATACTTTAAAACCACTCAATAGTATAATTTATCACTATAAAATATTTTGATTAAAAAAGTTGTTTTTTAGTATTTTTCACTATTCATAAAAAATTGGATGTTCTTAGAAAATTACAAAAAATTAAACTTTGGATAATTTTGATATTACGAATACAAAAATAAATTCCATTTTGAAATATAAAATTTATATAATTTCAAAAAGTGGGTATTACTATTTATAACTACTACTTTGATTGGTTGTGGTGTGTTAGAATCTCGAACTTGCGTACAATGCAAGCTATTGCATTATTGAAAGAGAAGTGTATCGTGAAAGCTCGGGGTGTTACAACATAGTTGGTAAGTGAAAACATTAATATTAAATAGAAATATAACCATGATTTTCTGATGTATAGTGATAAAGAATCAGGCTAGGAGAATGTTAACTGCCAAAAATACATATTGTTTCCATGATTTAATTGACAATGTGATTTATCTTACAATAAGGTATAGGATAATTTTTTGGTTTTTAATATCATTTTCCTAAATATGAATAATATTTCATGAGAATAAATACTTACATGATATTGGTACAATCTCACCTTTGTTTGTGCCATGAATAATTTACACATTATCTCTTATTTATAGAAATAAAGTTTAATTTTTTGTTATTGATGTTTTTGAAGATCAGGCCAATTAATGATTGGTCAATCCATATGTCTCAAAACAAAATGGTTAACATAGGTTATAAAATATGCATACACCCGCCTATAGTGAGATAATACATTAATTAAACAAACATCAACTGGAATATAACTTACACTATCGAGAAATTGATTACATTAAAATCCATAAAAAAATTGAAAATGAAAACTTTATAAATATGGGAACTAATCCTACTTAACATTTTTCTCACATGTCCCATTTTAAAGTTCATGGTCGTCACATTCCAAACATAAGAATTTATTAATAATTTATTCTCTTGAAACATGATAATAACATGAATTACCATAGAACAATAGGGAGAACATATATTATTTCAAAATTAACTCTTTTCACACGACAAAAATTCCAATGTTTTTATACTCATACCACAAAATAACATTGTCCTTATATAAGTAAAGAGATAATTAATACTAAGAAACATATTATTATCACATTATCCAATCATTATTCACTTATCATTGAGTTCTCTAAAAAAATATGAATAAAATATCATGGTTACTAGTAATATTCAACATATACTTTGAAATGCATAAGGAGAAACAATAGTGTAGACATCCTTATATATTTCATTATTCCAATGTACCATACATTATTATTGATAAACATGAAATCATTACAATAACTTCTTAAACCATTGTCCGAGCTTCATAATTTTACTCCTCAACAATTCTTTCATCTCATATATAATTTGTAGTCTCTTTGTCATCATCAACATAAATAATACCTGTGCGACCATGCAGATTCTCTTCATGAGATTTTCCCTTAGGGAATATATTTGAATAATTCCACTAAATTATACATTTAAAACATTTAACTACTGTTTATGTCATAGAAATACCATTATCCTTATCTATTTTGGGAACTGAAATATTTCCATTGAAATTATTGTCTTTGTGTCCTACATTTCCACAGCCAAAGAATCTTCTTGTACCATGGAAACATTTTCCTTTATGCCTCCTCCCACATGATTTACTTGAGGAAGTTTTAACTTTATTTTCACTATGATCACCATGAATCTCTATAATTATCTAATTAACTGTATCAGGAATCAGTAAAGTTAACATTATTGATCATATTATGAGATTTATGATTATTCATAATAATGACGTTTTTCCTTCCAACAACCATTTCTTTTAGTTTCTCAGGACTAATATCATTCTATAATCCAATATATTATCTATTAACCTGAATCCACCTATGTCTTTCCATTTTCTAAAACATAATAAGAATAGTTTGAGAGGCCAAAATCATACTAGGAAAACAATATAATCATGGGGGAGTACATTCAATCTCTAACATCTTTGGTATAATCATTGGTTATTAATTATCATTAACGAATTTCAAGGACTATAAAATATAGTTGGATTTCCACTTAGGGTAATCCATAGACATACCTTAGAAATATATCTAGGGATGCCACTAAATTTTTCACATTCTAGTTTCAAAAGGCTGAGTGAGCCTTCACTCTAATACAAACTATATCGAACCATGCTTGATGTACATGGGAATTACCTAACATTGGCAGAAAACATAATACATGACACAAAAAGACACCCAAATGCAATATTATTTTACTATATTTGGAATCATCTAACATTATCTTCTAACTTGAAAAAATATCTTCAGTATCTCCCATAAATATCATCCCCTTTTTTTTCCTACCAAAAAACATTTTTATATCTTGGATAAATGAAAACATATGAAAAGGGTGAGCTCAAAAAGTCAGTAAGGATAAGAATGGAATACATCATACATAACATTATCATAAGAATGTAAAAACTTTAACATATATTTGGAATATCAAAATCATTATTTATGAGATAAATCATGGTAGTACATAAGACCCATATCATAAAGGAACATTATCATAGATAAAATAACATTGGCATAAAACAAGGAATTTTGGTAAACATATAAGCGCATAATATGATTTCTATAGTAGAAAATTAATTTCATCTAACACCATTATTGTGGAAAAATCAATTTATGAACCAGGTTTAGATGTCATTCCTTCCATGTATTAATGAATCGAATTTAATTATCATTCCATCCATATATTACTAAACCTGATTCATGTTCTTTTCTAGCCATTTTTTATCTCATGACATATAATTATTTAGTGAAATCATTGGATGGATATATATGTCCCACTTATCTCATAATGAAATCCTTCTTACATGTTCCACAAAAATATAAACCAGTCACCATAGCATAACCCAAGGAACAAAAAAATGGGGTTCTTATACATCAACCCATCATAACATAATTTATAAAAAATAACATTCCATCATTAAAATATTCAAATAATATTAATAATAGGGATTGAAACATAACACTACTGAAAGAGTGTCATATTAGATTGAAACTAATTTTGATTAAACACTTGATCATAAATTTTGATGAAAATATCCATTCTACTTCAATTTTTTTTCTTATATCGAAATGATGAGAAATATTAATAGAAAATAATTTAGTTGAAAATAAACATGAAATAGTGTATAGGATGATTCATCGAATTAATCCGTCATTAAACATTAAAAATACATTCATGTCGTATGAGTCAAAAAATCATTCTCCTCGTAGTTTTTCTTGAAAAGAAAAAAAAGTACATCATATGGTAAAAAGAAGATACATTTCTTCTATACCATGTATTAGAAGATGAAAATGGGTGAAAATTACATTTACCATAGCTATAATAATTTTATGCATTTTATGAAAACATTTTTAGAAATCATGGACATGGATGATAAATTAACCCCCAATAAACACTTATAAACAATCTCTAATAAAAACGAGATTAGAAAATTATCTCTTACCAATTTATAATAAGTTGAAACATATTCATCATAATGTAATGGAAAATATATATTAATATCTAAAAATCATAATAGCAATAATAATAATAATAATAAATTCATGTGTAACGTAAACCCCACACAAATGAATTAGATGGTGTATAAAGCATATGTCCCACATAAATAATAGTGGGAAAAATCATCCCTTACCATAGGTCTGATATGCTTAGTATGTATCCAAACATTCTATATAATTATTTAAATAATGTTATTGAATTTTTCAGGAAGTATTTTCATTTTTATGATATCATATATGATCATATAATCATTATTTTTTTAGTAATATTTCATTGTTACACATTATTTGGGAGTCAACTACTTTATGTTCTCATGCATGTTTTATCAATTAAGTTCATCTTCTCGTTCTTAGGTAATAGTTATATAATTATAAAATTATATTAACATTATATATACCATGTTTATTAATTATTTTCATTTATATTATCATTCTTTAATGAGTTTCTTGTCTAATTAATCACATCTCATCATGGAGACAGTAGGTCGCACGTACGCACGAGTGGCGATATAATTCAAATAGTTTATGAATGGTTTTGAAGTGGATGGTGTATAAAAATTAAGATAAAATATCATATTATCATAATAATTTAAAGTTATTACTTTCATCATTATACACATCCAAGTAAGGTGGTGGTGAAAACAGAGTACACCATGACATGGAGATAATAATTCATACATACACATGAGTGGTGAATTATTTTTTCTTGTACATGTTAAATAACCTAAAATAATTTCATTCACTCTTGTGTAAAAAAATAAACTTAAAGGGAAATTACACGAACAATAAAAATAACAAATTTATTAAATTGTAAAAATAATTTAAAAATGGGTTAATTGATTATTTTATGAACAATGAAAATATTACTTATTGTATATTAATAAAAATATAAAAATGGAAGAGACTAGGGTTTCGACCAGAGAGAGAAATAATGTCGATTTTGCATTTAATGATTTTTTAGAATCATGATTACATAAGTCAATGGAAATGATTAGAAAATTTTTATCATAACAAAATAAAAAAAGGATAAATTTCTTTGTTATATTATTGAGAGATAAATTATAATATTTCATCATCATTACCCTATTCATAAATATTCCCAATAAACAATATTATTGTATCATAAAATGTTACAACTTTTGTAACATTTGAAATGAAATCCCCTTGAAAGGAAGAAAAATAAATAGATTTTTATATACTAATAAAATACATTGGATTAATATTAATATTCAATAATTTTTTTTATATAAAAAACTCATGAGAATCAATTCTTGAATATGATATTTGTCACGTTGAAATCAAAGTGAGGTGAAAATCACAAAACCTCAAGTCACAACATTAGTCGTAATCATTCGAAACTCCAGTTTTATAAATTAATTATTACTAAAAATATATTCTAGATCCAAAATGATATATTTCATACAATATATTTTTTATTTATAACCATTTTTTTCACCCATTTATTAACAAATCTTTATGAAAATAATTGTTTTATACGATTATTGTTTTTCAGGTATATATTGGGTAGCTAGTTTTGATCCTTGTTTAATGATCATGGTACTATTATACGAAGAATATAAATAATTTTTTCACTATCATATATATTCCATAAATATAGAATTATAGTCATCAATAATGGTATATGATGATCACACAATTCATTTATATAGTAGACCTTACACACACTGGAAAATTGTTTTTATTTTTTCGAAGGATAAATCAATAGAATTAAATATAATTAATAACCATCCTAAATATTTCATATATAAATTATATAATATTTAATCATTATATTGGTCCTTATTAATATCTACATATAAATAAAATTAAATGAATATCACATTGCTTCGTCAAGGTGACAGTACTCACGTACGCCTAAGCAACGATATGGGTTTTCAATGTATTTGAATGTAAGGGGGAATATTTGAAATTATATTTCAAGAATATATTTATTATTGTAATAAAATATAAGAAATTAAATAAATTATTATATATAACTTTGAGAGTTGGTGTTGTAAAACTAATTACATCAGCTCGCAAAGTGGTACTTCACCATACACAAGATTGACTATTTCATTTCCCATTTGATACAAGTGGTGATTAATATAGGTTTTTACATTTACATAATAAAATTACATTTTTTGTAATATAATCATGTAATAATATCATAATATTTGAATAATATTTCATGTAGGTGGAAAAAGTAATTAAAAAAAATAAATCGGTAAAAAAGACTACCTCTTATTTGAAAAATAACTTATGATATCCACCAAATTCATTTCTAGGAGGTTTATGTACACAATCCATGTCCAATAACATATGGTTATAGATATTAATAAGGTATTAATTTGGGTATATCCTTATAATAATGTGATTTATAAGTTAATTAATTAGGACATGTAATTAACTTTTATATGTGATAAGGTTGGCATTTTTTGTAAATTCAAAAAAATATAATATAATGGGAAGTCACTCTCAATCCATTTGAAACAAAAATTTATAAAAAATATATTTTGGGGAATATATTTTCATGAAAATCCACCTATATTTAATAATTCACATTTTTTTAAAAAACATTTCATTCTCATAACATGTATATTTACATTAACCATTTTTTGGTTTCACAATGATATGTAGTTTTTTAAAGATGTAATTAATTATTTAATCCAGAAATCAAAATAATCCTGATTATATAATATTGACCCAAAATTAATTAATATAAATATTAAATTATTTAAAATAATATCATATATTTTTAAAAAATTACTTTTTATATAATGGAATGTAAATCTCTAAAAACTATTTTCAATGTAATAGTGGTAATTAATTTATTAATGTTTTTATTATCCTTCATAAGAAAAAAAAATGTTCATAAAAATAAATAATATTAACTAAATTTATTCAAAATATGGAATACATTATAAAAAATTAAAGTCATCGAATGGGGGGAATTTATTTATAAAATAATCCTTCAATCATAATGAAAAATTTCATCTTGAAATCAGATTTTTTATTCCGTATAAAACTTATTGAATCTAAATTTGAAATGAATTTATTCATAATGATGAAAATTTGATTTAATGTAATTTAATTTATATAATTATACATTTAAATAAATTTTTAAAAAGGGTACATTGTATTTGATTTAAGAAAAAATGAAATTTAATTAAATATTATATTTGACTATTTATTGAAGAATTTATCTTTATCGAAACATATAAAAAACTCACTATATGAAATTTTTAAAATGTGATTTAAAAAATAATTATAATTTTTTTAAATAAATTTTATAAACACTATGTAATATTTTATAAAATAACTTTGTAAAAAAAACATAACTATTTTAAAAAATATCATTTGAAACATAAAGATGGATTTATTATTTACCATGATTAAAAAATTTAATAGATGAATGATAAAACTATTGAATTAATATAATATATAATATTGATTAAAATTATCAATTAATATTGAATAATTTTATTTTTATGATAAACAACATATAGTACATATAAGAATGGTTTTCCCTAAAAACATACTTTACATTAAAAAAATTATTCTAATTTCTATCAAATTTCTATCAAATGAATTTATTATATAAATGATTCAAAATATTATTTTTCCTAATTTATTTATTCATAATAATACACACTAATATAATTGAATGTTTGTGTCATTAACATTAAATAATAATATTTCAATAGAATATAATGGTTATCTTAACATTTTTGTGGTGTGTAACACAATATATAAAAATGAAATTTAATTTATATAAAACAATTTGAAAAATAGTATGGCGTTACATTCCACCAAAAATAATATGAACATTACCTTTTTTTAATAAACTATGGATACATTGACCTCATCATATAATTATCATCCCATTTATATTCCTCAAATTGGTGGTTGCACTACAAATATTTAACCAGGTGTGTGGTCATGTTTTGTAGAAGATTATCTATAAAATAAATAATCTACTTTGATTATTAATTATGATATATATAATTCTCTATTCATGTGATCATTGAGTATGGTACATGTCACGACCCATCCTCAGGACTCGTGTCGTGACTACCCCAAGCATGACTTCCATAGGCCAGGGGCTGGCGACTAGCACCAAGGCGTAAATCCCGAAAAAATGGTAAGTCATTGCCTTTATAAAGTAAACAAATACCACTGAGTAATCCAGTAGAAGTAAATAATAAATAAAATGAGTACAATAGTATGTGCAGAAAGTAAATGGGCCCAAATACAAACCCAAACTTAAAGTAAAGTACAACTGAAAAGAAAGTACAACAACTAAATGTAAAGCAGCAACGTCGAGCCATCCACTAGAATTCCCACTTGATGGGTGGGTACAGAAAGCCTCCTCATCTCCTCGGGTCCATCTGTTCGTTCTGTGTACGTCCCGCCCAGTGGTCCACCTCCAGGTACCGACTGCTCAACAAGCCTCAACCACGATCAGTGCTGTCTGTCATCTGCATCCACAATAACGTAGTGCGGGCATTGCCCGTGCAGGGGTGAGTATACGCTACACAGTAGGGACCCCGAGACCCCCGAAGGTTTTCCAGATTCCACAAAGGATAATCCACAAAATAAAGAATCAATCACAAAGTAACATCCAACACAAATTAGGTATATGACCATACATATACCTAAGTCATCAATTCCAGTTCCGCACCAACATCCGAGACCCATTTCGATCACGTCCACACATGATAGTACAACCCAATCCATACAGGAAAGCACAACACAATCCACATAGGAAACAAGTCAATCATATCAAAGAAAATAATTTAAAGTCAAGACTCAGCTCACACAGGTATACTTTTTCGTAAGCTGTTAGAGATGATCAGATGTAGCCACTGATTATCTATGCTGAGACCCACATAGGATACTAGACCAGCTATGTTGTCGGACCCACATAGGATACAAGACCATCCACTCTGTCGGACCCACGTAGGATGCTACAACAGAGGTAATATACTGCCGGACCCACGTAGGATACAAGAACAGTAGTACTGCTAGACCCACGTAAGATACAAGAATAGTATTATTCGTTATCTAACCCACATATAATTTTAGTACGGTCTTCATCGCTGCCGAACCCAAGGAGGATTTCAGTGCAGTCGTCGTCGCTGTCGAACCCACGGTGGATTTCAGTGCAGCCGTCATCATCGTCGAAGTCGCAGCCAGCTCTAGGGTCCCCGCACACAGCATGCTCAATTCTGGGAGGGTCCTCTCCACAAGCCAGGGGGGTCGATACATCAACTGACAAGTAGTCCGGATTTGATGTATCCCAATGTTCCTTCCCAATAAAAGGAATTCAACGTGACAGACGGCGCGTCAATCAGACGCCCGGTCTGAGAGTTATTGGCTTTTTTGTTCTAGGGGCCCGGTTGGTTTTTAATTCAAAACCAACCTGACCACACTTCAATTGCGTCCAAACCTTGAGCGGATTAATCCAAAAGGTCTTTCTCACTAAGAGGAATCCAACAAAGTGGATGGTACGTTAATCGGACGTCCAGAGCTCAAATTATAAGCGTTTCCGCTCCGAGGGCACGGTTGGTTTCGTGTTCGAACCAACCCAGCCGTACTGAATGATCTTTGAAACCATGTGTGTAATATTCCCACACGACTGTCTGGGTCTAAGGATCGCATTGCAACTAATGGTACATCGATCGAAGGTCCGTAGCCCATGTTGCGGGCATTTAAATGAACCTGTCCGGTTTTAGGGGGTTTTGGGCCCAGACCGACCCGACACAAGACCCCCTAGGTCAGCCCGAACCGGGTCTACCCTACCTGGGTCTGGGGCCGGGCTGATAATTCATGGCCTGACCCGGTGGGCACGGCCCGCCCTCACTGGCGCGGCCCGACCCAGCCTGCGCGGCCCGGCCCGGCCTGGGCAGCCGGTTGGCCTGGCGTGGGCGCGACCCGCATGGCCAGCTTGGCGTTGGCCAAGCTGTCGCGGAAGGGGGGGGGCACTGTCCCCCTGTTTTGAAATGGTGCCCCCACATGGGGGAAGCTCCTTTTTCCAGCTAGGGGTTAGGAACCCCGATCTTCTCCGAACGACTGTCTCAGTTGGCCGGCCGGTGCCGCCCCCATGGGACCCTGCGGTCCGGCCCCTCCGTCGCGCCGGCGGCCGGCGCTTCCAGCCGCCGCGGCCTTGGTCTGACCAGCGCAACGCGACAACGCTGTGCCCCTTTGCTACGGCCCCACTCTGGCCGTAGCTTATTTCGCCCTTAACGGCGTGGCGCGACGACGTCGTGCTTCTTCAACACATTCCTCCATGTTTCTGCGCAGTTCCGTTTCACCACGCCACCTTCTTTCGAGCCGCAACAAACACAACAATAAAGGGGGAGGAGGTTCGGCCATGTTCATGTTGTATGACCTCCTCCTGTTAAATTTATAACAAGAGGCCCAAAGAAATTGATGATTAATGAAAAATAATATTCACGAACATAATCAAACCCCTACCTCGATAACGAGTTGACGATCGATGAGCGTCGCGGGAAAAGACGTCGCAGGGTGTGGCTCCATACATGCTGATATAGATTGTCTGAGGAGAAACGGTGCCTCCCTTCCTTTGTCATGGGAAAAAGAATGAAGGATGGCGTGTCGATGTTATTCGCATTCTTCAAGGAGGATGATGAAGTTCTTCGGTGGTATAACTCTCCCTCTCTCGACACAATGAAGTAACCAAAATAAAATAATGCTTTAGCCTTATTTTATTACTTTTTCCAAAACTTTTAAAATTCAAACATTCATAATTTAATTCACTTCATTTAATTAAACATAACTTGTTAAAATTAATTGAAGTTATAAGTTGGAAACTTTAATGAAAAAAGAGGTTTTAAAAAGGAGTTAAGGAAAAATGAAAAGGTGGGGCTCGTGTGGGCCTCACCTCATCTTAAATCCTCTCAAGGGGGGTTAGAACATCAGTGGGTCCCACCCTAACTCCCTCACATGGGATAAACCACTTAAAAATGTGGAATAAAAATTGAAACATGATTTTTATTTCACATTAATCTTAATACCTTTTTAAAAACAACTAATTCTGAGAAAATGCAACTCTAGAAAAGTTTTTCCTAAGAAAAAACCGACGATGCAGTTTCATCGGTGCCCTCAGTTTTTTATTTCGAGCAATGATTCAAAAGTTAGGAAGATACGCTCATTCATTCACTAAACGTACTTGAGCTAAACTTTGGAAATTGATTCTGGGCACACTGGACCTCAGAATCAGGTGCCGTTTTATACTACATACTCATAAAATCCCAAAGAAAATTAAGAAAAAATTTCCCTTGAAATTTACGGGTCTTTATATTACTCCCACCTCAGGGCTTTAAATCCCCATAAAGATATATCACAATCTAGGGGAACAAATGAGGGTACTGAGCACGCATCTGAGCCTCTCGCTCATATGTTCTCTCCTGGAGGTTCCCGTGCTGCCACCTAATGCGCACTAGAGGAATCGACCGCCCTCATAGGACCAGCTCCTGTCGATCCTCGATCTCCACCGGGACCTCCGCAAAAGTCATCCCATCGTCAAGGTCCATCTCCCCATGGTCGATGATATGCGTCGGGTCGTGCATGTATCTCCTCAACTGAGATAAGTGGAAGACGTCGTGCACCCGGTGCAACTGAGGTGGTAGATCCATGCGATAAGCCACCTCACCTATCCTACTGAGAACCTGTAATTGTCCGATAAAGCGCATTGATAACTTGCCACCTCAACCAAATATCCATAATCCATGTTGAGGTGAGACCCGCAAGATGACATGGTCACCATCCTCGAACTCTAGCGGTCTCCACCTCCAGTCAGCATAAGACTTCTATCGGCTTTGAGCTGTCCTCATCCGCTCTTGGATGACCTGGACTTTCACGGTCGTGGCCTGGACCATCTCTGGTCCCACAAGTGCTGACTCCCCAGGGTCTGTCTAGCACAGCAGTGATCTGCAAGGTCGGTCGTACAATGCCTATTATGGTGCCATCCCAATGGTGGAGTGGTATCTGTTGTTGTACGCGAAATCCACCAAGGGTAGGTGGTCCTACCATCTGTGACCAAAGATGAGGACACATGCACAGAGCATGTTCTAGATTGTATTAATTGTTCTCTCCGTCTGCCCATCCGTCTAAGGGTGATAGCTAGTGCTCAGACGTAGCTGCATTCTGAATGCCTCCTACAACCCCTTCCAAATACGGGAAGTAAATAAATCATCTCAAATGGAGACGATAGATGATGGAACACCATGAATCTGTATAATCTCCAAATGTAGAGATGTCCCAAACTCTCTACTGAGCCCTACTCTCTGATGGGTAAGAAGTGGGCCGACTTGGTGAGTCAGTCGAAAACCACCCAAATGGAGTCATGACCTCTGGAAGTACGTGGAAGTCCATTCACAAAATCCATAGATATCCCGTCCCACTTCCACTTCGGGACCTCCAAGGGCTGTACCAAGCCTGCTGGTACCTGGTGCTCCGCCTTCATTTGCTGGCAGGTGAGGAATCAATAAACAAACTCTCCCACAACCATATTTCATACCAGGCCACCAGTACTGACATCTGAGATCCTAGTACATCTTCACCACTCCTAGATGTACCGCTAAAGGTGATGTGTGAAACTCTCTCAGAACCTCCTCCTGCAAAGCAGCTGGTACCATGGTTCGTCCTCTGAAAAGGACGACGTGCTCTCATCCTACAGAGAATTCATCAGGTGCTTGTCCTGAGGATATCTGTGCACGCCACGTCTCATAGTCAATGTCCCCATGTTGTGCCTCTCTGACCCGCTGATGAAGTGGAGGAGTGATTGTGAGTGACTGAAGAAAGGTTGCTCCATCTCTATCCACAAAGGATATCTGCAAAGTGGCTAGCTGCTCTGTCGCCTACCCAAGTAGCTGAATGCCCGTCCTCCTGCTGAGACCATCAGCTACTACATTCCCCTTTCCAGGAGTATATACTATCTCAAAGTCATATTCCTGGAGGAACTCGAGACATTGCCGCTGTCTCAGATTCAGGTCCTTCTGCGAGAAGATGTACCTGAGACTCTAGTGGTCAGAGTAGACTGTAAAGTGCTCTCCCATCAGATAGTGTCGACACATCTTCAGAGCGAAGACCACTACTACTAACTCCAAGTCATGGGTAGCATAGTTCTGCTCATGCTTCCTCAACTTTCGTGATCCATAAGCGATCACCGCCCAGTCCTGCATCTGGACACATCCGAGTCAGGTCCCTGATGCATCGCAGTAGACTACGTACCGTACTCCCTCCTCTGGTAGCCTCAAGATAGGTGCGCTGGTCAACCTCGGTCTCAGCTGCTAGATGATCTGCTGACATTTGTTTAACCACACAAAGGATTTCCCCTTCTTCTTCAATGCTGAGAGCGGTGCCGCAACTCTGGAGAAGTCTTGTACGAATCTCTGTTAGTACCCAGCTAGCCCCAAAAAACTCCGCACCTCCGTCACGCTCTTTGGTGGCTCCCAAGCTAGAACTGCCTCGATCTTCACAGGATCCACTGGAACTCCCACCTCAATGATGATGTGTCCCAATAAGTGGACCTCACGTAACCAAAACTGACACTTCGAGAGCTTTCCATAAAGCTGGTGCTCTCAGAGTGTGTCCAGTACAACACGCAAGTGGTGGGCGTGCTCCTCCTCAGTGGTCGAGTATATCAATATGTCGTTGATGAAGACCATGACAAATAGATTGAGGTATGGCTGAAAGATCATGTTCATGAGACTCATGAACACTGATGGATTTTTGGTAACACCGAAAGGCATCACCAAGAACTCATAGTGGCCATACCAACATATGAAGGTCGTCTTCTGCACGTCCTCGTCCCGAACTCTGAGCTGATGATAGCCTGACCTGAGGTCTATCTTCGAGAACCATTGTGCTTCCTTGAGATGATCGAAGAGGTCGTCAAACCTCGGTAGTGGATACATGTTCCTCATGGTCACCTAGTTCAGGCGACGATAGTCGACACACAGTCGCAAGCTCCCGTCCGCCTTCTTGGCGAACAAAATCGGGGAAGACCATGGTGAAATAATGGGTTAGATGAATCCCCTGCCTTGAAAGTCCTCCAGCTGTACTCGTAGATCTCAAAGCTCAGCGGTAGCCATCCGATATTCAATAGTGGATATCTGGGTTGTCCCGGGGTACAAGTCAATATAAAAGTCTACCTCTCTTCGAGGAGGTAGTCCTGGAACGTCGTCAGGAAAAACGTCCGCATACTGATCCGCCACTACAGGAAAACTCAGACTCTGCACGTCAACTGCTCCTAGGATGATGATATTAAACTGATGAGTGATGAACTGTCCTCTCCTCTGCATGAGTCCATCCTGCTCTACAAAGGTTTCCTTCTCGCTGGTGAAGGTGAACCTACTCCCATCGGTGCGAACACACCGCACCTTGTTCCTAATATAGTCAATTTGAGCATGGACTATAGATAACCAATCCATGCCCATGATGACGTCGTAAGGCCTCGACGCCACTACAAGAAGATCTCAGCCGAATCTCTCACCTCCTAAAGTAAACTCACACTGCCGGCACTAGTGCATAATCGTCAAGTCTACTCTTGTATGAGTCTCTAGTCGTAAGGATCGAGCCAATGGCTCCATCGGAATCTCCGAGATCCAAACAAGGGAAGCGACAATAAAAAAAATGACTCGCTCCTATGTCTATAATAACTGCATCAAGGGTGGAGCAGACATAGATAGTACTTCGAATCATCTCTGGCACGCCATGGTCGTAGGCCTCCATTGCCTGAAACTGAGCCTGCTTCTGTCTGCCAGATCCCTGTGGTCAGGGTGGACATCCTGGTGGTGGTGGTGGTAAATCCTCAAAGCGTCGCCCACCACCTGATGCTCATCCAGCTCCTATGCCTCGTCCGCCTACTCCCTGCGGACCTCCACGGTCGACCCTCTGCCTCTGCTTGGGTGGCCCCTCAACCGTCTGCTACTTCTTTGCACGGCGGGTCGAGCAGTCACGAGCCATGTGGCCCTGCCCGCCGCATGTGTAGCACTGTCTGCTTCTTAGAAGGTTGGCTCTATGCCGGGTTCCCCGCACCTCTAATCCAGTGTCCTAAGGTCATCTGCCTGATGGTCTGGTCCTCCTGGACCCCTGTGATGTCTGTCGACTGCCAGCTGCAGACGGCTCTGCTACGTGATTCCCTACGGTAGGTCTCGCTGCTGGTGTAGGCTCAGCAAAAATGCTCTCTACGAGAAGGGCTCGCTCCAGAACTCCTGCCAGTATCGGAATGCTAAGGAAGATCATCGATGCCCTCATCTCATGCCTCAGTCCCTGCTGAAAGGTTCGTGCCCTGTAGAATGGTTCCCATTCCATGTTTGTCAAATAGCGTGAGAGATCAGTAAATCTCACCGAGTACTGGGCGACCATCATGCTGCCCTGCCGCAGCTGTAGTAGCTCCTGGATGCACACCGGACGGGGGGTGGATGGGATGAACTCCAGGAAGAATAGGCTCTCAAAGTCCGTCCAGATGAGAGATGCCTCGTCATGCACCTGGAGCCTCAAGCTCCACCATCTGCCTGCTGCCGCGTGTAGAATTATCGCTGCAATGATCACCGTGAGGTTAGCGGGTGTCCCCAATAACCTGAAAACTTGAACTACAGCCTCCAGCCAGTACTCGGCTACCTGAGGGTCCGTCTCCCCACGGAACATGGGCAGTCTCTGACGCTAAAACTCGTGCAGTGCACAAAGACGACATTCACTCTCAGCGGCTGGGGCTGGTGGCATCAGTTGCTCGGCGGGCAAAGGTACCACTGATGCCTCCGATGAAAAAGGGCCATGCACTGATGTCTCATCGCTCGGTGGGCTGTAGTCTCGCACAAAGCTCTGAACCCTAGCTGGATGCC
This sequence comes from Viscum album, assembly GCA_963277665.1. Taxonomy (NCBI): domain Eukaryota; kingdom Viridiplantae; phylum Streptophyta; class Magnoliopsida; order Santalales; family Viscaceae; genus Viscum; species Viscum album. Next base: position 1,666,722,380 of record OY728137.1, read on the forward strand.
ATTGTGGGGATATCCTGAAAAGAAACAGGTGCGCCACGGTCAAAAAAGTATACCTGGTGAGCTGACACAAAGTAATCACAACGAAAACCTTCAAAACACACATGCAATCAATGTTTTCGTGCCTTGAGTCAGAAATTAGAAGTCAAGGTCCTGGTGTATGGATACGTCGGCCACCGCACCAACACTGGACTCCATAGACTGATAACCACACTCAACACCCTTAAAAATATTGATTAACATAGAAGAAAGATCAGAGTCCTGAGTTCTGTGGTATAATTGAACTACTTTGATACCAATTTGGCACAACCCATCCTCGGGACTCGTGCCAGGACTACCCCAAGCCTACCTTCCATAGGCAAGGGGCTGGCGAGTATCACCAAGGCCTAAATCCTGACAAAAAGGGGAAGGAATTACCTTCATAAAGTAAACAAACACCACATAGTATTCCAGCAGAAGTAAACACTAAGTAAACTGAGTACAATAGTAAGTATGGAAAGTAAATGAGCCAGAATACAAACCCCAACTGAAAGTAAAGTACAACTGGAAAGAAGGTACAACAACTGAATGTAAAGCAGCAACGTCGTGTCATCCACTGGAAGTCCCACCTGATGGGTGGGTACAGATAGCCTCCTCATCTCCTCGAGTCCAGTCGTCCGCTCCGTGTACGTCCCACCCAGTGGTCCACCTCCAGGTACCGACTGACCCACATGCCTCAACCACGATCAGCACTGTCTGTCGTCTGCTTCCAACACAATGTAGTCCGGGCATAGCCCGTGCAGGGGTGAGTATACGCTACTCAGTAGGGACCCCGGACCCCTGAAGGTCTCCCAGAATCCACAACGGATAATCCACAAAAGAACGATACAATCAAAAAGTAACATCCAACACTACTTAGGTATATGCCCATTCATATACCTAAGTCATCAATCCCAGTTCGACTCCAACATTCGAGCCCAACTTCGATCAAGTCCACACAAGATAGTAGAACCCAATACACATAGAAAATCACAACACAATCCACATAGGAAGCAAGTCAATCATATCAATGATAATGATTGAAAGTCAAGACTCAGCTCACACAGATATACTTCTTCGTAATGTGATAGAGATGATCAGATGTAGTGATTGATTCATCTAAGCTAGGAACCACATAGAATACTAGACTAGCTAAGATGTGAGACCCACATAGGATACAAGACCAGCCACTCTATTTGACCCACGTAGGATGCTTCGACAGAAGTAAAATACTGCTGGACCCACGTATGATACAAGAACAGTAGTTCTGCCAGACCCACGTAGGATACAAGAATAGTAGTCATCACCATCGAACCCATGGATAATTTCAGTATGGTCTTTATCACTACTGAATCCACGGAGGATTTCAGTGCAGTCGTCATCGTTGCCGAACCCACGGAGGATTTTAGTGTAGTCATCATCGTCGTCGCAGTCGCATCCAGATCTAGGGTTCCCACACACAGCATGCTCTATTCTAGGAGGGTCTGCTCCCTGAGCCTAGGGGTTCAATTAATCAACTGACACGTAGTCCAGAGTTGATGTATCCCAAAGATCAGTCTCGACAAAAGTAACTCAACATGATAGACATCTCGTCTATCGAATGCCCGGTCTGAGAGTTATTGGCTTTATGGTTCCAGGGGCCAGTTGGTTTTTAAATCAAAACCAATCCGACCGCACTCCAACTATGTCCAAATCATGAGATGAGTAAGCCAAAAGGTCCATATCACTATGAGAAATCCAAAAAAGTAGATGACTCGTCAATCGGACGTCCGAAGCTCACGTTATAAGTGTTTCTGCTCCGAGGGCCCGATTGGTTATGTGTTCGAACCAACCCAGCCATAAACAATGTTCTCTGAAACATTGAGTGTAATATACCGAAACAACCATCTTGATCCAAGGATCGCATCTCAACTGACGACACGTCGATCGGAGATCCGTATCCCATGTTACGGGCATTTAAATGAACCTATCTGGTTTTGGGGGGTTTTGGGCCCGCACCGACCCGGCCCAAGACCCCCTGGGTCGGCCCGAACCGGGAAGACCCGACCTGGGTTTGGGTCTGGCCCGATAAGGTGCGACCCGACCCAGTGGGCACGGCCTGTCCAAGCCGGCGTGGCCTGGCCCGGCCTGGGCGGCCGGGGGCACTGGCGCGGGCGCGGCCTGCGTGGCCAGCTCGACGTTGGACGAGCTGTTGTAGAAGGGGGGGGGGGTGATGCCCCCTGTTTTAAAATGGTGGCCCCCACATGGAGGCCACACCTTTTTCCAGCCGCGGTCCCGCCCCTCCGACGCGCCGAAAGCTGGCAGTTCTAGCCGCCGCTCCCTGCTCCGCTGTGACCTTGGTCCGACTGGTGCAGCGCGATGCCACCACGCCCCTTCACCGCGGCCCCGCTCCGGTCGCGGTCTCTTCATGGTTCTTCAGTGCGGCGTGACGACACCGCACCCATTTGTCATGGCCCCACTCCGGCCGTGGCTTTGTTCGGCCTCAACAGCACCGCGCGATGGCGCCGCTCTTCTTCGACGCATTCCTTCCAGTTTCTGCATTCTGCCATTGCACCGCGCCACCTTCTATCGAGCCACAACAAACACAACAACAATGGGGGAGGAGGGTTGGTCGTGTTCGTGTGGTCCGACCTCCTCCTATTAAATTGATAACAAGCGGCCCAAAGAAATTGACGATGAATGGAAAATAATATTCACGAAAAAAATCAAACCCCTACCTTGATAACGAGTTGACGATCGATGAGCGTCGAGGAAAACGGCGTCGTGGGGTGTGGCTCCGTACACGTTGACGAAGATTGTCCGAGGTGAAACGACGTCTCCCTTCCTTTGTCGCATGAAAAAAAATGAAGTAAGGTGTGTCAGTGTTCTTCGCGTTCTTCAAGGAGGATGATGAAGTTCTTCGATGGTAGAACTCTCCCTCTCTGGACACAATGAAGCAACCAAAATAAAATAAGGCTTTATCCTTATTTTATTACTTTTTCCATAATTTAAAATTCAAGCATTCATAATTTAATTCACTTCATTTAATTAAACATAACTTTATAAAATTAATTGAAGTGATAAGTTTGAAACTTTAATGACAAAAGAGGTTTTAAAAAAGGAGTTTCGGAAAAATGAAAAGGTGGGGCTCGTGTTGGCCCCACCTCATCTTATATCCTCTCAAGGGTGGTATGAACATCAGTGGGACCCACCCCAACTACATCACATGGGATAAACCACTTATGAATGTTGAATAAAATTTTCAACATGATTTTTATTTCACTTTAATCATAATCCCTTTTTTTAAACAACTAATTCCAAGAAAAATCAACTCCAGAAAAGGTCTTCCTAAGCAAAAACTGACACTGCGATTTCATCGGTTCCCTCGGTTTTAAATTCCGAGCACCGGTTCAAAAAATAAGAAAACCCTCTCATTCATTCACTGAACGTACCCAAGCTAAACATTGGAAATTGGTTCCAGGAACACCGAGCCTCGGAATTAGGTGTCGTCAGATACTGCATACTCGTAAAATCCCAAAGAAAATTAAGATATAATTTCCCTTAAAATTTACGGGTCTTTACAGTACATGTGAAGGGAATGGTATGTACATCCCCATGAGATATATAAGAACATATCATGGACAAGAGAGATGTTTTGTGGAGGAACCAAATGATTAGTTATCAACCTTACTTAATCAAGAATATCTATATTTATATTATACATATATATAATCATTACGTTATTACAAAATCTCATACCATTTATTCCAAGATAAATTTGAGCATATTACGTCTCATCATCCTCAAACACAAAACATGTCATTGATTATAAAACTAACAATTATATCGACATTGTAATATCACTATGTGTTTCTGAAGGGCCATGGCATCATTTTCTATTTAATATTCTATATCAGGTCCCAATTTCATTCCATCACCAACATAAACCCATCAATTCATTGTTCTAAACATCATTATATATAAGGATTCAAAAGTATCCAATATGATTTTCTAGTGAAAAATGTTGTTGTTTGAAAACTGGAATTGATAATGGTGGTAATACCATATACCATATCAATCCATATAACACTATATAAACATATCATATGAGGTTTGAATTGTTTTATTTAGATGACTCTCTATCTAAGAATGATACACAATATGGAAACATAACTCTATATATATTACCTATTAAATATTTATATATAATATATAGGTAAAACTCAGATACAAATTAGATTGTATTTAATGTGGTACAATATATAAGCTTTCCACTTCCTTAAAGTATATCCATAAAATTTTATCTAGAGTATAATATGTTATAATTGAAATTTTCATATAATACATTTTATAGGAATAAAATAAAACTTATATTTCATTTTATCCATTATATGTTTTTGTAATTCCTATGAAAAAATCCTTTGTGGTACCTTCCCATTCAATTCTAGTATGGGTATTGGTTGTATCATCGCCTTTGAGATCAATGACTTATAAATAAATTACAATCATATAAATCACTAAAACACGTACTATAGAATATCTATATTTATTTTGTCCCACTGTAAATACACTTTGAGATCTCTATACATTATTGCACATCAAGGATTAATAGGTAATGAGGAATTTTGATCCTCAGCAAACTAATACATCATTTGATCTAATAAGGGTAGAAATCATACATTGTTCATGATACTAGTCATTAAAAAATATTCTATGTGAATGTTAATAACATTTATCACTTTTTTTCATATGTCTACATCCTTTTTCTTCACCTCTATATAATGTACATGGATAGATAATTGAATATTTATTTGATAAATATATGATTACATTGCTTCATTTATTATTTCATGATCAATCCATTGAAAAACCTTAAATATTGCATCATTTATTCCATCAAAATAAATAACCATACGTGATTCTTTTGACTACAATAATTATTCACCTTGTTTTTTCCATAGGGTGGTAATATATTATATATTCAAAATCATTAATCAAATCCTACCATCTTCTTTGGATAATTTTCTACTCATTCTACCTAAAAATATAGTTTTATATTTTATGGTTAGTATATATATGATATCATTGTCCATAAAATAAATTATTATATATATTTAATGAAAGAATTACTTTATCTTATTCCAAATAATTCTGTTGGGTGATTTTTCTCATGAATATTCAATTTTCATGACACATAAACAATGACCATATCATTTTTCAAGATAAAAAATATAATCACCTAATTAATGTTTCACTATATATGCTATTCCCTTGTTTAAATTAGTGTTATATGAGAACTAGTTCACTCAATAATTATTCCATCATTTCTTTGAAATTATCATCACATTTATCTATCCAATGGAACATATCCCCCTTTCGAGTTTACATGTATAATATATTAGGTATTTAGGAAAATTTTTCTATAATACATCTATAATATCTAGTAAAACTACGAAATAGGTATTTATTAGTTAAAATAATTAGACTAATCAAACATATAATATCTTTGGTAATTGATGGATCCACATATATACCCCCTCTTATGAATGAATTACCTATAAAATAAATAATTTTGGCAGAAAAAAAATTTATTAGTTTGTAAATTTGTTTATCATTTAAATTTATTATGGAATTCAACACAATTATCATTTTATCTTCAATATATTTATTATTCTATGAATATAAAACAATATCATCTATTAAGACATCCATACACTAGTCAAGATAATATATAAAAACAATAATCATTAAATCCATGAATATTTTGTGTAAATTATAAGAAACAATTGAATAAAAATATATTTATATTAACTATAAATTTTATATAATTAAATAATTTTCGAGTGACTATTCTTAGAATACAATTAGATACATCATGAAAAGCGGTCATTCAAAGAAATTAATTTCTCTTCTCACAATTGATCAATTCAGTCATCAATACACATATGAGGAATGTTGTTCTTGATTATGATTTGGTTTAGTTATAGATAACCAATGTTGAGTCTCATTGATATAAGAGTTTTGTAATATATATTACTAGTGAACCCCAAAGAGAATCAAAAGTATGAATAAATTCGATTTCAATGATTATCTTTTAGTATATTCATTAGATCTTAAAACTCATCAAGGATATTTTAATGCGAGTCATTGAAATTAGTGTCACAGTATGAATGAGTTCTATAAATATACCAATATAAGGATTTTTATAACACATGGAAACTAATCAATAATGACATTGATAAACTCCAACAAAATATTAATATTATAGATGTTTGTTTTCCTATACAACATTTGATATAAACCCAAGTGTTTTTAGAAATAAATACCCATACAAGGACGTGATTTCTATTAAATATTTTAATAAAACATCTCAATGATAAGTTATTATATATTGGATTATAAAATTTAACTAATTACACATTCCTTGGATATTAATGTGGGATTTATGTAATATCATACAATATATTCCAAGGATTACAAAAAATTTTAAAAATAGGATAATAACAAGATTTATAATAGCTAAATTTTCAAAAGAATCAATCAATGGATAATTATAGACATTGGATGTGACCATCATTCCAATAGTGAAAATCAATTATAATTAATAATCTAACTGTTAGTGTTATTAATTAACATTACAGAATACATTCTTGATTTAACATAATTCATATATCTAGAATCAATTATATAAATACATGGACCTATCATTAATCATTTCCTAAAATTTTGATTTCATCTAGATTTCATTTCTTTAAAATACCTAAGATGTATTCATTTTAGAGTTTTATAATTATAGGGAAAAAAATCATAAATATCTACTAAAAATCGTAAAATGAGGGTACCATTAAAATAATATCCATTTCATCAATATCAAAAATATTTCAAAAAAACAACAAAATTATTTCATTGAAAAAACATTAGAACATTTAACATGACATCCTTCTCTCTCTTACACAACTATATAACCAATGAAAAACATTTAAAAACAAGGTATGATAACAAGGATCTCAGAATGGGATATAAAAATAACGTATGAAACCAATTTTCCATGAATACATATATGTATATGAAATCATTTTCATAGAGACTTAATGTCACCATTATATAATTACTTTGATAATGAAAAGATTTCCATAAAACTTTCGAGACCATATATAAAACAATATAGTTATCTTGGGGAATTAATTACTTGTATTGTACCTATCGCAACTACATTATGATTTCTAACCCTCCTGGCCTCCATACAATATAACCCTCATGATTACCTTATGGAGTAACTATCACAGCTACCCTTGGAGTAACCTTATAGACAACCTACCACTTTCACATACTCAATTAATTAGAGGAAGATATCAAACACACCCTTCAACATATACAATTCCCAAGAAATATAGGATTACCAAAAAACATTACCAATTTCATAACAACATTTTCATTGCATTTCAAAAAATAGACATTTTAAATAGTATTTTGAAATAAAATTCCCTTACAAGTAACATATAACTAATGTGAGAAATTAAATGAATGAAATTAATTTCTGTCTATAGTATAAATACCTATAAAAAATATTAAACAAATTCATCCTACAATAAATCTTGATACCACATAATTTATAATGTTGAATGTTGACGCAAATAATGGAAATTGGTTTAAGAATTACCTTACCTCAGGTTAAACATTCATAAAACATGTCAAAACCTCGTATATAATGGTTAGTAGAGCGTTATTATTATTTTAAAAAAATATATTAATGTTTATAACCCATTATTTGAGAAATTTATAACAACATTCGACCTATTTATTAATAACATTCTGTTATTCTAATCGTTTTGGGTGCGTGCTACACATGGTTTCCATAGTTGGTTCGTTAAGGATTTAATTATGGAAAGAAGAGAAATAAAAAAAGAGGTAAGAAATGGTGTTAATATGTTTCTAAAATATTAATTGTTTCAATAAAAAAATTCCATTGTATCAAGATTATTCATTAGAAAATCCATTAGTGATACTCGTTTTGATCATTTTGGTGGTTCTGTGATTATCATGTACTTGTTTTACCATATACCATTAAAATTATGAATATATGTTAATTCAATGACATAATATAGGACATAAAATAAAATTAAAAAAAATTATTCATTAAAATTGGTTTTCAACTAGATTTGAATGAAGCAAATGGAATTGAATACACATCATTAATGATATCGGTAAATCGACAAATCACGAATAGTATTTTCATTTTTATAATTCGAGGAAGATGAGAGGAAAAATGATGAATAATTTTTACATAAATAGGATATCAATTCAAAATATATATAATACTATATATTTCACTACTCTTAAATAATGGAAAGAGAAAAGATATATATTAAAGAAATGAATTCCAATGGAAGCACAAGGAAATGAAAGAGGATTTTCACTTATTGATCTTTTTTCCTTGAGATCCTCTTGATGGACTTTATTTTTGGACTGATGGTGAGACCAATAATTCTAGGACGTGGGTAAGGGACATGGGAAGAGGATGGGGAATATTTTATAATACCCTCAAACCTTGAGAGGTGTGAGAGGAAGAGGTCATAAAGGTAGTATTTATAGTGGAGGAAAAGTGGTGTTCACAATTTTGTAACAATCTGTTTAATAATATTGTGGAAGACTTTGAGTAGTATTGATTCATGTGACACCAAATAGTAATAAGTGAATTCGAGTTTGATCCAATTTCCAATTACATGATCCATGAATCATTCATGATTTATAAATTCATTTATTTTTCATTTTTCTATAAATTATGAAATTTAATTATTCAGAAAAAATAGAAGTATTTTTTAGAAATGAAAATAATTTAATATAACTATTTTTCGATGTGTTGAATTTAAAATAGAAAAAAAAAATTAATATATTTTTCTAAATATTATTGATTCATTTTTTAATTAAAATCATATTTTATTCTGAAAATAACAATTGTAATATTTTATCAAATTTTATATGTCCATGAAAAAATAATTAAAATCACATTATCTTATTATCATAATAAAAAAATATTACTTTATTCAAAAGGGACATATTTTTATACATATAGTTCCATTCATATGGGTATTTTTCTATTCACCAAAATATAATGTTGGTTTTATTAGAGTCCAAATAACTTACTAGTGACAACTATAGATGTGAGTTTATCGAAATTAAAATCCGAGTAGTGGGAAAATTATGTTTAACAACTAGATTATATTTATCTCTTTAAAATAATGTTTCATAATATGGATATCCCGTGTTTGATTCATTTCAATTTATTTTTAAGACTCTGGGGTTTTATATTCTCCACGTATTATATTATTTGAGTCCTCAAAAAAAATTAACAAATTAACAAAGGGTGGGAACCTTTCCTTCATAACATTTTCATATTCCCATGTTTATCCTTCAACCATATGGTTTCTACACAAAGCTGTTTCTTGGTGGATTACTATATTCTGTAATACTTATTCTCTTCGATCAAAATTCTGAAGTTGTTTATCTATATAATAAAGGATATCTTCCAACTAAACTGATTTTGTGATAAAAGATCATATAGATCTGGAATATAATTTCTCAACATCGATACATGAGAAAACATTGTGTAGATATGATTAACTTAGAGGAAAAGTTAATTTGGAGGAATCCTGTCAAACATTCTCAAGTATTTCATATGGTTCATTGAACTGAGTAATCATGATACCTTTCGTACAAAAATTCATAACTCTATTACATGATGATATTCTAAGAAAAATTTGCTCACCTACCTAAAAATAAAATTTACTCACCTATTATATGTGTATATTTTCTTCTTAATCTTGTGTTCCTAAGGTGTTGCTTGGTCATATTCAAATTTTCATTATCTTATCTAATAATTCTAGTCCCATAATCTTCCATTCCCCAAACTCATTCAAAAATACTATAGTTCGACATTGTTTCCCATATAATGCCTCCTAAGGTTCCACCTTTATACTGGATTGAGAACAATTCTTATATTAAAATTAAACTAAATATATATGATGATCTAAAATTCTCTATTAATCCATTGAATAATCTTGAAGCATATCCCCCAAATACTGAATCTTTTGTATGACTGTCCATCTTACTAAGGATGAAAAGATGTAGTGAAATTTAATTCTATTCCAAATGACTTCTAATTGCATTTATAAATTATAGAAGTGTGTCTAGGATCATGGTCAGATACAAAGGAAAAAAAGAAACATCATGTAACATGATAATACCTTTAATTTTCTCTCAATAAATATGATCCAATTACATATTAGCATGAATATTATGGAAATGAGCTTATTTAGTTATTCGATTAACAATCGCCCAAATTTCATTTTTACCTCTTGAAATATTTGGTAGTCCCACAATGAAGTCAATGGATATATTTTCCCCTTCCACTCTAGCACATGTAATTATTTTGGAATCCCCTTTTGTAATGTCTACTCTACATTAACATGTTGAAATTTTAAACATTTCATGTTAAAATCTACAATATCTCATTTCACTCCATCCCACCAGTAATACTCTCTATGGAATCATTAATTCGTAGAACAACTATGATGAACTGAAAATATATAACTATGTGCGTCACAAAACAAATATTTCTTCATTTTAGATATAAAATCACGCAAAATGTTTTTCCAAATTTCAAAACATGATATTAAACAATTCTATATTATTGCTACATACTCATTTCAGCCATTCCTACAATTATATATAACTCCCAATCTGTCATCTGAGATTGCACTATTATTTCTGCAAAAGACGATTGAAATGAATCATAAAAAAATGTAGGATTTATTACATCAACAACTTCCAATATTAAATTCATAAAATCGTTAATCAAGGGGTCATGTTCCAAACACAACATTTTTAATGATACATGATGTTTTCAGATCAAGGTATATTCTATATTGTTTTCTTTTCTACCATGGTAATTGACCATGAAATCATAATCTGTTACCAATTAAATCCAAATTCTCTACATCATGATTTATTCCTTCTAGGTGATTATATACTTCAGATGTTTTGAAAATATATATTTCACATTTGGATCTGTATAAATGATGCCTCCGACTTTTCAAAGAAAAAATATCTTATAATTCCAAATAAAGTGTGGGATAATTTAACTCATGATTTTTAGATGTCTTGAAGCCAAATAAATTTCCAGATCATTGTTCATTAAACCAAAACCAAGTCCCTTAACCGAAGCCCCAATGTAGATGAAAAACTCCCCATTTGTGAAAGGCAGGTTTAGAACTGGGGAATTCAAAAATATTATATTCAATTCCTGAAATCAATCCTAACATTCTTTTTGTCTAATCAAAACATTCCCATTTTCATGTAAACTTAGTTAATGGTTTAGATAATCATGCAATGTTTTTCAAAAAAGGTAAAAAATAACATATTAATCAAAGAAAACTATAAATATATGTAGCATTTATAGGTCTTGGTCATTCATAAATTTTCTTTATCATAACCAATAGTTATTCCACCTTTAGAAACAATATGAAAATGAAAGGATATTTGTTGTAACCATAATTATCATATAATGATTTTTTCATTGAGTTTCGTTTTAATTAAGGTTTTCAAAATAACCGTTAGATTTATTTCATTATCATATTTTCATATAAAATATAACAATTTTTTTAAATATATTCAAACACCAACAAATTCACGAAATCGTGAACTATTCTATTCATAATATCTAGCAATATAGTAGGATTATTAGTTAACCAAAATGGAATGAAAAAATAATTTTAATGCCCATATCTAGTATGAACATATTCTTTATGTTGTCTAATTCCTTTACATTCAACTGATGGTATGTTGACCTTCATTCAACCATTGAAAAATATTGTGTTTCCTGGAGTGGATCAAACCAATCATCAGTATGAGGAAAAGGATACATTTTCTAAATAGTGATTTTATTCAGGATCTACAATCAAAGAAAACTATCATGGAACTGTCTTTATTTTTAACAATATAGAACATTAGCTCACCATGGTGATGTGCATGGATTAATGAATACTTTATCATGAAACCCATAGAGGTGATTTTCTAATTCAAGATGTTCCATTTGATCTATTCGGTAACGAGGATTTTATGTTTTCTTAACATTATTAACTATTTCAACTGTTAATAAAACATCTAGATAAGGTATAACATCATATAACTCATCAGGATAATCATCAAGGTATACATTTACCCTTGGAATACCATTTATATGAATAGTTCCATTATTTTAAACAATATTAGAAAGATAACATTGATTTACATATTTCAACAGTATCATAGCTTCCAAATATGTTATCAATTGAATGGGTTTATTATTTTATACAAACTGATACACATTCTAAACAAAATTTCATTATCTATATAATCAATCTTCGCTTGATAAAAAGAAACCCAATCCATACCAAAATAACATCAAACTCTAATAAAGACAATTTTTTTACAGGTAATGTATTACTATAAATAATAATAGTAAGATTCATAGAATTATATTTTCTTGTAAAATATTCCCCTTAGTGTTTTAACAGTATGTTGAAGTCTCATTTGTCAAGATGATATTTCTGAATAACTAGATATTCTCTCATAAATAATAGATTATGTGACCCCCATTATCAAACAAGACATTAGTAAGACCTGAGTAAACAGACAAGGTGCATGATACCCCTTCATTGAATGGCATGACATATGCTGATGTAGTTCCGAATGATACCACTAAACATTTCTTCTTATAGACTGGCTTCTTCCCATAATTCCGATATTTATTTCGACATGGATTTTCATAATGACCCATCTCACGAAATTTAAAACACATTATTGTTTTCTTTTCAAGATTACTGTTTAGATCAATTTCATTACAATCATGTACCATGTTCCAAACATACCACATTAAATCATATCATGGTTTTGGTAATTCATTCAACATGGTGATTTTAAATACACTTTTAAAAAATGGGAACAATACTTTCATACAATCATAATTCATTAATTGATTCTTATACATAACTTGAAATCTGGACCTCTGCCTCTTTTTCAAGGAACATATGTTCATCAAGAAAATCCCAGTTCTACCCTCTCTGCACATTATAAAAGTTTCTCATAAATTTTGAACTCACTAGAAGACAATTCAAATTGATATCTAGTTTTCAATAATGAGTAAAAATAGTTGATTTTTCAATTAAGATCCAGAATAATATTTGGAACATAAAACACATGTCGGGAGAAGTTTGCTCCATACATGACCATTGAATCAACCTCATACTACATCAATTAAATTAAGTTATTCTCTATCATAGATTATATCCATCATTGGAAAATATTTTTCATGTAAAAAACTTTTAAACTCATCCAACTCTAAAGCATAAATCTCTTCTCTAATACTAATATCCTTGACCATTTCCACCAATGATCCGCATCACCTTAAAAATGATAAATACAATGACATTCCATTTGATAATCTCAACATAGAATAACATTTAATATATTTTCATGTGAATTAATCCATCCATCAGCTGCTAATAGGTTATAATATTGACAGAATGAATGAGGTTGTTAACTAATGAAATGTTCCACTATCATTATATTATTTTGTGTAAGATCTGGTTTTTCTCATTCGTGGATTCCAAATACATTTATTTATTTTATCACCTGATCCATTAACATCACAAACCACTCTATTCCAATTCTCAAAATTCCATGTTGTGGATTCAGAAAGATATCAACCTCTCAGTTCCATCAAATATCAGATTATGTTTTTCTTCTACGGAAAACCATTCTATGTAGATATATCAGTGATGAAATTACATGGAAATATTTTAATGATATACCATTTCAACATAAACATAAGGTAAATATAATTTATGTTATTCTATTAACATCATACTAACTCATTATGTTATCTATATTGTTATATGATACGAACTATAAGGACCCTGCCTTAAACATTACATAACTAAGAAATTTACACAAGAGTTCACTTATTTTCTACCACAATGATCATTTATTTTTAAAATTTTAGTATTTAGTGAAAAAATTTATACACATAATCCCAAAATCATAAAAATTTGTTACCATTAATATTTTATCCATTTCATCCAAAACATAAAATTTTTTAAACAAAAAAACCTCATGATTTCCTTGAAAATCCCTCATAACCATTAACTTTACATCCTTCATTATCTTAGAAATAATTATATAATATGAACAACATTTAATAAATTGTATGATCATAAAATTATTAGTAATGGATATAAAAATATGTACTGAAACAATTAGTCCATGAAAACACATATGCATATGAAATCATTTTCAACAATACATATATCTCACACTTATATACATACTTTAAAAAATATAAGATTTCTATAAAACATTATAGAATATATATAAAAAATAATGGTATATTGGGGGATTAATTACATAAATTGTAATAGTTTCATCTACCTTGAAATTTATAACCCTCACGACTACCTTATAATGTAACCCTCGGTGTTACCTTATTGTGTAACTGGCAATGTTTCACTTTGAGTAACCATACGAACGAACTCTAACATACATATACCCAATGAATTTGATGGATATATAGGTCACACCCTTCATTATTAAAAAATTATTAATAACCAGAACATAATCATAAAACATGAATAATTTCATAAATACATTTATTTTGAATTCCAAAAACTATAATTTTAAAAGAGTATTTTTAAATGATTCCCTTAAAAATAACATATAATTGATGTGGTAAATTAATAGAATGATGTTACTATGTCTATAAATAGTAAATACACATAATAATACACAATATTAACAAAAATTCATCAACAAATAATTTTGACAACACATAATGAATAATGTAGGATGTTAACCCAAAGAATGGAAATTGGGTTATGAATTTTTTTAACTAAGGATTATCTTATTTTAATCTTGTCTAGACCTCAAGTATAATAGTAAAAAGACAATTATTAATATTTTAATGAAATATATTCATATTTATAAAAAATTATATGATCGTTTTATAACATCATTCGACCGATTTATTAATAACATTTTTTTTATTTCCATTGTTTCGGGTGCGCAGTACACATGATTTACCATTCTAATTCATAGTTGATTTTAATATTAATTGGAATATAAACTTTAAAAGTGGTAAAAAATGATGAAACTATTATTACATAATATTATAAGATTCCATAAATATATTTATTTATAAATTATGAGGATGAATATTTAGATAAATCAAGAGTGATACTCGTTGAGATCATTTTTGATGTTGTTCAATTATCATGATATTTTTTCTTCATATACCGTTAATATTATGCATATAAATTAAATCTAGAACATTAGCGCAGTCATAAAATATTATTTTTATATGTAATTTACCCAATTATTTGTTTTTACATCCAAATTTGAGGGATGTAAATGATATTTAAGACACATCCTCCACGAGGATGGTAAATCGGCACATTACAGACAATGTTTTTATTTATAAAATAAGAGGAAGATGATATGTAGAATAATAATGAATAATTAAATAAAAAATATAAAAATCCAGAATATATTTATTATTGTAGCTTTAATTCCTCTTGGATAATGGGTGGTTGAGGGAGTTTATAAAAAGGAATTAATTGAAAAGGAAACAAAAAATAAAAGAGGATTTTTACCTCTTGATCTCTTTTCCCCTGAGATATTCCTTAAGGACATTGGTTTTTTCCTTTTGGTGTGACCAATTAGTCTTTGACATGGGTATGATAGTTGGTATGATGATTTGTCTAAATTTTGGAAATTCTAAATGCTTTTGAAGTGTGAGAGGAAGAGGGAGTGAGGGTGGTTTTTATAATTGATGAGAGGAGGGGTTTTCAATTTTTATAATAATTAGATTTTTATTTCATCTAGAGAATATAAATATTATTTATTTATGTGATCAAAAATACAAATATGTGCTTGTGAGTTCAGAAAAAAGTGAATTTACATCCTTTTTGACAAGTGCATGATGATTAAATTCATTTATATAATATTTTTTGTAAATTATTGAATATAACAATTCACCAAAAATTAATCTATTTTAGAAACATCCAAAAAAATAACCCAAACCATTTATTAATGTTATGAATTAAAAAATGACCTCAATTTTTGGAAAATAATTTTCAAAATATGAATGATTTATTTTTCAAATTAAATCATATTATTTTCCAACTCTAAAATTTTTTATAACTATTAAAAATATTATATCACCTTGAAAAATTAATCAATATTCCATTATCATATAACCATATATAATAAAAATAAATATATTGTGTACTATTCATAAGGGTTATATTACTATTCATAACAGTATGTTACTATTCACCAATAAAAGTTTGATATATCAGAGTCCAAATAACGTAATTTTCACAACAATACATGTCTTTTTTTGGAAAATAAAATCATAGAAGGGGAATAATTAATCATAACGGCTAGTTTGATCATTATCCATAAAAAGTTTCATTATTTATAGATCTAATGATTCATGCATTACATTTTATTTTTAAATCCTTGGGTTGATAAATTCACCATACCATATAAAAATAGCCTCCCCACAAATTTTTTATTTACTTATTATAACAGTGAGGGTTCTATTCGATGATAAAATTTTAAGATTCCCATGTTTCTTTTTCAACCATTTTGTTTCTCCATTAAACCATCACCTAGTGGATTACATTATTCCAAAATACTTGATCTCTTAAATAAATAATATGAATATGTTTATCTTCATAAGAGAGGTTATCTTCCAGATGAACTTTTTCTAGACTAAAACATGATATGAATAAGGCACATACTTTTTCAATTTGAAAAATGAAATTTTTTTGTAGCTATGTTAAATTCAAAGGAAAATATACATAGAAGGAAATTGGTCCAATGTTCTCCATGATTTCATAAGGTCCAATGAACCATGCACTAAACTTCCATTTCATACCAAACTGCATAACAATTTTCCATTTTGAGAATCTATGAAAAACACAATCACATACCACAATAGAAAAGACTTTGCTTCTATTATCTACGTATCTTTTCTGCCTAATCTGAGGTATCATTGTGTTTTTCTGGATCCTCTTTACATTCCCAGCCACTACCTCTACTAATTCTGGTCCCATCAACTTCATTTCACCGACTTCATCTCAATATTCTGGAGTTCAACATCACTTCCCATATAATGCCTCAAATGGTGACATCATTATACTGTAATGAATAATGTTATTATAAAAAAACTCAACTAAATAAAAATGATGATCTCAACAACCCTATTAGTTCATTGAATAATCTTTATGCATATCCTCCCAAGTATGAATAATCAAAATTATCAGGACATCTGAACAATGATGAAAAGTTGTACTGAAATTTATTTATATACCCAACCATATCTAATGGATGTTTCAAAAGTATGAAGTGAAGCTATGATCACAATCAGATAAAAAGTATAGAGGAAATCAATGATACTTAACAATCACTTTTAGTTACAATCAATAATGCTAACCTAAAGACATAATATCTTAAATATGAATGAAATGAGCATATTTATTCATTCAATCAACATTAACCCAAATTTCATATTTTACATGAAATTGTATTTGGTAGTCCTACAATGTCATCCTTGGATATATTTTCCCATTTCCATTATTACACTATTAATGTATAATAAATCCCCTTCGATAACTTCTACTCTTCGTTAACCTACTGACATGTTAATCATTTGATGGTAAAATCTGCAATATATATTTTCATTCCTTACCAAGACTAATAATCTTGATGGTTCAAATACATATTTATATAGCCATGATGAATGGAAATGGAAGAATAATGAGCCTCCCACAATAACTATTTCATCAGTTAAGAAACAAATGTCACACACAATCATTATCAAAATCTCAAAAAACAATATTTTATCATTGTCATATTCTAGAAACATACTCATTTTAATCCATTCTATATTTTTTTTAAGTCAGTGTCTGCCTTCCTTCCTTTCATAACTTTATCTAAAATATAGATGTTTACTAAAACCAAAAACAAAATGGAGGAATTTCATGCACAAACCAATTCCAAGCCAAAATAATCATATAATTAACTATTGGGACATTTTTCAAAAGTATCATGTTTAACAGTTAATGATGTATTATCCTCAATTAGACTGTTACATTTTTTGATTTTACAGGATGATACATGATCATGAAATCATAATACATTATAAATTAAAGCATATTTTCTTATTCATGTTTAATTCCTTATGAATTAATATATACATATGAATTTTGTGGTTATATATATTTCACATTTGGATTCGTATGAACTATGCCTCCGAATTTTCAAATAAAAAACCACAGATACTACTTTTAAATCAAGTGTGGTATAATTTAACTCAAATGGTTTATATTTCCTAATTAATAATAAATTAATTGACCATTATGTTGTAGAACACATTAATTTTCCTTTAAAAAGCATCACATGAGATGGAAAACTCTCCATTTCTAGAAGATGGGGTCAAAACTGGAGCATTCAACAATCTTCTTTTCAATTCTTAAATACAATCATCTAATTCTTTTGTCCAATAAAATATATTCTATTTTGGTGATAACATTAGTAGAGGTCTAGATAATTGCGCAATGCTTTTAACAAACCATCAACCATAACATACGAATCGAAGAAATGATTGAATATATTTAATATTTGTATGCATTTTACATTCATCATCAACTTCTATTTTAGCAGAACCAACAATTATACTATATTTAGAGACAATGTGACCAAGAAAATAAATTTTTTCAACCAAAATTCACACTTATTGAAATTTTCATTCATTTTTTATAATGTTTTAAAAAAAACCCTTAGATGTTTTTCTTCCTCCCCTTTACTTATAGATATAAAAGAATGTCATCAATAAAAAAACTATAAATGTATCCAATAACTTATAAAATTTTCAAATTATAATATACATTAATATATTATGTGCATCAGTTAACCCAAAAAACATAGAAAAAAATAATAATTAAAATATATTTTATGGAATATAGTATTAGGGATGTCTTCTGCCTTTAATTTCAACTGCTGGTACCAAATCATTGGGTCAAACATTGAAAAATATTTGGCTAACTGGCGCTGATCAAACAAATTGTTGATATGAGGATTGAGATCCTTGTTTTTTAAAATTTATGTTATTCAAGGATCTATAATCAATTAAAATTATCATAGATCCATATTTCTTTTAAATAAACAAAATTTGAGTTCCCCATCATGATGTCCTAGGAAGCACCAAGCCTTTATCATGGTACTCCTGCATCTGATTTTTGAATTCAAGAAGCTCAATTTTAGACATTAGATAAGGGGACTTTGAAATTGTATTAGCATCATAAACTAAGTAAATTGTAAATTCAAAATCCCGATTACCTATAAATATAAGTTAATAATTAGGAAAAACAACAAGTTATTCATTTATCATAAGAATATAATTAATTGGAACAGTTCCCATGGTTTCAAAATTCTGGTCATGAAAACATTAATTTTCATCATTCAACAATTTCTCACCTTCCTGATATGTTATCAATTGAATTTTTTCTTTATTGTTTCCAAAATGAAACTCTTTTTAAAAAATAACTTCTTTTCCTCTATAATCAAAATTATCATGATGAAAAGAAATCCAATCCATAAACAAAAAGACATCAAACTATAATATCGAAGAACAATATGTTATCAGGTAATGTCGTTCCATAGATAACTATATGAAGATTCATAAAATTCCTTTTGGCTTCAAAATTTACCCATAATTTTATGGAAATATGTTTGGGTCTCATTTGGTGAGGTGATATTTCTAATTTAGTAAAAAATTCAAAAATAAATGAATGTGTAGACACTGTATCAAAAAAACAATTTAGAAAAAATGCAGTAAAAAACAGACCAGATACATCATTATTTGATGTACCTACATCTACTAACGTAGTTATAGAGGATCTCACTACACCGTTCTACTTATAGTAGGGTTCTTCCCATCATTCAGATCATTACATGGGATGCAATTTTAATAATGACCCATCTCACCACCATTGAAACACATTATTATTTTCTAATATTGATTAGTCCTTGGTTAATATTCATTAGAATCTCATGCCTTATATCCAAAAATCGAACATCAAATAAACATCCCGGTGTTGGTAATGAATATCCCAAGGTTCTATATACCTCACAGTTCACAAACTGGAAAATGAACATTCTTACCATCACACATCAATGATCGATTCTTATCCATCTGTTTCTATCTAGACCTCTTCGTCTATTAGTTTTCAAGGAACATGTGTTCATAATAAAACTCCCCTTATATCCTCTCCACACATCAGAAAATGTTCTCTTGAATTTTTAACTCATAGGAAGAAAATTCCCTTTGTTATCTTATCATCAATCTAGTGTAAAAATGGTTGATTTTCCTATCAGGATCCAGAATTGAATTTAGAGCATAACTTTTATGTCAGGTGAAGTTTTCTTCATAAAGATCCACTAAATATTCCTTTTTATTCTTCATTTCAATATTCTTCTTCTCCATACTATGCCAAATTTCAATTGGAAAGTATTTTTAATGGAAGATATATTTAAATTCAACCCACTATAAGGAATCAATCTCTTCTTTATCCCTAATATTCATGACCATTATCCACCACTAATAAGGTTCAACTTCAAAATATAAATGGAATGATTTTCCTTTTCATTATTTCATCATACCATAACATTGAATATCATTTCAAGGGCTTTAATTCATCCTTTATCTGCTAAGGGGTCATAAGATCCACTAAAAGGAGGGTGTTTCCACATAAACAGTTCCACTATCATCATCTTCCTTTGGTCAAAAATCTTGTTTTTTCATGCATGGATGACACCACCATTTATTCCCAGCATCATTTGATACATTACTATCACAAACTACTCGGTTCCATTCCCCACCATTCCTGATTATATAGTCATAATGATATTATCCACTTGGTTCTTTACAACTTCAAATTTCTTATTTAATCTGTAGAAAACCATTCTTAATTGACATATCATAGATAAATAATGATGGTAATATTTAAATGATATACCATTTCAACATAAACATAATCTAATAATCATTTATATTATTCAATGAACATAATACTAACTCATAATGTTATCTAAACTATGCTCTGTTACTAACAATAAGGACCTAGCCTTAAACATTAGATAACAAATCTGTTTGAACTATATTTCACTTCTATAAACTTCCAAATATTATTTAGGTTTTTTTTTACAAATTTAGGGAAAAAATCATACATATTATCCCACATGAATATAGAGTGGGTACTATTAAAATAATATCCATTTCATTAAAAACAAAAAAAAGTTTAACATAAAATACAAACAAGATTTCATTGAAAAAACACCATAAAATTTAACATGACATTCCTCTTTCACATATACATACATATATACTATTAAAAAACATTTTAAAACATGGAATGAGTATAAAAATTTTATTAAGTGAAATAAAAATATGAAAGAAACAATTTTTCCATGAAAATATATATGCATCTGAAATCATTTTCACGAGGAAATATTTCTCACACATATATAAATACAATATAAAAAATAATGAATCCATAAAACATTAGAGAAAATATATAACACCATAGTGATATAATAGAGAATTAAAGATTTATTTTGTAACCCTTGTGGATACCATTTGATTTTTAGCACACACAACTACCTTATGGTGTACCTATCACAATAACACTTAAAGTTTCTATATGACCAGCCTCTATCATACACATATCCAATAAATTAGAGAGATATATAGGTCCATACCATAATCATAAAAAGTCCCAATAACCAAAAAATAATCATAAAACATGAAAAATATAATAAGAACATTTATATATAATTTCATAAAATAGAATTTTAATAGAGTGTTATTAAATGAAATTCCATTAAAAATATCATATAATTGTTGTTTGTAATTAATTGAATGAAATTAACAAGTCTATAAACAATTAATAAAAATTATAGTTCATTATATACAATAATTGACTCTCAAAAATAATCTTTAGATCTCATAATGAGTAATGTAGATTATTTTCCCAAAGAATGGATGTTGGGTCTAGAATTACCTTATATCGTGTATGTCTTACTACCAGCTTTTCTAAAACTCATATATTGTCATTAAAAGAGTGCTATTTATATTTTAATGAAACAAATTAATATTCATAACACATTATTGGATAATTATATAACATATATGGATCCATTTATTAATATCAGTTTTTTTATTTCAATTTTTTCAAGTGTCTGATTCACACGATTTCCATGGTTAGTTCGTAAATGATTTTCTTATCAAATAGAATAGTGAGTACAAAAGTGGCATGAAATGGTGTTAATATTTTTATAAAATATTAAATTATTCCATAAATATATTTTGTTTTATTGTATGACTATGAATCAGTAGATAAATCATTAATGATACTTGGTTAGATCATATTGGTGGTACTTCAATTATCACGAACTTTTTTCATCAAATACATTTAATATTATAAATCTAAAATAATTACAGAACATAATAGAGTTAATAAAATACACATTAAAAACTTTTATAACCATTAATATGGTTGTACATCCAAAATCGAAATAGGTAAATGATATTGGACACACATCATCTATGTTGTCGGCAAATCGACATATCACAAACGATGTTATTATTTTTTGAATAAGAGGAATAGAAGAGGAAGAATAATCATGATTTATTTTTCGTAAAAAGGATTGAAAAAATAATATACATAATATTGGAGCTTTAATTATTCATGTATAATGGTATGAGATGATATTTTAGGAAAATAAATTAATTGAAATGAAAACACAATGGAATGAAAGAGGATTTTAACATATTGATCTCTTCCCCTTGAGATCCCCCTTATGGCCTTTGGTTTGGTCCTTTCGGTGATAAAAATAGGTCTTAGAAATGGTTATGGGAATTGATAAGGGTATTGGGCTCAATTGAGAAAAATATCATTGATTGGGAGGTGTGATTTGAAGATAGGGTGAGGGTTTCATTTATAGTGGGGGATATGAGCATTTATGATTAATTTAATCATTAGTTTGATATTTGTTCTCATTTCTATTAAAAGTATTGATTCATGTCACCCTAGATAGTAATATGTACTTCTTAGTTTCAATCAAGGAAAATTTACATCAACCATGACTCAATAATTATGCATAATTTAATTTATTTATCTTTATTCTTAAATTATCGAATTGA
Organism: Viscum album; assembly: GCA_963277665.1. Taxonomy (NCBI): domain Eukaryota; kingdom Viridiplantae; phylum Streptophyta; class Magnoliopsida; order Santalales; family Viscaceae; genus Viscum; species Viscum album. The sequence goes on from OY728137.1 coordinate 1,666,745,676, forward strand.
AATATTCACAAAAATTTCATCTATACACAAAAAATCCAAAAATTTCACCGTAACAATTTATATATATATAGAATAAAAAAATGAACAAAATTTATTTAAAATAGTTTTCTATATATTATGGATTTCATTATTAAATAAAATATTATTTTATTCGACAAATAACAATTTTCAAATTATAACTCATTTTATATCACTTTGAAAAATTAATCAAGATTTCATTATATTATAACCTTAAGAAAATAAAATTATAATAAAATATACTTTTAAAAATTGAAATATTAATATTTATATTACTATTATTAAAGAGTTTATTACTATTTGACAAAATATAATGATGGTTCTATCAGACTCCAGAATACTAACTAGTCACAACAATTGATGTATATTTTCAGATATTCAAATCATAGAGCGAAAAAAATTATTTTTAACAAATAGTTTATAACTAAATCCTTAAAAACAATGTTTCATTATGTAGATATTAATTTTTTACTAAATATCATTTTATTTTTAAAATCCTTCGATTGTTAAAATAAATCAATATTTGACCATTATTGTCACCATATCAACTTGATCATTTTGTCTTCCTTTATATATAAAATCAAAATATTTTAGCATGACCAATGACATATTTGAGAACACATTCCCATCATGATAGATAATTAATAATAATTCTATGTCATGAAACCTCAAATTCAATATTTTTATTAATAGGATAAATATAATTATTTTTCCTTCCTCATCTATTCAAATTAATAATGATTGATTTTAATGTATTTGTGATTTTCCAAAACAACTATCATGGGAGTGTCAAACCAGTTTTATAGCAAGGCATATTTTCCTACACCACGTAATAAAAAATAAAATTCACTATTCACTATTTTTGTATTAATTACCCATATCTTCAACTATTCCAGATACACAACAACATATAGTTTTAGGTGAGAGATGTAATTCACGGAAAATCACATAATATATATCTTACCAAAAAATTAGGTTTTTAACTGATATATAAACATAACAAAGAAAATTAACTAATTTTATTTACAATACTAAAAAAATATGTATTGTACATGTCACATACTATAACTATAGTGAAACAATATTATCATATAAAAATACATTATATTAAAAGTTATTAATCAATAAATTTCAAGAATACTCAATTGGTGACAATAATGGTTTTGTTTCTTTCAATACATGATTTTTTTTCTTATTTCATGAATGAATTAAAATATCCCACAATCATATATATATATATATATTTAACTCTTCATAGAAATATCCCACTCAATGTATATCTATGTATCATGGGGTGCAGATATATAAGAATGGGTGAGATCAGATTATCAACAAGGTCATTCAATTTATACGTCAATTGATGATCATATGAAATTATAAGACAATTATAGTAGTGTGAACATAATAAAATACATACCATATTCATATCCAAACATTTATGGATAGTAAAAAATAATTTCAATTTTATACTATTCCCATTTTAGATGTATAAAATCATAAGAGTGGGAAATCGTCGTAAATTAATTATAAACCATAAGTCCCCATACTAAAATTTTGGAAATATCATATGTATATAAACTAGGTCATATGAAAAGGTAAACATTAAAAAAAATGAAATCATAAAGGACAGGTACTGAAAACATATTTCCCATAGTGGATCCGAAACATTTACGAGTTTTCCATTTTGTAAAATGAACATTGTTTCTTCTCCCATAATGGATCAATCATATCACATTTTTCCCATTGAGGTTGAAGACAATATACTTGTTTAACCACATTATTTTTTGAGAAATAGTACATTACCAAATCAAATAGAGTGATATATTATTCTAAGGCCATGACTAATTGAATGAAAATATACATATTTTTTCCATAAAATCATTAAAAATAAATCTTACCATCATATCATCACACATGAAAAGAACAAATGTCTCACAAACATTTCATCAATCCACCATTTGATCCAACATGGAAAATAATTTTTTTTCATACTCAACTCATAATAATAATTGAAACCCATATAGAAAATGAAAATTTATACTACCATTATACCATATCATAATAAAAACAATAGAATCTCTAAATTCAATTTCTACTCATAAATATATATTCCATAATAATATAATAAAACCATTATGAAAATATCATTTCTATTTAGAAATAAATTTTTAAAAATATAAAAACCTATATATTAATGCATAAGAAATATTATTTGAATATTTTTGTTAATATATAAAACATGCTTCAATTAATTCATCTTTCACAATGGTGGTAAATTGCAAACATACTATCTATGTTAAATAATAACAATAATTTCATTTTTTTATAAAATAAAAAAATTATATTTTCATAAAATGATTAGAAGATTCCCATTTAATTTTATTATAAAAATCCATACATAATAAAAAATTTAATTAACAAATTTTTTGAGGATTTTAAAAAAAATTCCTGAAATTTTATTTTAGATAACATGATCATGGTATAGAAATTTATTTTGGAAAAAGAGAGAAATAGAGTTTTTTTCATTAAAATATTATTTTTATATAAGGTGTAAAAAATAGAACAATATTTCAGTAAATGATATAATTTAAAAATAATAATAAAATGATAAGATATTTCATCAGTTTCATGCGAGATAGGTCATAATATTTTATCATTTAACCAAATAAAATGAATAAGCTCGTTAAACTATGACATTATACAACCAAAATGTTACCACCTTAGTACTATTTGAAACATAAGATCCAATAATGATAGAAAATAATATGGATATATAAATAAACATAAAATTCATAATAATAATAATTATTATAATAATAAAATACAATTATGGGTAGCATATACACAACAAAAAATTGACATTATCCTAAATATGGAATGTGTTTCATAGATATAATATTCAGACAATAATCACATACCTCAAGTGTTGACATTAATAATACAAGTTATAGACTCTTTTTTATTAAATATTATTTTATTAAACATCTATTAATTTTCAATAAATATTTATTTCATATAATATATGACATCATTATAACACTTTATCAGCCATGTTTAAAAAATTTAAATTTAAAATAACCGCTTATAATGAAAACATCATATTTTTCTATATACGTTTTGGTTAAAAAATAATTTTTATGTGTACATTTATTAATTTTATATCTTTACTATAATGGTAATAATTATTCAAATATTTATATTCATCTGTAAATATATATTTAATTAATATTGTTACACTTTTCATAGGTATCGTATTCCATACATATGCGTGAATTTTGATACAATTATTTCCACAAAATAATCTAAGGAAGTGAATATAATAATTAACCATTACTTATTTTTGATAATATCATATATATTAATTAAATATATCCTTATTAATTTTAATGTAAAAATAAAAATGATAATATATCACATCGCTTCATGGAAGTTATAGTCCAAACCTACCAATGAGTGAAGTTATTATAATCCAAGGAATAAAAAATAATATGATAGATGTGATACAATAATTAATGAAGTATAATTATGAAAAAAATATAATATATATAGTATAAATAAATCCTTATATCTATCCATGATTGGTTGTGTTGATAATATAATTAAATATGTTCAAATGGAAGTGTTTCAACACATAAAAAAGTTAGTAGTTTCATTTCCCATTTCATGGAAGAAGTGGTTTATATTGACAACTAAATTAACATGATAACATAATAATATATCGACTATACTAGTACTTTTACTTACATATTTTTATTTAATATTTAAATTAAGTTGATGATAAATAAAATAGAAACACTAGGATAGCATAATACCTCTTCTTTAAAAAATATTATTAGGTTTACAAAAAAAAGAATTCATATTTGGGGTATCTAGTCAATTCAAAGACAATATTATTTTTTAGGGTAATATAAAACTTACTTTTTATGAAGAAAATATCAACCAAAATTATTTTAATTTGTATTGAAATATGATATGGGGTTCCCATTTTTTAAGTTAGAAGAAGATACCTTTTGTAAATTTAAAAAACTGTTAAATAATCATAAGTCACTCTCAAACCATGTGCCTTAATAAATGCTAAAAATGGAGTGGAGGTATGATATTTTCAATAAATACTCATAAAACTAATGAATAAATAATTTAAAACATGTTATTACCTTTTACTCTATGATTTCATAATTTTCCATTTTAGTTTTCACTATAGAAACATCTGTTTATTCTTGGAAACAAATCATTTAATCACAAAAATAAAATTAGACTTATTAGGTTCTCTGTTCAAAGTTATTATAAATATAAAATAAAACAAATCAATTATAAAATTCCATCTATTTAAAAAATTAATTTTAAATGAAGTGCATTTAATGAATATAATCATGCTTTAACCATAAAATAGGAATAAAAATGTTATTATTTTAATATTTATTGATGTCGAAAATTCAGGTTAAATTTATTAATAATACAAATTATGATGATTAAAAATATGTAAAATATTTTATCAAATTTAATTCATACAATTTTTAGAACATAATATAAAAAAAATCTTGATAATAAGATAAAAATGTGATTCTCTGAAAAATAGTCCTCAAATGTATATAATGTTTATATCTCTCAATTAAACAAATAATTAATTAAAATGATGAAAAATTAATTAAATAGAAATAAATTTAGCAAATTTTTATTTTAATAATTTATTTAAATTAAGTTTGTGAATTTTTTTAATGAAGATAAAATTTTCTAAAAATAAATATTTCTCACTACTCTTAGAAATATGAAACTTTTCATATAATTCAAAAAAAAATATATGATGTTATTGTAATGTTGAGATAAAAAATGATATCAATTTTTTAAATAAATTTATTAATTCTACAAAAAATTATTTTTTAAATAACAAAGAAAAATGTGATGAATTTTTTTAGAATAATATTTGATTTAAAAATATAAAAAATCATCATAAATGAAACATTTAAAAATAAATATTTATAATATATTTTATTTTATAAAATATATAAATATATATAAAATATGAAAAAATTTAATTAATATATTCTTTAAATTTAAAATACAAATATAACACATAAAACAATGTTTTCAAATAATTATTTCTTTTACATCAAAATGACTTTTATCTTCATTTATGTAAAATTCATAACCAAATGATTTATTTTATACTGATTTAAAACATATAACTTCTAATTTTAGTTACTATTATACGTATCCATCTACTAAATTACTAGGTTATTATTTTGACATTGAGTTAGAATATTTTAATTGTAAATAATATCTCCATTAATTTTTTTATCACGTGTAAAAGAAGATAACAAAAAATTAAAATATTTTGATAAATAAATTCATAAAATACTAGGGTTTTAATGTTTAGAGTTGAAACATTGTGATGGTATTATGATTTATTACAATTCCCATGATATAAATATGATGATTATATGAATTAATGACATGATGAAATAATAACATAGTGTATTATTATAAACATTGTGACATTTAATTTAATATCATTAAATATAAAATATATATTTCATATATGTTTTTATATTAATTTTATTTTGTATTTTTATAACCCGAACGTTATATGTAGCCTCTAATGTTTCAAATGAGACAATGCATTAACCCTAGGTTTTTTTCCAATATAAAATGGGTTTTGTGACTGGGATTTCATTTATAAAACATAATAAAATATTATTCTTCACTCTTCATATATAAAAATTCCAAAAAATTCAACATAAGGTGAATTATATATTAAAAATGAATGAGAATTTAATGAATTAATAAACTCCAATGAATGAACAATATAGAGTAAGCCTTCAATCTTGTCATTATTAATCTAAAACAAACAACTTTATGAACTTAACTCTATAAATAAACAAAATGAAGTAATAGAACATGTGAAACCATTGAAATACTAATGCTAATCTATTAAACATATATATAGACTATTGGTTCACATAAATATTTTTTAGGTTCATCTCTAAGGAAAACACCTTTCAATGTGTACCCAACGAAATATTGAATCATTAAAATAATTACACAAACAAGTAAATAATATTCTATTTTTTTGAATCTTATAAATCTCACTACAATCCTCTAAAAAAAGAAAATTACAGTATATATATATATATCACATAGATAAATAACCCAAAAAAGTGATCAGACATAAAACTCCCACCATCTACCTCATCATGGAACGAAATAGTAAACAAATAATCTCTAATACCATTATATTTTTGTTTTATAAGATAAAAATAAAATATTCTAGTTATCAATCTAATATAAAAAATCTTCAACTAGATTGTGATCATTTGTAAATGTGAAACATGGTTGGTGGTTGCATAATGAATGATAAGTTGAAATTAATAATAAAGTAATATATACATATATATATGTAATGATTAAAAAAATTAAATTCATATTATTATCCATAGTTAGTAAATAATTAATTTAAACATTTATGCATCATTGGTAGATATAAAATTGGAATTTCACATATGTTAATTTCCAAGAAGAACTGTTAGTAATTTAGACTAAATTTTCCTACAATGTAATATTATATCCAAATGTTATAATGGATATTTATTGATATAATAAAAACATAGAATTGATATTTACATTGAATCAATTAAAATCTGTATTTTTATTTTTCTAAATGACACTTTTAATAGGGTAAGTGTGATCCAAAATGTAACACCCCAAACTTCGACGATACGATATCCTTTGAATAATTATGTTGCATGTGTTGTATGCAACTTCGAGTTCTAACACACACACCACAACCAATCAAAGTCACCATTATGAATAGTATTACCCACTTTTTGAAATATTATAATTTTTTATCTTTCAAAATAGACTTTATTTTTGGATTCAGAATATCAAACTTAGCCTGTGGTGATATTTCGGTATTTTTCTGATAACATTCAATTTTTGATGAATAGTGAAAAAACACTCAGTTATAGTTTAAAACCAAATTTTGATTTAAATAATTATTCATTTCATTTAAATTTAATTATGTCCAAAATAGATACATAATACCTATATATGTTCAATATAATTCATTTGAGTTAGTTTAGAATAATTTTAGATATATAAAAATTTTATTGAACTTTTCACCGTATTTTACCCACCTCCTAGGAAAATTTGCAAATTCACATAAAAATTAATTTTACTGGTTTTGTGAGTGGAATTTCGAAAATCTTAGAGAGAAGGTTAATATTATGGAGTAAAATGTGGTTCATTGAGATGAATATAATTTTTGGTGAATATTAATTCTTACTTTTATTTACCACGGTTAAAAGTAAATAGGGTAATTAAGGTTAAAAATGATATTAATATTACTCTAAAACATGTCCTAATTCTATTGGAAAAATTTATTTCGACCAAAAACAACATTAGTAATAAAATATTATCATTTAGGTCCACTTGGATTAGATTAGGAAATTTATTATTATTTAATTCAAAGAAGAGTTAAAATCAATATTTATTTACTAAAACATTTTTAATATAGGGTTATACATAAGATAAATTCGATTGTAAATATTCATTAGAAAGATAATAAGATTTACTACTTAATGGTATTTTATTTATAATTTTTAGACATTAAATAATTTAATATATTTACGACACAATGTTGATGCAGTAATTGCCTAATCAATGAAATATTAAGATAATTGATATTATAAATATCCAAATAAATTTAATTTGAGACTTTTTAGGAATTAAAATAATTTTATAGGTTAATATGACATATTATAATTGATTATATATATATTTTTTCGAAGTATTAATGCTTTTATGAATCTATCAAAAACAAAATACCCAATAGTGTCAAAATTGACATTAAAGAGTTTTTAAAACAAATATTATATTATTAATTTATATTCAATTCATAAAAATCTAAGGATCGGCCAAGAGACTTATATCATGATATGTGTATCCTTACTGGACCACATGGGGGTCTCTTAGAAGTATATAGTAAGTTTATTAACTATATAATAAAAAATTACAAAGTGACATGGTAAGTGTGAAACTAATTAACTAAGAGTTAAAAATAAAAGATAAGGTTAATATAATGACCCAAACATATCTAAATTCTATTTTTTAGTGTTTTTCGACCCATCCCCACCTTAACCTTTAAATAATCCACTTTTGAGTGATTAGAAACTGAATATGAATTTTTTATAAAATAATATTTCTAGCTTTTCCAAAGGTGCCCCTCAGTCCTCTTATAAAAGGGAACTCCCCCTTCTCACTAATTAACACATTCAATGCCTTTTGGCTCGGCCAAAACCTGACCAAATACTCTCTCAATTTCCCTAAATTCATCCTAGAGGCCTTAGTTTGATCAGAAAGCCAACCTATGGAGCCCTTTTTATCAAATCAAATTATTGATCCCGAAGAAGAGATTATGTTTTCACCACCCTCTTTCAAGTTCCCTTTTTATTCAACTTCTTCTTTCTTTGTTTTTCCCATTATAAAATAATAACTCCAATATCTTATATATACTGTGTTGTTATTATAAATATGGCACAACCATATTCAGTATTTTGTCCATCCTTTGAATGACATGTCACCATATGTGCATATGTACGGCTTACCAACTCTACGTCATGGTGTAATTGTAATTAAATAAATTATTATTTGGATGGGTATAAAAATGATGTGTAATTCATGTAAATAATAAATATATCATCATAATGATTATGTATATATGATATACCATCCAATTATATATTATTTTTATATCAAAAGAATGATATTGTTGCTCGTGCGTACGTACGGACTATCGTCTCCATGAACGCGATGAGATTCATTCTCCATCGTATCCATTCAAGTATAATTATCATTTGATGATTTAAAAATAATGCGTAGGGACTTGATATCATTCTGGATATGAATAAGATACATCCTATACATGACAAACATGACTTACGTAACAAAACATATAAATGAAAACGAGTAAGTTAACACCCGAAACAACGATAATACAAAGATATTATTAAAAAATCAATGTTAAAAGATCATATATGATATCATATTAATGTATATGATTATTGTATAATTTAATAACAATCATTTCACCATTATATAGGAGGTTAACCTACCCACAACCAAGGACAAGTACAAAGTAAGGGTTACTTCACAATCTCTTCATTATCTGATGTTGTTTATACATAATTATCTACTGGGACCTCTTTATCATCCACATCCATGTTTCTTAAAAATGTATTACAAATAATTCTTACTATTTTAAATACTATGGTATAAAGTCATTTATACCCTTTTTGAATTTTTATTTTATAAAGGAATCTTTATGTCGTTTTCTAAACAAGGTCCTTTTTAACCGTTTCGACAGAATTAAGGTAATAATGTCTTTTTTCTTACTTATACGACAGGTGCTGTTATTCTCTGCCTTTATTACACATTTGAAGCTTCCCATACACGCTTATAAAGATATTTTCAAAATAAAGTTTTTCTTTTATAAATTTTTTTTTAAATGATTTCAAAAAATTGATATTTCTCTCAAATATATGAAAATACAGTGCAAATATATACGTATTTAACGCACGCTTAAAAAAGTTTTCAGAAAACCCGACTATCGAGTGTGGTAGACAGGAAGTGATTGGGCGTGGACCCATCATGGACTATAATTAGTCGAGCAGTCTGAGAATTAGTTATTTTGTTTTCAGAAGCTTGCATAATGTTTTCAGAAAAACACTAGAGTATATTTATGCAATTTTAAACGTAAGTTTCTTCTAAAAAATTTGCATCGATAGGTCTCATGAGATAAAATAGTGTCTTTCCACAAGGCCTTGACAAAATCTTATTTGTAGTCGTGGTACAAGGCCTTGGCTATGTGGTTATGATATTCTGGCATTATTAATTCCATCATTATGAAAGTGGTTATTGATATTGTATGCGATTATTCGACTAGTATAATATCCATGTGAATAAGTATATAGAATTATTTCATTTAATTTCTTCCATATTAATGTGATGTTCATGTTTTAAAAGGCTTTTGTTTTAGTTATACATTTCCTTAAATGTTTATGCTTATTTATGAGTGTTTCCACTATATTTTTATCCTTACTAGGCATTTGAGCTCACCCCTTTCTATGTTTAATTTTTCCTCGGATGTGAAGAAGTATTTTATGAATGACCTGCAGGGATAGTATGAGGGGATAAGAGTGTGGACTATGGAGACTATATTATTGTAGTTTTTCATTTTATGATGTAATGGACACTTTATGAATGTATCTAGTTATTCCAAGGATACTAAACTAATCGGTCATTCGAGACATGATCTTTCTAATGATCATGCAAATGTTATGTAATACTGCACCGACTTTGGGTAGCTGGGATTGGGGTGTTACAGTTTGTATTAGAGGAAGTTTAGTACCAGCCTTGGAATAGAGATTTAGATAAACTCTTATTAGAGCACATAGATTTAATATGGACTTTGAGGAATAATGTAGAAGAACTTCCTATAATTTTGGTATTGTAGAGATTTTGTGAGTTTTCTGAGAAATACATCCATGTCTGTATACAAGCAGGTTGAGGCGGCTCTGGGATAGATGTAACTAGGGGTAAAACCCGAAAACACCGCTTTGAGCAAGTCTCGAACAGGAACTGGTGCACGACAATAGGCCTTGCTGCACTTTTGGTTATGACACTCCCGGGGGATATGCTTAGGATAACTCTCATTTTATTTACAAATCATTATGAAGGGTTTATGACTATTTACGTCCTCAAAGAAAACATTTTTATGATTATGGATTATATCCATAAATAGTTCAATTTATGTTAAGTGTTTTATAAGTATGGAATTATGTATTTTGATTCATACACGGATCTAGTTTATGCCATTGTATAGAAATGGCACCTAGTGGAAGAAAGGGAAACCATATCAATGCACACACTTCGCGTAGGTATTTCCCTCTTGGTCAAGATAATTATAGTAGATCTGGTGATGCAACTAGTGCTGATCAACTAATCACCATACTGGGACAACTCACTCAAGTTATGAATAATAACCTTACCCATATGGAGCAACCTGATCCACAGCGTGGAGGATCAATGATAGATCGCTTCATGAGGTTGCAACCACAACATTCAATGGGAGTAAAAATCCATTAATAGCTGAGCAATGGATATGTTCCCTAGAGAAAATATTTCAGGCTTTGGGGAGTAGTGAAAGGGAAAATGTTGTCATTGGTGTTTATCGCCTCACTGGAGATGTTGATCAATGGTGGTCATTGATTCAAAACATGAAGGAAGATGATGAAGTATCACATATGGAATAGAGGGAGTTCAAAGATATATTTTTCGAAAAACACCTTCCTCGTGACCATTGAGTAGATATGGAAAGGCAATTTCTGAATCTGAGACAAAAGTAGGATGAGAATGTCAAAAAGTATGAGGCTAACTTTACAAGGATATCAAGGTATGCTGGAGATTGTATACGTAACCCAAGAAGTATGATTGATCGATTATTTTATGGGTTAAAACTATTTCTCCCTCAAGAATTAGTCTTACAATCCTTCTCGTTGTAAGATGACATTGTCTCATGTTCTATCAAGACTGAAATGGAATTCTCTAAGTCTTATGACGTTAAAGCAAAGCAAGAGAAAATGGGATCTTCTGATCAATCTAGGAATGGAAGTAAGCAGAAGAAGAGAAATGTTGAATATCCATCCTACAGTAGTTGTGGAAAGAAACACCCAGGTACTTGCATAAAAGGAATGAGAGTCTATTACAAGTGTGGTGAAAAAGGCCACCAAGCTCGTGATTGCAAGGGGAAGAAGGAAACAACTGGTGTTCAATGCTACAATTGAAGGGAGATGGGACATTATGCAAATGAATTTCCTATGTGTCAGAGGAACTTACATCATAAAAGGCCAATGGATCAATGCCAAGATTATGCTATCACTACTACTGAGGTAGAAGCTTCGAAAGAAATGGTGGCAGGTAATTTAATGGTTTCCTAAAGAATAGAAAATGAATTATTTGATTCTGGATCATCGCATTGTTTCATATCTTCCCAGTTTTCTATGAAATTTCGATATTTCCAGTTTGATTTAATAAGGGAGTTGTCAGTTAAAACTCCTTAGGGAAGTATCATTGCAACAATGTTTTGTGAACTAGTCCCCATTAGATAACATAAATGTTCTCTATCCACTGATCTCATCAGCATACCTATGAATGAGTTTGATATAATAATCGGTATGTAATGGGATTCAGACCATGATACGAAGATTTTTTGTAAGAAGTAGTAGGTTATTATTTTTGATGATGATGATAAGGAACAACTTATCTTTAGAGCTGAATCGTCACCACCTAATTCTTAGCTAGATACACCCCTAGTAGCTCAACTAAATTCAATTATTTGCGAGGAAGATAATGAAATTATTGTGGGTGAGGAAAGGAATTTTCAAATATAGGATGTACCTTTTGTGAAAGAATATGTAGATGTATTTATGGAACATATACCTGGACATCCTCCAGAACTAGAAGTTGAGTTTTACATTGATTTATTACCTGGATCATGGAATATATCAATAACCCCTTATAGAATGGCCACTGTGGATTTAGTTGAACTAAAGAAAAAACTATAGGAATTGAGTAATAAGGGATTTATTCTCCCTAGTGTTTCTCCATGGAGAGCCCATATTCGTTTTGTTAAATAGAATGATGGATATATGAGGTTATTTATCGATTATAGGGAGATCAATGATATAACAATAAAGAACAGGTATCCCCTACCTCGTATTGATGATTTATTTGACCAACTACATGGAGCTTAATAATTTTCAAATAATTACCTTCGATATGGAAACCATCAGTTGTGTGTGAAGAAGGAAAAAATTCTGAAGACAGTATTTCGAACAAGGTACGAGCATTATGAGTATACGTGAATGAATTTTGGGATGAATAATGCACCCTTTGTATTCATGGATCGAATGAATAGAGTTTAAAGGAATATATTGATGATTTTTTGGTGGTATTTATTGATGATATCATGGTATACTCCAAAAGCTGTGAATATCATGAAAATCACTTGCGCATTATCCTGAAGACTCTATGAAGACATGAATTATATGAGAAGTTTAGCATGTGGTGATTCTAGCTCCAAAATATTTCTTTTCTTGGACATATTTTCTCTAATGATGGAATCTCTGTTGATCCTTATAAGACCAAGGAAATCCAATAATGTCCAGCACCTACGAGTATAACTGAGGTACGCAGTTTTATTGGTTTAGATAGTTATTATTGACCTTTCGTCTAGAATTTTTCCCGGTTGGCTAACCCATTAACCAAGATCACACGTAACGAGGTTAAATTTATTTGGACAAAATAGTGTGACGAATGTTTTGAAGAACTGAAGAGAATATTAGTCAATGATTCTATATTGACTCAATCATCGGGGAAAGATGGGTTTGTTATTTATAGTGATGCATCGAAGAAAGGACTTGGTTGTGTCCTTATGATGAATGATAGGGTTATTGCCAATGCATCAGGTTAGTTGAAAATTCATGAAAAAAACTATCCTACACATGATATTGAGTTAGAAGCTGTGATCTTTGATTTAAAGATATGGAGGCACTACCTCTATGGTGAAAAATGTGAGATTTATATTGATCACAAGAGTTTGCAGTATATTTTCTCACTAAATGAACTCCACATGAGGCAAAGGAGATGGCTTGAATTACACAAGAATTATGATTGTATGACACACTACCACCCGGGGAAGGAAAAAATGGTGGCATATGCTTTGAGTAGAAAGGATCATGGAGTTTTGAACAATATGTTATTTTAATGGGATCCAATTTTCATGGATCTAGTGAAGATGGACACGGGAATAACCATGGAAGGTGAAACATCAGTGATTTTTCAAATGGTATCCAAACCATCTTTACTAGAAATGATTAAGAGTTCTCAGACTGATGATGAAGAATTTGAAAATAAGATTAAAGATGTGAATGATGGGAGATTGAGAGACATTGTGTATGAAGATGGAATTTTGAAATTTGGGAAGAGACTTTGTGTTCTCGATATACCTGATCTAAAAAGGGAATTTCTAGATGATGCTCACAGTCCCAATTTCTCTATACACCCTGGGAGCACCAAAATGTATAGATATTTGAAGGAACATTTTTGGTGGGACAACATGAAGAATGAGATTGCTGATTTTGTATCAAGATGTATGGTTTTTCAACAAGTGAAAGCTGGAAGGCAACATCCTAGAGGAGTCATGCAACCTCTTCCCATACCAGAGTGGAAATGGGACAATATTACGATGGAATTTGTTATGGGGCTACCAAAGACTCCTTGAATGTTATTGTTGATTGTCTTACCAAGTCATCATATTTTCTTGCAATAAGAGAAGATCTACCACTGGAACGTCTAACAAGACTATATATTATTGAAGTTGTGAGACTTCATGGAGTACCCCTATCGATTATTTCTGACTGTGATCTCGATTTTAATTCAAGATTCTGGAAGAGTCTTTAGAGGGCCTTGGATACTGAAATTTGGATGAGCACTTCCTACCACCCTCAAACAGATGGACAATCAGAACGGACTATTCAAACATTAGAAGACATGTTTAGATCCTTCTTTGTTGACATTCAGGGTATGTGGGATCAATAATTACCTCTAGTAGAATTTTCCTATAACAATAGCTTCCATTAAAGTATTAAGATGGCACCATATGAAGAGTTATACAGAAAGATATTTCGCACACCAACCTGTTGGAATGACGTTGGTGAAAAAAACTTGTAGGCCCAGAACTGTTGGAGGAAACAATGGAAAAGGTAAAGTTAATCCAAAACCACCTCAAAGTAGCTCAATGTAGGCAGAAGAGCTATGCCAATAACCTAAGGAAGGATTTGGAATTTTAGGTAGGAGATCATGTTTTCTTGAAGGTGTCTCCATGGAAGGGAGTTATACGTTTCAGTAAGAAGGGTAAATTGAGTCCTATGTACATCGGACCATTTGAAATTCTAGAATGAATTGGGGCTGTAGCTTACCGTTCAAAAATGCTGCCAAGTCTCTCCAAAGTTCACGGTGTGTTCCACGTATCACTGTTGAGGAAATACATGCCTGACCCAACGCATGTACTCACCTATGAGGAATTAAAACTAGAACTTGATCTGTCTTATTGCGAAGAGCCCGTCAGGACTCTTGATACGAGAGAACAAGTACTAAGAAACCGGACGACTCATCTGGTAAATGTTTTGTGGAGAAACCATAAGATGGAAGAGGCAACGTGGGAACCCGAGGAACTTATGATGAAGAACCACTCAAGTCTTTTTATGCTGTAGTATTCTAGAAATTTCGAGGATGAAATTATTTGATTGAGGGGAGAATTTAAAACCCCAAGCTTCCACAGTACGCTTTCCTTTGAATAATACTATAGCGTGTGTTGTACGCAACTTTGAGTTCTAACACACACACCAAAACCAATCAAACTAGCCATTATGAGTAGTAATACCCACTTTTTGAAATTTTATAACTTTTTATCTTTCAATATGGAATTCTTTTTTGGATTCAAAAAATCAAAATTAGCCTAGGGTGAATTTTTTGTATTTTTTTGAAAACTTTCAACTTTTGATGAATAATGAAAAAATACAGAGTTTTAGTTTAAAACAAATTTTTTATTTAAATAATTATTTATTTTATTTAAATTTAACCATGGTCAAAATTGATAGATAACACATATATATTTTCAATGTAATTATTTAGAGTTAGTTTAGAATTATTTTAGATATATAAAAATTTTATTGAACTTTTCACCGTCTTTTACCAACCTCATAGGAGAATTTGGAAATTCACATAAAACATAATTTTACAGCTTTTGTGAGTGGAATTTTGAAAATCCTAGAGAAAAGGTTAATATCAAGGATCAAAATGTGGTTCATTGAGATGAAAATAACTTTTGGTGAATAGTAACTTTTTACATTTATTTACCACGGTTAAAAGTAAATAGGGTAATTAAGGGTAAAAATGATATTAATATTACCCTAACACATGTAATAATTCTATTGTACAAGTGTATGTAGACCAAAAGCAACCTTAGGAATGAAATATTATCATTAAGGTCCACTGGGATAAGATTAGGACATTTATTATTATTTAATTCAAAGAAGAGTTAAAAGAGTTAAAATCAAAGTTTATTTACTAATACATTTTTAATATAGAATTATAAATAAGATAAATTCGATTGTAAATATTCATTAGAAATATAAAACTATTTCCTACATAATGATATTTTATTTATAATTTTTAGTTATTAAATAATTTATTTTATTTATGACACAATGGTGATGCAGTAATTACCTAATTAATGAAATATAAAAATAATTGATATTATAAATATCAAAATAAATGTAATTTGAGACTTTTTATGAATTAAAATAATTTTCTAGGTTAATATTACATATTAGGATTGATTATATAGATTTTTTTCGAAGTATTAATTATGTTATTAATTTATCAAAAACAAAATACCCAATAATGTCAAAATTGACATAAAAGAGTTTTAAAAACAAATATTTTATTATTAATTTATATTAAATTCTTAAAAATATAAGGTTCGTACAAGAGACTTGTATCATGATATTTGTATCATTAATTGATCCCTTGGTGGTCGCTTGGTGGTATATAGTATGTTTATTAACTATATAATATAAAAATACAAAGTGACATGGTAAGTGTCAAACTAATTAACTAAGAGTTAAAACTAGAAGATAAGGTTAATATAATGACCCAAAACTGTATAAATTCTATTGGTTGAGTGATTTTAGACCCATCCCCAACTTAACCTTTAAATAATCCACTTTTGAGCCATTAGAAACCGAATTTTAATTTTTCATAAAATAATATTTCTAGCTTTTCCAAAGGTGCCCCTCACCCCTCTTATAAAAGGGCACTCCCACTTCTCACTAATTCACACAATCAAAGCCTTTTGGATCGGCCAAAACCTACCCAAATACTCTATCAACTACCCTCTCTTAAATCTAGGGGCCTTAGTTTGATCATAAATCCAACCTAAGGATCCCTTTTGATCAAATCAAAAAGAAGAACCTGAAAAAGAGGTAATGTTTTCACCACCCTCTTTCAAGTTCCTTTCTTCTTCAACATCTTCATTATTTGTTATTACCTTTCTAAAATAATAACTCCAGTATCTTATATATACTGTGATGTTATTATAAATATGGTCCAATCATATTATGTATTCTATCCATCCTTTGAATGACATGTCACCATACGTGCGTACGTACAGCTTACCGTCTCCACGTCGTGGTTTAATTGTTATTCAATAAATTATTATTTGGATAGGTATAATAATGATGTGTAATTCATTTAAATAATAAATATAACATGATAATGATTCTGTATATAGGATATAACATCCAATTATATATTATTTTAATATCAAAAGAATGATATTGTCGCTCGTGCGTACGTACGGACTACCGTCTCCACGAATGCGATGAGATTCATTCTCCATCATATCCATTCAAGTATAATTATCATTTTATATTTTAAAAATAATATTTAAGGACTTGATATAATTATAGATATGAATAAGATACAACCTATCCATGACAAACACGGATTACGTAACAAAACATATAAAAGAAAACGAGTAAGTTAACACTCGAAACAACGATAATACTAAGATATTATTAACAAATCAATGTTAAAAGATCATATATGATATCATATTAATGTATATTATTCTTGTATAATTTAATAACAACTATTTCACCATTATACAGGTGGTTAACCTACCCTTATCCAAGGAAAAGTCCAAGGTAAGGGTTATTTCACAATCTCTTCATTATCCGAGGTTGTTTATACATTTTTATTTACTGGGACCTCTTTATCATCCACATCCATGTTTCTTAAAAATGTATTACAAATTATTTTTACTATTTTAAATACTATGGGATAAATTAAATTAAACCCTTGTTGAATTTGTGTTTTATAAAGGAGTCATTTTCCAAACAAGGTCCTTTTTAACCTTTTCGACAGAATTAAGGTAAGAATGTCTTTTTTTATCTTATACGGCAGATGTGGTTATTCTCCGCCGTTATTACACCTTTGAAGATTCCCATACATGCTTATAAAGATATTTTCAAAATAATGGTTTTATCATATAATTATTTTATTTTTAAATGATTTAAAAAAAGATATATTTCTCTCAAATATATGAAAATCCAGTGAAAATATATACGTATTTAATGCAAGCTTAAAAATATTTTCAGAAAACCCGACTTTTGAGTGTGTTAGACAAGAATGGATTGGGCATGGACCCATCATGGCCTCTAATTAGTCGAGAAGTCTGAGAATTAGGTATTTTGTTTTCAGAAGCTTGCTTAATGTTTTCAGAAAAACACTAGAGTATATTTATGCAATTTTAAACGTATCTTCCAAAAAATTGTATCGGTAGGTCTCATGAGACAAACTAGTGTCTTGGCACAAGGCTTTGACAAAATCTTATTTGTAGACTTGGCACGAGGCCCTGGATATGTGGTTATGATAGTCTAGAATTATGCATTCCATCATTACGAAAGTGGTTATTGATATTGAATGTGATTATTCGACTAGTAGAATATCCATGTGAATAAGTATGTGGAATTATTTCATTTTATTTCTCCCATATTATGCTGAAGTCCACGTTTTAAAAGGATTTTTTTAGTTATACATTTCCTTAAATGTTTATGCTAATTTATAAAATTTTCTTCCAAATTGTTATCCTTACTGGGCATTTGAGCTCACCCATTTCTATGTTTTATTTTTCCCAGGATGTGAAGATGTATTTTATGAATGACCTGTAGGGATAGTATGAGGGGATAAGAGTGTAGACTATGGAGACTATATTGTTGTAGTTTTTTCATTTTATTATGTAATGTAAACATTATGAATGTATCTAGTTATTATAAGGCTACTAAACTAATCAGTATATCTAGACTTGATCTTTCTGGTGATCATGCCAATGTTATGTAATAATGCACCGACTCTGGGTAGCTGGGGTCGGGGTGTTACACAAAACAACTACAAAAAATTACAAATTAAACCAATCAATTAAAAATTGATCCACTACATAAACCCACACAATAAATTCAAAATTAAAAATCAAATTAAACTAATCTAGGATATTAGTGAAATCCAAAATTCAAAAATTAAATGGGTCAACATCACAAAAATCATGATGTCAGCTAGCATGCATTATGCTATCACCAGAAGTCACGTCACTGCCAACGACTATCATTGAGATCCTCAGAGCCAAACATATAATCACCATAGAGAATTGATATATCATGAAAATCTTACTCCAAAGGATTCATGCTCAAACATATATCCCAAATAACCATTATGTCATCAATTCAACTCCAGCTCAGAGTGATTGGGGGAATCCTTGTTCTTGTGCAGAGAAGGAAATAGGCAATTGCATGTTGAAATAGTGGAACAATACTTATGGAACCATCGAAACTGAATGCCTCAACCTACTATCAACCTAGACCTATGAATCCAGACAATGAGTAACAAAATCATGTCTATCCTCACAACATGATCACAGAATAACACCAATAAGAGATTCAGATTACTGGTAAGAACCATTCACCAAATTTATTTATCCCTATCGTTGATACACCATAATCTCCGCCATTTCAAAACCACCACATGAAAAACCTTCTAAAAACCATAGTAAATCATCACCAACATCGTGAATAATCATATATAAAATCTAACGATCCAAAATATTGAACGAGAACCAAAATGTAAAAGCATCTATAAAATATGAGTGGAAACTCCTTCATATCGACAACAATTACCACCAAATTACCCTAAAACCTTATCATATATTCTATTTAATGGGGTCTTTCAAGGAAGGTATGGAAAATAAGTGTAGAGGAGGAGAGCAGACGAGCAAGACTAGGCCAGGAGACTTGATATCCATTAGAAAAAAAAACATATCCAGTATCAACTAAAAAACCAAAATCATAAGAGATTCATCTAGTTGAAACAATATGGGGTTTATTCATAATGGCACCATAAAAAAAGATGAAGTATTTGTGGCCCTCAAAGAATTAATCTGCATCACCAATCAAGAGAATGAATAATCTGATGATGGAGACAAATCACAATAAAAGGAAAAAAGAGGTTGATATTTGGAAAAGGAGGCGGACTCTAGATAGGAACCACTCGCCATGTGGGGGAAGACAAGAGGGAGTGAATAGTAGTACTGGGAATGACAACTATAAAGAAGATAAACATGATACTAAATTATTAAGGAGCCATCTCGGTGGGTGTGTCCTATTTACATTGAATAAACATTAAAAAATATTAAACAGACATAGTAATAAATAAAATGGAAAACAAAATTTTATCTACTAAATACACCATTATTAATTATACCAAGTCATAATTGATTAATTCATTATATAATAATTAAAAATTAAGTAAATTAACTATATATATGATATCAAACATTATATTCAATATTCCCATTATAAAATTCAATATATAAATATACATAGATATCTATATCTATAATTAAGATAGAATATCGGAATTCTTCTAAATTTTATTATATTATATGAACTTTTTGAAACTCACCTGAAGAACCATTTATGATTAAAAACATTATGAATTATCATTATATATATTAGAAAACATCATATTTCCTATTAATAATGTTATAATGAAAATGTAATGGAATTTGAGAGGAAGTTAGAAATATTCATGACCTAGAGATAAATTTTTCTTTTATTATAATTACTTTTTATGTCACCACATGCAATACAATCTATAATGTCATTAAATTGTAGATACTATTATAACAACATAGAAAATTGTAACAAAATTTTATAAACACTACCAATTTTTCATCTTGGGTATCATTTTTATCAATAGTATAATAATATTATTTTTCCCACAACCCCAGGATATTTGGGAGATAAGGGAGATGGATGAGGGAAATTTCAATTAGTATTACCCTTAACCATCTTCCAAATGATCCCATGTAATATGGGAATGACCTAGAGGTGTTTTAAATTGGTTCTAGATATGTTTCTAATATTTTTTCACTTTTGCCTATTTTTTATTTACAATGATTGAATAAAAGAAGGATTTGAGATAATATTTCAAACAATTATTTATTATTTCTATGTTTTCTATTTTTTTGTTGTATTTAAAATTATTTAAGATGTATTAATGCATCATATAGTCTATGTTGGGGTGTTATTTATACTTTCCATTCTGTTTTTTGTGTTATGATACAATAATTTATGGTGTGTTTGTTTATTGTATCAGTGTGATTATGATGTGTGATATGTCATAAGTTTTTTATGTATAAATTAATTAAATTGAACAATTAAATAATTTTTTTAAATAATGATTTTCCATGAGGTATGATTTAGTTGATTATGTATCAGTATGAGCATGGATAAGGAAAAAATGGACATAAACGTGGTGGTGAAGATCTTAGAATGGATTGTAACTCAATGTTATAAGCTTTTGGATTCGTCAATATATTAATTTTTTTTATTTTTTATGATTTCATCTAAAAATTGATGTTTCCTTAGATATGGTTGATAAATAATACCCGATATCACCGAATATAAAGACATAGGACAATATTGTTCATTATATTCTCAAAGAAATTTATCCATATAAAAATTAGTATATAATAATAAAGGAATTACTATTTATAGATAGGAATATAGCGAATTAGTATTTCATGGGAGTCGTAGATCTGGTATCATGGTACAAGATGAGTAACAATTATATTAGTATGGGTTTCCCTTGGTTTTTCATACATTAATTAATGGATTAGGAATTTTTGGAAGGCTGTGATATCCATATGTAACATTGAACAGAAGTTAAATTTTCATAAGGATTCATTGGGGAATTTTAACACCCAATTATTTTATAATAATTCCATTGGTCAATATTATATTCAATACGGAACATCGATCATAATGTAACTATAAAGTATTATTATTTATATATGACTATTATATCATCGATGTTGATGATTTTGATATATATAGGGGTAACTAAATTATAACGTATATTATATGATAATAAAAAAAATTATTTATTAATTCCTTAGAAATAATTAATGAATTTTCATTTTATCCATTATTTTCTTGAAATTGTTTTTCTTCAAAATTGAATGATGATATTATTTGTTCCCAAAAATAAATTAATTTCATAAAATTTTGGAAATTTAAATTTATATAAATATTAATAAGTATTATATAGGTATTCCAAAAATATCATAGGAATAATATTCATTATTTTTTAGTTATGTATTTTTCATTATATAGTGAAAAATTCAAAATTTATAAGAAACTTTTATATAATTAAATATATTTAAAAATTCCCATTTAAATTTTTAATTATGTTTTTAATTACTTTATTTTATTTTAATTGTGATTTTTTAAATAAATTTTAACAAAATGTACATTATATTTAATTTTGGTATAAAATATTTTTTATAAACAAAAATGATAATGTATTGATCTATGATTTTCATCACATTTTTTTGGGTATATATTGAAATTAATTTCCAATAATTACATTAAAATGTATCATTTAATATAGAAATAAATTTTATAATAACAATTTCATATTTATTCATATATTTATAATTTTTTATTTTCAGAAAAAAAATCTATATTTTTTCAGAAGATTGGAAACACAATTTTTTTGAAATATGATATGTTTTATGATATCAACAAGACAAAAATATGATATATTAATTTAAAAAACTTATTAAATTACTACATTATTTTAATATAATTATTATAAAATTTCAACAAATTCTAAATTATTTTTATTAAATTTTACATCATTACACATATTAAACACATTTTCAGTGTTGATGTTGATCTTACACAACATTGTAAAAGTATAATTGGGACTCCTAATGATAATATATTAGAATAAAGAAGTATATTCAGGATTAATTATTTATAATTAAATTTTAATTTATGATATAGAATACTAGTTATTAGTCTAATAGTTGTATTAATGAAACATGTAAAAATATTTTTTCAAATGTTTAGACAAGGAGATTGGAGTAAAAAATAACATATTAAAAAATATTACATGATGATGATGTGATATAATATGCACATATAATAATAATAATTATTCCAAATTAATTGAGTTAAATTATTATTATTTAATTAATTTTTTTAATATTTATGGAATACTTATAACTCTCTAAAATAGTTATTCTCAGATCGAAAAGATTTTAGAATAATAAAAATAAAATTTAAAATTTGATATTAAAAATAAAACAAATACCTAATAGATGGATGTATATATATGAAAAATTACACCCACACACACACAAATATATATATATATATATTCTACACAGTATAGTTTAAGAGATTATATTTTTAATTGGTGGTGAATGTGGAATTTTAAAATTATATATAACATGAGAGTTATAAAAATACCTTTTATTGATTTCTATGATAAACAATATTTTATTAAATTATTTTATAAAAAATCTTGATAAAGGCCATGGTAGATATTATATGGTCATAAATTACATCACATTAATTTTTTTTGGTAAATATTAACTTTAATAGAAAATTTATTTCCCTTTAGTGTTGTTATTTTTTTAAATTGATAAAAAGGTATAATTCATTCAAAAGGGGGTTAATCCCAATGAGAAGGACTAAAATATGAAATGAACATGTGAAAGTTAAATTTCATGAATTAATTATGACATGTAACTAATGTATAATTTCATTATGGGAATCAGATATACTCTTATATATAGGAAAAAATTTATTATATTTAAGGAATTTTATTAATATAAATTATCCCTTTTCTATTACTATAAAAGGGCACCACCTGTCCAATATTGTTAATTTAACCATGGGCCACATAATTAAAAAAATGATGAATAGATACACTGAAAAAAATATTATATATTTTCTATATTTATTTTCTCTTCAATATACAGTCCATTGTGTTGTTATGAGAAATTCAATAAAGTGTATATCAAAGAGGATTTAATTTATTTATCTGATCTCATCCATTTGGATCATCTTTTACCTCCCAAAATTTTTTCATTTGTATTCCAACAGTAGAAAATTAGTATAGGACATGTAATGAGAAGATGTTATATTAATGAAACATAGTTTATTCATTTCCTTTCACCACTTACATGGAACAAAATTGTCATTCTTTTATATTTTTAGAGATCCAAATCTCCGAAAAAATGTATATTGTGTTTCATCACCATAATGCTTGGATTGTGATTCATATGGATGTTAAAATATATATGATATTCATGGAATAATTATAAATTTTTTTAATATAATTTATTACATATGTAGTTAAACCTTAACCTAATAAAAATGATAACTCTTTTAGTGTTTGTGTGGAATACCCCCAATAAAAATGTAATTTGATTCATTTTCATGACATCCATTCATGGATGATTCTAAAATTTTACTTGTAAAATTTTATTTATTCCATTATTAATATTCTATTGGTAGAAGTATAATGACCCATAAGGACATTTTCAACCTGAAAATTTCAACTTACAATAATTAACCTAATATCCTCTTACCACCCAATGTGAACATATCATTTTGGGTAACTAAATATTTTATTGTATAAAAAATAATGGGTTTAAAATGTTATTAAACAAGAAAATAATTGAAAAATGATTTTGTGAGTCATGAAAAAAATATTTCATTATGTTTTACATAAAAATGAATTTTTTATTTCAAAATTTTTATACATAATCACTAAATGGATTTAATTACCACCTCAATGATGCGATATTTTTTATAATTATTCATCTCAACATTTTCTCATTAATACATGTCTCAGATTATGAACCTATATCTTATTATAATTTTTATATTCTTCTAAATAAGATACTATATCATTGATGGATTTAAAATAACATATTTACTGTTCTGTTGATGGGATATTATATATAAGATATTTTATATATATTATAATAAATACTCCTTTTTAGTGTATCAATTTTATTTTGATGAGTCGTAATTCATGATATACAACATAAATTATTTTGAATGGCATAAATTCATGACCATGAATGTGATTTTAGATATTTATTTATGGCTATTAAGTGCATAATGGAAACATGTTATGTACAACAATTCAATGTAATTTTGAATCATGTACTACTTTATTTATGATATATTCTTATAACAATAAACCGTCATTGAGAAGTGACTCGTTTGATGAAAAAGTATTACATTAAATTATTGTCTATAAGGACTCATGAAAAATTATATCATGAAATATTCTCTAATCATTGAACATTATTTTTCTTCTGGTTTATTTTATTCAATTGGTATATCGTAACAAATGGATACAGATTTATTTTGTAATAACACAAATTTAATTATTTTAATGAAATTTTACAAAACCATCCAAATATTTTGTTTTTATTATTAATAGAATTTTATTCTCAAAACATAATTTATTTCATAAATATTTTTTCAGGGATTATTTACTATTATTTACGATATTTTAAATGAAATTTATTTTATTTTATCTGCATAGGTCACTATTGAATCTCTACGGAAATATCTGAAAAAAATTGTATAATATTTAAACTAAAAACGTGGAGTAATTTTAATTGTATCATGAATTTTATTTTTATTGATTATAACCATATAATTTGACATTAATTTATTCAAATTAATTAATTTTCATTGAAATGATTTCAATTTTTTTGGTTTTAATTGTAGTTAATGAAAATGATATTATTATTTGTTCCCAATCTTATTTTTAAGGTATAGTTTAATGTTTTTTTAAATTATTACAAACTAGTATAATGATTCCAATTATTCTTGAGGGATATCATCATATGATAAGAATAATTTTATTTCAATAATTTTATTATGATAATGTTCTAATGTGAATTAATGGTAACCCATTTCTCTTTCATGATAAAATTCGGTTTTGATATGTTTGATGAAATTATAAAATTCACATGATTTCTTTCATGTTATGGAAATTGGAAATTATTGATAAATTTGGATTGGGAAGAGAACTAAATCCATTAATGAACATTTTATGATTGGTTAGAGGTTGGTATGTCATATCCCTCCATTGAAGTATGAAATTGGCATATGTAAACTACATGTATTTAAATCCGAAGACACTATAATATTATGTTATGAACAATAAATGACAGTGTGAAATTAACATAGGATACTCAAAATGGATTTAATTTTTATGTTATATAGGTTAATCCCAAGTGAGGTGGTGATTATATTCATAGCTAATTCCATGATCAATTGTTTATTATTCCATGACACCCATAAATTTATTTAATCAATGTTAGTGGTTCGGAGGTATCCAAATAGTAGTGATTTTCATCATATAGATCACGATTGATTAATTAAATTAATATTTCATTGTGTTACTGCATTGTTTTATAAACCATGAATTGTTATCTAGGTTTTGTGGATATGAATTATCATATGTTTTGATCATGCAGTTTGATTATGTCATCATACCATTTTTCTCATATTATGCCCACTAATGGATTGCAGTTTATAATAATTTTTATATCATTGCAGAATTTTTGAGCTCATCCTTATAATTTTTATCCCTTTTCAATGTTAGAAATATTTAATTTTAAGATTATATTACCCTAATGGTTTCATTAATTCAAAAATTAATGTGACATGTTGAAAAAGGATTGAGAAATAATAAATAAATTGAATAGTAAGAAAATGATCAATTCAAATCCCACATTGTTGTTATTTTCGAGTATTTCCAAATCTTTTAAAACAAAAATAAGAAAATAAAAAAGGTTATATAAGTGATTCTATATTTTCTCATGATTTTTGTTGTTTTGGATGAATAAAATCGGGTCCTATTTATCTATATCAATCCCAAATATATAATGTCTATGTATTTACACTACATATGTGTGTATATGTTTGGGAATATTAAAGATATAGTCAAATATAGGATTATATATCATTTTAGAGTGTGATTTATTTCTTCTATATTTAACATGGAAATTATAGATACCATCAAGGTTTTATATGTGTTTGGATGATCATATGTTAATACGAGAAGACTCTAATTTTGTTATCTTTATGTAATTCAATGATTAATGATATTTTAAGAGATATTTTATTAGGTTGATGCACATTTTACCCATAAAAATATCATTATATTTATTACAATTAATTATTTGGGGAAAATAGTATTATTTTCTAGGGATGTAAGCAAAATGTTATAGTTTATCCTTTAAATATATTATGTTTTTATAGGGATTATTTTCAAAATAGGGTTAGTGAATTATTTCGTTAAATAATTTAAACATCATGTATTATTGTAAAAATATTTCTTTTAATATATCATTATTTTAGATGACGAATTATTCATGTTAGGTGTTGTCACTATTATTTTAATTCATTTTAATTTTACTAAAGAAAATAATAAATGATTTTCATTATTTTATACACCTCATGATCATTTATAATTTCATAATAGTTAAATACTCATACACATTATTGGATTAAATGTTGATATTAAAGTAGAAAAAATATGAAACATGTCACCAATAGATGAATATTTTTTTCAGAATTTAATGGAAGTACACATACAAATATTTATATATATTATTTTTCTATATTATCATTTAATTACTAAAATATATTAAATATTCAATAAAAAAATTTATATTAAAATAATTTAGGATGAATTTATGGCCCTTTATTCACAATGTATGATAACAATTTGGGGGTAATTGACACTCTTGTGATCAATCACATTCATGCGATCAATGTTACTTTTTAC
Source organism: Viscum album (assembly GCA_963277665.1). Lineage (NCBI taxonomy): Eukaryota > Viridiplantae > Streptophyta > Magnoliopsida > Santalales > Viscaceae > Viscum > Viscum album. The sequence goes on from OY728137.1 coordinate 1,666,773,540, forward strand.
TCTCTAAAATTATTTAGCCCTTCTATTTCTCCTCAATGCCCAATATATCAGTTCCCAGAAATTTACTCCTTTATAATAACTTATATATGTTATATTATAAATGTACTTCAAATTTACCTTACCTCTTTTAAAAAATTAGTTTCAAAAAACAATTTTATGACGGGGATTCTAAAAAAATGAATTCTTAATGGTTAACCATTTTATTTCAAACAAATATATATATTCTCAATGATTTAATATATCAAATGGAGGTGTAATATAGAACAAATTTATTTAAATATAACTCACTTTTTAATGGAGAACAATATTAAACAACACTAATAATATCATAGCCTTGAAATAATATTATTTAAAAAAAAATATTTTACCATTACTATAGATTTGGTAGATAATTATTTTATTAATTGAAATATAAAATATATAAAATACTACTACTCAATACTTCAGTTTTAATCTATAATGATTAAATAATAATGCATTTTTAATAAATACAATTTAATCTTTATAAAAATTTATCTCCAAAAATTGTATTAATTATATTCTATGAGAAGAAATTGTAAGTAATTTATTTATATTTGTATTAGTATTATTTAATAAAAAGGTTTTTAATTTTATAATAAATTTAAAAAATTTATCATTAGATTTAGTTTCATTATTTTCTAATATCTTTTAATTTTATATTAATAGTGATAAATAGTAGTGTTCATTAATAAATATCATTATATTCATGTATTTTAAAGCCATGATTTTTTGTGATTTGTTTTTAAAATTACATTAATCCAATTTGATTAATAATAACAGTTCAATTTTATATAAATCATCACTAGTATTAATTTTAGTTTAATTATATTATATTCTGTAAAATGATTGTCTCTTGAACTATGCATTCCAACAGATTTTGTGATATTATTTTAATAATAATTTATTTCACTTATAAAAACATTATATTATAGTATTGAATAACTTATAGGATTAATTATGTCAAATTTATCTTAGAAAAACAATTTAAATTTTTTTATTGAGTAATTTTTTAGGTTAAAATAAAGAACAAATTTGAATAAATTTTTTTAAATTTTCTGATATCACAACGACATATATTTTCAATAAAATTTTATAAATCATATTTAATGATTAATTCATGATATTTTTAATAAATATTAAAAAAATAAGTCAAAAAATTTATATTATAATTTATATCATGATAAATGTAAAAATAATTTTTAATGTTGACACAATGCTTTTGCAACACTGGAAATGATAACCCTATCATCCTAGAGAAAATATTTTACAATGAATAGGTATTTGACGGACTTGATTAATTGAAATTTTATGTAGATTTTGTTATGGAGGGAAATTTATGAAATTTGGAGTTATATAATAAGAAACATATAATAATTTTTATTAGTGTTTACAAACAAAATGAAGATTTAAAAATAAATATTAATATTTTTTCATGAAATATAGTCTAGTCAATATATATATTGAATAAAAATAAATAGTAATGTGGAATTAAAATACATTATTACAATTTTAATATATATATTTTATTATTTTTTTTAATAAATATAATTCATTAAAAAATTTACACCATAATCAACAAATATTTTATTAAAAAATTGTGAAAATTTAAAGTAACAATTTTATAAATTTTAAAAATTAAAAAATATAGATGTCTTTACCTATAACCCAAAAATTATATATTTATGAATGATCTTTATAGAATAATTTTTTAAATTTTAAATTTCTATTTTACATTATATTTTTAATTTCAAGATAACATTATTATAAAAAAAATAATATATATATTTTCGAATAATTTTTTTTATTTATGTATTAAAAACAATAAGAATATTACATGAGGAAAATGGGAGGGTGTGTGGTTTGAAATATCATCCTATATCCATTTTGGATACATTTTTTATCACTTAATATTATTTCTATAACCATTTTTTTGAAAAATATATAATAATGGTTAAGGCTAAAAGTTATTCATTAAGGGATTAAACCCAAATATAAGGTTTAAACTGACACATAAAAATTTCAATATTTTATTGGTAGAATGTAATTCAACCATATCCTATAATATATTTATAATTAATTCTAATTAGTGGAACACAAACATGAAAATGAATTTAATATATTTAAATCATTTAAATAATTCCAACTATGCCAATTCATTCACTAAAAAGGGAAACCATGAATCTTGTATTCCACATACAAGTAGGATTCAATATTGATAATAAACTTCTATGAAACATCTTATAAAAATCCATATATCTATTTTACAGGATTTCATCTCCTCAAAATTCCTTCCCAATGGTTCATAATATGAAAAACATAGGTGGTCTCTCAAAGCAGATTTGTTCATTTTAACCAAACATATTAATTTCACTACTTCTTTTAACTATTTAAATTAAATCCCAACCATCCCTATATTAAAAAATAATTATCTAAAATATTTTAAAATTTTATTATGTAAACATACAAACCTTATTCATCACATTTTTTCTTCCATATAGGAACAAATTATTTATTTTTGTGTTTTTGTAGACATCCACATGCAAAATGGTCTGCATTAAATTATTCTCAAACACCTTAAAGACATGGTCATTATGATGTATTTAAAATATATTGATATATTATAATTAAAAAATTATAATCATAGAATTATTTGATATTACATTCCATGTATCCCTTACAACCATTAAAATTTTAGAGTTTCACACACTCATATATATGGGAGAGTATCTTCATGAGGGTATGCGATTCATATTCACATCCTCAATTCTTGGTTGAATAAAATATTTTATATGATATTCCTAATTTCATATTAAGTCATTTCTAAAATTATTGATATGATTGCCCAATGAACCATTTGATTAAAGTAAATATACAGATGTCATTTTTCAATTATGTACAAAATGACCTCAAAACACATTATAAAAACATAACCTATAATATATTTTAATAAAAACTTTAATATATGAATATTGTGGTTTTATGACAATTGAATTTGATTTTTGATGTTTCATATGTAGTCCAATTTAAAAAATAATTTTATTAAATGTGAATGTAATGGATGTATAGGGCATGTATGTAATTAAGGTATGAAGATTCATTACTCAATTTATATTCATTTGTTTATACTTCTACATCGTTGAAAATTTTATATAAAGATTATATGTGAAATTAATACTAATTTTATTATATTGTATTTCATCTTTTCTTACAAATAATACCCATAATAATATAATTTATTAAATTTTTAGTTTTCTGATACAATATCTATAATGTCATCTCATCTTAATATTGATTATTTAGGGTATATTTTGAATTGTCTTTCTAAATTCATTCATAAGTGTTATAAGTTTTATGTTGAGATATTATATATTGAATATCTCTTTAATAATGATTCTTAATGTTATTTTTATTTTAATTTTTCTTGATATATTGATTCAATGTTAAAAAAGTAACATGTTTATTGATATTTTCAATTTTATATTCATTGATATATATATAATGATAGTGTCTATGTTTTATTTTAAATACGGTAATTATTTACACATGAGTGTGTTATAATGTGTACTTTCATGGAAATTATGGGGTCTATAGTATAATTATATATTTCATTATTCAATGTTGTTTTGAGTCACGAAATACTAGTGTTTTGATTGTATCACATATAAAACATCTTTATTTATTACATTTTATGATTTATGGTCCAATAATCCTTTATATTGATTATATAATGTTTTATTAAAAATAATATCAGGTATCTTTTTATACTCATGTAATTTTTTTCTTATGTAATATCATTTAAATGATTTCAATTTAAATATATTTAAATTGGTTTTTAAATATCTCAATAATTTTTTAATTACTTTTAAAAAAAATTATCCTCTGTATATATTATTATATATCAATAATTTTTTAATATATAAAAAATTAATCATTATTTTTTTCCTTTATCAATGTTATTAATTTATACTATTTTTATGAAAATTTCATATTTTTTATACCTTGGCCAATAAAAAATCTACTTCATTTTTTTGAAATGAATGAGTATTATTAATATTTACAAAATGAATGAATTTTACCACAATAAATAAAATCAATCCTCTATAAGAAATCTTTTTCCATTTCAAAAATTATTTTAGAAAAAAATATTCAAAATTTTTTTTTAAAAATTAAAATTTTCCCTTCGAAAAAAGGAATATTCTTTTATTTTCTATGAAAAGTTTTTAATATTCTGTAAATACTAATAACATTTAATTTAATGTAATATGTAGTTACTTGTTGTTAATTATGGACATGATCATATGATACAATTCAATTTCACTCTATGAATGGATGAGTGTGATATTTTAATGATATTTTCAGAATACAAAATTCATTATCATTGTAAAATAAATACATGACTACTTTGGTGACATTTATGTATCCATGTGTTTTTATTCATGTTATGGTAGATGAATTTTTTTAATGAAATATTGACTGGAGATTAAAACGAAATATTTTGTGGAATTTGTGTGATATGTAAACAATAGAGAAATTATAGGTAACCAATATATTCAGTTATAATTTAGTGTTAAATCGATTTAAGTTAATTTTATAAGAAAATTGAGTAATTTTACCCATATGAGATGAAAAAATTACATTATTATATGATTCATCTATGACATGACGATGATAACTCTTCATTGGTTACTCAGTAGAGATATGGGCATTATCATGTTATTTTATAAAATTGTGAAAATTTCATGTTTAGTTATACATATACTATTATCAAATACTAATATATTCTTATGTTAATCCATTGTTCCTTAACTCTTGTTTTATGGTCCATTTTTTCATATTTGTGAATTCCCATTTCTTATGATAATGTAGTTTTATTATTTAATTATACTCCTATGATCATTTTATTCTCATCATGAAAACATAATTTTTAATTGTAATGATTAATATTAATGAGCCTGTCTGATCACTATTCCTTTTCCCCCTTTCCAAAAGTGAGATGCTCCTTGCGTTTCTGGAATGTTCTCTACACTCGAAGGTCCCTGATTTGTACAAGGAAAACCTACCATTTTCACTTTCCATGTTCTACAAATCATCAGTGTTGCTCAACTGAACATTGATTGCTTGTTTTTCACATAGAAGACTATCAGTGGATTCATTTTATAGATGTGTCCTTGCTTCATGGAATCTCTAGGAAAGGGATACTGTTGGTTTACTTGACAACAAAAACCTAATGGTGCGCTTTGCGTCGGAGGAAGACATGATAAAAGCCTGGTCGTGCATGCCTCGTAGCTGCAACGAGACTAGATTTTACCTACATAGATGGACTTATGACTATCACATGAAACGAGACTTCCCTTCAGCAACAATTTTGTTGGGTTTTCCATATCTTACTTTTCCATTTCAGAATCCATTGATTAATAGGATGGTGGGTAATCTCGTCGGAAGGTTTCTCTGTCCTGATAGTCATACCAATGCTATGTGCCATACGGTCAATCCAAGGTTGTGGGTCGTGGTCAAAGTTTCCCATCAGCCCCCAGATTTCATTTGGATCACTATTAGAGATGAATACCGTTATAGACACCAAGTTGTGTATGAGTCATGGGTGGATATTTTCACTTCCTGCTAGTGGTTAGCCCACTCTGCGAAGGACTACAGACGTGAGTTGAGGCAACATGGGGCAGGGGATAGTGGTGTTTATGGGTCCTTGAGTCATGGGAAAGGGGGAATGCAGATTGTTGAAGTTGTTCATGGTTAACCTCGAACTAGGTGGAACCCAATACAAAATACGGATACAACTTTGGTTGGCAAAGGTAAGGGTCCTGAACGAGGACCCATGCATGGTCTGGATGCATGGAATAACGAACCTGCATAAGGAGGTGTCAGTTATAATCATGGACAACGGTTGGGGGGGCGTTTCATTGGATTCACAGGAGTGCGGGGGAGGGGGGGTAGCAGGAACTGGGTCAACTACTAATACAGGAGTGGGTCTGCCCTCTTCTGCATATTAGAGCTCAGTCAATGGAACTGGATGTCTTTTTAAGGATGTAGTGGAAGATACCAATCCAGAGGGGGATGTGGAGTATCACTAGGTAGCTGAGGTCCAAAACACTAGTGTTTCTACAACTATTGAAGGAAGTTACCACTGGGTAAAGGCATCAAGAAGAGTGAGTTTGGAAAGTCCTAGAACGATTGTCCAAGTTTGAATCAGTTTTCAGTGTCATGAAGTTGATGATACATGACTTGATTTGAAGGGGGTAGGACTTGGGACTATGCCATTAAGGAGGACTCAGATTTATAACCTCAGGAATTGATGCTGAAGGAGGTTCAGGATGAGATTATCGATGGAGATGGAATGTTGATAGATTCTAACGATGTTGTTTGGGAGATGGATGGTGTTCGGGAAGGGATATCCTTGGAAGGGCAGAAAAAAAGTCATAACAGGAAGAAGGATTAATCCTATATACCTATTCTTAATGAGAGACAGTCAGTGAAGAAATTGAAAGTAAAACAGTTGAAAAAACACGACAAGACATGTGTTGTTGATGAACACTCCTTGGATTGGCTCATGAGCTCAGAAGAAGATCTGGTGGGACATGTTTTGTAACTCAATGCATTTGATGAAGAAGCCGCTAAATTAATGAAAAGACCACTAAGGATTTTCCTTAATGACGAACAATATTCTTGGAAAGGCAGGTAGGACTGGATATTAGTTGGGGGATTCAATATTGGGAAGATCAATCTTGAAGAATATATTTAGACACGGGACAAGTTGTCTATCCAAGTTGAGGATATTCTTAAGGATGTTCCAACCATTCATATTTCATTAATTTCCTGGAAAATGTTTAGGGAGATGAACTATAGAAAAATCAAGTAAATCTCTAATAAATTTGGTTAAGTTTGTGGTATAGGTTAGCTTGAATGAGAGGATTTATTGTACGTGGTTTGTCTGCTTCTGGATTTCTTTTTCTAATTGCTGTTGTGATGTTTGGTGATTTATTTCCAGCATTCTGCTTCGTTCTACTTCAGAAGGGGATTAGAGCATGAAGTCTTCACCAAAACGGGCCTTTTGGACATGGATGATTGAGAGGTTATGACTTTCCATCGGTTTCTTGCCCAATCATTTTTTCAAGATACAGATTGCTAAAGGGTCCAGCTTTGTGAATTATTGTAGTCATGGAGTAACTGCTAGGGATGGGAAATCATGTAGTCTGTTCTAGGTTCTCTCTGTGTGGGGTGTTTTGTTTCTTTCTTTAGGGACTTATTGGTTTCTCACTTTTCCCGTAAAAGTTTTTATCATAAAAAAAGTAATTTTCAGTCAGAGATTAAAAGATGCATGCCTATAATGGTTTCATTTATGATTAACTATAATAGAAATCTTTAATATGAGTTTTTAAATACACAAAGAGTGTAATTGATTGAAAAAAATCACCCATAAAGTATTTTGTAATGTTATGTATGTGTTTTTTGTCATTATATAAAACAATGAACCTATATTATCTTTGGTAATATTTGTTATAAAGTAATTTAAAATAATATCATCTTTTTATGTTTAAACTGGCTTCTTAATATTAGTATCAATGACTAAAATTTAACAATTATATTATAAAATCTAAATCCTTCAGTTTGTTCCCTAGAATTATATAGGTATATCGATCACTGATAATAGGTTGAGTCCCTCAGGAATGGATATATTATGAATAAGTGGGTATTATTATAGATAATGGCCTTATACATCTCGCATTGGAGAAGTGAAGTGAGACCATGTTATGGTTTATGTGAACAAATTGGAACATGGAATTAGGATTCCATTTGGAAAAGAGTGTGAATTATTTATTTGTTTTCTATTTAGAGGCACGATGAGTAGAGTGTTATTTTAATGAGTATGGACCAATCCTTCAGTCTATGATCGGGATGTTCATAAGGAATGTGAGGTCACCAAGGGGTGAGTAACATGATATAGTATTAATATATATAGAACAAGAAAAATCAAAACAATCATATGAGATTAAATAATAGGTGACATGATATTTTCATCAAGGTGTAGGGATAGGTACATCTAACATTTTTTAAGGTGGCCATTTACTGAGAATAATTTATGTCTTATATGGACTTCATGTGGTTAATTTTCATGTGATTTGAAACAAAATGTGGTGTGAGAAATGAATCTTGCATCATGGATTCTCTATGCATAGATATCCTAGAATGCACCACGAGGTGTGTGATAAGGTCACTATTTTTTAAGAAGGTTTTGTATACATTGTATGAAAATTTATGCCTTAAGAATAATTTTCATCACCATTAGTGAGATATTATTTCTATGGTTCCCTGCATCATTGAGTGAAAATGTAGTGAGTTGGGGTTATATGGATACCCAACAATAAGTGATGAGAGTTTTTCATAGACATTGTTAAAAACATCACACTATTCTATTGGCTTTCGGTAAAGTACATTGAATACTTACCACAAAGAGACATCTAGTACATGATGGGAAATAGGTGTAATGACAAGAGTAGATGACTAGATGTGAATATAGTGAAAAATAAATTATTATACTCCATGATGGGACCATATACAATAAATTATTAAATAGAATTCATGGATTCGTGGTGTCCATGTTAGCACAAGATTTACAATATGATTGTGTGAAATATTAAATTTCATCATGCATAATCATATGTGATGGTGTATTCTATTGGAACATAGGGATACTCATTTAAAATTTATTTTCAAACTATAGATGTGAAATCTAAATTTTTTGATGTGATTCTATATGTTTTACATCATATATCAAAGGTATTGTAGTAGATTATGATGGATCCAATTGACGGGTATTGGAGACATGATTTTTGAGTAATGGGGATTGATATATAAATGTTATGTATATTTTATTTTTAACATGATTGACCATGTTAGTGATTAGTTTATGTAATAATTAATGCATCCATTTTAGAGATTTTTTATAGAAATATATTTATCAAATATGCTTATTATGGTGTCTTTGACGGTATGTTTTTCTTCAATTCCACAAATGTTTTACACTATTTCAAGGGAAGAGTCTCACTCAGGTATGAATTCGTGCCTCAACACTATTTGTAGTATCTTCCATGTGAGCATGCATTCATTAGGCCCAGTATAATCCATGGCCCAGTTAAATATCTATCTCTCTCTAAACAACATTATTATACTAATTTATTAATTAATTTTTATTTTTGATACTATTTATCTAAATGTTACATACATTATTTAGATATGTATCTATGATTACAATGTAACTCATTTTGGTGAGTAGTATAAATCATTCTAGGGGGATGGTGTATTGGTTAAAAATGTTTTGGGATTTCATTCATTGGTATTACTAATATGTTAGATATTATTAACAAATAAGATATATTTCCTGTATATAGTTATACATATTTGGGTAATTCTCAAATTTTATAGAGACATGTGTCCTTGAATCATATTTTGAATATAAGATTCATATAGAAAACTCATTAGTAGGAATTTTTGTTTTATAAATTTGGTGGTATTATTTTTTAATTTTTTAATAGTTATATATATGTAGTTTTAAATTAAAATTTATTATTTTCATTGTACTACGTTGAAAAATAATTTTTTATTCTATCATAAGGTCATATGTATTTGGTTGTAAGAGACCATCCAGTAATAATTAAATTGTTCCATTCAATATGGGGGTTGTAATTAACTTTAAAATTCCACTGTTGAATTTATTTAAAAATAGATTAATCGAGGATGGAAATAATTTCATTGATGGTGAAATTTTGATTAAAAAATGTATTAGATACAAAATTTCTAATTTTCCCATTTATCTCAGTTTTAGAAGTATAGTTAACCGAATTTTCCAGTTGAGTAATTATATGTGATATTCTATATCTTTTCAGGATTTGATATTCTTAGAGAACACTGGATAACATGGGTATAAGAGTGGTCTGGAATCATTGGAATCATTTCCACTTGGGTAGATATCCTTGTTGATCGATCCTATAATGGTTAGTTGATGGGTAGACTGCCATGGTTTTGTCTTGTATTCTAAGTGTAATGTTACCATTAGGATGACTTTTTAACTAGGGAGATTCCTGGGTATTTTGGAATAAATTTAACAATAATTAGATCATGTGCAGTTGGTTAGGATGGTGGGACTGTTTGGGATGAGATGCGACTTATTCGATAATGAGTCATGTTATGATGTTTTGTTATATGTGATTGTACATGTGATTTATCTATGAGAGGATTAGTAATTTTAATTTAACTTTTCTATAATATAGTTATTTTAGGATTAAAATAACAATAGTGTAAGAGTGAGGTTATTGTTGCTTTTTTGGAGGGCATGTTTTGGATAATGATTTTAGGTTTGCGATCCAATCATGAGTTTCATATCATTCATTTTTTGAGGCCCTATTCAATATAGTTTAGTTCATTGAAAAATAAATGAGACAGTGTAGTTTTGTGAGTGGTATTAAATCATTGGTGAGTATGGATACCTTGATCTTTGATTATTTTTCAGGTATTGAAATGATTAAAGAGAATAGTTTGGGACGAGTGGTTTGCTTACAATAGTAGAACCCATTTGGGATGGTGAAGAGTGTGTAGTGTATTTGAATCCATAAGATGGGGTGTACACCAATGGAAATTATTAGATATTATCCATTAGTTAAATACATTTTTCAAAATCAAGGAAGCTAACTCCTGTAGGCCATTATTGGGTAATGGTTATTGTTTTTCATTTTCGATCTCATGTTGGTGGGTTGGAAACATCCAGTAACAATGTATGTAATGCATATAGTGTTGGATTTGAAGGATGGATCATTATTTGAATGTGTTATTTGAATTATACAGATTTATTAGGTAGCATGTTATTGGTAACAGGTGGGTGACATATATGTTAGATTGGCCATGGTGTTCGTTAGTCTACATGAGAACTGTTGATATAAGATGGAGATACTCATGTTAATGATTGATCTAATGGAATATTTATAGAAAAATAACACCAAGATCATGATACCAATGCATTGGTAGATGGATTCAGTGAATTCATATTAGGGTTACAATGAAGTTGAGTTTATATGATATATAGTTATATCCAATTTATTATGGATCTTGGGGGTAGATGTGACTGAAACATTTTTTTTATTTGTCATACACTATAATTAAATTGATTATATATTTTTTTTGTGAATTTAGTGATATTATGTGATACCTCATGGAGGTACGGATGAATAATTTATAATTGTAGTGGGAATATTTGTTAGAGGATTAGGAAGATTGTTTTAAAGAATATTTTCTAGGTTGAGTACAAATAAATGTTTATTTTATGAATTGGAAGTAAATACATTGATATTGTACCTTAAAAGTTATTATAAATATATATGAACATTTAATAACTGATTCATATGTTAGAGATATCCCCAGAATTAAATAATATATTTTTTATAATATAAATATATTAGGTATTACTATTCACATACTTGGTTTATGAAACAATTGTTGATGAGTTAGAAATGATCTAGTGTCAGTCATCTCAGAATTAGGTTAGGTAAAAAACCATTAGATTTAAAATTGAATAATTGTTTACATTTGAATATATATTGACGTAGAAGAAGTGAAAATTGTATTTAGATAATTTATAATCTATGGTTATATGTAATCAATATACATGTTAGTCCATAACAGATGGTTTGAGGTCTTTCTTAGATTTTCACATAGAATAATCCCAATAGTGGAGTGTTTTTTAATACCATATACATTATGGATTGGTGTAAATCATATAGTGATATAATTTTGATCATGAAGTATTATTTTTTTATAATTTACAATTATATTATAATTTTTATCATTGAGAAATCATAATAAGTGACTTTTTGATGATGGACTAGTCCCATTTTGAGTTTCGAGAGCTCAGGTTGTAATCAACGAAAGTATTAGAGCCCTATAAAAAAGAGTATTTTGTTATATTTTCATGCAATGACATGTATGATTTACCATGATGAATTAATGAAGATTCGCATTCCCTATATTAATGAGGAACCATATGATGGTGGATTTAGATAACGCATACTTCCTTGAATATGTTTCATCATGCTGTGATTTTCAATGTGGTGTAATGAATATATTCCTTTGAATTTGACGTCACTCCGTGAAATTAATGTTTCTTCCATGAAAAATTAATACATTTTATTTATCCTTTAAAAATATTTAAAAAATCATTTTAGGGGTTTCCCCAAGATCATTGGGTTCTAGGGATTATAGTAGAGGACTATGTTTCAATCATCTCCCCTTCTCCATATAAAATTTTATAATCCACGAAAAGGGAAGGTTCATGAAGTTTTAATATACAAGTTGTATGTATGTTTCTACACCTTCAATTTTTATTTGTCTCCCCTTAATATAAATAATATATTGTTAATATTTTGGATAATTTTTTATTGACTATTCAATATGAACGTGGTGTAATCGAGTGAATTAGATGAGGTTATATTTAATTTGTCTAGAAGATGTTCCAAAAAATTAAATCATGATTTATTTAATAATATTGTCAATAGATTATTTATATAATTATTTATTCAATTTTACATGTTAAATTTGAATAAATTGACTACAGATCAGCTCTTGGTTATATTGTTTTTCATTATTGTGTTTCTGTTATCCCAAAATCATTATAGGTGTACTTGGTCATAGATTTTAGGGTGATACCTATGTGTATTGAGATTTTATTTGGTTATTCAGCGTTATATTATTTTGTTTAATTAATTTTAATAATATATTAAAATTTATTTATTATTTATGGTGTAATTTGTTATTTGAGGTAGCTCTATCGAAATGGACGTGTCCTGGAATAGAATAGTCAATATTGTGTAGAAATTAGAATATATGATATATCCACTTTGGATGTAATTATATGTTCAAAAAAAATTAATTTATATTTTGTTGACAATTTTTTCCATCAATGAATGCTTCTAGGTACCAGGCTGACTATTTATAATCAAGAGAACTCTATAATATGATATTGTATGTTTTTTCACACAATGGAAGAGAAAAAGTTCCCCCTAATAACATTGAGTATCCATGGATCGGTCTATGACAATGCACCCAAGGTGTGGTATTTTAAATTCTGTTGATTATGTCAACAACCAATCTGGGATTCTATCTAATCGCGTGCCTGACCTGGTCTATTTAATGCCCCAAAGACTATTCTGGATCCTCAGGAGTTGGAAACAACTACAAGGGTATCCACAAATGCAACTTGGAAAAGATTTCAAGTATTTAAATACACATCAGTGTCTAACCACATTATATATTCATAAATTAAGTAATAAAAACCAACCATGGTTTATTTTTTCAGATTCAATTATTACTACATTTAAACCAAACCAAAATGGATTCAACAAAAATGTAAAAATTTCAGTATTAGAAAAAACCAAAAAGAAAAAAGAGAATCATTTACTCCATTCCACAACCACAACACCTCTAATGGTTTACCACTTTCATCCTAAACTGTAATATCAAAAAATAATTCATTTAATTTTGTAAAAAATAACTAGGACTACTTACACCAAAATGTGTTTGTTTTTTGTGATCCAAATCCAATTTTTATACCACCGAACAATATTCATTATATGATATAATCATTATAAGATAAATAATCATGCATGTTTTATAAAAGAAAAACTAGCTACATTTCTGTCAAAATAATTTTAATGGAAACACATGCATTATCCATAAATAATTGAAAAATTATACTATATTCCAACTATAGAAATGATATCACTATAGAGCATGAAGTCGTGGGAAACACTATAAGAACTACTGAGAAATGGGAACTGTGGTGCCTCATATCTTTGTGAAAAGTTGTATAGAAACTTTGACCTACAACATTATAATGACTGATCCACTAATAAGGGACACCCCATGGGCCGAGATGTCTCCAATCATCATTATCATTTACTTTGTGTCACATCATCAATAATACAAGATGAATATGATATGAACCACTTTTGAGTCAATTGATTTTCTACTTCAAGTCCTCCCATCTATATAACTAGGTCACCCTTCATGATAAATATACATTTTACATTTTACATGAAACACCAATTATATATATATACTACAAAAATTAAAAAAATTTCTTGAAAAGTATCCAACCCCAAAACAAAAAAACTTTATAATCCAAATTTACAAAAAAAATAATCTATAACAACTTATAAAACATTCTCACAACTTATTAAACATGTTTCATAATATATAAAACATATTAAAATTCAAAATAATGGTTCACACATGAATGGAATCTTATTTCTTTTAGAAAAACAAACTTTAATGCCATATGAATTTAAAAAACATTCAATTTTTTTTCCAAAAAACACATAAAGCACATAACACAATGAAACACTCATGAAAGAATATCAAATTAGGTCAATAATGATTAATCATGGAACCACCTAACTTATGTGATGAAATTTAAAGAATTTGGTGGAATTAAAAAACTACACACAAAGAGAACACTCTATAGGCATGATCAAACCATAATACTCAAGATTAAAACCTATAAATCAATATCACACACTTAATCAGACACATACCCCACTGATGTAATGATACCCTAATGAATATGGGAGGAAACCCTATAATAGAGGGACATTGCAAGTAAGAGACCACATAATTGAGGGTTTCCTCTATTATACGACCCAAATCACCCACCCAAATGGATCCCAAGGAAGAAGAGGAGAAGGGGAGGCTAGAAAATGGTAAGTAGTCACATGTGGTGGAGTGAATTAGTGTTTCAGGTTTTATTATGAAGGAGGTTAGTTTAAGAAATTCCAAAATTATAATTACCCTAACATGCTCATTGTTTTCCATAAAAAAATTCTGAACACTGTGGTAAAATTTGTGGCCACAACTATCCACAAGGGAAATGATTCAATATTAGTCACACAGTTTGAAAAACTTTGCATCAACTATGTGATTAGTATCTACCTAGAAATGACACCATAGCGTATGGTTTGCTGGGTAAGGTTCGTGGTCTCCTATAACCATATGGGATCTATCTACCGCCCATAATAAATCCACGCCATCCATCATTATCATTAAAATAAAATATATTACATGGAATAAGAATGGGATTAAAATAATTTAAAATTGATACTATAAAATGAATACGTGTATGTGGCAATTATCCCCACCATGTGAACATTCCTCCCTTGAAAATTCATTCCAAATCTTGATGAGAGAATATAAATGGGTAATATTTCTCAACGAACAATATCATATCCATTGTCTCATTCTCATAATTTTCCTTTTTCTAAAGATCATAGACCAATTAAATAAAATTCCCTCGAAAAAAACATCTCATGGGAATATATATTATATACATTTTGTTCAATAAAAAATAAGCCATGATATATTTTAAACTCATTCCAACTCATCATAAGAGATGATTTTGTGTTTCACTTATTCAATAGTAAATAAGGAAACATGGCATGGATTGATATAAATTGAGATGCTGATGACAAGATATATTCCACCTTACAATAACACCCAGTAAACACAAATGCATAGATGAACCAAAACATTAGCTTTCGATTTCTTCTGAAACAAACGTGATCCAATTGAGGTGCCTATTTTATGAACACTATATCACCCATGAAAAAACTCAAGATCTCATCATCTCTAATCAAAAAATAATTTACAGTTACACTAATCTATCAACAAAAACATCCTAATCTTCTGGACCTTATCAAACATCTCTTTCAATAAGCTCAGACCCAATAGTGAGGTATCACCTACCTCATCCCTACCCTAGGGAAACTGATATGATCAACCACAAATCACTTCAATGGGAGAAATTCTATTCAATGATTGGGAATTTTTGTTATATGAAAACTCAACCAATACGAAATGGCTATACCATGGACCCAAAAATCCAATACATAATAACATAACATATCATCCAAAATATGGTTAACCTTCTAGATATGAAAATCCATTTTTTCGATGTTATGTTGTTCATATCATGACCTACGACACCATTTATTTCTTAAGTACTTTCCATTCCCATTAGTTGAAATAGGGCTCCATTTAATAAAGAATTTCTAATATATAACCATGAAGCCACACAACCACCTAAATATATAATCATCCCAAATCATCCACCATTTATGAATATTTGATCCGAATGAAAAAAGAATATTTGGACAAATAGAAAATCACCACAATTATGAAATTCTTTGCCCAAGATGAATGTGGTAGGCCAATAATGAAATCCATGGTGACCTTATCCCACTCTCATGATTGAATGGGTAGTTCCTAGAGAAAACTAGAGGGCCTTTGATGATATTTTTTTGCTACAGACATGTGTAACACCTCTAAACTATGGATGTTATATCACACATCATACGAGAACACATGAACTGACAATAAACATCATTACATAACTTTGTAGATCTAGTATTAATGAACTTATAATACTTTGGTATATTCTACATTACCATTTTTTGAAATAAAAACACCCCAATGTGACCCCTTAATGATAAAATTCCATCAGGATATAATAAACAAATTCATAGTGTCTCCCCACTATGAAGATATTGAATAGACTATTAGAACAATTCATCACTCTAGACATGACATTTTTATGTTGTTAACTTATATGCATGATTTTAGAGAACACCAAAAGAAACACATCTAATTTTAGGAAATAATTTTCAAATATATAAAAAAAATAATAGAATTTGGAATAATTTATTATAGCTCTGATAGTATTCATTTTTTGGATATTCATATACAAATAGTGTAGAAGATATTGATGATAGAAGATAAAAATCTGTTTTAGTACTCGTTATATGAAATAATTATGTTAGCTTCCGTACAAATAATAAAAATTCAGTAACAATTTATAGCTGATATTATGTATGTTTCTTAAAAATATGTTTCAACACTACTCTTGGAGATGAAAATTCAGTTAGATGATCTACTTTTCTAAGTGATTTTGCCATATCTCATGTGTTTTGACAATCAAAGAACAATCATTCTCACCATGAATATACTCCAGCATCATTGTCCCAAAAAATACTGATATCAAATATAATATCATCGTATAGAATGTGGATAACAATGAATTAATGCTGGAATGTGTTTCGACATAATAAAATGTTTCTAACATATTCAAGAAACCATTACTGAAGGTATCATTTTTTAATTTGGGGTTAAAAATTGTTGTCTATCCTGTTTCAATTCATAGAAGAGGTTTGTGAATCTTTACTCTCTCTTATCATACCATTGTATTTTATTATTAATTATGGGATAATATTAATTCATAAATCTATTTCATAGAAGAGATAGTTTTGGGTATGCAGTGAATTCAACATTGAATTGTGATTTACTATTCAAACTATTTGTTGTACTGGTTGTATAGAAAAAAATATTTTAAATTCCACGAAGGTTGTATAATAGATGTGGATGAAACATGAAGATGTTTCCATAATCACATATTTTTGATAGAAATTATTTAATTTCAATAATTCTTGTTTAATTAAATGAGTCATCTCATGTAATTTTAGATTTGTTGTTGTGTAATCCATTTCATAAAGATACCATATTCAATGATTTATGAATCATAGTTGAAAAAAAAATACAAGGGTGATTATTATGACCATTAAGATGAGGAAGATTATTGCCTTCATGTATTTTCCATTATTTCAAAAGAATGGTTTTTGAAATCACCACAATTTGTATCTTGGAAAAAAATTTATTGAGGATTGTATTCTAAAAATTTCAGATCACTTTTTTTTAAAGATTAAAAATCTTATTTTGAAAAAACATATCTCACAATGAAAGTCCATCTTATCAAGAAGAAGTGGTTTTGGCTGAAAATGTATTGATTATACATTCCATGGGTCTAAAATGGGAGAAATTGTTATGAGGAATTGAGTTTCACCATATTCCATCTAAATAAAATGACAAAGAAGTGTTTGTTTTGATTAAGAATCATATACTTTGTGACTATGATGAATTAATAGTGACGATGATTCACTAATTAAAATTTTATAATAATCACGAGGTGAATTCAAAAAATATGATACAGTATAGATGGAATAAATGTGTAGTATGATATGGTGCTGATTAGAAGGTGGTGCCGATTAGAAACACTGGGATGATTCGATTGTGTGTTTCCGATTGAAATGGTGGAACTGATTATAGGGAAGATGAAGAATGAAAATGTGGTTTTGAGTAAAATATATGTTGTCAATTGAAAAGTGATCATACCTAGATTAATTTTATCTAGGTGGAAGAGAGAAGATGAGGTGGTACCGATTTACTGTATTATGTGACTAATCCATCGAATCTTCCATAAACTGTCACAACCTATCCACCTAGGGCAAGTGCCACTTCTACCCTATGGCCACATCCCAATGGATAGGGGATAAATACAATAATGCAAGGCTTTATCAAACACGTGGAAGGTATTTTTCTGAGTACCTTTACACACAAACACTAACATCACCATTCTGAAATGCTTAAAATGAAATCATTATGGAAACTAAGAAAACCATGGAATATAGATTCACATGATCTATGTAAAATGGTCTAGAATACAATCCCAAAAAATGAAAATTAGTAAATAAGGGAGTACAAGGTCTCTTATAATCAATCCATAAAAAACACTACCAGAAGGGTAGGTGAAGAGTAGCTTCTTGAAGTTGTAGGAGTATGCCTCGCCTGTCTGATCTCATTGGTCACCGCCTGGTCATGTACCAATATGTTCAATGTATATTCATCAATGATATTCACAAGGCACGACATGTGTGAGTGAAGCTCATGCAGGGGTGAGTAACACAATACTCAATATGAACCAAATACTACAAAAAATAACAATGGAAAATTACACACTATTAATTGTCAGCTCACATAGTTATAACATAATGTATAAAAAGAATGATTAAAAATAATAAATCTGAACATATTTTTCTACTGAGGGACTCATCCCTGATGATTCACTAAATCATATTTGGCCTCATAGGTTTTCCCATCTTTTAAGCCACTATGATCTGATTGGATATGAGTCCATTGAGGTCTAATTATCTTTTGTGCCATTGAGCTCTACTTGGCTAACATTACACAACGGTCTGGTCAGATAATGGGCCATTGAGGTCCTCATGTCACTTACTTCTCATCATAGCCATATGTATTCTTTCCGCTCATAAGGAGATTGATTCCGATAGAATATACCTCCCATTCAATCAGTCAAACCTCAACCTCCCTAGAAACACATTTGGAATATTTAAAAAGGACCTCCCTTTCGGGATGGTCCCAACGCCACATACTTCCATCAATGGGATGTACAGATTCAATGTTATTTCTGTTTTTCTAAAAAAGTACTAGTTTGTGTCTAGGTAAAGTCTGACCTAGTCAGAGTTGACCGACCCGACCCAGTCCAGGGTCCATCTGACCTGACTCTAGACCACTGACATAACCCAACTCCGATCTGGTTAGGATACGAACCGACCTACTGGCCCGAGCCCAGATGTCCTCGGTCGCAGGTCCAGCCCACTGGGCATCCTGCATCCTTCTTCTCAGCCTGATCCGAATGAGGTGTGGTAGATTCACAATGTCTCCCTCTACAATGCGTGCCATCGCGGGGTCGACTGTCGTGGTCTACGTTGACTGCAGCCTTGAAACCGATTCATATTGCATGAATCACCACATCCACTCACACTGTCATCATTTTCCATTGATGGCATCCCAATCCACGGCCAGTGGCCCCTTTTTCTTGGTTCTTTCCACCACCGGGGTGTACAGTGGGCACACATCGCCTCCTATATGCATCTAGAGCCGTGTGCTGTAACCCACACCAGTGCCCTCTACCACGGGCCATCCGGTCTTCTATGGGGGGTCTATTTTACATTATGCACACATATTCGGGATCCTTCAATCTTCTACATCACTAATACAGACTCAAATATTTCTTACCATAAATCATCAGGTTTGGTGACTGTTTTTAATGCTTTAGTCGGGGTGAACACATCTTTCTATGGATGACACACTGATTGTTTCCAAGATTTCTTACTTTCCAAAGGCGGGTGGTATCCATCTCTTTTTCAGGGACACTTGCTACGTGATCAAAATTGGATAATGGGATATCAGTTCCTCATTCCATCGATTCCCCATTGTAATTAATTAATTATTATTTGAATCCCTTATAGATGATGTCGTTCTACATGAATATCATTCCCAGTTCCATAACATTGTGGAAAACCGTTAATTACACCACTTCTGTTAGGACATTCCATGGGGTACTGACATGGTAGCAACCTTCGATCAGAGTAGATGACGACACCAGGCATGTCTGGGAATATCTGAATGCATGGAAATTAGGGAACCTTATACTCTTACTCATAAGTGGGAATCTCAGTGTTGCCGAACCTGGGGAATCCCAAGTCAGTCTCGAGGTATCTTATTCCGAAGGCACTTATTTGATATTTTTCCTTATCTTCCATAGTTTAACACGAGATATGTCCCAATTTTATCATCTAGAGGAGATGGCTACACCAATGGGTTGACTACCGTGGTTTTCCTCATACATTTCTAGTTTAACACGAGGTAGGTTGTGAGTTTAACATCTTGCGAAGACGGAATGAGGGTGATCAGAACTTCCCATACAAACGGATTAGATTGGTATATCTCTAGGAAAGAGTTCTAGTAGTCTTTACCGGGTGGATAGATCAAAAAATTCAATATATGAGGACCAAGGATGGTGTGTCCCTTAAAGGGATTATGTCACACTATGAAGAATTATTGGGACACCACTGAGGGCGGATCAGGTAGTGTGCATGTAACGCCCCAACCCCAATTACCCATAGTTGGTGCATTATTTTAATACATTGGCATTATTTCAAGGAATCTGTCCCAAATAATAGTTCCATTTAGTAGTCTTAGAAACCAGATACATACATAAGTTCAACATTACCACTTGGAAATAAAATCAACACTAATTTATTCAATTAGAAACATCCAAACCTCATAGATTATGCCTGAAAGTCACTCATAACTAACTCCTTCATATCTATGGAAAATGAAACATAAGAATTTGGTGAGCTCAAATGCTCAGTAAGGGTAACAAATACAGTGAAAGATAACATAAATATTAAGCATGGTTAATAATTAAAAACACATGCCTTAACGAATAATAAACATGAGCACTTTTTGGCAGAAATATGAGCCAAGTAAATAATACTATAATAAAACATATTCATGGGTGTTCTACTAGTCGAATAACCATATTAATTATCAATATCTAATCACATAATGATGAAATTCATAATGTCGGACATCATAACCACATAGCCAATGCCTTATTCCAAGACTAGAGGTACATTTTATTCAAGACCTTGTGCCAAGACACTAATTTGTTTCATGATACCTACTGATGCATCGAGGAGCTATAACAGCCTCCACCCGTCACATACCAAGTCCAATGAATTTCTCATATCAAAGGATCAAAACATAACTGGAACATTTTTATTAAAACTAGCATATAAAACGTTAGTACATTACCAAAAAACCATGAATGGTATAAAAATAGATCATCCACAGTAAAAAAATTCATTCAATATAATATGGAAGATTATATTGTAACAGATTAATCGAAATCTTGATTAATTAAGGATATTGATATAGATGAAAATTATCATCAAATTGTTTTTATATAAATATCCCCCTTTTTTCATGAAAACAAATAAAAATCACACAATTTTTCGTGAAGTCATTTAAAAATATATTTTTGAATCAAAGTTTCCCATACCACTTTGATACATTTAAAAGATATTGCAAATTTTTAAACATTAATGTACATATAAATAAATCCTTAAAACCACTATTAAAAATGGACATTAATGAGAATGATTTGGAATAATAAATATGTAAGACACTTAAAATGATATTTTAGTTGGAGTTCTATACCAAAAGAGAGACACTTGAATAAAAACAATTGAGTTAATCAAAATTTTATAATATCATTATAAAAAATGTATTCAGGATATACTATGTCAAAGTAAGTTATATACATCATATAAAATTGAATTATTGTATAACAAAAACGAATCCTTAATGGAATGTAAATTGACATGAAATATCTTGTAAAGACCGTATCATTAGGTTAAGGAGAAATCAGAAACATAATTATGTGTGAAAAATATAAATATAGTCAATATTATTGGATATTCCGTGTAAACCAATTAGAGGAAATTCACAAATATTCTGGTAAAAACAACACCAATTAATTTTATGTTTATCTCAATAAATGGAGATTGAGTTAAAATTACTCTTATCAAGTTTATATCGATGATTTGAGAATTTATAAATAGAGTGATTAGGTGTATGAAAAGTATATCCATAGAAAGGGAAGTGGAAATTAATATGTAAATAATAAATAATTATTCACCACATAATCTTGGAATAATATAATCAATGATTTATGAGTAAAACCGAATGAGTGGAAATTGAAATTTTAATTTCCCTTACCAATTTTGTAACTTACAAAACATAAATCCCATTAAAGAAGTATCATAAAATGAATATGTAAACACAAATAAATTAAATTATATTACACAAAGTGTACAATCATTGGCTTGCACGTACACACCACAAAAGTAAATAGTGGCAATATGGCATGAATCTCAAGGGAATAAGAAATGAAATTAAAACTCTTTACCATGTTGTAATCAATTGAGTCTTGTGACCAAAAGATAATAAAAACCAAATAAATCAAATAAAACCATGAAAATAAGAAGAATCATTATAATATATATCAAATGGAAGTAAACAATACACCACATGAAAAAATAAGTGGCGAACAATGGAAATCTCACGGAATTAAAAGTGAGATAATAAACCCCTTACCTCAAGTCTTACTTGTCTTGTATTTTCCTTGTTCTTCCCGAATAAAAAACATATGTTAATTTCTACTTGATTAAAAAACATGTCCAAGGTTATTATTCAGTATATATCAAATATTAACTTTCTATAACAATTAGTTAATAATTTCAGTTTATATTGTATATTTTATCGATGTTCGAAACTTGAGTAAAAACTGAACTTGTTATAATTACAATTTTTCCATGTGGTCAAAAGTAAATTATATAGAGAATGATATACCTGATTAAGATATCATATATATATTATATATCCTATATATATTTATCTATTTATAATAGAACATTTTATTTGGAGATAAGAAATGAAATGCACCATTAATGGTGACGGTAAGTAGTACGTACACATGAACGCTACTTTAATTTGTATTTTGTATTTTAGTGGAATTAAAATATAATAAAACATTGGTATATTATAATTCTAGTATAATATCCTATATAATATCATTATTTCCATCCTTTATTCATCTCACATAAGGCATTAATGAGTCATATCATTTTGAGGGGGCGGTACTCCGCACATCCTCAAATGAAATTATCCCGTTTTACCCATAATGGAAACCATAAAATAATGATATAAATAGAAAATAAAGATCCACAAAAAAACATAGTATATATATATATCATATATAAATAATGTTCCATTTTAATGGCCACAATGAATGGCGGAAAGAGATAATTGAAAAATCATCATTTCGTGAGGTGTTTTTTGCCATCCATAGAAATAGTATGTTCTTCACCCATTAGATGGATGTGTGTGTAAGGTTAGTTAAAATACATATCATAAAAAAATAATAGTATTTTGATTATACTGTTGTTGTTATAAAATAATGTAAAAAAAAGTGTTTAGGGGGTTGGAGAAGTAAAATAAAAAAATAAAACAAAACAATTTAAGAGAAAGTGTTACCTTTAATTTGGACAACATTCTTTGGTTTGACCCAAAAGGACATAATTAAGTTCCTTATGTTTATAGTTAGGATTATAAGAGGAAGAGGGGGATCATGATAGATTATTTTGGTAGGCTTTGGACGAGGAAACGGGCTTGAGAGGTGTGTGTAATGGGTTAGAAGTGGTTTCATTTTATATGGGGGAGGAGGGGCTCTTTATGAAGTGTGAAAATATTATTTTATAATAAAATAATTTATAGTTTATAATGGATCAAAAATTAATTATTTAAAGATTCAGTTTTGTAGGTGTCTAAAACCAGAGAACCAATAGTTTTTAGATATGTTTAGATCACTATATTAACTTAATCTTTTGGATTTAACTCTTATTTAAATACTTTGACTTTTACCATGTCTCTTTATATTTTTATATTATATGGTTAATAAACAACTATAAACTTGCAAGAGAACCCCAAGTGGTTCATTAATGACATATATAATATTATTTAAGACCTTTTGCTGAACCTAAGATTTTTTGAAATAGAATATCAATTAATAATATAATATTTATTTTAGAAACTCATTTATGTCAATTTTTACACTATTTGGTATTTTGTTTTTTCTAAATTCATAACAGTTTTATTACTTCAAAAAAAATTCATCAAAACAACCATAACATTCCATATTAACCTATAAAATTAGTGTAATCCATAAAAAGTCTCAAATTACAATTTTTTTTGTATATTTATAATATCAATTATTGTAATCATTCATTAATAAAGTAATTACAGTATCATCACTGTGTCATAAATAAATTTAATTATTTAATATCTAAAAATTATTAATAAAATAAAATTATGTAGGAGATACTTTTATCTTTCTAATGAATACGTATAGTTGAATTTATCTTATGTATAAACATATATTAAAAATGTATTAGTTATTAAACTACGATTTTAACTCTTTTAAGACTTCTTTAAATAAAATAATAATAAATGTATTAATATAATATATGTGGAAATAAATGATCATATTTTATTCCTAAGATTGTTTTCGGTTGAATTAAACTTATACCATAGAATTAGGACATGTGTTAGGGTAATAATAATGTCATTTTCCCCATAATTGTCGTATTTACTTTTAACCGGGGTAAATAAAATTAAGCAATTAATATTCACCAAAAATTATTTCTATCTTATTAGACCACATATTACATAATAATATCAACCATGACTCTAGGATTTTTTAAATTAAATTCAAAAAATTAGAAAAATTATGTTTTATATGAAATTTCAAATTCTCAAAAGAGCTGGGTAAAAGACAGTAAAAAGATAAATAAAATATTTATATATCTAAAATTATTCTAAACAGACTCCAATGATTTAAATTGAACATATATAGGAATTATGTATCTATTTTTACCTAAAATTAATTTAAATAAAATAAATAATTATTTAAATAAAAATTCCGTTTTAAACTATAACTCATTTTTTCACTATTCATCAAAAATTGTGTGTTTTCAGAAAAATATCAAAAATTCATCTTAGGATAATTTTGATATTCCGAATCCAAAAATGAACTCCATTTTGAATTACAAAATTTATAAATTTTTACAATGTGTGTATTACTATTTATAATGGCCAGTTTGATTGGTTTTGGTGTGTTAGAAATTGAAGTTGCGTATAATGAAATATATAACATTATTAAAAGGGAAACATACCGTGGAAGCTTGGGGTGTTACATTAATCCCCACTTTGGGAAATTTCATCCTCAAAATTTGTAAAATTGGGTTTGGGTAAATAATTGAAAGTCCCAAATCGGAAAAAGATTCAATAAAACTATGACTTTAAAAGAAATAATGAGAAGTAAAAAAGGTCACCCGAGATAACCCATACTAGGATTACATGTTAGAAAACATGTATATGGAATATAAAATAAGTGACAAGTTATGATGTAGAGTGATATAAAACCTGATCAGGATAATGTTAACAATAAGAAAACAACAAACTTTTGATGGGAATAATAGTCATTAGATTCCCAG
Organism: Viscum album; assembly: GCA_963277665.1. Lineage (NCBI taxonomy): Eukaryota > Viridiplantae > Streptophyta > Magnoliopsida > Santalales > Viscaceae > Viscum > Viscum album. The sequence goes on from OY728137.1 coordinate 1,666,799,423, forward strand.
TAGGAAAAGAAAACAAGCATCCTTTTTTTGTTGAAAATTACATTTCATAAATATGAGGAATTTATTTGTGAGATTGACAAAGAACATAAAGAGATATACATACATTTTAATTATAGTTTAATTATTTATTAAATTTGTACCACTAACTCATTTTTTTAAAGATGAGTATTAAAAATGACTTAGTCACACTGAAAGAGATAGAATCAGCTTATAGAGAATAACATGATCCACAAAGGAAAAACTATATATATACTTTTCCTTTAGATATTAATCAAAACCAAAATGGTTAGTACATGATCATATGTTCCCTAAAAGGAACAATCCGTTAGAGAAAGAAATACTAATCTTAATTTCAAAAATTAAACCAACAATACCTAAAGTTCAATAAATACCATTCAATATAAAATTTTCCATAAAATCTTTTAATATAATCCAAAATAATATTGAAACCCAAGACTCAGAAAAATCTTCTTACATAGTCTTCCACGTAAAATTGTATCTCCAAATAACGTCCACTACTCTTAATGTCACATACTTAAAAGTAATTAACCTAATCACATATTTTCTATGATAGGTTAATAATTTCCATAAATATCCAAAATCTCTATAAATCCACAATAAAATCATTATTAAAAAACCACCATTACTCCTCAAATGAAATCGCATAGTATTATATTTTTCATAGGCATATTGTGTTACCAAAAGATAGAATTTCTTCCGAAATAACATTTAGCACTTAATCATCAAATAATTTTCCAATAAGAAGTAAAAATCATAAGTTCACAAATTCAACATATTCTTGATCAATAAAATCATTTAACTAAAAAAGAATTAGTAATACTAACAAAGGACTTCACGTAGTCCAGTGGTAGGCAATAAATCCTTGTTACACTTTGGTTATGTGTTCGATTCCCAAAGCAGTGTCTAACGTGACTGGTTGTCACTCGGTCTATGTGTTTTCCTTTTAAAAAACAATATTATATAACATTACATAAATATGATAGACTCAAAATAATCATAACATAATTTAACCACCAATGTTATCTCATACCTCACCTTTTCATCCCAAAAATTAATAAATTGTAATTCCATTAAATTCAAGAGTTATATAAACCGAAATGGTTAGTTTTAACTATATGCACAAAATAAAAGATAATTATTCCTAAAATAGAATTTTCACTTAACAAACTTCAGGGTTACACATTCAACCAAAAATTCTTCCAAAGTAATCTCATCAAATAAGAGCAGTAATACCATTAAAATTTTTTCCATCCATTTAATTCCACATCGGATCTTCCTTATCCAATAGGTTATCATATAGAATAGATCATTGACCTGGTTGATGCCAACTTCCCTTAAATTTATGAAAAATGACAGTAATTGAATTCTTAGGATCATTTTTTTCTTCCAATGTACTCTCAATTTTCCATTATTAATTATTTACTTTATTCCCTTCTTTCCCACACATAAATCATTTTTTTCCATTGAGACTCTTTCTTGGGCGTGCCCTTCCACATTTATGGCATGATTGAAATTGGCCTTTCTTATATCCATGGTATCCACTACTAGAGATCTTATTATTCACTGCCCTTCTATTCTTTGTTGAGTCCGAGAGTTGGTTAATATATATGTTTTTGATCATAATTTTTGAAAACTGATATGGAATGAACACAATATCTTTTATGCCTATCAACATTCCATTTTTTTGTTCATTTCCACCATTGTTCCCACCTTGTACATCATCATCAAATTTAATATGAATTCCTTGGAATCTAGCCATTGACTAAAACCAAAAATCATTTTGTGAGTAAAAATTTTCATAAAATCATTTAGATAATATCATAACACCATATTTTCAATTTGAAACACCTTAGGATTAACCGAGGTCATTTATTCTAATCTTATATTATAATCCTTCAAATCAGTTTGTATAGAAAATTCAAATTATCCTAATAATATCCCCTGAGAGTGTCATAACCAAGAGTGTAGCAAGGCCCATTATTGTGCACTAGTTCCCGTTCGAATCTTTCTCAAAGTGATGTTTTCAGGTTTTACCCATAGGTACATCTGCGCTTCAGCAAACAATACCTGCTCATATCAAGACAAATATGTATTTCATGAAAAAATCCAAAAATTCCATACAACACAATAATTATATGAAGTTATTATATACTAATCATCAATTTATCTCTTCAGGCTATGTGCTCTAATTAGAGTTTATCTATATCTACTTTCCATGGATTGTACTAAACATCATCTGATACCCACTATAATGCGCCGACCCTAGTTACCCAGAGTCGGTTCATTATTTTAAAAATTGGCATGATTACGATGAATCAAGACCCAAAGGACCGATTAGTTTAGTAGTCTTGGAAACAATATACCTACATAAGTTCAACATTACTACTTTAAAAGAAATACAACACTAATTTATTCCACTAGAATGATTCAAGCCTCCTAGATTATGCCTACAAGTGACTCATAACGAACTCCTTCATATCGTAGGAAAATGAAACATAAGAATGAGGTGAGCACATATTCTCTGTAAGGGTAAGTAATACAGTGGAGGATAAAATAAATATTAATCATTGTTAATAATTGAAAACATATTCCTTAAAGAATAATGAACATGATCAATTTATCACAGGAATTTTAAAAGAGTTAATAATGTCGAAATAAAACATAGTCAAGGGTGTTCTACTAGTCAAATAACCACATGAAATATTAATAGATAATCTCATAATGAATTAATTCATAATTCCACATATCATAACCACATAGTCACGTACTCGTGCCAAGACTACAAATAAGATTTTGTCAAGGCATTATGCCAAGACACTAGTTTGTCTCATGAGACCTACCGAGGCATCAAGGAGTAATAGTGGGCTCCACCTATCACATACTAAGTCCAATTCATTCCTCATATGAAATGTTTTAATCATAATATATATATTTGTATTAAAACTATCATACTAAATTTCAATAATATATCCAAAAAACATGAATGATATAAAAATACCACATCCACAGTCAAAAATAATTCATTCAATACAATATAGAATAATGTATTGTAATAGATTAACCTCAATCGATAATAATGAATGATATTGACATACATGAAAGTAATCATCAAAACTATTTGAGAGGAATATCCCCCTTTTTGTATTAAACATTTAAAAGTCACAATATTTTTCAAGAAGTCCTTTAAAAATATATTTTTTAATGAATGTTTCCCATACCACATTCAAACATTTAAAAATAATTTTAATTATAAAACATTAATGTCCATACAAATAAATCCTCAAAGTAATTTTTAAAACATGGAAAATAATGAAAATTTTTTAGAATAGAAAATCTTTAAAACATTTAAAATGATATTTTAGTTGGAGTTCCTAACCAAAAGTGAGACACATGAATAAAAATAATTAAGGTAATCATAAAATTATTATTACATGAGAATAAAGTTATTCATGATATACTATGTAAAAGTACATTATATACACCATATATAATTGAATTGGTGTATTACAATAAATAAGTCTCAATGGAATGTAAATTCAGATGAAATTTATTATAAATACTGTATCCATAAGTTAAGGATAAATCATGACATAATTATGTGTGAAAAATATAAATAAACTCAATATGATTGTATATTAACAGTAAACCAATTAGAGGACATTCACACATATTCTGGTAAAAACAACATTAATGAATTGGATGTTTAACTCAATAAATAGAGATTGAGTTAAGATTACTCTTATCAAGTTCATATCTATGACTTGAGAATTTATCAATGAAGTAATTATGTGTATAAAAATTTTATCCACAAAAAGGGTAGTGGAAATATCTACATGAATAATAAATAGTGATTCCCCCAATAATCCTGGGGTAAAATAATTAATGAGGTATGCGTAAAATAGATTGAGTGGAAATTGAAATTTTAAATTCCCTTACAATTTTTGAAATATACGAAACATACATCCCTTGAAAGAATGATTATAAAATGAAGATGTAAATTCCCATAAATTAAATTATATTAACCAAATAATAAAATAATTTGGATGTACATACAACACAAAAAATATAGTGGCTATATAGCTTTATTCTCAAGAGAATATGAAGTGAAATGAAAACTTTTTACCATGTTGTAATCAATCGACTCATGTGAAAAAAAGTTAATAACCACAAAATGAGTCACATAATACCATGAAAATAAGGATAATCAATATAATATATATGAAATGTCATTAAACAATACAACACATGCAATAAATAAGTGGCGAATGATGAAAATCTCACGAAATTAAAAGTGAGATAAGAAACCCCATACCTCAAGTACGACATGTATTATATGTTCTTTGTTCTTCTTGAATAATTAACATAAGTGAATTTCATCTTCATTAAGAAAATTTTTCATATTTGTTTTCCTTTTATATCACTTATTACCTTGGTATATAATTTATTAATTATTTGAGTTCATATTGGATATTTTTTCGATGTTCAAAACTTGAGTAAAAAAAGAACTTGTTATAATTATAATTTTTCCATGTGGTCCAAAGTCCATTATATCCAGAATGATATAAATGATTTAGATATAATATATATATATTATATTTCCAGTATATATATACATATATTTATTTATAAGAGTACATAACATTTGGAGATAAAAAATGAAATGTAATGTTTGTGGAGACGGTAAGTCGTACGTATGCATTAATGCTACTTTCATTTCTATTTTGTATTTTAATGGAATTAAAACGTAACTATACATTGGTATATTATAATTATAGTATAATAAAATATATAATATCCCTAATTCAGTCCTTTATACCTCTCACATAAGGCATTAACGAGTCATATCATTTTGAGGGGGCGGTAGTCCGCACATCCTCAAATGAAATTATCATGGTTTACATATAATAGAAACCATGAAATAATTATATAAATGGAAAATAATGAATCATAAAGAAAAAAAATAATATATATATATCATATATAAATAAAATTCAATGTTAATGTCCACCATGAGAAGTGGTATGATATAATCTAACAATCATCGTTTCGTGATACGTTAGTTTTACATCCACAGAAACAGTATGCTCTTCACACATTAGATGGATGTGCGTGGACGGGTAGTTCGAATCCTTATAATAATAACATCCAAGATTATTGAGGATACTGTTTTTTTATAAAATAATGTATTAAAATGTGTTTTGGGGGTTGGAGAAGTAAAACAAAACAAAAGAAAAGAAAAGAATTTAAGGGAAAGTGTTACCTTTAATTTGGTTAACTTCCTTTGATTTGAACCAAAACAACCTTTTGAAGTGCCTTCGGCCTAAGGTAAGGATTCTATAAGTAATAGGAGGATCTTGAACGATTAATTTGGAAGTGTATGGACATGAAAAGGGGCTTGAGAGGTTTGTGTAATGGGTTATAATTGGTGTCCTTTTATAAGGGGGGGTATGGGCTCTTTTGGAATGTGTGAAAATATTATTTTATAATAAAATCATTTTTGGTTTCTAATGGCTCCAAAATGAATTATTTAAAGTATATGGAGGGTATGGGTCGAAAAAATATCAACCAATAAGTTTTATACAGGTTTGGATCACTATATAAAATTTATCTTTTATATTTAACTCTTAGTTAACTAGTTTGGCATTTACCATGTCTCTTTGTAATTTTATATTATATTTATAATAAACATGCTATAAACATCCAAGAAAACCCCATGTGGTTCATTAATGACATATATAATATTATATAAGACCTTCTTCTGAACCTTAGTTTTTTTGAAATATAATATCAATTCATAATATAATATTTGTTTTAAAAACACTTTTATGTCAATTTTGATACTATTTGGTATTTTGTTTTTTATAAATTAATAACAACATAATAACTTCAAAAAAAATTCATCTATCAACCCCAACGTGTCATATTAAACTACAATATTAGTTTAATTCATAAAAGGTATCAAATTACATTTATTTGGTTATTTATAATATCAATTATTTTAATTATTCATTAATAGTGTAATTAATGTATCATAATTGTGTCATTACTAAATTTAACTATTTAAGGTCAAAAAATTATAAATAAAATACCATTATATATGAAATATTTTTATCTTTATAATTAATTTTTATAGTCGAATTTATCTTATGTATAACCCTATATTAAAAATGTTTTATTTATTAAACTGGGATTTTAACTGTTTTAACTCTTTTTTAAAGGAAATAATAATAAATGCCCTAATCTAATACAAGTGGACCAAATGGATCATATTTTAATCCTATGTTTGTTTTTTGTCGAATTAAACATATTAAATAGAATTAGGACATGTGTTAGGGTAATAATAATATCATTTTTACCCTTAATTACCCTATTTACTTTTAACCGTCCAGTTAAAAGTAAAAAGATACTATATACCAAAAATAATTATCATTTTATTGAACCATATTTTACTCACTGATAACAAATGTGTCTCTTGTATTTTTTATATTCAACTCACAGAAGTGGTAAAATTACGTTTTATGGGAATTTTCAATTGCTCCTAGGAGGTGGGTAAAAGACAGTAAAATGATCAATAAAATTTTTATATATCTAAAATTATTATATACTGACTCTAATGAATTACATTGAACTTATATAGTTATTATGTATCTATTTCGACATAAAACAATTTTAAATAAAATAAATAATTTTTTAAATAAAAATTTGGTTTTAATCTATAACTCAGGGTTTTCACTATTCATCAAAAATTGAAAGTTTTCAGAAAAATACCAAAAATTAACCCTAGGATAATTTCGATATTTTGAATCAAAAAAATGAAGTCCATTTAGAAGGATATTATTTATAAAATTTCAAAAATTTGGTATTACTATTCATAATGACTTGTTTGATTGGTTGTGGTGTGTTTGAACTCGAAGTTGCGTACAATGCAAGGAATTACATTATTCAAAGTGAAACGTATTGTGGATGCTTTCGGTGTTACAGTGCACCCCAGAATGGGGGAACACTATGTTTTACCAATGGCTGGGATTGAACATCATTGAGGTTTCCAACGTACCTTGTGTAGACGACAGAGATCAAAACCCACATAGTTCAAAGGGGTTATGAATTGGGGTGCACACAATAAAAAATGACCCAGATACATGATGGTGTATACACATGGAAAGAAAACCATCGCAATAGGGAGTCACATCAGTGGATGGATATGGATTTTACGGGTATTATTCATGGTTATATATCTAGGTTCCACAAGGAGAAACCTTGTGATGAATGTCATGATCTCACTGGGATGTGGTGGCATGGGTAAGAATCATGATGGATGATAGAGAGTTGACTGATGTAGAGGGAAATGAGATCGAACCGACGTGAAGACGATAATGATGTCGGGCTTGAGCCTTAAAGATACTGCCTATATATCCTTGTTGATGAAAATACAAGCCCGCGTAGTTCGGTGGGATGGAGGGACACCTAAGGTGGAGGCATGTGAGAATGGATGCATGGATGGGATCCAGAGGAAATAGAACCTCCATGTTCGGACATGATCTTCCTAGAACACATGGGATCATGGGATAGATTCGGTTGTGACATGAGTGTTTGGGATGAACCTTATGGAGGCTTCCTATGTATCCCCATGGTTGGGAATCAAAGACCACATAGTTTATCTGATGATAGCTTACCGTCGATAGGGGAATTAAATAGCTTACCATTAATTGGGTGACTTCAATGGAATACCACCGAATTGTTATGACAATGGCATACCGCTGAATGGGGAACATAGTGGCTTACTACTACGTGAGGATCACAACGTCTTACCATTGGGTAGAGGTTCACAACGGCTTACCATTGAATGGGGGACAATTTAGTTTCATTCAAGGTGATGGTGGACCGACGTGGATATGGATGAGACCAATGGGTGTATGGATTGAACCATAAATAGGATTCTAAAGTACCTTTCATTTGAAAGGATCAAAGTCCATGAAGTTTGGGATGGTGTGAACCAATATGAAGGGGGTCGGAAGCAATGGTTGTTCGGATTGAATCTCTTGAAGGCTTCCTACGTACCATACCCTGGCAAGGATCAGTGTCCGTGTTGTTCGAGAGGGATTTTGTTGAATCGATGTGAAGATAGTCAGCACAAATTGGTTTTGGGATTGAACCTCAAGGAGGATTCCTACGTACCTTGCATTGGAAAAGATCAATGTCCACGTTGTTCGGGATCGTGTGTGGGGATTACTCTCTACGATGCCCGAATATGATGTCATGGTCACTGTTTACATTAAGTTCACATGAGTGATTCTCAGTGTGAGAAATAAAAGGCAATGATAGACCTAACGATCATGGTGCATCTAAGAAGGTTTGTTAATGGGTCTTACACATGAAATCTTCTTGGGAGATGCTATAAATATGCAATAGTCAATGTGGGTATGGCATGGATGTTCTTCGGGTACCGTTATGAAGATGAAATGGTGAATGGGGCTTACACAGGGGATATTCCTGAGTGCCGCTAGGGAGCGGCATTGGTGAATGAGGATTACGTAAGGATTCTTCTTGTGAGACACTATAGAGCGACAATGGTGACTGGGGATTACACAAGGAAGATGTCCGAGGGTTGCTATTGAGAGGCAATGGGGAATGAGGATTACACAAGGAATCTTCCCGGGTTCCACTATGGAGTAGTAACACAGGGGTCTAATTCAATGAAGATGCCCATGTGCCACTATGGATTTCCAATGGGAAATGTGGCTTAAGCATGGAAGCTTCCAATGTGCCGCTATAGAGTTGAAATGGACGTTGAGTATGCAAGGAAGATGCATAGGTGTCTTCTTCATGTCAGGTCATGAGGGAATCTCAACACACTGGTGGGGTGAGGCGTATAATTGAGGTAAACAATTATGCACTAGTGCACAAGAGGGATAATGCCAATGGAATTAGAATCTATTCAAACAATGGGAGATGAAAAGTGTGAATCACATTCATGACACTCTGAGTGCAATGAGGGTGGCGTGGTGATGGAGGATAAATGTTGACTGGGTTCGAAACACATCATCTATATTGTGTTAGCTTGAAATGGGGAAAAAATAATGAGGGTTGACTATTGGTCATGTTAGAAACATTGGTTGTCTCATCCAAAGTCCTATTGGGAATTGGCCCATGATGGTAGGTGAGCCGATACGACATGAGACCGGGAAGTTAGGGGGTACCTTCATACATGGAAGAGGATGAGGATTTGAATGAAGGACACACAATGCATGTGACGGAGAAATTGAATGTTTGAATGCATTCCAATGCTCTTGATAATATTACACTCTATTCTATGAATGAGGTACCTTATTATTTGCACATAAGGAATATCTTATTTCGAACTAGGGGAATCCTATTATTGAATTATAGTCTATACTACAACTAATAGTCATGTAGAGGGGACTGTATGTATCTTATTCATGGAGCATAAGGAATGTCTTATTTAGAGAAAGATTCATCCTATGTTTGGAACATAGGGTGTACAACAATTTATAGTAATGTCGAGAGGACACTAGCATCTTATGCATGGATCATAAGGCATCACTTCCTTGGAGTAACAAGATACAGATATTCGTCATATAAGGTGAAATACAGTTTTTAGTCATGTAGATAAGACTATTAGGAATATTATGTTTGTAGAAGAATGAATCTCTTGTTTGGAGAAAGAGGAATCATTTTTTTGGCACATAAGGTATACTACAATTTATAGCCATGTAGATTGGACTATTTGCATCTTATTCTTGGAGCACAAAAAATCTTTTGTTAAGAGCAAGAGGCATCCATTATTTGGCACATAGGGTTTACTATAGTTTATTGTCATGTAGATAAGACTATTAGGCATAAGGAACCCAATAATGGATGTTGTTGGGACTGAAGAAAGAAATTCCCTTTCCGGGTTCAACCTGGCATAGGACCCAAGTGATAGGTTTTTGATGAGTTTCATGAGGAATGGTTCGACTCAAGGTACCTAGGCAATTGATGATGAAAATATGAACTCTGACATTGGAAAGAGAACCAAGAGGAATATTTTGATTTAAAGTATTTCATGGTATGAAGAGAAGTATCTCAAATCATTGTATTCCATAGGATGAAGGTGCATGCACAATGGAAAATCATGAATTCCCGGCCTGAAATGTTCATAGTGACACTCTCCAATTATCATGGGCTGATTGATGGTAACGAATTGACTAGCCCAGAGGAATGGGACCATATCCCAACACTGAGGCTGAGTGGGGGGGGGGGGGAAGCCCCCACGGTATGGACCGGTGGGTGCGAAGGTAGGAGCTTCATGTAGGATATGTCTTCTTGAAGTAGCTTCAGAGAGAAAAGGGGCTCGTGGGAGCATGAGGTCTCTTGAAGCCGCTTCACGAAAGAATGCTGCTCACGGAGGATGGACTCATGAAGCATAGGGGCTCGTTGAGAAATGCATCATGCAGAGAAAAGCATCTGGTGGAGGAAAGAGTATCAGGGAGCAATGCATCTCGTATAGAAAACTGTCTCACAGAGTAAAGACTCATCCAGATAAAAAAGTCTCGTGGAGAAAATCATTTGGTGGAGAAAAGCCTCTCATGGAACAAAAGCATCTTTTATAGCCCCTTTTGAAGGGAATCACATCGTGGATTTTGGGAGCTCCGCAAAATGGGAGATCTTCCACCCAAGGGGTGGTGTGACCGTCGTTATAAAGATATGTGAGATGTGTATTTATAGCTGATGGAGGTTGGCAGAGCATGCCGCAAAGTAAATAGTGCTCCACAACTCGAGGAAGTTCTCTCTAGTTTCTCTCAATCATGGAGCAGACCGTGATCGAACTTCATGGTGCTCGAGAATGATCTGGTCTAGTTCCCTGAAGTTCATATTAATCGTGGAGCCGACCATCATCAAGCATCGTGGCACTCATAGAGGCTCTGATAATGTTCCCACCAGTTCATTGTAATCATGGAGATGACCATAATCGAGTACTGTGGTGATCATGGAGGCTCTGGTCAAGTTCCTCCGCTTTGCGATCGTGGAGGGAGCTTCATGAATGGGCTACGCGAACTAGTTTTTCCCCCCAACATGAGAACTCCATAACTCTAAAGCTGTAACTCTGTTCGGGCTATACGAACTATTAAGTATACTATTTTCAAATGGGCTACGATAATGGATTATGTATGGAAGAATTTGGAACAATTTTTGGACATGTTTCGGGTGCCAGCTTCCACGAAGAAAACAACAACAACAACAATGCAACGATCTGAGAATTGTTCATGTCTGGCCAATCCATTCACATTGGAGTTTTAAAACAAGTTGGGGTGGTTTTAATATTCAATCATATATAACCCCAAATACAACTCCATAATCATGTAACCCTTCCATAAAGAAAAACAACCCATGGATTATACTGTTAGTGGTTTGATCTATGATCGGTGTTTAGAAAGAAGTATCGGGGAAACAATTTCATCATGAAAAAACCCTAACTTGACGTTGGATCATTCATTATTGAAGATCGTGCCATTATTTTCATTGCTCGATAATCCAACATTTGTTTCTTCTTGTCAATCGTCACTTGCGAATGAAAAATCTCCAACTGATTTGTGCATTCTGTGATCGTTACAATTATTCGTCCTCTCCTAAACCATTATAAGCAGAAAACTTGTTTCAGCATTTCTATTGTTATTCATTGTAGTGTCGTTACACTTATTCATTTATGAAACAACATTTTAGTTAATCATTGGATGCAATTCCATTACCTTTCTACCAAATTATAATTTCAGATAAAATAATCATTAAGGATTATTTCATCTCCCTTAAGGAAAATTATTTATTTTATTTTTCATAAAAAGTCAAAAAAACAATCATTTTTTCTTGACCATATAGGTCGATGTTAATTCCTTTCTGATGTAAATTCATTGTTCCAAATTCAACAATTTCCTCTGATTTTTTATCTGGGTACACATTTAGTTTTTTAAAAAATCTCCCCCTTGCTCTATTTTAAATAAATTAAATGTTGTTCAATCTCTTATTTCAGGCACACAGAGCCTCAGAATAATGTTTCTTCTAAGCATGTGTCCATGAAATAATACCATATATTTAAAATAAATAAATATAATTATAGGAAATTCCATTAACCCCACAATTATGGATTTAAATAATTTTAAGTAAAAAAAGGCAAAACAAAAAAAATCAGGGTACTGAGCAAAGATCTAAGCCTCCCCCTCCCATATTCTCTCCTAGAGATTTCCATGATTCCACTGAACACGCATGAGAGTAATATTATGTCCATTTTTGATCTGCTCCTCTTAATCCTCAATATTTTTCAGAGACTCCGAAAATATCACCTCATCATTAATTTCTAACTCGCCCCCATCGATGACATTCGATGGATCAGGCGTGTACCTCTCGATCTATGATAAATTTTAGACATAATTCTCTCAGTGCCTCTTTTGAGGAAGATATAAGAAGTAGAAAAATTATCCAACTATAAACAAAATCTTTACTGGGACGATGAATCCCAAAGAAAACATTCTTCCCTAGCCTAATCTATAGAATTCCCATTTGGGTGATACCAGGGGAATACATGGTCTCCCTCCTCAAACTCCAAAGGCCTCTATCTTCTATTAGTAGAAGATTTATATATTCTCTTTAGAGTACTCATCCACTCCTGGATGACCTACCCCTTCTCATTGGTATCCCTCACCTACTATGGACCCATGAGTGCTGACTTACTTTGGCCCATCCAACAAAATGAAGATCTGAATGGTCTCCCATAATGTTTCTCAAACAGAGCCATAACAATGTCGGAGGGTGAGATTTTTTTTTGTATGTAAACTCCACCAGTGGTATATGATCCAACCAACTATAATCGAAGTCCAAGATTCATGCATGAAACATGTACTCTAAAAATTGGATAGTCCTCTTCGTCTGACAATATATATCAGGTTTGAAAGATGCGCCCATATGAAGATTAGTCTTGACCACCTCTAGCAATCCTTTTCACAACCAAGATGTAAATTGATTGTCTCAATCAGATAGTATCATAGATGCGAACACCTGGAGTTAAACTATCTTCTACACATAGTTACGTCCCAATATATATAGAGAACCTAATTCCTTGACGCATAGGAAGTGGGATGACATGGCAAGTTGGTAAAAAATCTACCAAATAGAATCATGCCCTTGGATGTGCGGGGTAAAACCATCATGAATTCCATCGAGATTCCATCTCACTTCCCCTTAGACACCTCATGTGGATGATTCAATCCTAATAGAACATGATGATGTGCCTTCACATGCTGATAAGTGAGGCGCCACAAAATGAACTCTTAAACTTCCTTCCTTATCCCCATCCAACAGAATTGACATCAGAGGTACCATTCCATATTTTCCATTCCTAGATATACCAAAAACTCTATTGAAACCTCTTAACGTGAAACCAGTGGTAAAATAGTTCTCCATATCAAAAGGTATTTGTGCCCTACACCGATGAAATTATTATAATGATATTATATTGAGGTCAAATTAGCATGACAGGACTCATAGTTAACATCCAAAATTTGTACCTCCCAAACTAGAATTATGAGTGGAGGAGTGATAGACATAATTTGATGATGAGATAATCCATATGCATCTACATTGGATATCTGCATCATATATATCTTCTCTGATGCCTCACTAAGAAACAGCAAACAAGATATCCTACTGAGTGTGTCTGCAACCATAATCCCCTTCCAAAGGGTATAAAATATCATGGACATATAGTCCTAAAGGATCTCTAGACACCCCCCAAATTCATCACAATTTTGACGATTTTTTATAATATATACTTGATAATTTTGTGGTCAGAGTAGACGGTAAACTACTCACCCATAAAGTTGTGTCACCACATCATCAAATCGTAGACCAATGCTACTAGCTCTAGGTCGTGGGTTTCATAAATCTGGTCATGATGTCTCATCTAACATGAATAATTAGTTATCAATTATTTCCCAAGAAATAGTAAACCACACAGTCTGGTACCTAATGTGTTATAGAATACTAAATACCCAATGCCCTCTACTTATCGTCTCATGATAGGGGCACTCATCAGTCTCTGCATCAGCTCATAGAAGCACTGTTGTCACTTCTATATCCATATAAAGGGATATCTTTTCCATGTAAAATATAATAAGGGTAACAATACACTTGAATAATGGAGCATGAACCTCCATTAGTACCCTATAAGACCAAAGAAACTGTGTACATCAGTCACGCTCTTGGGTGGTTACCAAGAATGAACCAACTCTATCATTTCTGGATTCATTTAAACTCTAGAGTCCCAAATGATGTGTCCTATAAATTTTAATTCATATATATTTAAATTAAATATTGATACCTTACCATAATACAGGTTCTCCTGGAATGTACTTATGACTATTTTTAGGTGTGTATCATGCTTCTCCTTGGACGCCGATTTAACCAGGATGACATCAATGAAGACCCTGACGAACTGGTAAAGGTGAGGCTGGATGATCATATTCATTAGTTTCATTAATGCTACTGGGGAAATGTTTTCACTAAATGGAATCACCAAGAACACATTGTGTTCATATCGACATTTGAATGATATCTTTGTTACTTCATCAACCCATACTTGTAGCTGGTTATAACATGATTTGAGGACTATCTTCGAGAACAATTTCTCTCCCTTCAGCTGATCAAGGAGTTCATGAATTCTTGGAAGTTGATACATGTTCTTCATGGTAATCTATTTCAGGAAATGTATGTCCACGTAAAACCTCCAACAACTGTCTACCTTCATGAAAAACAATTCTAGGGCTGCTCATGGTGAAAGAATAGTCCTCACAATGCACTTCCACTACAAATCCTCTAGCTTTTCCAAAAATTCACGAAGCTCTGTAGGTTCCACATTATATGATAGTGTGGATATTAGTGTCTTCCAAGAGTATAGATCAATTCAGAAGTCAACCTCACTACAATGGGTCATTGTAAAACATCTTCAGGGATGATTTCTTTGTAATCATCCATGTCTATGGGAATGTGGGGACTCTTATTGTCAACTTCTCTGAGTGTGTGTCTATCCAACTGATTAGTGATCAGATTCACCATCCCATGAGAATTTCCATCACGTAATTCAAGGGATTACTTCTCATAGGTGAATGAAAAACTAGTACAGTCCTCATAGACAAACCACAATCTATGCCTAACACTGTCGAATTGAGAAATAACTGTGGATAATCAGTTCATAGCATAGTTGATGTTGTAATGATCCAACGACACTACATGGATATCCCAACCGAATCTTTCTCCACATTATGTAAGATTAAACTACTGGAACTAATGTGTAATCATACAATCCCTTCATGTAGGAGTCTCTAATCATAAGGATTGAACAACGGTTCTAAGCGCCGAACAAGGTCTATTGAAATGAAAGAGTGACATGAACCTGTGTATATTAAAACAAATGATAAGGTGCAGAAGACACTATTCATACCTCTAATCATCTCTGGATAACCTTGGTCGTTGGCCTCCATCGCCTTTATCTGGCCTTGACCCATTCAATCAGCTCCCTGATCCCATTTGCTGTCTACCTATGGGTGGTGGTGGTAGCACATAAATCCTCTACCCACAACCCCCTATTATGTCGGCCACATAACCACATCCAATACCTTGGGTACCACCACAATTTAACCTCTTAGTCGATGGTCCCCCAACTATCTATCAGTTTTTTAAGCGGAATTTCGGGAAATCAATGTCTATGTTATCCTGCACGCAGCCCGAGTAGCATAACCTAACACTCTAATGACTCCCTTCGCCATGGGGTCTTGTACCTCATATACAACATCCTGAGTTCATCCCCAAAAAATCATAGCCATCTTGGGACACTGAATCTACTATTTTTTACCCATAGATAAAGACTCTATTAA
Organism: Viscum album; assembly: GCA_963277665.1. Classification (NCBI taxonomy): domain Eukaryota; kingdom Viridiplantae; phylum Streptophyta; class Magnoliopsida; order Santalales; family Viscaceae; genus Viscum; species Viscum album. Next base: position 1,666,815,364 of record OY728137.1, read on the forward strand.
CCGGGGTCTACTAGTATCCCCTAATGCCAGCATTTTCAATACCATGAAGCTCTCCAAGATTAGGGCTCCCTCCAGCACCCCAGACTAAGTAGGGTTTCTAATCGATACCACATAAACCATACTATTTTAATGTAGAACATTCTCAAAATCACGATCCTTGAATAATTGGTATCTCACCCTATCTAGGGAGTTGCATGAAATCCACGTGAATATCACTGAGTGCTTTGTTACTATCTTTCCACACAACTGTAGGTGCAGTAGTTATTATTTGTGCAATGAGCGCAACAACAATAGAATGAAATCCCCTCTGAAGAGGGTATAAATGTATATCTAGGTGATGGATTCCTTATCATGTGTCTCAATAATCATGCTCCACCATCTCCCATCTGAACCCTAAAGAAGGCTCATAGTTAGGATCATAATTTGTTCAAGAGGTGTTCCCACAAGACTGAAGATTCAATTAATATCCTAGATCTAATCATCTACCACCTATGTATTAGTCTCAACTCTGAACCTTGGAGGCCTCTACCATTGGATCTCATATAATTCCATGATCCTATGTGAATCCTGTACCAGTAGGGCCAGTATCAACTGCTGACCAATGGGTGGTGCAAGAAATGGTGAACCTCCCCATGGGGTCATCTCCAATATATTTTACTGTATTAATTCCTCATCCCTAGGTGGTCCATCCCCATGGTCATCCACTATAATCCTTGCAGGATGTCTTTGTGGATAAATCATGTAACAGATCAATATAAACCATGGTTAATATGTTTTACCTGGTTAGCTGACTCAAGAAGGATATTTGGAAACACTCAGAATCATATATATGCATGGAACCATTGTTTTCATGTAACAAGGAATGATGTATAATTTAGGGTCCTGGTGTGTGGATATGTCTACTGCCGCACCAACATTGGACTCCCCGATCCTGAATGTCAATCATTGAACATTCAACACTATTGCCTGAAAATAAAACAAATGAATCTTAGTCTTTAATGTAGAACTGACCCCATCATATACCATTTTTTCATGACCTGTCACATGGGGACCATTCCTCAACTAACCTAATCCCTTCTCCCAATGGTCAGGGGATGGAGACTAACATCGATGGATTGATCATGTATATGGGAGTAATTTTTCGAGTACTTTTACACACACCAACTCACAACCCCATCCCATAATGATGAAAAGCAAAACATACCTTCCAAAAAGACGACCACTAAATGTAGAAGTAAAAGTTGTAATTAAAATTGGGAATAATACAAAACAAACAAAAGACAAGTTGTAAACAAGGGAGTACAAGGTCTATGATTATACATCCGCATTAAACCCTTCCTAAAGGGTCTGTGTAGATTAACTACCAGAAGTCGTAGGAGTAAGCATTGAATATCCGATATCATTGGGAACTGTATTGTCCAAGACCACCAAGGTCTTAGAAAATGAATCAGTCATATTTATAAGAAACAGAAGGTGTAGTAGAATCCTGTGTAGTGGTGAGTAACAGAATACTCAATATGGACCTCAATCCATACTGAAAGACCAAAATGGAATAGTACACACTATGAATTGTCAGCTGACATAGGTATAACTCAATGTATATAAAAAAATATTATAATTAAAAATTCATAAAAACTTGTAATACTAAGGGACTCATCCCTGGTGTATCAATGTGGTTTGTTCGGCCATAGAAGTCTTCTCATTTGTCGGGCCACAAAGGTCCACTCAGCTACCAGGCCTCTAAAGTCTAATCATCTTCTGGTCTGCTGAGGTATTCTTGGTTATTGGATCACAATGTTCCTCACATATGCCATTCCACAAAGTTCTTCTCATCAGATATTCCAGTGAGGTCTTCTCTTCACTTCCTTTTGATCATAGCCATCCATCGTATTACCACTCATTACGTGTTTGATTATCAGAGAATTTACATCTGAAGCCATCAGTAGGAAATCAACTTCTATAGAAATTCACTGGGATTCTGCTAAATGGAATGACTCTTCGCAAGGGAACTAACACATTAAATTGCTCGTAAATCATACACAATGTTTTGATTTGTTGTTTGGTTTATAGAAAATGGGCTAGTTGGGTCCAGGTATCATCTGAACCGGTCAGAACAGCCAAACCCAACCCATATTGGACTCGTCCTGTTAGGCCGATCCTAAATCCTCCCCATGAGCTTTCTCCCGGCAAGAGGAAGCAGGCTCGCAGTGCCTCCCTCCACTCAACGGGTTTCTATGGTGTTCACCATGATAGTTTAGGTGGAACGCGACCATAAAACAACATGATGTGGTGTCGCTCTCCTCGTATACTCATTTTGTCATCAACTCTCATTTTTGGCATCTTGATACACCTCCTTCATCCCCCTGCTATGGGATTTTTCTTCCACCACAACATGTGCCACCTCCTACATATGGCCGCTAGCTCCCAGGTAGTCACTTATACAGGCCACCAGGTCATCTCCAGGGGTTGGTTTTCTAATCTGTGATCATATTCAGGATCCCCCGGTCATCTAAATCACTACTGTTGTCTCAAGGATGTCTTTTCATAAATTCAGGGGGTTCATTCAAGAAAAACACAAGAACTCCCAGAATGGAGGGATCATAGACATGTTCATATCGGCCTATTCCCTTTGCGTTAGATTTTGATATTAATTTGGAGTGGTTTTAAGATTCTATAATGTATAACCATGAATAAAAATCACCACGATCAAGTAACCATCCTGAAAGAAAAAAAGACACGTGGATCATAATATTTTTGGGCGGATCTGTATTCACTGTTTATAAATAAATAACCGGGAACAATTTCAGCAAGAAAAAACCCTACCTCGATGTTGGATAAATCATTGGTGAATATCGAAATGATGCATTCATCACTCTACAATTCATCTTTGGTTGTCACTCGCCGATTGTCCCTCCCTAATGCCAAAACTATAAATGTTTAGAGTGGTCATGTATCCTGCTAATGACTAGTCCTCAGCTAAACCATTAAAAGTAGAAAATGTGTTCTAATGATTCTTTTATGTTTTTCTACAGTGTCATTGCAGTTATTCATTTATGAAATAGTGGTTTGGTTGTTCTCAAGTTGAAATTCCATTATGTGGCCAAAAAATTAAAATTATAATTATAATAATAATTATGGTTTAGTTTAAATCCATTAATAAAAATATTTTATATTATATTTCTAAAGATGTCCAAAAATATCTTTACCCCTCGACGTGTTTTGGTCGAGGTTATGTCCTTTAATAGGAAAATTCATTGTCCCAGAAATAGATATTCCCTCATATTTTTAATCAGGGATCCCATTTACATGTTTTAAAATACTTCACTTGCACTATTTTATATAAACATAAAAAAATTTCAAACCCACATTCTGGGATCACTGGGCCTTAGAATCATTTGTCATCTGGGTGTGTGGCCTCAAAATTATTTTATACAAATTAAAAATAAATATATGAAATTGTGGGACATTACATAATATTTAAGTACTTAAAAATTATTACACCCAGAAAATATCATAATAAAAAATGTTCATATATAGAAATGATTTCACTCTGGATAATCGTACATTGAAAGATCATACACTTCATATCGTAATCAAGATGAGTTGAATGATTGACTGATTTACTTTTAATTTTATTTGATGTGGGTTTTCAACTTGGTAAAAACAATTAAATGAGGAAATGAGTCTAAAAATGTATTTATCCATTTCAAAAGGGTTGAATTATTTGGTACGTTTAAATCTAGGTCATAAGAAGAGGAGAAAATAATGTTTTGAATCTCATCTACGTCAGAAAGAAAAATAGAGAAGGGGATTGTTGAATGAATTTTGAATGGGGTATTGGGCATTCAAATTAAATATTTTCATTCAAATAGGTTCTGATAATCGTTTTCTAAAAAATATAATGGTATCCATTTCATCATAAATTTGTTTTCAAATGATATAGAGCTCCATATTGATGAAATTAGATTGAGAAAAACTAAAATCATATATTCAAATCATACTAACGAATGAAATGAATGTATGAGAATGTGGATTATGTGTGGAATAATCGAGAATCATCAAGAAGCATTGACGAAGTGATAATTTCTATGAGATTTTAGAAGAAATTTCATTTTTGGAGAATTTATGTGATCTGGGGTGTTATTAGGATTCCCACCCAGGCCCTATTTTGGGACCCGTAAAAAATTAGAAATGATTAAAATACATGACTAATGATGATGGACTGTTCACCATAGTAGGGAGAGAAGCTCTATGTTTTAGAGAGAAGATGTATTCGTAATGATATTTTTTTAATGTGATTTTAATGGAGTAGTGAATGAAGATATATGATCATAGCATGGTATTCTGCTGATCAATGTTATCAGAATTTAAAATAATCATCTATTCATTATATTTCTCTTGTCAATTGTATTTGGCTGATCATTGTATAAGTCTAGATTAATTAGCATTGGGATTTCTGTATCATTTTACAAATATCGATGAATAATCATACTGGTTTTTCCATACTCAGGGACTAAAGTGGTATAGATATGATTGTATTATATTGTGTTGAATGAAAATCAGATATGGAATAGTAGTATCTGGGATAATCGCACTTGAAGGAATTATACCTAGAAAATCAGTCCCAGAAAAATGGACTGTGTTTTCTTCAAACATATTCCATGTGGTACATAGCTTTATTCTTTGTATAGAATTAATGAATAATATTTTAGTTGAATACAATTGGTTGAATGAAAAGAAGCACATGATACATGTGTTGGTACATAAAAATTGTATTACCATGTTTGTGTTAAGAGGGTGCACATGTACTGATGGGATTTCTACATTGTGCTACACAAGTGAAAGGGTATATCCTACTTGTTATAATACATGGATAGTTTTTGACTTGATTGTATGATATTTTTTAATTTAAAAACCATACCAAGTACATAGAAATTATTATTGAATAATGATCCTTCATAATATTTGTATTCCACTGGATCCATGGTGGATTTTTTTCTACAGGGAATTTAATCATAATCAGGAGTTGACGGTTGTTTCAATGGAATGAAACCACAAATGAAATAATGATTTTCATAGATTCACCCATCCCCATGTATGTTATACAATTACCCTTACTCGAAAATAAAAATAGTGTTGATTATAATGACTATTTACAATTACTAGTGGATGGGAGTTTAATATAATGGTTACAAACATCATCAATGACTAAATAATTCATTTTTAACTAATAATTTTAAACATTGAAAATTTACATATTTTACTATTCATCATATGGTCATCAATTTATGAAAAATACATTAAATTTACCCAATCAATTTTCTAAGGTTTATATTTAAAAAAGTGACTCCGTTTTATTAAAATAATTTTAGAAATATGCGAAAAGTAATTTTTAATTTAAATAACCATTTATTAAAACAAAATAATTATTTTTATATGATTACATATTTTACGACAAATTGGAAAATTAAATATGTTCCCATAAAATTATTTTTTATTTATAATACTAGAAAATATTTATCTATTAATAAAAATTAAAAATATTTTTTAAAAAATAATTATATTAGTTATAAAATTTTAAATAAAAATTTACACCTCATAAAAATCAAACACTAAATTTATAATTTTTACAACATGTATTTAATTATTTTGATGATATAAATATATTTTATTTTCATTTATGAGATTACTAAATTTTATTTAGATCATTTGTAGGTGATTTTATTATTAGAATAGATAGAATAATATTCCTAATAGTCATAAAATTGTTCCAACAACATTTATAATATTTAATAGTATATCAATATTCATTTACGTTTGGCGTTGTGTGTAAGGTATGTTAACTAATAATGTGAATTAATTTCAGAATGCACATAGCGTAAAATAATGGAGAGTTATATTCTCCCCTTCATTAAATATTTCATCCTCATAATATTTATTCAATATTTCCTTCTAAAAATATCTTGGACGTTCTTCTTCATAACATTATCTATTTCCCATGTTTATTATTTAATTTTATGGTTACTCAATAAATCTTATACCAGCCATGTCATCCAATTTCTCAATACCTGATATCTAGTTTTAATAATCCTGATATGATATTCATTGTATGTCAAATCACATTCCATTCTAATTTCATTATAAGAGAGTAGATGTGTTGATTTTTGGAATATACTTCTTCAAAAATGATTTATATAACACATAATGAACTTTGGAGTGACTTGGTGGCATTGCTAAATGGAAATATATATGTCCAAATCATTATATAATTTTAAATGGCTATATGTACTTGGGGCTTAGTTTCCAGTTCTTATTGAACCTGATGACAACCTCCAATATAGATATTTTCAGAAACATGATCTCCCACTTGAAATTATGAATCCTTTGTGAATATGGATGCATAATTCCTAATTAATTCATTAGGAAATAGTAATACGAACTGTGATATTATTAATCATTTTTTTATCTTCAATTTTTATTGGGCCTATATGTTTCCTCTCACTAACATCATCCCAAACTGATGGAGTTTGAAATTTCTTCCCATATAGTGCTTTATATGATGCCATATAAATATAAGAATGAAATCATTTATTTTATGAAAAAAAAATAGTCCCCCAAACCATGAAATACATGTGACCGTGATCTAATCATGTACAATTGTGTTTGAACAAACACATTATATGGTCTAACAGTTTGGGGGTGATATACATTATGTAATTGATTCTTTGAATCTGAGGCCTATAGATGAATATTTTCAATTTTCTAGGTAAAATTGGAATCTCAATCAGAAAAAATTGATAAATGTTCTCCATGAATTATTAAAACATCAATAATATAGATTCTAGTAAAGAACTCAAGAGTAAAATACTATCTTATTTTTTTGAAAATATTTTTATCATGTAAGTTGAGCAAAATTAACACATATTATATAATTCTTTCTTGTTGCCTTTGGAAATCCTATTACAATTTCCAAATTAATGCCTTCCCAAATACACATAGGAATGGGTAAAGGTTTCATGAATCCTTTAAGATTTTGTCCCTCAACATTAATTTTTTTATCTAGTTAATTTTATACTTATTCCTCAATTTCCCATATTATATTATCTAACAAAAATTTGACATCAGATAGATATATATACTGGTTTTACCTTAGAGTATAGAGAAATTTTATATTTTATTTTCATCTAATAGTTTCATTTTTAGCTTGTGTTGATATAACACATATAAACTTTCCAAAATTTATAACTTCATCCCCATACACAATGACTACTAATTTTCTTACACTATTTATATTTTTGAAAATTTCCATCATCATATTGTTATGTTTAAATATTTTCCAATAAATAGGGATCACTATAATTTGAAAATGAATGATTGTTCCCCATCATTAAAAAATATCATATCCATATTCAAAGAATACATAACCATATGATACATTTAGCCACTCATATTGGTTAAAAGTCAATGACAATTCATTCTAGATGACTATTGTACATTATTTGATATTCTTATGTGGTAGTGTGCTGAAAAAAAAACCATTTTTTTTATCTTGATCCATCATCTTTTCCTCATAATTTTTTCTTTCTAGGGAATGATTCATTTCAAACTATTTTGATCCATAAATATCTCATATATTTCACAGTATAGATATTGTCTCCAAATCATCAGTGAAAAAATTACGACTGCTAACTGAATATCATGTGTTGGATAATTTTTTTCACTAGTCATCAAATGCATTGATAGCGATGAAATAAATATATCATTTTTTATAAGGAAACTACTCATCCATTTATTCACTACTTCATTATATATCAATATCCCATCATTTCCAAATTTTAGAGAAGAACTATAGCATCAAATAATAATCTCTTCAATTATTTATAACATTATGCACATTATTTTTCCATATAAATGTAACCCCTTTACGTGCGAGCATGACTAATTGTCCAAAAAATGGAATAAATTATAAATGAATGACTGATTGTAACCTAGTTAGAAAATTAATGAAGAAACATTTATTATGTACTTTTTAATATGACATTCATTAATTTAATATCCTTAATAGATCAACTGAGATTACAACATTAGAGATAATATGGGAATGAATCTATATATATTAAATTCAGAAATCAATATTGTAAAATATTCCATTTAACTATTTGATATTGATATTTATATAAATAATCCTTACGATATTCTCATGGTCTTCATAGATTATAAAATAAACTAGAACATGATAAAATAAAAAAATTATTCAATCCATTCCTTTAATACTCAATTAATTAAATCCATGAAAACCAAAATTGAATTAGCCAGTAAAAAAATAATTTATGTAAACTCATATTTTCCACACCTCATCCAAAAACATTTCTTTATAATACCATCCATTATTTCCCACAATTTATGATACATATTAAGAAGTTTAATCATAAATAAATATTAATGTCCATGAATTTGATCATATAAATCATCAATTTGAGGAAAAAGAGATGCTTTATTAATTTTCATAGAACTAATTTCCCTATAGTGAATGAAAACCCGCATTGATCCATATGTCATCTAAACAATGTGAGAATGGGCTTGCCAATGGCAAACACTGGGGAGAATAAATACCTTATTACTTAATTAGTCCAATTGCATTTTCATCTGTACTAATTACATTATGGTAATTATATATAGATTCATTTATGCTGGTCTTGAATTAAGAAATTAAATAATTGTAAACTCATATTATAATTCTTGGGGGGTTTTTAGGTAATTCTTCATGAAATAAATCAATTTATTCATGTACATTTGGAACATATTCAATTTAATAGTTACATAATTATACCCTAGATGTTTTTTTATCATACACCATAAGAATATAATTTTTTAGAGATATTGGTGGTGGACATAGATATGAATTAAATGATGAAATTTTAGCACTAATGATAGAGAATTTAACAACTTCTGGAAAAACTGCAATTTCATTCTATTTGAAATAAGTATTTTCATAATATTTTAAATTTCAGTCTATACTAAGGATTACAGCTAAGTCAACCATATATTTGATTGTAAAAAGAGAAAATAAATTACAATTATTTTCAATAACAGGGTATATGTGACACATTATAATTTGAATATGTATTCTCTTAGGTGTTTTTGCTGACAACTACAATATTGAATAAAAATAAAAACAAATATTTTCAATGGAAAACTATATAGATATAAAAAATAGGGATTATCTATAATCAAACTATCTATTGGATAAATTTAATTATATGAATAATATGCCTCACACTACATCATGGGTTAATATACCTCCGCTATTTTGATCATATATGCTTGACCATGTCCCCTTTTCCACTTTTTTGGGTTGATTCCCTAGACTTGTGTGACATTTATTTGAATAATTTACCACTTCAATAAAAATTAATAATTTATCATTATTTATTTGTTCTTTCTATTTAATTCAATATATATATTACCACATTCAATACAAGTATATAAATCTCTTATGCAATTAAGTAATTTCCCCAAAGGATTATTTCCAAAAAAATTATATTAATTTAGTCATTCCCTTAAAATTATTTGAATATTTAACTTTTTTAATAGTTATTGTCACGACCCGCCTTCACCAAAAGGAGGGAAGGGTCAGCAGGTTGCCAGGCCCTTCCTTCTTTGAGTTGAAGGAGAGATAATGACCCCCGAAACCCGCCTTCAATAGGTCCCGGAGTGGCGACTAGCACCAAGGGTATAGGAAGTTCTCGCAAATGGAAGGCATTACCCTTTTTATTTTATAGGATCGAAAGATAAGAAGGAGAAAACCCAACAACACCAAGATAGAAAGAAAAGTAAAGCCAAAAGTAAACCATTCCCACATGCATGTTTAAATAGTTTACAACAAAGTACAAGTACAAAAGGAAAAGAAGCTCTCAAGTACAATACCAAAAGAAAACAAAGGTACGACAACAGCGACAACTCCAACTGTCCGACTAATAGGGTCCCGCGCAGCCCTGGTAGTCCTCCTGGAAACCTGAAAGTAAACGTAGGGTGAGCATACAAGTACACTCAGTAGGGAAAACCAAGACTCTCGTGCACAAGTGGGGGAACGTACTAAAGTCCCGTGAGAAAGAGTAAACCAAACACCTAACAAGGCAACTATCCATCCCAAGCCTCACCAAGGTTCTCTCCCCAAATAACGCAAGTCAAGTAATATATATATAAGAGCACATCGATGTTTGGGTACCCCGCGCCACTTTCCCACTGGTTATTGAGGCATCCTACGCATCGGACCAATCCCGCCATTCTCACCGCAGTCCCACTGCCACACCCGCCCACACACACCTGGGCCACAACCACACGCAGTCCCACTGCCAAATCCCGCCCGCACACACCTGGGCCTCAACTGTCACAAGTAACCATGCCTGCAAACACCTAGGCCAGAACAACCACCGCTACGCCCGAAGACACCTGGGCTAAAGGATCCACTGCCACGCCCGAAAAACACCTGGGCCTCATCCCGAAGACACTTGGGAAACCACCTGCCGCACACACCTGGCCAACCACCACAACACCCTGCCCGATGGTTCTTGGGCTAATAATGGACTTCAGGCCATCACAGCCTGCCCGAAGGTACTTGGGCTATCCGGGAAAGGGAGCAGAAAAGGAGCTAATAACCAGCCACTAAGTATAGTGTTGGGAAAAAAACACCCTTCCCCCATAAATGGGGGTGTTCGGCACTAAGTGCTCAACTTGGGTGGGGCGCGAATAAGAAACACAAAGCTACAAGTATAGATATAGGTAACAAACACTCGCCCAAAACATAGATTTTCCTAGCCAACCTACAGAACACAATACCACAACGCCCGAGTCACAATTCACGACCCTTGCCCACAAAACCATTTGTCCCATTCTTGTTTCACGTTCAGTCAAATGTTCAATTAATTTTAAGCACTACTGGGCAACTACCATAAGCATAACCAAGGAAAACGTCAAGCATAGATCAACCAAAACACTCACACCCGGTTCTGCCAACAGAGGATCTCTCCCCAGTTTGTGATAAAAACCCACAACCACTGAAACCATGCCAACAGGAGATCCCATCCCCCAAATTCACACAGCCACCGAGAGTATAAAAAGAACGGGGGATCCCATCCCCTCCCACATTTCCAGCAAACGGCCCGAAGGGAAAACAACCAACAACCACTACCAACACGAGTCAGGGATTTTCAGATTTAAACGACTTAACACACTCCACGATTTCAAAATTCCATGTGTTTTATCCGTTAGTTATCACAAAAGGGTTGATCCTGGTGCTTTCAATTATTCAGCCGAGCATACGTGATTAACCAATTTCACAGCAGGAGTTCACAATTTCAACAACCCATTTAAAACATCACGAGGGGATTCAAGTGCACACACACGACCACCAACGGCCTTAATTTTCAGAAAACATAGACCAGTACAACAAAAGGGATGATCACTAGATAAATCATAAACAACGATCACAACCCCTCCCCTTCTTTCTTTAGAACTTCGTTTAGTATCTCCATTAGGGTTTGGTTCAACCAATTTCATAGGAACAAAAGTAACGCCCACCCCGCATGATACACAAAAGTGAGAGACGAGAGAAATTCCCTACTTGTTGATGGATGATCGACGTTTAGACCGGGGGCGCGGAACTTTACGGATAACGACGCGGCGGTCCCGATGCACCAGAAGAGTCACGATCGAAGAAGGGGGAAAACCACGGCCTAACCCTTAATTATAAGGGCTGGGGACGGTTGAGATGAAAACACAAAACCACGGAAGACGAGGGAGTCGTGGGTTGACCACGTGGCTTGACTCATCATTAATGGCGCTGGGTGGTTTTAACTGACCCATGAATTAATGAAGCATTTAATTAAGACCTTTGCGCGCGTTTCGGATTTCCAAGATATTTTTTAGCAAGGAAGAATAGGGTTTAAAACCCTATTTGCGAAAAAGGAACATTACTGGAACAACTTGGCAGGGCCGGTCTCACCGGTCGGTCTCACCGATCGGTCTCACCGATCGGTCTCACCGATCGGTACCCCGCAAGGAAACCGGATTTTTGGCAAAGGAAGGGACCAAGGGGGGTCTGGGTCTTCACATCAGTTACCTCTTAAACGATTCTCGTCCTCGAGAATCAAAACAAACTAGAAGGAAAGAGAGGATCCGAACAACCATCTTCGAAGATACCTCTTAGGAGTGGACCCCCGCTAATTGGAAATACTCCCTGTCAAGAACCAAGCATCACACCACGCCAAACCGCCCGGTCATGTGGGTTTGGGGAGTTCCCCTCCCCCATGTCAAGATATTATCCGCTTTGGGCGGCACTGACTCGCCCGCACGGGTTTAATCGCATCCACCTTAATGCGTCCTGATTAAGGGTCGGGTTTCCCCTTCCCTTCAACCGGGGCTTCCCACACAAAATCAGAGGAAAGGAACCTAGCACATTTCATAGCCAAAAAGGTCAACGTTCTGTCACAACAGGCACCAAGGGTTCAAAACTCAGAACAACTCGGGGTATTGGGCACGCATCTGTGCTTCCCTCTCCCACGTACTCTCTTCGAGGCCGCCATGTCTCCACAACACACGAACCAGGCCGACGGTTCGTCCACGGAGCACTTTCTCCTTGCGATCCTCGATTCTGACTGGCCGTTCCTCGAAGGTCGCGTCTCCTCCCACGTCTAGCTCTCCCCATTTGATGACATGAGAGTCATCATGTAAGTACTGACGAAGCTGGGAGACATGGAAGACGTCATGGACCCTCTCCAACTGAGGTGGTAGGGCCAGCTGATATGCCACCTCGCCAACTCGCCCCAGCACCTCGAAAGGTCCGATGAACCTAGGGGAGAGCTTACTCCCCTTTCCGAACCTCCGCTGCCCCCGTCGAGGGGAAACCTTCAAAAACACATGATCTCCCACCTCGAACTTCAGGGGCCTCCTCCGACGATCAGCATAAGATTTCTGCCGATCCTGAGCTGCTTCCATCCTCTCCCGCACTAGCTGGACTTTCTCCGTGGTGCTCTGCACTACTTCTGGTCCAAGAGTACCAGTCTCACCAACCTCTGCCCAGCATAAGGGTGAACGACATGGTCTTCCATACAAAGCCTCAAAAGGAGCCATGCCGATAGTAGAGTGAAAACTGTTGTTGTAGGCAAACTCTACTAAAGGCAAGTGTCGTACCCATGATCCTCCGAAATCCAGAACACATGCTCGCAGCATGTCCTCCAAAGTCTGGATAGTCCGCTCTGTCTGCCCATCAGTCTGAGGGTGAAAAGCAGTGCTAAGGCGTAGTTGGGTGCCAAAAGCATGCTGTAACCCCTTCCAGACTCGTGAGGTGAATCGAGTGTCCCGATCCGAGACGATCGTTTTCGGAACTCCATGCAAACACACCACCTCATCCACGTACCTCTGTGCTAAGGTACTCACGGGTCCCGACTCCTTGATAGCCAAGAAGTGAGCAGATTTTGTCAATCGATCCACCACTACCCAGATAGCATCATGCCCGCCCTGAGCTCTGGGTAGTCCCGTGACGAAGTCCATTGAGACGTCGTCCCACTTCCACTCGGGAACATCTAGAGGATGCAACAGACCACCAGGAACACGGTGTTCAGCCTTCACCTGCTGACACACCAGGCATTTAGCCACGAACTCTGCCACTGCCCGTTTCACCCCGGGCCACCAAAACTGTCCCCTCAGGCCTTGGTACATTTTCGAAACACCCGGATGTACCGCTAAGGCTGAGCTATGGAACTCATGAAGGAATTCATCACGCATCACCTCCGGAACAAACAACCTCCGATGGAAGAGCATCCGATGTCGGCTGTCCTCCGACCATCCTTCCGGGGCGTTCCCCTGATCGACACGATCCCGCAACACTTCCACCTCAGGATCTCCCCACTGAGACTCTTCCACTTGCTGCAACAAGGAGGACTGTACCGTCATCTGAAACAAACAACCTCTAGTACCTTCCACCCTTGCATCCAAGTGCAAGGCAGCCAACTCCCCCATTGCCTTCCAAGCATCAGCAGATTCCCGAACCACCTCCTGATGCGGCTTCCTGCTCAGGGCATCAGCCACAACGTTTCCCCTACCTTCAGTGTATAAGATCTCAAAGTCGTAGTCCTGGAGAAACTCGACCCACCTCCGCTGTCGCAAGTTCAAGTCACGTTGGGAGAAGATATAGCGCAAGCTTTTGTGGTCGGTGAAGACCACAAAGCGCTCCCCAAAGAGGTAATGTCGCCACAGCTTTAATGTGAACACCACCGCTGCAAGCTCCAGGTCATGGGTGGCATAATTCCGCTCATGGGGGCGTAGCTGCCTGGACCCGTAAGAGATCACCCCTTGTCGCTGCATCAATACGCACCCCAGGCCCTGTCCTGAAGCATCACAGAATACCTCATAGGCCATCCCTTCTTCTGGCAACCTCAACACTGGGGCACTAACCAGTTTTTCTTTTAGGTAGCTGAAGGACGACTCACATTGCTCGCTCCACATGAAAACTTGGTCCTTCTTGGTCAAAGCCGTCAAAGGGGCTGCTACCCAGGAGAAGTTGGGTACGAATCTCCGGTAGTAGCCTGCCAGTCCGAGGAAACTCCGAACTTCCGCCACATTCTTGGGTGCTGCCCAAGAAACAATTGCCTCAACCTTTGATGGGTCGACTGCTACTCCCTGCTCAGACACTACATGTCCAAGGAAGTGCACTTCTCGCGCCCAGAACTTGCACTTTGACAACTTCCCATAGAGCTGGTGCTGTCGTAGGACCTCCAAAACTGTCCTCAGGTGCTCTGCATGGTCCTCTTCTGACTTTGAATAGATCAGGATATCGTCGATGAACACCACCACAAACGGATCCAGGTACTCCCGGAAGATGGAGTTCATAAGCCCCATGAACACGGCCGGGGCGTTCGTAACACCAAAGGGCATGACCACGAACTCGAAGTGCCCATACCTGCACCTGAACGCCGTCTTCGGGACGTCGCTATCCTTCACCCTCAGCTGGTGGTACCCGGATCGCAGGTCGATCTTCGAGAACCATCATGCCCCCTTCAGCTGGTCGAAAAGATCATCTATCCTCGGAAGAGGGTAGCGGTTCTTGATTGTTACCTGATTCAGCCTCATGTAATCAATGCATAACCTGAGGCCACCATCTGCCTTCTTCGCAAACAAGACTGGGGCACCCCACGGTGATGCACTTGGACGAACATAACCCCTCTTCATCAGATCGTCAATCTGTATCCGCAACTCCCGTAGCTCCGAAGGTGCCATCCGGTAAGGAGCCATCGAGATTGGTCGAGAGCCGGGCTGCAGGTCTATCCCGAACTCGATATCACGTCGAGGGGGTAGAGTCGTCACCTCCTCAGGAAAGACGTCCATAAATTCACGAACGATCTCTGGTACTTCCACCATTTCCGCATCTGTTGATTCTATCGTCAGTTCGGTCAACAAGGAGAGGAGAGGTTCCTCCCTCCTGTTTCCCTTCGGACAGCTCCGCTCGCCGGTGAAAGTAACACGCTGGCCGTCCAAACCGGAGAACACCACCCTCCTTTGGAAACAGTCGATGACGGCGCACACAGAAAATAGCCAGTCGATGCCTAGGATGACATCGTACGGCCGAATCTGTAGCAGAAGGAGGTCCTTAACCGACTGATGTGGCCCCAACATCAGTCTACACCCCCGACAAACGAACAGCAAGTCGGTCTGACCTCCAACTGGTGTGCTCAACACCAGGGGCACTGGAAGTCTCTCGGCATCTAGACCCAAGGCGCGGGCTAGACTGGGTGCAACAAAGGAGTGCGAAGCTCCGGTATCGAACAAAGCATAAGCAAGAGTGCTAAACACACTGATCGTACCTCGAACAACCTCTGGCCCTGCTGGAACTGTTGCTTCTGCGGCGTGTAACTGTCCACGCCCAGCTCCCCTACCCCTCGGCTGTCGGCCACCTCCCCGACCACGCCCTGGTCGAGGTCCCTGGGGAGCGCCCTGAGGTCGGCCTCCCCCTCCTATGTCTGTCTGCGGAGGAGCGGGAGCTCGCTGTCCCTGCTGCTGCTGCTGGAAGGGTCTGGCTGGGAACTGCTGCTGTGGCGGATGCTGGGGATGACTGCCACTGCTGTACTGCACCCGATCGGGGCACTGACTCCGAAGATGTCCAGGGCTCCCGCAGATGAAGCACCGTGGTCCCGAGCCCGAAGGAAAAGAACGTGGGCCAGGGGATCGAAACTGAAACTGCTGCGGCCTGCTCCCTGCGGGTCGGAACCTGGAGGGTCCCGATGCTGGGGACCTGGTGCTGACGGCCTTCCCCTTCGATGGTCCCAGCTGGATCCCTTCTCGTGACAGTCCGCCTAGAGTGTGCATCCTTTCCACCACTTCGGCCTTCTTCTGAACCTCTAAGTATGTCGGAAGGGTAAAGGGAGTAACAGCATACTGGAGGGAGGGTCGGAGCGCCTCCTCCAAACGTCTTGCCCGAGACTCCTCATCGGGAAAGAGGTCTGGAGCAAAACGCAGGAGGTCCTTGAACTTGATTCCAAGTTCCCTCACGGACATGCTCCCCTGCTGGAGGGAGAGTAGCTCCTGTCTCTTCTCCGCCTTCATTGTCGAGGAGAGAAACTCCGCCCGGAACTCCTTCTCGAATTCCGCCCAAGCAACCTCAGACTCTTTCCTACTCCCCAGGTGAAGCATCCACCACTGACGTGACGCTCCTCGCATCTGGCTAACAGCCAGAGGAACCCAGTACTCTGTCGGGGCCCGAATCAGGCCGAAGGCTATGACTAGCTCCTCCAGCCAGCCTTCCGTCTTCATGTCGGAGGTGCTGCCCTCATATTTCTCGAGGGCCTGTCGCTGAAAGGCTCGAAGAGTCTTCTGCCACCGGTCGTCCTCTTCCTCCCGATCAGCTCTCTGCTGATTGGCCAAGGTAGTCTCAGGAGTCTCGATCGCCTGTACCACACGTGGTCGCCTTCCAGGTGCCATAGCTGCAAAGTAAACAAGGAATACCTAAGCCCAGTAGTGCAAGGAAAACCGTTCTCAAAACTTATTAAGATTTAATTTATTCTTAATTTCCCAAGACATCCCAGAAACACAAGAACACAAGTCATTTATGATGCATGTACCTTTCCTAGGGTCTCTACCCTGCAATCAGTGTGGCTTCACTTGGTCGTTCGGTAGGTCCAGAGTCCTTGCATCGGATCACGGGGGGCCCTAAAATCCCGTGTCCTAGCCGGTCCTCCCTGGCCTATTTCACGCACCAAGGTCACCCAACGCTGTTGCCTTACCATCCCATGAAATCCTCACTGTGCCTAACTCCAGACTCCGTCCTATCTCTCAACCTTTCCTCTGATACCATTCTGTCACGACCCGCCTTCACCAAAAGGAGGGAAGGGTCAGCAGGTTGCCAGGCCCTTCCTTCTTTGAGTTGAAGGAGAGATAATGACCCCCGAAACCCGCCTTCAATAGGTCCCGGAGTGGCGACTAGCACCAAGGGTATAGGAAGTTATCGCAAATGGAAGGCATTACCCTTTTTATTTTATAGGATCGAAAGATAAGGAGGAGAAAACCCAACAACACCAAGATAGAAAGAAAAGTAAAGCCAAAAGTAAACCATTCCCACATGCATGTTTAAACAGTTTACAACAAAGTACAAGTACAAAAGGAAAAGAAGCTCTCAAGTACAATACCAAAAGAAAACAAAGGTATGACAACAGCGACAACTCCAACTGTCCGACTAATAGGGTCCCGCGCAGCCCTGGTAGTCCTCCTGGAAACCTGAAAGTAAACGTAGGGTGAGCATACAAGTACACTCAGTAGTGAAAACCAAGACTCTCGTGCACAAGTGGGGGAACGTACTAAAGTCCCGTGAGAAAGAGTAAACCAAACACCTAACAAGGCAACTATCCATCCCAAGCCTCACCAAGGTTCGCTCCCCAAATAACGCAAGTCAAGTAATATATATATAAGAGCACATCGATGTTTGGGTACCCCGCGCCACTTTCCCACTGGTTATTGAGGCATCCTACGCATCGGACCAATCCCGCCATTCTCACCGCAGTCCCACTGCCACACCCGCCCGCACACACCTGGGCCACAACCACACGCAGTCCCACTGCCAAATCCCGCCCGCACACACCTGGGCCTCAACTGTCACAAGTAACCATGCCTGCAAACACCTAGGCCAGAACAACCACCGCTACGCCCGAAGACACCTGGGCTAAAGGATCCACTGCCACGCCCGAAAAACACCTGGGCCTTATCCCGAAGACACTTGGGAAACCACCTGCCGCACACACCTGGCCAACCACCACAACACCCTGCCCGATGGTTCTTGGGCTAATAATGGACTTCAGGCCATCACAGCCTGCCCGATGGTACTTGGGCTATCCGGGAAAGGGAGCAGAAAAGGAGCTAATAACCAGCCACTAAGTATAGTGTTGGGAAAAAAACACCCTTCCCCCATAAATGGGGGTGTTCGGCACTAAGTGCTCAACTTGGGTGGGGCGCGAATAAGAAACACAAAGCTACAAGTATAGATATAGGTAACAAACACTCGCCCAAAACTTAGGTTTTCCTAGCCAACCTACAGAACACAATACCACAACGCCCGAGTCACAATTCACGACCCTTTCCCACAAAACCATTTGTCCCATTCTTGTTTCACGTTCAGTCAAATGTTCAATTAATTTTAAGCACTACTGGGCAACTACCATAAGCATAACCAAGGAAAACGTCAAGCATAGATCAACCAAAACACTCACACCCGGTTCTGCCAACAGAGGATCTCTCCCCAGTTTGTGATAAAAACCCACAACCACTGAAACCATGCCAACAGGAGATCCCATCCCCCAAATTCACACAGCCACCGAGAGTATAAAAAGAACGGGGGATCCCATCCCCTCCCACATTTCCAGCAAACGGCCCGAAGGGAAAACAACCAACAACCACTACCAACACGAGTCAGGGATTTTCAGATTTAAACGACTTAACACACTCCACGATTTCAAAATTCCATGTGTTCTATCCGTTAGTTATCACAAAAGGGTTGATCCTGGTGCTTTCAATTATTCAGCCGGGCATACGTGATTAACCAATTTCACAGCAGGAGTTTACAATTTCAGCAACCCATTTAAAACATCACGAGGGGATTCAAGTGCACACACACGACCACCAACGGCCTCAATTTTCAGAAAACATAGACTAGTACAACAAAAGGGATGATCACTAGATAAAGCATAAACAACGATCACAACCCCTCCCCTTCTTTCTTTAGAACTTCGTTTAGTATCTCCATTAGGGTTTGGTTCAACCAATTTCATAGGAACAAAAGTAACGCCCACCCCGCATGATACACAAAAGTGAGAGACGAGAGAAATTCCCTACTTGTTGATGGATGATCGACGTTTAGACCGGGGGCGCGGAACTTTACGGATAACGACGCGGCGGTCCCGATGCACCAGAAGAGTCACGATCGAAGAAGGGGGAAAACCACGGCCTAACCCTTAATTATAAGGGCTGGGGACGGTTGAGATGAAAACACAAAACCACGGAAGACGAGGGAGTCGTGGGTTGACCACGTGGCTTGACTCATCATTAATGGCGCTGGGTGGTTTTAACTGACCCATGAATTAATGAAGCATTTAATTAAGACCTTTGCGCGCGTTTCGGATTTCCAAGATATTTTTTAGCAAGGAAGAATAGGGTTTAAAACCCTATTTGCGAAAAAGGAACATTACTGGAACAACTTGGCAGGGCCGGTCTCACCGGTCGGTGTCACCGATCGGTGTCACCGATCGGTCTCACCGATCGGTGTCACCGATCGGTCTCACCGAGCGGTCTCACCGATCGGTCTCACCGATCGGTCTCACCGGTCGGTCTCACCGATCGGTCTCACCGGTCGGTCTCACCGGTCGGTCTCACCGATCGGTCTCACCGGTCGGTCTCACCGGTCGGTCTCACCGATCGGTCTCACCGTTCGGTCTCACCGATCGGTCTCACCGATCGGTACCCCGCAAGGAAACCGGATTTTTGGCAAAGGAAGGGACCAAGGGGGGTCTGGGTCTTCACAGTTATCATAGAAACTTTTTCTATTGATGTCTATTTGAGATATATGATCTTGAAAATACCATCTATTCCATGATGGGAGTTAATACTATTTCATTATATGATGAAATTATTTGATAAGCATGTTTCCTTAAGAGACACGGTTTAATACCTTCAAATAAATGATAAATATAATTTTTAGAATAATTTATGTATTTTGTAGCATACCTGGATATTATATTGATGATTTTCACAAGCTCTAAAATACACACTTACTAATTTTACTATTATAAATGCAATTCTATCTTAATTTCATTTTTTGGTCACTAGGGGAATATTTATCGAATAATGTTTGTTTAAAAATTCACCATTCCATATATTGTATTTTATCTTATACATTAGTATTTTGGCTCAATGTGAAATTTTAATCAAACATTACATATATTTAATATAACTTTTTCATTAACATATCCCTTTCATTAGATCCAAATGACAAAATATATTTTCAAGGGACATGAGTTATTACACTACTACCACCGGCT
Source organism: Viscum album (assembly GCA_963277665.1). Taxonomy (NCBI): domain Eukaryota; kingdom Viridiplantae; phylum Streptophyta; class Magnoliopsida; order Santalales; family Viscaceae; genus Viscum; species Viscum album. Next base: position 1,666,835,940 of record OY728137.1, read on the forward strand.
TAGTAGTACCATTAAAATATGGTTAATTAATCCACATGAAATGATCAAGAATATATGGGTAAATGGATATTCACTATAACATTAGTGTGTTTTAATAATATAGTCATGATATACTATACTGCAACACAATTTATGTGGACATTCTGAGTGGGGAAATCCCTACATTTTCTATGGGTATTGATTCACTTTCATCCATTAGGATTCATAAATAAATAATTAAACACAATGTATTAGATCAATAATAATGATGAGTATCGAGTCAAAAATTCTCTATAATGATCTTATATAATTCTGATGATAATTTAACATCTATTTCCCAAGGTCACTAATAATCATTCTCTAGTACCAACTATAAAAACCCCAACCCAAGTAGCCCAATGTCTATTTTTATTTTATTAGAATGGTATATTTGGAAGAGATCAGATAACCAAGAATTAATATATACATAATTATTAATGAACTTGATGGATACATTATTCCATTTTTACCTTAGTAATTAATAATATGAAATACCATGGAAACAAAAATTCTTCCTTGACACATATTCAAGGATATCATATTCATAACATAGGGAAGGAAAATGAATAAATGGTTTATCTAAAATTTCTCACTATGGGTTACATAATAAAGAATCATGAATCAATAATAACTGTATCAAAACATATACGACATAATCAATATGTAAATTTAAATAACTAGAAAACACATTCTATTAAAATAATAATCGATGAATGAAAAACTAGATAATGATCTTTTCATATAAAAATATGATGGGTTTGGATAATTGAATTTTGAATGAAGGAAATGAATAATTATTGACCATCATTAAATAAAACATCATTCAATAACATAAAGACAATTTGCAGTATTTTTTTAATATAAGGCTAAAAAATATTCTAATTATTCATGGAAGAAAATGAAAATGGTTTGTTGCCAAATATTTCGTATCATTAGACATGTTGATTCATATATGAGATATATTTTAATGATTTCTCATTCCCATTGGCTAGAGAGAACAACAATTCATTACTTGTCCTTAAGTGACACACCCATGATAGAAATGGTTGAAAATTAATGCAGATGTATATCAAATACATGTGGGGGACAATTTACCATTTAAGAAATAGACCAATAAACCAACAACCCAAAACCAACCCATTCACTAAATGCTTCATGAACAAAATAAAGAGAACAAAAAAACATCATGTATATCAAAACAACATCAATGTGTGCAACAAAAAATGACAAAACATATATCAACAAACAAAAAATAATAAAATACTAAAGACACTTAAGAGACCACAAGATTCCATGCTCCATGAGCTCCAATCTCCACAATTACCGAATAGACCATGTATCAAGAGTTAGTGCCAAAAACATGGTAAATGTTTTTCCCATATCCTAGATAATAGTGAATGTAAAAGAACTAATGTTCCAAAGAAGTTGTGAGTACAAAACTCATAAAGATTTCCCCAATTACTTCCCATCTCACTCTAATAGGATAAAAAAGATAGCCACATTTATATAAAACAATATATATAGAAAAATTTACTAATATAGTTTATAAGAAAATATAAAGAAGTTTGGAAAACTATTTTCATCCATGTAAAACATAAAAAATGAAACCAATTCCCAACAATTTATTTTTGAAAAAAAAACTAATCAAAGCTAGAAACCCATTTCACTTCATAATTTTTCATACTTGTTACATAATTTACAACACACCAACATATGCATGCAACGTTTGACAATTTCATACTCTTGAGCGGTCACTCATCCTATTAGCTTATGTCACAATGACACACTACCTATATACAGGGTCATATCCCTTATACCCCAATGGTACTTGTCCTTTATCAAGGGCTTGTTAATCAAGACCTCACTCCAACACCATTTATGCCAAATATTTCCATAACCAAAACAAACTATTCCAATAAAACACATATTTTATTAAAATACAAAGATCAACCAAATATCAAAGAAACATTTAATTTCAAAATAACATTTATTTTTGTTGAAATAATACAGTCACATTCATATTCCGAAAATCTAGAAAATCAATATTTTATAACCATGATAAAATGTATTTTTCTCAAACACCCAATTTTTCAAATTTCACAACCATCACTCAAAAGGGGTCCCAAAAAGTGTTAAATAGCCAAATAAAAAACAATTCAATGCCACACATTAAATATTATTATACACCATTTTTTCTAATATGTAGAGTCATGAAATAAGCCTCCAATATTGGTGGATTTGATGAAAAACTCCAAAGAACAAACAAAACACAAGGAAACTATGTGGATTCACTAAGAACCTTCCTTAGATCAGTTAACTTGAAAAGATCAAGAAAAAATCAAATCATATTTGGAATCCAAACACTTAGAACTACCCATAACATATCTTGATAAATGATTCCTAGAAAAGAGGAGATGTAGATCTATGTATATCTTTGAAACTAATCAGGAATGAAGAAGAACCATCACATTCCTTAAGAAATAAGCTTCGATTCACCATGGGAAGCCTACATATCACATCTAGGTCGATAAGAAAAAAATATTTGGCCTTATATATAGAAAAATTTCATGTTATGGCTTATTATGAGAAACAATGATCCACTTAGTGGCAAGAACCTTTGAGATACCGTTTTTTAGGATCACAATTAAACAATATGCATGGTTTGTTAGCATGGTTTTAGAAACATTTATCTAACTTTTCCTTAGATATTGCATAGGTAGACCCTTCAACGGCATCCAGGCATGGTCTCGCTAACTATGGTCTAGCTACGATGGGGATACTACCTCAAAAGGAACATTGTGTATGGTTTGACAACATAGATAGGCAAACCGTGCATTGCCCATTCGACTTCCAGTTTATTCATAATAACACTTCTAATGTTCTCCCAACTATCGTATCCATCAATGTTAAACATTATAACCCTAAAAACATCATTTTATGGTTACATACCAGATACCGAGTGTAATTAATTCTCCTCACAATTGTTCATTCCATCCTAAGAAATTATAGAGCACTAATCGATTTGAAAGACTTCCATCAATTGGATTTTCATCTCCTTCTCATGATCCTAAGACCCTTCCTAAATATGACCATGCATTCCTAAATCCCACATGAGACCCAAGATTTTTCCACACAATTCATTCTTTTTTCAATCAAGAATCTATACCAGGATATGTGTTAATGAAGCGTCAGAGTCTAGGTCAATGTTATCCCATCTGATAACATGGTAAGGATCTGGATTATACATTTTCAACAGAGATATATGGAACACATTATGAACAGAACTGAACCATTGAGGTAATTCCAACTGATATTCTACCTCTCAAACCTGTTATAGTATATCGATAGTGCCAATGTATCTAGGAGATAACATGACCAATTTTCCAAATCGATATTGTCAATGTCATAGAGAGATCCTCAAGAACACATGATCACTCATGTCGAATGACGAAGGCCTTCGATAATGATCCTAATGAGATTTATAATGATTCTATGTTGTCTCTACACTTTTTCTAATTAATTGTATCTTCTCCATTGTTTCATGGACAATGATCCACCCTATGAGTTATGTGTCACCTATTTCCACCAAGCATAGTGACGAATGATAAGGATTCCCATACAATGATTCAAATGCGTTCAAATGTATTGAGGTCTAATAGCTATTATTATATGAGAACACCACTAAGGGAAGATTATCCTACCATGATCAACCAAAATATATTAAATATTTCCATAACATGTCTTCTAATGCCATTATTATCCTCTCAAACTGGATTTCTATATGAGGATGAAACATTGTGGTCATAGTCAACTGTGTCTCGAGAGAATTATGTAAGTATTTCCCAAAATGATATGTGATCCACAAATCTCTATCTAAGATAATTGAAACTACTATTATAAGACTCTTTAACACTACTTGGATACTGACTTTAAACAGATCCTCACCAATGAGTTTCATGAATAGGGATTAAATGGGCTTACATGTTTTGCTGATCCACTATCACCCTAAGACATCGTGTTTCTAAACCATTCATGGAAGAATTGTTACAAAATCAATATCATTTTGCTCCCATTTCCCCACTGGGATAGGTATATACTAAAACATAAATATATGTCTTAGATTCTATTCTTTAACATACTGACATGCTAGGCATCGTGAGGTGGAGTTGACTGATTTTCTTTTCATACCACTCCACCAATACTACACCTTTAATGTCATATACATATTATTTATACATAGATGTATATCACATATCAAATGGCGGTAATCATGAATTTATTGTTTCTAACATGCCATAAGTACAACATTTGGATCTCTAAATCTCAAAATTGAACTCAAATAATGTTTCCAACCATCATTGGTCTCCACATCATTGACTTTAAAACTAATAACTAGACATTCTGCATTATATTTTGGGGTCTCTTTGATCATTTGTACCAAATTTAGATCAAGTGTAGCTAAAAAGAAAATCCTAACCACACATTGGCTTCCCATTCCACATGCATGTCATCTAGGAATGAAATCAACTTCCATTCATCTGAATATTCAATATCCAACTTATTATATAACCTTCTACTCAATGCATCTTCCTTGTAATTCTATTTTCCTTGTGTATACATCATGTAAACATAAAAAATATGGAGATACTCCATCCAAATCAATTGCCTCAGGTTAAAATATTTCTATGATAAAAATTTGTTTCAAGCTTTTTTGGTCTATGAACATATAGAGTTTCTCAAAAAAGATATAATGCCTCCATGTTTTGAAAGAAAGGAGGACTATATCTAACTTGAAATTGTGTGTTGGAAAATTCTTCTCATGCATCCTTAAAAACCTTGAACCATAATCAACCATGTTGTCTCCTTGTATGAGAATTCAACCCAACCCGGATCCCAAACCATCGTAGTACACTACATGCCCCTCTGTTGAATCTAGAAAAATCATGATAGGTGTCGATGTAAGCTGAAAATTTTGTTCCTAGAATGTCTTTTGGAATTTTTATGTCTATTGGAATGGAGTATTAATCATTTTATATGTTGTCATTGGTAAAGATAATCATGAGAAATCACACAGAAATCATATGTAGTAACCTTATAGAAAAGAAATCATCATATCTCGAAGAAATTATTTAGTGGTTTCCTCCATATAATAGCTTATAAATTTTCTGAATCCACAGAAATACCATTTTCAGAAATGAACTCATGAATTAAACATACTTCTTGTATCAAAAAACCACACATTTATTTTTTCGCTCACAACAGGTGTTCTCTCATTATTTGTATCATTGTTTCTAGATTCTCCTCATGGTCATCCATTATCATTGAATACACCACGATTTCATCCAAAAAAAACACAACATGAGAATACAAATATTTATAGAATATCATATTCATCAAATCCATGAAGACCACTAGTGCATTCGTTAGGAAGAAAGGAATAACTATGTATTCGTAGTGGCCATTTCTTCTTATGAATGTTTTCATTGAAATATCATACTTCCAAACGTGGAAATGATGATATATTAATTGCATGTAAATTTTAAAGAACCACTGAGATCACTTTAATTGATAGAATAGTTCATTAATGCGTGGATGTATATTTGTTTTCTTTATCGTAACGTGGTTGAGCTTAGGATAATCAACACACAAGAAAATATTTCAATAATACATTTTCACTAACCAGACCAGTTCAACCCACAAAGATGTACATGGATGAATCAACCCCTTTATTTCAATATCCTCTAACAACACATTAAATTCTCTTAACATTTTTGGTGTCATCCCCTATGATAGAAGAGAAAAAGGACTGGTATCTAGAAGGTGATCAAGCGTAAAATTCACTTCCTATATTTGTGGTAACCCTGAGAAGTTATCCATAAATACACTTGGAAAGTTATCCATAATGGTTGAAAATCAATATCCCTTGATATTGTCCATTGAAAAAATATTATACACTACCAAATGTTGAGAGAGTCATCCCACCAGTGGTGCCAATAATATCATTTCTCTTTTCATTAATATCCTCTTTTCTCTGAGGAGATACTCAATGTCATCCTCAATCATGAAACTCAAAATTAACCTTTAAAAGTTGATGTGATAATTAAACATTTTCAATGACACTATACACAATATTACATCATATACATCCATTTCCATCATCGAGAATTACCATTTCAGCTCAGTTCCATCAATAGTTATAGAACATCCTCTACACACAAAGTATTGACATTCTCTATCACCAAGAGGAGATTTCAATTTTAATAAAAAATGTATCATTTCAAACATAAAAAAAATAGAAAATCAACATCTAACGAATAAATGAATGAATTTGATGCACCAGTATCGAAGAGAACATTCACAAGGGTATAATTAAAAAAAAAATCACCTCTCACTGTAGATGGTCTAGCAAGATTTCCAATAATTCATTACTCATCTCTATACAATTGCTTTGTCACTGCAAATTTCTCCTTGTTTCTTGGTTGGGGTTTCCATGGTTGTGGAGTCCTAGTATTTCTAGAATCACCATGTATTTCTTCGCTCTATTGACAAGATTGGTTTAGTTATCCACACATTATTGAAGCATATGATTCATGTGACAACTAAGTAGTGTCCCAAGCACCTGAAATATGGAGTACTATGAAAATATCATCATATATGTCCCATATTGTTTCAATTATGACATTCTATAGGACATGTCATACACTTTATCTTTTTTTTGTCAAGTGAACCACATTAAAAGAAACCTTCTTTCCTCTAGGGTCGTCGTGGAATGTTCATTAATCCAGTTGTCAGATTACAATATCTACTTCCACCTTAGAAATATGTGTCCCTTTATTTCTTACTCCCAACATTTGAGTTCACACCTTTCATTGTGGGTAGCATCATAACTCCTCCCATACATCCTAATATATCATGTTCAGTCACATTCTCAATGATTACCATCTCTATATAATACTTAATATATAGCACCACAATATTTGATCGAATAACCTATAGTAGACCTTATTCAATGATGTGTTCCTTCATGATCTTGCATGCCACAACCTCTTGTGGAAAAAGAACATAATTCTTGAATGTAGCTACATAGTCAAAGGCATAGAGACACTCTTGTATCAGGAAGATGAATTCTATTATTTTCTAGACCATGAATGTGTGAGGACATAATTTTTTGATGAACAATTCCTTAAAATCCTCCCATGTAATGACAATATCAATTTTAACCTACACAACTAAATACCACCAATTTCATGCAATATCTTCAAGAATAAAAATTTCCATCTTGAAACTTATATCTAATGGTGTGTCATTGAAGTCATAGATATAGTTCATCCTACCCAGCCACACCTCCACCTTATTGGGTTTAGAATCTCCCTGGATGTTAGGTGGATTCTGGTTCATGAACTGAATGGTATGATACACATGTCGTGGTCCATTTCTCCAATTCCATGTATCCACATCTTGAATGTCTTGGACAATTTTCTAAATCCTTTCGTAGTGCACCCATGATTCAGTTGTAAAACACTTTCTCTGCAGCTTCTTCAGGTTGGTATTGACAACACCTATTAGGATCCATTTTCTTAACCAATGCAAACTTCGTCAATATCAATCTCTAGCAACTGATTCCTTAGAATATCAAATTATATCACATCTACTATGACAACATTTTTTTTCCAAAAACAAAATCTTCCCATGGTCAATATTTTTTTAAAACATTTTATAGGATTTTGGAATATTAAACCATTTACAAAATAGCCTTAGCATTCTCTTTTCCGATATATATCATTTTGAAAAATCATTTCATACTTTTTCAAAAATCAACAAAATTTTCAAAATTTAAATCATTCCTCGAAGTGATGTATACACTCCTAGTGGGAATTAAATCCCCAACATTTCTTTTCATGCATGCCTTATTGGATTAACCCATGAAAATGAGATTCCAATATCCTGGAAGTGTATATAAATGCTTATTTACCCAACTCCATGGTAACATGATGATAATCAGAAAATGGTTAGTTATGTATTTTTATGCTATACATATCACATTCTTAAAATCCTACTCCTTTCTATGATTCCATCATCAGGAATAAACATGAATAAATTTCAACTACACGACAAAAAACATTGATAACTACTTGTTAGAAAAAGACCAAACATGCTGATAACATTTATGCCACAAATGGAGGACTAGATTGATACTATTTCTAATGAACCTCTCATTCCCATTGAATTTAGATCACAATGTTTCATTAATTGTCCTTAAGAGACATCCCCAAGATTAAAAATGCTGGAAATAAATGTCAAAGGTTTTAAAATAATTGTGGAGGATGATTTAACCTTCAGTAAATAAACCAATAATCCCAAAAAACATAATCAAACCGTTCATTAAATGATACATGAAATAATGGAATATTACTAAACAACTTCACGTATCTCAAAACCACATAAACTTTTCATATAGTGGCAGACCAAACAACTATCAAAGTACACAATGGATAAAAATATAAAGACTCTCAAGAGACTATTGAACTCCAAGCTCCATGAGATAAAATATCCAAAATCACCAAACATCCAATGTATCAAGGGTAGTTCCAAATCAAGGAATATGTTACATTTACCAATTTCCCGTAAGATAATGTCGACATAAGAACAAAAATTCCAAGGAATGGGTGAGTATAAAACCCATTAGGTTTTCCCCATTGACTTCCCTTCTCACAAAACTTAGATAGAAAAGTTATCCACATTTATATAATAAATTTTTTCTAAAACAATTTACCAAAATAATTTATAACAAAATATAAACATGTTTCTAAAACTATATGGAACCATGAAAAAAAACTAACTGAAACCAATTTCCAACAAGTTAATTTAAAAAACAAATCTAAAAACCTATTTGTCATCATTATTTGGCATAACCATTCGATAGTTCACAACACTCCCACATCAAATTTGGCATCCACAAATCAAGATATACCAATAGGGTGCATAGATCTAGTATTCTGAGAGAAGATGAGAAGTATATATATGTATATCAAATAAATTGATAAAGAACTAAGATAAATGAACACATACCTCAAGAATTGGGCTTCAATTAAACAAGGGAAGCCTTCAGATCGCCTCCTGACTGATGAGAGAACCTTATGTGGCATTAGGAAAAGAAAAATCACACAGTATGACCACTTAAGAAAAAAAAAGACACTTATATGCTAAAACATGTGAGATCTGCTTTTTTAGGATCTCTCTTATACTATCATCACTGTTAGTTCACACAAGTAGTCAAACTGTGCTATAATTTTGCATTTTTTACTGTCTAGGAAGACCCTCGAAGATATTCCTCACACGTTCACCCAAACCATTCTCCAACAATTATAAAGCTACTACCTTAAGAGTACCATTGTGAATAGTTTGTCTATATAGTTAGGTAAACCATGTGTCTCCCGTGCAACTTCTATTTATCTCCAAAACCACTTCCAAAGTTCTTCCAACACTCCCATCCATCACCATAAAATATTATAGCCATAAAAATAATCATAAATGTGTTATATACAAAGAACCCGGGGGTAAAACATATATATTGTTGGGCTACAAACTTCACATCAATTGTAAATAATTAGTCATACATACAATAATTTATTTATTTCATGAACATTGTAAAATATCCTTAATTATCCATATTGATTAGATGACACATATTTATTTATATTTCCCTAGTAAAAACAACTTTCAATGTAAACACCATATGTAAAAATGGTGGATGAAATAAACAATAACCACATAGATGATACATAAAATATGGATATTTAATTAAATCATCAATGATTTATGATAAAATATTTGAGGGTTTGTATGTTCACAATTGAAAAGAATGTTGCAGCATAACATAAAAAAATGTGACTCATGAAAATAAAATTGAGATGATGTCTATTTCGAGGATCATATCATTACTAAAATGAATAGACTATTTTTTTCAATGTTAAAACACGTAAAAAAGAACAAATACATCATTATGTAATAAAAATTCATTTAAAACATAATCATACCATAAAGAAATCAGTGTAATTGAAGGTTCGCCTTATGAATTAATGTTTAGTTATTAAATCTATTACCACATTCTAATCAGTCAAATTGTATTCCATATAAAATTAAATACAATCAAAAATAATAATTTCAATACAATGAAGATAAAATTATTCATAAAATGAAAATTGAAATGAATGTCTATACAACACAATAAATGAAATATGTGGTGAATAAGTCTTATCATATTGAAATATATGTGATAAAATAAATCCAAACATCTTTTATGAATGCATTATTTTCTTGTTCTTAATGTCACCGATTTAAATATTATACCTATTTAATAAATATATTATAACCAATTAAACATATAGTTTATTTATTATAATTTTTTTATTTCCATTTATGTTATGTTTTATGAGTTATAAGGTATAATTTCATTATTCTTGGAGGATATGTTACGTGGTTTTATGGTTTGTTCCCTTATATATGATTTAGGGAGTTCATATCAAAATGAAGAAAAGAAGTAAAAAATTAGTATTAATGAATATATTGGATTTTAATATGTCCCATATATCAATTTTTTAAATTCTATGAAGATTAGTTTTTATATAAATCATTTAATATAAAGATTTATTTTTTGTTCTTTTTTTGAACATCACGAACGAGTTTTTTTTATTATTTAATATAATGAAAGTATATTACATAAAAACATAAAAAATAAATATTTAACATATTATAATATGATATATATATTATAATTGTTTTATTAACATCCTTGATGTTAGTAATCGAAACAGAAATGTCTTTGTTCACGAAGGCATTGAATCAAACCATCATGGATGACGTTTCCAATTTTAAAATAATGTTAAATGAACTTAATTTTATTATTGATATTACATTTGAAAAATAAATTTACATTACATATATGATACTTGAGTTATGATTCAACTTTTTAGAGGGTTAGTATAGGATAGAAAAGGAAAATAAATTAACATTGAAAGGAGTATTTTACGAACAGAATGTCATCTACTTTGGATATTCATAAATAACATTGATTTGGTATTTTGGTAAAAACATTAGGACATGAACATAGGTAAGAGGAATTGGAAGGTAATTGGTCCGACATAATACATTATTCAAGTCATATAAGGTGGGTAGGTAAAGGATGGTGAAGGTGGTATTTGTAGGTGATGATAGGGGGGTCTCTTAATTATTTTATTCATTTGTTTATTTTTTTTCTCAAAACTATCTATAAAATTAATTATTTTCACCAATTAATTAATATAGTGCATATGAATTTAAAAATATTATATATTACATTGTAAATGAATTAAAAACTCATATATTAATTTTAAAATGTTAAACAATGTAAATTACTGAATTTCACTATTCACTATAAATTCCCATATTCCTGATAAAATCCAAAAATTCACCCTAAAAATTATTTGATTTATATATTTAAAAAATTATATATTTTTTTTAAAATAATCCGTTAAAGATGAATTTTTATTATTTAAGTAACCATTTATTCAATAAATATTTATTTAAATTTTATAAATGATTTTTCGACACTTTGAAAAATTAATTTTGGTCTCACAAAAGTACCATATTTTCGACACTAAATTGTGGGGTTTCATATATATACTCTGAAATAACCTTGATATAAATAGTTATTATATGAAAATATAAATACCAAAATCAATGAAAAAGGATGTACTACTACCCACATGGACATTATGATATTATAATAATTTCCATGTGGGTAGTAGTATTTCGTTATTCCATGTGGGGTGTCTTATATTTCTCTAGCTGACACAGAGATTATGAGCTAATAAAAAATTTATCTAAAGTATATTTAGACCAATGGAATCAATAATCATTTTTATAATAGATTAATTTACATTATTTTGATAATGTCCATACTTCAGTTTTTTTAAAGTCTCCCTTTTTCCTAATTTCATTTATCCAATTGATGATTCTCGGAGATCTAATCGTGAATGGTTGACCATTAGGTCAAAACTCGAAGATGGGTGGAATATTGAGGGATTTATTTTTTATGATGGATATATGATAGATTTTCCCAAATGGATTTTGATAATAATGTTTAATAAGAAAGACATTGTATTGGATAAAAATATTTGACATGATTTTTTCATAACGGTATTTAGAGAATCTAAATTTTATTTAGAGCATAATTGTATTTGGGTTCTTATGATGAATAATGTTGTTATATTTTTCTTTATATGCCTCAAATTTATGATAAAAAAGGTAGATCACTAATTTCCAAATTGGTTTTTTCATTCTTTTTAAATTTGTATATGGATAAAATATAAAATAATACTTGGTTTTTTCAAAGATCAACAAATAATGGTTTTCCGTGATGATTAACTATGGGTTCCCCTGGATAGGATCCCGATGTTGTTTTAATTAATATCTATTAATGAAAACAAATATTTTATACTCCTATTCAAAATATCTATATATATATCTGTGAATGTGTAATATTTCATTCTATTCAATTTTTTACTAATTCAAACAGGGACCATGGGTTTGTATCTATTTTTCAGAAGTCCTTACATCAAGCCCTAAGAACTATGTAAACCATGAGAATAGCTTAACACCCTTAAAATCATGGAAAATAAAAATTTACAATCCAAAATTTAGTTTATATTACTAGATCCCGTGTAATTGATTTTGAATGATAATCTGTGGATAAAATTTCTATATTTGAATTCTAATACCATTACATTTATCATTCCTTAATACACAATGTATTATTGTGGATTTTTTGAATTTATTTTTATGAGTAATTTAATATTTTTTTAATATATAATTTCATGATACAATTAAAATAATTTTTTTTAATATATGAAATCAAAAATTTAAACATTCTCTATATGCTGTAGAAATGTAATCTAGTGATACATAAAACACCAGTATGGTTGCCATTGTGTACAACACTGAGTTTCTACAAAAAAAATTGTTAGTATAATTTTTTACATGAGATAGCTATAACCTCATAATAAAACATAGAAATATTAAATATAATATGTTATTTTTTTTATTCATAATTTTTACACATAAATTAAATATATTGATAATGAAATATAATATTTTTGGTCATGTATTTATATTCCTCAAAATATTATTTTCTTGAAATACATTTCTTTTTCTATGAATAATAATAACATTAATTTTAGATACACATTGAAATTTAATTTTATATAATAAAATTAATTTTGGAATTATTAATTTTATAGTTATCTTATATTGAATTTTTGGGTTTTTACTATAAAACATAATTTAAGTATGGATAGTGAAAATAATGATTTTTAATTCAAAAATGTTTTTTCATCCAAAATTTTTTATATAGTTTAATTGGTTTTCAAATTTGTATTAAAATAATAATAGATCAATTATATGTATTTCAATACAATTTACATCATTTTAATCATTATTATATTGAATTTAAATTTATAATATTCATGGCCTTTGGAATATTCTCACATTAATACATCACATTCTCTTCACATTTGCGGGGTTAGAATTAAACATTATTTTACAATTTCAATGAATTGAATTTTGAACAAAGTAAATAAAAGTTAGTAATAAATTTTATAATTATATTATAATAAGTTATTCATTAATTTTTACCAAAAGGAATATTGAAACTGATTAATATTAATTACAGTGAATAAGGTAAAAATAAGCACAAAGGGACATAATGTCAAAATAAAGGAAAATCGTGAACTATACACCTGTCGAAATCCCATTTTATAGAAAAATTAGACCATTAAGATTAAATTTTATATATTGAATGGTTTTATGCCATCATTTAGCTATAAATTTTGGTACTCCTAACTTTTTTTAAAAGCTTCCACGTGCATCCCATCCTTCCCTAAAAAAATTAATTCACACCTCCAACTTCATCACACATCTATTGCCACATTGGATAAAAAATATCTTCCCATATATCCTCTAAAAATCCATCCCATCAACCAAGAAAACTAAACATTGGATGAAATCCATCCATGGAAGCTCATTGGTGCAAACCATAATGAGTAACCCCAAGAAGAGTTAAGTCTTTCCTCCGTATCATTTATTGTATAATCATTATCTGACCTGTAAAATCTCAATATTACATGTTTATATAAGATAATAAATATACTTATTATTTTTATATGTTTTTTATATGTTTTATATCTATAATTACAGACACGTCAATCTAATGGTAATCAAACCTACTGTTCTTGAGTATGACGAACTACCAACTCATAAAATGATGACGTTTAAATTTACATTTCAAACAAGCATGTTGGATAATTTTGATGGAAACGTTATTTTTTATGTTATATATATATGTTTTTTATCTGGTATTTATGTTTCTATAACTATTATTTAAAACACACCTTCAAGAATTCCAATTGTGTAAATATGAAAAAAAATTGTAGACGTGAGGACCATCGCCTCCTCAAAGGGATGTGATCCATTCCAAATTTACATATAATGAATAAAGGTGTTTTTAGTAAATTAATATCATATTTATGATTTTTATTATTCCATTATTATTAAGGAATAATTATGTATCAAATTCCACCATGTTTTCATTTTGTTCATGTACGATAACTTCTCTTTTTGTTGTGTGGACTACCGCTTCCTAAAAGAAATGCTATTAATTAACAATTTTCAAGGAATTTATTTATTTTATGTATAGTAAATTCAGATTATTTGTCTGAAATAATAACACCAATTTATTTTTAATATATAAATATATGATATTTATATTCATTTATTTAGTATTCCAGTAATATAGAAACATCATTCATGTGTAAGTATGACCCACCATTCACAAAAATTGTGTATTATATCTCATATTTATATATTTTATTGATTATTATAAAAATAAATATTGAATATATATGATACTTATATCATTATTTACGTTCTATAAATATGTAAATCATGATGTAAGTACGATTAAAAATAATAATAATCCAAAACAAGTATGGAAAAATATGTTGGTATTACCTGAAACATAAAATTAAGATTGAGTTTATAATAAATGGGTAATATAAACTCATAAGAAATGATAATAGATAAAATATTTTTTTAATTTAAAATAATTATAATAAAATTTTATTTATTATTCAGGGTGGTTTAATGTGTATAGATAATGTTAATAATTATGGTAATGGAGTTTCATGTCACTTTTTATTTCGGTGAGATAAATGCCTTATTCAGCACTTATTTTTTTGTATTGTTTGTATAAATCCCATGGATTTGTTAAATGGTTATTATTATTAAATTTATGGATATTTATATATACATTTTAAGTTATTTTTAGGGGGTTATGTTTCATATGTTACTAAATAATTAATGTAATTTTGTTGTCATTATTTCTTCATTCAAACATGTGACATGTTCTGCACATATATTTTTCTATATGGTGTTTATATTGCATCTTCAATTTTTATATCGTTAATTTAATTATGTTCAAGATAGTTAAAGATTTATTTCTTGTTGATATTTACATGTTATTATGATTTATTAAGTGTTAATGGTTTAGAGATTCAATCATATAGTTTATAGCGATTATTATTAACTTTTCATGCATAGAAGAAATATTATAAAATTTCCAAAAATTTGTTTATTAATTTTTTATCATCATAATGGTACCCTTTTTTACACTTTTCTACTTAAGATATTTTCCAAAATTGTTTTATGAATATATATCATTATTTCCCCTTGCTGGAGAAATCTGTGTTATTTTGAAACCATCATTTATAAAAAGATTTCAATTTTTTTACTATTATCCTATTATGTATTACAAAAATTATTACCCTTGTTTTACTTTTAACAAAATATTTTTTTAAATGAATCTTATTCACATTTTTCTACCATGTCACATTTCTGAACATTTATGGTGAAAAAAAGAATTGATTGAAATGTATAGACCAAATCACCACCATGATCGTCATTTACTTCACGATTCATTTATATGATAAAAAAGTTATATTTTTTAAAAACATTTCACCTAATATTATGGAAATATTTTTTTTAAAAAAATGTATATCAAACAAAGTGGGTTTAAACATGTTTTTTATGATAAAAAAATGTTTTTTATGATTTTCATAATTTTCAAGTTATGGTTTCAAAAGGTTTTTTCAATTAAAATGTTTTAAATGATCTGAGATATTCATTTTTATTATTTAAATTTATTATCATAGAAAATAGTTTATAATTTTATTCATTATTATTTTATAATAAGTTAAAGAAAAATGTTTTTAAAAAATTTTTACTCATTTTTTTACTTTTCAAGGAATAGGTTTTCAAAATTATTCAAATTATTTTTTATATGTTTTTAAATTATGTTCAAATAATATTTAGTTGTAAATATTTTTATGTTTAAAAGATCGTTTTTCAATGTAGAAATGATACTTTACCTATGAAATGGTTTTTTTGACATATAAAATTTAATTTCCATTTAATATGATATATATATATACTACTCACGACTTCTGAGAATGATGAAAATGTTTTATTCATATTATTTCACATAATGTTTTATGTTTTGATTTCAGGATATATTTGAATGATGTTTCTCATTGATGAGTAATATTTTTATGAAACTCATTCCTTTCCCACAATATTAATGCATTTGGAAGCCGCTTCTTTTTACATGTTAAGATTTGATTAAAAGATTATCAAATGAATATATTTTCAATAGGTTATGGTATTATTATCTGTTTATCGTACCCCCACTATTTAATAGGCAATGAAAGTACATTTTCTGAAACCTGTATCTTTTTATGTGTCAGGATATGATCCGTGTTTTTTTTGTGGAACAAGTGTGAATGATTTTTTATGGGTTGGGTTGGACTATGTTATCACTCTAATGCATTGGTTAAATATTATTATCTCTTGAGAAAATTATTCCAATCTAGTCAATAAGATTGATCGACTATAGGATGATGGGGAAACCCTATCCTTCACAAGGAAATGAATGTGATTGGGGAGAGTGGTGTGTTCCACCCAGTTTGTGTAATCACCCTGAACATAGAAGATGAGGAAATGATATCTACTATGGGAAGAGAGGGAACCCTGATCAACAATTGGAAGTTATGGAAATTCAATCTATTACAAGTGTTGACTGGGTATGTTGGTGTGTCCCATCTGTTAGGTGTAGTCTACATCATTGTTCCATTATTCATATTATTAATATCTTATATATATTGTATGATTTATTAATGTTATGATCACATTATCATACCCATATTAACATGTTTTTTCTTACATATCTGCTTTGATTATGCTTACTAAAAATCTGATCTCACCCTTTCTTATGT
Organism: Viscum album; assembly: GCA_963277665.1. Taxonomy (NCBI): domain Eukaryota; kingdom Viridiplantae; phylum Streptophyta; class Magnoliopsida; order Santalales; family Viscaceae; genus Viscum; species Viscum album. The sequence goes on from OY728137.1 coordinate 1,666,853,321, forward strand.
TTTTTTCCACAGGTTTTGAAGAAAGGGTTCTATGTATAATTACTAATAGAAATTAACATTGTGGGAGACATGGAAGATCATTCACTACGTTAGATGAATTTTGTTCCATGTTTTTGATTTCACTAAATGAGTACAGTGTTTTCGATTTTGTTTTTGTATGCTATTATGTATTCTTCAAAAAATCATGAAATGAATATGTATGTTAATACTGGATCATTATACACATGGATCCATTAATTGTACAATATGAAATTACATTTAATATAGAAATTTTATGAATGGAATCATGTGAGAACCCCCATATCATAAAAAACATTGTAAAAGAGAGAATGGAGAATATTTAAATGATTTAAATGACAATGGAAAGGGATTACATTATTAATAATTAATATGTGGTCCATCATCATCATCATCATCATCATCATCAGCATTTATCTTTTAATGTTTGTAGTTATGATTTCATGAGATTATCTCCATGGACAATGATATTGATTTTGGAATGAATGGAATGTTGAAGCCATAGTACATTGGTTATATTATGATACATTAATGAGATTGGGATATAATTATTTGATAAATTTAATACGTAGATATTGTTTTCAATATAAAGTGATTTATGTAACATAATTAATTATCTTCCACACAGATGATGACAATTTCATATGATTGGAGCATGTTTTTCTTGGTCCATATTGTATATTGATTCATGTGATTATATTCATAATTGTTAGGTATGAATATCGCATTCTTTAAAAAAGAATAATTTGGTTATTAGTTTTTTCAACACATGGTTAGATTTAGAAAAAAAATCAGAGTATGAGGAGAAATAGGAGGCAACTTACTCCAGAACTTACAAAATATTAGTGAACACTTTCTTCATGGGGATAGAAAGACCAATAATAGGTAGAATGAAACATCCTTGATTTTTTTGCATGAAAATTTTATTATGTTACAGATTAAAAAATAATGTAGGTTAATTTTTTATATTATTGTGGAACTATATCATTGATATGAAATGGTTTTCTCTATGTTCATTTTTTGGAATGGGTTGTGGAAACCATGTACAATATCTTCAAAAATGGGAATGTTACGATGATAGCTAGTGGGTAGGGGAAAAACTGACAATCAGAATAAAGAGAACATGAATATATTTTGGGAAATTTTTTCATTGGATAATATGTGGAAAATTTGTTTTGGGTAAGTGTTTAATGAATTATGCATCAAAAAATTTCATGTATCTATTTTTAGAAATATATTATTCACATGAATGGTTAATTGTTTGAAACATACTATTATCTAACAAAGTGGTGTTAATTTAATTATCCTAATATTATAATTTCACCCTAATTAAGACCGTGTATCCCTAAATCTTCAATATTTCTCTTAGGTATCAAACTTGTATCCCCAATAAGATCACATGGAAATTCCATTATATTTAAATATATCTTTATGAAAATTAATTTTTTTGGAGATATGGAATCTTCTAAATGTCATAAAAATACTGTTATCTTAAGATACCTAATTTTTCCATCACATGGATTTCTAGATCATGTCCAGCATAGATAAAATAATGTTCCAAATTTTAATCCATAATGATATTTTCCATGATATGTTAAATGGAAAAAGATATAGGGCTGAATGATGATTTTTTCAGTGATGGTTATTTGTTTTATTGTCCATTGAGATGTGTGTAGATTATATATCATCATTATTTATCAATAACATTAATTTATTTTTTGTATTAAATTGGACTATGTATTTTATAGAAATTTATAATGTTTATTCTTGAGGGATACAACAATAGAATCATGGTTATGAAACATTTTAATTTGGTTAGATATAGGATGACATTTTTTCATTTAATTTTTAATTTATTGTTTTAAAATTAAGCAATAGTTTTTTACCATCTAAAATTTATTTAAAAAACAATTTCTACTAGATTAATAATTTTATTATAATTTTTTTCATGTAATATGTAAAACTAGGATTGATACTATTTATTCATATTGTTTAAATCCATGATACACCTCCACCAATATGGAAGTAATTATGTTTTTGAAGTACCACCATCAATGGTGAAAATATGAATTAGTGTGTGATGTTATTAATATTTTCATATCTATTTACATACTACATTTACTGATTTTATATGAAATGTGCATAATTTTTGTGAAATATTAATGTTTAAATATTAAATATATTTATTGAGAACTATTTGGATTTGTCCAGATTCCAGTCTGTTTAATGTTTTAACAATAACTATCACCCTACTTATCCAAATTGCATGATTCATGTTTTTTAGGGTTCCAAATTACAATTACAACATTTCATTAGAAGTCACATTAGGAAAATTCGTCCATTTAGAGGGTCATATGGACCCCACATGAAGTCCCAAAGAAACTGTGAAGAAACTGGAACATATATGAAGGTTGAATTACTGGTCTCAATCCAGAATTCCAAATACCTTAATTCACCTCCCGCGTTCGGAGGACATTTAAATGAGTCCATGATAAAAATTTCAGAACCCAATAACAAATACAAGGGGCCCAACTGATGCATTGAAGTCCAGCCCACCATTCTGGCCAGGAATTACAAATATCACACTAATATTGATATTTATCACGATGTATAGATTCATTCGAGCTGAAATTTTTCAGTGTGAAAGAGGAGATTCGGTCGGCCAACATTGTTGAATAAATGATTTTTATTTGAGGGAATATTTCTATTCAAAAACAGATTCACATTATGGACTTCAAATAAGTATGTATTGAAATGGACAGATTAGAATTATTTACTAAAACCGCCATAACATTGACTCAATAAGTCCAATGGCCGCCAACTTTTCACCGTAGACAGAATACCTCTTTATCTACAACATTGAAGATAGATATTTCTCAAGATTCAGCTGTCTGGATGTACATATCGGCGAACCAACTGGAGGGGTATTTCTGGAATGTAAACAGTCCACCACCTTGGGCTATAAATACATCCCCTCCTCTCCTTTTAAAAGGGTTGTCACTTCAGCACTTAAAGGGAAAGTTTGGCATTACTAGAGTCATGAAAAGGTTCTGGGAGGATATTCTTTGATATTGTTTCAACAAGAGAGACCTATCCTCCACTTCTCTTTCACGTTTGTTTATGTTTTCATTCAATTGTAATTGTGTAACTTTGTTTTCATTTCAATCAAATTTTAGTGCTTGTTTCTTCTTCAATACCTCTTATTCTTCTCCACCTTATCTAGTATAATATTCATGGTCTTAAAATAGTTTGAATCATTTTAAATTACAGCCCCTTATTTTGCTTCCTCATTCAATCAAAATTCCATTGTTGATTCTCAAAATATTTTGTGTGTGTGTTCGACACACTACTCTTACCTTGTCCCTTTCATTCTCTTCTATTTGTAATTCATCACCATAAACATATATTACCAGATTAATAAACATCATAATGTCTGAGTAAATATCTCATTGGGGTGAGTTTTAATTTAGGTTTGTTAAGCGATTGAGAGCTTTTGCTCGATGAGTATTCGTTGAATTAACATTGTGTATATTGGACTTAGCATGTCATGGATTAATGACTTGTTTTGTTTAACGTGTGGTTTCCATGGATTATTGGAACCATAAATACACTACCATAAACAAGATATGATCAACATTATAATCTTATGTTATGTTGAGGCTTGTATTAAATCCTTAACACTTGGGAATTCAAATCAACGTCAACTTGTGACATGGGTGTTAATTTAAATAAAATATAAAGCAAAGCTCAAGGATAACACAAGCTTAAATAACCTAATGATGAACTCACCCCAATATTTATCAACTTGTTAAATTAAACATCATCCATTAGTCATTTCAATTAAGCTCTGCAATCACCCCCCCCCCCAACCAGAATACAATCAACTAAAAACAAATGACTATTTCAAAGTATCATCATCGAGGATTCGACCCGAGTGCTTCTATAAACATTAGCAGATCACCGGAACATTGACCGGTTGATAGGAGAAAATCGGCCGTGCGTTTCAAATGGCACCGTTTCTGGGGATGGTGCTTTAAGTAGTCGGTAGTTTTTAGTTTTTGTAAAAAAAAAACAAAAAAAATCGAAATTTAAAAAAAATCTGATAAAATACACCGAGAAAAACTCGCCTTCCTCATCCTTTCTAAATCTATCTGAATGCCCCGTAGCCTCCCAAACAATCCCTCGGATTTGTTTGACCCGGAAATTGATAGAACTCTTCGTCGACTTAGGACAACCATTAGGGATAACCAAATAACCCAAGAACCAATCATTGCCCTACCAATTGAATTCAATATGGCCAATCCCAGGGAACAAACATAGAAAGAACTTGCTGCCCCTGATATGAATTAACAACCCCTTGGTATTTAATATCCAAACATAGAGGCTGACTTCTAACTCAAATCAGGGTTGATTCATCTTCTACCTCATTTCCATGGGCTAGCTGCTGAGGATCCGCATCTAACTCTCAAAGAGTACCAGGTGGTGTGCTCTACCATGAAGCCTCAAGGGGTTTCTGAAGAAAAAATCAAACTCCGAGCATTCCCTTTCTCCCTAGCTGACTCTGCCAAGTCATGGCTCTAGTACCTCCCTCATGGTTCCACAACTACATGGAATGACATGAAGCGTCTCTTTCTAGAAAAATTATTTCATGCTTCTCGTACCGCTTCCATCCGAAAGGAAATAAGTGGTATCTTTCAATTCCCAAATGAATCACTCCATGAGTACTGGGAGAGGTTCAAAAATCTTGTGGCAACCTGCCCACACCACCAAATCCATAACCAACTCTTGATCCAATACTTCTATGAGGGGTTATTGGATATGGAGCGAACCCTCATTGATGCCACAAGTGGTGGTGCTCTTGTTGACAAAACTTCAGCAGCTGCAAGAGATCTCATAAGTAACATGGCTGCAAACACACAACAATTCCATACTCGAGCACATGCTCAAGTCAAACAAGCCCAAGATAATCAATCCATAGAGCCTAACAAGATGACTGAGTGGATGAGTGAAATTACAGGTCTTGGGAATCAACTAGCGGTGGCTACGAAAGCCCCAACCTCATCTTCTCTAGAGTCACTATTCCCTGGACCTATCAAGAATTGTGGAATCTGTAGCTCCCCAGCTCATCCAACAGACACATGTCCACAACTTCAAGAGGATCAATCCGATTCATCCGGACCAATGGAGCTTAATGTAGCATATGCTCAGCAGAAGCCCAACACTCAACAATCATGACAGTTTGTTAGAAACTTTAACCAACCTCACTCTAAGCCTTTCTCTTCTACCTTTAACCCAGGCTTGAGTTATGGTAATCACATCTCTCATCCACCTCAATTCCTTCCTCAAAATCCAAACCAATTCCAATATGGTCAAGGTGGTTGTAACTTCCATCAACCTTATCCTTTTGTTCCTCAACCTCAAAGAAACAATCCTCCTCCTGGATTCCACTATCCGAATAAGCCTTCCCAATTACCAACCCAAAACAATCACTTTTCCAACAACCAAAATCAAGGTAATACTAATCTGGGACAAGCCTCTTCTTCCAAGCAACCATGGGAATGTGGAGTGCAAGATCTTGCCTCCTTCACCCATTCTAGCCATAAAAACATTGAAACTCAAATAGGTCAACTTGCATCCCTCCTGAGCTAGCAACAACAGTCAAATTCTTCCAAACTCCCAGCTCAACCATTACCCAACCCCAAGGGTAATGTAAGCGCAATTGCACTTAGATCGGGAAAGCAAATTGTTTTCCCTCATGATAAATCCTTAAACCCCCCTTTGAATGTTGACCTAGAAAATGAAAAGAAAAAGAAAATTGAAAAGGAATCTGAATCCATTCCATCACCTCCTTCCATTCCACTTAGGAACCCAATTCCTTTTCATCAAGTTGTTTCTAAGACAAGGAAGTCCTTTGAACCTGATACTGAAATGCTTGACATGTTTAGACGTGTTGAAGTCAACATTCCCCTCTTAGATGCCCTAAAACAAATTCTTAAGTATGCCATGTTTCTCAAGGAGTTGTGTACCCACAAGAGGCAACATAGCACATTTGAAAATGTTTCCACCCAGCAGTCCATACCCATTAAGTGCAAAGATCCAGCTACCATTACGGTTCCATTCCAAATTGGACGTTCCAACTTTGATGATGCACTCATAGACCTAGGAGCCTCAATTAATGTCATTCCCAAATCCATATTCTCCAACCTTGGTCTAGGTCCCTTGCACCCAACGGGTGTTGTCATTCAGTTAGCCAATCGAAACACAACCAGTCCTGAGGGAAAAATTGAGGATGTCCTTGTCTGAGTCAATGATCTTATCTTCCCTGCTGATTTCTATGTCTTTGACATGGAAGGAGAGACGAACTCTTCTCGATCTCCCCTAATTCTTGGATGACCATTCCTCATGACTACAAGAACCAAGATTGATGCCTATTCTGGCATCTTATCCATGGAATTTGGTGACCAACTGGTCAAATTAAACATCTTCCAAGCCATGCGATACCAATCTAAGGATCACTCTGCATTCTCAATCCATGCTTCTGAGGACACTTCTAAGAGTCAATTGAACCCCATTACATCATGTTCATCCTATTCTGAAGAGATAAGATGTTGTGAAATCTTCACTAGGATTAACCAAGTCAAAAATTGTGAAGTTGATGTAGACCTTTCATTCATAGACTCCATCAATCTAGAGGAACTTGAAAACTCTCTTGAATTCGACATAAATTCTGATCTCTACTACTCCACCTTGGATAGTATTATGGAAAATGAATCTGAAGCAACTGAAGTCCCTTCTTCTATTCCTGAGTTGTCTATCCCAAAAGTAATAGATGAGACTGATTTGAAACCTCTTCCTGCACACCTGAAATATGCATTCCTCTTCCATGATCACTCAAATCCTGTCATTATCTCTACCACACTTACTGAAACCGAGGAGTCCAAACTTGTTCAAGTGTTATAGGAAAACAAAAAGGCCTTAGGTTGGACCCTTGATGAAATACCAGGAATCAACCCTGCCCTTTGCATGCATCACATCAATCTGCAGGAGACATCCAAACCAGTTAGACAAACCCAAAGAAGACTTAATCCACTCATACTTGAGGTAGTTAGGGAAGTGATCACCAAGCTTCTTCAAGCTGGTATTATCTACCCAATTTCTGATAGTGAATGGGTTAGACCAATTCAAGTTGTACCTAATAAGGGTGGGATAACTGTTGTCACAAATGAACATGGAGAGGTAGTCACAACTCGAGTGAAGAACAAATGGCGTGTATGCATCGATTATCAAAAATTGAATGCTGAAACATGAAAATATCACTTACCTCTTCCATTCCTTGATCAAATGCTAGAAATATTAGCTGGAAAGTCACACTATTTCTTTCTTGATGGATACACTGACTATTTTCAAATCCCAATATCACCTCAGGACCAAGAAAAAGCTACTTTCACATGCCCCTTTGAAACATATGCATATAGAAGAATGACTTTTCGACTTTGCAATGCTCCTGCAACATTCCAGAGGTGTATGATGAGTATCTTTTCAGAATTCATTAATCACTTCATGGAAGTCTTCATGGATGACTTCACCATTTATGGTGAGTCATTTGAGTCATGCTTGAATTCACCCTCTCTAGTCCTTCAAAAGTGTGTCAAGTGCAACCTTGTGTTAAATTTTGAATAATGTCACTTCATGGTTGAAAATGGAATTATTCTAGGGAACATAGCTTCAAAGGATGGTATTGAAGTCGATCCTTCCAGAATTGAAGTGATGCAATCACTTCCTTTAACCAACTCTGTTCGAGACATCCGATCATTCCTCGGTCATGCTGGTTTCTATCGGCGATTCATCCAAAACTTTAGTAAAATTTCTCTCCCACTCACTCATTTGCTCCAAAATTATGACTCTTTCCATTTTGATGAGGTTTTCAAGAGAGCCTTCATTGAACTATAAAATTCTCTTACATCTGCCCCGATAATCCGACCCCCATATTGGTCCTTACCCTTTGAATTGATGTGTGATGCTTCTGATTGAGATGTTGGGTCTATTCTTGGTCAAAGAAGAGAAAACATTCCTCATGTCATCTATTATGCCTCAAAAACATTGGATGAAACTCAATCTCACTAAACTGTGACTGAAAAGGAACTTATAGCAGTGTTTTTTGCCTTAGATAAATTCCGGTCCTATCTCTTAGGATCCAAAATCAAAATCGTCACATATCATTCTGCTATAAAGTTCTTACTCAAGAAATGTGATTCCAAACCAAGGCTAGTAAGATGGATCCTAATGCTCCAAGAGTTTGACCTTGAAATAAAAGATAGACCAGGAAACAAAAACCCTGTGGCTGATCACTTGAGTAGAATATCTAATTCTTCCCAATCAGAAATCATCGATCCTAAATTCCCCACTGAGCACGTTTCATCTCTCACTACAAAAATACCATGGTATGCCCCAATTGTAAATTACTTGGTTTATGGTGTTTTTCCTGAAATTTTTTCAAAAGAACAAAAAATAAAGTACAAAAGTGATTCAAAATACTATTTTTGGGAAGAAAATAAACTTTGGAAAACAGGGGTTGACATGGTAATAAGGAGATGTGTCGATGAAAATGAACATTCTTCCATATTAGAATTTTGTCACTCACTTCCAGGAGGTGGCCACTTTGGACCACAAAGGACCTCCTGAAAGGTCCTAGACTCTAGATTCTTCTGGCCTTCACTCTTCAAGGACTCACATGAGTTCTGTCAATCATGTCCCACTTGCCAAAAGTTTGGCACAATCTCCAAAAGAAATGAAATTCCCCAAAAGCCTTTAATTCTCTGCGAGATCGTCGATGTTTGGGGCATCGATTTCATGGGGCCATTTCCCCCTTCCAATGGATTCTCATACATTATTCTTGCGGTCGATTATGTTTCAAGGTGGGTTGAGGCCAAACCCACTTGGAAGGATGATGCTCATACTATTAGTGAGTTCCTAAAGACCCACATCTTCCAAAGATTTGGCACACCACGTGCCTTGATCAGTGACTTAGGAACCCATTTTTGTAATAGAACCATGGAAGCTCTTCTGAAAAAGAATGGGGTTGTACATAAAACTTCAACTGCATATCACCCTCAAACAAATGTCATGGCTGAACTCTGTAATAGAGAAGTGAACAGGGTACTTGAGAGAATTGTTAAGCCCACAAGAAAAGACTGGCCTGAGAGACTTGGTGAAGCCCTTTGGGCTTATCGAACTGCCTATAAAACACCCATTGGGATGTCTCCATTTAGGATATTTTTTGGTAAAGTGTGTCACTTACCAGGTGAAATACAACTGAAGTCTTTTTGGGCTGTGAAAACTTATAATTTTGATTATTAAAAATCTGGTGAAGAAAGATTGTTGAAATTGGTTGAACTGGAGGAGCTTCGACTTGAATCCTATGAGAATTTCAATCTGTACAAAGAGAAGGCTAAGGTACTCCATGACAAACACATCGTTAGAAAGTTATTTCATGAAGGTGAAAAGGTAATGCTCTTCAATTCTCAATTTAGGCTTCACCCAGGTAAGCTTAATTCTTTTTGGGAAGGTCCTTTTGTTATTACTAACGTTTACCCATTTGGTGCAGTACAAGTCCAAGACCCATCTTCCAAAAGGACATTCACGGTTAATGGACATCGGTTAAAGCATCACTATGAGAGGACACACAATCCTGGATTATCATCTACTTCCATTGGATACCCAACTTCTCCAGTCAACCCACCACCGAATGGAGACAATGACCCAATAAATATAAACCAGGGGGAACCTCTTTCCCTTTAACTATCTCTTTATCTCTTCCTTTATCTACCTCTTTCTTCTTATTCATCTCTCTTTAATTTTTCTTACCACTTTCCTCATAATTTTTTTCCTTTTTACTCTTTCTCTTTTTGTGGGTGTGACTTTATAAAAAAATAAAAAAAAACAAAAAAAAAACAAAAAAAAAACAAAAAACAAAAACAAAAACAAAGACTCATAATTACTCACCATTTAATTTTTAAAATTTGTCTAACCATTTTTGGGAGTGAATAGGTATGTTTCATTTCAATAATTTTGTGTTTTCATCATAAAATTGGATAATTTATCATTTGTAAAAACCAACAAATTTTGAATGCTCTATTTTTGATTTGGAAAATGTTTTTCCCAAACCGTGAGAAACAACATTTTCTTTCATTCCAAGGCCACCTATGGCCATATTTTCAAAATGTGTGTCTTCACCCCCATGTGTGAATCTTGAGTATGTGGACCATCGAGCTGAATTTCCTACCTTAGTGTGTATTAATATGATAGAGGCATTTTCTGAACCACATGAGAATCACAATAGCCAAATAACCTCACATTTCCCTTACATTAATCCTCCTTTTGAAATCCGTTAAAGCCTATGAAAACATTTTCTTTGATAGCCACATTACAAGACCAATACCTTATCCCACCCAATATCAACATGGATTTTCATTGCATAAGTTTTTGAAATTTAAGTGTGGGGGGAATGGATTTCATTTTTGGGTATCATTTCATTACTTTCTGGTGTGTTATCAACTGCTTGAGGATAAGAATCCATTTCAATGTGGGGGAGAGTTTGTCATTAATTGTGTTTTAGGGAATGTAATGAACATCCATTTATGTAATTTTGTAAATGTTATTGAAAAGTGTTCAAAAAAATGATGAATAAAAATATAAAAAATCAAAAAAAAATGATGAAAAAATGGGTTGTGTCTTGGGTAGGTCAAAAATCATTCTTCCTCAACCTTTGATCTTGTTATAACTATTAAAATTAGTGTCGTGAGGAGATCAATCATGGGTTGGGTTACGAGTGTGAGATCTTTTCCAAGTTCAATTTTCGAAAAAAAAGAAAAAAAAGAAAAAAATGGAACACCTGCATTATATTATTTTTGGGAGAAGTTTTGTGTTTTGTAAATATTTCATCTTCTCATTAACATCATATTTTCTTCCTCTATTATGTCTTTATTAACACAATCATTCCCTTGTAAATATGTGTTTTCATTTCCTTCCATGTTTTATTTCAAAAAAATGTGCATTGCTTTTTCTATGTTGGTATTTTAACCCTCTTCTTTTCTCTCTTAGACATTATATTCCTACTATCCCCTAGACACAAAAAACCCCTTAAAAGACCTCTTGATTCTTGTTCAAATTGGATAGGGATTGTAAGCTGAGAGATCTTTTCAAACTCTAAGATTTTCACTTTTGGTTGGTGAAAGAGTGAACCTCCACAAATAAATTTTATCATCTTGAGAGGTGTGAGTTTTGAGTGTCCACATTTTCTATTTCCAAATTTGAGCATGAAAAAAAATGAATTTGTTTTGAAACATTTATTCTGTAAAAACTAGTGTTGGAATTCAAAATGGATGAGTGAAATAGTCTAAACCTCCCCTGATTACAGAAAACAAAATTTTAAAATTTGTTGGTGAGTAAAAACGATTTTGTCAGGTTATTATATTTGTTGCACATGAGGGCATGCACAAAACTAAGTGTGGGGGAGTTGATTTTATGAATATTTTCATATCATTTTACATACTCCCTTTACTGATTTTATATGAAATGTGCATAATTTTTGTGAAATATTAATGTTTAAATATTAAATATAATTTTTGAGCACTATTTGGATTTATCCAGATTCAAGTCTGTTTAATGTTTTAACAATAAATAACACCCTACTTATCCAAATTTCATGATTCATGTTTTTAGTGTTCCCAATTAGAATTACAACATTTCATTAGAAGTCACATTTGGCAAATTCGTCCATTTAGAGGGTCATATGGACCCTACAAGAAGGCCCAAGGAAACTGTGATGAAACTGGACCATATATGAAGGTAGAATTACTGGGCTAAATCCAGAAGTCCAAATACATTAATTATCCTGCCATGTTCGGAGGACATTTATAGGAGTCCATGATAAAAATTGCAAAACCCAATAACAAATACAAGGGGCCCAACTGATGTATTGAAGTCCAGCCCACCATTTTGTCCGGGAATTAAAAATATCACACTAATATTGAAATTTCTACTAATGTAGAAATACATTCGAGCTGAACATTTTCAATGTGAAAGAGGAGGTTCGGCTGGACAACTTTGTTGAAGAAATTATTTTTATTTTACAGCATATTCCTATTCAAAAACCTATTCACATTATGGACTTCATAAAGTATGTATTGAAATGGACAGATCAGATTTATTTACTAAAACCGCCATAAATTTGGCTCAATAAGTCCAATGGCCGCCACATTTTCACCGTAGACAGAAGACCTCGTTATCTACAACATTTAAGAAGGATATTTCTCAAGATTTGGCTATCTGGGTTTACATATCGGCGAGCCAATTGGATGGATATTTCTAGAATGTAAACAGTCCACCACCTTGGGCTATAAGTACATCCCCTCCTTTCCTTTCAAAAGGGTTGTCACTTCAGAACATAAAGAGGAGGTTTGGTATTACTAGATCCTTAACAATGTTCTGGGAGGATATTCTTTGATCTTGTTTCAAAAAGAGAGACCTCTCCTCCACTTCTCTTTCACGTTTGTTTATGTTTTCATTCAATTGTAATTGTGTAACTTTGTTTTCATTTCAATCAAATTTTACAACTTGTTTCTTCTTCAATACCTCTTATTCTTCTCCACCTTCTGTAGTATAATATTCATGGTCTTAAAATAGTTTGAATCATTTTAAATTACAGTCCCTTATTTTTATTCCTCATTAAATCAAAATTCCATTTTTGATTCTCAAAATATTTTGTGTGTGTGTTCGGCACACTACTCTTATCTTGTCCCTTTCTTTTTCTTCTATTTGTAATTCATCACCATAAATATGTATTACCAGATTAATAAAAATCATAATGGCTGAGTAAATACCTCATTGGGGTGAGTTTTAATTTAGTTATGTTAAGCGATTGAGAGCTTTTTCTCGATGAGTATTCGTTGAATTAACATTGGGTATATTGGACTTAGCATGTCATGGATTAATGACTTGTTTTGTTTAACGTGTGGTTTCCATGGATTATTGGAACCATAAATACACTACCATAACCAAGATATGATCAAGATTAGAATCTTAAGTTATGTTGAGGCTTGGATTAATGCCTTAAAACATGGGAATTCAAATCAACGTCAACTTGTGACATGGGTGTTAATTTAAATGCAATATAAAGAAAAGCTCAAGGATATCACAAGCTTAAATAACCTAATGATGAACTCACCCCAATCTTTATCAACTTCATAAATTAGACATCATCCATTAGTCATGTCAAATAATCCCTGCAATCAAACCCCCCCCAATCAGAATACAATCAACTAAAAACAAATGACTATTTCAAAGTATCATCGCCGAGGATTCAACCCGAGTGCTGCTATACACATTAGCAGAGCACCAGAACTTTGACCGGTCGATAGGCGATAATCGGCCGTGCGTTTCAAATGGAACTATTTCCGGAGATGGTGCTTTAAGTAGTCGTTAGTTTTTAGTTTTTGTAAAAAAAACCACAAAAAATCAAAATTTAAAAAAACATCTGAAAAAAACACCGAGAAAAACTTGCCTTCCCCATCCTTTCTAAATCTCTCTGAATGCCCTGTAGCCTCCCAAACAATCTCTCGGATTTGTTTGACCCTGAAATTGATATAACTCTTTGTCGACTTAGGAGAACCATTAGAGATAACCAAATCACCCAAGAACCAATCATTGCCTTACCAATTGAATTCGATATGGCCAATCCTAGGGAACAAACATTGAATGAACTTGATGCCCCTGATATGAATTACCAACCACTTGGTATTCAATATCCAAACATAGAGGCTGACTTCGAACTCAAATCGAATTTGATTCATCTTCTACCTCATTTCCATGGGCTAGACGGTGAGGATCCACATCTATATCTCAAAGAGTTCCAGGTGGTGTGCTCTACCATGAAGCCTCAAGAGGTTTCTGAAGAACAAATCAAACTCCGAGCATTCCCTTTCTCCCTAGCTGAATCTGCCAAGTCATGGCTCTACTACCTCCCTTATGGTTCCATAACTACATCGAATGACATTAAGCATCCTTTTCTAGAAAAATTCTTTCCTGCTTCTCATATCGCTTCCATCCGAAAGGAAATATGTGGTATCTATCAATTCCCAAATGAATCACTCCATGAGTACTGGGAGAGGTTCAAAAATATTATGGCAACCTACCCACACCACCAAATCCCTGACCAACTCTTGATCCAATACTTCTATGAGGGGTTATTGGCTATGGAGCGAACCCTCATTGATGCCGCATGCGGCGGTGCTCTTTTTGAAAAAACTCCAGCAGCTGCATGAGATATCATAAGTAACAAGGCTGAAAACCCACCACAATTCCATACTCGAGCACATGCTCAAGTCAAAAAAGCCCAAGATAATCAATCCATAGAGCCTAACAAGATGACTGAGTGGATGAGTGAACTTACAGGTCTTGTCCATCAACTAGCGGTGGCTACCAAAGCCCCAACCTCATCTTCTCCATAGTCACTATTCCCTAGACCTATCAAGAATTGTGGAATCTGTAGCTCCCTTGCTCATCCAACAGACACATGTCCACAAATTCAAGAGGATAAATCCGATTCATCCGGACCAATGGAGCTCAATGTAGCATATGCTTAGTGGAACCCAAACCATCAACAATCAGGTCAGTTTGTTAGAAACTTCTACCAACCTCACTCTGAGCCTTTCTCTTCTACCTTTAACCCAGGATTGAGGTATGGTAATCCCATATCTCATCCCCATAAATTCCCTCCTCAAAATCCAAAACAATTTCAATATGGTCAAGGTGGTGGTAACTTCCATCAACCTTATCCTTTTGTTCCTCAACCTCAAAAGAACAATCCTCCTCCTGGATTCCACTATCTGAATGAGCCTTCCCAATTTCCAACCCAATACAATCACTTTCCCAAGATCCAAAATCAAGGTAATCCCAATCCAGGACAACCCTCTTCTTCCAAGAAACCATGAGAAAGTGCAGTGGAAGATCATGCCTCCTTCACCCGTTCTAGCCTTAAAAACATTCAAACTCAAATAGGTCAACTTGCATCCCACCTGAGCCAACAAAAACAATCAAATTCTTCCCATCTCCCAGCTCAACCATTACCCAACCCCAAGGGTAATGTAAGTGCAATTTCACTTAGATCGGGAAAGAAAATTGGTGTGCCTCAAGATAATTCCTAAAACCCTCCTTTGAATGTTGACCTAGAAAATGAAAAAAAAGAAAATTGAGAAGGAATCTGAATCTATTCCATCACCTCCTTCCATTCTACTTTGGAACCCAATTCCTTTTCCTCAAGCTGTTTAGAAGACAAGGAAGTCCTTTGAACCTGATCCTAAAATGCATGACATATTTAGACGTGTTGAAGTCAACATTCCCCTCTTAGATGCCATAAAAAAAATTCCTATGTATGCCAAGTTTCTCAAGGAGTTGTGTACCCACAAGAGGAAACTTAGGAACTCTGAAAATGTTTCCACCCAGCATTCCATACCCATTAAGTGCAAAGATCTAGGTACCTTTACGGTTCCATGCCAAATTGGAAGTTCCAACTTTGATGATACACTCATAGACCTAGGAGCCTCAATTAATGTCATTCCCAAATCCATATTCTCTAACCTTGGTCTAGGTCCCTTGCACCCAACGGGTGTTTTCATTTAGTTATCCAATCGAAGCACAACTAGTCCTGAGGTGATAATTGAGGATGTCCTTGTCCGAGTCAATGATCTTATCTTCCCTGCTGATTTCTATGTCCTTGACATAGAAGGTGAGACATAATCTTCTCGATATCCCCTAATTCTTAGAAGACCATTCCTCATGACTGCGAGAACCAAGATTGATGTCCATTCTGGCATCTTATCCATGGAATTCAGTGACCACCTGGTCAAATTCATCATTTTCCAAGACATGTGATACCCATCTGAGGATCACTCTGAATTCTCAATCCATGCTTCCGAGGACACTTCTAAGAGTCAATTGAACCCCATTACATCATTTTCATCATGTTCTGAAGAGATATGATGTTGTGAAATCTGCACTAGGATTAACCAAGTCATAAATGGTGAAGTTGATGTGGACCTTTCATTCATAGACTCCATCAATCTAGAGGAACTTGAAAACTCTCTTGAATTCCACATCAATTCTGATCTCTACTGCTCCACCTTGGACAGTATTTAGGAAAATGAATCTGAAGCAACTAAAGTCCCTTCTTCTATTCTTGAGTTGTCTATCCCAAAAGTGAGAGATGAAACTGATTTGAAACCTCTTCCCGCACACCTGAAATATGCATTCCTCTTCCATGATCACTCATTTCCTGTCATTATCATTTCCACACTTACTGAAACCGAGGAGTCCAAAATTGTTCAAGTGTTAGAGGAAAACAAAAAAGCCATAGGTTGGACCCTAGATGACATACCAGGAATCAACCCTACCCTTTGCATGCATCACATCCATCTGGAGGAGACATCCAAACTATTTAGACAACCCCAAAGAGGACTTAATCCACTCATACTTGAGGTAGTTTGGGAAGAGATCACCAAGCTTCTTCAAGTTTGTATTATCTACCCAATTTCTGATAGTGAATGGGTTAGTCTAATTCAAGTTGTACCTAAGAAGGGTGGGATAACTGTTGTCACAAATGAACATGGAGAGGTAGTCACAACTCGAGTGAAGAACAAGTTGCGTGTATGCATCGATTATCGAAAATTGAATGCTGAAACACGAAAAGATCACTACCATCTTCCATTCCTTAATCAAATGCTAGAAATATTAGCTGGAAAGTCACACTATTGCTTTCTTGATGGATACACCGACTATTTTCAAATCCCAATCTCACCTCAAGACCAATAAAAGACTACTTTCACATGCCCCATTGGAACATATGCAAATAGAAGAATGCCTTTTGGACTTTTCAATGCTCCTGAAACATTCTAGAGGAGCATGATGAGTATCTTTTCAGAATTCATTGAACACTGCATGGAAGTCTTCATGGATGACATCACCATTTATGGTGAGTCATTTGAGTTGTGCTTGCATTCACTATCTCTAGTCCTTCAAAAGTGTGTCAAGTGGAACCTTGTGTTATATTTTGAAAAATTTCAGTTCATGGTTCCAAATGGGATTATTCTAGGGATCATAGTTTCAAAGTATGGTATTGAAGTCGATCCTGCCAAAATTGAAGTGATCCAATCACTTCCTCCACCCAAATCTATTCGAGACATCCGATCATTCCTCAATCATGTTGGTTTCTATCAGTGATTCATCCATAACTTTAGTAAAATTTATCTCCCACTCACTCGTTATCTCCAAAATGATATCTCTTTCTATTTTGATGAGGTTTGCAAGAGAGCCTTCATTGAACTCAAAACTGCTCTTACATCTGCCCTGATAATCCAACCCCCATATTGGTCCTTACCCTTTGAATTGATATGTGATTCTTCTGATAGAGCTGTTGGGGCTGTTCTTGGTCAAAGAAGAGAAAAAATTCCTCATGTCATCTATTATGCCTCAAAAACATTGGATGAAACTCAATCTCACTACACTGTGACTGGAAAGGAACTTCTAGCAGTAGTTTTTTCCTTAGATAAATTCTGGTCCTATCTCTTAGGTGCCAAAATCATAATCTTCACAGATCATTCTGCTATAATGTTCTTACTCAAGAAAAGTGATTCCAAACCAAGGCTAATAAGATGGATCCTAATGCTCCAAGATTTTGACATTGAAATAAAAGATAGACCAGGAAAAGAAAACCCAGTGGTTGATCACTTGAGTAGAATTTCTAATTATTCTCAATTAGAAATCATCGATCCTGAATTCCCCACTGAGCACCTCTCATCTCTCACTCCATAAATACCATGGTATGCCCCAATTGTAAATTACTCCGTTTCTCGTGTTTTTCCTGAAATGTTTTCAAAATAACAAAAAATGAAGTTGAAAAGTGATTCAAAATACTATTTTTGGGAAGAAAATAAACTTTGGAAAACTGGGGCTGACATGGTAATAAGGAGATGTGTCGATGAAAATGAACATTCTTTCATATTAGAATTCTGTCACTCACTTCCAGGAGGTGGAAACTTTTTACCACAAAGGACCTCCCGAAAGGTCATAGACTCTGGATTCTTCTAGCCTTCACTCTTCAAGGACTCACATGAGTTCTTTCAATCATGTCCCACTTGCCAAAAGTTTGGAACAATCTCCAAAATAAATGAAATTCCCCAAAAGCCTTTAATTTTCTGCGAGATCTTTGATGTTTGGGGAATTGATTTCATGGGACCATTTCCCCCTTCCAATGGATTCTCATACATTCTTCTTACGGTCGATTATGTTTCAAGGTCGGTTGAGGCCCAACCCACTAGGAAGGATGATGCTCATACTTTTAGTGATTTCCTAACGACCCACATCTTTCAATGATTTGGAACACCACGTGCATTGATCAGTGACTTAGGAACCCATTTTTGTAATAGAACCATAGAAGCTCTTCTGAAAAAGAATGGGGTTGTACATAAAACTTGAACTGCATATCACCCTCAAACAAATGGCATGGCTGAACTCTCTAATAGATAAGTGAAAAGGGTACTTGAGAGAATTGTTAAGCCCACCAGAAAAGACTGGCATGAGACTTGGTGACGCCCTTTGGGCTTATCGAACTGCTTATAAAACAGCCATTGGGATTTCTCCTTTTAGGTTAGTTTTTGGTAAAGCGTGTCACTTACCAGTTGAAATCCAACATAAGACTTTTTGGGCTGTGAAAACCTGTAATTTTGATTGTGAAAAATCTGGTGAAGAATGATTATTGCAATTAGTTGAACTAGATGATCATCGACTTGAATCCTATGAGAATATCAATCTGTACAAAGAGAAGGCTAAGGTACTCCATGACAAACACATCCTGAGAAAGGTATTTCATGAAGTTGAAAAGGTAATGCTCTTCAATTCTCAATTTTGGCTTCACCCAGGTAAGCTTAATTCTCGTTGGGAAGGTCCTTTTGTTATTACTAACCTTTACCCATTTGGTGCAGTGCAAGTCCAAGACCCCTCTTCCAAATGGACATTCACGGTTAATGGACATCGGTTAAAGCATCACTGTGAGAGGACACACAATCTTGGATCACCATCTACTTCTGTTTGATACCCAACTTCTCTAGTCAACCCACCACCGAATGGAGACGACGACCCACCAAATCTAAACCAGGGGGCACCTCTTTCCCTTTAACTCTCTCTCTATCTCTTCCTCTCTCTACCTCTTTCTTCTTCTTCCTCTCTCTTTCATTTTTCTTACCACATTCCTCAAATTTTTTCCCCTTTTTACTCTTTCTCTTTTGTGTGGGTGTGTCTTTATAAAAAAAATAAAAAAGGCATTAAAAAAACTCATAATTACTCACCATTTAATTTTTAAATTTTGTCCAACCATTTTTGGAAGTCAATAGGTATATTTCATTTAAGAAATTTTGTGTTTTCATCATAAAATTGGATAAATAATATTTTTTCAAAACCAACAAATTTTGGATTCTCTATTTTTTTTTGGAAATTTTTTTTCCCAAACCATGAGGAACTACATTTGCTTTCATGGCAAGGACACCTACGGCCATATTTTAAAAATGTCTGTCTTCACCCCCATTTGAGAATCTAGATTTTGTGGACCTTCGAGCTGAATTTCCTACCTTAGTGTGTATTAATATGATAGAGGCATTTTCTGAACCACATGAGAATCACAATAGCCAAATATCCTCCAATTTCCCTTACAGTAATCCTCCTTTTGAAAGCCCCTTAAAGCCTATGAAAACTTTTTCTTTGATAGACACATTACAAGCCCAATACCTTATCCCACCCAATATCAACATGGATTTTCATTGCATAAGTTTTTGAAATTTAAGTGTGGGGGGGAATGGATTTAATTTTTGGGTATCATTTCCTTAATTTCTGGTGTGTTATCATCTGCTTGAGGACAAGCATCCATTTCAGTGTGGGGGAGAGGTTGTCATTAAGTGTGTTTTAGGGAATGTAATGAACTTCCATTTATGTAATTCTGTAAATGTTATTGACAAGTGTTCAAAAAAAAATAATGAAAAAAAATCAAAAATAAAAAATAAAAAAAAAATAAAAAACAAAATGTTGAAAAAATGGGTTATTTCTTAGGTAGGTCAAAAATCACTATTCTTCAACCTTTGATCTTGTTATAACTATTACAATTAGCATCGTGAGGAGATCAATCATGGGTTGGGTTATGAGTGTGAGATCTTTTCTAAGTTCAACTTTCGAAAAAAAGAAAAAAAAAGAACACTTGCATTATATTTTTTTGGGAAAAGTTTTGTGTTTTGTAAATATTTCATCTTCTCATTACCTTCATATTTTCTTCCTATATTGTGTCATTCATCACACAATCATTCCCTTATAATTATGTGTTTTCATTTCCTTCCATGTTTTATTTCAAAAAAATGTGCATTGCTTTTTCTATGTTGGTATTTTAATCCTCTTCTTCTCTCTCTTGGACATTATATTCCTACCGTCCCCTAGCCACAGAAAAACCCCTTAAAAAGACCTCTTTATTCTTGTGCACTTTGGGTAGGGATTGTAACTGAGAGATCTTTTCAAACTCTAAGATTCTCACTTTTGGTTGGTGAAAGAGTGAACCTCCACAAATAAATTTTATCATCTTGAGAGGTGTGACTTTTGAGTGTCCACATTTTCTATTTCTAAATTTGAGCATGAAAAAAATGAATTTGTTTTGAAACATTTATTCTATAACAACTTGTGGTGGAATTCAAAATGGATGAGTGAAATATTCTAAACCTCCCCTGATTAAAGAAAACAAAATTTTAAAATCTGTTGAAGAGTAAAAACGATTTTGTCATGTTTTTATATTTGTTGCACATGAGGACATGCACAAAACTAAGTGTGGGGGAGTTGATGTTATTAATATTTTAATATCTTTTTACATAATAACTTTACTGATTTTATATGAAATGTGCATAATTTTGGTGAAATATAAATTTTTAAATATTACATATAATTTTTGAGCACTATTTGGATTTATCCAGATTCAAGTATGTTTAATGCTTTAACAATAACTATCACCCTACATATCAAAATTACATGATTTTTATTTTGTAGGGATACCAATTAAAATTACAACATTTCATTAGAAGTCTCATTTGTCAAATTCGTCCATTAAAGGGTCATATGGACCCCACAAGAAGGCCCAATGAAACTGTGAAGAAACTGGACCATATATGAAGGTCGAATTACTGGGATCAATCCAGAAGTCCAAATACCTTAATTCTCCTCCCATGTTTGGAAGATATTTAACGGAGTCCATTATAAAAATTTCGGAACCCAATGACAAATAAAAGGGGCCCAACTGATGCATTGAAGTCCTGGCCACCATTCTGGCCTCGAATTAAAAATATCACACTAATATTAAACATTCTCCTGATGTAGACATCCATTCGAGCTGAACATTTGTAGTGTGAAAGAGGAGATTTGGACAGACATCTTTGTTGAATAAAGGATGTTTATTTGAGGGCATCTTCCTATTCAAAAACCGATTCACATTATAAACTTTAAAAAAGTATGTATTGAACTGGACAGATCAGAATTATTTACTAACACCGCCATAACATTGGCTAAATAAATCCAATGGACGCCAAAGTTTCATAGTAGATAGAAGACCTCTTTATCTATGAAATTGAAGAAGGATATTGCTCATTATTCGACTATCTGGATGTACATATCGGCGAGCCAAGTGGAGGGGTATTTCTAGAATGTAAACAGTCTACCACCTTGGGCTATAAATACATCCCCTCTTCTCCATACAAAAGGGTTGACACTTCAGCACTTAAGGAGGAGGTTTTTAATTACTATAGCCTTGACAAGGTTCTGGTAGGATATGCTTTGATCTTGTTTCAACAAGAGAGACCTCTCCTCCACTTCTCTTTCACGTTTGTTTATGTTTGCATTCAATTGTAATCGTGTAACTTTGTTTTCATTTCAATCAAATTTTAGTGCTTGTTTCTTCTTCAATACCTCTTATTATTCTCCACCTTCTGTAGAATAATATTAATGGTCTTAAAAGAGTTTGAATCATTTTAAATTACATTCCCTTATTTTTCTTCCTCATTCAATCAAAATTCCATTTTTGATTCTCAAAATATTTCGTGTGTGTGTTCGGCACACTACTCTTATCTTGTCCCTTTCTTTTTCTTCTCTTTGTAATTCATCACCATAAAAATATATTACGAGATTAATATTCATCATAATGGCTGAGTAAATATATCATTAGGGTGAGTTTTAATTTAGGTATGTTAAGCGATTGAGATCTTTTTCTCGATGAGTATTCGTTGAATTAACATTGTGTATATTGGACTTAGCATGTCATGGATTAATGACTTGTTTTGTTTAACGTGTGGTTTCCATGGATTATTGGAACCATAAATACAGTACTATAAACAAAAAATTATCATGATTAGAATATTAAGTTATGTTGAGGCTTGGATTAAAGCCTTAACACTTGGGAATTAAAATCAACGTCAACTTGTGACATTGTGTTAATTTGAATGCAATATAAAGCAAAGATCAAGGATATAACAAGATTAAAAAACCTAATGATGAACTCACCCAAATATTTATCAACTTGTTAAATTAGACATCATCAATTAGTCATTTCAATTAAGCTCTGCAATCAAAACCCCCCCAATCAGAATACAATCAACTAATAACAAACGAATATTTCAAATTATCATCACCGAGGATTCGACCCGAGTGCTGCTATACACATTAGCAGAGCACCAGAACTTTGACCGGTCGATAGGCGAAAATCGGCCGTGCGTTTTAGTGTGAGTGTGGTTTTATACTTTTATTTGGAAATTATTATTCAAAACTTTAATAAAAATTTTAAATGTTAACAAATATATTATGTATCATTGATTTTGATTAAATATTTGTATAAATATTTATCTATATGTCAATTTCGATTGTTAATATGTGATAACTGGTACTTATCTGAGTAGTTAGTTTTTGAATGTCAGATTAAATTGTCATCTCAGTTTATATTGACCCCTTCTTGGAAATAATAGTGAATATTCAAATGTTACCTACAGGAATACTAGTGTGGTAAACAAATATTTTAAATATAGAGATGTATCATGATATCATATCATAACCTCTTCATTTCGATCTTTTATCTAGTTTCAGTGATTCTTTTAATGATAACTCGTTGGTTTCATTGGGTATTATTATTTATTATTTAATTATGGAATTTGAATTCTGTTTGAATTTTCAATATTATATTTTATTATTTATTGATGTAATTTTGATTTTAATTCATTATTCTCTTGCATAATTTTGTTGGTATTAGATATTTGTTGTGTTTCTAATTTATTTACATGTTTTCATCACATTATTCCCCAATGTTCCCTTATGTTATAGTTATTAATTTATAGTTACTAGTTCAATGAGAATGTCAATAAATGTAAGAACAACCTTCCACACTTATTAATAAAACAAATATGGCGTGATTTAATATTTTTGATTAAAAGAAACTCTGGTAGGTTTCATATACCCCATTGGTATTTCAATTAGATGTGGGGATATCTATTTTTTGGAATCTATCTTGTTATGAGTTTCAAGTAAAATTGTTCTGATTTAGTGTGTTTCTGTGGTGATCTATATTCCACGTATTTTTCATATACATGTGATAGGTGAATTAATATATTATGGTGCCTAATTCTGGAGTCTCATCTACACTATGAGATATATTTTACATGAAGGTCATTCATTTTTTATATAGGCTCATTGTGTATCAAATGTGTAGAAGAACCAGTAGTGAAAAGTAATAGCATGAGGCCAAATGTTTTGAAATTGGATGAGATGGTTTTACAATGCACATTTTCATTAATGGGAATGGATAGGTCCTGATATTTAAAATTCCTTAGTCAGATAGTTGTTTCATGTGTGATTATATATGGGAGGTAAATGATTAACCATTCAAATATTGATAAATTTGATGGTGTGGTTGTGATATAGGGCCAAATATAGAGCTATAAAATAATGGGATCGATTCTAATGAATTATTTACCATAATTAATTACAGTGGGATAAAATCATATTAGTGTGGACAAAACCCATTCCCAAAATTAAATTTTATGGATTGGATTATTCCACTTGATCTGTTATGATGTATAGTCTATGTGATGTTGATGATGACACATGTTGAATGTTGGATTTTCAATGGTGTTGATGATGGTCAGAATGGGTCTAGGCTGGCCTTGATAAAAAATAATGAAATAATCCATATCAAATCATGGTGAAATTGGTATAAATAAGCTCATGATATTATTGTGTGACATGTATAATTTTCTCATGTATAATTGTATAAAATGTAATATATAAAGCTATCTTCATGAGAACGAACTAAAATTTATTTCACACTCGTTATATGATAAATCTATTGGATATATTGTAATTTTATCTATTTTATAGGATTGATAGCTGGTTGTGTTGAGGTTCGTATATTATTAGGACATTTCATATTATAGATCTTTTTTTAGGTACAGATATGGAATAAGGTCCAATTCTTATATTTTATTAATTTTTCAGTTTTATTATTCTTTTGGGTGAAGAGATAATGTATAGATATAGTATTTCATGTAATTCATTCATGATATCATTATGTTCATTAGATTTTATGAACAATAATATTTTTATTGGATGATATTTGGTTGTTTAACCAAATTATATAAATATAATTTAATTATGGAATATTTCCCACATTATTTGGATATGACCATTTCATATAATAGTCGACCTTTATGACAAAATTTGGTGTGAATGAAGCCATCTTGTATCCATGATAAAGAGTAATATTGAGTGTTATCTAGTCTTGGGAGCCAAAAACATTCCAGAAATAAATAGATTCTATTTAGTATATGATTACATATTTGTTTCATGTTTAAAAATATCTTACAAATAACATAAATCCATTATAATGTCATTCTAAAAATGTATGACTTTATTAATGATTTAATTCAATTTATTTCACTAAATTCATTATCATGAATGTTGGGAATTCTATATAAAATTGAAAAACATTATGATACTAGTTATAATCATTTATTGAGTCTTGTGGTAGGATTAAAATATTAATATGACATTTCCTAAAATATTCCCCTTTATCCATTTCAGTAAATTGTTCAAAAAAATACCAAAACTCTAAAGCTTAATATTTCTAAAAATCTACATTATATTCCCCTTCGAAAGCATTCATCCTCTATAACTTTCATTATTTTGAAAAAAATTAACCAAAAACTAAAAATTTCATTTTCGCATACATTATCAATATATATTTTCATGTTGACATAAAAAAGAAAAATATTTAAAATAAAATCATGTATAAATTTTTAAATATAACATTATCATTCTTAGAAACCATGTTTTATTATTCTATTTCAATGTTTAAGGATTTTAAATTATATTTATAATATTGTTGTCCATAAATTTAAAAAGTGAATTATTATAATTTAAAATATCTATGGTATCCAAAATTTAAACAGAACCGGTTTTCACCCAAGGCATTCCAATTGAAATCTCCAGATTAATACTATACAATGTAATATTGTATCATCCAAAATTTGAAATAATCTAGTTCGTACTAAATCTTTATAATATACATATAGGTATGCGATAAATTTTTTTATTAAATAAATTACATATTTCTTCTTACATGGGATCAAAAAATTCATTTAATGTATATAAGACTACCTGTGTGTATTGGTGTTCACTAAATGTTATTATGATTGGAACACATTGAAAAATATATTTATATATGCTTTAATGAATTTGTCTAATTTACAAACCTCATTCTTGAAATTTTCTAAAAAATGTATAAAATAAATATTAAATATACGATCCCTTGAAAAATAAATATCATGAAAATTTAGTTGATATTCTACAACACCTTTCCATAGAAAATAAAAAACTATTTTCTAATAGAGAAAAAGTAATTTATCTATTTCTTTCAAAACATAATGTGGATCTATGAAGTCTTACATTTCATTCTGTTCTATTTTGGAATCATGAATAAAAATACCATTATATAAATTATGTAGTATACTAACATATATATTGATGTTCTGTTATAGGAAAAATTAGTATCATAATCTTATAGAAACTCTATCAATCTACATTTTCATAGCATTAAAAAATTTATGCAAAAATAAGCATATCAAACACAAATGATTAATAAAAATATGTGTTCCTAAATAATATAATAAAAAAAAGAAATAACAAAAAATTATTAAATTTCTTATCATTGGTATAATGGTTACACATTTTATAATATAATTTTATTGAGAAAAAACAAATAATATCTCCTCTAACTCATTAAGAAACATCCCAATCTCTGAGGAGATGTATAAACAAAAATGTCATATAGAATACATCTATTGTAGAATTTACAAGTTTTATGACTCCTAAAATTATTATTTCATGTTTATATATGTTTGTGGAAAATAATTTAACCTTGAAAAGGTGTACTGTTTCTTGGTCAATTTATATATAGTTATCACTATTAAAGAATCTATGTAAATTACAGCCTATAATACAATATCTAATATAAAAATCTCTAAAAAATAAATAAATAAAATTTCTATTGATGGATTATCAAATTCTATCAATGACTAGTTAACTGGATCACCTCTCATTGTTTACTCATACCTCAACAAAAGATCATCATGAGTCAAAATATAGAACATTGACATTATTCGGCACAAAATATTGTCTCCCAAAAAAATTTAGATTAATAATCAGATTCTATGCATGGTCATAATTTATTCATCAATAAATTTGAATATATTTTGTGAATACCAATGGGTTTTATAAGGGTAACACTTATCCGGATTAGTTTTATACATAAAGCAAAAAATTTTAACACATAAGATATTTACAGTAATATAAACTATGTAATATAAATGGAAATGTTTTACATTTCCACTATCAATTAAAATCATTATTAAAAGATCGTCAGGAGCCAGATAGAGATAATTGAGTTGAATTATATTTGATTCTTCTTGTATGGGTATCTATGGGATGAAATAATATCAAAATTCCTTGGTATGATTGTATAATTCTTAGATTCTTCCAAAAAAAGAACTGATTAATGTGAAATAGGAGGGGGTACATATATATATATATAATGATATATATGGTGTGGATAGAATATATAATTGGATTGTATTATTATATCAAATATAAATTCTATAATATTATGTTTTATTAAATTTATATCTTTGGACGCTGATTGGATTCAAAATAAAATTCATTAATGAATCATTTCATATGTTACAGAATTTTATAACTTATAACTCATCATTGTAATTTATTTAATTACATGTTAATCTTAATGTTCGTATATTAAAACTACTATATTCAATAATAATTTTATTATAAATGTTGGAATGATATAATTTTTGAAGTTATGTTTGTTGAATAATATATTAGTAAATAATAAATATATTTCTATATTGATCATCTTTACATATTTTCATTCACTCTGTAATTTCTCACACAAACAAATACCATTACATTTCAAAGAGCACCATGAGTTGGTATTTCTTTTTGTTTTAAGTATAACAAATCACCCGATTTAACTAGTGACTTATAGACTTATAAAAAATCACCTTACATATAATGACCCAAGCTAAAAATTATATCCCATAAATCATTTGACTATCCAAATATTACTAATCAATTGTGTTTCAATACTAGATAAACTAGATATTTTTTTTAATACTTGTTATTTTTTCACTATAAGAAAAATATTCTAGATCCCCTAATAGAAATATCCTATGATATACTCATCATTATCACATATGAAACAAAATCAGATGGGATGATATCTAATTTGAGATAATGAAATAATTATTGAACTATCAAAGAATTTATGTATCATGTACATATGAGGATACAACATCACTATAAGATAATCTTATTAAATATAACATTAAAAAATACGAGTTTTATATAATCAATTATATAAGTTATATAAACTCAAATGAAAAAACATGAACTATGAATTACTATAGTGAGAAATTATATGAAAATAACAATCTGTGGAGAATTATAATGGAATATATTTTATAAGTTTTGAATATTAGTATGTTAAAATATATTAGAGTGTGAACATATCTAGTTGAATCTGTAACAAAATATTGACATTGTGAGGATAAATGACCACAAGTACACTAGAATGAAATATATTTAATTAAAAAATACGCAATTACAATCATTAATTGTTTCTCAGAGCATAGTTATCATTAAATATAGTAATAGACATTGTTTTTGAGCATAACAATTCAAAAATATAATCATAAAACATCATTGTGGGAAAGTATATCCCCAAATATAATATAAATTTGAATTTTTTTTAAATTTAACCATAAAAGAAATCATGGAGAGTCATTGTGAGCATATGTATCTACAGATACACTCACATAGAATGTTTGTGGCTATTGAAAACTAAAAAGAAATCCATACAGAAAAAAATTATCACAAGAAATATAAATCACTAACCAACAATGTAGAGATTGATATATGAAGAACCCAGTGATATAATAATCCTCCATAAATATATGTTTCCTTAGAGAAGATAAATATTCTTACATCAAACATAAAATAATTAACTCGTGGAAATTAGATACGACCATAAAGACTATCACCCAAAACAATCCAAAATACATCCAGAGATAAAATAATGATGGATGAATAAAATAATATACAATTTATTATAAAAAATGACAAAACAGATTTCCATTGATGAAAAACACTGATTTTATTTTACTGGATAAATAGTGTTTTATAACAATAAACACATCTCTATTAGAAATACTACCTTACTCCTGAATACTATTTCATTTTGGAATAACAGATTTTAAATCTCTAAATAATATTAATGATCAATCGTTAAATAATATTTATTTAAGATGAAATAATTTATTAGTGAATGGATCCTTGTAATTATTAGACTTATTCTTCCTTAAAAACATAAGATGTTATAATTTTTCTTTTGATAGAAAAAGAACTAATTCTGTGAAATATAAATCATTTAATTTTGAATAATTTCTGAATATTTAATACTATTTTTTACATATCAATGATTATATATAAAATTAAAAAAATGTTCACAAACATTTAAAATAAACAGTATGATAAAAAACTCAATGAGGAAGATAAACCATAAAATATTTTTTAATAATTATTTCACCATTAATGTAAAATAATATTTTTTAGTAACTATGAAAATCAATATTGATAATGGTAAATCAATAACACAATAATGATATTATATCAGAATTAATCATCAATAATGGAGCCTTAAAAATACATAATTTATTTTTATAAGTATATGGTGTGGATAATAAAACATTTGATTTATAATGTTTTGAAATCATATCGAATATATTAAAACACCTTTATAAAAGATACAACATTAGAATAATTAATAAAAATAATAATAATAATTGGATAATGGAAAAAATAAGTATCATATGGGAATACACATAAATATATTTCTAGAAAAACAGAAATCATTGGTTATAATGGAAAATATGGACACAAAATGATCATTGTATAATATAATTTGAAATAATCTTAAATTTTTAAAAAACAATTGGGCTAGAAATTCACTGATGTAATAGATTGGAATCAATAGAATAAATTGATATTTATAGATTTATAATTTAAAATATAAAATTTTGGGGTTGTTTAAAGAACAAATTAATGAATGTTGTTTATGATGAAACATTGTTTCTCAAGGAAAAACTATTATGTTATCAAAATCCTATATGGCTTAAGAAATGTTTTAATAAAAAACGACCACAAAAGAGGTAACATGATATTATTTTTCTTGCATAGTATATTTATGATAATAAAATGTATGAAATATAAATGAGGATTAAAATTCCCCATTTATGTGAAATTATGTATGTAAACAAGACGTGTATCAAATATTGTAATTTTATATGAAGCACCGTAACTGTATTTCCTAAATTCCACAAAAGAAGATGAATATCTTAACTAAAAAATTTATATCTTAATCACTAATTTATAAAACATTTTAATGAATAGAATATATTAAAAATGTCACTTATAATTATTATATTATGTAATATTTTCTATTTATCATCTATTTTTAATATGATATTAATGTCTTATTACTCATTATGAATGTGTTCTGTATCAAAAATGATGTTCTTATTTCATATAATAAAATTGATCATTCATAGATCATAAATGTTAATATAATTTTTTGTTTTATCATATTTTTAGATATATTTTCATCCCTTGATGGTTTCAATCTGTCTTCTTATAGTTATTATTTGAAAAATCATATTTATGACATTTTTATGAAACAAATATCACCATGATAAATAAATAGGAAATATTAATGTTAATATTCAAGAACCTAAATAAATAATTATTTATGAATATTCCCATATATCTAGATAAATGAATTTCTAATATTTATCAAGAATATATTTTAAAAAAAATTCAAGTTTGTGGTTTGATTGAAAAAAACCCAGACATACCATAACTAATGGTTTCTGGTGGTATTGAATGTTTTTTTATTTGTTATATTATAGAATTTATGTAAAAATTATCATATTGTTTTTAAATATTTAATTTTTTGAATCTATTTTATTTTATTTTATAAACATTTTATGAAAACATATGAATAATATGATAGATTAATCTATGGCAGTGATAGTATAATGAACAAAGGATTTACAATTTCATATCTCAATGAATGTGATGGAAAAAATTGACTACTTCTTGAATAATAATTAAAATTATTATATTATGTATTTTAAATTTATTCTTTACATTCATCCTTAATAATATTGAATATATTTTATTCTAAAAAACCAAATATATCCCTTCAAGAATGTGTTAGATTGCTAAAACACGTGATCAACATTATTTTGTCATTATATGATGATGATAAAGAATAAATATGTTTTTTACATTAATATAGTTATGATTTTTTAAACTAAAGTTAAATTTCACATTATTATATTATAGTTAATGTAAATTTTTGTGAGAAAAATTAAAAAAAGATGTTACAAATAAATTTATAATCAGATCGGGATCATGAAAAATAATTTTTAAGTATATTTGGAATGAAAATACTAATGAAATGTAATTTTTAAGGGGGTCTTTTTATAAAGAAATGTTTTATGTTGTAAATATGTTTTATGTTGTAATTTCATAGATACATGGGTTTATGTTCGAGTTTCTATATTTCATTTAATAGTTTTTAAAATGATACTTTTGTGAGTACCCATGAATTTTTAATACATTCATACTAGTAATCAAGGGTCAATGGATTGGAATAATGAAAAAATGGATTTTTGGGTTGGATAATGTCAAAATATCCTCTATCATTACACTAAATAAAATGTTAAATAATTTTATAATCATTTTTCTGTGTCATTTTTAAATTATCTGAATTTTTTTTACTTTAGTAACTTGTTTTTAAACCATGACTTTATATTTTTTACAAAATACATGTCAATAATTACGTGAAATAATTATTTTATTAAAAAAAAATTTGACTACGTATTCTATTATTATTACTATTAATAACTGAAAAAATATGTTGAAATTAATAAATTTAATATATTTGGATGATTATTTGTCGAAAAAATGTAACCTTCAACACTATGTGTTCTTAATTTATGTTTTTACAAACTAAAAATTACCCCGTGATAACATTACCTATAAATATAAATAATAAATAAATGAATATATTTATTTTTCCAAATTATATAAAATCACAAGATATTAAACATTTAATAATATTATATTAAATATTATATATTTTTATTGAACATTAATAGTAATCATCGTAAATATAATTTTTTTCCTTAAAATAAAATTGAACACATTAAATGTCATGAACATGTTGATAAGATATATGAAATAATTTTTTTTATCATATTATTCTACTTGACATAAAAAATTAATATAGAAAAAACAGTGTTTTTCGAAAAATATTGAACTTATGAATTCAAAATGTTAATCATATAATTTATAAATTAAAAAAAGTTTTTTTAATGATTAATATTTAAATTTAGGTTTATATTTTCATGAAAACGATTCAAAATAGTTAATAAAATATCTTATTAAATAAATTTCATAAAATAGATTGTATTATCAAACTCATTGACATTCAATATTCAAAAAAAATTGAGCATATGAAAAAATAATTCCTGTTATAAAATTTATATGATTAATTAAAAAGAATATTTATTTTCTTAAAATAAATTAATGGAAATCTATTTTCAATTTAAATTGAAAAAATTATTTAAATTATAATATATTTTATTGGAAAATGTCAATATTAATACATTAAGTGTTCTTTGTCAAATTTTGTATATATTTCAAAATTCATACAGTTATTTTATCTATTAGAGGTATTTGTTTTTCTACTTTATAAATAATATTTATAAGAAATATTTCACTTTATTTTAGTTTTTTGTTACATGTGAAAAATCAAAAATGTTAATTTATAAAAATTATAATTAAACATCATGGTTATTGAATTTTTTTAAAAAAATTGAATCAATTAGAATTTAAATAATTTTCATCTAGTGAATATGCTTTGTGATCCATAAGAAACTCATGAAATATTTACTGTGAAGATAAAATATTTTTTAACCATTCAATGTAAATATTTTAATCTTTTTATCCCAAATATCATCCATTATGAATTCACAATAACATACCATTCCATCATTCATTTTCATGATGCATCATTGATCAAAAAAAATTTAAAAAAAAACAAATGATACATCCCAAACCAAGAATATTTAAAAAAATATTTATATGATAAATTAATCATAATATGTCTACTCTTATGAGACAAATATTTTATCCAATGATGATTGTTTCCACATTTATATAATTGTAATAACTAATCAATCATTCTATCAAAACTATGTTTTTTATAATCATTTTACAATTTCATTCAGAAAAATAACATGTCGTTAAATTCAAATATAGTTAAATAAATCACTATGTTATTAAGGATAATGTGGTTAACAAAAATAGATACATCAATAGTGATCTTATCAGGGCATTGTCTTAGGTCTACTCATTGTGTACCAATGTAATGTTTGACATCATACAATATCAATTTTTAATGTGATTAACTATTCATTAATATATTATATATTCACTTATAAATTACATTATAAATAGAGGTATGTAATTTAATAGGGACTTATACCATATCTCCTTGATAAAAAAAATCCTGAAATCATACAATTTTTTGAATTACCCGTTACACATATTCCAATATTATTCGTTAATGTTCAATAATTGGAATATAAAGAATATTATTATGTTAAATGGTAAATTTTATGTAATTTCACTAGTTATAATTTATTTTTGTGTTATATAAACCCTAGTTTGATTTTATATAACATATATACATTTTACAGTGGGGATTGGATTGTATTTTCAGGGTGAATTGTTTTTTTAATTGTCAGTAAAAATAACTCACTAGAATTCATATAATATTTAATGGTATATTAGGATTAACTAGTTAGGTGAACAGTTGGAACATGGTTTGGAATAACCAGGTAGGTTACATGGATAAACTATTAACTATGGGGGTATTTAGATAGTATAATGTGCACGATCGGTGCATTGTATGATAACCAAATTGTGGAAACTGCGTGGATCAATGGGTACTGTCAAGTATCATGTGGAAAGTGAGCAAATATTTTCCCAAACCACATGTAAAACAATGGGTCTCCCTGGATTTGAGGTAGTAGTAATGGTTAAAATTGTCTACGTTTTGAGAAACTATGTAGCCTAAATGCTTTATTTCCATCAAATGATTTGAATTTTAGAGTTTATCATTAATTTAAATCAATATTATATAATTTTTATCCAATATGTCCAAAATCACAAACTATTTTCCTCAACTATGATTCCTTGGTGATTTATTTGATATAATGGAATTATTTAATAAATTATGGTGGGTCAAATAACATGAATACACAGATAGTCAAAATTCTTAATTTTTCATTAATGATATACTCATCTCCTCTCTAATGGAGACATATATCTTATATTTTTTAGATTTTTGAATGAAATATGTTTTGTATATTTATGATGTGAAATTGAGATATACAAATGATAATATGTTTTAAGTAATAATATAGATTCTTATTATTCTATTTTTGTTTTTTTCAACCATTAGGAGGTTTGTGAATACTCTTCCATGTGACATTTCTTATAAAATAGAAAGAAAATGTTATAATCACTCGATATTCATCTGTATGAAAATAAATTCATTTTACTTCACCTCTATTTTTTCTGAAAATTATTCAAATAATGTGTTTGATGAATTTATCAAATGAAATGGTATTTCAAGTGAGATATTATTTGTTATTATGATGTATTGTGTTGTTGGAAAGAGTTCATGAAAATTAAATAGTGGTTATTTGTTTTTTTATTCAATATGATGGTTAAAATAGTACATGGGAAACCATCAATTGAAATCATTCCTTTTACCACAAATGAGTATTGGAAATTTTATTTGGCATGGAATAGTATGTGAGTTGTTTAATAAAAAATCCATTTGGGAAGTATGAAGGAATCATTTTTTAAAATAATTATTTTTGTTTAATATATTTTTATTGTGTTAATGAATTATGATACTCTCATCCTATTTTTTATGAAAATGGGATCTAATAGGTTCGTGTTATTAGTTGAATGTTTTTTGGAATTATTTCAGTACTACCTTCTAACATTAATATTCACCCAAAACTTAACCACCTTGGTGTGTCTGTAGATATTGTGTACAAATATATAAGTAAAGGAATTGTTTCAATATTATATACTTATACATTTTCATATAGTCGGTTTCATACAGGGAGTTAGATCATGGAGATATTAGTGTAGTGCTTGGGATAATGTCCATTTGGTGTCTTGTATTATATTTTACTTTGTTGTGTTAGTGATGCAAATTTTTATTCCATATACTACCTATATCAATGGTTGAAGTTTTTTTGTTCCTAATCAAAATATTCACATTCTAGTGAAAATCATTCCGTAATTTTCCCATACATCGTTGGATTTTATTTATCATCGTTGGTGTCCATGGTATGTCTTCCTAAGTTATTTTCACCTCCGCCACACCCCAATGAAATTGGTGAGGGATGGGATGTTACATGTAGATTCTGTATTGTTCATTCCTCCATTATGGGTTGAATTCATGGGGATAGGAATTTCATTAACTGAATCATATATAATAAATAATATAGAATAAATTTTTACACAAGACAACATGATTCCATATAACTATGATAAAAAAATTCCAAGTCTTTTTTTGTTGAATTTTTCATTTCAACATCATTGGTATATCCAATGATTATAATATTTAATTAATTTCTAATCATAAATTCCACATGGGGATTAGTTTTCATATATTTAATAATGATTATAATTTATTATTACTCAATAATTTTTAAAATGATGATTTTAAATATTATATATTGTAGTATTCTTTTGATTGAAGACTATATGGTGTTTTGTTCAATCAATATATGAAATTTCACTAATTTGATGAACGATACACCCATAAGGGAAATTTAATAAATTTTGATGATCCTTAACCATACATAAACAATTTCCTATATAATTTCGTGTCCAAATATTTTATGTTCATGTATAGTGAATATTAGAACCTGAAACCTTCCCCTTACAAGTCATCCATGGAATTTAAGTAAAATAAACAAGTGATTATTTATGGAGATATAGGGACACATATAGTAGAAGAATTTATAGGTAATATTGAGGGTATATTTTATTTCATTGAAATAATAGAGGATACAAATCATGATATACTAGTTTATATGATGGAGTTTCATCATATGTAGATATTAAATATTTTTATGATAGTCCAAATAGAGTCATGACATGATATGGAATGGATTTGAGATGTTAATTAAAAAATATTTTCCCCCATGCATTCAAGATCTTGATGAATATAGATTTATTTACATTTATGAAGAAAAATATGTCTATAAAGAATCATAAATCACAATAAATGAGGTTAATTCTATTTTCTATTGAAGATTACATAAATGAGTACTTGAGGTTCGATATCATGGAGGCAGGTATTCAATATAATATACACTCATAGTAGGTTAAGTTCTATTACTGATAACAATACAGAGATTTTAAAAATGGTTAAAATAAATGGAAATTGCATGTTGGGAAACAATTTTGGGGGATCAATTGACCATCCTGGGAAGAAGTGGGAACTCTATCATGGTGAAAAATAGAAGACGAAGAATTATTATAGAGTAAGAAAATAACTGGGAAACTCATTGGGTAGATTATTGTTGTATCTTCCTCAATGTAGTAATAATACTAATGTTATCTGTGTGTAACTTATTATAATATCACTTAGTAATACATTATACCTCTATTTGAATTCCAATTTTATGATAATATGAGGTATATTAATTTATTTATAGAGATTCTAATTATATCTCATGATGATGGCACAAATATAGGAAATTAATATTATCCTCATAAAGGAATATTGACATGAAATAGTAATTATAACTAAAACCAACTGACCTTAAGAAACAATAAATAACATGAACACCAAGAAATCAGAAAATCCATAATAGAATTATTAATTTTTATCATTCTTACATATTATATAGATGTAATGTATGATGATGATTATCATTGATGATCAATATTTTTTTTTGATGTGATGAATGAATCTCATGAATTATTATCCCATGAAGGAATTTTTAATACTATTTTCCCCACTTTTAGTTTCTTCTTCTCATATAGATAAAATAATATTACAATTATAAACTATGTGTGGGGTGATGAAATTTTAAAAACCTCCAAAAAACATGTCTACTAAGACCTTATGAGTTAATTCTGTCCTATAGTTATTGATGAGGCTGATTATATGCATGATTTGTACATTAATTAGATAGAAATAATATTAAATCTTATTAGGGGGAGAATTTTAATATCCTTATTTTGATTTAATATATGATACGTTATGTTTTCAAATTAACTGGTAACATTTTTTCCTTGCATGATATTTATTGATTTTGTGGTTTGATTTAATGTATAAAGTGATTGAGAGATTATTATCTAGTGTTAAGTGGAGTCATGTCCGAGTAGTGGTTTAAATTTTTCACGATTTATATGGTTGAGTTAAATAGTTTTTTTATAGATTTTCTTTATGATTCTACCGACCCCACAAGTAATCTAATGAGAAAAACCAGTTTTCCTATAGCCCTTCTATGGAGGTGAAAGTAATTCACCACCTTGGTTAATAATTTCACTTATTTTATATATTATTTATAACTAAAATATTACTATATTTTTTATATTTAAAATTTAAAACCTCCCTCATAGACTCCTGACTCGTCTCATTCATTTCCCTTTGATGCATCAACGTTAAACCGATCAAAGAAATCATTAATAGTATGATTTTGATAGATCAACATAAATTTCATATTCATTCATTGTATTTTATTATGGATCATTGTCAAATGTATAAATTTTATTATTATATATTTATATTATCCACATAGATTCTTAGATCAATGGTAGATATAATTGGTTGTTGTTAAACATAGATACGATCAAGATATATTGTACAATCGAAAAAATATTGTTCCATGACCATTGCATCAATTTTAAATAAATTCAAGTTGAGAAATAATGATACTATTATCTGAAGATGATGGGAAAGATGGACCGAAGAATAATTTAGATATAAAATGTGAGTTGTTGATGCTGTGTAATTTACATGATAACTATGGGATATTAAGTATCATGTTTACTAATGTCCTATTGTATTCTGGGTAGACCAATAACAAAATTATTATTGGATATTGAGAACATTATTCACATGATTATTGGTGGATATTTAATATCACGGTCACATGAAAATGCGCTTTTTTTAATATCCATGTGTTTATCTCAGGATAACATAGGATATCATTATATTCCATTGAAAATTTATCCTAGGATGGTATGTATGGGGCTCGATGTGGTATGGTTAGTGTGGTGGTTCTTAGTGTATAAATGATTATAAATACATTCACATTTTCTATTATCATGTAATACTTCTATAGTACAAAATCACATATGATGAGGATGTTCTGGTTGTGATCTTCCGGTTTTGATACTCACAAAAATCAAGAGTGTCATCGTTCATGTTTAATTCATATATTAGGATCGAGGAAAGGACATGGGGACCACTCATGACGATTGATCTGAATATTTTATTGTTTTTACAATACATAATATTGAATCCTATGAATTTAATTATTTTCACATTATTTATTTGTCTACCTACACTTATACTCTTATTTTTATTTTATAATTGGGACACTATTTCTTATTATAGAAAATATAAGTTATCAATCATCATATTTTTTCTCAATGATATCTATATTTTTTTTATTATTTATATATATTATTTTTCCAAGTACATGATAAAGACTGTATAGTCTCCCTACTAACATATATTTGTACCTTATTAAGAGTCAGAGACTCTTCCATATATGGAGGCTCACATTTGGTTATGTCGAAACCCACTTGTTATCATAAGCATTAGTAATGATTTTGGGAGTATTAATAATGAAGATGAAGTTGGTAGTGGATTAATGTTCATGTAAGCTATTACTCTATAATAGGATCTATCTATCCAATGGCATATAGAAGGATTATTTTTCCTACATAATGATGTTTTGGAGACTATATCCCATCATTTATATGATTAATATATAATATTACCACATAATTTTTTATTTTTTATTTATAAAATGATGCATAATATTTATTTAAAAGTGTTAGATTCATTATATACAGATGTTTTAATATAATATTTCATATTAAGTAGTAAATTTAAATCTTATTTTTGATGCTCTTAGACATAAGTCATGGGTAGAATTGGATCTTGTTGAATAGCCTTTGGAGAATCATTTCAACATGATTATTTTGTTGGAATATTTGTGGATAAATTATTTCAATGGAAATGAAATTATGATATGATCCAAAATAGTGTTCATATTTAAATTTTTTACACTAGGTAATGGTTGTACATAAGATTTACAGATATCAAATTTTGATTGAGAAACAACAAGTAGGTGGTTACATTTTACAATTTTTTTTATATTTCAACATGTTCATCATCGTTCATGAAATATTTTTTAGTTTCATTCATGAATGATTTTTTTTTTCAATTCTATACATTGTACGTTTGATATATATCATGGGGATAGGAATAAGTACCATCAAAATAAGATATTGTTTTAGTGGCCCAAGATAAATAGTGATGTTACTAAAGTTTTATCTTGATGGATTTTATGAAATAGTGTATATGATGATCTCTATAATACTTCAGTACTACACTAACCAAATATTATGTTGTAATTGAAGAGAAATCATTTTATTATTTTAATTTTAAAGTTCTATAAAATGAGCATGAGATTCTCACAATGTGGTTTGTGTGATTTTTGATCGACGAGAAAAAGGTTAACATTTCATATTGATATGTGATACTATATAAGTAGATGATGTGGGAATGATATATGTATATAAAATAGTATACATTCCTACATTTTAATTGATAATTATTATTGGAATATATATATAAATTTACATTATTTAATTTTTTTGTCTTGTATATGGCCATAGGGAATCAGTTGACACTGATTATAGTTTTCCATCAATAGATAAATGGACATGTAGAATAGATTATCTATATGTAGAAAGACATTATTCAGAATGTACCAGGGATTTTATTTGGGAATGTTATAATAAAATGAACATGTTATATTTAAAATATAAAATAATTAATATACATTTATTTTAAGGGAACATTATGAGGCTCTCTATGATATGAAATCACATTAAATGATTTTCATGAACAAGGTTGGTGAAGAAGTAGTTGTGGGGCCTGATATGCATCATGAGAACTCTAGGAGGGTGATGAAAATTATAATTTTATGATCATATATCATAAGAGGAATATTTATTATAAAAACAATAGTGGTAAACATTTATAGTTTTCTAATGGATACAAGGTTATTGTGGCACTGGAACTTTATTTATGAAATCAATCATTGAGGGGGAAAGTGATGCATTTTCGATAGTATATTGGATCTTTATATATCACCAATAATTTGTAGATAGTGGGAAATCATATAAATATTACATCATACTACTGGTGGAAATATTCCCTCTATCCTATAATCAGTGGCATTATTCATGGAACAATATTGTGAATCAAGAGTGAGAGATTGATGGTTGGGATCAATATCATGATTTTTTGAGAATATCATTGCTAGGTACATCTTCTGTATGTGAAGTTTTTCTGAGGGGGGGATTTTCATTCCTAATATTAAATTAATAAAAGATTTATTTTTTTATAAATTATACATTAAAATTTTGTTCATCTTGAATTTGGGGGATCTGTAGGTTAGTTTTTATGTGAAACAATCTTCTAGGTGAATAGTTTGTTTATTAACCTGAAGCATTGATGAACAGTCGATGACACCATCTTATGAAAAGTTAGTTGTCTCCAATATATTATAGATGGATTTTTTTAAAATAATCATGGTTATATATATAACACTTAGTTGTGGTATTAGGTCCATTGACCACCCCATGGTCAAGGATAAACCCGAGTGGTTTTTCTTGGAATGCAGGGATGACGGCGAGGCACACCAGTTAGACGGTACACCCTATTTGAGGGCCAAATTAATATATAATGAATGAATTTAATTAAACAATTATTTAGCCTATTTAACAACAAATTTAAACCACAAATCACCAATTAATAATTTTATGTCGCTCGCATGGATTCGTGACTCATCTCATTGATCACCACTTAATGATTCATTGTTTCATATATCCCAGAATACTATAATGGTATGATTCATCTAGATAAAAATCCACTTCATATTCCATTTTCAAAATTATGGATATATCTAGGATTTATCTATGTATTCATTGAGTCCCTAATTTATTTTTTTATCTCATAATATTATTGTTGAAGATATAGTAATTTGAAGATATTACTTGATCTAATTAAGATATATCATTGAATATAAGCATACTATGCTACTGGATGTGTGGATAATATTCGTATTTTTCTTCAGGATTTGGGTATAATTCCAGAAGAACAATAATTTAATGATTATTTATTAAATTGGTGAAGATATTAACATGATAATAATATCCTCTTGGTCAAAGATATAAATATCAGGAATAATGGAAGATTTAATGTATGTAATAATAAGTAAATAATCATGAGAAAATATTCTCTTTAATTATAATATTCAATAAATTTTTATAATGAAATAGTAGTGATTGATATATTTATTTTTGATAGAAACCATTATATATTATATAATTGATAAGTAATTAATAAACAATTATTAAATTGACAATGGATATAGTGAATCAGTAACCTATATTTTCTTTATACCATTGATCTGGTTCTATTTTTGGATTAACAAAGGTAATAAAATCCATAAAAACCTTCTTTATTTTTAATCTTATTACATAACCATTATAATCTTTTTATTTATAATCACGCCTCACGACTTGTTTTATTGACTTGTGATATCATTATAAACTAGCGTGTGAATTATTTTGGCCTTTATAATTTTGATGATTCACTTACATTATTTCAACAATACCGATGTTATAAATAACTTAACATTCACATAAATAATGTGTATAAACTTCCATAAACTGAAAATTTTGTTGTTTTTTCTTTTTTTATTATAGAAGATGCTTTCTTTTGGGTGTGTTTAGACTTTGATACCCATATACTATAATCCTTTTCATCATAATGATATATTAACTTTTTATAATGTTTAACATTTTCACATGTACTATATCATTCTATGAATTTACCATTATGTTAAATTTTGATTCATTATGTATCCCCTACCATATTATGTGTGTTACTATTACCTTAGAGGTATAGTTCATAGTTATTGTAATATGTGGACCGTCATGACATGATATCCCTTATAGAGGAGTGATCATATCTTGTGGAGATGTTTATGATAGCGATAATCATAGTTTATTGAAAAAATGAAACATCATTCACAACCTATAATTCACTCAATGTAGAGTGAATTCCAAGAATAATTTTTACAAGATATCTAGTTGATGTCACGTTTCATGATAACATAACACGGAATAGATACCATGAATATGACTAACTTGATTCATAGATGATGTCGAGTAGATTGTTCACAATATTTTAATAGATATATATTCTATAATTTTGACTATCTAAATATTACTTCATCTTTAATTATATCATTCTAAAAATGTGTCAAAATTGGTATGGTTAGACACTATAGGGAATTGTTACTGCATAGATGCCCAATATTAGATTATGTTTTATTTCATTGGGATTTACATATTATCAAGGCATACACATGCTACAAATATGAAAATTTGATAAGGATAAATTTGTTCTGTCCAACTGTGTTTAATTACTAACACACACCACAAGAAAC
Organism: Viscum album; assembly: GCA_963277665.1. Lineage (NCBI taxonomy): Eukaryota > Viridiplantae > Streptophyta > Magnoliopsida > Santalales > Viscaceae > Viscum > Viscum album. Next base: position 1,666,895,950 of record OY728137.1, read on the forward strand.
AAGATGACACTAAGGACATTCTCTATTGGAATCCCAAAAATGTAAATGGGTGATTGATGATGATTGCGATCATGAGTGTCGATGTGGTAGCATACATGTAATTGCATCCATAGGATTTACCCAATATTATTTTATTTATATATATTAATGTGAATATTCTATAGTAACGATTTCCCATTTTGGTTGATATGGATTTTATTTTACGATATGTGGTCTATATGATGATATATTTCACATTTTTTAATACTCATAGTTTTTTTCTACATATACTGTTTATTTGATCAATGTTATTATATTCTGTGTATAATCTCCCGAAAATGTTTCATGTATCCTCACTACTATTTGGGGGCCTCATTAATTTGAGAAAATATATAAGAGGTTATATAGAAATAAGAATCAGTATCTAGGGTTTATGATGGGAATTAAGAAGACATATTAACATAATAATTGAAATTAGATAATGATTCTCAATTATGAAAACCCCTATAATTAACTTAGAAGTTCAATTAAAATTGAAATAGAATTTTATTCATTAATCACATATAAAGGAATGATTTTTTTTAAAATTATTTTAATTATAAATTCATAATATATAATTATATTCCAAATACCATTCAGATTGTTATTATGTTTTTATATATATTAAGAAAATAAATTTTACGAAATATTCACAATGAAACCCAAATACTTTTGGTAATAATATTTCATATATTTCATTATTAAGATTGTGGTATTATCATGGGATGTGTTTCTTTAAAAAGGGGAACATGATACAACATATTTTAGATATATGAAATATTAGTACACCCTCCATCCCAATGAAACAATATAATAATATAAAATCAAAATGATGAATTTATATTTTAATTATAATGTTATGTTCTTATTAATATTTTCTAAAAACTATTAGTATTATAATGAACATATCAATACTATATAGGCCCACAATTGGTAATTTTTATAACAATTTATATTTAATTTTTGTTAAAAATTAACTATATAGAACTATTTGTTCTTATAATTTAATTATATTATAAAAATATATGTCATAAATCGAATTATTTGAAATTAATATAAATCGTAAATAAAATCAATTTACATTCAAAAAAATTTATCCCCATCAACACTCGCACTGATTAAAATTAAATTAATCTATATTTATAGTTATATTTATCTTACATGTATGAAATATAGTATTTAAATTAAATACATTCTATTTTACTATTGGAATAAAATATCTCGCAGATGAAAATAAATCAAACACATTCTCAATATACCAAATATACAACAGTGTTATTATTTTAAATGATCCATTGCATTTTTTAAATATCTTATTTAACAAACTAATCAAAACTATTTAATGATAATGAATATTTTTTTATATAATTAGATTATCTACAAAAGTCCCTATTTTTATTCAAATATATTTTTAAATCAAAGAAACATTCATTTTAATTGACGATATCAATGCATTTCATCAAATTTATAAAATAAAAAGTGATACATCATTTGATAAAAATATTATATAATCACTTATACATCTATATATTATATGGTTCTAACTATACCATTTGATTCTAGAGTGTGATAATCATCATATTATATAATATTTGAAGGAAATACATGGAAGAATAAATTAAAATTTTACATGGAATATGAATGAAAAAAATTAATCCTGTAATAATATATGCATAGAAAGAATATGATAATACTATTGGGGTAATAGTAATATAATGGATGATTATATCCTTTATATAAACATTAATTTTATACCGTGGTTGATTTTTTTGCAGAATCAAGCTAGTGAACCTTCTTAATCATGTCCCATATATGTGGTCATGCCAATGAATAAATCCTATGAGGTGGAATCACATGTAAATAGTATTTTTATAAATGTGATATTTAATGAATTAATGAAATTTTCTTATAAATTCTATTAATAGATTAAATATCAGTGTAATATGTAATTTCACATAATGAATTATGATAAAAACATATTATGTTATAAATCATACATTGAGAAAATGTTTAATTGAATCCATTTAGTAGATGTATATACTAATCCTAGTAGAGGTATAGTGAAAACAAATTATATAATTTTAGAGAACAATATTATGTATAACAGATTCATGATTCAAATTTCATATACACCATGGTAGAGGCCCCCACATTATATAGTGGGAAGATAATTATGTAACCCTATTGTGTAGTTGAATATTATCCCAATATATCTTTAGAGGACCCTATCCACTCACATATAACTATAATATTAATTAAATACAAGTTTTATAATATAGATCATCAAATCAATATTATTGTGTACCAAAACAAAAAAATTTACCTAATGATAATCCACTTTGTAAGATCATATTGTTTGTGGTTTTCGTAGCTATACAGATGGTGCTTCATTGACCCAAGGCCCACAACTATGGTGAAATGATAAAATATCCCAATTTTATTAACCTAATTTAGAAATGTTAAAGTACCTAATTATCATATTCTATCAATGCCTTATATAAAGACACCAACCATATAATATCAAATCAAAATTTTCATTACATGATTTCATGAGATAATGTTTTCCAATGAAAATTTGAATTCAACGTCTTGTAAGGATTGTAATATATATTTCATTACTAACTATTATTTTCCATATAACATAATAAATAATTTATTACAATGATAATGAGTGTACAAATCATTTTTAAACTAGTAATTTTTTTGTTGGAAAAACATTGTCCTTATTTCTCTATAATAGTCAGTATAGATTTCAACCTTCAAATAATTATATATTTTTTAAATCAATGTGTAATGGAATTATGTAGACATGGATTTAATTTTATATACAAACAATTTTTAATTATATCAAATCACTATGGATGGTATTCATCTATACCTGTTAAAAAATAAAAGTAAAAACTCTGAAAATGATCTAAATTGATATGTCCTTTGAAAAAACATTTATCGAATTCTTCCCATTTGTAATCCATTTATATTGTAAATAATTTTATTCATTTTTTCCTAGAAATATTATTTTAAAATATAGTATTCTATATTTAAAATTTGTTGTGTTAATTTTAATTATATTACTAATTTTTTTATTTATTTTTATCTATATTACATGATTTGTGTCGAATCATGGAATGATTATTTTACTAGAAACATTATAGAAGTGGATGTATCATTATAAAATAGTCATAAATTATCAGGAGTTTTCACAAGATTAATAGTTTGTTTCCAAAACATGAAACAATATGAGCTGAATGACACTTGTGATTTTATGTCTATACTATGATTATGTGGAATATAAATATTTATTCTCAGGGATTTGATGTTCATGATTATTTCAAGATAAATGTAAAATGTCTCACAGTTATGGATAAACATATGTCACAATAGTCATTATATGTAAGTTTAATTTATAACTAATTTGTAATGGTTTATTAGATTTGGAGGAAATTTTAAATTTTGTAGGCATACTAATCTCCATTGAAAATGTTACTATTCACATCATCCAAGACATTTAGGGACTCTGGTGTAAGGGAATGATCATCATTTGTAAAGGTGTCTTGATAGAATGAAATGGAATATTTTTATTCCATATTTTCCAATAATATATGTTCATTCCATATTCATGTATATTAGTTTTATGAAGGAGGTCCTATGACATGTAAACTTGTTAGGGTTTATCTATGAGGTTCACAATTAATATATATAATCATTTATATGGTCTTGAAGGAAATGTCAACATATTTAATGGATGACTATTATAGATTCATCTGATATTTTGTTAGAAATCCCATGATACAATAGGTTTTTAATGTGTAAGAAAAATATTAAATCAAGAAGATATTCAATGGTACAGGTAGTTTATTGAGTAATTGAATGTGGTTTTTATAGAGTAATGAATAAAATTTAATTATATTTTCATTATAATTATATAATAATTGGGGGTGAAAAATACTGTGCTGGAATCATAATTTTCACTATAGAGTCACATTATTATATTTTTGGTGGGGGTATTATGTGGTGATATAGGGTTCCACATTGTTACACCTTAAGTAACATTTTATAATTTTCCATATTCACATAATTACCCTATTAAAAGATAGATTAATTATAATACTATTTAACTATTATTTTATTAATATACATCCTCTATTAATATCCACCCCCATTATCCTTTTCCACCTAGTTCATATATATATTAATTTACTAACTTGATGAGATATTCCAACATTAAAATCCCTATATTTCCTTTTATCTTATACATCCCCATTTTCCTCTTATATTAAACCATTAAAATGATCACAGTTGACATGGTATTATTGTTTCTTAAAATAGACGTTGTTGTTTAAAAAAAATAGGTTATATAATTATTAATGGACTCTCTTCTACATATATTTTGAAATAAAACATTCTATTGTCAGTTTAATGCATTGATGAAGGGATCTCTATGAATAATTATATAAACTTAAAACCATAATTGAAGACACGTTTTTATATTGTATTATCAATTTTTCTTATGTTATAATAAATTTATCAAATTAATGAATTTTTTTATTCAATTTTACATAGTATATAGGGTTATAGATGGTTTTTAGGCTCATAAATCTATATTATTTTATAATGCATGACATGTGTTCGTAAAAATGACAATTTAGTTTATAAAATAGGTGAGATAAAATGACGTTTTATAAAACAAATGTGTATATTTATAGGCAGGGAATTATATATTGATGAAATTGTTTTCAATTTAACTCCATAAACATCATTTCACAACTATTTCCAATGTTTCATTAATTTTTTAGACACATTGATTATATTTTTTTGGTTAATAAAAATTATATTGGTGGAATGATTATTAAATTATTATTTTTGGATGAATAGGTGTTTAATAAATAATCTTTTCTAGTGATATTATTATTACATGGTTGTAATATTATAAAATGTGTTCTCCTTGCTATATATAAACTATAATACCACTCCCAACTTATTGTGGTGAAAAATGTTAATGATTGTTTGAATGTTTTTTTGGAAATAAAAAATCCATCCTAGAAATTGGAGAGACATATTATATGTCTTTCTTGAAAAATTTAGTTTTTATACAGAAGAATTTTTGGAATATATTTTATCATATATAGTGCATTATGATATTTTGTATTGTTAATTTTAGATAGATTTTGGGTAAATCATATTTTACAACTCAGGGAATATAAGTAATAATACTAATTTGTTTTATAATTCTTTTATTACTAATGGATTTAAGGGGGTATCAAGACAAACCTATTTATCCCCCCTCCCAATAATCATAGGTAGTGTAATAATATGTTTTTTTAATCATGTTGATTTTATAGGAATTTATTTTTTTGTTTCATATTTTTATATATGTTATTAAATAAAGTTATATTAAATATTATTATTTGACAATTACATTGATATTCAATTTAAGACTAAATTATAACTTATTTGTAACATTATTTCAATGTTTATTTATGTTATGTGTTTTTATAAATAAGTTTCAGTATTTTTAAGATATATATCTTATATGTTTTCTAAATAAAATAATATAGCTTAATACTTCAATTAAAAAAAATATTTTATTTAAACAGTTGATGGTTTTTTATGGAAAAATTATTAAAAACAATTTAATTTGTAATATTGATTTAAATTTAATATCTTATGAATAAATACTCTTACACTGTTATAATTTCATTCATTTTTATTATGAATTATGCATTGTTTTTTTCATAAATATATATATATTATACATGGGTATTTATAAAATTTTCATTAGATCCATTGACAAGAATTTAATATTCTATGTTTTCATAAAAATGATTATTTCATTTTTTGTAAAATTTAATGTTATATATAATATCTACAATTGAATTAAGTGATGACTCTATGTAAACTGTTAATAATATAATGAAATTAATTAAATTTAAAAAAATTCAATCATGAATGGAATGGTTTTACATTTAAATGTAATTGTGTGTGTGTGTCATATATTTAGAGATATTTTCAAATAAAAATATATAATATTTATTTTTTCTATATAATTGAAACAAAGAAATATGCCGACACAAGTTGGAGAATGTTTGTGGGTTGATGTAAATGATTAATGATCATAAAAAATAAATTATTAGTATTTATATTTATATTTTACCTCATTTATTAGGAATAATTTATAACATTTTATTTTTCATTTCATATTTCCCACTTTTTAATTCTTCAATTATTATCTTCGAATGTTTTGAAAATGCTACATAATTTTTTATAATTTTTTGTAATAATATTGTAAATAATATGTTATTTTTTCTTAATTACACAATTTTCTTATTTATTTTGTATATTTATCTAATTTACAATGTGAATATGTAAATCATTATATACGATGTCCTGTTTTTATTATTTACTATAGTTGTGAAATCATTTATCATAATGTAAACATTATCGCCTAATAAATAGTTTGTCGTCTATAGAAACTATGAATATTATTTGTGATATTCCACAGACTAGCATATGTATCCACATCAGGTTAAGATAATGTTCTTTTGTGATAATATTTTATTTGTTCCAGGTTATGTTTTGTATCATTTTGATTGTCAATTTTCAAATGAGGTTGGATTTAACAATATTACGATAGATTTATGAAAGAGTGTATACTAATCACTATCAGTATATAATGATGGGTTTTTTTGGATTTTAGGAGTGTATAGTTTTTTTATTTTAGACTATTATTCAATCCTTATTTGTATAAATCTAGAAGTCATGGATGTTGTAATGGGAACTAAATACATTAATAGACACTCTCCATGGAAGAAAGATTATGAAAAATGAGAACACACCTCTTAAAAATATGGTTCTGTTGGGGTTTCAATCCTCAATACTTCATTACGCTTCATATAAATTTTTCATAATGATTATGATTGATAATAATTATGTTAATATTATTTAATAATTCAATCTCTATTTTACATTTTAATATAGTTATGAAATGAAAAGAATACATTGAGGTAATTCTTTAGTTTAATTTGATTGATGGTAATTATTTCATTCTAATAGTTTCGTTACATTATGAAATCTAATATCATAATCCTAGAATTATTAATAAGGCATCCAAGACATTCTCAATAAAAATTATTACATAGTTTTGAATGAATTAAAATAATTATTTTTAGTATTTTGAGTTCATGAAAAAATATCATGGAAATTTTGGAAATTTATAAAAATTATTTAAACAAATATATATTTTTAAATGGTTCATTGAAAAATTATTAATTAAATTTTTAGGTTAATTATTTTATTATTAATAAGGATTCATTAATGAAAATTTAATAATGGTTCTATTTTTGAAAAAAAATCAATAATAACGACACATGTTCTTAATCCATCATATAGATTTTGAGATAGTTTTTCTATTGTGTTTTATAGGTCATTTATATATATATATGATGTATATCAATTACATGGGAATAAAATATTTCAAACTATTAGTTAATATTAAAAACAACATTAAATTTTTTATATTATAACAGTTGATTCACATGATAGTAATATTGGGATGATATAAATGTAGTGAAACATCATATTTAAATTACTGAATTTTTTTTTGTAATATTATTCTATCCAATATTTCATGAATAAATTTCAATAGTCTAGATGAAATATAAATTATAGTCATGAATTTATAAAATTAAATTGATTTACAATCCAATTTTTTCATTCATGATGGGTTTCCTTATATTGTTACTTAGATGATATGTATTTTATCTTTACGGATTATCATCAAATGATGTTTTGATTGATATATGTGTATATAAGTTAGAGATAGAATTATGTTCAATTAATCTCCTCATAATTGGTATCATTGATTTACAAAATGGAAAATATTTTGAATATAAAAATACCAAAAAAGGGTTTGTAAGTAATTTTATTCAATTATTACAATATAATACCTTAATTTTTAATTTGATCTGTATAATTATTATAATGACCATGATTTTTCCATGTAATTTTTTAAATTATATGGAATTAAAACGAGTCTGTGAAAATTGAAGGTGCATGATTCTGAGGCCTGGTGTGCTAGAAAATGAATTTGTGAACATTTTTTATTGTACATTTATTAAACGCGTGAGCGGCATTTTCTATCATTTGAACCGTTTCTCATATTAAAAATCTGAGAGCACCATTGAATCCACATCACATGGATTAATTTAAGGTAGGTTTCACTTCGAATACCTTATGTCCCGAGGAAAATTTTTTTTTTGATTTTTTAAAAGAAATAAATAAAATAATATTGTTTTTTTTATTTTAGTTTTTTTCCTCTAATGGACAAGTGGCAACGTGCGACCAGTGACATGTCATGCCAATAAATGTCTTGACCTTTCAATACTAAGTAACAAATACATTGGTAAATTAGAAATGTGCTTTATTAATGATCCCCCATTAATTCCCAATGTCGTTACATACCCTCACCCTCATCTATTTTTATGGAGATTGGGGAGGGATATCGGTACAACTTCACCAAGTAACGAAGTGCTGATAAAGTGACCTGACACCAATCCCTAGGAGGAAGGAGCCAGTTCTAGTGAGCAGTAATGAGTGTCATTGAAACCCCAAACTAGAGATCAACTATCGAGTGATATCATTGGAGGCCAGTTATGGGGGATGGCGAACACCAACTCACTTCCAAAATCATGGGCATTTCTCCATCATACATGAGATACAAATTACTTTTAATTTTAATTTCATGATTGGTAGAATATTTTTTTCCTCGTTTTGTTTTCATGTTAATGTAGAGGGTGTGGACCTAACAAACCCATATTGAACCCTCCACTACCTTGTAATCCTTGCACCCTCTATGTAGGACTACCAATGCGGCGGCACTAACCAGCTACAAAGGAGGTGTGCCACCATCACGCTACAAAAGAAGAGGTCGCAGAATAAAAAATGTGGTGTTCATAGGAGTAGTCGATACTAGTCATCCACAGAGGAGGTGTGGTGCGTTGTCGTGCGATGCCTGTGAGAATGGGGTCACGACCGAAGCCATGGTGGGTGAGGTAGAGGACGAAACTGTCTGACAGTGGGGAAGGAGGGTGGCACATCCAAGCCACCCGGGGAAATGGCCACAGCTCGTCATCTTTGGTGTCCAGAGAAGGTGTCTTGCACATTAGTCGGCCATGGAAGGGAAGGGAGGAACAAGCATTGCACTGCCGATGAGAAAAAAGGAGATGTCGCTCAAGCCGTGGGGGAGGGGAAACCTGCAACTCTAGTGGGTTCCGTGTCGACCCGGTAGCACCACATAGTGCTACCATTTCTCAATCCCAACGGCCTTTGGGCGGTTTGGGAGACTGGGAAACTCACCCCCCATGCCAGCTGGGGAAGACCCCACCACTACCAAACCAGTGCGTCCCGCCTCTGTGCGGTCTGGGACACCCTTTGCGGGTAGGGCCGCCCGTTGCGTGTCGGGCAACCATTTTTGGTCAGTCCCCTTGCGGTCTCGTCCGAAACTCGAACCAGACCATCTAGGTGGGACCCAAAATGGGTTAGGTCCACCTGAACCAGGTCGTAACATCCTAGGCTGTGTCAGATAGGACTCAAGGCCATCCAGACTCAGAAACACTTAATGGGTCATATCATGAGAACCAGACATCTGTTCGATGAACCATATACATATTTGGGATCATTTTATTTGGACGGTATTTTTGGAATACATCAAATGTGTTTGGGAAATAGTTGGAGTATGGACGGGTTGGATTGAACCCCTATCCAATCAGGGCCTCAGAACAAAAACTCTTATTACTCACATACTGGGCATCCAATTGACGTACCTTCTATCACGTTGGAAACCATGAAACATGCCGGTCCTTTGGGTTTTTATCCATATTGATCTTAGTGGTTGTCGAGGAATGACTGACATCTCAAGGGGTAGATTCTACAGAACTAGAGTTCACCGGGTGTGAGGAATTCATCGGTAGGCTGTAACGTGAAGAAAGAACATTGATCCTATTTGGGTCAGCATCTATTAATCATGTTGGGGTCAGTATATATCAGATCCTATGGGGGTTAATACTCAACGATCCTATGTGGGTCAGCACATACTGATCCTATGTGGGTCAGATCTAGTGTGGGTCAGTATGGGTTAGTACCTATCGATCATATGTGGGTCAACAATAGTGCCTTTTAACTAGAATAAGATTATCTATCTTGCGAATATTCATCTGTACATCATTACATATGTAATAAATGATTTTTATATGAGTCTTTTTACCTTCGTGGAGTTATCTCCGTTATGTTAACTATGTGGTACTTCTATCTTCATGGTGTTACCTATGTGGTACTTCAATCATATTGTTGTTACACATGTGGTACATCTACATTTTTGGTGATGCATTTGTGGTGCTACCTTTGTGTTACTTATATCTCAATGATCTTACCTGTGTGGTATGTTTACCTTCATGCTATTACCTTTTGGGTATTCTTCTCTTATGTAAGAGATTAGTGTATCTTGATAACTTAGATATATGTTTGGCCATATACCTATGTAGAGTTGAAGTCTTTCTTCATGGTTTTCCATTGTGGAACTCTACGAGTACTATGGGGGTCTTGGGGTCCCTATTGAGTATCTTCATACTCATACATGCATGGGTTATGCCTGCACCTTGGTGTGTCTTGTTCAGATGATGTACAACATTGATCAAGTCTCAGGGAGCCCGGACCGGATGATGCTCGGAGGTGGACGATTTGGGCTGGCGTGGAGTGTTGTGGAGAAGATATGTACTTACCCATTATGTAGGATACTCCATGGTCAATCCAGGAGTTGTTTTCCACTTTTTAGTTCTATTTTACTTTTCAGTTGTGAAGGTACATTTCAGTTGGGCTTGTATACTGGCCCCTTTACATTCAACACTATTATACAACATCTTTTACTTCAAGGTTGCTTCTTGTTATCTTCATGAATTGTGGATATATATATTTTAAATAATAAATTCCTTCCCATATAAGAAATATTCATTTCTGGTGCAATTCTCCAGCCACAGGCCTATTTAAGGCGGCCCTGGTGTAGTCACGGCACGAGCCCCAAGGGATTGGTCGTGTCAATTTGGTATCAGATGAGTCGGTTCTACCAAATTACAATGAATTTGATATTTTCTATGTGTCAATATTGTTATGTGTTATGAGTGTGGTTTTCAGTTTAGGTAATCCATTTTTGGTGCAGTGGTTGAGGTATCCATTTACCAGGACACTTATATCTAATTTATGACTCAGTGCATGAAATAATGATTGCATGTGTTTCAAAAACATTTCTTATGATCACAACGAGTAATCTAAAAAGATATAACTTATTGTCAGTGGCACACCTATCTTCTTATCATATTCTTCCATGTAGACAACTATCAAGGATTCTCTAAAAATTACGCAATGGCAGCACACCGAGTGATGAGGTATCTGTGCAAGGCCCTATTATGGTGTTAGCACCTTCAACTGGTGTACCAGCAATGCCACTACCATTATAAATTCATTGCAACCGACCCCACTAGCAGAGGGTGCATGCCGACTGAGTGTGTTGCATGTGTTTCAGCAGTAGAGGTCTCCATGGTTCTATAGAAAGATGGACTAACAGGAGGCTGAAGACAGGCAAGAGGTTGTATCTAGAATTTCCCACCTGGTTGGGACACCAGTTGACAGTATGGTGATCCTAACAGCTGGTCTTTTTCAGGTAGCAGCAGGGAGATGGTGGAGAATGATTCTCAAGATACAAGATGAGGTAACCCTCATCGGGGAGGACATCGAGAGCCTTTTTAGGGAATATTACATCCCAGCGATCTTGTGCCTGGTGTTTAAACATGGGTTGCTGCACTTACACCAGGGAAGAATGACTGTGGCCGAGTACTCGCTGGGGTTCACTAATCTCTCACACTACTCCATCGACTTGGTATATGACCCTTTCGTCAGGGCCCTTTCAATTTTGTAGGGTCCTCGATGGGAGATCAATGCTTCAATGATATCCCTATTCATTCTGACGCATGTTAGGGTGCTAGAGTGAGCACTTTTGGTGGAGATATTCCTAGCTGAGGAGGCATCGATAGCAAGAGCCACCACTAGACGTCATGTAGCAGAGTCATCTAAGGAAGATAGTAGACGGATGACATAGGGGCCCAAGTGGTTCATGCCTTCTATTGGATGACCTCAGGTAATAGGGTCAGTGGTGTGGTGAACACAATATAGGGGAGGATAGTTGAGGATTCCAAAGTGCTACTCGTTCGGTGGGTAGGGTAACTTGGCTCGCCACTACCCAACCCGCTATACGGACGACCAACTATCACTTGAGGGACCGCTGAGGTAGAGGTATATATTCTATCGAGGGGGTCCACAAGCGTTAGGTAGTCATAATAGAGGAGATGGTCTTGTAGTAAGTGGTGGGAGGAGATTCGAGGTTCCACCACCCCCACCTCCAAGTGGTACACCCCGACCACAGGGAGGAGGTGGACAGGGATGAGCTCATATCTAGGTAGTTGATTCATATATCCAGGATGATTCAGAGATGATTATAGTTTTGATATGTGTATACTCAATCATAGATGTATCACCTATAGACAGAGGTGATAGTAACTCTTTTATTTCTACTTCCCTTGTTCAGAGCTCGAAGCATATGCTAGTATTCGAGATTTTTGGCTGCGATATTCTATTCCTGGCATCGAGGACTTACAACATCATCGTGGATATGGACTGGTTATGCACATTCCACGATCAGATTAATTTTATTAGGCACAATGTGTGGAGTGCCCGCGAGGATGGGACCATGTTTTCCTTCACTGGTTGGAAGGGAACCTTTTCAGCATAGGATGAACTTACCTAGAGGGGGGAGAATCAGATCACACATCAGTTGGAAGACATTACCCTCAGAGTAGTTGAGGTTGAAAGTCCAAGAAATACTATAGTGGTGCACTAGTATACGGATGTCTTTCATGATGATGTTTTAGGACATCCTACAATGAGATAGGTTGACATTTACTTCGACATGTAAACCAAGAAGACACAGATATATACACCAGCTTATTAGATTCATCCCAAAGAGCTTCATGAGATACTGGTAATGTTTGAGGACTGGAAGAGGAAGGGGTCCATAAGGTCCAATGTTTCTCTATGGGTAGCCCTGATTATGTTCACCAAGAAGGAAGTTGGGAGTTTGATACTCTGTGTGGAATATCATCTCCTGAACCATGTGACAGTGAAGAATAAGTATCCAGTTTCAAGGACTGATGAGATTTTCAATCAGATGAACAATGCTCGTTGGTTTAAGAAGATAGACCTATGATTCATCTATCATCATCATAGGGTACGAGATTATGATGTGCAAATTATGCCCTTATACTGTCGTTATAGCCATTATGAGTTCTTGATTATGAAATTCAACATGACCAAATCCGCTGTAGTTTTCATTGGACTCATGAACATTATATTTCATCCGTACCTTGATCGCATTGTGGTAGCCTTTATCAACGACATCTTCATAAACTCAACATCAGAGGAGGATCATGCCTATCATTTGTAGATAGTTTTGATACACTTAGAGAGATCTACCTTTATGATTAGCTCTCGATGTTCTAGTTCTATATACAAGAGGTCCACATTCTAGGACATGTTATCTCGGAGGCTGGAGATGGAGTGAATCCATTGAATATAGAGTATATACATTCTTCGGAGCCAGCTAAGAGTGTGGTTGAGGTGAGTAGTTTCTTGGGGTTGGATGGATAATATAGGATATTAGTGAATGACTTTTCCAGAGATTCCACACCCAAGTCATCACCTACAAGGAATGGAAAACCATTCATATCGATGGAAATATTCTAGTAGAGTATTCAGGAGCAGAGGCAGAGACCGACGACTCCCCACATATTGAGGCTATCCGTCGAGGGTGTTGGGTATGTATTCTATTACGATGCTTCAGGGACTGGACATGGAAGTGTCTTGATATAGGAGCAAGAAGTGATCACTTAGTTTTGCGACAGCTGATAAAGTATGAGTAGAACTACACTACACATGACATGTAATTAGAAGCAGTGGTATTTGTTTTGACAATGGGGCATAGTTACATGATGGGAGAACATTTTACAGTCTACACTGATCACAAGAGTATCAGGTATATCGTATCCCAGAATATCATGATCCTCAGACAATGGAGATAGATAGAGTACCTCATGGACTATGAATTTCACATAGTCTATACATCTGGGAAGGGGAACATGGTGACATACGCACACAACATGAGGAATAGTTTACAACTACTATGTGAGGTGACAGAACAACTACCCATGTTGCAAATATTCGTTGTAGATAGAGATGGAGCAACATAACTATAGTCTATGACAATCACTCCCCCGCCCTTTCAGCGAGTTAGGGTGGCACAACATGGGGACAATGATTGTGATGCTTGACATGCACATATATCCTCAGAACAAGCACCTGATGGATTTTCTAAAGGTGGGGAACAAGTCAACCTTTTTATAGGAAATACCAAGTTACTAGTGGTTCTATAGAAGAAGATGTTTAGGGAGTTCCATACATCCCATCAGGTGGTACATCTTGGTGTGGAAAAAAATTAAAAGGACCATCGGTATCAAAACTTGTGTCCAAGGATGAAGAAAGAAGTGGCAGTGTTTGATTCTTGATGAATCACTTGTCATGAAGTTAAGGATGAGCATCAGGTTTGAGAAGGCTTAGCACATCCACTAGAGGATCCATTATTGAAGTGGGATAGAATATCCCTATAATTTATGATAGGGATTCCACATATGTCTAGGGGAAAAGATTCCATTTGGGTGATGGTTGATCAACCCCCCATGTCAGCCCACTTCCTACCTATCCCAGAGCAGGGATCATTAGGGTTCTTCAGATGACTCTACGTACAATAGATTGTGCGACATAATGGGGTTACATAGAAGATTATCTCAAACCATGATGCACGTATCACATCCCAGTTGTGGAATGTATTACAGGAAGAATTTGAAACTCAGAAACATTTGAGCGCCACCATTATTCCTCATATGGATGGTAAGTCAGAGCAGACCATATAGTCACTAGAGGGAATGTTTTGTGCTTGCATCCTATATTTTTTCCATAGTTCGGAGGATCACGTTCCCTTAGTGGAGTTCTCACACGACAATAGTTATCACTCCATCATCTGTATGGCACCATTCGAGGCCCTATATGGGTGACTGTGAAGATCACCTCTATGCTGGATGAACATATATGAGTTAGCACTCATGGGTTCAGAGTTGGAACGGGATACCACTGAGAAAGTTTTGACCCTCCTCGGAGTGGATGAAGACCTCAATGTGCAGACATAAGTCTTATGCTGACAATAGGTAGAGACCTTTGGTGTTTATGTTGGGACACCATGTCATCATACTGGTCTCACCTCGACAATGTTTAAAGATAATTGACCGAGGGAAAAAGATATCACTGAGGTTTATCAGATAAAATCTGATACATCGGAGGATTGGCAAGGTGGAATACCACTTGGAACTTCCACCGTAGTTGGCGAGGGTGCACGATATCTTCCACGTATCCCATCTAAGGAGATATTTCCAAGACCCATCACACATCATCGACCACATAGAGATGGAAATTGATGATGGGGAAACATATACAGAGGTTCTAGTAGAGATTGAGGATCAACTGGGGTGAGTCCTTTGTGGGCTGTCGATACTTAGGGTGCACGTTCGCTAACATCCCGAGAACCTCCATGGGAGAAGATCGGAGCGGGAGGCTAAAATTCATGCTCAGTATCCCCATTTGTTAGATTTGCCTATTTTATGGCTTTAGGGGACGAAAATCCCTAATATGGGGATAATGTAACGACCTAGATATTTATAACTGTTTTTTTAATTTTATGTAATTATAATGAGTCTTTGAAAATTTTCGGTGCATGATTTTGAGGCCCAGTGTGCCTGAAATGAATTTCAGAACTATTATTAAGGTACGTTCAGTAAACATGCGATCGGTGTTTTCTAACTTTTGAACCGGTACTCTGATTAATAATATTAGGACACAGTTGAATCCATAACACCAGGATTCTCTTAATGGAGGCTTCACTTTGACCACACTAGGTCTAGAGATAATGTTAATTTTTCGGACTTTTTAAAAGAAATAAATGAAATAACACTGTTATTTTATGTTCATTAATTTCCTTCAACGGACTAGTAACAATGATGGACTTGCAATCTTTCTTGACAATAAATGGATTGAACATTAAATCCCATGTAAGAACAATGTTGGCGAATTAGGAAGGATCCTAATTAATGAGCTCCATTAATTCGGAATGTCATTACGAATCCTCTCCCACTCCATGTTATATAGAACGTGGGGATGGGTATCAGCACAACTTCAACAGAGAATTACGTGATAAAAAGTGATGTTACCCCAAACCCTTAGAGGGAAGATCCGGTTATGATGGGTGGGGATGAGCAACACAAAATTCCCAAAATGAAGGTCGATGATTGAGTGACATCATTGGAGGCTAGTTGTGGGGGACAACATAAAATGACCTACTTCCTCAATCGTGGGCGTTTCATCATCATTCATGTGGTAGGTTGAACTTTTTATTTTAATTTCAATATTTTTAGAATATTTTTACCCCCATGTGTTGTTTTTAATCTAACGCGATGGGTGCTGGCCAACCAAATGTGGCCCGAACCATCTGCTACCTGGCCACCCATGCACCCTCCGTGGAGGACTGCCGACACAATGACACCGACTGCCTATGAAGGAGGTTGTGTTATGTCTCGTGTTGTATGAGGATGATGCTGCAGAAAACCTCGATGATAATCAGAGCAGACTACATAGAACAATGGCAGAGGAGGTGCAGCGCACCATCATGCACCACCGATGAGCCAGGGGTCGCAGTTGAAGCCACGATGGGTGATGGCGGCAGACGACATCGGCCAGCTGTGTGAAAGGATGGAAGAAAATACACACTACCGATGGAACTGGCCATGACTCTTCATTCACGGCAGTCGGAGAAGGTGGTGGTCACATTGGCTGGATACAGAAGGGAAGGGTGGTGCGACCAGCCCGCCACTGGTGAGAAAAAAAGAGTCGTTGCTGAAGCCACGTCATAGGGGGAACCCGATCCTCCAGTGGGTTCCACGGTGAACTGGTGGCGCCCAAGTGGCACCACAATTTCACAAACTGACCGGCCTCCGGGACGTTCAAGATACCGGGGGACTCACCCCCCCCCCCTCCACGCCGTCTAGGGTGGACTCCAATGCGGGCTGGACTGGTGGGCCGCTTATAAGGCACTAATATTAATCATTACTTAATCTTGAGTTATTTCATGAATTCACAATGTGGATCTTTTCTGGTTTAGAGTTTTAGTGAATTAGAACATAAATCCTAGATAACATTCCACATTTAAACAAGGTGGTTACAACATAGACAATATTCATTTTTTCGGTCAAAGAAACATAATTAAAATAAAACATGGTTTCTATCTTGACACTTCCTCGACACTATCATCACATCATGCACATGCATCCTGACCTGTGAAAAACATTTCTAAAACACGGGATGATCATAAAAAAATAGTAAGGGTTATAAAATAATGAAAAAAAACATTAACCAATCGAAAATACTGATCGATGAAACCATAATTTTCAATCATAACAAACCTTATGAAATCATAATATTTATGAAAAACACATAGTAATGACAATTTATAAATGTAACATAAGGCATACATGACATACATACAATGTTGCTATCACAGCTACATAGGGATTCACATTTGGAATACCCATCACAGTATATTACCTAAATGTATTCGGAGAAACATACACGTTTACCTCCTTCATGTTACCCAATGCATCAGAGAGCTATCTCGGGCCCACCCACCCTATGTTTATCACAGAACCACCTGTATACTAAATAATGGCCAAGAACCATAACATAATCATAACACCTAACATAAGTATACATGAAAGATAACATTCCCACATTGCAATAAAAATATTACATTTTATGATATTTAAATAGTAAATCCTTTATTAAAAACCATTTTCAATACCAAAATGCGAAAAAAATAGTTTTTGGTATTTATTTTTATTTTCAAAACATTACATCTTGTTAAGGAAGCGAAAGATCAAATAATACATGCAGCGGCGAAAAAGGTCGTTGTCACCGCTTACATTAAAAAAAGAAACATTCATTTTTTTCATTTAGTAAAATTCTTCATAGAGAAAATATTCCCTTTGAATTAAATGAAAAGTCAAAAGGGTTTTATACACCGTATAAAATAACGTTGTGTAGAAATCAAAAGATGCCTCAATTAAATGAGATTTAGGTGAAGTCCCGTACAAAGATGGTATCATTACCTTAAGGATTAATATATTACATAATTATCTGTGAAAAATATTAAAAGACCCAGTATAAGTTGATATTAAGTGTAAAACAATTATAGGCCATCCACACATATTCATATAATGGAATAGTCAAGAAGTATAGGTTTAACACAAAGAATTTAAATTGGGTTAAGATGTTCCCTTACAGAAATTCGACAACCTAACTACGTCACATTAAAATTCATAAAACGAGTTGATGAGAGATAAAAAGGGTATATCATCAATTAAAATTTATAGAAATAATGATATATAAGAACATATCCTAACATATGATGATGTAAATTAAAAACCTGCAAGCTGAAGTCTTTTAAAATGAGGAGGGTGAAAGGTTCCCTTACCAATTTGGGTAACTTTCGAAATGTGTACCCCATTGAAGAAGGATCATACAATTAAGATGTAAATACCAATAAATTAAGTATATTAAAAAAATAATACAATCATGGGAAATACACACACCACAAAAATGGAAATAATGGCAAATGTAACATGAATCTCACGGAAAAAATTGAGATGAAAAACCCCTTACCTCGTTGTAATCAATCGAGTCATTTGACCAAAAGATAATAAACATCAAATGAATTACAAAACAAAATGAATATAAATAGAATCATGATAATATATATCTATTTTCAGTTCATAATACAACACATTCCATAAATAAGTGGCGATCAATGGAAATCTCAAGGAATTAAAAGTGAGATAAGAAATCCATTACGAAAATTCGGCATCCTAACAACACCACATAAAACATTCAAAAATGGTTTGATGAGATCAAATATGGTCTCTCATCATATGAAAATAAAAATAACAGTAATATTAATATAAAATAACATCCCCCAACATAAGAAATATAATCTCAAATGAAGTGACATAAAAGAGAGTACTGAAAAAGAAATAGAGAGGTATGATCCCTTACCTCGAGTCTAACTTGTCTCTTCCATTATTTATATACCCGAATAATGAACATTGGTCAATTTATAATTTCTTAATAACCTCACTTCAATTATATTATTCAATTTATATAACATATTATCAGGTCATAATAATTAGTTAATTATGTGAGGTCATATAAGACGTTTTTGTCGATGTTCGGTGCAAGAGTCAAAAATAAACATGTCTCAAGAGAATATCCCAGGTAGTTATAAGTACATCATATCTAGAATGGTATTCATGATTAAAATATCATATATATATTATATATTAATTTTATACTATTTCATAACATTTGGAGATAAAAAATTAAATGCACTATTCATGGAGATGGTAGGCCGTACGTACGCAAGAACGATACTTTCATTTCTTTGTAATATTAATGGATTTAAAAATAAGTGAGGGATATATATATTATAATTCTAGTATATTATATGTGTTATATATGTCAAATATGTTAATTAATTTTATTCTTTATGCATTCCATGTATTGCAAGAATGAGTCACATCACTGGAGGGGGCGGTAGTCCACACTTCCTCAAATATAATTTTCGCAATTACACGACCTAAAAAGCATATTGATATGATTTAAACATAAAACAATGAAGAGTATAGAAAAAATAAATACCATAAATAACATATATAAATATAGTGACACCTTAATGGACACCATTAAATGTGTTAGGATAATATTGAACAAACATTGTTTCGTGAGGCAGTAATTCACCACACACAGAAATAGTATGTTCCATAACATTTAGACGGGTGTGTGTGTAAGTGTAAATCGAATCCTTATCATAACAACATCCTAGTATTTTTAGTACACTTTTTTTGTTATGTAATCAATGAATATGAATATTATGGGGAGTGAAGAAGGAAAATACAACAATGTATTTTGTGAGAAGGTGTTACCTCAAATTTGGGTAACTTATTTTGATTTGAGGCAAAGGCTCTCTTTTAATGAATTATTCCATAAGTGAGGATTATGGGAGGAGGATAGGTATGTGGAGAGATAATATGATCAGATGTTGTACCAGCCAAGGGACTGAGAGGTGTGCGTAAGGGGGTAGAGGTGAGTGAATTTTTTATGAGGGAGGAGGGGCACTCATGGAAAGTCTTGAAATATAAATTTATTATAAAAATGTTTTTCAAATAATAAAGGTTCCAAAATAATTTATTTTGATGATAAGATGAGAAGGGTTAGAAATACACTCAACCAATAATATTTATACATGTTTAGGTCATATAATTCTCCTTATCTTTTCATTTTAATCACTAGTTAAAAAACAATAATTCTTACCACACATTTTTTTATTTTCAAAATATAAGGTCATAATAGTTACATTTAAATTAAAATAGTCCCATAATTGTATCAATAATGATATTAGTAATATATTATATGTCATTTGGCAGAATATTAGAATTTTGGGACTATTATTCCATTTAATAAAATATCATTTGTTTTAATAAAACTTCATTTATGCTAATTTTGACACTATTTGGAAGTTGACTTTTTATAAAGGCATAAAATATTTATTACTTCGAAATAAGAGCATTAAAAATAATTTTAAATATCATACTCATCTATAAAATTCTTGGATATCATCCAAAGTCAAAAAAAATATTTAACACTTATAATATCATTTATTTAAATCATTCATTAATGAGGTAATAAATACATCATCATTTTGTCATAATTAAATTTATTTATTTAATGTCTAAAATTTCAAAATAAAATACCATGCTGTAGGAAATATTTCTAGATTTCCATTTAATATTTATAGTCAAGGAGATCATTTATATAGTCAATATGAAAGTTGTTTTATTTAGGTGATACATACGTTGGTTATATTTTCTTTTCTTTAAAAATAATATGATAGAAGGTCACTATCACATTAAAGTGATTCCATGGAGCCCTAATGTTGAAGAAATGCATCAAATGGTCGTCCATGTCTGAAAAAATATCATTAGGACACATGGATGAGTAATTTTATATTATTATAACATTATTTTTTTTACCCCTTTTTTCCCGATTTACTAATTAATAACTCTAATTAAAATAATTACTGTAATTACTATTCATCATGTAAAAAAACAGGTCTTAATTACAAAATTTGGATCTTATGATTCCAAATATGGAATCAGTTTTATCAAATTCAAAACACAGAAATTTCAGTAATAAATTTAAAAATAATTCACGTTTCCAAAATAACAGATGGGTATTTACAAAGTAAAATCTATCAAAATATTGAATTGTTTTTACATCCAATTTAAATGTGAAATTACATCCAATGACCAAAATTATATTAAATTATTAAAAAATAATATAATTAAACCTTAAATCTAATTAAAATGACAATCTAATTCTATAAATAAATAGGATGAAAATACAGTTTTGAATTAAAAAGCAGTATTTTTTACTATTCATTAAAAATGAACATTATCAGAAAATTACCAAATATTAACCCTAATATATATTTTCTATTACAAATTCAAAAATTATGTTATTTTTTTCCAATTCAAAACATATAACTTTCATTAATAAATTATATAGTTAATTCTCGCTGTCAAAACAAATAGCGTGTTTTTAAGAAACAATATATACCAAAAGATTGCCACTTGTTTATGTCCATTTTCATAGTGAAATTAATTCTAATAACCACCATTGGATTAAATGGTAAAAATATATTCTAATTAAAATTTAAAATCTATTAAATATAAAATATAACCATATAAACTAATTAGATTAAAAGGGGGTTTTGAATTAAAATACCGCATTTCTCACTATTCATTAAAAAATAATGTTTATCATAACAATAACAAAAAAATTACAAAAACTAAATTTTGATGTCTTGATTATAAAGAAGGATTTTATTTTTTCAAATATAACATATAAAACTGAAAAAGTAGAATTAAAAAGGGTTTTCAATCAAAATGATGTTAACCGACCTTTTAAAGAGTATTAGAATATTTAGGCTTAAAATTGGATTCATTCGTATTTTAAGCCCCATAAATTTATTGGATAAATATTAAAAATATTTAAAAAACATATATAATCACTTTTAGTTAGTTCTATTCATTCCCTCTATTACAACGACATGGCGTTTACTACCATTTTCAATAATATTATTATATTATTAGTGTGCGTCGTATGATATCAAAGAAACTCGTTGTTGCGTATTGGGTATGCCATCAAACATATTATCCCCTTTAAATTAATATTAATATTTTATTCAAAAAATATTAATAAATATGAAAATGAAATATTTCTTTATTTACCTGGGATGTTACACCACACCCCCTTGCGAGACGAGCCAATCTTTGTTAGCCTCCCTTTGCAGGCGACCTCTTTTCAGGATTCCCCATTTCGGGCATCCCCTTTTGAAGCTGCGATTTTTGAGCAACACCCTTGTAGGTGGGGCCGAGCCACGGCGGCACCACCAAGATGGATTGGGTATTCATAGACTGGGGTGGGCCAGGTCGATCCGGCCGGGTCAAGCTAGGAGTATCGGGCGTGGTTGGTCCAACCTGGTCAGACCGGACCCGGGCCCAACCGGACCCAAAAACACATAAATAACCATATATTGTGAACCATACATCCATTTGATAAATCTCATATAGAGTTTGAATACTTGGATCGAGATGTCCCCTTTGGTATACTCCACCTGAGTTTTGGAGACAATTAGAGTATTTCCGGTTTGGATCGAACCCAAATCCAATGGGGTCCTCAGGAAGTAAAATGCATTTAACTCATAGATCGAGCATCCGATTGACGCAAATTTTGTCACGTTGGACCTCCTATAAAATGGTGGTCCTTTGGGATAAAATTTTTTGAATCTTAGTGGTAGTCGAGGTATGACCGATATCTCGAGGGGTAGATTCTACAGAACTGGAGAACACGATGTGAGAGGAATCCTATGGAAATATGTAACGAGAAAAATGAACATTGATTCTACGAGGGTTAGCATCTATCGATCTTGTGTGGGTAAATATTTATCAGATCCTATGTGGGTCAGTGCTCAGCGATCCTCTGTCGGTCCCCGGATACCGATCCTGTGTGGATCATATCCTGTGTGGGTCAGCATGGGTTGGTACATATCAATCTGATGTGGGTCAGCAGTAGTTCCTCTTAACAAAGGAAATGATCTAGATTATGAATAATTATTTTTACTTCTGTGCATAAGTTATACCTGATTGTGAGCTGAGTCTTTTCCCCATCATGGTGTTATCTTCATGGTGTTACCTGTGTATTACTTCTATCATCATGGTATTACCACTGTGGTACTTCTATCTTTGTGCTGTTACCTATTAATACTTATATCATGGTGGTGTTACCTATGTTGTACATCTACCATTGCGCTGATGTCATTGTGGTGTTACCTGTGTGGTACTTCTATCTCAATGGTTTTATCGGTTTTGAATGTCTAACTTCATGGCACATGCCCTATGGGATGGGTCATGAAAATTGGACTTATTTTTTGTCTTCATTACAAAATATTTAAATATCTTAATATACCATTATGTTAGATACATATTGATGAAGAGTTTCCACCTTAATATACAATATTAATAACATAATGTATGTTTTTGAATAATATTTTCATGATTATATGGGTTTATTTCTTCTTGTGTACGTTATTTCATCCTAAGGCTGTCCATAAGACTATTAGGATATGAATTTTTTTATAGTACAATGAATTTTCACACCAACTATTTTATTGTTATTTACATGTGCTACCATGTATATGTTGTTATCTTTATTTGTTTATTTGGGAATGATCATTGGTTGAATATTTATATTTCACCCCATTTATTATGTATCTATGTTGTTCACTGGTGGGAGTTGAGTTCCCAGAGTAATCATAGAATTCTTTATGGGTTCTTTTATATTGCAGTTAGTGAGTACAGTGATATGATTGAGAGAATTTGTAATGGAATAAAGAGATTATATTTATGTATAATGGAGTGAATGTTTTGTTTTTTGTAAAATTAAAAACAATATATATTTAATGGTTATATTATGATATGTTATTCTTAAATAATATGGTTATATTTATATGTATAAAAAAAATTTGGATTGGAAGAAATTATATATGTTCCATGTAACAGCATCAACATTTAAAAGTGATATCTTTTGGAAAATAGTAATGTCCAATGAAATTGGTTTATCATTAGTTAAGAAATAATTTTTACTAACAACTGTAAACTTGTATTGCATATTGTTTTATTATAATTTATATTTGTCTTTTTTAAATATAGTTATTTTTCTCTATAAAAGACTGGAAATGTTTTTGAATCAATATAAAATGTACGAGTCTCAAGGTCGACATGTGATGTTCACAAGTTAGAGAAATATGATTTGATATGCTCATGGGGGTGTTTTTTACAATATATAATACTTATGGGTTGAAGATTATCTATGAAATATTAAAGAGTGTTGAGATATATAAGGATTGATTTGGGGAAGGTGAAATTGGAAATGTATTATAGTTCTTCTAGTACATGAGTGAGGATTGAGTGATGCATAAGGGTTTTCACTGAGTATTAGCTATTGATTTACTAAATATTGTGGACTTTTACATAGAAATTATAGTTGACTTTCATTTGTGAAAATCATTCATGGAGCTAGGGGATCACATCATATGATGTCTACAGTGGGGTCACAATGTGATCCAAGAAGCCACATCATGGGACCGTAATTTATTATTTATAATTTTTTTAAATTCTTTATATAACATAATAAAATATCATTAACATGAGGATTATTTTTGTATCATCCCTACTTTTTAAAATTAAACACTATAATATATCATATATGATACACCACAATGAGCGTAAACAAGCCACTAAATATAATTATTTCTATTTGATTATTATAAAAAATACATTAAATTGGTGGGAATGTGGAGTTTCAATGAAATTATGAAATATATAATGGAAATTGTAATTGAAAATTTATGAATTCATTATTCATAAATATTTTATAAATTTTGTTAATTTCCATTTAATATTCAAAAATACATTTTCATCAAAAAATTGGCAACATAAATTTTATGAGTGGATATTATAATAATATTTGTTAATCTATAGGAAATGAATTTCCAAAAATTAACAAAATGGTTGAAATAAGAATATCATGAATTATATTGGGCTAAAATTTGCAAATTTCCATAAAATAGGGGGTTTTCGATGAACATTACAAGGAAACTATTTTTTTAAAAATATGATTTATTTCAAAAATTAATATAAAATTTAATAGTACAATTTTTTTTGAATATGATTTCTACTAGAAGAATTTATCTTTTTTTAAATATAATACCCTTAAATTATTTTATAATAATTTTATTTTTTTTAGAATAAATTTATTTTTTGGTTGAAAAATATTTTTTCGATGAAATAATTTTAAAATAAATTAGGATTTTCCTAATTAATTAAATAATATAACTCATAATGGGTACTTTTTTAGATAAAATTATTGAATATATATATATATATTTAATTAATACTTATTTTTAATATGATGATTATTATTATTCATAGAGCTAATATAAAATCTGATTCTTCATGATAAATACAATTTACTTTAACCCAATTTTTCGAATCATCATGTTTTGTTTTAAATTTTATTTTTCCAAGCATCGAATTTAATTTTATAAAATTTATTCAATATATGGAATTATATGGTCCAAATTACATCATAAATTCATTATTATTTTATAGGCATAAAAATTTACTATTGTATCAAATAATTATTACCACATTATAGGTAAAATAAACAAACAAGATAATATGAAAAGATAAAATAATAAATATATAAAAACTATATAATTAAATGGGTGTATTTTTCTCAAACCGAACTACCAATTAAAACATCAATTTTCATTATAATAACTTAAAAAAATTCCATTCAAATGACGTTTGATTTATATATAAAATAATCATTATTTAATCACTTAAAACTACCCCTCTAAAAGGATAAATAACAAACCTCCACACGCATTTCTCTTTATAAGAATTGATGATCCCAAAATATCTATCAAAACTATTCCTACACACTCTCCCCATTTCATGGTGTACTGGTCTAAAATAGAGAAAATTTACATGTTATTTAAGGGGTCAATCAATGAGGTTTTAGTAATGTAGAAACATTCCCAAACCACCTCTCATAATTTCCTTTTTCTGTCTACTTGTCCTGAACTCGTTAATCCAAAAAAGAATAATTAATACAATTTCATTAATATTATTTAATATTATATTTATGATTATATATCTTATATTAATCTCATTTCTTATCACCTCTTTTTGAAATAAATTAAACCATTATCCAAATTAAGGAGGCATACAGAATCTTCCAAATCAATTTTTTTTATTTTTAATTAATAACTTCATCGATGGTTAAAAAATATATTATGGTTAAATAATAATTTAAATATAATATTTTAACTTATTTCATGTTATGTAACAAAAATATATAAATAATATTCTATAAAATTAATCAAATTCATGTTTTCTACAGTATCCTTCACTATTGGAGGAAATTGAAAGCCTAAAGTATGCTCTTCGATCCGAACACTTCTATTTCAATATCCCCCTCCCTTTGTTGTGCTATTTTAGTGAAAAACATTTTCACCTATTTTCATTGCATTAGAAAAATAATTTTATTTCTTCAATTGATTATTTAGTTGAGAATCAATATCAGATGAGTGGATAAATACTATATTTAGGAAGGATATATATGGTAATGATGGTCATTTCATTACATTTTAAATGGCGTTATATTATTCCATGTGTTTTAAACTCATATTGATGCTTCATTATTTAGTAATAAATAAATTAAAATAGCTTTCTATAACCTATAAGACCCCTACTTGTGGTGGAACATATCTTTGGGACGTTTTGTTGGACATTGGACACCCATTTGGTAGTTCGCAACAAAATGACCATTTTTTCAATGCATTAAATGGGTAAACTAACATGTTTCTTTTGATCCTTTTTTGAATGAGTTGATCTCTATATTGTAATTATAATAAATGGATGGAAACCATATATACCCGTGATATTTATTAATTACTCATTTTAATTTAATTTGTTAGGTTTCGGGTCACACCATAGAAGTGAAGATGCATTTCATTTAGATTTCATAAATTCCCCATGAGGGGTATTTTTACTTGATTATATTTTTTCAGGGATTAATTAATTTTAATTGATTTTGAGCCATGTGTTAACACATTATAGATGAATGTTATGAAAATTAATAGTTAAACTAATGGTCCATGCTCTTAAAACACAATCCTCATTCCTTGAATGAGTCATTATAATGGTTATGTCATGATTAAAATTAATATCCTTTTTTAATATATTGAAAATTTAAATTTGAATCGCATGCATGGATTATTAAAAAATGAATTGTTTGTGTATATAATTTATCTTATTCTTAGAGATATACATGTGGTTCTAATATAAAGAAAACTTGGATTAACTCTCCATCCATTTTTTAGATGTTTTATTGGTTAGTCAACCTGTCGGGAGATACACATATTATTCCTGGGAAGTGACTAGAAACAATTATCTACATTTACCTTTTGTAGTGTATTTTCATTTCCATATAGAATTTCCCTTGGATGTGATAAATGGATATGTTGGTTGAACCATGCCTCGAGAGAGGCTTCAACTCTTATGTGAGACACCATGTATAGACTCACAGGCTAGTACTTGAATTTTAAAACCATGATTAGTGTGACACATGGGTCTTTATTCTAGGGCCACCATGGATATACTCTATATAATTGGTAAAATGTGGAGAACTTGATAAATGTTGGGCATGTCATAAGAGTTTTTCATGGACTTGCTAATGGTGTCTCACAATATATTGAAGTGGGTTTAAATTTAATTAAATAAAAGTACATTGAGTTTTTTTAAAATGATAAATTGAACATGTTTGGAATGAAATGTTGGTATGTGTCCTCCAAGTCCATAGATATGATTTGGTATAGTCCAAAGTCATAGATATTAACTTAACCAATTTTCAATTTCAGGTTATTTTTGTTCAGACTCGAAACCAGAAGCCGAAGAAGGTAACTTGTAGGGTTACAAAGAGGAACCCATCTAAATGAATTTATTTTACTTATTTATTATGATATTGAATTTACTTAATATGGCACATTGTTTATGTATATTGAATTAAATTAAATAGACCAGACTCTATGGATACTGACCACATTAGATTGTACCTCACACCCTGCTAATGAACCATTGATTCACATGTAGATTTCTTGTATGTAGGAAATTATAATGGGAAGCAACCAACTTAAAATGTCTATCTTACATTACCAGGATGGAGTTGGGGAACATTACCAAGCTAGATCTCAACATAATTATGGATATTTTCACTGGGATGTTATTTATTAATCATAATATATTTTTTATTTAAATCTATAGTGCTTTTAATAGTCCCTCCAACTTTCACACATTCATTTTTTGTATATTGGAATTGGCCACTATTACCCTGTCGTTATATTTATCTTCTACTACATTTTAATTTAATATAAATATTTCCACCACTATCTATTGATTTTACTATGATTTTTCCATTTATACTGTATGCTCATGAGTGTATATTACCCACACTGTTCAACCATTAGCTTTTTGCTGGTGGTAGGATGCCTATGGGGAAGTGCCCTTTTGGCCACGTGACATAATGTACTAGATATTGTAATGATGGCATGCCATGTTGGGATATTACAATGCGGTTTGTGAGGAGGTTTTTTCCATTAACTCACAGTTAGGGATTGGTATATAAGAGACTAAGAATGTTTCAACTCTTGTTAAATAGTCGTGTTTATGTTGACCACCTACCCACATGGAAATGTCTATGTGCCTAAGGATGGGTTTCTTGAACATGTTGGTGTTGTTACTAATTATTATGATTTAACTGTGAGTGAAAAGTTTTCTTTCCTCTAATAATTAAATAATGAAATTTCTAGTATTTTACCCATGGATTCATATAGCATGGAGGATAAATTACATGAATCGTTGTAGGCACATATAAATTAAAATCCCATTCATATTCCATTCCAAATAGGTTTTATTCCTAGGTTATTTAGAAAATGTTCATGTGATATGGGTGTTATTGGATGTGTGTAATGTTCTGTTCTTGCCACATTATTGACATGATTAAATTTATACATACAAATGTATCTAATTAGTATGATAATGTAATGTTAATTATTATTACATGATTATATTCCATTTTTGAGTGTTAATTTTCTTTTATTACCTTTATTCCATGTTTAGTTGACTTATTGGGTCATTTGTATTAAATTACCATAATTGTAATCTTGTTATCAGGGGATGAAGAAATTGGGTTACAATTAAAAAGGATTCATTTTCCAATCATTATGTTGTCTATAGGCCTTATAAATTGGGAACATTCAACCCATTCTGTCAATCCATTATTGATGCATTTTATAAAGAAACATTTTCCATCTAAATGATTATGTTGTTTAAATTTCCCAGCTAATAAAACAAGGTGGTTTCAATTAAATTGTAGGTACTTTTTAAAAAATTTATATTGTATGTGATAATTATGAATTGGAGTAGGGTGAAAAATATAATTAAACCATTTTATAAATTCTATATTTATAAATATATAGAAATTCATAAAAATATTGAGGTGTTAAAATTTTCATATATTGTAGATAAAAAATAGTTGATTCTAGATGGGGGTTTCCTACAACTTGAAACGTTCATGTATTATTTATAATCTGAATTTGAAGCACTCATAAATCCAAACCAAATTCAATGATCATATTATTTTTATATTTTTTGAAATATAATTTTTTTTCAACAATGACCATGAATATTTTTGTTGTCATAATAGGGCTTTAACTATTTTTTACTTTTACATAAGCACTATAATTACTAAAATTATAAATGAACAACTAGACAGAAGTAGGATGGTTGGGGTATACTGTTAATAAAATGGAACCTATAATAGTTTTCTAATATTATAAATGTAAAAAACATTTGATTTGTTTTTATGGTCTCTGAACAGATCAGTACCACCTGAGTAGGTTTCCCTTCTTTGTGTATGATATAATGCATAACCCCATTTGTGTATGTTACGCCATAAATAAAATTTCATTCATGTGTCCCATTTTATCCCGATTCTAAGTGGAATAGTACACCCTTTAGTTAATAAATGTTATTTTATCTACTTTTATTGTTTTTTGTGAGGCCTCATAACAAAGAAATGGTGTATAAATAGGGTTTATATTATTAAATGGCCTAATTATAACATGATGTCACTAAATAATTATGCTTTATAAGGGTATATGAATATGAATTTCTAGTTTTACTATAAGTCTATAGTTGGGTTTTAATTAAAACTAACTATATAAAGATAATTTAATTAAATAGGTATTAACATAATTTTTAAGACCAAACATTAAGGTTCCTTTCAAGATTTAATAATCATGTAAGATTAGTCGAGTTCCTTCTTTATATTTTCCATGGAACAAAATGAAAGCATATCCTTCATCATATCCCTTATAATTTGTGAATCTAAATGATTGGCCTTTATGCATAGATATCCATAATAGGGTGACCACATTTTGGGTCCACTCATTCAACTTGTGTAATGGTCTATCTCATTGTAGATATCTCCCTCAAATCATAAGATGCTTTGATTTTTGAAAATTGGAATTACCACATAAGTGTCACTATTCAGGATCCATAGTTCTATGTTGGACTCTTAGTTTTCTAAAATACCATTGTATTGATAGGTGGTCATGCTTGGGTTGACCCTCTCTCCTAGTTTGATTTTTTTAAGACGATCATTAAAAGTCCACTACACATTCCATTGGAATGGGTAGTCACATGGTAAGTCTCATGACCCTTTCGTCTTCATTTCATTTTTGGAAAACTCAAGAGGTTATTAGTCTCTCCTCTATCAGCATTGAGTAATGGGACTCAGAGATAGTTCTTCATAGTGGTCATCCGATACAAAAATGCATGGGTCCATTTTTTCAAGAATATTCTATTAGGGATGATTCCTTGGTTGAGTTATCTCTCAGTTTTATATGATGATATGTGGTTCCCATTGTCTTTTAAAATAGATCATCAAACCATTTTAGTTCATTTCTAATCATATAATCAGATATGATACCATTTTAATTATAGTTTTCTCAAGAATAAAGTGACATGAGCATTTAGTAAAATCAACTCATCTCAATGCATGGGTTGACTTTCTCAGACAAATTAGTGTTTCAAACAATAGTTTTTCATTTTGGATTTTACCCCTAAGGTAATGTGGTGGTTGGATGATACTCAAGATGGGTGTTCAGTGTAATCCTAAAATTGTATTAAACCTAGAACCATTAAGTGGATGATTATCTTTATATTTTATATTAGATTATCATTTATGCTTGCTGACCACCTCTAGGACTATTTTAATTGGTCAATAAGAAACAATGCCTTGGATGTAAATCCCATTCTCGAATATATATGATATTATGGAAACATTTAAATTTGGTATTTTGAAATAAAATATCATTTGATGAGTCCTTACATAAAGAATTATAACACCATATAGAACCGTATAGTCTGGTTAAACCAGATCAAAATTTCATGTGGCTGATATCCCTTCTATTTAAGAATCCATATTCATGAGAGAATGATGATATTATTCTTGGTTGTATACAAAACCAATGAAGATTATATTAGTTAGTGATGTAATTTTTTGGTTATGTGGGAGAGATTGTGGGATGACTCGTATGGTATGGGACCCATGATCAGTGAATGGAAATGTGTAGGTAGTTGTAGTCGAGATATTGGGGGAATGTCTATAGGTGGTGGTTCAATTATACTTCTATTTGGGATTATGGTTAATACTAATTTCTGAACTATACAAATCATTTCCCCATGATATGGTGAATGATTATGAGATAAATATCAGAGGTTATTTTAATACTCATTATGTAGTCACAACATAAAGATAACCATTTAGCATATCTTCATATCATCTATATACACTAGTAGAGAATTGGTGTTATGTCACGTGAAATTATTAAAAGTTATTGGGGCCTGCAAGTCATTTTTTTCCATTTTCCAAATCCAATTTATGGGTTCCTGGTACCCAAGTGTTTACAAGTTATTGGGATTGTTTAGTTTGTTTTACATAATGTTTTGATCTATACGTATAGATTTTATTAGGTTGTGGTTATTAATTTGTGATATATTTTTTCCCATGTATTCTTTCATTATATTGACTCTATGAATATATTTGGTTTACATTAAATTTATTTCCAGGTGGATGCCTTTTTGGGAAAATCAATGTTCTAGATCACGGGATGTTCAGCTTGTAATGATGCCTCTCTCGTTAGGGATGCATGTGGAATACATTGGATGTGATCTTTAGTTTTTAGTTTTTAGTAAGAGGTAACACCGAGTTTTCAGTTGGGCTTAGATGGTTTTTTGTCATAATGATAAATATATGAATGATGGAAAAATTTCTTATGGTCATGTTTTGGAATGACCATATAAATGGTCAATTTTGATTGAGGAATATCTAAAAAGGGTTTCCTACTTTGGAAAGGGTGTTGGAAGTTGTCTAGTGGTACCTTCATCTAGAGGATTCAGGTGTAGCTATTGAAATGCTCCAACCATCTTGATCGGGAGTCTTGAGCATAGTCAGTCAGAAATTGGGTGAATTTATATCAATATCACCTTCCATATATAGTCAGTGGGGAAAAACTTCTTGGATTTGTTGAGTCATATGGATGAATAGTATATGTCGATTGAATATTTTCATGGTATGGTTGACATGATCATATTAACTGTGGTCCGTTTGAAATCTACCCTTAAACCAGATCATGTCACATGTTGTGAATATCTATGTAACACTACATGGTTTTCTGGAAATGAAATTCCAACATTAGATAAACCATGATCACGAATTGGTTCCTTTGAGACAAGACAATTGTTTTAAGGGAACGTTTGGGTAATAATTTATTGGGTTTTATTTCACTAAAAAAATCATTACCTAGAGTTTCTATAGTTTAGGTGATGTGTGTGACTGTTGCTCATGATGGTGTGTTTGGTGTTTGGAAATACAACACGATAGATTGGTCTACACTTCATGAACTTATTAGGTGAAGTGATTTTCTATTCAAATTGAAATGGATTATATTTTATGGGGTGTTATATGGTTGGGATATTGTAGAATCCCTTGTTTCTAGACCAATTGAAATTACAAAATGATTGAAATTAAATCAGTTGGTACACAATTTTTTTTGAAAACTGATATTTATACTAGAATTCTTGGATTTATAATATATTAATGTATTTTTTTAATTGGGTTAGAGAACAAGGTGTCCCTAAAGAGCCCCGTTGAGTTTTAGAAGTATTATTCTCAATAAACCAGTGATTTTGGTGGTCTAGATAGGGCGCATAATTTTTATGAATCCATGAGGCCCACTAAGGCATGTGTTGTGGCTGTAGTAGGACACCATGTGTGAAGAACATGGGATTTCTTTGTTTTTCCAAAACTATATCCAAATACCACACTATTAGTTCTATATATTTAGTCACCACACACTATTGATGAAAAATTTAGAATATAGTTTGGCCAATCTACGTGGCCAAACCATGAGACCCAATTTTGCGGGTGAAATTAAATACTTTCCATTAATTAAATCATAAAATAGCCTTTCTTTTCATTCATCTCCTTTCCAGTGAAATTATCCTGCCCCCCAATTTTAGATCTCAATTACCTCATGGTATGGATCATGATTTCACCCCTACTTATCATATGAACCCCTCACCACTGGACACAATATAAATCCCACTATAAGCACTTTGATTCGCACTCTTCTATTTCATGGTTCATCATTTTTCTATTTCAATTTTTTTCTTCAATGGATACTCCCTATTTTCAAGGAGTTTGAAAAATCCTTATATTTATTTAATTCTAGGTCAAATGAATCATCAATAACAGATGTGTTCAATGAAGCTTCATTAAGGAAATTTTTCTAGGATCTTTCGCATCGTTTCACCATATTTTAAAAAAATTTACATTTTTTCGGACACCACACCCACCAAGAGATGCTTCATTATTACATAAAAATATATTAAAATCCATTTACCTTTTAAATGTGATATATCATTATCGATAAAACAATATCTAGTGGTTCACTTTATTTTTGGAAACCCCTTTGGGCATGACCACAATTAATGGTCATTTTCAAGGGCTTAAATATCTAGAGAACATGTTTGAGTTTATCCTTTTTTTAAAGAATTAATATTTTTAATTTTAGTATGAAAAATGGATGGCCATGAGATTAAACATATATATTCATTCCATAAACATTATAATTTTGAAAATTATGACTGGGATATCATCGTTGAAGCAATTTTTCCCTTTCATATTTATTTATGAAATGACCTTGAGGGGTATTTCTACTTAATAATATGCTTGGACTAGTTTTTTGATTTCCATAGTGTGTTGAGTCATGTTCTAACCCACTAACTATTATAATGATTATATTGTTAAATTTTTTTCATAGTCCATGGTATTAATAATTATTCATTATTATGGGAATGCACCATTAAAATATTAACTCCTTCATTAAAAAGTTTTTTATTTTTCAAAGGGTCAAACTTCTGAATTGGTTTCTATTTCGTGGATTGTAATGAATTACTAGATTTTGTAATGGTGTATTCATAGTGTCAAGGTGATATGAGGGTTTCAAACTTATGGATCACTTGAACCAACTCTCATTCATTTCCTTTTATAGGTTTTTAAGGTTAGTAAACACAATGGGAGAGACACCACCTTTTACTAGAATGGGATCGGTAAGCATTATCTGATACCACCTCCATAAAATTTATAGTTATTTCCTATTGGATACCCCTTGGATGTTCCAAAATAGAGGATTGATTAAACGAAGTCCCAATAGGGACTAGGGCCCCTTTGTGCGATATGAAATTCACACATGAAGGTTATTGAATGAAAATTAACACCATGATTGTATTAAATATTAGGACTTGAATACTCGGTCACCATGGATAGACTCCTTGGGATTGGCCATTTATAGTTCCCTTGTCTACTAAATCAAATGTATTATTGGATTTTAATGGATTGGATCCCGGTTTCATGCTGTATTATGAACATAGATTATATTCCGATTAAAAAAAAGCTAATGAAGGTTTTCAAAAAGTGAAATGGTCCTTGTTTTAAAATTAAGGTAGGTATGTGTCATAAAAGCCCAATAATAAAAATAACAAGATAAAATTTTATTATATATTAAATATCCAAATTTAAAATTCTAGAATATTCTGTTTCCAAATCAGCAGATTAAGTTGAAGTAAGTTATTATGTGGATACCGAAGTGGAAACTAGTACAATGAAATTATTTTAGTAATGAAATTTTTAACGTTTTTACCTAATATGTAACACATTTAATTACATTTCATGAAATGGAATGTTCTAGACACCATGGTTGTCGTAATACTGAGTTTTTATCTCAAACCTTGCTCAGGTTCGATTGTCACATGTGTATATATCTTTTATATACATATAGATAAAGGGATGTATCCAACTTCCAATGTTTGATTGACTTTGTTAGAGTTGTGTATGTGAACCGAGATGGTACATGGGATGCTCATGGAGATATTCATTGGGATTTTATTATTTTATTACATTGTAATATCTATATTAATTCATATTTCTTGAAATTGTATCATCATTTTGAACACATGCATTATTGTATATTGTCATTTTCATTATTTACATAGTTATTATATTAATCTTCTAGTTCATTTACATTTCATTAATATGTGTCAAATATTCCCAATTGATTTAATATTGAATATACCATTGTTCCTCCTTGAAATCGAGGGTCTATTATCCCCACTTTTCTACCATTAGACCCTCACTACTGATAGGAAGCCCATAGGGAATGAGGAGCCAATGTTGAGGCCATGTGACACACTAGTCTAGCTACCATATTATTATGTAGTCAGGCTAGGACATTATAGTGAAAATGTTCAAAACTATCAGACATAAGTTATTTGACTATTTATACAAGCATATTGGTTTAAAATCTATTAAATATTTAATTTATAATTCATTATGTTTCATGTTAACATTCTTAAACTGATTATTATTATTGTATTTACATTGAAATAGAGTTTTAAAAAGGTTATTTTTGAATATCTCTCAAATTATTTCAAAAGGTGTCTTGAAAGGATATATATAATGGTATTTATTTTATTGAAATCTCTTATTAATGTTTCTTTTTACTCTAGTCCTACCAATTTTGTTCCATATATGGAATGTGGGTAATTTCCCATTGGAACGCCACATTAATAATTTTTAGATTGCATTACATAATTATATGGTTGAATTTAAAAAAAATCACAATGTACTTGCCTTATTTTATAAAATGATATATTTAAAAATTAAATGTTTAATATTTATCATATAATGTTTTTAATAACATAATATATCGTCATTTTTTATTATGTTATTGTTCTTGGAAATTTTTTAGGATTAAAGGTAGTTTTGTTATCACCCAATGATGGGTGTTTGTCTAATAAAACATGGATGGGATGTTATAATATAACCTCTATTGTGATGGGTAATCTGAGTAAGAACATTTACAAAAAAAAATTCCCCTTGTATAGATTGCTGAGCCCCGTTATAACACATTTATGAGCCTAATATATATTATAAAAATGGTTGATCCCTATTATATATCATAAAAAATGGGTGATCCTAATATAGAATATATATATGGTTGATCCACATTATTTTTTATAGCTGACACAAATATAGCTTATATGATTGGATAGGAACCATTATAGATCCTAATAAATGGGTTGGTCCATTATAGATTATACGCTGGGTGAATTGACATTATAACTCATGGGTGAGAGCAATATAGATAATATGAAGAGTGAGACCCATTATATCTCTACAATACCTATGGAAATGATTTTATAGGGTATTAGTCTTATGTTTATTCAAGCATAATGGGTTATATAATTGTTTTATTAATTTGATACTATAATTTTCCAAAAAATTATTTTTGTTGGGTATGAGTTTAATTGAATTTCATTGAGATAAAAGTGTTTTTTTCAATGTAAAAATTAATTATTTCATTTTCAGAATGAAAATATACAAATTAAAAAATAATTAAAGGGTTGTATTTTCATCACAGGAAAAGTATATTTTCTCTTTTTAATGTCTCTTATAATGATTTTTGGTTCTCATACCATGTATTAAAATAATTTTGACCATGTTTTATAAAGAGTATGGATAAAGATGAGTTCATGATTAATATTATGAAGAATTATCTTCAAAAGGAACCATCATTTAAAATGATAGTGTATGTTTTTTGGGAAGATTTCATATTAGGATGAAATGTTCTATTTTTAAAATATGTATTTTCTATTTAATATTTTTTATAAAATATCTAAA
Source organism: Viscum album (assembly GCA_963277665.1). Lineage (NCBI taxonomy): Eukaryota > Viridiplantae > Streptophyta > Magnoliopsida > Santalales > Viscaceae > Viscum > Viscum album. The sequence continues at coordinate 1,666,933,768 of OY728137.1, forward strand.
ACACTAACAAAAAATATCATGGGATTATATTTCTGATAATTCTAGTTAAAATCACTAGAATATGTGTTTTTTAAGTTATAATCCTTAAATATGGTATCTAAGGGGGGTTTAGATGACATTATAGATTAGGATGGTATCTTAAGAGTTAAGGTTATAATATTAGTGTTTACATGTTTTACTATTTTTATAAATCAGATTTATGAGAAACCAACATTGGTTGTTTATTGTAAGGAATTATAGAATATTAAGTATAATTTTAGAGATTAGAAATAGGAATGTAAAACATTAAGATATATTGTATTTGAAGATAAAATTATTATAGTGTTTCTAAGGATATTTTCACTAAAAGGTAAATGTCTATTTAAACATGTTATAATTAATTTATTATTTTAATGATGAAAATTTCTATGCATTACTCATTTTTTATCATGATTGATGGAAGGTTATCATTGGAAAACATAATATCAGTTATAGGTGATTTCGTTGCCACAATTTTAAAAAAATATGTCTTTAATAACACTGACCGCAATTTTTGAATTCATGTCACCTGTATGAAATTTTTTTACTAATCTAACACCATTTTATATCTCTAATAATATTATTGTTCCTATAATATTTTTTATTTTAATTTAAAAATCTCAACATTATAAACTCTATTAAAAAGAAAAATTCTATAATGTGCACGATAGTTTACATTATATATATTTCGCATTATGTTAGATAATATATGGGATATTAACAAAATCATGATGTCATGACATAATATGTGAAATTTTTAATTATGTTCATATTATAGAGCAATTTTTTGTTGATATTGATGAATCATATGGATATAATTCATATCCTGATAATAGTAATTTCTTATCAAGGAATAATTTGGATAATAATGGTTAATATATTAAGAAGGATGTTTAATGATGGTTGTATTCTTTATTTAGTTTTCAAATATATCATGATCTATTATTTTATAATGATTATTGGAATCTTTTAATTCCTATGCATTTTTCTATATTATTTTTATTTTCAGAATTCTAGAAATATATATTATATGAGAATTAACCATTTTCAATTGTGAAAAGGGTGATGATTTTTATGTATTATGATACCCATAAATTTATGATATGAAAATGGTAATTTTAGAAATAATTATGCATCTTTTGGAGGAAAAATGTTTGAATTATTCTCAATATTTTTCGATAATATTATAATTGAATTTGAGGTAATTAGGGGTTCTTACGTATCGTGGTTATAAAATTAAATGCATTATAAACCCATTTTTGTTTAATATATTGTTGTTAATTTTTTTGGATATTTTTAGCATCTCTATAAAGTAATAAAGAATGTATTAATTTAGTTGTATTAAAAGACATCATATTGACTATGTGAAAACTCATTGCATCATGCAATGATTTGGGGATCGAACACAAATCCCAAAGATGACATGGTTTCCTCGTCAAACCACAATCCAACATGATGCTATGGTTAGTATGATATTTTATTTTTGGTAAATGATTTGATCCATGAATAAATAATATTCTTTTGGGAATATGTAGTTTATTTATTTAAAAATAATGAGATTGGAAAATATAATTTTTTATTACATGATTCTGGTTATTTTGAAAGATATTCCATATTATGGGCAATATATATTATTAAGATCAACTGAATACGATGTAGTTTCAATTGGGAAATAATGTATATATTATCTTATTTAACAATATAAGAATTATAGTGATTCATGTTACTTATGTGAATGATTAGTATATCATGAATATTATTGGATTTCGAAATTCCATTTTGAAATGAGTCTTAATGAGGGATTAATATTATTTAAATATGAATAATATATTTATATTGGATGAATATTTTATCAAATAATTCTTGTTATTAGTTTTAAATTTAGTTTTTCATTATTTTATTAATTCAAATATTTAGTTACTTATTGAAAGATATATGTTTTGTTGTGGTATTAATTTTAAGTTTTGGTGATTATAGCAGATTTTAATCATATTATGATGTATTAATTTTTTATAACTATAATATATTATACAAAAAAATATGTTTTCATTAATTACTAACTATCGGAGGAATAGATATTTATAAATTTATCATTTTTTATGTGGAAGATGATTTTGATAATTTATGTATGAAACCTTCATCTGTAATAATAATCATATCGAGAGAATATGAGGATGAAATTATATATATATAATAATTATATTTCATTATTTACATACTCTCGGTAGTAAAAGATTTCATCAAATATATCATTTTTTTAAATAATAATATTATTTTTTATTTTTCATTCTAATAATTTATTATAATTATTACCAATCATAGATTTATGTTGGATAACATTATCAGGTCCATTTTCAATATCACTATATATCAATCCATTGGTGTTAAATTTTTTATTCCATGTCTAGTTTTTCATACATGGGAAACCAGTATGTGTTATCACAGGTGAAATTCGTAGTTTCCATTATCACTTTTCATGAGAGAATTTTATTTATCGTTTTTACTATATGGGATTCGAAAAAATGTATTTTGAAAAGTCAAAACCCAATTTTTTATTCATGAGACCAAATTAAGAGGAACACTTTTATTTATGTGGGATAATGTAGCATCCATAGATTTAAAAAGGAGACACTATGTTTAATATCATACAAGATGTTCCAAATCAGTCTTAAAATAATGACTATTTATTATTATTAAAAATATAATACTATAAAATATTAATTATTTTGGTAAGAACAAATAGTTTTAATGAAATTATAAAATAAATAATAGTTCACTCAGTTATAATTTTTAAATTATTTCTTTATAAATCTGTAATATAATTTGATAATGTCATTTTATTAATCAATAATATATTCTCTTCAAAGAATTTTATTAATCTTTATATTATTAGTGAATATTATAATTAGTTTTTAAAAGATTTATAAATTTAATTTCATAAAACTAACTTCATATTTTTATATAATAATAACATGTTTTTGTTGTGGGTGAATTTTTTTTATTTTTAAAAAAATATTGGGCATCCCTTAAATAATCAAAAATGCCTTTTTTTATTGTCATTTAACTTCAATATATTAAACAATATTTACATCATTTGTCCTTATGAATTTTATTTCTTGTAAACAATGTATTATTTATTTATATGTAATCCATATAACTAATTTAGAATAAACATTATATTGTATATTGGAAAAGTAATGTTTAAAAATACTATTTTATAAAAACTATTTTAAAGTATATAATGATTAGCCTTTTAATATAATTATAATTCTCCCTAGAAGCATTTTTTAAAATGATATTTATATATTATATAATATTAAATTTAAATTTAATTTTATAAAATGGTTTTTATTATTCTATAATTAATTATAATATTATATTTAATTTTTTTTTTCAATACCATCTTTTTTTCATATCTACGAGTTTTATAATAATTTTTTTTTCAAATATATGAATTGAATTATATAAGGTGTATTTAATCATTGGATTTATATTCTCTATATTAGGTTTTATGTTCATGTAATTTTTTTCTGATAAAAAATTTTCCCATGGTAAAAAAAAAGATTTACATTAGTATATGTAATATAAATATGATGTTAATGTAAAATGGAAAAAAAGAATAATTACCAAAACATAAATAATTAATAAGATGTTAAATTTTATAATTAATGATTTAAAGTATTTAGAACAATACAAAGTAATATAATTATTTATAATTCATTCAACTCAAATTTTTTTGGCCTTAAATATAAAATAATCAGTATTTAACCACATAAGAACACTTATCCTAAAGTATAGGTAACACTACTCACCATCACTATTCTCCTCACAATGATATCATCCCTTGAAATTTATACCCAATTATCTCCTCCCTAATATACTCTTGCCCAATTTGATCAGATATCACCCAATGAAAAATTCCACTATAATTATGTGATCATTCAACGAAGTGATAATCAGGAGGTAAATTTCTAAAACCACCAATATTAAATTTCTCATTAAATCTAACATCCAATCACCTCATTCATCCATAAATGAACAATGAATCCATAATAATTAATATACAATAATTTTATATTTCAACAGAAATATCTAATATTTATTCTTATTCTCATGCCCTATTATTCAAATAAAAAAATTATATATAAATTATGGCAGTTAATAGTATCCATGTATAATAATTTATCATATTCAATTACCACATTAAATGATAGTCGTAATAAATTTATATGGAAATATAATATTTTATTAAGTTAATATTAGCATATTTAATGTTCCAAAAATAATATCAAAAAATAGGTTTAAACAAAACGAATTAAATTCATGATGGTCAGACATACCTTGAAAACAAACTAAATGTTCTGTACTAAAATGTTTTCAAATAAAGCATCCTCATGTTAGAAAATGACAAAATATGGAAAAATTTATTATTCTAGATTTTAGCCAATAAAATTTCATTCAAATTATTGATTATTATTATAATATGAAGAGAATATATTTTATTATATTAATGTGATGAAACCATGTAGTGAACACTCCAAGAAAAATGAAATTTGAAATCAAAACTCACCAAAATTCCCTTAAATGAATGTAATAAATAAATAATAAATAAGATTTATGTTAAATTGGTTATTTATTTAGTAATTATTTAATCTAATCTGACTATATGAGGTATTAATTGATTGTGTAGAACTCTCAAACAAAAGGTAAGAGAATATTTAACTAAAAAAACTCTTTTGAAACGTTTCAATAAATCAATTTATTTCATGTTCTTATTTAAAAAATATTTTTTTATGGATTTATTGTTATGCAATTTATCTTTTTATAGAAGTGTTTACAAAATATTTCCAAATGGTATCAAAATAATATGTTTTTATTGTTTTATATAAATTAAATTTTTCAATAAATATATATATATTTTTTTATTCTTAAAAAAATCATAATGAAGGTTTTTTACATATTTTTCATGAATAGAATTTTCTAAACGAATGTAAAATCAATATTATTAAACATAAATTATTTTTTATTTGCTTAATTTTTGGTAATTGTTTTTCAATTTTATGTGATTTTTTTTGAAGAGGAGTTATTTCAAAAATAATTTTTTCCCAAAAAATTATTTTATTATTATATTATTCTATATTTATATATACGTTTTGGTTATTATGAATTTATTTATGATGCTTGATGGTTCCTTTATAAAAGTATAACAACTTTTTACAAGATCAACCAATAAAGGTTTGCTTCTTTATTAACAAATGATAGGTGGTTCTGTGATAAAATATGTATCGGTGGTTAAATTATAAACTCCAATGCATTAGGGACTTTGACAATAGAAGATGACCATATAGTTAATTTAACTTATACATATTGATGAGCCCAATATCGCTAATTTTTTACCCTAATATAACAAATATTAAGGAGCGATAATTATTATTACTCATAAAAAATATATAAGATCGATATAGCTTGTTCAAAGGGTTGATCCATAGTATAGTTGTCATGTAAGATCAGTATAGATTTAACAAATGGTTGAGCCCAACTGTAGTGAAAGAAAAAATGGTGAGGGTACTATAATGTATATGATGGATTTATCCACATTATATTTCATGGGTGAGCCCGATATAGATTATACAAAGTGTGAGCCTAAAAATAGCTCTACAATATATTTTTTAAGGATTATATTGGATGTTTTATGTATTGTTATTCTAAAAAAAGGGGGTTAAAGGGTTTCAGGAATGCGAAGTTCAATGTTTCAAAAAATTATTCTATTTTACTTGTTAATATTTTTAATTATTTACATTGAGCTAAATGTGAGTTTATTTTCATGTAAAATTTATTCATTTCAATATGACAAGGAACATTGAGATAAAGATAAGCATTTCATGGTCTATCTTTTTTTTTCAATATACTATGTTATTTACACCATTTCTGTACCTCACTATTTTTTTTGTCATCACATGATTTAAAATGTTTTTCACACAATTTATGAAAGGTTAAGTATTTTTATGTGGACGTTATAGAAATTTTGAAGATCATTCGGAATAATAAACTATGTTCTATTTTGATAAACATTATTTTTGTGGAAAAAATTCATACTGGGTTGATGCGTTATGTTTTTAAAATATTCTATTACTATGTAATAGATTTTCAATTTTCTCAATGGTTCTAAAATGAAATGATCATTATAAATAAAATAATGGGAATTGTAGTTAAAATCACCGCAATATTTTACTTTTTTGGATGATCCCATACACATTTTCATCATACTCAATATTCAATCCTCCAGTAATCATATAACCTATAATAATAATAATATTCTCATTTGTTCCACCATAGATTTTATTCATTATATGTTACTGATTCTCCCGGTAATGAGCATTAAATATTTTACTCACTTAATATTCACCATTAATGTCATTATTTCATAACATAATATGATCATGGTGACGATGAATTATGTAATTCGTGTATTTAATAGAGTATATTCAATATTATGATGTTAAGAATATATATATATTTATTTAATTTATCCTTTGTGATGGAATAAAATTTTGGATTTTGAGTTTACTAAATTTTAATTATATTCTCCATTCATAGACCAATAAATTTTAAATCATGAATTCATTATTTTATTCAATTTCATGTTTTAAATGAATTAATGTTGTGGTATGTTTATATAATTCTTTACAATAATATGGATTATATTTTTTATTTAAATACCATATAAAATAAATTGTTCTTCATGATATTCTATCTTTTTAAATATAAAATACTATATTATTAATAAAAAAATTATATATATATTCCAATGTGGTCATTTTAAGAAGAATTTGATTGTAATATTGGACTATGTAATTATATTTTTTTAATGGAATTTATTTATGTTTTCATATAATTTACATCAATCTAATAAGGAATTTATATTTTATGAAGTTACATTATATTTCAATATTTTTTGATATTAAATTATTTTATTTGCGAGTCGTAAGCACTACGATGAGATTGAAGGAATTTTGAGTGATTTTTTTCAAAAAATTTATTTATATAATTATATTCCCTATTTATTAATTAAACTCTTAGATTTATCATTATAAAATTTATTCTCATATTATATATAAGCACATTAAAGAATTACATTCATTTTTTGGTGAAAAGGTTATTTATGGAATGTGTGGGATGTAAAATTGATGGATTTATAATATTTTGTGGAAAAAGATATTAATAGTTATTCATGAATAAAGGGGTTACCACTATGATGGGGGATTATAGTGGAACTTGTGTTGTGATTTATGATTATCATAAATATTAATTCAAAAGATTCATGGATTTACCTCTTCAAATTTTTAATGGGAAACCACAACTATATGGGAAATAACTTATGGCAACATTACAACCCCAATTATTATTATTGAATAAATTTGGGATCATTGTGATGATTATAACATTAATTGGATATTATTACCATCATTTAAGCTAGGTGCGATAAAACAATGATTTTTTTGTTTTTAAATAAAATCATGGGATGATTAAATGGATTTTTTTTACATTATCCTATATTATATTTAAAGTTCTTAGAATTGTTATTTTATTATTCACTTTATAGTTGTTTTATGGAACAAAATTTATTGAATAATATCTTTATTTCACTAATTATTTAGGATCATGATTATTATAATTATTTTGTATTTTTTTCAAGGGATTGTAGAATATTGTTAAAAAAACCATTCCTTGCCCTTATAGTAATGAAAATTATATTTTTTTATTAATAACATTTAGTGAAAATGGGAGACACCATGTGTTCAACCACTAAAGGGAATAACAATTTCATCAAAGGATAATTTAAGCCTACTAATATTAATCTCCATAAATAATTTTCAAGATATATTTTTTACCAGAGTGTCTTGTTCCTCCATTATTTGTTCTTTAATTCAAAAGGCAATATTCTCCCAGGACTAGATGTACTCATCATGTCTGATCATCCCATTATTTACTTCCCCAACCATTATTGTGTCTTTATTTTAGATCTAGGTATATTTATACACATTGAGATTCATCCTTAATGATCTCCCAATCATATTAGGGGATTCAGTATTAGTATAATTGAGAGAAAAAACATATTCAGAAAAATATACTTCAAATCACAACAGATATTTTGAGGAATTATCACGCATATCACATAACATACACTAATTTTACATCTACATGGATTTATTCACTGACCATGTCTCTATTGTGTGAGTCAATAACGAGTAATCCTTCATCTCTATATAGATGACCTTTCATCCATCAATGGTGGCACTGGCATGATTGCATTAAATGTCTTGAACCGAATCATATATCTCTTAAAGGCATGTGTATTAGTCAGCACAACTCTATTGTTGTACTAAAAAATCCAAAGGGACCTTCCTAATATTAGGATCTCGAGTCATATCTTCCTATGATTCCAGTCATAGGTCATCAACATGAAGATACAGAAAACGATTTCAAAATCATATTATTGAGTTTTGTTTTTCTAGTCTCACCCCACTTGTTGTCTCCACCCAGCCCACATTGGATTCCATGTGTGTAGGTGCTATTTCATTTTTTCATATACATCCCAACTCATCATATTTTGTTCATCTTCATTTACCCCTCTCATTTTATCCTCATAATGTGCATCTATTATTGTTGTCATTAGGTTTGTATACTTGATAACCAAACTACCTCCAATGTAAATCATTAACATATAAAAAAGTTGAGATACATTTAGTATAGGGGTTACTAAACAAGCTTCAAATAATGAATGGTCATCCTTAAATTGAAATCAAGAAATAGTATTTCCTATCATCCCAGATCCCTTAAACACTTACCTCCTTCGAAACAAATATTATGATCTGTGAATGACAACAGCATGTAGGGAAAACACAGCCTTGAACAAGTTCCATCATATGTGAATCTATACCAGTAACATCTTTATGGTCTTTTCTCTTACCCATGATTCCCCAAGCCACATACATCTTATGGGAATAACTAATATCATCCCTTAGATCATCAAGATTAAACCCTAGCACAATATTCACACCCTGTTTTCTTTGTCAGAGGGCTCATCTGCAAAACTTGTCAGTAAATAATTTCTTCAACTAATTCTCACACCCATCTTCATATCCTCTTGTATAAACACACATTTACAGGTATTTGAGGACTGTCCCAACTGATTGAAATTGTAAAATAAAAATCAATGAAATATTCATACACCTCTTTCATCTTACAATAATATTCTTATCCTGCTATAATTCAAACTAAAACTGAAGGCTTTATTGAAACATCTATATAGACACACACTCAGGGATTAATTAGGGGACACACAATATTTTTTCATATATCAGAGCACATGAACCTACATATGAGTTTCCCAAACATCCTAATTATGGAAGGATATTGAAATGTACCAGGAAGTTTCATTAAATTAACACAAATCACCACTGAAGATGACTACCGATTTATATGTATGATGGAATTACAAATTTATAGGAATAAGAAGAACCCATTGTGGTTTTGAGGAATGTGAAACGAGGGTTTTATCATATCTTACTCTGACATGAAACATATTATGAATTTTTCAATGTCCAGTAATCAGATAGTACCTCATGCCTAATGAACCGAATAATTGAACATGAACCTGTAAAAGGTGTCTATCTAAGGCATTACCTTACAAATTTGAGAAATCAAGGTTCGATTGAAGAGAATCAAAGATTTTTTAAACTCCATTATCAAAAAAGAAAGGTTATGGAATCCTTAATACATCTCGAGAGAAATATAGTACATGGAGAAATGTGGGTACATGGGATGATGCTCAGTTTTGGAAAAGAGGCACTCCACCCCCTTGAAATACAATGAAGGTCCCTCCCCCACTTAAGGGGGAGTGAGTGACATCGTTTCTCCCACCATCACAATACGAGAAGCTGTCTTTTTTCATCATTCAGTAAATATCGTTACTATTAGTATGTAGAATTGTTTTTTGGTAATATGATTATTAAATTTCATAGGACTTTTTTGTGATATTTCCTTCCATTACAATGAATAAATATTACTAACATATGAATTATAATTTAATTTTTAATATTTTTTATTATCGATAACTTTTAAATATTTATATTGTTTTTATCCAAAACAATATTATTACTATTTTCTAATTTTTAAAATATAATTGTTTTATGAATATCGATAGTTATTTTTAACGTAAAAAGGTAGTTTTCAAAAATTCTTAATAGGGTGTATTATTTTTTTATTCCTATTGATATATTTTAAATATAATTAAAATCATATCTTATTACTTAAATTAATACTAGTAATAAATAGATTTCTAAATAATGTGTTATCCACAGGTTGTGGTTAGGAAAATATATAAGAAATATTTTCTTTAGAATGTACATTATATGAACTATTATGTTATTTGTATCTAAGGGATAGTTTTAATTATACTAATAATATAGTAATAGTTGTGTTAAGAATATGTAAATCCATAGAAACATGGATATGGGTAGTTTTGTTATTCTATATATGTATGGTTTTTTATAATGGATACAATTTAATTTACAATTTTTCCCTTAATTAATTATATTCCCATTTTTTTGTTATATAATTATATATATGTTATTATATTAAATTATAACATATTTTTTATTCATATACCATTACGGATTTTTTAAATTATGGAATCAAGTAAATTGAAATGTAATAAACACTAATCTACATAGTGGTCAAAAGAATCTTCTAGTTCAAAATAATCTTATTTTTTATTACAATTTTTGTTTTTAATAAATCCAAACATTGTATGATTTGATTTCCACGAACATGTTTCCCCATAGTTTCTATTATGAATGCAAATCGCTTGAGGCCTTGGGATTCTTAGGGACCTAGATCTGGTGTAATGTGTTATGTTTTATTAAAATGTGATATAAGATAAATAAAAATAATAATAAATTTTTTCACATTGGTAAATGAACATAATATACGCATCATTATTCAAATACAAATTAATAAATTTTGAACCGTTAATGTTACTGACACACAAACATAAAAATAGTGAAACATCTCATTTAATAGAACACGACCACATTGGTTTTTAAATTGATTCCTACTAATAGGTTTCTTGCATTTATCAGTGGGACAATTTTACCTATTCTACACCTATCACCTCCTTAGATGATGATATACTCCCAAGTTCCCATGTATGTGTATTTTAAAATAATATAATCATCCATTAACATAAATGATAGGAAACCTCTTAAACATATACATTAAAATAATTTCTGGATTTAAATTATTCTCTTTCAAAATAATGGTATCTAGTGATTTTTTGGGTAGGATATCATTAGAATGTAAAATATATTTATTATAGTCCATTACTATGTAACTATAACCTTCACTGGATTATAAAAACCACATTATATAAAAATGACATGTAATTAAAAATGTAATTTTCTACCCCATGTGTCTGCCATTCAACGTCTCCATCCCTAGTAGTCCGAGAAGGAAACAAAAAATATTACACTAGAATGATTACGAGGACTGCATGACGATGGACCAAATAATTTTGTAGGCACAGAAACTTGCTAAAAAATTAAGTTATAAATTATAGCATGAATCAGAATACAACAAAAAAATAAATTAGAAACATCCAAATTCTCGTATATTTTCCATGAATATCAATAATAACAAATATCTTGGCATCCATAGAAAGAATAATACAATATAAAGTTGTGTAATTATATCCTACATTTGGGTAATCATACGGTGAACGCTATAATTAATAGTCATTAACAATATATTATAGTAAATAAAAAATGACATGATACTATAACATAATATTTATCCTAATATGAAAGGATTAAAAACTAATCAAATAATTCAATATAAATAATAACATGAGAATAAAACATCTCCATCCATATAATACTAGGCTAATAATCTGAATGATTTTCATTAATTAATATAATGATGATGAAATAATAAAATTAGAAACATCATAAATATTACTTCATGGACTTGGCCAATAATTCTACATAAATATGTAATGCCTTAGCGAAAACCACATATAGTTTGTCTCGTGTTTTCTACTGACGCATCAAGGAGCAATATTATGCCTTACCCCACACTTAATATGTCTAATGCATTTATTATATGAATAGGGTGGGGCATAATAAACATATACAACCATATGGAAACTAGAATATGAAATTTTACTAATTTATCTAATACTTAAACATAATCATATACTATATAGAGTAACAAAGTGAATCATGTCACAACAGTATGTTTACATTAGAATCATTTATTTAAAAAATGTTCACAATTTTAAAAATAAAATTTCTCATTGATTTAGATTTATAATATTTTTATGTATTCAAAAAATCATTAATGTGCCATCCTATGTTTTTAAAAAGAAATATTTTGTTTGATAGCATATATTATACATCATATATAAATTAAAAAGAAAACTAAACATTATTATTTAAATGATACCAATATAACATAGTCATCATAAAGTTCAGAATGAATAGTATGAACAAAATAATTAAAATAACGTTTTAAAAATTTTAATATAATGATGAATCATTTGTTAGTTAATTATTTATAAATGATATTATAAAGTAGTTGAATATAATGGATATGTTTTTTTGAAAAACTATTTCCATATGAATATATTAATTATTAAAATAAAAAAATCTATTTTCATTCACTATATTAATTAAATATAAACTCAATTCTATTATTAAAATTCATATTATATCTCTTTTATACATGATATAATATTAAATTATATTTTATGCATAAATAAAGTATTTTTCAAAAATGCATTGTTACCATCATTAGATGGAGAAAAAATTATAAATCTAGTTTTTTGACACATTTATATGTTATTTTTTAAAGAATAATCTACTTATTTTGACGTTGTATATAAAAATTTACTTTGGTTGAATTATTAGTATTTTTCAGAAAAGTTATTTTTTTTATGAATAATGAAAACTGCTACATTATAGATAAAAATAGATTTTTCTCATTTAAATACTATTATCTTTTAAAATTATTTTTTTGTTCGTAATAGATAAATAATTAATGTATTCAACTGTTTTTTTCATTGAAATAAAATTTTTATATTTATATTAGAATAAAAAAAATATTGATCAATTAATCGTCTCTTTTCCCCACCATCTCGCCAAATCTATGAGTTTGACATTAAATTTAATTTTGTCACTTCAATGAATTAAATTTAAAAAATCATACATGTTTTTAATCTGTAACACCCCAAGCTTCCATGGTACGCTTCTCAGTGAATCATATTATAGCTTGTGTTGTATGCAACTTTGTGTTCAAACACACCACAACCAATAAAAATAGTTGTTTTTATATTAATACCCAATTATATAAAATTTATAAATTTTATACTTCAAAATGGACTTCACTGTTGGATTTTTAATATCAAATTTAGCATAGGGTGAATTTTTGGTATTTTTCTAAAAACGTGCAATTTAGGATGAATAGTAATAACACTACTTTATTGTTTAAAACAGATTTTTTTATTTAATTAATTATTTAGTTTATTTAAATTTAATTTATGTCAAAATATATTCATATTACCTATATATGTTCAATGTAATTCATTGAATTCATTTTTCAATAAGTTTAGATTTATTAAATTGTATTGATCTTTTTAACGGATTTTTCCAACCTTCTAGGAGCATTTTCAAATTTGCATAAAACATAATTTTACCGCTTATGTGAGTTGAATTTCAAAATATACGAGAGACATGGTTGACATCATTATGTAAAATGTTGTTCAATGAGTTGAATTTTTTTTGATTAATAAATTTTGACTTATATTTACAACGGTTAAAAGTAAATATGGCAATTAAATGTAAAATTTGTTTTATAATTACTGTAACACATGTCCTAATTATATTGGATAAGTTTTATTCCAACATAAAAACCTTAGTAATACAATATGATCCCCTTTGGTCCACTTGAATTATAATATGACATTTGTTATTATTTTACTTAAAGAAGAGTTAAAAATGTTAAATTCAATGTTTAATAACTAAAACATTTTTCATATAGGGTTACCAATAAGATAAATTCAACTATAAATATTAATTATAAATTTAAAAATATTTCCTTCATAATGGTATTTTATATATATATTTTTTTAAATTAAAAAAATTAATTTATTTATGACACAATAAAGATGCAATAATTTATCTTATTAATGAAATATTAAAATAATTGATATTATAAATATCCAAATAAATGTTATTTGAGAAATTTGAGAAATTAAACTAATTTTGCTAGTTAATATGACATGTTAAGGTTGATTAAATAAATTATATTCGATGTTATATAGTTTTTATGGCTTTCAAAATTATCAAATACTAAATATTGGCAAAAGGTAAATAATTGAGTTTTTAAAACAAATACTATATTATTAATTTATATAATATTTCTAAAAATATATGGTTCAGCCAAATTACATAGATAAGGTTATATATATTAATAATTAACCACTTGTTGTTCTCTTGGCTAGTTATAGTATTTTTAATAACTATATGATATAAAATTACAGATACATGGTAAATGTCGAACTATTTAACTAAGAGTTAAATCTAAATGATAAGGTTATTATTATGGCATTAACTTGTCTAAAACCTATTGTTTGAGATGTTTTTGAACCATAATCACCTTATACTATAAGTAAATCATTTTTGTGCCAATATAAACCGAAAATTATTTTATTATAAAATAACATTTCAATCTTTTCTAAAGTTACCCCTCACCCATATTAGAAAAAAGCACTACCCCATCTATCCAAATCACACATCCAATGCAATTTGGCTCATCCAACCCCAGAACAAATAACCTCCGAACTACCCTCCTGTCGACCTAGAGGCCCTAAATTGACCAGAAAAACAACCTATGGTGTCATTTTGATCAACTCAAAAGGAAACACCAGAAGAATAGGTAATACTTTCACCACCCCCTTCCAAGTCCTTTTCTTCTTTCTTCACATCCTATTTCTTTGTTGTTTCCATTCTAAAATAATAACTACATTATCTTATACATGTTTTGATGTTATTATAATAATTTCACATCCATATTCATTATTCTATCAATTAAATAAATGATAATGTCACCATACGAGCATACGTACGACTTACCATCTCCACGTCGTGGTGTAGTTTCTTATTCAAACACTTCATTAATTGGATGGGTATAATAATGAGTATAGATGATGTAAATAATGAATATAACATGTTATTTATTCTTTATATATATGATATACAATCCCATTACATACAATTTCTCCATCAATATAATTATTTTGTCGCTCGTGCGTACGTACATATTACCGTCTCCACGAACACGATCAGATTAATTCCCAATCATAATAATTCAATAATAATTTTTAATTTAAAAATAAAAATAATTTTTATGACCATAATATAAATATGGATATGAATCAAACACATCCTGTCCATAAAAAAACAACTTACGTAACAAAACATATAGAGAAAAACGAATCACTTAACACCCAAAACAATGATACAACTAAAATATTTTTAACGAAGCAATCATAAAAGATCATATATGATATCATATTTATTTATATAGTTTATGTATAATTTAATAACAACGTTTTAACTATCAAGAATGAGGTTATAATATCATTAACTAAGGAAAAGTACAAGGTGAGGTTTAAATTTCACAATCTCTTTATTATCTGAGGTTGTTTATACGTAAGTATCTACTGGGACATCTTTATCATCCACATCCGCGTTTTCATAAAAATGTAATTCAAATAATATTTAATATTTACTCAACTATGGGTTAAAGTATTTTATACCCTTATTTGACCATATATGGTTTTAAAGGAATCTATATGTCATTTTACAAACAAGGTAATTAATGACCTTTTAGACAAAATTAATGTAATAATGTCTTTTCTTAACTTATTTGGAGGGTGCAGATATTTTCATCCATTATAACATCATAAAATCATACCATTAATACTTATTAGAATATTTTCAAACATAATAGTTTTATTTTCTAAATATGATACTTTTAAATGATTAAAAAACAAATATTTCATTCAAATAGTTTTTATTTCATCTAAGTCAAAATCCTTTGATGGATTTTAAACTTGTTTGAAGTTGATTAATTATAATACAAATATTCCATATTGTATTTAAGGTTTTGTGATTTGTTTTATTGTGGATAATTTTTTTAATACAATTCATGGTATATGGTTATAGAATTGACATTTCACTTTTTACTTTTAATACAAATGTTTAGTATAAGCTTCAACCATTTCATATAAGGAATATATTGGATATAGTAAGTGATGGGTGGAGTCTGATATAGCTCCTCTATGCATCGATAGCTCTAATTAATCAATTATACATGGAATTGGCTGAGGGCTTTCACAATTTTGATATATGGTTATGGATGAGGCCTTAATGATTTTTAGACGTATTGATCGAGGCCTTGACAAAATGTTATAGAATCTTTCACATTATACATTCCCTCATTAAGAAAATATTATTGATGGTTCAGGTGGTTATTTTACTACTAGAATACTCATGATTATGTATTATTATCACATTATTTACTTAGATCATATTTCATCCATAAAGTGTTCATGTATATTATTTGTAAAGGAATGTGTTTTTAATTATTCACCATGCCTAATTTTTATGTTATCTTATACTGTATTTATTACCCTTGCTGAGTGTTTGAGCTCACCCCTTTCTTATGTTTCTTTTTTCAAAGATATGAATAAGTTAGTTATGAGTGACTTACAGGCATAATCTAGGAGTATTGGACGTTTCTAATGGAATAAATTATTGTTGAATTTCTTTTCAAGATGTGTTGTTGATCTTATATATGAATCTTGTTTCCAATAATACTAAACAGATCGGTCTTTCTCTAGATTATTCCTTGTATCATCACAATGTTATCTAATAACGAACCATCTCTGAGTAAGTGTGTTAAGGGTGTTAAAGTTGATATTAGGGAGAGTTTAGTACAAACTATAGAAACTATATATAGATAAACACAATTTAGTGCACAATAACATAAGATATACTTCGAGAATTTGTATAAAAGAAACTCCTAGAATTTTTATAATTCAGATATTTCAAGTATTTTCCAAGAAATACATCCATGTATGGATACAAGTATGTAGAGGGGGTCTAGAACATAAGTAACAGGTAATGAAAACTCTGATAAGTAGTTTCATGCTTGACAGGGGGTATCCTAGAATAGGTAAAAGGGCCTTGTTGAACTCACGGTTATGAAACTCCTGGGGGATATTTTTAGGATAATTCATATTTTCATTACAAAAAAATTATTAAGGATTTATGAGTATATACTTTCTCAATGAGTTTTTTTTATGATTTTGAATTATATCCATAAACTATTCAGTTTATGTTAAGTGTTTAATAAGTTATGAATTAAGTAATGTGATTCATAAAAAAAATCTACTGTATGACATTGTTTAGAAATGGATCTTAGTGGATGGAATGGGAACCATATCAATGCACGTAATCCATGCAGGGACTACACTGGAATCCCTTAGACCTCATGCTCGGTGCTCTGGTGATGGAAAACCCTCTTCAAGGGGAGGAAACAGTGATTTCCAGGGTATGGAATTCATGGAATTTCCCTCCAATTGTTTGCATGTCTTCGTTCTTCCATTCTTGGTAGGTAGGGAATCATTTGGAATCACTGTGATGCAAGTGGTCATTTCTCTTGCCTCTCCTGGATAAGGGTCGGCTCAATAGTTCTATGTTTTCTAGAAGTGTGTGCAATGGTTCAAGGTGGTATTTGGCAGAGAACAAGAGTTCTTCGAAAATATTTCGCTCTAGCCCGTTTTGGGTGTTTGACTGTTTAGGATTCTCGGTTCGTGTTCTCTTTGTGTTGTAGTGGTGGTGCGGACAACATGCAACATGATCATCTTTTATTGGTGAATTTTTATGCATTATTCTGCATGTGGTGTTTTTTATGAGTATTTTTTCTTGTTTTTATGGTGTGTTGTGCTTCGGTTTCTTAGTTTCCCTTTGGTTAAGGATCATACTTTGGATAGGAGGATACAGATCTATATCTCTAAATTTTTTCTATCAGTGAAATATTAGTGAGAATTACCACATTGTGCTTGTTTCTATGAACATTTCTGAAAATTGGATATGGTGGTTCTCTTCTAAAGAAGGTGTATTAGTCACTGCTAAATTCCATTCATTCAACGGAGGAATTTGGTGAGGATGCTAGATCCGTTTAAAGAAGTAAATTGGAGGATCATGTCAAACAGGTTGAGGATGAAATCAAATAAGTGGGGGAGGAATGGTATAACTTGTCTTGAAGGTTTTGTGTGTGATTTTGTTGAATTTCTTTCTTTTCAGAGAGATGTTTGTGGAAATGTTTTACTTTTGGACCTGCAGTTTTCTTTTAGGGTAATTTGAAATGAGTTCATCTACAATGTGTGGCTCTAGATGTGGTTTAGAGCAGTATTTTTCACTTGGCGTTGCTATTTGGATTCTACTGTTTGAGATGGTATGGCATTTCTATCGGTTCCAGGCCCTTGTACACATGCACGAGACCACTTTCTGAGTTGTAATGAATAGGTGGAAGATTTTATTCATAGTTATGTTGTTGGGTTGGAGCCTTGATTTTTAGTATAGAATGAGTTTTTAGGGTCCATGTTCTGACTGTGGATGTTGGGATGTGGTCTTTGTCATGATGTCATATTGGGTTCCCCTCAGTACCTAAAAGGGGGTTTATGATAATAAAAATTTAATTTTTTGTCATTCAACCATACCTGTATAGATCACTCTAATCCAAAACATAGAGAATCAATGTTAGACCAAATCATAAGGAAAAAAACATAAAAATTTAATGGGAGTACAAATCCATTCATATCTGAGAAATGGATAAGTTCATTAGAGAAAATATTTTATTCTTTTTGGAATATCTAATGTGAAAAATTAGTAGTGTCAGTTTATCGCTACACTGGAGATGTAGATCAATGGTGATCATTGATCTAAAACTAAAAGGAGGATGAAAAGGTATCAAGTATGGAATGGACATAGTTTAAACTGATTTTCATTGTAAAAAATTTCCCTTCTGACCATCAAGCAGTTATGGAAATGAAATTTCTGAGTCTAAGGAAAAAGGAGGATGAGAATGTCGTAAAGTATGATGGTAACTTGACAAGGTTAGAAAAGAATGCAGTAGATAAGATACATAACCAAAGGACTAATATTGATTTATTCATTTATTGGTTAAAACCATTTCACTATTGAGTATTTGTCTCACAACCCCTATTATTGTACAAAGATTTTTTCTCATGTGGTATCTAGATAGAAAATTAATTCTATATGTCATTGAACTTTAAATCAAAGGAGGAGAAGAAGTGATCTACATAACACACTTGGAGAGGAAATAAAGAAACATGTTAGAAGTGAAGAGTTGAATTTCAATCCGCTGATTATTGTAGAAGGAAGCACTCTTGTGCCTATCTAATATGAAAATGAGTATACTACAAATGTGAATAGAAAGGCCAAATTATAGGTTATTGTATGGTGAAAAAAAGGAGCTACCAATGTTCAATGCTAAAATTTGAGGGAGATGAGACATTATGAACATGAATGTCTAAAGAGCCAAGGAAACATACAATAGAAAAGGCCAAGAGTGAAAGTCCAAGTTTATGCAATCAATAATTCTCATGTTGAAGCTTTGAAAGACGTGGTGGCATGTAATTTACTAGTTTCCTCATGTTTATCCAAATATTTATTTGATTCTGGATCATCAAATTGTTTCATAACTCTCTATTTTCAATGAAAATTTGATATTTTCAATTTAATTTAACATAGGAGTTTTCAGTAAAAACTCATAAGGGAAGTATAATTTCAAAAATGTTTTGTGAATCAGTTCCCATTAGGGAATATAAATGTTATTCATCCTCTAATATCATTGTTATACAGATTATTGAATTAGATATAATCTTCTATATGCATTGGCTTTCCGACCATGATGTGAAAATTTATTTCATGATGATTATGGTTACAATTTTTGATTATGATATGGAGTACCTTATCTTTAGAGAAGAAATGTCACCATATTATTCTTATCTAGACCCACCCCTAGTGGCTATACTAAATTCAATTATTGCTGAGGAATAAAATGAAATAACTATGGGTGAGGAAAGGAATGTTCAAATAGAGGATGCACCTATTGAGAAGAAATATGTTGATGTGTTTCTATAGGATTTACCAGGACATCATCCAGAAAGAGAAATTCAGTCTTCCATTGACATTATTCATGGTTCATGGCCTATATCGAAGACCCCATAGTGAATGGACACTGTGGAATTAGTGGAACGATACAAACAACTAGATGAATTGAGTTATTTGTTATTTATTCTCTCTAGTGTTCTCCATGGGGAGCATTGTCCTTTTTATTAAGAAAAAAGATGTGTCTATGAGGATGTGCATTGAGTACAAGGAGATCAACACTATAATCATAAATAACAATTATCCCCTAAATCAAAATTATTATTTATTTGACTAACCTTTTGTAGATCAGTATTTTACAAAGATTGACCTTTGATAAATATATCATTAGTTGTGTGTGAAGAAGTAATTAATTCCAAAAAACATCATTTTGAACCAGGTATAGGCATTACAAGTTTATAATAATGCCTTTGGGATTATCTAATTCACCCTTTGACTTCATGTATCTAATGAAAAGTTTTATCAAGGAATATATAGTTATCTTTGTAGTGGTATTTATTGATGATATGTTTGTATACTCAAAAAGCTACAAAGATCATGAAAATCACTTGCATACTATTATAAAAACCCTCATAAGAAATTATTTATATGGGAAGTTTAGGAAGATTAAATTCTGGATTAAATATATTTCTTTTCTTGGCCATATTGTCTCTAAGGATGGATTCTCTGTTGATCCTTCAATTACCAAGGAAATCCATGAATGGAAAACACCGACGAGTATAACCGAGGTACACCATTTTATTGGATTAGCCTGTTATTATTGACATTTCATATAGATTTTTTCATAGTTGGGTAACCCATTAACAAAGCTCACATGTAAAGGTGTCAAATTTGTTTGGGCAAAAGTGGGTGAAGAATCTATTCATGAATTGAAGAGAAGAGTAGTCAATGATCCTATTGTGACTCTTCCATCAGGGAACGATGGGGTTGTTATTTATAGTAATGCTTCAAAAAAAGGACTTTGTTGTGTCCTTATGTAGAATGATAGTGTTATTTATAATGAATCATGGGAGATAAAATTCACAAGAAAAAATATCCCACTCATGATCTTGAGTTAGTAGCTGTAATCATTTCTTTGATGATATGAAGATACTCTCTCCATGGTGAAGAATATGAGATTTATACTGATCACAAGAGTTTAAAGTATATTTTCTCATAGAAATAACTCAACATGATGCAAAATCGATGACTTTAACTATTCATGGATTATGATTTCACAATACCCAACCACTCTCGGAAGGAAAATAATGTGGCAAATGCTTTGAGTAGAAAGGATCATAGAGTTTTGAACAAAACGAGAGTTGAAAAGGATCCTATATACATGGATCTAGTAAACATCGATATGGGAATAACCATGGAAGTTAAAACGTCAATGCTTTTTCCAATGGTTTCCAAACAATCTTTAATAAAAAAGTTAAATAGTTCGCAGACTGATGAGGAGGAATTTCAAAAGAAAATTATAGTTGTGAATGATGAGAGATTGATCAACTTTTTATATGAATATGAGATATTAAAATTTTGGAAGAAACATTGAGTTCCCGATATACATGATCTGAAAAGGGAGTTGTTGGATAATTCTCATAGCTCCAATTTCTCTATACACCCTGGTAGTTTTATGATATATAGTGATTTGAAAGAACATTTTTGTGGGACATCATGAACAGAGAGATTGATGATTTTGTGTCGAGATGTATAGTTTTGACAACATGTGAAAGCTGGAAGACAACATCCTAGAGAAGTTATGAAATCTCTTCTCATACTAGAATGGAAATGGGATGATATTATGATGAGAATTCTCATGGGACTACCAAAGTCTCCTAGAAGAAATGATTCAATATGGGTCATTGACGGTCATCTTACCAAGTCAGCACATTTTATTGATATAAAATAAGATTTCCCACTTGAAAATTTAGAAAGACTATATACTAATGATGTTGTAAGACTTCATGGAGAATACATATAGGTTATTTAGGATCATGATACCCATTTTACATCATAATTCTGGAAAAGACATCAGAAAGCCCTGTATACTGAACTTTGTTTCAGCATGGCCTACCACACTCAAACTGATGATCAATCAGAATGGACTATTTAAACCATATAAGAGATGTTGAAATCTTGCTCACATGACTTTCAAGGTAATTAGGATCAATATTTACCTATGGTATAATTTTCCTATAATAATAGCTTCTATTCAAGTATTCATATGGCCTAGAACTTGTTGAAGAAATTATGGAAAAGGTGAAGGTTATCAAAACCCATATAAAAGAATCTCAATATAACCAAAAGGGATATGTAAATAATTGAAGGTAGGATTTGGAATTTTTGGTAGGAGATCTTGTTTTCTTTAAGGTTTCTCCATGGAAGGGAGTTATATGATTCGTTAAGAAGGGTAAATTATGTCACATGTAAATTGGACCGTTAGAAATTCTAGAATGAATTGGCGATGTAGAATACTGTTTGTAAATTCTCTCATGTCTCTCTATTGCGACCCATACTTTACTTACATGGTTAATACTTCATAATTGAAGCATAATTATTACACCATATAACAAAACCATGAAAGGACCATATAGGTATAGTGTCTTTAGAAACTGGGAAACATAAACAACTGGTTCATAAAGCATCTACATTGTATCCCATTTATTTCATCATATCTATAGTCCCTTTTTGGCATATATATTACTTAATAACCTTCTTCCTGACCTGGGAAAAGAAAAAATACAAATGGGTGAGATCAAATTCTCACTAAGGGTAAACAAAAGAAAAATCAATCACATCAAATTCATAAGAACATAACATTTTGGAAATCTTACCCTGTAAAAGAGATCATAATCTCAAAACATGGGATAAATAATGGTAGTGAAATGTAATCCCAATAATAATAACTTATAACATGAAAATTTGTGGAATACACACATAATCATAGAGAATAATTTCTTATTTGTCACGACTCATTGCCAAGACTATCTTAGTGGACAAAGTCCATTTCTGAACCGATTTCACTCCTTGTTTCAGTCCTGTTTCATTGAACCAGTTTAACCTGTCGTTCTAGCCATGTCTATCTCATGAGATATAAAATTTTTACCCAATGCATTGGAGGGAGATATAGGTCACACCCATCTCACAATGATACCATTCTTATGTGTGCCACAAAATCATAAACCATATATCATAGCATAACCCATGTAATAAAAATGGGAATCATAAATATTGTGACATCATAAAATAATTCACATAAGATAAAGGAATTCATAAAAATATTTCCATCACAACATAATCAAGTCAATTTAATAATAGGTATAGATACAGAACCCTAAATTATCATAGATGGAAAATAATTTTGATAAAACACTTGAACTCCATTCTTGAGGAAAATATCATTTCTACATTGAAAAAATCTTTCCTTTCCTAACATGTCATACAATTTTACACTCAATGAAGTTTATTAAAAATAAAATTGAAAACTTGTAAAGGAAGATTCTTGGAAATATTGTTTTAAAAATCCATTCATCCCGTATAAGTTAAAAAAACATTCTTCTCGTACTTTTGTCAGAAAAGACAAAAAGTACCTCGTACTAAAAACGACAAAAGATTCCTTTAATATCATTTAATAAAAACTCATCGAAGTGTAAAATAGGATTTAAACAATTATAAAAGGATATAAATAATATTAAATATTGAGGAAACATGGATGTGGATGATAAATATTCCCTAGTAAATTATGAAGTATAAACACTCTTGGATGAAAATTGAGAATGCGAGATTGTCCCTTACCTTAGGACCGATTTGCTTCGTAAGTGTCCAAACCTCCTGTATAATATTTTAAATAATGTTATAGACTTATTTCAGAATCATAATTATTGTTATGAGATCATATATTGTCATATTATTATCTTCTTATTAGTAATATTTCATTACTACTTGTTATTCGGGTGTTTATTACTTTTTGTTCTTATGCTTGTTTTGTCGAATAAATTCTTATTCTACACTTTAGGTTATAGATACCTCATTTCCATAATGGTATTATTGTACTATATATCATTTTTATTCATTCAATATATTTATATAATCATTATGCAATTAAGATCATGTAGAACGAATCGCATCACACCGTGGAAACGATATTCCGTAAGTACGCACGAGCAATGATATCGTTCCCATGATCGTGGAATTGTATTGGAGTGTATGTATAATATTTCATATTCAATACCACTTTCCAATAATCATATATAGTTATTTATATGAACCATTATACCCATCCAAGTAAGGTGTTGATGGAAAATAGATTACACCACAACGTGGAGACGGTATTTCGTACGTACACATACGCGGTGATTTCGTTTTCCGTAGGATGGATAGATGGTGAAATAGAGTTTTTTCATACATATAATAACATATCAGTATATGAGTGATACTGATATTATTTATTCATAATGAAACAACTAAACAAGAAGGAGTGGAAGAAGAAATAATGTTGAATGAATCAGTAGCAGACATTAACTCTTCTTTGAAGCACCTCTTTGAGACCTCCTCTTAGGGTACTAAAATTGGTCATTGAAGAAGAAAAAGACCTCTAGGATGTTTCTAGGGAAGTGGGGAAGTGAAATGGTTCAGTATTGACTGAGCTTGAAGGATCTAATTGGTGTGAGGAGGAGAGGGAGGAGGTGCCCTTTTATAAAGGATGAGAGGGGCACCTTTGGAAATATAAGAAATATTAGTTTATATTATATAACAACCCCACATAAAAACGTCCAAAATGACTCATATCTGAAGCATATATGAGATAAGGTTGTAATATTATCAAAAAATAAAATTTATACATGTTAGTAATTTATTTTAATCATTATCAACTTGATTTATCGTTATTTATCAATTTAATTTTATTTGTGGTAATAATATTATAAATTTTAAACTATTATAAATAATTGCATATGTGTTGTGAATTTTCCATAATTTGACACTTTATGACATTTTAGACCATATATATTTTAATTTATAATTTTTAAATATTTTTGTGATTATTAAAAATTTTTATAATATGTTATTTTTATAAAATAACAATAGTGTCAATTTTGACACTATTCATTTATTTGAATTTAAATAAAATATATGTAGAAGATATGTTCGAAATAAAAGAATTAATAGATTCATAAAATGTCATATGTATCTATAAAATTAGTGAATCACATTAAATAGTTTATATAATATTTATTTTAATATTTGTTAAACCATTTATTTGATATTTTAATTAATAAAATAATTTCAACATCACTATTGTGTCATAATTAATGATAACTATTTAATCCCTAAAAATTCTAGAGAAATTCCTATGATGTATATAATTGTATTATATTTCTGTATACTTTTCATTTTCGATGTTTCATTAAGTTTATCACTAAATTATAATTATTATACATATAAGATTTAAGAAAGTGACATGTTGTCACATTCATTGGTTTTAATCATAATTAAATTATTTTCATGGAAAAAAGTCCATTAAAGGAATATAATCCGACCCTTAGGTGATATGGGTCGACTTTTAGTCATCCAATAGGATTTTGGCTGGTTATAGGGTAATTTTATAATCTTATAATTACCCTTAATTACCTGATTTACCTTTAACTATGATAAATAAAATTTACCGTAGTAACTATTCATAATGCCCAAAAATAAAAACTAGCCTATTAACATAATTTGGACCCACTGATTACAAATATGGGATCCATTTTTCTAAATTCAAAACACACAAGTTTCAGTAATTAATTTTAAATTAATCTCGTTGTTAAGAAAATGGGTTTTTGAAGTTAAAACATTGCCAAAGATTGAAATGTTTTTACCTATGAATTCAATGTGAAATTAATGCTATTGAAATAAATTATATTAAATGTTAAAAATATATTATATTTATACTTTAAAACCATTAAATATTATAATTTAACCATATAAATTATCTCAATGAAAAAATATGTTTTTAATTAATAATTAGCGTATTTTTACTATTCATCAAATTATGAAAGTTATCTAAAAAATATAAAAAAAATTTCCAAAGTAAATTTTTATATCCTGGTTCAAAATAAGAATTTTATTTTGTCAAAATGAACCTATAAACATGTCAAAAACTAGATTTAATGTGGGTGCGCCATCAAATGGCGGCAAAACTGCATTTTTTTGAAAAATACTTATTTTACTCGAAAAATTTATTTTGTTCTCATACCATGTTATAGAAAATGTGTAAGATCACTAATAATGTTATAAAATTCAAAATTTAGTTAATAATATTCATAACGTCTAGTCCATAATAATATTTCGTTGTTTAGTGAAACCCGGTATTGCGTACTACAAATGCTATCGAGGAAGGTCGCGATTGAGTGTAATGAAAGCCAAGTCCATATTGTGTGATGTGAAAGATTCCTTTAGTGTTGCGTATAACATAAGACATAAAAAAATATTTCTCATAAAATCTCAGGTTGTTACATTCTACCCCCCTTAAAATGAATTTCGACCTCATAATTCGTCAGTTCATTACAAACAGATGAGGATACCTCTCCCTCATCATATCCTCAAGTTCCCATATAGCTTTTTCTAATTGGTGGTTCCTCCATAAAACTTTCACCAAGCGAGTGGTCTTGTTTCGTAGGACTTTTTTTCTATGATCCATAATCTCTATCAGATGTCCTTCATAAGAATGATCTTTCTCCAGCGGTACAACTTCTGAGCTGAGTACATGTGAAGGATCAGGTATGTACATTCTCAGGAGAGATACATGGAACACATCATGAACTTGAGAGAGATTCAATGGAAGCTCCAATCGGTAAGCTACCTTCCCAACACGATCCAGACTTTCAAAAGGACCGATATATATATGGCTAATCTTTCCCTTATTTCCATATCTCATGACCCTCTTCCAGGGAGATATTCGTAAGAATACTTTATCACCCACTTCAAACTCTTGGTCTTTTCTTCGGTTGTCGGCATAAATTTTTTGTCGACTCTGAGCTTCTCTTATGTGTTGTTGAATAAATCTGAACATTTCTGCCATTTCATCAACAAGATCAGGTCCTAATATCTTTCATTCCCCAACATCATCCCAGAAAGTTGGAGTCCTGCATTTCGTTCCATATAGAGCTTCATAAGGATCCATCTGAATACTGGAGTGAAAGCTATTATTATAAGAAATTTCCAACAAAGGTAGGTGTTGATCCAAACCACATTTCAAATCTATAGATCAAGATCTCTACATATCTTCTAGAGTTTGAATTTTCCTCTCAGACAGACCTTCTGTCTGAGGATCATAAGCAGTGCTGAAACTCAACTCTGTATCTAGAGTATGCTGAAGAATTATCCAGAACTTCGAGGTAAGCCTCAGATCCCGATCAGATATAACGGGAAGTGGTAATCCATGGAATCATACCACTTCCTTTACATATATCCTTGAAATATGATCAAGAGATAAATCCTCTCTAATAGAAATGAAGTGTGTAGACTTTGTAAGACGATCAACTATAACCCAGATAGCATTATAGACTTTGTATGTTTTAGGAAGTCCAGTGACAAAGTCCACAGTGATGTTTTCTGATTTAAATTCTGTTATGGGTAATGGTTGTAACATCCCCTTAGACTTCTGTCTCTCAGCTTTAACTTGCTGACAAACCAAGCATCAAGAGACATATTCATCAACATCTCTTTTCAGGCCATCCCACTAGAAGTACTTTTTCAGGTCCCTATACATCTTCGTACTTCCAGGATGAATATAGAATGAATAACTATAAGCCTCAACCAGCAGCTCCTTTAATTCGGGGATGAGAGGAACACAAAATCGATTCTGGAACCTTATTATCCCATCACAATAAAGGTTGAATTCCGGAACATTACTCAGCTTCTTTTGTAACTCGACATCTTCTTTTTGTGCCTCTTTAATCTTCACTTGTATAGATGGTTGAACATTCATTTGAGAAAGATAAGATTTCGCCCCTTCCATTAATATTCCAAGATCCATCCTTTGTAAATCCATAAATATTGGATCTTTTGTGATCCTCAACATGGATAAGCTAGCATGGTCTTGTCGAATTAATGTGTCTTCTACATTGATTTCTTTCCTAGGGTGGTAATGAATTGAGTCATCATAATCCTTAATTAGATCCAACCATCTTCTTTGACGCATATTCAGCTCCTTTTGTGTGAAAAGATACTTTATACTTTTATGATCAGTATAAATGTCACACCTTTCTCCATAATGATAATGCCTCCAAATCTTTAATGCAAATATTACCACATCTATCTCCAAATCATGAGTTGGGTAATTTTACTCATGGATTTTCAACTGTTGTGAGGCATAAGCTATCACCATATCATTTTTCATAAGAACACACCCCAATCCCTTCTTGGATGTATCACTATAGATCAAAAACCTTTCTTCACTATAAGGTAGTGTGAGGAAAGGAGCACTGGATAACCTTCTTTTCAACTCCTTGAAAATCTCTTCACATTCCTCCGTCCATAAAAAAATAACTCATTTCCGAGTCAAATTGGTGAGTGGATTAGATAATCGTGAAAAATCTTTCACAAAATGTCGATAATATCCAGCCAAACCAAGAAAAATTCAGATCTCGGTTACTGTTGTTGGTCTCGACCATCTTTTGATAACCTCTGTTTTTGTTGGATCCATAAATATCCACTCTTTTGAGATTATGTGACCCAAAAATCCAACTTTTTGAAGCCAAAATTCACACTTGGTAAAATTGGCATAAATCATCTCCTTTCATAGGGTCTTTAATACAATTCTCAAGTGATCTTCATGTTCTTCATTGCTCTTTTAATAGACAAGAATATCATCTATAAAGACTACCACAAACCGATCCAGATAGTCTCTACAAACTATATTCATCAGATCCATGAAGATAGCAGGGGCATTAGTAAGACCAAATGGCATCACTATAAATTCATATTGTCCACACCTTGTACAGAAATCCGTTTTTGGTATATCCTCCCTTTTTACCCTTAATTGATGATACCTAGAACGAAGATCAATCTTGGAAATGTATTGAGCTCCGCATAGTTGGTCAAGTAGTTCATCAATGCATGGGAGAGGATATTTGTTCTTGATAGTGATCTTGTTAAGTTCTCGATAATCAATGCAGAGTCTCATTGATCCATATTTCTTCATAACAAACAGAACAGGTGCTCCCGAAGGTGATGCACTAGGGTGTATGAATCCTTTATCAAGATTCTCTTGGAGTTGCTTCTTCAATTCCTGCAACTCAATTGGGGCCATTCTATATGGTGTCTTTGAAATAGGAAAATCACCTGATACGAGTTCTATTGAAAACTCAACTTCAGAATTTGGTGGAAGACCTAGAAATTCCTCTGAAAAGACGTCATCAAATTCCCGTACAAGGGGCATAATATTAATCATGAGTTTCCCTCCAACCATTTGAGATAAATAACCATCATTTATTGGAATCATGACCCATAATATAGAATAAATTTCCACTGGAATGTTATGTTCATCCTTGCATCAATAGATGATCATAGATTGATATGGAATATGAAATGTGACTTCCCTTATTTGGAAATTGATATGAGCTCCATATAAAGAAAGCCAATCAATGCCAATAATCACATCAAATTCCACTATTGGAAGGATCACAAGATTTGTAGGAAGCACTTTCCCACAAACTTCAGTTGGAGAAGAATTGTAAACTATTGATGCGACAGTTGTGCCATTAGGAGTTGTCACAACCAACTCAACATCTAATTGTTGAGTTAATACGGTGATACCCATAGAAAATTCTTCAGAAATAAAAGAGTGCATGGATCCAGAATCAAATAAAACTTTTCTACTTTAGAGTGGATGGTAAGTTTACCTCTCACCACTTCGTTGTTGTAATCCACATCTCTGATTGTAATTGCATGTGACATTACTTTGTCTTTGGCCTTAAGAGTTTTTTGACGTCGATCATCATCATCAACCCTTGGATTTGGGAATTGATTGGCATAATTCCCCATCTCCATGCACATGAAACATTGAAGTGTAGTAGATTCATTCTGTGTATCCCATCCTTTTTTACATCATTAGACATCTTCTTCCCATTATTTTGAAATTCAATTTCCCGATGCCCTTCTTTTCCATACTTATAACATTTGATTTTCCCCTTAAGAAAATTTCCTCCATGTTTCATTCCACACATTGAGAATAAGGGAAAACTCGTGTTCTTTTTAATTTGTTCTTTAGATTTTCCTTTGAATTCCATTTTATTCTTCTTATAAAACCCATGTGATTGATGGGTTACGCCAATCTCCATCTCAACCTTGAGAGAACATCGAACAATTTCCTTGTAGGTATTGAAGTCCCTTATGGCTAATGCCCTTCAAAGACTTGGTTTTATGCCACTAAAGAATCGACCGATATTACTCCCAGGTTGGATAATAATTTTGGAAGCGTATGAGGGAAATACTTATTGAAAAATAAGTTCTTGAACTCGTCCCATTCCATGGACAGAATTTCATCGCTTTGCCTCATATTATTAATAAGATTCCACCATTGATTAGCATCAACTTCCAAACGATACACTGCTAAGATGACTTTATCATGTTCAGAACATTGAAGAACTGAAAATATCTTTTCAGTGGTACTGATCCATTATTTAGCCACTAATGGATCAGAAGACCCGCTGAATGAATGTGGACGCTTCCTCATGAAGGATTTAACAGAATGTTGCTCTTTCCTTTGCTCATTTGGAGGTCCTGCATGATTCATAGATCGAGAAAATTGTGAGATAATGGCTAAAATATTTTTCATTCCAGCTCCCATTACTTTTGGTTTCTCAGGGAGACAATCATTGCATTTCCTATTGCATTCCGCATTAACACGGTTCTTTTGGGTTCCATCCATTGACTAAAATGAAGTAGAATAGTATGATAAACACTATTTATAATATGAAAACCAAATAATAAAGAATAAAATTTTACACTTAAGGTCTTATAATAGGTTGTTCATGGACATTTTTAAAACACTATGATTGTGTTCTATTCTTAGACATATCCTTAGGTTTCGTACTAAGGCTTTCACATCCTAGTTTCCAAAGGTTGACTATACCTTTTCTCTAACACCAACTATAGCGACCCATACTTTACAAACATGGTTAATACTTCAAAATTGAAGCATACTTATTACAACATACAACAAAACCATGAAAGGACCATATAGGTATAATGTCTTTAGAAACTGGGAAATATAAACAACTGGTTCATAAAGCATATACATTGTCTCCCATTTATTTTATCATATATATAGTCCATTTTTGGCATATAATACTTAATAACCTTCTTCCTGACATGGGGAAAGAAAACATACAAAAGGGTGAGCTCAAATGCTCAGTAAGGGTAACCAAAAGAAATATCAATCACATCAAATTCATATGAACATAAAATTTTGGAAATCTTACACGGGAAAAGAGATCATAATTTCATAACATGGGATAAATCATGGTAGTGAAATGTAATCCCTATAATAATAAATTAAAACATGAAATTTTGTGTCATACAGACATAATCATAGAGAATTATTTCTTATTAGTCAAGACTCATTGCCAAGACTATCTTAGTGGACAATGTCCATTTCTGAACCGAGTTCACTCCTCGTTTCAGTCATGTTTCACTGAACCGGTTTAACCTACCGTTCCAGTGATGTCTATCTCATGAGATATAAAATCATTACCCAATGCATTGGAGGGAGATATAGGTCCCAACCATCTCATAATGATACCATTCTTATGTGTGTCACAAAATCATAAACTATACATCATAGCATAACCCATGTAATAAAAATGGGAATCTTTAACATCCTGACATCATAAAACAATTCATATAAGATAAAGGAATTCATAAAAATATTTCCATCACAACATAATAAAATAAATGTAATAATAGGGATAAAAACAAAACCCTATATTATCATAGATGGAAAATAAATTTGATAAAACACTTGAACTCCATTCTTGAGGAAAATATCCTTTCAAATTCAAAATCATTTTTCCTTTCTTAACATGATATACAATTTTAAAGTAAAAGAAGTTGATTAAAAATAAACTTGAAAAATTGTAAAGGATGATTCTTGGAAATAATTTTTTAAAAATCCATTCATTCTGTATAAGTTAAAAAAACATTCTTCCCGTACATTTTTCAGAAAAGTAAAAAAGTACCTCGTACGACAAATGACAAAATATTCCTTTCATATCTTTTACTAAAAACTCACCGAAGTGAAAAAATTGGATTTAAACAATTTTATGAGGATATAAATAATATTACATATTGAGGAAACATGGATGTGGATGATAAATATTCCCCAGTAAATTCTGAAGTATAAACAATCTCGGATGAAAATTGAGATTGCGAGATTATCCCTTACCTTAGGTCTGATTTCCTTCGTAAGTGTCCAAACCTCCTGTATAATGATTTAAATAATGTTATTGACTTATTCCGGAACCATACTTATTGTTATGATATCATATATGGTCATATTCTTAGCTTCTTGTTAGTAATATTTCATTACTACTTGTTATTCCGGTGTTTATTACTTTTTGTTCTTATGCGTGTTTTGTCGAATAAATTATTATTCTTCTCTTTAGTTTATTGATACCTCATTTCCATAATTGTATTATTGTACTATATATCATATTTATTCATTAGATTCATTTATATAATCAATATTCAATGAAGATCATGTAGAACGAATCACATCACATCGTGGAGACAGTATTCCGTACGTACGCACAGGCAATGATATTGTTCCCATTATCGTGGAATTGTATTGGAGAGTATGTATAATATTTCAGAATCAATAACACATTACAATAATCATATATAGTAATTTATTTTCACCATTATACCCATTCAAGTAAGTTGGTGATGGAAAATTTATTACACCACGGCGTGGAGACGATATTCCGTATATACGCAGGCGAGGTGATTTTGTTTTTCATTGGATGGATAGATGGTGAAATAGAGTTTTTTCATAATTATAATAACATATAATTATATTAATGATACTTATTTTATTAATTCATAATGAAACAACTAAAGAAGAAGAAGTGGAAGAAGAAATAAATTTGACAGAATCGGTAACAGACATTACCTCTTCTTTGAAGCGCCTCTTTGAGACCTCCTCTTAGGGCACTACAATTGGTCTTTGAAGAAAACCAAGACCTCTAAGATGTTTCTAGAGAAGTGGGGAAGTAAAATAGGCAGGTATTGGACAAGATTGAATGCTCAAATTGGTGTGAGGAGGAGAGGGGGGAGGTTCCCATTTATAAGCGAGGAGAGGGGAACCTTTGGAAATATAAGAAATATTAATTTATATTAAATCCCAACCCCACATAAAAACTTCCCAAATGACTCATATACAATTATTATGAAATTCTAGGGCTGATTAAATAAATTTTATTGGATGTGATAAAGTTTTTATGGCTTTCAAAAAATCATATACTCAATAGTGTCCAAATTGACATATTTGAGTTTTTAAAACAAATACTATATTATTAATATATATAATAATCATAAAAATATTAGGATCATAAATATGACATATATAAGGATATATATTTTAATAATGAACCACTTGGGGTAATATTGTCTTGTTATAGTAATTTTATTAACCATAAAATATAAAAATACAAAGGGACGTGGTAAATGTCAAACTATTTAAAAAAGTGTTAAATCTAAAAGATAAGGTTAATATGGTAGTCTAAAAATATCTAAAACCTATTCATTGAGTGGCTTTATACCCAACCACACCATAACATAGAAATTCATCATTTTTAGTCATTAGAAACTGAAAATTATTTTATTATAAAATAAAATATTTGAGGACAAAGATGAATATTTTGTTTTACATTTACATGTACTTGATATGTTAATTTTTCTTTTTTGAATGAATCATTTAGTTATAATTTTTTTATAATGTAACGTATTGAATAGTGTAAAAATTGACATAATTCATAAAATAAAATATAGAATATTGAATTAATTTATATAAAATTACATAAAATAAATTATTCCTAAAAAATGTTTATCTTAGGATAATAATGTCATTAATGACACACATTTTATTGTTTAACATGTTAGGGTATGTATTATTAATTCTCAAATTTTAAATTACGTAAATAAATGTTCATAGTTAAAAGTAATAATAACATAATGATAATGATTAAATAATATGCAAAACATGTCTAATTTTTATTAGATTAATTTATTTTGATCCATAGTCATAATATATTCTAATTAAATAAACTTGGATAGATTATGAATATGAAATTACTTTAAATTGATTTAATAGTTTTTATAATTCCATGAGTTCCACTCCCCTATTATATGAAAATAAGCTCGTCTTGTATATTCCATAAACATTAAAAACATATTCTATAGGAAAAAAAACTCTTAACAAACCCCTTCTATAATCCCTTAAAAAATATTGAGGACTTATTTTTTTCTTAACACCGTTCTTAGAGGTGTTATAGATTTAAAATATGTGATCATCCGAAAGAATGATAAAATTTTTATTTATGTGTTTCAATTTTATTTCTTCTTCCACATCATTCACATTTCATCCAACCAAGATGAGATACTAAATATAGTATCTTATATATAATTAGATTTTATTATATTAATATCATCAGCCAAATTCATATCCACTCCCATCAAATGGAATATGAATTAATAGTTTGTGCATACAAATAAACTATCCTCTCCAAGAACCGATATAATTCTGTTTCTATAATTGTCTATCATGACTAGTTATATTGAAGAAACTAATATTAATATGTTATATTCATGATATATTAATAATTATAATATAATAATATACAAATTATTCTCTCACTATCCAAGAACATAAATATTATAACATCATTCTTTCATACATGTGAATTATCACCTCCAAGAAGAGATGCGAATATTTTTTATTCACGAAATCACATGTATTATCTACACTCGTAAATTTAAGTGATTATATTATTTAAAAAATGATATAATAGTTGAGGAATAATAAAGTAAAAATTACCTAATTACCATAATTCTAAAAAATGAAAATGTTACTCATGTGTTCGTACGACCTATCATCTCCATGATTATAGCAACGATCATTTAAATTACCATATTAAATTGTTTTATTTAAAAGTATAATTAATTTATTAATGTGATTTTTACATAATTAATATTGGTCTGTTGATGATGGACATATGACCAAAAGAAAATATTACATCATACATGGTTAATTTTTAAACTCAAGTATAGAATAATGACGCAATGTTAGACGTGAACATAAATAATTAAGTAATTTTAATAAAAGAATATATAATTTATATAAAGGGAATAATAAAATTGAAAATTTTATAAATAATTATTAAAGTAACAAAATTATATTATTCAGTAATATTATGAATCGATGGGACAAATCAGACTCATGGTAAGGGATGACTTCATGGACAAACTTGTTATAATGTTTTAATGACTTGTTATTAGAAATAAATATTTTTTAGGTTCATGTATTGTAAATGGTACTTTATGAATTTATATATATGTAACTAAATATCTTAAATTGTGTACATTGGAATTTATCTCAACTCTTTACAAAATGGGATCCTTGTAATGGATTTCAAATAATCTATTTTCATTGAGGAATGTATTGATGTTACAAACCAACTAATTTTATAAGGTTTAAAATTAACCCATATGAATTTTAATTTCCTTAAATTTTCTTTACAAGGAATCATTTTATATTAATCAATTTAAAAAGTTGAAAATTTAATGTTTTTTACATATAATGTGATTAAAAAATTCATGTTATTGAAATCGTTATTTTTTATTTTTCTTCATTAACAATTTTATTGTTTTTAAATAAATAAGAAATATCTTATTACCTTTTATGAGTATTTTAATATCTAATATTGTTTTGATAATTGATTCATTATTTAAATAGTTATAAATTATTTTTTGTGATTAAAATAAATAATTATGAGTGAAATGATGATAATTGAAATCTTGTATGTGATATTATTGTGTAATGGTACATATAAATTTGATGGGTGGTTTTATGATAATCCAAATATGGGTGGTTTTGTAAAAAACCTAAGATCAGTGGGCACAATATAAGCACAAATACATTTGATATGGAAGTAATACTTATGGATATTCCATTTCATAAGATTTATAATTATTGAAGTTGACAACATGGTTATTCCATTTATATATGATTAAGCCCCACATTTACTTTATATTTCATATATGCTCTGTATGGGGTTTATTGTGATCTAATGATTACAAAAAAGGTAATAAATGAGATTGTATTCATGGAATTTATTTACTAAATAATATGTGTGAAATGTATTACTATAAGATA
This sequence comes from Viscum album, assembly GCA_963277665.1. Taxonomy (NCBI): domain Eukaryota; kingdom Viridiplantae; phylum Streptophyta; class Magnoliopsida; order Santalales; family Viscaceae; genus Viscum; species Viscum album. The sequence goes on from OY728137.1 coordinate 1,666,970,503, forward strand.
ATGTATTCATATGTTTACATGTTGTCACAAGAATAACAGTTTTCCTTCTTTGTGTATCCCTTAATGATCATTTTATGATAATCCTACATTATAATTTTTTAATGGGAATTAAAAAAGAATGAATGCATGAAAGATATAATCGAAATTTTAATATCATTAATAATGAGAAAAACCAATGTTTCTTTTTAAAATGTTTTTTTTGTGAAAATCCTGGATATTGAGTCGAAGTGTCTATATTGTATCATTTGAATTGTTATGAATGAATGATGTCCAATTAACTAAATCTACGAACCTGAAAAGATCATTAATGTGAAACAATTTAAAATCCATGATTTTATCAATAAAATTTAATGATTAATTATGGTTCTTTATAGTTAATGTGTCATGAAGGGGGTAAAATCCATCCATTCCGAATAATATTAAAATGAACATTTATATTAATATATGAAAATATTAAAAAATAATAAGTATACTTTTGTAATAATTAGTGATTGTTTTAAAAATGATTCAATTATGTATATTATATAAAATCCAAATAAAAAATGTTTTAATATATCATAAGATTAGAAATATTAATTTGACACGTAATATTAGCCTGCCAAAATCATTTTAGTTGTTGATTAACCAAATAATAGAAATTGTATAAATAATTTCTTTTATAACATTGTAACCAGTCGAATCACATCCCCTTTTATTATTTATAAATATATTGTGATTAATTAGATACCATGAAAGTAAAATTATTCCTGGTATTAAATATCAATAGATGCAAACATACACACACAAAATGAATATGTTGTGAATGAGGAATATATCACAGAAACTAATGTGAGATGAGAAAACCATAACATATGTACGAATGTTTTCATCACTATCATTTAATGTGCTGGAGGGTGAAATTAGATTAATTAAAAATTAAATTCATATACTCATACTCTTTTCTTTGATTTATTATAATTTAATTAGATTAATTTATGTATTTTATGATTTATAACAAAAAATTTGATCTATTGGGAGTGTATGTATCCTTGGGTTCCGTGGTTGGTTCACTTGTATTAATGATTGAATGATATTGTAAAATGGAAATAGTTACCAATAATATAAGATATATGGTAATTTTTACCATCTAGAAGATAAAATTCTCATAGATATCATTTTTCATTGATAATAGGATGATTAATTTGCCAATAACATATTGATAAATGTTTACATTATTTTGGAATTTGTTTGATCATCACACATTAGTTTTGTTTTATTAATTAATAATCAATATATATAACACATCCCAAACACTAATTAAGTATTAATGTACATATTAATATCTTATTTAACAATTATAATCTCTTTATTACCATATTTTTTGGCGGTATTATAAAATGAAAGATCATAATCCCTAAATGTGGTGTATCGACACTTCACAAGCGATGTTTTTATTTTTAAAAAGATATGGGAACCTAAAATAATTTTTGGTCTGTATAAAATTAAAATAATAATTTTACTATATATATTTGATAATGGAGTCATCATGTTACATTTTAATTTTATTGATAAGGATTAATAAGATAATAAATGAAATTGAAAGAGAGTGATCGAAGGATTTATATTATCAATGTTTTCTCATTGAGAACATCCTCAAGGGGCATGAAAATGATCTTTTTGTGAAAACATAAAAACTAGCACACATTTATGTGGTTTGTTAGTGAAATTTTTAATATTATATGTCATATAAAAGTATTAAAAGGTGTGATGAGAAGGAGTGGTGAGGGGTGGTTTTTATAGTGGAGGATGGATGTGTTTTTGATTATTTTTTATTAGTTTTTTTATGTTGGATCACGATACAAAATAGTATTGATTCTTATGAATAAATAATGCAAATAGATAATTTTATATCAAACTAATTTCGTCATACCTCACCCAAACATTATCCATTACTAAATTATTCATTTAAATAAATATAATGTAAAATACCATAATTTATTGAATTTCACTATTAACAAAAAATTCAATACTCTATAAATATTCAAAAAAATCACCCAAAACGTTTTTTGACATGTATATTTAAAAAATGGAATCCATTTGTTGAAAATAATTTCTAAACAATTGAAATTTTATTTTTTTAAAAAAACTTCATTTATTTGAGAATTCAATTTTAATATTACAATAGATTTTATAAATCATTTAAATATTTTTTATGGTCTCATAAAATTATCATATGATTATAATAGATAAACATGTTAATTTTATAAATCGATTTTTTGTAGTTAAATTTTATTATGAATCTTTATATTATTTATAATATTAGAAATATATATTTACACTTCAAAAAAATGGCTACACATAATTTACCATCTTTGAACTAATTTATTTACAAATCATATTATATAAATAAATCATATATTAATTTACAAGATAAATAAATATTTGTTATACATTCATAGGCGAGTTGATTTTTATAATTTCCAGAACAAAATTTTTATTTGTCACGTAACTATTCAAAATGTTATGTTAATATATTAAAGTATATCAAGGATGGTTTCTTGTTAGTGTTTCATGCAACAAAATATTTTGAAGATTATATATTTAACAGAGAAATACCATCAATAATTTTTGTGTTGCATTATCCCCTCTACCATTAAATTTATTCCTCAAAATCTATGTTTTTGTTTCTCAATCATGAAGTTTACATTTTAAAATATCCTTGCAGAAATCCCACATCATATGTATTGTTAATCAATCTTCCTCTTAAATGAAGGGAAATAAAACGTGAAGGTATACACCTAAGTAGGCTGTCTAATAAGATATCATCAGTCGGATGCAAAAATAGTGGAATAGAAAAGAAATATAACTATCATGTTTTATGGATAATTATAATGAAATTGGTTCATATTATGATAACATTAAAAAACCATAATTTTTTGATCTATTAAAATATTGTCTATTCCACCTTATGAAATGTAAATTGATAATGATTCTACATTAAAATCAATTTCTTATCATTGAGAGATTATTATACTATTTAGATAATATTCTCAGAAAATAAATTGAAGTGATTACATTCCATTTCATATGAATAATCTAAAAAAAATTCATTCTATAAATCTACACATTAATTTTAAAATTATTGATATTCAATATGATTTTTTCATACCTGAATAAATTTTAAAAATTCATAAGGATATTAGCTGAATACTTTTTCCCATAATTTTTTTAACCAAAAAAAAAGATTGTTATAATAGGTTATCTATGATGATAAATTATAATTTTAAAAGAAATATTAATTGACAATTTTCATAAATATACTTTCCATAACTAGATACCCTATAACCATTCAAAATAAATTTATCCAATTTAATTTAAAAAATTCGAATGATGGCCATTAAATTAAGTTAATTTACTTAACATTTGATTCCCCAAAAATAATTGTAACACTTAATATCATATATCATATATATTAATACCTTAATCACTTAAAAACCTATATGAAAACAATCATGCTTCAAAAAATAATATATCATTTTGATTAATATATTACTTAAATTCAAACATATTTTAATCCATCAAATGAATAACCATTTCCTTTGAAAATAATACTATCCTATTAAAATATATTTATTATTACCTCAATATCAAGCACATATTTAAGGTTATATTTTCCAATTTCTTTGTTTTCAATATGATCAAATTCCTGAATAACCAGTTCTCATGATTCCTATTGCTATTCATCACATGCTTTAAATTCCATAAAGAATAAGTATTATAGTAATATCATTATATAAAATAAGACTCTTATAAAAAATATTATTATTGATAAAATAATGAAATAACATAATTCATGAATCCAATCGTAGGTATATTAATCATCTAAATTCTTCTATGGTACATGAAAAAGAATGACCATGATCCATTAGCCTCTTTGGGGTATATTCATTTGACACATGAGACATTTATTTGTGTAGTTTCCCTTCTACTTATATATTAATCATTAAAAAAATCCTTTTTATACAAATTAAATCACACATATTTTGTCCTTTATCTCTATACTAATATCAAATATCCCTTTCTTTTAATAATATACTAACTTTTTTTTTTCTACAATTATCAAACTTGTAACAATATATTATTTTCACTTTTTTCCTTTTTCGAACATTATATTTTTTACATTCATTCTTCTACATCCCTCAAACGATATAATTCATAATGAATAATTTCTTATTCTCATTATCACTTTATTAGATATCCTCAAAAGATGAGAATGTTTTCTAGACATTTTCCCTTGGAAAAAATCTCATATGACCATAACATATTTGAACCTATTTTCTCTATAGATACTTTTCATTGGTGAGGTTCCCAACACTTTTTTGATGTTCCATTTATAAATGAATACATACACTATAAATGATTATATCATTTTGAAATAATATATATAATACCAAATATAGTGAAATAATTAAAATAATAATAATTTTATGTGTATAAAATCTTATAAACATTATTTATTTTGGATGTTCATCTAGAGTATCCTCAAGGTATATCATATGGTTATCTTCCCAACTATAAGAATTCCTAAATGCTGTTACAATGTTTTCTAATAAATATCACAGATACCAACTATAATAAAACCAACCGTTGTAGTCTAGAGAAAATTTCATTCTTTATTACATTTGCATGATTACAATGTCATGAACCCCAAAGGAGAGAATTTTTTTGTTGTCATTGAATAAAAGATACAAACATATATTTTACATTACAACATGAAATGAAATAAATAATATCAAAATGATTGAAATCATATATACTCTCTAAGAGTATCCATGTTTATAAATCCTAAAAACATCATGAAAACATAGGGAGAATAAATTATATGAACAAACTGAGCTTAGTTGGTCAATTAATATGTGCATAAAACAAATAATTTTATAAAAAACCCATACAATAATTCAAAGAGAATAACTAAAAACATATTATTATAAAAAATAATCATGAGTAATGTATTAAAGCAATAAAACCTGTTCAGATAATTCCATATAAATAATAACATCAAAATGAAACATAACCACAGATATATTACTAGTAGAATAATAACATTAATTTTCAGGAACTAGACTCATTATGTGGGATATAATAATGGTGGAAATGACAAAAAATTCTTCATTATATTTTCCTAGTAGTCTACAAAAATGATAAGTACTGGACCAAAACATGGTCCAGTTTTTCTGATGAGTCCTACCAATTAATTTGTTGGTATCATGGGACCATGATAGAACATAGAAATTCAAATTAATTCCTTATATGAAAAGGATGGAACATAATTAATATATGTCTTCATATTAAAACACCATAAATATTAGTAATATTTATAATAAATAAATATAATAAAAAACTACCCATAGTAAAAAGGATAATGGTATGAAGGTAGTAAATTAACATCCATAATTAAAATAAAAAATACAATAATAAATGTTAGATGGTATCATATGATTTGAAGCTCATTTTTTATTATGATTCAGCATAGGGTGTTTATAATGATGAAAATACAATTATAAAATCATTGAAAATATATTAAGTGAAATAATATTATAAATTTTGGTATCATTAATTTAAATATACGTGTAATTATAAAATAAAATATTTTATTCACAAATATACTTTGAAAAGGTTAATGTCTTCTAAAAATACTATGGCGTCTAGAATGATTACAAATTCGGCCAATCCATATAGGTTAAAAAAGAACATTTCTTTTATATTTAATAAATAAAATTCATTTAATAGTCGATTTTGAAATAAAATTTTGAGCATTTCTATGATTATCAAGTTATGTGAATTAGCTATTAATAAATATAATAAATTATAAACAAACATAGGATAATGAATTTTCATGTGACACATAATCATACCGTGGCATGAAAATTAGAGTAGATGTTTAACCCATGAAATGGAAATTTTATTATGAATTCCATTACCACATTGTAATCAGTTGAATCACATGCCCCAATATTGTTAAAAATATTAAATGGAATAATGAATACCATTAATATAATGTAATCCATTATATAAAATATAAATGGGATTTATTTACACACCACACTAAAGTGATATGTTTTGAATAATACATATATGAGAGAAACATTTGTTAGTTGATAAAACCATACATTAGTCATGATAGTTCTCTCTACTTGCACTTAATTTCCTAGATAATGAAATTTTATTCACAAATAATATAATTTGGTTCCTATTTAAAATTTATATGATTTATTTTAATATTATTGTGTTCATTTTGGGTCTTTGTTGTAATTTTTTATAAATCAACATCATTGTTGATGTTTATTCGTTTCTTCAATTTTCGTGATTGGTTCACTTGTATACATGTGTGAAAAAGATGTAAAATAAAAATAGTAATCCAAAAAATGAAATTTAATGTAATTAATGAAATTAAATAATACTAAATGGTATTATTTATATAATTTTTCATAGATATGGATAATTTAATTTGATAAAACATTAAGGATAATTATTTATATTATCATGTCATTTTTTCATTTATCACACACTAGTTTGGTATTATTAATTATTATTTTGTATTTATATTTGATCCGTAGAATAGTACGATTACGATGGGAAGAGGGATCCCTCTACCTTGATGAGGAAATAACACCTTGGGTTATTGATTACTCATGGCGGTGCCACATTTCCTCAAATTAACGATTCTACCTCCTCCCATCAGACCTATATAGGAAGCTTTTTCCATGTCGAACATGTTCTTAGAGGCTCATGTCATGAGTGAATATAATTTTTTTAGTCTCTTTGTACTGAATAAGTTGAAAGCATAAAATCTATTTCAATCGATCCCATATCTAGGTATCGATTCTAGATTTGAGGATGAATTTCAGTTTGAGTTCTTTTGATATGATGATACAATGTCAATCGACCGAAAAGGTATAGAATTAATGAAGCCATCTTGCATAGATGAGATGTAGTTTGAAGCTTGGTAAAATCATGTTTTGTCACAAAAAGATTATTCATGTAGTTCCTTTGATGATAAAGCAGCAATTCCATATCTGGGTGATGTTAGATCATTGTCTTTTTCAAAAGATTTCTGTATGGGTAGAATCCATCCTAAGGGATCATCTACAAATAATGAAGAAAATCATGTAGTGTTCACAAAGAGAATGGAAATTGAATACAATGCTCTGATTGCTGGAATAGTTTTTCCAAAAGGAAAAAAATCCTAGAAGCATGCTGATTTGACTCATATAATATAGATTTTAGGGGTCTCTATAACTGGAAATTTGTCTCGCTTGGTCAAAGATTTTTTCATTACATATTTCATTCCAAAAATTTATAGCATCGAGCAAGTGGAATTGTATCCCTATTGATGAAACATGGATGGATTTAATTACATGGATATTCTTTACAAATTAATTTATTGTGTGCATAAAATTATTTTTTTCAGGTATCGATTCATCCTCATGGAATAAGTTGGGTCCTTTGGAATTGGATGATTTTTGATGACCTTGGAATGAAAATTGGGACTCATATCCTCCTTAATAATGAGAAGTATTATGTTCGATTTGGACATTAATCAAGGATTCGAGTGTATATTGATCATAGATCTACCTTTATTGAATATTAAACCATGTCGACTCCCTCTAATAACATCAAAATCGATGTTTAATATGAAAATAATACTATTTTTTATAATGAATATATGGATTTTGGGAAATCATTGGATCTATGCGATAAGAAGGATTCTTGTCTTGTATGTGGGATGAGAGGCCAGTCAACGAATAACCATTTAATGAATTCAAATTTTTAAAATTTGGACAATTAAAAACATATTTTCCATTATATATCTTTTCCAAAAAGATTAAAATTTGGCAGATGTACAGATTCGTGAGTCTCTAGAGCTTTAGGGAAAATGGCAGCGGGTTGAGCCTCTAACGGAGCACATTCATTGGGCCTCCATCTTTTCTGCTATATTGAATGCCAGTAATGTTGATACTTTTTAAAATGGAATAAGTGTTGACATTTATCAAACTCATTTTCATTATACTCCTTATATTTCATGCAGTTACAAAAAACATGAATGTAAAAGACAATGAATAAGAAATACAAAATGAGGATGACCATATGATTTCATTGGATATGATGGATTCATCATGTAATCGAAAGGCTAATAATTTCATAGATATTTATTATATATAATTTTATAAAATTTAATATTACTTAATAAACTAATCCATGTATAATCTGGGTTTTCAACATGTTTCATATATAAGTCAATGTCTCCGATGGATTCCCAATTGGTGGTTGACTGACTGGGTATCACATTTCTCCCTTCTGATCCAAAAAATGATTGTGAAATTGATATAGATGATATTGAATAAATAATACTCCATGAATTGATTCCTGAATCTATTTTAAAGGATTTTTAATGACTTATGATTTCATTTTCAGCGAACCTTCTCCTAAAAATTCAATGAGAAGTATGCAGACAACTATGACTCTTAAAGAACTGATGTTGAAACCCTATATGAAAGGATTAAAGATCTTATTTAATGTTTGGGAAGATCTAGAGGCCAGGGGAGCAGTTGTAGAGGTGTTTACTAGTACAAAAATTCATAGTATGAAATAAAATGCATTTAATGATTTAGGAAATAGATTGGCAGCTATATTTTATGCTTTGATCATATTATTATGTCCCCTTCTCCCCCTTGGGACCCATGTTATTCATTTTTTTCCGATAAAAATGGAGCTTCCAACATCATTTTAAAAAAATATATCGGATCTATAACAATAAATAAGTAGTATTATAAATAGAAAAATATATATGAACTATTATAATTGTATTATGACTATACATGTAGGATATGTTCAAAAAATAAAAATCATTTCCCCTGAAGGTGGTTATTCGACACCTCATAGATAACATTTTCATTTCTAAAACAAAATATGAAGGGAATATGTAATGGTTGATATACGATTAATATAATAAATTTACATTTTATATAATATACATGAGTTATATTGATAAATTCCAAATGGGGTGTTTGGGATGAACAAGAAATGAAAATAAATTTAATAATGGTGAGAGATTGTGTTACCTCATTAGTGTTATCTCCTTGAGAACATCCTTAAGGTACTTATAATTTTTTTTGGTGATTCCAGTAATAACAGAACATTGAGAAAATATTTATTACATTATTTGGTAATAAAATGTGTGATATAAAAATCATTGAAATTTTGATGAGAATTTGTGGTGGGAGATAGTATTTATAACGGTGGATTGATATTTTTTTGATTATTTTATTCTTTTGTTTATTATTTTGGTTCGAGTCTTTCAATAGTATCAATTCTTGTGACTAAATACTGTCACTAGAAAAAAGTTATTTTGAACTAACTATTCATTACAACATACCTATAACTTCAATGAATCGATAATTAAATTATTTATGTATATGGTAAAATACACTAAATTACCATATTTTACTATTATAATTAATTTAAACTACTTTAGAAAAATATCAAAAATATTCTATTACAATTTTTTGTTGTATATATTAAAAAATTGGAATCCTTTTTATGTGAACATTTTTTGAATATGTAAAAATTTATTTTTAAGTATAATCATTATCAATTTGAAAAATAACCATTTGAATATTGTAATCAATTTTATGACACAATGAAAAGTTATTTATTGTCTCATGAAATTATATTATATATGTAATAAATCAAAATATTTATATATGACTCTATTTTATGAAAATAATATTTTTTTTCAAATCATTATATTAATGATTATATTTTAAAATAACATATATGTTTACAAAAATTCATAGAGTCAAATAATCTATTTTAAAAAAATTATTTTACATATTCCATGACATAAACTATACTAAAATTTTATTAATATGATATCTAAGATGTATTTATAATATCATAGAAGAGTTTATTATTAAAATGTATACAATACAATTTATAATGGTATCATAACCATTACAATGATTATGTTAACATCAAACAGTTTATCATAGTTCATTTATTCTTAGCGTTTCATTCAATATAAGATATCAAAATTGTTACATTTTAATGTCCCAAGCCATTGAATTATGGGGTGTTATGTGACTAACATTTGAATACATTTATTTAGAAAAAAATGTACGTGTAAAATTTCAATGGAGGGGGTCGTGAATTAATTTTTATCCTCACATAAATTTCATTACTTTTGATAATGATTAATTTATTATTCATTTTTTTCATGATCATTCATTTAGAAGTTCATTATTTGATGTTTTTATTTATATATCACATACTAAATCCAGAATTTAAACACTACACAAATAACACATAGATATCAATATAACCATCAACTTTATATTTACATGAGGGAAATCATTGGTTCATGTTCGTCATAATATAGTTTAATCCAACATGTATGTGTTGACAATAATTATTAAAGAAACCCGTAAATCATTATTATTTTTTCTCCCCCCTTATCATCAAAAATTATTAGTGGTTAATGAAATAGTATTATAATAGAATCACAATATATCATTCATAACCATTGATTATTCTTATTAAATCCATTCAATTCCAACAAAAAAAATTAATTAATATAATCAAGCATTCTACAATAAGAAAAAACTCACAAAGCAGTCCATTTTTTCTATAATGTTAGTAAAAGAACTATCATATCCCCTATTTTTGGAAGTTTGATAAGTAAATTCATTGAATCATTCTTACTATCCATGATATAATCTGTTGGGTCCTAATTGTTATATATAATGAAATACCCACTCATCCTAAAATACTATAATAGAGACTAATAATGTTATAAACAATGTATCCACCATAGACATATGTTCCACGGAATTAATAAAGAAGGCCCATTGTGAGTAATATTATACGATGAAATAAAAATATAATAAATTAAAATCCCTATTTTTTCAATGTCCACAAATATTCCATGAACCCACCTCTTATATAAATGTTTACTCAGTTTTAGTTTCAGATCCCAACCTATGGAAAAAAAAATTCATGTTTAGGAAAATAATAATTTCTAATTTACTAAGACTCACACAATTGATGAACAAAAATATATATATATAGATACTCCATCGGAACTAGTTTCAATGTTACATATAGGGATAGTTGAACATTATAATATTGATTTCCAATATTTATTTCAAATCAAGATGATAATTATCAAAATTTATTTTCATCCAAAATAACATGCAACATAACTCCATAACTAGAAAATACAATATATTTTAAGGGATATACTAACAATTGTTGAAGTGAGAAAATTAATAATTTTAGAGGTCATATTTGTTGTTATTCACAAGTGGAAAACCCTATAGATCATCCCCCATGTCCAATATATAATTGTATTCTATACTATAAATGAAATACAATAAATGATGTCCAATCAAATAGGGACATATCTTCAAATGATCTTAGTGGTACTCTATGTCAATATAATATTCTTGTTCACTACCAAATAAAAATTTCAACAGACATGGATGTATAACCCATGTTGAAGAATTATAATAGAGTATAAATAGATTTCCTCCTCATATTAAAAATAAATCTACAAGAAATTATATTGTTTCTATCCATGATGTTCATGAAAATAATTATAGAGGTCATTGTGGGAATTATATTGTAAAGGAACTCCCTATGATAATTTAAAAAACCAATGTATAGATATTTTTTGTAACACCCAAAGGATATGAAATTAAATATTGAATGAATGAAAAATTGAGACCCTAAAAATCAACCCATTAAATAATCGAGTAGTTAAACACAAATTTTCCTCTTCTATGTTTTGAATTTTAAAAAATAGTCATCTAGAGTTGGGATCGGTAAGTCATTTTGAGTATGATAGAAGAAAATTGATTTGATGTTAATAGGAAAAAACACTGAGGAATAGTAATATGAATTATAATATGACCCTTATGACTAGTAAATATTGATATTATTATATTTTCATATGGTAATAAGATAATTGGATCTTAAATAATTTTTCAATTTGATATAAAACTAATTATAACTTTAAATTTTTATTTTAGAAATAACTCAGATTTTATTTGAAAATTATATTAATAGTATTTAGAAGATAAATTTTGAAAATTTTCCTTCATTTTTTTAATACACTTTGAAAAATGGTTAGTGTGAATTTTTAGGATATTTCTTAAATTCACGAATTTTTTATGAATTCTGAAATACGGTAAAATAATGTATATTAAAATTATCAATTAAATAAACTATTTATGACATCACATGTTATGTAAAGAAACTTGGATTGAAATATAATTAACATATTACTATTATTAGTTATGTTATCCAACACTATGGGGTTTCTTGAGGGAATTAATAAAATAATGAATAAAATATTCCAAAATCACTCCTCTCATCCACTATAAAAACCCTCTATCACTCCCTCTTATATCCACTCCTATATGCCTTGAATATCCTCAATTATCATCCCACAAACACTTACCTATTAATTCCTTTATCAAAAAATATCTTGGTCTTTCCTAAATACCTAAACCCCTTACGTTATGGTTGTTTATAGTGTGGATATTCCACGAGGAAAAGCACCCTTCTAATTCTTTTAGTTTCATTACAATTTATCTTCTTTGTTATCCTCTTTCCACACCCTCTATCCAAATGACCAAGATAACTCCATTATAATATTTATAATTGAATTATATCTTGTAAATGTAAAATCCATCATCAATATTATTACTCTGCCTATTTTTATTTGTAAACAAAATCAACATCCATGAGGTTCCAATTTATAACATTCGTGGACGATGATATTTTGTTCCTCAATTTATCCTTAATTACTAGTCATGAAACAATTTTTATGGTTTATTAATACTATATTATATTAATAATAACCTAATTAATATTCTATAACCATTATACACACATATTATTAAATCATATGACCAAAATAATTCATAATAATAAAAATAATGCTAAAATAATCTAAGTGAATTTCATAAATATTTAATCTAATGATTCATCCTCATTACATGTAACCAAATAATAGTAATGACCATTAATACATATAGAGGTTAATACATTATATTTAATTTAAATTATGGAGATTTAAATCCATTCCTAATGAACTCCAATACAAAAAGATCAAATTAACCGATTATGAAAATAAAGGTTGCATACACTCTGGAACGACGAAATTCATTATAATAACATTTAAATAATGGAATAAATGTACTAAATAGAATTATAATAAACTAAATACATATATAATAGGTTATTGAATATGTAATTACTATGTATAATTTAATATTTTAATAACTTAAGTTCAAGAGTAAAACACATTCAGAGTAAAGGTAAGGGTTTTTCTACCATAACCTCCACTTTCATTCAGTTTACTTTTATTGTTTAATTATATCAATGAAATTATTATGTATTATTATGTACTACAAATAATATTTTTTAGGATTATATATATGTTACCGAACCCGAATACTTCCTTATTTTATGGATAGTTACAGGTTTTAAAAGGAACAGTCAAAATTGTTTCCAAATTACAAGCTCGATTCAAGGGAGTTTCTCAAATTTGTAACTATTTTCAAGGGAAAAATATAATCTATTTTTGGAAGTCATTATAATTATATTATAATAATTTTATTATGAATGTAATATTTTACTTCAATTCTGGTTATATACAAATAATATCCAAATAACTCTTCATTTCCAAGTGAAAGGGTATATATCTCAAGAATTAATCTATGATTTTATAAGAGTATCCTCATATATTTAGACACTCTTTTTTATTTTTATTGAAATATTGGGATTGATATTTCATAGTATCATATACCATATTTAATTTAATGGATTATGATTATTTTGACATGGGTGTGAAATCATAAAACCATTCAACATTTTACTCTAAATGGATAGTATTTATGTTTCGTATTCGGGGATAGTTATTTACATTTCATATAATAAATTCAATATGAATGTATATGTTTTTATATTCATTCCCATTCATATTAGAAATGCATTGGACATATAATGTGTTGAGTGGGGCCCACATTATCCACTCGGTTCATCGGTAGGTCTCAAGAAAGATATTAATGTCTTGGAACAAGGCTTTGAAAAAACAAATATTTGAGGTCTTGGCCTGAGGCCTTGAAGATATGGTGATGATGTCTCACATTAAGAATTCCCTCATTATGAAAAATGTATTGATGGTTCATGTGATTATTCTACTAGTTGGATACCCATGATTGTTTTTTATTATGGCATTATTTACTCATCCCATATTCCTTACATAATGTGTTCCAGTTTATAATTTGTTAAAGGTATGTGTTTTTAGTTATTCAACATAACTATTTTTTATATATATTCTCATGAATTTATTACCATTACTAAGCATTTGAGATCTCACCATTAATATATTTCATTTTCCCTGAATATGAAGAAGTATGTTATGAGTGATTTTCACGCATAATCTAGGATGTGTGCATGTTTCTAATGGAATAAATTAATGTTTACTTTCCTTTCATTATGTAATGTTGAACTTATATATGTATCTTGATTCCAATATCTACTCAACTACTCGGTCCATTTTGGTGTATATTATGGGTTTACTTGCCAATGTAATCAAATAATCCATTGACTCTGGACAACTGGGGCCAAGCCCTAATAGATGGTATAAAAGGATGATTAGTAGAAAACCATGAAAAATGATTTAGAAAATACTGATTTAGGAAAATTAAAAAAATATTCATTTATGATAAACATACAAGGACATACTTTTATTTTTTTAAGGAATATATTATGTGGATATTTCTATTAAATACATCCATATATGGATACAAATATGTAGTGGTGGCTCTCTAACAAATGTATATTGGAGTAAATGCTCGGACACTGATTTTTGGGCTTCACCCGGGGTAACGTGGTACATGACAACGAAAATTGTTGTACTCTTGTTATTGACACTCCCTGTACATATTCTATGGATAATTCAAATTTTCATTACAATCTATTATTGATGATGTAAATTTAAATTTATCTACAAATTAACCATTTTTGGTGATTATGGTATTATCTATTCATTGGATTTCAATTTATTCAATGTATTTTTTGTTTTTATGATTATACATTATGATTCATAACCTAATCCAGTCTAGGATATTATGTGGAAATGGAACCAAGTTGAGGAAATTGTAACCACATGAACACGCGTATACTATGTAGGGATTTCCCTCTGATGCAAGATAATGATGTATTCTCTAGTGCTTTGAGTAGTGGAGAGCAGCTTAGAACTATAATAAGACAACTTACTCTGGTTATGAACAATAACCTTAACCATATAGACCATATGCATCCACCACATAGAGGAGTAATTTTTGATCTCTTTATGTGGAAACATCCTCAATCATTCAGTGGGACTAGAAACCCGTTTGTAGCAGAGTATTGGACATGTTCTGTAGAGAATATATTTCTCTCTTTGGGATGTAACGAAAGAGAAAATGTTGTCATGGTAGTGTATCGTCAATCGAGAGATGTAGATTAATGGTGGTTGTTAATCCAAAACACAAAAGAGGATATTGAAAGATAAGATATAGATTTATTGGACTTTAAAGAAATATTCCTAGAGAAATAATTCCCTCATGAACAATGAGTGGATATGGAATGGCAATTTCCAAATATGAGGAAAATGGAAGATGAGAATTTTGCTTTGTATGAATCCTACATTATATGGCTGGGAAGGCATGTTGTGGACTACATACGTAATCCAAAGAGAATGGTTGATCAATTAAATAATCATTTAATATCATTCCTCATAAGGTCTCTAGTCTCCCTAAGTTATTATTCATATGATGTTGTAGTCAAATGTTCTATAAAGACATTAATGGAAGTATCTATGTCTTATGACATTAATGGAAAACAATAGAAGAAGAGGGCCACTGAAAACTATGGAAATCGAAATAAGGAAATGGGGAAAAGGGAGTATTTGAACATCTATCCTACAATAATTGTGCGATGAAACACCTTGGAACTTTCTGGAAAGGAATGTGAGTCTGTTACATGTGATGAGAAAAAGTCCACCTATCTTTAAATTATAATGGGAAGAAAGAATCTACCAATACTAAATGATAAAATTGCATGGAGATGGGAAATTATTCACATTACTCTCCTATGTATCTGGGAAATGATCCCCATAGAAGTACAAAAGAGAAATGAAAATATTATGTGGTTACAACTGTGGGGTTGAAGTACCTAACGATGTGGTGGTAGGTACATTAATCATTTCATCAAACAAATCCAATGATTTATTTTATTTTGGGTCATCACATTTTTTCAAATATTCAACGTTTTCCAAGACAATTAGATATTTTTAATTTGGTATAACAAGGTGTTTTTTCATTCTACACTCGTAAGGGTAGTATTATTGCTACAATGTTGTGTCAGGGAATCCCCATTATGGTGTACAAAAGTGATTTATCTGTTGATTTTATTATATTAACCATGATTTACTTTGATATAATCCTCGGTATGTATTATATTTCGAACAGTGATACGAATATTTATTTCAATAATAATGAGGGTAAACTTTTTTAGGATTATGTGGAATCCGATATCTTTAGGACAGAACCATCACCATTTGATTCACATCTAGATCCACCACTAGTCTCTCTAATAAATTCATTTATTGGTGAGTAAGATAACCCAATATCTATATAATTGTAATAAAATTTTCCAATTTATGATGTACCTATTGTGCAATATTATGTTATTTTCATTCTAGTGGATTTTCCTAGAATCCTTTTGAGTTAGAAATTGAGTTTTCCAGTGATTTAATTCCTCGTTTAGGATGAATATCAAAGACTACCTAGAGAATGACCACTATGGAATTAGTGGAACTGAAGAAAAAACGATAATAATTGAGTGATAAATGATTTATTTTCCCTAGTGTTTCTAAATGGGGAGCACTGGTTCATTTTGTTATGAATAAATATAGATCCACGAGGTTGTGCATTGGCTAAAGGGTGATCAATGATATGAAAATAAAGAAAAATTATCCCTTAACATGCATTGATGATTTATTTGATAAACAACATGGGGAAAAATATTTTTCAAAGATTGATCTTCAATCTAGATATCATCAATTGTTTTTGTAGAAGGAATAAATTCCAAAAACCACATGTCAAAACTGGTACATGCATTACATGTTTACAGTAATGCATTTTGGATTGACTAATGCACCTGTTGTTTTCATCGATCTAATAAATTTAGTTTTCAAGTAATATATTTATGTATATATGGTTATGTTTATTAATTATACCTTGCTATATTATAAATGCTACATAGACCGTGAAAGTCACATGCACACTATTCTGAAAACTGTTAGATGAAATGAATTATATGGGAAGTTAAACTAGTGTTAATTTTGGCTCCAATCAGTTTCCTTTCTAGGCCATGATGTCTCTATTGATGGAAAATCTGTGGATACTACAATGATAAAGGCTTTTCAATAATGTCATAATCAAATGAACATAAACTAGGCATGTAGTTTTCCTGGTTTAGCAGGTTATTATCAGCATTTCATTCAGAACATCACCAGTTTAGCCAACCCAATGAACATGATGACACAAAAAAGGGTTACGATATTATGGACAAAGGAATGTGAAAAATGTTTTAATGAATTTAAGTGAAGGTTAGTGAATAATTCAATATTGAATCTACAATCATGGAATGTTGGATTTTTAATCGTTAACAATGAATCAAATAAAAGACTTGGTGGTGTCTGTTTGCTGAATGATAGGGTGACTTCCTATGAATCTTGAATGCTATAAATTCATGAACAAAACAATCCAACTCTTTATCATGAGTTAGTAGTGGGAATATTTTCTCTAAATATTTCTTTAAATTACCTATGAGGAAAAAAATGTGAGTTAAATACAGATCATAATAGTTTGAATATATGTTTTCACAGAAAGAACATAACATGAGACAAAGTATATGTATTGAACTACTAATCTATAATAATTTCACTGTACACAACCATCCAGGGAAGGAAAACAAGGTGGAAGACACACTATGTAGAACGGAAAATGAAATTACAAAAATATGAGAGATGAAATGTAATTTTTGGCCATGGATCTAGTAATGATGGATGTGGGAATTATCAATGAAGGGAACACATCACTACATTTTCTAATGGTTTCCAATCCTTATTTAATAGATATGATAAAAAGTTCTTAGTCTGATCATAAGGAGTTTAAAAATAAAATTAAAGCATTAAATGATGGGAAATTGATTGAATTCATATATGAAGGTGGAATTTAGAAATTCGTAATGAGGTTTTGTTTTTCCTGATATTCCTGAGCTAATGGCGGAACTATTGGATGATTCTCATAACACTAATTTCACTATACATGCTGGTGGAACAATGTTGTATAGAGATCTAATGGAATATTTTTTGTGGGAAATAATGAAGAGGGAGACTTCTGATTTTGTGTCGATATGATTAGTTCTCCAATAGGTGAATGATGGAATTAAACATCCTGGTGGAGTCATGAAACCCATTCAAATAACTATGTGAAAATGATATGATTTTACGAATGACTATTTCATGAGGCCAACAAAGACTCAAAGAATGAATGATGTGATATGGTTCATTGTTAATATTCTTGTAAAATAAGCACATCTTATTGATATAGGAGAATATCTACCAATAGAATGATTAAAAAGACTATATATTAACGTTGTTTTAAAACATAATGGTGCACCCTTAATAATTTTTCATGATCGTGATCCTCATTTTATATCATAATTCTAGAATAGTCATCAGAAGGCCCTAGATACTAATCTTCTTTTGCGCATTTCCTACCACCCACAGACTGATTGAAAATCAGAACGTACTATTGAAACATTGGAATAAATGTTGGTGTCTTGTTCACATTACATTCAAGGTATATTGGATCGCTAATTACCTATCGTTGAATTTTACTTCAACAATATCTTCCATTCAGTATTCAAATTGTACCATATGAGATGTTATATAGAAAGAGATGTTATACACCATCATGCTGGGATGATGTTGATGAAGGAAATCTCATAGGACCAGAACATGTTAAGGAATCAACAGAATCAGTGAACATAATCCAAACCAATATCCAAACAGATCAATGTATTATAAATATCTATGATGATAACCGAAAGATGGATTTGGATTTTCATGAAGGATATAACTTTTCCTAAAAGAATTATCATGGAAGTTTATTATACGATTTAGTAAGAAGGGAAAGTTAAGCCTCAGATATATTGGAATTTTTAATATTCTAGATCATATTGGAATCGTAGCTTTATGGAAGGAAATGCCGCCATGTCCCTCCAAAGTTCACAATGTGTTCCACGTATCAATGTTAATGAAGTACATGCCTGACCCAATGTATGTACTCACAGTTGAAAAAATATATCTTCAGATTGATTTGTCTTATTGTGAAGAGCCTATGAAGATTCTTGATACCAGAGAACAAGTATTGTTAAATTTGATGACATGTCTGTAATAGTTCTATAGAGAAATCATAAAATTGATGAGGCAACATGGGAGCGTGTGGTGCTTATGTTTAAGTCATACCCGAATATTTTTTTGAAAAATATTGTGAATTTTGAGGATGAATTTTTTGAAAAGAGGGGAGAATGTAACACCTCAAGATTTTTAATGTAAATATTGAATGCATGAATCGTTGAGTCCCTACAAAACAACAGATTTTATAATAAACACAAATTTTCCTCCTCTATGTTTTGAATTTAGAAAATTGTTCATCTAGTGTAGTGATCAGTAAGTCACTTGGAGTCTGATAGAACAAACATGATTTTTGGTTAATAGTAACATACCCATATGAATAGTAATATGAATAG
This sequence comes from Viscum album, assembly GCA_963277665.1. NCBI lineage: Eukaryota > Viridiplantae > Streptophyta > Magnoliopsida > Santalales > Viscaceae > Viscum > Viscum album. Next base: position 1,666,990,417 of record OY728137.1, read on the forward strand.
TAATATGACCCTTGTTAATAGAAAATAATGATATTTTGCATATTCATTAGGAAATAAGATTATGAGTTCTTAATTAATTTTTCAATGTGATATAAATCTAATTATATCAATATATGTTTATTTTTCAAATAATCTAATATTTTATTACAAAAAAATTAGTCATATTTATAAGTCCTTTTTATAAATTGACATAATTTTGGATTCTAGAGGTCGAAAATTTGTTTATGCACAATTTTGTAGATTTTTTTTTTGAAATTCGTGAATTTATGATGAATTGTAAAATGTGTTAAAATAACGTGTATACAAATTATTAGTTATATACACTATTTATGACATAATAATAGATTTAAGGACACATGGTTAGACCTCACAAGAACTTATAACTATTATTAGTCACATGAACCAACACTATTGGTTTTCTTGAGTGAATTAAAAAAATAATGAATAAAATATTCAAAATTCACTCCTCTCCTCCACAATAAACCCCCCATCACTCTCTCATCTCTTCGCTTGTCTATGACATGAATCTCTTCAGTGGTCTGCACAAATAACCTTCTCTATTCAGATACCACATCCAATAAACTCTTTTTATTTCCAAAATACCAAAACACCATCCCTTAATGATGATCTCATTGAAGTTATTTCAAGAGGTAAATCACCCTTCTTTTTCATTTAATTTATTTTCTATTTATCTTTTTTTATTATCTTAATCACACATCCTCTATACAAATGACAATGATAACTATATTATCATTAATATAATGTAATTAAAATATTTGAATGGAAAATCCATCATCAATATTCTTACACTCTCTGTTTGGTTTTAAAAATTAAATCAACGTCCATGACGTTCAAATTTATAACCTTTGTGGACAACAAGGTTTCGTTCTCCAATTTATCTTTTGTAACTAGTCATGAACCCATTTTTATGGTTTTACCATACTATTATATATGTATTGTAATCTAATTAATTTGCAGTAACATGTAATAATACATATTATAAAATCGAATGAAAAAAATTGTTCCTAAAAATCAAAATACCGCAAAAAATAAGCATGTGAATGTCATAGATATTTCATCTAATGATTCATCTTATTTACATGTATCCAAATGATATAAACGAACTTTAAAACTTATTTATGTTCAAAAATAAATTATAATTTCAATTTTAGGGGTTTACATCCATTCCACATGAACCCCACTACTTAATAACAACTGAACTAATTATGAAAATAATGAAAATGGACACTCTGTATCAATGAAATTCAATATAATAACATATCAATATGGGACTAAATGAACTAAATAAAAATAATTATAAACTAAATACATGTATAATAGGTTCTTAAATAAGTTATTAATATGTATAATTTCATATACCATGACATTATGTCCTAGAGAGGAACACATTCATACATAAGTTAATGGTTTTTTTACCCGAACCTCCATTTTCATTCAGGTAACTTTAATTGTCTAATTAACTTAATGAAATTCTTATGTATTATTATTTTCTCATTATAATTTTTTTATGTATTCTATATATGTTAACCAATCTGAATAATTAAATATTTTATGGATAGTTACACGTTTAAAAAGGAGATTTCAAAATTGATTCCAAAATACAAGCCCGATTCAATGGAATTTCTCAAATTCATATATATTTTCAAGGGAACTATATAATAAGTTTATGGAAACCATTATATTTATAAAATAAAACTTTTAATTATGAATTTACTATATTAATTAACATAAGGTTTTATAAAAATATTTTTCAAAATAACTATTCTTTTAAATGTAAAAGGGTATTTATCTCATGAATTACTCGAGGATTTTATGAGAGTATCTTCATCTATTTCAACACACATTTTTATTATTATATATTATTGGGATTGATATTTCATTGTATCATCTACCAAATTTATTTTAATGTTTTATGATTATTTTGGACATGGATGTTCTATCTTAATACCATTCATCAATTTACTCTGAATGGTATGTGTAAATGTTTAAAGTTCGAGGAATGTTATTTACATTTAATATATTAGTTCTTATATGATTGTATATGTGGTTTATATTTATCCTCTTTAAAATGAGTAATGATTTAGGCATAAAATGTGTTGGTTGGGGCCTGTTATAGTCCCTCAATGAATCGAAAGCCTTTATGAGACAAAATATGGTCTTCGCACAAGGGCTTGACAAAATGAATATTTATGGTCTAGGAAAAAGGCCTTTAAGGTTTGGTGATGATGTTCTGTATTATTCATTCCCACATTATAAAAAATTTATTGATGGTTAATGTTGTTATTCATCTATTATAATACCCAATATTATGTTTTAATATGGAATTATTTACTCATTTCATATTCCCTCTATAATGAGTTCATGTTTACTATTTGTTAATGTCGTATGTTTTTAGTTATTAAATATACCTAATGTGTATATGTATTATGATTTATTTCATACTATTTTATAGAATTTTATCTCCCCCATTTCTATCTTTCATTTTTATAGGATATGAAGAAGTTTGTTATGAATGATTTTCAGGCATAATCAAGGAGGCGTGGATAATTATAATGGAATAAATTAATGTTGTATTTCAATTCATGATGTAATGTCGAACATATATATGCATATTAATCCCAAAATATACTAAACTAAATGGTATTTCTGTATTCATATTAATTTTATATATTCCAATGTAATCAAATAATGCAGAGGCTCTGGGACACTAGGGTCGGGTCCTTACATTCTGTATAGTGACAAATGGGAAATATCACAAAATTTATTTCCTCTGAATGGTACAATTTTTATATCCTTCCTCACAATTAAATTTCACTCCATTTATATGGTCCTCATATTTTTTGATTAATAAAAATATGTCCTCTAATATTCACACATTGAAATGTATATGGTATTAGTATTTGGGGCCCCACAATAACTATCAATTTTTCTCACCTAGGAAATGGGAATATTGAGTAATTTATCACCATTAGTGAAATCTATATCATAAATAAACAGTATGTGAGCAGTAAAATAATTTTATGATTGATATAAATTGAATTATGATTAATAAGTTTCATTTTATAATTTCATATTTCTTGTAGTTTTATATATGACTTTATATAAAATTTCAATAGAAAAGGAATAATTTATTTATTTCATTTTCTTCCATTTATTACATATATTTATTTAAATGTAACATTTTATGAAATTTTTATTTTAATTTAATAAAATTTTCTCCATTTGTTGAATCATAAAATCAAATATAACTTCGAGTTATTTTTTAATTAATTTTCATAAAATCTTTATTTTTACTTGAATTGTAAAACATGGAAATTTTAGATGATTATTTTCATTTTATTAAATAATCTAATTTAATAGTGGAATTATATTAAGAATTTTTTTAAATCATATTAACTTCAATATAATTAAATATGATATTAATAAATATATAAGAATATATATTATATTTAAATTTTGTTTATTTTTCATTATAGGATTACAATTTTTAATTTCTAATAATTACATTAAATTGTATAGTTTTAAAATATTTTAAATTTATTTTCTATGTTATATAAAAATATAATATATAAAAATTACTCATATATTTCTAATGAAGATTTTTAAATTTCAGTAATGTGGTAATGTTAATTTTTTTGTTATTCTGATAAATAAGAATGGCAAAAATATGTAACCACAAAAAGCATTAATTTAGTTAATTTCTATAATAAAATAAGTGATATGGCCAATAAATAATATATTTATTAATAATGGATGTGGTTATCTTTACCCATAAAATATTTAATTAAAATTTTAATTCTTTCTATTAAAATTTACACTAAAATTTAATTACCGCCTCACCCTTTTCCACTATTATAAACTAATAACATCATTTGTATGTACCTGTGGAATTCCAACACCATATTATGATGTGGATTATTTATAAAATTAACCTCACTATGTTGCTCATAAGGATGTAACTAATGATTAATTATAAAATAAGTAAATTCTTCATAGTTCTGTATATGTAAAATATTTACTACAACTACTTTCAACCCATTATAAGAATGAAAATGTAGTTCATATCAAGGTGAGTTCAACAGCCAGCATAAAATAAGATGACATATATTCATTCACCACCTTAGATAGAAGGTCAATGAATATTAATTATATTACAAAATATTAAAATAATAATTTATTAAGAAAATATATATATTATGAAATAAAAACCCCAAGGACAACATCCAACGCATCTATATTTATTGGTGTCATAAACCAAACAACCACCAATCGTCCAACAAAAACATTATCATTTACTAATTAAATACAAAATTACTAAAAAATATATAAAATGAATAATAATATTTAAATTCATAATAATATGTTATTATGAATTTGTAATATAATATTATTTTATTATTCAGGATATAGATAAGGTATGATGTTTCATGCTATATATGGAGAGGGTTTTCTCATTAAAAATTTAGTTTAAATGTTTTAAAACCATCTCCACCGTATCCATGTAATTTTTAATGTTTTAAATATAGTTTTAATATATTAGGATTTTAATTATACAAGTCATTTTTTTAATATTTTACATTGTATATACTTTTTTAAAATATATTGTTTTCAATTTATTCAATATTGGGAATATTTGAAATATAAAAAAGTGAAAATTAATTATTTGATATTTAATTATTGAATATATTTTACCATAATCATTGACATTATTATTTTCCAATCATTTACTACATTTAAAATAATTTTTCTAAAAAAAATTATTCCCAATCAAAAATAATTCATCGATTTTATGATTTTTAATGAGCATTGATATTTTTCTATTTGATTATGTGAAAAAAATAATGTGATTCTATTAGAAGTTCAAAAAATTAAATTATTTTATGATCTAAATGAAAATTAATGAAACAAAATTTTTGGTATAGAACATCATAATTATAGATGATTATGAGTAAGGATACTATAGAGAATAATGGATGTTGAAATCAATACATCTTTCCGATGCATTGGGTAATTATATTCTCCATAGTGTACTAAATTTAAAAACTATGATATGAACCTATATACATAAAATTGGAATTCTATTATATATGTATGACTTAAACATGATTGAACCCTGGTTATTAATATGATTTCTCATGTTATCTATACGTTTCATCTGATAATGCTTATATGGAAATGATTTTATTTCATTATGAATGAAAAAATTGAGGTGTAATGTTTCATTTTTAAAAGGAATTTTTTCATGTAATCCCAAATTCAAGAGGTTTCCTTCATAGACTTTAAAATGAAAGATAATTTGTTTTATTAAAATTTATATAGTCAATATTTATTTTGAGTTACATGAATGTTTTATATTTATCCCCAGATTCATAATATCAAAACGGTAAAATTTACTTATGGGATTTCAAAATTTCACTTGGAGAATAATATTCATTCATTTTAATATCCCAAAATATTTTATGTTTTTATCACCTAAATTTTTTCAAATATATTTTGGATCAATGGATTATTACAAATTTTCTACAGGTTAATATTTAAAATATAGTGACTCGTATTAAATGATCTAAAACTTCTTGGAATAAATTAATGTTTTAAATAAATTCTGTTATGTGAAAAAAATATTGTTTTTAATTCTTTTCAAAGTCAAATTTAATGCTCTTAAAAAATTCTATAGAATAATAATCCTTCTAAATAATTTATATGTACGAATGTAAAACCATTTTTATAAGACATAAAATTTCAAACCTTTTTATGTTGTATATCCTTATAGATCATATTAAATTAATGTTTTAGATAATTATAATTTTTATTTGAATGTGAAATAAATATTTATTGAATATTTATTTTTTATACTATCATGAAATTGATTTTTATTATTTTATTGTTTTCTTAACTATTTTTTATAATTATATATTTTTCTTCCATTGATGAAAAATTTACATCTGAGGTAAAATTTGAACATAATGATAAGAAATATTTAAATAAGAAAATTTTAATGTTTCTAAAATATATGATAGTTGATGTTTGGAATTAGTTATGTTTTATATAAAGGGTGGATCCAATGAAATATAGATATTAGATTCTTTACAGTGGAATATTAAAATAATAAAGAATTTCATGAAACATAACATTTTCAAGTTCACTAATCAACAAAACTAGTGATATTTATAGGATGGATCGAAGGTCTAGAAATGAAAATTTATATCTTATAAAGTATATATAAGGAAAAGGTAAATATTTCTATTAATTTTTTTATGCATAGATTATTGGTGGGTTTCTTAGATTAAAAATACATGGTATAAATTTCTTTTTGAGGTAATCTAGTTGAAGGAAAATAATGATAGTTTTATATTAATTTATTTTGTTAATTTAATTATCCATATGATGGAAATAGAATTTATGATGTTATGTAAAAATAAATATGAATCAATGGTCTCTAATGAGGAATATTTTTTCAGACTCATCTTAAATGCAAATAATATATATTTTTATAATGATATTAAAACTGATAAGTTTTAAAAAATAAAAAAATTTATTGAATATAATTAGCCTATCTTGAATTTAATATTCAAATGGATTTTTATCAATATATGGAGAATATCTATTTGGAATAATTTTATATTATTATAGATTAATAACTTATGAGGGATAAGTTTTTAATGTTATAATTGGAGAAAAAATCATCTACGAATTCATGAGGTCTACCATCAAACATTATAAATGTGTAAAAATAAATTTTCAATAACGTTTTTATGGTCCACAGAAGGTTTATTGATGTTGTGATATCATTAATTTGGTCTATGACAACACGAAAATCAATTTTAATTGGACCAGTAATGTGGATACCATTAGTAAGACAACTGTAAGATGTTTTAGTTGAATCAATTTAGTTCATTTTTATAATTTATTTATTATTTCATTTCATTAAGGTTGTATCCATTATTGATTAATCTATAATGGTTTGGGAAAAACTATTTAAATTGTTAAAGAATATTATAAACATTATAATATAGTTTATTATTGAAAATTACTTATTTAATCATATTATGAAATTGAATTATTTTATATTTGTCTTATAATTATTTTATATTAGAGAAAATTTCAATTAAATTGAAATAGTGTAATAAAAAATTATGTTAGATAATTTTTGTAAAATATATTTGGGTTTTTTTAATGGAAAACTGATTGTTTAGAAATATTTATATTTTCAATATTAGATTGGTTTTTCATAGAAACAATTTTATCATAAAAATTAAACGTTTAGTTTTATTATTGTAATTCATTTTATTTTTGTTTATCATGCTATGATATATTTTAGAAATAAAAACTTATTATTCAATAAATGTGTGTCTTTAAAATTTTATATATGAATGAATTAATATTATTGATAAAAAGTAACGAGGCAATGAAACAATTTTAATAATAGGTTGAACATAATTGTCGAGGTAATACTAAAAATTAAAAAAATATTAAAATTATTTATATTTATGTAGGGAATGAATATGAATATACATTTCATTATGATTTTTCATTTTTAATTTATAATATTTAGGATGATTATATTTTCGAATATGTACCTTTTTCTAATACAAATTACAATCCTTTTTATCAAATGAATAAAACTGAGTGTTTAGAATAGAAAAAGTAGTTATAAGGTTCTTGGATAAGTGTTTCACCTATTCTAGTACATCACATTAGGGTTCCCCTATTTTGTTTAAAATAATAATGTTTCCATTATACATTGAATTTATTATAAATAGATAAATAATATAACAATTAAGAATACATATTTTTTTCCTCAAATCATTGAATTTTATAATAAGATATACGGTATACTATATATTTTTTATTAATCATAGGTAGGTTTATATTCTCAAGAATATAGAGACCCATTACTTCTACACTTATATTTGCATAATTTTAAATATTAAAATCTATAAATACCAATAATAAGTCCATGAGGGGCATTGTATTTGGATTAATATGTTCATGGTTAACTTTTAAGAATAAAAAATAAAAAATAATTATTTTATTCTAATGAATGATATCTTATATCCCATTGATATCAAAATACTACATAAGATAACATAAAGAATATATAAAATAAAAGGTTGAGTTATAAATTGATTTATGGGAATAAACATGATATAAAAGCATATAATATGAATCAAAATGACAAACATGATATCATGAATGATAAGGTTAATGAATAATCACATTGCATTAAATCATTTTGATTGTATAATCAAATGATAATGGAAACCAGTTATTATTATAGAAATATATTATGTAGCATATATATATATGATTCAATGATAAATTCCAACATGGTATATCATGATGGAAAGAATTACATAGTGGCATCAGATTAATCCATAATCTAATAAATGATGTCTCATGTAGGACAAAACATTTTCCAATACATTGCATCGTTATCCAGGCCCACTCATAATAAGATATACATGCTTATATATGGAAAATAGAACCAATGATAAGGAATTTCAGAAAAATGAAAATATGACATATTTTAACACATAAATGAAAAAATGGATTAATCTTGTTATATATGTAAGTGAAATAGAAACAAAATTTAGATACATTTTTCAAAATCAATAAGTGTGATAAAATCATAGCACAAATAAAATTGGTCATTCAAAGAGATCCCTTAACCTATGTTACAATATTATACCACCAAAGAATATAATTTCATGAATAATAAAGTTTTATTAATTAAATATTTAACTCATTTCATTATCCATCAACATTTTTTTTATAATTTTAATATTTTTATTAAAAATATTATCATATAGATATATATATTTATTGTGTTCATTCAAGATTATTTTTTTCATTGATCCATGTACATATTTTTTTTTTATAATTATTGATATTTATTTTAAATGGGTATAAAAATATTTAAGTTTCATAAAATGGTATTAATATAATTTCAAAATTTTAAATGGTCATAATTATACATCTTTTTTATTATATTGGGATTATTCTTTTAGTAAAAACTTTAGTGTTACATAGTAATTTATTGAATTAGTTTTTACCCCTCATCATGATTTTGTTTCATTTTCTATAATGTAATTTTCATATATTCATTAAATAATGTGATATAATATCCATAAATAGTTCATTTTAAGAAGTTATAAGTTATTTTAAACCTTCAATGGGGGTGGTAGTGGAAAATGAAAACTCATCAGACATGAAGGTAGTGTACTAGCTAGATATAGGCAATTGATTCATATTTTTTATTAAGTTGTTATTTGAAATGGGTATATAGTATATATTTCATCAAAAACCTAACATCTATTTTTATTTATATGATACATGAATTATTGTTCCATGTTGGATGATATAGGTGAGTTGAAAGTGGAATAATAAATGAATTTATAAGATGTATATTGAGAATATTATCTCTCTATTGTCACCACCATTAAATATCCAATGAGAAACCTAGAATTGGCCTTTTAGTGAGAGAATAAGTAAAAGTATTTTTGGATGTTATTTGGAATTATATTCTGATTGAATTTAAAAAATTTATAGTCTTATGTGTAGTGAGGATTATGGGTTGGGAGTGTTATTTTTAAAGAGGAATGAGAGTGGTGTTTTTGAATATTTTATTCTTTAGGTAATTTTGTAGATAAATAGTATCAACAGTATTGATTATTGAGACTATATACAATAAATGGTAAGTGTATGATCAACCTAATTTTATCATAAAAATAATTTTATATAATATTAAGTTGTTTAGGTTATAATCCTAATAACGTAGTCTACCTTATTTTAATTTTTAAAAAAAATTAGTATTTTATATAAATAAAAATAATTGACAGTACTAATTTATTGAAATATAAATGCCAAAAATAAAATAAAATATTCAATAATAATTATTAAAATACAATTAATTTATTACCTCATTAAAAATACTAATTTATTAGAAAAATAAACTTTATAATATTACTATATATTTTCTAAAACTATGAATATTTAACTAAGGTCTCATAAAATTATACTTGCATTGTCGTAAAACAGAATATTAATTTATAAACCAATTTTATGAAAATAAACATTCTTTGAAATCATTTAACTTTTTATAAAAATTTCTGAATCCATATTTTATTTATTAAAAAATGATGACTAATTTTAGATTATGTATCATGATATAAATAAGCTATATTTTACTTTTATAAGATAACATTATATTAATTAAATTTTCTATAGGAAAGTATATTACTGTACTAGTTACATTAATATTATAAACATCGATTTTATTATTCCCTTGTGAGGATAGTATTAAAATGGTTGGATTTATACTCCACAAGTATGATTGTTTACCATCATACAGATTCCCATCTTTCTATAAATACATACTATTTCATTTATTCTGTATTCAATTTATTTTTCCAAATGTATTATATATTACTTTTTAAAATTCATATTAATTTTTAAAAATTACATTATTTAATTGATTTTTTGTAATTATAATTATAATGGGGGTATGATCGATTCTAGAATCTCTTATTTTTAATTTTATTATTATATTATATATTTTCCATTGTAATAAATTCAATTATATTGACCAATTTTTGTTTTCCAAATGTGATATTAAAATTTATACAATAAAAATATTTTTTTTGGTTTCATTAATTAAAGCGTGTTCATTACAATATATTCTTAAATTGTTCCCACTATTATGTATGGAATTTGAATTGATAACATTTTCAATCATTACACTGATGATTAAGGTTGAACAAATTGTTAGGAAGTCATTCCACAATATGTGTAACCATTAGTTTTTTTTTATTCCATTGATGATAGATGATAAACCCATTTCATTTAGGGATCAAATTGATATAGATTTCCATGTAATCTTTGGTAAATTTTTAATGGTTTTCAATAATAATGTATTCATATATTTTAAGCGATATAATGTAAATGATAAACATTTATTGATTGACATTCAAATATTATTATCCATTTCATTATTAGACATAAATTCATGATTTATTACATAATGAAACACAATATACAACTTAGATTATTGACTATACTAGTGTATTTTGGACTTTAATTACATTACATAACTACATTTAACTGGGTGTACATTGCCATAATTGAATAGTTTTTTCACATTCACATAATGTTTAATCGTATTTAGAACTATTTGTGATAACCTATGGGCATAAATAAGAAATGGAAATGATATAAGGCCAATTAATGGAATGATCATATAATAATGTGATGAAAATATTACATATTTTGACATTTGGATTTCAGTGGGACATAAATGATGTGATAATTATAAAAATAACAAATGAGGCATGATATAAAATAATAACATAAAGGAACCATTGGAAAGTGGAAGAACCAGTAAACAAGATATCATAATCAAAGGTCTTATTTATCCACCAAGGCATCATAACAAGGTCAAAAATTATAATTATTGAAAAATATCACACTCATATTCCATTCATGAAATCTCATGATACTAAAAAACTACCTAATGCATAGTAGTGCTAAATAACCATCAAAATACCCATAGAATTCATATCGTCTACATGCTTAAATGTGCCACATAAAACAATCTACATTGGATAATATTTTTTATTAATTATATTATCAAGGAGTTTTATATACATAGATGAAATATCCAAAATAAATTTTATGTATTTTTCTAGGTGAACACCCTTGTGTTTAAATATCAAGTGTATTCACAATAAAAAAATTCATCGAATAATGCAGTGAAATTGAAGCAGCATAACAGGGGTACATAATGATTAATCAAAATGATTAATTAGGGGTAAAATCGTATCTAATTATTTTTTATTCAAATGAAATGTATGAGGGTCCTGGAAAAGTATATCTTAATGTTAGTAATTTGTAATAAATGAAATAAAATGAAGAATATTTTTTAATAAATGGGAGAAATAGGGGGTCCTTTAACTTGATAGATTGATTCTATATTTTTTGAGAGGATCCTCTTAGAGCCTAGGAGAATATTGAGAGTACTATGGAGAGGATTATTAAATGTATTTAAGATATAAAAGTTATTTTAAAGATTAAGTGCATCATTTTTTGGTCAGTATTTGAAAAGGGTGGGGAGTTCATTATTATTTTTCATACATAGATTTTTTACTCTATATAAAAATTTAATAAAAACCACAATCCATAAAATAGTTTTCTTTAATTTTTTATTCCAATGGTGTGTGGTTATGTTATTATAAAAGGATTGTGGACATATTTATTAAAATATTTCTTTTGGGGATGTATAATTGAGACATGTTTCTAAAAAAAATATTTTGTAACCATAAATATATAATATAGATATTTTAGGATTTATAAATGATTTTTAAAATTAATAAAATAACCTAAACATAACATTATTTTAAAGTTAATATGTACACCTAGTTATATATGTCATTTAATTAATTTATTAAAAAAATTTTGGGACATTTGGATGGCATAAACACACAATATTTTTATAATATATTAAATTTTAAACTAAAAAGTTTGTAGACTCACAGAATTATAAATAAATAACTATTTAATAATTTTGACATTAATAATCAAAAAATAATATTAATTTTATTGAATTAGTTTTATAAATATTGTAATTTTTCACTTAATATATGAATCATCATTTAATTTGAAATGATGAGGTTTTTGCGACAATAGTTTTCAAACCCTGTTTAAAATTACATTTGGATTCATAAAAACTACATTATAATTTATTTTAAATAATTGTTAATTAATAATAATAATATTTTGATATATATTTAATTTTTAGAGGCACCCAAGTGTGGGTTTATTCTCTTTTAGCTCTATGGGTGATGTTACCCTTGATGATGGTCAAAAATATACCTCTAGAAACGTGGTTCTTATCCCTTGATGATGGTTAATGTCAACATTATTGGTCTCTTCAATGGGTTGGTTTAGTTCATGTCGAAATTTCGAAATTTAAATTGCTTCCTTTTTAATAATGATTCAATTCATGTTTTTTTTGTTTTAAAATGATGATGATGGTGCTCAACGATGATGATGATGGATTCCAGGGGTTTCTCACCTGTGATCTAGTACGATGATGGCTTTGTTTTCTGTCAACATTCGTGACATGACTTGGGATCTGGCCCAATGTGATGATGTAGGTGATGATTGAGTTTTTAATATTCCATGTTGAATTTTTTTATCTGGTTTCTTTGGGGTACTTATTGTATTGATTTTTTTATTCACACAATCCCAAATGAGGCATCTATAAATAATAAAAAAATGGAATACTAAGGATAAAATTAAAATGTAGATATTATAATTGTGAAAATTCATTTGAGAGATTCAAATTATTAGGGTATTAAAAAATATAATAATATTACATTAGATAATTACCTAAATAAGATGTGTGTGATGGTTATATTTTCCTGGGTGGTTTGTGGGACATTGTTAAGGTTGTGCTCATGAAAATCATGAAATTCTTATATAAGGGGATTCTCTTTCACTTTAGTTAGTGTATATCATCTTGGAATTGGACAAGATAAATTCCTAGTTATAAAATCTCTACCAGATAATATCATAGATGGGTTTCATGTGGAATTATGATACAGGTTGAGGCAATCCAATTCCATGACAATGTTAATTGGATTCAGAAAAACAATAAATTTATAATAATAATATGATCACCTTACAAAGGATATATAATATATTATTATGGTTATTAATGGTATTTAAAATCAAAATAGATATAATAGAACCAAATAATTGTATCTGATTATTATAATCATAATACATAATAGGGAATTTAATTCATCCACAAAGGGAAATTGATTTATAATTATATAGGTTGTAAAAATCTACCATATTTTGTAAATTTTACCCTCGAAATATTCAATAAACCCAAAAAAATATGTTTGTTATTTTTTATCATCATATCTTTTAGTTACCATGTCACTTTTTCAAACATGTGGTACCTCCAAATCACTTTTACTATGGTAATTATATAATTTTGTAATGTACTCCCCATATGACATGATATCATCAAAGGATTCTTTTCATATGAATGGTCATTCTCTAATCGTATCACTTCAAGATACATAACATTAAAGGGGTATTGTATGTAATTAATAAATATGTATACATTATAAACATCATTTACATTATATTGGTTTGGTGGGTGTTATAGGATACCTTCCCCCAATCTATTTTGGTAAATGATCTGAAAAGGACTAATGTATATTAGGTTAATCAATCACTTCTTCCCAAAGATCATGACCTCCTTTATTATAGATTTGTAGGAATAACTTATCTTCATCATCATACAAAATTTTAGATGGATGATTGTAATCATATATCTTTTATGTCCATTGAGATTTCCAAATGATCTACTGAATGGTTTTTTCTTTCACCACCATTTCCTAAACCATTTCAGGACCTAGTAATTAATGTACACAAACACCATCCTAAAATGTAGGTGTTCTGTATCTCTTTACATAAGTGGTTACATAAGGATCAATTTGGATTCATTAGTGGAGAATATGTTTTTTGAGAACAAGGTGAGAGGAAAAATATTATCCTATCAACCATTGACATACATCGGGAATTCCCTAAACATATCCTTAAGTGTGTGGGTAGTACTCTTTTTTTGGATATCTATTTATCGCTATAAATACAATATTAAGTTCATCTAGGTAGTCATATAATTTTGGATACACTACCAAAACATTGATTAAAATCTTCAATAATGTTCAAATATAGTGGATAATGGTGTTCCATGCAACCTCACTACTTCTCTAATGTATATACTTTCATGTGGATGAAGTGAGAAGTCCACAAGAATTGAAAATACATTAGAATTATTTGTTTGAAAATCCTCCAAACCCTATATAACATTATTTCTTCTATATTTTATCAAATTACTAGTGAAAAAATCCATGGTTTTTGTAACATCCCAGCCCTAGTTACCCAGAGTCGTTCCATCATTACATAACATTGGAATGATCACAAGGTATCAAGTCCCGATAGACCGATCAGTTTAGAATCCTTGGATGTACTAGATAACAAAAGATGTTTTACATTACATAATGATCTAAAACAACAAAAATAGTTTTTCCCCATTGAACACCCTTATTTACCTTATCATATCCCCACATGTCACCCATAGAATACTTCTTCACATCCTCTAAAAAATAAAACATAGAAAGGGGTGAGCTCTGATGCTCGGTAAGTATAAAAATATAGCAGAATCTTTTACCAATAATCATAATAATTAAAGGCAATGTATATGACTAAATCATAAGCAGTTTAATCATAAAATTCAACATAATATGGAAAATATAAATTAAATAATTCCATTTATTTATTCACATTTATATTCTACCAGTCGAATAATCCAATGAAATACCAATATCCAATTTCTTAATGATAGAATGCATAATTTAGGGCATAATAACCACATAGTCAAAGCCTCATGCCAAGAATAAAAATAAGATTATGTCAAGGCCTTTGGAAAAGATAGTTGTTTTCCTCATGAGACCTACCCCTGCATCGAGGAGCTATAGCGGGCTCCACTCGTCACTTACTATGTCCAATGCATTCCTCATATTAAAATATTAAAACATAACATAATAATTCGTATTAAAACTATCATACGAAATGTTAATAATTTAACCATAAAACATGAATTTTATAAAAATAACACATCCACAATCAAACATATGACAAAACCTTCCATAAAATATTGAATATTGTATCATAATAAATCCACTACAATCAAGTGTACAATCCATCAATGGATGTTGAAAAAGATGAAATCAAAACCATTTGAGAGAAATATATCTTTCTATATTGAAATAATTTAAAAGTCACATAATTATAATAGAAAAAATTTATTTTGATAAAACTTTTATAAGAATGCAAGGGAAGCTTCGAAGGTGTTATAACAGTGTAAAATACTCTCACTCGCCTTATAAGTTAAAAAAATTCATTAATTATGATGAAAAGGTCATAATGAACATTGTTTCCAAAATGAAAAAATGATTCCATTATCAAAATATTATTAAAGTAAAAAAAGGGTATAAATGACCTTAACCAATAGTCTTTGAAATTGTAAAAATTTTATGAAAAATATTTTCAAGAAACATGGATGTGGATGATAAAGAGGTCCTAGTAGATATTCAGGTATAAACAACCTTAGATAATGAATAGATTTTTGAATTAACCCATACCATGTACATTTAAATGATATAAGTTTTGTTAACCTCATGTAAAATAGTTAAATGATATTTTTTATGTTAAAAAAGAACCAAATAAATAAATAAGATATCATATATGATATTTTATTCTTGCATTTTTAATAATTTTTCTGTAGTATAATATTTTCTGGTGTTTACTATATCATTTTAATTTTGAAGCTTGGTTTTGTAAGACAATACTATTATGTATAGGATGTATATTATTATTATCCAGAATCATATTAAGTTATTAAACATTATTTATAATCATAAAATGAAAATTATTCTTGAATGGTTATGATGGGCATGGAATTTCACCGTATTCATGGAGACTGGAAATCCGTACGTACGCACGAGTGAATATATCATTCTATTGATGGTGAATTAAAAATTAATTAGATGGAATATAATATATACATAATCATTAACATGTTATATTTATTATTTAAATTAGTTATACTCATTATTATACCCATCCAAATAATGAAGTGTTTGAATAACAAACTACACCACGTTGTAGAGATGAAAAGCCGTATGTACGCACGTATGGTGACTTCTCATTCATAGTTTGGATATAATAATTAATATGGTTTCAAAATATTTATAATAACATTAAAGTAAGTATAAGGTATTGTAGTTGTTATTTTGGTATGGAAACAACAATGAAAGCGGGAGTTGAATAAGAAAAAACGTTGAAATATGTGGTGAAATTGTTACCTCTTCTTCGGGTGTTTCCTTTTGAGCTAATCAAAAGGGCTCCATATGTTTTCATTATAATCAATGTAAGGTATGTAGGTCAAAAATATGGTATTTAGTAGGATATTTGAGAATGTATTGTCTGATCACGATGGATTTTGAGGTGTGATTTTGAGAGATGGGGAAGTATCTGTTTATAATAGAGGTGATGGTCACATTAGGAATAATTTGAAATATTATCTTATTATATAATAATATTTGGATTATAATGGATAAAAAATGATTTATTTCGTGGATTAGGTGGTTATGGGGTGAAAACATCTCAACCAATAGGTTTTATATAGTTTTAGGTTACTATATTAACCTTATATTTTAAATTTAACTGTTAGTGAAATAGTTTATCGTATACCATGTATTCTTATGTTATTATAAATAATGGTTAATAATCAAATTATAAAAATCCAAGTTAACCACATGTGGTCCATTATTGTTATATCTAACCTTATCTATATTTTTTTCGGAGCCTTAGATTTTTATGAATATTATATCAATTATTTATATAGTATTTGTTTTAAAAACTTATTGATGTCAATTTTGACACTATTTGGTATTATTTTTTGAAATTCATAAAAAAATTATCAGTTAGAAAAAAAATTATTAAATCGACCATAAAATTTCATATTAATCTATAATATTAGTTTAATTCATCAAAAGACACAATTATCATTTATTTGGATATTTTTGTCATCAATTATTTAAATGTTTCATTAATAATTGAATTACTACATCATCATTGTATCATAAATAAATATAATTATTTAATATATAAAAATAATAAATAAAACATAATTATGTAGTAAATATTTGTATTTTTCTAATTAAAATGTATAGTTGAATTTATCTTATGTATAACCCTATATTAAAAATGGTTTAGTAATTAAACATTGAAATTAACACTTTTAACTCTTCTAGAAATAAAAAAATAATAAATATCCAAATCTAATCAATGTGGACCAATATGATAATATATTTTTACAAGGTTGATTTTGGTAGGAAAAAATATACAATAGAATTAGGTAATTGGTTAAGGTTATTATAAAATAATTTTTAACATTAATTCCAGTATTTATACTTAATCATTGTAAATAAAAGTCATATGTTACTATTCACAAAAAAATATTTTCTTCTTATTGAACAAAATTTTACTTACTGATGTCAACCGTGTCTCTTGTATTTTTTAGATTCAACTCACAGAAGAAGTAAATTTGAGTTTCATGCAAATTTGGAAATGCTCCTAGAAGGTGGGTAAAAGGCGGTAAACAATTCCATAAAATTTTATATATCTAATATTTTTATAAAATTACACCAATGAATTACATTAAAAATATATATATATATTATGTATCTTTTTTTACCTAATATAAATATAAATAAATTAACTATTAATTTAAATAAGAAGTCAGTTTTATTCAATAACGCAATGTTTTTCGCTATTCATAAAAAATTGAACTTTTTCAGAAAAATACCAAAAATTCACCCTATCCTAATTTCAATATTATTAATTCTAAAATGCAGTTCATTTTGAAAAATAAAATTTTTAAAATTTCAAAAGGTCGGTATTACTATTTATATAGTCATGTTTGATTGGTCATAGTGTGTGAAAACTCCAACTTTAGTACAACGCAATATATTGTATTATTCAAAGGAAACCATACCATAGAAGTTTGGGTTGTTACATTCTACCCTCCTTCAAATAATTTGATTCTCAAAATTTCTAGAATATTACTGCATAAAATGATTCGAATCGTTCTTCATCATAAGTTTCTTGGGTTCCCACCTTGCATCATCTGTCTTATTATTTCTCCATGGATCTTTTTCCAGATGACTCATCTAGTTTCTCAACACTTGTTCCCTAGTATCATGAATCATGACATGCTCTTCACAATATGATAGATCATTTCATGTTCAATTTTCATGTAGGTGAGTACATGTGTTGGGTCAAGAAAGTATTTTCTTAATAGTAATACATGGAACACAACAAGAACATTGGATAGACTTCGAGTCATTGACAAATGATAAGATAAAAGTCGAATTATTCAATAAATTCGAATTGTCTAATGTACCTGGGACTTAATTTACCCTTATTACCGAAACGTATAACACCCTTCCATGGGGATACGTTCCTGAAAACAAGATCTTTTACTTGAAATTCCAAATATTTCCTTCAGTTATCAGAATAGCTCATTGTCTTACAGTGAGTTAGTTTGACGTGGGTTTGGATAACCTTCATCATTCCCATTATTTCCTCAACAAGTTCTAGGCCTATGAGTTTTCATTCACCAACATAATCCCAAAAAGTTTTTATGTGACATTTATTTATATATAATGCTTTATATGGTTCCATCTGAATATTTTAATGGACTCTAATGTTATAGTATAATTATACTAGAGGTAAATACTGATCCCACATACCATGAAAGTAATGTGAGCAAGATCTCAACATTTATTCAATGGTTTTAATAGTCTGTTATAATTTTCCATCAGTTCGATGGTGGTAGGAACTACTCAAACGATTTTTAGTATCCATGGCCTTCTGAATACTTTTCTGTAATCTTGATGTAAAATGGGGATCACAATCATAAACAATAGATAGGGGTCCACCATGAAGTCTTACATCATCATTAATGTACAGTCTTTCTAACCGTTCAAGTGGTAAACATTCATTTATAACAAGAAAATGTGCTGACTAGGTAGAAAGATCAATAATGACCCATATTTCATAATTCCATCTACGTGTCTTTGGTAGCCCCATGACAATGTCCATCGTAGTATCATCCCATTTCCACTTAGGTATGGGAAGAGGTTGCATGACTCCTCCAGGATGTTGTCTTCCATACTTAACCTGTTGACAAACCGTACATCATGACACATAATCAACAATATCCCTCTTCATTTTTTCCCACCTAAAATGTTTTTTTTTTCAAATCAATATACATCATAATTCAATCATAGTGTATATAGAAATTGGATCTATGTGAATCATCCAACGATTCCATTTTTATATCAGGTATATCGGGAAAAATATGTCTCTTCCCAACATTAAAAATTCCATCATCATATAAAAAGTCACTCAATCTCCCATCATTCACTGCATTAATCTTCTTTTGAAACTCCTCATTGTCATTCTGAGAACACATTATCATTACTGGTAAAGATGATTAAGAAACCATTTGAAATTGTATCGATGTTTCAGCTTCCATTATTATTCCCATATCTATATTTACTAGATCTATGAAAATAGGAACCCTATCAACTCACATTTTGTTAAAAATCAATGATCCTTTCTACTCAAAGAATATGCCACCTTATTTTCTTTCCGTGGGTTTTAGTTTATAGTTCAATCATATACCTTATATAGTTCAAGCAATCATGTTTGCATCCTGTTGAGTTCTTTCTGTGAGAAAATATACTCCACGATCTTGTGATTAGTATAAATCTCACATTTTCCACCATAGAGATAGTGTCTCCATATATTCAACGAAAATATTTCAGCTTCTAACTTTAGATCATTAGTGGGATAGTTTTGATCATGTTTTTTAGCTGTCGTGATGCATATGAAATAACTCTATCATTCTGCAAACGGACACAACCTAGTACATTTTTTTGAAGAATCACTATAAATAACAAAGCCATAATTCCATAATGGTAGATTCAAGATAAGATAATAGACTAATATTCTCATCAATTCTTCAAAACATTCTTCACACTATTTTTTCCAAACAAATTTATACTATATACGTGTAATCTTGGTCAATGGGTTAGCCAATCGAAAAAAATTCTGGATGAAATGTTAGTAAAAACCTTCTAAGACAATAAATCTTCGTAACGTAGTTATACTCAACGATGTTGTACATTCATGGTTTGCCTTGTTCATTGAAGGATTAATAGTGATTCCATCCTTAAAGACAATATGTCTAAGAAAATAGATCTCTGGAAGCCATAATTCACACTTTCTAAACTTACCATAAAATTCATTTCTTCTTAGGGTTTTCAGAATATTGCACAGATTAATTTCATGATCTTCATAGCTTTTTGAGTATACCACGATATCATCAACAAATACAACTAAAAATTCTTCAAGATATAACATGAAATTTTTGTTCATTATATACCATAAGACATAGGGTGCATTTTTCAATCCAAAAGGCTTTACTCTACACACTTAATTCATGTACCTTGTTCGAAATGAGGTTTTTGGAATGCCTTCCTTATTCACACGCAATTTATGATTTTCCATTTTATTTTAGATCTTTGGAAAATATGTATCTCCATGAATTTGGTCAAATAAGTAATCAATTTGAGTTAGGGGCTACATTTTCTTTATTTTTAAAACATTGATCTCCTAGTTGCCAATGTACAACCTCATAGATCCATCATTATTTTTACCAAAAAGAACATGTGCTCCCCAAGGATAAATAATAGGGAGAATAAATACTTTATTACTCAATTCCTCTAGTTTTTTTAGTACCATTAATTCAATAGTTTCTATTCAATATGGGGTCTCCAATGTGGGCCTTGAACCAGCAATTAAATCAATGTAAAACTCAATTTCTCATTCTGGAGGATGTCCTTGTAAATTATCTTAGAACACATCAACATATTCTTGTACAATTTGTATGTACTATACTAAAAAATTATTTTCCCCACCCAATGGTTATTTCATTTTGTTCCTTTGAAATAATAGAATTCAGTAGAGATACTGGTGGTGGATCTAGATAAGAATTAGGTGGCGACATTTTTGCTCTAAATATAAGGTACTCCTTATCATAATCAAAAATTGAAACCTCCTTCTTTTTAAATAAATTTTCATATCATGG
Organism: Viscum album; assembly: GCA_963277665.1. Lineage (NCBI taxonomy): Eukaryota > Viridiplantae > Streptophyta > Magnoliopsida > Santalales > Viscaceae > Viscum > Viscum album. Next base: position 1,667,012,234 of record OY728137.1, read on the forward strand.
TCCAAAATCAAATACATACTGAGGAATATATCAAATTTAATCATGGATATGACATTGATATTAGTGGATAAATAACATTTATTTTCCCAGATGGGGACTGATTCCCCAAATTTTGTTGCAGTTATATTTCCCCTTAATAGTTTTTACTGACAACTCCCTTGTAATATCATATTGAAAATAATTAATTTTCTTAAAAATCTGGGAAGTTATAAAACAATGCAGTGATCCAGTATCAAATAAATCATTTGCTAAACATGAGGAAACCATTAAATTACCTACCATACAATCTTACAAAGCTTCAACCTCAGTAGTAGTGATCGCATATGCTTGGACTAGCTCCCTTGGCCTATTCTGAGGAAAGATTCCTTAAAACATAGGACATTTATTTCCAAAATTCCACATTTTAAAACAATTGTAGTATTCAAAATTAACACCCTCTTTCTTTCCCTTCCAATCAAGAGCTTGGTGGCCTGATTCAACACACCATTAATAGACTCCCATAACCTATAGGCATGTACCAGGGTGTTTTTTACAACATTTAACACATGATGGATATATAACTTTTCCCCTCTTCCCCTTATTTACATTTACATATTTTCATTAGATCAATTCTTCTATTGATTTTCATTAATTTCTTAAGATGTAGAGAATTAATTTTACCTCTTGAAATCTCATGCGGAAATATATTTATATACTGAGAAGGATTGTGATACCACTGCTCATCGAAGAAATGGTTTTAACCAATAGAATATTCGATCAATCATACTCCATTGGTTATGTATATAATCTTCACCATACATGTAAAAGTTGTAAAGTTAGCCTCATTCTTTGATACATTATTATCATCCTTTTTCCCCAGATTGATAAATTGTCATTCCATATCAGCTCGATGGACATGAGGAAAGTATCTTTCTAATAAAAAAATAATTAAAGATGCTCCATTCTGTATTTGATACTTCTTCATATTCCTTTGGGTTTTTAATTAACGACCAAAATTCATTTTCATGTCTCATGAGGCGATAAACTACCATGACCACTTTTTCTCTTTCGCGACTACCATAATAATGAAATATTTTCTCAAAGGAACTTATCCATTTCATAGCTACAAATGTATTTCTAGTCTCATGGAATGTAGGAGGTTGTTGACTCATGAAGCTGCCTATCATTGATTATCCACGTTGAGCATCATGGTGCTCCATACAGAAAATGTTATTATTCATAACCTGAGTGAGTTGTCCCAGTATGATGATAATCTAAACAGCACCAGTCGAATATCCAACTTCTCAATAAGTATATTGAGTAGGATTGAAATCCCTACATTAATTACATTCGTTGGTACAGTTTCCATTTCTTCCAATAGGATTAATTTTTAAACAATGACATACACTAGATTCGTTTAGGAATCACAATACATAATTCCAAAAATGAAAAACACTTAACATAATTTGAGATATATATGAATATAATCCATAATAAAAATAATTTTTTATCAGAGGAGGTATATACCCATAAATCAATCACAATAGTTTGTATATAAAATGTTAATTATCCTAAGCATTTCCCTATGGAGTGTCATAACCAAGATTGAATCAAGGCCCATTTCCATGTATAAGGATAACCCGGGTGAAGCCCAAAAATCTTTGTCAGAGTTTTCACTCAAAGGTACATCAATTATAGAGATACATATACCTACCAGTATCCGAACATGGATATATTTCACAAAAAAATAAAAAATATGTACATTATCAAAATTCAAGGAAGTTGTTCTATACTAATCCTTAATGTTTATCTTAGTGTAATTTTCTCTAATTATAGTTTTTTTAAATCTAGCTTCCAAGGTTTGTACTAATATTCTTCTGATACAAACTGTACTTCCCTAACCCTAGTTACCTAGAGTTGGTGCATTATTACCTAACATATGCATGATCATAGGGGATCAAGTCTCGAACATCTGACCAGTTTAGTATGATTTGAATAACTAGATAAATACATATGTTTTAAGTTACATCATGAGATAAAAACAACAACAACATTTTTACCCATTGAACACACATATATCCCTTAGCCTATCCCTACAGGTCAACCGTAAAAAACTTATTCACATCCTATAGAAAATAAAACCTAGAAAGGGGTGAACTTAGATGCTCTTTAAGTATAAAAATATAGCAGAATCATTCCCAAATAATCATAAACATTATAGGAAGTTTATAAAACAATAACATAAGACTTTTAAACCTAAAATTCTGCATAATTTGGCAAATATAAATCAAATAATTCCATTTACTAATTCAATGAATATAATACTAGTCAAATAAGAACATGCAATATCAATTTTCAAATTAATAATAATTGAATGCATAATGCTGGAGATCGTAACCACACAGTCCAGGCCTCGTGCCAAGACTATAAATAAGATTTTATCAAGGCCTTGTACCAAGATTATAGTTTCTATCGTTAGACCAACTAATTCATCAAGGAGCTATAGAGAGGTCCTCCTGTCACATACTAATTCCAAATCATTCTTCATATGAAAAGATTCAAATATAAAATAAAATTTCTTATTAAAATTATCATATGAAATTTTAATACATTTTCCACAATCCATGAATGGTTTAAAAATAACAAATCCACATTAAAATAAATCACAAAACCTTCCATACAATAAGGAATATTTTATCATAATAAATAAACTTCAATCAAGTGTAAAATCATTCAATAAATGTTCACATTGATAAAATCAAAACCATTTGAGAGACATATCTCTTTATATTTTCAAATAATTTTAATATCACATTATTATAAATGAACAAATTTATTTTTAAAAAATTATTATAAGCTTTTATGGAAAGTATCTATTGTGTTATAATGGCAAAAAATAGCCCCACTCATCATAATTTAGAAAAATTATTTTCCTTAATTTTGTTGAAAAGCTCATAAAGGACCTTGTTTGGAAAACAATGGAATGATTCCTTTATAAAAATATTATAAAAATCAAAAAATGATATAAATAAATTTATCCCATATTCAATAAAATAGTAAATCTGATTTGAAATAAAATTTTAAGAATCATGGAGGTGGATGATGAAGAGGTCCTAGTAGATATTCACGTATAAACAACCTCTGATAATGAAGATATTGTACAATTAACCTTTATATTATAATTTTCTTTTATTAAGGGTACGTTAACCTCATGTATAACAGTTAAATCACTATTATTAAATTATAAAATAACCAAATACATAAATATGCTATCATATATGACCATCCAGTATTAAATTATTAATAATATTTATGTTGTATCATTGTTTCGGGAGTTAACTAATTCGTTCTACTTTATATTCATTTTTAAGTAAGCCATGTTTGTTATTGATAGGATGTATTTGATAATTATACTGAATTATACTATGTTATGAGGAATTTTATTTATTCATTAAAAGAAAATTTTTCATGAATGATTATGATGGGGAATGAATTTCATTGTGTTCGTGGAGACGGTAATCCGTACATACGCATGAGCGACAATATCATTCAATTGATTGTGAAATTGTATGAAATTTGATGGTATATCATATATAAAGAATAATTAACATGTTATATTTATTATTTACATCCATTATACTAATTATTATACACTTCCGAATAATTATGTTTTTGAATATCAAACTACACAACGATGTTGATATGGTAAGTCGTTTGTACGAACATATGGTGACTAGTCATTCATGTGATGGATAGAATAATGAATAGAGTTGTACTATATTTATAATTAAATCACAGTATGTATAAGGTAATGTATTTATTTTTTTTATGGAAACAACAATGAAAGAGGAAGTGAAAGAAGAATAGAACATTGAAAGAGGTAGGGAAATTATTACTTCTTTTTTCGAGTGTTTCATTTTGAGTTGATCAAAAGTTCTACATAAGTTGTAACACCCCAACCCCAGTTACCCAGAGTCGGTGTATTATTTCGTAACATTGGCATGATCACAAAAGATGAAGTCTTGAAAGACCGATTAGTTAAGTAGCCTTGGAAATTCTAGATACATTCATAAATGTTACATTACATCATAAAGTGAAAAAATACAGTAACAAAGTCTCCATAGTCCACACTCATATCCTCTTCTGACTATCCATACAGGTCATTCATAAAATAGTTCTTCACATCCTGGAAAATATTAAAACATTGAAATGGGTGAGCTCAGATGCTCAGTAAGGATAACAATATTGCGGAAGCTTTAATAAATAAACATTAACATTTAAGGCAATGTATAACTAAAACAAATGCCTTTTTAAACATGATCTTCAGCATAATATGGAAAAAATAAAATGAAATAATGCCATTTACTTACTCACATGGATATTCTAGTAGTCAAATAATCACATGCAATATCAATAACCAGTTTCATAATGATGGAATGCATAATGGCAGACTATCATAACCACGTAGCCAAGGCCTCGTGCCAAGACCGCAAATAATATTTTTTCAAGGCCTCGTTCCAAGACACTAGTTTGTCTCATGAGACCTACCGATGCATCAAAGAGCTATAGCGGGCTCCACCCGTCACTTATTAAGCCCAATGTATTCCTCATATGAACATGTTTAAACATATCATAAACAATAACATAATCGTATCACATAAATCATGCATAAAGAAAACATAAAATGTCCACATTTAAATCACAAGATATCAATACAACACATTGATATAATAAAAACACTTTCAAACCCATTTCAAATACCAAAATAAAAAAAAAATTAAATCTTTGTATTTATTTTTCATTTAAAAAAAGTTATGGCTTGTAGAGGAAGCCGAAACTCAAATAATGGTCACGGCGGCGGAGAAGTCGTTGTCGCCGCATACGTACGGCAAGAAAAACATTCCTTTATGTCAATTAGTAAAACGCTTCGTATAAAAAAGATTCCTTTTGAATAAACTTAAAAGTCAAAGGGGTTTATACACCGTATAAAAGAAAGTTGTCTATAAAACCAAATATGCCTTAATGAAAGGAGATTGAGACGAAGTCCTTACAAAGATCATTTTTAAAATAAAATAGATCTATTATGTGTATTCACTATAAGTACACATAAATAATGTACAGATACATGATATGACATAATAATATCATGATATAATTTGAAAATAGGAGATTAACCCAAAGAATGGAAATTATGTTAAGAAATTCCCTTACCTCGTGTCCGACTTGACTGGACCACTCTTTAACCTCCTAAATAATAAACTAGAGTCAGTCTCTACCTTCTTAAGAACCTTTTAAAGTTCATTATTCCTTTATATATCTTATTACCATGTCATGAACATTATGTAATTATTTAAGTTTATAACTGTCGTTTTGTCAATCTTAGGTACTTGAGTCAAAAATAAACTTCTTATAATTACACTTTGTTCATGTGGTAAAATATACATTATATCCATAATTATATTCATGATTTATATATAATATACATCATATATATCCAGTATATACATTCATTTATAATATTACATAACATTTAGAGGTATGAAATGAAATGCATCGTTCATGGAGACGGTAAGCCGTACGTACGCATGAACGCTACTTCAATTTCTATTTCGTATTTAATGGAATGAAATAATAATATTATAAATTTTTATTATAATTACAGTATAATATCATATATAATATCATTTACTCCATCCTTTATACATCTCACATATGGCATTAACGACTCAAATCTCTTTGTAGGGGCGGTAGTCCGCACTTCCTAAAATGAAATTATCGCGTTTACCCAAAATGGAAATCATAAAGTATGCCATAAATGAGAAATACAGAAGCATAAGGAAAACATAAACATAATATATATATCATATATTAAAATAGTTTCATCAAAATTTCCACCATTAGAGGTGTTAAAAGAATATTGAACAATCATCGTTTCGTGAGGCAGTATTCCGCCACCCACAGAAACAGTATGTTCTTTAACCTTTAGACGAAGGTGTGTGTAAGTATAAATAAAATAATTATCATAAAAACATTATAGTATATTGTAGATACTGGTGTTGTTATAAAATAAAGTAATAAAAATAGTTAAGGGGTTGGAGAAGAAAAATAAAACAAAAGAACATAAAAGAAGACATTACCTTAAAATCGGGTAACTCTTTTTGATTTGAGCCAAAGGCTTACTTGGGAATAATTATGCCCAAATTGAGGCTTCTAGGAGTAAGAGAGGGAATTTTAGAGAGTATTTGTGCAGAGTTTGGCCAAGCAAAATGGCTTTGAAGGTGTGAATAAGGTGGTAGTGGTGGGGGCCTTTTATAAGAGGAGAGAAGGGGCACTCTTGGAAAGATTGAAATGTTACTTTATTATGAAATGATTTTTCGGATTCTAAAGGTCCCACACTTATATATTTCATTGATAAGGTGATAAGGGTTCTAAATATACTCATAAAATAGGTTTTTAAAAAGTTTATGTCTTAGATTTTACCTTATCTTTTCATTTTATTTAAATCGTTAATTAATGAGGTAATCGCTGCATCATCATGGTGTCATAAATAATTTAATTTATTTAATGTCTAAAAATTATTAAAAAAATATCATCATGTAGGAAATATTTTTATATTTCTAATGAATATTTATAGTCAAAACTATGACTTTTATAGCCCCATTTGAAAATTATTTTAGTAAAACAACTCATGTTTGTTACATTTTTATTTTAACATTAAATAAAAAGTTTTTAATGTCATTTTCCTACCAAAGTTTCTCCATGGGGTCCCAAAGATCACCCATGAATTTTCTTGGACGTCCATGACTCATCCAATAGGGGTAGGACAAGTGTAAAGGTATTTTCATATTTTTATAATATCATTTTTACCATAAATTTCACTAATTAGCTTTAGTCGCGATTAATTAAACTTAAAAGTTACTATTCACCGAAAAATTATTTTTACCCCATTGAACCACATTTTACTTCCTAATGACAACCATGTATATTTGATTTTTGAAAATAAAATCACATAAGTGGTATTGTTTCATTTAAACGAAAAATCAGTTTTTTAACTACCACTTAGTGGTTTCACTATTCATAAAAAATTGACGTTTTTCAGAACGATGCCAAAATTTCACCCTAAGCTATAATTGATATTCCGAATTCAAAAATTATGTCTATTTTAAAAAATTCCAAACATATAAGTTGCATTAACTAATTTTATAATTAATTCCCGCTGTCACAACAAATAGCGTGTTTATAAGAAACAATATATATCAAAAGATTGACAATTGTTTATGTCCAATTTCAAAGTGAAATTAATTCTAATGAAAACCATTGGATAAAATGGTAAAAATATATTCTAAATATACTTTAAAACCACTCAATATTATAATTTATCACTATAAATTATTTTGATTAATAAATTTGTTTTTAAGTATTTTTCACTATTCAAAAAATATTGGAAGTTCTCAGAAAAATACCCAAAATTCAACGTAGGCTAATTTCGATAATTCGAATCCAAAAACGAAGTCCATTTGTCAAGATAAAATTTATAAAATTTCAAAAATTAGGTAATACTATTCATAACGGCTACTTTGATTGGTTGAGGTGTGTGTTATAACTCGAAGTTGCGTACAACACACACTACTATATTATTCAAAGAGAGGTGTACCGTGGAAGCTTGGGTTGTTACATTCTCCCCACCTTCAAATAATTTTGTCCTCGAAATTTCATATAATATCACTGTATAAAATGACTCTAGTGATTCTTCATCATAAGTTTCTTGGGTTCCCATGTTGCCTCCTCCATCTTATGGTTTCTCCATAGAACTTTTACCAGACGAGTTTTCCGGTTTCTCAACACTTGTTCTCTTGTATCAAGAATCCTGACGGGCTCTTCGCAATAAGACAGATCGGGTTCCATTTCTAATTCCTCATAGGTGTGTACATGCATTGAGTCAGGCATGTATTTTCTCAACAGTGATACATGGAATACATCATAAACTTTGGAGAGACTTGGCGGCATTTACAAACGGTAAGATACAGCCCCAATTCGTTCTAGAATATTGAAGGGTCCGATGTACCTGGGACTCAATTTACCCTTCTTACCGTAACATATAACTCCCTTCCATGGAGATACCTTCAAGAAAACATGATCTCCAATATGAAATTCCAAATCCTTCCTTCGGTTGTCGGCATAGCTCTTCTGCCTACTTTGAGCTGCTTTGATGTGGTTTTGGATTACTTTCACCTTTTCCATCATTTCCTCCACCAGTTCTAGGACTACAAGTTTTCTTTCACCAATGTCATCCCAACTAGTTGGTGTGCGACATCTCTTTCCGTATAACGCTTAATATGGTGCCATATGAATACTTGAATGGAAGCTATTATTATAGGAAAATTCTACCAGAGGTAAATATTGATCCCACATTCCTTGAAAGTCAAGTGTGCATGATCTCAACATGTCTTCTAAGGTTTGAATAGTTCTTTCTGATTGTCTATCTGTTTGAGGGTGGTAAGCAGTGCTCAAATGAAGTTCAGTATCCAAGGCCTTCTAAAGACATTTCCAGAATCTTGATGTAAAACGAGGATCACGATCCGAGACAATCGACAGGGGTACTCGATGAAGTCTCCCAACTTCATTAATATACAGTCTTGCTAGACGTTCAAGTGGTAGATCATCCCATATAGCAAGAAAATTTGCTGACTTCGTGAGACGATCAACAATGACCAATATTGCGTCATTTCTTCTAGGAGTCTTTGGTAGTCCCATGACAAAATCCATCGTAATATTATCCCATTTCAACTCAGGTATGGTAAGAGGTTGCAATACTCCACCAGACAGTTGCCTTCCAGCTTTCACTTGTTGACAAACCATACATCTTGACACAAAATCAGCAATCTCCCACTTCATGTTGTCCCACCAAAAATGTCCCTTTAAATCTCCATACGTTTTGGTGCTCCTATGGTGTATATAGAAATTGGAACTATGAGAATCATCCAACAATTCCCTCTTTAAATCAGGTATATCGGGAACACAAAGTCTCCTCTCAAATTTCAAAATTCCATCTGCATACACAAAGTCACTCAATCGCCCATCATTTACAGCTTTAATCTTCTTTTTCAACTCTTCATCATTGGCATGAGAACACTTTATCCTTTCTAGTAAAGATGGTTTGGAAACCATTTGAAAAAAATTTGATGTTTCACACTCCATGGTGATTCCCATATCCATCTTTACTATATCCATGAAAATAGGATCCCTTTCCACTCTCATCATGTTCAAAACTCCATGATCTTTTCTACTCAAAGCATCTGTAACCTTATTTACCTTCCCTGGGTGGTAGTGTATCATGCAAACATAATACTTGAGTAGTTCAAGCCATCACCTTTGCCTCATGTTGAGTTCTTTTAGTGAGAAAATATATTTCAAACTCTTGTGATCGGTATATATCTCACATTTTTCACCATAGAGATAATGTCTCTATATCTTCAATGCAAAGATTACAGCAGCTAACTCGAGATCATGAGTAGGATAGTTCTGCTCATGAATTTTTAGCTATTGTGATGCATAGGCAATAACCCTATCATTCTGCATAAGTACCCAACCAAGTCCTTTCATTGATGCATCACTATAAATAACGAACTCATCATTCCCTGATGGTAGAGTGAATATAGGAGCGTTGACTAATATTCTCTTCAGTTCTTCAAAACATTCTTCACACTCTTTTGTCCGGAAAAATTTAACCCCTTTACGTGTGAGCTTCGTTAATTGGTTAGCCAATCGGGCAAAATTCTGGACAAAACGTCGATAATAACCTACCAAACCAATAAAGCTGTGTACCTCAGTTATACTCGTCGGTGCTGGATATTCTTGGATTGCCTTGGTCATAGAAGGATCAATGGAAATTCCATCCTTAGAGACAATATGGCCAAGAAAAGAAATCTTCTGAAGCCAGAATTCACATTTGCTAAACTTCCCATATAATTCATGCCTTCTAAGAGTCTTCAAGATAATGAGCAAGTGATTTTCATGATCTTCGTAGCTTCTGGAGTACACCAAGATATCATCAATAAATACCACCACTTAATCATCAAGATATTCCTTGAAAACTTTATTCATTAGATCCATGAATACAGAGGGTGCATTAGTCAATCCAAAAGGCATTACTGTAAACTCGTAATGCACGTACCTTGTTTGAAATGCTGTCTTCAGAATGTCTTCCTTCTTCACACACAACTGATCGTATCCCGATCGAAGGTCAATCTTTGAAAAGTATTGAGATCCATGCAATTGGTCAAATAAATCATCAATGTGAGTTAGGGGATAGTGTTCTTTATTGTTATAGAATTGATCTCCCTGTAGTCAACGCACAACCTCATAGATCCATCTTTCTTTTTAACAAAAAGTACCGGGGCTCCCCATGGAGAAACACTAGGGAGAATAAATCCATTATTACTCAATTCATATAGTTGTTTCTTTAGTTCAGCTAATTCCACAGTGGCCATCCTATAAGGGGTCTTCGATATAGGCCTTCATCCAGGAATTAAATCAATGGAAAACTCAACTTCTCATTCTGGAGGATGTCCAGGTAAATCTTCTGGAAACACATCTTCATATTCTTTCACAATAGGTACATCATCTATTTTAACATTACATTCCTCTCCCTTAGTCATTTCATTCTCTTCCTCCCCAATAATTGAATTTAGTTGAGATAATGGGGGTGGATCTAAATAAGAATTAGGTGGTGAAGATTCTTCTATAAAAATAAGGTGTTCCTTATCATCATCATCAAAAATCGTAACCTCCTTCTTCATACATTAAATCTTTGCATCATAGTCTGAAAGCCAATCCATACTGAGGATTATATGAAACTCAATCATAGGTATGACAATGATATCATCGGATAATGAGCAGTTATGTTCTCTAATGGGGAATGATTCAAAAAAAATTGTGGCAATAATAGTTCCCTTAGGAGTTTTGACTGACAATTCTCTTGTTAAATCAAATTGGAAATATCTAATTTTCTTAGCAAACTGGGAAGATATGAAACAATGCGATGATCCAGAATCAAATAATTCATTTGCTAAACTTGTGGAAACCATTAAATTACCTGCCACCACATCTTTCGGAGCTTCAACCTCAGCAGTAGTGATTGAATAAGCTTGGCCTTGATCCCTTGGCCTCTTCGGAGGTAAGTTCCCCTAACGCATAGGAATTTCATTTGCATAATGTCCCATATCTCTACAATTACAGCATTCCACATTGATAGAAACTTTATTTCCCTAGCAATCATGAGCTTGGTGGCCTTTTTCACCACACTTGTAACAGACTCTCATTCCCTTCAAGCAAGTACCGGGGTGTTTCTTTCCACATTTACTGTAGGACTGGAATTCAACTCGTCCCTTCTTCCCCTTATTTCCATTTCCATATTGATTATAAGATCTCTTCTTTTATTGCATTGCTTTAAAGTCATAAGACTTAGAGAATTCCGTTTCCGTCTTGATAGCACACGAGACAATATCTTCGTATGATGAGAAGGTTTGTGAGACTAATGCTCGACAGAGAAATGGTTTTAACCCATAAAAGAAATGATCAATCTTACTTCTTGGGTTACGTATATAATTTGCAGCATGCCTCACTAACCCTGTAAAGTTAGCCTCATAATTTGTGACATTCTCATCCTCCTTCTGCCTCAGACTCAGAAATTTCCTTTCCATATATGCTCGATGGTCATGTGGAAAGTATTTTTCGAAGAAAATTTCCTTAAACTCCCTCCATTCCATACTTGATACTCCTTCATCTTCCTTTGTGTTTTGAATTAGCGACCACCATTGATCAGCATCTCTATTGAGGTGGTAGACTGCCATGACAACCTTCTCCCTTTCGATACTCCCCAAGGCATGGAATATTTATTCTAAGGAGTTTATCCATTGCTCAGCTACTAATGTATTTGGACCCCATTAAATGTTGGCAGTTGTTACCTCATGAAGCAGTCTAACATTGATCCTCCACGTTGCAGATTAGGGTGCTCCATACGAGTAAGGTTATTATTCATAACCTGAGTGAGTTGTCCCTGTATGGTAATAAGTTGATCAGCACCAGTTGTATCTCCAGCTCCACAATAATTATCTTGAGCAGGAGGGTAATCCCTACACGGAGTGCGTGCATTGATACGGTTTCCATTCCTCCCACTATGTGCCATTTCTAAACAGTGGCATAAACTAGATTAGTTTATGAATTAATATACATAATTCCATACTTGTAAAAAACTTAACATAAATTGAACTATTTATGGATATAATCCATAATCATAAAAAGAAATGTTTTCTTTGAGGAAGTATATACTCATAAACCTTTCATAATGGGTTTTTAAAGAAAATGGGAATTATCCGAAGCATATCCCCCGTGAGTGTCATAACCAAGAGTGCAGCAAGGCCCGTTGTCGTGCACCAGTTCCCGTTCGAGTCTAGCTCAAAGCTGTGTTTTTGGGTTTTACCCCTAGGTACATCTGTGCTAGAGCCACCTCTACCTGCTCGTATCCAGAGAGGGATGTATTGCTCAGAAAGGTCACAAAATCTCTACAACAACAAAATTCCCGAAAGTTCTTCTATACTAATCCTCAAAGTCTATCTTTGGGTTCTGTGCTCTAAACAGAGTTTATCTAAATCTAGATTCCAAGGTTAGAACTAAACTGCCTCTAATACCAACTGTAACACCCCGACCCCAATTACCCAGAGTCGGTGCATTATTTCGTAACATTGGCATGATCAAAAAAGATAAAGTCTCGAAAGACCGATTAGTTTAGTAGCCTTGTAAACGCTAAATACATTCATAAATGTTACATTACATCATAAAGTGAAAAACTAAAATAACAAAGTCTCCATAGTCCACACTCTTATCCTCTTCTGACTATCCCTGCAGGTCATTCATAAAATACTTCTTTACATCCTGGAAAATATTAAAACATTGAAAGGGGTGAGCTCAGATGCTTAGTAAGGATAAAAATATTGCGGAATCTTTTATAAATAAACATTAACATTTAAGGCAATGTATAACTAAAACAAAATCCTTATTAAACTTGAACTTCAGTATAATATGGAAAAAATAAAATTAAATAATTCCATTTACTTACTCACATGGATATTCTACTAGTAGAATAATCACATGCAATATCAATAACCACTTTCATAATAATGGAATGCATAATGCCAGACTATCATAACCACGTAGCCAAGGCCTTGTGCCAAGACCACAAATAAGATTTTGTCAAGGCCTCGTGCCAAGACACTAGTTTGTCTCATGAGACCAACTGATGCATCGAGGAGCTATAACGAGCTCCACCCGTCACTTATTAAGTCCAATGCATTCCTCATATGAATAGGTTTAAACATATCACAAACCATAACATAATAGTATCACATAAAACATGCATAAATGAAACATAAAATGTCCACATTTCAATCACAAGATATCAATACAACACATTGATATAATAAAAACACTTTCAAAACCATTTTCAATACCAAAATAAAAGAAAATTAAAACATTGTATTTATTTTTCATTTAAAAAAAGTTATGGCTTGTAGAGGAAGCCGAAACTCAAATAATGGTCATGGCGGTGGAGAAGACGTTGTCGCTGCGTACGTACGACAAAAAAAACATTCCTTTTTGTCATTTAGTAAAACTCTTCGTATAAAAAAGATTCCTTTTGAATAAACGTAAAAGTCAAAGGGTTTTATACACCGTATAAAAGAAAGTTGTGTATAAAACTAAATATGCCTTAATGAAAGGAGATTGAGACGAAGTCCTTACAAAGATCATTTTTAAAATAAAATAGATCTATTATGTGTATTCACAATAAGTACACATAAATAAAGTACACATATAATATATGACATAATAATATCATGACATAATTTGAAAGTAGGATATTATCCCAAATAATTGAAATTGGGTTAAGAAATTCCCTTACCTCGTGTCCGACTTGACTCGACCGCTCTTTAAACTCCTGAATAATAATATAGAGTTAGTCTATACCTTCTTATGAACATTTTCATGTTCATTATTCTTTTATATCATTTATTACCATGTCATGAACCTTATGTAATTATTTAAGTTTATAACAGTCGTTTTGTCGATCTTAGGTACTTGAGTCAAAAATAAACTTCTTATAATTACAAATTGTTCATGTGGAGAAATATCCATTATATGCATAATTATATTCATGATGTATATATCATATAAATAATATATATCTATTATATACATTCATTTATAATATCACATAACATTTAGAGGTATGAAATGAAATGCACCGTTCGTGGAGACGGTAAGTCGTACGTACGCATGAACGCTACTTTCATTTCTATTTCATATTTAATGGAATGAAATCATAGTAGTATAAAGTTGTATTATAATTACAGTATAATATCATATATAATATCATTTACTCCATCCTTTATACATCCTACATATGGCATTAACGATTCAAATCACTTTGTGGGGCCGGTAGTCCGCACATCCTAAAATGAATTTACTGTGTTTACTCATAATGGAAATCATAAAGTATGCCATAAATGAGAAATACATAAGCATAAGGAAAACATAAACATAATATATATATCATATATGAAAATATTTTCATCAAAATGGCCATGATTAGAGGTGTTAAAAGAATATTAATCAATCATCATTTCGTGAGGCAGTATTTCGCCACCCACAGAAACAGTATGTTCTTTAACCATTAGATGAAGGTGTGTGTAAGTGTAAATCAAATAATTATCATATAAACATCATAGTATATTATATATACTATTGTTGTTATAAAATAAAGGAATAAAAAGAGTTTACGGGGTTGGAAAAGCAAAATAAAACAAAAGAACATAAATGAAGACATTACCTTAAAATCGGGTAACTCTTTTTTATTTGAGCCAAAGGCTTCCTTGGGAAGAATTATTCCCAAAGTGAGGATTATAAGAGTAATAGAGGGATGTTGAGAGATTATTTGGGCAGAGTTGGGCCGAGACAAAAGGCATTGATGGTGTGAATAAGGTGGTAGTGGTGTGGGCCTTTTATAAGAGGAGAGAAGGGGCACTCTTGGAAAGATTGAAATGTTACTTTATTATGAAATGATTTTTCGGATTCTAAAGGTCCCACACTTATATATTTCGAGTTCAAGGTGATAAGGGTTCGAAATCTACTCATAAAATAGGTTTTTGACAAGTTTATATCTTATATTTTACATTATCTTTTCATTTTATTTAAATTGTTAATTAATGAGGAAACCACTGCATTATCATGGTGTCATAAATAATTTAATTTATGTAATGTATAAAAATTATAAAAAAAATATCATGATGTATGAAATATTTTTATCTTTATAATGAATATTTATAGTCAAAAATATTACTTTTATAGTCCCATTTAAAAATTGTTTTATTAAAACAACTCATGTTTGTGACATTTTTATTTTTAAATTAAATAAAACGTTTTTATGTCATTTTCCTACCAATGTGGCTCCATGGGGTCCCCAAGTTGACCCATGGATTTTCTTGGTCATCCATGACTCATCCAATAGGGGTAGGACAAGTGTAAAGGTATTTTCATATTTTTATAATATCATTTTTACCTTAAATTTCACTAATTAGCTTTAATCGCGATTAATTAAACTTAAAAGTTACTATTCACCAAAAAATTATTTTCAACCCATTGAACTACATTTTACTTACTAATGAAAACCATGTATGTAGGATTTTTTAAAATCAACTCACAGAAGTGGTAATGTTTCATTTAATCGAAAAATCAGTTTTTTAACTACCTCTTAGTGGTTAAACTATTCATCAAAAAATGATGTTTTTCAGAACGATGCCAAAATTTAACCCTAAGATATAATTGATATTACATATTCAAAAATGATTTCTATTTTAAAAAATTCCAAACATATAAGTTTCATTAATTAATTTTATAATTAATTCCCGTTGTCACAACAAATAGCGTGTTTCTAAGAAACAATATATATCAAAAGATTGACAATTGTTTATGTCCAATTTCAAAGTGAAATTAATTATAATGACCACCATTGGATAAAATGGTAAAAATATATTCTAATTATACTTTAAAACCACTCAATAGTATAATTTATCACAATAAATTATTTTGATTAAAAAAGTAGTTTTTATGTATTTTTCACTATTCAAAAAAAAATTATTTTCTCAGAAAAATACCAAAAATTCAACGTAGGCTAATTTCGATATTCCGAATCCAAAAACGAAGTCCATTTAGAAAGATAAAATTTATAAAATTTAAAAAATTAGGTATTATGTTTCATAACGACTACTTTGATTGGTTGTGGTGTGTGTTAGAACTCACGGTTGCGTACAACACACGCTACTGTATTATTCAAAGAGAAGTGTACCGTGGAAGCTTGGGGTGTTACATAAGTCTCCTCTCTAATAAATGAAATACCTATATGTATAAAGGAGTGTTTATTATAGGATATTTATTTAGGGTTTGGCAGAGCCAAATGTCTAGGGAGGTTTCATTTTAAGAGAAGGGGATGTACCCTATTATAAGAGAGGTGAGGGTCACTTTAGGAAAAGATTGAAATAATATTTTATTATATGATAATATTCATTTTATAATGGCTCAAGAATGATTTTCTTCATGTATAAGGTGGGGATTGGTCGAAAACATCTCATCCAATTGGTTTTATATAGGTTTAGGTCACTATATTAACCTTATAATTTAGATTAAACTCTTAGATAAATTGTTTAACATTTTCAATGTATTCTTGTATTATTTTAATATATGGTTAGTAATATATCTATAAAAATACAATAGAATGCAATTGGGTTCATTATTTATATATATAACCTTATCTAAGTATTTTTTTTCCAAACCATAGATTTTAGAAATATTATATTAATTAAAAATACAGTATTTTTTAAATATCATATTTACATCAAAAATTGACACTATTTGGTATTTTTTTGAAAGTCATAAAAACATTAAAACTTCAAGTAAAATATATTAAATGTACCCTATAATGCCTAAATAACCTATAAAATTAGTATAATTCATCAAAAGTCTCAGTTTACATTTATTTGGATATTTATAATATCAATTATTTTAATCATTTCTTAACAATGTAATTACTCCATCATCATTGTATCATAAACATATTGAATTATTTAATTCATACAAATTATAAATAGAATACCATTATATTGGAAATATTTTTAATTTATAATGAATTTTTTTAGACTAATTTACCTTATATATAACTCAATATTAAAAAATGTTTGGTTATTAAACATTGAATTTAACACTTTTAATTCTTCATCAAATAAAATAATAATAAATGCCATTTACTAATTAAGGTGGAACCAAAGGATCATATTTTATTCCAAGGGAAGATTTTTTTCGAAAAAAAACTTATACAATTGAATTATGTCATGTGTTAGGGTAATTATAATATCATTTTTACCCTTAATTACCCTTATTAATTTTTTCCATCGTATATAAAAGTCAAAAGTTACTATTCATCAAAAACTATTTTTATCTTATAAAACAATATATAACCTACTTATGTGAACCATGTCTCTCGGAATATTTAAATTAAACTCATATAAGGGGTAATATTGGGTTTTTGCAAATTTACAAATGTTCCTAGATGGTGGGTAAAAGACGGTAAAAAGTTCAATAAAATTTTATATATCTAATATTATTATAAAATTACTCCAATGAATTACATTGGACATATATAGGTATTATGTATAAATTTTTACCTAATATAATTTTAAATAATATAAATAATTATTTGAATATGATTTTGGTTTTAGATAATAATACAGTTTTTGTCATAATTCCTCAAAAATAGAATTTTTTCATTAAAATACCAAAAATTCTCTCTAAACTAATTTCGATCTTCCAAATTCAAAAATTTCATCCATTTAGAAAAAATAAAATTTAAAAAATTTAAAAAAGTGTGTATTACAATTCGAAATGGATAGTTTTATTTGACATGGTGTGTAATGTCATGACCCACCTTCACCAAAAGAAGGGAAGGGACACCATATTTACAGGCCCAACCTTCTTAAAGTTGAGGGAGAGCTAATGACCCCTGAAATCTGCCTTCAATAGGTCCCAGAGTGGCTACCAGAACCAAGGTTATATAATATCACACAAAATGGAATGCATTACCCTTTTTAATTTGATAGGATCGAGAGAGAAGATAGAAACCCCAACAATACCAAATCGGAAAGTAAAGGTAAATAAAAAACTAACCAATTCTCATATGAATGTTCAACAATAAATGATACAAGCCAGAGAAATGTCAAAGGTAATGTACCAAGGAAAAGGAAAACGACAACAACAACTGCGCCAAGGTCCGTGCTAGTACAGTCCCGCACGATTTCTGAGGTCCTCCTGGAATCATGAACACAGTTTTATATACATTGGTTGAGCATACAAGTATACCCAGCAGGGAAAACCAAATACACTCATGCATAAGTGGGGAGGCATTCTAATGTCTTGTCAAAAAGGACATAACCAAATCCCCTAACAATGAAAACTATCCACCCAAGCCTCACCAAGGCACAATCCCCAAAGAACATAAGTCAAGTAATGTATTGTAATAGCACATTGATATTTGGGTACCCCATGCCACTTTCAAATTGGTTATTGAATACATCCTACGCATCGAACCAATCCCGCCATTCTCACCGCATTCCCACTGCCACACCCTCTCACACACACCTGTGCCACAACCTCACCGCAGTCCCACTGCCAAACCTCACCCGCACACACCTATGTCACAACCACTATCCCACCCACAGACACTTAGGCCAAAACTGCCATCTCGTAACCATGTCCGCAAACACCTGGGTTAGAACAACCACTACCACCCCCGAAGACACATGGGCCTCATATCGAAGATACTTGAGAAACAACCTGCCAGCAAACAACTAGGCCAACCACCACAACTACCCTGCCCGAAGATTCTTGGTCTAATAATTGACTTCAGGCCACTTCAGCCTGCCTGAAGAGTCGTGGGATATTCGGGAAAGTGAGCCAAAAAGAAACCAGTAACCAGCCACTCAGAGGATTGTTGGGAAAACACCATCCCCCATAAAATGGGGGTGTTCTGCATTATGTGATCAACTTGGGTGGGGAATGAATAAGAAACATAAAAACTATAGATATATGTATATGTAACAAGCACTTATCCCAACCTAGGGTTCCAAAAATCTAAGTACAAACACCCTTGTTACTATTCTTTCTTAATGGAAAGCACAACACTTGAGGCCATGTCACGAATCATTCCAAAAACCTATTCCCTATTTAACCCATTCATAGCACCATGTTCAAGTGATCCCATTTATGTCCTGAACTATAGGGAAACTAACAGGCATAACCAAGAACCAGGAAAAGAGAAATAGCCAAACAACAAATTAAGCATTCACACCTGGTTTTCTTGTGAAGTCACAACAACAAAGGGATAAGTGAAATCCCTCAAAGTACTAGAACCAAGGAAAAACTCACAAAAGTGATAAATGAGATCCCTCTAAGTACTGTAAAATAAAAGACCCAGGAGACACATCCCCATCTCCCCAAAACCAAGAACCAACGATTTCTCAATAATAAAGGATCCCACCCGAGTTTGTTTCATAGTAGATCAACCACACAACTTCAGATTGCCAACCAACAACTGTATGACAACAGAGGATCCCATTACTTTTCCATATATCCCACAAGTACCAAGAATAACAACACAATTAATACCAAACAGAGGGTAAAACTTCCAGGTTCAAGCACATCATTCATTATGTTCTTCTTTCTGTTTGTTAACCGGGGTGGTCACACAGGGATTCTTGTTTTACTGGACATCCATTCAAACCAACTGAGTTTAGGTGACTAACCAATTTCCATGATACAGTTATTTAGTCATCACAAAAGAAAAGGGTTTATTAGGAAACATGGAAAGACCACCACCGACCATGATTTTCAGTGAGCACTTGTCTATACAGTTCACAACACATATCAACAGAAAAGTGTACAATAGAACATCAATCACACCCCCTTCATTCTTAAAGTCCATTCATTATCATCATTATGTTTGGTTTTATCAATACCCACAGAAACTAAATAATTCCCACCCTACATGATTCACAACAAGGAATAATGAAGGAAACCCCTACATGGTTGATCAAACATCGAAGTTCTTCTCCATGCGCCAAGAACAGGGAAAAGAGCGACTTATAGGGTAGGGATGTCGGGAACTCCAAACGCACTAAGAAGAAAAGGAAACTATCCAAGAGGAATAATAAGGAAGAATAAATTCTCTTGCGATATATAAATTATATCCCATTGTTACAGGATATGGGGATTTTAATGGATTTAAATTCGGACCGTGGTTCCCCATGCAGTTGGGTGGTTACACAAGATGGGATTAAATGTTATTTAATTCCCCATTGAAGAGGTTCCTCTGGATTTTTGGGTATTAAATATGAGATTTAAATGGCGTTGAACTACTTGAAAAGGGTTAAAAAGGAACAAAAGATGTGTTACGGGAAAACTGTAGAAGAGAAACCCGACAAGGCTAGGAGACACCGATCGGTCACACCGATCGGTAGCGCTGATCGGTCGCACGCCGAAATGACATCCTACCCCCGAGACGTCAACCCTAGGATCTAGAATTTGGAAATGGGATGGACCGTGAGGGACCGGGTCATCACATCAGATACCTCTCAATGGATTATCGCTCTCGAGAATTAAAAACCAGACCTGAAGAAAAGAGGGGGGGTGTCTGAACAACCACCCCAGAAGATACATCTCAAGAGTGAACCCGAACAATTACAATCACCGCAAAACAAAAGATTAAACCATGCGGTCATATGGTGAGGGGTTTCCCTTCCTCCATGTTAACATACTATGTGATTTGTGTGGCACTGACTCGTCTGCACGTGTTCAGGCTCATCCACTCTAAGGCGTCTTAACTAGGGATTAGGTCCACCCTCCCCAAATTTCAGGACACTTCACACACATCCATAGAAAAATAAAAACCACACATTCCATAGTTATCAAGGTAAAGTGTTCCACCACAACCAAATACAACAAACAGAACAACTCATAACAGCTAAGGGTACTAGGCGTGCATCTGCGTCTCCCATTCCCAAGTACATTCCTCAAGCCCACCATGACTCCGCAACACATGAAACAGAGGAATGGTTCTTCCATGGAGCACCTTCTCCTTAAGATCCTCGTTCATCAGTGGTCTCTCTACGAACATTGCATCTTCTTCGATGTCTTGATCTCCCTATTGAAGGACATGTGAGTCATCGTGCAGATATCGATGAAGCTGGACCCATGTAAGACATCGTTCACCCTTTATAGCTGTGGTGGCAATGCAGGTTGGTTAGCCACCTTTCCGACCCACTCCAACGCCATTAATGGTCCAAAAAACCTGGGAGAAATCTTACTTCCCCTGCCGAACCTCCGCTTCCCATGCCATGGGGATACCTTCAAGAACATGTGGTCCCCGACCACGAACTCCAAGGGTCTCCTCCTATTGTTGGCATATGACTGCTGCCGGTCCTGAGCCGCCTTCATCCTCTCTCGTATAAGCTGCACATGCTCCATCGTGCGATGGCACCACCTTCGGACCAAGGGTGCCTGCCACTCCGACTTCTGTCACGCACTCGGGTGGGCGACACGACCTCCCATACAATTCTTCGAACAAAGCCATACCAATGGTAGAGTGGTAGATGTTTTTGTAGGATAACTCTTCTAGAGGCATGTGTCACACCCATGATCCCCCAAAATCTTGGACACATGCATGTGGCATGTCCTCCAACGTCTTGATGGTGCGCTCTTTCTGTCCATATGTCTGGGGGTGGAAGGAAGTGCTAAGGCATAGCTGGGTGCCAAAATCATGTTGTAATAGCCTCTAGACTCGTGAGGTAAACCACACATCCCTATCCAAGACTATGGACCTAGGATGTCCATGCAACCACACCACCTCATCCACATACCTCGGTGCCAAGGCATCCACTGCGCCTGACTCCTTGATCGACAGAAAGTGGACCGATTTTGTCAACTGATCAACCAGTACCCAGATAGCTTCATATCCTCCTTGGAGATATCCATCGAGATTTTATCCCACTTCCACTCACAAATGAATAAAGGTTGCAACAAGAAGCCAGGAACATTGTGTTCTGCCTTCACCTGCTGACACACTAGGAAATTTGCTACGAACTCTACTACTGCATTTTTCACCCCGGGCCACCAGAACTATCTCCTCAGACCCTAGTACATCTTGGAAAATCCCAGGAGCACTACTAGGGGTGATTTTTGGAACTCACTAAGAACTATCTCTTGCATCTTCTCTGGGACTAATATATTTCCTCATAAAAGCACCTGATTCTGACCATCCTCCATCCACCCTTCTGGAGCTTCACATTAGTTAACCTGGTCGTGCACCACTTCTCTTTTTGAGTCTTCCCACTAAGACACCTCCACCTAACATAGTAGAGACGAATTCAATTTCATCTGTTAAGGAAACCCCTTCCACCTTCCTTCCTTGCATCTAGGTGTAGGGAAGCCTACTCCTCCATTGCCATCCAATAATCTGCCGACTCTCGAACCGCATCCTTATGTGATTTTCTGCTCAAGGAATCAGCCACCCCATTCCCCTTTCCTGAGGTATAGGAATCCTCGAAGTCGTATTATTGAAATAATTTCATCCACCTTCGCTGCTGTAAGTTCAAGTCTCACTGGGAGAAGATATACTTCAATCTTTTGTGATACGTGAAGAACACAAAGTGCTCTATAATGAGGTAATGTCTCCACAACTTTAGTGAAAACATGACTGTCTAAGGATCCATATCATGGGTGGAATAGTTACGCTCATGGGGGAATAACTGTCTAGACCCATAGGAGATCACTGCTTGTCGCTGTATCAACACACATCTAAGGCCTTGCCCTAAAGAATCACATAACACCTCATATGCCTCCCCTTCTTATGGAAACCTCAACACCGGGGCACTAACCAACTTATTATTCAGATAACTGAAGGCCTCCTCACACTGCTAATCCCACATGAATGCCTGGTATTTATTGGTCAAAGTTGTCAAAGGTGCTGCAACTCGGTAGAAGTTGGGCATTAATCTCCGGTAGTAACCTGCCAGCCCGAGGAAACTACGATCCTCCACCACGTTATTGGGTGCTGCCAAAGAAACAACTTCCTCGACCTTCCATGGGTCCACTGTTATCCCCTACTCAGACACCATTTTCCTAAGGAAGTGCATTCTCACGTCCAGAACATGTACTTGGAAAACATTATATTGAGTTGGTATTGTTGGAGTAACTCTAAAACCGTTCATAGGTGCTCAGCGTGATCCTCCTCTGATCTTGAGTAGATTTTGATGTCGTCAATAAATACGACTATGAACCAATCCAGGTACTCCCGGAAGATGAAGTTCATGATCCCCATGAACATAGCTAGAGCATTCGTAACACTGAACGTCATGAATACAAACTCAAAGTTCCCATATCATCGCCTGAAGGAAGTCAACGAGATGTCACCCTCCTTCACACTCAACTAGTGATATCCAGATCTCATATCAATCTTAGGGAACCAACCTGCTCCATTTAGTTGTTCAAAGAGATCATCTATCCTTGGAAGAGGGTAGCGATTCTTGATCGTTACCTGATTCAGTCTCTGGTATTATATGAATAGCCTGAGACCACCATCTGAATTCTTGGTGAATTAGATAGGGTCACCTCATGGTGACACACATGGTCAAACAAACCCTTCTTCATTATATCGTCAATCTGAATCCGCAACTCTCATAGCTTCGAAGGTTCCATCCTGTAGGGAGCCACAAAAATCCTATGATCACCAGGTTTCAAGTCTATCCCAAAATTGATGTCACGTTGAGGGGGTAGAGTCGTCACCTCCTTAAGGAAGAAGTCCATAAACTCACAGACGAATCCTGGAACTTCCACCATCTCTGCATCCACTGACTCTATTGATAGGTCAGCTAACAAGGTGAGGAGGGGTTCCCCTCATTTTCTACTTCCTTAGAAACTCCACTCACTAATGAAAGTCACCTGTCAGCTGCCCAAGTATGAAAACACAACCCTTCTTCAGATTTATTCAATGACGGCACATACAGAGAATAGCCAGTCAATTCCTAGGATGACATCGTATGGTTGTATCTGCAATAGTCGAATTCCACTGACTGTGGCTCTATCATCAGTCTGCATCCTTGACAAACATAAAACAAGTCGGTCTGACCTGTAACTCGTCTTCTCCACACCAGGGGCGCCAGAAGTCTCTCTGCATCTAAACCCAGAGCATGTACCGGACTGGGTGTAAAAAAGGAGTGTGAAGCTCCTATATCGAACAAGGCATAATCAAGGGTACTAAACAAGCTGATCATACCTCAAAAGCCTCTGGCCCTGCTGGAACTGTTGCCTCCGCGGCGTGCAACTTCCAAAGCCCATCTACTCTTCCTCTCGGATGTCAGCCTCCTCCCCGACCACGCCTAGATCGAGGTCCCTGAGGAGCGAACTAGGGTTGACCTCCTTCGGTAACTTCTTCCCTTGGCGGAGAGGGAGCCATATGCCCCTACAGCTGCTGCTGAAAGGGCCTAGCTGGGAACTGATACTACTGAGGTAGGTGATGGACCTGCCCACCCCCACCGTAATGTACTATGTCCAGGAAATGATTCTGAAGGTTCCCATTTCTTCCAAATATGAAGCATCTCGGACCGGGGCCCGAAGGAAAAGGGCGATGGCAGGAAGGTCGGAACTAGAACTACTGAGGCCTAGTCCCTACTGGTTGAAACCTATAGGGTCTTGATGCTGGAGACATGCTGCTGACGGTCTTTCCATTTGATGAGCATAGTTGAATCCTCTCTCGTGACACACCTCCCAATGTGGCATCCTCTCCACCACTTCAGCCTTCTTCTTCACATCTAAGTAAGTCGGTAGGGTTAAAAGAGTAACAATATACTGAAGAGAAGTTCGGAGTGGCTCCTCCAAACATCTCGCTCGAGAGTCCTCATCTAGAAAGAGGTCTGGAGTGAAGCGATGGAGATCCTTGAACTTGATCACAGACTCTCTTACTGACATACTACCCTGCTGGAGGGAGAGTAGATCCTGCCTCTTCTCTGCCTTCATCTTGGGAGAGAGGAATTCCGCCCTAAATTCCTCCTCAAAGTCTGCCCACGTAACCTCGGTCTCCCTCTTCTCCCCAAGGGAAAGCATCCACCACTGACGCACTGCTCCCTACATCTGGCATACATCCAAAGGAATCCATTACTCCATCAGATCCCGGATCAAGATGAAGGCTATCACCAACTCCTCTCATCATCTCTCCATCTACACGTCTGAGATGTTTCCCTTGTACTTCCTGAGGGTCTGTCGCTGAAAGGCTCGAAGCATATTATTCCACATACCATCCTCCTCCTCTCGGACGGTCCTCTACCGATCGTCCAAGTCAACCTCTTGATCCTCGATCACCCGCACTACTAGCGGTCACCACCCAGGTGCCATAGCTACACGGTAAACAAGGAATTCCTATGTTCGAGTTGTGTAGAAAATTGTTCTTAAATTTTTCATAGACTTATTTATTTATTTTTGAATTCCCAAGACACTCATGAAACATAATAACACAAGTAATTATGATGCAGGTAACTTTCCTAGGTTCTCCACCCAACAATCAGTATAGCCTCACTTGGTCGTTCGGTAGGTCCAGAGTCCTTGAATTGGATCATGGGGGGCCCTTTAATCCTGTGTCCTTGCCAGTCATCCAAGTCCTAATTCACGCACCAAGGTCACCCAACATTGTTTCCCTAGCACCCCGTGAAATATTCATTGTTCCTAACTCTATACCCCATCCTATCTTTCAACCTCACCCCTCTGATACCATTCTGTCACAACCAGCCTTCACCAAAAGGAGGGACAGGACTTCATATTTCTAGGCCCTTCCTTCTTTAAGTTGAAGGAGAGATAATGACCTCTGAAACCCGCTTTCAATAGGTACTGGAGTGGCGACCTGCACCAAGGCTATATAATATCACACAAAATGGAAGGCATTACCCTTTTCATTTTTATAGGATTGAGAGATAAGATAGAAATCCCAACAATTCCAAGACCGAAAGTAAAGGTAAAGACAAAAGTAACCCGTTCCCATATGCATGTTCAATAGTAAATGATACAAACCACAAAAAATAAAAGTTAAAGCACCATGAATGAAGAAAAAGACAATAGAAACTGCCCCAAGGTCTGAGCTTGTATGGTCCCGCATTATCTCTGAGGTCCTCCTGGAATCCTAAAAGCAGTTTTATATACATAGGGTGAGCATACAATTATACACAGTAGGAAAAAACAAAGACTCTTATGCACAAGTGGGGATGAATTTTAATGTCTCATGAAAAAGGAGATAACCAAAGCACCTAACAAGGAAAACTATCCACCCAAGACTCCCCAAGGCACACTCCCCAAATAATTCAAGTCAAGTAATGTATAGTAATAGCACATCGATATTCGAGTACCCACCACCATATTCCCACTGGTTATTGTAGACATCCTACGCATTGAACCAATCCTGCCATTCTCACTATAGTCCCACTGCAAACACCATCCCGCACACACCTGGGCCAAAACATCACCGCAGTCCCACTGCCAAACCTCACCCGCACACTCTTGGGACACAACCGAAATTCTTCCCACAGACACCTGGTCCACAACCACTATCCCGTAACCACACCCACAAACAACTGGGTCAGAACAACCTCAACCACGCCCAAAGACACATGGGCCTCATCCCGAATACACTTGGGAAATAACCAACCCGCAAACACCTGGTCCAACCACCACAACTACACTGCCCATAGATTCTTGGGCTAATAATTTACTTCATACTACCATAGCCTGCCTGAAGAATCTTGGGATATTCGGGAAATTGAGAAGAAAATGAGCCAATAACCAGTCACTCAGAGGAGTGTTGGGAAACCCCCCTCCCCCACGAAATGGGGGTGTTCGAAACTAAGTGCTCAACATGGGTGGAGCGTGAATAAGAAACGTAAAAACTACAAATATTTGTATAGGCAGTAAGCACTCATCCCAACCTAGGGTTCTAAAAATCTAAGCACAAACACCCTTGTTACTATTCATTCATAAAGGAAAGCACAACACTTCCAGCCAAGTCACGACTCATTCCCAAAACATATTCCCCATATAACCCATTCCTAACTTCATGTTAATGTGATACCATTTAAGTCATGCACTACTTGGAAATGAAAATTCATAACCAAATTTCAAGAAAAGTGAAACAGAAAAACATCAAATTAAGCATTCACAACCGGTTTTCTTTTGAGGTCACAACAACAAAGGGATAAGTTGGATCCCTCAATGTAGTAAAACCATGTAAAACCTCACAAAAGGGATAAGAGAGATCCGTCGAAGTAATAGAAACATAAAGACCCCGGAGACACAGCCCCATGTCCCCAAAACGAGGAACCAATGATTTCTCAACAATTGAGGATCCCACCCGAGTTCATGCCACAGTAGAGAAACCACACAACTTCATATTCACAACCAATAATCATACCACAACAGAGGATCCCATCCCCAACCACATCATCCCATAATCACCCAGAATAACAACACACCTACTTACCAAACGAGTGGGAAACTTCCATGTTCAAGAACATCATTTATTAGGTTCTTCTTTCTGTTTGTTAACCGGGGTGGTCACACAGGGATTCTTATTTTACTGAACATCCATTCAAACCAACTGAGTTTATTTGACTAACCAATTTCCATGTTATATTTATTTAGTCATCAAAAAAGACAAGGGCCTATTAGGATGCATAGAATGTCCACCAACAGCCATTATTTTTGGTGAGCACTAGCCTATACAGTTCACAACACATATTAACATTAAAGAGTACAACATAACATTGATCACACCCCCTTCATTATTATGGTATGTTCATTATCTTCATTATGTTTGGTATCATTAATCCCTACATAAACAACAGCATACCCACCCTGCATGATGCATAGTAAATAAAGATGAAGGAAAACCCAACATGGTTGATCAAATATCAATGTTCTTCTCCACAAGCCATGAATCGAGAAAAGTGAAACTTGTAGTGGAGGGATGTCGGGAACTCCAATCTCACTAAGAATAAATGGAAGCCATCCAAGAGGAAGAAGAAGGAAGAAGAAATTATCTTGCGATATTTAGATAAGATCATGTTGTTACGAGATATGGGGACTTAAACGGCTTTAAATTTGGATCGTGGTTCCCCATACAGTTGGGTGGTTACACACGACATGATTAATTGTTATTTAGTTCCCCATTGAATAGGGTCTTGGTGATTTTTGGGTACTAATTAAGGAATTTAAATGGATTTGAACCACTTGAAAAGGGTTAAATAGGACCAAAATATGTGTTACGAGAAAAAATGTAGAAGAGTAACCTGACAAGGATGGGTGACACCGATCGGTTGCGTCGATCAATCGCACGCTCATTGGTCGTGCCAATCGCTCGCAGTGATCAGTCACGCAGATCGATCACACACCGATCAGTCTCACACTGAAATGATGTCCTACCATCGAGACATCACCTCTAGGATTGGGAATTTTGAAAAGGGATGGACCGTGGGGGTCTGGGTCATCACATGTTAAAAATCCTAGTTGCGTATAAATCATGCTATTGAATTATTCAAAGGGAAACATACCGTAGAAACTTTGGGTCTTATAAAATGGGTTTTCATTATTCATATATGTATGGGTAATTTTTTCCTCATCTCCATGTATTTTTTCCATTATTCCTCCAATTATGGATATAAAATAACCCTTTATGTTTATTCCATGGTCCCCATTTCATATTGTACAACCAAATAGTGTTCCTATAGATAGGGATACATATTTTTTCTCCATGTAACTATTATTACATTTTTGGAATGTGCATACTCTAAAATATCAATCTTTCACTATGGGAATGATCTTAAACTTATTAATGACCTAAATCAAACAACTCATTAATAAATAATCTTGAACTCTGAGGATATCCCATACTGTGTAGATTCCATATAATTTTAAATGTCAAAATCATCAATATGATTATTAATTATAACTAATGTAATGGATGATTGAGAAATCATTTTACATTAGATGGATTATTATTTTTAATTAATGGTTCCCATGTCTGTCCTTTTCCTTTCAATGTTGATTAGATCTATCTCAATTTACATCAATGATAAAATTTCAGGATCTGTTCTACCTAGAGGATCTACCAATTTATATTATTTCAAATGATGGTAGTGGATTGAGTATTCATTGTCCTTAGTAATCATTAACTCTCTTATATAGTGCATATAAATCACATTTGGGTATATATATACTTGAGGATCTTATGATCTATATATATTTCACTCATCTACCCAAATAAATAATTATTCAAGATTGTAAATGAATATATTGACACGATCTAATCTATATCATTATATTGGTATCTTTCATCAAGAAAATTCAATTTCCAGGATGCATAGGTCGTCATTGTGTCCCGCTACATGAGTACACTTCCCAATCCATTTATTAAAGAATAATTAGATACCTATTAATGTTCCCCATTTTTTGGATCAGTTAAATGTATATATTAAACAACCATATGATCACCAAATGTTAAATATTCAAAAATAAATTGAATCCTATATATGTTAGTTATTTTTCAGGATTTTATATTTTGAGAAATTTCTAAAAAATTCAATGTTAATAACTAAATAGTCAAAGGAAACTTTGGAATTTTGTCACTAATTTTTCCTCACCCATATATCAATTTCACTTTAATTGAAGGGTCCACATAAATTACATTACTTGTGATAATTTACAACATTATGGAGGCTTAATTCAATTAGAACACACATTCGCTATACATTGTTTAATTATTCTATTTTTTGTAATTTTTTTTGGATAGTTCGAAAATGCACATAATGATCCTACAATATTCTAGTGTATAAAAGAATATGTTTTACAAATCATCCATATATATTCTGATAAAATATCTAAATACTCTTGTAATTATCCCCACACTGATATTATTTTCATTAATGTATAAAAATAGAATTAAAATGAACTCAGTGTTCACATACCATTTACGGGAGGAATTATTTGGGATATCCTCTGCCTTTAACCTTACTTTATAACACCCCGACCAAAGATCAACCTTTGAAAATTATCATGATCCAATTTTTTGATTGAACAATTTATCAATTTTTCAAAGAGGATACATGGTTTCTTATCATGATATTTTTTAGTTAATGAAAATTAATGAAATGGAAAATCAATGCATGATTCTATATTATTAAGTGAATAGGTTTGTCCATTGATGAAACACATGGGTGTATGAACCCTTTATCTGGATTTAAATTTAGGTTTTTCTTCAACTACCCAATTTACACATCAACCATTATACATAGAGTCTATAATATTTGAAAAGCATTATGTATATAATCTATTGAATATTCAATCTCATAGATATTGGGAACACTAGTAAATTCATTGAGAAACACATCACTTCATTCCATCAATATGACCATGTCATCATGGTTGATATTAAATTTAATATCAATCATTTAATCCATATAAGATTTCTTGCAGAGATATTATATCCAATATGGAGATGTTGCTAAAAAGTATGATTAATCATTCTAGATTCACTTTACATAATCATAGGATGATTCATGATAATGATAGTGATTTTTGAAAATGGATATTTATGTTATATATGTATAAAGATTGCTAATCTATACTGGAAAATTCATAAAATTCCACTAAAGGGATTATCAAAAGATTGATGGGATGTTCATTCCTCAAATTTTGATAGGTCATGAGTCATATACATTTTTGTCAATAATTTCATCATTTTTGTATTCTAATAATATCTCAATATCTATGATTTCTATTGCAATTTGAATAGATAAACTAAACATTAGTTATATGATGTAATTTGTTAAAAAAAATATTAAAAAAATTATCATTATTCAAGAATGAATTAAAAGTATACCTAACAATGCATCATTTTTGGGGTGCACCATAGAAATTATAATCGAATAATATTTTACTTTATACTGTAGTGGTTTTTGTAGTTAATTGTCATCGACTACCCTTGTCTCAGTGAAATAATTCGAAAAATTTCCTTTTTCCCTAAAATTTATTCATTGGACAAATGTTTTAGGGATGGAAAGAGAATTACTCTCATATATATCATTGGTGTGTTTAAACAATCAATACTATATTTGTAGGTTTCATTCCTTTATACATCTAAATCATTTCTACATCCCCATAATGAAATTTATTGAGTGATTCAATATGCACTTTTGACAATTGATATGTTGAAATTTCTTATAAACATTAAATTTATCCATGTCAAAGTAATATTTTTTTCTAAATTACACTTGTTTACATTATTATCCATTGATATTCACTAATATATATTATTATATTGAGGGAGTCTCAGACAATTAAATTATAGCTATAAATATCGTAGATCACTATGGACTTTCGTAGGATCAGTTTTATCCCACTAATGATGTATTTAACATTCCATTCAGGGATAATAATAAAATAAATGACTTATCATTGAATTCATTTGAATCATTCATCATAAATCTAGTTGGATTCATAGTCCTGTTATTGATGGTACGGAAATCACCATCCATTTTTTATATATAATATGGTGAAATTATATATCTGAAAAAAAATTCTAGAATTCCACCAAACAAACACTTTGATCTCTTCCATAGGCTTATTATTCATGATCAATTTTCACCACTGATAAATTTCTACCTACATACAATAAAAAAATATAACAATATGTTTATAATAAATAATGATGTATTGGGAAGATATTCCCATTGGGTTTGATCCAATGTTCCTCATTTAATAGATTATATGAACTATTGGACGATAGATAATGTTTTTGTAAAAATGTTAAAATTATAGAATATTCATTCAAAGTGTTTTTTGGGTATTCATATTGATCCTATGTTTGATTCATATCATATGTCCAAAGATATTGTATCAATACAACGATTTTGATACATACACCCATTGGGATTGGAATATTCTTTTGGTAGTCATCACCTTTTTAATCATGTTGGTTGATTACATAGCTCTTTATATTTTAATCCATTTCCTAAAATAAAATATGAAATATAGATAATTAATTTAAAACTATTAAAATCATAATAATGAATCAATTATCATTATTGTGATAAATTATAAATAACATTTATCACATCATCTTATTAATTTCATGGATACAATTTATTTTTCTATTGTCTATTTCATAAAAATGACTCTTAAGGGAATTTTTATTAATCCCAAATTAATGGATCATAAAGATAATGTGAATTTATGAGACCATATCTACAAATAGTATCAAACATGTTGTAAATGTAATCAAATTTTTATGCACTATTTCTTTATTACTACTTGCCCAATATCATCTTTTATTGTGTTACCACTATCTACATCTACAATATAAACACATAAACTTATAGTATCCATACAGTGATGTACTTACATAGAAACCAATTAATATAATTATTAAGTAAATATACTTATTTATTATTACATTTATTATTATACCTATGTTATTATCTATATTTTTCTACAAATTAATCCAAAAAAAACCCATTGATACAAACTGTGACAACATTTTTTCTGTATTACACAATAATTATGGATTGATTACAATAAGTTACAATTAATAAAACCTAGATGATACATAACTCTAATATAATTTTGAAATTAGTTACAACATATATAAATATAGAACAAGTGGTATTTCACCCTTCATGAAAACCACTTAACATTGTCATAATATTCTATCATACATAATAAATAAATGGATAACTAGTGTACACAAGGAATGTGTGGGAAATAAAGTAGAGTTAGTGAATAAAAAGATCATAAAAAGAATAAATTATTACATTTTAGACACTATGAAATACAGTGGGACACAAACTAGGTAACAATCATAAATATTAACATAGAGACATGGAATAACATGATAGAAAAAAAGGGAATGTGGAAACAACTTCAAACATGACCTCATAATAATAGGTCACAGATAATGACCGAGAAATAATCACTTAATGAAAATGTCCCATTATTTAATAGGATTACTCAATGAACCATTTAATGCGGAATAATGAGACAAAAACATTATTGAATGTATTATATCACAATATAACACTGGGTGCACCCATCCCCTTCATATAATATACATGTATAAGTCTGAACTATAAAACAGTCATCAAAGGATCAAAAATAATTTGTATTACACATTCAAGGATCATGAAATAAATACATGTATATACCCAATATAATTAGTATAGGTATATGTATGTGAATACACAATAGTGAAATTGATATAGAATTCATAATAAAAATATTTTGAGTAGAAATTGCACAGTAAAATTTTGGTAGCATAATTGCAGTACCTAAATAATAAAAACAAAATTAATGATTGAGAATTGGGTGACATGTGATTTAGATATTAGATGGATATAAATAGGTACATATATTAACATCTAAAAATATTAAAACATTGACATAAAAGTCAAAAATTAGAAATATTATCGAATAATGGGGGGGAAGCAGATGAACTCTTTCAATGAGATAGGGATTCCAAATTCATGGGAGGTGCTTATTCAGTTTGTGGGGGATCCTTAGGAGGATTATATAGATGGGAGTGTTGATTAATGAAATTAACCATGGGATTATATTGGTGAGTACATGGTTTGGGGGAGAGTTTTTATAGAAAAACATAGAAGATTACATTATTATTTTCCAAACACTAGTTTACAACTCTATATAATAAAGTAATGAAAAACACAAACCGTTATATTGGTATTTCCATGGTTAAAAAAAATGTGTAGTCTTTTTTATTATTTTAAATTTACAGTATACAAACATATTACAATTTTACCCATGGGGGTGTGGATGTGAGTCATGTTATTAATGAAATGATTTTAAAACATTCAAATATAATATTCTATTTCGATGATATATTGTGGATTTATACAATTAATAAAATAACGTCAAGATCACTTTATTTTTATAGGGAAACATTTATTTGTTCAAGAATAAAATTTATCAGTACAGAATCTGTTTTTCATTGTTATATCCTAATAAACACTATATTTATATTATATTGATTTTTTACATGAAAAAAGTCATATAAAATTATGATATATTAACCATTGGATAATTAAAATGTTATTTTTCAGAAAAATTGTTTTATAAAACTAATTTTCTGATTATGTGATTTTTTTAACATTTAATCATTGTATCAAAATTCATATAGAAATTTTCTGTTTATAGAAATTTTTTTTTTCAAGCCCTTAAATAAATATTTCACTTCATAAACATTAATATATAATTAAATTTTAATAATAATAATAATAACAACATTTTATTAAAAATAGTTTATTTAGAAAAATACATTATATTACTAAATGTAATGTCTTTATTGAAATCACATATTACCCCAAAATAAAATTTCTTTATATTATATCCTAGTATAAATAATTTATAAAGATTTAATGATAAGAAGTAAATACAAAATTTCATATTTTCAAAATAAAATATATATTCGCATTTTTATTGTCTGGAAACATATCAAATTGTAACATTGGAATACTCTTTATGGTATGGTTTGTGATCATTTTATTTTCAAAGGGTGTCTTATCATTCATGGTTCATGGTTTGATCTCGATGAACTTTAACATTGCACATAAATTTTTATATCATGCATTAGTTGTTGGATGTCACAATGTTATTAGTCAAGGTAAAATCCCATAGATGTTATATGTATTATAGTATTCAATTAATGGGATTCAAAGGGTACAATCCTATTAGCCGAGACCTTTAATTCCTTTTTATTTGTTAATTGGATTTCCCATAAACTTATATTTATAATAATCAATGATCATTGTTCAATGGTTATATTTCCATTTGTTATGATTCATAATGTTCATATATAAATATGAGAGGATGAGAAAAAAAATTTCATCTATTTTTTGTAACCATAATTCAAAACAAGGAATTTAATTCGACCAAAAATAGATTTATAGTTATGGTTATTATAGTCCATAAATGAAAACCATAAAATAAAAATATTTATATCAATAATATTGAAAAAGAATGTTAATAATGAAAAATCATTTTCCCCATTGGAATTCAATATCAATAAATGGAATAATTATGATCTCTCAAAAACCATGTTGGAAAAGGTGTGGGTACTTCTTCCTCATAGACTCCTCTAGTTCTCATGTGGCTTCTTCATATTTTTGGGTTCTCCACAACACCTTAACAAGGTGGATAGTCTTATTGCATAGAACCTTGTCTCAACGATCCATGATCTCCATAGGTTTCTCCTCACAAGAGATGTCATGTTCCAGTTGTTCCACCTCAAATTTTTGTACATGTGAAGGTTCAGGTATGTACTTATTCAAAAGGGATACATAGAAGACATCGTGAACATGTGCTAGATTTGGAGAAAGAGGAAGCTGATAGGCCACTTCTACCACGGGATCAAGGATTTCGTCGGGGCCAATGTACCTAGGACTGAGCTTCCCATTCTTCCCAAACCTCACAACTCTCTTCCAAGATGAAATTTAAAGAAATACCTTATCACCAACATCAATCTCCATGTTCCTTTGACAGTTTTCAGCATAGCTCTTTTGCCGACTGTGAGGAGCCTTAATGTGTTGACGGATGACATGGTATTTTTCTGTCATATCTTGCACAATATCTAGACCAAGAAGCTTTTTATCCCCAGCTTCATCCCAACAAGTAAGTTTTATACATAGCTCCACATATAGAGCTTAATAGGGTTCCATTTTAATGCTCGAGTGGAAGCTGTTGTTGTAAGTGTACTCAACTAAAGGTAGATGTTGATCCCATCCACCATTAAATTTCCTGGAGCTCATTCTCAGCATTTCCTCGAGTTTTTAAATAGTCCTTTCAGATTGGCCATTAGTTTGGGGGTGATAGGCTATACTAAAATTCAATTCGGTGCTCATGGCTTGTTGAAGACTTCTCCCGAATTTTGATGTGAACCTTGGTTCATGATCAGATACGATAGAAAGTGGAAATCCATGTAGCTTTACCACTTTCTTCATGTAAATCCTAGAAGGTTGATCAAGAGAGAAATCATCCCAGATAGAGATAAAATGTGAAGTCTTGGTGAGATGTTCCACAATAACTCTTATCACATTGTTTCCATTATGAGTCCTCAGAACACCAGTGACGAATTCCATAGTGATATTGACCCACTTCCATGAAGGTATGGGTAGTGGTTGAAATATCCCTTTAAGAAGTTGTCGCCCTTCCTTCACATACTGGCTTACTAGGCACCTTGATGTGTAGTCGGAAATCTCCCATTTCATATTATCCCACCAACAATGATCATGAAGGTCCTATACATTTTTTTGCTTCCAGGATATATAGAAAAAGTTGAGCTATGAGCTTCATCCATCAACTCCTTCTTTATTTCCGGAATAAATTGAACACATAGTCTTGTAGTAAATCTCAATACACATTCTTGATAAATATTGAACTTAGAAAATTTCAATCCTTTACAACCTCAAACTTCTATTGTAACAAAGGATCTTCTTTCTGATCCTTATTGATCTTCTCAAGTAATGAAGATTGAGAAATCATTTGGGTTAGGGTTAATGATGTCCCTTTCCTTATAATTTCCATGTCTATCCTTGATATGTAATTGATCAAAGGATATTTTTGGTATCCTTATCATTGTATGAAAAACTAGGTCATTCCAAAATAATGCATCAGCAACATTTTTTTCTCTTCTAGGTTGAAAAGGAAATGAACAGTCATAGTCTTTAAGAAGATCCAAATTTCTCCATTGTCAAATTTTCAGTTCCTTTTGTGTGAAAATATACTTCAAACTTTGATGGTCCATGTATATATCACATTTCTCCCCATAATGATAGTGCCTACATATATTTAGAGAAAAAATGACCCCTGTCAGCTCCAGATCATGAATAGGACAATTCTAAAAATGATTCTTCAACTGTCAATATGCATAAGTAATGACCTTGTCATTTTTCAGGAGGAAGAACCAATTCCCTTTTAAAGATACATCAGAAAAAATAACAAATTCTTATCCATATGAGGGAAGAGTTAACACAAGTGAAGTAACCAATCTCTTTTTCAGATATTGGAAACATTCCTCACAATACATTCCCCATATGAACATGACCCCTTTTGAGTTAACTTGGTTAATGGATTAGAATGTCGTGAAATGTTTCCCACAAAAATCCTATAATATCATGCTAATCCAAGAACACTATGAATCTCATTTATTATTGTAGTTTGAGTCCAGTCCACTAGAATTTTTTTCTTTGTAGGGTGAACTATGATTCCTTCATTGGTTACAATGTGCCCTAAGTAAGCGACTTGTTGTAACTAGAAATCACATTTACTAAACTTTCCAAAAAGACTCTCCTTCCGTAATGTTTGCAAAATAACCCCTATAATATCTACATTCTTCTCAAAAAATTTAGAATATAGTAGATTATCATCAATTAAAACTACCACAATGTTATCAAGGTAGTTCTTAAAGAATGTATTCATCAAATGCATAATTATAACAGGTTCGTTAGTCAGTTTGAAGGGCATAACAAAAAACTCATAATTCCGAAATCTTGATCAGAAGGAGGTTTTTGGAATATCTTCAATCTTCACCCTCAATTGATGATAACCAGATCGTTGATCAATCTTAGAGAATAATTGACCCCCACAGAGTAGGTCATATAAGTCATCAATTCTTGGATATGTGTATTTTTTCTTCACTGTGATCCCATTCACTTCTCTATAATCAATGTATAACTGCATCGATCAATCCTTTTTCTTCACAAAGATAACATGTGCTCCCCAAGGAGACACACTTGTTTGGATAAAACACTTCTAGAAAAGATCTTGGATTTGTTTCTTTAGATCCTTTGGCTCCTCATTTGGCATCCTATACGGTGTCTTTGTTATCGAATGAGATCCATGTATGAGTTCGATGGAGAACTCTACCTCTCTTTCTAGGGTAGGTCCATGAAACTCCTCTAGAAATACATCAACTTATTCTAGGATGATGGGGACATGTTATATCATCAAACTCTCTTATCCTTCTTCCTCATCACCAATCAAATCCACAAAGAAGGATATAGGGGGTTCTTTTAGACAAAGATGGGGTTGTGATTTCTCTCCATGGAAGATAACTGTTGGTTTTCCATTCAGGACTACTAATATTTTCTTTCTTCTGAAATTGATCTTCGAATTATAATTTGAGATTCAGTCCATCCCTAGTATAATGTCGAATTCCATCATGTGAATGACTAATATATTCGTGATAAGATTATGCTCACTAAAGTAAATACTAGAGTTTCTAAACACTGAAGATGCATGGATAGTGAAACTAGGAGTCTTGACAGACAAATCAACTTTAATAAATTTGGGGTTTGATTCTAAATTCCTTGCAATCATAGGGGAAATAAAGTAATGCGTAAAACCAGAATCAAACAAAGTACTTGCAAGCTTTGAGAGGACATCGAAATTACCTGCTACCACATCATTCAGAGCATTGACGTCAGCTGTCGCGATAGCAAAATCACGGCCTTGATCCCTTGGCCTTTGCTGAGAATGATGGTGGTTCCCCTCCACTGCCCTGGGATTTGGACAATGATTTTAAAAGTGCCCATGTTGTCCACACATAAAGAACTGGACATCAGGTAGGGCCTGAACTATCTTCCCCTTGCCGTTTGTGTTTGGAAGTTGAGGTTTCACCTCACTATAAAAATTCCCCATAATGTAGCCATCTCTGCCACACATGTATCACTTCCCAGTCCCGATTAGGCAGTTCACCAAATGATTCTTCTCTCATTTATTAAACATTGTATGTTTCACTTGCTTTCCTCCTATTCCATGATCAATAGTACTCCCTAAGCAGGGCTCTGTCATTCTCTTCTTGTTATTGGATTTCTGAGACCACTGCATCTCACCAAACACTAACTCTAATTTCATCACACTCCACACGATATCTGCATATCTATCATAATATTGGTTGGCTAGATTCTTCCACAGTTGAGGTCTCAGTCCACCAAAGAATCTATCAGCATTCCCATTTAGATCCATGAAATGCAAGAGGTATATCATGAAATCATTGTGAAGTTCATCTTGTAGCTTCCCACAGAATCAGTCTCCTTATGCGTAAGCTCGAGAAACTTCTTATCCTTTCTTGTTCTCATGAAATAAGGGATATTATTACTGAGAAAGATCCCTATGAACTCTTCCCACTCCATAGCTTCAACTTACACTCTTTTCATGGGGATTTTGATCTGTTCCCACCACTGATCAGCTTCTCCCTCTAAGCAATAAATTTCCAGGGTGACCTTCTCTTCCTCTAAACAACATAGCACAGAAAAGATCTTCTCTAAAGAGCTGATCCATTGCTTAGAAATAAATGGGTATGTCGATACACTAAAGTTTGGTGGTCGTTGGTGCATAAAATACTCAATATAATATTGTTCCATTCATGGTGAGATCGACCTCTAAGATTGATTAAAGTTAATACTCATAACTTTTGTCAGTTGGCTCATCATTCACTTGAATGTTTCCATTTTGTCTTCCATCTAAGGGCCGTCAGCGCATGGTCCATAGTGGTCACCATTTTCAAGGTTCCTTCTATTTTCCTCCATTTTCTAAAATATCAAATTCTTAGTGAGAAACATGTTTCATTTACGAATATTTTAACTATAAAGGATTCCACCTCATAAAATTTCATTCTTTAAAAATTATATTTCCCTAAAATTCCTTCATAATGATTCATAAAAAGATTGAAATTAACCAATCATATCCCCAAGTGTGTCATAATCAAGAGTGCAGAAAGGCCCATTTTCGTGTACCCGTTCTCGCTCGAGTATATCTGAATGCGGTTTTTTCAGGTTTTACCCCTATGTACATTTGTGCCTGAGCTACCTCTAACTGCTCGTATCTAGACAGGGATGTATTTTTTTGATAAACCACTTAATACTCACCAAAATACCAAGATGTTTTCACTATGTTTAAAATTTTCTATTGGTTTTTTCCTAATTTTATCACAGTCTAATTTCCATAAATAACTAAACTATCCTTTGATACCAACTGTGGCATCCCACCTTTTTAATACATAACTTTTCATTACATTTTACATACAGAGGATCCTTAATGTCTAGTGTCTTTGAAATCAAGAATAGTAATACATGAATTGAACATATGAAATTCTTATAATCCAATTTTAAGGATTTATCATAAGATCATCCTAAGTATAATTACTAACTTTCATATCCTGGAGACATACATCAAAGGAATGGGTGAGCAGAAGGACTAGTAAGGGTAAACAAGGGAATCAGTGTACTTGTGACATCAATAAGAACTTGATTAACAAAATAAAGATATCAGCAATGAAAGTATAGTCATATCATAATGAAAAGAACATTAAACATAACATGAATATGTGGCTACAACATTTCATTTAGACATTCATGAACATATCACCATGGTCCATCCCCACAATGTCATAAAAATTACAAGGGTTATTCACCAAGGTATCGTGAATCATGTCATCTCTAGAGATTGAATCTTTAACTAATGAATTAGAGCGCTATCAGGGCGCACCCATAATTATTATTTACATACATGTGATCCACATATATCATAATCAAACATTTCATAAATAACCCATATAGATTAAAAGTAATGCGTTTTATTTCAAAATCGTGACGTTTTAAAAACTCGTAAAGATAAGATGATTATATCAATTATAACCCAGGGAAAGGGAGTGAGGGTTATGTGTATGAAAATTACAGAATAAAATATATACTCTTTATATATTTATGAAAACCCGTAGAAACTAAATAGGTCAGGGTATTCACATAAATAAACAATGTAATTTCATGAGATAAAGTGAAAGAAATTTTGAGACGAAATTTCTATAGTGTAACGACTATATAACATAGTGTTAGAAAATATTGAAAATAGAAGGGAAAAGGGTCACCAACTCATAAATAATTCATAATTTAATATGGGTAATGAATAAGGTAATTTTATGGATATTTTAATGACATAACACATGAAAATTAAACATGAATGAAAAGAGAAGGTGCAATTTCTTTTACGAGAAATCTGGTAGCCTAACGGCATCACTAAGAATTGAAGAAAACAAATTGATGAGAGAAGAAATGGTCTCTCAACCATTAGACATGAAACGAAAGGTATGGAGAACATATAAGAAGATACCCTCAACAAAAAAAGTTTGAAAATAGAAGACACAATATAAAGGAAGTCATGGCTTAAAAGAAGACGGTGAAAGAATCCCTAACTTTGAAGAGTAACTTTGAAAGCATGAAGGTCAGGAACTTGGGAGGCATGAGGGAACCATTGGAGGAATATGTGAGAGTTTAGGAGATCGTAAAAATTTTGAGGAGGATTTGGAAATGAAAATAATGAGGAAAGGTCTTGTTATTTATAAGAGAAGTGAGGGGAAAAGTCATTAATACCCAAGGGACACCTCATCAGGGGTATTGGAAAAACCATTGGCTTAACCATGGTATTTTCCCATGGTACTGGCCACATTGGAAAACTCATACCTTATATTACTATTCATAAGTCGAACAGAATTGTTAAATAATTATTACATCCTTGATGATGTTATTAAACACTCGAAACTAGAAACTGTATTTTCACTATTCACTAAAAATTCAGTTTTTTAGAAAAATCCACAAAAATCACCATAACCTAATATTGATTCTCTGAATTCAAAAATTAAATCAATTTTATAAAAAAATTATAATTTTTTTATTAAAATTTTAATTACAAACACTATTCACCTGAAAAAACTAATACTTGACTAATAATTTCTGAAACAGTTATTTACCTATTTAATTGAATCTAATTACTTAATCATGGCAACTAAATTATATTAATACATTATTTAAGTGATATTACTAATCCATTTAGTCACATTACTAATCATAAGGATAAAATCTATATTCATAATTTACTATTCACAACAAATTAAGTTGATCTTATTAGATTCTAAATTTGATACTAAACACATTTATAGAAGAACA
This sequence comes from Viscum album, assembly GCA_963277665.1. Classification (NCBI taxonomy): domain Eukaryota; kingdom Viridiplantae; phylum Streptophyta; class Magnoliopsida; order Santalales; family Viscaceae; genus Viscum; species Viscum album. Next base: position 1,667,054,410 of record OY728137.1, read on the forward strand.
TTTTTTTGAAAATCATTACACATCATTAATTATTTAAGGTTTATATAAATATTTTAATATAACCCTGATAAGTCACTTAAAGTGGGTAATATTAATTGCTAATATCTTTATATTCATTGTTCTAAAGTCCATAAACAATGTTTTTAATGCATTACATAAATAGAACTTCATTTCTCATCTTAAAGCAATTCATGTTTAAAATGCAAATTTGGGCCCAATCATTTATTTGTTTGTGTACAACATTATATAAATTTTATGAATTTTAAATTTTGGGATATGATTGATCACTTTATTTAGAATATTTTATCTTTTAGGTCTGATGGATGAATCCCAAGGGAAGATGGAGAATTGTGCTCCTAAATGCAGAAATTTGTTGGAGAAAGAATAATGGGCCTAAGGCCCTTCAAAAAAAGTGGGGCCCACAATACAAGCCCAATGAAGCTCAAATTTATACAGTAGAAAGATAAAAATATGTGGATAATTTTATTCAACTGTGTCTAGAGCTAATTATGATTTTTTCATGATGATAAAGGGATTTGTGTTGAGAATTAAATGGTGGACCCGACATTAATGCACATAAAGATGTCTTACCATTTGGACCATAACATCCAAACCGATAAGGAATATTTCATGAAATTTTTAAATATGATATATGACACATGTAATAAGATATTTTCCTTCAACGACTAATTATGATTTTTCTTCCATCAGTTCCAAATTCACACGTCAAAATGGTGAACGAATATGGATGAAATTTCCGGGACAACTTCGAAACGTCAAAATCCCTTAATTTTCTCACCTTCCTTTTGATTATATAAAATAATGGGGATGTAATTTATTATGGTGGGGTGTCTCTAAGGCTCTTAATATGCCTATATAAGGATCTGGTTGTGAATGAATTATGATCAAAATTTTTTCTTTCAATCCATGTTTTTCTTTCAATTATAATTTCCTGTTTTTGTTTTGTAATGGCTTCGTCAATTTCTCTAATGTAAGTTTTTCATTAACGTTTAGTAATTTAATAAAATTTATTCTTCTTCAATTTTTATTTTCCTTTTCATCACATGTTTATACCTTTTAATCAATGTGTGAATTTACTCACACTATCACTCGTGAATTCAATCACACAACGATGGAGTGTTCATTTTCATTAATGTTTTTCTTCGTCAATCCTGCTTCTTTAAGTCGACTACCCGCTTCCATTGATAGAATAACATCAATGTAGGGCTAACCATTTATGTGTTGATCCTAGGGAGTTGCGTGGGGAGGATTGAATGCTATTTTATGTTCTTAAATTCTTAAATCTGTTCTTCATTTTAATGGTTCGTTTCTTTGATTTATCATCTTCTTTGTCTTCACCGACTTTAACGATGACACATTTTGAGTGCTAGTACAATCCAATTCCTTAGAGTGCTCTTTTAATTGATCCTATAAGTGAATTGGTGATTAGCCTTGAAATTTTGTATGGATTAAATTGGAGAATTATATTGAGGTATTATTTCATTTAATGGATACCTCTTGAACCAATGAACATAAAATAAAATGAAAAACAAATACATCCAATCAAGCCCAAGAGACAACCTAGGATCAACTCAACATAATTAGTTGTTTTAATTCAAGTAATTTTATTGATTATGTTCTTTAAATTAAATCAATATTTCTTCAAATCAATCAAAACCATAGTTGGCTACATTATATCCAATCCCGCATCTTATCAATGTGTCTCAAGGTTTCTTCTTCAGCCCCTGTGGATTCGACCCCTACATGTACTACAACGACCGCATACCTGGAGGGTAAATTTGGTGCAACCAAATTTTGGCACTATTTTCGGGGACCAAAATAAGTACATTAGACCCACGTCTTCTTTTCTCTCCCCAAATTCTCTATTCTCCCCCTAATTTCTCTTCTCTTTTCCCCTTTCTATTTCTGTGTGTCAAAAAAAATACCAAAACCAATTTTCAATCAACTATAATAGATTATCCTCCAAAATACCCCTTTATAAACAAATTCTATAATCAAGTCGGAAATAAATATTATGAAACACCTCACATAGGGAAATTAATTAACCAAAACTTATTTGAATACACCACACCAGATGAGATGTACAATCAATGGGATTCTGATTGTTTAATGGATCAATTTACATACCTCTTGAGGATGATTGAAGAGATCAAAGTTAATGAATTTCATGATGTCCAAACCTATATCAATCCTAATTCTGAAAACATTATTGAATATTTGTGAGAAAAAATGTTTAAAATGAATTCATATGTTTCATCACTGAGATTAGAACTACAAAGCATTGAAATGGTTGTGGAACCCATTCACACTCAGGTTGTCTCTTCCTCATAACTAATAGAAGAATATTCTCTCCCACAAACCACACTTGATTTTATTGAAGAACCAACCATTGGATTTCGGATAGTAGAAGATAATCAAATAATTGTTTATGGGTGATTAAATCAAGAGGAACTAACTTTTTTTATTCACAAGAGGGAAATTTGACATTATGTATGGGGAGTCCGGAATATTTCTCTATTGATGCTTTTTCAAAAACACCAATAACTGAAAAATTGGGAGTAATCCCAAACATTGATCCCATACACACTCCTGAAATTCAACTAGAAACTTTTAGGGCTGAATCATATTTTAAAAAGGAACCAATTCTTTCAAATATTTTTGAAAAAGAAAAAAATTTTGAATCAAAATTTAATTATTATATTGGAAAATTCAATCAAACTGAACTCAATGTTATGATAATTCCTCACCAACTCAAGACTCAATACATTTATACTAACATATTCCATTAAATTATCATCCATTTTCATCATGAAACCCAAAAAAGTGGATTCACCCTTGAAATCATAAGAAGGACTCTAGATGAAACTCAATTAAACATTACCAAAATTCCTTGTACTTTCACACTCATTGTTGAACATGGATTTATACAAGGAAACAATTCTAAAAAACAATTAATCTCAATATTGTGTAAGTGGGGAAAAATGGGGTCCTATAATTTTTTATGGCTGAAATTGGATATGTTGGGGGGTCTAAGTCAAGATAACGACTTTAAACTAAGCAATTCATGGGATAAAACCCATGGTTTTTCATGTTTACAATAAAGTGAATCATTTTTTTATTTATTTTTATTTTTCATTTAATTTGTTTTTCATAGACTGTTGATCGGTTCTTCTTTTATGAGTATGTATGGGTATGAAATGGGAGCACCGTATTCATCTGTGTCACGTGGTGTGATCCCTGGGTATTATCTTACCCAGAAAATATAAAGAAGACAATGTATCATCAGTTTGATTTTTATTAAAAAATAGGGAAAACCTTAAAAATGATGATACTTGGTTTTAAATAAATTGTTGTGTTGTTTTTTTGTCTCGTTTTTTCTTCTTTGTATGGTTCAGTAACTATTTTGGGTGATACATGTTCAATCAAGGAGGTTCCTATATCCCCCAAGAGATCAAAGTAGTAATCTAGAACTTCATGAACTTCAACTTCAAAAAACCAGGTTAATTTATTCCATGTTTATCATTTTCAATTTCCTCTTTGAACTTCTATTCTGCCCCATTTCTTACTTTTCTTTTCATTAAACACTGGGGACAGTGTTATTTAATGTTGGGGGGAGATACGAAATGAATTTTTTTTGTGAATAAAAACATGCATGGAAAGAAAAATTCCATTAACCTTGAACATTATGACACACATTTCAATCTCTAAAATTGGATATCAAATAATTATGCATGCCTTGATTCTGATTTTAATGCATGTTTAAGTTCATGAGCATTGTTTTTGGAAAGTGTGGTTGTCCTATGTGATTTTTTAATGTTTACATTTTCATCCTCTAAATAAAAATGCCACAAAGCACGTCTACTGAATCGTCGGTGTAAATTTGAGTTCTTGGGTCCCTTTCATTATAACACAGGGTTCTGGGGTTACTTTTAGTTTAATTTGAGTATCCAATAAAAACAAAAACAAAGAAACCAAAAAAATTGAGAAAATAATGACCACATAGAGAAATGTTTTGTCCAAATGTGTGGCGTCTGGCACTTGGGGATCGTGACTCCATAGTTGTCTTGCCCAGAGTTAGGCTTTATATCTCTATTATAGAGCATGGGATTGACAATATGTGTGGCATCAGTCACGTTGGGATTGTGGCTCCATAGTTGTCTTGCCCAGAGTTAGTCTTTTCATATCTATTGTGGTTAAAAAAAATTAAAAAAAAATTGGTATACTCATCTTAATGTTTAATGTGATTCCAACCTAGCGCTTCCATTTTTTTCCCCTTGAACAATAAAATAGGCCCCATATCGTTTTTGATGAACAACACATTATCATGCTTAATTGAAATTGGATGAAATGTGGCGATAAATTTGAACAAAATAATGGGCTTGGGATTGAGATATTCTTATGGACCTAGATTTTTTTAAATGATTTTGATGGTTTTCATTTTTTTTGGAATGAGATATTTGGGTGAGAAATGTGTATTAAATTGATTTTGGAAAAGGTGATTTGAATTTCATATTTGAAATATATTTTTCTAGGGACTAGAGAAAATCACGTTGGGGGGTGTGATTAGTCACTTAAATTGGATAATATTAATTTTTAATATCTTTATATTCATTTTTCCAAAGTCCATTAACATTGTTTTTAGTGCATTAAATAAATAGAACTTCATTTTTGATCTTAAATGCAATTCATGATTAAAATGAAAATTTGGGCCTAATCATTAATTTGATTGTGGACAACATTATATTCATTTTCTGAATTTGAAATTTTGGGATATTATTGATCTTTTTGTTTGGAACATTTTATCTTTTAGGTACGATTGATTAATCCCAAGGTAAGATGGAGAATTTTGAGCCCAAATGTAGAAATTTGCTGGAGATAGCATAATGGGCATAAGGCCCATAAAAAAATGTGGGCCCCATAAACCAGACCAAATGAAGCTCAAATTTATACAGTAGAAAGAAAACAATATGAGGATCATTTTAGTCAACTGTGGCCAGTGGTAATTCTGATGTTTTTATAATGATAAAGAGATATGAAGTTGAGATTTAAATGGTGGACCTGACATTAATGCACATAAAGCCGACCAACTATTTCTACCATAACATCCAAACTGCTGAGCCAAATTTTCTGAAATATTTATAATTGACAGAGAACACAAGGAAGGAGATATTTTTCTTCTAAGTCCTTAGATTATTTGGCATCCTTCAATTCCAAATTCACATGTCAAAATGGTGGTCGAATCTGGATGAACATTCCGGGTCAACTTTGAAACGTCAAAATCCCTTAATTTTTTCACCTTCCTTTTGACTCTCTAAATTAATGGGGATGTAATTTATTATGGTGGGGTGTCTCTCAGTCTTATAATATGCCTATATAAAGAGATTGTGGTGATGGAATTGTTATCTAACATTTTCATTGAATCCATGTTTTTCTTTCAATTGTAATTTCCCGGTTTTCGTTTTGCAATGACATCGTCAATTTCTCTAATTTCAGTTTTTCATTCACGTTTAGTATTTTAATAAAATTTATTCTTCTTCACTTTTTCATTTCCTTTTCTTGACATGTTGATAGCTTTGAATCAAGGATTGAATTTACTCACACCAACACTCGTGAATTCAATCACACAACGGTGGAGCGTTCATTTTGATTAATGTTTTTTTTCATCAATCCCACTTTTTTAAGTCGACTACCCACATCCATTGATAGAATACCATTAATGGATGGATAAAGTTTTATGTGTTGATCCTAGGGAGTCCCATGGGGAAGATTTAATGCTATTTTATGTTCTTAAATTCTTAAATTTTTTCATTCATTTTAATGGTTCCATTCTTTGATTTATCTTCTTCTTTGTCTTCACCGACTTTAACGTTGACACATTTTGAGTGCTAGTATGATCCAATTCCTTAGAGTGCTCATTTAATTGATCCTCTAAGTGAATTGGTGATTCGCCTTGAAATTTTGTATGGATTAAATCAGAGAATGATATTGACAGATTATTTCATTTAATCGATACATCTTGAACCAATGAACAAAAAATTAAATGAAAATCAAACACATCCAATGAAGCCCAAGAGACAACCTAGGAACGACTCAACTTAATTATTTGTTTTAATTCAAGTAATTTTATTGGTTTTGTTTGTTAAATTAAATCAATATTTCTTCAAATCAATCAACAACATAGTTTCCCACTTCATAGCCAATCCCGCATATTATAAATGTGTCTCAAGGTTTCTTCTTCGGTCCCTGTGGATTCGACCCCAACCTGTACTAAAATCACCACATACCTGTAGGGTAAATTTGGGTGCAACCAATCCCGTTTTTCCAAAATTCATCATATATACATCCTATATTTATTCAAATATATGAAAAAAACGCAAACATCGCCATAGGAAGAAATTACAATGTTATTTATCACAAAGGATTACACATAGTAGCTATGGTCTCGTTACATAGCCCCTTATAACCCCAGCATAGGACCTAAGTGTAAGGTGTGCTAAGATGAGAGAATCTGAGGGTGGCTCAGCCAAAATTTCTTGATTAGTGATTTCAACATGATTAAACTTCTCCAGAAGGAGATTCTTCTCTAACTTCACACGATGACGTTCGTTTTGGGAATGGTCAAGAGGAAAGCCCAGTGCTGCTACCTCCTTCCCAAGTTTCATTATATGGGCTTTGATCAACCCAAGACTACTGGATGAGGCCATCGAATCATTATTCTGTCTTAATTAACCAAGATCACTTGTATTTAGAGTCAACAATTACAACATTTAGTTTCCAATGGTCATATTGACCAATGGTCATATAAATGTTGAAACCCAACAGTCTCATTTTAATTAAACTCACATCATTATTTAAAAAATATTGCTTTGTTGAGTAAAAACTAAAATAACACACAAAATTTGGAAACAAAAAATCATTCTTTATTTCAGTTCATTACACGTGGACTCCAAGAATGAGTAGGAAAGGCTACAACATTGGTGCACCACTCGCATCAGGAAGGGGAATCCAAACGCACCAATGGGGAGAACGTACCTTGCCAAGAAGAAGAACTAATGATTTGTAGTAAGATATAAATAGGCGAGATCCTGAAGTTACATGATAAGTATTTTGAATGACTTTAAAGATGGATCATTGTTTCACCACGTAGTGGGGTGGTTACACATGATTGTATTAATTTTTATTTAATTATTTATTTGGGAGGTGGCCATAACAACTGTGGGTTAAATGATTTTATTTAAACAGTGAAAATTGGTAAAAAAAATAGTACGGGTCTCTGAGGGTCTCTCCACTCTTAAGGGTCTTTAGATATCATTTATGGGCTTTAAAATGGCCTTAAACCACATTAAGATTTATAAAATACTTAAAAGTGGAGTTACCTAGAAAACTGTGGATGAAATACCTAGCATGCCCCTTGTGGCACCGATCGGTGTCACCAATGGTTGACACCATGATGGCATCCTGCCACTGAGACGCCACCCTTAGGATCCGGATCTAATGGGTCCAGGGCATGCCAAAAAATAGAAATTAGGAACAGGGGTGGACCAGGAGGGCCTGGGCCATAAAAAGTGTTATGTAATTATACCAACTGCAATTTTGGAAATGGTTACCCAAGATGGTCTCTACTAGGTCCTGGTTTTGGCTCATTTCCAGACATCCTTCTACGATTAGTTTTTTACATAGATGTTGAGGGATGAATAAGCCATAGAGTTTATGATTCTTATGGAAGGTTCTATATATGTTACCATGTATTCAACACAATTCATTGATTTTATGTAGTTTTCACCACATCTATCTTGTGACGAGGTTACATTTTCTACACCCCATGAGGATGACATTCAAAATTACATCCGTAATCATGTGAATTTATTTCTCCTACCAATCATCTATGAAATTTGCAATCATACTCATATCACTAATCAATACATTGGGGATGGTGATAGTATCAGTAATAAAGGATCATTTTTTTCACATGCCAGAAGTTATTCTAGTTGAAGGAAACATTCCTTCATGGTTTCAAATCAATGAAATTGAGTCTGCCATACCTGTATAAGTACATATATTGTGTGCCGTCAGTTTGGAAAATGATGGAATACAATCCCCAATTATTTTAGAAACCTTATAAAGTTTAGTGATGGATGTTAATTTGGGAATCATTATTTATTCTCACAGACCATACCATTATAATATATTATAAAAGGTTTCTTACAACTTCCTCTATCTGGAGAAGGATAATTTATGACTTGTAAGGAATTATTTTATAGTCTCCCATAAACACTAGTCGAATAGGATTATGTTTCAATAGTATCAAGACTATTAATAAATTAATACATCTTTTAAGTAGTAATGAATGTATTAGTCCTTTTATTTCATAGGGTTGTGAATCCGGATTGTTTCATGAACTAAAAATGATACCCATGGACCATCCAGCAGAACCATCTATTTTACGATGTACTATTCTAGTAGCATCAACTATAAAATCTTCTTTATATGATATATGTGTTTTACACTCCAACTATTCCTATTTATTGTGGAATGTTTCAGGGTATAAATTCAATATAATTGTGCTATAATGACACTAGATACATCGTTGGGAGTACAAAATGAGGGAATATGTCAATGTGGGGACATTTTCATTGAGCTAGGATGTTTCTCTTTCTTATGGGAACTAATTTCTCTTAAGTTTATGGGTTTATATGTCATTATCATGTTGGATTAGTTGCTTCCATATCACACCTTTTTAGACTGATGTCACCATAGGGTGTCATTTACATACCAAGAGGGAAGTTGTTATATACATAAGGGTGAGTGGAATGTCGATGATAATAGAGGTGGACTAGAGTATCATGGGTTATGTGGAGTGACCACACCAATTGAAAATGTCTACATGAAGTGTCATGTTTTACTTTTTGATTAATTCTCTCTTATGTTAGATCATTTCCTGGATGTATTTACTAAGTATTTTTCTAGCTTACCTATTGAGTAATATCTAGATTTAATTATCAATATGGTTATAAGATCAGCTCTACATTACATTCCTCCATATAGAATGGATACTAAAAAGATCCCAAATCTCATTATATTATTAGTGGATTTAGAGGACAATGGTTTTATACATCCTATTACTACCTCTTAGGCTATCACATTCTTTTTTCCAAGATGTTTGATGATACCCATCATCTATGTGTGGATTACAGAATGTTTTACAGGATTTAAGTCATGAACCAATATCCATTTTACACAATTAATGATCTATTTTCCAATCTCTGAGGATATATGGGGATTTCTATTATCATTATGAGCTCAATATATCATCATTTGTACATCATGCCATCTGAAAAACCTCAAAAGACCTTTTCTCTCATGTTTGCTGTACATGAGTAACTTGTTAATCCATTCAGTCACAAGAATACATCCTTTATTTCAATTTTTCTTTTTAGTAGGATGTTCCACCCCAATATTGAATCTTTTTCATCACCATTGTGACAACATATTGGTGAACTCTTATAGACATAATGACCATAAAAATCATCTTGATATCATTCTATTTACCCTAATAGATCATCAACATTATTCCAAGTTTTTATGCGCCACTTATATGTTGAAAAATACCAATTATTGGGTTATATTATATTAGAGTAATGGGTCTCAATGGACCTAGAGATGTTGAGTTATTTGGTTTCCTAGGAGAAATCAAATAATGTGTTTCATGTACCGAATATAATGGTGTTGGATGGACATTAAATTCATTTCATATAATAGTTTTCACAACTTATGTCACAACTCACTCGTATTAAAAATATATTTTTTTATGTTTCTATGGTCAGAATAACATGGAAAAACATTTCATTGGATAAAAGGGATGATTTTCATGGAACCTATACTAATCATACCTACTCCTTGAAGATGATATAAAGTGTTCTATGATGCATGAGGAATCATCTTAAGATAATTTTTGATTTTGGAAGAATGTTTTTGTGTTTGTAGATCATTGTGGTTTATTCCTCGTTACAGGAACAAGTTGATGATATGACTCAAGCTAGAGGAAGTATTACATGCCATATGTTGTTAGAGCCATTATATGATGGGTGAGAACTGAATAGTAAATACATACTAAGAGGGACTTAAATATATATATTTACAAAATTTGATAATAACCCTATAAAGTATATATATGTTCAACATCATCATTCCTTTTATTTTTTTCCATTATTATTTTCTGGGAATGGGATATGTTTTTTTGATGCATTGAGCCAGAAAACATAGGCACAACCACACTGTAATCTAGTGATGAATTTAAATATATGGTACATTTCACTAACCTACTGCTAGAGTTTCATGATATTCATGAAATGTCTTACCTTTCATCCTTGAAGCTTGAAGGTTACAACATTACACATTCAAAATTTGAAGAACTATAAATTTATAGATCTTGAATGGTTGGTTCTTCATGAGATCATATTAATACTTGACCATCTACTATATTTTTCTATGAATAGATATGAAGTTCTTATTATTCATGGATGTGTCAGGGTTACTATGTATATGAGAGCGGAGATGATGTTTGAGTCCAATGTTTCATAGTGTGCAGTTCATCAAGGAATCTAAAAAATGTATGTGGATTTGAGAAACTAGTATTAGTCGACTTGATTGAAATGATGGATAGTAGGATTTATCACTAGGTCTTCCATTATTTTGAAATTTAAGCAATATAACTATAAAGATTTAGGTTTTTTGTAGATTCTTAGAGTCCCATAATGAAAATGGGGATATATTTACCTAACATTTTAGATAGTTTATCATGGCTTCCAAGAGGATGTGACGATGTATGGTTCTCATTGACATTAAGAAGAATGTAGCCCACTTCATTAGAATTATTGGGAAAATACCAGTTGATAATCATGGAAGATTATATATCTATGAGATTATTTTACTACATGGGGTACCCTGTAAAATTGTTTTAGATAGGGATTTTAGATTAAAATCACAGTTCAAGAAGTTATCCATGAAATTTTGTTGTATAGAGGTTATTCATGGATTAACCTTTCACCCTTATACCATTCGATTGTTATAATGTATGATATAAGTTATATATGAAAATTATCCAAGAGTTTTTGTTTATTTTAGTGTTTATTGGGGAACCATATCCCTCTCATCGAGTTTTACTAAAATTATTGATTTCTAGATATGATTCAGATGGATCCTTTTGAGGTTTTGTGTGGTAGGCCTTGTTGTTCACCCATATGATGGCTAGATCTGAGAGAGGCAGCCCTTCTATTTACTCATAATGTGAATGGAAATTTTAATTAGATTTAGTATATCATGAAGTGTTTGTATACTTATCAGTGTAAATTGGAAACATATGATTATTCTTAAAGATGACCACTAGAGTTTTGGATCTAGGATCAATTTTTTTTTGAAAATATTGTATAGGATTGTTAATAGATGGATACATAGGCACATGATTCTTTGGCCTATTTATGTAGAGACATTAAATATTTTTATGAGAGTTAGGTTGTTGTTAAATAAAATATTATTACCTAAGACGTACCATTCCATGCATTATGTCTTAAACATTTCATAGATTATCATATATGATGTGGAACCATCCCATTTATTTGATTCTGAGGAATTTGAGTTTTTTGCTACCTCATCATCTTGGAAGTATCCAATACACATTGTTGAATATATCATGAAGGATCTCTATGTATAGTCTGTATCTCTATTATGGTTACTATGGAAGCACATCTGACTATAGGATAATCCATGGGAGCCGGAGGATGACATAAATTCTTAGTTTGAAGATTAATTCTCAAACTATATTTTTCCTCCATTGGATGATGAGATTTGGGATGATTTGAGTTATTGGTGGAGGAGACTATAAGAACTATGATTTTGGATCTGGTATGGATATCTAAATTTATTTCTAATTATCATTCAAGGAAATAATGTTGATTCGTATTGATTTCATGATGGTCTGAGGGGTTCTTAGTAATTATTTAGAGCCTAGAACCTACATTTTTAGGAGAAATTTTCATGTCTCGTGGTTAGAAAATCCTTGTGAGGTAGGCCAAACAGTTATTTTAAACCATCAAATGTAAGATAGTGGAGTCATACATGAATTACAGTTATAAAGAAATTACATTTGGGGTTTCATACATGGTTGAAAAATATAAAAAAACTCACATAGGTATCTCACATGGTTGGATCATGATTTCACTATCTATGCAACCCAACTGTACATAATACCACAAGATTAGACCCTCAATTGTTGGTACACAATTTTGAAAATCATGAAGTGAAACCATTCAATGCATGTTTTGAGGTGATTTTATTAATATTTCATTACATTCTAATTAAACCAACCCATCAACCCTTTTCTCATATTCCAGCTATGGCATCCCTCCATTTCTCTCTACTAATCTCATTAAATGCCTAACATAGGAATTGAGGGAAATCCTCCATTCAATGTGTGATAATACTTCTGTTCATCTTAGTTGAATATTCTTAATATACCATTATTTGTTAAATCATTTTTTGTTATACTTTCTATCGACGATACTATTTAAATGAAAGATTATATTCACAATATTTTTCTCAATGATATTGTCATTAGATCTCATACAACCCAAGAAAAATAGTGTCTCACACATGGGGAGGAGTTTTGTATGAGAATGCAGAAGGTGTTTTATAAGTCATCCATCAAATTTCATAGTTTATTAAATAGTCGTGTGTATATACTAATTTCATTAGGAATGGCCATATTAATTAAAATGAATTTACAATAGCCATTGGAACCATGTTATAAGACACTTTCTTGATATGGTGTTTATCTTTTATGGATAGAAACACAACGACAACCACCCCATATATAGTGTTTTCCTTAGTTATGCATAAATGGTTGTTATTACTCTTTCTCTTCACAGTTTGGGTGAGAGTCATTACCATGCTATGTTCATGCTAGTATGCCTATATGAATTGTGAATTGTCAAATGGAAACTACCATATCTTCATCACACATGACCCCTCTAGGTCATGTTATTATACTTGAATAACAAATCATAAATGAAATTTCAATTTATATTGATATATATATAAATATATATGACATGTCATTATTAAATGTAAATTAATTTTGATATATTTCTATTTCACCCATTTTCATTTATATTGTATGGTATCAGAATGAACCTAATGAATTGACCAAAATTAATATAAAGAAATGGAATGATATCATTCCCATGGCCATGTCACACTATCAAAAGAAAATGCACAGTCAAAATGATCTCATTAAATTATTTAAAAAATACTGGGCCTAAATAAATAAATAAATAAATTTAATGTTTCCACATTATGTATGGAAAAAACATTATACTCATTTTCATACTTGAGTTATATTATGGATTATTTTGGAAATTCTTTCAGCATTCTTGGATTTTATTCATAATCCAGGATACTGGATGGAAAGGGTGATACCCACCCTGGAACATGATCACTATCTATGAGTGGATTCTATGAATAAAAATATAGAATACCTTTGTGACTATGATCTTATTTCTTTTATACACTCCTTATATCCATCATGGATTCTATAGACATGAGGTGACTAGGTTACATCCATTATCAAAGATATTACTTATCCAAATTTACATTGGATTTATTCATTTTACTCGATTGGAATCAAACAAATGTGGAATGCCTTGGGAACTCTAATTGTTTAATACTCTTCCCCATATATCCAGACTACATTTAAAACTGATTCAATGACCCTTGAGGTTTGGTTTTCTTGTTTATTACCTTCAAGTAACATTAGTGTTATCATCATTACATGATGAGTTTCTATGTTCTGGATCCTTCCCAATATCTATTATATCAAGATGCCACTGCTATTTATACATCAGGTGACATATTATATAAGTATTAACATAATTAATTAATGAAATGGTAACATGTTCAGAGACCAATTGATGGATGAAGTAGTTACTTTTGTATTTATCTTACATTTCACCTTAATTTTATATATGATTACTCTGCACACTGCATTATTAAATATTACATGGGCTGGATGGTAAAGATTCTATTGGTGGATACCCCTTAAATTTATCTTACATCCTGCTCGGGAAACCATTGAATCCAATGAAGTCATTATGTTGTAGGGGATGACCAATTGAATTATATCATATTAGGTACATAATTTCTTTTTGGAAAAGTAATGAAGAGGTAGAATATGATTCAGAGGGATATTGGGATGTCGGGGATAATGTTTAGATTAATTTTTTGTACTTTTGATTATAATATATTAACGGTTGATTGGTATACATGTTTTCCAGCTAATTTGTCACACAAAATATCACCATCTGTTTTTAATATGATAATATGTTGACTATTTTTATTATTATTATGGTATTATTCTAATGTTCAATATCATTATTATATACCTGTTGTTATTTTATGCTTTTATCCCATCTATCCCTTTTCCTACACTCTTGTAATGATGTAATATTGTCCCCGCTGACATATCCCAGACCCTTGAATCTAGTTGGAATCCTCTGTAATTCAGGAATATGTGCTTGAGTCCATGTGTCCAATATGGTTAAGGGGAACTGTTTAGTGGAATCTGGTCATTGGAAGATAGAGAAATGGTGTATGTAATAACTCCATGTCTATTGGTTTCATATTCATTTTTTCATCATTGATATAAATAACAAATAAATCTACGATGGAAGATTATAATTTGTGTAACAAGGATTAATATCATATAAAGGGTATGTTGACTAAATTGGTGAATTTTAATCTTTTTTGAGATATTATATATATAGATCGTCATTGTATATATTTTTTTTAATTATAGTTAGATTTTATGGGTTACCTGTGTCTATTGTATGTGATTTTAATCCCATATTTTTCATAAATTACATGAATGGGATTTAATGGTTGTTGGTTCATTTATTTATTTTTAGCAAAGAAAGAATAACACAATCTGATGTACATACATATTGAATTAATCATACATTCAAGGATATTCTAAAGGTTATACCTTTAGATTAATATTGATAATGGGATGTACATATTTCATTACTAAAATTTTATTGTAATTAAAGTTTTAATTTATTTTTAACGATGACAATTTTTAATGAATTATATGGATATTGGATTCCAACTCTATTTTCCTTGGATGAAGTCATTAAATTGATGGTGTCAGGAGGAAAACATATAAAATATATAGAATATAATGTAACGATGATTTAAATAGATAAAAGACAAACTCATAGAAGAATAATGTTCCATGTTGATCACTAGATGAATAAACTATTGTTTTATGAATGAGATAATTTTTTTTCATATATAATATCCATTGGGAATAGTTTGGAATTAAGTTGGATATGAAATATTATGTTCCACGAATACTAGTCCATAATAAATTATTGAACGGCACATTTTATTTTAAAATAGTATTGATTTAACTTCATATTAATCTCATTATTATATTAATTTTCATGATTCATTTGAATTAATATACAATCATAATGAATCTTATTTGTTGATCCATGAATTGGTACAGTTTGTAGAAAATCATTCTCATGTGTATAATATAATTCATATTTTAGAACATATATATATTACATTGGTTTTTAAAAGTATAATATAATTATTTTATGAATTTAAATTTGAAATAATTTTTTTTTTAAATTAAATATATCTAATAGAGTTTAGTGTAAATCTTCTGCACTTTCTTTATAAGGAATGGATTTTGAATAATTTGTTAAAACTTTTATTTTCAGAAAACTATCAATATATTTCATTTAATCAAGTAATTTCAATTAAAAAATATATTTTGTATATAATTTTATTCTATTGAGATTAAAATTTTATTAATCATATAATAATTAATTATATAACTAAAAATATATATTCTTTTCTGTATATTATTTTTTATTCATCATAATTATAGCTTCTAAAAATGGAATATTGATATATTTAGAGAACTTATATTACAATTAATATCATCATCTTCATGAAATTTATTCTAATATTATGAAGGTAATTTTACCCATACAACCTTATATTCTATTTTAATTCATTTTGTAAAAAATTACAATAAGGGTGACATAATATTATCTTTATGATTTAAATAAAAAAATGTATCAATCTTCCCTGACACAGAAAAGGGAACCTCTTATCCTCAGATCATCACACTTATTGTACACATTAAATCACATGATCCCTACCCATATATCCTCCCCACCTCAAAACCAATTCTGAAAATGTATTGGACATACATGAATACTAATAATAAAATTATTAAATTTTAATCCAAACAAGGGTTCTCATAGAAGAGGTATAATTGTATGTTGAGTGTTTTATTGTTTATTTAATCATACACTTTTATCATGTACTCCATACCCATGATGAAATAAAATCATTTCTAGATTAAATATATATCAATTTTATTATTAAAATTTTATAATCAAATTATAATCCTTTTACATCATTTGGGAAATTAAAACATTCTTCATCCATATTTGTGATCTATAAACCGATAAATTGATAGATTTAATTTCTCATAACCAGATCATATAGCTTGATAAAATGGTGGATCAAATTAATACATATGACATTCATATCATATATAACATTCAATAAAGAAATGATCTAATATATTTTTATTTTTTTTCCATCATTCAAAAATTATATTTCTCTCTTGTGTTCAAATAAAATACCATTTTAATGATCAAATGTGATTAGTTTTCCTTTTCCTCAAAATAAAAATAATATATTATTGGATAAATAATAATTAAATAATACATGTGTAATCTATTTATGATTCTGGGGAAATAATTATATTCGATATTATTAATTTTCGTCCAAATAAAAAATTTATATTTCATTTATGCATATGTGTAGATGAAAATCATCAAGGAATAATGTGAAACATTTTTCAGGACATAATAATTTATTTTATCACAGTTATATATAATTTTAATTAATATAATGATTACATGACAAAAATTATTGATTTAATATAATGATAACAGATATGACCATGGTCAAAACCCCATTTTTATTTGAGTATATATACCATACTACCCCAAACCATCTGATGTAAGCATTAAAATTTTAATAACTAAATAAAAAATTATATAATTATAAAAAATAGTTATTATATGTATATGAATATAAAAAATACTAGTATAAATTTAAAAGTAATTCAATTAATTTATTCAAGACAAAGATAATATATTTCTTTATAAGAGGAATAATGTATATTATCTTCTAATAAATTGTTTCTTTAAACATTTGAAAAAATTCCTCATATATATCCATTTAAAATAAAAATAATTTCAACTTAGTAATTTTTTATTATACACCACATTTTAAAATACTTTTTGAACAATATTTTGATTTATTTAGTATGGATATATATATATATATATATTTGTTTTATATATTGGTTCTTATTTAATCCATACCAATGTGATGATGAATGTTTTTATTGTATACTACATGACATTTTTTTTTTCAGAATCATATCCATTATTCATTAGCAAGATTCCAATATTAGTTAACATTGTTTTTATCGAGTATCAAAATCATAGTAATCTATGTATTTTTAATTTTTTTTTAAAATTTTAAAATAAAAACAGATATTCAATTTTTTATTATATGAGAATGGAACATTTTTTAATTTTTTCAAATGAGTTTTACAAGTGATTTTTAGGAAAAATATCCTACTATATTTTTTTTCATTGCGTGAAACATGAGAATAATAAATTATAATTATTGTGCTGGAAATATATCAATAATTAACTTAGTAAAGATATATAATTTGAAGACATAAATATAAGTGATAATAAGGTTGTATATTCCTTTGGAATTTTCAAGGATTCTATTTTTTAGAATCGGTGTAGAGATAATTAGGTAGATTATATGAATCTAAAACAATGAAGGATCTGGGAATAGTTGAATCTCATCGGTGGATGTTCCCACTTGGATTTTTGTCATTATAAATGATCAATCTGAGATAAATATGATGATAAACGCTAGTCTCCACGAATCAAATCACTAAAGAGGAAATGAATAAGGTTGTTCATGGAACCACAAACGAGGACCGTCAAAGGTTGATTATAATTAATTTAATTAATTGACATGAAGTAACTTTTTGGAAGTTCTTTCATTTTTGATATTCATGATCAAGTTTCGATGTTAATTGTCATTGAATCACAGAATCCAAGGGTATACTTCCTCAAGTGGTGATCCACACGTGCACCACGTATTTGTGGATGTCGCCAAAGGAATCTATGGGTGCTAGCATAGAGAATCCATTTCTTGTGTTTTCCACCCTAGGACGCCTTGATCAGATAGAGGTGGATCACTCTCGGTCTTGAGAGTGTTCTTATAGGATAAAGTTATTTCGATCTTGAGAGAATTCCCTAGATGTGTTGTGCACAATTATTTTCTTAGGAAAGGAGTTCTTGTTGTGAGGATATTTATAATCGGGTTTGAGGTTGTAAAGTTATGACATTAAATAAACGCGTTACGCGTTTTATTTATTTCATTAAATATTTTGAAAACCCCATGTCGAGTCATTAATTCCGTGAGTTTTTCCCACACTGATTATAATAATTATCATTTAAGAAAATGATATTATATCTTCAAAATTACGATCGGAAAAACAACATGGCGTGTAAACATAAATACAAGGTGTGTACTTGTTTTTCATTGAAATCTGCATGGTGTGTATATTCAATGTACACGGAATGTATATATTATTTTCATTTAGTCATTTCCTTTACAAAATAAAAACTACATGGTGTGTACATTCAATAATACACAGCATGTACTTGTATTCAAAATAAAAACTACACAACATGTAATCATTAATACACATCGTGTACTTGTGTTCAATTTATTATTCCTCCAAAATTAATATAATTTAGGTTTCATAGAATAATTATTAATCCATGTATGGGATTGATGTTTATTCTACTTGAGATAATTTAATACACTTAGTGTGTTACCCTCTAGGCCTTTTTCTCATATGCATGAGGCAGCCTTGCCTAAATTCCACGATTACTATCAGGCAACGGGTCAAGGCACCCAAGAGAAAGAAGTTGACACCGCATTGACGTGTCATCTCATACGAACACTTACCATGAAATTTAATTACTTTTTCTCAATATCTCCTCAATTATGTTTCAAGGAAGTGTCATAAACCTATTTTCTTGATCTTTCATTCTTTGACTTCCAGAAATAAACTTCTCATGACACTATGGCCATCGAATTTGTTCTACAATATTATTTCAATCAATGGGCCTGGGATATTTACTTACATATATATAGAGGGGAAAAATTCTACCCTTGATATATCCATTAACAAAATGTCATTCGTGATGAACCCAATGTACCCTACTTCCCCCCAACTATCATCGAGATGGTTTTCATCAGCAAATATAAGTGCACGAGTCATGACATGAGTAAATGATAATCTTCTAGTCTAATGACCATTACACAGACTCGTAGATAGAAATGTTCGATGACACCAAGACATGTAGAATTTTTTCTTTCTTGTATGTTCTAATAATCTCCCATCTTGTAGATTACCATGTTAGAACTCCATGAGAGAGAGCCTCATCTTCTTACAAGTACACGCACATGACGGTCTGTATACTATGTGTCATATCATAGTATGTCATCCAACCATAGAACTTTATTTACGAATATTGTTATAGCATTTCAAGGTTCTCATCCTAGCAGGGATCTCCCATGAAATTATCAATGCAACACATATTCCAAGGTATTATTGTAATATTTTCATACAAAACAATGAACAATATAAATTAGTTTTCATTCATGTAATCAAAGTTCTAAACAGCTGGTTCTCAGGACACCAACCCTATCAAACTCCCACATAGAATAGAGCCAACTGGCTTCTACATTTAGTAAGATATACTTGACATGATGATCATATTTCTACTGAGTCAAGGAATTATCCAAGGGTTCTGCCACATTGTCTTTCATGGAAATACTTCTCACTGAAAATTCATCACTCTATAAAAAATAACTAAAGGGATGATACTTCCAATGTATGTTTTTTTCCACTGATGTGACATTGACTCTTTTGCAAGTTCCATGGATATATTATTATCACAATAGAGTGGGATATGATCTTTACTTCAAGGTAATACATCCGTGTATTAGACAAATATTCACATCCATACTACATCTTTAGCTGCAAGAGAAGCTATGATATACTCAGACTCTATTGTAGAATCTATGACCACACCTTTCTTTTTTCTCTTCCAGATCAATGCACCACCATAAAAACCGAAGATGTATCCAGTCTATGATTTCATGTCATCTTGAACAGTATAGAAACTAGCATCTACGTGACCTATGATGACTAGTTCCTCATATCCTCCATTAAACAGGAACATATCCTTAGTACGCTTGAGATGCTTACAGATAGTCTTGACTCCCATCCAATGGTTGTCTCTTGGTTCATCTTGAAATCTACATACCGCACTTAATGCATAAGAAATATCTAGCCTTATATATAGCATTCCATACATGACTGACCCAATCATGGATGCATAAGGGATACTTGACATTTTCTTTATTTCCTCTTGTGTTTGAGGACACATTTTCCTGGAAAGATGATTGCCAAGTGACACTGAAAACAATCCCATCTTGGACTATTCAATATAGAATCTCTTAAGACTCATGTCACTGTATGTACTTTGACATAGGAACAACATTATCTTGGATCTATCATGATGTATCTGGATACCAACAAAATATACTACCTCACCCAAGTCTTTCATAGAGAAGCTTTTATCCAACCATTCCTTATCTGACTGTATGACAGGTACTTCATTTCCAATTAGTAATATGTCATCAACATATGCTATTACCAAAATGACCAAAAATCCACTAAAACGTTTATAGACACATGGATCACATACATTCTTATCAAATCCAAATTCCATTACGGCTTCATTAAAACGAATGTTCCATGACCTTGGTGCGTGCTTTAATCCATAAATTTATTTTTGTAACTTGTATACCGTGTTCGCATTCTTTGAAGTCACAAACCCTTTAGGTTGTTTCATGTAGACATATAACTGGAGGCCCCCATTAAGGATTTCTATTTTTACATCCATTTTCTAAATTTCATAGTCATGGTAAGCGACAATGGACAATAGAATTCTGATGGATTTCAGAATTTCAATTGTTGAAAATGATTCATCATTGTATTTTCCTTGACATTGTCTAAATACATTCTCAAATAGTCATGCCTTATATGTGCTGACTAGACCCTACATGTCCATTTTCTTCTTGAATACCCATTTATTACCATTTGGCATTATATTAACTAGAGGATTTACTAAAATCCAGACATTATTTTGGTACAAGGAATCCATTTTAGAATTCATGACTTCTTGCCTCTTGGCAGCGTTTGTGCCTTCAAATTCATCCATATAGGTAAGGGGTCATCATTGTCAACCAATAATGAGTCACCATCATCGGTCACATGAAAACCATATCATTCTAGTTTTCTCAACTTTCTTGTGCTCCTACGCAGTTCTTGTGTCTCTAGAATAGATTTTTATTCCACAGGGATTTGTGGAATTTGTTCATGTACCAACACTTGTGTATGTTGATCCTCAACTTCATCAAAATCAATATCACTCCCACTATCACTTTTGGAGATGTGCTCCCTCTCAATGAATATGTCATTCCTACCAACTTTTACCATTTTGTATGAGGGTTTTAATAGGTAATATTGCCTTATTTCCTTGGGATATCCTATAAAGATACACTTTGTGACTCAGTGTGCAATATTGGTACCTAAATAGGCCTTAAAAATGATTCGATATCCCACACATTTTAATTTGATAACACGAATTTTCATCCAGTCCATAATTTGTATGGAATACCATTTATCGATTTATTTGGTACTTCGTTTAGTATGTGTGCTACTGTTTGTAATGCATGTCCCCAAAAAGATAATGGATGACTTGCATGACTCATCATTGATCTCATCATGTCCAGTAGGGTGCATTTCATCCTTTCACTTACAGAATTTCACTGATGTGTGTAGGGAAGAGTGAGTTGTGATAGATTCCCAAACTCCCGTATGAAATCAATGAAGTCCTGATTACGATATTCTACTCCAATGTCTGAGTGAAATTTCTTAATATTCTTACCAAGATTATTCTCAACTTCATTCTTGTATTCTTTGAACAGATCAAATGAATCTGACTTA
Organism: Viscum album; assembly: GCA_963277665.1. NCBI lineage: Eukaryota > Viridiplantae > Streptophyta > Magnoliopsida > Santalales > Viscaceae > Viscum > Viscum album. The sequence continues at coordinate 1,667,076,695 of OY728137.1, forward strand.
TACCTCATTATGTAAATATGTCTATATATATACTAAAATTATCATTAAAAGTTAGGAAGTATAATAACCCGCCCCTTTCATCAACTAGAAATGGTCCCCAAACATCTGTGTGAACTAATTCTAGAAGCTATTTATCCCATTCACAATTCCCACTAAATGAGGCATTGGTAATTTTTCCTTGTATACATGCATGACAAACACTAAGTGGTTCTAGTTTGAAAGAATCTAAATGCCCATCTTGATGTAATTTTTTCAAAAGTTTCTCATTGAAGTGACCTAGCTAGTGATACCAATGTTTGGTGTGGTATGATTCATTTGAATTAACTTTTTCATCGATTTTCATTACTTGGTTTTTGTAGTCTAACACATAAATGCTATTATATAAATGTTCCCTACCAAAACAAATGATATATTTATAAAATTAGAAACATTAATTTCTAAAATTGACAATGAATCCATCAGTATCTAATATGGATACTGAAATAATATTTTTAGTAATATAATAAAAATAATAACAACCATTTAACACCAATATCATACTTTTGTCAATGTGAGGTGGTAGTCCCATACAGCTACAATAGCATGTCTGGCTGTGTTGGCTGCTCGTAGATCCACCTCACGTCAATGAATCTTTTTGAATCTATTTGGTTCTTTTATTTGGATACATATTAGAGAACCAAAATCTATATCTAATACAAATTTTTTATTAAAAGATAGATTGTATTTGATAACAAACACACCAGAATCTTCCACTTGCTACATTGGCTAGGTGCAGTTTTTCTTACAGTGGCCCTTCTTTCCACATGTGTAACAAAAAAACCTCCTTTTATCTTGCCACCCCTTTGATCATTTTTTCTTTGAAGTCCTTGAAGACTCTTTTGGATTAATGCTCTTCGCCTTCTCATTCTTTTTATTCACCATAAGGGAAGAAGGCTTTTATCGCTTCATATCATTGTCGACTTAGAGAATGAGGATAAAGAGACATGATAAAGACTTTTCAATGTAATTCATGTTGAAATTTACAACAATGTTAGAGAAGATATAGGGTAGTTATGAACGAATGGGATCAGTACCATGTTTTTTGGGGAGTTTAAACCCTAGAACCTCCAAGTGCTCAATGTAGCCAATGAGATTGACTATATGGGGCCCAGTTGGGGCACCCTCTCCATGCATTCTCTGGAATAGAGCATTGGATATCTCAAACCTTTTCTGTCTTGCTCACTCCTGGTATAGACCACATAGGTGCTAGAGAATGCTATAGGCATCCATGTCTTCATGAGACATCATGGGCTCACTAAAAATTGATGATAGCATAAAACATTGAACGTTGAGTGCTTTATTCAAATGTTGATCATAGACCTGGAAATTTTTATCCCTTTCCCCTTTTGAGGGGAAATCAAGAAGTGTGGAATCCAGCACATAAAATGTTTGTTCAAGTCATTGGATAACTAGAAGGCGCCTAAACCATTCTGGAACGTTATTTCTAGTGAAGATATTGTCTTTATCCAGAATTTATCATAGAGAAAATTTCATGGATGTGTTAGTCATATTGATTCAAAAATTAAAAGAGCAGATTTATCAGTACAATTTCATTACATTTTTGTGAAAAATAATAAATAAATTTATCAATTCTCTAACTATTTTATCATAACCTAATATACCTAACCATTTAACAAGGAATTTTCAGTTTCCATAACATTCTAGTGGCAAGGATCCATATTCCCTTTCACATAACCCCATCAAGGGTTGGTCAAGCTATTTGATGGTATTTATGTAGGCAGGTCTTTGACAACAGTGAGCTTGCAGATCCTTGATCTGTTGAGTGGACTCCCTAATCCTGAAATCCTTACATTGATTTCTTTAACACATGCCTCTATTTTATAAAATGTCAAGCATGGTATACTCCCCTTTATATAAAATTTTTACGTCAACCCGAAACATTCTTAAGAGATTCCTTTTAAAAAGTAATTTTCCCAACAAGGGTTGGTCAAACACATAGTTTTATTGGGTCTTTCCCTTAATCAGGTAATGGAAGGATTTTTATGACTTAATATGGTATTTCAGGGATTTTATTCTTTATGTTTAGTTTTTCATTAACACATTCTTGTTAATATTATGTGATGTTTTCTTAAGTGATTAACCATGTTCTGATAATGTTTACACATAGTTTGATTTTCATTTTATTCCATATTTTCATACTTTTTTATTTCATTAATTATGTGATTGCGACAACACATACATAATAAATAAACCATACACTCATATAGATATAAAATAATATAGAATGATCATCAGATTCTATTGGTTATCATATCTTTCTGTTTTGATAAGCTAACCCTGACCTAGGAAAAACACCTTGAACAAGATGGCTTGTGTTTTACAGCTCCCACCTATTAGAATTTTTATCTTCTTGGGATGGTTTTTCCTCAGCTTTGGGTTTTTAGCCGTCTCTCCTAACTTGGGAGATCCACCATTACATGGGGTTTACATTAAGGAATCCATGGGTGCGCATTCCCTACATATTACTGGAAGAAGGCTCGTAGGAAAATGAATTTAAATTAAATAAATTTAAAGGAAACAATACACAAACAAAGGGTCTTTGGTCAAGCTCATTGTCATCCATTGCATTCAATGACATTTACATATATTTTGAATTCAAATTCATTTAATTTTTCATTTAAATAAGATAAGTGGCGCTTAAATTCAATTAATTATGATCTTATAATCAATCAATACTTTATCTTAAATTCCTTTCTGAATTTCAATCAGATTATTCTCATCTATATTCCTTCTATAGATCATTGTACATTGGAGGATACCTGGTGAGGTTACATTTCTAAAAAGTACACTGCATGTAATATAGCCTACTCGTTGTGTATCCTTCACCCTTTATCCAAAGTACACATCGGGGGCTTTGGCGTGTTTTCTGTAATTTTGAAATTTTGGACAACACAACGTGTAGATTAATTTAACATGGTGTGTACTTATTTGTTACGTGGTTACCGGTCTGGTAATCCAGTGTATACAGAACACAACTTCTACATGTACACGGTTTCACGTGGGCCGGATTGGACTACATGACATGTTGATTTAACATACATGCCGTTTATTCCTGTTCCACGCTCCATTCATTTCTAGTCAACGTGGTGTAATAAATTCTTAGGCATACTCAATTCACATGGCATTATTTGGCGGACCAGTATTGGTTCATTGAACCTATGATCACAGCGTGTAGTTTTCATTACACGTTGTTCATTGTTGTGTTGTACAGAAAGAAAGATCAGCCCCTCCGAATGATTTCCCCCTTTTTAATTTAATCAATATTAAAATTAATTTTTTTCCTTTCATTTCAATCGATAAATTAATGAGGAAGAATAGATCTCATTCATTCAGTATTTATAGAATGATTTATCTTGAATTGAATAAAATATAAATGCTTATATTTTCAATGAATATTATATAACTATAATCAACATTGTAACCTCACTCTGATACCAATTAATGGTTCTGGGTGCAGTGGAAGCTCGTGGGTGGATGTTCCCACATGGCTCTTTTTCATAATCAATGATCAATCCATGATAAATATGATGATAAATTCTAGTCTCCTAGGATCGAATCACGGAAATAGAAAAAGAAGAAGGATGGTCCTAGAAACACAAATGAGGACCATCATAGGTGTATTATAATGAATTTAATTAATTGAAAAGAAGTACCTTTTTGGATGTTCATTATTTATTTATATTCTTGAACATGTTCTGATATGATTCGTCATTACATAATAGAATCCAAAGGTAGACTTCCCCTAGCAGTGATCCACTCATGCACCACGTATCTCTGGACGTCGCCAAAGGAATCTCCGGGGGCTAGTGTGGAGAAGCCTTTTCTTGAGTTTTCCATATAAGATTACCTTGACATAATGGAGGTGGATCTCTCTCAGTCTTGAGAGTGTTCCATGAGGATAGATTTCTATCGATCTTGACCAAATTTTCCAGAATTGTTGTGCACAACGATTCTTTTAGGATAAGAGTTGGGGTTGTGAGGATATTTATAATCAGGTTTAAGGTTTGTAATGTTATGACAATAAATAAACCTGTAATGCATTGTATTTATTTAATTAACTCTCATTAAATCCCCTTGTTGAGTCATTAATTCCTTGACATGATCCCACACTGATTATAATAAATACCATTTAATTAAATGATATTATTTCCTCAAAATCCAGACTGGAAATACTACATGTTATGTAATCATAAATACACGGTGTGTACTTATTTTTCCTTGAAAACTATATGGTGTGTGAATTCAATGCACACGACATGTAAATCTTGATTTCATTTATTCGTTTACATTCCAAAATGAAAACTACACAACACATACGTTCTATAATATAGGGCGTGTACTTGTTTTCAAAATAAAAAACTACACGGCGGGTAATCATTAATACACATCGTGTACTTGTTTTCATTTTATTCTTCCTATAAAATTAATTTTTTTGTCTTAATTTAATAATTATTAAACCACGTACGAGAATAATCATTATTCTTCATGAGATACTTGAATACACTTAGTGTGTGACTCTCTAGGACTCTTTATCGTTGGCATTAGGAAGGCTTGCCTAATGTCCAAGATTACTGTCTAGCAATGGGTCAAGGCACCCAAGAGAAAGAAGTTGATGCAACATTGACATGTCACCTCATAGGAATTCATAATGTGTAATTTAATCCCTTTTTCTCAATATCACATCATGCAGGTTTCCTGACAGCGTCATAAAGCTATATGCTTGATCTTTCATTATTTGACTTCCAGAAATAAACTCGTCATGACACCATGGCCATGTAATTTGTTAGATAATTATATTTTTGTTGAAGATACCAAGATATTTACATCCATAAAAATGGAAGGGTCAAATTTTTCCTCGACTTATCCATTAACAACATCTCATTTGTGACGCACCAAACATACCCTACTTCTTGCCAACTATCTTCATGATAGTTTTTGTCAGCAAATCTATGTGTGTGAGTCATGACATGAGTTAATGACAATCTTCCAGTCTAAGGACCATTAAACACGCTCCTAGATAGTAAATTATGATGACACCAAGACATACAGAATTGCTACTAGCGGGTATGTTCTCATAATCTCCCATCATGGAGATTACCAAGTGCGAACTCGATGAGAGAGAGTCGTGTATTCTTAAGAGTACTCGTATATGACTGTATGTATACTATGTGTCCTATCATAGCATGAAATCCAACCGTAAAACATTATTTGTGAATATTGTTATATAATTTCAATGATCTCATCACAGTGGGGATCTTCCATGTCCTTATCAATGCAACAAATATTCTAGGACATTATTAGATTATAGTCATGCTGAATAATGAAAAATATATAATAATTGTACATTGATGTAATCAAAGTACAAAATAGTTGGTTCTTAGGACACCAAGACTAACAAACACGGTGTTATATATATTAAAATTAAGAAATTTGGTTTATGTAACAGTTTTAATGTCATTATTCATGAAAAATTTTATGGTGAATGGGTTTGTTAATGAATTTTACATGAGTTTCCCCATTTAAAATAATTTCATTATGGGTTTTCCCTTGAATTATATTATATTTAAAGGCAATTAATTAAATAATTATTGGTTCTCAATTATGGTAATGTTTTTTAATGTCGAAATTGTTATATTTTTTTATTGATATATTGTTACAATGTTAAAAATACGAATTTATTTCTATATTTTAATGGATAAAAAATAATTCTTTTTTATATACCTATTGGAGTATTAATTTTTCCAATTCTTAATTATTAATGATTTTCATACATTCAATAGATGACTATACTTTTTATTAGGGAAATATTTTTTTGAGTTAATCATAAAAAATGATGATATTGTTCCATGAAATAAAGAGTGGTGTAAAGAAAATTCACAATTATTTTCAATAATGTATACCGTGTGAAATTTTCATTTTAGAATCTATTTCATTTAAGAAATTAAATTGAGATGTAATCTATAATTTTCCTCTAAAGGAATAATTGTTTAATTATTATTATAATTCAATTATTTATTTGTGTTTTCATCAATAGGGTGTTATAATTAGGCTGATCATATATAGAATAATTCCACTATATTTGATGATATTATAGAAAAATGATCACTATGGTTCATCATTGAAAAGGAACTAGTAACTAATGACCTGGAAAAAATGATATGATATGGAGGGATATAGGTAGTTATGTGACCATGGTCCTGTTCGGTCACATTAACGAATATTATATAATCATTTGAATGTCCCTAATTATTTAATATTGAATTACTCTTCAAAAATCCCTATGGGAGACCTCTATCATCTCATGTAAAGGGATACCCCGGGTGAATAACATTCCTAATATATAAAGGTTCAAAATTAGAACTATTATCTTGTCAATATAGAGGCCCTCTTGGAAGAATGTATTCCAAATTCCTAAAAAAACAAGACTGCCTCTTGTAACTAAAACTCACTTGTTTGATAAATTAACATAAAAATATTAATGAAGCTTCAACTAACATATTAAAAGTTTGTATAGAATGAATAATATTGTTCTTTAATTTTAGAACACATATAGGTCACAATGGTTCCATTAGAATGATATTTGAATAACACAATTTTTTCAATTTAGGTATTATCATTGTTTCACATGCTATGTATTATGATATACTTATTCATATAATAATTTTTCATTCCAATGAAATAATTTTTTTAAAAAACATAAAATCGATGAAATATGTGTGAATGAGATAATTATCGGCTTTTTCATCGAGAAAAATGGAAGGGGAAACCTGATTTTCATATACGGGAAACAATAGTAATAGGGAAAAAATAAACATCAATAACTGATACATCTCATTAATGGCGGATTGAATGAAAAATTCAATAAGATCATTACATAATGGTGTAATAAAGGGTCATGTGATACAAAATGGATGTTTATATCGTAACATAGGATTGTCACTATGGTATAGGGATTACAGAAATTTTACCACCACCTCTAACCTAAAATTAATAAAATAATAATTAGGATTTATTATTTAATATTTATAAATAGGGTCTAACTGACCCTACAATGATGAGGTAACATTTACCTCATCATCATTGATAGATTTTTTTAAGTATTATTATAGATCAAGATTAATAAAATCAATGGTTCAATCTAATAATGTTTCATTATCCATCCCCACAAACTGGATCACATTCTTTGATAGTTAAGGGAAATTATCTAAAAATTAAAATTCATTAACTAAATGATTATATATTTCAACACGGTCATCAATGTATTAAATTAAAACATGAATATTCACACATGATAATGATGTATTCCATTAATGAAATCTAAAATGAATTTTGAAATCATCTTTGAATGGATATTCATTTTTAGATTGTGATCTAAAATATTCTAATGATGGTGAGTATTTTATTCTATTTATAGAATTAATTTGTTAATATTAATTATTAATGCCTTAATATGACATGAAACAAGAAACTAATGAAGTTAAATATTATTATAAATAATCAGAATAATATCACATTCATACATAGTCTGGATGAGATAATTTAAACACTGAAAATTAATGTTACATTTATGAATTGGGAGATCCTAAGAATATATTATTTCATTAAATATTGGAATTATCTATTGAGTTAAAAAATTAGTGTCGATACATCCAATTTCACCTGAATCCTATATAATTTGAGGCTATTTTAAATAAATAATATATTTCCTAGTAAAAATGTATGATTGAAATGATATGGTGAATCAATTATATATTAAAAAGGTAATATATATGATGAGGTAAATATTTAGAATATAGATTCCATGCATCATGTGAATCCACTCTAATAATAATAAATCATATTACCATAAAGGGTAGATTAAAATAATCCATTACATTTAGATGAATCGTAACCATTATAGATTAATCTATATTGATTTAATATTTAAAATTATTTATAGTTAAGTTGTAACTTTGTCCAATTAGTTCCATTTTTTCTAATAACAACATATGAATGTTATTTAATAAAACAGAAAACCTCACAAACATAATAGGATCAACCAAATTTCTCCATGTATCAGTTATTCAATGTAAACAAGAATTCTAAAATTATTTAATCCAGAGAGTTTTATTCCACTAATATGTTATCCACATATGGGATACACATGTTAATACCACAAGATAAAATGAAATTTCATCGTTATTCAATTAAAACTCGTTATATTCCTATCATTGGAAATAAAAAAACATGTGGTTTAATCAAATTAGTGAACATGAAGATCATATCCTTCATTTTGGGTCTATATTCGTCTGCATTTTGGGAATGGATGAGTAGTAGGAGGTTGTAAAATAATCATCACATTACAAATGATAAGGGGAACTAGGTTCATCTAATATTGGTTTTTAACATCCAAATCCATTTCCAATTAGAATATTTTTTATTAAAATTTTTTACACTAATTCATATCCACACTAATTTAGACCATTTATATTGAAAACGAAAATATCGACTTTCATTATAATACATGTTTTCATGACTTTATCATCAACTAAAAATGATTATATTTTTCAAGGAACATGAAATTACTATAAAATAAACTATTTTTCATATGTATATTTAATATATAAGAAAAATCATAAAATAATTTCCAATATGTTAAATTATAATGAAAAATTATGAAAAATTATTACATTATCAAATATAATATAAGAATAATCTAAAATATCAAAAGATAATTCAGAACCACGATCATCAATAACGAGAAATAAATATTTCTACAAAAATTCAATGTCTATTACACAAAAACAATAACTAATACCAAATATAATCACTTATTATACTAATTATCATACAATAAATAATAATGAACAACAATAACAATGATACATACTCACTGAAAACACACAATATTGGAGAAAGAAACTGATATAGAAAAATGATAATTTTTGGATGAACAAATTGTAATCCTAATGAAATGAAAATTTCTCAATAATTTTCCCTTCCACCATTGAGATAATAATAAAGGGATATGTGGTATAATGCACAATTATTTGATGTTAAATTATGTCAATAATTACATTCCATAAAATTTAATATTCGGAAACAATGTCAATAACTATTAAATATTTAATAGAATTCTCTATATAATAGCTATTACGGGGAATGTAATGTCAAAATAATGCCAACTCATGTCCCTTTTTTATTAGATATTCTATTAGAGGATAAATAATAGTTGAATAAATTAAAAAATAATTTAACATAAATAGTTTACATGTTTCTATTTTAGAAGAAATTATTTAATAGATGTTATTAATTCTATAAAATTTCGATTCATCAAATACTATAAAAAATAAATATCCAAAAATGAATTTTTTTTGTTGAAGCACTAAAATTCATTTTTAACAGATCATATGATCTTAAAAAGAGTTAAAATTTATTAGGTCTATCTCTATCTATTTCAAATCTACTCTGTATTTCCCAATATATCCAATATAATAAAATAATATCTTATCCTCAAATAAAATCCCACGATTAACATTAATTTTCATTTTTAAAATTTATTATCTCAAATATAAGAAATTAAATATGACATAATTTATTCTAGTGGTAGCCATAAAACCCTAATCATCCTTTGGACAAGTGTTTTAGCCCCATGGAAATTCTATATGTTACATTTTTACACCGTTAATAAAGGATTCCGTTTTAAAAAACGTTACTGTAATTCCAAAAACATTTTGAACAAATTATGATGGACATCCCTAAAAAAAATTAATCCATAAATAACTATTTTACTTGGGTTTTCAACAATTTATTGTAGAAATGTCATTTTATTATATTTTACAATTAATAAAACTTATTTAATGATCATATAAAATAAAAATGATATATGTTTCTATAATGATATGCCTATAAATGTACTCTCATTATTCTTCATATAACCTTTCTACTAACATATATACTTTCCAAAAAATCCATGAATTAAAAAAATCTTGGTATACTTGAATCGCTTAAAAATATGTGTTTACAATTTGAAATTATGATCAATCTCAAACTGATTAATACTTAATGGTATCAATAACACTTATATCAATAAATACGAAATCAATCTGCACTTTTAACAAAAAATTTAGTTGTTTAATGATTATCATTACAAAATACCATTGGCAATGCAACTCTAAAAATTATTTAATTAATCAATATTCATATAAATTTATTTCTATTAATTTCTATATAGATTTATTATGTTTTAGGGTTTAACAATTATAATAAACAATAATCATAGTAAATTCCCATGTTAGCCACATTTAAAAAAATCAATAAGTATATCATCAGTTTGAGGGTCAGTTTATTCCATCATGTACTTCAATTTCCTCAAATATACATTCTTTATCCTTCACTTCGAAACATAATGAAATTTCTTATTCTATTGATATGAATTATTTTTGTTTATGAAAAATTTGGTTAAACCTATGTAATTCAATGTCATCATCTATTCAAATCCTTTATAATTTTTTGTAATGAAAATTTTATTTTCCTAAACATATCCCATGGGAGTGTCTAACTGGGTATGAAATAAGCCCTATTGTTGTGCACTATGCGAGGATTAATTTATGCCCATTTTTCTTTTATAGAGAAATTCCCCCAATGTACATAAATTTTAGAACCACATCTACTTATATTATGTACAAAATGGATGTATTATTAGGAAGAACAACTTAATATAATAGTTTAAAATATTTGGAATTTCTATGTACATGCCCCCTATGTTTAATGTATTTTTATTTTCTATTAATAATGGTTTGAAAAATACATTTCCATGGATTCATTGTAAAATTCATCTGATACTTTCATTAGAGCCCCTGACCAAAGAATCCCAGTTCCAATTCCTAATTGATTACATTATCAAAATATTAAAGGAATCACATAATGAATTAATTAATAGTTTATTGATATTAGAAAACTAGATACATATATGATTTTTTTCTTAAATAATAAAAAGAGAAACCATTTTTTTTGGAATTTCATTATTCCCTATAGAATATCATATATCATCAGTCATATTGATCATATTTGAATCATAGTAAATGGAAAAAATATAGGGTGAGTTCAGATGCATGGTAAGGGATAATTATAATGGAATAAATCATGAATAATTAAGAATAATAAATATGTGAAGGTAAATAAAATACCATTCATTGAATTTAAATAACTGGATAAGGAAAAATTAATATTTAAATGTAATTAACTGATTACAAATAACATCTAATACTAGTAGAAAAATGGACTTTAAAATCATGAATTTGACATCAGATTCATTGAAACAGAAATAAAATATATTTAAGCAGGCATTTTGGTGTCAGATTTTAAAAAAAACAATGACAAAAACTAAAAACGAATTTCATCTATTTATAAAAAAATTAATGGGGAAAATTAAACGAAATATTTTTTGTGTCAATTTATAATATAACTAACTCCCAAAATTAAAACAAATTAAAATGTTTTGTAGAATTCCATAATATTTGATTTAAATGGATGTGGAGAAAAATTCGGAGTTATAGATTAAAAGTTATTAATGTAGGAATTTTATAATTTTAAAGAGAAGTATAAAATAAGTTCTACTTTTAAAGGCCAAAACTATTAATCTATAACTATGTTTGAGATCCTTGAGTAGTCAAATCAATGCATAAGGAATTTTTTAAAACAATGTATTTTTTTAGTTTTTGACCACAATTTTTAAAGAAACCGAAAAAAATGTTTTTTAATTTTTAGCATTTATTTATTTTATAACTGACACAAAAAATACTTATTTTTTTTCTTTTTGGTGTTTTGTTTTACAAATAATGACAAAAAATATTTTATTTACTTTATATCATTTGTTTATTTATAAACTGACTTCAAAAATCACAATTATAGGAATTTTTGTCGTCGGTTTTCTGAAAAAACTGATGCCAAAACACCAATGTATATCCTCTTTTGTGTTGGTTTAAAACAATACTAACTCCAAAAAGTATACATCAATATGTTGGATTAGAATTGATTTTTTTTTCACAATGGAGGATTAAAATATTAAAATCCAGCCTACAAATTCATAGAGTACAATAGAAAATATTTTCATTTAATATATATAAAAATATTTTCTTCTTCGTTCATCTCTTTCAACCTCATTGGTTCAATCATGTTTTCAACATTGCATCAATCGTTAAATTGAACATAGTACCAATTATAATAATTTATATATTATTATTATCCTTCAATTATAATCCTCTTGATTAGATTTATTATAATGATGATTTATTCTTATTATAAGGTTACAAATACTAAACATTCAGATAATATTTCCCTACCATGGTGTAAATTTTATTATAGATCATCATTTTCATTATCACATGTGCTCTATCCTAAATATAAGAGATATTATTATAAATAACATATTTTATTAGTAGATGCTCCTAAAACCATTGAAATATGTTTGTCGTATTATGTTTGTTTTATTTCAAATGCTGTATGTGATTTTAATTCATGTTTATCATGTTTTATTTGAAAAATTTTATATCAATTGAAATTTTGATGGGTTCAACATCCAATGGCCTATACATTTGATCATTAACATTGTGTTAGCTCCACGACCTATCATATCGATAATTATGAAGTTCTCTAAAATATAGAAGACAAAAATTACATTTTTGGCTACGGTTTTTGTAATAATAAACGCCAATTATTTTCATATATGTTGTCATTTTTTTCAAGAATAGATTTCAAAACAATGTTTTTATGTTTTTGGAATCGGGTTTTAAGAAAACGAAGGAGAAAATTTACATGGATGTTTACTTTTTACATCAATGATCCACAAAACTGATGCTAAAAAATAAATTTATTTCCTTTTATGGCATTGGCTTACAAAAACTGATGTAAAAAAGGCATTTTTTTTCTCATCGGTGACATCAACGTCCGCTGAAAAAAGATGTAAAAAAACAGATGTTGAAGACAATTTTTCTACTAGTGTAAACAATTTGCGGAAAATAAAATTCATCAATAAATAATTTCATAGTGAGAATCTAATGGATAATAATAACTAATGTATTAATTAAGGAAAATATAAATTATAATCCATCGTGTTTCCTAGGAACATGATACAATTAGAATTAAGACATTTCTTAAGTTGGTTTAGAATATACCTGGTGAAATCCCATTCAATAATGTGAGACCATATTATTCTTCCCATGAAACTCTTTTTATGACCAGGGGAATTATTCAAATGGTCTGCAACACATGTCATTCGTGTAAAAATGATTCCTCAAATGATAAAAAATCTATTTACAAAAAAATTCATCTTATCATTAAATATCTATATTCATTAATTAGTATATTTTTGTCAATATTTCCAATGTAATTCAAATAATATTTTATACTAAAAATCTAATATATAAATAATATATGATTTTATAAATGATAATATCCATGATAATTGATATGGATAATTTTGGGAAATTTAATATCCCTTGATCAAATGAATGTTAATATTTAAAGTAAAATATAATAACTAAAAAATAACTCAATGATAATAATGAAAACACTATCCTTTTTCTAAATAATCATAAACCATTAAGTGGAATAATAAGGACCGAATGAATTAAATATATACCATTTTTATTAAAAAAAACAAATGGTTGATGTTGTGGGTGATAAAAAATAACATATAAATTTGATTAAAATATTTCTTGGGAGAAAATTTCATTTTCATTATGAAAAATTAATTGAAAATTATTTTCATTGAAAATAAATCTTAAAAAAAATTTCTTTAAAAACATACCCATAAACATGACATGTATGTTAACCTGAAATTACTGTCATTAAATAGGATAATTCAATTCATCATTTAATATATTAATGGAAAACCTGAATCTATTGGTTCCACCACATGTTAGTCTATAGCAGGGTTAATTGATGTTATTAGAGAGCCCCATGTTAAGAAATAACTGAAATATTTGGTGTTATCTGGTCCACGTAATGACAATCTATAATGGTATTTCCATGTGATCTATGGTCTACCAATTCGTTATTTCTCATGTAAAATATAATGAACAAAAAATATTTATTCTTTCACTTTTCGTCATAAATCCATTGAAAATATCTTTCAATCCACTTCTGAATAACAAATATAAAAGTTTTGTTTTAAAAACTCATTTTCATTAACAAAATAACCATAACATAATAAATTTAATTTTCATTGAAGAAAATTAAAAATTAAAAAATTTTAAAATACCTTTTAATTGTTGTATAATAAGTCAAATATCATTTTTTAAAATTAATGTTAAAATCAAAACATGGGATGATAATAAAATACATTTTATTTAAAAAACCCAATGAAAGCAGATATAAGAAGTATCAATGAAATAAATATTCATGATGGCGGGAGAATATTCTCATGCAATTTATGTTTGAAACATTCTATATCAAATTTTGTAAAATGAAATATAAAAATAATATTTTATAATTAATTCCCATTTATAAAAACCATATCATTTTTCCTTTTTTCAATAATTTTATTGAAATTAGAAAATTAACAATTTTAAAAAACTCATTTTAATATATATATATACATTAATTAAAATCATTTTAAAAACATGGATGTGAAGTAAAAAATATTTTATAAGGAATTATTTTATAATTTCAAAACATTTATTTTATAATGAGTCTTTTATATAGAGTCTGAATCATCATGAATGTTCTTTAACGTCTACTTATTTTGGTGATGAATTTTAAATAAAACTATAAATATACTATGGTTTTTTATAACTAGACTATGACCTATAGTAATACGGGATATATAAATGTAATTTATTTTGGTAGAACATGGAATAACCAAATAGGATTTTTATACAAACGGAGACATGAATTGGTCACCCAATTCGTCCCCCTATGAAATTTATTAAATAAAAAGTGTTACAATACATGATATAGGTGTAATTAGTTTACAAAAAACCAAAAAAAGAGATATAATTGATGATAAATCAATAAATATCAAACAAAAAATCACAATGGATTATGCTACCTACAACATTATGCCATCATGTAATAAATCACCTCCTGCGAAAAGTGAGGAAACTCTGAGAAATATCCAAGGCCTTAATATATTCATTTATAGGGATACATTACCAGGAGTAATAAGGATCAGGTCTAGATCATCTAGAATATATGTAATGAAAACTCCAAATCAATAAAAATACAAGAATCAACACGTGATTGATCAAAGGTCTATACCAAAATCAGAAATGAAATTCCAAATGTCCAGTATAAGTATCCATCATATTGTTTCATTACAATAGGATTTTTTCCCTCTCAAAAGAAGTGGGAGATAACAAAAAATAGAAACCACCATCATCAATAGTTTATTCAATCCAAAACAATGCAACTCATCATATAGGACATACACAAATATAAAAAACGCATCTTGAAAGATTCTACCTCCGCAAAATAAAAATGATTATACCACAGCCAACCAAAAATGATCAAACCTGTAACGTCAACCAACATTAAAATTATAATTATACATCAAACATTAATGAGAAAATGAGTAGAAGGAACCAGGGAAGTCCCCTACAGACCTAAGAATAACATCATGATAAAAACCCAACAGCATCAAGCTTGATCTATCTCATAAAAAATTCCATAAATCAAATAGACATATTAATGTGAAAATCATTTTGATGGGATGTTGAATATGTTTAAATCATGTTTTTGTTTATATACATCCATCATCTTGATGAACATACACTTTTTGATTTTTAGGTATGTAGCTATATAGATTTCACGTCCCATGTATCTGTTAAAACCTATTTCATATTGATCTTCAATCCAAGAATCAAATTATTCACTTATATCCTAATTATGATGATATGAATCTCGCACTGTAAGGTAATTATCAACGATAATTATTGTTTTGTTCAATCTTCCTTCAGCAATAGATGCCATTTAAAGTTCAGTAACCCCCTGTTGTGGTTGGATCATCGATTTTTTTCTCTACAAGAGGCCTCTAGGGATCTAGTGACAATTTTCTCTCGATGTTTGAGGAGTCATTATGCCTATGAATCTTTTATTAGATCTATGTAATGATTCCATCAAAATGAAATATTGGTTCTTTACCATTCATTGCGCTTGACCATAAATAAGATTCCTAAACCATAAAAGCTATCTCAAAATCATCTTACACGGATTAACAATTATCAAAGTGACCATTCTGACCATCCTCATTCAATGACTATGAGGAATCTTTGATATAAGTTTCTCATGATTATACCCATCAAGAGGTTGTGCATTTGGGGTTCCATCCACTAATCTATAATTATTAGGAGATATACAGTCCTAGAATTTCTAAATATATTAAATTTAAATAAATTAATTATCTAATATAATTTACTCCAACGTGATTTATTTTGATGACAATATGTTTGTGGGTAGAAATACACTCATGATATATTTTTTATATATGGTTAGATCACATTCCTAGAATTATCATTTTCATTTAACATTTATTTAACCCATTTAAATCTTACCATGACATAAGTAATTTCTAATAATAAAAGGATAATATATTTATAATAAAATGAAAAATGACCCATAAAAGAATCATGTAAAACATTATAAACCTGATCCAAATAATTTGTCATAATATAATATTTTTAGTAATATTATATCTTTTAATAAAATATTTTTTATTTGAAAATATCACCTCATTCAATTTTCATACTATTCATTACTTTTAATTTTAAAAAATCCTATATAATAATATAACATAAAAATTTATTCTAAATAAATATCAAATAAATTTCATTTATAAAATTTGATATGAAATTTAATATATAAAAATTTATTATTTGTCAATTTTTTAAAAAATATTTTATATTTCTATTAATACAAAAATATTTTATCATCGTAGTGTAAGAAATTAAATTAATTATTTCTATCAAAATATTGAAAATAAATTTCCAATATGATTATAAATATTTTTATATAAAATTAATACTTATAGTCAATGATATCCTTTAATTAAACTGATATTAGATACATTGTATTTATTAAAAACATGAGTATGAAAACATTGAAATTCCAATAAATAAAATACTATAAGAGGATTAAATTAATCAATGGGGCTTCATTATGTAATTAATTCGTCCTAATGATGATTTTAGTTGAAACTAACTCACCCAATTAATTTTTTACATCTATTAGGATAATATTCTAATCCTTATCATAATTAATCATACCCCTAATTACTTGATATAATATTAAATGTGGTAATTTTTTTTACAAATTTTATAATTTAGAAAGTCCAGAAATAAAAGGGATCCATTTTATTCAATTTTAGATATTTATTTCAAATTTATAATTAATTTGGATTTAAATAATTTAAAACTAATCCCATATATGTTGATAGAATACTAGTTATTAAAGATAAAATGGTCAATATGTTAATATGTTTTTATATAAAAATAAAAAATAAATTTATTTCAATAAATTAAATTAGATTATTTATATTATAAGATATATCATGATACATTTACAAAATTTTACAATAATATTATTAATTATCATTTATTAATATGAAATGTCGTTTTTCAATTAAATTAAATATTATCTGTATTCCTAAAAAATATCATTTCAATAAAATTCTAAAAATTAAACCAATGTAAACATTGATAATGAAATTATAAATTTGATGTTTACTTTTTAAAATTAAATTTCTAATATTCTAAAATTATTCTTTTAGACTAGGTTCTCTATCAAAAGGTTTTAACCCCTCCTTTTAAAAAATGCATAATTTAATGTGTAATGTTGGATTTATTTTTAGATCATGTCTATTCAACACATTGGATAAATGTTAAATAATGTATTAAATAATTTATATAATGATATAATAAATATAATAACCATTAATATTTTATATTATAGTTATAAAAAAAATCAGCTTTAAATAGATTTTTAGAAAGACATTGCATTTTATTTTCCAATGTGTTTTGTTTTCATTTATAATTAATTAGTCTCCAAACTTAACATTTTATATGTATTTGAATAGAATTTTTTATTATTTATTAAATTTTATTCATAATATAAATTCTAACGGTGATGTTATAATGGTTTAATCTGAATAAAAATATTTTCTTATTCTATTATGCTCGATGTGGGGTATCATGGACATTGTCAAACATATTTTCTTCTGCTATATTCATGGTGGGTAATAATAAATTATATATATGGAATATTATGTAGTATTTATATTTTTATTTTATTTTAAAAAACTAATAAGTATTATTATATGTTAATATTATAATTATAGTTTTATATATAGTATAATATTTATTAATCAGAACATCAACACAAAATTTTTTGTTAATTGAATAATATCATAGAAAAAATTGGCTAATTTTACTAGGAATGTTATTTATTCATTTATCCACACTCTATATTAAATGTGTAATACATGTTAAATAATTAAGAGTATTAATATTTTTAATATGAATTATTTAAAATTCATTCTTCAAAAAATTAAAACCATTATTACTCAAGTTAGCAATAAAATGAAGGTTTTTATTGTTTTTCAAAAAAGCTTGAAAATAAATAAAATCATTATGATATTAACATTCAAAAGAGAAAAAATAAATGTACTAACATGATTTTATCAATTAATGAAATTTTATTCAATAACATATATTACACAGAACATTATGTTTACCTTTTTTTACACTCAACTACATATTTCTTTGATATATTGTGTTACACTCAATAACGAGTATTAACAAACAAACAAAATAAAATTATCTAATAAATTTGGTATCTTTTAGAATGGAAGAAATTATTAGGATTATATAAATTATTAACATAGATATTTTATATAATTTTCTTATTTATATATTTTTTATTATGATAAAAAGAAAATTTTAATGAAAATGGAATTTATTATACTATAATATATTATTTCTACGATACAGTTGAGTCTCCCCATGTGCACATAATTTAAAATTAATTTTATCACATTTTGAGAATTTATATTACATAATACTATTCATATTTTATATTGATATTTGAAAACTATATTAGGGTGAAATTTTAAAATATTTCTAAAATATTTCATTTTTCGAGGAATAAGGAAAAATGTTCAATTTTAATTGAAATAATAATTTTATTTCAAAATATTAGTGTGGTAAAATTATATTAAAATGTAAATTGAGTTTATATATATATATGTATCAATTATTATTATTTATTTAATTTCAATCATGTTCATAGTGAATTATTTAATTAAATTATTTTTAAAATCTTCTCATGTCTTTCTTTAAAAACTGACATTCTCATCATGTTAATGGGATTAATTTTGAATTAAAATTTTCTACTTCTATTAATTCAATTTATAAAAATGGATTCCATTTTTTCAATTAATATAATTTATAATGTATAAAATTGTTGAATCATTTTTTGACAAAAATGAATAGTAAATTTAGTAAAACATTAAATGTTATGGTTAAGGTAAATATGGGTTTATCGGGGTATAGAGTAAAAAATATAAGAATAAAAAGTCCTATAAAAATTTCTAAAAATATTCTATATTATTATATAGGCCATCAATTCTCTAAGTATTTATAATGTACCATTTTAGAAACATGTGACCTATAAATACAATTTGATCAGACAAATATTTTTAAAAATATCATTTTTTCCTCCACCGCACTTTTTATTGGATACCCTAACTTCTATCATCATCACACATTCTATATTCTTTGGATCAACAAATACCTATAAAAATCACATCCCAATGAGTCTAAACAATCCTAGATAACCTAATTTTGGAAAAATACTACGTTCGAACGATTTAATGAATACTTATAGAGTATACTGAAATAAGAGGTATTGTTTTTCTATGAAAATCCTAATTTTAAATCATTATTCACCTATGGTAATTTTTATAAAAACTAGATATTATAATAGCCTTAGTATCTTATATATAATAGATTTTCATATAATATGATCATGACATAAAACTATATCAACTTACTTCAAATGGGATATAAAATCTTTTTTCATGTGTTGGGAATATTACAACCTTTCTGTCACACATGCTATTTCAAAATTTATTTATTTTATTGATTTTCTTTGTGTTGGGTTGATCGGGTCGAAACCCGACTTAAGATTTTGAGTTCCTTGTGTTTTGGTCTTTATTGCGTCCGGCGCAACGCGGTCGAAGCCGCAGGGCCTTGCCTGGGTCGCCGTGCGACCCCGCTCGGTTCACCGCACGCCTTACCGATGTTTAATTAATGAAATTATTATTATTATTATTGTTATCTTGGATGATAATTTAATAGAGAGTATTATTTTTATTATTTGAATTTTATTATGTTTATTATTGTAAACTTTATTATTTAATTCATTATGTTTTTCTTTTTTTACCTTATTATCGTTATTATTATTTCTATTGTTGTAACTTTTTATTATTATTTTTCATTTACTTTTATTATTATTATCATTAGTCTTATTTTATTTTTAGTTTTGCTTTTATTTTATTATTTTATTATAAATTTTTTTAATTTCATTTTATTTTAATTAATTATTTATTTTCTTTCTTTTCTTTTTTTTTCTTTTTTTTTTCTTCTCTTCTTTTTTTTCCTCTCTCCCTCCGTTTTTTTCTCTTTTTCCTCTCAATCCTGTCGGTTTCCCTCCTACCCCCCTCGTCACGCGGTTCACCCCTCCCCTTCCTTCTATCCCTAGCCGCCGGCTCCCCCACGGCTTCCCCTCCTGGGCGCTACACCCCTCCGCCGGCTTCCTCAGCTCACGCCGCTGCACCACCACACCCGAAGCCCTGGTCCACCGCACCTTGCCTCTTCCGCTCGGGCCGGTCCGGCGACGCGCCATCTCCTCTGGCCTTCCCGATCTCCTCCCCTTTCCCTGTTTTTTTTCTCTTCTTCATCACATTGGAACCTCCTCCTCCAGCTCGGCCGACCGCACCTCCCTCTTTCCGAACCAGCTCCCCGCACCCCCTGCTACCCACTCGGCCGACCACCCTGCTGTTGTCCCTGTCAGCCCGTCGCCCCCCTTCGCAGCCTCACCTCCCCCCCCCTTTTTCACGGCCAGCTTCCTGATTCCCTTGTCGTAGTGGCTTTTGCGCACCAATTCGGCGAGGTATGAATCCACTTGCTTATTTAATTGATTTTGCACCGTTGTTAATTAGTTTACATGATGCGAAATTGTTTTTAATTTGGTTTCAACGTGCATTCAAATTTTTAGTGTTATGTTTAAATAGTATTAGTGTATTTCATTTTGAAAACCCACTCTGGGCTGTTTATCAGCGCCGATAAATTGTGGAATTTGCATATTTGAAAGTGCAGTTGATGCAGTTGACATTTTGGTGTGGTGTCAAAAGTGCGTTTAATCAAAAAAAAAATGGTTTTGGATGAGTTTTTCTTTTCTTTATATATATTCAAAGTTGCGACAAGTTGGAAACTACTTAATAAATCTTTTTATCACTTTGTTTAGTTAATTAATCAATTTATTTAATTTAATTTGTTAAATAAATAGCTAATTTATTTGATTGAATTTGTTTAACTATTAATTAAATTATTTAATTGTTTATGTTCCTTTTTTTTACTAACTCCTGATATTGTTTTGGGTTGGCGATGTGAATTTTTATTCTACCATGTTAATATCTTTTGACGGCTCCGTACGATGCGACCTTTGCGCGTCAGGAGTACTTCGCCATGTCGTTTTTCGCTCCTGCATTTAGGTAGGTGGTTTTACATGCATCGGTTGTCTGATTAATTGGTTTGCAGGTTTATTTAAATTAACATTTACATTATCTAAATATTGTTTTGAGTGTTGATTTTCGCTGATAGATTTTATTGATTTATCTCACTAGTGGCATGTTTAGGTTATTTTGGTTTCAACTAAGTCGTGTCTTTAGTTTTGAATAAATACAGCGTTTGAAATTTGTATGCATTTGGTTTCAAAGAAAATTTGAGTGGGTTTAGTACTGTTATTACGATGCCTTGTTTTCTTTAAAATCACTAAACCAATTTCTCTAATGTTTTATAAATTTTAGTTTGATTCTTGAGATTGTATAGTTTATTAACTTGTGAAATTCATGCACGTTGTGTTCTGTTTCTGAAAATCTCTGTTGTGCATTAGACCTTTAAATGATTATTTGTTTATTCATTTATATTGAATGTGCAAGTGTGGTTGACTTAGTTTGTATTCAAGTATGTCATGACTTGAACCTGATGCGTAGGGTGAACTTTGAATATTGAGCACAAAAGGGGAATCCTGGGTACTAGGTGGGTAGACTAGAACTAGTGCGCTAGTGAACCGGATGGGTGTCGTCCATGTTTTACTTAGCTGGATTGACGATTGCAACACTAACTAAAAATATGATATCTGAGGGTCGTGGCCTTCTAAGCCATGTGTTCTGAGGGTCGTGGCCTTCTAAGCCACGTTATCTTAGGGTCGTGGCCATCTAAGCCACGTTTCACCGAGACACGACGTTCTAGGGACCCACACAACTTTAGTACTTTAGGGCCTCTCCTAGTTTTGTTGCTCCTGTGCGATTATATACTCATCAATGGTTGGTTTTGGTAACTTCTGTGGATTCAAAAGGTGAGAATGTTTCATTTTCTTTCAGTACCAAAAATCCCCTTTCTCTATTTTAGAACCGTCTTTCTTTATTTAAAACCCGTTTTCTTTAAAGTGTTAGTGCATTTATTTATTTTCTCTAAAACTTGAACCTACGAACTGTTTTGGTCATCTAACCTTTTCATGCGAAATCTTTTCTTTGGTGCCAACCTATTGAGAGATTGCTCACACCCTACTTACACCCTTGGGTGTAAGTAGATATGATTTTGTCTGATACAGGGAAAGACAAAGGATTTGAGGACGGTGATCCGAGTTATTAGCTGCTACCTCTTGGCATGGCGTTAAGGTGACGGATTGAGGGTGCGATCTCTCGTTGGGTGACAGTATCTGGGTTGGTTTTTGGTCTCTACACATTCCTTTGTGTTTCTTAGTTTTTATTTATACCTATGACTCAAAACTTGGTCATGTATAATGGTTTGTTGTCAGTGACCTTTACTTTTGTTTTGGTTTACTTTGTTGGATGTTTATTCGGGTAAATCGTTCCCACTCTTTTATTTTGATACCCGGGCACTAGTGCCAGCCCGTGGGGATTGGGAATGCCTTTCGGGCCTTGCCGTGGACCGGGTCGGGCGCCGGACCCGGCCTAGTTCGTGGCAAAATGGTATCAGAGGGCAAGGTTTGCTCTCTTGGGTCGTGTTCTTTCAGGTTAGAGTCACGATAGACTTGAGTTATGGTTTTCGGGACTCGATGTCCTGGCTACGAGTAAGGTTCCTGGCCAGCACACCTCGTGGCGGGACTCACGTTACCAAAATATGTTGAGGTTTGTCTGAGTTTTTTTGTTCATTGAGGACAATCTTGTCTAAAGGAAATGAAAAGGGGTAAGGTCAGTGGTCCTAGAGAGCTCACAGGGTCTGGCAAGCCATGTGGAGCCGGGGACGCGCTCTGTGGCAGTGGCGTGACTGGCGTATGGCCGCCAACTATACGTTCCAGTCACCCACTGACACAAGTTTTCTCTTGCCTCATTTCTCGTCTACTTTTTTTGGATTCGTGAGAATTTGGTTTTTAAGTAAAAATGTTTTGGTCTTGGAAAATGTTTTCAAATGAAACGCTTAAAAAAAGGGAAATGGTGTGTGAGGTTTTAAAATTGTGGGTTGGATGTTTTGGTTTTGAAAAATGGAAAGATTTGGTTTTGATCCTTCGCGCTCTCATGGGAAACCACATGCATGAGTGTATACGAAAAGGTAAAGAGTTCATGGCACGAGCGGATGAGTGCCTGGATGGATATGAGGTGGGTGCTAGTACAACACGAGAACATGCATGTGCAAGGCTCATGGGACCCCATTGGTGTTTCTGCAACTCGCTGGGTTTGCATATTTTCGAAAGGTTCTGTTAAATGAAAAATTTGGTCTTTTAGTATCCGGTGGTTGCGTGGTGTATCCTTGTGTTTTGAAGTTGTTGTGCGTTAAGCGTTTCGAGTTGAGGATTCTTTTTAACTAACATGTGTTTTGATTTTGAATTCTTTTTTTTGTAAGTTGGTCAGTTGGTGCGAAAGCGTGTGGTTAATGGTCTCTTTTGAAATGTGCTTCGGGAAGCCCTTGCTGTGGTTTCCTATAAATGTTTGGTGTTCTCTTGTGGTATGTCCTAACCATTGGACCAGTTCGGTTGGGTCCATGGTTTTCTTTCTTAGCTAGTGTACGCCACCAATAATGAGTTAATGTGTGAACGACGTGCGACCATAGATGGTTCACCGTTGGCCGACCCTCCATTTGACTAAAGTAAGGACTCTTTCTTTTAGTGACAATTCTACGTCTATTCCTTTTTCTTTCAGTAAAGTGGATCCTCTCACAGCAGAATGACAGATGCGAGGGGAGTTGAAGGGAGTTTCAGTCTTTTTGAGTTGTCTAAGTCGTCGGGTATGATGTTTGACGTCGTCGCGTCTGAAGGTTTCCCCCTTGAAACGGTGAAAGGAATTCAAGCGGGGAAGGTTAAAGGCGGTTCAGAATTATCTGTGCTGACCAATGTCTTGAAAGGTTTGTAGTGTTGCCCTCGGCTGCATGGGTCATGTTTGTGGCGTCTTGCAGTATGAGTTTTCTTTGATAGTAAAGGGTGATGTTTGACCACTTTAACATGAATGTTGTGTTTGGAAATGGTGTAGGAGATTCCAGTGGGAAAAGGTGGAGGTAACCTAGAATGGTCGGTGCGGGCCACTATTCTAAATCACTTTTGGTCCTTTGTTGGTTTCGCTTAAGAAAGTGTCTACGTTGGGACACTAGTGTGGCAGACCTAGTCACGTGGGGATGCTACGGTCGATTGTAGTAATAACACTTTGTTTAAGACTCAGTTTGAAGTCCCTATCTGTATAATGTTCCTCTCAACAGCAATGGTCATGTTCAGGTGATGATTTGTGGTCTCATGTTCTCATCCAATGTGACAAAGGGTGATGCGCATGCACCATTGCATCTTTTGTGTTGGTTAATGTTTTGTGTATGATCAGTTGGATGTCATGTTGTGTTGTGTCTGATGGTGTTACCTCGGTTGCAGTATGATTGCGTGTGACACCAAAAGGAGAAGCTCCGTTCGAAAGTCTTCCATGCCTGACTACGAGGCAGAAGATGCTTCAAACATCAGGGCTCCAGCCATAGGCCTCGGAGTGAAGCTGGCGCGTGGTCAGGAACCCCAAGAGTGTATGAGACCCAACCTTTATTTCTGTCATCGGTGTGGAAATTAGAGGCAGTTTATATTGTTTCTATGGTTTTTCCATTCCAAACGAACCATCTGGTTTTGTAAGGTTTCCATGACTAGGTGGAGGCGTGTTCGTCATGTTTCCTTAAAGTCTTGGGGGCTGCGTCCCACTGGATGTAATCGCATTAGGGGTCTTTATGGGGTATGTTGGTTAAGTCAGTATCAAAGTTGAATGAGGCTCATATAGGGATGTGGAGATGCCAGTTTGTCTTGGGTCATGCTGTTGACGCCCCAGTGGTTGGGCCCCTCCCTCCCCGCCCCTTGTGGTGGGGTGTTTGGTCACCATTGAGGATTTTTCAATGTTCAATATCCTCTATTAGTTTTAGTGGCGGCGAGACCCACGATGGGTCTCGCACAAAGGTCTCTAGAATAAATCAGCGTTGGACTTTCCTTAATGGTGTGGAGACGCCCAGACCTCCCCATATTGGTTTTCCAGTCTCGTCCTGGGCGTTGGTAGGTTCTTATTGGTGGGGAGACCCACATTGGGTCTCGCACGAATGTCTCTACAATGAATCAGTGATGGACTTTTATTTATTAGCAGGAAGTTCGCTTGAACCTCCCTGTGTCAGTTTTTCAGTCTCGTCTCGAGTATCAGTGAGTTCCAAATGGTGGGGAGCCCCTCGGGCCTCACCATGATGATATATTGCTTCTGTTTTTAAATATGGATTGGTGAGAAGTGATAAGAATTTTCCGTGGACATGGTTTGACCTTACTTGTTTTTTTTAGCCAAGTGGTGTGGTTTCCGTTTAATAGTTCTTGAGGTGTTTTGGTTTGTAAGGTTGGTTTCTGTGGGATCAAGAGTTCGTCTTATAAAACAATAAAATGGAGGCATACTAGCTCTTTGGGGTGGGCGACGCATATCGGAATGTCCTTTTACGCGTTTCTTGAGGTTTTCGTTTGAGTCACTTCCTCTGAACACAATGCAATTGCCTCATTTTGCTTGTTGTTTGTGGAGATACTCTTTTAACCATAGTGGGGTATCAATTTTTTCTTTGGGGTTCAACCTTATTTGTGGCTTTCCGGGGGCGGAAAGCTTTATGGTGGAGAGAATTGTCACACCCGCTATTTCAAAAATTATTTATTTTATTGATTTTATTTGTGTTGGGTAGATCGGGTCGAAACCCGACTTAAGATTTTGAGTTCCTTGTGTTTTGGTCTTTATTGCGTCCGGCACAACACGGTCGAAGCCGCAGGGCCTCTCCTGGGTCGCCGTGCGACCCCGCCCGGTTCACCGCACGCCTTACCGATGTTTAATTAATGAAATTATTATTATTATTATTGTTATCATGGATGATAATTTAATAGAGAGTATTATTTTTATTATTTGAATTTTATTATGTTTATTATTGTAAAGTTTATTATTTAATTCATTAAGTTTTTCTTTTTTTACCTTATTATCATTATTATTATTTCTATTGTTGTAACTTTTTATTATTATTTTTCATTTACTTTTATTATTATCATCATTAGTCTTATTTTATTTTTAGTTTTACTTTTATTTTATTATTTTATTATAATTTTTTTTAATTTCATTTTATTTTAATAAATTATTTATTTATTTATTTTCTTTCTTTTCTTTTTTTTTTCTTTTATTTTTCTTCTCTTCTTTTTTTTCCTCTCTCCCTCCGTTTTTTTTCTCTTTTCCTCTCAATCCCGTCTGTTTCCCTCCTACCCCGTGGTTCACCCCTCCCCTTCCCTCTAACCCTAGCCGCCGGCTCCCCCACGTCTTCCCCTCCTGGGCGCTACACCCCGCCGCCGGCTTCCTCAGATCACGCCTCTGCACCACCACACCCGAAGCCCTGGTCCACCGCACCATGCCTCTTCCGCTCGGGCCGGTCCGGCGACGCGCCATCTCCTCCGGCCTTCCCGATCTCCTCCCCTTTCCATGTTTTTTTTCTCTTCTTCATCACATTGGATCCTCCTCCTCCAGCTCGGCCGACCGCACCTCCCTATTTCCGAACCAGCTCCCCGCACCCCCTGCTACCCACTCGGCCGACCACCCTGCTGTTGTCCCGGCCATCCCGTCGCCCCCCTTCGCAGCCTCACCTCCGGCACCCCCCCCCCCTTTTTCACGGCCAGTTTCCCGATTCCCTTGTCGTAGTGGCTTTTGTGCACCAATTTGGCGAGGTATGAATCCACTTGCTTATTTAATTGATTTTGAACCGTTGTTAATTAGTTTACATGCTGCGAAATTGTTTTTAATTTGGTTTCAATGTGCATTCAAATTGTTAGTGTTATGTTTAAATAGTATTAGTGTATTTCATTTGGAAAACCCACTCTGGGCTGTTTATCAGCGCTGATAAATTGTGGAATTTGCATATTTGAAAGTGCAGTTGATGCAGTTGACATTTTGGTGTGGTGTCAAAAGTGCGTTTAATCAAAAAAAATGGTTTTGGATCAGTTTTTCTTTTCTTTATATATATTCAAAGTTTCTCCATATTGGAAACTACTTAATAAATCTTTTTAGCTCTTTGTTTAGTTAATTAATCAATTTATTTAATTTAATTTGTTAAATAAATAGCTAATTTATTTGATTGAATTTGTTTAACTATTAATTAAATTATTTAATTGTTGATGTTCATTTTTTTTACTAACTGCTGATATTGTTTTGGGTTGGCGATGTGAATTGTTATTCTACTATGTTAATATCTTTTGACAGCTCCGTACGATGCGACCTTTGCGCGTCAGGAGTACTTCGCCATGTCGTTTTTCACACCTGTATTGAGGTAGGTGGTTTTGCATGCTTAAGTTGTCTGATTAATTGGTTTGCAGGTTTATTTAAATTAAAATTTCCATTATCTAAATTTTGTTTTGAGTGTTGATTTTCGCTGATAGATTTTATTGATTTATCTCACTAGTGGCATGTTTAGGTTATTTTGGTTTCAACTAAGTCGTGTCTTTAGTTTTGAATAAATACAGCGTTTGAAATTTGTATGCATTTGGTTTCAAAGAAAATTTGAGTGGGTTTAGTACTGTCATTACGATGCCTTGTTTTCTTTAAAATCACTAAACCAATTTCTCTAATGTTTTATAAATTTTAGTTTGATTCTTGAGATTGTATAGTTTATTAAATTGTGAAATTCATGCACGTTGTGTTCTGTTTCTAAAAATCTTTGTTGTGCGTTAGACCTTTAAATGATTATTTTTTTATTCATTTATATTGAATGTGCAAGTGTGGTTGACTTAGTTTGCATTCAAGTATGTTATAACATGAACCTGATGCGTAGGGTGAACTTTGAATATTGAGAACAGAAGGGGAAGCCTGGGTACAAGGTGGGAAGACTAGAACTAGTGCGCTAGTGAACCGGATGGGTGTCGTCCATGTTCCACTTAGCTGGATTGATGATTGCAACACTAACTAAACATATGATATCTGAGGGTCGTGGCCTTCTAAGCCACGTGTTCTGAGGGTCGTGGCCTTCTAAGCCACGTTATCTGAGGGTCGTGGCCATCTAAGCCACGTTTCACCGAGACACGACGTTCTAGGGACCCACACAACTTTAGTACTTTAGGGCCGCTCCCACTTTTGTTGCTCCTGTGCGATTATATACTCATCAATGGTTGGTTTTGGTAACTTCTGTGGATTAAAAAGGTGAGAATGTTTCATTTTATTTCAGTACCAAAAATCCCCTTTCCCTATTTTAGAAATGTCTCTCTTTATTTAAAACCCGTTTTCTTTAAAGTGTTAGTGCATTTATTTATTTTCTCTAAAACTTGAACCTGCGAACTGTTTTGGTCATCTAACCTTTTCATGCGAAATCTTTTCTTTGGTGCCAACCTATTGAGCGATTGCTCACTCCCTACTTACACCCTTGGGTGTAAGTAGATTTGATTTTGTCTGATACAGGGAAAGACAAAGGTTTTGAGGGTGGTGATCCGAGTTATTAGCTGCTACTTCTTGGCGTGGCGTTGAGGTGATGGTTTGAGGGTGCGATCTCTCGTTGGGTGACAGTCTCTGGGTTGGTTTTTGGTCTCTACACGTTCCTTTGTGTTTCTTGGTTTTTATTTATACCTATGACTCAAAACATGGTCATGTATAATGGTTTGTTGTCAGCGACCTTTACTTTTGTTTTGGTTTACTTTGTTGGATGTTTATTCGGGTAAATCGTTCCCACTCTTTTATTTTGATACCCGGGAACTTGTGCCAGCCCGTGGGGATCGGGAACGCCTTTCGGGCCTTGCCGCCGACCGGGTCGGGCACCGGACCCGGCCTGGTTTGTGACACTTTCCATCTGATTAAATTATTTTATAATTTAAACAACACATGTTTGGGTATGATTTTGGATATAAAATATATATATATGATATTTTTAACATTGTTATACCACTAGAGACATTATATAATTTGAAACATTTTACCTTCCAATCCATATGAAAAAACAGTAACATTTCACTAGTATATGGTGGACTACCAAAGTAATAATTTATATGAATATCCATTACTAATACTTAACATATAATGTGATAAAATAAAATATTAATGAATATTTGTTATATAAATGAAATAATTATTATATTCATAGAATACTCATTATTATGGAAAGATACTATAGAAATATATGTATATAATACAAAAATATTGATATATTAATAGTTATTGAATATTAAAATATCACTTCACAACATTCCAATATGATCATTAAAAATAGAAATGTTACTCATTAATACAAATATCCTACCACCTCCCTGATCGTAACATACATATTTTTTCATAACAGACCTTAATTATTTCTTTTAAATTTAAAATTAAAATACAACTAACGAAAATATTTATTCATTTTTATTCTTGAGATAAATAAAATATAAAATATGAACATGAACTATATCATTCTTAATGAAACATTACTCAAAAAACAAGGAAACTGTCACCTAAAACACTGAAAATATTGAATAATTAAAAATAAATGCTTAAAAAAGTTATAAAAGGATCATATATGTTATAATAAATATGAAAATGGTATAGGTATAATTTATTAATAAAATTACATACACTATGAAGGGGGTTAATGAATGTTTAATCAAAAGTAATTATTACCTTAGGTATTTCATAACTAAATTTTTATTCCTTTTGTTAAATATATACAACAGTGATTGTGTCAGTATAATATTAGAACTACACTATGGTTCTAAATGGATTCATTATTAATTGAAATGAAATTAATAATAGATTATGATTTGAATATGGGATTGGGTAGAGAATCCAAAATAGAATGAATTAGGTATTTACTAGTCTTGTTCTCCTCGAGAAATTTTTTGTTATTTGGTTAACTGTTGACTACAAGAATAAATTGAAATTGTTTAAAATATTTCATTTATTTAATATTTATATAAATTCACAGACTATAATTGAGTGGATAGTATTTTAGACTCCACTTTTTGGTAGCCAACTATGTTGTACAAAGGACCTACTCGGGATGTCAGATCGGTACCCAATTAGACATTACGTTTTTATGACAAGATAAGGGTAAAGGCCATGTATAAGATGGATGAGATGGGATGGATCAAGGATAGGGAATCCAGATGTGGTTTGGGACACACCAGGAAGCTTTCACTATATTTATTTATTTTGGGTATTCCAAATTAACACTTCTCTAGTAGTTGTCATGTAATTTTAACTTTTATAGTTTAGGATATAGTATTATTTTTTAGAAATCATGTGATATGTGTATTTTTGTTATTATGGATTATTCCATTTTGCAGTATTTTCTTCATTTATAATCTGGGTATAGACTCCCCACGACAGATATTGACCCACAATACTAGTCTAAAACATCTAGAGTATGAGGTTGTCAACCTATGGACATGTAGTGAACCATTTAGGGGTAAACTTATGACACACCTAGGTATGGTCGATACAAATTTTTATTTGATTTGGTTTTTTATGCCTTACTATTTTGGAAAGATAGATAATATAATAAGATGATTAAACCCTTAGTTAAGATATCATCCATGGAATTATATAACCCATGTACAAGGGTAATATCCATGTGCCCAAGCTGGGATTATTTTTATTGATGTTTGTTCTAAGAGTTAATGTTATTTCACCTCGAGTGATGAAAATTTTGTGTTATGTGGTTATTGATTCAGTGTTTTTTTGAGATATGACACATGGCGTGGAATATAATTATAGTTATGTATCCATGAAACATTATTAAAAATAAAAATTATTTTTTTTCATGAAACATTTTAGAAACTCATGTGAAAAAGAGTTTTGAGTAAGTTTGGAAAAATTATTTTTCACCTTTAATATGTATTTTCGACTAAAAATGTTTCCTAATTTCATCATTGAAGTTGTAAATGAATTTAAATGTTAATAAATTAGCATCTATTGTGAACATGATCAATGGGAATTTATTTATCCTTTTTTTAACCATGACCTAGTCATCGGGTGGTTAAGAGATGTGATAGCACCATGGTTTTGACCATGTGGCATTTTTTGGAAACAATTATCATTATAGATATTTTATCATACATTTAAATAAAGGTGTTTTTGTTTTATAATGTATCTTGGGAGGTTTATTGGTAACTGTTGAGATACACCTACATGATGATTCTTTTTTTGAGGAAGACATCAGGACACGGCTAGAGATACTTCTCTTGTAGGGGAACCTTAGGCACTTGTAGTGGTGGGTGAGGATGTTGGAGTGGAGTTTCAGGAAATTTTTTTCTCACTTGATTGTGTTTGTGAAATGAGAGTCATGGAAGGTAGACAAAAGAATGTACGATCTAAAGATGGATTTCTGGTTAGAGGGCCCTTTATATTTCACTATAGAGTGTGTATATAAGGAATATGAGTTCTGGATTGAGTAGATCAAGACTACATTTAACCACAAAGATTCTACTATTAAGAAATGATTTATTTTGAAATCATAACTGTTAAATGGTCAATTGAATCGATGGTGGAAAATCCATACTAGAGTTGACTAGTTTGAGTTTATGGTGTGGAAGTATTTTCATGAGGTTCATATAGGAAATTTATTATAACACACTCAAGAATGATAGATCATAGGTTATAATGCAGCGTACATAGGGGAGAATGTTCATGGACTATATATAATGATTTACATATTCATAGTGAACTATTCCAATGTCAGAAAAAGATGAAGGTACATCAAAAACCGGTTTTATAATAGGAATAAATGTGAAATTATGTCCCACAGGAAATTATTTAGGGTGAAATGTTTTCAAAGGTGGTAAATTAGGCTATCATTTCATAGGGAAACCTTATTGTTTGTTCTATTGGATAACTTGTGATCTCTACTTGATGGTTAATGGGTATTTCATACAATGAAAAAATTATTTACTTCTAGTTTTTAAGTATAAATGATGGAATAATAATGGGAATTGGAAGGATAAGTAAATCACCATCTATCCTATGTGGTTTTCCACCAATGTGGTAGGTTATGAAACTATCCTGTCCATTTTCTCCAACAACTCGTATAGTGTTGATATTATGGCTTGATGTGATATCTACAACTTTTATTTAAAAACATATGACATATGGGTAATGATTAAGAATCTAGAAGGAGATAGAGTGTATTAAGGGGATCTTGTACACCACTACAATCCAGCAGTTGGAGTTCTATTGTCCATGGTGGTAGAGGTAGTTTTCATTGTGCTTCTAGGAATGATTGATTTTATCAACAGAATTTGATATCCCATTGGACTCATACTACATTATAAGGAAAATTGGTAGGATAGTTTCATTCCATTCATCCTATTTTTTGTGTATAATGATGATGGATCATCAATAATAAGGCATATGAATTTTGTAGTTTATATTCCAGAAATATCATTATTTGATATTGGTTCTTCACGTTATTATATATCAACAAAGCATGTGAATGGTTTGATATTGGTGGTAGAGTTCATGAGTGTGGTGATGGGTGTCGATTCATTTTTTGGAGTATGGTCTAAAGACACCTGTTGTGGAAAAGGGTATTTTCTTTTGGTTTGTGACTATTGTTTTTTATGTGATATTTAAATACATGACATTAATGGATTTAAATTAACTTTGTTTATGGACAGGGTTGTATTATAATGACTCCAAATATAGTTTTACCATGGGAGATTTAATTTTTTATCTCATAAGTGTGGAAATTATATTCATTGAGGAGAACCTGATATCTAGTAATGTTATGTAGGGCCAGTTCATCAGCAACTCGGGTAGCTCAATTCCTAGGTTGGATATATATTAATGGAATATTGGGGGTGTGGAATTTAATTTTTTTTATATTGTGTTTGGAATATATATATATATTTTTTCTAATGTATTTTCAAGGATTACACATAAGAGATATATAAAATTTACTACTGTTCTCATATCGAGGGATGAGCTAGTTTCTATTACCCCAAACATAATGGCACTGCAAGAGATTAAAGAGATAAATACATTATTTGATCAATTTATGTATAATGTGTTTATCTATGTCAGTATACTTCCTTATGAATCACTAATATTGATTATTAATAAGGATAATAGGACTATACACACTTGTGTTTTCTACATGAAGCTTAACCCGATGATAGTAAATTTCTGATACCCAATTCCATGTATCGATTATCGTGTTTATCATTATATGGGATCCTGCATCTTCTAAAATGTTTATTTTCGATTAGCATATCATATGTTTTGATATTTACTTTATGATATTTCAATAAATTATTTTAGAAGTATGTTTTTCCTCTGTGATTTTGTCTTAATTTCTTTTGGGTTGGTTCACCTTCATTGTATATGTCCTTGATGAATATAATATTTCACCAATTTCATGATCAGTTTTTTGTAGTATTTCTCAGTAAAATTATTGTGTACTATAAGACTAATCATGATCATGGATATCATCTTATGGTCTACCTAAGTACACTGAGAGAGAATCATTTATAATCAAATATAACTACTAGTTAATTTTGGATTGATTTGTTTCACATAAGGGATCATATAATATCATAGCATGGTGTATCATCTCAATGAGAGATGGTGTAGGTAGTGGGTACATGGGATCATCCCCATAATATTATTGATATTTTTAGTTTTTTGGGGTTTTTGAGATTTTATCAGAGGTTCATTTAGTAATTTTCATGATATGTATAACCACATTAGAGGATAAATAAAAAATGGATAACTTTTATGAGGTCTAGACCATGTGATAATTCCTTAATAGAGTTGAATAAGTTCTTCCCAATGATAGCAATCTGGATCATACTTGATCCAGATGAGGAGTATATGGTGTTTTGTGAGGCAACATGGATCATCCAAGGAGAAGTGATAATATTGGGAGATGGAGTTGTGCCATATGGGTCACGGTAGTTAAATGAACATGAATAGAACCACCCAACACATGAGCTCGAGTTATTTATATTTTTTTATTCATTGATGTTTTTAGGGAATGATATATTGTCTGAGATGTTTACAGTGTATACAAATCAAAATATCTTAATTTATAACTCTTTATAGTGATATTTTAATCTACATAATCCGAGGTGGTTCCAATATATGTCTTCATTCAAAAAACAACAAGAATATACACCATAGTATTGAAATAGTGGTGTTATCACTCTTTGAATAAATAATCAAACTCATTCAGTTAAAGACTCTAGTGCACTGTGTAATATGATCACATTACTAGATCTGATGCATTTGGTGGATCAGGAGAGTAAGGAGTGGATGACTCTCATACATAATTCAATGGATTTTATAATTTTGAGATGGATTAGGGAAGTTAAGTATGAGGATCAATAATTATTATCCCATAGGAAAATCATTGAAGCAGAGGATTCACCGTATTATTGGAAAATATATGATTATGATATCATCTTTGTGGGGAATCTGGAATTTGTTCTTAAGATTATGGGGGAGGAGCTGATACATGAATTTCATTCCTCAAAGTGCGTAGTGCATATATGTGTGACCAAAATTTATGAGGAAATATAACCGAATTTTTGTTGTATGGGAATGAGATAGGAGATACCAGGGTTTGTGACCCGATACTACATCATTCGATAGGTTAAGGATGAACATTAATGACCTGATGGTTTACTACAGTCGTTTCCCGTTCTAGAATGAATTTTGGATGAAATTTCATTGAATTTCAAGGTCATTAATTCAGGGACTACATTGAATAATGAAAAAATATTTGTGATTGTGGACTGTTGAAAAAATGGATCTTATTTCATACCTATACAAGATTTGTGTGCAGTGGATAAGCTAGGTGACTTTAATGTTTCAGAAATAGTCTTTATGCATGGGGTGCCGCAGACTGCTATTTCATACTATGATTCATGATTTACATTAAAATTGAAAACAATTAATATAGAAGTATCTTGATACATATATTTTAAAGAGTATGTCACTCCCAAAAAATATATGGGCACTCAATATATACAATATATGTCAGTGAATATATTTCTCGGTCATGTATCATTTACATTGCTGGGTTTTGAGAAAAGCACACAACATTAAAGGAGTTAACCTATAACAATATTTATTAAGAAACAAATTATATGGAACTATATGAGGAAATATAGGGATTTCTGTGAAGATCCAAACTATGATGGAAGGAGTTAGATGATTTAGAGATATAAGAATAGATTCTCGTATATGTGATGTCAGAGTTGGTTTTGTTGATTTGAAATGGTATGGATAAGACCCATAGGAGGTAGAAGCCATCTATTGATGGAATTCGATGACCCCATGATATAAAAGAGGGTGTTCCGGTATTCCCTTAGGCTTTTCATAGATTTTTCCATCGCATGATATAGAGATAACGAAAGATAGCACCATGGTTTGTGGGATGGTTTGAGGATGTTAGTCTTATGGTGTAATTATTGATTATTCCATGGTAATATTATTTTCTTCATGAATATTCTGATATTCAAAATATATGGCGGTATCACCCTGAAAATTATCATATGATATATGTGGATGATGTTCATCAATGGACAAATAATACTGTTGATGAGAAATGATACATTTTTTCTATTTCATTGAGAAAGAGTTATGAGGAAAGATGTTGCCTATTATTCTTGTATTGTGGAAACGTTGATGTGTGGAAGAGGAATCATGTGAGACAAAGATTTATACATAGGCTCAGTGGTCTGATAATTTTTACTCATAATCTTAATGATTCATGGCATTATAGCTCAAGGACCACATATTATATGGTGAGTATATTTTGTGATCCTTACCATTTTTTGGAGATGTTTGTGGCTTGATTACATATATTATTTTCCCTTGATTTATTCATTTATTTGTTGAAATTACCATGAAGCGTAATGAGGTACATTTTTTTATATTTGGAAGGGCTAATGGATGTTCATGGTTGGCCCATGATTTAATATAACTAGGATCCCTCAGTCAGAAAAATGTGCTACCCATCATGGATATGGATATAATGGATGGTGGAAAAAATTTCAAACCAGTCCCCCGCTTGGGATCAACCATTCACCCAACCCCACCCCACCCCCTAGAAGTGGATCACATATTAGGAATAAGGTTTTAATAACCTATTTCCCCTTCCTAGTAAAACATTTATGCATTTATTACTAACCCTAATGTTTAATAAAATGTTTTGGATCCCACAATATTAACCTCTAATCCACACTAGATTGACCTTAAATGTTTTTCTCAATTTTTGAGGATCCCAGACATATTCTATGAACCATTGGCCTCTGTTATTATATATTATATGCCCATACTAATGATCTACACCACCCAGTTTATGTTCTCACTTCCCAGTTTGAAATATATATATCTCTCAAGGTCCTATTCTGAGATAAAATATAGATGTTTATCCATTGTTTTATCTATATCTAGATCTAGTATTGTTTTTAATTTATTGTATTAGTATTAGATATCGTATTTAGATACAGATGTATTTCTTCATTGCATTCGTGATCATTCTATTTCAAATTGGGGGGGTCCATTGGGCTACCGTTTGATAAAAAACATGAGGTAGGTGGTCAAATATCATTTTACCGTAGTCTCAATTCTAAATTGCATGTATTGCCAGTTAAATTCTAATAGGCACATTAAATTTTAAATAATTGGATTGGATAATTTAATTTCCTAACTAATAAATGGAATCATTGAAATTTGATTAATTAATTAGTGAATTAATTACTGTGATGTTTGATTTTGGATGTGAGTAGGATATCGAAAATGTGGATTTGATTAACTAATTCTTGGATTAATTATAATTTTTTATTTTTTAAATGGTTTTATTGTGTAATTATTTATCTATTTACTTAGAGGTTTATATTTTGAATTTCAATTAATTATTTTATTGTTAAATGAAATAATGAGATTTTCTGATTGTGGAAGTATGAGAATAATTAATTGTGGAATTAATTAATGGGTTATTGATATTGTTGAATTATCGTAATAAATTATTGAATTAATTACAGAAAATTGTCGTGAATTGTAAATTGATTTATGATGATTAAGTTATTCTTGAATTAATTAATTTATTTTTTATTATTTTTAAATTTTATGATAATGATAATTTAGGTTAGATTTTAATAATGTTACATATTTTATATATCTTCTGGATTGAGAAATGGTGGTTGGGACAAAGGCTGATGCTGGAATTAATCATGGGGGGTATTAGAAATAGTGTTATACACCCTTATGAATACATCAAAAGATTTGTATGTGATGGGGATGTATGCTTCAAATACTCATTAGGTGAGGGATAAGGACTAAGGCTCTAAGTACCCATAGGGTTCTAGATATAACATTACTTTCCTATAATATTGGTATTGAACAATGGTTCCAATTGGACACATTACTAATTAAAATGAAATGAATAATGAATTGTGATTTGAATATGTGATATAGTGCAGACTCCAGAATGTTCCACTATAGGTATTGAGTTGTTTGATTTTCTAAGGGAAACCGAGTGTCATGTGGTTAAATAAAAAACAATTTAATAAATTTTGACAGTATACAATATTGGTATTACTAATTCTTTAAACAAATGAATGCAATATTATTGACTGGATATTATTTTAGAAACGTTTGGTGGTTCCCCCCTGAGTAGTACTAACGCCCTACTCGAGTGTCTATATCAGTTCCTGGATAAACTTCATGTTTATGGGAACCATTTAGTAAAAAATTCCCTATGTTTTAGGTGTATGATTTGATTGGGAATGGATGAGGGGACAAGACATAGTTCTGGACACACCTGGTAGTTATCAATGTCTTTATTTAATTGGGTTTTTAATATTTTAATTTGGCTCGTACATGGCATGGAATATATACTGTTTTATTTTGGGATATTTTATTCATGTTTTATACATCATGTGATATGGGTATTATTCTGTTTATTGTTATATCTTTTGGTTTATGTTTTATCTTTTTCCCTTTTTACTACATTTATAAAGAGGTTATTATCACCCCATGATTGATTTTTACCCTTGCTACTGGTCGATAACTCTAGCACATGGAGATGCATGTTTAATGTCACATAGTGAACAAAATCTGGGAACCTATTTGTGGAACCTGATTTAGGATAGTAAAACCATTGACATCAAGATGTATACATATACAATGTATCATCAGAAATAATCATTATAAAATTATTCTAACACACTATGTATTGATTAAATAAAAATAATAGTATAATAGGATGTGTAGATCCACCAAAGAGTCCTATAATCTATAGTACACATTATGTTGATTAATTTTAATAAGGTGACAATATAGGTAAATTTAAAAAAAATTTATAAAAACATATAACTATTTAAGGAAATGTGAAACAATGTAGAAACCACAATTACTATTATTAAAAAATATCATTAAAATACCATATATCTCCCCAAATCAAATTCTAAAAAACATTCAACCATACATTCCCCATAGGTAATCCTCAATATAAAATCTATAGATTTTATGAAATTAACTTCATAGTGATAGGAGAATACATAACGATGGATGAAACAAGTGATAATTTCAGCCCACACTTTTTTCTATTTTTATTCATATAATAATTTAAGAAGTAAAATGTAACAAATTTTATATATTACAAGTCCAACTAAGCACTAAAACCTCACATCAAAATTCCATAATGGGAATTAAAAATCCACACAAATAAGAAACTATCAACCATGTATCCAATAATATAAAGAGTTAAATATTTTCTCAGCTGGAAACAATCCAAGTTATATATATATAACAACTAATGAAATATTCTATAATCAAAAGAGTGGCATGTTCAGTGGTATAATCATATTTAGAATGAAAAAACCAATATACATGTCAATGAAATGATGAAAGGAATAGTCTACCAAAAAATTTCAATTCTATTACATTTTATATGTAGATAGAATCACACTGCATCGCTAATAAAAATATACCAGATAACAAAAAAACACCTCTCCTCAATGTGGTTACATTACCTTTCTTGATTCATATAAAAAAATTTCTGCACACCCATAGGTGATTGTGAGGTGTTGTATAGAAACATTCTCAGTAGTAACCTACACAAGTGATTCATAATTGGCCCCTATAAAATAATATAACTGCTAAAAATGTAAATATTACTTTTCATGTAAATTAGTTAAACATTTATTTTTTAACATCATCATGAAATTTGTGTTTTAAACCATTATTTGATAATGTTATGTAATGTAATATTATATAATATATTATTCATTAATTTTAAATTATTTATAGTATTTATCATCAAATATAAAATATAAAATTGAATAGAAAATTTATAACTATAACCACCACAAGTATATCAAATTTATGGGTAGCATTGTTATGTCACGCCCTATTCTAAAAGAACAACTATATTTCAAATATGAACGTAGATTCCTGTATTTATAAACTATGGATACAAGAAATGTTCATAATGTGAACTATAGTGACCCAAAAATCACATAGATAAAAATTAAATATTTTAAATTAATAGTATCTATGTTAATTAGACATAAAAAGAGGATCATATAGTTTTACTTTTATTTTCTAATAGGTACGAAACTTTTTTATTTAATCAATGATCTTCAGAACCTGACAAAAAAATCAAACATTAAACTCAGGTTAAAAATATCATACCTAAAACTTATTTTATTACCTCGAGATGGAATGACACAAAATGGGAACTAATATTCATAATAAGGATATCCATATGATATATCAATATATGATGATATGAAATCACAATATTAAAATATGTCTATGTCAAAATTTACCAAACATAAGAAGTTTATACAAACCATCCATATATCAAAATCATTAGTCATTGAATATAATATAATTCATTCATAAAAAATTCCCAAAAGTGAGATAAATCGTAAAAACAAAAAAAATAAGCTAATTCTCATTTTATAAAAAACCAAAAAACATCCAAAATATAGATAAACCATTTCATATGTCAATGTTTACTACAAATACTATCAACATAGTGGATCAAGACATATCACTTATTCTTATTGGTGATTAGGATAAACATGTTTCCCACAGAGGATATGGAGAACAATTTTCCCACATTGGAAAAAGTTAATCGACTTGTTTCCTATTTTATATAATTATATATATTTATTTATACAAGTAATTTCAAAGTGATACCTGTCCCAATAATACAATAATAAAAAAAATAATTATGTGTGGTATAATATAAAAATAAATTCTTCATATCAACTGATAATAATCCTTTTAATTATAATAGGGTTCACAATCATTTCATTAATTCTTTATGTGATATCACATGAAATATACATTTATATTCATAATTATTTCATAAATATTAACATTAAATATATATAGAAGTGATATGAATGGTATTATTCAATATTTTACCTATTAAATAGTTTGTGACAAAAATATATTTAACAATACATGTAAATGGATTTTTAATGATCATGTGGAAAATTTGAGAATGAATATAAGCTATAAAATCTATACAAAACGAGCTTACAATTTTTTATAAATTAAGAAAATAAATTCCCTGAAAAATATACGTTGATTATTATAAAAAATAATTACAATATGTATAAAAAATCATTGATTAAAATAGTCATTCAATATAGAGAATTATTTTTTAAATCTGAAAATTCATTAAATAATTTTTACATAATGTATTTTTTATATAATATTTTTACAATAGTGTTTAATATTTAAAACAATTAAATTTTAATAATGATAGAAACTATCATTACATTTATTCTAGTTATATAAAATATTCCATTCAAATATTTGGTTTATGCTAATATATTGTTTGGATAATGACATGATGATTTTATTCAAAACAGACTATTTAAAATCAAAATACAGGGAAAAAATTTATTTCATAATTCATTATGATAATGTTAAAATAATTTTAGACATTTTTAGAAAATACATATATTATCGGAAAACATGTTTTCAAAATATGAGATAAATTTGGTATTTTTTATAAAAAACATTTAATTTATTTTTTATTGCATAAATTGGAAAAAAATGAAGGGAAAACACATATTCTCATGAAATAAAACTAGTTTAATAAAATCTCCTTTTTTCATGAGAAAATGAACAAAATATATCATAATTGGAATCGTAAACATAAAAATTCCAAAAAAAACTAATAAGATTGTGTCGTAAAACATTTTCCACATTAGAAAATTTGAATCCTAAACCCCATGAAAGAAAAAACATATATGAAACATA
The DNA here is from genome assembly GCA_963277665.1 of Viscum album. Classification (NCBI taxonomy): domain Eukaryota; kingdom Viridiplantae; phylum Streptophyta; class Magnoliopsida; order Santalales; family Viscaceae; genus Viscum; species Viscum album. The sequence continues at coordinate 1,667,118,732 of OY728137.1, forward strand.
ACATTAATCTTTAATATTATGATATTAATGATATAAAATATCAATTTTTAGGAATATGCAACTCATAAAAAGTGGTCGGTGCTTAACAAAACATATTTTTAAAAGCATTGAAATTGTGATTAATATATCTTATAACATCAGTATCCTTTGAACCATAGAACCAATCAAATAATTATCATTAAAATGATATAAAAATAGAATAATTTACAGGTTTCAAATCATTAAATAAATTCATGGTAATTATATACAACATATAAATGAAATAGGGGGTGGATATGGTGTTTTTATCATATTAGTAAAAATGTTACATCGAAATCCCTTACATTACATACTGAATTCCTTCATACACATTTGAACATTCAGTATCATAAATATATGATTAGATTAAATATATTTAAAAACCATTTTAATATTTGTCAATACATATATGATTTACTGATGACCTTTTATTACCTTTTTATCATATATTCATTTTTAAAATCTTGTTTTAGGTAATAATTGATTTGTTAATTATGCATGTTATGATTTATTATTTTTTTCACCTTATTATATAGTATAAATATTTCTTATTAAAATAATTTAATAATTTTTTATAGCCTCCAATAATAGATATTACAAAACAAAAATTTAATTTCAACTTATAGACATTTTTAGAAAGTGGGTTTTGATAGAAAATATGTTTAAACCATTAAAAGGATTATATAAAATTAAAAAATAAAAAGTACCAAAATGTCATTTATTCAATTTTCTATAATATAAATTAACAAATGTTATATTAAATGTTATTTGAAAAAAATTAATAAAAATTTACATTAATTATATTTTAAAGACGTTTTCAATAGAACCCTTCATTATTCACCATTTATCAAAAGATTTATCATCTTTAGAAATCACCAAAATATCACCCAAATATATTTTTTAAATGATTATTTATTAATATTTTTTATACTTAAAAAATATTTTTCTAAATACTTTAATAATTAATTTTGAAATATCTTTTAAAAAATGAGAAAAAAAATTTATCGAAAATTACATTTTATGGCTAAAATTGGATTTATTAATATATCATGTATAGAAAAAACATAAGTTAAATTTTAAAAAGTTATTTTAATATATAATACATTAATATATATTATAAAATTTACTAAAATTAATTTCATTATATTTTTTACTAAAATATATAAAATGATTTCTTTTATTTTTTAATGGTTCTTATTTTTAATTCTAATTAATTGTTCACCAATGAAATAATTTTATATTAATGTGTAAAGTTTATATTTTCATAATTTACATAATATTATTCATACCCAAACTTTCTATGGCTTGGTTATAACAATCATAATTATTTTTAAATATAATAGAAGTTATCATTTAAACTCAATGTTAGGTGGAACATAAAAATAACACCATGTTGTAAGTAATGAAAATTAAATACACCATTGAGTGTAAAGAAAGAATATACAATGTATTATATTTATTACAAAAAATAGTTATCAAAATATATTTTCAATACATTCCACCACTTTTTATGGGATTTTATCCCTCAAAATTCTTCAATTTTCTTCTATTATCAAAGGATTATAGTACCCGATTAGATACTAATGATCCCACATTAATTATTGAAGTAATTGGTGTTTCCAAAAAATAGTAACATGGTGAATCAAATATTTTATTATTACTTTCTATATATGATAACAAATATAAACAATTTCTTCCAAAAAATAATGAAAACTATTCTATGGTTCTACCTCTATGTATGTGATTGATCTTATATATACTACATATATATATATATAACTGGACCACATCATGTATACAATATAGGTTTGATGGTAGGACCAATTCTTAGACTACAATCCCAATACCAAAAATAATTTCAAATGGGATGGCATTCCTAGGCCTTATATTTCCTTTATATCATAAATAAAATTTCACCCATTACTTATGTTTGGATCAATTTCAACATTATCACATACTAAAAAAATGATGACTAATTTCTTTTATGCATGAATCGATATTGGGTGAAATAAACAATACAATAATAATATACCATTCAATGTATTTCTCATTAATGTAAAACAAAATGGATAACTGTTTTTCATATATTCATATGTCATCATATGAAAATGAATTATATTAATATATAAAACCACATAAAATATAATTTTAAATCATTCTATATATTTTAACCCTTACGTCCATTGAAATTCAAAATTTATATAGTATGTATGAAAAATTATTAAAATCTACATAACATTAATCCACTAAATATCTTAATGAAGCCCATAATTTCTATATAGTAAATATAAGAATACATTACTTGTATATTTTCATGGAACAAGGTTGTATCCATAATTAGTATAAATCCCAAATGAAAACATATATACTTCTTCATTCGTTAAATAAAAAAACATATTATTTAATATATTTGATTAATACAATAATGTTGTAAACTCCATCAATGATACCATAAAACACTTTTTCCACAAATCATTAATCAGTTCCAAGGTAATCAATACAATACAATTTACATTTTTTATATCCATCATATCTTTATCCCTACATCATTATCTTATCCTCATTAACATATTATCTCTTACCAACCCATAATCATTTGTTTGTAATATAAATTATCACATTGGAATTAAATCAATTGTACCGTTCATCAGTAACATTAAGAATTTTCATTGAAATCATTAAGAATTATCTTATACCGAACTATCCTTTTATTTTTTATAATTATGAAATTATAATAATGATAAAAATAAATATTAAAAATTTTTTCCTACATCATTAATCTGGATTCATCTTCTTAGTCTTTAACACTTATTTCCATTAATATCTCATATTTTTTCTTCACATGTTAAAAAATATAACAATTTATAAAACCACATTTATTATTCTCTTTGTGATATTTACAATTATAACATTGAGTTTAAAAATTCCTATACATTCAATATTTTAAAAATTCAGAGGTTAATTATTTCAAAGGGATGTCATTATACTTACACACTTAATTAACAAAAAATTTATTATTCGTTTGTAGTTAGTTAATTTATATCCAAATTTTCCACTAAGAAAAGATATTTGTGTTCCTCTAAGACATCCACAAGGATTATTCATCCCACATTCCCAATATAGTGTAAAATTAATCGGAGTTCCTCTATGGTATTCAACATAATAAACTCTCCACAATCTCAATTATTTACATTAATAGTGATTCTGAGTGTATTTTGTGGAATCATGTAAATTATATGTCATGTTAACAGATTATGACTAAACACAGTACCATTAAATCCAATAATTATCACATTTGGTTTCTCATCAACACATATCATGTCACATTCATCATTATTCCAGTTCTATATGGATATCTTAGTTATCTAAAACTTAAAACCATTAAGTGAGTAACAATATTTAGAGTAGGGAACCACGTAATTTGGGAAATAACATATAGTATATCTAAATCATGGTACATTATTTTAAATTCTTATTAACCAAGGATTAACTGTGGTCCATTAGTGAAATTATTAAAATCATTCATGATTTTAATCAATATTATTTTATTATATAAACAATATCCTCATTTGGAGTTCCAAACTATGTGTGTAGAGAGCCCCAGTATTTTTTACCAACTTTTGATCCATTCTATCTCAATTCGTCTTTTTTGATGTTATTACCCCTACAATGCAATGTTCTATAGCCACTTGAAATTGTATAATCTAAAAATGGATTTAATTATTTGAAAAACTTTCAATGTATACTTTAAAAAGTAGAAGAAATTATCTTATTATTTGAATCATCATTAGAAATAACCCTAAAAATATCCTTATTAATATACCTAGAATTCCCAATAAATTATTCTCATATTAGTTTCAAATGTTTACATATTATTATCCTCTAATAAAGTTGGTATTGAACCAAACTTATAATACATAGATATTACAATTTTAGATGAATTTTCATTAAAATACAAAATAAAACTCTTTTGGATCAGAATAGTTTAATTTAGTTGGATAGTATGTACGAAATTATTATTTTGAATGTATTTTCAACATTTATAAAAACATATTCTCACATAGTACTTATCATAAGCATACACCACCTGAAACAGTAATTATAATAAGGGGATGGATACATAAGAATTGGTGAGTTCAGATTGCATATATTTTTTGAATTATGAGTTATCAATATAAGATCATATAAAAAATTTAGAAAAAAAAGAGTATGTTATCATGAACATACCATATGAAGCTCATACCCGACCTATCATAGATCATAAAGATGATTTATTGAATAAAACATTATAATTTAAATAAAAATTGACCATAATGGTGTAAATTAATCATAAATCAACCATTGTCTATAATACCATTCCATTAAATAGTGGAACAATCGTACATATATAAAGAAAATTTTATAAATTATGCTTAACTACCATGAACATCAACAAAGTGGATCAATACTTCTCACAAATTTCTTATTGTGTATCTAGATACAAAAATTTTTCATAGTTGATCAGGATGAACCTATTTCCCATTATGGATAAATCACATCAACTTTTTTCCCTTTTTTATATAATTATATATGATTATTTACCTAATGAATTGAGGTGATATATCATAACTAGCCTTATCATAAAGAAATACTTAATAATAAATTCTATAATATTGAAAACATTCATCATATAATCAAATCATAAATCTTGTAAATATAATTGGTTTCTTAAACGTTTCATCAATTCACCATAACATACCATATGAAAAATTAAATGTTTATAATTAAAATCAACATATAAAAAATGTAAAAATAATATCTCCGGCTTCATTAAATATTATTATTAGAAATAAATAATTAACATTCAAGGTATCATCATATGGAGATTAATATTTTAAAGATCCCATGGGACATAACTTGAGAAAAAACATACATTCCCCTATGAATGAAATTTTTTAAAACAATATAACATTTGAAAATTTATTTTTTCAATAATCACTTGGGTATCATATAAACGAATGAATAAAAATAATTTTCTACAATTATTTATTAAAATATAAGATCCATTTTCAAAATAACTATTCAAAATTAAGAATTAAAAAATAATTCTGAAAATACATTCATTGAAAATAATCCTTGATTTATATGAAGGAATATATCAAAAAATATTTCAGTTATGGTAATAAAAAATATAGTTCCTTCAGTTCATGTATAATAAATATTCCTTTTATTTTATCATTAACATCAAATCGAGAATTATTTGGAAAACTAAAATTTTATTATATTAAAATAAATTTTAAAAAATTTACAAAAAAAGAAAATATATCTAGGAAAAAAATTTCATAATGTTAATAATAATCATCAAAATTAGTTTATACAACATGGTTTTGGAAGAAAAAATGACATTCGACAAAGTAGAGTAATAAATCATAAGTTTCTTAAAATAAATTATCTTGAATTATTGACTACATTAAGAGAATAAATTTACATAAAAATTTATTTGTATAAAATAATAAATATAGAATAATATTAATGAGTTTAATTTTAGATGGATCATAAGACATCATTTTTGGATTCAAAAACTTAATTATTCTTAATAAATAATGAAATTATATTTTAGAACTATTACCTCTTTAGAATCATTGAATAATAATCCCCATGAAAAAATAAAAATAAATTAAAAAAGACATAGATAACTAATTGAAAGAGTTTTAATATGTAAAATTTCAATGGTTATGAATATACACCTAGAAAACAATATAGATGCAACACAGAAAATATATCTCATGGAAGTATAAATAACGTTAAACCCCATTACAACATTGTTATCATCTGAACCGTAAACCCATGGAAACAATTATACTAAATAGTCATTAAAATAAAAATAATTTTAGGGATTAAAATTAAAAATTAAATTCAAATAATTTTTATATTACATAAAAATTAAATAGGCAGTTAATATGGAATTTATTTAATAGAAAAAAAATGATACATAAATCCCTTAACTTATGTCCAATGATCCTTATTAATAATAGCAAATGCCAATATAATAAATATATTTCTATTATAAATATTTTAGTGGAGATTTTTTATATGTATCATATAATATATTAATTTCTTCCAAAATTTTTTTATATATAATCAATATTTGATGGTTAAAATCATGTTTTGGTAAATAACTCTATTTTTCATTTATGTTTTGATTTATAATTTCTAGTCATATTTCATTGAAAATTTTTGTGTCAATAATAAAATGAATACAAAAGATATAAATATATTAAATATTTAGTATATATGTATTTATTATATGTATAAAATATAGAGATATATAATTCAACACACAATTCCTGGAGATGGTTGGTCGTACAGAAACATGAACGTTGGTTCAATTTTCCCAACATATTGAACGATGTCATGTAAAACAATATATTAACTCTCTACATTCATTACCATGTCATATATATATTAAATATTCTTATTTAACACAATCATTATATAATTACATTAATAAGAAATGAAAAACAAATCACTTCGGTTCACGAGGTCGTAGTCCTCTATACACACAAGCGACATTGTTTTCCAAAATTCTTATAGGTAAGAAGTGTAATTTGGGTTTATATTTACCCCAATTAAATATATAAAAATATGACATATCTACGTTTAATCTATCAGTATATCGATATAGGAGAGTTGGTTATGGAAAACTAATAACTTTAGTTGGAGAGGCAATTGTCCACCACACACATGAATGCTGATTTCATATACCATTTTTTGTTTATGAATAGAGTTTTAGGAAATTCTAATAACATAAAAAGATATTAATATATTTATTATATTTTTTTTCTATATTTGTAATGAATAATTATAATTTAAATACTTCATGTATGAAATAAAAAAATTAACATTGAAGATAGTACATCAGGTAACCTCATTTGGTTTTCCACAATATTATTCGATGGTATGATTTTTTACCCAAAATAATACTTTTAGGATAACTATATGGATATAATGATAATTATTTTAATATTTTAGATGATACCAAGGACTTTGGATATCTGAGGTATACAAGATATGTGGTGGCATTCCACAATTGAGATGAGTGGAACACTTGTAAATTTTTTATTGAAAATGGCAGATCCACATTTTTCACTATTCACTAGGATAAAAAATATTTTATTATATAATATTTTAGATATAAGGAAAAAAAATTTCCATAGAATTGGTGTTGTAAAATATTTGGGTCATTATTATACATTATATGTTTTGTTTCACCTAGATGACCACAATTTTACCATAACATTTGTAAATAATTTTTACAGTTTTAAAATTAATTATGGGGAAAATTATGATTACATTATTATATAATAAAAATAAATTTTAATTGAAAATATGTAATAAATTTTTCATTATTATTTTTACAGATTTGGAAAATATTATTATAAAATTAAACCACATACTGGAAGATCAAATGATTTTCCAATGAACAAATCTTCAAAAGAAAAAAAGTTTGTATCTCAAAATAAAAAATGAACCTGATTAAAATGGCCAAAATAAATTAACAAATATTTATTTTTAATAATTTTAAATTTAATTGAATTATTATCAAAATATATTCAAAAAAATTATATATATGAAAACCAATTGTTCACTAAAAATGATTATTTTTAATTATTCATTTAAAAATTAATAATTACAAAAGAATCAAAAAAAATAAATCTAAGATAGTTTTGAAATTATTTTGTACAAATTTATTTTTATTTTATCAAAATTAATTATATAAACGTTTCTCTAAATTTTTTTAATATATGTTTTTAAAATTTTACAAAATAACAATGTAGGAAAATAATATTTTTAAGTGTATGATAGAATTTATTCATATATCATTCATAAAAAAAGAATATTAATGATTAAAAATGTATACAATATATATTATATAAATTTCATTAAAATCATTCACGAAAACATTTTTTTAATTTATTAGTAAATATATATTTACGAAAAAATATCTCTTTTCCTTTCGAATGGTACTTTTTTACATTCTTAATTAATTGTCCAAAAATAAATTCATTTTATATACATGTGTAATGAATAGATGTTTATAATTTATTTAATATTATTCATAAAAAATATTAAAAATACAGTCTATAAATATGATAATAATATATTAATAGTAAGTAATTTTTCATTTAAAGATGGTGTTTAGTGTAACACACTCTTAACTCCGTGTTGTATATAACACATTATAATATACATGTTTTTTAATACTAAATATATAAAGTATTTAAATCTATTTGAAATATATATTTCAAAAATATCATAGTGTTACATGAACCACATAAAAAGTTAACAATAATATTCATATAAATATTGTTTCTACTAACATAGAATGTAGGATAACAGTGGAATTTGAACCACCATACAATTTTACTAGAGAAGGACCTAAGATAAACATAACAGCAAGACACACAACGAACACATGTGTATCGTATATCAGATAAATTTTATATGAGATATATAAATTTCCCTAAAAATTTAAAACAACTAGATACATCAAAAACATTTATTCATTCCTTAATTCATAATAATTTATCAAATTATGAATAATATTTTATAATACAAAATAAATTGGAACCTTATAATATAAAAACCTAATTTTAAAATTTTTTATAAATATAATAAATTAACATACACATTAATATATATTTATAAATAATAATATGCTAATTAAAAGTTCAATGGACATAGTCTTGTGACAAGTCCACATTCTAGATCTTCGTGTCACACACTACTCACAAGAAGACCCACATACCAAAAGGTAATAAAATTAAAGATACATTGAAAGGTGATTGTAATAAATTATTCATATAACAATGAATCAAATTTCTACAATAGGAATATTAAAAATTGTTGATTGAAAATAACAAACCATATTAATGACATGTTTAGCCCCAAATGATTTAAGAACATGAATCTAGATGAAAATTGAAAAGGTAATCAAGTAGTTTTTAGGGAAGAATCAACTCATGATAAAAAGATCCAAAAAAATTATCCTATAAATAAATAAAATTAAATTCATGATGAGTGAACATAACATGTATGATAGGTGTTTCATAAAATAATTAGAATTAATTAATAAATGAGAAAATAAGGATCAAACCCCCAAGTATATGTGTTAGAAGGACTCCAAACATAGAGGAATAGATTCCCCCAAATATTTGTTCAAAATATGATACAAAAAATAAGTTATAGTATCAATTATGGTTGTCTTCAGTGTCAATATTTTTTTAGACACTAACAATCATGTCCCAAATCAAAGCCACCAGCGAGCCGGTGTCCCCATATATTGTGATGTTGATAGTTTCTAGTCTGTTATAATGTTGGAAGAAGATGTCAAGACCTGCCTTCAACAAAAGGAGGGAAGGGTCAACAGATTTCTCATCCATTCCTTCATTAATTTTAAGGAGAGATAATGACCCCATGAATCCCGCCTTCAATAGGTCCCAGAGTGGCGACCAGCACCAAGGGCATGAGATCACACACTAATGGAAGGCATTACCATTTTTCTTTTACTAGGAATGGGAGATAAGATTGTGAATCCCACAACACCAAAACTGAAAATAAAAGTAAAGCCAAGAACCATTCTCAATTTATGTCACAAAAATAAAATCCACAATGTATAAGGAGACTACAAAGCAAAATACTAGATGAAAGAACAACATCAATTGTGGTGATCAGCCATAAGGTCTGAGCTAGTACCATCCAGCATGGTCCCTGAAGTCCTCCTGGAAACTTGAAAGCAGTTTTATATAGGTAGGGTGAGCATACAAGTATACTCACTAGGGGAAAACCAAAGACTCTCATGCACAAGTGGGGTGTCATACTAATGCCCTGTGAGAAAAGGGATAACCAAGAACCTACCATGGAAACTGAGCACCCAAGCCTCACTAAGGCACACTCCCCAAATAACGCAAGTCAAGTAATGTATAGTAACAACAAATCGATGTTTGGGTACCCTGCACAGCTTTCCCACTAGTTATTGAAGACATCCTAAGCATCGAACCAATCCCACCATTCTCACTGTAGTCCCACTACCACACCTGCCCGCACACCTCAGCCACAACCACACATCCAGCCAGAAATCACCTGGGCCACAACCACAATCTCTCCTGCAAACACCTGGGCCAAAACTGTCACACGTAACCACGCATACAAACACCTAGTCCAGAACAACCACTACCACGCCTGAAGACACCTGGGCTAGAAGAACCACTGCCATGCTCGAAGACACCTGGCCCTCATCCCAAAGATACATGCAAAACCACCTGCCCGCACACACCTGGGCCAACCACCACACTACCATACCCGATGATTCAAGGGCTAATAATGGAATTCAGGCCATCATAGCCTACCCGAATATACTTGGTCTATCCAGGAAAGGGAGCAGAATAGAGTTAATAACTAGCCACTAATAGAAGTGTTGGGAAAAACACCCTCCCCCATGAGATGGGGGTGTTCAGAACTAAGTGATCAATATAGGTGGGGCGTGAATAAGAAACACAAAAACAACAAGTATATGTATAGGTAACAAGAACTCACCCAATCTAGGTTTTTCTTCAGCCATCCTAAAGAACAATATCCTTACTATTCATTCATAAGAGAAGAGAACAACACCCATTCCCAAGTCACAACTCACATCAAATTAAATCCCCATGTTCCATGCTTGTTTTGATATTCAGTAATAATGTTCAAATAATTTTATGCACATACTTGGGCAACTAGTATGCATAAGCACAAGCCAAGGATAGAGTACACCCAACAACAATTTAAGCATTCACACCCAGTTCTTTTGAGAAGTCACATCAACAAAGGGATAAGGGATATCCCTCGATGTACTGGAACCAAAGAAAACCCCAAGGTATAACCCCTTGTCCCCAAAATCCAGAAGCCAACAGTTTCTCAACAACCAGGTATCCCACCCCAATTCGTGATATAAGAAGAGTAATCACACAATGTCAATGTATAACAACAGGGGATCCCGTCCCCACCCGCATCTCCCCATCAATATAATCCCCCATCCGAGAAATCCATAAGGTCACCCGCAAATGACCCATGAAGGAAAACAACCAACCCACTACCACCAACACACGGCAGGCCCATGCAGGTATTTTCATATTTAAACGATTTTATACACTCCTTGGTTTCAATTCCACAGGGCTTAAACTAGGGTTATTATAGAAAAGGAGTTGATCCTGGTGCATCCAATTTATTTCACTGAATATACATAATTAACAAATTTCCTTTACACAACAAAATGTTCACAACGAAATAAAAGCCATTTAAATGTCACAAGGGGTAAGGGTTTATTAATGCATAGAGAAATACCACCAATGGAAATTATTTTCAGTAGGCTTAGGCCCATACATTTCACAACACATAATAACATAATGAGTACAACAGATCATCAATCACCCCCACCCCCATATTTTTTAAAGACCATTCATTATCTTAATTAAGTTTGGTTTCATCAGTTTCCACAACGGAAAAAAGCATGCCCACCATGAATGATACACATAAAGGAAAGACGAAGGAGAAAATACATACTTGATTGATCAAGGATCGGCGTTTTTCTCCACGTGCCAAGAAAAGGGGATGCCCGATTTGAAGGGGAGGGACGTTGGGAACTCCAAGGATGAGCAGACGACTTAAGACTAGGCACACCACAAGTCTTGAGAATGAGGGACTTCAGGTGAACCGGGGAGAAGAGAGAAGTCGGCCAAAAAGGGAGAAGGGTGGAGAAGAACATCTTCTGCGATATATAGATAAAATCATATTGTTACGGGATAAGAAATTTGAATGCCTTCGTTGTCGGATCCTAGTTCTTCCATGTGGTTGGGTGGTCACACATGACTGGATTAATTATTATTTAGTAGGGAGGTTTCATTGATTTTATGAATTTATTTATAGGCTTAAAAATGGCCTTGAAACACTTCAAAAAGTTAAAAACGCCTAAAAGTGGGGTAAGGAGGGAGGCTGTAGAAGAAAAGCTAGCCAAGGCTAGATGACACCGATCGGTTGAGCCGATCGGTCCCACCAGAATCTTACGAAGGGAGGTGTCGTGAGGGTCTTTTCCATTACATAAGATACCTCTCAAACTATTTTCGCCATCGAGAATCTAGAACCAGACCCGAAGGAAAGAGGGGGGGGGGGGGTCCGAACAACAACCCCAGAATATACCTCTTAAGAGTAAACCTCTCTGAAATAGGAACACCTTATTTCCTGCAGAGCCATAGACGCCCTGCTACTCCTTTCCCTGTGAAACCATGCAAAACAAAAGACTAAATCATCTAGCTAGGTTGGAGAGGGGTTTCCCTTCCTCTGTGTTAAGATACTATCCACTTTGGGCGGTACTGACTCGCCCACACGGGTTTAGGCGTATCCACTTTTATGCGTCCAAACTAGGAATCAAGTCCTCCCCTCCCCATCCTTTAGGAAACTTTACACATATTAATAGAAAAGGAAATTGCACATCCCATATTCAACAATGTAATTCATTACATATAAAGCAATTACTGACAAAATAGGATAAAACTCAAAATAAATCTGGGTACTGGGCACGCATCGACGCTTCCCTCTCCCAGGTACTCTCCTCAAGCCCACCATTCCTCTACAACACGTGAACCAATGGGATGGTTCATCCATGAAGCACCTTCTACTCATGGCCCTCGATCATCACTGGACGTTCCACGAAGTTTTCATTATCTTTGATAACTAACTCTCCCTAATCGATGACGTGGGGGTTGTCGTGTAGATATCGACGAAGCTGTGACACATGGAAGACATCATGCACTCTTTGTAGGTGTGATGGAAACTCTAGCTGATAAGCCACCTTGCCTACTCGGTGCAACACCTCTAATGGTATGAGGAACCTAGGAGAGAGCTTACATCCCCTGCAAAACCTCCGCTGCCCACACAGAGGGGAGACCTTCAAGAAGAGGTGGTCCCCGACCTCGAACTCCAAGGGCCGACTACTATCATCTGCATATGACTTTTTCCGGTCCTGATCCCCATTCATCCTTTATCATATAACCTGAACCTTCTCTGTCATGCTCTGCACCACCTCCGGGCCAAAGAACACATGGTCCTCCATCCTCAGTCCAACACACGGGTGAGCGACACGGCCTCCCGTATAAAGATTCAAACTGATCCATTCCAATGGTAGAGTGGTAGATATTTTTGTAGGAAAACTCCACCAGAGGCAAGTGTATCACCCATGATCCCATGAAGACTTGGATGCATGCTCATAGATTATCTTTCAAGGTCTGTAGGGTGCACTCTTTCTACCCAACTGTCTGGGGATTGAAGGTAATGCTAAGGTGCAGTTGGGTGCCAAAAGCATGATGAAAACCCTCCACACTCATGAGGTAAATCGTGCATCCCTATCCAAGACTATGGACCCTGAAAATCCATGAAACTACCCCAAATCATCCATGTAACTTCGTGCTAAAGCATCTACTACACTCGACTAATTGATTGCTAGAAAGTGAGTCGATTTCGTCAATCGTTCCACTACTACACAGATGGCGTCGCACCCTCCTTGAACCTTGGGTAGCCCCGTGACGAAATCCATCGAGATGTCGTCCCACTTCCACTCGGGGAAATCTATGGATTGCAACAAACCACCTGGAAAACGGTGTTCATCCTTTACCTACTGACACACTAGGCACTTGGCCACAAACTCTACCATTCCCACTTAACTCTGGGCCACCAAAACTGTCTCTTCAGACCCTGGAACATCTTGGAAACTCCAGGGTGCACTGCTAGGGATGATGTTTGGAACTCTCTAAGAACCTGGCCATGCATCGCCTCTGGAACAAACAACATTCCTCGGAAAAGCATCCAACATTGACCATCCTCCATCCACCCTTCCGAAGAATTTCCCTAGTCAACTCGGACATGCATCACATCGCACTCTTGGTCTCCCCATTGAGACTCCTCCACCTGACATAACAGAGAAGATTGTACTGTAATCTGAACCAGGAAACCTCTTCCACTATCCATTCTCGCATCCAGGTGTAGGGCATCCAACTCCTCCATCGCCCTCCAAGCGTCTGCCGACTCTCAGACCGCATCCCTCTGTGACTTCCTTCTCAAGGAATCAGCCACCACATTTCCATTCGTTGAGGTGTAGGAAATCTCGAAATCGTAATCCTGGAGGAATTCCATCCACCTTCACTGTCGTAGGTTCAGGTCCCACAGGGAGAAGATATACTTCGAGATTTTTTGGTCTGTGAAGACTACAAACTGCTCTCTAACGAGGTAATTCCACCACAACTTTAGTGCAAAAATGACCGCTGCAAGATCCAGATGATGGGTGGGATAATTATTCTCATGGGGACGTAACTGCCTAGACCTATAGGAGATCACCCCTTTCCACTACATCAATACACACTGGAGGCCTTGTCCCAAAGTATCACAGAATACTTCATATGCTCCCCCTTCTTCTGGAAACCTCAACACTGGGACACTAACCAACTTATCCTTCAGATATTCAAAGGATGCCTCACACTGCTCACTCCACATGAAAGTCTAGTCCTTCATGGTTAGGGTTGTGAAAGGTGTTGAAACTCAGAAGAAGTTGGGTACGAACCTCGTATAGTAACCTGCCATCCAATTGAAACTACGGACCTCTGCCACGTTCTTAGGTGTTGCCCAAGAAACAACCGCCTCAACCTTTAATGGGTCCACCTCTACCCCCTGTTAGGATACTAAGTTCCCAAGGAAGTGTACTTCTCACATCCAGAAATTGCATTTCGATAACTTCACATAGTGCTAGTGCTGTCAGAGGACCTCTAAAACTGTCCTCAGATGCTCTGTGTGGTCCTCAAGTTATCTTCAATAGATCAGGATGACGGCGATGAAGACAACTACAAACCGATCCTGGTACTCCTGGATGACGGAGTTCATAAGCCCCATGAACATAGTTGGAGCATTCATAACACTGAAAGACATGACCACAAACTCTAATTTCCCATATCTTCACCTAAAGGTTGTCTTCGAGATGTCTCCCTCCTTTACCCTCAACTGTTAGTACCCAGACCACGTTTCGATCTTCGAGAACCATTTTTCACCTTTCATGTTGTCAAAGAGATCATATATCATTTGAAGATGATAACGATTCTTGACCATTCCATGATTCAGCCTCCTGTAGTCTATGCACAGCCTTAGACCGCCATCCGCCTTCTTCGCAAAAAACAAAAGAAAACCCAATGGTGACACACTCGCTCAAACAAAACCCTTATTCATCAGATCATCGATCTGAATCCGCAACTCTCGTAGCTCCGAAGTCGCAATCCAGTAGGGATCCATCGAAATCGGATGAGCACCAGGCTACAAGTCTATACCAAACTCGACATCACGTTGAAGGGGTAGAGTCGTAACCTCCTAAGGGAAGACTTCCATAAACATACTAACGATCCCTTGTACTTCCACTATCTCAGCATCCACTGACTCTACTGATAGCATGACTAACAAGGAGAGGATGGGTTCCTTTTTCATGCTGCCCTTCTAACCACTCTGCTCGCCGTTGAAAGTAACACATCATCCACCCAAGTCTGAGAACACAACCCTTATTCGGAAACAGTTGATGACGGCACAAATAGAGAACATCCATTCAATGCCTAGGATTACATCATATGGTTGTATCTGTATCAGTAGTAGATACTTGACCGATTGATGTGGCCATATCATCAGCCTGCATCTTCTAAAAACATCTTACTAGTAGATCTGACCTCTGACTGGTGTGATCAACACCAGGGGCACTGGAAGTCTATCGGCATTAAGACCCAGAGCACGGGCCAGACCGGGTGAAACAAAGGAGTGCGTTTATCCAGTATCGAACAAGGCGTAAGCAAGGGTACTGGATAAACTGATTGTACCTCGAACAACCTCTGGTCCCGCTTGAAATGCTGCCTCCACAGTGTGCAACTGTCCATGCCCAGCTCCTCTGCCCCTCAATTTTCATTCGCCTCCCCGACCACACCCTGGTTGAGGTCCCTGAGGAGTGCCCTAAGGTCGGCCTCCCCCTGCAATGTCTGCCCTCAGAGGAGTGGGATCTCGCTGCTCTGGATGCTGCTGTGAAAGGGCCTAGTGGGAAGCGGCTGCTGGGGCATGTGCTGGGCTTGTCCACCACTACCATACTGTACTCAGTCTGGGCACTGATTCTGGATATGTCCATGGCTCCCATATATGAAGCACCTCAGTCCTGTGCCTGAAGGGAACCGGCGAGGACTGGGGAACCGGAACTGGAACTGTTGCGTCCTGCTCTCTCCTGTTCGGAATATAAAGTGTCCCGATGCTGGAGATCTGGTGCTGATGGTCGTTCCCTTTGACGGGCCTAGCTGAATCCCCTCTCGTGACACACAGCCCAGTGTGTGAATCCTCTCCACCACCTCTACCTTTTTATGGACCTCCAAGTATGTTAACAAGGTTAAGGGGGTAACGACGTACTGGAGGGAGGGTCTGAGCGCCTCCTCTAAACGTCTCACCCAAGACTCCTCATCCAAAAATAGGTCTGGAGAAAAGAAGAGGAGATCCTTGAACATGTTCCATAGCTCCCTTACCGACATATTACCCTGCTGGAGGGAGAGTAGCTCATGCCTCTTCTCTGCCTTCATCATAGAAGAGAGGAATTACTCCCTAAAATCCTTCTAGAAATCAGCCCATTTCACCTCATCCTCTCTCATCTCCCCCAGGTAGACCATCCACCACTGACACACTGCTCCCCACATCTGGTTGACGGTCAGAGGAACCCAGTACTCATTCGGATCCTAGATCAGGCCAAAGGCTATCACCATCTCCTCAATCCAGCCCTTCATCTTCACGTCAGAGGTGTTTCCCTCGTACTTCTCAAGGGTCTGTCGTTGGAAGGCTCGAAGTGTCTTCTGCCACTAGTCATCCTCATCCTCTTGATCAACCCTATGCTGATCGTCCAAGTCAACCTCCTGGGACTCAATCACCCATACAACTTGTGGTCGTCTCCCAGGTTCCATATCTGCAAGGTAAACAAGAAATGCCTAATCCCAAGTAGTGCAGAATATTGATCTTACATTTTATTTGACTTCTTTATTTATTTTTGAATAACTAAAACACCTAGAAACACGAGAACACAAGTAATTATGATTCATGTACCTTTCCTAGGGTCTCTACCTTGCAATCAGTGTAGCCTCACTTGGTTTTCGGTAGGTCCATAGTCCTTAAATCAGATCACGGGGGGCCCTAAAATCTCATGTCTTAGCCATTCTTCTGTGGCCTAATTCACGCACCAAGGTCACCCAACACTGTTTCCCTACCATCCCATGCAATCCTCACTATTCCTAACCCCAGACTCCATCCTATCTCTCAACCTTCTCCTTTGATACCATTCTCTCATGACCCGCCTTCACCAAAAGGATGGAAGGGTCAGCAGAATGCCAGGCGATTCCTTCATTATGTAGAAGGATAGATAATGACCCCCAAAACCCACCTTCAATAGGTCCGAGAGTGAAGACCAGCACCAAGGGAATGATATACCACACTAATGGAAGGTATTACACTTTTTATTTTAATAGGATCGGGAGATAAGATAGTGAATCTAACAACACCAAAACTGAAAGTAAAAGTAAAGCCAAGAACCATTCCCAATGCATGTCACAAAAGTAAAATCCACAATGTATAAGGAGACTAAAAAGAAAAATACCAAATGAAATAACAACAGAAACTGTGACGATATTCCACAAGGTATGAGCTAGTACGGTCCAGCACGGTCCCCAATGTCCTCCTGGAAACCTGAATGCAGTTCTATATATGTATGGTGAGCATACAAGTATACTCAGTAGGGAAAAACCAAAGACTCTCGGGCAGAAGTGGGGAGGCATACTAATTCCCCATGAGAAAAGAGATAACCAAGAACCTAGCAAGGAAACTAACCACCCAAGCCTCACTAGGGCACACTCCCCAAATAACGCTAGTCAAGTAATGTATTGTAATAGCACATCGACGTTTGGGTACACCACGCCGCTTTCCCACTGGTTATTGAAGACATCATACGCATCGAACCAATCCCACCATTCTCACCATAGTCCCACTGCCACACCCGCCCACACACTTGGGCCACAACCACACATCTCACCCGTAAACACCTAGGCCAAAACCTCTATCCTGCCCGCAGACACCTGGGCCACAGCTGCCACACGTAACCACACCTGTAAACACTTAGGCCATAACAACCACTGCCATGCTCGATGACACCTGGTCTAAAAGAACCACTACCACGCCCGAAGACACTGGGGCCTCATCCCAAAGATACTTGGGAAACCACCTGCCCGCACACACCTGGGCCAACCACCACACTACCCTGCCCAAAGATTCTTGGGCTAATAATGGACTCTAGGCCATCACACACTGCCCGATGATACTTGGGCTATCCGGGAAAGGGAGTAGAAAAGAGCTAATAACCATCCACTAATATAAGTGTTGGGGAAAACACCCTCCCCCATGAGATGGGGGTGTTCGACACTATATTCTCAACTTGGGTGGGGTGTCAATAAGAAACACACAAACTACAAGTATATGCATAGGTAACAAGCACTCACCCAATCTAGGTTTTTCCTCATCCAGCCTAATGAACACTATCCTTACTATTCGTGTATAAGCGAAGAGAACAACACCCACGCCCATGTCACAACTCACATCAAACCAAAACCCCATGTCCCATCGTTGTTTTCATATTCCGTAATAATGTTTACATAAGTTTCTAGACCTACATGGGAAACTATTAATCATAAGAACAAGTCAAGGAAAGAGTACACCCAATATCAATTTAAGCATTCACACCCAGTTCTATTGGAAGTTCACATCACCTAAGAGATAAGGGAGTTCCCTCTAAGTACTGGAACCAAAGAGAACCAATGGTACAGCCCCTTGCCCCCAAAATGTAGGAGCCAACGGTTTCTCAACAACAAGGGATCCCACCCCAATTCGTGATATAAGTAGATTAATCACACCACATCAACGTTTAACAACAAGGGATCCCATCCCCACCCGGATCGCCCCATCAATCTAATCCCCAATCCAAGAAATCCATAAGGTTATCCACAAATGGCCCGTGAAGGAAAACAACCAACCCACAACCACCAACACAAGGCATGCCCATTCATGTAATTTCATATTTAAAATATTTAACACACTCCATGGTTTCAATTCCACTGGGCTTAAACCGGGTTTATCATTGAAAAGGTATTGATATTGGTGCTTCGAATTTATTTCACTGAATATACGTAATTAACCAATTTCAATTACATAGGAAAAGGTTCACATCCAAATACAATCCATTTAAATGTCACAAGGGGTAAGGGTTTATTAATTCACAGAAAAAGACCACCAACAACCATTATTTTTAGTAGGCGTAGGCCCGTACAGTTCACAACACGTAACAACATAAAAAGTACCACAAAACATCAATCACACACCCCCACCCCTTTATTCTTTAAAGTCCATTCATTATCTAAATTATGTTCGGTTTCATCAGTTTCCAAAAAGGCAAAAACATTCCCACCATACATGAAACACAGAAAGGAGAGACGAAGGAGAATATCCCTACTTGATTGATCAAGGATCAACATTTTTCTCCATGTGACAAGAACTGGGGATGCATGATTTGTAGGGGAGGGACGTCAGGAAATCCAAGGATGAGAAGATGAATTCAGCCTAGGTGCACAACAAGTCTTGGGAAGGACGGAATTCAGGGGCCCAAGGGAGAAGAGAGAAGTCGGCCAAAAAGAAAGAAGGGGGGAGAAGAACTTCTTCTGTGATATATAGATAAAATCCGGTTGTTACAGGATAAGAAATTTGAACACCTTCGAAGTCGGATAGTGGTTTTTCCAGACAGTTGGGTGGATACACATGACTGGATTATTTTTTATTTATTAGGGAGGTTTCATTGATTTTTAGATATTAAATATGGGCTTAAAATGGCATTGAAACACTTCAAAAAGTTAAAAAGGCCTTAAAGTGGGGTTATGGGGGAGGTTATAGAAGAAAAGCCCACCAAGGTTGGATGTCACTGATAGGTCCCACTGATCGGTCGCGTCGATCAGTCCCAGCAGAATTTGGCAAAGGGAGGGGTCATGAGGATCTAGTCCATTACAGAAGATCATCAACTATCATATCGCACCCAATGAAATAAATTTATTTTGTCCAATTCCATATACTATCATTTTTTTTCAAGTAGTCTTTGTTCATCACATGTTCTTTAGAAAAACCATTTTTCACCTCCAACACCACATGAACATGAAAAACAGCCACATCAACATATAAAGAGACATTCTATTATCTAGGATGTTACAGATTACATGGTTAATGATGTAAGATGGTTAACCAATTATACTAAGTATAACTCATTAAACAAAAAATCATATTTGGATTTCTCACCATTATATGAAAATATAATTATAATAATAATAATAATGAAAATACAAAAACTATAATAATTTATTTATTCTCTAGGAGGTTATATGATATTTTAAAAACCTAAAAACACTCGTAAGACATGTATATATTAGACCCCATATAAGGTATTACTCTATCAAAAACAGGTTTATTTTAATTTAAAATGTTAAAATAGTTATATATTTAATGAAAATTGTAAATCCACACAAAATATATATATATTATGGATGAAATAAACTTTTTAATGAATTATAGTTAAACAATTATATGATATATTCTTTAGTATCAATCCACTATGTTTCCATCATTTCTATTGTAACATCAAAAGTAATATATTACAACAATAATTATTACCTCCTATGGTGCTATAATAAATTATTGTAATAAAAGTAGAAAAACCTCCATAATTTTAGATTCATTTCTGTTTAATCATTCACATTGTAATTGTGTATGAAGAACACCTAACACATTAACATAGTATGTGGATCAAAAATTATAATTAAAAAACTATATAAAAGTAAAAACACCAATAAAATAGAAAAACATGAACATAAATATTAATATAAAATATTGTTTTATTTCATGAGTTTAAATCAAATTCATTATGTATAAAACATTTTAATAATGAAATAAATATATATTTGATGATTTAATATATATTTTTATTATTATAATAAAAATCAATTAAATGAACAAAAATTATGTGAAATTTCATGATTGAATCTTAAATAATTTTCTCTAGACCATTGGTGATATGAAACCTAAATCCATTCAAAATGAATCAATAATAATATCAATAAAAATATATATATATATAAATTTGTATAAAATATAAGAACAATTTTATTATTAATAATGGAATATTTAAATGAACCAATGAATGCGGTGAAGGAACTCCTCATGGACACAAAATAAATTACTATGTATATTTCTTCAAAATATTAGTTTCAACATCCATATATGTTTCATTATCCATATAGATTAATCCAACAAAATATATCACAATTAAATCATCAGCAAAGATGCCTATATTATACATTTTTCATATTCCATTAAATGCAGATTTAATATATCATCCACATAATTATATTGAAATTTTGATTACCTCATGTAACTATTTAAAGGACAATTGGATGATTTTTTTCTAATAAATTTACGATCCATAAAGAATAATATAAAAACATTTAATAAAAATTAAGTTTAACATTAATAAAATTAGTTTATAATAGTATCCTCGTGAAATGTATAGAGAAATAATCTATAATACATCATCAAGTGTTACAAAAACATTAATAATAACACTGATAATATATAAAATATTACTATTATGATTGAAAAAATGAGGCCATACAATTATTGTATTATAACTGTATAAAAAATATGATTGAGGTTGAAATTTATAATACAAGAATTCATATAGTAAAAATATACCATCAATCACTACAATTAATATAAAATGTGTTTAATAAGAAAACTAGAAATAATTGAATTCCTAATATTTATGAAATATGCTAAATTATTCCTACCTCCTTTTTAACATTAGTAATTGAATAACAATTTTTATCGTGTTAGATAGAATCTTGATTAGTCCAACTGAAATTGTAACCCATATTGATATATTATAAATAAATTATCAGGGTAAATAATATTATGACTGGTATCATTCATCCATTAAGAATTATAATATATAAAATTTTGTTATATTTCCCATTCCCCTTAGAATGTAGTTTCAATAATTATTGTGTCCTTATGTTTATAAATTAATCTACCATACATATTCCTTTTTAAATATAAATATCATTTACATGCTGTTGATATAATATAAAAAGTTAGGATAACCATATTTATCAAAAATAACATTCTTCCAATAAATTAATAAAATTTTTAATTTAATATTTCAACTAGATAAGTTATATGAAACTAAAAATGATATTTTTTCCATGATAAATGTGTAAAATTTGATCCTTATTTTCTGTATAATAACCACAATATAATCAATTTTTCACCCATATAGATAACAACATCATAATTTTGATCCAATTATTCTTTATATAATATATATAGTAAATTATCCTCCTTGGTATTATTAATCCATTGATCATGAAATTTAGCATTTTACATGGTCAAATTATCCACTATATGCGGATTCCATTTTAGGAACCATACCCCTGCAAAAACATTTTCCTCCATAGTATTTAAATTTTTTTTATCAAATTATAAGAATAAGGTTTCTATTATATATAATAATACCATCATATTCATATATAATATAAAATGATGTAAAATCTCAATCATCTACCATTGTGTTCATAATGTCAATAGTTTGATGTTTTTTATTGTTTAAATTAACAAAGTCCATTGTTATAAATTATTTATTATTTATATTTCACCCATAAATATGTTTTTAAAAATAACATACATGGAAAATTTAAAATAAATTATGTGATAGATTATAATTTTTTTTCAATTTCAATGAAAATTGAGTGAAAATGACCATGTTATGATATTGATAATTATAGTGAACTATTGATTTATTGGGATAATAAAATATATATAGTATTTATAAAAACTTATTAAATTAATATTTTAATCATTTACTAAAATAATTAAAATATCAATAAATTTTTTAATATTTATAATCCATCATTATGTACCCACATAATAATTATATCACACGCATTATGTCTTCATGTCTAGAAGAACCTCCATATTTTGTAATCTAGGGCGATCGTGTTACTAATTTGTTTTAAAAAAAATTCATGGAGATTTATTTGAATGATTACATAGATCATGTGTTTTTCCTCCTCACATGAGGTTGAGCTTCTAGGTATTATCATTTCAATTGAGAAAGAAAAACATAGTGTTTCTTATAATCAAAGGTTGAATTTTGATTCCACTACTTTTCATTATTGTATCTGAACATGATATTCTCATGATATTTTTAGTCTTAATAATCATGGGATCAATTTTTTTATGTTTCTCTTTTCAATTTATTACCTCATCACTCATGATTTAAGAGATTTTAATACTTTGGCAGAAATACAAGCTATGAATAGTGCTGATGGAAATGACCTCTTTTTGTTGGATCATATTTTTTGAAATTTTATTCCCCTTATTTAGAGGGATAAATGTAATGTTCCTTCCAATATAATTTTCTTTTTCTGATTCATTTTTAGGAATAATTCATTAATTAACTTTAGTTGGTACTCATCTTACAACCAAAAAATATATATATTTGGGGACATCTTTTATTTGCAATAATCCAAATCCATGTGGAGGTATTTTATATTAGAATGAATGAATAATAATATTAAGACTACCAAATAGAAAAACATTTATTTAAGAATATTAAATACAAAAATTGATTATATTTGACATACCATACTATACATTATCAAGGGATTCCATGATCTTGTAAAAGATACTCGTGAATGAAAAACATATTTTAACATGTTAATAATTTTAATGATAAATTTGTGTTTAGAAAAAACATAATTTTTTTACTCTCATTTCAATCCACATATGATCCTCTTAAATTATTGGTGTATAACTCCTTTTTATATTAACATTTACATATATTATTTTTATATTGTTCTTATTGATATTCGAGTAACACAATCACCTCGTCTATACAAATAATAATTATAATAATAATAATATGTCAAAATAAATAATATGTTTTAATTATATGTAATTGAAATCATTGTATCATAATAGAATTATACACATTATGAAATATAATTTAAATAAAAAAAATCCATGTTTAAATTGTTCCAGACGTCCTTTCTATAATACTATATTTATCCTCAAAATATAATGCATAATGTTATGAAATATGGAATAAAAAAACAATGATATTATAGATATGGAATTTAGGGTCTAATTTAATGGTATTTGTGATAGTGTAACATAATTATGTATAAAATAATAAATTGACATTTTTACATATTTTTATTAAAAAATTATTTTTGAAAATTAGTTAAAAATTTCAACATATAATTTTCCTCAATATAAAAAAATTCAACCCATAGAAAATCATGAATATCTTATAACACAATATTTTTAATTAATAACATATATAATTATGACTCAAGAATATTTTGTCTAATGTTAATGGAAATCTATCACAAAACACATTAATTAAAAAAATATATATCATTAAATTCTAAAAATAAAAATTATTCTCAATATATGGATTAACAACTATGAATTATTTTTCCATACATTGAGATGTGTCATCTATCAACAAATTTAAATTATTGTAACTGAATTTATATAATGAAATCCCTAAAAAATTATTCCCCATGATATGTATGTTTTCACAATAAACATCATCCACGTAATACACATATAATTTATATTATGTTTTTGTAATTCGATTACAGAAAATAGATATATGAAATCATATAACTTGAAATATGAAAATTTAATTATTATATATCACTCAAACTTTTTATAGACTAGTTTTAGAGAAGCGAGTTACCCATGAAGTATTCAAATATAAGTATTTTGGTTTGAAAATAGAATTGATGGAATATTATAATCATTTTAATGTAATTATACTCATAATATACATGTAAATTAATTTGATCTTAAAAAACACATTTTATATATTTTAATGAACTTGATTCGTAACCCAAACATTCTTTATATGATACAAAAGAGAATGAATACATGACTGTATATGGAGAACCATATAGAATCCATAACCAATTTTTGAATCATAGTGTACCAAATCACCATAAAAAAACCTTTTGAAATATATCATTAAAATATAGTGGTGTGAGATCATTGGAGTAAGTAGAATGATCAAGTTTCCAAATAAATAAATTTCAGGAGAAATAGAAACTTTCATTATATAAAATTATAAGATCAACTCAGAAAAATCATATAATAATCAAACTAATTGATAATAACATAATATATAAGTAAAAATAATTATATCCTATAATATATACATATTTAAGCATTTGACTACATCATCTAGAATATCTATATGATATCCAAAATCTAAATATATAAAAATTATATTGTAATATTAGATTCCCAAAATAACATATGATTAAAAACTCTTCACCTCAAATACACACTATTTAATCCATAAAAATCTATAAATATATAAAAAATTAGTAATTCATTTATTGGTTGGTGATTATAGATTTCTAGGATACATAGAACAATATAATTTCCATGAATCATATCACTGTAATTACTAGTCAACCAAATTATTATCATAATTGTATAACTACTAAAAATCATCACTACCATAACTTCAGCAAAACCACCACATCACTATACCCAAAATAACATCACATTTTCCATCACATTTCCGATATATAATATAATGAAATCTAGATATAACTAAGAGACATAAAAGATCAAAGAAAATACATATCATTACTAAATATTATATCAGGAAACTATTTAAATTTCATACCCCTAGAACAATTCAACCTATAAATAAGTTATCTTCTATCATCCTTGAGAATTTAAAATGTGTATGTGATTTAATATATTTTTACATTGGGATTTTCTTCTTTTTAACCTATGTCCATATATAAATATATATAAAATAAAAAATATAACATAACCAATAAGGACAATACATGTGGTAACCATCATCCAAAATTACTCATGTTTATATATACCATTCATTAGGTAATTATATCCTAAGTCATTATAAAAATAATTGAATTATATTATAGTCATCTAGTATATGTTCCTAAAATGATGAAAAATTTATAAAAACCAGAATTATAAAAAATCAATTTCAAATATCCAATCATAGAATAAATATATTTATATTTTATGAATATTCATCAAATTTAATATATTTTGAAAAATTCATTATAAATATTACATGAAATCCTCTATATAATCCATGTTCAAGTCATGATGGAATCGTTTTTTGGGTAACATTACTGTTATTGTATCTCAATT
This sequence comes from Viscum album, assembly GCA_963277665.1. NCBI lineage: Eukaryota > Viridiplantae > Streptophyta > Magnoliopsida > Santalales > Viscaceae > Viscum > Viscum album. Next base: position 1,667,145,153 of record OY728137.1, read on the forward strand.
TAATTATCATTACATTAGCATGTACTATTGTGGGAAACTATAGTTCTGTTTTGTTTATCACAATTGAGATTTCAAGATATCTGATGGGGAATTATAGACACTTGACAACCAAGAAATCATTTTTGGAGTATATATAGGCCTAGTGGACTGTGGGATGAAATGAAAATAGTCACCAAAGTGGTTTAATATATGTTGGGATATCGTTGATAAAGTGATGGAATTTTTGACTATAAGAATTTGTTCTATGACAATAGACCTTTTTAAGATGATTTTTGATATTTTTTATATATAAACTACACAATTCCTTTTTTAAGATGGGAATTTAGGTCATGTAAGGGTTTATTCATAATATAGTTTAAATATAGTTTTATGAAGAAAAAAAAATTAATTTCCTTCATGGATTGGGATTTTTTTAATGAAATTTCAAACATCGTGATATAGTAATCAATTATGGAAAAAATAATCATAAAAATTTATACAGTGATGAAATTCCATATTTCAACAAGAAAAATTCAAAACCAACAAATAGATGAATTATCCAATTATTTTTATAATAGACATATAGTTAATTATACACACATACATTATTATGATACAATCATTACATAACATTACTATCTCATTCAATAATTTCTAATTTGATATTAAAAAACAATGTCATACCTAATAATAAAAAACCAACACTAGGATCATAAAAAGTAAATGTCTTCTCAATGAAAAATCTCATTGACATCATCCATGGGAATGAAGAAACATCCACAAACATTGTTGAAATAAACACTTGATCATAAATAATATATTCCTCCCATAAGTAATATATATATATATATAATACTGAAGAAAATGAAATATATCACAATATATCCCTATGATATATCATATAGAGATAATCAGTTCACAAGTTAATAAACCCATGTTATACAACTAAATTAATCAATGGTTATTTCTAGGGATTATTTTTATCTGTATGATACAACCATAAAAAATTCTATTAACACATATTATTAAATATAAAACAAATTCTTATAATATACATTTGGATGTATAATGAGGAATTATTTGATCACGAATATTCTTCAGTAATGTTCATTATAATTTCAAGTATCATTTTCATATTACAATTCTCTGTAATTTTTCTAAATAAATTTCTACAAAAAATCACATTCAACAAGATATAATAAATCACATAAATATCTCAAATTTGTAATCGAATCATCATAATATCATGGTAAACTGTTGTGAGGAATCTAGTTTTGAAAATAAGGAATGATTGAAAATATCATAGATAAAAATAAAAAAACATCTACTAAAAACTAAAAATAATGATGTAATATATCATTTACCCTTCCACAACTATAACAACGAAACCCAGAGCCTAATGGAATTTATTAACATGTTAAATAATAATGGAATATAATAAACCATTCCATGATAATATTATATTCATACTAAGACCGAGCAATGTGATTAATAATAATAAACATAATTAAATCATTATACAATGCCCAATATAATTTATCTCCACTTTTCAAATTGGTAGAGTATAAATATAACATATTCTCTATAGATATTAGGGTTATTTTAACACTTTTAATAATGTTACATTGAATCATATGTTATATATTTAATGGGAGGGATCAATTGAAAGGAATGGTTATTTTTGTAATATTTTATTTTTCATGCTCTAGATTTCAATGATATCTAATTTCATTTGTTTTAATGGGATAATAATTTATATAAATTATTGTTGAAAAATAAAAACATGTAATAAATTAAGGAGATATTAAGAGAAATATATTTAAATGAATTATGTTAATATTATAAATCCCTTATATCAATGAATTTGAGTAATTCAATTTCTAAATCAAAATATGTCATGACTCATCCCCCGAGGCCCTTGCCGTGTCTACGCCAATCCTGCATTCCATAGTCCAGTGGCTTGAAACTAGCACCAAATGCGTAATTCCCTAAATTGGGAAGGCATTTCCATTAAACTAAAAACACACACAACAGAGCACACAATTGAAAATAAAACACTAAGTAACGCTGTATAACAAGTGAGTGATGAGAAGTAAAGGGGCCAGAAATACAATCCCAACTGTGAAGTATAATAACAACTGAAAAAGGGTAAAAACTACTGAAAGGTGAAAAACAGCTCCTGAATCATCCACAACGGATCCTACCTAAAGGGTAAGTACATATAGTCTCCACAACACTCCACATCTGTCTGTCTCCTCCGTGTATCGTCATGTCATGTGGTCCACCTCTGGGTACCATCATGTCCTTGAACTCTCATCCTCAGTTAGCCATGTCCGTTGTCTACATCCAACACAACGAGGTGCGGGCATAGCCTATGCAGGGGTGAGTATAACGATACTCAGTAAAGACCCTGAGACCAGCATGGCCTCTCAAAATCCACCAATGATAAAACACAGAGTATGAAATCAACTGATAACTATTACATAGGTATATGACCATACATATACCTAAGTTATAATGTAACCCATATCAATCATGAGGTAAACAAAAAAGTTACTTACTTAGCTCACATACGTATACAACTTATGAATAGAGATAGATATGATTATATGTAGCAACCGAGTCATCTATTATGTCGAACCCCTATAGGATCCAGTAACAGAAATCAGAACTATCGAACACACACAAGATCCAGGAATAGTAAACAGAGTTGTCGAACCCACACAATATCTATGAATTGTTGTCGAAGCTGTCTAACCCACACAGGATCCAGGAACAGTCGGCAGTGCTGTCGAACCCACACAAGATCCATGAATAGTCATCAGTGCTGTCGAACCCACACAGGATCCAGGAACAGTCGTTAGTGCACTGACAACCACATGGTTCCTCACAAGCATGCTTGATTCTAAGAGGGTCTGTTCCTCAATCCATTTGTTGATACATCAACTACCACGAAGTCCAGTGTTGGTGTATCCAAAATATCTGACATTCCAAATGAAATCAAACATGATAGATGGTGCGTCAATCGGATGCCACGTCTGAGAGTTGTTGGCATTTCTGTTGTGAAGGCCCGGTTGGAATTACGCTCGATCCAACCCCAACGTACCCCAACATTGCCTAAACCTTGTGTGGGGTATCCAAAAGAACCTTATTCTTTAAATGACTCAGAATCCATAGATGGTTCATCAATTGGATTATCATTGCTCATGTTACAGGTAAAAGAGTAGAAACAGACCAAAATGGTTCCGTGTCCGGTCTAACCCAGTATGTCGGTCTGACCCGGTCCATGAGGATGGCCCAGCCAGTGAGGGCGGCCAGGCCCATGGGGGCGGCCCGACCCACGCTGGCGGACCGACCCGTTCTGGCTCCATCCCACGATGTGTCAGGCCCGGTGGCCTGCACGGCTTGTGGCCTGTCGGCTCCTCCCTAGCCACATACAGGGGGTAAGACGCACCCCTGGATCCCGAATGGTATATCCGTTCGAGTGATATCCCAAAACCACCACCACATGGTTCCAATCGGTGTCATGCGGGACCCAACAAGGGTTCCCACTCCACCTGGATGGCCGAGCGGCCAACCGTGTCACACGTGGCGTTGCACCTCCTCCGGTGACCCAGGGGGTCCGGCCTCTAGTATTCCTTTGAGATGGCCTTGCGGCAGACACCATTGCACTGCCATGGCTAGGTGTCGCAGCCCCCCCATCATTATATCGTGCGGCGCAGTTGCTCTGCGTCTTCCTCAGCAACCTGGCAGCTTGAGCTACAGGTCTCCTTTGTGGTCGGGCTAGCAACGTCTGCCGCTGCACCGCCGTGTCCCATCAGCTGCAACTACTCCTTTGGCGGCGCGGTTGCACCACCACCTCTATATAGTGAAGCTCACAGGTTCCTTCCACCAGCGATCTTTCCTCAGGTCACCAGACTAGTTCTGGTGTCCGGATTCTCTCTCCAAAAGAAGTCGTGCTCTCCTTGGGACGTCGCCTTCGATCTGCAATCATCGCTGACGAGAGTCTATTATTCTGGTCTCATGTTGTGTTTAGTGTCAAATTCCAAAATGAATGAAGAGGGGTTGGGCCGTGTTTTTGTGGCCCACACCCTTCGTGTTTGGGTGATAGCAAGCGACATCGATTCTTAACACATGAATAAAAATGAACAACGTAAAACACCAAAGCTTGAATCCCCTACCTTTGATCAGTGATTTTTGACATTGGTGCAAGAAAGAGGACATCGATTTGTTGACATCAGGAAAGAAGATGAAGAAGTCTAGGAAGACGTCGTTGACTTTCTTCATGGATGGCACATCCTCTATTGGTCCGGTTGAAGATCAAAGAAGAAGATGTCTATTGTTGGCGGATGAAGTGTTCATCGATATTCTATGGTCACTCATCATTGGGAGGAGCCTTCTTCATTAAAGAGAATAGGTTTCTCCCAGTGCTATTCAAACCCTTCTCCAATCAATGTAATGGTAAATATTTATTAAATTATGTTTTAATAATATAATTTTAATAGCACCATTAATTCAAGAGGTGTTGGCATAATAAATTAAAAATAGTGGTGACACCATTAACTGGGGAACTCAAGTGGTTTCTCCCCACTTAAATGGGGAGTTTAAGAAGTTTTAACCTCGGGTTGTCCCCACCATATTAATTCTCACATGGGAGGTTGTGTTATGGTAGTCCCAACCACCATAACCTCTTAGGGGAGGTTAATGTGTGGTGGTCTCACCTCCAACTTCCATGAGGAGGTTTGTAACCCAGAAAAATTAACACAAACACATAATTTTTATTTAATTAATTCCCTAATAACCCACAAACTATCTTTTAATCATGACCCACTATAGTCGAGGTGATAGTGTTCTTAAGTGAATACTGGAACTTTGAGTTCAATGTGGCCCTCTGATATCAATTCCGAGCACTAGTTCAAAAGTTATAAAGTCCCGCTCTAATGCTTACTTAACGTACCAAAAAAAACATCCAAAACTGATTTTGGGCCTAGCGGGCCTCATAATCATGCACTGTTAGTTTTCAGAGACTCGTAAATTTCACATGTATTTATTAAAAAAAAGTCCATGGAAATTCAGGGACCTTACATTCTCCCCACCTTAGTGCTTTACGTCCCTGTAAGCAAAATCTCTAACTATGGAAACAAATGGGGGTACTGAGCATGCATCTTAGTCTCCCGATATCATGTTCTCTCCTAGATGTTCTTGTGCTACCAACAAATGCGCACCAGAGGTATAGACCATCCATAAAGGACCCTTTCCTATTGATCCTCAATCTCCACTGGAACCTCTATAAATGTCACCCCATCGTCAACGTCCACCAATCCATGGTCGATGATGTGAGAAGGGTCGTGAACGTATCTCCTCAGTTGGGATACGTGGTAGACGCCATGCACCCAGTGCAACTAAGGTGGAAGAGATAAGTGGTATTCCACCTCACCAATTCTACTGAGGACCATAAAAGGTCTTATGAAAGGCGGAGATAACATGCCTCCTAGTCAAAATCTCTGTAATCCTTGTCGAGGTGAGACTCATAAAAAGACGTGGTCGCCATCCTCAAACTCTAGAGGTCTCTGTCTCCTGTCGTAATTTGAATTCTATCTACTCTGTGCAGTCTTCATCTGCTCCTGGATGACCAGCACCTTCCCCATGGTAGCCAGTAAAATCTATAGTCCCACTACTGTAGACTCCCCTGGGTCTGTCCAGTAAAGTGGTGATCTCCAAGGTCAACCATACAAAGCCTTCGAAGGTTTCATCCCGATGGCGGATTGATAGCTGTTGTTGTAGGAAAACTCCACCAAATGTAAGTGATCCTCCCATGTGCAAACAAAGTCGAGGACACAAGATCACAACATGTCCTTGATGGTCTGAATGGTCTGCTCATTCTGACCATCCGTCTGAGGATGAATGGCGGTGCTCAAACGAATTTGTGTCCTGAAAGACTCTTGCAACCTCTTCCATAGATGGGAAGTAAACCATGAATCAATATCAGAGACAATAGAAGAAGGTAATCCATGTATCTTCACAAACTCATGCACAAAGAGGCGTCCCTTTATCTCTATTGAACCCTGATCTTTGATCGGTAGGAAGTGGGTCGACTTGGTTAGTCTCTCGACAATCACCCGAATCGATTCATGACTCGTGGATGTTCATGGATGAACTGTCACGAAATCCATGGATATCCCATCCCACTTCCACTCTGGGACCTATAAAGGTTGTACCAAGCCTACTAGTACATGATTCTCTACCTTCCCTTGCTGACAAGTGAGGCATCGAGAGAAATATTTGGCTACTGTTTTCTTCAAACCAGACCACCAGTACTATCTTCTGAGGTCCTAATACATCTTTACCACTCTTGTATGTAACGCTAGTGGGGATGTGTTGAACTCACAAAACACTTCATCCTAAAGTGCCACTAGTACCATGGAACTTCCTCTGAAAATATTGATGGGAACCCCATCTTTAGAAAATCAATCAAGTGCCTTCCCTGTGGATATATGATCAGGTCATGTATCACATTCAAAATCTCCATGGTGTACCTCCTTAATTCACTGATGAAGTGGGGGAGTGACTATAAGAAACTGAAGAAAGGCTACTCCGTCTCTATCCACAATGGATATCTATAAAGAAGTCAGCTGTTGTGTCACCTCACCTAGCATCCGTATACCAAACCTATTGCTGAGTGAATCTACATCAAAATTCCCCTTCCCATGTGTATATATAATCTCAAAGTCATAGTCCGGGAGGAACTCAAATCAACGACATTGTCTCAGGTTCTGGTCCTTCTAAGAGAAGATATACCTGAGACTCTGGTGATCAACATAGTCTATGAAACTCTCTCCAATGAGATAGTGTTGCCACATATTGATGGCGAAGACCACTACTGCTAACTCCAGGTCATGGGTGGAATAGTTCTTCTCATGATGTCCTAGCTGATGATAACCATAATAGATTGTTGTTAATTCCTATATCAGGACACACCTATGACCAATCCCTCATGAGTCGCAGTAGACTAAGTACCCTACGCCTTACTCTTGAATCCTCATGATGGGGGCACTAGTCACACTCTACCACATCTCTTGAAAGCTATGATGGCATCTCTATGACCACACAAAGGGTTTCCCCTTCTTCTAAAAGTCTGATAGTGGTGCTGCACCTCTGGAGAAGTCTGGTACAAACCTTTGGTAATATCTAGGAAATCCCAAGAAACATCATAGCTACTTTAAACTCATGGGTGGATCCCATGAAAGTACCACCTCAATCATCACTGGATCTACTAAAAATCTAGCCTCTAAGATGACATTTCTGAAAAAGTGAACCTCTCGGATCCCAAACTAGAACTTATGAGATATTTCTAAAATTTGGGAGCTCTCAGAGTGTGTCAAGTACTACCTAAAAATGGTAGGCATGCTCCTTCACAGTAGTCGAGTAGATCATAATGTCATCGATGAAGGCTAAGACAAGGCGATCAAGGTATGGCTGGAAGATATTGTTTGTGAGTCCCATGAACACAGCTGGAGCATTGGTTATGCCGAAAGTTATAAACAAGAACTTTTAGTTATCTTATCGACATCTAAAGTATGTTTTCTGCACATCTTTATCTCGAACTCTATGCTAGGGATAGCCTGATCTGAGGTATATCTTCTAGATCCACCGTTCTCCCTTCAGCTGATCAAAGAGGTCATCAATCCTCATGAGTGGGTACTTGTTCTTCACGTTCACTTGGTTCAGGCTATGGTAGTCGATAAAATACTCAATCTCTTATCCTCCTTCTTGGAGAACAGAATCAGGCTACTAAGGGAGAAACACTAGGCTAGATGAATCCCTTCCCCTACAAGTCCTCCAACTGTACCGGTAGCTCATGAAGCTCAGCGAGAGCCATATGACATGCTGGAGTAGATATCAGGGTCGTCCAGGGTTATAGGTCAATGTAAATGTTCACTTCTATACGAGGAGGTAGACTAGGGATATAATCAGGGAAAATATCTTCCTAATGGTCCAACACTATAGGATAGTTCAGACTCTCCACATCTACCACTCTAAGGGTAAGGTAGGACAACTTATGAGTGATCAGTTTCACCCTCCTCCGATTAAGTCTACCTCATGCTGCAAAGGCTCCTTTATCACCTGTGAAGGTGAACATGGTCTCATCCATGAAGACATACATCACTTTTCTCTTAATACAGTTGATCTAAACATTGACTGTAGATAACCGGTCCATACCCGAGATGACGACGTAAGGCCTCGACACTACTACTAAAATATCCCTACCGAAGTTACCACCTTATAGAGTATGCAAACACTACCAGAACCAGTGCGTGATCTTTGTGTCTTCTCCCTTAGGAGTCTCTAGCCATAAGATCATACCAACAGCTACATCAGAATCTTCGAGCTCCGAATGAGTGTAGTGGAAATGAAAGAGTGGATGGAACCTGTTTCTTTAAGAACTACAGATAATGTGGAGTAGACACAAACCCTACCTCGAATCATCAATCTAGTGACATGATTGTATGACTCAGCTACTAGGATCTGAGCTATCCCATGTCCACCTGCTCCCTGCAGTCGGGGTGGACCTCTTAGTGGTGGTGGTTGTATCACCTCGTAATTTCAGCCACTACCAGTTGTACGACCATCTCCTCTTCCATGTCCACCTTCTCCATGCGTATTGCATCGATCAAACATATGCCTCTACCTGGGAGGTCCCACAACTATCTTCTGATTATCCGTACAGCCTGTCGGATAATCATGAGCAATGTGACCATGCCCGCCACATGTGAAACACTTCTTGTTCCTCAAATGACTAGCTTTGTCTCATGTTCCTCGCACAACTGAACCCGTCTCCTATGGTCATCCACCGGATGGTCTATTTCAATTGAAATTATGTGACATCTGTATGTCGCCAGCTGCTGAAGACTCCACTATGTGATGCCCGGTGGTGGGTCTTGCTTCTGGTGACTGCTCAGTAAGGAAAATATCCACTAAGAGGGCTCACTCCAACACCCCCGTCTCTGTCGGGATGCTAAGGGAGATCATCAAAGCCCTGATCTATGACCAAATCCCCTACTCAATGGTTTGTGACCTAATGAATGAGTACCACACCATATCTGTGGAGTAGAGTGAGAGGTCTGTGAATCTCGCTGAGTACTTTGCCATTGCCATGCTACCCTGTTGTAGATGTAGTATCTCTTGTATCTGCACCACACGTAGGGTTGTTGTGACAAACTCTGCCTGAAACATGCTCTCAATGTTTTCCCAGAGTAGTGTCGCCTTGTCATGCACATAGAGCATCAGTCTCCACCATATTCCTACAACTGCCTAAAGGAGACTCGCAACAAGGATCATAAAAAGGTATACTGGTGTCCCTACCATTCTAAAGACACTCATCATTGCGTCTAGCCCATCCTCAGCTACCTTTGGGTCAGTCTCAACCCTGTACCTGGGTGGCCAGTGGTGCTGGAACTCGTGCAACGTGCTCATGCGGCTTGCACTCTCTGTGTTGGGGCTGGTGGAATCTGTGGCCCAACAGGTAGTGGTACAAATGGATCCTCGGTTGTAATAGGGCCCTGCACCAAGGCCACGTCGCTCAGTGGGCTGCCTCTCATACAAAGACTGGAACCCTGGCTTGATGTCCCTGCGGAGGCATCCTTTAAAGAAACAGGTGCACCACGGTCAATAAAATGTACCTGGTGAGATGAATCAAAGAGATCACAAAGAAAACTCTTAAAACACACGTGCAATCAGTGTATTCGTGCACTGAGTCAGAAATCAGAAAGCATGGTCTTGGTGTATAGATATGTTGGCTACCGCACAAACACTGGACTCCCTGAATTAAAAACCACACTCAGTACCCATAACACTATTGAATCACCGAAAATATCATAATCCTAAGTTCTAAAGTAGAAATGACTCCTCTGATACCAATTTCTTATGACTCATCCCTCGGGGCCCTGTGTCGTGACTACCCCAAGTCCGCCATCCATATGCCAATTGCTGGCAACAAGCACCAAAGATGTAAGTCCCAAAACTAGGAAGGCATTGTCTTTATAACTGAAAACACACACAATAGATCCCACAACCTAAAATACAATAAGTAAAACTGTATAATAGGTGAGTGATGAAAAGTAAAGGGTCCAGAAATACAATCCCAACTATATATTACAAGTACAACTGAAAATGGAAGAAACAACTGAAGGTGAAAAGCAGCTCCTAGATCGTTCACAGCGGATCCTAATTCAAGGGTAGGTATAGATAACCTCCATAACACTCTACATCTGTTTGTCTCCTCCATGTATCATCATTTCATGTGTTCCACCTCCGGGTACCACCTAGTCCAGGAACTCTCATCCTCAATCAGCGTTGTCTATCGTCTATATCCAACACAAACAATGTGTGGGCATAGCCCTTGCAGGGGTGGGTATAACGATACTCAGTAGGGAGCCTAAGACCACCAAGGTCTCGCAAAATACACCAAGTATAATCCAAAGAGAAATAAATCATTGTATAGCCATTACTTTGGTATATTCCTATACATATACCTATGTTATTACATAACCCATCTCAATCATGAGGTAAACACACTAGTTTTCTACTCAACTCACACAGGTATACATCTTATGAAGAGAGATGGAGATGATCATATGTAGCCACTGAATCATCTATTTTTTCGAACCCACACAGGATCTAGGAACAGAAATAAGAACTATCTAACCCACAAAGAATCAAGGAATAGTAAATGGAGCTGTCGAACCCACACAAGATCCAAGAATAGTCGTCGAAGCTGTCGAACCTACACATGATCCATGAAGAGTTGTTAGTGATTTCAAACCCACTCAAGATCCATGAATAGTCGTTAGTGCTATAGAAGCCACACGGGATCCAAAAATAGTCATTAATGCTATAGAACCCACATAGGATCCAGTAATAGTTGTCAGTGCAGAGCCAGCCACAGGGTTCTGCATAAGCATGCTTGATTCCAGGAGGGTCTGCTCCTCAAGAAAAGTGTCTATATATAAATTTCAATGAACTCCCATGTTTATATACCCAAAATATCCATCTTTACAAATGAAACCCAATGAAACATACAGTGCATCAATTAGACACCCCAAATGAGTGTTATTGGCATTTCTGTTCCGAGGGCCTTGTTGGATTTACGCTCGATCCTACCCGACCGTACCCCAAATATGTCCAAAACTTGTGTGGGGTATTCCAAAAGAACCATCATCCTCCAAATATTATTTATCCTGAGACGGTTTGTCAATCGTACGCTCATAGCTCATGTTACGGAGAAAAAGAGTGTAAAAGGGCCAAAATGGGTCTGGGTCTGGTTCGGCCCATTCGTGCAGACCCATCCCGACCCGTGTCCGGACTGGGGATTGATCTGTTCTATGGGACTGAAGCGGTCTGTGGGCATATCCTAGCCCACGAGGGTGTACCAGCCTGAGAGGGCGGCCTGACCCACGCTGGAGACCCATCCCACACGGGGTTCGGCCCGTGCGGGGTCCGGCTTGGCGGCCCGCTCGGTTGGAGGCCCATGGGGTCTTCCCTAGCCATGTACAAGGGAGAATCTATACCCCCTGGATCCCAAACGTCTTATCTGTTCGGGTGATTTCACAAAAATGGCACCACGTGGCGATGGTCCGCATCACGCGGGACCCAGCGAGTGGTCCCGCTCCTCCCGGCTGGGCGAGCGGCCAACTGCCTCCCATGCCACGCCATTGCGTTACACCTCCTCCGGTGACCTGGCAGCTCAGGAAACTGGTCTCCCTCATGGCCCACCTTGCACCGGTCACAGTTTCACCACTGCGGCTAGGGTCCGCGACCCTCTCGTCATTCCACCATGCGGCACAATTGCGCCGCGACTTCCTCGACAACTTGGCGGCTCGAGCCGCCGGTCTTTTTTGTGGGTGGGGATGCACGAACCACTGCTACACCGCCACAGCCCATTGGTTGTGGCTACTCCTCCATCATCTAGGTGACTCTTATCGGTTCCATTCACATCTGATCTTTCCATGGGTCATCAGACGAGTTCCTATGTCCATATTATCACTCTGGAAGAAGTCATTCTCTCCTCGGGACGTAGCCTTCGATCCACAATCATCATTGACAAGATTCTCTCATTTCATTCTCATTCTGCATTTAGATTATAATACCACAAAGAATGCGGAGGTTTCTGTCCGTGTTTGTTCAGTCCACACCCTCCATGTTTGGGTGATATCAAGCAGCTTCGATTCATAACACTTCATGAAAAACAAATAACTTTCAAAAACAAAGCACGAATCCTATACTTTTGATCGTTGATCACCGAGGTTTGTGTGAGAAAGAGGAAGTTGATTTTTTTACATCATGATTGAGGATGAAGAAGTCAAGGATGACATCATAAACGATCATTAAGGATGGCACTTCCTCCATTTGACTAGTTGGAGATCAAAGAAGAAGATGTATTTTGTTATTGGATGAAGTGTTCTTCATTGTTCCATGGTCGCACTTCGTTCGGAGGAGCGTTATTCATTGGAGAGAATAAGTTTCTCTAAGTGCTCTTTCATCCCTTCTCCCAATAATGGAATGGCCAATATAAATTTAATTATCCTTTAATAATTTAATTTGAATTGCACCATTAATTCATCAGTTGTTGGAATAATAAATTAAAAAGAGGGGTGGCACCATTAAGTGGTAAGAAAAAGAGGATTCTCCCCACTTAATGGTTAGTTCAAGAGTTTTTAACCTGGGGTGGTACTCACCATTTTAATCATCACATGGGAGGTTGTGTTCGGGTGGGACCCACCACCATAACCTCTCATGGGAGGTTATGGTGTGGTTTTCCCACCTCCAACTTCCATGAGGAATTTTTTAACCATCAAAGAAAAATTAATCCAAATACATAATTTTTATTTTATTCATTCACTATAAACCCAAAAACTATGTTTTAATCTCGACCCACTTCCCTCGAGGTGATAGTATTTTTAAACAAATATTGGTGTGGTGAGTTCCACAATTCCCCAAAATTTCAATTCCGACCACCGATTCAAACATTATAAAATCCCCTCATACTTTTACTGATGGTACCCGAACATAACTTCAGCAAATTATTCTAGGCACACCAGTCCTCAGAATCACACGCCATCAGTTTTTCATTGACTCCTAAAATTCCAATGTATTTAGGAAAAAAAATTCCATGCAAATTCTAGGTCTTTACAAAATAATAGGCAACCATTAAATCATGAAAACCTATAAAATTGAATATTTCATGTTACAATAAATTACAAAATTCATCAAGAGAAAATAAAATTTAAAAATTTTCTATCCATTTTAGAAGGATCATAATTAAAGTAAAAATATATTGATACCCCTTCCCCCAAAAGGAATTCAACCACTTTAAATAGAAGAACATTGATATTATATAGTATCATGAAGAATTCAAATAAAATATCCCATGACTACAAAAATATTATATATAATGAAAATAAAACTAAAGCCTCACGAATCAAAAAATTAATAGTAAAATTCAATGTAGAAAATAAATATATTACAATTTGAATCAACTTATAATAGTTTAATCCAAATCAAAATTTTAATGATAGGGTTGTGATGTCCTCAAACAATATAATTATACTCTATGAAGCCCATTTATTAGAGATTATGAGTGAAATTTAATCAATAGGATTTTAAAATCACCAATCCCAAAAAAATATTCAACAACCAATTCTTGATAAAACCATTTTATTGGATAATTTTAATCTTATTGATATAACAACATTTAGACCCCAGTTTGATTTTCAATTACTCCATTATGTTTTCTTTGTTTATTGTTATAGTGTTGGATCATTTGCGGGATTCTTGGTGATAAATATACTTTGATGGGTAAAATTACCAAATATTAATGGATGTAAATTTCATTGAATTAATGAATATAATTTAATTATGTGTTAGTGTCTTTGTCGGAATCTCCCCATCTTTGGAGGAAAACCCTTGTTATTAGTAGTTTTTATACTAAGAACTGTAATGTTTTCTATTTTTTGGGATGTAAAACTCCATTTAATTTGAATAAATTCTATGGAATGGTCACCAAGAAGATTCCATGAAATCGGTTTAGGGTGTGACTAGATTTCCCTATGTGTAGTGGATTTACATTATTTAATTAATATGATGATGTTTTAAATAAATATGTGACATGTTTTCAAATTATTTTTAGCATTGGAAAATACACAATGTTTAATGGGATTAAATTTCATGTATCTCATCCATATAAGGTTTTTAGTGTTTTATATAGGAATTTAATTCATTCATTACTCCACCATCCTACCTATCTCAAAAACGACATCACGTGAGGAAATTTTGGGTGATTCCCTCAAATATTAATCAATTCACATAGAAATTGATAATTATTGTTATTTAGGTTGGCCTATACATTTTTTATTTTCTTATGTTTCTATTTTATTTTTTTCATATAATTTTTTTGATGTGATTATGGTTCATATTTTTATTGTATAATTATTTTATCAATGATTTTTATTTTTATGGTGTGACTTCTCATTTCAAGGCCATTCTCTGGATTTTAATCATCATTTTCAAAGTAATGTAGGTTCATAATTTTTAATGTTAGGTGATTCAAAAAAAATTCAAAATTATCTGAATTTATATTCTATCCTCAAAAAATATTATTTTTTGAACTAATTTCGTGTGATATGTAGTTCTAATTGTATTCATGGAAATTAGAGTTATTTTAAAGGGAGTTATTTAAGAGGTGCATTTTATTGTTTTGGAAATGGATTTTAGAACACTTAAGAAGATATGATTGTCCTTGAAAATGTATTATAAAATTTTGAGGATTGTTTCAAAATGAATTTTTAGAATTGGAATGTTTCGAACCTCTTTGGACTTTCACAAGATACATGGGTTACATTAGTGTGGGTGTCACCACTAAGTGGTAATCTTTGTGGGGGTAATTGGATTTTATTAGTATTAGATATGAGTTTTTGAAAGCATTATTAAAATTTAGTATTTTGAGTATCTTTTAAAAACATTCCTATATTCTCATGCAAAATTTGAGTATCGTTATAATTTTTGATTAATTATATAATGAATTTTATTATCCAATATTATCGGTCATAGGATTTTTATGACATTTTATCACATATATTTACATTATAGTATTCTTTATGTATATGTGTCTACTTATTCACCTATTTATGCATTGATATTATTTCCGCTTTTATCACTACTAATTTTACTATTATTTTTATTGATAATATTAAATGATTTTATCATAAACCATTGGAAAATTATTTAAAAATGGATTTTGAATATATGGATATTATTTTTAAAATTATTTTGTTTTAAATTATATAACCATGGAATTATTGATATTATACCTTCTATAAACTATATGGTTGAATCATAAATGTATCTGTGATCACATCACACTTCTTCCATTAGGGGGTTGTAGATATTTTATTTCATGATTTTGATATTTTTAATGGATTCTAATTGCATGTCAGCTTTTCATTTGGTCAATTCCATAATTACATGTTTTTTGGAGGTGGTAGTTTTTCCCATGGATATTATTAATACTTTTTGATTTTGTATGTCTTTGATTTTATTGGGTGGACATGGTTTTACCCCTTTTATTACCTTTTTATCTCTAGTTTAATTTCTTATTTTTGATAATTTTTTGACTTCTTTTAGGTGTTTTTATTATACAGTAAATTATGATGGTTGTATCAGGTATACGGTACAGTTTACAAAGGATTTTCTATTATATCAAACTAAATATCATTTTCATAGAAACCCTAACAAATCACCACCATCATGCCAATTACCATTAAGAAATATGCTGGTGTGATGAGTTGATATGTATCTAGAAAAAAAGAAATAATATTTTTTATATTTTCTCCCATAATGAAAAAATGATTAAATGTATTCATTTTATCTCTTAAATTATAATAGAATATATATATTGATGGATTAAAAATATATTTTGGTAAAAATAAATAATTTTTTTTAAAAAAAATATATTCACAATTATAATAAACATTTGATAATTTAAATAATATTTAAAATAATTTTAATTTTCATAATTTTTTATTAGTTATTATTTGATTATTATAAAATATATTATTACATAATATTTTCCAGTGTAATTTTAATCATTTTAGAGAAGTTTTTAGTATAAAAAAATCTACAATATTTCAATAATGATTTTTTTTCAGTTAAGAATAAAAAATTTATTTTATTATATTAATTTTAAAAATTAATTATTAATTTTTATAACATGATTTTTAAAGTATTAATTTCTTATTTACTAATAATATTTTTATAGATTCCTTTTTTTGGTAAAAAAATAAAATTTGATATAAATATAGGTTTTTTATTGTGAAATAATAATATCCAAAAGTGATTTAATAAAATTGGTAAGAAGTATAAATTACCAAAATTATGTTTCCCTTTAATATAATGTGTTTGGTTATTTATTTTAGTATTTTTTATAATTAATTATTTATTTCACCAAATCCTATATTAGAATTTATTGCATTAAAATCAATTCATTAAAACCATGATTCACATCTACGTCACCCAAAAATTTAAATTAATATGGGCTTTTCATTGACTAACAAATTTTTAAATCCCACTCCACCTTGGATGAAGCCATGAAATAACCCAATTTATGGTTTTGGGATTTAATTATTACATTCTAACGAGTTTCTTACATATGATTTTAAATTAATATATAATTCCCATGAATTTCACTATAAATAACAATTTTCCCTCCCATCCCACTTTATTAAAAAAAATTCAAAATTATACTCTCCATACAGATAACAAAAATCCCACCAATGGTGTTACTAAAATTATAAGATGTTAATCTCTTGGTTTTAGAATATCCTTATCAAGGAATGGTATCCTCTCTTATTCCTTTTTATATCAAATACATTCATTATATTATGCATTTTTATTTACAATTGTTCTTGACGTAATATATATTTTAAAATCTCTTTTACATACATTGTGATTTCTGTTTAATGAAAAAATATAATTTACCCTAGTTAATACTATCCAGGATCCACTATGTATATCATTTATAGTAGATAAATTTTACCCATGATAATTCATTCAAACCCATTAAGTTGTGAATACTCATCCCCATTTCAAATAATGTGTATTTAGAAAAATTGAAATATCATTAAATAATTAGGTACAAACATGTATGAAACTCACACAATTTAGTCTTGGGATTAAATGAGATTATGTACATTCTTCTGTTATATGATCTATGGAAACAAAAATTCATGTAGTTGATATTATTGTTACAGGTGATCCCAGAATTAAATATCCCTCCAATGCATTAAGTATCATTTTTATATCATGAGATACCATGTATGGTGCATGGGGGATGTTCTAAAAACACGATTTTATTGTGTCTCAACATTTATCCTTGTCTAATTCTTCAGATTGAATGTTTTATATTTTTTTCACATTCCTTATATTAAAATAACCTTATCAACAAATTCCAAAACATCTATGTACATGATTATGAGTATAGTCATTCAATATATTATTATTATTATGAATATTAACTCACTTGTATTGTTTTTCCTTGTTTTGGGATATAAATATTCATTTAATTTTCCTTCTATCTTTCTTATTTCGTAAATATTCCCATGGTTATCATCTGGGGTATTTGATCAGTGATGGATTTGTGTGATCAAGCTTAACAGTTTTAAATAATTTTAATGTATAAATTTATATTATTATTAAATTATGTACCAATTCCTATAATATCACAATTATTATGATCTTTTAGTATTTAATTATTTGTATCATTTTTTTAAGTCAATAAATATGGTTTATAAAACATTTAGTATTCCATATCATCCTGGTGTTTTGATATTTATTTTTTTTCAAAAAAACATGGTGTGTATATAACTCATAAGAATGATAATATCATTGTAATAATATTTCCAGTTTGTGTGGCATAAACTTTATAATGAGTCAATTAATCATAACATATGATTATGTTATATTCGAGTTTTTTATTTACCTGAAAAATGGTTCCCACATAGGAATCTAATATTTATTCTTACATGTTTATTACATAAAATTTTTTATTCAAAAATTAAATCAAATATATCAATTATTGACACATATGTTTTAAATTTTGATACCTAAATAGTTATATTTTGGAAAAATACTCACATTATAAGTGTCATCTCAATGTCATAATAAATTTTAGTATATAAGTATGTGTGATGCATTTTTGTTATCTCTACAATATAGTGTGACAAATAATGGTAATATCAGAGGTAAATGGAATATTTAATGATAATTCTCAATAGATGTAGACATTCATAAAGGTAATTTTAATAAAAAAAGAAACACTTAACTGTCCATATGGAGATAAATAAAATTTGTATTATTTATTATCAAATCAATAAAATTAATTTAAAAAATTGAAGGGAATAGGAAACAAAACAATTTCCCTCTTTTATAATAGAATTTTTTAAACCCATATATTATTCAATTAATTATTTACAAATAATTTTTTACTGGATAATTTTCTAGGATTTTGTATATTTTTTATAAAATAGGTGTCCTATACTAAATAATAAAATCTATCAAAATGGCCAAAAAATGACGTTAAAATTTGTGAAACGAATACATGACTTATATGATTGATTCATATTATTTATGAAGTGGATTAAAAAATTCATTTTAAGAATTAAAATGTCATGAAAGGAATATCTCACGTGAATTTTCAATACATGTCGGGTAAAATTCAATTACTCTTCCTACAAAACATACATGTCATGAAGATGAAGTATTTCATGATTCAATAACACATGTCATGAAATGAGGTATATCACTGAATCCCATATATTTGTGAAATTAAGGTCTCTATATACTGGATAGGTGAATAAATAATTGGATCATGAATTTATGATGTTTTAATAATATAATCCATTTAAATTATGATTTATTTATGTACAAAATTTAATAAATAATTGAGACACTTTAGGGTTTCATGTTTTTTCTTGTTCTTTTTCACATTTTTCCTTTTTCCCTTAAAATATATATTTATTGAAATCTTTTTGATGTTATAATATAATCCATGTTATGTTAATTTTTATACATCAATACATTACTATTTTCATCTATTCAATCAATTTTAATGCCTGTATTCAATCGACATTAACATCTTACAACAATTGTACTCTATGTTCATTATCATTTATCCATTAATATATGTTTTTGTTTTATTTATCAAATATTATAATTTTAGAAATCATTATTTTTAATCTAGTAATTTTGAACTACATTATTACAATTGTTTTATTAATCATCAAACAATTTTTGTGACTATTTATTTTATTTTCATTCATACTATCATCTATGGTAAACAATATAGGGTAAGGGTATTGGGTAATGGTTATTATAAACATAATGAATTTATAAACCATATAATTGTAAAAATAATTCAATTTATTAGGTTTTAAAATAATCATTTAATCAATTCATTTTTACAACCATGACCTTGGGATGTTTAAATGAATAATCCTTGCCAGATTGGATTCGAGTATGCAATGAATACTATAATATGAAATGATATTACATATAAAAATTGCATAACTAATATAGGTTATTAGGTATATCCGATATAAGAAATAGTTGAATCTATAATGTATGTAACTGGTTTGAAATAATCAATTATTAATCCTTTCACTACATCACATCCTAATCTCTACGATGATCCACATATAGGCCCAAGAATATCTCTTTCAGCAGACACCTTAAATTGAATTTGATCCTTATCATTATCCTAATTCTAAAATTTATATTTGTATCTTTATTTGAATCCAACCCCCAAAAGAATTCATTATGAATCCAATATAATGGGCTAAATGTTACTAGTTATTTTTCATTCATTCATTCCCAGTGGGTTCAAACCCACACTACCCCTTCACTATTAAATATTAGAATGTTTTGTTTGGGATTATAAAACATCTAACTTAACCACTGCAAACAAAAATTAAATTACTTATGTGGGGGAATAAATATTTTGAAAATTTTAAATTCATTTTTTCTATTATCATACACATGAACCTTTGGTATGAACCTCATATTTCATCACCCATTCCCATTATTTCACTACAAATTTCCTTTATGCAGAAGCCACTACATCATTATTTTACTTCATATATGTGCATGAATCATGTTTTACTTACACATTCATTGATCATTAAAGATCATGAACTACTATCCTTGAATGATATCATCATTCACAACATAGTCTGTGTCTAAAAATGACAACAATACCATGGGTCTCTACACTCCAAACATGTAGTATTTTCCCCTTGTAGTACAATGAGATCATACATTTCTATAAAATCTCACAATTTTTTGATTAAATATATCCATATGACTATGGGTCGACACCCAACCATGTACACACACCTATATATAATCATTAACATGATATAGAAAATGTGAGAGTTCATCAGATAACTAAACAAATATTCCCATATGAGAATTGGAAAATTACAATATGTTTTTATACCTTTCAAAACAATGTAGTTTCTACAGATATAATTATATTTCATATATTTTCATTCCCTTTGTGAGACTGAGAAAATGGTTATAATTAAAATCAAATCTCTCAAGTCAGTCATGAAATTTTAAAAATTTTCAATGAGGTTCCCATATAAATATTTCCCACCTATATGATCATGGAATCACTAGAATGTCATCTATAAAGTTGAATTGTTAGATAGAGAGTAATCATAGGAGGTATATTATTCCATGAATGAACATACTCAAAATCTCCCATATCATCGAATAGATGTGTGGCATCACCTGAAAAATATATACCAAGGACTATAACCGGTTGATCATGTATTGTTTAATGCTTTTGTAGATAGTGGAATGATGCTCAACATACATGATGTAGTTTGAGAACTACTTGATGAGGTCACAAACAACTCTCATCATTTAAAGGGAGATTAAGGACCTCTATGGTTCATAATAGTCCATGATATAGAAAACACAATTATATATGCACTTGTAGAGTCCCTTACTATGATGTTTGATTCCATTCAGATACCTAAATCACCACAACACCCATCTTATGCAATGCAGATTTAATTCTATGAACTGTTTGATGTACTACACCGATAGAAGGATTACTGGTCATTAGTAGATAAAGTAAAAATATAATAATAATTTTTTTGTTAATTAAAATCAATAAATCCAAAAATTACATCAACCACATAATTATTATAAATGGATAAAGTTCTAATGACCAAAAAATACTATTGAAATGTACTATAAATTTAGATGTGGTAATGCAGGACCAAGGTACTTTCTAGCATCATTAATACAATATTCTGAAACCATCATCCTACATGTATTTTTTTTGGGAATAAAATATGTTCTTTAAGTGTAGTTTGATCCAATGATCCATTGTAAAGACACAATAATTGGTTAACAGCATGAACAATAGGGTAATTGGATCAACTATGGTTTAAATGGACGACATGGAAAATGCCTATAACCAAATCTAATTTAATTTCTTCATCAATGTTTTATAAAGTATGGGATTTTCTACATATGTCATTATCATCAAATACATATTCTTGGGTTCTTCATGGATATCTATAGATTGTTTGGGGAAGATATCTTATTTCTTCAACACGATAATGGGGATAATGATAGGGTACCGATTTTACCCAACTATATTTATTTTATATCATGATGTCTTAAGTAGGAAAATTTAAAAAACCATATCCAATGGAAAATCAACACATTATAGAAATAAGTATCTCCATATAGATATCTATCATATTATTTTTTATGGGAATTCAATAATTTTCTTAATGATATTAATTTTTAACTGAAAACTAAGAATATAGTTATTGAAAGTTATTGAAAATGTGGTGGTAAGGTAATAAGTCCATAGAAAATAAGCCTTAATTTGTCATACTGGTGCTTAAGTAGGGGGATAAATGGATTGTGTATAAATATGGGTATCCAACATTGTCCTTTTCCAATGACATACTTGCGAGATCTTTATTCCCCATGTAGTATGAACACTCACTACTAGATTCAAATTGTGGAGTGGATCATGTCATGAATATGGAATTATATGAATTATTATTTATATTTAGGGAGATGATAGTTGTGTTTAGAATTTCTCTAATGTCTATTCTAAATCTCCCTCTATCAGAAATTAGAGTTCTTAAAGAAGTCATCTAAATTATTGATAATATCCTTGAAACATTTCTTTTTTATTCCAATGATGATGTGCAATCCCACTAGCGAACCTTGATAAAATTTGAATGACCCGCACCTGAAGGTTGTATAAATACAATGAACAACAAGGATTCCTTGCTTGGTGTGCATGAAAATATTTTATAGAATATTGATGTGGGTAAATCTCTAGGGGTTCATTAAATTGTGGAATTCATTAAAGGGGAAATTTAGTTACTATAATGGAATATTTGGAACATGGATAATAGTAAATATTAAAATATTAGTTGTTATGGTCACTGAATTTTGGGATGTGAAGAGATAACATTTTTGAAGCATAAATGGGATAAATACATGATTTTCTTTTTAGGATGTCCAGAAAATGAATATTACCATCAGGAAAGAAATCCAGTAACCAATATTTATTAACCTTGTTATAGGTAATTATCTACTTGGAAACATTATTCTAATTAATGTTTATGATAATATGGATAAGTGAATTTTTATAGAATCATTTTCAGTGGTTTTCTTTATGAGGGAGTACCATAAGATGATAACACCAATGAACCATATGAAATCATGGGGATACTATTTATGTTTTCATGAATACCCAAAGAAGGTTAGTTTTATCATTTGGTGGATAAGAAAATTGGTTCCCATGGATGAAAATATTAAGATACTTGGAATCCATCTAGAATCTAGTTTCAAATGATATTTTGAGGGGTATGAAGAATTCTTGGAGAATATATTTTCTGAGAGTGAATGGGCCACTACTATATGGAAGTCTTTTATCTGCATCACCAGTATTCTTTCTAACAACATCATGGGAAAGATATTACAAAATAGATGGTTTTAGGTAGTGGGGTAGGTGGATACTAAGAAGAATTTATTAACACCTCTGTTAATTTCAGTTTAATGGTGTTCATTTCAAGAATGGAACATCACTCTCTTTGAAGGAGGTTCATGTGTAAGAAAGACACTAGTGATTATAACTAAAAATCTACTATTCTATATGACAAAGTTTGAAAAGAATTTGAAGGAGGATCCCACCATGATAACACTACATTAAGCTATGTCATCTTATTATATGGTCTGTGATGTCCCATAGGGTCATTGGGTATACTAGAGGCTTCATGTTTCAAGATTTTAGTTTTACACCAATTCTTTGTGCCCCCTGGGATTCAGGTGGGGTGGAGGATTTGTTAAAGACCCCACATTAAACTTCATTTTGGCACATTCAGTATAAGTTGGGTGTGGTCATTCTTTCAAATAATTGGACATGTATATATTTGTGGGGCTCAATCTATACAGATTAAACAACGTTAGTTAGATAGAATTGGTGATAGATTATTTAATTTTTCATGGATCCCTAAAAAATACCATTGTTTATTAGTTCTTGATAGCGTATATTATTCAAAGATATACATATCACATATGAAACAAATCATTCATTCTACACAATATTATCTAAGAAAATCATGTGGTGTATTATCTTCCCTCTAAATCCAATAATGTGGTTTCCCTTACACATTATATCTGTGATACATATCTTCCACATGAGGGGGTGAATCTGATTAGGGGTGATGCCATCGGGCTTCATTATTACAGAACACCTTAAGTGTAATTAATTTTTCTCTGTTTCATAGTTATTTCTTTTAAAACATTTACCTCATTTATCTCCTAGTATATTAAAAAATGATGAAGAAATATGGCTGGAACTTATATGTATTTCATGAAATTAAGAAATATATATTGATTGAATAGAAACATAGCCCTATGAAAAGTAACATGAAAATTAGGAATTATACATCATCCAATAAAAAATGCCACATCATACAATAAATTATAAATGAAATTTATGCATCGTAAAATGACAATATAATATTACTATATCATTGTATATGTAAATAAATATTGTATGAATTATATATTACAAGATGGAATATTTATCAAATATGATTTTTTAAAATATTGTTATAATTTATATATTAATTCTAAATATTATTCTAATAAAATAGATTAATTAATTATTTTTTTGTTTTTATTATGATTATAATATTATTTTTTGTTACCTTAATTAATTATTCTAACTATCATTAATGTAGTTGTATTTTATAAATCAATATTTTCCATATAAATAATGATTTTAATTAAATATTTAATTTCTCATTTTTAGATATATAATTTTATAAATTGAGTAAATTTTTGAAATATTCACATTGAATGTTGTTAGGGTGTGTTTTTTTGTATTTTTCTAAAATACTTGAATTTTGGTGAATAGGAGAATATGTTAATTAACAATATATATACATTATAAGAAAAATAAACTATTTAATGGGTCATTTATAATGTAATAATCATAATATAAAACACCCCTATATTATATTAATATATTTAGTTATAAGGATCAAACGATTCATTGTCCTGAGAAAAAAATAATCTACTGTATAAAAATATGAAAAAACAACCCTATCCACCCCTATATGTATAACCCATCACCATATCATATCCTCATTCCTTCTGATACATAAATATTTCCAAATATCATACCAATAATTTTACCAATACCTTCTCCTTCATCTAGTATCCCATGACACCAACAAAATTAAAACCCCTTTTCTATAGGAAGGTTCTCAACGAATATGAATACGAGATGTAAAATCCAATTTTTTTTCTTTTATTTTCTTTTCAAATTCATTTCATTTAACATCATCTCCCCACATCCACTTATCCAAAAGATATTAATACTCCAGAATATTATATATAATATAATATTATTATGTTAATGGAGAAAATTCATCTTCAAATATCATCCAATTTTAATTTATTTTAATAAATGAATATATCGTATATGCTGTGTTGATTTTCTAAAAGTTTGGATGATGCATTATTTATTTTTACTAAAATATTCAAGGATGGTCATAAAGACATTATTATGGTTAAATATGATTTTATTATAAATATTATGAGTTATATAATGTTATTTAACCAATTATAAATGTGATATACAATAAAATGATATTAGATCATAATTTTTAAAAGAACATCCATAATAAAATATATAATCTTCATTAATGTTCAATTTAATAAACCATCTAAATAACATATAAAAAATAACATATACGACTAATTAAAAAAATCTATATTCATTACTAAAATTTTATTTCAATTCTGTAGAATTGTTCTCATTAAATATGAACTTCCATACTTATAATCAAGCGAACCAGTCATCAAAACCAAAAAAATGTACACAAATTAATGATAAAATTAAGCACTTGAACTCTTTTAAAAGACCATAAATTAACTTAATGTAAAATTAATAAATCATATAATGTATAATAGGTTATGAATATTTTTATTAATTAATATAATTTTATATCCAATGATATTAAATTGAAGAAGTAATTGAGACGATAAATTAATGTGAACTCTCAATCCCAACACCACTTCCTTTGATTTTTTCAATTTGACTTTAATTTATGTTTTTATATTAATTTTATGTTCCAACAATTTTATTTTCTTTTTTCCATTCATATTATTTTTAGGGATATATATATTTCATTTTTTTTTTCTTCAAAAAAACACTTCTTTCCAAAATACCTGTATTCTTATGAGATTGATTTTTATTCACATAAGATTGAAAATTCATATAATATGTATGTTATTTCAACATTATTTTTAAATGATGGAATTTTATTCATTAATTTTTTATTTATGAAATGAGATCCATTACTACACATTTGTAATTCTATATATAATATTTTTATACATTATACATGGAATGCCAAATTATGTATATGTTATAATGTGATGGGAGAACCGATAATTATATAGCACATGTAAATGTTATGATATGATGGGTGCACATTTAATTATACAATTCTCCAAATAATTTGGTAATATTATGAATCTAATGAGCTATACTTAAATATGTGTGAAAACCATGTTAGATTCATTCAAAACAAAAAAAATGTTCTATTTGACCACTATAACATGATATTTTATTTCTAGGAATTGAAATATTCCATGAAATTATCTAATGATTAATCTCGTGATTAATATTATGAAACTTTTTTTATTTTATGATAATGAATATTACTCCTGACCATGTATCATGTATCTTATTTTTCTTTTTACATTGATTTTGTCTCAACCATTTTTCATATGTTTATCTATAGGTTAATACATCTAATAAGAATAAAATGAGGGTCAATAAGATGCTAGAGAAAATTTTATTAAATAATTCTTATGCCCAATTATATAAATCATATATAGGGAACTAATGTTTCACAGACACTAATCCTTTTTACTATGGAATCTAATGGTTTTAGGTCATTTATTTTTAAACTGATTTAATAGTAATGTAATAAAATTTGGGTGTCTATAGTTTGTATCCGAGAATAGTTTAGTTAATTTCAGAATTAAGATTAGATAACCTTAGTGAGAAACTATTCTATGAGACTATGTATGTGTTATAACCATGGAATCGTTGTTTTATATAATTTATTAACATTAGGATCCCACAAGACATTCCATTATATGTAATTCCAAAAATGACCATATTATTTATTCATGTAATCCTAATTAATGTTTTATTGAAACCAATTATATTTCATAAAATTGTGGGAACTAGGAGACGATAATATAATAACCCATGTGGGGAATAATTTAGTGATTTCCTAAAATACATCCCCAATTATGTGGGATGTGATGATAAAAAAATAATGATTATTCTCAACTATCTATCTAAATATATAAACAATATATTTATTAATTTGGAATGTATTCCTTTACCAATGTGTTAGATATTTTTTATATAATATATAAGTTTGAAATGAACATCGTTGTGTAGGGGATATTCTGATTGAAACTTCACAGAACACTAGGAAAACTCAATGGAAATGATATTTTTAGTTATTCAATATTCTGGGATGTACAGGGTGACTCTTTCCATTTCACTATTAGATAGAGAGGCTTTTAAATGGTGGGAAATTATTTAGACCTCTTTTCCAAAGGATGATGTTGAAGTGATTCAGTGTAGTGATTTATGATAATGTTTCCTAACAAGTATATATCCTAGAATATTTTTACAATTATGGGCAGTGAATTAAGAGTGTTGATGAAAAAGAATGATGATAATTTCATGGTTTACAAAGAACATTTCATATGTCTTGCATTGTAGGCTTTAATTTTTGTAATAATAATTACAGACAAATAGATAGATGATTTTGTGGTCTGAAACCATATATTAGGAATTCCATAATAATTTCATAATTTGGGAGTTATGTATAATTAGTTATATTTTCAATAAATATGTAGAAAGAGTGTGTATAATGGTCCCATCACTATGTAGATAAGAAACAAAAAATGTTGTATCAAGATAGAGGATATAATGACAAAGGTGGACATAATACTCTATCCATAACATTTAATAAAATATGGTTAGAAGCACCATTGAAATTTCATCAATGTGATGTGGAAATGACTCATTTTTGCGAGATAATTCCATGAATGTCATGAATTTGAATGATACCTATGGAATAAAGATAATATGGTAGATGAAAAAGATAACAACACGCATGGTCCATTTCATAAACTATATGGGAAAAGGGAAATAAGAAATCTAGTGCACTAAGACTCAACAATTTTTGGTAAATCATCACAAGAATCCCCCAAATCAAAAAGATAAATGGAGTTCTTGTTCTATCCCTATTATGGAGGTGGATCCCAATATAGATGTGGGGACATGTATTCTGGTCATTCATTCATGAATCATGAATATAATATTTAATTTTTTTATGAATTATTTCATATATTTCATGATTAGGTAAATAATTCAAACACCTCTAAAAATACGGAGGTAGACTAATCGGTGAGAAAATAAAATGGTTAAATTATTGAATCCAAATTATAAAACATATCCCCATTTAATGTTTGTTGAATAAACTTGTCTGAAAATATTATATTGTGTCTTTTTCAAGAATTGTATGATATTATGGGCATTTATTGTATATTATTGTACAATGAAAATATCAACATTTGGGAACGGGAGATCACTATTCACAACCTGATGAATCCACAAATATGTATAGGTTTAAGGTGGAGGAAGAATCATTTTCATAACCATGCACTAAACTATAGATTTTATTACCATATGAGAAGCATGTTTTGATAAAATGATTGAGAGAAATTAGATAATCTGGATCAATTATATATACATTTTAATGGAATACAATGATTTGTGACCTAAAAAATTTCCTATTCTTCCTCATGACATAGAAGTTGAGTTAAAAAATGATCTTATTCTTAGATATATTCAAATATCAATGGACCATTATAGAATGGACACCATTGAGTTAGAGTAACCTAATATGATTTTCCTAGAGAATGCGGTCAAGGGTTTTATATTCATACGTGTTTTACCATGGGGTGCATTAGTCCACCTCCCCAATAAGGATGATGGATCAATGTGAACCTATATTGATTATCATGAGATAAACAATATAATTATAAAGAAAAATTGTCACCTTCAATAGATAAGTGACTTTCTATATACACTAAGTGTGGAAAAAATATTTCACTAAGGTGGAAAATTGGTTGAGAGATTTCTAATTATACCCGATTAAGGAAGATATTCCCAATACTGACTTTAGAATGTTGTAAAGTCTCTATGAGTTCATTGGGATTCCCTTCATACTCATTAATTCTCATGCAATATTCATCGCCCTAATGAATATTATATTTGTATATTATCTTAATAAATTGTGGTAGATTTTATCGATTATATTCTAATATACTATATGTGAAAGGGTAATATGATGAGCATTCAAGTACTATGATAATGACATTGAAATGTTAGAAATATTAGGAAAATTACATTAATGTGAGTTCTAGATGGAGGATGTATCATTCATGTTACTATTTATCCACAACAATGGTATACATGTTGACCCTTTTAAGACAATAGGAATTGACGAGTGGACAATTAAAAAAATTGAAAGAGAGATATATAATTTCATTTGAATTGTGGGGGATAATAGGAAATTTGTAAAGAACTGCTCTTTATTTACAAACCCACTATCTAAGATGAATCACAAGGGGGAATATATTTTATGAATTAGTGAATGTAATGAAATATTCAAAGAGTTTAAGAATAATCATATCTATGCACAATTACTCACACTATTGAAAACTAAAATACTCTTTGTAGTGTAATGTGTTGCCTCAAATAATGGATTAGTTTTTCTACACATGGAAAATGATAATGGGATCCACTATGGCTCAAGAAATTTGAAAATTATTTTGAATGAATTTCCCAACGAATATCTAGAGTTAGAATTTCTGATCTTCACATTAGAAATAGAGAATATAAGTCTCTATTGGGAAATGTTTGTAATATAAAATGATCAAAAGAGCATCAAATATATATTTGCATAGTTGGAACATAATATGATCTAGTTAAAATGGTTAGATATCAACAACGATTATGAACTCTCATTCTACTACCATCTATGAAATGTAAATAATGTAGATGATGCTCTAAGTTGAAAGGATATTGTGTTATTAACAACAATGAGAATTGAGAAGGATACAATATTAATATATTTTCAATGGATGTACATGGGAGTAATTAAGTAACGAACATAACAAATCCATTACCATATGATATCTAAATGATTCATAATCAACAAAATAAAATATGCACCTATAAAGGATGTGAAAATTTAAATGATTATGGAATATATGAGAACTGTAAAATACTTTGAGTTTAAAATTGATTATGATGGAGTTGTAATACTTGGGTAACAAATATATGTACCGTCCAATATATAGTTATAAAATGTTCTTATAAACTGTGTACATAGCTCAAACTACCCTATTAACATAGGGGGCATAATGATATATAGATATATCTGAAAAAACTGTTGGCGGAACACTATGATGAAGTGGGTCAATGAATATAAATCTATCTGATTGGTAGGTCATAATGTTAAGGACGAAAGAAAAAAGAATAAGAATATGATAGAACCATTACCCATACAATCATTGAAATTAGAAAACAACACCATGGACATTTTCAACGGACATCCAAATACATTTAAAGGAAACAATGTTATATGGGTTGATATGGATTCTCAAGTAAATTCCACTCATTTTATCGCAATTCAAGAGGGCTTCCTACCAGATCAATATGAACAAATATATTGTAGAGATGTTGTAAGGGTTCATTGTGTATAATAATATATTGCATCAGTTCGAGATATAAGACCCACCTCCATGTTTTGTAATGTTATCCCATATGATATAGACTCTATTTTGATCATTAGTAGGACAATACATCATCCATCTGATGGTCAATCTAGAAAAGCTATTCAGGCACAAGAAGACATGTTGAGGGAATGTTTTATAGACTTCAACATAGGATTGGACCAACATCTACCTCTATTTTAGTTCTCTTACAACAACAACTTCCAATTGAGCATCCAAATGGTTCCATTTGAATCCCATTTATAGAATAATATTAATAACCATTGTGTGAGGGTGTGAATTCGGTGAATGTATGCTTGTAGGACCTAAAATTGTTGGATAAATGGTTGAGAAGGTTAAATTCACTTAGCTGAACATGAAGGTATTCCCAATATGTTTGAAATTATATTTATAAATTTTTTTTGATTTATATATATTATTTTGGAAATATATCTTTTCTATGTATATCATTGTTGTAGAGGATCATGGGATTTTGGAAGATGTGAATGATGAGTCATTGGTACATAGTACCCTTCGATATTCTATATAGTATCAAATCTATTATATATTAAAAATAACTTCCACCTACCATGTCTCATGTACACAAATGTATTGCATGTATCCATATTATTGATTTACATACTAGACCCCTCAGTTGTACTGAATCGGAGGTGGTACAGTTTAAAAATTATATATCTTTCAATGATCATCCAGTGAAGATCATGTACCATATTGATAAAATCATACACATCCAGAGTACACAATTGGTAAAAATATTATAGTGGAAGCATATGCACTATGATGAAACATAAGAACCCTAGTATGCGATTAAGGAAAAGTACCTTAACTTGATTTCACTATAGTATGTGAGAGGAAACTTCGGGGGGAAATTTTCTTAAAGGGGAAAATGTATTGACCCAAAATTTTAAATCACAATTTATACTTAAGTTATATATTATAAACTAAATAAAAATATTTTGAACACAATATAATCATTATTAATTAACATTGAATGCAATCAGATATATGTCTAGAAAATAAGGATCCTATCATGATGGAATAGCCACATTACCCATGGAATTGTAACAAAACCCTTATGAAAAATATTTCACATAATAAAATAAAAACATCATCTATAAATGCATAAATAAAATGTAGTCACATTATAAATGGTAATAAGATAAAAATATATCATAGTATAAATAAATAAATATTTTAAATGTTAATAATTATGTGTCAGTATTTTTATAAAAAATGGATGTTTAGTTATAATTTTTTATATAAGATAATATTTATGAAAATTATTTTTATAAAAAAGATCTATAAATTTACATTATTTGTTTTACAATTATAATATAATTTTAAGAGACCATACTTTATTTTTCAATGTTTTATTAAATCAATTATAATTTTATAATGGGTATTTTTCATGTTAATGGTGAATTTAATCAAACATTATTTTTATAAAATATAGAAAATTATTTTCATAATATGTTGTTAATTTTGGAAATTTAACAATTGAAATTTTTATTGGGAGAAATTTTTGGACTTTTTAAAATACAAGAATTGGTTGAGAATAGTAAAATAACGTTAATTTACTGTCCATATAAATTATATTTTAAATAAAATATTACATGAGTAATTTTTGATATAATAAAAATAATCCAAAACACCCCTTAATTATTATAATACTTTTAGTGATACGGTTCAAATTATTCATATCGTTGAGCCATAATAAAAAACTAATAAATACATAAATTAGAAATAACCCCACCTCTCCCATGTAAGTATAACCCCTCACCACCTCCCCTCCTCACTAATTTTTATCCTTGGTTCTTGAAAATTTTTTACCCAATTATCTTCTAATTAACCTCTCCATGTATGGTATCCATTGGTGTCAAAAACAGTTCAGTCCCTTTTTACTAAGGAGGTTCCCAATGGAGATAAATTCATGAAGTAAAATCAATTTTTTTTGTTCATTTAATTTATTTTCAATTTCATTTCTTCATTTATACTCCTTTAGCCTGAAATAATACATGTTTTATGATAACACCTCTCTATATTATATAATGCTATGTCATTATGTTGAAGCAATAATTTATCTTCTAATATCTTCTATTTCTCGTGTTACTCTAAATATTAAAATATCTCATTTAGTGTGTCGATTTACCTGCACCAAGGACAATGTGTATTCATTTATCACTACCACCATCATGGTTGGCCATAAAATTATTATTATGGTTAATAATATTTCACTATTAATATTATAATTTATTTAATTTTCTAGAACCATAATATAAAAATTATGTTAAATAAAAAGTCAAAATCCCATAATGGTTGTAAAATCCAATAAAAAATTTTATTAATCACATTATTGTTCTATCTAATATTCAATATTAATATCAAATAAAAATGATTTATATGATTAACTACAAAATATTATTCTCATTTTTCAAATATAATTTCTTTTTTGGAAAATCATTTTCATTTTATAAAAACATCTAAACATATAAACCATCCAAACAGTCATGAAAACACAGATAAAAAACTCCAAAAGGTTGAAATTGAACATTATAACTCACCAAAATCCCATAAATGAACCTAATAAAACTATAATAAGTAAAATATATTTCTAATAGGTTCTATATTTTTTAATTATTTAATTTAATTTAATTATCTTTTTTACTAAATTGTAGAATGAATTTGGTGAAAACGTAAGGGGAATTATTAAACCCCACACCATTTCCATTGGTTTTTCCTCTTTCACTCTATTTTCAGTTTGAAAGTTACATTAATGTTATTTAAATATTAATTATAATTTATTTACATCCATTTTTGTTTAATGGATATACATGTTTATAATCTTGTATTATGACAGAAGTAATGATTATTCCAAATGAACAATTATTTCCATAAAAAATAAATATTATCATGAGATTGTTTCTTCTTCACTAAATATTGAGGATTCTTATAAGATGTATGTTATTTAACCATTATTTTTTGAAGACCTAATATTATTCATGAAATCATTATTTATGAATTAAAATCAATCATTATGCAATGTTTATTTGGATCAAATATTGATATATGTTATATATGGCATGCATGAATATGAAAAACGTATGATGTGATGGGTGCACCGAACATTATATAGTGAATGTCAATGTTATCATGTGATGGGGTCACTCATAATTAAATAGCTCTATAATTCATTTGTTAATGTGATCTACTTGATTAGTTAATGTAAAATATTTGTTTACATGATGTTTTTTCTTCTCACAACTGTGTGTGGTATTTGACCAATAAGACATTTTTTTTTCATATTCATAGACATCCGCAATCTATGAAATTATCTAATGCTTCCTCTCATGATTATTGTTATGATCTTTTTCATATGTTATTCTATTATTAATATTCTCACCCAATATTCAAGTCTTTTATTTGTCCTCTACTATACTTTTATATCACCCCTACTATTGATTTATGTCCTTAGGTAAATACGTACAGTAATGAGAAAAAAGTGGAAAAGGAAGGTAGATAATAATGAATTAAATAACTTTAATCAATTTTTATTTAAATGTAATGTATAGACTAATTTTCCAATAAATCTTAACATTTGGATACTTGTTTACAAACCCTTATACGTCATTTATCATTAAAATGGTTAAATAATAATGGAAGAATGATAGGGTGTCTAATGTTTGTATCAGTACATAGATTTTTGAAATGTGAGAATTATGATTAGAGATATATATTGAATACCCTTTGTATTTTAATTATAGTAAGTGACCAAGAATTAATGTTTTAGAAAAACTATAAACATAGAGATCCCACATGACATGCCATTAGAGTTAATTTAAAAAATTAATAAATTATTTATTCATCACTTGTTTAATAATTAAATGTTTTCACATTTTATATAATATAAAATGGTTGGAAAAATGAGACACTTATCAAATCAACCATGTTAGGAATAGTACCACGATTTCCCAAAAAACATCCACAATTCCTTTTGAGGTGGAGTTCAAATTTTGTGGTCCTTATAACCCATATATCATAAGATTTGAAAAATAACATCAATAATATGAAACATAATCCTTCACCTAAGAGGGTTAAATTGGATATATAGTCTTTTAATAGGAATCGACAATCATTTTTTATTTGATATTATAACCCACTCTTGTGGAATAATGTTTTAACCCAATTGAAATGATATTTTTTGTAATTCCGTATTCTATAATGGATAAGGTAACTCCCATCCTTAGTATTCTAGATGGAGTGGCTGATCAATAGTGTGAATTTATTACAAACCCCATGACAAAGGAAAAAAATTGAAATTTTTTACTGGGAGGACTTTAAGATAATGTTTCTTCATAAGTATTTCCATTAGGGTCATCATATACTGATATAGTGGGAATACATGGAGATTAATAATAATTAACATGAATCTTTCATATCCTATGAAGAAAATATTACAATGAGTGTAAGGTACACATCATGTTTTGTTATAAAAAAATGACAGAAACATTGATAGATTCTTTATAAGTTAGAAATGACACCATTTAAAAGATCTAGATATTTCAAACAATAGGATTTTTGATTTAGTAGTTTGATGTGATCACAAAGTGGATATGAAGTATTTAAAATTATCCAATGGTTATTGAGATATTAAATTAAATTTGGAGTATCTTGTTAGGAGATATACAAAAAAATAGAAAGAAAACTCAACCACTCACATGTAAAAATTTGGGACGAATCCCCATGTGAATTGCCTCAATGGGATTGGGAAATGATTCAATTATGGGAGAGAAGGCCACTATGTTTTTGAATGTCCAAGAGGAATCATTAAGATGGAAATTGTGGTGGAGTAATGGAGAGAAAACCCCATTGTATAGTGCTTTAATTCTAGGGAAAAAGTTCTATATTCAAGGTGGTGAACTAAAAATGAACTCCTCGAAAGGAAATCAGTGTCACAAGTCATCAATTACAAATGATCAAGGGATGGATGATACCATCACTAATATGGATTCGGAGCTAGATAATGATGTGGGGATATGTACAACGGATATTTATTCAATAGTAGAGGGTATACTATTTTATGATTGTTCTACGTATTCATTCATATCGATCATGTTTTGGAAAACGATTCTAATATCCCATAAAAATACAGAGGTCTAGTTATATGCGAAAAATGAAAATGGGGAAATTATTTTATCTATTGTGTATAACTCATCATCCGTCAATTTCTGGGATTCTATCATCGTCGAAATATTATATTACATTCTTCAGTGGATTTTACAGCTATTTTGGGAATGGAAAAGATATCATTATACAATTCTAACCTGAATTGTCGGAAGATGGAGAACACTCTTCACATCCTAAGGAAAACACCAATTAAGTGCATGTGTAAGGGGGAGGATGAATCTCTTATAGAATAATCATTAAAAGTGTGTGTGTAATATCAATATGAGAAAGAATCTCTATCTTAAATGATTTGGAAAATTTATTGAATAATAAATGAAGATATTCCAATTATAATGGAAAACATTGATGTTTTCCAAGAATAATTTTCAGGTTAACCTCATGAACAGTATTTTTGTTTCTCAATTGAAAATATTCTGACTTTACTTCATGTTTCAATAAAACCTTATAGAATGGATATCATTGAGTTAGACGAAAAGAATTTGAAATTACAGGATAATATGGGCAAGGGTTTTACATTCCTGATTTATTCACCATAAGGTAATCCATTTCTCTTCGTCAATAAGAAGGTTGGATTAATGCCCAAATTCAACGATTATCATGATCTAAACAAAATCATGATAAATTAAATTTATAACCTTCCACGTATATATTACCTTTTTGATCAATCTCATGGGGAAATTTAATTCTATAATGTCGACCTTTTGTTGGGATACCACTAATTAAAGGTGATAAAGGATGATATTCCCAAGGTCACCTTCTGAATGTGGGATGAACACAATGAATTATAAGATATTCCCTTCAAACTGTCTAATTCTCCATTAATATTCATTAAATTAATTAATAGACTTTTTAGATATTACCTCAATATATTTTTTGTAGTCTCTAAGGCTGATATTTGGATTTACATCAAGAGTATGGGGGTCATAAGAGCATTTGAATAATATAATAAATACTTTCTTAAGGGATAAATGTTCTGAAAAGTACAACAATTGTGTGTTCTACATGGATTAAGAATCATTCTCGAGGAATGTTATCACCATAAAAGCTATATATATGGAACCTTCAAAGACAATGAAAATATAATAGTGTCTCAGAAAATCTTTTGTATAAGATATTCATAGTTTCCATGTTATATCTAGGTATTATCTCAGATTTTTAAAGAAAACAAGATGATTTTAAAAACAAATAAAAATATTACTCAAAAGGGAGAAATGTTTTTTTGGACTAGTTAATTTGAAGAATGATTCAACGAATTAAAAAAATATGTTTATCACTACACCCATCATTACAGTACCCAATAGTAGAGAGATATTTTTATTACACACTGATGCCTAATGAAGGGGATTATGTTGTGTACTAATTAATAATTATGCATTGATATATTTTTTCCCAATGATTTTGAAATTTATAAGAAAAACAATCCACACACAATTTAGAGTTTTCAGATGTGATATTTTTTTCTAAAAATCAAGCATAATTAAGCCTATGGGGATACATGTGAAATATATAATTATCATAAGAACCTCAAATATATATTCACACTATTAGAATAATAATATATTCTAGTAAAAATGATTATATCTCATCATGGATTGTGACTGATCAATCCACTTCCATCCTTGAATATAAAATAACATCACATATGATCAAAGTATAAAGGATCCTACAACATTATCGATGTTGATAATTGATAAGGATCAAATCATTATTTATTTGAAATGAATTTACATGTGAACCATTAATGATTGAAAATAATTTATTCATTCTCATGTGATTTCATAAACAACCCTCATAAAGAGAAAAATGGACAGAAAAATACAAGAGATTGAAATTCATAAGAAGGTGGAATCTATGAGAAATCATAAATCTTTCAATTTTAAAATTTATGAGGATGGAGTTGTAATAAATCAGTCATGGCTATTTGTACTATCAAATATATAATTAAAAATGAAGATTCTAAATGATTATCAAAGCTCAACCATCTCTATTTACACAATGGGAATAGAGATGTATTTGGATCACATATAACACTATTGGTAGGAAAATATGAAAATGAGATTGATGAATATAAATCAATGATATTTCAATTTCATCAACTGAAGGTTTAATGACAAAATTTTAAGAAAAAATATATGGATGATGACATGGCGTGGTGGGTCGAGATGAAAAGCTCAACGTGATCATGGAGAGGATCTTAATCCCTACTTCAGCAGCTTTAGTTCACGACCATGCGATCCTTCTAACTGGAGTGGGAATTCATTGTGTCTCGTTCCAAGATCAGGGATGGATTTGTGGCCACCAAGATAACCATGGATCACCCACCTAGGTAAAAAAGGGTCTCTTTATCATATGAGAACAATGGTGTGGCTCGTTCAACGGAGGATCCCACATCATTCTTGAACATGACATATCAGACTATTGATGGTGTGTTTTATATTTTATCTAATCAAGATGTAATCAAGCAATAATAGGGAGCCTGCATGTATTCTTCATTGGGTCGCATTTCCCTGGTAAAAGGGGATAAATAGTAGACTAATGATGATCTCAAAATAAGGCTTTCTCAATGTTGTGTTGTGGGTGATTTTAAAATTATCCCTATTAAGAGACGCTATTTTTATATTGTTTTCAATAGCATGGATGATCTGTGAATGGATTGGAACAAGGGGCGGCTCATCTTAATTTGGGAGTCTTCAAATTGTCTGAATGGGATGGGAATTTGAATTAATTCAATCAACGAAAAACAATAGCGCAGATATGGATACATTTGTAAGGTCTAAATTGGTTATATTGGCACCCTAAAATCTTGTGTGATAGTTCTTATTATGCGGGGAATCAATTAAAGAAGGATCAAATTACCATTGAGGGAGAGCTAATATTTAATGCACTTTTTTGGTTGAAGCTAACATGGATTCAAATCTGCCTGAGTAGGTTAATTTTATTAATAATGATAAGAAGTTTGAAATAAGAATTGAATATACACATAAACAACCATTCTATGATTAATGAAAAATATTTGGACATGTTGTCTCAAATTGCAGGAATATTCAGAAGCAACAACCGTTAGTTAAGGACTCATCTACTGACAAAGCTAACCCTTGAAAGGAGGCTGGAAGGAAAAATAAGGGAATGGTCTCTAAAGTAAGGAGAACATTCGTGTAAGGATCATTATGTAACTAAATATAATTATGAGAATTTTGGGACTTTTTTTTCACACAATTCTCCTCAAATTAATGTCTATGTTGATGATATAGATATTGATCTTATGGTTTTTATTCTGGTATCTAGTACTCTTGCTTTGGCTCTTACATCTATGCAGGATGTGTACAAAGGAAGTGGAAATGATGTTCTTCACTGTTGTGTTGCTGCTCCAAGGGTTGAAAATAACATGGGATCCACAAGAGTTATTAATAAAAAAAATTATACATACCCCGACCAAAATATGGGGCGACATTGTTGAGTAGGATGAATCATTGGAGGCCAAAAGTGCCCTCACCCCCCTCGTGCTCTTTGGTGGCGAATAAATACTCAACATAATGAAGAAATTATGAACCTACAATGGATATTGATGGGACTTTGGAAAATTGAATGTAGACCAGAAGCCTGTCCATGCATTCTAATGGATCCAAATATTATTCATGAAAGAAGAAGTGAAAGAAGAAAAATAAGTAAGGATGTTTCAATTATAAATCGGTTTCAAAATGAATGTCCTCTATTGGAATTGTTAGGGTCTCGCTAACTCCTCTATTGTATGTGATTTTCATAGGCATATTTAGATTTAAAAGCTAATGTTAATGGGTATCTATGAACCTAAATCCTCCTTTTCTTTTGGATTTGCTGGCCGTAAAAAATTTGGATTTCTCTTGATTGCTACCAATAATTCAATTGGATAGTATGAGAGTTTGTGGGATTTTTTTTCAGTCCTCCATTGGTACTATTGACATTATATCCATCAATGAGCAAGTGATTTATTGCTTATTATAGTGTCATTCTATAAAAATGGATGGCTTTTTTGTTTATGATAAATGTAGGTATAATGATTGTAGGAGTTTGTGGGAGGAACATGACATGTTTAGGGGCATTTCTTCCCCATGGTTTATCATTAGTGATTTCAAAAACTTTCATTGTTCTAGTGATAAAATGGGTCTTCTTCACTCACCGATTTGTCTTATGGAGTTAAAAGGTTCTATTGATTATAATGATCTGATTAAGGTTAGTATGGTTGGTGCAAGATAAACTTGGTATAGAAGATATCTAAATGGTATGATTGCTAGTAAGCCTGATCGATCCTTTTTGAATATTATAGCCTTAGACAAATAAGATTCCATTACTTGTATCACTCTACCTAAAATTGAATTTTACCATCATATGATTCTAATAATTTGTAAGGGTTGGGAATACTGCATGCCTCTTCATTCTCGTTTCAACAATGCCTGGTCTCTTCAAGGAGATTGTGGTAGGTTGATTATAAATTAATGGAAAAATAAGCAAGGTGCATATTTTCTCATCAAATAGATGATGATCTAGTGTTATTTAAAATCATGGAGTAGGCAGACTTATAGAGAGTTGGACAAGGAAATATTATGTCTTGAATCCTCTCTCCATTATCTCAAGATGAAGCATCAAAAGTAGACTTCAATCTGGATTTATGATTGGAAGGTATTTTGGACTCTAAATTGATTTCCCTTCTTGAAATAAATGAGAATACTCTTAAGGAAACCTTCAAAACAAAATGGCTTCCAAAATGAGATTGAAAGACTAAATATTTCAACTCTCTCCAAATAATTAGGAAGGACAATCGTCCTTTCTCATAGCTTAAGGTTGGTGACCAAATTTTAGACAAAAAAATATTTCTGATTATATTGATGATTATTTCGCTAATTAGTTAAATGGGCCCGATTTGGGGCAGTTTCCTTGATGGATTGATTAATCCTTTCTTTTGTGTAGGCTGCTGATAATTTCCTTCTGACTAGTTCCCCTTCATAATTAGAGATTAAGGATTCTGTTTTTATCCTCAATTCCTCTAGATCCCTAGTACAGATGATTTGAACAATTTCTTTTATCAAAAGTATTAGGAAATTATAAAATGTGATGTTTTTAATGTTGTCTCTTATTTCAATGCTTCGGGAAATTTTCCTTGGGGTATCAATGCTCAGTTTAAGTCCTTAATTCCTAATGTTAA
Source organism: Viscum album (assembly GCA_963277665.1). Lineage (NCBI taxonomy): Eukaryota > Viridiplantae > Streptophyta > Magnoliopsida > Santalales > Viscaceae > Viscum > Viscum album. The sequence continues at coordinate 1,667,185,996 of OY728137.1, forward strand.
AACTTCTTCTGAGAATCATAGTTTTTGACCCATTTCATTGGTTAACAACAGTTACAAGATCATAAGTATGATTATTGCTAACATTCTCTAAATCATTGCATCTATGATTATTTATTGAAATCAATTTGAATTTATTAAAGGAATTACTATTCAGGATGTTATTTTCTCAGCATTAGAATGTCTGAATACACCCATTAAACATGCAAGAGAGGGAGGAATTCATATCATGCATGAAATCAAAAGGGATTTGACACTCTGTGTTGGACCTTTCTCAATAAGGATCTTGGATGTTATGGTTGCAATGACATCATTATTAGCTAGATTGGTACTCTTTTTGGATCTTCTCATGTCTCGTTTATTTTAAATAATTACATGAAAGGGTACTTTTCTTGATCTATAAGTGTTCATTAGGGAGATCCTCTCTCAACATTGATTTATTCTGTTGCTAAATATTGTGTTAGTAGGTTCATCTCTCACAAGGTCTCATGAGGTCAGATCAAGAGGATGCACGAATCTAGGTCTCTAATCACCCCATATCATCTTTTATATGGTGATGATATTATCTTATTCTTGAAGGGTAGAAAAAAGAATATCCATGTATTGAATAAAGTTCTATATCAATATGAGTGTTTTTATGGACAATGTATAATTTTGGATAAATAAAACATGCATTTTTGGAAGGGGTTTTATATCTCTAGGAATCATTGGATTACTATAGAGTTAGGAATTAGATAGGGGGTCTAGCCTTTTCGCTAGCTTGGAGTTCCCTTATTTTAGGGCCGTCCTAGAGGGTCTTTCTTTTCAGAAATAGTAGACAATGTTAATAGAATACTCTAAACATAGAAGGGGATTATTATATCTTTGTTTGGGCGATTATTCTTGGTGAATTCGGGTATATTTTCTAATTTTGTGTACTCGTTCATGGTCTATAAGTGGACCTGATGATTTCTCAAGCATATTAATATCTCTATGAGGAACACTATTTGGAGTGGTAATATCCCTGAGAGAAAAAATGGTCACAATTCCTTGGAATGTTTTTTCCTCCCTATATATAATGGTGGTTTGGGAATGAAAAAAATAACACTTTTCCATGATTCCCTTCAAGACTTCCTTGTTTGGAATATTCACAATAGAAATTCTGAATCTATGGGGTTTTTCAATGCTCGTTTTTCTGGTAAATTTGGGTAGAAAAGGAATGCTTACATGAAATCTCCCTTATGGACATCAATTAAATCATTTTTTCAAAATATTATGTCCTTCATTCGATGGATTGTGAATAACAACTCAAATATCAAATTTTGGGTTCATAATTGGATTGGTGCCATATTCTCGGATAATTTCAAGCTTGATGTCCTGGAACCTAATGAGCATGTGACTATTAAAGTGTTTTTATGATTTTCCCTCGCCTCTCTCAGATGAGATTCATGGTTTGGTTGATCATTATGACTTTATTTGATCCCCTGATATTCTAGTTTGGGAACCTTCTAGTAACAGATTTCTTACTAGTAAACTCTTCAATCAACATGTGAGTAAGGGAAATCATGCAGACATCAATTGGTTATCTTCATTCAATAAAAATGGATCATGTTGTCACGAATTACACTTGTTTGGAGGATGCCTTACCACATGTTACCCTCTGATGACGTTATTCAATTGTTTAGTATTCACCTTTGCTCTAGGTGTGCTATGTGTCACTAGCTTAGGGAGGATATGGAGCATCTCTTTATTAGATGTGCAACAACCTCAACCATTTGTAAAGAGTTCATGGTGGATTTTGAGCTGGCTTGTCTTTGATTTTTAGGACTATAAGCACTCCTTATGTGCTGCTCAGTCATCCAGTTATCTACCCAGGTATGCACTCTACATTGTGTGGCTATAGAAGAATTGTTTTCATGATATATCGGGGCACTGAAATGCTGCAATATGCCTAGGAAATGCTTGTTATGTGATGATGGTCCCAATGTAGATTTTTTCTAATTCAATAGATCTCTACACCGTCATCATGCAGTATTGTGACAACAGTAATCATGATGTTATTGTGCTGAAAATTAAGGGTGTTTAGGGAAATTTTAGACCTTATATCTAAACTTTTGATGTGTTTTGGTTGCCTCCTCTTCTTCATTTGATAAAGGGGAATATGGATGGTGTGGTTAAGGGAAATATAGGGTGAGAAGGGAGTGGTGCGGTTTTTAGAATGCTTGATGATTCTGTTAAGGGATGTTTATATAGAAATTGTGGTGTGTATAGTTTACGCGAGGTGGAGATGCTTTGAATAATTCATGTTGTCTCATTTTCTAAAATTAAAGGTTGAAATAATATATGGTTGCAAAGTGACTCTATCAGTCTTGTGAAGGCCATAAAAAATGGTGAACTACATATCTCTTGGAGGATTTCTACAAAGTGGATGTAATGCATAAAGAACCTTTTGAGTATTAACTTCCTCATCATTCAGGTTTATTAGGAGAAAATATAGTTTTGGATGGTCTTACTAATAAGGGAGTTGGTAAGACTCTTACATGGTTAGATTCGCTTCCTATGGTCTAGCTCCCTCATTATGTGGCTGATTGTAATAAGAACCCACATTTTCATCTCTTCTAACATAACATTCTTTTATAAAATATTAGAATTGGAATTTTGGTCATGGAACACTATAAAAAAAGTGTATGGGTTTGAGGAAACCATTACCCATACCCACATTGAAATTGAAAAGTGTAAACCTCAAAACTGTCACTATAATTCCAATGAGATCCAATGAGAACAATGCTATATAGGGTATATCTCTTCCTAAATATGCTTCAGACCACCATCCTATTTTGGTTAGTATCCATCAATACCATGAAATACATTCTCTTCCTTTTATGTTTAATTTGGCCTGGTCCTCTAACCCTAATTATTTTTCTCTAACTAACAAATATTTAGTGAACATGGGGAATCATAATGATCCCTTTTTTTGGCACTACTAAATTAAATAATCCATATATTAATCTAAAAAATTGGTGTAAAACCAAATCAGAATCAATTGTTAATGAAATTGAACACTTAGAAAAAGATCATTCTCTATTCCAAAATATCAAATCTACCTGAAGATTCACTCATGATATCCAAAATGAAATTAATATCTCTAATAAACTAATAAAGTTCCTCAACTTAAATGATAGTCTCAAAAAGAAATTTTTAAAGCTACATTGGTCAATGACGGAGATAGAAACACCAAATTCTACAACTCCCTTCAGAGAGCGATAAAAGATAATAGGACCATCTCTTGTTTAAGGGGGAATAGAAACCTCCTTGGCTCAGATGAAGGGAATCCAATTCATGTTGTTTCTTATTTTGGTAATACTTTCAATGGTCCGGATATCAACAAAGATCTTTCCCCTAATGTCATATCAAACATGGTTACAAATAAGGATAACCATTTTCATAACATTATTATTCATGATTCTGAAATCAAGGACAATGTTTTTGGTCTTAACCTTGATAGTGCCCCCGAGATTGATGGATTTAATAGTGGTTTTTATCAAATACATTGTTATGTCATTCAAAATTATATCTATAGTTTGAATTAGATCTTTTATTGAAAAATGATATTCTTCCTTATTGCATAAACTCTCAGTTCCTTACTCTTATTCCAAAATTTGTCATTTCTGAGGAAAAACATCGTTTCATACCCATTTACCTTTTAAATTATCTCTTTAAAATCATTACTAATAATATTTCTAATAGACTCTCTACCATTAGAAACAGAATGGTCACCTGAAATTATTTTTGTATTATCAAAGGCAGATCCATATTGGATTGTATTTATCTTGCCTATGAATCCACCAATTTGTTGAATAAAAACTCTAGAGGAGGGGATGTTCCGATAAAACCATATATCACTAAATATTTTGATACCATTAACTGGAACATTATCATTAATGTTCTTTCTTGAATTGGTTTTAATGAAAATTATCTCAATAGAATTAAAACTATTTTCAACTCAGCTAATATTTCTACTATGATTAACAGTTCTCCTAGTGGTTAATTTAAATGTAATAAGTTTTTCAGGGACGGTGACACTATTTCATCTATCCTTTTGTCCATTACAGAGGATTCTCTGAGAATATTTCTTACTCTACATGTTGATCATGGAAAGATCAAACCAATTATTTCCTCTAGGAATTTAAATACCCCAACTCATCTTCTTAATGCCGGTGATATTATTTTATTTCTACAGGAAGATAAGAAAAATATTAATAACTTTAAATCTATTATTACATGTTATAAATATATGACTTTCCAACATGTCAATTGGAATAAATCGTTTACCTAATTTGGAAAAATATTTCCCCTTAATCAAAATTTTAATGTCATTGATACATTAGGGGTCAAGTAGGGTATCCAAAGCATTACGTATCATGGATTCCCCATATTCTAAGGCTGCCCTAAAGCATTATATTTCCATCACATTGTTGATGAAATTCATAGATATCATTCTACATGGAAGGTAAAAACACTTTCAATGGCTGGAAAGTATTTATTCTCAAATCCCCCATTGTCTATGAGATGGTTTACTCTATGACGGTTTAAAATGGCAGGTAGGTCTCTTAAATCGTCTGAATATTTCAATAAGGAACTTCAATTGGAGTTGAAGTAATCTTGAGAGAAAACTGGTCAGTGTACCCTGGTCTACCTGTTGTAGTCGTATTGAGCATTGAGTCATTGGCATTAAGAATCTTTAGTCTTTTAATGAAGCTCTCCAAGCGAGACTCATGTGGTATCTTATAAATAAAAAATCCCAGTCAACGGATTTTCTTAGGACTCACTTTATTGATAATCTCAGGGCTGCTAAGATTTATTATATGACTTCTTCTATTTGGCCTTCGATCAAATCTGATTTTTCCTCCATTTTATCCAATTCTCGATGGATTTTCAGTAAGGAATCTACTTTAAATATTTGGTTGGAAAACTGGAATGGCTCCCCCCCTTATTTTTATGATTCCCAATACTGTCACTCTTGTCCCCAATAATTGCACCATTGGATACATGATCAATGTGAAAATTATTGACTTACCTAATAATATCAAAGAGTTGGTTGATAATTATTTCTTCACAACTAATGATGATCTTCTAGTTTGGTAACATTCTCAAAATGGCATGCTTGATTCTAAGAGCTACTAAAAAAATTTCTTCTCAAATTTTGATAAAATAGTTTGTTTGATAAAAAAATTCAACTATGCTTGGATAAAACCATCTCATTTCACTCTTATTTGGAGAATAGTGCACCAAAAAAATCCCACTGATTGTTGTCTTCAATCCCATGGTTTTAATATTTTCACTAAATATAGAATGTGTAATCAAATTCAAGAAGACATATATCATCTTTTTTTATCCAGTGACACTGCTACTGCTCTTTGGCATTACATTTTTTATATTTTAGAGTGAATATGACTTTCAGACGGTTTCATTTTCTCAACTTAAAAAGACAGTTGAGTTCTTGAGTTCTCCGCTGATTAGAAACTTATTTCTCATTGTTGTTGCGAAGTTACTTCATGTCCTTGTGTATGGTATACATGATTACATTTTTAACAATAAATCATTTAGATTAAATGCAGGTAAAATGAGGAATCTTCTTTCCATTAGAGAGGCCACTTTGATCTAAAATAATAACTACGACAAATCTTTCAAAGATGTTGAGACTCTTCACCATATTGGAGTTCATGGAATCTATCCAAATCCAAACTAAAATATTGAAGATTTTTTGCATGCTCCTCCTCCTGGATGGAACAGAGTCATTATTGAAGGATCCTCAAAGGGAAACCCTTGCCATTTGTGCTATGGTGGTGTCTTTCGAGACCATATTGATCTGATCATAGGATGTTTCTATGGAAGTTTCGGCATTTTATCGGCCATAGAGGAATAAATTATGGGTGTCATCCATACCATATCGTTTTCCAAGAAATTCAAATGGAGCAACATTTTGATAGAAATTAACTCATCCACTATTTTGCAAGCCATCTCAAGTGGTGTTACTCATTTGTGTTGTCCCACAACCCCATATGGATGGACTGCATGCACTCTCTCAAAAGACATAATTTCATTGTCACACACACTTATCGGAAACCCAACAAGATCTCTGAGGGTCATTCCTGTAATTGCCCAGACCCTCTAGGCCCATTGCTTATCCAAAAGTGAGGCTCCACAAAAACAGTGGAACCGTGAAGGTGGCACCATGAGGGTGACATCGTGACAGTGGCACCATGATGGTGACACCTTGATGGTGACACCATGAGGGTGACACTGTGACGGTGGCACCATTTCCTCTTCGTTCTTTTCCAGTTCCTGACCATTCTCCTCCCACAGTAATTAATTATTTTACCCTTATTAAAGCACATAATTAATACCTAAAAATCCAAAGAAATTTCCCAGATGGGGATATTAAATAACCACTTAATACTATCGTGTGTAACCTCCCAAACCATGTAGGCAACCACGAATCGAATTTCAAGGCATTCAAAATCCCCATATCCTGTAAAAATGGGATTTTATCTATATATCGCAGAGGAAGTTCTTCTTTCACGTCTTACTTTTGGCTTACTACTATCCTTATCCCTGGTGCGCCTATGCTAGATTCGTCTGCTCGTCCTTGGAGTTTTTGAAATACCTCCCCTACAAATCGTGCATCCTCTGTTCTTGGCACGTGGAGAAAAACATTTATCCTTGATCAATCAGGTAGGAATTTTCTCCTTTGTCTCTCATTTCTGTGTATCATGTGAGGTGGGCATGCTTTTGCCTCTACAGAAATTGATGAAACTGAACATAACAAAGATAATGAACAGACCTTTAAAAAATGAAATGGGGGTGTGATCGATGTTCTACAATACTCATTATGTTCTTAGGTGTTGTGAATTTTACGTGCCTATGGTCACCGAAAATAATTTCCATTGTTGGTCATTCTCTGTGCACTAATGAACCTTGGTTCTCATGGATGATTAAGTAACCGTAACATGGAAATTTTTTATTACATATAATCGGTTAAATAAATTGTAATCACAAGGATCAACCCTTTTGTGTGATAACCCCGGTTAAAGCATAGTGGAATTGAAACCATGGAGTGTGTTAAATATTTTAAATCTGAAAATACATGCATGGTCCTGCCTTGTGTTGGTGGTAGCGGTTTGGTTGTTTCTTTCACAGGCATATTGTTGGGGCGATATGGGTGGGGATGGGATCCCCTGTTGTTATACATTCTCTGGTTGTGAATTAGAGGTCATGTGGTTAGTATGCTTATATCAAGAGATGGGGTGGAATCCTATGTTGTTGAGAAACCGTTGGCTCCTGGATTTGGGGACATGGGTCTGTGTCCTGGGGTTTTATTTGGTTCCAGTACTTTGAGGGATCTCACATATCCCTTTTTTGTTGTGACTTTACAAGTGAACCGAGTGTGAATGTTTATGTTTCTCTTTGACTGCCTTCTTTCTATGGCTTGCAGTTTTTTCCTGTTAATTTCCCAGTTGTGTAGAATTCACATAAACAGGGTTACTTGAACATGAAAACAGGAAAAGTTTAAATTGGAATTTGTTTGGGGAATGATTTTTGGTTTGGCTGTGAGTGTCGTACTATTCTTTCATTAATTATTAGTAACGAGGGAGTTGTTCTTAGGTTTTGGAACCCCTAGGATGGGATGAGTTCTTGTTACCTATACCTATATTTGTAGATATTATGTTTCTTATCCATGCCCCACCCATGTTGATCACTTCAGTGCTAAACACTCCCATTTCATAGGGGGTGTTTTTTCCAACACACCTATGAGTGAATGGTTGTTAAATCCTTTTCTGCTTCCTTTCCCAAATAGCCCATGACTCCTCGGGCAGGCTGTGATGGCCTGAAGTCCATTATTAGCCAAATAATCTTCGGGGAGGTTAGTTGTGGAGGTTGGACAAGGTGTTTGTGGGCTGGTTGTTTCCCAAGGGTCTTTGGGATGAGGCCTAGGTGTCTTCAGGCATGACAGTAGTTGTTCTGACCTTTGTGTTTGCGGGTGTGGTTACGCGTGGTTGTTGTGGCCCAGGTGTCTGCATGCGGGGTTTGGTAGTGCGACTATGGTGAGGTTGTGGCCCAGGTGTTTGCGGGTGGGGTTTGGCAGTAGGACTGCGGTGATGTTATGGCCCAGGTGTGTGCAGCCGAAATGTGGCAGTGGGACTGCGGTAAGAATGGCAGGATTGGTTCGATACATAGGATGTCTTCAATAACCAGTGGGAAAGTGGAGCGGTGTACCCAAATATCGATGTGCCATTACTATATGTTACTTGACTTGCATTATTTGGGGAGCATGCCTTGGTAAGGTTTGGGTGGATAGATTTTCCTTGTTGGGTGTTTGGTTATATCTTTTTCCATAGGAAATTAGAATGTCTCCTCACTTGTGCAAGAGAGGCTCTGGTTTTACCTACTGAGTATACTTTTATGCTCAACCTTTGTATATAAAACTGAATTCATGTCTCCAGGAGGACATTAGGGATCATTCGGGACCATACTAGCTTGAAACTTTGGGGCAGTTGCAGTTGTTGATTTCCTTTTCTTGGTATTGTTTTACCTTGGGAGTATTATTGCTTGTATCTTTTACCTTTGAACAAGCATATGGGAATGGTTTACTTTCATTCGTACTTGTACTTTATGTTTTTGTGTTGTGGGATTTACTATCTTATAACCCGATCCTATTAGAAGAAAATGGGTAATAACTTCCATTTAGTTTGTGATTTTATAACCTTGGTTCTAGTCGCCACTCTAGGACTTCTTGAAAGCGGGTCTTGGGGGTCATTATCTCTCCTTCAACATGAAGAAGGAAGGGTCTAGAAATCTACAGTCCCTTCCCTCATCTTGGTGAAGGTGGGTCGTGATAGAATGGTATCAGAGGAGAGGTTTGAGAGATAGGATGGGGTCTAGAGTTAGGAACAATGAGGATTTTATGGGATGGTAGGGAAGTAGTTTTGGGTGGCCTTAGTGCATGAATTAGGCCATGGAAGATCGGCTAAGACACAAGAATTTAGGGCTCCCCGTGATCCAATGCAAGGACTCTGGACCTACCGAACGACCAAGTGAGGCATCGTTGATTACAGGTCAGAGACCCCAGGAAAGGTACATGCATCATAATGACTTGTATTTTTGTGTTTCATGGGTGTGTTGGGAGTTCAAAATAAATGAAGAAGTCTAAGAAAATTTAAGAACAATATTCTACACTACTCGGGCTTAGGCATTCCTTGTTTACCTTGCAGCTATATCACCTAGGAGATGACCACGACTAGTACTGACGATCGTGGAATAGGAAGTTGACATGGCTGGTTGACAGAGGATCGACTGATAGGAGGAGGATAACCAGTGGCCAAAGTGGCTTCGAGCTTTTCAGCGACAGACCCTTCAGAAGTATGAGGGTAGAATCTCAGACATTGAGACGAAGAGCTGGCTCAAGGAGCTAGTGATAGCTTTTGGCTTGATTAGGGATCCCACGGATTACTAGGAGCTTCTGGCCGGCAGCCATATGCGGGGAGCAGCGCGTTAGTGGTGGACGCTTTATCTTGGAGAGAGGAGGGAGACTGAGGTTGCATGGGCTGACTTCGAGAAGGAGTTCCGGGTGGAATTACTCTCTTACACGATGAAGGTTGAGAAGAGACAGGAGCTAATCTCTCTCCAGCGGGGGAGTATGTCAGTGAGAGAGTTAGGGATCACGTTCATGGATATCCTTTGATTTTCTCCAGAACTCTTTCTGAATGAGGAGTATCGGGCGAGACGTCTAGAGGAGGCACTATGACATCCTCTTCAGTATGATGTTGTTCCCTTTTCCTTACCGACTTACCAGGAGGTGAAGAAGAAGGATGAAGTGGTGGATAGGATACACACACTGGGAGGTGTGTTGTGAGAAGGTATCCAGTTGGGCTCATCGAAGGGGAAAGTCCACAGCATCTGGCCCCCGACATCATGACCCTCTAGGTTTCGACCTGCAAGAAGCAGGCCTCAGTAGTTCCAGTTTCGATCACCCGGTCCTCGTCCCATCCTTTCGGGCCCAGGATCTAGGTGCTTCGTCTGTGGGAGCCACGAAAATCTTGGGAATTAGTTCCCGGACAGAGTGCAGTACAACGAGGGTGGGCAGGTTTAGCGCCCACTTCAGCCATAACAGTTTCTAGCCAGCCAGTTTGAGCAGTATCAGGGGCACCAGGCTCCTGCCCCTCCGAGGGAAGATGTTGTATGAGGAGGCCAACCTCATGGTGCTCCTCAGGTACCTTGTCTAGGGCATGGTCAGGGAGTTGGATGATAACAGAGAGGCAGAAGAGATGGTTGTGGGCAGTTGCAAGCCGCAGAGGTAGTAGTTCCAACAGGGATAGAGGTCGTTTGAGGTACGATCAGCTCGTTTAGTACTCTTGCCTATGCTTTGTTTGACACCGGAGATTTACACTCCTTTGTTACACTCAATCTAGCTCATGCTTTGGTTTTAGACGTCGCGAGACTTTCAGCACCTCTGGTGCTAACAATTCCAGTCAGAGGCCAGACCGACTTATATTATGTTTGCCGAGATTGTAGACTGATGATAGGGCAGCACCAGTCTATCAGGTATCTGCTATTGTTGTAGATACATCCATACAATGTCATCTTAAAAATTTCCTGGCTTTTCTCTATGGGTGCCATCATTGACTGCTTCTGATGAAGGGTTGTGTATTCATATTTGGTCGTTCAAGGTGTAACCTTCGTCGGCGAGCAGGGTTGTCAGGGAAGCAGTAGGCGAGAGGAGCCCCTCCTTTCCTTGTTGGCTGAACTATCAGTGGAGTCAGTAGATTTAGAAATGGTGGAATTCCCAGGAATCGTCAGTTAGTTTATGGACGTCTTTCCTGAGGTGGTGGTGACTCTACCCCATCGATGCGATGTTGAGTTCGGGATAGACTTTCAACCTAGTGCCCGCCTGATTTCGATGGCTCCCTATCAGATGGCACCTTTTGAGCTGCGGGAGTTACAGATCCAGATTGACGATCTAATGAAGAATTATTTTGTTTGACCAAGTGTGTCACCATGTGGTGATCCTGTGTTGTTTGCGAAGAAGGCAGATGGTGGGCTATGGTTGTTCATAGACTACAAGAGTCTGAATCATGTGATAGTCAAGAATCTCTACCCCCTCTCGGGGATAGATGATCTCTTCGACCATCTGAGGGTAGTGGGTAGGTTCTCAAAGTTCGATCTTTGGTCTAGATATCACCATGTATGGTTGAAGGAAGGTGAAATCTCGAAGACTACTTTTAGGTGTACATATGGACACTTCGAGTTTGTAGTCATGTCGTTTGACATTATGAACGCACCAATTGTGTTCATGGGACTCATGAAATCTGTTTTCTGGGAGTACCTGGACTGGTTCATAGTCATTTTTATCGAAGGCTTCTTGATCTACTCCAGATTAGAGTAGGATCATGCTAAGCACATGAGGATGATTTTAGAGGTCCTCTGACAACACTAGATCTATGGGAAATTTTCCAAGTTCATGTTCTATAAGAGAGAGGTGCATTTCCTTTGCCATGTGGTGTCCGAGTGAGGGATAGTAGTGGACCCATCAAAGGTCGAGGCAGTTGTTATTTGGGTAGCACCCAAGAACATTGAAGAGGTTAATAGTTTCCTCGGGCTGGATAGTTACTACTGGAGGTTTGTTCCCAAGTTCTCCCTAGTTGCGGCACCTTTGACAGCCTTGACCATAAAGGACCAGGATTTTGTGTAGAATTGGCAGTGCAAGATGGCCTTCAGTTATCTAAAGGAAAGGTTAGTAAGTTCCCCAGTGATGAGGTTGCCAGAAGAAGGGGCAGTGTATGAGGTGATCAGTGATTTTTCAGGGCAAGGCCTCAGATGTGTGTTGATGTAACGATAATGGGTGATCTCCTATGGGTCTAGGCAGTTACGTCCCCATGAGCGTAACTATACCACCCATGACCTAGAGCATTCAAGGGTCGTGTTCGCACTAATGTTTTGGTAGCATTACCTCGTCAGGGAGCACTTTGAAGTCTTCACAGACCCCAAGAGCTTGAAGTATATCTTCTCCCAGTGGGACCTGAACTTGCAGCAACGGAGGTGGATGTACTTCTTTCAGGACTACGACTATGAGGTTTCCTACAAATCAGGAAAGGGGAATGTGGTGTCCGATGAATTGAGATGAAAATCACAAAAGGATGCGGGCCGGGAGTCGACAAATGCTTGGAAGGAAATGGAGGAGTTGGCTACCCTGCACCTAGATGTAGGGATGGAAGGTTGTATAGGTTTCCTGTATCAGATGATAGTGAAATATTCTCTGTTGCGGTAGGTAGAAGAGTCTCAATGGGGAGACTCATAAAGTGAGGCGATGCATGACCAAGATAACCAAGGGGATGCTCCAGAAGGGTGGACAGAGGATGTTCAGAATCAAGTGATTTTCTGAGGTATGCAGTTTCTTCCTGAGGCGATGCATGAGAGAGTTCTTAGAGAGTTCCGCAACTCACCCATAGTAGTGCACCTGGGAGTTTCCAAGATGTACTGGGGCTTGTGAGGTCTGTTCTGGTGGCCCAGGCTGAAGCGGGTGGTGGTAGAGTTCATGGCCAAATTCTTGGTATGTCAGCAGGTGAAGTCTAAACACCGCTTTCCATGCGGATTGTTACAGCCTCTGGATATTCCCGAGTAGAAGTGGGATGAAATATAAATGGATTTCGTCACGGGACTACCTAAGGCTCAAGGAGATTGTAATGCTATGTGGGTTCTGTTGGACCGATTGAAGATGTTGGCTCACATTCTGGCGATCACGGAGTTGGGTGTAGTAGATGACTTAGTACGAAGGTATGTGGATAAGTTTGTGCGGTTGCATGGAGTTCTGAGATCCATAGTCTCGGATAGGGATTCATGGTTTACCTCGCGAGTCTGAAGATGATTGCAACATGCTTTTGCAACCCTGGTAGGTCTTAGCACTGCTTTCCATCCCCAGATAGATGGACAGACAGAGAGCACCATCTAGACATTGGAATATATACTTTGGGCATGTGTTCTGGACTCAAGAGGATCGTGGGTGTGACACTTTCCTCTATTAGAGTTTTCCTACAATAATATCTATCACTCTACCATTGTCATGGCTCCATTTGAAGCCCTATACGAAAGGTCGTATCGCTCACTGGTTTGTTGGACTGAGGTTGGGGAAACAAGCATTCTTGGCCTAGAAGTGGTGCAGAGAACAACATAGAAGGTTCAGCTTATACGAGAAAGGATGAAGGTAGACCATGACTAAAAGAAGTCGTATGCCAATAGTAGGAGGAGGCCCTTGGAGTTTGAGGTTGGAGACCATGTGTTCTTGAAGGTCTCCCCTCGGCGTGGATAACAGAGGTTCAATTGAGGGAGTAAGATTTCTCCCAGATTCATCAGACCCTTCGAAGTGTTGCGGCCGGTCGGTGAAGTGACTTACCAGTTATTGTCACCACCACTATTATTAATGATAATTGATATTTTCCATGTGCCCTGCTCCATCAGTACCTACACGACGATTCACACGTCCTCGGCTGGGGAGAGCTAGATATCAAGGATGACGTGACCTTTGTGGAAAGACAAGTGAGGATCGAGGATCGTGAAGAGATGGTGCTTCGTGGGTGAACCATCCCTTTATTTCGAGTGTTGTGGAAACATGGTGGGATTAAAGAAGATTACTAGGGAATCAAAAGCACATATTCGCGCCCAGTACACAGATTTCTTTGGGTTTTGTGTTGTTCTGTTTATACTTGTTGGTGATGGAACGCTTCACCTTGTTGACTGTGGAATGTGTGGTTTTCCTTTTTCTCTGAATGTTTGTGAATTGTCATGGCTATATAGAGGTGAGGACCTGATCCCTAATCAATACACATTAAGGTGGACGTGATTAAACCCGTGCAAGTGAGTCAGTGCCACCCAAAAAATATAGTATCCTGACATGGGGGAAGAGACTCCCCAACCCATATGACTGGGCTGTTTGACCCTGGTATGTTACTTGATTCTCGAGGGAGAGAATAGTTTGAGAGGTATCTAATGTAATGGCACAGACCCTACAGACCCATTACTTTGCCAAAAGTGAGGCTGCACCAAAACAGTGGCACTGTAACTATGGCACCGTGACGGAGGCACCGATGAAGGTGGAACCGTGAAGGTGGCACTGTGAGGGTGACACCGTGAAGGTGGAACCATCAGGGTGACACCGTGATGGTGCAACCGAGAGGGTGACATCGCGATGGTGCAACTGTGAGGGTGACAATGTGACGGTGGCACCATGTCCTCTTCGTTCTTTTCCAGTTCCTGACCGTTCCGCTCTCGTAGTAATTAATTATTTTAACCTTATTAAATGTTATAATTAATACCTAAAAATTCATAGAAATGTCCCCGATGGGGGATATTAAATAGCCACTTAATACCATCATGTGTAACATCCCAAACCACTTGGGAAACCACAATCCAACTATCAAGGTGTTAAAAATCCCCATATCTCGTAACAACAGGATTTTATCTATATATCGCAGAGGAAGTTCTTCTTTCTCTTCTTCCATTTGACAGAATCCTCTCCTTCTCCCTGGTGCACCTGCACTCGAGTCAAATGCTCATCCATGGAGTTCCGGACATCCCTCCCCTGCAAATCGTGCAACCCATGTTCTTGGCATGTGCAAGAAAATGTCAATCCATGATCAATAAGGTAGGAATTTTCTCCTTCATCTCTCCATTCTGTGTATCATGTGGGTTGGGAATGCTTTTGCCTCTGTAGAAATTTATGAAACCGCACAGAATGAATATAACAAAGATTCCATTAAAGAATGAACAGGGGTGTGGTCAATGTTCTACCATACTCTTTATGATGTTATGTGTTGTGAATTTTATGAGTCTATGCTCACTGAAAATCATGGTCATTGGTGGTCTTTCTCTATGAACTAATGGACCTCGGTGCTCTTAGATATTTAAAAAACCATAACATGGAATTGGTTAATTACATATACTCGGTTAAATAAATTGAATGCAACAGGATCAACCCTTTTATGTGATATCCCCGGTTAAAGCACAGTTGAATTAAAACCATGTAGTGTGTTAAATATTTTATATTTGAAAATACCCGCATGGTCCTGCCTTCTGTTGGTGGTAGCAGTTTGGTTGTTTCTTTCACAGGACAATTTCTGGGGTGATATGGGTGTGGATTGGGTCCACTATTATTATACTTTCACTGGTTATGAATTTGAGGTTGTGTGGTTACTCTGCTTATATCACGAATTGCGGTGGAATCCTATGTTTTTGAGAAACTGTTGGCTCCTAGATATTGGGGGCATGGGGCTGTGTCTTGGGGTTTTCTTTGGTTCCAGTACTTTGAGGGATCTTACTTATCCCTTTGTTGTAGTGACTTTACAAGAGAAACGGGTGTGAATGTTTAAGTATCTATTTGACTGTCTTCTTTCTCTGGTTACCATTTTTTCCTGTTAATTTCCAAGTAGTGTAGAATTCTCCTAAATAGGGTTACTTGAACATTAAAACAGGAACAGTTTAAAGGGGAATTGGGATTGCGAATGAGTTGTGGCTTGGCCGTGAGTGTCGTACAATTCATTCATGAATGATTAGTAATGAGGGCTTTGTGCTTAGGTATTGGAACCCCTAGGTTGGGATGAGTTCTTGTTACCTATACCTATATCTATAGATTTTATGATTCTTATTCGTGCCCCACCCAAGTTGAGAACTTAAGGGTCGAACACTCCCATTTCATGGGGGAGGGTGTTTTTTCCAACACTCCTATGAGTGGTCGGTTATTAGCTCCTTTACTGCTCCCTATCCCGAATAGCCCAAGACTATTCGGGCAGGCTTTGATGGCCTGAAGTCCATTATTATCCCATGATTCCTCGGGCAGGTTTGTTGTGGTGGTTGGACCAGGTTTTTGCGGGAAGGTTATTTCCCAAGTTTCATCAGGATGAGGCCCAGGTGTCTTCAGGCGTGGTAGTAGTTGTTCTGACACAAGTGTTCACGAGTGTGGTTACGCATGGTGGTTGTGGCCCAGGTGTCTGTGGGTGGGGTTTGGCAATGGGACAGTGGTGAGGTTGTGTCCCAGGTGTCTGCGCGAGGCATTTGGCAGTGGGATTGCGGTGAGGTTATAGCCTAGGTGTGTGCGAGCGGGGTGTGGCAGTGGGACTGCGATAAGAATGGCGGGATTGGTTTGATGCGTATGATTCCTTCAATAACCAGTGGAAAAGTAGGGCGGGGTACCCAAATATCGATGTGATATTACTATATGTTACTTGAATTTCATTATTTGGGGAGCGTGCCTTGGTATGGTTCCAGTGGATAGGTTTTCCTTTTTTTTGGTTATCTCTTTTTCCAGGGGACATTAGAATGTCTCTTCACATGTGCACGAGAGACATTGGTTTTCCCTACTAAGTATACTTGAATGCTCACCGTATGTATATAAAACTTCATTCAGGTCTCCAGGAGGACTTCAGGGGATCATGCAGGACCGTACTAGCTCAGACATTTGAGGAAATAGCAGTTGTTGATTTCCTTTTCATGGTATCTTTTTACCATTGGAGTTATTGTGGCTTGTATCTTATACCATTGAACATGCATATGGGAATGGTTATCTTTCAGCCGTACTTGTACATTCATTTTTGGTGTTGTGGGATTTACAATCTTATCTCCCAATCCTATTAAAAGAAAAAGTGTAATGCCTTCCATTTAGCGTGTGATTTTATACCCTTGGTGATAGTAGCCACTCCGAGACCTATTGAAGGCGGGTCTCAAGAGTCATTATCTCTCCTTCAACATGAATAAGGAAGGGTCTGGAAATATTACGTCCCTTCCCTCATCTTGGTAATGGCGGGTTGTGAAAATGACAGTGAGGGAGTTACTCATGATGTCATCTAGAGGGACGACCTCCCTCCTGATCTACTCCCCTTTTTTATTAGAGATACCAAAATACTACCTTCTTTTCGTCTTATGTAATCTTGTTTTGTACACATTCTTGATTTAATAAATTTTAGTGTTCTGGTCATTGACAAGAACAAAACAATTAAAATAGTTCTATATGTGTAGTTTGGGATCATCATATAAGGATAGATTACATTGTCACAATTTGAGATGAATTCTCATTGGATCAATATTCACGAATATTTATCAGAATTGTTATATGGATTCAAGGATTACAACAATAGATTATATCGAATTGTTATTTGAGAATCACATAATTGTTTTAGAAATGTCTCCAAAAATCTCCAAAAAACATTCAGATCTTCAAAATGGATTATAATCCTCAGATTGTTGTCTAATCTGAGCAGACTATTCAATCATTGGATGAAATGATGAACAAATTTTCTATATACATCGTGGGATTATGTGACCAATATCTACCTCTGGTTGACATATATTAAAACAATTTTTTCAATTCAACATTCAATATGGATTTATATAAATCCCAAAATGAGATAATATTAATACGTCATATGTTATGGGATAATGTTAGAGAATGTAAGATGATAAGATGTAAAATGGTCGAATAAATGTTATTGAACTTGAAAACTATTTTACAGAACATCATTGTATCCCAATTTCAAAAAAGAAATTTATGAATAAAATAATATAAATTATCTATATTTTTAGGTTGGGTCCATGGTATTTCTATACATATCTCCATGGAAGAAGATTATTAGATTTTGGAAGAAAGGAAAGCTGAGTCTCTATATCATCATCATTTTTCATATTCTTTATAGTGTCAATGTTGTGACCTATCAATTATAAATTCCACAGAATATGTCTAATGTAAATGTTATAATTCATGTATCTCCCTATAGAAAATAAAAAATGCATCCCTCACATAAAATTCCACAACCATAAAACAATATTTTATCTTGAATTAAATGGATTGTTCAAATTGAGTATCCTTTCAGGTTTATAGTTTTAGATAATTAGATAATGACTATTACATTAAATCACAAACACAAAAAACATTTCAATGGATAAAAATGGAGAAATACATGATCACCAACCTCAGAAGATAGTTCCTTACTCTAGTCATCTGCATAACATTTCTTCCTACTCTGAGTTGTTCTCATGTGCTTCTGAATCAAATGAATGTTATCTGCGATCTCTTCTACAAATGATGGTCCCATCAAATTTCTTTCTACTACTTCATCCTAAAAGCTATAGATCAACACCACTTCCAATATATTTCCTCAAATTGATCAATCTATATACTACAATGAAAACTGTTAATATATGAAAATTAATCCAAATAAAGATGTTGGTCTAAACTTCCTTGGTAATCTAGTGAACAATCATGTAACATATCATCCAAGGTCTGAATTGTTCATTCTGACTTCCCATCAGATTGAAGATGAAAAGCTATACCAATATATATTTCAGTACCAAATGACTTTCGAAGGACTTTGCCAAAGATAGAAGTAAATATGCTATCACGATCAGATATAGTGGAGAGGGGAACTCTGGGCAATCTGAATATCTCTTTAACATACAACCAAAAACGTTGATCTAGATACCAAGTATCTTGAATATGAGGGAAATGATAAGATTTAGTCAATTGATCAACAATAACCCAGATTTAATTATTACCTCAAGTTGTATTTGGTAATCCCACAAAGAAGACCAAGGATATATTTTCTCATTTCCACTATGGCACCGGTAAAGACTGAAGCATCCCTAATGGTAACAATCACTCTTTTTTAACCAGCTAACAAGTCAAAAACTTCACAATATAGTTATCAATATCTATTTTTATTCAATACCACTAGTAATACTCTCAAGGATCATTATAAATCTTAAAACTGCTAGGATAAACTAAAAACAGAAAACTATGAGCTTCACATAATAACTATTTCTTCAACTGTGAATCACAAGGCACAAATAATCTCTTCCCAATCATCAAAACTCAATCATTATCAATTTTATATTAATGAAACATACCCCTCTGAAACATCTTTAACTTTTTTTTAACTCACTATCATCCTTTTCTCTTGCTTAATTCTGTCTGATAGAGATGATTTTGTTGACACATAAAACAAAAAATAAGAATTTACTACACCAACTACTTCTATGATAAAGTTCATCAAATAAAAAACCAAGGGATATCATTCAAAACGTAACATGGTTATTGAAGAATTACTTCATTGACTAAAATTATCAGCCATTTTATTTTATATTCCCAGATTTTAGTGGATCAAGATATCATAATACTTGATTAACTCCATCCATCTCCTCTGTCTCATGTTCAATTATTTATGAACAAATATATAATTTAGTCTTTTGTGATCAATATATATTTCACACTTTACTCCATACAAATGATGCCTCCAATTTTTCAAAGTAAAAAAACAATAATAGTTAATTCCAAATTTTGAGTTGGGTAATTTAACTCATTAGTTTTCATCTGACGTGATGGATTAGAAATTACATGATCATTCTACAGAAGTACACAACCATGTAATTTCAACAAAGCATTACTGTAGATAACAAACAAACCATTTCTAGAAGGAAGTGCCAAAACTGGATTATTCACAAATATTCTTTTCAATTCTTGAAAACAATCATCTCATTCTTTTTTCCAAATGAACATAACACAACTTCGAGTTAACTATGTATGTGGGCACGATAACCATGAAAATGTATCAAAAAACCTATTGTAATAACCTACTAATACAATAAAACTAAGGATAATGGTTATATTAGAAGGTCTTGGCCTTTAATCAACAAAATTTTTTTAGAATGATTAGTAGTTTTGAATTTTTTTTAAATGTGACCTTGTAAGGACTTTTTTTAAAAAAACTCACACTTTCTGAATTTCCCTAACAGTTTCATTCCTTGTAAGGATTCTATATACAACATATAAATTATTTTCATATTATTTTTTACTTTTGGAAAAACCAAAATATCATCAATGTTCACAACAACAATCATATCCAAAAAACTCATGAAAAATTATATTCACAATATCCATGAATACAGATGGTGGATTGGTTAATCCAAAATTCATAACTCCAACTTCGAAATTGTTATATCTAGTATGAAACGTGATCATCATAATTTCTACTTCCATTAATTTATACTGATGGTACACCCACTTCATGTCAATCTTAGAAAAATATGGAGCTCCCTGGAGTAGATCAAACAAATCATCGAAATGAGGAAAATGATATTTGTTCTTAATAATAATGGTATTCAACGCTCTATAATCAATGTAATGTCTCATTGAACCATCATTATTTTTAATAAACCAGAGAGCAACACCCCATGATGATTTGTTAGGTCAAATGAAAAATTTATCAAATAACTCATTCAATTAATAGTTTAACTCTAAAATATCAAATTTAGCCATTCTTTAAGGGGGTTTTAAAATAGCATTATCATCAAAAACTATGTCAATAGTAAATTCAACTTCGTGATCAGGTATTATAACAGAAAACACATCTGTATAAACATCATGATACTCATTTACCACTGGAATATATTTAATCTAAACAGTTCCTTTATTTTCAACAATATGTGTAGGGTATCATTCATTTTCATCTTGTACTAGTTTCTCAGTGTCTTTATAAGTTATCAAATGTATGGGTTCATTCTTGTACTCAAACGGAAAATAATTCTTAAAATAAACCTCTTTATCTCTGAATTCTATCATATCATGATGAATATAAATCCAATCCATAACAAAAATGATATCAAACTATAATAGTAGAAAAAATATATGGTTTGTTGGTAGATTCTTTCCACACACAAGGACAAGAAGGTTCTTATAATTTCTATTTTTCTAAACATTTCCTCAAAGTGTTTTTACCATATGTTTTGGATTCATATCTTGTGATGGAATTCCTAATTTACTAGAAAACATCTTGGAAATGAAAAAATGTGTAGAACCTGAATCAAACAACACATTGGAATAATCTGAACAAAAAAACAGTGTACCTGATACTACTTAATTTAATATCCCTACCTCTGTTGAAGTAGTTGGACATGATTTCTACACCCCTTTCTGTTAGTAGTATGGATGTCTTCCCTTAGTTGAGTTATTCTTTGGACACTCATTTTCAAAATGACCAATTTCATTGCACTTAAAACATTTTACTGACTATTAATCATATTTTTCCTTACAATAAACCTGATATTTTTTAGTATAATTACAATCCATATGTCCCATTTTACCGCATCAGTAGTAGTTACCAGAATTCAAAATACATTCCCCAACATTAATTTTTCCACAATTCTCACAAATAGTAAACATAAGTTTCTTACTATCTGACTATTGTGAAGAGTTCTTCCCTTTTGTATGCCACCTCAGCCTCTTATTTTGTTGTTTTTCAAATTATAATTGTTCATCAGCAAAATATATTTCCACCTTCTCTTCACATTGAACATGTTTTTCATAACTGTTTAAATAACAAGAAGCTAATTCCCTTTGACACTTTGGATTTAATCCTGAGTAAAAAGGGTTGATTAATCTAAAAAGATCTTGTATGATATTTAGATCATACTTTGCCAGTCGAGTGAATTTTTCTTCAAAAGTATCCTCTAAGTCACCTTACTTCCTCAATTCCAATAATAGTTTTTCCATGATAAGGTGAACCAACATAGAAAATGACTTTTCAAGAATCATACCAATTAATTATTCCCCATAAAGAGCATCAATATCCTATGTATCACTAATATTTTTTCACCATCGATCTACAATTTTGGATTCCCCTTCAGAAAGATAAATAGAAAAAACAATGATTTAGATTTTATGAACACCCTATGACATAAAAAATCTTTTCCAGTGCTTTAATCCACCCTTCAGCTAGCACATGGTCATATGATCCTATGAATTATGGGGGAATTTCCTCATTAAATTTTCCATTGCTGACATGATTCTCTGTGGTTGATCTGGATGATCTTATGAGTTGATACAACCACCATTTATAGTCCGAGTCAACTATTACCTCACTACAACAAACTGTTCAGTTCCAATTCTAACCATCTCATGTTGTCGGTTTGGAAGGTTGTCTTCCTTCATATGTCGTCCCCAAATAGCTACCATGTTTTCTCTGCTGAAAATTGTTCTGAACACAAAAATATCTTAGGTGAAGAAACATAGTAATATGTAAATGCTATATCATATCAACATTTCCATAAATTAATTTATGGACATTAATTTAACAATATCATTATTCTTAATGTTGTCTAAACCTACCTTTGATACAAGTTATAAGGCCCTGGCCTTAAAAAATTACATAATCTCGAATTAAATGGATAATTAACATTGAGGATCTTTTAGGTTTAGAGTATTATATAATTAGTCCATAACTATTACATTAAATCACAAAAATTAACACGTAGACCCAAATACTCAGTTTCCATTTATTCATAAAGTGAAAAACTCTTAAAAAAGTGTTATTTCTACATCCATGATTTAGACAGAATGGATTTTCATTAATACCATCATTGACCCTATTCATCATTATGTCAGGTGAAAGACATTTCAAATCATGTGATGAGCATAAAAACCTCATTAAGGGTTAATGAAATAAAACATTAGTCCATCAAAACATATTATATTTAACAATCCTAATGAAATCATAATGTTTATAAATAACACATATTAATCACAAATCATAATGGTAACATGTGGCATCCATAACATACATAGGTTGTATCTTTCACAACAACTTAGGGAGTTAAATTTAGAATACCCATCATAGTATATTCCCTAAATCTATTAGGAAAAACATTCATGTTTACCTGTATCATATTACCCAATGCATTGGAGAGCTATCTCTGGATCACCCACCCTAGGATTATCATGGAACCACATGTATACATAAATAATTCCCAATAACTATAACATACTCACCACACATAAAAAACATAATAGAATGATCTCATTTCCAAATGTAAACCCCAATATATCATTTAAATATATAGACACAAAAAATCCATTATCAAATAAATTTTCAATAACAAAATACATAAACAAGTATATGATATTATTTTCCTTTTAAAATTATTACAACTTGTTATGGAAGACATATATCCAATAATACTCGCAGTGGAGGAAAATGTCATTGTCACCTCATATGTTAAAATAAACATTGATATTTGTCTTTTAGTAAAACGCTTCATAGAGAAAAGATTATATTGAATGAAATGAAAATACAAAATATTTGATACGAAATATAAATGAATGTCGTGTATAAAACAATGTATGTCTCTATGAAAGGAGATTGAGATAAATTCCCTTATGCTATGTCCGACATGACCTGTTAGTTATTTAATCTACTAAATAATAATATAAAGATAATTTATACTTCATAAAAACCTTTTTCATGTTTATTAAACCCTTATTATAAATTATTATCTTCTTATAAGCATTATGTAATCATTTATGTTAATAACGGTCGTTTTGTCGATATTTGGTACTTCAGTAAAAAATGTACGTTTTATTATAAAAGTTGTTCCTGTGGTCAAAATTCCAATATCACCAGAATTATATTCATGATTTAGATATAATATATATCATATATATATAGTATATATATAATAGTACAAAAATTTGGAGATATGAAATGAAATTCACTGCTCATGGAGACGGTAAGTCGTACGTACGCAAGAACGCTACTTCCATTTCTATTTCACAATTACAATGGAATGAAATAATAATGATAAATTGTTATATTATAATCCCAGTATAATATCATATATAATTTCATCAACTCCATCCTTTTTACATTACATATATGTCATGAACGAGTCATATAACTTTGTGGGGGTGGTAGTCCACATATTCTCAAATGAAATTATCACGTTTACTAATTATAAAAACCGTAAAGGTATTATATAAATTAAAAATAAATAATTATGGAGACAATATAAATATAATATATATCACATATAAATACATTTACACCATAATTTCCACCATGAGAGGTAGTAGGATATAATCGAACAATCATTATTTCGTGTGGCGTTAGTTCACCATCCACAGAAACAGAATGTGATTTACCCATTATAAGAAGGTGTGTGTAGGTGTAGTTCGAATCACTATCATAAAAACAAAATTTTAAATTTATTATACTATATTTTTATAAAATAAATGAATAAAAAGATTTTAGGGAGTTGGATATGTAAAATAAATGAAAAGAATAAATGATAAGAAGTTAACTTTAAATCAGGTAACTCCCATTGTTTTGAACTGAAATGATTTTTGAAGTGCCTGATGACTAAGGTATGGCTTCTAGTTGTATGATAGGGATGTAAAGGGATTAATTCGGTAGAGGATGGTTCAGCCATGTGTCTTGATTTTTTTTATTATTGTGTTGGAGGTGATAGTGTTTTATAGGGGGTTCTTTCGGAATTTTTGATAATATAATTTAATTATATACTGATTTTCGGTTTCTAAAGGTCCAAAACATATTAAAGTCGAATATAAGATGTATCTTATTAGAAATAAAATAATCCAATAATAATTCGATAGGTTTTAAATTTTTTTTTCATTTTTATAATTTTGTCTTTTTAAATCATTCATTAACACGGTAAACACTGCCTCACTATTGTGTCATAAATACTTTTATTTATTTGATGCCAAAAAATTATAAAATCAAATACCATGATGTATTAAATTATTTTATATTTCATATGAGTATTCATATTTGAAAATATAACTTATATAATCCTATGTATAAATTGATTTATTAAATGATATATGTTAATCTCATTTTTGACATTACATTAAATTAATTAAAATTAAGTGTCATTATCAATCTTAAGTAGCTCCATAGGGACTAAATCTCAACCCAAAGATTCCCATTGTCTTAAATATATCATCCAATAGGATTAGGTCACATGTTATAGAGATTTAAAATTATTATAATATCATTTTTACCTTGAATTACCTTATTTACCATTAATCGTGGTAAATAAAAGTCAAAAGTTTCTATTTATCAAAAATTATCTTCATGTTATTTAATGCCATTTTACATCAAAATAACAACCATTTATGTCGAATTTTCAAAATTCAATTCATAGAAGTGGTAAAATTTCATATAAATAAAATAGCATGTTTTTAATTACTACTTTGTGTTTTCAATATTCATAAAACATTGACGGTTTTCCAAAAAATATCAAAAAACCTTCCTAAGATATATTTAATATTCTGAATTAAAAATTGATTTTTATTTTAACAAATAAAAAACATATAAGTTATATTAATAAATTTAAAATTAATTCTCTTCGTCAAAAAAGGCATGTTTTATGAAATAATAACTATCAAAATATTGACACTTGTTTATGTCCAATTTTAAAGAGAAATTACTTCCATTGACCAACATTGGATTAATGGTAAAAATAAAATCTAAAAAACATGAAAACCATTTAAAAAGGTAATCTATAAATTTAAATAAATGAGATTAAAACTCAAATTTGATTTAAAATACAACATTTTTCACTATTCATTAAAAATTGAATTATATCAGAAAAATACCAAAAATTTACCCAATGTAAATTTTGATGTTCATATTCTAAAGAATAATTTTTTTGTCATGTATAACATATTAAGTGACCAAAACATTATTTAAATATGGTTCTCCATCAAAATGTGATAAATCAACCTTTTAATGAATATTAGAGTATTTCTGCATAAAATTAGATTCTTTCTTATTTTAAGCCTCTAAAATTTATCAGATAAATGTAAAAACATATAACATAAATGTATAATCTTTTTTAGTTAGTTTTTTCCTTCAATAAATTAAAATGTCTAGGAATTAACTACTATTTAAAATAAATTTATATTATTATTTTTCAGTATCACTCAGTATTGTGTGCAACGGATGATTTCAAAACAACCTATTATTGCATATTGGGTAGGCTATCGAATATTACATCCCATTTAAGGTAAAATTAATATTTAATTCAAAATATTAATAATTATTAAAATGTATTATTATTTATTTAATTGGGATATTGCATCACATGTACTGAATCCAGAGGTAGCATAGTTGGAAAATGATTTCTCTCATGATGAGCATCCAGTGATGATCTTGGACCTTAGAGATAATGTCATAAAAAAAGTAATCACATGGTAAGATAACAATTTTGAAACAATATGTATGCATAGAAAAAATATGAACTAGAGTAAGTGATGAAGGATACAATCCCTCACTTGTTTTCAACAAAGAATATTAAAAACAATGTGCTTGAATTTTCATAAGGAGTGGAGAATGCAAGCACCGAAAATATTAATAATATTATTATAATAATTAAATATACTATAAAACAAAAAAACACTCTAATAACACAATAAAACATCATAAATGAATAATTCATTATATTTGAGGCATTTCTAGAAATTAAGGAACCTATCTTGATGGAATTGTAACAAGACCCTTAGAATAGTAACATGACCATTAAGAATAGTAATTTGGCCAACAGAATAGTATCCTCATCAATGAGACTCTAAATAATATTTACTAATCTTATAAATGGTAATATGATATAATTATATCATAGTATAATTAAATAAATATTTTTGAAATTAATAATTATTGGTGGTATTTTTATAAGAAATAAATTATTAGCTATAATTTTTTAAATAATAACATTATTTCAATGAAATTTTATTTTTATATATAATATTCATAATGTAATTTTTTTTCTACTCATTATTTTATAATTTTGGGAGACCTTAATTAAATTTTCAAATTTTCAGTATATAGGTTATCATATTCAAATCAATATATTCCTAACAAATGATTATTTAAACTATCCATTAATTATATCATATATCGAAAATATTTTCCTAAAATTGAGTTTATATTTTTATTATACACATCATATGATTTATAAAGTGATTTGTTTATATAATTCTAAAAAATTGGAATTTTTATGAATAGTAATATCGGTAAATATATATATATATATATAATAATAAGATAAATAAATTATTAATTGCATCATTTCATATTTAGTCAGAAAAACCTATAACTACATTTAGTTATTTTAATACGTTAAGTGATAATGATTAATCTAGATGTAGTATTAATAAAAAATAATTAACTAAGAAATAAAATACTAAAAATGACCCTCTCTTTCCCTATAAATACAACCCCTCACACACTCTTCTCCTAAAACATAAATTTACATTAATATTGTCCAATTTTTACCCAATACACTTCCTAAGAACCTAACCTATGTCCATTATCAATTATCCTCATAAAAGACCCAACACATTTCCCTATAGTGGTTTGCAATGTGGAGAAAATCAAGAGGTAAAATCCTCTTTCTTTTTTTAACTTCTTTAAAATTTAATTACATTTATTATTCTCTCCTCACCTACACATATGAAAAGTTTTTGATAACTCCAATAAATATTTTATATTTTAATGTTATTATATTAAATTTATAATTAAACGTCAAATTGATTACCATTTTTCTTTCCATTTGAAAAATTAAAATATCATCCATGATATGTTGATTTTCCACCACCATGGATGATGAGTTTTCATTTTCCCCACTTACGTTATGGAAAATCATAATACCATTATTATGAGTAAATTACATTGTATTCTAAATATATATAATTATATATTGTTCTGAAACCGACATAGAATCATGATGTTGAACAAATGATATAGGCTCATAATGGTTGTAAAGATCAAAAAAATAAATTAAATCATTCTCACTAATGATCTATTTATAAATTAAACAACATTATATATAAAAATGAAATATACAGGTATTAAAAATAAATATTTTCACTAATAATATGTAATTTTAATTTTATAAATTCATTCTCATCATACTTGATCTCCCATAATAATACACAATTTAATTGATCATGAAATCACAGAAAAAAACCCATCGACTAATGATATTGAACAATAACTCATAAAAAGGACATAAATGTACATAATTAAACTAAAATAATTAAAATACTAATGATATTTTTGTAGAATTGTTTTAATTACATTGATTATATGATATATTAATGTGAAAAAATAATTTTTACATAAGGTACGGGGAATTGTGAAACCCAACTTCATTTACATGGGCTTTCCAACATTCACCCTATATAATATATGGTTGTCGCATTATTGTTCCTTAAATATAATTTCATCATTTTTTATTCCATTTTATTTACTAGTATATACATTATGTAGATAATTTTTTATAAATATTGACAATATATTTCAAAAATAAACCTTCTTTCTAAAAAACACATCTTCTAGTGCGATTGTTTCTTCTTCACTAATGATTGATGATTA
Source organism: Viscum album (assembly GCA_963277665.1). NCBI lineage: Eukaryota > Viridiplantae > Streptophyta > Magnoliopsida > Santalales > Viscaceae > Viscum > Viscum album. Next base: position 1,667,214,237 of record OY728137.1, read on the forward strand.
TTATACCAAGTATGTTACGATGTATTTATTTTTACAAACATAATTTTTATTCTTTAATTTATGATTTTTAAAATTAAATCCATTCCTTTCAATGGGTTATTTTATTTATATTATTGATATACATTCGTTATGGAATGCATTAATATGTAAAAGTTATGAAGCGACATGTTTTCCTATAATTATATACTACATTTAAATGTTATTATTTGATAGGTTCGCACATAATTAAATATAACTCCAATGCATTGGGTAATTTGATGTATCTCTTTTGCAAAATTGAAATTTTTTTTAAGCTTGATGTTATCTTTTTTCAATACTATGTGTGGTATTTGACCAATAAGACATTATTTTTCATTTTTATGGACTGTCAAATTCTTTGACATTTTCTATTTTTCTCAAATTATTATTAATATGATTATTTTTCATATTTTATAATCATTATTGTTATTCTCACACTTGCTTCATGTGTTTTCTTCCTCCTCATATAGGGATTTTAGCTCACCAATTTTTCTGATTTATATCATGATGTCAATACTTGTACTATGGAGAACATAAGGGCTAATCAAAATCTAGAGAATAAGGACCTAAATTATGATTATGATTTATTATGTAAATCATTTTTTGTACTTAATTTCTCTATGATTGTAAACCTTTAGATCTAGGATTTGTAACTCTTTTATTTCATTTATCTTCAAAATGACGTTAGAAACAGGTACGAAAACTATGATTTCTATAATACTTTCCTCTGAATATGGTTTCTTGACCCACATAACATGCAACCGAAAAAAAAATTACTCCATGATCCCATGAAGCATTTAAACTAGGTCCATAAAGTCTATAAAAACCTACCACACATCTCAAATAAAATCTGGAAAATTTTCACCCCACATTCATTCAAATACAGATGTGAGTATGACCATCAATTTAACATCTAATATATGTTTACAAGAACCAGTTCTTAAATCCAGTTGGTCACATGACTTCAATATAACATCCCCACAATCCTGAGGCTGCCAACAATAATTGAGGATCTAATATTTTCCATAAGAAGACTATATCATCTTTTTTCAGAGTAATTATAGTTGAAATAAATAGTAATAATCAAATGTATAACTAAATGATATAACATAGTAATAATAGTACCAATATATAATGATGACAAAAACTAGAAATACAATATCAAAAAAAATAGTATATATTCCAGGATATTGTGAATTCCATGTGTCAAAATTTAATTTAAATGTAGATACATTTACAACTCCAAAGTAGGCCCTAAACAATGTCAGGTTCTCTTATCCATGCTATATCCCCAAAACAACCATTTAACACCAGGACATTACCAATTCCATGTCTATAAAACACAAATCATATTCATGTACCAATCATGAATTCAAATTAGGATGTGTGAACATAGTAGGCCACCACCAATGGTGTCTAATAAACTATTAATTCAATAACATTTTATACAGTTGAATAAAAAATATAAAATAAATAAAGTAATCAGTTTACATTTATCCATTTATATTTATTTTTCCACATACCTCACATGTTCCCGTGGACACCAAAACTCATATTATATTACCATATGTCATTGTTACCATTTATTATTAAATAATTTAATGACCATGTATCCATTCATAAAAAATAACCTAATGACCATGTCACCATAAAAATTAAATAACACATCGTTAAATGAGTACGTGAGAATTCACCATACTTTGATGAATTTCTATTTTACCATTCACCATTTTATAATTCAAAATTGATTGAAAATGATTCCCTTCATATTAAATGGCATAATTTCTATGTTACCATTCACCATTAAACAAAACTTAATTGATTCAATAATTAATTTTCTTCACAATACACATTAATAACTCATTAATGGGATAAACACAACATTTCAATTAACTAACTCAAAAATGAACTAATTACCATAATATAACTAATTTACATAAAAATTAGTTAATCAGAACTATTTATGTAGTTAATCCAAAAATTAACTAATCATATCAAAAAATTTGATTAATTCAACAATTAATTAATCCCAAAAAAGATTAATTAATTCAACATTTAATTGATCACTTAAATTCCCCTACATAATACCAAAAATAACTAATCACATTAACAACACTATTTTATTACAAAATTAATTAATATCATACAATAGAGTTATTATGTTACCAATTAATTAATTACATCACTTTAAAAAATAAATATAATTATCAATAACATTAATTAATTCATATTTTATTTTTTTCAAATAAATCCATTTAATTAATTCTGCAAATAATTGAAGACATTCATAGATTTAATAAATTCATCAATTAATTAATCAAACACATTAAATTTTATAAACACATCAATCCACATTAATTCATTCATCAATTAATTAATCTAACACCTTCAATTGCACAAACACAATGGTCCACATTTAATAATTCATCAATGAATTAATCTAACTTATTTAATTATATTAACACAACAATCCCCATAAATTTATTCTTAAATTATGTAATCTAACTAATTTAATTTCATTAACAAAATTTTCCCAATTAAATATTTCTAAAATTAATTAATATAACTCATTAATTTTTTTAGAAAAAAAACAAACTAATTAATTTTCCAAATAATTAATCTAATTAATTCATTTGAAATAACACAATGATCCACAATAATTATATTTCCGATTACCTAATCTCACACATTAATTTTCATCAACACAACAATAATAATTAATTAATTCACGAATTAATTTATATAACTCATTCAATTTTATTATGATAATGATCTTGGTTAATTATTATTCTTGTTAATTTGTCTAACTAATTGATTTTAATTAACCAAAAAAACCATTAATTAATTCCACAATTAATTAATTATACTAATTAATGTGTATTAACCCAAAAATATCAATTAATTTAGTAAATATTTAATTAATATATCTTGTTTAATTTCAGAAACACAACAATCCTTATTAATTAATTCACCAATTAATTAATAATATCAAATACATTAGTTAACAATAAAATTAATTAAACACATTAAACCCCCATCAATTAATTTTCCAATTATTTTTCTTTATTAATTCTATTAAATAAATCCAAATAAACTAATAACATTACACAAAGAAATTCAGTGTTTAAGTTGTCAATTTCATTAGTCTCATCATTTAATTCAAAAATGAAATAGACATGCTACTTCATGTAATTGATTTAGATATTAATTAATCACTTCAATCCTATAATTTAATTAAACAATAAAATAATAAAATTTCATTAATTTATAAATTCCAAAATTTATTAATCATATTATTTATTATACAATTAAAAAATCACATTACATCCACTAATTTTTTCAAAATTTAATTAATCACATTTATCTTATTATTTAAATCCTCGTTTGAATTATAAATTTTCTTATATTAATTATTTAATATCTACTATTGTTTTTTTACATAGTTTTATAATAAATTTAATTAAATTAGTTAATTTAATAGTTAATTATTCCAATTCAATCATTTCACTAACCCCAAAATTAATTCTTTAATTAATTATTACAAATCACTCAAATAAATATCCTGAATTCCCAATTAAATATTTCATTGTTAATTTAACAATTAACTTTTTATTTCAATAATCCTGATTCCCTTAGAATTAATTCAATAATAAATTTTACTTAAAAAATAATATGAATATCCTGAATTTGGTCATCTAATTTAATTAATTAAATCCTCAAATTAGTTAATTATGATCATGAATGAAATTTGTAAACATACAATAGGTATTATATAGTTACATACAGATAATTTCAATGTAATCATTAGGATTTGAATTATATACCTAGTACCATGAAAGTTGAGGAATCAGTGACAAAACCCATTCTTCTACGGTAGCGATCATCTTTCGATTCCACTTAACAAGAAACAAATAAATAATTTGCAATGGATATAGAATTATAATAATAAGAAAATTTAATAAATTATAAAACTATATCCATATATATATATTATCTAACATGAATGTGATTTCTGATAAAATAAGACACTCATTAATAATCAACACAGGACCTATAATGAACAGGGAGGTGCACGGAGGGTCCTCAGACGATTAAGGTGGTGCGTAGAGGGGATTATGTACTAGGTGATGGTGCATGAAGGATCTGAAATGGATTCAGAGGTCTTAATAGTTCTTTCAATGTAGGGGAGGTGATTTTTTATGGATACATGATTTTTTAAGGTTTATACATGAAAACATCCCATTTTTTCCAAATTTTCTCGAAACATGATATGGCCAGCTTTTAAAAACCAATAAAAAAATTTCACATCTCTTAATTTAATTTCTTTAATGGTTTACATATCAGTAAATAAAATTTTTTATTTATTGACATGTGGAGTAATACAAATTCATGTCATGCCTACATGTGGTGTAATTTAAATTTGTTACACGTTTTCATTTTGTGTAATTTAAATTGGGTGAATATCCACAGATGGTGTAATTTATATAAAGGGTGTGTAAATTTTAGAAGGTGTGAATTAATTTTGAAGATGAAATAATTTCATAGGGTCTACCCAGAACAATTCACATAATAAATAAAATTGGTTATGTGTATTTGTTTTGTAGCCCAAATGTGCCACATAATCCTACTGCATGCCATGAAAATGATGTTATCTTACAATCTACCTACTTTATAATATTTCTCCCTCCAGATATACTTCGATGTATCTCTAGGATCCTATGTCTAAATGATTGGGTAACTCAAACCACATTTCTTTTTATCTCACCCATGTTTCCTTTTGAAACCGCCCATGTAACCATAATATATAAATTTTCTTCAAGGTCATTCTCAATAACACATTCTCATTATGATCTTACACACGTACTGGATTCTTCTAAAAGGATTCATCAACCTCAAGCTCAACTTCGACAACTTACCTAGCATGTTTCCCAACTCACTATTCACAACAACTACATTGATACCATCCCACATTGGCATATATCCATTCCATCAAATCCCCCATGGAAAAATGTATATCTTCCATCTTTAAGTCACACATATCCATTATTGAAGGTATTTAAACATTCTATTTATAAGTTTATCATTTCTAAACTATTGATGACATACATCCCACCATCAATATCACATATGTCACTTCATAAGAAAAACTCTAAGGTGATGCATATCAATCCAAATCACATTCATGTAGCTATAGGTTAATCAAGAGAATTCATAGAATATAAAATATATTGTAATGGTAGGGTACATGGTCAATAAAATATAAAAGTATGATAAGAAATCATTATTAAGACCACCCTAAATCTTTCCACACTGATGTTACCTCCAACTACATAATCTCATTTACATGTTGAAAGTCATAGTGTTTCTTTTTATCCTACGTCTCATCATAAAACATCATAAACTATATGGTCCCTAACATAACTCACAACTGAGTTCTCTAACATGGAAATTCTCTCCCCAAAAAACAACCACATTCAGGTCCTAATAAACAACCCAAATCAATCTCATTTCCCAAAGATAACATGATTTATAATACGGATCTATAAAAAATCATAACAAAAATTTCCCACATTTACCTAGTGCACTATAAAAACTAAGTCACTATAATTATCCATATAATCATACAGCCAAGTCAAGGATAGAAATGGTAAAATAAATCTAATTTAATTTTCATATTAGACTACCAACCATTCAGTTTTTTTATCATTATCAAAATTCTCAATTTCACATTAGGCAATTTATGATTTCAATCTCAAATGAATGGGTAATCAATCCAGGTTCAATAAAAGGCCCATAGTTACTTTTCTTGTGTGTGATAGAAATGATTCATCTCAAAAATTAATCCTTAGTTACTAGAATGATGAATGCTAAAACAACTTCACTTCCATACTAGACCACAAGTCAAAATATAAAAAAATCATATAAACAACAACCTAATATCACCACAAGTGTTTCATTAGAGGAGAAATAATAATAGTAAATACCTCCAAATTGAATAAAAATCCCACCTAAGGTACATGGTTTCTCCCAGATACATGGGGTAGCTACCCCCATACACAAGCACAAAACCATGGTCGGACTCTTCTTTGTATCTTACATAGAATTCAAACAAATTATTCCAAAATAAAAAAAAAGTAAATTATACTATATTTATATATTTAACAACCCATCCCAGGTTCCATGCACGAGTTCCATGAGTTGGTCGGTCAAAAGACCTCAAGCATGCCTCCCCATATGTTAGAGACAACTAAATAGTAGTGAGGGTATAATATTAGTCATTGGGTGACTAAACCCTATTTTTTCAGATTAATACACAATATGAAATATATAACATTAATCAAAATAATAAGCAAATTATATAGTAGATCCAAAACTATACCAGTATCACATGATGAACAAAATTGAAAAACAATATCAAAACTGAATAGTAGACATGTCTTGATTATGTACATGACCAGTGTCAAAATGTATCTCTTATGTAAATAAAATTTAAACTCAAAAATGTGCCATGAAGCTTTTTTTATCCCTCATCCATGATCCATCTAGAAAACAACCTTCTAACATAATTCCATTTCTATTTTTCTATCCAAGAAAAAATAAATCTTATTTGGATACCAATTATGAAACATGAGAATAGTGTTAGTGGGACTATATAAGACATAAAAATAGAATCTAAAACAAAACCTAGTAATTAATAGTTTATTTCATTGTAAAAATAAGAAACTACAATTTATAATGTAATAAATTTATATTATTTTATTTACTCTTAATTTAACCACATAACACCTTGGTTCTCGAGGACATCTGAACTCAAATCATATAACAATATTTCATTATTACCATTCAATAGTATATAATTGAATTTCCTTGTTAGAATTTATAATTCTAGGAAGAATTACAATGTAAAAATTCACTGTTTAATATTACATCATTGAATGGTCATGTTACCATTTATAATAAATTGTCGAATATCCATGTTACCATTCACAATTTTAAAATTCATAATTGAATGAGAATGAAACAACTCAAAATTCTTGGGAGAATTTCAATGATACCATTCCCAAGTTGAAAAATCATAATTGATTCGCCAATTTATTGTCCCTAAAATTTCATTTACTAATTCAAAAATTAGATAAACACAAAATTTATATTAGCTAACACGACAATTAACAAGAAAAATAATTTACCTTAATTAATTCATAAACTAATTAATCACTTCGATTTCTAGAGTAAATTCAAAAAATAACTATGAAAATAGAAAAAATTAATTAATTAATTAATTAATTAATCGCATTAAAAATTTAATTAATTCAATAATTTCTTATCCACTACAATTTTTGTAGTGAATTCAAAAATTAACAAATTAGATTAGTAACATAAATTAAATTTATAGTAAAATAATAATGATAAATACAATAATAAATTCCTCAATTAATTAATAACATCAATAGAATTACTCAATTGAAAAATTAAATTAATACATTAATAACATTAATTAATTCAACACTTAGTTTATCACATAAATCCCATTAATTAATTTTTTAATTAATTATAAATATTTATCCATTTAATTAATTCTTAAATTAAAGAATCTAACATAGTAAATTGCGTAAATAAAATAGACCTTAACAATTAATTAATCAAATCATTAATATATCACATTAAATTACATAAACACAATAATCCGCAATAATTAATTATTTATATAATTAATCTAACTCATTTAATTTCATTATCACTACAATTCCTATTAATTAATTCTCAAATTAATTAATATAACTTATTTAATTTCACTAACATAAGGATCACCATTAATTAAAATTTAAATTAATTAAACTAACTCATTCATTTTCATTAAAAAACAATCCCCATTATATAATTGACCAATTAATTAATCTAACTCATTAATTTTCAATGAAACAATGATCCCTATTAGTTAATATTCTTACTAATTAATTTTAATAATTAATTTTCATTAATAGAACTATAACTATTAATTAATTAACCAATTAATGAATCTAGATCATTAAAATTAATTAACACAATGTTCCCCAATGATTAATTTTCTTAATAATTAATATAAATAATTAATTTTTATTAACACTACAATTCCTATTAGTTATTTCACCAATTAATTGATCTAACTCATTCATTTTTATTAACATAATAAAAACCATTTAATAATTCACCAATTAATTAGTATAAATCATTTATTTAAATAATAACAATAATAAATATTATTTAATTTCAAAATTAATTAATCATTTCAAATCTATTAATTATCCCACAATTATATAATCACCTCTAACCACCTTTAATTTATTCTCCAAATAATTTTCCATTTCAATTACAGCATTTAAATAATAAATTACTAATAAAAAAATTCACATTAATTAATTCAGTAATGACTTAATTCCATAAATCCCATTATATATCTAAATGATTAATTAATAATATTACAACCATTATTTCATATATCTACTAATTAATCCCAGTAATCCCATTATTTAATTCAACAATTAAATAATCACATTTCTTCAAGTATTCAATTCTTAAATTAATTAATCCGTTTATTTAATTGAAAAATGAATTAATCACATTACTGAAATTATTGAATTATTCAATAAATTTTTCTCATCAATCCCATTATTTAAATCAAATAAATAATTAATTGAATTACAACCATTACATAGTTTATTAGTTAATTATTTTAGTTATTTAATTCCATAATTAAATAATGACATTATTTCCATTGATTAATTCATAAATTAATTATTCCAACTCAATAACTTCAATGACCACATAATTAATTCCATTTTTTTCCTCCTCACTCTAATCAACATCCCCAAACCCCTGCACAAAATTTTATAATTAATATTACAAAAATCATATAACTCATTAATCCAAAATCACTCATAATTAAATTTTCAAAATTCTTTATCCCATTATTCCATATTTTAACATATTTCATAACTTATTAGTTTATGAAATTAATTAATTTTATAAAGAATTAAATTTTATAAAATATAATAGTATATTCTATTAACTGAAATTGTGATTTGAATATTTGACATATTGACTACCTACATGGAATGTAGTTTAATAGGTGAAAAAATATTATATATTTGAAATAAATAATATTTTGATATTCCTTTCAACAAGAACCAAATATGTTCTAAATTTTTTAATTTTTTAAATATAATGATTATATAAGATATTAACGTGATAAAATAATTTTCACATAAAGTATAGGGAATGTTCAAACCTAACTCCGTTTCCATGGTCTTTCCCAAATTCACTATGTTTTAAGTATGGATGATAATTTATTGTACCTTAAATATCATTTTGGGTTTTTTATTCCATCTTAAATACTTGTATCTAAATTATTCATAAATTTTTTTAAAGAAAAATTAGAATATATTTCCAAAAAAAATATATTCTTTCTAAAAAACACATAATCTAGTGAGATTTTATCTTCTTCACTCATAATTGATGATTATTATTCCAAGTATGTTACTATGTATTTAATTTTATAACCATAATTTTTATTCATGAATTTCTGATTTATGAAATAAAATCCATTCCTTTTGATGGGTTATTTTATTTCCATTATTGATATACATTCTATGTGGCATGCATTAATATGTAAAATTTATGATGTAACTGATTTTCCTCTAATTATGTACTTCATTTAAAAGTTATGATTTTACAGGTTCACACATAATTATATAGAAATCCAATGCACTGGTTAATGTGATGTATCTCATAAGAAAAAGTTAAATACTTGTTTGTTTGATGTTATCTTTGTTCACAACTATGAGGAGTATTTGACCAGTAAGACATCATTTTTCATTTTTATGGACTTAAAAATTCTGAGACATTTTCTAATGATTTATCTAATTATTATCATTATGATTATTTTTCATATGTTATATTGGTTATTATTATTATCACACATGTTTTAGGTATTTTATTCCTCCTTTTACTGGGATTTTAGCTAACTCCTTTTTCGGATGTATATCTTGAATTCAATACTTGTACTATGAAGAACATGTGGGCTAATCAATAGCTATATAATAAGGACCTAAATTATGATTATGATTTGTTCTATAAATATTTGTACGGATTTAATTTCCCAAAGGCATAAACCTTTAGATCTAGATTTTTTAACCCTTTTATTTCATTTATCATTTAAATGATGTAATAAACAGGTTTGAAAAGTATGATTTCAATAATACATTCCTCAGAATATGGTTTCTTGACCCACATAAATATTAACCCAAAAAAATTACTCCATGATCCCATAAAGAATTTAAAACAAGTCCATAAATTCCATGTAAACCTACCACACCTCTCTAATAAAATCATGACAATTTTCTCCCCTCCATCATTAAAATACAATTGTGAGTATGACCATAAGTTTAATATCTAATCTTTGTTTCCATGCACCGATTCCCAAATAATGTCGGTCACATGGCCCCAATCTCACCTCCCAAGAATCCTAAGGCTGCAAAAAATCCGTGAGGATCTAATATTGGCCATAGGAAGACTATATCAAATTTTTTGAGATTAATAAAGGAGTTGAAAAAAATAATAATAATCTAATGAATAACCAAATGATATACCATAGAAATAATAGTACCCGTATATAATGATGACAAAATCTAGAAATAAAATATCCAAAAATAATATTATATATTCCATGATAATGTGAATTACATATGGCCAAATGAAATTGAAAAGTATATACATTGATAACTCCAAAGGAGGCCCTGAACAATGTTAAGTTCCCTCACCCATGCTATATCCCCAAAACAAATATCTAACACTGGGACATTACCTATTTCTTGTCTATAGAACAAAAATCATATTCATGTACCAACCATGAATTCCATGTATGCTATGAGAACAACATATTACGCCACCACAAATAATGTTTAATACAATATCCATTCAATATAATTTTATGTAGTTGTATAAAAAATTATAAAATAAATAATGTAATAAGTTTAAAATTATTCATTTACATTTAATTTTCCACATACCACATGGGTTCCCAAGGACACCCAAACTCATATCATATTACTATATTTCATTATACCACTTATTATCACATAATTTAATGACCATGTATCAATTGAAAATATATAGCCAAATGACCATGTTACTATAAAATATTTAATAATACATAATTGAATGAGTAAGAAAGAATTCATAATACAATGTTGAATTTCTATTTTACCATTCACAATTTAATAATACAAAATTGAATGAAAATGTTTCTCTTCATAATAAATGGACTAATTTCCATGTTACTAATAACCATTAAACAATACTTAATTGATTCAGTAATTAATTACCTACACAATTTACAATAATAATTCATCAATGAGATAAACACAACATTCCTGTTAACTAACTCGAAAATTAACTAATCAAATTGATGTAATTAATTAAAATAAAAATTTATTAATCAGAAAAAATTATGTAGTTAATTCTAAAATTAACTAATCACATCAAAAAATTTAATCAATTCAATAATTAATTATTCCCAAAAAAACATTAATAAATTAAATATATTATTAATCAATTAAGTTCTCCTAGTTAATATAAAAAACATATCACATTAATAACAATATTTATTTCAATAATTAATTAAACTCGTAAAATAGAGTAACTATGTTACCAATAAGTTAATCACTTCAATTTAAAAATTATCTAAACACATCAATCAAATTAATTAATTCATTTTTTATTTTATCAAATAAATCCCTTTAATTAATTACCCAAATAATTTAGAACATCAATCCTATTAATAAAAGAATCAATTAATTAATCTAAAAAATTATATTTTATAATAACAATAGTCCTCATTAATTCATTCATCAATTAATTAATCCATCACCTTTAATTTCACAAACACACCAGCCCTCATATATAAATTCATCAATAAATTAATATAACACGTAAAATTAAATAAACAAAACAATACTCCTTAATTTATTCTTAAATTATTTAATCTATCTCATTTAATTTGATTGAAAATATGATACCAATTAATTAGTTTAATAATTAATTAACATAACTCATTCATTTTCATTAGGAGATAAAAAAATTAATTAATTATCAAATTAAATAATCTAACTAACTCAATTACAATAACACATTGATCCTCAATATTTAATTTTCCAATTGATTAATCTCACTCATTCATTTTCATTAACACAACAATAACCATAAATTAATTCACCAATTAATTTATATAACTCATTTAATGGTATTAACATAATGATCCTAGTAAATTATTTTTCTTATTAATTAATATAACTCATTGATTTTAATTGTCATGACCCGTCCCCCGGGGCCTGTGCCCTGACTACCCAATGTCCACCTTCTATAGTCCTGGGGCTGGTGACTAGCACCAATGGTGTAAATCCCTAAAACTGGTAAGGCGTTGTCTTTATAATGTGTAAAAACACACAACAGAGTAAGGTGGAAGCAAAACACTAAGTAAAACTGTTAAAAAAAGGAGTAATGAAAAGTATAGGTGTCAGAAATACAAACCCAGTAGTAAAGTACAAGGAAACTGAAAACAATTACACCAGGAGAAAGGTCAACAGCTTCCAAATCGTCCACTATGAAGTCCTACCTGAAGGGTCGGTACATAGAGCCTTCACAACACTCCATACTCATATGTCTCCTCTATGTACTGTCTCTCTATGTGGTCCACCTCCGGGTACCATCCAGTCCTATCCACCCAGCCATGGCCAGCACTATCCGTTGTCTACAACCAACACAATGAGGTGGGGTAAAAGCCCATGTAGGGGTGAGTATAATGATACTCTGTAGGGACCCTCATACCCTCAAGGTCTAATAAAAATACAACAAGGATAACCCATAATGTATAAAATCAATAGATAACCCCACATATGTATATGCCCATACATATACATAAGTTATCAAGTAATCCATCTCAATCATGAGGTAAAAACAAAAGAAACTGATTCCGCTCAAACCAGGATTTTTATTCACATTGTCAAAACCACGGCTGTTGGAGAACTCTTCCTCTATCTAGTACAGTGGGCTTGCTACGACACCAAGGCGCTTCCCACTATCCTTGGACTGCTGAGGTACTCCTCTTATCTAGTACCACGGGTCTGCTACGTCACATATAAGCGCTCCCCACCATAGGTTTACCACCACAACCAGGTACTCCCCCTTATTGAATGCAGAGGTACTCCTCCAGTCGAGTACCGTGGGTCTGCCGCCACAACCAGGCCCTCCCCACTACGGCCATCAGAATCACTCTGAGTCGATTAGTCAGGAGTTGTCAAGTCTCATCCAGCTACTAGGTCTCTACACTCTATCATCTCACCTCTAGAAGGGTCATCTCCATGAGCTACTAGTAAATACTCTAACTGTCATGATGTCCCACGTAGAAGTATCTCAATGGTCCACCATGTCATAGAGGTCTCAACGCAACAGTCAGTGCAACAATCCGACGCTCGGTCTGTTAGTTATTAGATTTTTAATCCCGGGGGCCCAGTTGGATTTGTGTACGATCCAACCAGACTGTATCTCTACTATAACCTGAGATTCTGTTGGGTATACTAAAAGGGATCGTCGTGCTTCAAGAATATCCGCACCGCTGACGGTTCATCAAACGATTGTTTGGTGCCAATGATATGGACAAAGGATGTAAAGGGTAAGTAGTGGGCCTGAGTCTGGTCCGACTTAGTTGGACCGACCCGGCCTGACCCAGTCTCGGCTGACCCAGTCTAGGTTGACCCGGTCAGACCTATTGGGTCTGGCCCAGCCCATTGGGCGGGCCAGCCTGTTAGGTTGTGCCCGGTCTGCTGGGCCTGACCAAGCAGACTGCGAGGGCGGTTCGTCCCGGAGGTCTCTGCACTGGCAGCTCGGTCTGGAGGCTGGGGCCAGTTCGGCCCACACCATGTTGGGTGCAGCTCATGCGTCTTGGCCAGGGAGGGCGAGCTAGTTCAGCCAGCGACACCGCGAGGGATGCCATTGGCCAGCATGGGAGGTCGACACGACATGCATAGAAACTAAGTCACTCTCATTATCCACAACAATCCTACACCTTAGTTTACATGATTTACAATACAGATCTAAAAAAATTCATAACAATAATTTCCACCTTTTACCAACCACACTATAAAAACGGAGTCACTATAATTATCCATATCAATCCTACACCTATGTAAAGGATAGAAATGTTAAAAAATCTCATTTCAGGTTTCATATTAGACAACCAAATTTTCTGTTTTTTACATCATTTTCACAATTCTCAATTTCACATTAGGTACGTACTCATTTGTATCTTCATAGAATAGGAAATCAATCCATGTTAAAAATATACACGTAACTGCTTATCATATGTGTGAAAAACAGGATTCATCTCAAAAAATAATCCTTAGTTCTTCGAATGATGCATGCTAACACAACTTCACGTCCATACTAGAACACAAGTCAAATATCAAAAAATTATAGAAACAACAACCAAATCACACCACAATTATGTCACTAGAGGAGAAATAATAATAGTAAATAACATCAAACAGCAAAAAACCCACCCAGGGAAAATGGGTTCTCCCGAATACATGGGGTAGCCACCCCATACACGAGCTCAAAACCTTGGTCGGACTATTCTTTGTTTCTTACATTGAATTCCATAAAATTAAGTCAAAAACTGAAAATAAAATTATTCTTTAGTAGAATCTTCTTCCATCCCATCCCAGGTTCCACACACTGGTTCCAAGAGTTGGTTAGTCTAAAGACCTCATACATGCATCCCCATATGTTAGAGACCACCGACTAGTAGTGCAGGTAGAAAATTGGTCAATGGGTGACTAAGCCATATTTTTTCAGAGTTATACACCATCTGAAATATATAACATTAATGAACATAATAACCATATTATATAACATATCCAAAACTATACCAGTATCGCATAATGAACAAAACTGAAAAACAATATCAAAACTGAATAGGAGACATGTCTTGATTATGTACAATCCCAGTTTCAAAATGAATCTCATATGTAAATATAATGAAAACTAGAAAATGTGTCATGAAGCATGTTTTCATCCCTCATGCATGATCCATCAAGAAAACAACCATATAAAACAAGTCCATTCCCTTTTTTTAGTCCTAAAAACACAAAGTATATATGGATACCAACTATGAAAACTGAGTATAGTGTGAGCCTGACTATATTGGCCATATAAAATGGCATCTAAAACAACACCTATTAAATATTATTTTACTTATTAGTATAAGTAATAAAATACAATTTATAAAGTAATAAATTTATATTTATTTATTTACTTTATATTTAACCACATTACACCATGGTACCGAGGACAACTTAACTCAGATCAAATAACAGTATTTCATTATTACCATTCATTAGTATATAATGGAATTCCCCTTTAGAATTTATAATAAATGGATTAATGACAATGTTAAAATTCACCATTTAATAATAGATCATTAAATGAGCATGTTACCATTTATAATACATGGTCGAATATCCCTATTACCATTGACATTTTAAAATTCATAATTGAATGACAATGAAACCACATATAATTCTTGGATGAATTTCAATTATACCATTCACCAATTTCCAAATCATAATTTATTCACCAATTTATTATCCCTATAATTTCCTTTACTAATTCAACAATTAGTTACAAACAAATTTTTTGTTAGTTAACTCGACAATTAACAAGTAAAATTATTAACCTTAATTAATTCATAAATGAATTATTCACATAGATTTCTATAGTAAATTCAATAAATAATGAACAACATAAAAATATTAATTAATTAATTAATTAATTAAGTAATTACATAAACAAATTAATTAACTCAATAATTAATTAACCACTTCAATTCATGTAGTGAATTCAAAATATAACTAATTAGATTAGTAACATAAATTAAATTTACAATTAAATAATCATGATAAATACATTAATAAATTTAATAATTAAAAAATAAATTAAATAATATTAATCATTTGAAAAATTAAAAAATAAATCATTATTAACATTAATTAATTAAAAAATAGTTTATCACATAAATCCCATTAATGAATTCGTTAATTTTTATAATGTTGATCCATTTAATTAATTCATCAATTAATTAATCAAACATAGTCAATTGCATAAATATAACTGGCCCCAATTATTAATAAATTAAATCATTAATATATTAGTTTCAATTAGATAAACACAATAATACTAAATAATTAATTATTTTGATAATTAATCTAACTGGTTTAATTTAATTATCACCAGAATCCGTATTAATTAATTCTAAAATTATTTAATATAACTCATTCAATTGCACTAGAAAAAGGATCCAAATTAATTACCAATCCAATTAAATAAACTAACTCATTAATTTTCATTAAAAAATAATCCCAATTATATAATTGACCAAATAATTGAGACAACTCATTAAATTTCAATGACATAATGATCCCCATTAATTAACATTCTAACTTAATAATCTAAATCATTAATCTTAATCAACGCAATAATAACCATTAACTAATTCACCAATTAATGAATATATATCATTCAAATTAATTAACACAATGGTCCCCAATGATTAAATTTACAAATAATTAATATCACTTATTAATTTTTATTAACACTACAATTCCAATTAATTAATCTAACTCTTTCATTTGCATTAACACAATAATAACCATTAATTAATTCACCAATTAAAAAGTATAAATCATTTATTTATATAACAATAACAATACATAATAATTAATGACCAAATTAATTAATCTTATCAAATCCATTAATTAGACCAACTATTAAATAATATATTCCCACTACATTTAATTAATTCTCCAATTAATTTTCCTTTTCTATTATATTATTTAAATAAAAAATAACTAATCACAATATTCACATTAATTAATTCATTAATGAATTAGTGCCTTAAATCTCATTATATAACTAAAAGATTAATTAATAAAATTACAACCATTATTTCATCTATCGAGTCATTAATCCTAGTAATCCCATTATTTAATTCAAAAAATAAATAATAACATTTCTTCCACAAATTAATTCTTAAATTAATTAATCCTATTATTTATTGAAAATATAAATAATCACATTACATACATTAATGAATTATTCAATTAATGTATCTCATCAATCCCATTTTTAACCCACTAATTAAGTAATAACATTACATCAATTACATAGTTCATTATGTAATTAATCAAAATATTAAATTCAATGATTAAATAATTACATTAATTATATTAATTAATTCATCAATTAATTATTCCAACTCAATAACTTTAATGACCACAAAATTAATTCCAAATTTTATTTTTCCTCCTCACTCTAATCAATATTCCCAAACTCGTACTAAATTTTTGAAAATTAATATTATAATTAATTATATAAATCATTAATCCTAAATCCCTCATAAATAATTTTTTTTAAATTCTTTATCCAAGTATTTCCAATTTGAACATCATTGTTAACTAATTAGATTATCAAATTAATTAATTTTATTTAGAATTAAATTTCTAAAAATCTATATGTATATACGATTATTTGAAATTGCAATTTGGGGATTCCAATTATAGACCACCTACCTGGAAAGTAGTTGAATCGGTGAAAAAAAACTCTATGTATTGTTAAGAAATAATCTTTTATATTCATTTCAATGTGAAGCAAATAAGTTATTATCAGCATATCTAGAATCCAAGGAATAACTGGAAGGCCTACCGTAAAAATAGAGGTCCATATGTCAAATATCAATCATGATATCTCTACTAGATCAATTGGTCTCGTATAAATCATTAAGAAATGACCATCAGTGAAGTGGGATGTCTTCTTGAGGGTCTTTAGTCGATGATGATGAAGTTATATGGGATTTGATCAATAACTGTGGTGTGCGAATGGGCTTCTGACCAATGAGGTGTTGTATGAATGTTATAAAGTGGAGAGAGTGGTCACATAGGTTCTTCAATTGAGTGGGAGTTCGGTATTTAGGGATACATGATGTTTGAGTGCTTATATAAGAGATACCCAATTTTATTTTCACTATTCTCCCTTATAATATCATTGGAATTCTTTAATGAACAAAAATATAATTAAATTTCATGTTGTAAAATTTATATTCCTTGAATATGAACAGGTGTTGTAAATTAATTTCATTGGATCTTTATATGTGGTGTAATTCAAATTAGTTACATGTCTTTATGTGGTGTTATTTAAATCTATAACAAGTATACATGTGGTGTAATTTTTTATAGAGTGTGCAATTTTTTGAATGTGTGAATTAATTTAAGCCATGAAATAAATTCATAGGGTCTGAAAAATAGGTCATGTATTGAATTGGGTCCATGATATGTATAAGTTCTGCAGTGAGAACACATAACATAATCGTATAGAACCCCTAGAAAAATGATTGGATCTGAAAAACCAAGAGTGATAAAGTCAAAATAATCGATCATCCCTTTGAAACCTCAAGCAAAAATTGTTCAAATCTCAATGAACTTTTCGGATCAATACTAGGTACAATTTTTTGTAATACTAATACATTCCAAAATTAATAATACAAGACATTTTTCTTTTGGAATAGAAATGTTATTGATATTTAGATACTCTATGGAGGAGATGATAAGAATCATAAAGAACCCCAAAAAGGTGCAATAATAATTACTTTTAATGATAATGAAAGCATGTAAAAAAATTAGGATAAATGTCTTGAATTAATACATCTCTAAAAATATAAAATATAAATGAATCAAAAAGAATACATCTGTATATCCCCATAACCATACCAGACACATCCCTCTATCCTAGAAAAAATAACAATTCAAATTTTATGGAATATATAATAATTTTTTTAATTTTTCATTTAATTATATATCATCAACCCATTTTCTAAAGATATTTTATAAATTCCTTCTTATGATAAATTATTAAAGGACTTGAAACAATAGAGGAGTACAATGAAATTTTTAAAAAATAATTGACCACATTCTAATTATTTTATTCCATAATCATGGAAAAAAATAACTACAGCCAAGTATAGTAGTACTTCAATTGGATAATTGATTAAAAAAGTATCATTGATGGGTTCTCTGGGATATCCAATTCAAATAAAAAAATGAATTTTTATATGATATTTCATCTTATTAGGAATGTATGAAGAATGATATGATCTAATTATCCTCTCCCAACAATTACTCAATAGTAAGAAAGAACTGATTGAAATTAATCATGGGAGACATATATTCATCACAAGTGAAATTTAAAAAGTTATGTCTCACCCAGTGAATACTACTAATATTATGGATGATTCTCTTTCTTTCCAATGTATATTTCTCACTAAAGTTCGTGATGATTACATGAAAATAGTAGATGATAGTGATACATTAATATTGTTGAAAATTTTAATTGTGCCTAAAAGGATTTTTAACTTCACAAAATGTCTAAAAATGGACAAAATCTATCCACTCATATCCTAGGTATCCAATCTATTGATGATTGACTCAAAATGTTTCCAAGGCTTACTCTTCTGCCCATTATCAGAGATAAAATTTGCACTACTCGTTTTCATCAGCTCTGTATAGACATACACACTAGTGATTATTTTTATGTAAGTACTAAAATGACACATTAAATCAATATCACAGGGAGTTAATGATATCAAAAAGCCACCACCAAAAACTACAAACAACATATTTTACTAGAAGATGGTTTGGAAACTCAATAACAAAACACCATGGCGTCTTATCCTAAAGATTAAATATGATGTTATGAATGATGTATTAAAACTAATAAATAATAGAATAATTATTTAAAACATTTACTGTTATTGTATGAATATTATATCATCAATTCGAATGAAATTTATCTTCATAATTATGTAAAATGAAAATTATGAATAGATCTCAACTCGAACAACCACTATATGTTGAGTATTATTGTAATATATAAGTTTATATATAGATACATGTAAATACAATATACCCCTTCAATTCATGGGTAAAATTATAAAGACACTAGTAGGAAATAAATCTATTTTTTCCTAGATGTAAATTCATGATATAGGAATATTGGTGTATTTTCAACTAACTACTAAAAAACACTATCCACATTTCTATTCGGTACCATCATAATATAGGCTTGTAATTAGAAATGATATATGCACCGAAAACTATTAAAATGTTCTTTATATGTGTATTCCATGATATATATGAGGGATTGTAGTTAACTTTTATTGTTTATTTTTCATTTTATGTAGGATTATTTGAGGTGTGCATTGGAAACCTAGATGTAGTCTACCATGTTTTAATGAAATGTTCCTCGATATAAACAATGGGAAATTACACATTACAGACTAAGGATAGATAGTCCTTGGGAATAAACATCAAATTATTTTAAGGATGTTGAAACATAAATGATAAAATATATCATATACATATATTATATGTCAAATGCTAAAGGCATGTGAAGCTTTCAAGGCCTAATAGGAATGTAGCACCACTTCGTAATTTTTTTTCGAAGAAAGTCACCCTTTAAAACAATATTCTTTAAAATAAACTCCTATTTATATTACTAACAAGTTCCCATGGAAAATAAACATTTTTATGAACTACCTAGTGATCACTGCTATTATAAATTCACAAAAATATAATAAAGACTTCAAGTTAGTGTTCAATGCCTTCAACTTCCATGTAGGTGTTATCTTATGAAAATGATTCTGAAACATCTTCTATTCCATTATCTATATTATTAAAACACTGAATGATTCTTAAGTAAAAAAAACTAAACAAAACAATCAATTATTAGTGGAATACAAATTCCAAATTATTCACTAATACCCAGATATTTATAATTTAATTTTTTATACTAACAATATCTCCATTAAATATTTTGTTTGTTCATTCTATTCCAAACCATTGTTCGTACGGTGTATCCTAGTACATTAAGAGTTATTCATCAACATATTGAACCCTATGGTGATTGATAATAAGGTCACTGATTATTTATCCCGACTCCCACTACCCATCACTAAGGATTATGACTATCATAACACCTAGGTTGACTTCCCTGATGATAATATATTAATCACATAAAAGGAACAGTCGTGGTTTTTTTAAATTTTAAATTATCTCTCCATATGATCACTCTACCAAGAAATATCCTATCAATGATAAAAAATATATTTGGTTCAGGAATCATAATACTATTAAGATGAGGCTCATCATTTAATGTAATGCACTTATGGAATGATGTGGTCAAGGATGATATTCATTGATTATTATACAACTGTAAAATTTCACTAACAATATGGAATCATGTACTATAATGAATGCGGATAAAATCATGTGTAGATATAGTTTTTCCAACACTCAATCATGTTGAATGCAATTCTTCTCAAAAATTTAATTGGTGAAAATGAATTAGCACTATAGTAATGTGAAATGAAATTATCCAAAACGTGATCATGGAAGTCAAAATCATCTATGTTTGGGGAATATATATTATATGGCCATAATATAATTCACATATAATGATGTAAATACTTTTTGTAATTGATTTAATTTTTAAATGGGTTGATGATTAATCCACCACTGATAAAAATGGAAATGATGGAATGAACATATTAATGAAAAACATAATTTCGTAATTTAGATTTGATTGATTTCGCATTAGGGTCAAGGGAATAAAATTATACAATAATGATTCTAATTGATTAAATGATAATTACATAATCTATTGAAACATTGTGACTCTATACCATCGGAAAATAACTTATCGTTTTTAATTTTCAAATAGATAATTAATAGAAATTCCATATAAAATCGAGAACACAAAACTAAATGACTATATACTGAAATTAAAGGATAGACTTTGGTCTTACCACACATGGAACGAAAAACCCAATGACACTACTATGTTCCAACTTGCATACATAATTTAATTCCATTTACTAATGGAATAAGAGAGTCAGTCATAGATAGTTATTATGAAATTAAGTATGGATTCATAAAATATGTGTATTTCAAGATTCAGAAAATGGAAAAAGAATAGGTAATAATAAAATTTTTCATATGATAATTCCAGTATTTTAAACGAAAATAACATGGATTAGAATGATAATTACATCATGAGATGAATAATTATACAATTTATTATGCCCTTTTTATTATATTAATGATTCAGTTTGTTCAATAGGAATCCTATATCAATATTAAAATGACACTTTTAGTTCAAAAATGTATTCCCATTCCAGAACATTGATACTAAAAAAGGCGAAGAAAAAACATTAAAATATAGTTTATAGTCATTGAAAATATATAATGATTCATTATACAAGGGTTGTATCATCACTGTGAGATTGATTTAAGCAATATTGAGTCCAGATCTCGATTTCAAATATAATTAAAAATTGATGAATCCTAGAATAGTTAAATTATACTAGATAGATAATAGACTATATTTCATGAAACAATAGGAAAAGATTAATGGAAAAGACTATGGACTCATTCACACTAAATAATGAGGACGAAATTACTCAACATGTAGTCCATCCATGTTTTTAACATTTCACAATCTGAAAAAATTAAAAAAACATCATTAAAAATCATGTAACATTACATGGTATGAAATTTAATGAATGAAAAAAATGTGATCCTAAGGATCATGATAGAATTACCCCCACAAACACACCACATGTCTCTAATAACCCCTATTATATGTTCCAACACAAAACTCCACCCCATCTCCATTACCTATTCCATTCCTAACATCATCCTTTACCCTCCTTCGATCGTATACAACTCTTACACTCCATCATAACCTCTTAGTTTTGTTTGAAATGGCATGTAGAAAAATATTTTGAGCTCTCCCATCTAATCTTACACCCGTGCACATGGATTCACTGCCAGTAAAGCTACCTAGGGCTGCCACACCTCCATTACCCAATTATTTATCCTCTTGTAGCTCTGAAAAATGCTTATAAACACCCTCATGAATAGTATATTATCATTTAACATATAGTGTCTCACAAGGTGATTCACATCCCCATCATTATAACATATTTCCCCTTTCTGAGTTAGATAAACTAGTATAGTACTACCACCTCCATGAGAAACCAATTTGGACCAATAAAACATCAGACATTTCAATTCTAAAATAGCTCTTGATCATCTCATATTTCATCCACTTCATTGATAGGAAACACCCCTCCCCCATTTTAAAAGTGCATGAGAATACATTTTGTGTTCTATTCAGTGAGTTCTTTCCAGTATTAGATCATTCCATAAAATGATTCATCATATTTATAGGTGGAATTCCCTATGAGATTATTTTCATCAAGAAAGAAGGGGATTCAATATCTATTCATCCATCTTTTCCCCCTCCATGGTAATACAAATCTTCAACTCAATGAATGAATGTGGGAAGCCACCCAATTATGGAGGAGGATCTCCTACGACACACATAGAATCGAAAATTCTTGGACTACAATATAAACATTTATTTGACATGAAGAGATTCATATCCTTCATCAATACTCAACTAATTCTTGACTCTCTCATACATAATTCCATTAGTGTTTTTTTCATATGGACATACTCATATATACTTCAACCATGGGTTGTATAATAATTATAATGGTATTTTATTTCACATTTTATTTTTGGGAACATGATAAGTGGACTCTAGGAAGGATTAGGGATGGATCGTTAATCTCCTATCTATCCAAAAATTTCCTTAATTTTAACACCAAACTTATCATCACATTCCATTACATGATATGGTCAAAAAACTTCCTCATGCATCATGAGATGGGGAAACTGATGTTGGATATTGATATGTACCACCGGTTGCTAATATAAATTGTGAAAATTAATGATTAACATGGCCATCATTACACAAACCCACATATCATCCACACCTCATTACATAGAGATAAAACACAAATCATTGATGATCTATCCAATACCATTATTCCCTAACCCATTACCACACCCATGAAATCCATTGACACCACATGTATCTCTTCTCCTTCCTCATATACCATTCCCATGCGATCTCCCACCAAATCAATTCATTTTGATCTCTATCGCACACATGAGTAAATCATCGGAAACCTAGATCAAATATTCCACCACCTAAGATTCCCATTCCTGGAACCACCATGTTTACCATCCCTACCTCACCACAATCCCTTGGAGGCTCTTATACACTACTTCCTGTAGGCCCTTTGTTGTCCATTCTTTTTTCACCAACCCCCACAAATGAATAGTAATCACTATAAAATAAAAAATCATTTTATACAATATAGTTTTTTTGCATAGTTATCCCAAAGGGGAAAGGTCTCGTCTCATCCACCATATAATGAGGATTCATTCAATGACCATTCTTCTAAACACATGGCTACCATAAAGATTGGTAAATCATCTCCACCATCAATTTGTATAGTAATCATATCTGTGAAACCATAATTGGTTATTAATGATATTATTTACGTATACTTAAAATAAATCAATATGGTAGGATGTATCAACATACAAATGGTTTGAGAGGGTGTTTCAGATGCATCATCTAGAAAGAGTTCCACTAACTCATACTTTTAATTTGTACCACTCCAATGTTTTCTATTGGTTGTGGGGGAAAATTTATTACTTATTTATTTCATTTAACCCTAATGTACCATTAATTTATATATATATATATATGTGGTTTAATTTTTTTTTTATTTTCATTGGGTTGTATTATTTTCATTTTAGTACTACATTACATTATCCAGGTCTGTCTCTTATGAATCGTCCATAGTCATCAATTCACCTTTTACTCCACTATATTACCTCCTATATATGATAAATCATCATATGGAATATTTTTGGAAATATCTTGAGGAGTTTTTCCATAATATCCATTATCAACCTAGAAACCTACTATGGTGAGAACGAATGATATTCCTTATTTTATGAGCTCAATGTTCAGTAATATCCTGAGGTATCCAATCCGAACAAGTTTCCACAAGAGCTCAATGAAACTACATCATTATATTATAAGAGGTTATTGACATATAGTAATACATATGAAAATAAATTTTTTTATTTTCCATTAGTGTGGATGATGAAATTATTGTTAGCTATTTTTTGTAGGGATATAAATTTTATGATTTCATAATTTTTTCGATTTATAATTTTTATTTTTGTTGTTCATTTCATGCCCATAGGTAGTTCCTGAAATTAATTATTTTCTTGTATCATAATTTATATGATCTTTAATAGTTTTCTATTCACTATGAGAACAAATTAATTTCACTTCATTCATCGTGTTTAAACCTTTTTGAATAATGTTTTTACCTGATATTATTTTTCTTTCTGGGAATTTTGATTGAACTATAATTTTAAATCACCATCTTGTAATTTTCTCAATTTAATGACACTATTCACAAGGAGGTATCAATTCCCTACATTAAATTTCATATATCCATTAAAATTTTTTGATACATTATATATTAAATATATCCCATTATATGTTACCAATATATATTAACAGTATATCATTTTATGTTTGGGTGAGTCTTTCTTGTTCTTTATAATCATTACACATGGATTATTTCTTCTCTAGACTATTTATGATTCATTTTTAGTAAAATCTTTATTTAAACCAGAAAAATAAATGCACCATTTTAATTAAAAGATATTATTATTATTATTTTCCCAATCTATGTTTTAATATTATATAGATTTTCATATGATTTTGTTGTTAAAGAATTAAAATAAATTTCAACACTTTTTATATTTCATTTGAAAGTCTTGTTACAATATTTTTATTAACAGAGTTTTTTTAGTAAATAATACATTTATTCAAAATATGATTCTGGATCCATGATTTCATATTCATTTCATATAATATTTCATGAGACACACATGGGGAATGTAATAATGTTAGAACATTCCTTGATATGTTATTAAGGTAATGACTAGACTGATTCATTTTAATATGATTTTTTTAATTCATTTATGATAAATTTTTTCCTAATACCCACCTTATATTTTACCTTATATACAACATTATTTCCATGAATGGTCTATTTAGGATGGATCCATGTCAATTATATTATCCCTTCCAATCATTCTCTTGGAATTATACATGATTATCCTTTGAATAATTTTTGGTGAATGTTCACATCTAGAGGACATGAAATGATAATATTGACAATACAAACTATGAATTTTTGACTATAAATATGATGTGGCCCATCATTACTCCTTGAATTTTTTTAATGAAATAATTTTTAAAAAAATTGGGTTTTGTATTGGGAAGGTAAAAAATCACAATTTTCTATGAATCCCATGACTAATCATATGTTTTGGATAGGGGATAGATTAGATATATGGAATTAATTTGATTTTCTAAAAATAAGTAGAAAAAAATGAAAAAAAAAGAAATATCTTAAATTTTGATAAATATATAATATGTTTATCGATCGAAAATGATTAGTTTTTAGCATGGAAACAATTAGATAAAGGAAGAGTTACTTCATAGCACTATTCACCAAATTCATGAACTATATATTAGAGTATAAAATTGTTTTATCTAGATTTTCACTTTATACCCACCTTATCTCATTAACCCTTTTTTAGTCAATCTAGGTAGTTTTATTACTTGCCTTTATAATTTTTGGATGTATGAACCAATTAAATAAAAGGTTTAGGAACATTTATTAGAGGTATGATAATAACTAATGTAACATTTATACATTGATTGATGAGAGAAAATTAATTGTGATATTACTTAATAATGATTAAATAATTTAAAGAGGAAATATGAAATTGTAATTAAGAGAATAATGACTCTCGATAATCAAATGTACTATGATTAATGACTAATTTTCTCTATAGTATTTATTATTGAATTAATTTCTTTTCTTAATACAAATAGTTTTGTTGTTATAGTTGTAATGAAAATTTATTATTTGAATTTTTTTTCGAATCCCTATTGGCATGCTTTTTGTGGGTAAAAATGATATTTTTCAGCATAATTTCATATGATGATGTTTTATGCACATTTTCGATTCATTTAATTAATGATTATTCATGTTTTATTATATAATGGATTGGGTTAGTTATGACTTTATATCATTAAATCTCTCCAAGAGTCTAATGGAAAATCAATAAAAAATAAAAATAAAAAATTGTGAGATAGATACATAATGTGTTTGAATTATTCACATCATGTCTATAAAGAATATCACATGAAATAAAGAATTTAAATGTCATATAAAGTAAATATTACAAATATCATAAATACCTATCATGTATGATTAGAATACCACTTCTCACTTAATTTCAAGAGAATAAATACAAAGCATGTGGTGAGTCTCTAACACACATCATGAGTCGGTTCGTATCACTGAATCATGATGAATTTACCCCTAATAGTTTGTGGAAATAACATCCATAGATAAATAATTTGATATTGAATAAATAGAGTGATAATGTTATATATTTTATAAATAAACATCTTCTTATGAATCAGATATAGATAGGAATATATTGGTATTTTTTTCAACTTTATTCTCATTCTTTCTTCCCTTTTCCCATCATTTCCATTACACTAAAACTTTTATGTTTTAATTTTATATATTATTTTCATTTAAGCCTTTTTATTTTTTTAATCTATTAATCACCATGTTTATCTATGATGTTTGTTTCAATACCTGTATATTATTTATATTACCACAAAAAAATTATTATGTGTCTTCAAATTCTTTATTTAAACTTCTATATAAGTTTTTTATTTTTATATTGTATCGAATTAATACTCCTTGATTGTTAGTACCTCAATTGTGATCATATTTATTCAATCTATTTTAATAATATCCCAATCATTTCTATAAGTTTTTCTCTGATTTTGATTAATAGTTTCATGATCTTCTTAACCCCATTGGGTAAGGGACGAGAGTAATGGTAGTTTTTATCATAATTAATTTAAATTTAGTACTTGGTAACCATATGGATAGTAATAAGGATATAAATGAATTATTGTATTCAATTATATTGTACAACCCTGACTGTGGAATGACACAATGAATAAAAATCCCCCAAAAAGAGTTGATCCAGAAATAGACATTATCCCATGACATATTCTAGAATATTATATATTATTAAGGAATATAAGTGGTTATCTATATATGAGATTATAAATTATACATGAATACTACAATTGACCCTAAACACTATCATTATCCTATATAAAAACCCAATATAATTAGCATTGATAAAGTCTCAAACACAAATCGATTGATGAGGACTCCTACTTAAATGTTTCAATGATCCTAGTTCATGTCGTCAAGTCTTCCCCTTTGGGATTAAACATGCACTACCACTTAACTACATTGTTTTAGTAAGTAATGTTTATGATTATAGAAATCGTAATCTGATTGTTTCCCATATGAATTCGATAATGCAGGTTGGCATGTCACACTATAACAATGTGTTTATTAAATCCCAAAAAAAAACTTTTAGAACCCAAGAAATAAAAATTTAATTGAATTGGAAAAGATATTCCATGTCAAAAGATTCATATCAAATAATTATCATACTCATGAATCAAAATAATATCCAATAATGTGAAACTAAACCATGTAACTAATAGGGATACAGTGTTCTTCAAATTAATTACATATGAAGGGATTCCCATACTTCCGAATACAACCTGAGACATAATTAAGGTATCATAAATAAAATATATAGAAATATATATAAATATATTATATAAATTCTATATGACCTCTTTATAATGGGGTCATTATGTGAATAATATTCACATTAAATATGAATTATTATAAAAATAAAAAAACCCCAATAAATAAAAATAAATTAATACCATACCACGAATGTAAAATAATAACAGAATGAGAAGGTATAAACCACAAAATTTACTCACAAATCACATCCCATTAAATAATACTTTTTACACATAAATGTTACAAATTAAATACTCATTAAAAACAATTTATAATTTTTTTAATATAATTTTAGTTTCATGAAATCGAATTATTTTATGGAAATTTTTTTAAATAGAACATGTTAATTTTGTTTGAAGTGTAATTTAATTATATAATTTCAATCCAAAATACTTTTTTAAAATAAATATATTTTTATTACTAAATCAATATTCAATTTGAAATTTTTAAAGGAATCATAATGTTAACCAACCTATATGAAATACCAATAAAAATGAAAACAAACCAATCACCAATGTGAATGGGACTCACTATACATTACATATTTCATAAAAATTAAAAATATATAAAATAATAGATATATAATATTAGAACTATATCATGAAATATTCCTCAATATATATCTAAATTTCTATAATTAATCATGCATCTATTAAAAGACACATCCACATATTATAATGATAGTATAATAAATCGATTATATCATATAGTCATCACTAAAAAAACAAATCATGTAACGGAATACATGGAATCAAAATCATAATACCAGAAATAAATTTTATTAAATAACTTTTGGTACATTAAGGTATCGTTAATTTTTATATGTTCTCTTTAATATATATTTTCTTGAATGTCCCAAACCATAATATTTGTCTATGTTAAAAAAATTATTTCTCTATATAACCCATACAATCCTATCTACTTCATAGTTCGAAAATAAATAAACTCTATCAACTAAATACGATGATAAAACAATTCCATGACTGATCCCTTTTGAAGATCCTCATTAACTATCACATAATATGATATTAAAACGTAAATATGATACCGATTATTCCATGGATAGTGAATTTCACTAATATAATTACACAATAATTTAATTGGTAATACACTAATAAATTTATCTGAAAATAAAAAATTCCACCCATCAAATATATATATGTGGTAAATACACAATTCCCACAAAAGCCCATCTCCCCATGGTAATTATTACAACAAAAAAGGTAAATAAAATAAATACTTCTTAGACTCTATGTTAGATACCCAACTAATAGTGGAATAAAATATGCATCATAAGTTCTTATGAAACAACCAAAGAATTCCTTCATCGGGTGAGAACATGTGTATATTTTTAGGATAATATTTATAAAATATTATTGATCATTTATAAAGATATTTTTTTGGATTTATATTCCTATGACAAAATAATAATTATTATTTAATAGTGAATGAAAATTATATAGAAACTATTATTTATTAAAGATGAATATAACATTGCAGATTAATAAAAATGTTACTATTAATTATATCAACTATAATACAAATTTTAATTAAATAATCCAATATGATATATAATTTATTTCTTTATTTTTCGAAAAGAATATAATAGGAAATAAAAAAATATCCATGAATAAATTAACAGATTTTTATCCATCTAAAACAGATCACTGTATCACTAATATTTTTGAACCACAAAGATTATATTAATTATATACTTTTCATTTATATAAATATAAGAGATTGAAAAGAAACATATTCTTACTATAACATCTCAAGTACATCATAATCATAATAGAATCACATCTTCCACATTATAAGAGACATAAAACCACCACTGATATTATATCACCATAGCCACATCCACATCAAAACCATAATAATATACCATAATAAGAACATGTTCAAGTCATGTTTTTTCTAATATTCCTCATAGCCGAAATACATGTTGTTTCCTAAATCCATTAGAACATATATATATATATATATATTATAATAATTAAACATTACCTACCATAAATTGGTTCATAAGTCATAATGTTGATCCACAATAAGCTGCATGAACATATATGTACCAACATTACACAATAATCCATTATATATCATATAATTATATAAATAAATATCTGAATTATAGTGTACAATGGTTGATATGATGTATTAATGGATTAATATTTATGGATGTTATCTTGTTAATATTTTCACTATGCCTTAATCCTATATTTAAAATTTATATATGTCCACATAGTTGAAACATTCAAAATAGTGGATGAATAAGGTAATAAAATAAAAAAATACAAATAAGAATATAAGTAATAAACAAAAAAATTGCGTAATCGCACAAGCAATCGGTCTGGATACAAGGATAGAAAATAATAATATATATGTCTTACTAATTAGTTATAAATAGAAAACTTTATGAAATTTAAAACATCATATGTATTGGTAATGGTCAAAATGGAATAAAAGATACTAAAATTAAATGTTTTATAAAATACATTTCAAATTATTTTAATACAATATAATTACATAATTTCAATATTATTTAATTGTATTATTATTAAATAAAAAAATGAATAATTATCATATGTAAAATATAAAAAATAAATCCCAATAGACATGCAAGATATAATTAAAATAGATACTTCTATATTTATCTCAACTACAACTATGAAAACACAAATTCTACAAGTACATAAAAAACAATAAACTAAATACATTATCCATGAATGCGAAATTAAAAACTAGTAAATAAATTACTCTAAATAGGACAACGATATTCAACATCTCTCAAAATAATTTATCCAAACCATACCTTTTGAGAAATAAAATGGTAAAATATGTAGATTATAAAAAATAATTATAAAAATTAATATTATTATGAAAACAATATATTTTAATTGATAAACCTTGGTTTTAAAATTTAAATGATTATCCCTTCTATATGGTTTTATTATTTCTTTATTGTTATATTTCATATAATTCAATTTCCATTTAAAGTGATGCCCTATGAATTTAAAATAGTAATATCTAATTCTCTATCGTATATAACATCTAAAACATATCATCTTAGGTGATTTGACACCCAATTATGTACAAATTTATTTCTTTTTAAATATATACTATTCCTTATTTAACTCGAATTACACCGAACACCAGTTTCGAATGAAACAATATATTATATGAAAATATTATTATTTAAAAAATACCATTTTAACATAGATGTTATGTTAGTGGATTTGAATAATACTACCTCATTTTTTAATTATATGGTGTAAATATGTATAAAAAAAATTAAATGTTTACATATTCATTATAAAAAATGATTTGAAATGGAATGAAATGTTTTCTTGAAACAAAATTATTTATAAAGGTGGTATAAAAGTGCTTAGTACATACAATTTGAAAATAAATTTCACCAGATATAGAAAAGATATTTTACAAAAGAAAATTCTTTTTTATGTTATCATATAAAAAATATCAAATGGTGAATTTTTTGTTTATTCTAAAATTTCTCATTTATTGATGAATAATGAAAGTATGAGTTTTTATATCTTCATTTTATAATATTTATAATAGTGTTTGGACAAAAATTGAATATGTAAAATGAAATTATTTTTTATCACGATTATGTTAAAATCATGTTTACCTGGAGGGTTAAACTTAGACTATAAGGGTTAAAATGGACTAAATTTATAAAATTATTGTTTTCTGGACATATATAACCCTTATAATTCAATATATTGAATCTAGATTCATTTTTAGGCTTTTGGTATGTGATTTAAGATATATATTTATGGATTATATTAGGAAATAACCATGTAATTTCCGAGGACACATTTTCCAACAAATAAAAGGGAACTACCTTCCCAGACAAATTTACACCACTCAAGCACATTATATAGACCTACACCTAAAAAATTATCTCTTAAAAATCTATTGACATGTTTTTGACATAATGGTCATCCCAAAAACCCAATATTATTGTCCATAATAGGAGATAAAAAGAGGATTCTCAATGTAAAGCTAGTAATCGGAATGATGTTTTATCATTTACATCATCATTTTTTCTATATAAATTATGTATTAATAGTTAAAATTTAAAAAAATTGAATATAAAATATACTTTAATTTCATTATTTTAATGTATTAACCAATATCAATCAAAACTACAATCAAATGGAAAACAAAATGGTTAATTGTGTATACGGTGGACTATAACCTCATGAGTTGATGTATATCGTTTTCTGTCACCACCATTGAGGGCCAGATATAATGATGGATTTGAAATATTTATATGATATTTATTAAATTATTTAAAATTTTCTATTATTATACCTTTATAAATAAATTTGAATTTATAATACATTATCATCAGTTATTTTTATGGAAGATAACCACCTCGTGGAGTGATTTTTTCATTTTCTTTTAATGATTTACATCGAAGGTAGTAAATATAAACGTTTAATGAATATATATGATATATTTTACAAGATAGAAATTATGAAAAATTATTATTTAATTATATTTATCCTTCCACACTATAATGTGATTATATCATCTTTTTTGCGTATATACAACCTATCGTCTCCATAAATCCATATGATTGATATTTTTGTCCAATTTTAATGAAAAATTATCATGACATATATAATGAAAATAATAATATTTATATCATTGATATCATATATGGATATGATTGAACTGTATCCTATTAACATTAACTATAAGATTAGTGGTAAAAAAACTATGATAAAAAAGATAAATTAAGACATGAAACAATTAAAATAATGATATATAATCAAAAAAGAGGTTGTAAAATTGATATAATATGATAATATTTTTATTATATATATTATTATGTTTCTATAATATATTTATTTTATTCATTTATTTTTGATAAATGAGGTTCAAACTAGAACAATGTAAATTATACAGAGAGTATGGGTTTCACTTTGTGGTTTTCCTTCGGTGAGAGAAGAACCATATTGACCAATTATTCCACAATGTGATATATATAATATGAGATTATATATAATTAAGGATGAATATATTATTATCCTCTAGTCATACATGAATTTTTTTTCATGAAATTGTAATAAATTTAGAATTTTTTTAAATCAATATTAATAATATTATTATTTAAAATATAAGTCATTATTTCTCTGATTTAAAAAAAAATCCATTTTTCAAAATATATCATTAAAAATTTTATATTCATTTTCAAATGAAAATATTGATTAATTTATTTATGTTATTATATTTTTTAATATTTTTCGAAGTAATCATGATTTGTTTTTTAAAACATGGCTTGTGTGGCTTTTACAAAATATGTGAAAAAATATATGTCTTAACATGTATGACAAGATATGATCATTCTCCATTACTAAAAACTGGATGTGTTAATTCTTAATTATAAATACCTAAAATATTATTTACAATGAAAATTATTTTCAAAATTTTATGTTAATTATTTTTCCATTTTTACTTTTTAGTGAAAAGGAAATTTTACCCAAAAATAATTGACTCATTTAATTGTATTAATATTAATCAAAAACATTAAACTATTATTTTTATTATTATAATGAATAGTTTAGTTAAATTGGAATAATATTTATTATTTTTATATGTGGTTTATAATCATTTTGAATTAGTATGTAAAATTTTCCTCATATTACACTATATGAATTATGAATAATTTTATCTATTATTTTATGTATTGAAATTACAAATATTTGTTTTTAATATGTTTTTTAAATATTTATTGTTCCACCACTTTATTTTAATGAATTAATTTTTCATATTTAAGTGAAATTTGTGTTTGAATGTTACATATCCTCTTAATTCACATGTTGGAATCTTGAGTAAATTTAGATTTCATATTTTCATGATGTCTTATGATATTATATAAAATATATTGAAATGACTCAATGTTGGTAATAAGTCATGTCATGAGGCTATGATATTATATTAAATATATGTTGTATTATGAATTATATCAATATGAATTGAATTATATATATTTTATGTGATTATTATATTAACTTTAATATCCATTGTTACATATCAAGGTCATCTGATTATTTACATGACAATATTTTATTATATGTTATTTTCACCATATTATGATCATGTAATTAATAAAATTAATGTTGTTTAGTAATTTACCTTAAAATTTTTATTATGACTCATTCATCCATGTCCTATTTTATAATCATACACTTAATGATAATATAATCTCACCACTTTCATATATTGTATATTCCCCTAGATACCAGTATGTGTTTTTTGATTGGTATCAATTGTAACTATAAGGGTAATACTGGTGTTCTTAGAGAAAATGTGTTTTCTTATATATATCATTATATGTCTGGTAAATTTATAGTATATATCTAACCTATAATTTCAACGAAACTATTTGGTAGTTTTTTTTGTGATTCTTTGTATTTATTCCGATTTAATAAAATTACCAGAGGCATTGTAATACTAGATTTGGTGTTTCTTAATCTATAGATATTATTAAATTTTGTATATTAGAGTATACTCTATATAAATCAATACATTGAATAATAATGAATAATCAGAACAACATGGTCATTATTTAATATTTTTGATTACTATTTATGATTTTTTATTTCAATTCTACTTACACATTACATTTATAAATATCAATAATGGATACTTCATATGCCAAAAGGGATACTATAAAATATAAACAAGTCAAAAATATCTTAAGGACATCATAATAGCTTATTTTAGTCATATCATGATATTTTATATATATTATGGAATTTAAGAAATATATATATTATAGGGTGTAATAAAACCTATACAATAATGATATTAATACAATAACTAATAATATTTTATTCCCCAATGCCCCCAAAAATTTTCACACTAATAATATGATAATCTATAAACATATGTTGTAAAATAATGTTTTAGAGAACTACTTCAACTAGAATAATTTATATATATGTATATATATATATATATATATCGATCTAGAGATAAGTGTTTGTCATTTAAATTCGATGTAAAATAGAACCCACTAATTCTCAATGAATATTAAACATCAAGACCATGTAGATATAAAAAACTCACAATAATTTTTAAGGGTAGATTATAAAATATAACAATGAAATATAACATTTAAGCTCATATAATATAATTGGATGGTTTTAAAATAAAATATTTCTGATATTTCCAATCATCTATATTCTTGATTATGGAATGAAATTATATTAATTAACATTACTTTCAAAGAACCCAAATTAAATTTTATTTTGTGTTTAACCAGAATATATTAATT
The DNA here is from genome assembly GCA_963277665.1 of Viscum album. Lineage (NCBI taxonomy): Eukaryota > Viridiplantae > Streptophyta > Magnoliopsida > Santalales > Viscaceae > Viscum > Viscum album. The sequence goes on from OY728137.1 coordinate 1,667,250,356, forward strand.
TTTTTATATGATATGTTTTATAATAGATTTGAAATATTGTATATGGGATTACAAATCCTCTAACATAATGAATAAAAGAAATTAAAATTTTAAATAGTTATAGATGGGTTTCAAATAAACTATAAAATAACATGATTTATGATAATTTGAATTATATAATCCGTTAACATCATATAAAATTACCACATTAATGTTTCACCAAAACATGTGATGAAATGTCATTGAAGATATATATATATATATATATATATATATATATAGCAAGGGAGAAAATTATAGAGGGATAAATAGGGTGGGAGATATAGATATATATTTAATTAATATTAACTAACCTCTATAAATTGGTTAGTCAGTTAACTTATGTGGAAATTAGTCGCCTTAAAAATTAGAATCCAATGTAACTCACATTTTAGTGGAATTGACAATTTTTTCCTAATAGAGATGAAGAAATGAATTTGATGAAAAATTTGACTATTGAGAATTAGTGTTTCACATAATTAATAAAAGAAAATATTGAAATTCATAACATGCCTCCAAAAAAAATGGTTTCATTCTCCCATGATAGATTCCCTTTTTAAATTAGACACAACTAATGGTTTTTAGAACACATATATCATTCCTATATTGTGACAATCAATTTTTCATTCAAAATCAATGAATATAAATAAATAATTTGATGTAAAAATTTATAGTATAAATCTATTAATTTTGAAGATTATATACTAATATTTGGTTCATTAATCTGAAAATAGAATTGTGGACAATGAGACGGTTTCCACATGTGAATGAGAGAATCATATGAATTTGAAATATACAATTAAATTTTGGACTTTTTACATTCATATAATATATAATGAATAATTTTAATCTCTATGCCAGAGGGAAATGGTAATGGTCATTACAGAGGAAGGTGATTATGTAAGGTCCATTCTCTATTATAGTAGTTATATTTATGGGTTATTACCAAACAAACATTTAAAAAAGTTTCCCCACATAGTTAAAAGGTAATTTTAAATGTGTAATATAGAATGTTTTAATTCAAATTTAAAAAATATTATATTATAAAATGAAATTATTTTCCCCTTACACAAGACCTCTATTATACATATACATTCATCATTAGAACATGATAAATGAAAAATTAAGAGATTTAGAAAATGAATGAAAAAAATTCACTAAATATGCATTACACATTAGAAAATAATCATATATCGAATTTATCAAATATATATATATATATATATATAAACTATTATACATAAATAATACTCAAAAAATTCCAAATCCAAAATTTCCATATTGGGTAAATAATAAAAAATATAAAAAAATTAACAACTAATCATTAAATCTTTAAATGAATTAATTAATGATGATTTAATTCCCACAATTTATTAAACCAAAATCACCAAATTTAGTTATTTTCAAAAGACTAATGGATTAAATTACATCAATTTAATACTTTAAGACCACCAATCTATATACTTCCTAAAATTAATCCATGATATTTTTCACCACTTATTTTATTGGGGAAACCTTAAAACTAGTTATGATCATCTCAAAATGATTTTATATTATAAAATATATAATAAAAAGGTTTCCAACCCTCTTCAAAATATTAAAACCCAACCTAAAATTCATAATAAGACCCTTTCTAACTATGTATAATCATTTGAAAATGATTCAAAATACTGATCAAATAAATATGAATACTTTTTTTAAAGTAATTATAGAGTGATTTATAATATTAAAAACAATATATAATAGACAATTAGAATAAGATTTCATAAAAATTATTAATATATAATATTTAATATCACACTTAATTCAAACAGAATGTCACGACCCACCTCCTCGGGCCATAAATTTTTTCATCTGACCCCATGGGTCTCTTGTAATACTTTGGTTGCCTTCCCAGCACACCATATGCTATTACTCACTAGGCTCGATTATCAGACTAATTACTGCCCACATGCCAACACATGTTCTTTTAGGGTGTTTTGTCATCACTCACACACACCCTAGGAAACTTCTCAGATGGTCACCCATCCTAATTACTACTCCAGGCCAAGCATGATTAACTGTGGGGTTTTAATCAGGTAGGCTCCCAAAAAGAAAGGTGAAACTTTCTTACATGGGTATTAACATTTATATATTTAAGTCTTACTTTTCAAGGGGTGTTACATTATCCCCCCCATTAAAGAACAATGTTCTCGTTGTGGACCCCAAACCTCAATCCCAAGAAATTCCTCAGAACATCTGGCTGGGTATTGGCTCAGATACAATTTTGACACGAACCACCCTGGGTACACTGGTAACCTGATAACCAAGCCAGCCCTGAAATAGAGCGAAAGACGTTCCTGATCCCCATGGGACGACGACTAGCACCTGGTATCACAAAACATGCAAGTGGGAATGATTTTTCCACCAACAATGTGGAATAAAAGAAACAAGACAATATTCATATTAAAAATAAAATCCACTTAGAGTAATGTACCGGAAAAGAAAGAGGCATAAAAAGACCAAATTACTAAACCCAAGTACGAAAAATGGGTAAACAACCCCAAGGTCCCTAGGGAAAAAACTCACCAAGGCCAAAACTCAACAACTGGACCCACCTCCAAGAGATCCCTTCCATTTTCTCTTACCTAGAAGAAGAAAGTATACAAACACCCAAAGTCAAAAAGAGGGTGTGAGCCTAATCCCATTAGGATACCACCAATGAATTTTTAACAGATTCCAAATATAGATTATCCAAATAAAACAATTCTATTTTTAAATAAAAAGGTTTGGCAATTCAGAAGAATATTTTAACAAAACATGCTATACATTTTCAAATAATGGAAATAAATATTTTAAGTAACGATTTTACAAATAATGGAATATTTCTAAAAAAATGGCTCACAAAAAACATTTATATAAAATAGTTTATATAAATTTAACAGGCATGTAATGAAGTTGAAAAGAATTGGAATAAATTTATATCTAAAATATAATTAAACAAGAGAGAAAAATTTTTATATGCCAAAAGGAATGATAGTATTAACAAGTTATAGGATTCCTCACACCCTATGTGAACTCAGAAAAATGTGTATAAACACATCCTTTTCACACTAGCCAAAGGAGACTCATCACCAACCCATCATGAATTTGAACCACTACAAGTATGTTTTAGTATGTTATCGTAGCGTAGAGTGTATCCAAAAAACTCACTAACTACCTAAGGCCTGCATGTGCTCTTACAGGATGGGCGAACTATTTTAAGAATGCTTAAAAATATGATCAATCCCAGTATTCCATTTAAAAAATTCCAATTAATTTCCATTTAAAACCAAAATAGATTTTATTCAAAAACATTCCTTTTTCACAAGATATAGCCAATAGGTTTCTATCAAATCAATTTAATCCATTTTTTCCAGTTCAAAATCCAATCAAAACTACTTCCATCATAAAACAATTTATTTCTATAATTGAATTCAGCAATTTAATTGAAATCATTTCCATCAAATACATAATTTAAATTAAATAATTTAGATTATAAAATTTCCATGAACATCCCAAATCAATGGAATTCGTGGTTTGTTCCAAATTTTCATTCCATAACCATTTCAAATACACCGATTCACTAGAATCGAAATTTTATCAAATTAATTGAATAAAAATTGGGAAACTAAATTTAAATGAGCTATTGAATTAAATCAAGAAAAAAAGGAAAATAAATTTGTCTAATTAGAGTGGAACCACCTACCTCGATTTATTGACGGATGTTTTCCCAATGAGAAACTCTAGAAACCAAGAGGCAAAACTTCATAAACCATGTTCATGATCTAAATCCTTAAAACCAAAAAATAAGATCAATGGCATCAAAATCTTGTAAAACAAGATCTAGATCTAAAATCCTAGATCTAGATCTCAAATCATAGGTTTAAATTGATGAAAAATGTTGTAAATATCCCCTGAAATGATTAAGGAATGATATAGAAAAAACAGGAGAAGTAACATGTTGAAATCCACTTACTAGGAGGAGAGACTATCCTCAATCCGGGCCTTCAATCTCGAAGGAAGAAGTTTAGATCACCATGGAATCTCTCAGGGAGGCTTTCGAAACACCTAGAATGTTTCAAGCCCATGGTTTGTGCATGGTTTGGCCAATAGGTTTGTTTCAAGCCCATGGTTTGTGCATGGTTTGACCATGGTTTGTGCAAACATTCTAGGTAGACCATGGTTTGGCCAATAGAATCTCAGGGAGGCTTTCGAAACCATGCACAAACCATGCACAAACCCTGCGACAAGATATAGCCAATAGGTTTGTGCATGGTTTGGAAAACATTTAAAACCATGGTTTGGAAAACCCTGCCAACTGTGTGAAACCCACTTTCCAGGTTGGCACTGTTTGGTCGCAGGGTTTGCCAAACCATGCACAAACCATGCAGACCTCTCTATTCAGTTCAGAATGGTTGGCATGATTTGTCGCACAGTTTGTCAAATCATGCGCAAACTGTGGACAACTCATTGTCCATTAGTTTTTCTTAAAAGTTCACCCAAATGCACCCCATATCACTACACCAAAACAAAGGTACAAAGAAACATCAAAAGTATCTACAAACTTAAAGTGATGTTACAACCTCCCCACCCTATGATCAATATGTATCCATAATTCCTATGAAGCAACCACCATGTTCAAAAGATGAGGCCACTACTCTCTCATTATTGCCTCCCCTTCCCACATCTCATGTGAATCGGACCCATGCTGCCATAGTACACAGACTAGATTTATCATTTTCCCACCAATTACCTTGGCCTCAGTATCAACAACCCTGACTGTTTGTTCAGTAACAGATAAATCTAGTTTAATCTCAAGATCACTCTAGCTCAAAACATGAGATGGATTTAAGAGATATTTCACAACTGTGATACATGGAAAATGTTATGTATCGATGTCAACTGTGGTGGTAGAGCTAGATGGTAAGCAACTTTCCCTATATGACCAACAACCTCAAAAGTTCCCACAAAATGAGGAGCAATCTTCCCTTGCTTCCCTAGACATCGATGACCTAATTGGGATAAACTTTCAAGAAAACCTAGTCACCAACTGTGAACTCTAAAAGACTACGACGACGATCAGCATAAGACTTGTTCCAACACTATGTTGTCTACATTCTCTGATGAATCAACTAGATCTATGTTGTCGTATCTTGGAAAAAACTCGGTCCTACCAAGGAACATTCACCAATCTCCGACCAACATAAATGAGATTTACAAGGATGGCCTTACAATGCCTGAAAAAAGCCATTTTGATCGCAGAATGATAACTATTGTTATAAGAAAACTCAACTAGCCCTAGATGATCATCCCAAAATCCACCAAAGATGAGAACACATGCACGGAGTATATCCTCAAGGATCCTAATATCTCTCCTTGTCTGGATATTAGACTTTGGATTGTAGTCCGTGCTCAAACAGACCTGAGATCGCAGTTCCTCCTGAAGGCCTCTCCAAAAGCGAGAAGTAAAAAAGGGATCCCTATCAGAGACTACAGCGGACAGATCTCCATGAAAACAAACAATTTTTTTTCACATAGGTATTTCCCAACTCCTCAACTTTTTTTGTATCTTGAATAGGTATAAAGTGAGCTGACATGGTCAGCATGTCGATCACATCCCATATCACCATCTTATTCCTCTGGATTTGAGGTTACCCAACCACAATGTCCATAGAGATTTCATCCCACTTCCATGTAGGGAATGAAAGTGGTTAAAGCAAACTAGAAGGTTTTATGTGCTCGGATTTCACATACTGGCATGTATTGTAATGACATACAAACTCAGTAATGTCTCATATCATACCTTTACACCAGAACTATCTCTGCATGTCATAGAACATCTTCGTGGTTCCTGGGTGTATAGACCACTGAGAGTTATGGAAATCCCCCATCACATCCTTCCTTTCCGAAACGGCACAATGTAATGTTTTCAATAACACCGAACACCCTCTTAGGTGAACAACCAATGGGTGTCGCTCTCCCCACCATAAAGAGAGTCCCTAATGCTATGGAATTCATAATCTAGTTGTTGTTCCTGAAGAATTAACTCATAAAGAGAATATGTCAATTGGACACTAGATAATGAAACATCAGTCCCCTTCAACTAAACTCCTATATGAAACTGAGCAAAAAGATCCATCAAACTCCGCTCTTCTGAAGATTCTTTCAGAGCCTATGATGGAAGTTTATTACTTAATTAATCTGCAACTACATTCCCATTCCTAGGGGTATATGCAATTTCAAAGTCAAAAGACTTTAGGTACTCAACCCAATGAATTTGGTGAAGATTCATATATTTTTGAGAGAAGACATAACTCAAGCTCTTGTGGTCTGAATGCACTATAAAACATTCTCCATAACGGTAATTTCTCCAATACTTAAGTTCATGAATTACAGCTTCATGTTCAAGGTCATGGTTAGTATAGTTATTCACATGAGGCTTAAGATGAAGAGATCCATAGGCAACGACATGATTACCTTGCATTAGGACACATCCTTAACCTGAACCAGATGCATCACAAAAGACCTCTTAAACTATCTCAGCCTTAGGAAGAGTTAAAACCGACGAAGTATTCCAAAGTTGCATTATCTCAACTAAATAACTCTGAAATTTATCATTCCAGGAAAAAACAACTCCCTTTTGAGTTAGAGCAGTCAATGGAGAAGATAACATTGAGATGTCTTTAACAAATCAGCGATAATATCCTGCTAAGTCCAAGAAGATCTGAAACTTGAGAATATTTTGTGGTTGTTCTCAAGCGATAACTGCCTTCAACTTCTCAGGATCAACTGATATTCCTTGTTCTGACAAGACATGTCCCAAGAAATTTACATCCCGATTCCAGAAATCACACATTGATATAATGACACATGAGTACCAGTAATTAAGCCAATAGAAAAAAATCAACCTATCTTAATGGTGTAAAACCCGAGAAGTCAGAAGAAAACATGTCGGGAAACTCAGTGACGACTGGAGGAATATCACCACATATTGAATATATTTCTTGATCAAATGAAAAAACTGACATGACATCCCCAAACACTGGATTAGAGGTTCCGGCTCTCCTTGACCTTGGTTCTCATTCTCCTTGGAGAAACAAGAGGCACACCACTGGGTGTAGTAATGTAGACCCGTCGATGATAACAATTGATCCAATCTTTATTGGAAATGAGCCAATCCATCCCAAATATGACGTCAAAAAATTTATTGTGGAGAACCAAAAAAAATCCAAGAATTATCAATGCCTGATAGAAACCAGACACAAGAAGGACTACATAGACCCTTATCTCTCTCATTGTACCAAGGGGTGTAGAAATATCCATCGCACAAGATAAAATCTCTAGAGACATATTAAGCAGATTAACAACATGGGTTGAAATAAATTAGTGAGATGCACTAGTATCAAAAAGAGTAGTCACTATTGCTGAATCTGTTATAATGGTACATCTCACAATTCCATGACATGTATCAGAAACCTCTGGTGACTCTTCCACAACGTGATGAAGCTATGTTCTAGATTCATGTATCTACAAACCTTTTGTATGTGAATCGCTTTATTGCCCCATTGTTTTTGGAGTTGATGAGGATCCTATTGAACTATATGGAGTAGAGAGGTGATGGCAGAATCTCTGTATGTGCCTGAAACATCAGCAGGTGCTATTGTTCATGGGTGATTTTGTGAAAACCCTCTTTGAATGACCTGGATTTACACACTGATTGCAACTCAACGAAGCCCCTCCTTGTGATATCAGAGGTCTGGAATGAACCTATTGTCGAGAACTACCATGAGAAACATCGTTCTTCCATTTTCCTTTAATGGAACCACCACTTCCACTATGAGGGAAATGAACTTCCTTCACCCATAACACTCCTTCCAGTTCCATCTCAACCATAATCTCCCTATCCAGCACATTAGCATAAGTGGGTAGATTCTATATGAAAACCTGATAAAGGATTTCGGATCGAGGTCCTAACTCAAATAATCGAGCTTTCATCATCCAATTAGATACAATCATTAGATAAAACATTACCATCACAGAAAAGTGATCTGATACTAGTGAAGAAAACGTTATTTACGTCGGTTATTTTTAATTTTATATGTCGGTTTTTAGCCGACGTTAATACAGACGACGTTATAAATAAAGTTTTTTATGTTAGTTATTTAAAAACCAACGTAAAAAAGATAACATCGCTGTGTTTATCATGTCGGTTAATTAAAACCGACGTGCAAAAACTGGGGAGGGGGGTTTATAACGTTCGTTATTATATAACATCCATGATAAACCAGTGGGGCTTATCACGTCAGTTATATAATAACCGAAGTTATAAACCCGTTTTGGGGATGTTTATCACGATGGTTATTGAATAACTGACGTGATAAACCCCTGGGAAATTGTTTATCACATCGGTTATTTTATAACCAACATGCTAAACTATTCTGGGGGGGGGGTTATCCCATCAGTTATTTAATAACCAACGTTATAAACCATTTCCCATGACTATTATCGTGTTGGTTATTAAATAACCGATGTGATAAACCATTCTACATGTTTTTATCACGTTGGTTATTAAAAAAACCAACGTGTTAAACACTTCCCAATTTCTGTATCATGTCGGTTATAAAATAAACGATCTGGAAGACAATTTTTTTTAAAATCGAATCCAGTCCTCTAATCTCCCCCCGAAACCACCAAAAAACAAATGAAGAATTCTTATACAAAAATAGAAGTAAATCAAAACAAGAACTAAATAAAAATTAAGCATTTACATTGATAACATATATAACATACCCCACTGGACATCCCTCCCAACCACCCCCTTAACAGCACCCCTCACCCCACTTTACAGCCCCCACCACACACCTGGACTACCCCCACCCCCTGGACAGCCCCAAAAACCCCTAGAACCCCCCCACCATCTGAAACAAGACCCCATCACCCATTCACCCCATTTGACGGCCCCCCACCACTCCCCTAGACTCCCCCCGACCACTTTGATAGCCCCAAACACCCCGAGACAACCCCCCAACATCATTTATACCCCCGACCCCCTGCATAGACCCAAACACCCCGGGAAAACCCCCCACCCTCATGTATACCCCCCCCCAAACACACACCCTGGACAACCCTCCCCCATCTCATTAGACAACCCCCACCACACCCCAGGACTACCCCCTGACCTCCTAGATAGCCCCAAACACACATGGAAACCCCCACCCTCATTTATACCCCCACCCCCTAAACAACACTTACACACCCCTGGACAATAGTCACACACCCTTGAAATAGACCAAAAAGTTAAAGAAAACAAACCAGAACCCCCTCACCCCACTAGACTGCCCCCACCACACCCCTATACACTCCCCCCACACCCCTGGACATCACCACCACACCCTGGAAATCCCCCCATCCTCATAAAGACCCCCACCCCCTAGAAAACACTTCCACATCCCTGGATAGCCCTCCCACACCCTTTAAACTGACAAAAAAGGTACCAAAAATAGACCAGAACCCCCTCAACCAACTAGAAATCCCCCACCACACCCCTGGACTATCCCCCCATCCCTATGGACACCCTAGACCCCCGTCTCCAATAGACACCCCCACCCCTGGAAACCCCCCTCACCCCACAAGACACCCCCACACCCCTGGACACCCCCTGGACAGCCTCTCACTCCCCTGGACAACCCTCCCACCCTCCTGGAAAATCTATCACCCCCTATACTTTCCCCCACTCTCATGGACACCCAGGACCCCCACCCCACCGGACAGCCCACCCAGACCCCTGGACACCCCACCCCACTGAACACCCTCCCACACCCTTGGAAACCCTCCCCCCCCAGACCAGAATCCATACCAGAAAAACCATCATAAGTAGACCCAAACAAGAAGTAGAGAAAAATTAAACATTCACATATATAACATTCAAAACATGCACATTCAACATAAAAAAACTAAATGAACCTTAAACGACTACCAACTACACAATTACAATGAAAATATTCAAAATTACATTTTACATTTCAAGCAACTAAAATTCAATCTAACCTATAAAATAATTTGACCACTCCACTTTTATGTTTTTGATGTCTTCAGCAGTATAGGGTTGAGGGTAATCAAAAAGCTACAAATGAAAAGGTTATTATTTAACTTGTATAATGAATAAATCTAATCGAAATTTTATGGAAAATCTTAAGAGGAAATCTTTCCATGTCAAAATTCACAATTGGCCGAGTTTATATTATTTCATACATAAATCTTAACATATAATATCCCACATTCGATGACGCCTTGTTGTTCATGAAAATTCTGTTTGATGGGTGTAAATTCAATATATTATTTTTATGTAATAAATCAATAAGTACAAATTATAAATGGATACTTACCATCGCATTTAAATATTTGATCTTCGCACACCTTTTCTTTGTGTTCTTTTGAAGGTAGATCCATACCCTGTTAGAAAATAATAGAGATGGGGTAAATTTAAATTTCATTATATTATATAAAACTATTATGAAATTAAAACATACTTTTCTAATATATTCATACAAAATTCCTGCACATCATCATGGACAGATCATATGCAATAAAGTGCTTTCTCCCTTTAAAAAAACCCCTAACATTCAATGATCACTGATAAAAGGAAATTTAAGGTTAGTGATTTTTTATGTTAAAAGATAATGAACACTCTGAGAGAGATGTGTTTCATACCTCTCACAAAAAGGAATCATCCAATATTGTGTGACTATATACTTTTCAAGTCTTTCAGTAATATAAAGCATTCTTTGTTCCTCATCCAATGCACATGCTTTAGGGGAAATCAATTCCGGGTCCATGAATCCATATACATCTTTCAGCTCATACCTATCACAAATTATATAAAGATACCTAATACAAAACATACATAAGTATACATTTTTAATAAATATAATGCAGGGAAAAGCTGTTAAGACTTATTTGGAAAAAATTTGCACCACGTTGATGCCCAACTTACCTCTAGTAACAAGCTCCATGACATCAGTTTTCATTATCCTCACACTTAATGCATGTCCACAAACATGATCTTCCATTGTAAACTCATAATGACCCGCCAATAATTTTGAATATCTTGTAAATCTGTCGAGACTACTAGAATATATATATGATGTCATAAAAATTTGTCTTTGTTGTTGTCTATACAGTATTTCTTTACCTTTGAAGTACTCTTGTAAAAATAAATAAATAAATATATTAGTTTTCATATGATAAAACAAATTTAAAAAAAAATATAAGATATAGCATTCAAACATCTATGGTAAGGAGTTGAAGGCGTCGGGATGGCCAAATTAAAAAATGGTCGATACTATGTCCAACTGTCATCACATCATCTATAGGTAATGGTACTCGAGATGATTTATCTATAATATCCAATATAGTGAACCTCTGATTCTCTACCTCTAATTATTGATAATGAATTGTATCTCTTATAAAATATACCAACCCATATTCAGCTATATGATGTTGAGGATCATCAACATACAACTCTAAATAAGTAGGAAGTTGCGGCAGAGGAGTAGGATAAAAAATGGGGTCCGCAGGCTGAGGTGGGGGAGTGGGAGCTACTGGCGGAGGTGGAGGATAAATAATGGGGTCTGCAGGGGGAGGTGTAGGAGTGGGAGCTACAGTCTAAAATTGTCTTTGCCTGTCTGCAAACATAGAGTGTACCAACACTCTAATATTTTCCTCCATCATTGCATTAATATTATGAACTTCATCCTCCAAGGATTCTATTTTTTTTATAAACTCTATCAACGTTAGAAGTTGAAGAATGTGGAAACACATTTCTTACCGATAAACCAGCCAGATATCCTCTTACATGACCAAGATGTTCGGGCTTCCCCAATGCTACATATAAAATATCTTGCCTCCTAGAGGCTGTAAATTACCCTTGTAAACTCTGATCCTCAAGAGAGTCCTGTATTAATTAATTGAACATTTTAGTAATGATTGAAATTATATGAAGAAAATAGATAACTAAAATAAATAAAATAGATATCTTACAATCCTATCAGCTACGATTCTCGATTCTTCCGAATGATATTTCCTTTTTTCCCATCTGAGCTCTCTTTCATTTTTCATGTCTAGATGGAGGGTATGGAGGGGCCACCTCTCCAGAGCTTGATGACTCATCTCTTAGTTGTTGAAATTCTTCTGCCATCATTTGTTCTTCCATAAATGCATACCCTCTCTGAGATAAAATATGAGGGTATACATTTTTAGATTGGATCTGTTGATGAGCTTTCCTTGTTTGCTATAAATTATGAGTCAGAAATCATTAACAAAACATTAATAAGATCATTTATATAAGAATGCTTATAAAATTTTACATTTCCCTTACCAAAAATGACTATTTTCTTCAACTTTCAAAAAACAATATCCAAGTGTCTTTATCTATAAAAGGATATATACGACATGGATTGTCATGACTCCTATGACTATAAATGAAATCAGATGAGAGGGATGATTTGAAATCCCTCCATCTCCTGGAAGCCAACGATAAGCATTTCTTCCTGACTCCTCCGGTGTGAGGAATATCAAATGTCATCTAATACAGAAGAGGTTTAACAAATTATATATAATAGAAACATTTATAGAATAGCCAAACAATAGAAAAAGATCTTAACAAAATCGTCTCCCACAATTGAGAGATTATCTCTTTATCCACACTTCTCCAATCATCATAGAAAATGATTACTTTCCTCTAAGCCAGAGTTGATACAAAACTACTAAAATATTTTTCATTTGGACAACTAGGAATATAATCATCATCAAACTCAATGAGTATCCTCTGATCTTTCTTACGGGTAAGTGCTAATTATGGTAAATAGATGCACCCATGTTTACCAACCTTTTAACTCCTTGTCGTAATAGGAGCACAAGAGGAAGATTGGGGAACATAAAGAGGAGCATCGGATTGTTCCTGTAACGCCCCAACCCTAGTTACCCATAGTCGGTGCATTATTACATAACATTGGCATTATCACAAAAGATCATGTCCCGAAGGACCGATTAGTTTAGTGGTCTTGGAAACACTAGATACATTCATAACGTTTACATTACATCATAAATTGAAAACTATAACAACATCTTGTCTCCCCACTCATATCCCCTTATACTATCCCTACATGTCATTCATAAAATACTTCTTCACATCCTGGAAAAAATAAATCATATAAAGGGGTGAGCTCAAATGCCCAGTAAGGATAAAAATATAGCAGAAACTTTCATAAATAGGCATAAACATTTAAGGAAATGTATAACTAAAACAAATTCCTTTTAATATTGATCTTCAGCATAATATATAAAAAATAAAAATAAATAATGCTAATTACTTATTCACATGGATATTCTACTAGTCAAATAATCACATGCAATATCAATAACCACTTTGATAATGATGGAATGCATAATGCCAGACTATCATAACCACGTAGCCAAGGCCTCATGTCAAGAATACAAATAAGATTTTGTCAAGGCCTAATGCCAGAACACAAGTTTGTCACATGAGACCTACCGATGCAATTTTTTTAGAAGATACTTACATTTAAAATTGCTCAAATATACTACAGTGTTTTTCTGAAAACATTATGCAAGTTTCTTAAAACAAAATAACTAATTCTGAGACTGCTCGACTAATTATAGGCCATGATGGGTTCACATACAATCCCTTCCTATCTACCACAATAGAGATTTAGGTTTTCTAAAATCATTTTTTATCTTGTGTTAAATACGTATACATTTTCACTTGATTTTCATATATTTGAGTTAAATATCTCTCTTTTTTTTAAATCATTTAAAAATCAAATAATTATAAAATAAATCCTTTATTTGAAAAATATACTTATAAGAGTGTAAGGGAAGTTTCAAAGGTGTAATAATAATGGAGAATAACTGCCCTTTCCGTATAAGTTAAAAAACATTCTTACCTTAATTTTGTCGAAAAGGATAAAAATGACCTTATTTGAAAAATGGCGGAAAGATTCTTTTATAAACCTTTTATAAAAAGTCATAAAAGGGTATAAATTACATTAACCCATATTCTGTAAAGTAGAAAGAATGTTTTGAAATAAATTTTTATGAATCATGGATGTTGATGATAAAGAGATCCCAGTAGATAATTATCTATAAACAACCTCAGATAATGAAGAGATTGTGAAATAAAACCTTACCTTGTACTTTTCCTTGGTTGGTGTAGGTTAACCTCATTTATAATGCTGAAATAATTGTTATTAAATTATATACAAATCATATACATTAATATGATATCTTATATGATCTTTTAACATTGATTTGTTAATAATATCTTAGTATTACCGTCGTTTCGGGTGTTAACTTACTCATTTTATTTTATATGTTTTGTTACATAAGCCGTGTTTGTTATGGATAGGTTGTATATTATTCATATCCAGAATGATATCAAGTCCTTAAATAATATTTTTAATCATCAAATGATAATTAGACTTGAATGGATACAATGGAGAATGAATCTCATCACGTTCGTGGAGACGGTAGACCGTACGTATGCACGAGAAACAATATCATTATTTTGATATTATAATAATTTATAATAGGTTGGTTTATCATATATACAGAATCATTATCATCTTATATTTAATATTTAAATTAATTAAAAATCATTATTATACCCATCCAAATAATAATGTTTTGAATAACCATTACACCACAACGTGGAGATAGTAAGTCGTACGTACACACGTATGGTGACATTTCATTCAAAGGATGGATAGATTACTGAATATTCTTTTACCATTGGACATGCCCAACCCTCTGGATAGCCTCCCCACCCCCTTAATATCCCCCACCCCTCTAGACAGTTCCCCTCCCTCCTAGACACCACCCCCACCCCCTACCCCCTTACACTCCCCATGGACACCCCCAACCCTCTGGACAGCCCCCACCCCACAGACAACCCCCCAAACCCCCAGGAAAATCCCCCACCCCTTGGACAACCCCCCCCCCCCCCACTCCCTTGGACTCCCCTAACCCTCTGGATAGCCCCCACCCCCTCGGACAACCCCCCAAACCCTCTAGACAGGCCCCACCCCCTTTGACAGCCCCCACCCACCCACCCACTTGGACACCCCCCTGGACACCCCCAACCCTCTGGACAGCCCCCACCCCTCTAGATAGCACCCCCACCCCTCCTAGTCACCTCCCCCACCCCCTACCCCCTTGGACATCCCCCCTAGACTGCCCACACCCCTCTAGACAGCACACCCAACCCTCCTAGACACCACCCCCACCCCTACCCCCTTGGAAGCTCCCCAGAAACCCTCCAACCCTCTGGATAGCCCCCCCCCCCAATGCCCTGGATAGCCCCCACCCCGGAAAACTCCCCAAAACCTCTAAACAGGACCTCACCCCCTTGGACACCCCCCCTCCCACCCCCTTGGACACCCCCCTGGACACCCCTTGGACACCCCCCAACCCTCTGGGCAACCCCCCCCCCCCCAACCCCTGGAAATCCCCCACCCCTCTAAACATCACCCCCCCCCCCCCGCCCCCTTGGACACCCCATGGACACCCTCCAACCCTCTGGACAGCCCCCACCCCCTAGACAGCCCCCACCCCTCTAGACAGCACACCCCACCCCTCATGGATAACACCACTCACCCCTACCCCCTTGGACACCCCCTTGGCACCCCAACCCTCTTGACATCCCCCATACCCCGGACAACCCCCTAAACCCTCTAGACAGGCCCCCACCCCCTTGAACAGCCCCCCCCCACCCACTCCCTTCGACACCCCCACCGCCTTAGACCCCCCCCACACACACACCCCTGGACTACCCCCCCCCCCCCCACCTCCATGGACACCCTA
This sequence comes from Viscum album, assembly GCA_963277665.1. Classification (NCBI taxonomy): domain Eukaryota; kingdom Viridiplantae; phylum Streptophyta; class Magnoliopsida; order Santalales; family Viscaceae; genus Viscum; species Viscum album. Next base: position 1,667,266,274 of record OY728137.1, read on the forward strand.
GACAGCCCCCAACCCCCAGGACAGCCACCGACCCTCTTGACAGCCCCCCCAAAACCATGTGATTTTAACCTCAAGCTACTAGTTTTGGCATATCTAGCGATTTTAACCTCAAGATACTAGTTTTGGAATCATACCACTATTCAAAATAAGAAACAAGAATTATATCTCCTACAATTCTAAAATGCTCTATTGAGAAATGAATCATATTTTAATAGAATATGAAGACTTATAATTGTCCACAAAAATAAGCGACGTAAATAGATTATGGAACAACAAAAAGTGATACCAAAAATAGAAACAACCAAGGATCCAAAACAAACATTCCACCATGAAAAACCATATATATAATTATAAAATAAATCACACTGGTACACAAAAGGGTGTTTCACAATAGTTTTTATATAAATTGCAGTAATATTGGTAAATGAGATCATGAGTTTTCAATGACAACAAAAATTACCATCAATGTCAGGAATTCACGAATCAAAAACAAATGAAATAGAAGTAGGTGAGGCTTACGTTACTATTTCAAGTCGATCTAATAGATATAGGGATAATAAATAAGAAGATGATGTAAAAATGTGTTTAACAGAACGAGATCGACGAGTCTATTTGGGTTTGCCACGCGAGACAGAAGAGTCACAGCACTATCGATCAAAAAATCATAAATGAAAATCCACGGGGCCTGTTAATTTTTAAAATGACTTATAACGTCTGTTATTTAATAACCGGAATTGTAAACTATTTTTATTAATTTTATAAATTCGGTTATTATAATAACCGACATTATAAATATATCAGATATTGAATTTTTTACGTCGTTTATTTTATAACCGATGTAAAAAATCATCGTGTTGGTTTTTTACGTCGGTTATAGAATAACCGACATAAAAAATACATTAGAAACCACAGATTTTTACATCGGTTATAATATAACTGACGTAAAAAATTCTTCCAGTTGGATTGTTACATCAGTTATCAAATAACCGACGTCAAAAAGGCCTCAAAAGACACTTTTTCTACGTTGGTTATTTTATAACCGACATAATAAATTCGTAGATACCTTGTTTTTCACGTCGGTTATATTATTACTGACGTAAAAAACACCACGCTTTGGTTTTTTACATCGGTTATTAAAATAACTGACATTAAAAATTTACTCTCTGCATTTGTTACGTCGGTTATAAAATAAACGACGTAAAAAACAACATTTCACAGATTATCACATCGGTTATATATAACCGACGTAAAAAATTGGTGATGTTAAAAACTTTTTCTGCACTAGTGTGAGTACTCAGTCACGATTTTGTTGGCCTTATCAAGCTTGAAAACTCCACATCCTTGGCCAACACCATTGATTCTATATATAATTGGTTAGTGAAATTAACCCAAATATCTTTCAACTCCAAACCCCCATGTTTCCTAGCCATCAGCATCATGGCCCACCATCTCCTACTTGGTCCCTCTAGTACAAAGGTGTCACACTTTACCTTGATCACACCAGGTGTCTCCAAGAACCCAAACAGACGTTCATTCTTAATCAACCATTTCTCAGCAGGTTGAGGGTCAGTGGAGACTTTGAAAAATGGTGGCTTCTGTTATAGGATCTATTGAAAATGATTTCATCGAATATCACTATGAGGATCAATAGCTAGAGATTGAACATGAACTTGAGGTGGTGCCTATCCTAAAGCCTGGACTGTGAAAACAATCACCTCAACTAAACTCGGATCCACAATAAGAATCGCTTGCTGAGATTTAAAAGTAGTCACTTTTTGGATCTGATTCCCATGTCTTCTTAGAGGCATGATTCTATACAACAGAAAAAAATCATTAGATTAACACTAAAAAAGAGTAACAATTAAAACTATCTTAATATAAAGGATAAAACGATTTGGATTCCACTCTATCCAAATCAAAACCTAGAAAATATTTGAAATAATCCACAAGTCATATTTCCCTAACCAACCATGCTGACTTGAGATTCATTGTGGTGAGAGTTGTCCTGGCACTCAATCACAACTACCTCCTATGTCCCGACAAGAATACTCAAATGCATACTATCATCAAGGAAAGATATATAACCTCGCTCTGATACCATTTTGTCATGACCTGCCTCCTTGGGCCATGAATGTTGTCATCTGACCCCATAGGTCTCCTGTAATACCTTCGATGCCTTCCCAGTACACCATATGCTATTACTCACTATGGTCATTTATCAGACTCAGATCCACAATATGACTCACTTGCTTAGATTCAGTAGCAGCCTTTTTTTAGATTTGATTCCCATGTCTTCTTAGAGGCAAGATGCTCCACAAAATAAAAAATTAATTTGATTAACAATCAAACAGAGTAACATGGAAAACTATTCTTAATAGAATCCATAACATTATTTTGATTCTACTCTATCCAAATCAAAATATGGAAAATAATAAAACTAATACACAAGTTTTCTTTATCTAACCAACCCTGGTGACTTAATGTTCATTGTGGTGAGAGATGTCCAGGAACTCAATCATTAATACCTATTTAGTCATAACAAGAATACTCAAATGCATACTGTCATCAAATGAAGATGCTTAACCCTGATTTGATACCATTTTTTCATGACTTGCCTCCCAGGCCATGAAAAATGTCATCTGACCCCATGGGTATCCTGCAATACCTTGGTTGGATTCCCTGCACACCATAGTCTATTACTCACTTGGGTTGCTTATCAGACTAATGACTGTCCCCACAGGCCCACACATGTTCTTTCAATGTGTTTTTTCCTCACCCACACTCACCCTGGGAAACGTCCGAGAAGGTCACCAATCCTATTTACTACTCTAGGCCAAGCACGCTTAACTATGGAGATCTAAACAGGTAGGCTCCCAAAATGAAAGGTGCAACTTGTTTATATGGGTAGTAACATATAACATTTAATGTCTCACTTTTCCATTGGTGTTATATAAACACCTAGATCTATTATTGAATATATATATTTTTTGATTTAATATTTTCTAAATATCATAGTATAATAGATATATATATATCGATATAATTTTTCCATATATTAGTTTTAAATTTTAAATGAAGATAAAAATTAGGATTATATAAAATATTCACTATTTATAGTTGTTAGTCATGATTTTTGAACCATGTACCTTATAACGAAAGGGCCATGGTTGAACTATTATGTCAGGAAACCTAGAACTCTATTAAGCCTCAATAGAATTTAAAATCCACAAGAGATAGAAACCATAGTATAATTACTTTTTTTCCTATGATGGTTGGTTTTCCCTTTAAAAATAATAGACAACCAATAGAAACCTACCCTAAATTATTTAAGGTATGTCCATACAATGCGAATCCATGAGTAAAAATATAAACATCTAAAAATATAGGTAATAATTTATTGATAATAAATATAAGTGATTCAAATCACTTTTATACTCAATCAACATCATCCGTATAAAACCCAAAAATATGTTCTTTGAAAAATACATATTCAATTTATATAATATAATATATTTGAAAAAAATAGGAATATATAAACACAATTGGTCGATATGACTGATAAATGAAGTACCAAAATATAAAAAATGGATATAAATAGTGAAGAAAACCAATAATCATGTAGATAATGGCGTCACACCCCCACTTTATATCTAAAAAGTGGAAAACCTATTGACTAACTAGATGGTGTAACATGGATTCTAAATGGAATCATTGTAACTACATATTACAAATAGTTACTGAATGGTACATTGGGAGCTACCATGAATCAATAAGATTATTCAATATGGAAAGGTAAATTATTGACCAGACAAGACATCCAGATAACATCAAAAACATTATAAAATACCGGAGAATCATTATTTAAAGGAAAATAACTATGGAAATATCAATTTTAATAAATAAATTGAGAAGGAATTAAATCCATATACTATAAAATTACAAAAATATCATTGATAATAATAAATAAATTTTGAATGAAGGAAATTTTAAATTATTGGTTTACATGATCATTGTAAAAGGATACCATTAACATTAATAAAGGTCTTTCAAAAATTTTAAATCCTTCTGTGTAAAAAACCATCTAATTTATTTCAATAACATTCAATTGACTCATTATTTCCTAATTTAACATAATTATAGTTTAAAACTTCTTCATTATTAGGAAATGGGTATATGGAAAAAAAATATTGTATAATGAGACTACCATTGTATCGAGGGACAATATTTAAATGGCCTGCATCCCATTTCATAAATTTAAAAATGATTATTCCTGTATCAAACAATAGATTTAATTCATAAAAGAAATTTCTGAATCATAATGTATCTATATAGATTAAAGGGTACAAATTTAACAGTATTTACCAAGTTAATGAAATAGTATTGAAATTAAATTTTTTAGTTGAGTATTTGTTATAAATAATAATCATATCCATACCATGAGAAACTATTACATTAATATAATTGTACTTTATCATGAATCATGATATTATTGAAGAGATTGTTTAAATATAATGAGAACTGTCCCAAAAGAAAGTGAGAATGTACTAAAACATTGATATTTTCAATTCAAATACCCATGGATAAATAAAAATATTGAACCTAAAATACCATTTATCATGACGTTTTCATTATATAAATTTTTTATTTTTAATTATATACTCCACATAAAAGTGAATTGTGGAATAATAACAAATAATTTTCAATGAAATATATATTTTTATCAAATCCCATAACTTATTATTACATTAGAATAAAATTCTACAACCATATGTTTCACGTTTTCAACCATTTTATAAAATTATTCAACAACCTTAAGAAAATATATTACATAATATATCATCCTTTTATAACATCTAGTCACTCATCCATTAATAATCATTCATTATTTTAGTGTTTTTGGGTGTTAATTGCAATATTTTCTCATATGTCTTTTGTCATTAAACATATAGTTCCAACACATATTAAATATCATCAAAATTTAATGAATAATATTTTCTACATAATAATCATATTTATAATGAAAATATAATTTTTTTATTAATCATTAATGGTGGTTACAAAATTAAGAATGTTTCGTGTATAGATATGATAGGCCAAATATATAGATGAGTACCATTTTCTATTTTTCAATATTCATTACGGAATAGGTTTATATAATATTTTATCATTACAAAATTATGAAAATATAATATATATATATATACCATATATTTTTATTTAAATGTAAATATTTCAATCATCCAAGTTATCTGGTGATGCAAAATATCCACATCGCTTCGGGAAATTAGTTTTCCACAAGTACATGAATATTGTAATAATCTAAAACTGTAAAAATTAAATTAAATGATATTATAGATATAGTGATTAATATGTAATTAATATAATAATCAAATCATTTACAATAAATTTAATCATGAAAATTATTCCTTTTTTAGCTTCCCCAAAGAGCATTTACGTATAACGAATCACGTCGATTTGTGAGCTTGTAGTCTGTCGTACACATGATCGACATTATCATATATCACTCTAAATGAGGGGAAAAAGATATATATAATATAATTAATAATTATGTATAATTATATAGTATATAATTTTTATATAATTTTTATCCAACAACACTCTTAACCATGGTTGGTGGTAATAAAGGGACAAATAACATTAGTTCGGGATGTGGTAGTTCACCATAAACATAAACAACAATTTGGAAACACATGTTTTGTTAGTGTGTGTGGATATATATCATATCCCAAATAATAAAACATCTTAGTATATTTAATATATATAATTTATTATATCATTATTGTTTGAAAATAATTAAAGGAGTTGTATAAGTATATAAAATGATGATGTATGTTGATAAACATTAAATATCCTTTCGGTAAAACCATCATATAATACTTCAAATGATGGAATTATAAAAATATATGGAATATATGATGAGGGGATAATGTTTGTAGGTGTTTCGTTATGTCGTGGCCTTTCTAATGTGGCTAGGAAATGTGAATATAAGGGGAGAGTGAGCTCCCTTTTATACGTTAGGAGGACCGGTATTATTGTAAATACTCAAACATATTCACTATTTGGAGGTATCGTGTCATGAACCAACCTGGGTTATCTATGAACTGGTCACTAGAGCTGGTCCATGGCATGGCCCAAGGGGTATTTCCAATCCCCACAAGCTGGAAAAAAATTCCAGGCATCAAAATTTATTTTTTGGGAATAATTTGTGATATAAAAGTACAATATATATACAAGATTAAACAAAACAAAAAAAGAAGAACTCTAGCAGTGGAAAAAGGAATAAAAACAATAGATCAACATACCTCCATGTGACCTTCCCAGCCCCTCCTAACCGAAGGCTGACATTGGTCCTATAATTAGAAAACCATCCAACAAAAACTGAGAAAATGAAACCTGCAAATGAAATGATAAAAAAGGCATAATCATTAAAAATGCTCCGCAAAGATTCCAAAAGTGAATAACAAAATCCATACATTTACCAATTCCAATATATACCAATAATATTAGTTTGAAAAAGAGTTATAAAAAATATGGTTTTCACATATACAATGCATTTTGAAAACTAACAACCATAAATCAATTTTCCTTCTAAATAATAAACAAGGAAAATAAATAAAGAGGCGCTCACAAATTTATTAACAAAATAACTACATCTAAATATTTTATAAAACAAACAATGAATAAAAAGTTCATAGAAGAAAACACCAAATCCAAGTTCATGTTTATGATTTAACACACACAATAAGGGAAATGGTAAAAATAATGCTCAAATCAAAGGATAAAAAAACCTAGGAACTTAGAGGAAGACAAAAAGATACTAATAGATGTGACTCCATCCCCAATCGAATACCACACACAATAGAATCAAAAACTCTAACATCCGACCACCTTTTATCAAGTCAGACCGAGGGTCAAAATCACATAGCAATAATCCAAAATATCCACCAACTATGGGCCAATGAACAGTACATGAACATCCAGGGAACAAATAATTATGAGTAAACCCCATTGTTTTTCTAGGTTTCTATGCTATGTTCATAAAGAGGTGCTACACACATTAAACAAACAATCCATATATATATATAACAAATCTCGCTACACAATATGGTTCAAGCCTGACCACCTCAAGGATTCTCTCATGCCTTAGAATAAATTTTCTCAAAAGGAGGCCCAAACAACAACAGATATGACCCCTTAAATAAAAAAATTGAAAAATGAAAGGAACATACCACTATTGAGGACTTCAAGCTAGAGAACTCATTGTCGGTCGGAGTGGATGTGGGAAGTCGATGTCGGGTCTAGCGACCAAGGATTCTATAAACAAGGGGAGGTAATTGGGGGAAAATTTTATCACTGGACATAGGGGAAAGGGTGGTGGTGGCTTGGCCTGGTGTTGGGTTGATCACGTGAACAGAAGGAAGCTAGGGGAAAATCCCTGTATGCAGAATGGGTGTGAGGTGAGGGCTTGGATACACATGAGGGAGGAGTGGGGACGTGAGGGTGGAAGAGGGACACAATGTTGTAGAATCTGTAGGCTATTGGGGGAGAATGTGAAGAAGAAAATGGTGGCTGGGGTTGAGCGTTAAGGTGTCAGAGCCGTCTGGGGGAAGAATGAAGTTGAGGGAGGGATAATGAAGGGTGAGGTCTTAGGCGCGTCAGCCTATTGTAGTTCGAGAGAGAGAAGGTTGAGGTCATGTGCACCAAACAACAAAATGCATGGGGAGGGTTAATTCTAGTGGGGTGATATAGGGTGGTGGCTCGCCTAGTGTAAGGGTACAGAAGGGGAGCACCACAAGCCATATGGAGAAGGATAGGGTAAAAAATAGGGGTGCGCCTTCTCTGCTGTATTAAGCTATGGTTACACTTTTTTCATTCTTACAATAACAATATTATTACAAAATTAAACAATAATAATAATAATAACAAAAAAAATAAAAATCAATATAATAATAATAATAATAATGAAATATTTATAATACAATTAATATAATAATAATAATTTTAATAATAATTTTTTTTTATTATTTGTAATAATAATAATAATAATAATAATAACATCCTTGATAATATTAATATTTTAAATAATAATCATAATAATAATATAAATATCAACACGATATTATTATTATTATCAGACATTATTTTTAAATATTAATCTTTTTATTTATCTTATTCTGAAAATCGTGTAATCGCATACTCGGCACACGACATAATAAATCATGCAGAAGTTGTGTGCCTCAACCCAGAACACTTGGGAACCCAAAAAATAACTAGTGGAGAAAGCGTGGTTACCACTTACTATAGGGTTTCCATGCACCAATAAAAAAGCCACACAAAACAGTAAACATCAAAAAATATAAACTGAGACCCAACCCGATCCATTGCGTGAGAACCCAAAGCAAAAAAAATTAATTTTAAAATTAAATGTGTGGAAATTCACTCCACCAAAAACACTTTTTGCCCCAAAAAATTCATCTATCCGAAAAATAGAGAAAACATGAATCCATGCCTGATTGAAACCGAAAGATACCATAACCGAAGAGAACTACAGAATACAAGAGGGTTCTACCCACCACAAGAACTTATCTACTACCGAAATGTAACCCCTAAAAATTCCACCCTGGGAGGGGGGTGACATATTAACTCTCAACCGATCAAAACTAACATCTATATCATGAGAGAACAACACGTCCTCTGAAAACAAGGAACTCTCGACCTAGACAGAAAACCCCAACACTAGATAAAATACTCCAAGTAGAACATTCCCTAGGTTGTGAACCCATGAATAACTAAAGACTTTGACTATTCCATAGGAACATTAATCCCCAAAAAAACACAGCTAAACTAGGATCTACCTATACATGGTCCAGACACACTTTTTCAAAAAACACAGGATTTAAAAATACATAATCAAGAAAACCAAACATTTTGGATTACAACATAACATTCTCATTATAAAATCATGAAAAAATGAACACTCGACCACATAAATAATTTACCTGAAGAAAACAAGAACGAAATGGATTTAAATGTTCCACCACCAACAGGTAACACAAAACCTGGACTGAGGAATCATACCTCTGGAAATTACTGACTGCGTGGGATCTGCACCACAAAACCTATTGTTGGGGCTCTGGGAGTTGAAGCATCTCCTGCCTCTCAGTCAGAAAATAAAATTCCTCAGTTCACATCTTCTCCTTTAGGTGATGCTTCCTGAAAAACATCTCAAAGTGACCAGATAGCCACAATGATGACACATCTTCAGAGTGTTACGAGATGAAAACTTCACGTTCCAACACATGCCACACTAGAGGGACCCCATTAAATGGTCTGACGAACTGGAAGCCAAAAACATAGTATAAGACTCTTTAGAAATAAGGACCTCTATCACACCATGTTTTCCAGATGGGGGTCCATCACAATCAACTAGATATGCTGGATTTCAAACCATCTGCGCTCCAGATACCAACTCAGCTAGGAATGCATTTTGCACCATCTAATTGAAGTGATTTTCCTTATATGGGAGGACTCGATCCTTGATATCTAGATGAATATCACTGATTAAGAGAGAATAATCCATCAAAAAATGTGATTCTACCTTCGAAGAAAAGGAAAAAATATCCATAAAATGGTTAACATAAGTCTTCACCATCCATTTCCCATGTTGAATACACTTGATCTCTTCCCCATTATCTATATTAACCCATTCAAGTATAATCCATCAGACAAAGACGGATTTAAATTCATCATATGTCACTTGAACTTGTAGTGATGGCATGGAGAAAAACTCACATTCAATCAAAGATGGATGTTCGAGTATACCCAAAACGACACATACTCTAATATCTTTAGGTGTTCCCAATACCCTTAAATTGTATTTGTCCTCTTCAAGCCCCATTACTTCCCCTAACATACCCCAATCACCATGAATTATAGATAATGTCTGAAAAGGACCCCAAAACTATGCATGACTTATCAAAAACCTTAGAGGCCTTTGTGGGTATAATTTTATGAACTACTTATAAAGAACAATGCCAAAACCAAAAATCAAGTCAAATAAATATCAATGAATGTGCCTTCATCCAAAAACATCCAACTCAAATAACAAACAAATACAATTTCAACCCAAAATTCGATTTTGAAAATCATATTTTCAATTTAGATTATAAAAAATCATTTTTTCAAGGCCACCATCAAAATAAAAAACCCACTTTTCAGACCAAATTCAATTTCCAAAATCAATTCCACTTTTTAAAATAACTTTAGAAAGACAAGGTCAAGCCTTTACTTCTTTGTACACATCATATTAATCCCATGAACTATTGCACATTTCATTATTTTCATTCATCCATATGCATCGACACACACCTCCCATGCATTCCCTAACATGGGAAAATGATCATACAGAGTACCCAAAGATGCACTCAAACCATTTCTCTACCAATTGGAAGAAAACACAATGATTTATAGATCAAGATATTTCAGTTTTAAAAAACCATTTCATGAATTTAAATTCATTTAAAATAAATAATTCTCATTTAAAACCCCATTTTTAATTTTGAAATGTGCATATAAACCAACTAGAACCAAGACAACACTCAAATTACCTCAATAAATATGAGTGAGGGACCAGTAAATATTCTTATCTTGGCTAAATGATATTTTTCCATGCCCCATGTAAGATTCAACAACTACGAGGAACATAAAACATGTACTTAGGCTTCACATGGGTCACTAGTCCATGTGAAATAATGATTAATTATCGAATTTCCTCCATTTTCATCCATCGATCCTAAAAACGAGAATGAGACAACGACTCAATTCCCAAACTTCCACTGGTGAGTCGAGGATTAGACCAAAAAGTGATCAGGACATCCTTCTTATACCTACCTCGTGAATCCCAACAGTCCTAATATCCATTTACCAGAACCCTCAAATAAAAAGGGCATCCTTTGATACCATTTTTTTACGAACCAACCCAGGTTGACCCTGAACCGGTCACTTGATATGGATTTTGGCGTGGCCCGAGGTGCGTTCTCGATCCCCATGCACTTGAAACTAGTGATGGGCATCATAATTTAATCACTCAGAATGATTTGGACCATACAAGATACATAAATAATTATGAATAAACAAAAAAATAAAACAGAAATCTAGTAGTATAAAAAGAAAAAAAAATGAACAACTCAACATATCACCATGTTTCCTTCCATGTTACCTCCCAACAAAATTCAGACCATGATGCAATTATGAGAAACATAGTAAAGAAAACATGAGAAAAGGATACATGTAACTGAATTGGTAAAAATTTGTGTGATCATTAAAAATTCATAATAGGGATTCAAATAATGAACAAGAAAAGTCCTGCATTTTTCAATTCCAAAACAGACCAACAACAATTTCTTGAAATACAGTTATAAAAAAATAATGTTTTCACATCTACAGTAAATTTGGAAAACAAACAATCACAATTCCAGTTACCTTATAAATCAAATATAGGAAAAAAATAAAGAGGGGATCACAAAAACTTTTCCAAAACAGATACATTGAAATCCATTTTAAAACCATCCATACAAACAATGTTTTTCCCAGAAAACACAAAATCCAAGTTCATGGGTATGATTACCACATACAACATGGGAAATGGTACTAACAATTCTCATATCAATGAATCACTGAAACCCTAGGAACTCGATGGAAGACCAAAACATACAACTACATTCTACACCATCATCAGCAGCATGCCACACATGATAGAATCAAACCCCCTAACACCATGCCACCCTTTCTTAGGTCAATCCCAGGGGCATAATCCCATATCAATAATCCTTAATATCCACTTAATATAAGCCAAAGGATAGTATGTTAACTTCTTTTGCAACAATTGTTCTTAGTAAACCCCCTTGATATGCTTGGTTTATGTGCAATGTTCAAAAAGAGATGGTTCCACTCCATAAACAGACAAGCAATATATATATATATATATATATATATAACTAATCTCGCAACACAATCCAGCACCACCCCATCCACCTCAACTTTGGTCTCATTCTTTAAAATAAATATTCTCAAAAGGATGACGATAATGAGGACCCTCCTAAATAATGATCAAAATACGAGGCAGGAGACCTAATCAATGAGGGGTTTAACAAATGACCCATTTGTAGAATCTTACTGGTCCATTCGTCAATTTTACAATACCATAAATTTTTAAATAAATAGACACATGAATAAATTTAATTCCAAACATTTTAACAATGGCCAAAAATGCATCGCATTGGGCACTTAGCTTGAAAAAACATTTGAATCACCTATCAATGTTTATATTGCTTTGAAATTAAACTAATAAATAAAACAGTTCTAATGATCATAAAACTTATGAAAGATCCTATTGGGAAACTCAGCCGTTATTTGGTTTTCAAAACACCACAAAAATGCACGACACGTTAAAACCCACATTAAAAACATACACACCCCAAAATATCCTCCAAAAATGTTTCACACCCATTTTATGATTTAGTAATCCATTAAAACACTTCATAAAACCATTTTATGTAATACGCCACAAGTTCAATATCAAAACACACCCAAATCTCTCCTAAATAACCAAACACATGCATGAAAAAATTCCAAAACAAAAAATTCCATTTTAACATAAATATGGCTAAATGTGCCTTTACAACAAGAATTTACCAAAAAGGGTCCAAGTGCCATCTTATTCCATGCTAAAAAATAAAACACATATGAAAGTTCTAATTGGGCCCTTCAGTTTCGAATACACAGACACACGTTTTTCTATTTCTTAAAGGCACATAACATTTTCAAACACAGACTAAATTAGTTCCATAAAAACCCATAAAAGATTTACAGTTTTGAAGCCGTTATAAAAGAATCAATAAAATTTATCAACATTTTTATAAACAACCCTACCGGTTTATAAATGGTTTTAATACAAGCTAACTAGTTTAGGAATAATTTTTTTATAAGCTATCCAAACAATGTAAAAATAATATTATAAGTAACCCAAAAATGATTACTTGTAATTCTATAAAAAACTGAATAGTTCATGAAAAAATTTATAAACAGATAAAAAATGACACGAACTAGAAAACATTATTACAATCTACTAGTAACCAAACCAACTAACATGAAAACACTCTAGGTGATTGACCAAATATTTTGAAAAGATGGAAATAAAGCAAAAGAATTAATTAGAACACAAAATCATTAAATGGACTTTTTGAAAAAGGTACATGTGAATTCTCTTATCTCAAGCAGGCCAAGACAACGATTCCTATCAAGTGCTTTCAAACTCAATCCTCTATATTCTAACATGCGCATACCTTTGTATATATCTATGTATACAATTTACCCAAATCAGTTATTCCCCATGACATAAGAGAATACACACATAAATTATATACATACATATATATATATATATATATATATAGATTCTTATATGCGCACATGTCTTCCCATGGAACTGGAAGAACTGAATGTCGTGCAATTGTGATGCCGCTTCAGCGGAAGGAAAACCACCTCATATGCACCAATCACACACCTAGAATGACTAGAAAATTGACCCGAACAAACCCAGATATAACCACTTAAGTAAAAAAATCTAAAATATAACAAAAACTACCACATGTGAGGTCATCGTGCTATATAAATCGTGGCCGACAGGACCAGAATTGGGAGATTATCATTGGGTCGCACGATGAAGGTCATTGGAAATGATGGGAGGTCATTAGGGGTTGTTTGCATTGATAGACAGATGGGTGTGGGAAAAGGCGGCTGGGCCAAGTGCCAGGGAGAAGGTAGGAGCATAAGGGGGCCAGGGACGAAGCCGAGCACGAAGAAGGGTTGAGTGGAGATGTCTTGGATACATGAGAGGATGATGTGGGGAAGTGAGGGCGGCAGAGGTTCATACTGTTTGCGGTGATAGAGGTGGATGGGGGATAGTGCAAAGAATTTAGAAGCGACTTCTGGCAAGAACAAAGGAAATGGAGAGAAGGCGAGGGTGGAAGGCTTGGGTGCGGTGGCCTGTTGGAGTGGGAGAGGGTGAATTCGGAGGCCATGTGCGCTGAAAATGATAATGCAGGGGGAGGAATGAAGCTGGTGGGGTGATGCAGGGTGGCGGCTTGTACATGGGAAGGGGAGGGGAGGGGAGCGTCTTGCGCCACGAGGAGATGGATATGAGAAAAAATGGGGGATGACTGTGTGAGATTAGGCTACAGTTACTAATTTATATTCATTCCTATAATAAAAATATTACAATAATAATAATAATAATAATAATAATAATAATAAAACAAAAGTAATAATAATAATAATAATAATAAAATTAATATACTAATAAAATTATAATAACTATTTTTCATTACTTTTCTTAAAAACAAAAACAATAATTATAATAATAACATCCTTGATAATATTATTATTCTTAATAATAATAAAATAATAAAAAAATTGCAGAAAATTATTAGTATTATTTTCGAACATAATTTTTAATTTGAAATCCATTTTTTTATCTTATTCTGAAAGTTGGGTAACTGCATCCTCATCGTAGGGCTTAATAAACCGAGCGCAAGCTGTGTGCTTTAACCTACACCACTTTTGCACCCGCACAAGCACCTGGGGCGACCACATAGTTACAACTAACTATGAGGTTCCCTTCCACCAGTCTAAAAACAACCAAAAACATTAATCTCTAAAAAATTTGAACTTAGACCCACCCTGATACATGGTGCAAGAACCCAAATCCAAAAAATAATAAAATAAAAATTAATTTAAAATTTCAGGGTGTGAAAAATCTCTATACTCATGTTGATCCAATATTTATAAATAATGGGTTGGAATTCTATTATGGTCTATAATGATCTCCATCACATAATAAAAAACATGTTTTAATCATTTTTTTCATTTTCACCTATGATTCCTAATTTTTACCATTTTTATTTTTCACTACAATAACAAGTTTCCTATAAGATATAATTTATCCATTATGATAAAATTAATTTGAGAATTATTAGATACATTGGAATCAACGATTCTATATCTGATTGATAATTAATTATATATATTCCATATATTTGTGGGAAATTAACTTGAACAGAAGTGGATGTAAGGTGAAAAAACACTAATTAAACTTCAATTGCGCTAGAAGAGTTTTATACTATTTATCGATAAATTTATTCATTATAAAAGAAAAGTTGGATTTTAAAAGAAAATTATTCTATATTTATTGACATTTAATAATAATATTTCTATATAATTTAATTTTAGTAATATTAAATATTGTATGAAAATATTATTTATAATGAAATATCATTAATATCAATTTTGAATTTATTTTATTAAATTGATTTAAAAAATATCATTAAATTTATTGAATTAAAATATTTTTTTAAGGATGTGCAATATGAACTAATCATCTAAAAAATTCAAGTTAAAAAATAATTAATTCATTTTCCAACACCTTGAAAATGTATTATATATTTTATATTAGTAACTATTTAATTTGATGGTAATTTTTCTGAATTTAAATTAATTATTTCATCTCTAAAAATATAAAATAATTAATAATGATGAAACATCATTTTTATTTCAAATTTATATTTATAATCAAAACTATGATGTTTTCCCTATCATAAATTTTTGTAGATATTAAATTCAAGGAAGGTTCATTTTTTACATTTTCAATATATAAAATTGTATATAGGTCAATTACAAGGAATAATATCCTAATAAGTAATAAAAAAAATATCCTATGGTATTATAAGTCAAAATGCGTCATTCAAATGTGATTTTCTCATGTTTTTGGTCATTCGTAGTCATTGTATTCAATGTTTTACAACTAATTAAATTCATAATTACCGTTGTCCCTCTCATTAATTTAAAAAAATCATCAATCCTTATGGTTAAAAATTCAGGTGTAAATTTTAGATATTATAAATTATAATTATTCCAAAAATGGAATCCATTAGTCCATATTAAACACACATAAGTTCATAAATTAAAATTAAAATTTTTTTGTATATGTGTTTAGAATGTTTTCTAAGGAAAAGTTTAAATATTATAATTATTTTATATAAAAAATCAATATAAAAATCATTCCAATGACCAAAATTTTATTAATGGATGTATAATTGTACTATTTATACCTTAATGTATTAAAAATTAACATACCATTATAAATTATTTAGTAAAAAACGTATTTTTAAATTAAAATCCATTATTTCCCACTTTTCACCAAAAAATATAGCTTCTCAGAAAAATTAAAAAAACTCTCCCTAACATAATTATGGTATATCAATTTTTTTAAAGGATATTTATTTTTAGAAAATAAATTTTAAAAAAGTGTTAAATGATTCATGTTTTTCTTTATAATCAATACATTACAAAATAATGTGTGTAAAATATTAATTTACAAAATTTAATTAGTCCTTTTGATAACAAACATTTGGATGGCTATGTCATTAATATAATTTTGATTAATTATATTTTTATTATATTTTTAAGTGGAAACTCAATCTTTTGTGTAATATATGTCATCAAAAAAACATTTTGATTCATGTAATGAATGATACAAATTTGTTTTATGTTATTTATACTAAAATAAATATTTTTTGTCACGTATTCTATTAAATAAAATGTTATTCTTGACGAATAATGGGGTGTTACATTATCCCCATCATAAATAATATTTTTCTATGATACCCAAACATGATCATGAAATTTTAGAGTTTTGAATTTTAATATTTGTTTTGAAAATACAACGTCATAAAATATTTAATAAAATACCCTCTTAATAAGTGGGGATTGATATGAAAAATAAATCTGAGATAATCGCATTAATAGGTTTGCAGATAGAAAAACATAGGTGGGAAATGAAATCATGGACATAGAACATAAATCTAACACTGAAAGAATGACGGAGTGCGATTAAGAACATGCTTAGGATAATGTTAATGACCACAGTTCCGTAATCCAATGGTGTGAAAAAGGTCATTGAAATAATCCAAATTGATAATAATATGAGAACAAGATTGTTACAAGATCCATTTTCTAGAGTTGGTAATTCCATCACTCTCTAAGAATAGAGGGAAATATACTGACATGATTTATATTTATTTCATGGTAAGAATTTAATTCTTTGGTTGTTCATTGGTCAATTTAAAATTATTCTCATAATAAAAGAAATGAATTTCCCAAAAATAAATTTCATTAATGATACACCAAGGTTACCCTTTAATAGATTATACAATCCATAAAATAGAAAAAATGAATTCACCTTATCATTATTAATTAAATATTTGATAGAAAATGTTCTCCATTAATGGTTTCTATAATAATTTAATTTTTCCAATGAATTTATTTTCGTTGTATCATTCAACTTATTCATTAAAATCCTTTATTAAATTTCTCTTTAGTAGAGTCCAAATATATCTCATTCTTCTTAAAGCTCTGATATCAGTTATAAAATAATCAAATTACATTACTCATGAATATAATCATAGTAACACTAATCATTCCAATTTATCTATTTTAATAACATTGGATTTATGATGATCCAATTTATTTTTTATGTTTATTTTTTAATTCTTTAGACATTGAATTGTTTAGTTCTTTGTCTCCTTACAGTTGATTTATTTTGAAATAGAAATTTTTTTCATTCCCTTTCCATATTAAGAAATGTGGATAATATTTCCACACCTGTTAAAAAAACAATCCTTTTTATAAAAGTACAATGGTTTATGTTTCCATAATTATCAAATGACTCACAATTTTTCTTTCTCCCCATTCCATTATCCATCTATTTCTCTACAATCCTCTTCTTCTCTGTGATCCCTTAAAAGTAAAAATACATATCAAATAATTTATATATATTTTATGCATGTGATATTTTATAATAACTAGATTATAACTTCTAGGACACTAGTTCTATTTGAATACTTCGATTATACCCATCAGGTAATATAATATTATAACTATTTAGAATATGTAAATTTATGTGGTTATTATTCCTTCATCTAGGATATATTTTTGAAAAGAAATGGATATAATGAAATAAATCATAAAATTATGAATAATCAAGTATAATGAAAATTATTTTGTAACACTTAATGTATCATAAATATTATTTTATATATTATATTAGAATAATATTCATTTTTTACCGTTGGGATATCTTTACATTCATATCAATCATAATGGTTTGTAATGAAAATGTGAATTATCCTAAGCATATTCCAAGGGAGTGCCAGTCCAATTTCATAGTTATTACCTATTCGTGGGTACTAGGTAGTACATGATTCATTCCAAGCCTTCAATTTTCATTGTAATAACAACAATGATCCCCTATTCCAGAAACAGATACCCATGTAGTATCCTGATACAGAAATATATCCTGGAAAATAAAATTATCTATATCAAACCAAAATTTTATGATGTTCTAATACACCTATCATCAATATCTACCACATTTTTACATTCCCTCATTCATGTTATTATAAATGATTTCTATGTGGTTTAAAAAAGATTTTTTTTCATACCAACTAAATCATCCCCAACCATAGAATCCTAGAGCCATTACCTTACGTTATTTAAATTATCAATGGATACATGTAGTATAATCTAAAATGATTGAACATTTTAGTCATCATTGTAAAATAGATATAGAAACGAGTCATAGATTTCATTTTAATATAAAAATAATGAAATATTTTATTTACAATAAAATTATTACATATATAATATCATTTAAAATAAAACATATGTTACATAATTGAATTATATTAATGGAATAAAATTATGGGGATCTCATATTGTCAGTAAGGGTAATGTATATCAGATGAAATCCTGAATTAATAAGGATATTCAATATTAAATTGTAAGTAAATAAACGAAAATTCTACATAAATATCATAAATATTATTATAATACATGTTATTATAAATATTCTATGGTAAATAACTAAGGACACTATACAATAAATCAATAATCTATTAATTAAATTAATCCACTGATCAAAAATTGTAAAAAAAATAATGGATAATATTAACAAAATTCTAAATGAAATATATTGTTAATTAATCGAATTCACATTTCCTAGTAACTTGATTCCTTCAAAATTATGATATATCATCAAGAAGGTATAAAAAATTATATGTAATAACACATATCATTTCTGTCACGACCTTTTAATGGAATAATACTATCAGGATCTATCTTTAATAAATTATTAAATTACTTCTTTAAAAATAAGAAGTATTTTTGCCAATTGATTCTATATCATGAGATGACCATTGCATGAACATGATTTCATTAAATGGTACAAGAAAAATCCATACATGTCCAAAGCATTCTTAGTATAAAAAACTTTATTTAAATAATAAAAAATGTGCATTATAAAAATGTTATTGTGTCATATTGAACATGGATTATAAATATTTCCCGAATTAATGAAATTAAATTGAAATTAAACACTATATATAAAATAAATTTATATATTTTGTGAAATAATTGTAACCATAGAAAAATAATATGGATAATTAATATATATTTAATTGGTATGTAAAAATGTTCACAATGATTTTATTGTTACAATATAATGTTATCAATAACAAAAAAATATGAGATTTTACAATAATTTATACAACATGGTAATTTTCATATATAATCCCATTAGATGAATGAATAAAAATTGGATCATAAAATATCCTTAACAATTAATTATGACAAATAAATCATTTCAATGTGTCATTACATTTACCATATATAAGTGAATTTTTTCATAATAATAAAAATGTTTCAACAGAATGTTAATTGAGGTGAAATTCAATTCCTTAGGCTTCATATTGGTTAAATGTTAAGTAACCTCTTGTATAGTGCATATATATATATATATATTTAATATATTATAGAACAATATTAATTTTATAATATCATATATTATCCTTTTATATCATATTATCTCTCATTCGTTAAATAACATTCATTATTTCGGCATTTTCTTCTGTCAATTACCTTGTTTTCTCATCCGTGTTTTCTAATAAATATCATATTCTAGAACATATTATATAGTACAGTATTATCTATATAAACAATTATGATATAATCCTATCATTTATAAATCAATTATAATTTTAATACCAATCATTAAATGTTGTTATGAAAATTGATTACTGTTATGATCATGGAGATGATGTGCATTATATGTGAATGAGTACCACTATCTATTTTATAAGGATAATTTTTGAAATATTTTATGAAATATTTTACCTTATTAAAATGAAATTAGAATTATAAATTCCAAATAATTTTTTATATGGACTTATATATATATATATATTTATCATCCATTATGTGTGTTGATTAAAAGATACTAACATCGCTTCATGATGGAGGTTGTCGACACGTACACAAATGGTTTTATCGAATCAAAATGTAAAATAAAATAAAAAGATATATTTTAATTACATAATGATTTATAAATCCTGAATATATTAATTATGTAATTTATATCTTGTATAATCATTAAAATTATTCTTTATCACCTTCTAAGCAGAGAGTTAGTGAAAGTCGTAACACATTTCTTCATGAGGAGGTAGTACATTTTACATACAATTGATGTTTTAATTTATCTAATAAATGAATTATAATAAGATATACATGATATAATTCCTACATATTTATAACTATTTTTAAAATATCATATTTATACTTCTTATCAATCATCTTTACCAACAGAGAAATGTGGCAATGGAATAAGTAATGGTATTAGTTTGTGTCGCCGTAGTGCACCATACACACAACTATTGAATTCATAACCCATTTTATGGATATCTATGTGGGTGTATGTCATACCCATAAAGTGAAAACCTAAAAATTTACATATTATAATGATTTTAAAATATATTAATGGCTTTATAAATAATTGAACGATGTAGAAATGGAAATAAAATAACAGCACTTTTTGAGGAAAATTACCTCTACATTGAGTATACGTTTTTGGGAAGTTAATTTTGAATTGATTTATGAAATTTTTTGTCTAAATGTGATACAAATGGGAGAGTTTGAGTGCCCTTTTATAGTTGAGGATAAGTGACATTATTGTAAATAATCAAAAGTAATCACTATTAGGAGATATCCCATAGTAAAAGAGGATAAAATATATATATTTAATGGTTTGGAATGATTAAATTGTTACATACAACCTTCAATACACAATGAATTACGTGTTTTACATAATTCATTCTTTAACTCCTATATTTCTTTATTTTTATCTTTTTTGGGGTTTCACAATGTAACCTAGTTTTAAATTATATTAAATTTATAAATATATTCTAAACTAAAGGGAATGTTATTAGAAAATGTTGAAATACTTATTGTTTATAAGATACCTAATTTAATATATGTAATCCCAATGTGTGTTTGAAATTAACATTGACTCAAGTGCATATCACATGGAAAGAACATGGCTTAAACATTGGCTGTGCTAAGAGATTATTTTACGATTCTGAGGTAAATATAGTTCTTATAAAAGAGAATTTATTTCATTGATGAATTTTTTTAAATATTTAATAACATTTTAAAATAAATTTGTTGAAAATTTGTTTTTTATTAACACTAAAACATTTAATAAAATATTAATTATTATAAAAAAATTAAATTACAATTTTTAATTTATTCAATTAATATGGATTTAAAAAATTCAATAAAAATAGGTAATTTCAATATATTATTCTTATAGAACATTAAAATGAGAAAATAGTCTAAAAAATTAACGGGGCTTAATAATTAATTCAATTTATTTCACTTTTATCATTTTCAATATCATTTTTTCACTGAATAATCAATGTGTTGGCATATTATAATCATTAAAATAAATTAGTTTTCCTAATCAAATTAAGGTTAAATTATAATTAAAAAAATCATTTATATTAAAAATTATTATCTATAACCTAAACTATGAAGTTTTTTCCAATCCTAAGGCAGTATTGATATTAAATGCAATGAAAATATTATTTTTGTCGTTTTCATTTGTAAAATTATTATACATGTCACATTAATTGAATATTATCACAATAAAATATAAAAATATATAATAATGTTATAATGGTCCAATTATTTCCATAAATCTGGTTTTGAAATGTTTTGGGCCATTCATACAGATCATATTCTATATTTAACCACTTAGTAAACTCATTTTTCCTTAATAAGCATAATTAATTTTAACTATTTTCACCCATCATTATGGTAAAATATAATTTTGAACTTATTATATAATAAAATTATTATTATTCCAAAATATTAAAATAATTGGATAAATTTAACACAATATAGTAGCATTATTTAACAAAAAATAATCCAGATGACGCAACATGAAATTTTCAAGTGAAAATATTCAATAAATTTCAATGTATTTATATCAAAACTAAATATTAAAATGATTCTAATAAACCAAATTTGATTAATATATGTATAATTGTGAAATATTTACTTTTAAACCAATTCAAAATATTATATTAAATTATATATTTTTTAGGAGAAAATAAAATTTTCAACTAAAATCTGATATTTTTCAATATTCTCCAAATAAATAAACTTATCAAAATAATCCAAATAAATCTGCAGAAAAACATATTAGTATTTCAATTTATAAAATATTGTTTATTTTTTTCAACTAAATGTTATAAAATATTTTAAATAAATTTTAAATTATTTTCACTAAGTGTTACTGAACCATATTTTAATAAAATAAGGTTTTTTTAAAATTTATTTTTTTCATTTATGTGAATCATATTAATATATATAAGAAACAAATATATAATGAATTCTTATAAAATATTAGTTTTCATAGGTTGTTTAATCATATAAATAATAAACATTTAAATGACATGGTAATGAATATGATATTAAATAAGAATAATAACTGTATATTTGTTGTTTGTAAAACGTGGTCATGTATATAAAACATGTCAATGAATAAACTTTTTTTGTGTTTAATGAATGTTAAATATAATGTGGCATGTAAAACAATTTGAACTAACAGTTTTTGATAACATATAGTATTGAATGAAATCTTATTATTTTAGAATTTATATGGGAAAGAATTGATGTATTATTGTATTATAATACAATAATTATGAAATATATATGGATTGTTTATATATGTTTTTATTTAAGGATTTTGATTAATATGTTGAATGAATTTGATAATAATAAATATTTATTTAGTTTTAAGGATATTATTAATGTAATACCCCTAATTAATGGAATCTAACCGTTATTGTGTTTCTAATGTTTTGAAAAAGTTGCTTACTTTAGTTAATTTTATATTGGGGAGGAATAAATTAAATTGGAATGTTTTGATTTCCTTGGTAGATAATAATGATTTTTTAACAATGGGATGTATTCAATCCTGGATGAAAATTATAGAAAACCTTATTATAATTAATATCCTCAATAATCAATGCTATATGAAATGAATGTTGAATCATTCTTGTTTTCAATATTATTTTACTATAATTCATGATATTGGAATGTTTCAATTGATTACTTGATGAAGGAAATCACATGTCCGGTATTGGAAAATCAAGATCCACTTCATGATATATGGGGTATACATGTTTATAATATATTGATAAATATAGTGACCATCATTTTGTATTTTTTTATTTTTATCTTTTGTAAGGGTTAAAATGTTAACAATTTATGAAATAGATTATTTTGATCATTTAATTTCATTATAGTTATTAATTTATCATTTATCTAAGAAAAGATTTATGATAATTGGGAAAAATAATTGAAGGAATAAATTATAATTTTATCCATGAATATTATTATAAATTTTGACATTGGGAATTAAAAAAACTCCTTCATTACATGGTGTACTAGATAAACTAGAAATTGATAATTGAAAAATTATTGTTTGAATATTGGATTGTAAAATATAAATAAATCAACTATGTATATCATCTCTTGTAACTTTTTTATCATTAAATGGTATTTGAAAATAAATGTTTTCCTATTATTATCATTTTTTATGATTTTAATGTCAATTTTCAGTACAAATTGGTTTATGAATATTTGATCATTAACAGTACTTTGAACATGTTCTATATCACTATAAATATGTATTTAGCTATTATTTTTATCTTTTATGTCGATGTTTTCTGTTCTAACCTTAGTTCTCCAATTTCAATTTCTTGCACATGTTAATATAGATAAATATTTCACATCTGTTTCTCTTTTTAAAGGGGATTTTTATTATACCATTTTATGATGTTCGTTTCTATGTAAAGAACATTCATGTATTAAAATAATGATGGTTGAGATGAATTACATAGGTGAAATTCAATTTAAGGGGGTTTAATATAACACCCCAAGACATTGTTAATTTTTTTCAAATGATTTTAATCATTTTTACATTTTCAATTGCATGAAATTTCTCGAATATCACTAATTATAAAAAATATTGATTAATATTGATTAACTTGAGACAATGAGTTACCCTGATATCTAGAATTACATTGAGACTACTTTTTATTAAATAAAAAATTATTATTAAAATTACTAAGTTAATATGATAGATATCAGCTTTAATATAGAGTGGTGATATTGAAATAATTAAATAAATTATGAAAAAATATTGTTCAATGTTTTAATTATTTATCTATTTTTT
Source organism: Viscum album (assembly GCA_963277665.1). Lineage (NCBI taxonomy): Eukaryota > Viridiplantae > Streptophyta > Magnoliopsida > Santalales > Viscaceae > Viscum > Viscum album. The sequence continues at coordinate 1,667,290,986 of OY728137.1, forward strand.
ATAAATAAAATAATAAACAATTGAATGAAAATTTAATGTTTTTGGAACAACTATATTTTTTTAAAATGGGTTAATAATTCGTTGTGAAAACGATTTATTGTTAATTTTAAACATATATACCTAAATAAATCGAAAAAATTATCTCATTTTTACATAGTAATTGAAAAATAATTATAGAGTTATTTTTCATTATTTGTTTATGATGTTTGATTTTTATACAGTGAATAGTTATAAAATAGAAATTTATTTGAAAAAAACATTTTTTATATAATTTTTTATGATAAATTTTATTTGAATTTATAATCAATTAATATTATTTCCTTTTTTACCAATTAATTAAATATTATTACTATTAAATATTTTCATAATGAATTTTGATATAAATTTGTTTTATAAATTTTGATAATTTTCATATTAAAACACTTCTTTGTCATAAGGACTATGGGATTAACAATAAATTAAATTACTTTACATTAGTGAGTATAATTTTAAAAATTGGGTAAAATATTTGGAATAATAAAATTAAATATTATATGATATTTTAGGGTAATGTCTGGGCATATTTACTTGTGAATATAGATAAAATTAATTACAGAAATTAATGTTGAAACATTATTTTTCTAATTTCACTCATATGTATTAAAATTATTTTCAAAAAACATTGATTTTTGTATGATAAATATAATTTCATATTTACTATCACAAGATATAAATTATCAAACCCCTATCACTCTAATTTTTATCATTAATGATAAATTACCAAGGTAAATAAAATGATACAAGTTACCATGTTAAAAAATTCTAAAAATGAGTATTATTAAAGACAAAGGAATAGCATGACAATAACTATACATAATTTTATTTTTTAAAGTTTTTATTTTACAAATAAACACTATATTCTATCACTGATATAATTTTTAGAAACATGAGGTATGGGAGATCTCCCAATAGTCAACACATTTTGGTATTTAATATAATTCCACCACTATGTTATAAAAATATCACTCATTACCCTTCCTTTTTCTCAACTATAAATCCATTTTTATCAACCAAAACCTACAAATATTACTTTCCAAAATTCCTACCATAATACAACAATCGTTATATTTTTTATAAATCATTCATATGAATTATTATTTCAAACCTAAGGAGAATACCAAATGAAGTTGTAATGTTTTTTGAACAAGTGTACATTATTTCAACACCTCCATTAATTTCTATTATACCATGATTATATATTAAAATTAGTATATAATATATAATGGGCTTTTTTAATTTTATCACAATGAACTAATTTTTTCCCATTTATTGGGATATGATATCATCGACAATGGGTTTGGAGGATTACTGCCTCTGGGACAAATGAAGCTTCTTTTTTCCATTACTGACTATCACAATTGTGACTAATTATGGGTTTATAGATTTTATATTATTATTTTTATATTAATAACTTTTTATGATTCTATGATAATTATATCTCATGTATCTTTATTATTTACCATTTTTGGGAATATAATAGTGTCATCGTGTGTGAGGAGGACTACAGTCTCATTTAGTGATGATAATCATTCATGTTTTCCATTAAAATCACTATATATGGATTAAATGAAAATATGTGATATGAATTACCAAAAAATTATTAATTAATTATATTATATCATTTTAAAATATTTATTTAATTCCAATAATATAATAAAAATAACATTGTTGTGTACATACAAAATACCTTCCCCAAGAATGTAATATTTCAATTTCTGTCACAAAATTATATGGATTATTATAAATACTTGTATACTGAATATATAAGATATGTATATCATGTTTCATGTTCTATATATTAATAAAAAATTATTTAAGTTAATGATCCCAAAATAAAAAAAACACATATGAAAAATAATACAATTATTATAAAAAATGAATCATTAACAATGAATTTTTTAAAAACACATACTAAAAGTCATAAAAAATATATCAGATGATATATATATATATATGATTCTATAATATATATATATATATATAGTGAACATATATGTATTATATAGCATGGTTTTTAATATAAAATTAAATTCAGTACATATTGTAAGGGATTTCTATCTAAACATTATTTTTTTGTGAGAAACATACAATGATCACGACTTGTTTCTTTTATGTTGTATATATACTACCTATGATTTTAATATAATATTATAATAAAAAATTATATTTTTTAACTTATCAACATTAGGATTTCTATTTCACAGGGTCTATTGTTCAAATGTTACCAAATCATTATTGGAATTTGTTCTCGGGGTTCCTTCTTTGATACTTATGTCATGGTATTTAACTATATTTTTTAATGAGGTGTATAAACAACTCATTTGACCTGAAAAATTATGAATTTTTTTTAAATAAATTATTACTTTTAAATTAATTATTATATAGTTATAAAAAATTAATATTTATAATGTAGTAATTATTTTAATGATATAATTTCAACTTTTTTATGATTATTTTAAATTAGGTTTATTATGGTAACATATTTAGATCCATATGACAATAAATATATGATATTTTTTATACAATTATTATTACCTAAAAATAAATATTTTATATTCATTTTCATTTATTCAATAATCAAGATTTGAAAAACAATTTTTTTAAATTAAATTGACTTTTTTATCGCAAAAATCTTTCGTCCGAAATTATTTTTTCTAAAAATGTTTTCCAAATTTGTTTATTGTAATTTTTTTAAAAAATTACAATTTATATTATCACAAATAAATTTTTATATTATTTTATTGATTGATTAATATGATTTCAATGTTATTTTCATTGAAAATGATATTGAACAAGTTTAAAGATGTTATTTATGAATGAAAAGATTATTACCTTAATTAATGTTCTGAATGATCATTGAAAACCATTTTCCATTGTAGTTGATATCCATTTATATATCCTATTGTTTTTAGGGTATATTGAAAAATATATATACTTATTATTTATTGTACTGTTTTGCGTTTATGATGTTAAGAAGTTCAAAAATGTAGTTTCTCGTAGAAGGGTTATACCATGATAAAAATATCATGAAACCCACATATTTTGATTTTTTATTCTATGATGAAATGATTGAATAACTATGAAAATTATATCATTCAAAAGTTATGTTATGATCAAATACATATAATTCCAATTTATTTTTATGGGTTATTATTTGATTATTGTTTATGTTCTTGTGGGAAACATAAATACAGTTGTCATTATGAAATTAGTGGGACATATAAATCACTAAATAAATTAGATAATGAATTATATGAATTTATTTCCACATGACTGCAATGTGGTGATATTTTGGTCCAGTAATGGAATTTTCCAACTATTATGTTTTGGGGATTGAATCCATTCAATAATGAGGAATGAAATGACAATAGATATGGTTGTGTCTCAATTCCATGAGGTCTGTAAATTTAAAATATTTTAAATGGGGGTCATAGTAAGCCCAAAATAGGGAACTCGGGAAGTCATCCCATGAACTTTGATGGTAAACATGTGGTTAGCCTAATACAACATGTTATAAGTATCATGTTGGTTAGCACTGATATATGATATTCAATTTTTATGTGTATTAAAAAAAATTTATATTCCAATTCTATTTTCTCATCTATCATGATCTTTGATTCCCTCATGATATATCTCTATGGAACTGATAATATTTACGAGAGGGACCTTTTTTGTGATATATGAATTCTTAGTTATTAAATGTTTAACTTATGTAAATTATAACATACTCTAATACATATCTTATTCATTTATATGATCATATATATATATATATATTTATACGTAAACTAAAAAACAAAGATCAGTCAATCCGATTTTTCTTTCACCTATGTTATTAATAATGGTTTTATGTAGAGTATGACTATAAATGATACTAAATGAGTATATCATCATGTAAAACACTAATAAACATTAACCATATAAAAATATTTCATCAAATTTTTACAATGGAATTAAACTTTTGTAAATATACAAAGTATATAAATAATATTCGTGATTAGAAATAAAGGTGTGTTATAATATACTATATACAATTATATAAAAATTGAAACCAAAGAAATATTTCATTAATATGTAATTTTATATTAATTAATAATAAATATAATAAAAAATCATAACATTAAAATTTGAAAAAAAAAATTATATAATGGTTAAATATTTAATTCTCCATTCTATATGAATTATCGATCACATTTGAAACAATATATAAAATTAACAAAATATTACAAAACTAAAAAATTTAATGACAATAAAAATATTGAATCTTGATGTTGATTGAGTTGAGCAATATATCAAGGAATGTAGAGGTATATATAGAAGGAAATGATGCCATTGGAATAGAAACGTGACCGTTGGATTAATATATTTACAATTAGGAATAGAAACATGATTATTGGAATTTTATTTTTTCCAAAAATTCATAAAATTAGATTCTAATATTATTTATCAATATTAATTTATATAAATATAAATAATATAATTTCAAAAAATATATATCACTATTAAAATCCCAATTAAAATGTAATAAATTTTTTAATAAACTATAAATTAAATTATATTATTAAAGTAATTATTTTAATATTGACAATTTTTATTACTTGTTTTTTATTTTTATAAGATAATTAATAAAATTTTTAAAATCCTTGCTTAAAAATTTATACATGGCATATTTTTTGTATCTTGTTTAAGGAACATCATTTGTTATATGAATAGTGAAAATGTTATTTTTCATATAACTAGTGTATCTTTTATTCCATCATTCCTAATATAATAATGTGCTAATAATTTATAGACCTTGGAGTAAAAGTATTTTGGATTTAATTTCATAATTGCTTTACTAATGTAATTGGATTTTAAATTTTTATCATTTGAAAAATTTTCCAAATACAATAGTCAAAAGTAATCCAATAAAAGTTATATTCATAATGAACTCCAATTTCGTTTTAAATAAACTATTAAATTAATGTTATAAAGCGTTATAAAGACATAACACATAATATTTTATATTTATGTCTAATTAAAATTATTAAAAAATCATTTGTAAAAGTTATACTTTTCAAATATTTTTTATTAATATTTTAATCTAAGAATACACCTCCCCCATGTATATAAAACATCCTCCCTCTCATTGTTAGACTAATCATTCCTCTCCTGCCAAAGTCAATCCCATAAAAAAATCTTCCCTCTTAGTCCACTTAAAATACATAGGGATGTTCTACATTATACCAACTCTAGAAATAAATTATGTTTTAGTGTCACACAATAGACCTTACATAAAAGATTATATGTGTTTTTATCTCATCAATCATTATTCTTTTTATGATTATTTTGTTAATTTAATCTCACCCACAAACAAAATACAATATTTAACTAGGAATATTGTTAATATTATATTTGGGAAGTCAAATGTCTAAATATATATTATATTTAATATATATATATTCATTTTAAACATCCATTTCCTACTCTCAAGATATAATACTATCAAATGTCACTTAACCTTGTACAGATTCATTTCCATGTAAAAATGTATATTCATAAATATTTATGGATATAAAGAATAATATATATTATATAAAAGTGTAATTATTTGAATTATAATATCATAAAAATAATTAATCAATTTTATAAATACGTTTATCAAAATAGAGAAATCGAGGTAAAATAGTAAATATTTATGTTAATTGGGATATCAAAATAACTACAATATATCAAAAGAAAATTATGAGATATTATCAAATTGATATAATTTTATAATAATGTTAAAAATTAAAATAATTGTATTCTTCTTCAGTGATTTAATATATTTAGGACTATTATTAAGGAGGTTTAATGGGGAATAATAATGGGGGAATTATGGTAAGGGGTTTTTTGAACCCAACTCTACATTATTGGGTTATACCAAATTCATCACATCTTTTATATTTATATTCCTATGTCATTAAATATATATAGTTTCACTATCCTTTACATTTCTTTTGGATGATTTACATTCCTTGATATAGATGTATTAAGGAGACACAATGATTTTCAAGAAAAACTTATCAAAAATCCAACTTTTACTCATATTTAGTTGTTTAATATTAACTCAATAATGATGATGATTATGATGAATATGTTTTCCCTTATACATTTGTAAACAAAATTTTTATTCATTATATTATGTTTGATTAAATTTTTATTTAACCGATTCATTTCAATTTGTTATTTCATGATGGTAGTTGATGTAGGTTATATGTGGCATTCATGACTGTATAAATAATATTATGTTATTGTTGGTACTAGAATTATATTTCCCATCCATTTCAATAGGAAATGTAATTTATCACAAGATATAATGTTAAATATGAGTGAACATTATTCTATATATGTTAAAATATCTGATATTATGATTATGCACATAAGATACATGAGAACACGATTCTATATATTTCACAACCATGTGTCTTATTTGACACTATGACCTTATGCTTAATTTTTATGCATTACCCCATTACATGAAATAATCTAATGATTCAATATTTATTTTTACAATTTTCATATGGTTATGGTATAATGACGATTATTTTTTCACCAATGTAATATTGATGCATGCCCACTATTAATCCTCTTACGAGGATTTTAGATCACCCATCAATTGATGTATGTCCATAGTTAACTATATGTAATAAGTAAAACATTAGAAATTATAAGAAAAAAGAATGATTTAAATAAATTTTTATGATTTATTATATACATAGTATGTATTATCATAATTATACAATTACAGTGGTACTTTTGATCCTTGATGTGTACCTCTATTATTTTTTTAATAAAAAAAATGATGTAATAGTTATGTAATGAAAAGGTATGTCCACAATAGTTTGTATCCAATTTATGATCAGGTTAATATGGGAATTCATATAAGACACATTAGTATAAACCATCAATATAATACTTCTTATAAGTATACAAAAAATAAATATAATTTTCATAAAAAATGATAAAAATATAGATACCGTATGATATTTAGTTAGAGTTTATTAAAGAAAAATAATAAATTTTTTACACATAATTTTTTCATTTCTGTATTGTACAAACCATTTCTATTATATAAATTGTTGTGATCTTGGAGAAACTTGGATAACAAACCATATGATTTATAATGCATGAATTTCCCAATCAACATCCAAAATTAAAAGGTTCTTGTTGTAGAAAACATCTTGTAAATGATATCCTAGTAGTCATAGCATATGAATAGATACCTAAACTATGTGTAATGTAAACATTCACCCATGAAAGAACAACTACACATTATGACATTTATGAAGAAATAATCACAGATATTTAGTGAATCATACGATCCACTCATCATGTAATAGTGGGTAAATTCTATATAGAATATCATTTCTACACTCTAAAATTATGAGAAGGAGAAGTAGACTATAGAAATGTATCAGTTCGATGTGTAATACAATCAATGGTGGTCATTGATAATGAAAACAAATTTAAATGATTATATGGTATATGTGTATTTTGATGACTTAAATAAAATATATATTACTATAAATTTACAACAAATTCATTGAAAAATAATGGACGGAGAATTTATAAAGAATTAGAAATAGGAAGATGTACCTATATCGTATAATGAAGAAAATATCACATTGATTATGACATAAAAAAGTGGTTTTGTTATCAATTGTGATAAAAATTTGAAATATTCTTTAGTGGTTTAAAACTACATAATTGAATTTATCTATATATTTGAGATGTTGGGAAGTATGATGATGTGGTTCTATGTTTTATAAATGTATAGAGAATGTTTAAAGAATGGTATCATTGATATAGATATAATAATTCAAAAATGGTGTATCAATATGTTGAGTCATATTTCATTAGATGAAATAGGGTCAAACAAACCACATGTCAAAACTATAGGGAGAAATATCATGGGAATTGACTTAATGGGATGGTGAAATTCATCATGGGTGGGAGAGAAGGATTCCAAGATCATTAATTTCGAACATATTATAATTTTCTAGATGACATGATATATGAAGGGGAAGAACCTCCTAATGAATCACCCATGGTTCAATGCTTAAACATTAGTGATCCAGAGAACTGTAAAATAATTTCTTAAAAATCATAGGTCCATGATGTCAATCAATGTCAATAACAAACTATAATATTGGTGAAAGTAAGAATATATACCATTATTACTTCTAATGTGGAACGCTAAATTCAGGTCATGAACGGTACACTACATATCCACTCATAAGTTGAAAATGAATTATTTGATTCCTGTTCAACTCATTCTATTATATATTTTATGTTTTTTAAGAATTTTTCAATTTAAGATCAGATACTAAGAATTATATATAATTGTAATAACACCTATTTGAGGAATAATTACAACCCATTTTTTTGAATCTTATCTTATATGATTCTGTGGTAATTTATTTATTGTGAATGTCATCACTCATCGCTTAGTCGAATTCGACACTCTAATGGGAGTCAATTGGGTATCATTATTTGAAGAACACATCATATTCCTATAAAAATGTATATATTTTCATATTTTTAAACATCCATTTATCTTATATAAATACAAGAATTGTCATAAATTTAATTTAAAAAAACATTAATTGAGTGGGTTTTGAATTCCTTTGAAGAATCATACCTTTCCCCAATGGTTGAGCTGACGAAAGGTATCATCCTAAATGAAATTTCCATTGGTGACATTGGTGATAAACATTGAGGACGTCAGAAATTAAAAATTTGGATCATCGCGGTAGATATTATCAATTGGAGGTTTGTATGTAGTATATACATATTACTTATTTTCATATAAGTTACAAGAAATATTTTTTTGTAATGACATCCTTCAAAAATTCTACTTCCCCAAATAATATACATGTATTTGATGAAGGTATTGTTTAGAGACTTCCTCAATAATTTTTTGGTTGTCCTTATCAACATATTCTCATTTACTGTATGATCAATAAGGAAATTAATGGATTTTATGGATTTTTAATGGAGTCTTTAAGATTGAGATAATTTTAATATATGTTTATAAAGTATGAAATTATGATTCATCATGTCGCATTTTATATTCATGTGACTAAAAATGGGGGAACTTCTATAGAACATCCAATTAAAATTGTATTTTATGAATATCTCATACAACTTGTTTCATTGAAATATGTTATTTTATTATATTATCATTGTAATTTATATTATTTTGTGGAAAACATCACATTATTGTCTAGCCTGCTAACTATGAAAACATAAAAAGTGTTAAATAATGTTTTCACAGAAGAATTTGAAGAAGGATTCATAGATCTCCAAAAGAGGATTATCACTACTCCTGTACAGACTGAACCTAAATTTGTATAAGTTTTTGTTAAAAAATCCTTATATAAATAAATTAATTGTTTTTTTGATAATAATGAATGGAAAATTGCTATATAATGACTCAAAAAATATTGGGGTATATTATAATAATAAATTAATTTATGATATGGAATTAGGATATATAATCCTCGCTCAAATTATTTAGCTGCCCCACCACTATATTTAAATGTTTGACATACATAAAGATCAAAATAGTATAATTTATATATTTTCATCAAAGGATATCGAAATTCACTGAATAATATGGTAATATTTATTCAATAAAAATGATATATGTATTATCTTCAACTAAAGAACATAGAACATGGTAATGCATATTATTAGAAAAAAAACGTGATACTACAATGTCTATCATGTTGATTTATAAAGACACTATTTCCATAAATATGAAAATCATGTATCATGAAATCATTGAGACGTGGAACACATCCTACCATTCCCAAATGATTTCCAAACCATTGATCTAAGAGATGATCTATGTGGCCTAGTGGAATGATATGGATCTACAATATAAGGAGAGATTAAAAATATAATAAAAGTTACATGTGTTACACATCGATGATTATGGTATCATTTGTCTAGGAACAAGGTTTTTTGTTCCTTCATCACCCAAAATAATGAAGCAACTACAGGATAATTCACATTGATCACTTTTTGATATCCATCTCAGATGTACCAAGATGCACTGTGTTCTTCGAGAGAACTTCTAGTTGGAAAAAGTGAAGGTAGAGATGGAAGAGTATATAACACTGCATTTTTTATTTTTTGATGTTAAACCCTAGAGGAATAATTCCAAATAGATAATGTAATCAATGTCTAAAGCCTAGTGGATATTGGACAATATCACCAGGGATATTATCACATGTCTAATGAATACATCCAATTTAACTAATGAGAAAAGATTTTTTCGATTGAATTTAAAATAAATCCCACATTAACCATTTGGTAAGAATTCAAACCTGAACTACCTGTGATGATATATATAAAGGATATGGTTAGGTGTTTTGGGATTATGATTTAAATAATGTTTGATCTTAATCAGTGGTTCAATAATAATTTTGGATAACTCATTAATATTCTTTCAATACTAGATTCACATTTCAACATGACATATCAACCCCAATCTTATGGAAATTATAAATGGAATATTAATGGATTCTGGTGCTTTTTAATGTCCTACTCAATGGATTTTAATAGGGGATGTGATCATCATCTCTCCTTGTTTGAGACTCATATGTGATAAGATTCCACTAGAGTATTAATATGGAACCATATTAAGCTCTATATAGAAAGTAAATTAAACTCCAACACATTGGTATGATGTTAGGGAACAGAAGATACATGGACTTAATCTTGGGAAAGATATGGTAGGGAAGGTTCAATTCATCCAAAAATGTATAAAATATTATCAAAATCCTAAGAATAGCTATAGAGAATCCATTGAAGGGACATTTATTTTTATGTTAGAGATAAGGATTCTCTTCTAATATCACAAAGGAATAGAATCATGTCTTTTTTAAAGAAATGGACACTTATTGCTAGGTACGTCATCTGATTTGAGATCCTTGATCTCATTAGTTAATTGGGATTTCTTCTTCAATATCCATCGTGTATGTATCATGTCCATGTAATGTTCCACATATCACTCCAAAGGATGTACATATCTGGTCCCTAACTTTTATTTAATTCAACGGTGGTATAACCTGATAATTAGCTCTCATATAATGATCATCCAGTGAAATTACTCATCCATAGATAAATTGTAATAGAAATCAACACAACATAACGTGAAAAATTGATGTAGAATAACATTAAGTAAGAATAGATAACAAAAGATCCCAAAGAAAAATTGAAGTAGTTGTACCACAATCTATTATAAATTTACAATATGAGTTGATATTTTAGGGATCATAATTCTATGTGGGGGGAAGGTTACAACCCAGATTTTATAAATTATATGCGACCCTTGAAATAAATGAATGTTATTATATATTACTTATTATGATATTTATTACTAATCAGTAGATAACATATTTCTACAAATAATATTACTACATTGATCATCAATGAAACTAATTAAAATTTAAAACAATACAATTTTATAAAAAATTTAAAAAAGAAAATATAAAATGCGAAAGTATGGATCAAACCAATATACTAAAATCATCTCTATAACATATAAATCTATGAAAGTAATAAAATATTTATAAACAACACAATATTATAGAAAATGGAAATATACCACATTGAGAGAAATTGAGCAGGACATTGAATTAAACATGTTAGCTGTGTTTATATTAGTTAATGTGACCATTGGAATAGTAATGTGAGCATTGGAAGAGTAATGTGACCACTAGAAAAGTAACATGACTGCTGGTAATAGTATCTTGACCATTAGAATATTAATTTTATATTAAAATAATAAATAATAATATAAATAATATATTTCATGAATAATGTACATAAATATAAATACAGAAATTCCATAATGAAATATCTTGATTTAAACACTAATTGAAAATATATGATGATTATTAAAAAAGTATTTTTATAATATCTAGTAAAAGACATTTTTATATATTAAAAAATAAAATTAGTAATTTTAGAAATAATTTTTTAAAAGAATAGAATTATTTTTTAAATTATAATGCTAAAATGACATAATTGTGACTTTTGTTAAATTTTCTCAAATCCATAATTTTCTGTTAAAATATTAAATATATAGTTTTTCTCCCATGTTTTTTATCTTAAATTACAAAAATCAAGATTTAATAATTACATAATTTTTTAGAGAACATGTTTTTCTTACTTAATATATTTAATTTAATAATTTAATCATTTAAATAAATGTAACTTAAATTCATAACCTAATTTTTTTTTCTAAAAACAATGATTCAAAATTGATCCATTAAAATGAAAATTTTTCTATAATTTCCCATTATTTTTTAGAAACTAACAAATCCAATTTATCAATATGTTTAACATCATTATAACTGTTATATTATATTTCTATGTTACTAATATTTTCAAAAATTTACTATTATATGTAATGTTGTTAATATATTATTTTATTTAAAACTTTATTATAAAATTACCCCTCCCATTGGAAAACCACTAATATCTATATTATCTAATCCAATCCACAAAAATATCCAATCACTCAATACACATAAATTAGTTAGGATTATTCAAGAGTAATACAACACCAATCATAATGCTATTTTTTTTCTTCTAAGAGAATATAAATTGATAATTAAGTATGTTTCGAACATCTATTATATTTTTATTATTCTTATTATTATTTTCTTCCATTTTTCACATCCCCTTTCAAAACAAAAAACTTATTAGATAAAATTATATTTTAATTTAAAATTATTTTAATTATGTTAACCAACTATATGTTTCATATTAAATATATATATAAATTTCAATCTTGACATTCCATGTCTCCCAACAATGTCTTGTCAATGGTTGTTTAACCAGCCACAAATACATTTACATTTCAAAACATACAACCATCATTATCAATGGATATTATAAATTTTATAATATATACAAAAAATAAAATTATTTTTTGTATAACCATTATTAATTTATTATTATAAAGATTAAATTATATTTAACAAAATAGAGAAATCAAGGAAAATTGAATTTTTTTTGTAAAATATTATATAAAAATATTTACACTATAACAACAAAAATTAGGAAATACAGTCAAAAAATATAATTGAAAAGTACTTTCCAAAATATAAATAAATCACATATCTATAATTTTTTTAATAAAAAGTATTCTTATTATTCATGAGGAATAGAAGAGGTGAAATATATATAATATTAATATGTAGGGATTTGTGAACCCAAATCATTTTTTGGATTATCCCACATTCAAAAATTCTTCAGAATTGATATTATAATATTATTCCTTAAATTTATATTCAAGATTCATTTTTCTTACTTTAGGGATATACATGATTCAACATTGATATATGAAGTGCCCAGATCAGTGTGAATCACTGAGAGGGGGAGGGGGTGAATTAGTGATCCTTTAAAACTTTTTACTAATTGATTCTTAATCAATTAAACCTCTATGGCTTGTTAAGGCCTCGATCCACTCTTCTTATGTCTCTCAACCTTTCCCGGATAATGCAGTAATGAAAAGGCACAGGACACAAGGATTTACAAGGTTCGGCACCAAAGGCCTACATCCTTTCCATGCTCTCCCAGCATGGATTCTCCAATTATAACTTGTTAGAATTACAATGGTCGATACAGCTTCCCACTGTATCTCTCCTGAGTCCCACAGGAGGGTCTTTATACTGCGTCCCACAGTGTTACCAGAGTCCCACTGGCCTGCTCCAGAATCCCACTGAAGACTTCTTCCACCCTGAGTCTCACAGGGGGCTTCTCCTGGCTCCTCGATTCACACGAGTAGCTATTCTTCTTGTTCAGTTCTTCAAGTAACTTCAACAGTCTGGGATAAAGACTGCTGGCCTTGCTCTGTACCTCTGCTCACTTGTGATGAACATGTCTTCTCGTCTTGCTCAGGCTTTATCACCTTCTTCTCAGGATGACCTGGCTTCTTTCTTCAACTAATGAATACTCAGACAACTGATATCTTTAACTTCAGTCTGGTCCAGTCTCACTTCACTTCAACTTCATGCACTGAATGCATGGCAACACTGAATCCTCATGCACTGATTGCATGGCCTTCTCAAATCTCTTCAAGAACTCCTGGTCTTAGACAACTCAAATGCACACAACCAGATTTGGCTTTGTTCACGTGTGCATGTGCATGCATGCAAGCATGCACTCCCCTGTCCTTCTCTTGGTGCAATAAACCCACAAAGGGTGTAGTATCTTTAAGCACACACCAGCTTCTCACTTCTTCACACACTTTATTCTTTTTGTTTACACACTCACAAGTGTGTTGTACTTTAGTGTGTGGGTCTCCTCTTTCTTCCTTCTTCTAAGTGTGTTCACTTCACTTAGTGCACACACATTAGGTTCAGCCTCTTTGCTCTTTGCACACACTTCTTTCACTTTTGCACACACTTGAGACTTGGCCTATTCTTCTTCTTGATTTGCACACATACAAAAGGTGTTCTTTTATTTGTTCTTTAATGTGTGCACCCACAAGGCTCATCCTTCTTCATATACTTAGACACACACACACAACTTAGGTGTGGTCTTCTTGTTTTGCACATACACTACTCGTAGGTGTGTCTTTGGCCTTCACTCCATTGCACATCTACTGCCTGTAGGTTCTTCTCGCAAATCCAATGGGTGCAAGGCGTCGCGCAAGGGTGTGCATCCCCTCTCCTTCAACACTGTCGTGCAAGGGCTTGATGCAAGTGCGCAAGTGTGCACTGCCAACCAGTCATGCTAGCCTCGGGTGCAAACGGTGCAAGGCGCGCAAGGCCTCGGGTGGCCACTGCCGCACAATTGCTTACCGCGCAGGGGGCCGCGGTGCACAGAGGGAGCACCCAAGTTGGCGCAGCCCAACCTCTTCTTCTTGTCGCGCAAAGGAGCAGCGCGCAAGGGACTTCACCGCGCAAGTGTGTGCGGGGCTTCGTCTTCGCGAGGCAGAGGGCTCTCACGGGACACAAATCTTCAACAAGAACATCAACAAGCAACAATGAGTTCTCGGCCTCTCCTTTTATAGGCAGAGATGCCTCATATCTTCCGTGTGAGATAAATCTCGAATCACCGAAGATTTCGGATCTTCAAGATTTTCTCCAAATCTGGTTTTCCTTCGCTGTTTCATCGCGGGTTTCTTCCTTTATTTTTTCCTCTACGTGCATGCGACTTTCAAACGCATGCATGGCTTCTTTCGGTCCAAACCATGCAGAACATAGACGCTCAAGGCCTCGGCACTTCGTTTGCCTTCGACCTCACTCGAATTCTCCCACTAGTTCCATGCAATCTCATTTTAAATCATGGTTGTGTTCATATGGCTCAGACGAACTCAATGGAGCCTTCGTCTTTGAAAATGGTGGCCGGGAGCTCGAAACCATCGTTCGGGAGGCTCCTGGTTCGAACGGAGCTCGCGGGTGGCTTCGGGGTGGCTCGAAGAAGGAGACGAGCCGGGAGCCGTCGGATCAAGCGTTTGAGATACATCGGACGGCCGGATTAAATCGCGGCGCGCGGCAGATGAGATGAGCGGCTGCGATCCAGCGCGCGATGAGACGGACGGCTCAGATCTGTCCCGGGTGAAATTTCCGCGTCCCACATCGAATCGGCGCGCTGTTTTTCCGGGCTTTATCACCCTAGCGCCGCCTCAACCCCTCAATTGAACTTCTCCCTCCACGGTGCCGCCCCGCACCGTGTTCTCCCTGCGGGCGCGCTCTGCGCCCACTCTCTGCTCCCTGCGGGCGCGCTACTGGCGCCCACTATGCTTCCTCGGGTGCGCGGGCTTCACCACCGCGTGCCCTCGGGGGCTTATACACTGCCCCTGCCGTGCTCCTCCGGGCGTTCCCCAGGCGCCCATGCGGTGTCCTACGGGTGCGCCCCTGCCTCAAGGATGCTACCCTGGCCTTTGAGGGTTCCCCATGGGCGTGGTGACCTTGATTCCCACAAGTGACTTGGGTGATGACCCTCGGCTGGCCTCCTTGGTGGCATTATTTTTTGCTAAGTATAGGAATAAAGACATTGTATAAAAACAAAGTATCCCCATATGCCAAATGCCACTTGAAGCCTTCTTCCTCATTTTTTCTCATCTTTTTCTTCTTTTGAATTCCTCACTCCTTCTCAACAAATATTCATTACTTATGAGGGAAATTCTTGAAGGTTCTTTCTTCATCAACCGAGCTCTTAATCACATAAATTCTTCAATGAACTTCATTGATCTAATCAGAGATCAAGTTGGATCATCTTCATTTTCACATGCACTTAGTGATAGTGCATGGACTTCATTAATCCACTTCATCCACTCAGTGATTGTGGATGGATCTCCTTTCATCTCCTCATGCATTATCAATACAATGCATGGTCTTCTATCATTGTTGTGACTTTGTATCATCAGGATACAAGTTCTATGAACTTAAATATCAGCTCAACAATCGTCAGATGTTACTAGAGAATGTTTCAACCACATATCCTATGCCACTTAGTGAATCTCCTAAGTGACACGCATCTTAGTACCATGGCCATTTTCCATTCATCACCAACACCATCACAACCTTTGTCATTCACATCGTGACATTCCTTGACTTCCATTCATTCCAAGACAACTTCATGCCTCATTGACAACAAATGCAACACAGTGCACTTTAATATATTATCAAAATATTATTATTTTTAAAAAATACATCATTAATGAAAATCATTTTTTAGACTTCTTGAGTTGTCTCTTCCTCAATAATGAATGATGATTATTGTGAAAGATATGTATTCTATTATTCATTTGGTATCTTATGATTATTCTTGAAATTATTTTTGATGAAATTCTTTTGAAACACATTCCTTTTAATGGGTAATTTCTTTACTATGATTTGGTTATGTTCTATGTGGAGTGTATGATTATGTAAATAATATGATGTGACAAGTGCACCATGAATAATATATAACTCCAATGCATTGTTTAATTTGATTTATATACTGATGTAATGTTTAATATTTTTAAATTTGTTTGGATCATTTATCATAATAATTATTTTATGATTATAATCACATGTAATGTATAAACATGATTCTATATTGGTTCAAAAATATCTGTTAAATTTTAAAAAAATGGCAAGATATTTCATTTTTCATCATTTTCTAATTCCCAAAAATTATAACATGTCTTTCTCATGATGTTAATGAAAATATTATTCCTATGATATGATCAAAATTATTATTCTCAACCATTTCATATTTATTTATATCCCTTACCAAACCTCTAATTGAGTTATTATATCACACAATTATTTGAAATATATCCATTGGTGATTACATGTACTAAGAAAAAAAATTAAAAGGGTAATAAATTATGTATTTAAAATAAAAATTACATTTTATTTTGTAATATTTACTTATGAAACTTATTTATCAACAAAAATAAACCTTTTCCTCCTTGACATGTATCCATAATATTGTGTTTATTAAAAATATGATATAAGAATTATTTAATTAAAAATTATTATCGATATAACGATTATGTTTCCGTTGTATTTTTATATGAAATATTTTAAATATTAACCTAATAATATGTAATATATATGTATGGGAATCATGTTTTAGTATAATCACCACAACCAACATGATCATGCCTCACACAGGCCTCTATGTCTTCCCACCGAGACACCTCCAATATCCAAATCAAGTGGAATATACTATAATATACTGAATAAACCCCAGAGAAATTATTTATCCATTTTAGATATGAAACACTGTAGAAAAATAAATCAATTTCAAAAATTTTGTTGACTCCCAAACATCATCAACATTGTAGTTCCAACTCAACACAATAGTAACCACATACCCCATTACTGGTTGGTAAAATTATTCAAAATTAAAATCCTTTTGAAACACCATACACGTGTAATGGAATAGATTTATATCTCATTTAGGGAAACAAATTCATGATCCTATTGTCCATGAAAAAAAAAGTTATTTCAAATGTGGTATTCCAACCACATCATTATCAAAAACATTACTAATGATATCGCTCCATCATGAGTGTAATATTTTCATTAATGGGGATGTAACTTCCTATTATTATAATAGATCACCTTCCTATAATGAATCAACACAAATACCATTCCAAAATACGGATGTTTAATTGAAAAATTCAAAAAATATTCCTTTACAAGGAAAAAAATTCCCCTAAATACTAACCAACCTATACTTCGATTAAAAGACTAATACATGGCACTAATTAGTCCACACAAAACATTACTAAAATCTATTCCATGTTTTTTTTGAAATATAACTTGACATAGAATAAGAATAATCCACTTATTATAGCAAATGAGACCAGGTAAACTATGAATCACATCATCATTATATAGATTCCCAACAAAACAATTACCTCAATATTGGATGTGTATACTACCATACCATATTGTGTCACCATAATTCCATGAAATGAATCATTCAAATCACAAAATAAAACATGTAAAACTTCTGATAGAACTGGTGGTGTCAATGGATTTAAAAATCCACTCTGATAGGCCTATTATACTCCTCCGAGGTCTTATAATAAATCAAAATATTTTCGATGAAAAATATGTTGAATCGAACTTGAATCTCATAGAACATGATGTTCATAATCCCCATGTCCATGAATTCTATGTTCATAACACTGAATTTTATAACGATAAACATGAATTGACTATAAATGAACATGAAGGTGTTATTTTTTATATCATCATCCATTACACCCAGTTGGGGATATCCATACCATGAATTGATTTTAAGGAACTATATATATATTTTAAATTATTAAAATATCTATTTGATTTTCAAAAGTGGCTAATGGAACTTAACTATCAACTGAATGAACCACATGTATTACTTACACAACATCGGGCTATTATCTTCCTTCCAAGTGAATAAAAAACTAATCACATAGCAAAACACTAGGTCTGATGAAACCCCTCAGAAATAGATCATCCACATATTACCTTAATTCCCAATTATCTGTACAAAATATTCAATAGTGATCCATAAAAATATGGGATGTTCTTGAAATAAACTGTATCTTGAACTTGATGTCGGATATGGTGGTATATATAGATCCCCTTCATATAAAATTTTCATTAAATCTAAAATAACTCTATGAATCACCCACTAAATTCCTTCCACATTAAAATATTATAACAGAGAAAATAGAGTCTTGACTTTGCAGTCACACTTATGATAAAATTGATCACATATAATCTTCAGTCACAACCCTTCATCACTGAAAAATAATCATATAGAAATACCTAATTTTGACCCTCATAATATACAAGAAATACATGAAAATAATATAATTATAAAAATTTATCTACAACAAAAATAATTCTCTGACTTTCTGTTGAATTCCTATCACTACTCTATATCCCCGACACACATCAAACATGGAATCATTAACTCCAATATGCTTAGAAAATAGTAGGGTCGTAATAATCATTTCTATGTCGTGTCCCAATCGAAAGACCATTGATAGAAAATAATATTGAATGGGGTACCTCAATCAATCAAAACACAAACAAGGATAAAATATTTGTTAATCATAGCACAAATAGTTGATGGTCGAACAAGTGATATATACTCTAATTGGTGCATCAGACCATTTCCCACTCCAATGCCTCCCTATCATTGACCAAAAATGATATTCCAAACAATTTTTAACTATGTATGGGGAATATCATGAGGATTCCCTCTACAAAAACTAACTTTCTAACACATATGATCAAATATCATTGTCCATTACTACATAAACCTCACCGGAGACAACAACAAATGTTTCCAAAAAGGGGCATGAGCACCCATATGTTAATGGCCTCCATAATTTGTCATATTATATCATAATGAGATGTGGTGAAATAATTCATTTTATTAATTTAATCATTTGGATATTTTCTATTATAATATGAACTAATTTTGGATTCTATTACAGGCAACCATCAGTTTTAATGAAAAATTCCATATTTTTAAAATATTATTATATGATATTTATAAACTAGACATTCAAATGGTATGTATGAAGACAACAAACTAAATTGTTGAAATGTTGTGATTTCACATGATCAAATTATGCATTATTTCTTGTACTAGTAAAAAATAAATAATTTTTTTAATGTAATTGAAATTCGTCCTTGAAATACAATTTTTATACAAAACATATGTATTAATTTAATAAATTATAGAATTATTGGTTAATTATTTTTTAAATTTAATATATGAAATACTCTATATATATTTTTTAATTTAACTTATGGTTTTTCCAAAAAATACATAAAAATAAATCATATTTTAAATTTTAATAATTTATTTTTAAAAGAAACATTGATAACCTTTCCCACACTTACGAAAATAAATTTTTTGAATCATTTATAAAATTAATTTTAGAAAATAAATTAAATTTTTTATTTCATCATTTCATATTACTATAAGGATTAATTTTGGGGAATATATGGAATATATTAATGGTTTATTAAATAGTTAAAACACTGTTTAAAAAAACACTTTTATTAGAATTATTTATAAAGTTAAAGTACATTATAAATTTGATTTAAATTACAAAAATTAAACACATACATAAATTATTCAAATATAGTTCATTTCAATCATATTTATATTTATTTTGTATAAAAAACCCATGTAATCATTTGAAAAAATTATCCTTAAAAACCCTGGTTTTCGTGACATATACCAAAATAATTTCAAATTTAATATTAAAAGTAATGAAAATGGAATTTGGAAAAAAATCCATTATTTGAGTAATAATAAATAATATTTTATAATAATTTAGAATTGTGTTTTACACAAAATTAATAGTTTAATAGTAATAATTAATGATTTTGGTCAAGGTAGAAATTGGTTTACATGGTGGATAATTTAAAAAAATAAGAATTAAAATTTTCTATAAAATTTATAAAATCCATTTTCAGGCCATTTTTAGACATAATTTTGTCAAAATCTCAATAATAATATATTTTTTATCATTTTTAATGACATAAACAATGTTATAAATTTCCATTTAAAAAATAATAATTTTTCCATTCACCTATCCTATAAATAGTCACCCCATATAATATCATATTGAAATAATTTAACCCTTTTTGATTGAAAAATGCATATGAAATTTATATCGGAAACTTTATTATGTCAACCAATATTTCTCATTTTGGTTATTAATACATCTGTACAGTTATTTTTAATGAATATAAAGGAGACAACACATGAATTTGGAAATTTTTGTCATCAACCATTTTTATTTTATTTCTTACTAAACTAAATTCTAATATTATCATACCATTGTAAATGGTATACACAAGAATATTACATATCATTAGATATTTTTTGTTATGTTCATGACCTAAAACCATCACTACTTTCATCATATTGAATGCAAAATTATCATACAGGTGTAACGTGGACTACATCCTCATGAACCAATGCCATTTTTTCCCTTACAACCTCTCACAGTTGGGTGTGATGGTTTATCTAATTTATATATGTTTTTAATGTAATTTTAAATTTATAGTAATTTTATCTTTTATGCATTTTTAAAATTCCAATCATTATGGGATAAAATATTTTTTATTAGGCGTTTGTAAGATTTCCATCTTGTGAATCGATGCAATTATTTTTTCAGTACAGTTTATTAAAGCGGTATAATGAGGAATAAATTAATGACTCTATATTTTATAAATGTCTAAATTATTATATTATCTACATATTTATCTTTTTGAAAAGGTAATATATATTTTTATTTATTACATTTTCACTCATTTGTAAATGATAATGTCATTTATTTACATGTAGACTTTCACATTCATGAAGCGATGTGACTCTCTCTTATCATAACCCGACCAAATGAATGTCATTTATATGGATATATACATTTATAATAAAAATATTATATTTATGATATGTATATAATTTAAGTGATATAATATAACATACATATTTTATATAACAAATGTGTCAAAATTAAATGTAACTCCTGGGTATGTATGACATATCTTTTCCACGACCTTAACAGGCATCATTTCACAAAATTATGCTTCATGATTGGATGTAAAAGATTAAATAATGTTTGAATATGAATTTTTTTAAATGTAATTATTATGTCAATGATGGATCCTAATTTAATGTACGATGATCGAAAATAATAACTCAAACAACATATGAAAAACAAATAATGTACTGCTCGAAATGTGATTTTAAAATTAAATTTGTTAAAAAAATGTTACAAATGGAAATAAATATATAATACATTGCTTAATAAGTATGTGTATATGGTTTCAGAAGGTATGAATAAAATAATTTTTATTACCATCGTATTGATTGTGTATGATGGTTATCAAGACATAAGGTAAGGTATTTTATGTAAATCATTGATTTCATGGAGACATATGAACATTCAAAAATATTTTTTTTTGTGGTATATATTGATCCTTTTAAATATTATATAATGAATCATTTCATTTAATGATTAGTATTTGGATTGACATAATCATTTTATCATATCATTTTAAGTGATTATGTTTCAATGAATAAGAAATTAGTAAGCGGTTTTTGTATCAATTTTCTTTTTGGGAGACATATGTTATATTATGAACATTTAATAATTTTTTCAGTGTATATACATCCCCATTGACATATAATATCACCAATTAATTTATTCTCATGATATCTTATGTTTCAATTAATTTTGCTCTTTCATGAAGATTATATTTCAATGTTTAAAAATATATAAGGGTTTTATAAAACAATCTCACCATTTATCAAGATTTATTGTGATTCCAATGAAGAAATATATAATATTTCTCCCATTAAAATAATTGATATTCTTTTCATTATATTATTTCACGAGAATAAATTTTTAAGCTTATGTTATCTCTATTTATACACTCATGAGATCAAAATAATTTTTTATACTAAAATTATCATTATTTATCTCTTCGGTAAAAATATATTCTTCCTTAAAAACAATGTTTTCTAAATATTATTAAAATCAATTTTTTAAAATTATTAAAGAAAATTTAATATATTTTTACAGATGATTGAATTTATAAAAAAGGCTTTTTTAAAATATTTATGACTTTTCTCAAAAAAGGGATTTTGAATTTTTACCAAAAAATGTTAAGGGAATCATGGCGGTAACATTCATGGTATTAAGGGAAATCCACAAAGTTATTAATAGGATTTTCATTAAATATTATTATATATGTTTTTAGGTTTTTTTCTATTAAAATGATTTCCAAAAAATTTTTAAAGGGATTTTTATAATTGAAAGATTATTTTATTCAAGAAATTTTTTATAATATTTTAATAGCATATATTAAATGATTTAATGATTATTTTCAAATAATGAAAATATTTTTAATGTATATATTCAAAAATAGATGTTCATAATAAATTCCCTATGTCATTCAAAATTATTTTACATAAAAGAAGTAATAATTTGATATATATTTTTTATTTTTAGATTTATATTTTAAGGATATCATTCATATTCTTTACCTAAATGGTTAATATTTAGTAGAATTTTTTTTTTCAAAATCTGTTTCTCTTCCTAGAATTATATAAATATGAAAATTATTTGAAACATTATTTTCCGTTCATATGTTAGATATGATGAAATGATGATATGATTATTAAACCTGTGTAATTTCCAAAGGTTATGATATATATGTAATGTTTATGTATCCCATTTTATTTCATGAGATATGATAATAAAAATTTTGTATAATATTTTTATACACACATATATATATATGATTATAATTTTGTAACTATGGTGACATCATAACCATGGAAGGTGGGATATTCTATCCAATTATGGTGGTTATATTATACTAAAAGGTAGGTGACAACTATATATCTCTCCCATGAATTCAGTAAATAATTATATCTCATCAAACATATAGGAATGTAATCGTTAGTTCCCAAACATTCATATGGTTCATTGTCTACAACAATGATAAATAGAGAGAATGTTATCTAGTATGATCATTTAGGGAGTTAACCCCTTCTACTCTGATATATGATCTAGTTAACATTCAATAATATTGAAATGATTTTCTATTTTTATGTGTATGTTAAAATATAGTGTCATTTGAAAATTTTATGATCCCATGGCTCATGTTCTTTTATTTAGCTACCCATTGCATCTTTTAAACTATAAATCATTTGATAAATGACTTAATCATATCATATTGGATATGAATGGCATGAATTTAAAATGAATTTACCTTGTTATCAAACAATTCTATTAATTTTATTCTTATATATTTCCATTGATTACCATTACCATGATTTTCACTCATCCTTTATAAAATTTTAATTACCCTAGTTATAAATTATTTTTATATAGTTTAAATTTATTAATATTTCTAATGTAAAATAAAATATTGTAAAATTTTAATATAATTCAGAAAATTATATGATTATTTACCGAATATCTAATTTCAACGCACTATTATTGTCATGATTTATGTGTTTTTGGGGTATTAAGTATACATAAAAATCTACGTGATATCAATTTATGTAAAACCTATGTCATTATAGTTTGTATTATGAGAAAGGATTAATTAATTTTTTAAACTAGGAGGATATACTAATTATGAGATCCCAAGAGATTTCTAACATATTTCTAGGGATGTGTCTGAAGATAATAATAAGAAATTTTGAAATAATATGGAAATGATGTGGAATTTTGGTATTTGATATAGAAGTTTCAGTCTTTGTAATTAAATCCTTTTCTACATTATTTAATTGTAAGTGGATTTTGAAAATATTTACCCAGGGGTAATAACTCATAAATTACACAATGATCTATAATCTATCATTACGTGATGCATGAAAATAATCCGCACCATAATCCTATTTCGACACTAATAAGGGATATTCATTTCAAATTTACACACTCCAAAGAAAGAAAATTTAAGAATATAAATACATGATAAATATTGATGATCTTTTATAAGCCAAAGGATCCATATTTAAAATTAAAAATGTCTTCATTCAGTCATAAGATAATTACAGTTTTCATAATTTGGTAGTCTTCCACAATTATTTTTTTTCTCAAAAATTTCATTTTTCTATTAGTCAGTGGAAAGATCTAGAAAGAACTCTATTAAAATTGAATGTGATGGATATTTATTAGATTTGTATCCAAATTGGATAATTGAAGGAGTGAATTATTTTTTGATTAATCAGAATATGTTGTCAATGAACATGAATAACAACATGTGAGAAAACCAACTTTTGAATCACTAAATAAGATATGGATAATGTTCACAAAATGTTCATGTACTGGAGACTATGGAGGAATGATGGTTCTATTTTTTTTACCCTAAGAATTTGAGAAGAGATACAGAAGGAAATAAATCACCATGATAAAAGGTTGAGTTGGGTGTGAATAAGAAGAAAGAAATTAATGTAACTGCCATGAAAAAATGAAACATTTGGTTATTGAAATTGATGATAATTATGGTCTCCCTAAATTATATTTGATTTTGAATTATTATAATGAATAATGATTTGGAATTATGAATATCACTATATTATTTGGAATGATTGGGAATTTATATAGGAAGGTGGTAAAATTAATGTTTATATATATTATGAGAAAGAGATAATGAATTAAATATAAAATGGAATATGTATTATGAAATAATATGATGATGAATTATTGATGACTTAAGGGTGATTAGGAATATTTTAAGTGTATATAGTAGAATTACATATATATGTTATATGAATTATAATATATATAATGATTGTTTGTTGATGTTCTGAATTACATACTTCCAATTATATATTGAATCATACTATTGACCAGGATACATGATTTAACATAATGTAAATACTTTATAGAATAAACAACATAAAGGGAATATAACTGTCAATATATCCAGATGTCAGGTTAGTTATGTTTGTACGAGGAGATGTTGGATAAAAATATTTCAATTGTATTGTATTTAATATCATATAACAAGTATAATATTTTTATCTATTTCTTTGTTTTATAATTGAAATTTTTTCATCATTTCGGAATTAAAGAATATATCTAATTATATAATTTTTATATATTGAAATTAGAAGAATGTATGTTTTCTATAATGTTGTGTGATAATTCACGTAATTTCTATGATAAAATTGAATAAATTAAGAAGTTATTGACATGATTTTTATTTGAAAATCAAGTTCCACTTTATACTATATCATGGATTAATATTAGGGTGATCTTGAGAAATTTTGTGTCATTAATTAAAAATTTTTATTTTCGGATATTATATAATTTTTGAAACTGATGGAATGTTTTTTGTTAAATTTTTTATGTTATTAAATATTAACATATTATGTCACAATATAAACATTGATCCATACTAGATAATAATTTTAGAACATTTTTATGTAGATATTCAAGGAAAAATTTGTTATTCTATTATGGGTTTCATTAACTTCCTCAGACATGAACTATTATAATCATAAAAGTATAAAAGAAGTGAAAACTTGTCACTACACATCCCAAGGATGATATTATCCTCATAGAATAAGAATATATAATGAAATTTTATATATAATCATGTAAATATATATGGCAATGGAAATACCCAATATTATGAAAAGGATCATGAAATAAAAAATTTAATGTTATAATGATTTTTTATATCAATGAACTTATTCAATCATATATGGTTTAAAGCATTGAGGTAATTTAATTTCTTATAACCATATTTTCTATCACTTATCATTGATATTTGGTCAGTAGTCATCTTTTCTATGTATATTTCCTCAAATACCACCTATGTTATCATATTTGGAATATTATTATGTGTTATTCCAAATTAAAATCTAACATCCCATTCTCATTTTAAGTAGTATGATTTATTATCCATTTTTACAACGTTGGTTTCTAAGATTGAATTTTAAAATTTTAATTCTTCTTTGAGAGAGACAAATTCTGGGGTTAAATTAATTTAATGTAGTTTATAATGATACACAATGATATTTGGTGATTTTTTTAAAAACAATTATCATTTTGATATTTTCTGTTACATGTACTAGTGATTTTAGATTTTTTTATATGAAACAATGAGTATAAATTAAAATTGTCACATTGATAAAATATAATTATATGATTGTTTTCATGTAGATATTGGGATGAATGGTATAATTATTGTTTTTATAAATAATGAAAATATATGATTCACATATGAATTTAAAATTAATTAATTGGATACCAATCAATAAAAAATGAAAATTAAAAACTACATGAAAATAAAGGAAATGTTACTCTAAAATCAATTGTTTGAAAACAAACAAGTTGAACATAAATAAAATAAAGACCCATATTTTTCTATTAATTTTTATGAAATTTTTATATTATATATTCAATAATTTTTTTAACATTCATCCTATGTATTTTCTAGTTAAGAGACAATAATAAATCATATTTTATGGCTAAAAATGATTTTTTTCTCAAAAGAAATATTTAATCATTATGAAAAATAACTTTTTAATATTTAATTAATATTTTTGCATGTTAATATTTTAAAAATTGATCATTTTTAAAATACTCATTTAAATAATATATAATGATGAATTTTATGATTTTTTTTCAAATAATGATTTCTTGATGAACTTTAAATATCTATTTTTTTTTTGCAAACTCTGTTTTGGTTAAAATTATTATCAAAGATATAATAATTCATAAATTGGTTAAAATTTAATATTAGTTCAAATATATAACGATTAATATATAATTTTTTAAATAATCTTAATATTGGATATTGTTAAATATACCGTGTAAATTTTTTAACATTTTATCATTAAAATTAGAATTTTTTTTTGAGATTGAAGTGTTAATTATAAATTTATGATTTCCAATTATGTGGAAGTAATTTATAAAAAATCGATCACATATATAGAATCAGGATAATGTACATTATATATTATGGTCAAATTTATTTTTGGGAAAAATGAACAATTGACGATGAATATTTTAATTATCACAGTAAAGGGTAAAATGTGTTTATTGAGGGATATATTTAAAACCATTACAATTAAGATGAAAAAATACTATTATGAAATCATCATTCATGAAATATATTGTCATTTAAATTTATATTTCTTTATAATAATCCATTTGGTAGACTTGTGTCATGATAAAAAAGTCGATAATCCATTTTCTGTCCAATATATTATAAGTGTTCCACTCACCTCACCTATAAAAGTCCACCCATATTTTCTCTTGTTTCCAAATTCATCCCATTTTTTTCATTCCTTCCATACTCCAATAACTTCTCAAATTTTATCCAATAATCCTACAAGCTCCATTAGTTTTCAAAAATACTTTCATTGAAGGCATTTTTTGTATAACTGTAGAGGTTACTGGAGTAAGTGGTAATATTCTTAATCTTTTATTTTATTATTTAATACTCAAATTCATAAAATCCTTATTATATAATGATGAAATTATTACCTAAGTATCAGAAACGGTAATTGGTAAATCAGATATGGTATAATATATATTATTACGGTGATATAATATATTTAAAAAAAATTAATTTTATTATACAGGTTTTTTGATCATGTAAAATGAATATCAATACATAAGGTAATGGATCTCTAAATTATACATTATTTCAAAGACGAATATTTATATCCAATACTAGTGTAATTTGGGTGGTTTATATAATGTCCAATTGACATGTTACGTCCCTAAAATATTAATTTTAAGGTTATATAATGTTTTATTTAATTTTATTCATTATTTTGGATTATGATAAAAAATATTACTAATGAAATAAGAGTTTTCCATCTCACCTTTTTCACTTCGGTGATAAATATGAAATATCCACATACAATTTTTTTGTATAAAAAACACCAATGAAATTATTTTATTGTGATTACGAAGAAAATTATCCTTTTTTTAAATCATTTTAAGGATCCATATATCATGTATTTTATGGACTAAAATATACTAAGTTGGTAATGACTTGTTGTATAATTTTTCTCTCATTGAGACATAAGTTATGAAATGAATAAGATAACTCTTACCATGTATATATAAATCCCCATTGACACGTAATATTATGGTTTTATTTAATCCTCTATTATTATATGTTTCAGTTAATTTTATTACTTCATGAGGCTTATGATTCAATATTATAAATATAACAGTGTTTTATAATTTAATCTTATCATTTGATGGGATAGTTTATTTGAAAATGATGAAATAACATGATATGTCTCTAATGGTACTCAATAATTTTATTCTAATATCATTAAGGTATGAGAGTGAATTTGTTTCACATCAAATAGTACTCTTTATGAAATCAAGAGTACAAAATAACAATTTTAAGAAAAAATATAATTATTTATATCTTCAACTAAAAGCCATTCTTCTTCAAAAATACTGTTTTCTAATAATTTTCACAAAAATGTTTTTCATATTCATTAAATGAATTATTAAATACATTATTACCCATATATGATTTTTTAATAAAAATTCAATGGAATATATACATTTTTTTCTAACAGTTCATGTACGTAATTTTCTGGTGATGTGAATGGAATGGTTGTTTTAATGTTTGGATATTAAATATAAATTTTGATATTTATTACCATATTAATCATTAAAATTTACATATTATTGGAGAATGATATATTCAATGAATGATTGTAAAAAAAGATTAATTTTTTCAATCTTGAAATTGTATATTAAAAAATTTAAATGATTTTTTAGAATCATTCATAAGATTCGAGGTTTATTTTCAGAAAATATAATTTATAGACTATAGTATTATTTTTTATATTTAATATTGTAATTTTAAAGAAAAGATATTTTCGGCAATAAATTCTTAGGTGATTTATCTATTAATATCATTTTACATGTAAATATATAATCATCATCCATCACTTTTTATTTCATACTAATATTATCCAATGATAACCTTATTATTCATTATCTAAATGGGTTTTAATGATGAAAATATGTTTATGAAACCCATTTCTCTTCCAAAGGATATACAATGTTAAATTTAATATGAAACATTATTTATATTCCATGGTACACGATATTATAATATGATGAAATGATTTTCAATCATATCTATTTGTCATGAATTATGATATGATTAAATGTTTTTGAAACCCATTTCATTTCTATTGAGATGATAAGATAAATGCATTATGATAATGTGGAACACATATCTATGATTTTCATTATGTAGTGGTGGTTCTATTCAGACCAAATATGGTGGATATGTTATAAATTAAGATAACGGTTACATTATTAACAGTGATGTGTGGTACCTACCCCCCTATATAATGAAGTTGTTAAAAAAAATTTGATGTGATTGATTAGATGGGAATGTGGAGTGAAAGTAGTTCAATGAAGGACTTCTTCCATTAAAATGGTCATTTGAGTAAAACTTGATTTCTATTATGGTCTGTGGAGTGATATTATTACACTAAGATAATATAGTATGATAGCCTAGAATACAATAGAAATGATATTATTTTATTAATTGTATTCAACAGTTTAATGTCATATGCAATGTTATTCTATCATGGATCTTGTTCTTTAGTTTTGATTTGATTCATGTCATTGGATATTCCAATAATTATTAGATGACTCAAGATTATGATCATTAATATGTAGGGTATGGTTTTCATATGTTATGGTCTTATTCACATTCACTTATATTTGTTATATTTTTATATATATTCTTTTCCTACCCTAACTTAGCATCTGATCTCAACCATTATTTTGATTACTTACCCTATATTATGAAGAACGATTAAATCTAGGGTATGTTTGTCAATATTACTAATGTAGATGATATTTATGGTATAAATTTAAAATCATTTACCAAAATGTTTTCTTTCATACCTACTATCCAAAAACTCTAAAAGATTACATTCATAAGGTATTTTTCTGGGTAATGTTTTGAATATTAAACTAAAAATATATAACAATATATATGCAAATATTGGGTTTTGATATGAACACAAAGTCTGGAGGCTCCCATGTCCCCTAAAAACATAACATTAAAGTTGTAATCCTTTAGTTGGTTTGCAATATGTACATTTCCCTAACAAATACCATGGGACCTACCATGGTCGGTTCCAAACTGATTCGAAACCTTACATCACGAACACCGATGGCCCAATACACGATTATCATAAATTCCAAAGATATTGTTACATACTATCACAATGTATAAATATTGAAGAATGTATACTCTCAAAAATTTCATAATTTTCCCCTAAAGATACCTCATTAGTGTAATGTTAATGTCTAAATTATAGATCACCCGGATCAATTCCGCCTCTAGAAAATGGGCTATGGAATCCTCATGTGGTAAAACCTTCAGAAAAACATGTATGAGGTTCTTGAACCAAATAGCCAACTCCAAAAAAATATATAACCCATGATGAATGTTTTTTATATACTCATATATAACTCTATATAAACAACACCTAGATCTAATGACTTCTTTTGATCAAACAACAAGTGAACATGATAAAATCTATGTAGTTATCCATACCCATATTTGAGAAGCTCCATTTCTACATTCTCAAAAACTATTTCTAAAAGGAATACAATGCTATATTCCTTGAATTATAATCATCTATCTATTATTTCATATTATTATTAACTAGATCATCATATTAAGACACATCTTCCCTATCCACTAGCGGGTGGAGGACATGAGACATTATTGAAATCAATGGAGAACATCAAAATATTGGTATCATGGAATAAATTTAAAGTAATTTTCTTATATCATTTTTATTTCAATGACAAACAATATCATTAAGGAAAATAACTATACATTAAATTTTTACCTTTCCAGGGCATCTACCATACAAAAGGCCCACCTAAATTTATTTTCATTAATCTCATTTTTGTGAACTAAATAATGGTGGGCCTTAAAAACACATGTCATAGGCAATATGTCTAGCTTATTTTACACACCCTAATCAACTATAACAATTGTTATAAAACCCCATGATATTCTTACTAGACCAAACTCCAAACTCTATCATATCACTCAACCATACACTTTGATTCAACTTTTTCATTACCATGATCCACCAAAGATGACTGAATAATGGTTGGGGTTAATGACACCATAGTCTTATCTCTTGAAGGCACCTGGTTGGAGACTAGTTCTCAGTGTGTAGAGTAATC
The DNA here is from genome assembly GCA_963277665.1 of Viscum album. Classification (NCBI taxonomy): domain Eukaryota; kingdom Viridiplantae; phylum Streptophyta; class Magnoliopsida; order Santalales; family Viscaceae; genus Viscum; species Viscum album. The sequence goes on from OY728137.1 coordinate 1,667,323,270, forward strand.
ACAAAGTGTTGGTATTTCAATATTTAACATAATACACGATCTTGAGAAATGATAAAAAACCACAGTGTAATTCCTGTATAAAAAATAATTGTAAATAATTAACCACTTCCCCCCCCCCAATGAATGAAAAATATTAATTGATACATAAACAATGTATAATAGTACACCAAGCTCGATTATACAAAAGAGAGATAATAGAAGCATTAAAATAAATCTAAAAGTGTCCAAATTGGTCCCTCAACGAACTCAATAAATACCGAAAAACATTTTATATGCACTAGGTGACTATTACTACTATAATCAGTAGGGGTATAACCGTGGTCTCAAGTGAATATTTGAAAAAAATACAAATTCACTAGTGAAAAATAATAAAAAACAACAATATCCTAGAATGATCATCATATCAATCCCAATACTCAAAATTCCTTTCCCTCAAAATAAAAAATAATAATAACATCAAACAAAGATACTAATACAATCATTACTGCCGAAGTAAAAACATGGATAGGAGATAGTACATAATCATTATCACATCAAAACTTGATTTTTGGGAAAACAAAATAAATTAAAAACCTATATGATTTGGTAACATTATCCCACTTAGATTGTCAAATATAAAAATAAAATATACATGCATGATATATAGATTAAACACATTACCCAACTTATGGGTTCACAAACACTATATTAGTGAACACCGAATCACAACTACCATATTACAAAAATTCCATCACGATCACTTCCACTTCTATATAGAACCCAACACACCACCACACATAACCACAAAATGTATGCCACTTTCAATTTCACACTCCACTTATTTTATTTATTATTTTAATCAATTTCATATTAGAAAAATAATTAACATATTAAATGAATTCAATCTATTGTTAAAAACACTTCTATTTAAAAACTATATCTTTTATTCACTATCCATTATTGTTAAATATATAATCAAATTTATTGCATGGATAACATGAAATAAAACACAACCACACCATGAAAAAATAATCCCATTTTTTACAACCATCACCATTAATCCTCATATCCATCATCATCACTATTCGATAAAAGACATACCAACACATTTGAACAATGATTCCTCCCAAATACAAAACACATATCACATCAAAAACACTATAAAAAACATTTCACATCAACAACACCAGTAACAAGAACACATCATCAGAACTGAACACCATATCACACAACATTCCAAATAATATCCATTCCATCTAGACACTACCTCATAGCCTCATAAATCACGCATCCAATTTAGTCAGATCTATTCCCACAAAAAAACACAATACAATAAGGAAACACAAAAAGAACAAGAAAACATAAAACCATACATTTTTGGATCTACAATTTATTTATGGGAAATTACATCATAAAATAATTACTTATCAAGGGTATTATTAAAAAAACCACTTAGCGTGTGAAAATAATCTATTAGACAACATAAAACAATATACTTTTATCCAATGTGAGTTTACAAAATACCACATCAATGGTGTGAAATAATTTCATTTCCATTGAAATTAAGGATCCAAACTATAACTTTTTTTTGCAAGGAAATAATATATAATGATAATATAAAATAAAAATATCAATGTTTTAATGAATGTGTTATCTACCCATGCTAAATAATTTAAATTATTACAGTTCATTATCTTATTTATAGAGCACATTTTAAACCTCCAAATGGAAATAAAAATAATGTAATCCAAACAAATGTAATATAAAAATGATATAATTTGGATCCCTTATCTCATAGAAGTGTTCTAATATCATTGAACACAACATGCTAAAAAATAAACAACCCGAGACTAAAAACCATACAACTAAATGAACAAAACAACATGCACTACATCATTGGATCGTCCATACGAAACAAAAAATCACAATATACCATATATAATTAAATATACAGAACCCACAATATAATACTAAGGAAAATACTGTCATATGGTGAATATCATACCCGTGATCAGTAGAACTCCATCACCATAACGAATATATAGAATTTGGGGGGAAGGGGTGTAGTGGTTCTCAAAAAACCACCCCAGGTTCTCCCAAAATAAGATATTGAGACCTAACTGATATATAAAATAGCATATTGTATAATACATATAAAAAACCCATTACTCACCAATTTTAAACTATATACAACACTTTTACACCATAACATACCAAATAAAAAATAACATTCACTGTAAAACAAACCTTTTGGCCATAATCCCCCCAAAACCACATCTTCTACTAAAAAATATGGTATCTAGGAAATAATTTATTTATACCATAAATTCTATATTTCTATCAAAAAAATATATCATGTACATCCATCTTCTAAATAATATCTATAAACATTTTACTTCTAATTTTGTAAACTAAAATCATATGATGTGCATCCCTCTTATACAATGTAATAATCATCTTGCACTTAGGATGATGCTCCAACAATGACTGAGTGACCTCTCACATAAATATACTTCAATCTAAAATATAGAAATGTAAAATTCTATTATGTGACATACCATTTCAACAATGAAATTATAATATATACAATTGTTATGTAATACCTTTTGCGTCCTTCCACTATCTTATAAAAGGTTACCATTTCCCCTTCATTATTCATAAGAATTATTCACTATTTACCATGCAATAGCTTCCCAAAAATGTAATCATATATTCCTTCAATATTTTTCAGCTCATGGCCTAAAATAAGAACCATCCAATGAATGCATAATTTTGATGTAAAATGTTGTCATTAAACAACATGGTAATCTCCCTACACAAATATTTCAATGTTTATATATCAATCAAATTATTATAAATATGTCTTCTAAATCCCAAAATAAATCAACTAGTATCATAAATAAATTTAGATATTATTTATATTATTACTATTTCAAAATTATTTTCTGCTACCATTATATCAAAAAGAAAATGAAAATATCACTAGTGTATTCATGTGGGCTAGCACCTCCACTCATCAATATGATTTATTTTTCATAAAAACCTCACCTTTATGGGTATAATTATATATGTTATAATTAAATATTTTTTTAATGATATACCATTTATTTGGAATGAAGCATTGGTTCTATTCTGTATTTCATTATCTTAGATAATGAAAACATTTTTCTTTCATATGTTTGGACTACCATCTCCACAAATAGTGTTATTAGTTTTTATATCTCTATAATTTTGGAATTTTTCCCAAATGTATTGAATGAATATATATCATATATTAATTATTATTAATATTATATTAATGATGGTCCAATTATCAATATTCAGTGATTATATATTTTCATTCAAAACATTTGTGAAAAAATGAGTAAACACTAAAAGAGATTTTGGTAATGATTTTTTAGTAAAAGGGTGATAAGATGTTATATGTAAAAATATATTGTATTATAGGATTGAATATTTATTAATGTAAATTCATAATAATAATAAAATTACTATAAATTAGCATAATAACACACATGATAAATTTTATTCACGGGATATAGGTTTTTGGATAAAACCTATATTTTGATATTTATTATTTATTATGAAATTATTTAGGACGATATTATATTATCAACCAAAAAATAGCATTATTTAATTTCATTCCTATTATTTTTATTGATTAAAAATTACCATTTAATCTTTCTCTCTCTAATTAATATTTATGTAAAATGATTTTTTGAATTAATCATGACATTATATGTCACATCATTTTTTAAATATTTTCATCCATGCTAATATTTTCAATAATAAAATTTCATGAATGTTTTAAATATTATATGTTTATATATTAAAAACAATTTTTGTCAATTTTTACTTTATATAAAACATTTTAAATTTAAAATTCTTATAAATTTTCGAATGTGGTAAATTTTTTCCATGTTTTGAGAAAAATATTAGTTTTAACAAACACTGCTTGAATTACCTTTCCCAACATTATCTAGAATATATTATTTGAGTAATCAATTAAAAATATATATGGATATGCAATGACATATATTTTTAATATATTATTATTAATTATATTTAATATTTTTTTTCACGATAAAAGATAATTTAATTTTCCTCTAGAAATGTCCAGTAATATTTTTAGGGTATATTCGTCGGTGATAACATCCAATGATGATTCATATAATTTACTAGCGATATGATGGAATTATTCCACCTATTATAATTTAATATATGGATAATTATTACTATTAATAATTCAAAACAAATCTCGTTTTACATCTAATAGGTAAACATGTGAACAAAATAGGAATAATTTTATCATGTCGTGGAAAACAAAAGGGAGATTTATGATTATATTAAAATTTGGTATGTTATTGTAATAAATTGTAAATTTAGTTTTTTATAATACACTTCATGAGATATTTCATAATAATAATCACTGATAATTAAGATAATGTCACTATACTATAATAATATTATTTTTTCAATGTGGCACTTATAAAATAGATTTTAAATTTTTTTATTTGAATTTAATTGAAAAATTTCAAAAAATATATTTTAATATTTTCAATATGTAATATTTATTTATTTATTTATAATTAATATGAATATTTTTCTGATTAATTATAATTTATATTTCAATTATATATTCGCATAAAAAATGGGGTTTTGTGATTTTCGTAAAACCAAATTATAAATAATATAAAAATATTCTATCAGCATTTAATAGAATAAATCTAAAATTTTAAACAATTGTTTCTACATTATCATAGAGTGAATATTTTTGGATTTTTAGTTATCATATTTATTATTCATAGAATGATATAAATTACCAAATATTGAAAATCTATCATTTATTTTTGGTAAATTGTTTAATTTCAAATTATCATTAAATTATGAATTTATTTATAGTGTAACAATATATTAATATTATTAAATATTGAAAAATTATTTTCATAAAAATAGATATTTTATTCTACTTTTATGTGATATCATTTGTATTCTTTAAACACCTTTTTTCATAATTAATTAATTTCAAAATCATTTTTACTGTTATTATCGATAACAATTCATTCCATTTTTTGATATTTAATCAAGAAAAATGGATTTCATATTTTGAATAAGACGATAAAATTTGGATAATGGTTCACTTTTATCGTTACGAAGAATAATTGAGGTAAAATTTATCACAATAATATAGGAAAAATTGAGGAAAAAATAAAGAGTATAAAGAATTAGGTTTCACAAAATTAAATAAATAAAACTAGTTTTCATTTAATTACTTTATTTGACTATACCCTTATTATTTTCTAGAACATGGAATCATGTTGATGTTTTTATTTGATATAAACATTTAAAATAAATGATATTTTTAAAATCTCAAAAAATTATTTTAAAAGATTCATATTTGGAAACATCTGGGTAAGATGTTTACATGAAAGAATATAATAATATATCTATATGATAAATTAGTTATAATTATGATTTTAATTTATTTTTAATAATTAATTATTTTTAAATTTTCTTAAATTCATAAAAAATGCTAATAGAGTGATATTGAATGTTGTATGATATTCAATGTAAATAATTTTTAAATCATTAAAATTAATATATTTTGATGAAATAAAATTTTACATGAATTTATGATTAATAATAATGTATTATTATTATTTAATGAGATAATATTATAAATATGATCTTGTATATATGATATTTTTGTGAAATTTTTAAATATTACTTAAAATTTCATTAATTATATTTAATGTTCAATAAGATTTAATTAAATTATTTAGAAAACATAAATATACTAAAATATAAAATTTAGATGGGATATAGTAAAAAATTTGATAACATGATAATAATTTTTCTAATTGATGCACTACATTAATATTTGTAACCCCTTCAAAATGAAAATGTTATTATGAAATTTATGATTAAAATTTGTTTACAAAAAGATTAAACTAGAAGGTAATTTTCATAATTATGTTTCATAATCTAAAAATAGCTTTTTTATTTATATCTTAATATATACTATTATATAATATTTTGAAACATGGTCCTACATTGTAATAAAAAATATATATTATATTAAAATCATTTAAATCAGTATATTTGTGTCATGTTGTTCACTTCAAAAGAACACAAACTATCAACTATTTTTCAAATAACATAGAGAAACATGGATACAAGAAATCATAAAAATAAATATTCAAATTAAAATATTAATTTTATATATATTCTATTATCCTCAAGATAATATCCCTAATGTATTTATAAATAGATTTAAAGGAAGTTTCTAAAAGAGAAGGTATGTTCACTCATCTATTTCTTTTTACATCATTTTTACCAACTTAAATTTCATAATAACTAATAAAATATTATAATATTTGTAATCAAATTATACAATGATTTAATATTATTTACATTATAGACATTATACATGATATTTTCAATCAAATTTTAAATGAGCATTATTCTCATGTGTATATGTGTGGTACCACCTCCACGTTGCGATTTGATTTTATTTACATCAACATATATCGTGGTCAGTTAATATGATTGATTTAATATATATATATATATGATATTAACAAAATAATTATTCTTTTAGATTCATATTTTATTATATGACAAATAACAATCCTATCCATTTGAAGAAAATAATGTCTCTTAGGAATACATGTTGACTACAACCACTAAGATACAATGTAATTATTCTTAAAATCACACATCAAATTGATTTTAATGATGTCATATTTGATGAATATATATGGCATATATTATATAATAATATTTTTTAAAAATTTAATAACCATTTACCCTTATTTCCCACCATACAATACAAGTGGAAACATCACTCATGTGTTTATATGGTCTAACAACCCCAAAAAGTGATTTATATTATTTCTCATCACCACATTATAAAAATTATAATCCCCCAGCCATAAAATTTACAAAATCATGAGTTTTTTTGTTGAATTTATTTATTTGACATTGAGGAATTATTGAAGTATTTATTTTTATATAATTATCGCATAATTCTAACTTAACATCACAATTTCATTAAATGAGATTTTTTATAATAGATTATTAATTACCTTAACAATACAAAACATTTAAAATAAAATTTTCATTCTTTTTCATGAAAAATGAACAGAAATTTAAACTTTAATTCCTACATTCTCTTAAAAATCATTATTCCCTATAAAAACCTTCCTTAAAACATTGTAGGAGAAAAAACCTCAGTAAAGGATATGAATTTATAAGAAATATTATGTTTAGTAAAAACATGAAAACCCCAAGAATATTATTTTCATGAAAACCTACCATTTAACACATAAATTAAATTAACATTCTATTTAAAAGATCATTTATTTTACCTTGTGAATTTATACTAATACTATAAAAACTCAATATAATTACTATAAAACTCATGTTGGTACATTGGGACGTCATCACATAGAACCATTATACAAAACTTATAGAACCCATAAAAATGTTACAACCATATAGTTCAAATCTATAATCGATTACCCAATTTATTGGAGTGCTATCTGGGCACACCTGTTACACCCCAAGCTTCGACATTACGTTTTCTTTCGAATAATACAATAGCGTGAGATGTATGAAAAATCGAGTTCAAACGCACCAAGACCAATCAAAATTGATGTTTATTAATCTATTGTGAATATTGAAAATGGAATTTTGAATTATATATATATATTATATAATTTTAACATTCACCTTTTCTGTTTTTTATAAATAATATAATGACAAATTCAATTATTCAGACAAAGGAAGTATTTTTCAAAAATGTAGTTTTTCTACCTATTAATGGAAAACACTTTTTAAATAAAATATTTGAAACTTTTATATGTTCAATTGGATTTAATTAAATTAATATATATAATAAGAACATAAAAATTTAGTTCGTATAAATTTTTTGTATTTTTCTGATAACATTAATATTTTAATTAATAGTGAAAGATAATAAATTAAAATTAAAATCATCTTTTGTAATTTAAATAATCATTAGTTTAAAATTATAAATTTTAATTTATTTTATGTATAATTAGAATATATTTTTATCCTTTCATTCAATTTTGGTCATTTAAATTAATTTCAATTTTCAATTGGACATAAACGCATATTAATATTTTGATAGTTTTTATTTCTCAAAAACCCAATTTCTAGTTTTGACAACATCAATTAATATTAAATTTACTAATGAATCTTATATGATTTTAATTTGGTAAAATACAAATAATTAGTTTTATAAATGTAAATATTTCCTTAGGGTGAATTTTTTGTATTTTTTGAAAAACATTCAATTTTTGATGAATAGTGAAAAACCATGCCTTATTGTTTAAAACAGACATTTTATTTACATAATTATTTATTTTATGTAAGTTTATATTATGTCAAAAAATATACATAACACCTATACACATTCTATTTAATTCATTTAATTCATTTTATAATATGTTTAGATATTTAATATTTTATGGATCTTTTTACACTCTTTTACCCCCCTTTTAGGTACATTTGAAAATTTGAATAAAACCAAATTTCCTAGATTCTATTAAATTAATTTAAGTAATAAAGGAGAACCGGTTGACATATTTATGTAAAATTATTTTCAATAAGATGAAAATAATTTTTGGGGAAAAATAACATTTCAATTTTATTGGCCACGGTTAAAAAAATGGCTACCAAAGGAAAAAATAATGTTATAATTACCCTAAAACGTGTCAAAATTGAATTGGATAAGTGTTTTTCAAAAAAACAACATTAGGAAAAACATATGATCCTATTGGAACCCATTGAATTAGATTAGGTTATTTATTATTATTTTATATAATAAACTATTAAAAGTGTAAAATTCAAAATTTAATATGTAAACCATTTTCAATATAGGGTTATACATAATATAAATTTCACTATAAATAATAATTAGAAAATTAATAAAAAATTTCTACATCATTATATATTATTTATAACTATTAGACATTATATAATTAAATATATTTTAAACACAATAATGTTGCAGTAATTATTTTATTAATGAATGATTATAATTATTGATGTTATAAATATCAAAATAAATTTAAATTCAGACATTTGAGGCATTAACCGAATTTTATAGCCTAATATGTAATGTTAGGGTTGATTTTATGAATTTTATTCTATGTGATAATGTTTTTAAGACTTTCTTAAAAACTAAAAAAAAAATTCTGTCAAAATTGACATGAATGATTTTTTAAAACAAAAAAAAATTGATTAAAAGATAAAATTCTCTTAAAAACTAAGTTTTGGACAAAGGTATTAGATAATATTAGTTATGTCAATAATGATCCACTTGGGGTTAACTTGGATTTCTTATAATATTTTTATTGACCATTTATTATAACATTAGAAGAGGGCTGGGTAAAATGTAAACTATTTAACTAAGAGTTATATCTAAAAGATAGAGGCAATATGGTGAGGTAAACATGTCTAAAACCTATTGGTTGAAGGTATTTAGACCCATCCCCACCATAGATTCAAAATATAATAATTTTTAGCCACTTTAATCCAAAAGTTATTTTATAATAAAATAATCTTTCAAACATTTCCTTTTTTGACCCTAACCTCTCGTATAAATGTGTACTACCCCTTTTCTCAAAATCACAACTCCAACGCCATATGTCTCCGCCCAAACCTGCCCAAATCTCGTCCCAACGTCCCTAACTTCTTCCTATAGGCTTTTCCTTGATCATAAAGTAATTCTAATCATCCATTTTGTTCAAATCAAAAGTAATCACCCAAAGAAGAGGTAATTATTTTATCACCTTTTCAAAGTTCTTTTTTTCTTCCACATTCACATTCATTGTAATTTCCAAAAAAAATAATAAATCCATTACCTTCTAGATATTGTGATTATATTATAAATATTATACAACCATATTCATTATTATATCCATCCCATGAATGATAAGGTCACCATTCATGTGTACCTACAACATAAAGTCTCCACGTCGTGGTGTGATTTTCTATTCAACATTATGTTCTATAGAAAGATATAATGATGAGTAATATGGAAATAAATAATAAAAATAACATTCTAATATCTCTGTACAATTAATATTCCATCAAATTCCTCACCTTTTAATCATTAATGAAATGATATTGTTGCTCGTGTGTACGTACGAATTATCGTCTCCATGACCCTATGAGATTTATTTCAATATTCACCATTCAACGAATATTATTAAAATATTTATTATTAATAAGTATGCAATATATGACATAATAATTCAACTGGTGATATATATATATATATACTGACATATATCCTATTAACTTATTTCTATTCAATACGATATGAAAATGGAAACATCCTTTATGCGTACGTACGACCTACCATCTCCATAAACAGTGTTTTCCATTTATATATATATATATCTATTATAAATATTTATATTCTAAATATATATAAAATATAAATCATGTTTCATATTTTTGAGGTATTTAAATCATTATCAAAATGATATGAAAAAGAATTATAAGTTAAAACACGTGTGACAAAAATAGAGATTTTTACCCGTAATGTTAATTTAACATGGAAATCATTATTAAATAGGTTGTATAAAGTAATAAATGAATAATGTATGATACTATAAATATGAATATGGTTCTTTTATAATTTAATAATGTTTTACGGTCATTATATAAAAGGTTAAAATATTCCTCAACCAAAGAAAAGTGAAAGGTAAGGGTTAATTCTTCAATCAGTTTTTATCTGATTTTCTTTCTGTGTAAGCATTTTTAGGGTCATATCTATTATCAATGGCCTTATTTCATAAATTAAATAAAAAAATTATTCTTTTAAGTAATTCATTAACAAAAACATTAATTTAAATGTTTTAAATATATATTCTTCTAAGTCTTTCTCATTAATATCCATGTTTTCAAAATAGTTTTACGATTTATTTATATAGAAAAGACTGTTTTAAAATATTAATTGCATTTGAAAGTTTTTAAATGGTATTGAACACTATTATTAATAAATATCTTATAAATTACTTCCTCTATAAATGTGTGACTTAAAAATGATTTCACAAAATGGGATATTTCTCTAAAAAAAGGTTTACTGATCATTTAAAACTATGTCAACATTTTTTACTAGATATTATTCTTCATTAAGGCTGATTTATTATAATACTATATTCTATATTATATTGAATGAGTTTTGATATGTTCGATTATGGGTGTGTTATTTTTATACTCATCATGTTTTATGGTGAAAATATTGATATTTCACTTGCTAGTTTTTATACAAATGATTATGTTATATTTCAAAATTTTATTATGAGAAATGCAGTGGACTTATTAAGTGAAGGGAGGGGCCCGATATAACCCCTTGATGCATTATTAGGTGTCATTAGAAAATCTAGTCCCTTGGCCCATGGCCTGGACAAAAATTATATTTCTAGTCTTAGCACGAGGCCTTGATTATGTGGTAATGATGTCTGGCATTAGACATTCCCTCATTATGTAATTAATTATTACATGAGATTATTAAACTAGTATAATATACTTGAGCATGTTAATATGGTAGTTTTTTACTTATTTTCCCCATATTATGTTATTGTTTTTGTTTAATAAGTGGCTATTTTATTACACATATTTCCTTAAAAGTTTATTGCTTCCGCTAAATTATCCAACCTTAATGAGAATATGAGAACACCACTTTCTTATAGTTTTTTATCAGGATTCCAAGAAGTGAATTATGTTTGATATTAAGGGTTAATATAGGGTAATAATGGTGTTCTCCACAGATTATTTATGTAGTGTTTTATGTTTGAATGTGTAATGTAACGTTCAGGTATGTAATCTATTTTCCATGACTCCTAAACTAATCGGTTATTCGGGACATGATTCCTTGTAATAATGCCAATGTATTAAAATAATACACTAGATTGGGGCTTCTGGTGTCGGGGTGTTAGAATTTGTATCAGATGAAGATTAGTACAATCCTTGGAAACTAGAATTAGAAAAACACAGATTAGAGAACATTAACCTAAGATAGACATTGAGAATTATTATAGAATAACCTCATAGAATTTTTTTAATGTATAGATTTTGTGTATTTTCCAATAAAAAAATTATTATCTAGATAAAAGATGTTAGAGGCGGCTCTAACACATATGTACATAGGAGTGAAAACTCCGAAAAAGAGTTTCGAGCATGACCGGGGTAACTTGGAACACGACAATGGGCCTTACTGCACTCTAGGTTACGAGACTCCCAGGGGATATGCTTAGGAAAATTCACATTTTTTATATATACCATTATGATTTTTTTATATTTAAATACTTATTAAAAGAAACCCATTTTTATTAAAAGGGATAATATGAAAAAATTGATCAATTTATGATAGTTTTTTTTTCTATTTTGGAATTATGTATTGTGATAAGTAAACTAATCTAGTGTATGCCATAGATTAAAAACGGAGCATAGTAGATGGAATGGAAACTATAACAACACACGTAATCAATGTAAGTATTTCCCTCTTACTCTGGATAATTATAATGGAGCATGTCATGCAACTGGCGTTGATTATATTAGAACCATACTGGGACAAATCACTCAGGTCTTGAATAATAACCATACCCCTATGGAGCACCCTGATCCACAACGTGGAGGATAAATGTTAGAAAACTTCATGAGGAAACAACCACCCTCATTCAATAGAACTAAAAATCCATTTGTATCTGAGGAATGGATAAATTCTTTAGAGAAAATATTTAATGCTTTTGGGAGTTACGAAATGGAAATTGTTATAATGGTAGTTCTTCTCCACACAGAAGATTCAGATCAATGGGGGTCATTGATTCAAAATATAAAAGATGATGAGGAAGTATAAAATATGGAATGGAGGGCATATAAATGGATTTTCATAGATAAATAAATTCCTCGTGACCATTGCGAATATGTAGAAAGAATATATACGAGTCTGAGGAGAAAATAGGGTGATAATATCGTAATGTATGAGGATAACTTTACAAGGTTAGAATGAAATGCAAAAAATTAAATACATAACCCAAGGAGTACGATTGAACAATTCATTAATGGTTAACAACCATTTCTACATCGAGAAATATTCTCACAATCCTTCTCATCGTATGAAGATATAGTTTCGTGTTCTATCAAGACAGAAAAGTAATTCACTGTGTATTATGAAATTAAAGAAATGAATGAGAAAAAGAGATTTCTAGATCATGATATAGATAAAGGGAAAATTTAACAAAAGTATTTTCCCTTATGTGATAATTATGGTATGAAACACCCTGATACTTGCCTAAAATGATTTGGAGTTTTCTACAAATGGGGAGAAAAATGTTAGCAATCATTTGTTTGCAAGGGAAAATAGAGGCTTTCAATATTGAATATTATAATTGTACATAAATGAGGAATTAAAAAATTAATATACTAAGTGCCAAGGATACATACCATAGAAGAGGACAAGAAAGAAATGACATGATTATAATGTTACTACAGTTGTAGTGGAATAATTAATGAATTTCTATTTTTAGATCCAATATTTATATTCTGGTTATAAGAATAATGTTATATATATAATTTTTTTGCAGCAGTAATTTTTTCATTATAGTTTTAAAATGATGAAGGTATTCATATTTTCATTCTGTGATAGTAAGATAAACATTACGTGGTTTAGGGAATCTGATGATATAATTGATTTTATAATTTAGAGACCATTTAGAGAGAGTTGGGATAGAATTATTTTGGATAACTATTATTGTATGAATCTATTAAGTTGGACATTGGATACTATTTTTTAATGTTTAAATATTTTCAAGATTATTTTTGTATTGTTAAATAAAGGACATCTCAGTGGTTGGGTGATAGGCAGTCACATCTTGCATGGCAGTGAGACATGAACCCACAATCGATGGGGGACAATAGTGCATCACCTACCACTGGCCGATGTGATGTCCTAGTCTGTATAATATAGTTTTCTTAAATGGTCTGAATGAGGAATTGTAAATTCATTTTTTCTAGAAGCCTATATGATCAGGAAAAATATAATAATTTTTAATTTTATAATCTTTTGGATTAAAATATTACATTGTTGTATAAATTATTTAACGAATGGAACTCTACATGTCAGGAATTCTTTATTTATATATTATATGAAGAAATTAATTCTTAAACATTTGGTAAAGGATCTTAAAACCAAAAATGTGTTATCCTAATATTGTATGTTTTTTTAATAGATGATATTTTAAATCCTCATAGATATATGGATTTAAGGCCCTAAATTCTCCATTAACATGTTTGTGATTGATGACCTAAATCACTACCTATAAATATTTACATTCTTTTCCTCTAACTGTAATTTCTACCGATGTTCTCCTATTCGAGATCCTAATTTGGTGGTGACTTTATTATTTCTCATTCCTAATTCCTATGAATAAATTTTATTAACCCTATTTCAATGTGGTTATTTTACAAATAAATTTTCTAAAATTTTCCATTTTATTTTTCAAAAAAAATTTCAATTTGCGAGAACGCAATTTATTGAATAAGGGAAGAATGTAAGACCCCACAATTCCACAGTACACTTGTCTTTTAATAACATAGTAGTGTTTGATTAACGAAACACCGAGTTTATGTCCACCACGAGCTATCAAACTAATCATTTAGAAATGATTACGTATCATCCCAAAAATTTCATAGTAAGTTATTTTCGTTAAATTAAATAGCTTGTGTTATACGCAACATCGAGTTCAAGCGGACCATGACTTACAAAAATAGTCATTCAAAAGTGTTTATGAATAGTATTTACATGATTTTGAATTTTATATACATCATATAATTTTAACTTATTTATTATGTGAATCATAGACATATTATAATAATAAATTAAATTTTTCTGATAAAAAATATATTTTTTTAAAATATATATATATTTTACTACCATTTGAAGGAGAAAAATTTTTAAATCCAACATTTTACCCCATTTCTTATTAATATTTAAAAAATAATATTCTTCATTTGTGTCAGGACATGATAATTTACTTTTGATGAAATTTTGTTATTTTTATATAAATATTTATTTTTTTGAATAGTGAGAAATACAATATTATAATTCAAAACTACCTTTTAATCTAATTTATTTATATTGTCAGATTATATTTTAAATTAATTTCGATGTTTATATAGATTATATTTTTACCCATTAATCCAATGATGGTCATTAATATTAATTTCACATTGAAAATATAAATAAACAAGTGTCAATCTTTTGATTGTTATTGTTTCTTAAAGACATGGTATTTGTTTTAACAATAGAAATAAATTTTAAATTAACTGATCCCAAATCAATGATTTGAATTTGGTAAAATATAAATCAATTTTTAATTTGTAATATCAAATATATACTGGGCTGAATTTTTGGTATTTTTATGAAATAACATCAATTTTTCATGAATAGTGAAACCACAAAGTAGAAGTAAAAAATCCAACTTTTTCATTTAAATGAAGTTTTACCGCTTCTGTGAATTGAGTTTCGAAAATCAAAGATACATGATTGTTATTAGAATGTAAAATATGGTTCAATAAGATGAAAATAGTTTTTGGTGAATAGTGACTTTTGACATTTATTTACCGTGGTTAACAGTGAATAGGGTAATTCATGGTTAAAAGAACATTATTATAATACAATATTATGTTAACACTTTTCCTAACCTTATTGGATTAGTAATGGCCGACTAGGGTCATCTCGGGGTCTATTTTGGGACCCCATGGAGCAACTTAATAATGATAATGACACTTTATTTTAAATAACTTAAACTAAAGTCTAAAATGAAATTAAAAAATATCTTTTATTATATCAATTTTAACATGTGGTTATATAAGTAATAATTTCAGCTATAAATAATAATTGGAAAGACAAAAAGAATTCATACATTATGGTAATTTTTTTATAATTTTTAGACATCGTATAAAGAAAATTATCTATGACACCATAGTGATGCAGTATTTACCTCATTAATAAAATATTTAAATAAATAAGATTATTAATATTAAAACAATATACAAAACCAATCCAATTCTTATTTGATGAATTTATTTTGACCATGATTCATCTAATATTTGGATTTAATTAGTTTTATACCTTTATAAATATAATATCACAATATAATAAAATAATATTTTCACACATTCCTAAAGAACCCCTCCTCCCCTTATAAAAGGACAACACTTCTAACCCATTCCACACACCTATCAAGCCCCTTGGCTCATCCAACCAGTACCCAGATATTATCTAAATATCTGACTCATCCTCATAAATTCCTAACATGAGTTAGAAGGCACATCAAAATTTCCTTTTGGTTCATGCCAAAGGACGTCACACAAATTAATGGTCACACTTTTTCTTAAATTAATTTTTTTTATTTTGTTTTATATTACATCTCCACCCCCCTAAACAGTTTTTATTCCTTTTTTTATATCCATAATACTATCCAAAATATTCTATGATGTTGTTAAGATATGGATTCAGACTACACTTACACACATCTCCATCAAATGGGTGAAAATATATTGTTTCTATGGAAGGAAAACTAACACCTCACAAAACGTTGATTGTTCGATTATCTCCTACCGCCTCTCATGGTAGACATTAAGATAAAACATTATTTATATATGATATATTTTTTCTTGATGCTTCTTTTTTTTCCATTTATATCATTATTTCATGGTTTCCTTTATTGGTAAAACGTGATGATTTCATTTGAGGAAGTGCAGACTACAGCCCCCTTAAAATGATATGACTCATTAATCCCTTATATGGGACATATAAAAAATGTATTTAATGATATTATAGATTATATTATTCTTTAATTATAATTTAACATTGTATAATTATGTTTTAATTAAATTATAATAAAAAAAATAAATAAAAGTAGTGTTCATGCGTACATACGACTTACCATCTCCATGAACAATACATTTCATTTCCAATCTCCAAATGTTATGTACTATTATAAACACATATATATAATTGATATAATATATAAATATGAAATATATATTATGTATATCATTTGTATATAATTTAATTTTGACAACATGGAAAAATTGTAATTATAACAAGTTCATTTTTTACTCAAGTTCCGAACATCGATAAAATATCCAATATGAACGCAAATAATTAACTAATTGTTATAGCAATGTAATAAGTTTTATAAAATGAATAATGATATTTAAAATGTTCTTAATCAATTATTAATTAACTTAGGTTTATTATTCAGGAAGAACAAGGAACATACAGGACAAGTCGGACTTGAGGTAAGGGGTTTCTTATCTCACATTCAATTCTGTGAGATTTCCATTGTTCTCCACTAATTTATTGTATGTGTTGTATTTTGTACAATATTTTTATATATATTATCATTATCCAATTTATATTAATGTAATTAGGTGAATCATATTTTTGTTATTATGTTTGGTTATACAAATCGATTGATTACAACATGGTAATTGATTTTCATCTCACTTTTTATTTCAATGACATTCATTCTATATTTTCCACTATTTAATTTTTTGTGGTGTATGTACTTCCCAATATTGTATTCATTGTGTAATATCCTTCAATTTATGTTTATTTAAATCTTCAGTATATTATCCTTCTTTTATGGGTTTTATGTTTTGAATGATACCAAATTGGTAAGGGAACATTTTAACCCAATTTCCATTCCTTGAGTTAATATTCTAATTCTTAATAATTTCATGCTATGATTATATGGGGAATCACTATTTATTTATTTCTATTTTAATTTCCAATACACATTTTATGGATATGCTTTTTATACATGTAATAACTACATTTACAAATTCTCATGTCATCGATAAAAACTTGAAAAGAGTAATTTTAACTCAATTTTAATTCATTGAGTTAAACATCCAACTCATTGGTGTTGTTTTTACATGAATATGTGTGAATGTACCCTAATTTTATTACACTAAATATCCAATAATATTGACTTTATTTATATTTTTAACACATAATTATGTCATTGATTTATCCTTAACCTAATGATACAATCTTTATAAAGGAATTCATCTCAACTTACATTCCATTGATACTTCTTTGATGTTATGCACCAATTCACTTTTATTTGGTGTATATACTATAATTTGACATAGTATATCATTAATCCCTTTATTTTATTGATATCATAACGTTTTTATTACCATAAATATTTGTATTCAATAGTCTCTTAATTGGTTAGGAACTCTAACAAAAATATCATTTTAAATGTCTTAAAAATTAATTCTACCTAATCTTTCTCATTAATGTCCATGTTTCAAAAATGATTTTATGACTATATTTGTAAGGAAATTAATGATTTATCAATGAAATTATTTTTAAATGTTTCAATGTGATATGTGAAACTTTGATTCAATAATCTATTTTAAACATCTTCTTAGTAAATATTGAGACTTTTAATTGTTTTCAAGAAAAAGGGGATATTTCTCTCAAATAGTTTTAATGACTATTTTTATTTTTCCAACATCCTTTAGTAAATTTTATTATTGATTGATTTTGATTTATCATTATAATATAATCCATACTGTATTTAATGAGTTATGATTGACTATAAATGTGCTATTTTTATGTCATTCATAGATTGTGGTCAAAGTATTGTCATTTAGTTTTCTAGTTTTAATATGAATGTTTAGATTATGTTTCAATTATTCATATGAGGAATGCATTGTAATTAGTATCTTAGGGGTGAAACCCACTATAGATCCTCGATGCATCAGTAGGTCTCATTGGACAAACTAGTGTCTTGGCATAAGGCCTTGACAACATCTTATTTTTAGTCTTGGTACGTGGCATGGACTATGTGGTTATGATGTTCGGCATTATGAATTCCATCATTATGATATTATCTATTGATATTTCATGTGGTTATTCAATTTGTATAATACCGATAACTATGTTTTATTATGGAATTATTTACTCTGCTCATATACCGGCCATAAAGTGTTCATGTTTATTATTTGTAAAGGCATGTGTTTTAAATTATTCATTTTTCCAAATGTTTATGTTTTCTGCCACTATATTTCTTAATCATACTATGAATTTTAGATCACCCATTTATCATGTTTCATTTTCCAAGGATATGAAGATGATTTTTATAAGTGACTTGCAAGAATAATCTTCTAAGCTTGGATGTTTTTAATGCAATAAATTATTATTGATTTTCTTTTCAAGTTGTCATGTGCAACTTATGTGTGTATCATGATTCCAAAAATACTAAACTGATCGGTTAATCGGGATATGATTTCTTGTAATCATGACAATGTTTTAAAATAATGCACTGGCTCCTGGAGTCTGGGGTCGGGGCATTACAACTGATATCATGGGAAGTTGAATATAATCCTTGGAAACTATATTTAGATAAACTATGATTAGATAAAATTAACCTAAGATAGAACTTAATGATAATTATAGAAAAACATCCTAGAATTATGATAATTTAAAGATTTTGTGTATTTTCAAAGAAATACATCCTTGTTTGGATTCGACCTTCTAGAGATGACTCTGGAACAAATGTACCTAATATTGAAAACTCTGACAAGGAGTTTCAGGCTTGACCCATGGTATCCTGGTTCACGACAACTGGCCATGCTGCACTCTTGGTTACGACACTACCGGGGTATATGCTTATAATAATTTACATTATCTTTAAAAACAAATTGGATAAGAGAATTAATGAGATTATATAATTTTAAGGTGTTTTAAATTGAAAATACGGTGTCATGATTTCTCAAAATGATGTTATGACTATTTTTACTCAGACAATGCTTTCTGGTTTTAGTCAATGGTTGGATTCCAAGGAAGTAGTAGTAGCTTTGAGCATGATGTAAAAGGATTTAATGGTGGAACAATGATAAAAAAAATTGAATGTTAATAGGTGTAAAAGATATCGTGTTTCTGATGAATCGATTTTCAAAAAATATGATCAACAACATATATATTACCCAACTCCCAAACTCAAGAAGGAAGAGAAAAATGGTGAATGATAAAAGATCTTTCAGTGAAGACCATGGAGAAAAGAATGTTAATTTTCCATCATGTAGGAAATGTGGAAGGAGACAACTTAGAAGGAGTCTTAACGGAATAAATAAATACATTATGTTTGGGAATGAAGGACATAATGTAATGAATTATCGAGTGAAAATGAAGATTACTATTGAAGAAAATTAAAATGGCCCTAAGAAACAATTTACAGTCATTTAACATAAATATAGGGGACCTAGCCAATACCCAAGTGAATTTTCTCTTCTATTGGATGTCCTCTTGGTCAAGGAAGAAGATATTTAAAATAAATGGATGAATAACCGTTAAAAAAGTATTAGTGCTCTTTTTTGAGGGGATTACGTTGGAAGAATTTTATCTTGTATTTGTAAAATTGCAATTTGTCATGTGAAAATGATATTTGAGGAAGAATTATCTTTTCTCTTGTGGATATAGTTATAAATAAGCATTTGGTTGTATATGCTCATTGAGTTTGTGGAAATTAGAAGTTATTAAATTTTAGCATGAATATGTGAGGTATGAGATAAAATTTGCGATGAAATTATGTTATTATTATTTTGAGGAATCTATCTAATTTTTAGAAATATTATAAAATTATATAATTTTTGAAAAAAGACAACATGCAGACCGTGTAACAACACGTTACGTCAGAAAATGCAATGGGAATAGAACCCAGAACCATAGTGCTATTGGGATTTATCACCTACCACTGGAATACATGAATTTCCTGTTTACTGTGACTAATTATTTTTAGTTAAATGATTTTATTAATCAATAATAAGTTCATTTTAGATCTTATGCCTTATCAAATAGATATCCTTAGTATATGTAAATTATTTGGTGATTAAGTGATAAATGTTATATTTGAAGATGTTTGCTGTTTTGGGAATACTATATGCCGAAGGAAAATAGAATACTATGGGATTTCATTTGAAGAGTGATGGTGGGAATTTTTACCTATGTTTTTTTTGGATTTATAGAGATTTGGGTAATTTATTGAAATGATTGACCTATCAGAGAGAATACGTGATTAGGATAATTACTTTTAAGTATGTGACTTTAAGAGTAGTCGATATTATTTGTAGATAAAATTTAATGGGGAAGACTACGTAAGAAAATTCATGGATGCAATCTCAGCTGTCTGATGTATCACAAACACGTGAGACGACCGAATAATTCATGGACGCGATCTCATCCATCTGATGCATCACAGACATGTGTTTTTCTATTCAATCAATCATGAGATTGATCTAGCGAATCTAGACCGACCATCTGATCTTGTGCTTTTAGGATTTAAATGGGAATCTTCCGATCTCTCCAGTCATGTTGTCTTTAACCTTCGAACACCCGAGCTCCACCCAAGAACCAGCGATAAAGCTGGATGATGATCCCATCTCTCTGGGCATCATTTGAGCTCATTACAAGCCCGTGGTGTTTGTCTGGAAGAACTGAAATCATTCATGCATTAAAAGTTCCATTCGTGCAGTTAAAACAAAGAATCCATGAAGGCCGAAGCCACTAGAGGTGTGCGGCCATGACATGTTGCTCAATATCTCAAACAGAAGCCTTGCATGAGTTCTAAAATGAATACATGAGATGTACTCAATGAGAAAGAAGGAGTCCATGTTGAACAAAATATACCGAGATATACGACCATATCTTGATCCATGTTTTAAGATTTAAAAACACCACATATCTTGGGCCTTTATAGATTTTAACCCTGCACTTTTGTACGAGCTCCTGGCATATAAAAGGAGGAGTCCAAGCCAAGAAGATGTTGCTTCAACTATTGAGAGAAATCTATTGTTTCTCCATGAAATAGAGCATTGTGTGAAAATTTCGGAGCAACCCTGCTACGTGAAGGAGAACCACACATATCTTGCACAATGGATTCTTGCGAATCTCTTATGCAGGGGAGTAGAGGTGTCCATTCAACGCTTGCATGAAGGAATCACGCATAGGTCTTACTCAGAGAAGAAGTTCTAACCCTTTGGTTTTCGAAATAAGGTTCACATCCCTTGCGTGATTAGAAGAAGCACGAACTCCCCTAGTTCGCGAAAGGAGATCTTCACTCATTATGCATATAAGAACCATACTACCTATATTGAACAATGAAGGATAACCCGATTTCTAGTGTTTATCACAAAAATAAATTAGCATGAGGTTGGGCTCTAATAACCTATTGAGAAGAAAAACTCACGCATACACCATTTCCACACCCATCCGTGTTGTGTTGAAAGAAGAAGAAATAGGAGGGTGTATGCATGGTGGATTTCATGTGCATGAAAATATAAGAACAATTTTTGTGGGAAATGTACTTTGAGAAAGACCGACAGAGTCAAACAGAGTTTGTGAAAGCTACTTAAAGGGAATGAAGACTATCATTTCATTTTAAAGTTGAATTTGAAACTGGGGGGCGTAACCAGTTTCAGGATGAAAATAAGAAGGTGCAGAAAATTTGTGGGGTTTAACGAACTTGTAATTGGGTGGTCTAACCAATTACTATTTATAATTATCTTATGATTTAGTGAAGAATCCGTGTTGGGTAGAATAACCAACACAACAAGGAGTAGGTATTTGTATTGATCCTTGTTAATCCATGTGTCATCTGCTTTTGTTTCACTACATCTTTAGAAGAGTAGATCAAGGCCATAACCAGCCACCGAGGATGAATTTTCAAATAAGAAAAATCATAAAAGGAAAAATAATATTGACAGGGGAGATCACTGATTCACCCCATCCCTCTTAGTTATCATGCACTATTCTGGGCGTTTGAAGTGGTATGAGAGAGAGGTTGCATCTGCTAGGATCTACAACTTTCAGAAAATGGATAATCTGAATTCTTTCAATAGTAGTTGTGTTCATACTTTTGATGGAAAAAATATTCATAGTTGGAAGAATATGATGTTACCCTATCTTTTATCTCTTGGCTTTAAAGTTATAGATGCTTCTATGTTTGGATTTTCTCCTATTGATGATGAAACTGTTATGACATTTGTTTAAAAAAGAAATATTGAGGTTGATAGAAAAGCTCAAAATGTCATCCTAATTTCCCTTTCCAAAATAGTTTACAAAAAGGTTATGGGACATTAGAATGCTAAATAAATCACGAATAAATTGGAAAGAAGCTATGAAGGTAACATGAAATTCAAAAAATCCAAATTGTAAATTTGGAGGAGAAAATTTGAAGACATCAGGATTTGAGAAGTGGAAAAAATTTATGATTATTTTACAAGAGTCAATGATATTATCAGTAATATTCGGGGATTTGGAGAGAAGATGTATGATTCAACTATTGTAAAAAAACAAATGTGAAATTTTCCCAACAGGTTAGATCCAAAAGATTCATCTCTATAAGATAGATATGGTCTTTTTCTTAATGAGTTACATAAAATTCTCTTTGCATATGAAATGCGAAATATCTCGGTCAATAAAAATAATATGAAAGATGAGATGGCATTCGCGGCCATGAGAAAACTCAAAATCAAAGATGATGAAACTTCTGAATCAAGATAATTTGATGATGAAGATAATGATGAAGAATAAAATAAAATTATTTCTCTTATATCAAAAGTATTTAGGAAAGAAAAATTTTATGGAGAAGGAAAACTTCCACAAAGGTGCTATAACTGCAATAAAATCAATCACATTGTTGTTAATTGTCTTAAGAAATGGTTTTTTGCACTTGAGACAGAAGAAGAAAAATCTCAAAAGAAGAAATGGGGAAGAAGAAAAAAAGACTCAATCATAATTGTTACAAGAAAGAAAAAATTCTTTCCAGGTAAAAGAAGAAGCTTTGAGAAAAATGAAGTAGATATTGACTCCACATCAGAAAGACAACCTGAAGATGAATCTAATTGCTTGGTTCGTGTGGAAAAAGGGTCTGATACTTCGAGTAGTGAAGATGATGAAAGCAAACAAAGAGATCATGAGCACATGTTGAAAAATGAATTAGAAGCTTTCATTGAGAAAAACAGAAAGTACAAGAATGAAAAGAGGTTGTTACTAAAAGAACTAGAGAAGATTGCTGGAGAAAAGGATTAATGAATAAATAATGAAATGTTTTACATTGAGTATATCAAAAGACACAAAGTAAATGTAGATGAAATGGAAAAGAGGGTAAGATACCTTGAGGAGAAAATGCACCTCAAAGAAGAAGAGAATTCAATGACTCAGTCCCAGTGGCTTGAAGCACAGAACAACTTGAAGAAGATTAAAGATGATTTTTACAAGGCTGTTAAAGTCAAGGGAGAATCATCACACACTGCTGAAAAGAAGCAAGTTAATTCAACACCTGTATGTATCAAAATACATCTGTTATTTCTATCAATTCAGGTTTAAAAACAAATCTATGACAAGTTTGGAGTACAATTTTTTATAAAAAAATATTTTTCTAATCTAAAGAAAGAAATAATTCCTCCATGAAAATTCACTCAGGTTCTGGAATGAAAACAAAAAAAATCTTCCATAAAATACTCCTATCATTGGGGAAGATCATGGTTTGGAAGATACTACAGGTGTTGTGGTGTTTTTGGGAACAAAGCATAGTTTTGCTGGTATAACATGTCTCTACCTCAGTGGTAATATTGAACAATGGTCATATAACATTCAAAAAACAACATTATCATTTTAATTAAACTCACTATTAATAAAATTATATAGTTTTGTTGAGTACAAAATAAAATAACATGCAAATTTATGGAACAAATATTATTCAAAAGTTTTGGTCATTAAATTCTTTCCCCTTATGAAATTTCATCCCTAAAATTTCAACTCGTACCATAAGTAGTGAAAAAAGTGTTGGAACTTCTACATTATAGAATACTCTGGTTCCTACATGGCTTCTACATATTATTGGTTCCCGCACAAGACATTAAAAATGTGGTTAGACATGTTGTGTTGACCCATTGTCTCTATGATCCAAGATATCCACTAATTGGTGTTCATAAGAGTGGTCATGTTCATGTTGTAACACCAAAGGATTTAGTAAATGTAAAGGGTCAGGTATGTAAATCCTTAAGAGATATTCATGTAAGTCATTAGGAACTTGTGTTACATTTGTGGGATGTGTCAACTGATATTCCATTTTTTCTATACAATCAAGGATTTCATATTGTACAGTGTTCCTTGGGATGAGATTCTCTTTCTTCACAAACCTCATGAATCTCTTCATAGGTGAGATTATAAGAAATACTTTTTCACCAACATCAAAATCCAAGTCACTTCGATGGTTTTCTACGTACCTATTTTTATCACTCTCAGCAGCATTAATATGTTGCTAGATGGAATGAAAAATCTCTTTCATCACATCCACATGATCATGCCAAAGAAAGGTTCTCTCACTAGCTTCATCCTAAAAATAGGATTTATACAGAACATCCAAAAGATATCTCCATAGGGGTCCATATGAATGCTTGCGTGGAAGATGTTGTTGTAAAAGAGCTCAACTAGTGGTAGATGTTGATCCCATTAACCCTTATATTACATTGAGCAAGTTCTCAGCATGTTTGTGAATGTTTGAATTGTCCATTCAGATTGGTAATCATTTCAGGGGTGATTGTCCCCATTGAATTTCATTTCGATACATAGATCATATTGATAAAATTTCTTGAATTTTGATGTGAAACTTGGTTCATTATAATATTTGATAGAAATTGGAACTCTTTCCATCGTTAACACTTTTTTTATTTAAATCCTAGCAATTTTATCAAGAGAAAAATCATTCCAAATAGAGAAAAAATGGGAAGTCTTTGTGAGATTGTATACTATAACAAATATGTCATTGTTTCTTTTGAAAGTTATCAGGAGACCAGTGGAAAAGTCCATAGTGATATTATCCCAAATTTAATTATATAATTTGTAGTGATTTTAGTAACCATTTAGAATGATGTCTCTAATTTTTCACTTTGTAACATATAGGGCACTTTATAGTGTATCAAAAATCTCCATTTTCATATTATCCCACCAATAATGATCACTCATGTCCCTATACATTTTGGCACTTCCTGGATGTATATAGAAAGTAGATCTATTAGCTTCATCCATCTACTCATTCTTTATATCTCAAATAGAAAGAACATAATGTCCTGTATGTATTTCAATACAACTTATTTCTCAATATTGAACTCATAAAACCACACATCCTTTATATCCTCATACTTCTTCAGCAACAAATGATCTTTTTTCTAAGACTTTCAGATATTATATTGTAATGATTGTTGATAAATAAATTAGGTTATGGTTTATGATGTCCATTACCTTAAATTTACCATATCTATCTTTACTAGGACTTTTATCAAAGGATCTCTTTGAATCCTCATCATGGATATAACAACTGTTTCGTTAATACTTAATGCATCAGTGACTTTGATTTCTCTTCTAGGATTATAATGAAATGAACAATAATATTATTTTTGAAGATCCAACCATGTCCCATTTCTCATGTTCAATAAATTTTGGGTGATAAAATAATGTTCAAACTTCGGTGTTCTATGTATATATCACATTTCTACCCATACTGATAGTGCCTCTATATACTTAGAGAAAAAAAACTACAACGACCTCTAGGTCATGCATAAGATAGTTCTTCTCATGAGACTTCAACTATTGAGATACAAAATCAATCACCTTTTCATTTTTCATTAGGGCACACCCAAGGCCTTTCAGAGATGAATCACTAAAAATAATGAATCCTTCTCTACATGAAGGTATACATTACATAGTTGCAGCAACCAATATACTATTCAACACATAGAAATTTTCAAAATACTCATGTTTTTATTATCATAACCAATTTTTTAGATAACAAGGTTAGTAGATTAGAACATCATTATATGTTTTTCAAAATCCAACTATAATATCCTGGTAATCCATGGGAACTATGAATATCATTTATTTTTGTATGCTGAGGACACTTATTTATAACATCTATCATTATAGTTTCAACTGATATTCCTTTACTTGTTAAAATGTGCCCTAAGAAAACCACTTGTTTTAACAAAAATTGAAATTTTATGAACATTCCAAATAGCCTCAACTTCGTTTAAATTTGAAAAATAATTCATATATGATCTTCATTCAACTCATAACATTTAAAATATATGATAATATTATCAATAAAAAATATGACAACGATATCATGGAAGTCTTTAAAGACTATATTAATCAAATTAATAAAGATAACAGGTTCTTTAGTACGTCTGACGGGTATAACAACAAACTCATAATTCACAAATCTAAATTGAAAAGATTTTTTTTCGAATATCATCCTTAATCATTGCTAAAATAATATTTTTTGAGTATTTTATTTATAATAAATGATATAATTTTCTTACAATATTATAAATACAATCATGTAGGAAATACGTGGGATTAGATCATTCATTTGAAAATTTAATGAAAATTCAAGTTTTACAATTTTAAAATTCACTGTATTATTTTGGGCATAAATAATGTTATTAAAATATTTAGACATAAATTTTTGTAACTGTGTTCTTAAAATAATGTTCTACAAATTAGATTTAGGACATGAGAGCTGGTTGGTGAATGTGAGTGGAGTAAATGGTCAATGAAGAAAAAGTTGGACATAAACATCCATATTGGAAACCACTTCACTATATGGGATGTATCATTTCATCCTGACTTGGATTAATCCCAAAATTGGAGGGAAAATCAGAGATTTAATTTGGAACAAATCATCCTTCAAGAAGGCCGACTAATTCACGTGTTTTGAAGGTTAACTATTCAGTGAAACATGAAATAAAATATTTGTCCTAGTATTCATTTCACACATAAAAAAGTTATGTAACCCTAGACCATAAAAACACTATTTAAATGGGTTTTTCACTCATTGAGAGGTTTAGTAGAGGGTTTCGGAAGTTCGGTCCCAAAGGGTTCCTCTTGGGAGCCCATCAGAACTCTTATAAGAAGTAAAGCCTTGTGAAAACATCTATTCTAAAATGGATCTCCTCTCCCACCTCCCCTTTTTATTTCACTGATTTCATGCTTGTAATTATAATTTTTTTTTTCAATTAATCTTTTTTTTACATATTATTATTCTCTTAATTTTCCTAATTGTTTTGGAATCAAGTGGGGATATGAGATTTGGTTCTACCCTTTCAATCCTTTTCTCATGCAAAACGTCTCTACTAGGACTACACCGCCCATGGAAGATTACCTCCATTTATTAATCAAACTATCTGTTACATTATTAATTCATATATTTTGAATTAATGATATGTTGTAAATCATAGAATTTGATTCACAAGTGATTTTTTTTAGAAGAAACTATGTATGAAAATTAACAATTAATACAAAAACACGCAAGGTCGCGATTTTTTGTAAATTGTGATAGCGCAGACATAGTTGTGAATACAAGGCCACACATGATAAGTTTGTAGATTTCAAATATATTCCCTAAACTCATTTATTCCTAGTTTCTAGAATGGATATGTGCTCTAATTATCCAGTGACCATATGCTAACCTTAGAACATAAATCAAAGCTTGGTGATGTTATTGCGTGTTCCGAAGCTAGCTTAGGGTTTAAGTAATTTCATATTTGTTGTTAAGTTAACTCCTGTAGGTTTATAGGGTTAAAAATTTATAGGATTATTATTATGTGGATGTAAATTTAAATGATAATGACAAAAAATTTAGTTAAATGGTAGAGTTAGATCAATTACCCTTTTTAAATTTTATTTAAAAACATATTCTTGTTGTGTCATTTTAATCGAGCTTCTTTTCAAAACTAAAAATAAAAAAATAAAATCTTCTTCCAGAAATATTCTTCTAGATTTATAAAATATAAACAACCCCCATCTATTAAATTAGTGTTTTTATTCTTTTTTATTTTATTTTTATAATACCTTCAAGATTTTTTTTTAATTTACTTCCTCTTTTGAGAGACAACCCTGGTCAGCCACTCTGCTGTACCCATGTACCCAAAAATCACACATCATTTGAGAGTGCCCAAGATAGTGACATTAAAATTGGAACCTTTTATAGGTAGGAAAGAAATTATTTCAACAAATTAGAGTTATTTATTTTATTTTATATTTTATTCGCCTCCTATGTTATTTCATCCTTCTTTACCCAAGCTGAATTTTTCTTCTTCTTATTGTTTTATTTCCTTCTTTGTAAAGACCCGCAAATTTCAAGGAAATTTTTTTTTCTTAATTTTCTTTGGAATTTTACCAGAGCGCAGCTTCAGACGGCACCTGATTCTGAGGCCCGGTGTGCCCGGAATCAATTTCCGAAGTTTGGCTCGGGTACGTTCAGTGAACGGACGAGCGGGTTTTTCTATCTTTTGAACCGGTGCCCGGAATCAAATTCTGAGGGCACCGATGAAATCGCAGCACCGGTATTTGCTTAGAAACGCCTCTTCCGGAGTTGCGTTTGCTCATACGTGGTTTTTAAATTTTGCGGCTTTAAGTCAGAATAAAATAAAGTTTGTGCGACAACTTTATTTTATTTCACTTAAGCTGCTTGGAAGCCACTTGAAGTCACTTAAAGGCGGCTTGAACTGAGTTGAACTGGATAGGATGCTATCCAGAAATATCCTACCCCCTTGGTAGGATATTTGTGAGGTGGGGCCCACACGAGCCCCGCCGTTTCTTTCGCTAAGTAACGCACCCGCGAAAACCCGTCAAAGTAACTGAAAAGTCAACCGACGCGTTTTCTTTAATTCTTAACAGACCATTTAATTGGGCGGTTTATTTCGTGAATTAAATGGGCTGTTTCTTTCGTGAATTAAATGGGTCGTTTCTTTCGAATTGATGGATCGTTTCTTAACCGGTTTCGTGTGTTGGCATGTTTATAAAATAAGACCAACCTAAAAATCCTTTGAAAGGATTTGAGAGAATCTTGTTTCTTCATCTCCCCGCGAAGAACGCGAAGAACGCGAAGAACGCGAAGAACGCGAAGAACACCGGCGACCGGAATTCGACGACGCACGCCGAGATCTGCGACGTCAACGAGCTTTACCCGCGACGTTCTTCGGCGACGCCTCTTCTTCCGCGGCCGATCCTCGTTCGGCAACAAAGGTGAGAATCGAACCTTCTAATTCTTTTTTTTTAATTCGATGACAACGGATTTAATTAATTAAATCCGTTTGCTCTTGATCCAGAGATAGGCGACGCGACGCCGGATACCGCGACGACGCGACGATCTCCTTCATCCGCGACGAGCGATTCCGCGACGACCTCTCGTCCGACGACGACGACAAGGTAAGGGTTGATTTGAAATATTTTTCCTTTCCCGTGATTTTATCTCTTTTAAAATAAGGAACCGATCACGGAACAATTTTAAATATATTTAAAATTGTTGATTGGTCGTTTCTTGTTTCTCCCGTTGTTTATGACTAACACGGAGGGTGCGGGTCTAACGAACAAGACCCGGCAACCCTCCGCCGATCTTCCTTTTTGTGCGGATTTGGCGGGCGACGGCAAAAGAACGACGCAAGGGCCATTTGTTGATTCCGCAGTGAAGGACGCGTCCCGGGAGGAACAATGGCGCAGACGGGAGGCAAAACGGGCCACCGGAGCAACTCCGGCGGCCCGCGGAAGGTGGCGGCGGCGCCCGGCGCGCCGCCGGAGGAGTCCGCCGCGGCTGAGCTGCGGCGGCGGCGAACCTCCGGACCGCGTCCGCGGTCCGGCCTCACAGCACGCGGCCCGCACGGGCCGCGTTTCTCCAAAGCCGCGGGTTTGACCCGCGGCGGCTCCCTCGGCCGCTCGGCCGAAGCCGAGCCGGCCGGTCCGGTCGGCCGGGCCGGGTCGCCCCGGGCCCAGAACCCCCGTTTCGGGCCCTCTTCGGTCTTTCGCCCATATCTTGGGCCTGGGACCTCCGATTGATGAACCGTCAGCGGCTACGTGATCCTTGGATCGAGACGGTCGTTTCGGTATATTATACTCAAGGTTTCGGGAGACTTTGGGTTCGGCCGGGTTGGTTCGTACACGAAACCAACCGGGCCCTCGGAGCGGAAACGCTCATAACATGAGCTACGGACGTCCGATCGACGTACCGTCAGCTGTGGTAGATTCCTCTAAGTGAGATGGAACTTTTGGAATACTCCTCCCGAGGATCGGATACAGGCGGAGTACGGTCGGGTTTGTTTTGCCCTAAAAACCAACCGAGCCCCTGGGACGGAAATGCCAATAACTCTCAGACCGGGCGTCCGATTGACGCGCCGTCTGTTGCGTTGAGATCCTGTTGTCGATACGGAACTTTCGGATACATCAACTTCGGACTAAGTGTCGGTTGATGTATCAGCCTCTCGGCTCGTGGAGCGGACCCTCCTAAACGAGCTCGCTAAGTGCGGGAACCCTAGTGCTGGCTGTGGCTTCGACGACAGAGCAGAGATCCTCCGTGGACTGCGACGACGACAGAGCAGAGATCCTCCGTGGACTGCGACGACGGCAGAGTAGAGATCCTTCGTGGACTGCGGCGACGACTGTGCAGAGATCCTCAGTGGACTGCGTCGACTACTGCACTCAGCGATCCTACGTGGAAGAGTGCTACCGAACCTGTGTGAGCTGAATCTTCTTTTTACCTTGAGCGGTGGAGCGCTTGGGTGTAGCGGCGGACCCGTGGTACTTGACAGTGGTGGTGCGCTTGGATGCAGCAGCAGACCCTTGGCGGTGGAGCGCTTGGTTGTAGCGGTGGACCCGCGATACTCTACAGAGTGTGTGCGCTTGGTTGTAGCGACAGACCCGCGACGGTGGAGACGTGCGTGCGGAGTACGGAGACCGTGTAGATGACTGAGACCTGACGACTTCTTGACCGACTCGACTTGGAGGGAGTCGACTAGCCCAGTGGACGGAGCGCCCAGTAGTTGGCAGCAGACCCACGGCGGACGGAGCGCCTGGTAGTTGGCGGCAAACCCGTGGTACTCGACAGGAGGAGTACCTCAGTAGGCTATCTGGGTGAGCGCCCGGTATTTGGCAGCAGACCCTCAGCGGACGGAGCGCCCGGTAGTTGGCAGCAGACCCGCGGTACTCGACAGGAGGAGTACTTCAGCAGTCTTAGGTTAGTGAGCAGTACCTCTGAGTCGTGACAGGACCACTGTACACTTCAGAGATGGGGCTCTTCAACATTTACGGTTTCGATAATGAAAATCCTGGTTGAGCTGAATCTTATGTTACTCTCCTTTGTGGTTTGTGTTGAACTATCCTTTGTGGATTTACTGTTTACTCTCCTTGTGGATTTGAGTCTTGCTTTCCTCTGTGGATTGAGTTGTTCTTGAGCTCGTGAGCAGAGCTAGAATTGGGGACTTAGGTATATGTATGGGCATATACCTAAGTCGAGTCAGATGTTACTTCGTGATTGCATCTTTCTTTTGTTCTATATCCTTTGTGGATTTCGGGAGACCTTCGGGGGTCTCGGGGTCCTTACTGAGTAGCTTGTACTCACCCCTGCACGGGCTATGCCCGCACCTTGTTGTGTTGGTTGCAGACGACGGACAGCGCTGATCACGGTTGGGGCGTGAAGCAGGACGGTACCTGGAGGTGGACCACTGGGCGGGACGTGCTCGGAGCGGACGTGGGATCCGAGGAGCCTGGAGGCTATCTGTACCCACCCTTCAGGTGGGATTTCCAGTGGACGACACGAGGCCGCCGTCTTTTCTTCAGTTGCTGTACTTTACTTTTCAGTTGTACATTACCGTTGGGCTTGTATTTCCGGCCCCCTTTACTTTTCTGCACTTTACATTCCGCTTGCTGACTCTGTGTGGTTGTTACTTATAAAGGCAATGCCTTCCCTGTTTACAGGGATTTTACGCCTTGGTGCTAGTCGCCAGCCCCTGGCCTATGGAAGGCGGGCTTGGGGTAGTCACAGCACGGGCCCCGAGGACGGGTCGTGACAAATTTGTATCAGAGGCGGTCGGTTCTACCGCAGACTCTGATCGTCCTTTCTTTCTATATGAAGCAATAGTGTTTAGTGTATTGAGTGTGGTTATCAGTTCAGGGAGCCCAGTGTTGGTGCGGCGGCCGACGTATCCGTACACCAGGACCCTGACTCCTGATTTCCGACTTAATGCATGAAAACATTGATTGCGTGTGTGTTTCGAGTTTTCTTTGTGATTACTTGTGTCAGCTCACCGGGTATACTGATCTGCTTTATGAAAGTCTCAAGTTTTCCTTGTGATTACTTGTTCCAGCTCACCAGGTATACTCTTCTGACTGTGGTGCTCTTGTTCTCCTTTTCAGGATGGCCCCGCGACGACAGCCAGCTAGGGTTCCGAGTGTAGGGCGCGACGGCAGCCCACCGAGCGACGAGGCCTCGGTGCAGGGCCCTTTGCCAGCAGTGGAACCGGCGGTAGCTTTACCCGCCGAGCCACCGATGCTGCCAGTACCAGACGCTGACGATGCACGTCGCCTCAGGGCACTGCATGAGTTTCAGAGCCAGCGACCGCCCAGGTTTCGCGGTGAGGCGGACCCCCAGGCCGCCGAGGACTGGCTAGAGGCGGTGGTACGGATCTTTAGGCTAGTGAGGACACCAGCGGATCTCATGGTGATTCTCGCGGCGAGCCTCCTGCAGGCGGCGGAAGGATGATGGTGGAGCTTGATGCTCCAGGTGCACGATGAGGCATCTCTTCTTTGGACGGACTTTGAGAGCCTCTTCCGCTCGGAGTTCGTCCCAGCCACCCTTCGTGCGGTGCGTATCCAGGAGCTTCTACAGCTGTGGCAGGGCAGCATGACAGTCGCTCAGTACGCGGTGAGGTTCACCGACCTTTCTCGGTACTCGACAGACATGGTACGGGACCCCTTCTTCCGGGCCCGGACCTTAGAGCAGGGTTTGAGACACGAGATCAGGGCATCGCTGATCTCCCTCAGCATACCGACTCAGACAGGAGTACTAGAGCGGGCCCTTCTGATCGAGAGCTTCCTTTCTGAGTCTACACCAGCACAGAGACCCACCGCAGGGCGGCACGTAGCGGAGTCTTCGGTAGCAGGTAGCCGACAGATGACTCAGGGTTCCAGGCAGACCAGACCTACTAGTGGCCGACTGCACGACTCAGGCTCAGTTGTGCGGGGAAGCCGGGGTGGAGTCAGAGCCAGGCGTGCCGAGAGTGGGCAGTGCTACTCCTGTGGCGGAATTGGTCACATGGCTCATGACTGCCCGACCCTCCATGCGGGGGAGTAGCAGACGGTTGAGGAACCACCTAGGCAGAGGCAGAGGTTCGACCGTGGCGGTCTGCAGGGAGGAGACGGACGAGGTAGAGGAGCTGGCCGAGCAGCAGGTGGTGGACGACGCTTTGAGGCTCTACCACCACCACCACCAGGAGGTCCACCCCGACCGCAGGGGAGAGCTCAGCTTCAGGCAGTCGAGGCCTTCGATCATGGAGCCCTGGGAGCTGATGGACAGGAGCAGAACTAGTGGATACATCCTTTGTACTTCTGGTTCCTTGTTGCTTTTGTGTAGCGTCTTGTAATATGAGCTGCAATAATAAAAGATGCATACCTTTGTGATATATTCGTTCCTGTCCTCTTTCGTGATGTTACTAGGAGATTCCAGTTTTGGCTGTTGACTTGACCCTCACTTGTGAGACATCTACTGGAGGAGACCCAGTTACCACACACTGATGCCGACAGTGTGACTCAACCCTTGGAGGCGAGAGTAACAGTTGAATCTCTTAGTAGTAGCGTCGAGGCCTTACGACGTCATCCTTGGTATGCATTAGTATCATCCATGTTAGGATTGACTGTTTTAGGCAAAGAATGTGGTTCATCCAGGGGATGAGACCAGATTTCTATTTTCGGAAAAGAAGAAATCTTGCAGCTCTTGTGGGACCTGTGATGGTCCAGGCCACGACAAAGAAGGTCCAGGTCATCCAGGAGAGGATGTGTACAGCTTAGAGCCGACAGAAACCATATGCTGACAGGAGGCGGAGGCCACTGGAGTTCGAGGATGGCGACCATGTCTTCTTGCGGGTCTCACCTCGACGTGGTATTCGGAGATTTAGCCGAGGCGGCAAGTTATCTCTGCGCTTCATCGGACCCTTCCAGTTTCTTAGCAGGATTGGCGAGGTGGCTTATCGCCTGGCTCTACCACCTCAGTTGCACCGGGTGCACGACGTCTTCCACGTGTCTCAGCTGAGGAGATACGTGCACGGCCCGACGCACATCATTGATCATGGGGAGCTTGACGTTGACGATGGGGCGACTTTTGCGGAGGTTCCAGTGGAGATCGAGGATCGACAGGAGCGGGTCCTACGTGGGCGGTCGAATCCTCTTTTGCGCGTCAGATGGCAGCACAGGAACCTCCAGGAGAGCACTTGGGAGCGGGAGGCTCAGATGCGTGCTCAGTACCCCCATTTGTTCCCCTAGTTTTTGATGTATCTTTACGAGGACGTAAAGCCCTGAGGTGGGAGTAATGTAAAGACCCGCAAATTTCAAGGAAATTTTTTTTTCTTAATTTTCTTTGGAATTTTACAAGAGCGCAGCTTCAGACGGCACCTGATTCCGAGGCCCGGTGTGCCCGGAATCAATTTCCGAAGTTTGGCTCGGGTACGTTCAGTGAACGGACGAGCGGGTTTTTCTATCTTTTAAACCGGTGCCCGGAATCAAATTCTGAGGGCACCGATGAAATCGCAGCGCCGGTATTTGCTTAGAAACACCTCTTCCGGAGTTGCGTTTGCTCAGACGTGGTTTTTAAATTTTGCGGCTTTAAGTCAGAATAAAATAAAGTTTGTGCGACAACTTTATTTTATTTCAATTAAGCTGCTTGGAAGCCACTTGAAGTCACTTAAAGGCGGCTTGAACTGAGTTGAACTGGATAGGATGATATCCAGAAATATCCTACCCCCTTGGTAGGATATTTGTGAGGTGGGGCCCGCACGAGCCCCGCCGTTTCTTTCGCTAAGTAACGCACCCGCGAAAACCCGTCAAAGTAACTGAAAAGTCAACCGACGCGTTTTCTTTAATTCTTAACAGACCATTTAATTGGGCGGTTTATTTCGTGAATTAAATGGGCTGTTTCTTTCGTGAATTAAATGGGTCGTTTCTTTCGAATTGATGGATCGTTTCTTAACCGGTTTCGTGTGTTGGCATGTTTATAAAATAAGACCAACCTAAAAATCCTTTGAAAGGATTTGAGAGAATCTTATTTCTTCATCTCCCCGCGAAGAACGCGAAGAACGCGAAGAACGCGAAGAACGCGAAGAACACCGGCGACCGGAATTCGACGACGCACGCCGAGATCTGCGACGTCGACGAGCTTTACCCGCGACGTTCTTCGGCGACGCCTCTTCTTCCGCGGCCGATCCTCGTTCGGCAACAAAGGTGAGAATCGAACCTTCTAATTCTTTTTTCTTAATTCAATGACAACGGATTTAATTAATTAAATCTGTTTGCTCTTGATCCGGAGATAGGCGACGCGACGCCGGATACCGCGACGACGTGACGATCTCCTTCATCCGCGACGAGCGATTCCGCGACGACCTCTCATCCGACGACGACGACAAGGTAAGTGTTGATTTGAAATATTTTTCCTTTCCCATGATTTTATCTCTTTTAAAATAAGGAACCGATCACGGAACAATTTTAAATATATTTAAAATTGTTGATTGGTCGTTTCTTGTTTCTCCCGTTGTTTATGACTAACGCGGAGGGTGCGGGTCTAACGAACAAGACCCGGCAACCCTCCGCCGATCTTCCTTTTTGTGCGGATTTGGCGGGCGACTGCAAAAGCACGACGCAAGGGCCATTTGTTGATTCCGCAGTGAAGGACGCGTCCCGGGAGGAACAATGGCGCAGACGGGAGGCAAAACGGGCCACCGGAGCAACTCCGGCGGCCCGCGGAAGGCGGCGGCGCCGGCGACCGGAGGCGGCGGCGCCCGGCGCGCCGCCGGAGGAGTCCGCCGCGGCCGAGCCGCGGCGGCGGCGAACCGCCGGACCGCGTTCGCGGTCCGGCCACACAGCACGCGGCCCGCGCGGGCCGCGTTTCTCCAAAGCCGCGGGTTTGACCCGCGGCGGCTCCCTCGGCCGCTCGGCCGAAGCCGAGCCGGCCGGTCCGGTCCGCCAGGCCGCGCCCAGGCCGGACCGGACCCGGCCTAGCCGGGTCGGGCTGGGTCGGGCCGACCCGGTTCGGCCGACCCAAGGGGGGGTTCGGGCCGGGTCGCCCCGGGCCCAGAACCCCCGTTTCGGGCCTTTTCGGTCTTTCGCCCATATCTTGGGCCTGGGACCTCCGATTGACGAACCGTCAGCGGCTACGCGATCCTTGGATCGAGACGGTCGTTTCGGTATATTATACTCAAGGTGTCGGGAGACTTTGGGTTCGGCCGGGTTGGTTCGTACACGAAACCAACCGGGCCCTCGGAGCGGAAACGCTCATAACATGAGCTACGGACGTCCGATCGACGTACCGTCAGCTGTGGTAGATTCCTCTAAGTGAGATGGAACTTTTGGCATACTCCTCCCGAGGATCGGATACAGGCGGAGTACGGTCGGGTTGGTTTTGCCCTAAAAACCAACCGAGCCCCTGGGACGGAAATGCCAATAACTCTCAGACCGGGCGTCCGATTGACGCGCCGTCTGTTGCGTTGAGATCCTGTTGTCGATACGGAACTTTTGGATACATCAACTTCGGACTAAGTGTCGGTTGATGTATCAGCCTCTCGGCTCGTGGAGCGGACCCTCCTAAACGAGCTCGCTAAGTGCGGGAACCCTAGTGCTGGCTGTGGCTTCGACGACAGAGCAGAGATCCTCCGTGGACTGCGACGACGACAGAGCAGAGATCCTCCGTGGACTGCGACGACGGCAGAGCAGAGATCCTTCGTGGACTGCGGCGACGACTGTGCAGAGATCCTCAGTGGACTGCGTCGACTACTGCACTCAGCGATCCTACGTGGAAGAGTGCTACCGAACCTGTGTGAGCTGAATCTTCTTTTTACCTTGAGCGGTGGAGCGCTTGGGTGTATCGGCGGACCCGTGGTACTTGACAGTGGTGGTGCGCTTGGATGCAGCACCAGACCCTTGGCGGTGGAGCGCTTGGTTGTAGCGGCGGACCCGCGATACTCTACGGAGTGTGTGCGCTTGGTTGTAGCGACAGACCCGCGACGGTGGAGACGTGCGTGCGGAGTACGGAGACCGTGTAGATGACTGAGACCTGACGACTGCTTGACCGACTCGACTTGGAGTGAGTCGACTAGCCCAGTGGACGGAGCGCCCAGTAGTTGGCAGCAGACCCACGGCGGACGGAGCGCCTGGTAGTTGGCGGCAAACCCGCGGTACTCGACAGGAGGAGTACCTCAGTAGGCTATCTGGGTGAGCGCCCGGTATTTGGCAGCAGACCCTCAGCGGACGGAGCGCTCGGTAGTTGGCAGCAGACCCGCGGTACTCGACAGGAGGAGTACTTCAGCAGTCTTAGGTTAGTGAGCAGTACCTCGGAGTCGTGACAGGACCACTGTACACTTCAGAGATGGGGCTCTTCAACATTTACGGTTTCGATAATGAAAATCCTGGTTGAGCTGAATCTTATGTTACTCTCCTTTGTGGTTTGTGTTGAACTATCCTTTGTGGATTTACTGTTTACTCTCCTTGTGGATTTGAGTCTTGCTTTCCTTTGTGGATTGAGTTGTTCTTGAGCTCGTGAGCAGAGCTAGAATTGGGGACTTAGGTATATGTATGGGCATATACCTAAGTCGAGTCAGATGTTACTTCGTGATTGCATCTTTCTTTTGTGCTATATCCTTTGTGGATTTCGGGAGACCATCGGGGGTCTCGGGGTCCTTACTGAGTAGCTTGTACTCACCCCTGCACGGGCTATGCCCGCACCTTGTTGTGTTGGTTGCAGACGACGGACAGCACTGATCACGGTTGGGGCGTGGAGCAGGACGGTACCTGGAGGTGGACCACTGGGCGGGACGTGCTCGGAGCGGACGTGGGACCCGAGGAGCCTGGAGGCTATCTGTACCCACCCTTCAGGTGGGATTTCCAGTGGACGACACGAGGCCGCCGTCTTTTCTTCAGTTGCTGTACTTTACTTTTCAGTTGTACTTTACAGTTGGGCTTGTATTTCCGGCCCCCTTTACTTTTCTACACTTTACTTTCCGCTTGCTGACTCTGTGTGGTTGTTACTTATAAAGGCAATGCCTTCCCTGTTTACTGGGATTTTACGCCTTGGTGCTAGTCGCCAGCCCCTGGCCTATGGAAGGCGGGCTTGGGGTAGTCACGGCACGGGCCCCGAGGACGGGTCGTGACATTCTTCTTACTTTAATACCATCAACTGAAACTTCTAATTTTTATTTTACTACTATCTATTGTCCTTATTTTATTTTTTATGTGATTTATGACATGATCTTATCATGAATATCATATAGACCTAGTCCCTAAGATTGAACGTACGCTTAGGGATCAAATCAGACCTTCTCAGTCTATGAGATTTTTGAAAATTCAATCATTTGGAGAATTTATCCACTCCAAGAACATTGAAATTGGAAACACTTCTAATTAAAATATAAATCAAGAACTAGTGGATGAAAAAAATGGAAATGATTGTAATAGAACTATTAGAGAATTGGTTGCACCTGATATTTACTATCATTAAAATTGTATTTCTTACCCGTATCTCAAATCCGACTTTGAACTAAAATCTGGGATAATTCATCTTCTAACATTAATTCAGAGATAATATTGTGAGTATCCGAACTATCATTAGAAATAATTTAATGTGGTTTTCTCAACCCTTAATCTCAGAAATATTTCTAAATATCAAATAATACAAAGATCATTACCATTCTCAGTTGATGGAGCTACGAAAGATAGGATATATTATTTACAACTGGAAGATGTAACTTATTGGAAGGTTTTGAATCATAATTTCATGCAGATATTTTTTCAATAATTAAGGATGACATCCCTTTAAAGATAGATCTCATGGGTCAAGAAATCCCAAGGGGATTCAATGTATGAGTACTTGGAACGATTCCAGAAGTTGTCTAAAAGCATCCCACGTCACCAAATCAGCGAGAAACTACTCATCCAATACTTCTAAAAAGGACTCATGCCTGTGGAAAGGAGTATTTCTGGAAAAGATACATGTAGATGCACGTTCATTGATCGAATAAATGGCCCAAAACTCCCAACCATTTGGAGATGGTGGTACACCACATGTCAGGGGAGTACATAGTGTAATTCTATCATCTATTGAGAGCCATTTTATTGATACCATGTTAGATGAATTGAATATTATGGTGAGGAAGATTTCATTGGAAGAAAATACATCCCAACCCCATCCTTCAAGGCCTTGTGGAATTTTTACTGAGATAATACACCCACCTGACTGTTTCCTGCAACTACTACAGACAGAAAATTGTGCAGAAATGTTTCTTAAGAGAACATATCAGTATCAATAAAAACCATACCCTCAAAAAAATCTTGATTGCATTGAACTATCATACAAACAATTTTGGAAAGATCAAACAGACATGAGGTATGTCTCTGGACAACAACAGTGACCCCCTTTTCAACAAAAATTCCTACAGCCTCCACCTTACCATCAGGGTTTCCAACAACCCCAAAAGAGATTTTAAAACCAAACAACAATAAGACAACAACAAGGGAATCCCCCGTACAAGGTAGATTATATAAATGATGATCATTTGAAACATATTATTATTAATCAACATAATTAGCTGAAGAGTCAAGGTTCTGAGCTAAGGGGGTTGAAGACTCTAATGAGCCAGATTTCCACTGCCCTCCATGAACTGGTATGTAAGAATTTTAAAATCTACCATCTTAACCTACTAAATATCCAAATCTGAATATTAGTGCCATCACATTGTGTAGTGGGAATCATATGAATGATACATATGTACTTACCATTCTACTGGGATTCACCACAAATCCAGAGAATCCCCATTCAATACCAGCTGAAGCTCAACCAAAAAAGAAAGTTAAAGTTAAGAAAAAGATTTATGATGTTACTCCTAATCCCCTTCCATTTCCAAAAATTGTTGTACAAACCATGAATATGGGTGAAGAGGTGATACAAAAATAAGTTTTGGACACATTCAAGCGTGAGTAGATAAACATCATCTTATATGACATCATTAAACAAATGAAAAGGTATTCCAAATTATTAAATGAACATTCTACTAATCGAATAGGGCTCAAAGGGAATGAGTTGATCAATATTTGAAAAAAAATTATAGCACTCATTACACCAACTCTATCAAGGTTGACAATGTGAAAGGATCTATGGATATTCACCATCCCATGGACCATAGGGGAGTTGCACATGTCTGTTGATCTTTGAGTTTTTTGAGCATCCATAAACGTGATGCATCACTCTGTATTCTTTTCTCTTCAGGTTTGTGATTTGAATCCCATGAGAGTAGTGGTGCATTTGGTGAATAGAGCTACGACATATACAGTGGGAGTTCTTGAGGATGTACTTGTCAAGGTAAAAGACACGATCTTTCCAGCATATTTCTATATTCATAACATGGAGGATGATCTAGTAGGTTATCGTTCCCCCATTATATTAGGTATACCATTCCTAAAAACTATAAAAACTATCATAATTTTAATGATGGTACACTTTCAATTGAATTATGAAATGAAGATGTGATATTTAATGTTATGGATTCCATGAGGTACCCCTCAGAGTATCATTCTACTTTTTTTATCTCTTATTTTAAACCACCAAATAATAACTCTAGGGATTATTATTGTCCTATTCTTAGAGAGATTATGAGTATTGATTTTAGTTTGATGTCTAAGAGTAATTCCACACCTATTTCTAATGTAAAATACTCTATTATATTTTCTTTTTAAATGGAATCATATTCGGATTTTGATCATGTGAACTCTAATAATGACATGGCTGTTGAGTATGCTGATGGATTTGATGCTTTATTCTCTGATTTTGATGATGTATCTTCTGATACTAATGCTCTTTTTTCACATATTTCAGCTCCTTCTATGTCTCCATCCATACACCACCCCCAAAAATGGAACTCAATCCATTTCCACCAAATATCAAATATACATACTTGTTAAGTGGTGAAAAATTAATTGTTATCATTGTTAACAATATCCAATCTAAACGTGAAGTAAAATTTTTGAATCATTTGAGGGAGAAAATCTGGTTAATTGGGTGGACCATGGCTGACATAACAAGGCATATCCCCTCCATTTGAATGTATAGGATTCTTTTGGTGGATGGGGCTAAACTGGTTAGTCAGCCACAAAGTAGACTAAATCCAACCCTCCAGGAAGTTGTTAAATAGATGATGAAAAATTTCATGAGGCATGTATAATCATTACCATTTCATATTCTTAGTGGGTAAGTCCTATTCTAGTTGTGATTAGAAAAGTGGTGTCACATTTGTTAAAAATTTAAATGATGAGTTAGTTTCAATGAGGGTGCCAAATAGTTTGTGTGTGTGTAATGATTATAGGAAACAAAATCAGTCTACATGTAAGGAACATTTCCCCATACAATTTATTGATCATATGCTTGAATGACTAGTTGGTAAGACACATTATTATTTCATTGATGGATTTTTTGGATATTTTCAGGTTCCGATTGCTCTAGAGGATCAAGAATATATAATATTCTCTTTTCCATTCAGTACATTTTCATACCAGATGATTCCATTTGTACATTGGAACACCCCAGGTACCTTATTGAGATGCATGGGGAGTTTTTTTAATATATTTAGACTTGCATGGAGTTATTAATGGATGAAATTACAGTTAATAGAACGTCATTTGATGATTGTATGAGTAATATGAGAATGGGTTTTAATCCTTTTATTGTGAAGAATCTATTCCTGATCATCAAACAGTGTAATTTTGTGGAAGAACATGGGAGTGTATTATGGAGTGTAGTGTAAAAACATGAGATAGAGGTTGATAGATCTAAGGTATATATTATTTCATCCATTCCATATCCTTATTGTGTGCATTATGATAGATTATTCCTCGGTAATGAATGATTTTATCAGCGCTTCATCAAAGATTTTAATACAATTTCTCTTCCTATGTCACGGTTTCTTAAAAAGGATTATAATTTTGTATTTAATGATTCTTTCAGTAATTCCTTTGAAGAGATAAAGAAGTGTATGACCACTACCCCGATCATACATCCCCCATGGTAGGAGATTCTTTTTGAGTTTATGTGTGACGCCTCCAACTTCACGGTTGGAGTTAACTTATCTCAGAGAGTAGAGTGACGTTCACATGTGATTTACTTTGTATCGAGGACACTGGATTCATCCCAATAAAACTACCTAACCACATAAAAGAATATTCTTTCTGTTATATTTTCTTTAGATAAATTATGTTCATATTTATTGTCCTCTACTGTAGTTGTTTTTTTTACTAGGTCTCTCTAAGGTAGCTCTTGAAGAAGAATGATGCAAGGCCCAGGATAAACCTATGGATGCTCCTTCATCAAGATTTTTATATTTATATTAAGAAGAATAAGTGATATGAATTCATGGTGGTAGAACACATGAGTAGGCTTACTCACACACAAGAGGATCACACCATATACTAGGTACCACTT
Organism: Viscum album; assembly: GCA_963277665.1. NCBI lineage: Eukaryota > Viridiplantae > Streptophyta > Magnoliopsida > Santalales > Viscaceae > Viscum > Viscum album. The sequence continues at coordinate 1,667,366,868 of OY728137.1, forward strand.
CAGGACACTTTCCCTGACGAGCATCTTTATTCCACCTCTGGTACGCATAATCAGTATGATGATTTTTTAACATCCTTGATTCCTATAAAATCCTTGAAAATTTTATTAAACATCAAGTCCAAATATTAAAGCTAAAATCATGATTTTATGTTTGGGATGATTTATAATTATGGAATATGTGTAGTGACAAATATATTAGGAGGTTTATTCCGGATCATGATTTTGAGTCTATTCTACAATTCTATCATTCACATTCTTGTGGTGGACACTATGGACCCCAATGGAATGCTTGGAATCTTTTAGACTCTATATTATATTGGACTAGCATATTTAATGATGCCCTTGTTTATTGTATGTCATGCTCACATTCCAATCACACGAGAAACATATCTAGGGAACAGAAGATTCCCCAATATCCCATAATAATTTTTGAAATTTTTGATGTATGTGGCATCAATATTATGGGTCCTTTTCCTAGTTAATTTGGTTTTCTATTTATTTTTGTTGATGCTGATTATGTACGCATATGGGTGGACAATAATGCCACGAAGACTGATGATTCTAATGTTGTTGTGGTCTTAGTAAAAGTGTATATTTTCTATAGGTTGGAGTACTGAAGGCTATCATTAGTGAATAGGGGATACACTTATATAATCACAATTTTGATTTCCATATTTTGAAGTATGTGGTGACATAGAAAACATCAACACCATACCACCTCCAAACAAATTGCCCAGATGAGGTTTCAAATCATTAGTTGAATAAAATTTTGGAGAAAACCGAGCAACCTGATAAGAAGGATTGGATCTAGTGCATGGATGATACATTGTGTACTTATAGGACAACATAAAAGACTCCCATTGATATGTCCCCATTTCAGATTGTCTTTTGGAGGGTATGTCATCACCCTGTGGAAGTTGATCCTCAGGAATATTGAGCTATAATGAAATCCGACATGTATTTGGCCCAAACTAGAATCCAAAGGAAGCATAAAAATCAAGAGATTGATGAGATTCGATTGTCATTATATAAGAAGTAAAGTCTCTATAAGGAAAGGTCAAAAGTATCTCATGATAAAATGAGCCAACAAAGGGAGTTTCATGTTATATAGATTGTCTTTATTTATATTTCATGACTGAATCAGATGCCTGGTAAGTTGAGTTCCATTTGGTTAGGTCCCTATGTAGTGACTAATGATTTCTTTATGGTGAAATAGAGATCACACAAGAAGAAATAGGAAGGATAATTAAAATCAATGGGAAATTTTTTTAGTGATTCATTGAGGTAATTTCTTCTGATGCAGTGGATTTCATCACACTACATGACCCCATTATCACTTGAGCATATCAGGTTGTTCCTGGCCCTTTCCCTTTTATGTTATTAGTCCTATTTAAAATTATGCATTCCATTTTCATATATCATCTCATGGAATCACATTTACGACAATTCAATATTTTATGTGTGGTGAAGGTAACCTTTTAGTTTAGTAATTTCAATTGTTTTATACTTTAAACAAAATTGTCTTTATTTATATTTTCAGTTTTCATTTTCAAAATTTTTGTTTGTTTTTGAAAATTTTGAGATGAAATGATTATGAAAACCATTTTTAAATCCATATAATCATGTGAAATAGTTTATCCCTTGATAATAAGCTTAAATGAATGCTAAAAATGAATTTTCTTCAAGTTCAAATATTTAGTAATTTTATGAAAAGTACACTGAATTTTGAATCCCATGACACATCTCACTATATTCATATTCGAAATCAATATCCTATGAGGATTCACAACCATTCATTTTATATTCATCACATTCACATCACTTCATGAGAGAACCAAACCATTCTTGATTTAACAAGAATTTTATTTATTCCTATCAAAACGTGAGGGTTTGAGGTACACATGATTTATATGATTAAGGAATTTCATTAATATTAAAGCCCCTATTTAAAAGAATACATTTTTATAATGGCCTTACTTGAAAATTTAATCCTTTTATCCCGTAGAATCCACGAATCGATTGTGGGGTTAGCCACATTTAAAGCCATGTTTCCCTATCCAACCAACTCTTGATGTGAAATTGCATAATATATTTGAACTTACATGTGGGGGATGCTATCGTGTGTTGTGTTACAACATTCTATGATAATTTGGGTGGAAAATTAAATTTTTAAGAGATGTGTTTGTTGATGAATAAAATCATCGTATTTAATGTTGTTCTATTTAAGTAGCTTTCATATATGTGATGTTGTGCCCTTCGAGAGCTTTTCGTAGAGATAGAATGTTGTTCCTATCTAGGGCTTTCATGAAAATCATTTTTGAGAAAATTGAAATTTTTACTGCTGAAATATAGAATGGTGTGAAAATTCAATTATTTTTCATGATGATGAACATGAATCATTGCTTTGTGTACAGAGGAGGAAACCATATTAAATTTAAAATTATATTAATGCAATTTTGTTTCAAAAAGAGTCAATCCATCCTCCTTCAGTCTTAGAATTTTTCATATCTTAATCCTAGCAATCGAAAGCCACAGAACAACCCTAAAATGTCCACATAATTAAAATATATCCTTGAATATCATCTGATAGTTATGTAGGAATTTATCAGGCCTGTGGTAACCCTTGTATTATTTTTGATGAGAATGACATAGCTTAAAATTTCCATTTGTGTGATAAGAGAAAATTCAATTGAGGTTATTGTTTTGGGCATGGGGGATAAATGAGGTGGAAATATATTGAATAGTATAAATGGAGAATAGAAAATAATTTTCATTCAATGAGTCATCATATCTTTTGTTTTTTTGTGTGTAATTGTTGGATCTTGAGGATATGTATTTTAAAATTTGTTATGATTTGATATTGACATTTACATGATATGAAAATTTGACCAAGAGTGCAAAAGGGTAACTATGTGAGAGTTGATAAAACACTATTTTTTTTAATATTTTATCGATAATAAATGATATAATTTCGTCAAATTATGTTAAATATTATCAATTATGAAATATTTGGTATTAGATCATGCATTTTCAAATTTGATGATAATTCTAGTTTTACACTTTTAAAATTCATTGATGTATTTCGGGCATACATATTGTTTTGTAAAATATTTTGACATAGAAATTTATAACTGTGTTCCTAAAATAATGGGATGAAAAATCTATTTAGGACCTGGGAATTGGATTTTGCATTTGTGTAGATTAAATTGGACATGAAGACAAAGATGGACCATACCATCCATATTGGAAACCACTACACTATTTTGACGGTCGATTATTCATCCAAACATTTATTGAGCACAAATATGGAGGGAAGATCATGGAAATAAGTAAGAACAAATCACCAATCTAGAAGGCCAGATAAATCAAGAATTTTTTAAGTAATCTATGTGGTGAAATGTGGAATAAAATATTTGGATGATTTTTCATTTCACACATACAAATGTTATGTAACCCTATCCCTCAAAAACTCTATTTAAAAGCGGTTTCACTCATTGGGAGGGCTGGTCGAGGTTTTGGGAAGGTGTTTCCTAATTGTTTTATCGTGGGATCCCCTCAAAACTCTTGTAATAAGTAAGGACTTGTGCAAAAAACTCTTTTTAAAGGTCTCTCCTATCACACATCTTCTTTGTATTTCATTGATTTCATGGTTGTAATTTTAAATTTTATTCAATTAATCATCGGTGTTTTTTCCTTTTTGTATTCTCTTAATCTTCCTAATTTTTATAGACCAAGAGTGGAATGAGATTAGGTTCTACCCTTTCAATCATTTTCTCATGCAAAACATCTCCACAAGGACTACACCACCCATGTAAGAGTAGCTCTTTTTAGTAATCTATCTAACTCATAGATTATTCATTAATTTATTTTGAATCAATGAGATGATGTAATTGACATAATATAATTCATTAATGGAGTTTTTTTATTAGATGAAAATAAGTATGTTTTTTAACAATTAAAGAAAAAACACGCGAGGGTGAGATTTTGTGTAAATTGTGAGAGGCTGAACTTAATCCATAATACAAGACCACCGGTGACATGTTTGTAGATTTCAAATATATTTCTTAAACTCAATTAATCCTCATTTCCAGAATTGATATGTGCTTCGATTAACCACTGACAATTAGCTACTCTTAGAACATCAATCAATGAAGGGTGTTCTGATTGCGTGTTCCGAAGCTAGCATAGGGTTAAAGTAATTTTATCTTTGTGGTTATGTTAAATCCAATTGGGTTTGAGGGTTAAAATATTATTGGATTATAATTATTCTAATTTTAATTTAAAATATAATGAGAAATAATTGAGTGAAAATGTAGAGTTAGATCGATTACACCATTTAAATATTTTTTAAAAAAACATCTTCTTTTTGTTTCATTTTAATCGAACATCATTTCAAAACTAAGAACCAAAAAATACATTCTACATCCAACAAACATATTCTATTTTTAAATAAGATAAAAAACCCCCATCCTTCAATGTAATGTTTTTATTATATTTTATATTATTTTTATAATACCTTCAAGATTTTGTTTTAATTACTTCCTCCTTTGAGATACGACCTTGTTCGCCACTCTGCTGCACCCATGTACCCAAAAATTCAGTCTTCATTTGAGAACACCCATGACAGTTCCTTTCATTCACCTTCAATTGATTCTGATTATATTATAGATCAATCGTCAAGAATAATAGATCCCAAAAAAGTTCGTCAAATCATTCCATCCCTATTATAATATTAAATTATGACATGGGAATGATTACCCGTTTACTGATAATATTGGGCTCACAGATGTAAATACTAGAGTTTCTAATCACTGATTATGCTTGGATAATCCCTCCAGGAGTATTGAATGATAATCCAACTTTTTTCAACATTGTGTTTCTTCATAAATTACCTGAAAACATAGAGGAAATAAAATAATACGTAGAACCTGAATCAAACAGAGTACTTTCTATCATTAATAGAACAACAAGAGTACCTTCCACCACATTATTTAGTTCATCAACTCTAGCTTTATTGAGATAGAAAGCAGGACCGTTTTCATATTTCATATTCTGAAGCTGATGGTGATTCCCCACCACTTCCCATGGATTTATAAAATTATTGGAAATTATCCCAAGATGTATGCACTTATTGAATTGGACATTAGGTAGGGCCTTCACATTCCTTCCTTGGATGTAATCGTTGGGAAGGTTTGTCTTCACCTTAGTATGACAATTCTGTGTGAAATGTACATCTCTTGCACACGTTTAGGACTTACCGTTCCTAAGAAGCCAATTATATGAATGCTTCATCCAACATTTACTACACGTTGGATGTTTCACTTGCTTGCCTCCTCCTCTCCTATCATAGATCCTCCCAAATCTTGGATCCAATGATATCTACATTTCATTGGATTCAGTGGAGTAAAACATATCATTGAACTCTTATTTTACTTTAACATCACTTTGCATGATCTCCCCATATCTTCCATAGTATCAGTTGGATGGATTATTCCACATATGAGGTCTCAAACCACCCAAAAATCTATCAAACATCCCATTTCGATCCAGGAAAAATAGTTAGGTTTAATGGGAAGGTCTTGTGAATTTTATCTCTTAGCTTCCAAATGATTCAATCTCCTTCTAATTCAACTCAATAAACCCCTTCCCTGTTTTTTGTTCTCATTGAATGTGGGAAATACATATTGATGAAGATATCTGTAAACCCTTCCTAATCCATAGCATAAACCTCTACTCTTGTCCCGAAGATTTTTATCAATTCCCACCACTGTCCAGCTTTTCCATCTAAGTAGTAAAAAAAGGTGTCATGACCTTTTCATGTTCTAAAAATCAGAGCACATAAGATATTCTAAATAGAGATGATCCACTATTCCAAAATCAATGGTTCGGGAAATCCATTCAACATTTTTGGTTGTAGATGCACAAAAAACTAAATATAAAGTTGTTCCCTTCATGGTGATATTGGTCTCTTTACTTGATTCATGTTATTTTCCATAACTTGAGCTAGTCGGTTCATCATTCTCATGAATGTTTCCATTTCATATTCTGTCAGAGGGTCATTAGTGCACGGCCTATTACAGTCACCAATTTCACGGTCCATCATATTTCCCATCATTATCTAAATGTATAAAATCAAAGTGAGAAGATTATTTCATTTATATTTTTTTGTAATTATAATGTATTTTTATGCAATAAAACATCATGATTAAATATATTATTCTTTAACAAAAAATACATTCTTATATAATTCCTTCATTGTGATTCGTAAAAAGACTCTGATTAACCAAACATGTCCCCTTAGATTGTGAAACCAAGCTTGTAGTATGCCCCATTATCAGGCACTAGTTTCCATTCGATTCTAGATCATTGGGGTGTTTTCAACTTTTACCCCTAGAAAGATTTGTGCCAGATCCAAAACCACTTGTTCATATCTATACATGGATTTGTTTGTTTTGAAACCACATACATAATATTGCACCAAAAAATGATGAATTATTTTGATATCTAAACTATTCAACATGGTTCATCCTAACATTTTCATAGACTAATTTACACATATAACTAAACTATTATTTATACCAACTATGGAATTACTCATTTTTATTACATCACTTTTTTGTGTCATTTTACAAACATAGGATCTTTAATGTACTGTGTTATGAAAATATGGTATATAATACATAAAAACATATATAATTATTTTAATGCCGTTGAGAATATTCATGAAAATTTAATCCTATGTATAATTACTACAACTCATAACATGTAGACATACATAGAAGGAAAGGGTGAGTAGAAGGCCCACTAAAGAAAACAAGCGAAACATTTTTCATGTGAACTTGAGAAGAATCAATAAGAACATGGGGAATATCATAAAGGCATGATAAAGATGAATATCATTAAATAATAATAACTTGGATGAAAACATAAAAATGTGGCTACAATATTTAATTTATACATTCCCATGCATATAACCCAGGTTCATTCCAATATTTTTATAAATATTACCATGATCATTCACTAAGTTATCATAAAACATGTCATATCTAGTGATTAATTCAGTTACATAATGAATTAGAGTTCTATTAAGGTGCATTCTTAATATATATTAAATTTCATGTTAGCCACAAGTATCATAATCAAGCATTATAGAAATGACCCAATGAGAATAAAATAAATGGGTTTCATATCAAAATCGCGATGTTTTGAAAAGTGCTTAAAACATTATCATTATGTCATTATAACCCACATAAATTTGATGAGGGTTTTATTTATGTTAATTATAGAAAAAAATATATACTTTTATTTTCTTTTTTAGTACCCATGGAACAAAATAGGGTGGTATATACATATAAAAAATATAATATTATTTCGTGAGAAAAAGAATGATATTTTGAGATCAAAATTCTGGATCATAATGACGATACAACATGGGTTTAGAAATCATTAAAAAGAGAGGGTAAATAGGTCACCCACTGATAAGAGAGTAATAGTATTGAATAAGGAGAGAGTGATATAGAGATAAGAACATGGTAGGGAGATTTTTAAGATATGCCGCATAAAAAATAATTTCAAAGAAAAAAAGAGATGTTGCAAATTTCCTTACTAAAATTTGGCAGCAAAACAGTGTTGCATAAAAATTTAAAAAATTTGATGATGTGAGATAAAATGGTCTCTCAGAATATTGACATAAAATAGAAAAAAATTAAGGATACATAATAACAGACACAAAAATAATAAACTGGAATTTAAAAGATATAACATAAAAGAAGTCTTGACTAAAAGAATATGGTGAGAGGTTCTTTTACCATGATGATTAACATAAAAATAATAATATTAGGAACTAGGGGTGGTTCAGGGAACCTTAAATGAACTCCTAAGGTGGTAAAACACTAGATCTTTATTGAGGAGGAATTTTTAATTAATGGAATAAAGGAATGAGTTGGTATTTATAGAAAAAGTGAGGGAATATTTTATTAATTTCCAAGAGACACCTCATTAGTGGTATTTGTAAAATAATGGTAATTTACATGGTGTTTCTCGTGTTATTAGAAACTTAGGCCACATTATAACACAATTTACCATAAATAAGTTTACCATAATTATACTTTAATTATAAATTCATTATTATTTTCTTAAACATTCTGAAAACTCACAACAATATTTTTACTATTCACAAAAATCATGTATTTTTTAAAAATCCCTATAATTCACTGAATAAATTCATCAACCTGTATAATTAAAAAATGATATCCACTTTTCAAGAATATTTTTCTATATATTTTTAATTTTAATTTTCAAATGAAATCATAATTTATTCCAAAAAAGACCATTAAAATTATAACTCGTTTTATAACACCTTGAGAAATTAATCAAGGTCCCATAAAATAATATTATGAATATATGAAAATAAAAATAAAACTTGTGATTACATTGTATAAAAATATATTTCAATTTAAAAGTATTAAATTTTTTTAAAAAATTAATTAAAATATTTATGACATAAAAAATACCAATACTTACATTGTCTCCAGGTTTTCACTTATTTGATTTCTAAATTGTATTATAAAGTCATTGGTGGAGTTTCAATTTTTTTGGCTGATTTAATATTCAATACTGTTGATAAATGTATGATACTATTAATAAGGGTGTGTTTTTATTCAATAAAAGTTATGTATGTCTCATTAGACTCTAAATTTATTTATTGATCACAAACATATATTTCTTAATTTGGAAAATCATTTCACATATTTATTTATTTAAAGTATTAAAAATATATTAAAATACTCAATTTTTTAAAATTATTCAATAATATGTATCTACTAGAAATTCATCAAATATTTATTTTAAAATTTTAAATTCCAATATTTTTACCATACGAAGATATAAAAATATTATTTATACAAAAGTATTACACAATGTAATTGAGGCCTCATTACATATCCCCATATAACACTTTCATAGGGCATATGAGTACGGTGTGAATTGGTGATATAATCTTGGGGAGGCATGTAAAGAAAATCCTAAGTGCTGGTTCATATATCTTTGAACTTCTCTCAAAGGAGATTATGTTCATGTTTGATATGTTGATTCTCAACTTGTTCATGGTCTAGGGAATAGACTAGTGATGCTACATCCTTTCCAAACTCTGATAGTTGGGCTTCTTACAACCCGAGTTTACCGGATGATTCCATCGACTCTTATTTCTATATACATTTAAAATAATCAACTTAATTTATAAACAACAATATTTTCATTATGAGTATAGTTTCCAATGGTCGTATTGAAAAATTTCCATATAACATTCAATACCCAATGATCTCATTTTAATTATACACACCACATTGATAAAAATATATATTGTTTAAGAGTAGAAAATAAAATAACACAATCATTTATCCAACAAATAATATTAAAAATTTTGGGTTATTAAATTTATCCACATAGATCATAATAAATCATTTATTTAATAAACCATTCAGAATAAAAAAGTATTTTATTATAAAAATCAATGGTTTACCAATGCGCTAAAATATATCATCATTACGTCATTTCTAGTCCATGAAAACATTTTTTGAACATTATCTATAAATACGTGAATTAAAATAAATTATAATCCCTTATGTATGAATAACCCTATAAATTAATTGTTCTTTTTTTTATTAAAAAAAAGAAATTAAAACAAAATTTTTATGGGTTAGATATATATTTGATAAGTAAATTTGGTAACATAACGTGTATAAAATTTGATTTTAGAAATGTGAAAAATTAGAGAGGTAAAGGGTAACCCATTGAAAAAAATAATTTGATCATAAGGGTGTCTTAAAAAGGGTAAACAAAGTGAGTAACCATGAAATTTATATGACATATTGAAAAAAAGGATCTTGAATTAAAGATAAAGGAAGGTTAATTCCAATATCCTGAAGGGTTACTCCTTGATAATGAGGAATAGAGCCCTGTGGGATTTAGGACACCTTGCAGGACTATTATGGAGGTAAAACCAATATAAAATTTTCTGTTTATGGATTTTGAGTGAATGTAAATGCATTAACGGGTGTGTATTTTTAGTAAAAGTGGATGATTTGTTTAATAATCTCCAAATAGAGGCCATTCAAAAATATGTTGTGGGGAATGAAAAACTATTGGGTTATCCATGGTTTTTGTCTATGGTTTTGTGAATTTTGAAAATATTAAATTATTTTGTAACAAAAAAGGACTAATAATAATATTATATTTCATATTTTATCTTGGAAAAATATGATTTAATTTAACAATGTTTTTAAATTTAGGGTTTCCATTTTTGTAATGTTATGGACCTCTCGGGTCCATTATATTGAGAAAATGCGGTGTTAGAGGATTTATGGGAAGTTAAGATTACTTGGGGTGTCTTTGGGTGGAATTTTAAGGAGAATTAGAGGGTAGTAGCTTTCGCCCGTGCTGCGCATGGTTTTTCTAAACTGTGAGTCCAGACCATTCGTAGCTAATCATGGAGGCTATGGATAATGCACGATTAGCGCATAGTATGTCTAACCATGTAACCTAACCGTATGGGAAGTGATTGACAAGGCAGTAGCTCCAACATGGGTGGCACACATTTGTCTAACCATGTGGCCAAACCGAGCGACAATGGTGGCCTAGGAATTAGCTAACCCACAGTTAGCGCATGGTTTTCCAAACCATGCAAACTAACTGTGGAATCACTTAATCTAGATCCTGAAATTGTGGATCTCAACCATTTCGCCTCTCAATTGCTTGTTTATGCTCCTAAGTGTCCATAACCTGGGATTAATCTCCCGAGATCCTCTCCCAAGCATTTTGGAGGCGATCTAAAGGCTTCTCTTGGAGAATCGAATCCAGTTTATTGAGGTATGTGATCGTTCATGATTGGTTTTTTAGATCTATGTTGATATACTCCTACTTTTCTCTCGGTTTCTTAGATCTATGTCCGTTATGGGTATATCTAAGTGTGTGAATGTCAAAAATGAATAGTTTTGGTCTTGGTTGTGTTAGGAGAAGGTATTTAAAGGGGAATCTTGGAGAATCAACCTGGCTTTCTTGTGCATTCTTCTTTCATTGTGGTTTTCTTCAAAAACCTTTGAGGTAAGGGATTCATTGATTCTCATTCTTTTATGTGAAACGGTATTGTTAGCATGTTTAATCACTACTGAATGAAAAAGGAATTGACATAATATATACTTTTAATTGTATAATGAATTGTTATCAATCGTATGTGATTGCCTCTTGTTTTGCTAAATGGTGTGATATCTATAATTTTTTTTCTTAGCTGTTGTCCTTGATGAAAATTGGTAAAGAACGTAAACCATGAGTAATGGAAATTTGTTTCACCAATTATAAAGAAGCATGAAAATGAATCTGGTTCATGGGGTAATTTGATGTTAATCAAATTGACATAGTAATAATGTATAATCATTTGTGATAGATTATTGGTTAGGTTCCCAATTTTGGAACCAAAGGATTATAGATATGTTAATTTAAGATGGTTTAAATTATTGATTGTTTGATACTTCCTTGAGGGGTTTAGAGTTACCCTCATTATTGTTTAAGTTCCAAGATAAAAATTGATTTGATGTTTGTTTTCCTGCTGCTTGTGTTGAGACGTGACCCTGGAGGGGGTCGTTCTTCGCTGAAACATAATTGTGAGGTTGTAATATTTTGAAGTATCAATTGACATTGGGTTTGATTATAATGAAATTTAATATGGATTGTTCATGGTTAATTAATGATTAAAAAATTAATTAAAGTATAGTAAATTTAATAAAAACGGAATGAAGTAATCTAATAATTCCCTTTAAATGTTTTTTTGATTATAGGATAAATAGTTTTATTAGTGGCAGCCCGCAGTCCAAGGGCATTAGCTGCAGTTGGGGGTGGGGGGTATTCCCTAATATTCTAGTGGGAGGATGAATGGATGACTATCCCTATTGGACCCGCTCTCTTATCTTGGTAGATACTTGTGCCATTAGGCACAAAGTTTAGTTTTCCCCATATATTTTTGAAGAGGGCTGTAATGGATTGTGGTTATTCACACACATATATTCTAGATATAGTATCCAATGGACTACTATACGTGTAACGTTTATAGGCTATGATGGCTTGAGGATCCTTACTCGGAGTGTGGATTATAATGGATTTAGGTATAATACCCGACGCATGATACACCTTATGTGAGCTGTGGTGGATCCCGAAAACTACCTGGTAACATTGGTTGTGAGGATGGTGTGGTGCTGCGCCCAGGTGTCTGTAGGAAAGCCTTTGGGGTGCATGAGGTGCACATTGTCGTGCTTCACCTTGGTGTCTATGGGCAAGCCTTTTTGAAGAGAGATGTTTAGGACGTGCGACGTTGGGGCAAAGTGGCAAAATAGTGGGGATGTAGTGGCAGGGTACCCTTGATATTTTTATTATATGATATATTGTTGTATGAGATACTTAGTGAGAGTATCCATGGTGAGGTTGGGAACTTGGTATACCTGTTTATGTGATGAGAGAGTTTCACTTTTTGTTCAATGTGCTTTAGCATTCTTTCTTTACTTTTGCAATATAGACTTTGGGGAGGATCCTACTGAGTATACTTTTATACTCACACTATGGGTATATAAACTGTTTTTTTGGTCACTTGGATCAGGTTAGAGATCATGCTGGTTACTACTAGCTTGTAGGTGCAGGAGCTGTACGGGCTTGTAGTTGCAGATGTTTTATTTTCTTTTTTGGTACTCACAGTTTTTCCCTTCCAGTTGTAGTAATTTTCCATGACATTTTATATATGATGTTGCGTTTCTTTTATATTCTGGTTCTGAGTTGGAGTTTATTGGTGTCTATCTTATCTATCTATTCTGTATGTGTTCTCTTAAAGGGTAATGCCTCCAATTTGTGTGTTTACTCTACCCTCGGTGCTAGTCGCCAACCCGGGGCCTATTGGACGCGGGACTCGGGGTCATTATCTCCCTTCTCACATTGCCGGCCCAGGAGGGGTGCACTTTGTGGGGAGGGGGTTGTGACAGAGTGGTATCAGAGGTCTAGTTGAGGGATAGGATGTCGTTTATAGTGAGTCACAAGTGAGGTTGAATGGGTTGGTAGGGAAACAATGTCATTCAGGTTTAGAAAGTGAGGTAATCACTGGAGACCGGCTGAGACATAGGAGTTTAGGTCCCCCTATGATCTGATGTATGAACCATTATGTTTATAATGGAAACTAAACAAGGTGATACTAGTTACAGGGTAGAGACCTTGGAAAGGATCATGAATCATTCTACCTTGTGCTTGTGTTGGAATGGGTAGACCTTGGGATATGTTAACATAAAATAAATAAAAGAAATTAATTAATTAATTAATGTTGAGTCTTCTATATTAAAGGTTTAGGAGCTCTAACGGTTTTTTATTTTACATGTATGGCTCCAGGTTGACGTCTTAGTCAGGTCTGCACAGAAAATGTCCACCAGGCTATTCTAGCAGGACTCCGTAGGGTAGAGGTTGACAACGAAGACACATCGAGGAAGAAACTTCCAGAGTTTCAGCGCAAGAACCTGCAGAAGTATGAGGGATCCATTTTAGATGTAGTCACAGAAGACTGGTTTGAGGTGGTTGAGATAGGATAAATTTTGATCCGTGCTTAGAATGAGCACTGGGAGTCCTTAGCTATGAATATGTTGCGTGGAGTAGCAAGGTAGAGGTGGTTCTTGTTCCTCAGGGATCGTGAGGAGTCATCGATATCTTGGGAGGAGTTCTGAGAGAAGTTTACAGTCGAGTTTTTTTCTTCGACTACGAAGGCCTCCAGTCACCAGGAGCTTTGTACCCTTCTACAGTGGAGCTCTACTATTCACGAGTTTGGAAACCATTTCCAGAACCATTTACGACATACTTCAGACCTATTACCAGATGAGGAGGCTAGGGAAAGGAATTTCGAGGAGGATTTGCATCTAGATATTCAACGCCTGGTCACCCCATTTAGGCTGAAGACAGATCTTGAGGTGCTGGTGATGACGGAGGTTTTTGAGAGGACTTTATCCAGGACAAGATCATCAGGAGAGGGGAATCATCATGATTCCTCATGAAGCAGAGCTATGGTCTGGGGTTCCTGGTTTTCAGGACATAAGAGTTTCAGTGCAGCTGGGGGTAGGTCCTAACCCTTCACATCTCCTTTTTCTGGAGGCAGAAACTCTCAGGACTATGAAAAGGGTTCAAGTGCTTTTTTTTATTTTGGTGTTCATGGCCATTAGTAGTGGGAGTTCCCGACATTTCATAGCGTTCATCGTGATCCAGGTGTTACACTTCAGGTTCTTCCGTTGAGGTAGTTCTAGATGAGGCAATAGCAGCCAGTTGCACTAGCTTTAGATCACCATCGGGTAGATGGAGCTGGGAGAGGACAACCCCATGACGATCCCCATTCTCAAAGAGAAAATCATGGCCAAGGTGGTGGTTGTCATCAGGGTCAGAGAGGCCATTGAGGAGGTCATGTTCAGCTTAATGCTCAATCGTTTCCAGCACCAAACGATCCAGATGTCTTTTGAGGTACCTTTTCTTGTTTTCCACCATGGTGTATGGATTTTTTGATTCATGAGTGACATACACCTTCATGTCACCTACCCTTTTCCATGATTTGGGACATGAGTTAGAGAGGCTTCCAATTCCCTTAGCATTGACTACACAAGTTGGAGGTCAATATCACTTGTTTGAAATATGTAGAGACTTTGAGCAAGTGTTGGGTTAACAACGCTCTTGGGGAGATTTTCTATGTTTACGAATAAAACCATATGATGTCATCCTTAGCATGGATTGGTTGAATTCGGTGCATTCTTTCATGGATTGCTTCTGGAAGAAGGTCGTTTAACTTGGTGAAGATGGAGAGAAAGTGGTGTTTGATGGTGACCGAGATCCTCAGATGGGTCATAGGTGCATTCCGTCCTTATCGTCAATTATGGCCGATATGATGCTGAGTTCATTAGAGGTTTAGTAGTTAGAGTTTCCTAGGGTCATAGAGGATTACCATGATGTCTTTCCAGAAGATGTTTTATCTTTAATGCCTCGACGAGAGAATGAGTGTGGGATCAATTTGTAACTATCAACATCTCTTATTTCATTGTCTCTATATAGGATGGCCCCTTCGGAGTTGCGAGAGTTGTGTATACAGCTTGATTGCCTATTATAGTGTGGTTTTGTTTGACAAAGTGTATCACCGTGGGGTGTGCCAGTTTTGTTCGTGAAAAGGATGATGCCAGTTTATGGTTTTGTGTCGATTATAATCTCTTAAACAACGTGACAATAAAGAATCGACATCCTCTTCCACGGAATGATGATTTATTCGATCAAATAAACGGTGCATGTTGGTTCACAAAGATCGACTTGTGGTCAGGATATCATCATACATGTGTGAAGGATGAGGATATTCCTAAGACTACTTTCTGTTGTCGTCATGTGCATTAGGAGTTCATTGTAATGAAATTTGGCATGAGGAATGCTCCAGATGTGTTCATGGGATTGATGAATTCTATGTTCCATGAGTTCATGTACAAATTCATGTTAGTTTTCATCGATGAAATCCTTGTGTACTCCACATCTGAGGAGGAGCATGCAGAGCATCTACACGCTATTTTGGGAGTTCTTCGTCAACATCATCTATTTGGGAAGTTGTCTAAGTGTGAGTTTTGTGCTCGAGAAGTCTGTTTCATGGGGAATGTTGTGTCCCAACAAGGATTAGTTGTGGATCCATTGAATACTGAAGCACTTGTGTCTTGTTCATCCCCCACATCGTGTTAGAGGTGAAAAGTTTCCACGGTCTCCCATGATACTATAAGAGGTTCGTAGCCAATTTATCATGAGTTTAAACTTCTCTGATAGCTTTTACCATGAAAGAACATGCATTCATATGGACTGATAAGTCTCAGGTAGCTTTCGAGTATCTAAAGGAGAAGTTAGTAAGTGATCCATTCCTTTTTCTTCCAGCCGAGGGAGTTCAGTTTGATGTTTTTTGTGATGCTTCACATCTGGGGTTAGGTTGTCTTCTCATGCAGAAGAGGTCAGTTGTTTCTTATGGGTCTCTGTAGTTACGTCCCCATGATTGAAAATATTCCACCTACGATCTTGATTTGGTAGCTGTGGTGTTTTCTCTAATGTTGTGAATACATTACCTCATCGGTGAGAGATTTGTGGTTTTCACCAATCATAAGAGTTTGAGGTATGTTTTCTTCCAGCATTACTTGAACTTATGACAACATTGGTGAATGGAGTTATTACAATAATATGACTTCAAAATATCATATACACCTAGAAAAGGGAATGTAGTAGCTGATGTGCTGAGCTGAAAGTCACGTAGTGATGCTGGGCATGAATTTGGTGATTCCTGGAGAGTAATGGAAGAACTATCAATATTACATCTTGATATTGGAGAATCTGGGGATAGAGGATATCTTTTTCAGAAGACAGTACATTCATCACTGATGTAGATGGTGGATTATTCCCAGTTGGGGGATCTAGAGGTGGATGTCTGGAGAGACCGAGTTGTTTGTGGAGAGTCCCCTGATGGTTTTTTGGAGGATGAACAATACCTAGTGTTGTATCATGGAAGTATTTTTGTTACCATGATGATGCAAAAGATGGTTCTCCATGAGTTACATAGTTCTACCGTAGTTGTACATCCTGGCGTGACAATGATGTACCGATCCTTGAGGAGTCAGTTTGGTGGACTGGGATGAAGCGTACGGATGCAAAGATTGTGTCTCGATGATTAGTCTGCTAGAAGATGAAAGTCAAACACCGTGTTCCATGTGGTCTCCTTTATCCATTATATATTCCTCAGTAGAAGTGGGAGGAAATCACAATGGACATTTTTATAGGTTTACCTCAATCTTCAAGAGTACATGATGCTATTTGGGTGGTAGTGGATCGTTTAACAAAATTAGCCCACTTTATAGGAGTCAAGGATCCATGCTCAGTGGATGTTTTGTCAAGACAGTATCTAGAGGAGGTGTTGAGACTACATGGAGTCTCTAGTATGATCATTTCTGATCGATATTCTCATTTTACCTCCTGTGTGTGGAGAGGTCTCTATCATGCTTTCAGTTCTCAACTATGCCTTAACACTGCATCTCATCCTCAAATGGATGGTCAGACAAAGCGAACCATCCAGACTCTTAAAGACATGTTACGATCTTGGGTTCTTGATATCAAAGTTTCATGGATGAGGCACTTACCATTGGTGGATTTATCTTACAATAATAGTTTTCACTCCACCATAGATATGGCATCATTTGAAGCCTTGTATGGCCGGCCTTTCTGTTCTTCATTTTCCGGGACTGGGGTCGGAGAGTCAGCAATTCTCAGACCAGAACTAGTACAGAATACAACAGAGTTGGTTCATGTTATTCGTGAGAGGATGAAGACAGCACAAGATCATCAAAAAGCATAGTCCGTTCAAATAATGAGACCCTTAGAGTTTAATTTTGGGGATCATGTGTTTTTGAAGGTGACTCTCTGTCGTGGGAAGTGAAGGATTGGATGTGGAAGTAAACTTTCTCCCCGTTTTGTTGGGCCTTTCGAGGTGTTAGCTCATGTTAGAGATGTGGCATATCGAGTAACACTTCCCCCTCAGATGAGTCAGATATATGATGTTTTACATTTATCATAGCTTCCTCGCTATCTTCATGAGTACACTCACATCATCGATTGGGGAGAGATCGATGTTGATGATAATTCAGCCTTTGAGGAGTGACCTGTGGAAACCCAATACCGCAAGGAGAAGGTGGTGTGTGGCCGTTCTATTCCATTAGATTGTGTCTTGTGGCGACACGGTGGCTTGGAGGAGAGTACCTAGGAATGTGAGTCACAGATTCGTGCTCAGTACCCAGTGTGTTTTTATGTTTAACTCTTTTCATGTATCATTGTAACATTTTTTGTTATGAAGATTTCATGTTATGAGATAGCTCCCTATGTTGCTTTTGTGGCATTCTATATTTTGAGATGTATCTCAATGGTTGGTTGTTCAGAACCTATCTTCTTTCTCTTTAGGTGAGTTTTGGATTCTCGAGGACGAGAATGTTTTGGGAGGTATCTGATGTATTGGCCCGGAACTCCCCAGTCTATTACATTGTGAAAATGCGTCGTTTGAGGTGTTCTGGGAGGTTAAGGTGACTTGGGATGCATTTTGATGGAATTTGAAGATGAACTAGAGGGTAGTAGTACTCGTACCTGCTGTACATGGTTTGTCTAAACCATGCGGCGAGACCGTGCACAACTAATCTTGGAGGCAGTGTATAACGCATGGTTAGCGCACTGTTTTTCTAACTGTGCAACCTAACCATGTGAGGAGTGTTTGACAAGGCAGTAGCTCCCGCACGGCTGGCGCCCGGGTTGTCTAACCATGCAGCCAAACCATGCAAGAAGGATGGCCAAGGCAGTAGATAACGTAAGGTTAGCACACGATTTTGAAAACCGTGTGAACTGACCATGCATCCACTTAATCTACATCCTAAAATTGTGGATCTCAACTCTTTTGCCTCTAAATTGATCTTTTAAGCTCCTATGTGGCCATAACTCTAGATTAATATCCTTTGAAGGTAGGAGAACATATCCCAAGCATTTTGGAGGTGATTCGAATGATTCTCTTGGTGAATCAAAGGAGGTTTCTTGAGGTATGTGATCATTCTTGTTTGGTTTCACAGATCTACTTAGATCTACACCTCCTTTTCTATTGGTTTCTTAGATCTACACCCATTATCGGAATATCTAAGTGTTTGAATGTCAAGCATGACATGTTTTGGTTTTTGTTGTGTTAGGAGAAGTGATTTAATAGGGATTGCTGGAGAATCATACCAACTTTCTTATTCGTTCTTCATTCATTGTGGTTTTCGTCAAAAACCATTGAGGTAGGGGATTCATTGCTTCTCTTTCTTTTACGTGCAACTGTATTGTTAGCATGTTTAATCCTTCTGGATGATAATGGAATTGACATAATAATTACATTGAACAAGATAAATAATTGATATCAATCATATGTGATTGCCTCTTGTTTTTCTAGATGGTGTGATATCTATGAATTCTTGGCATAAATGTTGTCCCTGATGGAAATTAGTAAAGAACGTAAACTG
Source organism: Viscum album (assembly GCA_963277665.1). NCBI lineage: Eukaryota > Viridiplantae > Streptophyta > Magnoliopsida > Santalales > Viscaceae > Viscum > Viscum album. The sequence goes on from OY728137.1 coordinate 1,667,385,965, forward strand.
GGAGTAATTGATATTTTTTTGGCCAACGATAAAGAGGCATGGAAATGAATCTAGATCTTCTGGTAATATTATGTTAATCAAATTGGCATATTAAGCATATATAATCATTTCTGATAGCTTACTGTTTAGGTTCAAAATTTTGGAACTAACGGATTATAGATATGTTAATTCAAGATGGTTTAATGTTTTGATTGTTTGATAATTCCTTGAAGGGGTCTGAGTTACCCTCTTGATTGTAAAAGGTCCAAGAGACCAATTGATGTGATTTTTGTTTTCATGCTGCTTGTATTGAGATATGACCATGTAGGGGTGTTGTTATATGTGTGGTCATATAGGTCTTTTGGTGGTGGCAGCGGATGATGCCTAGAGTTGCGAGATGAATCGGTTTATACATGTGGGTGTCAGGGAGGACACCAGGTATGATGGAATGGGATGAATGTGATTGTTGAATGCTTTCAGGTTCTTTGATTGTTTCTCTGCATTACATTTCCTCACTGCTAAAGGCATATGTTCTTTCTTACCCTTCTTTCGATGGATACGAAGTCGCATGGGGTATGCCACGTGCTTTCTGGGTGTAGCTTCTCAAGGGAGGATGGGTCTACGCTCTTTCTATAGGTGGAAAAGACTCGATGGGTAGTACATATACTCTCCGTGTTGAACCCCCTTGTTTCTAGTAGCGTAGAATGCTTTTCAATAATGCCTGGGAATATGGGAGAGTAATTATATAAGGAATTCTTGAATAACTGGTGTTAATCCATGTGGTTGGTGTTCGCTGAAACATAATTGTGAGGTTGTAATCTTTTGAAGGAAAATTTAATGTGTATTTTTCATGGTTAATTAATGTTTAAATAATTAATTAAGGTACAATGGAATTGATAAAAAAGGAATGATGTAATCTAATAAATCACTTTAAATGGTTGTGTTCTCATAGGATACCTAGTATTAGAAGTGGAAACCCGGAGTCCAAGAAACATTAGCTGCAGTTGTGTATAAGACTAGGTGATGCCTAGAGTGTGGTATTTAGATGTAGTATATTCTGTACATTTTGTGTTTCTATACGGTACTCCACCCTGTCAATAAGGGAAACTGACACCCCAGGGATTCTGAGCCCTCGAGGAGTGTTTTCCCTAACATTCCAGTGGGAGGATGAATAACTGACTACCCCCTTTGGCCCCGCTCTATTCTCTTAGTAGATACTTGTTCTATTAGGCACAACAGTTAGTTATACCAATATATGTGTTTAGAGGCATATAATGTCTTGTGGTTATTCACACACATATCTTCGGGATATAGTATCATATGGACTACTATAGGTGTAATGTGTATATGCTCTGATGGCTTGAGGATCCTTACTCAGAATATGCGTTGTAATGGCTTGAGAAATAATACCTGACATATGATACACGTTATGCGAGCTGTGGTGTATCCCAAAAACTACTTGGTTACTTTGGTTGCAAGGATGGTGTGGTGCTTCGCCCAGGTGTCTACGTGAAAGCCTTTGTGGTGCATGTGGTGAAAATTGTGGTTCTTCGCCTAGGTATCCGTGGGAAAGACTTTTTGGAGAATGATTCTTAGGACATGCGATGTTGGGGAAAATTGGAAAACTATTGGGGAGGTAGTAGCGGGGAAACCTTGATATTATTTATTATATGCTATATTATTGTATGTGTTACATGGTGAGTGTATCCATGATGAGATTTGGAACGTAGTATACATGTTTAGGCGACGAGTTAGTTTCACTTGTTGTTCATTGTTCTTTAGCATGATTTCTTTAATTTTTCACGAGAGGCTTCAGGGCGGATCCTACTGATTTCTTTACTTTTCCCTTCTAGTTGTAGTAATTTTGCATGAAATTTCATATATGCACTTGGGATTCTTTTATATTCCAATTCTGAGTTGGAGTTTATTGGTATCTATCTTATCTCTCTTTCTGCATGTGTTCTCTTAGAGGGTAATTCCTCCCATTTGTGCATTTACTATACCCTCATTACTAGTCGCCAACCCAGGGCCTACTGGAGGCGAGACTCAGGGGTCATTATCTCCCTTCTCACATTGTCATCCCATGATGGGTACACTTTGTGGGGAGGGGGTCGTGACAATTTTAGTCATTTGAATTTAAAATATATGCTTGTAAAGTGATTATTTTTTAAAAAAATAATTGATATAAATAAAATAGATATACTTTTTATTTTATTATTGTAATTTAATTATAAAAAAATTATGAAATAATTATGAATTCATTAAACGAACAAAAAAATAGAAAAATATTATTTTTTATATTCAAGAAAAAATAATGAATTTTTGTAAATTATTATAAATTCATGCTGAACTTATTTCAATGATATTATTTATAATGTTTTTTAATATTAGCATAATATTTCTCTAAAATTGATCATTTTAACTTCTGAATATAAAAATTCAATTTTTTATAAAAAATAGTGAGGTTAAATGCATATTAATATGTCTAACACTAAATTTTTTTCAAGAACATAATAAAATTATTTTATCATTTCTGTTTGAAAAAGAGTGCCTTCATCATACTATTTAATTGAAATAAATATTATTATTAAAACATAGTTTACTATAAATTTTATATCTTTTAAAAAAAGTAATATTTGTTTCTGAAAAATCAATTTATCCAATTCCATCTCAATTAATCTTATATTTTTAATAAGAAAAAATTTGAAATGGAATTGATAGAGAACATATTTTATTATTCAAAATTAATTACACATTATATATATATTTATAAGACACATAACCTCATTAAAATCCCATGAATGACTTATAGGTAATGTATGAAATGGTGATATATTAATGGGATAGCTCAGCTAACATAAATGGAGTGGTAATTTCCACTTACTTGAACTTTTCCTATAATATATTTCATTCAATATTCTCATGTTAATTCATGGATTGCGATTGAATAATGGAAAAACCTAGTTCCATTACTTCCTCTCTAGTTCTGATAAATGTGCTGCATTGGGAATGTCTCTAGTAGTATAGGTCATCACGTCTCTAGAATGGTTTATTTATCCATTTTCATTTCTACTTATAAATACCAATTATAACTGTTGACGCTCATTTCATCACAGAATCAAAAAATCGGAAAAGGGGAATATCTGAGCTCAAAGTGATTCAACCATTGAAGAAAATATCAAAAATCGACAAAGGCATGAACAAAGGATCAAAAGCAACTTCACCGCGCAAGTTATATCACTGTCGGGCATGTCCACTTGCGCGACGCCCTTGGTCGCGCAAGTGACTTGCGCGGCCTAAGTGATAACTACCCGGTAACCGCCCAGGGTCTTCTCCTGCCTATAAATAGACCCTGTGGGCCCCCCATTCGGGAGGATCTTTTTCCAGAAACTCGGATTGAAGCTCCCGACGCCCAAGTCTTTTCTCAAAGCTTCTGGAACACTTCTAAGGTAATTTCATACCTAGAACGGAAGATCCAAAGAGAGGGACGAAGGCCTATGTGTTGAAACTCATCAACACTTGCGCGCCTAAGTGGCCAGCCCTTAAGGGAAGTAGTCACACTTGCGTGTCGCCTTACTCCTTCAATAGAACTTGCTCGTCCCTTTTCTGGAAGAACCTCAAAAGGATTATAAAGGCTTTAATATGGAGTCGCTCATGTTTTTCAATGCTGGTTGACCATCGCGCAAGTACAACATATGTCGCGCAGGTATACCTGCGCGACCAATACTTGCGTTCCCCCGCAATACTTGCGCACCTTCCAAGACTTGCGCGCCCCTTCCTTTTTGGGTGCCTTTATTTCCCATTTCACCCCTCTTAAGTCATTACACCTTTCCTTTTCAAGATTCAGTATTCAAGACACACTTCATATCCATTTATGACATGATTTCTTGATTTGACTTCCTTATCTGAAAGGAATTCAGTGAAATATCTCTCAAAACCTAGTGATTTAAATATCTTTTTGTCACTAAATATGGATAGTTCATTCATTCAACCTCATCCTTTCAGATGAGGGAAATCCTTAACATGGGTCTGCTTTTCAGGAATAAGTCCCAGTCATAAATCGTGGGCATCCTTCTTAGGAGTAAGCCCCAAGTCCCTTAATTTGGGCATCCTTCTTAGGAGTAAGCCCCAAGTCCCTTAATTTGGGAATCCTTCTTATGAGTAAGCCCCAAGTCCCTTAATTTGGGCTTCCTTTTTAGGAGTAAGCCCCAAACTCAAATATGGGCATCTTTTTCAGGAGTAAGCCCCAATCCATAATCCTTAACCTGGGTCTCCTTTTCAGGAATAAGTCCCAGTCATAATTTTGGGCTTCCTTCTCAGGAGTAAGCCCCAAGTCCCCTAACCTGGGTTTCCTTTTCAGGAATAAGTCCCAGTCCTAATCTTGGGCTTCCTTCTCAAGAGTAAGCCCCAAGTCCCTTAAATTCTCTTTAACCAGTCATAATTTACGTTTGATCTGGGATTCCTTCTCAGGAGTAAAACCCAGTTATCAATCCTCTCCTAATTTGGGATTCCTTTTCAGGAATAAGTCCCAAGTTAGAGTGTTCAAATCTCAATGAAGCACATATATCTTTATGGACCCAGTTCCTGGATTTTCTCCCTAAAGTAAATCCTCTGGGCAGTCATACATACATAAGCCCCAAACCATTTCTTATGATTGCATCTTTCATGGCACAATTGTCTAATTTTTTCCAATACCTCTTATTTCTCACACCGAGCATGACTCACGTGAGCTTAGAGTGTAAAAGTAATTGTGGAATCCTTCTTTGAGCCATAAATCATAAAAATCATACTCCTTTACACGAACTACGTGGGTTCTGATTCCTTTTCCAAAACAAAGGATACGTAGGTAGCCCATCTATGGGTTCGATCCCAACTCTGAAATAATTCAATGTCCTTCTGAATGACAATAAACTTCAAGTGCCCCACTGAGTGGCTTTAAAACCAGCCTGGTCATCATAATGACCAAGAGACTTTTATATAAATGTTTTGAAGGTTACCATTGATCAAGAATCTCTAAATAGATATAGATGATTCTTTATTGATGAAGAACCTCGAATACATATAAAAGATTCCCTAAATTTTTAACATATTTAATCATTGATTGTCAAAACTAAAGGAAAAGATCATTTTATACTTGGTAATGTAATAAGGATTCACGAACATAACTTAAATCTATAATGAGAGTCCCGGAATAGACAATAATCCCCCTCAAAAAGGTGTGATGAGTCTGACCTCCCATCCTCTCGACCAATGAAAATTCCTAAGACTCATCAGTCCACAAGCTAATGAGCGCATACCTTTGGAAAGTAGGTCCAAATGGATGCGGAATCATTGGATGTTTCCGGTTCTACGAACAAACCCGCTAGAAACCGATTAGAACGTTTGAATCTCCCATCCAAGAGGTCATCCCCGAATTCCGAGGGAAACAAAAAATGGTGAACCCGACGTGAATCCTTAACCAAGTTAAAATGATGTTTTACCTATTTTTAAGACCCTATTTAAAACTCAATAGGAGGGCTAACAAAAAAACAATCATTGACATATGTGCTCATCCAAAGGATGAAGTGGCTGAATTTTATCTTGATTATGTCTATTATATAAAACACGCACTCTTTTCCAAGATCTTCTGTATTTGCATAATGGCTGCTCTCAAATTCACATCTGTGAATACTGCTGCTGCAAATACCACTACTGCTATTCCTACTGGATCGTCATCCACTCTGAGGATGACATCACCTACTCAGCATCTTCATCACTGGGTATCAAATTCACTGGTTAAGGAGTACCGTCAACACGGTACCATCCCAACTCTGGAGGCTTCTCGATAGGCCCTCCAAGTGAACAACTCACACAGGTCATCTGGACAATGAGGACCAGTGATCAAGAGGCAGGTGGTGCTGACTACCGTCTCCAACCGTTTCAGGTCGTTTTCCCCAGAACGCAATTTCCATTCGCTCCCTTACTCTGAGGAAGTAAATGATCCGGTCCCTCATGGACTTAATTCAAAAAGACAGGAGTCCTTTCCGAGGGCTCCCATCAGCAATCACCACCAGACTCGTGCGGCAGTGCGCCCTCATCATGATGAGGGTACCGACTCCAGGCAATTATCTCAGGTTCCTCGAACCTGAGCAGGCAAGACGAACCGCCACAGACAGAATCCGGTTAACAATGGGCAGGTTTTCATCCCTGCCATCTCTAGATAAGTCCACCAACCTAACTTGGTGGCAAACATCAAGAAGGCACACACACCTGTCCGTTTTAATTCCATTGTCCAGCAGACTCGTTTGGCGGCATCACGCCAATCTCACCAGGCAATTCCGGCGGAGTACTATACTCAGGAACATACACCTGCTTATACATCATCAGTTAGTTAGCAGGCTCGACTGACTACATATGATGGATCTCGTCAACCGCGTTTGGCGAAGTGTAATCAGCAGGCACATACACCTTCTAGTACTAATCAAGCCTACCAACAGTCCCGCTTGGTAGCGCACAGAGAAGTTAGTCGGAAAGCTCCGACGACAAATTGGAGGCAGACTCAACTCTTTGCCTCCACACTTGAGTACTGTCAGGATTCACTGACAAGAAAAGGAGGATAGGAGCAGGCACATACACCTACTCCAAACCCAGAATGGATGTATATTCTCGTTCCGGCAGCTGAAGTCCCCAAGCATATTTTTTCAATGGTGAAAGAGCAGAAGCAAATTCCTGGTCATATTCTGGATGCTTGCCAGGATATCATAACAGCTTCAGCATCAGCTCAGGGAAAGACACATAAATACATCCCTATCAGTGGAGTGACACATCAACGATTCACTCCGGAACAGACACACACATCTGTTCAAGTCCAAGAGGGTTATGGGGCATACTCCCGAATATCATACAGACAACCAAGTCAGGAACATACACCTAATGTGAGTGGAGATCGTCAGCCTAACCTGACCATATTTTCAGATCAGGCACATACACCTGCTCAGAGCAATCACTTTCATCGTGAATTGGTTTCTAAAGCAAGTAAGAAGGCATCTAAGAAATAGATCCACCCAACACAGTCAAGAGATCAAAGGCCAATCGGTAACCAAGCCTTGCTCGATGCTGGAGTTCTTAATGCCCTCAGACATTTATCTGTCGTAATTCAAGATTCTACTCCCTCAGTTCCTAACAACAGGAACATTAATTCTGAAGGTATTCAACAGACACTTCTTCATGAAGTCTTGCTTCATGAAAATTCGGTCAATCTTGAAGTTTCTTCTTCAGATGAGAGCCACAGGAACCCTCTGTGTGGTCATAAGACCAAGGAGCAAGAGATCTCATCTTTTGCTGTAACCCATTATGGTGGTCCTCCCCATGATGATGAATTTCGCTGCGAAAGTCCTCTCCGCAGTAGTGATTCACATTGCCTGGAAAATGCTCTAGTGGACAATGTAGTGACGAGAAAGCCCTCTTATCTTGAGGCACTTGAAAATGCGAAACCATTCATGTCTGATGAATTATCGCTAGAAAGTGAAATACTTTCTCAATCAGAAGATAGCCCAAGGTGTAGGTCATTCTTTGAACCACCCCTAAGTCATGCATCTTCTAGGTTGATCAATTATTTCTCAACTAATCTTGTTGAATCCGATGAAGCAACAAAGAAACACCAACTTTGGTCAAAACAGGTAGAAGAATCTTCATTTAATGATAATGTGGAAATTCTGAACATGAGGAAAAAACTGGCGAAAAGTGAAGTACCAATCATGTTTTGGCCTTTGGCTGACTCCCAGTATGATATTCCAAAGATGTTGACAGAAGATGGAGTCCATGATATTCGTCTCAACATATGGAAAACTCTTTGTCAATTGAAGAAGAAGGTATAATCTTATGATGAATATGAAAATCATATTAAGGTAATAGAAGGGCTACAACGTCAGATTGATTTGGCATCTCTATCAGTCTCTCTGTATCCGAAGGCTGAAAAGCAACAGAGAACCCTTCAACGTTCATGCGTTGGCGCACTAAGAAAATTGCCTCAATTAATTTCCAATGCTCCATCTGGTGTTCATATCAGAGGATGGGGTTTTCACGGAGCACTACATTTCACTGTGCTTTCCAGTCAGCAAAGCCCGCCGAAAATGGTCTCATGCAATCTTATTGCCCATGGCCGGCCACAGTCAATGGGCTTTGTTCATAATCAAAAGCTTGCTCAAGAACAGGCTTCAAATAGTTCCTCTCAAAATCAAGCATATAGAGAACAAGTTGTTGAATTGCTTTTACATCAAGCAGGCCAGAATATTGCACAAGCCTCTCGTCTGAAGCAAACAAATCATCAAATGAAAGAAGTCTTGTAAATCATCCAACGGTCTGTTGAACCAGGTGATAAAAGTGGATACATGTTAATGCATCCAGCTAATTTCCGAACTATTATTTGCAAGATCAAGAGATCTTTTAAGAAAATTTCAAACATAGCATGTCAAGAGCCACCCCAGCTTGTCAGACTGGGGACTCCTTTAACCCAACCCTCAGAGTCAACAAATGGGATTCGAGGAGTTGAGCGGAATCAGCAGGAACATCCCCAATTCTCGAGACTGGGGACTCTTTCAAATCATCAATCCCCTTCTCAGAGAATATCGGTCATTTCTCGATTGGGGAAGAAGCCCCAAGAGGAATGAAGAGCCAAATTATCAGGAGATTCCCTCCAATTTATATCTCATCAAGAAGTTCCTAAAAGATTAAATCAACAAAAGGCAATGTCTCATCAAAGACCTGAAAGAAGACAATATCACAGAACTGTTGATAGAAGGGATGCGATTCATTATGCATCAATCAATGTCATCAATGCCATTGTTGCTAATCCACCGGAGGAGACTCACTCAGGGGATTCAGAAGAAGAGCGTCATGCTCAAGAAAATGTACACACCGATACAAATGAATAAGGTGTGCGTACATGAAGTCAAAGGATTACTCAGAACCTAGGTAATCCACTTCCTTCTCTCCAAAAAGTATCCAACAAAGGGAAGGGAAAGAATCAGGTTACATATCCTTCCTCTAGAGAAGGTCAATCGCTCTCATTAGAGCAAAGGTTTCCACAACAGGAAGATGAAATGAAAGAATTAAGAAGGTTGAATGTAGAAATACTTCAGAGTAGTCTTATTCTTAAGAATGCTGAAGTCTGACATCCGAAGGAATTTGTTTCAGTTACTGAAATGGATCTGGAATATCCTCCTTTATCAGTACACCCTCAGAGGTCTAATCCTACCGGTCAAACGCAACAACGGTTGGTAGTGCTACCATCAGTTGCAGCACCAACCACCACATCTGTCCAAGCTCCATTCATTGCACCTACCCAAGACCAGATTCAACCGGATGTTTCTCAAAAGTTAATAACTACTATTGAGTCATTAACAGCTCAGTTAGAAACTATGGAAGGGAAACGGGTGCAAGTTCAACCAGAAAAGAATGTTTACCCTGAATGGGTAGATTCAATTTCTCCTCCATCTAGTTTTGGAAACCCTGTTTTCCCTACATTCAATGGATCAGGCGACCCTGAACAACATTTGACGCATTACGTGTCTTGTTGTGGTCCTATGATGGGAACTCCAGAGCAGCAAGAAGCAATGAAACTCAGATGCTTTGTGCGAAACTTGCAAGGACCAGCTATTGTCTGGTATACATGCTTGCAATCCCGGTCAATCATCGGATGGGAGGATCTTAGTCAAAAATTCCTTCTTCAGTTCAGCTCAACTCTTCAAAAAAACAATAGTTTTCGATCTTACAAACTGCAAGCAAAGGGATAATGAAAGAGTCTCTGATTTTATTTCTCGCTGGAAGGGATTAACGTATTCCCTGAGTTTAGCACTCCCTCAGGAAGAGCTGTTGCCAATCTGTATGGAAAATTTGTGTGACGAATTACGCACACCATTGATCCCTGTGAAATACACAGGAGGGTTTCGAGACCTTACTTCAATCGTTCAACAGATTGAAGATTCCCTTATACAGGATAAGGTTAAATCTCATGTAATTCCATCATCTTCAGGATGGAGAATGGGTAAAGCAGAAACTACTACAGTTATACTTAAACAAGTGCCTATACCTATTTCTACTTTAAAACCTTCATCTTCTCGAAGGGCTCCACCTCCTGAATGCCAACAACAAAGGCCGTTTCGTCCAAATGATCAAAAAGATCAACGACGAAAACAATTTGAGGATTTTAAGAGTAAAACATACTCTTTCCGAAGTGATCAAGTTACTGGTTACTTCATTTCAGCTCTGGAAAATAATTTGGTTCAATTACCAGTGCCCAAGAGGCCAAACAAGGAAGGAAATGAAGACCGTCCCAATTGTTGTCCCTTTCATCAAATGTTAGGGCATCCCATCTAGGAGTGTTTTGTCTTCAAAGACCTCCTACAAAAGATGGTCGACTTGAGACAAGTCAAGTTGAAAGGTTCTTCAACTCAGGTAGCATGTGTTACTGCTATAGTTCCATAGGAAGAAGGTGAATGGCAAGAAGTCAAAAGCAGAAATGCACAGAAATATAATGATTGGATGGTTAGAAAGACAATCAATCGGACTCATGCCATTTTGCGAACACAATTAAAGAAACCAATTGTGTCTTTTGCCATGAATATTGCTGTAAAACCCTCTTTGTTAGAGGGAAAATCCTCAAAGAAACGGTTTGATTCAAAGAAGGAAAAAGAATCAGAAGAAGATGAGTATGTGTCAAAGCCTAAATTGTATTTGACTCTGACAGACTTTATGCCATCTACTTCAAAACAAGGGGCACCGCCCCATCAAACGGCACAGCCTAAACAGGCTAGTCAGGCAAAGTCTTTAATAGACGAAGAGTTAATCTTCGGTTCTGTTAATATGATACAATTAACAGATTCGTACTCCAGTCGTAATTACAATTTTGATGATCCTAAATTCCCTGTATCAAATAAGGGAATCCGAGGAAGTTCCAGAGGTTCAGGATACAGGGGAAGACGTGGATCTTTCTGAAGCCACTACTCCAATTCTACCCCTGCTAGCACTGTGTATGAAACAGAAACTCGTGGTAGAGCACTTCAGCGAGCTCAAAAAGAACAAGCAAGTTCTTCTGCCAATAGTCAACTCAGTCTTGGCACATTTATTTTGGAATACTGATTGAAAATTACATCTTCTTTATCTCAGCAAGTAAATGGATCTAATCGGTCTAATCTTCCAAAACCAAGGATGTTTCCAACTTCTATCCCAATATAAGATGCATCAGCTTCCAAAGCATCTGCTTCCAAGGTACCTGCTAAACCGCATAATCCTATTGGGAAACGCAGACCTCTAGATCAAAAGTATGATATATTGAAACACTTGGCCCATGTACCATCCAAGTTATCAATTTTGGATGCTTTGAATCTGTCAAAAGATATTCGGGAAGCACTCATCAAAGCTTTGTCAAGTCCTCAGGAATATGAAGCTGAAATTACTGCAGCTGAAGTCTATCACATAGAGAATAATCCTATAGAATGCCATGCAGTGATATCTTTTACTGATAAAGATGAAGATGATGTTGTGCATGGGCACATAAAACCTTTGTACTTATCTGGCAAAGTCAATGGTGTGGATATCTGAAGAGCTTTCATTGACAATGGTTCAGGAGTCAACCTCATGCCCATCCGTACACTTCGTCGATTGGGCCTCACGGAGTCTGATTTATCTCCTTCTACCATGATGTTACAAGGATACGATAAAAACGAACAAGAACCACTAGGCGAAGTTACACTCAGAACTCAGGTTGGAGATCTTGTATCCAATTCGGATTTCATGATTATTGATCAAGACTCGGCTTTCAACGTCTTGCTTGGAAGACCCTGGCTACATCAGCATGTAGCTATTCCTTCATCATACCATCAATGTCTCAAATACTGTTTCAATGGTCAAGTTGGAACATTGTATGGTGATAAGACCCCGTTCAAGACATGTGATTCTCAATACATTGAGGCATAATTTTATCACATGAAGGGAAGAGAAAAATCTACAATGAAGGAAATTACCAAAGTTAATGCTCCATATGGTTTAGAGAAAATTCCAATAAATCCATTTACACATGTGAGTATAGATTATGTGTTACCTATCAGTCAAATTGACAAAATAGGACCAAATCAAAATACTCTTATGGGAAGATCCATAATGTCAATTACGACAATTGAGCCAGACAACATGGGAGAAATTGGTAACCTACCAAATAGCGATGAAAGCACAAGTAGTGACATCTTCATTTCATCTACTGAAATCCAACAGGTCTATACATTGCCAATCAGGCCAGAAGAAGTTATAGCAACATCGGAGGTGAATAATGATGTCAATTCTCAACCCATCATCTCCTCCTTATTTCCCAAAGAAGGCCTTTTATCATCAATAGGGTCGGAAATGGAAGCTTCTTCTTCAAAATGTGCAAATTTTTACATCTCTTCTGATCATGAAAATTTCGTTTTGTCATCTACTATGCAAGTAGAAACGGAAGAAATAGCACATGATGAAGAGAAAGAGGAAGATCTTAGAGATGCTCCTCCAGCATTTGAAGAAGGTATCTCTACCACTGTGGATGAACTCAGAGAAATAAATCTGGGTATAGAGAAAGATCCATGCCCCACTTTAATTAGTGCGGCCATGACCCTTGAAGATCAAGAGATGTATATTTCTTTTCTAAAGCAAAATAATGATATTTTCGCTTGGAACTATACAGAAATTCCTGGGCTTGATCCTGATATTGCTACTCATCATTTGGGTTTACCAAAAGAAAATCGAGGATTTAAGCAAGCCGCGAGAAGAACACACCCAACCTATGCTTCCAAAATTGAACCTGAAGTGGATAAGATGATCAAAGCTAACATCGTCAGAGAAGTTCAGTATCCCAAGTGGTTGGCTAATATTGTCCCTGTAAAGAAGAAGAACGGACAAATTAGGGTTTGTATCGATTTCAGAGATCTAAATCGGTATTGTCCTAAAGATGATTTCCTAGTTCCGATTACAGAACTCTTAATTGATGTGACAGCTGGCTATGAAGTACTTTCCTTCATGGATGGATATTCCGGATATAATCAGATCTGAATAGCCCCAGAAGATGAGGAATCTACAGCCTTCAGAGCCCCTCAAGGTGTGTTTTGTTACCGGGTGATGCCCTTTGGTTTAAAGAATGCAGGTGCAACCTATCAACGTGCCATGCATCGTATCTTCAATCCTTTCTTAGGGAAGTTTGTTGAATTCTATGTAGACGATTTGGTGGTTAAATCCAAAAAACTTTCTAATCACTTGGCTGATTTGGAAGTTATATTCCACAAGCTTCGACAACATAATTTGAAGATGAACCCCTTAAAATGTTCTTTTGGGGTAACCTCAGGATAATTCCTCGACTTTGTTGTACGCCATCGAGGTATTGAAGTCGATCCTGAGAAGACCAAGTCAATCCTTAGTATGTCACCTCCTCAGAATTTGAAAGAATTAAGAGGACTTCAAGGACACTTACCCTATATTCGGCATTTCATCGCCAATTTGGCAGGAAAAAGTTTGCCCTTTACCAAATTACTAAAAAAAGGAGTCACTTAGCAGTGGACTGAATTGTCAAAAAGCAGTTGTTGTTCTCAAGGAATACCTCTTGAGTCCACCAGTACTCATGCCACCTGTTGAGGGTAGACCACTTATCCTCTATGGGACAGCTCTAGAGCGATCATTGGGTGCCTTTCTCGCTCAAAATAATGATGCTGGGAATGAAAATAGCCTCTACTATCTCAGTAGAACTATGCTTGAAGCAGAAACCCGGTATTCAAGTATTGAGAAGTGCTGCCTGGCATTAATCTTTGCAGTTCAAGAAACTGAGACACTACCTGCAACATCACGAGGTCCAATTAGTATCTCGCAATAATCCGCTCAAATTCATCCTTTGTCGTCCAATGCTTACAGGACGTCTAGCAAGGTGGCCAGTTATTTTGCAGCAGTTCGACATTCAGTATGTATCTCAAAAGGCAATAAAGGGCCAAGCTCTAGCTGATTTCCTGGCTGAACATCCTTCAGTGGAAGACACGTCTTCAGATATTGAACTCCCTGATGCGGAAGTTTTCTCTATTCAAGAGAGTCCTCAAACATGGGAAATGTATTTTGATGGTGCTTCCAGAAGTCCAACAGGGAAGAAAATGGAACATCCTAAATTCAACAATGTTGGTTTAGGAATTGTACTCATTTCTCCAGATAAGGCATTGTTACGTTATTCCTTTTTATTGTGGGAAGGTGGTACCAATAATGAAGCTGAATACCAAGCTCTTATCACAGGCTTAGAGTTAGTGCTTCCAGAACAAGTGAATCACTTAAAGGTGAAAGGTGATTCAGACTTGGTACTCAAACTAGTCAATGGGGATTATGAGATCAGAAAAGAAGAGTTAATCCCTTTGTATTATTACGTCAGAAAGTTAATGGCGGAATTCCCTTCAGAAGCGACATTTTATTATGTCCCAAGATCACAAAATGCTCAACCTGATGCACTGGCTAATATAGCCACAGCTCTAGCAGATCCAAATCAGGACGAGACAACCATCAGTATTGCCCACCATCATGAAAATTCACCTTATGTTCAAGCCAGAACAGAGGAAATTAATGAAATTAGTCCCATTCCTGAACCGTATGGTCATACTACAAGATGGATGTCACCTATCAGGGAATACCTTCAAAATAGAACACTTCCACCTAATAGAGCCGAGAAAGAACAAATCCGGCAACGTGTGGTCAATTTTACTCTTTATGATAGCCCAAACCACCTAGAGAAAATTCTCTACAAATGTGGTTTTGATGGAGTTCTCTTCAGATTCATTGATCGTGAAGAGACAATGGCTGTCATCAAGAGAAGTGCATGCAGGAGTCTGTGGTGCCCACCAGTCTGGATATAGATTTTCTGATCAAATTCGAAGGCTTGGATACTTTTGGCCTTCAATGATACAAGATTGTGTTGATTTCACAAAGAAGTTTCATTTATGTCAAGTACATTCCAACTTCATTCATCAACCTCCAGAGTTTCTTCATACAGCTAAATACTCATGGCCATTTGCCACATGGGGAATGGATGTGGTGGGACCTTACCCTTCAGGTACGGCCAAGCAGTTTAAGTACATTCTTACTGCTACTGATTTCATTTCCAAATGGGCAGAGGTAGTACCTCTCAAATAAGTCAGTTCTAAATGCATTGTTAGCTTCATCAAGTCTAACATCATTACTAGATTTGGTGTCCCTCATACCATATTGACAGACAACGTCACCAACTTCTTTTCTTCTGAGGTGAAGAAATTGTATCAAGAATACAACATTAAATCCAACCATTCTACTCGGTATCATGCGGCAGCAAATTGCCAAATAAAAGCCTTTAACAAGACTCTTTCAAATATACTACATTAGATGGTGGATAAATATAAGAGGTCATGGCCTGATAAACTCTTTCATGCTTTATGGGCTTCTCGGACTACCACCCGCAATGCAACGTGGTCAACTCCATATTCGTTGGAATATGGAACAGAAGCAGTCTTGCCAATTGAAGTTCAATTTCCCTCCCTCAGAGTAGCCATTTGTGATCAGTTATCTACAGGTGAGCAATCTCAAAAGCAATTGAATGAATTAAAATGGTTAGATGAGAAAAGATTGTGAACTTTGTACCACTTGGAAATCTATCAGAATCGAATAGCATGAGCTTTTAACAAAAAAGTTTGTCTTTGTTCATTCATTCAGGGAGAATTGGTATTAGATCTCAGAACTCCAATGATACTAGGAAAGAAACCACCCAAGCTTGAGCCAAAATGGGAAGGACCTTATTCAATACATAGGGTCTACTCCAATGGAGCTTATTCATTAATCTCGATGGATGGAGAACTCATTACTACTCCAACTAATGCTAGATTTTTGAAGAAATATTTTGTATAAAATACAACGTATTCATATTTTGTCCCCGCAACGTGACACTAAACTGTGCGGCACCATTTCTTCCTTGCTATATGACGTTAAACTATACAGCAACAGTCTAAGCATATGACCCTAAACTATTTGCACATACGTCCAACATGACGTTAAACTGTGTCACCTTAAATGTCCCCGCAACATGACACTAAACTGTGCAACACCAGCTCTTCCTTGCTATATGACGTTAAACTATACAACAACGGTCTAAGCATATGACCCTAAACTATTTCCACATACGTCCAACATGACGTTAAACTATGTCACCTTAAATGTCCCCGCATCATGACACTAAACTGTGCAGCACCAGCTCGTCCTTGCTATATGACGTTAAACTATACAGCAATGGTCCAGTATGACCTTATACTACAACTTCGTCCCACACGACGTTAAACTGTGAAAAAGTTCCCCAAATGGTCCAGTATGACCTTAAAATGCATCATGAACGGTCCATGCATATGACCCTAAACTATTTCCAAGTCCCTTACGTCCAGCAAGACGTTAAACTGTGACGTCCTAACTACATGACGCTAAACTGTATAAAAGTCCATTACGTCCGGAAAGACGTTAAACTACAAAATCATCAAAGGTCCTTTATGGCCTTAAAACAACACCACCGTCCAGCAAGACATTAAAATGCACCATCCACGGTCCATGCATATGACCTTAAACTATTCGCACTTTCATCCAACATGAAGTTAAACTATGGGGAAAAAAATCCCCAATGCATCCAACATGATGTTAAAATGGTGCACTCTTTTGTCCTTACTGCATGACATTAAACTACGCAGTCCCCCTTTCGTCCAACATGACGTTAAACTCTATTTTCCCCATCGTCCTAACTACATGACGCTAAACTGTACAGAAAATTCATGATATGTCCTACATGACATTAAACTGTATTTTGTCCCTGCTACATGACACTAAACTACGCAGCACCAATAGTCTTAACTGCAAGACTTTAAACTGCATAGTCACTTTATATGTCCTACATGACATTAAACTATGCATCGTTAAGGTTGTTGTTACCTCTTATTTCTCACACCGAGTATGACTCACATGAGTTAGAGAAAACCTCAACTGTAACACTCTCTTTGGGCCGCTAACCATTTATAAGTCCCAACAACATTTTTTTTATTATAATCGTTGTCCCCAAGAACAACTTGATCATTAATTCATTCATTAATTGAACTACAAGGACTTTGATCCTTACCTTCTAGGCTGGGTACATAGGCAACCTTTCAAGGTTCAAGCCCAAAAACAATCTCTTCACATCGGTTCACCACCATCTCATCTGATGTTGATTCGTGAAACCGCCCCTAGAATCAATATCTTTATATTGATTCACTTTTTTCCTTGTTATATGACGTTAAAATATGCAACACTTTTGTCCAGTACAACAATAAACTACAATAATCTTTGATTTCCTCATTTGAGAGGGAACCATTATTTACATTGATTTTTCAATCATGTTTCATTTCAAAAGACTACGTGCATACATGGTAATGCCTAAAATTTTTGTCTCGGGTTAAACCATCATTGCACTAAAGTCCCCTTTCACCCTTCACATGTACGAACCAAATTTTTACAAAGGTTAGTTCTAAAACTACGTGGGCTTGATTCCCATCCTTATGGGATATGTAGGAACGTTTGAGTATCCCTCGAATCCAGCCCCAAGTCTTTTTGTCCTAACCCCAAATTTCACTTTCAGTCCCTTGGCTGAAAAGTCCTCATGAAAACACACACTGTGTATTCATTATTATGGTCTGAGCTCTATGACTGTAAACTAAGATCTCTCATACTTTCTTCATGCACGACGTTAAACTGCATTTCAAGAACTACGTATGGCTTGATTCTCATTCTTATGAGATACGTAGTGAAGTCCAAAATTTCAATTCAGGACCCAGCCACAACATGATTATGGTTATCATTGACCTATGTACCTCTATATACATTGGAAAATACCCATCTTTATGTGTTATAATACTAACCTTAAATATTTTCAGATCATCATAACCCTTTTCATGACTTTTAGTCACAAAAATGTCAATCTTCTGAGAATTCTTTTTCCTGACTATGTAGTACGTGCCCATAGGTGGCCTTGCATAAACAGTCCACATAACAGACTTTTCAGCTGAAAGATACTATTTATTTGACCATGCAGCCAATTCCCTTAGGTGGCCCTGCATAATTCAACCCCCTAATGGGTTTTTGTCAAATAATAGTAACTTCATTCTTGGGAAGAATGCCTCTTTTGTCCTTATTTGTCTTAAATGATAGTATGTAGGGATCTTCAAAAAAAATAGCCATCCTTAACATATTTGTCCCATATCCTTTTTCATGATCTGAAAGTATTCAAGTCTATGGTTTATACTCTCCATATTCTCTTTCCCTACGTTTGGGTTAGACCTTCGTTGGAGTGATATTCATTCAATTCTCCGATATTCTTTTTCGGAAATATGTTCTCCATATTCAAGTACCTCTTTCCATACAACAAACTCTATACTTTAGAAAATTTGAATCTCCATAAACTTTCACTGGCTTTTAGCACTAGGAAAGTAAATTTCTGGGAGTTTTTTGCCTGACTATGTAGCACATTCCCATAGGTGGCCTTGCATAAACAGTCCATATAACAAGACTTGTCAGCCGAAAGATGCTATTTAATTGACCATGCAGCCAATGCCCTTAGGTGGCCCTGCATATTTCAACCCCCTAACGGGTTTTTATCAAATAATAGTAACATCATTCTTGGAAACTACTTCTTCTAATGCCTTTTAGCTCTTTTTTCATATCATTCCTCAGATTCAAATATGCTTAAGCCATATTTTACATATTTTCCCTCATACTTGAGTATGGTAATATGTTTTCAAATAAATTTTCAAGGAATTGAATCAATTTTAATCCATTTTGGTCAAAGCTATTTTGACCTTAAACATTAGCCCCTTTATGTCCGGCGTGCATGACTTTAAACTGCCCACAAAAGACAAAGGAACTCTGAATAAAAGTCAAGTTCCAGCTCACTAAACATACATTCTGTATGATTTAGGTAATATTGAGAAATTAAAAGGTTCAAAGTTTGTAGGGTTATTTGTAATAATCCTATTAAAGATCAAACTATGCTTACTAAGCCCATTGGTTTAAGTAAATTTGAAGCAGGTAGTGAAAGAATGCAGGTACAAATGATTGAAGATGAAAGTGTTTTTCATTGATACACAAGAGTTAGAAGGACATCCACAGACTGGAGTATCTTCTCTTTTTCAAGAATTAGAAGAGGCTTTCAACATAACACTTCATTTGATTTACAGCATCCCGAGCTTCATCAGTAGCCACCTGGAATTCATTCATTCAACTGGATACAATAAGAGATGCAGTGATACTAGATCTTCTTGGAACAATTGTAAAAGGATGTTCTTGAGTGCGGTTTGAGAAAATTTTCCGCTGATCAAATAGTGACTCTGTTTCTGTCCAAGATACTTGGAAGATGGATACATGGATTTGAGAATGGAGCATTGGAAGTAAAGAGCCATTTGGAGAGAGTACTCTTTTTAGATATTGCTCTAATACCATGTTTGTCTTCTCTCCACCAACTGGTAGTGGAAAACATTTCAGCCCATGGGTTTTCCATTTTCATATTTGCAAGGAAATGACATGGAGGAAGAATCTGAAGGTTCACACCATTGTTGTTGCTCTTAATGCACAGCATAACCGAAATGAAGGAGTAGAAGTGCATCTGCATTTCAGGTGTATAGTTCTTTGAATTTGGAACATTGACTCCTTGCAGGTGACCATGACCATATAGAGGAAGGTAGATTCTCTGTGGGAAATTAAGATGATATTTCTTCAAGTACTTAGCCAAATCTAGGAGAGTGCTGTCGCAGATATCATAGTAATCGTGGGCAATGATGTTCATCATGTCATCAATTCTCTTGCTAGCCAGTTCATCAGACGTTTTAATTCCCTTAGGAGCCATTGAATCTGCACAAAAGATGAAAAAAAATTAAACTCTTAAATGGGTTTATTTTTCATAATTTTTTTTGAAAGATTTCAAAAAAATGGCTAAGGCATTAAGGAGCGCAAGTCTAAAAATGGCGCGCAAGTATTCGTGTGCCGCGCTAGTTTTTGACGCGCATGTATAAACTGCGCAAGTACAAATACCTTTACAGTAGCGCGACATCAAGTAAAACATTGGAAAACATAGCAAACTGCGCGGCTAAGATGACCTGCGCGGCGAGAGCTCGACGGTATGATGTCCGGAAATCCGGATGCTTGTACAGAAGTGAGACCCTCTATTTATAGACGCGGCCGGGACCCTGCACGCTATACCCTGCACGACCGAGCGCCGTATCCCTACGCGATGCGCACTTTCATGCCACCCTCTATTCCCTAAAGACTTCCGCGCCCCCTTTTCCTTTGGATGTATTCGATTTCCTCAGAGACAAATCCTCATTTCTCTCCGGATCCAACTCTGAGGGGGGACTTTTGTTGACGCTCCTTTCGTCGCAGAACCTAAAAATCGGAAAAGGGGAATATCTGAGCTCAATGTGATTCAACCTTTGAAGAAAATATCAAAAATCGACAAAGGCATGAACAAAGGATCAATAGAAACTTCACCGCGCAAGTTATATCACTGTCGTGCAAGTCCACTTGCGCGACGCCCTTGGTTGTGCAAGTGACTTGCGCAGCCTAAGTGATAACCGCCCGGTAACCGCCCAAGGTCTTCTCCTGCATATAAATAGACCCTGTGGGCCCCCCATTCGGGAGGATCTTTTTCCAGAAACTCGGATTGAAGCTCCCGACGCCCAAGTCTCTTCTCAAAGCTTCCGGAACACTTCTAAGGTAATTTCATACCTAGAAAGGAAGACCCAAAGAGAGAGAGGAAGGACTAAGTGTTGAAACTCATCAACACTTGCGCGCCTGAGTGGCCAGCCCTTAAGGGAAGTAGTCACACTTGCGCGTCTCCTTACTCCTTCGATAGAACTTGCACGTCCCTTTTCTGGAAGAACCTCAAAAGGATTCTAAAGGCTTTAATAAAGAGTCGCTCAAGTATTTCAATGCTGGTTGACCATCACTCAAGTACAACATATGTCGCGCAGGTATACCTGCGCGACCAATACTTGCGCGCCCCCGCAATACTTGCGCGCCTTCCAAGACTTACACGCCCCTTCCTTTTTGAGTGCCTTTCTTTCCCATTTCACCCCTCTTAAGTCATTACACCATTCCTTTTCAAGATTCAGTCTTCAAGACACTCTTCCAATCCATTTATCGCATGATTTCTTGATTTGAATTCCTTATCTGAATGGAATTCAGTGAAATATCTCTCGAAACCTAGTGATTTAAATATCTTTTTGTCACTAAATATGGAGAGTTCATTAATTAAACCTCATCCTTTAAGATGAGAGAAATCCTTAACCTGGGTCTCCTTTTCAGGAATAAGTCCCAGTCATAAATCGTGGGCATCCTTCTTAGGAGTAAGCCCCATGTCCCTTAATTTGGGCATCCTTCTTAGGAGTAAGCCCCAAGTCCCTTAATTTGGGCATCCTTCTTAGGAGTAAACCCCAAGTCCCTTAATTTGGGAATCCTTCTTAGGAGTAAGCCCCAATCTAAAATATGGGTATCTTTATCAAGAGTAATCCCCAAACCTTAATCCTTAACCTGGGTCTCCTTTTCAGGAATAAGTCCCAGTCATAATTTTGGGCTTCCTTCTCAGGAGTAAGCCCCAAGTCCCCTAACCTGGGTCTCCTTTTCAGGAATAAGTCCTTGTCCTAATCTTGGGCTTACTTCTCAGGAGTAAGCCCCAAGTCCCTTAAATTCTCTTTAACCAGTCCTAATTTACGTTTGATCTGGGATTCCTTCTCAGGAGTAAAACCCAGTTATCAATCCTCTCCTAATTTGGGATTCCTTTTCAGGAATAAGTCCCAATTTAGAGTATTCAAATCTCCATGAAGCACATATACCATTATGGACCTTGTTCCTGGATTTTCTCCCTAAAGTAAATCCTCTGGGCAGTCATATATACATAATCCCCAAACCATTTCTTATGATTGCATCTTTCATGGCAAATTTGTCTAATTTTTACCAATACCTCTTGTTTCTCACACCGAGCATGACTCACGTGAGCTTAGAGTGTTAAAGTAATTGTGGAATCCTTCTTTGAGCCATCAATCATAAACATAATACTCCTTTACTCGAACTACGTGGGTTCTGATTCCTTTTCCAAAACAAAGGATACATAGGTAGCCCATCTATGGGTTCGATCCCAACTTTGAAATAATTCATTGTCCTTCTGAATGAAAATAAACTTTAAGTGCCCCACTAAGTGGCTTTAAAACCAGCTTGGTCATCATAATGACCAAGAGAATTTTATATAAATGTTTTTAAGGTTACCATTGATCAAGAATCTCTAAATAGATATAGATGATTCTCTATTGATGAAGAACCTCGAATACATATAAAAGATTATCTAAATTTCTTACATATTTAATCATTGATTGTCAAAACTAAAGGAAAACCTCATTTTATACTTGGTAATGTAATAAGGATTCACGAACATAACTTAAATCTATAAAGAGAGTCCCGGAATAGACAATAATTCCCCACAAAAAGGTGTGATGAGTCCGACCTCCCATCCTCTTGACCAATGCAAATTCCTAAGCCTCATCAGTCCACAAGCTAATGAGCGCCTACCTTTGGAAAGTAGGTCTAAATGGCTGTGGAATCATTGGATGTTTCCGGTTCTACGAACAAACCCGCTAGAAACCGATCAGAACGTTTGAATCTCCCATCCAGGAGGTCATTCCCGAATTCTGAGGGAAACAATAACATTAAAATTATTAATAAGAGTATTGTTCCCAATGGTAATATTAAAAAATGATCATTTTTGACAACAATTCATATAAAATTCGAATCCCAATTATCACATTCCATTTATAACATATAATTAATACATCATTATTTAAGATATATGGTTTTGTTGGGTAAACTATAATATAAAAAAGGTTTTCATGAAAAAGTTATCTGTTAAATTTTTTGGGTCATTTAAAAAATACCCAAAATTTAAATAAAATAATATATTTAATATAAACATTGATACATAATAGTTAATATTCCAAACATTTAGGGGTCATTATATTTAAAGAGTTATATTCAAGAAAAATATGATAGAAGAATGAATATTCCCTTCATATTTTTTTAAAAAATTATATAACTACCGTGTTTATAAAATTATTGGAAAATTATATATAAATAAATTTTTTAAAATTTCAATTAATGGTAAAAATTACTTGATAAAATCATAGTATTTTTTTAATATTTTTAAAAACCTATATTTTAATGCAAAGGTATTTCATTGAGAATATATTAATGATGTCAGATTTTCCTAAAAGAAATTTCTCAATCATTTTAAGTACCAGAGACTGTAAAACAAAAATATTTCTAGAAATAATCATGAATAAATAGAATATAGTAAATTTAAATGGGATAGATAGATAATGATTCAATAATTTAATTCAATTGAAATTCAAGATTATGAAATCATGATTAAATTTAGATTGAATCATAAACCTTTACCGATTTGATAACATTTAAATCGTACATTTAAATGCATGAAGAATGTGATTTTCAATTAAAATATCATTATATTTTCTGGATTCATGATAAATTATGTATTGGTAATGTATATACACAATTCAAAATAACATTCGTGCATAAAAGACCATGAGTCACATATAAGGATGCATGATATGAAACCCTTTCAAAGTGCATATCAATGAAGAGAGAGTCGATCAATGTGGTGATCATATGTAGAAAATTTATATCCACATTAATATATGATTAAATTATAAAAATAAATTAAAATTAGTCTCACACTTTTTAAGGGAATAATATATTCAAAAAAGTAGTCATATAACCCTATTAATGGATATTGTAATAAGGACCACTTACGTCATGCCTCCATTTAATTGAGCACTCTTTACCATAATATATAATTTCACTAAAAATTTAATTAAATAATAAATTTTTAATATTAATATTTATTATATCAAATATGGTCAATTTAAAACAACTTATTACTCCTTCATTAATAGTCATTCATTATCCCTATTGTTTTAGGTGTTAATTGTCATCTTTTCTCATGCTTGTTTTACCATGAATGTTCTAGATTATGAACATATGATATAGTTAAATTGTATCATGAATTATATTAATTTTATAAGTATCATTTTTAATAATTATATAATTTTTTATAATCATTGTTTTTCTTTGATGATAGAAAATGAACCACATCACTTTATGGAGATGGTAGGCCATACGGATGCGCGAGTGAAGTTATCGTTTCTTTAACATGTGAAAGGGTAATGGTGTGGATTGTATACTAATTTTTAGGAATAAAAATAGTGTCCTATATAGAAATTATATAAATAAAATATATTGTATATTAATATCCAAGTAAATCTTTACTAAAAAACAAATCACATCACTTTACGAAGTCATGGATCACAGTACACACGAACAATGTTATCATTTTTTCAATAGATGATAATGTAAAAAAGTATATGTTAATTTTTTTTATAAAAATATTAAAAACTCATGTATATAATATATGAAAATAAAAATAATCTATATTACATTCCATGTAGAACTCATGTGATGAAAATTACATCACATTGTTAGTAGGTAGTCCGTCGTACAAACGAGAAACATTACGACATTCTATATAAAATGACAATATATAATATTTAATAAAAATTATTACTAATTTTTTTTATTAAATGATAAATATATTATATAAAATTTACATACATCATTACATTTAGCTGTGAAATGTACTGATGTATATAAAATTACATAATTTTGGGAGGCGTTAGTCAACTGTACTAATGTTCAATGGTTTCCTTTCCTACATGAGAAAGGATGGTATGATTCTAGTTCATTAAAATAGAAAAAAATACAAATATTCTAGATAAATATGATAATATATCAGAATTTGTGAATAATATTTTAATGAGTTGTATAATGAAATAAAAACACTAAGTTAATAAATTTACCTCTTCTTTAGAGAACAACTTTTCATCTGAACAAATTCCATCCTAGTTGGATATGTGATGCAAAAATGATTAAATAATGATTTAATTTAATTTATAAATATATTTGGGAATTTATCTTCCTAAACAATTTTTTTTATTTTAGTATGTGAGAGGACAGTGGTTGGATTTTTATTATTAGGGGAGAGGACACATTTTTGGATTTTGAAATTAATGAACTTTACTATCTTTTTTGTCATGTTAAATGTTCCATGATATATAATGATCAAATATTATAATATATAATGTAGAAATTTCACTGGAAAACATAAATTAAACCTGTTTAGGATCATTTTTGACACGTATTGTTTATGTTTACCCTTGGAAAACCTATTTACCAATACAACAGAAAACAATATTTGCTATATTATCTTGTCATTATGGTAAAATATTGATTATACCTTAATTAATAATATAAATTATTCTAAATAAAAATATGGAATACATGTCTCAAATTTCAACACATTGAATTAGAATAATTTAATTTAATAATAAACCCACATGAATGTCAAAAAAGTGGTTTCCAAAAAGAAAATCTTTAAAAATACTAAATAGTTATTATATCAAAATACAATATAAAATTGGTTATAATTACCTAATTTGTATTAATTAAAATAATATTCAAGTAATATTTCATTTAAAACAAAATAAAAATAAATTTACTCTTCTTAAATATTTAAATTATAATGAAATTATAATCAAAATCATCATATCCAGTTTAAATTGATAAATAAAACTTTTCTGAAAATTCTCAAAAAATCACCATAAGAAAAATAAGATATGAAGATATCAAAAAATATTTTATATTTAAAATAATATTTTTAAATTGTTAGTGTTTAATTTTATGTTGTTGTAACAATTCTTGGCTAAACCTCATTTTAGATAAATATAGTTTTTTAGAAATAATTTTGTTTTATTTTAAATGATTGTTGATTTATTTCTAATCAACAGGTAATCGTTGAATTTATTTTAAAAATTAATAAACTATATATTTTCAACTTTTTATTCTTATTCATAAAGATCAATTTAATGTCTAGACTATTAAGGTATATTTTCATTTGTGGTTGTGTGTTTCTTTATGCTATCAAAGAGATCATATTTTAAAAAAAATATCATAAAGCCTGAGGGTGTTAAATTATTTTATAATAATTATATTTCATTTTCAATACACTACCAAACATTATCATCGACTTTTTAAACCATATTAAGTTACATGTAAATAGCCCCAAGTTTATCATAGATACATATTGTTTTTTATGTTTAAATGTTATTAAGATATATGTGAATTAATCTCATGTGTTGTGCCTTAATTTAGTTTAGTTGGAAGGTATCCACTCATACAAGGAATATAATATTCAGATAAATGAACATATAAAATAATTATATTTTAATAAAATAAATCATTCATTTTTTGGTAAACTATAATATCGAAGAAGAAACATGTGAATATGAAAATACTATGAGGAATAGATATCCCAAATATTATAAAAAGTGAATAAATATTACAAAGATGTCATTTCCAAATGGGGGAAGAATTTAAAAAATTTATTTATTTCATTTTGAATCATTTTAATGTCTTTATAGTTTTCATTAATTATATTTTATTGAGTTAAACACATTAAAACAATATTATTATATTATATGTTAAAAAGATTAATATGCTTTATTTATAACTAAATTGGGGTGTCATGCTTTATATGGGTTTATTTAAAAGGTATTATTTCTAAATTATATTATATTATATTAATGAATCTATTTTAAAATTTTAATTTATGAATTCAAAATTATCTTAGTAATAATTCTTCTAAATTTTTTAAATTATTATTTTCTAAATGAGTTTCTAAATTTTTTGATTTTTATTTAAAAATATGTTTTCTTTTATTTTATTTATAATGTCTAATTATATATTTTATTATATTAAAATTTTAATTATTTTATTTATATTTGATATAACCTTTGTATTGTCTTTCTAATAAATTTCGTATTCAATTGGTAATAAATAATTATACAAAAATTTAATTTCCCTAAAGAACAGTTATCATCACATTTTGATGTATTAATTATTAAATAAATCATATCACATATATAAAATTGAAATTTGATAAATTTATTCCATATTTGGAATCATTGGTCAAAAAATTTATTAAATTATCACTATTATTTTTGGACAATATAAATAGTAACCTTAGTAGATTTTATTATCATGGTAGAGTATAAATTGGGTAATTGAGGTTAAAAATAAAATTATAATTAGTAAATAATGATCGTAAAACATGTATTAATTATTATTTTATTGTATATATCATCAAAAATCACTAAATATTTATGTATATGTCCTTATTTTTCATTGGTCCATGATTTATACAATTATATTATTTTATGTAATGAAAAATAAATAATAATGTTCTATTTTTTCATTATCCCTAATTATTTGATATATAGACAAAAAAATGATTTGTTTTATTTTAAATATTAATTTGAAATATAAATGATTTTTTAATCCTGAAAACTAGGTTCTAGTTTTTTAATTTCAACATTTAATATTAAAATTCTAACACAACAATGGCATGGTGATAAGGAATATAGTAGAAAAATCAAGGAAATTAAAATGAAAACATTAAAATTTAAATTACATAACTAAATAAATGATTACAATGAATTTTTTACATAACTAAATAATAATTTAGGTGTGAATTAAAATTTAATATTATATTTAAATAATTTTTTGATATTTTTAATGTCATATTTAATGGATTAAGCCAACGAGCTCGTAACCGAGTGGTAAGGGCTCGTACTTGTCATCCAAGAGACCCAGATTTAAAGCCTGGTGGAGATGAATTTAGCAGTTTCTGTAGCAGTACTGTGCCAATCACTGTAGAAGGTAGTATAATAGTACTATTCGGTACTATAGTAGTCAGAAATATTCACCCGATTTGGGCTTTCGGGCCACCGGTTTGGGGCTACGGGTCTCAAGGTCCTTCAGGTCATCAAATTCCTTCAGACAACAGGGCGTTTAGGCCACGTAGACCATGGAGTAGCCCAGTTAACATTGAACATTCCATAGAGGAGGATCAAAGCAACAATTGTAGCATCCCCCAGAATTTGAGCTAACCGAATTGGATGAATGAGAGGGTATGACAGACTACATCGAGACTAAGCACCGTGCGGCTTTGTATCGGTCAATGCTAGCCGATCAGCAATGCAAGGTGGGGAGCTAGGTGATCAATGATGCAAAATCTGTGGAGGGGCCGTTCAAGTGGGTTGGGCCTATGAGTCATGTATTGGGCATGGTTTTCCTTTAGGCCTTCGGGTCATGTACGGGTTCCCCTTCAACCCTTAAAAGGGGGATAATCCATTATCGAATAAAAAAGAAGGCCTTCGGGCCTTTTGTGTTAATGGATAGTGTCAACTATGAAATTGATGGTATTTTTTTTAAATAATGTCTTATTAAAATATTTAAAATTACTAAAACACAATATTCATCAAATGGAATTGGATATGATTTAAAAAATTAGACATGGTCTGTTTATGGGATGATTTGTTTTTATAGTTAAAATATTTTACCCTATAGGTTGAAAAACATTATTTGATGGTAATAGTCAAAATGGTTAATGGAGTTAAAAACAAAATGATTAGTGAGAATGAATAACCTAAAAATATAAATAAAATAGATTAAAATATTTCAACAAATAATTATAAAAAAATTTAATTAAATAATATTTGATATATTTGCACAAAAATATTTATTCATGTTAATTTGATACATTTATTAATTTCTAGACTGAACCACAAATAAATTATTGAAGATATAATTATCTCCTCTATTTTAAAAACTTAAAAATTCAATTTATTGAAATATAACTAACCCGGTAATTCCCTTATATCCCATGAAATTTTATAAAATCCATTTTTAATTAGAAAAAACATCCTAGGAAATATTTTGTTGAAAACCATAAGTTGTTGTTTGATGAATAGGTCCAGTTCTTCTCAAATAGATTCTATTTTTATTGTCTAGTACCCCCTAAAAATATTCACAAAAATTATAAAAAAATAATAAATTATTTTTAAATATATAAAGATGTTATTATGTTTTTTAAATTACCTATATCCATATCTTATTCCATCAAATTAGAATTAAATTTTTCATTCATGTGTAAAACAGACTAAAAACTTGTGAAACCGATGTAATTCATATTCCATTAACATCTCCCATGGATATATATCATGATGGATTATATATATATATATATATGATATTCATGAAAATTTTATCTTTTAAAAAAGAGTTCATATCATATTCATTCAAACTATTCAATCCATTTCAAATTGAAAACGCCATTCATCTGAATGTGTGGAATACAACCTCCATAAAGTGAAATGATTTTTTCATCACCATTACACATATATGATATACATATGTATTTATATTTAATGATATTATATGGAATTAATGTTTTATTTTTGAATCATAAATTATAAAATAATACCCGTATTTAATCTATAATGGTTGTTGAAAATGGAAAATGTCACTTATTTGTTTGTATGGATTACCCACTCAATGAATGTTATGTAAATATTTTTTCATAACCATAATTTAAAATTTGTTTTTAAACTATAATTAATATGAAAATAATTAATTATATCATAATTATTTTTCAGAATATGATGTAACAATTACCTATTTTACGACATTCAACCTACTACTTTCATTAATGAAATAAGATCCAAATATCATCAGAAATCGGATGAGAAATTAATTTTTAATGTAACTGTATAAAAAAATTATTTATATAAATTGCAATTAAAACGAAATTAAAAATTGTTATCAATATATTAAATAATTAAATTTAGTTTTATATTTGTTCTAATGATGAAAATACATGATGGTTCAAACTCAAGGTAAATAGAATTCATGTGAAAAAATACTCTTATAAATTCTCCTTGCCAGATCATTTTATTCAAGGTATTTATGGTTATAATATGTTATAAATTTACTTAAATGGATAAAAATAAGTTATGAATGAAATATTATTTCTGTACTTATTTTTTAAATGGTTTTCAAAGGATTTTATTATGGAATTTCTTTAGTTTCTTTACAAAATAAATTATTAATGTTCTGTTTTAACGTACGTGGTGACAATTAATTTTCAAAAAAACATTACTATTATTTGTTTTTTTTATTGAATTATAAGATTTCTTGTTCAATTTAATAAATATCCCACACTCCAATTTTTCTTGGTATTTTTTTATTGTAATTAGTTTTTAAAATCAATTGGTATTTCAATATCTTAATTTGTTTTGTATAATGGTTCAAAATAATTTTTGATGTGTTTATAATTAAATATTAAAAGATTAAATTCTTTAATCCAAATATAGTATGTGAATATTTTTTAGTATAATGGTTTATCAGGATATATATTTTATTATTGGTATACTGATAAAGAACTTTAAAGCCATGGGTATTTAATTTGACCACATTAGTCGTTCTATTTGTATGAGTGGTTGTAAGAGTGATATTGAAATGGTTCCTAATGTCAAAAAACCCTCCACACATAGTGTAACCTCTTTGGTCTGGGAATGGGAGAAGAAAGATAGTGACACCTTATTCATACATATAGAAGGATTCTGGTAGGTGACTAACATGGAGGACAAAATAAACAAAAACATGGGATGAATTATCCTCTAAGAGAATACATGAGTATGATAGATATAATAAATAAATAAATCAAACCCTACATATACTCCAACAGAAAATAAAAGCCATTTGAAAAAATTTTATTTCCTTCAATAACTTCTACAATTGAATAGAAATCTACAATTACTAAAGAAATTAAAGATGATAGTGTCTAGGATGCCCAAGCAGCTCCTACAAATCCCATATGCTTGTAGTAACCAGCATGGTCTCCATCCTTCTCCGGTTTACCTAAAAGAAAATACATACATATAAATTGAATAATTATAATTGTATACTCTTTAGGATCTACCTTTTACCCTTTCATGAATAATCCAAATAAATCATTCTAACACACAATGAAAAATAAATGAAACTAACTTCTCACCAAGATTGGTATACTATATTTCTAGCCTCACCATGGATTCTCCCACCACGAAACTATTTAAATAAAATAGAATATAAAACAATATTTCATAGGTTTCCCATTTCTTCTTCTCCACTATTTTTCTATTACACCCCATTATTTCACATCTTGATAATTTCCATGAAAAAATTATATCTTTCAGACACATTTGAGAAGCACCACAACATGTACCTCATTCCACACACCACCACATCCACGTATCCCAAAGTAACCAGGTATTTTATGGTAGCCTGCAAAACCCATATAACATGCAACATACATTTCCTATTATATCATAAACCATCAAAACCCCTACATTGAGTAAGTATCCTCAATCCATCACATCCTATACATGTTATACCTATAGTTGTACTGAGGATACTATATCTAGAATATATTTGTGTGAAATAACCACAATACATTACCACCATCTATACACATATCTGGGGAAAAAGAACCATTTTACATAATGGAATATGTGATTACCAAGATATGAAAGTGGGGAAAATGGGGGGTATCCATTCATCCATCCTCCCTCAGGGATGTTGGGGAACACCCCCCATGGTTTAGAATCAACGAGGTGTCAGTTTCCTTAATCGACATGGTGGATTGGCCTATAAAAAATGCACATGATATAATATATATCACAACCAAACTATGGGGATAAATTATTATCCAACCCAACTACATTTAACATCTCATGGAATCTTGGATGCCACATCTATGAGCAGATACACTATAAGAAAAAAAAACAATCAATAATCTATATAAAAATATTTTATGCCATATCATATTTTTACATTATATTAACTAATTATTTAATGTTTAATTAAAAAATAAAATTTTCCACATTACATCCATTACCAATAAAAAAATTTATATTCCCTTCGAATATAAGTAAACCGAGTTCACAACTTCTCAGAATTGAATCCTCAACATTTCAACTCATCCAGATCCAACCTGATGGGGTATTCATTTATTAATTTATTAACACTATAACTTTTTATATCATGAGGTACTCTAGGAAAATTCACTAAGATACAAAACAAGGTAAGTAGAAAAGGAAATCCAATAGAATCTAGAAGTGTGGAAATGAAAGAAAATTAAAAAACAACATGGATATCTGGAAAGAAACAAATTCAAACCAAGAACTATATTTTATATCAACAATTAATCCCAAATTGAACTCATTCTATCAGTTTTTTGAGTCCTCCATGATAACTACATGCTTATCCTGATGTATCCTACAATAAAAAGTTTCAACTAAAACCAAAAAAAATAGGCATCCCTAACCTATATACCATAATATCACCCCTTGATAAGGCATCTTAGGCTCACATCACATTTAGGCCTCACCACACCACATACCACAACATCCCTCCATGGTCATCCCTCCCATGATTATATCTGAAACAGAAGGAAAAAAATAGCAATGAGGCTCTTGGACCTAAATCAATGTATCCATCCTTTACACACAATGATCCATCCTGAATCCAGAGCTCAAGTTACACCTCTTTTATAATAATGCATAAAACTCAGTCCCTATGCGAAATTATATTTTTTCACACAACTGATTCATCTTCCATGATGAATTAAATAACTAATTTTATATGTGTTCTTACATTTGTGAAACATGAGAATCATGTTATCCATGTATGTTATAATTTCATTTAATAGTTAAATTAACAGTCCTTTAGGTATTTAATCAACATTAATCAACGTGCTTCAAATTTTTACCAAATTCTATTAACACAAATACGGTCAATTTAGTTAACCATGATGGCACCGTTAAGATTACAACACATAATATTCATTAAAAATTTAACTATAGCATTTTATCTAATTAATAATCAATTATTAAGTGCATTACAATCCTCACCAACCTAAAACACAAAAAAAAATCATTTGAAATATTAAGAACATGTGAAATAACATGGAAAAAAGTAACATTAGAAAACATATCGATGAAACCAGAATAAGAGATGTATAAAATACCTTGAATCAAAAAAGGACTGAATTAGGGAAGTTAATGATCCATATTTGACAATGGAATCCCAAAACATCAATGAGGGAGTTTTAGGGGTTCTTTGAATAATTAGAGAGGTGATATAGAAGTAGTTTGAGACAACCCAATTAGATAAAAAATATTAACACATTTAGAATCAGGGATTTAGACGACATGTAATCCCCTTTAATTTCATGTAATACATAGGGGAAATTTTCAACCAAAAAACTTATCAACAATTTATTTTAATTCTTTTTAAACCAGAAATTATTAAAATTTATGAAACATTTTTTCATTTAGTGAAAATATTTACATGGAGTATAATCTCCTTGGATCTAGATATTGGAAATTGAATCTATCTGGACATCCACTATGCCTCATACAAGAACCTATATCTTCTAAAACATGAAATGGTTCAATCCACATGGATATAGGAACATTAATTGGATACCTCACAAAACATTCTTTTCTTAAAGAACTCAAAAACCATCCCTGATTGAATCCATAAAATGGTCCATTTGAACATCCAGCCCATGAGATACCTACCAAGGATCTTTCCACCACAATAGCTCAACCACCTCTCCAAGGGATCACCATGAAACTAGACAACAAGCCCAAACAGCTAATAACCACTCTCCCATGGGGAGATACCTCTCAATTAGGTCAATCCACTACATAAAATAAGATAAATACCTCTTAGAAACATAATAAGTTAAACTAACCCAAAATTAGTGGTCTAACAACAAAAAATTAAAAAAATGAACATCTCGGGGTACTGAGAACCTATCAGTATCTCGGTTTCTTATGTACTCTCCTTCACACCAATGTTACACCACAAGACATAGTCCAAGGGGATAACATACCTTTGAAACACCTTCTCCTAGTTGACTTGGATATCAAGCGGTTGGTCCTTTAAATTTTAATAATCATCAAACTCAATATCTCCCTAATCGATGATGCTGGATTCTCAAAGAAGATAATGACGAAGTTGTAAAACGTTAAAAAGATGATGTAACAAGCTCATTTTTTTGGTGATGTTATATTAGTTATTCCATGGATCCAACCTGAGATAACACTCTTAAAGGCCCAAAAAATCATGTATAATTCTTTCTCCCTCTACCAATCATTTTCTGCTCATGATGCTGAGTAACCTTCAGGATCACAAGATCTCAAACCTCAAAATCTATATCTCTGATCCTTTCATCAAAATAAGATTTTTGATGATCATGCACTGATTTAATTCTCACATGAATCACCTAAACTATCTATGTTTTATTCTTTACTAGTTCCAAACAATGAATTTGTATCTCTCTGACCCTTATCTAGAAAAATATTGAATAGAAGGGACAGACATACATAGCATGAAATACTTCCATATTGATTTGAGTGAATCCTATTGTTGTAATAATACTCTATCAAGGGAAGGTGACTCATCCACCGACCACCAAAGTCAAGGAGAAATGATAATTGCATTTCTTTAAGAGTCTTGATGGTCCACTCTATATGAACTTCCATTGTTAGATGAAAAGTTCCCATATGTCATTGTTGAAAACCAAAAGCAAGTTGGGGGACTCTACACACGTATTACGTAAAAGAAGGTTCTCATAATGAAATGACAGTCCTCAAGACCATATGTCCATTTCTCAGCTAGTAAGGGATTTGTACTCCAATTGAATATTTGTGGTTTTTGCCTCATGATTTGATCTAACATTGATCCTCCATGCTGTGGATCAGGGTTCACCATACAGGTAAGGTTATTATTCATAAACTGAGTGAGTTTCCCCAGTATGGTGATTTTCTGATAAAAACCAATTGCATCACTAACTCCACTATAATTTTCTTGAGCAGGAGTAAAATATCTACATGGAGTGCATGCATTGATATGGTTTCCATTTCTTCCACTATTCTCCATTTTTAAACAATGGCATACACTAGATTAGTTTATGAATCACAATACATAAATCCAAACATGCAAAACACTTAACATAAATTGAACAATTTATGGATATAATCCATAAATTTTTTTTCATTGAGGACGTATATACTCATAAAACCTTAATAATGGTTTGTATAGAAAATGAGAATTATCCTAAGCATATCCCCTGGGAGTTTTGTATCAAAGAGTGCAGCGAGGCCCATTTTCGTGCACCAGTTCATGTTTGAGTCTATCTAAAAGCGGTGTTTTCGGGTTATACCACAATGTAAATCTGTGCTAGAGCCACCTCTACAATCTCGTATATAGAAATGGATGTATTGCTCAGAAAACTCACAAAATTTCTACAATACCAAAATTCTAGGAAGTTCTTATATACTAATCCTTAAAATCCATCTTTGGACTTTGTTCTCTAATCAGAGTTTATCTAAATCTAGTTTCCATGGTCTGTTCTAAAAATCCTCTGATACCAACTATAATTTCCCGACCCCAATTACCTAGATTCAGTGCATTATTACATGACATTGGAATGATCATATGGAAATAATGTCTTGAAAGTCCGATCTGTTTAGTATTATTGGAAACAAGATTCATACATAAGTTTACCTTTACAACTTGAAAAGAAATAAAACACAATTATATTTCATTAGAAACATCCAAGCCTCCTAGATTATACTTGTTGGTCACTCATAACTAACTTTTTAATATTATTGGAATATGAAACATAAGAAATGTGTGGGCTCGGATGCTCAGTAAGGGTATGTAATACAGTGGAAAATGACATAAATATTAAGCCTGTTAAATAATTGAAACCACATGCCTTTACAAATAATAAACTTGAATACTTTAATGGAAAGAATATGAGATGAGTAAATAATTCCATAATAAAACATAATCACAAGTATTATTCTAATCGAATGACCACATGAACCATCAATATTATTTCCATAATGTGGGAATGTATAATGTCGGACATTCTGAAACATTTTGTCAATGTCTCGACCAAGACGTCTAAATATGATTAATGCCTTGGACAAAATCATAAATCGAATTGGGAAAGGGCCTCAACAAATTCCTCGTCTAGTTGTCTCATGAGAACTATCGATGCATCAAGGATCCATAGAAGGCTCCACCCATCACTTAATATGTCCAATACATTCCTCTTATGAAAATGATTAAACATATCATAAACATTCGTATTAAAACAAGCATAAGAAATGTCAATACTTTAACAATAAATCATTAATGGTATAAAAATAGGACATCCATAGTCAAACATATCATAGAGCCATAAATACATTATAGAAGTTTTGTATCATAATAAATCAACTCCAAATAAACTTAAAATCCATCAAAGGATATTGACATAGATGAAATCACAACACTTTTCAGAGAAATATATCTTTCTATTTTGAAATCATTTAAGAGTCACATAATTATAAAATAAAACCTTTACTTTGAAAATATTCTTATAAGATTGTATGTGATGCTTAAACGAGTTTATAATGGTAGAAAATAGCTGCACCCGCCATATAAGTTAAAAAAAGAAATTTTAACCTTAATTTTGTCGAAAAGGTTAAAAAGATCCTTGTTTGGAAAACAATGGAAAGAATAATTTAAAAACATCTAATAAAAAATAAAACAAGGGTATAAATGACTTTAACCCATATTCTGTAAAATAGAAATAATGTTTTGAAATACATTTTTAAGAAACATGGATTTGGATGATAAAGAGGTCAAAGTAGATAATTATGTATAAACAACCATGGATAACGAACAGATTGTGAAATAAACCTTCACCTTGTACTTTTCCATGGTTGAGGGTAAGTTAAAATATTGTATAATGGTGAAATAATTGTTAATAAATTATAAAAGAATCATATACATTAATATTTTATCATATATAATCTTTTAAGTTTGATTTGTTAATAATATCATAGTATTATCATCGTTTCAGGTGTTAACGGATTCATCATTCATTATATTTGTTGTTATGTGAGCCATATTTTATATGGATGGGATGTATATTATTCATATCCAGAATGATATGTAGTAATTAAACATTATTTTTAATCATAAAATGAAAATTAGACTTGAATGGATACGATGGGGAATAAATCTCATCGCATTCATGGAGACAATAGTCTATACGTACGCACGAGCGACAATATCATTATTTTGATAATAAAATAATATATAATTGTATAGTATATCATATATAATGAATATTTATCATGTTATATTTATTATTTACATGAATTTAAAAATCATTATTATACCCATCCAAATAATAATGTTTTGAATAACAATTACCCCACGACGTGGAGACGGTAAGCCGTAAATACACACGTATGGTGACATGTCATTAAAGGATTGATAGAATAATGAATATGGTTGTACCATATTTATAATAAAATCACTGTATATAGAAGATACTGGAGTTATTATTTAAGAATGGGAATAACAATGAATTAATAAGTTGATGAAGAAAGGAACATGAAAGAGGGTGGTGAAAACATTACCTCCTAATCGGGTTCTTCCTTTTAATTTGATCAAAATGGCTCCATAGGTTGGTTTTCTAATAAAAATAATGCCTCAAGTTCTATGTGAGGGAATTTGAGAGAATATTTGTTCAGGGTTTGGCAGATCCAAGAGGCTTTGAAGGTGTATATTAGAGATAATGGGGAGTGCCCTTTTTATAAGAGGGGTGAGGGGATCCTTTGGAAAAGCTAGAAATATTATATTATAATAATTTAATATTTGGTTTCTAATGGATTAAAAGTGGATTATTTAAATGTTAAAGAGGAGATGGGTCTAAATACTTTCAACCAATAGATTTTAGAATGGTTTGGGTCACTATATTAACCTTATCATTTATATTTATCTCTTAGTTAAATAGTTTGACATTACCATGTGTCTTTGTATTTTTATATTATATAGTTAATAAACATACTATATACATCCCAAATACCCCCATGTGCTCCATTAATGATAAAAATATCATGATATAATTCCTTTGGCCGATCCATAGTTATTTAGGAATAGAATATCAATTAATAATATAATACTTGTTTGGAATACTCTTTTATGACAAATTTGAAAATATCGGGTAATTTGTTTCTAATAATTTCATTACAACATTATTAAATCAAATAAAATTTATATAACCAATAATAATATGTCATATTAACCTAGAAAATTATTATAATTCATAAAAAGTCTCAAATTTCTTTTATTTTGATATTTATAATATCAATTATTTTAATATTTCATTAATTAGGTATTTACTGCATCACAATTGTGTTATAAATAAATTAAATTATTTAATGTCTAATAATAATAAATAAAATACCATTATGTACGAAAACCTTTTTATCATTATAATTAATATTTATAATCTAATTTATTTTTTGTATAACACTATATTAACAATGTTTTAATAATTAAATATTGATTTCTCCTCTTTTAACTCTTCTTTGAATTAAATAATAATAAAGGTCATAATCTAATCCAAGTGGACATAAATAATAATATTTTATTCCTAATGTTGTTTTTGGTCGTGATATACTTGTCCAATAGAATTAAGACATGTTTTAGGGTAATATTAATATCATTTTTACCCTCAATTACCCTATTAATTTTAACTATGGTAAAAAAAGTAAAAAGTAACTATTCACCAAAAAATATTTTTATCTTAATGAACCACATTTTAGTTGTTCATAATAACCATGTCTCTCGAATTTTAGATATTCCACCCACAAAAGTGGTATAATTATGTTTTATGTGAATTTTTTAATTCTCTTAGAAGGTGAGAAAAAGACGATGAAAAGTTCAATAAAATTTTTATATTTCTAAAATTATACTAACCTAACTCCAATGAATTACATTGAACTTATATAGGTATTATGTATATATTTTAAACTTATTTAAATATAAAATAAATAAATAATTATTTAAATAAAAATTCGTTTTTAAACCATCACTCAGTGGTTTTTCACTATTCATCAAAAATTGAATGTTTTTAGAAAAATACCAAAAAACCTCCCTAAGAAAATTTTGATATTATGAATTCAAAAATGAAGTCCATTTTGAATGATAAAATTTATAAAATTAAAAAAAGTGGGTATTAATATTTATAATGGCTAGTTTGATTGGTTGTGGTGTGTGTTAGAACTCAAAGTTGCGTACAACACACACTACTGTATTATTTAAATAGATGCGTACAATGGATCCTTGGGGTGTTAAAAGAATTCACTAAATGTACCTACCATTATCATTAATGTATGATCCTTCATGCCAAAAACCCATTTCATTGACCTGAAGGGTCTCTGGTGTATTGGGATTCATTGGTACCGATGCTCTATAGCTCTCTTATTGGAACACATGCCAACATCAACACTTGATTCCTTACAATGTGAACTATAATCCACATTAGTCTGTTATTAAGGTTTTTGTAGAGTTTTTTGTAGAGGTTTTGGGATGGTGTTTGTGGCTAAATTTGGTGATAATGCCACATTTTATCAGTGTGGCCTCAGTACATGGTCATAGAAATCACAACAGGGGTTAGTTCTCTTGTAATTTTATGGTCAATACCACTTCATCAGTTTTTTTGGGCCTTCTCATCATTATTGTTGTTCATTGATCATGGTTTTGTTGTATTGAATCGAATGATTTTTTTCCTAGTGAAATTTCACATTGTATTATGGTAGAGACTGTTATAGTTTCCTATTGTCAATAGTATTTTTTGAGTTTCTGATATAGTGATTTCTGGTTTTCATCTTTGCAACATCATCATTGTTGGAAGATGATTTTCTATTTGAATCTGGCGATGTTTAATTTTTTATGGTTTGGTTTGTTATAGACGATATTTTGAGTCCCATTAAAGATAATTGAAATTTCTTTAGATTTATGTTTTGTGAAGGAAGTTTCAGTTTTTTTGGTTAGTAATCATCAATCTTCACCATCTTGGATGCTTCTTATTGTCATCGATGGATTCTGGTAGTGTTCCCTTCCTCTAGTTCCGTAGTATCATTTTTTATGGGCATGAAAATAGTTGTTTCAGTGATAATGATGGGTAGGCCTCCAGAGGGTATCTCTCAAATATGATGTGTTGTAGGAAGGGGATTGGTGCTTATATGTTCACATCTAAAGGAAAATCATTTCATGGTTAGCGGACCGAGGTGGTGTCATGGAAAATTTCATTAAAATTTTGAATTTGGTGAGTACCTACTAATGAGACTGTGATTTTTATGGATCGTTTGGTGTTTCTTTGTAGACCGAAATAGTGGTACAATATATTTACATTCAAAATATAAATTTCATGATTATCCAGCCCCATGAATGTTACTTTTTCTGAATTTATTGTAGTTGGTTTGTGGAATATTAACATCGGTTTTGGATATTGTATTGTTACCACTCAACCATAATGTGGTTTTTATGAAAAATTCAAAAATTGAGATTTGAATATATCATTTGAGATGTGATAAAAGTGTAAATAATAGTGTAATTCAAACATATAAATTAAAAATTAGTAATATTAATAAACCATAAAAAGGAATATTATTAAAAATACTGAGGTCATACAATTATCATTATTGATAGGGAAACATTATTGAAAATAGATATTGTGAGGTATTTATATAATATAAATATCTTATCACATGTATATAAAATGTGTTTTTAATATTCATTAATGGAATGGAATTGAATTAATTTTATTTCTAAAGAGCGGACCAAAACAAGAAGAATTAGATATGTGATGTTTTCTTGAAGGAAATGGATAAGGATAATTATAACTACATGGTTTTTCAATAAAAATATGAATTTGAAAGATGTGGAAATTTATAAAAAAATCCTGAATTTGGAGCATGGGATACTCCCATCAAAATGGTATCGATGTAGATAAAAAAATTTCACTGATGGATATATTATAATTTTATTGATTATTCATAGAAATTTGGGGGAAAAGGAGGTTCACAAATTTACAACATATGTAAAATATGCATTCATTAGTGGATTTTTCAAATAAATGTTCTACATTAAGTGTCTATATGGGTTTCCTATTCATGAATAATAAAAATTTATATTCTAAAAAATATTCTTCATGGGATAAATAAATAACTAATAGAATGATATTCTCACCTAGATCAGTACTTTATAAACTC
This sequence comes from Viscum album, assembly GCA_963277665.1. NCBI lineage: Eukaryota > Viridiplantae > Streptophyta > Magnoliopsida > Santalales > Viscaceae > Viscum > Viscum album. Next base: position 1,667,427,142 of record OY728137.1, read on the forward strand.
GTTTTTTCATTATGGTGGAGATAATCAAAATCTTTATTTCCAATATTCGATTGATAAAATTAATATGTTATTTTATATGTTTAAAATATAATAATTTTTGTAGTATATGATGTTATACACAATTGGTTTATTGATGTTATGAAATGGGAGTTCTAATTTTAAATTATAAATACATGATTCCATTGATTAAAAGTAATACATTGAATGGATTCATCATCCATATTTTAATATAAATATGAAAATGATGTTTTAAGATGAATTAGATTAGAGGATTACATTGAATTAAGAAAAATTGTTTTTTATGTGGTTGATGTTCTCAAGGGATGACAATAAGAAACTGCTCAACAACACAGGGGTTTAAGTAAATCATTAATAGCCTATTGAAATTAACATATACAAGACCCAATGTTGTTTTATCCACTACTATGTTAATTTTTAACTACTATAATACCATTAAAGTCCACTTTCTAATGGATAATATAATACTAAGGTATATCATATTCATTATTAATTATTATTTTCAATATAGTGACCAATATCAAAATGATGTATAAGAATATATAGTTATAGATTACATCTCTTCAGCATATGATATAAATTCACAATTAGGATGTTTATTCTATCATGAAGGATTATCAATTTCATAGGATAAGAATATATAGTATTGTATTTAATTGATCACTTTAAAGGTGGTTATATTAATGATAATCAAGCTTGGACATATGAATGATGAACATATAAATCACCAATCGAAAAAATGTGTGATCCTTCAAGTTTTATAAATGATATCAACAATATATTCCATCACTACATGATAAATAACATTAAAATAACATGTCACATCATATATGATAGTTTTTATCATTGATTAGTGAAACTAATGTATCTACCTACCTAACATCAAATAAAAACTACACAATTACATACAAATTCCAAATGCGATGTTTAAAATAGAATATCTTGATCTTGGAGTTCATTATTACAACCATGCTAAAATAATGTGGCTACAGAACTCCATATTAACAAATAAAAATATTGTATTCCATTACATGAAATAGGCCCAAATGATGTAACCATTTGGTTTATTTATATAATGGGTTATACTACTAAAAACTCTATCTCAATTGGGGAATGTATCTTCAAAAATTATACAAAAGAGGAGAATAATTCAACTTCACATCACATAGAAACTGAAACTATGTGGAAGTGTTATTAGGGATAAAATTGATAATGAAGAACCAAATATTAATTGAGTGGGATTCAGTTATTCATTGATGAATAATTCATCATACACATATGTCTCATGATGTGAATAACTCAAGTAGTCGTAGGGTTCATGTTAATGGAATAATTGATTTTTTTTATAGAATTACAGAGTGTTAATGGTGATTGAAATAGACAATGTTCATTTTTTCATCAAGTTATGTTTGATGTATTTTTGATAAATTTAATGTGTGATATTTTGAAAAAAAAATCCATCAAGTGTATTTTTGGAGTTTTAAATTCTGTTTTTTGAGAAGTAATTTTTATAAGGGTTTATATATGATAAATATTGAAATATTCATTAGTATATATTTTCATTATTTTTTTTTTCATTTGGTTGAATGGTGGTGACATAATTTTGGATTCAATGAATATAATTCACCAACCATAAATGTTACATAATCATGAGATAAGTAAAAATATTTACATTAATTGACAGTGAGGATCTATTTAGTGTAAGAGCTTTTGATAATTAGGTCTTAACACATGCATGAGAACTTATGTATTATACGTAGACACTTATACTCACAATCATTTTTTTTTCATAAAACAAATTTTTTTAAAAAGAAACATATTTTGGTTCATGTTTAAACAACATGAATTTTCCATGATCACATCCTTGACACACTATTCGTTAAGTCATGCAAATATCATTTCGAAACATGGAATGAGCATAACAATTTCAATTAGGGATACATAAATAATGAAAACGGTTAGTCTTGTGAAAACATGTAAACCATGAATACATTATAATAAATGAATAATTTTCCTCTTTAAGAAGTAGTATATACATTTAACTGAATATATGCTCATTCCATACCATTATTGTAACCAAATGATCTCCTTAAAACACATGTAAAAAAACATATATCATATAAAGGCCACTTTGGACATAACCTTGCTTAATTAGAATAACCATATGGTTGACATATGAACATATCAATATATGTAAAATTCATATGTCTGACATCCCTACCCAATGCATAGGAGGATATAACATAACCACCCATCCAAGGTTTATCATAGAACCACACATACTGTGATTTGTATGTTACCACTCGTCATCAGTTTATCACATAACCACTCTTCATTGGTTTTTCATGTATACATATTTCATTGGCTTATGACATAACCACCCATCATTGGTTTATTACATAACCACTCATCATTAGTTTATCACATAACCACCGATCAAATGTTCATGCACCATTATATAACAATAAAAAATAAAAAATTACAATTATCAACATTTCACTCATGACATTCAATTTTAAATCACATGAAACCATTTCATGATATTGAAATATTCAATGCATTTCAAAAACCAATTGAAACATATGAGAAAAAGACAATTGAATCATTAGGTTCCATACCAATTTGAATCTTTATCAATTTAAGATAGTCATGTTGGTAAAAATAAATTCAAAAAACTATTTTGATAACATTGACATGAAATAGAAGGTTTTATAAGAATAAATAATTAAAACATTAAAACTTATGATTTTGTTAAAGAGTCTCATACCATATGAGAAATACATGAATTAAAATCATTAAGGAATAACATTAATCAAAAAATTAAATATCATGACAATATACTAATTAATTATATAATGAGTCAAAAGCTTAGTATATACACATTATTGGATAATAAAGGTGCATAAAATCAAGATATGGATTAATGAAATGAGATTTTTAAGTAATACCTTACAATGATTATATCATTAGATTGTGGATAAATAAATGGAAAAAATATGTCTGAAAAATATAAATACATACAATAATTGAATATTTAGTGCAAAACAAAAATAGTTCATTCACACATGTTATTGGAAAAAAAAATCAATGACATGGATATTTAACTCAATGAATGAAAATCGAGTTAGTATTTTGCTTACCTTGTGTCTTACTCGTCACAAACAATCATTATGTTCCTGAATAATAGATTTAAGGTAAAATATAATTTCATGATAACCTTTTACATGTTTATTATTCATTTTATATCACTAATTAACATGTTATAAAAATTATATAATTATTTAAGTGCATATCAATAATTTTTTCAGTATTCGGTACTTGAGTTGAAAATGAAGACGTTTTGATATAAATTGTCCATGTGGTAAAAATGACATCATCTAAAAAATATTATTCATGATTTAAATATCATATTTTTCAATTATATATGTTTTCAGAATAGTCCATAACATTTATAGGAATGAAATAAATTACACCATTCATGGAGACGATACACTATACGTACACTTGAATGCTACTCTCATTTCATTTTCATATTAAACGAATGAAAATAAAGTGATACATATGTATGTTATATTTCATGTATAATATCAATGTTTTTTATGGGAAAAAATTTAATTAAATACATCCATTATATGCACCATGTATGGCATGAATGAGTCATATCACTTTTAGGGTGTGGTAGTCGACACTACCACAAATTAAATTATCGTATTTACACATTACAGAAAGGATAAAGGTATGATGTAAAAAAATTACATAGGGATATATATAATTTAATGATAATACTTATCATATATAAATAATTTTACAAAATAATGTCCATCAAGGTATATAGTAGGAGAAAATTGAACAATCATCATTTCATGAGGCATTTGTTCGTCGTACACAAGAATTCTATGTTTTATATCCATAAGATGGATGTGTGTATCCGTTTGTGTAGAACCATAAGCATTAAAAATTCCATGTATATCAAGGATACTGATATTATTATAAAATAATATTAAAAATAAAGGTTAGTGGTGTTTAGAATGAAAATAAATAAAAGGAGCATGAGAGATGATGATATATATTAATTGGGTGACTCTATTGGATTTGAGCCGAAAGGAATCTGTGAGTAGCCTTTTGCCTAATGTGAGGCTTATAATAAGATATAAATGATTTTGGAAGCATATTTTTGTATACATTGAGCTAGAAAATGGGATTTAGCGGTGTGATAATGTGGGTAGAGGTGGTTTCCTTCTATAAATGGGAGGAGGGGATCTTTAGGAAAGTATTGTAGTATTATTTTATTATAAATTTATTTTCAAATTACATTATCTCCAATGTGATATATATCAAGGTTAAAATTGGTATGGGTATAAATATTCAATGACAATAGGATTTATACATTTTTATGTCACATATTCAACCTTATATTTTTGCAATAACTCTTAGTATAGTAAATTACCTCTTACCATGCCTTCTTGTATTTATACAATATATGTTTAAAATAATTACTATAAAATAACAAGATAATATCAAGTGGATAATTATTGAAATTGTTTACACTGCCTATGTCAATTTCTCAAATCATATATTTTTATGACAATTAAATCATTTAATAAAATAGTATTTGTTTTAAAAACACATTTTTTTCAATTTGGACACTATTTAGTAACTGAATTTTGATAAAGTCATAAAAATGTGATTATTCGAAAAAACTACATTAACTAAAAGATAACAAGTCTTAATCATCCATAAATTTTTTTATGGAATCAAAATGAACAGATTTTATTTATTTTTATATTTATCATATCATATATTTTAATTTTCCATTATTAAGGTAATCCCTGAATAGCCATTGTGTCATAAATAAATGTATTTATTTAATGTCTAAAAATTATAAAGAATGAACCTTTACCTAGAAAATATTATTATACTTATAATGACGATTAATAGTAAAATTGGTCAGATGTATTTCCCTATATTAAACTTGTTTTAGAATCATGATAAATGTTAATATTACAGTTTTCATTAAATAAAATAAATTATTTTAACATGACATTATCACACCTATGAGGCTTCATGGGGTCCTAAAATCAACCCAATGATGCTCCTGGTCAGCCATATCTCATCCAATAGGATTAGGACAACTGTTAGGGTAATTTTATATAAGTATAATATTAATTTTTACCCAAATTTTTTGGATTTATCCTATAACCATGGTAAATAAAAAAAATTACTAATGTTACTATTCATATTGTCAAAAAATAAAAGGGTCCTATTTTCATAATTTCGGCTTTATGACCCCAAATATGGAATCTATTTTTAAAAATTGAAAACATATATGTTTCAGTAATTATTTTTAAATCAATTCTCATTGTCAAAATGATAAACCATGTTTTTAAAAAGTAATAACCGTCAAATAATTGAAATGTACTTATATCCACTTTTAATGTGAAATTATTTAAAATGACCAATATTGAATTAAATTTTAAATAAATAATCCTATTAATGTTTAATATAAATTGAAAAGAAAAACTAACTATATAAAAAAATTAGATGAAAAGTCAGTTTTGAATTAAAATACACTATGTTTCACTACTCATTATAAAATTTATTTTATCATAAAAATAACAAAATTAAACAAAATAAAATTTTGATTTCCATATTCTAAAGTAGAATTTAATTTTTTCTAATAGATCATATAAATGTGCCAAAAACTCAATTTAAAAAGGGATCTCGATTAAAAGGTGGTAAAACCATATATCTTTGAAATATAGTTCTTCTATATGAAAAATGGGATTTGTTCTTATATCATATCTAAAAAATATAATATGAATTTGAAACATTAAATTGAATATATAACATATAAAAATTCATAATGTGTGACATGATTTTATAAACAGAATTATTCACTTTAAGCAGGTTTTCATTAGACCGCATCCTTTATAATCTATTTGTTTTTATTAAAATTTATAATAAATTTGGTATCCAATGAATAATTATATAAACATGTTTATAAAATATTTTTAAATTTCAGTTAATATAATTCATTCTCGAAATTTCTACCTCCAATGGACCGAAGGCCTTCATTTATTATTTATTTTGATAATCGACCTTTGAAGGGGTGAGGTGGAACACTTACAAAGACCGTAGGTGTATGTATTACTTGGATCAAAGGTTTTAGAGGAATTCATTTCCCGTAGGCTTGAAACATTACAAACAACCCAGAATAACCACTTGGAACTACACCCCGCCAGCATCTTCATCATGAAATCAGCTCTCCACCTTTGCATGTATATTCAGATAGACTTTTCCGTTCATGCATAGGCTTGTAATGATGGAAAGTTCCATACCCTCTCATTCATGCAATTCAGTTATCTTCTGCTATGGTGAAAGCTCCTTACTCCTCCTTCTGTAGCTTGTTCCTTGTAGGTTGTCTTATTTTCTTCCGCACTTATGGTGGCCCGATGCCCTTGAGGTGTCCTAAAGGCATTACAAACCCAAAGGCCTGGGTGGCCCGAAGGCCTTGAAGGAAATGGGGTCCAAATCAATGCACCGAAGATCCAAACATGGGAATATTTCCTGCTACTATAGTGAGAAAGAGTGCCTGCTACAGTTTGCGGTACAGTGTCAGCTACACTTCTGCACAGTTCTTGCTACAATACTACTACAGTACCTGCTACAATACTTATACAGTACCTTGGAAATTAGCCTCCACCTGGATTTGATATCAGGTCTCTTAGATTCACTTAAGTAGTCCTCAACAATTGGGCTAAGGCTCAAGTGCTCATTCTAGAAATTTAATGGGTTGGTAATAATGGTATCATTTAAATAATAATATTTAGTTTATCGTTTCTGCTCAAGGTAGTTTATCATGTAAAATATTGAACATAATGATTATTTCGTAAAAAATTTGTCATTACCTTCTCCCCCACCCCCTTAATAGTTATTACACTTTAATTTTAATTTTTTGTCGGTAACTAGGGTATGAATTTTCAAAATACTTTTTTTATGAACCCACATTCAAAAAAGGGTTAATAAAACATCCACTATGCAGGAGAGAATGTGATGTAAAAAAGGTCACTAATATAACACTTAATATGGACCCATGTATGAAATCATAGATATGGATGAAAAACAATGTGTAATGTTTTGATGGATAGTGATAGAAATCATGATCAGGAGAAAGTTAACAATCATAAAACAATAAACATGGGATGGGTAAAAAAGTCATTGATTTCATAGTAGTAAACGTAAGTGGAAAGATTTATGTTATAAGATCCTTTAAATAATGATGAGGAATAATTTTACTACAAAGACTATGAACATAAGGAAATATACATACTTGAAATGTAGGGAATCATCTGTAAATCAATTTTCACCAGAAACTCTTCATTTTCATCAAATGATGAGAATTCAATATTAATTTTTCATGTTTTAAGCACTATAATAAACATATAAAAACTCATATATTTCACAAAATGATAACAAACTATTTATCATACATTTAATAATGAACCAAAAACAAAATTGTTATTACAAGATTAGATAATTTCCTAAAAAGAATAATTCTTTATTGAGGAGAAGGAATACATTAAATATCCAAAATTCAAGAGTAATAACCAATTTCTATATAGATCATTAAATAGAAAAATGTCCTTAAAATTCATCAAAATAATCCAAACATAGATTGAAACCCAAAATTCAAAAGTATTTGATCATATATTCTTCCACAATGAATCTTAATATTTATCTCCAAATAACGTAAACAACATTTAATATATAATACATAAAAGTAACAACCTAATCAAGTATTATCTATTATCAGTTATTCATTTCAATAAATAATCAAATCTCCATATTTACAAAATAAAAACATATAATATTCCATAATAAAATACAACCATTACTCCTCAACTGAGATCCCATAGTATTCTTATTTCCAAATGCATATTTTTTTGACCAAAAAAGTGATCACCTTATAAAATTAAATTTATCAATTAATCACCAAATCATTTTCATTTACTAAGAAAATAAATTTGATAAAACATATGTTCCCAAAATAAAAATATTCACAATCCATAAATAATTTAACTAAATAGAATAATTCATTCTAACCAAGGACTTCATGTAGGCCAGTCGTAGGTGATTAATTCATATCGCCCTTCGGTTTTTGGTTTGATTCCCACAGCATTGTCCAAATCGATGGTTGGTCACACTATTTCTCTGTCATCCTTTTTAAAAAACTATATAATTTTATAACATACCAAAAAATGAAATAAAATACTCAAAATAACCATATCATAATTTTTCATCAATGTTTATCTCATACCTCTCATTTTTCATCCCATATACTAATGACCCATAATTTCCTCTCTGGTGTATGTATTCAAAAATAACATTAGTCACCATAATATTTCTGATAATAATGCCTGAAAATGGATTTCTAATATATTAATCTTATGATATACCATAAAATAATAAACCCATGATGATATCCCTAACACTTAAAAATACATCTTAATGTCTGATGTTTTCTAAACCATCATATGATAATAAATATAATTATCCAAACATAAATGTTTAATAATCTAGTAGTATGTAGAAAATTTTATATTAATCAACATCAAGTATATTTTGTGATTTATAGCATTAGATAATTAGATGATAACGAATACATTTCAAAATATATATATGAAGAAGATACATCTACTCACTATCACATATTTTCCTCAAACTAATATTTTTAAAAAGAAACATTGTTCATTTCATGTATAAAAAATACAACTTTTCCTTGATATCATCCTTGACACTATTTATCATTAAGTCCAATGAAAAAAATTTAAAACCATGGAATGAAAATGTTTATAATTATGGGAGACATAAAGAATGAAAATTATTAGTCTTGGAAAAATATTTAAACCATGAATACTTTATCTTAAAGAATTAATTTTCACTATTATGAATTATTAAATACATTCAATGAATATAAGCTCATTTCATAGAATTTTTATATTAAAAATATCACCTAAAACCTATATAAAATATATAACATATAAAGGCATCTTGGGTAATAACCATACTAAAATGGAATGGCCATACATTCGACTGCCACACATATCACAAAATGGAATAACCATACAACCATCTTCTATACTCTTTTTATTAGAGGTTATAATGTAACCACCCATCCATGGTTTATCACAAAATCACCCATATTTGGATTATCATGTAACCACCCATCATTGGTTTATCACGTAACCACACGTCTTTGGTTTATCATGTAACCACCTGTCATTGGTTTGTCATGTTACTACCCATCAATTGTTTATGATGTAACCACTCATCATTGGTTTATCACGTAATCATATGTCAAATGTCCATGTACCATTATTTAATCATAACACATAAAATAATAATATTATCAAAATTTCACTCCTATCATTTCATTTTCAAACATAAAAAATCATTTTATGAAATTGAAATATTTAATCCATTTGAAAAACTATTTGATACATTTGATAAAATGAATTTTGACTCAATGTTTTGCATTCAACATTGAAAATTTTTACCCATTAAAACACTAATTCCAATATAAATAAACTCATAAAAAACTATTTTCAATACATGGTCATGAAATATAAAGTTTTATAATCATAAATCATTAAAACATTAAAAAGTATGTTTTTGATAAAGAGTTCCTTACCACATGAGAAACACGAGAATACAAATAATTAAATAATAACATTATAATAACAGTAAAAATCATGATAATATACTAATTCATGATATAACAAGTCAAAAGGGTTGTATATACAATTTATTGGACAATAAAGGTCCATTACATCAAGATATTCCTTAATGAATGGATATTGAGAAGAAATACCTTACATTGATCATATCATTAGATTAATGATAAATAAATGAAAAAAATATATTTGTGAAAAATATAAATACACCCATTATAAGTGTATATTTAGTTTAAAATAATCAGTGGTCACTCACACATATTATTCGAAAAACAAAACCAATGACATAGATATTTTACACAATAAATGGAAATTGAGTTAAGATTTCTCTTACATTGGGTCTGACTTGTCACATATAATAATTATCATCCTGAATAATAGACTTGGGTTAATTTATAATTTCTATATTAGATTTTTCATGTTTGTTTTACCTTTTTTTTCACGTATTACCTTGTTATAAAAATTACATATTTATTTATATTCATATCAGTAATTTTTTCGATATTCAGTACTTGTGTTGAAGATGAACATGTTTTGATATAAATTTTCCATTTGGAAAAAATTACATCATATCCAAAATAGTATTCATGAATGAAATATCGTATATATCCATTATATATGTTTTTATAATAGTCCATAACATTTTTATGAATGAAATGAAATGCACAGTTCCTATAGACTGTAGACTATACTTACACATGAATGATACGTTCATTTATTTTTCATATTAATTGAACGAAAACTGTATGATACATATGTATATTATAATTCTGGTATACTTTCTATGTTATTTATGTTAAATATATTAATTAAATACATCTTTTATATGTACCATGTATGGCATGAATGAGTCATATCACTTTGAGGGTGTGGAAGTCAACACATATACAAATGAAATTATCGTATTAACACACTACAAAAAGAATAAAGTTATAATGTAAATAAGATTTCTGAGGTATATAGACAATATAATGATAATATATATTATATATAAATAATTTTCCATCATAATGGCCACCATGGTATATTTTCGGAGAAAATAGAACAATCATCGTTTTGTGTGGTAGTAGTTCGCCTTACACAGAAATTTTATGTTTTATATCAATAAGATGGATGTCTCTGTCTGTTTGGGTGTAACACATAGCATAAAAAGATACATGTATATTGAGGATAATTGTGTTGTTTTTAAATACCATAAAAAATAGACGTTAGGGAGTTTGATAATGAAAATAAATAAAAGTATCTTGAGAGAAGACGTTACCTCTTAATTGAGTCACTCCAATATATTTGATTCAAAAGCTACCTTGGGTAGCATTTTCACATGGTGAGGCTTATAAGAGAATTGATGGATGTTTGAAACTTATTTGAGTATAATTTGAGCACAAAAATGAGTTTTCGAGGTGTGAGTATGTTGTTAGAGGTGGTTGATTTCAATAAGAGGGTGGAGGAAAACTTAAGGAAAGTATTGAAACATTATTTTACTATAAATTGATTTTAAATTCTATCGTCTCCAAAGTGATATATTTTGAGGTTAAAATTGGTACGGGTATAGATCCTATAATAAAATAGGTTTTATAAATGTTTATGTCACATATTTAACCTTATATTTTGGCTTTAACCCTTTGTTAAATAAATTTACTATTACCACACCTTCTTGTATTTTTTGAATTTTAGTTTAATATAGTTACTATAAAATGTCTACAGAACCTCAAGTGGATAATTAATAAAACAATTGAAATAGTCTAATTCATTTTCCCAAATAATATATTTTTATGACTATTATATCATTGAATAAAATATTATTGGCTTTAAAATGTCAATCATGTCAATTTAGACACTATTTAGTAATTGATTTTTGATAAGTCAATAAAAACATGAATCATTCCAAAAAACTACATTAACTCAAATATAAAATGTGTTAAACACCCAAAAAATTAGTTTATGGAATCAAAATGTTCAAATTTAATTTAAATTAATATTTATAATATCATTAATTTTAATCTTTCATTAATAAGTTAATCCTCGCATCATCATTGTGTCATAAATAATGTTATATATTTATTGTTAAAAAAATATAAATAAATTTCCATAATGTAGGAAATATTATTATACTTATAATTACTACTATTAGTAAAATTGGCCACATATATAACACTATATTAAAAAAAATTTGTAAAAAGATACATTATTATGTTATATTTTTCTTTACATTAAAACAATTATTATAACATGTCCTTATCTCACCCAAGTGGCTTTATGGGGACCTAAAATAAACCCAATGATGCTCATGGTCATCCATATTAAATCCAATTGGATTATTACACATGATAGGGTTGTTTTATATAATTATAATATTAATTGTTTCCCTTATTTAATTGATATATCGATTAACCATGTAAATAAATGTAATTAATGAAGTTACTATTCATAATGTCCAAAAAAAGGGGCATGTTTACATAATTTGGACCTTATGATCAAAAATATGGAATCTATATCTACAAACTCGTTACACATAACTAGCCTTAATTATTTGAATATTAATTCTCATTTTCAAAATGACAAAATAGTTTTTTAAAAAGTAATAACCATCAAATTATTGACGAGTGTTTATATGAAATTTTAATTTGAATTATTTAAAATGAACAAATTGTATTTTATTTTAGAAACATAATACTATTAAAAAATAAAACCTATTAAAAGGAAAATCTATCTATATAAAAAAATTAGACGAAATGGTAGTTTTGAATTAAAGTCCACCATGTTTCAATATTCATTAACAATGTATTTTATCCCAAAAATAATAAAATTCAAAAAAACTAAATTTTTTTCCTTATTATAAACAATAATTTTAATTTTTCAAATATATCATATAAATGTGACAGAAAGTCAATTTTAAATTGTCTATCCATTAGAAGGTGTTAAAACAGATTTTTTTTGAAAATTACTTCTTTTATCTTAAAAATTGAATTTGTTCATATATCATATATAGAAAACATATAAAATGAATTTTAAAAATTAAATTGAATATATATCTTATAAAAATCCATAAAGATTGATATGATTTTATAAACATAATTATTCACATTTAAATAGGTTTTCATTAGAGTGAATCCTTTATAATCAATTGGTTTTATATCCATTTGTAATAAATTTGATAGCCAAATAATCATTATATAAACATCTTTAATCCATATTTTTAATTTTTTTTATTCAATACATTATTTCCATTTAATGGCTAGGTAATAATGGTATCAATAAAATAATAACATTTAGTAGTATGTTAGGATCGATGTAGCATAACATATACATTATTGAACAAAATGATTAATTCATAAAATATGGGTTGTTACTTAATCCCCCACCACATTAATAAATTTCATAAATAAAAATTTTAATTTCAGGTTAATAACTATGGTATGAATTTTTAAAATACCTTTATTTTGGACCCACATCGAAAAAGGGTAAATAAAACATCCACATTAAATGATTGAAAGTGAAGTAAAAATGTCACCCAAGATAAATCAAACTATGGATACATGTAAGAATACATGGATATGGAAGAAAAAAAATATGTTTTATGTTTTTATGGAGAGTGATAGAAATAATGATCAGGAGAAATTTAAAAGTCAAAAAACCACAATCTATTGATGGGTTAAACGTTATTTGAATTCATAGTAGGAAAAGTAAATGGAAAACTTTTTTGTTGTAGGATCCATTTCATAAATTTGATTAATTATTTTACTACATAGAATAAGAACATAAGGAAATATGCATAATTGAAATTTTGAGTATCATCTGTAAATCAATTTTCACCAAACACTCATCTTTTTCTTCAAATGATGAGAAATCATGATTAATTTTTCATGTCTGAAGCTCTATAATCCACTTATAAAATCCCATATATTATAAAACTTTTTAACTATATATTTCTCATACATTTTCTAATTAACCTAAACCAAAATGGTTAATACACGATAACATAAGTTCCCAAAAATATTAATCCTTAATGAGGAGAGGGAGTAAATTAAATATCCAAAATTCAATTTTAATACTCAAGTTATACATAAAAAATTCCATTTAAAATGTCTTTAAAATTCACCAAAATAATGATAACTATGATTGAAACCAAAAAGTTATAATTATTTGATCACATAGTCTTCCACAATGAATCTTAACAATTATCTCTTAATAACATAGACTACTCATATAGATTCATAATTCAAATTAACTAACGTAATCCCATATTCTCTATTATAGGTTAATCATTTCCATAAATAATCAAACCACCGTATGTCCAAAATAAAAACATTGAATATTCCATAATAAAATTCAACCATTAATCCTCAACTGAGATCCCATAGTATTCTACTTTCCATATGCATATAATTTTACCAAAATAGTGAACATAATCTAAAATAAAATTTATCACTCAATCACTAAATCAGTGTCATGTACCAAATATATGAATTTGATAAAATATAATTTCCCAAATTCAAATTATTCTTAATCCATAAATAATTTAACTAAATTGTATATGTCTTACTTACAAAGGTCATCTTGTAGGACAGTGGTAGGTGATAAATATTATTTGCATGTCGGTTGTGGGTTTGATTCTCACAGCTTTGTTTGAAACGATTGTTTAACACAAATTCTATGTGATGTCACTTTTTCAAAAACTATATAATTTAATATCATTCCAACAAATGTCATAAAATCGTCAGAAATAACCATAAAATATTTTTTCTTGAATTTTTATCTCATACCTAACATTTTTCATCCCAAATACTAATAACCCATATTTTATTTTAATGTGATTTTCTCCAAAAATACCATTAGTCACCATAATAATTGAGATCATAAAGCCAAAAAATTGGTTTCTAAGACATTAAAATTAGGATATACCTTAAAATTATAAACCCATCATGATATCCTTAACCCCTAATAAAAAATCCCTTGGTTTGAAGTTGTTTAATCCATCCTCTGATACCAACTATAATTCCCAAAACATAAAAGTTACATAATAAAGAGGTAAGTCAATAATATGACATTAATTCAATTAAAAATAATTTTCAGGATTAGAGCATTAGATAATTAGATCATAACTCATAAATTCCTGCTTAAATAAAACAAGTATACAATTCATCACACTATCAAATTTTTTCATAAAACAAAACTTTTTAAAAATAAATGTTGTTCGTTTCATGTTTAGACAACACGAAATTTCCATGATCACATACTTCACTATATTAATATTTATGTCCAATAAAAACATTTAAAATCATTGGATGATAAAAAATTATAATTATTGGAGACATAATTAATGAAAACTTTTAGTCTTGTAAAAAAAATGTAAACCATGAATACATTACTATAATGTAATATTGTTCACCTTTATGATTTATGAAATACACTTCAATGAATATAAGCTCTTTTATAATCATTTTTGTAATATAACTATCCCCAAAAAATCCCATATAGAGAAACATATAACATATAAAGGATACATGGGTAATAACAATAATTAATTGTAATGACAATACATTCTACTTCCACACATATCAAAAAATGGAATAGCTATACAAATGACTTCCATACCCAATGCGTTATAGGTTATAAAGTAACAACACATCCAGGTTTTATCACAGAACCACCCATATTTTGGTTATCATGTAACCACCTGTCGTTGTTTTATTATATAACCACCATCATTGCTTTATCACATGACCACCTGTAATTATTTCATCACGTTACCGCCCATCATTGGTTTATCATGTAACCACCCATTATTTGATTATCAAATAATCCCCTTTCAAATGTCCATTTACCATTATATAATCATAACACATAAAATATTACAATTATCAACATTTCAATCATAACATTTATTTTTAAATCATAAGAAATAAATTAATGAAATTGAAATATTAAATGAATTTGTAAAATTATTTGAAACATTTGATAAAAATATTTTTGACTAAATGTGTCACATTCCACTTTAAAACATATAACACACTAAAAAAAATCATGTCCATATTAATAAATTAAAAAAAAATATTTCTAAAACATGTACATGAAATAAAAGGTTTTATAAAAATTAATAATTAAAACTTTAAAAATGATGTTTAAGTTAAAGAGTCCCTTACCACATGAGAAAAACATGAATACAGATCATTAGGTAATAACATAATAAACATTATAGATAATTATAATATACAAATTCTTGTTATAAAGAGTCAAAAGGGTTGCATATGCACATTATTAGATAATAAAAGGGCATAATATCAAAATATTTGCTAATGATATAAGATTGAGACTAATTTTTTACAAATATTATATCATTAGATTAAGGTTAAATAAATGATATAAATATGTGTGAGAAATATAAATACACCCAATAATAGATTATATTTAATGTAAAACAATCAGATATCATTCATATATATTCTTGGAAAAAATAATACCAATGTCCTGGATATTTAACATAATGAATGAAAATGGAGTAATGATTTACCTTACCTTGAATCTAACTCATCACATAGAATAGTTATGTTCCGTTATAATAAAAATAAAATAATCTAAAATTTCTGGAGAAAATTTTTCATGTTTATTATTCCTTTTATATTACATATTTACATGTTTTATAATTTTCATAATTATTTATGTTCATATCAATTGTTTTGTCGATATTTCGGTACTTGATTCGAAAATGAACTTGTTTTGATGTAGATTTTCCTTGCGGTCAATATTTCATAATCTAAAATATATTATTAATTCTTTAAATGTCATATATATCATGTATAAATGAATTTAGAATACTCTATAACATTTGTAGATAATAAATAAAATGCATAATTCATGTAGACGACAAGTCGTACGTATGCATGGACGCTACCTTGATTTCAATGTCATATAAAAGGAATGAAAATTAAATTATACATAGGTATATTATAATTACATTATAATATATATGTTATATATCCTACCAAATTTCATTAACTAAATCCTTTATATGTTCCATGTATGGAATGAATGAGTCATATCACTTTGAGGGGGTGGTAGTCCACAATTCTAGAAATGAAATTATCATATATACATATTATAAGAAGAATAAAGGATCTTTGTAAATAAAAAATATAGAAGAATATAGTAAATATAAATATAATATATTTAATATATGAAGAAATTTCCATCATAATGAACACCATGAGAGGACATAGGTGAAATTTGAAAAATCCTCGTTTCGTGAGGAAGTAGTTCGTCGTCCACAAAAACAATGAGGTCTATATCATATAGATAGAGGTGTGTTTATGTTTATGTTTAAAATATAGAATAAAAACATCATAGTATATTTCAGAAAATTTATTTGGCATAAAATAATGGAAAAAAGGAAGGTTAGAGGTTTGGAGACAGAAAATAAATGAACAGAGTTTGAGAGAAGATGTTACCTCTAAATTGCTTAACACCATTTGATTGTAACCAAAATGATTCCGTAGTTTGTTTATTCCAATGGAAATTATTATAAAAAAAATGATATATTTTGGGTTCCTATTTGAGCATAATTTTTTCTAGACAATGGGATTTTGAGGTTTGAGTATGTTGGTAGAGGTGGGGTCCCTTTATAAGAGGGAGGAGAATCACTTTAGGAAAGTCTTGAACTGTTATTTTATTATAAATTGATTATCAAATTATAAAAGACAATAAGTGATATATTTATAGGATAATATCGTGATGGGTTTAAATCCTCCCAAATATTAGGTTTTATACATGTTTAGGTCACAGGTTTATCACTATCTTTTGTATTTATCCATTAGTTAGATAAATTAGCTCTTACCATGTATAATTGTATTTTTACTATACTATCCCAGTTTTTGGAAAGGTATGTTTTTGTGGTGTTTTTGGTTTAACCCTTTGTTATTGGGACATTAAAATGTTTCCAGAAATTTTTAGAAGCCTTGGGGGTGTTCCGGGGGCTCGGGGCAAGGAAGAAATAAATCTGGGCAAGACAGGCCAGGGCGCACGACCTGTGCGTGGCCAGCTAAACCGTGCAGCCTACCCAAGCTAAACAATGCGACCCTTACTCCTCTAGATAGAATAATCCACACGGTTTGCGCACAGTTTTCCAAAGCATGTGGATAAACGTGTGACCCCTCATCCTCCGGACAGTGGCATGCACACGTTTTGTGCACGGTTTGCCAAACCGTGCAGACAAACCGTTCGGCCACATAAAATTGGAAAAAATTACTTGTTTTCCTCTCCGGGATTTAAATCCCCAACTTGGGATTTTCTACTCCATTCATCCCTCTCATCCCTAGGATTAACCAAATCACCCAAGATCTCTAAGAGGTCGATTTCCCTCATTTTAAGGCATTTAGAGCAGTGTTGGTTGCAGATTGAAGCTCCGGGAAAGGCTAATCCCATCCTTGCTTCTCTGTTTGTTTTAGGGTTTTTTCTTTTCTCCCTCTCGTTCCAAATCTCTAAAAGCCTAACTTTTTGGTGAGTTTTAGGTTGAAGCTCCAAAGGTTTGTTTAATTGAGTTCTACGGACTCGATTGAGAGTGCGTTCAGCCGAGGTTTCGAGGTAGGTAGTCTATAAAGCTATATCCCATGGTTATTTGTGTAGTTGTGCATGTTTAGTTGTGTTCTTGTTTTCCTTTGGTTATGTTTTGATTAACCAAGGCATGTTTGGTAATAATGGTGTTTAAAATGGTAAATGGGAACCCTCACGATCACCGCGGGATGTGTTAGGATTGACCTGACCTAATTTATGTCCATCCATGGGATGTGCCGGCGTTTCCTGGGTTTAGGGATTGTTATTAAACAAGTGAACTTGTTATAATGAATTGTCAAGCCCATGATAAATATGTTGGCATGAGCGGTTGACTCATGAAATTGATAAACGAGTTAAATGGGTTAATGTGTAAAATGATTAAATACCATAATGGATAGGTTATGGGTCTAGTGCTAAATTATTAGTGATTTAGGAATAACACCTGGGAATTGGGTGAATTGTTAAGTAATTTGAAATGGTAATATGTTAATGGGTTAAGGAATAATGTGAATTCCCATGTGGGTTGTTTTGAATAGTGTTTGGCGAAGGGAATTGGTTTGGATGGTTGATGGTTAATAATATATATAAGAATGTGCACATGGCTTCATAGAGTGGGGTATGACATGAGGATCTACGCCCACAGTTTGAGCTGAGACATAGGTTCTAAACACCACCCTAAATGAATGTGTTAGGAAAGTGGACTAAGGGTCTATTCTCCCAATGGTTTCATCTACCCAGATTGAGGCTTCAAGGAGAGGTTATGTTTTCTATGAGGGGGTTAGTCCATGTGAGATAGGATAACTGTGTATTTACCATCTTGCACATGATTGTTGGCCTTAGAACCATGTAACTTAATGCGTGTGATTAACCAATGGAAATTTGATGAAATTATAAATGATGATAAATGGTGTGAATGAATGGTAATGGAAGTGGAAATGGATTGACCCTGAACCTGTTAATGGAACCTTAATTAACTACTTGGTAATTATCATTCATATTCCATTTGCACGCACTACCTGTTCATAATGGATATTTTGTAGACACCGTTGGTGGTGGCCTACTGAGTTGTATTCCCACCCTGATCGGGCCGCCATTGGGTACCAGATAAGTCTTCATGTTTGCAGGTCAAGAGAAAGGAAAATTTCATTGCTAGACAGTGAGTGCTCATGGGTATCAATTGGTGGATGATCCAGGATTGGAGTTGGGACCATTTAGGGGATTTTGGTTGTTGTATTAATTCAGGGATTTGGTTTACTCTTGCACATATAGTACGACATAGTCTATTTATTGTTGGAAATGATTGTTATGCATGTTCCGTGTATATTGGTTATTGTTTCAACTATTTTGTTTATTTAGGTTGTGGCTTACTCTGATAAAAAATGGGGTATAGTCTCACCACTGGACTCCATAGACCCCCACTGCTAGTCGGCAACCTTTGGCGTATGGGGAGGCGCACTTAAGGTCATGTAACCACCCAGCTCTGAGCACCGGTTTAGTGGCTTCTGGGTCGGGGATGTTACAAAGTGGTATCAAAGGAGGTATTTATTCTCCCTCTCCGTGGTCTTGTTATTTCGGATCGGTAGCCAAGGGATTAGACATGTCGTGCCTTGGTAATGAGCTCTTGCATGGGAGTATCTTACCAATGTACGAGGGATACCCAAGTAACCCTGGAATGGAATTGTTGTTTTTGGTTGTGTGTTGTTACAATTGGTGATATTTCATCGTTGGGTGATGCACATGTGGTTTGATGTGACTGTCTTATGATATATGGATCGTGGCCTTAACATCATGAGGATTTGCATTCATGAATCATTTTTAGGCACCTAGGGAGATATGTGACTTGAATTGTGTTAGGAACACGCACATGGTGGGTGTGTGAGGCAAGAAAGTAGGGTGCATCATGCATTTCTTGAAACCAAGAAATTATGAGAAGAATGAAATGAAACAAGTGGGTAAAAGATGTTTAATGAAATAATCGGGTTTGAAATAAATTGTAAAATGTTGTTCGGTTAGTATATGAAATGGGTTTTTGTAGCTAGTAAAGAGATTTTAATGGAGTCATGAATGTTTATGGTATGCGTTCTAAAATCTCGTGCTTGGCACTATAGAGAAATGCCACCATGACATCGGTTACCAGCTGGGAAACGAGAGGATGTTGCTAAGAACACTCCTACAGTAGAGGAGCATGAAAATGTGGTGATTAATGAAGGTAGAGAAGACTAGTTCTCATAGAACATGGCTCACCTTATGTAGATGATGGATCGGGACCCAGGGTGGGACTCACCAAGTATGTTTGAGCTGACCATGGTGTTCCAGCTGCATCACCCTCCAACCTTCACCGGAGAGGGTGAGATAGAATTCGGGGAGTTCTGGTTAGAGTATGTCCAGATTATACTGGACCATCTGGAGACCTGTGTGGAAAAGCATGTTGAAGATGGCCTCTTATATGTTATAGGGCCAGGCTAGGCGTAGGTGGGACATTCAGGCTAAAATCGAGCAGGCTGAGGGAATGTCGTGGATGATTTTTCAAGAAATGTTTCTGGAGAATTTCTACCCAGAGACATTGAGATAGGAGTGGGCTACAGAGTTTGTGATCCTGAATTAGGGATTTCTATCGGTGATGTACTATGTTAGTCGGTTCACTGATTTGAGATGTTTTGTCCTAGTGTTAGTATGGGATGAGGCATCAGTAGCAAAGCGTTTCCAAGATGGGATGAGACCTGAGATCAGGTCTCAAGTAAACATATTCCACTTGAAGAGGATCACAGTGGTAGTAGATCAGGCACTGATCTAGGAATTAATCTTGATGGGAGCTTCGGGTAGTGGTCTTGTGGTGCCAGCGGGACAAATGAGCGGTGCAACTACCGAAGGTCAGAAACGATGCCATGAGAGCTAAAAACTTGGTGGAATTAAAAAATGTTGCTATAAGAGAGGGCCATCCTCGCAAAGTGGAAATCAGGTGTTCTGATATCAGTGTGGTAGGTCGGGACATATGCATGGTTAGTGTCCTCGACCTCCAGTTGAGTGCCGTTCGTGCGGCGTGATGACACTTGTGTAGAAGTTCTACAGGAAACCTCAGTAGGGGGCAAGTATGATGTTGGAAGGTAGGTACCAGACATGGGAAGGGGATTAGTTACCCCGTATCAGGAAAGAAATTGGAGCTCCACGAGCCGTACTGGTAGGAGCTGTGGACGAGGAACTACAGGGTAGGATCACTCATGCCAGCAGGGTAGTGCAGCGCATGGAATTTAAGATGTGGCCCAAGGTAGAGGGGTAGGTCAGTTGCAGGCAGTTCAGTTTGCGCCTAGTGGTGGCAAGGCTGGACCTTCGACTGTTCGAGGTATGATCCTTATAGATTATACTTCTTCTAGTGTGTTTTTTTGACACAGGTTCCACACACTATTTTGTCTCTTCTCAACATGTGGTAGAGCTGGGATTACCTGGGGAGAGGTTGTGTGGAGTTATGTCGATTGACACTCTTTTAGGGGTGGAGGTTGAGGATATCAAGCAATGCAAGGGGTGTGACTTTGAATTTGGTGGGTATCATTTTTTATGGGGTTTTTTCATTATCAAGATGTTAGGGTTTGACCGCATCTTTGGAATGGATTGTTTGGTGTTGTATTGGGTGCATATAGACTGATATCCTCATAGAGTATCATTCAGGTCGCTTGAGGGTGATGCTTATGTCTACCGTGGCGAATGGGATGTTTAAGCAGGGTGTGTAGGACTATTTGTTCAGTGGTTTAATGGACTCACAACTCAAGTAGAATGTCTCATGCCTGTTGAAAAAGAAGGAGGAGAACAATCTGTCTTTCCTCCCGTGGTGGATCGGTTTCCGGATGTGTTTCCTTAGGATTTCTCGGAGTTGCCACCCGAGAGGGATGTTGAGTTCACGATTGAGTTGCTACTGGGAGAGGAGCTAGTTTCAATTCCTCCATACCGAATGGCACTGATAGAACTCCAGGAACTGAAGTATTATCTTGAGGAGTTAGAGAATAAGGGGTTTATCTATCCTATTATGTCATCGTTGGGATCTCCCGTTCATTTTGAAAATAAGTTTGATAGGTCATTGAGGTAGTGTGTTGACTATCAAAGGTTGAATTAGATGACAGTGAAGAATAGGTACCCTCTTCCAAGAATTGATGACATTTTTGATCAGTTGAGGGGTGCATCAGTGTTTTATAAGATTGATCTATGTTCTGGTCAACACCAGTTGAGGGTGAGGTCTTCCGACATATCACCGACAACTATTCAGAGTCGGTACGAGTTGTTTGAGTTTGTGGTAATGCCTTTCGGCATGACCAATGAACCAGCGGTGTTTATGGATTGGATGAACCAGATCATTCATCCCTATCTATATCAATTCCTGGTTGTCTTTGTTGATGATATCATAGTGTACTTGAAAACTCATGACGATCATGTCAAACTTCTTGACATCATCTTGGGTACGATAAGAGAGCAGCAGTTATACGCCACACTATCAAAGTGTCAATTCTGGATAGGTGAGGTTAATTTTCTGAGTCACTTCATCTTAGAGTTAGGTGTGTCAGTGGATCCAGATAATGTTTAGTCAGTTGTATCTTGGGAGTAGCCCACGAGTGTTTATAATTTTCGGAGTTTTCTTGGTTTGGCCAGGTATTACCGAAGGTTCATTTAGGATTTCTCTCACTTGGAAGCACCAATATCGGGATTGACCGAGAAAGGAATCAGTTTCAAGTTGTCTGAGGCCTGGGAAAATTCCTTCCAAGATTTTAGGAATCGGTTGATGACTGCACCTATCCAGATCTTACTTGAGAAGGATAATAAGTACATCGTGTTTTGTGATGCGTCTATAATCAGACTTGGGGCTGTGTTGATGCAGGGTGAGTGGGTTGTGGCTTATCAGTCAAGGTAGTTGAGACCCCATGAGCAGAACTACCCCCACTCATGATCTTGAGATGGTTGCAGTGGTTTATGCCTTCATGTACTGGAGGCACTATATTTTTGGAGAATGGTTTATTATGTTCACTGACCATAAGAGTTTAATGTACATCTTCTCACAGTGGGATGTGATTCTTCAGCAGCGAAGGTGGGTTGAATATTTCTAGTCTTTTGACTATGATTTTGTGTACACACCAGGGGAAAAAAATATTGTTGCTGATGCTCTGAGTAGGAATGTTCAGAATCAGGTGGTTCAAGAATCCAGTATCTAGTGGAAGGTGATTTCTTTGTTTGCATAAATGCACCTAGAGGTGCACGAGTAGAATGGTCAGGTCACACATTCTTCCTTAACAATGGAGTCGATACTTTTGAGTCGAGTTAAAAAAAGGTCAGCTTGATGATCATTAGTGTTTGAACATGATGGAAAAGATTAAAGGTGGGGAGCTACCTTTTGTATGGGTTGTCGGCGCAGACGGTGTTGTTCGTGTTCATGAACGTGCGGTTGTTCCAAATTGTGTGCGAGAAGAGTTGATGCGATATTTCCAAGCGTCAAAGTGGGAAGTGCGTCTTGGTTTGACCAAGATGTTCCATGACCTCTGATGGCAGTTTTGGTGGCATGTAATGAAGAAGGATGTTGTGAGCTTTGTGGCACAGTGCCATACCTGTCAGCAGGTGCAGGCCGAGCGTGGTTTGTTGCATCTATTGACCATTCTGTAATGGATGTGGGATAATGTAACAATTTATTTTTTCATGGGTCTTCTGAGGATGCCAAAGAATAATGATGAAATATGGGTGGTTGTGGATGGGTTAACGAAAGTGGATTATTTCTTACCGATTCCAGAGACCTTTACAGTCAACTAGTTGTGTGAGATGTATGTTCAGGAGATAGTGTGGTTGCATGGGGTGCTGCGGACCATAGTTTCGGACCAAGACCCCCATTTCACACCTCATTTATGGAATGGATTGCATAAAGTTCTTGGTATGCAGGTGTTTTTGAGTATGAATTTCCACCCGCAGACAGACAGGCAGTCGGAACGTATGATCCATGTGTTGGAAGACATGTTAAGAGCTTTTGTATAGGAAATTGGTGGTTCTTGGGAGAGACACCTATCATTAGTTGATTTTTCCTACTACAATAGTTATTAGGCTACAATTCAGATGGCACCATTTGAGGTGCTTTATGGGAGACCATGTAGATCTCCGTTGTGTTGGCTAGAGGTCGGTGAATCTGAGTTGTTGGGGCCAAGTCTCATGCAGGAGACTTCAGAGAGAGTTATGTTGATCTGGAAGCGAATGGATATGGCTCAGAGTAGGCAGAAGTCATATGAAGATTGGAGGTGTAGACCTATTGATTTTGGGGTCGGTGATAAAGAGTTCCTTCTATTGTCTCCAAGGTTGGGTCACCGTCAGATATGAGAGCAGGGTTAGTTGGCACCCAGTTCTGTGGGTCCTTTTGAGATTGTGGAGAGAATCGGACCAGTGGCTTGCTGATTGGCTCTTACATAGTGGTATGGTGGGATACATGAGGTTTTTCATGTGTCGTGGCTTTGACGGTATCACCCTGACCCATCTCATGTGGTTGATGTTGAGGATGTGGATCTTGAGGCTGATGCGTCCTTTGAGGAGCATCCAGTTTGTGTGGTGGATCATAGTTAAATGGTCTTGTGAGGCAAAGTTGTTCCATTAGTTTGAGTACTATGGCAGAATGGGAATGTTTAGGAATAAAATTGGGAGTGAGAATCGGAAATGCGGGCTTAGTGGCCTGAAATCTTCTCTTCGGTGGATCAATGAGGCTTGGAAACTTGGCTCAAGGACGAGTCGTTATAAGGTGGGGAGGTTGTAAGATCCCAATTTTTTAAAGGTATGTTTTGGTTTTGTTATGGGTTTAAAACTTTCTTTTTGGGATTTTAAAATGTTTTCTAAAAGTGTGAGAGGCCTTGGGGGTGTTCTAGGGGCTCAGAGAACAGAAGAAAAGAAATCTGGGCAAGATAGGCCAGGGAACACGGCCTTCGCACGGCCAGGTAAACCATGCGGCCTGCCCTAGATAAAATGTGTGACCCTTCCTCCTATAGATAGAATCATGCACATGGGTTGTGCATGTTTTTCCAAACCATGCGACCCCTCTTCCTCCATACAGTGTCTTGCGCACGATTTTTCAAACCGTGTGGATAAACCATGTGGCCACTTAAAGTTGGGAAAAATTAGAAGTTTGCCACTCCGGGCTTTTAAACCCTAACACAGGATTTCTGTCTCCATTCCTACCTCTCCAACCTAGCACGAACCAAATCTCCCAAGATCTCCAATAGGTCGATCTCCCTAGTTTTTAATGCATTTAGAGTGTTGTTGGTTGCGGATTGAAGCTCTAGGTAAGGCAAATCCCATCCCTGCTTCTCTTTTTGGATTAGGGTTTGTATCTTCCCTACCTCTCACTCTGAAGCTCTAAAACCCTATCTATGGGTGTGTTTTAGGTTGAAGATCCAAAGGGTGGTAGGATCGAGGTCTAAGGACTCGATTGAGAGTGTGTTCAACCTCGGTTTTGAGTTAGGTGGTCTAGAAATCAATATCCCTTGGTTATTTGGGTATTTGTGCATGTTTAGTGGTGTTCTTGTTTTCCTTGGGTTATGTTTTGAATATCCATGGAATTTTTTGAAATAATGGTGTTTTAAATGGTAAATAGGATCCCTCACGATCTCCATGGGATGTGTCGAGATTGAGATGACCTAATTTACAGCCATCCATGGGATGCACCGACTTTTCCCAGGTATAGGGATTTTTATTAAACAAGTGACCTAATTGTAATGAATTCTCGAGGCCTCGATAAATATATTGGCATGAATGGATGACCCATGGAATTGATAAACAGGTTAAATGGGTTAATGTGTAAAATTATTAAGGACCATAATGAATAGGTTATGGGTCAAGTGCTAAATGATTAATGTGTTAGGCACAACACATGGGAATTTTGTTAATGGTTAAGTGATGTGAAATGGAAATGTGTTAATGGGTTATGGAATAATGTGAATTCCCATATCATTTGTTGTGAATAGTTTTTGTAGAAGGTAAATGGTTTGGTTGGTTGGTGGTTACTTATAAATATAAGCATGTGCACATGGCTTTGTAGAGTGGGGAATGACATGGGGATCTACGCCCACGGGTTGATCTAAGACTGAGGTTCTAAACTCCACCCTATATGCATTGGTTATAAAAGGGGTATGATGTTTTATTCTCTTAATGGTTGCATCCACCCGGACTGAGGATTCATGGTGAGGTTATGGTTTCTATGAGGGTTTAGTCCTAGTGAGATAGGATAACGATGTGTATACCCTCTTGCATGTGATTTTCGCCCTTAGACCAATGTAACATAATGTTTGTGATTAACCCATGGAAATGTGACTAAATGGTAAGTGATGATAAATAGTGTGAAAGAATGGTAATGGAAGTTGAGGTGGCTTGACTCTGAACATGTTAATGTCACCTTACTTAATTATGTGGTAATTAACATTTATATTCAATTTTCATGCACTACCTGTTTATAGTGGATATTTTGTTGACACTGTTGGTGGTGGCCTACTGAGTTGTACTCACACCCTACTCAGGCCGCCATTGAGTACCCGAGCATAATTCATGTTTGTAGTTTAGGAGAAGGGCCAAGGTCCTTTCTAGATAGTGAGTGGACATTGGTAGCACATGGTGAAGGATCATGACTTGGAGTCGGGACCATTTTGGGGATTTTGGCTGTTGTATTTATTTGGGGCTTTTGTTTACTCTTTCACTTGTAGTATGAAATGGAATATTTTGTTGGAAATGATTGTAAGGCATGTTCTGTGTTTATTGGTTATTGTTTCCACTATTTGGATTATTTCTATTGTGGCTTACTCTGATAAAAATGGGGTATAGTCTCCCCACTTGACTTCGTAGACCCCTACTGAAAGTTGGAAGCCTTTGGCGTACATAGAGATGTGATTAAGGTCATGTAACCACCCGGCTCGGAGCACCGATTTAGTGGCTTCCGGGTCGCAGTTGTTACATTTACACTATATGGTAATTATTGTCACAATAAAATGAAAATAGAATCTCAGGGGGATAATTAATGATATTTTTAACACAGAATATGTTATTTGGAAAAATAATAATTTTTTTGTCTCTTATATAATTTAATAAAAAATTATTTGTTTTAAAAACTCATTTATATCAATTATGAAACTATTATGTAATTGATATATGTTAAAGTCATACATACATGACGTATTATAAAAATTACATTAATTCAATTATAACATGTCAGAATCACTAATAAAATTACATTATGGAATAAAATATTCAAAAAAATATATATATTAATATTTTGAATACCATTTATTTTAATCTATCCATAATAAGGAAATCATTTCATCATTATTTTATCATAAATAAATTTATTTATATTAAAAATAAAAATTATAAATAAATTACTATGAGGTTAGAAATATTTTTTATCTTTCAAATTATTAGTTTTAGTTGACGATATCAGTTATATAAACAAATATCAATACTTATTTAGTAAAAAGATACATGATTATGTTATATTTCCCTTTATATAAAAATAATCATTATAACATGTAATTATCACACCCATGTGGCTCCATGGGGTCCTAAAATCGACAATTATTTTCTAATGGTCATCTATATCTTATTCAATAGGATTAGAATAAATGTTAAGATAGTTTTATATTATTATAATATTATTTTTTTCCATTAATTATGTAATTATCTCATTAATCATGGTGAATAAAAAAATTATTGAAGTCATTATTCATAATGTCCAGTAATAAAAGGGAAATATTTACATAAATGGGATCTTATGATTGAAAATATGGAATCCATTTTTAAAAATTCAAAATTTTGTAGTTTCAGTAATTAATTTAAAATAAATTCTCATTGTCAAAATGATAAAACATGTTTTTAAAGAGTAAAAACCATAAAAAGATTGACATGCATCTATATCTAATTTAAATTAGTTATTCTTTCCAATGACCACGGTTGGATGAAATGATAAAAACTTATTCCAATAAAACATTAAAAAAACTAAATGAAATTTTTATCTATAAAAAAAATTAGATGAAAAGACAATTTGAAATTAAAATCTAGTATTTTTTAAAATTCATTAAAAATGAATTTTATCAAAAAAATACAAAAATTAAACCAATATAAATTTATATTTCCCAATTATAAAGAATATATATAATTTTTAATATAGAAAATATATATGTGAAATGTCGTTTTAGAAAGGGTTCTCCACCAAAAGTCTGTAACAATCTGTTTTAAAAAAAATTATTTTTTCATCCTAATTTTTTTGTTTGTTGCCATATCATATCTTGAAAACATATAAGATGAATTATAAACATTGCATTGAATATATAAAATTTTAAAATCCATAAATTGTGGTATGATTTTATAAACACCATTGTTCACCTTTTAATAGGTATTCATTAAAACACATCTTATTTGTTTAATTGGGTTTTATTGACATTTCTAAAATATTTAGTACCAAATGAATAATTATTTAAAAATGTAGAAACCATAATTTTATAATTTAGTTTATACTATTCATTCCCTCAATTCCAATGGCTAGGATGTAATGATAACAATCAAAAAATAATATTTAGTTGTTTGTTTATGCTCATTGTAGCATATCATGTATGATATTGAACACAATATTTTATTCATAAAAGCTGGGATGTTACAATAAATATGTTGTGGGGAAAAATAAAAATAAAGGATGATTTTAGAGAAAAGGAATAAATATATATGAGGAAAATATTTTTTAAAATGAAAAATATCTAATTATGGGAAAAAGGTATATTTTGAAGGATGAACCTTATTCAAAAGATAAAAATAATTTCACAAAGGAAAATTAAAACAATGAATCATGTTGGATGCAAATGAAAAAATTAAAAAAAAAACTAAGAAGAAGGGATATTATAATGAAATTTTACATAAAAGGAAGAACAACCATAAAGGAAACAATTCATAAAAGATGAATGTTATGGGGGTCATATATGAAATAATTTTTGAAATAAAGGTTGAAATTTTTGTGAACCATGAAAGTGAAATATTATTGAAATATTGAATATGAATATGAATTTGTATGTGAATGTTAAAAATATAACATTAAACATATAATGTTTTTAATATCTAATTACATATAAATACTCCAGTAAAAAATTTATTTGGAAGAGAATAATGTATTGTTTAAAAATTATATTGTGTAGAAAACAATCATTGGACAAAGTGGGATTTCATTAAGTAGTTAAGAAGAATTAATCATATTGTGAAGGATTTATTTGGAAAGAACAGTTTTTTGAATGAATTGGAATGTAATCATTTTATTGTAAATATACTACAAGGAATAATAAACCATGTAGAAATTATGTGAAATAATACAAAACTCTTAAATTTCCCAAAATTTTCTACCTCAATGAAATTTTACATCCATACTTACATAGAATATATTTTATATAGATTAGAATTATAATGGAAAAATCAAACACTATAAAGGGAAGTTAATATATTTAATGAAAAATGGGATTCATGTAACACCAATGTTATAATGAAGCAATTTAGATCTTATTTAAATAATATGGATATTCTTATACCAGGTAGTGTGTTAACATTGGTTGTGAGGAAGTTTGTTTCATAGATATATTTCCTTTTAAATAATGAGAATCATGATTACACTTAAATGATGTAAAAAATAGTTATCTCTGGCGATTTTTTTTACAATGACACATTTGTTTTTTTGATCCTTAGACATATGCTGGTAGGAGTGATCAATGTTAAATTAATAAGTGTCCATCATAAATTAATATTTTTGATACATTTATTGCGAAATGGGGGTATGTTTTTTTCATTTCATATGGACAAGATTAGGTGTGTAATTTTTTTAAACATCCATAACCTTATTTATTCCCCCCCCCCCACCAACCCTATATTGATTTCCATAGTCTGGGACCAATATAATTAGTATACTAACATGGTTTTACCTAACCCATTCCCACTCCAAAACCTCAGCTAAACCATATATTAAATATAAGTATTATTTATTAATATAAAATACTAAAGAATAAAATAAATGGACACTAACCGAAAAATAACACTTATATTATTATATGTATAGAAATCATTAAAATGGAAATGTTATTTGTAAAATTCATACAACAGGTCATGAAACTATAAATAAACATAAGGGAGGGTGACATTGTATATAAAAGAGTTCCTAGAAATTCCATGTGGAATGAATATAATTGGGGATGTTGTTCCCCAAAAATGAATATTCTCATATACAAGACCATTTTTGTAGTGCTATAGACACCCGCCTATATTCTTCTCTTAAAGTGTCCGGTCATCTCATTCCAAAGTCACTCTATGACACCAAAAAATATGATGGCCAGTTTTTTGAGTTTGGTGTATCAAGGGCATACATACAGATACCAACCCCTATTTTTAATGCAAATATTCCAAAAATAGCCATACCACAATGCATGAACCAGCACATTAGGCTCGGTTGATCTACACACTCCCAATTTTCAACAAACTACCCCTATCCCCCATAAATATATTATGATGTGGATGTATATATCCATTCCCTTTGATTATATAATGGATATATATCCTCGCCATTAACCATCCCCCATACCCTCATCAAAACCCCATTCATTGTGTCATTAAATGCAAATCGCCACCATAGGTTGTGCTACTTCGACCATTTCCTAATTCAGGTCTTCATTCTCCAAACCATACCATTTACAAAAGTTAGTTATCTTCTAAATTATATGAATTTTAATATATCTACTGTGATGGATAAATATGGATTCATGTATTCTCAATCATTTCTTTGAGAAGGTAAGAGTGAAATATATAAGTCACATATGGAGGAGGGTTCCCCTGATAGCCAACTATAAGTAATCATTTTTCAACTTATCCTAGTGCATCACACTATAAACATTTTATATGAATAAAAGGATGAGGGATGAAGGTGCTTCCATTTAGTGATCATACCATCCAGATTTATTTTTAATTTTTCCAAAATTCAATTAATTTTACACATAACAAATTGTACATTATTTGTATTGGGCATTTTTTTTTCTTTCAAGGTTAATATAATTTACAATTTTTCCCTTAAAGCATGCATTTGTTAAATGATTTTGATTGTGAGAAATGTTTTGACAAAATTTTCCTATATTCAAGTAAATATATAATGAAAATTGTGAAATGATAATATGTTTTTCATTTTATCATTTTCCAGAATAAATATATTTAAATATTAAATAAATATTATTATTTTCTTAAAAATGTTATGAAATTATAATAACAATTATAAAATAATGTTTAATACGAAAATATATGATTTTATTTTTTTTAGAAATGAAAATTTTAATTTATTAGTGATTTTCATTATGTAAAAAAATTATATAATAATTGATTTTTAATTTAACATCTATAATTATATTAACATTTATTGATTAGTAGTTTTTTTATTAATAATAATTATCATTATATTTTTTTTCTAATTTCATAAAAAATTATTTAATATTTTTTAATTAATCAACCAATTAAAATTTTAGTTTTAATGTTATTTAGAAAATTTACTTATATAAATAGACAATAAAAATACATTGAATTATAAATTCAGATATTTTTATACTTATAATGTTCTATAAGGGAAGATACCACTATTGTATCATCTATGTCCTACATATTAGTGTATGAACATCATGATCTCTTTTGGATTGATGTATAGGATTCCTTAGTGTGCCAGCTATAGGATGATTTTTGACTTATTTAATTTCATCATCCCTAACAGGTGGAAAATATGCTCAATGCACTACTTACTATGCATACTATTGTTTTTCTATTAGAACCTCAAAATTAAATGTTATTGATTCCTACATATATTGATGACTACTTGAATCCCCAACATATTGAATAATGGATTTTCCAATATAATATGGGGATATATATTAGAAAGTCATGATTAATAGTTTTAAACTATAATTTTGATTATATTGGAATAAATAAATCAAATATTTTCATGGAAGGAATCAATATCCCATACTAAGGAAACAATACAGAACAATCATTTACTATCCCTCTAGATCTCTAGGAACACCAGTCCCATGACATTTCTAAGAAGAAGATTCTATATTAGATGCATGTGAAAATGCATCTGTTGTTGGATCATATCTTTATTTTGAAGGAACATATCCATACTATATAGGATCCTCTTTACATATTATAGGACACTCTCCTTGGTGTCACTTTATGTATAGCTGTCTCTTTCATCATATGTATCCTCCAATAAATCCGACTATTGATAGTTATAGTGGTGATCATGCTTCATCCATCTCAATGGCCCCACTAAGAACATCAAAATTCTTATCTATGTCAAAAAGTTAATGTGGATCATGATATATTTGGGTATCCTCATCATATACATAGTCTTATAAAGAATGTGTAAGAGTTATGTGGTCCAATATATCTTTTTGAAATACATCACGACATAAAATTCTTCTTCTTGGGGAATAGATATGTATATAAAGTTTTCTAACCCCTCCAACTACAATTTTAACAACATTTAACATAATAAAAAATAAAAAATAATGTTACATAATAAATTCATGT
Source organism: Viscum album (assembly GCA_963277665.1). Taxonomy (NCBI): domain Eukaryota; kingdom Viridiplantae; phylum Streptophyta; class Magnoliopsida; order Santalales; family Viscaceae; genus Viscum; species Viscum album. Next base: position 1,667,460,021 of record OY728137.1, read on the forward strand.
AAATATAATAACTTATAGAGGCATAACCCATGATTTTAATTCTAAATTATAGTGTCACTCCAGTACTAATATGCATATTGTTCTTAATCAGATAGATTGAAACATGGTGTTTTATATATGTGATAAAATTAACTATAACATAAATGGAGTTCTCAACAAAATATGTAATGAGTATGATAGTGTAACCAATCAAACTCCTTTCTACCTTGGATATTAACACTATAAAATATAGAAACATGGAAAAGTGTATTGGGGAATTTATAGAAAAATTGAAACTATGACATGAACCAATATAGCATGTTCAACATAATGGCATGTAATTAGACATGTGGTACCATTTCAAAATGGATTATAATGTTAGTTGGGTAGTATAAGGGATAATACATCAAGACAGACATAATATATTGAATCCATGTAAGGTGATATTTTTTCACATAAAGGTATTAAGAAAATAGAGTAAAATTTATATAACATATCATTACAATATCTTACAAAAATAATAAAAATTTTAACATTTATATAAACAAATAAATGTTTAACATATGTTATATGGTTTTAGAAAGTCAATGATATGAAAAAATCGTACACATTATTCAATGTCAATAATATATAATGTTTATCATGGCTTCAGAGACACTCAAAAACACATATATATGCATTTATTTTATTGATAAAATTAATAAATTAAATAAATAAATAAATTAGAGTTTAATAGAACCGTTTCCTCATGGATAGTTATTTAAAATATATTGAGGAAGTTTTGTGATGATAGTAGAATTGATTTATGGAATTTTTTTATCATCAAAATATATTATAGATGGAAAAATATTGTAACTTATTCTTCCATAATCAACATGTTTTAAAAATTAATCTATTTAAATATGAAAATGTTTTCAATCCTTAATAATCTATTGTTTTTTGACCTTTATCTAGTGGTAATTACATCATGTGTACTATGATAGTACACTAGTTGATACACAATATACCCCGAACAAGAAACACTTTAAATATATGTCTATGTAGAATAAGAGTCAACTCATCTACACTATCAATATTATTTTATAAGGGTTTGTGTATACAAATCATGCATATGAATCATCACTAATAGATTCATTGCCTTTGGACAACAACAATTTCTGGTAAATCATAAAAGATATCACGCTTGTATCCAACTGTCACACTCATAATTATCTAAATATGGAAAAGTAGACACAAAATTCACACTACATATTATAATTTCATTATCATTAACCCTTCAATAAAATAAATAGTGTGTGTCTCCATTCACTATCTCTCTATCAATTTTCAAATTCTGGAAGAATCAATTTTCTTAAAGCCACACAAGGAGACTCTATAAAATATAACAAGTCATAGGTATATCACAAATGAAACCATATATGGATCATGTTGTTAATGATATGACCTTGAAAAACTATGATGTGAAACACATCTCCCATTCAATAAGAATATGATAAATAATAATATTGGGAAGAAAATAGAGACTCACACATCAAAATGTGTAACATTTTCAAAATAGTTAATTGGATATTTATTACTAAAATCCATAAAATTTTAATAACATATTTTACTTCACATAAGTGTTATGATTTGAACATTAAAATATGGATAGATAATAAAAAAAGTAACTATAATGTCTTAATTTCTCATGACCCGCTGCACTAAGTGTACCCCTCCTTAGACGGTAATGGGAGATCAGAGATAGTGAAACCTCAGTCTTTCCTGTAGTAGGCCTCGGGTTGGTGGATAGAACAAATGGTATAACAAACACACAGTTTTGAAGCGATACCCTATAAGAGAACACGTGAAAATGGAAGAGATAAGACATACATCAATAATCCTTTTATCTGCCACCAATATAAATGAAGTCACAAGTACTCATATGTAATATCATGCAAGAATTACTACAAATGAATGAAAAACTAAATGTACAAGATTTATTTAAAGACTAAAAATACCATGAATCACAAAATGATCCTTTTATACCCATGATGTAGAAATAAGGAACTGGACCTAAAACCATCTCCCACTGATAAAAAATAAATTATTTATGGTTATATACGGTCCATATGGATGTATACTCAGTAGGATCCTTCTAGGAGCATCTAATGAAAATGGTAAAGAGAGAATGTTAATGCATACTAAACGAGTAGTGAAACTAACTCATCACGAAAACATGTATACTAAAATTCTAGCCTCACCATCGATAGTCTCACAAAGTAGCACATAAAAAATAATATTATTCTATTAAATAATATCAAGGGTTCTCAGTTATCGATTCCCCAATAGTTTCTTGTTCGTCCTCAACATCTCCCACTCGATGCATCTATCTTGAAAAAGACTATCTCGCAAGCACCTGGTAGAAGCTCTACAATATGCCCCTCATATAACACAAAACAACGTCGACATAATAAAAAGTAACCTATTAGTTTCTATAATTCAGTACAACCCGTATAATGTGTATCATCCTTCAGATAATGTACCTCATGACATTATAGCCCATATACCATGTAAGGATCCTCATGACATCATAGCCTATACACGATATACCTATAGTAGTCCTTAAGAAACTATATCCAAAATATATGTGTGTGAAATAACCATAATCCAATACAGAACACTAATAACATATATGGGTATAACAAACCACCATGCATACCAGAAGACATAACTACCAAGAGAAGAAAGTTGTGTCAAAGGGGGTATTTAGAAATGTATCCTCCCATCAGGATATTTGGTTAATCACCCCCATAGGGATCAGAATCCACAAGATTCAATTTCCCTAATAGATAGGATGGATTAGTGAATAAAAAATACAAATGTTGAGTTTATAATTATATCACAAACACACTATGGACATAACCTAGTCTTATACTCAACTATAGCTAATGTTGCATAGACTCCTGAATACCATATTAAAGACCAAATATCAAATATTCACTCAATAATTTAAAGATAAAAATTAAAATTTTTATTCCATTTCATCAGTTTTAATTTATCTTATTTACTTTTTAAACAATAATTAAAAATTATAATTTTCTACATTACATTTCATTACCATATCAAAAATGATAAATGTGCTCCAAGCATATGAAAACAGATTTCTTGGATTCTATGTGATAAATATCCATATTTTAATACCCTCAACCTCCTACCCCATGTAGTAAAAATTTATTCATTTATTCATATTATTACTTTAAATATGAGCAAGTAATCATGTAAAAATTCTTATACTACCACGAATGATTTATAACCATGAAAATCCATTTTCCAAAAGTGGTGGATAGATTAATGAATATATAAAAAAAACCAAATCATCAAAAAAAATAGATTCAAATAAGTATCCAACTTTTATATCCATAGCTATGCCCAACATTAACCCATTCTGTCATCTTTAGTGTCCTCCCCGACACAAACATGTATATATTGATGCATATTTCCATTAAAAGATTCATTATATACCACAAAAACATGGCCATCCAACCTCATATACCTCAAAAAACATCTATTATCAGCCATCCCAGGATCACATCACGTATAGAAATCCCAGCCCCACATACTACAATAGGCCTCCAAGATCAGCCAACCAGGGTTCACATCTCATGGAGACAGAAACAAACACATGAACTATAATATTTTCCATAAATCAATGAATACAGCCTTCACAAACAGTAAGTCATCAAGACCCTAAAGAAAATGACCATCATCATGTACATGTGAGTGGAAAACTTGTGCCCTACACAGAATTATATGTTTTCACACAACTGATTATTATTCCATCATGAATTATCCAATTTATTATTTATAGGTTCCAACGTAGGGAATACAAAGCATGAATCTAGAAAAGGAAATGAAATATTATTAAAATAGTTATATTAACCTGAATTAATTTTTTTTCAATAATAATCAACAGTCTTTAAATATTTTTCCAGTTCCATCAACACATGGAATACCAATTCATTTAAACATGATAGAAGCATTAATTTTACAAAAAAATTGCATTCTTCAATCAAGGAACTTTAGTCATTTAAAAAATTAATTAACAATTAATTCCATATTTAAATTCTAGATAAGTTCAGCATAATAAATCATAAATAATAAGCATAGTATCGACACCAAACTATATAGAAAAAAAATAAACCCATTTCAATGATACAAAACAACAACATCCCCATGTAATCGATAAAAATTCCTCAATTATTTATAATAAATTACAAGTTTAATTTCTTTGTTATCCAAGGGGATTAATCATTCTAGATCTATGGTATCACATAAAATAATAGTAAATCAATGAATCCCTAAACTTATATTGGTGTTATCATTCTTCGGATGAGAATGTACCAATGCTGCAGATCCCAATCACCTCCCCCAGAAGAACTGCATTCCCTAAAGGATGTCACACCATAACATCACCAACATACAACAAAAAAAATTTATTAGAAACAAAAACATCAAGCTCCATCACATGGAAATGATGATCAATGGGAAATAAGTCGAAGGAACACTGTGAACAGATGTAAAACATGCATTGAATCAAATATTGATCGAAGGAGGGTAGCTAGAGATTGATCCTTGAAAAAGGAATCCCCAAAACATAATGGGGTGGGGTGGGGGGTTTCGGGTCATCTGAAATCAGGTGAGAGGTATTGTAGGAATATGTTTTGACAACATGGGAATATAAAATTTTCAATCATATTGCATCATGGATTTACATGATAGGTAATCCCATTTCATATTATAGGTAATGTCCAAATAATTCTGATTGGATTGAGAGAAACACGAGTCACTACTTGGAATTAGAATACATTCCAAGACTCCAAAGGATGGAAATAAATGATGAAACGTGTCAAAGAAAGCTGGGATCATTTAACCTTTTTGAAAAATACAATTAACCAAATATATCACTATATGATGCATGAAAAAAATGAAAGTCAATTCAATTAATTCATATATATGAAAACCACATTAATGTGTGGAACAATTGAATTATAAACAACTGTCAATATAAATAGTTGATAAATATCAGAATAATACCAAGGGGCTACAAGACTCCATTATATTCAAGCTCCAAGATCCACAATCACCAAACATCCCATGTATCATGAGGTGGTTCTAAAGGAATGTGACCCTTTACATTTTCCCATGACTTCGAAGATGGCATCTGCAAAAGCACCAAACATCAAAAGAAGGGGTGAGTGATAAACTCAGTAGGTTGTCCCAATGACTTCCCTTCTCATTCCACTAGGATTGAAAAGATAATATATATATATATATAACCATTTTTATATAAGAAATGTAAAAAAAATGTATAAAAAAATATAAAAATGATAAAAAACCCATTTAACCTATTAATGACAAAACAAAATGAAGGAAATTTCTTGAAATATATTTTTCCAGAAAACAACTAATTAGGGATGAAAGACCAATTCCAAATATCATTTTTTCATACCTATTTCATAGTTCACAACACACTCACACATGCAAGCTTCTTTTGAAAGTTCTATACTCATATGATGTCTCCCATACAATTACCTTGTGTCCCAAAGGCACATACCCCTAATCTAGCGTCACATAAATTTTAGCCCAATGGTACACATCAATTATTTAAGGGAACATAGATCATTAACTCACACAACCCCATGTGTGACCATAACCATTCCATATATCCATTTCATACTATTTAAATAAAACTATACTTTTATTTAAAACCAATGAATAAACCCATTTTAAAACAACCATTTTGTTTCAGTAAAACATTCCATAATTATTTAAAAAAATTAATCAAATCAACGTGACACAATTCAAGAAAATCGCAATTTTTAAAATTGGTATTTTAAATCTAAGAACAAAAGAAATTTTTTCAAAACACCCAATTTTCTAGATTTCTACAATTTACCAAACCATCACAAAAGTAGGTTTCTAATAATTCGGAACCAGAAAATTCATGGTCAATTCATCCTAAAGAAATCAATTTAAAAAAATGAAAATAAGATCTACTATGTATAGTTAAAAAGAATCTTCTTTACTCGATGGTTTTGACGGACAAGACAATAGAAGAAGACGAATTAAGAGAACAAGGTCGATTCTTCATGGAACATCCTTAGATCTATTCTCGTAGCTAGATCAAGATCAAATATCAACTATTTGTAATCCAAACTCATAGAAATACCCATTATTTATTTATATTGTATAAACCACGAATATAATATGAATTTATTAATGGGTTTATGTGAAATTGATCAAGAACGATGAAGAACAATCATATTCCTCAAGAATATGTGTTTGAAATGCCAAAGGAAGCCTTATGATCGAATACAATTACATGGGTGAGGTTATTCTACCATCAAGGAAGATAAATATTTAGTTATGGATGCATAAGACAATAATATAGGAACATAGAGGGAAAAACATGTGATTTCCACTTTTTAGGGTCTTACTTAAACCATCGGCACGGTCAGTTCACAATGTTAGTCAAACCGTGCACTCACCAGGTGTTAGATACATCCAAGGCTAAACATCACAAAGCCTCCTCACACAGTTTTCATAACATGGTTCACAACGTGCCAATGCTATATACCTCAAACATTACACATCACAATGTTTCATCTAGGATGTATACGCGTTTTAGATAAGTCATGTGCATCCCGTGCGCCTCTCCATTAGGCCCCTAAACATACTGAAAGATCACCATTCTATACCAAATTCCCCAATTGAAATTTATATCCATAAAAACACAAAGATATACTTTGGTACAAGAAACCGGGAGTACTACATTATCCCCACCATCTATATTTCCATACCCATAATGTAGAAAACAATTAATACATTGAAATAGTTATAACCATTTCTCTTTTGTTTCCTTCTCAAATTCCTCAGTGTTAACTTGAATATGAACTTGCATCCATACAACCCCCACACGACTGATGATTTTTCTTGTGCAATACTTTCTCTCACATGTCCAAAATCTATATTTGCATATTTATAAATGAAGCATCCAGATCTAGGTCAATGTGATCCCAAATAATCACACGGCCAAGATCAGCCTAATGCTTTTTCAACTAAGAAATGAGGAACACATTATGCACTGAACAGGACCATTATGGTAATGCTAAAAAATATGAAACCTCTATAACTAGTTCTAGTATCATGAAAGGGCCAATTTATTAAGGAGATGACATTCAATGCTTCACAAAATGATTATGACAATGCCTTTTAGATATACTAAAGAACACATGATCACCAACAACGGCTGACAATGGTATTCAATGATGATTGACATATAATTTATGGCAACTATTAAATGTCTCCATCATCATTCTAATAACCTGGATCATCTCCACTGTTTTATTGACAAGGCTAGACCCAACTAGTGAAGTCTCAACCATTTCTTCCCAACACATTGGATAAACAAAGGACACCCACAAAGTGATTCAAATGGAGCCAACTGTATCGAGTCCTGGTAGCTATTATTGAAGGATAACTCCAACAAGGGTATATGCTCTTCCCATGAGCCACTAATATCCATTACACAACCATGTAACATTTCTTCAAATGTTTTTATCATCCTCTAACAATGACCTTAGGTCTAAGGATGATACACTATGATCATAGTCAACCAACTCCCAAGGGATTTCTATAGGGATTTCATAGAAATGAGACATGAACCTCAAGTCTCTGTATAATACATTTAAATCCATTACTCTATGTATTTATACCGATTCATGGATATTTATATTGGACAGATCCTCCACTATATGAGTTTCACATATACGGAGGTAATATGCCTACATAGTATAAAGATCTGCTATCACCAATATGGCATCATGTTTATAAACCATTCAGGTAAGAACTCTAATAAAATCCACCGCTATCTGCTCCAATTTCTACACTGAGATAGGTAATGACTACCACATAACCACTAGTATCTAATGATCTACTTGAACTTATTGACATGTTAATAAAATTGAAAGGAACCAGGTTTCCTTCCTTTTCATGCATATCCACCAAAACTATGCCTTTAAAGGCTTATACATCTTATTATGTAATTCAATGTAAAGCCTATATCAAATGGTGGTAAGCATGATAAATTAATTCCTGTAAATCCATAGGTAGAATCCGATCACTAATTCTCAAAACTGAACTCCCATCATGTTTCCAACCTTCAATGGTCTCCCGATAATTGAGTTGTGAACTCATAACTCAAAATTATGCATTATATATTTTTTCCACTTTGACCATTTTTTACAAATCTAAAACACACATAGCTAAAAATAAAAATGAAAAATTACCTCGGTCCTCAACTTCCATATGCATGTCGGCTATGGCTGACAAAAACTACCATTCCTATGATCCTTCTTTCACCAGCTTACCATATGGCATTCTACTAAATGAATCCTCCACTGAATTATCATTTCATAGTGAATACATCAAGTCAATGTCCCACATATACATTTACTACATCCATATACATTATTGATGATTCAAATCTCGATGTGAGAAAATATGTGTCATGATATTATAATCTATAAAAATTGTGAATTTCTCATCAAATATATAGTGTCTCCATGTTTCAATGCATGGATGACTAAAACTAACTCTAAATCATGTGTTGGGGTAATTATTATCTTGCACCCTTATCTGCCTTGATGCATAAGAGACCACATGGATTCATTGAATGAGAACACAACCCAACCTTGATCCCTATGCATTGCAATACACCACCTACCCCTATCCTGATTATGAAAAATTCAACATATGTTCTGATATAAGGTAAACATTCAGTTCATGGAAATAATTATAGCACTCCTCTGTCCATTGCAATGGTTTCATCTTATTTGTTAGAGATTTAATTTTCATATATTTTCATGATAAATCAAAAAAAATTATGGGTAGTATCCAACTATACTATGATATCATCATATCTCGAAGACATTCATCCATGGTAACCATGAGATAACAACTTCTATCTTCTCCGGATCAACAGAAACACATTTCTCAGAAATGAAATTTCCATGAAAACATACATCATATATCAAAAAATAATACATTGATAATTTGGATTATAAACATTGGTCTCCCATGATTTTTAACATTTTTTCTAGGTGTTCCTCAAGGTCACAACATGTATTTGAATATAGGAAGATGCCATCCACAAACATCAAAACAAATGATTCCATATATCAGTGAATTATATGATTCATCAATTCCATAATACCACTATTCCATTCATTTGAATGAATGGAATGGATATATATTCATAGTGTTAATATCTGTTTCTGAAAGATGTATTATGAATATTATACTTTCAAACATGAAATTGGTGATATCCTAATCACAAATCAATCACAGAGAACCAATAAACTCCACTCAATTGATCGAACATGCCATCAATTCATGGAAGTGGTAACCTTCTCTATATCATAACGTGGTCAAGCATTTGATAATTAACACATAGGCAAAGAGTTCCATCCACTACAAAAAAATGACTTAAACCAACAGAAATTTAAAAACATATAATATATCTATAGGTAAAATTCATTATTTCCATTATATATTAATTTTTTATATTAGTTCATGATACCATCAAATTGTTTCACAAACAAATATATATGTCAATAAAAATTGTACAAGACCAATAATTCATTTACTAATACTTGAATCTGTTAGTTTATTATATCAATACCAACATTTTTTCTACCAACACGTGAGTAAATTATTAATTACTATTATTACCAACATATATTTTAAAATATAATAATTAAGTTTCAATAAACCATTAAATAAAAAAATATTTCATGATTAGTGAATCTAAAAATGTAGTTTTTTTACATTATCATTTTTAAGATAAAAGTAAATATTCAATTTATCAATTTTGGATGTTTTGTTAAAATATATTATTATATAAAGTAATTTATTAATTAAAATTTATTAAATATATTAAATTAATCAACCTAAATCAATTATATAATTAATATAAATTTAAAAAATAAAATAACATAATAATAAATTATTTATTTTTATTTTATAAATAATTATATTAATATTTTGAATTTTTATTTGTAAATTATAGAAATAAAATAATTACAAATCCTCACCACTCCCCTAAATTCCAAAATTGCATCCCACCGCATCATCCCCCATCTTTTGTCTTCCTTGTCCATAACCCTAATTAGGCGTCCTCACAACTCTGACCATTGAAGACTCCCAAACTGAGTATTTTCATTAATCTCACCACATTCAACATCCTTTTCATCCATAAATAATATAGGTAATTCATTTTTCATGATTCATTTATTCTTCTCAATAAGGATATTATATCACCAGTCTATTGGAATCACTATGTTCCCAGGCTCCATCCATACTAGATATGATTCACACATGTCGTCATGTTCACTAATGATGCTTGGTATTCATCACATATTCATCTTGCATAGTATTCATCCTTGTGTTCAACTAGTCAACATATAGTATCTCTGATTCATACCAATTTTGGCGACTCTAATTCCCCTATATGTTGACTTCAATATGTTAATATTAGTGACTCTATAACAACTGTCTGATAGAAATTCCTATAACAATCCAAGATTCAGTCAAAGATTCAAATTTTCAAATGTTCTTCTAGGTATGATGTAATGTTTTCCCCCTAATTTCATTTAAAATTCAATATGTTGTTTGATCTCAAATCATATTTTTATGGATTTCATTTATCGATTCTCTAGGCATACACTCTATGTTACAAATTTTAATTTTTGAAGCTTTATTTTGAGATTTAATATTTTAATGATACTAATTCATTTTTAATTTTCTAATATTTGTTCTCACATAATTTATTGGTCCCTGGATATAATTTAATTAATATTTTCATAAAAACAATAAACTATTTATGTGTTAAGTATAATTTTTCAGAAGATGAATAACTTGTTTGTTTGTTTTTTTAAAGATTTTTTCCACTTTTATTTTATTTTATTTCATATCATCACCCTAAAAATTTTATTTCCACCAAAAGATGAAATGAAATCACTGGATATTGTTTAGTATGTGAATATATATTTTCTTAATCACCATATCTTATTTTTTTAATGAAACGTTCATAAATACTAGAGGTATATTTCCATTAGTCAGTGATTTCATTTTTTATTTCTTTCATATGAATTTTAATTCAATTTTGTCCCAAACAGTATTAATAGTTCCGACCATGCTTTCCAAAGCAATAAGGATACCATTTCTATTTTGAAGTATTGAAATGTTAGATAATTTTTTTATCATTCTTATCGGTTTTTTCTAATCTTGTGCAATTGGTACACTATTTTTACTTCCCCTAATATATATTCTAATTAATTTTCATATAAATATTAGTCAATGTTTTATCTAAATCAGGTATCTGAATTGAAATTCCCTAACCGCATTAAATACCATTGTGTTTGATTTCAGTCGGATTCTATGATTCCATTCTCCAAGGCTATAGGTTTCGTTGAAAATTTTTCACTTTAATTTTTTTCTACATATTGAAGGTTAAAAATTTCACAATAAATTTACATCTCAGGTTCATTTCCAAGTGTTCAATCCCATTAAATATGTTCTATTACAACCAATTCCATTGAAATATTATTTTTTTTGGACAAAACACCATTTTTCATTTCCATATGTTATTCTATATCATCACCAATACATGTATAAATTTATCATTCCAAAAAAATAATTATGGAGATAACAACTCAATGAAATTTTTAATTCACAATTATAGATCTAGTTATACACATTCATTGATATACATTATGTAAGAAATTTATTTCTATAACTCATATTCACACAGAACAGTTTACTTACATCTACATATTCATTATAATAACATTCCAAATATATTTTAATTTATTAAACAACACCTACCATATGTTCGATTAAACGTTTATTTACAACAGTAACAATATTTCTTCATACATTATATCATTCCAGCTATATAGTTTTTGGCTTACTTGGCCCTATTCAATGCGTAGGAATTCCAGAAATGTGGATGATGTAGTTCCCGATGTCACTGCCACATTTACATCATGTTTCTGAACCACACAATACATAACCTAATACTATAGTGGTGAAACTTCCTTTCCCTAGGTAGGCCCCTACACCAAATAGAACACCCTCCACAGCTGCATATTCCATTACATTACCCATGTACAAGGCTTTGGGTGGCACCACCTATGTTATTCCACATGCCACATCTTGGGTAATAAAATCACCCTATTATGCGTCTTTCAGAGATGATGAGGCCTCCCCCATTCACTTGGATGACCCCCCAACCCAACCTAAAATGATGCCTCCACCTACTGGTGTCTTTTCTGCAACTCGTCCTGGCATGTAGCATCATCCAAACTATCAACAACAAAATCAACATTAGTAGTAATACAATATTATTTTCAACTATTTCAGTGCATTCTCAATATCCTAGTTTTATGTGTATTGGAACACAGTCACTTAATGTTTATCACTCACTGTGTTTTTTATTCTTTTATATTTTTTACGTGTATCTAAATACAATGCCAACAATCGAAAATATAAATTTCCTAGATTTAAAAAAATGTATATAGATTCCAATTATGGGTATTAATGTCCATATTCTAGTATCTATTTTCTCATACTGAATACCATGTTTTCAATTAGGGTATTTACTTTGGTTATTTTGTTATATTTTTACATAGTATCAAATAGTTCATGTTCAATACCAATGAATGTTATTTCCTTTATGATAATTTTAAATTTATTTCATGAAATTTCATTACATAATGTTTCATCTTTTACTAAATAACAATTCCACGTATGATGGAGATTCTAGAACATGTTCATCTTTGATTAACTCCCTATGCCAATTATATTCAAACAATTTAAATATTTCTTTCCATATTTTCATTGTAACTCTATAATTAGTGACTATGTATTTTTGTTGAACAAAATTATTCTTAAGCTATTTAATTAGGTTTCATTCTCAATTTAATAGTTTCATTTGAAATTGAAATCACATTACTTGATTAAAGAATTTCATGAATTTTTATTAGATTTTACAATTTTGATTAATGTGTCATTCTTTATTGAAATTAGTTCCATTCTCAAGGGTTTTTGGTCAGAATATAGATAATCATGTTGTTTTTTTATTATGCATTATTTTTAGTTTTTTTCACTAGTATTGTTTTCATATCGTGGTTACTTGTATTTTTTAGTCAGTTGAACTTCTAGTCATTTTTTAATTATTGTGATAACTAGTTATATTTATATCATGCATTAGGTAAGTTTTTTTTCATTGGTTATATTTTCTTTTATGGTCACTAGATGGAAAATATTTGGGTTATTATGGTCTCTAGTAAGATTATATTATGGTTTTTTGTTTCCAAAGGTTAGATAATATACTTGTTGTGGTCACTAGGTGGTATTTCTGACGGAGGTCTTATTGGTGCCTATCATGACATGTATAATTTTCTAATATTTTTCAATATCAACACATTGTGAACAAGAAAAGTATTTTATGTTACTAGTTAGTTTATGTTAGTTCAGGGTTAATTAACGTTGTGTGTCTCACTCAACTCATATATGATGTTTTTTGGTATATCAATGATGATAGGAGTTAACCATTATTGAGGTACTTGTGACATAGTCTATTTTTACAACATTGAATCATAAATTAATGATTGAGAGTATGGTAAGATCATGTGTTCCTATTTCCCATTTAATAGCTTCTCCACTGTTCTTCTTAGTTAGACATTTTTCAAAACCAAAAAACAACTTTATTTCAACTCATCTGCATATGTCGTGTGATTAAATCATTTTGTTGGAGGTGTAGATTAGTGGACCCAATATTGTAGATGGACTGAATGATGCGAATAGAGGGGACATTGGTTATGTTTTGTGTAGATTTTGGATATGAAGGTTATGGTGTAGCAGCTACTTGAGGTTTCTTGCTATAGCAGGCTCAATGGTTCTTGTTCACTAAAGGTTGTGGTATAGTGTTGGTACACTGAAGGATATGGTGTGACTTGAGATGGATCAATGTTCCTTGGGTAGAGATCATTCACTATGGTGATTCCTATTGGGGTGATGGATTGAGGGATGTATCCTTTCTTTTTGTATTGATTAATTAGGTATTATATATAAATATTAGTATAATTAAATGTTTTCTATGTTGGAACATTCATGTCAATCTTATTTAGGTTAATAATAGATGAATTATATACGATAAATAAATATAATATAATATGAAATTATAATAAATAATTTTTTTTAATTTTTATTCAAATGTAATTTATAAATTAATATTTTACTTTGGTAATATTAGTTCCAACATAAAAATTTATCATGAGAATCTATTTCTAAATACATTAAACAATATATATATATTCTCTGTTGGTATTATTATAATGGCCACATAACTACATTATCTGTCAGAAAAAATTTAGTGACATTGTTTTTACCGAAATTTATGTGATAATGACATATGTGTTGGAAAAATATTTTTCCAATAGAAAATGTACTTTTACCAATAGATATATCCCTGTTGAAAAATGTTAAATATTTTTAAGTGATCAGTTTTCTTCTAGAACAAGACCATTACTTCCCCAAAAGAAGTACTTAGCCGAATGAAACCCTTTCTTTCTAGCTCCTCCAACTACAATTTAAATTCCATAAATATTTTTGTGCAATCCAATAAGACTGAATGGAAATATTACATGTCCCCAAAAAGAGATCAATTGTAAAATCCACTTCTATTATAGGTGGTAATGTGATAGGTTCTCAAGAGAGTTAACTGAAGATTAATCCATGACAACCAGAAAACTATTTTCCTAGATCTCATCAATTGATTCCAATGTCAATGCTTCTTACTTGTAAGGTATTATTGTCATCATTGGTGACAACAAGGTATTTTTTCCCTTAATTACCATCCTATGTCCTCTAAAGAGATGATCAATGTCGTCCTAAGTCTTGAAACTAACTCTTTTCCTGTAAAAGTCGATGTGAGCATTAAATGTTCTCAACCAATCCGTAAATAAGATTTTGTCATAGACATACATGTCCAACATTGA
Source organism: Viscum album (assembly GCA_963277665.1). Lineage (NCBI taxonomy): Eukaryota > Viridiplantae > Streptophyta > Magnoliopsida > Santalales > Viscaceae > Viscum > Viscum album. The sequence continues at coordinate 1,667,475,101 of OY728137.1, forward strand.
GATGTCCCATTTCAGCTCATCTTCATGAATATTTATATAACATTATCTACACAAAAAGGAAGGAAATATTCAGTCCCCCTGAGGAGTTCTGATTTTTAAAACATAAGGAATAATTTCCAACACTAAACATAGAAAATAAACAGCATGAGAAGAAATAAAAAAATTTGATGCACTAGTAATCAAGAGCACTTTCATATGGATAGATTTTAAATGATTTTTATCTCTCATTGTAGATGGTCCAATCTGATCATCGATAATCATCTTCTCAATAATATACAATTTCTTCATCACTACATTATTCTAAGAATTTATTTTCTGATATTTCCATTGTTGATGTGTCATGGTATTTATAGAATCACAATTCCAAGCTCTACTCTACGGATGAGACTGTTATTTCTATCCTCACCATATTGAGGGATATGATTCATGTAACACTTATGAAATGCCTCGAGTACCTGACCTTGGACCACTGTGACAAAAACACTGATGAAGCCTCATATACATATAGTAATGGCATGATCTAGGTTGTTTTATACACTCGTTCTTTTTTCTGGTCAAATAAACCACATTGAAAACAACATTCTATGATAAGGAGTCATAGAAGATGGTTCATTGATCAAACAGCTTGATTTTTATTTCCATTTCCACCTTGGAAATAGGTGTCCCCTATTCTCTTTCTCCCAGCTTTTGAGTTCCCACCATTCCATATAGGTATTATTCTACCTCTTCCCATAGATCCAAATATATCACATTTAGATATTGTCTCTCTATTTACCATCTTTGTATAATTAGTATTACAAAGAACCACAATCGTCGATGAAATATCTTACCTTACCCCCGATTAAAAAATGTGTGCGTTCAAGGATGCACATTCTGCAAAATTTTGTAGGAATCTAGGTTTTGAGACTCTTAGACTTTGAGATTTATTTTGATATCTTTCCAGATTAGGGTCTTCAAATAGCAGGCAATTGTGAGGTCCGGTGTGCCCAGAATTAATTATATAAAAATTTTAAGTGTTTTTATATTATGCAGGCATGATTAACTAAAGAAAATATGATATATCATAGACGGTTGATCGGATTGTAAATCTGAGACCATAGTTGGGTCTGGAACACGGTGTTATCCCTAGGCATGACATAAAATGACTTGGCGCGGGGCGTTCGGAACCCTCGCCCGTTAGCTGTGTGTCAAGTGGATACATTAAATTAAATTATTCATTTAATAACTCAAACCAATGTAACTCCTTAATGGATGCTCAGATGGGACAATCGAGGGCACCGTTGAGTCCAGAGCGTACAATTTACCCTAGGAGGGTAGTAAAAGTTGTGGGTGTAGGCCTATTGTGAGAGTCATCACCTTGGGGAAAAATCGTCATTTAGAAATGACCACAGAGTGATTTTTATCACTGGAGTTCCTTTTTTAATAATAATGGAAAAAATTATCGGAATGGAAATCCGAGACTTCCCATGAGTACAAAATGGGGTGTTTTACCTAGTTGGAGTGTAAAATGAGAGGGCACGGTGAATTCAGATTCTGTACTAATTAGAATCCCTATAAATAGAGTTAAGAGTTTAGGGTTAGGGGAAAAACCATAATTCACTATCTCCCTCTCTAAACACCCACGATCACTCTCTCTAGCTGTTATTTTCCATTTTTCAGCATTCTTCACTGTTCTTCGCCGGATTTATGAGCGTACTCTGGTGGATCGAAGCGGGATTTCGCAAGAGCATCACCAACGACGAACGACTGGATCAAGGTAGGATTTTTGTTGTTTTTCTGCCCCTTTGTCAATTTCTGGAGTTTTTTCGTTTTAAATTCTATTGTTTTAGAAATTGGGTGGTTGGTCGAACGAACACGGCCAACGCCTGAGACCTGTTTTATTAATCATTTTTGGGTATTCTTCGTCCACAATTTTTGGACGTGCCACATCGTGTCAGATCATCGATCGGGGGCATGTACAACAGAGGTCTCGTATCGAGGACCCCAAACCCATGATAGGTTTTGAATTTGGGTCACCGGAGCGGTGGTGATGACCACATGAAGTGTCAGCTCTGGAAAGGGCGGTAGCCGGAGCTCGAGGTGGCGTAGTGGGGGTTTGGGAGTCTGGCAGCAGTCACGGCCGGAAGCGCAGAGGTCAGGCGAGGAGTTGTTCAGGGCTTCAACGCGATGCAACAGGGGCGAGGCCAGGCTTCGAAGGTGGCATCATTAGGTGTCGTTGTGGCATCGTCAAGAAGAGGAGCCTGCATCAGCCAGTGCGGTGAGCTCAGGATAGGTGGCGGCTGGGTGTGTGGATCATCGGGATGGCGAGGTCGGAGGGGTGTTCGGCAGGTCCAGGCGGTCGGAGCATTGGCATCAGGCGGAGCCGGCAGAGAGGCAGCCAGAGGGCCACGACATTGTAGCAGTGAATCACCGCAGGCGACCGGCAGCCGTGACCTTGTCGCAGTCGGAGAAGACCCTTGAGGTTAGCACCTCGGGGGTGTAGAGGAAGTAGGGACACGTGGTTCACGGGTCCTGCTGGGCGACGCGACCAAAACCGTCTAATGGGATGGTCTTCTTTATAGAAATGAACCCGAGGAGGGTCTGGCGGTTTGAGGTGGGCCACGACCAGCAGGCCAGGACGGGTTGGACCGGACCAGCGGTTGGGCCGCGGGCCTGCGGTCCGGACCAGGCCGGCCGGTCGGAACCGGTCCATTTTGGACCCCCTTGCATTCAGGGGGTCGTATCTCCTAAACAGTGCGTCATTTTGAGGCAACATTTGTGGTTGTGGGACTATATCGATGACGCGGCCCAATTGAGGTGGGTTTAGGTATTTTTCGGTTATTCAACCGAAGGCAGGTCGCTCGAGATCTTTAATTAAATGATATTAAATTATTAAAAATGCTCGCAACAAACGCACCTCGCGAGCCTGACGTCCATCTAATGCGCTGTCAGACGCGCTGTGGCCCCGGAGATGAGACAGTCCTTCCAAGGTTGGTTTGGAATCATTGTGGGTTGGTTTCGTTGCTCCGCATAACAAAACACAATGTGATAGATTAATTAATTAATTAATTATTTAATTAATTGTTATGTCTGACCAAACTCCAGCTTGGGATGTCTATTGAAGCGCCGTCAGTGGCAGCGTGAACCAATCCTCATGTGGACTTTTAAGATTATTTCTGAAGCACCTGGGTTGGAGACAATTGTGGGCCCCAAATGTCATAGTTCACATGTTTTACGGTGAAACTCCACTTTTTCACCCGACATCCGTTAGGTGTGTTTGAGTAATCTTTTATGATTTTTTTTCTGAGTGGATTGCAACGGTGCAATCTGCCCACCTAAACTCGGGCCTGCGGTGTGGGGCCCACAGTGCCCCATTTTTGTATAACACGGGGAATTGCAGCTTCTACATATGGATTTTTTTTGGCACTGTCAGTGGCGTTACGACCCTGGAATCAAGGTGAATTGACCGGGGGTGTTTCAAGCGTTGAAACCAGAGTTTAAGTGTGGGGCCAACATGCTGTCCTTAGAGTTGTGTGTAGCATACTGTGACTTTTTCTTCTAGCAACCGTCTAGGGTGTATGGATAGTCATTTCAGAATGTTTTTCCGAGTGCATTGCGGTGGCACAGTTCACCTGACCTTTTTCTGTACCGAGGTTCAGGCCCCAAGACATGCAGTATGGGTATAAAGCGGTGTTGAATAACTTTTCCACCAAGAGCCCACTTCCAGTGATTAAGTAGTCTATCTCGCGTTTTTTCCATGAGGATTACAATGGTTTAATCTGTTCAGGAGGGTGAAGCCTCTTACGTGATCGTATTAAATGTGGAAACATTGAAGGGAAAAGTCAGGAGGTTCCTTGGATGCACTCCAAACCTACACACGGTAGGGGTGCTAGTGAAACCCAGTAATGGAACAGGCAGTGAACCTATACTATGTGATTTGTTCTCGAGTTGGGTGGTTGCACGATACCCACTTCATGTTATATTTCCCAGTGTTGTACCATCCAGTAGGGATGGCTAGAGTAGTTCCGAGTTTACCCTCTAGCAGAGACTGGGCAGTGGGTTGCTCGTTGACGTTTTCTGGGTTTACCCTCTAGTAGAGATTGGGAAGTGGGTTTCTTTTCGATGTATTTCGGGTCTACCCTCTAGCAGGGTTGGGCAGTGGGTCACATGTCGACGTATTTTCGGTCTACCCTCCATCACAGCTGGGCAGTGGGTCGCCATTCGATGTTTTTGGGGTCTACCCACTAGCAGGGCTGGGCAGTGGGTCTCATGTCGACATATTCCGGGTCTACCCTCCTGTAGGGCTAGCCAGTAGGTCTCCTGTCGACGTATATTGGGTTTACCCTCCAGCAGGATTGGGCAGTGGGTCACCTGATGATGTATAAGGGTTTACCCTTATACAAGGCTAGGCAGTGGGTCACCCATTGTCATTTCAGAATCAATCCATATCTATGTGGTTAGTTAGTGACATTTTCTCCATGACTACCGGAGAAGGATCCTTGGTTGTACAGATCGATGATGTGACATATTTGACGTGACCGTAGGACATACTAGAACAAGGGGTGCTTTTATCACTGAGACACGACCTTTCGCCCCGACCTAAAAGTCGTGCGGGCATGTCAGTGCCTCCCAATGTGGATAATATCGAGGTGCTGTGATTGAGCCCCTATGACTTGTACATCCTAGGTTGATGTGAAGGAAATTTGGCTTCAGTTTTAGATATCCTTTGAACTATGGGTGACTCTTCATGGGTTGAGCTTGGAGATAGAGATACCCTTACAGACTCGTTTGGTTTTCTTGTTGAGTATATATATAAACACCCTACATTTTCCCACTCATTGGGTTTAGTTACACTCTTTAATGGAGGGGAAAATATGCGCATGGTATGCCACGTGCTTTCTGTGTCTAGTTATTCTTGGATTGGATGAGTCTAATTCCATTTGTATGTTGGGTTGAGATGCAATCTCTCTTTTTTACTATTGCACTGTTCTTTGTTCTATCTACTGATCACCGTTTAGTACCACCTTTTCGCTCCCTCAAGACTTCAAGGAATCCTACTGGGTATCCTTATACTCACCCATGCACGAGCTTTTCCTACACTAGGTGTTCCCTTGTAGACGAAGGACTGGTCGATCGAGACTATAGAGGATCGTAGAGGACATAAGAGCTTGGGTCGCATTCAGTGGTCACAGTAGGACATTCAAGAGAGAGACTCACCAACGATTTACTTTTTTTTACCTGTTGTCGTGTTGTGGCACATTTCTGATTGGGAACATTTTTTCCCCTTTTAACATTCAGTTTACTTGTCAGTACTAGTTATCATTATTCTAGTATTTGATAGAGGTTGATGCATGTATGTTGGTTCCCCTTTTGTAGCAGTCTTGTATCTTTCCTTTCTTTCTCTGCACTTTTTCATTGAGTTGGCAGCGTGTGTGTGTACAGTTTCATAGGCAAATGCCTCCCCTAATTTTTTGTGCCTTTGGCACTAGTCGCCAACCCCTAGACTATGGAAGTAGGCTTGGGGTAGTTATGGCTCAAGACCCGATACATTTCGGGTCACGAAAAAGTGGTATCAGAGTTGGTTCGTTCCTTGGGGCGATGTTCGGATGTCCCTAAAAAGGAATTGGTTGAGTTATTGGGAAATAGTGTCAATGTGTCTCGAGAGTGGCTCTCAGGCCTGGGAGTCCAATGATGGTGCGGTGGTCGACATATCCATTCATGAGGACACTGATAACCCGCTTGTCGACTCGGAACACTATGACACTTGTTGTGGGGAATTTGATTCATGCATCTTCTAGGATTGATCCCTTGACTATCCTTCTTGAATCATCTCCACATCATTGTTGATATATATATATATATATGATATTTTGATTGCGGTTCTCTGTGATCGGGTTCAGGATGTCTACGCGATGACAGCCAGCCAGGATACTAGATCCGATTTGTGATGAAAATTCTATGAGTAAAGAAGCCTCAGTTCAATATCCATCATACGATTACCCTTTCTCTACGAGGACAGGTAGTAGCACCTCTACCTGTGTTGTAGCGGATAGTACCGACAGAGAGGGACGAAGACGAGCGTTGGCTAGGTGCACTACATGAGTTCTAGCGTCAGAGACCACTGAGGTTCAATGGTGATCCATACACTCAGACAGAGAAGGGTTGTCTGGAGTCAGTGGTCCACCTCTTCAGGCTTGTTCGGACGCTGACATGATAGAAGGTGGCATTGATAGCTAGTCTTTTTCCACTATGCAGTTTGGCATTGTAGAGCTAGGGTTACTTAGATGAACGATGATTTGGAACTCTAATTGGATGACTTCTAGAAGCTGTTTCGTGAGTACTACCCCTCCTACATACGCTTTTTGCAGTTTTGGGAGATGCTAGAGCCTTAGTGGGGAGTGATGGCAGTCGCTGGCTACACGACTAGGTTCACAGACCTTACTCAGTACTCTTTGGACGTGGTCCATGATGGAAAATTTAGAGCATAGAAGATTGAAAGAGATCACTGATGTGGGGATTCGTTCCAGCGTAGTGACATTGTGCATCTTCACCCATCTCAGGGCGATGGAGCAGGCAATGGAGACAGAGAAATTTCTGGAAGAGGGACGTTGATTGGTGGAGCCTCGACGCCGGAGGATTCCCCTTGGTGAGACTCCGGAACATGGTCGAGGAAAACAAAGAGAACCGATATAGCCTAGGGAGGACTAGTGCTATGTTTTTGATGTGCGAGATCACGTGGAGTGAGACTAATGTACCAAATGTGCTGAGTCTTCCAGATAGTTTGTAGATGCACCACCATGACATATGCAGTGTCGTGATAAGAGACATCCCAGGTGTGGACAAGGTGGTCTCCAGGGAGGCAGTGTTGGTAGAAAGTAGGAAGAACTGTGGTTGGCGGACGATGTTTTGATGTCCTTCTACCAACACTAGGTGGCCCACATCATTATTACGGAGATTGCATACAGGGCCATGGGCGGCTGTGTGCTATGGTTGTTTACAATCCTACAGCGAAAGAGATTATAAGAGGTACGCTCTGTGATTTTTCTACTTTTAACAGTATAACATGTAAGACACTGCATGAGGTACTCTTTCGTCTAACTCCTTCCTCGAGGGGTTACCGAGGGTGACACGAGGTGTCAGTGTAACCCTATGTTAGTGCTGGTGGTGGTAGTTTTACCCTGAGAATGTGGAGACACTATATTCGGGGATAGTGCTTTGTGGTTTGATTAGAACACCAGTTTCTCAGGTGCATCCCCACACATAGAGACTTGAACTGGAGATGACGGTGCTGGCTGGAGTTTCTTCAGGAGGGTGTGACTTTTATGTTGTTTATGAAGCAAACTCTTTCACTGGTTTAGCATGTAAGAGAGTCTCGTTCATGATGCACTGACTGTGAAAAATTGTGTGACCTGATATCCTTGGGTGTTTCACCATATGGGTATTCTGAAATATGGAATCACGAGACCATTTTCATGGAACAAATTGTGATTTCCGTCACGACATGGAAAGTAGAGGTGCAGTCGGAAAGGACCCCAGAGTTTATTTGGTCCATTTGGGAATCATGCAAAAAGTTGAGAGGATTCCTACCATCTTGCCCTACCCTCTCAATAATAGGAGTGGGAGCACAATGTCTTCCTTGTGTTGCAACTGATGAGGTGCATGCATATTACTACGCATTCCCTCCAGAGTAGAAGACCTTTTGAGTACGAACCATCCCTATGGTTCGCGTGATATGCCAACTTGGTGTTGTACATGTTTGCATGGTTGTGGGAGAGCTATGTGTGAGCTCTGTATCCAGAGTTGTTTTCCTAGTATTGATTTTCGGGGACAAAAATCTTGAAGGGGGGAATGATGTAAGAACCTAGGTTTTGGGACTCTGAGACTATGAATAATTTCATGATATCATTCTAGAGCAGGGGATTCAAATGGAGTGCAATTTCGAGGTCCGGTATGCCCGTAATTAATTATATAAAATTTTTAAGTGTTTTTATATTACTCTTTCATGGTTAACTAAAGAAAATGTGATATCTCTTAGACGGTTGATCGGATTAGAAATATGAGACCACAACTGGGTCCTGAACGCGATGTCTACCCTAGGTGTGACATAAAATGAGTCAGTGTGGGACGTTCTGACCCCTTTCCCGTTAACGGTGTGTCAAATGGATAAATTAAAATAAATTATTCATTTAATAGCTCAAACCCATGTAACTCCTAAATATTTTCTTAGATGGGAAAACTGAAGGCCCTATTGAGTCCATAGCGTGCAGTTTACCCTAGGAAGGTTGAAAAAGTTGTGGGAGAGGGCCTGCTTTGAGAGCCGTCACCCAGGGGAAAAATCATCATTTCAAAATGATCACGTAGTGATTTTTATCACTAGCATTCCTTTCTGAATAACCTTCTAACTAAGGCTCGGAATGGAAATCCAAGACTTCTTTTGAGTTTGAAATGGGGAATTTTACTTAGTTGGAGTATAAAATGAGAGGGAGCGGTGAATTCAGATTCAATGCTAATTGGAATCCCTATAAATAGAGTTATGTGTTTAGGGTTAGGGGGAAACCCCTAATTCACTATCTCTCTCTAAACACCCAATTTCTCTATCTTTAGTCGTTCTTAGACATTCTTCGCTATTCTTCACCGAATTTAGGAGTGGAATCCGGCGGATCGATGTGGGATTGGGCGGGCGCATCGCCAACGTCGAACGACCGGATCGAGGTAGGATTTTTGTTGGTTTTCTACCGCTTCTTGATTTTCTAGAGTTTTGTCATTTTAAATTCTATAGTTTTATAAATTGGGGTGTTGGCCGAATGAAAAAGTCTAATTCCCAAACCCCGTTTTATTTATCATTCATGGGCGTTCTTTGCCAAAATATTCAGATGCACCAAATCGTTTCAGATCAACGATCAGGGTTAGGTGCTGCAAATGCCTATTCCCAAAGATCTCGAACCCGTGATCAGTTTTGAATTTGGGTCACCGGAGCGATGGCGACGGCTGTTAAAAGTTTTGGCTCCAGAAAGGGCGGTGTTCGGAGCTTGTGGTTGCACAGTGGGGGTTCAAGCACTAGGCAGTGGTCGCGGCAGGAAGGGCAGTGCTCAGGCGAGGAGTGGTTCAGGGCTTTGGCGCGGTGCAGCAGGGGCCAGGCTGGGCTTCAGAGGTGGTGGCGTTGGGTGTCGGTAGGCCATGGTCGAGGGGAGGAGACATCTTTAGCCGGTGCGGCGAGCTCAGGTGAGGTGACGACTAGGCATGCGGCTCAGCAGGAAGGCGAGGTCGGAGGTGCGTTCGGTGGGTCCAGGCGGTAGGGGCGCTGGCGTCAGGTGGAGCCGACAGTGAGGAAGCCAGCAGGCTGCTATGGTTTTGAAAAATATCGCCACATGCGAGGGGTGGCCGTGACCCTATCACGGTTGGAGAAGACCCCCGAGGTCAGCCCCTCTGGGGTGCAGAGGAAGCAGGGACCCGCGGTTCGCAGGTCCCGCTCGGCGATGCGACCAAGACCTACCAAAGGGATGATCTACATTGGATAACGAGACCTGAGGCCGGTCTGGCGGATTGAGGCAGGCTACGGCAAGCAGGCCGTGACGTGTTGGACCAGACCTGCAGCTGGGCTATGGGACAGAGGTGTGGACTGGGCCGGTAGGTCTGTACCGGGCCATTTTGGGCCCCCTTGCATTCAGGGGGCCGTATCTCCTAAACGGCACGTCCGTTTGACGTGCTGTTTACAGCAGTGAGATCGTATCGATGAGACGACCCTTTTATGCTGGGTTTTGTTTTTTTTCGGTTATGCACCCGAAGGAAGGTAACCCGAGAATTTAATTTAATAATATTAAATTATTATTAAATATCGCAACGGACGCACCTCATGAGTCGCACGTCCATCTGACGCGCCGCCCGAGGCGCTGTGGCCCCGGAGCTAAGAAGGTCCTTCCAATGTTTGTTCAGAACCTTTGCGGGTTGGATTTGTTGCTCGGAGGCATAAAAACCAATGTGATGTATTAATTAATTAATTAATTAATTGTTGTGTTAGCCCTAACTCTTACTTAGAATGTCTGATAGACGCGTCATCCGCAGTAGCGTGACCCCAACCCTCATGCGGACGTTTTGAGATGCTTTTTGAAGCTCTTGGGTTGGAGACAAGGTGTAGGCCCCACATGGCCTAGTCCACACATATTACGATGAAACACCACGTTTTCACCCGACATCCATTAGGGGTGTTTGAGTACTCATTTTTGAGTGTTTTTTGGAGGGGATTTCAATGGTGCAATCTGCCCGCCTAAATTCGGGCCGAAGGTGTGGGCCCCATGGGGCCCCATATGCATATAACGTGGGGAATTGCAGCTTCTGCATATGAAGTCTGTTTTAGGCACCGTCAGTGGCGTTACGACCCTGGCATCGAGACAAATTGATCGAGGTGGTTTCAGGCGTCTAAACCGGTGTTTATGCGTGGGCCCCACGGGCGGTCCTTAGAGCTGTGTGCAACATATAATGACTTTTTCATCTAGAATCCATATAGGGTGTATGGATACTTGTTTCGGCATGTTTTTACGCGGAAATTGTGATGGCACAGTTCGCCCGACCACTTTCGGGATCGAGGTGCAGGCCCCACGAGACGCATTATGGGCATAATGCAGTATTGAATGACTTTTACACCAGGAGACCGTTTCCAAAAATTAAGTACTCTATCTCGTGTGTTTTCCATGAGTATTATAATGTTGTAATCTGGTTAGGCGAGCAGAGCCTCTTACATGAGAGTATTAAATGTGAAAACATGGAAGGGTGATGGCTGGAGGTTCCTTTGATGCACTCCGAACCTATGCACGGTAGGGTTGCTAGTGACACCCAGTAATGGGATGGGTGCTGGTCCTCTACTATGTGATTTGTTCTTGAGTTGGGTGGTCGCACAATACACACTCCGTGTTTGATTTCCCAGTGTTGTAGAATCAAATAGGGATGGCTAGAGCAGTTTCGGGTTTACCCACCAACAGACACTGGGAAATGGGTTTCTCGTCGACTTCTTCTGGGATTACCCTCTAGCAGAGACTGGGCAGTGGGTTTCTTGTCGATGTATTTCAGGTATACCCTCTAGCAGGGCTGGGCAGTGGGTCACCTGTCAACATATTTCGGGTCTACCATCCAGCAGGGTTGAGCAGTGGGTCACATGTTGACATATTTCGGGTCTACCCTCCAGCAGGGCTGGATAGTGGGTGGCTTGTCGACATATTCCGGGTCTACCCTCCAGCAGGGCTGGGCAGTGGGTTGCCTTTCAACGTATTCCAGGTCTACCATCCATCAGGGATGGGTAGTGGGTTTCCTGATGATGTATCAGGGTTTACCCTCTAGCAGGGCTGGGTAGTGGGTCACTCGTTGACATTTCAGACTCAGGCCTTATCTATGAAGCTAGTTTGTGACTTTTTCACCGAGACTATCAGAGTGGGATCCTTGGTTGTATGGATCGTTGATGTGACCTCTTTGACACGGACATAGGAAATAATAGAACTAGGGGGATTTTCCCATTAGGATGCATCCTTGCATCACAACCTAAAAGTCATGCGGGCGAGTTAGTGCTGCCCAAAGCGGATAGTATCGAGGTGCGGTGATTGATCCCCATTGGTTTGTACCTAATAGGTTGACGTGCATGACATTTGGGTTCAGTGTTGGATATCCTTTGAACTGTTTGCGACTCTTCTTGGGCTGATCATGGAGATAGAGATACCCTTACACACTCCTTTTGGTTTCTTATTGAGTATATATATAAACAACCTACATTTCATCTCACTCATGGGGTTCGGTTACTCACCTTCTAGGTTGGTAAATGACGCACGAGGTATGCCACGTGATTTTAGTTTCATGTTCCTCTTGGATTGGACAAGTCTACTTCCTTTTGTTTTTTGAGTTAAGCTGAACTCTCTCTTTTATACTCTTTCACTGTTCTTTGTTCTGTCTACTACTCATCATTTAGTACCACCTTTGATGCTCCCTCGACATTTTGGGTCATCTTACTGAGTATCTTTATTCTTATCCCTACTTGGGCTTTGCCCAAACTTGGTATCCCAATGCAAATGACAGACAGTTCGATCGAGACTATAGAGGATAGTAGAGGACACAAGTGCTTGGTCCGCATTCAGTGGTCCTAGTATGACGTTCATGCGAGAGACTCAACAGTGTGTTACTTTTGTTTTACATGTTACCGGTTTGTGACACCTTTCTAGTTGTACATGTGTTTCCCCCCTTTACCATTTATTTTCTTGTTAGTACATTTCATCACTTTTCTTTTACTAGTTAGAGGTCGATGCAGGTATTTTGGTTCCCCATTTGTAGCACTGTTGTATCTTTCAATCCTTTCTCTGCACATTTTCATTGAATTGTTGCATGTGTGTGTATAGTTTCTTAAGAAAAATCCCCCCTAGTTTGTTCTGCCTTTAGCGCTAGTCACCATCCCTTGCCCTATGGAGGTGGGCTTGGGGTTGTTGTGGCTCGAGCCCCGGTACGGGTCAGGCCATGACACAATTTGTGAAAATGGCACTAAATTCATGAATTTTTCAGCACACTCTATGATAGATATATTTTCTTGCCTTAGGTAGATAAAGTATTTATATTTATAGATTTTTAACATATGATGATAGAATTGTTTGTTTAAAAATTCCTTAAAATACTCCCTTGTAAGGCCTTCATCCTATTTATCCATCACCGCTAAATCCCATAACTGGCATTCAAGATCTTCCAGCATATAATTATACATCTTGAAATTGAGCTCTGATGGTTTGCTGATGAAATCGATGATATGATTAATCCTATAAATAAAAACCTCATCTTTTTCAGGATTAGAATCACCCCTAATGATGTGTGGGGTCTTCTTTCTGAATTGGATCACATGATTCACATTTCATGGCTCATTCCTTTATTTCAATGTATCCACAACTTGAAAATATTATAAAATACTATGAACCAGCTCACAGATCATATGTGGTTTAGGAGTGACCACATTTTCCGCAACTTCTTCAGGTTGGTTTCAAAGACCCACATCGGGTTCCATTTTATAAACTAATAATAAATTCCATATATCTAACTCTCTTGAAATTGATGGCTTAGGATTTCAAATTCTATCACATCAACTATCAGAAAATTATTTTCCAAAAACAACATTTTTCATTTTCCCCCATTTTGAAAAATAATATTCTTGGTTTTATAAATCAACCCATTTTAAAATTATATCAAACATTATTTTTAGTGTATTTCATTTGAAAATAGTTTGATACTTATTTTAAAATAAACACTTTGTACACGACATGGATCATTACTCGAAATTATGTTTTCACTAATAGTGGGAATCCATTCCAATAAAATTCATGTCAAGCTCGTATCATTAGATAAACACATCACAATGATATTTCCAAAGCATTGATGTGTCTCTAAACACTTATGCACCAAAATCACGCATATTATGAAGATCATTATAAATGAGTTAGCTACATAATTTTATGCTATACATTTCATGTTCCGAAAATCTTACTCCTTTCTATGATTCTAACCTAAGGAATAAGAATGAATGAATTATGAATCCCATTCCATGAAAACTGATGAAAACTTGTTAGGAAAGTACCTAACAAGATGATACTATTTGTAATAACCATATAATTATCATTGTCTTGAGAGTACAACGAATCGTTACATGGCCTTAAGTGACATCCCCATGTTGGAAAAGGATGGAAATAAACGCCGAAGGTTTTCAATGTAAGAGGGGGATAATTTACCCTTAATGAATAAAATCATTAACCAATCCAATCACAATATGATTCATGAAAAAATGAAATTCAACTCAAGAACATCACATATCTCCAAACCACATTATTATGTGAAATAGTAGAAGACCTATCACTTGTAAAGGTAAACAGTGGATGAACAACAAAAGACTCAAAATAAACAACAAGACTTATTGTTCCAAAATATCCAAGGTCCACATTCACCAGACAACCAAAGTATCATAAGGTGGTGATAAAGACTTGTTACTCTTTACCTTTTCTCTTGTACTGAAAGATGGCTTCTTTAAAAAAAATTCCAATGAGGGGGTGAATAATGAACTCACTAGGATTTCCCAATTACCACCCCAATCAAGCCACTAGGATTGAAAGGTTAGATACATTTATATAACTATTTATATAAAAGAGTTATGAAAAATAGTTTATAATGAAATATAACAGAGCTTCAAAAACCATTTACTACCAAGTGAAGAAAAAACATAATGAAAAAAATTCAATCAAGTAATTTTTCTATAAAATAACTAATCAAGGGTTAAAAACCAATTCTGATTACAATATTGGAATACCTATTCCATATATCACAACACACTAACACATACATGCTTCCTTTGATAGTTTCATACTCATGAGTTGTCTCTCGTCCAATTAAATTGTGTCCTAATTACACACACCCATGATTCAGAGTCACTCACCTTGTACTCCAATTGTACACTTCCCTTATTCAGGGTCACAATGATATTGAACTCACACAACACCATGTGTAGCAAAACCATTACAACAACCATTTAAAATCATTTCAATAGAATTATAATTTTATTGAAAACCAAATATTAAACAAATTTCAAAATGACCATTTATATTTAATAAAAAATCCCAAATGTATGGAAACAATATAATCAAATCCAAGTTCTGCAAATCTTTAAAATCCCTCTTTTTAAAATCCATATTTTAAAACAATGAACAAAAGTAAGTTATTAAAAAAACCAAATTTTCCATATTTCTACAATTTAGCAAAGCATCAAAAAAACAATGTTTCTCAATATTAATAACCATAAAATTCATGATAAATTACTAAAAAAGAAACCAATTTTAATGCATGAAAATTAGTTCTACTATGTAGAGTTGTTAAAGAAGTCACCCACCTTAATGTTTGGTTGAATTAGAAAACAGACGAAGAAAAAATTATAAAACTATGTGGATTCTTCCCGGAACCTCCTCAGATCACTTCTCCTAGAATGATCAAGATCAAATCTAAAATTATATTGAATCCACATTAATAGAAATATACATAATGGAGTTTATATGGGAAACCATGAATATATGTGATGTTGATCTAATTACATATGAAAAGTCTATCAATAATAATGATGAACGATCACATACCTCATGAATATGTGTTCTAAATGCCAAGGGAAGACTTCATATTGACTCCAAATCACTTGTGAGAGGTTATCCCACCATTAAGGATTATAAAACCCATGTTATGGCCTCATAGGATAAAAAAATAACCACTTGGAGGAAAAAGAGTGCGAGATCCACTTTTTTGGACCACACATAAACCGTCAGCATGTTATGTTTGAACGGTATTCAAACCTTGCAAAAACTGTTCATTAGATACTACCAAGGAAGACCATTGCACGAACTCTTCGCATGGTCTCCCAATCCGTGCACCCACCATGCTGAATCTCTCTACCTCAATCGTATAATTTTTCAAGGTTTCTACTATGACGCCCTCATGGATTGCATAAACGGTGGGCAGTCCGTCCGCCTCGACATTAGCCCCCAAAGAATTCTGAATGATCACCAAACTCTACCAACTTTTACTCTTACACTTTATATCCATAAAAACACAAATAAATGTTTACGTACTATAATCCAGGGGTACTACATCATGTATTCCTCAGGGTTTATTTTTTTTAAAAAGTATGTTACCATTTTATTTTATTTGTTTTTAATCATTGATTTATGACACATTGTGACACCCATATTCACATCATATAAATGATTACTTTTCATGAAATCTCCCAAATTATAGATATTAATGGACATGTCCCTTCAAAATTCCTTCAAGCCTCCTGTTTAGCACCTATATATTTAGAAACATACCTAGGGAAAAACCACATGGATCTCATCCATTACATTATATACATCTAAAAACATGATCAACCTCAAGAAACCAAAACCAACCCATAGAGGAAATAGAAAAATGGAAATTTGAATATCAACCACGTAAGATACCTTTAAAGGATCTCGTCACTATATGAGATCAACCACCTCACCATAGGAATAGACTAAAAATAAAAAATAAGATTAACTAGATCTAATCCACTCCCTTTACGGAGATACCTCTCAATTAGAGTACGCCAGAACATGTAAAAAGTGAATGAAATATCATTGGATATAAATTTTCTACCACCAAAATATGAATACTGTTACAAGAGAAGATCTAATAATAAAAAATTAGTGTACTCTGTGCATATATATGACTCACATTCCTAGTAATATTCCCCCACTCCACATTGCAACCTCAAGACAAAAAAAGGAGATAGAAATCTAGAAAAACAACTTTTCTCGGTGGTCTTGGATTTCAAAAGGATTATCCTAAAAGGTATCATCCACATCAACATCGATATCACCCAAATAGATGATATGAGAGTCTCCATGAAGAAAATTATGGAGTTGCAACACATAGACATCCATTTATATCTATTTCATCTATTGGGGATGTTTTATCTGATAATCCAAAGTCCCAAAACTTGTCAACACATTAATATGACCGACATACTAGGTAGAATTATTACACAAATGACCAACCCATCTCTTCCAATGACAGGGAGTCACCTTCAAAAACATATGATCATGGATGTTGAATTATTGAGGTCTCTTACAATGATTGTTACCATATTTTGGAATATATTACACTACATTCATCCTCTCATGAATCACCGAAACCATTGTTGCTATATTCTATACCTGTTATGGCATCATAATTTCAAACTCTTTGACTTGAGTCCAGTAGAATGGAAATTGTAATGGTAAGACATACAATGACTCAAATGTTGAAATACCGATGTAATGTGAAATATATTACTGTTAGGTAACTCTACAATGGTCTGGGGCCTCATCCATGAACCTAAAATATATTGGACAGAAGAGCAGAAGATATGTTCTAGAGTCCAAATGGACTTCTCTATCTAACCGTCCTCCTATGGCTGAAAAGAAGTGATATGGCATAACTGAGAGAAAAAAGCATCCTAGATTCCTATCCACACCTTAGAAATAAAATGAGGATTTGGATTGCTGTGGAGTCTCACCATCTTCTACAGATACTATATTGACAAAACCACCACTATGATCGAATCCTTGATCACTATTATGTGGGACAATTTTGTCCAACGATCCACTACCAACCATATAGCATCATAAATACACTGATATCAATGTAAACCTATAAAAATTTCCATCAATATATCCTCCCACTTCCATTAGGTAACATCTATTGGTTGGAGAAAACCACCTAGAACACGATGCGTGACCATAACCTTTTGGAATACTAAACATCGAGACAGAAACCATACAACGACATGCTTCATCCCATGCCACCAAAATGACAACTAAAATCTCTTTACATATTCATCAAACCATGATGTATCACCGTGTGACAAATGTGGAATACTTTTATAACCACATTACGCATCCTTAAATAAACATGAATACTTCCCTAAAACAAAACTCGGTGATGTTCATACATAGACCAACCATCTGGGGAATTGAATCAAATGACATTGCCTCCCTATAACTCCACATAAAGATCCCACAAATGTGACTCTTCCACCTATTTTAATACAGATGACTACACCATCATTTTAAGAAGACAACCCTAAACCCAAAATTCTCTAATATCTATATTCAATGACCTATGTTCTACCTTCACTATCTATGATTTACCGAATTCATGCTCCCCATCAATATCTGACATCATGATTACTGAATAAGATACATCACTCCACTTCCTATGTGTATAAAAATATTGAAATTGTTATCTAGTAAGAACCAAATCTACTTATGTTGGATTATATTCAAGTCACTTTTTGATAAAACATTCCTCATGCTCTTATGACCAGTGAAGAATACTAAATGATTGTCGATGAGGTATTATCTCTACAACATTAGGGAAATCACCACCATCACCATCTTGAGAACATGGTTGAAATATTTATGGTAATAGAAATGTAACTATTTTATCCCATAAGATATGATCGATCTATACTTCATCATAACAAATAAAAACCCCAGACATGAATCATTATAAAAAACCTAAAACTGGACCCCTTATTTTTGCATATAATGAACTAGAAAACTAAACAACATCTCTTATAGATACTCACATTTTGTCTAACATGGATTAGTCTACAAAATTCATGATCATATATGGAAAACACTTTTATATGAGTCAAAACCCAACTGAATTAGGAAACGAACCAAATTTAAAAGCATGAAATACCAAGGTAACATTTCCCCTATTCCAATTTCTTAGGAGATTATGAAGACACACATTCTTCTCTATTATAAGGATTCATATTTACAAACATTGGGAAACTAATTTACCCATGAAATAGAAATCTTAAATCCATAACTCACCATTCAAAAACATATTTTAAAACTTATCATGGTGAATAACTCAGAAAATTTCATACATTTTTCCTTCATGATACTTCTTAGATATAGACTGCATAAGAATTTTGTTAAAGAAATAAACCAAGAAAATTTCAATGAACTAAGGAAACACAAAATAAATTTAACCCATGAACACAGCTATAGAATTTTTCAAATTGAATAGTATCCCAAAAAATCTCATAATTCCCATGACAACAATAGAATGTAGTTATTAGGGTATCCTCATCCTTCACATGAATCTTATTATATAATGACCAGAAATAGATCATTGAGAACCAACATGGACCATTTAGTTAATCAAATAAATCATTAATCCAGGGAATAAGACAGTTTTTCTTCTCTTTCAATTGTTTCAAGAGAAAATAATAGATACACAAATGAAAATTTCCATCATTTTTATCAAGAAAAAACCTGGTGCACCCGATGGAGACATAATAATCCGAATAACACCACACTAAAATAGACCATTGATCTATATTCACATATATTGAAACTCAGAAAGCACCATCCTATATAGAGACATTGAGATAAGATACATGCGCAGCTGTAGTTCATTCTTAAACATGAACTCTCATCAATAGGGTAATGCCACATCATCCTGTAGAAAGAGATCAATTTACTCTTCTATGACCTTGGGAAATGAAAATGGATGAACCTATGAAAAATATAACCTCATCTTATATATAATGTATCAGAAGAACTAAACAAACCTCTAACCCATCTGTGAGTCTATCTTTCCAACAAACAAAATTTCCTCACCATCAACATCGAAGAACATGACCAACCTCATGATGAACTCAATAATAGTCTACAAAAATTAGAATAAATCCATTATGAGGATGATTCAATATAGTTATATCAAGTATCTTAGGTAATATCCTCAATAGTATTGATTCTAGAGAACTACCTTATAGTCTCTAAATACATCAATAAAATAAACTCGACCTACAACTGGAATAGAAAACTCCAATGGAACATGAAGTATCTCTACATCAAGTCACAAATAATATATAAGGGAAGTTAATATTAAGGGTTGTATCACTCCCATATCAAAAAAGGCATGAACACATTTAAAAAATATAGTGTAACATAAATGATGTATGGCTCACTTGACTATGGAATCGCTAATGGATGAAGTTGATAAAAACATGCTCCACATCCTCTCTAACCATGGTAATGACAAACTACATGGTCATTATATTCCGATTGATGTTTGAAAAAATCCCAAGGCAATCCTATTGATGCACCATATACTCTCTACTAGTTTCAAAATGAAGTAACATGTTGCATCTTCATTTGGAACTACCTCTATAGAGGATCTTCAAATGGAAAACTGGAATACACTAACCAATGAAAATGCTCATGAAATCTATTAAAATTACCATTAATTTTATAAGAAAATCATGGATATGATTCATTAGAATAATATTTAGAGCCTCTATCCATGGATAAACAAGACATTGAGGGCAGAGACACACCCACGACTGATCGAAAGCTCTTAAATCTTGAAAACACATAAATTTAGACCATATCACTTCGCTACAAGGAATCCTGATGATTCCCCTATCATAGTGATCCTAATTTTGCTTAAATCTTCTTGATGACCACTTCTCTAACCAAAACCTCAAGATACATCATTAGTATAAACAGGGTGACATGGCATGGGATCTCTATATGAAAAACCTCCGAGAAATTCTGCTCCATATCAATCTCATTTGGAAGTAGGTCTAAATAATATCATATATGTTTCTAGAAAAAGATTACTAAATATTTCACCATGGGGTTCCCCTTACAAAGGGTATAAAAATCTTTGAGACTGTTCTCATTCATGGTCAAAGAATGAAACTCTTCATTGAAATGGTCTTGTAACTCCTCCGATGAGACATCAAAGTCCTTGTGATCTCTACAGAATAATAAACAACACTACAATTATACCCCATGTAGCATCATCACTACCAATGGAACCATATATTCTTTATGAGCACAAATCGAATTGAATTAAATCTTAACATCATCCAACTAGCCATCCATTACTATATCTAATCAAAATCTCATATAACTATATATAATCTTGTGTTATAACCATCGAAGTGTCCTCCTACAAGTGTCAATGATTCTAATATCTTTCTCACTATGATCTACTAGTGAATCCTCTTGAACATATTCTATATAAACTAATGATGATATCGTTAGGGATCCATGCCTACAAAATAACAAGTAGTTATAGATCATATCATGGAATATCAAAGAATTACACATTAATTAGTTATATTCATTTTTTCATTTTAGGTTAACCAATCCCAATGTCTACCCATTAAAACACAGTCATAAGGAATAATGATGCCAGATCGTTTCCTAGGTATCTAACATTTAACTACTATAAACTTATTTAGTAGTGACAGTAAAATTAAATTTCCATACATTTTATCATTGGGGGCCTTAAATACCCATATCAATGCCGATCTTCCATGGTTAAATCATGTGTTAAACAAAGCTAACATCGTTTCCCTACTATCCCAGGCAATATAAATTATGTCTATCTCAAAACACAACCCTATACCTCAACCTACCATTGATACCACTCTTTCATGACTCCCTACACACTATATATAACCCCATAAGGACATAAATGAATGAATATGGATAGTGACACACGGGTCCCGACTCTTGTGGGTTCCAAGTTGGCGATATGAACTGTCAGTATATTATCACATAGTTGCGAGACATTACCCTCTAAAATCACCCATTCAAAAAAGCGATATAATATAGCCAGAAATCAACCCCTTCTCGAAATCCAATAGAATATAAAACCAATGTGAAAATATATATTTTTATGTCTAACTTTATACAACTAAATGGAAATCTACAAGTACTACAATAATGTAAATATTGAAGTGACAAGGAAACCCCAACTACTCCTATAAAACCCATTAGCTAGTACTATTCATCCTGATATGCAACCTTACCTATCAAAAATAATACAAACTATTTATAGATATATAGAGTGAGTAAAATAGTTTACTCTATAGGATCATCCACATAGACTCTCATGAAAAATGTAAAGATATCATGCTAAATTAAAGTGAAAAACATGTGGAACTAACTCATCATGTAAATCAATATATTGTGTTCTTATCCTCACCAAGGATTATCTCACCATGTAACACATACTATAGAATATAATATAGTAAAAGATATCAATAGTTTCTCAATTCCACTCCCCCACTAGTTTTCTTCTCTACACAGATGTCACACATCCTGAGAATCTCTGTCCAATCATGTCTTCCCATAGACACATTGGTCATGCTCCACAACATGCACCTCATGAAAAACGCCAACACATAAACATAACCAAAAGAAAACAGGTTCATTCTGGGATCAGACACATCCCACATAACATTTACAATACTTCATGAATTATACCTCAATTCATCAAACCCGTACACCGAGTAAGGATCCTAAAGCTATCAGAGCCTATAAACGTAATACCCATAGTAGTTGTTATAAAATTATATGCAGAATATATTTGTGTAAAATAACCACATTCCATTACATCCCTCTACACACATATATAGGGAAATATAATTGTCATACATAACACCACATGTAACTACCAATGGAAGAGATCAGGGCTAGAGGGGGTAATCATCCATCAATACTCCCACCAAGACATTGGTGAAAACAACCCTAGGGATCTGAATCCCTAGTGTGTCAGTTTCCATATCATATATGTTGTACTAGAATATATGTGTCAAATATGTACATGATATAATATAGCTCGAAACTACACTATGGGAATAACCTAGTCTAAGACTCAATTTTAGATAATGTCTTCAGACTCTCGGTTTCTCCTACTAAGAACTGATATCTTATAATCAAAAAATAATTTAAAGGTATACATTAAATTATATTATTCATTTTCTTCTGTTTCGATTTATGTTAAATGATTATTTTACCATTAATTAAGAATTATCATTTTACACAATAAATTTCATTACCATCATAACTATGTTCTATGATATCCATGAATAAGTAGACAAGGCACACATATTTTCATAATTGAATTCTCATCATTCCATACATTCAATATCTAACCCCATTGGTTAAATATGATTTCTTTTATAAAAATTATTGTATACAAAATCACCTGGTATTCTCAGAAAGGATATTAATATACGTAATAATGTATAAAACCAAGCACATTCATCTGTCCCAAGCTATTGTGAAATAAATGTAGAAAACAGACATCATAGGCTTCATCAAAATAATAAATTGGAACTGAAATCTGAATTTCATAACAATATTTCTGCCCAAATTCAGCACATTCTGTCATCCCCCTTGTCCTCCCCGATACCCACATGAATATCCTGATTAATCTTTCCATCACAAGTTACAACTAATTCAATAAATATTGGGCATCCAAACCCCATATTCCACAATATAATCCCATGATCTGCCATCCCATGTTCACATCACATCTGGGCCTCCCTGACCCACATACCAAAATAGAAATCGGGACCCATCTATCCCATTTTCACATCACAAGTAGTAGGAAACATACATTGCAACTGGGCTATTGGCCCTAAAGAAAGGAATCCACCATTCACACATAATGAGCCCCCATGGAACCAAAGAAAAAGCCACATGCCCTCTACACAAAATCATGAAACTCATTCCCCATATAGAATTATCTTTTTCACACATCTAATTTTTATAACTTCGTAAATTATCTTATTAATGATTTACATGTTCCAACTATTAGAAACCTAAGAAAAAAGCTCACACAATCTATCATATTTAAATTATTTAATTAAATAAGAATTATTTTAATTATATTATCTACAAAAATCAACATAATTTAAATATTTATTAAATTAAATTAACAAATGGAATGTAAATTGAATAAAAATTCTTGTAGAACAACGGTTATAGAACCCCAGATTCATTAAAAATGCAACTTTAAATGTATATCCAATTAATTAAAAATTAATTCCCCATTTACATTATTTAAAAATTCCACATTATAAAACAATAATAACAATAACAACATAGATACCATATAGTTTATATAAAAATTTGAAAATCATTATCATGGTAAATAATAAGAACATCACCAAGTGATCTATACCAAATGTTTAATCATGTTCCTATAATTATTTGGTTAATTTCATTGATATCGAAAGGGAAAAATCATTATAATTATATGTTTTCATGTAATTAAATAGATAATAAATTAATCCACTACCACAAAAGGGAATAAATATTCTTCACACATAAAGAGACCAACACTGTAGATCCTGATCGCCTCACCTGCATGAACTACATCCACCCGATGATGTCACACCTCAACGACACCAAAAATTAATAATAAAATCATTAGAATCATGGATATAAAGTAATATCACTTGAAAAAGAATAACATTGGGAAAAAAATTTAAGAAAAAACATGAAAGGATTTAGAACATACTTCGAATCGATGACATATTGATGGAGAAAATATGGAGATCATTTATAGAAAAATGATTCCACATAACGTCAAAGAGGTTGTAGTTTGATCACATAGAATCAGGAGAGAGGTGTTTGTAGACATATGGGTTGACAACCTGAGTGGATGAAAATGTTTAAACAAATTTAATCACGGATTTATATGACATGTAGTCCCCTTTCACGCCATGTACTCCTCAGGGATCATTGTCCACCGAAAAATGCAACACCATCTTAATGTATTTATTTTTAAAAACTAATTTATGAACTGTCCTCTAAACCAATTTCATGTCCTGTAAATTTTTACATAGCATGAAGTCATTCTACTCCATGCAATTAGTAGTTGAGTCCCATCAGATATCCTATACCACTCCTACATGCACCTCATTCTTCAGAAAAGTGAAAATGGTTGATCCATGTTGATCTGGTTCTTTTCATCATATACAAAAAATATCACAATATATACAAATATATCCAAAATACTAATGAGAGTGAGAATAAATATTTTTTATTGTTTAACAATGTTCATATACATCTATGTAAATTCATGTTACTATAAAATTCATTATTACATAATCCACATCTGCATTAATGTGTCTATTACATTACCTAATCCATATTATTTTGAATATCGGTTTACTTTGTCCTCCCCCTTAGTTGTAACTAATTCATGTTTAATATAAGAATAGGTTAATCAATGAACAAATAATATTATTATATTCGTATTTAAAAATCCATGTTCAACATTCTTAGTTGTTAGTTTTCCAACACCGGTACACAAGATAAATGTATTTCGCAAAAGAAAAGTGTTCATAATAATTTTCTATAATGAAATTTCTATAAAGTTTTGGTAATTCTTATAATTTAACCCATTTATAGAAATATTACTCTATTAAATCTTTAGGCACAATAAAACTACTACTAGTCAATGTATTATGGATCTCATGAAACAAATTATCTTCTTGACTATTCATATGAATTGACCAAAAAATGAGTTTACTCATTCAGATCCCTATAATCCTCTAAAAAATGGCACTTTTATCACATACCTCTATAAAGACCTTCTTCGTATTTCATTCCACTATTTTAAAAAATTAATTTCTTGATCGAAGGATTCCATTACCAAACCAAAGATGGGTACCTTCTGAACTGAAACTTGAGTGCTTTAAATACATATGATATTATATAGTATGATATATATTATTTTAGAGTGAAACATATATTTTGAAAAAGGAATATTATATTCCTCAAAGAGATATCTTATTTTACACTATATAAATATCATATTTTCTACCATGAATATTTGTATACAAAATTTATGTGAGTCACAGTTCTAGGAATTATAGGTTTTCATTGATTTAGAATTTCCCGGATTCATGGAAGGAATTGAGATGTAAATGAGTTAGAATATGAATATTCTACACCTTGGATATAATTGGTTAGTTATTTCATGAGATGAGACATATGTGACAGTTATTGGATTTCAGATTCATGGAATGTTACCATAGGTATCAAAAAAAAATGTTATTAAATTTTGAGATAAATTTACTATGTTTGGAGGATTTACCACTACAAATATAACATATTCAATTATAGAAGATTTATATAAGATTTCAAAATCTACAAAAAAGCCTCTGGTTTGAAATATTTCAATATATAGAACTGTTCTTCAAACCTTCATTACACAGAAAGATACTATCTTATTTTTTGATGTTCATAAGGTCATTAAATATGTCTTTTGATGGTTTCACTATAAATGTTTCATAGACTATTGAGTAAAGTTACATTTGGATATTTTGTGGTGATAATTATATCACAATGTTAAAGGATGTGATACCCAAAAAAATGGTGTAAGCTATAAATTAGTTATTTCAAATTTCATATGATATTTCTTTCAATTAAACTGTGATCTTTTTATTTATGATCAATGAAATTTCTTTTTAATTAGATGAATTCCTAAAAAATATAAATCCTCCGTGGTTATCAGAGAAATTCTATTTTTTTATTGATAATGATGAAAATGTGGAATTTTCAAATCATAATTTTTTTTCTATTTTAATAAATATTATAGAAAATATTATACTATGTAATTGAATAATGGATTATGATATTTATTTTCATCTCTAAAGCCTCAGTATAAATACCTCAGATCAGAATATTTCTTATCTTATGATATCAAGATATCATATTTGATGATAATCATGTACTATGAGATTTATAATAGAGCATTGTATTACATTGGTGATATCAATTTTTGACATAAAATATAATTTATAAATTTATGTAACAGTTTATGATTTGCAATGATAAATATATTTTACATAAATATCATATAATGAAAGAATAAGGGTTACCAAAATATGACGTTGGGTATGTAAATGAACATTTATTTACAATATTAGTTAAAGGATTATTTTTAAGGGTATTTTCTTCATGTGATGTTCCATACGTAAGGATTGTTCCACTTCCAATCCTTGTGGATATCTTCTATATGGGAAATGGTTCTATATATATGGGTTACTCATTCGATAAAAGTTGAACCATAGGAACTCTAGACATTTTAATATTAATGGCACTTTAGTGTTTTATTACTCCCTAATATATAAGAATTGTTTTCAATAATGTTAAAAACATTATATATTTCATTCAATGTAAGTGTAAATAACATGTTGAACCATAATTTTTAGATGATTTTAGATTTCCCTATGTGAAACCTTCAACACTTAATGATACCCTATCTGTCAATGATAATTAGTTCTCTAGTCCCTATTCCTCCACAAGTTCATTGAATGACCCCATATTCATAACCTTCTTTCCTTCCTATATTTTTTCCCTTAATATCTTCAAATACTTTATTCCTTCCCATGTATGTAACTATTTATTAACTTTCTTTGTTTTTTGGTATCCTGAGGAATCCAATCACCTATGTATAATTCGTGGAGGCATTAAATAATTAATGATTCTCTACAGTACCTTGTTTTTTAAATCATTGACTCTAAAATTAATCCCTTGAAATATTCCCCAATTCCAATTAGTGCTTTAATTCTCAGGATATGTTTAGAAGACACAATAGACGACACTTTTAGATTCGATTATTATATAAATACAATCCTTATCTAAATTGGTATAATGGAAATAATCTATATGAAAAACATTTTTTCATTATCATATTCTAGTAATATTAATTTCATATGAATTATGATCCTCAAAAGTGGATATAGAGTTCTACTAACCATCTTTACCCATACAATTTCAAAATCTATTCATTTTGATTATTATTTCAAACTATATTGGTTGTTTTTTTGTTGCGACTATAGGTTGAATATTGGGTGACATCCCATTACCCCATGTATTTTTACTATGGAAGAAATGTCTAATTAATTATCTAATTCTATATATACTGAGGTTGAATTGGATTTCATATGAATTTAGGGGGTGCTCTAATAAACATGGTGTTATTATTGTTCTTCTAGGAAGATCATGGGTCATCACAAATATATTTCCCATGTATGTTATTTTGGGAATAATATTTTTCTTGGACCTCAAATGGTTACAAAAGGAATATTCTGTTGTATCTTTAACATTAGTATTTGGGATCCATTGTTTTGAATCCCATCAAAATAAAATATTTTTTTATATAGAAAAATGTAGTCCTATAGTCCCAAAACCATTATAATGAATTCCCTTAATGCTTCTTCCTAATATTCATTGGAACCTTATCACACAAAATCATGAGTTATAATTGGTGAATCCTTTATACAAGACTTTTTTTTATAAAAATAGAGTTTATCATGGTTTGATATTTGTTCCCATGTTCCAAACAAATATTATTAAACCAAGTATTCTTTTATATTCTATTTTTTAGACTCCAGATTCATTTTCTATGTAGGTGTTTGATACCATTATATTGAGTACTATTATGAATTAAAATAATACTATATTCAGAGTGTAGAATACATGTGAAATATTTATAAATTATATTATGAGAAATGAGGAAAAATAGTGGATCTTTTATTTTTTTTGGACAATTCTGAAGAGATAGAGGTATTGACACTTTTAAATTCATAGAACAAACTAGAGAAAAGTTCTAAAAAATACTTCTGATATGATGTAATAAATTTAAAATTTTTATCATTGATTTATGGTGATATCTAGTTTATTATAGTAAGAAAATAATATCTATATAAAGGAAAAATCTATGATTCCCAACTCAATTTCAACAAATTATGTGATGAAAGTTCTATAAATAGAATCATTTATGGTATATGGAACAATAATGAAGGAGATGGTCACAACCAATGAAGGGGACATTGACCAACCCAATCCGGATTATAAAATGTTTGAGGATGGAGTTAAAAGGTTCAACATGATATAGAAATTTAAATTTATGGTAGAGAAAATATATTGGGAAGATATAAGTATGGGAAGTATCAAAATCATGTTTAGATAGACATAGAGTAGAGTCCCCAAAAAGGGCTAGCTCAATCAGGAAGTGGTTAGCTACACACTAACTAATCCAGAGCTATTTCTTCACTCTAGACGAGTGTTGTAGGTTTAATATTTTCCCATATATGACCAAATGTATGATATCTGGGGATTGTATGAAAGATGTATACAATTTTATATGATTGTGGAATAATAATAATGGATCCACTAGCAAGACCACATTTTAATCCAAAATTTCCACAAGTGAAAGATTAGTATGGAAGAGTATATCCTATTATAGGGAAAAAATTCAACATTTAATCCAAAATCAAATTTGATCGGTAAAATTGGGAATGGAATTTGAATATAGTTTATATAGGGTGTATGTATATAGTATTTTAATATTCTTATTAAATGATATATTAATTTATTTTGATGCTAAACCATCTACATTCATTTTATGCTCTATGTGATGTTTACAAATATATTATACTAGTCTTTTTAATGAAATTAAATATTTAATTTATTGGATGACCCAAAGTACATCGGATAATGGTTAACTAGGATTATTATTGTATCCTACTTATCATATCCGATGACTCATCCAATATAAATAAAATCAATTTGAATTGAAAATATTTTTCAATAGAATTCAATTATGAATTTAATTATATATTAAAGAAATTGTTTATAAATTATATTAAAATGTATTTTGGTAAAATTGTTATTATATAAAAGTTTTTATAGATAAATAATTTAATGTTTATGAAACTTTTATTTTTAAATATTCAATAATATTAATTATAAATATTAAAATTTCTATTTAATTGATTCATGTAATAACTTATAATTTGAATATAAAATGATTATAAGAAATTTTCAATTTCATTTAAAGGTAGTTTATACATTAAAAAACTAGGACTAAATACAATTTTCTTGTATTATAAAATTGTGAATTATACATAATACTTGGATCATCAAAATTGAAAGGGGAATTTTTCTAAATTAGTTAAAACATATCAAAATGGGTTTTTACCTTATTTAATGAGATGTTTAACTAATATTTATTTATTATATGTAGATAAGATCAAATTTTTAGATAACATAAATTGAGATATTAAATGTTTATATTTTTTGAAATATAATATATTTAAAGAAAATCATAAATAAGGAATGATTTAAAGGATTTCAAATTAGTGAATAAATATGATGAATTTAAATTAACTAAATTATGCTATGTCCATAAGAAATTATAAATATTTTTATTTATTATTTATGAATTATTTTTAAATGTTTATATCATGTGAAATAATTTAATTATTAATTTATTTTTATTCACTTTTTAATTGATATTTATAAAATATATATTATTAATTTATATATATGGATTATATTTAAGGTTAAAAATACTCTGTAAATATTCATTCATTTATATATAGAGTGAAATGTTATATACGATAATGGATTTAGATTTATTTTACCATGACAACATTTTTATTTAGTTTTGAGTAAGATTTTGGTTGGGAATATTGATTATATATATATATTAGGTGTTATGAATATAATGGAAATAAGAACACTTTTTATTAAATTAACTCTTGGTATATTGAAATTGGGACAATGTTCAAACATTATGAAATATTTTTCATTATTCTAAATAAGTGAGGGTAAAAAATCTATGGATGCATGATTACTTATTTATTGATTTTGAATTTATATAATTATAATGTTATACATGAATGTGTTTCACGTATCAGGTTTATGAGAATCATCTGAATAATTATAAATATAGATGGATTTTAATTTTGGATACTAATACAAATTGTGATATTTTAAAGAGTAACAAACCAATATCATTTATATATATTGGTTTGGTGGATGGAATATTTTACTAGAATAAGTAATTAAAGTAAGAATAAAAAAATTGAACAACCAGAGATAAAACTGTGAGATTGAATCCCCATTTAAATACTACATGTCTAAATCCTTCCAGATAAGAAATATTCATGACTATAATAATCTAATTTGGTTGACCTAGGTCTTTATGGATTGTCTTGTATTGGTAAATTATGTACATGGTGTCCCAAAATAGATCTAGTTATTTCTTATGGTATTTATATTTTGTTACACATAGTTGAATAATTTTAAGTGTTAGTATGAAAATTAAATAAAGTTAACACTATTTTTATCATGATCTAGAAAATGAGTTATCAACCTAAAAATCCATGTGTCATACATGATATGACTATGTGATGCCATAACTAAATTACTAAAAGGAAATATTATCACTTTAGTTGAATCATTTCTTAGTGAAATATAGATCTTCTACAACAAATGGATAAGAATGTTCTTAATAGGTATATTATTTTAGTAGGAAAAGAGTTAATTAATGTTTTTATTAATTTCTTTTAAAAAATGATACTCATCTAATAATATCTAATTTTTAATTTCATTTCATTATAACTTTTATGGTTCATCAAGATATATATATATATATATATATATTTATATATGTATGTTGGATACTGAAAAATATAATTGTATTAATTTCAATGACTATTATTGTTGATATTATAAAACATGCAACATCCGTGAAAGTCTATGAGTTATAGAAAACATCTCTTGAATAAATAAAAATGATTTTATAAATGTGACAGACAAATTAGATCAAATAGTAACAAAAAATAGATCGAGTCATGAGGGAATAATGTATTAAAGACCAAGAGAATCCCCTCTAATGATATTCACAAACACACTAGGTAGGGGTAACATACTATAATGGGATTAAAATTTATGAACATGTAAAATTATATATATAGCAATATCCACTCCCTTTTCCCCTCTCTCTACATATGAATGATCTGCATCTATTAAATGATAAACTACCAATACTAATGAATGTAATTGGTAATAGAATATTGGATTGAAAATTGGTCAATAATAAACTCATGGATATTATGAGAGTCAGTTTTAATGAATATAATCATAATATATTTCATGAAAAAAAATTAAGCACATGGAGCATGGACCAATCCTCAAGTAGGTAGGAGTATGCTATCTTTATGTTAGCAATAAAGGAAAGAACAATAGAACCTCATATATCACAGATTATTCCTTCACCCAATATGACATCAGATGTACATGGGATATCAACATTAATTTTGATACCTAGTGCAGGTGGATTTCAATGAATCAATAATCCTTGTCTTAATGTTCTTAATATTTAGTCATTCTGAATGATGTTATCTATAATGTGTATCAGAGAGGGAGAAAGTCCCCAATGTTTATGTAAGGTGTTCAAATCCACAAATATAAACATAGTCCTTATTACCAACTTGAAACTCATAAAACATATTAATTCAATGAGGGAATTGTTTCTAGAATCTATTATACACTAACACCAATCTGCTAAAATAATGACCATCACCTTTAATTCCTTGGGATTATTTTTGACATCATGAAACCATATATAAAGAAAAAAATTTCAACTAGATACTGATTCTTTTACTCTCATATTGTCTCCTATAAAAATACAAATAGTATGGGCCCCATCACATAAAATATAAAAAGGAAAAAAATATTTTTATTTGTAGGTATGGAAGAAAAAAACACTTGGGAGCAAGGTGAATTCCTTTATGATGAATGGATTTATCTATTGGTAAATACTAACTATGAAAAACTCCAATCATAATGTTATATTTATATGGGTTATACATACACCAAGGGATTTTTCCCTAAGTATACTATTCATTTGGTTTCATGAACAATTATATGGTAAACCATATTAGAAAAAACCTAAAGGTTATCACATGAATATTAATTTTACTAGATTAATGTCAATCTGAATAATATTTAATATATTCCATGGATAATAATGATAGATTCCCTAAATTAATTTAGAATATGAATAATCCTCCTTTAATGAAACAGTTGGCATTAGTATCCTTGGAAAATAAAGCATGTTGTCTTCCCAGTTGGCATCCAAAAAGTTAATATCAACCATTATAATGATCAAACAAGAATTTAACTATTACAGTGAAATATGATTTATAATCATATTCTAGGTAAAAAACTAATGACATCTTGTGTTATCTATGTTCCTCCCATATATGATTTTAGTGAAGCATAGATAAATTTTTCATTCTTTGATATCCTCTGATACAATCCTTATATATAAGAAATTCTTTGATTCATTTATTCACTTGAGGTTAATATATACATAAGATAAAAAAATTTCATATTGACCCATAATACATAGTAGTAATCACATTGTAAATTGGATTCATAAATAATATAACCAATAAGAGCTTTAAAATCCATGATAATAGTCTTTTCCAAATTGAGAACCGTTACAATATTCTTTTTTATTGAGTATCGAATATAGTTATCAAAATTTATTATTTAGTCAAAAAATATAAATCCATTATTCTAGCTATTAAAATTGTTCATAATCTATTCAACCAAATTAATAAAATTATGAATATGTAATCAACTTAAGGTACATTAGAAAAAAAAAACCCTTGTAGATGTTCCTTTAATGAATACCTAGGATTGAACTAATCTATTTCAATCCCCACTAAAAAATAATTTTAGAATATAGAAACTTCTTTTTTAACTAATGATGACTTGCATCTTCCATTTACAATATTTAACCAATAACTTATTAATATATATGGAATAATATCTTATACCATTTTAAAATGGATCATTTAATATAGTAATAAATTATGGGAGACTTTATGGTTATGTTATCTGATTTAGAGATGAATGATTCTTCCATTCACCTAACTCGTGTTAAGAAATATTCTGAATGCATTCTAACCATGAATAAAAAATGCAGTCATAATGGGTTGCCTTTCCATAAACCCCCAACTAACATGAAAAAACATAAGCATTTACCAAGGAAGGAGATGGAATTCCAATGTGATTTGAAGTATCTTAAAAAAATTCATAAAACTAAAAAAATCCCACATGGGAGAAGTCCTAAAAACTGAAATACTATTCAATTATATTATATTGTTTATACATTCCCACCTTGATAATAATAGTTGATCTTATTTAATTATTATTAATATCATGGAGCATCTCTTTCAAAATACCAATAGTTCTTCGGATGTAGTTATGTTGGATGAAGCCATGTTGTTCTTTATAAATATGGGTCTAGAGGTGCATAAATATTATTCTCTTAATGATTTTCTGAAGCAACACATATGGGAATTTATACATGATAATTATCTTGTCTTGAATAAGTGAATATGGATATATAAATATTGTATTAAGGAAAAAAGTGGTGGAATGGAAACTATGGAGAGACAACCATGATAAAAAAATCCAATGCACCCTCAAAAAAATAAATTTCAATGTATTCCAGGATTCTACATAGAAGGATACATCAATGTTTCCTTGCCTAGGACCACAATCCTAGTTTAGGTAGTGCAAAGCCACCTTAAAATCCTTCTCATCTCGAGTATAACCACCAAAACCATTGGAATTATTAGTTTCCACACTCGGGAAAGATTCATATTTATATTCAGTTCCCCTCAGGAATCCTTCCCTCAGTAAAGTGTTTGGATAAGACAGAAAAGATTTAAAATGATTCTCTTCTATAACTCCCACAACCATGTAATCATTCATCAAGGATACATTGTACATTATAAGATTGGGAGTGGTGATTCATTTCATCTCCGTCAAACAAGAACAAATGTTTGAGGTCTTATTATATCCCACTATTAACCACACGAGCCTATAATGGTAAAAAACCATGTGATCTTGTTTATGGAATAGCTTAACCTACCGATATATTTTATGAACAAGGGAGTGGAAAAGGCCATCATTCTAGGACACTTCAAGTAAGGAATCCATCTAGTTTATCATAAATATTATTCTAGATAACTCATTGGATCTTGTTCATTGATAGTTATAAGAATGGAAAAATCCCCTTTATGTCTTAAAATTTGTTTTGGATTCTATACCAGCCTCACCTGTGAAATTTTCTATTCTAGTACTGGTTCACCAATTGATGGTATCCATGGTTGGTGTTCCATCTTTTAGAGAATAAAAAGTGTCTGTTTCTAACCCTTCTACCATCTTGGAACACTATAATTATAAAATGGTAAAAATATACATTTCCAATTGAGTATTAATAGTAGATGGATATGTATAAATAGCATGAATATTGTCCAAACAGTTATACAAGGAGCATAATTTATAGTTTTTTATCTTCTGATTGTTACAACGTGTGAATTTCTATGCTTAAAAATCCAAATACATGAGATTAGATTTACACCTAAAGGAAAAAATCATTTCGTTCATTATGGTGATATAAATTACTGACATTATTATATGAACCATATACAATAGTATTAAAAAGTAAAACATCTATTAATGATTTAATCCAAGTGTATTTAGGAATTTAGAACCAACAAAATAGTATTTCTCAATGATGAATTTCATATGTAATGGAAAATGTAATAAACAATCTAAAATTTAAAATTATCACATTAATAGTGATGTATTAATAAAAAACTAAATTATTTTCCACTAAGATACTATATTTCTAATGAAATAAAAACATGTTGATTATTAGGATCCCTTTGGATATTGTTTCATAAACCCATCCAATGATTAAAATTATTTATAATGGATTGATATTTTTTTGGTTGAGTTATTATAACAAAGAAAATTTTAAAAATAAAAAAATACCTTAAAATAAAATCTGTATTAACAAGGGGAGAAGGGCCAGAAGGATTCATAATGTTGATAGATATAATAAGGCAATAACTCCCCTACTTTTTGAACTAGCCAATGATGCCTCACTATTGTGAACATGATGACTCACCCAATCATTTTTTACATGATATCTTGTGAAGACTCAAGTGAATGAAGAAAAATGATACTCTAATGGAATATTCATACCCAGAAGAAACAACGGGAACTCCTAGATAACCAAAAAACCATTAAATATAGTTATATGAGTGTCACTAGGGTAATATGGGTTTTTAAGGGACATGTTTGTAATTGGGAATGTAGATCACCCAAATCTTTGTCAAAAGGAGAAGATAGTACATGAACCTCTGGAAAATAAGAAAGTCTTATATGGTTCACGTAAAATATAAGATCCATAAGAGGAAGCATTGAATTAAGAAAGGGGTTAAAAAATTATATTAATAGAGTTGATAAAATATTGATCCATTTTATGTTGATCCTAAGAATAGGAAGCTTATGAATTCACTAGAACACCATGTATCTATTTACAAACTAAGGTAAAATTCCCATAGATGAAGAACACTATGTAGTATAATTATAAGGATGCGTATATGATTATTTTCGACCAAGAAAAATAATACCTACTCCTAAAAAGGATGTAATTTATGATACGGTTGTAGGGTACCATATCCACACATATATGAGCCCTTGAATAATCCATCAATAAGATAGTTTTTTAATCCATTCATATGATATATATATTGAGAACCAACATACATTGATACTTTATATTAGCCTTAAGGATTATATAATTAGTTGGAGGTTGGGTATTTTTTATTCATTTCATTAGTTGGAATTTATTAAAGAATAAATTTTTCCTCTTTTATAGAGATTATGATATTTGGTCCATTGATTTATGTTTAGAGAGGAAATTTATGTACACACTTATATTTTGAATATGATGTGCATATCTACTTTTGTGGTAGTCAAGGGATGTGTTTATTCTCTTGGATGAATGGCATATTATTTCTTCATTTCCATATTCAGTATATACTTGATGATTAGAGAATGTGTGATTATAAAATATAGGGATTACATTAGATATGTACAATGGTTCTTAGTCCCTTGGAAAAAGGGATTACACAATTATTAAGGAATAAATATGACATAACTAGTGGACATTAGTAGTGAGATATATATGTTTAAGGGAGATCAACACATATCCCTTTGTATTTTCATAAACATTGTTTCTTTTCCAAAAGATTATATTTTCCTATATTTATAGATATAATGATTTATATTTTTATCAATCCTCTAAAAGCTCATGGGGTCACAATTAGCGGACATAATAATGGGGATTTAGATTGAATCAAATTGATTCTCTATAAGTACATGGCATTTTAACACATTTGGAGCTTTGAATCATATTTTCACAAGGAACTGATTCAAAAGAAGTTAAATATAATGACAGATTTACAATAAATTAATATTTTAAAATGTATATTTGGATATTATTATAATATTATTTTATATCATTGAATATAATGTAGAATGTATTAAATTTCATTTATATTTAGTGAAATTGTTTAATTGAAATAAATATTTCCCATAACTATGTGATATCATATAATATGATATCGTGTGCCATTGATTATAATATAGATTTTAAAAAATAAATATTTTGTTCCTTTAGGATATTTCAAATTTTTATGACAAAAAATTTTAAATTGGTCTTCCTTAGAAAAAATTATTGTGTGAACTAGGTTAGTCATAGAGAAAAAAATCATATGATATGATCTATTTAGAACTATAATGATTCATATAAATTAATTATAATGTCAATGAGTTTAATTTTTAATCTCCAACACATTAAATATAATTGGTTATGAATTTCATGAGATGAATCTAATTTGACTGTTTTTGGTAAAGGGTTTCAGGAGATATAATAGTAGAAATTATGCATATGTTTTAATTATATATGAGTAAATAAATGGGATTGATAATGTCCTAACAGCCTATATAAAGGAGTCCAGAATTTGAGTCTTTTATATGGGTGTGAAATCCTTAATTAATCTTTAATCCAATATACATATTAGCTAATGATCACTTATTTAACTATCCTATGTACCATGAGACAGAAGAATATTCTATAGGTTTGGGAGTTCCTATATAAATTTTTTTAGTGATTCAAAAAAACCCAGGGATATTCCTCAATGGTAATTTTAAATTGTTTATTTCATGGTTAAATTTATAAATAAAATAATGATGGTGATGTAAATGTCATACTATGTGGTATGTTACATATTATTCATTTTATGTTTACTGTGATTTTAATACCAACAAAATAGTGGTATTCTGTTTTACAGTTTCTAAACATTTTAAATACATTGAATAATCTTTATTCACATGTTAGATACATTTTATGAACTACTTCAGAAAAATCCTTAATAGAGACCATGATGTCGGCCATCAATTGTAAAAATATCCTATATTCATAATATGTTAGATAAAATTTATCTTTCAGAGTTTTCGTTATATACTAATATAAAACTTAATTTGGTAATAGAATTAATTTTAAAATCTTCCCCATTCTCATAAATTGAGATTATATTCTAAAAAATTTGATAATTTATAATAACATATAAAAAATTATGCTTTCTATTAGATTAATTGTTCCTCTAAAACTTACACATACCAATACATATGATTTAAATTTTAATGAACCCATCCATGAAAATTTCCCACACATTTCATTTAATATATCTAATACAGTTTCGATGATACTTATAGTTAAACCTCCATATAAGTCCCTATATCAATAATACCTTGTTCCTCATTTGTATAACATCAGAAATCAGAAGGAAATTCTTTATCCATCATTACATATTCTACGGATAAATCTTGTATCCAACTCTATGATGGTAATTTCTCTTTCACAATAAAATTGAATGATTGGGGTAATAGTGCATGATTTATATTTTATGAGGATAAAATATAAAAAATAATTTTATACCTTCCATACAATAAATTATCAAATTATTTGGATAGTGTTATTGGAATGATTGAAATCATCCTCAAAAGGTAAGAATATGTGAAACTATTTTTCAAACACCACCCTTGACTAATCAATACTTTAATGATGGATAATATATTCAAAATCATATAATTGGTGGGCAATTTTTTTTTATAAAATAGATCCAAGATTTATAGTAATATGTTATAGGAGTTATCTGAGTTACCATAAATATTAATAATGGATTTATCCTATTTCTCACATTCCTTCTTCTATGAAATATCATAAATGAAAATATTTTAAATCAAATCCTCTACTAATAAACTTGATGATATTGAAAACATCATATCATTTATATAGTAACTGTGTAAATTATTTTTGAATATAAGGTCATTTGACCATGTAAGATGGGTTTTACACCCATTTGTGTTGAGTTAATCAAGAGATATACCAATTGGGTAATATTTTATCATCTTTATATCACAAAATCATTTGATAATATGAATAAAAATTTTCATAGTGAATTATATAATTATTTCCCTTTAATATTTTTATAGAAAAACCATAATTTCCCTATATGTGACACTATTTAATCAATACCTTCATCCCTTCATGTATATAAAATTCTTTCCAAATATATAATTCATTTCCATTTCCACTGTATGTATACCACTATAAATTTCTCAAAATTTAGTTCTATGTGAAATGACGAGACAATAAAATTCTATTTTATAAGAAACACCTTCAATCAACCATGAATCCAATATTTTAGTATTATTCAATGGTTTCCAAGAATTCACATGGTTCAAATTAGAATGGTATTTGATATTTTCTTCTTGTTTTTCGCTCACATCATCAGATAAAATCTCAATATATTAATCTCCATCAGCTAAGAAATTTTTCACCAACAAATAAATTTCTGGTGAAGTAATTTTCTTGAAATATCCACTCATATATGAGTTTTCATAGTTTTAGGATACAACATTGTACCATGTGTCTATTGAGTACTAATGTCCATAATACTTGAATTATCTTCATTAGGTAATATAGTGACATCCAAATAAATAATTAGATATTTATATTGATTCATGACATGATAAAGTATTATTTTCAAATCCTATCATAAAAAATTTTATTTGTTATATGCAACATCCATTGTTTATATTGATCATTTTAGTATATTATTAATTGTAACATCGGATTAAACATAAGGGTTGACTATGGATTAATGTTTCTTAGAAAAACAACTTATACATTAATGTTATTTAGAATTATAACTCACTCTTGTTTCCCATTATTACTAACACCCAGTTCAATATAAATTAATTTTTTATTAAAATAAATACACAGAAACATAATATCTTCTATATTAATATTATATTTTTTATTGATAAATGTTAAATATATTTATTATCTAAAAAAATAAATGACTTTAATATCATCACATCAACTGATTATATTTGATCACTAAAACATATATAATTTTAAAACATTTTTTAATTTTTAACTTTTAATCATATAATTAAATTCTCTAATGATTTTAAACAATGTGAGTCAACTAGAGTAAAAAATAAACATCTCAAAATTTTATTTAATGATAAAAACGCCTTATATCATGGGAAATGTTAAAAATCCTACGCCACAAAAATGGATTTCACAAATAATAAATAAAAAGATCATCTTAACTAAAAGATAAATTTAAATTTTTATTATTACACCTATTTAAAAAATATTTATTATATAACATTTCATTTTATTATTATAATTATTATCAAAATTATTGTAATATGTTTAATATCATCATTATTTATAATAAATAACTACATAGTCATTATTTAAAACATTATAATTATATTAGAATATAAGTAGAATTATTGAAAATTGAATTCATTAAATTAATTACTATATAAATTGAATTACCAAAAAAATTCACTAATGAAAATAAATAATAATGAAATCATATTATTTTAAATTTAATATAGAAATTAAATAATTAATATGATAAAAAATGATAATAACCAACAATATTGTAGAATGTACATCTCGTGCCACCAAATAACAATACATAAATTATGTTATGCTATTTTAGACATAAATAGATTGTAATGGGAATGAGATAATCATGGGGGCCTTTTATATTCATCCTAAGTAAGGATTTGAAATGAATTCAGGGTCATTTTATATATTATGAAGACAGGTGTGAAATTGTTTCACACTATCCATAGATTTGGAATTTCTTAAGAATGAAATTATTTCAACCCATTATATTTCATTGAACAATATTGAGTGTGTTTAATATTTCTAATCATTCAGTCGCCACATTAAAATAGTGAAATGGTTTCACACTCTAACATCCCATTTCAAAAAATAATCTATCAAAAAAATATATTTTAAAAAATAAACAACATTTGTATTTTTTCAACAAAAAATAATATAAATGTCATTAAAAAATTACCCACCCAATGAAATATTATACACTAGAATATTACATTTTTAGAAGAACCAAAAGATATATAAAATATAAATATAAAAATTCCTATCTAGAGAGGGTCTTTCTTTAATCTATGATTCATCTGGTTAGATCTCCCCAAAGAAAGAATACAATTGTAATGGAAATATAATATATATTATAAAATTTATAAATTAATTAAAAAACCCACTAATTGGATCAAAATGAGGTATTAAATTAGATGACCTCGAACTAAAACCCACAACCCAAGAAATATCTATATCTAGACATTGACCCATAGAATGAATTCATATGTTCATAATCCAACTGGAATTTATAAAGGCATTTATTTAATTTGGAAATTTTATGATAAATGTTATATACAATAAGATATCTTTATGGTATTTTAAATGTATTATAGAATAATTGGCAGTATTTGAATCAATTCAATGACCATTTGGTACAATATATAATTTTTACCTTAGAAAAATGATTTTTCATATTTGATAACATTTTTGAAGTATTTTTATAAAGAATTTTTGACTCTTATGTGTCTTAGTATATATTTTAATGGGAATTTGAGTGGTTCTTAATTGTTTTGTGTTGGATAAATTATAGATAAATATTATACTGTAATATTTAAATTGTACTTCATAAGACATTTTATAGGATGTGTAAGACATTCAAGGGTTCATTTATGAAATTTTTTGTATAATTTAAAACCTGTATGCATTGTAATACTTTTTATGTAAGTATTTTTTTCACACATGCCATTGGGGATACCGCATATATCATTTTTTCAATATATAATACACTGGAACAATTTTTGAAACAAAATATTGAAAAAAACAAGTTACTTGAAGAAAAGATAGAATTGATTTTTCTAAATAAAATGTTACTATAGGATGTTAAATTCAATCTTCATTGATTAAATAATATCTATAATATTTTGATTCAAGATATTTTTAAAATTGGTGATATATACCTAATGAGTAATAATCTCACAGTAGATAAAAACCGAATGAAATTAACATATATGAAATTGATCAGTTTTCAAGATTGTGAAATATTATATATACACATTCTTATGATCAATTATTATATGATATATAAATTATGTGGTGGGAAATTTTATTTTCTATGCTCTTGGAGGTTGGTAATATAATGAGAAACGTGAATACATAACAAACTATTGATGAAATATTTTTGGGTGACATTAAATAAAATATTATTCTAAAGCTATTTTTTAGATTCAATGTGAGATGAAGTTGAAAGATATCCCCTATGAAGAAGTTATGGATATTTGTTTGTAAAATATATATGTACCAAATGAATTTCAATTTAAGAAAAAAAATTACATGTAATTTTATATCTTCAAAAATATGAAAAACATAATATAAATAAGAGAGGGTATCGATACTGAAAAAAATTAGTGAGATATTTATTAGTAGTTATGATCTAAATAACAATAAAAAGATGTTATCTTTAAAAAGAAGTGCCTCTAATGAATGGAGAATTATGTGATCTCAAACATTCAGAACTAACAATAAGGAGTAGAACGATCATGGTCTATATTAAGTGAGCATGAAAAACTAAGATCAAAATTTTTCCATGAAGTTATTTAATGGGGGTTCATGTCATGAATTTTGAGATGTTTTTTCTAGATATTTTCTTTATGAAATGAGGGGACTATTTTTTTCTTTTTGTGAATGTCAACTAAAGCTAAAAGAAGTTCCCATTAAATTAATGTTGTTTTTGTGTCATTTTTACTAGTTGGAGTCAATAGAAAAATCTTATAACCAGTTAGATATTTTTACAATACGTAATTTATGGATAATTTTAACACCCTATAATATGGTGTTACATATATAGTGAAATTTGTTTTGGATTTGGATATTATGTAGTCTTTCTATGGTTTTTTCTCTTAGAATGAGGTATAAATTTATAAAAATTGATGTGTGATTTTCTCATCAATATTTTAGGCATTTGTTAGGTGAATATGACTATAAATTCATAGAATACATAATAAAATAACAATATTACATAGATAATAATTTATAAAGAAAACAATTAAAATTTTTATATTCTATTTAACCCCCCCTCAATTTAAATATTTTATGTAGTGGTATTAATAATTGGTTTTAGAGTTAGAAGTTATTTCTATAAGAATATATGTTCCGGATATAATATGGTAAATATATTTTTACGGAATAAAATAGGTGTGCCAAAATTTTAAATAACTAACATTCCTAGATGAAAAAATATAATATTTTACACATTTTGTCTCTTAATTACAATGTTCACGATGCTGCTAAAATTTATTTTCCCCCTATATAAATTGATGAAAAAAGTGGTGTCCATAATAAATAAAACATGATTTTTAATAGACTTTTTTTCTTTTATATATCTCATATAAGGTGTGATATAATGTAGTTTTATAGAAATATGATAATGAATTATGTGATAAACATTAATTTTGTCATTATAGGAATTTAAAAGGAAAAAGGAAAAGAAAACTATAGAGAGAAAGGGCTTTAAAAATATAAATATGGTTAATCAAGAAAAAAAAGATCATTTCAAAATGATAATTCATATTATAATAAATATTAATTTATTTAGTAAAAAAATAAAAAATATCATTATTTTTTTAATAAATAATGAGGAACTACTTTGATAGACTTGATCCTAAGATTTATTCTCTTTATGAAAAGGATGATATTTCATGTGATGATATTATTAATATTCCATCCACCAATGAAATGATAATTTCACCAATGATTAAAATGGAATTTAATGAAAATATTTATTTTGAGCCATTGGGTAATATAAATGTAAATTATTAATAACCTAAATTATCTAGTTATTTGAAGAATTAATATAAGAAAAAGGATATCTAAAAATGGTGATTACATTAATCTCCAAAAAATTAATAAATTGAACAAAAAAATAGGTATATTGAATCTAACTGATTAAATTGTTTACTTATGTAAATCCTTTATATTATATTTCTACGGAATAATACAATTGATTATATATCTTATATCCCATGTGCTCAAATTATAGTTAGTAAACATTTTCTTATAAAAAACTATAGAATAATGAAAATAGTTTTTGTAAGGGATGTGATTTATTTGGATGATAAATAATATAATAAATTGATTTATATTAATTTATATTAATTTTTGAATTCATCATATCAACAATATCTTAGGTAAATCTTTTAATTTTTTTCCAAAATAGATGAATTTTGGAAAATAGAGAAAAATACTCATTTTGAGAAACTATCAATTTTTAGATATTATACTGATATATAAATAATATTAAATATTACAAACCATTATTATAAACCTAAAACATATTTAAAAATTAAGATAATGAATATATATATATATATATCTCATTATATATATATAAAAATATATTTTTA
Source organism: Viscum album (assembly GCA_963277665.1). Lineage (NCBI taxonomy): Eukaryota > Viridiplantae > Streptophyta > Magnoliopsida > Santalales > Viscaceae > Viscum > Viscum album. The sequence continues at coordinate 1,667,519,008 of OY728137.1, forward strand.
AATTTTTGGAAATCTATCAAATCATTCTCTTCAAATAAAATATATATTTAATTCATCACTCATAATAAATTATTTATAAGACTTGTTAATACTTCTGTTTTGATTGAATGATACATAATTATTTTTTAAATAATATAAACCAATTAAACCCATTTGAATAATATTTTTTCTTTATTTTTAGGTAAAATAGTTTTATTTTTTGTAAAAAATTATATTATGAATGATGATTCTAAAGAGTTCAATGTAGTTATTTTAGAGAGTAATTTCTGTCACATATACAAATTGAATTATATAAATTATATGCAATTTTTTGAATATTCCAAATTTACTTTATTTATAAATGTTATATTTAATTGTTGTCATTATGGATAGTAAAAATTGTACAAATTTGATACCATAGTTATGGTTGCCGTGGGTTTCATGGGGGGTTATAAAATGAGATAATGATAAAAATGCCACATAAAATTCTATAAATATTATAGAATTAAATTATCTAGACATAATATTGTATTAATATACAATACCATTCCATTTTGTTCCATATTCACAATAAAATGAATTAATAGTATTTAAATATTTTATGTAATTCCATTTGTGTCCCTCTTATCAATTTTAAAAAAGAACCTTATATCCTGCATTATTCACTAACTCTTATAACTCATTCTTATACAATAAAAATAAAAAAATCCAAAATTCCTTATATTAATAATTTATATTCTTTTATTATACTAATACCATCATGTGAAGGCTTAATGTGTAATCCATAAGAGGTCTCCGAAAGAAGATGTAGTAACCTTTACTGAATATTTCATATTTTATTTCATCTAATACTTCCTATAAATATGTTATATCATTCCTAAAACAATGACTAAAATATAAGAAAAACAATAATATTTTATTAGAATTATGGTATACCCATTTCCCCCCCACTTTATAATATATGAAAAATGAAAATATTTCATGTGGGTACGTAAAGCCTTTTTATCCACATAGCAGTGTCATTTAATTTTCATCACCACATATCATGGATGGAAGTAATGAATATCATATACATCAATGATATATTTTTTTCTGTTTAAAATTCTAGAATATTATCAACATTTTTAACTTCTCATTCATTGGGAAATGATAGTGTTTCTCAGGTGTACATCTATACTACATCCACAATGAAATGTGATTTAATTTCAATTTTAACTTTCCATTAATAGAAATAAGAATAAATTTAATGAATATATATTGTATTAAAGACTAATAATTATTCTAAAAAATTGAATTATTATTTTCTTATCTTTCATCCATCCATCAAAAGGTGGAGATTTCACTCATGTATATAGATTATCATCTTCACAAATTAATGACATTATTCGTCAAAAATATTTATATTAATGGAAATAAAATAGTATATAATGAATAAATGTTATACCTATCACATGATTAAAGTTTTACGTATAATGGTAACATAAACACAATATTGATTCTGATAATACATAACTAAAACTTATATGGAAATGAAAGAGTCATCACATGAAAATTAATATTTTTATAAAACATTATTCATCAACTTGTATTAAAATAAAATATGTTTATTATATATGATATTATTTGTATTTATAAATCTATGGTATTAAATTATGAGAAATTTAAATTTATTATACATGAGGTTATAATCACTTATAATGGATGTATAACATCACTTAATAGTTTTTTTCACATTCTCATCCTCATTCGAAATTATTTTTTATTAATTTTCCATTGAATGAATTATATGATATTTTTTCATAAAATTACACTATATTCTTCACCTCTGGTTATATCTATAAATTATGTTTTTTTCATTTCCTTTTCTTCTTCTTATGTTCTAATTATACTAAATGAATTTCATATGGAATCCTATGTTTATCTATTCAAATGAGATTTTTTTTCATATCATTATTAATATAAAAAAATTTGAATATTTTTTTTGATATTAGGTTATTATTTAGTATTTTAAATTTTAACCATGATTGTATTAATGTCAAATATATAAAAGAAATTGTCTTTCATATGCCGAATGAAATAAGTTTTCCCAAAGTTGTGTGAATAATCATTGTAACATTTTTTGAAAAAAATTTATTTTTCCCATCATTAGAAAAATTCATTAAATTTTTGATTCAATAAAAAGATTCATTTTTATATTTTCCAGGAAATTGTTTTCATACTATTCTTGACAATTTTTATATTTTAGAAATTCAAATTTCAAAATTAAAAGGTTATTTTACTAAAAAAATGATATTTTTTCACGATATGTCCTTGTGATATAATATAATTATTGAATCAATATTATTTAAATCGATTTATTATGGATTTTTTTCCATTTATTGAATAATAATATATTGACATTTGGTATTCATGTTTTTAAACATGAATATTTATGTATGATTTCTTTGCATGATGCCTTGATGATATTATTATGATGCCTTTAATTATGTATCATATAGTTATGAGACTTTTAGTTTACATCCAAGTTAATAATTATGTTTACACAACATCCATGTACTTAGACCCTATTTTTAAATTAGTCAAATAGTATATATAATTATTTACATTCTCTACAATATTACACAAGAATTGTTTATCCTATGATTGTAAGGACCAGTCCGTAAAAGTTACTTAATCTTGAGTAAAATCAAGAATTCATATTGGGAATCTTTTCATGTTTAGATATTTAGATAATTAGGCCGTATCTATTATATCAAATTTAAAAAATTACTAAGTCCACAATTCTACTCAGTATACATTGTTTTCATTAAATAACAACTCTACAAAATCATATCTAGTTCTACGTTTTAGACAACATGACTTTTACATGATTTCTTCCTCGACCCTATTAATATTTAAGTCAAGTGAAGAAAAAATCAAAACATGGGGTGAGCATAAAATTATCATTAAGGGTTATAAACATAGTAATGTAAATATTTACCCATCAATAAATACAAATCAGTGAAACCATACTTTTCAATCATAACAGACCTCCTTAAATCGAAACATTTATGAATAACACAAAGAAATCATAAATTAAAAAGGTATTTTATGGCATCAATATCATGCATTCATTGTAGCTATCACAAATACGCCTGTAGTTATGTTGAAATACCCATCACAATATATTTCCTATATCCCTTTGGTGAAACATTAATGTTTTTCTCCATCACATTATCCAATTCATTGGAGAGCTATATTCAGTTCACCCACACTAGGGTTATCACTGAACCACCCGTATATATAAAAAATGCCCAATAACCGTAAAATATTCATAACACATAAAACTAGTATAAAAAATGTATAATATTTCCACATTTCAATCACAATATATCATTTTTAGTTATTGACATAATCAATGCTTTATCAACCGAATTTCAAAAACATTTAAAATATCTAATAATGTGATTTTTGAATCAAAGTTTCTCATACAACATTAATGCTTTTGAGAGAAATTTTAATTTCAAAATATTCATGTCCATATAAATAAATCCTTACAAACATTTTTAAAACATTATCATTAATGAAAATGGTTTAGAATAATAAATCATTAAAACATTTAAAATGATATTTTAGTAAAAGTAATCCTAAACAAATGAGAGATACTTGAATACAAATAATCAAGGAATAACATTAATCGAAGATTATAATATAATTAAAATATTATGATTCATGATATAAACTTTCAAAGAGAAGTATATATTCTATATAATTTCGAATTGGTGTATATCAATGAAAAAATCTCAATGGAATGTAAATTCAGACAAAGTCCATTACAAAGACCGTATCCTTATATTATGGAAAAATAATGGAAATAATTCCGTGTGACATATAAGAATAAAACCAATATAATTGGATATTATGTGTAAAACATTATGATTACATTCAGACATATTAATATCATAACATAATCAATAAGTACAATTTTAACCCAAAGAATAGAAAGTAGGTTAAGAAGTTTTCTTACTGAATTTCTACAGCCTAACAACATCACATAATGTTTTCGAAAATGTGTTGATGAGAGAGAGAACGTTCTATCATCACTTGTAAAAAAAATTTATAAACATAAGTATATATAATAACATATCCAGACATAAGAATGTGTAAATTAAAAGACATAACATAAATTATTTCTTTTGAAAAGAGGAGGGTGAATGATTCCTTTACCGATTTGGTAACAAACGAAACATACACCCCGGGAAAGAAGGATCATACAATGATGATATAAATATGCATAAATCAAAGTATGTTAAACAATGAATACAATATTGGGAAGTACATAGAACCCATAATATGGAATAGAGGAAAATGTAGCATTAATGTAACGAGAATAAAAAGTGAGATGAAAAAACCATAACACATTGTAATCAATCGACTCAGATGAAAAAAGGTAATAACCACCAAATAAATAATATAATACCATGAAATATAATGACAATAATGATAATATATATCAAATTATAGTACAAAATACACCACATGTAGTAAATAAGTGGTGAATAATGCAAATCTCATGGAATTAAAAGTGAGATAAAAAACACCTTACCATGTGTCTAACTGGACTCGATCATTCATTAATGTCATGAATAAAAAACTAATGTTTATTTATAAATTACTAATAAAATTTTTCTTGTTTATTATTCCTATTATATCAATTATTACTTTCCTATAACTATTAATTAATTTTTAGAGCTCCTATCAGACATTTTTTTGAAGTTTAGAACATGAGTTAAAAATGAACATGTTATGAAAATAAATTCTCCATGTGGTCAAAATTACATTATATATATAAATATATTAATTATGTATATATAATAGATATAATATATATCCAGTATATATATGTATTTATAACATTACATTGCATTTAATGACAAGAAATGAATTGCACCATTAATGGAGACTGTAAGTCGCACGCACGTATAAATGAAACATTCATTGCTATTTAGAATGGAAAAATAATTATAAATAAGAATATTATAATTCCAATATAATATAATATATAATATAATTACCTGCATTCTTTATATGTCCTACACATAGCATAAACGAGTCATATCACTTTGAGCGGGCTGTAGTACACACTTTCTCAATTGTTCTTATCGTATTTACCCACAATAGAAACTCTAAAGGTATGCTATAAATAAAAAATATATAAGTATTTAAACAATAAAAATATAATATGTATCACATATAAATACATTTCTATCTTAATTTACACACTAAGAGGTGGTTGGAGAAGATTGAATAATCATCGTTTCCTGAGGCAATAGTTCGCCGCCAACAAAAACTGTATGTTCCTTACCCATTAGATGATGCTGTGTAAATTTATTTGGAATAATTATCATAACATCAACCTAGTATATTAAGGATACTGGGGTAGTTTTAAATTTATGGAATATAAATATTTTAGGGGGTTGGATTAGTAAAATAAAATAAAATAACTTAAGAGAAGATGTTACCATTAGATCGGGTATCTAACTTTGGTTTGAATCAAAAATATTACTTGAAAAACTTTTTTCCTATAGGAGGGATTCTAGAAGGAGGAGATCGATGTAGGGAGATTAATTGGGAAGATTTTGGATGATAGAAGGGTATTTTTAAGTTTGATTAATGGGTTATAAGTGAGGGATTTTTATAAGAAGGAGGAGGGGCTCTTTACAAAAATGTGAAAATATTATTTTATTATAGAAAGATAATCGGTTTATAAAAGTCCAAAACATATTAAATTAAAATATAAGATGACTAACGTTCGAAATATAATCATCCAATAATAATTAGACTGTTTTTATATTATTTTAGTCTTTATAATGTTATTATTTAAATCATTCATTAATTAGGTAAACACTCCATCATTATTATATCATAAGTAATTTTATGTACTTGATGACTAAAAATTATAAAAAAATTCCATGATGTAGGAAATATTTTTAGCTTTAAAATTCATAAATATAGTTGAGGATACAACTTATATAACCACATGTAAAAATTGATTTAATAAAAGATATATTTTTATGTCATTTTTGTCTTTATAGTAAACAAATTAATATAAAATGTCATTATCACTAACATGTGGCTCCATGGTGTCCCAAAATCAACCAAAGGAGTCCAACTGTCAGAAATGTATCATTTAATTGGATTAGGATAGATTTAAGGTAATTTAATATTATTATAATTTTATTTTTTACCCTTATTTACTAGATTTACCATTTAACTATGGTAAATAAAATATTTACTAAAGTAAAAAATTCACAATGTCTACCAATAAAAGTTACATATTTACACAATTTAGACCTCTTGATTCAAAATATGGAATTAATTTTCCCATATTAAAAACATAGAAGTGGAAGATATTAATTTTAATTAATTCTTGCTGTCAAAACCAAAAGCATGTTTTAAGAAATAATAACTATCAAAAGATTCACATTTGTTTATATCGAATTTCAAAGTAAAATTACATCTAATGAACAAAATTGGATTATTTGGTAAAAATATCATCCAATTAATATTTAAAAAAAATTAAAAAGTTAATTTAATCATATGACTAAATTAGATTAAATGGCAGTTTTGAATTGAAATATAGTATTTTCACTATTCATTGAAAAATGAAAATTATCAGAAAAATATCAAAAATTTAACCAAATAAAATTTTGATTTTCTGATTCTAATTAATAATTTAATTTTATAAAATATAACATATTAATGTGCCAAAAACTAGATATAATGAGGGTTCACCATCAAAATGTATTAAATCGACCATTTAAAGAATATTAGAGTATTTATGTTTCAAATTTGATTCATTCACATTTTAAGACTCAAAAATTTGTTGGATAAATGAAAAATTAGTTAACAAATATGTATATTCATATTATAGTTAGTTATGTCCATTCTTGTCGATACAACAACTTGGCCTTAACAACCATTAAAAATGATATTATATTATTGGGTTTCAGTTTTACTCAACATTGTGTGCCACATAAGATTTCAAAGAAACCCATTGTTGCATATTGGGTACGCCATTGAACATAGCCTCACATTTAAAGTAATATTAATATTTAATTCAAAAATTTTAATAAATATTAAAATGTTATATACATTATTTACCTAGGATGTTATATCCTTCACCCCTTTTTGGAATTGAGTCCTCGCAATTTTAAAAATGGGACTCGAAACTTGTGATGGGTTAAACAGTCATTGATTCCCAAATTAGAAATGTTAATTGAAAATATTTTTGTTTTAAATTACATTTCATATTTTTGAGTAATTTATTTATGATCTTGAATAAGATCATAAGGAATCATACTTACTTTTCATATATACTTTCATCCTTTACTATATTTCTACAACAAACTCAACTTTATCCCCAATGATGAGTATTCAATATGACTCGATTACATTGAAAGAACTATAATAATTATCTAGGGACTAAAATACACCATAGAAGATAATGAATATTTTTTGCTTATCTTTAGAAAATACCCAAAACCAAAATTGTTAGTACAAGATTAGATAATCCCTAAAAATGGTAATATTATACAAAAAGGAAAACTACTCTTCACCTACAAAATTTGTCAAATATTAAAAAATGTTTAACAGAAACCATTAAATAAAATATTGTACCTAAAATTACTGAACATACTCCAAACTAATTTTGAAACCCAAGTCTCACAATGGATTTAATCAAATATTCTTCCAAGATTAATGTTATCATTTATCTACAAATAATATCAATTACTCTTAAAGTCTCATACTGAAAACTAATTAACCTAATCACATACTCTCCATGATAGGTTAATCATTTATATAAATAAACCAACTCATCATGTGTCTATAATAAAATCATAGATTCTTCTGAAATAAAATTTTAACCATTACTCCACAAATGAGATCCTGTAGTATTCTATTTCCCTTATGCATATAATGTTTCCAAAAGAGAAAAAACATCTAAAATAAGCATTATATCATAATCCCCAAATCAATTTACTATGATATGGATATCCATTTGATAAAACACATGTTCCCAAAATCAAATTATTCTTGTTTCATAAAACCATTTAACACAAAAGAATATGTAATATTAACTAGGGACATCACATAGGATAGTGGTATGTGATGCACCCTTGTCACCCTTCGGTTGTAGGATTGATTCCTACTGCCTTTCCGGACGTGATGGGGTTTCACCAATATTATGGTTTTTTTATAAAAATCAATAATAACTATAACATATATTTACAAAAAAAAATCTTATACCTTTTATATTCATCTCAATACATTAAGGCCTCAACATATTAAATATAGTCAATATTTTCACCTCTATATGATAAAATAATACTACACCCAATAGAAAGAACATCATACCGTGATCTTGGTGTATATATGGTTCATAATTATCTTGTTCACATAGGAAGAAGGTCCATTCATTACAACCATCATTTAGAGATCCTTCAAAATCTTTTTCTTCCTACATCCAAATTCACATTGTATAACTTGGGTCATATGGGTGTTCACAGAAAAACTGTTTTCAAAAATAATATTGTATGAAATATAATTTCAAAACATCTGATAAAACATGATTTTTATAAAATGAATTCACCAAATTTATGTTTAAACATTCAATCGATGTTCCTTTTAAAGTACTATAAGTATGTGCTGAGAGACTATATTGTAAAAGCAAATATAAATATGTTATGAAATGGTATCCTTCTCCAGCACCTTTTTCAAAATCATAATATCCTTCAAAATCAATTCATAAGGTAAAATATTTAAAAATACCTTGATAATATTTATCTTTCATGAAAAAATAAGAAAATTGGGGAAATAGGATTTTATTAAACACAAACAATGATCCAAAATTATATTGAGGAATAGTTGGGGTGTTTGATATCTCAAACAACTAATTTCAAGTGTTTTTTATAATAGATAATGTTTCACAATCATCTAAACATGACTTCATAATAACTTTTGCTAGCATGTCATCAGGAAGAGAAAGGAATGATGTTTGAGATCCTCCACCTTCCATTTTTAACTGACATTCCATGATCTGAAATATTTTTAAAACATGGATTTAATTCAAATAATAGATATACGGACTAAAAATTTCATTAAATAAAAATCATAATCCGTAAAGTTGTCTAAACCTATCGTTGATTACAACTATAAGGACTTAGCCTTAAACTTTACTTAATCTTGAGTTAAATCAAGAATTCACATTGTGTATATTTTCAAAATTAGAGATTTAGATAATTAGGCCATATCTATTACATTACATTTCAAAAATTAAAATGTAGACACTTCTACCCTTATCCATTATTATCATAAAGTAGAAACTCGGAAAAACAAGTATACTTCCATGTTTTACACAACATGAATTTTCCATGAACCCATCATTTACCCTATTCATCTTTATGTCCTGTGAAAAACAATTTCAAAACGTAGGGCAAGCATAAAAATATCTATAGGGGTTATAAAATAAATAAAGGAAACATTAACCCATCAATAAATAAAAATCAATTAAAACATTCTTTTCAAATCATATCATACCTCATAAAATCTTATGATTTATTAATAACACATAGAAATCATAAATCATAAAGGTAACTTGCAACATCCATATCATACATACATTGTATTTATCAATGCTACGAAGGGAGTTATGTTGGAATACCCATCACAGTATATTCCCAAAATCATATAGGAGAATCATAAACATTTACCTTGATCACGTTACCCAATGTATTGGAGAGATATCTCAGGATCAACCACCCAATGTTTATCACGGAAGAAACTATATACATAATCAATACCAAATAACCATTAAATATTCATAACACATAAAACAAGGATAAATTAAAGATAAAATTTCCAAATTGCAATCACAATATATCATTTTATGATATTGACATAATCAATGATGTGTCAAACCATTTTCATAACCATTTAAAACATTTAATAAATATATTTTTTAATCAATGTTTTTTCATACCACATTGAAGATTTTGAAACAAATTTCATTTAAAAAAAACCCATGTCCAAATAAATAAATCCTTAAATCCATTTTTAAAATATGGACATTAATGATAAAGAATTATTAGATTAAATCATTAAAACGTTTAAAACGATATTTTAGTTAAAGACATTCTAACCAAATTAGAGACCCTTGAATACAAATAATTTAGGAATAACATTAATCAAAGCATATAATAAAGGTAAAATAATTATATTAATGATATAATATGTCAATGGGATGTATATAAATCAGATAAAAGTTAATTTTTATGTAACAAAAAATAAGTCATAATGGAATGTAAATTGAGACAAAGTCCCTTACAAAGATCATATCATTTGATTAAGGATAATCCAAAGACATAATTATCTGTGAAAAGTAAAAATACACCCAATATAATTGGACATTAATTATAAAACCATCAGTTCTCATTCACACATATTCATAGAACGATATAATCATTAATTATAAGTTTATCCCAATGAATTTAAATTCCTTAAAGAAGCCTTCTTACAGAAATTCAATAGACTAGCATTGTCACATAAAAATTATGAAAATGAATTGATGAGATATAAAATGTTCAATAATCTATTGGACACAAAATGTACAGTAATAAGGGTATATAATAACATATACATATATAAGAAAGTGTAAATTAAAAGAAATATCAGAAATAAAGTCATTTAAAAAGATAGTGTTGAAAGATTCCCTCACTGATTTGGTAACTTACAAAACATTCATCCCAAGAAACAAGTATCATAAAATTATGATTTAAATACCCATATATTTATGTATATTACTCAAAAAATAAAATCAAGGTCAGTACAAACACCACACAAAAGGAAATAGTGGATAATATAGCATGAATGTAAATGAAATAAAAAGTGATATGTAAACCCCATACACATTGTAATCAATCAAATTGTATGAATAATATTTAATAACCACCAAAATAATCTCATAATACAATTAATAATAAAATAATAATGATAATATATATCAAATGGAAGTACAAAATACACCATATGCAATAAATTAGTTATGAACATTAGAAATATCACATAATTAAAAGTGAGACAAGAATCCCCTTTCCTCGTGTCCGAATTGACTCGATTATTCATTAATATAATTAATAATAAAATAAAGTTTATTTATAATTTATTGAGAACATTTTTCATGTTTATTATTATTTTTATATCAATTATTACCATGCTATACTTGTTTTTAGATTATATGTTTTCATATCGTACATTTTGTTGATGTTCGGAACATGAGTAAAAATGGACTTGTTATAATTATAAGTTGTCCATGTGGTCGAAATTAAATTATATGTAGAATGATATTCATTATTAGATATCATATATATAATATATATCTAGTATATATAGGTATTTATAAATGTAATAACATTTTGAGATAATAAGTGAAATGCACTATCCATGGATACGGTAAGCCATACGTACGCATGAATGTTTCTTTCATTTCTCTTTCATATGAAAAATAATTATAATTGGGTAAATTATAATTCCAATATAATATCATATATAATTTCATTAAATCCATCCTTTATACGTCCCACTTAGGGCATGAATGAGTCATATCAGTTTTAGGTGGCGGTAGTACACACTTCCTCAAATAAATTTTTCGTATTTACCCACTACCGAAACCATAATGTAATTCTATAAATGACGTATAAAATTAAATTGAAACAATAGAAATATAATTTATATCACATATAGACACAGTTACATCTTAATTTACACCATACACGGTGGTAGGATAAGATTGAAAAATCATTGTTTTTTGAGACAATAGTTCATCGTCCACAGAAATTGTATGTTCTTTAACCATTAGATGGATGTATGAGTAAGTGTAGTTAGAATAATTATCATAAAAACAACCTATATTATTGAATAAATTGGTGTTGATATAATTTATGTTAATAGAACAAGTTTATGGGTTTGGAGAAATAAATAAAAGAAAATAAATTCCGAGAAGATGTTACCTTTAAATCGGGTATCTTCCTTTGGTTTGAACCAAACCGTTTACTTGAATTGCCTTCTTCCTAGGGGATGGATCCTAGGATTAGGAGAGGGATGTAGGGAGATTAATTGGAAAGATATTGGAAAAGCCATGGGGCTTGAGAATTTTGAGGAATTGGTTATAAGTGAGGGCTTTTATAAGGGGAGGAGGGGCTCTTTAGGAAAGTGCGAAAATATTATTTTATTATATAATTATTTTCTATTTCAGAAAGTCCAAAACATATTTAAGTAGAATATAATATGATTCATGTTAAAAATAAAATCATCCAATAAGAATTGTACTGGTTTTGAATTTTGTTTTAATCTTTATAATTTTATTTATTTAAATCATTAATTAATGAGGTAAACATTGCATCATTATTATATAATAAATAATTCTATTTATTTTATGTATAAAAATAATTAAAAATATATACCATGATGTATGAATTTTTTTTCCTTTCAAATGAATATTTATATTCGACGATATAACATATATAAACCCAATTAAAAATAGATCTATTAAAAGATATATGTTTATGTCAATTTTATCATTAAATAAATTTAATTAATATAATGTGTCATTATCACTCCCATGCCTCTCCCTAGGGTCCCAAAATCAACCCATGGAGTCCAATTGTTGTAAATGTATCATCCAATTAGATTAGGATACATGTTATGGAAATTTAATATTATTATAATATTATTTTTTACCCTTATTTACCAGATTTATCTTTTAACCATGATGAATAAAATTTTTACTTATGTAAATATTCCAAATGAATAAAAATAAAAGTAACCTATTTACCAAATTTTTAATTCATAATTCCAAATATGAAATCCATTTTTATAAATTAAAATCATGAAGTGGCAGAAATTAATTTACAATGAATTCACGTTGCCAAAAAAAACATGTTTTTTGAAATAATAACTATCAAAAGATTCACACTTGTTTATGCCCAATTTCAATGGGACAATACATCCAATTTACATAATTGGATTAATTGGTGAAAATATAATATAATTACACATTAAAATAAATAAAAAATATAATATATCAATATGAATAAACTAGATCAAATGGCAGTATTTAATAAAAATACCACATTTTCACTATTCATTAAAAAATGATCATTACCAAATAAATAACCAAAATCAAACCAAAGTAAATTTTATTGTTCCTATTCTAATTAATACATTTATTTTTTCAAATATAAAATAAAAAAATTTCCAAAACTAGATTTAAAGAGGGTTCTTTATAAAAAGGTGGAAAATCTTCCATTTAAAGATTATTAAAGTATTTATGATTAAAATAGGATTCATTAAAATTTTAAACCTATAACATTTATTGGGTAAATGTAAAAAAATTTAACAAATATATATATTCATATCATAGTATGTTCATTACATTCCCACTAATACAACAACAAGGTGTTAATTACCATTAAAAATAATATTATATTATTATTTTTCAGTATGACTCAACATTATGTGGAACATAAAAATTCAATGAAACCCTTTATTACGTATCAGGTATGCCATTGAACATAGAATAAAATTTAAAGTAAAATTAATATTTAATTCAATATTTTTAATAAATATGAAAATTTTATATTCATTTTTTACTTGGGATGTTATATCCATCCCATATTTTTGGAATTGCATCCATAGAATTTCCAAATTGGCCTTGGAAACCTGCAATGGGTTAAACAGTCTTTGAATCCACAAATGGAATAGTTAACAGACAATGTTTTTGTTTTATGTTACTTTTCATAATTTTTAGTAATTTATTTCAGTTATTTAATGAGAACATAAGGAATCATAATTACTTTTCATGTAGACTTTCACCCTTTACTAGATTTCTACTTCAAACTCTTTGTTACTCCAAATGAATAGTATTCAAGATGACTTGTTCACATTGAATGTTCAATAATGAACTTCTATAGAATCAAATAATCCAAAAAAGATGATGTATATTTGTCCCATGTTTTAGAAATAATCCATTACCAAAATTGTTAGTTCAAGATCAGATAATCCACAAAAACGATAATATTCTACAAAATTAAAAACTAATATTATTCTTTGATATTTTTGAACAATACCGAAAGATCAACAAAGACCATAAAATAAACAATTTTCCATTAAAATATTCAATGAAATATAAAGTAATATTGAAACCCAAATCTCAGAAGGATTTAATAACCAAGTCTTCCAAGATAAATCATAACTTTTATCTCCAAATAAAATCACTTACCCTTAAAGTCTCACACTGAAAATTAATTAACCTAATCACATATTATCTATGATATATTAATAATTTCCTTAAATAAACAAAATCGTCATATGTCTTTAATAAAATATTAGATTTCTCGAAAATAAAATTTCAACAATTACTCCACAAATGAGATCCTATAATATTCTATTTTTCTTAAGAGTATAATGTTTCCAAAAGTGAAAACACCTTCAAAAGTTACTTTTGTCGGTTAATCACCAACTCATTTTAATATATCAAAGATATCCATTTTATAAAAAATTTGTTAACAAAATAAACATATTCTTGATCTATAAAATCTTCTAATATAAATTAATAAGTCATAATTACAAGGGACATCCCATTGGACAGTGGTAGGTGATGCTCCCATGTCTCCCTCATGTTTTGGGATTGATTCCTATGCCATTATCGTACCCTAATGGTAGTCACCATTCTTACAGGTTGTTCATTTTATAAAACTAAAAAATTATCCTAACATATTTTATCCTCTAAGGATATCTTATACATTTTATTTTCATCCTAATACATTAAGACCTCAATATATAATATATTGTCAATTTTTTTCACCTTAATATGATAAAATAATACTATTCCCAATAGAATGAACATCATACCTTGATTTTGTTGTCTATATGGTTTCATCCTCATCTTGTTCACGTAGGTAGAAGTCCCATGCATTGGAACAATGATTTAGATATATATCAAAATCATTTTCTTCTTTCAACCAAATACACCTTGTACAATTTGGGTCATTTGGGAGTTCACAGAAAAATAGTTTCATAAAACAATCATGTATGACATATAATTTCAAAACATCTGATAAATCTTGGTTTTTATAAAATATTTAGACCGAATTTGAGTTGGAAAATTTAATCAATGGTCCTTTTAAAATACTATAAGTATGTACTAAGAGAATACATTGTAACAGAAAATATAAATAGGTTAAGCAAGGGTCTCTATGTTCAACAACTTTTTCAAAATCAAAATATGCATAAAAATCATGTGATAAGGAATATTATTTAAATTTCCTTGATAATATTTACCTTTCTTGAAAATATGAGAATATTGAAAAAATATGATTATATTAAATACAACCAATGATCCATTATGATATTGTGGGATAATGGGGGGTGTTCGATATCTCAAACAACTTCTTGAAAGTTTGTCATATTCTAGAAAATGTTTCACAATAATCGGCACATGACTTCTAAATAATTATTGCAAGCATGTCATGAGGAAAAGATAATAATGTTGTTTAAGATTCTACTCCTTTCATTTGTAACCGTCTTTATTTGATCTAAAAATTTTATAAAACAATGATATAATTGTAATATAGATATAGGGACCAAAAAATTCATTAACTAAAACTCATATTCCTTAAAGTTTTCTAAACCTATCTTTGATAGAATCTATAGGAACCCGACTACAAACATTAATTAATCCTGAGTTAAATCAATAATTCACAATAAGTATATTTTTAGGTTTAGAGATTTAAAAAATTATTATATGTATATTACATTACATTTCATAAATTAAAAAATCAACACTTCTACTCAGTATCATATTTTTTTATAAAAGAAAAACACTAAAAAACATGTCTTGTTCTTTGTTTTAGACAACATCCCTGTTCATTGATCCCATCATTGGCCCTATTAATCTTTAAGTCATGTGAAAAAAATTCTAATTTTGGGGTGAGCATAAAAATCTCAGTACGGTTTTTAAAATAAGTAAAGGAAACTTTTTCCATCAAAAAATACAAATCAATGAATCCATACTACTCAATCATAACATACCTCATAGAATCGATAGATTTATGGATAACATATAGACATCATAAATCATTATTGTAACATGAAACATCCATATGATACTTATATTGTGGGTTTCAAATCTACATAGGGAGTTTTGTAGGAATACTCATCTTAGTGTATCCCTTAATATCATAGTAGAGCCATTAACATTTACCTCGTTCACGTTACCCAATGCACTGGAGAGCTATCTCTGGCTCACCCACCATAGGTTTATCACGAAACCACCCATGTACATACACAATTCCAAATAACTATAAAATATTCATCACACATAAATTAAGAATAAATTAAAGATAAGATTTTTACATTGCAATCTCATTATATCAATTTATGTTATTGACATAATCAATTCATTGTCAAACCATATTCAAAACCATTTAAAACTGTCAATACAGTGATTTTTGAATCAAAGTGCCACATACCACATTGAACATTTTGAAATATTTTTTTATTTCAAAACATTCATTACCATATAAATTAATCCTCAAAATCAATTTTAAAACATGAAAATTAATGACAAATATTTAGAAGAATAAATCATTATATAGTTTAAAACGATATTTTTGTTAAAGAGTTACTATCCAAATGAGAGACTCTTGAATACAAATAATTGATAAATAACATTAATAAAACATATAACATACTTAAAATATGTATAATCATGATAAAATATGTCAATGGGTAGTATATAGATCATATAAAAGTGAAATGCTGTAAACAACAAATAAGTCTCAATGGAATGAAAATTGAGACAAAGTCCGTTACAACGATCGTATCATTTGATTGCGGACAATTCAATGAAATAATTATGTGTAAAAAATAATAATACGACCAATATAATTGTATATTATGTTTAAAACAATCATTTTTCTTTCAAACATATTCATAGCATGACATAATCAATAAGTAGTAGTTTAACCCAATGAATTGAAATTGGGTTAAGAAGTTTTCTTGGAAAAATTAAACAGCATAACAACGTTGCATAAAAATTATGAAAATGAGTTGATGAGATATAAAAGGTTATATCATCACTTGGAAAAATATTTATGTCAATAAGGATATATAATAACATATCCCGGTATAAGAAAGTGGAAATTAAAAGACTAACATAAATGAAGTCATTTAAACAGAGGATGGTGGAAGATTCCCTCGCCGATTTGGTAACATAGAAAACATACACTACATGAAAGAAGGATCATTCAATTAATATGTAAATACCAATAAATTTAAGTATATTACTCAAATAATACAATCATGGGTAGTTCATACACCATACAAAATGAAATAGTGGAATATATAACATGAATGTCGCAGGAATAAAAAGTTTGATTAAAACCCATTACCACATTGTAATCAATCGACTCATATGAAAAAAAGATAATGAACACCCAATGATTCACCATATACCGTGAATATAAAGAGAATCAAGATAATATATATCAAATTATAGTACACAATACACCACACTAAATAAATAATTGGTTTACAACGAAAATTTCATTGTATTAAAAGTGAGATAAGAAACTCATTACATCATGTCCGACATGACTGGATATTTATTTAATCTACATAATAATAAAATAATGTTAATATATACATTATTAAGAAAAT
Organism: Viscum album; assembly: GCA_963277665.1. Taxonomy (NCBI): domain Eukaryota; kingdom Viridiplantae; phylum Streptophyta; class Magnoliopsida; order Santalales; family Viscaceae; genus Viscum; species Viscum album. The sequence goes on from OY728137.1 coordinate 1,667,536,744, forward strand.
TTTTTGTGTTTAATATTAGTTTAATATAAATTAATACCTTGCTATATTAATTAGTTAATTATTTGAGTTTATATCGGACATTTTTTCGATGTTCAGAACTTGAGTAAAAAACAAACTTATTATAATTATAAATTTTCCCAGTCGTTGAAAGTCCATTATCTTCAGAATTTTTTAATGATGTAGATATAATATATATCAAATATAACTAGTATATATATGTATTTATTATAGTATATAAAATTTGGAGATAATAAATGAAATGCACCGTTCAATGACACGGTAAGCCGTACGTCCGCGTGAACACTACTTTCAATTCTATTTCATATAAAAACATAATGACACTTAGGTATATTATAATTCTATTATAATATCATATATTATTTCATTAACTCAATCCTTTATACATCCCACTTATGTCATGAAATATTCATATAATTTTTTCAGGGTGGTAGTCCGTACTTCCTCAAATGAAACTATCATGTTTACCCGCTATGGAAAAAAATGTACGATATAAATTAAGAAATCAGAAGAAAAGAAACAACAATAATATGTTATATATATCACATATAATTATAGTTCCATATTAATGTCCACCATAAGATGTGGTAGGAGATGATTGAACAATCATCATTTCGTGATGTAGTTGTCCGCCATCAAAAGAAACCGTATGTTCATTACCCATTAAATAGAGGTCTGCGTAAGTGTGGTTCGAATCCTTCTCATAAAAACAATCCCGTATAATCAGGATATTGTTTATGTTATAACATAATGTATTAAAATGTGTTTTGGGGGCTGTAGAAGAAAAATAATATAACAGAACTTAAGAGAAGACATTACCTTTATATCAGGTAACTCCCTTTGTTTGAACCAAAAGGTTTTCTTGAATTGCCTTATGCCAAGGGGTAGGCTTCTAGGATGAGGTGACAGGTGTAAGTAGTTTAATTTGGATGAATTTTGATGAGAAAATATGGTTGAGAATATTGAGTAATTGGTTAAAAGTGAGGGATTTTTATTAGGTGTAGGAGGGGCTCTTTAGGAAAATGTGAAAATATTATTTTATTATATAATAATTTTCAATTTCTAAAAGTCAAAAAGTTATTATAGTATAACATATTATGACTCATGTACTAAAGAAAATCATCCAATAATATTTTTATAGGTTTTGGATTTGGTTTTAATGTTTATAATATAATTTATTTAAATCATTCTTTAATGAGGTAAACAATGCAATATTAATGTGTCATAATTAATATTTTTTAGATTTTAAAAAATTATAAAAAACACCATGATGTAGTAAATATTTTTAGATAACAACTGAATATATATAGTCGAAGAGATAACTTAAACAAAACCATGTAAAAATTGATTTACTAAAAGATATATGTCTGTCATTTTTTCCATTAATTTAAATAAATTAATATAAAGTGTCATTATCACTCCCATGCGGCTCCACAGGGACCCAAAATCGACCCAAGGATGCTGATGGTTAAAAATTTATCATACAATAGGATTAAAACACATGATACATTAATTAAATATTATTATAATATTATTTGTTAAACTAATTACCCTTTAACCATGGTAAATAAAATATGTACTGAAGTAAATATTCTAAATGTCTAAAAATAAAAGTTACCTATATATAAAAATTTGACATCTTGATTGAAAATATTGAATCCATATTTTCATATTAGAAAAATAGATGTGGAATAAATAAATTATAAATTATTTGCCGATGTCAAAACAATAAAGCGTGTTCTTAAAAAAATAATAATGATCAAAATATTGACATTTTTTTGTCCAATTTCAATGTAAAATTACAACCAATGACCAACATTGGATTAATTGGTAAAAATATAATCTAATTACACTTTAAAACCAATTAAAAAGATTATATATCTATATAAATAAGTTTCATTAAAAGGATGTTTTGAATTAAAATACATTAATTTTCACTATTCAATTCAAATGAAATTTATCAGAAGAATACCAAAAATTTAACAAAATTAATTTTTATTTTTTGATTCTAATAAATAATTTAATTTCATCATATATAAAATTTAAAAGTAACCAAAACTATATTTAAATGGGGTTCACCATCAAAAGCTGGTAAATCAACCATTTTAGGAATACTAGAGAATTTATGCTTAATATATAATTCATTAAAATTTTAAGCCTCTAATATTTATTGGATAAATGTAAAAACATTTAACAAATATGTATATTCAAATTTTAGTTAGTTTTGTGAATTACTTATAGTACAAAGACTAAAAATTATTTACCATTTTAAATTATATTATATTATTATATTTCTGTATGAGTCTACATTGTGTTCAATATAATATTTAAATAAACTCGTTGTTGCATATCAGTTACACCATCAAACATAGCATGACCATTAAAGTAAAAATAAAATTTAATTCACAAATTTTCATAAATATGAAAATGTTAAATTCTTTATTTACCTGGGATTTTACAATTATAGATTATACTACACACATTCCATTAATGAGAATCTATTCTCTCCACTTTTTATATTTTCATTTCCCTGAGAATCCATGAATGGATTTATGAATGAATTTCGGGACATAATTATTGTAGTAATAAATATCAAATAATAATTATATGATTTCATTGATGATTTAATTATTAATTTTATAATGATATGTGTACCTTATATCCAAATACTACTGAACTACAAGATCCTTTAAGATAATATCAATTTTTTCGTTTTAGAATTTATGAAAATAATCAATACCTTTAGGTTTCTTGATTTAGGGTGTTATAGTTGGTATCAAATAAATTTAATAATATTACATGAGAAATATATTTATGAAAACATATATTAGGGAATATAATCCTATGAAATACATTAATGATAATTCTATGTATGTGATAAAATCATAATTTGTATTAATTTAGAGATTGGGTGGGTGTTCTTAGAAAATGAATTATTGCCTTGATACTGGAAAGTGTATGTGGATATGGCATATATGCACTTAAGTTTAAGAGCTCTAAAAGTGGATCACTGAGTACTAATTTAATCATTACTATATCTTGGTGAGTGGGACAAACAATGAACACCATGAATGACAATCTTAGGTGATATGATTTTTTATATTAACATTTACATTATGAACTATTTAGAATGATTTGAAAATATTTTTATTATTTTAGAATATCCCTGCAAGAATATGATTATGGTTATATGATTATCATTGTATGATGTTTCATTTTATTTTATGTGTTATATTAGTTTAATATTTATATACAATGATTTAAAAATTAACATTGTTAATAGTGAGGTAAGTGTATGGAATTTGTTAAAAATGGAGTCTAGTGGAAGGAATAGAAATTTCAAAAGTACGCATATTATATATAGTTATTTCCCTCTATTTCATGATAATGATGCTGGAGATGGATCTAGAGAAGGATATGAACACATTATTACATTATTATATTATGTGACTTATGTTGAAACCAATAACTGGTTTGTAGAATCCAATTAAAACAACTTCGTGAAATAAAGTTGGTATGTGTCCTGCCATATTGACAACAATCAATAAATAAGACTAAAAAACCAATACTAGGATAAAAATTCATCTAGTCTCTAATAATGATATATATCACACTGGGGAGTTGTGAATGATTTAAACATGTCAAAAAATTATCATATTAAAGGAGATACTAATCAATTGTGGTAATTGATCTAGAAAACTAATGAATTAGAGTAAATGAATATTATGTTTTTTAATAATTTTTTAGGATATATTTATTGAAAAAATACATTACATGTGAGAAAAGAGATTATATAGATAGGTAATGCATTACTCTATGGAAAATCGGAGGACAAAATGTGGTTCATCATGAAGATATCTACTCATGGTTGTCAAATTGTGATATGAATTATATACATAATACATGGATTATTATTGATTTCTTAATTTATGGGATAACGACTAACCTTTGATAGTTAATAGGCTCAAAAAAATATTCAACATATATGGATATGGTATAAAATCCCCTCAATATAGGCAAATAATTCTCTATGGCCATTATTTTTTATGAAAATAGGAAAATAAATGGGAGGATGCGCACTCTTAAAAAAATATAAAATGTGATGAAGGTAATGGTATAATTTCTATAATATAATAAATATTGAATGTATCAATGTAGAAAATGATTTATGGGAATATGCGTTTTCAACATGTGTTGAGAGAAAATCCATTATGGTTATTATTTAAATTTAAATAAAGTGGAAAATATCCAATTATTAATTTATAATTTCATGGGGTAATATTCAAATAAAAAATAAAATATTCATTAAAATTTTACAGAGAAAAGGACTATGTATCTATTCTATGATTATGTGGTCACTACATCTGATGATATAGTTCCTAATGATTTGTTTATAGGTACATTGATCAAAGACTCAAATATAACTATTTTTTAATTATGATCCTAATTTAATTTTATATATTATATGTTTTCTAAGAAAATTATTTATTTCCCTTTAACCATAATTAATATGTTATTAATAAAGTATTCTAGATTGAATTTTACTACAACAAAGATTTATTATTCAGTTATATTATGACACATTAGCATAAATTATTACAATCCTTCTATATTATAATTTTTTTTACATTCATATAATCCATGATATATTATGGATTAAAAATGAAAATTAAAAATAATCAAAGGGAAAGAGAATATGATTTGTGATGGTGATATGGAATCTGTGGTCCTTAAAGGGGATACTCATTCATCTGAATCTTGTTGGGATACACCTTCAGTATCTATCTATAATGAATTTGTGGGAGAATAATAGTAGAACCCAACTAGGAATTGGAGTGGTATCATTATAATAGAGGATATCCCTATTTTTACCACTACACTCATCTATTTCTTATAGGCCTTCACAAACACCCACCTAATCAGGATGTTTATTTTTTCATTGATATCATCCCTAATGAAAAACATATATATCTATGAATTCATATAGGATTCATTTAGTCGAATTAATAGAATATATGAAAGTTCAATATTTGTGTGATCGTGATGTATAAACCCTATTATTTCACCTTGAAAAATATATATTGTTTTTATTGAGAATAATGATGGGTCTATGAGGTTGTGCATCGATTATAGTGATATCCATTCCATTATTATAATGAACAAGTTTTAAATTATTCCCATTGATGATATATATAATTAATATCAAGTAGCATAATATTTTTCAGCAAATTTAATTTATTTTAGGTAACATAAATGACAATTAATTAATGTTAATATATCAAAGACTATATTTTAAATGATGTATGATGCATAGGAATTTACAATAACAACATCTCAATTACCTAATTAATCATTTATTTGTAGGTAATTGATAATGATAGCATTTAATTATTATCTTAATAGCTTCATTTTAATATTTATTGATGATATAATATATTACTTTAATAGAAATAATGATTATAATAGTGATTTGAGAAACAATATAATTACAAAAAAAATGATTTATAAGGATAAATGAAAATTTGAATCTTGGATAAAAAAGTTTTTTATCTATATTTCTTATAAGTATAGATTTTCAGTTGATCCTTCAATGAAAAATGATGTTATGCTGTTTAAAACTCTATCTAATATAATTTTAGTATGCAGTTTCTCTATGTCATCATATTATTATCGATGATTGGATGAAAATTTTAATTTATAATAGAACTCCTTAACCTAGATGACATGTAATTTGGCTATGTTAATATAATCATATGAATATGAATAATTTCTTCAATAAAAAATGAGATGATTCTATAATGAACCAATATTTAATTTATTATCATTAAAGGATTGATTTTAAATATATATTGATGCATCGTAGAAATTAGTTGGATGTGTCTTTATGAATAATGATAGAGTTTTACATATAAATCTATGTAGCTAAAGAAAAATTAATATAATTATCCAACCAATGATATTAATATGGATTTTGTACTATTTTAATTGAAGGAATAAAGGCATTAAATTACGGTGAATGATGTGAAATTTATATAGATAAAAAATTATCTATAATAATATTATCTTAAAAAGAGCTCATCATGTCACAAGGAAATTCTTAGGACTACACAAGGATTGTGATTTATTACTACACATCCAATATGGGGAGGAATATATGGTGGTTGATGTGTTCAGTGGGGATGATCCCAAAGTCTCTACTAAAATGTGGGGATTTTGAATTTCTTATATTCACATATATTCATAATTCATATATATCATTCATTAATAAATTGAAAACAATATATATATTCAAAATGATTTATGAAACATTATTATTAGCTAATATATTGATTAAAATTCATAAATATAAGAATATTCACAATAAACCCAATGTTTTGAATGATATAATGTTAGTATATAATAACAATGAATATATAATAGAAAAATATTGGAAGAGGAAATGCCAACCACAAATTCTTGATCTTAAAATATAATTATTAGATGACACTCATTTCTAAAATTTCTATAAAAAATCTATTATCACCCAAAATTGTTTTTATAGTTCATGGAAAATATCTACATGGTTGATATGAAAAAGTAAATTTCTTAATGTATCACTATTCTTGGTTTTCTAGTAGGTAAAGGGTTATATAAAACATCCTAATGGTTTTATAAAACCTATACATATTATTATGTGTAAATTAGACAATATTATAACGGACATTTTCAGTAGATATTAAAATACTTCTATAGAGAATGATTATATATGGGTTTTTGAGGATCATGTTACCAAGTACACCTATTTATTCACTATATGTTAATATCTATATATTATTTACCCCATGTGTCTATATATTGATGTATTTGTGTGTAATTATAGTTCACCATTTTTTATTGTATGTGATCAAGATAAACAGTTTACATTAATAGTCAGGAAGATTATTCATGAGGCTCTTAACATAAGGATTAATATGATGAATACCTATCTATATTGAAATTGAGGAAATTTATAATTCAATATTTAAATATTATAAGATTAGTTTGGTTTATCTCAATTAAGTTTCATGTTATGTCAGATTGGTTTTTAAATTCTTGATAGATTGTATTTAACAAAATCAATTATTCATGAATAAAAATTGAAACAAATTTTGAATTTTAAAAAATAAGTTTCATAGTTTAACATATTTGGATGATTTTAGGGAAAAGAATGAAATATTCCCAGCTTATATCAACAAGAAATCAATGAATGAAATGATTATTCATAATAATTTTGATCTATCTCAAATAAGGAAAAAATTGATGATGAAATCTGAAGGATATAGAATTTCAAGTTGGATATAATGTTTTCATGAATGTATGTCCATGGATGTGTATTATTTGTTTTATATAGAAATGGAAACTATGTCTAAGTTCCATCATGCCTTTTTAAATATCTAGAATGAAGTATACATTTTTGATACCATTTAAAAATTAAAATATCATCTCAATAAAAGATGATTATTGATATCACATTATTAAAGAAGTACATGTTACACTGAAAGTTATTTATCATCCATTATGAAATATAATTGGATCATAATTTATCTTAATATGAATATTCTATCAAGATTTAGGATATTAAATAATATGTGTTTCAGAATTGGAAAACTCATTTATTCTTGTAACATTGCTGAAATCAAAAAATAGAAGAGGAGTCATTGGAAATTGGATTAGTTATGATAAATAAAAGAACCCAAATATTCATGATGTTATATTAAATAAAATTAATGAATTTAATTTTTTAAGGGGAATGAATATAAGACCTAAGAATCTATTAAAGTATATAATCATTCCTTTGAAAATAAGTTACTTCATAATTAATAAAAATTATTCCGGACTCTCAGTAAAACCTAATTTCCAAAATGTTATAAATGAAATTTAATAAACTGTGTTTTATTTTAAAAATTAAATTTTGAAAATTTGCATTGGAAATTTTTTTGTTAAATTTTCGAAATAAATGTTTTTTTAGGTGAATAGTGAAAATTACTAAATTCAAAAAAATTGTAATTTTTATGAAAATATAATTATATGAAATTCATATGAATTATAAAAGATAATTTTTTTAAAAATTATAATGAATAAAAAATATAATTCATATTAAAATATAAATTTCAATTTTTAAATATATTCATTACATTTTGGTATTCTATGTGGTGGATTTTTTTTTCAAATTAAAAATACTTTTAGTTTTTATAGATTTAAAATGTACATACAATTGTCCTTTATTTTTTGGTTTTTTCTAAAATAAAAAAAATTACCTTTTGTTTCATCATAATCCAATTAACTTAATCAGAATCAATTTGTTTTTCATAAAATATTAATTTTGATAAAAAAAAGTTTTCATTACATTTTTCTCAACTATATTAAAAATTATTCAGCCACTTCTTCCAATTGAATCATATAAAATATGTTATTTATTTTAAAAAAGAATATTTAATAATTGCTATAAAAGATAAAATAATTTTTTTTCTAACAGTAAATAGTAAAAATGATACAAATTAATTACCACAGTTAAGCTGAAAACAAATTTATAGAGTGGTTAAACTAAGTGATAAGGGTAAAATATCACTAAAATGTTAATAGTTATTTTTTATTGATTATTTAGTGACATTATCTTATATTAAAATTTATTTACTATTTATTTTGTATCTCTTTAACAATAAAATGAATTTATATTATTAATATCTTTTTTCTAATTCCAACCGAGTCCCCATCCCCCCCCCACACTTAAAAATGTTCACCTCTTCTTCAAATATATTAAAAAATACTGATTACATTATATCATCTAATACCTCCCCAATACCCATCCTCACAGCATTGAAGCAGTATATAAATTTTTTTCTCTCTTAACACCATCCTTATATAGAATCTTATGTAAGAAAAAGGTGGACTCTCAATGAAGAGGTAATCATATTTACTTACTCATCAAAGGTTTATTTAATAATCTATAAAATCTAACTAACATATATGAATCCTAAAATAATTAATCTAGAATCATATATATGCATAGTAGTTATTATAATTTTGTGAAAACCATTTTCCATGTCTTTTACATCTGATGAAAAATTAATACACTTACCATCAATACGTTCAACGGATAATGTCCATGAAGAAATGTAATTTTATTTCATGAACACTTCACATAGTTGGATATAATTATAGAATTAATTAACATATATTATATTTATGAAATAATTATTTTATTATAAATATAATATCATATCTACCTATTTACCATCCCACCGATTTGAGGATGATAATTTCTCTTGTGTGTATGTGTGGACTACCACCTCCATTTAGCGTAGTAATTAATATGTAATATCAGATTTACAGTGTTGGTATCACGGATAGATTTAAAAAATTTAAATTATATTTATGATGTAATAATGTTTTTTGGAAAATTGATTTATTATTTCCCCCTTCATTGTTTCCACTTATTGAAATTTAAAACCATCACTCTTATGTATGTACAAACTACAATCTTTAGGAAGTGTTGCACATTATTATTCATTATCAACTAATATAGATAGTTATATAACTTTTATAATAATTAAATTAGATAATTTTAACTCATACAAGGTTTTTTGGATGATAGAATCATATATAAATCCCTAAACGTATGAACCAAAACATACATTAAAAATGAAACATTTAAAAATTAGAAATGATTATTAAAGTAAAAAAATTTTATTAAAAAACACAAAATGTTTTTAGTTGATCATATATGATATTATAACAGTGTATATAGTACTATAACACATTTATAACAAATTAGAATTTACTATAGTGGTGCTTAGAAACATATGTGACGAAATTAAAACATGAGGAAATAATTTATATCAAAATCTGATCATTATCAATGGTTTTGTAAATTTAGGATTCAATTAGAGAAACTATTTGTTAGTTTTACCTTTAAGACCATATATATTATTATATTGTTATTATTAATATAAAAAAACATCAATTTTCTCTCCATAAGTACACCAAATACCAAAATATTGTTTTTATGGTAAATTGTATTTTTCTCTATTCGGACAGGAATATTTCCCTTCCATATACTTATTTAATAAAAAATTATTCGATGGATGTTTTTCTCATTTTATTTTTATTTATTTAATTCTCTTCTACCCATGATTTAATTTCAATAAACAAAATTAAAAATAATTTTCATGTCAACTTATTATTGATATTATTTTTAGCAAATTTGTTAATGGAATATTCATTTATCATTTACAACTACAAAAATATTTCCGAGAATCATGTCTATTTTTTAATTTAATGCCTCATTCACAATTTAACTTAAATCTCTATAATGTAAATTTTTTGTTGCTATTTTGAAAATAAACTATAAATTAAATAACTTATTTCAAATTAAAAGTTTATTTTTTTAACATCTATAATTTTATTTGTTTCTTTTTTCTATTAAATTTAATTTACATGGTATCATGCATTATAAGAAACATGATGTTATTCTTTCACTACATGCATCATTAAGAGAGATTTTATTACACATGACATATTGTTTTAATAATGAAAAGTTATATTAATAACATTTTTTTAAATGCGATTGTTATAACCTAGATATTAAACATAGTAATATGTATAGTAATAAGTAATTATTAAATATCAAATATAATTTTATATTTATATAATAAAAATATAGATATCAAATGTTAATATTTTCGTTAAAGCCATTATTTGTGTCAAAAATACTATTTCCTAAACAAATGATTTCAATTTCTATTTAAAAACATTAATAAAATTAATTTATTACAATTTTATAAAGTCTAAAACTTAAAATAAACATTATTTTTGAAATAATCAATTCAGAATTATCATACTATTATTTTTTGGGGTTTTTTAAAATGTTTAATTATTTATTAATATTAAAAATGATGAGATTTTAGTTGATTGTTTCCTATTATTTTAATTTATTTACATATGTAAATAGTATTTTAAATTATTATTATAGAAAATTAAGTAAAATTAAATATATATTAATCAAATTTATGCCATTGAAATATATTTCATAATGAAAATGGATATAAAACACTGTAAAATTGTGAACATTCTCCCGTTGAAAACTCTCTTTCTAGTCATGTCTACTGGATTAATTTTAAATTGAATTTGGTCAATTATTTGAAATGAATATAGAAACATTTATTACATATTTATAATAATAGTAATTCATATTATCTAATATGTTACACATAACTTTTTTTAACAAAAATGGATAGTGAAAATTGTAAAAAATTATTACTATTTTTTCAAAAAAATTGGTTTTCTAGGAGTTAAAATAAGAAGATAAGAGTAAAAATTAATACCACACTTAAAATGTAGGTTTTTCTATCAATATCTCATTATTTTACATCCCAATATAAATTATATGGGCATTTGAAATTTTTTAACTTCTTATTGACTTTATTAAATTTGATTATACAAGAAAATTTATATGTAGTTTCCAATGGGGTTCATTTACCATTAATATAAAAGGAATCCTACACCATTCCACTTTTCATAGATAAAAATCCATTTAGTTATTCTAGACAATAAAAAAATACTTCTGAAACAACCTAATCCATTTTTTATATATTTTGGTCCTCCCAAAAAACAATCTATAAGTTTCACATTAATAGATCTAATGGAGGTGCTTCTAAGAATATACACATATATTAACAATAATAATATAAATAAACATGTATATGATATATAAATTGATTTTATAATGTTAATATAATACCTTATATCTGTCCCTATATCCATTATATGGGTTTCAAAATCACTGTTCGTGTGTTCGGTGGACTACCGTTTCATGAAAATATGACATTCATTTTTTCATTACCACGTATCATTGATTATTATAAAAATGATTAAATATGTATATATAAAATATTTTATGTTACCCTACTTATTTAATTATTAATCCTCAGATATATATATATACTCTTAATTTTTTGGGAATACCATATCGTCGCTTGTGTGTACGGTGAACTATTTCCAAACGAGGTGATATGAATCATTCATTAATTACATGGAAGTTAATAAGAATTTTTTAATCAATATATAAGATATATATAAAATTAAAATTACTCTAGAATGATAATATATCTGTTAACAGTGTTATTTAAATATAATAAGAAAATGGAAATAGTGTTCAGGAATATGTACGACATACTATCTCCTTGAATGACATATTTCTATTTATATCACAAGATTTTATTGATTTTTATAAATATGTATATAATTAATATATATATTTATGATATTTAAATCATGTATAAATGTATGGAGATTATAAAATATTTCTCAATATGAGATGAACAAAAATAAAACATCATAACATATACAAAAACAAAGATGTTATTACCTGAAACATAAATTAACATAGTGTAGTTATTAAAAGGTAAAAAATTTCATAATAAAATTATATGTAGTATGATATATATATAACTGCTGTTTATTAATATATTTATAGGAAAAATATATTTATTATTCATTAATTTTAACATGTTTTATGGAAGTCAATACTTCAGGTTTGAGATTTCCATCTCACATTTTACATATTTGTGAAACAAACCATAATCACCACCTATGTATTTTATATGGTGTATATAAATCACATGAATGTATTTGGGGTTTAATATCTAGAAAAATTTGGGATTTACATATCAATTTTATAATTTCCATCAAAATTGGATTTTCAGTTCAGATGTTACCAAAATAGTAACTGAATTTTACATCAATTTTCTTACTTAGAAGCCAAAATTATGTTATGCACATATATTTATTCATTATGGGTATATAAAGGGCATATGAAATGTAATATCATGAATTTATTTATCACGGTTATATTTTATGTTTCATTTATCTGTATATCCTCATGGTTAATATGATTCAACATTATTATTGTGGTAATAGTATTATGTTACAATCTCATCATTTATTATTTATCTTTTTAATGACTCTATTGTTGAATATTTTTTATATATCTCCTAATAATTCTCATGAAATTGTATATTATTTTATTATTGATGATGTCTTTATGTAATAATTTTATTTCCCACTCCTTTATACTTTAACTAATTTAGAAATAGTTTTTATGAAAAATATGATTTATATACAACTTGAATGGAAAATAATTTTTCTAGAAATATCATGTTTTCTCAAAAGGGATTGAAATATATTTTTATCCATGCAATAAATGATTTATTATTTGTATTTTTTCAATTTTTTCTTCATAAAAAATGGAACAATTTTTCACAGCATTTCCAAAACGTTACACATTTGGTTTTTACTAAAATTCGGAATAGAATCATTTTTTAAACATGCATAGGATGAATAATATTTCTTAAAGTTCATAATTCTTAGCGATTTATGTATTCACTTATATATTTTTGAATTTCATCTCAATGAAAATATTATCCATAAATTTTTTAACAATTTTATATTTTAAAAAAATAAATTCAATGTGAAATGGATTTCTAAATTGTTTTAAATGATTATTTTCATACTAGAATAGATATTTTCCTCATAAAATTTATAAATGATTTAATAATTAATTTTAATATGTTTTAATAGTTAATTTAAAATAAATTTATTTCTATAGTGATATATGTTTTAAAAACTTTCATGGAAATAAAGTTTTCCCCAAGAAATGATTTAAATGATTTCTACAATTTTTAATATGTTGTCATATTTATTACCCAAAAAAATGATTTACATATGGTTTTAGGTTTTAAAAAGGTATTTTAATTAAATGTTTTCTTCCTGTATCATTATAAGTAATCATTAAAAATCATTCTCCTACTAAGACTAATTCCTTTTATATTACTTATTATTTATCAAGAAAATGATCTATAGATATCATTCTTATTTATTCAATTACTTGTTTATTTTTATGGAAATATTATGTTTATGAATCCCTTATCTATTCCACTATGTATACCGTGATAAATTTCATAGAAGAGGAATATCCCTTTGCACATGTTTTTATATGTTGAACTGAATAAATTATTATGAAACCTATTTCTTTTCAACAAATGATTTAATGATTAAATGTTGTTGAAACACATTTTATTTCAGGGGATATAATATGATGAATGTTTCTTGATCTAATGTCATAAGTATTTATGATTTTTATTAGGTGACATATGTTATGTTATAATCAAGGAAGGTGGTGACATTATATCCAATTATGGGAACGACCTATATGTCCCTATAATTCATAGTGTAATGATTTATATCTCCTGATATAACAATGGGATACAAGTATGATGGCTTCATTAACTATGAGAAATAAGTTTTTCCTAGACCACTTTGGGAAATAAGTGTTACCTAATCAACAATGGGAAACACTTGTGTCTTACTCTACTATAGGAAACTGGTGAATCCATATCCATTATGTTGAAGGTATGGAATTTTATCCATTAAATATAAAATAATTTATTTATTTTTAAGGAAAAGACATATTTATGACAGGGTCATAAGGTTGATGATTGATTTATGAAGTTTCCTACTCTATTAGAATTGTTTTTAAAATAATAATTTTTTATTTGATGAAAATTATTTATGATTAATGAAACATTGGGTGTGAACTTCATATATTTTGTTCATGATCTCATACAATTATTTTTATACTTTCATTGATTTGATTATCTCATATTTACCCTTAATGAGCATCTCTGAGTAACCATTATCATGTTTCCTTCCCCATGTTATAACAAAATGAATTGGCATGGTATTATTGAAGGAGTACAATTTGAGAATATATTTACAGTATATTTTCAAGAGCATTCATCATATTTTATGATTTTGTAACTAGCCTCAAAAGGCACTAATATTATGATCCTTAATATTGTGTTCATGAAATTTATTTTTTTACATATAAAAAGACTATATACATTTAACCATGTTTTCTATAATTTTACTAAATAAATGGACTAGTGATCCTTTAAATGTATTTTTAACTATGTCAATATACATCATTTTATCTATTTCTTGAATGTTAAAATTATATAATGATACCATATACCTTATTTATCTAGACTGATTATGATTATTTTGTATTATTTATTAATGTGGGAAAATATTAACTTCTCAAATTAAATGTTTTTAATATGAAATTATATATTTATTAAATATGGAATTTATATTATTTTAATTCATGTTAATTATGAATTAGTGTTCGTAAGTGATTTTATAGGTCATATAGAGACTATAAATGCATCATTTGTTATCATGAAACGTACCATTTGTGGTATTTTAACAACACCATACCATTATTGGTTTCATGACTTGGAATGATGAATTTACAATAATATTGTTATTTCTCTCTTTCAATATTCCATTATTGCGATAATAGTTTTTTTTCAAGTGATTTTTTTCATATAATCCATTAATATACTCCCTCTTTTAGTGTATTAGTTAAATGATATATTTTATTATTTTTAAACTCATATAAATTATTCATTCTTTATTTATACAATGAAATATTTTTTTACATTATATATTACTGATCATTTTATCTCATTATTTATTTTTTCCCATTCCCTAATTATCCAATAAAGAATTTATGAATGATTTATTCGATAAAATGGAAGAAATAATATAGTTGAAAAAATAATATTATTCATCATTTTATATTTTATATGTAATTTGATAGTGACGTATATATATTATCTCCCATGGCTACTAAACAATTTAATCTGTTGGGTTTTGATATCTTTAATTGTGTTATAGTATAGTAAAATACCAATACCTCTATGTTTTAGGAGTTAAGACTTTATGATATGAGGAAACAAATGGGTCTTATAAATAGATGACACTAGAAAATTTCACTAAATCAGTAAACATATAGAAGATTGTAGGGATAAATTTTCAATGAGGGAAAAAGGATATTAATGTTTAAATAATAAGATTAATTGATATAATATTAAATATAATTGGGGGTCAATATATCAATGAAATTAAAATATTATTTGGGAAAATGGGGTAGAAAAATTCCTCAGGTTAATATGAAGAATGCAGTCATTAGCCTTTCATAGAGAACATTATTTGAACCGAATTAAAAATGTTTTTGATAAAAATTCAATTCTCAAAGAGGAGATTAATTATTTGGAGAAATTTTATGTGAAAAATAATGAGTTTAATGATAAATTTCTAAAAATCAAAATAATAATAATTTAAGACGTTAAGAATTCAAGTCATAAACTTTGAGAATGATAAGATCATGATGGATATTGAAGCATAAATGAATTTTAATGAATAAGAAATGGGGTTGATGGAATAAAATTATATTATAAATGAAAATGAGTTATACATGATTAAAACATTCTTCAAAAACTAAATTAATTTCAAATATGAAAGTCATTCTATATCCAATAATTATGCACAAAATATAAGGATAAAACTATACACATAAAGAAAAAAGTGTTATTAAATATTAAATCTATACAATTTAATAAATATATAGTTCATGTTCCATAAATAATGGGTGGTTCGAAAAGTTCATATAAAATTACGTAATAATGGATTATGTTATGAATTTATCTCTATTCTCAAAAAATGAAAGATTACGGAAACAATATTTTAAAAAATTTGAAATTATAGCTGGATGGTTTATAGAATAGTTTTTGTTATAATAAGTTATATTCCATTAATGGTTCTTCTTGGTGATGTATGAACTTTTGAAAAAAATCATATACTTACAATTAAAATATGTCTCAATATGAATGAATAGTTGACTAAAGGAGTATTATCATATAAATGAATAGAAATGATCCAAAAATAATAATGAAGGTAACTAAAATTCATCATGTCAGGTTTCCTAAAATATATATGAAATCATATAATAAATTTATGGAAGATATGATAAGTGACATCATTATACTGATAAATAAATAACTAATCCTCTTAGTCAAATTTTTCTACAACTAAAAAGTGAAATAGTTTATGATAATAAATTTGATGAGAAATAACTAATTATAGATGTTTAATTGAAATATATTAAAATAAAATGGATATTAATACATGAAACAGTTTATTTTCATAAAGATTGTTTTTAGGCACTAAAATCTTGATGATATATCATAGAAAATGATGGTGGATCAGTTACATTAATATATTATGGTTCATTGAAAATAGATGTTGTTTGAATAAAATAAATTATGTCAAAAAAGATCTAATATATATTTTTTATTTTTTAATGGGATAAAATAAAAATTACATTTTCTAATATGACTTTTAATCATTTAAGTTTCATTAATTTTCATGATAACACCTGTATCATAAATACATCCAATGATGGAAGAAACACTACTTGTTGTGATAGAAAAATAGGACACTTATTTCAAACTTTATATACATCTATATAATGTTATATGTTTTCCAAGGATCAGAATAACCAATAGAAACAGAGACATAAAAATCTATTATAATGAAACATGATAAAGATCACTAATCATAATGTGGTGATAGATCTTCCCAACCTCAGGGAAATAATTTTTTTTGATACATTCCAAAAGGCAAAATGATCTAAAAGACTAATAAGAATTTGTTGACTCGTTTTATTAAACACAAACACACACTCACATAGATATATACATATATATATATATATATTCTAATATGTGTGGCCTAATGAGGAATAAATATACAAAGGGTAATTTACAACTATTGAATATTTTTAGAAGATGAGTTTTAAATAGCTTGTTCAATATATCTGTGATATAATATATGATAATTTAAAATAGTACAAATGTAATGTTTTTGAGATTTATCTATAAAATCAATGGCTAAAATATCAATATATCACATAATATAACCCCCATTAAGTGGCTTAACTAAGAGGAAAAATTGGATCATTTTAGTGATGATATGAACTATTCAGCCTGAATATATAATTTTAAAAAATTGCGAGAATTCATTTCCATAATAATTCACATTAATAATAAATTATTATTTAGAAATAATAAAAATATTACAATATATATTATTTGGAAATAACAAAAAACAACTAGAAGGTATTTTTAAGTGTTTGTAAGTCCTTATTATTCGATAATCATGAAAATTGGCATGTTTAAAGAAAAATACGAAGAAAGAATCTACATGGACTATCATTATAATGATAATACCTAAATATTTTGGCAAAATATAAATATAAGGTGTTATAGTGTTTTTATGTAAAAAATAAAAAAATCGTCAAAAAAATGATGTGGTTATTATGTTTTAAATTGATTCTATTATAATTAGGAATGTTAATATTTCACAAAAAACATATTGAATAACAGGAATAAAGTGATAAAATAATATTATATTTGATTCAAATAAAATAGAAAATTATCAAGCTACTAATAATATATATTTAAAGCATTAGATGTAGACAATAGATTTTTATATATATATAAACTATTATCGGAATCTAGGATGCCATAGATCTAACAAATATTTAATAGAAAGTAGAAAAATAAACAAAATTAAATAAAAATATTTAACTAAAACATTTTAAAAAGATCCTTTATCATGATTAATGGAATAATTCTATGAATAAGGATCTTGATAAAACATATAAGCACTCAATATGGGTGATTCTTCCAGTGCATGAAAATAGTAATGTGATTGGAATAAACAGTTTATTTTTAAAAATGTATAATAAAATTTGTAAAGAATCATGAAATTATGAAAGGCTAATATGAAAAGTATGTTCTCAATTGGATGTATGTAATATTTATGAAATGTTTTTTCTATTTTATGAGATGATAGAATTTGAATCTTTATGGAAGTTGAAGGTCATAGACCCTACAAGATCTACTAAGATGATATGTGAACTTCCCTCCATAAAGGTGATCTAGAAGAAAAATTCTTCATAGAAAAATCTGAAATTATTATCCATGATAAATATATTTTCATGGTGCATGTGATTGATAAATCAATGTATGAGTTTCATATATCCCTCATATCATGGCATTCCATATTGGATGGATGTATAAAAATTAAAATAAATTCAAAGGGAAATGTTGGTGGTTATTTTTTCAGAATATGTTCTCCAGAGTTACTTGTGTATTCTTCATATTTGTTGATGAAATTAATTTTATAGGTGACAATGACTTTCAAAATGAATAATGTGATGATGAAATGAAAAGACTTTATAATATGTCAATGAATGATGAAATGAATAATTTTTTGGATTTTATGTAGTTTAATGCGATTATTTTATATTATTATAATCTATAATGTATATCAAGTAATTGTTTAATTGTTTTTTCTTGTATTATTTTTAGGAAGTGTCAGCACACATTGAGTTTTTATCAGAATTTAACGAATATGGGGCATAAAATTGTGACAATCATAAGAAATTTTGAAAATTAACTAGAATAAATCAACACATAACATCTTATAGACTATATATAGTATTTAATATGATAGTATGTGAAATATTTTAATGTGATATAAAATAAAAACACATGTTATAAACTAAGAAGTCCATGAGATAATTCTTATATATTATAATATTCGTCAATTATTATAAATATAATTAAAACATGATTATATAGGGCATTATAGATGATAATTTTCTGGGATATTTCATTGAATGGATGTTCATAGAAAATGTATAATTCAATCTTAGTGATAGTTTTATATAATTTTATAGCTAAAAGAAAACATCTATAGGTTTAACCACAGTTGAAACCAAATATGTAGAATTGAGACATGTTTCATTACAAATGTTGTGGATGTTCATTTAACTAAAATACTTAAGAGTGGAATTTGTCAATCCGATAGGTATTGTATATAGAAATCAATAATGTTTAGGTATTCAAAATAATACATTAAAACTATAAATTTAGTAGTATTTATCTAATATATAATTTTCTTAAAAGAATTTGGAAATGATGATTTTAATAAAGAGGTTATTTACATCAAAGAAAAATATGAGATTTTTTAAATAAATTACCACGTTAAAAATTTTCTGAATATAGGTTGGAATAATATGATCTGCCTTCCCCTATCACATTTTCGTGTGTATAGACAATACTCCCACAAGGCATTGGATTTTTTTAAAAGTGGTAGAATGAGTGAATCAACTCTTCATCTAATATGAGAGAGTTTTTTATGAGATTAAGAAGAAATGATTTGATGTGAAACTATATGGGGATGTCATCAATGTACATTAACAAAATTTCTTCCAATAGGTGTTAGAATTATCTAAAAAAATTCCATCATTTTAAATTGTTGTGTTAAGATAGTTATCATTTATTAACGTATATACATAAGTTTATTAATAAAAATTCAGTATTCTGAAATGGGTTACTGAGTTAAGAAAAAATATATTAAACTGTTGAATGGAGATTCCTAAAAATTTTACTAATTATACTTCAGTACCGAGTGGAATTATTGATGTGTTTTATTTTTATCAAAAATATATGATAAATATTTCAGGAATATGAGTTTTTTATGTATTGATGAAATATTATAAAGAAGCCTTGAACATATTTAAATCCATTAGTAGACTATTAAAGATAATATGGAATTAAATGTCTAACAATGGAAAAAAGATAAGTATAATATTTTAAATCTTTTAATGAAGTTATTATGGATTTCTAGAGATTAAGATATCTTTAGATAGATTTTAAGAGGATATGGAGTGGGGGAGAAGGCTTTTATGTTAGTTTAAATATAATATTTTCATGATTTATTAGATATTATGTATTAATGCTACATATATTTCACATAAGACATTAATGGGATTATATATTACTTTTTATGAAATGTTTATGATTATGATTGCTGATGAAAAATTATTCTATGTGGCATTATTTACATGTGTATCACTTTATGGAATCCAAAGTATGAATTTTAGTTTGTGCATAAGACATTGAAACCACATAATACTATAAATTTTTTAAAAAAATTTATAAACAGGGAGAAATTTTTAAAATTTATTTTATAATGATAATGAATCAAGATTATTTAAATGTCAAACATCAATGATTAACAAATAATGATTGTATTTTTAGTTTATTTTTCATTATAAATTATGGTCATATATTAATGATGAATGTGATAAAACTTTTCGATAACATGAAAAAATTAAATAATATGAATATCGTCTATTCTGAAGAATTATATAGATATAAGCATGATGATTCATTGATGAAAATTATTTCCTTAGAAAAATGAATATCTTATATTAATTAATGCATATTTTTAGAGGATAAAATATATTTAATATAATTTATTAGGATTTTTTATGTCATGATAAATAAATAAGGTCTTATAAATTATTTTTTTCTATTATTTGTGGAGTCTGATAAGACTAATAGATTCATTCATGTTGGAGGAAAATTATAAGGAATATATTTCTATGACATATAATTAAATATTTGTAAAATTAGATATCTTTTGGAATACTGTATGGGAGTATGAGTGGTGTTTTAGCATTTTATTTAGTTTTGATCAGTTCATGTAATTTTTTTGAAGAAAACAGAACTAGAAATTTTTAATTATAATATTTTTTTTCTACGATATCTCCAAATAATTATATTTCTATGTAATTTAATTGAAAAATAATTTATAATTTAAGAATATTTTTATTTTTAATAGATATGATATAGGTGTCGAGAACATGGAATGAGATCACATTGAGAAAATTGAAATTAAAAAATAAAAATAAGAATTTGACACTAATCTAAAGAGAATATACATCATAAAATGGGTTTAACATGAGTTAAACTAAGAAGATAAGAGTAAAAATGAATGAAACACTTACAATTTATCTTTTACTATCTATATATCAATATTTTACTTCCCAAAGTATATTATATGGAAATTTTGATTTTTTTACAATCTATATGACTTTATAATATTGGATTATATTAGAAAATTTCTTTATAGTTTCCAATGGTGTTTATTTCTCATACATATAGAAGGAATCTGACAGCATTCAACTTTTCACACTTACAAATCCATTTAGTTCTTCTAGACCACTAAAAATACATCCCAAACAACCTAATACATTATATATATTTTTTGTTCCACCAAAAAAACCAACAATAAGTTCTGTAATAATAGACTTAATCAAGGTGCTTCTAAGAAAAGGTAATTTTCATCACATAGATACTTCATATTATTTATTATTTTCCAACCCTCCAATATATATTATCAATTAAAATATAAATACACATGTATATACTATATATTTTGTTGTTATTATGTTAATATAATAACATATATCATTACCCATATCCATTATATGGGTTACAAAATCATTGTTTGTGTGTACGGTGGACTACCTATTCATGAAAATATGTCATTCATTTTTCCATTACCACATATAATAAATTATTATAAGGATGGATTAAATAAGTATATATGAAATTTTTTATGTTATTATACTCCATTAATTATTAAACCTCACATATATATATATATACTCTCCATTTTATGGGAATACGTTGTAATCGCTCGTGTCTACGGTGAACTATCGCCATAAGAATTAATATGATTCATTCATGATTTAACTGGAAGGTAATAAATATTTTTTAATAAATATATATGATATATATTAAATTAAAATAATTCTAGAATTATAGTATATCAATTAACATTCTTTTTTAAATCTGATAATAAAATAGAAGTAGTGTTCATGTATACGTACAACCTACTGTCTCCTAGAATGATATAATTATATTTATATCACAATATTTTATTTATTTATATAAATATGTATATTAATATATATATATATATGATATTTATATCATGTATACTCTTATGGGTATTATAAAATAATTTTCCATGTGATATGACAAAAATAAATCATCATTACAGATACAAAAACAAAGAACTTATTACCTGAAACATAAATTAACATTGAGTAGTTATTAAAAGGGTAAAAAATTTCCTAATAAGATTATATATAGTATGATATAAATATAATTGTGGATTATTAATAAATTTATTAGTATCTTATATTTATTATACAATATTTTTTAACATGCTTGATGGAAGTCAATACTTAAGGTTCGATATTTTCGTCTCACATTTTATGTCTATGTGAAACCATCCATAATCACCCCCTATGTATTTTTTATTGTGTATATACATAACATGATTATATTTTGGGTTTAATATCTTGAAATTTTTTGGGATTTACATATCCATTTTTTAATTTCTCTCAAATCGTAATTTCAACTCAGATGTTACAAAAATAGTAAAGGAATTTTTCATCAATTTTCTTTCATGGAGACCAACATTATGTTATACACTTATATTTATTCAACATTTGTATATAAAGGCCATATGAAATATAATATCATGAATTGATTTGTCACACTTATATTTTAGGTTTCATTTATATGTATTTCTTCATGTTAAATATGATATAACATTATTATTTGGGTAATAGGTTTATTTTGCAATCTCATCATTTTTAATTTATTAGTATAATGCCTATAATGTTGAAAATGTGTCATATATCTCTTAATAATTCTCATGAAATATTATATTATATTGTTATTGATGATGACTTCATGTAATAATATTATTTTTCAAGCCTTTGCACTTTAACTAAATTTGAAAATGATATTTATGAAAAATTTGAATTTATATATCCATGTAATGAAAAATAATTTTTCTTAAAAACGTGTTTTCTCAAAAGGGTTTAAAATATATTTTTATCCATAGAATACATGATTTATTTTTGGTATTCATTAAATTTTTAATTCTTAAAAGAATGGAAAAATTTTCCACTTCATTCCCAAAACATTTCACGTTTGGTTTTTACTAAAATTTTGAATAGAATCATTGTTTTTAACATGCATAGGATGAATAATATTTCTCAACGTGAATAATGCATAGTGATTTAACCGTTATCTTATAAATTTTAAAATTTCTTCCCAATAAAAATATTTTACGTAACATTTATAACATTTTCATATTTTAAAAAAATCATAAGAAAGTGAAATGGATTTTCAAATTGTTTTAAATGATTATTTTCATACTATAATAGATATTTTCCTCAACAAATGTAATAAATAATTTAATAATCATAATTTAAAAGTTTTAATGGTTAATTTAAAATAAATTTATTTCCAAAATTATTTATGTTCCAAAAAATTATATTGAAATAAAATTTCCATCATGAAATGATTTAAATTATTTATATATAATTTATATATGTTTTCGATTTTTTTACCAAAAAAATGATTTCCAAAATGCGATAGGTTTCAAAAAGAGATTTTCATGGAATATTTATCTTCCTCTATCATACTAAGTAATCATTCAAAATCATTATCCTTCTAAGATGAAATCCTTATATATTACATATTATTTACTTGTAATATGATCTAAAGATATCATTCTTATTCATTCATTTACATGTTTATTTTTATGATGACAGGATGTTTATGAATCCCTTATTTATTCAACTAGGTATACCGTGATAAATTACATATGAAATGAATATCCTTTTCAATATGTTTTTATTTGATGAACTGAAAAAAATTATTATGAAACCTATTTATTTTTAAAATATTTTGTAATGATGAAATGTTGTTAAACCACATTTCATTTAATGGGATCTCATATGATGAATTTTTCTTGATCTAATAGGATAGATATTTACGATTTTAATTATGTGACATTGGTTATGTTATAAACATGGAAGGTGGTTACATTATATCCAAAGCTGGGAAAGACCTATATCTCCCAATAATTCTTAGGGTAATAATATATATCTCATGAGATAACAATTGGGTAAAATAATTATGGCTTCAATAACTATTAGAAATAAGTTTTTCATGGCCCACTATGTGAAATAGGTTTTCCCTGATCAACATTGGGAAACACTTGTGTCTTACTCTACTATAGTAAACCAGTGAATCCTAATCCACTATGTTGAAGGTATGGTATGTTAACCTTTAAATGTGAAATGGTTTTTTTTATGTGTGATGGAGACACATCTTTATGACATGGTCAAATCGTTCATGATTGATCTATGATGTTCCCCACTCTATTAGCATTGTATTTTAAAATTATAATATTTTATTTGATGAATATTATTTATGATCAATTAATCAATGGGTAAAAACATCATATATTTTCTTCATGATCTCATACCCTTTTTATTTTATTATTTTTTTATATTATCATATATTTTATTCTCTCATATTTACCCATAATGAGAATCTATGATTAACTTTTATTATTTTTCCTTCCCCATGTTATAACAAAATGATTGGGCAAGGTATTATTAAAGGATTAATATTTGAGAATATATTTATATTTTATTCTCAGGATCATTCATTATATTAGATGATCATGTAACTTTCCTCCAAAGGAACTAATATTATGATCCTTAATATTTTGTTCATGTAATTCATTTTTTTATCCATATAAAAAGTCTATATATATGCGACCATGTTCGCTATAATTATACTTATGAAGTGGTCTAGTGATACTTTAAAAGTATTTTTATCTTTTTCAATATATATATATATGTTGTATCTAGTGCGTGAATGTGGAAATTTTTCAATGATACAATATACCTTATTTATCTGGATTGATTATGATTATTTTTTATTATTTATTTATGGTAGAAAATAATAACATCTCATATGCAATGTTCTTAATATGAATATATAATTTTTTTTACATATATATTTTTTATTATTTTAATTCATGTTATTATTGAATTAGTGTTATTAAATGATATTGTAGGTTATTAGAGACTATAAATGAAACAGTTGGTCTCATGAAACAAACTTTTTTTAGTTTTTTTACAAACACCGTACCATTTTTGGTTTACAGTCTTGGAATGATAAATTAACAATTATATAATGATTTCTATCATTCTATATTCTAGCATTGTGTTACTAGTTTTTTTCATGTGATTATTTTTTTCATATCATCTATTAATGTAGTCCCCTTTTTAGGATATTAGTTAAATGAGATATTTGATTATTTTTAAACTCCTATAAATTATTAATTCTTTATTTATCCAATGAAATATTATTTTACATTATACATTACTGATCATTTTATCTAATTTTTTATTATTTCTCCCTTTCCATAATTATCCGATAAGGAATTTACAAATTATTTATGGGATAAAATATAATAAATAATACATTTGAAAAAGAATGTTATTCATAATTTTATATTTTATGTGTAATTTGATAGTGATAAATATATCATGTATCCCATGTGTACTAAACTATTCAATACATTGGAATTGGATATCTTAAATCATGTTCCAGTAGAGTAAAAAACAATAGCCCAATGTTATAGGAGTAAGGTGTTTAAGATATGATGAAACAAATGGGAGTTATAAAGAGATGACATGGGTGAATGTCAATAAATGAGTAAACATAGAGAAGAATGTATGGAGAAATTTATAATGTGGAAAAAATGATATTGATTTTTAAATAATATTATTGAGAAATATAATCTTAAATATATTTAATGACATTAAGAAATACAAGTCCTAAATTTTGATAACGATAAGATAATGATCGATATTGAAGCATAAATGGTTTTAAACGAATAATAAATGGGTTTGATGGAATTAAATTATATTATAAATGAAAATTAGTTATACATGGTTAAAAAAATTATGCAAAAAATAAATTAAATTCTAATATGATGTCCCCTTTATATATAATAATTAAGCACATAAAATAAGGATAAAACTACAAGCATAAAGAAGAAAAGTGTTAATAATTTTTAAATCTATACGATCTAATAAATATATTGTTCATGTTTCATACATCTAGGGTGGTTAGAAACATTAACATACATCTATTCAATAATTTATTATGTTAATAATTTCTCTCTATCCTCAAAAAAAGAAGATTGAGAAAAAATATTTTAATAAAATTAAAATTATAGGTGTGTGTTTTTTAGAATATTTTTTGTTATAATCGATGATATGTTGTTAATGGGTCTTATTGGAAATATAGGACATTTGTAAAAAAAATCATATACTTACTATTACAATATGTCTCAATCTGAATGAATGCGTGAATAAAAGAGTGTTTTCATAAAAATGAATAGGAATGATCCAAAAATAAGAATGAAGGGAAATAAAAATCATCATTTCTAGCCTCCCAAAATAGATATGAAATAATGTAATAAATTTATTGAAAATATGATAATTGATATCAATATACTGAGAAATACATAACTAATCCTCTTACTCAAATTTTTCTACAACCAAAAAGATAAAATGTTTCACATAATTAATTTAATGAGAAGTAACTAATTATGGAAGTTTAATTGAAAGCTATTAAAATATAATTTCTATTAATACATGAAAGTGTTTTTTCATAACATTTGTTTGTAGTCCCTATAATCTTGATGAAATAATATTAAAAATGATGGTGGATCAGTTACATTAATATATTACGATTCATTGAAAATAGATGTTGTTTGAATAACATAAATTATGTCAAAAAGGATCTAATTTAAATATATTTTAGTTTTTAATTGGATATAATTCCATTTAAATTTTCGACGATGACCTTTTAATAATTTAAATTTCTTTAAATTTCAAGACAACACATGTATCATTAATATGTCCCATGATGGAAAATACATTACTAGTGGTGATAGAACAAGTGGAATATTATTTGAAATTTTAGATTCATGCATATAAATATATATGATTTCCATGGTTCAAAATAACCAATAGAAGCAATGACAAAAATATATATTAAAATGAAACATGATAAACATCTATAAACATATTGTATTGGGAGACCTTCACAATCTCAGGGAAATATTATTCATGAGAAACATTCCAATGGGGAAAATGTTCTAAAAGACTCGTAAGAAATTGTAGAATCATTGTATTAGACATATATATTTACATATATATATATATGTATATTCTAATATGTGTGGCCTAATGAGGAATAAATAATCAAATTGTACTTTACATCTATTGAAATTTTTTAGAAGATGAGTTATGAAATAACTTATTCAATATATCTGGGATATAATCTATGATAATATAAAATAGTATAAATGTAATGATTTTAATTTTTATATAGATAATCAATGAATTAAATATTAATATATCACACAACACACCCAAAAATTGAGTGTCTTAAAAATGAAGAAAAATATGAGCATTTTAGTGATGATATGAACTATTCGGCATGAATATGTAATTTAATAAAATTGTCAGAATTAATGTCCATAATAATTCACATTATTAAAAAAGTTATTATTTATAAATAACAAAAATATTACAATATATATTATTATAAAACAACAAAATAGAAGAATAAGGTATTTTAATGTGTTTCTAACTCCTTATTATTTGATAAACAAGAAAATTGGCATGTTTAAATAAAATGATGAAGAAATAATCCACATAGACTATCATTCTAATTGTAATACATAATAATTGTGGAGAAAATATCAATATAAGTTGTTATAGTG
The DNA here is from genome assembly GCA_963277665.1 of Viscum album. Classification (NCBI taxonomy): domain Eukaryota; kingdom Viridiplantae; phylum Streptophyta; class Magnoliopsida; order Santalales; family Viscaceae; genus Viscum; species Viscum album. Next base: position 1,667,565,223 of record OY728137.1, read on the forward strand.
TTTTTATGTAAAAAATCATAAAATTTTTACAAAACAGTTATGGTTATTATGTTTTATTTGGATTTTATTACACCTAAAAAATTTTATATTTCACAAAAACAATATTCAATAGTAGGAAGAATGTGAGTAAAACATAATTTATATTGATTCAAATAAAATAAAATTTGATCGAGATACTAATAATATATATTTAAATCATTAGAGGATGACCATATATTTTTATATATATAATATTTTTGGAAACTAGTATGCCATAGATCTAACAAAAATTAAATTGAAAGTATAAAACTAAACAATATTAAATAAAAAATTTGAACCAAAACGTTCTCTAAGGATTTTTATCATGATTAATGGAGTAATTCTTCGAATAAGGATCTTGATAAAACATATAAGTACTCAATTTGGGTGCTTCCTCCAATACAAGATCAAAGTAATGTGATTGGAATAAACAATATTATTTAACCATGTATAATGAAATTTGTAATGAATCGTGAAATAATGAAAGGCTACTACTAAAATTCTGTTCTCAATTGGATTCAAGTGATATTGAAGAAACATTTTTTCTATTTTTATGACATGAGACAACTAGAATGTTCACGGTAGTTGAAGTTCATAGACACTACATGATCTACTAAGTGGATATGAGATCTTCCCACCCTAATCGTGATCTAGATGAAAAAATTATTCATTGAAAAATATGACATAATTATCCTTGATAAAGATATTTTCATGGTGCATGTGATTCAAAAATAAATGTATGAGTTTAATATATCCCACATATTATGGTATTCCATATTGGATAGATGTATAAAATTTATAAAATTTTCCAAGGGAAAGTCGGTGGTAATTTATTTATGAATAAGTTCTCCATAGGTACATGGATATTCCTTATATTGTTTTGATGATTTTAATTTTATTGGTGATAATGACATTCATAATTAATAATTTGATAAGGAACTGATAAATCATTTTAATATGTCAATGAAGGATGAAATGAATTATTTTCATGGATTCTATGTAGTTTAAAGTGATTATTATGTATTATTATAATATATAATTTATATCAAGGAATTGCTAAACTATTTTTTCTTATAGACTCTTAAAGAAGTATTATAACACATAGAGTTTTGAAGAGAATTTAACGAATATGGTGCAAGAAACTGTGACAATCAATGGAAATTTAGAAAATAAAGTAGAAAACATTTCCACATAAGATCTTCCAAACACTATATTTTATTTGATATGATAGTATGTGTAATATTTTATTGTTATATAAGAGAACACTAGTTAGAAATGAAGAGGACCATGAGATAATTTTTATATATTATAACATTATTCATGTATTAGAAATCTAATTCCAACATTATTATATAGGGCATTATTTATGACAATTATGCTGGATATTTAATTTAATGGATCTTCATAGAAAGTGTATAATTCAATCGTAGTGGTTTTTTTATATCATTTGATAAGTAAAAGGAATCATAAGTAGGTTTGACTATAGTTGAAACCGAATTCGTAGCATCCACCCATGTTTCATCAGATATATTGTGGATTTTCTTTTAACTAAAATACTTAAGAGTGGAAATTGATAATCCCCTAGGTATTGTATCTGGAAATCAATGATTTTTTTATTCCAAATAATTCAAATATTAAACAATATTTATATAATACTTCAAATTCAATAAAAAAATTTGGTAATGTTGATGTGAAGAATGTGGTTATTTGCATCAAAGAAAAATTTGTTATTTTTTTAATGAATAAACTATGGAAACATTTATTAGAATATAGGCTAGAATATCCTAATAATCTTTCCCCTATCACATTTCAATGTACAGATAGAACTCCCGCAACGAATTTTATTTTGTTTTAAAATTGGTAGAAATAGTGAAACAACTCTTCGTCTAAGATGAGAGAGTTTTTTATGAGATTAATGAGAAAGGATTTTATGTGAAACTGGATGGGGAGATCATTAGAATATTTTTAAAGAGGGAGAATTTTATAAAATTAATTTTAAAATGAAAATGGAGCGAGATTATTATAATGTCAAACATCAATGATTAACGCATCATGATTGGATTTTTAGTTATGTTTTCATTATAAACTATGATCTTATCTTAATGATGAATGCGGTCAAAATTTTTAATAACATAAAAACATAAATCATATGAATATCATATATTATGATGAATTATATAGAAATAATTATAATGGTTCATTGATGAAAATTATTTCTTTAGATAAATGAAAATCTTACAGTAACTCTTGTGGATTTTTTAAGAGGATCAAATGTATTTAATATAATTTATCAAGTGTTTTAATGTCATGATAAATAAATAAGGTAATGTAAATTATTATATTCTTTTATTTGTGTATTGTGATAAGATGAATAGATTCCATCATGTTGGAGGAAAATTATATGGAATATATTTCAATGTGATATAATAAAATATATGTAAAAATATATAATTTTCGAAATACTGTATTGGCGTATGAGTGGCGTTTTACCATGTGATTGAGATTTTGCTCAGTTAATTTAAAATCATTGGAGAAAAAAGAACTAATTATTTTTAATTATAATATTATTTTTTGTCTAATATATCTGTAAATAATTCAATTTCAATATAAATTTTTTTAAATTAATTTACTATTTGAGATTATTTTTATTTTTTAGAGATATAATATAGGCGTCAAGAACATGGAAAGAGATCACATTGAGAACTATGAATTTAGAATATGAAAATAATAATATGACACTAAAATAAAGAGAATATAGATTCAAAAATGATATATGACATTGACCTTTTATTTTTCAGGCGATGAATAAAAATTATGATGGTTTTCAGAGAAGTTAGAAAGAATTAAATGATGTCATATGTGTTTATTATTTTTATTATTATCAGGACTTGTCGTTATTGAATGTGAGTTGTGTTATATGAATATTACCTTATTTTCACTAATACATAGATATTTTTCTGAATAATCCTAAATTCAAATAAAGGTAACTCTCCACTTGTTATGTTTATGATTAGGTGTAAATACAGGTAGTCTGGATTAATATCTTATGATCATATAAAAAGCAATAAACCACACTGTCACATATGTTGTTAAAAATATCATATTTAATGATTTGGATTTGATACCTATAAATGTGTCCCAATATCAAATCTAATACATACAAAATGAAAGAAAAAATTGTATAACTTATATACCAAACTACATTTTAGGATTGGTGTTTTAGAGTGTTAGAATAAGCTATGTTAATGAACAATGGATTAACAAGATGGATAATAAAAATATAGATCATATCATCATGTAAATTTTTGATGATAATATATTTAAATAAATTATTCTCAACTTGGGAAAAATGAAACTAATTAATGGTAATATGAAACACTCATTAAGGGTAAACATACACATTAATAATTGAATATAAATATTGAGAATATGATGAGAGTAAGGGAATGGTGGCATAATCAAAGTGCATGTGTATATCATAAGATAATTATTACCCATCATGAACTATATCAGAAAACATGTGACATAGAATGAGGTTTATCTATATAAGGATTCATTAGAATCCACAATCATGTGCCTTGTGATTTCAATCATGATTAATGTTACCATAAATAATCATAACAATATTAAATAAAAAAAGTTTATATATTTGGAAACTGTCTTTGTAGAACCCTGATAACTGAAAAAACATTATAGTTGACACCCAACATAATTATATAGAGTGAAAAATTATTTTATAATGAATTTGAGGTCTATTATTGACCTACTTATAGGTGGTTTATAATATAGCAACCTTCCCTTTTATTATAAATGAACCACTTATCCCTATTTTATAATATAACCACCTATCATTATAAAAAATTTCCAAGTAACATAACCTGATTAAAGTACAAATATCCAATATCAAATCATAAAACATATTTAAATAATAGTTATTCAACTCATAACATGATTTAACCATGGGAAAGAAATTGGTTCTAAATAATTTTTTTTAAAAACATAATTTATCATGATAACTAATACATATTGAACCATTAAAACATATCTCCACTGTATAACATGTATCATCAACGGTATTTTGATTCAGGATTATAAATAACATTAAAACATCATAAAAACATTTTTTAGAAAAATACCCCTTCTTCATTGAATTTAATTTTAAAAAAATAAAAATTAAAAAAAATAATATGTAATGAATTTTATTTCAAAATAAAAATGTAAAATTATAAATGATTCTTTAATAAAAATAATATTTTGAATATTAGGAATGTCCATTTATGTTATAAATGATAAAAATTAATTTTAATAGAATATTGTTTCATTAATAAAGAACCATGACCATAAATAATATCAATATAAAAGGAGATCATAATGTAAAGTCATTTTACACAATAGAAACATTGAAATAAAAAGTAATTAAAATAAAGAGTATGATATTCATTTTAAATAAAATATATTTCATGAATTATTATTTTCAAAATTAATTCTTGGGGTAGTATGTACATAATACAATGAAATCATGGTGTACAACATGAAAAATTTCAAATGAAAATAATATTGAGGGAAATAAAACCCTTGAAATTTTATTAACATTCAAATGGGAATTAATTAATGGGGATATTATGTGGAAAAAATTTGAATACAAAAAAAATACATCATAATAAATTTTATAATAAATTAAAATGATATAATTTCATAAAAAACTAATGATGTTTATGTATAACCCAATGAATGAAAGTTATGTCAACAAATATGTTACCACATGGTATAAATCAAGTAAGAAACCAGTAGATTAATGTTCCTGAATTGTAACATAATATACTATTATTTACAAAATATTAAACATATAATATGTAAAAGGTATGTGTATTCTTGTATAATTAAATTATGTGTATAACATTAAAACAAGCCTCAAGGGAAGGAAATTGACAGAAAATCACATACCCTAATTCAAGACTTACTATTTATGTCCTTTAACTCCATTATAAAAAACATATATAAACTATTTAATATCATAAGAATAATTTAATAGTTTTATACCTTATACATAAACCATTTATTTCAATTTTCTTAAAATAAATATTTCATTACTAAAAAATTTATGACCACATTGGGTGTTTTGAAGAGGATCCGTTCATAATCAAAAAACCTCTTCTGTGTGTTGACCATGGTCAAATGGGTAATTATTACATAATCTCTATAATAATAACAATAAAAGAAATATAATTTCTATAAACTAGTTATACTATTAAAACCTACCATGAATGATTGTTATGAATGATTAACTATGTTATAATCATCAAGACAGTAGGCCATAAACACACATGAGTAACATGACCTTTTATCAATGATAATGATGAAAATAGTTTATGTATCGTTTTATGTTAGTAAAATTATAGTTATATTATAAATCCCATATTATTTTTTTATATATACATATATACTCTATTAATGTTATGTGGTGACGAAAAATGAATCACATCGTTTCATACAGGTGGTAATCCACACATACAAATGAACGACATTTTCATTTTTAAAAGGATAAAAAAATAATAAGAAAATGATATGAGATGTTGTTAAAAAAGAATAATATTTAATTAATAATATATATATAAATTATATCCATCACTATAAGTCGCAATAGGAGGCATTTAATGAAAATGAATTTTGTTGGTTTGTGAGGTGATGGCCCATCATATAAATGATTGATAGTTTCATTTTCCATTTTATGGATGATGACATGTATGTAGGTTATTCCATTAAAAAAATAACATATCTTTATATTGGGTGTGTTTATTTTATTATATCAAAATGGTTGAGTAAGATTTAAAGGATATGGAAGAAGAAATAAAAATAAAACATTGGGCTCTTCTACAGGTATCTCCTTTTCATTACACATTAATCGCTTTAATGTTGATTTTATGCATAAAAAATAACACACCGATGAGGATAGGGATTCTAAGATGTGAATGTTTTTGGGAAGGAGTGAAGCAAATGTATTTTTTTCTATTAATAAAAGGGGATATCATGTTCCCTTTTATAAGAGATGAGAGGGGAACCCATGGTATTACGTAATTTATTAAATTAAAATAAAATAATTTCATGATAAAATCAATCCTAAATGATATATTTTAAATATATGATATGGATAAATAAAAATAATATAATCTAGTAATTTTTTTAAAATTTAGACAATTTTGTTATACTTATTTTTTGTTTTAAAACCCATTAACCTTTTTGACAGTTATGATGATAAAAAAATTTTTATACTATATAGGCTCAAGAAATAATATATAAATTGAAAAATATAACATAAATGGAAAATGTTTTAAATTTTTATAATATTTCAATAACTTGGTCTAATATAGTATATTTATGAATATTAAATAATTTAATTAAATTTTTTTTATTATAAAATATTAATAATGACATTTTTAGATCAATTCAGCTAATTTGACATTAAAAACCACCTGAAATAAATGGAATAAAAATATTTTTCTTAAAAAAAACACTTAAATTTTTTATAGATATATACATATTTTATTTAACATAAAAAATAAAATAAATAATATTACTTTTAATTTTTTGAAATAATTTGTTTTATTTATCTATTAATTAATGTTAGTGTTGCATAATAATTTAGGTATTTATTAATCACTAAAAATTTATAAACATATTCACTTGATAAAAATAAATATATTATTTTTTAAATTAAAATTATTAACTAAAATTTTGTTTTCCCTTCATTTTTAAATGATATTACAGTTTTTAAAATGAGAGAAATTGATATTTATTACCTATAACTTAATGTTAAATATTATAAGAGTCAGAATACATGAAATTTAATGTTACCTATCACGGTATTAGAAAAATGGAAGGATATGGATGAAATATACTCATTTAATAGGATTCATTCTAGTATTACTGTAATTTTTTAGACTTTAACATAATTTTTTGAACCTTATTTACCATATTTATCATTATCATGGCTATAATTTTTAATAAATCAAGAATTCATATTTTTAAATAATATAAAAAATGAACTATTTAACAAATTAAAACAACAAAATCCTATATTTCGAGTCTAGTTTTCATGATTGATAATCTAAATTTTTTTAAAAAAATTAAGATTAAAATGGAAATGATAATGACAAATTGTTTTCCAAAAAAAGTGACTTTTGATGTATACCAATATTTTTATAAAATGTCCAAGAATAAAATTCATTAAAAATAAGAAATTGGTTTATTTTTCATCAAATGTAAAAAATATAAATTTTTAAACTAATAAATTGAATAATTTCACTTTTTAAATACATGTAAATATATAGTATTCACTAAAATTCTATAGTTTTTAATATTTATTGAAAAATAAAGAATGTTTTCTAAAAATTTACAATAATGTAATTTGATTAATATAAACACAACAATAATATAATTGTAATAAAATAAAAATTTAAAAAGTTGAAGAAGTAATTTCAATATTATGTTAAAAAAATATAGAGACCCCACTATGGAAGAAAATATAATTTCATAGAATAAAAATACATTAATAAAATCGGAATACTTATTTCATAAGAATTAATCAATAAATTATTATTAGATAGATTTTTTTTCACAATGTGTATAATATTATTCATTCTCTCAAATTTAGTAACTATTTATTGATAATAAAAAATAAAAAAGATTATATCTTGGTTTATTTAAGATCTATTTTGTGTTTTTTATACAATATCAATGGTTGTGTTCTTTAAAAATCATTGTGTGTTGCACTGATACCAACTTTAATAAATTTCACCAACATTATATGAACACCTGCTTGGTCAAAAAGGGTATTTTATTTTCAATTAAATTTTTTTAATTCCAACATTTGAATGTGGTTATTAAGACTTACTCTAGGATATAATAAAATGAATGTATGAAGGTCGTCTATAATAACACAAACTCTATTTCAAAATATGATAAAATTCCTATTTAGTGAAAATATGGTTATGGATGAAATTATAATGTCCAAAATATTGATTTAGAGTGACAATAAAAAATGATTAAAATAATTTATAAAATCATTTGAAATATAATAAAAATATAGTTATCTAAAGTTTTATTAATAATACTATTGATTTATCGGAAATTAATGTAATCTGATTACATTTTTATTTTAAGATCCAATTACAAAATTTGAGGAATTCATTAACCATTAATACAAATAACATATGTAAATATACTTATATCTCATTTATAAAGTTAGTCTATAATAAATTTCTATAATAATAAAATTGTTTTCTCCAAATGATGAGTAATATTAATTTTTCATGCATGAATAACATAAATCGACTTCTAATGAAATAAATAATCCATAAAGATATAAAAATATTTCCTCCTATATTTACTAAAACCAAAAATGAAACTGTGACCACAAAGTTTGTTAATAAAGAAATATTAATCTCCGAAATCCAACATTTACACTAATAGTTACACATAGATCATTCTACAAATAGTTTAAAATATATCCCAAACAACATAAAAAAATCAACATTAAATAGAATTTTAATCTAAAATATTATCTCATACCAATAATCGCAAACACCTAAAACATTATAATATTATTCTAAAATACTCCATTGTGTAAAACTGAAGAGATACATATACCCCAAAAATATAAAATATCTCCATAAATGACATTTAATACATAACAATACGATCACTTAAAGCATAAAATTTATGTCAGAAGCATAGAACATATTATCCACATTAAAAAAATAATTCCTTATTGGAATCCATAACACATCGGCTCACCACTGCTGGAAACATCCTATTCTCCACATTTATATAGACCCTTTTCATTTAAAAACTATAATAACCTTGAATCCTCACTACTGGATCAATTTTTAAAAACATCATATTTATATTTTTGGATTTAATACCAATAAATGTTCGATAATTTAATCAATACATAAAATAATATATCAAATTAAATATTTGATCACTTTCATATCATAAAAAATTTTATTAATAAGTTTTAATCATGTGAGGATAATATGTTACATTTAAATATTAATTCATAATCCACTTTTTCATAAAAGAATGAATTATCGCATTTTGTAATCATGTTTGTCCAACATACTTAAATCCTTTCGTCACATCCTAGGGAAAATAAAACATATGAATGTTTAGAATAAAAGTTAATATGGGTAAAATTTATGAATTAATAATTGAATGTCACCAATGAGAAGAATATGATTGTATGAGTATGAAGAAATAATCAAATTCATTGAATATAACAAAAGACAACTCATACCCATCAAAAGTAGGACAATAAAACATGTGACATGTAATAATAATTATCAAATAAAAGTTTCATGAGATTTAATATTCATGATCCATGTGATATAAATTTGGACCAAATGCACAATTAAAAAATAATATAAATAATAAATAACCTTTATTGGGGTCTTGGGACATTATCTTTAAAGAACCCTTATAATGTACCTTACATTTGGAATAACTATAATGGTTAAAAAATAATAATTATCCAGAAAACAAAATCATTACCCAATAAATTGGACGTTTATAATGGACCCAACTTTCAATATTTAATAAAATAACTACATGCCCTTATATTATAACATATCCATCTATCTTTGGTCTAAAGAGGTATAAAATTTAATTATTAAAAATTTAGATAACCATAACAAGAATAAAGTACATATATCTTGATTTTATCTTAATTCCCAAAGAAACAAATAGAAATAAAATTAAAGGATCATTAAAAAATGAAAAAAACTCCTCTTCTACATAGAAAATAACATTTAAAAAATCATTTTAAAATAATATGAACAAAAAATTTAATGAAAATAACATTTCAAATATATGAGATAATAATATAAGAGTTTAATATTCATGATATCTAAAGAATATGATCATGTTAAAAATGATGAAAATAAAAATTATTTTCAAAAAAAATATTATAATGTGAGTCATAAGTGACCCATGCTAATATTGTAATGAAAAAATAAAATTAATAATGTCTAATAGAATGTAGAATATAATATAAAATAACTATAAAAATCATTTATGTGTATTAAATAACATTCATAACTATTTTTTTAAAACATGGATATGAAATAGAAAGAGTCTTGATCTAAAAAAGATTATAGAAATATATATGTTACTAATACTATTATCAATTATTCATTAATAAAAATGGAATGAAATGTAATATACAGCATTAATAATTGAGGGATAATAAAAATAAATTTGTTTCATCAAAATATGAGTATTTTATTTCCCCTAAGAGAATCATAAACCTAAATAATATTCAAAATAAAGGGGAATTTAATAAAAATTATTTATTGCATTAGTAATTTTACAATCAAAAGTATATAGAATAAAATGTTCTATTGGGTTATTAAGTAAAATTAATTTTAGGATGAAATATATCAATATTCAGTCAATATGAATTATATACAAAAAAAAGTCAAATATTTTTTCCAAAACATCAAAATAGGTGTCGAAAAAGTGATTGAGACCATGGAATCCAAGGAAAAGATCATATATTTGGAATGAAAATTATGAATGAATATATATTGTTTCAAAATGTAAATCAATAATTTATTTATATAAATCATCATATAATAAATAAAAAAATTATAACATAATCTTGGAATAACTAAATTAATGATGTTAATGTATAAACCAAGGAAAGAAAATATAGATGATAAAACCCTTACCACTTGGTAAATTTGATATCAAATACATTGGGATGATATAATTCAAACTGTGACATTAAATACAATTATGTATAAAGTATTGATTATATTGCATGTTTAAGGTAAATATTTACAACATATAAATTATTTTATGTGCACAATAATAAAATATTTTATAATAGAAGTAAATTGTGATGAAATCCCTTTCTACGAGCCAAGAAATTCTATGTATGTCCTTTAAATAATATCATAGAATCATTTTTCAGTTATATTATTTATGGATGAAATTAACCATGTATAATACATAATACTCATAACATTTGTTTCATTTTTTTTAAAATATATATTTAATTACTATACAGGTAAGTCTGTGTTGCATGTTTTGGGGATGTTCAATTCATAATTCAAAAAATAGCTATGATTTGGTGACCATGGTAAAATAGATCATTGATCCATTATATCTATAATAATAATCAATAAATAATTATATTTCTTATTTGTATTTAATAATTTTAAAACCAAATAAAAATATGGTTATTAAAAATGAACTTTATTGCAATCATTGAGATGTTATTTCATACATGCGTACAGGTAACATTTCCATTTTCAAATGATCATGATGAAATTAAGTAAATTATTATTTCACTAAAATATAATGATAATTATATAATAAATAACAAATTATTTTATAATGTATAATTATATATACCATTTTGTTTTGGATTGTGGAAAAATAAGTAAAATCAATTAATCGAGGTGTTAATCCACTCATATGCATGAATGGAATTATCATTTTTCAATCTATGTAAACATAAAAAATCATATAATATATTATCATAAAGATTATTTTTACCTTTGTATCATATATATATATATATACAACAAATACTACATTAAAAATAGTCATTAGAGGAATTGAATAAAAATTAATTACATCGGTTCGCTAGGTGCCAGTCCACTGACAATTTTCTTTTCGAGAGGACAGTCAAAGATACAGTTATAAGATCCCTAATATAACCTAGTTGATAACCTCAAGTTACCTATCAACGATGATGTTTTGAATTCAAAGGTGGTATTTTTGAAAATAATTTTGTTTTTATAAATATTTTCAAAATGTAATGAAAAAAGAAATTAAATAGTGTTGAAAAACATAGCAAGGGTGATGAAATTGTGATAAAAGAAAAGACAAAAGATGAAATTCAACAAAAGGGAAAAGAACAAGAAAAGGCAGACAGACATAAATTAATTATTTCAAAAAGATAAAGGCCATATAGAGGTGGATCCACAATCAAATAACTATCCTAAATAAATATTAATACTTGTTCAACAAAAATAAACTCACTCAATGCGTGACGAATGGAACGATGTACAATCATATCTCATCTAAACATTGAACACTCATATTTTTAATATATTAAGTGCTCTATAATTCATCCAAATACATATTGAATCACTCAACAAATTCATCCTAGTTTGGTATTCTCACAATCAAAAATAATCCTACAGAGATCATCAAATTGTACAACTTATCCCAATTATTGAGTTGAGAAACTAATATTGGAAGAAGAAATGATGAGAGGAGAGATAGTAGAATACATCTTCTATTAAATTGTGTTCTCTCACTCACCCTAATTCATAGTCCCTATGTAACACCACAATTTTTTATAAAAATAAATATAAATGCATGGAACATTGTTTTAAGTATATATTTATAACTATCCTTTTAACATAATTTATCCACTTATGTGTTTTGAATTTCAAGAAACTATCATCTAAAATTGTGTTCAGTATGTTATTTGAAGTATATTTGAACCAACTTGTTTTATGATGAATAGTAACATACCCCAATGAATAGTAATATGAATAGTAATATGACCATACTAAATAGTAAATTTTATTATTATTTTATTTTTCTAAGGATAGAAGATAATAACATATTTGTTAATTATTCATTGTGATAAAGAAGTAGTTGTAGAATTAGATCTGTTAATTTTTGAATAATGTATGATTTTATTTAAATATTAAATTAATAATATTTGGAAAATTATATTTCAAAATGGAATTCATTTTTTAAATATACACATCAATAAATGGTTAGGGTGAATTTTGGTAATTTTTTTGAAACATTTGATTTTTCAATGAATAGTAAAAAAATACAGGTTTTAGTTTCGGTGTATTAATGGCGTCATTAATGATATAATTATTATTTGATAAAAATTGTCGACTTATTAATAGTTAGATAAGGTGTGAGGTGTCTCAAGTGGTTTATAACATTATAAAATACCATGGGAGAGCCCATGGTTTTTCAAATACAACCAATGAGGTGTCCCTTGAAAAATATTAAAATAATCCCTCACTTTTCCTATAAATTACAACTCTTCCCTTCATTGAATTCATTCAAAATTCTCCCTCATCGAAGATCTGGATTTAATACCAAAATTGTAGTCCTAAAAAGGTTACCTTAAGATCCCAAGGTCCCAACCTTCATGTTCTTAGTGTTACTCTACAAGGTAAGAAAATTCCCAATTTTATTCTTTTTCCTTTCAAATTCTCTTTTATGCGGTATAATTTTCAAGTTTCCATAACATGTTCTTATTTATTTCTATTAAATATTATCAATATATAATGATTCATTCATGGATGGGTGACCATTTTCCCCACTTTTTTTAATATTTTCTAAAACCATGTTGCGTATTTGTTAGGCTACCGAATTTTTGTATGTGATTTCACAATTTTTCTTTTATTTTGAGTTCCTTCCTTATTCTTTCCTCAAATCTCCTTACTCAAGAGGCATTAATTATCCATAAATAATTTATACTATGTATTTTATCATTTTTATGAAAAAATTACTCATCTGTATTCTTCTCCTCTCCCACTTATTTAAAGAATAAAAAACGTTGTACGTTTGTGTCGAATTACCGACGTCGAGGACGATGTGATTTTAAAATCAATTAATTCTTTCTTGTAAGGTCATGAAACAATTTTTTTTGGTTGAAACAGGATATAATATAGGTTTTATGACTCATATATGGTTCTATAATTCTTTGTAACTCATGGTTATAATTTATAAGACAAAAATAGGTTGTTATTATCAAAGAACAACAAAAATGATCTAAACAAACATCATTAATGTTTTAACTTATAAGTCATTCTCACATAGAGAATCAAAGTGATAAATGGTAAATATTATGGTACTGAAAATATGTAAATACAAATCCATTCTAATTCTGTAGTTTCACTTACAATCGACAAGAACGATTCATCATGAACCTATCGTGAAAATCATAAAAGAACTCACCCAAAATAATGCAAAGAACAAAATACTAACAATTAAGGGGTGAAATGAGGTTATGAAATGACCATATAAGATGTTATAAACATTAAAATTTTTATTTAAAATATTAATAACAATATATTAACCATTATACATGTGGTTTAAACAAGTAGAATGTAAGATAAACCCGAGGTAATGGAATTCTTAACCGAATTTCAATTCTTTGGGTTAATCTTCTAATTCATTAATTATGTGCTATTTAAATTGTTTCCATGATGGGTTCTGTTTATATTATGTGTAATTAAGTGTATTTAAAGTATATATACATACTCAACTGACTCCATTTGGTATGTCTTAAATTTTATTAAATTTATAAGGGGCTTTTCTTTAAAAATCCTCTGTTTAAATTTAATTTTAAGAAATTTCAGGGAAATGGTTTTATGGAATTATTCATGTTGTATGATTATGTTTTGGTTCTTGGGAATTATTTTAGATGAAGGGTGGGACCCATATTTCACTCCAATTCATTGGTTATGAGTAAGTTGGAGGTCAGCCGTATGGTTACTCCAAGTATAACTGCGATGGTTACACAAAGTAAGGCAGACATGATGGTTACAAATTTTAAGGTATCCAAGACGGTTACAAGATTATGTAAGTAGTTCCACAAGATAAATTTATGATTATATTTATGTTCTAATGTTTGTGTGTATTTTTTTTAATCTCATGTTACACGAAGTAAGTATTTATGGGTGAAAATCATGTATTTTGAAAATGTTTTCATAGGTTATGAGTATTCACGGACTAATGTTATTTTCCCTTATTTTTCCATCCCTTACTGAGCTTTTGTTCTCATCCCATGTTTTAAAATGATTTTTCACAGTTTAATTTATGTGTAATACAAGGAAGTAAGGAATGATAAATGTTGAAGAATTTTCATGGAGTCTTGTTATTAGATTTAATGTTTTATATTTTGAGAAAAAAACGGAAACTATTTTTATGGTATCCACTATGTAAGAATGTGTAATGTTATGAATGTTTTATCCTAATTATCTAAAGCTCTAAAATTGAAAATATATTCAATGTAAAAGGACGTTTTTTATAAACTAAACTCATGATTATGTATGTAATAAGTTCGGGTCATTATAGTTGGTATCAGAGGATGGTTTAGATAACATTAAGGGTTAGGGTGATGTTAATAGAATTCCATAAATTATTTTTAATATATGTTTAATTTGATATTTTATAACATTTAAAGATTACTATGTTGCTTCATATAAGACATGTTTGTTCATAATGGTTGTCCACAGAAGGAACAGGGATGCTGAAGAGAAGAGGCACCTACAAAATGACATCCTTTCTGATCTACAACCCAGAATGGTAGGGATTGGAACCAAGTAGTTTGTTATAGTAATGTCCCAGATAAGACATCAAATAAATGGTTGTGGAATCCATGAAAAGAGGGCCAATAGAGGTACCACAATGGAACATGAGAGTGGTGGAATATTTTATGAGACAACATCTTCTTGCATTAAATAAATCTTCTGACCCACTGGCAGTTGAAGGATGGATCAATTCCCTTGAAAAGATATTATATGTTATGGGATGTTTAGGAAATCAATAGGTATGTCTTTCCATTTATCGTTTTGAAGGGGAAGCTGATCAGTGGTGGTCAATGGTAAGGAATATCATGGGTAGATGGGATTTTGATTCCTTAGAGTGTGATGAATTTAAAAGTCTTTTCCTTGAAAAATATTTTCCTAATGTGGTGCGACATAGAATAGAGAAGCAATTCCTTGAATTGAAACAGAAGGAGGAAGATTCAGTGGCTGTGTATGAAGAGAAAATAACCCGACTGGCGAGGTATGATCCAAATCATATTCTGGATCTCCATATAAAAATCAACCACTTATTCTCAGTATTGAAGCTATGGTATCGAAGGGCATTGGACTCCCAAGAATTCAAAAGTTATGAGAAACTTGTCTGATGTGCTTAGAGGCTAGAGATGGAGTTTGCTGAAGACCATGTGCGTTTTGGAAACAAAGAGAAGAACATGTCCAGTTGCCAAGAAATCTGTAAGAATTAACCAAAGAAATCTGATGGTAAGAAAATCCAATTTCCAGTTTGTGAAAAGTGTGGCAAGAAGGACCCTGGGGAATGTCTTAGCAGAACTTTGATTTGTTTTAAATGTGGTAAGTTTAGACATATGGCCTGATATTGTAATGGAAATGATCCAAAAACTAATCCTGAAAAGCAAACGGTAAAGTGTTTTTAATGTGGTGAGATTGGTCACTATGAAAAAGTCTACCAATAGCGAGATATGAATGATGCAATGAAGCCAGAGTACAAGCAGAATGGTCTAGTGAGATCTTTTGCGACTACGTTAGCAGATGTCAGGCCATCCAATGAAGTTATATCAGTTACTTTGTTTGTTCACTGACATTTTTCTAATGTTTTGTTTGATATGCTATCTACACATTCCTTCATCTCTGAGAAATTTTTTGGGAAATTGAAAATATCACCTCATCAAATGAGACCCGAACTTGTTGTTAAAACACAAGGCGGAAATGTTATAGCAAATATGAATTATAAGAATCTTTCTATTGTGGTATATGGAATGTCTTTACCTGCAAAACTCATTCTTTTTCCCACAGTCGATTTTGTTGTTATTTTGGGGATGGAATGGAATTCTAATTATCATGCTATGATTGACTATAGAGCTAAAGAAGTTGTTTTTCAGAAATAGTTTCAGTTTGTATACAAGAATGAACCCATACAATTGATAACATATCAATATTCTGAGAAACTATTGAATGATTTAAATGAATGTTATATTACTCATATTGTTGAAAAAAGGGAACTATTCAAATTATTGATGTTCCAGTGGTAAATTAATACCTCGATGTTTTTCCTGATGAGTTACCCGGTGTCATACCTGATCGAGAATTAGAATTCACTATTTACTTAGTTCTTGATGCTAATCCAATTTCAAAACCCCCATACCGTATAGCTCCAATAAAACTTATTGAATTGAAAAATCAGTTGTACCATTTTCTTGCCAAAGGCTTCATTCGTCCTACCACTTCACCATGGCGAGCCCCTGTTTTGTTTGTTAAAAAGAAAGATGGTTCCATGAGACAATGCATTGGATACATATATTTGAATAAAAACACTGTTAAAAACAAGTATCCTTTGCCTCATATTGATGACTTGTTTGACCAGCACCTGGGAGCTCAGTACTTTTCAAAGATTTACTAGAGATCCGGATACCATCGGCTGAAGGTGAAGGAGGATGACATCCTAAAAACAGCCTTTCGTACTAGATATGGGCATTATGAATTTGTTATTATGTCGTTTGGATTAACTAATGCAACTATTGTATTCATAAATATTATGAATAGGGTATTTCATTATTCTTGGATAAGATTGTGGTTGTATTTATTGATGAAATTCTGGTATTTTCTAAAAAAAAAGAGAAGCATGAAAAATATATAAGGGTTGTTTTACCAACATTAAAAGAAAAGAAACTATATGGAAAATTTAGAAAGTGTTATTTTTTGTTGAAACCGATTTCTTTTCATGGGTAAATTGTAAATAAGGATGGAAGAACTGTTGATCCTGCCAAAACAAAAGTAGTTGATGAATGGACAAGACCCACAAATGTTACAGTGATTCATAGTTTTTTGGGCTTAGGAAGTTATTACCGACGGTTTGTTAAGATTTTTTCACGGTTATCTATCTCAATAACTAAGTTAACACAAAAAGGGGTTAAATTTTTTTGGAAAGTGGAATGTGATGTTTATTTTCATGAACTGAAGAAGATATTGGTGAATTCTCCAGTTTTGGCATTACCTTCCCAGAATGGTGAGTTTCTTATCTATAGTGATGCTTCATTGAAGGGACATGCTTGTGTTTTGATGAAGAGTGATTGGGTAATTGCCTATTCTTTAAGACAACATAATACTCATGAGATAAATTATCCCACACATGATTTGGAATTGGTAAATGTGGTTTTTTATTTGAAAATATGGAGGCATCTTCTATATGGAACAAAGTGCCAAATATATACTGACCATAAAAGTCTTAAGTATATATTCACTCAAAAGGAATTAAACATGAGGTTGAGAAGGTGGCTAGAACTGATAAAGGATTACGACTACACAATCAATTACCATTCTATAATAGAAAACAAGTTAGCAGATTCCTTTTGTCGGAAACATCATGCATTATTAACCCTGCTACGTTTAGAATATGATCCTTTGATTAAAGATTTGATGAATTTTGTCCTAGAAGTTGTTGGTGCAGGGAATACATCTATTTTATTTCAGGTTTCAGTGCAGTCTTCGTTGTCAAACAGAATTAAGAAAGCACAAAAAGAATACAGTGAGCTACAGAAAAAGGTATAATTGGTTGAAATGGGTAAGTTTCCAGAATTCAATCTTGATAAAGATTGTGTTTTAAGATTTGAAAAAATGTTGTGTGTGCATTATGATTCCCTGTTGAAGAAAGATTTTTGTGTGACGCTCATAGTTCCCCATTTTCTGTTCATCATGGTAGTGCTAAGATATGCAGAGATCTTTGGGAGTATTATTGGTGTAATGGGATGAAAAGGGATATTGCTGATTTTATAGTGAAATGTTTGACATGCCACCAGGTTAAAGCAGAGTAGTAGTTACCAAAGGGGATGCTTCATCCTTTTCCAGTTCCAAAGTGGAAATGGGAACTTATATCCATGAACTTTGTGGTGGGACTACCAAATACATTTCACGGTAACAATGCGATTTGGGATATTTTTGATTGGCTATCAAAGTCTACACATTTTCTTTCTATTCGAGTTAAAATTACTTTGCATCAGATTTCTCGAATATACCTAAAATATATTGTCAGGTTACATGGAGTTCCTCATTCTATTTTATTTGACAGAGATCCCAGGTTCACTTCTAACATTTGGAAGGTACTTTATAAGACATTGGGAATGAAGTTAAATCTCAGTACACCTTTTCATCCTCAATCAGATAGGCAGTCAGAACGAACGATTCAAACATTGGAGGATATTCATTGAGCTTGTTCAATGGAGTATCAGGGTTGTTGGGATCAACAAATTTCTTTAGTTGGGTTTTCTTATAATAAAAATTTTCATTCCAGTATTCAGATGGAACCTTTCTAGGCCTTGTATGTGAAGCGGTGTCGGACTCCAGCATTTTGGGATGAAGTTGGTGAAAGAAAGTTGATGAGGCCAGAATTAGTTGAAGAAGTGTCTTAGAAAGTATGGATGATCTAGCAGCATACGATGACAACTCAGAGCGGGAAAAAAAGTTATACAGATAAAAGAATGAAAGAATTCTCTTTTTAGGTAGATGACCATGTTTTCCTTAAAATCTCTCCTTGGAAATGTGTGATGTGTTTTGGTAAGAAAGGAAAACTAAGTCCACGGTTCATCGATCCTTTATAAATATTGTAAAAAGTTGGAAAAGATGCATACTGTAACATCCCATGTATGTATTGAATAATATATATTTTTATCTATGTTTATTAATGAATTAGATAGTGTTTTAGAGGATTAAAATGAAAATAAATCCAATCTTAAGCATGGAATACTCTTATATTTTTAAAAGATTGTTTTACTGCCTTTTGATGGAAAACCATTTTTAAATCTATATTTTGACAATTTTATAAGCTATGTTTGTCAAAATAAACTTATTATTTATGATTGGGACATCAAAATTTACTTTGTGTGAATGTTTGGTATTTTTCAGATAAAGTTCATTTTTTTAATGATTAGTGAAATATGTTGAATTTTAATTCAAAACCACTTTTTAATCTAATTTATTTATATTATTATTTTATATTTTGAATTGGTTTTAAATTTAAATTAGAATATATTTTTACCATTTAATCCAATGGTGGTCGTTGGAATAAATTTTACCTTGAAATTGGACTTAAACTAGTGTCAATCTTTTGATACTTATTATTTCATAAAAACACACTATTTGTCCTGACAATGGGAATTAATTATTAAATTAATTAATGTAACTTATAGGATTTTAATTTTTTAAATTAGAAATATTTTTTGTATTTGGAATATCAAATATAGCTTAGGGTGAAGTTTTAGTATTTTTCTGAAAAACTTCAATTTTTGATGAATAGTGAAACCACTAAGTGGTAGTTAAAGAAAATGATTTTTTGTTTAAATGATACTTTTCCACTTCGGTGTTTTGATTTTCAAAAACCCAACATACATGGTTGTCATTAAGAAGTAAAATTTGGTTCAACTAGATTAAAATAATTTTTTGGTGATTAGTAACTTTTAAATTCTTAATCGCGGTTAGAGGTAATTAGTGTAGTTTAAGGTAAAAATAATGTTTTAATAATATGAGATGAGCATTAAACATGTATTAACCTTATTGGATGTGTCATGGGCGACCAAGAAAATCCATGGGTCAACTTGGGGACCCCATGGAGCCACTTTGGAAGTAAAATGACATTAACATCTTTTAATTCAATGTTAAAGTAAAAATGTCACAAACATGAGTTATTTTACAAAAACAATTTTTACATGGGGTTATACAAGTCATATTTTTTACAATAAATAATAATTGGAAAGATAAAACTATTTCCTTCATCGTAGTATTTTTTTTTTATAATTTTTAGACATTATATAATTTAAATTATTTATGACATCATGATGATGCATCGTTTACCTCATTATTTAACGATTTAAATAAAATAAAAAGATAATGTAAAATCTAAGACCTACACTTTTAAAAAACATATTGGTTGGGTATATTTCGAACCCTTATCACCTTACCCTCGAATTACATCAATGTTGGACCTTTTAAATCCGAAACTCATTTTAAAATAAAGTAACCTTTCTTTACCTTCCAAGAGTGCCCCTCTTATCCTCTTATAAAAGGCCCCCACCTCTACCTCCTTACCCATACATCCAAATCTTTTGGCTTGGCCAAACCCTACCCATTTTGTCTCTCCATATCCCTATATTACTCTTATAAGCCTCACATTAGGAAGAAGCCTTCCCAAGGAAGCCTTTGAGCTCAATCCAAAGGGAGTTACCCGATTTTAAGGTAATGTCTTCACTTGAATCCTTTTGTTTTATTTTTCTTCTCCAACCCCCTAAATTATTTTTATTCATTTCTTTTGTAAAAAATATAGTATCTTCAATATACTCCTATTTTTTTATAATAAGTATTTGATCTACACTTACACACACCTACATCTAATGGTTAAAGAACACACTGTTTCCGTGGATGACGAATTTCTGCCTCACGAAATAATGATTGTTCAATATTCTTCTAACACCTTCAATGGTGGCCATTGAGATGTCACTATATTTATATATGATATATAATATGTTTATTTTTTCCTTAAGACTCTGTATTTTTCATTTATGGCATACCTTTATGGCTTCCATTATGGGTATACGCGATATCTTCATTTTAGGAAGTGCGGACTACCACCCCCTCAAAGTGATTTGATTCGTTAATACCATATGTGGTAGGTATAAAGGAGATATATAATGATATTATATGTGATACCATACTAGAATTAAAATACTATTATGTATCATTATGTTTTAATTCCATTAAATATGAAATAGAAATGGAAGTAGCGTTCATGCGTACGTACGGCTTACCGTCTCCGTGAACGGTGCATTTCATTTCTTACCTCTAAATGTAATGTAATATTATAAATGCATGAATGTACTGGATATATATGATATATATGATATCTACATCATGAATACAATTCTAGATATAATGGATATTTTACCACATGAACAACTTGTAATTATAAAGAGTTTATTTTTGACTCAAATACCAATTATCTTTAAAAAGACCGTTATTAAATTAAATAATAACATAGTGTTCATGACATGGTAATAAGTGATATAAAAGGAATAATGAACTTCAAAAAGGTTCTGAATCAAGTATAAATTAACTCATGTTTATTATTCAGGATATTAAAGAATGATCGAGTCAAGTCGGACCCGAGGTATGGGACTTCGTCTCAATCTCCTTTCATTGAGGGGTATTTTGTTTTATACACAAACTTCATTTATACTGTGTATAAACCCCTATGAATTTTAAGTTTATCGGAAAGAAATATTTTTTATACAAAGTGTTTTACTAAATGACAAAAGGGAATGTTTTTGTCATACGTATGCAGCAACAACGACTTCTCTACCACCGTGACCATTATTTGAGTTTCGGTTTCCTCTACAAGACATACCATTTTTTTAAAGAAAAATAAATAACCTTTTTTACTTTTCTTTTATTTTGGTATTGAAAATGGTTTTCATAACGTTTTTATTGATTCAATGTGTTTTATTGATATCTTGTGTTTGAAATGTGGCAATTTTAAGTTTCCTTTATATATGTTTTATGTGATACGATTATGTTATGGTTCTTGGGAATTATTATGAAGATGGGTGGTTCCGTGATAAACTAAGGGCGGGTGAGCCCGATATAGCTCTCTAATGCATTGGGTAACATGAAGGAGTTAAACTTTAAGGTTTCCCCGAAGATATTTAGGGAATATACTGTGATGGGTATTCCAAACGTAACCAAGAGGGTTGTTCCCTACGAAAGAATGTTATGAATGCCTCAAGTTACCTTTATGTCTTATGATGTGTCTGATTTATTCATAATTTGATGAGGTATGTTAAAGTGATTATGGTTTATGGGTAAAGTATGATTGAATTCTTATGTATATATGTACCCATGTTTCCTTTCCATATTTTTATATCCCTTACTGAGCTTTTTATGCTCATCCCATGTTTTTGAAATGTTTTTCACATGTCAAGGGAAAGGTACATGATATGATGATAGTGTCAAGGACGTGTCAATAAAGAATCCATGTTTTATTTTAAATATGTTTCCATTTATGGGAAAACTGAATAATATCTTTTATGTAACCACTTTGTTTAAATATGGGATGTAATGCAGGTTTTATGATCTAATTCTCTAAAACTCTAAATCTGAAAAGATCCTCAAGGTGTAATCTTGTAATAACTCAAGATTAAGTAATGTTTATGGTTGGGGCCTTATAGTTGGAATCAGAGGTCGGTTTAGATACCTTTAGGAGTTAGAACTTTACTAAATGATTATCCAAAAATATTTTTTTATGGTCAAATTGAAATGATATAGAATTTGAAGATTACCATGTTTCTTCATCCAAGACATGTTTGTTCAGAATGGTTTTCCATAGAGGAAATAGGGAAGCAGTGCTATGAAGGCATACAGAAGGAAATAACCTTCCGAATCAGCATCTTGAGATGGTCAGAATTGGAACTGAACAGTTTGTTGTAGTAATGGTGCAGTTGACTCAAGCGATAAATGGTGGTGGTATCCATGCACGAGATCAGCCAGATAAACCATAGAGGAACATGTCAGTGGTGGAACATTTCATGAGGCAACATCCCCCATTATTCAGAGGATCATCTAACCCTGTGCTAGCTGAAGGGTGGATTAAAGCACTGGAGAAGATTTTTGATGTCATGGAGTGTTTAGAAAATCAAAAGGTTAGCCTTTCTATTTATAGTTTTGAGGGTGAAGCAGATTAGTGGTGGTCGATGGTTAAAAATATCATTGAAGCTGATGAGATTGATTCTCTCGAATGGGATGAATTTAAAGCTATGTCACTTGAGAAGTATTTTCCTAAGGCTGTTCATCTTAGGATGGAAAAACAATTCTTGGAATTGAGGCAAGAGGAAGACTCAGTGGCTGCCTATGAGGAATGGTTCACTCGATTGGCATGGTATGCTCGAAATTTTATCCGAGACCTTGATAGTAAAATCAATCGTTTTTACTCAGTATTAATGCCAAAATATCGAAGGGCATTAGCTTCTCGTGAGTTCAAAAGTTATGAAAAGCTTGTTTGATGTGCTGAGAAGGTGGAAATGGAGTTTGAAAATGATCAAGTGTTCTATAGAAACCAACAGATGAAGAGACCGAGGTGGTAGGAGAAAAGAAAGAATTCTTCAAAAAGGTCTGGCGGTGAGAAAACTAAGTATCCATTTTGTGATAAATGTTGTAAAAGGCATGATGGGGAATGTCTTCTGAATTCTGGAAAGTGATACTGATGTGGTAAGATGGGACATAAGGCTAGTGATTGCACTGAAAAAGATCAAGGTGATGGTAAGACCAAATTTGATTTACAGTTAGTGAAATGTTTTAAGTGCAATGAGATGAGTCACTATGCAAATGAGTGTCCAACAAAGAGCTCGAGTGATGGGAAGAAGTTAGACTACAAGCAGAAAGGGGTGGTGAAATTCATTTCAACTACTTCAGCAGATGTCGGGACATCAAATGAAGTTGTATTAGGTACATTGTTTTTTTTTCAGATTATGCCAGTGTGTTGTTTGATTCGAGGTCTACACATTCTTTCATCTCTGAAAACTTTTCTAGAAAAATGGGAATGCCATCTCAAGAAATGACTCCTGAACATTTGGTAAAAACACCTGGGAGAAATGTTGAGGCAAAAAGAATTTATAAGAATCTTCCTATCCTTATCTGTGGAAAGAACCTACTTGAAAACCTTATTGTTTTACCCCTAGACGAGTTTAATATTATCCTAGGTATGGATTGGCTCTCTATTTACCATGCTAAGATTGACTGTAGAGCTAAGGAAGTTTCTCTTCAGAGAGACTTTTATTTTTTGTACGATAATGAACCCTTACTGTTGATAACTTATCAAGAGGCCGAGAAACATGTAAAATATGGAAATGAATGTTACCTTGCACACATTGTTGAAAACAAAGGAACTGTTCAGATAAATGATGTGCCGGTGGTAAATGAGTATCCTGATGTTTTTCATGATGAGTTGCCTGGAATACTACCAGATCGAGAAGTTGAGTTTACTATTGACTTATTTCTTGATGCTAAGACAATTTCAAAACCCCCTTATCGAATGGATCAAATTGAACTTTTAGAGTTGAAGGAGAAATTACAAGATTTGTTAGAGAAAGGATTCATTCGACCTAGAACATCACCATGGGGTGCTCCTGTTTTATTTGTTAAAAAGAAAGATGGTTCAATGAGACATTGCATTGATTATAGAGCCTTGAATAACATCATTGTTAAGAAAACATATCATTTGCCTCATAATGATGATTTGTTTGATCAGCTTCAGGGAGATTAGTATTTTTCAAAGATTGACTTGAGATCGGGGTACCATCAGCTGAAGGTAATGGAAGCAGACGTTCTGAAGACTGCATTCCGTACAAGATATGGCTATTATGAATTTGTAGAAATGCCTTTTGGGCTAACCAATGCACCTGCTGTATTCATGGACATAATGAATATAATTTTCCATGAGTTCTTAGATAATTTTGTGGTGATTTTCATTGATGATATTTTGGTGTTTTCTAAAAGTAAAGAGGAGAATAAAAGACATTTAAGGGTTATTTTTCAAACCTTAAAAGAAAAGAAATTGTATGGTAAATTCAGCAAGTGTGAGTTTTGGTTGCAACAAATTTCTTTCCTTGGTCACATTGTTTCTAAAGATGGGATAACTGTTGATCCTGCAAAAACAATGGTTGTTGATGAATGGCCAAGAACCACAAATGTAACAGAGATTCTTAGTTTCCATGGTTTGGCAGGCTATTACCGAAGGTTTGTTAGAAATTTTTCACGGTTATCTAGTCCAATGACTAAGCTAACACAGAAGGGTGTTCAGTTTATTTGGACAAAAGAATGTGATGATTGTTTTTAGGAACTGAAAAGAAGATTGGTGAATGCTCCAGTTTTGGCACTGCCTTCCAGAAATGGGGAGTTTGTTATCTACAATGATTCTTCATTAAAAGGACTTGGTTGTGTCCTAATGCAGAATGACCAGGTAATTGATTATGTTTCACAACAGTTGAAAACTCATGAGGTAAATTACCCTACACATGATTTGGAATTAGCTTCTGTAGTTTTCACTCTAAAAATTGGGAGGCATCATTTGTATGGAGTAAAGTGTGAAATATATACCAATCAAAAACGTTTAAAGTATATATTCACTCAGAAATAATTGAACATTAGATAGAGGATATGTCTAGAATTAATCAAGGATTATGATTGTACAATTCATTACCTTCCGGGAAAAGCAAATAAAGTGGCTGATGCTTTGAGTCGAAAAAGTAATGCTTCAGTAAATATGTTGCGTTTGGAACGTGATCCTTTGGTTAAGGATTTGATAAACTTTGGAATAAATGTTTTTGGTTCATGATATTCTTCTGTTTTGTTTCAGGTATCAGTGAAATCTTCTCTATCAGACAGAATCAAGCAAGCACAGAAGCAAGACAATGAGTTGCAGAAAAAGGTAGAGCTGGTTTAGAAGGTTAAGTTCCTTGAATTCATCATTGATAATGATTGTGTTTTGAGATTTGGGAAGATATTGTGTGTGCCTTGTGATTCACAGTTGAAGAGAGATTTGTTATTTGAATCTCATAATTATCCGTTTTCAGTTCATCCTGGCAGTACTACGATGTACAGAGATCTGCGGGAGTATTATGGTGGGATGGAATGAAAAGACATATTGCTGATTTTACAGTGAAGTGTTTGACTTGTCAATAGGTTAAAGCAGAGCGGCGGTTACCGAAAGGGATGCTTCAGCCTTTACCAGTACCAGAATGGAAATGGGAGAATATATCCATGGACTTAGATGTGGGATTGCCATAGACACCTCGAGGTAATAATGCAATCTGTGTTATTGTTGATCGCTTGACAAAATATGCGCATTTCCTTGCTATACGAGATACTTTTTCCCTTGATCAACTTTCCCGTTTGTACCTTAAAGAGATATTTAGGTTGCATGGTGTTCGTCTCTCCATTGTATCTTATCGTGATCCTAGGTTTACTTCTAACTTTTGGAAAGGCCTTCAGAAGTCGTTGGGTACTGAATTAAATTTTAGTACTGCTTTTCATCTTCAATCAGATGGGAAGTCAGAACGAATAATTCAGACTTTGGAAGATATTCTATGTGTTTGTTCGATGGATTATCAGGGATGTTGGGACCAACATCTTTCTTTGGTTGAGTTTTCTTATAATAACAATTTTCATTTTAATATACAGATGGCACCATTTGAGGCGTTATATCGGAAGCGGTGTCGAACTCCAGCTTTTTGGGATGAAGTGGGTGAAATGAAGCTGATGGGACCAGAATTGGTAGAAGAGATGGCATAAAAATTTCAGCTGATACAGAAACACATGAGAACAGCTCAAAGAAGGTAGAAGAGTTATGCGGACCATAGGAGGAAGGATCTCTCTTTTGAGGTACGTGATCATGTTTTTCTCAAAGTATCACAATGGAAAAGTGTGATACGATTTTTTAAGAAAGGAAAGATGAGTACAAGGTTCATTGGAACATATGAAATTCTGGAGTGATTTGGATCAGTTGCATACCGAGTGTCATTACCTCCGAGTTTATCTCAGGTACACAATGTTTTTTCATGTTTCGATGCTGAGAAAGTAAATGCCAGATCCATCTCATGTTTTGAGTCCAGAGGTAGTTCAGCTAGAAGAGAACCTATCTTATGAGGAACAACCGGTCCAGATTCTTGACCACATGGATCAAGTGTTACGGAATACGGTTATTCATCAGGTAAAGGTTTTGTGGAAAGACCACATGATTGAAGAGGCAAAATCAGAATCTGAAAATGCAATTAGGGATAAATACCCCCACTAATTCGATAAGTAAATAAAATGCGGGTACACAATTTTCTAAAGGGGGGAAGGAGGTAACATCCCAAGTAAGTAATGAATTATAGATATTATTATCTATGTATATTAATGAATTAGATAGCGTTTTAGAGGCTTAAAAGGAAAATAAATCCAATCTTAAGCATTGAATACACTAATATTTTTAAAAGATTATTTTACTGCCTTTTGATGAAAAACCATTTTTAAATCTATCTTTTGACAATTTTATAAGATATTTTTGTCAAAATAAACTTATTATTTATGATTGGGACATCAAAATTTACTTTGTGTGATATTTTGGTATTTTTTCGATTAAGGTTATTTTTTTATTGAATAGTGAAAAATGTTGTATTTTAATTCAAAACATCATTTTAATATAATTTATTTATATGATTAGATTATATCATGAATTGGTTTTAAAGTTAAATTTGAATATATTTTTACCATTTAATCTAATGTTGGTCTTTGGAATTAATTTCACCTTGAAATTGGACTTAAACTAGTGTCAATCTTTTGATACTTATTGTTTCATAAAAACATGCTATTTGTCCTGAAAGCGGGAATTAATTATTAAATTAATTAATGTAACTTATAGGATTTTAATTTTGTAAAATAGACATCATTTTTGAATTTGTAATATCAAATATAGCTTAGGATGAGGTTTTGGTATTTTTCTGTAAAATTTCAATTTTTGATGAATAGTGAAACCACTAGATGATAGTTAATGAAACTGATTTTTCGTTTAAATGAAAATTTGCCACTTCTATGCTTTTATTTTCAAAAATCCGACATACATGGTTGTAATTAAGAATTAAAAGTTGGTTCAATGTGATTAAAATAATTTTTTTGTTGAATAGTAACTTTTGCATTCTTAATCGCGATTAGAGGTAATTAGTGTAGTTTAAGGTAAAAATAATGTTTTAATAATATGAGATGAACTTTACACATGTCCTACCCTTATTGGATGTGTCATGTCCGACGAATAAAATTCATGGGTCAACTTGGGGACCCCATGGAGCCACATTGGAAGGAAAATGACATTAATATCTTTTAATTCAATGTTAAAGTAAAAATGACACAAACATGAGTTATTTTAATAAAACAATTTTTACATGGGGTTATGCAAGTCATATTTTTGACTATAAATAGTAATTGTAAAGATAAAAAGATTTCCTACATCATTGTATATTTTTTATAATTTTTAGAAATTAAATAAATAAAATTATTTATGTCATCATGATGATGCATCATTTACCTCATTATTTAACGATTTAAATAATATGAAAAGATAATGTAAAATATATTCCCTACACTTGTCAAACACTTATTTTTTGGGTATATTTCGAACCCTTATCACCTTATCCTCGAATAATATCAATTTGGGACCTTTTAAATCAGAGAATCATTTTAAAATAAAGTATCATTTCTTTACATTCCAAGAGTGCCCCTCCTCTCCTCTTATAAAAGGCCCCCACCTCTACCTCCTTACCCACACTTCCAAAGCCTTTGGCTCGGCAAAAACCTACCCATTTTATCTCTCCAAATACCTCTCTAACTCTTAGAAGCCTCACTTTTGGCAGAAGTCTTCCCAAGGATGCCTTTGAGCTCAAACAAAAGGGAGTTACCCGATTTTAAGGTAATGTCTTCACTTGAGTCCTTTTGTTTTATTTTGCTTCTCCAACCCCCTAAACTCTTTTTATTCATTTATTTTGTAATAAATACAGTATCATAAATATACTAGGATGTTTTTATAATAATTATTCGATCTACACTTTCACACACCTACATCTAATGGTTAAAGAACACACTATTTCTGTGGATGGCGAATTTTTGTCTCATGAAACGATGATTGTTCAATATTCTTATAAAACCTTCAAAGTTGGCCATTAATATGTGATTATATTTATATATGATATATAATAAGTTTATGTTTTCCTTAATCTTATGTATTTTTTATTTATGGAATTCCTTTATGGCTTCCATTATGGGTATACGCGATATTTTCATTTTAGGAAGTGCGGACTATCGCCCCCACAAAGTGATTTGATTCGTTAATACCATATGTGGTACGTATAAAGGATAAATGTAATGATATTATATATGATAACATACTGTAATTAAAATACTATTATGTATCATTATGTTTTAATTCCATTAAATATGAAATAGAAATGGAAGTAGCGTTAATGCGTACGTACGGCTTACCGTCTCCATGAACGGTGCATTTCATTTCTTACCTCTAAATGTTATGTAATATTATAAATGCATGAATGTACTGGATATATATGATATATATGATATATACATAATGAATACAATTCTGGATAAATTGGATATTTTACCACATGAACAACTTGTAATTATAAAGAATTTATTTTAGACTCAAGTACCAATGATCGTTAAAACGACCGTTATTAACTTAAATAATAACAATGTTCATGAAAGGGTAATAAGAGATATAAAAGGAATAATGAACCTTAAAAAGGTTCTTAAGCAAGTAGAAATTAACTCAAGTATATTATTCATGAGATTAATGAACGATCGAGTCAAGTCAGACCCGAGGTATGGGACATCGTCTCAATCTCCTTTCATTGAGGCATATTTTGTTTTATACACAACCTTCTTTTATACGGTGTATAAACCCCTTTAACTTTTAAGTTTATCCGAAAGGAATCTTTTTTATACAAAGCGTTTTACTAAATGAAAAAAGGGAATGTTTTTGTCGTACGTATGCGGCGAAAACGACATCTCTTCCGCCGTGATAATTATTTTAGTTTCGGCTTCCTCTACAAGCCATACCGTTTAAAAAAAATTACCCGATTTTACTTTTCTTTTATTTTGGTATAGAAAATTGTTTTCATAATGTTATTATTATATAAATGTTTTTTATTGATATCTTGTGATTGAAATGTGGAAATGTTATGTTTCCTTTATGTATGTTTTATGTGATACGATTATTTTATGGTTCTTGGGAATTATTATAAAGACGGGTGGTTCCGTGATAAACTAAGGCAGGTGAGCCCGATATAGCTCTCCAATGCATTGGGTAACACGAAGGAGTGAAACGTTAAGGTTTCTCCGAAGAGATTTAGGGAATATACTGTGATGGGTATTCCAAACGTAACCAAGAGGGTTACTCCCTACGTAAGAATGTTATGAATGCCTCAAGTTACCTTTATGTCTTATAATTTCTATGATTTATTCATGATTTAACAAGGTATGTTAAACTGCTTATGTTTTATGGGTAAGGTATGATTTCATTATTATGTATATATGTACCCATGTTTCCTTTCCATATTTTTATTTCCCTTACTGAGATTTTTATGCTCATCCAATGTTTTTGAAATGTTTTTCACAGGTCAAGGGAAAGGTACATGATATGATGATAGTGTCAAGGAAGTGTCAAGAATGAATCCATGCTTTATTTTAAATATGTTTCCATTTATGGGAAAAATGAATACTATATTTTATGTAACCACTTTGTTTAAATGTGGAATGTAATGCATGATTTATGATCTAATTCTCTAAAACTCTAAACCTGAAAAGATCCTCAAGGTATAATCATGTAATAACTCAAGATTAAGTAATGTTTAAGGCTGGGGCCTTATACATACCGTATAGATTTTCCTCTGAGCTTTTTTCAGGTACACAATATTTTTCATTTTTTGATGTCGAGGAAGTATGTGCCAGATTCATCACTTGTCTTGAGCCCAGAAGCAGTTTAGCTGGAAGAGATCCTTTCATATGATGAGAAACCAGTTCACATTTTTGATCGAATGGAATAGGTATTGTGGAATATGTTAATCCAATAGGTATAGGTTTTGTGGATAAACCACATGGTTTAAGAGGAAAAATGGGAGTCTTAAAATGCTATGAGAGAAAAATACCCTCAGTTGTTTAATATGTAAATAAAATTACGAGGATGAAATTTCTAGAAGGTGGGGATAATTTAACACCCTTAGTTTTTCTAAAAATAAATATAAATTCTTGGAACATTGTTTTAAGTAGATATTTATAACTAGCCTTTTAACATAATTTTTCCACTTCTATGTTTTGAATTTCAAGAAACGGTCATCTATAATTGTGTTCAGTATGTTATTTGGAGTCTATTGCAACCAAATTATTTTTTAATGAATAGTAACATATCATAATGAATAGTAATATGAATAGTAATATGAAACTATTGAATAGTAAATTTTATTATTATTTTATTTTCCTATGGGTAGATGATAATAACAACTTGGTTAATTTTTCATTGTGATAAAGAAGTAGTTGTAGAATTAAAATTGATAATTTTTGAATTAGGTATGATTTTATTTTAATATTAAATAAATAATATTTGGAAAATTATTTTCAAAAATGGACTTTCTTTTTTGAAATTTACATGTCGATAAATGGTTATGGTGAATTTTGGGAATTTTTCTAAAACATTTTATTTTTCGGTGAATAGTAAAAAATACAGTTTTTAGTTTCAGTGCATTAATGACATCATTAATAAAATAATAATGATTTCAAACATATGGTATAATTGTGTATAGTTATATATGGTGTGAGGTGTCCCAAGTGGATTATACCATGTGAAAATACCATGGGCAAACCCATGGTTTTTCAAATACCACCAATGAGGTGTCCCTTGAAAATTATTAAAATAATCCCCCATTTTTCCTATAAATACCAACTCTTCCCTTCATTGAATTCATTCCAAATTCTCCCTGAACGAAGATCTGGAAATCTTACCTTCATATTAATCCTTACAATGTTTCCTTAAGCCCCCAAGGTCCCAAATTTTGTGTTCTAAGGGTTACTCTACAAGTTATGAAAATTCTCAATTTCATTTTTTTCTGTTCAAATTCTCTTTTATGTGGTATAATTTTCACATTTCCATACCATGTTATTATTTTATTCTTATTATTGATTTTCAATATATTATAATTCATTTATATATGTGTGACCGTTATCCCCTCTCTTTTTAATATTTTCTAAAACCATGTTGCGTAGAAGTTAGGCTGCCGAATTTTTGTAAGCGATTTCACAATTTTTCTTTTATTTTGAGTTCCTTCCTTATTCGTTCTTCATATATCCTTACCCAAGAGGCATGAATTATCATTAAATAATGTATAATCTAGGTTTTATGATGTTTATGAAAATATTACTAATCTTTATTAATCTCCTCTCCCACTTATTAAAAGAATAAAAAACATTGTCTATTTGTGTCGACCTACTGACAGCGTGGATGATGTGATTTCAAAATCCATTAATTATTTCATGTATGGTCATTAATCAAATTATATTGTTGAACTAGGTTATAATATATGTTTTATTACTCGTATATGGTTCTAGAATTCTTTTTTTTACTCTTGATTCTAATTTATATGACAAAATTATGTTTTTATTTTTTCAAAGTACCCCTAAAATGATCTAAACGAACATCATTAATGTTTTAACATATAATTCATTATCATATAAATCATCAAAGTTAAAAAAAATTAAATTATTGTACAGGAAATATGTAAATACCACTCCATTATGATGCTAGAGTTTCACTTCCAATCATCAAGAAGAATTCATCATGAACCGATCGTGAAAATCATAAAATATCTCAACCAAAATAATGCAAGGAATAATATACTAACAATTAAGGGGTGAAATGAGGTTATAAAATGACCATATAAGTTGTTATAAACATGAAAATGTTTCTGTAAAATATTAATAACACTCTTTTAACCATTATACGAGAGGTTTAAACAAGTTGGATGGAAGACAAACCCGAGGTATGAGAATTGTTAACCCAATTTCCATTCTTTGGGTTAAGCTTCTAATTAATTATTTACATGATATTTAAATTGTTTTTGTGAGGGGTTATGTTTATATTATGTTTCATTATGTGTATTTAAAGTATATATAAATAATCCATCTACTCTAATAAGTCTCTCTTCAATTTTATGATATTTATATGGGTCATTTCTTTAGAAATCCTCTTTTTAAATTCGGTTTCATGATATTCCAATGTAATGTTTTTATAGAATTATTCATGTTGTATGATTATGTTTTGGTTCTTGGTAATTATTTATGATGAATGGTGGGACCTATATTTCCACCAATGCACTGGGAATGACTATGTTGGTGGTCGTCCGTATGGTTACTCTAAGTGTAACTGCGATGGTTACAGAAAGAAAGGTCGCCATGAGGGTTACAAATTTAAAGGTAGACAAGATGGTTACATGAATATGTAAGAATCTCCCATAGATAAATTTATGATTATATTTATGTTCTCCTGTTTTTTTGGATCTGGTGTAAATATTATGTTACATTAAGTTGGAATATATGGGTGAAAAGCATGTCTTTTGAAAATGGTTTCATACGTTATGAGTATTCATGGACTAATGCGATTTTTCATTCTTTTCCACCCCTTACTATGATTTTGTGCTCATCCCATGTTTTAAATGAATTTTTTATAGGTTAATGAATGTTTAATACAAGGATGGAATGTACGTTAAATGTTGAAGAATTTTCAAGGAGTCTTGTTATAAATTTTAATGTTTTATATTTTGGGAAAAAACAGAAACTGTTTTAATGGTATCCACTATGTAACAATGTGTAATGTTATGAATATTTTGTCCTAATTATCTACCAATCTAAACATGAAAAGTTATTCAATGTAAAATATAGTTCATTCTTAACTAAACTCACGATTATGTATGTAATTAGGTCAGGTCCTTATAGACTATATACTATGGGGAATAAGACATAATGAATTCAATGAAGCTCAGATCTATTGGTCACATCGGCGTTCACTACAAGAGAAAATCCATGGGAATTAAGTCAACATTTTTTGAGATTCTAGATAACAAAACACAAATGAGGGATGAGAGAAAATATACAAAAAACCAACACAAACAATACTATAAAAAAAACATAAATAGAAACAATGATATTTATAGAAATTGAATGAAACCATAAAAATAGAAAACCCAATTGATGAAAAAATGAGGGAGTTCCAATCTCTTAGAATTGAGACATTCCCATGTTCGGAATAATTGTATGGGGAAACATAGAGGAGTCTCCCCCATTTTATTCAGAATAATAAAGAACATAATTAGTGACAAAACTAACTAACATGCAATAAATTCATGTTTCATCCCTTTAATCTCTCACCACTAGTGTTCTATGAACTCCTATTGAACATAATCCACACTTTTTATTGACTAGTGCATACTGTCACACATTCCCATGATCTCAATACCTTAGAATATTACTCATGTCCAGCACCCCCTATGCTAAACAATAGAAAAACGAAAAGTTAGTCTATATTAACAATGTAAGTATATATATATATATTACAAATTTAAGTATATATATTAATTAAAAAAATTCTATTATTAAGATATATATATTTATATAATATTTTTATTAGAGATATATATTGTTAGTAATGTATGGGAAAAAATACTATAAAATTTAAATAAATTTATTAATATAAGTACTGAATATTAAAAATATATATTTGTTTATATTATTAAATATATACATATTATATTATTATTATATATTTTTAATTAAATATATTTATATATATAGTAAACAAAAAAGAATAGTTGTGGGGTATAAAGTGAATAGTTGAGGATAAGGGGGAGAGTGGTTTATGAGAGAGGAAAAGGGGGTAGCAGCACATGAACGGAAGGTGATAACATGTGGTTGTGGAAAACAGAAGGTAGGGATCTATAATAGAATTGAGTGGTGCATATAGGGGATTATTTTTACCCGATCGCATGATAGCAGCATTGGTGGTGGGACCTTGGTCCTGACATAGAGGTGCTCTGTTATGCTTAGTGGCATAGTTTCATCTTCAAGAAACATTGGCAAGAATCGAATTTATCCATCGTGGGTAGGGTAGGTGATGGGTGTTTCTCCTATGTATTTATAGGTTTTCATAGTTATATCAGGTATCTTTAGATATGTAAGGCATCTTATTTGGATATTTGTTTCCATGAATCTTGAATTTATTACATGATCTTCTATGGGTTCATCTTTAGAGGATTGCTGAATTTTATCTCTGGTGGATGATATTAATTTTATGTTATTCCATGATAATTTATGATTGTTGTTGCTTCTATTGTATTTGGTTTCTACTAAAATCTTTGTGTAATTTCCATTAGTTGAATAATGGTGTCGTCAGTGAGTTGGATGTATGAGGAATGTTAGAGATGGAAATGATGGTAGGATAGTGAGTCGTTGTTCACATGGAAATGGTGTGATCAAGGATAGGGGGAAGTGGTATGTTGTTATTGATATGGGTACTCTCAATGTGACTCATGGGTTTCACAATTTTAGGAGTGACAATGTGGAGTTGGGATCATTTTTTGGGTCCTCTAACATAGGGTAAATAACTCACCATTGGTAGTTTCCAATAGCGAGTGATTCTGGATATCATTAGGTCTTTGTAGCATCACCTAAAGGTAAAAAAAGTGTAAATAAAAAAAATTAATAAACAACATGAAATAAAAAAATGAAAATTAATGCATCTAATTTATTTCATTAAAAAATAATTTAAATAAAATTTTAAAAGAAATGTATATAAATACAAATATCATTAAAATTATAATATTGTTAAAAACAAGATAATTTAAATTACAAATTATTTAAAAAACTAGTTAATACTGATTAAAATGTTTATAAAAAAATAGATATAAAATAAATATGTCATTTCATATTGATTTTGAAAATTAAACTAATTAATAAAATCAAATGATTAAATTTTATTGAAATGTTGCAAATTTTATTGAAAAGAAATAAGTTGGTAAACATGATTTCATTTTTAGAAGGATTAAAAAACTACTGTAATTTATTTATAAATAGATTAATTTATTAAATTAAAAAAATAATATAAACGTGATGAAATCTAAAGAATGGAAAAAACATAAACAAATATAATTAACTAATTAAAATTATAAAAGTTCATTTATTTTTATAAAGACAATAGAATTAAAAATGTGGTTAAAATAGAATGGATAGATATTCAGAACATTCATTATCAACATAAATAATTAATAAAAACATACTTTTATCAAAAACTATTTTTAACAATATGACTAGAAAAATACAAAAATTAATAATTATTGAATAAAATAAATTATTTTAGTAACAAAAATAGAAGAAAATGTTAAAAACGGACGTGAAAAGAAAAAAATGAAATAGCTACATCAAATTGCCCCCGTAAATAAATATTTGTATCCTCAGACAAAATAATTCTCTATAACCTTATAATACAAATGATGTGATTTGTCAAATAAAGATCCAAATGAGTATGTTAAGAATTTTATAAATAAAGGAGAAAATGTGGTCATAGAGACACTACAAATAAATTGAAACATATATTCCTTAACTAAAAAAATGTCACGCCTCTTACATAAAGTAACACACTATTTTACTTCAAATCATTTTCAACATCCATCTTAATGAGAGATGACAAGTTAGATAAAGTGGAATTCAAACCTAATCCAAAGGAACCTTCAATTTTTAATTTCTCTTACAATCTAAAATATATCATTTTTAATTTTTTTGTATCATCTTATTTATACAAATAAAATGATCTTTATATAAGTCAATTGTACCCTTTATCATCATGGTTCGAAACTTCTCACTACTTAATAAAATTAATTTTGACCACTAGGTATATTATTATATTTTTTCTGTTTGTTTACCAAGACATATTTGTGAAAAGCACTATATAGATGCACTTATTAGAAATTTGTAGAGGGATAACACCCACACCATGTTATTAATGACTCATATGTTCACAGTAGGATCCCATTTACATGTCTTACTCAAGAATCAAAGGTCTTATATGATTACACATTGAGTTGTCTCCCTAAAGTGATAATGTTTTTAGAGGTGATTCACTAATGATTTAGTAGAACATTCCACTTTTCTTATTTTACAATCATAATTTTATAATATATATCCAATTTTACTACCTTACATTGTTTTTAAAAATATATCCATAAATAAAGTGAGAAATTCCACTCAATAATTAGATTCAAATTTATTATATCGTGTTATTTGATGATTTTAATATTTCTTTGAATCCACTAACAGTTTTTTTATTGTTATTTTTCACTTTTTTTGGTGTCGATGTGGTGCATGTTGTAGAGTAGTGAATCACATGAGTCATTAGTGAGGAGGATTCATCTTTCGGATTTCCAATATTGGGTGAAAAAATGGTGGATGCATCTTTATGATGATTTGTTGGAGCCACAGTAGGCGTAGAGGAGAACAATGAGATAAGAGGACGTAGTGTTGGTTGTGACTCCTTTGGTCACCACTGGATTGAGGCTGACAGTGAAGAAATATTTTGGCACAGGGAGGGGTAATAGTGGGTAAAGGGAATGTGGACTCATTGGGTCACCTTTTGGTGACTTGTGATTCCTTAGGGAGTCACTGTTGGGAAATGCTACATCTAAAAAAATCACAAAAAGAAAAAAGTAAAAAAAGTATAATAAATCAACTAACATAATTAATCAATATATATAATTATAAAATAAATTAATATTCTATTTCAAATTGGTAATTTTTAAACACCCAATTAACTATGTTATAAATTATTTAACAATTAAATTAATACATACTTCAATTTTTTCCCTAAAAAATAATATTCATATAAAAATAATTCAGTATTCCTAAGTTAAAAATTTAATAATTGGGAATAATAATTAATTAATTAAAATAATTGTAATGAATTTTTAAAAATTGTAAAAAAATATATAAATAATTACAATGTAAAAATTAAATTTTTTATTTAAATAATCATATAATAATGTTAATGTTATATATTTTCAATTTAAAAAAACCAATGAATTGAATTAATGAATAAATATAAAAATAATACGACAAGAATAAAAAGGAAAGCTAATTATGAAAAAAGTTAATTAATAAAAGGAATTAATAAAGTAAAAAAACTATTATTTAAACAAAAAAAATTGATATAAAAAGAAATTAAAAGTGAGTAGAACAAATTAATTAATTTTATTATTAAAAAACAACTAAAAACATTATTAACTATAATTTCAAAAAGAAACATTTTCTTACAATTTTATATTGTGTTTTTTCATTTCTATCAGAAATATTATATTTTAATAAAAAAAATTATTTATTTAGAGAAATTTTTGTGGAAGAAAGATCGATAAAAGGGCCACCTCAACGGCTGTAAACACGAATGATGGGTATTTCACATTTACTCAAAGAGGAAAATGATGTATGTTATGAAATTAACGTTATAACATCTCAATGTATGAAAGGAACTAATTTAGTTATTTCAACATTGTTGAAGATAATTTTATGGAGTTTGATAAAAGAAAAAATTAAAAAATTCAGTTAAAACATATACCACTTATTCAGATCATTTTTCTTATTTATACCTAAATCCCTCAAAAGGGTTCTGCTTTGCCTAAAAAAATAACCATAGAATAAGATTATATTTTTTTAAAGTATTGGGTTTGGTGATGAATGAACAACAAAGTATTTTGATGTTTGAATCATAGAGTTGTGGGGTTCTATTTTAGTAGGAAGGGGAGGGGTAATCTTGGAATATCATAAATTATTAAATTAATATAAATTAGATTTCAGAAAAATATGAAACCATGATTATTTATTTGAAAAATATTGTGATTATGTATCAAAAAAATATCATAAAATATATTTTGGGAAAACATACAATTTATTTTAAAATTACCATTATGTTTTATATCCAATTTTTCTATTTTGATAAATATAATGATAAAAATATTATTTAATAATTTAGGGTCTTGGATTTTTATGTAATGCGAAAAATGACAAATAATTATTCAATGGTTGATATTTTAAACCATATTATAGTCACCTAACTGTAGATATATGGTGTAGTAATTTCTTATTAGTTAATAAAACATTATTATTTTTAATAAATTTTGATTGTCATTTTTTGATCTATTCATTTAATTTAAAAATGAAATCAACATCATAAAAAATAAATTAGAATCAATTATATTCACACATACAAAAAATTTCATATAAATATATGAATTTATTTTAACATGATAATTAATTGAAATTATAATAAGAATAATCTTTCAAATTCATTTAATATTTTTCTATTAATTGAATAAATAATGCGTCATCCTTGCATAAGAATTTATTCTATTTATTCCTCACTACATATTTATAAATAACATACTATAGAAAATTTATTATTTTTTCAATTATACCATTTGGATATAATAATATGTTGTTTTTGTCACTGACATGAAATATTGTAGAGATTAAATGTGTGAAACTGACATGCTTGACATTATGTCTCACACAAATATTATATATATCAAAATAATAAAAACATTTGACCTAGAGTTAACATATATTATAATCATGTATGTAAATAATTGTATTAAAATCATACAAAAGGATAAAAGAATAATTTAGGATCACTTTTTAGTCCTTATCAGATTATTTTTATCCTTAATAATCAGATTGACCATTATCATGGTGATAATTAGATACAATAGTTACTATCCAAAGCGAACAAAATAAAAGGGTCCAATTATTAAAACATTCCCCTATCTATTCAAAATACGAAATAAATTTCCTAATATTAAAATTCAAAAAGTACAGAAAATCAAATTGAGATTAAAAAAATTAAATGAAAAACTATTTTTCCCAAAAAATCCTTTTTAGTATATTTTATTACCAAATTAAATTATTAAATTCATTCTAAATAAATAAATAAATTTGTTATAACAAAAAGTGAATTATTTAAATTTTTAACTGATCCAAAATATAAATATTCTATATATATACTTTATATGAAATTAGTATTTTCAATAAAAATTAGTATTTTAACTATTCATTAGAAAATTAATAATTTTATAGAAATACCAAATGTTCGCCCTAACATAATTTTTTTCATATGAACTAAAAAATTAATATACATTTAATAT
The DNA here is from genome assembly GCA_963277665.1 of Viscum album. Taxonomy (NCBI): domain Eukaryota; kingdom Viridiplantae; phylum Streptophyta; class Magnoliopsida; order Santalales; family Viscaceae; genus Viscum; species Viscum album. Next base: position 1,667,605,883 of record OY728137.1, read on the forward strand.
GATACCATTTATAAAATTTCAGAATTTTTTTTAATATTCTCTCATAAAATTTGATAAATGAATTCTGTGAAGAAATGTACTTTGAAACAATAAGGGAATATACAATATATTGAGTTAAGATTTACTGAAAATTAATGGATATATTTCTATTGATTATGTCCTTTATATATATTTTGTATATTTTCTAATCATATTTAATTATTACAATTCAATTTCTTGGTCATAACGGTCACATTTGAATAATATTATTTCATGGTTATTTTATGTTTGGTTGTGTGTGTTGTATAAGCTATCATACATAGTGATCTTTAAAAAATAATAGGGTGTTTCAAACCAATTAGTGAAATTAGTTGTATTTTATGGGTGATACATTCATATGGACTATATGTTGTTCTTAATTTTATAGTGTAAAAACCATGGAATGAGATAATAACCATCATTATCAGAGAGAAGGAACTCACATGGAGGTAGAAAATTGTAAAAATATGTATGTTTTTTGATATTTGTTTATAAAATTAATTCATCAAGAAATATAAGTGTAATTATTTGATAAATAGAAAAATATTATCAGTCACATGTGTTTATTTCTATTGTTAAAATAATATGTAATAAAGGTTCATGAACATTGATTGACTAAACTTTAGAAAAACTATTTGATCTATTGGAAATATTGTACGTATATTCGATTGTTAATAAGTACCTTTAGAATATTTACATTCATGTAATCTCATATAATATGTTTAAGTGAAATGTATTCCCCTAACAATTAGAAAACATAAATAAAAAATTATAATATATGAATAATTTACAGATATGTGAAGTAAAATATATAAGGATAGGATATGAAAACACATTAATAAAAACCATTAATTTTTTTATAAAATTAATAATTTAAATTATATTCATATCAAAAGTGTGTCCACAACAAATTGAAACACGACTGTAATTCTACTCCAAAATCCAAAACCATATCAACCCTTGGATCATAATTCTAATTTTTTATTCTAGAGGTCAACTAAAAATAATTGTTGATGTCCATCACTACCATGAAAACAAATATTTAATAATAATAATTATATAGAAACTATTATTATTAAATGTCATTCCCTTACATTCTCTGGTGGTACGTTACTCATGTTCACATATAATATGATTAAAATTCAAATCCTCTACATATTAACCAAAAACCATATTTTCAATATTTTATAATTAATTTAACCATTATCCATATTAAATCATCATGAAACTACCATTCCTAAATTTCATATGACAACTACTAAATTCTTCATTTTATTAATTTGTATAACATAATTAATTCTTTAATATGAAAATATGGACATTGATTTAGTAAAACAATACCTAAACATTTCCTCAAAATAATGGTATGATATTTTAATACCATTTATTATTTTGAAAATGAAATTATATATTATAACTTTTAATAAATATATCAATTATCCCATACTTAATTATTCTATAATTATAATAATCAAGCATGATTCAACATGGGATAAAATAAAAATTATAAATAATTTATTTCCATAATGTTAAAATTTTATTTTGCATACATTGTTGATTTTCATTCCATTATTAAATAATAATTTTAATGAAACATCGTATTTTACCACACATTGACTACCCAATTGATCATTTTCATGAATAAAACATATATGAATGCATGAAGATATAAAATTCCATAAAATTTATAATATTTTAAAAATTGATTTTATAAATATTTTGATTTTCAATCATCTTATTTAAATAAAATATAGGATTTAAGGTACTATCCACAAACCAAAAAAATCTAGAATTTTACTTAGAACATGATTTTAGATTTCATTCCTTAAATTTCATTAACATGTAAATTACTATATCATCCATATTTCTCTATTTATATTTTTTTGATTAATATAAACCATATAAAATTAGATCCATTGAATCAGGATAATAGATATGGGTTAAAAACCCCAATTAATCAATAATTAATCATAATAAAAAACTATTAACTAGTACTCACTTCTTTACTAAATCATGTGAGGCACTAAACAGAATTAGTTTTGAATTTGAATAGTAGTATAAAGGATTAATATACTACTTAATGAACCATCCTAGTAAATGAATTTGTATTGTGAGGCCACCAATAAGGAATAATATATTTAATATGTTTCCTATGATCGTGCTTTGAGAAAAAAAGTGGAGAAAAAATATCAATGAAGAAAAAATAGTGGGATAAAATAAAATGAAAAAATTGGATGATTTAATTTCAAGAATAGTTTCAATCAATCACTTATTTAAATTTAAATTACCATTAAAATGATTTTCATAATAAATGAAATTATTTAAACACTTAATATCACAATAAAAAAACTACATTTTTCCACTAATTAGTATTACATACTAATTTAATAAATAAAATAGATAATAAAAGAAAGATATTAAAAATAAAAATTAATATTATTTCAATTTTAAATTTTATTACAATAATTATAGAACATAAAACCATGATTATAAATAAAATTATAAAAATAAATAAATAAATTATCTAATTAATATTTAATTACATATTCATTAAATAATTAATTATTGTTTTTAATAGGTTATATATCTCGATAATGTATCAGTGCCCCATTACTGGAAATTTATATAATATATTTCTTAAAAAGTCATATAATTTTTAAATCTTAAACTCATTAACAATATAAGACCAAAAAAATGTTCGGTATTTTGTTATTATATAATATAAATTAAAAAGATATATTAAAAAAAACAAAAAATTCATTTACCATTTATTCATGCACATTCTATGGTTCAAAAAATGATCTAGTATAAACATAATTCAATGAATTTATTTATTATATAGCGCATAATTATATTAATGAATATAAAAGTAATATGTTATTTTTGAGTTAGGGGATCATCCTGTTGCCATAATTTGACCAACCATCCATAGAACACCATAAGAAACATCACTTCCATAATCATGAAAATCATTCACCCACTATATGTCTATATGAGAAATTGAACATCACCAATGAATGTACATAATCTATGTGAAACTTGTATTAAAAATATTCAATAAAGAAAAATGGTTCGAAAATAGAATATCATATATGGTAGTGCAAGGGGATTTGGACACCCAGTAGTGGACCACACCACACATGCCATCATTCACCAATATGGTATAATAATCAGGTGATCTGAATGCCCAAATTGTACATTATTCAAGTACCTCCCTCTTTGACAAATCAAATGCCATATTATTCTCTTCTGTATACACCTGTGACACAACATGGTTATGTTGAGTGGCCTATTTCTTATATTGAATCCACTGGGGTAAGAGAATCCAAGGGACACTTCTAATTGTTGAAATCATATTTTTGTCAGCATGATCAAATTCTCATTCTATACATATGGAATTCAACTTTGGATGGACATAATTTTTAATGGATGAAAAAAATTTACCATAACTCAACCTCATATGTAGTCCATGTCAATATATAGTGGTGAAAACACCCTTAACAAATCCATGTTGGGTAAAAAAATTTAACCACTTCCAGAAGGACTTAGAGTGCTTGAGGCTACACAGTCACAATTTTGTTTGATCCAAAATCCAATAGTGGTATCCATCTCGATGATTTATGAACTGTATGGTGTTTTGTATTATATAAAACTAATGATGACCATATTATATTTATATTTTCTATATCGATGTTTATTTCTACAATTTGGGCTTTCCCTGTGGCATGAACATCACTATACATCAGCATAAATGTAGCCTGAGTGGAGGGCTATTGGTCATCAAAAAAAATCACATTTCTAGTTTTATATATATTAGAAACATTAGGTAATATAACCACTAGTAGAAGATGGTAAACCTATTTTATCATTCTAGCTGTGCATATGAATTATATAATCTCAAATTAAGATCTTCCTGCATAGATATCGAGTCAAAAATATGTGCTTTCCAGGATTCCATAAAGACCATGGAAACCTAAATAAAAATAACAATGGATGGTTATCCCCCACAGATCTAAGGTAGTGAAGGCATGCCAAGTAAATTCATTACCCAACTCTTCTCATCTGATCATTGGAAGGTATCTTATTTCTATATCAAATATATAGAGGAATAAACCTTGATAAATTTAGTAAATTGTATTCAAATTGCGAAATCCATGTTATATTTTTTTGGATCTCTTTTTCTTAATCATATAGCACTCATCGTGAGTTAATTGACCATGATCCCCAGTCCTCCATACAAGGGTGTCAACATTCATAATGATGGATCATTGGACCTCTAGTACAACAAGAAAATGAACAAACTCATGTTTGTTGTACAGTGTTCTAAAATAAGAAATTTCCATCTAGATGTTTTTATTTGGATGAATTAGCCTATTACTAATTGTTTGATCAGCATAATATATACTCAAATAGTATAGGGAAGAGTTTCGGCACACAATAATTTTTCTATGCATAATATCCTTTAAGGAGAGTTTATTTGAGGTCCAGAATAAATATATAAAATAGTGTGGATGACCATACCCCCATTTTCCCCTACACCAAATTACTAAAATATAATAAGAATGATCATTTCTGGTATGAATAACACATGTGTACATATAAATTAATACATATTTGTATATTTTTAAGTCATTTATTCCAATGGGATTGATATAAAATTTCTAGGAAACAGTGATCAATTTTCTCTCCAGAATAAACCACATCTGTTTAGAATTCCCGAACATTCCAGGTAACTCCTTTAGGAGTTATCAAATCCACTTATAGAGGGTGAAATACCATGGAAACTCCGATTCAAAAAAATAGTTCAGAAGGAAAAATTTTCTTTCCAGAGAAATGGAAATACCTTTCCAATTATCCACTTGCTTAATGATTCCAGTTTTGATCCCTAATAGAAATTGTATCATCAGTTATCCCTAAAAATATGAACATACTTGTTGTTTAAAGGATGTTATTCGAACCACAATCTATATTTCATTGCCACAATGTTCTATTTTCCAACAAAGGGTCCATTACCAAAGACAATAAAATACTTCTCCCAATTTATGGATTGTCCCACAACTTCTTAATAATGATAAAATTGAGAAGGTCCTATGATATTTCATCTATTTGAATATACATACGTAAGAGAGATCAATAGTGAGAACACCCATAACGTATTCGTCAATATAAAATATTATACAGGGTAGGGGTAACATTATATCACTCCCTTTTTATATTTAAAATATCTTCTTGGGATAACATTGATATGAAAGGACTATATTTATAATGAAAAAATTAATCTAATTAGTAAAAAAGGGATTGATATTCTATTACTAATTAGTATGTAAATAATAATGCTCCAGGTGAGTGTCTCGTAATAATTAGAGATATCAATCATGAGAGAAATGTTTCCCTATTTTTTCATCTTTATCAAGATGATAATATTTAATGAGGCTGTAAAAAGACAGTTCCAAATGTATGTTCTTGGAAAGAACTAATATTATATTTGAGTTATATGATCCTTAAAAATTTCTCCCAACCCAAAAAAGTGGACCTTTCTGGTGATTTGACGAACCTTAGTAACAAGATCCACTAGTCTATATTCTATGATATCAACAAAATTTTAATTCATTATAATTAGAGAAAAAAATTGAGTTATTTCCATATGATAGTATGGCAGGAGAAATAATTATATGACATCATTAATCTAGTATTCATAGAGGATTTCCAAATAACATAAAATATTTCTTGGTAAAATGATTTGGTCAATCCACACTGTCCAAGTTGAGGGGGAAAATATTTTTCCTGATTTCATCTCTATCTTTTACCCTCACGAGATAATGTGTTTGTTTGTAATCAATACATTTGAGACTGTTGCCAATCTTCTGGTATGTATTTTCATGTACATAATCAGTGTAGATTCTATAATATTCATAGAAAATGTTGGAAATTTAACTTTCAGAATTATGACGTTATCTATTTTATATTATTTAATAGCTCCCTTCCATACCACTTGTCTCCACATAAATTATGTGATTGAATTTTGAATTATAGTCATCATCCTTCAGCCATTTAACATTCATATTAATCATGTCTAACCTTTATTTTATTTCTAATAAAACAACATTATTTGATTGGGAATGTTATTCTTACATAAGAGTTTCATAAATATTCTCCATATTTTAAATGATTTCATGGTGCTATTAAGAAAATTTAATATGAAGAATATGATTATAATGTTACTTTTATACACTATATTAAGATCCTATTTTTGTGTTTAAGATTCTACATGACCCATTAATGTGTTATTCTAGTTTCCATAATATTCCAATACTCTAATAAAATTTTGAGGAATCCAAGAATGTTAATAGGATAATTATTAAAATAAAATGGTAGTGTGGCTTCTGTTGACATGGTATGATGTTCCAGAACAGTAGGGTTTTTATTAGAGTGGTGCTTGGGGGGTGTGTATCATGAGAGTCCATTGATTATACATATATCACCCATTTTAACAAATCATCAATAAAGAATTCATGCTCTTCATCCATTAAAAGTGAAAAATATCTAATTTAAATGGACTCTGTCAATTAGAAACTTATTCAGGTTTTACTAGTTAACAAATTATGAGAAATCAATGGCTAGTGTCCCATTGAAGTAGGACCCAATATTTTCGTTAGGTGAAAAAATAGAGTTGAAGTGTCCAATCACCACACAAATTTCATATATAGTTCTAGATATATCTCCTTCTTCCCCTAGAGTTCCCATATTTTATTTTAATATGTCGTGGCATACAAAAATGTGACACACACCATGTGTCTTTAAATACAGTGATTGGTAGTGATTCACTACATTTCATGGTTTCATATGACTAGTTGAATTCTATAATTTCATTTCATCCATATATGATCTATTTCACTCTATTATTTGTTTTCTGTGGAAATGTGGTAACCCAAAAATGTCCACATGACATGATTCCAATTTATAATATTCATTTTTGGTTCATCAATCCCAATAGTCATTGTTCTGTTGGCTATAATGATGTTTCTGAGGGCTCTAAACATTTCAGGCCCCAATATCACGTCAGTTCCAATAATATTTCATTATTAATTGAGGTCTCTACCCCTAGTCACATTCCCCTAATTTTTTCCATCTTCTCATGGCCTTTAGTTTTTTTCGTCCTTACTATTTTCTTCCCACACTGTCCGTGAGAATCTTATTTTAATTCCACTATAATCCATTCATCCCCAATGATTCCCATGATAACCATTATAGGGGGATTATGATCCTCAACCACATCATGACAATATATACCACTCAAGGGGGTTGACATATTCTTGGATTTTATACATTCAGATGTCTCAACTCCAGATTCCATCATTATGCCAATTTTTACACCAGGGACCTGTGAGAAGGACTATGTCATATTGTTGACTTCTAAGTACTGGGAAACCTAAACATAAATCTTAATCCCTTATGGTGATGACATTATTATAAATTCATACCATTTTTATGGGTTATTAGCTACAATGGAGACAATATTGGACTATTTATTTTCATTATACCCACTTGTATAGGGGGTACTGGCCTGTTAGTCCTCAAATGGTGGCTACCTATATGATAACTCAGAGCTTGTAGTCTCTATTGGGATATCTGCATTTATGGGTTTAATGGATTCAAATTGCTTTTCCACCTAAAAATTATATTGTACATTCCCATCATCTTCGTGTTGTGTTAGGTTCAAAACCTACTTTGTTGAGTTACAAGGAACATGAGTGTCAATAGGGTGACCATCATTTTCATGGTAGATTCCCACTAAACCAATAGTTTGGAGTATTTGTGTATATTACATATCTTTTTATTAAATTGGGATGTCATAAAAAGAGAAGGGTCATAATAATGACCATAAAAGTCACCATCATGTGGGATTCTTAACAAATAAACATCCTATGTCATCTTCACATCCTGAAATTATTTGTAAGGGTTCTGGTTGTCATGAAGAGAGGGGCTAGGTTACCCAGTTTCTTTACATGTTATCCACAGTGATATCTCATGTCATGTCAACATCAGAAGGGCCAAATGTTTTCTTTCTCTTCACGATAGGGATTGGTATATTCTTTGTTCCCTACTCATTCAGAATATAAAGTCCTCATTTCCCTTCATATTTCATAAAGAACACTCTCTGTCCCTATTACATTTCATGTAATGATTAATAATGAACATGAAATTCATGAAGAATATTGGTTTCCTTCCATATTGAATCATTAAGATGGTACTTTCATCTCATACAGTTATGAAAACTCCTTAAACAAGTAATTTTGACACGAAAATTTCAACAGTGATTCCATAATAATGCAAAATTGTTGGGTTACCAGTCTACTATCCATCCAAATTGGATTCCCCATGGTCGATGAAATATATCATTTAATGGGTTGTTGCCAATAGAGCCAATTAAATTTTCAAATATTCATACATTTTCATGTCTGTTTATTACCAATTCTGGATCAAAATTCCAATCCCACAATTAGATTCCTAGGAAACCGTTTTGTAGGGATAGTGATCAAAGACTCCAAGATATCTATTTATGATTATCAGAAGGGAATATAAAATGATAATACACCTATCCAATTTTAGTAATTGTTAATTTACCAACTCCATAGATTTATGAAAATATACATGTGAGTTATAGAAATTTAAAAGGCCCTTAACCTTTTTGAACTAGGACCCACACAATTATTGAGTACCTAAAATATTTTCACCCTTTCCTCAAACACCCACGTGTTTGCTGAGAAATGTTACTTACATTCCTTCTGGATGATCATTCATGTAGTTCAATGATCAAGGTCGGAAAACAAAGGGTTTGGGATCGATATTACCACATATTCAATGTTTTAATTCATTCAAACCTCATTATCCAATGCCATATCCTCCACATTAATATTTATGGATCCATGAGGAAACAACTCCTTATAAACAACAAGATCTTCCAGTGATTAATTACTTTGGAACTCTATTGAACATGACCACTTAAGATCTTCATTTTCTTGGGATTTAAGGAATTCTTTTTTCTCCTTGTCCCTCCACCGTATCATTATATAAACTTATTAGACATTATTTCATTGTGTGATTACCTATGAAAATTAATCATTATAAATATTTATTACTGATACAGAAAAATTCATAGACATTACTAAAAGATTATTATATTTAACTTCAATTTATTTTAGAATTACGAATTATTATTTTATGTTATAATATATATTTTAAAAATATAAATTTAAAAATACATTTGGTAAATTTTTTATAAATAATTTCATATTTTTTATAGATTAAAAAAAAAAAATTTGACAAACATTATTCCAATTTTCAATATAAGGATGGAAAATATAAAATCAAGTAGATCTCACTATTAAATTTTTGTTAAGATCTTATCAATTTTTTATGTTGAAATATTTAGTTATTTTCAAAGATAATTCTCTCCGTGATAAAAATATATCTAAAAAATTGTCCTTGAGAAATAATGATTAAAATGATTAAAAATTGGTCTTTCCTAATAAAAAAATAAGACAAAATAAACTTCCACATAATTTCCTTTTCATTAATGTCACACTTGGATTGTTATTCTCATTCACCTTTCTAGTTCATCATTGGATATTTATTTTCCAATTGAGTTCTAGGTGTTCTGTGTTAATATTTTGTGCTATTAATTATTTATCAGTGGAACCATTGTAATTTAATTGATTACATGGATTATTTTTGTTAAAAGTATGGATTTATGTAATGGTAGAAGGTGGAACGCAGTTGTCGCATGGTTAGGGGACAATTGGTGCCCTTGTCAAATAAAGTGTGTTATCAATTTAGTTTTCTTATACTAGATTCTGCATGGTTATTCTAGGATTTATAAATACATATGGGAAAGTAGTGCAACTTTTTTTTCTTGGACTGTAAGGGATTCATGATTTATAAATGGTTTGAAAACCGTGAGACCTGTCTAGGTCATTAAAATTGCGAGTTTTTCTTTCCACCCTATTGGAATTTGGACCAAAAACACACATTTATCCCCTCTATAAGTTCATGAAACCTTAATGGAACACTTACATTATTCTCCAAGCCTCTAATTATCTCTAATGATTTTGATATAATGTTTTTATTATGCTTTAAGGGTTATTTCTCAAGGAAATCTCCTCCACTCATCATCATCATCTTCCTCCTCCTTACCTTTTCAATTGATTTTCAATTATCATGTGGTATTTTGTTTCTAGAGTTCATCTTTCCCATGTTTCATGATGGTTTTTTCTTTCTTGAGTTTATATTAGATGTTCCGGGGTTATAGAACCATCATTGAGTTGTTTTTGGGTGGGGTTGTTGAAACTTGGGTTATTTGATGAAGATTTCCCATTGCAAATTACATTTAACACAAAGAATATATTTTTTCATAATTTTCGCACCTTTACTATATATTAAATGATGACGCGTGACCTTAGGAATAATATTTTTATGAGAAATGTGGATTGATTCTAAATTTTATTAAAGTGTATGACATTTTTTTTTATGTTTTTTACATGACCTGTTTGAAAAAATGAACTATTATATTTTATATGTGATTTGTGATTTCAAAATTGTATTTTAGAATTTATAAATGTAATTTTTTAATTTTTAATTATGTTTTTTGTTTCAGTAATGGATCATCTAAGTTTTTTTGGATTTAAAAGACATGTTTTCTTATCTTATGAAGTTGGACATCATGTGAAAATATTGTGTGGTATGTTTGGCATCTTTATGTTAGTGGTTTTTGGTTTGAAAATGTTCTTTGAGTGTTTAAAATAAATATTATAAATTATTGTGAAATTTGAAATGGTGTATTTTCTCCAATTTAGAATGTTGAGTTTATTTCTTGGGAAATAATTATTTCTATAAGGGTTTTTTCAGCCATTTCGAATTTGGGTGAAATTTATTAATCTAAAAAATTATCCTTATTTAATTTTCATAACCTCTTTATGTTTTTTTATCGGAGGTCCATGCTGATAGGCTCCCTTATGATGAATTGGTTGAAATGAAATATGATGTTACTTCAATGACTCAATGGGGATTTGTTATGTGAATTACTTGTTAGGGATATATGTCCATGTGGTTGGATGCTTGGCAGGAACTATTTACACACACAAATATTAGTCTTCACATGGGAACCTGGAATAACATGCAGATTTTTAGTGAATAGATACTGCACTAGATTATGTTTTTTGCTGAGGCTAGTGGGATATACCTAGATATATGTTTTTTTGTAACTATTGGATAATGACCCTCATTTAGAATAGATGTGTTGTGATCATGAGTGTGGGATAATTTTGATGTCATTGAGTGAGGAATGCCTTCAGAATGTTTCTATATCTATAGTATGTTCTAGATTTTTCAACTGAGCTCCTATGTTCTCTCATGTTCATCATAATTTAGTTATCTATGTTAGATAATTGGGATTAATTCTTGTTTGGTTTCTTTTTCTTGTTATTATTTTTCATATCCCTTATTATGTGGTCATTTATATTTCTCTCTAGGGTGGTTCACTTCTTTTGATATGTGGTGAGTCAATCTTTAGAGGTTCAAACAACATGGTTGGAAAATTTTTACACTTAATTTCCCCTTTTATAAAAGTAAAAATCCAAAGTCTTGTTCAAAACATGTTAACATCTTAATAATTGAGATGAAATATAGATTTTAATTGAAAAAGAGAAACAAGTTGTGTTTTATTTTAAAATGGATATATATGAAAAACAAGTATTTTATATTTTATTTCAAACATAAGACACGTTTTCATTTATATTAATAAATTCTCATTGGGAATAGATATTTTTGTGCAAAATTATTATTTTTTAATATTCATTCTTATTGTTCAATTTTATTTTCTTAAGGTGAAATTTCCATGTTTGTTTTGATTACTATGGGTGAAGGTTGGTATTGGTATTAGGGAGTGACCCTCAAGGTCACATATAGACATTTTGGTCCTGAGATTCAGTTTGTTTTTTTTTTATTTTTTTCATATTTTCTATGAATAATTATTAGTTTGATAATTGTATTGGTTACTAGGATTCTGAATTTATTTTCGACTTTTAATTTTATTTATATTTGGTTAAATTTCTCCCATGGATTATCTATTTATGAATTGGAACTTCTCCTAATAAGATCAGCAATGTCTCTAGAGCCTTATCATATCGGCTTGGGTGACCGGTTCGGTGTCACCTCAATTGGTTGTTGAAGAAATGGTATTATAGTAGGCTAGTTATTTATTGTATCATGATTTTAGTGAACCCGATGTAATTTGGATTTCCATGGATGATTTCGTAGGAGCATCAGAGTATGGTGTGTAGGTCTGGGGATTTGTGAGGCCAGAACGTTCTGGACTAATCGTTGAGTATCCATTGGATGTTATGATTTGTTTGGTTAGTTTGGTTTTAGTGGGATGTATTATGCTTGTGAAATGAATATATATTTGTGATAAGGGGCTTAGTGAACTCACCTAGACTAGCCTTCCATGTAGAGTGGGGGACATGGTCCATAAAGGCACTTTGTGATAGTGGAATAATTGTCTTGTGGCGTCCAACTATATGGTTGTTACAACCATCAACACTTGTTTCCTCCTGTTAATTAATTTTTGTCTATCTTGAATCTAGAAATTATTTTGAAACTTGATGTTTTCCAATAAGTCAAAAATTATTTAATATCATGATTCTATGGTTTTGAGATTATGGAATATTAGTTTTCATAATAATTTTGATTAAATCATTAAAAAATATATTATTAAAAATTGGTGTTTTGGTAAAATGTGGATGAATTTATTGTGAATGTATTTATGTGACTAAAAATTGTGGTTTATCTAAATAAATGTTTTTGTAATACTAAATTTATTTTTAATATGATTTTAAAAAAAATTAATAGGGAACCAACAATTTATGAAATTAGTTTTCAATAAAATCATTTTTATGGAATATTATTTTTTGAGATGATCAAATTTATTGAATGATATGATATTGATTTTTGGATAGTATCCTTGAGATAATATTTTGGTAATGGATAATATAGATTGGTGTGTGTAGATTGAAAATGGATTTTGACTCATTGGTTAGTGGTCATTTGAAAAATTTTATGAATTGTGAAATGGTATGTGGATTTAGATTATGAAAATTGGGTTGGATATTTGTTTTGAAAACAATAATGTTTTATTTTTTCTCTTATGTATTACCATGAGTGACCATATGAATGTACATGTGTGGATATGTAGATTGTTTATGGAATGGGTAGATGAGTGCCAAAAATTGAAAGAGTTTATGGGTGCCTAGGGTGAAACCAGAATGTTCATGTGTCAGGCTCTGTGGAATGGAATTGGTGATTATCTAACCAACCTAAGATGTTTTCATTAAAAATAATTTCCAAGAGGAAACAAGTGATCTTTTAAAAATGAGTGGCTGTGTGGATTGTTTTCTTGTGATTTAGGAATGTTTTCCAAGTACTTTTTTTAATTTTTTGTTCTTAATTATGAGTTTTTTAATTGTGTTATCAGTATTCTTTTTTTTTATAATGTATTCCCTGAAAAAAAAAATCGATGAATATATGAATTGAACCCATGGATGGTTCACCATTACTGGATCCTCCAGTTCACAAACCCATTGAAAAATTTCTTGAGTTTTAGAAGATGAATCATTTTAGATTTTATGGTCAATTTGATCCTATCAAAGTGGAAGATTAAAAGTGGAAAATTGATATAAAATATAGATTCATTGAGTTCCTTATATCATTAATGGTAATTTTTTCTTCCATTATTTTCAACTTTAGTCATAGGTGTGGTGGAAGTCAGTCTCACGAACAAACCCTTTAGACGATCTCACCTAGGTGTTCTTCAATGCTTCATTCATGTGGTAGTATTTATATAAGGAAATAATAGTGAGGAACGAGATGTAGATGTTTTGTATGTATCATGGTTAGGGATAATTAATAAAGTACTTTTTCATTTTTTGGATCATGTTCTTCACCACATAGAGAGGGATGTTGAAGACTACTAGAATGTTCCACATTTTGAGATTAGTCTTCATCCTGATCCGTTGTCAAAGGTGTGAGAGTTTGGTCCCACCTCCATATATTACATGACAATGAGTGTTTTTTATGTTAATGTTGAATTGGAGGCGTTCTTTTGGTAGCCATCCTTCCTCAAATATCTAGAAGCTATTAGGGGAATTCTATTAAGGGTAACAGAGAGCGGCTTGAACATGGTGATATTGGATGCATGAATTAATGGAATCCGTATCATTCACCAGATTCTTCTTTGTCCATGATCATTTTATGTTATTAGTGTTGTAAGATATATCATAAGAATCCATTATGGTTGAATGATCCAAACACCTCCTATGCATGTGGATTCCTTGGTCACATACAACAGTTCCATTAGGGTGTTCCCAAGAAAAAGTGTAGATATAAATTCAATCTTTTGGAAGACACCCCACCCTCTTTTCAATGGTATGGTTCCAAACTAGGTTTAATTTAAATGAATTTTTTATATTAGTGTTACTTCAAAACAAATTGATGTTCTTATTATTTTATTTTCATTAAAATGTGATGGTGGATATTGGGAATCTTCTCAGAACATTTGTTTAATTGCCTCATTCTATTCTGTTTGAATTTGGAATTTATCCATTATTAATATTGTCATGTTCCATGGGTATCTTATTTTTTTTCATTTCATGTACAAGATAATGATGCATAAGAGTCCTCTGACCCCCTATCTTGGTGAAGGATATTTATATGGACGAAGTGAGTTCCATGGTGTGTCGTGTTCTTTTGGTTCCACCTAGAGTGTTGTGTTCCCATTCATGACACCAATATACTGGTGTTTAGATCGAGGAATAACATTTCATAAATATAGGGTATGATATTCTTCAATACATCAAGGATTTATCCATGGATCCCATTGTAAATCTCTTCACACAAACATTAATCAAAGGAGTTTAGAGGACCTCATTCTAGCTTCTATCTTTTATTACTAGATTGTGGACAATTTGATCTCCTCTATAATAACTTTTGTGTCTAGGTAAGCCTTATTTTGAGATAATGTTATTAGTGGCCTCATTTCCTCATCATGTTCCTTGTGGTTTTGAATGTTCCTCTTTGGTGGTAACAAGGAATGGGGGTAAAATTTTATTTCAATTCTAGAAATTGACATTTTTCATAATAAATTTTTTTATCGGTTGTCTCTCAGAATATAGTGGACTCTGTTTTGTCATTCAATTTGGGTTGAAACTTATTTTTTTAAAACCCATCCCATATTATGGGGAAGGGGATATTTGTTAAATATTGGAATGGTAGTTATGAACATCAATGTGAGTATCTGTGGGGGCAGTTTGGTCAGTGTGGGGAGTTCACATGTTTTTCCATGTTGGACTTACTGTGTGGTCCTAATTGGTTGGGATTCCCCGAGTGGTTATCAGTGTGGTCACATAAGGATTTGGTTGGATATAATAAATTTCATATGGTGGGGAGTCTATCTGGGAATGTTGTTTTGATATTCTAGTTTATTTTTTGGAGATGACTAGATGAAGGGTGGTTTTATTACATGTTGTATAATCTTTAATTTCTCCTCATTTGGATGATATTTTGGGATTTTTTAGCACACCCAATTGAATTTTTGTTGGAAGGTTTTGTGAGATGTAGTTGTATTTTTATACATTTTTTAGAGATTTGTCTTGGGATCATTGGTCAGATTTATGTAAGTGTTCATAGTTTCATTTGGTAGTTGTTGACATGTTCATTTCATGGTTTAAAGGATCGTGAGGTTGTGATAATTATTTTTATATTATCATTAAAATGTATATGTTTTTGTTTTTTGGGAAGAAATCATCATTTTGTGGAGAATTACCACACCAAAATTTTTATTTTCATTCTTTATTCTAGTTCATATTTAGATCTCGTTTCCCTCTTTAGTTCTGTATGCCCTTAATTTAAAATTTTAACTATTAATTTCTTTAGTTGTGGTCCTATATCTATTTAGTTTTTTTCCCAATAGTCATCAATGAAAATGTTGTGCTTGACAGAAGGTGGTGCATTGTTGTCACATGGTTAAGGGAAACCGTGTTCCATTTCTTAGGAAACCATGTAGCCAATTGTATTTTCAGACTGGATGTCACATGGTTTATACAGCATGTGGGAAATAATGATTTTAATTCTTCATGTTAGTTTTGGGATGCATGATTGCAACAAGATTTGGAAATCCATGAAGGAAAAAAACGTGGCCTATCTAGATCATTAAAATTTCTATTTTCCCAAAATACCATCTGATGATTTTAGTCCCAAACCAACCATATATCCTTTCCCTGGGTTCATGTGACCTAATGTGAGCTCCTTTCTTCTTTTATATGCCTCCCTTCTACCCCATGGTGTGGATATTGTGTTTTATTCATGTTTTTTAGTGATTTATCAGTATAATATCTACATATCATCATCATCTTCCCCCTTATTCCATTTTCTTATTGAAAGGTGAATTAAGATCATTGGAAATAATGATTACATGAATTGTGTTTTAGGAACCTTTATCATTTTTGTGAAATTTTATTATTATGAAAAATCTCCTTGGATAATTCAGTTTACTTAGTTACTTTGTTTGATTGGGGATGCATAACATGATATGGTCCTTTCTAATCGATTGGTTTAAAGGAGATAGTTTGTTCCTTGGGGAAATTTGTGCTTATTTTTTATGTGGATTTCATATTTGTAATATATGTGCCTGTGGTTATATTCTCGGTTAGAAATAATGGCTCCCAATACACACTTTTTCAAACAATGTAACCTAACATACCTACAAGATTTTTGATGATCATTTGTTGTACTATCTTAGGATTTATCTCTATGAAGTGGCCCATAGTATGAGATGTGTTTTCTATTTTGTTTATATGGGATACTGCTCCCCGGCTAGACTAGGTAGGGTGCAATCAATATTTGTGAAAAAATTGAAGTCATCATGTCGTTCACTCCTTCTGTATGAGTCAATATGTGTGGTATGATATTTACTATTGCAATGAGATCCAAGGTTCTCCCATCACGAGAAACAAAGAGTATTAATGTCACTTTTATATTAATTTTTACATCATTTTTTAAATGGCGTTGAATCCTATGACATAAAAAATATGAATTTTGATGTTAGTTTTTGTAATCTAATGTAATAATGGATTGACATGTATATATTTATATTTTTTATTGGAAAAGCGACACATAAAATTCCCATCGGTATCATTTTTTGTTTATTTTAAATAAACCATGGCCAAAAGTATTAAAAAGTTTGGATTATTTTTTTTAATATAATTCCAATGAATAAATCTTTACAAAAAGATTTTATAGAATTTCAAAATATTAGATTTGATAGGTCGTGGAGTCAAGATGTATTTACAGATCAACAGTTTTGACTATCGAAAGTTGAATATCACATAGTTGCTATATATAAAACTCGTTTTAACGAATACATGATAAACATGATTGAAAATTACATACACTCTTGAAATAAAAAAAACTTAAGTCTTCAGACATATTCCAATTAATTTATAAATTTCCTTAAAAATGATATATTATTTATCATCATATCACTTATTTTTATGGTAGAACTCATGCATTAGGGAAAATGGTTATCAATAATAAAATTTCCACCATGGTTGGTAATTTTCATCCATATATTTTATATTTTTATCCTGGTTGTAATAATGACTTGACATTAAAAAAAAAATTATTTAGATGTTTAGAAGTAAATGAAAAACATAATAGAGAATTTATATGATTAGAATAGATATCATGTTCAAATCATCGATTGAAGCCTCCGAGAATACTTGATTAAATCGAGGAGGTCTAAAATAAAAAATGAAAGGGAAAATGGATTAATATAGTAAATGAAGACATATTCACAAATGTTTAATTAAAACTCAAATGAGATTTAAAACATTGAAACATTCCTTGTGAACAAAATTGAAATAATAATCTCATGTATTTTCGGGTAATGTTTAAAATCGGGTTTCATTACAAATGTGGAAGAAGTCAATTTAGATTAGTTTTTTGGCATCCGTTTTTATCAAAACAAACCCAAAAAAATTCCCAATCATAAACTTTTTGTTCTCAATTTTTGTAAAAAATTAAACTCCAAAAGTAAAATAATTTTTTTGAATTTTTTTTAGGAATAAAGGTCCCCAAAAATAGAAATATATATTTTATAATGTTTTAGATATTTTCATAAGCTTAAAATTTACTGGTTTGGAGGTCAAATGGGGTTACAGATAAATTGTTTTTCCTCTTGAAGGAGGGAATACTTTAATACTTCTAGAAAATTTCAACTTCTAACATCCAATACATTTAATTCGTAACTCCATTTTAGCTATATGACCTGTAAAATCGATGATTTGGAATAGATATAAAACATAGTAAAAAATGTTAATTATTGCTGTCATTTTTTCTAATAATAGATGCCAAAAATATTTTTTGTATTTTTTCGCATCGTATTTTTATAAAACAGATGCAATAAGTGATATAAATGGGTATTTAGGGAACCCGTTTTCTAAAAATCAATGTCAAAAATATATAAAAATATATTTTCCAATGGAATATAAGAAACCGATTTCATATTTTCGATGCTAAAGATCATTTTTAACTATTTCAAGTTCTTTGTCACATAGTTGCAAATTTTGGATTATTAGGATGAATTCTTGATAGTTATTTTAGGTTTTATATTATTTTAAATTTTAATTATTACGAGATCATTGATGTTTCTGTCTTTTTTGGTGTACTTATTTTATTATGTGGTGATTTGATTTTTGGTGGTTTATGATAAAAAGTTGGAAAATTTTTGACACTCACATTCCTTCTTTTTAAATGAAATATTCATCATAATCCTTATAAATGATAATGTAAGCAAATTGGCGATGAAATATGGATTTGAATTGAGTAAGTGAAATACATTGTCCTTCATTCAGTGGAAAATGTGTGAAAACCCCTTGTTTTGTATATTGTATTTCAAACTTGAATTTAATGATTCTGTTATTTTGATGGAACATTATTGGTAATAGATTTTTTCGGGGACAAACAATGAGTTTTAATACTCACAGTTATAGTTATTTCTTATTTTTAGCATGTGGTGTAGGATCCATAATTGTTTTGATCAACCATGAATATGTCTATTTTTTTGTATTGTAGAGTGAACATTGAGGTAACAAGGAGATATTTTTATCATCAGGGTCTGTTTGGGTTTTGTTATTTGATTTGTCATATTTTCTTCTTCTTTATAAATAATGCTCATTTTGGTAATTGTATTTATCTTCCAACTAGTGTGTTTATTTTCCAATTTTCATTTCATTTATATTCATTGAAATCATTCCCATGTTTTCTTTATTGATGCCCTAACAAAAGTTTCCAGACCAGTAGGATTGGGAAGCCTCTCCGGGCATGTCATACGCCATCTTGGGTGACTAGTTCGGGGTCAAATTGGTTTGGTTAATGACAATTAAAAAATTACATTACTAAAATTCAAGAAAATACTTATTTTTAAGCGTAGATTTACCTTTCATGGAGGAAGAATACAAAAATCATAAAATTCAATTTGAGACACCTCAAGTCAACGTAAAATAGATATTTTCTCCAAATATATGGAACACATATTTTAAAATCCAAAAAAATTATATGATCACAAAACACAATTCCAATAATGTAAATTCAATGCATCTCTTTTTAATTCAGTAATAATTTTTTAACCTAACCTTTACTGATTAAAAGTGGAATTATTTGGAATCATTGGACTATTGTGTCTAAAATAACTATAAATAAATTATATTAAATATTTATCATCCATTTATTTATGAATGGTAATTAATTTACATTCCTTAAACTTCATATCATTTCTTTTTATTATAATAAATTTATTTATTATATTGGGATGGGGGAAATTTACTATAAGTGATACTCAACACTACTAAATATTCTAGCAAGGTCAGAGATTTTTTTATTAGAACTATGTATAATGGGGAAATAAAATTATCACCATTATCAATACTAGATAAAAGCATCGAAAAAGGTCCATACATTTTCAGCGATTGTTTAGTCGTTGATAAAGTAAAACATTAACAGCTCTATTCTTAGCAATGATAAATTATTTTAAAAAAATATATACCTAATATATATATATATATATAATATTTATATTCAAAAATAATTTTTATTTAAATTAATTAAAAAGCATGTGTTTATAATAATATAAATGTGATATATTAATATTTTTTAATAAGTCAATTATATATATTGTTTAAATTTTTTTAAGATTACAAATTAAAATATATATATATATATGTAAAATTATATAATTAAAAAATAAAAATAAATAATTTATTTTTTAAAATAAAGAATATAATTATTTTTTTATATTATATATTTATAATTATATATTTATAGTCACATATAAATAAATTTTCAATAATTTAATTTATAATTATAATTATAAATAAATAAATATATGTTATTAAATAAATATATGCCTCTAATGAATTTGGTCAGTAAATAAATAAAAATATATATATATGTATATATATATATATATATCTCAAAAGATAATGATGATATTAATGGACATTATTGTCATTATTTAGGATCATACATTGATGTGTACATATAATGGACGTTATATGATCATATGTTAATTTGCGACATGATTATGGGTTTCTATGTTTCAAATTAAGATTACCTATATTATTATTATGAAGCATGTATATGTTATGTATTCATCATTATAATGTCCATTTATACATTTACAAACATATTATTCATTATTTCAATATATGTGATGAATTATATTTTATGATATCTATACATTACGAGTTATATGATTTATTCATGTTATACCTATGAATGTACTATGTAATCATAAATAATTTTAAAATTAAAACAATTTTTTAATTAAATATATATATATATATTTAAATAGTTATAATAATACAATAAACATATTTATTTTTTTATAATTTTATTAGTACATAATTATTTTAATATATTTATAAATATATAAAAAATTATAAATATTTAAAAAATTAATTAAAATTATAAATCAATATATACATGTTTTAATAATTATAAAATTATAATAAATATAATTTCATACATAATTATTAAATTATAAATATATTAAATATATATTTTAATTATATATTTATAAAAAAATATTTATTTATTTTTAATTGTAAATGTAAAGCCTGGACCCTAGTTACCCAGAGTTGATGCATTATTACATAACATTGGCTTGATTACAAGGGATCAAATCCTGAAAGACCGATCAGTTTAGCAGTCTTGGAACTACTAGATATAAATATAAGTTTTACATTGAAATATGAAATGAAAAACAATAATTTTTTTTCTTCTTTTAACACATTAATCTCCCCTAGACTATCATTGTAGGTTAGTTATAATATACTTCTTCACTTCCCAGGAAAAATAAAACATAGAAACGGTTGAGCTCATGTGCACAATAAGGATAACAATATAGAGGAAACATTCATAAATAATCATAATCATTTAAGGAAATGTATAAAACTAAAACACAAACCTTTTATACATAAACATAACTATAATATAGAAAAGATAATTCAAATAATTCTTTTTACTTTTTCACATGGATATTCTACTTGTCAAATAGTCACATATAATATCAATTTTCAATTTCATAATGATAAAATGCATAATGTCGGACACCATAACCCCATAGTCAAGGCCACGTGCCCAGACTAAAAATACGATTTTTTTCATTACATGTTCCAAGACACTAGTTTGTCTCATTATACCTACTGATGCATCGATGAGCTATAATGGGATCTACCCATCACATACTATGTCCAATACATTCCTCATATGTAAATGGTGAAAATAACATAAACATTCATATTAAAACTATCATACAAAATTTCAATACCTTAACCATAAACCATGAATGGTTTAAAAATATCACATCCACAGTAAAAAATATCACAAAACCTTCTATAAAATATAGAATATTGTATCATAATAAATCAACTACAAACAATGGTAAAATTAAAAAAATTGATATTGAAAAAGAAAAAATACAAACTATTTGAGATAAATTTCTCATTCTATTGTGAAATCATGTAAAATAATGTAATTTTAAAAGAAAACATTTATTTTGAAAATATTCTTATAATCTTGTATGGTAAGCATAAAACAAGTTATAATAGTAGAAAATAATTGCACCCATCATATAAGGTAAAAAAAATTCTTTAATTTTGTCTAAATGGTCATAAAGGTCCTTGTTTGGAAAAGACGGAGAGATGCCATTATAAAAAATTTGAAAAATGTAAAACAATGGTACAAATTAATTTAACACATATTCTAGGAAATAGTAAACATGTTTTGAAATATATTTAAAAAAATAGATGTGGATGATAAAGAGGTCTTAGTAGATTATCACATATAAACTACCTCAGATAATAAAGAGATTGTAGAATTAAAACAGAAATTGTACTTACCATTGATTGAGGGTACCTTATCCTCATTTATAATAGATAAATCATTGTTAATAAATTATACCAGTACAACATACATAAACATTATATCATATATGATCTTCTAATATTGCATTGTTAATAATATTTCATAAGTATAATTGTTTCGGTTTATAACAAATCCAATTTTTATTATATTCTTGGTTTGGTAAGACATGTTTTTTATGGATAATATGTATTTGATTTATATCCATAATAATATTATGTTCATAATAATTTTTTTAATCATAAAATGAACACTATTCTGGAATGGTTATGATGGGTAATGAATTCCATCGCGTTCGTCGAGACGGTAATCCATATGTACGCCAGAGAGAAAACATTATTATATTGAAGGTGAAATCATATGTAATTGGATGATATATCATATATAACGGATCATTAACATGCTACATTTATTATTACATCAATTATAATAATTATTATATCCATCCAAATAATGATGTTTTTGAATAACGAAGTACACCACGACGTGGAGACAGTAATCCTTACATACAGACATATAATGTCTTTTCATTCAAAGGATAGATACAATATTGAATATGTTTGTTCCATATTTATAATAACATCATAGAATTTATATGGTATATGAGTTATTATTTTTTTATGTAATGAATAAAGAAAGAGGAAGTGGTTGACGAAATGATCTTTGAAATAGGTGGTGAAATTATTATCTCTTCTTTGGGTGCTTTCTATTGAGTTGATCAAAATGGATCCATATGATGGAATTATGATCAATGTAAGTCCTCTAGGTCAAAGAAAAGGTATTTAGGAGGATATTTGAGTAGGGTTTGGCTGAGCCAAATGGAATTGGATGTGTGATTTTGAGTGAGGGGGAAGTACCCTTTTATAAGATAGGTGAGGGTCACTATTAGAAAATATTGAAATATTATTTTAATATACAATCATAATCAGTTTTTCTGGATCAAAAATTATTAATCTTGGGTATAACATGGGTTTTAGACAAAATAAAATCAACCAATACGTTTTAGACATGTTTAGGTCACCATATTAACCTTATCATTTATATTTAACTCTTAGTTAAATAGTTTATCTTTTACCATATATTCTGGTATTATTATAATAAATGGTTAATAAACATACAATAAAAAATCAAAGAGAACCCCAAGTGGGTCATTATTGATTTATATAACATTTTCTATGTCATTTGGTCAAACCATAGATTTTTAGGAATATTTTATCAGTTAATTATATAGTATTTGTTCTTAAAACTCATTAAGGCCAATTTTGACACTATTTTGGTATTTTGTTATTTTGATAGTAATATAAACATTATCACATCGAAAAAATTATATTTTATAAACCATAAAATGTCATAATAAATTATAAAATTATTGGAATTCATCAGAAGTATCAATTTAAATTTATTTGGATATTTATAGTATCTATTATCGTAATCATTCATTAATAAGGTAATTACTGCATCGTCATTGTGTCATAAATAAACATATTTATTTTCTGTATAAAAATTATAAATAAAATACAATTATGTTGGAAATACTATTTTCTTTATTAGTAATATTTATAGTATATTTTATATTATGTTTATCACAATATTAAAAAAAAATTAGTTATTAAACATTCAATTTAACACTTTTAACTCTTAATTACATAAAATAATTATAAATGTCATAATCTAATAAACGTGGAACAAAAGGAATGTATTTTTTCCTATGATTTATTTTGGTCTAAATACATTTATCCAATAGAATTAAGACATTTTTTAGGGTAATTATAATATCAATTTTAGTTTTAATTACCCTATTTACTTTTTACGATGGTAAATAAACATCAAAAGTTACTACACACCAAAAATAATTTTCATCTTAATGAACATAATTTTAATTATTGTGATTAACCTTGTCTCTCAGATTTTTTAAATTTAATTCATAGAAGTGGTAAAATTATTTTTTATACATATTTGGAAATGCGCATAGATGGTGGGTAAAAGATGGTA
This sequence comes from Viscum album, assembly GCA_963277665.1. Lineage (NCBI taxonomy): Eukaryota > Viridiplantae > Streptophyta > Magnoliopsida > Santalales > Viscaceae > Viscum > Viscum album. The sequence continues at coordinate 1,667,630,423 of OY728137.1, forward strand.
AAAAGACCAATAATGTTTTATATATCTAATATTATTATAAAATGACACCAATAAATTAAATTGAAAATATATAAGTATTATGTATCTCTTTTTTTTAAAAAAATAAAATAAAATAACTAATTATTTAAAATAAATTTCAATTTTAAAAAATAACACATTTCTTTTCAGTATTCAAAAAAATTGAATGTTTTTAATAAAATTCCACAAATTTACCCTCAGTTAATTTTGATATTTTGAATCCAAAAATGAATTCCATTTTTTTAATAACAAAAATTTATAAATTTTCAAAAAGTGGGAATTACTATTCATAATGGAATCATTGAATAGTCGTGGTGTGTGTGAACTCGAAGTTGTACAACACATGCTATTGTATTATTTAAAGAGATGTGTATCGTGGAAGCTTGGGGAATTTCATTTATCCCTCCTAATAATTTCATCATCAAAATTTCTAGAATATTACAATGTAAAGTGATTCATGTGGTTCTTTATCATATGTTGTTAAGGTTCCCATGTTTCATATTGCATCTTATGGTTTCTACATAGAACATTCACTATACGATCGTTCGAGTTCTATACATTTTTTTCTTGAGAATAAAAAATCATGACATCCTCTTCACAATAAGATAGATCAGGTTCATGTTTTATTTCATTATAGGTGAGTACATGTGTTCGGCCAGGTATGTGTTTTCTTAATATTGAAACGTGGAACACATTATTAACATTTTAAACACATGTCGGCATTATGAAATTATAAGCTACAACTACTATTCATTCTAGAATTTTGAAAGGTATTGGGTACCTGAGACTTGATTTATCCTTAAAACTAAATAGTATAACACACTATTCTTGAGATACCTTCAATAAAAAACAGGATCTCCTACATCAAATTCCAAATCCTTCCTTTAGTTATCGACATAGATCTTTTTCCTACATTATGCTACTTTGTTGTGGGTTTGGATAATATTCATCTTTTCCATTTTTTCCTCAATATGTTCTGGGCCTACGAGTTTTGTTTCACCAACATCAACCCAACAAGTTTTTCTGCGACATCAATTTCCAAATAATGCTTCATATGGTTTCATATGAATAATTTAATGGAAGCTACTATTATAGGAAAATTATACCATAGGTAAATATTGATTCAACATATCTTGAAATTCATGTGAGCTTGATCTCAACATGTATTCTATAGTATGAATAGTCTATTCTGATTGACCATCACTTTGAGGGTGGTCGGAAGTCCACAAATGATGTTCAGTATCTGATTCTTTCTGAAGACTTTTTGAGAATCATGATGTAAAACATGGATCACGGTCTGAAAAAATTGACAGAGGTACTTCGAGAAGTATTAAAACTTCACTAATAAATAGTCTTTCTAGACATTCAAGTAGTAAGTCTTATCTTATAGCAAAAAAATGTGCGGACTTGTAAAACGATCAAAAATGACCCATATTGTATCATTCCTTATAGGTGATTTTGGTAGACCCCTGACAATGTCCATCGTAATATCATCTGATTTCCACTCATGTATTGGAAGATGTTGCATGAATCCTCTAGGATGTTGTCTTTGATCCTTCCCCTCTTGAAAAACCATACATCTTTACACATAATCAGTAATCTACCATTTCATGTTTTCCCACCAAAAAAGTTCCTTCCAATCTCTATACATAATAGTTCTACCATAGGGTATAGAGAAATTGTATCTATGAGCATGACCAACAATTCCCTTTATAGATTAGGTATGTCAGGAACACAAATTATCTACCCAAATTTCAAAATTCCATCTTCATATATGATTTCAATCAATCTCCCATTATTAAGAGCCTTAATTTTTTTTGAAACTCCACATCATTAGTGTGAAAACATTTTTTCCTTTCTATTAAAGCTGGATTGGAAACCATATGAAAATGTAATTATGTTTCTCCATCCATGATTATTCCCATATCCATCTTTAATATAACCATGAACATATTATTACTTTTAACTCCCATCTTTTTCAATACTCCATGATCCTTTATACTCAAATCATCCACCACATTATTTTCCTTCTCTTGTGGTAGTGTATAGTGAAATAATAATTTTTGTTTACTTGAAGCCATTCTCTTTTCCTCATGGTGACTTCTTTTTGTGGGAAAATATACTTCTCACTATTGTTATCAGAATATATATCTCAAATTTTTCACCAAAGAGAGTGTGCCTCCATATAATCAAAGCCAATATTACATCTCATAATTCAAGATCATTGGTGGGATAGTTTTTTTCATGAATAATTAGATATCATGTAAAATATGCAATAACTGAATTAGTTGCATAAGAACACAACTAGGTCCTTTCATTAATGAATAACTATAAATAAAAAACCCATCATTCCCTGATGGTATAGTCATGATAAAAGCATTGGAAAATATTCTATTTAGTTCTTCAAAACATTATTCAAACTCTTTTTTCCAAACAAATTTTTCCCATTTTCCTGTGAGCATGGTTAATGGGTTTTCCAATTGAGATAATTCTAGACGAAACGCCAATAATAACCTTTTAAAACAATAAAAATATGTACATTTATTATACTCATCGGTGCTGGACATTCATGTATTACACTTGTCTTATAAGGATAAAAATAGATTCTATCATTATAGACTATACGGCGAAGAAAATAAATTTCATGAAGGCTAAATTCACACATGCTAAACATCCCATATAATTGTTTGTTCTGAGGGTTTTCAGAATAGATTGGAAGAGATTTTTTTGATCTTTGTAAACTTTCGAGTATACAAAGATATCATCAATAAATAGCACTATAAAAGAATCATGATATTCCTAGAAGAATCTATTAATTAGATTCATGAAAATATATGGTGAATTAGTCAGTTCAAAAGGCATTACTGTAAACATGTAATGCCCATTCATTGTCCAAAATGTTGTCTTAGAAATGTCTTCCTTTAGCACACACAACTGATGATATCTAGAACAGAGGTATATCTTTGAAAATTATTGATCACCATTATGTTGATCGAATAAATCCTCAATGAGTGGTAGGGGATACTTTCTATTTATTGTTATAGAATTGTTCTCCCAGTAGTCAATGCACAGCCTCATAGATCTATCTTTATTTTTAACCAAAAGAACATGAGATTTCCATGGAGAAACACTAGGGAGAGTAAATAATTTAGTACTCAATTCCTCTAGATGTTTCTTTAGTTCCACAAATTTCACAGCAGCCATTCTATAAGGGGTATTCAATATGTGCCTTGTACAAGGAATTAAATCATTGTAGAATTCAATTTCTCATTCTAGAGGATGTCCATGTAAATCATTTGGAATCGCATTGTCATATTCTTATACAATATGTATTTTATATATTCAAACATTATTTTCCTCACCCATATTTATTTCATTATCACCCTCCCCAATAGTTGAATTTGGTAAATCTAGTGGGGGTCGATCTAGATAATAATTATAAGGTGATGTTTCTTTTCAAAAGATATGGGACTCTATACCATCCTCGATAGTTGAAACCTCCTTCTTCTTACAAAAAAATTTGCATCATGGTCTGAAATGCAATCCATAATGAGGGTTATATCAAATTCAATAATAGGTATGATGATGAAATTAGCAGATAAAGAACATTTATATGATCTCATGGGGACTGATTGGCTATACTTTGTTGCAATTATACCTATATTAGAGGTTTTGACTAAAAACACCCTTGTGAAATAAATTTGGAGGTATCAAATTTTCTTAGAAATCTAGGAACATATGAATCAATTCAAAATCAATAATCAAATATAGAAATGGATAAATTAAAAGATACCTTTAAATTACCTTCCACATCGTCATTCAGTGCTTCAACCTCAGCAATATGAATCACATAAGCATTGTATTTCTCCCTTGGCCTTTTTTTGAGGTATGTTTTAGGGTCACATAGGATATTAATTTTCATAATTCCCCATTTCTCTACAATTGTATCATTCAAAATTGACAACCACTTTCTTTCCCGTGAAATCACGAGCGTGGTGGCCTTTTTAACACAGTTCTAACTGAATTTCATTCCGTTCAAGAATGTACTAGGGAGTTTCTTCCCGAATTTACCACAGGATGGAAATTAATCTTTTTTCTTCTTCTCATTATTTTAATTTTTGGAGTGTTCAATAGATCTCTTCGTCTCATGATTTTCATTGTAGTCATAATACAAAGAGAATACATTTTCTATCATGGTAGCACAAGAGGAAATATAATCGTATGATGAGAAGTATTTTGAGACGAATGCCTGAGAGAGAAATAGTTTTAAGCCAACCATGACTTGATCAATCGTACTATTTGGGTTAAATATAAAATCTCATGAACTCTTCGCTAACCATGTAATGTTATCCTCATACTTTCTGACATTCTCATCCTCTATTTTCCTTAGACATAGAAACTGGCTTTCCATATCTGGTTGATGGTCACATGGAATGTATTTTTATAAGAAAATATCTTGAAAGTCCCTCTATTATATATTTTAAACTACTTTATCCTCTTTTGTGTTTTTAATTAATGAAAACTATTTATCTGCATCTCCCGTGAGGAGATAAACTTCCAGGAAAACATTTTCCCATTTGCTACTCCGCAAAGCATGAAATATTTTCACTAACGGACATATCCATTACTTAAAAAAACTGGATTTTTCATCTCATTTATTGTTGGTGGATGTGGCCTCATGAAGAAGTCTAACATTTATCCTCCGCATTATGGATCAGAGTGTTCCATTCGGGTAAGGTTATAATTCCTAACTAGATATAGTTGTCCAAGTATGAATGTTAAACTTATCATCACTAGTTTCATCCCTAGCCCCACTATAATTATATTGTGTAGTAGAAAAATCCCTATATAGATTATGTGCATTGATATAGTTTCCATTCCTTCAACTATCTGCAGTTTCTAAATTATTGCATACAGTAGATTAGTTTATGAATCACAATACATAATTCCAATATTGTAAAATATTTAACATAAATTGAATAGTTTATGGATATAATACTTAATCATAACAAATTTTTCATTGAGGTTGTATATACTAATAAATTGTATATAAAGGTTGGTAAAGAAAATGTAAATTATCCTATGCATATCCTATGAGAGTGTTATAACCAAGACTGCAGTGAGGACCATTGTCGTGTAGTAGGATACCCTTAGTGATGCCTCAAACTCCTTTTTCTGAGTTTTAACACCTAGGAAGATCTGTTCCAGAGCCGCCTCTACCTACACTTATCCAGACAGGGGTGTATTGCATGTAAAACTCAAAAAATATCTATATTACCAAAATTAATGGATGTTTTTCTATACTAATCCTCAAGGACTATATTAGGGTAATTTTCTCTAATTTGTGTTTTTTAAATATATCTTCAAATGTTTTTACTATATTTCTTCGGATACCAACTGTAATGTGCCGACACTAGTTACCTAGAGTCGGTGCATTATTACATATGAATGGGAGTTTCATAAGGGATCAAATACCGAAGGACCGATATGTTTAGTTGCATTTTAAGTACTGGATAAAAACATATGTTTTACATAACATTATGAAATGAAAAAAAAACATTGTGTATCCTTTTTACACATTAATATACATTAGACTATCCCTACCAGCCAGTCATAATATACATCTTAAAATCCTAGGAAAAATGAAACCTAGTATGGGTTGAGCTCATGTGATCAGTAAGGATAACAATAGAGAGGAAAAATTCCTAAATAAGCCTAAACATTTAAGGAAATGTATAAGACTAACACATGATCTATTTAAACATAAAAATCAGAATAATATGGCAATGATAAATTATATAATTCCATTTACATATTCAAATGGAAATTCAACTAGATTAATATTCAGATTTAAAATCAATAGCTTATTTCTTAAAGGTGTAATGCATAATGTCAGACATCATAACCACATAGTGAAGGCCTCGTTCCAAGAGTAAAAAAAGATTTTTTTCAGGCCTAGTGACAATACCCTAGTTTGTATCATCAGTGCTACCGATGCATTAAAACGTTATATTTGGCTCCAACAGTAGCTTACTATGTCCAATAAATTCTTCATATGAAAATTTTAAAACATAAGAATATCATTTGTATTAAAACTACCATACGAAATGTAAATAATTTAACTATAAACCATTAATATTATGAATACATCATGTCCATATTCAAATATACAAAAAATCGTTAGTAGAATAGATAAAATCATAACAAAGTATATCAACATCAAACAAGTGTAAAATTCTATCAAAGGATATTGACATAGATGAAATCAATACTATTAGAGGGAAATTTCACTTTCTATTTTGAAATCATAAAAAATTCTTGTAATTTTAAAAGGAAACATTTATTTTTAAAATATGCTTATAATCTTGTAAGGGATGCTTCAATGGTTTTATAACGGCATAAAATTGCTGCACCCACAATATGAGTTAAAATAAATATTTTTTCCTAAATTTTATAGAAAAGGTGGTAAAGGACCTTGTCTGGAAAACGATAGAAAAATTACTCTATAAACATTTTTTAAAATTCAAAAAAGGTTATAAATGACTTATTATTTAGTCTAGGAAATTGTAAAATTTTTTTGAAAATTTTTTCTAGAAACACGAATGTGAGTGAAAAAGAGGTCCAAATAGCTACAAACGTAAAAACAACTTCGGATAATAAAAATATTGAAGAATTAACCCTTGACATGTACTTTTCATTGATTGAGGGTATTCTAGCATCGTGTATAATAGATAAATCATTTTTATTGAATTATACAGGAACCACATACATTAATATGATATCATATATGATCATTGAATATTTCATTGTAAATAATATTTCAGTAGTATCATTGTTTCAGGTGTAAAGTGATTCAGTTACCTTTATATGCTTGGTTACGTAATCCATGTCTATTATGGATAGGATTTATTTGATTCATATATAGAATAATATTATGTTATTAAATGTTGTTTTTAATCATAAAATGAATATTAATCTATAATGATAAGGATGGGGAATGAATTTCATCGGTTTCGTGGAGATGGTAATCTGTACCTATGCACGAGTGACAATATCATTCTATTGATGGTGAAATATTATGTAATTGGACTTTATATCATATATAATTAAAACATGAAATGTTATATTTATAATTTAAATTAGTTATAGTCGTTATTAAACCCATTCCAATAATGAACTGTTTGAATAACAAACACCAACATGACGCGGAGTCGGTAAGCTGTACATATGAATGAATTATGACATGTCATTTATTGGATAGATATAATAATGAATTTGGTTGTAATATATTTATTATAACATCACCGTATGTATAAGGTACTTAGGTTATTTTTTGTAAGGGAAACAACAATGAAAGGGGAAGTGGAAGAAACAAATAACTTTGAAAGATGTAGTGAAATTATTACCTTTTCTTTGGTGTTTCCTTTTGAGTTGATCAAAAGGGCTCCTTAGGGTATATTTATAATCAATTTAAGGCCGATAGGTCAATCTGAGGGTAGTTGACAAGACATTTGAGTAGGGTTTGGAAAATACAAATGGCGTTGGAGGTGTGATTTTGAGAGAAGGGGAAATACATTTTTATAAGATAGGTGAGGGTCACTTTAGGAAAAGTTTGAAATATAAATTTTTTATACAATCATATATATATTATAATGGATCAAAAATGATTTATTTAAATTCAATAATGAGGATGGTTTGAGAAAATTCCAAAAAAAAATTATACAGGTTTTAGTCACTTTATTAACCTTATCATTTAGATTTATCTCTTAGTTAAATAGTATAGCATTTACCGTGTATTCTTGTATTATTATAATAAGTGGTTAGTATACATACTATAAAAAGCCATGAAATTTTCAAGTGGTTAATTATTGAAATATCTAACCTTATCTATGTCCTTTGACTAAACCCAAGATTATTAGGAATATAATATACAATAGTAATGTAGTATTTGTTTTAAAAACACATTTATGTCAATTTTGACACTATTTGGTATTTTGTTTTTGTGAAGGTCATAACAACATTATCACATCAAAAAAAATTATTTAATCATCCCTAAAATGACATATTAACTATGAAAATAGTGGAATTAATCTGAAACCACGATTTACATTTAATTGTATATTTATAATATCAATTATTTTATTTATTCATTAATAAGGTAATTATTGTATCATCACTAAGTCATAAATAAATTTAATAATGTAAATTCTAAAAATTAAAAATAAAATTACCATTGTTTAGGAAATATTTTTATTTTTATAATTAATATATTTAGTCAAATTTATCTCACGTATAACCCTATATTAAAAATTGGTTTATTTATTAAAATTCGAATTTTAAACTTTTAACTCTTCCTTAAATAAAATATTAATAAATTTCATTATCTAATCCATGTAGAACAAAAGGATCATATTTTATTCCTAATTATTATTTTGGTCTAATAAACTTATCCAATAGAATTTGGACATGATTTAGTGTAATTGATATACAATTTTTACATTTAATTACCCTATTTACTTTTAACCATTGTAAATAAAAGTAAAAATTTAATATTCACCAAATATTTTTTTCATCTTGTTGAACCAAATTTTAAATACTGATGTCAATTCTGTGTCTTCAATATTTTAAAATCTAATACATAAAGGAGGTAAAATTATTTTTTCTACAAATTTGCAATTACACCTTGAAGGTGGGTAATAAACGGTAAAAATTAAATAAAAATTTATATATCTAATATTGTTATAAAATGACTTCAATGAATTACATTGAACATATATAGGTATTATATATCTATTTATTCCTAAAATAAATTTAAATAAAATATGTAATTTTTTAAATAAAAATACGGTTATAAACAATAACGCAATGTTTTTCATTTATCATAAAAAATTTAAAGCATTCAGAACAATTCAAAAATTTCTCCCTAAGATAATTTTGATATTCTTGAATCAAAAAATGATTCCCATTTTTAAAAAAATTATAATTTATAAAAATTTCAAAAAGTGGGTATTACTATTCATAACTGCTAGTTTGATTGGTCGTGGTGTGATTGAACTCCATAATGCGTACAATGAAAGTTATTGTATTATTCAAAGAGAATTTTATCTTGGAAGCTTTGGGTGTTACAATAAAACTCTAATAATTATAATAATTATAATTTTATAATAATAAATATATACCTTTATATAATAGCTATAAAAAATATATATTTTTTTATATAAATAATTTAAAAATGATATGAAATGTATACTTCTTATATTTTTATAGTTAATTAATTAAATATATTTTTTTGTTATAATTAGTAAAATAAATTAATATTCATTTATATATCATTATAAAATTATAATAAATATATTTATTTTAAATTTAAAATAAAAAATTTATTACTTATAGTTAAAGTTATAAATAATGAAATATAATTATTAATAGTTATAAAATTATAATAAATATAATTTTAATATTTAATATTTTATTATTATTTTTAATATTTAACTATAATAATTTTATTTAATGAATATATTTCTTATATTATTATATTATAAAAATAAATAAATTTTAATTTATTATTATAACTATATTTAAATACATATTTATTTTTAATTATAGAACATTAATAAATATATTTATTATATTTTTAATATTATAAATATATAATAAATAAATATTTAGTACAAATATATTATCATAAATAAATATAATTTTTAATATTTATAATTTTATAATTATATTTATTTATTTGAATATATAAAAAAATTTATTAATATAATTATTATAAATATTTTCAAATATATATATATATATTGTTATAATTATAAATAAATTATAATATATTTATTATATAAATAATTTAACCATTATATATAATCTTATAAATAAATTATTATGATTATACCAATATGAGTGCTTCATGAGTGCTGGTAAAGATAGAATTTTATTAGTGCTGAAAAAGTGCACATAAAATGTGTCTTTATCATCACTGAAATTTTAGTGCTAATAAAGAAAAACAATTTGCGATTTTCTATCATCGGTTAAAATAATTTTTAATCAGTGCTACAAAATACTGATAAATGTCAGTTTTATCAGCGCATTCTGTTTTTTTTTATAAAAAACTAACAATTAAGGATCTTTGTTATATAGTATTGATAAAAGAATTAATTAATTTCTTAATAGAACCATATCATGATGTATCTCTCTCTCTCACCATCAAGAATTCATTGAACCCTACCTTTGCCTTGCCACCACTCTCGCCACTGCTCTCGCCACCACTCTCGTTGCCACTCAACATCTGCTCTCACAGCCAATCCCACCACCTATCTCACCATCACCACCCACATTCCTACCACTCTAGTCGTCTCTATCACCATTGATGATATCATTGATCCTTTCATTTCCACCGCTCTCACCAATTCTCTCACTGTCACCTCTCTCACTACCCCTACGCTCGCAGCCTCCACAAGAGTCTCATCTCTCACGGCCACCTCTCTTTACACCTATCTAAGCACCACAATTCCCACTACCACCCTCACCACCACCTATCTTACCGCTACTCTATCCACTACCGCTACTCTTACCACCACATTCTCAATATTTTTTCAATAAATATATTTTCTATTGTTATTATTAGAATCATTGTTACAACACAATTGTTCGATACATGATTGGTTATTAGTATGTATATTCATTTACCTTCACATCATTACATATAACTAATATTACATTTTCACATATGTTAAGGACTCATCGATGATGTCCTATTAGGTTTATACTCAAACCCAATATACGCAATTCATTTATCATACATTATATATGATCAGGTATCTATGTAATGGATAGAGGAAAGTGATGGGATGCAAATCAGATTAGAGTTAAGAAAAAAGTATGGTACCAAGATAGGCTTTATAGAACTTCTTAAATATTTGATAATTTTTTTGGTTGTATTGGTTTTTCTTTCTAAACATGAACTCTAGTAGTCTGTAGAGTATTATTGTATGACATAACATAAATACTATTATGGAATATATACATGTTATCATCCCATATGTAGTTATGTGGGATATTTTCATCGGTGTATATATATGTAAAAAAGTTATAGGGTATCCATGAAACTCTATACCCTCCAATTTATTATAAAGCCTCTTGTACACATAAAGGTATTCATGAGGTTATGTAGAATGTTGGCACAATGTCCCAGACCTTGGTGTGGGTGTCACATGTTTTTCTAAAATTAAATTCCCATAAATCTAATTGTTAACTTGTTAATTATTAACTAGAATAAATCCATTAATAATCATTCTAATTGATATTTATATAAATGATAAATTTATATCCAATATACGGATTAATAATAATCGTACATGTTTTACTAGTAGGGTGGAAAGATTAAATAATCCTCAACCATACTGAAAGACTAGTTATAATCCCACCAAAATTAAAAATTTTGGACACTATCTTATTGGATATTTCATAGAAATATATTTTTACATTGTCCTTTTCAAAATATAATTAAAATTTTAATGATAATTATATATCCTTATACATTATTAAGTGATACTTGATGTTGTTATTATTTTATCTTGAATATTTTATTGGGTTATCTTATAAATTAATAGTTCTTTATTATCACATCTAATCACTAATGGATATTCCACATAAAATCTCATTTCCCCATTCTGATAATTAATCACTATCATTTTTAGTGTAATCTGATTTATGTAAAAAAAATTATCCAAATATGTGCTAAATATAATTTAATATTATTTTTATTATTCATTGAAATGTGTCTTAATCCAATAAACACAAAACTTCTTGAATTTGATTTATTATCATCAACGATACTCAAAAAATCAATATCTATGTTTCCATATGATTATAGTTGTCTATTTTTCATATTCACAATACCAGAGTCAAGTGTTCTTTCCACACACGTAAATTTTCATTCAGATTGTAAATTTTTATTTTACATTAGACAACATTAGAATATAGTATCGGTTTTCTATTTATATATAATATTTGGATATATAGTTATCAATTATTGAACATTTACTTTCATTGATAGCCTTACCATCATGATATTCTATCAACTTAATTAATATTAAAATATGATTTGACACATTCAAATAATATTATTTGTCAAATTATTTCAAATCCCAATGGTTATATTATAATGGAATATTGATGATTTATATTATCATCAGTATTATGTAAACCCAAAAAAAATTCATTTCAATAAGAAATTACATGTAATATATTATTTTCATTTGATGAAAACATTCCACATAAACATGATATTTTTTAAAATATATTTTTTCATCAACATATACAATTAGAATTTGTGACATTGTGTTTTAACCCTTTAAATGTAATTTACATTTGTCCATGGATTTCATTAAAAATTATTATTAACAATAAAAAAATTTATAAATAATAAACAACGGTTGGATTAATAAATAAAGGTAATTTTTAACATTTTTATGTGGTTTCAATTTCTATCAAGAACAGAAAGTTCTATTTACTCAGTGTAAACACCCACGTCAAGATCAATATTTACAAATAAATAAATTATATCCATTTATAATAATATTATACCATATTTTCAGTTACTTTTGAATAATTATTCATATTATTTTCAACTCTTATATATGATATATTATTTAGTTAAATTATTCTACTATAACAAGCTAATATCATTTACAAAAAAACTGGCCATTGTGCCTTTAAAATTTGAAAACCTCTTTTAGTTTTTGGTTAAAATATAATTTATCCCCAATGTGTTCTTTTAAATATCATTAGTCAAATTTATTAGTTATATTTATCTTTAAATTCATTACCTAAATCATGCCTTTTTCATAAATATATTATTATGTATATATTGATTTATCTTAAGAATTTAAGGAACTATGATATCGTATATTTATTATTCACAAATTTATCACAACATTATTATTATTTTCAATAATATTTTTGGTATCCAAAAGATTCATAATACATAAATTTATTTTAATATACATAAATTCATAATTCATGTCATAAAAATATTATGAATATATATCATCATTGTTAACTTATAATTGCATATCATTATGTATATATTATTCAACAAGTATTTTTTCAGAGGTGTAATCAATATCATGTTATTATTGATGGCCAAAATCACCATAAAAAATTCATTATCATTAAATTATCATTTTGAACTAATAATTTCATTTTTATATGGAAAAATAATCTGTTGTAACGGTATATCCAAATCTAATGTTATATATATAAATATACCAATAATAAATTAAATTATCATTAATTATAGAAACCATTAATAAAATATTAGGATCAATTTATTTTTTGGAAATGAAAAATATTACATCATCGCCATGTCCAATATCATGAAATGTTAATCAAATCCATCATCATAAATCACTGAGATGTTTAATTGACCCTTATTCATATGTATGATCACCTAAACAAAGAAATAAATGAAATGATGTGATAAAAATCATATTCTGGGGTATGAAATGGAAATATGTGGAACATATTAAATTATCATTTCCATAAATATGATGTCATATCATATCCGAAAATAACCATTGACATCATCATTTTTATAATTATATAATAATGTGATACAAATTATGGGAACTATATAATGTGATTTGGATATTATATTGCTGTTTAGTTCCAAGATATCATTGGGTATATGAGTCATTTCAAAAAATGTTTTTTTTTTGTAATTTATAGAGATTTTCAACATAAGAAATAATGATTCATCATAAAAAATATTCAGAGATTAATTCCCAGACATCATAACATAATAGACAAAGATGGAAGTATCACACCATGAACAATAATACATGAAATAATATTTTTATTATGTCTATCCATAATATTGTTAATAAATCCATCTAAATTATAGCATCCCGCCTTTTTATCACATAAACATTCATTATATTTTACAAAACTGAGGGTCTTTAAGGTTTAGTGTCTTGGAAACCAGGAACTTTAAACATGAAAACATAAAAAATTATTCTAAAACACTTGAAAGGCTTCTCCTCATGTTCATCCTAGGTTCATTACTGCATCACATAACCTGGGGACATACATCAGAAGAACGGGTGAGCAAAAAGCCCAGTAAGGGAAACAAAAGAAACATTTTACATGTGAACTTGAGATACTTCAATAAGGACATGAAAAGAACTTTAGGGAATGAGAATGAAATCATGAGGCATATCTGTTTCCCGCTTTCCAAAGGTGGGAGGCATTCGCTCCTTATTCAGGGACGCCTTCTCCTTGATCGAAATGGGATGATGGGATGTCGGTTCTTCCTCCTGCGGATTCCTCCTCAGAACTCGTCACCTAGTCCGAGTCTCCCTTATAGATTTAATACGTAGTTCGTGAAACTCCTCCCAGTGCCATGTTTCCATGGGCACCGGTTAATTACACTACTTCTGTCGGGACATTCCAAAGGGTCCAGTCAGGGCAACAACCTTTAGTCAGGGGAGTAGTCACGTTGAGGCATCAGTAGCATGTCTGGATGTTGGGGTACTTGGCATGTCTGTCTGTTATCCCTGACCACAAGGCTTCTCGAGGGCGTGGAAGCCCGAGGCATCCCACATCGAGCACGGGGAATTAAATGTCATAGACACATATCTGAGGTTTTCCTCAGCTTCCCGTGCTCAACACAGGGTATGCCGTAAGTTTAACATCCAACGGAGACGGATCAACCCAACCAGAGCATTAGCTAGGATAGATATGATTGAGAGATCCTCCTTGAAGGGATGTCGATACCAGGGCCAACCCATGGGCGACTGTGAAGAAGAGCGTACCGACATGGTCTCACCAGGATAAGATGGTCCGGGTGAGAATCGGAACGGGTGGTGGGTTGATGAATGGAGTTGAAGGAGAGTGAAATGGGACCATCGCAGGGGCGATAGTAAAGTTGGGCTTGAGCCTTGACGAGGCTTCCTACGTATCCCCGTGGCAGGGAATCAAAGTCCGCGTAGTTCGGGACGACGTCAATAAACTGACATGAAGGTAGACACGTGGGTCCACTAGTGGTGGGCTTGAACATTGGGAAGGCTTCCTACGTACCATGCCTTGACATGGATCAAAGACCTCGTAGTTCAGGAAGGATGGGTCGCAATGGCTTACCACTGGACCAGAATGGGACCCGACGTGAATGGATGATGGGTGGGCTTGAACCTCGTAGAGGCTTCCTACATACCATGCCTTTACATGGATCAAAGACCTCGTAGTTCAAAGAGATTGGTTTTGTCGGTGAACCGACGTGAAAGTAGACCCGAGGGTCCACTATTGGTGGGCTTGAACCTCGTGAAGGCTTCCTACGTACCATGCCTTGACATGGATCAAAGACCTCGTAGTTCAAGAGGTGGGTGGGTCGCAATGGCTTACCACTAGACCAGAGTGCAGTTTAACGTCGTGCTGGATGGGGGTGAAACCCGACGTGAAAGATGGATGGGCTTGAACCTCATAGAGGCTTCCTACGTACTATGCCTTGACATGGATCAAAGACCTCGTAGTTCACGGGAACGCGCAGTTTAACGTCATGCGGGACGAGAATGAGACCCGACGTGGAAGAACGACGGGTGGGCTTGAACCTCGTGGAGGCTTCCTACGTACCATGCCTTGACATGGATCAAAGACCTCGTAGTTCATGGGATGGGTGGGTCGCAATGGCTTACCACTGGACCGGAGTGCAGTTTAACGTCGTGATGGATGGGGGTGAAACCCGGCGTGAAAGACGGGTGGGCTTGAACCTCATAGAGGCTTCCTACGTACCATGCCTTGACATGGATCAAAGACCTCGTAGTTCACGGGGAATGAGTCCGTCGGTGAACTGATGAGAAAGTAGACCCGGGGGTCCACTATTGGTGGTCTTGAACCTCGTGAAGGCTTCCTACGTACCATGCCTTGACATGGATCAAAGTCCACGTTTTTTGGAAGGGAACGCGCAGTTTAACATCATGCTGGACGAGAATGAGACCCGACTTGGAAGAACGACGGGTGGGCTTGAACCTCGTGGAGGCTTCCTACGTACCATGCCTTGACATGGATCAAAGACCTTGTAGTTCCCCGGATATTCGGGGTCAGGGTCGGTGCTCACTCTAAGCACACGTGAGTCATGCTCGGTGTGAGAAACAAGAGGTTGCAAGGACCTGACGATCACGTCGCGAAGGGTGCGTCCGTGAGAAGCGAAGAGGGGCTTACGCGTTGAGCGGCCCATGGTGTTGGGACTTAATCCAGGATGGAGGCCCATGGCGCGACAGAACGCGAGAAAGATGGACCTTGGTCCGACGATGGGAGGTGCCTCGTTCCCTATCATACCCTCCACTGACCTTGGTAGTGGGGAAGTACGGAGATGCAGAGGTGCAGCCATCCGTTGAGGGGGCTAGGGTCGCCCATCTCTTACAAACATACGCCACTCCGACAAGGAGGATCTCATTCCTTGTGAAGAAGAGTTCCATTCCCGTGGAGACGAGTGGTGTAAAAAATGATCGAGCTGGGGGGACTCTTCGCGAGGGGCACGAGGTCGGATCACAGTTTAACGTTATGTGTTGAGGACGTGGTGCTTGGCAGTTTAACATCCTGCAGCTCGGACGAGGTGGGTTCACTCCACACCCCTAGGACTTACATAACCGGTACCCTCTGGTCCTTGGGGAAGGGAAGGTACCGGTAAGGCCATGGTTAAGGTGGGCCGTGGAACGAACCATCGAGGGGTCCACGTTAGCATGGCTATGCAAAGAAGCAATAGCCATTAGCGTGCCTATGTGAAGAAGCATTAGGCGAAGCAACGCTATGGGTGGTATTGTCCATGGGACTTTGAAATCACTTCGTGCAAACCTGGAGGGTCGCACGGGCAGAGGAATCGCTAAGCAGAGGAGTGTGCTTTGCGAAGTGGAGTGCCTTGGCCTTAGCATGGGGCATAGGTGTGAGTGGAAGGTGCTTCGCGAAGTGCAACAGTGTTCGCGGAGCACTGCCTCGGGAAGAAGGGGTGCCTCGCGAAGCAGGGTCCTGCGAAGTAGTGTGCTTCGTGATGCATAGTGATCCTGCCTTGGCATAGGGATCACTAGCATGGGTTGGGTGTTTCGCGAAGAATAAACGCTCCGTGGCTGCCTGGGTTGCCTTGGGAATCCCCTTCCTTTGCGAACACCCATGAGCTTCGCGAAGGGAATCCCTCTCGGAATAGGGGCTCAAAACGAGACAAAGCAGAGACGTTTCGCGAAGTAGAAATACCTCGCGGAGCTCATGATTCCTGGGGAAAAGAGTGCTTCGCGATTCGGGAGAGGAGAAGCCGAAAGGTCGGATTGTCCATCCTCAGGACTCAGGGGGAGTCCTGTATTTATAGGGAAGGGGCGTCATGAAGCAGTGCTCACGCGCCGCCTCCGGTGCTTCGCGGCGCGCTCGCGAACGTCAACGTCGTCCGCGGAGCATTACCGCCTCCGGAGCTTCGCGGCGGCTGGCGAACGTCAAATGAGTTTGCAAAGGATTACCGCATCCGGAGCTTCGCGGCGGCTCGCGAACGTCAAATGTGTTCACGGAGGATTACCGCCTCTGGGGCTTCGTGGGGCCGCAATGGTCGGGGCGCTTCGCGTGGGTGCTTCGCGGTGGCGCTTCGCGGCTGTGCTTCACGAGGCAGCGCGCCAGGTGCCTTTTTCCTTCCTTTCTTTCGGGCCGTATTTTTGGCGCCAACAAATGCCCCCCCTCAGACTTGGTGCCGCGGAGGGAGAAGGGTCGAAGTATGAGGGAAAACGCCAAAATTGTCGATGGTTCACGATGCAGCATCGCGAAGGGGGCTCGCGATGCTCGTCGGGGCCGCGGATCCGGACGCGCTGCGATGCTTCGTGCGGGTGAGGCGCGCCGCGATGCTCCGGGGTCTCCGACTATAAATAGGGGGTCCGCCCTCTTTTGTCTTCATGTGCATTCCTTGTATTTTTGTGCTCTCGACTTTGCGAAGCTCCGTGTACTCCGTGACAGCACTCCGCGAATCGAGCATCGCAGCGAACCGCAGATCTCCGACTCTGCGTCCGCGCCAAGCGAACCTCTGTTTGTCGGGCTTGTCCAGACTTCGCGTCTTGGTCTCGCGAACGATCTTCGCGATCCAGCTTCACGGTCGAGCTCCGCGGTCGAGCTTCGCGATCCATCCGAAAGAATCCTTTTCTGAGGGCCAGAGTGAAAATGGACCATCAAGAAGCTGTCTTGGGGGTCCTTGCAGATGCTGCTCGTCGAGATGAGATGGCCAACCGTCCAGGATTCGGGGAGATGATCCAGAGCCACTCGGACCACACTTCTTTGACGGATCTACTCTCGGAGGGTCAGAAAGATTATCTGCAGTGCAAGAAACTGCCGTTGTATGACTTCGGGCTGAGGGATGACGTCTTCATCCCTGAGGCGAGTAGGGATGAACCATCTTGCTCGTTCAGGAGCACACCGTGCGAACACCAATGGTTCAGGGCGGCCGATGGTAACGCGCCGGAGGACTTCACACCCGTTACCACTGACTGTCTCTACAACCATGTGAATGACATCGACGGGAATCCATTGCTGCCGGAGACTTCCCCTCCCCTCTACCGTACAATGTTGAAGGCGGACTTGCAGGATTCGAAGAAGGGATGGTCCGATGAGTGGGACCTGCGCCAGGGCGGCAACTCTACTGATGACTGGGCCTGGGACTACTGGGTAGGCGCCTCATGCGAGGAGTTCGGGGCCGAGTTGAGGAGAGTGGGGTTGTATGAGGCGGCATGGGACTCCCAATTCCACATTTACCAGCCGATGCAGCTAATGCCGGAGGTGTTGAGTAGATGGTCATCTAGGACCAACACTTTTTACCTGCATCACTGGGAGGTGGGCATCAGCCTGTGGGATGTCCACCAGATTTCTGGGGTCCCAATCTTGGGGGCCATGTATGACTAGTTCCTCCCCGTTTCCAGCGCGTGGGGGGATGCGGAGCAAATGCCGCGACTGGCATCGGCGCTGATGGCGCTTGTCCCTGGAGAGGACAAGGAGGCAGTGAGGGACGTCCACTTCAGGAGGTGGTTCAAATGCTTCCTGAATTTCCCAGAGAATCGAGAGTTCACTCCGAGGCCTCAAACTTGTCCAAGGGCGGCCCAACGGGGCAAAGGGCACTCGTATTAGCGGGTCTTGGAGGACTGCCAATGGAAAACATGGGGTTTCAGTGTCAGCACTGAACAACAGCCGATAGTCAGGCTGGCAGCGTTCATCGCGGCTCTCATCTGTGGTTGGATCCGACCGGTGAGAGATACAAGCATGGGGGTATGGCCCAGCTCGTTTATCATGGCGTCGATGTTGGCCATGGGGCAGCGGATCAACCTGGGGATACCGATGCTCACCAAACTGTACAGAATGTTGCGACATATTAGCGGGGGAAAGAATCCGCCAAGGATATGCGGGCACTTCCACCTCTTGTATGGGTGGATCACAGTGCATATCAGGGGGATTTACGAATATCCAAACCCCATTTCGCCACCGGGATCAAACATTCGCCCCTCCATCCTGAACGTGGTCGGGAGCTTCCCGTTCAAACTGGCAGTTCCGATGGTGCTGAATAGGGTGTGGAGGGCGGAAGAGTTTAACTTTCATCCCTTCCCATTGCCGATGGGGATGCTTACTGATGACGGACGGGGAACTGAAGAACATCAGGCTTACCTCCTGGCCTTCTGAGGTGGAGTTTTGGTGGCACGAATAGATCGTGACCCGCTCTGTGAACCGTACACTCCGTATCGGTTTGCGAGGCTGTTTCGGTGCCTCCAGCGGCTGACCCCGCAGGTCTACTGGGATGTGCGTCACGAGGAGCACTCGTGTGTGATGAGGCAGTTGTGGCTCATGTTCACATGTGAAGATGGAATGATGCAGATTGCATTGCCTCCATCCACCACCGCCTTTGGATTAGTGAAGGAATACACCATTTGTTGGGAGGCCGCTTATCCGGGGGAGATGCTGAAGCAACCAACGATCCGGGTTAGTGACGGTGGGCCTCCTCTATCTCGAGGTCGAGGTCGGAGGGCAGCGAGGGCCGCTCGCGGTAGCGGGGCTGCCATTGCGGCGAGACCCGCACCGGCCGAGGGTATGGCAGCAGCGGTGGACCCGGTGATTCCGGGAGATCGGGGTCATCTGGAGGGGCAGCCACCGAGGGGATTCCGTAGGATATCCACTCAAGCTCCGAGGAAGCGCCTGCGTCACATTGACATGGCAGAGGATGCCGTCTTCCCGAAAGCTTGGGACATTTGGGATGTCAACTGGCAATTCCTCAGCCCATCCGAGATATGGGCCCACCTGAATCGCCTCGGGATGGAATTACCGGGTATAGGCCCAGTTCGGGCTGGATTCATGGCGTCTCTGGCGGATGCAGAACACTACCTAGAAGAGCTGGAGGATTACGTCCACTCCAGTGGTGTCCCTCGCCCAATGACAAACCGGGTGAGGGTACTGTTGAATCAGACGGTCCCCCCACAGTTATCGGCTTCCGATCTGGGGGAGCGCTTCCCCTTGCCGGAGGAATCAGAGGACTCCTCTCGGGAGGATGAGGCTGGAGGAGGGAGCCTGCTGGAGGAGGGCGAGGTCGGAGACCGAGGCTCAGAATCCGAAGATTTCGCGGAGGCTCTCGAGGTAGCATTCCGAACTCTTACGATTTGTTCTTGGATCCTTATGGACTTCTCACCAATGTTTGAGCCATGTAGGAGGAACTTGTTAGTAGGCCTCGTTCTCGCTCCTTGGCGGGTGATGATGCAGGACCTTCAGAACCCACGCCTATGGCTGCGTCCAGTTCTGCGTCTTGTGGAACCAGGGGGCCCGAGGTGGCTCCTCTGGAATCCCCAGACCTTCCAACAGTATAAAGGGGGCCTCGTCTCGGGGTCCCATCAGTACCGGCTCAGGAGAAGCGGTCGGAGGTCGATCTTCGTAAGTCTCCTCCACTGGTCTCCTCGTTGCCACATGTAGGCCATGCCAACTAACGTTTATGTCCCTCTTTGTCGTGCAGTTCTTCGACTGGCGTGGGTTGCTGAGGCAAGGATGGTCGGGATGTCTGGTGGCGTCCCTCCTAGGGTCATGCCAGTGATGGTGGCAATAATCCCTCTATCTCCTCAAGCTGTGATGCACATCATCATTAGCGGGTCCGCCAGAAGGGCCGTACCCGAAATCATTGAGGTGGACTCCGAGGAAGAGGATCAACTGGTCGGTCTCAGCTCTGTCGCGCCTGCTTCGGTGCCAGGTGTCACACTGAATTCGACACCGGATGTTGATCCTGATGAGGATTTCCTGTGGGCGTATACCGCGTATGAGCCTGCCAATCGCGCAGACTGGGACGAAACGGCCTTCGACGAGGAAGACAACAGCATAGTTCGCCGCCGGTCATGGAAGCGGATCGCACGCTTTATCAAGGACACTCTCCAAGCACAATGGCTGGCCGAAATGGATAGGCTTCGCTCGCGGTTGCGCGAACTGTGCACTGGGGGAGTGGATGACCAACGTCCTCATGCACTCATCCGAGATCTTATAGATGAGAAGATCCGGGAACATGATCGTGGGTTCAGCGTGGGCTGGCCGCGGAGGAAGGCGACCAGCATCAAGAAGCTCCAGGAGGCTGAAGGCGAGGTTCAACGGATGCAGACCTGGGCAGAAGAGCTTTCATCCTCTCTTGATGCACAAACTGGGCTGGTCTCACGGTTGAAGGCCCAGCTGGCGTAGGCAAAAGAGCACATGATGCAGACCTCCGAAAAGATGGTTGCCGTTAAAGCTGATGTGGAGAGGGCCAAAGCCAGGAATGACGAACTGCGCCCCGCCGCTGCGGAGGAGGAGTGAGAGCTAGTTCAGCGACAGCAAGCCTTGGATGCCGCAAGTCAACGAGTGGTGGAGCTGGAACGCTCTTTTTACGGGGTCAATCCTTCCATGGGGGAAGTCAACCCCCGAGTATTGTAACAAATCCAAAACCCTTTTATTGGTACTTTCGTGCTTCCGAATTTTACCTTTGTTTTGAATGCCGTAGCACGCACGATTTCCTCTGTTGAATTTCCTTGTTACATCCCTACAATGTTTGCGGGGCGTTTGACGTCAATTCCTCAAGCCAGTCCAGATTCCCGAAAGATGGGGAAGGCTTGATCGGAGGAGGAACTTCCAGGATAGCCGAATTACCATTTCTTCAACGTGCTCTTATGCACGAACGGGGCAACGTCGGGGGCGTTGAAATCGGTCCAAATAGATGAAAATGGGAAGTGTGAATAATGATACCCAGGATTCGGAACACTGTGGGGATGGCGTGACAATAAGGGACAACTGTTAACCTTAGAGGAGAAACGGTACCCTTACTGCGTTAGCCCGAAATGGGGACAACAAATGATCATCAACCGCTGACCATATTCGCAACGAGGGATTTTATCAATTTGTTGTCAATCAATTCTTCGGGACGTTGGCCCGTAACAGTAGGGGAGCCCTTGGGCGTAGTATCCAGGCCGTTATTGGGGGTCCCTCCAAACATGACCAGTCTTCCGGAACGTTGGCCCAGGACGGTAGGTGAGCCGATGTGGCATGAGACCAGGCCGTTAGGGGGTTCCTTTAGGCACGAAAGAGGATGAGGGTCCGAATAAGGGGAACACAAAGCGTGGAATATGGGGTGATGGTCTGTTCGAACAGAATCCAACACTTAGGTAGTTACACCACCGTGGTGGGAGTAAGTGCGATAGGCGCATCGGTTTGATCATGGATCATTCCTTCTTTTAGACAGGGCCTCTCTGGCAAGGGGATCCGTCACTTCCCAGTGGGATCTTGGGGCTTCCTGAACTTGTTCAGGGAAGAACCGCGGTTTATTTTCATGCGTTGAGGACACATAGACTCCTTTAGTTTAACTTCATACGATAGGACGTGGAATAAGAGGGAAGGAAGCGTGTGGCGCGGTAGATATGAAACCGACGTGAATGGAGACTTGGAGTCCAAATCACACCACATACCCCTGGAGGACACTCTTCAGGTCGAGGGACCAAGAGTGAGGATTGGGATGGGCCCAAAGAAAAGTGTTCGTGCATTCCTACGTACCCCATGAGGATGGGAATCAAGCCATACGTGGTTCTGAAAGCGCATTTTAACGTCATGCAGGACGAGGAGCAGCCTGACTGTGTTGGTACACATCCTGCCAAAACTACTAAGCCCACGTGAGTCGTGCTCGGTGTGGGAAACAAGCAGTAGTGGTGGGAATTTCCTGACACAGAGAGGGGCTAGTTAGGGCAAAGGGACGCTCGGTGAATCCCGGCCCAGTGAAACTAACACGATCTTTTGGCGCACCTAGATGCGTGAAGAGAAAGAGACGAGTATGATGGAATTCCACTTGAACGTGGGGATGTGGAAATGTGTGAATCATGATGCTCGAGATCCAGATCACAATGATGGCGGCGTGAAGACGGAGGGTAACTGCTGACCGTATTCACAACGCAGTACCCTGTCGCGTTAGCCTAGAATGGGGACAGACAAATGAGCATCGGCCGCTGACCATATTCGCAACGCGGGATTTTATCGATTTGTTGTCCGATATCTGTGGGGACGTCGGCCCGAAACGATTTAAGGGACCTTAGGTCCCACACTTAGGGTTATTTTTCGAAACACATCTGAATACGACAACGAAACGTATTAGAGAGAGGGATTAGATTCCATTCCCTTGGGGAGATCTTAGTTTAGGGTCGTAGAATTCAGACCAGGAAAAGATAGACTGGGCCCGCGGGGAAGTGCCCGGGCGCTCCTACGTATCTCATAGGGATGAGAACCAAGCCTTACGTAGTTCTTGATGGACCTTAGACCATAAATAGGTTAAGGGAGCAGGGGACGCATGGCATCAAAACCCGACGTGAAGGATGACCTAAGCCCTACTTACCATGCATTCTCTGGGGAAATGCTCGAGTCGAGGGACCGAACACAAAGGTTAGGCTGGGCCCATAGGGAAGTGCCCGGGCGCTCCTACGTATCTCATAAGGATGAGAATCATGCCATACGTAGTTCTGGATAGTGACACAGTAGGATACCAGTGTCAGGGGAAAAGGGGAGTGCGGGCGTGGCCCGTTCACTAAAAGAAGCGGAATTTGATGTATCTTGTTTGTTCATTAGGGAGAATGGGTTTTTTTGTGAAGCGACAGGCCTAGAACAGTAGGCAGTGATGTCGCCACAAGGATCAAGCCGCGATGGGCGTTGAAAAATTGCATGACACGTGGCCAGTACCCAACGTGACATCCTCTACAATGAGGTTACCACAATGCAGTGTCATTTTTCGTCGTGCGGCCAGGACGATAATGTCACAGTTTAGGGTCGTATGATAGGACCAAGCATGCATTTTATCGTCATGCAGTGAAGACGTAGCAGAGACGATGCTAGGCGGGAAATGTGTGTAGTGTTATAAAACACAATTGACAGAGACATAATCCCACATCAAATTGTACACCATCCGGAGAGGGAAACCTTAGGCCGAGGGGCCTATGCAGAGGTGAAACAGGGAGAGAGACTGGCTTCCGGAATGGGTTGTACCTGGAGACAGGGCGTCTCGACGGTCCTACGTATCCCATGAGGATGAGAATCAAGTTGAATGTAGTCCCGAATGGATCTTAGTTTATTGTCTTAGAGCTCGGACCATGGGAGCCCCAAAGGACGCCAGATTGCAGCTTTGTCCCCCTAGCATGCAAAGGTGCACTGAGGGATAGCGCCAAAAGTGTTGAGATTCCACCTGGGCATGATGGGGTGGAAAATGATGTTAATCATGCAACCAACATTCAAGGACTGATGGGGCTGGCATGACGACAGAGGATTACTGCTGACCATGTTCGCAACACAGCATCCTGTCGCATTAGCCTGAAATGGGGACTAACAAACGAGCATTGACCGCTAACCGTATTCGCAACGCGGGATTTTATCGATTTGTTGTCCAAAATCCTCGGGGGAATTAACCCGTATCGGTAGGAGAGACCTAGGGCATTGTATCCAAGCCGTTCTTGGGGGTCCCTCTGGGTGTGAAAGGTGATGGAAGTCTGACTAGAGGGGAACACGAAGCTTGACAAGTGGGAGGAACTTGATCAAGTTGAATCTGACACTCTTGGTCCTAGACTAGAGTGCTCCTAATACATGGGTGAACCACTGAAAGGTGTCAAGGGGCTCAACTTTGAGGGTGATCGAGAGCTGGTAGGTTCCCGGGGGAAGGGGGTACGGTGCCCAAAACCTTGCATCATACCTACACATCCCCCTTCTGGAGAGGGATAGACCAAATGGCCTAGGTGACCGGGAGATCAGGAGATCACTAAGAGGTGGGGCTGGACCCGAATCTTAGACATTCAGGTGGTCCTACGTATCCCATGAGGATGGGAATCAAGCTACACATAGTTATGAAGGGTTCCTTTTAATGTCATGCAGGACAAAGAATAGGAGGGCCAACTCTCAGAACGGGGTGCGCGTGGTGCAGCTATTGCAAACCTGACGTGAATGAGGACGTAATCCTACACTATGCCACGCGGTCCGGTGGTCGGGGTCCCAATGGTAGGACCCGAGAGACTGAACTCAAGCTGGACCCAAAGAAAATGGTTCTTGAACGTACTTCTAGATGAGAGTCTTAGTTTATGGTCTTAGAGCTCGGACCGTGGATGGTGACAACTCCCGAGTAAGCACAAATGTCAACCCAATCCCTATGCCCACGTGAGATAAACTCGGTGTGGGAAACAAGGGGGGAAGATCCTTATCGCAATACATGGGGCGTCCATCAAAGGGGTGTCGGCGGAGAGTTTCGAAGGACACCTTCGACACGACCTGTTCACCCAACACGCAGACGTGCACGGAGGAAATGTACCAAGTGTTCCGAGACTCTGCTTGGATACGATGAAGTGATGAAGGGTGTGAATCGTGTACCTGGCATTTGGGCTTAATGGGTTGGCGTAGAGATAGAGGAAAACTGTTAACCATGATGGAAACACAGCGTCCATATCACGTTAGCCTGAGGTGGGAACAACAAATGAGCATCGACCGCTGAGCATATTCGCAACGCGGGATTTTATCGATTTGTTGTTCGAAACCCTCGGAGCATCGGCCCGTAACGGTAGGAGAGCCCTTGGGCGTGGTATCCAGGCCGTTGTTGGGGGTCCCTCTGGCTGTGAGAGATGATGAAAGCCCTGATGCAGGGATACGCAAAGCCTGTAAAGCGGGTGCGGACGTGTCCGAGTAAAGCTTTGCATTCCAAGTAATAAACTAGAGTACTCTTAGGCACATCAGTGAACCGCCGAAAAAGGGATCGACGAAACAGCTCAGTAGTGGGGGAAACATGGGGTGGTCATTACGAGACCGTCGTGAATGAGGACATAATCCCACACCACACCATATGATCCTCTCATGGAGGAAGGATAGGCCAAGGGGCCAAGATGGGATGAGGATTCCCGAGATATGGGACTGGACCCGAATCTTGGACATCCAGGTGGTCCTACGTATCCCATTAGGATGGGAATCAAGCCACACATAGTT
Organism: Viscum album; assembly: GCA_963277665.1. Classification (NCBI taxonomy): domain Eukaryota; kingdom Viridiplantae; phylum Streptophyta; class Magnoliopsida; order Santalales; family Viscaceae; genus Viscum; species Viscum album. The sequence continues at coordinate 1,667,656,934 of OY728137.1, forward strand.
CTTGAAATGCATTTTAACGTCATATTGGACGAGGAGGGGAGCAATATACCCCAAAACAAGGGAGGTGTGCGGCACGGCGAAGAAGCCGACGTGAATGAGGACATGGTCCCACATCACACCATACACCCTGGGTAATAGGGGACCTAGGTCGTGGCCCGGAAAGGCCAAGGGGCCTAAGGTCAGGCATCAGTCAAGAAGGCCTGACTGGTTTGTAGTTTAACGTCTTACATGAGGATGAGGGTCGGGGACCCGAGAAGGCCAAGGGGCTTGAGGCTGGGCCTCGTAAAGGGAGGGCGTACGGCATGGTACATGATCCCGACGTGAATGAGGACATAGTCCCACATCACACCGTACACCCTTTTGAGGAATCATGGGACGTGGCCCGGAGAAAAGGGAATGTTATCAGTCAGAAAGGCCTGACTGTTCTGCAGTTTAACGTCTTACATAAGGACGAGGGTCGGGGACCCGAGAAGGCAAGGGGCCTGAGGATGGGCCTCGTAAAGGGGGGACGTACGACATGGTACATGATCCCGATGTGAATGAGGACATAGTCCCACATCACAACGTACACCCTTATGAGGAATCCTGGGCAGTGGCCCGGATCACTAGCACCACCTGGGGGAAGTTTGTCACCTCAGGATGGGGCAGAATGAACCACTGTTCTTGATGCCTGGGACATCTCGGGGTGGACCCGAAAATCCAGGACACTGTTGACCATGTTCGAAACACATCGTTCCTATGGTGACCTTATGGGGGCAACAAATGAGCGTCGACCGCTGACCAAATTCGCAACCCACGACTTTTATCGGCTTGTTGCTTGAAAACCCTCGGGGGCGTTGGCCCGTATCGGTAGGAGAGCCCTTGGGCATTGTATCCAGGCCGTTCTTGGGGGTCCCTCTGGGTGTGAAAGATGATGAAATCCCAGTCAAAGAGTGGGTGAAGCATAGTTGTATCCATCCACGAAAGGGGAAAACACCTCCAGGGGGGAATGTGCAGCCAGGTCGAGGCTTGCTCGATGTGGGTCGGGGCAAAAGTGTGCACCCTTCCATGTATTGACCCGAGGGGAAGATTTTGGCTTTTGGGCTGGTCTAACGGACGAAATGTCCGAGATTTCCAACGTATATCATGAGGATGAAAATCAATACATACGTAGTTTTTTGAAGGCCATGCAGTTTAGCGTCATGCGGTGAGGACGTGGGAGGATAGAAGAACAGGAGTGGGCGCATGGTGCGACCCTTAAAATCTTTGTGCGAGCGGGGTTGCATAAGCGGGGCCAAGAAAGCCTACTCCCTACTACAAAAAGATACTCCAAGAAAACTATTCCTAGGGGGGATAGTGGAAGGTAAAAGCATGGGGTTGGGCTCAAGACGAGGTGTCCGAGCGTTCCTACATATCTCATAAGGATGAGAATCAAGCCACACGTAATTCTAGAAGTGCGGTTTAACGTCATGTGGGATGATGAAAAGCACCTCATTTGGGGATATGTAAGGTACAACAAGTAATCTGTCGTGAATGAGGACGTAGTCCTACACCATACCATACAATTCCGTAAGAGTGTAAGTCGGGGAAAAAACAAGGGGGGCCTGGGGCCAAACCGTGGTGGAGATGGGGCCATGGGACCAAGGAGGCCAAGGGGCCTGAGGCTGAGCCTCGGTCAGAAAGGCCTGACCGGCTTGTAGTTTAACGTCCCGTGGGACGAAGACGCAGTTTATGGTCGTGCAGGACTTTACGTTTTAGAGTCATGTTGGACTATAGTGTCCAGTTTAAGGTCATGCGGGACCGTTTCACAGTTTATCGTCTTGCAGGACGAAGATGCAGTTCAAGGTCGTGCGGGGCCATTTTGCAGTTTAAGGTCGTACAGGACCTTCATGCAGTTTAGGGTCGTGCTGGACCTTTTTTTTTTTGCACAAGGCAAAGTACCACTTGAGGAACTTGGCATTGGTGGGAGGGGTTATACGCTCTCCATATGTGGTCACCAAGGAGTATGCTCCATTGGGGTAAACCTTATGGATGATATAAGGCCCTTACCATTTGGGTTCTAACTTGGGCGGTTTCCTACCGGGAATCATTGGCGCTCGAAGGGCCAGTACCAGGTCACCCTGTATAAAAGAGCGGAGACGAACCTTCTTGTCAAAGGCTCTCGCTATCTTGTCCTGATGCCTTTCCAGATTGTGCAGGGCACGAAGTCGGTTCTCGTCCAGCGCCTCTAATTCAGCTAGACGGATCTCGGCTAACTCATCTGATGTCTGGTGATCATAAACTACAGTGCGTAGCGATGGCAGCTAGATCTCAATGGTTAGGATGACCTCAGCTCCATACACCAGGGAATATGGGGTCACCTGGGTAGAGTTGCGAGTCGTCGTCCGGTAAGCCCATAGGGCATTGGGGAGCTTGTCCGGCCAACTCTTCTTGTTCTGACCAACCATCTTCTGTAGAATGTTAGAGAGGGTTTTTTTGAACGCCTCGATCTGTCCATTTGCCTGCGCGTGGTAGCGAGAGATATGGTTCGACCGGATGTCATACTTAGCGTACAATTTCTTCAATTCAGCTGCTCGAAAGTTGGTGCCGTTATCGGTGAGGACGGTGTGAGGGACTCCTAACCGGTGGATAATGTTGGAGCTCACAAAGTCAATGATGGAACGGGCCTTGACCACTTTGAGTGGAACAGCTTCTGCCCACTTGGAGAAGAAATCAGTAGCAGTCAGGATGAACCTACACTGGTGGGCAGTTGCCGGTGGATACGATCCCACTACATCAAGTCCCCATACCGCAAATGGCCAAGAGTACTTGGTGGGGTGGAGGGGCTCCGGCGGCCTATGCAAGAAGTTGGCGTGTACTTGGCACGCGTGGCATATCTTGGCGTATCCAATACAATCATGGATCATAGAAAGCCAAAAGTACCCCAACCTCCTGATTTGATGGGACAATTTCGGCCCAGCTTGATGGGCGCCACAAGAACCGGCGTGAACCTCTTGCATAACTTGAGGTATCTCTACTCCTTGGATGCAACAGAGGAGGACACCATCGAAACTCTGTTTATAGAGGATCTGCTCAAGACTGGGGCCGCTCTGGAGGGTAAATCGAAGTGCGCGGCGTCGGATTCACTCACGCTCGGCCCGGTAGTCCGGGAGGCGACCATTTTGGAGATACTCAACAAAAGGCGCCCTCCAGTCGGGAGTGGCTTCCACCACTGCGTCTGGCAAACCCGGGACTCCCAATATGGAGGGTCCCACGGTGAGATGACTTACCCGCAGGACATCATCGTCCTCTTGGGTGATGGGGGCAATGACTCTCTGGTGTGCCACATGTATGATTAGGTCATCTTGCTCGGGCTCTGCGAGCGACGCGGCCAAGCCAGCCAAGGCGTCTGCTTGACCGTTCTGCAACCGCAGGACATGGGTAACCTCTGGTCGAGAAGAGAACTGGGCCATTAGGCGGAGGGTGTACTCCAGCAATGGTGTGAGCCCTGGCTTCCTGATGACATAGTCGCCATTAACCTGTTTGATTACCAGCTCGGAATCTCTCTTCACATGTATATGGGGGACATGGATCTCAATGGCCAACTCGAGGCCGGTGATGAGAGCCTGGTACTCTACCTCGTTGTTCGTACAACCTTCTGACAACAGGAACGAATACAGCAGGAAGACTTGTGCCCGGGTAATGAAAACAATACCCAGACCCACTCTGTTGAGCTTGGGGTCGTTGAGCCTTCTACCGGTGGGGCTCCAGGAGGCGTCGTCGAAATGCATTTTCCAACACGGGATAGCAGGATCGACTGAGAGGATCATCTCGTCGGGGAAATCCAGGTCCAGGGATTGATCCGCGGAGGTTGGATGGGCAGCTAAAAAGTCTGCCAATGCCTGTCCCTTAATGGCCTTCTGAGGTATAAACCTGATATCAAACTACTGGAGAATCACCTCCCACCGTGCTAGTCGGCCAGTCAGCATGGGGCGGCTCAGGATGTACTTCAGTGGGTCTACCCGGGAGACCAATTTCACTTCGTGGTGTTGCAGGTAGTGCCGCAACTTCTGCACGGTGAGGACGAGTGCAAGGCAGCTCTTTTCGATAGGGGAGTATCTGACCTCCGTATCGAGAAGCATGCGGCTGAGATAGTAGAGATTGTTCTCAGTGCCCTCGTTATTCTTCTAGGCGAGCAGCGCGCCGAGTGATCTCTCCAGGGCAGTCACATAAAGGACCAGTGGCTTTCTGGAGACGGGTGGCATCAAGACCGGAGGTTGGAGCAGATACTGCTTGATTTCCTTGAAGGCGGTCTGACACTCCTCATTCCATTCATAGGCGGCGCCCTTCTTCATGAGCCGGGAAAAGGGCTTACACTTTACAGCCAGATTCGCGATGAATCGGCGTATATAGTCTAGGTGGCCTTGCAGGCCTCGACGCTCCCGAATGTTGCTCGGGGGAGGCATTTGGTTGATGGCCTTGATCTTCTCCGGTTCGATCTCGATATCTCGGTATCTGACAACAAAGCCCAGAAACTTCCCGGAGGTGACACTGAAGGAACACTTCAATGGGTTCATCTTCAGGCGACGGGAACAGAGGAAAACGAACACTTTCTCGAGGTCTTTGAGATGGTCCTGGCGCTGATGTGACTTGACTATGAGGTCGTCCACGTAGCATTCCACCAATGTCTTGAGGATCGGTTCGAATATGTGATGCATGGCCCTCTGATAAGTTGAACCTACATTCTTCAAACCGAATGGCATAACCTGGTAGCAAAAGGTACCTTGGGGAGCCCTGAAGGCAGTGGACTCCTCGTCTTTGGGGGCCATCCGGATCTGGTTGTACCCGGAGTACCCATCCATGAAAGAGAGGGCTTGGAATCCGGCTGTGGCATCAATCAACAACTCCATCACCAGGAGTGGGAAGTCATCCTTTGGGCAGTGGCGATTTGAGATCTCGGAAGTCGATGAAGACTCTGATCTGCCCATTCTTCCTCCTGACCGGCACAATGTTGGCAAGCCATTTGGGGTACTGGACCTCCTTAATGAAGTTGTCTTTGATTAGCTTATCAACTTCAGCCTCAACCATAGAACCATGGGAAGGGTGCATCTTCCTGGGAGGCTGCTTAAACCCACGATGTTTTGCCGGGAGGCCCAGATGATGAACGACTACTTGGGGATCTAGACCTGGAATCTCATTGTAACTCCAAGGAAACACATCACGGTGCTGTTTGAGGAAGTCTACGTACCGCTGCCGCTCCTCGAGGGACATGGCTGCACTGATCCATGTGGGTTTCGGATCTACCTCGCTACCATGGTTCACCTATACCAATTCATCAACCGTGGTAGAGACGCCTTCTTCAAAGGCGGGGGGAGAATCCTCCAAGCCTTCCTCCCCACCCATGGGGGGACTTCCCGCGACGGGAGATACTTCTGGGCTCTCAAAACCCGAGGGGCAGCTGGTGCCAGCTTGGGCAGCATCGGTCATCACATCAGGAGACTCACTTGTCGTTGAGACCATAGCAATGAATGCAGTTGATCCTATCCCATCTGGCCTCCGAACTAAGGGGCCACGCCTGATAATATCAAAGCAGTGGTGACGTGTCGGCCCGAGTCGGTGGATTCCAGCCCGACGGAAGGGACACGTATGGCGTACCGCCATCATTATGAGCTTGACGTCCCAGTACCGTACAGGGGTAGGAGGTTTTGGGATGACCCGAGCCTGGTTGATGTATGAGTACGAGGTGATTTTCTACCGTCGCTTGGACACATGAACACGCCTTCCTTGCGTACCCGATAAAACAAAACATTGCCCCATGTCGGGGGTCGTGGCCTCCAACCGGTGGATCGGAAGGATGTAGGTGTCATCCATGCTTGCCCAAGGATCACATGTGACTGGGGCGGGTCGGTCCTCACTTACTAGGATCTGTTTATCCTTAATTTTGTAATAACCCGCATCCAGATAGCGGGCCTCACAAGAAGCGAATGGGGACACATCTCCTTGAAGCACGCCTACTCGACCATTGAGGGAGTATTTGAGGCATTGATGAGACGACGAGGGGACCACTGCATGCAAATGGAGCCATGGACTACCCATCAATGTGTTGTAGGCGGTATCCTGAGAGACGACCATGAACTCGGTGCTCGCAATTAAGCCACCGAACTGAGTCTTCAGGAGGATCCTGCCGAGTGGGGTTTGCTCTGTCCTGTCGTACCCCTAGATCCTGAGGTCAGAGGGGGTCAAATCACCTTCAGACAGACCCAGCTTTGGCAGCGTCCGGGTCAGAATTAGGTTGATTCCAGAACCCGTGACAACGAGGCAGCGGCGGACTTCCACGCCGTTGAAGTGGCCATTGATGTACAGCGGGTGAATGTGCCCCTGTATAGGAGGGTCCTCATCTTTACCGGAAAACGAGATAACTGCCTGACACTCGGCGTTTTCAATCGTCTCGGTATGGAAGGCTTCTGTAGCTCCTACCTCCATCTCGAACTGGAGGGGGCTCCTAAGGGCCTCGCCAAGTGCCTCGTGCATCTCGGATGACAGGCGCAGGGCCTCAAGGATGGAGAGCCTCGCCGGAATGCCGACCAGGTGCTTTAGGACATCATACTTGCGTGGCAAACGCGAACCTCTGCTTACAGGGGTTTTTCGGCATTTAGAGGCATAGCGGGTCCTGCCGGTTGAACTGGCGGTCGGCTAGCACTGGGTACATCCTGCTGCCTGCTAGTAGAAGCCTGTAGAGTAGTCGCCGGACTAGGATCGGGCAGTAGAGGCTGGCATTTAGCGGGGCAAGACTGACTATGATACGGACGAGGCAGCTCTCCCCGATCCAGTAGCACAAACGGCGGTGGAGGTAAAGCCGAGGGTGTTAGATGGGGCTGGACATGCTGAGATCTGCGCTGAGCCTACTGCCTGGTCTCGGTAGTGTGCACGGCTTGGCCACAAGTGCCTGCTGACGTGTCTCGATGACTGGCGCGATTGCGATTCCGCTGACGTTGATGTCGGCTGGAAACGTTGGGGAGGTCCGCCTGGCATTCCCCCTCGTCGGGGGTCATATAGGGCTTTACCAGCTCCACAGTGTTAACCGAAGCGTACCCTTGACTGTCGCTCGAGGAGTCATCCACCGCTGGGCGGATTCGGGGAGGGATCCCCATTCCGGGGGGCATAAAGTCGCCTAGAGAGTGGGATGACGACGGCACTGGCGGTGCACGTTGCTTCTTCTTGCGTCGCCGCTGCATGCCCTTTTGGGCAGAGGTTGACTGTGAAGATGATTCGAAGGCACCAGCTACTTCTTCTGAAGGTTCCGACCGCTTCAGGTGCACCCGTATGATACCCTGGGCACGAACGACGGTTTTTCGAGCCATCCAGTCATCATATTTCTGGGTTCCGTGGATAGGGACCTGCTGCTACTCACCTTCACTTTCACTGCCGATCTCTGTCCCTGCAAAGACACCTGCCACTTGCACTGGTGCTAGGCCCAACTTTACTATGTTGTTGTTGACCTGGTCCTGAAGCCAGTCTTTAAACACATAGCATTTCTTAAGGGTGTTCCCTAGGATCCGATGATAAGGGCAGTAGTTGGGGTGATCGGTGAGATGCGCCTCCACCAGCCTCTTGCACTCAGGCAGGCGCACAATCCCTTGCTCCAGAGCACTTCGGAAGTAGCCGGGGACCTGATTTTCGTTGAACGAATAGGTCTGGTACCTTCTATCCGGATAGGGGGCCCTGGGGGCCTAGCCCTGACGAGGGGCCGGATGGGCCTGCCGAGGAGGCGGCACCTGATTGTCTCGCATAGGTGGCGGTGGCGCATCGCGCGGGGGAACCTGTCGGTTCTGAGGCGGTCTCTGCGGGGCAGGAGCCTGTGCTTGAGGTGGAGGACCTCTGTGGGGTTGCGGGGGTGGTGCCGCCGATAGCAATTCCAGCTGCCTCGGGGCTTCTATTTGAGCCACCGCGGCGGGTTCAGCCCTGGCGGTTCTCCTGGCTGGGATCATAGAGGGCAACAAACTGCCTGACTAGCATGTTGCAAGGGTTCCTCGAGGCGTTGATCCTTGTCCGAGAAATATCTGAACCCTCCATGGTAGTTCTAGGTAGTCAAGGAGGGTACCAGCTCTGTCTTGACGTTCCCCACACACATCATCGGTAATTTCTCCTGAGTCCGTGGAATATCGAGGGAATACGTATGTCCCTTCCACCGGGTGATGAAGTCTGCGATTCGCTCATCAGACCTTTGCTTGCACTTGAAGAGGTCAGCGATGCTGTTCTTTCGCGTGGGGGAGCTGAACTGGTATAAGAACTACCGAAGAAGATCCTCCCAACCGGTCACCGATCTGATAGGGAGCTGGCTATACCAGACGAATGACAGACCTTCCAATGTCTGTACGAAACATCAGAGCTTGGCGGCTTCTTGCTGAGCCGGGGTCCCCAGAATGGGGCCACACCAGGAAGAAAAATGAGCCAAGTGCTGGGGCGGGTCCCCTGTTCCATTAATAGGCGAGAAAGTGGGGTTCCCAAAACCCGGAGGCGCGGGCATATCATCCACCCATGCGGGATAGGGCTTGCCATCCGGTGGGACCTCCACCTGCCACGTTTCCAACACCTCGAGGCGGGTTGTGAGTGCCGCAATAAGGTCCTCCGGGTGGGGGTCCCTGTCTTGATGGGGATCCCTAACCACAAGTGCATTTCCAGGTTCTTCAACACGGTAGATCGCTTCGGCCGCTCGTGGGTCAACTGGCTGGACGACCTGCTGGGCGACTGGGGGAACCCGGGTTGGATTCTTCAGATTGTCCCGTCCCTCGGGGGGTTTGGCGAGACGTATCGCACCCTCTTGACGTATGTTCCGACTTCCACCCTGTCTGCGGCAGTAGCATGATCAGGGTGTCCCGGAGGCATCTCACCAGGGGAAATTGTTCCTTCCCCTGCTGCCCCGGCCTGGGATTACCATAGTCGGGTCGTCGCTCTACGGCGCGTTCAGCCAAGAGTTCGTCAACCAACCTTTTCTGCTCAGCAAGCTGCTGGCGTAACGTGGCCTTCTTGGGATCTTCGTCCGTTTTCTGCACAGAGGCGGACGGGTCGGAGTGCTTGACTGTCCCGACGTGCTCCTTACCCTTGCCAGTGCTTCGACCGAGTACCAACGACTCGGTGGGTACGGGGAGACCTAAGAGGTTCCTCTGATGACGGGTAACTCTCCCTGACGGGTCGAGCAGCGGCTTTACGCCCTCGGATGGTAAGTCTCCATCAAGGTACTCAAGCTCATCTTCCTTATCCACAACTTCGACCATGTGGACTGCGAACCCTCTTGGGGGCATATCATTGATTTCGCATAGCGAATCGGGCTGCCGTCGGATAGGGTCGAAGAGGAGAGAGGCATAGTGTCCCCAACCAAGGACTTGAACATGGGGGTGCCTTCCCTGACGATTCTACAGAGTGCTTTAAGACTCTAAACGCATTTTCGTTGAAGGGATCTCTGGTGGCCTTGCGACTCAGGGTGCTGGGCCATAAGAAGTGCGGCCACATCGATCAGGCGGCACTGCTCGCCGATTTCTTCGAAGTGCTCACGACTTCTGGGGTACACCACCCGTTCATAACGGAGGAGGAAGTGTGTCGCCCACAGGGTTCGACAAAAGCACCCCACGTCTTCAGGGGTAAGTGACTCTAGTATGTGGAAATTCAGTGCCGCCGTCGGCCAGAACTTCTCCGGGATGTTATCCGCTGCAAGGATACTCCAGAAGCTCCTAGGCTCGGACTCAGGGTCTGACCCTGTGTTGCCCCACTCGTCAACCGGGGGCGGCTGGGGGACGGGTAGTGGTACCGAGGCAGACCTTTGGGATAGTAATCTCGACAGTGAAGAATACAGCAAACGAGATGACTAGCCGCTGAATTCCGGGCCATCCTCCGAAGAGTGAGGTGACCAGGCCACGATGTCACGATACGACGGGCTGATAACCACTGCTTCCGGAACAGGAGCCGCGGCTACCGGCGACAGGTCGTGTCATCTCTCTACCGTCATTGGCCCCCAAAATAACTCTATGTGATCTCTAGTAGAGGTAGAAGGCTCTTCTGGTGACAGATGCGGTGATTGCATGGTCGAGACCTGCGGAATTCCCAGGATTTCTTCCTCCTGGATGTACCTGCGGAGAGAGATGAGAATATGGTGGACCTCAAATTCTGGGAGAACGAGGCTAACGCGTCTGGTTCCTGCCCCTATCCTTGATACAGAGGATCAGGGAGAAGGTTCCATCGCTGAATCGCATTCCTCTTCCGAATCGGAGAAGCGGGAAGCTTTGATCTCCACCTGGGCCTTCCCAGGATTCTTCTTGTGGCAGTGACGACCCGCTCTTCTGCCCCGGGGTGGCTCTTCGGGACAGGGTTGACCCCTATCAGGCAGCCTCGGGGCGGCGCTGGTGCCGTGGCGGAGGGGGCCCCTACCCGAGATATCCGGGGTGCAAGGGGCACCGGGGAAAATGTCGATGGGTAGATGGGGAGGACCTCCATGAACAGTACCCATGTGGGCGGGGCCTCTGTTGGAATTGGCAGGAGCATGGGGAGGACCTCCATGGTCACCGCGGGTGGAGCGAGGCTCACCATCACTCCTTGAGTTGCTGGGGTGAGGAGGACCTTCGCCGGTTGCAGAGAGGACATAGGGAGGGCCCCCACGTTGGAGAAGGACCGGATGGACGGTGCCTTCAAGAGGATGGACTTCATACCCTGTACAGCGGGCGCGGGAAATGTTTCTGCGCTGAGCGTCACTGTCGCGGGGCAGGTCTTCCTGCAGGATGGGGGTAGCACGAGGCATGCCTCTATGACGAACCTCGGAGCGGGGAAGGCCCACGCTCTGTGGTGTAGTGGTACGGGGAGGACCTCCGTACGAGGTGACATTACCGCGGGTTAGCTCGCGGCGATCACCACTTGGGCCAGCAACCCGGAGAGTCAACCCAGCCTACCCGTGGGGCGGTTGGGGTCTCAATCCTGGTTGGGTGAAGGAGTGCCCCTACTCAGTGTATGCATGGGCTTCACGATGCACGTCGGCGGTGGCTCAGACCACTATAGCCGTCGTCGTTGACGCACCTAGGCGAGCGTCCTCAGCCCGTGCCCGGCGCTGAAGTCGGGTCAGGCGAGCAGGTGCAGGTGGTGCAGGGACGTAGTCTGCCTGCTCTTCCTGTGGGGCCGGACGGCGGCGCTGACGCAGCCTAGCGGGAGCTCTCACTTGGAGTCCTTGGGGAGGGACCCTGAGCGGGCTGAGCCGGACGACGCTCACCTCTTTAGCGTAAGGCGAGGAGTCGTCAAGGCGTTCCGGAGACAAGCTCCCGAAACGGTTGAATGTTAGGGTGGGGAGCAGAGGCTCCCTGCGCGGCCTGTTAGGGTGGCGTTGACGGCGGGGCCTGGAGGCCTCCAGGTCCAGGCGGGCCATATCCAGGGTTGGGATGACCGCTTCTTCCCCATACCTGTGCACGAGGTTGTTGACCACCCTTCGCTGGATGACCACTGATGGGGAAAGGGGGCGTGGGCGCCCCGTATTCCGCGATGTGGCGGACGTCGTGGCGGTAGCGGTGCTACGCAGGGTGGCCGTGGCGGTGTTGCCCATGCCCCTGCGTAGGCGAGCGGGCTGTGATCGCGTTTCTGAAATAGAAACCTGGTTCTTGAGAAACGAAGGGATCAACTCATCAGTACTGAGAGGAAAATGATTGACAGCCGGTGCCCCAGCGTTCTTCCATTCTCCATGTCTGTGAGAAGGATCCACGCCGATACGCTGCAGAACGGAGTGCCCCATGTTCTACTGCCCCGACATCCGGTGAGTTTCACGACAGGCCCGCTATTTTCTTGGCGGGACCAGGCACCGGATATCTGGATCCGGTGACACTTCAATCTACTGGTGTCTCGAACGCTACTAATCTCCATATTGAGGAGAATAATTTCACGTCGGGTTCACCATTTCTGTTTCCGACGCTTTCGCCGGGGTGCGCGCTCGTCCGTCCATGGGGGAGGACACGCGGCGCTTCTGTCGCCCCGCATTCCCTCTTTCCAAAGGCGGGCGACATTCACTCCTTATTCAGGGACGCCTGCTCCTTGATCGAAACGGGGTGATGGGATGTCGGTTCTTCCTCCTGCGGATTCCTCCTCAGAACTCGTCACCTAGTCCGAGTCTCCCTTATAGATTTAATACGTAGTTCATGAAACTCTTCCCAATGCCATGTTTCCATGGGCGCCGGTTAATTACACTGCTTCTGTCGGGACATTACAAAGGGTCCAGTCAGGGCAGCAACCTTCAGTCAGGGGAGTAGTCACGTTGATGCATTAGTAGCGTGTCTAGATGCTGGGGTACCTGGCACGTCTTTCTGTTATCCTTGACCACAAGGCTTCTCGAGGGCGTGGAAGCCCGAGGCATCCCACATCGAAAGCGGAGAATTATATGTCATAGACACATATCTGAGGTTTTCCTCAGCTTCCCGTGCTCAACACAGGGTATGCCGCAAGTTTAACATCCAACGGAGACAGATCAACCCAACCAGAGCATTATCTAGGATAGATCGGATTGAGGGATCCTCCTTGAAGGGATGTCGATACCGGGGCCAACCCATGGGTGGCTGTGAAGAAGAGCGTACCGACATGGTCTCACCAGGATAAGACGGTCCGGGCGAGAATCAGAACGAGTGGTGGGTTGATGAATGGAGTGGAAGGAGAGTGAAATGGGACCATCGCAGGGGTGACAGTGAAGTTGGGCTTGGCCCTTGACGAGGCTTCCTACGTATCCTCGTGGCAGGGAATCAAAGTCCGCATAGTTTGGGACGACATCGATAAACTGACATGAAGGTAGACCCATGGGTCCACTAGTGGTGGGCTTGAACCTTTGGAAGGCTTCCTACGTACCATGCCTTGACATGGATCAAAGACCTCATAGTTCCGGTAGGATGGGACGCAATGGCTTACCATTGGACCAGAATGGGACCCGACGTGAATGGATGATGGGTGGGCTTGAACCTCGTAGAGGCTTCCGACGTACCATGCCTTGACATGGATCAAAGACCTCGTAGTTCAAAGAGATGGGTTTGTCGGTGAACCGACGTGAAAGTAGACCCGAGGGTCCACTATTGGTGGGCTTGAACCTCGTGAAGGCTTCCTACGTACCATGCCTTGACATGGATCAAAGACCTCGTAGGTCAAGAGATGGGTGGGTCACAATGGCTTACCACTGGACCGGAGTGCAGTTTAACGTCGTGCTGGACGGGGGTGAAACCCGACGTGAAAGACGGGTGGGCTTGAACCTCATAGAGGCTTCCTACGTACCATGCCTTGACATGGATCAAAGACCTCGTAGTTCACAGGAACGCGCAGTTTAACGTCATGCGGGACGAGAATGAGACCCGACGTGGAAGAACGATGGGTGGGCTTGAACCTCGTGGTGGCTTCCTACGTACCATGCCATGACATGGATCAAAGACCTCGTAGTTCACGGGATGGGTGGGTCGCAGTGGCTTACCACTGGACCGGAGTGCAGTTTAACGTCGTGCTGGACGGGGGTGAAACCCGACGTGAAAGACGGGTGGGCTTGAACCTCATAGAGGCTTCCTACGTACCATGCCTTGACATGGATCAAAGACCTCGTAGTTCATGGGGAATGAGTCCGTCGGTGAACCGACATGAAAGTAGACCCGGGGGTCCACTATTGGTGGGATTGAACCATGTGAAGGCTTCCTACGTACCATGCCTTGACATGGATCAATGTCTTCATAGTTCGGAAGGGAACATGCAGTTTAACGTCATGCTGGATGGGAATGAGACCCGACGTGGAAGAACGACGGGTGGGCTTGAACCTCGTGGAGCCTTCCTACGTACCATGCCTTGACATGGATCAAAGAACTCATAGTTCACGGGATATTTGGGGTCAGGGTCGGTGCTCACTCTAAGCCCATGTGAGTCATGCTCGGTGTGAGAAACAATAGGTTGCAAGGACATGACGATCACGTCGCGAAGGGTGCGTCCGTGAGAAGTGAAGAGGGGCTTACACGTTGAGCGGACCATGGTGTTGGGACTTACTCTAAGATGGAGGCCTATGGCGCGACAGAGCGCGAGAAAAATGTACCTTGGTCCGACGATGGGAGGTACCTCGTTCCCTATCACGCCCTCCACTGACCTTGGTAGTGGGGAAGTACAGAGATGCAGAGGTGCAGCCATTCCTTGAGGGGGCTAGGGTTGCCCTTCTCTTACGAACATACGCCACTCCGACAAGGAGGATCTCATTCCATGTGAGGAAGAGTTCCATTCCCGTGGAGACGAGTGGTGTAAAAAAAATTCAAGCTGGGGGGACCCTTCGCGAGGGGCACGAGGTCGGATCACAGTTTAACGTCATGTGTTGAGGATGTGGTTCTTGGCAGTTTAACGTCCTGCAGCTCGGACGAGGTGGGTTCACTCTACACCCCTAGGACTTACATAACCGGTACCCTCTGGTCCTTGGGGAAGGGAAGGTACCGGTAAGTCCATGGTTAAGGGGGTTCGTGGAACGAACCATCGAGGGGTCCACGTTAGTGTGGCTATGCGAAGAAGCAATAGCCGTTAGCATGCCTATGCGAAGAATCATTAGGCGAAGCAACGCTACGGGTGGTATTGTCCATGGGACTTTGAAATCACATCGTGCAAACCTGGAGGGTCGCACGGGCAGAGGAATCACTAAGCAGAGGAGTGTGCTTTGCTAAGTGGAGTGTCTTGGCCTTAGCATGGGGCATAGGTGTGAGTGGAAGGTGCTTCACGAAGTGCAACAGTGTTCGCGGAGCACTGCCTCGCGAAGAAGGGGTGCCTCGCGAAGTAGGGTCCTCCGAAGCAGTGTGCTTCGCGATGCATAGTGATCCTGCCTTGGCATAGGGATCACTAGCATGGGTTGGGTGTTTCGCGAAGCATAAACACTCTGCGGCTGCCCGGGTTCCCTTTGTAATCCCTTTCCTTCGCGAACGCCCTTGAGCTTCGCGAAGGGCATCCCTCTCGGAAGAGGGGCTCAAAATGAGACAAAGCAGAGACGTCTCGTGAAGTAGAAATACCTCGCGGAGCTCATGATTCTCGGGGCAAAGAGTGCATTGCGATTCGGGAGAGGAGAAGCCGAAAGGTCTAATTGTCCATCCTTGGGACTCAGGGGGAGTCCAGTAATTATAGGGAAGGGGCGCCGCGAAGCAGGGCTCGCGCGCCGCATCCGGTGCATCGCGGCGCGCTCGTGAACGTCAAGGTCGTCCGCGGAGCATTACCGCCTCCGGAGCTTCGCGGAGGCTCGCGAACGTCAAATGCGTTCACAGAGGATTACCGCCTCCGGAGCTTCACGGCGGCTCGCGAACGTCAAATGTGTTCGCGGAGGATTACCGCCTCTGGGGCTTCGCGGGGCCGCAATGGTCGGGGCACTTCGCGTGGGTGCTTCGCGGTGGCGCTTCGCGGCTGTGCTTCACGGCTGTGCTTCGCGAGGCAGCGCACCAGCTGTCTTTTTCCTTCCTTTCTTTCTGGCCGTATTTTTGGGGCCAACAATATCATAATAAAAATAACATTTTCATAACATGAAGACGTGGCTGAAAAATTTAATATTGACAATCATTTCGTTTCACCAAGGTCCATCCCCAAGGTGTCATTAAAAATTACCAAGGTTATTCACTAAGGTATCAGTCTAAAAAGTCATTTCTAGAGATTAAGTCTTTACCCAATGCATTGGAGCGCTATCTGGGCGCACCCTTGACATGAATTTATTATCATGTGATCCACATATATCATCATCAATCTTTTCATAAAAAACCCATATAGCATAAAAGAAATGGGTTTCATTTCATTATCATAACGTTTTAAAAACTACTTTAAAAACATGATCTTTATGTCACTTTAAACCCACGGAAAAGGGAAAGTGGGTTTCATGTATGTAAATACCAGAATTTAATATAGAAAATTTTGATATATATGTGAATACCCCTGTAGAAATAAGAGCATTGATTATTCACTTAATAACATAAAATAATTTTGAGAAAAGAGAGAGGCATTTTGAGACGAATATTCTGCATTATAACGGCTATGTTTCGGGGTTTTAGAAAACATTGAAAACAGCGGGGACATGAGTAAAACATTCATAAATAACCCATAAAACAGTATATGTACAGAATATAAGGGATTTAAGAACATGTTAATGAAATTTTAAAATATACCATAAGAAATGAAGAACATGAAAGGATGACAAAAATAAGATTTTTCTTATGAAAATTCGGCAGCCTAACGACGCCACTTAAAACATCAAAATACTGAATTAAAGAGATCAAATGGGGTCTCTTATGATATTGTCATAAAAGATCAGTATGATAGATATAGAGATCATGCCCCAACATAATAAAAAGGTACTTGAAAGAATTTACATGAAGGTAGAACTTCAAAATGAGAAGGGTGAAGAACCAATTAAAAATTCGGCAGCCTAACGACGCCACTTAAAACTTCAAAATACTAAATTTAAGAGATCAAATGGGGTATCTCATCATATGGTCATAAAAGATATGTAGGATAGATATAGAGACAATACCCCAACATAAAAAAATAACTTGAAATAATTGACATTAAAGTAGAACTTTAAAACGAGAAGGGTGAAGAACCACTTAAAAATTCAGCAGCCTAACGGCGCCACTTAAAACATCAAAATACTGAATTGAAGAGATCAAATGGGGTCTCTCATCATATGATCATAAAATATCAGTATGATAATTTTAGAGATCATACCACAAAATAATAAAAAGTAACTTGAAATACTTTACATGAAAATAGATCTTGAAAAATGGGAAGGGAGAAAGAATCTGTTACAAAAATTTTGACAGCCTAACGGCGCCACTTAAAACTTTATAAAACGAAATAATGAGAGTAAGAGGGGATCTCTCATTATGTGAACATGAAAAGGTAAGTAATATGAGTATAAAAGAACACCCTTTAACATAATAAAGTGGAGCATAAAAGATATTACATAAAAGAGATTACTTGAAAAGAAAGAGAGAGGTCGGATCCCTTACCTTAAAACGTAACTCTTAAAATTCAATGGATGGGACCTTGAGGGAATGGGGGCACCTTGGGAGGACTCCTTGGGAGTTAATGAGACCAGAACTTCGTTGGGGAGAGTGGGGAGTCGAATGGATGAGAGGATGGCTTGGTATTTATAGGGAAAGTGAGGGGACAAGGCATTAATGGCCAAGGGACACCTCATTAGTGGTTTTGGCAAAACCATGGGCTTGCCCATGGTATTTGCCCATGGTATTGTCCACTTGGGACACCTCATACCTTATCGTACTATTAATAAGTCTACCATATTGATTACATACTTAATACATCATTTAATGATGTCATTAAACACCAGTAACTTAAAAACTGTATTTTCACTATTCATCGAAAATTCAACTTTCTCAGAATAATCCCAAAATTTCACCTTAACCAAATATCAATGCTCTGATTTCAAAAATGAACTCTATTTTATAAAAATAATTTTCTAAATATTTTTAATTTATTTTTTTTAAATAAATACTCTATTCACCGAAAATTCATTTTTTCAGAAAAAAACCCCAAAAATTACCATAACATAATATCGGTGCTCTGAGTTCAAAAATGAAATCCATTTTAAAAAAAAAAAAAATTTTAAAAAATTTTAATTTAATTTTTAATTAAAAAACATTATTCACTCGAAAAAACTAATACTTGAATAATAATTTATGAAACAGTCATTTAACCATTTTATTGAATCACATTACTTAATCAAGGTGCCTAGATTATATTAATACTTTCATTAAGTGAGATTACTAATCCATTTGAACACATTACTAATCCTAATCATAAAATCACTATTCATAATTTACTATTCATCAAAAATCAAGTTGATCTTATTATACTCTAAATTTCGTACTGAACATAATTGTAGAAGACCATTTTTTGAAAATCATTACACATTTTTAATTATTTAAGGTTTACATAAACATTTTTAAAATATCCATTTTCTAAAATTCATCAAAAATATGCATACTATATTTATCTGGTCATTTCAAAATTCATAAACATCATCATAAGAAGAAATCCCAATTTTTTATTTAAAAAAAAGGATTACACAAGGCAATTATGGTCTCCTAACACAGCCCCTTATCACACCAGCATAGGACCTAAGTGTAAGGTGTGCTAAGGTTAGAGAATCTGAGGGAGGCTCGGCTAACATCGCACGAGTAGTAATTTCTATCAGTTTTAACTTCTCGCAAAGGCGATTCCATTCTAGCTTCACACGATGAAGTTCAGCTTGGGATTGGTCCAGAGCAAAGCCCAGTGGTGCAACCTCCTTCCCAAGTTCTGTTAGATGGGCTTCGATCGGTCCAAGACTACTAGTTGAGGCCATCGAATCTTCTTTCTATAAAAATTAACCAAGATTACTTGTATGTAGAGACAATAATCAAAACTTTTAGTTTCAAGTGGTCATATTGACCAATGGTCATATAACCTTCTAAACCCAATGGTCTTATTTTAATTATAATCATGTTATCAAATGAAACATTTTTTTGAGTATAAAAATAAAATAAAATAACACATCAAATTAGGAAACAAGATTTATTCAAAATTTCATATCGTTACATTCTTCCCCCCTTAAGAAATTGAGTCCTCACAATTTTTAAAATTGGGTATTAAAATTTTATTGAATGTCCCACATCGGAAAAGGAGTCAGTAAAAATATTACTTTAAAAGAATGAAAGGGAAGACAAAGGTCACCCGAGTTAACCCACACTAGGATTCCATGTAGGAAAACATGGACATGGAAGAAAAAACAAAGGGTCAAGTTCTGGGGGAGAGTGATAGAAAACATGATTAGGAGAATGTTAACAATAAGAAAATCCCAACCTTATGATGTGTGTAAACGGTCTTTGATTACCTAGTAGGAAACGTAAGCCAACAACGTTTTTGTTTTACGTTCCTTTTCATAATTTTGAGGAATTAATTTACAACATAAAACAAAAACATAAGAAAATATACCTATCTACATGTAGAGTTTCATCCTTTAATAAGTTTCTACCCAAAACTAATCTTTTCTCAAAACTATGATCATTCAAAACTACTTGGTCTCATCCAAACATAAGAATCATCTTCTAGAGAATCACATAATACACAAAAGATTATCTATCTATTTCTTCTATCTTTAAACATTATCCCAAAAACAGAAAGGGTATGGTTAAACAACTCTTCAAAAAGAATGAATCCTATAGGAATGGAAACTACTTTTAAATCTTCAAAGTTCCATGGTACTACCCATAGTTCATCATTGACCATTCCATAAATAATGGTCATTAAGGTTCCTCAGAATAAACCAAACTAATATTGAAACCCAAATACAAGAAGGATTTGATAACATAGTCTTCCAAAATAAACTTCATTGTTCATCTCCAAACAACATCAACCACTCCTAACATCTTATAATAAAAGTAGCTAACCTAAACATATTTAACCCAAGATAGGTTAATCATTTTCATAAGTAACCTAAATTACTATAAGTTCACCTTAAATTCATCGATTCTTCAAAATATAAGTCAACCTTACCCCTCAATGAAAATACCGTAGTAATCTATTTACCTCGATCATACAGGGTCCCCAAAATAGTGAACGTCTTCCAAAATAATAATCATATTTTAATCCCCTAATCATCCATGTCATATTAATACGACAATCATCGCATTTCCTATCACATTGGTTGTTGGGACATGTTCTTCCATTTCCCTCCATTAACTAAGAAAAGAAACTATACTTAGGGGCTTAAATACTTAGCCAATAACCATGAAAAGGATCTAAAATCATATAAGGATAACTTGTAGAAGAAAAGTATACCCTAACTTGTGATCCCCTAGGTTCCCATAAAGGTTATCCATGATCATATATTCTTATGTGAATCTTTATTTTATTTTATCTTTGTCCCTTTAACAATGGTTCATATGAAGCTTATGAATTTACCAAAGCATATCCCCCAGGAGTGTCGTAACCAAGAGTGCAGCAAGGCCCGTTGTCGTGTACCAGTTCCCGTTCGAGTCTAGCTCAAAGCAGTGTTTTTGGGTTTTAACCCTATGTACATCTGTGCCAGAGCCACCTATACCTGCTCGTATCCAGACATGGATGTATTTTCTT
Organism: Viscum album; assembly: GCA_963277665.1. Taxonomy (NCBI): domain Eukaryota; kingdom Viridiplantae; phylum Streptophyta; class Magnoliopsida; order Santalales; family Viscaceae; genus Viscum; species Viscum album. Next base: position 1,667,677,019 of record OY728137.1, read on the forward strand.
GGAAACCCATTACTCAATACTCACCAAAATACCAGGAAGATTTCCTATATTTTAACTTTTCTATAGGCTTCTTCCTAAAGTTTTCATATACTAATTTCCACAAATAACTAAAACATCCTTTGATACCAACTATAGCATCCCTCCTTTTTATCACATAAAATTTCATTACATTTTACAAAACCGAGGATCTTTAAGGTTTAGTGTCTTGGAAACCAGGAACTTTAAACATGAAAACATAAAACATTCTTCTAAAACACTTGAAAGGCTTCTCCTCATGTTCATCCTAGGTTCATTACTGCATCACATAACCTGGGGACATACATCAAAATAAAGGGTGAGCAAAAATCCCAGTAAGGGAAACAAGATAAACATTTTACATGTGAACTTGAGATACTTCAATAAGGTCATGAAAAGAACTTTAGGGCATGAGAATGAAATCATGAGGCATATCATAATAAAAATAACATTTTCATAACTTGAAGATGTAGCTGCAACACTTAATATTGACAATCATTTCGTTTCACCAAGGTCCATCCCCAAGGTGTCATTAAAAATTACCAAGGTTATTCACCATGGTATCAGTCTAAAAAGTCATCTCTAGAGATTAAGTCTTTACCCAATGCATTTGAGCGCTATCTGAGTGCAACCTTGACATGTATTTATTATCATGCGAGCCACATATATAATCTTCAATCATTTCATAAACAACAAATATAGCATAAAAGAAATGGGTTTCATTTCATAATCATAATATTTTAAAAACTGCTTTAAAAACATGATCTTTATGTCACTTTAAACCCACGAAAAAGGGAAAGTGGGTTTCATGTATGTAAATACCAGAATTTAATATAGAACATTTTGATATATATGTGAATACCCATGTAGAAATATGAGAATTGTGTATTCACTTAATAACATAAAATAATTTTTAGAAAAGAGAGAGAGGCATTTTGAGACGAAAATTCTGCAGCATAACGGCTACATTTCGGGGTTTTAGAAAACATTGAAAAGAGAGGGGACATGAGTCAAACATTCATAAATAACCCATAAAACATTATAGGGACAGAATATAAGGGATTTAAGAACATGTTAAGGAAATTTGAAAATATACCATATGAAATGTAGAACATGAAAGGAAGACAAAAATAAGATTTCTCTTATGAAAATTCGGCAGCCTAACGGCGCCACTTAAAACTTCAAAATACTAAATTGAAGAGATCAAATGGGGTCTCTCATCATATGGTCATAAAATATCAGTATTATAGATATAGATTTCGTACCCCAACATAACAAAGAGTAACTTCAATGAATTGACATGAAAGTACAACATCAAAACGAGAAGGGTGAAGAACCACTTAAAAATTCGGCAGCCTAACGACGCCACTTAAAACTTCAAAATATTGAAATGAAGAGATCAAATGTGGTCTCTCATAATATGGTAATAAAAGATCAGTATGATGGATATATAGATAATATCCCAACATAACAAAAAGTAACTAGAATGAATTGACATGAAAGTATAACTTCAAAACGAGAAGGGTGAAGAACCACTTAAAAATTCGACAGCCTAACGACGCCATTTAAAACATCAAAATACTGAATTGAAGAGATAAAATGGGGTATCTCATCATATGATCATAAAGGATCAGTATGAAAAATTTAGAGATCATACCCCAACATAATAAAAAGGAAATTGAAATACTTTACATGAAAATAGATCTTGAAAAATGAGAAGGGAGAAAGAATATGTTACAAAAATTTCGGCAGCTTAACGGCGCCACTTAAAACATCATAAAACGAAATAATGAGTGTAATAGGGGATCTATAATTATGTGAACATGAAAAGGGAAGTAATATGAGTATAAAATAACACCCTTTAACATAAGAACATGGAGTATAAAAGAAATTACATAAAAGAGATTACTTGAAAAGAAAGAGAGAGGTCGGATCCCTTACCTTAAAATGTAACTCTTAAAACTCAAAAGTTGGGACCTTGAGGGCTTGGGGGAACCTTGGGAGGACTCCTTGGGAGGTAATGATACCAGAACATCGTTGGAGGAGAGTGGGGAGTCGAATGGATGAGAGGATGGCTTGATATTTATAGGGAAAGTGAGGGGACAAGACATTAATGTCCAAGGGACACCTCATTAGTGGTTTTGGAAAAACCGTGGGCTTGCCCACGGTATTTGCCCATGGTATTGGCCACTTGGGACACCTCATAACTTATATTACTATTAATAAGTCGAAAATATTGATTACATACTGAATATATCATTTTATGATGTCATTAAACACCCGTAACTTAAAAACTGTATTTTCACTATTCATCGAAAATTCAACTTCCTCAGAATAATCCCAAAATTTCACCTTAACCAAATATCAATGATCTTATTTGAAAAATGAACTCCATTTTTTAAAAATAATTTTCTAAATATTTTTAATTTATTTTTCTAAATAAATACACTATTTACCGAAAATTCATTTTTTCAGAAAAAACCCCAAAAATTACCATAACATAATATCGGTGCTCTGAGTTCAAAAATGAAATCCATTTTATAAAAATAATTTTTTAAAATATTTTTAATTTAATTTCTATTTAAAAACCACTATTCCCTCGAAAAAACTAATACTTGAATAATAATTTATGAAACGGTCATTTAACCATTTTATTGAATCACATTACTTAATCAAGGTGTCTAGATTATATTAATACTTTCTTTAAGTGAGATTACTAATAAATTTGTACACATTACTAATCCTAATCATAAAATCACTATTCATAATTTACTATTCATCAAAAATAAAGTTGACCTTATTAGACTCTAAATTTCATACTTAACATAATTGTAGAAGACCATTTTTTGAAAATCATTACACATTTTTAATTATTTAAGGTGTACAAAAACATTTTTAAAATATAATTTTTCTAAAATTCATAAAAAATATGCATACTATATTTATCCGGTCATTTAAAAATTCATAAACATCATCATAAGAAGAAATCCCAATTTTTTATTTAAAACAAAGGATTACACAAGGCAATTACGGTCTCCTTACACAGCCCCTTATCACACCAGCATAGGACCTATGTGTAAGTGTGCTAAGGTGAGAGAATCTGAGGGTGGCTCTGCTAACATCGCACGAGTAGTAATTTCTATCAGTTTGAACTTCTTGCAAAGGCGATTCTGTTCTAGCTTCACACGATGAAGTTCGGCTTGGGTTTGGTCCAGAGCAAAGCCCAATGGTGCTACCTCCTTCCCAAGTTCTGTAGGATGGGCTTCGATCGGTCCATGACTACTAAGTGAGGCCATCGAATCTTCTTTCTATAATAATTAACCATGATTACTTGTATTTAGAGACAATAATCAAAAATTATAGTTTCCAGCGGTCATATTGACCAATGGTCATATAACCGTCTAAACCCAATGGTATCATTTTAATTATAATCATGTTATCAAATGAAACATTTTTTTAGTATAAATATAAAATAAAATAACACATCAAATTAGGAAACAAGATTTCTTCAAAATTTCGGGACGTTACATAAATCATTTCAACACTTAAATATATCATCATATATGGTCATATTACTAATGAATATAAGTAATGAAATATTATGGAACATCCTTTTATATCTTATCATCTTCAAAATCTTGTGTGTCATAAAAAAGATTATCATATATCAGGAAAAAACAATGAATAATGATATGATAAGTGAATGTGTTTCATAATAATTTCTTATTGCATAGGTTAATGAATAAACATATATGTACCTAGAAAATAAATAGAAACATTATTTTCTACATTTAATGGCATAAAAATCTATAAAACTATACATTACATGATGAGAATAAGAAACAATATATGAAATATCAATAAATTTCTTTAATAATTATTTATTTATCAAAATCAATAAATATAAAAAATAATTTATATTGATGATAAATACCTTCATATCTCATTATAAATGAATCGAATGATGAAAGAAATTATAGTCACCAGGTATATGATTAAAATATAGGGAAATTATTGGTTAAAGAAAATAAATAGATGCAATAAACCCAAACTAAATGTGATGAGAATAAGATACCACTGAATTTTTTTTTGATGTCAATATTACATAATGGTTTCATATTATAGTGAATATATAAGATATAACCAAGAAAAATAGAAAAAAAATTAGTATTTGGTTATAAAGATATATACAAATTTTATGACAATATTTGGAAAGTGATGATAATACAAACGTGAATTATCAACATATAAATCTTTGTTAAATATGTATGGTTTTATTTGTGAATAAATATACGATATTACAATATACATATATTTGTTTGCGTGTAAATCCATAGAAATCAAGGAAAAAGGATGTATAATGATTTTATAGGATTATGTACTCTAATCATTGAGTAGATTCTATATGGAAGAAGAAACATGATTCAATGTGAAGATGTTGATAGAAGTATCCCCTTATAATTATTATATATATTGGTGGTGGGTTAATTATTTTATATAGAAATGAAAATAAATTAATGGACCTTAAAATGTATGTACTAAAATTAATAATTAAATTATTGAATAATGTCCATTAAATTATAGTTAAATATAATTTTAAAACTACAGACAATACAATGTAATATAACCCATAAAAACTACTCAAATTTACTCTATAAAACGAATTGCAAGGTCTGCGGTTGAGAGTTACATAAAATAGAGCATGCCTCCATGAATGCATGAGGTTTTCAACTAGAACATAGTGTCTAAATGATGTTGTAGGGAGACTATAACCTTATTATATAATTTTATCCATAAAAAACATATCAATAAAATAGTAACATCTCAAGATGGAAAAATAGAACTAAACAACAACAATGATATAATAGATGACAGGAAACGTAACATAGTTTCACATAATGTAATAAAAAGGAACCTATATGTGGATTGATAAACTAAATTATAACATATTTACAAAAAATTAAATAATAAACATGGGCATCACCCTAGTGTTCATCTTAGAAACCTATATGAACACTGATCTTCACCTCCATAACATCCATTCATTGGGCATATTCCATTTTATAGATCCCTTATCATGATGTTTAAATGTGAATGTAGATACTCATATAGGGTGTGAGTATCATACCCAGTAGGAGACAAAAAATTAAGCATTAACAAAAGTTCATATAAAGAGGTGAATTCTACAACATGAATGTAGTGAATATGTAAAAATCAACCACACAATTGATGATTCATGATGAACTAACTACGATCCCAGAAACACTATCCCAAACTACTATTGAAATATATTAGTCACGATACAAAATTTTACTCACCTTATATCAAAAAACATACCTCATGTTCCACACATAAGTTGAGAACCGTACATCTATCAGTCCATGAATGTATTCCACCATTATAGAACACCCCACACCCAACCATAATGTTTTTTCCTCACCTAACAGAACATAAATATAACATTATTGATTGATTATAATGAAATAACCCATGTATGGCCTCTCTCCAATGTCACAATATAAAAAATTTGATACACTTTAACCATTTATAGGCTTCTCTCCATTCAAATGAACATGTTCATGATATCTGACAAGTACTATCTCATAATACAAGTCCATCTACATTTTCAAAACATATATTATCCACATAAAATGGGGTTATAATTAAAATTATGAGAAAAAACAACAAACTTGATACATGATGTATAGTTCCATAGGCAATGCAATACCGAGAAGAATGTCATATCATAGTATGAACAACAAGTCATATTAAGATTTGTTCTCATATAGAAAAAAACACACTCATAAGAAGTTCACATAAATAATGGGACACAATTAACATGATAAAATATAATCATATCATCAAAAAAAATATATATATGGTCCATATGGTGTATGGGTAACATCCCATTACAATATTTTTGGTAATAGTCTTCTATTTTTCTATTTTCCTCTTCAATTGGTGTGTCCAGGGACTCCCCATGATCATAAATATTTTCTCAGCAAAATGAATTATAGTTTGGGAATATATTTCTTTTTTAATTAATGGATTCCAGGTGTAAATAATTTAATGGACTTGTAGGGTTCTCCCTATGTTTGGATAATTCCTGATTTGGACTGTGGTTTTTGTAAATAATATTATGTTATTTCATTCTGTAGGAGGAATACATGTCACATAACAAGATTGAATGATATTTATGATCTTTATAGGTGATCTTTTGAACTAATTACATAGTTTTGATGGAGTACATGTCTTTAAAAAGTTATACATCTTATAATGAAAATATAATGGTTTTTAATAAAAAGGTAAAGGGGTTTTCAGCGTATCTAATACATGTGTATTACACAACAAGTAAATGGGTTACATGCCTTGTAATAATCAGAAGGATGTATTTTAGGGTGTTTTTTAAGTTTATTTATCATTCATTTTTATGCATCCATCCATTATATACACCTAGAGCACTTTTTTGGTGATATTGGATGTCTCTATTTAATCTGGATTGATTTGTTATGTGAATGGTCGCTATTATAGTTGGTTTTAATCTCTTCGTGTGAGTAATAATCTATTCATATTAATTGATTTTAACATGATGGTGGTGTTGTGTTGAGTTATCAAAAATATTGACCCATGGTTATGTCTGTTCTTGTCTCTCTCTGGATCTATTGTGGTTCCTTTTTCTAGGAGATGTTTCCTTTGTTGGTTATGGTGTGGTGGGTATGAATTCACAAGGTATTTGATGTTTCTGATTCTTCATTGACACATTATGATAATTTGAAGCAATTATATAAGGTTTAGATTATTTCTAGCATCATTGATGTCATTTTTATGTTACTATATTTGGTGTATTCTTTGGTCGGTGTGTGAGAACCTAATTTCTGGGTAGGTGGTCATGTCCCTATCTAATGTTGGTGAAATGAATTGTTAATATTTTTGATAAATGATGATATTAAATGAAATGTAATGAATGAATTTTTTTGATTTGTAGAACTATATTTTTATAAAATACGGTTTTACCCTAGAGTTAGTAAAAAATATGGTTTTCAACGAATTTGGAATTGGTTTTGTATAATATTTTTTAAAGAATGGATTGATTGAAGCGATTTGATGTAAACTTTTGGAATAATAGGGGACATTGAATTCCTTGGGTTCCTAAGTGGAATGTATGGTAATAGGTATTATATCTTTCTGAGGGGTCTTCTCATAGAGATTTTTATTATTCACATGGTTATTTTGTCTAGGGAATTGATAAAACTATGTAGGACTACACATTTTAGAATGATCCTTTTCTCTCTAGAATTTATGCTTATATCTAGTTTCTTGATGTGTACATGATTATATATGTTATTTATGAGTTTCCTAGCTATCCTAATCTAGTGTGATCCTTGGAGGGATATTACCTATGTTTTTATGTTTGGTTTTTACTATTTTTTATTCAACCACATATATGATATAATTTGGCAGACATTATTATTTTTAACTTGATTTTTCTATAGATATATTTGGTTATGATGTTATTTGAAAATAATTTACCTACATTAATTGGAAATTTAAATAATATGGGAAATTAAAATATTCTTTAATTGTTTTGATATAAAAAAGCCAAACTATTATAATTAATTGTTTTCTTTAATGTTCAAAATGATTTGATTATTTATTAGAAAATTGATATGGAAGACCTAGGTGAGATCTTATAGAGCATGTTATGTCACCAATTTTTTCCCATTTGGGGTTGTGTATACATAGTTATGTATTTTTATGAATGGAAATGAAAGGAACCATAGTGAAGAAGAGTGTATTTTTATCAACTGGGTTGGATAGCTTGTGGTGGAATGGTGGGAGTCTACCCATAGTATAACATGGAGTAGTTGGTATTCTTTTTATAGTAGTCCTTTGTGGTTAAACCTAGATTTGTATACTATTTCAACTCATGAGATGTTTAGTTTCTGAAGATTGTTTTCAGTTATGGAATATATTTATCACTTACCAATATTGTATCTATAATATAACTGTACTATTTTTTCTTGATGTTGGGTGAAATAAATCCCACAGATATTGGTTTGATTCTTCTTTGTTAGTTTCCATCCTATGTGGATCGGTAATTCCCTTTAGGTATGTGGATGTTAGTGTTAGGTACTCTTTTGAGTGGGTATTTAAGATAATTATTTATAATTTGGAGTCAAAGGTGTAATTTCTTTAGGATTTCATACATCAGTACATTTGGTAGACTATATATTGAGCTGTAAATTTTTTGATAGTTATGTTGTGGTGAGTTCTTGGCCCTCTCTCTCTATAATGAGTTAAATGTTACCTTACTATATTCATATGTGTGTCTTTTATATTGAATTCTTGATGTTGATATTTGTTTTTTCTAATTGTGTTTCACCTTTGAACTATGATTGTTCTATTTTCCAATATATATATTTTGTTTTGTAGTTGTTTTCCACAATGACGTGTTTTACAAGTTCCTCTAATGGGTGTAACTGATGCCTCTTGAGGGAATTATCTGAAGGACTAGAACATTATTGAGGACATTGTATGAGTGCTTCATGGTTTTTACTATAACATTGTATAAGATCATAATGTAGTTATTAGGTAAATGAATGTGATTTAGGAGAAATATATCCATCACTAGAGTAATTTCATGAGAACACTCATCTATTAATGGTACAAATGAAGATGTAGAGGTGAAAGACTATGATGAAAAAATTGATTAGAACACTGTCTTCCTAAATACACTTATGGTTATCATTATTAAGTGTAAAATATTTATACATAATGGTCCTATCAAGTGCTGTTAGTATTATATGGTATAGGTAGATAATAACACATTATCATAACATAAGGGTTTTAAGACAATATTCATCTAGAAAAATTTTCTACCTTCAATGCTAATAATAATTTCCTTGGACTTCTTCTATTTACATCAGAGAGATAATTCATGTTTTATAAACCCCAATTGGCTTATAGATTTAGTTCTTTTTTCGCCAAAGGTTGTGAATAATGACCAAATGAAATATCAAAAGTACCTATAGGCTTTTCCACTAAATATAATATCACAATTATTTGTGCTGAATATTTCGACCAATGTGGTGATAATGAATAGAAAACAATAGATGAAATGAATATGGAAGGTAAGGATGGGTAATTTGACCCTTCTATTCCAACTAGGGGAATCTTGAGGTGAATTCTAGGGAGAAATAGAATGCATAGATGTCATCAAATTTGTAATGTAGGTGGTTCGTAGAAGTATGAATCTCCATCACCTCCATTTGTATCTTGTGGCACTCAGATGACTAGCTATTAGTGTGGCATGGTCATATACACATGAGTTTTTTCTCCATCACATAATAATATGTGTACAACTGTTGATTTCATAGAAATCATCAATATTATTCATAATATATGCCTACTCACCAATATTGTTCCAGATCATCAACTCTATATGAGACTAATGTGTGGTCAGATGAATCAAATACTTTAGGTCTCCAACCACATTCATTATATTTGAGGAAATTTTATATATTAGATTATTTTCTAGTCATGGTTGATGCATCTCCAATGATAGTGATAGGTACAATATTTATTGAATATTCAATATTAATTTCATTAATATATAATTGTACCTAGAAAAGTTTATATCTATAAATTTTTTTGATATGATTAACCATCCAAATAAACTTTTTTTCTTTTTGATAGAGATTTAGAGACATCTTGGGAAGAGATTAGAGAATTATAATTGGTTTTGTCCATGTACAATGTTGGTAGATGTTGCATAGCTAGTTTTATATTTTTATTTTCAACATGATCTAGTTTTTTTTACATTTTCAATGGGATGGATTGTCCTAATACTCATCATGATGAGGATGATTTCTATCATATACTTGTCTCTATTCTTGAAGTTGATTGGTTAACGTGGGTGTTTCGTGGAGAGTGTGATTTGTGGTCTCGTCATGATGGAAAATACATTGAAGTGATTAGAAGTTTATAGTGTATTGGAGTAGTTGTTCCTTTTGAAATCTCTCCTATTATTTATCGTATTTTTATCTTCAGGACATACCTGATATTTTCATGGAAAATTACTCCAGGCCCCCTCTAGAGCGGTATATAGATTTTATGATTGACTGGGTGCAAGTGACATAAATTATTTCAATACATTTTTATTATATAGTACCTGTAGTGCTAACAGAGAAAATGATTTAGTTGGATGGACATATGGTTAATTGTTTTGTTCCCCCAATATTTTAACAATGATTAGACTTTGATATTATTTTCTCGATGGTAGGTAGTTCAATGTATTTGTTCAGTGATTACAGGTAGATTAATTACGTAATTGTTAAGATAAATTTACTTTTTCCCAGTGTGGATAATTTATTTTATTAGGTAAAATACGAATAGTGGTTTTTGAATATCACTCTTTGGTCTGGTTATCATGAACTCAGGGATAGAGAGATTGATAATCCAAAGAAAAAATTCAAGTCTAGGTATTCCAATTATGAATATCCTATAATGATACAATTTCTTACTCACACTAAAATAGTTTTTATGGATTTGATGAAATGAAAATTTCCTCAGCATCTCATGAATTTTTAGATATTATTATAGATTTAATTTTTGTTTTCTTGAGATACGATCACAATATTGATCAACATGTGTGATTGGTTTTTGAAATCCCAAGTAGTCATTATTATGATTAAAATCATTCAAAATACATTTTATAGGTTAATGATGTGAAATTTTCATGTCATGTGATTTTTTATCATATTTTTCCAATTGATCTTGAGAATGTGATTATTTTAATTTCATGGGAAATACCTTGGAAGTTATTTGAGATAAGGATAATTCATGGTCTTTTAGATATTATAAACTATTCATTATATAGTTTTCAATGTTAGTGTCACCTTTGACTACTATTGCCTAATACTGGGATAAATTAATATTGGATGAAAAATGATTATCTTTTTTGATGATCTAAAAGGACTTCTAGCCATGTATCCTATTTTTATCTTACCTGATCTTGGTAAGGAGAATGTGGTTTTCTATGGTGCTTTTAGCCCAATATTGGGTTATGTTCTCATGAAGGATGATCATGTGGTGGCTTGTGGTTCTCATTACCTTAGGAATCAGGAGAATTATTACCCCAATCATTTTTTAGACCCATCTACCGTTATTCATGCACTTATGTTTTGGCATCATTATATTTTTATGGAATGTTTCAGAATCTCTTCTGACCATATGAGATTTTGATATATCTTTTCATAAAATTAAATGAATCTTATGTAATGGTAGTGGGTGTAATTATTATGGATGATTTCTATTGATGTTGTCTATAACCCGAGGAATGATAATGTAATTATCGACACTCTTAATTTTAATTTTCTATCAATAGATATTTAAAAATAAATGAAAATAAGTATCATTATGGGTATTTTCCTTAGTTGCATTTTGATTCTTAAGAGGATGTCTCTAGAAGTGTTTTGACCAGTATTCTGTTCTCATAATACTTCCGTTAGTATATTCATTATATTCCATATCTATATGGTTTGTTTATTGGATTCTGAGGAATACAATATGGTGCAGAGGCCATTTCGAGCTACTCATTCACATCACATGGAATTCATAGTATTGGGTATTAACTATTCAACTCATCATTTATGAGGATCTCAATTTTGTTGGAATTTCATAGTTATTTCTTTTAGATTAATCAGGTAACTCTAAATATGTATTTCGATATGAGACAAATATTCTGGGAGATAGATATGAAAAAATATAATTCTGATTATTTTTCATGTTTTTCCACAAGCCAATTAAAAAATGAATAGAATTTAAAACCTTCAGTTTTTTTCTATCCTCATCTAGAGCTGATTTGGAAAAATGTAGAGGTATCCATAGATGTTTTTGTTATATTATTTTAAACATATGATTAGAGGAATTCAATATATTTAGTGATTTATCATTTATAAAATTTGGATGATTTTATTGTTACCAATGAAACCAAAAAACTTGAGGATCTTAGTAAGATTTATTTATACTAAATTGAGAGGTTTCATTAGTTTCTTTTTACCATTATGTAGATAGGGATCTTGCTGTTACATTGAGAATATGTATTAGTCACTATGATGAGATGGGGACTTAGGTCATATTGAATATATATTACCATCCACATAAAGATGGCCAGATGGAACGTGCTATTCTAATTTTAGAGGATATGCTCTGTTATTTTGTCTCATATTTTGGTTGATCTTGGTATTTCCATCTAGGAATATTTGAGTTTTATTATAACAATAGTCACTAATATCTAAACATAATGGATCATTCTGAGGAATTTTATGGTCACCCATACTGATCAACTCACTATTGGGATGAGGTGGGTGAATCGTATTTATTGGGACTATTTTTGGTTCCTAAGACACATTTGAGGATTCAATATATTTTGATGTCTAATTATTGAATAATATATATATAATACTTATTTGAATCAATATTTTCCTCTATATATGTTTCTTTTATGTGATAATATTATCTATAATTCTTCTCCTCATTTACGACACCATCATCTTGTTTAACTAGTATTGTTAGATCTAAGATTTGTAGAACATTGGGGAACATTGTGGGGGTTGGGTAGGTTTTTTTATTAGTTGGAATTTCCGGCCGAGTAGGCATGTCATCATTATGTTTTCCGATTATCAAAACATAGAAAATACCATATTGATCCCTATCACATTCTGAGTTGGGGAGGTATTGAGTTAGAACGAGATGATTTCATTTTTTAGAATCCACATGAGATTATTGACCCTCAAGTTAATGTCTTGTGTAGTAAGTCAATTATATAGGTCATAGTGTTATTGATCAATAGTTAAAATTCTAATGTGGCATGGGTGCACTAGTTATTGATGAGGGAGCTATGTCCACACCTCTTTACTAGAATTCATCCTTCTACGTTGCTCCTCGGGGCTAAAAGGTGTTGGAGTTTGGATTTGGTATGATCTGGTTACCTTCATTTAGGTTATCCTCCTCTTTATTCTCATTTTACTATTTACATTGGTTCGTATGGGTACTCCTGAGGATATAAAACATTTTCTATAAATAATTTACTACTGTTTGAGGATGTATGTTTTTGATTTATGGTTGTAAAAGGATAAATTTGTTAATGGACTCAGGGGGGTGTTACCCTTATGTTTGGAGAACTCCCATCTTAGTTTGAGGTTAATGTAATGAGTCTATATCATTTTTTGCATCTAAGAGGAATAGACTACTTGTAATGGGAGTACAAGACAAGAATGATATGCATGGTTGATTTCAAAATTCTTTTACACAACATGAATGATGTATAATCCATATAACTGTAACATAATTTGTTATTTTAGAATATTTTTTGTAAATAAAAAGTTAATGGATTTTGCAGAATATGTAGTCCACATAGATTACATGACATGTGATGGTGTTACATGTCTTTTAAATATTGTTAGGTCAAATTTTATGGTGATTTATTGGTTTTTATATTCATTCTACTGCATCCCTCTTTGTTCAAATAATATATCCCTTCTCTAGTTACTTTTGGTTGCCTATTTTTGATCTGGTTTGATTAATACTATGACTGATCACCCTTGAGATTTGATTTTACATCTCCTATAGATTAATCCTTTTTTTTTATTTGATTTTATTATGTTGGCCCCATTTCATTTTATTATTAGATTTATTAATCCATATAGATGATTCTTTTGTTCACACTAAACATGTTAGGGAACTAGTTATGGGGGCAGTTCCATTCATTAGTTGTGGTGTGGTGGGTGTTCCTTCTATAGGTATTCATTTTTCATCATTTATAGAAACGCTTTTGTTAAATTGAATAAATTCAATTTTCTTCCCCACACATGATTTTTACCCCTTGGGGCCTCCATCCCTCCTCCTTGATCCCTTATTCTTCCATTCATATTGTGAATTTTGTGGAATATTTTGAGGAAACTCCATGTATGCCCTTCATTTAATGATTTCATAATATTTTTTTTGGGATTCTGTATTTTGGGGGGTTTTCCTTCTACAATGTGTTGTGAGACATATTTAGGGTTGTATCATGATATTTAGGTTTCAATATTGATGATTATCATTCAATATTTCTTTTATAGGATTACTTGGTGATGTGGTAATGGTTTCCCACAATTATCTAATTGTTTATACACATAAGATAGGTGGTTTCAGGCTTAAAAATTGTTCTGTTACTTTTATATGCTTTCTTCTATTCTTGGTTATCTTCTATTAATTTCACATGAGTAAAAAAATGTGTTATTGAATGTTTTTAAGATCTGGGTTATCTAAAAGTAGTTTTTGTAGGGGAAAATGTATTTTTTCAAGTGCGTTCTTCAATTTCTATTCTTGGAGGTGTTTAAAAAAATTGTGAATGTGTTGAGAAAAATTTTGTATTTTTTTTGCATGGAATTGGATTTGAAAGAGTTTTGGGGTTATGGAAACGATGGTTTATAATGTTTATACACTTTATTGGATTATTAATTTGTGGATGCGATTCTTATGTGATATGTGGAATGGAAATTGATAGATAACTATATCCTAGGTTAGTAGGTTTGTATGCTAAGAATAATATGTTAGATAGATCGGTAGGGCTAAGGCCCAGTTCATTCTAATTGGATTGATGATACAACAATAACTAAACTATTCTGATTGGAGACCATAATAATTTTGGATAGATTCATCTCTAGTGTCTCATACATGATTATGATGATAAATGTGGTAGATATACCATGTTTCACTGATATATCAAGTACCTATTGTTCCACTATGGCTAATTCCTATAAGTATTTCCCATGTCATGGTTCTATTTTGTGATTTCATACATATTGCTAGCATATGGTGCACATTGATGGTTTTTTAAAAATCAAAGCATGTTTTCCATTAAAATGGTTTCTATAAAATTGATAATATATTTTATTTTGTAAAATATGAATGTATTCATTCATATAATGTTTTGGCATGGAATCTCTTTTGTTGGGTGGAATCTTACTAAAATTTTTCTCGCACATGACTTAAACTGCTTGGTGTATATAGAAATTCATTTTTTACTCAGTTAATGGAATAAGTTATCATGAGTGTGGTTTTGGTTTTTAGTGGTTATATATATCATGTGGATTGGGTGGTGATTTGAGAGTGATGGTGCTCTTGTAGCATGGTGGGTTTTGGGATAATCGTTTTTTCCATTGGTTATATCATTTTTGTTATATTGCCTTTAATTGTATACCATAAATATGACAATTCTTTTTCCTTGTATGGATTTCAGTATTAGTTTTTGTGATTATTATTTATGTTATTTGTTAATTCTTATAGAAATTGGTGAAATAATTTCTAAATGAAATTATTGATTACTGGGAACTAGTTTCCAAACCATTAGGATAATGAATTTTATTTCGTCCATGAAATAGACCGGGTTGGGTGCCATGTCAGATGGAACCGCTTATTTTTTTGTGACAAAATATTATCAGAAAAGGTTACTATATTATGGGTCATGTTATTTTTGGATGATTATGGATATTCTAGAGCTAGGAATTTTAAAACATGAGGTTCTCATTGGGAGTAGGATTTCTAGCAATCACACCTCATGACATAACTTGTGCGCCATGTGATTTTGGGATTATGTTTTACTTCTCTTTAATGTTATAAGTACATGATGCTGAATTTATATCAACATTAGGTTGGTTGGAGTGGTATTTTTATTTTTATTTTTTATTGATATAGATTTTTTAGGTTTTTATTTGTGGATATGCCAGATATTATTTGTAATTTGCTGAAAATTTTAAGATTTTGTGTTGATGATTTTTTTAATAGTTTTCCAGGTCGTTGCAGTTTGTTGTAGAAAAAATTCCAATTTTGGGACTTCTTCTGAATCCACAACATGAGGTCAAAGATAGTTCTACTACCTAACTGATCATAAACTAGTGGAATTTGTGGTTCTGTTTTTACAGGATATGCTACATGGATCTGGTTCTAGTATAACATTGGTTAGAGAAGATTAATCAGATCTTATGAAGGATAATGCTTGAAAGTATCCAATGGAAAAACCTACTTCATTTTTGAGAAATGTGGAACATCAAGAAGAATTGGAGAGAGATAAAATGATATTGAGGATGTATGAGTTTTCTGACACTCCTGATGCTTTATGAGTGATATTTTATTCATTTTAGTTTTAAGTTCCTAGTTAGATGTGGTGGGACTTAGTGATGCAATATGGGATGACCAAGAAGATGAATTGAAAGGATTTAAGATGATTTTAAAATAGTATTACATTCATAATATATTAGAGTGATCTATGTCCTAGTAGTTATTGGATCTTACCCTAGGAGATTAGATGTTGATGGATTATAAAAATCACTTCAGGGAGATTGCATAGTATGTACCCAATATTGTTTCCAAGGAGTATATGAATGCCCAATTGTGTGAGATGGGGGTATGGTTTACGATTTATTCTATGGTATTTTTTTATTTTGAGGTGTTTGATCATGATTTTATGGCTGGGATGGATGAAAAAATATGTTTGAATTCCATGGATCACTATCTGTAATGTGCAGTAGTATATTTTCAGAAATGAAAAGAAAGCAAGACGAGCAACGAATGAAGTGTTGTGGTACATGGGGCCATCCTTTCTGACTGTCATCCTCAATAATTTCTTATATTGGATTAGTTGTGTTCCATCAGTGTGGGAAGGTTGGGAATGTGTGTATGAAATGTCTATCCCCATTAGATAATTCCATCAGCATAGAATAACGGACAATTGCAATAGTGTTGTGGGGCCATAGGTTCTTATATGGGTGTTGGGGTACATATACCTACTGGGCGAATTTCAAGCATGGTGAAGTAATAAAGCATTGAGGGATCATTTATTTTTTGGTAATTTATGTAGTAATAGTTACCCTTATTCTCATATTTAGTTCCAGAAGATATGTAATCGACATGACCTTCTCAAGAAGTGGCTATGACAAAACATTTCCATGCAGTGGACCATGAACCACAAGATTATATGTGGGACCTATGATAGTTTAGGGTACTATTTTTATTGAACCTTCTTTATATAACATTTTATATGATAATGGTTAATCTATTTCCTTCATTTTGTCTCATATAGTGGTTCTGTTAAAATTAATAACTAGGATTATGTTTTTTGTGATGGTGTTGGTGATAGTTCTTGTTTAGAATCATGAAGAAAATGCCAAGTGTCCATCCTGTGCACTCAACGTCTCAGAGTTTGAGTTGGATTTTTTTTTCATTATACTAGATGTGAGACTCTTTGATGAGATCACTATAATGAATTAGATGATGTTTTTTCATAAAGAAATCGATTTCAATAGTCGATGGGTGAGTTTTGTGGAACCTAATGGAAATTACTCGATTTTTCCTGGTGAATGAGATCCTCAGTCGGGTCGTGGTGGACATACACTTCTAGAATTTGGGAAATATTGTTTTTCAGTTATGATAAATCACACTGGAGTATGTTTTTGGATCTCCTGAGGGTGTATTAACTCTTTTGGTAGATGAGTTCCAAAAGGAATTTCCCTATAAAATTGCATGTTTTTCTCTCGATTGGGATGTGGAGTTCTCTGTAGAATTGGAACCCAGAACACAACTGATATATCATTCCTCACACAGTATGTGACCAATCATTTTATGAGAATTAAATGTATCACTCTTTGATTTAGAATCAAATTTACTCATTCAATCAAGTATCCCTCCTTAAGTGTCCCCAATTTTACTCATGAAAATAGATTATGGATATCTACAGTTATTCATAGGTAACATTATTTTGAAAATGGTAACCACTGAGAACAAGTATTTATTTCCCCATATTTATGACCATTTTGATCAGCTTAAGAAGAAATTAGTTTCGAAAAATTGACTCTTATTCAGGTTTTCCCCAATTTAGTGTTAGAGAGGCGGGTGTCCCAAAAATGGATTTATGAAGTAGGTATATTTAATTAGAATATTTGGTCATGCATTTAGGGATGAAAAGTTCTCCATCGGTCTTTATTGAGATAATGAAGAGCTGGTCAAACAAGTATCTCAATTCCTTTATCGTAGTATTCTTAGATGACATCCTTGCCTATTTGGGCACTGAGGAGGAGTATGAGAGGAATTTTAGAACAGTTATTGGAACTCTTAAGGAGCCGTATCTCATTGATAAGTTCTCTATTTACATCTTTTAGATCTTGGATGTGATGTTTAAGGGTCATGGGGTCCTTGAAAGAGGGGTTTCAGTGGAATCCAAGAAGAATAGTGTAGTTTTTTCATGGGAGAAGTTAAAGAATTTTTTTGAGGTCATGACCTTTTTGGTACTCGTAGGTTTATACATGTGATTCATCTCATATTTCTGTCATTTATCTTTTTCCATGACCACGTTTACCCAAAAAAGGGTCATGTCTGATTAGATTTAGGAATTCCAAGCCTCCTCCAAGGGGATAAATATGCAGTTAACCACCACCACTATTTTGATATTTATAAATTCAATAAAGGGTTATGTTGTTTATTATTATTACTTACTTATGTGAATTGGTTGTGTGATAATGCTATATGATCTTGTAGAGGCTTATATTTCTCACTAGCTCTTTCCAAATAATAGGAATTACTAAATCCATTATATCGATGTAGCAGCAAAAATGATTTCCTTGAAGGCATGTAGTCACTATCTTATCCTGGATATATTTTTGATTTATTCTGATCACAAGGGCTTATCCTATTTTTTATCCCAAATGGATCTATATATAAGGTAGTTTCATTGAGTTTAGTACCTTCAATAGTTTCATTTTGGTATAGAATACACCATGGCTAAAGGTAATGTTGTGGCAGTTTCATTGAGCAAAAATGTTGTAGTCTAAGAATTGGTAAAGTCTAGTGTTGTATGGAATTTTATTGGGATATTTACCCTGACAAACCTAGGGAAAAAGGATCCAGGTAGAGGGGTGTTATTGTAATTTTTCACATGACTCCATCCTTTCTATATATAATTATGTGGTAGTATCATTTTATAGATTTGTGTGAATAGTCAATGAATATTACTAATGGAGGGGAAACACAATGTGATTGGTTGTTTTTACCTAAGGGTTTTTGTTCTTCAAGGTTCTATTTATGTAAATTTTATCTATGAGGAAGGTTTTGATTCTATATTGCCACCAATATCAGTTGGTCATTCATCACGGTGTTACATATATGTTTTATAATGTCTGTTGGTAATTATGTTGCCTATTCAAGAGGTTTGATATAACTAATTTCATATCACGATGTCATTTTGGTCAACATGATAAAATATAGCACCAGAGGCCCTTCAGTTTAATTCAGCCACTACACATTACTATCTTGAAGTGGGACAATAGCATCTTAAAATTTATTTTTAGCTAGCATCATACACCTTGGGGAAATAATTCAATTTTGGTAATTATTGATCATAGGACCAAATCGTACCATTTAATTCTATTAATGGATTCAGTCATGGTGGATGAGCTGGTTAGGTATGTTGTTCTAGAGGTTGTATGTATTCATGGTTTACATCAACAATTATATTTCACAGGGCCCCCTATTTTAACTCATGTATTTGGGAAGGCCTGCAGAAGGTGATGGGATCATAAGCTTATTTAATAACTACAAACCATCCTCAAATGTATTGTCTGACGGGGCGGGAAAATTAGATTTCCGAAGAAAATATATGGTAATGAGTGTTATTTTTTTGTGGATCATGGGATATCCATTTCTTATTTGTTGAGTTTACATATAATAATAATTTATAATACTCGATTTGAATGGCTCCTTTTGAGGCGCCTTATAGTCATTCATGTTGATTGATCTTATTTTGGGATGAGGTGGGTGAGACCTTGCTGATCGTAAAAATCCTTGTACAAGAGACTTCTGATAAATAATAATTTATCAAGAATTATTTTTTGATATTAAATATTTTTTATAACTCTTAATTCAATCTGGGATGTTAAGATCAAGTGTTTTCTATGAGTGACTAGGTTTTCTTAAAGAGAGCACTGTGTTTGGGTCATATTTTATTGGGAAATAAAGTAAAGATAAATCCGAGGATTGTTGGACATTGTGAGATTATCAAGAAGATTAATATGATCCCACATAGGTTATATTTTCCTTGACTATTGACATATATCCATGATTTTTTCCATGACTCTCATCTAAAAATTTACAATATAGATCAATCTCATTTGTTTAATTTGGAAGAGTCTGAGTTGGAGCCTGATTTGTCTATGTTTGAACCACCTATATAGGTTATATATTCCCAACAGAATGTGCTATATAAGAAGTCCATTCTATTGGTATAATTCATTTTTAAGCATGATAATGATGACATGAGACTTGGGAGTAGATGTTTGTGGACAAAGATTAGGATCAGTTTTTATTCTAGGACCAATCATTGTGTTGAAATTTGAATAAAAAGTTTTTTATTGATGGGAGAATTGTCACAATAATGTTTCAATTTATAGGTATTCCATTATATTTTCACTATAGTTATTATCCATGGGGTTTTCCTTTTTTTGGTGAAACATTAATATTTTTAGCTTGATAGCATGAGGCACATAGTTGGCACACAGTTTTGTCAAACCATGCACCTTTTCCCTGGTAGTCCTGTGGCCATGTGACATTTCCAGGTAGTGGGAAAGTACACGATTGGAGAAGAATTTATAGTCTATGTGGGAAAACATTGTGGATTTTACATCTTAGATATTTATTAGAACACAGTTACCAAAATTTTGGAAAATCTGGTGGGAAACCATGTGACATTCCAAGACCACAAAAAAGTATAAGGATGATTTTTTCTCTTTAGATTTATCCTCATATCCCCCATTTTCTTCCCCACTCATGATTTCTTGAATTAGGAGCCCCCAACCCCCCACAGTTCTCCCTTGGAACTACTTTTTTTCTGATTTTGGGAAAATCTCAACGACACTACATATAAGCACCTCATTTGTTTTTTCATCATCTTTTCACGAGTTCATACTCTTCATTCATGGGTTCTCACTAATCTAGGGGATTGGGAGACCTATTTGTTTTTAAAATCATTATATTTATGGATCGATATTGATTTTTTTTGTTTTCTTTATCCTTTAAATGATCCCTTTGTTGTATCATCATGGTTTTACACTAATTTTTGAATGTTTCTACACCTGATGTAGGTGGTTACATTCATAATCATTATTTGGTTACATTGATATTCCTTATTTACTTATCGGTTATTTTATATTCATTATGCATGAGGTTCAAAATGTATTTTTGAAATGTTTTAAGATGAGTGATGTTTGAAAGTGGTTTATCTAATGAAAGAATGATTCTTCCTAGTGTGCTCTTTTATTCTGATTTTGGCAGGTTCATTAAAAATTGTAAAAGTGGTTTAATAAATTTTTTAATTGATGTGAAACATGTTTTAAATTTTTTGTAGTGGATATTATTTTGAAAGAGGTTTGGGGTTGAGGGAATTGTGGTTAGTCATTTAAAAAATATCAATTTCCTTATGCATGTGTGAAGGTTGTGATTATGTGACATGTGGATTGAAAATTATGAAATATAGGTAATCCTTAGAAACTATGTGGATTTACTTTATCTGGTATTATAGTTTGATCAGTGGGGTCGATGCTTAGTTTTTTCTAGAGGGATTGATGATACAACACTAAGAATACTATGATGATTGGAGACAACTAGTATATTGGATATATTATTATCTAGTGGATTATGAATTTGGAATATAATTACTGTGGTTTATATACCACATTTCCTCTTGATATGAGGTACCTAGTATTCTATTATAACTAGTGCCTATTTGGATTCCCCATGACATATTTCACTTTTGTGGTATCATGCATACCTTCAGCATATGGTGAAGTTTGTGGATTATTTCAAATATAAATAATGTTTCCCATTAAAATGATTTATATTTAAAGGATTCTTGATTTTATTTTTTTGATATTTCATGTGAATTTATCTTATAATGTTCTTTCATGGAAATAAATGTTTTGGGTGGCATCCTACTAGGCTTCGGCTCTCACACGACATACAAAATTGGGTGTAAGCCAAATTTTTTATTTTTTATTTGGGTAAAGTCACGATGTATCGTGGTGGTGGTTTAGCTTGTTAGTTGTCTTCACATTCGGGTGTTAATGGTTATGACTTGAGGAAAATTATCCCCTTCATGAATTTTTTTTGGTATACATGTTTTTTTCTTTTTTTGTATCATTTTCTTGTTTATATTATATACTTTTATTCCATGAATCTAAATATTTATGGAGTCTATTTTTATTTGTGTGTTCTGTGTTGTGATGTATAATTTTTTTGTCCTTTTAATGCTTATAAAAATGCATGAAATCATTCCCAAATAATTTCTTTCACACATATACACTAGTTTCAATCCCATGGGGATGGAGGACACCATTTCATCCCTGAAAATAGTTGGTTCGGGTGTCGTCTTTGATGGAACCATGAACTGGTTCTTAACAATGTTATTATGCTCATACTACATTAATTAGTAACTCCAAAAGTAACCATAAAATTATTGTACACAAACCTAGAAATTAAAAATATATACACATACTAAAATCATTCTCCCAAACAAGGTTCCTGAACTATAAAGTATTTGAATGATATGAGAATGAAAATCTTCACCTTAGAAATCCTTATCTTAATGTGAACCAACCCTTTCAATTAAATAAAATTTCAAATCCTATAAGTTAATTTAAAATACAACCCCAAGGCTCTATAATTTTCGAATCATTACTCAAAATATAATCCAATTAATTATAAATCTAAAAACGTATACATACATTTACTACACTCAAAAAATATATTCATGATTATGACATTAAAAATAAACTAGCATCGAGGTGGATGAAAATAATATCATATTTTGATATACACATATTACAAGACATGTCATGGAAATTTATAAGAAGTACATGAAAAACAATAATAAAAATCAAAATCTTATTACAAATAAAAAAATTATAATCAAGTATAATAAAAAAGTGAACAATTTATTAAATAAATTAACATTTCAAAAATATAAACATGAAAAAATCATTTGTGAACAATTTATCATTAGAATTTCTAATATAAACATTTTATAATTAAATTTTTTTTATTATGTATATTCAATAAATATTAAGAATACCTATTTTTATACATTTCATAATATAAAAATTTTAAATTATTTATTATATGTTATTTTATTGTAAGTATATGTGACATTTATTGATGTATGAAATTTTTTTAATTAAATATCTAATATGTAATATATTTACATAATCAATGTATCATATAGTTTACATTAATAAAACATTTGATTAACTAAATAATATACAAAAATCTTATGTTGTTCGAAATAATTTCAAATAAGAAATCTTTTAATTTAAATATTTTGAATTAATAATTATTATCTTTCTATATTTTTATTAAATATAAACACTATTTGTTCATATTTATTTTGAAATTTATAAACACTTTATAAATTATTCCAATAATTTTCATATGACAACATTTTATTTAAATTTTAAAATATTCAATGTAAATTTGAAAAATGTTTTTTTAATATAAAAAATATAAAAATAATATAATTTGCATAGTAAAATTTTTAAAACAGTTAATAAATTATTCACAAATAATATATTGTTAATTATTTTATCAAAAACAATTATAATTTAATATATATAAATATATATTTTTCTATTATTTATAAAAAAATTAAACATATTTAACCATATCTCATAATTTAATTTTAAGGAATATAAAATTTTCCAATACATTCATATTTAACAATTTGATTTATTTCATTATTCACAATATAGTTTAGTTATCAATTTATATAATTTAACTATAAGATCCAATATGAAATTGTTTATTGTATTGAATGATATGTGTCATGCAAGTTTAATGCTATGAATCTTTGTTTTGGTAATATGTTATCGAATAATCATATACTAAATTGGATGAATTTTTATGATACAATATTTGATGAAGTAATGTAGTTATACAATATATACATTTAAAATACCTCATAAAATAGTTTAAAAATAAATAATTATATATGATATTTCATATCATATAGACACCCATAGTACAAAATATATTCATATTTTATGAAATCCAATAATACAATTAATAAAATTTATAATTAATTCATTTTAATTCGTTATTTAAAAATTATAAATTAATGGATGGATTTGATAACACTGATTGGTTTCATAGGGTAAAATAAAACCTTTTATCCATTTAATTTAATTATAATCCATCCCAATAATTCTTAATCGTCACTATATATATCCTTTATAAGGCTCTAGATGAAAACCCATTGTAAATATTTTCACTTTCACTAACAAAAATGTTATATTGTCTTTGATAACGTAAAATGAGTTTGATGATAATCAACAACGAGTAAAAAAAATTGCCCCTAACTCCATTGTTATCAATGGGAGAGAAATATCAAATACCACATGTTTACAAATTCTCTTCATTAAATGATGTATTGAAACCTCAATATGCTTTGTATGTTGAAGATAAAACTACACAGTTTATAAGATAAATACTTTCTTCAAGTGAGTGTGGAATGTCAGTACCATCATATGGATGTGGCATTAAAACATCTAAGATTATTCTCCTTAGTGAATAATGTATTAACTACATCCTTATCATACATGATTTAATGGTTTAGATAGTTCATGTGTGGTAGGTATTATATCTAATATCTATAAGATTTTGATATCAAGTGATTGTTTCTTAATAATAAATATGTGTAAAATTCACATTCCCCACTTATACTATCAAAATTAGTTACATTTATGTCTCTTGAAATGAACATTGAAATACTCATAGGAAATAATACCTATAACACTTTATGATTTCATAGGATTGAATAAGATATTAGAATGGTTTATATAGACCATTAATTATTATTCCCACATCTATCGCCAAATACAAAATCATGGGCTGGTGATTCTAAATATTTTTATTATAAAAGATAATATTACTAAACCAAATAATGTCATAAAACATTTGGGTATCTATATTTCATACCATATATCATATTAATACTATGTCATAAAAAGGATCCACTGGAAAACTTATTAGGCAATACCACCTTTACATGAACCAAAACTAATATTTATTATTTTAAATTAATAAAAGGATGAAAAGAATGACAAATTGTTTTTAATGAATAAATTATATCATGAGATGTGGAATTTATAGTTTATACTTGGAAATTAATTTTATTTTATTCAATATAGATTATTTATATACCTGTCCGTAGTTTTTGTTTAGAGAATCATTCTATAATTCATTTTTTTATTTTTTTTGTCAGTAATATTTCAGAAAACATACTTCTTTTTGAAAAATATAAAATTTAATATAAAAAAATGGGTTTTTAAATAAATTAAAAATATTTACATTTGGATAATTCAACAATGATTATTAAAAAATCTATTTGCATTATTGTAATTTTTTTAAACATAAAAAATTTAAATATTTAAATAATATTATTAAATTGATGGTTTTTTCAAAATATAATTATAATGATACTTTTTAGAAAATAAAGTCATACATCATTCTATATACCTTACTATCAACAATTTATTAAATGAAGTTACGTTTATTTACTTGTTATATTAATTATAAATATTAACTACATGTTATGTTACTATTTCAACAGTTCTGTTATGAATCTTATGGTAAGTTGTTTTTATTATTAATAGGTTATTATTATAATGATTAAATTAAAATTTTAAAAATCATATCAGCTTAATAATTATTATAATTTAATAATATTTTAACAATTAAAATTTGTGTCACTTTTCAATAAAGGGTATATATATATTTATATACGGTAAAAGATTAAGATTATATTTCTATTTTTTTTATCATTTACAAGGTTTTCATATTTCTAAAACACTATGATAAAAAAGAATTTAAATCTAATGATATGTAATATACTATTTTTTGCTATTCCACTATACTATTTTTAGTTCAATGGAATATATTTTTTATTCATATAAAATGATCAACATCGTAGAAATAGAATAACGATAATATTATCATGTGTCCCTTACTATTATCATGATATACATTTATACTACAAAATATATAAGTGTATATATTGTTAAACATGAATTGAAAAAATATTATGGAACATATTTATTAAGTTTTTCATTTACATATTTATTTACATCCACTAAAAAATTGAAATTAATGGGAATCTATTTTTTAAAAAATATGCCATAAGATAAATATAAAGGACAATTTGAAATCATTTTTTGCTAGATTCTACCTCTCGGGAAAACAATATCATCCACATAATATTTACAAATGAATATTACATATTCATGTTTCCAAATATTTTATCATAACCATATTAGTAATAGATAATGATATATTAACCATTAATGATGTTAAATTATAAATATATCATAACATTTTGTTTTAAATGATAACCATATGTGTTCATTCTATTTATAATTTTACTACATCTCTAAAACTAAATTTTACCTATAAAATATTTTTTATTATAATGTTTTTATATCCTAATTCCATTATAATAACTAACATCTACTTTGAAAACCAATAAGACATCCCAAGAAAAGAATGTCTAGATCAAGTGCAACACATACAGAAATTTCATATATTAAGTAATCATAAATTACATAAAACATAACGTAAATCCAAATATTATCATCACTTATAACATGGTAAATATTACTACATCACCATGTATAATATTTGTAAAAATTAATAAAATCCATAATCATATTCATCCTAATATGCGAAATAATGCTTCTAATTAAATGTGATTTCTTCGAAATATATATCGAATAAATTATGAGATTCAAATTTGAAAAAAAAAATGAAATGGAAATATTAATTACATAATAAATCTTGATTTCAACAATTAATGTGGGAGATCATATCACCATAGAATCGTTGAGACTAGAAGTTATATCTTTGAACCATAACATAATAAAAACCCTAGGAGACATATAAAGTATTGTTTATATTATTGAAACATATAATAACACGAGATTTCAAAGTGAATCATTTGATGTTAACATAACTGTAATATGATGAATATAAATAAAAATGAAGAATCAATATAAATATTATTGGAATATCTTATATGAATAACAAAGAATAAAAAACACAATTCAATAATTCCTTTTATAAATCATATCATTAATAAAAACTCTAACAATATCACGTCTAAATATAATATTATAATCAAAGAATATTGTGTCATTTTTATACATAAAATTGTGGACAAAGATTACAATGTAATGTCCATACATAATTATATCTGGATATATAAGTAATTTCCAAATTAATTAGAGGTATTTATAATTTATAAATAAACAATAACATCATATAATATGTGTAAGAAACGAGATCTTATTTTATGGATCATTTTTTTTCCAGATGATTTTTGAGTAAAATATGAGTTTCAAAAAAAATTCATGGTACACGTCGAGTACAAAAAGTACATGATGTGTACACTGTTTCCACATGAGACTGTTTACATGTTAGGTAATGGCTGAGTACATCTCCATGTGTGGTCACCTAGAGAATGCCTAAAGTAGAGGCCAAAAAAGGCAAGTACACGGTGTGTACTTTTAAAATTCACGATGCATATTTTATTTTCATTATATAGACCGGGGTCACGTCTAATCGACAGAACACCATCCATATTGGTCTGTCTCACTAAGGAGTGTCTGTATGGCGACAAATCTTCTCTCATACCCGACTCTTCGTCCTGTCTCAGAATTGACCACCGTTGATTGCGTTGGAATTGCATCAGTGAGTTCTCTTAAATTCTTTATCTTTGACTACTTATTTCTTCTCCCTCTCATATTATCCTTGGATTAACGTTTTAGATGTTTTTGTAGATATTCTACATTCATGGTCAATTGAAGGGTCGACACCATGGTATATCGATCTTACAATGGTGAGGTTGGTGGTTTGTGCCTTTCCAAGATATTCTTTGAGTTATATGTTCAAAAGTTCCCAACAAACTTGTTTTCTGTATTGTGTGTTTATGGTTTTATCCATTTTATTTTTTTTATAAGACTTGTTTGGTTTGATAGATGTTAATTGATGATAATATAGTTATATTTGTTATTCAATGGATGTTTTTCCATTGTTTTCTTGTTTTTGGTCATTTGGTCTAGCCATGCCTATTAAGCTGATGCTTTGCTTTCCATTCCTAGTGTTGATAGGGTGGAGTGATTAATATCAAACATTCTATGATATGATGTAGTTTGTTTAGCTGAGTATTTCTCGAGGTTTTCTTCAGTGGATGATTATCATTTGGGCACAATTTGTTTACATGGGGTTGCTGGAACCTAATGTAGTTAGACCATAAGGGAAATTGAGGGTGAGGGTTGTCTTAGTTTTTCTATTATTATTATCCAACTGTGAGACCATTGGGGGATTTAATTTTAGTGCTCCTTGAGAGTGTGTACAGTTAAGTAAAGATTCCATAAGAAGAATTGATGTTCAGTGCTTCCTCAAAGTGCCTTTAGGTTACCTGTAAAAGACTGTAGGGGGTATTGATAGTGAGTGGTTCATCAGAGAGTCTATGATCGCACATAATTATAAGGGTAATTGACGGTGATTGCTTCCATAGAGTTTATTTCTTTTATATTCTCTTGTACTGTGATCCAGAGTGGGTTGGTTATGATAACTACTCAGATGGTTCCATGTATTTGTTCTTGGTTGATTAAATACATAAAAGTAAATTTTTTTAAATGAAAATGTATACATTTTCCTTTTGAGTACTTCCTTGTTTGTGGATTATTTTTCTTATTAACCTTAAAATATATTCACTGACTTTTAATCACTTATCATTGTATGGTTTCCTACAAGGATAAGTCGCACACCCTGTTTGGGTCCTGATTTGGGGCACAAATATATTATGTCGTTGCAGGTATAGATAAGGTAAAGTGCCCTTATACATCAGGTACATGGCGGTTTTGGAGTAAGAGATCATGGGAGCTGGCTGGGGATTCTGATGCCGTGCATCTGTTTTCCTAATTTTTATTCATGCTTTGGTTTAGTTCTTTATTTCAGAATTGTTACGTGTTTGGATGCATTCCTAGAAATATGTATCATATATCATTTATATATGTGTGCTCTAGTTGTTTCTTACTTATGATTTTTACTTATTTCATGATTTACTACTTCCACTATTGATATATATTTTTTACTTCTAATGTGTTACTCTAAAAATGAGGGCATAGTTTCCCGAAGATAACACTCATGGCCCCTACTGCACGACGGCATCCTCTGGCGTTTGGGGAAATGTGTTTAAGGCCAGGTAATAAACTGGGTACGGGGCACCTCAGGGTGGCACCCGAAATTGGGATGTTACAAAGTGGTATCAGAGGGTGTTCATTTCTTTTTGACTTACTATTTGGACCATGTATCCTGGGATAAGAAGGAATAGGTACATGGTAATAAGGATTTTCCAAGAGTAACCAACATGTGTACATGGAAAAGTCAACTTACCTCATTATTACATTTTTTTTCTAGTTTTCCAATTATTAAAATTGATTTGATTTCACGATTGGGAAATGCATATGTTTTGTGTCATTATTGTTGATATTATTAAGGTTTTATTTCTATTGCAACCTGTTGAGATGAAGTAATGCCATATCATGATTCATATAGGCACATGTTAGTAATCACATGCCATTAATTCTTTCCATTCCATTTTGTGTGAATTAGAAATTGATTGTTGTTGTGGTAGATGTTGTTCATGATATGCCTGTTGTTGTGATAGATTCTATGATAGAATATCTGCTATTTGATAGAATATTGGGTTGTGTATGGTTTTGTTTGAATGGACTCCAATCATTGGTTCTTAAGGTGTTATGGGCCCTCATGGGCCGGAATTAGATTTATCACAGTATTTTTATTTCTTGTGAATAAAATGTTTAAGATGCCAAGTATTAATTATAGGGGAGTTGGGCCCTCATCTAACATGAATTAGAACATTAATGTTCATTTTAGTGTTTTTCTAGGTTCTAGAGTAGTTTCTGAGGCTTACTGTACAGAAGCACCCCAAATACACGACGCGTAATGATAGATGCACGCCATGTGACATTATTTTTAGGAAGGAACTATTTTTTATAAGTACAGGTCTTTTACTATATGTACATGCCATGTAGCTTATAACTGTGTCACTAGAAGTGCGGGAAGTGAAACAGGGTTTGGGAAAACATTGGTTGCACAAGCCTTGTACTGAGCATACACATCGTGTTCAATAGATTGTATGTTCGACCATGTGACTAACAACATAGATGGATAAGACATAAGTCATACACATCATGTCATTCTTGGATAGACTGTGTTGTGTAACCCATTTATCTGGCTGTGTGACTATCAACACGGGTTGGTAGAATCCTTCTATTACACTCTGTGTTTCGCACAAACATTCCATGTAGAGTCAACCATGTAATCGACTATGTCACTAAAAACATGGGTTTGGGATGTTCATCTAGTGCAATCCATGTCTATCCTGAACACAATGTGTAGTCATGTTTAAGAGAGTCGTGTGGGTTAGCCATATAAGGGAACTCAGGCAGGGGAGGATGATTCAAGTACACAATGTGTGTTAGGGAAAAATTCTATATGATTGGAGGGATACATGAAATTGATTAGAAGGAGTACACGCCCATGTGATGGCCTAATGGAACACACTGTGTTGGAGTTTTACACACCGTGTATCCACCTTTTGAAAAACTTGAAATTTTTCATATTCATGTTCCCTTCACACACTTATTTCATTTCAATCCTTGTTATCATGATTTAAGGTGTGCGCTTGACCATGTAGTGTCTTGAAACTAAGAAGTCTTATGGTTGTCTGCCAGTTACAAGGAGTGATCAGACACCATACAAGGGTGATCAGGGACAACTAGTAGATCCTACTATAATGCTTTTCTTTTCAGCAGCTGTTATACCTGATACAGATTCTGATGCACAGTTCTGATAGGGATTAATGAGGATGATGCAGAACTTCTAGGGAGCACCACCTCTTACCCTATCGATGGAAGAATTGACGCAGGTCATTTAGTATTAGAATACTTCCACTTTTTCAGGGGATCAAGGTCCACGTGCTTCAATGTCATGGCATGAAGCCTTGAAGATGATTTTCAAGAATCAAGAGATGCCTCTAGAGTGGAGGGTCAAACTCGCTTGGTATATTCTTCTGAATTCCTCCAATAGAAGTTAGGATGTGATCTCACAGGTGGAACACCAGCAGGTTATGGCGTGGGAGGAGTTTCATCTTACCTTATACAACTACTTATACCCGGAGACATTGAGGGAAAATTGATCCCAAGGGTTCATTAATCTTTAGCACGATACTCTTTATGTTATAGAGTATTCTTCTCGCTTTATAGAGATGTAATGATTTAAACCCATTATAGGGGGCGATGAGTTGTTCAAATTAAGGAATTTTGATGATGGTATCAGGCAGGACATTTAGGCTGAGGTGAAAATTTTCAGGTTGATTTCAATATCTTCTATAGTTAATCTGAAAATGAATATAGAGAATAATATGAGGGTTTCTAGAGCTATTTTCTAGGGCGGTTCAACATCCAATGTTAGTGATTCTCTGACAGATAGTAGGAAGCACCACAAAAAGTATATATGTGGAGATCCGTTTAGAAATTATGAATTTTCAGGTATCCAAGTGGTATGTTACCAATGTGGAATGAGCAAGAATACAAGACCAAATTCCCCAATAGACTTAGTGGAGTGACGATCTAGCAGCAAGATGGTTCATCTCAATTTCTTCTGTCAGTTTTTCTTAAAGACAGTCAAAGATAGGGGTTCTTCAATGACTTCATGTTCATGAGTCGCACCACCAATTTGTCATCAATCTAGTAATTAGAGTTCTTCAAACCGTTTAGGATGAGGTGGGGGTCACAGATGTTGTAGTCAGTCATCAGGAATTCAGTGACTGCAGGGCAAATCAGCTCCGATTGGTCAGCCAGGGTCACAGGGTCATTGTACAGACATACATTAGCATTTGAATAGACTGAGATGGGGAAGGATCCTGGAACATGTACTTTTCGAGTAACAATTCTAGTTTCAATAGTTTAAGCTTCTTCTCTTTTTGATATATGGTCTTCCCATACCTTTATATCTGTTGAATTTTTGGAGAGCTATTGGCTCTGTTCCTTTTCTTCTACTGATATCTTGATAGTAGACACTCTTATGGGGACAAGAACAGCTAGTTTACATCAGTGCAATGAGTGCCCTATTGAGGTTGGTGGGTTTCACTTAGTGTGGGACCTCTATGACTTAGATATGATAGGTTATGATGTTATTCTCGGAATGGACTGGTTTTTTTCCTTCCAGGATGATTTCAAATGTTATCATTATAGAGTGAGTTTTACGTCACCAAAGAGTAGATAGTTTCTTCATAAGGGCGAGTGGGATGTCCAGATGAGCAGAGGGGGACCCGAGCAACATGGTTTGGGTGGAGTTATAGCCCATAATTCTAGTCTATATTTAGATGACAAGGGGACTTCACATATTATTTTTCCTCCAGTGGTGGATCATTTCATGGATTTCTTTCCAGAAGACTTTGTAGGGTTTCCTACAATGAAAGAGGTGGAATTTTCTATTGATCTCGTGCTAGGAGTGTTACCGGTGCCCATTACTCCTTATTGGATGGCTACACCCGAGTTGCAGGAGCTCAAGAAGTAGTTGGAGGTGTTGCAGACAATGGGTTTCATCAGACCCAATACTTCTATTTGGGGTTCGCCTTTTCTATTTGTGGAGATGGTGGATGGTACCCACATACATTGTGTGGATTATCAGAAGTTGAACGAGTTGATGGTCAAGAAATGATATCCCATGTCGAGGATTTATGATCTATTTGAACATCATCAAGGAGCCCAGGTGTTCTCAAAAATTGACTTGAGATCTGGTTACCATCAGTTGAGTGTCAGACCATATGATACACCTCTTACCGCTTTCTGGAGAATGTGTGGTCTATAAGAGAATGTGGTAATATTGTTCGGTCACAGAAAAGTTCCTACAGTATTCTTGTAACTGATGAACCGAGTGTTAAATCCGTACATGGATTCCAAAGTGGTAGTCATTGTGGATGACATCTTGGTGAACTCTCCACTCAACACAACCATTCCACACATATTGAGATAATTTTGAGTAAACTGAGAAATAATTAGTTATATCATAATCTCCCCAAATTAATCTTTTGGATAGACTAGATTTACTTCTTAGGTCATGTTATCTGAGAGACAGAAGTATCAGTAGTCCCATAGAAAGTGAGTGCAGTACATTCCTGGGAGCAGCTATAAAACATCTTTTAGGTGTGATGATTTCTAGGTATGGATGGTTACTACGGACATTTCTTACAATAATTCACTCGATTAGCAGTGCCACTGATTGGACTGACTATGAAGGGGGAAATGTTCTTGTGGTAAAAATCTAGTGATTAAACATTTTTGGAGCTGAAAGGGAACTCCACTTCTACATCAATACTAGTTTTTCCAGAGCTGTTCAAGAGCTATGCTCTCTACTGTGATGATTTTTGTACTGGGCTGGGAGTTGTGCTTATGTAGGAGGATGGATTTATTGTGTACGGATCTCGGTAATTTAGGCCACGCGAGAGGAAATTCCCAAAACAAGATATCGATTTGAAAGTATTTTTTCATGTATTACGTTTATAGAGAGACTATATTCTGAGAGTGCATTTTCTTGTTTTCACCAACCATAAATGTCTCGAGTATATCTTCACACAGCATGACCTGATTTTGTGAT
The DNA here is from genome assembly GCA_963277665.1 of Viscum album. Taxonomy (NCBI): domain Eukaryota; kingdom Viridiplantae; phylum Streptophyta; class Magnoliopsida; order Santalales; family Viscaceae; genus Viscum; species Viscum album. Next base: position 1,667,710,856 of record OY728137.1, read on the forward strand.
GGCGAAGGTGGCTTTAGTGCCTTCAGTCTTTTGACATTGGTCTTTCCTATATTCCTATGAAAGGAAACACAATTTTCGATGTGCTGTCAGGAGGACATAAATACATGTAGTTCAAGAGGCTAGCAGTTAGTGGTAGATTATGGATATTTTCACTATGATCTATTTTGAGGTGCACGATAGAAATTGGAAGAAATTTCTATCTTCTTTAGTTGTTACCTCTATTCTTATTGATCGAGTGTTAATAAGGATGATATCAAATTCTGAAAGCCTAGTTGTACGAGAGAGTGTTTCTGTTGAGGACCCTATTCTTGGATGGACCATAGGCAAGGATGAGATCTTTCATTTTCATGGGCATGTGTGAGTTGTAGTTGACATACATGATATGATGATATAGGACATTGATTCTTGAGTTTGGGTAGTTCATCCTGCTTTCACAATGATGTATCATGATCTACACCGCCAGTATTGGTTTCAAGGAATAAAGAGAGATGTTTTTTTGTTTTTTTCAAGAGGTGATCCACCTATCCGCAGGTGAAGCCAGAGCATCAGCGACCAACATGGATTTTCCAGCTGTTAGCCATTCTTAAGTGGAAGTGGAAAGATGTCGTGATAGTTTTTGTTATAGGTTTTTTGAGGTCGCCTCAATGGAATGATGCATTATGGTTTTTCATTGACTGACACACGATGGTTTCTCACTTCATGCTTATCAAGGATACCTTCAGTGTTGATGAGTTTGGAATGTTGTACACTGAGATATTATACGTTTGAAAGGATATCCACACTCCATTTTTGAAAAGGACACTCGTTTTACTTTTATGGTCTAGTATGGACTTTAGAGGGATTTTGGTACATAGGTAATTTTGAGTACAATATAAAAAAAAACAGATGGCCAGTCTGTATGTACAATTTAGGTGGTTGAGTATATGCTTCAAGCATGGATTATGGATTTTGGAAGTTGGTGGGAGAAGCACATACCTCATGTGGTGTTTGCATACAATAATATTTTTCAATAAAATATTCAGATGGAAACTTATAATGATTTGTATAGTATGCCATGTCAATCATCCTTTTGTTGGATGGAGGTAGGAGAGTCAGCTATGTTGGGACCTCATCTTGTCTATGAGAAAACAAAGTAGATATAGTTCATTCAAAGGAGGATGGATACTGCACAATCACAAAAAAGTATTATGTTGATCGACAGAGACAACCTATGGAGTTCGACGTTGGAGATCAGGTTTTTCGGCATGCCACACTGAGGATGGGAAACATGAATATTGGATCACATGATAATATTTTACCGAGATACGTCAGGTCATTTGATGTGTTGGAGAGAGTTGTTCTAATTTCCTATTAGTTACATTTAACTCATACGTACTAAGATACGCCTCACATCTTCCGTGTTTCTCAACATCGATGTTACTTCTCAGACTTGTCTAATGGTTTTCAACCCAAGGAGGTTGAGCACAAATTGAATGCATCATTCTAGGAGCATCCTATATGTATTGTTGATCGAAGTGTGAAGATTCTATATGGAAAGTCTGTTCCTCTGATACAAGTGCTATGGTAGCACATGAGAATATAGGATGATATCTAGGATAGGGAGGCCAATGTACGATCAAAATGGACAGAGATGTTTGTGGTTTATTCTTTTAAGCCTCCTCCGTAGGGAAATTTTGGGACGAATTTCTCTAAGGGGGGATGTTTTTATGAACCCAGATCTTCTATTCATTTTGGTTTTTTATTTCTGGTTGTAAATGAGAAAAAGATGACTTTCTAGAAATTTCAGGAATACTCGCGATGTACTTAATGTACACTCCATGTAATCGGTTGTCGCAGGTGACCGTGTACTGGCCAGGTAATGGGAGAGTACATTTCTGTGGGTGGTGAGCTAGAGACTGCATAAAGGGGAGGTCAAAAAGGAATGTATATACCATGTACTTTTAAAATACACTCAGTGTACTTTTTTTAAATAGACCGGCGTCACATCTATTTGAAAGAACACACACCTTCTAGGTCTGTCTCATTCAGGATCATCTGTACGATGATGAATCATCTATATGCCCCGACTCATCATCTGCTCCCTGAATATATTGTTGTCGATTGCATTGGAATCACATTAGTGAGTTATATCTTCTTCTTGATCTCGACTCTTTATTTCTCTTCTCTATCATGTTATCCTCAATTGACTATTTTTTCCATTTTTATTGATCTACTGCATTTTAGGTCGATCCAAGCGTCGACAATAGAGTATATCTACCGTACAACAATAGAGTTGGTGGTCTGTGACTTTTTGTAGATAGTAATTGACATATATGTTCAAAAGTTCCCAATACCCTTGTTTGGGGTATTGTGTGTTTATGGTTTTATCGCTTTTATTTTCATATTAGGACATGTTTTATTTCATATAGATTAATTGTTGAGAATAGTTTGATCTTTGTTAAGATATGAATGGTTTTCCCATGTTTTCTTATTTTAGACCATTTGGTCTAACATGGAATATATAGGCTATTGTTTTTCATTCAATGCCTAGTATTTTTATTGTGGAGTGATTATTGTCTGACAGGATATGATATTTTGTAGTTTTATTATCCATGTAGTTTTTGAGGATTACTTTGGGTGATGATTATTGTTGGATCACGATTGCTTTATACAGGGCAGCAAGAACCTAGGGTAGTGAGACCATATGGGAAATTGATATTGAGTACTTATCCAGAGTGTCTATTATAATTATCACGCTACGAGACCATATGGGGTATTTACATTGAGTACACCCTTAGAGTGTCTATAGTTACGTTACGAGGCCATGGGAGGAATTGATGTTTAGTTCTTCCTAAGAGTTCTTATATGTTTCTGTTAAAAGACTTTATGGGGAATTTATGGTCAGTGCTTTCTCAGAGAGTCTTCGATCACAAATGACAATGGAGGAAATTGAAGGTGAGTGCTTTTTCAGAGAGTCCTTGTTATATATTCTCATGTATAGTGAACCAGAGGAGGTAGGCTGTGAGAACTACCCAGAGGTTTTCTTGTATTTTATCTTAGTGGATTAAATACATAAAAGTAATTTCTGTAAATGAAACTATAGGACTGTTTACTTTTGAGTTTTTCCTTGTTTAATATTTCTTTTTTTATTGCCTACCATATATAATCACTGGTTTTTAGGCACATATCATTGGGTGGTTTCCTATTGGGATTAGTATCACAACCTATTTGGGTCATGTTTATGGGCCTGATTAGATTATATTGTTGCAGGTATAGATAAGGCAAATCACCTTTTAACTTCTCATACTTGACTAATTTCGAGATGGAGAGCATGGGACCAGGCTGAGGCTTGCGATGTTGTGGAGGTATTTAGATTCTTTTTTTAATTTCATTTACAACTGTATTTTTGTATTGGGATGTGGTCGGAATATTTCCTAGAGATATATATCATGCACCATTTATATATGTTTGTCCATTTGTTTCTTTCTTATATTTATTTATTGTATGTTTTACTGCATCAACTATTACTATCTATTTTACTTCCGCTCTATTACTCTACCAATTAGTGAATAGTTTTCTGAAAATTGCACCCAAGGCCCTCACTGCTATTTTCAGCCTCTGGTGTTCGGGGAAATGTCCATGAGGGCAAGTGAGAAACTGGGTATGGGGCTTCTATGGGTGGCACTCAGAACCATGATGTTACAAATTTTTTGAAATCATATATTCCTAATAAGAAAGAAAAATACATCAATCATAAATATTCAACAACCCCAATAGAATAACAGAAGATTCAAAATAATTTCAAAAATAATTAATCAATTAATGTTAAAATTTGTTCCCCAAAAAAAATATTTCCTTATTTTTGATGCCTGACAGTATCCCCAAAAAATATATAATATATTGTATAAGATTTTAAGAAGAACTTACATAATAACATTCAATAACATAATTTTTTACAAAAATACATTATCAAAAAAATTGGTAGATTATAATTAATCCTCATACATTAAATACATGTTAATATCTTGAAAAATTAATGTTTTTATCGAATAATTGTCCTTCAAAATAGAATTAATGAACATTTTTACGAATAATGGGTAATATAGAGAATATGATATTGTATGATCCTAATAAGAAAATAGAGTGTTTTAGAGTCAACTAATGAAATTTGTATAGTATTTCATTGAAATAAAGGCTAAATATTACATTAATAAGTACTAAATTCGCAAGAATATTTGAATAAAAATTATCATGAGAATATCTTTAGAAAATATATATAATTTGTTAAATGAATTTTACATAAAGACAGGTAATATTTAATCAAATGTTTTAGAGGGATCCCATTTTATACATTGTAATATTTAATTGGATTAAGAAAATATATTGTTAAAAAATTAGTTTTTAAATCACTATTAACCTGTTTATATATTTGTATATTAGTTTCATATGAATTTTTACTGCAATAATTGTACATTTTGATAAGGAATAGGACACATCATTCAATGTGAAGGGGATGAAATAAGAATTTCATTACAAATATTATAATTTTTTACATGAGCATATTTGTCTGAAATATCTATTAAATAAAAATTTTAGTTTCTATAAAGATAAATAATAAAATGAATTAATGAATTAGGGTAAAAAGTATTTTCATATGTTTTTTAAATATGATTGAAAAATAGAGACAATACTAAAAAATAATAAAATGTGGATCTAAACCTATAAAAAGAAAATGAAAAATATATAGATAGATTAATATGATAGTATATATTTGTTATTAAAAAAAATAAAACATATGGATTATAAAAAACATGATTAAATGAAATTGAGATAATATATAACACACCTTAGGCCTAATTGTGATCCATCACATTTACATCACTAGTACTACCAACCAATTTTAATTGAAACATTAAAACATGTGTATATATATTTCAGTTGATAATTTTTTCAATTATACCTATTATAAATTATTTATTTAATTTAATTAAATATAATGTTCTATGATGGAAAACATGTTTGACTTATTCTATTTTTACGGTCAATATTGTGGTTATGATCATTTTGTATCCATTTGTTTAATTTATTATAGATTCATAAATATTCCTGAAAAGACACATGTATATGTGTGTTCGTGTGTATACTATGATAAAAATAGGATACAATAATGATATTTTAATGTGAAAATGACAAAATAATTGTAATTTTCCTCGTAGGTGGTAAAATTGACCATAAATTTTAATATCAAAATAGGGAAAGAGAATATATATATATACATATATTTTAAAAAAAATTTATAGTATAATTTAATAATGAATATAATATTTACATAATATTTAATAAATATTTCGGATTGTTGTACAAATTGAAATGATAAAAAAATAAAGAATAGAAATTGGAATGCAGCTGAAGGAATGTTACCTAAATCATCATATTATCTCAATTGTAATGGCGATATAGCCTAAAAATCATAGAGTATGTTGTGATGAAAATTCATCAATGGATCCTATAAGGGATAATAGAATGTATATAAGAAAATACTATAAAAGTTATTGATTTTTTGAAATTATTTTTCATTGGAATGATATGGATATTTACACTTGACGGATAATGGTAAATTCAATTAAAATAATATATACAATATTATTTTTCATTCCTATAATTTATATAGTGGCTTTTTTGGGATGTATAATAGTATCCAACTAAACATACTAGTTATATGGATTATTAAACCCTTTATAAATAATATTCATTTTAACATTTATAGAAAAAAGAATAAAATATTCTAAATTTTATTTTTAATGATTAAATTATCAATATTGAAATTTGAATTCACTTTTTTTATTCCATTATAATTAATTATATTTAAATATAATAGTTATCTTATTTGAAATTATATATTCAGTTTCTACATTTCAATATTTCAATATTTTTTATTATGTAAGCATTATGACATAAAACCTATATTTTTATAAGTAACTAGATCTTTAAATTTCTAATAAAATTTCCCTTTTTATAAAATTTACAAAAACTCACTAATGGATAATTTAAACATTTTTATTCCAAATATAGTAATCATTTAATAAAAAAATATTATTCCTATTTTACTTTATTATTTTTTTATTAGTCAAATAATTAATTTTTTGATTAAAAATATCAAAACATTGTTTAATAGAAAGGTATAATTATTCATTATTTTTTGTTACAATAATTGTTATATTTAATTTCTGTGATATTAACATTTTTAGATTTTTATTCGCGACTAATAGTACAAATAATTCATTTTTCTCTTTCTACTATAAAATTACTATTTTTAATGTATGGTTATATTCTAATGGGATGGTTAATAATATAATGATTAAGATAGTATTACTTGATTACATTGCATTTATACACCATATATATTCTTATCATTTCTTTTATTAAAAATTTATATATTTTTCCCTCAATTTTTGAAATATAATTTAGAAAATTTCAATTGTATTTCTTGTATTATGTTCTCTTTTTATAAAACAATTTCGGGACATGGTATTTATAGTAGACCCTGACATACTAATATTTCTAATACAATTTATGTTATTTACGATTGTTTATTATCCCATTATAGTAATTTTTATTATATATAAATTATTTTTCATGTGTAATGTTCATTATTTATCAGCTATAATAGTGATAATTTGAAAATGTATTTCACACTGTTTATTTATGGTATTAATTTAGTCATAAATTAATATTTGGTAAGAATAAATGTTGTTAATCATGGAATAAAAAAATAATATTGAATATTTGTGGGGTTCTTGGTTTATTTATTTTATAATATCAAAAAAAATAATTATTTATTTAATCATTAATGGTAAAAAAATAGTAAAATTGTAAACTAAAATAAATAGGTGATTATAAGGAAACACTACTATGTGTGTGACTATAAAATAAATTATCATATTTTCACTCGTCACACATGATAAATTTTATTCTTTTTAATTTTATATTTACTTGTATTCAATAAAAATAAAAATTATTAAACATCAATTTTCCTTCTCCCAATCATCATGTGGATTCATATCGGAATTTTGAATCATTATAATACAATTTTACACTAGTTTTTTTTATATTTCATGTATCTAAAATATCATTAAAATATCATGATTTGTTAATGATATTATTTCCATAGAAAACAATCCCTATTTATTTAAATCATCAACAACATTTCTTAATGGGATTATTTTTACCATAATAAATTAAATTCCATGATATAAATTATATTTTTAAAACTCATAACTGGAATACTCTATGCCATTATCAAATCAAAAACACATGATAGAATTATCTTATTCTTTCGAATATATAATCTAATTATTTATAGATAATGATAAAATATATTTTCATAAAAAATCATCCCACATTTCAGTAATGTACATTATTTTATGAAATTTAAAAATTAAATGTATATTTTTGTTCACTTGTCACTCGATTTTTTATCATTAAAAAAATTTATTAAATATTTTTTCCATTGGGATTGAATATACACATTTGTGATCGATAATAAACATTTTTTTTCAATGAAATGTCTCATATATGGTTCTTCAATACACAGAAATCATCAAAACCTTCCAAACAGTAACATCATATGAGAATAAAAGCATATTATTTTATATGTTATTGTTAGTCATATATATTGGTGATAAATGAAAATTTTATAAAAATACTATAATGTGTTTTAGATATTCCCAAATTGAATCCATATGGCCAACTAGAAAAAGTTACATATGATTAAAACAGGTTAGGGAGGTCACAATTATGAGAAAAGGTATCAATTTAAAACATTATTACCACTCTACATATATGTTTATAAATTTATCTCTTTCTATAAGATATTCTAATGTAGTTCTATTAATTGATGATAATTTTGTGTAAGGACCCATATTTAAACATTAAAAAATATTTAAATTCATAGAAAGAAATCATTCAGTTACAATTATGAATATTTTTAGTTTAATGGTTTAGTGGATTATGCAATCACCCTTATATATATTAAAATTACTTCTCAATGTACAAACATCACCTTAGTATCCATTTTTTCCACAAAAGAAAACCTTTATGATATGAAATTTCTCGAATATCTTGTATTAACAATTTGTATCTAACCATCATATTTTCCCTACTAATACATAAAATACTTTCAAAATACATTATCATGGGATAAACCAAAAAACTCTGTAAGGAACATAAAAATAATTATGGAATACTCCTTAGTTCATGAATACATTTAAAAAATATAACTTTAAAAAAATTAATTGTTGGCTCAAAATACACATTTTATTAAACAAGAAATCAATTTATCTATGAAAATATTATCCAAACAGATTTTATAAGATCAAATAATTGAAAAATATTAATTGTAAAAAAAATTTGGTGGAAACACAAAACATGACATAATCATATGTCAATGAATAGTTGAAGGTCAATATTACATGTTTGAAATAGTCCCATCCGAGATTATGTTTACTCTTTAATCTCATATATATCACATCATGACACATAATCATTACCCAATGTTTTGAATACTTATCTAAGAACACCCATTATAAAATTTTCATTATATCCTGATCCAAAAATAAAATCATTCATACATAATAACCATATTAATTTCCCATAAACATAAATGGGTTTCACAATTATTAATCATATAATAATCCAAAGAATTTTCGTAATTATTCTAATGATAGTTTTGAGTTAAATATTATGGATGTTAATATAAAATTACATAATAACTGATCTCAATAATAAGGATATCATATGGGGATGGAACTTTCAAATGATCATTACATAAAAGGATTGAGGTATTCAAAAGTTCCCATTCATTATTTTTAATTTTAATGTAAAAATTTTAAAATTTAATTTATAGAATGTGTTACCACATAAAGAGTTGATATGATATATTTTTATATGTAAGAGACATATATACAAACATTTTATGAAATACAGAACATTATGTGTAGAGATAAAGCCAGTTTGATAGAAAATGGTCATAACCCAAAGAAAAAGGGTGGTTTAGATTGATCATTTACCAGAAGTATTGTATTCTTTCATATGCATTAAAACTCCAATATAGGAAATAAATATTATTTATAAATGAATTATAGAACCATGTGAATATATATTATTCCATATATTCATTTCTAATATCATCTTAGCACCGGTATACTAACAATTCATTATTAAATTTTTTGTTCTATGTAATAAATCCTTTGTTTTTCATTCATGTATTTGGTTATTATTTCCAATTTTGATAAATTGAACATGTTTAAATCATTAATAGAATGCTAAAAATTATATTAATAACATTTATATCCATTATATATATTTATATTCATCCATAAAAGGCATGTAGAATAGAAATGAATGACATTGTTCTTAGAAATAGTATGATGTTCCACTGCATTAAGATGTCTACATTATTGAATAATGGAATTAAATAATGTTAAATAATAAAAATAAAATGAAGAATCATAACAATTTTATAAATAAAATATATTATCAATAAATCCATAATTATTAAAATCAATTAGTGGATGGTATGAAACTCAAATAAAATCGGTTCGCATTATCGTAGTCTACTATACACATGAGTGACGATTTAATTTCCCATTTGATCGAAGAGAAGAAAAGAGTATATGATTCTACTAAAATAATAACATATCAGTATATTGAATTGTTTCTATACTTAATTAGTCATGTTTTATGAAATATTTTAGTAGGTATAAATATAAATAAAAAACATTCAGTTAAAGTCCATACCTCTTCTTCAGACAACTTCAATTTATTTTCTTCTTAAACCCACTAAGGTTGGCATTAATCCCATCTATGTATTTTATAATGTTTATATGTATGTTACTATGTTTTTTGGGTATATATGTTCTGAAATTAAAATTATTTTTCAGTGAAAAAAACAGAGAAGAATGTGTGCATTTTTATAATAGAATAGGAGGGGAATTCTTGAAATTTCATAATGTATCATCTTAATATAAATTATATATGATGGAAAATGGACCAAATTTGATATATTTGTAATAGAGGTTGAGGATGAGAATAAATATTCCAAATAAAATAATCATTTATCAGAATATGTGATTATATCACACTTAAATTTTTTAAACCCTTAGTTAATACTTTTTATGATTAAGATGATAAAAATGTTTTTATACTATAATGTTTATTAATGATACAATTAGAAGAAAAATGGTCCATAAATTTCCCACGGGTTATATTTTATAATACATCCCAATAACATTTCGAAATATAAAATTACATGTATTTAAAATCATGTCATAAAATAGTATTTATTATACAGTACTATTAATGCCATTTTATAAGTTTTCATTTTATTTTATTTTCAAAAAAACATGAAAACATGAATTTCAAATTGAATCCAATCAAAGTTATATAATATAATTTTTTATTTATTTTATAATATAAAACATTAAATCAAATAAATAACATTAATTTTTTTATTTCTAAAGTAATTGATTTCATTTTTTATCAGTTGAATATATAATGTGTTGGTGTTGTGTAAGAATTTAATTTAAATTTTTTATTAATATAAATTAAAAATATCTAATAATGACAATTATATAATTTATCATTCATATAATATTTTTTTAATGAATATTTTTATCATTTTATCTCTTTCTAATAAATTTAGAGATAAAAAATGGGAAATAAACTTTTTTCCTTTTCTTTACAAAAAATAATTTATCGAAAAAAAACCAATTGAATTTGGAAGAAATGTGGCATATTTTATAAAATTGGATTCATATGGGAAAACTAAACCCATACAATAATATAGGATCAAGTTTCTGGTTCATTTATTATTCCTTATCATATTATTTTTAATAGTAGTTAACTGATTTACCCTTAACTTGGTGGTAATAATTTATTATAGTTACTATTCATAATAACAAAAACAAAAAGGGGTAATACATACGAAATTTGTTAATTTTGATTAAAAATACCAAATATATTTTTCATGATTCAATTTCATTATGTGGTGAAAATCAATTTAATATAAAAATAGTGTATGCAATGAAAAAAAAATTTATTTGAAAAAATAAATTTTTATGTTTTTTTTCTAAATTCAACTATATAATTGATTCAATTGAACATAAAATCTGTATTAAAAATATAATATAATTTATTTTAACTTTATATATTTTTAGAGAAAAATTGAACCATTTAAATTCATGAATCATAATTACATGTTTTGTAATATATCAGTATTTTTCACTATTCATTAGAAAATGAATATTCAGTGAAAAATACAATAAATAAATCCAGATAATACTGAAATTATGATTCATTAAATGATATCCTTTTATATATAAAATATCTAATATTTAATAAAATATTTATATAATTTCTTTAAAATACGAAAAAAATAATTTTGATGAAAACTTATATTTGAAGTACAAAATGGAATTAATATAAATTGTGTGATAATTTAGAAATAATTGTCAGATAAATTTATATTGACTAGATTATTAATGAGGTAATTTATTAAATTAAATGAAATTGATAAAATTGAATAGGTATTTAATTATGATGAAATAGATGAAATTAATTATAGAATAATAAATTTTATATGCTATGAAACTGATAAATCTGAATTTATAATTAATTAATAAATCGGGTTTTTTGGAAGATTTATGGATGTTTTTGGTGATAGGGGATTGAATTTGTTAATGTTTGATGTCGAAATGGATGTTTATTTGTGATAATTAATATAAAGAGACTATTATAAGATTTAATTCTGAAATTGTTACATTTATGATTTAACTCTTTGGATAGAGTTATATTCTATTTTTTTCATTATATTCTATGTAATTTTGTATGTATCATAACTTGACATGGGCAATAAGATGATTTTTTATATGAGTTCTCAAGGTATGACTATATTCACCAATATATTTGATTGCGGTGATATGGATGGTCGATTACACCCCCTTCACTACTCAATATTCCAAATAGTATATATAATATAACTGACTAATGTTATGATGTGGTATAATGTAGTTTTGATTTTGTGATGATTATGAAGTATTTATGGGGCTGATAAGAATATGTATAAGTGGGTGGAGTGGCAGGATTCCACTCTGGGAGACCCTTGATAAGGGAACCCAGTCATTTTTGAAAAATACCTATGTGGAATTATTAATCAGTTAAGGATGGATAGATGAACATAGAAATCCGTCATACACGAGTTTGAATGATTTAAAAAAAATTATATGTAGTATAATTTTAATGAAATAATGGCATGACTCTTCCAATGGATGAATTATCCTATAATACAGAATTAAATGTTTTAAAAACAGGTTAATAAAAATTATACCTAACATGAATAAATACATAACACAACATGAAAAAAATAATTCGAATCCCAAATCACAAAGACAATGATGAATGGTTGGGATGATTCCATAATATAATAAAAGAAAACTGGAAAACATCCCAACCTGATCATTATATGTCTTTAGAAGTCTCCATATTATAAAAATAATGTATATATATATATATATAGGAACGAAATCAAAGATCAATATGAATTCTATAAAAAACACACCACAAGTTTATTCTTTTTAAATAAATGTTTTCAAGATACTTTTTTTAATATGTATATAACAAAAAAATTCACTTTTCAATGAAAAAAATATATGAATCACACTTTTCAAACTATATTTTTGAAATAAATTTTGTTAAAGAAAAAAGAAAAAGTCATTAAATATATATAATTATGAAAGAATAAATTTATAAAGTTGGGTATTTATGAATTCATACATTTGAAAATATGTAAGAAAAAATAATTTTCAATTTCCATATCTTGCAAACCTAGAAACTCGATGGAAAATATTTGACATTTTTTTAAAAAACACTAAAAATATTCCCAAAAAGTAAAAAATTACAATAAAACTATATATTTATCCAAAAATATAGCCTCAAATTAACCCATTATGGAATTAAAAAATCATTTAGGGTTTCAATATGTGGTATATATATAGGTATTTCATCACCTCCACACCTATTAATTGTTTTGACCTTAGTGGGTCGATCATTGATTTTAGTGTCTTAAAGGATGTCATATATCAGGATCATGGAGTATCAATGTGGAATCTTCTAGTTCACTATTCTATCAAGGACTTTTCATCAAACATTTATTATCTTCTCCCCCTCACATATTGATTGTATTTGGGAATGATATCCTTCTATATTTCGATGATGGTGGTTAAGAATAAGAATGTTTTGTTGCATTACCAAAAGTTCATTGATGGAGGGTTTTGGAACTACAACGCTTTAGATTAAAACATGTCTTGATCTGGGAATCCACTTCATTTAATTTATTATTTTTATCACCGGGGATGTGGATGTTGGGTGTATGAGGGCAGTTCGTGGTCATGCAGGAGAAGGGGTTAGGGAATGCCCCTGGTCTGGCACATTGGTGATTTCATTATTGTGACTTCTATGGGTGTTCCCAGGAACTTGCAGTGGAACTGGTTCTGATTCACTGAATAGGGGTGATGGATTTATATATGTATATGGGTTTTATCTATCATAGTCGTGATTTTAGTGTCATTTATTCTTTCATTTTTTGTGATTATACTAGATTTGAAACTACATTGTTGGACAGTTTCATTGTTGGGTTATTGTTGTATTATCCAATATGGGTTTTAGTCTGGATTCATTTTGTATGGAACAATATTTTTCAGGTGTCACGATGTTAGTGAATTCAAAATATACATGGATGTGTTTCCTCTTACTTCACGAAAAATGGGTACCCAATTTTTTCTATGGAACATTTTTTTCAAGTGTCGCTAAGTTGAAAAATTGTATGGAGGGATGGGTGTATTGACACCCATAATCTTCTATCATTCCACTAACTTCATGGAAAACTATGTAAAATTCATTGACTAATTAATCATGTATCAAATATACTATGGAGTCAACAGATTATGAAAAATTGTAAACTAGAATCTTGTTGTGTCAGACATTTTATGGTTTTGTAGAGGATCATACAATTGGATTAATAGTTAGCACTCAATAAAATGAATATGGACATGAATGATTAGTTTAATTTTTCCCAATAGAATCATTATCATTCAGACCCATATCACATCCTTAATCCTGGGGAGGTATTGTTGTGTGTTAAAAATACTTTTAATAAAATCATATACATATTTTTTATTTCATCACGATAGATTATTGATGACGATTACTTCCTATGGTTTGGATTCTATTGAAGCATGATCATGGAATGAAAGCGAAAATCTATCAAAATATTGATGTATATGATATGTGATCTAAATATTTAATAGATTATATTCATCTTCTCTCAAAGTGTTAAAATTAATATATGATTTTAATGTGGGTTGTAACTTCCACAATTTTTCTGTCTGTATAAATCATTAATTTGTAGATTCATCTATTTGTTTGGGACCTAAGAAATGAGTCTACTATGTTATGGGTGGGAAATATAATGGGAATAAATAATATTTCATCTACAGGAAATATTTACAAAATATTTTGGTAATTTATGCTGCAAATAATCATATTCATATAATGTATTTTTGGGAAACCCATGTGAAATGAAAATTTACGACCTAAAATCCCTATTTATGTCATCCATAGAGTGAAGCCTGTATAAAAGGGTGAACTAAACATTTCCTCCTCCTTTATATTATGTCAAAATTTCATCCTCCACATTCATATTTACATTTATAAAGTATCAACCGTTACATTGGGAGCACTTTTATGTTTCTATACCTTATAATTAATATATCCCTATCATTTGATCATGGAAGTGACTATAATTATAAATGTTTTATCGCCCTAAATATGACTATCAATTTTTTTATTTTCTTTTTATTCATATAGATTTAATTATATTTCAATGAAAGATAATATGCAATTTTATTAGGTTTTGTTATCTTTTATTTTAATTATTTCATCAAAAATAAAAGGCCACTACTAGATGAGGAGTCTTAAACCCATATATGGAAGGTCACAACATTTTATACCATAAAATTCAAGATATTTATATTTTGATTTATTATGTTGTGTATCACAACTTCCTTTAGTATCCTCATACAATATTTATTTACTGAATTATGTATATATTGTGTTACCTAAATTTTCCTTAAGTCCCACTAACACTAATAAAAGTTATGAATCTAAATTTGAACCACTCATAGAGATTGTTTCTAAACTAGAATAAATAACCATAAGTTTATTATGTAATAAATCCATCCATAAATTTTTATTTCTCTAA
The DNA here is from genome assembly GCA_963277665.1 of Viscum album. NCBI lineage: Eukaryota > Viridiplantae > Streptophyta > Magnoliopsida > Santalales > Viscaceae > Viscum > Viscum album. The sequence goes on from OY728137.1 coordinate 1,667,726,151, forward strand.
GACTTTTTAATTTTTATGTTAAAATGAATTACAAAAAATATTCTATTGAATTAATTAGAAGGTTAATAGTAATACACATTTTTTTATAATTGATTCTTTATCACTTCATGATTGTGGTAATATTAATGAATTGATGGAAAAATGATTTTAAATGAATTGTAAAATGTTAGTATTATACTATTAACCATTGACCATTCATCATGTTATGTCAACTGTGAAACACGTGTTCTAACATTGGACCCATCATAGGTACTCAACAGGAATATCAAATTAAATGATTAATAAATTTATTTACCTCATGTTTCTGGAGATACATGGATTCCAATATGGAGTTCGATGGATGGGATATCCTAAAATAGTGATTAATATTATCATGTGAGTGGTACCTTGATTCCTAGATGGAATACAGTGGATTGGTGCATAGGGAAATAACATTATACCAAGCATTTTGAAACCAATGGATTCCCACACGGAATTCTAAGAACGATATCATAGGTTAATTAATTTATAGTATGAATAAATTGATACACGACTTCATTATGTGAAATTACATGAATGGGATCAGTATTCCAAGTCAACTAAAATACATTTCTTCTATGTTCATTAATATACTTGGATTTGGTTAATGATTTTCACACATGATGGATTTTATTTTCATTTTTAAATAAGTATGAAATGTTATGGGACATATTAATCCAAAATATAATATCATTGTCTATACGACTTTAGATATAAACTATGGGTCCTAATCTAATTATATAAATCAAATTATACATAAAACAACTCATTGCAACTCTGGATTAGGCCGATGTATGTAGTATTTGACAGGTATCATGTGATGATCATGGAAATGTATGGGTGTTATAGATTTTATTTTCTATTATTTCTATATGCACACAACTTAATCTTATTTACATATTCTGGATACTCCATGACATCATCGGTTGTGTACTACAAAATTTTACTCAAACCTTATCTAATCTTTCATTTGGTACCCTGATTTACTTATTAGATTCATAGAGGGACACAAGAAATCACCCATCCATTAACTTATGATTTACATTACTATGATACTGTATGGTATTATAGGATAAAAAATTGTCTTGTGATGATCTTGGAGAAAGAATTTGGTATTTTCTCATATTTTTTAATGCATATATTGTGTATTCCTACTATTACATTACCATATACCCCACATGGTAATGCATCATAATGTCATTATTTTGTATATGATAAAAGGTAATATTTTATCTATTCATATTCTCCAGGTTGATTACAATACATCATCTATTAATAATTACTATGTTTCAATTAATTTAATAATGCATACATTTGTGATTTACTATGATAAATGTTGTATAGTTTCCACACCATACAATCACATAACATTTCTTTAATTATACACCCAATAATAAATGGGTAGGAATTCTTTAAACCATTTGGTCAAGTATAACAAGTTACATATGATTAAACCGGGTCATGTATGTCACAATTATTAGAAAAGATATCAGGTTATAACATTATTATCACTATACATATATAAATCTAATTTTATTTCTTCAAATAATATATTATAATGTATTTTACATAATTGATGTAAATTTGGTGTAAGGACCCACATTTAAACATTAAAAAATCTTGAAATTTATAGAATGAAATCATTCACTATTAGTAATGAATATTTACATTTTAATTTTTTATAGTATTAGGAAATCACCATTTAATATATTATCATTTCATAAAAAAGTATAAGAATAAGCTTAGTATCCATTTTTTCCACAAAACAAAAATTCTATGATATGGAATTATTTTCCCTATGTCATGTATAACAATTTTCATCTTAACATCATTTTTTCGGTACTGATCCATAAAACACATTGAAAAATTTTAAACATTGGATGATACCAAAAACACAGTATGGATCATAAAAATAATGATGGAATAATCTTTAGTTCTAGAATACATATAAAAAATATAACATTTTAAAAAATTAACCATTGGATCAAAATAAATATTTAATTACAAAAGTAAAAAACTTTTTTATGAAAATATTTTCAAAAAAGAATTTATAAGAAAAATTAATTGAAATATATTACATTTATAGGAAATTTTGTAGAAACACAATACATGATATAATTATAAGTCAATTAATAATTGAATGTCAACATTACATTGTTGAAATAGTCCAACCATGGAATATGTTTACACCCTAATCTCATATATATCACATCTTCATACATAATCATTACCCAATTTTTGGAATTAATATCTGTGAAAACCCTTCATAACATGTTCCGTATTTCATGATGCATAAAAAATCATTCATATGAAATAGTCATAAGAATTACCCACCGAATGAATTGTGTTTCACAATTTTGACTCGTATCATAATCAAATGAATTTTCATAAAAATTATAATGAGAATTTAGAATTAAATATTATCGATTTTCATATCCAATAACATAATAATAGGTCTCATTAATAAGGTTATCACATGGGGATAAAAATATTTAAATGATTGGTACATAAAAGGATTAAGGTATACAAATGTTCTAATTCACTCTGTTTAATTTAAAAGTAGGAATTTGAAAATTGAATTTATTGAAAGTATTACCACATAAAAATATGGTAAATGAGATATTATTATATGTAAGTGATGTGAATAACTAATTTTTATTAAATACATAACATTATGTGGATAGATAAATCTAGTTAGAATGTCAATGGTCATAACCCGAAGAAAAAGGGTGGTTTAGATAGATTACGTACCAAAAGTCTTATATTCCATCATATGCATTAGAAAAAATATATATTAAATATATATAAATTATAAATGAATTATAGAATCATATGAATATATATAATACCATATAATCATTTTTTATAACATATTACAACTCGTTTAATAACATTTCATTATTTTAATAGTTGTTCTGTATAATAAATCCATTGTTTATCCTGAATGTAATTTTCTTATTAATCTTAATTTTTATAAAATGAAAATTTTTACTTAATTAATAGAATGATAAAAATGTTATTAATACCATATATATTAATTATAAATATTTATATTAATCAATAAATATAATGGAAAATTGAAATGAATGAACTATTCATAGAGATGGTATGTTGATCCTTAGCATGAACGATGTCTCTATTCTTGATTAATGAAATTAATTAATGTTAAATAACAAAAATACTTTGATGAATCATAAATATATTATATGTAAAATATATATTAAAGAAATCATCATTATAACAATCAATTATTGGATGTTATGGAAAACAAATAACATCGGTTCTCTAGGTGGTAGTCTACTTTACAGACGAACAACAATTTAATTTCTAATTTGATAGAAGAGGTGATGGATGTTAATGTTCCCAAAATATAATAAAATATCAGTATATTGAATTTTTTTTACATATTTAGTTTTGTTTTATGAAAAAATTTAAGAGGTGTAATTATAAATAAAACATAAACATTTAGTTAATGTCTTTTCCTCTTCTTTAGAAAATATCCATTGATTTACTCCATAAACCCACTAAAGTTTGTATTAGGCCCATATATGTCGTAAAGAATCTGTATTGATATGTTACTAGGGTTTTTGGGTAGATATTTTTAGAAAAAAAATTATTTTTATTTCTAAAAAATACAGGAGAATGTGTGCATTTTTATAAGAGAAGGGGAGGGGAATTCTTGAAATTTAATAATGTATTATGTTAATATATTATTTATAATAGAAATGGTCCCAAATTGATATAATTATAATATAGATTGACGATGAGAATAAATATTATAAATCAATTAATCATTTATCTGATTATTTGATAATATCACACTTAATTTTTTTAAACCCGTAGATAATCTTTTTTATGATTTTGATGATAAAAATAATTTTTATACAGTAATGTTTATTAAATATATAATAAAAGGAAAATTTACCAATAAATTTCCCATGGGATCTATTTTATTTAATATCCCAATAACATTTCCAAATATAAGATTTTATGTGTTTTAAATCATGTCATAAAATATTTTTTTATTATAAACTAATATTAATGTCATTTTAGAACTATTCATTTAATATTGTTATATGAATGATAAATTATTTATTTATAATTGATATATATTTTTAATTTTTAGTAATAAAAATTTAAATTAAATTCTTACACAATAGCAACATATTATATATTAAACTGATAAAAAAATGAAATAAATTATTTTAGAAATATAAAAATTAATGTTATTTATTTGAGTTAATGTTTTACATGAAACATTCAATAAAAATAATATATTATTTAATCTCCCAATAATGTTTCCAAATATAAGATTTTATGTATTTTAAATCATGTCATAAAATATTTTTTTATTATAAACTACTATTAATGTCATTTTAGAACTATTCATTTAATATTGTTTTGAAAAGAACATGAAAAAACTAATTTCAAATGTAATCCAATAGAACATATATAATATATTATTTTTATTGAATTTTTCATGTAAAACATTAACTCAAATAAATAACATTAATTTTTATATTTCTAAAATAATTTATTTCATTTTTTATCAGTTTAATATATACTGTGTTCCTATTGTGTAAGAATTTAATTTAAATTTTTATTACTAAAAATTAAAAATATATATCAATTATAAATAAATAATTAATCATTCATATAACCCTTTTTTTATTTTTTTTCATTTAATCACTTTGTAATATATTTATAGATAAAAAATGAGAAGGGCACTCTTTCATTTTCTATATGTTAAATAATATAGTGGAAAAAAATCAACAGAATTTGGAACAAATATGCCAATATTTTTAAAATTGGATTCAAATGGATAATCTAAACCCATTAAATAATATTAAAACAAGTTTTAGGTTTATTTATTATTTATTATCGTATTATTTTTAATAGTATTTATATGATTACCCTTACATTGGTGACAATAATTTATTGTGGTTACTATTTATAATAAAATAAACAAACAAGTGTACTGTCTACAAAATTTGGTACTCCAAAAATAAATATACCAAATATATTTTTCATGTTTCGATTTCTTTATGTGGTATAAATTAATTTAATATTTAAATGTCGTATACATTGAAAAAGATTTTTTTTAGAAAAAAACATTTTTAATATTTTTTTCCCAAATTCAATAATATAATTGATAAAATTGAAAGTAGTATTTGTATTAAAAATATTATATAATTAATTTTAACTGTAAATATTTTTCGAGAAAAATGGAACAATTTCAATGCTTGAAACATAAATGCATTTTTGTTAAATATTAGTACTAATCAGTATTCATTACGAAATCAATTTTTTTTAGAAAAATAAAATGAATAAATAAAATATAATACTAAAATTATGATTCCCAAAATGATATATTTTTATATAATAAATATTATAATATTTAATGAAATGTTTATGATATTTTCTAAAAATACGAAAAAAAACATTTTTGAAGAAAACATATATCTGAAGTAGAAAGTGACATTAATATAAATTTTGTGATAATATAGTAAGAATGTTTCAAAAAAATTATATTGGCTTGATAATTAATTCATATTTTATAAATAATTTACACATATTAATACCATTAAATTTAATGTTTAGATTATAATGGTTATATTTAAATAATAATTTTTCTGGTTTGTGTAGGCTCGATGTTTCATGTTCATTACTACATCATGCATAATCATATTTTTAAAATATCATCGTGTAACATTATCCCTTATAAATATATTGTTCCATAAATATTTGACCTTATTTTTGTTAAAAAAATTTCAAAATTTGAATATATCATTATTTAAATCACACATCATAAAAAGGGTTATTTAATATTCCTTTTGAAAAGAAGGAAAGGGAAATATAATGGTCATCTAGAATAAAAAATCACAAGGTTAAAAAAATATAAGATCATAAAAATAACCATAAAATATGAAATTGGAATTAATGTTTAATATCTATGAAATTATTAATATTTGATGAGAATATTGATCACAAACGTGAATTATCATGAGAAATTTACTGACCACTAAAACATAAAACAAAGAGATGTGAAGAAGATCTTCAGGTCATCCGAAATTAAGTTTGTAGAAAAAATTGTTTCTACCTCCTTATCATATAATTTAATAATTCATTTTAAATATAGATTAACAATATATGTAAATATACATACATGGGAAATAAAATTTCATCCTTCAATCAATTTCCACCATGATCTCATATTTTTCTTCGAAATAGATTATTCAAGATGAATTTTTATATCCGAAGGATGTAAAATAAAATTCTACTATAACACATAATCTAGAATAGGATAAAAATAAAGTCCACCTATCATTATAAATTAATTAAAAAAATTGGGTAACACAATGAAATATTAGTACCCAATAGACTTGTACCATCCCTCCTTCTCCTCATGGTCTTGAGAAGGTGAGTAGATACTACTAGGCCTTAAGTGAAATTTCCATGATGCCAAATAATCACAATAAATTTGAGAGGGTTTGAATACAATTGACATAAGATTAATCCTTTATGAATAAAACAAATCAAATGAAAAAACCCTAGTAAATAAGTACTATAATATACATGATTAAAAGAATGATAACTCAAACAATAATTTGATATGAAAACACACCGATGTGTACTAAAATTTATGCCAATATAACAAAAAATTAAATTTTCTAAGTTAACAATACAAAACTACTATATGAGCTCATGACTCCATTCGTGATAATCTCATTTCTCAAACATCACCAAACATCCCATGTATCATGATGTATTGATAAATACATATGATTACATACCTTCTCGCAGGTCCAAATTTACTGCATATTTAAAATCTCCAAATATCCAAATTAGGGATGACTAATAAACTCAGTATGTTTTCTAGAATGTTTTCTCTACTCACTCCACTATGAAATAAATGAGAGAAAAAATTATATTAAAAAACTAAAAAGAAACAATTCCAAATTATAATTTATAATAAAATAAAAAAAAATAAAAAAAATTAAAACAATAAATAATCAAGTACCATGTAGCAATATAATTCATGAAAAATATATTTTCCATTAAAACAGAAAAACAATGCTTTGAATCTGTTGGACTCATAATGTACTAATCATGTTTTAATGATCACAAATCCTATAAAACTTGGTTAAATCCATTAAATTATTTCAAATCATATATATTATTTCTTATGTATTCTCATGCTTTATGTAGTGCCATTCAAGATCTTAATTTCTCAATAATCTAATTAATTACATTATATTATCATTGATTTACTTTTTAAATTCCTCATTTGACAAATGTTTATGTCTAATCCATTCTATGATAATCGTTTCTTAAGTCTAAGTACAATTATTCGGAAAAGCATGAGACGTCGTGAGTCTGCCACTGGTTATATCTTTCTAGCAATGTGAAGTAGAAACTGTGAACAATACATCATGTACGAGACACCATGAACCAGACACCATGAACCAGACTCTGTGTACAAGACACAATGAACAAGACACCGTGAACCAGACACTATGAACTAGACACCATGTACAACACACCTTGATTGAGACGCCATTTCTGCGAGACACTGTGACCATGAGATACCATGACCTTCTGACAGAGTGATCCATCCAGACACTGTTTGATGGAGACACCATTTCCATGACATAATGTTACACCATTTCCTAATATATTTTATCATATATCAATTTAATATCTAGCGGTCATTTTTGAAGATTTTAATGCACTAAAATAATTAATGATTCATTGTAGACACATAATCGACAAGTATGAGGTACGAGGTGCAGAATACATGCAACATATTGGTCCCAACATGTGACCTCCAAGATAAAAGAGTAATGTGGCCCAGAAACCAAAAAAGAAGATACGTGAGAAAAGTGCGTGACACGATATATTGAAAGAACAAACTAGTGACAATGTGCACTAAAAGGAAGAATCTATTTAGAATAAAGCATTTCCTCATTAAAGTTGACACTTCCGAGGAATACACGAAGAATTCAAGAATCCTGAGAACATCTTCACAGTGTCAAACCTCACGAAGAACACAGCTAAATTAGGACACTCTATTTTACCGATGAGGACTCAAGTTTTTCATCTTCTTCATCTCATATGTCTAGAAATGCAAATACTAACACTCAGAGAACTTCTAAACCTATCTCAATCTTTCTTCTCTATTTGGTGTATTTTTATTCAACTTTCGAGCGGTGTTTGTTCCTATATAATAACATAATATGTATCCTACATCAAACTGAAGGAAACAAGATATATTTACTCAAACACCTATTTAAACTTCTTTAAACCCACGTATTATGTGTGGAAGAGGTCCATGTGTGGCCGAGTTATTTATACCCATGAATAAGTGTGGAAGAAGTCCATGTGTGGCCTGGACAGTCTTGTGTACTATTTTTTACCCTGATCCAGGTTGTGGATCAATGTTTATTTATATAAACAGTGTGGTGGCAGCTAATCACCATGTGGAGTGTATTAGGACTCGGCTTGAGACATAACAACTTGTTTTATATCCATTGTGCTGCTTAATTTATTTTTCCCGATTTTACTTCTTTTCTATATAACTATGAATTCACTAAATCGACAATGATAGTTAGTCAATGAAAGATGTTATAACTATTTGTCCTTATTATAATAACCTGAAAAGTATATTAATAAATGATATTAAGATTATTGAGAACTAATCAATTTTAAAAGAAATTATTCAAACAGTCAAACTCTTATAACCATATAACCTTGATTAACTAGGTTGTATCTATTTTTTGGGGAAATTTTATAGATATAATTTTTACAGAAATTTTTATAGATTCTCAACTCACCCCTCCCATGTTGAGTAATATACTTCGACCAACATTTGGTATTAGTGGTTGTTTATTGGGACTCTATTTAATATTATTCAACTGTGACTATAAGTGAACCATAAAGATCTATAAATTTCTGTCAATTCTAAATTTATATCTCATTAAACCAATTTTTTATTATGGATAATAGATTAGAAGGTGCTGTAACCAACAGACTGCCATTATTTAGTAGAATTAAGGATGCTCAATGGAAAATTAAAATGAAATTATACAAAGAGAGAATTAGTTTTGAATATTCGTCTTCTATTATAGATGAATATAATATTCATGCTATTGATAGAATCACATGTGATGAACCTACCAAAACTTCTTACAGTAATAATTACAAAGCTATGAATGCTTTATTCTTCTCATTAGGAGATGAAGAATTCAATCAAATTTTTTCGTGTAAAACTGACCATGAATTTTGGGATGCCCTGTCTATCTCACATGAAAGAACATATAATGTAAATGAAATGAGACATAATGATGGATCTGAATCTAAAGATAATACACAAGAGGGTGGTCAATTGTGTCTTTTGCTATTTTTGAATTGTGCCTTTTGCTATTTTTTCAATAACTCTTCTCTTGAATGAGTTCTGTAATTTATACTTTATCAGATTTGATCATGTAGCAGAAAAAGTAAAATTAAGAACACAAATATGTATAGTGGTTCGGGGAACAGAAAGCCCCTAGTCCACTCCACAAACTCTTTACTCCAGGAGCTTGGTGATTTTCACTATCTGGTCCTCTTTACCACAAACCGATTCACAACTGAGTATATGCAGTTGACACCTTTACAATCCAAGGCAAAACAAAGCCTTCTGGTTCAAACACGAACCTACATAGCTTAGAACGAGAAGTTGGTTACTCAATAATAAAAATAATTTTAGAAAGAAATTTCCAGTTGATCTTCACAATTGCAATAGAATGCAATTGACAGCAGATGGATCGAAGTCTCTAGAAATTTTGATCTTCAAGACAAAGCAGTTTTGAGTTGATCCAGTTGTAGTAGATATAGAGATATAGTTCACAACCTCAGCAGTAGTAGATCCATAGTAGATATTCGATGTAGAACAGGTAAATCTTCTATCGAGGTCCTTTTTCTTGAACAAAAAGATCTTTTATGCTCCTGTTGAATCTGCAGATCAATCGTGAATGGTTGCAATCTCTGTTTTCCACCTTTTTCAATAATAGATTGATCAAATCCACTTGTACCTTGTGTTTCATAGAGATCATATATAATAAATCATATCTCCTACACATTTAGATCCATAAATTTTGCCTTCTGATTCGCGATATTCAAAAATTTGAATTTACAGAGAAGTCGTAACTTCCCTTAAGACTCGGCATAAAAAGCTTCTTTTAATTTGATCATAAATCCATTAATAAAATGGATTTGAATCAATCAATCCCGTAATTTAAAAACGACTTTAAATCCGGCTTGAAATCCACCCCGAAATTAGCTTAATGATCGTTGTACATAAATACCGTCTGCCAAAATTTCCAACGCCAAACGTAAGGTTGATGACGTGGCCTACAAACGTAGGGTTAACAACGTAAGGTTGATAATAAATGTAGGGTTGATCATCCATATATTTTCTTCAACATTCAAATGTCTGGTAAAAGATCCATACTTTTACTTGATCCATACTTTTCCAAGAACCTATGGTTGTTTACAAAAGTAAGGTTGATGAACCATACTTTTTACAAATAAACGTAGCTGTTAGAATTTACGTAGGGTTCTCCTTCCATACATTGTTGGTAACCTAAACATAGGGTTCCTTCCTAACGTATGGTTCTTCTTCCATACTTTTTTGAAAACGTATGGTTGTTTAACCATACTTTTCTCTTATCTCAAAAAGTATACATTCTTTTCATCCTTACGCTACGTTTATCCATGTAGGGTATGAACAGTTAATCCAGAATGCGCTAAAACAGATTCTGCACTATGTAATACATTCTTGTTATTTCAAGAGTAAAATAAACTAATAAACTCCTAAAAAATACTAAGTAAATTCATTAAAAATAACTAAGGGTATTTGTGAGCATCAAAATTATCATAATGATATAGAATATTATCGTCAATATTCTCCCCCATTAAATAACATTAATACGCATTGTTGAAAGCAATACTTTTCTTAACAATCTCCCACTTTTTGATGATCACAAAACCAATAAAATAATTATAATTATTTAAACACAACAAAATTAACTTTCAAAAATAGTTATAATGTATTAAATAAAAACTTTTCCACCAAAAAGATAATTATAAATCCAAATGTCTTATCTAATTTTCTCCATCAATAAAATGAATTCTCCCCCTAAAAAAATTCTCACCCGAAATATTAATGTTGTGTTTATCTAAATTCTCCCCCTTTTATGATATCAAAAAGAATGAAAAATCGTGGATTTTAACACGTTTAATATTGCACTGAACTGTTATTAAATGCTAATACGAACTATTTATCAATAATTAAATCTAGATTACTGGAATATTAAAAATAATGTTAGTAAAACAAATAAGGAAAGAGACAAATAAAAAATGAAGAAAATTTTTATTCAAAAATAGTAGTATATACATGACAATGATATACACAGGAATCAAGGTTTGTGTAAGATAGGCAAAAAGGTCTATCTCCTCTGAATTGCAGACTTGATTTCTGTAAAATGTTCCCAATGTCTCTTCATCATCCCATATCCAAGCTTGATAATGAGCTCTCTATTCTCTGGAGTCATATGAATATCCTCAATTAAATTGACTCTGAAAAACTCATGCATCCTTTCCTCGTTTTCAATAAATACTGACAGCTTCTCTGATAACTGATCTAACAGAATTCTGATTGACGGTTCACTAGATGTCAGTTGATCCACTATGAATTTATGATTGTCCAGAAACACTGACAAAAGAGCTCTGTTACATTTAAGATCGTGTACCCTTTAATTCATATTGCTCAATGCAACTATGATAGCCTGAAACCTTCTGATTAAATCAGGTGAAGTACATGATCCACTAACAACATTATTTGAAAATGATGCAAATTGGTTCTCCATAAACAACTTCAGATCTGATAAATCTGACTTCATAACCATTTAATATTTTAATTGTGTAACAATAGTCAGCATATCCTCTTTAAACATTTCAACTTCTTGCATTGAAACTGTACACTCTTTCATATTTTGAAACTTCACAGGTTCTAAGTCTAAAGCATTTCTCAGAGAAGCATTCTCAGATTCCAACTGAGATACTTTTCTGTACAGTTCTTCAACTTCTTCTTTCCCTGAATCAGATGCACTCTGTGCTTGATTCACTTTCTCAGGTGGCTGCAGCAATACCGAAGGCAATGATTCAGCATCAGATTTCTCTTTTTCATTTTCCTGAGAAGGTTGGTCCACAGATTTTTCCTTACAGTTTTCAAACTCCTCCATAGAAAAATCCTCTTGAAGTACCTCTGTTTGAGCATTAGAAGCATGCTCTTCACATTCATCTGCATCTTTTTATTCCACTGGAATTTCAAGAACAATATATTTAGATGATTCTTGAGGTCTTTCCACTTCTTCACCAGACACTTCCTACATCTACTATTCCTTTTGAAGTTTATCTTCATCATCAGCAACAATCTATTCCTGATTTTCGCTTTGAGCTTCTTTTTGAGCCCATGATTTCTCTATTGGAGCTGTTTTCTTAGTAACATCTTCCATGGTTTTATCAGCAATAGCTTATCTCATAAAATAATAAGAAAATAAAGGATATGTTGGAGTTTCCAAAGTAGTGGAAGTAACTTCCTCATTTACTAGTCTTTTTCTTCTTGATTGATTCCCTCCTGGATTCTGTCTTCCTCAACATCTGCCAATTCAAAACAAATTATTCTTACAACATTGTTGACTCTGGATTCAGCTAGTCCCTCCTCGGACAAAGTAGGTTGAGCCTGAGCACTCTCTGAGTCTTCCTCAGATCTTGCTGTAAAAAGTTTTCCTTTAATTGTGCTCCAGAAATATCCAACTTTCTTCAAGGTTCCAGCATTAAACGTATTACTGTGATGACAGTAAACTCTTTCATCCACTAATATAACCATATCTTTCTTAAACAGCAGCTTAGAAATAAATCTACCAAAGTTATAGAAATACATCCCAGCCTCACATTGACTGCAGTAACTGAGTTGCCTTTTCATTTATCTTGGAATGTTTATCTTAATATCACACAACATAAGAAACATTATGTACATATCGGTGTACAAAATTTTATCCATTTCTCCATCTGTGGAGCTATTCCGATCTGAATAAATTTTACCAAAATCATCTGATTAGGCTCCAAATCCTTAAAACACATTTTCTCTATTGTCTTGGTACTGAAAATAAAAGACATAATTTCTTCGGATTTATGCACAGAATCTCTTATATTCATCAAGTCAAAATGAAGAACTCCCTCATGAGGGCAATTGAGAATCTGACTAATCTCTTCTGAAGAAATTGAGAGATCATTATCCTCTATATTAGCCATCATACAGTATTTGGTATCTCCCATACTAAACTATACAGATTTGTAAAAGTATCTAAGTTCTACATCATACTGAAATTCCACATTTTCACTATTGAACATATGTTCATGATTCTAAAATGACGGTGCTTGATTCAACAAAAGATTCATCTAAAATAACAAGTCATGATCGATTACCTTACCCTGTATGTTTTTTCTTCCCTCGATGCATTATCTCTTGGCTTTGCTCGGCTCGGCCACACCGGCTCTTTTAGTACTTACCATTTCTACGAGAGTCTCTGAAGGTTTGAAGGTTTGGGTTTCAGAAGTTCAAAGGTTAGGGTTCCAGAAGAGGTAATGTGATTTTCGGATTTCGAAAGGGTTTCGATAGAAGTGAAAGGGTTTAGAAGTCGAAATGGCTCTGACAGCCTTGATTCCCGTGTAATCACTCATCATTACATATATTTAAAAAAAAGAATACGACGAAATAAATAAAAATTAAACAGTATTCAATAAACAAAATAAATTTTACATAAATAAAAACAATTATTTAAAATTAAATAAACCTAGCTCCCCCTTAATAAAATCAAACATTGCAGTGGGAAGAGGTTTAGTAAAAACATCTGCTAATTGAATTTCAGTATTTATAAATTCTAAAAATATATCATTTTTAATAACATGATCTCTTAAAATGTGATTCCTTATATCAATGTGCTTAGTTCTAGAATGACTAATAAGATTTTTGGAAATATTAATTGCACTCGTATTATCACATAAAATAGGTGTATTATTAAAATTCAATCCAAAGTCCATAAGAGTGTTTTTCATCTACAACACTTGTGCACAAAAACTGCCAGTAGAAACATATTCTGCCTCAGTTGTTGACAGGGCAACTGAATGTTGTTTCTTACTAGACCATGATACTAATGACTTTCCTAAAAAATGACATGTACCTGATGTAATTTTTCTATCAAATCTACAACTTACAATGTCAGCATATGAATATTAAATAAAATTAAAATCAGAAGTTTTAGGATAATGAATAGATTGAAAAACAGTTCCTTTTAAATATCTAAAAATTATTTTAACAACAGTTAGATGAGATTCTTTAGGATTTTATTGAAATCTAGCACAAATACATACTGAATACATTTTATCTGGTATACTAGCAGTAATATATAACAAGCTACCAATCATACCTCTATATAACTTGTTGTCAAATGATTTCCCAGTTTCATCCAAATAAAGTTTTATATTAGTACACATAAGAGTTGTAATTGTCTTGCTGTTCTCAAGTCCAAATTTCTTAAGTAAATCAGTATTGATTTTTCTTTGATTTAAAACATTTCCAAAATCATTTTGAAATATTTGAATACCCAAAAAGAAATTTAATTAGCCCATAATAATCATTTCAAATTATTCTTTCATTAATTTTGAAAATTCATGACAAAGATTTTTATTAGTTGATCAAATGATTACATCATCAAAATAAATTTGAACCAATAAAACAATACTTTTCACAGTTTTCATAAAGAGTGTTGGTTCTTCCATTCCAAAAGTAAAATAATTTATTAAAAGAAAAGAACTTAATCATTAATACCAATCTATAGGTTCTTGTTTAAGGCCATAAAGTGCATTTGTAAGTTTGAAAATAGGATCTAGTTTTTGAGATTTTTTAAAACCATGAGGTTCCTCAACATAAACTTCCTCCATTAAATAACCATTTAAAAAGGCAGATTTAACATCCATCTGAAATAATATAAAATTTATATATGACGCATAGGCTAAAAGGATTATAATGGCTTCTAACCTATCTACAGGTGAAAAAGCCTCATCATAATCTATTCCCTCTTCTTGATTATATCCTTTAGCTACTAATATTTCTATATTTCTAGTTATTGTGCCTTTGTCATCCTGTTTATTTCTAAAAACCCATTTGGTTCCTATTAAAGGATAATTCTTAGGTCTTTCCACTAAATCCAAAACTTCATTTCTATTAAACTGGTTTAATTCATCTTGCATTGTTATTACCCAGATTTCATCATCTAATGCTTCTTTTATAGTCTTGGGTTCTTGTTGAGATAGGAAGGTATAGAATTCCACTAGGTCAACTAAGTTTCTTCTACTTTTAACAACAGTTTCTAAGATACCTATTACAGTTTCAAAAGGATGATTCTTTAGGATTCTAGACTATCTAGGTAAAATATTTAAATGTTCTTCATTATCATGTTCCTCTAAATTGGACTGAATTTACTTTATATAATTTTCAAAAACAATTTTTAAATTCACAAGTCTCATGTTATCATTAGAGTCAAGTTCATCCATTTGTTCTGACATTTTTTCAAAAGGACCAGAATCATCAAATTTCACATGAACTGATTCATCAACAATCCTTGACTTGTTATTATAAACTCTATAAGCATTGGAGGTGGCAGAATATCCTAATAAAATACATTTATCATATTTTGGATCGAACTTAACAAGATTATACTTGGTGTTTAAGATATAAACCTTGCATCCAAAAACATTAAAGTGATTTAATTTAGGTTTTATATTCTTTCATAGTTCATAGGGTGTCTTTTTTAAAATAGGTCTAATTAAAACTCTATTAATTTTATAAGAAGCTGTATTCACAGCTTCTGCCAAAAAATATATAGGTAGGCTATATTCATTTAACATAGTTCTATCCGTTTCTTGAATGGTTGTATTTCTTCCTTCTACAATCCCATTCTGTTGATGTGTTCTAGGTGCAGAAAAGGTGTGTTTAATACCCATATTTGAGCAAAAGGAATTAAATTCTAGATTCTTAAATTATCCACCATGATCACTTCTTAATGATATTATATTGATACCTTTTTCATTTTGAACAGATTTGCAGAAACTTTCAAATAATGTAAAAGCTTCATTTATAAATTTCAAAAAGAAATCCATGTAAATCTTGAATAGTAATCAACTAAAACATATAAATATAATTTAACATCTAAGCTTACTACTATTGAAGGTCCAAAAAAATTCATATGAATAAGTTCTAGAGGTTTAGATGTAGCAACCTTATTAACAGATTTGATGGATGATTTGTGTTGCTTGCCAAGTTGACATGCATCACAAAATCTGTCACATTCAAATTTTAGACAAGGTAAATCAGAAACTAAATGTTTCTTGAATAACTTATGTAAAACATATCCATTGGAATGACCAAGTCTCCTATGCCAGATCCAGGATTCACTTACATTAGCAGTCAAGCAGTTTACTCGTTGTTTACAAAAGTAATTTAAATCCAAATTATAGACATTTTCAGTTCGTGGTGCTTTAAATTTAACCAGTTTATCTTTAGAAACAGTAAAAAAATTGTTAGTAAAATCAACAGTATATCCATCATCACAATGTTGAGAGATACTTATCATATTGTGTTTTAGTCCTTGTATATAAAGTACTTTGTTGATTGAGTCTATTTTTGGATCTCCAAAGGTTTCAATGCCAATGATTTTTCCTTTTCCATTATCACCAAATGTGACAAGTCCTCCTTCCTTTTGATTGAGTGAAGAAAAATTCAATGAGTTTCCACTCATATGTCTTGAGAAGCCACTATCCATGTACCATATATATTTTCTTCTCTGGTGACCTACTACCTGCAAATAAATTCAAACAAATTGCTTTGGTACCCATATTTTGTTGGGTCCATGAGTGTTAGCTATCAATATTCTGGGTATCCAGATTTGCTTTGTTCTTTTAAAATTAGCTGAATCATATAAGCCTTTTGAAGCATTGGCTTTCTTAATACCAAAAATTTGAGGTTGTCTTAAGAAACATTTTTTGCTACATGTCCCATTGCCCCACAAAAATTACAAATAATCTTTATAGAGATACGAACAAAATAATTTTTATATAGCTTTGGTTTTTATCCTTTACTTCCAATTCCAAATCTCTCCTTTTTAATGTAATTTTTTCCAAGAATTTCATTTAATGAATTCTTTCCTTTTTTAAAAACCAATGCAGCCTGTTTGTATGATTCTACGTCATCCTGTAGTGATTTTATTATTGATTCAAAATTAATATATTTAGTGTTAATAAAATTGTATTTATCAGTTAATTCATTATGTTGTTTCAGCATTGTGTCTCTTTCATCTGAAATGGCTTTATTTATATTTTTTAGTGACTTACATTTCTTAATTAGTGTGTCATATATTTATTCAAGCATATTGCAGTAGGCTGCAAGTTTTTCATTTGCGTAGCTTGATTCCGAAGGTGATTAAGAGGACTAATATGAGTGTACCTAAATAGTTTCTTCCATTAAACACATGTTTTCCATTTTATTGACTTATTATTTCTCTGAACATGATTCATAAGAGCTACTAGAGTCTTCGGATACACTCCATGTGGCTTTCATAGCTTTCTTTTCTTTTGGCTCAAAGTCATTTCTTTTGAAGAATTTCTTCTTCTTTTAATCCTTCAATTGTGGGAAATCCGGTCTGATATGTCCCATATTTTTTCATTCATAACATCTCACATCCTTATTATCTCCCTCAATGTATTTTTTGACGCCTCTTTTCTTGCAGTAGAATTTTCTAAATTTTCTAGCTAGATAAGCCAGTTCTTCATCTGAGTTGGATGAGTCAGAGCTTTTAGATTTAGCTTTGACTTCTTTGCTCTTTTTCTTTCTATTCATTTGTAGTGAAGTAACCATCAAACCAGTATCTTCTCATTTGATAAGCACTTTATGTTCATTAGCTTCATCTTTCATTTTAGCTTCATACATAATCAATGTACCAATCATCTCTCTCATAGTTAGATCTTTGACTGGTGTTGATTATATGATTGTAACCCAGATACCATTCCATCTAGTAGGAAGTAATCTCAGTACTTTTAATGCTTGATCAACCTACTTGATAGGTTCTCCCAGAGCAGTTATGTTATTGACAATTTCTATCAATCTCCCATTCATTTGGTAAATTCTATCACCTTCAATCAGTCTGAAAGTATCAAATTTCAGTTTTGTAGTTGCATATCTCATTTGACTTACATTATCTGTTCATATCATACTCTGCCTCTATAGCAGCGCTCCATGACTCAGGATTTTCAGGAATTTCATTAGGAATCTTAATCTTTTAATAGACTATATATCCGAGGTTTTTCAGATATATTATCATGCGTGATTTCCAGCAACCATAGTTGTCTCCATTAAAATATGGTTTTCTAACCATCGACATCCCTTCTCTTGTATTAGTCATGATACTCTATTGTATAATCCTTAAATGCTTATAGCTTTCAAAGGATCTATCTTAAGCTCCTCCTATGATACCAATTGTAGGATCTGAATCTACAGATTATACACAAGAGGGGGGTGAATTGTGTGTTTTGCTATTTTTTCAATCACTCTTCTCTTGAACGGGTTCTGTCCTTTATACTTTATCAGATTTGATTGTGCAGTGAGAAAAGTAAAATTAAAAACACAAAGATGTATAGTGGTTCGGGGAACAGAAAGCCCCTAGTCCACTCCACCAATGCTCTACTCCACATGCTTGGTGATTTTCACTATCTGGTCCTCCTTTTCACAGACCGATTCACAACTGAGTACAAGAAGTTGACACCTTTACAATCCAAGGAAAAAGAAAGCCTTTTGGTTCAAACACGAACCTACACAGCTTAGAACGAGAATCTGGTTACTCTTGAATAAAAATAATTTCAGAATGAAATTTCCAGTTGATCTTTACAATTGCAACAGAATGCAATTGACAACAGATAGATCGAAGTCTCTAGAAATATTGATCTTCATGAAGAAGCAGTTCTGAGTTGATCCAGTTGTAGTAGATATAGAGATATAGTTCAAAACCATAGAATTAGTAGATCCACAGTATATACTCATTGTATAACAGGTGAATCTCTTAACGAGTTCCTTCTTCTTGAACAAACAGAGCTTTTACGCTCCTATTGAATCAGCAGATCAATCATGAATAGTTGCAATCGTTGTTTTCCACCTTTTTAAATAATATATCAATCACATCCACTTGTACCTAGTATTTCAGAGAGATCATATATATTAAATCATATCTCCTGCACATTTAGATCCATAAATGTTGCCTTCTGATTTGCGATATTAAAAAATTTGAATTTACAGAGAAGTTGTAACTTCCCTTAAGACTCGGCATAAAAATCTCCTTTTAATTCGATCATAAATACATTAATAAAACGGCTTTGAATCAATCAAAGTCGTAATTTAAAAAGGACTTTAAATCCGGCTTGAAATTCACCCAGAAATTAGCTTACTGATCATTGTACATAGATACTGTCTGCCAAAATTTCCGACGCGAAACATATGGTTGATGACGTGGCCTCCAAACATAGGGTTAACAACGTAAGGATGATAACAAATGTAGTGTTGATCATCCATAATTTTTCTTCAACATTCAAATGTACGGTAAAAGATCCATACTTTTACTTGATCCATACTTTTCCAAGAACATATGGTTGTTTACAAAAGTAAGGTTGATGAACCATACTTTTGAGAGATAAACGCAACAGTTAAAATTTACGTACAATTCTCCTTCCATACATTACTGATAATCAAAAAGTAGGGTTCCTTCCTAACGTAAGGTTCTTTTTCCATACTTTGCTGAAAACATATGGTTGTTTAACCATAATTTTCTATTATCTCAAATAGTATACATGCTTCTCATCCTTACGCTACGTTTATCCACATAGGGTATGGACATTGATTCCAAAATGCGCTAAAATAGATTCCTCTCTATATTCATCTACGTAAGATGTGAAAAATGTTTCCAGAACACACTAAAATAGATTCCACGCTATGTAATAAATTCTCTTTATTTCAAGAGTAAAATAAATTAACAAACTCCTACAAAATACTAAGTAAAATCAATAGAAAATAACTAAGGGTATTTGTGAGCATCAAGATTTCATAAAGAGACATAGTATTATCTTCAATATTTCCCCCTTTAAATAACATTAATAGGCATTGTTGAAACAAAAATTTTCTTAACACATAATACTTATACTATTAAATTAGATTATTTTAAGTTGAAACCTGATGAACCTACTTCTGACGTGTATCTTAGGTTCAATGATATTGTCAACACAATGATTTATCTTATTAGAAAAGTCACTGCCAGGGAACAGATCATCAGAATTCTCAGGTGACTACCGCACAGATGGAGGGGATCCTCTATCTCTATTAGGGAATCATGCGACATCAGAAAACTACCTATAAAAGAACTTATTGGGAAACTAATGATCTATGAGGAAGAACTTAAAGTCAACATGGAGCAGTAAGATGAGAAAAAGAGGAAATCTATTGCATTCAAGAACACCACCTCTTAGAACATAGACAAAAGGAAAAAAGAAGCTTTTGTAGAATGTTCCTATTGTGAACAATCATCCCAAAATTTTGAGAAGATGTCCCAATTATCCAGAAGATTTAAGATATTTTAAAAGAAGAATAATTTTTTTATTAAGTCTAAATTCAATTGAAAATATGTCAAAAATGAAATTAGAAGAAGGAATGGAAAATAAGTGACAAGACTGATGAAATTCTCTTCTCTGAGTGTAAGCACAAAATACATATCATGGTAGACATTCCAAATCGCAAGTACAAAAATAATTATGAGGACAAGGAAATGTTGTATAAAAAAGAAATGAAATCAATATAGAGTTCTTTTGATGACAGTTCGAGAAACTCAGATACATCACAAGATGGATAGGCTAACAAATCCAATATGTTATTTATGAAAAACACATCTGAGGTAACACAAGACTCCTCTGTAAATAATAATACTATTCAGGAGATGAGAGTGACTCAAAAAGCATGACTAATAAAGAGATGTTTGAATACTATAACATGCTTGATGAAAATTCAATGAACAAAAAGATAAATATAAATCACTAAAGAAACAGAATGCCCTCACTATGACTATTAAATACAAAGTCATAACTAAAAAAAGGGAAAAACGCTCAACTGCTCAAAGAAAACAACGAATTAAAAGGAATAATGAGAAATAGATGAATTACATTGAAATATTTACCAATGAGACGAATACCCTTACTAAAATTCTAGGAAAAAATTTTCATCAATACAACACTAGCATAGGTTATCATCCTGGAAAAGGAAATCTTGTTCGAACAAATTTTGTTTCAAGAACTAGGACATATATTTTTACTCCTAGCTCTAGACACAAATCAACTAATTAAATCCATGATACATATTGTATTGTTTCATGTTTTTATATACCGAATAGAGTTTATTTTTCAAATACTTTACATTATTCTTATTGGAAACCAATGAAGAAAATATGGGTTCCTAAATCACTTATCAATAATATTACTAGACACAAATATGTATGGGTACCAAAACCAATATATGCTTAATATTTTTGTAGGAAAGCTTCTTAATGAGTTCCTGTAGAATTGTATGGTACTTGGACAATGGATGTTCAAGGGACACCATAGGATACTACTAATGCTTTAAAAATATAATAGAATAGGTGAAGGATATGTCACATTTGGTGATAGTGAAAAAGGAATGATTATTGTCCTCGACCAAATCATTAACTCTAACACAGTTTTAATTTCTAATGTATTTTTATTGATGTATAAAAATACAATATGGTTTGTATCACATAATTATAGGATGACAGGTTTCACGATAGATTTAAAAATTTTGCTTGCAATGTCATTAATTAAAATGAACAATTATTATTTTTTCATTAATAATTGAAAATGATTACTATGTTAACATTGATTCTTTGGCTTCTAAGAAATGTTTCATGATTAAGTGTATTTCACAAAGATTCTTTCCTCTGGCATAGGAGTATTTGACACTATAATGATCAATCCCATAGGAAGCTAAATAGAAAAATATTAGTTAAATACTCACCCAAAACTAGGGTTTTCAAATGACAATGTGAGTAATCGTTGTTAGAATAGAAAACAACACAATGATTCCTCAAAACGAAACAAAGATGTGTCAACTTCTAAACCATTCAAACTGGTTCAAATGGATTTATTTGGACCATCTAGAGTATCTGACATAAATGGAAAGCACTACATTTATGTTCTTGAAGATGTCACTTCTATATATACTTGTACTTTATTTCTCAGACACAAATTTGAGGCCTTCACTTATTTTACTAAATATGAATAGTCTATTGAAAATCATTGTGGACATAGAAATAAATACAGAAGAAGTGATCATGTCTATGAGTTTGAAGATCAAGAGTTTAAATCCTTTTTCTCACAAAATGGGAATTAGCACAATTTCTCTTCCCCTAGAACACCTCAAAAAAATGGAGTTGTGGAGAGAAAAAATAGAACCATGTAAGAGATTTCTAGAATAATTCACAGCGAGTATGACCTACCTATTTATTTGTGGGATAAAGCTGTCAATAAAACATCCAACATAATCAATAGAGTGTTAAATAAAACTATTCTTAAAATTACTCTTTATGAGTTATGTAACAATAGAAAACCCAAAGTTGAATACTTCAACGTTTTTGGTTTTAAAGTCTATATCCTTAAAAATAATGAAAATATTGACAAATTTGTATTGAAAAGTGATGAAGGTATATTTTTAGGAAATTCTATGTCATGTAATGCCTATAGAGTGTTCAATAAAAGAATTAAATGTGTGGAAGAATCTTTTCATTTCAAATATGTAGAAAAAGTTCCACACGAGACTAAAATCTCTCTAGACAATTGGGAGGATAATGTTTCAAATCTGAACATCAATTCAAAATACTCAAACACTTCTGTGATATAATATTTGAAAACATCCAGTTCTGGAATTTCCATAGAATCGAGTCACAATGAACATGAATGTATTGATGAACCTGAAAACACTAGTCCTTCCATTTCTAGAACAGTTAGATTTCTCATGAACCATATATTAGATTTTGTTTAAGGATACTTAGAAAAAGGAACAAAAACTATAGATTCACTTAGAAATCAGGTTTAACCTCAATTATTCTTGTCAAAACATGATCTTAAAAACATTTATGATGCTATCAATGATGAATTTTGGGTAATGGCTATGCAAGAAGAACATAATCATTTTGAAACGAACAAAGATTGGGAACTTGTTGAAAGACCTATGTACACATTCACCCTAGGCACTAAATGGGTGTTCAGAAATAAAGTAGATGAAGCTGGTAACATAGTTAGAAACCAGGCTAGATTAGTTTCACAAGGCTATAGTAAAGAAGAAGGAATTGATTATGAAGATACCATTGCACCAGTAGTGAGACTTGAATCCCTCAGAATCATTCAGGCCTATGCTGCACATCTGAAGTTCAAACTACATCAAATTGATGTTAAAATTTTATTCTTAAATTGGTATATAGCAGATAACTTTTTGTGGAATAACCCCTGGTTATACAAACCCCCATTTTACATTTCGTATTTCTAAACTAACAAAATAATTATATGGTTCAAATCATGATCCAAGAGCTTGTTATGAGAGGTTGAGTACTTTGGTTATTTCCAAAGGTTATACAAATGTAATTTTTTGATCCTACCATTTTTATAAAATGAACTTCTATTGATGTTTCAGTTGTTCAAATATATGTAGGTGAGATTATTTTTGGATCCTCAAAAATTCTTTAGGTGTTGATTTTTCTAAAATGATGCAAAATGAATTTGAAATGACTTTAATTGGAGAACTGAAATTTTTTCTTGGATATCAAATCATTAAAAATAATGATGGGATTATTTTAACTCAAATTAAATATACTGGAGATCTTCTAAAAAGTTTTGGATTTGATTGAACTAAAAGTTGTGACACTCAAATGAGTACCACTTGTAAGTTGGATATTTAGGATGTTTGAAAATCTATTGATCAAACCACTTCTAGAAGAATGATTGGAAGTTTACACTACATAACTTCTAGGAAACCTGACATTATGTTTAGTGTGTGTACGTGTGCTCGTTTTCAAGTAAATACCAAAGAATCACATTTAAATGTAGTAAATAGAATTTTCAAAAACCAAATGCATACACCCAATTTAGGAATGATCTATCCTAGAAGATAATCATTTGAATTAGTGAGTTATTATGTGGCTGACTTCGGGGGTTATATGTTAGATAGAAAATGACCCTCTAGAATATGTTATTTATTAGGCAACACACTAGTATCATGGTGTAGTAAGAAGAAAAATTATGTTGCAATATTTACTACAGTAGCCGAATACATAGATGATAGTAGTTGTTGTGCTCAAATTTGATGGATTAAACACACATTACTAGATTATGGATATCAATTCAGACATTTACATATAATCCTTGACAACACAAGTGCTATTTAAATATATAAAAATATTGTTTCACATTCTAGGAAAAAGAATATTGATGTAATCCATCACTTTTTGAGAGATCATTACTAAAAAGTTGGTATCACTTTGGAATTCATTGGTATTGAGTATCGTCTTGCTGATATATTCACCAAACCATTATATTATGAAAGAATATACTAAATAATACATTAAATAGTCATGATAAACCTCAAATAGATATCTTACTATTTTATATCTTACTAATCAATATATTACTTTTTTATACATTACTGTTTCAGGATTGCGTTTTCCCAGTTTGTGTTTCGTGATTACTGTCTGACAGTAACTATCTTGTTGTAAAGTTCTTTTGCACTATATCACCATAAATTTAGTTCATTGTCTCAATGTAACGTTCATGTTTACTATCTCATTATGATGTTCGTTCACTGTCTCACTCTAACTATCAGTTATGGTCCCACCATAAAATTTCATTCACTATCTCACTGTAAAAATACATTATAATTTTTTTCTAGAAACCGTATATAGGAAATTATTCTTTTCAATTCCTTACAATCCCACATTTTTACTTTTGTTACATTGGGTATTCCTAATTGATAAAAGAAAGAATATATCACATGATTCTTTACTCGGACTTTCTTCTATCCACTCATTTTGAATCCATCTTAATTACTCTATCTCTTTTCTCTCTCTCGAACCTTCGGTGAATGCCCAGGATGAAACTCCGTTCATCATTTACTACTGAGAAGATAATATCAATGAAGAAAAATATTTCACCTATGCTAACTTCTTAAGGACCGATATACCCAAATCCGGTAAACCTAGTTGTTGTACTAGAGGAAGAAGCTATCCCCAAATGGCTTTTGTCAAGCAAGTCTTTGGATTGGAATGTGTTAGAACTGTAAGGCTGGTTAAAGTGGGATTTAAAGGAAGATAGACATGTCTACCATAAGTTAGTAGCCTATTTTTATTAGTATTTACAATTATATCTTGATTTTGGTGATAGTTATGTCATGAGAAGCTGGATCAATGGGAAGAGATGCCCATTCTCTTTGAGGTTATGGGATTCCTGCCTTTGGATACCACATGAAGGCATCTATGATGAATATAAGAGAGGAACTCCACATTAAAATGAAATAATTGACTTGGAATATGATTTGAAAGTATTAAAAATAAATATCACCATGTGGAGAGCCATTGCTGCTGAACTATATTGAGAATGAAGGGTTATGTTCATGTTTATACAGAATCTGGTTAGTCCCAGAAATGGTGATTTTTCAGTTTTAAAATATGTTGATGTGTTTCTATTTTATCTTAGAAAAAATGAGCATATGATAATCATTGGAATTTATGTCATTCACTACATTTGTGAGATGATAAAATCCATATCCAAGTCAACGTCCTTATTTTACTCTCAGCTTATCTCAGCCATGCTTTATGCCAAAGGAATGGTTGGAACTAATGAGGAATTAATTAAGGATTCTAAATTATTCCTCTCAAAATCCACTATAAACAGAGTGATGATAAATTAGAATCCTTGTAAAAAGGAATGTATGGAAGTAAATGATAGAATTTATGAGAAATTAGATCTAGTGGAACATTTATTAGAACGATGAAATATTTCTGATCCTGGTTTGGAAACAGATGATTTTGATGAGTACTCTTCTGATGAAGTACAAGAAGAGGTTGTTGTGCCACCTAGAAAAACTGTTTATGTTTAAGAAGACAGTACTCTTATCCCTCTTGTGTTATGTGAAGAAGAAGTCACAACACCTAAAGATGTTTTTACTCTGGAAGCTCAATCCAAGGTCGAAACTGAATCTGCTATCCAAGAAACCGTGGATAATTCCATGGATGAACCCATAGTGGAAGAGTTATCTACTATACAAGGAGATGACCTTGAAGAACTCCCAGTGGAATGATCTGTTCTTGAAATCATCACATCAGCTGAAGAAAGAGTGGAGTTGGCCTACCATCTAGCTAGGCAGGATATGAGAGAGGAACTATGAGATGAGTTTGTGGAATTATATCAAAATCATAAGCCTATTAGTCCTGAGAATGATGCTACTGTTAAGGGGTGAAACCCCCGAATCTAGAATCTCTTGATGTACCAATCCAGTTGATCTGAACATTTAGACACTCAATATATGTTCCCAAATTTCTATGATGTAGATGAATTCAGCAAGTCAGAGAAGAAGGCCTTGAAATTTCCTCTATGATCCAACTAAAATCTGTCTCTAATATTTATGTTGATAAAGAACCTGAAACCGTATAAATACATATTTCTGAACCTTCATCAGACCAACCATCCTTTGTGAGTAATGATGAACTAAATGAATTTGGGGCTACCCTTTTGTCTGGTGTTGAAAAAGTCCTGAATTCTTAACCTGCTCGTGTGACACATCTAAGTGAGAGAGATGCCTCATTATTATTTGAGAATGTTATTTGGAAGATTCAACCTAAAATGGTTCCTGAGATTTGGGAAGTTAGAGTTGAAAATAGGATTCTTTTTGATGAAGGAAAGACTCTGAGAGGTATGATCGAAAAAATGCAGAAAGAGATGAATTCCAAACAAAATATTGTTTCTCCTCTTGTAGAACTAGCTATTACAGAAACCCCACAGGATCTTGTGTCTCAGATTAAACCTTATATAGCTTCCTTAGATGAAAAGTTCACTGAAAGGATCAAACAAATTTTTAAAGAG
Source organism: Viscum album (assembly GCA_963277665.1). Lineage (NCBI taxonomy): Eukaryota > Viridiplantae > Streptophyta > Magnoliopsida > Santalales > Viscaceae > Viscum > Viscum album. The sequence goes on from OY728137.1 coordinate 1,667,753,499, forward strand.
ATGAGTGAGCTTATAATAAATCTTAAAAAACACATTGATGATTATACGAGAAGTCTTAAAAAGTTACTGAATAAACTGAATTCTCTCCCCACTGTTTTTAATGCTTCTAAAAACTATGTTCAATCATCTAAAACCTCTTCAGTCAGTGATCTTCTTAGAACAGTGTTCAATGAAGAGATTCAGATAGTTCTCAATAGTTTTAATGCAGATTCTCACTCTAAATTTGTCATAAACAGTGAGTATGTTCTTGTCCTATTCCATATCAACTGAAAAATTACTATTTATGCTCAACAAGATATTACCAAGAATGTGGATTTCTATTTCAATCGAATCTTCTCCAATAATGATATGAAATATAATTTAATGTATCTTGGGGAAAATCTGAGAATTCATCCTATTACTCAAGATTTGAAGACCCAAATTCAAAATCTCACTGAGTTCACACGATTGATGGACATGTTTATGGAGAACAAAGATGATTTTGAGAAATCTCTGAAAAATGGTGGGGATATCATTGCAGATTTTATGAAACTCTTGAGGCCCAATATTCATGTCCAGTCTACAACCATTATTGCTCCTGCAACTGCTCCTCATAGACCTGGTCTACATACTTTCACTTCTTCCCTAGCCACCACCACTATATCTTTCAGCCAACAACTTAGTTAGGTAAGGCTTGTGATCCTTGATCAACACCTACCTCTATCTTATACTACTCATAATTTGTCTCAAAATATTTTTGAAGGCCTACCTTTACCTTATCTATCGACCATCTCTCCCACTTCTTCTACCTCCACTTCAGCTCTTATGGCTTCCTCTTCTGCTACTACTGCTAAAGGAAAAGAGAAGTCCAATAGAGTGTATAATAATAGTGATAAATCCTTTATTGATAGGAGTGTTATTACTTTTGTTTTTCTCCTTTCTATTTTTACTGCATCTTAATTTATTTAATGACATGTGCACTTTTCAAGCCTTCTCTTATTCTATCTTTTTTGAAAATCCCAAATGGTAGAGAAATATCTATATGTAAGACATTTCTATCAATATCAATAGTCGAATCAAATATAAATTTTAAATTTACATGATTTGTGATCATCAATATGGGGAGATTGTTGGCATCCTCATTTACTAATCATGTTTTAATGATCTTAAATCCTACTCAACTTCGTTAAATGTAGTAAATTATATCAAATCATGTATATTATTGCTTAAGTATTCTAATTCATTATAAAATCCATTAAAGATCTTAATTGATCTATAATCAGTATAATTACATTTTAGTATCCTTGATTTACATTTTAGATACCTTCTTTAAAAATTGATTAAGTATAATGCATTCTATGATTATCATTGCCTATATCTTAGTACAGTTCTTTTGAAAATCCTGAGACATCGTGAGTCTTCCACTAGTTATATCATTCTGACAAAGTGAAGCAGACACTGTGAAAAAGACACCATGAACAAGACACCATGAAGTAGGCATCATAAACCCAAAAACATGAACAAGACACCGTGAACCAGACACCGTGACGAATACACTGTGAACAAGACGCCGTTAATGAGACACTGTGACCGCAAGACACTGTGATCGTGAGACACTATGACTTTTAGACACCGTGACCAATCCAGACACCGTGTGAAGGAGAAACCATTTCTATGAAATACTGTGACACTGTTTCCTAATATATTTTTTCATATTTTAATTTAATCTCTAATGGTCATATTTCATGATTTTAATGCACTGACATAATTAATGATTCGTTGTAGACATATCATCAGAAAAGTATGAGGTACGTGGTGCAGAATACATTCAACATGTTGGCCCTGACATGTGAACTCAATGATAAAAGGGTACTGCAACCTAGAAAAAAAATAAAGATACATGACAATAGTGTGTGACACTATATTTGGAAAGAACAAATGTGTGACTGTGTTAACTACAATGAAGAAGATATTTAGAAGAAATAATTTCCTCATGCAACTAAACACTGCTGAGGAATGCACGAAGCATACTGAAATCCCAAGAACATCTTCACACTCTCAAACCTCATGAAGAACACAAGCTGAATAGAGATGCTCTATTTTACAAACAAGGACTCGAGTTTGGAATCTACATCATCTCATATGTCTAGAGCTTCAAAGACATATACTTAGAGAACTTATAAACCTATCTCAAACTTTCTTCTTTGTTGTGGATCATTTTATTTAACTTTCAAGTAGTGTGTGTTATTATATAATAACACACACAGTATTCCACATCAAATGGAATGATACTAGATATCCTTACTCAAACATCAATTTACATGTGTTTATACCCGTAGATAAGTGTCGAATAGGTCCATTTGTGGCCTGGTTATTTATCCCCATAGATAAGTGTATAAGAGTTCCCTGTGTGGCCTGGACAGTTCAATGAGCCATTGTTAACCCCGATCCATGGTGTGCATCAATGTTTATTTATATAAACTGAATGTTGGTGGGTGGTCCAAAAGTGTTGTGGATTTGGTCTCGACATGAGACTAAAACAGATGTTTCACATATGTTGTGCCACTTAATTTTGTTATCTCTATTTTACTGCTTTTCAATATAACTATGAAATCACTAAATCCAAATTGGTAGTTAGTCTTGGAAACAAGTTATAACAATTTTTTCATAGTAGAGGATATTCAAAAGTAATATTAATAACTGATATTGTGATTACTGATAACTAATCAATCTAATAATATGTTATTGAAATAGTCAAACTCTTATAAACATATAACCTTGATTAACTGGATTGTATCTAATTTTTGGGGAATTATTTTAGATATAATTTTTACATAAATTTTTATAGTTTTTCAATTCACTCATCCCCTCTTGTGTAATATACTCCGACCAAAGGAATCCACTACTCAATATCCATTTTGGAATAACTATCCTATTCCACCTATCCACACATCCAGCCAGGCAGGTAGCCTTGACCTCCCTATACTCGAGAGTGGTGAGTCATCCATTCACTAATTCATCACCTAGTGATAACATTTATGGGGGTGACACCTAACCCTTATCCTTACCACTAATTATTGGGCATACCCTTTACTCTTATCTATCCTACATTCACATGAACACACAAAACCATTATGCCAAAAACCAATTCCAGAAACAACCATTTCATCTATTCCAATAAAACCATTATTTTATTGGAATACATTAAACAAAATAATTAAAATAATGCACCCCCAATTTAATTCAATGAAACAAACCATTTTATTTATATCGTTTCAATTAATCCCCTAGCCATAATTATAAAATAATTTTTATATAAAATGATCCTTTTAAATAAAACCAAATCTCTTTGTAAGAACAGTCAATTCCCATAATTCCACAAACTCTCACTCAAGAGGGATTTCAATAGTCATTATAAATAAAATTCAAAATAAACATAACAAATTTTAACAAATTTTAAATCAATCCAATTATTTTTAGAAAGTGTATTCATGAGTAAAGCCACCAACCTCATGATTTTTGGATGAAATGATAAACGAATGAGGAAGGCCAATGAAATCGGGTTAAATCTCAACAAACCAACCACAGATATCATCCTTAACAAATGTGACACCTAAAAAACATTTTCCCCTTCCAAAACCACAAATATACCCACTGAGGGTTTAGATCATACAAAACAAGATGAATGTTGAAATAGATATAATGAAAACATCTAGAACGATCTAGAAATATGACTAATCGTGATAAATCAGCTTATAATCTCAATGTCAACCCTTTGGATCACATTTGGATAAATTAACGGACCTTATGTGACCATTGGATAAGAAATATTGTGAGTTAGAGCCACATATGATGATTAATTAGGCATAAAAAATTAAGGATGATCCATATTCACTTTTTGAGGGGTGGTTTTGACACATGCACAGTTTTTCCAAATGGAAAGACAAACCATGTGCAAACCATTGGTTAACAATTGGCTTAAGTAAGGACCTTACACATCAGGACCGTATAGTTACTAAAATGATTCAAAAACATTCCAAATATCACTATCCAAAAACGTACAACATGGCACAATTTTTCCTGGGACATCACACTAAAAAAAGTGCATTGACTGTGTGCCATCCATTTTTCCCATTTTCAATATTCATAGTTTTCATGAGTTGTCTCATTGTTTTCCCAAAATCTATACCAACTATGTACCTAATGAGAATCCCTAAAAACAAATTACATGTTCACCAAACAATCCCAACCTTCACTATTATACTTTTTTTTAAATCAAAATCATAACAAAAAAGGTTACATACCAAAAATTGGTGGTGGTACATTATCCCCACCATTGGTCATGTCATCCCCATAAATTCTAAACCTTCTCTACCTTCAAATAGTTCCATTAATTTAACATTCATTTTCTTCTCATGTTCTCATGTCTCTTCCAAAATTCAAACATGTTTTTATTTAACATTCCATAGATCAATGCTTTTTTCCATGAAATACATTATCGTACCTATACATAATATGACCCATGATATGTACCAATGAAGAATCCAGATCTGGGTTAATGTGAACCTATCTTATCACTTGGTCAAGATCTATTTTTTACTTTTCCCACTAAGATATGTTGTATACATTTTGCACAACATTGAAACATGGTGGAAATGGCAAATAATATTCCACCTCTCCAATCTAATATTGTACCTCAAATAGGCATATGTACTAAAAATATAACATTCCATACATCCCAAAATGATGATTTTCAAGACCTAGTGAAATCACTAATAACACATGATCACTTTGAACGAACATCAATGGTCGTAGATGATGGTCCATATATGATTTCTGACAACTCTTAGCCATCTTCAATCTTTTCTGATCATTTGAATCTTCTGAATTTATTCTTGAATAAGGCTCAGTGAAACTAGTGATGTTTCACAAGCCTACACCCAAAAAAGTGGATAACAAAAAGGACACACATAAAATTTCTAAAAATGATCCATATATATCGAGGCATGACAGTTGTTATTATTCAAGTACTCCATCAATGGAACATGATTTTCCCATGAGCCACAAAAATTTATTACACATGTTCGCATCATGTCATCCATATTTTGTATCATTATTTTAGATTAACCATTCTTATGAGGATGATACACCATATTTATAATCAATTGAGTCCCTAGGTAATTCTATAAGGATTTCCAGAAACATAAAGTCATCCTCAGATCCTATCGGATATGAGGAAAATTGTTATTCCATGTCTCTTCACCACATATCAGATATATATTTTGGGGAGATATCCCAGCATTTGTGTTTCATCAATATGGATGAAATGGTTTGACATGGTATATTAATCCACAATATACCATATAGAATCATGTTTCTGATCAATTGTTGGGAGACCTGTGACAAAATCCTTAGCTAATTGTGCCCATTTCCATAATGGATAGGTAAAGTCTCAACATACCTATCGGTCTCTGATGTTCTTCCTAAACATGTTGAAAAGTTTTGAACATTGAATCTAACTCATCCACCTTTTATTTCATACCGACTCACAAATTTTTTTTTAAACTCCATATAAATATTCTATATTCCTAGATGAATAATTTATCTCTAATGGTGGTAATAATAAATATTATTTTTCCTAAAAATATGTTAGTTCAACCATACAATCATTAAACTATAAAAACAGATCCCTTCTATCTTCCATGACTCAATAGTCTCCCCATCATTGAATTATTTACTCATAGCCATGTATTCGACATCAGATATTTATGATTCTTTAACCATCACTACTAAATTAGGAACTTCCACATATGAAAAGAAAAATGAAACATAGCCTCGATTTTCACATTCCTCATAAATATTGTCTACGACCAATATCAACAGCCACTCATCTTAATATTCTTTCTCCAACTAAGTACACAAATTTCTATTTAATGCATCTTCAAATGTATGCCTTTACCTAGTGTATACAACATGTAAAATTTATACACTTATATATAATCCATCCATCTTATTTATTTCAGATTCAAATATCATTTTTAGATGATATGTTTGAAACTTCAATGATCTGTGAACATAGTAAATATCTCTCCTATGTGATAATGACCCCATGTCTTCAAGGAATGGACAACTATAGCTAAATCCAAATCATGTGTTGTGTAATTATTCTCATAAACCCTTAACTACTTTAAGGCATACTACTTTACATGAGCACCTTCAATGAGAATGCACCATCCTAGATCCTATTGATTCAATGTAAATCATGTACACCAATCCTAGTTCTGGAAATATATTTATAGGTGCTAATGTAAGGTGAAGATTAAAATATTGTAAGGATTTCTAGCATTCATCAGTCAATTGAAATGGGTCATTTGTCCTTTTCAAAGATATCATAGGAGAAGCTATCCATGAATAAGCACACACAAACCATATAAATAATTAGCTAAAATATGAAAAATTTATATTCAAAATAAATTATTATGGGTTTTCCAATTGATAACAACTTATATCATCTTAGAATCAATGGAAATACCTATTACAGAAATTACATGGCCATTAAATCATACCACTTATATCAAAAAATTAAACTTTGAGAATTTTGTAAAAAAATTATTGTCTCTCAATATTCCCAACATTGTCACTATGTGTTTCTAACGATCATCCCTTGTCCATGAAGACACTAATATATCAACCACACACACAATAACAAAAGAATCCAGATATCTCTGAAATACAAAATTTATCAATGTTGTAAGGATAGCTGGTGCATTTGAAAGACCATAAGGCATTACCTCGTATTCAAAGTCTCCAAATCTACTTTTGAAATCTATTTCAGAATATCCTCAATATGAAAATGAATTTGGTGATATCCTAATGGAAAGTCTTTTATAGGGAACCAGTGAGATACACTCAATTGATCAAACATATCCTAAATATGTGGATGTTGATATCTAGTTATTGTCTTAACTTGGTTAATAATATGATAATCGAAAAAACGATAAAGAGTTCCATCAGCATTTTTATGAACACGACTGGTGCTACACATAGGGATGTGCTCATTCTAATTAACCCTTTATTTTTAGCTCATCCATCTACACTATTAGATATCATAGTTCTATAGGATATATCATATATAATAATAAGGGAATTTATACTCGTTATCATATGGAAATGAATCCTTATCTAATATTTCAATAAATGAGGTTACTCAAGGATTTTCATAGGAAAAACATCTATAAATTGATCCAAAACTGCTAAAAAATTGTGATCCTTGACCTTTTCCATAGATATAAAATTCTATGCCACCGACTGGTAAGAGACTGTTCCAATTATAGGTTCCAACAATAATGTTTCACCAGCCAATACAACCCTATCACTTTTAAAGAGATGCTTGACCGCGTCATCAATCACGTAACTAAGATTCCTTCTATAATAGTCTCCGTGAGCCTTGATATTTGACAACTAGTCCATACCCAATATTATATCATAAACATACTTCTCCAACAACGATAAATACCATTTTAGATGACTTCTATTAATAGTTATACGAAAATTATCTATGTAATAAAGCTTCATAGTTTCATTTACCCTGAAATGTTTTATGTTTCATCCTAGATGGAGTAATATAATGTTTTAAATGTATAAAATATATAGCATCATATGAAATGAAGGAATGTTACTCACATATACCAAAAAAACCATTTCCTAATTTTATAATTCAAAAAATTTGTACCTATAAGTGTATATAGTCCGACCTGATCATCCCAAATCACCTACATAGCTCTAAATAATTTCTTCTTCACTGAACTCTTCCCCTTATTTCCTCGTGGATATTCCTTTTCTAAAGAGTCATGGAATTCCAAGAATCAAAATGTCCAGTTCTTCTCTGTTTAGGAGACCATTTCTTTGTTCCTCACCCCATCGAAGCATCCTACACTTGCGAAACCTATGAATTGTCTCGTGCACCTGTCCTCAGAGAACATCGATGGTATCACTGATGATTCCCCATCTCATTGAATTGGTGGAATGTGACTGGTAGTTTTGTACAAAGTTTCATCATGTGATCAAATGAAAAACATTGAAAACCTACCTCTTGGATTTTTTTCTCTTAGAGGAATATTCACAGACCCAACCATTTGTTTCTGAGTCCCTCTTCCACCTTGGAAATTGTTGTCCCTCCTCCAATTTCCCACAACATTAGATTTTCCACCACTTATTGTAGGTAACATGCTAATTAATCCACCCATAGCATCTATGATATCACATTTACGCATTGTTTCTCTATTCACAATATTTGTATTTATTGTAATATAGAGAACATCTATCTTCTAGTTTATCTACTTCCTTATTAAAAATTCAAATATGAGTTCTTTCAATGAATCACTATCCACAAACTCTAGTGAAACGTGAACTAAATTCATGAATTTATCATCATAATCTATGATAGATATTTTTTCCAACATCTAGCTGAATAAGTTTGTTATCCTTTGAATCATGAATTTTTTTGGATAGAATTATTTGTTGAAATTTTCCTCATAATCCACCCAACTATGGATGGAATCTACTTGAGCCAACACTGCTTGATACCACCATTGGAATTCAAGACCCTAAAGAATAAATGTTTCCATCATTACTTTTAGATCTGAAAAAATGCCAAAGAAATCGATGAAACGATTCATCCTATTCAAACACACCTCTACCTTTTCTAGTTCTAAAACACCCTAAAAAGTGATTAAATTCTATTTTTTTGTATTAAATTTAATTTTGCACATGTCTTTTATAAAACCAATAAATCCCTCTTTCCACATCATGAAATTATTTTAGAATACTCTGAACTCGTTTTTTGTTCACCTGTGGCGTAGTTGCTACCACATTAATTATAGCTTCTTCCAGTTGGTTTTGACGATTCTACTTAGGTCCATTTTATAAATAAACGATACATCATAAGTCTCACATTATATCAACTGAATGCATATAATTTCAAATTATATCACATCATGTATCACAACATTTCTTTCTAAAATCAACCAAATTCATGTAAAAAAATCTTTTTGAAGACATACCGCTTTCATTTTGCAAATCATACAATATTCAAAATAAGACAATCATTCTCTTTTTAAATTCTATCATTTGAAAAATATGACACATCATTCAAAAAAAATCTTAGGGAATCAAAAAATATATCATTACTCAAAATTAAATATGAAATCCTAGTGGGAAGTAATTCTAATAATGCATTTCATGCTCATCAAATTGGCTAAACCATTGACAATTAGATTCCAATAACCCATATGTGTCTTAAAAACTCATATGTGTCCAGCTTCATGGTAACTTGAAGTTCAACATAAAAATGTTATCTACATTTTCTATTCTCTAAATTTGTGTCTCGTCAATCCCACTAATTTATATGATCACAGCCAAAGGGATATACAAGAATGAATTTTAATCCATGTCAATGAAAACAGATGACTAATTTTTTCATAGGTGATGAAACAAGCTGATACCACTTATGTTTAACATTATTTTGGACTAAACAAAATAAATATCATTTTTAATATCTCTCCTTCTCCTCATTGGATTTTATGAGGTGTTATAATCCTTCTATACATTATGTGATATCCCCAGGATTCCAATGGCTAGTAATAAATGACGAAGGGTATAGATACAGATGGAATATGAGTAACCCTTTATGAATAAATCAAATCAACCAATAAAAACAAACCAACCAAACCACTATGTGCTGATTGATAAAAATAACTCAAACTCAAACAATTCATTTATATCAAAATTCACCAAATAGTACAAAAAAACCAAACTAACAAAAATGTATAAAGAGGAACATGACAAAACAAATTCCAAGATGACAAAAAGACTCTTTATTTCACAACCTCCATTCTCTACCATCACAATACTACCCATGTATCATGAATTAGTGTTGAAGACGTGTTATACATTAAATTTTACAATGTCTCTATATATTACATATTCAAAATCACCAATGTTCCAATTCATGGATGAGTACTAAAACTATGTTTGTTTCCCCGAATGAATTCCCTAATAACACCACATGGATAAAATGTTTAAAAACATTTATATATAACATTTTATATGAAACAATTCCCATGATATGTTTACAACAGAATATTAACAACATCTAAAAAAATATAAAACCATATATAAACAAGTAAAATGTATACAATTTTTTCAAGAAAAAATTATTTTTCATCAAATCAACCAACCACTACATTGAATACATTTCTAAATATCCATTATTGATTAACCATCCCATTCTACCTATCCACACATATAACCATGAATGAAACATAGACCTCCATACACTCATGATTAGTGATTCATTATTTCATTAAGCCCCCAGTTAGTGAACCAATTGATGCGGGAGAGCCCTAACCCTTATCCATCCCACTAATTATGGGGGATACTCATAACACTTATCCATCGTAAATGCAGATGAACTCACAAAACTATTATGTAAACAAATATCAAAACAACCCATTCATCATAAAAAAACAATTCTTTTATTGAAAACATATAAACAAAATAATTCAAATTAATAATCCCTTATTAATTTCATTGAAATGATCTATATTATTGAAATAATTTTTTTATTCACATTGCTATGATTATAGAAAAATCATTAATTTGAAATATATATTTTAAAAAACAACCAATGTACATTTTATGACCACCCAATAACAATATTTCCATAAACCACCAATAATGGGGATTTTCAATAGTCATTACATATCCAATTCTCAATAAATTTCACAAAAAATAATCAATTATAAATTAACAAAATCTGTTCTCAAAAGGTGAATTGAGTGCGAAGCCACCTACCTCAAGAGTTGTAGTATGAAATATAAACTGATGATGAACACAAACAAAACCAGGTTAAATCATTAAAAACATTCCTTAAGTATCTTACCGTATCAATATCCAGATCATAAAAAACATATGTGGCATAAAAAACAATTGATCTACCCACCTTGGTTCTATATCTATGAATATTAGAAGAACGTAGAAGTAGATCATAATAAGACATCAAAATGATCAAGAATGGTGACATACCAATAGAAAATAGCTACAAATCCCCTAGTGATGAATTCAGATCACCCCTTGATCGAAGGAAGAACCTTCCATGACCACTGGAGGAGATAAATAATGATTTATGGATACATAGGATGAGGAATGAGGCATTAAACATTATGATTGAACCATATCAACTTTTAAAGGGGTCTCTTTTGACCCACACATGATTTAGTCACAAGATTAGACAAATCATGAAATAAATGTTCATTATACACTAACATAATAATAACCCTTGAATTCTTGTCTTGCATGATTAACAAAAAATTATAAAACTATTTCGAAGATTATTATCCAAAAAATCACAAAATGACATGATTTCCCCTCTGCCTTCTCATGGTTTGTACAAACCATGCATAGACTGTACAACATCCATTGTCCCCATGTTTATCTATGCATCATTTCCTGGTGGTGTTGGACAGTTTTCCCAAACCGTGCACCAATCGTGCACCTGTTGAATATCACATGAAAACACATTACAGTTTCTCAAAACTCTCCCATCATTCACCCTTGTTATTATTAATCGCCAAAATCAAACTAAATGTGTTCTATAATAGAAATAGGGGGTGATTTAGTTCATTTTTAAATCCCAGCTTCTCCTCATATGCTTGAGAAGCTGGGAGGATGCTAGTAAGCTTTAGCTGACATCCTTATGATTCCAAAGGCTGGCAATAATTGTTGAGGTGTTTCAATACATGTGGGAGACTCTATAACCATTTAAAATAAAACAATTCAAATATATAAAACCAAAAAAAACAAACCACTATATATTTCGTGATAATAATAATTAAAACCCAAAATATGCATTTATATCAAATCCCACTTGACTTTACAGCTGAGGAAGCCAAACTAACAAAAATATAAATAGTCAAACATGAATAATAAAAATACAGGATGACTACAAGACTCCATGCCCAATAAAAATCATCCTCCAATTTCACACAACAACCCATGAGTAAAAATTTAGTTCTAAATATTTGGGGCACATTACAATTCCCATTCCCCAATAGATGACATATCCAAAAGATCCAACATTTTTAACCATGGCTGTGTAATAAAACATAGCAGGATTTCCCCAATGCATTACCTACACATGAAAATAGGATTGAATGTTTAGTTACGTTTATATAAGACAATTTATAAGATACAAATCTAAAAATTATATTATAACAAAATATAATCAACTTCTAAAGAAAATTTTAAACCAAATAACAATAAGTACCATGTCTCCCAATTCTTATAGAAACAACTATTTTACGTAAAAACAACTAAAAATGATTTGAATCAATTTCTCAATATCCATTTGTTCACAATCCTAGCATTACCCCTATCCACACTACCAACGATTATTGTAAGTAGGACATCCATATACTCGTGAGTGGTGAGTCGTCCTATCTCTAAGTCGTCACAACATGAAGAAATTGATGTGGGGATCCCGAAACCTTATCCATCCCATTAATTTTAAGGGATAATACTTTTTTTATTCTTCCACAATTCACATGAACCCACTCATCTATTTTCCCAAAAATCGATGCCAAGATAAACCCTTCAATCCTATTCCAAAAAAAATTATTTTTTGAAAACCATTAAAGAATTTAATTAAAATTCAAAATAACGAATTTATTCCAATTAAATCATTCCATGTATTGATTTTATTTTTAGATTTTCCCTCTACTAAAATTCCAAAAAAATCTATAATTAAAAATCATTATTTTAAAACCAACCAAATCACTTTGTAAGGACACAAAATTCCTATATTTCCACGAACCAAAACTCAAGTGGATTTTTCAATAATAATTATACAAACTATTCACAATCAAATTAAAACTAAATTACAAATAATAAGTCAATAAAATCAGTTATATCTAGAAGATTCAAGAGGGAATCCGCCTACCATGATAGTTTTGGTAGAAAGGATAAACTGATGAAGAACACCAGTGAAGCCAGGCTAAATCTCCACAAACCCATCTTAAGTCTATTCTAATAACTATTTAAAGATAAAAAATAAAAATATATGGAATCCAAAATCATAGATCAACCCACCTCAGGTGTTTAAAATATAATGGGAAAAAAATAAAAGGACTAAGATATACTAAAAACCTTTACAATGATCAATCATGATGCCTTACTAGGAGAAATTATCTTCTAATCACTATGTGAATACTTTGTATCCCCTTAGGATTGATGGAGGAATCTTTCATGACAATTGTGGAATAAAAATACTATATTAGGGTGGACTATATGGAGAATTGAGCCAATATACTTTTAGTCCAAACCCTTTCTACTTTTGAAAGAGGTTTTTTTATTATGTACATGGATTACTCGTACACTTAATCAAATTGTGCATTAACTGTGCATTAGGAAATAACATAAAGATGACCCATGTAGGGGTTTCTAGTATAGTTACCTAACCGCATGACAACAATTTCAAAGATTATAGTATAAAAAATAACAACATGACAATTCTTATCATAGCTCTTCGCACTATCTTTAGTAATCGTGCATAGAATGTGCACCATCGATTTTCAATTGTTTTAATATAAGTGGTTTTTGGAGAAGTTTTATGGTTTTAAAAAACCATTCACCAAATGTGAACCTAAATAAAGTCCCCAAAAATCACATTACACATTCTATAATCATTCACATATTTAACCCTTGTACTTTATAAACATCATAATCCTAACAAAAGGGTTATATACGAAGTAATGGGGTGCTACAAGACTAATTCATATTAAGGTGAAATACAAGATTAGTCTCCATATAACCTATAATAATACTCGATGATATAATTAGTCATGTTTATATATAAATTAGCTCAAAATTATTCAATCTATACATGAATATATCAAAAATAAAAAAATAAAATACAATTTCATCCCATATTTTTTTGATATAAATTTAATATTTATCTCTAATCTATATTTGCGACTCATAATGTCATATACCCAAAAATACATATTATCTAATCATATAATCATTATATTATATAATAATTTACATCAATAACATACATCACAAGAGACTAAAATTATAATTTTTTATGTGTCTGATATATAATAAATCATATATTCCAAAAATAAATTCCAATAAAATTTTGAATTACTTAATCATATAGGGTTACAAAATACTAAAATAAATAAGAAATAACATTAATCACTTAATATATAAGCCAATTTTTAATAACATGGTTATCTAAATGTTGAAACATATATTCTCATAGTCAAATTAATAAAATTTTTAATGTGAAATAAGATATTGATGTTTGGTAGTAGTAGGCAGTTGACCATTTTTTTCTTTTAGTTTTGGGTTCAAGTCCTTATGTATTTCCAGTTATGACTTGTTGTCAGATATCATTTGGGATATACTTTTTATAAAACAACATTAAAATAATTCAGCAATAATTTTCAAAATACAATGAAAATTATAAGAAAACAATAATAACTTAAAAATTATATAAATTTTATCCTAAAAGGATATCTTTGAAATTTTAGCTTACAACCCAAAAAATGTAATAAAATTATTCTAATAAAATATTTATGGATTAATGCTTAAACATTACATATTATTTTATTTTATGTAAATAATTATTAATAATAATTTTTAGGACATTATTGGTTTATATTCATATAGGATTACTCCATCAACCATACTAAAATATATATTATATATAAAATTGGACACCTTCAATAATTATCCATAATTATCTAAGAACAATATTATTATAATATATGATGTTTTGTTTTCATGAAATATCTTCAAAATTTTCATTTTGAACTCATACTTGTCTAAAATATTACATGAAACCCTATGAAAATATATTAAAACGTCTTCTGAGAAAAAAATATATCAATAAGGTACATAAAAATAAAAAAATAAAATCAATTAGTTCATTAATATTTAAACAAACCTATTTTCAAAAATAAACACAGAGTTACAATGAAAGATTTTATTAAAATATATATTTACTTTTCTATCCAATAAATTTTATAAATGTATTCATAATAAATCATGAATTAAAAATAATAAAGGGTATATGGAGAAAAAATATTAAATCATCATAATTCAAGTCTAACTATCAAGAAAACAACACATAGTGGAATGTAACCCATTATGGTTTAGGTTTTCACAGTAATCTAATATAAAAATTTTATTGATATGTATTCATTAAAAAATTAATTGGAGTTCTATTTGTGTGAAACATCCATAACAAGTTCATTATTATGTGTTTCGTAATGTGAAATAAATCCTAAAATTATGGAATTGATGAATTAGGTAAATAACCTTAAATTTTTTTAGGGAATGAATCATATAATAATCAATTAATTTCAAAAATAAATATTATAACTAATTGATTAATATTCAATAAATTATATAAAAACCCATTCCAGAATCGTATGTATTTTGTGTATTTTGTAACATGGAAACAAACAAATGTTTTCAAAAACATCTATATCATATCATTATTATTTCTTTATAATATGAACCATTTTTTAACATGTCATACCTAATATATTACTTTATATCTATGGGAAAATAAACCTATGAAAAAGGTGATATCAGAGGCTCAGTTAAGGTAAAAAATTGATATATTAATCATAAAATTAAATTAATTCCATAATAACATAAACATAACTCTTGATAATTAAACCCCTTAAATCCACAATAAAAATATTGATTCATGAAATAAATCATATATGTTCATAATACCTGAATCATAATAAATATGAGCTATTGTAGAATAACATTGTCATAATACCTGGAGTGAGTCATGGACTTAAAATAATAACTATGATAATTTTTATAAATTGATAAAGGATCACTCATTTAGTTAAATAAATGAAATAAATCCCTTTCAGAAATTACTAGAAATGAAACCATATCCATGAAAGAAATTATTTAAAAGAAAAGTAGGTCCATGCAATGAATTTTGAACATGAAATCGGGTTCACGTATAACACATTTACATCATTAGGTTTCCATATTTAACTAATTCATAGGAGGAATATACAAGTACCATATGAAATATATTGAAAGTAATACATATTCATTTCAAAATAACATAAATAATTCATCATATTAGAAGTAATGAAGAGAAATGGGTTTCATAAATATTTCATAATAGAATATCTCATGGAAATGTTACATGATTTATAACAGTCATGTCATCATACACATATTATATCCATATAATATGTAAGGATGGTATAATTGGAACAAATCAATAGTAATGAATATGTCACCTCAATTAATTTTATCTTAGAAAAAAGGATGTTGAATGATCACTTGAAATAATTCTAGATGAAAACATCCTTTCCATTAATATATATTTATTTCAGTCCTCTTAATTAAAAAGGAAGATATTTTATATGAAAATAACCTTGTAAGATTATATAATAATATTCATATCATATAGTCATCATTATTTTGTGAAAATAAGATCTTTTCTTATAAGATAAAAAATACATCCCTTCTGTATTTTGATAGAAAATTCACAAAGAAACTCATTTAGTAAGTGAAAAAATTATCTTTTAAAAACACAAATTAATATTCAAAACATGATTAAAAATGATATTAATTAATCATAATATAATATAAATAACCATTTTTGAAATAATATTATAAGACATGGACATTGATGAAAAATACAGTTTTAAGGGTAGCTATAAAAAAATAAATTTGAAAAGTATATAAATATAAATATTATATCATTTACCAGATCATTAATCAAATGAATTGATAATGTGTGTCATCTATAAATCCACATTAAATTAATATATACAATTCAAAATAATCATAATTCATCTCAATCATAATCCTGACATGATTTATTCAATGAAATGTAAGTTCAACACAATGATTGGAAGTTGAGTTAAGAAATCCAGTACACTTTATAATCAAACAAATCATCATGTACATTAAATTATTCATTATGAAAATAAGAACAGATTTGTGTGAATAAAATTAAATTGATAATGAAATATATGAAATTATTATATATACACTTTAATAAATAAATAATTGGTTAGTATGGAATATATCTAATAGATGTAAACGTTAGATGAGATACCCTTATCTCATAGTTGCAATTAGTTTTTCACACTTTAAACTCCTATATAAATTAGTAAAAATGTAATTAATTAATTAAAATACCATATTTAGACGTAAAAAAATTAATATTATACCTTTATATATATATCCTACCTTTTATTATTATAATTTATTTATTTTTATTTTTTCAGGATTGTTCATTTCATGATATCATGTATTGTTAATTTGTATAAAATAATGGATTTTTATGTAAAATGGAAAAAATATATAAGGGAAATGAAATTTAATTAGTTAAAGACCATAATTTTAAATGGTCACATATATAATTACACTATGGTATGAGTATTATCCATTTGATTAAACACTAACGATAGTGTTTAGTATGTTGTGATGGTTTTCCAACAATCAGGATCTAGTGTAGTTTTCTTAATATTATTTTTATATATTAATTATATAACATGAAATAGGTTATAATTTTACTATTAAAATATTAAATAACTAGAATAATAGATTTATAATCATCCATGAAGGTGGAACTGGAAAATGAAAAATCATTATCTTCAGAGATGTTTTACCAACGTAATTAACAAAATCGTTACATTTTTTCAAATATGTAGAGATGAGAAAAGGAATGGATATGAGATATTAAAATATGAAAAAATTAATTACATAATTAATATTGTAGTTATTATTCAATTATGTATAAAGGTGGTTAGAATAAAATAGAATAAGAAAATAAATTAATAGAGGTTGTTTGAGAAAATTGCCTCGTGAATATCACATCCATGAAGGACCACATAAGTACCTTGGATTTGGTATTTTGGTGAAACTATAAGTCCCTGGCCTTAAACCATACTTAATGTTGAATTAAATAACTAATTCACATTGAGGATATTTTCTGGTTTATAGTTTTAGAGAATTAGATCATAAATCATGAATTACATTCCACATTTAAACAAATTGGTAACATAAATGATAGTATTGGTTTTCCCCCATCAATAGAAACATATTTAAAATAATGCAATGGTTTCTTTCATGACACATCCTTGACACCATCATCATATCATTCACCTTTCCCTTGACCTATGAAAAACTTTTCAGAAACATGGGATGATCATAAAAATCTCAGTAAGGGATATAAAAGTACAAAAATCAAACAATAGTCCATGTATGAAATCATTCTTTACTCATTAAACATAAGCATTTTAACATACCTCATCAAATCATGAATAAATCATAGAAATCATATGTCATAAAGGTAACTTGAGTCATTCATAACATTCTTACGTAGGGACTAACGCTCTTGGTTACGTTTTGGAATACCCATCCTAGTATATTCCCTAAATCTCTTCGCATAAACCTTAACGTTTAACTCCTTCATGTTACCCAATAAATTGGAGAGCTATATCGGGCTCACCATCACTTAGAATATCACCGAACCACCCGTCTTCATAATAATTCCCAAGAACCATAACATAATCGTATCACATAAAAAATGTATAAAGGAAACATAACATTTCCACTTTTCAATCACAAGATATCAATACAATACATTGATATAACAAATACAATATGAAAACCATTTTCAATACCAAAATAAAAGAAAAGTAAAACATTGTATTTAATTTTCATTTTAAAAAAAGGTCTGGATTGTAGAGGAATCTGAAACTCAAATAATGGTCACGGCGACGAAGAAGACGTTCTCGCCGCATACGTATGACAAAAACATTCCCCTTTCTCATTTAGTAAAATGCTTCGTATAAAAAAGATTCCTTTTGGATAAACGTAATAGTCAATGGGGTTTATAGACTGTATAAAAGAAGGTTTTGTATAAAACAAAATATGCCTCAATGAAAGGAGATTGAGACGAAGTCCCATACAAAGACGATATCCTTGTATTAAGGATAAATCAATTACATAATTATGTGTCACAAACAAATAAACTAAATATAAGTGGATATTTAGTGTAAAACAACAACAGGTTATTCACACATATTCATAGAATTAAATATTAAATGAATACATGTTTTTCCCAAAGAATCAAAATTGGGTTAAGAAGTTACCTTGCAAAATTTCGACAGCCTAACGACGTCACTTCAAAATGCAGTAAAATAGTTGATGAAAGATAAAAAGGGTATCTGATCACTTGGAAATAAAATATACATTAATAAGGATATAGAATAAAATATCCCAAATTAATATTATGTGAATTAAAAGACATATGAAAATAAGTCTTTTAAAAAGAGGAGGGTGAAAGGTTCCCTTACCGACTTGGGTATCTTTCAAAACATACACCCCATGAAAGAAGAAAAATGCATCATTGATGTAAATAATCATAAAATAATGTTTATTACACAAAGATTAGAATAATGGGTATTACATATACCAATCAAAAGAAATTGTGGAAAATGTAGCATAAATCTCACGAGAATAAAAGTGAGATGAAAAATCCCTTACGAAAACTCAACAGCCTTACAAAGCCACTTAAAAATTCTAAAGAAAAGAATTGTTGAGAGAAAGAGGGGGTATCTCATCATATGAAAATAAAAACTACAGTATGGTTAATAAAAAATAACATCCTCCAACATAATAACATGTAGCATAAATTAAATGACATAAAAGAGGGTACTTGAAAAGAAAGCGAGAGGTCAGATCCCTTACCTCAAGTCCGACTTGTCTTTTTTGTTTATTTATATTCATGAATAATAAAATTTGGTCAATTTATAATTTCTTAAGGAAATCCTTTAATTATTATTATTCAGTTTTTATCACATATTATAATGTTATAATTATTCTTTAATAATGTTAGTTCATATTAGATGTTGTTGCCGATGTTTGGTACATGAGTAAAAAAAGAACTTGTTTGAAAATGATTTCCCATGTAGTTATAATTAAATCATTTATAGAATATTATTAATTATTAAAATATAATATATATCCAGTATATATTAATTTTATACTATTCCATAACATCTGGAGATAAAAAATGAAACGCACCGTTCATGGAGACGGTAGGCCGTACGTACGCATGAACGCAACTTTCATTTTTTTGTCCTATTAATGGAATTAAAAATAAATGAGAGATATATATATATTATAATTAAATTATAATATATATGTTATAAAGGACACATATGTTCATTAATTTCATTCTTTATACATTCCATGTATTGCATTAACGAGTCACATCACTTGAGGGGGCGGTAGGCCACACTTCCTCATATGAAATTATCGCATTTTCACAACATGAAAATAATAACGGTATGTTTTAAATATACAATACATAAGCATATAGTAAACATAAGTAAGATATATATCATATATAAAATACAGTGGCATCATAATGGCCACCTTTAAAGGTGTTCATTGAATATTGAACAATCATCGTTTCGTGAGGCAGAAAATCGCCAACCATAGAAAAAGTATGTTCTTTAACCATTAGACGAATGTGTGTGTATGTGTAGCTAGAATCCTTCACATAACAACATCCTAGTATATTTATTATACTGGTGTTGTTACAAAGGAAAATAATAAAAAGTGTTTAGGGGTTTGGAGAAGCAAAATAAAACACAAGAACACAAGAGAAAACACTACCTTTAAAACGGGTAACTCTCTTTGATTTAAGCCCAAATGCTTCCATGGAAATGCTTCTGCCCAAAGTGAGGCTTCAATGATGAATATAGGGATGTGGAGAGATGAAATTGGCAGGGTTTGGCCGATCCAAAGGCATGAGAGGTGTGTGTAAGGTCGTAGAGGTGGGGGCCTTTTATAGGAGGAGAAGGGGGCACTCTTGGAAAGTTATAAAATATAAGTTTATTATAAAATTATTTTTGGATATTAAAGGTCCCAAAATTATATATTTCGAGGATAAGGTGATAATAGTTCTAAATACACACATCCAATAGGTTTTTTACAAGTGTATGCCTTATATTTTACATTATCTTTTCATTTTATTTAAATCATTCATTTATGAGGTAATCACTTCATCATCACGGTGTCATAAATAAATTAATTTATTTAATGTCTAATAATTATAAAAAATATATCATGATGTAGGAAATATTTTTATCTTTATAATTAATATTTATAGTAAAAAATATGACATATATAACCCCATGTAAAAATTGTTTTAGTAAAACAACACATGTTTGTGACATTACAATTTTAACATTAAATAAAAAGGTATTAATGTCATTTTCCAACCAAAGTAGCTCCATGGGGTCCCCAAGTTGACCCATGGATTTTCATGGTCGGAAATGACATATAAAATAAATGGAGGACATGTTTCAAGTTCATTTCATATTATTAAAGCATTATTTTTCCTTAAATTACACTAATTACCTGTAATCGCGATTAAAAACATAAAAGTTACTATTCACCAAAAAATTATTTTAATCCCATTGAACAACATTTATTTCTTAATGACAACCATGTATGTCAGATTTTTGAAATTCAAAACACAGAAGTGGTAATGTTTCATTTATACGAAAAAGTAGTTTTTTAAGTACCACTTAGTGGTTTCAGTATTCATCAAAACTTAATGTTTTTCAGAAAAATAACAAAACATTACCCTAAGATATATTTGATATTCCGAATTAGAAAATGATTTCTATTTTACAAAATTAAAATCATATAAGTTACATTAATTATTTTAATAATTAATTCCTTCTGTCATGATAAATAGCGTGTTTTTATGAAACAATATATATTAAAAAATTGACACTAGTTTATGTCCAATTTTTAAGTGAAAATAATTCCAACGACCACTATTGGATTAAATGGTAAAAAAATATTCCAGTTTAACTTTAAAACCAATTCAAAATATAATCTAATCATATAAATAAATTAAATTAAAAAGAAGTTTTGAATTAAAATACAACATTTTTCACTATTCATTAAAAAATGAATTTTATCAGAAAAATACCAAAAATTTACACAAAGTAAATTTTGATGTCCCGATTCTAAAGAGGAATTTTATTTTGTCAAATATAACACATAAAATTGTCAAAAAGTGGATTTAAAATAGGTTCGTGATCAAAAGGGGGTTACTTGAACTTTTAAAGAATATTAGAATGTTTACACTTAAAATTGGATTTATTCACATTTTTAATCCTATAACATTTATTGTAAAGTGAAAAAATATTTGACAAACATATATAATCATTTTGTAGTTAGTTCTATTCATTCCCGCCATTATAATGGTTAGGCGTTAAGTACCATTTAAAATAATATTATTTTATTATTAGAGTGCAACGTAAGATTTCCAAGAAACTCGTTGTTGTGTTTTGGGTTCTCCATCGAGCATAGAGTCCCATTTAAAGTAATATTAATATTTAATTCACAAATATGGATAAATGTGAAAATTTCATAATCTTTATTTACCTGGGGTGTTACATCCTTCCCCCCTTTTGGGAATTGCGTTCTCGCAATTTTAAAATTGGGCTTGGAAACTTCATTGAAAATCCCACATCAGAACAAGAGTCAGTAAAAAAATCGCTTTAAAATAATGAAAGAGAAGTACAAAGGTCACCCAAGTTAAGACATACTAGGATTCCACGTAGGAAAACATGGATATGGAGGAAAAAACAAAGGGTCATGTTCTGAGGGAGAGTGATAGAAAACATGTTTAGGATAATGTTAACTACAAAAAAACACAGACTTGTGGTGGGTAAAACGGTATTCGATTCCCCCGTAAGAAAAGTTAATAAAAATTTTTTTTGTTTTATGTTACTTTTCATAGAAGAATTTATTTTTTATCTTAATGAAACATACTTACTTGTCATGTTGAATTTCAAATTTTAGTATATTTCTTACCAAACTCGTACATTCCCCAAATTATGAGTATTTACGAAGACTTGTTTACATTAAGAGTGCTATTATCAACTACTAGAGAATCACCTAATCCACAAAATAGAACTATATAATTCCCATGTATTTAGACCTTAACCAAAACTAAAACCAAAAAGGTTAGTATGAGATCAGATAATACCCAAAAAGGATAAATAATCTATTCATAATCTCCAAAATTTATCAAACATTAAGCAAAGTTCAACAATGACCATTCAATAAAAAATTTGTCTATAAAATTCTACAAAGCAAACCAAACTAAAATTGTAACCCAAATATTTGAATGATTTAATCACATAGTCTTCCAAGAAACAAATTAAAACTTATCTCCAAATAACATCGGTTTCTCTTAAAGTCTCATATAGAAAATTAATTAACCTAATCACATATCCTCCATGACAGGTAAATAATTTCAATACATAACCCAAAATAAACTTACTCTTAATTCATAAATTAATCTAATTAGAAAGAATAAGTCAAACTAACCAGGGACTTCACATAGTCCAGCGGTAGGCGATAAATACCAGTCGCACGTTGGTTGTGGGTTCGATTCCCGCAGCTTTGTCCTACGCAATGGGTTGCCACACAGTCTGCATGTTGTCCTTTTTATAAAACTCCAAAAATAACCCTAACATGTTTTAACGACAATAGTTTCCTAATACCTCTCATTTTCATCCAAATTCGTTATGATCTCAACACCTTAATTCTTGAAGTCTTATTTCACCACCATAAGATAAAATAAAACGATTCCCAAAATGAATAACATCATACCTTGATCATGACGTCCACTCGGTTTCATCATCATCTTGCTCACGTAGGTAGAAGTCCCATGCATTATAAAAATGATTTAGATATCCTTATAAATAATTTTATTCCTCCATCCAAATACACCTTGTACAACATGAGTCATATGGGTGTTCACAGAAAAACTGTTTTGGAAAATAATAATGTATGACATATAATTCCAAAACATCTGATAAAACATGATTTCTATAAAATAGTCAGACAAAATTTGAGTTGAAACATTCAATTTATTGGTCCTTTTAAAATACCATAAGTATGTGTGAAGAGACTATATTTTAAATTAAAATATAAATAGGTTGCACAATGGTCTCCTTCCTCAGCACCATTTTTAAAATCATAATATGCTTAAAATCCTTGTGATAAGGTAAAATATTTTAAAATACCTTGATAATATTTACCTTTCTTGAAAATATAAGAATATTGTGAAAATATTAATTGTCTAAATGCATCCCATGATTCACGATGATAACTAGGTATGGTGGAGGTGTTTCATATCTTAGAAAACTGCTTGCAAGTGATTTGTATGCTAGAAAAAGTTTCACAATCATCCGAACATGACTTTGCAATCATTATTGAAAGGATTTCATCAGGAAGAGATAGTAATGTCATTTGATATCCTTGTCCTTCCATTCGTAACCGAATTTACATAACCCGAAAAAAGTTATAAAACAAATATTTAACTGAAATAATAGATATAGTGACTAATCATGTGTCTAACAAAAAATCCTAATCCCTAAAGTTCTCTAAACCGACCTCTGATACCAACTATAAGGCCCTGGACTTAAACCTTACTTAATGTTGAATTAAATTATTAATTCAAATTTCAGATCATTTCAGGTTTAGAGTTTTAGAGAATTAGATCATAAATCAAGAATTACATTCCACATTTAAAAAAATTTGTTACATAAAAGATAGAATTGGGTTTTCCCCATCAACGGAAACATATTTAAAATAAAACATGGTTTCTTTCATGACACATCCTTGACACCATCATCATATCATGCACTTTTCCCTTGACCTATGAAAAACATTTCATAAACTTGGGATGAGCATAAAAAGCTCATAAAGGGATATAAAAGTTCAAAAATAAAACATTAGTCCATGTATGAAATCATACTTTACTCATAAAACATAAAAATTTTAACATACCTCATCAAATCATGAATAAATCATAGATATCATAAGGAATAAAGGTAACTTCAGTCATTGAAAACATTCTTACGTTGGGAGTAACCCTCTTGGTTATGTTTGGAATACCCATCAACGTATATTCCCTAAATCTCTTTGGAGAAACCTTAACGTTTAACTCCTTCGCGTTACCCAATGCATTGGAGAGCTGTATCGGGCTCACCCTCCCTTAGTTTATCATGGAACCAACCATCTTCATAATAATTCCCAAGAACCATAACATAATCGTATCACATAAAACATGCATAAAGGAAACATAAAATTTCTACTTTTCAATCACAAGATATCAATACAACACATTGATATAATAAAAACATTATGAAAACCATTTTCAATACCAAAATAAAAGAAAAGTAAAACATGGTATTTATTTTTCATTTTAAAAAAAATGTATGGCTTGTAGAGGAAGCCGAAACTCAAATAATGGTCACGGCGGCGGAGAAGTCATTGTCGCCGCATACATACGACAGAAACATTACTTTTTTTCATTTAGTAAAACACTTCTTATAAAAAATATTTCTTTTGGATAAACATAAAAGTCAAAGGGGTTTATACACTTTAGAAAAGAAGGTTGTGTATAAAATATAATATGACTCAACGAAAGGAGTTTGAGACGATGTCCCATACTAAGACGGTATCCTTGGATTAAGGATAAATCAATTACATAATTATGTGTGACAATCGAATACATGAAATATAAGTGGATATTAAGTGTAAAACAATCACAGGTTATTCACACATATTCATAGAATGACATATTCAATGAGTATAAGTTTATCCCAAAGAATCAAAATTGGGTTAAGAAGTTCCCTTGCAAAAATTCAACAGCCTAACGACGTCACATCAAAATTCAGAAAAAGAGTTGATGAGAGATAAAAAGGGTATATCATCAAATGAAAATAAAATTTACATTAATAAAGATATAGAATAAAATATCCCTACTTAATAGTATGTGAATTAAAAGACATAACAAAAGAAGTATTTTAAAAAGAGGAGGGTGAAACGTTCCCTTACCGACTTGAGTATCTTTCAAAACATACACCCCATTAAAGAAGGAAAATACAACATTGATATAAATGCTCATAAACGAAAGTGTATTACACAAAGTTTAGAATAATGGGAAGTACATATACCACTCAAAGGAAATTGTGGAAAATGTAGCATAAATCTCACGAGAATAAAAGTGAGATGAAAAATACCTTATGAAAACTCGGCAGCCTAACGACGCCACTTAAAAATTCCAAAGAAAAGAATTTATGAGAGTAAGAGGGGGTATCTCATCATATAAAAATAATAATTAATTTATGTTTAATATAAAATAACATCCTCCAACATAAGAACGTGTATCATAAATGAAATGACATAAAAGAGGGTACTTGAAAAGAAAAGGAGAGGTCGGATCCCTTAACTCAAGTCTGACTTGTCTTGTTCGTTTCATCATATTCCTAAATAATAAACTTTGGTCAATTTATAATTTCTTAAGGACCTCCTTTAAAGATTATTATTCAGTTCATATCACATATTATAATGTTATAATAATTGTTTAATAATGTTAGTTCATATCAGATGTTTTTGCCGATGTTTGGTACATGAGTAAAAAAAAGAACTTGTTTGAAAATGATTTCCAATGTAGTTATAATTAAATAATTTATAGAATATTATTAATTATAAAAATATCATATAATTCCAGTACATATTCATTTATACTATTCCATAACATTTGGAGATAAAAAATGAAAACCACCGTTCATGGAGATGGTAGGCCGTACGTACACATGAACGCTACTTTCATTTTTTTTCATATAAATGGAATTAAATATAAATGAGATATTTATATATATTATAATTACATTATAATTTATATGTTATATAGGTCACATATGTTCATTAATTTCATTCTTTATACATTCCATGTATTGCATTAACGAGTCACATCACTTGAGGGGGTGGTAGTCCACACTTCCTCATATGAAATTATCGCATTTTCACAACATGAAAAGAATAACTATATGTTTTAAATATAAAATACAGAAGCATATAGTAAACATAAATACCATATATATCATATATAAAATACAATGTCATCATAATGGCCACCTTTAATCGTGTTAAAAGAATATTGAACAATCATTGTTTCGTGAGGTAGAAAATCGCCAACAACAGAAACAGTATGGTCATTAACCATTAGATGAAGGTGTGTCTAAGTGTAGCTTAAATACTTCAAATAAGAACATACTAGTATATTTAAGATACTAGTTTTGTAACAAAAGAAAAGAATAAAAAGAGTTTAGGGGGTTGGAGAGCAAAATAAAACATAAGAACACAAGAGAAAACACTACCTTTAAAATAGGTAACTCTCTTTGATTTAAGCTCAAAGGCTTCCTTGGAAAGGATTCTGGCAAAAGTGAGGCATCAATGAAAAATATAGGGATGTGGAGAGATGAAATGGGCTGTTTTAGTCCAAGCCAAAGGCTTGAGAGGTGTGTGTAAGGTGGTAGAGGTGGGGGAATTTTATAAGAGGAGAAGAGGGGCACTCTTGGAATGTTATAAAATATTATATTATTATAAAATGATTTTCGGATTTTTAAGGTCTCATAATTATATATTTCTAGGATAAGGTGTTAATAGTCCGAAATAAACACATAAAATATTTTTTTTACAAGTTTAGGTCTTATAATTTACATTATCCTTTCATTTTATTTAAATCGTTCATTTATGAGGTAATCGTTTCATCATCACAGTGTCATAAATAAATAAATTTATTCACTGTCTAAAAATTATAAAACAAATATAACAATGTAGGAAATATTTTTAGCTTTATAATTAATATTTATAGTCAAAAATATGACTTATATAACTCCATGTAAAAAATGTTTTAGTAAAACAACACATGTTTGTCACATTATAATTTTAACTTTAAATAAAAATGTATTAATGTCACTTTCCAACCAAAGTGGATCCATGGGGTCCCCAAGTTGACCCATGGATTTTCATGGTCGTCCATGACACATCAAATAAATGGAGGACATGTGTCAAGTTCATTTCATATTATTAAAACATTATTTTTACCTTAAATTACACTAATTACCTCTAATCGAGATTAAAAACATTAAAGTAACTATTCACCAAAAAATTATTTTAATCCCATTGAACCACATTTTACTTCTTAATTAAAACCATGTATGTCGGATTTTGTAAATTAAAAACATAGAAGTGGTACAATTTCATTTAAACGAAAAATCATTTTTTAAGTACCACTTAGTGGTTTCACTATTCATCAAAAATTGAAGTTTCTCAGAAAAATACCAAAACTTCACCCTAAGATATATTTGATATTCTGAATTTAAAAATGATGTCTATTTTACAAAATTCAAATCAAATCAGTTACATTAATTAATTTAATAAATAGTTCCAGCTGTCATGACAAATAGCGTGTTTTTATGAAACAATATATATCAAAATATTGACACTAGTTTAAGTCTAATTTCAAAGTGAAAATAATTCCAACGACTACTATTAGATTAAATGGTAAAAATATATTCTAATTTCACTTTAATACCAATTCAAAAGATAATATAATCTTATAAATAAATTAGATTAAAAAGTGGTTTTGAATTAAAATACAACATTTTTCACTATTCATTAAAAAATGAAATTTATCGGAAAAATAGAAAAAATTTACACAAAGTAAATTTTGATGTCCTGATTCTAAAGAAGAATTTTATTTTGTCAAATATAACACATAAAATTGTCATAAAGTGGATTTAAACGAGGTTCTCCATCAAAATGTGGTTAATCGACCTTTTAAAGAATATTAGAATGTTTACGCTTAAAATTGGATTAATTTTTATTTTTAATCCTCTAACATTTATTGTATAGAGTAAAAATATTTGAAAAACATATATAATCATTTTTTAGTTCGTTCTGTACATTCCCTCCATTACAATGGCTATGTGTTAACTACCATTTAAAATAATATTACTTTATTATTAGAGTGCAACGTAAGATTCCCAAGAAACTCGTTGTTGTGTATTGGGTATGCCATTGAGCATAGCGTCCCCTTTAAAGTAATATTAATATTTTATTCACAAATATGGATAAATGTGAAACTGTAGTATTCTTTATTTACCTAGAGTGTTACATCCTTCCCCCCTTTTGGGAATTGCGTCCTCACAATTTTAAAATTGGACTTGGAAACTTCATTGAAAATACCACATCGGAACAAGAGTCAGTAAAACAATCAATTTAAAACAATGAAAGTGAAGTACAAAGGTCACCCGAGTTAACCCATACTAGGATTCCATGTAGGAAAACATGGATATAGAGGAAAAAACAAAGGTTCATCTTCTGAGGGAGAGTGATAGAAAACATGTTTAGGATAAAGTTAACCACAAAAAAATCACATACTTGTGGGGGGTTAAATGGTATTCGATTCCCCCGTAGGAAAAGTTAATACACAAATTTTTTGTTTTAAGTTACTTTTCATTGAGGAATTTATTTTTGATCATAATTAATCACACTTACTTGTTGTGTTGACATTCAAATTTAACTATATTTTTTAAACAAACTCATACATTCCCCAAATGATTAGTATTTAGGAAGACTTGTTTACATTAAAAGAGATATAATCAACTACTAGAGAATCACCTAATACACAAAAGAGATCTATATACTTCCCATTTATTTAGACCTTAACCAAAACTAAAACCTAAAAGGTTAGTATGAGATCAGATAATACCCAGAAAGGATAAAAAATCTATTCTTAATCCCCAAAATTTGTCTAACAATACCCAAAGTTCAACAAAGACCATTCAATAAACAATTTGTACATAAAATTCTTCAAAGTAAACCAAACTAAGATTGAAACCCAAATATTTGAAGGATTTAATAACATAGTCTTCCAAGGAACAAATTAACACTTATCTTCAAATAACATCAGTTTCACTAAAAGTCTCATATTGAAATGTAATTAACCTAATCACATATCCTCCATGATAGGTTAATAGTTTCCATAGATAACCCAAAATCAACTTACTCTAAATTCATAAATTCATC
Organism: Viscum album; assembly: GCA_963277665.1. Lineage (NCBI taxonomy): Eukaryota > Viridiplantae > Streptophyta > Magnoliopsida > Santalales > Viscaceae > Viscum > Viscum album. The sequence goes on from OY728137.1 coordinate 1,667,783,523, forward strand.
TAATTATAAATAATTAGTCATACTAACCAGGGAATTCACGTAGTCCAGTGGTAGGCGATAAATACCAGTCGCACATTGGTTGTGGGTTCAATTCCCATAGCTTTGTCCGACGCGATGGATTGTCACACGGTCTGCATGTTGTCCTTTTTATAAATCTCCAAAAATAACCCTACCATGTTTTAACCTCAATAGTTTCCTTATAACTCTCATTTTCATCCAAATTCGTTACGATCTCACCATCTTAATTCTTGAAGTCTTATTTCACCACCATAAGATAAAATAAAACGATTCCCAAAATGAATAACATCATACCTTGATCATGGCGTCCACTCGGTTTCATCATCATCTTGCTCACGTAGGTAGAAGTCCCATGCATTACAACAATGATTTAGAGATCCTTCAAAATCATTTGCTTCCTCCATCCAAATACACCTTGTGCAACATGGGTCATATGGGTGTTCACAGAAAAACAGTTTTGGAAAATAATCATGTATGACATATAATTCCAAAACATCTGATAAAACATGATTTCAATAAAATAGTCGGACAGAAATTGAGTTGAAACTTTCTCTTATTGTTCCTTTTAAAATACCATAAGTATGTGCTGAGAGACTATATTTTAAAATCAAATATAAATAGGTTGTAGAAGGGTCTCCTTCCTCAGTACCATTTCTAAAATCATAATATGCATAAAATTTTTCTGATAAGGTAAAATATTTGAAAATACATTGATAATGTTTACCTTTCATGAAAAATATGAGAATATTGTGAAAATAGTATGTGTCTAAATTCAACCCATGATCCACTATGATAACGAGGTATAGTGGAGGTGTTGGATATCTCAAACAACTATATGCAAGTGATTTGTATTCTAGAAAATGTTTCACAATCATCTGAACATGACTTTGCAATAATAATTGCAAACATGTCATCAGGAAGAGATAGGAATGTCGTTTGAGATCCTTCTCCTTACATTCGTAACCGACTTTGCTTGACCTGAAAAATGTTATAAAACAAGGATTTAACTGAAATAATAGATATAGGGACTAATCATGTGTCTAACAAAAACGCCTAATCCCTAAAGATGTCTAAACTGACCTCTGATACCAACTATAAGGCCACGGCTTTAAACCTTACTTAATGTTGAATTAAATGAATAAATCACATTGAGGATCTTTTCAGGTTTAGAGTTTTAGAGAATTAGCACATAAATCATGAATTACATACCACATTTCAAAAAAGTGGTTACATAAATTATAGTATTGGTTTTTCCCCATCAACAGAAACATATTTAAAATAAAACATGGTTTATTTCTTGACAAATCCTTGACACCATCATCATATCATGCACCTTTCCCATGACCTGTGAAAAACATTTCAAAAACATGGGATGGGCATAAAAAGCTCAGTTAGGGATATAAAAGTACGAAAAGAAAACATTAGTCCATGTATGAAATCATAATTTACTCATAAAACATAAGAATTTTAACATACCTCATCAAATCACGAATAAATCATAGAAGTCATAAGGCATAATGGTAACATGAGGCATTCATAACATTCTTACGTAGGGAGTAACCCTCTTAGTTACATTTGGAATACCCATCATAGTATATTTCCTAAATCTCTTTGGAGAAACCTAAAAGTTTAACTCATTCGCATTACCCAATGCATTGGAGAGCTATATCGGGCTCACCCGCCCTTAGTTTATCAGGGAACCACCCATCTTCATAATAATTCCCAAGAACCATAACATAATCGTATCACATAAAACATGTATAAAGGAAACATAACATTTTCACTTTTCAATCACAAGATATAAATACAAAACATTCATATAATAAAAACCATATGAAAACCATTTTCGATACCAAAATTAAAGAAAAGTAAAACATGGTATTTATTTTTCATTTTTAAAAAAGATATGTCTTGTAGTGGAAGCCGAAACTCAAATAATGGTCATGGCAGCAGAGAAGTCGATGTCACCGCATACGTACGACAAAAACATTCCCTTTTTTTCGTTTATTAATATGCTTCGTATAAAAAGATTCCTTTTGGATAAATGTAAAATTAAAAAGGTTTATAAACCGTATAAAATAAGGTTGTGTATAAAACAAAATTTTCCTCAGTGAAAGGAGATTGAGACGAAGTCCCATACAAAGACGATATCCTTGGATTATGGATAAATAAATTACATAATTATGTGTGACAAATGAATACACCAAATATAAGTGGATATTATGTGTAAAATAATCACAGGTTATTCACACATATTCATAGAACATCATATTCAATGAGTAAAAGTTTATCCCAAAGAATCGAAATTGGGTTAAGAAGTTCCCTTGCAAAAATTCGATAGCCTAACAGCGTCACTTCAAAATTCAGAAAAAGAGTTGCTGAGAGATAAAAAGGGTATCTGATCACTTGGACATAAAATTTTTATTAATAAGGATATAGAATAACATATCCCAACTTAATAGTATGTGGATTAAAAGACATAACAAAAGAAGTCTTTTAAAAAGAGGAGGGTGAAATGTTCCCTTACCGACTTGGGTATCATTCAAAACATACACCCCATGAAAGAAGGACAATACAACATTGATTTAAATACTCATAAACTAAATTATATTACACAAAGAGTATAATAATGGAAGTACATATACCACTCAAATTAAATGGTGGAAAATGTAGCATAAATATCATGGGAATAAAATTGAGATGAAAAATATCATACGAAAACTCTGCAGCCTAACGACGCCACTTAAAAATTATGAAGAAAAGAATTGATGAGAGTAAGAGGGGGTATGTCATCATATAAAAATACAAATTACAGTATGGTTAATATGATATAATATCATCCAACATAGGAACATGGATCATAAATTAAATGACATAAAAGAGGGTATTTGAAAAGAAAGCGAGAGGTTGGATCCCTTACCTCAAGTCCGACTTGTCTTGTTCGTTTCTTTATATTCATGAATAATAAACCTTGGTCAATTTATAATTGCTTAAGGACCTACTTTAGATATTATTATTCATTTCATATCACATATTAAAATTTTATAATAATTGTTTAAAAATATTAGTTCATACGAGATGTTTTTGCCGATGTTTGGTACATGAGTAAAAAAATGAACTTGTTTGAAAAAGATTGCCCATGTAGTTTCAAGTAAATCATTTTCAGAATAGAATTAATGATTAAAATATCATATATATACAGTACATATTCATTTTATACTATTCCATAACATTTGGAGTTAAAAAATGAAAAGCACCGTTCATGTAGACGGTAGGCCCTACTTACGCATGAACGCTACTTTCATTTTTTGTCATATTAATGGAATTAAAAATAAATGAGAGAGATATATATATATTATAATTCCATTATAATATATATGTTATATAGGTCACATATTTTCATTAATTTCATTCTTTATACATTCCATGTATTTCATTAAAGAGTCACATCACTTGAGGGGGCAGTAGTCCACACTTCCTCATATAAAATTATCACATTTGCACAACAAGAAAAGAATAAAGGTATGTTTTAAATATAAAATAAAGAAGAACATAGTAAACATAAATACCATATATATCATATATAAAATATAGTGACCTCATAATGGCCACCCTTAATGGTGTTAAAAGAATATTGAGCAGTCATCGTTTCGTGAGGCTGAAAATCGCCAACCACAGAAATAGTCTGTTCTTTAACTATTAGACGAAGGTGTGTGTATGTGTAGATAGAATCCTTCACATAAAAAATACTAGTATATTGAAGATACTGGTGTTGTTACAAAAGAAAAGAATAAAAAGAGATTAGGGGGTTGGATAATCAAAATAATACCTAAGAACACAAGAGAAAACACTACTTTTAAAACCGGTAACTCTATTTGATTTAAGAACAATGGCTTCCTTGGAAACGATTATGCCCAATGTGAGGCTTCAATGATGAAGAGAGGTATGTGGAGAGGTGAAATGGGAAGGAGTTGGCCATGCCAAAGGCTTTATAGGTGTGTGTAAGGTGGTAGAGGTGGGGGCCTTTTACAAGAGGAGAAGAGGGGAACTCTTGGAATGTTTTAAAATATTACTTTATTATAAAATGATTTTCGTATTTTAAAGGTCCCACAATTATATATTTCGAGGATAATATCATTATAGTTGGAAATAAAAACATAAAATAGGTTTTTGACAAGTGTAGGTCTTAGATTTTAAATTATCATTTCATTTTATTTAAATCGTTCATTAATGAGGTAATCACTGTATCATCACTGTGTCATAAATTAATTAATTTATTTAATGTCTAAAAATGATAAAAAAATATCATGATGTAGGAAATCTTTTTAAATTTCTAATGAATATTTATAGTAAAAAATATGCCTTATATAACCCCATGTAATACCTATTTTAGTAAAACAACACATGTTTGTGACATTATAATTTTAACCTTAAATAAAAAGGTATTAATGTCATTTTCCAACCAAAGTGGATCCATGGGGTCCCCAAGATGACCCAAGGATTATATTGGTCATACATGACACATCCAATAATGGTAGGACATGGGTCATGTTCATTTCATATTATTAAAACATTATTTTTACCTTAAATTACACTAATTACCTCTAATCGCGATTAAAAACATAAAAGTTACTATTCACCAAAAAATTATTTTAATCCCATTGAACCACATTTTACTTCATAATGACAATAATGTATGTATGAATTTTGAAATTCAATATACAGAAGTTTTAATGTTTCATTTAAACGAAAAAATCATTTTTTATGTACCACTTAGTGGTTTCACTATTCATCAAAAAATGATGTTTTTCAGAAAAATACCAAAACTTCACCCTAAGCTATATTTGACATTCGAAATTAAAAAATGATTTATATTTTACAAAATTCATATAAGATAAGTTACATTAATTAATTTAATTATTAATTCCCACTTTCATGACCAATATCATGTTTTTATGAAACAATATATATTAAACGATTGACACTAGTTTAAGTCCAATTTCATAGTGAAATTAATTCAAGGACCACAATTGGAATAAATGGTAAAAATATATTCTAATTTCACTTTAAAACCAATTAAAAACATAATCAAATCATATAAATAAATTAGATTAAAAAGAGGTTTTGAATTAAAATACAACATTTTTCACTATTCATTAAAAATTGATCTTTATTGGAAAAATATCAAAAATTTACACAAAGTAAATTTTGATATCCCGATTTTAAAGAAGAATTTTTTTTTGTCAAATATAACACATAAAATTGTCAAAAAGTGGATTCAAAAGAGTTTGTCCATCAAAAGGTGGTTAATCGACCTTTTAAAGAATATTAGAATGTTTACGCTTAAATTTGGATTCATTCACATTTTTAATCCTCTAACATTTATTATAAAGAGTAAAAATATTTGACAAACATATATAATCATTTTTTAGTTAGTTATGTTCATTCCCTCCATTACAACGACTAGGCGTTAACTATCATTTAAAATAATATTATTTTATTATTAGAGTGCAACGCATGATTCCCAAGAAACTCATTGTTGAGTATTGGTTATGCCATCGAGCATAGAGTCCCCTTTAAAATAATATTAATATTTTATTCACAAATATGGATAAATGTGAAAATTTCATATTCATTATTTACCTGGGGAGTTACAGAAATCATATGCACATAGACAATGGTATAGTGGATTGGAGTTGTATTGGTAGATATTTTATGGTTTTAATGGTTTGTGACACGAAATGAGGTGGTGATTAATGGTATTTATATTTGAGGAGGGGTAGTTTTAAGAGACTCAATAATTATAATTTTATATTTAAATCCAACCACATCCGGGTCACATTAAGTTAAAATGATTTATATTAATAGTAAACGTTTAATGGTTGGTTAGGGTATAAAAAACAAAACTACCATTTATTGTTGGACTTTATAGGTATTTTAATATTGTTCTCTTTGACATTAACTTACTTTATTAATTTACCTATACATCGATGAATCTTTTTTTTACCAAGGTAAAATTTATGCCTAAAAAGGAAAATGAACATATAACCTTATTTTACATCCTGATTTAAAATAATGAATACAATTTTTAAAATTAAAATCCAATAAATTTAAAAATTACATTTAAAATTTAATCATTAAAAAGAAAACAAAATACAATTATATTTTTTGGAAAAAGTGTGTTTAATCCTAAAAACCGTACCTCTATAAAAATAAGGTTAAAATATGGTTTAAATGTAATTATTTATATTATATATAACTAAAAAATGTATAATCTATAAGAGATTAATTTTAATTCATAAAAATGATTTAAAATATAATGAAAATTAGTGTTTTATAAAATTATGATTCTTTATTATTCATGTCAAAATTAAAGTTTTTAAAAACTTGTAAAAAATCATTATAATTTAATTTTGAAATGTAAAATCCTAAAGTGTTAAAAATTTTATAAAATCAATTATTAATTTGTAAAAAATATATTTTTTCACATATTAATAAATTGATACATTTTTTGAAGAAAACATATATTTTAAAAACAAAATGACTAAACAAAAATTGATTATTTAATTTCATTATAATAAATTTATATAACAATATGGGTGAAAAATAATATATTTTATAATTTTTTACTACTATTTATTCTCTGTAATTTAATGGTTCAGTTGTATTTTTGTGAAAATATTATATTATTTTCGAGCTCCGTTATACATGGTATTACGTGCAATGTAAGATACCGAAATGATTAAATTTATTTATATAGATTCATACCATAAAATATTATTCTATGAAAATTAATTATATTTTCATGGGGTAACCTAATATACCATTATTGGAGAGAGGTATTTCCCAGGAGTTGATTTGGGAGGAATCAGAAGCAAGTAGAAATTATTACGTATCACACATCTTCTATGTTGTTATCTTTTGTAGAAACCCAATACATCATTATTGTCTTTCCTCATCAATATATGATAGGTGTGTGAAAATATTGGATTGTTTTTTGATAGGATATAGTTTTAGGATGTTATGACCACATTAGAATTATTTCATGACCCATGATCTATAAAATGGAGCAATGATATAAGAGTTAAAATACAAGAAATATTTATTTTCCAGTTAATGGTTTTTTGGTTTATACCAACCATATGATCATAAATTACATATTTTCTAAAAGTGATGTAAATTTAAGATATATTTTTATGTTGAGTACCTAAAATTATTATATTTTTAAATTCTATAAAGATTGAAAAATGGAAATTTAGTCACCGGCAACCACGATGTGAATTTTTATCCATGGAATGTGAAGTTATATAAAGATAAATATATTATAATGTATATGAATAATAATTTAATTTTTTAAATAACAAAATTTCATGGGTTGTTTTATTTATAGAAAATACATCTTATGTCATCAATTATAAAATCAGTGAAGGATTCTCGTACCTTTGACTAGTATTGTATTATCATTCAAGATAAAACCACTAGAGGTGATATTATAGAAGATTGGTATCACTTACTTCAATTTTTATCTATATTTATGAGAGATATGTAGTTTCTACTAGAACGTGAGAATATATAATGATTTTTATTACTTTTCTTGATGGTCTATGAACCATTTGATTTTTTTGATGTATCATGATATGTGAAGAAACATTTGGTGGCCTATTATGTAACAAGAGATAGTGGGACTCATGAAACAATTCCATTCTAGAGTGTAATTCAATGTATAAATTAGAATAAATTTATGTGAGTTGTATCCACATCCAATACATTTTAGAAAATGACAAGAAATCGCCATGTGTTGTTTGACAATATTACCTTACTCAATGAAGGGAAAATTTATGGTATTAGTTATTATGGATCACCTAACAAATAACTATAAAGTTATTTCAATTTGGGAGATATCATTTGATTATTACATACGAAAATCTCAATATTATAGATATTTTTAGACATTATGGGTTACATACCAATACTGTATTTGATCAAGGAATGAGATTTACATAAAATTTTTTAAATGGATTTAAAAATGAACTTAGAAAAAAAAGTGATGATATGTACTTATTATCACCAATAAAAATATGGTATGTATAAAGATACTATATTTATTGTTTATTATATAGTATAATATTGATACATTGATTTTCGGAATCTCTAGTGGGGATCATTTAGCACTAGTTTTTTCCTTATAATAATATATATTAGGATTCCATCCTGATAAATATACATGAGGCTATCTATGGAAGGTTTTTTTATTTCCCTTTCATTATATAGTGATTAAAGGGAAGATATTTACTAATCACAAAATTTAATACAAGACTCCTAAATGCTCAGAATTTATTAATAAGGGAATAGAAACCCCACAATGTCTTAATAATTCATATATTGACCATCAATAATTAACATTGGTATTTTATGTTAGTTACAATGTATTCATCTGTGTATCTCCATGATTGGGTCCTCAATACATGGAAAAGTAGTGCATGTTGGATGCTTGAATAGTTAGACCATTTAGGAATTTTAATTTATTTATGTCGAATCATACTAGTTTTTCTTACCAACACAGATCATGGAAATTCTTGGTATTTTCAAAATCTCATAACTATATATGTTTGATCTAAAACCTACTCATGTTATTTATCATCATGATATGGAATTAGAAATGAATGGTTCCTTTATAAAAGAACTTATTTTTACTGTTCAACAAATAATTAAAAATTGTGATGGTGATTCATTCCATGTAAATATTAGGACTTCATCATGGTTATTATTTATAAGAGATAAGGTAACATGATTCAAAATTGAGAAGCCAATGGTTGAGATTATTATATTTTTAAGAAAATAAATGATTATTAAGAATGGGAAAAATTTGGTATGATATGTGAAAAGATTCAAATAATTTATTATATTTATCATCCAAAATATTATAATTTTATATTACTTTGATGGAAAATATTTGAGTTGGAAGGATAATTAGAGACTATTTGGAGGATAGGGGTGGGGGGGAAGGGGTACCCAAAGTTTTGTTGGAGCACTGAGAACACATTGATTTGGTACTAGGTACTATGTTTACCAAGCTGGGGTACAATGCCTAATTTAGGACCATAGATTCCAATTTTACTTTTACAAGGTAACCAGTAGGATATTGGTACTTTTTCCCTTGAAATTTATGTGAGAATTTGTCTTTTTACACAAAATAAAATCATCCCTTAATACCAAAACAAATATTATCACCTTCATCTATGATAATTTTTTACTATTAATATATCTTAAAAATAATACCCTTCATATCCATTTACCTATTCTATTATATTTAAACACATACCTTTTCAACTATACATGGTATTATTGCTTCAATGAAGATAAGATAGGGGTTCCCTTCTTTTATAAAATTCCATGTTCACTATGATTATATGATGATGTAGACCATTATTCCATTATAGGATGATTATTTTGTCCCATAATTGGATTTATCCTCCTATAATTTATAAAATGTGGTTTCAATCAAAAATCTTAATGATTATTCAATCCATTAGTGGTGTGATATCATCTATTTTAATAATTAGGTCTCGCGTTCTCATATCATAATTACTATGATAATCATCTCCTTTTATCATATTATTATAGTGTGAAATTTTCAATATAAATGAACTAGCATGAGGGGTACCTATAAAATGGTTCATAAGAAAATTTAATACGATCATTTACATAATGAAAAATGATTAATTGGTTGTCATATTCGACAATAGTTTCATTATTCATATGATAACTCCCATCTGTAGGCACTTACAATCAAATGATAAGTAAGTTATGTAATGATAATTTCTGTTTATCCTAAGCTAATTAATTATGTGTTATATGGTTTCCATATATTGTAATTCAATTCTCATCATGGTCTATTAAATTAATTTCCAATATAGATATTCTAAAATGTTCAATCATTGGGGTTAATTTCATAAATTATCTTGGTTTTAATTGTTATTTAAATGTTATGTTCCATAATTAATTGTTTTTATTTTTACATGATCATGTTTTTTAAAATCATATTTAATTATATATTATAATTATATCCTTTTTTGTTTTATTTCATGTTATGTTATTGATCCATCCTTTAGGGGTGTTCACTCAGGACATTTGAGAAGATATCTAATTGAAATTCAATATATATATATATAAATGAAATTTTCATCTATCATAGAATTGGTGGCTCATAAATGGGAAAGAAAATGAATATGTATATGATTATTCGGGAATTCAAACATTCATTCTATCCTATAAAAACAGGTTCATATAAATTAATGATGATTTTTATACATTATCTCTCTAAGATGGGACATGTGTTCTACCATGTGAGAGTGATTTTTATATTGTTCCTCCAAGGGAATATGATTATAGTCATAGAAACAATGATATATATATATTATAATAATTTTTTGTGTATATATGTCATATATATAGGTACTATATGATTGATTGGTACCTTATAAGGAGCATGCTTCAAAGCATGTTTGGGTTTTTTGATTAAAAATATCTATCAAATCTTAAATAGTCATCATTATTTTCTTATTAAATATAATATAAAATTAATCACTATATATATTGGAAAAACATGTTTACATTTTTATCAAGTTCATTATTTGATATCAATCCATATAATTTTGACATACCCTATATATACTATATTTTTTTACACACATGGATTTACGATACACGTACTAAGATCTTCTAGTAACTTACACATGGTGAATTTTTTCTACAACCTATATGGGATCCATCATAATCCATGTATGCATTTTTTATCACATAAGATAATGATAACCACTTGTATATGGGATTTGAGCATACCATATAATGTGTGGTCATCATTCATTGATTTTGGAGTCAAGTTAATCCTTTTTGTTGTCTTTTTGGACTAATGGTTTTGTTATAGTAGGGTTCCGTGAGTTACATTTTAGTCGATTAGGATCATTGTGTGTTTATATTTTGTACCCTAATATTGCTGAATGAATATGTATAATTTTTATTTGTTTAGTTTCAATATATTTATATAAATCATGTAACTTTTAGACAGTGGATTTTTGTACATTCATTTCATTATAGTTTTGGAACGTATTTTGATCATGTCGATAATGTGTTTTTTTCAACAATATATAATAATTTTATTAAAAATAGGTAGACTGTTGAGAACAATACTCTCTCTTTATGATGATTTTGATGCTCACAAATACCCTTAATTTGTTTCTAATGATTTTATTTTTTATATATATTTCTGGAATTTAATTTTTATTTTTTTATTTCTAGAAGAAATATTTAAGTTCTTGAACAACAATATTTAATTTCTAATGTATTCGAATAAGAGTTTTCTGGAAACTCTATTCATTCTCTACATATTCGGGTATTTCACAAGCATGTTCTGGAATCACTGTTCATAACCGACGTGGAGAAACGTAGCATAAGGATGGAATGTGGTGTATAATTTATGACTTATCCAAAAAGTGTGGTTAATAAACCATACGATATTGGAAAAGTATGGAAGAGGAATCCTACGTTAGGAAGGTGCCCTAAGTTTGGGATATTAGAAAAGTATGGACGGTGAACCATATGTAAGTGTTAAACGTTACATTTGTTTCTCAAAATTATGGTTTATAAACCTTACTTTTGTAAACAACCATACGTTTCTTAGAAAAGTATGGATCATGTACCTTTCATTTGAAGATTTTAAATGTATGAATCATTTATCATACATATGAAAGTTGAAGAGAAAAGTATGGATGACGAACCCTACATTTTTTATCATCCCAATGTTTTTCTTCAACCTTAAATTTGTGATAAACCATACGTTTAAGATCTATATTACATTGAGAGGATTCATACTGTACAACTCAACATTATGTTTAGCATTGGAGAGTTTAATGTTGACATTATTATTATTCAACGATCTACAACTGAATTATCAGGCTGATTTTAAGCCGGATTAAAATCTCATTTTAAATCTCGTCTTTGAGGAGTTCAAATCCATTTAGGGATCTAATTAAAAGTTTATTTTCATGGAAAATTACAAGAAGAATTTTGAATACTCTGTAAATTCAAATTTATGAATTATGGATGTAAAATGGTGAAGATTGTTGATATGATTCTTGTAAAGGATGTATTCGTTACATCCTTTTTCTGGTGTGTGTGAGTACGAACTGCATATAGTGATCATGTACACAAGAGCAGATACCTCTATCAAAATATGAGATATATTGTACGTCATTTAAAAGTGACAAAAAAGAATATAGTCAATTACGATCTACATTTCTATTTATTACGAAGAGCGATAAAAGATCTATTTGTTAAAGAAAAAGATACATGGCAGAAGATTCAATTATTTGACATTGAAGATAAATTGTGAATCTTCCGCTGCTGAGGTTGATATTTATATTTCTATATCTACTGAAACGAGATCAACATAGAATGAATCATTCATGAAGATCATTCGTTCTGAATACGATGATCCATTTACTGTCAATTTTATTCTATTGCAATTGGGAAGATCAATTGGGTGAGTATTTTTAATGGTCAAATACTTTTTATCTTGAGTGACCAGCTTCTCGTTCTATGTTATGTAGGTTCTATGATTGAACCAGATGGATGTGTTTTGCCTTAGATTGTAAAGGGTCCAACAACCTGCACTCAGTTGTTGAATGGTCTTTTGAGGAGAGGACCAGATACTAAAAATCTCTAAACTCATAGAGTAGAGCATTGGTAGAGTGGACTATGGGCCTTCTGTTCAGCGAACCACTATATATCGTGTGTCCCTAAATTTTATATTTCTACTACATTAATCGATCTAATTAATGATAAAGGAAAGAACATGATCTCACGAAGATTTTTGAAAACACAATTCACCACCCTGTTGTGTATGTTTAGTATAATCCAATCCCACAATTGGTATCAGAGGCTGATCATTCTGATAAAGCGTTATCAAGGAAAAAGTGATTATACACCGAGCAAGATGACTGAATCAAGAGTGGGAATTTACATCCTTAGAGCACTATACATCAATGGAGAAAACTATGGGTGAGGGATGCCATGAATGATTGTATATTTGAAAAAATTTGGATACAGAGTATACTCTATGATTCATACTCCATATGAAGTACCAGAAAAACCTGAAAGATGGAGTGAATCCACAAAAGAAGAATATGATATTAACTCGAAGGCAATGAATGAAATCATATATGATCTAGGACCTGATGAATTTAACAGCGTATTTTAATGTCCAACAACATATGAGATGTGGAAAACAATTGTTGTTACTTATTAAGGAACTAACAATATCAGGGAAATGAGATACACTACTATTAAGCTTAAATTTGATACATTCAAAATTGTTGAAGGTGAATTTCATACTAAAAATAATGAAAGGTTGATAGATATTTTCAACAATATAACAACTTTGGGAGACCCAATCAAATACTCAGATCATGTTTTGAAAGTACTGAGAGTACTACCTACTAAATGGAATGGAATCTCTGCTGAAATCAGATAATAAACACATGTGAAAGACTTAAACATGAAAGATCTGATTGAAACACTTATGATGTATGAATCAGAGATAAAAGATGAAGAAAATGAGCATAAGGTTTAGATCCAGAGAGAAGACTCTGCCTCCAAAGCTTCATCTCAAGGGAAAAGAAAAAATCTAGAGAAAAAAAGAAGTAAAGGTGATATGAGAAAGTTCTGATTCATCATGTTATCATATAGAACTACCTCAACTAGACATAAATGTTTAGTAAATTCTATAGAAAGAATAAAGGATTCAGAAAATCCTTAAAAAATGATGGCATCGTAGTCAGATGTTATGAGTGAAATAAAATGGATCACATCAGACCTGACTGTCCAATGTGAAAAGAAGAAAAGAATAATAAGTTCTTCAAAATGAATGATTATGAGCAAAAATACAAGAAAGCAATGAAAGCTAGATGGACTATGTCTGAATACTCCAGCAGCTCTAAAAAATGAGATTCAGAGAAGGAAGATGTAAATCTGAAAGCAAACATGAGTTTTATGGTAGAAATATATGTGGTACAATATAATTATTCTTCGGACTCTAGTTCTAAATCTAGTTACTCTAATGAAAAACATACTTCCTACTACAATATTATTGATGAAAAATATTATTCTCTATTTAAGAAGCATAAGTCTTCATAGAACATTCATAAGACTATTTCTGTAGAAAGAGATACAATGCTGAAACAAAGTAAGGAGGTAATTGTAATGTTTATCTCAATTAACACTAAAAATACATATTATGAATCCAAGATAAAATATTGCATACTGAAGTGGAAAATTATTAAAATGATTCCCTTTTTTAGCTAAAATAGACAATACGTTGATTTAAATAATTTGAAAAAATGTAATTAAAAAGGAAATATTTGGAATTGGTAGTAAATTTGAAAACCCTAAGCTGTACAAGAATTTTTTTTATTCCATGTACAATAAGATTAAATTGTAATTACTGTGGAACAAGGGGACATATTTATAAAAAACATTTCTTATTACACCCAAAATAAGTGGTATTTAGAATTCTTTTGTAACAATTAATTTATTTGACTCTTATGAAATTAGAAAATCAAAGCATGACTGGATTCCCAGATCATTGCTAGAAAACTGCCATGGACACAAAAAAATATGGGTACCAAAGAAAATTATGTAAATGCCTTTGCAGGGAGCTGGTCACAAAAGATAAAAGGTCATATAGTATATGGACAGTAGATACTCAAGGCATATGAGTGGAAACTAGTCTTATTTCCCTACACAAACTCAAAAATATGGTGGACTTGTCACTTTTTGTGGCAATTCCAAAGGGAAGATCATTGGTATTGGAATAGTTGGAGATCAAGAAGTAGTATCATTTATCAAAGTAATTTATGTACAAGTATTGAAACACAATATTATAAGTATCTCTCATCTATGTGATGATGGTTATGCTGTTGATTTTTCTAAAATTTTTGTTCTATTTTCAAAAATAATCTCATTAAATTTAGAGAACCTTGAAATGACAATGTGTATACCCTAGATTTAAATTCATTGTGTAAAAAACATGTAAACTTCTTAACTACTAAATTGATTGAATCTTGGATCTAGAAAACTAGACATGGACATTGAAATGTATATGTTTTACTTAAATTATATAAGAAACAATTAGATTTTGATTTTCCCAGTCTTAGATTTGAAATTGACAGATTTTGTGATGTATGTCAACTTGGAAATCAACACAACTCATCATTCAAATATTTTAACAAAATTGCTACATCTAAACCTCTATAACTTATCAATATAGATTTCCAGACGTTTAAGAGTATCAAGCTTGGATGGTAAATTATATGTATATATACTGGTTGATGACTATTCTAGATATACATGGATTTTCCTTTTAAAAATTAAAAATTAATCTATTACATTATTTTAATGTTTTTGTAAATATGTTAAAAATGAAAAAGGTTTTATAATAATTTCATTATGAAGTGATCATTGTGGAGAATTTGAGAATCTAGAATTAAATTCCTTTGGCTCAGATATGGGAATAAAACACACCTTATTTGCACCAAGAACTCTTCAACAAAATGGAATTGTTGAAACAATAAATAGGACTATTCAAGAAATGGCTTGGACTATGATAAATGAATACAATATTCATACCTATTTTTGGGAAGAAGTGGTAAGAAGAACGTGGTATATAATGAATAGAGTTTTAATTAGACCAATTTTAAAAATACACCATATGAACTTTGTAATAATAGAAAACCTAATGTAAATTACATTAAAGCATTTGGATAAAGGGTTTACACCTTGAACACCAAGCACACTCTTGGTACGTTCGATCAAAAATTTGATGAAGGAATTTTATAAGGATATTCATCTACCTCAAAATATTATAAAATTTTGAATAACAAGTGAAGGATTTATGAAGAATCAGATCATGTGAAACTTGAGGAATCAGATCTCATTGATTAAAGCACATATCATATGGATGAATCAGACTCTAATGATATCATAATACGTGAGAACTTGAAATTGATTTTGAAAAAGATATAAATTTAATTTATTCTAGTACATAAGAACTTGACACTGAAGAACCCATAAGAGTGATACCTAGACAATCAATGACCCTATAGAATCACACATTAGATAATATAATTGGTGCCTTAGACACAAGAATAAAAACTAGATGAAATATGGGAAATCATGTAGATTTTTTTCCTTTCTCTCCAAACTAGAACATAAGACAATAGTAGAAGCTCTGGATGATGAATGATGGATGATAGAAATGCAATAAAAATTAAACCAATTCCTGAGAAATGAAGTCAGGGAATTTGTTGAAAGACCACAATACTATCCAGTGATAGGAACAAAATGGGTCCTTAGAAACAAAAAAAATGATCAAGGAATAATAACTAGAAATAATGATATACTTGTAGAAAAATGATATAATCAGAAAGAAGGTATCCACTATGATGAGACCTTTTCACCTATATTTGGGTTATAATTCATTAGAATTCACATAGCATATGCATATCATATGAATTTTAAATTATTTTAGATGGATGATAACTATTCTTTTTTAAATGGTTATTTGAAGGATGATGTTTATGTTGAGCAACCTCTTGGTTTTGGAAATTTACAAAAACCAAATTCTTTTTTTTAAACTTACTAAATACCATTATATCTTTAAATAAGAACCTAGTGCTTGGTATGAATGATAATGCTCTTTTATTTTGGAAAATTATTTTACTATTGGAATGGAAGATCTTACACTATTTAAGAAAACTGAAAAATCTACTATTTTATTGGTGAAAAATTATGATGATGATGTAATTTTTGGGTCAACTAATAAATCCCTTTGTCATGAGTTTTAAAATATAATTCAAAATGAATTTGAAATAAGCATGATGGGAGAATAAAATTTCTATTTAGGACATAATATTTATCAAATAAACGATGGAAATTTTTTAAAACAAAAAAAATACATTACTAATTTACTAAAGAAATTTGGACTTGGAAACATCAAGTCATATAAAACTCTTATGTGTACTAATATAAAACATAATTTGGATGAATGTGGAAAATCAGTTGACAACAAGTTCTATAGAGGTATGATTGGTAGTTTATTATATCTTACTGCTAGAAGGACATATATAATTTATTTAGTAGGTCATTGTGAAAGATTTCAATCAAATCCTAATGAATCCCATTTAACTTCTGTTAAAATAATTTTTAGATATATTAAAGGAAATACTGTTCAATCTATTCTTTATAAAAAAATGTATGATTTTAATTTAATTTCATATTCAAGTGCAGAATTTTGGTGTTATAGATTAGATAGGAAAATCACTTCATGTACTTGCCACATTTTAGGAAAATCTATAGTGTCATGGTCATGTGAGAAACAAAATTTAGTTACCCTATCAACAGCTGTGGCAGAATATGTTTCCGCTAGCAGTTGTTAGGCACAAGTGTTATGGAAGAAAAACACTGTTATGGATTTTTGACTAAATTTAAAAGTACGCCTATTTTATGTGATAATACTAGTGCTATAAATATTGAAAAAAATCTATTAGTCATTCAATGAGTAAGGATATTGATATCAGACATCATTTTCTAAGAGATCATATTCTGAAAAAGGATATATATTTGGAATTTGTATGTAAAGATATTCAATTAGTAGATATTTTTACTAAACCACTTCCCACAACAAGGTTTGATTTTATTAAGGGGGAGATATGATTATTTAATTTTAAATAACAATTTATTTTGAAATTTAATTATTTTAATACTGTTTAAAATAAATTATTTTTTTTGTATTTCAAACAGAATATGTTTTTTTCACTCACAATCAATTTATATATGTTTTTAAAATCTATGTAATGATTATTTATAACACGAGAATCAAGGCTGTCAGAACCTTTTGAATTCTGAACCGTTTCATTTCCACCAAAACCCTGTCAACTTGAAAAACTGCACTGCCTCTTGTCAGCCCAAATCCATGAGCCTATGAAACCCTAACGTTCAAACATTGATATATTTTCACAAAAATGTCATAGACTAATAGAGATGATGAGGTGGAGACCAGTAATTCCACGAAATAACACTCAATAAGAAGGTAAATCCTACAAGTATTGTTGATTGATTTAGAATGGAAATTTTAGATGAACATGTTTTTAAAACATGCCATGTCATTTCAGAATCTCGAACAGACCATAAATAGTGAGAGTAAAAAATTCTTGTATAAAGGAGAGCTTCAATATTTCATTAAATCTATTCAATTTAGTTTTGGATATGTTTATAAAACCATGATGGATAAGATAATGGTTAGATATTTTTCAATATCTTCACCTGAAATTAGTCAGATATTGAACTACCCTCATGGGGGAGTGTTTAATTTGGATTTGATAATTATAGGAAATTTTTTGTGTAAATCTGAATAAATTAAGACATTTCTGTTTGGCTCTACTAATATAAAGAATATGTTAGTTAATGATTTGGAACCAGATCAGAAGAATCTTTTTAAATTTGTACAAATAGGGATAGCACCTAGAATGTCAGAGATAGAAAAGATATTGTATCCTGACATGTACATAATGTATCTTATGATTAGTGATGTGAAATTAAAATTTCAAATGTACAACATGAGGTAATAGAATTACTGCTGTCGAAGTGATGTTAGATTTAATTTATACCCTTTTGTTAGATTCATTTCAAAACTCTTGTTCAATAAAGACATAGTGATACTGGTTGTTACTAGAAAATGTTTTCACCACAGTAATGTTTTTAAGGATAGTAAATTATGAAAAATGGGTTATATTTGGAGTATAGTGAAAGGAAAAATCTTACCAGTAGGATTTGATGAATAATTATAAGAATAGAGAGATCAAGATCTGCTTGAAAAGTCAATGGAATGACAATCTACATCCAGAGATAGATCCATTTCTAGAACATTATGTTTTGAAGTTAAGAGTGTTATAGGGGATATAAGTCAAGAAATACATCAAGTAAAAAAAAGTGATGCTACTACTCATGAAGAGCAAGTTTAAAATGTTTTAACTACTCATGATTTATTGAGTTACTGTTTTGTAAGAGAATATGGTGTTGAAAAATCAATGGTTGTTGATATTGATATTTCGGAACAAATGTAAGAACCTCAAAATTAATATAAAATTCAAGTAGATGTTGATGGAGAGACTCAGGAATAGGATGTGGCTATTACAAAAGATGAACCTGAAAGATTCAGAGTTAAATGAGATGAACTAGAACCTGCAGTTGCAATTGAAAAAGAGGCACTACCTTGAGTAGATGTGACCAATACTCAATTAGATGAAGATGAAATTATTCAAGATAATCAAATAGAAGAATGTATTATTTATATACATGATGAAAACCCTACAGGTGTGGAAACAGAAGTTCATTAAGAGAATATTTCGGTGGAAGAGCCTACAAAACAATCAAAGGACAAATCTGTGGACCAACCAGTTAGAGAATATAAGGAGAAAGAACATGTTGAATCGTTACACCTATTGTTAGTACAACACATTCAATATTAAAATGAGAATCAATCAAAATATAACTCTGAATCGGAATAAGAGGAAGTTGATGAAATATACATGGATTTGCAGAGAGTGGAACAAGAGAATGATGCTCTGTGGAGAGCCCTAGTAAACGAAAAATTAAACTTTTAGAGGCTAGAGAATAGTATACTTTCAATGCAAGAAGTTGAAATTTTTAAGAAGGATATGAAGAATGTGGTTGAAAAATTAATGTCTGATATGGTTATGAAGTTATATTTTTCAGATCTCAAATTATTTATGGAGGAAATGTTGCCGTCTGTCAGGATCAATGTGGCTAGTGGTTCAGGTACTTCAATTGATTTGAATAGAAGATTTCAGGAAATAACTACTCTCTTAGTTTATATGAATGATATGATTCATGATTTTCAAGGAAAAGTGCTCCTCTTTCAGTGCTTCTAGACAATAAAAAGTTTTTAGTTAACCAGCTGGCCTCAAATGAACAAGGAATCAGATATGCCCTAGATAATTTAACAGAGATGTTGTCTTTATTTTTGGAGAAGGATTAATTCTTAATCGAGTTTTTTAGATTCAACAAAATTGAAGGCATTCATGTGACCCAAGAGAATAGGGATCAGGTTTTTATGCTTGGTGATGGAAGGATGATGAGACTAAGGGAGAATCTATCAGAAATCAAGTAAGTAGTTCAGAGTAGATAGACCCTATCTAACCCAGAACAACCCTTGATTCATGTATTTATCAATTTTGTACTACTAAATATTTTCATTGAAAATCAGTTTCATTATATATTTGTTTGTTTTACTATCTTCTATTATATATTCAAGAAATCTAGATTCAGTCATTGATAAACAGTTAGATATAGCATTAACTTATGTTCAGTGCTACATTAAATGTGTTTTATTCCATAATCTATAATTATTTTTTATAAAACAGAAGGGGGAGAAATTGGATAAACAAAAAAATTTATATTTTAACCATTTCAAATATTATGTTTTATCATAATCATTTAAAAGGGGAGAAATTGAGTAAATTCTAATATTGTATTTATCTTTTCAAAATTCAAAACAAGATGTAATTAATTTTTTAAGTTAATTTCATTGGTTATTTTATGGTTTTTGTGATCATCAAAAAGGATGAGACTGTAGAGAAAATGTTTTTTTCAATAATACATAATATATTTATTAAAAAGTAGGAGATTGTTGAGAACAATACTCTATCTCTTTATGATTATTATGTTACTCACAAATACCCTTAATAGTTTTCCAATGATTTTATTTTTTAAGTATATTTTAGGAATTTATTATTCATTATTTATTTATATAAGAATTATTTACGTTCATTAACAAAGAGATTTAATTGCTAAAGTATTCGTATTATATAGTCATAGAAACACTAATCATGCTCTACATATTTGGGAATTGATTAGGCGAGTTATATAATAATTTTTCATACAATACATGGAGAAACATAGTGTAAGGATGAAATGTGATGTGTACATTATGAGTTATCAGAAAATTATTTTTAATCAACCATACATTATCAAAAAAAGTATAGAAGAGGAACCCTACATTAGGAAGTAACCCTACATTTGGGATATTCGAAATGTATTGAAGGAGAACCAGATGTAGGTTTTAAATGTTACGTTTTTTCTCAAATGCATGTAGACTCATCCTTACTTTTGTAAAAAACCATTTATTTCATAGAAAATTATGGATCATGTTCATTTCAATTGGATGATTATAAAATTATGGATCATTTATCATACATTTTAATGTTGAAGAGAGAAACATGAATGTCAAACAATACATCTAGGATCCACCTTACATTTGTCATCAACCCTACGTTTGTGATTAACACTACATTGGTGATCAACCATACGTTTATGATCTATGATACGTTAAGAGGAAAAATATTGTACAACTAAACCATATGTTTGGCGTCAGACAGTTTAATGTTGATATTATTATTATTCAATGGTCTGCAAGCGAATTATCAGGCTGATTTTATACGAGATTAAAAGCTGATTTTAAAGCGTGTCTTTGACATGTTCAGAGCAATTTATGGATCGAATTAAAAGGTTATTTTCATGGAGAATTAAAAGGATATTTATAGCTACTCTGTAAATTAAAATGTTTGAATTACGCGACAAAAAAGCGAAGATTCTGGATCATATTTTTGCACAAGAAGTATTTTTTATATATTCTTTTGGGTGTGTGTGAGTACGAACTGCATATACTAATCAAGAACACAACATAAGATACATCTATTTAAATATGAGATTTTTTGTAAGTCATTTAGAAGATACAAAAAAACAGAGTCAATCATGATTTACATTTTTATTGATTACCATGTGCGATAAAAGTTCTATTTGTTAAAGAAAAAGATACACTATAGAAGATTCAATTATTTGACATTGAAGATCAATTGTGAATCTTCTACTACTGAAGTTCAGATTTATATTTCTATATCTAGTAAAACATGATCAACTCAGAACAACTCTTTCATGAAGATCATTAATTTTGAAGACGATGATCTATTTACTGTCAATTGAATTCTTTTGCAACTGTGAAGAACAATCGGGATAGTATATTCAAAGAAAAAATACTTTTTATCTTGAGTGACCCACTTCTCGTACTAAGATGTGTAGGTTCTATGATTGAACCCGAATTTTGTGTTTTTCCATAGATTGTAAAGGTGTCAACTTCCTGCAGTCAGTTGTTAAACAGTCAGTTGAGATGAGGCCCATATTTTGAAAATCACCATGCTAATGGAGTAGAACGTTGGTAAAGTGGACTAGGGTCATTCTGTTCCCCGGACCAATATATATCTTGTGTCCCCACATTACATATTTCGGTTTCCTTAATCAATCTGATAAAAGATAAATGATAGAACACGACCTCATCAATATTTTTTAAAATAAACAATTACCCTCCACTCTTGTGTGTATTTAGTATAATATGGTCCAATAGATCGGGTAGCCTAACAATGATGTGTTACTCTGCAACATGGTTGTGTAATGGTTACCAAAAACCAGAAAACCCTAATGGTCATGAAAAATTTATAATTAGACCTCATATTTACTATTCACCTAAAGGTTTTTTCATAATGAATTAAAAAATATCCATATTTTATATCAATAATACCATATCATTTACACAAGTATATTATGATCAAGTAGTTCTTTGGTGTCTCAGTGCAATCTAACATGCATCGATTCTTATATCTAATTTAGGGTAGAACTACTACAACTTTTAGTGATGTTAAATTTTGGAGAATGTTTCAGTCTAATATATCCATAATTTATATGTGCTAATATCATATGCAAATTTTCAAGTGGTTGGTATTTTGAATTTATATGAAAGATATTTAATAGAATAATTTCTTCATGGGTAGTGTTTCTCACTGGGGATCCCTAGTTTAGTTCATGAATAAGGTTAATAGAATCCCGAGGTTGTTTTTAGACAATGGGAGCTAGAAAAATGTTATGGTGAATAATTGGTACCATCTTCTATGGATTGAGGACATATTAAAATAGTTAAAAAAATCTAGATGGATTTTAATGAGAGATTAGTGGTATGAACATAATTATAAGAGGGTAAAGAATAAATATATTATAATGAGTACAACCATGTTTAATTATTACTACATTGTGTATGTGTTAATATTATTCATTAACGAGAAATCACAAATTTGTTTTATGTGATTGATGAATTCAATTTATCAGTTGTTCTTATATTAGTTTGTGGTAGTTTTGATCAGTGATTTCCTTACGTATATAGGGTCAAAATTTGATTGTGATGATTATTTTCGTAAATTTATAAATTATTCTATCTTGATATCAGTTGTAAGTAAATATAACAAAATGATGTTATAGTGATTATGGATTATTTACATTGATAGGCCATATCTTAATAAAGAGTGGTTATTAATCCTTTGATTGTTCAATATGTTTTCTATTTGGTGGATCCTAAGATAGTTTTTGAGGATTATAGTGTATTTTCAATTATATACTATAATAATTGGCTTGTTTTTAACTTTTATCATGTTGTAAAACCATTGGTATCCTTAAAAATTAGAATGAATGTTATTGAAAGAGTGATTAGTTCAAATTAATTTTTTAATAGCTTAAGATGATGTTGATCGGTGCTCTATTTATTTACTCTCATAAATAGGCAATCATGTACAACAATTTATGGTATTATTATCATCTAAATAAATTTTTATATATAGATTTTAGATGGATATATTCTCTCATATAACATATCAATTTCATCATTATTAATATAAAAACACCATATATTATATTAGCTTTGTGGAAGTTGTGTTTTATATTATGTCATGAAGGTATTACCTAGTGTTTCAGTCTTTTATCTTCATAATATATCATATGATATTTGGATTCAATTTATATTTGGGATATATAACTTTCTATTAGTAGAGGTGAATCAATATTTTCTACAAAGTTATTACTTTAGGATCACCAATACCTGGGGACATGAAATATGGTTTTTGGTGTGATAAGATGAAAGTGTCATGGTGGTGTTGTTAATACAACCTGAGATGAATATAACATGATGGGGGATCATAGAAAATTTTATCTCTATGTAATGTAAGTTATACATTAAATTTTCCTATATCATATAATAGTGTAATTATATTTATTGCCACTTGGCGAGGACCCTCAAATGGGGGACATTTTGTTATAGGATCGAATGGATCATCACCATTATAGAAAGTCTCCTAAGAGATATTTGGATCATGAAAAAATATAGTGTAATTTTGTTATAGTTTTGACATATTAATTGTTAGTAGTGGTTGACTATGAGTTTCAAAGGATAATCATTATAGTATATTATTTTCATTCTAAAATGTACCATGCATTGACGACTCCATTCATTTATTCTGTGATATAGTAATAACATTCAAGGGTTTTCAAATTTTTAATAGTGTTTTGGTTGGTTAAATATTATTATCATGTTTATATTGGTCTCTAACACCTAGCAGATAATATTTAGATGATGTGTGAAGAAAATTTCATTTATTTATTGATAGATTTGTATCCACCCCAAGGAATATTCTATGATATCTAGGATACTTTTGATTAACTAAGGATGTGAATAATTTCATGTAAATAATATTCAACTTTTGTGGATGCTTCATTATCGATATATATAGTGGAGTGTGTGAGACTTATAATGATTTTGAGAATGATCATCTCAGAAAACAATCCATTAGTTCCCTCTAGACTATAAAATGGCACAAAATGATATTTTTTCACATAATTATTTCATTTAACTATTTTTATCTATATATTAATTGTTAAACCAAGTGGATAATCAAGATGTGTGAAGGTATTTTTTCATGAATTAATGTTGTTTTTGTTTTTAGGGGATGAATTTACATTTGGTTATGTTCTCATAAAATAATATTAATTAGACATCGATTCATGTGGCTATGTTTAATATGTTGTTTGGGTATCCATATAGATCTTCATTATGTTTGGAGAAAATTAAGGAGTCATTAATTATTTGAACTAATTCAGTGAAAATAACTATTAGTACAATTTGTAGGTTTATTTAGTATAGGAAGATTCTTACTATGGTCAAAAGTCATAAACACGATAATAATTAATAACTATGTTGTTTGATGTTATTGTCATGTATTCTTATAGATTTACCCCAATTATAGGCGGAAGAATAATTTAAAAGTTATTGGAATATATCTACAGTTTGTTAGGTAATAATACTAAATGAAGTGTATTAGTATGGTTTTTTATATGTTATATGTTCTTCTATTGATGGATCAAATCTATTATCTTTTCTATGGGTATCATGTTCATAGCTATGACTCCTTTTTCATTAAATAAGATAATTTGGATTCTGAAAATGGTGTTCCATTTGTGGATTTTTCTCTACCTACTTAGGATCATTATGATATTTTTTTCATCCTGGAATATTTACTTTATTTCATTTATTTTGGAGGCATAGTGTTTTGGAAGATTGTTGGTAATAAACTGAGTCATAGATATGTTCTAAATATCCTATCCTGTTTTGAATATTTTTATAGGGATTTTGAAATGTTTTTTCTATATAGTTCTAATTGATGTGGTCTTTTAATATGTTCTTGAATTTTTATTATATTACTTATATAAATTTATAATTAATTTATAGGTATCTCAGAATTTATTGGATTTAATAAATATTTATTTCTCATTTCATATTGAGTTATGATTATGGGGGATGAGAACTATTTAAAAGGTATCAAATGTTGTGTCATTTAATTATTTAGTTCCATTAAACTGGGTATTTAAGGAGTTGAATGGGTCTAGAGGACATATTAATGATTTATGAGATTAAATTATAATTTTATTTGAAATTTTATCAATGGTAAATTATCACACCATATCTAATAGTGTTTTTCCATGATTGGTTATCAGGTGGAGAATAGTTTTCATGGTTTGGAGTCATGTTCCATCAAGAGGTGTTTTGATGGGATATATAAATTAATTCCTAAAATTGAATATAAATTATTAATGTCATAGGTTTTTTTCATTACAATGTAGATTCATGTATTATTGTATAAATTATTATGTAATTCAAGTATTCCTTCAGAAATAATTTTACTGTTTCTCTATTTTAGATAGTTTATATATATTTGTTTTTCTTTTATTGTGGTTTTGGTATGGGTATATCTATTTTTATATAGATATTTTTTATTTCTTCAATTAATACGTATTTATTATGAAATACAATGATATGTTTTAAAATAAAATAGGAAATGTTTTTTCATATAGATTCTGAAATGGTTTTGGCTTCTATGATTTTAAGAGAGCGTGTTTTGATTATCATATTGCATCAACATTGAACCTGGACACCCTGTGTCATGCCGTAATGTAATATTTAAAATATTCAAATATAAATTTTATTTATTACTAGAATTATATTCAATTCCGTAAACAATTTATAAACATTATGTTCATTTTAGTTCAATTTAGATTCTTTTTATCTCATTGATGGAATCATCATTTTGCTTAAATATTTTGATCGTTCATGATACATGGATCAAATTATTTTTTGTTCCATTGTTCATATATTATTTATTATTATTGGAAATGGTTTTTAATTACATTTGGCCTAGATTTTTTATTAATAACGATCTTTATGGGGGTTGTTATGATTGGGGGTTTTTGGGAAATAATTATTCCTTGGGAGTTTTTAAAATTATTTCATTATATTAATTTATTATTATTATTGAATATCGATTTTGGGTAATGTATGTAATCATATACAATTTACTTATTATTTTACAATTTAATTACTAAAATTCATTATCTTTGGACATTGATTTCATGTTGGTTTAATGAATATAATAATATAGTTTTACATAAACAAAGGTAATTATGTTATCATGATTCATTTACCTATTTTAAATTTATATTTATGTATATTGATTCATTATAGGGGTAGATTAATGAATGGAATGATATTATTAAATATTTTTATATTCCTATATTGAAATGTTGTTGAGATTGTGTAAACAACATAAAAATAACAATTACTAGAATAAATAGGAAAATATAATATTTCATTTGTTATCAATAATATTTTTAATGGTTAATGTGGTTGTGTGGTCTAGTTTCCTAGAATATGAAAAATTAATCCTCATATATAAATGTTTTTTATATAATATGACAATGTGAAAATTTTTGATATAGTTATTAAATGAAATAATATCTAGATTATTGGGTTTTGAGAAATTAGTGTATAACCGGTTAAATTTAAATATATATTTCAAATGTTGACATGTATATAATTAATTGTTAATTTAAAATATAACATTTATTGAAATTATGATATTTAAACTAGAATTTAATTGATAATATTGGGGAGTGTCTGGGTTTTATAGTTGTTGTGTGTTGATGGTGGGATAGTTTGTATTATTATTGTGGGTGGTAGTGGTTTTTTATGTTGGATGGCAGTGATAAAGCCATTGTTATAAGAAAAAGTAATGAAATTATTTTATATAATGGTTTTACCGAATGATGGTAATTTTTTATATAATATTTATTGTATTCTATTTTATTACATACACAACACCTCCAATTTTGGGTAATTCCATTGATGGTAATATTATGTTTCGTAGTCTAAAAGAATTCTGAATATCTATGATAGATTTGATATAAATGGGTGAATACTAACCCTTCCACATTCTCTTCTAAACATAGTATAAACTATAGTAGTCATTGATTATGAAATTTTTAGACAACAACTAAATATTAGGATGATAATTCCCTTATGTGGTTGAGTGGATAAGGATTACCCTGTTTGGAGGGTATGAGGTTGATATCCATTATTAAGATGTTATTAGATGCAATGTTATATGTTATATGTGGGTCTAGTCATTTTTTAGAGATGTGATAAATGTGTATGGTGTTGACGTAATTTATTTTTTTTATTTGGTTGAGGCTATAATTTGGTTATTTATTGTGATGTTATTTTGATATAAATGGTATGGGTGTGTTGAGATGTACACCATTAAGGAGTATGGGAGAATAATTCAGTCGGATAGTGGTTCATGGTTGTTTATTTCTAAAATATTTCATTTTATTTTATATGACAATATTTTTTTTGTGTATTATGTTATTGACGATTGGTTGGGTTATGTAGAAAATTAACTAGTTTAAATTAAAAGTTTATTAATATATTTATTCACTATGTATTTTGAAAATTTACTACACATTTTCATGAGTGATTTTGGGATGATCATGTGAAGTATAACTATGTACTCTCCTTGTTATATATATGTCTTTTTTTATATTTAAAAGATGAATGATTATGTTATATTATATATATTTCTATGGTCATATATTTCTTTTCTACAAGTGATTTATTGAAAAAATCCACCTATATGTGAATTTTATACCCTTTATAATAGTTTCCAAATCCTGGCATTTTATTAAGATTATTTTTTGGAAACACTTAGACTCAAAACGTTTTTGATATTGGTCTTAGAGGGGATGGGTTGTAGCACTTATCATCCATGTTTTTTGAATGGTCAATCCTTTCACATGTCGCTTCTGGACACATAAATGTTTTTAAATTGTTGGTTTTCCATTACAAATGTAGTTGTTACGAATTATTCAGAAAAACATTATCCACATTTTTATCATAAAGACCCATTTTTCAATCATGATGCATGTAGTACCAAAATATATAGGCTTTCTTCCATGTAATTTCATAACACCTTCAATATCATTAAACATTTCATAAATAATTATTTTTTATCTAGATATAACAATTTGATAATTTAAATTGTTTAAATTAATATTATCTTTGATTCCATGTTTAATTCGCAACATCTAGTTAATATGAACAATGAAATTTTATATTAGATGAATACTAATCATTAGAAACTAAAAAATAATTATCAATTAAATTTAAAACATATAAAAATGTTCCATTTATTATTATTTAAAAAAAGTATTTCATTAAACCATTTTGAAAAAATCGGTAATCTATTTTATAGAAATAAAACAAATTCATCACAGGTAAAAGACTATTATAATAGGAAATATTTATATTTTTAAACTATTATTTCAATATTAAATTATTCACTAATTTATTTGTAATAAAATTAAAGACACTTAGTGTATAAAAAGTCATTTTCAATAAATGGTATTTTTATATATTTTGTTAAATAAATTAAGTAACTTAATATAGAAATTTTAAAATTTATTTTCTAAAAAATCCCATTTTTAATTTATAATGTCATGATTATATTTTGGTTAATTTTATATATTTTTTAAATAATTTTTTTTATGTGAGAAGATAAAAATATGTTTTTAATTAAAATTATAGAGTTTATAACTCCATTGCGATTTATGTGTAACTTAAAAACTCATAAATCATTTTTAATAATCATTTACAAATGAATTAGTATATTCATAACTTTTTCAATACTATTATAAAAATTGAAATTCAAATTGACAATCTTTTTTTATAAATTCTAATTAATGAAAAAAATTCCTTTCTCAATTAAATAAATATTATTTTATAAAATTTTTAATATTTGATTTATTTAAAAAAGAATTAATTTTTATTTATTAATATATATAAATTTATTTCATGGAAATCGATTAAAATTATACATTTTCTCTACACATTAATTTTAGTCTTAAGAATAAACTTTATTACAAATATTTTTTTCACATTATATATACTAATCATAAAATTAATACTCATAACTTGTATTATAATTATAAAAAAAATTCATATTTTAATTTAGTAGGAAAAAATTATAGAAAATGTTCAATTTTTTTAATTCATTAAACCTAAATAATGTAGGAAAAAATTTGATATAATGATAGAACCATAAATTTGTAACACTAAAAATTATATGAGTAAATATTGGATTTATCCATTGTAATAATTTGAAAATAATATCTTTTTAAAATAAATGTTACATGAAAAACCATAATAAATCCCATATTAAACTAAAAATATCACTTTTATGATAGTTTTCACTTTACTATATGGGGTAAATCCAAATTATCTATTATATCATATGATACCCCGGTGTCCACTTTTATTTTATGAAAAAAATCATTCCTACCTTTCTGATTTATATTCATTTAAAATATTATTAATATTTTAATTATACTAGTTTCATTGTGGAGATTAATTTTATATGAAATACTTTACAAAAATATTTCATTAAGGGAAAACTATTAATGTTAGGAGAAATTCATACATTCAAAAATAAATTGTAAAATAATTCTTACCTTGTACTAATTTATCTAATGAAAATGCATTAAATTTCACGAATCTATTTTCGTGAACAACTATACTTCATGGCCATAAAAATGAATATGAATGACAATACATTTGTTTAAAAACTATTTCATGGAAAAAATTTTATCCTTTAAAACACACATGAAACATGAAATTAATATTTTAAATACATTTTTCTTAGTAAAATGATTTGAAAAATAAATAATTTTCCCATAATTGGGGTTTTATGAAACGAAAATATAAATATGTGAAAATATAATATCCATTCAAAAAATCATAGTATTAATAAAATTAATTCTTTATTGATTAATTGAATTTTTAGTAAATTGTTTCTTATATAAAATCTTAATAATTCACTTATATAAACTAGATTTGAAATAATTCATAAATTCATAAAATGTATTTGTTTAGAATAAATATCGATCATATAATTACAATTAGAATATAGATGTATTATATTACTCGTTTTATTACATAGGTTTGGAAATTGATATACTTATTTTCTTTTAAAAAAAATTACCGTAACATCATAAGGGTTTTTAAAAAACATATATTTAATAAAAATAATTACCTATATATAAAATAGTATTATATTTTTTAATGTATATTTACAATAAAACATATAAATTATAATTTCATTTAAATAATTTTTTTTTTGAAATATATCTATAGAAACATTTCATTGAAAATTGATTTGTTTCAATAAATGGTTCTAATAAAACCATAAATTAAAAACATTAAAACAAATCAACCTAACCTGGAATTAAATAAAATAGAGTGAGCTAATAATGTGGAATTTTAAACTTCCAAAATATGAATTATTGTAACAATGTGTTAGTTCGATGATTACATCATAAGAGGATTTTCAGTTGAGTGGGAAGAAGTTATATATATATATATATATGATTTTAGGTGCATCAAATGAAAATGTAAAATTATTGGGGAAAAAGAAGTGATGATATATGTGGTAATATTTATGCTAAAATAATGCACATATCATTCTATAATGATCCACATGTGGTTATATTTTATGTAATCTTGTAAAATAAATAGGAAAAAGTGATAAAATTTAAAATTTATGATATAATTACATATATATACTGTCGTTGTGGTTGATAAACCAAAATGTTATTTGATTTTAATATATATAGTATATGTATATTTTTTCGTTAAATGAATTCTATTGAAGGATTTATTTGGATCTTGTAAAACGTCATCGGTGATATAGATGTTGATGTTTTCTATAGATGAGATAACATTTAAGGCCTTCGTTTGTTGGATTGAGGTAAAGAAACCTTTTAATGAAGAAAAAAACAATGATGGTAGGGATCTCAAGATTATTTTTTGGTCATATCAATAGTTATGTATTTCTTAGGAAAGGGATGTGTATGCAGATGATGAAAATTCAAACATAGTATCTAGGGGAGGGTGCCGATGTGTCGAAATATTGGATAGTTGAGTTGAATTGGATTTTTTTGTGGATGTCATAAGAGGATGTTTTTAAACATGTATGAACAGTTCAAGTAACCCCACGTCCCAAATAAAAAAATTATCTTCTATTTTTTGGTTTAAAATGTTATGCTCCTCAATATAGTTCTCAAGATAAAATTGGCGTTCTACACCCACACAACTAAAAAATGATCGTCATCATTTGAGCCTCTCTTTTGAGGTCTTTATCAAAAATCCAATGAACACACAATGTGAATTATGTTGGATCTGTAAACCAACTATGAATCCCAACATATTATGTAGGCTGTTACCACACCTAGCACCATGCTGGCTGGACTAGCTGACTACTGAGTGTGTTCAATCTTTTATCCCATAAATTTTTTTTTATGATGAATTATTTACATACATAGTTGACCAATTTTTTTTATAAATACTTTTTAATTATTATTATATTATTGAATTTGTGTAAAAAATATATTACATATATCTATCCACATATGTACTTATTTTTAATTTCATTTATTTAAAAATTATATTTATTAAATATATTTAAAAATTTACATTTTTAGTAATAATATTTTTTAACCATACTTTTTTTATAAACATTTAAAATCGAATTTTATTTTATAATCATATATTATCAAAAAGATAATAGTGACTATATTTTTTTTATTCTATTCACAATCTAATCTAGTTAAAGAGACATGATGTATATTTATCAAGGACCATAGCTTTTAGCATATAAATACTTGAATTATAAGATAATATAAAAAATAGAACTCTATGTACTTCATTATTCTATCTTGTTAGGATTATTCATATTTTTCAATATCTGTGTATTTTTATCATTATCATATAAGGAGTGCATCTACACATGATGTATCCAAATGATTTTGGATATAATCATGTCATCGTCTTGTTCATTTTACTTTTACCTCTTTTATTATTAATAGTCATTTTATATTTTTAAAATTCACATATCTTTAGGATGAAGTGGTGTTATTTTACTAACTTGTAATGTATTATCTATATTTTTAATTAAATTTAGTTCTCATTTGTTTGTATGAGTCATATTTATTATATTTATTAAAATTAAGGATCCCTTAAACTTATCAAATGTTACATTATCCCCCCTTAAGAATTATATCATCATAAAAATTATTATCATAGTTTCTTATTAACTTTCGATGACATGTATATCCCAAAGTTTCCTATCTTGAATCCTAAGGAAAAAATGAAACATTAAAAAAGTAAAATTATAGATGTTTTAACAATAATAGTTCAATCCATTATCAAAGAATCCACCAATTTTAATTTTTGATTGTTTTGCAAAGGTATACGGTCCAATCATTGAAACAATGTCTCAGATCCCATTCAAAGTCCCCTCCTTCTTTTTTTGTAAAATAATCTCATATAATTTTTTTTGTGCTGATGGTCGTAAATCTTTGTTTTTTGAAAAGATCATTTTTATTGATCTACAATTGCATAATATTATATGTAGCATGAATAATATAAAAAAATTGGTCATGTCTATGTTGAAATGTTCAATCAAGGGTCTCTCAAAAATATAACCAGTATGCCCTAAAAGTTTTAATGTCGTTTAATACTGTTGGGATTCATGCCAGTTACCTTTCTAGAATATAATTTTGAAATAATAATGTACCTCAAGATCACATAATAATTTAAAAAATATAAAAATTCCTTATTGATAACTGAGATTTTTTATAGGTTAGTTATTTGAGTCGTTTTTTATTTAATTTAACACATTAAATGATTTATTATGACAATAGATTATGGAGGATGTATTTTATACTTTGTAAAACATTCTAAAAATAAGTTATATTTTAGAAAAAATTTCCAAATTAAAGGATCATGAATTTTTAAAAATTATTACATTAATGTTATCAAATAGAAATAGAAGTGTTGTTTTTAATACCCTCCTTCAATTTTATAATTTATTACATTAATCATAACTAAACTAAGACTTTACAAAGAATTAAATTTCCATAAATACATGATCTAGACATAATTAGACATCAAAATCTCCAAAACTATCTAAACCACGATTTTGATACAAACTAATATAAATTGATACCTGATCTTATAGATCCTCTACAAACAGTAAAATTTTCTTTATAAATGTATCTGTTAAAATTATATTCCATTACAATACCCAATGATATTTATGATCTAGATTTTTGAGGATTAAAAAAAATATTACTACATTATATTAGATTTTATAAATATTAAAAGTTAAAAAGCTATTAGGATTCACATGTCCTTTATCCTTAAAATATACAAACTTCCTTTTAATTTTTTTTAGCCTATGAAAGGCATTTTAAAATGTTAGGTGAGAATAAAATTTCCTACTAAGTGGTTTTCAAACAAGTTAAAAATCGATTTTTAATATATTATTTAAAAAATATTTTGAAATCATTTCCATTATATTAAATATAAAATATTTGATATAATAATTATATATTCCTAAATTATCAATCATGTTTTTTCTAATAAATCTATAGGAAAATACTTTTAAAAAACCATTATAATATATATATTATATAAACCCCATTTAATTTTAAAATAAAAAAAATGAAATATTCTTTTGATTTATCCATAAATTATTTTAAAAATAATAATTTTTATGGGAAAAAATTATAAATATAATATATAAATAAAATTATGAGGCGACTAGAAGTATCACATTTAGGAAAGTGTACCCTTGAGTCCATGATTTCACTCCTTATTCCATACCATCAAATTTGATAAACAAAATCTATGTTTAATTTTCAGAAAAAAAATTATCATTCTTTCTATTATTTGTTATAATCTATAAAACTACATTTTGAAATATAATTAAATTATTTTCACTAAGAAAAATAATTTTATATCACATAAGCATAAAAATGTTATCTTTAATAAAAAATCATAAAGGATAGATAAAATACATACTTTGAAAAATAAAACTTTTATTATTATATTGCACAAAATTTTATCTTATACATATTCTTGAAAATACATGGATTTTATGTCAAAAAAGTTTCATATTCCTATAACAATGATCATGAATTTAATTAAAAAAAATTAAAGAATATATAATTAATAAAAATATATATTTTAATATACACATGAATAGTTTATATTTAATTATTTAAAAATACATACCTTACCAGATGTCATTGAAAATGAAAAACAAACATTTTCCCATAATTATTTTATTATGAAATGAAAAATATAAAAATAATATACCTTATATATAATAATATTAAAACTAAAATTAATGATTTTAATAAAAAATAATGGGTTTTTATAGAATAATTCCTCATATAAAATCATAGTAATTATATTATATAAAAGGGTTTTGAAATAATACATAAAATAATAAAATTATATTATTCGAAAAACATTATAGGCTCTCTTTAAAAATATGAAAATATGAGTTCTAAATTATTACTGTAAATTTTTTTTTAAAAAAAAATACATAGTTATGAATATAAACGTTCCATCACAGTATAAGGGTATTTGGAAAAAATAAATGTATATAAAATATTAGATATACAGAAAATAAATATTTTTTGGAGAAATAAATTATTCTTTAAATACATTGAAATTAGAATTTTCCATAAATAAAATATGTTTTTTCTAAAATACAACCATATAATCCTTCCTAAAAAATTACCCAATTAATAAAAGTGATTTTAAAAATAAAATAAAATTATGTATAAAAAATTATACGTAGAAACATCTAAAAACATGAATGATTTTAGGAAGGGGTACTTTACTAATAATATGATAGGAATTAGATTTATAATGAGTGAGGAGCAATGTTTGGTGGATTGAGGGTTTTCCCATGGGTGAGAATATGTTATATATATTAGTTTTGGTACATCAACTGCTCACTGATAATTCTTGGGGGAAAATAAGAGAGGTTTAATGTGATGATAATTGATTGTAAAAGTTATAAATATCATCCTATAATTCTACAAGTGGGGTTCATGTATTTGTTTTCATGTGAAAAAATATGGGAACTGAAATTGAATTTTTATTTTTTGATATTATTACATATATCTAAATATATTATGTATGTGTTGGAAAAACCAGAATTTAAATTTTATTCTTTTAATTTATATATCTTTTTATTTTTTTGCATTCAATGATTCTAATATAATGATTTTTTTGAATAAGGGTAAAAATATTGGGTGATAATAATGTAGATGATTTATAGGGCTGAGAGTACTATGATGGTCTTTTTTTGATATGTTGATGTACATAGTACATTTTATAAAGTAAAACAACCATGATAGTAGGGGTCTCAATATGAATACTTATAAGTCAAATATGCAGTTATATGACACATTATAAGTTGAATATGAAGAAGATGATCGAATTTCGAACACAACGTGTAGGGGAATAAAATTATGCATTGGATGATAGGAATGACTAGATGGATGGGATTAGAACACTGATGTTATAATAATATTTTTTTATAATGGGTGAAAAGTGACCCTAAATATTCATCCCCAAGGTATATTTTTTTCATCAAGTGGACTCTTAATAATTTAATTATTTTCTATGATCACTCAAGCTAGAAGTGTGTTTTGACACTAAAAACACTATACACTCTGTCATCACCAGGTGTGCCTCACCTATACAGTATACATAGCACACCCTATATGTGCAATATGCATGATATTCTAGAGATATGATACCATAATTAATCACTTCCTCCTACTTAGGTACTCTCCTAATATCCATCCATGTTTTCTATCCTGGATGGCTCCCAAGTGTGGTCAAACATTTATCCTACAATGCTTGGTTGAGTTGGATCATTACACTGCGTTGCAGAAAATTATATTTTGTAACTATGATCTAATTATTAAAATATTATTTAATATATCAAAAAAATAATATTACATATATTTATCCAAATATCTATTAATTTTTATTTTATTTTATTTTAAAATTATATTTTTTATATAACATAATATTTTCATTAAAAAATTAAAATTTTTTATATTAAAATTTTTCTAATTATAGTTTTTTTATAATAATTTTATATTGAATTATAAATTATATATATTATCAAAAATATCATAATACATATATTTTTTATTTATTTTTTCTGTTATGTCCATTTAAAATGGAATTGATGTTATTTATGAATAACCCTTCAATTTTAAATGTAAATACATGAATTCACATGAATTATAAAAAACATAACTCTTTGTACATCAGTGTTATTTCTCAAAAGTATGATTCCAATTATTCTAATTCTATATATTCTTATCATCATGCCCTATATAGGTCTTATACTCATGATAAATCAAAATAATGTTGGATATAACCATGTTTATTTTACTTTGTTATCTTCTATTAGTAATTTTTATTGTATATAAAAATTCCCAACTATTTATTCTGAATATGTTTTATTTTAATATGTTTTAATTTATTATCATTTTCAACCAAATATAATTTTCATTTTTTCTTTGAAGTATTATTTATAAGATTTATTAAAATATATAATCCCATAAAATTCTAGAATGTTATAATGGATTATTATGAGAAATTTATAACAGATAATATATTAAACAAATAATTAAATAATGATTTTAATTTGGTTCTATAATAGTAACATTTCTTTTTATCTCGTTAATTAAGATAAGGTATTTATTTGATAATGATAAATGAACAATTTTTGTCACCAATTTCATTTATAAGAACCATAACTATAACTATCCTGGAATGAAATTATTAAATTAAGGAAAATAATTATTCATTTTTTATGATACCTTTTATGATATGGGAATGATTAAATTTATGAAAAGAATGAATAAACATTACTCAATTATGAAACCACTTTAAAAGGATAAATATTACTAACATCTATTTTATAAAATAGTTAATATCTAACTAATATACAAGTAGAAAATAAATATAGTAAACATTATAAAGGTTAAAAATATTAACAATGATTTTAAATAGAAGATTATAAAATTTTGTATTGTTATATAATACATTCAGGAATTTTAGTGTATTTTATGAATTAAAGTAAGTTGATGTCCATATAAAATTAATTTTCTTCATATATACTTTATATTATTCAATTTGATATATTAGGGATGGAAGGATTATATCCTAATATATTTTTTCACCATAAACATGTAATTAATGGTCGTTCATGATCCATATCAGGATCTTTTTAAATAAGAATTTTATTATAGAGATATAAAAGTTTCCAAAGATTTTGTTAATTCAACTCCATATAATAAGTTATAATTCATATTATTGACCTTCTTTTTTCCACATTTTCATCCTTCCAAATTATTATTTTATTTCATTGTGCATTGTATTCATCAATAGAGAAAATGAATCCATTGATTCAAATCATCTACCTAATGAATTTATTTTTTTTAATTATGTCATTGTTAAGGATAATTTTAAATCTCTATAATGAATATTTATATTCAATGTAAATATATACCATTGTTGATAATGTTAACCTTTATATTTGAAAAACTAGTTATGTGTTATCTCATAGGACCATCAAATTTCCAATTAAAATTTCCAAGAAGAAAAATTATTACTGTCTCTATAATGTGGTATTTCAATAAAGTTATTTGATGATATTAAAAAAGGGTTTTAAATCTATTCAAAACCAAATAATTTATCTATTATTTTTTATTAATTATATTTCATTAAAATGATTTATAATTTAATATTCATTTTAAAAATTAAAATATTTTTACTGATTATTAATTATTCTTTTTAAAATATTTGTGTTATATTTCATGATTCTTTATAGAATATAATGTTTAAAAATTTAAATTATTTCAAATATTTTCACATAACCATTTTTATACCTTAATATCCTTTTCATGTATCCATCATGGAAAATTATTATTAAATATTAAATGTTTAAATAATTATTTCAATTCATAATTTATTAATTTTCTATACATTTTTGGAATTTAATATTGATATTTATGTTTTAATAATGATTTTTAAAATTATTTATTTTAAATTTATGAAGTGATACATTCCTAAAAATTGATTTTTAATATAAACATAATTTTATCATTTACAACAAATAAAAATATGTTCCTTAAAAAAAATTAATTTCAGTCCCATTTCATTTCTATATATAAAGGCATTATTTTATGAAAATTTATTTTTCATGATCCACCGTCTAATTGTTTGTATTAAATAATCTTTTTGGGTGATTTAATTATTTGTATAATATATTTAAATTCATAATAATAATTTTGGTAATAATAATTATAAATGTTTTGAAAATCATTTTTCACTCTATATGATCATTATGATGTGATTAATGAATCCCATTTTTTCTAATGGGATTTCGTGATAGGTTGAATGATTGATATGTTGTACCATATATATATATGTGTGTGTGTGTGTGTGTTTTTTTTTATTTAATGATAATTTAGACATATATAAAACTCAAATACATTGTGTAAATCATTATATATAATTAGATAATGGGAAATGAGTTATGATGTGAAACTACTAATGTAAATGGATGGTTGAAAGTGTATCCACCAAGGAAAATGGGTTAATGAATGCAGATCCACCTAGGGAAATATCTGAGTGAAACCTAATACATTAAGGGAAATATTTTTGTAATGATTGATCCACTACTGTATGATTCATATCACCATGTTTGTTCCATATTCATATTTTTTATTCCACAACCATTATTAGTAATTTTTTAACGGGGTTTATTCATGTAATTGTAAACATTAAATGGTTATTATATCAGTGATGGTCAATATAACTTAATTCCAATGAAAGGTTATCATTTGGTATTTTTCCAAATATTATTATAAACTCACATTGGATAAAAGGATGTGAGGTTGGTCTCATCACACATTTTTACATGGAATTATTGCATACTTTGTATATAAAAACATTCTTCTAATAAATAGATATTGTTTCTTTTTATAAAAATATTTATTACATTACAAAAACAAATACTTAAAGACCATTATAGTTTATTACTTTTGATAACATGTAAAACAATATTCTAATTTGTTTTATGATCTTCAATATTTCCCACATAGATATTCAAATTTATTACTCATTATGGACAAACCCCAAATAAAGAATTTCACCATAACCTAGAGAATGGATACATATTCTAACTTAATCTTTCATAACAACTGTAAAGGAAACATATGAAAGGGTGAGCTAAGATCATCAAAATGGGTAAATAAATAAGATATGTAAGCATGGCATGAATATTTGGTTATGAAAACTTAATAATAACATATGAAAATCGTGAAATATATATTAAAGATCATAAACATAATTCACATTAAAATATTTTCATTTCATAATACATGACTGATAATGGAATAAAAGAACATGGTCCCTGAGATCATATCATTGTCATAAAAAATGGAATATCTAGCAATACAAAAAATCAAAGACAATCATTTCCATATTTGTTAAGGCTCACTACCAAGGATATCATATTGGAATTGGTTCACTCCACAACCCATCATAGAAGTCAATGTAAATTTATATGTCTATTGAACCAGAAGATGTACCTTACTGAACCGTGTTTACTCCAAAATCCACTTCTTTTCTATCTCATGAGATATACATATTAACATAATGTATTGCAGAGAGATATAGGTCTCACCCATCACATAATGAAAAAAAATATTTATGTGTTACTAAATATCATAAAAATTCATCATATCATTACCCAATAAATTAAATGAGTATCATAATCATAAAAATATATCATAATGTATTATTAAGACACAAGTTTCATAATAATTTCATTATATTATTTCCTGTGAAAAGAAATAGGTTTCATAAAAATCATGCCATCAATAAATAAATCATTCATAGATGAATATGAAAAGTATACTTGAATGAGATGACTAATAAATAATAGGTAACACCAACAGATGTCATCTCAGATGAGAAATAATGTTGAAATATCATTTAAAAAATTTCTTAATGAAAATATCATTTCATATTTGAAAAATTATTTTTGAAACAAAAAATATTTAGAAATTTTTTCCCTTAAAATTACATTGAATACATATAAAGGAACCATTTACAATATTTTCAAACCTAATTTTAATATATATTTTTTGAAATACTTTTCTTCAAATATATCCATTGAATCATAAAAAGGATGCTTACAAAATCATTTACAACACTTTTTAATCAATATGTTATAAATCCATTTCCTGTAAAATATAAATTTAAAAATATAAATTAATATTTCCAAATATTTTAAAACAATTTTTCAAAATAAAAAATTATCAAAATCACTTTCTTTGTATATATCCATAGAAACATATAATGGTTTCATTGAAAATCATTTTAATCACATTTTAATAAATAAAACATTTTAAAAATATTTTTCATTGAATATATCCTTTGAATCTTATAAAAGAATATTTCAAAATAATTATAAATCCTTTTTAATATGAAAAATAGTTCAAAACACATTTACTATAAAATGATATTAAATGATAGTTTAAAAATATTTTTCAACTCATTTTTAAGAAAACGTGCTTTTAGAAGAAAACATATATCTGACAGAAGGGTGAAATAAAATCAGATTAATAAAACATTTTTTAATTAATATATGTACTATATAGTTGAAAAATAAAACAATAATGGGAATATATCTAGATGAGAAGAAAATTAATTATAATTATTGATATATGGATCATAATATTTTATCATCCCAAACAGAATTTCAAGAAATAAAATAAGCAAATTGATTAGAACATTAAATCTTTACAATATTAGTAATATTGAATCATAAACCCTATTAAGATATAAAACAAAAATAAACATAAAATTTCATGATGATTAATAAATAAATGATATTAGATTTCAAATGGATATTTTATACACCTTGATAAATAATATAGCTGAATACTAAATCATATGTCTCAAATAAGTCAAATTGAGACACAAATCCCATTCCAATTTCAATCATTACAACTATAAACCCCATTAAATAGATATCCTAAAATGGATATTTAAATACCAAAAATTTTATTTATATTAATCATACAATATATTCATGGAATGTTTATACACCAAATAAATGAAACATGTTGTGAATATTAAATTTGTAACATAAATTAAAAGTGAGTGGGAAAACCACTTACAGTAAGTCTTGTCTTGCTTCAGACTCATTAAACCATAATGTATAATAAATAGAAGTTTATTATACATCTATTATTAAATTATTATTAAATATATACTACCATTTATTTTTTTCTTATGTCATCTTTTACATGTTTATTAATAATTTGTTGTTAATGGAATGTTTTTTATAATAACATAATTTTTTGTATATGTTGTGACTTTAATATTTTTGGCCCTAATAAATATATCTTTGTTTA
Source organism: Viscum album (assembly GCA_963277665.1). Classification (NCBI taxonomy): domain Eukaryota; kingdom Viridiplantae; phylum Streptophyta; class Magnoliopsida; order Santalales; family Viscaceae; genus Viscum; species Viscum album. The sequence goes on from OY728137.1 coordinate 1,667,825,745, forward strand.
ATAATCTAAAGAGTCTATTGCATGATATAAATAACATATATAATCAATATATATATATATATATTAATTATAATCTAAAAAATATATATATATAGGAAAAAACTATTTAATGCATGACTGACATTGTGAGGCATTTTCATAAGTATTATTCCACAACTACACAACGAACTATATGAAATATTGCTTGAGGAGAGAAATAAAATAATACACACTCCTATAAAATAAAAAAATCATCATGTACCACAAATCATAACAATGTATGGTAGTGAAATTTCTAATGAAACTCGAATATTACACGCCCAACTTGAAATATATCCCAACCTGAAAAAGCTAAAAAGGGTAAACACCAAAGAGATATCATCTACTATATCCCAAGCTATTACCACATCACATTATCAATGAATACGATATTCTTATGCTCCACTAAAGTCACCAACAACCTATCTGTTGTCTAAAAAAGACACGACATGTGTTGGGAAAAGCCTAGGAAGTGGGGAGTATATACATATCTAGAAGAACACTGTGAAATGGTGTTAGGTGAGTAGTAATATATAAAACTAAGTAAGAATGATGTAGATACTTGAATTCAGGGTAAAATAGTATAGCTTAACCAAATAAGAGAGTGAATGTAAACTCATCCAAACACATGGAGATAAAAATAGTGAGAATATGAGCTTCTCAACAAGTCTTTAGTACCTATAGTAAGAGAGTCTACTCATCCAACCATGAGAAGATATACATGAAAAAAAGGTGTAATACTGATTTCGTCTTCACCTATCATATATAAAGAGTATCCAAAACCCAAGTAGCGGGTTCTGAAACAAGATAAATATACTCAATCAATGAAACCCAAATGATATTTTATGGGGATCTCCAAATCACAGCTCATCCCATCAAGAGGATTCACTAACAGTTCCAATGAAAATCCACCAGATATTTCCATCACCTCAAGCACCTTCCGATAACACACAGTTTAAGGGATCTCTATCATGACACATTTATTCTACCTACTTTAAGTGACACTAACTCTCCCTAACTCTTGTAGGTCGTATCAAAGGAACATGTCTCGGTGGAGAAATCATCATTCATAATCATGAGTAAAGGAAACATAAAATCATGCCTCGTCACTATGTCACATAGCTAAGGAGACACCTATTTGATTAATGGTTCTATTGTCCTGGTATGATAGGAGGGACATTGTGGTAGTCACTAATAAAGGCCACTTTCCACCCCACTAGAGGGTACCACTCAAGACGGTTACTATGGAACTTCATTACCCAGTCCTATTATATGTTAATACATTTGAGTAATTAGGTAAATTCCACTTTTTATCTTTACATGAGTGATATACATGGAAGATATCATTCGGGAATACCACTACCCATCCCAACTAGAGGGTATGTCTGAAACATCTAGGAACTCCTTTTCCCAATACTTATTGATGGTTACTCAGAAAGATCATTAGGGAAATCCACTACCAAGTCCTACTAGATGGTATGACAGTAACATCTATCATGGAATGACACTACCCAGTCTTACATGTTTTGAACACAATAATATCATAAAGGAACACAACTGCTTAGTCCTATTGGAGGGTATTCTCATAATATCCATCAAGGCAGGCCACTACCCATTTTTGCTAATGAGTGTGGCCAGTACTACTCTAGTGATTCTATATAATCACTTCCATTATTTTGTTTTTCATTAGCACATTAAAAAACAAAATCATTCATATCATTTCTTAAAATCAACATTTCAGGTTACCTTCTCATTCTACGGCGAAAAAAAGATGAGCAGCATCTCACGGGCAGAAATCTATGTTCAATAGAAGGAGATGCAAATGTTCGTAGATCACTCAAAAAGATAAACTAATACACAATGTCTTAGGGTAATCACATATAATTAGGTCCATATTCAATGTATTTCCATGTATTTGAAAAAAATGGTTCACATCTGTGTAATGGTGCACGTCGTGTAGGTGGAATACTTGTTGTGTCTAACCTATCTAGAGAGTGGACCATGTTTACTAACTTTGTCTATATACATGGATCTCATGACTATGTAAATTGATACATGACATATGGTTTTACATAGGATATTTCCCTTGTGTCAAGGAAATTAACACCTATAATTTACATGTTTTGTATCTAGTTTTTTAGTTAGACTAGACTACTCATTCACATATTAAGGAATTAAAAAATATTGTTAATGAGGTACATGACATGCTATCTTTATGGGTTCCTGAGCCAAAGCACGACTACTCATAAGGGTCTACACAATATGTGTTCTTCATTGAACAAAACATGTTGTCGATATTTTATAGAGATTCCCAGCATCAATGGATATTTCCTCAGTCTTTAAATCTAGTTAACCCATATAAGATAATACTTATAATCTTTATGAAATCTTCGAATCTTGCGAAAAATTAAGCCCTTCGACGGTAGATCCGTTGTAATTGGAAATAAAAATATTTGGGGGGTTTCATTAATCATTATTAATGCTTCCTCATCATCAATTCTTGATGATTTGACCTCAATGCTTCATATTTTCCATCCATTCATAACTATGATTCGAAATCTATGCACCACTAGAAAAAAACATTATCAATTCATCATACCACAACTAATTTGGGCTCCTAATTGTGCTCAATTTTTTGAAGGACTGTCAAACCAGGATATGTGGGGATTCCATGGTGATTAAAGAGAACAATTTAGGGGTAAAAGAACCAAAAAATGGTTTAAAAAATCATATACCAAGTGTTATTATCCAATGAACAAGATTACGGTCTAGGTAATAGAAGAATGAAAAGAAATATATTGAATTCTAAAACATGGAAACATGTAGAGGTTTAAAAGATTGAAAATCCAATGTAAAAGATGGGTTTGCCCAATAGTATTAATGTAAGGGCGTTGAAATATAATAGATGATTTTTATCATGATTTGATTGATCATCGTTGATGAAGTAAATGATCACCAAGATCCATTATACTCCGTAAAATTTGAATCGTATCGATCGTATGTTTCATTAATCATCGAAGAAATTCTATAGAAGATTGAGGTGCTTTCACCAGAAAATAGAGAAACATGATACATCCTTTGATAAATTATTCTAAAGATCTATTTATTACTTTTAATTTGGTCTAATTAAATTAATAAATAAATTGATTAATTAATTATATTTCATTAACACAACCTCCAACAAGCGAGAGTTATGAATGTCCTATGACGACTCTTTTTTTGTCGCAATTATGGTAAGCACTGCATTCTATAAAAAAATTGGTCATATATTTTCAATCCAATCAACCATTTTATATTTAACCTTATTTAATTATTTATTCTTGCTCACTCAATATATACCATATTTAATATTTTTATATAATAAATTATTGGCAGAATGGACCTCAGATTTTCACGTGGCCTTTTCCCCTTTCTCTATAATTATATATAAAAAATTTCAATGTATTACAAAGAAAAACTTTCGGTCTCCATATCACATTAACCATAACGATATTTGTTCTTAATAGGATATAATAAGAAAAAAACACATGACAGTATGCTATTATATGGATCTCCCACTCCCAACAACTATACTGCACATTTTTGTGCTGGCACGACATGAAAAATAATGATTTAGTCTTTCAATGTATGTTATTTTCTAGATGATCCTCAATCTCCACTAGGATATCAATTAATATGGATCCACCCCTAACATCCTGATCACCCCATAAAATGGTGTGTGTATGATCATGCACGTATCACCACAGTTTCATCATGTGGAAGAAGTCGCAGACCCACTCATGTTGTGCGTTCAAGGTGATGTGGTAGGCAACCTCAGAAATCATCTTCATGATCTTGAGTGACCCAAATAACCATAGGGTTATATTAATTCCCTAGAAAAAACTCCTCATTCCAAGATGTGGGGAGACTCACAGTAAATCTTCATCTTCTTGAATGATGTCCAAGGGCCATAGAATAATATATGTGTATGATTTATGTCTTCTATGGGATGTCTTCATCCATTCACTGATGAAGAATAGTTTCATTGTGGTATACTACATCATCTCTAGGCCCATAAGAGATTACTCTTCAATAATCATCCAGCACAAGGGTGACCTATAGGGTCTCCCATATAGGTCCTAAAAAGGATTCATACCGATGGTATAATGTAAACTGTTGATGTACACAAACTATACCAAAGGAAGGTGGTCCACCCAAATCTAGCTAAAATATAATAAGCAAGCCCTCAATATACCCCCGTCACTATGATAGTGCACACAATATTACCATCAGTCTGGGGTTGAAAGGTTGTACTCACCCGAATCTTGGTCTTGAATACCTCATATAGGGCTCTTAACAATTTTTATGTAAACCACTTGTAAAAATTGGATACAATTGTCAAGGGTAGCCTGTCATGGTGGAAAATAGTCCATATGTACAACTACCCCAAACTCTCCACTGAACTCAGCTACCTAGTTGTAAGGAAGTGCTTGGATATTATGAGTCTATCTACTACAACCCATAAGTTGTCATGAATCTTAGTTGTGAATGGAAAACATGTGATGAAGTACCTTGTCAAATTTTCCCATTTCTACTCTGAAATTACAAGACTCTGCAACAAATCCCCCGATATCCTGGTGCATATCATTGACCAACTAATAGGTGAAGTAGTGTGAGAAAAACTCAGCTACACATAATCTCATGCTGGACCCCAAAAACAAACACAAAATATTCCTCTACATCTTCCACACACTGTGATGTATAGTTAAGGTGGGATGTGAGGAACTCACACATCACCTCCTCTCATATCACGATATGATGCACAATCTGCCCTGGGAACAACATCTCATGATTCCATCCTTCAGAATATCCACATGGTGTGACACATTTTGAAATGTGATCACTCATAACTTCATAGTCGATTTATCCCCACTAAGACCCACTCACATTCTCCAAGAGAAATGGATCCACATCTACTATTATTGAAATTTCCACCTTCATTCTCCACCACGTTCAACTATAGAGAAGAAAACTACTCAATATAATCCAACACTAGGTAAGCCTAATGCATCCTCCTAATATAATCTACTAATAAATAACCCTTAAATAGTTTATAGACTATATCCATGTCGTAGTCTGGTAAAAACACCAACCAATATCACTACCTCATGTTTATGTCTCACCGAGTGAAGACGTACCAGAGACACAAGTGGTTTGATTATCCCATAATTTATACCCTGGAAGGTAGTGCCTCCACATCCTCAGGGTTTATGAAACTTCTTTGGGATCTATTTCATGGTTCACATAGTTCTGCTAATTAGTTCTCAACATCCTTGACCCATATGTGATGACTTTCTATCATTGAATCAACACACATTTGATCCCAGTAAAGGAGGCATCCCAATACACTACAAACTCAACAACATCCTATTGTGTTATCAAACATAGATCAATCGTTATCTTCTACCTAAAATCCTCAAATTCTATTTTCAATTGATCAAACTAGGTAAATTTTTATCCCTACCATGTCAGAGTGGTCAAAGGTGACACAATCATGGAGAAGTCATCCATAAATCTCTTATAGCACTCTTACAAACCAATGAAACTCCACACCACTAAAACATTCATGGGTTCGTCCCTTGAAAGTAAATCTTAGTAATTTTATTGATCCAAAAATAAAACTTGAATGGAAAATAATGGACATAAATTTTGAACCTCATGTATCAAAAACTACCACTTCCAGAGCAATATGTAATGTCGATTATCTCAATATAAATCAAGAACCATCCTCATGTGATCTGCATTATCCACCTATATTTTAGAGTAATCATGTATATCATTGATGAAGAAAAAACAAAATCCATGTAAGTCTAGATGATCCATTTAATAAAATCAAAAAAAATGATAACAAAAATATTTCACACCACAGGGAATCAACGAGAAATCATAGAGTCCATAGTGACATTGGAATGCCTGCTCTAGAATATCGTCTAGGAGAATCCACAACTGGTGGTAGCTAGACCTGAGATCAATCTTGAAGAACCATCTCACACCTCAAAACTCATCAATGATTCATCAATCCATGTAAATGGTTACTTTTTCAATAACATGTTCTGATTCAGGTGATGAAAATCTAAGTAATATCATAATATCCCCTCTTCCTTCATTACAAATATAACTAGAGTTTACCTAGGGGACACAATGGGTTTGATGAAACACTCATCATGAAGGTACTCCAACTATAACTATATCTTCTGAATCTCATGGGTGCCATCCGATATTCCAATAAATATATCATGGTTGTCCATGGATGCATGTAAACGCAAAACTCCATCTCTAACATCAGTGGTAGTCATATAATGTATTTAGGTAAGACCTCTAAATAATACTCCAAAAATGATGGAATAAAAATTTATATAGAGTCTATTTCACAAAGGGTTATAATAAACTAAATGATGGGGAAAAGGTTGTATCCTCCTGATCATAGCACCTACTAGCTATTCTATGAGGAACCTTTCCCTTAGAAAGTTGAATCTCAACCCATTAGCGTATATGCATCTGAGTAGTCTTTGATTACAATTAACTATTGAACATACCATGTAATTATATAAAAATCCAAGATGACTTCATAGGGTTCCATTGTGAAGACCATTGGGTTCCACTCAATCCTCCCTCATCAATGTGGTAGGTCACACTAATGGTAGATGAATGACATGGGAGAATTGTTCCATGATTAAACCAAAAGAAAAAATAGTTTCACTAGAATCTATAAATGTAAATACAAATCCAGATCCAAGATACGAGATATTAAATAACATCTGGTACATATGTATATTAATATTTATGCAAGATTAGAATAATAATATATCGTACCTTGATTCATCTTGTTTGATGCATGATCTTGAAATGGACAATGCTTATAGTTGTATATGACCCTAGCTGCCAGCTCGATAAAACTAACATGGGAAGCCTAGTGGTGGTTGGAAGAAAATGTAGCATCACCCCCCACATATATATCCTCTTTATCCTCTTCTAGATTCGGATCCCTATGGACCACTCTATCCCAATGTGTCATTTCACTGATCATGGTGTTTCCTCGACCATTTTTGTTCATCATCTATCATCAAAAGAAGATTAGATCGTCTGGTTAAACAGTCTCGTTCAATGTGACCACAATCTTCACAAGAATAGCATTGGACCTCATAGGGATTCCCAAGTTCTTTTTTCTTCCCCTGCACTATACGACCAAATCCCTAAGCTTACTCATGGAATGTTTTTCTACTCCAATATCTCTAGAGCATACCTGTTAATGTAGATGACTACTCCCTTCCATTCCCACTACCATATCTAATTATCTAGAATCTCTATGATTTAAATATCCCTATCACATGTTCCTGATCCAGCACCCCAACAAATGTGAGTATGCACAAGAGAACTACTCTATATCAGATATCTCTATGGAGTCCCTTATCAATCATATATTCTCAAATGTAGACATCTTTGTTCATGATGAGAGAGTAGCATGTAATGTCTATGAACCTATATCCATACTCTTCCATTGATATTCCCCAAAATAATGCCATAGATGCTCAAAATTATGAATGGAGAACATGCAAGATGGGTATTACTCGTCGCAAAATAAATACTGGCAGTCATACTACTAGTGTTTTGACTCATTGTGAATCTGGGTAAACATGATCCCCAAATACGAAACTACTCAATGGAAAATAATGAATTCAAATTCCACCATTTGATTTGTTTGGGTCTTAAAAATCATAACATTCATGACCACTGACACTGCCCAATAAACTACCACCTGGGGATCTAGCTCACTGTGGATCCTTATCAATCGATGGTGCTAGAATTCATAGAGTGCAATAAAAATTTTAATTCCATTATCCTACATTATTGGGAATATCTAGTTCTCAAAAGGTGGAGGTTATGACACCTTCCAACAGAGAGGAAGTGAATCTCATGACTGACCTTGAACTGTGGCCTCATCACTTATAGGGTCATCGTCATGAACTGAATATAATATCCTAGCTGGCAATCATTGTAGTGGCATCCAGAAAGATATTAAAGAGTACCGCAGTCAGATTAGCATATGTATACATGTTGATAATATAGAAATGTGAATATGACCCAAGAAAGAAATTTATAGAATAAATCCAATATGATTCATGTACCATTTTACCTGAAACAAATGGATCAGGGTGATTAGTTAACAAGTATGTAATCAAGGTGTTGGAGAATTGATACTACAGCCTCCCACACCATCACGAGACACCCTGGTATAAGATCCTCACATGAGTGTCTTCAATAATATTTTCCTAAACCCAATAAATCTTTTTAGGGAACATCTAGGAAATGACCTAATGAATGAACAAGCTCTGATACTAATATCTCATGACCTGACCCATATTGGGCTTGAGTTGTAACTACCCAACCATGCCTCTATATGCCTGGGGGGTGCGACTAGTACAGATGACATAAATAACATAGGTAGTCCTTTTTCCTACATACTTGTATACACACCCCCAAACATAAAAATAAATTCAAAACTTTATATATAATGAAATAAATAATGAGACACTTCTATAACTAATCTAAAAGGTAAATGAAACTATAAATAGAACAATGTATGGTATTGTAAACTGAAACAAAAATGAAATAATACATTACCACCATAATATATGTCCCAACATGACAAACTAGAATAGAGTAAATAGTTGAGAGATACCAGCTCATATATCCCAAGAAATGAGAACTACATGTGGACCAAACACCCCATATTAATAAGCTCCTCTGAGGTCACGGAAGATATATATCCTGTCTGTAAAAGACATGAAACGTGTTGGTAAAATCTCGAGTAGGGGTGAGAATAAACATAACTAGTTGAACACCCCCAAAAAAGGGAATGACAGAAAAAAAAAGACCTTTGGATTGAAAATTAGTAGATAAATAAAGGTGTGGTAAAAGAGTATAAGTGATCCTAATAGGAGAGTGAATGTAAACTTATCAAAACACATGGAGCATACAATATATAGAAGATGAAATTTTCCTCAATTCATTTCTACCAATGGTGGAGAGTAGACCGTTCCATCAATGAGAACCCAATCATGCAATGTACAAGGTATACCTCATGCATCATCACCTCCCCTAGATGTAGAGTAATCATTACCCAAGGAGTGGGTTCTAAAACATGGTATATATACTCAGTCAAAGTAACACAAAGGGGGGAGTTATGTGATCTCTATATCACAGATCATCCCACGAATATGATCAAAAAAGCTCCAAATTGAATCCATCTCTGATGCCCAAAACCTGACGTGTCTTCCCAGAATACACAAGTCAATGTGAATCAATCACCACACATTAATACTATCCATTATGGGAATCACTGACTCACCCACATGGTATTAGGTCAAATTATAAGAACATATATCTCTTTGGAACGAATCTATATTTCTCATGAGTCCACTGGTATTCCAAACCATGATTCATCTGTATTGCACATATTTTAGAACTCACCAGTTTTAGAAAAGGATGTGGTGCCCTGGAATGATAGGAGGGTTCTTTTCAAGTAATCATTGAGGTACGTCACTACCCATCCCAGACAGAGGGTACCATTAGGGAAGGCCATTGTGGAATTCCATAACCCAATCATAGAGGAGGGTAACCCTAGTAATTCATCATGGAAACCCATCTACCCATCCCTGATGGAGGGTTACACCTCAAAATTTTCATTGGGGAAATCAACTTTCCAACCCATCTAGGGGTAACCTTGAAACATCATGGAATTACACTACCCAATACAAATAGTGGTTAACATAGAATGTTCATTAGGGAACACCACCAGCTAGTCCCACCTGAAGGTAAGCCCGAAACATCCATCAGAGATATTCATTTCCCATCCCTACAGGAAGGTAACTCTAAATGATCATTAGTGAATGTCTTTGTTCATTCCTATTAGTGGGTATTCCTAAATCTACCATAAAATAATTCCATTGCCTATCCAATCTAGAGGGGAGCCAGGTACAGCTCTAGTGATTCATAATGATTTCTTCCATCAACGAGTGCCACCTCAATGTGTATGAATCCCGATACATTTTCATTGTATCTCAAAATGTTTTTCTGAGGTAACCATCATGTTTTATGTTAAAAAAATCAGGATATGCATCTCATGGGAAAAATTCTAGTTTAAAGGAAGTATATAAAAACATTCTATGATTTATCAGATGAACTCAACTATTACATGATGTGTTAGAGGGCCCCAATTGAGTTTTGTCCCTCTCAAATCTTTTTTGACTCTCTGATGGGAACATATGTTCCATCCATGTAGGGGTACACAAAGTCTAGGATTAATACACACCGTCTCACACCTACTCGGGGACTAGAACACGTCTGATGGCCATATCCTTGATCTCATAAAACATTTCCATGTACATAGGTACATGGCATGTGGGTTTGCAAGGGATATTTCGTGTGCGGGAAACCTGTGTCCTTGTATGTAACACCCCGACCCCAGCTACCCAGAGTCGGTGCATTATTACATAACATTGGAATTATCACAAGTAATATCATGTCTCGAAAGACCGATTAGTTTAGTATCCTTGGAATAACTAGATACATTCTTAAAGTTTACAATACATCATAAAATGAAAAACTACAACAATACAGTCTCCATAGTCCACACTCTTATCCCCTCACACTATCCCTGAATGTCATTCATTAAATACATCTTCACATCATTGGAATAATAAAACATAGAATGGGGTGAGCTCAAATGCTAAGTAAGGATAAAAATATAGAGGAATCTTTCATAAATAAGCATATAGATTTATGGCAATGTAAAACTAAAACAAACACCTTTTATAACATGAACATCAACATAATATGGTAGAAGTAAAAAGAAATAATTCCATATACTTATTCACATGGATTTTATACTAGTCGAATAATCACATGAAATTTCAATAACCACTTTCATAATGATGGAATGCATAATGCCAGACTATCATAACCACAGATCCAAGGCCTTGTGCCAAGACTACAAATAAGATTTTTTCAAGGCATTGTTCCAAGACACTAGTTTGTCTCATGAGACCTACTGATGTATCAGGGAGCTATAGCGGGCTCCACACATCACCTATTAAGTCCAATTAATTCATCATATAAATAGGATTAAACATAACATAAATATTCGAATTAAAAATATCATATGAAATGTTAATACTTTCATCATAAAAAATTAATGGTATAAAAATAACACATCCACAGTAAAACATATCACAAAACCAGTAGTACAATATGGATGTTTTTTATCATAATAAATCAACTCCAAATAAACTTAAAATCCATCTAAGGATGTTGACATAGATGAATTCAAAACACTTTTTTATTGAAAATATCTCTTTTTATTTTGAATTCATTTATGTGTCATATATTTATAAAATAAAACATTTTATTTGAAAATATTTTTATAATATTGTAACGTAAGCTTGAGTAATTTTATAACGGTGAAAAATAGTTGCACCCACCGTATAAGTTAAAATAACATTCTTACCTTAATTCTGTCGAAAAGGTTAAAAAGGTCCTTATTTGGAAAACGACATAAATATTCCTTTATAATCATCTTATAAAATTCAAAAAGGTATAATTGACTTTACCCCATAGACTTTAAAATAGTAAGAATGATTTTAAGTACATTTTTATGAAACATAGATGTGAATGATAAAGAGGTTCCAGTAGATAATTATGTATAAACAACCTCGGATAATGAAGAGATTGTGAAATAAATCCTTACCTTTTACTTTTACTTTCATGAGAGAAGGTTAAACTCATGTATATTAGTGAAATAATTGATATTAAATTATAAAAGAATCATATAAATTAATATGATATCATATATTATCTTTTAACATTGATTGTTTAATAATATCTTAGTATTATCGTTGTTTCGGGTGTAAACTTACTCATTTTCTTTTATATGTTTTGTTAAGGAAGACTTGTTTGTCATGGATAGTATGTATCTTACACATATTCATAATGATATCAAGTCCATACACATTATTTTTAAATCATAAAATTATAATTATACTTTAATGGATACGATGGAGAATGAATCTCATCGCGTTCGTGGAGACGATAGTCAGTACGTACGCATGAGTGACAATATCATTCCTTTGATATTAAAATAATATATAATTGGATGGTATGTCATATATACAGAATCATTATAATGATATATTTATTATTTACATGAATTACACATCATTATTATACCCATCCAAGTAATTATTTATTGAATAACAATTACACCACGACGTGGAGATGGTATGCCCTACGTACACATGTATGGTGACATGTCATTCAAAAGATGGATAGAATAATGAATATGGATGTACCATATTTATAATCACATCAAATTATATATTAGATACATGATTTATTATTTTATAATGGTAATAACAAATAAAGAAGAAGTTGAAGAAGAAAGGAACTTGAAAGAGGGTGGTGAAAACATTACCTCTTCTTCGGGTTCTTCCTTTTCATTTGATCAAAAGGGATCCTTAGGTTGGATTTCTGATCAAAATAAGGCCTCTAGGTTGATTTGAGGGAAGTTTAGAGAGTATTTGGGTAGGTTTTGGCTGATCCAAAAGGCTTTGAATGTGTGAATTAGTGAGAATGGGGAGTGCCCTTTTATAAGAGGGGTGAGGGGCACCTTTGGAAAAGATAGAAATATTATTTTATAATAAATTCATATTATTTTACTAATGTGTAAAAAGTGGATTATTTAAAGTTTAAGGTGGGGATGGGTCGAAAAACACTCAACCAATATAATTTAGACAGGTTTGGGTCATTATATTAACTTTATCATTTTGTTTTAACTGTTAGTTAATTAGTTTGACACTTCTCATGTCACATTGTATATTAATATTATATAGTTAATAAACATACTATATACCTCAAAGAGACCCCCAAGTGGTCCATTAATGATACACCTATCATGATATATGTCTCTTGGCCGATCCTTAGATTTTTAAGAATTGAATATAAAATAATAATATAATATTTTATTTAAAAACTCTTTTATGTCAATTTTGACACTATTGGGTATTTTTTTTGATAAATTCATAATAGAATTAATACTTCGAAAAAAAATTATATAATAAATAATAATATGTCATATTAACCTAGAAAATTTTTGGAATTCATAAAAAGTCTCAAATTACATTTATTTTGATATTTATAATATCAATTATTATAATATTTCATTAATTAAGTAATTATTGCATCACCATTGTGTCATAAATAAATTAAATTATATAATGTCTAAAAATTATAAATAAAATATCATTATGTGGTAAAGAGTTTTATATTTATAATTAATATTTACAATCTATTTTATCTTATGTATAACCCTATATTAAAAAAATTAGTAAATAACCTTCGATTTTAACTCTTTTAACTCTTCTTTGAATTAGATAATAATAAATGTCCTAATATAATCCATGTGGACCTAAATGATAATATTTTATTCCTAAGGATATTTTTGGTTGAGATAAACTTGTCCAATAAAATTAGGACATGTGATAGGGTAATATTAATATCATTTTTACCCATAAATACCCTATTTACATTTAATCGTGGTAAATAAAAGAAAAAAGTTACTATTCACGAAAAATTATTTTCAACTGAATGAATGAAATTTTACTCCTTGATATTAACCATTTCTCTTGGATTTTCAAAATTACACTCACAAAAGTGGTAAAATTATGTTTTATGTGAATATCCAATTTCTCCTAGGAGGTGGGTAAAATACGGTGAAAAGTTCAATAGAGTTTTTATATACCTAAAATTATTCTAAACTAACTCTATTTAATTACATTGAACCTATATAGGTATTATATATCTATTTTGGCTTTAATTAAATTTAAATAAAATAAATAATTATTTAAATAATAATTTGGTTTTAAACTATAACTAAGTGTATTTTCACTATTCATCAAAAATTGAATGTTTTCAGAAAAATACCAAAATTTCACCCTAGGATAATTTTGATATTCCGAATACAAAAATGAAGTCCATTTTGAAATATAAAAATTATAATATTTCAAAAAGTGGGTATTAATATTTATAACGACTAGTATGATTGGTTGTGGTGTGTGTGTTAGAACTCGAAGTTGTGTACAACACACACTACAATATTATTCAAAGGAAAGTGTATTGTGGAATCATGGGGTGTTACATTCTCCCCTCCTTCAAATAATTTCATCCTTGAAATTTCTAGAATAATACCACATAAAATGACTTTGGTGGTTCTTCATCAGAAGTTACTTGGGTTCCCACGTTGCTTCTTCCATCTTATGGTGTCTCCACAAAAAATTTACCAGAAGAGTCATCCGATTTCTCAGTACTTCTTCTCTCGTATAAAGAATCCTGATAGGCTCTTTGCAATAAGACCGATCACGTTCCAGTTCTAATTCCTCATAGGTGAGTACAGGCATTGGGTCAGGAATGGATTTCCTCAACAGTGATACGTGGAACACATCGTGAACTTTGGAGAGTCCTGACGGCATTGCCAAATAGTAAGCTACAGCCCCAATTCGTTCTAGAATTTCAAAATGTCCAATGTACCTAGGAGTCAATTTACCCTTCTTACTGAAACGTATAACTCCCTTCCATGGAGATACCTTCACGAAACCATGATATCTTACTAGAAATTCCAAATCCTTCCTTCAGTTATCGACATATCTCTTCTGCCTAATTTGAGCTTCTTTGATGTGGTTTTTGATTAACTTTACCTTGTCCATTGTTTCTTCCACCAGTTTTGGGCCTATAAGTTTTCATTCACCATCGCCATCATAACAGGTTGGTGCGCAACATCTCTTTCCGTAAAACACTTCTTATGGTTCCATCTTAATACTCGAATAGAAGCTATTGTTATTGGAAAATTCTACCAGAAGTAAATATTGATCCCACATACCCTGATAGTCATGTGAGCATGATATCAACATGTCTTCTAAGGTTTGAATAGTCCGTTCTTATTTTCCTTTTGTTTGAGGGTGGTAGGTACTTCTCAAACGATGTTCAGTATCCAAGGCCTTCTAAAGACTCTTCCAGAATCTTGAAGTAAAACGGGGATCACAATCAGAAACAATCGATAGGGGTACTCCATGAAGTCTCACAACTTCATTAATATATAGTTTTGATAGATGTTCCAGTGGTCGAACTTCTCTTATTTCAAGAAAATGTGCTGACTTGTTAAGTCGATCAATAATAACCCATATTTCATCGTTCCTTCTAGGAGTATTTGGAAGCCCCATAACAAAGTCCATCGTAATATTGCCCCATTTCCAGTCTGGTATGGGAAGAGGTTGCATGACTCCTCCAAGCTGTTTCCTTCCAGCTTTAACTTGTTGAAAAACCATACATCATGATACAAAATCAGAAATCTCCCTCTTCGTGTTGTCCCACAAAAACTTTTCCTTCAAATCCATATACATTTTGGTCCTCCCAATGTGTATAGAAGAATTGGAACTATGAGCATCATCTAGAAATTCCATTTTTAGATCAGGTATATTGAGAAATGAAAGTCTTTTCCCAAATTTCAAAATTCCATCTTCATACACAAAGTCTTTCAATCTCCCATAATTCATAGCTTTAATCTTATTTTGAAATTATTCATCATCAGTCTGATAACTCTTAATCCATTATAGTAAAGATGGTTTGGCAACCATTTGAAAATGCACTGATGTTTCACCTTCCATGGTTATTCCCATGTCCATATTCACTAGATCCATGAAAATTGGATCCCTTTCAATTCTCATATTGTTCAAAAATCCATGATCTTTTCCACTCAAAGCATCTTCCACCTTATTTTCCTTCCCTGGGTGGTAGTGTATCGTACAATCATAATCCTTGAGTAATTCAAGCAATCTCCTTTGCCTCATGTTGAGTTCTTTTTGTGAAAAAATATACATCAAAAATTTATTATCAGTATATATCTCACATTTTCCACAATAGAGGTAGTGCCTCCATATCATCAAAGAAAAGATCACAATTACAAACTCGAGATCCTGAGTAGGATAGTTTTTCTCATGAATTTTCAACTGTCGTGATGGATAGGAAATAACCCTATCATTTTGCACAAGGACACAACCAAGTCCTTTCTTCGATGCATCACTATAAATAACGAACCCATCATTAAGAGATGGTAGATTCAATATAAGATTATTGAAAAATCTTATCATCAGTTCTTCAAAACATTCTTCACACTCTTTTATCCAAACAAATTTAACCCCTTTACGTGTGAGCTTTGTTAAGGGGTTAGCGAACCGGGTTAAATTCTGGATGAAATGCCGATAATAACCTACTAAACTAATAAAATTGTGTACCTCAGTTATAATCATAGGTACTGGACATTCTTGGATTGTCTTGGTATTAGAAGGATCAATATAGATTCCATCTTTAGAGACAATATGGCCATGAAAAGAAATCTCCTGAAGCCAGAATTCACACTTGTTAAACTTCCCATATAATTCATGTCTTCTCAGAGTCTTCAGGATAATGCACAAGTGATTTTCATGATCTTCATAGAATTTAGAGTATAAAAAGATATCATTAATAAATACCACCAAAAAATCATAGATATATTCCTTGAAAACACAATTCATTAGATCCATGAATACAGAGGGTGCATTAGTCAGCCCAAAAGGCATCACCGTAAACTCGTAATGCTCGTACCTTGTTTGAAATGTTGTCATCAGAATGTCTTCCTTCTTCACACACAACTGTTGGTATCCAGATGAAAGGTCAATATTTGAAAAGTATTGAGCTCCATGTAGTTGGTCAAATAAATCATCAATGCAAGGTAGGGGATACTTGTTCTTTATTGTTATAGCATTGATCTCCCTGTAGTCGATACGTAACCTCATAGATCCATCTTTATTTTTAACAAAAATAATAGGGGCTCCCCATGGATAAACACTAGGAGGAATAAATCCCTTATTATTCAATTCCTATAGTTGTTTCTTTAGTTCAACTAATTCTAAAGTGGCCATTCTATATGGGGTCTTTGATATAGGCCTTGATCTAGGAATTAAATCAATGGAAAACTCAACTTCATGTTCTGGAGGTTATCCAGGTAAATCTTCCGTAAACACATCTACATATTCTTTCACAATAGGTACATCCTCTATTTGAACATTCCTTTCCTCACCCATAGTCAGTTCATTATCTTCCTCCCCAATAATTGAGTTTAGTTGAGCTACTAGTGGGGGATCTAGATAAGAATTAGGTGGTGACGATTCTGCTCTAAAGATACGGTGTTTTTTATCATCATCATCAAAAATCATAACCTCCTTATTTGTACAATAAATATTCACATCATGGTCTGATATCCAATCTATACTGAGGATTATATCAAACTCAATCATAGGTATGACGATGAGATCAGCGGATAAAGAACATTTAAGTGCTCTAATGGGGACTGATTCACAAAACATTGTAGCAATGATACTTCCCTTAGGTGTTTTAAATGAAAAATCCCTTGTTAAATAAAATTGTAAATATCTAATTTTCTTAGAAAACTGGTAAGATATGAAACAATGCGATGATCCAGAATCAAATAATGCATTTGCTAAACATGGGGAAACCATTAAATTACTTTCCACCATCTCTTTCGGAGCATCTACCTCAGCAGTACTGATAGCATAAGATTTTCCATTATCCCTTGGCTTTTCTGAGGTATGTTCCACTAAAACATAGGAAATTTAGATGAATAATGTATTGTATCCCTGCAATTGTATCATTGAACATCAGTTGCTTCCTTCTTCCCCTTGCAATCACGAGCTTGGTGGACTTTTCCACAACACATGTAACAGACTACCATTCCTTTTAAGCAAGTAACAGGGCATTTCATCCCACATTTACTACAGGATGGATATTCAAATTTTCCCTTCATCCCCTTACTTCCATTCCCATATTGATCATCAGATTTCATTTTCTCTTGCTTTGTATTAAATTAATAAGACTTTGAGAATTCCTTTTCTGTCTTGATAGCACACGAGACAATGACTTCATACAATCAGAAGGATTGTGAGACTAATTCTCAATGGAGAAATGGATTTAACCCATCAATGAAATGATCAATATTACTTTATGGGATAATTATATAATCTCTAGAATACCTTGCTAACCTCGTAAAGTTAGCCTCAAACATTGTGACATTCTCATCCTCCTTTAGTCTCAAACGTAGAAATTGCCTTTCCATATCGACTCGATGGTCACGGGGAAAGTATTTTTCTAAAAACAGATGTCTGAACTCCTTTCATTCCATATTTTATACTTTATCATCTTCCTTCATGTTTTGAATCAATGACCACTATTGATCAGCATCTCTAGTGAGGTGATAAACTGCCATGACAACTTTTTTCCTTTCACTACTCTCCAATGCCTGAAATATTTTCTCGAGGGAACTTTTCCATTGCTCATCTACTAATGTATTTGTACTCCCATTGAATTTTGGTGGTTTCTGCCTCATGGAGCGATCTAACATTGATCCTCCACGCTGTGGATCAGGGTGCTTCATACGGGTAAGGTTATTATTCATAACCAGAGTTAGTTATCCCAGTATGGTGATTAGTTGATCAGCACCAGTTACATCACCAACTCCACTATAATTATCATGAGTAGGAGGGAAATCCCTACATGGAGTTCATGCATTGATACAGTTTCCATTTCTTCCACTACGTGCAATTTCTAAACAATGGGATAAACTAGATCAGTTTATGAATCAAAATACATAATTCCATACTTAAAATACACTTAACATAAATTGAACTATTTATGGATATAATTCATAATCCTAAAAAAAGATTCTTTAAGGATGTATATACTCATAAACCCTTCATAATTATTTTTAATGAAAATGAGAGTTATCCTAAGTATATCCCCCTAGAGTGCCGTAAACAAGAGTGCAGCAAGGCTGGTTGTTGTGCACCAGTTCCCGTTCGAGTCTATCTCAAAGCGGTGTTTTCATGTTTTACCCCAAGGTACATCTGTTCCAGAGCCACCTCTACCTGCTCGTATCCAAACATAGTTGTATTTCTCGAAAAAATCACCAAATATCTATAATACAAAAAATCTAGGAAGTTCTTCTATACTAATCCTCAAAGTCCTTCTTAAATCTATGTGCTCTAATCATAGTTTATTTAAAGCTATCTTCCAAGGTTTTTACTAAACATCCTTTGATACTACCTATAACACCATGACCCCAACTACCTAGAGTTGGCGCATTATTACATAACATTGGCATGATCACAAAAGAGATCATTTCTTGAAAGGCCGATTAGTTTAGTAGCTTTGGAATAACTAGATACATTCATAATGTTTAAATTACATCATAAAAAGAAAAACTACAACAATTTAGTCGCCATAGTCCACACTCTTATCTCCTCATACTATCATGGTGGGCCATTCATAAAATACTTCATCACATCCTGGAAAAAATAAAACATAGAAAGGGTTGAGCTCAAATTCCCACTAAGGATAACAATATAGTGGAAACTTTCATAAGTAAGCATAATCATTTTAGGACATGTATTTTAAAACAAAATATTTTTAAAATTTTAACATAAGAATAATTTGGAAGAAATAAAATTAAATAATTCTATAAGAATATTCACATGGATATTCTACTAGTTTAATAATCACATGCAATATCAATAACAACTTTCATAATGATGGAATGCATAATGCCAGAATGTCATAACCACATAGCCAAGGCCTCGTGCCAAGACTAGAAATAATATTTTGTCAAGGCCTTGTGCCAAGACACTAGTTTGTCTAATGAGACCTACTGATGCATTGAGGAGCTATAGCGGGCTCCACCTGCCACTTATTATGTCCAATGCATTCATCATATGAAAAGGTTTAAACATAACATAAACATTCATATTAAAACAAGCATACGAAATGTTAATACTTTATTCATAAACGATGAATGGTATAAAAATAACACATCCACATTCAAACATATCACAAAACCATCAATACAATATGGATGTTTTTTATAATAATAAATATACTCAATATAATCTTAAAAGCAATCAAAGGGTGGTGACGTAGATGAAAACATAACTCTTTTTTAGATAAATATATCTTTCTATTTTGAAATCATTTAAGAGTCATATATTTATAAAATAAAGCATTTAATTTGAAAATATTCATATAATCTTGTATGGGAAGCTTCGACGATTTTATAACCGCGGAAAATAGTCGCACCTGCCGTATAAGTTAAAAAAACACTTTACCTTAATTCTGTCGAAATGGTTAAAAATGACCTTGTTTGGAAAATTACAGAAAGATTTCTTTATAAACATCTTATAAAAGTCATCATAGGTGTAAATGACTTTATCCAATAGTCTTTAATGTAGTAATAATTATTTGAAGTAACTTTTTAAGATACATGGATGTGGATTAAAAAGAGGTCCTAGTAGATAATTACGTATAAACAACCTCGGATAATGAAGAGATTGTGAAATAAATCCTTAACATGTACTTTTACTTGGTTAAGGGTAGGTTAATATTCTATATAATGGTGAAATAATTGTTATTAAATTATATATGAATCATATACATTAATATGATATCATATATGATCTTTTACCATTGATTTGTTAATAATATCTTAGTATTATCGTTGATTCGGGTGTTAACTTACTCATTTTCTTTTATATGTTTTGTTACGTAAGAGGTGTTTGTCATGGATAGGTTGTATCTTATTCATATACAGTATGATATCAAGTCCTTAATCATTATTTTTAAATCATCAAATGATAATTATACTTTAATGGATACGATGAAGAATGAATCTCATCACGTTCGTGGAGACGGTAGTCTGTACGTATGCACGAGCGACAATATAATTAATTTGATATTAAAATAATATATAATTGGATGTTATATCATATATACAGAATCATTATCATGTTATATTTAATATTTACATGAATTATACATCCATATTATACTCATCCAAATATTAATTTATTGAATAACAATTACACCACGACGTGGAGACGGTAAGTCGAATGTACACATGCATGGTGACATGTCATTCAAAGGATGGATAGAATACTAAATATGGTTGTACCATATTTATAATAACATCACAGTATATATAAGATACTGGATTTATTATTTTATAATAGGAATAACAACGAATTAAGAAGTTTAAGAAGAAAGGAACTTGAAAGAGGTTGGTGAAAACATTACCTCTTCTTCGGGTCCTTCCTTTTGATTTGATCAAAAGGGTTTCATAGGATGGATTTATGATCAAAATAATGCCTCTGGGATGAAGTGAGGGATTTTTAGAGAGTATTTGGTCAGGGTTTGGCCGAAACAAAAGGCTTTGAAAGTGTGAATTAGTGATAATGGGGAGTTCCTTTTTATAAGAGGGGTGAGGGGCACCTTTGGAAAAGCTAGAAATATTATTTTATAATAAGTTCATATTCGGTTTCTAATGGATCAAAAGTGGATTATATAAAGTTTAAGGTGGGTATGGATTGTAAATCACCCAACTAATATAATTTAGATAGGTTTGGGTCATTATATTAACCTTATCTTTATGTTTTAACTCTTAGTTAATTAGTTTGACACTTACCATGTCACTTTGTATTTTATATTATATAGTTAATATACTTACTATATACCTCCAAGAGACCCAAAAATAGTCCATTAATGATAAAACTATCATGATATAAGTCTCTTCGACGAAACATATATTTTTAGGAATTGAATATAATTTAATAATATAATATTTGTTTTAAAAACACTTTTATGTAAATTTTGACACTATTAGGTATTTAGTTTTTGATAAATTTATAAAAGAATTATTACTTCGAACAAAATGTATATAATCAATCCTAATATGTCATGTTAACCTATAAAATTAGTTTAATTCATAAAAAGTCTCAAATTACATTTATTTTGATATTTATAATATCAATTATTTTAATATTTCATTAATTAGGTAACTACTGCATCACCATTGTGTCATAAATAAAATAATTTATTTAATGTCTGAAAATTATAAATAAAATACCGTTATGTATGAAATATTTTTAGATTTCTAATTATTTTTTACAATCGAATTTATCTTATATATTACCCTATATTAAAAATTATTTAGTAAATAAACATTGATTTTAACTCTTTTAACTCTTCTTTGAATTAAATAATAATAAATGTCCTAATCTAATTAAAGTGGACCTAAATGATAATATATTTTTCCTAAGAATTTTTTGGTCGAGATACAGTTGTCTAATAGGATTAGGAAATGTGTTAGGTTAATATTAATATCATTTTTACACTTAATTACACTATTTACTTTTAAAC
Organism: Viscum album; assembly: GCA_963277665.1. Lineage (NCBI taxonomy): Eukaryota > Viridiplantae > Streptophyta > Magnoliopsida > Santalales > Viscaceae > Viscum > Viscum album. The sequence continues at coordinate 1,667,848,146 of OY728137.1, forward strand.
GTGGTAAAAAAAAAATAAAAAGGTACTATTCCGTAAAAATTATTTTCATATAAATGAACAACATTTTACTCCTTGATATTAACCATGTCTCTTGAATTTTAGATATTCTAATCACAAGAGCGGTAAAATTATTTTTTACGTGAATTTCTAAATTCTCATAGGAGGTGGGTAAAAGACGGTGAAAAGTTCAATAAAATTTTTATATATCTAAAATTATTCTAAACTAACTCCAATGAATTTAATTGAACTTATATAGGTATTATGTATCTTTTTCGACCTTAATTAAATTTAAATGAAATAAATTATTATTTAAAAAAAAATTGGCTTTAAACTATAACTCAATGTTTCTTCACTATTCATCAAAAATTGAGAGTTTTCAGAAAAATACAAAAACTTCACCCCGGGATAATTTCGATATTCCAAATCAAAAAATGAAAACCATTTTAAAAGATAAAAATTATAAAATTTCAAAAAGTGGGTAATACAATTCATAACAGCTAGTTTGATTGGTTGTGTTCTGTGTGTTAGAACTCGAAGTTGCGTACAACACACACTACAGTATTATTCAATGTAAAGCGTACCATGGAAGCATGGGGTATTACATTGTACATTGTTCATGGTGTGCCTCTGTCCAAGTAGGTAGAATAAAAATCTCATTCACACTAGAAGGAACAAAAAAGTGTGTCAATGATGTACATATCATTCCATACATATGGTTACCCAAACCCTAGCACTGCAGCGTGTAATCGGATACGTGTCATGTGTTCTTCATTGAACATGGTGTGTAGTCAGGATTTTAAAAAACATCCCAATTTTTTTGTATTATTTAATGGGATTCTAATCTGGTAAAACCACCTTGAATAACATTTGGAATCCTTTCAAAATCATATGATCAAGAAATTTCTCTCACTCACTATCTGCAATTCATTTGGAATTGGATACTTGAATACTTGTGGGTTTTGTTCTTCGTTCCTCATGCCACTGTATCTTCGATCATTGATGATTTTCCCAAAATGATTCAAATTTACCATACATTCATCGCGATGATTCCATGTCTATTCTCCACTCCAAAAAAACCATCATTGTATTACCATTCCCCCAATCATTCAAACATCCAATTTGTCTTCAGATTCCTGGAATATATCGAACTGGGATCTATGAGTATTCTATAGTGAATAACATGATGAAATGTTTGATAAATGCCCCAAAACTGGGTTGTAAACATCTTTCACAAATAATTCTGGTCCAACAAACATAATATGGAAGCTTGGGTATGATGAATAAAAATAGGTAAATTAAATTTCAATACCCAGGAACATATAAGAGTTTCAAATAGTGCAAATCCATGAAGAAAGATGGACTTAACCAATAAATTTAATGAGAGTACATAAAATAGAGATATAAGAGTCCTTACTAGAATGAATCGATCATAATTGACGAAGAACACACTCATAATGATCTGTTGCATTCATTTCCCATGAAATCACCTCAATACAATGTTTTGCCATTTCTCGAAGGAATTATCCATAAGAAGGAGATTCTCTCATCGGAAAATGGTGTTATATGAGCCTAGCATCACCAAATTCCCCAAATAACTATTTATATCTTTTAATTATGAAAATTTAAAATTAATCAATTAAGTTATTAATTAATTAATTTTGGTTAAACATACCTCTAATGAGCGAGGGATCTGGACATCGCTAGTCGACTAGTTTTATGTTATTCCTTAGATAAACAATGTGTTCCAAACCCGACCGTTATATCATAATTTAAACCCTCTCAACTATTTGGAAGTAATCTCACATTGTTTAGTTAAACATGATCATGTAATATAAAATATATTTAATATTTAGTAAAATTAATTCTGAGAACACCAGGCCTCAGATTCACATGCTTTATCATCACCAAGCTCTGGAAATATATTTAATGATATTTCAATATCATACAAGGTGAAAATAGGTCCTCCACACTAGAATAATTTTGATGTTATATATATCATATATTTATTCTAAAACCATCATTAATACCTTTCATTTAATTTATGAATGAATCATATTACCCTACATTGACAATGTCTATTATACACTTGAATGACCATAATGTATTCTAACTAAATATAAAACATGAATTCTTGTGTTATATAATTATTCATGAACCGTAATTAAATATTAATAATCATATATATAATATATAAAATAAAAATCATTAATTAGGCACAACCTTTAATAGTGGTAATAGAGAAAATAATGATATAGGTGCGTGAGGCGGTAGACCTACATACCCACGAATGATTATTTCATAACCATTATGATGGATGTGTATGTGGTTGTAGTTAGTCACCCCAATATAACAACATATCATTATATATATGATACATATTTTATTATATATTATTTTTATAATAATTTTTTATAGGGGTAGTCATAGAAATTAAACAAAATAATCATATATGAATGTCGCCACTTCTTGGGTTATCCTCGTTTGGTTTTCACTAAATCCATGAATGTTTGTCTTTATGTTGAAAAAAAGGATTCTATGTTGAGGGGAGGGAATTTTTGAAGTTATTTTGTTATATAATTTTTGAGATAAATCTATTTCTATGTGTAAATAAGTGGGGAGAGTGAGTGCACTTATATATTTGATGAGGAGTGGCATTTTAGTAAATACTCAAAAGTATTCACATTTGGGAGGACAATATTTTCTCATGTTTCTCCATGTGTTTAAATTATATGAGTGTATACATTGTTTTTCATATTTATACCTCCACCATACAATAAAAAAATATTTTCATCATTTAATTCCTTAACATCTGCGTATCCATATTTATATAATTTGTTTTCAATATGATAGCTAGATTTCAAACCTTGGTAATTAATAATTTAAAACTGAATTAGAGTGGTACTTATTAGATAATTTAGACAAAACGTTTAACAATATGATGTATAATTTATAATATATAAATCTTATGTTTGTTTGAAATTAATTTTAACACACTCACATGTAATGTTCAAAAACAGTACATTAACCTTACCCACGCTAACTGAGTTTTTACTATCTAACGGTAAATACTATAATTATAATAGAATAATTAGTTTATGAAGGGAAAATAGTTGATATTTAATATATTAAAAAATTACATATATTAATATATTCTTTTTAGTAATTTTAAATAATTTAATAAAATATCATTTATTATACAATTACATTAATGTCAATTTCAACAATATTTATTAAATTTGTATTTAAAAAATATATAGACAAAAATAGAATTAAAATAAATTTTGGAAATAACATTAAAAATTAAATATTCATCTAAAAATTAATTCATGAGAATAAATCAATCAATTTACTCCACTTTTTATATTTTTTTTATTACTTATTTTATTTTTTTAATAACTAAATATTTAATGAGGCGTTTTTTTAATCCTTTTATGTAATTCATTTACCACAGTAAATTAGTGATAAATTATTATGATATATTAAACTAATTTATCTTTCAGTAAGATATATATATTAATGAGTATATGTTGATATTTTCCCTATCCGAATGAATTATTTATATTAAAAGAAGAAAATGTATATTTGATGTTTTCTTTACTTAACATAATATATTGGTCATATTAAATGGAAAATGTGAATAAATTACCTTATTTCAGTGAATATGATATATAAGTTATAAATAAACTCACAAAATAAAATTAATACAATATTTTATGTCTTTTTAATCCTTAAATTTATAGTTTTACCCCTTGTCTAGAGGATTTATTTTTACCATAACTGAGAAAATTAAATTTTTCCGTATTCAATATTTATTTTAGAAGAAAAATATAATTGAATTATTATATAATATAAATAATGATTATTATAAATATATAATACGTTTTTTCAAATTGAACATAAATAAGTGGGAATTTTAATTAAAAATTAACCCCATATATGTGATGATAAATCATATCTTTAATGAAAAAATGATCAAAAGGTTACAGGGAAGTTATATCCAATTACAATATTAAATTGATTACATTTATCTAAAATGGATTTAAATATTTATAATTCATATAATTATAATTTAAAATCAATTTATAATATTATTTAAAATTATATATAAATTAAATGAAATTCCAATTTTCTATTAAGTTCAATAATTTTTACTATTAATAAAAAATGACATACATTATAAAAATCCCAAAAAATTAACCCTAAGATAAATTTGATATTATGATTTCAAATATAATTTTTATTTCTCAAATTATTTTTCTACATGTTTATAACAATTGATGTAAAATAAGTGTTCCACAAAATGGGGTAAATACTTGTTTTTTGAAAAAAATCATCTCTAACTATAAAATTTAATTAGTTCATTCCTCTTATATATAATATATATATGTTGATTGTTTAAATTTTTTATATAATATATAATATATATATTTCATTTTCATAATTGAATAAAAAATTTGGTTATTTTAATTACATAAAACAAAGATATGCGTATAAAAATGTTTTCCAGAAATCATTTTCCAATTATTTTAATAATGGTTTTGGTTTTTCTATAATTTTTTATTCACTAAATAATAATATTAACATGTTTAAAATATATTTTAATAATTTATTTTATCATAGTCAAACTCACCATTCCAATGGATAGTTGCTAAAAACATATTATAAATTTTTATTTATATAATATGTCATGATTTGATTAAAATCTGTGTTGTATGTACTGAATGAAATACAAGTATTTGTATAAGGCCCCAGCCTTAAACCTTACTTAATATTGAGTTATTACAAGATTACACATTGAGGATCTTTTCAGGTTTAGAGTTTTAGAGAATTAGGACTGAACTATTACATCTCAAAAGATTACAAAGTAGTCGCTTCTACTAAATTTACATAAAATAAAATCTCTTAAAAAGAAACATGTATAGTCCCATGTTTTAGGTAGCATGACTTTCCCTTGATCCCATCCTTGACCCTATTCCGTGCTAAGTCCTATGAAAAACATTTCAAAAACTAGGGATGAGCAAAAAATGCATAGTAAGGGTCATAAAAATATGGAAAGGAAACATGAGTTCATATATACATAAGAATGAAATAATATTTTACCCATAAAACATAGGCACTTTAACATACCTCATAAAACCATGAATAAATCATAGAAATCATAAGACATAAAGGCAGCTTGATGCATTAATAACATTCTTACATAGGGAGTAACCCTCTTGGTTACATTTGGAATATCCATCATAGTAAATTCCCTAAATCTCTTTGCAGAAACCTTAACGTTTCACTCCTTTGCGTTACCCAATGCATTGGAGAGCACTATTGTAATGCCCCGACCCCAGCTACCCAGAGTCGGTGCATTACTTCGTAACATTGGCATGATCACAAAAGATCAAGTCTCGAAAGACCGATTAGTTTAGTAGCCTTGGAAACACTAGATACATTCGTAAACGTTACATTACATCATAAAGTGAAAAACTACAATAACAAAGTCTCCATAGTCTACACTCATATCCTCTTCTGACTATCCCTGCAGGTCATTCATAAAATACTTCTTCACATCCTGGAAAATATTAAAACATTGAAAGGGGTGAGCTCAAATGCTCAGTAAGGATAACAATAATGCGGAAGCTTTCATAAATAAACATTAACATTTAAGGCAATGTATAACTAAAACAAAAGCCTTTTAAACATGAACTTCAACATAATATGGAAAAAGTAAAATGAGATAATGCCATTTACTTCTTCACATGGATATTCTACTGGTCGAATAATCACATGCAATATCAATAACCACTTTCATAATGATGGAATGCATAATGCCAGACTATCATAACCACGTAGTCAAGGCCTCGTGCCAAGACCACAAATAAGATTTTGTCAAGGCCTCGTGCCAAGACACTAGTTTGTCTCATGAGACCTGCCGATGCATCGAGGAGCTATAGCGGGCTCCACCCGTCACTTATTAAGTCCAATGCATTCCTCATATGAATAGGTTTAAACATATCATAAACCATAACATAATCATATCACATAAAACATGCATAAAGGAAACATAACATTTCCACATTTCAATCACAAGATATAAATACAACATATTGATATAATAAAAATGATTTCAAAACCATTTTCAATACCAAAATAAAAGAAAGTTAAAACTTTGTATTTATTTTTCATTAAAAAAAATGATGGCTTGTAGAGGAAGCCGAATCTCAAATAATAGTCACGGCGGCGGAGAAGTCGTTGTCGCCGCATAAGTATGGAAAGAAAAACATTCCCTTTTGTCGTTTAGAAAAACGCTTCGTATAAAAAGATTCCTTTTGTACAAACGTAAAAGTCAAAGGGGTTTATACACAGTATAAATGAAAATTGTGTATAAAACCAAATATGCCTCAATGAAAGGAGATTGAGACGAAGTATTTTAAAAGATAATTTTTAAATAAAATATATCTATTATGTGTATTCACTATAGGTACACATAAAGAATGTAAAAATACAAGATAGGACATAATAATATCATGACATAATTTGAAAGTAGGAGATTAACCCAAAGAATGGAAGTTGGGTTAAGAAGATCCCTTACAAAGATCATTTTTAAATAAAATATATCTATTATGTGTATTTATTATAAGTACACATAAATAAAGTGCAAATACAAGATAGTACATAATAATATCATGACATAATTTGAAAATAGGAGATTAACCCAAAGAATGGAAATTGGGTTTAGAAATTCCCTTACCTCGTGTCTGACTTGACTCAACCGTTCTTTAACCTCCTGAATAATAAACTAGAGTTAATATATACCTTATTAAGAACCATTTTCAATTTCATTATCCTTATTATATCACTTATTACAATGATATGAACATTATGTAATTATTTAAGTTAATAACGGTCGTTTTGTCGATCTTTGGTACTTGAGTCAAAAATAAACTTCTTATAATTACAAGTTGTTCATGTGGTGAAATATCCATTATATCCGGAATTATATTCATGATGTAGATATCATATATATCATATATACAGTATATACATTCATTCATAATGTCACGTAACATTTAGAGGTAAGAAATGAAATGCACCGTTCATGGAGACGGTAAGCCGTACGTACGCATGAACGCTACTTTCATTTCAATTTCATATTTAATGGAAGTAAATCATAATGATATAAATTTATAATATAATTCCAGTATAATATAGTGTATAATACCATTTACTCCATCCTTTATACATCCCACATATGGCATTTACGATTCAAATCACTTTGAGGGGGCGGTAGTCCGCACTTCCTAAAATGAAATTATCGCGTTTTACCCATAATGGAAATCATAAAGTATGCCATAAATGAGAAATACAGAAGAATAAGTAAAACAAAAACATATTATATATCATATATAAAAATAGTGACATCTTAATGGCCACCTTTGAAGGTGTTATATGAGTGTTGAACAATCATCGCTTCGTGAGGCAGAAATTCGCCATCCACAGAAACTGTATGTTCTTTAACCATTAGATGTAGGTGTGTGTAAGTGTAGCTCGAATCCTTCTTATAACAACATCCTAGTATATTGAGGATACTGGTGTTGTTACAAAAGAAATGAATAAAAAGAGTTTAGGGGGTTGGAGAAGAAAAATAAAACAAAACAACATTAGAAAAGACATTACCTCAAAATCGGGTAACTCTTTTTGATTTGAGCTAAAGGCTTCCTTGGGAAGAGTTCTGCCCAAAGTGAGGTTTCTAGGAGTAAGGAAGGAATGTTGGGAGAGTATTTGGGCAGAGGTTGGCCGAGCCAAATGGCTTGATGGTGTGAATAAGGTGGAAGAGGTGGGGGCCTTTTATAAGTGGAGAGGAGGGGCACTTTTGGAAAGATTGAAATGTTACATTATTTCAAAATGCTTTTCGGATTCTAAAGGTCCCACACTTATATAATTCGAGGCTAAGGTGATAAGGTTTCGAAATCTCCTCATCCAATTGGCTTTGGACAAGTGTAAGCCTTGGATTTTACATTATCTATTCATTTTATTAAAATCGTTAAATAATGTGGTCATCGCTGCATCATAATGATGTCATAAATAATTTAATTTATTTAATGTCTAAAAATTATAAAAAAAATACTATGATGTAGGAAATCTTTTTAGCTTTCCAATGACTATTTATAATCAAAATTTGGACTTGTATAACCCCACTTAAAAATTGTTTTAGTAAAACAATTTATGTTAGTGTCATTTTCACTTTAACATTAAATAAAAAGTAATTTATGTTATTTCCCAACAAAAGTGGATCCATGGGGTCCCCAAGTTAGGCCATGGCTTGTCTTGGTCGGCCATGACTCAACCAATGAGGTTGGGACATGTTTCTAGGTCATTTCATATTATTAAAGTATTATTTATACCTTAAACTACCCTAATTACCACTAATCGCGATTAAGAACTTAATAAGTTACTATTCACCAAAAAATTATTATAATCTCATTGAACCACATTTTACTTCTTAATGACAACCATGTATGTCGGATTTTTGAAAATCAAATCACAGAAGTGGTAATATTTCATTTAAACGAAAAATCAGTTATTTAACTACCACTTAGTGCTTTCACTATTCATCAAAAATTGAAGTTTTTCAGAATAAGACCAAAATTTCACCCTAAGCTATAATTGATATTCCGAATTCAAAAATGATGTCTATTTTACAAAATTCCAAACATATTAGTTGCACTAATTAATTTTATAATTAATTCCCGCTGTCACAACAAATAGCGTGTTTTTAAGAAACAATTTATATCAAAAGATTGACAATTGTTTATGTCCAATTTCAATGTTAAATTTATTCTAATGACCACCATTGGATAAAATGGTAAAAATATATTCTAATTATACTCTAAAACCCCTCAATAGTATAATTTATCACTATGAATTATTTTGATTAAAAAAGTTGTTTTAAGTATTTTTCACTATTCATAAAAAATTTTGAAGTTCTTAGAAAATTACAAAAAATTCAACATAGGCTAATTTCAATATTAGGAATACAAAAATGAAGTCCATTTTGAAATATAAAATTTATATAATTTTAAAAAGTGGTTATTACTATTCATAACGGCTACTTTGATTTGTCGCGATGTTTTAGAACTCGATGTTGCGTACAATGCAAGCTATTGTATTATTGAATGAGAAGCGTATCGTGGAAGCTCGGGGTGTTACATTCTCCCCTCCTTCAATAAATTGCGTCCTCGCAATTTGATATTTTTCTTTAAAAATAATAGGTTGAAAATAGAAAATACCTTTGTGGAAAACCCACATCGGAAATAAGGTTAATAAAATTTAGCCTTAATAAGAGGGAAAATGGAAATAAGAAAGTCACCACCAAATTATGATCTCGATAAGGAGAACATTGGTGGCAATTAAAGACATATAATTGGAGGAAAAACGTAAATATTTGTAGGGAGTGATTGAGGTCATCAATCACAATCAACTGTCAAATTGAGGGCCTCAAAGCCTTCAATCTATGTTGATTTAAAATATCATCAGTTCAACAAGACATAAGGTATTAGGATAACACATTTTTTGTTTTAATATCCCTTTACTAAAGTTTAAGAATTAATTTATTCACTGAATAAGAGATAGGTATATATATATTTATGCTTGACAATTAGTGTTTCAACCTTCAACTCATCTTTCACTCAAAAAGATAATAGAACTCAAAAATATTATTATTATCCTAATTGTATAAGGTTCCAAATGTTAACACATACCATTTAGATTAGTAAAATTATATTGTAATAACCAGGGAATTCCTGTAGGCTAGTGGTAGGAAATAAAGGCTTGTCGCACTATGGTTGTGGGTTCGATTCCTGCAGCTGTGTCCGACGCGACGGGTTATTCCCCACCCTGCAGGTTGTCCTTTTTCTAAAAATATAGTATTATAGTATTCCAGAAATAATCTTCAGAAAAGTTTTAACCTTAAACAATACTATTCAAAGTTCAACTTAATCCATCCCAACATTTATAGTTATCCAAAATACCTCTGTCCAAACTTTCTCTAAAAGGTCTCTTAATTCCAAAATCAATTGTAACATCAGATTCCCCAAACAAAGGAAAGTTTCTCTTATTGTCACATACTAAAAATATGATTACCTTAATAATATTAAAACCTTACTGAAACCAACAAGTACTGCAGTACAATCCTTATATAGATCACATTATTCTAATAACCAGAATATAATCCATGAGTCCGAAAGCATCAATACATTAGTTATTCTGCTTCAACTGTAGTAATAGCATAAGATTGTCCTTGATCCCTTGGCATTTTCTGAGGTAAGATTCCTTGACGCTTAGGACATTCATTTGCGTAATGACCCATTTCTCTACAATTGTAGCATTCAACTTTGACAGCCTCTTTCTTTCCCTTGCAATCACGTGCCTGGTGACCTTTTTCTCCACATTTATAACAGACTCCCATTCCTTTTAGGAAAGTACCAGGGTGATTCTTCCCACAATTATCACATAATGGAAAATCCTTCTTTCCCTTTTTCCCTTTATCTGTCTCTTGTTCCACCATTCTCTTCTTCTCTTGCTTTACTTTGTTGTCATAAGACTTAGAGAATTCCTTTTCTGTCTTGATAGCACACGAGACAATATCTTCGTATGATGAGAAGGATTGTGATACCAAAGCTCGACGGAGAAATGGTTTTAAACCATCAAAGAAACGATCAATCTTACTCCTTGGGTTACGTATGTAATCGGTAGCATGCCTCGCTAACCTTGTAAAGTTAGCCTCATACTTTGCGACATTCTCATCCTCCTTCTGCCTCAGACTCAGAAATTGCCTTTCCATATCTGCTCGATGGTCACGAGGAAAGTATTTTTCTAAGAAAAGCTCTTTGAACTCCCTCCATTCCATATTCGATACGTCATCATCTTCCTTTGTGTTTTGAATCAGTGACCACCACTGATCGGCATCTCCAGTGAGGCGGTAAACTGCCATGACAACCTTCTCCCTTTCACTACTCCCCAAGGCATGGAATATTTTCTCTAAGGAATTTATCCATTGCTCAGCTACTGTAGGATTTGTACTCCCATTGAAGGTTGGAGGTTGTTGCCTCATGAAACGGTCTAGCATTGATCCTCCACGTTGCGAATCAGGGTGCTCCATACGAGTAAGGTTGTTATTCATAACCTGCGTGAGTTGTCCCAGTATGGTAATAAGTTGATCAGCACCTGTTGTATCTCCAGGTCCACAATAATTATCTTGAGCAGGAGGGCAATCCCTACACGGAGTTCGTGCATTGATACAGTTTCCATTCCTTCTACTAGGCGCCATTTCTAAACAATGGCATAATCCAGATTAGTTTATGAATCAAAATACCTAATTCCATACTTGTATAATACTTAACATAAATTGAACTATTTATGGATATAATCCATAATCATAAAAAGAAATGTTTCCTTTGAGGAAGTATGTACTCATAAACCTTACATAATGGTTTGTAAAGAAAATGAGAATTATCCTAAGCATATCCCCCGGGAGTGTCATAACCAAGAGTGCAGCAAGGCCCGTTGTCGTGCACCAGTTCCCGTTTGAGTCTAGCTCAAAGCGGTGTTTTCGGGTTTTACCCCTAGGTACATCTGTGCCAGAGCCACCTCTACCTGCTCGTATCCAGACAGGGATGTATTGCTCGGAAAACTCACAACATCTCTACAATACTAAAATTCTAGGAAGTTCTTCTATACTAATCCTCAAAGTCTATCTTTGGGCTATGTGCTCTAATCAGAGTTTATCTAAATCTAGCTTCCAAGGTTAGTACTAAACTGCCTCTGATACCAACTGTAATGCCCCGACCCCAGCTACCCAGAGTCGGTGCATTACTTCGTAACATTGGCATGATCACAAAAGATCAAGTCTCGAAAGACCGATTAGTTTAGTAGCCTTGGAAACACTAGATACATTCGTAAACGTTACATTACATCATAAAGTGAAAAACTACAATAACAAAGTCTCCATAGTCCACACTCATATCCTCTTCTGACTATCCCTGCAGGTCATTCATAAAATACTTCTTCACATCCTGGAAAATATTAAAACATTGAAAGGGGTGAGCTCAAATGCTCAGTAAGGATAACAATAATGCGGAAGCTTTCATAAATAAACATTAACATTTAAGGCAATGTATAACTAAAACAAAAGCCTTTTAAACATGAACTTCAACATAATATGGCAAAAGTAAAATGAGATAATGCCATTTACTTCTTCACATGGATATTCTACTGGTCGAATAATCACATGCAATATCAATAACCACTTTCATAATGATGGAATGCATAATGCCAGACTATCATAACCACGTAGTCAAGGCCTCGTGCCAAGACCACAAATAAGATTTTGTCAAGGCCTCGTGCCAAGACACTAGTTTGTCTCATGAGACCTGCCGATGCATCGAGGAGCTATAGCGGGCTCCACCCGTCACTTATTAAGTCCAATGCATTCCTCATATGAATAGGTTTAAACATATCATAAACCATAATATAATCATATCACATAAAACATGCATAAAGGAAACATAACATTTCCACATTTCAATCACAAGATATAAATACAACATATTGATATAATAAAAATGATTTCAAAACCATTTTCAATACCAAAATAAAAGAAAGTTAAAACTTTGTATTTATTTTTCATTAAAAAAATGATGGCTTGTAGAGGAAGCCGAATCTCAAATAATAGTCACGGCGGCGGAGAAGTCGTTGTCGCCGCATAAGTATGGAAAGAAAAACATTCCCTTTTGTCGTTTAGAAAAACGCTTCGTATAAAAAGATTCCTTTTGTACAAACGTAAAAGTCAAAGGGGTTTATACACAGTATAAATGAAAATTGTGTATAAAACCAAATATGCCTCAATGAAAGGAGATTGAGACGAAGTATTTTAAAAGATAATTTTTAAATAAAATATATCTATTATGTGTATTCACTATAGGTACACATAAAGAATGTAAAAATACAAGATAGGACATAATAATATCATGACATAATTTGAAAGTAGGAGATTAACCCAAAGAATGGAAGTTGGGTTAAGAAGTTCCCTTACAAAGATCATTTTTAAATAAAATATATCTATTATGTGTATTTATTATAAGTACACATAAATAAAGTGCAAATACAAGATAGTACATAATAATATCATGACATAATTTGAAAATAGGAGATTAACCCAAAGAATGGAAATTGGGTTTAGAAATTCCCTTACCTCGTGTCTGACTTGACTCAACCGTTCTTTAACCTCCTGAATAATAAACTAGAGTTAATATATACCTTATTAAGAACCATTTTCAATTTCATTATCCTTATTATATCACTTATTACAATGATATGAACATTATGTAATTATTTAAGTTAATAACGGTCGTTTTGTCGATCTTTGGTACTTGAGTCAAAAATAAACTTCTTATAATTACAAGTTGTTCATGTGGTGAAATATCCATTATATCCGGAATTATATTCATGATGTAGATATCATATATATCATATATACAGTATATACATTCATTCATAATGTCACGTAACATTTAGAGGTAAGAAATGAAATGCACCGTTCATGGAGACGGTAAGCCGTACGTACGCATGAACGCTACTTTCATTTCAATTTCATATTTAATGGAAGTAAATCATAATGATATAAATTTATAATATAATTCCAGTATAATATAGTGTATAATACCATTTACTCCATCCTTTATACATCCCACATATGGCATTTACGATTCAAATCACTTTGAGGGGGCGGTAGTCCGCACTTCCTAAAATGAAATTATCGCGTTTTACCCATAATGGAAATCATAAAGTATGCCATAAATGAGAAATACAGAAGAATAAGTAAAACAAAAACATATTATATATCATATATAAAAATAGTGACATCTTAATGGCCACCTTTGAAGGTGTTATATGAGTGTTGAACAATCATCGCTTCGTGAGGCAGAAATTCGCCATCCACAGAAACCGTATGTTCTTTAACCATTAGATGTAGGTGTGTGTAAGTGTAGCTCGAATCCTTCTTATAAAAACATCCTAGTATATTGAGGATACTGGTGTTGTTACAAAAGAAATGAATAAAAAGAGTTTAGGTGGTTGGAGAAGAAAAATAAAACAAAACAACATTAGAAAAGACATTACCTCAAAATCGGGTAACTCTTTTTGATTTGAGCTAAAGGCTTCCTTGGGAAGAGTTCTGCCCAAAGTGAGGTTTCTAGGAGTAAGGAAGGAATGTTGGGAGAGTATTTGGGCAGAGGTTGGCCGAGCCAAATGGCTTGATGGTGTGAATAAGGTGGAAGAGGTGGGGGCCTTTTATAAGTGGAGAGGAGGGGCACTTTTGGAAAGATTGAAATGTTACATTATTTCAAAATGCTTTTCGGATTCTAAAGGTCCCACACTTATATAATTCGAGGCTAAGGTGATAAGGTTTCGAAATCTCCTCATCCAATTGGCTTTGGACAAGTGTAAGCCTTGGATTTTACATTATCTATTCATTTTATTAAAATCGTTAAATAATGTGGTCATCGCTGCATCATAATGATGTCATAAATAATTTAATTTATTTAATGTCTAAAAATTATAAAAAAAATACTATGATGTAGGAAATCTTTTTAGCTTTCCAATGACTATTTATAATCAAAATTTGGACTTGTATAACCCCACTTAAAAATTGTTTTAGTAAAACAATTTATGTTAGTGTCATTTTCACTTTAACATTAAATAAAAAGTAATTTATGTTATTTCCCAAAAAAAGTGGATCCATGGGGTCCCCAAGTTAGGCCATGGCTTGTCTTGGTCGGCCATGACTCAACCAATGAGGTTGGGACATGTGTCTAGGTCATTTCATATTATTAAAGTATTATTTATACCTTAAACTACCCTAATTACCACTAATCGCGATTAAGAACTTAATAAGTTACTATTCACCAAATAATTATTATAATCTCATTGAACCACATTTTACTTCTTAATGACAACCATGTATGTCGGATTTTTGAAAATCAAATCACAGAAGTGGTAATATTTCATTTAAACGAAAAATCAGTTATTTAACTACCACTTAGTGCTTTCACTATTCATCAAAAATTGAAGTTTTTCAGAATAAGACCAAAATTTCACCCTAAGCTATAATTGATATTCCGAATTCAAAAATGATGTCTATTTTACAAAATTCCAAACATATTAGTTGCACTAATTAATTTTATAATTAATCCCCGCTGTCACAACAAATAGCGTGTTTTTAAGAAACAATTTATATCAAAAGATTGACAATTGTTTATGTCCAATTTCAATGTTAAATTTATTCTAATGACCACCATTGGATAAAATGGTAAAAATATATTCTAATTATACTCTAAAACCCCTCAATAGTATAATTTATCACTATGAATTATTTTGATTAAAAAAGTTGTTTTAAGTATTTTTCACTATTCATAAAAAAATTTGAAGTTCTTAGAAAATTACAAAAAATTCAACATAGGCTAATTTCAATATTAGGAATACAAAAATGAAGTCCATTTTGAAATATAAAATTTATATAATTTTAAAAAGTGGTTATTACTATTCATAACGGCTACTTTGATTTGTCGCGATGTTTTAGAACTCGAAGTTGCGTACAATGCAAGCTATTGTATTATTGAATGAGAAGCGTATCGTGGAAGCTCGGGGTGTTACAACTATCGGGCTCACCCGCCCTTAGTTTATCACGGAACCACCCAGCATCATAGCAATGCCCAAGAACCGCAACATAATCTTATTACATAAAACATGCATAAAGGAAACATAACATTTCCACCTTTCAATAACAAGATATCAATACAATACATTGATATAGATACATTATGAAAACCATTTTCAATACCAAAATAAAAGAAAAGTAAAACATGGTATTTATTTTTTTTCTTGTAAAAAGATGGTATGGCTTGTAGAGAAAGCCGAAACTCAAATAATGGTCACGGCGGCAGAGAAGACGTTGTCACCGCATACTTAAGAAAAAAACATTCCCTTTTGTCGTTTAATAAACACTTTGTATAAAAAGGATTCCTTTTGAATAAACGTAAAATTCAAAGGGGTTTATACACCGTATAAAAGAAGGTTGTGTATAAAATAGAATATGCATCAATGAAAGGATATTGAGACGAAGTCCCTTACAAAGACGGTATACTTGGTTTAATGATAAATCAATTACATAATTATGTGTGACAAATTAATACACCAAATATAAGTGGATATTATGTGTAAAATAATCAAAGGTCATTCACACATATTCAAATGATGACATATTCAATAACTATATGTTGAACCCAAAGAAATCGAAATTGGGTTAAGAAGTTCCCTTGACAGCCTAACGTCGTCACATCAAAAAAAGGGTTTCTCATCACTTGGACATACAATTTACATCAATAAGGATATATGAGAACGTATCCCAACATAAAAATATGTAAATTAAAAGACCCAACAAAAGAAGTCTTTTAAAAAGAGGAGGGTGAAAGGTTCCCTTACCGACATGGGTATATTTCGAAACATACACCCCGTGAAAGAAGGACAATAAAAAATTGATGTAAATACTCATAAATGAAATAATATTACACAATGAGTAAAATAATGGTCATCACATACACCACTCAAAGGAAATTGTGGAAAATGTAGCATAAATCTCATAGGAATAAAAGGGAGATGAAAAATCCCTTACAAAAACTCGGTAGCCTAACGGTGCCACTTAAAACATCCAAAAATGGATTGATGAGATCAAATAGGGTATCTCATCACATTAAAATAAAATTTACAGTAAGAGAATATAAAAGAACATCCCCCATCATAAAAAAGAGGAGCTTAAAAGAAGTGTCATAAAGGAGAGTACTTAAAGAGAAAGAGAGAGGTTAGATCTCTTACGAAAATTCGGCATCCTAACGGCGCCACTCAAAACTTCAAAAATGGACTAATGAAAGAGAATATGGTCTCTCATCATATGAGCATAAAAATTACAGTAAGAGTAATATAAAATAACATCCCAATCACAAGAAAGATGAGCTTAGAAGGAATGACATAAATGAGTGTACTTAAAAAGAAAGAGAGGAGTAGGATCCCTTACCTCGGGTCCGACTTGACTCGATCATTCTTTAATCTCCTGAATAATAAACTTGAGTGAATTTATACTTTCTTAAGAACCTTTTTCATGTTAATTATTTCTTTTATATCACTTATTACCATGTCATGAACACTATGTAATTATTTATGTTAATAATGGACGTTTTAACGATCATTGGTACTTGAGTAAAAAATAATCCCTTTATAATTACATGTTGTTCATGTATCCATTATATACATAATGTAATTAATGATGTAGATATCATATATGTCATATATATCCAGTAAATGCATGCATTTATAATATTACATAATCATTTAGAGGTCAGAAATGAAATGCACCATTCATGGAGACGGTAAGCCGTACGTACGCATGAACGCTACTTTCATTTCTATTTCGTTTTTTATAGAATTGAATCATAATGATATAAAGGTATATTATAATTCCAGTATAATATCATATATAATATCATAGTTCCATCCTTTATACGTCCCACATATGGTATTTAACGAATCAACTCACTTTGAGGGGGCAGTAGTCCGCACTTCCTTAAATGAAGATATAGTGTTTACCCATAATGGAAACCATAAAGGTATACCCAAAATGAAAAATACAGAAGCATAAGGAAAACATAAATATATTATATATCATATATAAATATAGTGACATCTTAATGGCCACATTTTAAGGTGTTAAAAGAATGTTGAACAATCATCGTTTCGGGAGGCATAAATTCGCCATCCACGGAAACAGTATGTTCATTAACCATTAGATGTAGGGGTGTGTTTGTGTAGCTAGAATCCATATTATAAAAACATCCTAGTATATTTAGTATACTGTAGTTGTTACAAAAGAGAAGAATAAAAAGAGTTTAGGGGGTTGGAGAAGCAAAATAAAACAAAAGGACTCAAAAGAAGACATTACCTTAAAATCGGGTAACTCCCTTTGGTTTGAGCTCAAAGGATTCCTTGGGAATACTTCTGCCCAAAGTGAGGCTTCAAAGAGTAAGAGAGGGAAGTGGAGAGACAAAATGGGCAGTGGTTGTCCGAGACAAAGGCTTTGGGAGTGTGGGTAAGGATGTAGAGATGGGGGCCTTTTATAAGAGGAGAGGAGGGGCACTCTTGTAAAGTTACAGAATGTTACATTATTTTTGAATGAGTTTCGGATTTTAAAGGTCCCACATTAATTTATTTAGAGGATAAGGTTATAAGGGTTCTACGTCCAATCATCCAATAGGTTTTGGACATGTGTATGTCTTAGATATTACATTATCATTCCATTTTATTTAAATCCTTAAATAATGAGGTCATCGCTGCATCATCATGATGTCATAAATATTATAATTTATTTAATGTCTAAAATTATAAAAAAAATACTATGATGTAGGAAATCATTTTAGATTTCCAATGACTATTTATAGTAAAAAATTTGACTTGTATATTCATATTTCAAAATTGTTTTAGTAAAACATCTCATGTTTGTGTCATTTTTACTTTAACATTAAATAAAAAGATATTTATGTCATTTCCCAACCAAAGTGGCTCCATGGGGTCCCCAAGTTGACCCATGGATTTTCTTGGTCTTCCATGAAACATCCAATGATGTTAGGACATTTGTTTAGGTCATTTAATTTTATTAAAACATTATTCTTACCATAAACTACACTAATTACCTCTAATCGTGATTAAAAACTTAATAAGTTACTATTGAACCAAAAATTATTTTTATCCCATTGAACCAAATTTTGCTTTTTAATGACTACCATGTATGTCGGATTTTTGAAATTCAAAACACAAAGATGGAAAATTTTCATTTAAACGGAAAAATCAGTTTTTATAAGTACAACTTAGTGGTTTCACTATTCGACAAAAATTGAAGTTTTTCAAGAAAATCCCAAAATTTCACCCTAAGCTATATTTGATATTCTGAATTCATAAATGAAGTCTATTTTACAAAATTCAAAACATATAAGTCACATTAATTAATTTAATAATAAATTCCGACTATCAGAGCAAATAGCGTGTTTTTATGAAACAATAAGTATCAAAATATTTACACTAGTTTAAGTCTGATTTCAAAGTGAAATTAATTCCAACGACCACTATTGGATTTAATGGTAAAAATATATTATAATTTCACTTTAAAACCAATTCAAAAGATAATATAATCACATAAATAAATTAGATTAAAAAAGGTTTTGAATTAAAATACAACATTTTACACTATTCATTAAAAAATGAACTTTATCGGAAAGATACCAAAAAATTACAAAAAGTAAATTTTTATGTCCCAATTCTTAAGAAGAGTTTTATTCGGTCCAATATAATGTATAAGAGTGAACAAAAATAAATTTAATGA
Organism: Viscum album; assembly: GCA_963277665.1. NCBI lineage: Eukaryota > Viridiplantae > Streptophyta > Magnoliopsida > Santalales > Viscaceae > Viscum > Viscum album. The sequence continues at coordinate 1,667,867,617 of OY728137.1, forward strand.
TGGTTCTCCATCAAAAGGCGATAAGTGAACCTTTAGTGAAAACTAGGGCATATATGCCTAAAATTGAATTCTTTCCGTATCTTAAGCCTTTATCTTTTATTGGATAAATGTAAAAACATTTAGAAACATATATAATCTTATTTTAGTTATTTCTATTCATTCCCGCCAATACAACGACTACATGTTAACTACCATTTAAAATAATATTATTTTATTATTAGAGTGCAACGTAAGATTCCCAAAAAACTCGTTATTGCGTGTTGGGTACGCCATCGAGCATAGAGTCCCCTTTAAATTCATATTAATATTTTATTCAAAAATATTGATAAATATAAATATGTCATATTCTTTATTTACCTGGGGTGTTACATCCTTCCCCCCTTTTGGAAATTGTGTCCTCGCAATTTTTAAATTTGAGCTTGGAAACATCCTTGAAAGTCCCACATTGGAACAAGAGTCAGTTAAACAATCACTTTAAAATAAAGGAAGATAAGTACAGAGGTCAACCGAGTTAACCCATATGTATAAAAACATGGACATGGAAGAATAATCAAATGGTCATGTTCTTGAGGGAGAGTGATAGTAAACTTGTCTAGGAGAAAGTTAACCATAAGAAAATCACAAACTTGTGATGGGTTAAACGGTATTCGATTCCCCTATAGGAAAAGTTAATAGACAACATTTTTGTTTTAAGTTACTTTTTATTGAGGAATTTATTCATAAGGAAACATAATCACTTATCATGTTGACTTTCAACATTTACTAGATTCCTTAATCAAACTCATATTTTTTTCCAAAAGGCAAGTATTTAGTGAGATTTGTTCGCATTAAGAGTACTATAATCAACTTCTATAGAATCAACTAATCCACCAAAGAGAACTATATACATCCCATGTATTTAGGCTTTAACCAAAACCAAAACCAGAAAGGTTAGTACAAGGACAGATAATCCAGAAAAGGATAACCCATTAAAATGAAAATCTATGATTAATCTCCAAAATTTTTCCAACAAAACCCAAAGTTCAACGAGGACCATTCTATAATCAATTTGTCCAAAAAATTCTTCAAAGTAAACCAATATAAGATTGGAACCCAAATATTTTATGGATTTAGACACATAGTCTTCCAAGTTAAATCGTAACATGTATCTCCAAACTACATCAGTTGCTCCTAAAGTCTCGTATTGAAAAGTAATTAACCTAATCACATATCCTCCATGATAGGTTAATCATTTTCATAAATAACCCAAAATAAACTTACTCTTAATTCATAAAATCATATAACTAAAAAGAATCAGTTAAACTAACCAGGGACTTCACGTAGTCCAGTGGTAGGCGATAAATACCAGTCGCACTTTGGTTGTGGGTTCGATTCTTGCAGCTTTGTCCGATGCGACGGTTTGTCACACGGTCTGCGTGTTTTCCTTTTTCCAATACTATATAATTTTTAAACATTCCCCAAAACGAGATAAAATCTTCAAAAATGATTATAACATATTTTATCCTCAAGTTTATTTCATGCCTTTCATTTTCCATCATAACATATAATAACCCATAATTACCTCAAAAGTAAGGATCATATAAACTCTAATGGTTACCTTTATAATTATTACCTGAACTTCCACATCGATTGGTCATCTCGTACATGATGAATTACAAAACATACCAAGATTCAAGTGGTTGAACATGACTACTTGATATTTAGTTTAGAACAACCACGAGTTTCCTCATTGAATCTTCCATTTTATCTAGTATCTTAATCAGAGAACCACCACAGTTTCCTTCAAACATGTTGTCGCTTTGGTGCCTGCTAGATCCATCCATTCACTAAAGACAGAATTTTCAGTGTGAGTATATCAACAAGACCATCATGTACTATTGAGGAAGGTAAGCACTAAGATATATTTACTCATTCACTTTATCTAAAACTAGGACTCTTTTTGAAATACTAACCATTATGGTAATGTCACTTATGTTTAGAGAATACCCTAACCTCTAAAGTTATCTAAACTGACCTTTGATAACAACTATAAGGCCCCAGCCTTAAACCTTACTTAATCTTGAGTTATTACAAGATTACACATTGACGATCTTTTCAGGTTTAGAGTTTTAGAGAATTAGGACATAACTATTACATCTCAAAAGATTACAAAGTAGTCTCTTCTACTAAATTTCCATAAAATAAAAACACTTAAAAAGAAACATGTATAGTTCTATGTTTTAGATAGCATGAATTTCCCTTGATCTCATCCTTGACCCTATTCCACGCTATGTCCTGTGAAAAACATTTCAAAAACTTAGGATGAGCATAAAAAGCTCAGTAAGGGTTATAAAAATATGGAAAGGAAACATGAGTTCATATATACATAATAATGAAATCATACTTTTCCAATAAAACATAGGCACTTTAACATACCTCATCAAACTATGAATAAATCATAGAAATCATAAGACATAAAGGTATCTTGAGGCATTCATAACATTATTACGTAGGGAGTAACCCTCTTGGTTACATTTGGAATACCCATCACAATATATTCGCTAAATCTCTACGGAGAAACCTTAACGTTTCACTCCTTCGCATTACCCAATGCATTGGAGAGCTATATCGGGCTCACCCACCCTTAGTTTATCACAGAACCACCCATCTTTATAAAAATTCCCAAGAACCACAACATAATCTTATCACATAAAACATGCATAAAGGAAACATAACATTTCCACCTTTCAATAACAAGATATCAATACAACACATTTATATAAATACATTATGAAAACCATTTTCAATACCAAAATAAAAGAAAAGTAAAACATGGTATTTATTTTTTTTCTTTTAGAAAGATGGTATGGCTTGTAGAGGAAGTCGAACCTCAAATAATGGTCACGGCGGCAGAGAAGTCGTTGTCGCCACATACGTATGAAAAAAACATTCCCTTTTGTCATTTAATAAAAACTTCATATAAAAAATATTCCTTTTGAATAAACGTAAAATTTAATGGGGTTTATACACCGTATAAAAGAAGGTTGTGTATAAAACAGAATATGCCTCAATGAAAGGAGATTGAGACGAAGTCCCTTACAAAGACGGTATCCTTGGTTTAAGGATAAATCAATTACATAATTATGTGTGAAAAATGAATAAACCAAATATAAGTGGATATTAAGTGTAAAATAATCAAAGGTCATTCACACATATTCAAAGGATGACATATTCAATAACTATATGTTGAACCCAAAGAAATCGAAATTGGGTTAAGAAGTTCTCTTGACAGCCTAACATCGTCACATCAAAAAATGGTTTCTCATCACATGGACATAAAATTTACATCAATAAGGTTATATGAGAACATATCCCAACATAACAATATGTAAATTAAAATACCCAACAACAGAAGACTTTTAAAAAGAGGAGGGTGAAAGGTTCCCTTACCGACATGGGTATCTTTCGAAACATACGCCCCGTGAAAGAAGGACAATACAAAATTGATGTAAATACTCATAAATGAAATAATATTACACAATGAGTAAAATAATGGTTATTAAATACACCAATCAATGGAAATTGTGGAAAATCTAGAATAAATATCACAGGAATAAAAGTGAGATGAAAAATCCCTTACGCAAACACGGCAGCCTAACGGCACCACATAAAACTTATAAAAATGGATTGATGAGATCAAATAGGGTATCTCATCACATTACAATAAAATTTACAGAAAGAGGAATATAAAAGAACATCCCCCATCATAAAAAATATGATCTTAAAAGAAGTGACATAAAGGAGAGTACTTAAAGAGAAAGAGAGAGGTTAGATCCCTTACGAAAATTCGGCAGCCTAACGGCACCACTCAAAACTTCCAAAATGGATTGATGAGAGAGAATAGGGTCTCTCATCATATGAACATAAAAATTACAGTAAGATTAATATAAAAGAACATCCCAATCACAATAAATATGAGCATAGGAGGAATGACATAAAAGAGTGTACTTAAAAAGAAAGAGAGGAGTAGGATCCCTTACCTCGGGTCCGACTTGACTCGATCGTTATTTAATCTCCTGAATAATAAACTTGAGTTAATTTCTACTTGATTAAGAACCTTTTTCAAGTTCATTATTCCTTTTATATAACTTATTATCATGTCATTAACACTATGTAATTATTTAAATTAATAAAGGACGTTTTAACGATCATTGGTACTTGAGTCAAAAATAATCCCTTTATAATTACATGTTGTTCATGTATCCATTATATCCAGAATGTTATTCATGATTTAGATATCATATATGTCATATATATCCATTAAATTCATTCATTTATAATATTACATAATCATTTAGAGGTAAGAAATGAAATGCATCGTTCATGGAGACGGTAAGCCGTACGTACGCATGAACGCTACTTTCATTTCTATTTCGTATTTTATATAATTGAATCATAATGATATAAAGGTATATTATAATTCCAGTATAATATAATATATAATATCATAGTTCCATCCTTTATACGTCCCACATATGGTATTTAACGAATCAACTCACTTTGAGGGGGCGGTAGTCCGCACTTCCTTAAATGAAGATATCGTGTTTACCCATAATGAAACAATAAAGGTATACCCAAAATGAAAAATACAGATGCTTAAGGAAAACATAAACATATTATATATCATATATAAATATAGTAAAATATTAATGTCCACCTTTTAAGGTGTTAAAATAATGTTGAACTATCATCATTTCGGGAGGCATAAATTCACCATCCAAGGAAACTATATGTTCGTTAACCATTAGATGTAGGTGTGTGTAAGTGTAGATCGAATACATTTTATAAAAACATCCTAGTATATTTAGGATACTGTATTTTTTACAAAAGAAATTAATAAAACGAGTTTAGGGGGTTGGAGAAGAAAAATAAAACAAAAAGACTCAAAATAAGACATTACCTTAAAATCGGGTAACTCCCTTTGGTTTGAGTTCAAAGGCTTCATTGGGAAGACTTCTGCCCAAAGTGAGGCTTCAAGGTGTAAGAGAGGTAAGTGTAGAGATAAAATTGGTAGGGGTTGGCCGAGCCAAAGGCTTTGGGAGTGTGGGTAAGGAGGTAGATATGGGGGCCTTTTATAAGAGGAGAGGAGGGGCACTCTTGTAAAGTTACAAAATGTTAATTTATTTTCAAAAGATTTTCGGCTTTTGAAGGTCCCAAATTGATTTATTTCGAGGATAAGGGGATAATGGTTTGAAATACACTCACACAATAGGTTTTGGACATGTGTAGGTCTTAGATATTACATTATCTTTCCATTTTATTTAAATCATTAAATAATGAGGTCATCGCTGCATCATCATGATATCATAAATAATTTAATTTATTTAATGTTTATAAATTATAGAACAAATACTATGATGTAGGAAATAATTTTAACTTTCCAATGAATATTTATAGTAAAAAATATGACTTGTATAACGCCATTTAAAAATTGTTTTAGTAAAACATCTCATGTTTGTGTCATTTTTACTTTAACATTAAGTAAAAAGATATTTATGTCATTTCCCAACCAAAGTGGCTCCATGGGGTCCCCATGTTTACCCATGGATTTTATTGGTCGGCCATGACACATCCAATGAGGGTAGGACATGTGTCTAGGTCATTCCATTTTATTAAAACATTATTCTTACCATAAACTACACTAATTACCTCTAATCGCGATTAAAAACATAATACGTTACTATTCACCAAAAAAATTATTTTTATCCCATTGAACCACATTTTACTTTTTAATGAAAACCATGTATGTCGTATTTTTGAAATTCAAAACACAAAGAAGGCAAAATTTCATTTAAATGGAAAAATCAGTTTTTATAAGTACCACTTAGTGGTTTCACTATTCATCAAAAATTGATGTTTTTCAGAAAAATCCCAAAAATTCACCCTAAGCTATATTTGATATTCTGAATTAAAAAATGAAGTCTATTTTACAAAATTCAAAACATATAAGTCACATTAATTAATTTAATAATTAATTCCCTCTGTCAGAGCAAATAGCGTGTTTTTATGAAACAATAAGTATCAAAAGATTGACACTAGTTTAAGTCTGATTTCAAAGTGAAATTAATTCGAACGACCACTATTGGATTTAATGGTGAAAATATATTCTAATTTCACTTTAAAACAAATTCAAAAAGATAATATAATCATATAAATAAATTATATTAAAAAGAGGTTTTGAACTAAAATACAACATTTTACACTATTCATTAAAAAACGAACTTTATCGGAAAGATACCAAAAAATTACACAAAGAAAATTTTGATGTCCCAATTATTAAGAAGAGTTTTATTTGGTCCAATAGAATGTATAAGAGTGAACAAAAATATATTTAATGATGGTTCGCCATCAAAAGGCGATGAGTGAACCTTTAGTGAAAACTAGGGCATATACGCCTAAAATTGAATTCTTTCCGTATTTTAAGTCTTTATCTTTTATTGGATAAATGTAAAAACATTTAAAAACATATATAATCTTATTTTAGTTATTTCTATTCATTTACGCCAATACAACGACTACAAGTTAACTACAATTTAAAATAATATTATTTTATTATTCGAGTGCAACGTAAGATTCCCAAGAAATTCGTTGTTGCGTGTTGGGTACGCCATCGAGCATAGTGTTCCCTTTAAAGTAATATTAATATTTTATTCACAAATATGGATAAATATAAAGATGTCATATTCTTTATTTACCTGGGGTGTTACAATTTGTGTGAAACAAAAGAGATACATATTATTTCACGTAATGAAATCTATAATATATAATTAATATAACATAAAATTTCAAAACTAGAAATTAATTTTTAAAGTATATTTCACAAAATCTCAGGGTGTTATATTCTACCCCCTTAAAATGTATTTCCCCATAGAAATTCGTCTCATACTTAAAATGTTTATCATTGGAAAATTAAATCATAGAAAACCATATCATAAGAATGAATAATTAATCTTCCATTAAACAATGAAGTATGGAAACATAACGGCGATCCAAATTAACTCATAAATAGGTTTCCACACAGGAAAAAATTGTTGGGAGGTGATGATTTGGACTCGGATAAAATCATAAATATTTATAGACAATGATAAATATAACTGTTTAGATGAATTTGGATAATCCACATAAAGTTAACAACCACCAAATGATAAACCATAGAGTAGTGAAAAATTTGTTGATATCATAAAATATAATTATAATAGGATAAAACCTTATATCCATTCGCTTTTCTAAATGTTGAATAATTTTCACGAGAAGATAATCTTACTTCATTTCATCCCATTACAAAAGCACAATATCACATTATAGTTGTACCTTTACCAATTTCCACATAATATTTTATTCCATGAAATAATGGTAAATTTCTTAGTCAAGGATCATTAATGGATCATCAGAAACATAGATATGATGATATATCATTAAGTCAATATTTTGTCATCAACAAAAATAAATTCATACCTCATGTTATAAATATTCATAAATCATCATATATAGAAATAATACTTTCATTTATTAAACCTCAAAAAAAATTAGATTAAACTGTTCCAAAAATGGAAAACTTTATAAGCCTTCCTAAAATTATCATTCAAATAATAAGTTTAACAATCATCTCTAAATAAGCTTATCATTGATCCACTATTCTTCATAAAGTAACACATTATTTTCACATAGAAAACATGTGAATAATTTCATCATATAATCTTTTGAAAAAATGGATTTAACCAAAATTACCAAAAAACTCCATTTACAACATACAATTATATTTATTATTAAACATAGATAATTTGATTTTCACCTAAAATATAGAAATTCAGTAAAAAATATCAATGGAAACATTACCGCTTTTTCAACAAAACATTTTCTATTATTAGGTCATCAATACTATCCAATATACGTTTTTGTCATACAAAATCTCTTTATAAAACTAAAATCCATGTTTATAACCACAAAAAAATTATTTTGGGTTACCTTCCTCTAATTAGGGGTATTTATGAAATATAAGCTTTGTTTTAAATAATTATTTCATGTCCACTCGTACCACTAAGCATATTCTTGAAAATTACTTAATTAAAAACAACTATAATGAATCCTTATATACATTATGATTCACATTTCAATATCCATTAATACAAATAATTGAATACTTATATCTTTCAACCATGTCCTTAATCCATTAACAAAGATTTATCATAAAATTCCTCAATATACATTTTGATTACTAATTTGCTCAGAGTCTCTTCATCATCAGAATCATAGATGTTACTCATAATTCATTGTGTACTCTTTGAATTATTTTCATCATTATTACATATATTTACATAATTCCCACTGTTTATAAATTTGAGTCCCTTAATTATAGATGATATGTTAGTGATACAAATGTTAACTTATATTTTTTTAAGAGAACTCTTAATTTTTTCTCTTAAGTTAATGTATTTTTTTACATAAATTTTATAGTCTGAAAATATTCATGTTCCTCTAAGACATCCACTTGGATGTTTCATCCTACATTCTCATCACCTAGAAAACTAAATTTTATTTACACCATGTTCTCCGCTACTAAAACACATATCAAACATGTTTCATTTCTTCAATTGTTAGTTTGAGAGTTTTTTATGGTACCCATTATTAATCATTTGCTATGAAAACTTATTAGGCTTAATCACAACATCCCTTAAACTAATCATCATCCCGTATTACATCTCATTATAAATTTTATGTCACTTCTAGTGCTAAAATTGTTCCATTATGTTACATATGATAACTAAATCCCAATTCAAATTGTTATATAAATTATCACAATGGAAAAAATTAATTTTAATTTTAATTTATTGGATGTATAGACCATGAAACTATATTATATATTCTATAAGACTATTGGTTTATCCTATGTCATTCATGGTCATCATATAATTATATTATTCTTGATGGTTTATTAATAGATTATGGATTTCCAAATCATGTCCCCTGGGTGTTTCAATGTAGATGTGTAGTGTGGCCCATTTTTATGCACTAGTCCCCAAAACATTCTAGCATAATACCGTGTTTTTGAGGTTGCTTCCAGTAACATCAATTTTTCTACAACTGCAACCCCCTTTATTTTCTAGGAAGGGATTTAATTTATCATAATCCTCTCACATTATCCTTAATCAAAATTATAGTATATTTTTTATTTGTTAACTCATCCTTAGCCATATCCTTAGATACATACCAAGATTTATCATTATAAATATCCCTAGAAATCTTATAAGTGTTTTCTCATCATGGTTTACAATGTTATACTAAACCTATCCTCTGATACCAACTATACAAACCCAATATTAAGAAACATGGACAATACATCTATTTATATAACCATTAATTACATTAAATAAACACACACATAAGGTCCTTAATTTTAGGGAGATTTTGTAAACCTGGAAAATAATCATATAATTTCATGAATGGTATTTATCATTTCCCACAAATATGTTCCCAATAAGTACTCATTATTAAAATACACTACATAATCCATTCATTATAATACATGGAAATAAAATGATATTAATGGGTCATGTCATATGTTATGTAAGGGTAAAACAGTGAGATACATATGCCTAACATGAAATACGGGTATAAGAATATAACTATAACATATAAAAACCAATCCCAGTATATATATGATCATAAACATTAGGAATGTAAAAATGATTGGAAGTTCATAGAACATGAATCATAAGGGACTCAGATAACAATATCCATAGGAGAATAACAGCGTTATAATATATGAAATTGTTTACATACAAATATTCTTCGAAAATCATTTCCGAATTATTTAAGGATCAATATTAAGGCTATCCTTTTGGAATGTGTTCACTTCTTGAACCATCATATTAGTTATTTATTATTCCCCATAACATTATTTCGAACAATATAAATTACTAAAACAAGTTTACTCCATGTTCTAGTCTTGTGTATCTCATGACATATTAATATTTATCCAATGCGTTGTATGGAGATATAGGTCCCACTCCACACATAATTAAATCCATATGTATGTTTACCAAAAGATCATAAAAATTAATCATATCAGATCCCTTGAAATGAAATGGGTATCATAAAATTTTCATTATATCATAACTTACGTAAAATAGATATAATTCATAATCATTTAGTCATTTAATAACAAGTAAAAAAAGGTTGTTTTCATAAACATCATTCCATAAAAACATAAACTAATACTTGAATTAATATAAATTTTTACTATGAATCAAATCAAAGATAACGTATATGACATTCCATTGGATGTCATCATATATGGAAATTAAATTTCAAAGATCATTTAATACATTTCTTGATGAAAATATCCTTTATTTTTTGAAATAAACTTTTTAAAACATAAATTATTATTATAGTATTTTCCATCAAAAATAAAACTGAAATCTTATAAAGGAGTCATTACAAATATTTTACGATACTTTGTAATAATAAAAATTATTTTAATAACTTTATTTTTTAAATTACCTTTTAACATAATAACGATGATTTGAAATTTCTTTTAAAACACTTGTTAAACATACTAAATTATATAAATCCTTTTATTTTTGAAGATCATTTTAAACCTATAATGTGACATTTGAAAATCATTTCTAACACTTAAAAAATAAAAAAATAAAAAAATATTTTTTTTGAAACTATCATATAAAACTTTTAATGTAATATTTTAAAATAATTTAAATAACATTGTAATAATAAATAAATTTCATAATCCCTTACATTGAAAATATCTTTTAAAACATATAAGATAATCGTTGAAAATCATTAACAATGTTTATAATATAAAAAACATTACCAAAATCATTTTTCATTGAAAATATCATTTAAAATAAATTACTGATTAATTGAAGACAATTTAAAACAAACTATCATTTCATTGAGTTTTATAAAACATTTAAAAAATCCTAGTTTCATAAGAAATCAAATATTTAACTGAAGAGATTACAAATTCAAATTTAAAAACTCCTAATTAATTTAATTACCAAAGAGTAAAAATGAAACCATTGATTGATGATATCTAGAGGAGAATAAACCTCATAGTAATTCTACAGATATATTTCATAATATATTATCACCTGTAATAAAATAGTAAATAATCCTGGTAAATGTTGATATTGTAAAATTAAATTATTACCACATTGGTAACATTATATTATATGACTCCTTAAGGAATAAAATATTATTAAACCTAAAATTTCATTAGGATATAAAAATTCATTATATTATAGGTGAAATTATTGTTATATACACCTCATGAAAGTATAATGGTGCATATTAAAATAGTCTTCTCAATGAAGACAGATGGAGTTAATAATACCTTACTGATTTGTTAAATTTTGAACGTTAAACCACATGATAGATACTTCCAAAATGGATATAAAAATAAATTTTTTTATTATATGAATAATAAAATACATTAGTGGGTTTTATGTACACCATATTAATGTAACATGTGATGAATATGACATTTGTCTCACAGAAATTAAAAGTGTACAGAAATTCCATTACCATGTGTTTTCACATCCTTCATACCTCTTCATCCATATTTTATAACAAATAAAAGATTATTAAATATTTTTTAAATAATAATACATATATATAGAGTACCATATATTATTTTCTTATTTCCTTTCATTGGAATTTTATTAAAATAAATTATTAATGTTACGTTACGGGTAATAACTGTATTGTTTTTGTATATGTTTTGGGATTTTAATTTTGCTTCCATTACAGGATCATGGATTTATCAATCCATAATTAATATCATGATATAAATATAAAGTATAATCATTATACAATAATTCATAATAACCCCTTAAATTTATAAATATGTAAGTAAATACATTGTTCATGAAGATGGTAGGTCATACTTATGCATGAACTCTCTTTCAATTTTCTTATTGTAAGGGAAGAGTGGAAATTGTAAAATATATTATCATTATATAATAAATTTTGTGTCATATGTATTAAATATTATAATAAAACACATTCATAATTAATACCATTTATATCACGAATGATGTATATTGGCTTGTGAGGTAGTAGTCCGACAAACACACAAACAACTTTAACATATTTCCTCAAAATAGAAACCATGAAGATATGTGAGATATAATAATTAAAAATTAATAATGAATTCATATATATCAGATATATAATATATAAACAAAAAATAAATAATTATTCCCTCCATTTTATGGTTCTAATGTAAAAAATGAGAGATAACTGTTTGTGAGGAGGTAGATCATTGTACACATGAATACGGATTTTTTGACACATTTTATGAAAGTGTTTGAAATTTTATTTTATAACCTTAACAGAAAAAATATATTACTATATGGATGATGTTGAGCATATTATGTAATCATTTAGTAATATGAACTTTAGGGTTATTTAATAAAAATCAAATAAAAAAACTCATTGATGAATGATACCTCTTCTTCGAGTATCCTCCTTTGGATTGAACTAATGCCTTTTTTGGTTAAATTAATTTACAAAATAAGGTTTCTCGGATGCATGGATGGATTTATTGAGCAATTTGGGAAGACATGGGATGATCCCAATTTCATTAGAGGTGAGATGATTTGTGGTGAGAGAGTTCTCTTTTAATGTTTAGTTGGTGTGGAATTCTTGTACATAGTTAAATGTTTTCACTATTGAGAGATGAATATTACATAATGTGGATGAAAATATGATTATTAAAGGTTTTTATGGATTATGTATTTGAAAAAAACCTCTAATTCATAATGAAACACATTTTATATACATTTAATTCCATAACATCAATGTATCCATATTTTGAATTTTTTTTCATTATAGTTACTAGTTTTTTAAACATGGATATTTATCATTTAAGACTAAATTAGAGTGATACATATTAGATAACTTCAACCCAATATTAAAAAATTTTATATCTAATTTATAATTTATAAATTCAATCAATGTTGTAAATTAATTTTAAAATAAGTGCAACTAATGTGCAAAATATCATTTTAACCTTAACTATGTTAACTCAGCTTTTACTATTTTTTGGAAAATATATTATTTATAAAAATACAATAGGTCTATTAATGGAATATATTTTATATTTATTAAAATTAAAAAATAACTTGGAATAATATATAATTCTATGTAACTTTGAGTCATTTAAATAAATTTCATTTACTATAAAATAATAGTAAATCCAATTATGATATTATTCATTTAATTTGAATTTAATGAATAACAATAGAAAAATTAAATTTTAATATATTATGGAAAATCTTTTATAAAAATATATATTACTCTAAATTATTAATTTAAGGAAATAAATTATTCTATTTACATCATTTTTTATATTCCTAGTATAAATAATTCAATTTTTTATTAAATAAATAATTACATAGTTATTGTTTTGTAAAAAATTTATTAAAATATTTTAACACAACAAATTAAAGATTAATTTTGACGATAAAAAAATTATATTTAATTAGGGTCTGAATAACCAAACATCCTTTTTTCTGTCCCTATCTGAATTCTTTATTGATATTAAAAATTAGAAATACATATTTTTCATATTTTTCATTTCATCACATATTATAGGGATAATATTAAAAGGTATATGGGAATATATATTCATATATTATATAATTGGATGGATAAGTTTGATAAAAAAACATAAAAAATAAAATAAATTATGTTTTTTTGTCATTTTTAATCTTATCGTTCTAATTTAACCCCCCCCCCCCCCCCCCCGACATACAGATTTTTACCTTAACTAGAATTTTTAATTTTTACAACAATCAATAAAATATTTTTTTAACAAAAAATATAACATAAATTACTCATATAAAAAATAATGAATCCATTTTTTGATATTACATTCCCTTAATTAGAGATCATCAATTTAAAATTAATCATGTAAATGTCATGAGAAAGCTTGTTTTTAAAAGAAAAAACAATCAAAAGTTAATAAGGTTTTTCTATCCAATATTAATATGAAAGTGAATACACAAAAAAATTAGATTAATATATTCATAATTTAACTATATAAATGTTTAATCGAATTGAAAATTTAATTCGTCATTTTAAATTTATAAAATGAAAATGCAGTTTTTAATTAAAATTTAGTATTTTCGCTATTCATCAAAAAATGAAACTATTCCAAAAACATCCCAAAAATCAACCCTATGATAATTTTAATATTGTAATTTCAAAATTGATATTTATTTTATGAGGATCATTTTCTAAATTTGCAAAAATTTCGTTTTAAAATAATATCACCATAAAATTCTAACAAATCATGTTTCTTTTAATAGAATAGAATTTTTAAGTATAAATTTGATTAATTATTATAATTTATGTAGAAAAAATATAATATTAATTTCAAATATTTAATTATATATATAATATATACATTTTATTAAAATTTTTAACCTTGATTAATTTTGCAAATTTATTTTGTTTAAAACATACTAATATGGATAAAAATAGTTTTCTAGAAAAAGATATCCTTTTATTTTCAATGGGTTATTTTATTTTTAATTAATTGGTCACCAAAAAATTATATAGTATGTGTAAATCATGTTCTAATATTTTAATAAATCTAATTCATACCCTTATATCAAAGACTAGGTGATAAATGTCATATTAAAAAATAAAATTTTAATATTATGTCATGTTTGGTTTTAACTCACTGATTTGTGTAACATAATCCAAAATAAAAAATGAGTATCACACAATTGAAATATAGTATTTCATGTCATGTAAACTAAACGCAGTGTTTCAAATAATTTTAAATATCAAATATAATAAATGTATTTAAAATCTCCAAAAATCTCATGGTATTACCTTATGGGAATCTCTTAATCATTGAATAAATGATAATGATTCATTCCAAAATCTCAAATATAGGACTAGTATAATTTACATTAACAACTAGTTATTTGAATGTGTTTACTAAAAATCATATATATGTATATGAATTTCTTCATCCATGGAACAATCTTTGTATATATGAGTTTTTCGAAATTTTTGTATACTTGTACATTTTAATGGTTCTCTATCTCTTTTTTTATTAAATTCAAAATGCAATATTTTTCCAATAAATATTATTTTAAGTGTTATAAATGAGTGATCTATAATTTATTTCTATCAAGAGAGGTAGTCAGTGTATTGATGTTGGGATAAGGCACATTTGATTGGATTCTTACAAATCCATGTGAAAGGAATCGGAACAGATGTTGTACTATGAAATATAATAAAACAAATTATACCTTTTCAATTTATGTTAAAAATACTAGTCCTTGCGGTTTAACATCCTATGGTGAGGATCTATATGAGAATCCTACCTAGAAAATTCTAATTCAGTGGATTACATATTGGTTACCCATTATGGTGGAACCCATAGGTGATATTTCTTGATTAGGTTTCCCTAAACATGAATTTTGGGTAATTAGGATGAGGTGAAAAGTGATTTCAAGTAATATGACCCCCAAATTTGGGTCATGATCGTACACAAAATAAATCCTAATATGGATGGTGGTAGATTGAAGTCAATGGGTTTCTACATAAGGGTTTCTTCCTACACATACCATCAGTATGAGAATCATAGAACCCATAGACTAAAAAAATTAGGATAACACCTACATGGGAGGACCATTATATTTTTATTTTATGTATATCCCTCTTAATGTTTTTTCTTTAATTGAATATTCACATTAAGATGGTGGTAATATATTGGAGGATTAAACCTAGTTTAATGACTAAGTATATTTTTATTATTGATTGTTTCAATATAAGCACTAACATCTAATCCCACATGATTTATTATATGTGTTAGAAATATGTGATTGTGTAGGATCACAATGTTAATAAATCTTGTCTAGTAAGGGACATATACATGATTTGGAGTCCCATGTGGTATTTAATTCTCCATATGTATAAATATGATGGAGGAGTATGCAATGTATGGAAAATTTGATATATTGTATGAAATTTATTGTGATTACTCTACGACAGATGAAAATTATAGATATTTTCAACTCATCGACTACTGGAAAAGGGAGAGGTTGTGGCAGGGTAGTCAAGAAGGAAGTTGAGAATGACCAACTCTCATTTTAATGACTATTTCTATGTCCAACCCAATGACTTATGTAAAAATTTTATACACAAAAACTTCCATTTTTTCTTCACATTTCATGTATCACGTGGGGAATGAATGTTTCTATCTTAAACCCTTTCATCATTTCTAATGTGGGGGTCCATTTTTCTGATAAGAATACATTAACTTGAACATTTTGAGGATGCTATCCATAAGAGAGGTTAAATTGTTTTCTTCCTCTAACACTACAATTAATGATTTTGATGACATGTTGGTGTGTCACATGTCCTAGTTAGTGATATTTGGGGGTTTTAGAGGAGGTATTAATTTTTTCACACTAAAATTAGAGGGTTCGTTAATGTATTCCCACATTCATTTCTAGTGTGGGAGGGAATTGGTATTGGTGTATGATTCACCCAGGTGAAACTTGGGATAACAGTAGTATATCCCTATCATGTTATTATTGTGTATACTAGGATGTATCTAACCCATGTGATATATGTTTTGACTGAAAAGTATATAAACCAAGTGACACTTGGGTGTTTTCATTAGAACCCCACCCAAGTAAAACTTGGGTAGATAAAATATTACATAAACCAAGTGATTCTTGTTAGAAAAATAGTATAATTATTGAGGGGAGAAAATCACGGGTAACATCACATGGGGAGTGGATAAGATCTAATGTCTAAGGGTATCTTGAGAAGCATTTAGAAAAAGTATCATGTTGGTTTTGGGGGTGGGAAGTGGTTTTTTTCATTAATTTTTTTAGAATAGAGTATAAGTGGTACCCCCAGAAGGCTTAGTTATTTTATACCATTGGTAACTCAAGATCTCTTTATTTCTCTTAATCACCTATGATTTTAATTATTATTTAGATACCAGGTGGTTTTAGATCAGATGAATATGGATTTGGAATATTAGAGCTTCAAGTTTTCATTGGGATTATGAATGTAATAAATAAAGAGATTATGGGGTCCTATTTATAGAAAATTTGGTTCATTGGGTGAATGAGTGATCTTAATATTGTTAATCATACAGATATATCATGGATTTTAGAGCTATGTGAGTATATTTTTGAAGAATTATTTACTTATATAAGATGATAACCATACAATTGTTATGCATAAGGTCTAGATAAACATAGCCCAATTTTGTTATGGGAATTTTTACCTCTATATTATTTTCTTTTCCATAATATATTTATATAAATAAACTTTAATTTTATTACATGATAAAAAATTATAGAAATAAAAATATTCCCTTAATAAATATTAGATTTTACTGGAAGAAGATGGTTCTTATATCAAGGTAGGGAAAATCAAGGGTGTAGATTCATCCTCAAGAATGTGGGCCCTCATTTATCTAAATGTTGACTTCATTAGTATTTTTAATTAATATATATATTGGGAAAAACTTTATCATGATCATCATTCACATTCTAGGATAAGAGTAACATCAATGTGGTTGGCTCTCATGGAAGTGGATCATGGTAACTTTTCACAAAACATAAGAGGGCATATAACTATAGTCTCCTTATTTTTTATTCCTTTCAATACATGAACAATTATTATTAACTTTTTGAAATAGATCAACTTCTCATGAAATTCAATCACGCTTCCTTTCATTACACATTTAATAGTGTGTTGACATGAAAATGGTTACTTTTGTGAACTATCAAATAAGTAGTAGCCCGCTACAATGTGACCCGAGTGAGGAATTTTACTGAACTAACTAATGTGAGGTGACCTAGAAATGATGAAAAACACGAGGCTCAAAAAAAGTGACCTATTTAAGGCTCATAAATAACGAGAATGGGCGGAATTTATCACATTTTCATCTTCATTTCCATGGCTAGGTGAATGACTTTTGATGGAATTTCATAACCTACTACATAATATTTCTTATACACGAAGATAATTTTGGCTAATAACATTGGTATTAATGATATAATGTATAAAAAAATTGCTAACATATAATGTTTCCATGATTTTTTCATGTTTTTGATGAATAGTTTGTTTATCACCTTTGAAAAAAGATGGATATTAATGTGCTTAGATATTTCTAATTTTATGAACCTCCTCATGTGTTTTTTTGTTGCATATCATGAATAAACTATTCTAATATCCCATGATATATCAATAATTATTATATGACCAATGAATTATATGGAACATTCCCATCCTAATTATGTAGAATTTAATTTCATGTTTCTAATTTATGGAGTAATCAAACTCTATGCCTCCAAAATTTCCTCTAATGGATCATATATTAATAAGGGGATGTAACTCTCTATGTTTTTGACAACCCATTGAATTAGTACCATCAATTTGAGTCCACATAACCATTAGAAAATAATATACTATTTACCATACATTTTCCTTTATTCTATTATGGAACAATCAATGGGTTGTAAATATGACAAGGACTTCCACACTGGATGGGATGTTAAGATAGAGTTTATGGGGAAATATTTAGTTCAGAAGACTTATTTTAATTTTCAAATCAGGATGAAGGAATATGGTGTTTACGGATATATTTGATCTATGAATACGATTGTATATTATCATTCTACTAAATCCTAAGAGCTAATCTACTGATACAGTACGCCAAATAATACACTTTCATAATGCATTGTAATGTTTTAATTAGTCTGTAAGATGTCTAAATGATACGAGAAGGTCCTTTCCTTGGTGATATAGATGAAAAGTTCATCAAAAAAAGGTTATGTGGGATGAAATTGAACAAATTACCACCTTGTATAAAGTTTTTTTAAAATAAACCTATAAGTGATTTGGAAATATCCCAAACCAAGGCATACTACTAATAAAAAATTGTTCACAAATGTTTTATTAGAGATATGGGGGAACTAGACAAGTTTAAATTTCCCAATGGTGTGTACCAAAACAAATAATTTGGGTATCCCTATAAGGTATTATACATTATTATAACATTTCTAGTATAAAACATTTAGGTAAAAAAAAAATCCATCATCCCTTCCATGAACTATCTCTCAAATTATCTATCAATGTGGAATAAAAATATATTCTTCGAAATAATAAATGTAACATATGGTGAGGTTAATAACATTTATCATGGAAGATAACTTAACATTATGGTAACAAGTAGTGTTGATATCCCCTACATTATCAATGATATACTAGTTCATAATGAATGTTTATATAAAGCAGTCCTACGTCCATATTTCAAGATTATAACAAGTATTATGGGTATAGATAGGGACACATTTTCATTATTATGAGTTACTAAGTGAGGTTGGTATAATATGGTGAAGATTTTTTCTATTTTTTGAATATGTCACTAGTATTAGTTTATTGAATTTGATGTACAATTTAGTTATAATGTTTCCATTATAATATGGAAAATTTAGCTTCTTCTCATACTTAGATCCACTAACCTGGAATATGTTTATGTTGATCCTAGAGATTATTATATCATATTACATATGATTGGCCTCAAGTATCATATATTGACCATAAATATAATTTAAGAAATTATCCATATATCCTATCCACTATACATATTTTCATCCCAATTCAGGTTCCTACAAAAACCATTAATGTTTCTCGATACAGATGTATGATTGAATAATAATCAGATATTGTCTAGGAAGCTCTATCACCTCAAGGATCCCGAGGTATCATAGTGTATAATCTTGTTTCCTTTAAGAGATACATATATATTTAATAATCATAGATATACAAATTATTGCGTTTATTTTCATCTTCAATGGGGTGTTAACCAAAGTGTTCTCCTAGTAGGTGCTTCTATAATTTCTAAAACGAAGCATATATTTTTTTAGGGAACCCCAAAAGGAGATAGAAATTAAGCTTCAAAAAATAGCTCCAATATAGTAATCATGGGTTGATTAGAGAGCCATAGTGGATAAATTTCCACCAGTTGAAGTAGGGATGTGGAAATATATCCTCCATTATTGGTAAGAAACTCACACTCTGGTTTCCCATCATTTTACAGAAATTGAGAACCCTAGAAATAATATAAATTTGAGAGATTTTGGAATGATTTTACGAAGAAACAGGAAAACTAAAATTATTAATTTCCTAAAAAATATAATAGTTTGGAAAGATAAACCGTTTAAAATAAAAGTTATATAAGAATTTCATCATTGTGGAATTAATATTCTAGGTATTGGAGTTGTTTGAGAACTCATTTTATTTCATTATAATATTAATCTTACTGATGTGGGAAATTATATCTGGGTGCATGATATTTTTATCTACTACACTTACATTTAAATCCCCTCCCCCTGAAACATGTAGTTAATATGATGGATCTATGTGCCATTGATGGGGTTTGTGATCAAATCACTAATGAATTTGACGAGTTTGTTTTCCCAAATTATTTTATCATTCACCAACATTTTCTATATTACTTGTTTTAAATAATGTCATGATACAGTGGAAATAATTGACATTCATTATTTGTGGGAAGTAGAAGAGTAACCAAAACCGGCCTCTCTATGATATACCATGTTTTGTTTCCCTATTGGTGTCGATGAATCATATTTGTCCATGTCAATGGAAATTATCATAAGACTAGAAACATATTCACAATGAAAAGGTAAGAAAACATTATCCCACACAACATATCGTCCTTGGATTTGAGATGTGAAGTACCAGTATTCTACTATTTTGATGTGAAACATTAGCTATGGGAAAGTTATTTTTCCGTACATGAAATTAACCACGCTAAAATTTCATAATTTCACTAATCCACGACCTTTTAGATATACAAATCAAACCATACTTGTGGATTGAAAACCCACTTCTCTTTCCTCCCCCATAAGATCTGGCACTTCTCCATTATGAATTTTATAGCATTACCTAAATAATTTGAATAATAATATTGATGAGTCCCCACATTTTGTGTTAGATATGTATAAGGACCACACCGCACCTTCTCAAAAAATTGTAGAGATGGTAAAGAATCCATGAAACAGATCGTATTCATAATCGAACATCATTTTGATCCATTTAAATTTTCCCTTTATTACATTTATAGATCCATAAAATATATTTGAATTCCATATGGTTGTTATTAATGACTCTATTAACCTCCTAGATCAACCATATTTGGATCATGGATAGTCTGATGGGGGTGTCAATGGTGGTATCGGTTTAATAGAACATGAATGGGAGGGTCCATTAAATACAATAGTTGGTTGTGTTAAAAATGGGACATGTGTCGGTTATAAATCAAATTCATGGAATCCCCTACTTCTTAGGATACTGTCAGAAAAAAGTCATTATATAATTATATATTAGTGATGGAGAATATTTTTACACAAATTGACATTATTATCTCTATAATGTAGTCTAGAGTATTCAACATGGAGTTATACGAATTCAAATATTTTTATATGAACAACTTTTATTTTAATTTATGATGTGTTAATCAAGACTCTTCATTATTTCAGGATATTCCTAGAAAATATTTCCTCATTTTTCCATGATCACGGTGTTAATGTTCTTAATTATCTTTCAATAGAGGAAATACAATATCAGGATCCCCACGTGTGGTATTCACAAAAGTATGCTGCATGAAAATTTTGAAAAACAAACAAAAGGATATCCCCTTCAAGATATCCCCATTATAGCTAATTAGACCATGAATTATGGGGATATATAAACTAAGAGTCTTATAATTCATTGGGTGAGAATATCTAGATTATTTTATTATCTCTCTACCATTCGCTATAAAATCATGGAATATTAAGGAATCATATCCTATATTTCAATTATGTTAGTTTTAAATTTTCATCCTATAGAGGATGTCCCAACTACAATTCATCATATATAATAAATCAAAGAATACATCACTCTATAAATAATATCATAGGCAACTTCTTGGTGAGAATCAATTCTATGGTACATCACCCCCAAACCCTGATATTGGTTGTGATGATATCTAAGAGTCCTAGAATACTATAAGTGTTCCCAATATTTTTATTTGGAAATATATATTGTAGATAGAATTAGAGACACCCTATGATGGACTACCATCAATGATCTACGGTCTCCAAATAATGTTTTTGCTTAATATTATAGGTTATATTCCTCTACACTAAAATTCATTATGTCGTTAGAAAGGTTATCAAGTAACGATAACTGTAGAAGAGGTCAATGTATCTTATTATCAAGGAATGGATTCTCGTAAAATCAGTTGAACATTGATCTCCACTATCTAAACAATAACATGATCATAAAAAAGATGTGGAGGAGTTCTAATTTCAATATTATTAAAATGTTATCTTGATGTTAAATAATTATGAAGTGTTTGATTTTGAAATGTGAGATATTGTATAATTTCCATGAACATTGGAGGAGGTATAGGCTGAAAGAAAATATTTTATTTCTATAGTGTTATAGGACCTCCACCTTATTAAGAAAGTCAATACTATTGAGATATGTGGGATTCAACATAATATCATAAATGATCATAAATTAATATATTAACTCCAAAAATATGTTGATGGAATTTTGTAACACAAATTATTGTGACTCCAACTATAGGATCCTCCTCTCACCTTTTTTCATTTTAACATACAGAAATTTATTCCTTATTATTCATTTTCGAATATATAAATAACCTTCATTGGACTAATATGAATATCAATCATCTGATTAAATCATATCATTTGGTGTAGCTTATTGTGGGTATAAGTGTAAATAATATCACCAAAACTAGTGGATGCTAAAAAAATTTAATCCATGGGTCGAAGTGAGAATAGAGTGACTATTAATAGAGCCACATGATATTCACAACATGATTTCATTATTTTTTGGTACTATATTTAATTTTGATTACATATTATATAAATATTACATAGATGGAAATAGTGGGATTTTCATTAGGCCATCCATTACAGGATTTTGACCTAACATTTTTTTCTTATTTAAATCATCAAATGCTCGGTTTTTCCAAGATCATGTGAAGAACATGTCATGGAAAAAGAGTCACAAATTCTATTAAGGGTTTCCCTTGATATTTTTAAATATGATGGGTATTGTATCTATCCTAATTGGAAATATAACGTATTTTATGTTAAACTAATGTACTAGTTCAGACGAATTTGGTCAATGGTTGTGGGGATAATTACCAAAGAAGGTCTTACAAACCAAAGATTTCTCTTGTGTATTACAGATCAGATGGGAGGGTATTTATATCAATTTAATCGTTACTAAAAATAAATTGTAGGACATGGAAAATGTATGTAAATTTTGGTCAAAGACTATTTTCTGAATGGAATATTTGGATATGATGTTTTATAGCATACAAAGATATAAAAATTTACTCCAAAAGATGACGATCCATATAGTATACAAGACATATTTGTGGAGTTTTATGAAAATATGTATTGGGGTTTACTATGAATCATTTTAAAAATGGTTTTCTTATTTTTTGTATGCAATCATTAACAATAACCATCGAAGGATTGTGATGATTCAAATTTTCCAATGAAATGATGTGTGGTTTATGATAAAGATGTTATTTTAAAATCATTGGAAGGAGATTCGGACATGTGTCTGCCATGACTAATTGTTTATAATACCATTGATATTCCAAGGGATAATATTTACATGTACCACATGGGGATTTTATTACATGGATATAGATAATATTAAAGGGATTAGGTTATTTTATCCGATTTTTATGGTCCCTGATTGAAGGATCTTGGCGTCACTAAATTTATCATTGGGATGAGAATCATGCCATGTGTATTTATGACGAGAGTGTGGTATTGTAGGGTACCAAAACTCAGAAAAGTTCTTCACTAATGTTTTGAAAAATTCATCACCTAGGTTTATGTCATTTGATATGGATACGAAGCATGAAATTTAACATCTTATGGTCTAGATGTTTCCATAATATTTATAATCATACGATATGGAATGATAGTGTTCCTTCTAGAAAAATTCTTCTAGAACTAAACATTACCATAATTTGGATATGATGTGGATGACCAATGAAACATTAATCAATTATAAAAAACCTCTTGTCCCACATGAATCATGCTTGGTGCGAGAAAAAAGTGTAAATTAGAGGGTCAGGTAGATTGTGTAAAAACACAATTAAGGATTGTCTCTAAAGAGCAGTAGATTAATTTTTATATTGGGGTTGGGTGTTTCTACATTGTTTAATGAAATTTTTCTAATATTAACGATTGATATAGTTCTTGGTCACCAAGCGTTGCTGACAAAAATATTTATATAATTATGAAAATAGTTTTTGTTGGAATAAGAATGTTCAAGTATATCCCATATATTAAAAAGGGATTCAAAAACCATGATATTTAGATTCATATATCTAAATAGGAGGAATGGGAGAATCATATATGGAATATGTGTAAAAAATATCTGATAGGTATATTTATATTATAATGTTATCATACCATTTGAAGCTAATAATACTTTCTCTTGATCAAGAAGATTTTTCAGGTAATAAATCTATATTCATGCATTTTATAAAAATATTTATTTGGGAATATTTTTCATAGTAAATATAATGGTGTCATTCATATCCATGTTCCAAATAAACTGATATCTAAGGATGTACTATGGGGTACAAATTTGATAGGAGATGGACTGGTATTTTTTAAATGATGGTGTCTGAGTGTTAAGGAAACATCTGGATCTGCTCTAGAAAATAGTTGAAATTTCCCTATATACATCTTCAATATAAGTACGGAAGGTGGAATTTTGGTTTGACATGTGTTTTTAAATAAAAGATTCTCTATTTGAAAATACTATACTTATTAGGGGTCATAATCTAGAGGTGGGGGTTATTTATTCATATTAGGGTCAGTCATAGTATGATGAATTTATGAATCACACAATATCTCATTATAACTAAAATCAATCCAAAAATAGTTTTGGGAATAAAAACATGTGTTTAACTAAAATTTGAAGATCTAGATTATAAAATATATATTAGGAACATTTTCAAGGATGTGGATGGTTGTATGTTATGTTATATAGGATTAATCATATATTTTTTTATTGCTATGAATAAATCTACATATTTTTCTAATGTGGAGGTGTAGAAACAGTCTGGTACTATGAAACGCTGGAATTATCAATAGGGGTCTAAACTATAATGAAAATTTTCATCATGTGATATGGATGTGAACTATGTAGTTTTGAATATAATGGCTATGACATGTAGCTCCATCAAAGTTTCATGTGACTAACAAAAGAAGTATACCATTTAGGGTATTGTATCCAAGACAAATACTGAGTTGAGGCTTTCAAGAATTGTTTATGTGATCCATAAAAGTGATATAACTAATGTAAACATATTTTTTAATATGACTAATGCCTTTCATGATTCATTTAAATTAGATAAAAATAGATAATAGTGATGATTCATGAATTACAATGTAGATTGATAATTCTCAACCATACAAGGAGACCCCCCTAAGACTCCAAAACCCACATGAGCCATACTCAATGTGAAAAATAATCCATAGTGAGGGTTCCCTTTTTTATTCGAAATAGATTCTAGAAATTTCATGTTTTATGTGACTCACAAAGAAATCATCGGCACCTTATATGAGGGTGACAATTACACCATGTTTAAGATCTTGTAGCTATGATGTTTTTTCGTTGTTTAGGTGATGCGACCAAGATGGAAGCCAATCCTTTTATGGAAGTAAGCCAAATACCCAAGGTGTATTTTATTAAATGAAATAATTCTTGAGAGAACATTCATTATTAGTTGGAGTGATATGATTACCATATATGGTGATCATTGAGTAACCACCATTAGAGTATATCTTATAATGACAAAAGGCCCCTCGCATTTTGGTTTTATATTCTTTTTTTTCTTTATTTGTAGCATTGGGGACCATAGATAAAAAAGGAACTCTCTCAATACTATAGAATATAGGTGAACCTTTTTATTTAAAAATCATTCTATTTGGTTTTGATTAAACTCTTAATTGTGCAAGGAAGGTTTTATTTTCTCATTAAGTTATTCCAACTCAGAAAAACACTTCTGAGATTGATCATCTAATGATAAATAACAGAAAATAGAAGCACGAATTGAGAGTAAATGGCCCTCAATTGGTACGACTCATTATATACCATATAGTAGTGAATATGGGGTATCTGATGTATAACTAATGTTTGTGGCATGATATACCCAAAATGTATGAAATCACTTGTTGGTATATGATATTATGAATTTTCCACCATTTTATACAATATGCTGATTGGTTAATATAAAAAAATATCAAATATCTATTGGATATTTCATGGTAGTGATATGAATAGTTTTATTCAATTTGGTACACCTAGTACAACCATTTTAATTCATAACAATAAAAATTGGGTTCACTATCTTTTTGTATGTTTTGAGAGACACAAAATCTAGTAATGATTTTGGGCATTAATAAATTTAAAAAAATATATTATCCACCTAAATGGGTATATCATCAGCCATTTGGTGAAGAAGTTCTTAGCTATGAGAATATTTTTGAACTATTTGGAAATTTCTAGGGGATATAGTCCCACAACATCTATTACCCATATGAAAAACAACAATGAATACATGTTAATGTTAAAGAAATATTAGTGTTGATGGATTAATGTATCTTGTATCTGAAAAAAATGACACATCATGGAGAATTTCCTGCAATACAATGTCATTGAGGATAAACAAATATCAAAATATTGATTTCATGAGAAATATTAACCTACATCTAATGAGATCCAAGAGTGATAGAATGAAATATCTTAAGGATATTAGTATTTTCCTCTCTATTAATTCATATATGTAAAGCCCCATCAAATCTCCATTTATACCAGGCCTTAATAGATTGAGATTTAATAAAGAGTGAAATTGAATTCCCATTATCATATTTTCTGTTTTCATGTTCTTTCTAATGGGAGAGCCCCATTTTGAAGTAATCCAATATTGGATCTATCCAACTATTTGTATGATTATATAGTTTGAGGATTGAATAGGCCTCACTGATCCCTATAATGATGATATGAAAAAAATTGATAACATTTAGTAGTGGATAATTATATTGATTGTTTCATCCTAATATTGAACTACCAAGGTTATAAACACATTATATACAACATCATTTAATGAATTATATTTGTATGAGATGTGAGTTAGTTTTTCATTTGAGCTGGATTATACCATTATCATTCATAGATAATTTCGAAAAATGTTAATTTCATTATTTATGATTAAATAATATACACTATTCTACTTAATAACCTACTCTCAACCACTTGGGACCCTCTGGTGGTTTGCTAGAATTTTCAACGTTACATGTAAACCTATAATGGAGGAATTATATTATACTTCACTATTATTTTAACCTTATACCGAACATCATTTAAAAAGATGTAACTATTTTTTCATGATAAATGAGAATGAATCCCAAACAAACTCTGTTGAGTTTGGAATATATCATTTTTTTCCCTATTATAATTTCGGACATTCAATCGAATTACATTTTCCATATATTGAGTCATTATCAAATAAAGAAGTGTTTTTTACTGGGAAATTTGGTATTCATTATCATTCCTTTTATATATGTATTCTTTTCTATGAAATCATATTGCACCTACCCATTAATGTCATTTTATTATATGAGATAAAAATTTAACTATTGAAATATGTGAAACCATATTGATATGAACCAATTATGAATAAGAAGATTTGGAATGTATTTGAGTGGGTCATTAATATAGATCATGTGAGCTCCATGGTTCCCATGATAGTGCCTTTATTTTTGAACTAGAAAAATTAGTTTATGGAAACCCATTTTGATATTGGAATGATAATTCTTATCATTGAGCATGGTTTGACATGGATTTTAGAGGTTGTTCTCTATTCTGGTGTCATCGTAATGTGCGAGGAAATAACATTGTGGTCACTCAATGTATTTAAACTATTTAACATGTAGCCTTAATTTTCTAGAGGGAATTACTACTTTTGGAAATATAATATATTTCATAAGGAAACCGAATGACTCATGTAAATCAATATTCCAGTAACAAATATTTCCATTTTTCATTATACTAGAAAATGGAAAAAATGTTGAGAGATTCTCTATGAATCATATAATTTTGAAGATAAATCCTTATTATTCGCTTAGAAATTTGAGTTTTTACATGGAGAATATAATGAAAATCTATTTTCTTCTATAGATCTACAATGATGATACAATGTTTTACTAAGAAACAATGATTTTTTATGGTAAAACTAAGAGAACATATCAAGTGTAACGCTCCAACCCCAGTTACCTAGAGTCGGTTCATTACTTCGTAACATTGGCATGATCACTAAATATCAAGTCTCGAATGACCGATTAGTTTAGTAGCCTTGGAAACAATAGATACCTTCATAAGTCTTTCATTACATCATAAAGTAAAAAAACTACAATAACATGGTCTTCATAGTCCACACTCATATCCCATTCTGACTATCCCTACAGGTCATTCATAAAATACTTCTTCACATCCTGGAAAATATTAAAACATTGAAAGGGGTGAGCTTAGATGCTCAGTAAGGTTAAAAATATAACGGATGATTTCATAAATAAACATAAACATTTAAGGAAATGTATAACTAAAACAAAAGCCTTTTAAACTTCATTTTCAACATAATATGGAAAAAGTAAAATGAGATAATTCCATTTACTTATTCACATTGATATTCTACTGGTCGAATAATCACATGCAATATCAATAACCACTTTCATAATGATGGAATGCATAATGCGAGACTATCATAACCACATAGCCAAGGTCTCATGCCAAGACCAGAAATAACATTTTTTCAAGGCCTCGTGCCAAGACACTAGTTTGTCTCATGAGACCTTCCGATGCATCGAGGAGCTATAGCGGGCTCCACCCGTTACTTACTATGTCCAATGTATTCCTCATATGAAAAATGGTATATAAACATTTAGGAATATCGTTTTTTAAAATACTATTTGAAATTAATTTCATCATCAAAATACCAATTCAATTTTTAGAAGATACTTACATTTAAATTTTCTCAAATAAACTCCAGTTTTTTTCTGAAAACATTTTGCAAGCTTCGGAAAACAAAACAACTAATTCTGAGAGTGCTCGACTAATTACAGCCATGATGGGTCCACGCCCAATCCCGTCATGTCTACCACAATCGAGAGTCGGGTTTTCTGAAAAAAAATTTAGGCTTGCGTTAAGTATATATACATTTTCACCAGGTTTCCATATATTAAGACTCGTAAACAACATTTGATACACACCATTTTCAAAACCAAAATAAAATAAAATTAAAACATTGTATTTAATTTTCATTTAAAAAAACGTTATGGCTTATAGAGGAAGCCGAAACTCAAATAATAGTCACGGTGGTGGAGAAGTCGTTGTCGCCACATACGTAAGAAAAAACATTCCTTTTGTCGTTTAGTAAAAATGCTTCATATAATAAGATTCCTTTTGAATAAAAGTAAAAGTCAAAGGGGTTTATACATAGTATAAAAGAAAGTTGTGTATAAAACAAAATATGCCTCAATAAACGGAGAATGAGACGAAGTCCTTACAAAGATAATTTTTTAATAAAATAGATCTATTATGTGTATTCACTATAAGTACACATAAATAAAGTACAAATACAAGATAGGACATAATAATATCATGACATAATTTGAATGTAGAAGATTAACCCAATGAATGGAAATTGGGTTAAGAAGTTCCCTTACCTCATGTCCGACATGACTCGATCATTCTTTAACCTCCTGAATAATAATCTAGAGTTAATTTACAGTTTAATAAGAAAATTTTGAAGTTTATTATTACTTTTATATCACTTATTACCATGTTATGAACATTATTGAATTATTTAAGTTAATAACAGTCATTTGGTCGATATTTGGTACTTGAGTCAAAAATAAACTTCTTATAATTATAATTTGTTCATGTGGTGAAATATCCATTATATACAGAATTATATTCATGATGCAGATATCTCATATATCATATATATCCATAATACACATTCATTCATAATTTTACGTAACATTTAGAGGAAGGAAATGAAATGCACCGTTCATGGAGACGTTAAGTCGTACGTACGCATTAACGCTACTTTCATTTCTATTTCATATTTAATGGAATGAAATTATAATTATATAAATTTATGATATAATTCCAGTATAATATAATGTATAATACCATATAATCCATCCTTTATACATCCCACATATGGAATTAACGATTCAAATCACTTTGAGGGGCGGTAGTCCGCACTTCCTAAAATGAAATTATTGTGTTTACCCATAATGAAAATCATAAAGGTATTCCATAAATGAAAAATACAGAATCGTATGGAAAACAAAAACATAATATATATCTTATATAAAAATAGTTTCATCATAATGACCACCATGAGAGGTGTTAAAAGAAAATTGAACAATCATCGTTTCGTGAGGCAGTAATTCGCCACCCACAGAAACAGTATGTTCTTTAACCATTAGACAAAGGTGTGTGTAGGTGTAAATAAAATAATTATAATAAAAACATCCATGTTTATTGAGGATACTAGTTTTTTTTAAAAAAAAGGAATAAAAAGATTTTAAGTGGTTGGATAAGAAAAATGAAACAAAATAACATAAGAGAAGACATTACCTTAAAATCGGGTAACTCTTTTATGATTTGAGACAAAGGCTTCCTTGGGAAGAATTCTGCCCAAATTGAGGCTTCTAGGAGTAAGGAAGGGATGTTTTGAGAGTATTTGGGCAGAGGTTGGCTGATCCAAATGGCTTGAATGTGTGAATAAGGTGGTAGTGGTGGGGGACTTTTATAAGAGGAGTGGAGGGGCACTCTTGGAATGTAATGAAATGTTACATTATTATATAATGCGTTTAGGATTTTAAAGGTCCCACACTTATATATTTCTAGGATAAGGTGATAAGGGTTAAAAATATACTCATCCAATAGGTATTTGACATGTTTTTGTATTATATTTTACATTATCTATTCATTTTATTTAAATCGTTAATTAATGAGGTAATCGCTCCATCATCATGGTGTCATAAATACTTTTATTTATATAATGACTAAAAAATATAAAAAAATATCATCATGTAGGAAATCTTTTTAGCCTTCTAATGAATATTTATAGTAAAAAATATCACTTTTATAAACCCATTTTAAAATTGTTTTAGTAAAACAACTCATGTTTGTGACATTTTTATTTTAACATTAAATAAAAAGATTTTAATGTCATTTTCCAAAACAAGTGGCTCCATGGGGTCCCCAAGTTGACCCATGGATTTTCTTGGTCGGAAATGGCTCATCCAAAAGGGGTAGGAAAAGTGTAAAGGTCATTTCATATTTTTATAATATCATTTTTACCTTAAATTTCACTAATTACCTTTAATCACGATTAATTAAACTTAAAAGTTACTATTCACCAAAAAATTATTTTAATCCCATTGAACCACAATTTACTTCCTAATGACAACCATGTATGTCAGATTTTTGAAAATGAAATCACAGAAGTGGTAATGTTTCATTTAAACGAAAAATCAGTTTTTTAACTACCACTTAGTGGTTTCACTATTCATCAAAAATAACTGTTTTTCAGAACAATGCCAAAATTTCACCCTAAGATATAATTGATATTACAAATTCAAAAATGATATCTATCTTAAAAAATTCCTAAAATATAATTTTTTTTAATTAATTTTATAATTAATTCCTGATGTCAAAAGAAATAGCGTGTTTTTGAGAAACAATATATATCAAAATATTGAAAATTGTTTATGTCCAATTTCAATGTGAAATTAATTATAATGACCACCATTTGATAAAATGGTAAAAATATATTCTAATTATATTTTAAAACCACTCAATAGTAAAATATATCACTATATATTATTTTGATTAAAAATTTTGTTTTTAAGTATTTTTCACTATTCATAAAAAATTGGAAGTTCTGAGAAAAATGAAAAAAATTCAACATAGGCTAATTTTGATATCCCGAATCTAAAAATGAAGTCCATTTTGAAATATAAAATATATATAATTTCAAAAAGTGGGTATTACTATTCATAATGGCTATTTTGATTGGTCGGGGTGTGTTAGAATCTCGAACTTGCGTATAATGCAAGCTATTACATTATTGAAAGAGAAGTGTATCGTGGAAGCTCAAGGTGTTACATTATCCCCTACTTCGATAAATTTCATCCTCACAATTTGAAATTTTTCTTTGAAATTAAATGGTTTAAAATAGAAAATACATTTTTGGAAAACCCACATCGAAAATAAGATTAATAAAAATTATCTTTAATAAGAGGGAAAGGGAAATGAAAAAGTCACCACCAAATTATGATCTTGATACGGATAACATTGGTGGAAATTAGAGACATATAATTGGATGAAAAACGTAAATATTTGTAGGGACTTATTGAGGTCATCAATCACAAACAATTGTATAATTGAGGCCCTCAAAGCCTTCAATCTATATTGATTTAAAATATTATCAGTTCAACAAGACATAAGGTATTAGGATAACACATTTTTTGTTTTAATATAACTTTACTATGGTTTAAGAATTAATTTATTCATAGAATAATAGATAGGTATATATATATTTATTCTTGACAAGTAGAGTTTCAACCTTCAGCTAATTTCTACCACAAACTCATCTTTCACTCAAAAAGATAATATTACACAAAAATATTGTATTTATCATAATCGTACAAGGTTTAAAATATTAGCAGATACCATTTATATTATGAAATATATTTTTTAAAAACCAGGGACTTCATGTAGGATAGTGGTTGATAATAAAGTCCTGTCGCACTATGGTTGTGGGTTTGATTCCTACAGCTTTGTCTGACGCAATGGGTTATCCCCCAACCTACAGGTTGTTCTTTTACTAAAACTATAGTATTATAATATTCCGAAAATAATATTTAGAAATGTTTTAACCAGAAATAATACTATCCAAGTTTAATCTTAATCCATTCAAACCATTATAGTTATCCAAAATACCTCTATCCAGACTTTCTATAAAAGGTCCTTAAATTCGAAAATCAATTGTAACATTAGATTCCCCAAACAAAGTAAAGTTTCTCTTAATGTCACATAATAAAAATATGATTACCTTAATCATATTAAAACCTTAATGAGAACAACAAGTACTTAAGTGCAATCCTTATATATATCACATTATTCTTATAACCAGAATATAATCCTTGATTCCAAATGCACCAATACATTAATTATTCCACTTCAACTGTAGTAACAACATAAGATTGTCCTTGATCAGTCGGCCTTTTCTGAGGTATGTTTCCTTGGAGCTTAGGACATTCATTTGTATAATGCCCCATTTCCCTACAATTGTAGCATTCAACATTGATAGCCTCTTTCTTTAAATTGAAATCACGAGCCTGGTGACCTTTTTCACCACATTTATAACAAACTCCCATTCCTTTTAGGCAAGTACTAAGGTGATTCGTCCCACAATTATCGCATAATGGAAAATCCTTAATTCCCTTTTCCCTTTATCTATATCTTCTTCCACCGTTCTCTTCTTCTCTTGCTTTACTTTATTGTCATAAGATTTAGAAAATTCCTTTTCTTTCTTGATAGCACATGAGACTATATCTTCGTACGTTGAGAAAGATTGTGATACTAATGCTATACGGAGAAACGGTTTTAACCCATCAACAAAACGATCTATATTACTTCTTGGGTTACGTATATAATCTGCAGCATGCCTCGCTAACCATGTAAAGTTAGACTCATACTTTTCGACATTCTCATCCTCCTTCTGCCTCAAACTCAGAAATTGCCTTTCCATATATGATCGATGTTCATGTGGAAAGTATTTCTCTAAAAAAATTTCCTTAAACTCCTTCCATTCCATACTTGATACTTATTAATCTTCCTTTGTGTTTTGAATCAGCGACCACCATTTATCGGCATCTCCAATGAGGCAGTAAACGGCCATGACAACTTTCTCCCTTTCACTACTCGACAAGGCGTGGAATATTTTCTCTGTGGAGTTTATCCATTGCTCAAATAATAATGTATTTGTACCCCCATTAAATGTTGGCAGTTGTTGCCTCATGAAATGATCTAACATTGATCCTCCACGTTGTGGATCAGGGTGCTCCATACGAGTAAGGTTATTATTCATAACCTGAGTGAGTTGTCCTAGTATGGTAATAAGTTGATTAGCACCTGTTGTATCTCCATCTCCACAATAATTATCTTGAGCAGGAGGGAATTCCCTACACGGAGTGCGTGCATTGATACAGTTTCCATTCCTCCCACTAGGTACCATTTCTAAACAATTGCATAAACAAGATTAGTTTATGAATTAAAATACATAATTCCATACTTGTAAAACACATAACATAAATTGAACTATTTATGGATATAATCCATAATAATAAAAATGTTTTATTTGAATAAGTATGTACTCATAAGCCCTTCATAATGGTTTTTAAGAAAATTATAATTATCCTAAGCATATCCCACGGGAGTGTCGTAACCAATAGTGCAGCAAGGCCCATTGTCGTGCACCAGTTCCCATTCGAGTCTAGCTCAAAGCGGTGTTTTTGTGTTTTACCCCTAGGAACATATGTGCCAGAGCCGCCTCTACCTGCTCGTATCCAGTCAGGGATGTATTGCTCGGAAAACTCATAAAATCTCTATAATACCAAAATTCTAGGAAATTATTCTATACTAATCCTCAAAGCCTATCTTAGGGATATGTGCTCTAATCAGAGTTTATCTAAATCTAGCTACCAAGGTTAGTACTAAACTGCCTCTGATACCAACTGTAACGCTCCGACCACAGCTACCTAGAGTTGGTGAAATACTTCATAACATTGGAATGATCACAAAAGATCAACTCTCGAAATACCAATTAGTTTAGTAGCCTTGGAATCACAAGATACATTCATAAGTATTTCATTACATCATAAAGTAAAAAAATACAATATCATGGTCTTCATAGTCTACACTCATATCCCTTCTTGACTATCCCTGCAGGTCATTCATAAAATTCTTATTCACATCCTGGAAAATATTAAAATATTTAAAGGTGTTAGCTCAGATACTCATTAAGGAAAACAATATAGCGGAAGCATTCATAATAAACATAAACATTTAAGGTAATGTATAACTAAAAAAAGGCTTTTAAACATGAATTTCAACATAATTTGGAAAAATTAAAATGAGATAATTCCATCTACTTATTCACATGGATATTCTACTGGTCGAATAATCACATGAAATATCAATAACCACTTTCATAATGATGGAATACATAATTCCAGACTATCATAACCACGTAGCCAGGGTCTCGTGCCAAGACCAAAAATAACATTTTGTCAAGGCCTCGTTCCAAGACACGAGTTTGTCTCATGAGACCTGCCGATGCATCGAGGATCTATAGCGGGCTCCCCCCATCACTTAATATGTCCAATGTATTCCTCATATGAAAAATGGTATATAAAAATTTAGGAATACCGTTTTTTAAAATATTGTTTGAAATTAATTGTGGCATCAAAATACCAATTCAATTTTTAGAAGATACTTACATTTAAAATTGCTCAAATAAACTCCAGTGTTTTCCTGAAAACATTATGCAAGATTTTGAAAACCAAACAACTAATTCTGAGACTTCTCGACTAATTACAAGCCATGATGGGTCCACACCCAATCCCTTCCTGTCCACCACACTCGAGAGTCGGGTTTTATAAATACATTTTTATGCTTGCGTTAAATATATATACATTTGCAATGGGTTTTCATATATTAGTACTCGTAAAAAACGTTTGATACATACCATTTTCAAAACCAATTTAAAATAAAATTAAAAGTTTGTATGTATTTTTCATTTAAAAAAAAGTTATGGCTTGTAGAGGAAGCCGAAACTGAAATAATAGTCATGGAGGCGGAGAATTATTTGTCGTCGCATATGTAAGAAAAACATTTCTTTTGTTGTTTAGTAAAAATGATTCGTATAAAAAGATTCCTTTTGAATAAAAGTAAAAGTCAAGGGGGTTTATACATAGTATAAAAGAATGTTGTGTATAAAACAAAATATGCCTCAATGAAAGAAGATTGAGATGAAGTCTTTACAAAGATAATTTTTTTAATAAAATAGATATATTATGTGTATTCACTATAAGTACATATAAATAAAGTACAAATAAAAGATAGGACATAATAATATCATGACATAATTAGAAAGTAGGAGATTAACCCAAAGAATAGAAATTGGGTTAAGAAGTTCCCTTACCTCATGTCCGACTTGACTCGACCGTTCATTAACCTCCTGGATAATAAACTAGTGTTAATTTATAGTTGCGTAAGAACCTTTTTGAAGTTTATTATTCCTTTTATATCACTTATTACTATGGTATGAACATTATGTAATTATTTAAGTTAATAACGGTCATTTTTTCGATCTTTGGTACTTGAGTCAAAAATTAACTTCATATAATTATAAGTTGTTCATGTGGTGAAATATCCATTATATCCAGAATTATATTCATGATGCAGATATCACATATATCATATATATCTAGTATATTCATTCATTCATAATATTACGTAACATTTAGAGGTAAGAAATGAAATGCACCGTTCATGGAGACAGTAAGCCGTACGTACGCCTGAACGCTACTTTTATTTCTATTTCCTATTTAATGGAATGAAATTATAATTATATAAATGTATAATATAATTCCAGTATAATATAATGTATAATACCATTGAATCCATCCTTTATACATCTCACATATGGCATTAACTATTCAAATCACTTTGAGGGGGCGGTAGTCCGCACTTCCTAAAATGAAATTATCGTGTTTACCCATAATGGAAATCATAAAGGTATGCAATAAATGAAAAATACAGAATCATAACGAAAAAAACATAATATATATCATATATAAAAAAAGTGTCATCATAATGGCCACCATGAGATGTGTTAAAAGAAAATTGAACAATCAACGTTTCGTGAGGCATTAATTCGCCACCCACAGAAACAGTATGTTATTTAACCATTAGATGAAGGTTTGTGTAAGTGTACATAAAATTATTCTCATAAAAACTTCCAAGTATATTGAGTATACTGTTTTTTACAAAAAATGGAATAAAAACAGTTAAAGGGGTTGGAGAAACAAAAATGAAACAAAATAACATAAGAGAAGACATTACCTTAAAATCGGGTAACTCTTTTTTGATTTGAGCCAAACGCTTCCTTGGGAAGAATTATGCCAAAAGTGAGGCTTCTTGGAGTAAGGGAGGGAAGTTGGGAGAGTATTTGGTCAGAGGATGGCCTATCCAAATGGCTTGAAAGTGTGAATAAGGTGGTAGTGGTAGGGGCCTTTTATAAGAGGATAGGAGGGGCACTCTTGGAAAGTAATGAAATTTTACTTTATTATATAATGAGTTTCGGATTTTTAAGGTCCCTAACTTATATATTTTGAGGATAAGTTGATACGGGTTCAAAATATACTCATCCAATAGGTTTTTTACAAGTTTAAGTATTAGATATTACATTATCTTTTCATTTTATTTGAATCATTAATTAATGAGGTAATCATTGCATCATCATGGTGTCATAACTAATTTAATTTATTTAATGTCTAAAAATTATAAAAAATATATCATGATGTATGAAATCGTTTTATATTTCTAATTAATATTTATAGTTAAAAATATGACTTGTATAACCCCATTTAAAAATTGTTTTAGTAAAACAACTCATGTTTGTGAAATTTTTATTTTAACATTAAATAAAACGTTTTTAATGTCATTTTCCTACCAATGTGGCTCCATGGGGTCCCCAAATTGACCCATGGATTTTATTGGTCTGACATGACACATCCAATAGGGGTAGGACAAGTGTAAAGGACATTTCATATTTTTATAATATCATTTTTACCTTAAATTTCACTAATTACCTTTAATCACGATTAATTAAACTTAAAAGTTACTATTCACAAAAAAAATTATTTTAATCCCATTGAACCACATTTTACTTCCTAATGAAAAACATGTAGTTGGATTTTTGAAAATCAAATCACAGAAGTGGTAATGATCTATTTAAACAAAAAATCAGTTTTTTAACTACCACTTAGTGCTTTCACTATTCATAAAAAATTGATGTTTTTCAGAACAATGCCAAAATTTCACCTTAAGCTATAATTGATATTATGAATTCAAAAATTATTTCTATTTTAAAAAACTCCAAACATATAAGCTGTGTTATTTATTTTTATAATTAATTCCCGCTGTCAAAACAAATAGCGTGTTTTTAAGAAACAATATATACCAAAAGATTGAAAATTGTTTATGTCCAATTTCAATGTGTAATTACTTCTAATGACCACCATTGGATAAAATGGTAAAAATATATTATAATTATATTTTAAAACCACTCAGTAGTATAATTTATCACTATAAATTATTTTGATTAAAAATGTTGTTATTAAGTATTTTTCACTAATCATAAAAAATTGGAAGTTCTGAGAAAAATACCAAAAATTCAACATAGGCTAATTTCGATATCTTGATTCCAAAAATGAAGTCCATTTTGAAATATAAAATATATATAATTTCAAAAAGTGGATATTACTATTTATAATTTCTATTTTTATTGGTCACGGTGTGTTAGAATCTCGAAATTGCGTACAATGCAAGCTATTACATTATTGAAAGAGAAGTGTATCGTGGAAGATCGGGGTGTTACATTCTCCCCTCATTTAATAAATTGCAACCTCACAATTTGAAATTTTTCTTTGAAAATAAAAGGTTGAAAATAGAAAATACCTTTGTGGAAAACCCACATCGGAAATATGTTTAATAAAATTTAGCATTAATAAGGGGGAGAGGGAAATGAAAAAGTCACCACCAAAATATGGTCTCGATAAGGAGAACATTGGTAGAAATTAGAGACATATAATTGGATGAAAAACGTAAATATTTGTAGGGAGTGATTGAGGTCATCAATCACCAACAAGTGTAAAATTGAAGCCCTCAAAGCCTTCAATCTATGTTGATTTAAAATATTATCAGTTCAACAAGACATAAGGTAATAGGATAACACATTTTTATTTAATATCCCTTTACTAAAGTTTAAGAATTAATTTATTCATAGAATAAGAGATAGGAATATATATATATATGTTTGACAAGTAGAGTTTCAACCTTCAATAAATTTCTACCAAAAACTAATCTTTCACTCAAAAAGATAATAGTACTCAAAAATATTGTATATATCCTAATCGTACAAGGATCAAAATATTAACACATACCATTTAGATTAGGAAAACTATTTTTTAATAACCAGGGACTTCCTATAGTCAAGTGGTAGGTAATAAAGGCATGTCTCACTATTGTTATGGGTTTGATTCCTATAGCTTTGTCTGACGCAATGGGTTGTCCCCCGACCTACAGGTTGTCCTTTTACTAAAAATATAGTATTATAATATTCCAAAAATAATATTCATAAATGTTTTAACCTTAAACAATACTATCCAAGGTTAAACTTAATCCATTCAAACCATTATTGTTATCCAAAATACCTTCGTCCAGACTTTCTATAAAATGTCCTTAAATTCCAAAATCAATTGTAACATTAGATTCCCCAAACAAAGTAAAGTTTCTCTTATTGTCACATACTAAAAATATGATTACCTTAATCATATTACAACCTTAATGAAAACAATAGGTACTGAATTACAATCCTTATATATATCACATTATTCCTATAAGGTGAATATAATCATTGATTTCAGAAGCACCAATACATTAATTATTCCACTTAAACTGTAGTAACATCATAAGATTGTCCTTGATTCCTCATCCTTTTCTGAGGTAAGTTTCCTTGGAGCATAGGACATTCATTTGTATAAAGCCCCATTTCCCTACAATTGTAGCATTCAAAGTTGATAGCCTCGTTCTTTCCATTGCAATCACGAGCCTAGAGACCACTTTCTCCACATTTATAAAAAACTCTCATTCCTTTTAGGCAAGTACTAGGGTGATTATTCCAACAATTATCGCATAATGGAAAATCCTTCATTCCCTTTTTCCCTTTATCTGTCTCTTCTTCCACCATTCCCTTCTTCTCTTGCATTACTTTATTGTCATAAGATTTAGAGAATTCCTTTTCTGTCTTGATATCACACAACAAAATATCTTCGTATGTTGAGAAAGATTTTGATATTAATGCTCGACAGAGAAATTATTTTAACACATCAAAGAAACGATCGATCTTAATTCATGGGTTAAGTTTACAATCTGCAGCATGGCTCGCTGACCTTGTAAAGTTAGCCTCACACTTTGCGACATTCTCATCCTCCTTCTGCCTTAGACTCAGAAATTTCCTTTCCATATCTGCTGGATGGTCATGTGGAAAGTAGTTTTCTGAGAAAATTTCCTTAAACTCCCTCTATTGCATACTTGATACTTCTTCATCTTCCTTTGTGTTTTGAATCAGTGGCCACCATTGATCGGCATCTCCAATGAGGCAGTAAACTACCATGACAACTTTCTCCCTTTAACAACTCCACAAGGTGTGGAATATTTTCTCTATGGAGTTTATCCATTTCTCATCTAATAATGGATTTGCAACCCCATTAAATATTGGCGGATGTTGCCTCATGAAATGATCTAACATTGATCCTCCACGTTGTGGATCAGGGTGCTCCATACGAGTAAGATCTAACCCGAGGGAGTTATCCTAGTATGGTAATAAGTTGATCAGCACCAGTTGTATCTCCAGCTCCACAATAATTATCTTGAGCGGGAGGGAAATCCCTACACGGAGTGCATGCATTGATACGGTTTCCATTCCTCCCACTAGGTTCCATTTCTAAACAATGGCATAAACTAGATTATTTTATGAACTAAAATACATAATTCCATACTTGTAAAACACTTAACATAAATTTAACTATTTATGGATATAATCCATAATCATAAAATGTTTTCATTGAGGAAGTATGTACTCATAAGACCTTCATAATGGTTTTTAAGAAAATGATAATTATCCTAAGCATATCCCTCAGGAGAGTCATAACCAAGAGTGCAGTAAGGCCCATTTTCATGCACCAGTTCTCGTTTGAGTCTATCTCAAAGAGGTGTTTTCGGGTTTTACCCCTAGGTACATCTGTGCCCGAGACGCCTCTACCTGCTCGTATCCAGACAGGGACGTATTTCTCAGAAAACTCACAAAATCTCTATAATACCAAAATTATAGGAATTTCTTCTATACTAATCCTCAAAGTCTATCTTAGGGATGTGTGCTCTAATTAGAGTTTATCTAAATCTAGCTTCCAAGGTTAGTACTAAACTGCCTCTGATACCAACTGTAATGCCCCGACCCTAGCTACCCAGAGTTGGTGCATTACTTCGTAACATTGACATGATAACAAAAGATCAAGTCTCGAAAGACCTATTATTTTAGTAGCCTTGTAAACACTAGATACATTCATAAGTCTTTCATTACATCATAAAGTAAAAAAATTACAATAACATGGTCTTCATAGTCCACAGTCATATCCCTTTCTGACTATCCATGCAGGTCATTCATAAAATACTTCTTCACATCCTGGAAAATATTAATACATTGAAAGGGGTGAGCTAAGGTGCTCAGTAAGGATAATAATATAGCGGAAGCTTTCATAAATAAACATAACCATTTAAGGCAATGTACAACTTAAACAAAAGCCTTTTAAACTTGAATTTCAACATAATATGGAAAAATTAATATGAGATAATGCCATTTACTTATTCACATGGATCTTCTACTGGTCGAATAATCAAATGCAAAATAAATAACCACTTTCATAATGATGGAATGCATAATGCCAGACTATCTTAACCATGTAGCCAAGGCCTCATGCCAAGACCATAAATAACATTTTGTCAAGTCCTCTTGCCAAGACACTAGTTGGTATCATGAGACTTTCCCATGCATCGTGGAGATATAGCGGGCTCCACCCATCACTTACTAAGTCCAATGTATTCCTCATCTGAAAAATGGTATATAAACATTTAGGAATACCGTTTTTTAAAATACTGTTTGAAATTAATTACGGCATGAAAATAGTAATTCAATTTTTAGTAGATACTTACATTTAAAATTGTTCAAATAAACTCCAATGTTTTTCTGAAAACATTATGCAAGCTTCTGAAAACAAAAC
Source organism: Viscum album (assembly GCA_963277665.1). Classification (NCBI taxonomy): domain Eukaryota; kingdom Viridiplantae; phylum Streptophyta; class Magnoliopsida; order Santalales; family Viscaceae; genus Viscum; species Viscum album. The sequence goes on from OY728137.1 coordinate 1,667,910,006, forward strand.
AACTAATTCTGAGACTGCTCGACTAATTACAGGCCATGATGGGTCCACGCCCAATCCCTTCCTGTCTACCACACTCGAGAGTCGGGTTTTCTGAAAACATTTTTACAATTGTGTTAAATATATATACATTTTCACTGGGTTTTCATATATTAATACTCTTAAAAAACGTTTGATACATACCATTTTCAAAACCAAAATAAAATAAAATTAAAACTTTGTATTTATTTTTCATTTAAAAAAAGTTATGGCTTTTAGAGGAAGCCGAAACTAAAATAATAGTCACGGCAGCGGATAAGTCGTTGTCGCCGCATACGTAAGAAAAAACATTATTTTTGTCGTTTATTAAAAACACTTCATATAAAAATATTCAGTTTGAATAAAAGTAAAATTCAAACGGGTTTATACACAGTATAAAAGAAAGTTGTGTATAAAGCAAAATATGCCTCAATAAAAGGAGATTGAGACGAAGTCCTTACAAAGATAATTTTTTAAATAAAATAGATCTATTATGTGTATTCACTATAAGTACACATAAATAAAGTACAAATACCAGATATGACATAATAATATCATGACTTAATTTGAATGTAGGAGATTAACCCAAAGAATGGAAATTGGGTTAAGAAGTTCCCTTACCTCATGTCTGACTTGACTCGACCGTTCTTTAACCTCCTGAATAATAAACTAGAGTTAATTTATAGTTTCTTAAGAACCTTTTTGAAGTTTATTATTCCTTTTATATCACTTATTACCATGTTATGAACATTATGTAATTATTTAAGTTAATAACAGTCATTTTGTCGATCTTTGGTACTTCAGTCAAAAATAAACTTCATATAATTATAAGTTGTTCATGTGGTGATATATCCATTATATCCAGAATTATATTCATGATGTAGATATCGTATGTATAATATATATCCATTATATACATTCATTCATAATAACACGTAACATTTAGAGGTAAGAAATGAAATGCACCGTTCATGGAGACGTTAAGCCGTACGTACGCATGACCGCTACTTTCGTTTCTATTTTGTATTTAATGGAATGAAATTATAATTATATAAATGTATAATATAATTAAAGTATAATATAATGTATAATACCATTTAATCCATCCATTATACATCCCACATATGGCATTAACAATTCCAATCACTTTGAGGGGGCGGTAGTCCGCACTTCCTAAAATGAAATTATTACGTTTACCCATAATGGAAATCATTAAGGTATTCCATAAATGAAAAATACAGAATCATAAGGAAAAAAAAATCGTAATATATATCATATATAATAATAGTGTCATCATAATAGCCACCATCATATGTGTTAAAAGAAAATTGAACAATCATCGTTTCTTAAGGCAGTAATTCGCCACCCACAGAAACAGTATGTTCTTTAACAATTAGAAGAAGGTGTGTGTAAATGTAAATAAAATCCTTCTCATAAAAATATCCATGTATATTGAGGATACTGGTGTTGTTACAATATAAATGAATAAAAATAGTTTAATGTGTTGGAGAATCAAAATGAAACAAAATAACATAAGAGAAGACATTACCTTAAAATCGGGTAACTCTTTTTTGATTTGATCCAAAGGCTTCCTTGGGAATAATTATTCCAAATGTGAGGCTTCTAGGAGCAAGGGAGGGAAGTTGGGAGATTATTTGAGCAGAGGTTGGCTGAGCCAAATGGCTTTAAAGTGTGAATAAGGTGGTAGTGGTGGGGGCCTTTTATAAGAGGATAGGAGGTGCACTCTTGGAATGTAATGAAATGTTACTATATTATATAGTGAGTTTCGGATCTTAAAGGTCCCACACTTATATATTTTGAGGATAAGGTGATAAGGGTTCTAAATCTACTCATCCAATAGGTTTTTGACAAGTGTAATTATTAGATTTTACATTATCTTTTCATTTTAGTTAAATCGTTAATTAATGAGGTAATCACTGCATCATCATGGTGTCATAAATAATTTAATTTATATAATGTCTAAAAATTATATAAAAATATCATGATGTAGTAAATCTTTTTAGATTTCAAATGAATATTTATAGTAAAAATTATGACTTGTGTAACCCCATTTAAAAATTGTTTTAGTAAAACAACTAATGTTTGTGATATTTTTATTTTAACATTATATAAAAAGTTTTTAATGTCTTTTTCATACCAAAGTGGCTCCATGGGGTCCCCAAGTTAACCCATGGATTGTCTTGGTCGGACATGACTCATAAAATAGGGGTAGGACAAGTGTAATGGTCATTTCATATTTTTATAATATCATTTTTACCTTAAATTTCACTAATTACCTTTAATCACGATTAATTAAACTTAAAAGTTACTATTCACCAAAAAATTATTTTAATCCCATTGAACCGCATTTAACTTCCTAATTTCAACCATCTATGTCGGATTTTTGAAAATCAAATCACATAAGTGGTGATGTTTCATTTAATTGAAAAATCTGTTTTTTAACTACCACTTAGTGGTTTCACTATTCATAAAAAATTGAGGTTTTTCAAAACAATGCCAAAATTTCACCCTATGCTATAATTGATATTCTGATTTTAAAAATGATTTCTATTTTAAAAAATTCCAAAAATAAAAGTTGCGTTAATTAATTTTATAATTAATTCCCGCTATCAAAACAAATAGCGTGTTTTTAAGAAACAATATATATCAAAAGATTGAAAATTGTTTATGTCCAATTTCAAAGTGAAATTAATTCTAATGACCACCATTGGATAAAATAGTAAAAATATATTCTAATTATTTTTTAAAACCAGTAAATATTATAATATATCACTATAAATTTTTTTGATTAAAAAAGTTGTTTTTAATTAATTTTCACTATTTATAAAAAATTGGAAGTTCTTAGAAAAATACAAAAAATTCAACATAGGCTAATTTCGATATCCTGAATCCAAAAATGAAGTCCATTTTGAAATATAAAATATATATAATTTCAAAAAGTGGGTATTACTATTAATAATGGCTATGTTTATTTGTCGTAGTGTGTTAGAATCTCGAACTTGCGTACAATGCAAGCTATTGCATTATTGATAGAGAAGCGTATCGTGGAAGCTCAGGGTGTTACATCAAGGGGATTATTTTTAGGCTATGTAATCATACCATGTCAAAAATGAACACATTATCATTGATATTATCATAATTATAGTTATATATAGAAACCATATCATTGACATATCATTCTATAGATTTCCTAAATAAAAGTTTGAAAATGTCATGTGTGTCACATTTGTATGTTGAGCCAGTATTCTTTTAACAAAAATCCATCACCCAATAACAATATGTTCCATTGTGTGACCTGAATTAAATTTCCTATTCACCATTATAGGATATCTATAAATGGATTAAAAATTAATATATATCTAAAAGGTAGTGATATTGATCGCAATCCATCTCATAGATAAGAATTTGAGTAATTAGATGTTACACCCTGAGATTTTATGAATAATATTATTTTTAATTTCAACGATATCTTGTATTGTACACTACACCAAAAGGAGCTCACACTACATGCAACCCTGACCTAGCTTGCATTACACTCAATCAAGACCTTCTTCGATAGTGTGTGTAGTACACAATACCCAGTTTCACTAAACTTGATATTTTTATAATATTATTATGAACTAGCCGTTATGAATAGTAATACCCACTTTTTAAATTTTATAAATTTTTTTTTCAAAATGGACTTCATTTTATGATTCGGAATATCGAAATTATCTTAGGGTGAATTTTTGGTATTTTTTTGAAAACCTTCAACTTTTGATGAATATTGAAAACACTTGGTTAATATTTAAAAAATGACTTTTTATTTAAATAATTATTTATTTTATTTAAATTTATATTAGGAAAAAATTGATACATAATACATATATAAGTTCAATATAATTCATTGAGGTCATTTTATAATAATTTTAGACATATAAAAATTTTATTGAACTTTTCATCGTCTTTTACCCACCTCCAGGGACAATTTGATAATTTACATAAAACATAATTTTACCGCTTCTGTTATTGGCATTTAGAAAATCCAAGAGACATGGTTAATATCAAGGAGTAAACTGTGGTTCAATAAGAAAAAAATAATTGTTGGTGAATAGTATCTTGTTACTTTTATTTACCATGGTTAAAAGTAAATAAGGTAATTAAGGGTAAAAATGATATTATTATTACTCTAAAAATGGCCTAATTATATTGGATAAGTGTATTTCAACCAAAAACAACCTTAGGAATAAAATATTACCCTTTAGGTCCACTTGGATTAGATTCGAACATTTAATATTATTTTATTTAATGAAGAATTAAAATAGTTAAAATCAATGTTTAATAAATAAAAAATTTTAATATAGGGTTATACATAAGATAAAGTCAAATATAAATATTCATTTGAATGATAATAATATTTCCTACGTAAAGGTATTTTATTTATAATTTTTAGACATTATATAAGTTAATTTATTTATGACACAATGATGATGTAGTAATTACCTTATTAATGAAATATTAACACAATTGATGTTATAAATACCCAAATAAATATAATTTTAGACTTTTTATGAATTACAATAATTTTTTATGTTAATATAACATGTTAGTACTGATTTAAGAAACTTTTTTTGAAATAATCATGTTGTTATGATTTTCAAAAAAATCAAGTACCAAATAGTGTCAAAATTGACATAAAATAGGTTTTAAAACAAATATTATATTATTAATTAATTATTTTTTCCAAAAAATTTATGCTTCATCCAAATGACATAGATAAGGATATATATATTAATAATTAACCACTTGGGGTTATTTTGGCATGTTATATTATGTTTATTAACCATATAGTGTAAGAAAACAAAAAGATAAGGTGAATGTTAAATTATTTAACTTACAGTTAAATCTAAATGATAAGGATAAAATAATAACCTAAACTTGTCTAAAATGTATTAGTTGAGATTATTTAAACCCATCCACACTTTATCTTTGAAATTAATAAATTTTGAGGTTTTAATAACCGGATATGACTTTTTAATAATATAATATTTTATTTTTTTCCTAGGGTGCCCTTCGCATCCCTTATAAAAGGGCACCTCCTCCTTCTCCTCCTCACACCACTTTGAGCCTTCAAGCTCGGACAAACCCTACCAATTATTCTTATCCACTTCCCTATAAACATCCTAGAGGTCATGGTCTTCTTCAAAGACCATCTTTAGTGCCCTAAGTGGAGGTTAAGAGGAGGCGCGTCAAAGAAGAGGTAATATGCTTTAGAGATTCTTTTCAATTTATTTCTTCTTCTACTTATTCTTCATTATCTGTTTCATCATAAATTAATAACATCGGTATCAATAATATAATGATATGTTATTGTAAATATAAAACATCCCTATTTCATCTTCTATCCATCCTATGGAAAACAAAATTACTGCGCCTACGTACGTAAGGAATACCGTCTCCACACCGTTGTGTAATCTGTTTTCCACCACCACCTTACTTGGATGGTTATAATGGTGCAAATAAATAACTATATATGATTATTGTTAAGTTATATTGTTTCTGAAATATAATACATACACTCGAATAGAATTCCACGATCTTGGGAAAGATATCATCGCTCGTGCGTATGTACGGATTACCGTATCCACGACGCGATGAGATTCATTTTCAATATTAACAATTCAAGAAGGATTATAAGGTATATATAATAAGTAATCATTAAATATTTGACATAATGATTCCACTATATATATATATATTTATTTATATGTATGTTTTTCATCTACTTAATTCCATTCAATTCAATAAGGAAATGAAAAATAGTGTTCATGTGTACGCACGACCTACCGTCTCCATGAACGGTGTATTTAATTCCTTTTATATAATAAATATATATTTTATATAAATCATGTTTTATGTAAATAATGATATAATTACTAATATCATTAACAACATGTCGAAACACATACGATAAATGAATCTATTTTACCCAAAACGTTGCTTTAACATGGAATTTACAAATGAACGGGTAATATAAAGTCACAAGTGAACCATATATGATATCATAACGATGAATATGATTCTGTAATAAGTCAATGAAATTATTTAAATCAATATAAAAGTGGTTTGGATACATATGAATCATATCAGACCTAACGATATAAATAATGTTTTTAGTTAAGAAAAGAAAAAGGGGAAGATCTTTATGGGGGATGTTGAAGATCTTTCACCACGATTAGAAGATTATGTTCTGTGTTTCCAAAGACGCTAATATATTACAGTCCTTTGGTGTTTGTTTTTATTATGTATTATATATTCCGGAAAAGTAAAATAATGTCCATGTATGTCAAGCTTTTGGTCTCTATAGTTGGTATCAGAGGAAAGGTTTTGTTAACCTTTAGAAACTAGGATGCAAAAACTTTAGTGAGATCCCTCGATATATTTCAAAGGTATGTCTAGGGATGACCGTAAGGTTATGTATAATTATAGTTTATCTTCCTGGATTTATGGTAACAATCATAGAATTATCCATACGATGTTATATATTGAAGGTACTCCCCCTTTATTATGTTGTTTTCCCTAGCATGATTTTTGCCTCTCACACTATTATTTTTGGGTTTTAGACAATGGTTGGAACCTGAAGGAACCATTTTGATCAATGTAATGGACAATGTAATGATTTTCCTTCTTAAAAACCAAATGTTATGGGATATGGAGTGAAAAATCATATTTCTATAAATACACAAGCTATGTATCATTCTAGATTTCCAAATGATCAGAGAAGGGAACAATATTTATTGAGTCCTTCATGAGGCAATGTCCACCTTCTTTCAAAGGGTATTTTGATCCACTTGTTGCTGAACAATGGATCAGTACCATTGAAAAGATATTTTCCATACTTCCCTGTTCAGAAAATGATAAATTCATTCTATTTTTTTACAATTTATAAGATGAAGCAGACCCGTGGTGGACTCTAATTAAGAATACAAGGCCCCAAGAAGAAATTGAATCCATGGAATGGGATGAGTTCAAGAACTTGTTTTTTAGTAATTACTTCCCACATATTCTTTAAACAACGAAGTAAAATTAGTTTTTTGAGCTTAATCATACGGATGATGAATCTGTTGGTATATACAAAGCGAATTTTACAAGACTTTCAAGGTATGCGTCTAGTTTTATCATCCAACCTGAATGTAATGTTGATTGATTTTTCAGTGGCTAAAAACCAAGTCATAGAATGGAATTTGCTACAAGAGACTTCAGTAGCTATGAAAAATTGTGTGTTGTGCTATCAAGGTAGAACTATACGTTTGTGTTACATATCCATCTCATGGTTTTGACAAGAAACGAAATATGGAGTTCAAGGAGAAATCTCAGAATACTGGTAAAAAGAATATGAATGTTTCATTATGCTCAAAGTGAGGATAGAATCATGGTGGAGATTGTATTAAAGGGACTAGAATATGTTTTAAGTGTGGAAAATAAGGTCATAGAGTAGCTGAGTGTCTAAGTAAAGGAAAAGGGGTTTATATTGATGTGAATAATGAAAAGACTGCAGAGAACTCACCACGAACAATTCAATGCATCAAGTGCAAGGAAATGGGTCATTATGCTAATAAATGACCTAATCCAAGGGTTAATTATGATCAAAGTGAGCAACCAATTAAGGAAAATGATAATGAGAAGTCACCTGCAATCACTATTTGTAATGTTGAGTTTGAAAATGTAGTTGTGTAATGATTAAGTGTTTATGTAATGGGATTTCAAAATAGTATCATGGAATATCATTTATGGCATCATGGAATTTTGGAATATCTATGTATTGGTTTTCAATAATTATATGGTATCGGTAACAATGAAAAGTGATTGTAATATTTTTTTGGAAGTAGATGATATGAGAATAATGAAGGGATAAAGTGATAAAGAGATGTTTGATAGTATTATTGAGCTCATGACTGATGTAAGGACAATGTAATATCATTGTTTGAGTATATAGAATTTTTGGGATCATGGTATGTGGAAAGAGTTAACTTTTGATAGCATTAATGTTTTCACTACGGTTCTATCGTAATTTATGTTTCAAGAGAGTAAATGATTATGGTATTCACCTGTTTGGAATGTGACCAAAAACAAGACATATCTTATGATATATGAGGGACAAATGAAGGAATTCACGTTCTCGGTAGATGAAATTTCTAGTAATCAGACAAACGTATTTTAGATAAGCCTAAATATTAGAATGAATTATGTTGTACATATGTTAGTATTGTTTATGGCTAGAACTTTTTTATATATTATTGATGGAATGTTATAAAAGTATTTTTTAAGAAAAGGGACAACACGCAGAATGGGTGACAAGTCGTCGCGTCAGACAATTCTGTGGGAATTGAACCCACAACCGAAGTGCGACAGGCCGTTATCATGTACCACTAGCCTACATGAAGTCTCTGGTTAGTAGAAACTAGTTTTATTTTATTAAGAGGTATGATAGATGAAGTATAAGTCCATTTTTGGAACCACATATGATTAATCTCACCATAAGATGGACTTATGTATATAACTTTTGCTAATCCAATGTTTGAGACAGATGGAATGACATATCATTCTATCGCATGGTCTGCTAACACTTCACAGAATAAAAATTCATTTTCATATCTTTAAGAGATGATATGGAAATTGTTCAAGTCTCAAACAACAGTAATATTGTACAAAAATAATGTAGGTATTTCGTTTAATTCAACAATTCTTCAACATTAGAGAAATTATCTTGAATACAAACAAATGTTCTCCTAGTGTCCTTATATCTGATGAATCATACGGTACCTTAAATCATCACAAATTTATGGCTTTGTTATTTTTTAACTTTTTTGTAGACATGTTCTCTACCACTCTCTATCAGAATATGATGGTTTGATTTCTCTTCCAAATCCATATTTTCACCTATGTTCACCATTATGAAAACCCAATGATTAGCTAATTTTGGTAAACATTATGTTTCATACATTAGGTTTTAAAGATAAGTTTTTTTATTCCTTTTTTGGATGTGGGTTTCTATTAAAGAAACATTCGAGTAGTAATCCATTTATAACCCTGAAAAATTTGGAGGGTGAAATTCATTTTAAGGAGGATAGAATGTAACATCATGAGATTTCATGAAAAATATTCTTTTTAATTTCATTGATTTCTTGTGTTGTACGCTACACCAAAAGACGCTATTACTACACGCATCCCTGACTTGGCTTTCATTACACGCAATCAAGACCTTCTTCGATAGCGTGTGCAGTACGCAATACCATGTTTCACTAAACGAGATATTATTAAAATATTGTTATGAACTAGCCATTTTGAAGAGTAAAACCCACCATTGAAATTTTATAAATTTTATTTTTCAAAATGGAATTCATATTTGGATTAAGAATATTGAAATTATCCTAGGCTGAAATTTTGGTATTTTTCTGAAAACATTCAATTTTTGTTGAATAGTGAAAACACTAGGTTACTATTTAAAAACCAACTTTTTATTTAAATATTTATTTATATTATTTAAATTTATTTTAGGTCAAAATTGATACATAATACCTATATATTTTCATTGTAATTCATTGGAGACATTTTATAATAAGTTTAGACATATAAAAACATTATTGAAATTTTCAACATCTTTTACCCATCTCCTAGGTGATTTTGAAAATTTACATAAAACATAAATTTACCGCTTCTGTTAGTGGAATTTCAAAAACCCGAGAGACATGGTTAATATAAAGGAGTAAAATTTGGTTCAAAATGAAAAAAATAATTTTTGCTGAATAGTAACATTTTACTTTTATTTACCACGGTAAAAAGTAAATAGCGTAATTAAGGGTAAAAATGATATTATTATTACCGTAACACATGTCCTAATTCTATTGGATAAGTTTAGTTTGAACAAAAACTACCTTTGGGATAAAATATTACCCTTTAGGTCCACATGGAATAGATTAGAAAATTTATTATTATTTTGTTTAAAGAAGAATTAAAATATTTAAAATCAATGTTTAATAACTAAATTTTTTTTTATATATGGTTATACATAAGATAAATTATACTATAAACATTCATTAGATAGATAAAATGATTTCCTACATAATGGTATTTTATTTAGCATTTTTATACATTAAATAAGTAAATTTATTTATGACACAATGATGATGAATTAATTACTTTATTAATAAAATGTTAACATAATTGATGTTATAAATACCCAAATAATTGTAATTTTAGAATTTTTATGAATTAAAATATATTTATAGATTAATATGACATGTTATTATTGATTTAATTAACTTTTTGTGAACTAATCACGCTGTTATGATTTTAAAAAAAATCATGTACCAAATAGTGTTGAAATTACAATAAAATAGTTTTTAAAACAAATATTATATTAATAATTATTATTTTATTCTAAAAAATTTAAAGTTCGTCCAAATGACATATATAAGGATATTTATATTAATAATTAACCACTTGGGGTTCATTTGGCTTGTTGTATTAAATTTGATAACCATATAGTGTATGAAAACAAAAAGACATGGTAAAAGTTAAATTATTTAACTTAGAGTTAAATCTAAATGATAAGGATAAAATAGTAAACTAAACTTGTCTTAAATATATTTTTTAAGAGGATTTCAACCCATTCCCACCTTATAACTGAAATAAATCAATTTTGAGCTATTAAAAATCTGAATATGACATTATAATAATATAATATTTTATGTTTTTCCTAAGGTTCCCTTCTCCTCCATTATAAAAGGGCACATCCTCCTTCTCCCCCTCACAACACTTTGAGCCTTCATGCACGTCCAAACCCTACCAATTTCTCTTGTAAACTTCACTAAAAACATCCTATACATCCTGGTCTTATTTAAAGAACATCATTAGTGCCCTAATATGAGGTTAAGAAGAGGCGCGTCAAAGAAGAGGTAATATCCTTTACTGATTCTTTTAAATTTATTACTTCTTATACTTCTTATTCATTATTTTTTTCATTATTAATTAATAACATATGTTTTACTAATATACTGATATGTAATTATAAATATGAAACAACTAAATTTCATCTTCTATCCATCTTACGGAAAATGAAATCACCACGCGTGCGTACGTACGGAATACCATCTCCATGTCGTGGTGTAATCTGTTTTCCACCACCACATTACTTGGATGGGTATAATGGTGCAAATAAATAACTATATATTATTATTGTAATGTGATATTGATTCTTAAATACTACACATATACTTCAATACAATTCCATGATCATGGATATGATATCATCGCTCGTGCGTAAGTACAGATTACCGTCTCCACAACGCGATGAGATTAATTTTACATATTAACAATTCAAGAATGATTGTAATGTATATATAATACGTAATCATGGAATATATGACATAATGATTATACTGGATATATATATATGTATTTCATCTAATTAAATCCATTCAATTCAATAAGGAAATGAAAAATAGCGTTCATGCGTACGCACGGCCTACCATCTCCATGAATGTTGTATTTAATTCCATTTATATAACAAATATATATTATATATAAATCATGTTTTAAGTAAATAAGGATATAAGTAACAATATCAAGAACAACATTTCAAAACACGTAAAATAAATGAAACGATTTTACCCAAATCGCTACTTTAACATGGAATTTACAAAAGAACGGGTTATATAATGTCATAAATGAACCATATATGATATCATAACAATGAATATGATTCTGTAATAAGTCAATGAAAGTATTTTAATCATTATACAAGAGGTTTGGATACGTACAAAGCATATCAGACCTATGGATATAAAGAAAGTTTTTAGGTATGAAAAAAAGGGGAAGATCATTATGGGAGATGTTGAAGATCATTCACCATGATTAGAAGATTATGTTCCGGGATTCCAAAGACACTAAACTATTACGGTCCTTCGGTGTTTGTTTTTGTTATGTATTAATTATTCCGCAAATATAATGTAATTTCCATGTGCATCATGCTTTGGGTATCTACATTAGAACTGTAAATTCAACTTTTGGTCATTATCAGTTGATATATTTGAAATTGATGAAAACAATGATTTTACCATTCTTATTTTTGACAAGGAAAATAATGGTGTTCCATATTTGGGATTATATTTTTTATATGAAATTGTTAACGATTATTTTATCAATTTTAATGTTGACTTTGATAGTGTGACTTAGATTTATCCATTAGGGGGAATGCTTCTAGACATGACCATCTAATAGAAAACACATGTTTTGGTTAGTTAATTCGAAATTAAGTCATATAATTTATATATAATTATATGAGAAATTTTATTTATGATCATTTAAAAAATATGTATTGTATCATTTAGTGGAAATTATTACCACAGTAATTAATGCTGGTCAGGGAACCTCCTATATACACAGATTTTTCTACCATTGTTCGTCGAATATATTAGAAAAATCATCATCAAATATAAGATATGTATCATTGAGGTTAATTTTTTTCATCCTCTTGTACCATAACAATCATGTGAAGATATGGCAGTGAAGGGGAGTCCTTAGAGTCAGATGAAAATTGATTATTCTTACATCCATTGAATGAAGTAGAGGAATCCCTACTCTTCATCCAGAATAAAAGAGTTCCTTATAATTAAAATTATCATGCTAAAACCTTATTTGGATTTTGGGAAAATGTGTATGCTATTTAACCTGAGTTTTTGTCACAATTGTTTGGTTTAGTGTCCTATTCATCACTCCATGTTTTGTTAAGGAATATAATTTCATCATATTTGATTAATATATACACATATATGAAATAGTATTTTCAATTTAGATTATGGAATATATTTAATCCCCACTAAGAATTTTTAAAATGGTATGCAGGGTTATTTCCAGATCATGTTGGGTGGTAAGCACATTGATTTCATTAGTCATGGTTTTTAGCATCACTTTTGTAAAATCATGTGTTGGTGTATTAAGATCCAAATTATTTGAATGTTCCTTTATCACCTAAATGTGTATTAATTTAAAAAGTCACAAATTATTTAAGTCATTTATTGTGTAATTATGGGTAAAGATCAATTTGAGGAGACCAATTCAAAATTACATGTTGAAAAGCATATAAAAGTTCCCTATTTTATTTATGATCTTCATTTATCTACAAGGAGTTTTCATACAATTTTTGTATCCCTAATTTGATAGAATAGGAAGATACAAATTAGTTCCACTATACTAAAATTAATGGTGTATTAATAACCGTGTTCTATAAATTCCAAATTCATTATCAATGAAGTTTCATTGATTTTAAAATTTTTCTACATTATTGTATACATACACGGTCCTGATATGTCTCTTCATCATAAAATATCAAAAATAATCTATAAAAATATAAATATGTTGAATTTCATTGGATTAATATATCCATGATATAATTCAAAATTAGTAACTTGTTATTTGAATTCACAAGAACAAAAAAATTATTCTATGAGACTTCTCGGAGTCCTCATGATTATTAAGAGCATCCATGATTGAATACTTTTCAATAACTGGGGATATTTTTGTTAAAATTTTATATATTTTTTTGAAAAACATAGGCACTTAACTATGTGATACTGATCCATATATATCACCTTAGTAGATGAAGTTCTAAAGGTAGGTGGGCCATAACATTTTATAGAATTTATTTGTGATATTGTGACCAATGGTTTTCCCAGACATCGCCTGACTACCCACCTATGTTATCTAGACAATTAGACCCTATCTAATTGGTCTTTCAAAACAATCAGATCTAGATGACTTGTATAAATAATTGGGGAATTTATATACACATATTGGTCTTTATGATGAAAATTACATGTGGTTCAGAATAATAAATATCTTTAGAAATATGTGGATATAATGAACAATTTTTTCCATAATCATGTCTTCCCCCAATCCTTCCTCTCTAGTGGCATCTACCTCTACATACCAATTCCTGAAAAAATGACCATATTTTGAAAACCGTAATTATTTTTAGAGAATTATTCCATTAAATGTATATCTTTTTTGTAAATAAAGATTTAATCAAAGTCATATATGTATTTCATTTGGATGGGTGGTGGTCATGCTCATGGAGTAAGAGGAATTAAGACAGAGGGAGTTAATATTGGATTTGTAATCTTTACAAGATAATTTTCATAATTGATAATTTATATTTTTTTATTTAGATTATTTTAATAATGGATAATGGAGGAATAAAATGCAGATAAAGTTGTACACAATGTGGAAGAACAAACTGTGGGCATATTTTGTTGGTTTAACTATGCTTTTAGGATAATCATATTTTTTATTAATTCTCGTTATAGTCATTAAATCATTGATATTTTTTGAACCCATTCTAGTATCTTCTCACAATTCATAGTATCCCTTTGAGGTAAATTATAGAATCACATTCCTCTTATTCTTGGGGGTATCTTGTCATTTATTACCTAGAATCAACAATATTTTATAGAAAATATTTTAAAACAATGAAATACTAGATTGTGTTTCCCAATTTTAAATGAAATGAGAGATAATTTAGGTTTTGGTTGAGTCAATCATTATTATGCCTCTTATCCTCTTGTAGTTTCAGTAAATTGATCTCCACAACCGTTATAAAGTATCAATGATCTTTTTTTTCTCAAAAGGGATAGACATTATTATTTTGATATTCTAATTTAAATCAATTATGGTCACTAATATCATCCCAATGGTTTTATTTATATAATTTTTTCTTTCATGTGAATGTATCATGAAATAAGGTGCATGCTTCAAATATATCATTTGTGTAAGCACTTGCATGATCGTGGCAGTTATGGTCTCCACCAAAAATTACCTACTTCATTGAGATATTAGTATTGGTTGAGACAATGATTTGGTTCTTGGGGAAATGTATTCTACAATTTTAACTATGGTGGGATGGTCCTAAAACCCACCAAAATATTTTATTACAATTAATAGTGTTTTTATCTCATCATGGATATTCCTTATACAGAAACCCAACAAGCATTCTTGAGGTAGATAAAGGTTCATGGAATAATATAGGCTCAGATACCTAATAATGAAATACAATACTATTATTCTAAAACAAATTTAATTTTTAGAGGATGAGGATCATTATATTATACTACATTGATATGAATTGATACAAAATATCTGATGAATATGTTCCCATCATTTGATAGATTGGGTTGGTATACTATTGTACCAAATGAGAGATGGTCATTTATATTCTACATGAAACACCTGAGTTTAGATACCTATCACTTCTCATGGGTTCTACTAAATGGCCCACATCAAAATTATAAATGAAATAGAATCAATTTCAGATCCCTTGAGGTATTAATATCTATAAACATAGAAATCAAAAAAAATACTGAGGGAAGAGTGGTGTCTACCACTTAAAAGTAATGATTTCTCTATAGCTATACTCGTTCACATCTTCCTTCACAACATAAATTAAAATCATCCAATCTTTCCTTAAATACTCAGTAGTATCATCATTCATGGGCAAGATTTCCAGTTGTGTACAATCTTGATTATTTGTAGCTACTAGTATGGAAATATGTATCTCTTCATGACCTTGTACTTTATAACCTTCCAAGGATAACCTATAAGGATTCATCTACCATGGTTTTTGTTTCTTCTTTAATTCATGGACCTCGTAATGTCTCACCACCATTGGATACAAGTAATTTTTTTATGTATTAATGTTTGGGATGAGATTCTTTCTCTACTTTGGCAGCATGATGATATATATTTTTAGGGATTTTGGTGGGAGTTTTAGATGATGCTCTAATTGAAAACATACCTTGTGGGAATATTTTCATTGATATTATTGGAATTGAACATTATATATTAATATATATCTACCTAATACTATGAAAACATTTCTCATGTGTGATAGGTCCATTCTAATAGAGTAGTAAGTGGATGTATCCATATTACCATTGAATTTGATGGACACCTACGAAGGAGGTGGAAATGGAATAGTAACACCCAGATATAATTATGAATATTTTTTATCAATAATATTCTTTCTTTAATAAAATTTGTTTCCTCTGAAAAACTTTATTTTTTAATTACACACAATCCTACCTTGACTTTTAATACATGCAACACTAATTTTCTACAAAAGTTCATTTTATACTAAATAATTAATTAATAAAATTAAAACATACATATAAAATTATTTGGAAAAAATACCATTGAAACCATAATAAATATTAAATATATTTATTAAATAATATTTTTTACATTCACCCATGATATTTAATAGATATTATATCTGAATAAATCAAAATTAACAGAAAAATTGATATTTTTTTAAAGGAAGTTATATCACCTTTTAATAGAACACTTGATTTAAAACTAAAATTTTGTAACTTTTAGAAATTAATTTTTTTAAATAAATTATTTGAATGTTGGATATCAATATTTAAATTGGATAATCTTTTGGTATTTTTTGATAAATTTCATGTATTCATGAGTTTTGAAATCATGATTTTAATTGAAAACCTAAATTTCATTTAATGTTTTGACACGGAATAAAATATGTTTTAACATAATTTTAAAATTTAATAAGTTATTTTTGTTTTAAAATAATCTAATAATTTTTTTTAAAAGGATTATAGACCTGATAATATTCGAAAAAAAAAATTTGTTTGAAAAGGTATTTTTTTTAAAAAAAAATTTCATTGTGTTTTATCAATGACTTATTAAATTTATTTATTAAAATTATGAGTTTATAATTTAAAAAAAATTACATAAAATTTGGATTTATAATATTAATTTTTTTAATATTTCCCTTTTATTTTAATCCAATATGAATGTTATTCTTTATAAATATTATTACCCTAGTAAAGGGTAAATTGTGTAATTTAGGATATGAAAAATTTTAAAGAATATAAAATGACTCGAACACATGAAAAAAATTATTTCATTATGATAAATCTTCCATTTAAATAAAATGATATAAATTAAGTTTTTTAAAGGGCACTTTAGCCCGAAAACGACTTATATAATATCTAAATCCACGAAAACCACAAAAATTACACTTTTTTTTAAATTAATATCACCTATGGTCCACATAGGAACAATGTTAGGTTATGAACATATAAAATTATAAATTTTATTCATAATAAATATTGTTTCTTGATATATATATTTTTTTCATTTTTGATCACATAGATTAAATTACGGTATGTATAAAATCTTATTTAATAAAAATTTGATGATGTGATAATCATTTTTTAATGTATATAAAAATTTTAATATAGGATTTCCCCAAATATAAATTCAAATATAAATATTATTCTAAAATATATTATATTTAAATTTGTCATGGTATTTAATTTTTAATTTTTAGTCAACAAATAATTACATTAAAAAACAACACCATGCTGAATATTTAATTGTTTTGTCTATTCAAATACCAAATAAATGTTCAAAGTGATATAAAAATAAATTCAAATTGAAATAATTAATGCAGTAAAATAACTTTTTAGAATAAATTTTCATCTTACTAATATAATAAAATATTTGGTTAGATGTTAACTTGTCATCTTAGTATTTTTAATGTCAAAACAGTGAATAACGTTAAAATTGATAGTAATGGTATTTTATTAAAATATTATTTTATTAAATTATTTAATAGTCATAAACTATATTCAAAAATAAAAATAAATATAATATGTTCTAAAATGATACTAATTGTTGATTTATGGTATAATTTACATCAAATAAATAATAATTAAAACCCTTTAATATAGAATTTTCTTTTCCTTAAATAAAATTCAACTATATAAACTAACAATACTATAAAAATTACCAATACCAACAACCCTATAACCATGTTTTCTAGAAACCATTATTATAGGCCCCCCATCAACTGGGGCTTCAAAAAAATTTGGATATGTTAAGGTTATCCCAATGATTTTCTAAAACATATTTTCATTGACAGCTTTGACAACCCTATCCAAATGGTTCTTCAAAACAGTTGGGATAGGGTATGACTATGAAAAAAGTATTCCAAAACAGAATCAATAGACCATTTTATCATGGATACCTATCCAAATAGATTTCAAAACTATTTGAATAGATACTATAATATTTTATGAATATATTTGTAGAATATTGTCAAATAAATATATATATAAATTAAATAAATATATATATATATATTTGTGTGTGTGTGTGTCCAAATATATTCACAAAGTTAATTATAGGATAGTGGTAATCTCATTGATATATAATGTGCAGGTCATGTGTTCAACCCACTACTTTAAATTTAATTTTTCATTTACCTATCCAAATGGTATGGGGAAAACGCCTAGGATAGGTCTATCCAAACTGAAAATCCACCAATGACTTCCCAAGTAGTTAGTATTGGATATACCAATGGTTTAATGACCTATACCAATAGTTTTATACTATTATTGTAGTATATTTTTTCCATTCGTGTAACTGTTAATAAAAATGTTATGGTTAAAAATAGTACAAAAACATGTCACAAATTTATTTTTTGATAACATAAATACCTTATATTTTTTAAATTTAAATAAATTTTATTTTTTAATAATTTGTATAGAAATTTAATTAATAATAAAATTATATTTTTGGGGATACAAAATAGTTCACTTAACATTTATTATAAAATAGAAGTGCATTATTTTCTTTTTAAAATATAATTAATCAATCAAGCTCTATCATACCCTATGAATTTCTCATATCAACATCCCTATACACATTCTAGTGGTTTTATTATTTCAATAAGACCTACTATAGACTCCATTTGAGAAGATCTAAAAGAACTGTATCGAATAAGGTGTAACCATTCAAAATTATTACCCTTCTATACCTCTTCAAAATATTTGATATAAATCATAAAATAAAAAAATAAAAATAATTAGTATTCAGAAAATTTAATATTATGATTTGAAAAATATGTATAATTTTATTTAGTGGGAAACATGTCCTCAATAATAAATACAGCTTAGGTATCCAATTATATAGGTAGATTTTTCAACCATATTTTATCTAATAGAGTAGAGGAAACATCATCAAATGTAAGAGATGTATCATTGAGGTTAATTTTTTATTCATCCTCAGGTACCATAACTATTAGAAATACATTTGCTGTTTGAAAATGTTTTTTTAGAAACTATATTTCATGTTGTTTTTTCAAGTTCATATTAAATTTAATTATTAAAATCATGTTCTTATAATTCTAAATAAATGTACGAAAAATTTGGATTTCTAATTTTCATTTTTTTTAATTATTTCCCTTTTATTTTTGTTCAATATAAATATTATTATTTATAATTATTTTTACATTATTAAAGGGTAAATTGAGTAATTTAGGTAAAAAAAATTATAATGACCCCAAATCATTAAAAACATTTGTTTGATTATGATAATTCTACCCTTTAAATAAAAGGATATAAATTGTGTTTTGTAATGGGCACTTTAACATGAAAATGACTTATATAATATTTAAATCAACTAAAGACATAAAATAACACTTTGTTTTTCTTTAATTTGACCTATGTGCTACATGGGAACAATGTTATGTTATGATCAAATATAATTATATATTTTAAATTTATAAATATTGTTTCATGATATATATTAAATTTTATTCATTTTAGATTACAAAGATTAGATTATGGTATTTATAAAATATCAGTCCATAAAAATTTGATGATGTCACATTCATGTTTTAAATAATATGAAATTTTCAATATTGAGTTTCCCAAAATATATATACAAATATAAATATTTTTCTGAAATATATAATATTTATCATCATCATGGTATTTTATTTTTTATTTTTAGTTAATAAATGATTATATTAATTAATTACACAACCTTGAAAATTTATTTGTTTTATCAATTGAAATACCAAATAAATGTTCATATTAATAGGAAAATAAAATGAATTTTAAATTATTAATGCAATAAGGCAATTTCATAGAAGAAATTGTCATCATACTAATATAAATAAAATATTTGGTTTGATGTTAACATGTCATGTTGATATTTTTTATTTCAAAACACTGTAATTTTTTTCATATTGACTGTGATGATATTTTATTAAAATAATATTTTATTAAATTATTTAATAGACATAAAACATATTTACAAATAAAAAATAATCATAATTTGTTCGACAATGATACTAATTGTTGATTTTTCTTCAAATTTACATCATATAAATATTAATTAAACCCCTTTAATATAGATTTTTTTCCTTAATTAAAATTAAAATGCATATACTAATAGTACTAGAAATCTGACCAATACCATCACCCATATACTGGTGTTTTGTAAAAACCATTATTATAGGTACCCCATCCAATGGTTCCTAAAAACTATTTGTATAGGCTAAGGTTATCCCAACGATTTTATAAAAACTATTTAGATTGACCACATTGACAACCCTATCCGAACGGGTTATCAAAACAAATGGGATAGGGTAAGACTATCCCAAAAAATTCCCAAAACAGCTGCATTAGACCATTTTAACATGGCTACCTATCTAAAAAGATATCCAAACCATTGGAATAGACCCTTATTTTTTATGAATAATTTTTCAGAATATAATAAAATAAATAAATATATAAATTACGTGTAAATATATATATAAATATATGTGGTGTCAATATACATAATAATATATTCAAAAATATAATTATAAGACAGTGGTATATTCATTGATATATAATGTGTAGGACATGGGTTCAAAACTCTACTGTAAATTTCATTCTAGATTTAGTTATCCCAATGGTATGGGGAAAACCACTAGGATAGGTCTATCTTAGTGACAAATCCACCAATGACATCCCATACAGTTGGAATAGGCTTTACCAATGGTATTATGAGCAATACCAATGGATCTAAACTATTAGTATAGTCTATTTTTTTCATTCGTGTAAGTGTTTATAAAAATGGTAGTGTTAAAAATAGTACTAATACTTTTCTAAAATATATTTTTGGATAATATAAATACCATATATAATTTTATATTAAAATAAATTTTATTTTTTAAGAATTTTTATTGGCATTGAATATATTTTAAATTATTATTTTTGGGTATTCTAAAAGTTCCACTCACCTTTATTATATATGTGAACTGCATCCTTCGTTTATGTAAATACCACTAATCCTTCAAGATCGACCATACACAATAAATTACTCATATAAACATCCCTAGACACGTTCTAGTGGTTTTATTATTTCAATAAGACCAACTCTAAAGTCCTTTAGAGAATATCTAAAGGAACTCTTTCGAATAAGGTGTAATAATTCAAATGGATTACCCTTCTATACCTCTTTTGAATATTTGATATAAATAATATTATAATAAAATAAAAATAATAATTATCCCGAAAATTTATTATGATCATGAACACACCACAATACAACCTCATTCCCATCAAAAAAGAAATGAATGTTTCTTTCGTGATTACATACGGCTTACCATCTCACTATAGCGACACAATTCTTTTTCCATCACTATATTTTATGAGTGGGAGTAATGATGGATTTAAAATTAGTATATGATATTTATGAAATAGTTAAACTTCAATAATGATAATATAATACCTTCATTTTAACAACTTAATTTCTGAGACATGGGAATGTTGCTCTTACCTATTACTGGCATACCATATGCATGATGAGATGGGATTCATTTTTAATAAAAAATTCATATGGATGTTTATAAAGATGAATTATATAAATTTATATGATATATATAAAATAAAATTTATTCTATAATGATAATATATCATGAATGATTATTTATTTTAATACGACAAGAAAAATGAAAAGCAATGTTCATATGTATATATGGCTTATTGTCTCCATGAACGGTGTGTTTCAATTATATATTATATATATTGTTATAAATAATTATATTCAGAATACATATTATATTTATATCATGTTTATTATTCATGAGTTGATAATATCATGACATATTTAAGATGACCAATAATATAACAAGTCAAAACACATACAAAAAAAGTGGTAATTACTCGAGGCGTAAAATTAATTTTTTATATATGGGTAATTGATGTAGATATTTAAATCATATAGGCTATTACATAATTGAATAATGTTTTTTAATAGGTTCATAATAAAATTATATTTATTATACAGATGTTTCTCACAAGAATGTTGAGAGTCAAAACATAAGTTAAGGGATTTTTGGCTCACTTTTATTTTTTTGGCAGACATAACCTTTACACTACACATTTCATTATTGTGGATGGTATAATATATATAAATGTTTTTTATGAATCTTATTCTCATAATTTATGGGTATTTAAATATCCATTTTATGATCTCTCTTTCATGTGGTTTATGGTCCAATAATTACCAAATTGGTAACATAATTTTGATTCAATTATATTTATTTGAATAAAATGTTATATTATGAACCTATATTATTTTATGAGATGTATATACTAACCTTTGATGTGACGAATCATGAATATCATTCTTTTATTGATGATAAAATTTTCAAGCACTTTTATCCTATCATCAGTCAACAATCTACTTTCCTACAAAACAGTGATTTCTAAAAAATAAAAAGTGTTTTACATGATATTTTTAGAATTTTTAAGGAAAAAATAATTTCAATGATGTATACAATATTTTGGATTAATATTTTATTTTCATTAACATATAATTTTAATTAATTTTTTTCAATATGTTTCATGATTTAATAATAATTTTATATTGTAGAATTCGTATTTTAATCAGTAATAATTTTAATGTGATCTCTAAAAATTATTATTAATATATGACCACATTCCTTGAAAATAATTATGTTTTATAGTGTATATTTATCATGTTTATTATACATATTTATTCAAATTTATTTTTGTGTTTATTATGAAATGACCACATTCAAAACTGTTTATTTTGCATAGATTATGTACTGATTGAAAGATTTTTATGAAACCAATTTTATTTCAAGGTGGTTGATAGGATTAATCATATATGTTATTATTACACACATAATTTCGGTTTTCAATATGTGATGGTTGTGACCTCTATCCCTCTACAATTATTTTGGTAATGTTTTATATCTTATTAGATAGAGATTAAAAATTGGGAAATGATCTTAGTTCTGCAAAAATGGGATGTAATTGGAGGTAACCCTTGTTCAGTATCATGGGTTTTGAACAGATATTGAACCCATTACAATAATGTAAATTTTCAACTATGATGGTCTTGTAAAAGATCATTGACTAATATGGAAAAAAAATTCTATTCCAATGTGAAATAGAAAATTTCATTTCATATTTTATGCTACCATGGAATATGTTCCTTGTTTTTATGGGCTTCTATGAATTATTCATTGACAGAATATCATTATATTTAATACACATTTTATGATTTTAGAATGATTTTTATTTACATATGACTTGTAATTATGTTATGATTGATATAATTCTTAATTACCTTTAATGAGCATAATAGATAACCCTTTTCAAAATTTTCTTTTCCTCATAGTATAAGGAATGATTTTAAGTAGGAGTACTAAACAAAAGGTTATTACTATTTGATGTTGATGATCATTCAACAAATTATAATAATTTTCCCTAGATACCAAAGGAACTAATCTATTACAATCCATGGACATTTATTTTAGTAATGTAATGAATATTCATCTAACATTGAACTATCCATGTAAGAAAAGGATTGGCCTATATATCTTGTATCAAAAAAGAGGTTTACTAACCTATAGAAACAAGGATAATAAAACTTTATTGATATCCATATAGATATCTTGAAGGGAGTTTCTTGGGATGTATCATAGGAAAATTCTATGTGTATGTTATAATACTAGAGTTTTCTAAATAACCATTAATAACAATGGATAAATCCTAAGGTGTCATATATTGATTTATTGTATGTAAATTACCTTGAATATGTGGTTCTAACATATTGATAATTATTGGACACACAATAATTTAATGTTTTAGTTAATGGATAGAATAAAAAGAAAAAATGATACTAATTAATGTATTGAGAAATTCAATGATTTTACACCTATTCAACAGAATGTTATGGGAACTATAATGAAAAGTTCTATCTATATACATACATAGTATACGGATAATTATGCACTCTCAAATTAGAAGTTATGGGAAAAAATTTCTATTGATTCCTTCATGAGGCAACAACAACATTAACTCAGTGGTTCTTCACATTTACATGTTTCTCATAAAATGGATTGGTCTAATGAAAATATATTTTACAACCTTCATTGTTCATAAAATGTAAATCACTATTTGGAAATCAATAATTTACATGGTAAAGAAGAAAAATGCTCGACTCTAATCCACAATAATTGGTAGCAAGATGAAATTGAATATATGTATTGGTACAAGTTCAATAAATTATTTTGAAATCTATATTTTCCACATATTCTTTAAAATAATTTGGAAAAGGAGATCCTTGATCTAAAACTAATGGATGATGAGTCCGTGGGTACCGAAGAGGAAAATATTTGTAGACATTTCATGGTAATATTTTATTATTATCATAAAACTGGATTGTGGTATTTATACAATATTCAGTGGCTTAAATCCAAGTCATTGAAGAGAGTTATAAATAAGAGAATTTAGTATATATGACGAGATTATATGATGTTCTATCAAGGTGGAAATGGAGGATAGAGTTGCATATATATATATCATGTTATTAGATGAAAATTGAATATTGATATTAAATGAAGATGAACAACCCTTGATGAAAATAAGACGCACATTCCATTATGATCAAATTTTACAATGAAACATGGAGAAAGTTTTCAAAATGGGACTCGTAAATGTTTTAAATGTGGGAAAGAAGGTAATCATGAAATTGAATGTCGAAGTGATGGAAAAATTTAGGTACTGATGAAAATAGATAATATGATACATATAATTCAACTATAACACATTAATGTTTCATCTGAAAAAATGGGTAATATTATAACAAGTGACATAATCCAAGGGATATCTATGCTGATCCATGTCTGTAATCTCTTGAGTACAATGATAAAGTCAAATCACATGTGATATATGTTGGATATGTAGATTATGAAAATAATGTGACAAAATTATTGGGTGTTTATGTAATGGAATTAAAAATAATATTTTAGATAAACAATTAAAGGATTATTGAATAATTAAATGTCTTTGTATTGGACCACTGTAGTTTTTTTTCATAAGGATGTAAGAGCATATGATGAATGGTACTGGTAAACATGAAATTTTATAGACGTAGTAAGGTGATATTTTTTTTAAAATATTTGATTAACGGAAATATATACCTTAATATATTTAGTATTTTGGGATAATGATATACATACATGTTTGAATGTGATATATTTAATGGGATTGTATTGATGAAATTGGGGCTGATAAGATGAGAAGGTAGTTTATGATATCATGGGTTGTGTTGATTGATTTTTGTGATTTATAGTCTGAATAAATTTTTAATTTTTTGAATAATGAATGATTTTAAAAATAATATTCTGGTTATTACAATATTTTAAGAAAATTCAGGATAATGGTCATGACATGTTATATGTGTCACAATTAAGAGATGCATTGTCACGACCCGTCCTCGGGGCCCGTGCCGTGACTACCCCAAGCCCGCCTTCCATAGGCCAGGGGCTGGCGACTAGCACCAAGGCGTAAATTCCCGGTAAACAGGGAAGGCATTGCCTTTATAAGTAACAACCACACAGAGTCAGCAAGAGGAAAGTAAAGTGCAGAAAAGTAAAGGGGGCCGGAAATACAAGCCCAACTGTAAAGTAAAGTACAACTCGAAAGGGAAAAACAGCAACTGAAAGGTAAAACCGCTGCACCGAGCTGCCCACTAGAAATCCCACCTGAAAGGTGGGTACAGATAGCTCCTCTGCTCCACGGGTCCCGCCGTCCGCTCCGTGCACGTCCCGCCCAGTGGTCCACCTCCGGGTACCGTCCCGCTCTGCAAGCCTCAGCTAAGGTCCACGCTGTCCGTCGTCTGCAACCAACACAACGTAGTGCGGGCAAAGCCCGTGCAGGGGTGAGTATAAGCTACTCAGTAGGGACCCCGAGACCCCTGAAGGTCTCTCAAATCCACAAAGGATAAACCACGAAGAAAAGTAACAATCACGAAGTAACAACTGACACTGCTTAGGTATATGCCCATACATATACCTAAGTCATCAATTTCCGTTCGGCTCCAACACCGAGCCCAAGAACAACCCAATCCACAAAGAAGAGTAAACAAGTTTATGAAATCAACGGATAACCATTACCCAGGTATATGCCCATACATATACCTAAGTTATCAAGTGACCCATCTCAATCATGAGGAAACACAAGATCATTGACTCAGCTCAAACCAGGATTTTCATTATCGAAACCGTAGCTGCTGAAGAGCCCCGTCTCTGAAGTGTGCAGTAGTCCTGTCACGACTCCGAGGTACTGCTCACTAACCTATGACTGTTGAGGTACTCCTCCTGTCGAGTACTGCGGGTTTGCGGCCAACTACCGGGCGCTCCGTCCGCTGAGGGTCTGTCGCCAAATACCGGGCGCTCACCCAAATAGCCTACTGAGGTACTCCTCATGTCGAGTACCGCGGGTCTGCTGCCAACTACCGGGCGCTCCGTCCGCCGTGGGTCTGCCGCCAAATACCGGGTGCTCCGTCCACTGGGCTAGTCGACTCACTCCAAGTCGAGTCGGTCAAGCAGTCGTCAGGTCTCAGCCGGCTACACGGTCTCCGTACTCTGCACGCTCGTCTCCACCGTCGCAGGTCTGTCGCTACAACCAAGCGCACACACTCCGTAGAGTATCGCGGGTCCGCCGCTACAACCAAGCGCTCCACCGCCAAGGATCTGCTGCTGTATCCAAGCGCACCACTACTGTCAAGTACCACGGGTCCGCTCCACGAGCTACTGGTCGATACTCCAAGTATCACAAGGTCCCGCGAAGAAGTGTCTCAAAGGTCCGTCTCGTCACAGGGGTCTCAACGCAACAGACGGCGCGTCGATCGGACGCCCGGTCTGTGAGTTATTAGCCTTTTCGTCCCAGGGGCCCGGTTGGTTTCGTGAGCGAAACCAATCCCGGCCGTATCTCAACTGCACCCCGAACTCCCATAGGGTAAACTCAAAGGGACCGTTACTCAACGTAACCACCAACGCCGCTGACGGCTCGTCAAGCGGACGTCCTGTCTGAAAGATATCCGCTTTCCCGTTCCAGGGGCCCGGTTGGATTTCGGGAACAATCCAACCCGGCCATACTCCGACTGCATCCAAAACTCGGGCAGAGTATGTCAAAAGTTCCGTCTCATCAAGAGGAAGTCAACGAAACAGACGGCGCGTCAATCGGACGCCCGGTCTGTGAGTTATTGGCATTTTCGTCTCCGGGGCCCGGTTGGTTTTTAAGGAAAAACCAACCCGACCGTACTCCACCTGCGTCCAAACCTCGGGCGGAGTATGCCAAAAGATCCGATTCACTAAGAGGAACACAACGCGACTGACGGCGCGTCAATCGGACGTTCGTGGCTCAAGATATGAGCGTTTCCGCTCCGAAGGCCCGGTTGGTTTCGTGAACGAACCAACCCGGCCGAACTCAAGTAACCCGAAACCTTGAGTGAGATATATCGAAACGACCGTCTCGATCCAAGGATCGCGTTGCCGCAGACGGTTCGTCATTCGGAGGTCCGAGGCTCAAGTTATGATCCAAAAACCAAAACAGGTTCGAAACGGGGGGTCCGGGTCCGGGCCGACCCGGCCCGACCCCCCTGGGCGGCGCGGTGGGCGGCGGCGGCGCGCGGCGGCGGCGGGCGGCGGCGCGGCGGGCCGCGGTGGCGGCGGGGTGCCGCGACGCACGCGGGGGGCTCAGCCCCCGGTTCTTCAAGTGGCGCGGCCTAAGTGCCGCGCCGGTTTACTTAAAACCGCCCCCCCCCCCCCCCCCCTCACGTGGGGGGGGGCCTGCTGGCGCCGAACCAATGGGGCGGTTTCCCCCTTCCCTCAAGAACCGCCCCCCCCTCATTAAGAGGGGGGTTTTAATGGACCGGCCGGGGAATTTAATTCCCCGGTTTTGTGACATCCGGCCGGCCCGCTGGCCGGCCGGTTTTTACCAACGGGACCGGAAATTCCGGTCCCGCCCTCGACTTCCGACGCCGGCGGCCCGGCCGCCGGTCTTTCCTTCCGCCGCGGCCCGGAACCGGCCGCGGTCTCCTCGTCCCGCCGCGGCCCGGAACCGGCCGCGGTCTTCTCGTCCCGCCGCGGCCCGGAACCGGCCGCGGTGTTCGTCGTCCGGCGCGGTGCGACGGCACCGCGCCCCCTTTCGCCGTGCCATGATCCCTTCCAACGCGGCGCGACGGCGTCGCGTTCTTGAAGATTCTCCTCGGCGTAGCGCGACGGCGTTGCGTAAATTATAAGCACGATCATCCGCGTGGTGCGACGGCACCACGCCACTTGCTTCCACCGCAAGAATTAAACAACAATAATGGAGGGGGGTTCGGCCATGTTCGTGCGGTCCGACCCCCCTCACGTTAAAATAATAACGCAACTCAAAATATATCAAGTCACACGTTAGTCTTGATAAAATCATGATCAAGATTAATATAAGGAAACCAAAAGAAAACGACAAACCCTACCTTGTCGTCGTCGTCGGACGAGAGGTCGTCGCGGGATTGCTTGTCGCGGAAGAAGGGGGATCGTCGCGTCGACGCGGTATCCGGCGTCGCGTCGCCAATCTCCGGATCAAGATCAAACGGATTTAATTAGTTTAAATCCGTTGATATTGAAATTAAAAAAAGGGAGAAGAAAAGATCCGATTCTCACCTTAGTTGCCGAACGAGGATCGGCCGCGGAAGAAGAGGCGTCGCCGAAAAACGTCGCGGGTAAGGCTCGTTGACGTCGCAGATCACGGTGTGCGTCGTCAAAATCCGGTCGCCGGCGTTCTTCGCGTTCTTCGCGTTCTTCGCGTTCTTCGCGGGGAGATGAAGAAGCAAGATCCTCTCAAATCCTTTCAAAGGATTTTTAGGTTGGTCTTATTTTATAAACATGCCAACACACGAAACCGGTTAAGAAACGATCCATCAATTCGAAAGAAACGACCCATTTAATTCACGAAAGAAACAGTCCATTTAATTCACGAAATAAACCGCCCAATTAAATGGTCTGTTAAGAATTAAAGAAAACGCGTCGGTTGACTTTTCAGTTACTTTGACGGGTTTTCGCGGGTGCGTTACTTAGCGAAAGAAACGGCGGGGCTCGTGCGGGCCCCACCTCACAAATATCCTACCAAGGGCTAGGATATTTCTGGATAGCATCCTATCCAGTTCAACTCAGCTCAAGCCGCCTTTAAGTGACTTCAAGTGGCTTCCAAGCAGCTTAAGTGAAAAATAAAATAAAGTTGTCGCATAAACTTTATTTTTATTTCTGACTTAAAGCCGCAAAATTTAAAAACCACGTCTGAGTAAACGCAACTCCGGAAGAGGCGTTTCTAAGCAAATACCGGCGCTGCGATTTCATCGGTGCCCTCAGAATTCGATTCCGGGCACCGGTTCAAAAGATAGAAAAACCCGCTCGTCCGTTCACTGAACGTACCCGAGCCAAACTTCGGAAATTGATTCCGGGCACACCGGGCCTCGGAATCAGGTGCCGTCTGAAGCTGCGCTCTTGTAAAATTCCAAAGAAAATTAAGAAAAAAATTTCCTTGAAATTTACGGGTCTTTACATTACTCCCACCACAGGGCTTTACGTCCCCGTAAAGCTTCACCACAAACTTAGGGAAACAAAGAGGTACTGAGCACGCATCTGAGCCTTCCGCTCCCATGTGCTCACCTGGAGATTCCCGTGCCGCCATCTGTTGCGCACAAGAGGAATCGATCGTCCATGTAGGACCCGCTCCTGTCGATCCTCTATCTCCACCGGGACCTCCGTATAAGACACTCATCGCCACTGTCTAGCTCCTCATGGTCGATGATATGCGAAGGGGGGTCGAGTACGTATCTCCTCAGCTGGGATACGTGGAAGACATCGTGCACCCGGTGCAACTGAGGTGGTAGAGCCAGGCGATAAGCCACCTCGCCAACCCTGCTGAGGACCTGGAAAGGCCCGATGAAGCGGGGAGACAACTTGCCGCCTCTGCCAAATCTCCGCAAACCACGTCGAGGTGAGACACGCAAGAAGACGTGGTCGCCACTCTCGAACTCTAGTGGCCTCCGCCTCCTGTCAGCATATGACTTCTGCCGGCTCTGTGTTTTCCTCATCCGCTCCTGGATGACATGGACCTCTTCTGACGTGGCCCGGACCATCTCTGGTCCCACATGAGCTGCGAGATTTCTTCTTTGCCGATAAGAGAAACCTGGTCTCATCCCCTGGATGAACCACATTCTTTGCCTAAAACAGTCAATCCTGGCATGAAGGATGCATTCATGCCATGGATGACGTCGTAAGGCCTCGACGTAACAACTAAGAGATCCAACTGTCACTCTCACCTCCAAGGGTCGAGTCACACTGTCGGCATCAGTGTGAGGTCACTGGGTCTCCTCCAGTTGAAATCTCGAAAGTGAGGGTCAAGTCAACAGTTTAACTGGGACCACTCAGTAACATCACAAAAGAGGACAGGAAGGAAAACATCACAAGATAAGTGTCTTTATTTTATTGCAGCTCATGGTACAAAGACACAAAAACAACAACAACATGGAACTAGAAGTACAAGAGACGCATCCACTAGCTCCACTCCTGTCCACCTGCTCCAAGAGTTCTACTGTTGCTCAGGCATTTGTCGCTGCCTCTATCTCGGTGGCTCCCCCAAAGCCTGCGGATCGGGAGTCGGACAGTCACGTGCCAGATGACCCTTTCCGCGACATGAGTAACACAACCTGCTCCTTGCACGGCTAGCTCTGTTCCCACTCCGGGTGCCCTGCACCACCGGTCGTAAAACCCGAGACCGTCTAACTGCTGGTCTGGTCTTTCTGGGCCTCTGCATCATCTGTCTACTGCCCACAGATGACTCGGCTTCTGATCGAGAAACACGTGGCAAAGGCAGCAGCTCCTGATCACGCTCGGGGTGTAGAGCTACTGGCACAAACTCCACCCTGAAGAAGGTCTCAAAGTCTTCCCATGTGAAAGCCATTCCATCGCAAAACTGGAACAAGTGGCTCCACCACCTACCTGCTGCTGCCTGAAGGAGGCTGGTAGCAAAGATCACCATGAAGTCTGCCGGCGTCCCCACTAGCCTGAAGACTCTCACCACAGCCTCCAGCCAAAACTCAGCCGCCTGCGGGTCCGTCTCTCCCCGGAACCTGGGTGGCCTCTGGCGCTGGAACTCGTGCAGTGCACTCAAGCGTCGTGCATCGCCTACTGCTGGTGCCTCCGCTGGTGCCTCAACTGCAAGAGGGCCCTGTACCGAAGCCTCGTCGCTCGACAGACTGTCAGCACGCTCATCCCCCCGGGCTCTAGCTGATCGTCTGAGAAAAGACATCCTGAAAGAAACAACGTAACACGATCAAACAATTATACCTGGTGAGCTGACCTGGTTTGAGCTGTTTTAAGGGGAAAAACCTTTGAAAACACACACGCAATCAGTGTTTTCGTGCACAAAGTCGGAAATCAGTTGTCAGGGTCCTGGTGTATGGATACGTCGGCCGCCCGCACCAACACTGGACTCCCTGAACTGAAAACCACACTCGGTACCCTTAACACTATTGCTTCACAGAAAGAAAGATAAGAATCGGCGGTAGAACCGACCACCTCTGATACCAATTTGTCACGACCCGTCCTCGGGGCCCGTGCCGTGACTACCCCAAGCCCGCCTTCCATAGGCCAGGGGCTGGCGACTAGCACCAAGGCGTAAATTCCCGGTAAACAGGGAAGGCATTGCCTTTATAAGTAACAACCACACAGAGTCAGCAAGCGGAAAGTAAAGTGCAGAAAAGTAAAGGGGGCCGGAAATACAAGCCCAACTGTAAAGTAAGTACAACTCGAAAGGGAAAAACAGCAACTGAAAGGTAAAACTGCTGCACCGAGCTGCCCACTAGAAATCCCACCTGAAAGGTGGGTACAGATAGCTCCTCTGCTCCACGGGTCCCGCCGTCCGCTCCGTGCACGTCCCGCCCAGTGGTCCACCTCCGGGTACCGTCCCGCTCTGCAAGCCTCAGCTAAGGTCCACGCTGTCCGTCGTCTGCAACCAACACAACGTAGTGCGGGCAAAGCCCATGCAGGGGTGAGTATAAGCTACTCAGTAGGGACCCCGAGACCCCAGAAGGTCTCTCAAATCCACAAAGGATAAACCAAGAAGAAAAGTAACAATCACGAAGTAACAACTGACACTGCTTAGGTATATGCCCATACATATACCTAAGTCATAAATTTCCGTTCGGCTCCAACACCGAGCCCAAGAACAACCCAATCCACAAAGAAGAGTAAACAAGTTTATGAAATCAACGGATAACCATTACCCAGGTATATGCCCATACATATACCTAAGTTATCAAGTGACCCATCTCAATCATGAGGAAACACAAGATCATTGACTCAGCTCAAACCAGGATTTTCATTATCGAAACCGTAGCTGCTGAAGAGCCCCGTCTCTGAAGTGTGCAGTAGTCCTGTCACGACTCCGAGGTACTGCTCACTAACCTATGACTGTTGAGGTACTCCTCCTGTCGAGTACTGCGGGTTTGCGGCCAACTACCGGGCGCTCCGTCCGCTGAGGGTCTGTCGCCAAATACCGGGCGCTCACCCAAATAGCCTACTGAGGTACTCCTCCTGTCGAGTACCGCAGGTCTGCTGCCAACTACCGGGCGCTCCGTCCGCCGTGGGTCTGCCGCCAAATACCGGGCGCTCCGTCCACTGGGCTAGTCGACTCACTCCAAGTCGAGTCGGTCAAGCAGTCGTCAGGTCTCAGCCGGCTACACGGTCTCCGTACTCTGCACGCTCGTCTCCACCGTCGCAGGTCTGTCGCTACAACCAAGCGCACACACTCCGTAGAGTATCGCGGGTCCGCCGCTACAACCAAGCGCTCCACCGCCAAGGATCTGCTGCTGTATCCAAGCGCACCACTACTGTCAAGTACCACGGGTCCGCTCCACGAGCTACTGGTCGATACTCCAAGTATCACAAAGTCCCGCGAAGAAGTGTCTCAAAGGTCCGTCTCGTCACAGGGGTCTCAACGCAACAGACGGCGCGTCGATCGGACGCCCGGTCTGTGAGTTATTAGCCTTTTCGTCCCAGGGGCCCGGTTGGTTTCGTGAGCGAAACCAATCCCGGCCGTATCTCAACTGCACCCCGAACTCCCATAGTGTAAACTCAAAGGGACCGTTACTCAACGTAACCACCAACGCCGCTGACGGCTCGTCAAGCGGACGTCCTGTCTGAAAGATATCCGCTTTCCCGTTCCAGGGGCCCGGTTGGATTTCGGGAACAATCCAACCCGGCCATACTCCGACTGCATCCAAAACTCGGGCGGAGTATGTCAAAAGTTCCGTCTCATCAAGAGGAAGTCAACGAAACAGACGGCGCGTCAATCGGACGCCCGGTCTGTGAGTTATTGGCATTTTCGTCTCCGGGGCCCGGTTGTTTTTTAAGGAAAAACCAACCCGACCGTACTCCACCTGCGTCCAAACCTCGGGCGGAGTATGCCAAAAGATCCGATTCACTAAGAGGAACACAACGCGACTGACGGCGCGTCAATCGGACGTTCGTGGCTCAAGATATGAGCGTTTCCGCTCCGAAGGCCCGGTTGGTTTCGTGAACGAACCAACCCGGCCGAACTCCAGTAACCCAAAACCTTGAGTGCGATATATCGAAACGACCGTCTCGATCCAAGGATCGCGTTGCCGCAGACGGTTCGTCATTCGGAGGTCCGAGGCTCATGTTATGATCCAAAAACCAAAACAGGTTCGAAACGGGGGGTCCGGGTCCGGGCCGACCCGGCCCGACCCCCCTGGGCGGCGCGCGGCGGCGGCGGGTGGCGGCGCGGCGGGCCGCGGTGGCGGCGGGGTGCCGCGACGCACGCGGGGGGCTCAGCCCCCGGTTCTTCAAGTGGCGCGGCCTAAGTGCCGCGCCGGTTTACTTAAAACCCCCCCCCCCCTCACGTGGGGGGGGGGGCCTGCTGGCGCCGAACCAATGGGGCGGTTGCCCCCTTCCCTCAAGAACCGCCCCCCCTCATTAAGAGGGGGGTTTTAATGGACCGGCCGGGGAATTTAATTCCCCGGTTTTGTGACATCCGGCCGGCCCGCTGGCCGGCCGGTTTTTACCAACGGGACCGGAAATTCCGGTCCCGCCCTCGACTTCCGACGCCGGCGGCCCGGCCGCCGGTCTTTCCTTCCGCCGCGGCCCGGAACCGGCCGCGGTCTCCTCGTCCCGCCGCGGCCCGGAACCGGCCGCGGTCTTCTCGTCCCGCCGCGGCCCGGAACCGGCCGCGGTGTTCGTCGTCCGGCGCGGTGCGACGGCACCGCGCCCCCTTTCGCCGTGCCATGATCCCTTCCAACGCGGCGCGACGGCGTCGCGTTCTTGAAGATTCTCCTCGGCGTAGCGCGACGGCGTTGCGTAAATTATAAGCACGATCATCCGCGTGGTGCGACGGCACCACGCCACTTGCTTCCACCGCAAGAATTAAACAACAATAATGGAGGGGGGTTCGGCCGTGTTCGTGCGGTCCGGCCCCCCTCACGTTAAAATAATAACGCAACTCAAAATATATCAAGTCACACGTTAGTCTTGATAAAATCACGATCAAGAATAATATAAGGAAACCAAAAGAAAACGACAAACCCTACCTTGTCGTCGTCGTCGGACGAGAGGTCGTCGCGGGATTGCTTGTCGCGGAAGAAGGGGGATCGTCGCGTCGACGCGGTATCCGGCGTCGCGTCGCCAATCTCCGGATCAAGATCAAACGAATTTAATTAGTTTAAATCCGTTGATATTGAAATTAAAAAAAGGGAGAAGAAAAGATCCGATTCTCACCTTAGTTGCCGAACGAGGATCGGCCGCGGAAGAAGAGGTGTCGCCGAAGAACGTCGCGGGTAAGGCTCGTTGACGTCGCAGATCACGGTGTGCGTCGTCAAAATCCGGTCGCCGGCGTTCTTCGCGTTCTTCGCGTTCTTCGCGTTCTTCGCGGGGAGATGAAGAAACAAGATCCTCTCAAATCCTTTCAAAGGATTTTTAGGTTGGTCTTATTTTATAAACATGCCAACACACGAAACCGGTTAAGAAACGATCCATCAATTCGAAAGAAACGACCCATTTAATTCACGAAAGAAACAGTCCATTTAATTCACGAAATAAACCGCCCAATTAAATGGTCTGTTAAGAATTAAAGAAAACGCGTCGGTTGACTTTTCAGTTACTTTGACGGGTTTTCGCGGGTGCGTTACTTAGCGAAAGAAACGGCGGGGCTCGTGCGGGCCCCACCTCACAAATATC
Organism: Viscum album; assembly: GCA_963277665.1. Lineage (NCBI taxonomy): Eukaryota > Viridiplantae > Streptophyta > Magnoliopsida > Santalales > Viscaceae > Viscum > Viscum album. The sequence goes on from OY728137.1 coordinate 1,667,945,497, forward strand.
CTACCAAGGGCTAGGATATTTCTGGATAGCATCCTATCCAGTTCAACTCAGCTCAAGCCGCCTTTAAGTGACTTCAAGTGGCTTCCAAGCAGCTTAAGTGAAAAATAAAATAAAGTTGTCGCATAAACTTTATTTTTATTTCTGACTTAAAGCCGCAAAATTTAAAAACCACGTCTGAGTAAACGCAACTCCGGAAGAGGCGTTTCTAAGCAAATACCGGCGCTGCGATTTCATCGGTGCCCTCAGAATTCGATTCCGGGCACCGGTTCAAAAGATAGAAAAACCCGCTCGTCCGTTCACTGAACGTACCCGAGCCAAACTTCGGAAATTGATTCCGGGCACACCGGGCCTCGGAATCAGGTGCCGTCTGAAGCTGCGCTCTTGTAAAATTCCAAAGAAAATTAAGAAAAAAATTTCCTTGAAATTTACGGGTCTTTACATGCATAATATTGTTTGAGGGATTATTTATATAATCATTTTTGAAATTTATTAACCTTTTATCAAAAGATATGTATTTTAAACTTTTATAAGGATTATATAGTAAACCAATAATGATATTGTTAAATTTTATGTTTGGATGAGGTTTTAGAGATTATTATATTATCTCCCCAAATGAGTATTTATAACAATTTTATAACTTATTATATCATTATTATTGGGATGTTAAGTAATGAAAAATAGTATAACTTTTGGTTATATTTATGGATCCCATTATCTTATAATGACTTTGGAATGAAATATTTACCATTATTTAGAGGAATATAAAAAGAAGTGGAAATGTATCAATGGACACTGAAAGAATTATAGTATGCTTAGGAAATATAATGAAATAAAATATGAATTTTTTATCATGAAAATTTCTCAACTCTATGGAATAGATCACAAAAAAATGTTATCCCAGTACCATCTTTTTTTAGGAATAATATTGTCCCATAGATCATCATTGAATTATGTATTTATGATAGTCAAATATTTCCAGACTATGTTAATATCACTCTCCATAAGAACATGATAGTAATATTTCTTTATTGTGTTTATGTTTTCACGTTCCTGCTATGTTTGTTTATGTGGAAGCATAATTACGAGTTATATTAGGTAACCATTGAGTTTTTAAATATCCCACATTAAATTTAGTTAGTGTATTAATTTTTATAATGTGTGTTTCAATGAATGGAACATCAATGTTTTAAAAATTTGATGACATTGAAATGTTTTTAGTGAGAAATTCATTTTAAGAAGGATAGAATGTAACATGTGTGGATTTTTATGAAATGGTTTTTAAATATAATATTATTTATTTAATATCATTCATTTAACGATAAATAATGTTAATATTTCATTACAGAAAACATAATCAAAACAATCATTTCTTGCAATACTGATTTTCTATTAGACAATATTTCTTTCTAGTGATTTAAATAGGACAATTTTAAACTACCCATTATATTAGTGGTAATGAATATTATAAAAAACAATTAAATTATGTATATATTTATTAAATAATTTTTATTTTAAATTCATACTTAATATTTTATTGATATAATATAATAATTAATCAGATTTTAAAAATAAAAATCTATATTTTTTTAAAGGTATTTTTAAGGCCTTTTAGTGGTGCACATGTTTTTTATTTAAATTTATGAAATTTTATATATTATATTTGTTAAAATAAATTTCTTATTTTAAATTGGGATATAAATATTTATATTGTATTAGCTTTTGGTATATTTCAGCAACATTTAATGTTTTTATGAATAATAAAATTACAAATTTTTATTCAGAATTGTATTTTAAATTGATGTTTGTACAGGGTAAAATTATTTATTGGAATACTTTTAAATTTTAATAAGATAATTTTAATTAAATTTAATCCAATAATGTTTTTTTAATTTAATATATGCGTAAAATTATTTTTAAATTCATTTATGTTTTAAAATGGGTTTTTTGGTAAACTAATTTTCATGGTGTTTTATCTATTTAATTTTAAATTCAATTCATAGAAATGTTTATATTTAATTTACAATAATTGATGGGAATTTTTAATTCAAAATTTAGAGGTTTATTGTGTAGGACCCTTTTACCTTTATCTTATATGCATAGTAAACTTGGTAAATCGTGTTACCATGGTAAATGGTAAATTGAGTAGTTTAAGTTAAGAGATAAAATTATAATAAATATAAAATTACCCTAACGAATGCCACAAAATGCATAAATGAATATAATTATACAAATAATAATCAAGACCAAAATTATATTGTTTAACGTACAATTGTCCTAAAAAATGAATTATATAATATTTAAATCAATGAAAGTCACAACATGTCATTTTATTTGGCCTTAATATCCCTTATACAATCACATGGGTAAATTTTATTTTATTAATTAATGTAAGGTAAAATATTAAAATCAATAAAAATATTATCATGATATAAATATAATGTTAACTTTTTTTACTTATATGAGATTATAGAATTTCTAAAATCATATTTAATAAAATATCAATGATATCACATTCATATTTTAAATAATATTTCATTTGTCATATAGGGTTACCCAAAATATATAGTTGACTATAAATATTATTCTGAAATATAGAAGATATATATTCATCATGTTATTTTATTTGTAATTTTTATATAATAAATAATATTATTAAAATATTAAAATATGATAATTAATTTATTTATTTTTTAATTGAAATAGAAAATAAATGTTATTAAAATATTTAGGTAAATATTATTTTTAATAATTAATGTGATGAATGAAATTTACATGTGAATATAAGATCTTATTTATATAATAAAATATATTTTTTAAGTTCAATTGTTATTTTCAAAAATGTAATTATCAAAATAACAAATAGGGTCAAAATTTTCACAAATGATATTTTATGAAAATAATATTTTATTAAATTATTCTAAAATACTATAAAATATATAAAAATACAAATTAATTATAATATGTTGTAAAATGAAATCAATTGTTCATTTACAGTTTATTTTACATAACATAAATAAAAATTACTATATTTTTTTAATAAAATTATCAACATAGATATAATTAAAATAATAAAACTATGGGTTAATAAAAATAATGGGGTTAACAATAGAACCCAGACATGTATAAAATTAATGTTCCAATTATATAAAAACATTATCTTTGTTTATAATCTAATAGATTTATTTTTTGAGGTATTTGGATTTATATTGATATTATTATAAATTAATATTATTAGGGATTCCAAAAGTGTCCCTCACATAAATTATAAAAGGGAACCACGACCCCCAATTCTTCAAATCCCATTAATCCTTCAATATAAACCATCCCATATTAAATTATCTTCTAAACATACTGATTCAATTTATAGATTTTCTAGTCTTCCTAAAAGACCACTTATGGAGTCTTTCAGGGATGATAAAAATGTACCATTTCGAAGAAGATGTAGTCTCTCTAAATAATATCTATCATTTTATCGTCTTCAATAACTACAATAATTGAATGTAATATATAATAAAATATTAAATTGATAATATTAAATATTATTATGATTTTGAAAAAACCTCTTTATCTCCCTTTTCTCATTAAACAGGAAATGTTAGTATTACTCGTGCATACGTAAGTCCTACCATCTCCACTTAGCAATACAATTCATTATCCGTCGCTATATTTTTTGTGTGGGAATTATTAAGTGTATATTATTTTTTTATAATATTTAGGGTATATTATACATCTATAATTATGATATCATTTCTATATGTTAACCATATAATCATTTAAGAAATTATAACGTTGTTCATGCATATGTATGACTTACCATCTCCCCAATGTGGTGTGATTTTTTTTAATATATATATATATATATGACATTGATGTTAATAAAAATTATTTTTATTAATATAAATGATATATATAATGAAAAAATTATTCTTCAATGACAACATAACATATAATGTTTTTCCTTTAATATGTAACGAAAATTGAAAACAACGTTCATGCGTAAGTAAGAATTACTGTCTCCATAAATGGTGATATCCATTTCTATTTTTTATAGACAGTTACAATTATTAATTAACTGAATGTATATGATATTTATTTAATGATTATAAATATTTAAATGATCAATGCCATGATATATTTATGAGGACCAAAAATATAACAAGTCAAAACACATGTGTAAAAAAATGTTGTTATTACCAAATTCATAATTTTAATGTCTAATAAATAAATAATATAAGGAAGTAAATAAATTATATAGGGTAGTATATAATTGAATAAATTTTTAATATACTTTTAATAAAATTATATTTATTATATAGTTGTTATTTCATGATTATGACCAGAGTCAGTACATAAGTTGAAGTATTTTTGTCTTACTTTTATTTCAATGGGACACATGCCTTATACAAAAGTTGATTAATTTTTTTGGTATATATACTATCCATGAATATATTTTATTTTTATTATGCTAATAATTTATAGGTATTTACATATCCATCTTATAATCTATCTTTCATGGAGTTAATGGTTCAAATGTTTCCAAATAGGTAAGTTCATTTTGTCTCAATTAACCATTATTTAGACACAAGTTATATTAAACCCATATATTATCATACAATGTTTATATTCTATTATTTAAAAAGTTGTATCATTAATATACTTATTTTCATCATATTAAATGTTGAATTGAATATTATTCTCTTCTTTTTCAGAAATCTATGTCACTTAAATAGAATGGAGTCGAAAAAAAAAATTCAAAATGAAATATTAATAAGTTATAATGAAAATAGATTTCAAAGATATTTAAAATATTTTTAAATACTTCATTATATGGATTTATGTTTTTTAAATGGAAATTTTTTTCGATATGTTTAATCATTTACAAATACTTGTCCAAAGTATAATGTATATTTTCCTCAATAAATATGTTCATGTGATATGTCAAAATTATTTTAAATCTAGTATAACATTATTTTTTGTTAATTATATTTTATTTGGGATATTTTCATATATATTGTCCTTATAATTCGTAGTTTTGTTTATGTTAAAGATGTAATGAAAACTAGGAAACCAATTTGTTTTCCATGGGTAATTTTATTATTGAATGATGTTTACAAAACCCATTTCATTTCTTGAGTTATGATATGATAGAAGATTTATGTTCATGTGTCCCACATATGTGCTGTTTCCATTATGTGGTGGTTGGGACCTATATCCCTCTCTGATGAATTTGGTAAATATTTATATCTCATTCAATGTACAAGAATGTAATGGGAAATTATATTTTCTTAATATTAAAAGGCTAAAACTAGAAGTAATCATAGTTTGTTAACATAGGGATGGAACTAGGAGTGAACCCTATTTAGTAATGGAATTTTTCACCTTTGATGGTTTAAAAATAACTCCTCAACAATATAGATATGTTTTTATTATCATAAGGTTATGAAAAAAATTCATTCCCTGAGTTATGATATCGTGGAATAAGTTCATTATTTTTTTTGGAAATTTTGGATTTATTCCATGACATGGTATCATGATCCTTGATACAAGGATATTATTTTAATTTTTTGGTTTATGTACATGTGGATAATTATTATGTGATGATTGATATCTCCCTTGTTTTACCCTTTCTGAATGTATGAGCACACCCTTTTCATCTGTTTATTTTCCCAAGGGTATAAATAAATGTTTTAAGTATAAATACAAAATTGTATGTTCATTTTTTGAGACATTGATGATCATTCACAAAATTAGATGAATGAAATCAAGGTTTCGAATGGAACTAAGGTACTACGATCATAGGGGATATATTTGAGTAATATAAAAAATATTCATCTAAAATATTTAATATCCTTATATTAAAATCTTGTTTCATTATATGAATATTCAATGGCATCCCTAAATTGTTGTCCGACCTACAGTTCCCTATATGCATTCCATATATAGTCACATTGGTGTATATATTATTTTAAACAGAGACATCCACTTCTTATTCACTAGTGATGGCTTTATGTTGCATAGAAACTTCATGGGTAGTTCTAATGATTTAAATTGAAACACAATGAATTTAAAGTTTCCCTTTCACATGGTAATTATAAGAGGGATACTTTTAATTGGGATATCTGAAAAGGGGATGTCATCTTCATTAGTGGTTTAACAATTTTTTTAATTATTTGTCTTGAAATTATTATAATTCCTCATCCTAACCAATACGGATCCTCTGGAAACACTAAGAGAAGACTGATCCAAAGAGAATATATAGATGATTTCAAGATTGTGTTACCAATGAGTATGATGAGTCATGAGATCAGATGAACTTGGAGGACTCTCTCTACGATGCTCATTCATATTGGGAAAATACATACTTACATTGGGGGTAGGTTGAGTAAATAATTCCTCCATCCCAAAGGGTGGGGGATTTTATCACAACATAATTTTATTGTATCATTCTGGAATCTTGCTCAACCTTTTTAGATTCCACATGCATATGAAATTTAATTTTTCTCACTCATTTATGGTGACATTTCTATGATTCATTGATGGATTATTATTTTTGGTCATAATGATTTTTTGGGTAGAGTTCTCTTTTGATATTTGGATCTAGGTAATTGACTCACACTATCTTAAATAATATGGTTTTTTTTTCTATAAAGTGGGGTTAAATATTGATCTTCATTTTGACCTCATCACCTAATATAAATATCAGGTGAGGCATTAGTTATAAACTTTTTTTTGAAATGTATAAAAACATACAAATTGAATGTACTCCCCCATTATTCCAAATTTTATTAATAATACTAGTTAATGGGGAACCCAATCAATATGACAATGATGTAATTTTGTTACCATGATGTGATTTAAATTCCCATCATATGTAAATTATTTTTTTACATTATAAATAATTGTCCTCCATGTATTTATAATAATTTCATATATGAATTATTAAAACAAGGTCCTTGAGATATCGTAAAGAGGAGAACCTCAAGGAATGAACAGGACAAGTATGTTGCCTTTAACATGTTTTTTCCTCATAATAAATGTAATATATTCATTATTAGGGGTGTATTCCTTCACATGATTGGATCAAAGAGGTATTTTCCAAGAGTCAATATTGTATATTGTAGCATCCCAAACATTTTATGGTATGTTTCTCTTAAATACACTCTATTAAATAGGTAGCCTAAATTTCAGGAATCACTGAGCCTCTATGGAACAAAACATGCTTACTTATAGGAGATAACAATATCTTCACCACTAAACATTAATTTACCAGCTCTGTGATTTGAATTTTAAAATTCAGATATACACGGTTGTGCTCAAGAAGATATTTAGATTCTGAGAGAATTAACTTAATTTTCGGTGAATAGTATCCTACCCTTATGAATAGTAACCCACCCTTATGAATAGTAACATACCCTTTTGAATATTAATATTACTCTTAGGAATGGTATCTATACCCTTGAGTGTATAAATGAATTTAGACACCATAAAAATGAAGATGAATATTCTATGTGTTTATATATTTGAATTAAATAATGTTTTGTTTTAATATTTAATTAATCATAGTTAGAAAATTATTTTTGAAAAATGGACTTCATTTTTGGATTCATCATGTCAAAAAATGGTTAGGGTGAATTTTTGGGATTTATCTGAAATACTTGAATTTTTATGAATGGTGACATACCATAAATTGCAAAATTAAGATAAATAAACTAATTATAGAGTCATGGGTGATTTTCATCAGATGTAAGCACATTTGGTTCGGGATAACATAAAACAATTACTATTATTGGTCATGTAATACTCACTATTCCATGTCTTCCAGTGTAATAATAAATTAATGAGTTTATATTATGAAATCCCCTCTCTCCTCCATTATAAAACCCCCCTCTCACCCCCTTCCATTCACTCCTCTCAAGCCTTTTTCCTTATCCAAGTTCTTTACAAATACCTTCCCAACCTCCTCTCCCACGTCCATCATGATTTGTTCTCATAAAAAGACCAAAACATCTACCATTATGTGGTTTTCAAAGGAGGAAGTCTCCAGAGGTAAACTCCTATTTCAAAACCCTTCTTTTCTTTTAAGTTCTTTTATTTTTGTACATTTTCTTACCTCCCTTCCCCAAAATAGTATTATAAATCAATTAACATACAGGTAATGGAATTGTTTCATGATAATGGTATATATTACATTATCTTCTCTTCTTTCTCCACTTTTATTCGAATGAAATTAAAGCCCCATTTGAGATGTGCTAATTTAGGACATTCAAGGACAATAGTTTCTTGATTTCTATTATGATCATTAATTCTGGTCTGGAAAACATTTTTATTAAGGATGAACCAGATTATTATGTAATATATCATATTTTTTGTTCTATAATACTTTTGAAAAAATAGTATTAATTTATAATGAAAAACATGTTCATCGTAATCAAACTAACCGATTAACCTAAACGGTTTTCACTAAGGGCATATATATATAAAAATTCGACTTCAATCTATGTAACCCGAATAAAATTTAAAACCATGTAATCAATTTTATGTTCACTAATAGTGTATAAATTCATTTCTGGACAACCAGATCCATCATATATATTTATACGAACTTGAATATAAGTGAAATAATCATTTAAAACCAAGATAACAAACAAGCCCGAACAATGAAATTGAACCTTATAACCAATCAAAAAGGACTTGAATGAATTAAAAATAATTATAATAAATTATTTACATACAAAATAGGTTCTGAACATAGGAATTAATAATCCTAATTTGTTTATTCTGGTATTTAATGACAAGTCAAGAACACCATCATGCATAAGGTAATAGATCCTCTATCTCACTTTTATTCAAGAATCCACCCTATCTTGTTTGCTTTTGTTTTTAATTTGTAATGATGGGGTATGTTTTATCACCTCCCCAATAATTCCCTTGTGACATATAAATCATTTTGGAACATTTTATCTCTAATTAATCCCTTGTAAGAACACTCGTTACCGTGCCGAAATGTTTGTAAGGGGTTTTTCTCATCTCACATTAAATTCGTTGGGATCTCCATTGTTCACATCTTATTTATTATACGTGGTATATGTGTACTTCCATTTGATATATTTTATCATTTTTCTCATTATATTCATGGTATTCTGTGACACCTTTGGTTCCTATTAACTCTTTGTCATACGACTAAATTGAATACAACAAGGTAAGGAGCTTTGTCTCAATTTTCACATCATTGTGACTTGCTTAGTAATTATGCACCTACAATTTCTTATGTTGTGTACCTAGTGCCCAATGGATATAAATATTAAATTCAATTTATATTCCATTTAAATATCCATGTTCTCATATCATGGATTTTATTATTGTCTATGTCGTATACCATTTTACATACGGTATTTATTTTGAATGGTGTTTTTACTGTGGAAATTTTGATAAATATGTATCCTATATTCTATACAGATAATGTAAATACATATTTCCATTGAATTGAATATATTTATAATGAATTCACGGATTTAGGGGTGTGTGGGGCCCACTAAATCCCCTCGATGCATCGGTAGGTCTCACGAGACAAAACAGTTTGGTGACAGACCCTTCGAGTTTGTTTCCAAAAATCAGATGGGTTTCTACCCATTGAACTAAACCATTTTTATTGTATTATGTTTCATGTTCCATATACATGACTTCCAATTAAAAATAATTCTCTTTATTCATTATCAGTTATTATTATTATCCATTATATTTTCACTATGACAAAATCTATGGATGCAGTTTCACTCTCAGGTAATTAATGGAATTAGTTGTTTTTTTATTCACTATGCCATTTTGATTATGTCAGATTGATTAGGATTCACTTATTATTGTACTAATTCTTCCACTATTTATAACCCTTACTGAGTGTTTGAGCTCACCCATTTCATTATTTACCTTTAACAAGTTTTGAAGAGGAGGTCATTTATTGAGTTCTTGTGGATGCAGTTTTTGTTTTTCATTATAGATTTTATCTTCTAAAATTATCCAATGTAATTTATTATTAATCAATGTATATAGTTTCTTCAAGACTACTAAATTGATCGTTCCTTCTGGATTCAAATTCATTCTCACCATGCCAATATCACATGTAATGCACCGACTCCAGCCTAGTGGGGCTCGGATGTCATAGTTGGTATCAGTGGGAGTTTAGTATGAAACATGGAAACTGGAGTAGGAAATATATAGTAGGGATCAAAGACCTAAGGTAGCATTAGAGGATAAAGTTACAAGAACATCCTGATATTTTGATAAGGAATAGAATATGTGGATCTTTCAAGCAATACATCCCTGTCTAGATACGAGCAGGTAGAGGCGGCTCTGACATAGATGTATCTTGGGTTAAAACCCAAAAACACAGCTTTGAGCTAGACTTGAAATGGAAACTAGTACACGAAAATAGGTCTTCATTCACTCTTGGTTACGACACTCCCAGTGGATATGCTTAGGATAATTCATATTTTCTTTACAACCCATTATCAATGAGTTTAATGTAAATTTTACCTCATAGAAACCATGTTTATAAGATTAGCTATACATAGCTTTTAAATCTATGTTGAGTGATTTTTTATTTAAGATTCATAAACTAATATAGTTTATCCCATTATTTAGAAATAGAGTCTAATGGAATAGGGGAATAAATACTCATGGGCAAGGTAGGGATATCCATACTAAGTAATTCAACATAGTCAATGTTGGAGAAGATCAGATCATGACTATATTGGGTCAAATTACTCAAGTTTTAATGAATAACCATTCCAAACCTTTGATGGATCATTTCATGTGACAGAATCCCCCATCTTTCAGTGCGACTACTAATCCAGTGTTAGATGAGAAGTGGATCAAGTCAATGGAAAAAATACTCATGGCATTAAGATGCAATGAAAATGAGAAGGTGGTACTAGTAGTATATTGTCTCAAGGGTGAAGTTGACCAATGGTGGTCCCGGATATAGAATACCATGGAGGAAGAAGAAATAGAAGATATGAAGTGGAGGAATTTTAAGGGAATATTAGTCGAAAAATATTTCCCTCGTGAGAAATGAATTGAAATTTAATGGAAATTCCTTAGCTTAAAACATTGGGGAGAAGATAGTTTTGCAGAGTATGAGGATACTTTTACAAGGATGGTTAGGTATGTCGTGGATTACGTACGTGACTAGGCAGACAAGATTGATCATTTCTTTTAATGTCTTAAGCCAAGTCTTCGGAGGGAACTAGCTTCTCAAAAAATTTTATCATATGATGGAATTGTATCAAGTGCCATCAAAACAGATAGGGAATTCGCTTGATCAAATCTTTTCAAAAGAAACCAGGATAAGAAGCGGTGCTTGAATAACAAAGGAAAAGGAGAGCCACCAAAGAAGAGCTAGGTAATGAATAGTTTCCCATTATGTGATTACTGTGGAAAGAATGATCTCGGAAAATGGTTGAAAGGCATGGGAGTCTGCTATAACAGTGGAGAAAAGGGTAATCAATCCGATGAATGAAATGGGAAGAAACAATTCAATGATATTCAATGCATCAATTTCAGAGACATGGGACACTATACAAATGAGTGTCTTTAACACTAATGAAACATGACTCAGAAATGGCCAAGATGGAAAGGGATAGCTTATGTGATTACAACTACAGAGGTTGAGGATCCTAATGATGTGGTTGTAGGTACTTTAATTGTTTCCTCAATCATAGAAAAATTATTATTTGATTCTGGATCATGACACTCATTTATATATTCTCAGTTTTCCATGAAAATTAGACATGTCCAATTTGATTTAATAAAGGATTTTCCAGTCAAAACTCCTAGGGGATTTATCATTGTAAAAAAGGCATGTCAACTAGTCCACCTCTAATCAGCAAAACATACTTTAGTTTTTATACTTGTAATCATACCAATAACTAAACTTGATATAATTCTTGGCATGGATTGGCTGTGAAATTATGATGAGAAGATTTATTGTAAAAAGAAGGATGTTGTAATTTTTGAAATGGTGTAGAATCCCTTGTCTTTAGGGAATAATCATCACCACGTGATTCTTATCGAGAACCAACCCCAGTAGATCTACTAAATTAAATACTTTGAGAGGAAGATAAACCAACATCTATGGGAGAGGGATGCAATCATAAAATTGTAGACGTGCAGAAAGTGCAAGAGTATATTGATGTATTTCAAGAGGATTTACCTTGAAATCCTCCAGAGAGGGATGTTTAGTTCTCTATAGCATTAATTCATAGTGCGAGACCTATATCAAAGACCCCCTATAGAATAGACATTGTGTAGTTAGTGGAGCTAAAGAAACAACTAGAAGTTTTTAGTGTCAAAGGATTAATTCAACCTAGTGTTTCTCCTTCGGGAGCCCTAATATTGGTGTAATGAATAAAGATGGATCCATGAGGATATGAATTGATTATAGATAAATCAATGCTATTATAATAAAGAATAAGTATCCTCTTCGTAGGATTGATAATTTATTTGATCAACTCCATGGAGTCCAATACTTTTCTAATATTGACCTTAGGTCAGGATATCATCAACTGTGTGTGGGGGAAGAATATATTCCTAAGAATACATTTCAAACCACCTATGGGAATTACAAGTTTACGGTGATTCCATTTGGACTGACAAATGCACCCTCTGTTTTCATGGATTTAATGAATAGAGTTTTCAAGGAATATCATGATATCTTCTTTATGGTGTTCATTGATGATATCACGGAATACTAAAAAAGCTATGAATACCATGAGAATCACTTGTGTATTATTCTAGAAACACATAGAAGAAATGAATTATATGGGATGTTGAGGAAGTCCGAATTCTAGCTTCAATCAGTTTCTTTTCTAGGCCATATTGTCTATAAAGATGGAATCCTAGTTGATCCTGCAAAGAAAAAGGAAATCCATGATTGGCCCACGCCATGAAACATAACCGAGGTATAAAGTTTTATTGTCATAGTAGGTTACTATCGGCGTTTCATTCCGAATTTTTCCCAACTGGCTAACCCTATAACCAAGCTCACACTTAATGTAGTTATGATGGGATGGAAAAAATAGTGTACTTAGTGCATCGAAGAATAGAAATGAATATTGGTCAATGCTCCAATTTTGACTCTTCCATCTGGAAGTGATGGATTTGTGATATACAGTGATGAATCAAAGAATGGGATGGGTTTCAACCTTATGAAAATTGATAAAGTTAAAAATTATATATCAAGACAGTTGAAGACTCATGGAAAAAATTATCTAACTCGTGATCTTGAGCTAGCAGCCATAATCATTTCTCTGAAAATATGGAGGCATTATCACATCAGAGAGATATGTGAGATCTATACGGGCCAAAATAGTTTGAAATACATTTTCTCATAAGATGAACACTACATGAGGCAAAGAAGATGGCTTTATTTACTAAAAGATTACGATTTTTCAATACATTACCACCCAGGAAAGGAGAATAAGGTGGAAGATGCATTAAGCAGGAAAGATCATGGCCTTATGGCTCAAATAAGGATCGAAAGAGATCCTATATTCATGGATCTACTGAAGATGGATATGGGAATTTCAAATGAATTGGAAACATCTTTTCTCTTTCAAATGATTGATTAACCATCTTTATTAGAGAAAATAAAATGCTCTCTATTTGATGATGGGAGTCTGCACAAGAAAATTAATGTTGTCAATGACGAAAGACTGGCTGACTTCCTGTATGATGAAGGAGTTCTGAAATTTGGGAAGAGCTTATGCGTTCCATCGGTACCTGAGCTAAAAAGAGAACTATTAGATGATTCCCATAGCTCAAATTTTTCTACACACCCGTGTAGGACCAAGATGTACAGAGATCTGAAGGAATATTTCTGGTGGGATAATATTATGCGTGAAATTTCTAACTACGTGTAAAGGTGTCTAGTTTGTCAACAACTGAATGAAGAGTGAAAACATCTCAAAAGAGTGATGAAACCTCTACCTATTACTATGTGGAAGTGGGATGACATTACGATGTATTTTATCATTGGACAACCGAGGACACCTAGAAGGAATAATGCATTAGGGGTTATTGTTGATTTTTTCACAAAATTAGCACATTTCCTTCCTATACAAGAGGATTTTCCACTAGAGCGCCTAGCAAGACTATATATTAATAATTTTTTAAGACTTTATGGTGCACCTATATAAATTATATCAGATCATGATCCCCGATTTTCCTTAATGTTCTGGAAAAGTATCCAAAAATATTTGGATGTTGAGCATTGTATGAGTACTTCTTATCACCCCAAACTGATGGACAGTCTGAAAGGACTATATAAAAATTATAATACATGTTGAGGACATGCTATCCTGGATTCCAAGGTAATTGGGATCAATAATTAATTTTGGTGGAATTATCCTACAACCATAGTTTCCATTCTAGTATTCAAATGGATCCATATGAATCATTATATGGAAAGAGGTGTCGAACTCCAGCTTGTTGGGACATAGTTGGTGGGAGGAAACTTATAGGCCATGAACTTATTGAAGAGACCACAACAAAGATGATGAAAATTAAATCCCATATAAAGGCATCCCAAAGTAGGAAGAATATTTATGCTAACTATTGGTGAATGGATTTGGAATTCTAGGTGGGAGATCATGTCTTTATAAAAGTATCTCCATGAAAGGGTGTCCTACGGTTTGGTAGGAAAGGGAAATTGAGCCCCAGTTACATCAGGATATTTGAAATTCTGGAATGAATTAGAGTTGGAGCTTACTATCTAGCGATGCTTCCAAATCTCTATAGAGTTCATGATGTGTTCCATGTATAATTGTTAAAGAAATACATTCTAGACTCAATGCATGTACTCACATATAAACGAATAGAACTGGAACCAGATTTGTCATACTTTGAAAAGCCCATTAGGATTCTTGACACAAGGGAGTATGTATTGAGAAATCAAACAAATCGTCTAGTTATGGTTCATTGGAGAATCCATAATATGGAGGAAGCAACATGGGAACCAGAAAATTTCATGAAGATGAACCACCCACGTCTTTTGGGTGGGATATGTACATAAAATTTCAAGGAATAAATTTCTGAAGGAGGGAACAATGTAGCACCCCAAACATTTTACAGTATGTTTCCCTTAAATAAACTCTATTCATTAGGTATCCTATATTTCATGAATCACTGAGCCTATATGGAACAAAACATGGTTACTTATAGGATATTACCATAACTTAGAAACTAAACTTAAATTTACCAGCTCTATGATTTGAATTTTAAAAATCTGATATACACGGTAGTGTTTAAGATGATATTTAGAGTCTGGTAGAATGAACTTAATTTTCGGTGAATTGTAACCTACCCTTATGAATATTAACCCACCCTTATAAATAGTAACATACCATTATGAATAGTAATATGACTCTTATAAATGGTATCCATACCCTTGAGTGTATAAATGAATTTAGAGACCCTAAAATGATGATGAATATTCTAAGTGTTTATATATTTCAATTAAATAATTATTTAATTAAATATTTAATTAATCACAATTTGAAAAATACTTTTGAAAAATGGACTTCATTTTTGGATTTTAAACGTCGAAAAATGGTTAGAGTGAATTTTTGGGATTTTTCTGAAATTCATGAATTTTTTATGAATAGTGACATACCATAAATTGCAAAATTAAGATAAATAGACTAATTATTGTGTCATGGGTGTTGTTCTGCTGATGTAAGCCCATTTGGTTCGGGATCACATGATTAAATTTCAATTCTTGTTCATGGAATACTCACTATTCCTTATCTTGAAATGAAATAATAAATTAATGAGTTTTATGTTAAGAAATCCCCTCTCTCCTCCACAATTAAAACCCCCTCTCACCCCCCTTCCATGCACTCCTCTCAAGCCTTGTGTCTTCTCCAAATTCTGTCCAAATACATTACGAACCTCCTCCCCTACGTCCAACAAGCTTTGGTCTCATTAAATGACCAAATCCTCCTCCTTTAAGAGGTTCTCAATGGAGGAAGTCTAAAGAGGTAAAATCCTCTTTCAAATCCCTTTTTTTCTTTTAAGTTATTTAATTTTTGTTTATTTTATCACCTCCCTTCACCAAAATAGTATGATAAATCCAGTAAAATACATGTAATTGAATTTTTTCATTCTAATGGTTTATATTCCATTATCTTCTATCCATTCCATACTTTTATATGAAAGAAATGAAAGCACCGTTTGGGATGTGCTAATTTAGCATATTAATATACAACGGTTTATCAATTTCTATTATAATCATTAATTCTGGTCAGGAAATCATTTGTGTTACGGTTGAAACAGAATATTTTGTAATATATCCTATTTTTAGTTCTGTAATACTTTTTTAAAAATGGTTTTATGTTATAAAGCAAAACATGTTCATCGTAATCCAACCCACTGATAAACCAATACGGTTATCACTACGGTCATATATATATATATATATATATATATTCGACTTCAATCTAAGTAAACCAAATTAAATTTAAAATGATGTAATCTCCTGGATTTTCACTAATAATGTATAACTTCATTTCTGGACAACGATATCCATCTTATATATTTATCCGAACTTGAATATAAGTGAACCAATCATTTAAAACCAACTAAACAAATGAGCACGAATAATGAAATTGAACCTTTTATAGAATCAAAAAATCCTGTAATGAACTAAAATTGATTATAATAATTTATTTACATATAAAAGTTGTTCTAGAAATATTAATTAATAAAAATAATTTTTTTATTCATGACTTTAATAACAAGTCCAGAACACCTTCAAGCATATGTTAAGGGATCCTCTCTCTCAATTTTATTCAAGATTTCACCCTATCATTTGTGCTTTTGTATTTAATTTATAATGATGAGGTATGTTTTCTAACCACCCCCATACTTCCATTATGATATATAAATCATGGGATAACCTTTTATCTCTCATTATTCCGTCGCAAGAACACTCGTTACCATGCTGAAATGTTTGTAAGGGGTTTTTCTCATCTAACTTTCAATTCTATTAGATCTCCATTGTTTACCAATTATTTCTTATATTTGGAATAATTGTAATGCCATTTGACATATTTTATCATGGTTCTCTTTATTTTCATTGTATTCTATGACTCTTTTTTTGGTTATTAACTCCTTTTAATATGACTCAATTGAATACAACATGGTAACGAGCTTTGTCCCAATTTTCACTTCGTTGTGACTTTCTTAGTAATTATCCACCTACATTTTCTAATGTGGTGTTCCTACTTCCCATTTGATATCACGTTTCAATTGAAATTATATTCCATTTAACCATCCATGTTCTCATATTAAGGATATTAATATTGTCTAAGCTGTATATCATTTTAAAAATGGTATTTATTTAGAATGTTATTTTGACTGTGGAAATGTTTATAAATATGTATCCTTTATTCTATATGGATAATGTAAATACTTATTTCTTTTGTATTGAATATATTTATGAAGAAATATAGGATGTAGAAGTGGGTGGGCCCTACTATAGCCCCTCGATGCATCAGTTGGTCTCATGAGAGAAAACTGATTGGCGACAGACCCTTCGAGTTTGTTTCCAAAAATAAGATGTGTTTCTACACATAGAACTAAACCATTTTTATGGTATTATGGTTCATTTTCCAGATAAATTTCATCCAATTAATAAGCATTATCTTTATTCATTATCGGTTATTATCATTATCCATGAGGTTTTCAATATGATAAAATCTATGGATGCAGTTTCATTCTCAGGTTATTAATGGAATTAGTTGTTCATTTATTCACAATGCCATTTTGATTATGTCATATTGATTATGATTAAAATTTTATTGTACTAATGATTCCACTATTTGTTACCCTTACTGAGTTTTTGATCTCACCCCTTTTAGTGTTTACCTTCAACATGTTATGAAGAGGAGGCCATTTATTGAGTTCATGTGGATGCAGATTTTGTTTTTCATTATGGATTTTATCTTGTACCCTTATCAAATGTAATTTATGTTTAATCAATGTAACTAGTTTCTTCAAGACTATATAACTGGTCTTTTTTTCAATATTTTTATTCCTCATAACGATGCCAATATCACAAGTAATGCACCGGCTCCAGCTTAGTGGGGTCATGGTGTTACATATACTGTGAGATCAGTAGAGATGTCCTCAATTGGGCATGGTGGAAGATGTTCCAAGGG
Organism: Viscum album; assembly: GCA_963277665.1. Taxonomy (NCBI): domain Eukaryota; kingdom Viridiplantae; phylum Streptophyta; class Magnoliopsida; order Santalales; family Viscaceae; genus Viscum; species Viscum album. Next base: position 1,667,963,712 of record OY728137.1, read on the forward strand.
TGTTTTGGTGAGTGGTCGTTCCCTCAGTCTATATTTTGGTTTCTAATTAGTAATAAATTCTAAATATAATGCATCTGTAATGACTACAACTATATTCCCAATGACATCACTATATGATTTATTTCCCATACATTATATTTTTAGGGTAATAACTTATTATCAGGATGAAATTTCAGTGTAGGAAGGACTTTTTTAATAAGGGAATCCTGGGATGGGATACTCTAACTTGTCAATTTCTGACCACATGAATGATTTATGTAGTGTATATTCGAGGGATGAACTTTAGTGTGGAAAATAGCATGGGGAAGGAATACTTGATATTCTATCTTATAAATGTGAGGAGGGTTTCTCCAACACTCATTAAGTTATGGGTGGTTAGGACTGATATCGATATTTACATGAATGAGTCCATCATTTAATGTTTTCCTAGTAGGACTTCATGTGGTGTTTTAAGAATACTTCTGAGGAGGAAAATTCCAACAAAAACTATGACTTCTTTGACCAAGATCTTGTGTATCCACTTACAAATATTTTAGTGTCTCAAGAACACCGATATTGATTAGATTTAAAATTATTTATGTTCCTTTTCTCTGAGTCACCTATGGTTGGACTTCATATTTGGTTGTCCCATTTGGGGATCCAAAAGAAGTGAAACCTATGTCATTTCCATGTTTTGAGGTAATATTTAATGGGTTTTTATTGGAATATTTTATTTCAAAAAATCATGAAATAAAATATACTGATGGTCTCAATTTAGAATTGGGTTATATGGTCGATCAAATTGTCCATTTTTTGAGAAATTATACTATAGACACTCCTAGATGACAACAAGAATGTGGGCCCACTCCATTATATGCATTGAAATGTTTTAGTAATTCCATAAAATTGTAGGTGTATGGTTGTGTGCTAGATCCTTAACTAAAACTACTACTATAATATTATATTAAAAAGTTTTATAATGTGTTCATGAGTATATGTAATCCTTTATATAACCTACATGATGATCTGATTTCCCTTTATGACTAGAAAACGGATTTATACCCATTCAATGGTTAGATCAGGGATATATACCTAGTCTCATCTAGCTATTTCTATGGGGATAAATAAAAAATCATCATGTGGATGGTGGGGGAAGATAGGTTTCATCCCTCTATTCTTGGTCAAGGTGTGTCCATGACCATCTCTAGATGATTCATACTATGCTTGAAAATTAGATATGTGCATGAATTTATATTTTTCTAATCATAGATTTATAATGAAGTGTATTAACGGGATTAAATAGTGGGACCATTAATTTGTGGTTACTCTTGTTTGGATTTTTTCTACACTTCAAAGTCCCTCCATAGAGTACAGACCATGTTGACACGAATCTGGTACTATGGAGTGGAATCCCAATAATACATAGTACTTTATGCCACATTTCCTTTATGGGTCGATTGATGGTTTGATCTGTTTATTGGAACTCAAGTACTGAGGTGATGAGTTATTTATTGAAATCCTTTTCTTCCCCCATTTACCAAGGGAGTAACTTATAGTTACTTTACAATAATATTCTACCTAAATGATTTAAAATATAAATGGATGCCAGTTGTATTTTTTCCCATCCATCATTGGGTAAATTATTGGTGAGGTTTTACGTACCAGTGAGAATTTCATATGGCCTCTATGGGTAGGAATTTACCCTTATGATGGAATTTTAGAATTATTTAATTAGATTCCCATGATTGATGGTGCTGAGTGGGTGATGGTATCCTTTAAGTGGATGAGTATTTCTGTCATATGATAGTGGAAGCATACATTTTTTGTAGATTGTAAGATGACATTTTGGATGGGAAGAATTCCACTTGAATGATCATAGGGGTAAATAACTAAGCTAAATTATTAGGTATATCAGTTTAGGGTCGCAAATAAACAAATTCATGTTTAATTTATTTTTAATAGGATCCATGTTGGAAAATAGAAAATTATTTAAAAATTTAAAAAATTAAATCGTCTAATATGTGGTAAGATGAATCATATTAGTTAATGAATGATTCACATTGGTTTTACCATTTCTGTATGACACCCATTTTTTTTACTTTCCAATATATTGTATTCATGAATCCAAAACACCCAGAGGTTCTCATTTGCATTATTTTTCAAAAATAATAAATCTAATGTAAGGTGGTCATTGGATATTTTAAGAATGACACAAAGAAACCAACATTAGTTCGACGATGGTAGGTTGATATCATAATATATTATGGGTTGGAGTAATTGCTTACAATGTGAGTCTATTATAAATTTAATAAATGTTCTTGAATCATTTCCATCATCCATTTACAGAATTGGTCTCTATTATGTTAAAAATACATTATAATATTATGCTGACATAAAACCATAATTATTTATCTGATGTTATCCATCAACGGAATAATCAATATGTATCTATGCTTCTACATTGTAAAATCCACACATATGTGTTAGAGGTTATCCATAAAATTATTTTATTTACATCATGACTCTTATTTTATTTAGTAAATATAAATAATATACTACTAAATTGTATCATTGTGATTTATTATCAACCATGATATATTCAGGGTTTTCTCATATTAGACTAGTGATAAGGGATTTAATTGTACCCCAACTAATTGAATCAGGACTCTCATATTTTTTCCACATAACAGGATAGGCTATATAATTTATATTCACGTGAAAATAATTAACCATGCAATTTGAAATCATGGGACATGTAGGCCTAAGATAAAGCTTACTAAAAATGAATAGGGTGGAAGTACATATCACAGAGATATTACTATTATATGTTTTGGGAAAATAGTTAAATGAGGTAGATGTCACTGAGATTTTTGGCCAACAAATAATAGGTGAAAAGGACATAGAAAAAATATGGAATCTTAGGTGGGGGAAAGTTCTTTCCACGAATGTGGACCAATATAGATGGTGGTATATTTTAGATGTTGGGTTTAAATACACAACAATATTATTATATATCTGATCTAGAGAATAAATGATGCCAATGTAGTGCGTAATAATTAACCTTTACACAAATAGGTGAGTACAATGGTTTCCTAATTAAGAGTATGTCCCTCTAAAGGATTGTATCATAGGAAAAATAACCCTTTTAGTAGGTGGTAACACAGATTGAGGTTACTCCTATTATGAGTCCTGATGATGTTTTTGATAGTGTTGGCCTCATGATCACCCCTGAACATTAATCCCAAATGATTAGTGCTTCATTTGAGAAATAACTAATAATGGACGATCTAAAAAACTCACAATCATTTCTGGGAATGGAGTTACACATGACTTGGAAGCCTGTGTATAATTTTATTCTAAATATTCTAGTATATGATGTAGATGAAATAGTAGGATGGAAGATTTTGATTCCTAGTAAAAATTTCTTGGTGGATTTCGATAGGATTGATTCCCATTTTGGATATTTAAACCTCATCCTCTGGTGGGGCAGTCTGATGATATGATAGAGTAGTTACAAAGGAATACAATGATTACCAGCTAAAATTTTTCTTATTTTTTATCAGTGCAACTTCATGTGTAAAATATCAATAGAATGTATGGATTCATCCTTACTTAGTTAAAATTTCATGGATAATTTTGTGATGAAATTACACATATTAAATTTTTTCACCTTCCATATTACAAGGATCAACATTACCTTAGAAATGCATGATATTGAAAAGTGGGATCACATTGACTACTAGGGAGGATACATATAGTTATTTCTATATAATGAAAATATACGATTTAAAAGAATAGATTGTGTGTAACATGTCCATATCATACATAACTGTGGGATTGGGAGGAGGTCTCGGTTTTTTCTCCATTGGATAACAAACATGAGACTATGAGTTCCTAGTAATTTGTGGTGTGATATAATCATTGGATTGGGGGATTCATCAACCAAGTGATACTTGTGTAGAGTAGGGTATTGACCTCTCAAGTTATAGTTTGAAAGAATATGTTATATCTCTCCCAAATGATACTAGGGAAGACTAGAAAGTACTTATTATAAGATATACATGGCCATTATAAAGATTAACTCTACCATGTGAAAATTTTGAGGATTGAATATGACATCTACCATATGATTCATGGGAGAATTGGAGTTATTTTTTGAGGAGATAAGAACTCAAAAAAAACTGGATGTGTCTATTCTATAATAACTAGGGATCTCATGGGGTTCCTTTAGAATAGGGCCATTGAAGTTTTGTTGGGGGGAAGTGGTCATTATCCCTATTTTTTGGACAAGGGATGAAGTGGATAATCATTATGATTCATCTATTTTGATCATTATGTACTCAAGAACCCTATATTATTGTCAATTCACTCCCATATTAATGATTTAAAGGATACATGATTGTTTTGGAGACCTAGGAAATTGAGTTCTATGAGATGATATTCATCTATTTCTTTAGCTTCCAAAGCTGTCAAAAGGGAAGCCCAAGGGGTCTTATTTATAGTAAAATTCATGACCATTGGTGAAAAATTGATCATGATAAAATTAATCACACAAATATATCATGAATGTTCGACATGTGTGAGTCTATTATTAATGTATGGTGTACTTGGGTAAGATGGTTGGTATTTGGAGTTCTACGGTCATGGTCTACTTTGGAATACCCCTATATTTTTTGGGGAATTATTTCTATTATTATTATTTTCATCTCCATCATATATTTTAGGGGTTTTTTGAATTTTATTCATATATTCAAAAAAATTATGGCACCATCAACTTTGACATATACCTTTAATATGATTTTCTATGTATTATGCCCCATTTTTATTCTGGGTATGTTTTAACAAATTTATATTTGTAAATATTGATTACACTATTATGAACGTATACATTTTTACTCATTTTGATTATAATCGGTAACCTATTATATTTCCTTCATGAGAATCTATTTACACCCATTTAATAGGTTTTATTTCCACAAGATGTAAATATGTGTATTGCATGTGAGATGCTTAAAAGTAGTTTTTAGTGTCGTGCAGAAATTAATAAATTTTTATGACTATTGTAAAATATTTTTTATATAGATAAAATTATATAATATTAATCCATTTATTATATAGTTTTATGAATATTTGTTGATTGGAAATATATATCTTGTAAAAATTAATTAAAGGTATTTATTTGTCATGAATCTGGATAGTTGTTATCAAATAATTGTTTAATTATTTTTATAGAGTGGTTTTCTTATTTTAGGGATTATTTTAGATAACATTAGTGAAATTACTAGGAATATATATATAGTATAGCTCTTATTATAGAGTAACATTATGAAATTTTGTTGAAATATACATTGTGTGGATTTCTAGAAAATAAAATTATGTTCCACATTCCAATAGTGGATGCATGTTGTGTCATGTATATAACTATGTGTTATATCCTTTAACGGTGTGTATTGGGTATTAAATCAGTCATCAATCAGTTCATGACAATGATACTAAATGGTAAACCTTACGGGACACTCCTATAAGATATTCATTAGATGATTATAATTATTTTTATAGACCATTATGATGTATTTTAATATAAAAATAGTTTATATGAAAAACAAACCTTGGAAAACCAAGGATTGAATAAAATATAGTTATGAGATGAAATGAAATTATCATATGTAAAAAAATTGTTTTCATAGGGGATGAAATAATTTAAATGATGTTGTCAAATTTATATTCTGGATATTATGATATCCATTTTGGTTTTAGTATTTATTTTAAATAGAATCACAAAAATAAAGCTTGGAATGGAATGTATATAGAAACCACTATGAATTATAAGTGAATAAAGGACCATACTTATATTATTTAAAATATTATTATATGCATGTTATGATGGGAAGAGAAATTTTTTTAGTAAAAAAATAGTAATGAGGTTGATATCCTAATTGAAATTACATATAGATACTCTTTTTGACTTTTATTAGTTAGTGATATTTATTAATTATATTATTGTATATTGTAAGTATTTTTGGTAATCTATGAAACATCAAAATATTTATCTTCAATATATAATCGTTATGTGATGAGAAAAATATATTAAATATTATAAAATGCATTGGAGTGTAATTTTATGAGACAGTTTATTTTTTGGGATAACTTTTGAAGAACACATGATTGGGTAATTGTTAACTATTATGCTAAATACACACTTTATTTTGAGATAATAAATAGTAAACTATAATTGATAACATCGATTTAAATGGAATTGAGATACTTGAAATAGATTATTGATTTAATGAAATTTTTATTCGTGATATTTTGATGATTAATATTTATATTAACAATTATGTGACATTATGAAATTGTTTTTAATTCCATATTAGGGTTTAAGATAGGATTATTTTTTTAGGAATATAAAATTTCATAGTGTTTTAATGTCATGGAGAAAAAAATTGGTTTTTGGAAACATATGTTATCAACAATATATGATTGGGTTATATACATACTTGGGTATATAATTACCAGAAATATTAATTATTTTTAATGAATGTTAAGAAATTTAATATGGACTAAGAGAGAATGGTAGAATTTATTTTAGATGTTATTTCCCTATTGATAAATATTTTAATACTACTCTCACCTAATATCACAATTTAAATATAATTAAAATTTAGGGGGTCACATTTATTCAAGGGAGTATAATGTTATGATATGAGATATTAGTTCATATAAATTAATGCAATCTTTGATAGCTTGTGTCACATGAAAGAACAAACTAAGGAAACAACCAACATAAAAAACTACAACATTTTAAAATTAAATGATTAATATAATCATTATAAAGTGTAATGATAATAAAAAATGAAAATCATTACATTTATTATTATAAAATTATTAAAATTTTGAATAAATGATTTTTTAAGAACTATTTTAAAAAATGGGGAATTCTATTTTACCATAATAAATTAAATAAATTATGAATAAAAGTTTATTATAATGAATAATATTTAAAATTTTAAATTATTATGTCAATATTAAATTATTTGGAATTTATATGATATAAGATGCATCACCAATGAAGATTAAGAAGTAATTTTTTTGTAATTTATTTTAAAAAATTTCTTTTTTAATTTCAATAAATATATATATAATTTTAAAATTTATATACGATAAAATTTTAATTTTTAAAATTTTATTGTGAAATAAAAATAGTAATAATTTGTGGAATGATTCAGAAATATTTTTTTTAGGTTAATAGTTAATGAAATGATTTAAAAGTATTTTTTTAGCCTGCATCACGATAGTTGGTAATAGAGAACGATTTAGTTATTTTTTTTAGATTGATTTTCTTGATTTTGAGATTATTTTAAATGATGTTAGTAAAAATCCTAGGTATAAATCTTTGTTATAAATCTAATTATTGTATAGAATTCTGAAATTTTGGTGAAGTAATCATTGTATGGTTTTCCAATAAATAAAATTATTTTCAACATACTAATAGTAGAAGTGTCACGACCTGACCATACCCAGGCTCGAGCCGCAACTACCCCAAGCCCGCCTCCATAGGCCAGGGGTTGGCGACCAGCACCGAAGGCACAACAACTCGGGGAGGCCTTTGCCTATGTACCTGTACACACACTCGTAGCACACTCAATGCAAATGTGCAGAGTAAAAAGAAAAGCAAAAGGGAAACTGCTATAAATAAACCACAAAGTGCATCGACCACTGAAAGTACAAAGCAAGTGCTGAATGTAACTGTAAAAGTAAAGGGGCAAACACGTGCCCAACTAGAAATGTGCCATAACTCGACAATAGGTAAACAAAAAGGAAAACAGCTGGAAGGGTTCTCCACCTTGAACCTAACTATGACCACCCCACGTGGTCCACGCTCTTGAACTCCTAAGCTCCACTGAAGTCACGGCCAACTCGTCCGTCGTCAGAAAGGGAACACCAAGTGCGGGAAAAGCCCAAGCAGGTGTGAGTATAAAAATAATCAGTAGGATACCTCGAAGGCTCGAGGGAGCAACAAAGGAGGTATTGAAGGGTGAGCAGTAGAGCGAACATTGAATAGTAGAGGAGTACAAGTGAATGTGCCGTAAAGAGTCTAGCTCAAACTGATAAGAGAAAGGAAATAGACTCGTCCAGACACACGGACCTGGAAATGATGAGAAGTTGAAATTCTCGTCGAGTCTTTGATACCTATTGTAGGAGAGTAGTCTCATCCAACCACGAGAATCTAGACACGGAAATCATGTGGCATTCCCCATGCGTCTTCGCCTCTCATGGAGGGAGAGTAACCAAGCCCAAGAAGTGGGTACTGAAACAAGTTATATACATATCCATATGCAGACTAAGAAACCCGAACAAAGTCGTAATGGGATCACCATCCCATTTCTCAGCCCAAGAAAATGAGTCTCCAACAGTCCCAGATGTAACACCATCATCTATGCCCAGCATACTGCACGTCTGTCCCGAAATACAAGTCAAGGGGCTCAAACCACCATACCTCGACACTATTCGCATTGGGCGGAACTGACTCGCCCGCACGGTTTTAGGTCGCGTCACAAGGACATGTATCGGTGGTGGAAAGTGCCCCTTGTACTTGAGTGTTTTGGGTTAAGACAAAACAATCCTCATCACTGCCCCATAGTCGAGGGGTCTCCTCAAAGCCAAGGCTGTCACATCACTGACCCGTACAAACAAGGGTCCCTCTCCGGTAGTCATAAAGGAATAGATATAGAATAGCCTAGTAGAATGGACTATCTGGAATATCAACGGGTGTCCCACTGCCCAGCCCTGCTGGAGGGTAAACCTAGAATAAGTCGACAGATGACCCACTTCTCATCCTTGCTGCAGGGTAGACTTGGAACTAGACAACAGGCGTCCCACTGCCCCACCCTGCTGGAGGGAAGACCTGGAATAAGTCGACATGCGACCCACTGCCCAGCATTGCGGGAGGGTAGACACGGAACTAGACGACGGGCGACCCACTTCCCAGCCCTGCTGAAGGGTAGACCCTAGGAGAAGTCGACGAGTGACCCACTACCCAGCCCCAGTGGAGGGTAAACCCGGAACAAGTCGACATGTGACCCACTGCCCAGCCCTGCTTGAGGGTAAACCTGGATCAAGATGATGAGTGACCCACTGCCCAGACCTGCTGGAGGGTAGAATCTAAAAAGTAATTGGGTGACCCACTGCCTCGTCTCTGCTAGAGGGTAAACACTGAGAAGTCAATGAGCAACCCACTGCTCAGCCCTGCTAGAGGGTAAACCCAAAACTACTCTGAGCATCCCTACTGGATGGTACAACACTGGCCCACAGAGCATTGAGTGGGTACCGTGCAACCACCCAACTCTAGAAAAACTCTCCCAATAGTGGTTCAGTGCTTGTTCCATCCCTGGGGTCACTAGCACCTCTACCGGCCGACCCATCGAGAATGTAACCAGGGGAAGACCACTCAACCCTGCTGGTCAAAAAAATGAGCACAGAGGGACCCTCTACTTCGTGAGAGGTCATAGTACCCATAGAAGGACATGGCACGTACGTGGATCCCACACGATGTGTGACCGCACCTCAACCCCAACCAAGCGCACACACGTTCTTAGGCACATACTACATCATTACCTCCAAGAATTCCCATAAAATCCTAGAGTATACCTCATTCCAGCCCAAAAGGCTATCGTGCACATGACACCCAACATCAACATGAAGGCATGACGTAACAACTCCAACCTGCCACTTCATCAGCTAAGGCACGACCAGCCAAATCTCATTAAGCATTTACTCTACTCACATGGGAGTGAACGTGATCACATGCCTAGTGTCCGCAACAAACACTGTAGAAGAACCGCCACCAGGGCACCTTCACATTTCCACATTTAATAAGATCATGAAAGATTCTCCGCACAACCAAACAAATCATACCATTGTAATCCTAATGAAAAAACACACAAGATAGACTAATTACTCTCCTCAAATGGATATCTGGCAGAAAGGTCTCCAACACCACCTCACGCCCAAACGGCTTCCCATGTTCATGAGCCTCGGCCCCGAAAACAGTCGGGTGCATTGAACTATTGAGATCCCCTCAGGAAAACACATCAAAATCACTACTCACACGAGTGCAACAGATATCCGGAGAAATGGAGCATTCCGGTGCCCCGCACACGAGCGGTTCTTCATAGGACCCGCATCCCGGTCCCGAAACACAACGAACGGGTCACACTGTTGCGATCCTCTCGAAAATGTACACATGTTCGACTAGTCACTTGTCCACAGCAGACACCTGGTGATAAAGATGGAAGTCTCTATCAACTCCTAAAATGGACCTCATGGGGCCCGCACTAGCATGCAGAATTAGGGCGAACAGATTGCACTATTGCAATCCCCTCGGAAAAATACCCAAAAACGACTATTCACACCCCCCGAACGGACGTCTGATAAAAAATTCATGAAACACTGCACCCCACTCAAAAAATGGACTCTGGGGCCCATGCCTCAACTTCAGCCTCAACGCCTGAAACCACCCGAGAAAGCTCCTCCTCGGTTCTAGGGTCCCAACGCCCCTGATGGTGCATAAAACAGACGTTGGACGCGTCCGCGCCGTCGAAAACAAGTTCCCCCCAAAAAATGACAATTCACTTAAAGACGCGTCGCGTCTCCAAGGCCCCTAAATTCAGGAATTAAAAATTCTTGAAACCATCTCGAAAACGTTTACTTGACACTAGCTCCGCGCTTCCGCAGAAGGCGCTCAAAACGGACGCCCGTAGCCCGAAATACGGGCGTCCAATTATTTTAGGGGGGGGAACCCCGTTGGGCCGGACCAACCCAGTCCAGCCGGTCCGCCCGCCCACTGGGACCGTGGCCCAGCTGCCTCCCACGAGACCCACGCTGCGCGTGGGTCTCTCCAGCGACCATCAGTTTGCCGGTCGCATCCACACGGACACCCGTGTCATGCGGGTCTCGGTTTCCCCACACGGGTCGTGCGCCCCGACCCCGCCTCACCGTCGCGCCAACCAGCGCCGACGGTGCCTCACACCCCCTCACCCATGGCCGCCCACCTCACCCGATGCTCCCGCTCTCACACACGGAGAAGCCTCCGCGCCGCCTCTGTCCGCCGCCGCGCCGCCTTGGAACCTCACCGGACCGCCAGAGAAACACCCCAAAACCGCTAATTTCGGCGGACGACTGCGAACAACTCCGAACTCCGATTTCAAATCCAAAACAAGCATCAGAAAGAGAATAAAATCTAATTCACATTCATGTGGTTCTTTCTAAAATCCAAAAAAAATTAGACATGATAAAACGGGCTTAATGTATGTGCGGGAAAAGAAAATGAAAACGAAAAATCCTATCTCACGGGGCTTCGCCCGAAGCTTCGCGACGATCCGCCGGCCGCCACGCCTTGGAGAGGATAGATATGGGAGGAGGGGCTTGAGATTCCTTGGAGTGTGCCTTCCGCTAGAGAATTGGGAAAAGGGTTGGAGTGGGGGTGAGGGCTTATTTAATGAAAATTAAATAAATTACATTCTTAATTAATTTAAATCCTCAAAATTTACCCACAACCGAAACTATCGACGGGGTCGAGGTAAAGCCTCCTCTAGGGAAAACACCATCTCCCGAGCACAAAGGAGGTATCAGAATTTTAATCTGAGACCCTGTTAAAAAGTTGTTAAACATAGCGCCCGAGGCCGCCAAATTACAAAAACACCCCAGGACCCATTTTTCACAGACGGGTCGTGCACACACATACACACCTCATAGGGTAAAAGGAACGCTCCAAACCCAACGGTGCCCTCGGTTTCCCAATCCGAGCCACCATTTAAGAGATAACTCAGTTTCACCATTAAACGAATAAACTAATTATTTAATTTATCTGTTCTACGTTCCGAAATCGAGTAAGGGTTCCAAACGTCCCGCGCCGACATACTTTATGTCGTTCCTAGGGTAAAAACCACATTCCGGACCCATCCATACACTCAGATCCCTGATCCGGATCACCGTTTAGGAGATATCCCATTTAGTATTCATTTCTAGTGTGAACGCACTGAAAATTTAATTCTGGCCACTTCGGGGCTTGGAATCACACGCCGTATGAAGGCACTGCTCTGGAATAATATCAAGAATATTCCAAAGTATTTCGTAGAAAAAACCGGGTTCTTAAATCATTACCTCTTTCAAGATTTTTGTCCCCTAAAAGTAAAACCAGTGAATAACCCAAGGTACTAAGCCCACACCTGGCTCTCTCGTACCCAGAAGAACTCTCGCACAACTCTACGCCAATGCACAGAGGCCAAAGGATTTGATATATTCACGCGAGGTCTACCCTCGGCGATGGAATGCATAGGGGCATGCACACCTCTTCTCGGGTGAGTCATGTGAGAGATGTTATGCACCCAAACCAGATTTTTGGGTTAGGTAAAGGTGGTAGAGAACCTCGCCATCCCTTCGCACGGTCTTAAATGGCATGAAGGATCTCAGGGGAAACTCACCTCCCCAACCGAACCTCTACGTTGCACGCTATGACAGGAATCACTGCTCGTACTTGGAACAAGGCCCAGTGATTCCCTCCTTCAGAATATCCATATAGTGAAACACCCAAGGATATCTGGTCACACAAGATTCACATTCGATGTGTCGCAACCAAGACTCTCTTACATGCTCGGAAAGTGATGGAGTCAACACCATCGACTAAAGAAGAAGGTCCCACGCCTTTCTTCATAACAACACATGGTTATACCGATGCCCCGCGCCACCATGGTAACAAATCAAACAAGGATCTGAGAGAGAATAATTCCACACACAGAGTCTAAAAATTATACTGAAAAAAGTATAAGAGCTATTGAGTGTAACTCATTTCACCTCATGCTCTGCAGGATCGTACATATCCAAGGCTCGCGACTATCTGTGGTCCCAACTGTCAGCTCCCGGAGCCTGACGTAGACTGCCTAGTAGTGATCGGAAGACCTCATAAGGTTGTCTGCTACTTCCAGCTCATCCCACTCCTCTTCTATAACAACCTCTCAAGGTAGTACTCCGATCATGGCACTGCCTCTGTCATAGTGGTGCACCAGATGCCTACCCGAAGCTGTCCACATGCTTGGTCGGGCAGTCTTGTGCCATGTGACCTCGCTCGTCACAAGCATAGCACCAAATCTCTTCGAGCTAGACTGGTGCCCTCCGGTGCCACTCTGGTGTACGACCATGCCCCTGATTCTGGTTTTCATATAGCCATCTGCGTCATGTTTTTGTTTGCTGATGCCCGCTAGCTGCGGCAGACATCTCAGCTCCAACACGCCTGCTACCACCACCAACTCTAGAACGTGACAGGAAGCTCTCTGTCACCAGCTCCTGCTCTAGCACCCTGGTATATGTGGAAATGCCCAAGGTTACTATGACAACAAGAATCTCTCGGCTGAGACCCTGCTCAAACTTCCACGCTCGGAGGTTGTCGTAATGGACCATGTCCGGGTAAAAGCGTTCACGGTCTGTGAAACTAGCAGCGTACTCAGCCATTGTCATCCCACCCTACTGAAACTGCTGGAGCACCTGAATCCGAACAGATCCCAAGAAGTAGGGAAAAAAATCAACACGGAACAAAAACTGAAAGTCTCCTCACAAAGGCGACAACTCGTCAAAAAACTGAGTCACCAGACTCCACCAACGCCAAGCTTCCCCGTGGAAGAGGTTGGCTGCCAAAGCCACTCTCTGATTTGCTGGCATCTATACAATCCAGAAGAGGCGAACCATTGTATCTATCCAAACCTCTAATACCTGTGGGTCTAGCTCACCAATGAACCTCAGTGGTCTCTGCCGCTGGAACTCACGGAGCGTGCTCAACCTGCGCTCAAACTCATCCTTCTCTGCTGAAGCTGTCTGCTGCTCAACAAGTGGGGGGTGCTGATCCTGGCTCACCCATAGAAAGGTGCTCACATGATGGGTCCTGGATTGTGGCCTCGTAGCTCACAGGGTCATCTTCACACACCAAAGCTGGTATCTGGGCCGACTGTCTTCGCAGAGTCATCCTGAATATTATTAAGGAGTGTCGCAGTCAAATGATCATATATGTATATACCAATACAACAACGATGGGGAGCTGACTCAAGAAGGACAGTCAAAGACTCAATCCTATGTGATGCACAAAACAAATTTTCCCTGCGACAAGTGTCTTAGCGTGCCGAGTCGACAAGCGGGTTATGAGGGTCCTGGTGAATGGATACGTCGGCCGCCACATCATCACTGGACTCCCTAGCCTGAGAGACGCTCTCGAGACCCATTAATAGTGTTTCCCTAAATCCCAACCAATTCCATTAATTTTAGGGATGCCCGAACAACATCCCAAGGAACGGACCTCCTCTGATACCACTTTGTCACGACCCAAACCTACATGGTCTCGAGCCGAAACTACCCCATGCCGGCCTCTATAGGCCAGGGGCTAGCGACCAGCGCCGAAGGCATAACAACTCGGGGAGGCCTCTGCCATTTTACCTGTACACACACTCACTGCACACTCAATGCAAATTCCAAGAGTAAAAAGGATTTAAAAAGGGAAACTGCTTTAAATAAACCAAAATGTGCATCGACCACTGAAAGTACAATGAAAGAGCTGAAATTAACTGAAAAACAAAAGGGGAAAACACATCCCCAACCAGAAAAGTGCTACAACCCGGAAACAGATAAACAAAAATGAAAATTGCTGGATGGGTCCTCCACATGGATCCTGACTCTGACCACCACATGCGGTCCACACTACTGAACTCCTAAGCTCCACTGAAGTCCTGACCAACTTGTCTGTCGTCTGCAAGGGCACACCATGTTTGGGAAAAGCCCAAGCATGGGTGAGTATAAAAATACACAGTAGGATACCCTGAAGGCTCGAGGGAGCAACAAAGGTGGTACCAAAGGGTGAGCAGTAGATCGAACATTGAATAGTAGAGGAGTAGAACTGATAGTGCCGTAAAGGGTCCAGCTCAACCCGACAAGAGAAAGGATGTAGACTCGTCCAGACACAAGGAGCTAGAAAAGGTGATAAGATGAACTTCTCGTCAAGTATTTGCTACCTATAGTAAGAGAGTATACTCGTCTCACCACGAGAACTATAAATGGAATAAATGTGGCATACCACGTGCGTCTTCACCTCTCCAGGAGGGAGTGTAACCAAGCCCAAGAAGTGGGTACTGAAACAAGGTATATACATATACGTATGATCACATACATGCCTGAACAAGGTCGTAAGGGGATCTCCATCTCATAGCTCAACACAAGAAAATGACTCACCAATAGTCTTAGAGGTAACACCATCATCGATGCCCATCATCCCGCACGCCTGCCCCTAACTACAAGTAAAGGGTCTCAAACCACCACACATCGACACTATCCTCTTTGGGAATAACTGACTCGCCCACATAGTTTTAGGTCGTGACACAAGGATGTGTCTCGGTGGAGGAAAGTGCCCCTTGTATGTGAGAGTTTCGTGTTAAGTCAAACCATGCCTCTTCACTACCCCGCAGTCGAGGGGTCTCCTCAATTCCAAGTTAGTCACATCACTGACCTGTACAAACAAGTTTCCCACTCCAGTAGTCACGGAGGAATAGCTACAGACTAGCCTAGTATAAAAGACTATCTGGATTATAAACGGGTGTCCAACTACCTATCCCTGTTGGAGGGTAATTCATAATACATCATCAGGTGACACACTGCCCAGCCCTATTGGAGGGTAAACCTAGAATAAGTTGACATGCGACCCACTGCACAGCCTTGCTGGAGATTAGACCTGGAACTAGACGATGGGTGACCCACTTCCCAACACTGATAGAGGGTAGACCTGGAATAAGTCGATAGGCGACCCACTGCCCAGCTTTTCAGGATTGTAGACATGGAACTAGACGACGGGCGACCCACTGCCCATCCCTACTGGATGGTAGACCCAAGGAGAAGTCGACGGTTGACCCACTTCACAGCCCCGCTGGAGGGTAAACCTGAAACAAGTCGACAAACGACCCACTGCCTAGCCCTGCTGGAGGGTAGACCTGAATCAAGATGACGAGCGACCCACTGCCCAGACCTACTGGAGGGTAGGCTCTAAAGAGTCATCGGGTGACCAACAACCTAGTCTCTACTATAGGGTAAACCCTGAGATGTCAATGAGAAACCCACTGCCTAGCCTAGATGGAGGGTAAACCCAGAACTGCTATGGCCATCCCTACTGGATGGTACAACACTGGCCAACCAAGCAGTGAGTGGGTACCGCACAACCACCCAACTCTAGAACATCACACTCAATAGAGGTTCAGCACGTGTTCCATCACTGGGGTCACTAACACTGCTACTGGCTGATCCATCAAGAACGAAACCAGGGTAAGACCACTCAACATTGCTGGTCAAACAAACGAGCACAGAGGGGCCCTCTATGTCGCGAGAGGTCAATGTACGCAATTAAAGACATGGAACGTAGGTGGGGTCCACACGACATGTGGCTGAAACTCAACCCCAAACAAGTGCACAAACATTCTCAGGCACATACTACATCATGTACCTCCATGAATTCCCCGTATACTCCCAGAGTATACCTCATTCCATCCCAATAGGCTATTGTGCAGATGACACCCAACATCAACGCGAAGGCATGATGTAACAACTCCAACCTGCCACTTCATCGGATGAGACACAACAAACCACATCTCATTAAGCATTTACTCCACTCACGTGGGAGTGTACGCGATCACATGCCAAGGGTCCGCTACAAACACGGTTGAAGATACGCCACCGGGGCACCTTCACATTTCCACATTTAATAAGATCGCTCAAGAGGCTCCGTACAACCAAACAGATCATACCATTGTAATCCTTGCGAAAGGACATGCAATATAGACTACTTACTAACCTCAAACATATATTCGACAGAAAGGTTTCCAACACCGCCTCACTCCTGAACGGCGTCCCGTGATCCCAAGCCTCGGCCCTGAAAACAGTCAGGCACATCACACTATTGAGATTCCCTCGGGACAACACGTCAAAAGAACAACTCACACGAGTGCAACAGATATCCAGAGAAAATGGTGAATTCCGATGCACCGCACAGGAGCGGTGCTTCGTGGGACCTGCATCGTAGTCCCAAAACACAATGAAAAGGTCGCACTGTTGCGGTCCTCTCGAAAAAGTACACAAGTTCGACTAATCACTTGTCCATAATGGACACCTAGTGATAAAGCTGGAAATCACTGTCAACTCCCGAAACGGCCCTCACGGGGGCCGAACTAGCATGTATAATTAGCGCGGGTGGATTGAACCATTGCAATCCCCTCAGAAAAACACCAAAAAACGACTGCTCGCACACCCCGAACAGACGTCCGAAGAAAAAGATGTGAAACGCTGCATGCCACTCAAAAGATGGGTTGTGGGGACTATGCCTCAACATCGACCTAAACACCTAAAACTACCATGGAAATA
Source organism: Viscum album (assembly GCA_963277665.1). Lineage (NCBI taxonomy): Eukaryota > Viridiplantae > Streptophyta > Magnoliopsida > Santalales > Viscaceae > Viscum > Viscum album. Next base: position 1,667,981,130 of record OY728137.1, read on the forward strand.
TCTGCCTCGGTGCGAGGGTACCAACACCACTGACGGCGCTTAAAACAGATGTCAGACGCGTCCGCGCCGTCCAAACAAGTTCCCCAGGAAAAACGAAAATTCACTTAAAGACGCGCCGCGACTCAGAGGCCCCTCTCTTCGGGAATTAAAAATTCCGAAAACCATTTTGGAAACATCTTATTGACACGAGCCTTGCACTTCCGCAGACGGCTCTCAAAACTGACGCCCATAGCCCGAAATACGGGCTACCAATTATTTTAAGGGGGGGCCCCTCCTTGGGACGGTCCGCCCCGCTCGGGCCGGCCCGCACTTGCCTGCCCGCTAGGACCGCGACCTAGCCACCTCTCACGGGACACGCGCTGCCCGCGGGTCACTCTACCAAATGGCCAGTTGGCCGGTCGCGTCCACGCGGAGTCCCGCGTCACGCGGGTCTCGGTCTCCCCGCAGGGGTCGTGCGTCGCGACACCGCCTCGCCGTCGCACTGACCAGCGCCGATGGTGCCTCGCGCCCCCTCGCTCGTGGCCGCCCCGCCTCAGCCGATGCCGCAGCTCGCCCGCATGGAGAATCCACCGCGCCGCCTCTGTCTGCCGCCGCGCCGCCTTGGAACCTCGCCGGACCGCCAGAAAAAACACCCCAAAACCCGCTGATTTTGTGGGACGACTGCGAATGACTCTCAACTCCGATTTCAAATCTGAAACAAGTGACGGAAAGATAATAAAATCTAATTCGCATTAATGGTATTTGTTCTAAAATAAAACATCAATTCTAAATTATTAAATTGGCTCAAAGTAGGTGCGGGAAAAGAAAATGAAAACGAAAAATCCTACATCGCGGGGGTTCGCCCGAAGCTTCGCGACGATCCGCCGGCCACCACGCCTTGGAGAGGATGGAGATGGGAGGAGGGGCTTGAGCTTCCATGGTGTGTTCCTTCTTCCAGATAATTGGTAAAAGGGTTGGAGTGGGGGTGAGGGCTTATTTAATGAAAATTAAATAAATTAAATTCTTAATTAATTTAAAACCTCATAATTTGCCCGCACCTGAAACTATCGACAGGGTCATGGTTAAGCCTCCCCTTGAGAAACACCATTTCTCAAGCACAACGGCAGTTTCAGAATTTTAATCTGATACCCCGTTCAAAAGTTATTAAACTTAGCGCCCGAGGCCTCCAAACTACAAAAACGCCCCTGGGGACATTTTTCACAGACGTGCCGCACCCACAATACTTACACCTCTCCTGGGGTAAACGGAACACTCCAAACTCAACAGTGCCCTCATTTTCCCAATATCTGCCACGGTTTAAGAGATACTTGTGTTTCACCATTAAACGAATAAATAAATTATTTAATTTATCCGTTCTACATTCTGAAAGTGAGCGAGGGGTCCAAACGTCCCGCACCGACATACTTTATGTTGTTCCTAGGGTAAACACCCCATTACGGACCCATCCGTACACTCGGATCCTTGATTTGGGTCACCGTTTAGGAGTTATCCAATTTATTTGGCGTTTCTAGTGTGAATGCACTGAAAATTTAATTCTGGCCACTGCAGGGCTCGGAATCACATGCCGTCTGAAGGCACTGCTCTGGAATAATATCAAGAATATTCCAAAGACTTTTGTAGAAAAAACCAGGTTCTTAAAAGAATAATGTAGTGTCAAATATATATGTATGTGTTATAAGAATTAAATTTGTTTATTTGGTGTTAAATAAATCATCACTCAATGCATGATAATGATTATAAAAATTAAACCTATTCTAACATTCATATAGGATATTCAGTAGTTGATTTTGATTATTTTCATGGACTATTACGATGGATTTTATTATAAGAATAGATCAAATGAAAAATTAATGATGGGAAACCATGTATTGTATAAAATGTAGTAATAGTCTGATATGAAATTAACATATGTTAAAAATATTGGTCTGATAAGGGAGGAGAACTTAAAAATGATGTTAAAAAAATATTATTTTGGATATTATCATATCCTTATTAGTTTTAGTAATTATTTTAAATTAGATCCCAAAATAAATCTAAGAATAAAATTTATCTAGAAAACACTATGCCTTATAATATAAAAAGTGAGCATACATAAATGGTTAAAAATGTTTTTATATGCATGTTATGATTGAAAAAGTGAGTTCTATAGTAATGACTAAAGTAGTGAGGTTGTTATCTTAACTGAAATTAATCATTGATACAATTTTTTATTTTTATTAGTGATTTATTTTATCAATGGTATTTTTTTATATTATAAATCTTATTGGAATTCTTTGAAACATAAAAATATTATTATTTAGTAGTATTTCATTAAATGTTGAGAAACAGGTATTAAATATTATAAATGGACTTGAAAAGTTGTTCTTTTAGGATGATTATTATTTTTTGGATATCTATTGAAGAACATATTATTGGGTAATTCATAACTCTTAGGAAAAATATTCACTTTATTTTGAGATACTAAATAATTTATTGACTTAGATAATAATGATATAAAATTAATTAATATACTTGAAATAGTTTATTGATTAAATGAAAATTTAAGAATGATATTTTTAGGATTAATATATGTATTGACAAGACAGTGAAATTATACAATAGTTTCTAATACCATTTTACGGTTAAATATGGGATTATTTTAGGAGGAATATAAAATCTCATGGTGTTTAAATTTAATAGAGATTTAAAATGGTTTTTGGAAACATATGTTATCTATAATATACTATTTGGTTATATAGATACTTAAGATTATATTTATACTAAATATTAAATTTATTTATGGAATATTATGTAATTTAAAATAGTTTAGATAGTAAGGTAAAATTTATTATAGAAGTTATATCCCAAATGAATAATATTTTAATATTACCCTCACCAAACATCACCAGTTATTAATAATTAAATTTTTTATGATGAAATTTATTTAAAGGAGTATAATATAATGATATAAAATATTAACACATTTATATTAATTATGCCTTCGGTATCTTTTGTCACATGAAATTACAATATAAGCCAACACCCAACTTAAAAAACTACACCATTTTAAAGTAATATGAATAATATAATCATTAGTAAATAGAATAATAATAATATATAAACATAATTTCATTTTATAATTCACTTATTAATATTTCATAAAAATGACCAGTTTCGAAGAACCTTTTAAAAAAATGGTATTGTGTTTTAACATAATAAATTAAATTATCTATTAATAAAAGTATAATATAATGAATAATATTTAAATTTGTACACTTTTATTTCAATATTCAGTTATTAAGAATTGTATATGATATAATATTCATGAATCTTGACGACTAAGATGCCATTATTTACTAATAATATTTTTATTTAAATTTTATATTTTATTTCAATATGTAAATTTATAATATTATAATTTGAATATGATGAAATATTATTTTTTTTATTTAGAATGTCAAAATTAAAATAGGAATAATTTTTCAAATTTCTTGTATATAATTCATTTTTAGACGAATACATAATAATATATAATTTTTAGTTAAATCACAGTGTTTATATCTATATCAAGAAGTATGTGTGTATCAAAATGATTATTTAATATATATATAAGTCTTATCCAAAAAATAATATCTTGTGATACATTCATCCTTGAGTCTAAATGATCGGTAATATAGTATATTTTTATAACAAAGATTTAAAATGGGTGGTTGTAAAAAAATTGACTAAATTATAAAATTTATATATTGAAAATATATATTTTGTTTCATGAATTAAATTATTTATTAAAATAAAAATTATTTGATAGTAAAATAGATGTTTTTGAGAAAATTTATTTCTATTCCAGCAATGTTTTATTATATTAATAAATTTTTTTATAACTATTAGTGATTTATTAAAATGAAATTTAAATATTCTATAATGATTCAATTTTTTTCTTTCAGGTGCTATTATTTAAACAATGGATAATAATAAATTAATTTTTATTCATATAATTTTGATTATCAAAAATATTGTTTTTTGTTGAGTTTTGGGCACTTATATTAATATAAATTTTTTAAATTTAATTTAATTGATTTCTGAAAAATGGATTCAATGATTTGAGTATTGAGGATGACATTTTTTAAATTGGTTCTTTTTTATTTCTTTCCCTATGAATAGTGAACAGGTTAAAATATATCGCCTCGGCAAAATGTAAGTTCGGTAAACTAATTTTATAATTAATTGTTAAGGTTAATATTTTTAATATTACTTATTTTTTAATTTAAGAGAAGTAAACCATTATATCCTTATACATGAAATTTAATTCATTATTGTACAATATTCCAAGAAAATGACCTATGTAATATTTAAAGCAAATAAAAATCCAAATACCACTCTCTTACTTTTTATTGCTCTTATGTGTTTACAAAGTTAGAAAATCAGTTTATGAATGAATATTAATTAATTATGTTAAAATATTATAATTATTATTAATATTTTTATTTATTTACAATCTTTATATATTATATAATTGAATAATCCAAGTGGTTTGAAGTTTAAATTGATGTTAATCTTTTGCAAAAATTAAAAACCAATGAGTTTTTAACATGAAAATTATGGAGCAGTTCTTAACTTCCATAACATGTAAAATTATGGATGCACATTGTTTTCATCGATGTTTAGAATAAGGGATTATGAGAATTAAATTTTAGTTTATGTGTGGAAATTGAGTATGATTGGATTTTGTATAATTGAATTATATTTTTTTGGTTGAACCTAATATTAGTCAAACAATAGTTAACATTTTTAAGGGACCCTTAATACTATTGAGGATGGATGGTGCAACTTTATATATATTAAATAGTGTAAGGAGGATTGTGAATAATGCACACATTGGAATAAGTTAGTGGAGGAACGAAACTATGTTTGGTTTCATAGTGGTGTAAGAGAGCGTTGGCATGATATGGAGCCAGTGTTGTATGTGAGAGACCGGTAACCAATTTTGGTGTGGTACTAGAGTGCATTACATTATAATGAAGTGGAAAATTTAATTTCATTTCAACATTGTATTGAAAAAGAACAATTCATCCACATTAAAAACAAGTTAATAACTATGGCCATTCAGTCATATCTTCTCATTCATTTGATTTATTCTGCAGAAATCTTCTTCTACTTTTTTCTCGCCTAAGTATTTCATTGCATCAGGGTCATCATGGAAGATTGTCTAATTCTTGAATTGAGGAAATAAAAAATTATTTCATTCTTCTAGATATATTTTAATGACAAAAAATTAAATAAACATTCTTATTATGAAACAAAAAAGTAAAAACCAATGATATAGAATTTATAAATAAGAATTTATTATGGAGGTAATTTTGCATAGTTGTGTGACATTCAGGTCATTTCAATGGAATTGAGACACATTTGTGGAGTCTTAACCAATAAATACCCCAACATTCACATTATTTTTGTTTTAATTGATTAGTTTTTTAGAGGTTTTGTAATAAATTATTTTTGATCTTCTTTATTTCATGAAAAGCAGAAATCCATGAATCATTATTCTTTTAAAGAAGAAAAATCTCACTGTCTTCATGACATGCGAACAAATTACTCTTGAGTCATGTGAAGAAATTAATTTGTTTGAATAAATTGAGATAGTGAAACACCCTGAACACAAATTATTCTAGTTTGTGTTATGTACCAATATAACTTTTATTATGCTTGTCTGGGGTATTTCATGAAGGAGGAAATTAATATCATACTTGCAGGAAGAGATTGAGTTGAGTATTGTGCATTAAAATACTAAAACCCAATTTGGTTAGAGAATAATAATAATGTTATAAATATATGTTGTTATCTCACATGTGAGTTAAATTTAATGTACTAGATTGTAATAAATAATTAGATACTATTTTTATGATATATTTTGTTCACATGAAATTGTAAAATAATACTTGATGCACTGTTCATTGAGTATGATTATGCACATTAGTTGAAAAAAACCAGAAGGAATTATATTGTATATATATAATTGGGAATTATATATTTTTTGAATAAGTGAATATGATTAATATTCATGTTAAATGTTATTCAATTATTCAATATATTCATGAACTTGAAATAATGAATGAATTACAGTTCGTATTGTGAATTGTTTTTACAGAATGTAAATAGAACGTACCATGTATTTTGTATATGAATGATGGTTGAAAACATCACAATAAATATATATTTCATAATCAGTGTGTGGTTATTTGATAGTAAATTATATATTAGATAAAAAATTGTTTTTCTATCTTTATTTTTTGTATTATGTGAAGTATGGTTTTCCGTAGGAGAAAAATGTACCATGTAGTGTTGTACCGAGGTAGCAGATTATCTTATAGTGATAAAATTATTTTAGCAAGACCCACTTCCATGAAAAGGATCTATAATTGTACAAATTCTAGTTTGATCCAAAATGATCATTGAGGAATATTATTAGATCATCATATCAGGGGATCAAATCATGTGTTACTTGAGATTGTTTAATTATTTAATGGGAATCCAAAGATGAAGAATCCTCCAGTGGGACTCTTGAGCAGGCCAGTGGGATGCTAGTAATAATGTGGGAAGAAATATGAGGATCATACTCAAATAATTAGGAGTAACATGTGTAGGTGGAATCCAATGATCTCGAGTGGGAATATAGTGTGGAGAACTATGGGAATCAAAATCTAAGGGAATGGTATTTTTCTTATGTAAAAATATTTATATACTGATGAATCTTTATCCAGGGGTAAAACAAGTTTCATCAAGGATGTGGGTCATTGTACTGAACATTTTAGAAAATATTGTGTTCTATGATTTCATTTACATTTTTCATTGAATTTATTTTCCATAATAATAAAATGTGATAGAGGTTTAAAGGGGATTAATGAAAAGAAAATAATCCAATAAAAAAAGCCACACCTAAATCAACCCCCCCATGTGACTGAATGATACTTGAAAATTTTAATTGGGTTAAGGGAAAGGAAACCACTAGTTGGATCTACATTACTAGGTTAAGTGTTTGTAATATAATCATATGAAAAGTAGATTTTTGTTTGATAAAAATTCAGATGTGCACTAGATGAAATAGACTATCTCTACTAATGATTTCATAAATGTGGAAGTTTTAGTCAGGAATCATAAAAATATGAAGCAAATAGTGGAAAATCAGCTTATTAGAATTCAATGGAAAATAAATATCAATAACTAACTAAAGTTACTCAGTATGGTAATTGTTCTGTGAAATAAATAGATTATAATTCTAATGATTCAGGTTATATATGTGATGATGATATTATTTATCATAAAATTAGAGATAATTTTATGAATGATCCCAAATATGTGGACAAATGTAAGACTATATATATTAAGGAACACAATGATGAAAAATTATAACATGATGTAGGGGTAATGTTATGGAAAAAGTTTTGACTAAAAAGGTTAACATACCCAATACTCTTACAGAATGAGAGAAACTAATTGAGGAAACCATAATTACCAACAATGAAAATATCCTACAGATATTGAATAATGGAAAAGTAACTATTGTTAGAGAGATGTTTTTTAAATTGTTTTTATAGAAGTATTACATGAACATGAAGATTTGGACAACACATCAATGAATTTCAAAGCTGATCAAATGAATGAAAAAGAAGAAATAATGAAGGATCCTGGAAATATGATGGTAAAGGAAAATTATATTATTGATGATGGGATTTAAAAGATGAATATTTAGTGGGAATAAAGAATGAACATCGATGAAGATGAGATGAATGTTCTCAACTAGAAATCTCTTTTACATGAAGTGAAACTATGAAATATGGATGTGACACATATTGGGACTTTACAAAATTTTGGAAAAATACTTATTTCCATGATGAAGGAAAACTGTTACGATAAGGAATGATTGATATCCTTCTTTAGGGAATGAAAATTAATCATAGAACTAATAGATTCCCCCTAATAATAAAATATGACCTAACATATTATTTATTCTTCCATGATTCATGGGTTCATTACACCCGGAGTGGGAGAGATACTTCTGATATGGAAATAGAGAATTAGATAATTCAGTTATTCATCTAGAAGAATACATAATCCTTTGAGGTTCCTCGTAGTATTTAAAATAATATTAGTGTAATTTCATTCATGGAAGCACTCCGCATATCTTATGGTGACACTTGTGATCTTGGCATGCATTATTATTCATAAAATATGATGACGGTGGATTATTTTTTCTGTAAGATCAATAAATTCATCAATAGGGACTGATTTTTTACAAATTCTCTTTCATCGGGATTATTTTTTTCTCAAAGGGAGAAAAATAATGGACATACTATGATTTGAAATCATGGATCACCCAATGTCGTGTAAACACATATTAGAGGATTATCCTGATTAGAAGAGGATTGTTTAAGATTCGTTGAGAATATAAAATGTTCTTAAAGATTTCTAGAAGATTGGGAATGTACAACTAAAGCTATAATTATTTGAATTTTCAAAGTGGAACATTAAATTTAATACATTCCATCAAAATAATTAAACCAAAATTTTTTTTGTTAGATTTCATTGGTTAAACTATGTTTATTAGCATCCGAATATCTAGAATAATATTTTTTTTCTACATCATAATCCCTTTCAAGAGTGATCATTTGGATATGAGTTGAGAAATGGCGATGTATATTAGAGTTATTATTGAAGATGATCTAGAAATTGAACCTCTAGATATAATTTATTTCATTTCTAATGAAATCAATATCATGTTAAAAATGGAGTATTAATGTGTTCCCCCATTGTATGTTTATCGTAAAATATTTGGGAATAACATCTATATGTGAAGGAATATTAAAATTTTTGTGAAACCCCCAAATAACCAGATGGTTGGAAAGAGGTATCTAAAATAAATAAAGGAATGTAAATTTTCTGAGAACGAATTGACCCTTCACAAAAAATTATCATGGAAATGAAATAAAAAATAAAAAAATACCATTGATTTGAAAGACATCAAAGGAATAAAATTGGAATTTCTTGGTGGGGAAGAATAAATTGAGGATAAATAATATATGTCTCTTATTCATTTAGAACCTCGTAGTAGTAGATTATATCCTTATAACATCCAAACAAGTGATGATGATGAAATTTAAATTTATATCTTCCCTACTATTATGATAATATTAAATCCAATTCACTCTGCCTAACCATTATTGAAGAAGGGTTAGATTTATTTTTCTCTCACTCAACCAAATGAGGATTTTTCACATGCATATACACATGTTCATTTAGAATTATAACATGTTTTTATCATATATAATGATGGTTCCTTCGGAGATGATACCTATACAAGTGTATTTATCCAAATAAATCATCTATCTTACCAGCCTAGTCATCTTGAGAGTGCTTTACCACTGCGAGAAAAATAGATGATGAAATATAATCCCCTCAAACTCACATATCGATAATTTCTTCTATATAAGAGGATTCTATGAATATTTTAGATTTACGTATAGGAGTAGTTTTTTAAATTTATGTTAATGATATGGAGGTAACTAAACATTCAGTCTTGCAAATTAGTCATGAGGTAGTATTTGTTGTTCGTAGTGATTTGTTTTTTATAATAGGTTGAGTTGTAATACATGATGCTAATAAATCATATAAAGTATAAATTATAGTATAAATCTCAACTCCATTTGACCATGACTTTTCAAAATCATATGACTCTAATAAATATGGAAATATTTAATTCATTACTAGAATGTCGACACCACCTCATGCTAATGCAGTAAAATTCAAAATGCTAGACATCATAGTGGACTTCTCAATTTAAACAAACCAGGTCCCAATAGATCTTTATTACTCTATTAAGGATTTTAAAAAACATCCTTTAATTAGAAAACTATATATGATAACAGAGTTATTAAAAATCCATGATGATCCCATTTGATTTAATCTCCATATATAATTTCTATAAGAGATTGGTTGCCTTTTTTCTGGCTCATATTCTATAATGTCTTTGAATTGGTAGGATATTTTGTCCTAATATTGCATGAACTCAACCACTATTATCATCTTATGCTTGATTCCTTTATGTAGAATTATATATTTTTTTATTGATATAATCTCAATGCTCCTTTTTTATGAATACATGAATTTTTCTGTCACTCATCCTTTCTATATCCTTATTTAAATAATAAATAATCATGTCCTTCTATACTATCTCTTCATCATTGTGAATAATAAGATCCTATGATTTTCCATGGAATCAACATCTACAGCACGGAACAATCCAACAATGCTCTCAAATGATACCTCACCAATTATTGCCTCATATCCAATCAACCATAGTGAAAGAGATAAGGGATAGTCCATGACCATAAAGACTCTTTATATCTGAGGATGTTCTCCAACGATATCACCCATATTCTCAAAAACATGATACTTAAAGTCACCACCTTCAACAAATCACATCCAATCACCATATTCATACTGAACACCTCCACCAATTCATTCTTATATGGCCCACCCTTCAATGTCCTAGTATTGAATTTTTTAGCCAATCCTTCCTCATTTGGTCAATTAAGGTATGAGTAATCCTTATGTATTTTTCATTTCGTACACTTGTCACAATGGTACTACCTAAATCTATGTTTTAATTCAATTCCACATTCCACATTGAGTATTTATTTCCTCTAAAGGATTATCCCTTTGAAACGGCTTTCATTATTTGGTCATAACCCTACCCCTGACTAAGGCCCTTTGTAGAACCCTAACCATTTATCTTGTGGCTCTTAGAATCATATCCCCAACCATCAATCCTATTACTAATTTTAATTGAGTTTAATATTTTTCTCCATTTATTTATTCTCCCATCATTCTCCAAACTCCCAATCTCATCTCGCATTTCCTGTATTTGAAATTTATGGATTAGTTTTCCACTACCTCTATAATGAAGCACTTGCTTATCCATATAACATAAAAATAATAAGGATCATTTGCAAAGGTGAAAAAATGTTACAGGGGATTAAAAACCCTGGTATCCCTTAACCCTAGTAGAACCTATATAGTCAGATTACGTTCAGAAAAATATTTTCTCAGTCATTTGAATATGTCCACCACCATCAAGTTAGGATTATTTGGTCTTGCCTCCTTTTAGATGGGAAAACCTCCTAAATAACTATTTTTTTCAAGTGATCCACCGAGTGGGAACTAGTTCATTCTAAACCATGAGACAATATAGCATCATGAACATGATTTCAATAGGTGAAAACCAAATGGTATGAGAGAAAATAATTCCCCACATGATTACAAACCAAGAAAAATTAAGTAAAAGAATAAAAAACTTCCTCCAATTTGAATCTAAATTATTTCTCATCAATGAACCAGATAAACTCTCTCGGAAGAAATGAAACATTATCTTCAACACATAATAGTGATGAAATTTAGTGAAAATAGCATTGGTCCTACTATAAAATTAAAAATAGTTCCCTACAAGGATACTCGTCATGCATTCAATTGAGGGGTTTTTGACGGGAAGTGGTTGTTTTGGAAACCATGCCCACAACTCTATCATATATGTATATTTATTTATTATAAAATCATATGACCATCAAATATTATATAAGGTATTCCCATTTTAAACTCTCAGTGGTCTAGAGGAGGAAAAATTAAAAGCATCCTTTGATTCCATGTGAACCATAATATGATGTGTTTCAATAAGTCTCACCACCGTAAAATATTAAAGACCCCATGAATTGAATATGATCCTATCAAAGGAATCAAATGAAGGAATAAAAATTTTTAATGGAGCAAGTAAGGTAAGTGTAAGAAGACATAAACCTTCCATAAACTCCAAATTGGAGAGTGAAATATGTTCAATGATATTGTAGAGATCTTGAACATGTTGGTTGAGTGTGATACATGGGAATGGCAGAAGTAAATCCAGGTTAGAGAATGGAATAAATGTAAGTGATCAAGTAAATAAAGAAGATGAATGATTATATTACCCAATTCTAGATGAGGTGGGGTGAAAAATTCAGTTTCCTCCCCATCTATGGTTCAATGAGGAAGAATTATTATCTCAACATTAAATACTTATAAATACAGCACAAATTCATACTAATGATTATAAAATCAATAATCTAGTTACTACTATGTTATACTCATGTCTAGATGATCTAGTATCAACATAAGATGGTGTATATAGTATGTATTTGAAAAATAACATCATGTAACTATAAAATCATCCAAGATAAAAAAAAATTATGTGGAAATAAAAAAGGGGATTTTCGGAAAACCAAGGTTTTAATAGAAGATTTTATTTTGGAACAGTTAGAGGATCAAAAATCATATGAATACTAGTTCACATGAATTATTTTTTGATAAATGATAAACCTAAAATTACATTCTCAATGAAGATTTATTCTATTGATGAATTTTCAAACGATATTACTGTAATTTTTTCCCCACAATGAAAATATAAGACTCTGAGCCTTCATCCACCATAGACTAGTAGAAATTTCATCCACAATATCACATGAGTAGATAGTAACTTTAAAATTTTATTATGTGGGAAATAATAAAATATTACTTCTTGTGTTCCAATAATAGTTATTACTAATCAAGTGGTCTATGGAAGAACATTTTAGAGATCAAAAGAATTATTAATTGAATAAAGAATCTTAAGGGTTATTTTAATGATATTATTAATCCTCATGAGAGACTTGGCATTAGCAATTCATCTTCCTCAAATAGATATTTAAAAAATGTATCAAATATATTATTTTATTTCTAATTAATATTTTTGGAGCTAAATATACCTGGAATAAAATGAAACATCATTATTTTGTTTCATGAAATCACTATAGAGCTTTTGAGAATGGTGTTTACCCCAATTTTTGGGCTTATAACTCTTTTTTTCACCAATTTAAAATCTAACTCTCTACACTACCCAATTTCGTCAATCATTATTTATAATGGGGAAATGAAAACCCTCCCATTTAGATATAATAAATCTTGTACATCACACCCTGGATGAAGACTACATATCCACAAATCTTGGAACTACTTTAACTTCAAATATAATTTTCATTCTAGAATTTTGATTCTCAAAATTCTAAATAAAAATCTAAAAAATTGGAGAAATTTTTTTGTGTCATATTGAGGAAAATATCTTCTACCATGTATCACAAATCCTATCAATTCAAAATAAATACACAAGAAGTGATTATTCTACTGACCTTCAACAGAAATATAGTGCCACTCATGATTTGAAGGTTCTTCTTAGTCACAATGAATGTAAGAAGATGGAAGCCTTCCAAATAAAATGGTGTAAGTATAGTGATAGAAACACTATGTTAAATTCTAATTTTTGTGTAAATAAAATTAATATACCTTTTTTCATTGATCAGTGATAATGTAAATTTCATTTAAAATAGAGATGACATGGTAGCACATGTTGCCTATTATTAAATGAATCTCTTTGCTGACTCCAATACCACAGCTGAATAATTGGATGATATATTACATAATCTTGTCACCGAAGACAGAAATTATATCCTATATTACTATATAATCCCACCTTTTTATCACATAAACATTCATTACATTATAAAAACCCGATGATCATTATGTTTGAGTGTCTCGGAAAACAAGAACTTAATACATGACAACATAAAAAAATTCTTCTTATACACTTGAAAGGCTTCTTCATTGTTCATCCTATGTTCATTATAGAATCTCATAACCTGGGAGCATAAATCGAAGGAAAGGGTGAGAAGAAGGCCCAATAAGGGAAACAAGAGAAACATTTCACATGTGAACTTGAGATACTTGAATAATGTTATGATAAATAACTTTAATGCATGAGAATGAGATCATGAGGCATATCATAATAAAAATAATGTGTTTAATAACTTGAATATGTGGCTACAACATTTTAATTAGACAATCATGAACATATCACCACGGTCCATCTCGAATGTGTCATTTAAAAAAATTACCAAGGTTATTCACCAAGGTATCATTAAAATTGTAATCCCTAGAGATTACATCATTACCCAATGCATTGGAGCGCTATCAGCGGGAACCCATAAATTTTTATTTAATATCATTTGAACCACATATATAATCATCAATAATTTCATAAATAACCCATATATCATAAAATAAAGAGTTTTTATTTCATAATCATAACGTTTTAAAAACTGCTTTTAAGACATGATCATTATGTATTTTAAACCCACAGAAACGGAAAGCAGAGTTCATGTATATAAAGACCATAATTAAAATAGAAAATTTTGATATTTATGTGAGTAAACCTGTATAATAAATATCTTTGATTATTAACTTTATAAAATAAATGAATTTTATAAAAAGAGAGTGGCATTTTGAGACGAAATTTCTGCAGTATAACGTCTATGTTACAATGTTTTCGAAAATATTGAAAAGAGATGGAAAAAGGGTTACCCACTCATAAATGATCCAAAAAACAGTAGAGGGACAGAATATAAAAGATATAAGAACATGGTACTGAAATTATAAAGACATACCATATGAAATAAAAAAACATTTAAGGAAGATGAAAATAAGATTTCTCTTATAAAAATTTGGCAGCCTAATAGCGTCACTAAAAACATCTAAAAAATGAATTGATGAGATCAAATAGGGTCTCTAATAATATAAAAATAAAAGAAAAGTATTATGGATATAGATATCATACCACAACATAATAAAAATGATCTTTAAAGACATGACATGGAATTTGAACTTTGAAAATGAGAAGGGTGAAAGAATCAATTACAAAAATTCGTCAGCCTAATGGCACCACTTAAAAATTCATAAACTGAATTGATGAGAGTAAGAGGGGGTATCTCATCATATGAAAATAAAAAATACTTTAAGGTGAATATTAAATAACATCCTCAAACATAAGAACATGGATCATAAAATAAATGACAAATAATATAGAACTTGAAAAGAAAGAGAGAGGTATGACCCCTTAAAAAAATTCGGCAGCCTAACGACGCCACTTAAACATTCATAAAATGAATTTATGAGATAAAGAGGGGTTACCTAATCATAAGAACATGAAAAATATAGTAGGATTAATATAAAATAACATACCCATCATAATAACATGGAGCATAAAAATAAATGACATAAATGAGAATACATGAAAAGAAAGAGAGAGGTTGGATCCCTTAAAAAAATTCAGCAGCCTAACGGTGCCAGTTAAACATTCTTAAAATGAATTGATGAGATAATAAAGGGGTATCTCATCATATGAACATGAACAATACAGTAGGATGAATATTAAATAACATCCCCAACTTAAGAACATGGAGCATAAAAATATATGACATAATGGATAATACATGAAAAGAAACAGAGAGGTATAATCCCTTACCTTCAAGAGTAACTTCGAAATCATGATGTTTGGGACCATGGAAGGCCTGAGGGAACCTTGGGAGGACTCATTGGGAGGTAAGGAGACCATTATGTAGTTAAAGAGGATTTTTTAATGGATGGGATGATAGAATGGATTGGTATTTATAGGGGAAGTGCGGGGACAAGGCATTAATGGCCAAGAGACACCTCATTGGTGGAATTGGCAAAACCATGGGCCTTCCCATGGTATTTTCCCATGGTATTGGCAGGTTGGGAGAAATCATAACTTATCTTAATATTCATAAGTCTAAAATAATTATTACATAATTATTACATCTCTAATGATGTCATTAATCACCCAAAACTCTAAACTTAATATTCACTATTCACCAAAAATTCAACTTTCTCAGAAAAATCCCAAAAAATTACATCAACATAATATTGATACTCTGAATTCAAAAATGAACACCATTTTATTAAAATAATTTATCTAAATATTTTTAATTTAATTTTTAAATAAAAACACTATTCACCAAAAATTCATTTTTTCAGAAAAATCCCCAAAAATTACATTAACATAATATTGATGCTCTGAATTCAAAAATGAACTCCATTTTATAAAAAAAATTCTAAATATTTTTAATTAAATTATTTTAAAAAAAACTATTCACCCGAAAAAACTAATACTTGTATAATAATTCCTCAAACATTTATTTACCTATTTTATTGAATCACATAACTTAATCAAGGTGACTATATTATATTAATACTTTTTTAAGTGAGATTAATAATCCATTCGGTCACATTACTAATCCTATGCGTAAAATCTCTATTCCCAAATTACAATTCACCCAAAATTATGTTGATCTAATTAGACTATAAATTTCATACTGGACACATTTGTAGAAGACCAATTTTTGAAAATATTTACACATCATTAATTATTTAAGGTTTACATAAATATTTTAAAAATATCATTTTTCTAAAATTCAACAATAATATGCATACTATATTTATCCAGATATTTGAAAATTTGGAAACCTCAACATAAGAAGGAATCACAATTTGTTATTTAAATCACGTGATTAAACAAGGTAGTTATGGTCTCATTACATAGCCCATTATAACCCTAGTATAGGACCTAAGTGTAAGGTGTGCTAAGGTGATAGAATCTTGGGGCGGCTGGGCCAACATTACTTGAGTGGTGATTTCTATCAGCATGAACTTATCATGATGATGATTCCATTCCAATTTCACATTATGATGTTCAGCTTGGGGTTGGTCCAGAGCAAAGCCCAGTGTTGATACCTCCTTCCCAAGTTCTGTCAGTTGGCATCGATCGGCCCGAGACTACTGGATCAAGAAATAAAATTCTCTTTCTATATTATTTAACCAATATCACTTTTATTTAAAGAAATTAATCACAACATTTAGTTTCCAGCGGTCATATTGGCCAACAGTCATTTAAAAGTGGAAATTCAATGGTCACATTTTAATTATACTCATTTTATTAAATGAAATTGTTTATTTAAGTATAAAATAAAATAACACACAAAAATAGGAAATAAAATTTATTCAAAATTTCCGGTCATTACATTCATCCCCCCATAAGTAATTGCGCCTTCGTAATTTTTAAAATTAGGCTTTGAAATTTCATTGAAAGTCCCACATCGGAATAATTTTCAGTATAACTATAACTTTAAAAGAATGAATGGGATGTACAAAGATCACCCAAGTTAACCCATAATAGGATTCCATGTATGGAAAACATGGATATGGATGAAAAAAAAGTGTCAAGATCTGATGGAGAGTGATAGAAAACATTATTAAGTGAATTTTAACCACCTAAAAACCACAAATGTGTGATATGATAAATAGTATTGGATTCCCCAATAAGAAAAGTTAACATACAAGGTTTATGTTTTAAGTTAATTTCCATTGGGGAATTTATTTATGGGATTAACTAAAACATAATAAAACATACTTACTTTTCCTATAGACTTTCATCTTTTACAAGATTTCTAACACAAGCTCATATTATCTCCAAAATATGAGTATTTAGAATGAATTTTTCGTATTAAGAGTGCTGAGATAAACTATGAGAAAATCACATAATCCACAGAAGATGAACAATATATTTCCCATTTCATTATACCTTCACCAAAACCAAATTGGTTAGTACAAGATCATATAATCCCCTAAAAAGACAATCCCTTATAAAAAGAAAAAAAAATTCTATTAATCTCCAAAATTCAACAAAAAGTACCCAATGTTCCACAAAGACCATTCAATAAACAACCATCCTTAAAATTCTTCAGAATAACCCAAAATAAGATTGGAACCCAAAACTCAAAAGGATTTAATCACATAGTCTTCACAAAAATTTATCATTAAATTACATCAACTATTATTAAAGTCTCATACTAACATGTAATTAACGTATTCACATATTTTTTATGCCAGGTTCATCATTTTACAGAAATAATCCAATCACCAAATGACAATAATAAATACATAAATAATCAACCATTACTCCAAAATATAAATCATGAAGTATTCTATTTCCCTTAGGCATATAGTACTACAAAAAAATATAACATCATCCAAAATAACCTTTATCATTTAATCACCAAATCATTTTCATATATGAAGGATATCAATTTGATAAAACATACGTTTCCAAAATGAACTTATTCATGATCCATAAAAATAGCAGGTGAATTAGTCAGTCCAAAGGGAATAATAACAAACTCATAATTCCCATATCTTGATTGGATGGCAGTTTTTGGAATATCATAATTCTTCACCCTTAATTGATGATAACTATAATGAAGATCAATCTTTTTGAATAATTGTGCCCCATGAAGTTTGTAAGAAAAGTCATCAATTCTTGGAAGTGATTATTTTTTCTTTAATGTGATCCTATTCAGATCTTTATAATCAATTCATAGCTACATCAATTCATCCTTCTTCTTCACAAAGAGAACAGGTGCTCCCCAAGGAGACACACATGGTCAGATAAACCCATTATCCATAAGATCTCGAAATTGTTTCTTTAAATCCTCTAGCTCCACATTTTCCATCATATAGGGGGTCGTTGACATAGGATGAGATCCAGGCATGATTTCAATGGTGAAATATAACTCTCTTTCTGGGGAAGGTCTAGGTAACTCCTCGGGAAATATGTCAACGTATTCCTAGATGATAGGGAAATTTCATAAAAGAATAAATCCATCATGAGAACCTTATTTCATTTATGAATCTTCTAACTAAAAAGTATTCTATGTCATAAAAATTCATTCTTAGAAAATTACATTTTTCTATAATTCCTTAATAATGATTCATAAAAAGATTTCGATTAACAAAACATATCCCCTGGGAGTGTCGTAACCAAGAGTGCAGCAAATCCCCCTATAGTGTACTGGTTCCCATTCGAGTCTATATCAAAGTGGTTTTTTCGAGTTTTACCCCTATGCACATCTGTGCCAGATCCACCTCTAACTACTTCTATCCAGACAGAGATTGTATTTTCTTGATAAACCATTTACTCAATTCTCACCCAAAATATCATGAAGATTTATAATATTTAAACTTTTCTATAGTGTTCTTCCTAAAGTTTTTATATCCTAATTTCCATAAATCACTAAACCATCCTTTGAAACCAACTATATCATCCCTCATTTGTATAACATAAACATTCATTACATCATACAAAACTGCGGATCTTTAAGGTTTAGTGTCTTGGAAACCGGTAACTTAATACATGAAAACTTAAAAAAAATTCTTAAACACGTCAAAGGATTCTTAATGCTTTATCCTATATTCATTACAACATCTCATAACCTGGGAGCATACATTAAAGGAAAGGTTGGGTAGAAGGCCCAGAAAGGGAAACAAGAGAAAAATTTTACATGTGAACATGATATAAATCAATAAAGTCAAGATAAATAACTTTATGGAATGTGAAAGAGATCATGAGGAATATCATAATAAAAATAACATTTTTCATAACATGAAGATGTGGCTACAGAATTTAACTTAGAAAATCATGATCATATCACCAATTTCCATCCCCAAGCTGTCATTTAAAAAAAATTACCAAGGTTATTCACCATGGTACCGTTAAAATTGAAATCCCTAGAGATTACATCATTACCCAATGAATCAGAGCGCTATCTGGGCGCACCCATAAATTTGTTGTTATTATCATGTGAGACACATATATCATAAACTATCATTTCATAAATAACCCATATAGCATAATATAAATGGGTTTCATTTCATAATCATAACGTTTTAAAAACTACTTTTAAGACATGATCTTTATGTCCTTTTAAACCCACTGAAAAGGAAAGAGGGTCTCATGTATGTATATCCCATAATTAAAATTGAACATTTTGATATATATGTGAATACACCTACATAATAACGTTCTTTGAGTATTCAATTAATAAAATAAAATAATTTGAGAAAATGTTAGTGACATTTTGAGATTAAAATTCTGCAGTATACCGGCTATGTTACAGGGTTCTAGAAAACATTGAAAATAGAGGGGAAATTGGTTACCCACTCATAAATGATCCATAAAAAAGTATAGGGACATAATATAAAGGATATAAGAACATGTTAATGAAATTTTGACGACATACCATTTGAAATTAAAAAAAACTTGAAAGGAATACAAAATAAGATTTCTCTTACAAAAATTTGGCAGACTAACAACGTCATGTAAAACATCTAAAAAATGAATTGTTGATATAAATTATGGTCTCTCATCATATGAACATAAAAGGAAAGTATGACGGATATAGAGATCATACCCCAAATTAAGCAAAATGATATTTAAATACCTCACATGAAAATATAACTTTGAAAAAGATAAGGGTGAAAGAATCCCTTACAAAAAATCGGTTGCTTAACGACCCCACTTAAAAGTTATTAAAATTAATTGATGAGAGTAAGAGTGGTAATATCATCATACGAAAATATAAATTATAGTAAGTTGAATAGAAAATAACATAATCAAACATAATATCATGGATCATAAAATAAATGACATAAAAGATAGAACTTGAAAATAAAGAGAGAGGTATGATGCCTTAGAAAAATATGGCAGTCTAACGGTGCCACTTAAACATTCATAAAATGAATTGATGAGAGAATGAGGGGGTCCCTCATCATATGAACATAAATAAGACAATAGGATGAATATAAAAGTACATCCCCAACATAAGAACATGGAGCGTATAAATAAATTCTCTAAAGGAGAATACATGAAAAGAAAGAGAGAGGTTGGATCCCTTACAGAAATTCGGCAGCATAACAGTGCCACCTAAACGTTATTAAAATGAATTGATGAGAGCTAGAGTGGGACTCTCATCAAATTAAAAATAACAGGATAGTATTAATAATATAAAATAACATCCCCAACATGAGATCAAGGAGCTTAAAAATAAATGACATAAAAAGAATACATGAAAAGAAAGAGAGAGGTTGGATCCCTTACTTTGAAGGGTAACATTGAAATCGTGATGCTTGGAACCTTGGAAGGCTTGAGGGAACCTTGTGAGGACTCCTTCGAAGGTAAATAGTCCATAACACCATTGATGAAGATTTTGTAATGGAAATGATTAGAGAATGTCTAGGTATTTTATAGTGGAAGTGTGGGGAGTAGGCATTAATGGACAAGAGACGCCTCATTTGTGGTATTGGCAAAACCATGGGCTTTCCCATGGTATTTCCCCATGGTATTGGCCACTTGTGACACCTCAAATCTTATCATAAAATTCATAAGTCTACCATAATTATTACATAATTATTACATCCTTAATGATTTCATTAAACACCCGAAACACTAAACAGAAAATTTACTATTCCCTGAAAATTCAACTTTCTCAGAAAAATCCCAAAAAATTACCTTAACATAATATTGATGAGATGAATTTAAAAATGAACTCAACTTTATAAAAATAATTTTCTAAATATTTTTAATTTAATTTTTAAATATAAAACTATTCACCGAAAATTTATTTTTTCCAAAAAAATCCCAAAAAATTACCTAAACATAATATCGATGCTTTGAATTCTAAAATTAACTCCATTTTATAAATATAATTTTCTAAATATTTTTAATTTTACATGTAATTGAAAAACACTAATTACAAGAAAAAAACTTATACCTAACTAGTAATTTTTGAAACAGTTATTTACCTATTTTATTGAATCACATTACTTAATCAAGGTGCCTATATTTTATTAATACTTTCTTTTGTGCTATTACTAATTCATTTGGTCACATTAATAATTATAAGTGAAAAATCAATATTCATAAATTACTAATCACCAAAAAAAATTTGATCTTAGTAGACTCTAAATTATTTACTGAAGAAATTTTTAGAAGACAATTTAATAAAATCATTACACGTTATTAAATATTTAATGTTTACAAAAATATTTTTAAAATAGCTTTTTTATAAAATTGCACAATAATATGAATACTATATTTATTCAGAAATTTGAATGTTCGCAAATATCAACATAAGAATGAATCACAATTTTTTTTAAATGGAGGGACTACAGAAAAAAGTTATGATCCAATTACATAGCCCCTTATAACCCCAACATAGGACCAAAGCATAAGGTGTGCTATGGCGATAACATTTTGGGGAGGCTCAGCCATTATTGCACGAGGGGTGATTTCTATTAGCATTAACTTCTCGAGAACGCGATTCTGTTCTAGTTTCACATGTTGAAGTTCAACTTGGGTTAGGTAAAGAGAATAGCCAAGTGGTGCTACCTATTTCTCATGTTCTATTAGATGGGATTCGATCGGCCCGAGACTACTGGATGAGGCCATCAAGTTTTCTTTTTATATTAATTAACAAAGAACACTTGTATTTAAAGACAATAATCAGAACATTTAGTTTCCAACGGTTATACTGACCAATGGTCATATAACAGTCGAAACAAAATGGTCACATTTTAATTATACTAATTTTATTAAATGAAATAGTTTTTCTGAGTATAATATAAAATAACACACAAAATTAGGAAACAAATTGTTTTCAAAATTTCGGGTTGTTACACTTACAATCCCCTTTCTTTTATAATTATATATATCGTAATTGGAAAAAAATATCTGAGTTCTCATAGACCATATGGTTTTACAAATTATTTCATTCAAACATATTGACATATTATTCATAATGACATCTGAAGACCGGTTAATAATTATCTAGAATGTGGTCAGCTAACTCAAGGTATAAATGATCACATCCTTTCCCTCATCCGTAATGTTGAGAATTAATCTGAGATATATCTATTTATTCATGTTTCTCATGTGAAGAACTTTTATAAAATTGTTGATAAAATTATAGCTAATAGATATATAAGAATTTCCGACATGATTGTGTCTACTGATCAATTTGTCTTCCTAAAATGTAGGAACATATAAGTTTGTCTTGTTACATCACTTAAATGTGTTAATCTTTTCATGAGGCCCACTGTAAGAGGAATCCTTTTTATTAAATCAGATGTCAAAAATCCATTGAAACACATGAATGGGGATTCATTGGTGATGTATTAACTACATATGTCTTTAGTAAAACATATTTAAATTGGGTTAAAATCCTCTTGAGCTAAATCCATATATTTGTACTGATAAATGGATATCTTGAGGGATATTTCTCATTCTCAGGTGATGTTAGACAAGGTGACCCCCTTTCAAAAATTTATTTCTCTATTGCGAAGTATTTCTTGGGAATGCTTCTTAACATTTTTTTTGAAGGAGAACCAAGATACTCCACTGAACGATTGTAGTGGTATTTCTACCCCCAATTATATTATCAATGCTTTTGAAATAATTTATATCATCTAGTGGGATAATGATAACAAAATAAACATGAATGGTGTTCTTCCACACTATGAAAAATTCTTGTTTCAAGAAATTATTTGGATGTAATGTTTCATCCACATAGGTAAAAGTATGTCTATTGCATGATGGTTGAGCATCACCACCCAATTAGGGATTAGAGAACAAAATATTGCCCTTATTTATATTGGAATTTCTATATTTTTGGGAAACCCTGAATCCTTCAACTTCCCTCATAGTGTGAGTAAAATTAGCAGGAATATCACTCAATGCAAGGGATAAATGATTTCATTTGTATGATGAATTACCCTTTTAAAATCGATCATTGTTTCAAAATTCAATACATTTTTATGGTATATATATGGCTTCCTAAATTCATAAAAAGTACTGATACATATAAAAAACGTTTCATTTGGATTTGAAGTATCATCTAAAGATAAATATCAACAATTACTAAGAAGCAATAATGCTAATTAGTGGATAAAATGGGATGGGAATAAAAAATCTCATCATGTTTAGTCCCGCATTTCATGTTAGTTTTTTGGGGAGGTAAATCAAAGATTAATCTAATTCCCTTACATATTCCAGATCATGATTCCTTGGAAAACTAAGGTTTTGGTATGTGAATTATATTTAATCCTTTACATGTCCAACCATCCATAATACATATTTATAGTTATGATTATACCCCCTTGTTTTTTATCATCAAAAATCTTGTTTCACTAGAAATTTATTTTGACACTAATGTATCAATTAAATAGAAATTAGATATTCTTATTCTTACCCTTACTATTGAGATTAATAAAACTATTTAAATTTAAATTTTCACTATTGTATATGAAATTATTATATTGGATAATTAGTTCAATTGAATTCAATCCTCAAAGGACTTATTCTAAAGGGAAAATCATTAACACCTTATTAATTGGAAAAAAAATCCTAATAACATCAAGGATTCTACCTTCCATATTTATTCTCTCATAGATAGTGTATTATTACATAATTCAAACATATTGTTTCTTTAAACGTGTTGGAATTACTATTTTCACTAAAATTTTTCCATGAAATCATCATAAGAAATAAATTTATCATCTCTACTTTATTTTTGTCAGTACATCTATCTGATGGACTACTACAAGAAATTTCATTCAGGATCAACATCTAGTATGTTTCTCAATTAGATTCCACCAATTTTCATGTCTTCATGAGGATTCATAGATAAAAATGCATAATATACTTCATGAAGACTACCTAAAATATCTTTAGATAATCTATACCAACCATAATTTCGACATTCCATGTGGCATAACATTGTACCTAAGATCATATTTATCAAGCATTATCAGAGGATTAAAATGGTTTCAATCCATTATAAATGGTAAATGTGATAACTCTCTACATGATTTATTGTCCTTAAATTTAATTGATGTTATATGTTATTATAATACTCATAGCGGAACTTTGGAAGTCTTATGGATCCTATCATTTCATGGATAGACTAAATGTAAGACTTGGTGTATTTCAAGAGGTAATCACTATCCCTCCAGATATGGTACTATGTAAACAGTCCACAAAGCTAGTTAAATAGGTTGTCTCTATGGTCCTTGAGTCTTCTTCACTTATTTTTAAACTGAAATGATTTGGATTACCAGTGTCATTGAAGTGTCCCAAAAAAATTGTCCATCATTTAGACAGAATTAGAATCTACCATGGCGGGGAATGTTATTTGAAAATGTATAATTCATTTATCCAATAAAATCACTTATAGATGAA
The DNA here is from genome assembly GCA_963277665.1 of Viscum album. Taxonomy (NCBI): domain Eukaryota; kingdom Viridiplantae; phylum Streptophyta; class Magnoliopsida; order Santalales; family Viscaceae; genus Viscum; species Viscum album. Next base: position 1,668,006,145 of record OY728137.1, read on the forward strand.
TTACCTAATTGCAATCCCATCCATATAAAAATTACAATATTAAACATGTATTTTTTAATTCAATTTTTCGGATGATGAATTGGAAAACAAAAGAATTTCGGCTAGTGGATTAAAATATCTCAACAATGTTCCTGAAAATCATTTTTTTGGAATAAATAATTATTTAATAAGCAACACATAAAGGTTGTGTAACTTTGTTTTTTTCTATTAATGGATAGTTTTCAGTTTTTGAAATTTTACATTCCACAAAATAATGTATTCACAATAATTCATATAATAAGATTCTTATTTATTAAGAGAACCAATCTAGAAGTAAGAATAACATAATATTATCTAAATTTAAGTCTAATAGTTCTCATTAATGAAGGTAACTATTTTTCGTGATAAATCTATGTGTACTCATGATTTTTTGTTTACTAGTTCATATTCAAAATTTAAATCATGGAAAACATGTGTAAAAATTTTCTTAGGAAACCATTTAATCATTGAAGATGGATGTGAAGATTTTTTAAAATTTATTTTCCATAAAGAATGAAATAAAATAGAAATGTGGTATCCATAATCTGTATACTGTAAATGATAGTAAGAACAAGTCATAGAAGAAAAAATCATGATTTTTATTCTTCTTTTGGGTTTTATGTAATTTGGTGAATCAAGAAATTAATTGATGGAAATTTTTTTAATTATAATAAAATTAAAAATATATAGTAATAAGAGTTATAAAATATAAATAGAATTAGAAAAACTATATAGTAAAATAATAAATCATCAAAATAGAACTAGTTTATCAATAATAAATATGATTGCATTGAAAATTTGTATGATTATTGTAACAGAAAATATCAATTTTTTGATGAGTACTATAATGAACCCATAATTAACAAATCATTTTTATGTGAATAAAATACAACAACATGAAATAATGTTGATAATAAATGAAGGTAACATGCCATCCTTCGGTTGTTAAATAACGATGAAAGTTTTTAAAAGAACAACTCCAATGAAGATTCTTAAAAATTATGTCAAGAGTGACACACCGGAGAGATGTTTCTTCTATTGTTTAAGAAAAAGTCACAACATGGAACATTGTAAATTTAATTTGAACATCAATACAAAAGAAAGAAATATAGAATCAATGAAATAATTAATCCATAAGAGAAACAAAAAAATTGTTTTGGTCAAAGGAAACAATGATTAGGAATCTAAAAAGTTACATAAAAATACAGGCATTTTAAATAATAAATTTTTGTGTGAAATGATTAATATGTCTACAAGTAATTTTAAAAAGTTTTTTACTTGGATTTCTATACCTGAATCATTTTTTAATAATAATGGGAAATCACATACAACTTTTACTGTTGTGAAGAAGACGTGTACATGAATTGTGAAGAATTAGCATGTTTCTAATGAATATATGATCCTATAGATAATATAGTTGGAATATAAAAGTATATTGGAAAATATAATGCCAAATGAAACTAATTTTTGATCTTGTAATAATAATCTATTTTCATTTAAGAAGATCGGTGGTTTGAGAATCAAATCTCAACTCAGTTTCTCAAACTAAAGAGCACTAAAGAACCACTGTAAGATCCCCGATCCTGGAAACCTATTTCCTCGTTTAAGAATATCTGTGAAATTATTTTTGGTTAAAATAATGTTTTCAAGAAGTTTATGGAACCTATCAAGTGTTCCTACAGCTTGGTACATGAATGAGAGGAAAACCGTGCCAAGCAGTACTGGGCACATGGTCTGCACATAACTTGTCAAACCATACAACCATCCTGGGAAAATATTGAACCCTTGAGATAGAGGAATAATAATAGCTTTGCAAGGTTTAAAAACCATGTGGCCTATTTTCCCTTGGACAATTGAATACACACCATTTTCACACTATTTGGAAAACCGTGTGGCCAAACTGTACTGCCCAATAAAGTTTGAAAAATCTAAAAATTTTCCTCTTTGGGATTTTAATACCCAACTCATGATTTCTTTCCCATTATTATATCTTCACCTTATGAAGTAAATAAATCACCCAAGAGTTATATCATATCTATCTCCCATGTTTCTATGGCGTGTTTGGGGCATTTGGTTGTTGATCGAAGCTCTGTGTAAGGATAATACCATCCTTGCCTCTCCTTTGAGTTTTAGGACTATTTCTTCTTCCTCTCTATTTATGATGCTCTAAAACCCTTATATTTGTGTGAGAACTCCTTTGAAGAAACAAAGGATGGTTTATGTGGAATCTAAAGGCTCTATTAAGAGTGTGTTCACCCGCAGAGTCGATGTAGGTGGTCTACAAGTTATATCAAATGATTTATTTGGGGACTTGTGCATGTGTGTTTTTCTTCTAGGATGTCCATTGTAATGTTTTGATCTCACATGGCATTGTTATGTAAGAAATTTGGTATGAAGGTAAATTTAAACCCTCATGATTCCCATGTGATTTGTCGAGGGTGATGGGATTAATCTTGGGCCACCCATGGGGTGTGATGGCTTCCTCAGACCAATGGATTTGTGAAGAACAAGTGAGATTGTTATGGTTTTATGTATATCCAATTACAATCATGATGATGTTATTTATTTTGTTGGGTAAGAAGCAATGTGATACAAATATGATTAAAAATAACATAATAGATATTGGGTCTACAAGGATGTGGATTATATGGATTGAACTTGATTTTTATATAAGTGTTTGTGAATAATGCGAGAATATGTAATGGGTTGACACATGGGAATGATAAATGGATAAATTAGTTAACATGTAGAAATGATTAATTAATATAACTGAATGGATTATGTTCCTGTTAATAAATCATTGTCATTTTGTTATAATGACTTAATCCAAGTGAGATAGGCACAATGAATGAGTTCATAGTGAGATAAGTTTAATAAAATTTAGTTGGGAGAAATGGATAAATGATGTGTAATATTTTAATTTTGTTAATGGGTTATGGAATGGGATTAAATATCATGTCATTTTTATGATTTATAGATTCCTTAGGGAATGTTTGTGAATATTTTGAATGGATGATAAATATACATACATATATTGAATGTGCCCATGGACTGATAGAGTGGGGTGTTGACTTGTAGTTATACACCCACGGTTTGGGTTATACCGAGGCTTTAAAAACTGCCCCTAATGCATGTGTTACTGAAGAAGACATAGGCTTGGTTCCCCTAACAGTTTAATCCACTCGGACTAAGGATTTGATGTAAGGATATGGTTGAAATGAGGAACATATTCCCAGTGAGATAAGATAACATTGTGTTTTCCCTCATGCATGTAATTGTGTACATTAATCCCATGTAACATGTCATGTTTGATTAACTCAAGATTATTGCAATGGGAATGCAATGTAATGGGAAATTTTATGAAATGGAATGTTAAGAAATGGTAAAAAAAAGTCAATGTACCTAAACTAGGTATGGGAACATAAACTTTTGTTTTTCATTTTTTATTCATTTCCCTATATCATGAAAATTTGTTTATACAAGATATTTTGTAGACAACGTTGGGGCTGACCTACGATGTTGTAATCACACCCTGATCAGACCGTCATTGGGTACCCAAACAGACATCTAGTTTTCGGGTAAGGTGAAGGGAAAAAACTCATTCTATGGAGTTGGGTTGTCATAGGTGTACATGGAAGAGGACCCGGACATGGTGTGAGGACCATTTTGGGGATTTCTAAATTCTTCTTCATTTTGTATTTTGTTCAATTTTTCACTTGTGTCATGACATGAGATATTTAATATTGGACATGGATCTTCCCCATTTTGGATATTTGGTGTTTATGCATTCTCATGTATTACTGGTTATTTTTAGAATGTTTTTTATATTATATTGTGAATTATTCTGATAAAAGTCGGTATTGTACCCTAATTGAACCTTTTGTACCCCCGCTGCTAGTCAAAAACCTTGGGCTTATGGGGTGGCATGATGAAGGTCATGTGATCACCAGACTCGGAGCACTAATTTAGTGGATTATGTGTCAGTTACATTTCAATGTGGTATCAAAAGATATCATTCTTGTCTTTCTCTGGAATCTTGTTATTTGGAATTGTATATGGGAGTTTAGATATTCCCGACCTTGGTAACGAGCTAGTGCTTGTGAGTAGATAACCCTTCTATGAGGTAAAACCCATGTCTCTGAGTGTGGGAGTTGTTTTTCTTGATTGTGCAATATTAGAGTTGATGATATTTCTCCATTAGGAAATGCACATGTTTTGTGATGTGATAGTATTATGATCTTTGGCACATCGCATCAATGAAATTAGTTTGTGCATTAATGCATCATTGTGGTAACATATAGACATATGTGGCATTCATTATGGTAGGAACACATGGGTTGGGTGTCTGGGGCATGAAAGATTGAAATCACCTTGTATCATGATAATTGAAATGCGAAAATAATTTAAATGAAGAAATTCAAGGGGTGAAGATAAAAGAATGATAAGTGATGATTAATGAAATATGTGTAATTAAGGGATTGTAATGAATTTAAAATGGTCCCAGTTAAATGATGTGTGATGCTTCTGGTGGTGTATGGTTGTTTACCACATGAGGACCGTGGCCCACGATAGGGATGGCGGGGGTAAAGTTATCAGAATGATATGGTTTTTTGGGATAGTTCATGTATGGTGGGTTGTTGTGGCTGGTGAAAATCTATTTTGTTATGATGTTGTGAACGTATTATGGAATTTATTATAAATATCATGAATGGAAATATATAAAAATTCCACCACAATGTCATGCGACTATTGGGAAACAATAGGATGTTGTTGAGAACACTCATCTAGAATTATAGCAATAATATGTGGTGGTCCAGGAAACTATAGAAGATAAGATATAAGAGAACATGGATCGTTTTATGATGATGATGGATTGGGACCCAGGGTGGGTTTCCCCATAACATTTTGAGATATCTAGAGTGTTTTAGCTGCAACAACCTTTGAACATTAATGTATAGGGTGGGCCAAAGGAAGCAATGTTTTGGATAGAGTCATTCTAGAAAATACATGATCATATTGAGACACATTTTGGGAAGAGGTAAATGTTCGTAGCTTATATGTTATGGGACCAGGCAAAGCGTTGGTCACAAATCCATGCTTAGACTGATTTGGATGAGGGGATGTTGTGGAAATTTTTATATGAAATGTTTCTAATCATTTTTACCATGATATTTTTATGAAAGATCATGTTGTATAGTTCATGGGTCGGACTTAGGGATAGATGTCGGTGATTGAGAATGCCAGTCCCTTTACTAGCATGTGATGATTTGATCCATCGTAGGGGGTGGATGAGACAGTTGTTAGGAGGTGTTTCCAAAATGGTTTGACATATGAGATCAGGTCTCAAGTGAATATCATTTGCTTGAAGAGTATTACATTGGTATTGGATCATTACCTGATCTCAGAAGATAACCAAAAGGGATCTTAAGATAGTGGTATTGTCGTTCCAGCTGTGCAGAAAAGTGGTGCTCCTTCTGAGGGATGGAAACACAATTTTGGATTTTTTTTGGAGGTAGAAATTTTGAAAGGTGGTCAGAAGAGAGGGTCAACCTCTTATAGTGGTGATTAGGTGTTCTGGTAATAGTGCTTCAGGCCGAGGAACATTGGTGGCCAGCGACCTGGACCACTAGATGATTGTCGGTCATGTTGCAGATTAGGACACATGAAATGTTTCTGCAGAAACACTCAGCAGGTGAGTAATAATGTTTGTGATTAGAATTTTCCAAGTGTATTCAAGGAATCAATATCTCCATATCATGTGGGTATTTGGATCTTCCATGGCTGTACTAGTAGGGGAAGTAGATGTGGAACTCCGGTGATGGAATTTCCATGTTATTAGGGAAGTGCATTCGAAAGGAGGCAGGTTTGAGACCAGGGTAGAGGGGCATGTCAGCTTCATGAAGTTCAGTCTGCACCTAGCAATGGCGAGGCTAGTCCATCAATATCTTGAGTTACGATCCTTGTAGCGGATACACTTTCTAGTGTCTTGATTCATTCTATTGCCACATAGTCTTTTATATCAGCTCATCTTGTGGTAGAATTGAGTATTTCTTATGTAGTGATTTTGCGGGGTTATGTTGATTGGAATTCTGTTGGGGGTGTGAAATTAATATATCAGGATTTGTGAGGGATGTGATCATGATTTTAGTGGGTATCATTTCCTATGGGACATGTTCATTCACATGATGCTATAATATGACCTGATCATTTGTATAGACTGGTTGGGCTTGTATCATGCACACTTAGACTGTTACCTTCATAGGGTATCATTTATGTTGAGGGTGACACTCATGTCTACGTGGATAGTGGGATGTTTTAGTAGGTAATGCAGGACCATTTTTCAGAATTTGGGTAGGATCCTGGCTGAAGTATCTTTTCATGTTCTTGATGATGAAAGAGTGGAATTTTTTTGTATTCCCTCCAACAATTGATCTGTTTTAGGATGTTTTTCCTAATGATTTTAGGGGGTTGATCCCGAGAGAGATGTTTAGTTCTTGATTGAGTTCATACCGGGATCCGTGCTAGTTTCTATATCTCTATACTGAATGGAACCAAAAGAACTCAATGAGTTAATGATTCATCTATATGAAATGGAGAGTAAGGGGTTCATACATCCTAGTACGTCTCCTTGGAGTTATCATGTGCTTTTTTCAAAGAAGGATGATGGGTCATTAAGGCTATGTGTTGATTATCGAAAGGTAAATCAGATGACGGTTAAAATTTTTTACCCTCTTCCATGAATTGAAAAATTGTTTGAACATATAAGCGGTGAATTATATTTTTTTAGGATTGAACTGAGATCAGTTTATCCCATGTTATGGGTGAGGCATTTTGGCGTACCACTGAATGATTTTAGGAGTTAGTACATGTTTTTTGTGTTTGTGGTGATGCCTTTTGGCTTGACCAACGAACCTATGGTGTTCATGTATCTGCTGAACCAAATCATTCATCATTATCTTGATTGGATTGAGGTTGTATTTGTGGAAGATAATGTGGTGTACTCCAAAACTCATGATGATCATTCCAAACATTTTTACATCATTTAGTCTGAACTAAGAGAGAATCATCTATACAACAAGCAACAGAAGAGAAAGTTCAGTATCGGGAAAGTGAATTTTATGTTTCGCATATTCTCCAATTCATGTGTGTTATTTGATGCAGAGTGTGTGTAGGGTATCATGTCATCGGAGTAGCACACATTTGTTTTAGATGTGTAGGGTTTTATGTGATTGTTCTTGTATTACTGGAGGTTCATCCAGGATTTATTTCAGTTGATAGCACCATTATTGGGCTTTACCATGAATGGAATCAGGTTTAGTGCTCTAGGGCTGGTAAGAATATTATTCAAGAGTTGATGAACCTATTTAGGGCAACACCGATCACGATCTTACCTGATCAATGTCGGAAGTAGCCCTATTTTGTGTATCCCCCGATATCGAGCATGGGCTGGATCGATGCAATATGAGTGGGTTCTGGCTTATGGGTTGAGGAAATTGAGACCCCTTTATAGGAATTTTCCCCTCATGATATTTTGTTGGCAGCATTAGTGCATTCCTTAAAGTGTTTGAGGCACTACATGTTTGGGGAACGGTTCGTGGTGTATTTATATCACAGGAGACTAAATAATAACATTACATAGCGGGATTTGAATCAATGGAAGTGAATATATGTTGATAATATCCATCCATTCAGCATTGAGATGGTATATGCACCTGTATAAGGGAACAAAGTTTGTGATTCTTTGATCAGGATGTCTCAGAACTAGGTGGTACAAGAATCTATCACCGAGTGAATGGTGACGACATTGTTCACGGAGATGCACCTGGAGGTGCGGGATGATAATGGTCAGGTGACTCTTGCATCAACAGAGGTTGATTTGACACTTTTGAATCAAGTTATTAAAATTCATCATGATGATACTGAATGTTTTTCCATGATGGAAATACATAATGGTTTGATTCCACATTCTGGTTGGGTTGTCGGTGTGGATAGGGTTGTTTGTGTTCATGGATGTGCGGTTGTGTCGGTATGCATGTGAGCAGAGTTGATGCATGAGTTCCATTCATCAAATAGGGAAATGTATCATTGTTTGAAAAAGATGTATTGTAATGTCCACAGGTGGTTTTGGAGGCTAGGAATTAAAAAGGATGTTTTGGGCTTTGTGGTAAGGTGCCTCACCTATCTACATGTGAAGGCCAAACATCAATGCTCATGTGGTTTGTTACATCCAATTTCAATTTTGGAATTAATGTGGGTTGATGTGATGATGGATTTTGTGCTGGGTCTTTTGAGGATGAATTGGATGAATAATGGAATCTATGTGGTTGAATATTGGATAATGAATGTGGCACATTTAATACCCATTCAAGAGTCTTACATAGTTGATCAGTTTGGTTAGTTTTATGTTCAGGGAGTAGTATGGTTCCATTGTATACCACAGACTATAGTTTCAAATCTTGATCGTGGTTCCACATCACACTTATTGAATAGACATTAGAAGAATCATGTTACACAGTATCTTTTGAGTATTACTTTCAACCCACAGACGAACGGGCAGTCAGAGCATACAATCCAAGTGTTTTAAGAGATATTGATAGCTTGTATTTTGGATTTTGGGGGTACATGGGAAAATAAACCTTGGTATGATGAATATTCCTACAACAATAGTATTAGAGAATAGGTTCAGATGGAACCATTTGATGTTCTATGTGGAATTATATGTAGATCTCTATTGTGTGGGTTGGATACTGATTAATCTGAGCTATTCGGACTGAGCCTTCTGTAAGAGACTTCATAAAAAGTTGATTTGATTCGGAAATGGATGGAAATGGCTCGGAGTGTACAGAAGAATTATGTGGAACATATGCATAGAACACTTGAGTTCTATGTGAGTGATATTGTATTCTTTTAGCGGTTGCCTGGGATGGGTCACCTATGGATTTAGAAACATGTCAAGTTAGTGCCCAGGTATGTAGGTTCATTTGAGATTGTGTAGATAATTATGATGATGGAATACTGATTGGTTATTCCATAGCGGTATAGTGTGATGCATGTTTTTTTCATATGTCACAAAATTGGATGGTATAACCCTCTCCCATCTCACACAGTGGGTGGTAAGGATGTTGATCTCGAGGATGATGTGTACTTTGAGGAGCATCTAGTTTGTGAGGTTGAGCGTAGTGAGAAAGTAGTACAGGGAAATGTTGTATAGTTATTTTGAACACAATGGAAGAATGGGAATTTTTAGGAAAAATCATGGTAGTGGTAATCAGAAATGTGGGCTTAGTGTCCTGATCTCTTTACCTTGGAAGTGAAATGATCCTTGGGAGCTCAGCTCAAGGATGAGCCATCATATGATGGGTTGTTTTAAAGACCCATGATCATAGAAATGTATGTCCTAATTGAGGTTTTGTTTTGACACCATTTTTTAGTTAAATCAATGTGTTTCTTATTTTAATGGATGATGATTGGTGTTCTGATGTCTTGAGACATGAATGAAAGGGTAACCATGCCATGTAGTGCCTTGTTCCTAGTCTGCACTTGACCTGTTAATCCGTGAGACCTTCTTGGGAAACCGTGGACCCCTGGTACAAAGGCATGCACAAGGCATGCACAGGGTTTACAAACTATTCGGCTTGCCTAGGAAAACTGTATGTCCTATTTTCACATGGATAGTGGCATGCACATGGATCGTACATAGTTTGGAAAACTGTGCAGCCAAACCGCACAGCCGAGTAATGTTTGATAAATCTACACAAAAATTTATCTGGGATTTTAATACAAAAATTAGGATTTCTTCCCGATTCAACCCTCTTCACCCTAGAAACAAACCAAATCTCCCAGGAGCACCAAAAGATCGTTCTCCGTCATATCTATTGTGTGTTTGGTGATGTTGGTTGTAGATCGATGATCCAGGTAAGTCTAGACCAACTATTTCTTCTCTTTTGAGTTTAAGGTTTATATCTTATTCTCAACTCATTCCAACGATCTGAAACCATACTCATTGGGAGAGATCTAGTTTAAATATTCAATCTTTGGTTGAAGAGGAATCTAAAAGTTCTATTAGGAGTAAGTTAACCTTTGTTATCGAGGTAGTTTATCTACAAGATATATCTTATGGTTTAATTGTGGATATGTGTATGTTTGGTTTTGTTCATTGGTGTCTCTTAGTACGATTTGATAACCCCTGGCATTTTTAGTTAATTTTTTTAAGAAGGTAAATGGAAACCATCACGATTCCCATGGGATGCATCATGTTTGAATAGAATAATCTAGGGACACCCATGGGGTGTGTCGACTTCCCCGGAATAAGGTATTTCTGAAGAAAAGTTATATTGTTGTTTATTTATATAAAAAATATTATAAACATTTTTATGTGATTGATTTTATTAGGTAAAAGCTAGGTGATTCACCTTGGATTAATAATGACCTAAGGTATATTATGTTGATTCAGAAGTGGTTTATATGGGTTGACCCAAATTTTGCAAGATGATTTGTGAACAATTATAGAATCTGTAGATGGGTTGACACTTGAGAATGATTAATGGATAAATAGGTTAATATGTGAAAATTATTAAAGTCCATAACAGAATGGATTATGATCCTGATAATGAATCCAAGAATGTTTGGTATAACAAACGAATCCTAGTGAGATAGGAATTTTGAATGAATTCTTAGTGACATAAGAAAAATAAAATGGAGTTGGGATAAATGGATAAATAATGTGAAATGTGGTAATTGTGTTAATGGGTTAAGGCTTGGGAAAAACTATCAGGTTATTATTATGATATATTTCCCTTGGGAAATGGTCGTGATGTTGTGTTAATGGTTTATTGATATACATTCATATATATCATGTGCACATGGCTGGGTAGAGATAGGTATTGACGTGAGGATATATACCCACGGGTTTGGTTATACTGAGTCTCTAAACTCTACCACTAATTCCTGGGTTAGGGAAGAGTACTGAGCGTCCATTCCTCTAACGGTTGCATCCAACTGAACTGAGTATTTGAGGTAGGATATGGTTGAAATTTAGAATTTAGTTCCAATGAGAAAGGATACCAGTTTGTTTTCCTCGTGCATGTGATAGTGTTCTTATAGTCCGTGTAACATATTTTGTTTGACGAACCCATAATAATTTCATTGGATATGGTATGTAATATGAAGTGAGATGAAATTTTCGGATAATGAATGATAATAAAGGTTTTCAATGGACCTAAAATGATTAAGGGAACTTAATCTTTTAATTTTCATTTATTATTCATTTCACTCTTGTTTGAACTATTTATTATACCTTATATTTTATAAACACTGTTGGTGGGGACCTAGTGAGTTGTACTCACACCCTAGTTGGGATGCCTTTGGGTACCTGAGTAGACTACTTTATTGGGGGATGGGGAAGGGAAAATGATTTTTATAGGGAGTTGGGTTGTCATGGGTGTACATGGAGGACGACATAGAGTTAGTGTTGAGACCATTTTGGGTATTTTGAAATTTTTCTTCATTTTGGGTTTTGTTCACTTTTGAACTTGTTTCATGACATAACATATTTGCTGTTGGACATGGTTGTACCCCGTATTGGGGATTGATGTTTATGAATTCTCTTGTATTTATGGTTATTATTCCACTATGTAGTTTAACTTTTGTTGTGTCTTACTCTGATAAAATGGGCTATAGTCTCCCAATTGACCCTTTTGGACCCCGCTCCTAGTCAAAAAAAAACATTGGCATATGAAGAGGAGTGTTTAAGGTAATGTAACCACATGGATTGGTGCATCAGTTTAGTGGATTCTGGGTAGGGTATGTTACAACCACCCTATTCCCATATATTTAAATTATGTTCATTTCTAATTCAATGTATTGAAGGTGAAACTATTAATCAGGGGATACATGAATTTTAAAAAATATTCAAACATATTAGTTTTAAAATATGTTCATCAACGAGAACTATCGATGTCATGTTTTATTTTTACATCATATCATGTAATCTCATAATATTTTCAGAGTTTATTATTGAAAAATTCAACATTTATGTAGAAATATTGACTGCATCTCTTGAAGGGAGAATGTAAGATCAGCCACTAGATATTTATTTCTGTGTTGATATATTATGAATATCATTTGTTTTGGTGATGTTTGAATCTCATAAATCTAAAAGAAAAATATATGGAAAATGAATCATATCATTATTTAGGTATATTAATAAAATTAAATTATATTGATGATAAAAAATTCATCAATACTAAAAGGAATTTAATTATAATATAGTTGTAAAAGTGAACGTAAATTTTAAAGTGTAAATACATTCTTTTATTTGAATATTTTCTTTATGTTTGATAATATTTATGCATTGGATTAGTTTAAAATATTGCGAAAATATTTATAATGCTATTTTAGAGATTAGTATCACATGGAAGACAATATGTATGATAAAATAAAATGATAAAGAAGGTGATTTTTTATAATGAACACAACTCATAAATCTCCATCCACCCAAGACGAACAATTATGTATCAAGATGTCTAAGAGAACTATTGGTACAATTATGACAACCATTTTCATTATTACACATTAATAAATGAATTATTACATAATATTACACTTATTAAACTGTATAAGATCAATAATTATTATCAAATTTGTAATTTTGATACAAGGAATAACACCTTGAACATGGGATATAACAACATTATTGAAGACATACATAATACACTTCTAAAATAATATGGATTAAAATATAGAACGATATAACCTGGGGACACACATTAGAAAGAGGGTAGATATAAATCCTAGTAATATAATAAATATTTTATATGGTCATACATATCATATAATATTAATATAAATTATAATTAAAGGGTAAATGAATAATAAAGCATGATATAACATTATAATATTAAAACAAAATGAGAAATGGGGAAAAAACTAACAACACAATATCATAGACATAGTTTGTTGATAAAATCCAAGAAATCATGATGGAAAAAATCCAATAAATGAATTAGTTTCTTTCTCTATTTCAACATGACATTGCATGAGACTAAATACTACCCAATTCATTGGTGCTCTATACAATTCTGAGCTAAGTATTCAGTTTCATTTCATTCTCATTATTATGTGTGCCACATAGATCAAACAAAAATGATTCATTCAGAATAATATTTTGTTCCACAATTAATTAATGTGGAATAAATATGTGTATGTTTTTTAAAATATATATAGGTGTATAATGTTTAATACCCTTGATATGGAATGGTCATGGTTTTCACTAAACAATTGTTTTGGGTTGGAAAATTGCTGTAAAATTTCCACAGCATAACATGGTCAAATAAAAATTTATAAAATATGTTTTTGAGAGTGAAAGTGGTCTCTCACAATTTTTAAATAAATAGGAAATTATGGGATATAAAAAATTAGATATCCCATCAGAATTAATTGTTAATAAAAGATATAAGATAAATAAAATACTTGAATAAAGAGGAGAAAGGAAAAGATCCCCTACTTGATTGTGTGACTCCAAAAAATTTGGAGGAGCATATTAAGAGATTCATGGAAAATTAAAAATAATCTAGAGAGGGTAGAGGGAGAGTAAGGAAGTTCTCCAAGAATTCTGAGTCAAATGTAGTGGTAGACTGTTTGGTTTTATATACTAAATGTGTGGGGAATTCATTATCATTTCTTAAACAAAGGTGTTGGACTATATATAATAAATCAATCATCGAAAAAAAACATATCATATATTTTTCCCTTGGATTCTACAAAATGGGAGTTTTGTCCATTATTTTAAATGTTATGTGTCTGGACATAATAAACTAATATCCATGATGGTGTAGAATAGAGTCAGACTCTAAAGAAATTTTTTTCAACACCTTGAAATATATTAACAGTTTGATGGGTTCATAAATGATTTATAAAATTAATAAAATAAAAATAAAATCCCATTATATTAAATATAAAAACATATATTTTATATTTTATACCATTTATATTATTTATTACATCACTATTGGGTCATTTGGATCTTATAATACAAAGTGTATATTTATACAGTATTTGATATTTTTTCCCAAAAATTCGATTTTCTCTATAATTTATAAAAAATAAATCACTGGAATATTCTTGAATAATGATTGAAAATTTTATTTTCATTTTATCATACTATTTTTCTAATTTTGTTTGCATTATATATTTAAAAAATATGGCATGTATTGAGAAATTTTTGGTTTTTTCAAAATGATTGTTTTCAAACCCTTATTTAAATTACATATTAATTCATATAAATTATATGAAAATTTATATATATTAAAAATAATTACATAAGTTTACATATTAAAAATAAATTATATTTTAAAAAAAAATTAATTCATCAAAATAAATTCCCTAATTTAGTTTTAATTTTTCATAAAAATACAATTTCTATTTATGGTATCAAAATTAAAATCATTTATAAATGTCACGACCCGTCCCCCGGGGCCCATTTCATCACTACCCAAATCCCACCTTTAATAGGCCAGGGATTGGACACTAGAACATAAAGGCATAATCCCTAAAACTAATAAGGTATTGCCTTTATTACCTATAAACACACACATACCATGCATGTACTAATATTCGAACACAAGTAAACTGTAATGAAAAAAGCGTGTTGAATGTAAAAGGGGTCAGAATAAAAGTCCTACAATAAAGGAACAAGTAAAACTAAAATAGAATACCACTAAAGAAAAATAAAAGGGGCTACCAGGTTGTCCTTTGAGGTTCATAGCTTAAGATAAGTACATATTGCCTGCTCAACACTCCACGTCCACCCATTTCCACAGCGTAATGACACGTTTTATGGTCCACCTCCGGACGCCGACTAGTCCTGTTACCCTCAGCATCGAACAATGTTTTTCATCATCTACACAAAACACAAATGGTGTGGGCATAGCCCATGCTAGGTTGAGTAAAACGATACTCAGTAGGGAGGATGAGACCCTCATGGTCTCCCAAAGTCCCTAAACAATAAAATAGAAAGCATGAAATCAATTGACAACCCTATGTAGGTATATGCCCATATTTATACCTAAGTTATCATGTATACCCATCTAAATAATGAAGGAATGCAGGTTTCAACTCAAAAGCTCCAAAATCAACTGTTAAACAAAAGAATGATTACCACAATGGTAGTTACCACATGGTATAGACTTATCTCACACTAGGTATATCTTGGAAAAAATAGTATATAATATTAGAAATTACTACTGAATCATCTTAATATGTTAAGAGGAAGAACCATGAAGGATCATTGTACATCGTGAGACCCACATAGGACCCTAGTACACAACCAGTATATTGTCAGACCTACCGAAGATCCTAGTACATCTCTAGTATGTCTTCAGACCCACACATGATCCTAGTACTGCTCTAGTACATCATTAGACACACAGAGGATCCAAGTACATCTCCAGTACATTATCAAACCCACACATGATCCTAGTAGAACTCCAGTACGTCTTCAACCACACAAAACATACTAGTACATATCAAGTACATCTTCAAACCCACACATGATCCAAGTACATCACCAGTACGTTGTTAAACCCACACAAGATCCTAGTACATCTCCAGTACACCGTCACACCCACATATTAACCTAGTACATCTCTAGTACGTCATTAGAACCACATAGGATCCTAGTATATCTCCATTACATCGTCTGACCCCCACAGGATCTTAGTACATCTCCAGTACGTCATCAGAAACATATAGGATCTGAGTACCTCTCCAGTATGCCGTCAGACCCAGACAGGATCCCATTACATATCCAGTACGTAGTCAGACCCACACATGATCCCAGTAAACCTTCAGAACGTCGTCAGACCCACACATGATCCTAGTACATCTCCAGTAAGTCGTCATATCCACACTAGATTCTAGTACATCACTATCGGGGTATAAAAAATAGATCCTCTCATTCCAAGGATTCTCCCAACAAATACAATTCGTCAAACGGACGCTCGGTGTGAAAGTTATGGCCAAAAGAGCCTATGGTCCGAAAATGGTCTGGGTCCAGTCTGACCCGGTCGGACTGACCCGCTAGGGTCCAGCCTGGACTACTGGGAATCTCGGCCCACACTGAGTGGTCCGGCACACTAGGCATCCCTTCTTGGGAAACTGCCCGCCGCTGGTGGCGTAGTGCCATAGATTTTGAAGGTAGCGCAGGGCTGCAGAGGCCATATGCGGCACAGGGTTGGGGAGGCAACGAGGGCCACAGAGCGGTGCATGGTGGCGCAAAGGCCGCAATCCTATGGGGTGGCCGGGGTGTGGTGCAGAAGCTGTGGTGTGGCGGTTTGCTGTATTAGTCTGGATGGCCACCCATCTTCTCCATGTGGCGTGGTCATGCGTCGCGCCTTCACTGATATCCAGTTCAACTGACCACTCTTTTTTCATCCCTGTGGCACAAAGCCTCCATCTTCCATCCTAAATAATATACCATTCATGATGAACAACAGACGGGTCGGACCATGTTTGTTTGGCCCGCACCCTCAGTGTTAGAGCAGTAGAAAGCGACTCAAAGTGGATGATTCAATTTGAGGGTAAAAATTAACATTGATCAAATTTAAACACACACCTACCTCGTTTTTTGTTGATTTAGATGATGATGGAAGGATGACCATTGATTGAAAATGTACCACATTGTAGGATGTCTCGAGGAAGACATCGAAGATGTTGGAGAATGTCAGAGTTATTCATTGGAAAATCGTTCTTTGATGGAGAAGAATAATTCCTCCATGGTTCTCCTCTTCCAATCCATTATCCCATTCCCACCAAAAAATAAATGTATCCAATATGTTGTGTTTCATAAATTTAATTGATGGCACAAAATTAAATTGGCGTCATTAATTAAAATGTGGTTGGAACCATTAATTTTGGAGGATACCAAAGGTTATCTCCCATTAAATGGAAGTTCAAGAGTTATATCCATATTAAAGATGGAGTTTAGGGGGTTTGGGTGGTTTCGACCCTTAAATTCAAAATGCGCGGTTTTGGGCTCCGTGTTCCCCATCTCCATAACCCAAGTCGATGGTTTTGAAGAATAAAAATAAAATGGTAAAATAATAATATTTTTATTTTCCCACAAAAAGTGAAAAATTAATTTTCACCCTCGACCTACTACAGTCGAGCGGAAGGCCTCCCTATAATAATATCAGTGTTGCGAGTTCAACGGTGCCCCACGATTTCATTTTCGAGCACCGGTTCAAAATATAAAAAATCATGATTGTAAGTTTATTGAACACACACACAAAAAAGGTTATAAATTCATTCCGAACAATCCGGGCCTTGGAATCACATGCCATTAATTTTTGTGGACTCATAAAATGCACATATATTTAAAAAAATACATGTAATTTCTGAGTCTTTACATTCTCCCCCCTCTGGTATTTATTCCACCAAAATCCAAATCAAACGTTTAAGAAAAAAATTGGTGGTACTGAGCACATATACGAGCCTCCCGCACCCATGTGATGTCCTAGAGATTCCCGTACTGGATGAAAACACACACTAGAGGTATCGACAACCCAAAATGTACCCAATCCGGTCGATCCACATTCTCTATAAGAACCTATATAAACATCACCCCATCATCGACTTCCAACTCGCCATGGTCAAAGATGTGAGAAGGGTCATGTACATCTCTTCTCTGCGGGGATACGTCAAAGATTTCATGCACCTGTTACTACTGCGGGGTATGTTCGAGGTGGTAAGACACCTCGCCAACTCTATTGAGGACATGGAAGGGTCCAATTACTTTAGAGATAACTTGTCGTTTGGTCCAAATATTCACAAACATCATCGAGGGGAGACCCATTGAAAGACACGGTCACCATCCTTGAACTCTAGAGGTCTTCGTCTCCTATAGACAAAAGATTTCTACCTCCTCTCTATAGTGTTCATCCCCTCCTAGATGATCTCTACATTCTTTATGGTAGCTCGTACCATCTCTGGTCCCACTAAGGCTAACTCCCCTGGATCAGTCCAGCACAAAGGTGATCTGTAAGGTTTCCCGTAAAACACCACAATGGGTGCCATCCCAATGGTGGAGTGATAGTTGTTGTTTTATGAAAACTCCACCACATGAATGTGATCCTCCCTGCTACAACTGAAGTCGAGGAAACAAGCATGCCGCATGTCCTTAAGAGTCTGAACGGTCCACTCAGTCCAGCCTTCTGTCTATGGATTGAAGGCAGTTCTCAAATGAAGATGCATCCCTAAAGCCTCCTGCAAACCCTTCCATAGCCAGAAGTGAATGTTTAATAACGATCAGATAAAATCATCGATGGTACTACATGTAGCCGCACAATATCCTACACATAGAGGCATCCCATGATCTCTATTTAACCCTGCACTCTAATCAATAGTAAGTGGGCCGATATTGTATGTCTGTCGACAATCACCCAGTTATATTCATGACCTCTAGTTGTGCATGGAAGTCCTGTCATGAAGTCAATTGATATCCTATCCCACATCCACTTTGGGACATCTAAATGCTAAACCAAGCATGTTGGTATCTGATTCTCAGCCATCACTTGATGAGAACTGAACACCGAGAGTCACACTCTACTACTACATTCTTCATTCCCATCTACCATTGATGTCGTTGAAGATCCTAGTCCATTGTTCCCACTCCTAGACATAACGATTCTTGGTATGTGTGTAACTCTCTCAAAACATCATCTGGAATTGACATTGGGGCCTTGGTACTTCCTCTAAAGTGGACGACGTGCTTCCCACATTCAAAAAATCCATCAGGTAACTATCCTATGGATATTTGAGCACATTGTGCCATACTGTCAGTGTTCCTATCATGTGGCTCCCTGACTCACTGATGAAGTGAGGGAGTGACTATAAGAGACTGAAGAAAAGTTGCTCCATCCCGGTCCACAAATGATAACTGAAAAGTGGCATGATTCTCCATCGCCTCACCTAGAAATTATATACGAGATATTATTCTATTTGCATCTACTACAACATTTCCATTCCCAGTAGTATAGACTATCTCAATGTAATAGTCCTTGAGGAACTCAAGCCAACGTCGATGTCGTTGTTTCATGTCCTTCTGTGAGAATATATACCTGATAATATTATGATCTGAGTAGATTGTAAAATTCATGCCCATTAAGTAAGGTCGCCACATCTACATGGATAAGACCATAACCACCTACTCCAGGTCATGGGTAGCTTAGTTCTGCACATGTTATCTTAGCTGTCGAGAACTATATGTGATCACTACCCACTCCTGCATCGGGACACATCTAAGACATGTCCCTGATGCGTTACAGTAGACTATATACCCTACACCCTCATACGAAAGCCTCTAGATGTGGAAACTAGTCAGCCTCTCCCTCCGCTCTTGAAATCATCGTTGGCATGTCTCCGACCAAACGAAGGGTTCCCACTTCTTTGTCGACACTGATAGTGGTGCTGGAAATCTATAGAAATATAGCACAAATCTCCGGTAGTATTCGTCCATACCAAAGAAACTCCGTACCTATGTCACAATCCTGTGTGGATGTAACACCCCAAGATTTCTTAGTGTGTTATTTCAACAAAATAATTCAATAACTTGCACTACACGCAACACCGAGTTAAAGCGCACCATGACTTACCAAACTAGCCGTTATGAATAGTAATACCTACTTTTTGAAAATTTATAAATTCTATCTCTCAAAATGGACTTTATTTTTGGTTTCAGAATATCATAATTATCCTAGGGTGAAATTTTGGTACTTTTCGGATAACTTTAATATTTTGATGAATAGTGAAAATTAATAAATTATAATTAAAAACAACTTTTTTAATAAAAATAATTAAATGTGATAAATTATATTATTGTGTGGATTTAAAGTATAATTATAATATATTTTTACCATTTTATCCAATGGTGTTCATTAGAATTAATATCACTTTGAAATTAGACCTAAACAATTGTCAATCTTTTGATATATATTGTTTCTTAAAAACACACTATTTTTTGTGACAACGGGAATTAATTATAAAATTAATTAATGCAAATTATATGTTTAGAATTTTGTACAATAGACATCATTTTTGAATTCGGAATATCAATTATAGCTTAGGGTGAAATTTTGGCGTTGTTATGAAAAACTTCAATTTTTGATGAATAGTGAAACTACTAAGTGGTAGTTAAAAAAATTGAATTTTTCATAAAACATAATTTTACCGCTTCTGTGAATGGAATTTCAAAAATCCGAGACACACGGTTAATATCAAGAAGTAAAATGTGGTTCAGTGAGATGAAAATAATTTTTCATTAATAGTAACTTTTTACTTTTATTTACCACGGTTAAGAGTAAAATAGGGTAATTAAGGGTAAAAATGATATTAATATTACCCTAACACATGTCCTAATTATATTGGACAAGTGTATCTCGACCAAAAACAACCTGAGGAATAAAATATTATCATTTAGGTCCACTTGGATTAGATTAGGACATTTATTATTATTTAATTCAAAGAAGTGTTAAAAGAGTTAAAATCAATGTTTATTTGCTAAAACATTTTTAATACAGGGTTATACATAAGATAAATTCGATTTTAAATATTCATTAGAAAGCTAATACGATTTACTACATAATTATATTTTATTTATAATTTTTTTACATTAAATAATTTAATTTAATTATGACACAATGATGAGGCAGTAATTACCATAATAGTGAAAAATTAAAATAATTGATATTATAAATACCAAAATAAATATAATTTGAGACTTTTAATGAATTAAATTACTTTTATAGGATAATATGACATATTAGGATTGATTTAATTTACTTTTTTCTAAGTAATAATTCTGTTATGAGTTTCACAAAAATCTACTATTGAATAGTAGCAAAATTGACATAAAGTGTTTTTAAAACAAATATTATATTATTAATTGATATTAAATTCATAAAAATCTAAGGATCGGCCAAGATACATATATCATGATATTTGTATCATTAATTGACCACTTGGGGGTCTCTTGGATGTATATACTATGTTAATTAACTATATAATATAAAAATACAAAGTGACATGGAAAATGTAAAAATAATTAACTAAGAGTTAAAACAAAAAGATAAAGTTAATATAATGACCCAAACCTGTCTAAATTATATTGTTTGAATGGTTTGGAGACCTATCCCCACCTTAAACTTTAAATAATCAGCTTTGGAGCCATTATAAACCGAATAAGAATTTATTATAAATTAATATTTCTAGCTTTTCCAAAGGTGCTCCTCACCCCTCTTATAAAAGGGCACTCCCCCTTCTCATTACTTCACACCTTCAAAGCCTTTTGGATTGGCCAAACTCGGCCCAAATACTCTCTAAACATCCCTCACTTAATCCTAGAGTGATTCCTTTAGTCATAAAGCCAACTTAAGGAGCCCCTTTGATCATATCAAAAGGAAGAACCCGAAGAAGAGGTAACGATTTCACCACCCTTTTTCAAGCTCTTTTCTTCTTCCACTTTTTATTTCTTTGTTATTACCATTCTAAAATAATGAATCCAGTATCTCCTATATACTGTAATATTATTATAAATATGGTACCACCATATTCAGTATTCTATCCATCATTTGAATGACATGTCACCATATGTGCATACGTACGACTTACAGTCTCCACGTCATGGTGTAATTGTTATTCAATATATTATTATTTGGATGTGTCTAATAATGATATTTAATTCATGTAAATAATAAATATAACATGATAATTATTCTGTATATATGATATACCATCCAATTATATATTAATTTAATATCAAAAGAATGATATTTTCACTCGTGCGTACGTACGGATTACGATCTCCACGATATGATGAGATTCATTTCCAAGTTCACCAATCATCGACGATTATAAAAATATATATCACTAATAAGTATGTAATATATGACATGATAACGATACATGAGAGAGAGAGAGATATATATATATAAGGATTTAAGTACATACATATATCATATTAATTTACTTCCGTTCAATACTATATGAAAACAAAAACAGCGTTTATGCGTATGTACGGACTACCGTCTCCATAAATAGTGTCTTCCATTTCATATATATGTATATTATACATATTTATATTTTAAATATATATGATATATTTATCATGTTTTATATTCTGGATGTATTTAAATAATGATCTATGTGATACAACCAAGAGTGACAAGTTAAAACATGTACAATAAAGAAAGTGATTATTACCCAAAATTTTAACATAACATGGAAATTATTATTAAATGGGTAATATAAAGTCATAAATTAATCAGGTATGATATCATAAATATTATTGTGGTTCTGGTATAATTTAATAACATACTACAATCATCGTACAGGTGGTTAAACGTACCCTCGACTAAAGGAAAGTGCAAGGTAAGGGGTTTCATCTCACTCCTTATTCCCGTAAGATTCATGCCATATTACCACTATTAACTTTTGTGTGGTTTATGTACTGCCCATAATTATATTCTTTGTGTAATACACTTTAATTTACGTGTATTTACAAATTCATTGTATGATACCTCTTTCATGGGTTGTATGTTTCATAAGTCACCAAACTGGCAAGGGTTAATTTCACAATCTCTTTATTATCTGAGGTTGTTTTTACATAAGTATGTACTGGGACATATTTATTATCCATGTACATGTTTTATTAAAGAGTTTTAAAAGGGATTATTTTAAGGTACTTTTTACTAAAACATCATTTCAAAGGTTTTAAATATTTATTCTTCTAAATCTTTCTCATTAATGTCCATGTCTTCAAAATGGTTTTAAGGATTTATTTATATATACATGAGTGTTTTTTTAAAATGTTAATTCCATTCAAAAGTTTCAAAGTGGTATGGGTCACTTTGAATCAAAAATTTCTTTAAAGGACTTCTTTACTAAATTTTGTGACTTTTAAATGTTTTCATGAAAAAGGGGAATTTCTCTCAAAGAGTTTTACAAATAAATCTCTTCTATGTCAAAAAATTTTAATGGATTTTAAACTTGTTTTGAAGATGATTTATCATGATACAAATCTACGATATTGTGCTGATGGTTTTGTGATATATTTGATTGTGGATGTGTAATTTTTTTACCATTCATGGTTTATGGGTAAAGTATTGACATTTCTCATAGTAGTTTTAATACAAATTTTTATGTTATATTTCATCCTCTTCTTAAGATGAATATGTTGGACTAGTATGTTCTGGGTTGGGGACCGGTAAAAGTAATCCCTCCAGGTTGGTGTCCGGTTATTAGAGGCACTCCGGGTTGGTGTCCGGTTATTAGAGGCACTTCGGGTTGGTGTCCGGTTATTAGAGGCACTCCGGGTTGGTGTCCGGTTATTAGAGGAACTCTGGGTTAGTGTCCGGTTATTAGAGGCACTCCGGGTTGGTGTCCGGTTATTAGATGCACTCCGGGATGGGTTCCGGTTATAGTTATCCCCTAGGCCTTAGCACGAGGCCTTGATGAAGAAATTAATGTTCAGTATTATGCATTCCATCATTATAAAAGTGGTTGGTGATATTGCATGTGATTATTAGATTAGTAGAATATCCATGTGAATAAGTAAATGGAATTATTTCATTTTATTTCTGCCATATTATGCTGAAGTTCATGTTTACAAGGATTTTTTTTTAGTTTTATACATTTCCTTAAATGTTTATGCTTATTTTTGAAAGTTTCAGTTGTATTTCTTACCCTTACTGAGCATTTGAGCTCACCCCTTTCTATGTTTTATTTTCCCCTGGATTCCAAGAAGTGTAATGTGATTGATATGAAGGGTTAAGATAAAGGAATAATGGCATTCATAAATGACTATTTATGTTGTTTTGTATGTTATTAAGTGTAATGTATCATTCATGTATGCAATATATTTTCCAAGAATGCTAAACTGATCGGTTTTTCGGGACTTGGTTCCTTGTAATGATACCAATGTATTAAAATAATTCACCAACTCTGGGTCACTGGGGTCGAGGAATTACAGTTGGTATCAGAGGATGTTTAGAAATAACCCTGAAAACTATATTTAGATAAACTCGGATTGGAGCACATAGCCCTAAGATAGACTTTGAGGATTAGTATAGAAGAACTTCCTAGAATTTTGGTATTGTAGATATTTTGTGATTTTTCCAAGAAATACATCCCTGTCTGGATACGAGCAGCTAGAGGCGGCTCTGGCACAGACGTACCTAGGGGTAAAACCCAAAAATACTGCTTTGAGCTAGACTCGAACGGGAACTAGTGCATGACAACGGGCCTTGCTGCACTGTTGGTTACGACACTCCTGGGGGATATTCTTAGGATAACTCTCATTTTCATTACAAATCATTATGAAGGGTTTATGAGTATATAGTTTCTCAAAGAATTTTTTTTATGATTATGGATTATATCCATAAACTATTTAGCTTATGTTATGTGTTTTACAAGTTTGGGATTAGGTATTGTTATTCATAAACTGACCTAGTGTATGCCATTGTTTAAAAATGGCACCCAGTAGAAGGAATGAAAACTCCAGCAATGTACATGATCCAAAAAGAAAGAAGGATCATGTCTTTGATGGTCTTAAGACAGAATTTATAAGAGAAATAGTCTCCCATGTATTATCATCATAAGAATAATTAATATCATGTGTTGATAAGATAAGTAAAGAGTTTACTGAGTCCTATGGCTTTGAAGGGAAGCAAGAGAAGAAAAGGATGGAAGAGATAAAGATGTATAAAGGGAAGAGGGAAAAGAAGAAATTTCCCATATGTGATAACTGTGGGAAGAAACACCCTGGAACTTTCCTGAAAGGAATGAGAGGTTTTTATAAGTTTGGAGAAAAAGGGCACAAAGTACGTGACTGCAAGGGTAATAAAATGGTTTCAAATGTACAATGCTTCATTTGCAAGGAGTTTGGACACTACGCGAACCTATGTCTCAGTTATCAGACTATGCCGCAAACGATGTTATTGGATAGTAATAAAGTTATGATACTACCACAGATGAAGAGGAATGATTAGAGTTCTTATTTTGATTATGTAATTTGAGTTTTGTTTCAACAATGTACTTCTTATAATAATTATGGAGTATATAGGGATTGTACTGCAGTACTATTTCATTAAGGACTTGAGATTGTGTGGAACAAAGAAAAGTGACTCAATAGCAGGTTAAATTTTTGGAAAATATATGGTTAAGAGAAAGATAAACCATAATATGGTTCTGATACCGAGGTAGTGATTTTAGAATAATACATGATTGATATGGACAAATTATATTGGATATTCTTGACTACCATGAAACTGATTAATGATTTGTATATTCCATCATTGTTGGGGTTTAAAAAAATTTTGGATTGAAGTAGTATATCTATCATTCTTTAAGGAATAAAGGATCATCAATGTAATCAATATGGTTTTATGGTAATTCACGATTGTTGTAGTGTTTTAAAAGAATACACGATGAAGGTGTTCACATGTTATTACGCAGAAAAAAGGATCTTCATTTTTGGACTAAAGTATTTTGGATAGTTCTAGTTTGGATTATTTTTTGGATTTCCATAAAAGGACAACCCGGAGGTTGGGCGGAAACCCGTCCCGTCCAGAAAGGTCGCGAGACATGAACCCACAACCGGAGGGCGACAAGGGTGTATCACCTATCTCTGGCCCACATAATTTCCAGGATTATATAATGTAGTTTTTTTAAAAGATCTAGTAGATGAATTATAAATTCATTTTTTAACCCTACACGATTAGGATAAATAGATTATTTTTGAGTTGTATTATGTTTTGGGGTGAAAGATGAGTTTGTGGTAGAAATGTATTAATGTATAAAACTCTTTTTATAAAGTAAGTATATATCCTGATGATCTTATCCAATCTCATAAATAAATTCCTCAACATTAAGAAAAGGAACTTAGAACAAAAATGTTGTCCTATATGGTACCTTAAATCATCACTAATCTATGGCTTTGTGATTTTTTTCCTTTTCATATCCATGTTCTCTACCACTCTCCATTAGATAATTGATGGTTATATTTCTCTTCCATATCGATATTTTCATACATGGAACCCAAGTATGTGTTATTTTCAGAAATCTTCATACTTTCCACTCTTTATTTTAAATAGAGGCCTCATTAATTCATTTGTTGATGTGGGATTTCAACTAAGATATTTTGAAACGTCAAAAATGTGTTATCCTAATACCTTATTTTTTGTTGAACCAATGGTATTTTAAATCATCATAGATTGATGAATTTAAGGACCTCAATTCTAAACATGTTTTTCATTGATGACCTCAATCACTACCTATAAATATTTACGTTTTTCCTCTAATTATATGTCTCTAATTTCCACCAATGTTCTCCTAATCAAGATCATAATTTGGTGGTGACCCTTTCATTTCCCTTTTCCTCATATTAAGACTAAATTTTAGTAACCCAATTTCCGATGTGGGTTTTCCCAGAAAGATATTTTTTATTTTCAACCTTTTATTTTCGAATTTTTTTTTTCAAATTTGGAGGATGAAATTTATTGAAGAAGGATAGAATGTAACACCCTAAGATTTCATAGTGTGTTATTTCTTCAAAATAATTTAATAACTTGCACTACACGCAACACCGAGTTAAAGCGCACCATGACTTACCAAACTAGCCGTTATGAATAGTAATACCTACATTTTGAAATTTTATAAATTCTATCTCTCAAAATGGACTTATTTTTGGATTCGAAATATCAAAATTAGCCTAGGGTGAAATTTTGGTACTTTTCGGATAACTTTAATATTTTGATGAATACTGAAAATTACTAAATTTTAATTAAAAACAACTTCTTTAATCGAAATAATTAATAGTGATAAATTATATTATTGAATGGTTTTAAAGTATAATTAGAATATATTTTTACCATTTTATCCAATGGTGTTCATTAGAATTAATTTCACTTTGAAATTGGACCTAAATAATTGTCACTCTTTTGATATATATTGTTTCTTAAAAACAATATATCTTAGGGTGAAAGTGGGAATTAATTATAAAATTAATTAATGAAACTTATATGTTTAGAATTTTGTATAATAGAAATCGTTTTTGAATTCGGAATATTAATTATTGCTTAGGGTGAAATTTTGGCATTGTTAGGAAAAACTTCAATTTTTGATGAATAGTGAAACTACTAAGTGGTAGTTAAAAAAACTGATTTTTTCACAAAACATAATTTTACCGCTTCTGTGAATGGAATTTCGAAATTCCGAGAGACGGTTAATATCAACAATTAAAATGTGGTTCAATGAGATGAAAATAATTTTTGGTGAATAGTAACTTTTTATTTTTATTTACCACGGTTAAAAGTAAATAGGGTAATTAAGGGTAAAAATGATATTAATATTACCCTACCACATGTCCTAATTATATTGGCCAAGTTTATCTAGACCAAAAACATACCGAGGAATAAAATATTATCATTTAGGTCTACTTGGATTATATTAGGACATTTATTATTATTTAATTAAAAGAAGAGTTAAAAGAGTTAAAATCAATGATTATTTGCTAAAACATTTTTAATATAGGGTTTTACATAAGATAAATTCAATTGTAAATAATATTTAAAAAGCTAATACGATTTAATAAATAATTATAATTTATTTATAATTTTTAGACATTATATAATTTAATTTATTTATGACACAATGATGATGCAGTAAGTACTATAATAGTGACAAATTAAATTAATTGATATTATAAATACCCAAATAAATATAATTTCAGACTCTTAATGAATTACACAAATTTGCTAGGATAATATGACATATTAGGATTGATTTAATTGACTTTTTTTGTAGTAATTATTCTTTTATGAGTTTCACAAAAATCAACTATTGAATAGTGGAAAAATTGACATAAAAGAGTTTTAAAAACAAATATTTTATTATTAATTGACATGAAATTCCTAAAAATATAAGGTTCGTCCAAAAGACTTATATCATGATAGGTGTATCATTAATGGACCACTTGGGGGTCACTTGAATGTATCTAGTATGTTTATTAACTATATAATATAAAAATACAAAGTGACAGGGTAAATGTCAAACTAATTAACTAAGAGTTAAAACCAAAAGGTAGGGTTAATATAATGACCCGAACCTGTCTAAATTCTATTGGTTGAATGGTTTTCTACCTATCATAACCTTAACCTTTAAATAATCAGAATTGGATCCATTAGTAACCGAATATGAATTTATTACAAATTAATATTTCTAGCTTTTCCAAAGGTGCCCCTCACCCTTCTTATAAAAGGGAACTCACCATTCTCATTACTACACACCTTCAAATACTATTGGTTCGGCCACCCTATGCCCAAATACTCTCTCATAGTCCCTCAATGCATCCTATATGCCTTTATTTAGTCATAAAGACAACATAATAAGCCCTTTTGATCAAATCAAAAGGAAGAACCCGAAGAAGAGGTAATGATTTCACCACCCTTTTTCAAGTTCCTTTCTTCTTCCACTTTTTCTTTCTTTGTTATTACCATTCTAAAATAATGAATCCAATATATCCTATATACTGTAATATTATTATAATTATGGTTCAACCATATTCAGGATTCTATCCATCCTTTTAATGACATGTCACCTTACGTGCGTACATACGGCCTACCGTCTCCATGTCGTGGTGTAATTGTTTATCAATATATTATTATTTGGATGGGTATAATAATGATTTTTAATTCATGTAAATAATAAATATAACAAGATAATGATTATATATATATGAAATACCATCCAATTATATATTATTTTAATATCAAAAGAATGATATTTTCACTCGTGCGTACGTATGGATTACCGTCTCCACGACGCGATGAGATTCATTTCCAAGTTCACCATTCAGTGACGATTATAAAAATATATATTACTAATAAGTATGTAATATATGACATGATAACGATACATGAGAGAGAGAGAGATATATATATATATAAGGATTTATGTACTTACATATATCATATTCATTTACTTCCATTCAATACTATATGAAAACAGAAACATCGTTTATGCGTACGTATGGACTACTGTCTCCATAAATGGTGTTTTCCAATTTATATATATGTATATTATACATATTTATATTCTAAATATATATGATATATTTATCATGTTTTATAGTATGGATGTATTTAAATCAGGATCTATTTGATACAACCAAGAGTGACAAGTTAAAACATGTACAATAAAGAAAGTGATTATTACCCAAAATGTTAACATAACATGGAAATTATTATTAAATGGGTAATATAAAGTCATAAATGAATCAGGTATGATATCATAAATATTAATTTGGTTCTTTTATAATTTAATAACATACTACGATCTACGTACAGAAGGTTAAACCTACCCTTGACTAAAGGAAAGTGCAAGGTAAGGGGTTTTCATGTCACTCCTTATTCCCGTGAGATTCATGCCCTATTGCCACTATTACCTTTTGTGTGGTGTATGTACTGCCCATAATTATATTTTTTGTGTAATACACTTTAATTTATGTGTATTTACATATTCATTGTATGATACCTCTTTCATGGGTTGTATGTTTCGTATGTTACCAAACTAGTAAGGGTTAATTTCACAATCTCTTTATTATCCAAGGTTGTTTTTACATAAGTATCTACTGGCAAATATTTATTATCCATGTACATGTTTAATGAAAGAGTTTTCAAAGGGATTATTTTAAGTTATTTCTTACTAAAACATCATTTCATATGTTTTAAATATTTATTCTTCAAAATCATTCTCATTAATGTTCATATCTTCAAAATGGTTTTTAAGGATTTATTTATATGGACATGAATGTTTTTTTAAAATGTTAATTCTTTTCAAAAGTTTCAAAGTGGTATGGGAAAGTTTGATTCAAAAATGGCTTTAAAGGGCTTCTTTTCAAAATTGTGTGACTTTTAAATGTTTTTATGAAAAAGGGGCATTTCTCTCAAAGAGTTTTACAAATAAATCTCTTCTATGTCAAAATATTTTAATGGATTTTAAACTTGTTTTGAAGTTTATTTATCAAGATAAAAATTGACCATATTGTGTTAAATGTTTTGTGATACATTTGACTGTCGATGTGTTATTTTTATACCATTCATGGTTTATGGGTAATATATTGACATTTATCATGCTAGTTTTAATACAAATTTTTATGTTATATTTCATCCTCTTCTTAAGATGAATGTGTTGGACTAGTATGTTATGGTTTGGGGAACAGAAAAAGTAAGCCCTCTGGGTTGGTTTTCGGTTATTAGAGGCACTCCGGGTTGGTGTCCGGTTATTAGAGGCACTCCGGGTTGGTGTCTGGTTATTAGAGGCACTCCAGGTTGGTGTCTGGTTATTAGAGGCACTCTGGGTTGGTGTCCGGTTATTAGAGGCACTCTGGGTTGGTGTCCGGTTATTAGATGCACTCCGGGTTGGGTTTCGGTTATAGTTAGCCCCTAGGCCTTGGCACGAGGGCTTGATGACGAAATTAAAGTTCAATATTATGCATTCCATCATTATAAAAGTGTTTAGTGATATTTCATGTGATTATTCAATTAGTAGAATATCCATGTCAATAAGTAAATGGCATTATTTCAATTTATTTCTGCCATATTATGCTGAAGTTCAAGTTTACATGGATTTTTTTTAGTTTTATACATTGACTTAAATGTTTATTCTTATTTCGAAAAGTTTCTGTTGTATTGCGTACCCTTACTGAGCATTTGAGCTCACCCCTTTCTATGTTTTTTTCCCTAGGATTCTAAGAAGTGTAATGTGATTGATATGCAGGGTTAAGACAAGGGAATAATGGCATTAATAAAGGATTATTTATGTTGTTTTGTATGTTATGAAGTGTAATGTGACATTCATGTATGTAATCTATTTTCCAAGACTGCTAAACCGATCAGTTCTTCAGGACTTGGTTCCATGTAATCATGCCAATGCATTAAAATAATGCACCGACTCTGGGTCACTGGGGTCAGGGAGTTACAGTGGCTCTCATTCATTACTGCCTCAATCGTCGCTGGATCCACTGCAACTCCTGCATCCAAGATAAAATTTCCCATAATGTGAACATCTCATATCCAAAATTGTCACATCGAGAGCATACTATAGAGATAGTGATCTTGGTGGGGTACAGTACTAACTAAAAAAGATAGGCATGCTCCTCCTCAGTAGTCGACTAGATTAGAGTGTCATTGATGAAGAGACTACTAAGTAATCACGGTGTGTATGAATTATCTTGTTCAAGAGTACCATGAACACTGCTGGAGAGTTGTTCCCGCCAAATGGAATAACCAAGAACTCTTAATCGTTGTATTGACGTATTAAAGTTGCATTCTGCACATCCTCATCTCATACTCTTAGCTGGTGATAGCCTGATCTGAGATCCATCTTTGAGAACCACCATGTTCCCTTGAGATGATCAAAGAGGTCGTTAATCATCGAGACTGTCTACTTGTTGTTCACGGTCACTTGATTTAGGCACTGATAGTCAACACAAAGACTTAATATCACCTCTGCCTTCTTAGCAAACAAAATTGGGGCTGCTCGTGGACAAACACTAGGCTGAATGAATCCCTTCCCTTGTAAGTCCTCTAATTCTACCTACATCTCATGAAGCTCCACAGGAGCCATCCGATACATTGGTGTAGATATCGGTGTCGTCCCGGGGTACAAGTCAATGTAAAAGTCCACCAATATAGGATAACACGGACACTCCACATCAACTGATCTTATGGTAAGGCTATCCAACTAGTTAGGGACTGGATGCACCCTCCTCCAGGTAAGTCCATCATGTGCTGAAAAGGCTCCCTCCTCACTAGTGAAGGTAAACCTTGTCCCTTCCCTGTGGACAGACAACACTTTGTGCCTAAGGCATTCAATTTGATCATGAAATGTAGATTACCAGTCCATAGCCAAGATGACATCCTAAGGCCTCGACGCCCCAACTAGGAGATCCATACCGAAGCCCTCGCCTCTTAGAGTTCGCTCACACTGCCGGAACCGGTGCGTAATTGTCGAATACACTCCAGTAAGAATCTATAGCTGTAAGGATCAAGCCAACAGGTCAATCGGAATCTCCGAGATCTGAACGATTGTAGTAGATATAAAAGAATGACTGGCAGCTATGTCTATAAGTACTGCTGCTAAGGTGAAATAGACACAGATCGTACCATGTATCATCTCTAGTGTGCAATGGTCATAGGCCTTAGCACCCTAGAGCTGAGCTCCCCCCTTTCCACCTAATCCATGTTGTTATGGTGGACCATCTAGTTGAGGTGGTGGTAAAACCACAAATCGTCGCTCACCGCCTGTTGCACAACTAGCTCATCTTCCATGTCTGCCTGCTCCCTACAGATCTCCTTTGTCGAACCACTTTCTCTGCCTAGGAGGTCCCTCGATCGTCCACTGATCATCCGTAAGATGGTTCAGACAGTCACGAGCCATGCGACCCTATCCACAACATGCATAACATTGCTTGCTACTCACATTAATGGCTCTATCTCGGGTTACCTGAACAACCGACCTTGAATCATGTTGTCATACACCTATAGGTCTAGTCCTATTAGACCACTATGAAATATATGTGCTAAAAACTGCATAAGACTCTTCTATGTGATGTCTGGTGGTAGGTATTACTGCTGGAGACTGCTCAGCAAGAAAACATTCCACTAAGAGGGCTCGATCTAACACTCCTTCCAGCTTCAGAATTCTGAGTGAGATCCTAAAAACCCTAATCTCCCACTAGTGTCCCTACTTAAAGGTTTAAGCCCTAATGAATGGGTCTCGAACCATATCAATGGAGTAGCGTGATAGGATGATGAACCTCACTGAGTACTGAGAAACAGTCATACCGACCTGCTGTAGATGAAGATGCTCATGAATGTGCACTGCGTGAAGAGTCGCTCGGACAAACTCTCCCTGAAACTGGCTCTCGAATTCTTCCCAGAGAAGCGTCACCTCGTCTTGAACCTGGAGCATTATGCTCCACCATCTGCATGTTTCTTCCTATTGAATACCAGCGATATGGATCACTATGAGATCAGTTGGTGTCCCTAACAGTCGAAAGACTCTCACCACAGACTCCAACCAATCCTTAGCCGCATGTGGGTCCATCTCTCCCCTGAACCTGGGTGGCCTCTGGAATAGGAACTTGACAACGTGCTCAAGTGTTATTCACCCTATGTTGTTGGGGCTGGTGGCATCAGTTTCCCAACATGTAATGGTACCACTGGTGCCTCCACTGGTGCCTCTACTAGAATTTGGCTCTATCACAAGGCATCATCGCTCGGTGGGATATCAGTGCATACTAGACCCATAACTATAGCTAGATGTCTGTGCGGAGGCATCCTGAAAAGCAATAGGTATGCCACAATCAATAAGTTATACCTGGTGAGCTAACTCAAATATATCACAATTAAAACTCTTCAAAACACACACACAATCATTGTTCTCGTGCACTGAGTTATAAATAAGAAGTCGGAGTCCTAGTTTATGGACTTGTCAGCCATGGCACCAATAATGGATTCCCTAAACTGATAATCACACTGACAACACTTTACACTATTAAAATTAAAAAAATATCAAAGTCATATGTTCTATGGTATAACCCACACCCCTGATAACAAATTTTCACGACCCATCCCTAGGGGCCCGTTTTGTGAGCTCCCAAGCCCGCCTTCCATTGGTGAGGGGCTGTCGACTAGCACTGAATGGAGTATTCCCAATAACTGGGATGGCATTGGATTTATATCCAGTAAACACACACAAGAAATAACCCAACTATATTCGAACACAAGAAATCTATATAGAAAAA
The DNA here is from genome assembly GCA_963277665.1 of Viscum album. Taxonomy (NCBI): domain Eukaryota; kingdom Viridiplantae; phylum Streptophyta; class Magnoliopsida; order Santalales; family Viscaceae; genus Viscum; species Viscum album. The sequence continues at coordinate 1,668,040,022 of OY728137.1, forward strand.
AGAGCACTAAAAGTAAAAGGGGCTGGAATACAAGCACAACTGTAATGGTACAAGTACAACTGAAATATAATACAATTGAAGAAAAATTAAGGTAGCTACATGGTCATTATCCTAGGTTCTTATCTTATGGGTAGATATAGATCACCTCCTCATCACTCCATGTCCGCATATATTCTCTACGTCCGACATGTCGTATGGTCTACCTCTGGGCCCCATCTAGACATGGTAACCTCATCCTCGATCAGCGTTGTCTGTCATCTGCACCATACAAAATAAGGTTTAGGCATAGACCATATTGGGGTGAGTATAAAGACTCTCATTAGCGACCCCAAGACCCTCAAGGGCTCACAAAATTCAGAAAGGATAAACCAAAAAGCATGAAATGAACTGACAACCACACTAAGGTATATGCCCACACATATACTATAACGCCTCGTCCCTAGAAGCCCAGAGTCAGTTCATTATTAGGTAACATGGCCATGATCATAAAATATCAAATCTTTAAAGGCTGATTAGTTAAGTTGCTTTGAAAGTACTAGATACATTCATAAGGGTAACATTACGTCCTAAACTGGCAAAATAAATCAACATTGTTCCCATAGAAAACACTAAGATCCCATAGACTATCCCTAAAAGTAAGTCATAATATACTTATTTGCATCCTGGAAAAAATAAAAGATAGAAAGGGTTGAGCTCAGATGCTCAGTATGGAGAACATTATAGTGGAAACGTTCATAAATAAGAAAAAATATTTAATGAAGTGTATAAGACTTAATCAAAATCCTTTTAAACAAGAAAATGTGCATGATATGGAAAAGATAAAATCAAATAATTCCATTTACATATTCACATGGATATTCTAATAGTTGAATAATAACATGCAATATCAATAACCACATTCATAATGATGGAATACATAATTCCAGACTTCCATGACCACATATTCAAGGAATTCTTCAAACAAGAAAAATAATATTTTTTAAGGCCTTTTGTCAAGTCACTAGTTTGTCTCATGAGACCTACTGATGCATCAAGGAGAAATAGAGGGCTCTTCATGTCACTTACTAGGTCCAATCCATTCCTCATATGAAATGTTTGAAATGTAAGATAAAAATCATATTTAAAACTAGCATACGAAATGTCAATACTTTATCCACAAACCATGAATTGTATAAAAATAGCTCATCCACAGTCAAAAATAACTCATTCATTACAATAAAAAAGATTGTATTATAACAGATTAACCTTAATCGAGAATAATTATGGATACAAACATAGATGAAAATAATCATCAAAACTATTTGAGGGAAATATCCCCTTTTTCTTGATTACAATTAAAACTAACATTATTTGTCAGGAAGGTGTTTAAAAATAGAATTTTGAATTCAATTCAACCATAAATCATTGAAACATTTAAAAGGATTTTAGTTTTAAAAAAATAAATTAAATATTAATAAAATGATAAAACCATTTTTATGAAATGGAATTTTTTGACGAAGATTTTGAAGAATAAATTTTTAAAACATTTAAAATAGTAATTTGGATAGAGTTACTTTACAAATGAGAGTCTCTTGAATACAGACCATTGAGGTAATAAAATCTTTATAATACAATGAAAATAAAGGATTTCACTATATACTATGTCAAAGGACAGTATATACACCATATAAAAGTTAATTTATGGAAAACAACAAAGGAGTGTCAAAGGAATGTAAATTGAGATGAAATCATTTATAAAGACACTATCCTCAGATAAAAGATAAATCAATGACATAGTAATGTTTAAAAAATATAAATAAACTCAATATTATTGGATATTCAATGTAAATCAATCAGATGATATTTACACATATTCTTTTAAAAACAACACCAATGACTAGGATGTTTAACTCAATTAATGGTAATTGAGTTAAGATCAAGTTTATATGTATGACATGAGAAATTATCAATGGAATGATTATGTGTATCAAAATAATACCCACCAATATGGGAGTGAAAATTACTACATAATTAATAATTAGTGATTCTACACATAATCTTTTTATAAAATAATCAATGAATTATGCATAAATCCCACTAAGTGGAAATAGAAATTTGTAATTCCATTACTGATTTAGTAACTTACGAAACATACAACCCCTGAAAGAAGGATCATGAAATGAAGATGTAAATACTCATAAATTAATTTATATTAAACCAATAATACAATCATGGATAGTACATACGCGACAAAAAAAATAGTGCCAAATATTGAATGATTCTCATGAGAATAAAAAGTGAGATGAAAAACCCTTACTTGTAATCAATAGAGTCATATGAAAAAAGGTTAATAACCGAAAAACGAATCACAGAATACCATGAATATAACGAGAATAATTATTATATATATATATATATATATAATGGAAGTACACAATACACCACATGTAATAAATAAGTGGCGAACAATGGAAATCTCACAGAATTAAATGTGAGATAAAAATCGTTTACATTGTACTTTTCCCTTGGTCGAGGGAAGGTTAATATCCTGTATAATAGTGAAATAAATGTTATTAAATAGTAAAAGAGTAATATAAATTAATATGATATCATATATGTTCTTTTAACATTGCTTTGTTAATAATATCTTAGTATTATCGTCATTTTGGGTGTTAACATATTCGTTTTCCTTTATATTAATTGTTATGTGAGTCATATTTTTTATGGATGGGATTTATCTTATTCATATCCAGAATTATATAATGTCTAGAAAAATTATTTTTAATCATAAAATGAAATTTATACTTGAATGGATACGATGGGGAATGAATCTCATCACGTTTCGTGGAGACGGTAATCCATACGTACGCACGAGCGACAATATCATTATTTGGATAGTAAAATAATATATAATTGGATGGTATATCATATATACAGAGTAATTATCATGATATATTTATTATTTACATTAATTACACATCATTATTATTCCAGTCCAAGTAATAATGTATTGAATAACAATTACACCACGACGTGGAGACGGTAATCTGTATGTATGCATGTATGGTGAAAAGTCATTCGAAGGATGGATAAAATAATGAATTAGGTTGTAACATATTTATAATAACATAATATTATATAGACGATACTAGAGTTGTTTTTTAGATTGGAAATAAAAAATAAAGGAAAAGTGGAAAAAGAAAACAACCTGAAAGAGGGTGGTGAAATTATTACCTTTTTTTCGGGTTCTTTCTTTCAATTTGATCATGATGGATCATTAAGATGGCTTGTTGACCTAAGGAGTTATAGGATGAAGGTAGAACAATTTAGATGGTATTTGGGAAGTGTTTGGCCAAGCCAAATGGTTTTTAATGTGTGAATTAGAGGGAAGGGGGGTGCCCATTTATAAGAGGGGTGAGGGGAACCTTAGGAAAAGTTTGAAATAATATATTATAATAAAATAAGTTTCCATTTTTAATGGATCCAAAATGAATTATTTAAAGGATATGGTGATTATGGGTCGAAAACCACACAAAAAATCGGTTTTAGATAGTTTTGGGTTTCTGTATTAACTTTATCTTTTAGGTTTAACTCTTAGTTAAATATTTTGACATTTACCATGTCTCTTTATATTTTTATATTATATAGTTAATAAAATTACTATATACATGAAATCAAACATCAAGTGGTTAATAAATGATATACCTATAATTATATAAGTATTTACACCAAACCTTAGAATTTGAGGGATATAATATCAATTAAGAATTTAATATTTGTTATAAAAACGCGTTTATGTCAATTTTGACACTATTTGGTGTTTTGTTTTTTTAAATTCATAACAACATTATTACACAGAAAAAATCATCTATCCAACCCTAATATGTAATATTAACATATACAATTTTTGGAATGCATAAAAAGTCTCAAATTACATTTATTTGGATATTTATAGTATCAATTAGTTTAATATTTCATTAATTATGTAATTACTGCATCATCATTGTGTCATTAACTAATTAAATTTTATAATTTCTTAAAAATATAAATAAAATACCATTATGTAGAAAAAATTATTATTTTTATAATTAATATTTATAGTCGAATTTATCTTATGTGTATCCCTGTATTAAAAATGTTTTAGTTATTAAACATTGAATTTAACTCATTTAACTCTTCTTTTAATTAAATAATAATATATGTCCTAATCTAATACAAGTGGCCCAAAGCAGTTCATATTTTATTCCTAAGGTTTTTTTGATCGAATTACACTTATCCAATAGAATTAGTACACATGTTAAGGTAATAATAATAACATTTTTACCTTTAATTACCCTATTTACTTTTAATCGTGGTTAATAAAATTAAAAGGCTTCTATTAACAAAAAATTATTTATATCAAATTGAACCAAATTTACTCCTTGATATTAACCATGTATCTGAGATTTTCGAAATTCAACTCACAGAAGCGGTAAAATAATGTTTTATGTAAATTTTCAAATGCTCCTAGGAGGTGGGTAAAAAACAGTGAAAAGTTCAATAAAATTATTATATATCTAAAATTATTATAAACTGACTCCAATGAAATAAATTTAACATATATAGGTATTATGTATATATTTTGACCTAATATAAATTTATATAAAATAAATAATTATATAAATAAATATTCGTTTTTAAACTATAACTCAGTGTTTTTCTCTATTCATCAAAAATTAAATGTTATCAGAAACATAACAAAATTTCATCCTTGGAAAATTTTTATATTATGAAAAAAAAATGAATTTTATTTTACCAAATTCAAAACATATAAATTGAATTTATTAGTTTAAAATTAATTCCCATTGTCAAAACCAAAAAGCGTATTCTTATGAAATAATAACTACAAAAATATTGACATTTGTTTATGTCCAATTTCAAAGTGAAATGTCATCCAATGAACAACATTGGATTAAATGGTAAAAATATATTCTAATTATACATCCAAACCATTAATATTTATAGTTGAACACTAGAAATTATTTTGGTTAGAAAAGTTGTTTTTTGTTAAAATATATTAATTTTCATTATTCACCCAAATATGAACGTTATCAGAAAAACAAAAACAATCTATTGAAACTAAATTATTTTGTCCCGATCCAAAATAATATGTTTATTTAGTCAAATTGAATATATAAAAGTTGAAAATATTGGATTGAAAAATGGTTCGCCATTAAAAGGCGGTAAAATTTCATTTTTTTGTAAAATATTTCTTTTAATTGAAGAAAAATGAATTTGTCCTTACATTATGTATATGAAACTCATAATATGGATACTAAAATTATAAGGGTTATATAATTTTTAAAATTATGTTAATACTATTCATAATCGTTATTGAACGGCTAGTTTGGTATGTCCTGGTGCGCTTGAACTCGATGTTGCATGTAATGTACGTTATTGAATTACATTGAGGAAATAACGTACTATTAAATCATGGGGTGTTACATTCTTCCCTCATTCAATAAATTGAGTCCTCAAAATTTTTAGAATTGAACTTCAGAATATAATAGAAATTCCCACATCAGAAAAAGAGTCAATAAAACTATCACTTTGAATGAATGAAAGAGAAGTATAAAGGTCACCCAAGAAAACCCATATAGGGATCCCAGATAGGAAAACATGTATATGGAAGATATAATATGTCTCATGTTCTGATGGAGAGGGATAGAAAACATGATCAAGATGAAATTAATAACAAGAAAACCACACACTTTTAATGGGTCACACAGTCATTAGTTTCCTAGTTGGAAAAGTTAACGAAAAACATTTTTATTTATTGTAAGTTACATTTCATAAATATGTCGAATTTATTTATGAGATTGACTAATAACATAAAGATATATACTTACATTTTAATTAATGTTTCTTTATTTAATAAATTTATACCACTTACACATTTTTTTAAATGATGAGTATTCAAGAAGACTTGTTCACACCAGAAGAGCTAGAATAAACATCTAGAGAATCACATGATCCAGAAAGGATAAACAATATATTTACATTGTCTTTAGAGATTAATCAAAAACAAAATGTTTAGAATAATATCTAATGATCCCTCAAAAAGATATTCCTTTTGAGAAAGAAACACTAATCTTATTTTCTAAAATTAAACCAACAATACCCCAATTATAAATAAATACTATCAAATAAAAATTTTCACTTCAAATCCTTCAATATAATCCAAAATAATATTGAAACCCAAAAGTTAGAATAATTTGGTTATGTGGTCTTCCACATTAAATTTTATCTCTAAATGACATCAAGTACTCTTAAAGTCACATTTCTAAAAGTAATTAACCTAATAACGTATTCTCTATTACAGGTTAATCATTTCCATAAATAACCCAAATCACTCTAAATCCATAATTAAGACACAGTTAAAAATCCCCCATTACTCATTAAATGAAACCCCGTAGTAATCTATTTTCGTTGGGCAGATAGTGTTCCCAACAGATCGAAAGTCTTCCAAAATAACATTTATCAATTAATCAGCAAATCATTATCCTATACTAAGGGTATTCATTTGATAAGACATAAGATCCCAAATCAACTAATTACTCATTAATAAAATCATTTAGCAAATAATAATTAGTCACCATAACCAGGGCCTTTAGGTAATCATGTGGAAGGAAATAAATCCCAATCGCACTCTGGTTGTGGGTTCAATTCCCACAGCTTTTTCCGACGCAACGAGTTGTCACAGGGTCTGCGTGTTTTACTTTTTCAAAAACCATATTTTATAACATTTCCAAAATGAGATAAATTTTTCGAATAACCATAACATAATTTAACCACAAATTGTATCTCATACCTTGCATTTCCATCCAAAAAATATAATAACTTATAATTTCCTCAAACCCAATGACCATATAAAACCAAATGGTTATTTATAACTATATCCACTAGAGTAAAGATATTTATTCCTCTAATATCATTTTCACATGTCAAACTGTAGGGTTACAAATATAAGACAAAATTATTCCTATGTAATCCCATAAAAAAGGACCACTAATGCATTTAAACATTTCTCCAACCATATATTTCCATATAGCTTCTACTTTGACCAATAAAATATCCTATAGAATAGGGCGTTCACTCAGGTAATGGCCAGGTCCCAAAAGTTTACAGAAAATGGCAGTAAATTGATTCTTGGGACCATTTTTATTTTCGTTCATAATACTCTTCGTTTTTCCTCGGCAATTATTCTCTTTATGTCCATCTTTACCACATGTAAAAAATTTCATTGTTCCATTGAGATATATTCCTGGATGTATCCTTGCACATTTACCGCATGATTGAAATTGAGGATTCTATTCTTCATGGTCTCGACTGCTGTAGCTCTTACAATTCATCACCATTCTCTTTTTTGTTGAGTCCCAACATTGGTAAATATATATGTTGATGATCATATTTTTTAAAAACCGATGTGGCATGAACACGATATCTTTTATTCATATCAAAATTCCATTTTTTCTCATTTACACCACTGTTCACCCCTTGTACATAATTCTCATTGTTACTATGACTTCCTTGAAATCCATCCATTGACTAATACCATAAAACATTGTGTGAGTAACAGCAGTCATAAAATCATTTAGGGAATATCATGAAAACATATTTTCAATTTGAAGCACCTTAGGATTAACCAAGGTCCTTTATTCTCATCTTATATTAAAATAATTCTAATCGTTTCATAAAGAATGTATAAATTATCCTAAGCATATCCCATAGGAGTGTCGTAACCAAGAGTGTAGCAATGCCTGTGGTCATGCAACAGTTCCCGTTTGAGTATATCTCAAATAATTGTTTTCTTGTTTTACCCCTAGGTACATCTGTGCCAGAGCCACCTCTACCAGCTCTTATCCAGACATGGATGTATTTCTTGGAAAACTCACAAAATCACTACATTACCAAAATTTTAGGAAGTTCCTATATAATAATCTTCAATGTCGATCTTAGGGCTATGTGCTCTAATCATAGTTTATCTAAATCTAGTTTCCAAGGATTTTACTAAACTTCCTCTGATACCAAATGTATTTAACCGACCCCAGAATCCCAGAGTCGGTTCATTATTACGTATCACTAGAATGATCATAAATGATCAAGTCTCGAAAGGCCGATTAGTTTAGTATCCCTAGAATTACCCGATACATTCATAAGGTTTACATTAAATAATAAACTGTAAAACTACAACAACATTATTTCCATAGTCAACATTGAGATCCTATAGACTATCCCTATAGGTCAGTCATAATATACATCATTGCATACAGGGAAAAATAAAAAATATATAAGGGTGAGCTCAGATGCTCAGTAAGGATATCATTATAGCAAAAAATTTAATAAATAAGAATACACAATTAATGCATTGTATAAGACTAAAACAAAATTCTTTTCAACATCAACATCAGCATGAAATGGAAAATATAAAATCAAATAATTCCATTTAAATATTTACATGGATATTCTACTAGTCAAATAATCACATGAAATATCAATAGCCACATTCATAACGATGGAATGCAAAATGTCATATTTTCATAACCACAGAGTCAAGGCTTTTAGCCAAGACTACAAATATGATTTTGTCAAGGCCTTGTGCCAGGAAAACAGTTTGTCTCATGAGACCTACAAATGCATTGAGGAGCTATATCGGACTCCACCTATTACTTACTATGTCCAATTCATTCTTCATATGAAAATTTTAAAACATAACATATATTTTTTATTTAAAACTAGCATACAAAATGTAAATACTTTATCTACAAACCATGAATGGTATAAAAATAGAACATCCACATCCAAAAATAACTCATTCAATACAATATGAATGATTTCATTGTCAAAGATTAACCTCAATTGAGAATAATGAAGGATATTGACATAGATGAAAATAATAAAAAAAACTATTTGAGAGAAATATCCCCCTTTTTATTGAAAACATTTAAAAGTCAAACTATTTTTCAAATGTTGTTTAAATATAGAATTTTGAATCAAAGTTTCCCATACAACATTGAATCATTTAAAATGAATTTTTATTTTAAATTATTAATGTACATATAAATTAAACTTAAAAACCATTTTTAAAACATGCACATTAATGGGAACGATTTTGAAGAATAAATTTTTAAAACATTTAAACCTGTATTTTAGTTAGAGTTACTATCCAAAAGAGAGACACGTGAATAAAAAAATTGAGGTAATAAAAACGTTATAATACTATGAGATTATAGGATTTTATTCTATACTTTTTCATAGGAATATATGTACAACATATAAAAGTGAATTGATTCATAAGAACAAAGGAGTCTCAAAGGAATTTCAATTGAGATGAAATCCCTTATAAAGATAGTATCGTTAGGTAAAGGTTGAATCAATGACATTGCTATGTGTGAAAAATATAAATACACTCAATAAGATTCGATATTTAGTGTAAATAAATCAGAGGATATTCACACATATTCTTTTAAAAACAACACCAATGTCTTGGATGTTCAACTCAATGAATGGAAATCGAGTTAAGATCAGGTTTATATCAATGACATGAGAAATTATCAATGGAGTGATTATGTGAATCAAAAGTATATCCCCACAAAGGGGAGTGGAAATTACTACAAAAATAAGAAGTAATGATTCCACATGTAATCTTGGTGTAAAATAATCAATGAAGTATGTGTAAAGCCCACTGAGTGGAAATTGAAATTTGAAATTCCCTAACTAATTTGGTAACATATGAAACATACAGCACATGAAATAAGTATCATAGAATTAAGATGTAAAATATCATAAAATAAATTACATTACACTAAGAATACAATCCTGTATAGTATAAATGACACCCAAAAGGAAATAGTGGCAAATATAGCATGATTCTCACGGTAATAAAAAATGAGATGAAAAACCCTTACTTCCTCTCAATCAATGGAGTCTTATGACCATAAGTTAATATACAAAAAACTAATCACATAATACCATGAATATAAATTGAATCATGATTATATATATATATATATCAAATGCCAGTACACAATACACCAAATGTATTAAATATGTGGAGAACAATGGAAATATCACAGAATTAAATGTGAAATAATAAACCCCTTACTTTGTACTTTTTCCTTGGTCGAGGTTAGTTTAACATCATTTATAATGGAGAAATAATTGTTATTAAATTATAAAAGAATCATATATATTAATATGATATCATATATGATCATTTATCATTGCATTGTTAATAATATCTTAGTATTATCGTCGTTTCAGGTGTTAACATGTTCGTTTTCCTTTATATTCTTTGTTATGTGAGTCATATTTTTTATGGATGGGAATTATCTTATTCATATCTAGAATTATATTATGTCTCTAAAAATTATTTTTAATCATTAAATGAAATTTTGTCTTGAATGTATACGATGGGGAATTAATATAATTGTGTTTATTGGAGACAATAATCCATACATACGAACAAACAAAAATTTCATTCTTTTGATCATAATATAACATATAATTGGATGGTATATCATATATAAAGAATCATTTTCATGTTATATTTATTATTTAAATGGATTAAATATCAATATTATACCCATCCAAAAAATTATGTTTTGAATAACAATTACACCACAATGTGGAAACAGTAATCCTTACGTATGTACATATGGTGTCATGTCATTTGAAAGATATATAGAATAATGAATATGGATGTACCATATTTATAATAAAATTATAGTATTTATAAGATAATAATGTTATTATTTTAGAAGGGAAATAACAAATAATGAATAAGTGGATGAAGAAAAGTACTTGAATGATGGTGGTGAAATTATTACCTCTTCTTCGGGTTCTTTATTTTTGATTTGATCAAAAGGGGTCATTATGATGGATTTATAACCAAATGGGGGCCTCTACAATGGATTTAGGGTAGTTGAGAGGGTATTTGGGAAGGTTTTTGAGGAGCCAAATGACTTTGAAGTTGTGAATTAAAGAGAAGGGTTAGTTCCCTTTTATAAGAGGGGTGAGGGGAACCTTAGAAAAAAAAGAAGTATTATTTTATAATAAAATCATTTTCGGTTTATAATGGATCCAAAATGGATTATTTACATCTTAAGGTGGGGATGGGTCGAAAACCAATCTACCAACAGGTTTGAGACAGGTCTGGGACACTATATTAACTTTATCTGGTAGATTTAACTCTTTATTAAATATTTTGAAATTTACCATGTCTCTTTATATATTATATTGTATTCTTAATAAACATACTATATACTTTCAATAGAACCCAAAGTGGCTCATTAATGAAACACCTATCATTATATAAGTCTTTTGGTGGATCCTCTGTTTTTTAGGGTTCGAATATCAATTAATAATATAATATTTGTATTAAAAAATCTTTTATGTCAATTTTGACAGTATTTGGTATCTTGTTTTTGATAAATTCATAAAAACATTATTACTTCAAAAAACCCAATCAAACCGACCCTAATATTTAATATTAAAATATAAAATTATTTTAATTCATAAAAAGTCTAAAACTACATTCATTTGGATATATATAATATCAATTAGTTTAATATTTCAATTATTAGGTAATTGTTGCATAATCAAAGTGTCATTAATAAATTAAATTATTTATTGTATAAAAATTTTAAATAAAAAACCATTATGTAGGAAATATTTTTATATTTATATTGAGTATTTATAGTCGAATTTATCTAATGTGTAACTCTATATTAAAAATGATTTAGATATTGATCATAGATTTTAACTCTTTTAACACTTCATGGAATTAAATAATAATAAATATAGTAATGTAATCCAAGTGGACGAATGATGTTCATATTTTATTCCTAAGGTAATTTTTGGGCGAAAAATACTTATCAAATAGAATTAGGACATGTGTTAGGGTAATAATAATATCATTTTTACCTTTAATTACCCTATTTACTTTTAACAGTGGTAAATAAAAGTTAAAAGTTACTATTCGCCAAAAAAAATTTTTATTTTATTTAATCACATTTTACTCCTTGATATTAATCTTGTCTCTCAGATTTTAAAAATTCAATGCTCAGAAATGGTAAAATTAATTTTAATGTAAATTTGTAAATTCTCCTAGGAGGTGTGTCAAAGACAGTGTAAAGATCAATAATTTTTTTATATCTAAAAATATTATAAACTGACTCCAATATATTAAATTGAATATATATAGTTATTATGTATATATTTTCACCTAAATTAAATTTAAATAAAATAAATAATTATTTAAATAAAAATTCATTTTTAAACTATAAATCTGTGTTTTTCACTATTCATCAAAAATTAAAAGTTTTCAGAAAATACCAAAAATTCCCCCTAAGATAATTTTGATATTATGAATTCAAAAATGAGGACTATTTTACCAAATTAAAAACATTGAAATTTCATTTATTATTTTAGAATTAATTCACGTTGTCTAAACCAAAAAACGTATTTTTATGAAATAATAACTACCAAAAGATTTAATTTTTTTATGTCCAAATTTCAATGTGAAATTATATAAAATGACCAACATTGGATTAAATGGTAAAAATATAATCTAGTAATACGTCCAAACCATTCATATGCATAGTTTAACACTATAAATTATTTTGATTAAGAATGTTGTTTTCTGTTAAAATATATTATTTTTTACTATTCGCCCAAATATAAATGTTATCCGAAAAACACCAAATATTTATGGAAAATAAATTATTATGTATTGATCCCATAGAAGATATTTATTTTGACATTTTAAATATATAAATTTTTAAAAAATTGGATTTAAAAATGGTTCTCCATTAAAAGGTGGAATATTTTAATTTTTTGAAAAATACTTCTTTAATCTGAAAAAAATGAATTTGTCCTTACGTTGCGACTAATAAACTCATAATATTGAGTCGAAAATTATAAGGGTTATATAAAGACCAAAGTTTTGTTCATACTATTCATAAATGCTTTTGAACGGCTAGTTTGGAAAGTCGTGGTGCGCTTGAACTCGATGATGTGTGTAGTGCATGTTGTTGAATTACTTTGAAAAACTAACGTACTGTGAAATATTGAGGTGTTACATATACCTAAGTTATCAAGTATGCCCATCCCAATCATGAAGGAACATAGGTTCCAACTAAAAATCTCCATGATCAACTGTTCAAAAACGGAAGGATTACCATGAAGGTAAGTTCCACAAGGTACAAACTCAGCTCACACCAGGTATATCTTAGGAACAATAGTATATATGATGAGATGTATCTACATAATAATATTACTCTATTAATAGGATGACCAATGAAAGATCGTAGTACATCATCAGACCCACACAAGATCATAGTACTTAGCCACACATCGTCAGACAGACAAAGGATCCTAGTACATGTCCAGTATATCGTCAGACCCACAAAGGATTCTTGTATATCTGCAGTACATCATCAGACCCGCACATGATCTTCATATATCCCTCGTACGTCGTGATACCCACACAAGATACTAGTACATCTCCAGTACGTCGCCAGACCCCCACAAGATCCTAGTTCATCTCTAATACGACATCAGACCCACGCATGATTCTAATACATCTCCAATACGTCTTCAAATCCATAATGGATCCTAGTTCTTCTCCAGTACAAGTCAGAAACACATAGTATCCTAGTAGATCTCTAGTACTTTATCAGTCCCACACAGGATCGTAGTACATCTCAAGTACGTGTTCAGACTCACACATGATAGTAGTACATCTCTAGTACTTCGTCAGACCCACACAGGATCCTAGTACATCTCTGGTACATTGTCAGATCCATAGAGGATCCTAATACATCTCCAGTACGTGGTCAGACCCACACATGATCCTAGTACATCACCATTATGTGGTAAGACCCACACATGATCTTAGTACATGTCCAGTATTTAGTCAGACCCACATAGGATCCCAGTACATCTTCATTGGGGTATACCATCTAAACTGTCTCACTCCAATGTTTCTGACGCCATAAAAGGTTTGTCAAATGGATTCCTAGGGTGTTGGAGGCTGCTGGGGTCGTGGAGCGGTAGAGGCCGCAAGGGCCATGCAGTAACAGAGGCCATAGGTGCCACGACCGACGCGGTGCCACCGAGGCTGCGAGGACTATGGAGTGATAGAGGATATGAGGGTCGCCGAGCGGCATGAGGTGGCATGGAAGTCATGGTACGGTGGGGAATCCATGGTGTGGTGGGGAGACGACAGTGGGGCGGTCCTCTGTGATGGGTCGGATGGCGAGTCGTCCTCCCCGCACGGTGCGGTCGCACGCCGCGCCTTCTCCTGCGGTTTCTTTGTCCGGCTGCTATTCATTCGTCGGCGTGTTAAATATGAAGTTTTCCTTCAAACCATAATATTATTGTTCATGGAAAAATTTTCGCTACATTTTTTTAATACAAATGAATCAATTAACTTTTGAAAATATCTATTTACATTTTATTAAAATCAATTTTAAAATAAAATTCAAAATATTCTGAAACACCATGAGCCTATCCATGAAAATTCATTAAGAATTTCTTTGTATCGCTGAAGGGGATCCTCATACTATCAAATCTAGGGAGTCCAACCATGGTGACCTAGGAAAGATGTCACATGTGTCACTATAGGAATGCATTGATATTTATGAACTAAACTTTGAGTCCATATGTGGTATCATAGATAAGGGCCCATGTCTCCCTTAAGGCATGGTTCAACCAAATTTTCATTGGACCAATTTATGGGGTCACCCATATAGAAACTCTATCCCTCATCTAGAGGATAAATAGATAGCGCATGGTGAACCCTTCCTAGGCATAGCTGTTGTCCCTATCAGTATGTTTAATATGACAAATAAAATTTAAAAAAAAGGCAGGAGAGTCCATCCAAGGGGTCCTTATATCAGAACCCCTCATATCACCCCATCACAAATAAAAAATATATTAAAAAATAAATGAATTTGTAATAATCAACGAATGATAGGCCAATTCACATTTTTTTTATTTAGATATGTAAATAAATTATCATAAAAAATCCCATTTTAAAGGATCATTCAGGGCATTAGGAATATTTATTTATAAATTTTCCCATTGGTTTAATTCCACCAATTCATCTACGGCACAAATAGAGGGTTTAACAAATTACTCAACATGAAATTCACATTCCATTAATAACTCAAGGAAATATTACTAGGAAAATCTACCCCTCAAAAGAATATTGGAAATTAAAAAAATTGTGAGGAATGACAATAAATGTATAAATTTCTATCAATCCAATTTACATGATTAAATTTAATGTATTGAGTCATACAAAAAAGGTGGAATTCGCAAATGGTTATTAAACAATTTAAGGCATGAGAATTTGGCCTTTATTGGAGGGAACACCCAAAGGGGTGTCCAATGACCAATATAATGACCCATGGATTTTTTTCTCAAGAAGGATATGTCTCATAGGATCTGATGACCCATTTAAATTAATTTAATAATAAAGAACAATGCATTATTGAAAGGGTATTATATGTGGCACAATGACACATCATTTAAAAAATGATAGATCTAAATGAAAGAGCCAATACATCCTTCCTTCTACTAATGAGAGCTCAGACACCCTATATCAAGGCTTGATTTGGTATTGTATTGAATAAATCTAAGAAACCATCCATCACCTTTAAAATAGGCAAAAAATGATTCACACCTTTATAGAACAACGGGTGGTGGAGGAACCCTGAAATAGAAGAGTTTGGATCGAAGAGCCTCCTGTAATGGATTTGATGCTTATAACAATTAGAAAAATGAATTTAAAATGATGGACATCACTACATTACAAGGATGCGAGACAAATGACCCAGATATGGGGTACTACATAGAGAGAAGGAATCAAAAAAACTAAGGAAAAAATAATGAAACCGAAGACAATTTGTAATTTCACACCATTAATGAGGCACATATTTGGGAAACATGGTTGGCCAAACCATGCAACAATTGTGCGTATGCTAATAGTTTTGGGGAATGTTTCGTATGTTTTTGGCCACACTATTACAAAAACTTTCTCCAATCGTGTAATGAATTGTGCATAGGTACTACATATGGTCTAAAAATCATGATGTCTAGGAACATGGTTTGGATAAATAGTGTCTATTCCATGCACATTACACATTATCACCTGCTATTGTCATATGAATTTTTATTGGGGGTTTCATGGTTTTTGAAAAACTGTATTACCTAATAGATCCCTCAAAATTGAGGTTTTTAGGGTATGTCTCTCCTAGTACTTGATAGAGAACCTCAGTGACCTCTAGGTCCTTTTACACTGTGTAAAAACAATACATATATGTTTTGAAACATTTTAATTTTGTTCTTTTGTTTGGTTTAAAAAATAGCCTATCGAAAAAAATTTCATAAATCAAATTACCATGTCATTTCAACCATCACAGAAACATAGAAATCTATAACATCCCCACCTTTGAAACTCTTCTCCCTATGAATAGTTTGAATGAAAAATGATCATTAGTCAATATATATGGGTTATGCGGTTTTATTTGTAAGTAATTTTTTGTTTTTAATTCCCAATCCACATTTGATGGTCACCTTAACAAACAGTACAATAGTCATAAAACTCAACAAAAAGCTTGTTTCTGAGGTGAATCCACAAGAAAAATCATGACTGAGTTCAACAAACCATAGAAATAATCAATCCATAATATATTAAACACTCGAGACAATGGTTATTACACCCTATGTACCTTTATTTAAATGGAATACCTGAATCATGTTACCTCTACCATCATAATTTCCTTCAATAATGTCCCATATAATTATAATAACTATCACAACCTAAGACATAATCTTGTTGAATGGTAGTCTCCAGACCAAATGCATTTAAATTGAACATGGTGACAAATCCCTGAAAGTTGTGGTCGATATATAATTTTCTTCTATAATACCCAAAAAATGTAAAAAATAGGTTCTTCACTGATAACACATGGAAGAATATGTAGATATAAACAAGCACCATCTCTGGTCGACTACCGTCATGTCAGCCAACATAAAAACCAATGCATTTATAAATCGTTAACCAAGACCTCTAGCGAAAGTTTCCTCAATAAATTTTCTATAATGATCAGCAAATCCTGGATCATGCTCATTAGGATTCCTCTATCCGAAATTCTACTTATAGCATCATGCCTCTACATGAATTGGGGAAAATTACCCAACCTAACACATTGGTTTGTCTTATATAAAACACCCCCTAATCTTAACTATGATCTGTTGTAGCCTCATAATCATCAATAAGAGTATAAAAATCATATCCATGGAAAAACTGTGAACAATTCCTATAAAATAGATTTTGATACCAAGAAAAACATCCACATAAGAAGAAAACCAACTAAGTCCATATCATAAAACCATTTTGAAATCCAGTCAAAGGAAAAACATTTGGATTCCATGATTATCCCATGTAATTCATACTTGGGAATATAGGTATCACTCAGTACTAACCATTCCATTATGGAAAAAAATGCTTCTAGAGTGAAACACTAACCCAAACCAACCCAAAAGCCAAATATTTTTTAATAAAATAGTGTTTTATTTGACCAAAACTCTCTCAATGTACACAGATGTTTCCAATAGAGGTGACATGGTCATAAAATGGCAACAGTTCACTAATGGAATTTGAATGGTTTCCAAAGAGGACTCGAGAAACTACTGGTACCATGTGGGAGAGTTTCCTATTATGGTTTCTCCCCCATCCAATATAAATTTTAAAGGAGGAACTATCAAACCAATAATTGATGACTTCTTTAGGAAAAGTCTTCCTTTCACCCACTGATGCATTTAAAAACTGACCATGATACATTCACCGCTGAAGTAATTGTAGGATAACTCAAACATACCAATTTAATTAAATCTAGTAACAATTGGGTTTATCATTTAATTTTTACACATCCATCTACAATGGCATCATGATATATAGAATTATAAAAATAATCTATACATGCAAGCATGAAAAGAATTTTAGAATAAATGACCAATACCGTAGGTCATCCATGATTATGTTACTTAAATATGGAAGGGAAAATATTCAACACATCTATAAAGATGACCCCTATCTCATTATTTTCATAGTATTAAAAATAATATATTGAACATTATCTTAGAATTATGCTATATTAGATTCCCCTCAAACTCATGGGTGGATGCATTCATCATAAACATTGAAAAAGAACTATCTTGTGTGTCAAAAAACATGATTCTATTAGAATTCATCTTGACCGTTGGTAGGAATATGATAGTTTAATTCCTAGTTCATCCTAATATTGGGATAACCTAGTAACATACTCAACAAATCAAGGATCAAAAAAATTTTAGAACTAAACCTGTGTGTTACATAATTTTTCAACTCGATGGGTATTGTATATATCAATGTGTACTACCCAAAAATTAGAAGAGAAATTGGAATACCCTAGATAATACCCATAAAATTATAAGCTTTATTCATTCTAATATATGATGGCCCATACAAAAAACTAGCTTAAAATACCATTATCTCAAATGATTACAAAAAATACATACATCCTCTTACATGACCTAAGGGGAGAGGAATGTTTCCGAATACCTACTAGGTAGTTGACCATGAACAAGTAATGAATAATATATTGAAAGGCGAATAACATGATACTCAAACCCATAACAAAGATCAAGGAAAACATGACCATTCTCCTGAAAAAGGGTTTCATTTAATAACTAAGAGAGCTACTAGGGATGATAACAAAAAATTGGCACCAAATGTCAAAATAAAATTGTACATATAATGGAATTTCAGGTATAAGGGTGCTAAATACCTTAATCTAGTCCACTTAAATTAAAAAATCTTCACTATACCATTAGATCACACCAAATAGATTGCATTGGCCCTATGCCCATCATTCGATACATTGATAAAATGAAAAAATGTCCTATAAAAAATGCTCACATTTCTTTACTATGGAAACTCAATTCATGATTAACCTACCATTACCCAATGGATTATACTAATGACACAAAATTAGGTTCCATTTTAATCCATTACATTTAATCACAATAAAAATTTAATAATTTACATGTTTTAAAAAAATCTTATATGAAATTGAAATCCAAATTACTTTTTATTCATTAATCATGTATTGATTACCGTTCATTAATTAGTAAATTTAAAATAAAATTCATTTTTATGTTATGACAATGAAAGTGACCTTTGAGGGACCTGTTAAACTAGAATAGGTTCATTAGAATGTTACCTAATAGAAGTTGATTAATTATAGAAATGAAAAACTCCCAAACCAATCATCCCATAAGAAACATTCCCAACTGACCTACCTTGGTCCAGTTGTTTATTTTAGAAGTTAAGAAATTCATTTTAGATTAAAATTTAAAATATATTTCATTTAATCCATTTAAAAATATATTACGGTCATATAAAAAATTGTTTTCATTACATTTTATTCCACCTCATCAATCTATGAAGTGTCAATATAATTCCTAGACTGAGCTATAACTACTATTTAATCGAAGCCAATTTAGTTAAAAATGAATGATTTATCTAATTTTAAATTTATAAAAATTTTAAAATAAAATTATCATTGATCATATATAATGGTTCAGTTATATGGTTGGCTATATACAAATCCATAAAGTTCCCATACACATTACATCTAGCTATATGGATCCAATAAATCAAAACCAATTCACTTTTTCATTTCAAAATTATCATCTTTTTCATGTTCACAATAGCCTCTTGATATTTATAAAATAGTCCATAGATGATTCATGTGTACAGCTAACATTTTCCCATTTATAAGTTACCTATACACCATAAAACTATAAAATTGTTCTTGTTTAATCACATAAAATAACATTATCCCATGAAACCTTTTATTTTTTTAAACGAAACTAGAATATTATCAAAAGAAATAACTTTGAAGAAAATGCTATAAAGATAAAAAATGATACATAATTAAGAATTGTTTTGAAATTAAAAAACACATCATATAATCAGTTAATATTATTATGTAAAATAGTATAATAAATTAAACAAGATCATGAAATAACATTCTACACAAAAAAAATAAATATAACAATAATATAAAAAAATACAATTACATGCCATGCAATATGCGTTGGATGTGAATTTCAATATTTTGAAAATGATGCATGAAATTATATATTCATCTCATACCATAACAAGGAAAAATTTCATAAATTTAATAAATCTATTAGTGGTGTAAATTACTCCAATCAATATATGTGAATTCTCAACCATCTATTATATAAAACAACACGAACAACTGTCTCATCCATAGCCACATTAAATTTTTCACATTGGTGGGTTGTTCAGTCGAAGAAATGGATATTTACTATGTAATATCACAATAATAGACTCCTATATACTATCACAGAATAGAAAAACAATATAAAAACATAACCTCTATGATACAACTTTGTAAAGTCCCAACCTAACTAACTATTGAAACTATAGTCAAATTGGTCACCACATGGCCACATCAATTCTCTAGGTATACCTGAGTTTTCTGACAAGCATTGAGGGTCAATTGGTGTTATGGTGGGGTGAATATACCCATGTGATCAAAGAGGTATAAGGGAATAATGGTAATGATATAAACAGACAGTAGTAGAAGTAGTATAAAGAAATGACAATGTAGTAGAAGATAAATGCATGTTTACTTAACTTAAATATTTATGATGCCAATTGAGATCAATGAATTTATGAAATATAATGATTCAACTAAAATAATTATGAATTTATATAATAATAAAATGTAATAAAATAATTACATCCATGTGACTATGTTGGTGAGAATAGCATGAACTTCTTCAGTCCACTTCCCCGACTAGATATTAGTAATTTAAACCAGTCATTAGAAGCTAGTTTAATCACATTACTAGTACATTCCGGCATATCGTCTACTCAGTTTCCAATTGATCTTGAGTCGGTTGTGAGATATAATCTTAGTAGGGTAGAACCCTCAGTGTCTTTACCATTCCATTTCATAAAATATAAATTTTCATTATTCCATAGTATATAAATGTATGACAAGAATAAATAAATTCATTGGACATGGATCCACAAGGACAACAATCCAATTACCATCTCCGACCTAAGCCTTTGAATCGGAACTGGATGAACCTGCAATATAAAATTAATGAGATAATATATAGGAATGATAAAATTTCATATGATTTTGATTTGACTTAGAGAATATTCCCCTATGTTTTAAATACCAAAGATTCTATTCTCATTTTAAAAAATTCCATTACCTTGTGTTAAATTTTCATTTAAATCCACTTTTGAAACAAATTGAAACACCCTGAGACCATCCATGACAATCTGTATAAATTTCCATGTATCTCTCAATGAGATCATCATATGAATCAATACAATGTGTATGTCCATAGAGACCTAGTAATACATTATCATGTGTCACTCCAATAATGGTGTGAACAATTAATAAAAATCCTTTTATTCTATACATCGTATCGTATATAGAATATTGAGTCTCTCTTGATGGAGGGTTCAACCAATCATTCATTTGTTCCCATTCAAGGGGTCTTCCCTAGGGAACCAGTGTCACTCATCTCATGTTAAGGTATATAACCCATGGTTAACTAGTCTCATGGATTGATGGTGTCACTCCCTACATGTCTATTACAAATTAAAAAATCCTACAGAAGGGTATGATATTCCATCCACGAGATCCATAAGTTAGAACACCTCATTTCACCCCAGAATAGAGAAAAAATATTTCATAGGAAATTTATTTGTCATAATCAAATAAATATGTTCTAGTTAAAAAGTTCAAGCATTTATTCTTGATGTACATTTTACTCTCCACACACCCATTTTAATATCTCATTCAATGCATAAGAAATATATATTAATCAATTTTCCCATTGGATTAATTATACTCGTTCATATATGTCATGGTTATAGGGTTTAACTCTTTTCTCAAACACAATTTTCAAATCTATTAATCAACACATCAAATATTATTAGTCTTTTACCCCTATGGGAATTTAAGAAATCAAAATAAATAGTGTGATTCATGATTCTCAAAGAAAAATATCTTTTCCATCATTTTAAATAATTACATTTAAAGGATTAATTCATCTAACATAGGATAAACTCAAACATGTTTATTTAACTATATAAGGCATGAGAAATATTCATTAATGGTGGGTACACAAAAATGGGGCGCAATGACCAAGAGAAAGACCCAAAAATGGGTTTTCAATATCGAGAGGTCACAATAGATATGGAAAATAATTATATTTAATTTATTAAGAATGAAAAAATTATCATCAGAAGGGTCTGACATGCAAGAAAGAAGGATCATCATTTAAAAATCAACAAAATTACGGGAAGGATCCTACACCCACTGCATTATACTATGGGTGACTCCCACGCATGATATCTAGGCGTGATTCAGTAAAATATGGAATGAATCTAAAAAATCCTTCAATTCACTACAAATAAAAATAAATGTGACTCAAAAAATTATACTACTATTGGGAGAGGATCCTTGAAATATGAGATTGTGGATTGAATATCATACTATTAGAGATCATATTCTTATGATGGAGAGGAAAATGGAGGATAAATGAGATAAATCTCTCTATTATTAGTGTTGGATAAAATGACTGAAGGATGTGCTTCTGCATATAGATACAGAGGTAAAAAAAATTGGAAACATAGGAAATGCGGTAATTCCACCCGATTAATGAGTTTCCTGGTTTGTTTACATGGTTGGACAATTGTGTGGCAACCATGTGTGGGCTGTTGTTTATGGGGAATGGGTCACAGGGTCTTGGCCACATAGATAACCAAAACATGAGCCTACCATGTGATGAATAGTGAATTGGTACCGCCTAACTGGCATTATGCTTGTGGGATATGTAAACATTTTTGGTAAATTTTTCATAGCCCATGCACTTCACACATGGTCACATGTAGTAGTCACATGATTTGCTGATGGGGCCACATAGTATTAAACAAATCATACACACTAACAGATCCATCCAAATTTAGGTTTTCTAAGTCCGGTGCTCCCAAAACTCAATAGAGAACCCATGGAATTATCTGGCCTTGAACCACATATCAATAAACTCATAGAATTGTTCAAACGTTCATAATTAGGTTTTGATGTTTGGTTTACATAACATGCCATCCACCAGATTCATAAGAAAATCCCATAAAATGTTTTCCATTCCAAAAACACAAGACTCTACCTGAATGAATATAAATAATCATAGGATAATAGTAAAACATTTTTTTTAAAACTATATAAAAAATTGGAACATTAATAAAATTTATTTTTGAATGAATTGAAAATTTAATTCATTGTTACTTACTGAAATTATTTTTATATTTTGAGTTCATAAGATAAGAGAATAAATATAAAACATGTATTATCCAGAAATAAGTAGACTATAATAATATTTAATGGTTTTATTTTATAAGGATAATATAATTTACCAAACATAAATTTAATCATAAAAAATCTGGTTTAAAATGGGAATGAAACATTAACCTCTTACCAGATGTATCACCATTCATCTACAAGTTTGATCCTCATATATAATAATAATTGATTTATTATTAATTTATTCTAGAACCACAATAAAATATTTTATATAATATATGGTCTACGTATAAAATATTGTAGCCTATTTATTGATAATTTTTTATTAAAATCACTATTATGGGTGAAAACAACTTCATTCTACAGCCATGTTTAGGTTCAGAACATCCAATACTTATAATTTGAATATGGTTAAATCATATATAGAATGTTAATACTGATAAAAAAATCATATATGTTATATATATATATATATATATTTATATTCATCCAAAAAATTTAGAGGTAGAAAAAGTAATTTCACTATTCATGGGGATTTTAGGTCGCATATATGCATGCACATTTTGTCACCCATTAAAGGATGGAATGATAGAATGATAAATAATAACTCACCATTAAAAATAATTATTATTTCATATATATTCATAAAATTTATTATTATTACCATAAATTTAATTTATAAGTGGTAAATGGATAAAACCGTTCCATAGTGGTTGTAGTCAATATGTACGCACGAGAAAAGTAATCATTTTCAAACGGCTGAAATAAAGGAGTATATTGGTTTTTCAATAGTAATATTAAATAATATGGATATTAATTAAAATTAATTAATTAATTCATAAATGTTGTGATATATTTATAGGAGGTATAAAACGAAATGAAATTTAAAACACCATATTGAGAGTAATACTTCATTTCTTAGAAACTTTCATTGGCTTACATTTAATCCTAAAATTGTTATTCTTTTGTAAATAACATAATATATTTGTTGGGTTTTGGTAAAATATCATGATAATAGATTATGTAATTTCCTTCAAAAAACAACTAAATATGGTTTTATGAAATTATAGAAGGGGTGTAAATTTATAATTGAGAGAAAGGACACATATAAAAATATTGAAATGATTAAAGTATAATTATTTGATTAAAAAGAGAAATGGTTATTATATCCCATTTAATTGAATAAAAATATAATCCGGTCAAAATATAATCATCCAAATAAATTTATTAATGAATTTTGGTTATTTTAAACATTATATTTTAATTTAACCCCTTGGTTAAAATTTTTTAATCATAATGGTGAGAATGACTTTTTAATATTAAATGATTACAAATATACATTAAATGTAAAAATAGACTCATAAATTACCGAGGGATGATATTTTTTACCATTTATAAAATAAATTTTCCTCTTTTAATTGTTTTTTTAAATAATTCATTTATATATTGTTATCATAAAATACTATTAATTTCATTTTAAATACTATTCACTATATTTTACATTGAAACATCATGGAAGCAATGGATTAAGAATATAAACCATTTAAAAATATCTAATACAATATAGTTATATATAATATTTTTATAACAAAACTAGTCATCCAAATTTTTTACTTCTAATATTTTTAATATCATTTATATTAATTTTTTATTAATTTTAAAAAATATCATGTCAGTGTTTCATAACCATTTATGGTAATTATAAAATCATATAAAATTAAAAATAATCTAATATGATTAAAAAAATTAATTTATATTTCAAATAAATGATTAAAACAAAAAATTTCCACTTTTTATCGTAATCTAAAAATTTAGGAAATATTAATTTCAATAGAATGAAATTTTTTATTTCTTATTTTCTTTAATTAATATAAAGATCATAAACAAATAAAACTGGAACCAACTAGCCAAATTTTCTAGAATTTAATTTCTATGAATGTTTCCACTTATAAAATACGATGACGAAAATTGTTAGGGATATATTATAGCCTTATCCCAATTTTTAATCCAAATTTTATCAATTTTACACTTATATAGGTGACTAATATATATTGTTATTGAAATACAATATGATCTTAATTAAAAGAGACTTATTTAACAAATATGGTCCCACAAAATTATAATTTAGAATAAATTTTTAAAAAATTAATCTTATATAAAGGACATAAAATTACTTTTAAATAAGTATGAGAAACATGATGATATTTGTTTCTTTAGAAAAATACATTTTTAAGAAATAAACATGAAATAAATTCATATCTAGTGATTAGAGAAAATAATATATGAATTTTAAAAAATTTAATTGAATATTATATATATATATATATATCATTAAAATCATTTAAAAATACTGATCAATTTAATTTTTTAAGTTAAAAAAGAATTTCTCACATAAAAATAGTTTTTTTCTAGAAAATACCTCTTTTACTTTAAAATGATTTTTATTTTCATATATAACACACTAATAACCAATAAATTAATTTTTTACATGTGTAAGCCATACATGTTTTATAATTTATTTAGTATTATTCATACATTTTAATCCAACATCTTAGTAATAAAAATATACTTCATTATAGTTCATTTTGAATTAGGTTTACGTGAATCGCTATATATAAATGAAATTAAATCTATTTAATATATATATATATATATAATAAAATAAATGGGTGATAAATTATATCCAATTTGAAAAAAAAATCCCTCAAAATTCCATCAATATGATACAAAATGAAAACGACATTTCTCTTTGAATACATCATTTTGTTCCCAAGTAGCTACAACTAATTAATGTTTTCTCCAAAAAAAACATTGTCAAGTTGAGTGGTCCCACTTTGTATAACATAATCTCAAATATCCAAAATATACCCTAATTGTTTCTCATGAGAGAGTCATTTCTCCAGTATTATGACTTCTATGAGCAGTACTTATGAAGGATATTGTATGTTCATACTCAGAAAGTGAAAAATATTACATGTCATAAACAATATTGAGATTTTTTGGAAGTTCCATAAGATAATCCACCATCCCAATACGATCAATAATTTCAATGGTACTAATATTTTAAGGTCATATAATTTCCATTTTTCTAGGCCTCATAGAATTTTTTATGTATATATTATTATGAATTCCTTTTCGCATACATCAAACTATAAATCTATGTAATGCATGTCTGCATAATTTTTTTATTGACTCTGAGATGCTCTTATGTGTTTGTGATTTGATTTGACATTCTCTAACATTTTTTAATTTACATTTGGACTGAATAGCTTTATTTATCTAAATTTTTTCAAACATAAGATTGTTATTAACATCATACTATATATGGACTTTGAAGGAATCATATTAACTCTCGACTGAAATAAATTGTTGTATAAAAATATGACTACAGGAAGGTGTTGACACCAACCACCTATGAATTCTTTAGAACATGATCTCAAAATATACTTCTATTTTTTAATGCTTCTCTTAGGATATCCATATATCTACATATGGTGATAAGGGTTAAAAAATGAGTCTATATCTAGATCATGTTAAAGAGTCCACCAAAATATTTGGGTAAACCTATGATCCTCATCAATATCAATATAATGATGTACTACAAACAACCTTACAATTCCATTATTGTGTATTCTGGAAATATGATCATGAAAAAATTGCCTCTGCTAGCAATGATATGTGGTCACTTTTATAGATATTGACTACAAACAAAATACCATTATATCCATTATTAATTATAGGAAATACAAAAATTAAATCTATGGAAATTTTTTCCAATTATATTCGAGTATGGATAATTGTTGTTACATACACATAGACCACGATCTCTTATCCTTCACTTGTTAAAATACCATGAATTGGGATACAAAATATACTATATCCATATCTATGTTATCCAACTAGAATTTTGTTTTTTATAAATATATATCTTTTTAACTTCATTATTGAATATATAATGATGGAATGTGAGTGTTATATAACAGTTAATTATTCATTAATGTAGTGATTTGATACGTACATAGTTCATGGATCATATCATTATAACCAAATAATTTTTTTACATAGAAATATTAATTAACATATAGAGTTCCATATATTTCTTATGTACACTTTTAATAATCCCACTGATATATGGTTGTAAATTCATTTTATAATAATAGGAATATTCCACTTTCCTACGGATTTCATCTAATATCTCGGTCAAATACAAAATTATTGGAAATATATAAATACTTACTGTAACATCCCATGTAAAAAAAGAATATTAAATTTTCATATTTATATGTATTTATGAATTAAATATGAATATCAATTTAAAGGGGATGATATGTTTGATGGCATACCTGATACAAAAAAAACAGGTTCATTGAAAACATAAGATGCACAGAACGTTGAGTTATACTGAAAAATATTAATATATTAATATTATTTTAAAATATAGTTAACACATAACCATTATATTGGTATGAATGAAAAAAACGTAACCATATGAAAATTAAATATGTTTATTAAATGTTTTAACATTTATCCATTAAATTTTAGAGGCTTCAAATAATAAAGAATCTCATTTTAAGATTAAATACTCTGAGATTTAATAAAAGGAATATTTACCGCTTTTTGATGTTGAACCCTCAATAAATATAGTTTTTGTAACTTTTATATTTTATATTTTGAAAAATAATATTATTATTTAGAATCAGGGCTTCAAAATTTACATTCGGAAAATTATTGCAATTTTTCTTACAAAATTCAATTTTTATTAAATAATGAATGATACTATATTTTAATTCAAAACTTCCTTTTTAATATAATTTATTTATAATGTTATATTATCATATTAATTGGTTTTAATGTTTAATTATAATATGGTTTTACCATTTAATCTAGTGTTGGTCATTGGATGTAATTTCTCTTTCAAATTGGGCAAAAAAATGTGTCAGTTTTTGATAGTTATTATTTCATAAAAATCAGCTTTTTGATTTGACAGAGCGAATTAATTTTAAATTTATTTCTTCAACTTATATATTTTGAATTTGGGAAAATGTATTCTATATATGGAATTATGATGTTCATATTGTGTAAATATTTAACTTCTATTTTTAGAATTTACGAATATTTACTTCCGTAAGTATTTTATTTACCATGGTTAAAGGGTAAATATTGTAAATAAGAGTAAAAAAATATTATTATCATAATATAGAATTACACTAACATGTTTCCAAATCCGATTGGTTGTAACTTTTCTCACCACGGGAATCCTTGGGAAAATTTTCGGACACCATGGATCCACTTGTGATTGATAATGACAATTTATATTAATTAATTCCAAATAAAGACAAAAAAGACACAAACATGTGTATTTAAGTAAATAAATTATTACATTGGTCTATATATGTAATCTCATTGAATGTAAATATTCAGTGGAAATATAAAACAATTTCCTACATCATGATATTTTTTTTATGATTTTAGACATAATAAATAAAAATAATTATCACACAATATTGATGCAGTGTTTACATCATTATGTAATGATTTAAATAAAATAGATTATAAATATTAAAACAATTTCCAAAGCCTATAAAAGTAACATTGGATTATTTTATTTCGAACATCCATCATCTTATATTCTACTTTAATGAGTTTTGGACCTTTAGAAACTGATAATGATTATATAATAAAATAATATTTTCAAGTATTCATAAAGTACCCCTCCTCCTACTTTTAAAATGCACTAACTTATAACCCATTACACAGACATCTCAAGCCCTATGCATCATCTATAATCTGGCCAAATAAGGTACCAACATCCCTATCCACTTCCTACATGCCTTTCCCTTGGAATAACGCAATTCAATTATACCATCTGGTTCAAAACAATGGGAGATACCTGATTGAATGGTAACCTCTTCTCTTAAGTTCTTTTCTTTTATTTTACTTCTCCAACAACATAATTTTTTTTTATTCCAATATTTTATAACAAAACATGTTTCCACAATATAATAGGTTGTTTTCATGAGACTATTATACCCATAACCTACACACCCCTCCATCTAATGGGTAAAAAACAAGATGTTTCTGTGGACGACGAACTAATGCCTCACAAAACAATGATTTTTCAATATTCTCCTAACACGTCTCATTGTGGAAATTATGATGATACCATATTTATATGTGACATATATTATGTTTATGGTTTTCATAATCTAATTTAATTATTATTTACAATCATACATATATTCTTTCCAATATGTGTAAATACGACAATTTCGTTGGGGGAAGTGTGGACTAGCGCCCCCTCAAGATGATATGATTTGTTCATGACATACATGGAATAAATAAAGGATGGAGATAATTAAATTATGTAACATATATATCATATGATATAATACAGGAACTATAATATACCTATGTTTCATTATGTTTTAATTTCTTTAAATATGAAATATAAATGATTGTAAAATTCAACCGTACGTAGGCCTTATCGTATTCATGAATAGTGGATTTCATTTCAGGTCTCCAAATGTCATATAATATTATAAATACATGCATATACAAGATATATATTATATATATGATATATAAATAATGAATATATTTCTGTAGATAATTAAATTTTGACTACATGAACAACATGTAATTATAAGATGTTTTTTTGAGTCATGTACCAAATATCAACAAAACGACCATTATTAACATAAATGAATTCATAGTGTTTATAACATTGTAAGAAGGGATTTAAAAGTAATAATAAACACACATAAAAGTTATTAAAAAAGTATATAATAAAATTATATTATTATTCAGCATATTAAAGAATTAACGGGAGAAGTCGGACACGAGGTAAGGGGTTTCTTATCTCACTTTTAATTCTGTGAGATTTTCATTGTTCATCGCTTATTTATTTCATTTGGTGTACTGCGTTCTTCAATTTGATGTATATTATCAGGATTATAATTATTTTAATGGTATTTTTTTATTCATTCTATGGTTATTAATTTTTTTCTTATTATTCGATTGATTACAATGTTGTAAGGGGTGTACATCTCATATTTTATTTTTTTGAGATTCATTCTATATTTTCCACTATTTCATTTTAATTTGTGTATGCACTACACATGATTGTATTAAAATTTTAATATAATTTATTTTATGGGTATTTACATCCACATTGAATTATCCTTCTTTCATGGGGTGTATGTTTCATATGATACCAAATCGGAAAGGGAACCATTCACCTTCGTCATTATAGAAGACTTGTTTTTGTTATGTATTTTTATTTAGATATTATTATATTGGGATAGGTTCTTCTCTATCCATATTTCTATAAATTTTACGTCCATGTTATGAGATACCCTTTTCACTATCATTACCACATTTTCTTAATTTTAAAGTGACACTGTTAGGCTGCCAAATTTCTGTAAGGGGACATCTTCATCCAATTTCAATTATTTAGGATAATCTTATAATTATTGATTATGTTGTGATATGAATATCTTTGAAAACCCTATAATTTTTTAACACGTAACATCCACTTATATTTATTGTATTTATATTTTCACAAATAATTATTTCTTTGATTTATCCTTAATCTAAGGATACTATATTTATATGATATTTTGTCTAAATTTACATTCCATTGAGACTTCATTGTTGATATGCACCAAATAACTTTTATATGGTGTATATAATGTTCATTGGAATATTATATCATGAATAAATTTATTTTAATGATATTATAATGTTCTTATTATGATTTATTCCTCAATTATTGGTATTCAAGCCTCTCTCATTCGGTTAGGAACTCCTTGACAAAAATATCAAAGTAATGATGTATTCTTATAAATCCTTCTCTTAAAGTAAATTTTTAAAAATGGTTTTAAGAATTTTTTTATATGGAAATGAATTTTTTTAAATGTTAATTCCATTAGAATTGTCAATGTGATATTGGACACTATGATTAAAAAATATCATTATAAAATGTATTAAATGGTTTTGAAAATGGTTTGATAAAGCATTGATTATGTCAATATCATGAAATGATATATTGTGATTTCAATGTGCTAATGTTATCATAATTTTAGGATTATGTTTTGTGTTGTGATTATGTTATGGTTAATGGGCATTGTTAATGTATACAGGTGGCTCCCTGATAAACCTAGGGTGGGTGAGCCCGAGATAATTCTCCAATGCATTAGGTAACGTGACAGAAGTAAATGTGAATGTTTCTCCTAATAGATTCAGGGAATATAATGTGATGGGTATTCCAAATGTAAATCCATAGGTATTATTGAATGCTACAATTAAATTTTTTTATGGATGCCACAATTTACCTTTACGATTTATGATATCTATGTGTTATTCATAAATATTACGATTTCGTGAGTTATGTATTGATTGAAAAGTATGGTTTCATTCATTTGTATTTAATGATGGGTTAATGTTTCCTATCATTATTTTATATCCTTTACTGATCTTTTTATGATCATACCATGTTTTTTAAATTTTTACCAAATGACTTAAAGATGATTAGGGAAAAGGATGGGAACATGGAAAAGTCATGCTTTCTAAAACATGGAACTAGACATGTTTCTTTTTAAGAGTTTTTTTAATTTACAAAAAAATGGATACTCAGTAATAGTGTCTATTTGTAATATTCAAGTTGATATGTAATAGTTAGGTCCTAATTATATATAACTCTAAACTAGAAAATATCCCCAATGAGAATTATTCATTTCACTAAAGATTATGTAATGTTTTAGCCAGGTATTGATAGTTGGTATCAATGATCGGTTTAGACAACATTAGGGATTATGAGTTTTTAATAATGGCATGGTTAGTCCCTATGTCTATTATTTTAGATAAATCATTGATTTATTAATTTTTTAGATCAAGGAATGTCAGTTACAAATGGAAGGATGGGTCCCAAAAATTACATTCTTATCTCTTCCTAAGGGAATTCTAGCAATAATTGTTGTAAAATCATTTTCAGATGATGTTGAATCATTTTCTTGCATACATTTCACTTTCATGAAGTTATTTGAGATATCACACACCTCCACTATAACATGATATCATCATAAATCATGTGTTGTATTTAATCAAATCATTTTCCTCAATATTCTCATTTTTTCAAGAATGTTAAATATTATCAAGACATCATATAATATGTTACCTTATTACAAGATTTTGATGTATATTATGATTTTGAAAAAGTTTCTGAAGAAGGAGACCATTGGGAAACCAGTTTATATTTTCTTTTAAAATATAGTCTCTCAGCACATGCTTATGGTAATTTAAAAGGACCTTTGATTGAATTTTACAACTCAAATTAAGTTCTATTGTTATATAAAAATCATGTTTTACCATATGTTTTGAAATTATATGTCATACATGATTATTTTTTGAAACTGTTTTTCTTGGAACACCCATATGACCCAGGTTGTGCAAGGTGTATTTGGATGAAGGAAGAAAATGATTTTGATCGGTCAATAAATAATGTTTTCAATGAATGGACCTTCTATCTACGTGAAGATGATGATGATAAAACCATATGAGAACAATGATCAAGGTATGATGTTATTTCTATAGGGATTAGTTTTATTTTATAATATAGAGGTAAAAAAGGAAAATATATAAGATGTTGCAGTCTTATTGTATTGCGATGAAAATGAAAAGGTATAACAAACCCTTTGAGGTTAAAACATGATAGGGTTAATTTTTGTGTTTTATAAAATTGGAAACCCATAATATTGGTGACAACCCGTTGCATCGGGAATGGTCTCACGAATCAATCCGACAACCGAAGGGAGATATGGGCACATGACGACATTTGTCCTAAGTAAAGTCCCTAGTTAATATGAATTATTATTTTAAGTTAAATGATTTTATGGATCTTGAATAAGTTGATTTTGGGAATTTATTTTTTTATCAAATGGATATACTTAACATAGTTATATTATATTTTGATTATGTTAAAAAGTTTATTTACAAAGATGTTCACTCTTTTGGGGAACATTATATGCTTATGTGAAATAGACTACTTTGTGTTCTTATTAGTAAAATAACGGTTGAAATTTTATTTTGGAAGAATCTATGTTTTTAATGTGGATATATGGTGATTTGGGTTATTTAGAGAAATGATTAACCTATCAAAGAGAATATGTGATTAGGATAAATACACTTTAGTATGACCCTTTAAGAGTAGAATATGTTTTTTTGAGATAAATGATATGATTTATCCTGGAAGACTGATGGGTCAATTATTCTGAGTTATGGGTTTTAATCATAGTTTTGATTATATTGAATAATTTTAAGTACAATTGTTTATTTAATGGTCTATGATAATCATTTTTTAATATTTGATGTATTTTTGAGATTAAGATAACTATTTCTTTTTATAATGGACTGTCCTTTTTGGGGATTTTCTATTCTCGTACTAACCATTTTGGTTTTGGTTGATGTCTAAAGTCAGGGTTAATATATAGTTCATATTTTTTGGATTATGTGATATTATAGAAGTTTATCATAATGCTATTAATGTGACTGTGTCAGTTTGAATACTCATAGTTTAGAGAAAAGATATGTTTGTAGTAGAAATTTAGTAATGTATGAAAGTCTACCTGACAAGTAATTATATTTCCTTTTGTTTTTTGTTATTCTCATTAATAAATTCGTCATCTTTATGAAATGTTACTTAAAACAAAAACCTTTTCTGTTAAATCTTCATAATTTAGAATCAATTTCTATTTAACCCAGCACAAGTTTGTGATTTTCTGGTGGTTAACTTTCTCCTAATCATGTTTTCTATCACTCTCAGTCATAACTTGATGGTTTGTTTTCTCATCCATATACATGATTCCATGGAATCCTAGTATATTTTGTATTGGGTAACCATTTTACTTCCCTTTATTTATTTTAATGTGATAGTTTTATAGAATCTTTTTCTTAATGTGGGGCATTCAAGGATGTTTCTGAACCCAATTCTAAATTTGCGAGAACACAATTCTCAAAAGGGGTAAAGGATGTAACATCCCAGTTAAATAAAGAATATGAAAATTTCATATTTATTAATATTAATTTAAAGGGGATGCTATGTTTGATGGAATACCTGATACACAGCAACGATTTTCTTTGAAAACATACATCACACAAAAAGTTTAGTTATACTAAAAAATATTAGTATAATATTATTATTTTAAACGGTAGTTAACACAAAGACATTGTATTGGATGGAATGAACAAAACAAAACATATTATGATGAAATATGTTTCATAAATGTTTTTACATTTACCCAACAAATGTTAGAGGCTTAAAATAAAAATGAATCATATTTTCATTATAAATACTCAAATATTTATTTAAAAGTCAATTTACCACCATATTATAGAAACCCCTCGTTAAATATATTTTTGGTCACATTTATATGTTCTATTAGACAAATTAAAATTCATCTTTAGAATATGGACATGAAAATTTTCATTACGTAATTCTTTTGGTATTTTTCTAATAAAATTGATTTTTGATGAATAATGAAAAATATTGTATTTTAATTCAAAACATCTTTTTAATATATTTTATTTATATGGATATAATATATTTTTAATTTTTTTAAAATGTAATTATATTACTTTTTCCATTTATTCCAATGTTGGTCATTAGAAGTAATTTTACATTGTAATTGGACATAAAAAAGTCTCAATCATTTGATAGTTTTTATTTCATAAAAACACACTTTTTGTTTTGACGTCGAGAATTAATTTTAAATTAATTTATTCCACTTATGTATTTTAAATTTGGAATAATTTATTATATATTTTGAAACATGAGGTCCAAATTGGGAAAATATGTAACTTTTATTTTTATATATTATGAATATTTACATAAAAAAAATTTATTTACCCTGGTTCAATGTTAAGTCTATTAAATAAGGGTAACATAACTATATTATAATGATATAAAATTAAACTAATATGTGTCCTATTTCTATGTTTTTAATCATTTTCGACCATAGGAATCCTTGGGTCGATTTTGGGACCACATGGATCCATTTGGGAGTGATAATGGAACTTTATATTAATTAATTTAAATTAAACACAAAAATTACACAAACATATATCTTTTATCAAATCCATAATTACAATTGTTAATATAATTTAAATCTTAAAATATAAATATTCATTAAAAATTGTAAAATATTTCCTACATCATGATATTTTTTATAATTTTTAAAGATCAAATAAATCAAAAAAAAATTTACACAATAATGATGTAGTGTTTACCTAATTAATGAATGATTTAAATAAATAACATTATAAAGAATAAAATAATATCCAAATATTTTCCAATTAATACTGAATAATTTTATATCTATCATTAGTCATCTTATCTTTGACTTTAATTATTTTTTTACCTTTTGAAATAGAAATTAATTATTTAATAAAATAATATTTTCGAATATTCTTAATAAACCCCTCCCCCCTTATGAAAAGCCCTCACTTCTCACCCATTCCACACAATTCTAAAGCTCAGTTGGCTCATAAGAACTCTATACAATTAGGATTCCAACATAATTATCCTCATCCTAGAATCCTCCCCATAGAAAGATAGTAATTCAATTAAAAATTCTGTTTCAAACCAAAGAGAGATACCCAATTTAAAGTTATCGTCTTCTCTAGAGATGGTTTTTTTACTTCTCCAACCCCATAAACTCTTTTTATTTCATTATTTTATAAAAACTAAATTATCCAAAATATACTAGGTTGTAGTTATGAGAAGGATTGAAACTACACATACACACTCCTTCATCTAATGGGTAAAGAACATATTGTTTATGTGGATGGAGAACTATTTCCACATGAAATGATGATAGTTCAATCTTCTCCTACCACCTCTCATGGTGTCCATAACGATGGATACACATTTATATATGAAATATATTATGTTTATGTTTTCTTTATGTTTCTGTAATTTTTATTTAAAAACATACCTTCATTATTTTCAATATGTGTAAATATGATAATTTCATTTGTGGAAGTGTAGACTACCGCCCACTCAAAGTGATATGATTCGTTCATGACATACATGGAATGCATGAAGGATAATGTTAATGAAATTATGTAACATATATATCATATGATATTATTATGTAATCATAATATACATATGTATCATTATGTTTTCATTCAATTAAATATGAAATAGAAATGAATGTAGCGTTCATTCGTACATATGGATTACTGTCTCCATGAACAGTTCATTTCATTTATTATATTCAAATGTTATATAATATTATTAATACATACATATATTGTATATATATATATATATATGATATATATGATATCTAAATCATGGATATAATTCTAGACATAATTCAATTTTGACCTCATGAACAACTTGTAATTTTAGGAAGTTATTTTTTGACTCAAGTGCCAAATATCATCAAAATGACCATTATTCACTTAAATGATTACATAATGTTTATAACATGGTAATAAGTGATTTAAAATGAATAATTACGTTTAAAAATATTATTAATAAAATAGAAATTAAAATTAACTTATTATTAAAGAGATTATAGAATGAACGGGTCAAGTCAGACACAAGGTAAGAGGTTTCTCATCTCACGTTTAATTTTGTGAGATTTCAATTGTTCACCACTAATTTATTGCATGTGTTGTATTGAATGCTGAAATTAGATGAATATTATCCTGATTATATTTATATTCATTTTATTATGTGATTAATTTTGTGGTTATTAACTTTTTTCCTTATGACTCGATTTATTACAATGTGGTTTGGGTTTTTCATCTAACTTTTTATTTTGGGGAGGTTCATGTTATATTTTACACTATTTTCATTTACGTGGTCTATGAACTACCAATGATTAAATTCAGTATGTAATAAACTTTAATTTATTGTTATATACATCATAATTCAATTAACCTTCTTTTCATGTGGTGTACGTTTCGTATTTTAGCAATTCGACAAGGGAACCTTTCACCCTCCTCTATATAAAAGACATTTCTTATTATGTATTTTAATTTACATATTCTTTTGTTTTGATATGTTATTATGTATCCTAATTTCTTTAAATTTTATTTCCAAGTGTTGAGATACACTTTTCAATCTCATCAACTCATTTTATGAATTTTATAGTGACAACATTAGGTTGTCTATTGTCAATAAAGAAACTTCTTCACCCTATTTCAATTCATTGGGTTAATCATATAATTCTTGATTATGTTTCTCTATGAATATTCATGAAGAAACTCTGATTTTTTTACACATAATATCCACTTATATTGTGTTTATATATATTTTCACACATAATTATATGTAACAACCCGAGATTTTATAAGATACATTCTTTTTAATTTCATTCATATCTTCTATTGTACGACACACCAAGATTATCTTGCGCTATACGCAACACTGTATTAGCTTGCAGTATACGCTACACTTTTCTTGGCTCTTGTTACACACAATTTCAAGTTCGTTTGAAAGAAGTTAATCTACGAAACATTGAGTGTATATATATATATATTGAATGTATAAATAAAATATGGTTGGATTCTATTATACGCAACAACAAAGGAGTTGTGCACTACACACAACCCTGACTTGGCTTGCATTACACGCAATCACGACATTCCTCGATAGCGTGTGTTGTACACAATACCGGGTTTTACTAAACAACGATATATTATTATAATATTGTTATGAACTAGACTTTATGAATAGTGTTAACTAAATTTTGAATTTTATAACATTATTATTCATCTTACACATTTCTAGAACATGGTATAAGAACAAAATAAATTTTTCGGGTAAAATAAGTATTTTTCAAAAAATGCAGTTTTATCACCTTTTGATGGCGCACCTACATTAAATCTAGTTTTGAAATGTTTATAAGATCAATTTGAAAAAATAAAATTCTTCTTTTGAATCAGGATATAAAAATTTACATTAGATAAAGTTTTGATATTTTTCCGATAAATTTCTTATTTTTATAAATAGTAAAAACACGCTATATTTTAATTAAAAACATCTTTTTTCCTCATAATATCTTATGTGGTTAAATTATAATATTGAATGGTTTTAAAGTATAAATAAATTATATTTTTACCATTTAATATAATGTATGTCATTAGCATTGATTTTACCTTGAATTCGTAGGTTAAATCAATTCAATCTTTTGCAATGTTTTAAAGAAAAACCCATTTTGTTTCGACAACGGGATTAATTTTAATTTAATTTTGCATCTTTTGTGTATTGAATTTGGAAAAATGGATTCAATATTTGGAATTAGTGGGTCTAAATTATTTTAATAGTCTACTTTTTATTTTTGGGCATTGTGAATAGTAACTACGGTAAATTTTATTTACTATAGTTAAAGGTAAATCGGGTAATTAAGGGTAAATATAAGATTATAAAATTACCCTAACACTTGGAAAAATCCTATTGGATGGCTAAAAGTAGACCCATATAACCTAAGGGTTGTATTAGATTCATTTTATGGACTTCTTTCCATGAAAATAATTTAATTATTATTAAAACCAAAGAATGTGACATCATGTCACTTTCTTAAATTTTATAAGTTAAATAATTTTAATTTAGTGATAAACATCATGAAACATAGAACATGAATAGTCTATAGAGAGATACTACAATTATCTACATCATAGAAATTTATTTAGAATTTTTAGGGATTAAATAATTATCATTTCTTATGACACAAAGATGATGCAGTAATTGTATTATTAATGAAATATTGACATAATTGATGTTATAAATTCCCAAATAAATGTACTTTGAGACTTGTTATGACTTACATTAATTTTATAGGTTAATATGACAGGTTATTGTCGATATAAGTAACTTGGTTTGAACTTATAATTTTGTTATGAATTTCATAAAAATCATGTACCAAATAGTGTCAAAATTGACATAACTTTGTTTTTAAAACAAATATTATATTATTAATTGTAATTTAATTCCTAAAAATCTAAGGTTCAGAAAATTG
Organism: Viscum album; assembly: GCA_963277665.1. Lineage (NCBI taxonomy): Eukaryota > Viridiplantae > Streptophyta > Magnoliopsida > Santalales > Viscaceae > Viscum > Viscum album. Next base: position 1,668,079,482 of record OY728137.1, read on the forward strand.
ACTTAGATAAGGATATATATATATATAATAAACAACTTGGGGTTCTTTTGGCATGTTATGGTAAGTTTATTAACCATATAGTGTAAGAAAAAAAAAGACATGGTAAAAGGTAAATTATTTAACTTAGAGTTAAATCAAATTGATAAGGATAAAATAATAACGTAATCTTGGTTAACTCCTATTTGATGAGAGGATTTCGAACCATACCCACTTTACCTTCGAAATAAGACCCTTTGGAACCATTATAAACCGAATTTGACCTTTATATAAAATAATATTTTGATATTTTCTTAAGGTGCCCCTCTCCTACCTTATAAAAGGGAACCTCCTCCCTCTCCTCCTCACACCAATTTGAGAATTCAAGCTCGTCCAAACCCTGCCAAAATCACTTCTCCACTTCCCTAGTATCATCCTAGAGGTCCTGGTCTTCTTCAAAGACCATCCATAGTTCATTAAGTGGAGGTTAAGTGAAGGCGCGTCAAAAGGAGGTAATATCCATTCCCGATCTTTTTCTATTTCTTTTTCTTAAACATCTTCTTATTAAGTTGTTTCATGATAAAGTAATAACATCAGTATTTATTATATAATGATATGTTATTATAAATATGAAACAACTCTAATTAACCTTCTATCCATCCTACAGAAAAAGGAAATCACCGCGCGTGCGAACGTACGGAATACCGTCTCCACGCCGTGGTGTAATCTATTTTCAACCACCACCTTACTTGGATGGGTATAATGGTGTAAATAATGACTGTATATGACTATTATAATGTTATATTGATTATTAAATAGTATACATAAACTCCAATACAATTCCACGATCATAGGAACGATATAATCACTCGTGCGTAAGTACGGAATACCATCTCCACGATGTGATGCGACTCATTCTACATGATCTTCATTTCATAATGATTATATAAATGAATTGAATGAATGAATATGGTATATGTTACACTAATACCATTCTTTAAATGAGGTATCTATAACCTAAAGAGAAGAATAAGAATTTATTCGACAAACACGCATAAGAACAAAAAGTAATAAACACCCGAATAACAAGTATTAATGAAATATTACTAATAAGAAGCTAATAATATGACCATATATGATATCATAACAATAATTATGATTCTGGAATAAGTAAATACCATTATTTAAATCATTATACAGGAGGTTCGGACACTTATGAAGCATATCGGCCCTAAGGTAAGGGAAATAACACAATCTCATTTTTATCCGAGATTGTTTATACTTTTGTATTTACTGGGGTGTATTTTATCATCCAAATCTGTGTTTCCTCAATATGTAATATTTATATCCTTCTACAATAGTTTATATCCAGTTTTACCCTTCGGTGAGTTTTTAGTAAAAGATATGAAAAGAATCTTGTGTCATTTTTCATATGAGATACTTTTTGACTTTTCTGACAAAAGTATGAGAAGAATGTTTTTTTAACTTATACGGAATGAATGGATTTTTAAAAAATTATTTCCAAGAATATTCCTTTACAAGTTTTCATGTTTATTTTTAATCAACTTCTTTTAGATTAAAATTGTATGACATGTTAATAAAGTAAAAATGTTTTTGAAGTAGAAATTATATTTTCCTCAAGAATGGAGTTCAAGTGTTTTATCAAAATTATTTTCCATCTAAGATAATAAAGGGTTCTATTTCTATCCCTATTATTACATGGATTTGATTATGTTGTGATGGAAATATTTTTATGAATTCTTTTATCTTATATGAATTGGTTTATGATGTCACGATGTTTAAAGATTCCCCTTTTTACTACATGGGTTATGCAATGATGTATGATTTATGATTTTGTGGCACACATAAGAATGGTATCATTATGAGATGGGTGGGACCTATATCTCCCTCCAATGCATTGGGTAATGATTTTATATCTCATGAGATAGACATGGCTGGAACGGTAGGTTATACCGGTTTAGTGAAATAGGACTAAAACGAGGGGTGAACTCGGTTCAAAAAGGGACTTTGTCCACTAAGATAGTCTTGGAAATGAGTCTTGACTAATAAGAAATGATTCTCTATGATTATGTGTGTATGCCACAAATTTTCATGTTTTATGTTATGATTACTGGGATTACATTTCACTACTATGATTTATCCCATGTTATGATATTATGATCTCTTTTACAGGTTAAGATTTCCAAAATGTTATGTTCTTATGAATATGATGTGATTTATTTTTCTTTTGTTTACCCTTACTGAGCATTTGAGATCACCCTTTTATGTTTTCTTTTTCCCAGGATATAAATAATGGTTTTAGGTAAGAAAAAAAGGAAGATCATTATGGGAGATATTGAAGATCATTCACCATGATTAGAAGATTACATTCTGAGTTTTCAAAGACACTAAACTATTACGGTCCTTGTGTGTGTGTTTTTGTTATGTAATAAGTATTCCGAAAAAGTAATGTAATGTCCTTGTACGTTAAGCTTCGGGTCTCTACAGTTGGTATCGGAGGAAAGGTTTAGTCAACCTTTGGAAATTAGTATGCGAGAACGTTAGTGAGATCCCTAGAGATATTTATAAGGTATGTGTAGGGATGTCTCTATGGATAAGTATACGTATAGGATATAGTCCTAGAACTATGGTAACAATATTATATTAAACCAGAGATGTTAGATATTGAAGTTACTCCCCCTTTATTTTGATTTTTTCCTCACACTATTCTTTTTGGGTTTTAGAAAATGGCTGGAAATAGGATGATTCAGAATAATGGAGGATATGATGGACAATGGAATGATATTCATCATGATCAACCAAATGAAATGGGATTTGGAAGTCCAAACGTCATTATTATGCCGAATCACCAATCTCATAATATGATCAATAATGTAAAATCTAGTAAGTTTCCTGACACGGCTAATAAGAGAAAGATGATGTTTCACGATGATCATAGAGGAAATAAAGTTCAATTTCCCCAATATAAATCATGTGGGAAGAGGCATCAAGGAGAATGTTTCAGAGGAACTGGATGATTATTTGGGTGTGGAAAAGAAGGACACAAAGCTAGTAAGTCCAATGGAAAAGGTTCAATTAACACCAGGGATGAGGATAATGGTATTGCTATGACATCAACAATGGTTAAATGTTTTAAATGTGGAATGTACGGGAATTAAGAAAACCAATGCCCTAAGGGAAAGTCTCATGAAGAGAATCTGTATGGTCGTATGTGTAGTATTTATGTGGATGATGATGAAGAGACTACAAATGATATGTGAGATGAAAGAATTGTTGAATCTCGATCAATGGTTTAAGAATGTAGTGGAATGATTACATGATTATCATGTGTAATTTTGTATAAGTAATCTCATGGTACTATGGAATAAAGAGACATCTAAGGATTGTTACAATGTTGTCTTTCCTTGAGTTTTGAAAGTGTATGATTAATTTTACTTGTATCCATGAAAGGTTATTCAGATATTTTTGGAATGTAGATGATAAGATCATAATGAAGGGATAAAGAGAAAATTAAATGTTTGATAGTATTCATGAGCTCATGACTGATATAAGGAGAAGGTTATATCATGGTTTGAGTATATAGAATTTTGAGGATTTTGGTATGTGGAAAGTGTTAACGTTTTACTGCATTCATGTTTTCACTAAGGTTCAATGGGTATTCAAGAGAATACATGATTAAGGCCTTTGAATGTTTAGAATATGATCAACAAGACATATCTTATGATATATGGGGATCAACGATGGTATTAAATCTCTGATAATCGTTTTCACTATATTATGAGAGTGGACTACAGTATTATGGATAATCCTAAAGATTGGAATGGATTATGTTGGACATAAGTTAGTATTTTTTATGGATAGAAGTTTTTTCGATATTATTTATGGGATGTTATAGAAATATAGTTTTAGAAAAAGTACAACCTGGAGGACGGGCGACAGCCCATCGCGTCGGATAAGGCCGTGGAAATTTAACCCACAACTGAAGTGTGACTGGCCTTTATCGCCTACCACTGGCCTACAGGAAGTCCCTGTTTAGTATAAACTAATTTTATTATATTAAGAAGTTTGAAATATGCGGTATAAGTCCATTATAGGAACTATATAAGATTAATCTCACTATAGATGGACTTATGTATTTTTTTGATAACTTTTATAACCTTTTGTTTGAGACAGATGGAATGACCCATCATTCTATCACATGATCTGCTAACACATCATGAATGACAAATTCAACTTCATTTCTTTAAGAGTTGAAGTGGAAATTGTCCAAATAATGAAAAAAGGTGAGACTATAACAAAATCACGAAAGTGTTTCTTCTAATTCCAATTTCATCAACTTTAGGGAAAAGATCTTGAAAACCCAAAAATGTTGTCCTACTGCCCTTATATCCGATGAATCAGAGGGTACCTTAGATAATCACAAATCTATGGCTTTGTGATTGTTGGATTTTTCATAGCCATGTTCTCTACCACTCTCCATTAGAACATGATGGTTAGATTTCTCTTCCATATCCATATTTTCACCTATGTGGAAACCAAGTGATTAGTTTATTTGGGTAACCGTTATGCTTCATACTTTTTTTAAAGATTGGTTTTGTTATTCCTTTTTACGATGTGGGTTTCTATTAAAGAAACTTTCGAATAGTAAACCATTTATAACCCCGACGAATTTCGAGGGCAAAATTCATTTTAAGGGGAGTAGAATGTAACAACCCGAGATTTTATAAGATACATTCTTTTTATATTTCATTCATATCTTCTATTGTACGACAAACCAAGATTATCTTGCGCTATACGCAACACTGTATTAGCTTGCAGTATACCCAACAATTTTCTTGGCTCTTGTTACACACAATTTCAAGTTCGTTTGATAGAATTTATTCTACACAACATTGAGTGTATTTATATATATATATATTCAATGTATAAATAAAATATTTTTGGATTCTATTATACGAAACAACAAAAGAGTTGTGCACTACATGCTACCCTGACTTGGCTATCATTACACGCAATCACGACCTTCCTCGATAGCATGTGTTGTACGCAATACCAGGTTTTACTAAACAACGATATATTTTTATAATATTGTTATGAACTAGACGTTATGAGTAGTGTTAACTAAATTTTGAATTTAATAACATTATTATTCATCTTACACATTTCTAGAACATGGTATAAGAAGAAAATAAATTTTTCGGGTAAAATAAGTATTTTTAAAAAAATGCAGTTTTGCCGCCTTTTGATGGTGCACCCACATTAAATCTAGTTTTTGACATGTTTATAAGATCAATTTGAAAAAATAAAATTTATCTTTTTAATCAGGATACAAAAATTTACATTAGATAAAGTTTTTCTATTTTTGTGATAACTTTCATATTTTAATGAATAGTAAAAACACGCTATATTTTAATTAAAAACAACTTTTTCCTTCGTAATATCTTATGTGGTAAAATTATAAAATTGAGTGGTTTTAAAGTATAAATAAATTATATTTTACCATTTAATATAATGTATGTCATTAGCATTGATTTAAACTTGAATTCGTATGTTAAATCAATTCAATCTTTTGCAATGTTTTAAAGAAAAACCAGTTTTCTTTCGACAACGGGATTAATTTTAATTTAACTTCTGCATCTCTTTTGTATTGAATTCGGAAAAATGGATTCCATATTTGGAATCAGTGGGTCCAAATTATGTTAATATGCTACTTTTTATTTTTGGGCATTGTGAATAGTGACTACGGTAAAGTTTATTTACTATAGTTAAAGGTAAATCAGGTAATTAAGGGTAAATATAAGATTATAAAATTACCCTAACCCTTGGAAAAATTCTATTCGATTGCTAAAAGTAGACCCATATAACCTAAGGGTCGGATTAGATTCATTTTATGGACATTTTCCCATGAAAATAATTTAATTATTATTAAAAACTTAGAATGTGACAACATGTCACTTTCTTAAATCTTAAACGTTTAATAATTTTAATTTAGTGATAAACTTAATTAAACTTCGAAAATGAATAGTCTCTAGAGAGATAATAAAATTATCTACATCATAAGAATTTATTTAGAATTTTTAGAGATTAATTAATTATCATTTATTATGACACAAATATGATGTAGTAATTGTCTTATTAATGAAATATTGACATTATTGATGTTATAAATGCCCAAATAAATGTAATTTGAGACTTTTTATCACATAAATTAATTTTATAGGTTAATATGACATTTTATTTTTGATATAAGTAACATGGTTTGAACTTATCATTCTGTTATGAATTTCATAAAAATCATGTTCCAAATAGTGTCAAAATTGACATAAATTAGTTTTTTAAAAAAATATTATATTATTAATTGTTATTTAATTCCTAAAAAACTATGATTGGGCCAAATAACTTAGATAAGGATAAATATATTAATAATAAACAACTTGGGGTTCGTTTGGCTTGTAATGGTAAGTTTATTAACCATATAGTGTAAGAAAACAAAAAGACACGGTAAAAGTTAAATTATTTAACTTAGAGTTAAATCTAATTGATAAGGTTAAAATAATAACCTAAACTTGTCTAAATCCTATTGTATGAGAGTATTTCGACCCATACCCAATTTATCTTCTAAATAAAACCCTTTGGAACCATTATAAACCGAATTTGACCTTAATATAAAATAATATTTTGAGATTTTCCTAAGGTGCCCCTCTCCTCCATTATAAAAGGGAACCTCCTTCCTCTCCTCCTGACACCAATTTTAGCATTCATGCTCGGCAAACACCTGCCAAAATATCTTATCCACTTCCCTAGTATCATCCTAGAGGTCGTGGTCTTCTTCAAAGACCATCCTTAGGTCTTTAAGTGGAGGTTAAGTGAAGGCGCGTCAAAAAGAGGTAATATCCATTACCGATCTTTTTCAATTTATTTATTCTTCAACTTCTTCTTCATTAGTTGTTTCATGATAAAGTAACAAAATCAGTATTTATTATAGACTTATATGTTATTATAAATATGAAACAACTCTAATTAACCTTCTATCCATCCTACGGAAAAAGGAAATCACCGCGCGTGCGTACGTACAGAATACCGTCTCCACGCCGTGGTGTAATCTATTTTCCACCACACCCTTACTTGGATGGGTATAATGGTGTAAATAATGACTATATATGACTATTATAAAGTTATATTGATTCTTAAATAGTATACATACACTCCAATACAATTCCACGATCATAGGAATGATATCATTACTCGTGCGTACGTACGGAATACCATCTCCACGATGTGATGCGACTCGTTCTACATGATCTTCATTTCATAATGATTATATAAATGAATTGAATGAATGAATATGATATATGTTACACTAATACCATTCTGGAAATTAGGTAGCTATAACCTAAAGAGAAGAATAAGAATTTATTCGACAAACACGCATAAGAACAAAAAGTAATAAACACCTGAATAACAAGTAGTAATGAAATTTTACTAATAATAAGCTAAGAATATGACCATATATGATATCATAACAATAATTATGATTCTAGAATAAGTCAATAACATTATTTAAATCATTATACATTTGGTTCGGACACTTATGAAGCATATCGACCCTGAGGTAAGGGAAATATCACAATCTCGTTTTTATCCGAGATTGTTTATACTTTGGTATTTACTGGGGTGTATTTTATCATCCACATCCATGTTTCCTCAATATGTAATATTTATATCCTTCTACAATATTTTATATCGAATTTTACCCTTCTGTGAGTTTTTAGTAAATGATATGAAAGGGTTCTTTTGTCATTTTTCATACGATGTACTTTTTGACTTTTCCGACAAAAGTACGAGAAGAATGTTTTTTTAAACTTATACGGGATGAATGGATTTTTAAAACATTATTTCCAAGAATATTCCTTTACAAGTTTTCATGTTTATTTTTAATCAACTTCTTTTAGTTTAAAATTTTGTTACATGTTAATAAAGTAAAAATGTTTTTGAAGTAGAAAGGATATTTTCCTCAAGAATGGATTTCAAGTGTTTTATCAATATTATTTTCTATCTAAGAGAATAAAGGGTTCTGTTTCTATCCCTATTACTACATGGATTTGATTATGTTGTGATGGATATATTTTTATAAATTATTTTATTTTATATGAATTGTTTTATGATGTCACGATGTTTAAAGATTCCCATTTTTACTACATGGGTTATGCAATGATGTATGATTTATGATTTTGTGGCACAAATAAGAATGGTATCATTATGAGATGGGTGGGACCTATATCTCCCTCCAATTCATTGGGTAATGATTTTTTATCTCATGAGATAGACATGGCTGGAATGGTAGGTTATACCAGTTCAGTGAAACAGGACTGAAACGAGGAGTGAAATCGGTTCAAAAAGGGACTTTGTCCACTAAGATAGTCTTGGCAATGAGTCTTGACTAATAAAAAATGATTCTCTATGATTATGTGTGTATGACACAATGTTTCATGTTTTATGTTATGATTATTTGGATTACATTTCACTATTATGATTTATCCCATGTTATGATATTATGATCTCTTTTGAAGGTTAAGATTTCCAAAATGTTAGGTTCTTATGAATATGATGTGATTGATATTTCTTTTGTTTACCCTTACTGAGCATTTGAGATCACCCTTTTATGTTTTTTTTCACCAGGATATAAAGAAAGGTTGTAGGTAAGAAAAAAATGGAAGATCGTTTTGGGAGATATTGAAGATCTTTCACCATGATTAGAAGATTACATTCTGAGTCTCCAAAGACACTAAACTATTACGGTCCTTGTGTGTGTGTTTTTGTTATGTAATAAGTATTCCACAAAAGTAATGTAATTTCCTTGTACGTTAAGCTTCAGGTCTCTAGATTATATAATTTATTTATCCTTAATCTAAGAATACCATCTTTATAAGGGATTTTGTCACATTTTAAATTCCATTGAGACTTCATTATTGTAATGAACCATTTCACTTTAATATAGTGTATATACTATCTATGGGAATATTATATCATTAATTAATTAATTCTCATGATATTATTATGTTTTTATTAATTATTATTCCTTCATTATTTGTATTCAAGCATTTATCATTTTGATTGGAACTCCTTAACTAGAATATAATTTTAAAGATTTATTCTTGAAAATCAATTTCATCAATGTACAAGTATTAAAAATGGTTTTAAGGATTTATTAATATAAACATTAATATTTTAAAATGTTAATTATTTTAAAATCATTAATGTGGTATGGAAAACTGTTATTCATAAATAAAATTATGAAAATTTTTAAATGGGTTAGAAAATGGTTTGATAAAGAATTGATTATGTTAATAACATGAAATGATATATTGTAATTGCAATGTTAGAATTATATCATTCCTTTATTATTATGTTATATGGTATGATTATTTTGGGGTTCTTGAGCATTTTTTATGTATATGGGTTGTTCCATGATAAACCAAAGTCTGGTGAGCCCAAGTTAGTTCCCCAATCCATTGGGTAACATGATAGAGGTTAACGTGAATATCTCTCCTAAGAGATTTAGGTTATATATTTTGATGGGTATTCCAAATGTAACTCCCTACGTAGATGTGTCAGCTACTATGTATGTTTGATATGGATGCCACAATTTAACTTTTTGATTTATTATTTCTATGTGTCATTCAAAAAACATATGATTTCATGATATATGTTATGACTGAAAAGTATGGTTTCATTCTTTGTATATATTGATGGATTGATGTTTCCATTACTTATTTTATATCCCTTATTGAGATTTTTATGCTCATTCCAGGTTTTTGAAATTTTTACCACATGACTTAAAGATTAATTGGTTCAAATATGGGATCAAGGAAAAGGCATGATGTCTAAAGAATGGAAGTAGAGATGTTTCTTTTTAAGTGTTTTTTTATTTTATGAAAAAAAGGATACTGAGTAGTTGTGTCTATGGATAATATTCAAGTTGATATGTAATAGTTATGGCCAAACACTCTAAAAATCTAAATTTTAAAAGATCCTCAATTTTAATTAATCATTTTATTCATGAATATGTAATGATTCAGGGCTGGGACATTATACTTACCATTGATTATCTTACATAACCTATTTGACTCTGAACATCTACCACCATTTTTGGTTTCCATGGGTGGTAATTTACTCAATATTCATAATCATTAATCAATTAAAACAATATTTTCTTGTTAATATTAATTTATTTTTATATGAAGATATACTTCAATATTTTCTCTTTGGTATATATGTCACATTGGTGATTATAAGATTATTCCGCTATGTCTTAAATGAACAATTTACACATCCAATTTTGAATCATGATTAGAGTAATCTATTCATATATTTTCAATTGGTTTGAGTAATATGCTATAAACATATGATTTTACAAGGAAAAACATACCATTCCCTTCATATGTGCATAAATAATGTTCAGAAACCCTACTATATTAATTTTTATTGTTATTACATGTGTATTGAAAAAATATTCTCTTTAGTTCCCAAAAGTTATATTTTTATATATGTTCCCAAAAGATCATAACCCACATCTGATTCAACTTTATAACAATAAGATAGATTCATGATATATATCCAAAAAATGTTGATAATATCAATACATCCCTTCAAAATTATGTATTTCCATTAAGTTGGATGATTTATGGAATTTCTCATTTAGTTCTATTTTTGAAGGATCCAAGGAATTATAATACCTTCATATGGTACCTCTATCCCTATATTGGAACATTGACATTTAATAACAATACATGTTCATACGGATACAATGTTCCTTTAATGTGATGTGACAATTAATTGTTTTTAAGAATAAATTTAGAGATTGGCCATTATCTGATTTCTTAGTATGGATTATGATGATGAAATAATAAATCATGAATTATTCGGTGTCTCAGTTGTAAATGTATATATGATGTGACATTCCATAATTTGGTTACCCAATATCTGATCTACTATAGTAATTATAGTAAATTATTATTTATATATTTTACAAGATTATATATCAGAATAATTAGCAGGGAAAACCATGTGAACAAATCATTAGATATATTAGTCCTCAAATTAATTCTACATAAAACAATCACGAGAATAAGAGGTATATTTAAAAAAGTATACCACCTAGAATGAATGATTTAAAAATGGGTAAGTGAAAAAATATTAATAATACCCATGATACTGGGGTAAAAGCATATAATCTAGTCACATTAATTATAATTTAATTTATTTTATTAGTTATACAATTTTTTTGGAAGCATCAGTATCTCATTGAAAAAAAATAATATATGTTATTATTCAAATATTATTAAAATCAATATGTGATGATGATCCATGAACACACAAATCCAATAATATTTTATAAAAACATAAATTTTATTGTATATATAATAATATTTCACTAAAAAATATATTAAAATTAAATATTTTTATCATTTTTTGTTTTGTTTCTAAAGTAATATAATGTAAAATATGTTGGTTATTAAATTTTCTAATTTATGAAATACATCATATTCCATCGACAAGATAGAATCCCCGAAGTGTTTTGATGATAATTAATATTTAATTTAAAATATTTAATAATCATTTGTTTATTTATATTTTTCTTATACTACCAATACAATAAATAGTCCATGTTTTTATAATTTGAAATATATTTATGTATAAATGAATGTGTAGAATATGTGGTGCTAAAATATTTGCAGATATCATTAAGAGGTTATTATATACATAATATTTATTTTAGTTTATCATAATTATTTCTACTACATTTAGATCATTTCCTTACCATTTTAAACAAATACATATTTATTTAATTTTCATAGAGATCACAAAGGAAATAATTTCTCTGAAATTCATTTTTCCTCAGCATTATTGTTCTCTATAAGGATAAACCATTTCATGGAGAAAAATCAATTCATGAACATTTATTCTCTAAATGAGACATTATCAGGTATTTGTTTTCTCTTCAAAAATCTATTTTTCTATATTTTATATTTTTCTATTTAGTAGTGTGCATTTAATGTTTATAAATAACTAAATTTGTGTGTTTTCAGTTTAAAACGAAGTTCTAGTTAATAACATGTGTTACTAACTGAATACTAATAAAAAACTCATAGTGTAGATATATTTTAATATAATTATCCATAAGCCATTCAATATGTGAACGAATTAGTCAATTATTAATTCGACATACGGTGTGGATGGAATGACTCAAAGAGAATATTTTTAACTAAAATTTACATTTTAGTTCAAAATACATTTCACATACTCAAAACTGGTAATATGAAAACCCATTGGCCGGATACATTAGAATAATGATCCAAAATTCATTTATGACATATTGGAATAAATCAAATGATAATATGACATATTATATTTCCATTACGACTCAAGTTGTGTTTTGTACTTTATAAAATATATTAAAGTTGCATGACCTAATAGAAAATATTCATTTGGATTTTTTATACATTATGATAATAAATTATAATTCATTTGTGATATGTAAGATTCAATAGCACCACAATCTGATACATCTAGTAACTAGTATGACTCATAATTTTTGTATTCTATTAAAAATTGACATTTATGATAGAAAATCAATCAGTCGATAAAACCCAAGAAGATGAACTTAGATGGTTTAATGATTAAAGAAAATCAACCAAATATTTTTTGTGGTGTGTTTGATTCATCCATGTCAATTAGATACTTGGTGTGATTGTTATATGTCAATGTGTGTGTTCTCATTTTAAAAACAATGTTTTTCTTAATAACATCAATCAATTATTGATATGATATAATATTTTCTAATATTGTCTTCATACTATTAGAGAATTTTTCATAATTCCTATGATATTTAGGAATAATTGGAACATCAATATGAAACACTGAGTTACTTGAATTTTTTAAAGTTCATGTATTCATTTTAAAAATGAAACTTTACCTTAAAGCTTATGAAAATAACTAAAAACTAAAAAAAGATCATTAATGTTTTGATAAATTAGGTAAATGGTCATTTTTTAATTTCTATCTTATAATAATCAACTACATGTGAATATAAAACAATGTGGGGATAGAATATGTCAAAGATAAATTTCTTAAAAGAAATTTTCACTTTATTTAAAAAATGTGTCACATTCTCAAAACCAAGTAAATTCACCCGTTATGGGCTACAATACATTTACTAAATTCGTTTTCATGCTTCCTAGTTTCACAGTTCTTGGAGGATTACTATAGTATGATTTATGTAGTTTCGGATATGTAATCTGGAACAAGGAGAAGTTAATTACATGAATTAAAGTTTTATAACTGAATGTTTGGTTCATGTCACAAATTATAAATCATTGTTAGAGAAGATAATATCACCATATGTGATCTAGGAAAAAAATTATAGGTTCTTGATATGAAAAGGTATGGGATTGAATTAAATGAATATAACACCAAAAATTCATGAAGTTACCATGATGGTCACCATTTGAATCTATACATGTTTATTGGATTGAAGAAATTTAGTTTTTAGTAAGTCTAAATATTTTTATATTCATGAAAGGAATTACCCATTTATTCAATCAATCCACATCTTCCAGCGTACCTGTAAATCTAATCAAACCCTTTATTTTCTGAGGAACCCTCCAATTATTTTCCTACTCCAAAAGTCCATAGCTGCTTTTCCAAGATGGTTCAAATCTCTATTGATAAGAATTGATCACTAACATTATATGATCTATTTTTGGTGATATTTCTTTATATATATATATATTATGTTTTATTATGATATTTTTCTTATTACTTATATTTATTTCTTTCAATGATATAGATATTTATTACTTATGTTATTTTGTAGTTTATATGTTTTTTTGGAGAGTTTTTTGTGTAGAGTTAATAAAGTATTATAGTTTCATTATTAGAGAGGTGATTGGAGAACTGCGGTGTTTCTCCAATATTAATCAATGAATATTTAAATACATGAGGTAGGGGATTTATTTATTCTCCTTGTTTTTACATGTAATTATATATCAATAATATTTTTCCATATTGGGTGGTGATGACATTAACATTATTATAGAATAATTCATATTAATTATAAGAAATAGTTTATTGTTAAAGTGATTACATTTTTTCTACTATGATAACAGTTTTCCTCTAGATTCAATATATATTGGATTCTTAATGTTATTATTTGATTACCATGTTTTTTATTTAGGGGTTATCTTATTGATTTGATAATAATTTTCATGAATTTAAAAATGGTAATGCTTGTTGTTAATAAATTAAATAGGCATGTTTTTTTATAAACCCTTCTCCTTATGTTTTATGGAAATAAATGGCACATTCAATGAATGTTTAATTTAATTGTTCTTCCATACTTTAATGGAATATTCTAATGTACATGAGCCTATAAATTCTTTTTTAAATAAAAAATTATTATGTTAATGGAATTGGTCTTCATTAATTTTCATGTAAATTGGATTTTATTATTAAAAAAATGTCCAAAAAATTAATATATTGTGGTATCAAATTCATTATGATTCATGAGGCTGTAACATGTTATAAATGAATTAGTTTAAACCGTGTTGGTTAAAACACATCGTTTGATATTGATCAATTTCTAGGGTAGTGAAATATCATTTGCATGTGAAGACAGATGGATTCTTTGGGGTTGTGTTAGCGCATTTTTCATTTGAGGTTGGATTCTATTTTAAGGTGATATATTCATTATAGACTAAATTATTTCGACCTACTTTGTTTTCCCAGTATGTGAGTCGTTCTGTGTAACATAATTTGACCATGGGATGAGTGTTTTATGGAGATATATCTTAAGGGATACCTATGTTTATGGTATTATTTGACACCTAAGATGGAAGGCTCCACAATGATAGGCATGGTGTTTTTGGTGATTGGACAAGAAATGATGTAATTGGTTGAAGATAGGATATCCCATTGTAGTGTTTAAAGTTGGAGGCTTGCTTTATAATTTTCTATTCTAAAGTCCTTATGGATGGGTTTATTGTGTATTTTTATTCCTTCCCATCAACATGAGGCCTATAGTTATTATGGGTTATATATTCAGTTAATAGTTGATCAATATTTTTATAATATTACCAATATTTATAAATTGATAATGATTAATAATTTTTTAACCATTATTATTTTTAAATAAATTGAATTCAAGTGTTGATATTCCTGATGAACAATGTAATTAAAGGGATTATTACTAATGTTCATGGATATCAGTTGGTGGTAAATGAAATGTGAATGGAATAATGTTAATTAATGCCCAATGAATTAATTAAAACAATTTTGAATAATTAATTCAATACATCCTTCTTTAATTATTGTGTGTTTATAGGATACCTAGTTCTCAGTTGGTGCATTTTTATGGTTGAGAGGTGATAACAATAGTTATGTAAAAGACATGGTTAATTACCATAGTTTGGTTGTACAAAACATTAGATCATGAATGTTTTGTGATTTAATATACTACCACACAAATATTTTTAGGCCAACTAAAACCCAGTGAACTTAATGTTGATTTTTTTCCCTCAAAATACCTGTTGGAAAAAATGGATGGTTGACTACCCCCTTCGACCTCCCTCTACCCTCATAATAGTATTATGAACTAGTATTAAGGGTGGTTTACTTTCACCATATATTCTGTGTTGAGGGATAAAATGGATTGTAAATATTTCACAGATATGTATATCTAGATATTGTAACATATGGATTATTATATGCATGATTTATATGGTTTGAGATTAATTGATGTATAGAAAATGACATATGAATTTTGATGGATCCCAAAAACAACTTAGATTCAATTTGGATATTTCTCATTATATGATGTGTTGGTGTGATGCACGGGGTGAATTGTATGTAATGGGATGATGTGATACATAAAATGAAGCGTAATATAAAGTATCCGATGTTCCTTCAGGATGGATTCCTTTTGAGAGTGATGGCACTAGACATGCATCATTGGGCCGTAGTGGATGACCAATGGAGAAGTGGTAGTTGTGTTACTTATTTTGAAATATTATTAGTAACATGGTGAAATATAGTCATGGAATATATAGGAACATAGCATAAATATTTAGGTGATGAGTCAGATAACTTGTTGTTCATTGATATTAAGCATGGGTTCATTATAATTTTCATGAGAATCACTACATAGGATCCTACAAAGTATACGTGTTATGGAAATTCTGTATGCATATAAAATAATTATTTATGTTTGGGATATTTATTAAGTTGGATACACTTTACTATCTCTTGGGATGTCCAATAGTTATTTGGGATATTTTTTTATTAATATCATGTTTAAATTTTATTACTTTTAGTTTTTCATATAGATGTTTAGTTGTGTTAAATTACATACATGTATTTGGGTTTTATATGTATAATTATCATGATCATTTGTTTGGGGGTGTTATACTATAATCTCTATCACATCTCAAAACATACAAAGTGATTCTTCCCATATATTTTTATAATATAGCTTCAGTTCTTTCTACATACCTATATCCTATTATAAGATATATTATGGAATCATTATCTCACTTGTCTAATTGTTATCACATGAGGGGTGCCTTTTGGGTGGGGTCAAAATGGGGTTTCCATAAAGGTTTATGATTATGGGTATGAAGGATTTAAGAGGTAAGAATAGTTGAGGACTAAATGAGTTTGTATTGAAAATGTTTTAGTATAACATATTATGAAATATAAATAAGGGATTGTCACTTGGACATAGTTTTTTAGGTCCACATGTGATCTGTTTCATGGACAATAAATTTTACTGAACCTACTAAGAGGCATGATACTTGTTATAGGGTATGTACCTGCAAAAGGATCATGGAAAATTCATCTCCTCCCATGTGTTTGAAATAATTAGTTCATGGAATTATGTTAAAACATAAACATTTAATTAAATTAATAAATATTAAATATTCCATATACCATATTCCATGTTTATGAGTCACTAATAGTTTTGTATTTTTAACATATGGCTGTAGGTTAACATAATTTTTTTGGTTCACACCCAAGACGTTTCGTATGATGTTATAGTTACTATTATGACTCAGAATTTGTGTATTCTTTTAAAAATTGACATTTATGATAGAAAAATAAATCAGTTGATAAAAAAAAGAATATGAACTCATATGGTTTGATGATTTAAGAAAATGATCCATATTTTTTTTTGTGATGTGTACTGTTCATCCATGTAAATCAGATACATGGTGTGATTTCTATATCTCAATGTGTGTGTTCTCAGGTTAAAAATGACATTTTTCATAATAACATCAATCAATCATTGATATGATATAATATTTTCTCATATTGTCTTGATTCTATTAGATAAGTTTTCATATTTAACCTATGATATGTATGAATAATATGCACATTCATATGACACACTGTGTTATATGATTTTTTTAAAGTGCTTGTCTTCAGTATAGAATGAAATTTTAGCTAAAAGAATGTGACACTAACTAAAAACAAACAAAAGATGATTAATTTTTTGATACAATAGGTAAATGATCTATCTGTAATTTCTAACATATAATAATCAAATTCATGTGAATAAGAAACATGGTGGGGATAAAATATCTCAAAGTTAAATTTCTTATTTAAAATTTACATTTTATTTAAAAATATGTGTCACATTCTCAAAACCAAGTAAATTATCCAGTTATGATCCCCAATACAGTTAATGAATTCATTGTCATGCTTCCGAGTTCCGTGGTTCTTAGAGGATTCCTAGAGTAGAATTTATAGAGTTTGGGAAATTTAATATTGAACAAGGAGAAGTCAATGAAATGAATTATTGTTTAATACATGATAGATTGGTTTATGGCCCAAATTATAAGTCATTGTCATGGAAGAGAAGATCACGAGATGTAATCTAGGAAATGAATAGTATGTCAATGATATAAAAAGATATGGGCTTTAATTCAATGAATATATCACAAAAAACTCATGATGTTAACATGAAGTTCACCATTTGAATTTATCCATGATTATTGGATGGAAGAAATTAAGTTTTTAATACGTCTAAATTTTTTTATTCCTGAAATGAATTACCCATTCATTCCATCAATCCACATCTTCGAGTGTATCTATAAATCTAATCAAACCCTTTATTTTCTGAGTTACCCTCTAATTATTTCCAAACTCCATAATTCCATAGGTGCTTCTTCAAGATGGTTCAAATACCTGTTGATAAAAATTGATCATTAAAATTATATGTTCTATCTATGGTTATATGAGCCGATATTTATTTATATATATATTATGTTTTATTTTTAGATTGTTCTTATTTTGTAAATTAATTTCATTTCATGATATGGATACTGAACGCTTAAGTTCTTTTATAGTTATTATGTTTGTTATTGGAGTGTTTTTTGCATAGAGATACTAAAGGACTGTAGTTTCCTTATTAGAGAGGTTATTATAGACTGCATTGTTACTCAAATTTTGATCAAATAATTTTTAAATACATGAGGTAGAGGATTCATTTATTCTCTTTGTTTTTATGTGGAATTATATATTAATTATATTTTCTCAGATTGGGTGGTGATGGAATTAACATTATTAAAGAATAATTCATATAAATGAAAAAAATATATTACATTTTAATTTATCATATCTTCTTCCAATATGATAATAGTTTGTCTCTAGATTCACTATATAGTGTATTTTTTATGTTATTAATTGATTACCATGTTTTTCATTTAGGGGTTATCATCTTGATTTGATAAAAATTTTCACGAATTTAAAAATGTTAATGCTAGTTATTAATGAATTAAAAATGCATGTTTTTGTAAACCATTATCCTTATGTTTTATAGAAATAAATGTATCGTTAAATGCATGTTTAATTGAATTGTTCTTCCATACGTTAATGGAATATTCTAATGAACATTAGTCTAGAAATTCTTTTTTACATAACAAATTAGCATGTTAATGGAAGTAGTCTTCAATAATGTTAATGAAAATTTGATGTTATTCTTGAAAACATGTATAAATCATTAATATCTTGTGGTATAGAATACCTTATGATTCATGAGGTTTTAAAATGTGTTAAATTAATTAGTTTAAACGATGTTGGTTAAAAAACTTGACATTTGATATTGATTAATTTATGGGGTAGTGAAATCTCATTTGCATGTGAAGACTATATGGATTGTTTGGGGTTGTGTGAGCTCATTTTCATTTGAGTATGGATTCATTGTAAAGGTACTATATTACTTATAGACTGAATTATTTCAACCTTATATGTTTTCTTAGTATGTGAGCCTTTCTATGTACCATAATTTCACCATAGGGTTGGGTTTTTTATGGTGATATATGGTAACAAAGTCCTATGTTTATTGAATTATTTGACCCATATGATGGAAGGATACATAGTGACATGCATGGTGTTTTTGGTGATGGAAAAAGGACCGATGAATGGGTTGAAGATAGGATTTCCCATTATAGTGTAGAAAGTGGAATGACTGCTTGATACTTTTCTATTCTGAGGTCCTTATTGATGGTATTATTGTGTATTTGTATTATTTCACCACTACATGATGCTGCTAGTTATTTATGGTTCAATATTCACTTTATAGTTGATCAAGATTTTTTATAAATTACCTATAATTATAAAATGATAATGATAAATAATTTTTTATCCATTATTATTGGTAAATAAATTGAATTCAAGTGTCGATATTCCTAATGAACCATGGAATAAGTTGGATTATTACTAAAGTGCATGGAAATCGATTGGTGGTAAATGAAATGTGAATTGAATAATGTTAATTAATGTCCAATTAATTAATTAACACAAATTGAAATAATTAATTCAATACATCTTTCTTTAATTATTGTGTGTTTATAGGATATCTAGTTCTTAATGTTGGCATTTTTATGGTTTAGATAATATTATAATAGTTAAGTCAAAGACTTTGATAATTACCATAGTGTGGATTTATGAAACATTATATCATGCATGTTTTATTATTTAATATAATACCACACACATATTTGTAGTCCAACTAAAACCCAGCGGACTCCATATGGATTTTTCCGTCAAAATATAGGTTGTAAAAGAAAGGATGGTTGACTACCCCCTCTGACCTCTCTCTACCCTCATGATAGTATTATGCATTGGTATGAATGGTGGTTATCTTTCACCATATATTTGTGTTGTGGGAAGAAATGTATTGTAATTGTTTCACATTCATGTATATTTATATATTGTAACATGTGGATTATTATAGTCATGACGTATAAGCTTTGATATTAATTGAGTTATAGTAATTGACATAAGAGTATATATGGATCCCAAATACTACATAGATTCAATTTGGATATTTGTTATTATATTTTTAGATGGTGTGATGCATGAGGTGAATTGTATGTAATGTGATAATGTGATACACATGTTGAATCATACTATAGAGTATCATTAGTGTCTTCGGGATGTACTCCTTTAGAGAGTGCTGGATCTAGACATGCATTATTGGGCCATAGTGGAATCCATGTGGGGAAGTGGTTGTTGTGTACCTTGTTTTGAAATTTTATGAGCTACACGGTGAAATATAGTCATGGAATATATGGGAACATAGAATAACTATTTAGGAGATGAGTTACCTCACATGTTTTTCATTGAGATTTAACATGATTTCATTAAAATTTTCATGGGAATATCTATAAAAGGTCCTACAAATTATAATTTTTATGGACATCCTATATTAATATAAAATAATAATTAATGTTGGGGAAATTGGTTGATCGGGATACACTTTACTATCTCTTGGGTTGTTCAAGAGTTATTTGGGATATTTTATTTATTACTATCGTGTTTAAATTTTAATACTTTTAGATTTTTAAATAGATGTTTAGTTGTATTATATTGCAATCAAGGTTTTGGGATTTATATTTATTTTTATCTTGATCAGGTGTTTGTAGGTTTCATACACTTATCTCTCTCATATTTCAAACCATAATGATTGATTCATCCCATCTCTTTTTATAATATGGAACTAGTTCATTCCACTAACCTATAACCTATTGTAAGATATATTATGCAATAATTATCTCACTTATCTAATTATAATCCCATGAGGGTTACCTTTTAGGGTGGGGTCAAAATGGGGTTGCATAAAATGTTTGAGTTGATGGATATGGTGGATTTAAGAGGTAAGAATAATGGAGGACTAAATGGGTTTGTAGTGAAAAAGTTTTACTAGAACATATTAAGGAATATAAATAAGTGAAACTAGCTTCGACATAGTTTTTAAGGCCCCATGTGATATTATTCATGGACATTAATGTTTATTAAGACTATTAAGGGACACGATACTCATTATATGGTATGGAACTACAAAATGATCATGGAAAATTCTTCTCCTCCCTTGTGTTTGGAATAACTAGTTCATGGAATTGTGTTAAAATATAAATAATTAATTGAATTAATAAATATTAAATATTCCATATTCCATATACCATATTCAATGTTTAGGAGTCACTAATATATTTTTATTTTGAACATATGGCTCTAGGATAACATTATTATTTTGGGTTCACACCCATGACGTTTGGCATGATGTTCTAGTAGGTCACCATACAGAAAAGTTTAATTAATATGACATAAAGAGGACGTTTGTAAAGACCCGTAAATTTCAAGGAATTTTTTTTCTTAATTTTCTTTGGAATTTTAGAAGAACACAGTTTTTGAGGGCGCCTGATTCCGAGACCCGGTGTGCCCGGAATCATTTTCCCAAATTTGGCTCGGGTACGTTCAGTGAACGGACGAGCGGGTTTTTCTAACTTTTGAACCGGTGCCCGGAATCGAATTCTGAGGGCACCGATAAAATCACAGCGCCGGTATTCGCTTAGAAACGCCTCTTCCGGAGTTGCGTTTGCTCGGGTGTGGTTTTTAATTTTCGGGCTTAAAGTTAAGAAATAAAATAATTTGCGACAACTTTATTTTATTTCACATAAGCCACTTGGAAGACACTTGAAGCCACTTAAAGGAGGCTTGAACTGAGTTGAACTGGATAGGATGCTATCCAGAAATATCCTACCCCCCTTGGTAGGATATTTGTGAGGAGGGCCCGCACGAGCCCCACCGTTTCTTTCCGCTAAGAAACGCACCCGTGAAAACCCGTCTTAATGAAAGTCAACCGACGCGTTTTCTAAATTCTTAACAGACCATTTAATTGGGCGGTTTATTCCGTGAATTAAATGGGCTTTTTCTTTCGTGAATTAAATGGGTCGTTTCTTTCGTTGAATTAATTCAACGAATTGATGGATCGTTTCTTAACCAGTTTTTCAAATTCGTTGGCGTAATAATAAAATAAGGCCAACGCTTAACCTCAGGTTATTTGCACTTGAGAAGATTTGAGAGAACCCTCGTAACTTCTTCTCCCTCGAGAAGAACGCGAATAACACGAAGAACGCCGAACCCGGAAATCGACGACGCCTTCGCCCGAGCCGTTCTTCCGATCTCCGATCTCCGATCTCCGATCACCGACCATTTGAGGTGAGTGATTTCGGATTTCCGCTCAAGGTTCTTTTCGTTTGAACACAGATTTAATTAATTATAATTTAAATCTGTTTTTCTTGGTTCGTTGAGCTCGCCAACTCAACGCCGGATTCCGCGACGACGCGACGCCTCCCCGCGACGACGCGACGATCCCTCCCTTCCGCGACGAGCTTTTCCGCGAAGAACGCCCGCGCGCGACGATCGACGAGGTTGGGATTTTATAATTTTGGATTACCCCTCTTTGTTATCCCCGTGATCTTTCTTTAAAAAATAAAGAACCGGATTCAAGGAACCAATTTTATTTTATCAAAAATTAAAATTGTTGGTTCATGTGTTGAACATTTTTTTCTCCCGGTTGTTTATCTCTAACGTGGAGGGTGCGGGCCAAACGAACACGGCCCGACGACCCTCTGCGATTCTTCGTTTTGTGCGGATTTGACGGTCGACAACGGAACGTGCCGCAGCGGACGTTTGACGATCCCGCAGTAAAGAACGGATCCCGGGAGGAGCAACGGCGCAGACGAGAAGGAAAACGGGCCACCGGAGCGACACCGGTGGCCCGCGGAAGTT
Source organism: Viscum album (assembly GCA_963277665.1). Taxonomy (NCBI): domain Eukaryota; kingdom Viridiplantae; phylum Streptophyta; class Magnoliopsida; order Santalales; family Viscaceae; genus Viscum; species Viscum album. The sequence continues at coordinate 1,668,102,612 of OY728137.1, forward strand.
GCCGGCGGCGCGGGTCACCGGCGCGGCGGCGCCGGCGGGCAGAGGCGGCGGCGCCCCGGCGCTCCGCCGGACGAGTCCGCCGCGGCTGAAGCCACGGCGGCGGCGGCAAACGGACCCGCGACCGCGCAGGTCCTGTTCGCCCAGGCGGGACGCGGCTCAGCCGCGTCCACGGTTCACCAGCGCGGCCCGCACGCGGGCCGCGGTTTGCCTCAGGCCGCGGGTCAACGCCCGCGGCTTCCACCCGGCCGCTCGGCCGACCCGGCCGAGCCGGACCCGCCCTGGCTGGGCCGGGCCGGGCCAACCGGGTCGGGTCGACCCTGTTCGGGCCGACCCAGGGGGGGTCGGCCCGGGCCCGTACCCCCCATCTTCGGATGTTTTCGTTCAAACGCCCGTATCATGAGCTTCGTGCTTCCAAACGACTCGCCGTCAGCGGAAACACGATCCTTGGATCGAGACGGTCGTTTCGGTATATCGCACTCAAGGTTTCGAAATACTTTGAGTTCGGCCGGGTTGGTTCGTACACGAGACCAACCGGGCCCTCGGAGCGGAAACGCTCATATCTTGAGCTACGGACGTCCGATTGACGTGCCGTCAGCTTTGATGATTTCCTCTAAGTGAGACGGATCTTTTGACATACTTCGCCTGAGGTTTGGACGTAGGTGGAGTGCGTTCGGGTAGGTTTTTCCTTAAAAACCAACCGGGCCCCTGGGACGAAAATGCCAATATCTCTCAGACCGGGCGTCCGATTGACGCGCCGTCTGCGACGTTGAGTTCCTGTTGACGATACGGAACTTTTGGATACATCATCTTCGGACTTCGTGTCAGTTGATGTATCAGCCTCTCGGCTCGTGGAGCGGACCCTCCCGAACGAGCTTGTTGTGTGCGGGAACCCTAGTGTTGGCTGCAACTGCTACTTCGACAGCGACGACCGTGCAGAGATCCTCAGTGGACTGCGGCGACGACTGTGCAGAGATCCTCCGTGGACTCCGACGACGACCATGCAGAGATCCTCAGTGGACTGCGGCGACTCCTGCACTCAGCGATCCTCCGTGGATCAGTGCTTCAGGTCCTGCGTGGGCCCGGTCCTGTGTGGGCCCGATCCTGTGTGGGTCCAATCCTGCGTGGGTCCGCGCTCAGCGGTTCTGTGTGAGCCAGCGCCTACAGGTCCTGCGTGGGCCCGGTCCTGTGTGGGCCCGATCCTGTGTGGGTCATCTGTCAGCGGTTCTGTGTGAGCCAACTCCTACAGGTCCTGCGTGGGCCCGATCCTGTGTGGGTCACTGCAAGGTTAGTACCTATCGATCCTTCGTGGGTCCGACGACTTAGATGGTTCAATGATCATCTTTATCGTCATCCGAAGAAGTATACCTGTGTGAGCTGAATCTTGTGTTACTCTCCTTTGTGGATTGTGTTGAGCTATCCTGTGTGGATTTACTGTTTACTCTCCTTTGTGGATTGTGTTGTTCTATCCTGTGTGGGTATACGTTTTGCTTTCCTGTGTGTACTGGGTTGTGCTTGGGCTCGGACGTTGGAGCCGAACGGGAATTGAAGACTTCGGTATATGTATGGGCATATACCTAAGCTGTGTCAGATGTTACTTCGTGATTGTATCTTTCCTTTGTGGATTATCCTTTGTGGATTTCGGGAGACCTTCGGGGGTCTCGGGGTCCCTACTGAGTAGCTTATACTCACCCCTGCACGGGCTATGCCCGCACTTTGTGGTGTTGGTTGCAGACGACGGACAGCGCTGATCGTGGAGGAGGCGTGCGGAGCAGGACAGTACCTGGAGGTGGACCACTGGGTGGGACGTACTCGGAGCGGTTAGGTGGACCTGAGGAGCAGTGGAGGCTATCTGTACCCACCCTTCAGCTGGGACTTCCGGAGGACGGCTCGACGCTGCAGTTTTTCTTTTCAATTGCTGTTTTTCCTTTCAATTGTACTTTACAGTTGGGCTTGTATTTCCGGCCCCTTTTACATTCAGCACAGCTTGTACAGTTTTTACTTAGTGTTTACCTTTCCGCTTGCTTACTCTGTGGTGCTTGTTTACTTTTCAAAGGCAATGCCTTCCCTTTTTGTTGGGATTTACGCCTTGGTGCTAGTCGCCAGCCCCTGGCCTAAGGAAGGTGGGCTTGGGGTAGTCACGTCACGGACCCCGAGGACGGGTCGTGACAAATTGGTATCAGAGGTGGTCGGTTCTACCGCAGACTCTGATCTTTCTTCTATGTGAAGAAATAGTGTTTAGTGTATTGAGTGTGGTTTTCAGTCCAGGGAGTCCAGTGTTGGTGCAGCGGCCGACGTATCCATACACCAGGACCCTGACTTCTGATTTCCGACTTAATGCACGAAAACATTGATTGCATGTGTGTTTCAAGTTTTCTTTGTGATTACTTGTGTCAGCTCACCAGGTATATTGTTCTGACCGTGGCATACTTGTTTTCTTTTCAGGATGGCACGACGACAGCAGCCAGCTAGGGTTCCTAGAGTAGGGCGCGACGACAACCCGCCGAGCGACGAGGCCTCGGTACAGTGCCCGTTGACAGCAGAGGCATCGGCGGTACCTTTACCCGCCGAGCCCCCGATGCTTCCAGCACTTGCAGCTGACGAAGCACGACGCCTTGGAGCTCTACACGAGTTCCAGCGCCAGCGACCACCCAGGTTCCGTGGGGAGTCGGACCCCCAGGCAGCAGAGGACTGGCTGGAGGCGGTCGTCCGAGTTTTCAAGCTAGTGAGGATGCCAGCAGACCTCATGGTGATCCTCGCGGCGAGCCTACTGCACGCAGCAGCCGGACGCTGGTGGAGCCTGATGCTCCAGGTACACGATGAGGCCACCCTCATCTGGACGGACTTCGAGAGCCTCATCCGCTCAGAGTTCGTCCCGGCCACCCTCCGAGCGGTGCGCATCCAGGAGCTTCTTCAGCTGCGGCAGGGCAGCTTGACGGTCGCTCAGTACACGGCGAGGTTCACCGACCTTTCTCGGTACTCGACAGACATGGTACGGGACCCCTTCTTCCGGGCCCGGACCTTCGAGCAGGGTTTGAGACATGAGATCAGGGGATCGCTGATCTCCCTCAGCATCCCGGCCCAGGCAGGAGTACTGGAGCAAGCCCTCCTGATCGAGAGCTTCCAGGCTGAGTCCACAGCGAGACCTACCACAGGGCGGCAGATAGCGGAGTCTTCGGCAGCTGGTAGCCGGCGGATGACTCAGGGTTCCAGGCGGACCAGACCTTCCGGCAGGCGACCTCGGGACACTAGCTCAGCAGTGCAGGGCACCCGGCCCGGAGCCAGCCTTCGGAGAGGCAGACAGTGCTACGAGTGTGGCCGGCAGGGCCACATGGCTCGTGACTGCCCGACCCATCGTACCGAGGGGCAGCAGACGGTGGAGGGACCACCCAGGCAGAGGCAGAGGGTCGACCGTGGCGGTCCGCAGGGAGGAGGCGGACGAGGCAGAGGAGCTGGCCGAGCAACAGGTGGTGGGCGACGCTTTGAGGCTCTCCCACCACCACCACCAGGAGGCCCGCCCCGACCACAGGGAGCTGGCGGGCAGAGACAGGCTCAGCTCCAGGAAGTGGAGGCCTACGACCACGGAGCGCCAGAGATGATTCGAGGTACGATCTGTGTCTATTCCACCCTTGCTACAGTTCTGATATACACAGGAGCGAGTCACTCTTTCGTAGCCACTGCCCTTGTTCGGAGCTCGGAGATTCCGACGGAGCCGTTGGCTCGATCCTTACGGCTAGAGACTCCTACGGGAGTAGACTCGACGATTACGCACTGGTGCCGGCAGTGTGAGCTTACTCTAGGAGGCGAGAGCTTCGGCTGTGAACTTCTTGTAGCAGCGTCGAGGCCTTACGACGTCATCTTGGGCATGGATTGGTTATCTACGGTCCATGCTCAGATTGACTGCATTAGGCGCAAGGTGCGATGTGTGCGCACCGATGGGAGCAGGTTCACCTTCACCGGCGAGAAGGGAGCCTTAGAAGCACAGGATGGACTCACGCAGAGGAGAGGTCATCCCATCACTCATCAGTTGGCTAGCCTCATCCTGGGAGCAGTTGACGTGTGAAGTCCCAGTTTTCCTGCAGTGGTGGATCAGTACGCGGACGTCTTTCCCGACGACGTTCTAGGACTACCTCCTCGCAGAGAGGTAGACTTTTATATTGACCTATACCCCGGGAAAGCCCCGATATCCACTCCAGCATATCGGATGGCCCCTGCTGAGCTTCGAGAGCTGCGGGTACAGTAGGAGGACTTGCAGGGCAAGGGGTTCATCCGACCCAGTCTTTCGCCCTGGGCTTCCCCGATTTTGTTCGCCAAGAAGGCGGACGGGAGCTTGCGACTGTGTGTCGATTATCTTCGCCTGAATCAGGTGACAGTGAGGAACAAGTATCCGCTACCCAGGATTGATGATCTCTTCGACCAGCTCAAGGGAGCACGGTGGTTCTCGAAGATTGACCTTAGGTCAGGCTATCATCAGCTCAGAGTTCGAGACGAGGATGTGCAGAAGACGGCCTTCAGGTGTCGGTATGGCCACTATGAGTTCTTGGTTATGCCTTTCGGCGTGACCAACGCTCCAGCAGTGTTCATGAGCCTCATGAACAGTATCTTCCAGCCATACCTCGATCGATTTTTCGTGGTCTTCATCGACGACATTTTGGGGTACTCGACGACGGAGGAGGAGCACGCCTACCACCTGCGTGTTGTGCTAGACACACTCCGAGAGCACCAACTTTATGGAAAGCTCTCGAAGTGTCAGTTCTGGTTACGTGAGGTCCACTTCATGGGGCACGTCATTTCTGAGGCGGGAGTTGCAGTGGATCCCGCGAAGATCGAGGCAGTGCTAGCTTGGGAGCCACCCAAGAGTGTGACAGAGGTGCGGAGATTCTTGGGCCTAGCCGGATACTATCAGAGATTTGTGCCGGACTTCTCCAGAGTTGCAGCCCCACTCTCAGCATTGACGAAGGAGGGGAAACCCTTCGTGTGGTCAGACGGATGTCAGCAGAGCTTCCAGGAGCTGAGGCAGAGGTTGACCAGCGCACCGATCTTGAGATTGCCTGAGGAGGGAGTTGGATACGTAGTCTACTGCGATGCATCAGGGACCGGACTCGGGTGTGTCCTGATGCAGGAACAGGCCGTGATTGCCTACAGATCACGTCAGTTGAGGCCTCATGAGCAGAACTATGCTACCCATTACTTAGAGTTGGCAGTAGTGGTCTTTTCCCTGAAGACATGGCGACACTATCTGATGGGCGAGCGCTTCATAGTCTTTTCTGACCACCAGAGTCTCAGGTACATCTTCTCTCAGAAGGACCTGAACCTGAGATAGCGGGGATGGCTCACGTTCCTCCAGGACTATGACTTTGTGATAGTCTATACTCCTGGGAAGGGGAACGTAGTGGCTGATGCCCTCAGCAGGAGGACGGGCATCCAGCTACTTGAGGAGGCGACAGAGCAGCTAGCCGCTTTGCAGATATCCTTCATGGATAGAGATGGAGCAGCCTTCCTTCAGTCTCTCACAGTCTCTCCTCCGCTTCTTCAGCAGGTCAGAGAGGCACAACATGGGGACGTTGACTGTGAGACGCGGCGTGCACAGATATCCTCGGGACAGGCACCTGATGGTTTCTCCCTTGGAGCAGAGCACAATTTCCTTTTCAGAGGACGTACCTTGGTACCAGTAGCCTTACGAGAGGAGGTGCTGAGAGAGTTTCACACTTATCCTTTGGCGGGACATCCTGGAGTGGCGAAGATGTACCAGGATCTTAGACGACAGCACTGGTGGCCGGGCATGAAGAAGGCTGTGGCAGAGTTCGTTTCACGGTGCCTCACCTGCCAGCAGGTGAAGGCAGAGCATCAGGTACCAGCAGGCTTGGTACAGCCCTTAGAGGTCCCGGAGTGGAAGTGGGACGGGATATCTATGGACTTTGTGACTGGACTTCCACGCACTTCCCGAGGTAACGATTCCATTTGGGTGATTGTTGACCGACTCACCAAGTCGGCACTCTTCTTACCCATCCGAGAGCAGGGCACAGTGGAGAGCTTGGGGCGTCTCTACGTTCAGGAGATTGTACGACTTCACGGTGTGCCATCGACTATCGTCTCCGATCGGGACGCTTGTTTTACTTCCCGGCTTTGGAAGGGGTTGCAGGAGGCGTTCGGGACGCGACTACGTCTGAGCACCGCCTTTCACCCTCAGAAGGATGGTCAGATGGAGGGGACCATTCAGACTCTCGAGGACATGCTCCGTGCATGTGTCCTCGACTTTGGTCGCAGCTGGGAGGACCACCTACCCTTGGTGGAGTTCGCGTACAACAACAGCTACCACTCCACCATCGGGATGGCACCCTACGAGGCGTTGTACGGCATGCCTTGCAGATCTCTTTTGTGCTGGACAGACCCTGGAGAGTCAGCACTTATGGGACCAGAGATGGTCCGGGCCACGACAGAGAAGGTCCAGGTCATCCAGGAGCGGATGAGGACATCACATAGACGGCAGAAGTCATATGCTGACAGGAGGCGGAGGCCACTAGAGTTCGAGGATGGAGACCACGTCTTCTTGCGGATCTCACCTCGATGTGGTTTGAGGAGATTTGCCGAGGCGGCAAGTTGTCTCCACGCTTCATTGGACCCTTCCAGGTCCTTAGCAGGGTTGGCGAGGTGGCTTATCGCCTGGCTCTGCCACCTCAGTTGCAACGGGTGCACGACGTCTTCCACGTATCCCAGCTGAGGAGATACGTGCACGACCCGACGCACATCATTGACTATGGGGAGCTAGACGTGGATGATGGAGCGGCTTTTGCGGAGGTCCTAGTGGAGATAGAGGATCGACAGGAGCGGGTCCTACGTGGGCGATCGATTCCTCTTGTGTGCATCAGATGGCAGCACGGGAACCTCCAAGAGAGCACTTGGGAGCGGGAGGCTCAGATGCGTGCTCAGTACCCACATTTGTTCCCCTAGTTTTTGATGTATCTTTACGGGGACGTAATGTACTGAGGTGGGAGTAATGTAAAGACCCGTAAATTTCATGGAAATTTTTTTCTTAATTTTCTTTGGAATTTTACAAGAACGCAGTTTCTGACGGCGCCTGATTCCGAGGCCCGGTGTGCCCGGAATCATTTTCCGAAGTTTGGCTCGGGTACGTTCAGTGAACGGACGAGCGGATTTTTCTAACTTTTGAACCGGTGCCCAGAATCGAATTCTGAGGGCACCGATGAAATCGTAGCACCGGTATTCGCTTAGAAACGCCTCTTCCGGAGTTGCGTTTGCTCGGGTGTGGTTTTTAATTTTTGGGCTTAAAGTTAAGAAATATAATAATTTGCGACAACTTTATTTTATTTTACATAACCCACTTGGAAGCCACATGAAGCCACTTAAAGGCGGCTTGAACAGAGTTGAACTGGATAGGATGCTATCCAGAAATATCCTACCCCCCTTGGTAGGATATTTGTGAGGAGGGCCCGCACGAGCCCCACCATTTCTTTCCGCTAAGAAACGCACTCGTGAAAACCCGTCTTAATGAAAGTCAACCGACGCGTTTTCTAAATTCTTAACAGACCATTTAATTGGGCGGTTTATTTCGTGAATTAAATGGGCTGTTTCTTTCGTGAATTAAATGGGTCGTTTCTTTCATTGAATTAATTCAACGAATTGATGGATCGTTTCTTAACCAGTTTTTCAAATTCGTTGGCGTAATAATAAAATAAGGCCAACGCTTAACCTCTGGTTATTTGCGCTTGAGAAGATTTGAGATAACCCTCGTAACTTCTTCTCCCTCGCGAAGAATGCGAATAACGCGAAGAACGCCGAACCCGGAAATCGACGACGCCTTCGCCCAAGACGTTCTTCCGATCTCCGATCACCGACCATTTGAGGTGAGTGATTTCGGATTTCCGCTCAAGGTTCTTTTCTTTTGAACACAGATTTAATTAATTATAATTTAAATCTGTTGTTCTTGGTTCGTTGAGCTCGCCAACTCAACGCCGGATTCCGCGACGACGCGACGCCTCCCCGCGACGACGCGACGATCCCTCCCTTCCGCGACGAGCTTTTCCGCGAAGAACGCCCGCGCGCGAGGATCGAAGAGGTAGGGATTTTATAATTTTGGATTACCCCTCTTTGTTATCCCCGTGATCTTTCTTTAAAAATTAAAGAAGCGGATTCAAGGAAACAATTTTATTTTATCAAAAATTAAAATTGTTGGTTCATGTGTTGAACATTTTTTTTCTCCCGGTTGTTTATCTCTAACGTGGAGGGTGCGGGCCAAACAAACACGGCCCGACGACCCTCCGCCGTTCTTCGTTTTGTGCGGATTTGACGGTCGACGACGAAACGTGCCGCAGCGGACGTTTGACGATCCCGCAGTAATGAACGGATCCCGGGAGGAGCAACGGCGCAGACGAGAAGGAAAACGGGCCACCGGAGCGACGCCGGAGGCCCGCAGAAGTTGCAGGCGGCGCGAGTCACCGGCGCGGCGGCGCCGGCGGCCGGAGGCGGCGGCGCCCCGGCGCTATGCCGGACAAGTCCGCCGCGGCTGAAGCCGTGGCGGCGGCGGCCAACGGACCCGCGACCGCGCGGGTCCGGTTCACCCAGGCGGGACGCGGCTCAGCCGCGTCCGCGGTTCACCAGCGCGGCCCGCACGCGGGCCGCGGTTTGCCTCAGGCCGCGGGTCAACGCCTGCGGCTTCCACCCGGCCGCTCGGCCGAGCCGGCCGAGCCGGACCGGCCCTGGCTGGGCCGGGCCGGGCCAATCGGGTCGGGTCGGCCCGATTCGGGCCGACCCAGGGGGGGTCGGGCCGGGTCGGCCCGGGCCCGTACCCCCCTTCTTCGGATGTTTTCGTTCAAACGCCCGTATCTTGAGCTTCGTGCCTCCAAACGACTCGCCGTTAGTGGCAACGCGAACCTTGGATCGAGACGGTCGTTTCGGTATATCGCACTCAAGGTTTCGTAATACTTTGTGTTCGGCTGGGTTGGTTCGTACACGAGACCAACCTGGCCCTCGGAGCGGAAACACTCATATCTTGAGCTACGGACGTCCGATTGATGTGCCTTCAGCTTTGATGATTTCCTCTAAGTGAGACGGATCTTTTGGCATACTCCGCCCGAGGTTTGGACGCAGGTGGAGTGTGGTCGGGTTGGTTTTTCCTTAAAAACCAACAGGGCCCCTGGGACGAAAATGCCAATATCTCTCAGACCGGGAGTCCGATTGACGCGCCGTCTGCGACGTTGAGTTCCTGTTGACGATACGGAACTTTTGGATACATCAACTTCGGACTTCATGTCAGTTGATGTATCAGCCTCTCGGCTCGTGGAGCGGACCCTCCCGAACGAGCTTGCTGTGTGCGGGAACCCTAGGGCTGGCTGCGACTGCTACTTGGACAGCGATGACCGTGCAGAGATCCTCAGTGGACTGCGGCGACGACTGTGCAGAGATCCTCCGTGGACTCCGACGACGACCATGCAGAGATCCTCAGTGGACTGCGGCGACGACTGTGCAGAGATCCTCAGCGGACTGCGACGACTCCTGCACTCAGCGATCCTACATGGATCAGTGCTTCAGGTCCTGCGTGGGCCCGGTCCTGTGTGGGCCAGATCCTGTGTGGGTCCGATCCTGCGTGGGTCAGCGCTCAGCGGTTCTGTGTGAGCCAGCGCCTACAGGTCCTGCGTGGGCCCGGCCCTGTGTGGGCCCGATCCTGTGTGGGTCATCTCTCAGCGGTTCTGTGTGAGCCAACTCATACAGGTCCTGCGTGGGCCCGATCATGTGTGGGTCACTGCAAGGTTAGTACCTATCGATCGTTCGTGGGTCCGACGACTTAGATGGTTCAATGATCATCTTTATCGTCATCCGAAGAAGTATACCTGTGTGAGCTGAATCTTGTGTTACTCTCCTTTGTGGATTGTGTTGAGCTATCCTGTGTGGATTTACTGTTTACTCTCCTTTGTGGATTGTGTTGTTCTATCCTATGTGGGTATACGTTTTTCTTTCCTGTGTAGACTGTGTTGTGCTTGGGCTCGGACGTTGGAGCCGAATGGGAATTGAAGACTTGGGTATATGTATGGGCATATACCTAAGCCGTGCCAGATGTTACTTCGTGATTATATCTTTCCTTTGTGGATTATCCTTTGTGGATTTCGGGAGACCTTCGGGGGTCTCGGGGTCCCTACTGAGTAGCTTATACTCACCCCTGCACGGGCTATGCCCGCACTTTGTGGTGTTGGTTGCAGACGACGGACAGCGCTGATCGTGGAGGAGGCGTGCGGAGCAGGACAGTACCTAGAGGTGGACCACTGGGCGGGACGTACTCGGAGCGGTTAGGTGGACCCGAGGAGCAGTGGAGGCTATCTGTACCCACCCTTCAGGTGGGACTTCCGGAGGACGGCTCGACGCAACAGTTTTTCTTTTCAGTTGCTGTTTTTCCTTTCAGTTGTACTTTACAGTTGGGCTTGTATTTCCGGCCCCTTTTACTTTCAGCACAGCTTGTACAGTTTTTACTTAGTGTTTACCTTTCCTCTTTCTTACTCTGTGGTGCTTGTTTACTTTTCAATGGCAATGCCTTCCCTTTTTGTTGGGATTTACGCCTTGGTGCTAGTCGCCAGCCCCTGGCCTAAGGAAGGCGGGCTTGGGGTAGTCACGGCACGGGCCCCGAGGATGGGTCGTGACAACGTTGTTTTAATAGTTTTAGCCCCAATGCCTACAAGAGAACAAGGTATTGGTTACGGAAATTATATCATATGAAGTGTTGGAGGATGTATATATATCCATTGGTTTTATACTTAATAGAATCATGAATTTGTATTCATTGGTGATTGTGATGTTGCATTGAGAAGAAATTCAATGGTGGGTCTTATTCCTCATGTATTTTATGTATTCAGATGTCCCATGGGAGATGTTCTGAGACTTATTTTGAGCCTAATTTTCGCATTAGGTCATGGGGTGACCAACATCTATAACAACATACCCTTTTATACGGGAGTTCCAACATGGGGAAGTTTTGGATTCTTATCCAGAACCATCACTAATATTAGTTAAACCTATTTCGAGATGAGAATACTAGAGAAACCCATTTCTAATAGTATTTTTAACTAACAAATTTATGTCATGTCAACTCATTTTTATTTTTGACATATAATTATGTGCTAGAACGATTAGATATCATAGAGAGGATGTTTCCCCAGACTATATAATCGTGATAGGGTATTCAACATGATTTTTATTATATTGGATATATGGTCTAGGGATCTTATATTCTTAGCCAAAATAGATTCTATAAAGCTGAGGGTATCTCTCATCTATCATCATATATTTTTTCTGGGGGGGGATACCTCAGGACCCTAAAAATAGATCACTTGCATGTTTTTATATAGAGTATGATGTCATTAGTTGTGCGAGAGAGATACATTTTTTTATTTGGTATTATGTATATTGTGTTCTAAATGAGGTTCCTCTATGGAGGAAGTTACCATCAAGTTAGTATTTTGAGGGTGATCTTGGATTTGATCAATAGGTTAGAGACAGAGTAGGTAGAGTATATCTCCAACATGCTCATCATTTTCAATGATTATAGCATGACCATGGTTTTCCTTAACATATAGTTTAATGAGGTCATAGAATAGATTTTTCTTAGCAACATGTTATAAAGTTCCCACCACTATGAATCTTTGTGTCATTTGTCGTACTGTGTAATTCTTTATTCGTGGTTTCTTTAATTTTTAACTAATTTCCTACTCACTCCTTCTTATCCCATATACTATTAAATGATTTGAGGCATGAGTTGGGGAGGATTCTAGTTCCCTTGCTGATAAATATTCCAATTTGAGTTTAATATTATCTTCATAAAGTATGTAAAGAATGTGATCTAGTTATATGGTAGCATCACTCTTGGGGAGACTTCCTATGTTTATAGATACACCTATAAGAAATCATAATCATTATGGAGTGGATTTATTTACTATAAATTATTATGTATTTCTTCAGGTGGTATATTTTTATACATGTTTTTTATTGAGATCCAATAGTGTTTTTTGGTGAGAGACACCCCTTGATGGTTCAGAGGAATGTTATATATTAATAATAATTTTTGGATGAGTTGATGTTGATTTTGATAAATGTTTATACAAGGGTTATTCCTTTGTTTGTGATAGAGAATCATGATGCCTTTCAGGAGGTTTTTTTTGAAATTTCCTCCTCAATAGGAGATAGTGTTTGGAATAGAGTTACAACCATGAAATTATTTGATTTTGATGTCTTTATATAGGATGGGACATATTGAGTTAATAAAGCTAGAGGTACATATGTATGATCATTTGCAGTGAGTTCTTCTCTATCGAGTGTGTCATCTTGGGGATTATTAGTTATCATTTTTAATAATTCTGACAAAACTCTAAATCTCTGTATTTAGTATTATCACTTGAACTATGTTAATGTGAATAAATACTATCTGCTTCCATAGATTTATGATTTATTCTATCGGCTAAAAGTGGATCATTGGTTCTTATATAACCTTGAGATTATATGAATAATATTTTTCAATTTATACTTTCAATATCATGATTAACATGATAATCTTTTTAATCATCTGTTACATGAAAATTGGGTTTACCTAAAATTATAAACAATAATTTGTTTCAATAAAAATGTTATATATTATTAGTGTTATTCAAACACGATGATTTTAACATAGCTGTTAAATATAGAAAAATGAATAGTATTCAATAATTTTTAAATATTGTATATAATGGTTTTATATAATTAAAACATGTTGATAAAAAGTATACAATTTTTCAAAAAGGTCGACATCTTTCAGAAATACTATTTTCTAAAAAAATTATTTTTGGAATAATAATAATAATAATTGATGAATATTTTAAAAAACTTACTTGATTAAATAATAATAATTTTTTAATTACGAATCTCAAAATTACTTTAGGATGAATTTTTTATAATATTTGGAAAACAATAGTACTTTTATGAATAGTGAAAAATAATAAATTTTAATTGAAACTTTTCATTTCATTAAAATAATTGGGAAGGTTTATTTATATATTAATATAATTTTAATGTAAACTAAATTCAATTATATTACCATTAATCTAATATATTTCTTTTTATTTTTTTATATTATGAATATTGAAATAAAAACATTACAAACTGTTGTACGTTTTCCTTTTTTAAAGTAGTATTCTCATCGTGTCAGTGATATTAATATTAACTTATAATTAGTCAAATCTGTGAATTTAATTTTAAAAATGGTACAAATATTTTAATCATTTTAATTTATATTATCAAATTAATCCTATATAAATTTTTACCATGATGAATAGTGAGATCAATAAAAAAATTACTACGGTTATGGAGAAAATGGGTTTACCGTGTGTTAAACTAAAATGATAAGTGTTAAAATGACCTGAAAATGTATATAAAAGTTATTTTAAATCCATATTTAGGCCCTATAATGACTAATTACTTATAATACTCCATTTTTATTCTCTTTTAGTGAGATAAATGTTGTTATACTATTTCCTTTTCAAAACATTCCATGTGTTCCCACCACCTCACTCAAAAGAGGCCACACACTATCCTCTATTATTCAAACCATAAAACTATTTTGTCTTTTCTAATACCTACCCAAATCACATAATCAATTCAATTGTCTATTCTTAGAATCTTTATTTTTTTATAAAGCTTTCAATGGTTATTTTTTGTGAAAACCTAAGGAGGTTAGCTGAGAAATAGGTAATGTTCTTCTTCGAGCATATTTTAATTATTTCATTCACTCCCTCATTAAATTACTAATAAAAAAAATTATTTTGTAACATAACTATCTTAAATATATTTATAATTATTTTTTTTAGTTTAATGACCTAAAAATTTGTCCACATCAATCAAATGGGTTATGAAATCATTACTCATCTATAAGGTGGACTACAACCTCGTAAACTGATGTCCTTCATTTTTTCCATTACCAACTATAATAGAGAGTTATCAGTATTTAATAAATTTTTCTGTAATATATATAAATATATGATATTATTTTACTTATTTAATTATTATATCACACATATCATAATACATTCAATTCTATGGGAATATGATAATGTTGCTCATGTGTACGGAGGAATACCGCCTCACGAAGCGATGAGATTCGTTCATGCTTTACATGAGAGGTGATAAGGATGAGATTATTGAAAATATGTGACATATATGACATAAAAATTATTCATTAAGGATAATATATTAATTATCTAAATTTATCAATATCCATCAATAAAATTGAAACAACATTATTTCTTACATACAGTTTATCGTCTTCATGAACAACGTATTTCATTCTCAATCTACAACATTTAAGGATTACTATAAAAAATATAAAAAATATATATATAATACTTATATCATGGTATTACTTATTGATATATCTGGCCAATGATTTAAGTAAGAGGGGCACATATTATCTAATCAAACCTACATAAAAAACAAAGTACATATTTCCAAAAATTTCAATTTAACACTAAATTTTTAAAAAAAATGGTTAATAGTAGGATATTAGGAAGTAATATAAAATATTATATATAGAAATATGTTACCATAATAGTTCTATAATATAATTTTATTTTTAATATAGGATATTCTATTGTGTTTGAAGGAATTTCAGACATATGCAAAGGGTTTTTTTTCTATTTGATTTCCATGAGTCATAAGTTGTGAACATATCATCTTTTATGATGTGTGAACACAACCCCTGTGACTTATAATATATTGAAATTATTTATCTTTATTATATATTAAGATTCGTTTAATTTTATTCATTCATTGTTTTTACAATTAAATTTTTCCATTGTGGTAAATATTTTATACTACAATCTCATCATGTTTTGGTATGACACTTATTATACATTATTTATTTCATTATATTATATTTTTCACATTATTTTCATCTATTTATGTAATCTATTGTTTAAATTTTATTTTTTTTATTAAAAAAAATAAACTATGCTTACCTATTCGGTGGAAAACAAATTTTTCTTCAAAAACCATGTTTTCATAAAAAATTATAAATTGTCTTTAAAATTATTCAAATGACATTCTTACTAAAATTATATTCTTTTATTAATTTTTAAAAAATGAATTTAAAATAGATCATCATTTCCTTTTACAAATAATTCATATTGCAATTTATCAAAAATGTGATAGGGATATTAGTTTGTAACATGTAATATAGTATCAAATTTATAAACTTCATCCCCATTATTTCCATAGAATATTTCATTATAATATTTTTAGTATATTTTAAAAAATAGACATTAATTTATGATTTTTATAGAAATTTATCATCAATGAAAAGTTATCTTCCCCAAGATTCATTCCGTGGGATTTATAATTTAAGATAAATATATATGTAAGATGACATACTTTGAAGTAATATATAATTATATCAAGATATGAATCACTGATTACATTCTTCCCAATTCATTGATTTTTTTATGATTATAAGATGTTAATGAAACCCATTTTACTTCCATGTGTTAAATCAGTAAAAAATTATTATTCAATCCTCTTTTTCATCTATGGTATGTCAAATGATGAAATGAATTTTAAACCAATATCATCTCCATACGTTATAATGTTATTAAATGTTTATAGAGCACATATTATCACATTGGTTATGATATAATTAATGTTTTATGATCTTGTGAAATAGATATAGTTTATATTCATTATATGATGGTTGGGATCTATATCCCCCTTGAACTCATTTAGTAGTGATTTATATCTCATGAGATACAATGGACTAGAATGGGAAGAGAACCCATTCAATAAGCTACTTTTTACAATATTATATTATTGGGAGTGGATGTTGACTGCTATGATGGGTTGTGTTATGGCCCATTTGACTGTGATAGCCTTGGATGTGAGACATAAATACTATAGAAGTTATTTTATTTGATTATCTGTATTTCAATCCTAAAAATATATATTTTGAAAATTTATGATCTCATGGATCTTTACTTTTATACTATTTCGATTCATGTCTTATGAACATGTAATATTTATTTCATGACTCAATATTGACATCTTTAATTTTTAGGGTTTGGTTTTAAAATGTGATGCGCATGTTATCAAACCCTTACCGAGAATCTGATATCACTCATTATTATATATCCTTTCCCTAGATTATGAATATATGAATTTCGTATGATATGTCTATGAAGGGTTTTATTTATGAAAGCTATAGTCAGAGATGATTTAGTTTACATATGAACTAGTAATTTGGGCATCCAGATTTATATAGGAATGATAAATTTGTGTTCCATAAGCATCTATTAGTGTAATGTAATATATTTTCATAAAAATGATTCCATATCTGTTTTCATTATATTCACGAGTCACTATATTTGGTATCAGAGTAAAAAATTAGTTATCCTTTGGAATCCAGTATGAGAAAATTATATTGAGATCTCTTGGGATATTTCTAAATATATGTCTAGGAATAAGTATAATGATGATTAAATGTATTAGAAAAAATACTGGAATTTTTATAAAAAATAGGTTGAGTGGATTCCATGAAATTACATTCCACTCGTGTTACAACAATTAGGTATGGATATGGAACATAGGTACCTATGGGTAATAAATCCAAAAAGGTGGCTTGGATCTGGACTCGATCATCAGTTAATTCTTGAAAATGGGCCTTTATACACATCTAGTTTTACACTCATTCAGGATATTCATTGAGTTTTAAAAAAACATTATGAAACATCATGAGAAATTTGAATAATGATCTTGAATAGCAATGGTTAAAACTGAGATTTCATATATTAAAAATAAGATTTATTAATTTCCGAATCATATTAGAACTTTTTCTGGATTATGGGGTTCCCCACTAGGATTATTATTTCATATACGATGATTTTTGGTTTTATTCAGAGTTTTTTACGAAATTTAATTATGTTAATAAAGAGTGTGGTGGAAAATGCAATGATTTTACACAAGAGCATAAAAAATTTATGGTAGATGGAATGAATAATCTAATTGCTATGATCACAGAATCTTCTCAAGCTATGAATCCTGATGGAAATCCAAATGAATAGTGTGGAAAACATTCTATTGATACCTTCATGAAGAAATGCTATAATTCTTCCAAGGTTTATATAGATCCATTATTCACTAAACAGTTTATTGGAACCATTGAAAATATATTTTCATCTCCCATGTTTCGAATAGAAAAATGAAATGTTTGTTGTCTACCTTTTGGATGGTGAATCTGGTTAATGGTGGAATCTTATCAGGAATATGATGATGTAGGATAAAGTTGAATACATGGATTGGGATGTATTTATGACATTATTTTTCAATAATTAATTACATTATATTATTCATACAAAGTTATAGAAGGAGTTACAAGAGCTAATCCAAATGGATGATGAATATGTTGTTACCCATGCGGCGAATAATAAAAGTCATATAATATATTCTTATGGTATTGTAATCCAACCTAAAATTAAGGTTGATAAATTTCTCAATGTATTAAAACCAAATATATTAAGGGAAATATCTATAACATAATTTTTTAGATATGAAGAGATATTTTGATTTCCTATCAATGTGGGAATATAGGATTCATGTATGTATCAATCTTGTGGTTTTGTATTGAAGAGGAAAATGAAATATTAATGAAATTTATAAAAACATGTATAAATGAAGATGATATTTTCTTATTGTTTAAATTTTTGGAAAATATGAATTAATTTGTCCAAGGGGACTAGTAAATGATTAATGTGTTAAAACGAAGGTCATCCAACAATTTTTTTACAAAGTGATGGGATGAAGTTAGCTATAGATGCGAATAGAGGGGATGTCACGTTTGATCACAATTTCTGATTAGGGATGAGATAAGAACATGGTGAAATGTGCATATACAATCCAACCCTAAACTAGTAATGTCTTGTTTAACTATATATCTACCCATTCATTCATATCAATAGAATTTTCTATGCCTCTCAATATTCTATAAAAATGATTAGATGTTTATTTATTAGTGAAACCCCCAATATGTACAATGATATCATCTTATAGTTACTATTCATATAGGGTTGAAATTTGTGGTAATTTGATTCCATAAAATATTTTAATTCTTGTTTTGGATTATTTTGATGTTATATTACGAATATATGGGATTTCCCTACACAAGTCTCATAAAAATTTACCAGGAAGGGAATTCAAAAATGAAATTCTAAACCAACTTATGATCTTATATAAGTACGAAAATAAATATTAAATTTTGATGGAAATCACATCCATTTTATATATTGGATTCCTATTCAGGATGTGTTTTTATCTTTTATGCTTGAGGAGAAACTCAACTGTGATGATTCTCCTTTTGAGAAAGAGTTATCAAATGTTTTTTTTCAAAACAGTTTCCCAGCCTTCCACCAAAATGTGATATTGATATTTCAATATAGCCCCTTCTTATTACCAATCCTATTTCAAATACACCCTATAGAATGGGCCCAATTCAATTATAAGAATTGGAAAAAAAATTATCATATAACCATGATAAATGATTCATTCATCTATCTGTGTCACCTTACGGGGAACCTATACTTTTTCTTATAGATAAAAATGGATTGATGTGACAATGTATTGATTAATGGGAAGTGATAAAGATAATAATAATGAAAACATATCCTAAAAACTGTATATATGAACTATTTAATAAATTTTATCGAGATATATACTTTTCCAAGAATGAGATTCATTTTGGATGTCATAAATTGATGGTCAAGAAGGAGGATATACCATAGAAAACATTTTCTAAACTGTATAGTCACTATGAATTTATTGTTATACCATTTGGTCTTACTAATTACCCCACTATCGTAAAATATTTACTGAATATTTTCTATTATTATTTCTATTGGCCTTCATGTTTTAATGATAAAAAAAATAACGATTATAAATATATAAATCAATTTCATATTTTCTATATGTATTCCATTAATTTGAGATAGGTTATGAAATTTTCTATGTATGAGTAAACATCAGTCACTGATAAGTATGAGACATCGTTGATACATACAACGAAAATTAATGTCTCCATTTTCAATGACTCGCCATCATAATGGACATATCACTATGTTTGAGACACCTTCAGACGACAAAACATTAGGATTTTATGCTTCCAAAATGTAAATTTAGAAAAGTAGAAGAAACCTCTAGATGAAGAACCACCTGTGTCATTCTGGAAATATATAATTTTGTACATGAATATGAAACTACCAGAATAGACATGTCTAGTTGAGGAAAAACTAGAAAATTGATAGTTAGTATTATTCTAAGACCCAGCTATGTCATGTATCCAAAACAACCAACTACCAGACTTTGAGACACCGCCAGACTAAGAATCCACCAATATTTACTTACACTTGTCTTTGAATAATTTTATTATAAATACTACATTATTTAATTTAGTTCCATATATTATTTTAATTATTTTATCTAAATTTTTCGAAATAACTCATTTATGTATCTTTTAGATATAGAATATGGGGAATTATAGAGGATATGGATATTCTAGATGCTTCTATTAAAAATGGAAGTAGACTCCCTCATATGCGAAATAAAAAAGAGATAAACAATTGTAGATTAATATGACTGATATCACGATGATTTCTCTAACATACTGAACAATATAGAGATAAACATCATCAAACACTCAACTGGGAACCAAAATACATCACCAAATCTAATGCTTTCTCCATGTAATGAATAAGAGTCTGCGAGAGTTATTTCTTATGAATATTTCAAGAGAACCCGAATCAAGATTGAATTCTAGAAAAATCAAGGGTCATAAGGTCAATGTCAATATACCAATCATTTCTAAACACTTTACTTTATGATGGTTTTTTTCTATACACTTATTTTTATATATTGAGATGTCTGTGTTATACTCTATTTTTTATGCGAACAATATCTCCTGTAGTAAACTATAATATACAATATATATTCTCATATAATCTTCCACCTATACTACCATGGATAACAGTGTTATAGGTCACTATGTGACCCATTTGTTATTACTCAAATATATAGGTATGGAAACAGTTGTGTCTGACCTAGACAATTGTAAACTATATTAAAACCCAGTCTAGGTTGTGGATTATGTAGTTTATTTTACATTTTAATCATGGTAGCAGGTTATCACCAAGTGTAGAAGACTATGTCTCTACATGAGACAAAACTCAGTATATTGAATCTTTACATTATGTTCATTAATATTGTCTAATTTAACACCTATTTAAAACTAAAAAACCCAATAAAAAATATATTACTTTATAGTTTATATAAATTTGTGTTAATATATTATTTTGATCATGAAAACTGATTTAAAATGTTCTTATAATATTATATATTATCTATCCGAGACCTAATATATCTTTAGATAAATCATTAGAGAGATTAAAATATATATTATAATACATGATTTGATAAACTAGATTTTTTTAAACAGTTTTTGGATTTAAAAATAATCCACATTAAATTGAATTTTTTTCAGTATGAAATTCACCCCCACTATAGATACTCACTTTGACCAAAATTGTTATGAAATTATTTCTATAAATGATATTAATGTTTTCAAATATTTTTAACTACTATTTTAGGTAATAATTAATGGTCATAAATTAATGTTATTTTTATATTTAATTCGATATATGTATAATATTCAATAAGTTTATGCTACCAAAATATAGACATTATTTGATTGAAAAAACAACGATCAATGGAAAATTAATATAAAATTTCATAAATAATGAATGTTTTATTATATTTGGTCAGGTATAAAATATTTTTATTTTATAACTGTTACTTATAGAAGCTCTTAGGATGAAGCTATAATTACATATTACAATAATAAAATTAATGATGCAAATTCTATTTATTTTTCACTAGAATATAAATATTTTAATATAATTATTAAAAGTAAAAATTAGTTTGAGATTTGGAATACTCTATCTATTTCCCATTATGGAATTTATAATGTTAAAGACATATGATTTAATAATTATAATATTAAATATTATAATTTTATGAAGAATCATGATGAACCCATTTCTAACATGAATCTCAGGATAAATAAAATTGTGAATATAGGGAGATGTCTTGGAAAACTGGTAACTATTATGGACTAGATTATGAGATTGTGGATATTTCTACCTAAACATTGCAAGGTACATTATTCTTTATTAGATAATCATATGATATTAGAAATATTACTGTTTAATATTTTATTAAAATGATCATGATGTATGAATAAGAGATACTGGTAAACTATGGAGAAGATGAAGAGCCTAAGAAAAAATTAGTATCTTTCAAACAATTCTATATCCAAGTAGGAAAATGAAAAAATAAAGGTAAAACCTCAAAATATTAGTTGTATTGATATTGAATCCCATCCTAACAGTGATGAAGAGATGGATCACATAGACAAACGTTTATGATGTTTTATAAGAAGAATATTTTAATTATATAATAAAACTGTAAAGGAAAGTATGATAATTAATGAAATGGAAATAATTATTACAATATTTATGATGGTTCAAAATATGTTCTCAATTATTAATGTAATATGAAAAGACATATAAAATCATACCATCCATTGTTGATGTATAAAGAAATATGAGGACCCGAAAAAAAGGTACAAAGAGGACATGAAATCCACATGGTGTGATGTTAAAAATAGATCCAATAATTTAGATTCCTCCAATGAGGATAAACATTCAAAAATGATTCTCATGAGTAAAGTCAGATAGATATCTTATTTATATATTCTTTCAAATATTATCCCTTTGAAAAATTTTGATAATTCTAACAAGGAACATAATGAGGATCAGAATATGTTAAATGAAGAATTATTTAAATAATACAACATGATAGAAGACACGTTTAATGATATGATAGATAAATACACTATTTTTAAAATAAATCATTATATAACTCTAAATAGTACATATGAATTGTCTACAGAAAAAGGTAAAATGCTCAAATTCTCAAAGGGAAACATGAACTGAAACTATATAATAAGAAAATAATGAAAAATAAAAGATAATTTACAAATGAAATAGGTATACTGGAAAAATATTTGAGTAATTGTGTTTCACCAATGTATGTTACTATAATTTGATACCAACCTAAACTGAGGAAAATCAAAAAGAGGAATTTGGACCCAAAATCCAAACTAGAGAGTTCATGTGAAAACTATTTTTATAAGGGACCTAACAGAGTATTTATCCCAAAGAGTCTCCAATCTATTTATAAGAAACCCATTAAGAAAATATGGGTTAAAAATCATTTATTACTATCATTTTTTGATGGAAACAGATTTGTGTACGAAAATCATTTCTTGAATAAAACTTTTTCTTTAGGTAAAAAGTTTAAATACATAGTGTATAAGTCTATAGTACATGGATAGTGGTTGTTCAAGCCATATGTCATGATATTTTTAATTCTTCAAGAGACTTATCAAGGATTATAGTGTCGATATAACTATTGGTGATAAGGAAAAGGGGAAGATCATCGACCCTGGCCAAATTGTTAACAATTCATCAGTTTTAATTTCTAATATTTTGTATTTAAATGGTTTAAATTATAACATTCTTGTTATTCAGAGTTATTTGTGATAGATGTTATGTTATGTTTTAGAATTATTCCAGCAATATTGATTATTCATAAACGATTTGATTTTAACTCCATTGAGATATTATATTGTTTAAAAGGTGGAAATAAACTCATTAGTAACATATAATATTTCATTGTTAAGTTCCCTTACAAAATAATCATAGATTCTTCATAGGAGACTAGTACATTTCCACACACACAAACTTTTCAAGATAACTAGGAAAGGGTTTTTAGGTATCAACATAACCCTGTGTTTCCAATTGTTAAATTCTATAACCCCAATCAAAAATGAAAACAAACCCAAGATTATTATAAATTATAGATAAATGTTTTAACTTCTGATCCTCCAAAATTCATTCACATGGATTTTTTGGACCATATAGTGTTTTTGCAAATAAATGTAAGAACTATGTCTATGTTCTTGTATAATACTATTATTGATATACTTTGGTGTACTTTTTATCTCACAAAATTGATGGTTGTTCCAATTTTATCAAGTATTATATTTTTTTAGTAAATCTATGCGAACATAAGATTAAGGGATTATTGGTAAACCATGGTTGTGAGTTTGCAAACCTAGTGTTTTTTCCTCCCAAAATGGATAAAGTCATGATTTATGTACTCTTAGCACCCCTCATAAGAATGGTTTTATAGAGTAGTAAAATGGAACATTATAATAGATACCTAGGACTAAGTAAAATGAGTATAACATACCTATCTATTTTTGGGATGAAACTATTAATACATCTCACAATATTGTCGACAATGTTTTGATTAGAACTATCATTATGAAGAACCCTTATGAAATTTGGATCAATAAGAAACATAAGGTTAATTAATTTTGGGTATTTGGTTTTAATGTCTATTTTATTAACACTAATGATAATTTTGAAAAATTTTCTTCTTAATGTGATGAAATAATTTTCCTTTGTTATTCAATCTCAAGAAAAGCCTACAGAGTTTTCTATAATAATTATTATGCAATGGAATAATTTTTTAATTGCAAATTCAATTAAACTATTCCAAATAAACCTAGAACATCTATAGGAATCCATGAGTATTATATAGCTTCTCAAAACGTAAATCATAATCATTTATACTATGTTTTAAAACAAGCATAACAATCATCAAATTCTGATGATTTTCTATATCATGCAGAATATGAAAAACATTATAGAAGTCAATAGTAATTGTTTTTTATATGATTGATCCAATAAATACCATAATTAATATGTTTTTGTTGGATCCCTAAATATAGTTACTCAAACTAGATCTTATCTATGAAATACGGGTTAACATCAAGCATTCATGTCCCTGAATGAACCAAAAAACACCAATGGAGATATTAATGATGAATTCTTTGTAATAAATATGAAAGAATAATTAAATCAATTGAATAAAATAGTGTGGGAACTTATAGAAATACCCATGTACACATTGAATAATTTCACTAAATGGGTGTTTCGAAACAGGGTAGATGTTATGTGATCAATTATTAGAAATAACTATCGACTATTTTATAAATGTCATAGTTATGAAGAAGCAATGTAATATGAGGAAACCATTGTCCACCTTACTAGACTCGAGTCCATATGAATCCTTCTTGGTTATGGAGCTCATCCTGATTTCAATCTTTATCAAATGCATGCCAATATAGAATTCCTAAATGGGTTTCAAAATACAGGTTTTTTTTGTTGAAAAATCACTAGTTTTTCAAATCCTCATTTTCCAAATCATGTTTTTAATTTATATAATTCTTTATATAGTTTAAAATAAGCTTTTATAGGATGTAATGATATGATCATTGATTTCTATATTTACAATGGATATTGAAATGGTATAACTAATCCTACCATTTTATATAAATAATTTCCAAATTTTTATTTTTAGTCCAAATATATGTTGATGAAAATATTTTTGTATCTTCATGATATTCCATTTGTACAAATTTTTCTAAATGATGAAAAATAAGTATGAAATTATTATAATGGGAAAACTAAAATTTTTTCTTCAATTTTTAATCACTAAAAAAATTAATAATTTCATTAAATAATTTTAAATATACAAAATATCATCTAAAACGTTTGAATATGGATAACATTAGGAGTATTGATACACCTCTGAGTAACAAATATAAATTGGTTCATTATGAAGATCAAAAACGAGTTGATCAGACCTGTTATAGAGGTATTATTAGCATTATTCTCTACATGAATACTAGAAGGATACTTATAATGATTTGTGTGTGTATGTGTGCTCGTTATCAAGGAAAACCTAAAGAATCACAATTAAATTATGTTAAAATAATTTTCAAATAAATTAAGTATACAACCAATTTAGTACTATTTAACCCAAGAAGACAATAAGTTGATTTGTTGAGTTATTTTGATTTTGATTTTGGAGGATTCAATTAGATAAAAAATATCATCTGGAACATGTCACTTTTTGGAATTGTCTTTAGTTTCATGGTGTAGTATGAACAAAATTTGGTAGCTTTGACAACTGTTGAATTTGAATACATAGCTGTATATAGTTTCTATACATAAATGTTATGGATGAAAAAAACATTATGAGAATATGTATATCAATTATATAATGTACCCATAAACTATAACAACAAAATAGGAATAAATATATCTAAAATCTAGTTTTAAATTCTAGGAAAAAACATATTGATATATGTATTCACTTTTCGGGAGATCATTTTTAAAAAAGAGATATCAATCTTGATTTTTTTGGGATATTACATTAGTTAGTTTTTATGTTTACCGTGTCTTGGAGTTATGTGAAAATGAACAATATCAATCATGATATAAGAATTATTAATTTTGGTTAAGTTAAATTTTCTAGTAAGGAATGACAATGGTATAAAAAAAATTTCTTATGACACAACATTGGTATTACATAGAGTGGGTATGGAGCACCTTTTGTTTGACACTCCATTGGTATGACACACCATTAGTATGAGACACTGTTGTAATGAAATATTGTTGTCTTGTCATGTCATTGGTTGTTCAAGCCATTGAAAAATAATCTTTCTATTTCTTAATATTTTCAACTACCCAGTTAATTTCTTCCAGTTTATATCTTTTTCATAACATGATATATATATATATATATAATCTATATTTTTAAAATTTTATTTTTCTTTATTATTTTTATTTGATTTTTTTAAAATCTAAAATCCCAAATGATATGAAATCATCTTTATTTCAATTCACAACACACCTTGATCCCACTATTATACTCCCATTTATTTCTCTATTGAGACCATTGTAATCCTTCATCTCCTTCTTTTTAGTGCCTTCACATTAGACTCCACTGAGCATGTCAAAGTAGTATTAATAAGTAAAATAAATTAACCATTTATTAGTTCGTTGTATAAATTACGATATTTTCATATGTAAATGAAATAACTAATAAAATATTGTTTTGAGAATTTCTTTTAATATAACATGGTTCACACATGTGAGATGAT
Organism: Viscum album; assembly: GCA_963277665.1. Taxonomy (NCBI): domain Eukaryota; kingdom Viridiplantae; phylum Streptophyta; class Magnoliopsida; order Santalales; family Viscaceae; genus Viscum; species Viscum album. Next base: position 1,668,128,749 of record OY728137.1, read on the forward strand.
AAAGCTATCCCCCATTCCCAATTCCATTATCTACTCCATGTTCAATAGGAATGTGTTGAAATCCAAGGTCCTAATAGGTGAGTATTAATAGTCTATTAAAAATGTGGTGGTTTATGTATTTCAAGAGCTACATGTTTAGGGATTATGATTAGCTCGAACCCCGTGAATTGATATTGGGTTGATGATATTGATATGTTTTTTGATGAGTTTATCAAAATGGATCATCCTACCCAGCTAAGATAAGTCATGGATATGTTGAGCAATGTATTGTTTTTTAAACAAATCAAAATAATGTTTTTTAAAGGGGGAGATTATTTTAAATAATACTCTTTCTCTTTATGATGATTTTGATGCTCACAAATACCCTTAATTATTTACTAATTATTTCGTTGAGTATTTTGCAGGAATTTATTTTATATAACGAGATTTTATTCTTCATTTATTCCGAGATCAATTTTAGCGTATTCTGGAATCACTGTAGCGCAAGATCAATTTTAGCGTATTCTGGAATCACTGTAGCGCGAGATCAATTTTAGCGCGTACTGGAATCACTGTTCATACCCTACGTTGATGAACGTAACGTATGGATGAAAAGTTTACTTTTTATGTTATTTTGAAACGTATGGTTAATGAACCTTACGTTGTTGAAAAGTATGGAAGAAGAACATTACGTTTGGAAGGAACCTTACGTTTTCATTGTTGAAAAGTATGGAAGAGAAACCGTACGTTAGTTTTCAGTGTTGAGTTTGTTTCTCAAAAGTATGGATCATCAACCTTACTTTTATAATCAACCGTACGTTCTTTGGAGAGTTGAAGCAAGACAAAGTATGGATGATCAACCCTACGTTTGAATGCTGAAGAGAAAGTATGTATGTTCAACCTTACGTTCTGAACCTTACGTTTGTGAACCCTACGTTTGGAGCCACGTCATCAACCCTACGTTTGGCGTCGGGATATTCTTGACAGACGATATTTCCTTTTGAATTAGTCAATCAAGCAGATTATTAGGCGGATTTCGAGCTGATTCTTAAATACGACTTTGACTAAATCAGAGACGGTTTACAACGGATTAATGATTGATTTAAACGGAGCTTTTTATGCCGATTCTTCAGGGGAGTTACAACGGCTCTGTTATTTCATTTAAATATCGCGAATCTAAAGGAGATTTTCATGGATCTATTTATGCGGAAGATTTTCTCATATTTGAATATATATGTTCTATCTTGGAAACTTCGGATATATATATGCACAGGAAAGTGTGTGGTACTGATTGATCTTTTGACGAGCAAGAAAACAGAGACTGTGTGAAAGCGTTCTTTTCTGGTGATCGAGAAGAAGCGTAAGACCTTTATTACTGAAGGAAGATCTTGATAGCAGATTCACGTGTTCTACATCGACTACCTGTTGTGAATCTACTGCTGCTGAAGTTGTGAAGTTTTTGGTAATATCTATTGCAACTGGATCGACTCAGAACTGTTTTGATTACGGATCTTTATTTTCTGAAGACGACGATCTATCTACTGTCAATTGCATTCTGTTGCAATTGTGAAGAACAACTGGAGAAGTGTTTCTTTATCGAAACCTTTTTTATTTTTGAGTGATCAGCTTCTCGTTCTAAGCTGTGTGGGTTCGTGTTTGAACCAGGAAGGCTGTGTTTGCCTGAATCTTGTAAAGGTGTCAACTGCCTGTACTCAGTTGTGGACGGGTCTGTGGAAACGAGGACCAGATAGTGAAAATCGCCAAGCTCGTGGATTTGAGCGTTGGTGGAGTGGACTAGGGGCCTTCTGTTCCTCGAACCACTATACATCCGTGTGTTCATGCTTTTACTTTTTCCGCTGCATATTTAATCGTGCAAAAGCATAGTGAACAGAATTTGTCTAAATTGAAGAGATTGTAATAATTTGAAAAAGACACAATTCACCCCCCCTCTTGTGTATAATCCGTAGATTCAGATCCAACAATTGGTATCAGAGGAGGAGCTTCTTATTTCTAAAGTCCTATCAAGCTAGAAGTATTTAAAGATTATACATAGTGTATCATGGCTGATATGAGAGAGGGAATGTCAATGGTCAGAGCACCTTACTTTAATGGAGATAATTATGGCTGCTGGAAATCACGTATGATTATTTATCTGAAAAATCTTGGTTACAGAGTCTATTCAAAGATTCTGACTCCCTATGAAATTCCTGAAAATCCCGATACATGGAGTGCTGCTACAGAGGCTGAGTATGACATAAATTCAAAAGCTATGAATGCAATCATCTGTGGTCTAGGACCAGACGAATTTAACAGAGTATCTTAATGCCCGACTGCATATGAAATGTGGCAAACAATCGCTGTTGCTTATGAAGGAACAGATAATGTAAGACAGATGAGATATGCAACTGCTAAGTTAAAATTCGATACTTTCAGAATGATTGAAGGAGAGAGCATCACTCAGATGAATGGAAGATTGACAGAAATTGTCAATAATATAACAGCTCTAGGAGAACCAATCAAGCAGGCTGATCAAGCGTTGAAGGTACTGAGAGTACTTCCTACTCGATGGAATGGAATCTCTGCAGCAATCAGACAATCAACTTCTGTTAAAGATCTAACTATGAGAGAACTGATTGGTACACTGATGATGTACGAAGCTGAAATTCAAGATGAGGTAAATGAGCATAAAGTCTACATAAAAAGGGAAAATACTGCTTTGAAAGTGACTTCTCAACAAAAGGATAGAAAGATGAAGAACAAAGAAGTGAGTGCTAAATCAGAAAGCTCTGATTCTTCAAATTCGGATGAAGAACTGGCACAGCTAGCCAGAAAATTCAGAAAGTTTTATAGTAAGAATAAAGACTTCAAGAAATCCTTTAAAAAGGATAGCAAGGAAGTGAGATGTTATGAATGCAAAAAGATGGGACATATCAGACCAGATTGCCCAAAATTGAAAGATGCAAAGAAGAAGAAATTCTTCAAAAGAGATGATTATGAGGAGAAAGACAAGAAAGCTATGAAAGCTACTTGGAGTGTTTCTGAAGACTCAAGTAATTCTTCTGAATCATGCTCAGAGAAGGAGGAAGCCAATTTAAAAGCAAATATGTGTTTCATGGCTGAAACTGATGAGGTACACTCATACTATTCCTCTGACTCAAATAATGAATCAAACTCTGAAACAAGCCTCTCAAATAAAAAACTTGCAGCTTACTGCAATATGCTTGAAGAAAGGTATGACTCATTATTTAATAAATATAAATCTATAAAGAACTTGTACAAAGCTATTTCAGATGAGAGAAATACTTTGTTAAAACAACATAAGGAATTAATTGACAAATACAATTCTGCTGAATCAAATAAAATTAATTTTGAATCAAAAATAAAAACTCTACAGGATGAAGTAGAATCTTATAAAACGGCTGGATTAATTTTTACAAAAGGAGAAAACACCTTAAATGAGATACTTGGAAAAACTGTAATTAAAAAGGAAAGGTTTGGAATTGGAAGTAAAGGAGAAAAACCTAAGTTATACAAAAATTATTTTGTTCCTAGCACTAAACAGGTTATTTGTAACTACTGTGGAACAAGAGGTCATATAGCTAAAAACTGTTTTCTAAGACAACCTCAGATATGTGGAATTAAGAAAGCCTATATTTCCAACGATCTATATGATTCAATCAATTTTAAGAAAACAAAGCAAATCTGGATACCCAGATCACTGCTTGCTAACACTCCTGGACCCAACAAAATATGGGTACCAAAGCAATTTGTTTAAATGTCTTTGCAGGTAGCAGGTCACCAAAGAAAGAAAGAAATATGGTATATGGACAGTGGCTACTCAAGACACATGAGTGGAACTTCAGCTAATTTCTCTTCTCTTACTCGAAAGGAAGGAGGACTTGTCACCTTTGGTGACAATGCCAAAGGAAAGATTATTGGTATTGGAACAGTTGGAGATCCAGAGACAGTCTCAATCAACAAAGTACTTTATGTACAAGGGTTAAAACACAATCTGATAAGTATCTCTCAACTCTGTGATGATGGATACACTGTTGATTTTACTAACAATAGTTGTACTGTTTCTAAAGATAAACTGTTTAAGTTTAGAGCACCCAGAACTGATAATGTTTATACTTTGGATTTGTATTCCTTGTGTAAACAACAAGTAAACTGCTTAACTGCTAAAATAAGTGAATCCTGGATCTGGCATAGAAGACTTGGTCATTGCAATATATATGCTTTACATAAATTATCTAAGAAACATTTAGTTTCTGATTTGCCTAGTCTCAAATTTGAAAATGACAGATTCTGTGATGCATGTCAGCTTGGCAAGCAACACAAATCATCATTCAAATCTGTTAATAAAGTTGCTACAACTAAACCTCTAGAACTTATCCATATGGATTTGTTTGGACCTTCAAGAGTAGCAAGTTTAGCTGGTAAATTATATGTTTATGTATTAGTTGATGATTATTCTAGATTTACTTGGATTTTCTTTTTGAAATTTAAAAGTGAAGCTTTTAGTTTATTTGAAGGTTTTTGTAAATCTATTCAAAATGAAAAAGGTTTTAATATAATCTCATTGAGAAGTGATCATGGTGGAGAATTTGAGAACCAGGAATTTAATTCCTTTTGCTCAAACATGGGTATTAAACACACCTTCTCTGCTCCAAGAACACCTCAACAGAATGGGATTGTAGAAAGAAGAAATAGAACTATTCAAGAAATGGCTAGAACTATGTTAAATGAATATAGCCTACCTATATATTTCTGGGCAGAAGCTGTTAATACAGCTTGTTATATAATGAATAGAATTTTAATAAGACCTATTTTGAAAAAGACACCCTATGAACTATGGAATAACAGAAAACCTAAAGTAAATTACTTTAAAGTTTTTGGATGCAAGGTTTACATCTTGAATACCAAAGATAATCTTGGTAAATTTGATCCAAAATCTGATAAAGGTATTTTCTTAGGATATTCTGCAACCTCCAAAGCTTATAGAGTCTATAATAAAAAGTCAAGGATTGTTGAAGAATCAGTTCATGTGAAATTTGATGAATCTGATCCTTTTGAGAAAAGGATAGAACAAATAGATGAACCTGATTCTAATGAAAACATGAGACCTGAGAATTTAAAGAATGATTTTGAAAATGATATAAAAGAAATTCAGTCCAGTTCAGAAGAACATGATACTGAAGAACCTTTGAATGTAATGCCTAGACAGTCTAGAACCTTAAAGAATCACCCTTTAGAATCTGTGATAGGTGACTTAGAGACTGGTATTCAAACTAGAAGAAACTTTGGAAACATAGTTGAATTCTCTGCTTTCCTATCCCAACAAGAACCTAAGACCATAGAAGAAGCCTTAGATGATGAGAGCTGGGTAATAGCAATGCAAGATGAATTGAACCAGTTTAAGAGAAATAAGGTTTGGGAATTAGTTGAAAGACCACATGATTATCCAGTAATAGGAACTAAATGGGTCTTTAGGAATAAACAGGATGATCAAGGGATAATAACTAGAAATAAAGCAAGATTAGTAGCTAAAGGATATAATCAAGAAGAAGGAATAGATTATGATGAGACCTTTGCACCTGTAGCCAGGTTAGAAGCCATTAGAATCCTTTTAGCCTATGCATCTTATATGAATTTTAAATTATTTCATATGGATGTTAAATCTGCCTTTTTAAATGGTTATTTAATGGAGGAAGTTTATGTTGAGCAACCTCCTGGTTTTGAAAATTCTCAAAAACCAGATTCTGTTTTCAAACTTACTAAAGCTCTTTATGGCCTTAAACAAGCACCAAGAGCTTGGTATGAAAGACTAAGTTCTTTTCTTTTGAAAAATGATTTTACTGTTGGACTAGCAGATCCAACACTCTTTAAGAAAACTGTGAAAAATAATGTTTTGTTGGTTCAAATTTATGTTGATGATGTAATTTTTGGATCGACCAATAAAATTCTTTGTCATGAATTTTCATAATTAATGCAAAAAGAATTTGAAATGAGTATGATGGGAGAATTAAATTTCTTTTTGGGTCTTCAAATCTTTCAAAAAGATTTTGGAAATATTCTAAATCAATGCAAATACATTACTGATTTACTTAAGAAATTTGGACTTGAAAACAGCAAGACATTTACAACTCCTATGTGTACTAATATAAAACTTGATTTGGATGAAACTGGAAAATCAGTGGACAACAAGTTATATAGAGGTATGATTGGTAGTTTGTTATATCTTACTGCTAGTAGACCAGATATAATGTATTCAGTATGTCTTTGTGCTCGATTTCAATCAAATCCCAAAGAATCTCATTTAACTGCTGTTAAACGAATTTTTAGATATTTAAAAGGTACTATTTATCAATCTCTGCTTTATCCAAAAACCTCTGATTTTAATTTAATTTCATATTCAGATGCTGACTTTGGAAGCTGTAGATTAGATAGGAAGAGTACTTCAGGAACATGTCACTTTTTAGGAAAGTCTTTAGTATCATGGTCTAGTAAGAAACAACACTCAGTTGCCCTGTCAACAGCCGAGGCAGAATATGTGTCTGCAGGTAGTTGCTGTGCACAGGTGTTGTGGATGAAAAACACTCTTATGGACTTTGGATTAAATTTCAATAATACACCTATTTTATGTGATAATACTAGTGCAATTAATATTTCAAAAAATCCTATTAGTCATTCTAGAACTAAGCACATTGATATAAGACATCACTTTTTAAGAGATCATGTGTTAAAAAAGGATATATTTTTAGAATTTGTAAATACAGAAAATCAATTAGCAGATATTTTTACTAAACCACTTCCCACGGCAAGGTTTGAATTTATTAAGGGGGAGTTAGGTTTATTTAATTTTAAATAGTTTCTTTTTAATCTTATTCTGTTTTCGAATTCTACTTAATTTTTTGTTTCCCGCTATAAGTAATTTTATTTTGTTTTAAATAAAAGTAATGATTAGTGATTACACGGGAATCAAGGCTGTCAGAACCGTTTCACCTTCTAACCTGTTTTCACCTTTTTCGGAAACCCTTTCGAAAACCTAAAACCGCACATCTGCTCCAAAACCCTTTTCTGAATCTTCAAACCCTAAACTTACGAACCTTCAGAAATCGTTGTTGAAATGGCAAAGACTAAGCGTCCAGATGAAGCTGAGAGCAGTGCTGCAAAGAAATCTAAAGTAGTTGGTCGGAAGATACTGCAAGGTAAAGTCATCGATTTAGAATGGCTGTTTGAAACTAATTTGCTGTTGAAACAAGCGTTGTCGTTTCAAGGCCTTGAGCAAGCTTTTAATAGTGAAAACTATGAGTTTCTATATGAGGCAGAAATGAGACATTTCTTTAGAACTGTTCAGTTTAGCCTTGGAGATACGGAGGATAGTTTATTGGCTCAAATAGAGGATAAGGACTTTTCCATATCATCTGTAGAGATAAGTCAAATTCTTAACTGCCCTCATGAAGGAGTTTTTCATTTTGATTTACGGAATATTGGAGATTCTGTACATAAGTCTGAAGACATTATGTCTTTTCTGTTTGGAACCAAAGTGATAAAGAAGATGTTTATTAATGATTTGGAGCCCGATCAGAAAATCTTAGTAAAGTTTGTTCAGACTGGTTTAGCACCAAGGATGGCTGAGATGGAGAAAATTCTGTACCCTGACATGTATATTATGTATCTTTTGATGAGTGATATTAAGTTTAATTTTCCTCGATTTATGATAAGATATCTGAGATACTGTTGTCAGAGTGAAGCAAGAATGACCTTTTTCCCTTATGGAAGGTTCATTTCTTTGTTGTTGTTTAAAAGAGGAATGATCAGATTGGTCGATGCTGGGGTGAAATGTCATCACAGTAATGTTTTTAATGCTGGAACTTTGAGGAAAGTGGGATATTTCTGGAGCACAATTAAAGGAAAACTCTTACCTGTTGGAGCTGAGGAAGACTCGGAGAGTGCTCAGGATCAACCTGCTAAGTCCAAGGAGGGACAAGCAGAATCAAGGGTTAGTACAGTGGCAAGGAGAATTCGCTTTGAGATGGAGGAAGTTGAGGAAGAGAGAAGTCAAGAAGGACTTCAATCTAGAAGGAAGAGGTTAATTGATGAAGAAATTATCTCTCCTACCTTCAAATCCTCTGAACCTGTAATTTCTTATTCATTTGTGAGAGAAGCTGTTGTGGAGAGGACTGCACCGATAGAGGAACCAGTAGCTCAACCGGAAATTCAGCTAGAACCTCAAACTGCTGCTGTGGCTGTTGAAGAAGCAATTCCACAAGAACAACTTATGGAGGCAGTGCCTGGTGAAGAAGTGGCCCGACCTCAAGAAGTTCATGAAAATATTGTTCTTGATCATTCAATAGAAGTCAGAGAGACTACTGTTCGTGATGAACACACTTCTGAAGTTAATACAGAGGTACTTCAGGAAGATTTTTCAGTGGAAGAGTTTCAGGCCTCAAAGAATAGTTCAGTGGATCAACCTTTTCAGGACAAAGAACAATCAGATGCAGATTCTTTACCACTTGCCTTGCCTCATCAACCTATTTCTGAACATGAGAATAGAGCACAGGGTGCCCCTGATTTCAGAAAAGAAAAAGTTGTTGAGTTGTACAAGCGTATCTCTCAGTTGGAATCTGAGAATGAAAGTCTCAGAAATTCTCTGAACTTAGAGCAGTTGAAGTTTCAGAAGCTGAAAGAATGTACTGTTTCAAGACAGGAAGTAGATTTGTTTAAAACTGATATGTTGCATGCTGTTGATCAGTTGAAATCAGAGATGGTAACGAAAGATGATTTGTCTGAGATGAAAATTTACATGGAGAATAAATTTGAATCTGTTGCAAATAGTGCTGTGAGTGGATCAGGTTCTTCACCTGATTTGATTCGAAGATTTCAAGCAATTACTGGAGCACTGAGCAATATGAGTGACAGATTACACGATCTTCAGTGTAATAGTGCCCCTTTGTCAGTTTTGCTAGATAATCAGAAATTTTTGGTAGATCAGTTGACATCTGGAGAGCAACCGATTAGGATTCTTTTGAATCAGTTATCAGAAAAGCTGGCTCTTTTTGTTGAAAAAGAAGAAAGAATGCATGAGTTTTTCAGAGTTAATTTGATTGAAGATATTCATATGACTCAGGAGAACAGAGATCTTATCATCAAGTTAGGAGATGGGATGATGAAGAGGCTTCGAGAACAGTTTACAGAGATCAAGACCGCAATTCAAAGGAGATAGACACCTTTTTCCCTGTCTTATCCCTAAACCTTGATTCCTCTGTATATCACTGTCGTAGCTTGTGAATGAAAATTCTTTTCTTATCTTTTTTGTTTTGTTATTTATTGATTTATGATTAAGTTAGCCAGTATACAAAATTCACTTATTCATATCAAGTTAATTATAGCATTTACTTATAGTTAAGTGCAATATTGACTGTGTTCAAATCCGTAATTTTTCATTCTTTTTGATATCACAAAAAGGGGGAGAATTTGGATAAACACAACATTTAAATTCATTCGTTTCCTATGAAGAAATTTGGATATATAGGAGCATTTGGATATATATGACATTTATCTTTTATCTATTTGAAAATTTATTTTTTATGGGAGAGTTATGGGGGAGAAATTTTATAGTTAAATATTGTTTTAATCCTTTCAAAATTCTAAAATTTTATAAAACTTTTTTTTCAATCAAGATTGCAATTAAATTAGTTTTATTATTTTATGGGTTTTGTGATCATCAAAAAGGGGGAGATTGTTGAGCAATGTATTGTTTTTTAAACAAATCAAAATAATGTTTTTTAAAGGGGGAGATTATTTTAAATAATACTCTGTCTCTTTATGATGATTTTGATGCTCACAAATACCCTTAATTATTTACTAATTATTTCGTTGAGTATTTTGCAGGAATTTATTTTATATAACGAGATTTTATACTTCATTTATTCCGAGATCAATTTTAGCGTATTCTGGAATCACTGTAGCGCAAGATCAATTTTAGCGTATTCTGGAATCACTGTAGCGCGAGATCAATTTTAGCGTGTACTGGAATCACTGTTCATACCCTACGTTGATGAACGTAACGTATGGATGAAAAGTTTACATTTTATGTTATTTTGAAACGTATGGTTAATGAACCTTACGTTGTTGAAAAGTATGGAAGAAGAACATTACGTTTGGAAGGAACCTTACGTTTTCATTGTTGAAAAGTATGGAAGAGAAACCGTACGTTAGTTTTCAGTGTTGAGTTTGTTTCTCAAAAGTATGGATCATCAACCTTACTTTTATAATCAACCGTACGTTCTTTGGAGAGTTGAAGCAAGACAAAGTATGGATGATCAACCCTACGTTTGAATGCTGAAGAGAAAGTATGTATGTTCAACCTTACGTTCTGAACCTTACGTTTGTGAACCCTACGTTTGGAGCCACGTCATCAACCCTACGTTTGGCGTCGGGATATTCTTGACAGACGATATTTCCTTTTGAATTAGTCAATCAAGCAGATTATTAGGCGGATTTCGAGCTGATTCTTAAATACGACTTTGACTAAATCAGAGACGGTTTACAACGGATTAATGATTGATTTAAACGGAGCTTTTTATGCCGATTCTTCAGGGGAGTTACAACGGCTCTGTTATTTCATTTAAATATCGCGAATCTAAAGGAGATTTTCATGGATCTATTTATGCGGTAGATTTTCTCATATTTGAATATATATGTTCTATCTTGGAAACTTCGGATATATATATGCACAGGAAAGTGTGTGGTACTGATTGATCTTTTGACGAGCAAGAAAACAGAGACTGTGTGAAAGCGTTCTTTTCTGGTGATCGAGAAGAAGCGTAAGACCTTTATTACTGAAGAAAGATCTTGATAGCAGATTCACGTGTTCTACATCGACTACCTGTTGTGAATCTACTGCTGCTGAAGTTGTGAAGTTTTTGGTAATATCTATTGCAACTGGATCGACTCAGAACTGTTTTGATTACGGATCTTTATTTTCTGAAGACGACGATCTATCTACTGTCAATTGCATTCTGTTGCAATTGTGAAGAACAACTGGAGAAGTGTTTCTTTATCGAAACCTTTTTTATTTTTGAGTGATCAGCTTCTCGTTCTAAGCTGTGTGGGTTCGTGTTTGAACCAGGAAGGCTGTGTTTGCCTGAATCTTGTAAAGGTGTCAACTGCCTGTACTCAGTTGTGGACGGGTCTGTGGAAACGAGGACCAGATAGTGAAAATCGCCAAGCTCGTGGATTTGAGCGTTGGTGGAGTGGACTAGGGGCCTTCTGTTCCCCGAACCACTATACATCCGTGTGTTCATGCTTTTACTTTTTCCGCTGCATATTTAATCGTGCAAAAGCATAGTGAACAGAATTTGTCTAAATTGAAGAGATTGTAATAATTTGAAAAAGACACAATTCACCCCCCCTCTTGTGTATAATCCGTAGATTCAGATCCAACAGGATATAGGACTAAATCCTGATGAAATAGTTTAATAATGTCAATATAATAAAGAATAAGATACTGATGAATAGTAAGAAAAGAAACCTTTTATTAATTTATTGGATTGATCCTCAAGTATCTCACAAATATAAACCCACTACAAATGGATCCCCTAGACCTCCAAGGATACTCCCAATAATAGAAAATATTTTTGAAGGCGGTGAAAAAAACTATGGTGTCAAGAGAATATCAATTCAAAAGTAGTTCAAAACTAATGGAGAAGAAAAATAAAATAATGGGGTTGATGAGGAATATGTATAATGGACTGTTTATAAAAATGGATTTGAAACAAAAAATTTTGATTATAGTGGTGCTTATGAAAAAGAATATGAACATGGTGGTTCACCTAAAAACTTTATATGGAAAGATGTTAAAATACATCCTTAACATTCGGATGCACTTGTTGAGGGGGAGAAATCTTTATATTTGGATATATTTAATGAATATCTAGTGGTTGATGGACTTGAGGCCAGATCAGTTACCACTTGAGAAATTATTTTTTGTTAATAATTGGATGAGAATATGAGTTTTATATTTGCTTTGGAAGAACATGTAACTGAGCAAGAGTAAAATAGATGCATTCATCAGAGAATAGAAGTGGTGAATATATTGATGCTTTGGATAATCATGAGCCTGTAGCTGACAACTATATATAAGTGTGACATATTATTTAATCCAAAAAATGATTCTATGTTGATACTGGTACCTCTTATTGGTAATTATAATGATGGTAAACCTAACAATGTAGAACACACCTCATCTACAGATAGTTTAGATGGCCATAGAAGTATTAATGTTCCTACTGTACATATTGGTGTTCTATCTCATTCCACTGAATATGTCTCAGTTTTATTTCTAGATCGATGGTTTGATCCAATGGAAGAGGAATGAGAAAATCACTTCACTTTTTTAAGGATTCCACCAATGAATGTTTTCACCTGTTTTTTGTAATGAATAAAATACTATTGGATATATGATTGATCAAATTGAATATCATGCTTTATTGGAAAATGTTTCTTTTGTTTTCACTCCTTACCCTAAAAATGCACATATTGTTCCATATTCGATTGTTATACAAGTTGACTTGGTCCTAAGGAGTGACTTTCATTACTTGGGTGAATAGTAATTTTCAGATTTCAATGAGATGACAAGAAGTTAGTATCCTATTTTTACAAAACATATTGATAAGGTTTCCAGATATATTTTAGAGTTGGTGATCCAATATATCTAACCAAAAATAATGCATCACATACAAGAATTTTATATTGATATTAATATGATTAGAAGTGCATTAAAATCTATTAAGGCTATTCGTAATGACCTGAATAATCATTTTCCACCTCCATGGATGGAACCCTAATCATCCATGAGGATATATCATTCGATAATTATAATATTGACACTCATATTGTTGATGATGATATGTTCAGAACAGTTGTTAGTGATGAAATTGTTGATTTATCTAGTAGGCCCTCATGTAGAGAATAGGATTCCCTGATTGAAACTATGATGATGATTCATAAATATAAAAATCATAACCACATGATGATTAGATTTTATTATATGAATATATATGTGGACAAAGAATCAATTACCACTGATATTAAGTATTATCTATCAAGGATATACATTATGTGTAACACCCCAAGATTTCATAGTACGTGATTTCTTTTAAAGAAATTCAATAAATTACACTACAGGGAACATCATGTTCAAGCGCACCACGACATGAAAAAAAAGCCGTTAAAAAGTGATTATGAATAGTATTAACTAAATTTTGATCCATATATAATTATTATAATTTTACAATCCATATTATGAGTTTCTTGGACAGAATGTAAGAACAAATTCAATTTTTCAGCTAAAAGATGTATTTTTCAAAAAATATACATTTACCTCCTTTTAGTGGTGAACCATTTTTAAATAAAATATTTGAAACATTTATATATTAAAATTTACAAAATAAACTTATTCTTTAGAATCGGGACATAAAAATTTAGTTTTAATAAATATTTGGTGTTTTTCTGATAACTATCATATTTGGGTAAATAGTGAAAAATAATATATTTAAACTAAAAATAACATTATTAATAAAAATAATGTATAGTGTTAAATTATAAATTTTAATTGTTTGTAAGTGTTAATAGATTATATTTTTTCCATTTAATCCAATACTGGTCATTTTAAGTAATTTCACTTTGATATTGGACGTAAACAAGTGTCAATCCTTTGATAGTTATTATTTCAAAAAAATATGCCTTTTGGTTTTCACTGCGGGAATTAATTTTAAATTATTAAATGAAAATTATTTGTATTTAATTATGTAAAATAGAATTATTTATCGAATTTGGAATATCAAAATTAGCATAGGGTGAATTTAAGGTATTTTTCTAAAAACTTTTAATTTTTGATGAATATTTATAAATAATGAGTTAAAGTATAAAACCAAGTATTTATTTAAATAATAATTTATTTAATTTAATTTTTTTTATTTCATAATCGGTACATAATTTCTATATATGTTCAATTTAATTCATAGGAGTTAGTTTATAATAATTTTAGATATAAAATAATTTTATTGACCTTTTCACCAACTTTTACCCACCTCCTTTGAGAATTTTTAAATTCACATAAAACATAATTTTACCGATTCTGTGAGTTGAATTTCGAAAATCCAAGAGACTTGGTTAATATCAATGAGTAAAATTTTGTTCAATAAGATAAAAATAATTTTTGTAAAATAGTAACTTTTTACTTTTATTTTCACAGATAAATGTAAATAGGGTAATTAAGGGTAAACATGATATTATTATTACCCTAAAACTTGTAATAATTATACTGGGTTACTGTAATTTGACCAAAAAAACCTTATGAATTATATATGATCCCTTAAGTCCACTTGGATTAGATTAATACATTTGTTATTATTTAATTTAAAAAAAGATAAAAGAGTTAAAATAAATGTTTAAGAACTAAACCATTTTTAATATAGTGTTATACATAAGATAAATTATACAATAATGATTCATTAGAAATATAAAAATATTTCCTAAACAATGGTATTTTATTTATAATTTTTATATATTAAATAATTAAATTTATTAAGGACACAATGATGATGCAGAAATTACCTTATTAATGAAATAATCAAATAAATGGTTTTTAAAATATTAAAATAAATTTAATTTAAATGTTTTTATGAAATACACAAATTTTCTAGGTGAATATGAATTTTTGGATATGATTCAATGTATATTTTTCTACATAATGAATTTTTTATGACTCTCACAAAAACAAAATACCAAATAGTATCTAAATTGACATAAGTTAATATTTAATACAAATACTATATTATTTGTTGATATAATATTCCTAAAAATGTAAGTATCGACCAAAGGGAATAAATAAATTTATATATTTCATTAATGATCCACTTGAGGTTCTCTAGGAAGTTTGGAGTATGTTTATTAATCATATTATGTAAGAATACAAGAAGACCGTGTAAACGTTAAACTATTTAACTATGAGATAAAAAAAAGATAAGATTAAAATTGTAACCTCACTTGTCTAAAATCTATTGGTTGAGTGGATATCGACAAATAACAACCTAAGGATCGTAATAAATTCATTTTGATCCATTATACACCGAATATGATTGTATAATAAACTAATACTTTAATCATTTCCTAAAGTGACCCTCACCCCTCTTATAAAAGGGTACTTACCCTTCTCTCAAATTAACACCTCCAAAGCCATTATTCTTGGCCAAACCCTGGCCGAATATCCTCCCAACTATTATACCTTCATCCTAGAGTCCTTACATTGGTCAGAAAGCCAACCTATGGATCCCATTTGATCAAATCAAAAGGAAGAACCCGAAGAAGAGGTAATGATTTCACCACCCTCTTTCAAGTTCTCTTATTCTTCCACTTACTCATTATTTGTTTTTTTCATTCTAAAAAGATAATTACAGTATATTATATATACTTTGATGTTATTATAAATATGGCATAAATATATTCATTACTTTTTCCATGTTATGAATGATAATTTCACTATGCGTGCGTACATATGACTTACCATCTCCATGTCGTGGTGTAATTTGTTATTAAACACAATGTTATTTGTATGGATAAAATGATGAGTAATATGTATATAAATAATGAAAATAACATTATAATGTCTCTATAAAGTTAATATACCATCGAATTACACACCTTTAAGGAAATGATATTGTCTCTCGTGCGTACGTACGGATTACCGTCTCCACGACGCTATGAGATTGATTTCCATGATCACAATTCATCGACTATTATAAAAATATATATTAATAATAATTAAGTAAAATATTAAATAATAATGCTACTAGATATATATATATATATATATATATAAACTTATGTATATCTTATTCACTTAGTTCTGTTCAATACGATATGAAATTGGAAACAATGTTTCTATGTACGTACGAACTACCGTCTCCATAAACGGTGTTTTTCATTTCATATATATGTCTATTATAAATATTTATATTATAAATATATATTATATATAAACCAGATTCTAAATTTTGGAATTATTTAAATCATGGTCTAAGTGATTCAATCAAGAGTAACAAGTTAAAAACTATATGATAAAGAAATCGATTATTACACGAAATGTTAATTAAACATGGAAATTTTTATTAAATGATTAGTATAATGTCATAAATGAATCATGTATGATATCATAAATATTAATAAGGTTCTGTTATAATTTACTAACATACTATTATATTCATACAAGAGGCTAAACGTACCCTCTACTAATGGAAAGTGCAATGTAAGGGTTAATTTCTCAATCTCATTATTATCCGAGATTTTTTATGTGGAAGTATTTACAAGGACATATTTATCATCGATTTACATTTTTCATAAAAATGATTTCAAAATGAATATATTAAGGATTTTTTAATGGTACTCTTTATCAAGATCATAAAATTAAATGATTTAAATTTTTATCTTTCTAAATCATTTTAATTAATGTCCATGTTTTCAAAATGATTTTAAGGATTTATTTATATGGACATGAATGTTTTTAAATGATAATTATTTTCAAACGTTTGACAGTGGTGTGGGACATATTGATTCAAAAATATCTTTTCAATTATTTCCTTTATAAATGTGGTACTTTTAAATGATTTCACAAAAAAGAAATATTTTCCTCAAGGATTTTTAATGATTATTTTCTATAATGTCAACATCACTTTTTGATATTATTGTTGATTGAAGTTGATTTATTAAATATACAATTTTCAATATTTTATTGAATGAGATATGATATTTTTAACTGTGAATGTTCTATTTTTTATACCATTCATGATTTATGGTAAATGTATTGAAATTTCATATGATAGATTTAATACAAATGATTATGTTTTGGTTCAAAATTTTCATATGAGGAATGCAGTGGACATAGTAAGTGATGGGTGGAGACTATTATAGATCCTTTGTGCATCATTAGGTCTAATGAGACAAATTAGTGTCTTTGTATAAGGCATTGAAAAAAATTTCAATTGTAGTCTTGGCACGAGGCCATGAAAATATGGTAATGCTGTCTGGCATTAGACATTCCCTCGTTATGAAAATAGTTATTACATGTTATTATTAGTCTAGTAGAATATCCATGTGCATGTCTATATGGTAATGTTTGATTTATAATTGCAATATTATTATGATGTTTATGTTTTAATGGCTTTCATTTTAGTTTTATACATTTCCATAAATGATTATGCTTATTTATGAGTGTTCCTGATGTATTTTTATCCTTACTGAGAATCTAAGCTCACCCCATTCTATGTTTTATTTTGCCTAGGATTCCAAGAATTGTATTATGATTAATATGAGGGGTTAAGCTAAAGGTAATAATGTCATTATAAAATTACTATCTATTCTTTGTTTTATGTTTGATATTGTAATGTAATGTTAATTAATGTAATCTATTTTCCTAGACTGCTAAAATGATCGGTCCTTCAGGACATGATTCTTTGTAATCATGCCAATTTATTAAAATAATGCACTGAATTTGGGTGACTAGGGTCAGGGCGTTACATTATTTTTTCTGTGGAATAAAATTTCAATTTATTTTCTATAAAATTATGAATGCCTCTAGTTTATCGGGATATTAAAGAGTGGGTAATACAATTTAAATAGATTACACAATTTTTGAGATAGATTATGGAATATAAGGATGATTATTTCAATTCAATGGAAATATGTGTCCAAATTATAATGTATTTTATAAATATGATGATGTTATTTCATCATGTTCATGGTCACGATAAAGTGAACAATGAATCCATTATAATTACTTCTGAAGTCTCCCTTTGAAAAAGAGTTTCTCAATATCCATGTGATTCTCTACCTCCCGCTTCAAGCATTATCTTGTGTCTTTTACTCAATCATTTTGACAACATAGGCCATTTGTTTTTGATGAGGACCATCTAAGAGCTATATCTATATTACAAAATTGTGTTTCACCCACTCTATCATGACATAATCATACATTATATGATAAGGATTAATCAATGGAATAGAGAATGGAAAAATAATATTTGGAACCATACGTGTAACCATAAATATTCAATTTTGTTGTCTTACACTATATGTCCTTCATGGGACTTGGTTTGTATTACCATTTTTAATTATCCTTTTGACAACATTTTTTAACACTTAGTCTGTGTATTCTTACTTCATTTTCATTATTTAATCCCTTAATATTTACCTTTTTTATAATACCGAAAGGGTGTAAAATTCTAATGGAAGATTTTTTTGAATGCTTTTAATTAAATTGTGGTTTATGGAATTTATGATTTATTACAGTGATGTTTCTATGTTATATTAGATAATATCTACTTATAATCATTCAATATTTGATACATGATACATTATTTTGATGCTGACTATTTTCATTTTTTCCCTTTGACAGTATATTCACATATGTAGAATGTTATTTTTTGATTTAGACTATCATTTGAGTTTTATTGTTACATTTATAATATTTTGTGATGCCATGAATTTTTTACATCAACATGGGGATTTTTTACCGCCTAGTTTTAATGACAAAAAATCATTATTCCAATGTTATTAATGAATTACATGTTTTCTATTGGTATTACATTAATTTCAGAATGGTGGTGAGATTGTCTATGTATGAGTCACCATCAGTAATTACTAAGGAAAAGACATCATTGAAACTGACATGACCAACTTGAGTCAATGGTGTCAATAACTCATGGTTGGCATGGACATCTCTCTAATTCTGAGACATCTCCAAATGACACATCATCCGGATATGAAGCCACCAAAATGTAAATTTGTATAAGAATGGGTTACCACCAAATGAGCCACCACTTATGTCATTCCGAAAAAATGGAATTTTATCCAATTATTTGACAGCTTCATACTAGAAACCTCTCATAGAGACACTGTAAGGGAAGGGAAATTTTTGACAAGTCTAATACCCTACTATTTTCATGCTTCTAGAACAACATAAATCCAAATATCGAGACATCACCTGTCTAATAAACCTCCAATATTTGATTATACATTACTTTTAATAAATTCTTAAAAATGGGTAAATTAAACAATTTAATAACATTTATTATTTAATAATTTCTTCTATCATGTTCGATAAGGCATATTTATGTAAGTGTTTGACGTGCAGTATAATAAAGAAGGGAGGATACGTATAATCCTACTACTACTATTAATAAAGGAAGAAGACTCACTAATGTCAGATATACAAAATAGCGACACAATGGTCGATTAAGAAGACTGATTTCATGTTTATATCTCAAACATAGTAAAAAAATATAGCTCACCTGCAACAAAAACTCAACTGGGAGGCTGAACTACATCATCACATCCAGCCCATGTCTATAATCAATAATAACTATATGGGTCACTATGTTCTACTGATGTTTTCATGAGAATACGAATCAAGATTCACTTCATCTCAAATAATGATTTACAAGATAGATGTTAATATACTGAGAATTTATAAACACTTTAATGTAAGATTATTTATTTCAGTTTTTTTTACATATTGATTAGTGTGTACTATACTCCATTTTATATAAGTCCAATATCTCATGTACTGGACTGAAATATACCAAGATATCTTTTAATTATTTTTTAATCTTATACTCCCATGGGTAACGGTGGTAGAGGTCCCGGTGTGGCCTATTTTTTTAATAAAATGTATAACTATTGAAGAGGTTGTGTGTGACATAAATAGTGGTAAACTGTTTGTAAAACAAGATATATGTTTTGGATAAACGTGTATATTTTATATAAACTTCTTATTGTAATGTGATTCCTGAGTGCAGAGGATTAAGTCTACACATTATACTTATCCTCTTGTTTTCAGTATTCCTATTTTATTTGTTGAATTTATTTTACGTCATGTTCTCTGGAAAATGTAAAATTATTTTCACTCAATAAAAATTATAAACAATGATCATTTATAAATTATGTTCATATTTTATTTTGAATACGTAAATTGATTTCAATGGATATAATAATATTATATATTATTCTTCAGAGATATAATCAAAATTTATAGAAATAATTATCAATATTAAGATCTCTATAATACTACATATTATGATAAACTGTTTTATATTTAATCATTTGCGGGATTTCAAAAAAATCAATTTTAAATAGATTTTTTATATGGTACTCAATTCAACCCCTCTTTGAGATACTCACTCTAACCCACAATTACCTCAATTAGTTGGTGGTAGTCATTATTTATGATGTTCTTTTCTATTAAAATAGAAATAATGGGAATGAAGATTTCATGAGAATTTTACTAAATACCCTACGGATGGAGATACTATATGAAAAAATAACAAAATAAATATTTTTGATACAAAATAATATATTTTTTTCCATCAAATATTCACAAAAATGGGGATAATGTTAGATTCAACAAAGATATGGGCTATTGAATGTAGGAGTTGAGTAACTATTGTGACTAAAATATATATTTTTCATGGGTTATCATGATATTATTGATGTTATTTTAGATAATTTCTCACAAATATCTATCCACTCACCATGTGAACTCAATAAGGAACCATTTTACTCCAGATATAGGAATGACAGGATCATTTCAATGAACTAAAGATATGATTAGTCAGTACATACATTTTGAAATTTACTTATAGTGGATATGTGTTTTTTGTCAATTGTGATGCAACAGCAAAGGGATTGGTCTATTTTCTCAAGTATAACTACATGGTTAGAACTTATTCCTCACGATAATTGATGGTTCATTGGAAAAATTACACAACTATTTATTTAGAGTTTAAAGTGGTAATTTTGGAATTAGATATTTAGAGGCATTATCTTTATGGAGAGAAGTTTTTTATATATATCAATAACTTTTTATTAATGTATATATTCACAAAGAATTATTTGAATATGTTCCATAGAATATGATTAATGGTTATTAGAGATTATAACAGCTTGATACATTACCATCATGGGAATGCGAACAAGTTGGTCTATGCGTTGAGTCGAAAGGTTCATGATATATTATAAATTAAGAGGATCAAAAATGATACAAGATGTATTTACATAAAAATTATTATTATTTAAATCATGAATGATGAGGATAAATAGTATCTTAATTAGTTGAATGTTCAAATATCTCAGGTTAATGAATAAAAAGGTATAGAATAAAGATTTTGAGATTAAAAGGATGGTTAGAAACATTCCTATGTTTCACATTTATCATGAAGGAATGATAAGTTTTAGAAATTGTGTATCTATTATATCAATATCATATTTTAGGAAAGTTTTTCAGTGTAATCTCATAGCTGTCCATTCTCAATTCATCCTATAATTATGAAGATGTATTGGAATTTGAATAAAATCATATGGTGGGATGGGATGAAGAGATATATCCCAGAGTATATATCTCGATGCTTGGTATGTCAAAAAGTTAGGGTTAATAGGTAAAATTATAAAGGGATGTTGCATTCATTACCCATACTATAATGGAATGGGGAAAATTTTATCTTAGATTTTTCCATTACCCCCCCCCAACATCTTAAAGGAATAATTATATATGTGTTTTTGATGATCACCATACTAAGTAATCAAAATGTATCATTATCAGATAATACTTCTCTCGGGATAAGAATTCTACGATAAACATTATGTTCATGGTAAGTTAGAATTTAGTACAACATTCCATTATGACTAATTAGGATCTGATATTTCCCTCAATGATCAAGAAAAGACATCAGTGTTATCCAGATATGTAGTTTATTTTCATTGTTGTATATCATCCTAGAATAGATTCTCAGTATAATAAAACAACTAACCCCCTATTTGATATATTGAGAACATATTCCTTGGGATTCAATGTTTTTTTATGAATACTCCCTACAATAGATAATTTTTTCATATAATAATAGCTTTCACTAAAGAATTTGGTTTGATACATATAAATACATGTATCGAAATAAATTTAGAGATCCTATGTGCAAAAATTAATTTAGAAAAATGAAAATTTTTGGACCAAATATTGATGACGAAATGAAAGATATTGTTAGATACATTCAACAATACATCAGGGTAGCACAAATTTGGAAGAAAATTTAATGTGACAATTGACATAGTGATCTATAATATTAATATAGATGAAATTTTTATATATGAATTTATTCACGGATGAATGATATGATATTAAAGAATAAAGTGAATCAATGACCTTGTTATATTGGTCTCGTTGAAAAATTTTATCATATCAGGATGATATCCTCTTAGTTAGAGCTTCCACCAATCCTATCTCAAGTCTATGATGTTTTATATTCATCTATCTGGATGAAGAACATACCTAACTATTCACATGTACTAAAATAAGTGTTTATAAAATTTTAGAAATATATTTCATACGAAGAAAAAATGATGTAGATTTCTGGATTGTGTGGAGATCATTATATTAAATAGGACCACTAACATGGTCACTATTTTTTTGGGAAAAACCCATTTTAAGGAAGATACATTTTAACCTAATGAAATGACAAGGAATAATTATCCTCATTTGTTTGTATAAGAGTTATTAATTTCATGTGCGACATTCATTTTCATGCTATTAAGATGTGACAGTCCATGATTCTGTGAATAATTTTTTTAATAAATTAAACTTATTTTACATATTTCATTACACATAGTATTTATTTAAGCTTTTGTTACATGAAACACTGGTTTAATCTTGTGTTACATAGGACATTTAGTTTTATTAAAACTAAGATATATTATAAATATAAATAATATGATAATTATACCCCAGTCGTTAAACTTATTGATATGAATAGTAATAATTATTTCTAAAATTTATTTATATTGATTTAATAAACACAAAAAATATTGATAAAAACAATCTTTTCCAATACAATTATCATATGTTAAAAAAATAATTTTTCCCATAAAAATATTTGAATTTTTGTCAATATTTGTAAAATATTTTTTTACAGTTTTAGAAAATATATCTGATAAAATAAAAAGAATTTATGAAATTATCATATCAACATTATCATTGTGAGATTTTGGATAATTTTATTAAATGAAGAATTTTTTGATGAATAGTGAGAAATACTCATTTTTAATTGAAATGTGTCATTTTAAAAATTAATTACAAATATATATTATATTTTATGCTAATTTTAATTAACATTTAATTCAATTATATATCATTTATTCCAATTTATGTTATTTTAATCATTTTCATACTGAATTTTGATATAAAACCAATGTAAATTGTTGAAATTTTTCAGTTTGAAAATACAATATCTCATCACATCTACAATACCAAATTAAAATTATATCTTCCACTTATGAGAACATAATTTTTAAAAATTTATTATATATTTTTTATTATAATAACATATATCATTAAAAAATTCCAATGTGATTTTTTAGCAAAGCGAATTTTAAAAATAGAAAAAATTAATTACCTCGAATAAGGTCAACATGGGTCTACTAGGGGTTATACTAAATTTATAATGATTTAAATTGCCTCATAAAATTATAAAATATATTTTATATCCGTATTTAGACCCTATAATTCTAATGTATTTATAATAATTGATTTTTCATCCTTCTGAGAAGATAAAAACAAGCTTACAAAATTTTCATTTCATAAAATTAATTGTTCCTCACTAACCTAAATTATATAAGATAACCACATATAAACTCTTCATAATAACATAATAACATTTTCTATAATAAATAATAAAATCAATTACCAAATTTATTACTCTCATCCAAAAAAATCTATCATTGTTAATATATCTAACCATGGAATTATTTTTGTGAAATTCTAAGGATGTTGGCCAAGAGAGAGGTTATTTTTTTCCTTGACCTATTTTTCTTATAGTTTCTCGTGATCATCCATCAATTTTTATAAAAACATGATGATATAATTTACTTATTATTATACATATAATTATACGTGTTTATGATAAGATGAATACCTATAATTATATCCACATCCATTAAATGGGTTAGTAATTCGTCATTGTGTGTATGATGGTCAACCACCTCATGAACTGATGTCATTTGTTTCTCCATTAACACATATAATAGCTGTTGATAATGATGGATTAAATTATAATATATTATATTGATGATATTATTATACTTTTAGAATTACTACATCATGAATTCCATCATAATTTTTCTTCAAAAGGAATTTTATAACGTCTCTCATGTGTATAATGAGCAACCACCTCGAGAAGCGATGATATTAATTCACACTTTACATGAATGGTATTATGGTTGGGTACAGTATACATATGAGATATATATGAAATTCAAATTATTTTTTAAACATAATATATTATTTACTTTTGTTTTTGTGCATCCTTCTAGAAAATAGGAATAGCATTACTGCATATGGACAACCTACCATCTCCATGAATCATATATTTCATTTTATATCAGTAATTTTTATGTATTACTATATATATATACTTAATTATTATATATTCTATGTATATCATCGATATCATTTGATATATTATGGAATCATGATTGAAGTATTATGCCAACTAAAATTTAATGAAAAAAGACATTATTTCTCAAATGGTGACATTAATATGAAATTAATGATAAAAAAGTAATAGAAGGTAATAAGAATGTCATATATTGTATGATATATATGATAATGTTTATAAAATTTATTTATAATATACTTTTACTTATTTAAAAATAGGTTCTAACGCATATGAAGGATGTCTAGACCAAAGTTATGTGATATTTACCTCAATATGGTTTACTTGACACATATGTTACTCACATATCTTTCTTTATTAAGGGTATAAACATTCATTTTGATTTTTAATATTAGGTAATTATTTATTATCATTTAATTTAAACATTCATTTAATGTTATTCCTTCTTGGTTATTACAATTCCAATAAACCAATGTGGAAAATAGTTTATGATACAATCTCATCATTTATCTATATTATTTTTTATTATGTTTCTGATGATGAAATCATGTGATCAAATTATAAATAAAATCATGTATCATTATTTCATGGGAATATATTTTTCCCTTAATTTTAATCCATTTATTTACTCAATTGTTTAGTGTAATGTTTTTATTAAAAAAATTCATATTTATTTTTATCTTCTTCCAAAGATTCATCATTCTTCGAAAACCATGTTTTTAAAAAATTATTTAAATTTCATTTTAGTAATATTATAATTATATATTAAAGATATTTTCCCATGTTTGATTTTTTTAATTTTTTTAATGATATATTCATGTCTTTTCAAAATAATCCAATTTGGATTTTACCAAAAATATAAAAGGAATCAGAGTTTTTAACAAGTATGACATGAATTTAATTTTCCGAAATGATTAACATTATTTTATTCGAAGATTAAATTTTATGTTATCATTCTTATTTTCAATGAAATGTATTGAAAAAAATAAAATTAATATTCTTGTTTAAAAACTTATTTTTAATGATAATTTATCTTCCTCTAGAAATGATCCAATAGATTTATGTTTCAAAATCATTCCCTATCTATGATGAAATACATTGATGTAATTTATTATTCCTATGGGATATAAACTATGGATACCGCTATTGTCTTTTATTTTAATTTTTTATGAGTAAAATATTTTTATGAAACTCATTTATCTTCCATGGTTTATACGTGGATAAAATTCTTATGCAATCCACTTCTTTTTAAATGGGTTATGAAATGATCAAATAATGAAAGGATAATGAGACTTTTCTCTTTCACAAAGGTTATGATATGATCAAATGTTTTTGAGTCTGATTTCATTTCATGGGATATTATATGATGAATTTTTATTGACAATGTGTCATGCATATGTATGCTTTTCAAAATTTCATGGGTGGGACATATATCCCACTCTAATTCATTGGTTAGTGATTTATAACTCATGATATAATCATGACTAGAAATGGGTGTGTACCCAATTCAGTAAGGGAAATTTTATACTATGTTGTTCATGGATTAAAACATTGAATGTTGTGGTGGTATGGGAAGTGAACCCATTACAATATGATAACCTTATCAGCAATCCATAACTAGTATAGAAACAATTTTTATTCATTATTTATGTAACAATTCAATGTCTTATGAAAATTATATTCTTTAATGGATCATGTTATTTTATTATAATAAGACAATATTCCTATAATCATCCAATATTTATTCCACAACTCAATATTTTGATCATTGATTAGCATGATATGGTTTTTAAATGATATTCACATGTTATCATACCATTTTGAACGTGTTATTACAATATATCTCTGTTTTTAACCATACTAATCATATGATCTTACCATTTTTATCCTTCCATTCCAAAGGCTATAAAGGAAGTAATTATGTGTGATAAATATTTTAATGGTACTATTTATGATGAATATATTGGGGAATGATTTATTTTACCTATGAACTAGTTTATAATCCTTCCCTCTTTCCAAAGGAACAATACTTTTATGATCCTTAACAATGTATTTATGTAATGTAATAAAGGTTCATAAAAATGATGTAATAACTATGGATGATAAGATTTTTCTCTATAGGTATTTTTTATTGATATGTGTGAATGATATCTTCAGATGTTATCGAATTATGAGGATATATATAAGACCACATAACAGTGTTGTTATGGGAAATACGAGTTCGATGTGAGGTCTTTCGGTGTGGTAAACACTCCATCTATTTTCATAGGTTCGCGGAATTTATTTTTCAATGAGTTTTTTAGATTATTTCATGTAGTTTTTAATTTATGATGTTCTTACGTACTTAGAATATGAGTAAGAGAACACCGAGAAACTATGTTTCATTTTGGTTTATCATCATCATCAGAAAAAATTCTAGAATTTTTTAAAATAGTGAGTTCTGAGCTCATATTGGACATTTCATTTTTCATATCATCTCTCAACATGGGGTAGCTCTGAATAATAAATAATTTGTTTCTGGGGAATCCCTTAATAAGGTCATATAGGTGAATAATTTTTTTAGAGTTATAGGAAATTATAGGTATTTAATAGACAATTTCTAGTAGGATACAACACCATTGATAGAATTGGATAGAATGGATATGACATTATTTTTGATCGATCTGGTTCAAGGAGATTTGGAGTACGAGAAGTATAATCTGGTCAGACCCCCAATTCTTATGTTTCTTGAAGTTTCCATTCATTTTGAGTTTTTTGGTGATCCTTTGGGTCCTGGTTTTTTTTGATACATCAAAGATTTGTGGTTTCTTATGGATATTGGTAGTTATATCCTCATGATTATAACATTTCCACTCATGATCTAGAGTTAGTAATAGCCATTTCCTTCATGAATTTGTGGTTATATTAAATCGATGATGAGTGTTTTTTGGTTTTTACTAATCACAAAGATACTAGGTGTGTATTCTCACAGCATGACCATAACTTATGATAGTGATAGTGGATTGAATTCCTCTAGTATAATGACATTTATATTTCATATATAAACCATGAATGGTTAATTTTGTGGCTGATTAACTGAGCCTAAAGTCACATAATTATTCTTTTCATAAAACATTTGATTCCTGGAGGGTGATAAAAGATCTATCTCTGATGTATATTGATAAGCGATTGTTTATTGGAAGAGTTTTCCTTTTGCATATGATAGTGAAGTCATGATTTTTGTAGTCTATGGAGGAGTCCGGGCTAGGGGGTTCTGTGGTGAGGGTTTGTAGGCTCTGGGTTGTAATTTGTGATTCCACAAATAGTTTTTCTAAGGTTAAACAATAACATATGATGTTCTCATGGTGGATTTTCATCCCTTTTTTGATGAGTGAGGTGGTTCTCCATCAGTTATATAGATATCCCCTCGAAGTAAATTCTGGAATAAAAAAATATATATTTCCCTAATATACTAGTTTTGGTGGCAATTGATAAAGTGTTCTTCTATAGAGTTTGTGTGTTGGTGTTTGACCTACTATAAGGTGAAGGCCACGAACCTTGTTCCTAGTGTCATGATCCACCAATTGGATTGTTCTTAGAGGAATTATGATTACATTTCAATGGACATAATTACTTATTTTCACCATGATCATGGAGTATTTGAAGAATTTCAATTGATAGATTACCATTTTATGAAATAACCCCACTATATATTAATTAAGGGGTCAGTCTTGATAAACGTTTTATCATGAGAATGTTCGGTGGTTATGGTGAGTCTCCAACGATTCCCAAGGACTATAATCACTGTTCATGATACTCGTTTTATCTCTAGTGTGTGGATAAGTATCAAATATGATATTTTATTCTTTTTACCCCTTTAACACTTCTTTTCATCCATATACATATGGTCATAAATAGTGTACTATTCATACACTAGATGATATGTTGTTTACTTATGTCTTGTATATTGGAGGTTTAGGGACGAGCCACCAACCATTGGTTGAGTATTGTAACAATAATAGATTTAGCTCCACTGCTTTTTAGAAATGTTTTATGCATTGTCAAGCTGACATTTCAATTTCTTATTCTAATGGACTGAGGTTGGTGAGTGTGAATTTCTAAAGATAAAACTTTTTCTGGACGGGACATAGATGGTTCATGTGATTTTTCATAGAATAAAAGATGCATTAAATCGTTATAAAATATATATTGGTAAAAAATTTTGGCCTGTAGAGTTTAATTTCATAGAAAATGTTTTATTGAAGGTCTATTATCATCATGGTAAGATAGTGATTAATTAGCATCTCATCTATCAGAGTTTTTAAGAGATAGTTTTTAGTTTTTATCTCAATGTGTCCCACTGAGTATGGTGGTTGAGCTCCTGTGATAGTGTGATTATTGAGAGGTATCTCATGGGGTAGTTGATTGGATGACCCTAATTAATTATTCAATTCAATAAGTTTGGATTTAAAATCTAAACGAAGGGAATTATTTTATAGGACTCTAATTTAATGAAAATAATTTTTATAGAATGTTATTTTTTTCTTTTTGAGGTCTATTATTCATTAAGGAATACTAGAAAAATATCTTTGGAGTTTAGGGCATGAATATGGAACAAATAGAATTTAAAAATGTGATAGCTCAATTAACTAACCAATAAGGAATCTGCATCATGAGAATAGATGTTTTTAGGGTGAAATTGGGTGCAAGAACTACGGTTTAATGATGAGAAAATGTAGAGGTTTGGAATCAATTAATTTATTACTAAAAAAATTAATTGGGAACTTGTCATTCACTAAAATAATAGATCTACTGTTATTTAATCAAAGTGATTTTCTTTGAGAAAATTATAAAATCTTCATAAATATATGATTGTAACTACCCTTTCACATTATGAATCTATCTCTAAATTTTTTTCTATAAATCCTATTATAAAATTACATTTCTGATATAACCTCTTATTTTACCACAATACTAAAATTCCATTATTAATTCTTCATGGATATTTGAATCACCTTCGATAAAGAATGATTCTTTACTTCCCATTTTATATCTGCAGTAATCCAATGTCACGAACCGTCCTCCAGGGATCGTGTTGTGACTAACCTTAACCAGCCTTCCATAGTCCAAGGGTTGGCGACTAGCACTGAAAGTCATATACCTGAAAATCAATAAGTCATTGCCTTTAAACATGCAAAAAAAACAGTCCCCGAAAACAATGAGAACATCCTACATAGTAAAACTGAAACACTAAAAAAGTTGTGTATTGAATGTTAATGGGGTGAGTACGGTATGTAAAGAGGTCCAAAATAAAAGATGAACTGAAATGTACAAAAAAAAATAGAAAACAAATCCCATAATCACCCTCTAATATTCCTACATGGTGGGTAGGTACAGCTCATGGTCTGTTGTCACTACAACACATCAGTCTAAAAGACCACTTCGAAGCACCATTTAGTCCTAGATCTGAAACCTTGGTCAAAAATTTATGTCATATGCACATAACAGAACAATGTGCGGGCGAAGCCCATACACGGGGGAGAATAAAAATACTCATATGGGACACGAATACCCTTAAAGGTCTCCAATATATCCATAATGGGAAATCTATAAATCAAGTCCTTAATCACAAAGAATTAATCAATAGTCAGCTCAAACTAGGTATACAACTCAGATATCATGGTAATTGATGATTAATCATAAGCTATATCGTCTAATTCAATTTAAAATATCCTCAACTGACCCATAATGAATTTTTTCTATTATCAATTCACTCTTGGATGTATGTAATTTTTTCACGATGGCCAATGTAAAGTTGGTCCTCATCGGGTCACACTACTACTGATCCACATAAGGAAACTAGAATTTTAATCCACACAGGGCCACTGGAATGTTGATCCACATAGTCTCACTGGAATGCAGATCCATAGAGGGTTTCTCGATGATGGTCCACACAGGGCCGCTATATGCTGATCCTCGATTGGCCACTATAAAACATTTCCTCATCAGGTAGTAATGTTGTTGATTAACAATGGGTTGATATGATGTTGATCCATAGAGAATCGCTACATCAAAGATAGAAACCCTAGGGTTTCCCGCACCTGGTGCAGTCAAGTTTTGTAGAATCCATTCCATAGGATATCAGTCATACATAGACCTCCACAAAGATCTAAAAAGAATTTATACATAGAACCTCCATGTCCTAAGGGTTCCAATGCGACAGACGACATGTCAATAGGACAGATGGTGTGGGGGTTATAATCATATTAATATTGAGTGCCCAGAAAGATTCACTTTCGATCCAACCCAGCTATTCAATAAATTTCACCAAAAATCATGTAGAGTATCACAAAATGATAGTCTCGCTTCAAGGATACCATCACTAAAAATAGTTCTTCTAATGGGTGTCTAGATTTCATGTTATGACATTTTATGTAAAACTGGCCCTGGATGGGTATGAGTCCTATCTGGCTTGGTCGGCTTAACTCGGTATGGGCTGACACGACCTATCCCAACCCGGTTGGTATGGTTCTTGGGGGCTCGGACTGCTGGGCCGCGGTCTGGCCCAGTCCTTGGGAAGTGTGGGCCTGACCGCAGTGGGTGCGTCCCAGACCAGAGAGGGAATGGCCCGGACCGCAGGGGGCTCGGACCGGACAGCTGGGGGTGCAACCCGGACAGCAGGGGGAACGCCCTGACCCATAGGGGATGTGACCCAACATGTAGGGAGGTGCATCATGGGGAACAAGGGGTGCGCGACTCCACTCTAAGGGGGTTACCGACCAGACCTCAATAAGGCGCCACTCCACACATAAGAGGGAACAACTTAGCCTACAAGGGGTGTGAATCAGTCCATAGGGGGGCGCCATTGCTGGAATGGGAGGGGGGGACTGTTTCACCTCTTTCACTAAAATTGATAATCGGTTAGGGATCTAGAGCAGGAGTTCCATGTGGCACAGCCTGGTCACCATGGGACCCACAATGGTGCAGGTCCCTCCTCTGATGAGGCTTCGAGCCACAACCACCTCCAGTGGAATGTGACGTCATGCCATACAACCTCCATGGCTAGCTGGTGATGGTCTCCTGACTCAACCACCACAGCTGAAAAGACGATGACTCCCCATCCTATTGCATGCGACAGCTCGCCGCCACCTTCGCGGTCGATCGGTGTTAACCACTGCCATCGCCATCCGACACGGTTCACTTGTGCCGGCACACAGGCGTTCATCCACATGCCACTGGTTCATCTCTGGTGGTCTATGTTTCTATCTGATCACACATATGGGCTTCCCGGGTCATCCCCTTCTCTTCTTGACCATCTGATTTTTGTTCCGTCAAACTGAAAATATACCCGTGTAGAATGTAATGATTCAACATGAGGTGGAGGGATCGAGCCTTGTTCGTTTGGATCACCCCCCCGTGTTATCATATTATCATGGTAAAATATAAATGATTCAACATCTCATGAAATTTAATTGAGACAAAACCATACCTCGTGAGTCATTGGAGAGATTCTTATATTTGACGATAGGTCGGTGTTCATTGATCCTAAAGAAATCCTCCAACTATGTTGCTCAAATAATGATCGTCAGTATTTTCATGACATATCCATTCTTTATCAAGAGGCTCCTCCAAAATCCTTCTCTCCCAAAAAAAACTTATGTTTATTCCAATGAATTCAATTATATGGATGATGGGGGTTATATTCACAACACACAATTAATAAATCGTTAATAATTTATGCAATTAATGAACCTCCTAAATTTCATGTAGGGTGGTTACAAATTTATGTGGAACTAGGCATTCAATGTCTTGCATTAATATCGTGACCACCCCATGTGGTCCCCAAGAACAAATTTTACTGATAGGGGAGGTAATTTAAAAATAAATAAGATTTGTTTCATTAATACTCCATGAAAACCACAAAACCAGCTTCATATCTCAACCCAAAACGGTCGAGGTTAAGGCTCCCTTAAATGAATCTCTTCTCTATGAGTTCAACGGTGGCCTCATATTTCAATTCCCAAAACCGATTCAAAATTTAGGATTTCCCGCTTCCATGATTACTGAACATACCTTTATAATTTTTAAAATTCCATTCCAAGCACACTATTCTTTGGAATCAAATGTCGTCAGATTTCCCAGACTTGGAATAGTTCCATATAATTAAAAAACATACATGGAATATATGGGTCTTTAAATTCTCCCCACCACAGGGCCTTTCATCCCAGAAAACCACAACATAGACTAAGCCAACAAATGGGGGGTATTGTGTCTGAATACGAGGATCCCGCTACCATGTGCTATCCTGGAGGTTATCATGCTTCCAATGAATGTGCACCAAAGGTATAAACTTTCCAAAAATGACATGCTTATATCAATATTCAATCTCCACTGGAACATTCGTATACATCTCCCATTCATCAATGTCCATCTTGCCCAATTCAATAATGTGAGATGGATTATGCACCTACTTCCTCAGCTGCGACATGTGGAAAAAATCATGCACCTAATGCATTGATGGGGGAGCTAAGCGATAAGCCACATATCCAACACTACTGATAACCTAAAAGGAACCGATGAACCCCAGTGATATATTGTCTCCCCGACCAAATCTCTACAAACCTTATCGAGATGAGACTCGTATGAAGCCATGGTCCCCCTCCTAAAACTCCAATGGTCTCCTTACCCTATCATCATAAAAAATATTCTATATTTGTGTAGACATTATCCACTCATGGATGACCTACACCTTCACAATGGTAGGCCATACCAAATTTGGACCCACAATTGTTGAATCACCTGGGTTTGTCCAGCATAGAGGTGATCATCATGATCAACTGTATATGGCCTCAAATGGTGCCATACCGATGGTGTAGTGATAGCTGTTGTTGTACGCTAATTCATCCAAGGAAAAGTGATCCTCCCAACTACTGCTAAAATATATGATGAAAGCATGAAGCATGTCCTCTAGTGTGTGACTAGTCCACTTCATCTAACCATTTGTATGAGATTAATGGTGGTTCTCAAACGTAGCTATGTTCTAAATGCCTCCTGCAATCTCTTCCACCACTAGGATGTAAAACGAGTGTCATGATCAGAGTCGATAATCGATGTAACCCAGGAAGTCGTACAATCTCTTGTATCTAGAGGCATCCTATGCCTGTTACTGACCCCTGCTCTCAGATGGAAAAGATGTGGGAAGGCATGGTGAGTCGGTCAACGATCACCCATATGGAATCATGGCCCCAAGATGTACATGTTAGCCTTTTCATGAAATACATTAAAATACCAACCTAGAAACACTCTTTGTACCTCTAATGGTTGTGATAATCCTTCTGGAACTTGATTTCTAGCCTTGAATTGCTGACAAGTGAGGCATCATGAAACAAAACATTCCACTGCACTCTTCATCCCTGGCCACAAGTGGTGATGCCAGAAGTTCATGGAACATCTTCTCCCAACCCGGATGTACCACCATAGGGAATGTATTTAACTCCCTCAACGCCTCCTCTAGTATACAAACTAGTACCTTTGTGTGTCATTTGAAGAGTATGACAACATCCCTCCCTTCTAAAAATCCATTAGGTGCCTGTCCTAAGAATATATGATCATGTCAAGGCTCACAGTCAATGTCCCCATGTTGTGCCTCCCGGAATTGATGAAGGAGTGGGAGAGTGATTTTATTAGACTGGAGGTATGTTTCTATATCATCATCCATGAATAATATTTGCAACAGGACTAGCTGTTATGTCGCCTCACTCAGTAATTGCAGACCAGACCTCATGTTGAGTGCAATTGCTACCACATTCCCTTTCTAAGGAGAATAGAATCTCTCAATGTCATAGTCCTAGAGGAACTTTAGTTATTGACTCTATCTCAGGATCAGGTATTTCTATGGTAAGTTAAATATGAGACCATGTGACCAGAGTATACTATAAAATGTTTCCCCATTTGGTAGTGTAACCACATTTTCATGGAGAATACCACTACTGCTAACTCCTGGTAATAAGTAGCATAGTTCTTCTCATGTTTTCTTATTTTTAATGAACCATAATAGATAATTGATCACTCTTTTATAATGAAACATCCATGTGTGGTCCTTGATGTGTCTCAGTATGCTACATACCGAACACTCTCTTCAGGTAGCCTCAAGATAGGGGCACTTGTCAATCTCTGCCTCAACTCCTGAAAACTATTTTGATTATCTCCATCCACATGAATGGTTATACCTTGATCATCAATGTAGAAAAGGGCCTAGAAAATATAGAAATTTCATGTAGTAATCTCGAGTATTACCTATCCACCCCCCAGAAACTCTGCACCTCGGTCACATTCCTAGGTAGTTCTTATGAAAACACAATCTATATCTTCTTCGGATACACTGAAACTACATCATTCGAGTTAATGTGTCCATGATAGTGGACCCAACATTTCCTGAACTAGAACCTTAAGAGACAAACATTATTCTAGTTCTCTAGGAGTGTATGCAAAAAAATTACATATGATATGCATTCTCCTCCTCCGACACCAAATATATGAAAATGTCATCGATGAAGGCAACAAAAAAACGATTGAGCTATGGATAAAAGATCATGTAAATGTGTCCCATGAACTCTAAAAGGGATTTGGTCACACTGAATGGACTAAAAAATTACTCATAGTAGCCATAATGACATCTGACAATAATCTTCTTCACATCCACATCTCTTACCCCAAGCTCATAATAGCCTGATCTCAAGTATATCATTGAAAACCAACGTGCTCCAATCAGTTAATCGAAGAGATCATCAATCCTCATATGTGGATACATTTTCTCCATAGTCACTTAGATTAGGAATAGATAATCCACATAGTGCCTCAAACTCTAATCTTCCATCTTGGTGGTCAAAACCAGGGTTACCCATGGAAAAACATCGGGCCTTATAAACCCTTTCCTCTCCAAGTCTTCCAGCTGTACCCCTAACTCAGAAAGATCGGTGGGAGACATCCAATATGACGGTGTAGATATCAGGGTCATCCAAGGGTACATGTCAATGTATATGTCCACCTCTCTCCTAGTAGGTAGTCCCAGAACATCATTAGGGAAGACATCAACATACTAGTCCACCACTACAAGATAACTCAGACTCTCGACAAGAACTGCTCTAGGGGTAAGGATTTATAATTGATGTGTGATTGGAAGCACCTGACTGTGGGAAATTCCATACAATTCTGCAAAGGTTCCCTTCACGCTAGTGAATGAAAATCTGGAATCATCCTCACAGACACACCACACTTTGCACCTAATGTAGTCAATCTGGGAAAGGACTGTAGATTACCAGCCCATGCCGAAGATTATTTTTCAAGGCCTTGACGCTGTTACAAGAATTTCACATATGAAGCTCTCACCTCCTAGAGTAATCTAACACCACCAAAACTGGTGTGTACTCATTGAATGCCCTCCAACAGTAGTCTCTTGTCATAATGACCAATCCAACAGATTCACTAGAATCTATGAGCTCCGAAAGAGGGTTGTGGAAATTAAATAGCGATTGTAACCTTTGTATATAATTTTTATAGATATGGTAGAGTAGACATATATTGTAACTTGAATAATCCTTGGAGTGTCATCGTTGTATGCCTATGCTACCTTGATTCGAGCTCGTCCCTGTCCACCTACACCATGTGGTTGGGGTGGACCACTGAGAAGTAGTGGTGGTAGAATCTGTAATCATCACCCACCACCTGTTGCAAGACCATATCCTCATCCACGTCGACATTATGCTTATGAAACTACCCACATGTATCTCTACCTCCGCCTCAGTGGTCTCTCGACCATCATTCAGTCATCAGTGTGGCTGGTCAGGTATTCGTGGGCCATGTGACCCTGCCTGCCGCATGTGAAGCACAATTTGATCCTCTCTTGGATTTATCTTCCTCATGTGTCTCACAACTCAAAGACTACCTACTGGGGTCTTCGGCCATAAGGTTTGGTTCACTTGGAGCTATGTGTCATCTTCTTAATACCAGCAGTAGATGACTCTAATACGTGTGGTTGGTGGTGGGTCTCACTATCTGTGTCAACTTGGCAAGGAATCTATTCACGGATAGTGGTCTCTCCAGCACTCTAGCATGTGTCGGGATGCTAAGAGATACCATAAAAACTATGATATCTTATCAGAGTCCCTGATCAAAGGTCTGTTCCAGGAATAAGGGTTCCAACACCATGTCGGTAGAGTAGCGTGAGAGGTTGGAAAACCTCACCGAGTACAACTCCACAGTAAGGTGACCATACAATAAGTGTAGTAGATCGTATATATTCATATAGTGTGGAGTCACTCAAACGAACACTGTCTTGAAGAGGCCCTCAAAATATGCCTATTTAAGCATCTCCTCATCTTGTAACTGAAGCATCAAGATCCACATCTCCCTACTACTCAAAGGAATTGACTATCTGCTATGATCACCATCTGGATAGCTGGTGTCCCTACTAGGCGAAAAACACTGGCCATATCATCGAGCATGTCCTCAGCCACCTTTTGATCTATCTCTCCGTGAAACCAAAGAGTCCTCTACAGCTATAACACCTGAAACGTGCTCATTTGGCATTCACCAGGAACCGGTGGTGCTGGTGGAAGTGGCTTCCCAATGGGTATTGGTGTTGTTGGTACACCACTCGATGGTACTGTCACAGTAAGAGGGGCTTGTACCAAAGCCTCGTTGCTCTGTGGGACTTCATTTTGTACTCTATAAGAAATTATGGATGGTTGTCTATGTCGTGGAATCATGAAAAGAAATATTGGTGCCATATTCATTATGTTATTCCTGGTGATCTGACTCAAAAGGGATCTTATAAAAACATTTATAAAACACAGGCAATCAGTGACTTCATGTATAGAGCTGTAATTCCAAAAAATAGGGTCATGTTGTAAAGATATGTTGGCCACCACGCCGATACTAGATTTCCC
This sequence comes from Viscum album, assembly GCA_963277665.1. NCBI lineage: Eukaryota > Viridiplantae > Streptophyta > Magnoliopsida > Santalales > Viscaceae > Viscum > Viscum album. Next base: position 1,668,166,157 of record OY728137.1, read on the forward strand.
AAACTGAAAACCACACTCATAACCCTTAACACGATTACCCATGAAAAGATTAGAGTCATTGTTCTTCAGTACAATTGATGCCTCTCATAGCACTTAGACACGACCCATTCCCCCGGGGATCCTGTAGTGACTACCAAAATTTTCCTTCAATATGCCAGGGGTCAGTGACTAGCACAGAATGGTAAATCCCTAAAAAATAGGAAGGCATTCACATTAAAAATTCAAACACACAATCTATGAATACAATGAGCACAACCCACGTAGTAAAAATGAAGTTGTAAAAAATAAGTGTACTTAATGTAAAAGGAGTGAGTACTGTAAGTAATGATGGATAAAATACATGCCCAACAGAAATGTTCAACAACAATAGAAAAACATCTCATGGAATCATCCGCCAAGGTTTCTTCGTAAAGTGTAGGTACAACTCACATTCGATCACCACTTTGGAACATCACATATAATGGTCCCCCACTGAGCACAGTCTAGTATCGGATCCCAATCCTTGGTTAGAGTTGTCTATCGTCTGCACTAGACACAACAAGGTGAGGGAAAATCTTGTGCAGGGGTGAGTATAACAATACTCATTAGGGAACCCGAGACCCACGATGGTATCCTATAGTTCCACAAAGGGAAAACCACTATGTAATACATTAATCACAATGCACGAAAGAGTAGAAATCTCAATCTAGGTACACCACTCAAATATCAAGAATATAGATGATTAGAATTATGCTATACCGTCTTATTCAATTTAGTAGATCCAAAACTGATCAATGAAGATGTTGGTCTATTATCGACCCACTCTTGGACGTAAGTTACTATTCCTTGATGGGCCATTGTATGGTTGGTCCTCATTGGGTAATTATACTGCTAATCCATATATGGTCGCTAGAGTATTGACCCACACAGGGTCACTGGAATGATGATCCACACAGGTCTGCTGGAATGATGATACACAGAGGTTCGATCGATGATGATCCATATAAGGTCACTGGATGTCGATCCTCGATGGTCCACTATAAAACTGGTCCTCGCCGGGTAGCTATGAGGCTAGTCCACATAGGGTTTCTATGATGCAGATCCATATAAGATCTCTACATCAAAGACAAAAAGCCATAGGTTTTCTCTCACCCAGTTTGGTCGAGTTATGTTGAATATTCACCACGAGATATCAATCGCACCATGACCACCACTAAGATCCACAATTTAGTAACCTTATTTACTACCATATCATAATGATTATAATGTTATAGATGGCATGTAAATCAGACACCTGGTATGTCAATTATTAGAGTTTTAGTACTGAGGGCCCGATTGGATTGGGGTTCGATCCAACCCAGCCATATTCCCATTTTTCAAAAAATTAAGTGGACAATACCAAAATTATTGTCACCCTCAAAGAATCACGTCATTGAAGAAGGTACGTCAAAAGGGCCTATGGATTTCATGTTATTGACTATTAAGAAAAACTGGGATTGTTTTGGTTCGGGAGTGGTCTGACCCAGTTATACTAATCAGGCCTGAACCAGCCTGGGTGGGCCCAGTTGGGTAGGGACACAGTCTTTCCCACCCATAGGGGGCACAACCCGACCTGCAAGGGTGGCCTGACCCGGCCCGCAGGGGAGCACAGCTCAGCCCGCATGGGGCAGAGCCCAGCTCGTAGGAGGGAACAACCTAGCCTGCATGGGGGTATTGCTCAGCCCTCATATGTGTGTGAGGCTCTCCATAGCTAGAATTTGGTGGAATATTAACCTCTTTTATCCGGAATGGCTATGCTCTTTGGGATCTGGAGCAGCGGCACCATGTGGAGCCGCCATGTCACTGCGAGACCAGCAGGGGAGCGGTCCATCCTTCGACATGGATTTGATCCATGGGAATCTCCATCGGAACCTGACAACGCACCACACTGCCTCTGTAGTCAGTCTCTGTCGGACGCCCTACTATACCACAGTGGCTAAAAATCCACAGCCTCCTCCTCCTTCAGTGTGTGACATTGAACAACCACCTCTACAGCCATCTGATGATGGTCGCCACCACCATGGCAGCTGGCCAGTGCTGAACGTCATCTCGTCCTGCTGGCGTGGGGCACTAGTTCTATCAAGCCTGCACCACACCAACGGTCTTCTACGAGCCACTAAGTGAGGTCCAGTGGTTCATTTTTCTATCTGATCTCACCTACTGTCTTCCCAGGTCATCTCCTTCACTTCTTGACAATCAGATTTGGGTTCTATCCAACCCAACAATTTATCCTCGTAGAACACAAGGATTGATCAAGAGGCAGAAGTACTAGTCCTCTTTTTTGGGCCACACCTACTGAGTTAGAATCTTATTAAGAGAGAAGATAAATGATTCAAAAACTATTGAAATTTAAAAAATACAAAACCCTACCTCATGAGTCATTATAGAGTGTCCCACATTTGATGATTGTCCTGGGTTTCATCGATCCAGAAGCAAGACTCCAATGATTTCCCTCAAATGATGATCCTTATTTCTTGCATGATGGATTTGTTCTTCGTCGGGAGGACTCTCCAAAATCCTCCTCAACCAAAAACACATATCCTTATTCCGATGAATTAAAAAAGATAGATGATGGGTGTTAGATTCACAACACAAAATAAATATAGGTTTATTAATTTTTTCTAGTAATGAACCTCAATAATTTCATGATGTGTGGTTACACATTTTTTTCTAACCAGTCATTAAATGTCCTCCATTAAATGCATGACCACACCGTGTGGTATCGTCCACCAAAATCTAAAGAGAGGTTGATGTTAATTAGAATTAAATTAGATTTATTCTATTAATATTCCACAAAAATCTCAAAAAACATATTCCCATCTCATCCCATTGTGTTCGATTCTGAGGATCTCATAAGAAAATCATGGCACTACGAGTTCAGTGGTGTCCCCAAATTTCAATTCTGCGCACCGGTTAAAATGTTATGATTTCCCACTTGCAAGTTTACTAAATACAAAAAAAGAAAGTTTAAAATTCATTTTCGAGCACACTGGTCATCCAAATCAAACACTTTCATATATCACGGCCTCTGAATTGATCCACATCATTAAAAAAATTATAATGAAAATTTGGGTCTTGAAATCAATGGTGAATTTTCTATCATCATATTATGGTTTTTCTTCCACTATTTCTTTTTTCCTCCAATTATTTTTCCATGATATGTAATTTCATCTCCTTTTTTATTATAGAATAAATTTTTTATTTTCATGACTATGGAACTTAAATATTTGAGGTTTGTAGTTTATTTATTGAGTAGTTGATTTGAACTATAAATTTATATTATGTTTATAATCAATATAATGCTGAAATAATTGAGATAAGGTATTTTTTTCTTCACCTTTTTTGTATCTGAAATCCCCATGAAATAATTATTTTTCTATTTGGTGAATAGTGGAATTAACTATAATATGAAATAAACCAAATTAATAAAAAAATGGTCTCTGTTCTAATGGTCACATATTTTTTCACTATGATAATTTTTTTCACATTGATTTAATAGATAATGTACTATATATCTAATAATTTGTTTTCAATGTTTTTTATTCATGGGTAAGTGTGTTAATTTTATAAAAATGATTTTGAACTTAATGATAGTGATTTTGGTTTGATAAAAATTTAATGTGTTGTGTTATTTAAAACTATTCTCTTTATGTCTGACAAAAATCAAGGTAATTCTTAATGTATGTTTAATTGAAATTTTCATCCACATGTTAATGGAATTGAATAAATATCATGAAGCTAGAAATACATATTTTTTTAATAATAAAGTTTCATGTTAATGTGATTGATCATCTATAAAGTTTGTTGAAACAATAATTTATTATTGAGATCATTTTTATGAAAATAATAGCATATGGTAGGTAATGAATTAGGTCACCCATAGTTTTATCATGTTATATGTGAATTGGATAATCCAATATGTTCACACAAACTATTTTTTTAATAATAATAAATATATTTTGTTGATAAATTCATTTAAAGTATGGATTTCTTATTTTTTTGGATATGTGAGCCCGTTTGCATTTGAAGGCCTGATTCCATGATTTTTCGGCCTTGATTCTCAATTAGATATGTTATTATTTATAATTCCATTTATATTTCAATTAAAAATGATCCATTTTATAAGAAATTTTTTATTTCTGTGTTGGGTATTGGTTTGGAGATATATGGGTATGTTGGAATGGGTTTGTGGAATCAATTTACTCCTATGATAGTGGGATACCCAATGATATGCATAGCAGTGTTGAGTTTAGAATTAGTATTAATTTAATGTGTGGAAGTTCATATAACTTTTTTCATTATGTAGAAATATAGGTTTATCATGATAATGTTCTATTTCAAAGGTTGAATTGCTGGGTTTTTTTGTTTACTTAAATTCCTTCACTACCACTTGAGGCCGCAGGTTATAATTGGTTTTGAATACAAATTTATGTAATCCTTGGATGTTTCCTATAATACTCATAATTAAGGAATGATAATTAATAATTAATTATTTAACCCATTGTTTTTGTACTTTAATGGAATAAAAAGGTTGATAATATTGATGAACCATGGAATCTGTTGGATTATACCCAAAGGGAATGACCTTTAGTTGGTGGTTAATGAAATGTGAATGAAATAATGTTAATTAGTTTTTAATGAATTATTAAAATTAATGTAATAATTTTAAGGTAAAATAATAATTAAATTGTGTTTTTTCTAATGAATGTTTCATCATGTAATATATAGTTCATAGTGGTGGAAGTCAAGTGGATGAGATAAGATAGTTACAGTTTATCGTTGGACTAGGTTAATGCACATAGTGTGGTTATGAGATCCATTATATCATATATGTTCAATTATTTCATACACTACCCCACCCATGTCACTAGGGAGATTTTAACCTAGTATAACCTAGGAGGGTATTTTCCCCAACATCCAGGTTTTCATGGAATGGATGGATGACAACCCCCTCTGATTCCCATATCAACTCTTGGTAGTTTTATGTGTTATTAAGAACGATGGTTATATTTCTGTATAGATTTTTTAAGAGTGTGGAAATGGTTTTCAGTTATTTCAAACACATGTATCTATATATATATAATCCTACGGAATAATTTAACTATGATGTGTATAGATTGGGATGAGTTTAGGCATAATAAATGACATGTAGGTTGTGGTGGCTCCCAAAAACTACTCAGTTACTATATAGAAATTTTTAATGGTAGATTTATTGATGTAATGCACAATTATCATGATTTTTGGTGATATGATGTGATTCTTAGTGTTCATGTTATTATAATTTAGACCACATGTCTTTGGTATGAATTCGTTTAGAGACATATGGCTTAGGATGTGAATCATTGCCAAAGAGAAAAAACTAATAGGGATTTCATAGTAGGGATCCTTCTTTTGATATTACATTATATGATATCTTATTTGTGATACATAGTGAGAGATAAACCTGGAAAGGCTATGAATATAGAGTAATTATTTAGGTGATGAGTTATAATCACTTTTTATTCACGAGATTTTAACATTATTTCAATATCTTTTGGATAAGAAGGTTTGAGTACAATCCTATTGAGTAACCAGTTATAGTCACTATATGTATATATAAATAAATTTTGGGTCATAAGAACTTCTTGTCAATTGGGATGGGATGCAATTTCATGTGGATTATTCAGGATCAATTTTGTTATTTCAATCTCAATACCATGTTTATATTTTTTTACATTTATTTTTTCTTATAATTGTTCATATGTATGACACTACATGCATAGATTTATGATATTTATTAAATTTTACCTTATGAATATGTTCCAAGTTATTTCTATCTTATTACTCTCATTTAGAAAATTTTATAGGGTAATGCCTTTCATATATTTAAATGATGTACATTTGGTTCTTCTCACCAACACAAAGCCTATTATAGTTAATATTTGGGTGTCAATATCCCCCTTATCTCATTGCATATCCAATAGGGATACCTTTGTTGTGTATGAATAATGAAAACTTATATTGTCTTGATACATTATTACAATGATCAAGAATTCATTTGTGATGTGCACAAAGCTAGTATTCACGAACGTGACACATGATACATTCAGTATGACTCAAATAGTGTGATTTTATATAAAATTAACATTTAATGCCAAACGATGTGTGACATACTCAAAACAGAGAAGAAGAATTTATATTGTTTCAATACTTTAAAAAATTATCTGATGTCATTTTTGACATGTAATAATGAGATTCACCACAATTCAATACATGGTTAAACTTGAATTACAAAATAAGTGTTTTTTATATTTTAAATTATATTTTATTTAAAACTTGATCTACTCCTTGAAAACAATGTTTACTAAATCATATGACCATGATACTTTAGGGAAAATTCATAATTCATTTTCTATGTATACGAAATCAGATACACAATAATTTAACATGGGGTGTGGCCGGAATGACTCAAAGTGTTTTTCAGATTAAAAATGATACTTTACTTTATAACATGTATCACTCAATAAAAACGATGAAAAAATTCTCATAATTTATTGATAATAATGGAAAATTTTCCATATTTCATTAATGACATATAAGAACCACTATCATGTCAATATGACACATGGTGTGATAGGAATGAAAAAAAATGTTTTTTTTCAGTTTAAAATGGCTTTTTTCGGTAAAAACATATGTCAATCACTAAAACAAAAAAATATTAAAGTAATATTTGATGTGTTATAATAATCAAAAAATCAATCTGACACACATTATGGCTGGTATGGATCTATCCACATACATTTATATAAAAATTATATTTTAGCTCAATACTTGTGTCATATACTCAAAATAGAGAAAATGTGCTCAGAATTTCCTAAAGGTTTATGAAAATTATCGTTAAGTAATTTTTGACATGTATGAGTCTACTAAACATTAATATGACACACTATGTTAATGGATTGAAACCTAGTGTGTCATATAAAATTGAAATTTTAGTTCAAAAGATTTATGTCATACTCAAATCTAATAAATCACATTCACATTGTTTTGATACATTGGGAAAATTAAACCGAATCTATTTTGGATGTTTATTAATTATCCTAACCGTAATTTAAAGGATAGTTTGAATTGAGTGGAATAATATTATTTTAGTTTAATAATGATATTTAAGTTAAAATTGTGTATCACTCAAATAAAATTGAGTAATCATTCTCATTTTGTTTGGATACTTTATTAAAATGACCCGTATGTCATTTATATAATGTGAAAATCATCCACATGTAAATCTGAAAGGTCGTGTGACTGATATGAATCAAAGTGCATGATTTTAGATTCAAAATGAAATTTTTTTATGAATGTGTGCCACTAAATAAAAACCTTGAAAACACACCCTTATTGTAGTGATATTTTGGGAAAACAATCCATATATCATTTTAGATGTATAAAAATCATCGATATTTTAATTTGATGCATGGAGTGGAATGTATGAAAAAAATTGTACATTTTAATTTAGGGTGGGTATTTTATTTAAAAAAGATTTTCACATATTTAAAAAAATCAAAATTAGATCATATTGTCTTGATCATTTAGATAAATGATCCATAAATCATTTCAAATGTATATGAATCAGTCACATATTTGTATGACACATGGTACGCCTGATTTATTTTGATGTGTATCATTTAAGTTTAAAAGTGAAAAATTATTCATGATTTATTTCACATTTATGTTTAGATTATTCATTTTTATTATTACTAATATCTGAAATTTTATAGGAGGGTATACTTTTTTTCTCTATCTTTAGGGGGTTTTCAGCAACTGGTAGTATGATCATGTTATTCTGAGAGGGTTTCAAGGTCCAAATACAAATAGATAATTAATGATTTTGAATTTATTGATGTTTTTGATAAATTGTACATATTAATATAATTACACATACCAATATAATTATACACGCCAATTTTTATATTGTTTCAATATATGTATAGTTTTTTATTGTATTGTTATTTAAATTTAATTGAAATTAAATTTTCTATTTGATATTATAGTTTGTTTAAATTTTTTTATCACATTTATTTTCTTTGGATTCAATGAGATCTGGATTAAGTATTTACAAAATTTCAGATTATCAATGATAAAAATAAAATGATAAAGTGTACCATATATCATCACTACAAAAAACATTGACAAAAGGCCCCCATTAATAGTTATTTTTATAGATATTATGAAGGAAAGTTTTATCAATATTTATTTAGTGGTGAAAAGGATACAAGATTATAAGTTCTCTTACATCATTCTAAATTTTTTTAGTATGGATCAAGGAAATTTCTAGTGTCATTAATGTCCATATCAATCATTAGTAAGATCATCATGTTTTAGAAATTACATTATCTAATGTCACACATATTATATGACATGTATTAATTGTGGATTCCATCAACCCTATATCTAATAACAGTGGTACTAGGGAGACAAAATATGCTTATTATCAGACCAAGTAGAGTTACAATGGGATGTGTCACATTGATGTGGAGAGAAATTCAAAGGTTAAATTATTTTTTGTTGTTTGTATTCATGGTTAGAGAGGTATCACACATTTTATTTTTAATCTCCTATATTGAATAATATTTTTTTAGGATAAAATATCGAAAAGAAAATATAATATTTATATGAAAATAAATTTTTACCAATTGGTAAAAAAATCCCACATACCCATTTTAATGGTCGAAGCCTTCATAAAGATGAAAATACCATTTAAAATTGATATTTAGGGGGAAAAATAAATGGGAGATGGAATTTAGAAATGTGTTTTAACCTGTAAAATTCCCTCCCTGATTGATAGAAAGTTGGGTCCCTGTTTCTATTTTGTTGTATTTAATGGTTTGGTGTGGTTCACACATACATATTTCTTCTGTCTAATGGCTATTCACAGTAGATTTATGTTACAGGATGCCACTATTCATTGATTTGGATGTCTTGATTTTCTCTATGATATTTTCCATAATATCATTGTACTTGTGGTTATTTATCCCCATGAATGTATGATTCTTTATTTATTTCAGATTCCTTTGGTGTGATGCAGGAAAAATTTGGGTACAGGTTTTTTTTTTATTTTCAATATTTGTTGCGTGTGGTTTTTTTTGAAAATGGGACGATTATGAATAAATTCATTTGATTCTATCTTCCTGAATTTAATAAAAATGATTTAAAAAAGTTTTCATAATATATATAGTGAAATAAATATGTTGTTTTGAAAATATTTTTTTTGATATATATATATATATATATATTTGTGTGTATAAAACATTTTAAAAAAATGTTGAAAAACTACATTTTAACATAATTACATGAATTTTAATAATTCCAAATTATAAATATATTCCCATCGAAGATACCCTTTTATCGGATAGGGTACCTTGAAATCGATTATATATTTTCCTTGTGGAATTTAGTTTAACATTTCTAGCATTCTAATAAAAATATTTTACTAATACAAACATACATTCATAATAACGTATAATAATAAATACGTCTAATGAAAATTAATTAACATTAATATAGATAATAAATAATATTTAAATAAAAAACTAATAATAATATTACTAAATATTTTGAATCATAAAAATTAATAACTAATATTATTATTATTATTAATTAATAATATATTCTTTCATTAATATTACTATTAATATAAAATTAAATAAAAATAAATAATTATTCCTAATTAATATAATTTACTAATTAACATTAAATAATCAATAATTAATAACATAATTATTTATAAAATTAATAATTATGATTAATTAGTATTAACTATTTCCAAATTTATTCTAATTAAAAATAAATAATTAATAATAATTTCAAATAGTAATATAATAATAACGATTAATTAAATTTTCGAATAATTAGTATTAATTGCCAATAATAATTATTAATTATTAAAACATAAGATTAATTAATGATAAATTTTGAATAATTTATTGATAATTAATAATAACTGATAATTGTTATTAATTATAATAAAAATGTATATAATGAAATATGAATTATTAATTGGTAATAAGTAAATATTATTATTAAAATTATTTAGTAATTAACAATTAAATATAAAAAAATTAATAATATAATTTTTAAATAATATAAGTAATTGTATTATTAATTATAAATTACTATGTTATATTATTATATATAAATAATAAATAATTTTTAATTAATGATTATTATCAATAATTAATTGGTATTAGTAATTATTGAAAAATTAATGCTAATTAATAAAAATCTGTAATTATTCCCAATTAATTTAAATTAAAAATTAATAATAATAATAATTAATAATTTTAGGTTACAATAACTAATAATTATTAGTAAAAAATAAAACATATTATTAATAATTATTAATAATAAGAAATAATAATGTATTATAACTAATAATAACTATTTGTTAAAAATAATTATTCATTTTTCATTTGTATTAACATCAAATTAATCAATGTCAAATAATAATTAATAATAATTATTAATAATTATTAATAATTATTAATATATTAATTTTTAATTTATAACTATTATAGGTAATTATCACAAATTTTTATTAATAATTATTTAATTTTTAATAATAGAAAAATGTTACTAATTATTAATAATTACTAATTGTTTAGTCTTACTAATTATTAATTAGTAATTTGTAATACATGATTTAATAATTGTAATAAATTTTATTAAATTAAATTTGTTATTAATTTTTATATTAATATTATTATTAATCAATGTTTGTGTTATCAAATAATAATATTTCCACTAATTATTAATTTTTATTTTTCAAAATAATTAGTTATCATATTATAACCTTTTATTTTTAATATTAATTTTTATTTATATTAGAGATAATTTATTTTAAATTTTTTTGTATTTTAATTTAAATGTTATTATTTATGAATTATTTTATAAAATATTTTATTTTTAGAATTCCAGAAAAATGATATTGAATCCCGAATGAAAAATCTATAAAGGATATCAAGTTCTCCACCCTTATAAAAGGGGTCCACGATTGAGATTTTTATTAATATTTTTTAATTAACTAAATACATTAAATTTTAAATAAAAAAGCATAAATATAAACACAGTTTAAAGTATATATATATATATATATATTAAATTATATAAATTTATATTTATTTTTTAAAATTAGTTTTTAAAAACTATTTTTTATTTTGTAATATATATATATATGGAAATATATTTAAAATATATAAATTTATAAAAAAAAGTATAGGAGGCATCAAATTAATTGAGGCTCTCAACCAAGACAACTCAGCACATTATTCTTTGATGTTTTTTATATTTATGATATATCTATTGAGTCACCAACTAGTCGCATATATCCCAAATCTTGTGCATCATGTTGGGAGTGTTGGAGAATGTGACTCCCTACTATTGTCTAACGTAGTTCACTGGTCTATCACATGACAACCTTGGATATTACCAGTCACCCACATCTCCCACATTAATTTTCTAGCCTCCCAAGTTCTATTTAAATGATCTTTCCCTTGTTATTATGTCATCTAAATAAGTAGTCCTATATGGTGTCATAGTTTTTAATTTCGATTGAATACAATTGGTTGTGGACGTTGTTTTATTTTGAAAGAGCTCCCTCTACAATTTATGTGGAAATTTTAAAAATCAAAAATAAAATAACATATATATATAACATAACATTATCTATATGAGAATGATATTTTGAAATAATAAACTAAATATATATAATTTAAACCCAAAATATACATAGTACTATATGTTTTATCAATAAATGATATTAAAATAATCTAGGACATACTTCTATACTTCAAACCCATCAAAACTAGTTTTTATAACTTATAATTACAAAATATTATTTATTATATTTTGATTTTAACCACTAAAAATTACTATTTAACAATAATTAATAATCACCCTCAATTTATATACTTTTCCTTGATTAAAAAGTTCCAATACAATTTTCATTAAATAAATCACTATATATAATAAATATAATTATTAAATAAAAATACCAAGAGCATTTAATATAAAATATTTCAAGAGATATAGATTCCATCCATTAAAAAACAATAACTATTTAATAAAATTTTATTATATATTTTCACACTACTTCAAATTTCGATATATTCAGAACTACAATTTATCAATTCTAGACTAAAATGAGGATAAAGTGGGTCCTTTATTAGAGGTAACTACATGTGCGGATAAATAGTACATTTATTATTTTGAAAAAAAATGCTGATAACGGTTCCCCTTTAAAATCACTTTTTTATGAAATGATAAAGCAAACCTTTTTCAGCGCATTTTGTAGCATTGATAAAAGGGGACTGTTAGTAGTGTCATTTTAGACTAAATAAAAGTACATTTCATTAAAAATGTTTAATATTTAACTAAAAACTTATATATATATATTATGTTTTATAAAATATGACTTATATATGGGTAAATATGCATTTACACTTAACATATTATAATTTTAGTGAAAATGGATTATTAATTCATTACAAATTATTACTAATTAATAATTATCTAATTATTATTTTTTATAGTCATTTAATTAATATTAGATGGCATAAAAATTCAATTAATTAATGACTGATCTGAGATAAGTTAAAAACTTGACTTCAACTTCAAACGATCATAACTTGTGATCTTATTGTCCATTTGGGTTCTATAATAAATCAAAAGGAATCCTTCATAATTATGATTAAAATTATATCAATGGTAATCCATGATAACATTATTTTGAGGGAAAAATGACCCAGAAGTCCTTCATGAAGTATTTTTTTGATCACCATACCCTAATTTTTTATCAATAGATCTAATTTATGCCTAATTGAAGGGGGTATTTTTCACATTTTCACAGGATATTTAATTCCTTTACATAGAATACATTCATGTAGATATTATAGTGTTTAAAATTTATTATTTTTCATATTTTACTATCATTCATAATTAAATATTTATATATTAACATGTATTTACATATAAGAAATCAATTTTATATATTTATGTCTAAAAATAATTACATAAATATATAATTTCAAATATATTCACCATAATAAAAAATATATTTTTTACTATTTTTATAGAGAATAAAAAAATATCCATTTTATTTAACTAATAAAAATTCAATAATATCTATTTAGCTACATATGCACTGTTTATATATAAATATATGTCTTCCAATATAATAATATTTAAGTTTATATTATAATATATTCAAATAAATACATATATTTATATATATCTTCCTATATGTGTTGTTCCATAGACCTATGCTCCTTGATCTGATGTAAAAAATAAATAACATGCAACATTGGATTTGAAAATCATATATTGTTATTTCATATATCACATTTACAATCCAAAGATATCTAATTTTTAAGTCTCATAGTATTATAAAAAGGAATCAACTACTAAATCTCATGTATTCTCAAATAATTGAAATTTTACAAAATAAATATAAATACAATTAATACATAACAAGGCTTCAACATCACTAATAAATTCATGGCACAACATATTTCTCTAGGATTAACAAACTAAAAACAGTCTTTCATATCCTTTTGAAAAAGAAAAATAATAACGACTTAGCTAAGATAATCTATAACAACATAATCAATGTAATGTATAATGGTGAGACACCATATAGCTATTAAAAGTAATAACATTGTATCCTAACGAGCATAGAATGAAGACCTAGAAATTGATATCATAAGATCATGGAATATTTATGATCATACAATAAGACAATAGAATCATATGAATGTGGAATCTAGATAAATATGATATAGAATTATTAATTCATGGATAACTACATCCATAACATAACATATTTGGCCAGGCTTACAACCCACACAAATAGTTGTGTTACATCACATTCTATGCGCCATAATATCTCATGTGATAAAAAATTACCTAATGAAATAAAGGAATATATAATTCTAGGTCCAATCATCACATAATGAAAATAAATGATATGTGTTCCATATATATATATATAGTATAAACCATGTGATTTATCCCATGATCCCCAAAAATTATTAAAAAAATATACCACAATGAAAATATAATAGGTCATAGTAAATTCCCTGAAGCGTAATTGGGACCATTAATCAAACCAATAAAAATACGACCCAAATACCTAGATAAAGCACAACCTATAAGTCAAAAAAGACTGGCCTGAATCCCATACATAAAATTAGGACTAAAATGGGTTTTATATCATTTTTATGTTGTTATCTAAGTAATAATACATAATGTCATTAAAAATATGAAATGACAAACCCATGGAAAATAACTATGTTTTCATTGATTATTATGAATAATTGTATGTAAATACAACTTAGAAAAGATGATGAAGAATATGAAATTTACACCTTATATAAAATGGATATACTATTAAGAGAATAATACCAATATTTAATTTATGTATTTGGAATCTTGGTGAACACACATCAATCAGTATAATGAAAAAAGGTGACTCATAGAGAAAGTCATTAGAAGTAAATCATGCATATAAAAGTGGATGAATTAAATGAAAAAATTGTGATGGATCATCCCATATATTTAAAAGTGAATTTCCTAAGCCATATATATAATAAATGTTGATGGTATCATTTTATGGACAACCTTGATCAATAACACGACATAGATTCAAAATAATCATAGAAGAATTAGTAAACATTCATAAAAATGTCAATTTTCACTATCATTTAAAGACAGTTAATTGTATGATTTTAATAAACCATCAAATTATAATTTCCTTTTATTGGAAACATGAAATCATAGAGATGTTGCAACTTTTAAAATTATAAGTAAAGAGAAATATATATTCATGTGATACCATGTAAACAATATTACATTAGTAAGAAACAACGATAATGATTTTTTAAAGGAATTTATGTTTAAAATTAATAATATTGAAAATTCAATTTTAAAACAGTTTAAAAATAATATTTTTTGGAATATTTTTAAAGCATTACAATTGATGAATTTCTTTTTGAGAAATAATCATGATGAAATTGATTAACATCTATTAAAAATAATTTTAATAACCACATCATAAAACTAATGAAAAAATCATTCACCTATAATAGGTAAAGATATTTCTGAAATTTTCTTTTAACATTAATGAAAATATATTTGATAGGAAAAATATGGATATGGAAGAAATATATCCACTTGAAAGTATATGAGATATTTATATCAAGGTAATGATTTTAATTAAGGAAGCATTTCATAAAATGGTATCATATTCATAAAGATAATAAATATCCACAAATAAGTAGTAAATCAATAATTTGAAAAGGTAATGGTAGGAAAATGATACATGGTAGATCAAAATCGTGATAAAATTTCATGAATCATTAAAAAAGGATACCAGTTGAGAAAACATGTATATCTTAAATATATTTCTAGTCAAAATAATTGATGGAGTAATATAATCAAAATTTACATCCAATAACATGAATAATATTTATTTCATGATAATATAAAAACTGGGTATAATATACATCATATAAAAGGAAATTAGTATCTATTGTAAACATTTCTCAATAAAGGGAGTCTGACAGAAAAATCTCACACATTATTTCCCCGATTACAAAATAAAAATTTAACTTTCTATACAAATGTTATTAATAATGTATTTCATAATATTATTCATCTATATAACTATTTATTATTCTTAATTTATAATTATTTCCAATGAATATAGTGTTTCATTATAGATTATTTTTATCATCAGGTATTAAAAATTTTATTTTTATTCCATATGCATTGTAATTTTAATTTTGATCCATCATATTTGATACGATGTTAATAATTCATATACCACATTTCGTATTGTAATATATATCCCATGATTATTTATAATTCTGCACTTTCATCCAATTATCGGTTTATTTATGACTTTTAAATATGATGTTTGACTAAAACTTTTTTCAACCATTTTTAATAAAGATAGATGATAAATAATTAATAGGATAAGATATCAACATTATAACTATAGAAAAATGAAAAAATATTTAATAAAATATAATTAAATTTCAAAACTAGTATATTAAATTCCTTAATCATTCACTATATAAACATTAAAGCATCACCCAAGTTGGTGTTGAACCCTAAAAAAATATTTTTGTAATGATTGAATAAGTGAGATTGTAATTTTTCATAATAATAAAATAATTATAGAATTTTAGATAACTAATATTTATCATATACATTTTTAAAATCTATTCCTATAACCATATATTTCTGGTTATGTTGACAAAGAAAATTCAAAATTCGTGGAGGTGGTAGTCTATACATTATCATCGTTAATGAACCTTTTCTCAATTAATGTATAGAAAAGCGGTATATAAAAATCCATAATTTTATAATTGTAATAATTTTTTAAACATTATATTATTTCATTAATTAAACTTTTAGTCCCATCTATTTTAGTTGGGTAATTAAAATAATTTTTTTTTCATTCATGGAGGCGGTAATCCGTACATACACATGATTACTGATCTCATTCATTAAAGAAGGGAATGGATGATGATAAATGAAAAATGTAATAATTTCATAATTATATAGGTGGCCAAAACTACATAATTATTTTTTAATCCCATCATTGATGACTACTATAATAAAGGGTGATAAAAAGGAACAACATCATGTCTTATTGGTGTTGGTCTATACATATTTATGGTCGATTCATTTTTTTTCTCAGTTGATGCTATGTAATGAATAAATAATTTCTACGCAATTAATATACTGGAATTTATGTGTAAATATGATACATAAATGATTATATTTGAAAACATAGGGAATATTTGGAACCAAATATTTAATAATAAAGTATTATGGGAGGGAAGTACACATGTTGGGAAAATTGATTTTACATGGAATTATCATTGGAAATGAAGGAATTGGGATAACGAATAAAGGAAAAAATTAATAGGTTCATATGAGAGTGTTTTATAGATAGTAAATCAAAATAATTTGGAAAGTAAACCAAAGGATAGATTTTACTAGTAATGGGTGAGAGTTCACCCTTTTATAAGTGAAGGAAATGTCACTTTCTAGGGAAGATATTTTTATATTAGGGGAATGAAATAAATGATATGAAATTTTTGTAAGGTAGGCCAGGTAATGTTGTTAAAATGTGTATGTAAGACATTAAAATATAACAAATTACTTAAATAATGTATATAGGTCATGTAAACATGTGAAAATTCATTCCTCTTTAGATTACTCTCCTAAACACTAATTAGTCTTAAATAAATATTAATCATTTTAAATAATTTGTCAATAAAAATTAAATGAGACACTTATTAACAAAATTTAGCATTAATATTCATAATTTTGAATATATTTAATCTATTTATGTTCATAAATATGAAAAAAATGTGATTTTGAATTAAACAAACATAACAATAAAATTAAAATAAAAGTGTTTTTAAACATGAAATTTTTTTATAAGACAATTTTACATGGATCATGATTTCCATCATAGTAATTGATTTATTATAATAAATTATGGTTATATAAGATTAAATTCATTAAATAACTATGTTTTACAAATATATTAATTAACTAAAAGAAAATATATAAAATAGATTTATGTATTAAGGTTGCCCATTATATTAATTCTAAAAATATTTTCTATGTATTTTTATAGTTAAAACATTATTCTAAAATGAATAATTACATTCCGAATTTTTTAATTTTATTACATAAATCGTTTTATCAAAATTTAGGAAATTTTTATATATTTAAAAATTCATCAATATTAAAATATTCAAAAAAACATCATTTTCAACTAAATATATTATATTCCAAAAAAAATTCAAAAACTCATTATATATAAACTATGATATTAAAAATTGAAAAAATGTCATTTTTATCATATTATATTTATAGATTTTATAAATATACATTTTAATAATATATAATGATATTCTGATGGGGGAGAATTGTAGAATCTAGAGCATGTGAACCATGGGGATCATGACTGTTGTGAAAATTCATGGATTTTAAATATATTCTCCTATGCGTTGGATTTATATGCAGAGCATTATGGAATGATATTTTAGGATGATTGTGTGGAATCTTTTAAGGGTTTTTATGTCTTCCTCTATATTTTTAAGTGGCCCATTCTCATCCTTCAAGGATCATTTTTAACAATCTATCATTCAAACATGTAATATTATACATTATGGCTTCTAATGCCACTATTTTGATTTGATTATTATTTTTTAGAACTCCATATCACTCATATATCTTTGTATAATGGTATATATAAAATGAAAATATCTAACCTAGTATCTTGTTTAGAAACAATTTGGGGTCTATCTAATTTCAAATGTTCTTCCATTGGTTGCATATTTTTCAATGTTCTTTTTCATTCTATTGAACTGAGTGGGATATCCTAGATTGCGTGTTCAATTAAACTACATTAAATTACCATTAGGATTCATCAATGGGGTATTTATTTAATTATTAATTAATTTGAAGATACATTCAAACAGGTCTAGTTTAAAATATGTCGCTGAAAATCAGTCCTATAGAATCAATAAATAAGCATTTCCATTTTTTTCAGTGATTATAGTTCTGATTTGAATGCAAAATAATATGGATATGGTTAGTTTGGACACTATAAAAGGTTACATATGAAGATAAATCTATGTTCATCTTTAATTTATCAAATAGTTATTTCTAGTCAATAGGATGAGGACAACCTTATAATTGAGTATGAAAGGGATCCCGATATAAGTTCATATTATTTTAATATTGAGAATTTTAATTTTTTTAGGTGTAATGCTTTATAGCCTCATACTATAGAATTCTTCATGGTTCTCTCCTTTGTCAAAAGAGGAAAAATGATTGGAATATCTAGCCTATTGATTATCCCAATTGCCTTTTTTGATATGATATTGTGTGTACTATCAAAATGGAAGATAAAAATCCTCCATAGGTCAAGAATCATGCTTTTTTCATGTTATTTCTCATGAAAATATAGAGATTACAACTGAGTTCTTCAACCTGTTTGTTGGATGTGTCGGGATCCATGATCCTAATACTTATCCCTCATCCTTAGGATAATTCTAGGTCCGTGAACTTTATGGACATACCGAAACATAAAAATCATCACATTAAAATGGTTAACAAGGAAAATGATCCATAGTCGGATAAATTGGGATATTTTAATAACTCCTTTTATAAGGGATAAGTGTATGATAATTAAGTGGTTGAATCTTATGATTACTAAGACTCAAACAAACACTTTGTACAAAATGATGTTGATTTTAATAAGCAGTATAAATAAAAATAGATTTCCCCTAAGGGTAACTAAGGAAAATCCAGAATTGATATATGCAACTCATTGAAATCCATAATCCAAATTAATCCTACTAAATTTGAACAGGGGAAATCTAGGAATTGTGCTGCACCTAAAAATGGAAAAAAGGAGGGTGTAATATTCAATTGGTGCAATTAATCTCAATCATTTGACATTTCTATTGGGAAATTATATAGAAAATTGAAGTGTATACAACTAAATAGTTCTTTCTTCTCTGTCTATTTTTAAGTATGATGGGTCATAATAATTACTATGCCAATAATTAGTGTTTTTTGTCTTAAAAGATAATTTTAATTTAAAGATGGATAACTCTGAATTGAATTGAAAAAATATTTTGGTTCACAATATTCAAATGATCTTTGTTCAAGAAAATGTTTATTTGATATCGGAGGTATAAAAACATTGTTTCTCCCTTCAAAAATTTTACTCATATTAATCTCTCCAATAAGGTGACTATGAATGTACGAAATTATATATTATTTTAATTTTTTGCGCTGGCATGTATTGATGAAGAGGGATAAAAAAGTAATGTAATAGAGTATGTGAGGGATGACATTGATGTTGAACAACCAGTTTATGGAGGTAATCCCTAGTAGTAGGTCAATACATGGGGGAGGGGACAACATCCTTAGTGTTAGGGTAGACTTCCCCCTCACTAGAATATGAGCACTTGATCTGTATCTTATTGATATTTTAAATCATCATTTTTCTATATTTGGTCATTTTATATTCATCAATTTACTCAATTGTATCTCCTTTTCAATATTATAATAATGGGTAATCAGAGTGTAATTATTTTAAAAATAATAATAATATTTTAATATAATATACAAAATATATCGATAAAATCCTTTTATTAAAATGAACTACTTTCTTAAACATAATTTTTTTATAATATTATTTCATTTCAATTTTAAAATTTAAAAAATTTTAATATTTGTTATCAAATATACATATATTATATGTTATAATAAATATCATTTAAAGATGAAATTTTTAATTTAATAATCTATCATGAGTTTAGTTATAGTGCATTGGAAGAATGATATAACACTAAATATTATATAATGGAAAATATAAATACCATAATTTCAAGTCATAATATTTTACAACATTATATAAATTGAATCCCTAATGTTTTCACGAATAAATTAATTATGTATATAAATGTTATAGACATGACTTATGATAAATTTTCAACAAATATGGTTGCATTAATATATTAAGTAAAACTAAAAGAATATTCTTCTACTTATATTGATTTATCTAAATGATCTATTTTCCCCCAATTTATATATGCTATATATCATACATTTTAGCACATAATATATTTTATATTTTATTTTATATATTATTACTGATATTTTAACATATTTTTATGATAAATACTATTGTATCAGTTTTCGTTCATCGTATTCATCAATTTAATTTTCACGAGACGACATTTTAATATTTTTTGATGTGTTTTTGACATTACATATGTTAACCTTTTTATAAATAATACATGATAATTAATTTTGATTAATAAATATATATTTATAATTTTTTGTTTTTCATATAGATGAAATTTCTGGATAATCGCCTCATTTTATAGTACATATATTGTAAGCTGGGATTATCCTTACTCCAAAAATTATCTTAAAAGATATATTATGGATAATAATTGTTAATTTAATAAATTTGGTAAGGAAAAATTATGATCTTGGAAGAAATAATTCATAAATTATGTGAATATCCTATCTTATGATTCATTGTCATCAATTATGACAACCAATATTTTATTAGTCATTAATTCAGGACTTATTTAATAAATATACACATAATAAAACCCTATAAGATTCTGAGGCCTAGTGTATTTTTAAATAGAAGCATAAAACATTAACATGAATCGTAGATACAATATCATTATATAAAAACTAAAACACATTACCCTATATTCGATCGAACTGCTATGTCTGTATGGGATAAATTGGGGACCTACCTATGAAAGCGGTGAATTATAAATCCCATTTTTAAATAAACAATACATTTAATAAGATAAATTTGTACATATGATCCATGAGGCATATTATGTAAAATTAATATGGGTGATTATAATAATATTGAATAATAAGGCATGATATAACATGAGAACATAAAATAAACATAAGAATGTGGAGACAACATAAAACAAGGCATCATAAAAATTAGTCCTATATAACTTATAATAACTCATAACATAGTGTGTTTAGTGTAACCTCCCATGCAACGTTCATGTAATATCATAATAAAAAACATTAACCATTCCATTAGAGGGATTGGGTTGACCCAACACATCCATTCCTTGTACATGCATAAGTGGGCCACGTAGATCACAAAACATAAATAAGTATTTCATAAATTTTAACCCAATGATTAAGGATTTTGGGATAAAATTATGTAAATCCAAAATCATAAAAGGATAATTAAATCTATGGAAAACCATTGTGTTTAAATAGATATGGGTATTTACATCCCAAATGTTTGTCATAGAAATTTGCATGTTAATTTCGGCAACATAATGGGTGAACATAACAGTTTTTATAAGGGATGAATGAGATATAGAGGGATATCTAATAAATTTTAATAATAAATAAAATAGGATGTATGTGCAAAAAATAAATCAACATGAATAATTTGAAATTAAAATTCATCTAAAAAAAGTTTTTTGAAGAAATTGGAGAAAGAGAGGATCCTTTAAATTGAGAGGCTAATACTAATGTCTTGGTAGGAGATTATAAATATCTTGGTTCCCCTATGATGGATCCAAAGAGTTAACGGTAGTGTAAATTAACTATACATCAGTTTTTTTTGTGATGTGTAATGTGAGTTTCAGTGGATTTATATACAAGAAGAGAGGATAATTTTTTAATAATTTCAAAATACAGGTGTTCACCTCTATATGAGACATTAATCAAAACCAAAAAAAAAACACATGGATTTTCCATGGTATCTGAGAAATATGTGTTTTTTCATTATTTTATAATGTTAATAAATTAGAACATTAAAATAATTCCCTTGGTACTGTGGATGTGAGTCGTGATTATAATTAAATATTTTTAAAACTATATAATAAAATATAGATTTTTGAGGATTCATTATGGGTTTATAAAATTGAATAATTAATATAAAAACATATTATTTCAAATTGTAAACCTACTTTTGTATATTTATATTATATATATTATCTCTCACATTAATTTGGAGATTTTATGATGACATAACACATCATATAATTATACCGTACATTATATTTACTCAAAAATTACAACATTAAATAAATTTTAAAATTTTCAAAATTTAATAATTTTAACATTTATATTTTCAAAAATAAATACCTATATTTGAAAAATTTTACATTTTAAATAAAATATCCCCATTAGTTTAAAAATAATGGTTTTTTGAGAATAACAGTTTTACGAGCCTTATTAAAATTTCATTTGGTTTCATAAAATTATGGTATCATTCTTATTTAATAAATATATGTTAATAATAAAATTTTATTAAAATATCAATTATATTAAAAAATAATTAATTAATCAGTAATTGTTTCTTGATTGAAACAAAATATTTACTAAAATAATATTTATATTTCACACCATCAAAATATTATTTTAATCAAACTCATTATTTAATCCTTTGAAAATTAATATTTAAAAAGGATAAATGTAATTATTTTTTTAATTAACTGAAAATAACAAAATTCATACTATAATGGTTTACATATATATCCGATTATTAAACATGTGGATGTTTGGAGTGTATGTTGTGTTAGGGTGAAATCATTATGGGGTGGTTTAGTGAACATGGTTTGGGTTATGTTCTTGATGTGATTGAAAATATCCAAAAAATAGTGTCGCTCATGTTAAATTTATTTAATATCAACTTAGGATCATTTAATGGAAAATTATAATGGTTCTATCCCTATAATAATCTCTATTAAATGGGATACATAGGGAATTATTCTTTCTTTTGTATGGTTCTGTTAAACATTATCGCAACCCTTAATGAAATAATCGTAATTGTCACATTTCAATAGCTAAATTATCAATGGTCTTAATGTTTAATATTCTTATAAATTTGAAATATCATATAATGGTCCAATAATGTAACTCCTCGACCCTAGTTACTCAGATTCGATGAATTATTACATAACATTGGCAAGACCACAAATCATCATGTCTCGAAAGACCAATTAGTTTATTATCCATTGAATCACTAGATACATTCATAAAGATTACATTACTTTATAATGTGAAATACTACAACCACATCTTATATCCATAGACCACACTCATATCCCCTCACACAATCCCCTCAAGTCATTCCAAAAATACTTCTTCACATCCAGGGAAAAATAAAACACAGAATGGGGAGATCTCAGATGCTCAATAAGGATAACGATATAGCAGAAACATTCATAAATAAGCATATTGATTTAAGGCAATGTATAAATAAATCAAAATCCATTTAAACGTGAACATCAACATTATAAGGAAAAATAAAATGAAATAATGAAATTTATGTATTCACATGGATATTCTACTAGTATAATAATCACATACAATATCAATTACCACTTTCATAATGATTGAATGCTTAATGCCAAATTATCATAACCACATAGTAAAGGCCTTGTTCTAATACTACAAATATTTTTTTGTCAAATCTTTGTTCCGAGACACTATTTTGTCTCATGAGACATACCGATTCATCGTGGAGCTATAGAGGGCTCCACCCATCACTTATTAGGTCCAATGCATTACTCATATGAACAGGTTTAAACATAACATAAACATTTGTATTAAAACTAACATATGAAATGTCAATACGTTCTCCATAAACCATGAATGGTACAAAAATAACACATCCACAATCAAACATATCAGAAAACCTTAAATAATATATGGATGTTTTATATCCTAATAAATCAACTTCATATAAGCTTAAAATTTATCAATGGATGTTGACCTAGATGAAATCCATACTATTTGAGAGAAATATCACTTATTTTGAAATCATTGAAAAGTCACACATTTATAAATGATGTAGTTTAAAAGGGATTTTCGAAAAAATGTGTCCAATACCACTTTGAAACATTTGAAAAAAATTATCATTTGAAAACCTTTATGTCCATATAAATAAATCCTTAAAATAACTTTGAAAACATGGACATTTATTAAAAAATATTTAGAAATATAAATTATTAAAACATTTAAAATTATGATCTTGATAAAGAGTAACTTTATAAATCATTAAAATATTTATTTTGAGTACATTTTTATGAAAAATGGACATGGATGATAAAAATGTCCCCACACATACTTACACATAAACAATCTCGGATAATAATGAGATTGAGGAATTAAACCTTACCTTGCACAATCCGTTGGATGAAGGTATGTTTAACCTTTTGTGTGAAGATCTTAGTATGTTATTAAATAATAACAGAATCATATTAATATTTCTTATATCAAACATGAATCATTTATGACTTTATACTACCCATTTAATAATAATTTCCATGTTAAATAAATATTTCGGCTAATAATCACTTTCGTTATCATATTAGTTTTAACTTGTTACTCTTGATTGTATCACTTATACCAAGATTTACATACATACAGAATATATAACATGATTTATATATCATATATATTTAGAATATAAATATTTATAATAGACATATATATGAAATGAAAAAACACCGTTTATGGAGACGGTAGTCTGAACGTACGCACAAAGGTTGTTTCCATTTTCATATCATGATGAACAGAACTAAGTGAATAAGATATTTGTAAGTACATATAAAGATATAAATATATATATATCTCCAATATCATTACTATGTATTATATTACAAACTTATTAGTAATATATATATTTTCATAATTGACGATGAATGATGAACATGGAAATGAATATCATCGCGTCGTGGAGACGGTAATCCGTACATATGCACGAGCGACAATATAATTTCCTTAATGGTGTGGAATTGGATGGTATATTAATTTTAATGAGACATTATAATGACATTTTCATTATTTATATACATATTACTCATCATTATATCGATCCAAATAACATAGTGTTGGATAACAAATTACACCATGACGTGGAGACGGTAAGCCGTACGTACGCACGCATGGTGACATTATCATTATTAAGATTGATAGGATAATGAATAAAGATGTGAAATATTTATAATAACATCAAATTATATAGAATATACTGTATATAGTATTTTATATTGGAAATAACAGTGAATTAAGAGGTGGAAGAGGAAAAGAACTTGAAAGAGGGAGGTGAAATTATTACCTCTTCTTCGGGTTATTACTTTTGATTTGATCAAAAGGGCCCCATATGTTTTTTTTCTGACAAAAGGAGGGACTCTATGATGAAGGTATGATATTTGAGAGAGTATTTGAGAATATTAAGGTAGATACAAATGGAATTAAAGGTGTGAATTATAGAGAAGGGGGAGAGCCCTTTTATAAGTGGAGTGAGGTGAAACTTAGGAAAATCTTAAAATATTATTTTATAATAAATTAATATTTGGATTATAATGCCTAAAATGTGACTTATTTAAAATATATTGTGGGGATAATTATAAATAAACTCAACTAATGGGCTTTAGAAATGTTCGGTCCCTTATAATAACCTTATCTTTTAGTTTTAACTCTTATTTAATTAGTTTAACATTTACCATGTCTCTTTGTATTTTTATATTATATGGTTAATAAACATAAAATAAACATCCAATATAACCCCAATTGGATAATTCATGTAATATATATTATTATATAAGTATTTTGGATGATACATAGTATTTGAGGACCATTATATCAATTAATAATATAATATGTGTTTTAAAAACATTTTATGTCTATTTTGACACTATTTGGTATTTGTTTTTTTAAATCATAACAACATTATTACTTCAAATAAAAATACATCTAAATAACCATAACAAGTCTTATTAACCTATAAAATTATTGTAATTCATAAAAAGTCTCAAATTACATTTATTTCGATATTTATAATATCTATTAGTTAAATATTTCATTAATTAGGTAATTACTACATCACCATTGTGTCATAAATAAATTAAAATATTTAATGTCTAAAAATTATAAAGAAAACACCATTATGTAGGAAATATATTTAGATTTATAATTAATATTTGTAATCTAATTTATCATATGTATTACCCTATATTAAAAATGTTTTTGTTATTAAACTTTGATTTTATCTCGTTTAACTCTTCTTTAAATATAATATTAATAAGCCTCCTAATCTAATCCAAGTCAACCTAAATGGTCATATTTTATTCCTATAGTTGTTTTTGGTCTAATTAAGTTTATATAATATAATTATGAAATGTTTTAGTGTAATAATAATATCATTTTTACACTTAAGTACCCTATTTACTTTTAACCGTGCTAAATAAAAGTAAAAAGTTACTATTCACCAAAAATTATTTTTATCTTATTGTACTGCACTTTACTCTTTTATATTAACATTATCTCTAGTATTTTCAAAATTTCACTCAAAAAAATGGAAAAATTTTGTTTTATGTGAATTTGAAAATTCACCTAGGAGGTGGGTAAAAGACGGTGAAAAGTTCTATAAAATTTTTATATATCTAAAATTATTATAAATTTACTCCAATTAATTACATTGAAAATATATAGATATTATGAGTTTAATTTTATGTAAAATAAATTTAAATAAAATATATAATAATTTAAATAAAAATTTTGTTTTATAATATAACTCAGTGTTTTTCACAATTCACCAAAAATTAAAAGTTTTCAGAAAAATACCGATATTCACCCTATGATAATTTTGATATTATGAATTCAAAAATGAAGTCGATTTTACCAAATTAAAAACATATATATTAAATTTATTAGTTTAAAATTAATTCGCGTTGTCAACACCAAAAAAGTATTTTTAGGAAATAATAACTACCAAAAGATTGACAGTTGTTTATGTCCAATTTCAATGTGAAATTACATAAAATGAACTACATTGGATTAAATAGTAAAAATTTAATATAATTATACATCCAAACCATTTATATGTATTTTTGAACACTATAAATTATTTTGATTAAAAAATTCGTTTTCAGTTAAAATATATTATTTTTCACTATTCACCCAAATATGACAGTTATTAGAAAAAAAACAAAAATTTATTGAAACTAAATTATTATGTCCCGATCACAAAAAAGAAGTTTATTTTATGAAAATTTAATATATAAATGTTTCAAATATTATATTTTAAAAGGTTTCTCCATTAAAAAGCGGTAAAATTGAATTTCGTGAAAAATACTTCTTTGATATGAAAAAAATTAATTTTTCCTTAAATTATGTCTATAAAACTCATAATATGGATACTAAAATTATAAGTGTTATATAATGTTTAAAATTATGTTATTACTATTCATAAAAACTTTTGAAGCACTTTTTTGGTAAGTCGTGGTGCTCTTGAATTCGATGTTGCGTGTAGTATAAGTAATTTAATTACATTGAAGAACTAACGTACTATTAAATTTTGGGGTGTTACATTATTCCCTCATTCAATAAATTGAATTCTCGCAATTTTAATTTTTTCTTCGAAAATAATAGGTTTATAATAGAAAATACCACTGTTTGAAAACCCACATCAGAAATTGGGTAAATATAATTTAGTCTTAATAAGAGGAAAACGGGAATGAAAAAGTCAGCACTAAATTATGATTTCAATTAGGATAACATTGGTGCCAATTAAAGACATATAATTTGACTGGAAACATAAATATTTATAGGGTGTGATTGAGGTCATCAATCACAAACAATTGTAGAATTGAGGGCCTTAAAGCCATCAATCTATGATTATTTAAAATATCATCGGGTCAACGAAGAATAAGGTTTTAGGATAAAAAAATTTTAGTTTTAATATCATTTATCTAATGATTAAGAATAAATTTATTTATAGTATAAGATAATAAAACATATAATTGACAAGTAGAGTTTGATCCATTAACTAATTTCATCAAAAAACTCATCATTCACTCTAATAGGTAATAAAACTTTAAAAAAATATTTTATTTATCCTATTCATATAGGGTCCCAAAAAAATGAATTTATTATTAATCTACCAAACCTTTTAATAAAATACATTATTCAGTCTAGGACAACACATGGGCCAGTGGTAGGTGATACTCACTTGTCGGCCTTCGTTTGCGGGTTCATGTCTTACGGCATTGCCGGACGCGACGAGTTGCCACCCGACCTCCGAGATGTCCTTTTATGGAAATCGACAAATAATCTCAAACTAGAATTATCCCAAATACATCTATCCAAACTCACATTCCAAAATTTATAAAAATGTTAAACACAATGAAGGACCTTTTTCATGTAATAACATGTGAATACCATCATCATGTATTTTATTTAAATATGGTAACACCCTGAATTACCATAAAACCTTATTGATTACATTCATTCTTAATTATTTATTATAGAATACTAGATATATTCCTTATATCCAAAAACTTTTAATACTCCATCAATGATGAAATTAACATACCATTAATCAGTGCCAAGGTATTCAAGAGTATATAATATAATTTATCCAAATAAACCATCTATTATTTTAAAATTACTACCTCGTTATCAAGACCATATTAAGGATTACCTTTTCTTCAACAATGTATTGTCAAAAAAAACTTTAACTTGCTATTGATTCACTTTTCATAGTACCATATAATATCAAATCCTCAATGAAATAGTACTACAGTACAATCCTTATTTATCTCCATAATTCATATAACCAGTACATCGTTGATACAACACTCAAATGAAATAATTAATTAATAAAAATGTAAGAACACTATTCATTCTCCTTCATCTATGGTAGTATCATAACTTTATTATTATTATCCAATAGCATCATTTGAGGCATACTATGATGATTTTAACATCGATTCGCGTTTTTTCCCCACTCCATGTAGATGAAGCATTATAAATTTGAAACCTTTTTTTACACTCGCAATCACAAACTTGGTGTCCTTTTTCTCAACAGTTATAAAATACTCCCATTACCCTCAAGCATTTTCCAAGGTGATTGTTTCCACATTTATCACATTTGGGAAAATCCTTATTTACCTTCATCCCTTTATCTATCATTCTCTCGAACATCCTTTTCTTCTCTGGCTACCCTTCAAAGTCATAGGACTCTGAGAATTATTTACTTATCTTATAAACAAATGATACTATTTCATCATATGATGATAATACATGGGAGACTATTTGCCTTCTAAATTTCGGCATAAGACCATGAAACATATGATCCTTCTTACTCTTTGGATCATGAATATTGCTGGAGTTATAATTCCTTCTAGAGGGCATCATTTCTAATAAATGGAATATACTAGATTAGTTTATTAATCTCAGTACCTAATCCCAAACTTTTAAAACACATAACATAAATTAAATAGTTTATGTACATAATCCATAATCATAAAAATGAATTCTTTTAGTATGTATATACTTATAAACCCTTCATAATGGTTTGTAAAAAAATTGAATTATCATAAGCATATCCCTCGGGAGTGTCGTAACCAAGAGTGCAGCAAGGCTTGTTGTCCTGCACTAGTTCCCATTAGAGTCTAGAACAAAGTGGTGTTTTTGGGTATTACCCCTAAATACATTTGTTCTAGATCCACCTCTACCAGCCCATATCCATATAGGGTTGTATTACTCGGAAAACTCATAAAATCTCTTCAATATCAAAATTCTAGAAGTTCTTCTATATTAATCCTCAATGTCTATCTTATGGATATGTTCTCTATTCACAGTTTATCTAAATCTAGCTTCCATGGATTGTTCTAAACTTTCTCTGATACCAACTATAACACCCCAACCCTAGTTACATAGAGTCGGTTCAGTATTACATAACATTGGCATGATCACAATAGATCAAGTCTTGAAATACTGATTAGTTTAGTAGCCTTGGAATCACTAGATACATTCATGAAATTTACATTACATCATAAAGTGAAAAACTACTACAAAATTTTTTCTCCTTATACCACACTCATATCCCCTCATACTATCCCTACATATCATTCATAAAATACTTCTTCACAACCAAGGAAAAATAAAACATAGAAAGGGGTGAGCTCAGTTGCTCAGTAAGGATAACAATATAGCGGAAAAATTCATAAATATGCATAAACATTTAAGGAAATGTATAAATAAAACAAAATCCATTTGAACTTTAACATTAACATTATATGAAAAAAAATGAAATTATTCCATTTACTTATTCACATGGTTATTCTACTTGTCGAAAAATCACAAGAAATATCAATTACCACTTTCTTTATGATGGAATGCATAATTTTAGACTATAATAACCACATAATAAAGGACTTGTGCCAAGAATTCAAATAAGTATTTTTAAATGAATTGTTCCAAAACACTAGTTTGTCACATGAGACATAACGATGCATCGAGGAGCTATATCAGGCTCCACTTGTCACTTATTAGGTCTAATGCATTCCTCATATGAACAAGTTTAAACCTAGCATAAACATTCGTTTTAAAACTAGATTACGAAATGTCAATACTTTCTCCATAAACCATTAATTGTATAAAAATAACACATCCACAGTCAAAAATTTCACAAAACCTTAAATACTATATGGATGTTTTGTATCATAACAAATCAACATCAAATAAGCTTAAAATTATCAAAGGATGTTGACATAGATGAAATCAAAACTATTTGAGGGAAATATATCTTGTTTTGAAATCATTGAAAAGTCACACATTTATAAAGATGTAATTTAAATGAGATTTTTTAGTAAAAGTGTCACATACCACTTTAAAACTTTGGAAAATTATTATCATTTCAAAACATTCATGTCTATATAAATAAATCCTTAAAATAATTTTCAAAACATGGGCATTAATTAAAAATATTTAGAATGATAAATCCTTAAAAAATTTAAAAATAATATCTTGGTAAAGATTGCCTTTCAAAAATCCTTAAAATATTCATTTTGAAATCATTTTTATGAAAAATGGACATGGATGATAAAAATGTCCCAGTAAATACTTGCACATAAACAATCTCGGATAATAATGAGATTAAGGAATTAACCCTTACCTTGCACATTCCTTTGGTCGAGGGTAGGTTTAACCTCCTGTATGAAACTTTTAGTATGTTATAAAATTATACAAGAACCCTATTAATTTTTATTATATCATACATGATTCATTATTGAATTTCTACTACCCATTTAATAATTATTTCCATGTCAAATAAACATAACATGTAATAATCGTTTTTTATCGTACATGTTTTTACTTGTTAATCATAATTGTATCACTTAAACCAAGATTTAAATACTTCCAGAACAAAATACATGATTTATATATCATATATATTTAGAATATAAATATGTATAATAGACATATATATGAAATGAAAAACACTGTATATGGAGACGGTAGTCCATACATACGCATAAATGATGTTTCCGTTTTCATATTGTGTTGAACGGAACTATGTAAATAAGATTTATGTAAATATATATATATATATATATATCCAGTATCATTATTATTTAAAATATTACATTCATATTAGTAATATATATTTTTATAATTGTCGATGAATGGAGAATGTGGAAATGAATCTCATTGTGTCGGGGAGACGGTAATCTGTATGTATGCACAAGCGACAATATCATTTCATTAAAAGTGTGGAATTAGATGGTATATAAATTTTACAGAGACATTATCATGTTATTTCAATTTTTTATATACATATTAATGATCATTATATCCATCCAAATAATATAGTGTTGAATAACAAATTACACCACAGCATGGAGACGGTAAGCCGTACGTAAATACACATGGTGATATTATAATTCGTAAGATGGATAGAATAATGTATAAATTTCTTCCATATTTATAATAATATCACAGTATATAGAATATACTGGATTTATTATTATAGAATGTAAATAACAAAGAATGAAGAAGTGGAATATGAAAATAACATGAAAGAGGGTGGTGAAATTATTATCTCTTCTTTGGGATATTCCTTTTGATTTGATCAAAATGGCTCCTTAAGATGAATTTCTGACTAAAGGAGGGACTCTAGGTATAAGGCCCCAGCCTTAAAACTTACTTAATCTTGAGTTATTACAAGATTACACATTGAGGATCTTTTCAGGTTTAGAGTTTTAGAGAATTAGATCATGAAACTTGCATTACATTCCACTTTTAAACAAAGTGGTTACATATAAGATAGTATCCATTCTTCCCATCAACGGAAACATATTGAAAATAAAACATGGAATCTTTCTTAACACATCCTTGACTCTATCATCTTATCATGTACCTTTCCCTTGACCTGAAAAAAAAACATTTCAAAAACTTGGGATGAGCATAAAAAGATCAGTAAGGGACATAAAAAATATGGAAAGGAAACATGAGTTCATTTAGACGAAAATCATATTTTACCCATAAAACATAGGCACTTTAACCTACCTCATCAAAACATGAATAAATCATAGAAATCATAAGACATAAAGGTAACTTGAGGCATTCATAACATTCTTATGTAGGGAGTAACCCTCTTGGTTACGTTTGGAATACCCATCACAGTATATTCCCTAAAATCTCTTCGGAGAAACCTTAACGTTTCACTCCTTCGCATTACCCAATGCATTGGAGAGCTATAACGGGCTCACCCGCCCTTAGTTTATCACGGAACCACCCGTTTTCATAACAATGCCCAAGAACCATAACATAAATGTGTCACATAAAACATGCTTAAAGGAAACATAACATATCCACATTTCAATCACAATATAACATTTTAGTATATTGAAATAATGAATCCATTCAAAAAGAAACCATTTTCAAAACCATTTAAAACATTTAATAAAGATATTTTCGAATCAAAGTGTCCCATACCACCTTGAAGCTTTTAAAATTTTAATCCATTAATATCCATATAAATAAATCCTTAAAACCACTTTGAAAACATGGATATTAATAAGAACGAATAATTAAAACATTTAAAATGATATTTTGGGTAAAGGGGTTTTACCAAAATTAGAGACACTTGAATACAATAATTGAGGAATAACATTTAGTCAAAACTTTGTAATATCATGGGAATAAAGGAATCCATGATATAATATTCCAAAGGACAGTATATACACCATATAAGAGTGAATTGGTGCATAACAACAATGAAGTCTCAATAGGGATGTAAAATGTGATGAAATCCCTTATAAAGAAGGTATCCTTAAATCAAGGACAAATCAATCTCAAAAATATGTGTGACAAATATAAATACACCCAATATGAGTGGATATTAAGTGTAAAACAACAAAAGGTCATTCACACATATTCAATGGATGACATATTCAATGACTACATGTTGAACCCAAAGAAAACGAAATTGGGTTAAAAAGTTCCCTTGATAGCCTAACGGCATCACATCGAAAAGAGTTGATGAGAGATAAAAAGTGTATCTCATCACTTGGACATAAAATTTACATCAGTAAGGATATATGAGAACATATCCCAACATAACAATATGTAAATTAAAAGACCCAACAAAAGAAGTCTTTTAAAAAAAAGGAGGGTGAAAGGTTCCCTTACCGACTTGGGAATCTTTCAAAACATACACCCCATGAAAGAAGGACAATAGATCATTGATGTAAATACTCATGAACGAAAGTATTTTACACAAAGTGTATAATAATGGGCAGTACATACACCACTAAATGGAATTTGTGGCAAATGTAGCATAAATCTCACGGGAATAAAAGTGAGATGAAAAATCCCTTACGAAAACTCGGCAGCCTAACGGCGCCACATAAAACTTCCAAAATGGATTGATGAGAGAGAATAGGGTCTATCATCACATGAATATAAAAATTACAGTAGGATTAATATAAAATAACATCCCAATCATAAGAAAGATGAGCTTAAAAGAAATGACAGAAAAGAGTGTACTTAAAAAGAAAGAGAGTTGTAGGATCCCTTACCTCGGGTCCGACTTGACTCGATCGTTCTTTAACGTCCTGAATAATAAACTTGAGTTAATTTCTATTTGCTTAAGAACCTTTTCCAAGTTCATTATTACTTTTATATCAATTATTGACATGTTGTGAACATTATGTAACCATTTAAGTTAATAATGTTCATTTTGTCGGTATTTGGTTCTTAAGTCGAAAGTGGACTTCTTACAATTACATGTTGTTCATGTGGCCAAATGTTTATTATATCCAGAATTTTATTCATGTTGTAGATATAATATATGTCATATATATCCAGTTCATTCATGCATTTATAACATTACATAATCATTTAGAGGTAAGAAATGAAATGCACCGTTCATGGAGACGGTAAGCCGTACGTACGCATGAACGCTACTTTTATTTCTATTCGTATTTTATAGAATGGAATAATAATGATATAATGGTATATTATAATTTCAGTATAATATCATATTTAATATCATAGTTCCATCCTTTATATGTCCCACATATGGTATTTAACGAATCAAATCACTTTGAGGGGGCGGTAGTCCGCACTTCCTTAAATGAAGATATCGTGTTTACCCATAATGGGAACCATAAAGGTTTGACAAAAATGAAAAAAACAGAATCTTAAGGAAAACATAAACATAATATATATCATATATAAAAATAGTGACATCATAATGGCCACCTTTGAAGGTGTTAAATGAGTATTGAACAATCATCGTTTCGGGAGGCAGAATTTCACCATCCACGGAAACCGTATGTTCTTTAACCATTTGATGTAGTTGTGTGAGAGTGTAGCTCAAATAAATCTTATAACAACATCCTAGTATATTGAAGATACTGGTGTTGTTACAAAAGAAGTAAATAAAAAGAGATTAGATGGTTGAAGAAGCAAAATAAAACACATGAACAAGAGAGAATGAATTACCTTTAAAAGTGTAATCTCCTTTTGATTTGAGCCTAAAGGCTTCCTTTGAAAGGATTCTGCCAAAAGGGAATCCTCTAGGATGAGGAGAGGGATGTTGGGAGAGTAAATGGGCAGGGTTTGGCCGAGCCAAAGGCTTGAGAGGTGTGTGAAATAAGGTGGAGGTGGGGGCCTTTTATAAGAGGAGAGGAGGGGCACTTTTGGAAAGCAAAGAAATATTACTTTATTTGAAAATGATTTTCGGTTCTAAAGGGTCCCACATTGATAGAATTCGTGGATAAGGTGATAAGGCATCGAAATCCACTCATCCAATTGGTTTTGTCCATGTGTATATTGTAGAGTTTTCATTATCTTTCCATTTTAATTAAATTGTCAAATAATGATGTCATCGCTGCATCATTATTATGTCATAAATAATTTAATTTCTTTAATGTCTAAAAATTATAAAAAAAATACTATGATATAGGAAATCTTTTTAGCTTTTTAATGACTATTTATAATCAAAATTTGGACTTGTATAACCCCACTTAAAAATTGGTTTTGTAAAACATACTATGTTAGTGTCATTTTCACTTTAACATTAAATAAAAAGTATTTTATGTTATTTCCCAACAAAAGTGGATCCATGGGGTCCCCAAGTTAGGCCATGGCTTGTCTTGGTCTTCCATGACACAACCAATGGGGTTGTGACATGTGTCTAGGTCATTTCATATTATTAAAGTATTAATTATACCTTAAACTACACTAATTACCACTAATCGCGATTAATGAAAAAAAGTTACTATTCACCAAAAAATTATTTTCATCCCATTAAACCACATTTTACATACTAATGACAACCATGTATGTCGGATTTTCAAAATTCAAAACACAATGATGGCAAAATTTCATTTAAATGGAAAATCAGTTTTTATAAGTACCACTTAGTGGTTTCACTATTCATCAAAAATTGAAGTTTTTCAGAAAAATCCCAAAATTCACCATAAGCTATATTTGATATTCCGATTTCAAAAATGAAGTCCATTTTACAAAATTCAAAAAATATTAGTCACATTATTTAATTTAATAATTAATTCCCGCTGTCAGAGCAAATAGCGTGTTTTTATAAAACAATAAGTATCAAAAGATTGACACTAGTTTAAGTCTGATTTCAAAGTGAATTTAATTTCAACGACCACTATCGGATTTAATGGTAAAAACATTTTCTAATTTCACTTTAAAAACAATTCAAAATATTATCTAATCATATAAATAAATTAGATTAAAAAGTGGTTTTGAATTAGAATACAACATTTTACACTATTCATTAAAAAAATGAACTTTATCGGAAAAATACCAAAAAATTACACAAAGTAAAATTTGATGTCTCGATTCTTAATAAGGGTTTTATTTGGTCCAAAAGAATGTATAAGAGTGATCAAAACTATATTTAATGACAGTTCTCCATTAAAAGGCGATAAGTGAACCTTTAGTGAAAACTAGGGCATATACACCTAAAATTGAATTCTTTCCATATTTTAAGACTTTGTCTTTTATTGGATAAATGTAAAAACATTTATAAAACATATATAATCATATTTTAGTTATTTATATCCATTCCCGCCAACACAACGGCTACATGTTAACGACCATTTGAAATAATATTATTTTATTATTAGAGTGCAACGTAAGATTCCCATGAAACTCGTTGTTGCGTATTGGGTACGCCATCGAGCATAGCGTCCCCTTTAAAGCCATATTAATATTATATTCACAAAAGTGGATAAATACAAAAATGTCATATTCTTTATTTACCTGGGGTGTTACATCCTTCCCCCCTTTTGGGAATTGCGTCCGCGCAATTTGAAAATTGGACTTGGAAACATCCTTGAAAGTCCCACATCGGAACAAGAGTCGGTAAAACAATCACTTTAAAATAAAGAAAGATAAGTACAAAGGTCACCCGAGTTAACCCATACTAGGACTCCAAGTATGAAAATATGGACATGGAGGAAAAAACAAAGGGTCATGTTCTGATGGAGAGTGTTAGAAAACATGTTTAGGAGAAAGTTAACCACGAGAAAATCACAAACTTGTGATGGGTTAAACGGTATTCGATTCCCTAGTAGGAAAAGTTAATAGACAACATTTTTGTTTTAAGTTACTTTTTATTGAGGAATTTTATTCATAAGGAAACATAATCACTTATCATGTTGACCTTCAACTTTTACTAGATTCCTTAATCAAACTAATATTTTTTCCAAAAGACGAGTATTTAGGGAGACTTGTTCGCATTAAGAGTACCATAATCAACTTCTAGAGAATCACCTAATCCACAAAAGAGAGCTATATACTTCCCATGTCTTTAGACTTTAACCAAAAACAAAACCAAAAAGGCTAGTACAAGGTCGGATAATCCAGAAAAGGATAACCCATTATAAAAATAAAATCTATTCTTAACATCCAAAATTTGTCAAACAAAACCCAATGTTCAACAAGGATCATTCGATAAACAATTTGTCCATAAAATTCTTCAAAGTAAACCAATATAAGATTGAAATCCAAATATTTGAAGGATTTAGTAACATATTCTTCCAAGTTAAATCGTAACATTTATCTCCAAACAACATCAGTTGCTCCTAAAGTCTCGTATTGAAAAGTAATTAACCTAATCACATATCATCCATGATAGGTTAATCATTTTCATAAATAACCCAAAATCAACTTACTCTTAATTCATAAAATCATATAACTTGAAAGAATCAATCAAACTAACCAGGGACTTCACGTAGTCCAGTGGTAGGCGATAAATACCAGTCGCACTTTGGTTGTGGGTTCGATTCCCGCAGCTTTGTCCGACGCGACGGGATGTCACACGGTCTGCGTGTTGTCCTTTTTCCAAAACTATATAATTCTTAAAACATTCCCCAAAACGAGATAAAATCTTCAAAAATATTCATAACACATTTTAACCTCAATTTCATCTCATGCCCTCCACTTCAATCATAACATTTAGTAACCCATAATTACCTCAAAAGTAAGGATCATATAAACCCAAATGGTTCTTTATAACTATGTCCACAAAAGAAAAGGTAACTATTCCTTGGAT
Organism: Viscum album; assembly: GCA_963277665.1. Taxonomy (NCBI): domain Eukaryota; kingdom Viridiplantae; phylum Streptophyta; class Magnoliopsida; order Santalales; family Viscaceae; genus Viscum; species Viscum album. Next base: position 1,668,204,642 of record OY728137.1, read on the forward strand.
AAAATTTTCCTATATTAAACATCAGGGTTACACATAATATAAAAAGTCTTCTAATGTAACCCCATCATCAAAAGAGACATAATACTCTTAAGAATTTCACCATAACTCTTGAAGCCCTTATATGTTGACATCTTACTCATTCAACATTCTTCATGATCCATTATCCATTCCTTTCCAACCTATTCCGAAATACCTCTTTCCTACAAACAAAATCATGAATCATATCCTAAGATTTCAAAATAGGAAAACAACAGTCATGAGATAGTACATACCTTTGATTGGTCATTGTCAGTTTCTTCATCCTCAATAGGAATGGCATTAGGTATTGGTAAACGAACATTTGTACGCTCTTGGTGACCCCATTCGCGATACTTCTTCATAGAACATGTGTTTGCATAATGACCATGCACACCACATTTAAAACATTCAATTGATCCCTCAGAAAGAACTTCTTTCCCTTTCCTCGAGTCAACGGGATGCTTCCTTTTTCCATTACAGGTTCTTGCTTTATGACCTTCATTTCCACATCTATAGCATATTCCTGTCCCTTTGAAACATTTTCCTAGGTGTTTCTTTCCACATCTCTGACACATAGGTTTTTGAACACACATACCTTTATGATTATTACCTGTACTTCCGTAGGGATTTGTTTCTTGCATATATGATGCCTTAGAGAAAACTCCAAGGTTTAGGTGGTCAATCATGACTCCAGATAGTTGGTTGAGGATAATCAGAAGAGTTCTCATTGCAGCTCCCATATCATTCAGTTGCTTGCTCAAAAAACTATCACAGTTTCCTTCACATCCACTATTACTTTGGTGCCTGCTAGATCCAGCCATTTACTAAAACCAAAAAGGTCAGTGTGAGTATATCAACAAAACTATTATGTACTAATGAGGAAGATAAACACTAAGATACACTTAATCATTCACTTTATCTAAAACTAGGACTCTTTCTGAAATCCTAACCATTATGGTAATGTCACTTATGCTTAAAGAATACCCTAACCTCTAAAGTTATCTAAACCGACCTTTGATACCAACTATAAGGCCCCAGCCTTAAAACTTACTTAATCTTGAGTTATTACAAGATTACACATTGAGGATCTTTTCAGGTTTAGAGTTTTAGAGAATTAGATCATGAAACTTGCATTACATTCCACTTTTAAACAAAGTGGTTACATATAAGATAGTATCCATTCTTCCCATCAACGGAAACATATTGAAAATAAAACATGGAATCTTTCTTAACACATCCTTGACTCTATCATCTTATCATGTACCTTTCCCTTGACCTGAAAAAAAAACATTTCAAAAACTTGGGATGAGCATAAAAAGATCAGTAAGGGACATAAAAAATATGGAAAGGAAACATGAGTTCATGTAGACGAAAATCATATTTTACCCATAAAACATAGGCACTTTAACCTACCTCATCAAAACATGAATAAATCATAGAAATCATAAGACATAAAGGTAACTTGAGGCATTCATAACATTCTTATGTAGGGAGTAACCCTCTTGGTTACGTTTGGAATACCCATCACAGTATATTCCCTAAAATCTCTTCGGAGAAACCTTAACGTTTCACTCCTTCGCATTACCCAATGCATTGGAGAGCTATAACGGGCTCACCCGCCCTTAGTTTATCACGGAACCACCCGTTTTCATAACAATGCCCAAGAACCATAACATAAATGTGTCACATAAAACATGCTTAAAGGAAACATAACATATCCACATTTCAATCACAATATAACATTTTAGTATATTGAAATAATGAATCCATTCAAAAAGAAACCATTTTCAAAACCATTTAAAACATTTAATAAAGATATTTTCGAATCAAAGTGTCCCATACCACCTTGAAGCTTTTAAAATTTTAAACCATTAATATCCATATAAATAAATCCTTAAAACCACTTTGAAAACATGGATATTAATAAGAACGAATAATTAAAACATTTAAAATGATATTTTGGTTAAAGGGGTTTTACCAAAATTAGAGACACTTGAATACAATAATTGAGGAATAACATTTAGTCAAAACTTTGTAATATCATGGGAATAAAGGAATCCATGATATAATATTCCAAAGGACAGTATATACACCATATAAGAGTGAATTGGTGCATAACAACAATGAAGTCTCAATAGGGATGTAAAATTTGATGAAATTCCTTATAAAGAAGGTATCCTTAAATCAAGGACAAATCAATCTCAAAAATATGTGTGACAAATATAAATACACCCAATATGAGTGGATATTAAGTGTAAAACAACAAAAGGTCATTCACACATATTCAATGGATGACATATTCAATGACTACATGTTGAACCCAAAGAAAACGAAATTGGGTTAAAAAGTTCCCTTGATAGCCTAACGGCATCACATCGAAAAGAGTTGATGAGAGATAAAAAGTGTATCTCATCACTTGGACATAAAATTTACATCAGTAAGGATATATGAGAACATATCCCAACATAACAATATGTAAATTAAAAGACCCAACAAAAGAAGTCTTTTAAAAAAAAGGAGGGTGAAAGGTTCCCTTACCGACTTGGGAATCTTTCAAAACATACACCCCATGAAAGAAGGACAATAGATCATTGATGTAAATACTCATGAACGAAAGTATTTTACACAAAGTGTAGAATAATGGGCAGTACATACACCACTAAATGGAATTTGTGGCAAATGTAGCATAAATCTCACGGGAATAAAAGTGAGATGAAAAATCCCTTACGAAAACTCGGCAGCCTAACGGCGCCACATAAAACTTCCAAAATGGATTGATGAGAGAGAATAGGGTCTATCATCACATGAACATAAAAATTACAGTAGGATTAATATAAAATAACATCCCAATCATAAGAAAGATGAGCTTAAAAGAAATGACAGAAAAGAGTGTACTTAAAAAGAAAGAGAGTTGTAGGATCCCTTACCTCGGGTCCGACTTGACTCGATCGTTCTTTAACGTCCTGAATAATAAACTTGAGTTAATTTCTATTTGCTTAAGAACCTTTTCCAAGTTCATTATTACTTTTATATCAATTATTGACATGTTGTGAACATTATGTAACCATTTAAGTTAATAATGTTCATTTTGTCGGTATTTGGTTCTTAAGTCGAAAGTGGACTTCTTACAATTACATGTTGTTCATGTGGCCAAATGTTTATTATATCCAGAATTGTATTCATGTTGTAGATATAATATATGTCATATATATCCAGTTCATTCATGCATTTATAACATTACATAATCATTTAGAGGTAAGAAATGAAATGCACCGTTCATGGAGACGGTAAGCCGTACGTACGCATGAACGCTACTTTCATTTCTATTCGTATTTTATAGAATGGAATAATAATGATATAAAGGTATATTATAATTTCAGTATAATATCATATTTAATATCATAGTTCCATCCTTTATATGTCCCACATATGGTATTTAACGAATCAAATCACTTTGAGGGGGCGGTAGTCCGCACTTCCTTAAATGAAGATATCGTGTTTACCCATAATGGGAACCATAAAGGTTTGACCAAAATGAAAAAAACAGAATCTTAAGGAAAACATAAACATAATATATATCATATATAAAAATAGTGACATCATAATGGCCACCTTTGAAAGTGTTAAATGAGTATTGAACAATCATCGTTTCGGGAGGCAGAATTTCACCATCCACGGAAACCGTATGTTCTTTAACCATTTGATGTAGTTGTGTGAGAGTGTAGCTCAAATAAATCTTATAACAACATCCTAGTATATTGAAGATACTGGTGTTGTTACAAAAGAAGTAAATAAAAAGAGATTAGATGGTTGAAGAAGCAAAATAAAACACATGAACAAGAGAGAATGAATTACCTTTAAAAGTGTAATCTCCTTTTGATTTGAGCCTAAAGGCTTCCTTTGAAAGGATTCTGCCAAACGGGAATCCTCTAGGATGAGGAGAGGGATGTTGGGAGAGTAAATGGGCAGGGTTTGGCCGAGACAAAGGCTTGAGAGGTGTGTGAAATAAGGTGGAGGTGGGGGCCTTTTATAAGAGGAGAGGAGGGGCACTTTTGGAAAGCAAAGAAATATTACTTTATTTGAAAATGATTTTCGGTTCTAAAGGGTCCCACATTGATATAATTCGTGGATAAGGTGATAAGGCATCGAAATCCACTCATCCAATTGGTTTTGTCCATGTGTATATTGTAGATTTTTCATTATCTTTCCATTTTAATTAAATTGTCAAATAATGATGTCATCGCTGCATCATTATTATGTCATAAATAATTCAATTTCTTTAATGTCTAAAAATTATAAAAAAAATACTATGATATAGGAAATCTTTTTAGATTTCTAATTACTATTTATAATCAAAATTTGGACTTGTATAACCCCACTTAAAAATTCGTTTTGTAAAACATACTATGTTAGTGTCATTTTCACTTTAACATTAAATAAAAAGTATTTTATGTTATTTCCCAACAAAAGTGGATCCATGGGGTCCCCAAGTTAGGCCATGGCTTGTCTTGGTCTTCCATGACACAACCAATGGGGTTGGGACATGTGTCTAGGTCATTTCATATTATTAAAGTATTAATTATACCTTAAACTACACTAATTACCACTAATCGCGATTAATGAAAAAAAGTTACTATTCACCAAAAAATTATTTTCATCCCATTAAACCACATTTTACATACTAATGACAACCATGTATGTCGGATTTTCAAAATTCAAAACACAATGATGGCAAAATTTCATTTAAATGGAAAATCAGTTTTTATAAGTACCACTTAGTGGTTTCACTATTCATCAAAAATTGAAGTTTTTCAGAAAAATCCCAAAATTCACCATAAGCTATATTTGATATTCCGATTTCAAAAATGAAGTCCATTTTACAAAATTCAAAACATATTAGTCACATTATTTAATTTAATAATTAATTCCCGCTGTCAGAGCAAATAGCGTGTTTTTATAAAACAATAAGTATCAAAAGATTGACACTAGTTTAAGTCTGATTTCAAAGTGAATTTAATTTCAACGACCACTATCGGATTTAATGGTAAAAACATTTTCTAATTTCACTTTAAAAACAATTCAAAATATTATCTAATCATATAAATAAATTAGATTAAAAAGTGGTTTTGAATTAGAATACAACATTTTACACTATTCATTAAAAAAATGAACTTTATCGGAAAAATACCAAAAAATTACACAAAGTAAAATTTGATGTCTCGATTCTTAATAAGGGTTTTATTTGGTCCAAAAGAATGTATAAGAGTGATCAAAACTATATTTAATGACAGTTCTCCATTAAAAGGCGATAAGTGAACCTTTAGTGAAAACTAGGGCATATACACCTAAAATTGAATTCTTTCCATATTTTAAGACTTTGTCTTTTATTGGATAAATGTAAAAACATTTATAAAACATATATAATCATATTTTAGTTATTTATATCCATTCCCGCCAACACAACGGCTACATGTTAATGACCATTTGAAATAATATTATTTTATTATTAGAGTGCAACGTAAGATTCCCATGAAACTCGTTGTTGCGTATTGGGTACGCCATCGAGCATAGCATCCCCTTTAAAGCCATATTAATATTTTATTCACAAAAGTGGATAAATACAAAAATGTCATATTCTTTATTTACCTGGGGTGTTACACTAGGATTAAGGGTGGATATTTGAGAGAGTATTTGAGCAGATTTTGTCTATGTCAGAAGGCATTGAAGCTGTGAATTAGAGAGAAGGGAGAGTGCGTTTTTATCAGAGGGGTGAAGGGTAACTTAAAAAAAACATAAAATAAAATATTATAATAAATTCATATTCGGTTTATAATGGCCTAAAAGTGACTAATTTAGAGGATATGGTGGGTATGGGTCAAAATCCACTCATCAAATAGGATTTAGAGAGGTTTGGGTCATTATATTAACCTTATCTTTTATTTTTAACTATTATTTAATTAGTTTGACATTTACCATGTCTCTTTGTATTTTTATGTTATATGGTTAATAAACATACTATAAACATCCAATAGAACCCAAATTGGATCATTAATTTCATATATATTATTATATAAGTCTTTTGGCCAAACCTCATATATATAGGAGCATTATATCAATTAATAATATAATATTTTTTTTAAAAACTATTTTATTTAAATTTTGACACAATTTTGTATTTTTTTTGTTAAAATCATATAAAACTTTATTACTTCCAAAAAATACATCTAACAAACCCTAACATGTCATATTAACCTATAAAATTAGTTAAATTCATAAAAACACTCATATTACATTTATATGGATATTTATAATATCAATTAGTTTCATATTCTATTAATTAGGAAATTATTGTATCACCATAGTTTCATTAATAAATTAAAACATTTAATGTCCAAATATTATAAATAAAATACCACTATGTAGGAAATATTTTTATATTTCTAATGATTATTTATAATCTAATTAATCTTATGTATAGAACTATATTAAAAATGTTTTAGTTATTAAACATTGAGTTTAACTCTTTTAACTCTTTTCTAACTAAAATAATAATAAGTGTCCTAATCTAATACTATTAGACATAAAGGGTCATATTTGATTCCTAATGTTATTTGGGTTTTATTAAACTTATCAAATAGGATTATTATGTAACTCCCTAACCCTAGTTACCCAGAGTCGGTGCATTATTACATAACATTGGCATGATCACAAGAAAGATCAAGTCTCGAAAGACCGATTAGTTTAGTAGCCTTGGAAACACTAGATATATTTATAAAGTTTCACATTACATCATAAAAATGATAACTACAACAACATAGTGTCCATATTCCACACTATTATACCCTCATACTATCCCACAGGTCATTCATAATATACTTCTTCCCATCCTGGGAAAAATAAAACATAGAAAATGGGTGAGCTCAAATGCCCAGTAAGGAAAACAATATAGCGGAAACTTGCATAAATAAGAATAAAAATTTAAGGAAATGTATAACTAAAACAAAAGCCTTTTAAACATGAACTTAAACATAGTATGGAAAAAATAAAATGAAATAATACAATTTACTTATTCACATGGATATTCTACTAATCGAATAATCATATGCAATATCAGTAACCACTTTCATAATGATGGAATGCATAATGCCAGACTATCATAACCACATAGACAAAGCCTCGTGCCAAGACTACAAATAAGATTTTTCCAAGGACTTGTTCCAAGACACTAGTTTTTCTCATGAGACCTACCGATGCATCAAGGAGCTATAGCCAGCTCCACCCGTCACATATTAAGTCCAATGCATTCCCATATGAAAAGGTTTAAACATAACATAAACATTGGTATTAAAACTACCATACGAAATGTCAATACTTTAACAATAAACCATGAAGGGTATAAAAATAAAATATCCATAGTAAAGCATATTACAAAAACCTTCAATACAATATCGATGTTTTGTTTCATAATAAATCAGCTTCAAATAAGCTTAAAATCCATCAAAGGATGTTGACATAGATGAAATCAAAACTCTTTTTAGAGAAATATCTCTTTTTATTTTCAAATAATTTAAGAGTAATATAAAATAAAACATTTTATTTTAAAATATTCTTATAAGCTTGTAATGGAAGCTTATATGGTTTTATAACGGCGGAAAATATCCGAACACACCGTATAAGTTAAAAAAACATTCTTACCTTAATTCGGTCGAAAAGGATAAAAAGCACCTTATTTGGAAAATGACAGAAAGATTCCCTTATAAACCTCTTCTAAAAATTCAAACAAGGGTATAAATGACTTTAACCCATATTATAGTAAATATTAAAAAATTTTGAAATACATTTTTTAAGAAACATGAATGTGGATGATAAAGAAGTCCTAGTGGATTATTACGTATAAACAACCTCAGATAATTAGGAGATTGTGAAATAAACCCTTACATTGTACTATTCCTTGGTTGGGGGTAGGTTAACCATATGTATAGTGGTTAATTAATTGTTACTAAATTATACAAGAATTATATACATTAATATGATGTCATATATGATCTTTTAACATTGATTTGTTAATAATATAGTAGTATTATTGTTGTTTCGGGTGTTATCTTACTCGTTTTCTTTTATATGTTTTGTTATGTAAGCCATGTATTTCTTGGCTAGGATGTATCTTATTCATATCCAGAATGTTATCAAGTCATTATAAATTATTTTTAAATCATCAAATGAAAATTATACATGAATGTATACGATGGAGAATGAATCTCATCGCGTTCGTGGAGAGGGTAATCCGTACGTACGCACGAGCGACAATATCATTATTTTGATATTAAAATAATATATAATTGGATGGTATATCAATTAAAATAAATCATTATCATGTAATATTTATTATTTACATGAATTATAAAACATTATTATACCAATCCAAATAATAATATATTGAGTAATAACAATTACACCACGACATGGAGATGGTAAGCCGTATGTACGCACGTATGGTGACATGTTATACAAAGGATGGATAGAATACTGAATATGGTTGTACCATATTTATAATAAAATTACATTATATAGGATATACTTGATTCATTATTTTAGAATGGTAATAACAATGAAATAAGATGTCGAAGAAGAAATGGATTTGAAAATGGGTGGTGAAAACATCACCTCTTCTTCGGGTTCTTCCTTTTGATTTGATCGAAAGGGCTCCATAGGTTGGCTTTCTGATCAAAATAAGGCCTCTAGGCTGTAGGGAAGAAAGTTTATAGAGTATTTGGTCAGCGGATGGCCGAACCAAAAGGCATTGAAGGTGTGAATTAGTGAGAAGGGGGAGTTCCCTTTTATAAGAGGGGTGAGGGGCACCTTTGGAAAAGCTAGAAATATTATTTTAAAATAAATTCATATTCGGTTTCTAATTGAACCAAAATGTATTATTTAAATATTAAGGTGGGGATGGGTCGAAAACCACTCAAAAAATATAATTTAGATGGGTTTGGGTCATTATATTTACCTTATCTTTTAGTTTTAACTCTTAGTTAATTAGTTTGACATTTACCATTTCACTTTGTATTTTTATATTATATAGTTAATAAACTTACTACATACATCCAAGCGACCCCCAAGTGGTCCATAAATGATACACCTATCATGATATATGTATGTTGTCCTAGAATTATATTTTTAGGAATTTAAAATCAATTAATAATATAATATTTTTTATAAAAACTCTTTTATGTCAATTTTGACACTATTCAATAATTTATTTTTGTGAAACTCATAACAGAATGATTACTTCAAAAAAATATAATTAAGTCAATACTAACATGTCATATTAACCTATAAAATTACTTTAATTCATCAAAAGTCTCAAATTATATTTATTTGGGTATTTATAATATCAATTATTTTAATGATTCACAGTTATGGTTATTACTGCATTATTATTGTGTCATAAATAAATAAAATTATTTAATGTCTAAAAATTATAAATAAAATATCATAATGTGGGTAATATTTTTAAATTTCTAATTAATATTTACAATCTAATTTACCTTATGTATAACTCTGTATTAAAAATATTTTAGTAAATAAACTTTGATTTTAACTCTTTTAACTCTTCGTTGAAATAAATAATAATAAATCTCCTTATCTAATCCAAGTGGACCTAAATGATAATATTTTATTCCTAAGGTTGTTTTTGGTCGAGATACACTTGTCCAATAGAATTAGGACATGTGTTAGGGTAATATTAATATCATTTTTACCCTTAATTACCATATTTACTTTTAACCATGGTAAATAAAAGTAAAAAGTTACTATTCATCAAAAATTATTTTCATCTCATTGAACCACATTTTACTACTTGATATTAACCGTGTCTCTTGGATTTCCAAAATTCCAATTAAAGAAGTAGTAAAATTATGTTTTATGAAAAATTCGATTTTTTAACTAACACTTAGTGGTTTCACTATTCATCAAAAATTGATGTTTTTCAGAATTATGCAAAAATTTCACCCTAAGCTATAATTGATATTCAAAAATAAAAAATGATGTCTATGTTAAAAAATTACAAACATATAAGTTGCATTAATTAATTTTATAATTAATTCCCACTGTCACAACAAATAGCGTGTTTTTAAGAATCAATATATATCAAAAGATTGTGAATTGTTTATGTCCAATTTCAAAGTGAAATTAATTCTAATTAACACCATAAAATAAAATGGTAAAAATATATTCTAATTTCACATTAAAACAACTCAATAGCATAATTTATCACTATAAATTATTTTTATTAAAAAATTTGGTTTTTAGTATTTTTCATTATTCATAAAAATTGGACGTTCTCATAAAAATTCCAAAAATTCAACTTTGGATAATTTAGATTTTCCGAATCCAAAAAAATACGTCAATTTTTAAATATAAAATATATATAATTTCAAAAAGTAGGTATTACTATTCATAACGGCTAGTTTGATTTGTTGTGGTGTGTTAGAACTCGATTTTGCGTACAACAGATTCTATCGTATTATTCAAAGAGAAGCATATCGTAAAAGTTTGGGGTGTTACATAGTACATGTGTTAGGGTAATAATAATATCATGTTTATCCTTAATTACCCTATTTACATTTAACCGTGGTAAATAAAAGTAAAAAATTACTATTTAACAAAATTATTTTTATCTTATTGAACCACATTTTACTCCTTCATATTGACTGTATCTCTTGGATTTTCTAAATTCCACTTACAGAAGCGGTAAAATTATATTTTATGTGAATTTGCAAATTCTCCCAGGAGGTGGGTTAAAGACTGTGAAAAGTTCTAAATTTTTTTTATATATCTAAAATTATTGAAATTGAATCCAATGAATTACATTGAAATTATATAGATATTATGTGTCTATTTTTACCTAAAATGTATTTAAATAAAATATATAATTATTTAATAGAAGTCGGTCTTAAACTATAACTTAGTGTTTTTCACTATTCAACAAAAATTGAATGTTTTCAGAAAAAAACCAAAATTCACCCTAACATAATTTTGATATTATGAATTAAAAAATTAAGTCTATTTTACCATATTCAAAATATATATATTAAATTTATTATTTTAAAATTAATTCCCACTGTCAAAACCAAAAAGTGTATTTTTTTGAAATAATAACTACCAAAAGACTGACATTTGTTAAGGTCCAATTTCAATGTGAAATTAATTCCAATGACCAACATTGGATTAAATGGTAAAAATATAATCTAATTATACATCCAAACCATTCTTATGTATATTGGAACACTATAAATTGTTTTTATTAAAAAAAATTTCTTAGTTAAAATATATTATTTTTCACTATTCACTCAAATATGAAAGTTATCAGAAAAACACAAAAAAATTATTGAAACTAAATTCTTATGCCCGATCCCAAATAATAAGTTTATTTTGTCAAATTTAATATATTAATGTTTTAAATATTGAATTTAAAAAGGGTTCTCCATTAAAAGGCGGTAATAACGCATTTTTTTAAAAATATCTATTTTATCTGAAAAAAAAGAATGTTTCCTTACATTATGTCTATGAAACTCATAATGTGGATTCTAAAATTATAAGGAATATATAAATTTGAAAATTATGTTTATACGATTCATAAATGCATTTGAACAACTAGTTTGGTATGTCATGGTGGGCTTAAATTCGATGTTGCATGTAGTGTAAGTTATTTAATTACTTTGAAGAACTAAAGTACTATGAAATTATGGGGTGTTACAAAAAAATCCAAAATATTTCTTGGGTTTTAAATAACATATTTTCATAATATGTATTTTAGTCACCTAAAAAGTAATTCTTTTTATAAATGTTTATGTGTAACATTATTCCCCCTTAAGAATATTTTCCCTTAAAATTATCATTTCATACAATAAAAATTATCAGGGTAATTCTATTTCTTCTCATATCATAGTTCCCATTTATCTTCCTAAAACATCTAGTTCAACCACAACACTTTATCTAGGAGGGTTTTAATTTTTCCTAAAACATTGTCTTTAACATCGATAACCTTCATTGACTATTGCATAGATAAATGATCATTCTATTACATTACCACATATATACTTTATACATGTGAGGAATATGCTATTACATTATCATGAGGGATACATGGAACACATCTTCTAAGATAGATATGTTAGCTCGGAGTGTAAGTCGATAGGCTACCACTCTAATGTGATTAAGGTTCTCATCAGTGCCGATGTATCTTGGAATAATATTTCCCTCCATCCAAAAATATATGACGATCTTCCATGGTGATATATAAAGAAACACAATTTTAATATCCGAAAACTCTAGGATCATTCAACGAATGTTTGCATATTTTTTTCATGTTTATCTTTATTTCATATATAACTGAATGGTTTGAACCGTCTATATAATTTCTTTTATAAGATGGGGTATACTAAGATTCCTCTCTCTATCATCATCTCATTATGTCATATTTGATACCTATTTCTATGCAAAGTCTCATAAGGATCCATTAGAATATATATATGGAAAATATTGTTATATGAGAACTCCATTAGGGTAAACTGTTGGTCCCAACATCCTTAGAAATCCATTGAACATGATCTGAGCAAATCCTCTAGAGTTTTAATGGTCCATTTAGACTGACCATAAGATGGAGGATTATAAGTAGTGTTGATGCTCAATTCTATATCAAAAGATCACTAAATAATTCTATAAACCTCATGGTAAACCATTGGTCTTAATCAATTACCATATAGAGTGTAACTTCATGTTTCCTTACCACATTACCTATATATATCATGGATAGTTGGTCAAGAAAAAAGATCATTATCCAAAATTAAATGCTCTTATATATTATGTTGATCGACAAACACCCACATGTTGTTATTTACATTATTATTTTTAGGTATTTATATGATAAAATACATGGTTAGGTTTTCCAATTTCTATATAAGTATAGATAATGGTTTCGTCATACCCAAGTCAGTTTCATTCATGATCAACATGATGGTAGACCAATCATCTAGAAAACAATTCTCCATTCTACCTATTCCTGTATTCTCAAGAAAATTTTTTCTTCAGATCTCTATACATATTTATTCATCCTAAATGAATAGAGAAGTGTGATATATATGATTTTTCCAAAATTTACCTCTACATTTATTCTTTTTACGGGAGGTATATCTATGTTCCAAATGTTATAAATCCATCAATAGAATTTTTTTTCATATCTCATCATCTTTGTAGGCCTAATTAGTTATATGAAGAACATATGTTTGATATTTTTCTTAAGGAAGATATTATGATGATCCATTTATTATGCCAATGATCATTATTTTCATATCCAAGATGATTGGAACCCATGAAATCCCCATCATAGATAGGGTTGCAATAACATTTATACACAATGAATATACCACATTGTTCCCCTTATCAAGTGGGTAATGGAATGATAAATTATAAACAATAATCCTCATTAAATACCTTTATTAGATAATTTTTATCTTGTTATGTTTGAATATTTAATTGTGAAAATTATAATCATAATATATTTCACAGTTCTCCCCTGAGAGATAATTTTTTTATATATTCAATGTGTAGATCCCTATAGAAAATTCTAAAAAGAGTGTTGGTAGTTATGCTCTTGAATATTTAATTTATGATAGGAATAGGTTATCAATTTACATCATTCATGACTACACAACCCCATAAATTTTTAGAACCATCATTATATATCACAAATATATTGCCACTAGTGGTTTTTTGATAACAGATGTGGTGATTATACTCTATTTTATCTCAATAAGGATTTATTTTCTTTCATTGTTCAAGAAAACCATTTCACATTTCAGTGTTATTATCGTTATATAGATTGAAAATCATTGAAAGATTATTTGAAATTGACATTAGTAATCAGATAATATAAGGAAACTACATATTTTCATCCCATACATTTTTATTGGCCATCCTTTAATTACCACTATTTTTGAAGGATCCAATAATATTACTATTATAGAAAAAATGTGCCATGAATGTTACATTCCTAGGAATAATTTTTATAGTGGAAAACACCATTATTTTAAGAGGATTAAAAATCCATTCTTCGAGAATAATTTTCTCTCACAATTGGAATTACATCAGTGATGTTATTTTCCCAAATATCAATCCTTTTATCTACACAACTATTCCTGAAATGTAAATATTATCAATTGTTGATATTTTAATAAAAAGGGTCCTCAAATTTTTTTATAAAATTAGAGGGTGATTTTAGATATAACGACTGATTTAAATATCTCTAAAATTTATATTCCCTCTATTAAATAAAATTTTATACATGTCTAGAATAGTATCAAATTCAACTAAGTTTACTGTCCCAAGACATGCAGGGAAATTAAACCAAAAAATGTTTACAGGGGACTATTTCTATTTTTTTGATATAATTAATGACCCATTTTCAATCTTCATTTATTTATAAACAACCATGTCTTGAGGTGCTATTTGAATATTTTTTAAACACATTCATTATAATAAAGAATTAATTGAACCAAAATCAATTAGTTTATTCTCTATCCTTGAATTAATAACTAGTGTAAATTTTTCACATCATTTTTGGGATCGTCCTTAGTATTTTTGATGCAATATGCTAACCCATTATATCTAGTAATTGATTGGTGTTTTCTTTAGTTATCCTCAAAAAAATTTATATAGGGAATTGATTCACATCATCTCTATTTTCCTTTCAGCAGAAAAATCAGAAGGAATGAAGAGGATTAAATAGACAATTAATTTCATCTATCACATCTCCCATTCGAAATAGCTAGATATTTTCCATTCTATCACACAACTAAAACATTTCTAAGGCATATTTAATAAATTTTTCATAGTCTTCCTCCCACACCTTTTACAAGTGGGATTATGGAATTTCTAAACCCCATGAGATTTTCCCAACGCACCAACAAAATTAACATTCATCCACTAATTATTGTCTCTAGTCCCATGAGACCCTTTAGATATTCCGGTACTTATTTCAATGCTGTGGTCAATTTATATAAAATCCGGATAGCATTTAAAGTCACAAATAGATAAGCATTTTTGTATATTCTATTTTATCCCACCAAAGAAGTGATCATTTTTTTTGGTAATAACAATGTTGGCGGTGTATCTGGACACTATTGTTATTTTTTACACTTACAAACCGTTGTATTAATCATCCATTAACTTGATTTGGAAAAAATACCTATTTATTTTAATTTATAGAGTGTGAGTAAAATATATTTTAAGAATTATTTTTGTTAATTTTATGCAATCAATTGTATCTATCTCTCCCTGAGGCTTTTCATTTTTTGACTATTTGCCAACATTGATCAAAATCCCCCTCAATGTCATAAACATCCAACATGAACTTCTCATGCTCAGATAATTGTAAAATATAGAATATATTTAAAATTGAATTTATCAATTACTTATCATTAATAATTCAAATGTTTTACTGAAATTTAGAATCTTTTAATTCATTAATGTTTCAATTGACACTTTATATTTTTTAGGGGTATTTTAGAAATTGTTCTTATTGATTTCATGTTCAATGTTCGAGTCAATGGAGATATTACGTTCATCACTTTTGAGAATACTACTCTCATTGGGATTGGTGTATCTTTTGGAATGTAATCGCATTCCCCCTCACATTGGTGGTTGACATGGTTCCTACCATATCACGTTATTGACTATAAATATAGGTAATATATTTGGTGAATATTTTTTTACCAATACAACACATAAATAAGAAAATTTGGAAAATAAAGTGATAGTTTTTAAATGAAATATATTTATTTACCTATAAAGTTCAAGGATTCAATATATTTTATCCACGATCTATTTTAGAAAATAAAATCATATAGGTATTTTGATGCTATAATAATGTTTCATAATGAGATTTTGATTTTTACAAAGCATATCCCCCATGAGTGTAAAATTAGGTGTGTCATAATTTTTTTTTATTGTCCACTAGGTGATGGTAAAATATATCTCAATGATCGCTTTTCGAGGTTATTACAACTAGGTAAAATTGTTCCAAATAAACATTGACATTTAGTATCTAGATAGGGATTTATATTCTTGGAAATCACATTCCATATACTTTAACAAAATTTATAGATGCTTCCTACAACGATTCTTATACATATTAATATTTTTTTCTACTTCTAATACCCAAAAATGACTAGAAATTTCTATAATACCATCTATGGCAAAACATATTTTATATTAACATAATTAATTATTTATTTCATAAATAAACACGTAATAAAACACAATAAGATCATTAATAATTTTTTTAATGTCAAATTAGGTACATAGAGTATTTACCCGAAACATGGGAACAACATCTTTGTTGAATTACTATATAAAATTTATAAATATTCTAAGGATCTTCTCAAAATATTTGGGAAAACATTGGGATATTCAAGAGAGAGGGGTGATATATGAAGACAAGAAAGGGAATAAAAAAACTAGCATAAGGTAAAGTAGCACATGTTGGATATGTGAAATATAATTGAATAATAAGAGGTGGGACAAGAATAATCTTGAACAATGAGGCAGGATATTACATGATAACAAAAAGGCGTAATCGAAATTGGGTAACAGTATAAAACATGAAATCATAATCAAAATTCATGTCTAACTACCAAATCATCATTACATAGAGTGAATAGGATAACCTCATGTGAACTATACATGTGATATTATGATATAAAAAAATTACCAAATTTATTAGAGGAATATATATTTCTTGGGCCACCCTTTATATACATATGATGTCGATTCAGAAGTGTTCCACATAGATCATACATTCAAAATATATATTTAAAAAAATTTAAAACAATCATTATAGATTTCAGGTTATTTACATGTAAATACCAAATCAATAAATTTTATGTATAACTAATTGAATACCCTTAAGTGTAAATAGAGATGAGTATTCACAAAAAAATTCAAGGAAAACAAAAAAATAAATTCAACATCATAATGGGTGTACCTAAGGGTTTATAAAATCGGTGAATTAGAGATAAGGATGTATCTAATTTTATTGTAATCATATGGAAAATAAGAGTTATGATTAAAAACATATCCCAGTATGAAAATTTTTAAAAGAAAATCATGATATAAAGATGGTGCTTGAGTAATGTTGATATAGAGAGGAACACTTACATTTATATGGTTCTTTTAATATATTATCAAGATCTTATTATGATCTTGGTGGGATACCTTAGGAGGTCTATAGAGAAGAAATGAAATAGTACCATCAGGTTTCATGATTTTTTAGTTATGATGAATGCTAGTTTGGGTGGGGTTATACTAAAAAAAGAGACAAATTATTTCTAAATTTCCAATCACATGTTTTAAACTCCATATAATTGTGGAATAGAAATAAAAAACGTTCTTATGTATTTTTCAGATATCGGATTAAATAAAATTAGTGGAGGGTTAATTGAGTTCATTTCAATTATTATTCACATATAAAAATATACATATTTTTTCCATGACTGGATTCTAAATTAAATTATAATAAATGATGTATTGGAAATAATAGAATAAAAGGAAATATAAATAAAATAAAATTATAGTGGTTCCTAGAAAAGTTTTCTCACTGTCCACTACAGCACCACTATTCTCCAAGAGAATGGTTATTTTCACTAGACCATTCCATTTTATGGGGACTACAAATAATTTCAAATAGGAAAACTGGACTAAGTGAAATAATTCAACACGTGGTTCATGAACAAGGGAATCCAAATAATTTTAAAAAAGGATTTGAAAAAAAAATATCCTTAAATGAATATTTTAATAGGAACTATTACAAAAAATGAAAAAAAGTAAATGTGTTTGGAACAAGCTGAAATATGTATGAAAAATCTGATATAAAATAAAAATGTCAATGTAAAATATACTGAATATTATCAATCCCAAGGATTGTGTTATACACATATAATATATTTTTGATAAATATATTCTATGATGCGGGAAATATCCATGTTTATTTTCATAGAAAAATAGTGTGTAACTGTTGAGTCTTTGAGAAAATTATTCGTTGTAGATTTTATGACTTCACCATTCATACATAAGTCGACATTCCCACTGCTCCTCTATTAAATTTATATTAAAATATATAATTTTTTTTATCTAAATACACTGAACAAGATCTGTATACAAAATTTGGATTTTTGGTACAACAACCTCCTTGAAATTCCTCTGTTATAGTAGTGACTAATAAGATATTTCCTAATTTTTTTCTATCTCATTAAATAGCATTTATAATATTTTATTATATATTAAAGTGGAATTAATGAATTTAATGATTGTACAAAAACAATAAATATATCAGTTTAATGCTTTAGTGGTAATAAATACCAACATGAATCATTACATATCCAATTTGATGAATTAAATCAATATATCCTATTTTTTTAATTGAAACCACAAAACTTATTTGAATATAAGAATCCAAATTGCTGATTTCTCATCGTGCAACTAAATTGCATCACATATTATTTTTATAAACATAGTTGAATTAGATTATGTATAATTGAAATGGAATGCCCATTTTCATTGTGTATCTGATTAAATAATACTAACATAGTCTATTGGGGATATGTAGTAAATTTATTAATGTTTGAGAATTACATAACCTTGTTATTTATATAACAAATTTACATAAATAATTTTTCAAGATGAAAATTTGCACATATCTTATAACTCCACTTGAATGTTTTGTGAGGCAGAATTATCATTTAATAGTGTCATTACATAGGAAATATTTTAGATGAATAAAATTTAGACATTTTAATTTTCCCAATGTATATGATTAGAATATTTGATTCATTCATGTATGAATTTTATTCAGATATCCTTTTTCATCATTTATCCATAAACAATATGTTGCCAATTTCTAAAGACAATTAGTTTTCATCATAAGAAATTAACTACTGTATTCATAAAAACAAAACCAAACCTAATTAACAAACTTGGAAATAAATATCACAAGTAAATTATAAAAGATATTTGATAAATAAAAAACCAAAATTACATGGGATATTTTTTCAGAATTATTAGTCCAAAAATCTATGACATTTTGAATATCATAAAAACATTTAAAACAATTAAAACAAGTTAGTTATTCTCGTAGGTATTAAATATGGAATTTCAAAAAAGGTTTAATAGAAATTAAATAATATCATGTCCAAATGTAGTATTCTTATCCTTATTTAGTAAATTCATTGATTTATGAAGGATATTAATTTCCATCTTTTTTAAATCTCCACATTGTTGAAGAGTTTTTGAATATAACATTTATTACTAGAATGCTCCATTAAAATGGGAGGGTTGAGAGATACCATAAGATATGATAATGTAGGACATAGAGTTATAAAATATTTATGAGTACATCTAAAATTGAATTATATAATTATATAAATATTGAGTTTGTTTAAAAAATAAAATTATATAATGCTATCAGATTAAAAAATCTCTAATAGACTCATTATAAAAGATAAAATAAAAACTAATTCCATTATTTCATTGGAAACAATATAAAAATCACCAACATAATTATAATATATAACTCAAGGAACACATTTTTGTTTTGGTGGATGTTTTTTGGAGTCAAAATTGGGTTTTGGGGTTAAAGAAGGATTAGAGGTAAATGGTGTTGGTGATGAAGATACTATTAGCACTAAAGAATAATATACAATTCCTATTCCTTTTATGACTTTTTTAGAGGTACAGGTTGGATCATGTCTAAGAGTTATTCTTCTTCTTATATGATAATAGGAATCAACACATATGTTTATTCTCATAATAATATCTACCTTTCTAAACTAATGAATTAAAAATGAGTATTTTTTATGAAATTGATTTAGTAATGTTATTGAATTCCAGATAATAATTATAATTTTTTCATTTTTTCATAAAAAAAATGTATGATTCTGTTACATAAGGAGTGGGAATGAGTGGGAAAATGTATGTAGCTATATTTCAAATGGAATATCCTTAGGAACATTCTTCATAATGAGGTTTATAGATGAATGCACATAAATAAACCATCTAGTCAACAACTACACTTTCATTTCTATGTTATTGACAAGTAATATAAAATTTCAATCAAAATACATATTATCCTTTAGATAATACATAAAAACAACATCACTAATTGTTGTTTTAGGATTAGGTGGTCATAAAATGATATGGTGCTTTTATACATTCAACTCAAAACGTGTTACTTGATCTTGTTTTCTTAGGATTCTTCTTTTGATTCCTCTGAAGTAGACTCAAATTTTGAATATGATTATGAAAATTATTTTTTATTTTATTATTAATAAGTTATTATTTCTTTATATAGAGCCATAATATTTGTTGATATGTTTTTTTGAAAAATCACTTTAGTGTTTGATCATTAAGACAAATGAACATCCAAAAAAAATATATTTTACTTGTTCGGAAAGATTCTAATTATGTTTACCGCATATATAATTGAATTAAAAAGATAAAGAACATGTAAATTCATACCTCTATATATGTCGACACTAATATTTTTAATATATTCTTAGGATTCATGATGTTGGAAATAACGATATTTTTTCATCTCACCCAAAAAATATGAGGCAAAATATCAAATTGAATGCACAAAATATGAGAAGAAACATAAAATAACTCAAACATCATCTGACTAAATCCATTCTTAAAATTAGGAACTACTATAGTTTTATAAGTAGTATAAATAGTGGGATAAAACATATTTATAAACTTAAAATTGAATTGACACATCAGTCTAAAATGTTTTATAAGTATCTTCCACATCATCTTAAAAGGATTGAATTTATTAAAGGACAACATGAGAACATGTTGATTGTTAGGATGGAGGATTAGTAGAAACCTTCTTTTTTAGATTTAACCCAACTAAATTTCTCTCCAAAAAATGTAGGGAAAACATATTTCAATCCTCTTTTCTGGCCTTTCATTTCCCAATGTTATATATAAAATACAATAGAACTATATTGAGGCTTTGGTGGAGCTATTTGAAATGGGTCAATTATAGCTAATTGGACAGCCACAATTACAAAAAACATTTTAAAACACATTTTGGTGATAGTGGAAACTATAGTTTTTTTGTTCTAATATTTTAAAAAATATAGATCCACTGTTAAATCATTACAATCTTCACTTATCTTTTCAAAATCCATTAGTTCCTCATTATCAAAGAATTTATTTTTGGAGATTCAAGAACTCTCAAAAATATAAGTTGATAAGTCTATATATTTTGTAGGTAAATATGGTACAAATTTAATATAGTGATTCTTTATAGTTTCCATACGTATATTAGAAAACCATCTTGTATCAATAGGTGATCCTTGGAGAAATGTATCACTTCATTTATGCAATTTCAATGAATCTAGACTTCTATGAACGTCAAGATATACTAGCTTCGTCTAAGTTATCCTATCATCAGAAAATGACTAGTTGCCTCAAAAAAATTCTCTATATGCTAATTTTTCTCAACTAATATAGTGCCTTAGGCCGTAGCATTATTCCAAGTAGTCACATCCTCCAGAATTTTCCCATTTTCACCAACATGAGAAAATATTAAGGAAACCAAATATGAGGAACTTACTAATGGTGTCTCCACTAACCCCCTAAAATATATCATCGAAATAAAATTTTCATCGCTATGTAGTTAGGTTTCAGGTGAGTCTTCTTAAGACATACTCTCTTGAGAAACAATATTCAATGTGTATGAAGCAGAATTCCAAAAATATATAATCTTATTAAAGTGAAAAAATGATAGGGTATAAATATTTTCAAACATCACCTCATAAACATCATAAAGATATACATCTTTATTTTTTAGAACAAAATAAATTAATATACCATAATGATGGTATCATTACATCCACATTACTTCACAAAAAAATATAATATATTCTCATCATGTTTCTTAAAAAATCTCAACATTAAATAATTAATAAACACATATATAAAATAAATATTTTCAAAATAGATCATTCTCCGTCTCTTATGATATTTGTATAAAAACAATATTTACAATCATACATTGGACTTTCCATTAATGTGGTATCTATGTCAATAGTTTCTTCTAAAAATAGATGCTTTAATAAAAAACATGGACACATATATTTGACATACTAATATTGTTTCAAAAAGTATTTAACAAAAATAAAACTCCCCCTCATGGGGATGACAAATTATTTCATCTATTTTGAAAATAGAGACTACAATAGTATTTCAATTAAAATTCAATGACATTACCTCCTATGATAGATTGAATTGAAATTAGAAATTCATTCCAATTTCCATAATTTCATCCTCAAAAAAAATCTTGAACACTACTTGTCAAACAAAAAAATTGAAACATTAAACTCAATTACTTTCCTTAGTTTTTTTGTTATCTTCAACCACACCATATCTATGGAATTTCCCACTATAAATGTTCTTCAACTTCCTTTTAATTTATTAGATTCACAGAAGCTTCCATAATCCATACTCTTTGAATTTCCCATTTAAAATAGTTCAACTGATTTTTGGACATGGGTATAGATGTTAGAGATGATGGTTCATCTCCAAGGGTATGTTATTATTGACAATGGAAAATGTGTTACTGGACAATATTTTAATAGCTCACATACTCTAATTCCAATGTTATTTCATATCTTAATTTTGATTCTAGTTTCCATTGAATGATAAATAAAAATCCAAAACACTAAAAGAAAAGAATATAATGAAATTTATTTTTTTAATATTTAAATAAATATATGACAAAAATAAAAAAATTATTTAACATTAAATTAAATTAAATAGTATAAAATAAATATCAATTTTGACAACAATAAAGAAAATAATGAATAAAAATATATTTATATCAGAGTCCCTAAAAAAATTGAACATATTTGAAAAAAATGGACCATGTTCTATAGATAAAATATCATAACATTCACATGTAATGTAATTAGTGAAAATATCAAGTAACATGTTATTTGATGGGACTGATTCAAGAGTTATATTACCCTTTTGAGTGCCATCCCACTAAAAATTATGTATTTTGTCTATATGATATCTTCTTAAATTATTTATAATATTACTTGAAATTTGTATATCACTAGTGTTATCACAATTAATTGATTCTTGAATATAATTGAACATGAAGTCAAATAAGGTATATTTCTTCCATAAAACATCTGTATAAGAACTTAAAATAGTAATATATTCAACATCTGTAGTAGATAATGCAACACTCTATTTCTGCTTAATATAAAATGTTTCCAATGATTTACCTAAAAATGATAATTTCATAAAGTATGATTCATATCAAGTCTATAACCACCAAAGGAGGCATCAGAATATGATATTGAATTAAAATAATATTATTTTGAGAAATGAAAAGAAAGATAAATTGTTCCTTTTAAATATCTTAAAATCATTTTGGGAGATAACAAAAGTGAAACATAAGGATTAATGTGAAATCGAATTGAAAGACATACCCACAACAAAATATATGGTCTACTAGAATTCCATTGCAATAAAAAATGAATTATTCATCTATAAATAATATGTCCAACTTATTTCATATCTTCATCCATGTCATGTATTTCACTAGAACTCATAGGGGTATTATTTACCAAAAAAATTAGAATCCCAACCCTTTTTAGTATGTATAGTATGAATTTTTAATTAATGTTTCACATTCAATAAGTCATTCTAAAAAATTTGAAACCTTAAAAAATAATGTAACAAACTGATAATTCTCATTTAAAATTCATTTTTGATGACTTTTGAAAATCCATGACATAGTTTTTTTATTAATAATACCAAAAATGATATCATCAATATATTTAAAAAAAATTGACATATGAAGATAATGTCATCCTAAATAAATAAGATATTATTACTTCCCAGTTCCGAGTACCACTCAACAGGTGCCCTGAACCCGGTTCTCCACGGGACCTCAAGCGAATTTATCCAAATGCTAGAGGTTGCCGACTAGCAGCAAGGGCCCACGCCTGATAGTGGGGAAACTATGCCCACATTTTTCAAAGTGTAGCGTAGCAGAATGAAATCAAACATACATCAACAATGGAAGCATTAAACCATATAGAACTGGAATAAACAACCACATTATATATAACCAACTAGTAATATAGATATGATGAAACATGTCTCACGTTCTATCAAATCAACCAGAACATGTTACACAGAAGTGCAGTACAACTGATGTACATGTACAGAAAAGAAAACCAAAATAGCCAGCAGCATCGTGAGCCTAAGCCCAGTCCCATGCTCCCCTACACCTCAGATGAAATCAAGTACCTGTATAATGAATCTTTCCCTTATCCACACCTGCAGAAACGTAATCTGTTTGGGCCAAATAGCGTGACCCAAATAGGGTGTGAGAAATATATATCAGTAGGCACCCACCAAAGGAACGTTCCCAACTGTGTGAAATCATGCAAAAACTGTGTGCAGTAATAAAATGAAATAAAGTAAGTAGTAATGAAAATAACTAACTTAACTAGTTATATTTCCACTTTAATATCCATATAGTCATTTAATTTAATATACCACCACAGTGAATATTCTATGTAAACAACCACTGTCCTCATACCCGTACAACTCCTACCCTCAGGTAATGAGAATCCAACCATAAGAATCTTCCCACATGCATACGGATATTTCCCATAGGCGTAAGAAGTGTCACCCACCGGCATAGAATCAGCTGCACATAGGCACGAAAGAGGTTTCCCATAGACTAGGTAGTATAATTCCCATAGGCTAATCACAACACCGCCCTTAGGCTAAATAGGTAACCGGGCCAAGACCAACATGTAAACAAGAAGTAAAACAAGATATTCCTCTCAATTCAATTCATCAGTCATTTCATTAAAGATATAAATTAAACAAGGCATACCCTCGGGTATCCTGGATGAAAGGCTAAATATAGGAATGCACCCCCGGGGTGGTCCGGAATCCATGCAGCGATACCAAACACCATTTTTATATCACAGTTTACTACCTATACCATTCTAGTTATTTAAAATAGACATGGACATAGCCTCACAACACCCCAAATACGGTGTCGTAGTTCAAAAACACACAAAACGCACGATAGTTGGAAAATAAAAACCATGCCACCTACCTTAAACACTAACAAACGTTATATGTGAACGTAGATTCCCAAAACGTCAAAATACATCGTAGATCTGAGTTAAAATAAAACCTCATTCAAACTTAAATAACTTCCCTTGGAGGAATAATTGTCAAGAACTGCATAAGGATAAGGGAGGACATACCAACCTGTTTCCCACGAGACTGTCAAAGGCGGAAACGGATTCCAGACAAAAACTCAGAGGATTTTTAACCTTTTTCCTCCTCTCCCGAGCTCCCTCTTCTCTTTCTAAGCCTTCCCTGTGAACAGGGGAGGCTTCTGGCCATTTAAAGAAAAAAATAACAATGTACACGGCATGTACTTCCATGTACATGGCGTGTAGTTACCAATTTTTAAACTGCTCCTCTGGGGCCTCCCACCAGCGCAACACTGTTCTCTTGCTTACATGACTACACAACGTGTCTTCATGAGTTCATGGTGTGTGCTGTCGCACAGCTGGCCACCACCTTACTATTCGCATGCCGACTGACTTCACGATGTGTAAAGGACCACTAAACAGCCTGTAGTCGGTTCTTACACCCTTCATCTTCGACATTTCCACATGCCCTGTGTACATATACAACAATTCCAAAAGTACAGAGCATGTGGTCAAAGTACATGGTGTGTACCTTCCAAAATTTATGATTTTTTCCATTTTCCATATTTTCTCAAAAAGAGTTAAGGAAAGGAGAATAGTAGAACCCGTACCTCAAAACTAAGAACTATGTTCTTACAAACATCCCCCCTTAAAGAAATTCATCCCCGAATTACCCTTCTAAGGGTGGAAAAGATAAAGTTGTGGACAACTCTAGTCACTGAGCACATACATCGGTCTCCCGCTCCCAGGTTTCGTCCTGCACTCAGCCATGCTGCCACAACACCCATACGAGAGGAACTGACCGGAATCGGAGAACCTTTGTGCTCCTATCAACGATATGAACAAGATACTCCTAGAAGGATGCGTCTACCTAAATCTCAAAATCCTCGGGATTAAAGGAGTGAGGCGGTCTGAATGATAGCGGCACAACTGAGATACGTGGAAGACGTCGTGCGTAACCCAGTACCTCTGAGGTAACTGCAACCGATAGGCAACTGGCCTGACTCTCTCCAGAATCTCAAATGTCCCCACATACCTCAGTGAATGTTTACCGTGTCTCCTAATCTGCTTGTGCACTAGCCTCAGTGAAACACGCAATAAAACCTGATCCCCAATCATGAACTCCAATGGTTGTTAGCGGCAATCAGCATAAGATTTTTGGTGAGACTGTGCGGTATCCATCCGCATTTGAATCAACCGGACCTGCTCAGAAGACTCTTGCACAAGACGTGGTCCCAGTAAAGCTTCCTCACCAACCTCTAAACAGCATAATGGTGATCGGAATGACCTACCATATAAAGCCTCTAATGGTGTCATCTCAATAGTTTCTAGAAAACTATTATTATAGGAAAAATCTACTAGGGGTATGCGCTTCTCCCAAAAGCCCCCAAAGTCTAGGACGCATGCTCACAGCATGTCCTCAAGCATGTGTATGGTACGGTCTGACTAGCCATCAGTCTGAGGGTGGTAAGCTGTGCTCAGAAGCACCTATGTACCCAGTGACCTCTAAAAACTCAGCAAGAAATGAGACGTAAAACAAGCATCCCTCTCTGAAATGATATAATGAGGGACCCCATGAATACGTGCGATATATCGGATATACAACCTTCTGAGATCTTCAACACTGATGGTCTCCTTGATCCGAAAAAATTGAGGTACCTTCGTGAGTCTGTCTACAACAACCCACACGACATCATTGCCTCGAGGTGACCTCGGCAAAATGGTCACGAAATCCATTGCGACATCATCTCATTTCCACTTCAGAATGGGTAACTGTTGTTACAATACCACTGGTCTCTGATGACCTGCCTTCACTTGCTGACAAGTGGAACACCTCATAACAAAACCAGCCACATCTCTCTTCATACCCGACCACCTGTACTGACGTCTCAAGTCTCGGTACATCTTGGTAATCCCAAGATGAGCTTCCCAATCTGATGCATGAAACTCCTTCTTCAGCTCCCCGCGTGTATCCCCTGGAACCCACACTCGTGTGTGGAAATGCAGAACCTCATCATCACCTATCTTCCAACCAGGATTAGGGTACTAACTTGCATCTGACTTCCGTAGAACTTGGCCTTTTGAATCAGATAGCTATCTCATCGTCACTCTATCTAGGATGGTAGAAGTCTCAGCTAATGATGAAAGATATGTCTTCCCTTGACTGTCGTGCACCTCTAGATGCATCATAGAGAACTAGGACATGAGCTTCTACTCACCACTGGCCTCCTGAGCTGCCTGTATCTGAGTCTTCCTGCTCAGTGCATCCGCTACTGTATTACCCTTAATAGGTGTATAGGTAAGCTCAAAATCAAAGGAATAATGGAATTCGACCCACCTTCACTGCCTCAGATTCATTTCATGATGAGTAAAGATATAATTGAGGCTTTTGTGGTCTGTGAAAACCAAAAAATTCTCTCCCAATAGATAATGTCTCCAATAACACAACACAAGAACAACTGTATCCAACTCGAGATCATGTGTCGGGTAATTCCTCTAAATTTTCCTCAATTGCTGAGACCCGTACGCAACAACTTGATCGAACTAAATAAACACTAATCCCAGCCCAATAACTAATGTATCCCAGTAAACTATATAGAACATTCCCTGATCTGGATGAATCAAGATTGGTTCTGATGTCATCCTTCCTTTCAAGTCCTGAAAGGTTGTCTCATAAGCTTTTGGCCATACGAACTTCACACACTTCTTAGTCAAACTCATCAATGACACTACTAAGTGGGATAAGTCTTGTATGAGGTGTATGTAGTAACCATCCACCCCTAAGAAACACCTTATCTCAAACACGTTCTTTGGATGCTCCCAGGAAACTACTGCTCTCACCTTCTCTAGGTCCACGACAACTCCTGCCTCTATGATGATATGACCCAGGAAGTGAATATGGTCCATCAAAAAGTGTCACTTTGATAGCTTAACATATAGACCATGCTCTCTCAGTGTGCTCAATACGATCTCAAGATGGGTGAAATGGTCATGTCGACTGTGAGAGTACACCAAGATGTCGTCCATGAATACTACCACTAAAGAATCCAGATAAGGATGGAACACACAATTCATCAGAGCCATGAAAACTGCTGCCATGTTCATGAGTCCGAACGGCATAACCAAGTACTCGTACAGACCATATCTTCTCTGAATGGCTATAAGGGGTATATCTGATGGTCTCACACGCAACTGATGATATCCTAATCTCAAGTCAATATTTGAGAACAATCATTCTCCACGAATTTGATCAAAAAAAATCAATCCTTGTAATGGGATATCGGTTCTTAATCATCAAATGGTTCAGTTTTTTATAATCTACACAGAGATTGAGTGTACCGTCTGCCTTCTTTGTAAAAAGGACCGACGAACCCCATAGAGAAGTTCTGGGTCGAATAAAACCCTTTGCCTGTAACTCCTCTAACTGCCTCTTGAGCTCATACAACTCAGGAATGTCCATCCTAAAAGTAGGAAGGGACACCGATGCTGCTCCTGTAACATGATCAATAGAGAAATCCACCTCACACTTTCGAGGAAGACCTGAAAAGTCGTCCTGGAAAACATCCCTGAAATGATAACCCACTGGAGGGAAATCCTTCTGACAAGTCCCATGGTCATCAAGATATAAGATCGAAATATGGACTATGACTCCTCCTCACCCATGATGCTCTGGTACTACTCGACTCGCCTGAACATCCCATTCGCCCTTGTATAGAAACTCTCTGCCCTCCGGTGAAGTGAAAATCACCCTGCGATAATAGCAATCTACAAAGGCTTGAAAGGGAATAAACAAGTCCATCCCAAAAATTTCATCATAAGCCGTCATCTCAATGAAATAGAGGTCGCAAAGAAAGTGACACCCACCAACCTCGAGGGGACACTCCTTGGACTAACGTGCACTAGCTGTTCTAATCACCAAAAGAGTGTCTAGAGTCTTGATATCAAAAAAAAGTAGAAACACAGAGCCCAAGGATCTCCAAAATAGGTACATATATGAATCTATGTGTAAAACCCATATCGAAAAGTACTATGGATAAAACAGAAGATACTAGAATAGTACCTCTGACTGTAGAAGGTCTGGGATCCTGCTCTTGCTGGGATTGTTGCACTGCATATGCCTGCCCAGTGTCACGGCCCTGCGACCCAGTCTGACTACACTAAGCTATCCCGCCCTGATGCCTCTGAGATCCTGGTGTCTGGCTACCACGACCACGACCACCATCTCTGCATGAACGCCCAGGCGTATTCCAGTTTCCTGACTGGTAAGAAGCTACCGGTCCCGCTCCCGCTCGTGGAGTCTGCACAGAACCCCTCTCACTAGCCATTGGTGGAAACTCTCTGCAAAATCACTACAGATGACCCATCCCGCCCCAAGCTTGGAACTCCATTGGGTCTCGTGGACACTACGGTCTCTTGTTCCACTCTTTACCACACTAGTAGCACCTGACCGACCCACCTGAAGAAACTGTCTGGTTATTAGTACCACCCTGAGAGAAATCCATCTTTGTCTTCCTCTTACTAGTAGAAATAGTACCAGAAACTTGTGCTGAACTGCCCTGGCCCACACCACTAGATTCTCGTAGGTTCCTCTCAGTAATCAGCGAATTTTTAACAATAGAATTTATAGTAGGCAACCTGAAAACATTCACCAGCGCTCAAATGTCATACCGAACACCATCCTCAAAATGGTTGGCTCTCAACATCTCATCACCCACAATCACGGGTGAAAAACGCTGAAGCTCGGTAATGCAAGAAGAATAGTCTATCACCGACATAGCACCCTGCTGGAGATTAATGAACTCTCGATCTCTATATGCCCTCAGCATCTCTAGGATGAAAAAATCATAGAAGACTACGTCAAAATCTTCCCACACCATGTCTTTGTAGTGCTATGACTGGATGGTATCATCCCACCAATTCTTGGTAGAATCACTTAGCATATACGTCGCGAGCCTGATACTCCGCCCTAGAGGCATCTCAAGATGCTCAAAAATTGTCTGCATCGATCCTATCCAAGACTCCATAGCCTATGGTCCTTCATCCCCTGAAAACGTAGGCAGATGCTGCTGCTGGAAGATACGAGACAACTTGTCCATAAATGTGGCAGCCGGCGGTGCTCCCTGAAAGGTCTGCATGAACCGCAATAAGCCTTCATGGAACTGCGCCTCTGTGCCTGTGTCCGGAATAACAGTCGGCGCCGCCTCTGGCTCTTCTGGAGGATCAAATGGTATCCAATGGCCCAACATCTTTAGATTATACTCGTTTCCGCTCTCTTGGTGCACAACGTACGGTCGTCTAGGTGGCATGACACTACAAGGTCAAAAAAACTCCTTAGATTCCATATTAACAAGACTGAAAATGAAGAAACCCCAAAGGGAAGAAAAGGAAGAATGCATTTCAAGATTTGCACAACAAGACTACACGGAATGTATACTCACTACACGGCGTGTACGTGATTACTCAATCCCTGACCGGGTTCTTCTACATGGTTGAACCACACAACACTTATTTGAACAAAACTACACTGCGTGTATATCATCTACACGGAAGAAATAGTGTTATTTACAACTACCCATGTCGCTTGTGACACGGCTGACTACTCGGCTTGACACTAAATTACATGTTAAACCCGCACATGGCATGTACACTACCCTGTTTCACAGCCACATGGCTATCTCCACATGGTCTGTCCTCAGACAAGACTACACGGTGTGTCCCACAGGTACACAACGTGTACTAAACGAGCTTCTCCGACCCATGTTGTTAGTTACATGGCCGGATAAACGGATCAACATAAACAACATGGTTAATATACATACGGTGTGTATACGTAGGGATTTCCCTGACCCGTGTTTGTTTGTTACACGGTCGGGTATCTGGGTCAACATTAGACGACGTGTTCGCCGCTAACATTTCCCCTTTCCCGTGTCGCCTCCCACATGGTTTGTGACACGGGAAGAGACTACACGGCGTGTACTCAGGGTACATGGTTTCTACTCAAAAAAATATTTTCTTCCCGAACTGAAGAACACACAGGACGTGTGTAAAGCACTACACAACATGTATACTGGGTTTTCTGTACAGTATTCCTAAGAAACTACTCCGGAGCCCATAAAATACTGAAAAACAACACCTAAGTGCCATATTCCGACCCATGAGGGCCCATACCCCAGTAGTAAATGTTTTACATTTTATCTGTGTTATAATAATATAAATAGTCATTGATCCACCAAATTCTGGTTAATGGGGGCCCATACTCCCAAAAAACCAATGTTCGCCGTTCATTCTATAAACCAGCTCATTCAAAATATCCTAACACATAGTAGATTTTTATTAAGTATCTATCACAATAACATTATTTTCAAGCACAACAACTATCACAACATCATTTAATTTCTAATGCACCTACATGGCATGGAAACTATGCATGGAATGTGATTTATAGCATGTGCCTAAATGATAAATGAGATGGAATACCCTCATCTCATCAGTTTGTAACTAAATAGAACCCATATATAAAGTATAACTAGAAAAATCACAAGTTCATCACCAACGAGGAAATCATATCAACTGTAAATCGCAAAATAAGTAAAATTGCAATAGGAGGTAAATTGGATTTTCCTGTACACGAGTTAGCTACGCTTGGGCATAGCTTATTACCAAAAATCGGTCACGTCCTTTCCCTAACTAAGGCTCCAAATAGTTTTTCAAAGAAAAGAACCCCTCTGATACCACTTTGTAACGTCCCAGTTCCGGGTGCCACTCAACGGGTGCCCCGAACCCGGTTCACCACGTGACCTCAAGCGCATTTCCCCAAACACCAGAGGCTGCTGACTAGTAGTTAGGGCCCACGTTTGATAGTGGATAAACTATGCCCTCATTTGTCAATGTGTAGCGAAGTGGAATGAAATCAAACATTCAGCAAAAGCGGAAGCCATAAACCATACACAACTGGAATAAACAAGCATAGTTGATATAACCAACCAGAAATATAGATATAATGGAACATGTCTCTTGTTATTAGAAAACAACCAGGACATGTTACACAGCCGTGCAATACAAATGAAATACAAGTACAGAAAAGAAAAACAAAATATCCCCCAGCATCGCGAGCCTATGCTCGGTCCCATACTTCCATACTCCTTAGTAGTAATCAAGTACATGTATAAGGACTCTTTACCTTATCTATACCTGTAGAAACGTAATCTTTTTGGGCCGAAGTGCATGACCCAAATTGGGAGTGAGAAGTATATCTCAGTAGGAACCCACCAAAGGCCCGTGACCAACTATGTAAAATCATGCAAAAACTACGTGCAGTAATAAAATTCCATAAAGTAGTACTGAAAGTTACTAACTTCACCAGTTATATTTCCATTTTAATATCTATTTAGTAATTTAATTTAAAATACCACCACAGTGAATATTCTATGTAAACAACCAATGTCCTCATACACGTACAACTCCTACCATAAGGTAATGAGAATCCAACCACAATAATATGCCCGCAGGCATATAGATATTTCCCAAAGGCGTAAGAAGTGTCGCACACAGGCACAAAATCAGCTACCCATAAGAACAGAAGAAGTTTCCCACTGGCTAGGTAGTACAATGCCCACAAGCTAATCACAACACCGCCCTTAGGATAAACAGGTAACCGAGCCAAGCCAAACATGTAAACAAGCAGTAAAACAAGCAATTCCTCTCAAGGAAATTATTCAATCATTTCATTAAACGCATAAAATAAACAAGGCATACCCTCAAGTATCCTGGACAAACGGCTGAACAGAGGAACGCACCCCCGTGGTGGTCCTGGATCAAAGAAGCGATCCCAAAAGAGATTTTTATATCACATTCAACTACCTATAAAATTATTGGTATTTGAAATATCTATGCCCTAAGACTCACGACACCCCAAATATGGGTTTGTAGCTCAAAAACACACAAAAAACACGATAGTTGGAAAATAAACACCAGGCCACCTATCGTAAACGTCGACGGACGTTATACATGAACGTCAATTACAGAAACACCCAAAGTCATCATACGTCTGAGGTAAAATAAAACCTCGTTCAAACTTAAATAGCTTCCCTTTGAGGATGAATTGGAATGAACTGCTTAAGGAGAATGGAGGGCTTACCCGCGTGGTTCCAACGAGACCTTCTGAGGCGGAAATGGATTCCAGACGTGCACTCGGCGGATCTTCAAACCTTCGGCCTCCTCTCCCGAGCTCCCTCTTCTCGTTCTAATATTTCCCAGTGAATAGGGGATGTTACTAAAAATTTTAGAAAAAAAAAAACAATGTACACGGCGTGTACTTCCGAGTACACGGTGTGTACTTCCCATTTTTTAAACTGTTCCTCTGCAGCTTGATGCCAGCGTGGAACTGTTCACCTACCGACATGACTACACGGCGTGTCTTCACGAGTACACAGCATGTTCTATCGTACAGCTAGCAACCACCTTACTATTCTCTCGCTGATTGACTACAAGGCATGTAAAGGACCACTACACGGCATGTAGTTGGTTCCTACACCCTTCATCATCGACATGGCCACCCAACTTATGTACTTATCCCACTCGGCCAAAAGTACACGGCATGTGGACAAAGTACATGTCGTGTACTTTCATAATATAAGATTTTTCCCACTTTCCAGATTTTCTCAAAAACACTTAAGGAAAATAGAAATGAATAAAATCGTACCTCAAAACTAATAACTGGGTTATTACAATTTAAATTAAATACTAATAAAAAATTTACAAAATAATTGAACATATATTAACATAATATTCATTAAGTTATTGTTTAATAATATTAAATTATTTTGTATGTTTAATAAATAAATTTTGAAAATATGGATTTTCGAGAGTAGGAGGTTTTTTATTATGAACTCGCTCACTTATAAAACCATTTAGAATGGTGTATTTAAAATCCATCTTATATACTTTAAAATTTTAATATGATGGATAGGATAAAATAACCATATTGTATTCGACTCTAGCTAATAGGTAAAATGTCACTTCATTGTCTGTACCTTCTTCTAAATTATAATATTTAACTACTATACTATATTTATTCCTAGTTATTACCCAAATAAAATATAATTTATTCCTAAAACCTCATTTTGATCATTTTAAGGTGAAATTAGAGTGTCTATTAAAAAATTCACATACATTCCTAATGATCAACTTGTTTTATTTTACTAACATTTCATTAACTCAACATTCATATAATAAGGATTATTCTATATAATTAGGATACAACTGAGAAAAAATGATAGAAAACTCCACAAGATTTCCTATTATTCTTCAATTTATAATTTAATTGTCTAAACAGGTTATACAAATTTCTTTTTATGGTTCTTAATTTTTCGGTTCTATCAAGGAATCACATTTTGAGGTTCACTGGCATCCAAAATTTTAGGATTTGGTAATGATTTCTTTTCAATTATTATACCTTATTATTATAAAAAAAGGTACAATTATTCAATTTTTGAAGTTATCACTTAGTTAATCAATTTGAGTTACTTTGATATCAAAATGATCACCTTCATTAAATTTTACATGAGATCAGTCTTTTGTAATCCTCAATAATTTACAGAAAAACACATATTCTATTGATGTAGTATAATAGTATAGAATTTTTCCTTCATTAAATTTAATATCATCAAAACCAAGGACATCTTTTGTTTTTTAATAAAAATATTACGTGAAAAAAATATAAAATATAAATTATTTGAATTCCTATTATTACATACATCAAATGATGTTTTATTTTAAATAGTTTGACTTATTTATATTTTTATAAATAAATTGAATTCACATCTTAATCTAAAAAAATGAATAGGTATATTATATTTACATAACGTAGTCTGAGAAATATATTTTAATTTCCTTGTCCCTCATTGAACAAAACCATTCCATTGAGGTGTTTGGGTGTGTAAAATCTTTTCTGGATACCATGTTTTGAACAATAGGCATTGAACTCATGGTTTTCAAAATCTTCTCCATGGACACATCCAAAAGAATTAATTTTGGAATATTAATCCTTTTTAAATAATGCTCAAAAACATATAAAAACAGATCATGCATCACATTTGAATCATAATGAATGGGAATCCATGTAAATATATTAAATTCTTCAACTAATAAATAAAATAATTATTTACTCTTAGGATTAAAAATATAGATTTCCTTAAAATCGATAGGAATAATATCTAGGGGTCTAGAATTAGAACCCTCATTAATTGGTTTTAATGATTTCTAGACTTACTACCTTTTGGAATGCATTAAATATCGTCTTTTTATTCAGTATATGTTTAGATACATTTTAAAATAAATTTATTTTATCTATCTTCTCAACTAATAAAAATTTTATTTTTTTAATATTCTATTACATATCCATGATTCATATTTTAAAAATTTAAACAATTAACTATTTTATTCGAAAATAATTTATATATAGATGATATGCATTCTCTTTTTTTGGTATCTTAAATTTAAGAATTTTATCATTAAAAATAAAACAATATTTATCTAAAAAAGCAATACAGTTGGATTCATCAATAATTT
Source organism: Viscum album (assembly GCA_963277665.1). Lineage (NCBI taxonomy): Eukaryota > Viridiplantae > Streptophyta > Magnoliopsida > Santalales > Viscaceae > Viscum > Viscum album. Next base: position 1,668,240,545 of record OY728137.1, read on the forward strand.
TGGAGAGAAAAATAAAATGGCTCTTTAAAACATAAACATAGTAAACATTATTGATGTGGGGAGAGTTATAATTTCAAACAGATCCTACTCCCATAAACATTCCATTACCATTGTCCCCAAAATTGACATGATTTCATTCTATCTGTAATATAGAGTAATAATTATATAAGTCTCCCCTCATATTAATTGAACATACAATGTCCATATAAAAAATTTAATTGATTATCTTTGACCTTTGTATCTGCAATGAAAAAGAAATCAAAATATTTTTTGGTAACCATATTTTCTATGGTATAACAAGATTATCATTAATGATTTGGGAACCCATATATGTTTGGACAGTCCAAAACCATTAACATTGAATTTTAGAACCTTATGTGATATTTTTTAAAATTTTATAAAATTATGGAATTTTTAAATTGAAATCACATTCATAATTTATTATCCCACCAAATTTTAATCATGTAATTATTGAATGATTTTTATTATAAAAACTAGGAAATAAATAGTTCATGTAAAAATCACCCCAAGATGCAATCATCCAAATTTATTTATATGATTTTTATTACTATAATGAATTTTATATAAAAAATAAACTTTTTTATAACTCTATAAGACTATTTAAAATCCTTAACATCATTTTTAATTTATAAATTTTATTTTTATGATAAGTACATAATTTTGTAGAATATTCTTGGTTGGATTTTGGAAATAATAATTATTTTATTAATTCTTATTTTCTTTACGAAATCCACTGATTGAATTTTTGTGATATTTTTTCAATTTTAATTATTTATATTCAGCTTCTGACATGGAAAAATACTAAACTAATTATTGAAATTAGAAATTTACATTTTCTAGTTATATTTCATGATTATAATAATAAAAAACATTTAACATGTCTGTTTAGGCCACAAAAAAATGGTTTTATTTTTTGAATATAATTCACAAATTCAAACTCTGAAGATGAATCCTCATTATAAATTAATAAATTAATCCAATTTTCCTTCATGGACTTCTTAAATTTCTTAATGACGCTAGTTTATTTATGTATTTACATTTTTAAATTTTATCGTCTTGAATTTGTGGATAATCCACCTTAATATGTCCATGATTCTTACACTAATAGAAACATACTTATAATTTCAAACCAATTACATTTATTTAAATAAATTATTATTAAAATGTCGTCTTTTTATATAACATTTTGAATTAAATTGAAAAATGAACAATGTCGTGATGTAAATAAAAATTACATGATGAATTATTATCATATGACATTCCTATATAAACCATCTTAAATTTCATATAATCCTTTTAAGTTGATAATATTAAGGAATCATTATTCATCCTAACTAACTAATGTTCTCTAGCTTAAACTTCCATATCTCCATCATACATCATCATTATTCCAATGGGATCAATTATATTGATACTCTTTACCACTATTGATAGTGTGATTGCAAGAAAACTACCACTCAACCTTATTGGTAGTTTTTTGAGATAATTTATTACCAGATTTTATTTAATAATAGGATTCCCTAATGGAAAAATATTATTTAAACATTACGTAAATATTTTATTCCGATGGGAAAATTTCTCCCCATCCATTATTATGAAATTTCTAAATATTAATTAATATGTATTATATCTGACAGCCTACAAGTTACTTGTTCCATCATAAGTAATTAAAATTATATTAAAGATCATATAACAAGATAATAATAGAGATATTTTGTTAAACTGATTTGATCTTATGTAGTATATTTTAGAATTCATATATTTATAATTCATATAAGATTTTAATCAGTATATGCATCCCATTTATTTGGATTTGCCTCGGTAATTTCTATAATGGATTATAGATTTTAGATAAACCTTCCAATCAAGATTCATTAAATATGTGGTCATTTTTTCCATCCAATATCCATAATTACCACCATTAAAATAAGGTTCTCTAACCATAAATATTTATTCTCTTTTGTCATTCATTGAAGACATTTTTAAGAGTTGTTTATATTTCATATCATTAATTGTAAGAACCAAATAGTAACTACCTCTGATAATAAATATTATCAATGGATGACTAAAATATGATCCAAGAGTGTGGGTCAATTGATTTCCTTTCAAGTTATCATCACATAGAAAAATTCCTATCTATTTTTTATCACAAATATTTTATCCATTCTTTTGAGAGATAATTTAGAAGAAATCATATCATAAAAAGAAGTTGGAACAAAGATATTTAATGTATTTTAGAGAATATATTTCATTTGTAAACTAAACCACCACACTTATCCATCTGTGTTATTATTTTCACAAGACATGTTTTATTTCTATTTACTATCAATATTTCACTAAAAACTACATGGTTGAATGAATGAAGTAAACACTTAGTACAAGAATATGTGTTTTCACCTAGTGCCTATAATTTCATTACAAACCACCACCACAATGGTTGTTTTATTGGGAAAATTACACTAAAAGATAAAATATGAATGATTCTATATACTTCATATCACTTTATCAAGACACATCATATAGAAACAATAATTTCAATAGAATTAATCTGATGAATAAGTATATCAAGGATAATTTTTTTCTCCCTAAATATATTTTAGATTATCATATCATATTATGAAATGCATATTTTTCTTTATATTTAAATAAAAACAAAGTTTCATTGTTAAGGATTTTAGAAAATAATTCATTGTAACATTCTTAATCATTTCACTTTTCATGCATAAGTCTATTTTCAAACAACAAATTTGTTCATAAATATCTAAATACCGACATATAATATTATTTAAAAACAATTCACATAATTCATAGAAATACCAAGGATTTGTGTAATGTACATCCACTTAAAATTCCTTAGCAACGTTATTGATAAATAAAATATCTATCCCTTTTCCATTTCACTTTGTAGGTGGATCTTATACAATTTTATTTTATCATAAAATTGATATCTATCATTTAAGGATTATATATAACCATTAAAAACATCACATGAATTGATTAAATGATATTAAATATAGACATGAAGCTGATTTATACAATTTGAATAATTGAATCATTTTATATGATTTTATGAATTAAACCCATTTAGTCAATTTGACGATCTGAATCCACATAGAAAATTTGTTTCAGGCTCTTATGTTTTGTATCTAGGATTTTTAGTCACCTAGATGAATTTTAAATATATAATTTTAAATGATGTATTTGTTTTATTCATGCAACTGAATCATTGGTACCGATGTAGGCAATTAATGCGATGTAGCTAATTTATTAACCTAAGAGATTCACATAACTAATTTATTTTTGTGATTATTCAAGTATTTGATTACTCATGTATCTGATTAATACTAATTTTCATTACATATCTTTAAAATCACATTTTTTATTCATTACATAGGATATATTTTATATGCACTCAATTTCCATGTAGGCATTTTCACAATATAGTTGACTGATGTATTTGTTTCCCTCATGTAAGATTTTGATTGACATAGTAATTTTTGTAATGGATCCAAAAACATTACACAACAATTTTCCAATATATTATAGTTTTCATAGAAAACAACCATAATTGTTACTTACAGAAATTCATATCTGAATTCATAAGAGAAAAATAAAACTGGTTATGTTCACTTAGAAAAGATAATCATTAGTAAAGATTAATGGTTTTTTGAGATCATTAACACATTATGTACATTGAATAAGTATGATTAAAATAATTATTCAAATGGTTCATATAATTAATTCTTTCAAATATTATCGGTTTTAATTATTTTATAAATATAATAACTTAAAAAATTAATATAATTCCATTGATAAAGCGCAAGTGAGTCATGACTATAATGAATTTATTTTAAAACATAAAAATATAATATAGTGTTTGGAGGATTCAATAAGGGTTAAAGAAATTAGAATAATAAATTCTAAAAGAAATTATTTAAAATTTCATAAATAATTGTGTTCATGGATAAACATTTTAGTTTTTATTATATCACTATTGGTCTCTCATGATATCATAATGCATACCGTATAATTACACTATATTAAAATTTTACCTAGAAAATTGACTAGAAAATAAAATTATAAAAAAATTAATTGTTGACTTATTTTTACCTTTTCATTAATAAAATAATAAATATTTTATCAAATACATATCCATATATGAAAAATTAATCATTTAAATAAAAAATACACACTTATTATAAAATATTGTGTTTTTACAGTAAACATTTTATAACCCTTATCACAATTAAAATTGCATGTGTAAAATTTATATTATTATTTATATTTAATAGATATTATTTAATAGTAATAATTTTTAACATAAATTATTTTTAAAAATTTATTTCTTTCATCAAGAATAATTTGGTCATTTAAAATATATATTTCCTAAAAATACAATTTGTATTATATCATATCAAATTCTAGTTTCTTTCAAACTCATTGTTAATTTTTTTTAAGTCTGTTATTAAAAATGGGTAAATATAATTATTATTTTATTTAATAGAAAAGAAAAAAACATATTATTAGTGTATAGATAAATCATTAGTCAATTATCTATGTGTATAGAGTGCTGAAGTTATTATTTAAATGGGTGATTCAACAAACATGTTTTCAGCCATGATTTTGATGATAATGAACTTCTCCAATAAATAGTTTTTGTCATGATTTTGTTGTTGATCATGGGTTTTTACATGGTTAACAGAAAATCATAGTGATGTTAACTCCCTTGGAATCTCAAATATATGTGAGTTATATGGTACAATGATTCTTCTATCATTATTAACTGTAATTTATCATAAACTATAATATACTACACATAGTGGTAATTGTACAATAGAAATAAAATCATTGGTTATGATGATTTAAAGTATTTTATGGAAAATATAATGATCTAAAATAATAAAATTTATGTTTATTTATATAAATTTAATTGTTTTAATGAATTTACAAATTAAAAAGGGATTTAATTAATAAATTTTTAGGTTGTTACATCAATCTTGGTTTTACATTGTTGTTTTTTTATTAGGTTATGTAAACTAGTAATCTTATATTAAATATTATTCTCAGATCCTTCGTTATGGTTTTTAAAAAAAATGTGAATTAATCCATGAATATCCCACGGAGTTTATGCCAATTGACAAAAATAATGAATGAGATAATCGCAATAAACTGTTTTTAGGGTTATTACCCACATATGAATTTGATCCAAAACCATATCCACTTTCCAAAATCTAAAAATGGATTTAATTTCTAATAAGGCCACATTATCTCAACAGTACTAAAATTTTTGGAGGTTGCACACTAATTAAAATTATGCCTATGGTTTTCACTATTTTTATATTTCCATAATACCCAAAAATATAATATATTAAATACGTCAAAACAATATTTTAATCTATAATATTGAAAATAACATCATCCTTAACTAATCAAACCATTATTTCAATCCCAAATAATAAATATTCTTTAAAAAATAACATTCAAACCACAAATATTATGTGAACACTTCTCAGATGAAAACAATATCAGCCATGAAACTGTTATCTTTGATCCCATACCTAAAACATATAAATTTCATCATTGGATTTCTTTGAAATTTATAATTACAGTAACTTTATAAAAATTAAAATCCATCAAACTATGTGTTTAGGGTTTTATAGGGTTACAAAAAATAATGAACTACAAAATCTCAACTCTTCTCAACAAATGGACATCTTTTCCACTACATTTTAATCAAATTAATATATAATGAGTCTTTAAAATCTCTTATAAATTATTTATAGAATATAATATTTTAGGATTATAATAAATAATACTTTCTTTAATAACATGTGGTAATGAATAAATAGTAATTTTAGAGCTCATATGTTTATTAAAGGATTAATAAAAGTATAGAATTATGGTGAGACCACATATACAAATCATGAAGAATAATATGATATCATAATGAATAAGGAATAAATATATTTGAAATGATAAAAAAAATAATGTAATAAGTGTGATCATATTATAATTACATGGAATTATAGTAATGTAGAAAACACTATAAACACGATATCATAATAATATGATAATTATAACTTCCTAAATAACATAACATAGTTGGCTTGGATAATACCTTAGTCATATTGTTGGATAGGCTCACTTCCCATGCATCGAAGTATCTCATGAGATGGAAAAATATTTCAAAGGATTAAAAGGATATATATTGTTGTCCCCACTCCTTACATAATTAGAATCATACATATGTGTACAAGATGGTTTCAATAAATATTTAATAAACCCCTAGGAAATATATTGGGTTTAATAACATTTTCAAGTGGTTCCCTATGTAAGAATTCATGCTTTCAAAATTAAACATGATGTGATAAAACAAGGGAAAATACATGGTTATCAAGTTAATTTAAACATCAATATTGTTATATACCACTCAAAAATGATTATTATGCAAATTGAATATATAAAATATCAGAAATATATATATGATTTATACAATAATTTCTCAAATCAATCTATTAATTGGGCATGTAGGTGAACACCCTTGAATTTAGTAGTGGAATATAGAGACTTTAGTTTATGAGAATATATCATCATGTAAAAAATAATAAATATCTTAATAATATAATTTAGAAAATCATTCATCTATATAAACCTTTATACATTTAATTTTTAATTATTTACAATTACTTTTTTTGTTCATTTTAACATATTTTTGTCACTGGGTGTTACACAAATTTAATTATCTTCCACATAAATTATAATAATAATATTTATCAGTGATATTTGATACCAATTGTATCATTAATATAAATCTTTTGGTTCTATCTATCATATATATATATATCATATGATTATTTATAATATTCATATTTTATCCCACCAGATTTTTAATTATCACTCTTGAATATGATACCAAGGAAAAAGGTGTCTCATTGTTTTTCATGAACAAAGATGATATATTATAAATATTATTACATGTTAATACTATAAATACTATAGAATTTTTTAAAAATTTAATATATAATTAATGAAATTTCATTAATATTATAAAAAATTTAATCATCATTCTTTATATGAACATTACAACATCCATCATGTAGGCGATAAACCATCCAAAACCACAGTGTGTCCTAATTATCATATTAGTAAAGATGGTCATGTACATAATGTTAACATAACATATAAATAAAATTATATGTGTATTAAATATCATATAACCCTATTAAAGAAAATATTAGAACCATCAATGACGGGTGGTGGTGACAAATTTAAATCATCATCTATGGAGATGATGGTCTACACGTACGAACATTTAAATAAATCATTTATAAATTAATGGGAATATTGACAGTATATGAAAAAACCATGATATAAGAATTATAAGAATATTATAAATTTAATATATGACCATCAAATAATGTTTTAATTCCATCAATTTTATGCATTCAATTGAAATAATACATTTCATTTGTAATGGTGGAAATATTCACAGACATATGATTGACGATCTCATTGCTAAATGAATGGATAGTGTGATGGAAAATGAATGATGTGATCATATTATAAATTTTTTATGTGAAATTGAAAACAACATTATTTATAAAATTCATCCTTGATACAAACCATAATATAGGCGATAAATGTGATTCACATCATATTGTGGAGGCCATAGTCCACACATATTCACAATCGATTCATTTCAATTTTATATTCAATTATGAGGAATTTATGAATAATTTTTTTGAAATTTATATAAATTAATTTTATAATATATATAAAATAAATAATTTTTTAAAAATAATAAAAATTTATAATATTATTACATGAAATATTAAAAAGAAATTCTATGTGGAGTGTATAACTCACATCGAAAACATTGATTTTCCTTCAAAACAGCCTTGGAAATGAATTTCATATGATAATTAAAGAAGGAAAAGAGAACAGATTCTTGAGATACCTTTATAATTGAATTATATCTGAATATTTTTTTGATAATAATGTATTTACCATGAATGGGTGGGAGTGAATGATTATATAAATGAAGGACAAGGTATTTTCCCTGAAAAAGAATGTTATGTATGGGGAATGAATGGAATAACATTAATGTTATATGATTTAGGTGAGGGGAGGTCGGTAATACAAGAATAGAAGTCTTTAAAAAAATAATTAATTCTAAAAGGGTTATAACTGATTTCAACTTACGAAAATTCATTCCATATTAGATTACAATCTTAAACACCAATTATAATTAATTAAATATTAATCATGGTAATTAAATAATTACCAAAAATACAAGTATACCATTATTACTAATTATAAGAATGATTACTAAAATGTTTGGATCCACATAACCTAACTAATATCATAAATCTTATAAAATATGTTTTTCTCTTTTACACTCAAAATACATAAAAATTATTTTACAAATAAATGAGTTAGGTCAAACTTGAAACTAATGTGTAAGATAATTTTTTAATGGTTATTAATTTTTATAAAATTAATTGATTTATTATTTAAATAATTAATATATTGTAAAATCAAAATCAACCCTTCAAAATTTATTCCAAAATATTAATTAATTAAAAAAGATATATACTATTTAATTTTTTAAGTGACAATTTACATTAGTTCTAAAAGTTTTTATGATAGGTTTTATATGATTAAATAATATTTTAAAATATATAATATGATTCATTAATTTTAAATTTTATCACATAAATGGTCTTATAACCATATATGTCATTATTATATTTTCATAAAGTTATGAAAAATTATAATTTTCATTAAAACAAAATTTTATAATAAAAATAAATATTTTCTTAAAACTGATCAAAAATTTATACAAATGAAATTTGGATATTATTAATTAAAATAATAATTTTAATTTAATTTAATTATATTCCTAAATATTTAATATTTTAGTATTTATATAAAATATGAAATATAAATATAAATCGATTTTATTTAAAAAAGGGGCTTCTTTAACATTATGTGTTTCAAATTTTATTCCATAATAAATAAAAATTTTAATTAATTTTTATATTACATAATTTATATATATATATATATAATATGTCATCATAATGATATTTCAATGATACTTATTTTAATTTAATAAAGTATGATGGCCTTCGTTTTAGTGTGTGTAAAGAAATATATAACACTCAAATTTATTTAATAGAAAAAAATATATATAATTTTAGGATGTTATGATACATATGAAATATAAATGTGTATGTTTTTATGTAAATATGAATGTTTTATGTTTATGTATGTGTGTGTGTCAATATATTGCAAATATATTGTATATAAGGGTATTCTTATAAATTTTTCATTATCATAAAATATATTATATATACATATTTACAATAAATATATATAAATACATTTTGAGAAATTTATATCTAAATATAAAATATATTTTATATTTCATAAATATATATGTAAATATTTAGACGTACAAATTTATACTTATTTCTATAAAGAAACTTATATATAATTATATGATATATAATTTTAAATATATTCATAAAAATTAGGTAAATATACATTAATATATGACGAAATATATAGATAATAATTAATTAGGTGTATATATTTATATAAATTGATATTTCATAAAATATTAAATAAATAAGGATGTTGCAGTGGAAAAGATGTCTGATGATCAAGGAAGCAGGTCAGTTGTCTGAATCCTGATATTAGTTTGGCTGAATAGGGTGCCAAAAGCATTGATAATGTGAGTGCAAAGAATTGAAAAAATGGTGGAGGTACTAATAAGTTATGGGGTGGGTTCTCGAGAATAATAGTACTGATAATGAGATGTTGGAGTGTTGATAAATGTGTTTTGTTGAATGAAAAAAATTATAAATAAATTTTTTTGGAATATATCATAGATTTATTGACACTAATAAAGGAACAATTTATCATTATTTTTTCAGCAGTTTTAAAAGTTTTGGGAATTTAAGGGACATTATCCTACAAACAGTTTTATACAGCATTCAATTGCTATTCTGAGCACTGGTAAAAGTGGTTTTTTAGTATATTCAATAATAATTACTATTTATTTATGATTACCAAAAATTTCTAATGTATATATTTTTTTAAATTCAAATATTCATCTAATAGTAATATAATTTTATATAATTTTATCATCTAATGATAATAATTTCCATTCATATGGTCATGTAAAAATAACTTTTCAGTGATATGGTCTAAAATAATCACTCAAAAACTTCTATAAAAATCACTCACCTTAATTATATAGTTCACTTATAATTTTTTGTATACTATGGAAAAAAATGGGCTTATTCCGGATAGTTTTATTTAAATTTAGTATGATCGCATAGCCTCTATACTAATAGCATACTATAATCCATCAAATTTGCCAATATTATTCTTAAGGATTATATATTTTTCATTGTTATTTTTATTTATAGTCATTACTGTTCAATGTATATATTTCATTTGTTTTTCTCATTAATGAAATATTAAATAATGTTTATGTTGTCATGTTCTATAACACCACTACATGGGGACCAAAATATAGAGACCTGGGTGGGATTACAAAATGCCTCAAGTGCTCCCCCTCACCATGAGAGTAAAAAATGGTACTTAGTTATAAAATAAACCATTTGTGAAACAATATTCATTCAAAAGAAAAAAAATAAAAAAATGATGATTAATGAATATTGTTTAAAAAATATTATTTAAAACCACTTGTAAATTTAAATTTGTTAGTTGAATGATTTTGAATTTTAAAAAACCAACATTTAAATAAATCAAATTAATCTACATACTAAAATAATAAAATAATTTGGCTCAAACCCAATTCTACCAACTCATATACCGTGTCTCTAAAATGGATCTAAAAATCATCAGTCATAAGGAGAAATGTTTTCCCTTTTAGATCATCATTGAAAATAAAGTACAAATATACACAATATTTTTATGTTAGTGATATAAATTAACTCCTTAGTATTTTCTTAATGACACTAAATTATATCAATATATGAAAATTTTGAATAACGTAATAATAATAAATAACAAATCACCTTTATTTATATCAAAATAAATAAATTATCAATACATTTTAATAAACCATGACATGCATAATAAAAATATCCCATCATTTCATAAACATCTAATATTTATTGAAGTCATAATGTCAAATCCTTGATATGAAAATCATCTTTATTCCCAAAAACATAATTTAAGATCAACACTATGTTATTTCTAGGTTTTGTAAGAAACTCCATCTTTACTAAAATCACCATCCCCTGATAAACAACCGTACCAAAAAAAGAATGATTTATATGTCAAATATAGTTAATTATTTATTCAAACATACACAAACTAGTTACCTAGTGTAATCTATCTTTCACCGCGTTTTAATCAAATAATTTTACATTATATCCTAATTTGTGAACCAAGTCATCATCCATTCACATGATCACACCAAATCATCCACTTTACTATGATAGAGAGTGAGGGTGTGCATATAAATCTTGTTAACCTAATTGTTACTCTCAATAAGGATTTCATTTTGACATCTCTCTTTACTATAGATCAATCTCAATGATTTTAAAATATTTTTCCCAACATTTATTTTTCATGTACATATTAACAACAAATTAATTTAATAATAAGTTATATAGAAAAATTTTGAAAGGATCCAATAATACCCCTTGGTATTTAGAAAATAATATTTCCAATCAATTTTCATTTAAATAAAAAACATGATTTCTATAAAATACAAAAATTTCAATAATCTAAAAATCAAAATCAATAAACAAAATAAAAATTAATCATCCAACATCAATGAAATTAACTGAGTACACCTTCTTATATGAGTTTACACGATATTTTAATAAGTTTTAATCTAATTATATTGAAAATATAAACCATCATATCATATAATTAAAATCTTGAATAATTTATAGTTTATATACCATGTGAACATGACCTCCATTAAAAGAATCATTCTATGGACTCTTCACATTTACATCAACCCTAATTATACTTGGAACAACATATTAAATTTTTTATGACCCCCATTTAAGTCTATTTATTAGAGTACATATCACTAATTTTGATTCATGACCCCCATTCCATTTAGTACTTCCCCATGTGTAACTCATCTAAATGAGTTTTAAAAGGAAATATGTTGAATATTGAAAATCCAAAATTATCACAACTCTTATTTAATTATAAATGAACCAATTCAAAAATCTATAAAATGTTTCATTAAAACCTTAAAATACATAATTAAAAAATTAAAGTATTGTTAAATTTCTAGCTTTATTCAATACAGTGGAGAGAATATTCATCACATTATTTAGGTATTTTACTATATAAAAATATTATAACAAGCCTTTATATGTTTTCCAAATCCCTAACCATAAAATGGTTCTCATCAAAATTACTATAATCCATAAAAATATTTAGGTTTGTTAATGAAGAAATGATGAATAACTATTATGTCTGATGATCCTCTATTCATAAACCATTCCATTTATTTCATTCATAAATTCATCCTTAAAACACCTTTAATATGTTGGTAAACATCTTATCCTTGTCTTATGTACAATAAACCAAGTGTGGATTAATATAATGTGTTGAAAACATCTCTATTATTTAATCTAATTCAAACAATATAGAAATTCTTCCCAAAGTAAACTCTTACATTGAAGTTATCTAATTTAAATATATATATTTATATTGAATAATTATAAATCTATATTATATAAGAGAAAATTAAATATCATTTTAAAATCAATGAAAATAATTTTCAATTAAATATTAATCAGTAATCAAATTTTTCTATGAATATTACACCTCAAAAAAGAACTAAAATCATTCTTCAAACATTATATAATAATATAAACATTGATTTAACAATTCTCCCCATAATTGAAAATTTTATTCATAAAAATTAAATGGGAATATTTATAATTTGAAAATTTATAATCACTTATTCCATATAAACGAGTCTTTCTCTCATGTTTCATCATCCACCATCCATTCTTCCATAATAATCACACCGATTGAATATTCCATCCCTATAGAATATTTTTTCCATAATCCATAATTTGAATTAGTGATTACACAAAGAAAAAATATGGTTATGAATAAACCATATTATAATTTAGATAAATATTTCATATGGTAAATACTATTAAAATTTTTATATTTAGAAAACATCATTAATTTCAGCATAACATTTTACCAATAGGAACCAATACAATACTTCACTAATTCTTTTAATGATACCAAAAGTGTTATATAATATAGAATCAATTTTACTTATTTTCATAACCACAAGTTCCATAATCATAGAGTAACTTTTAATAATACACTATCACAATAAAAATTAAGGGAAACCCTTGATAATCAAAATAAGACATTAGATAACACTAAGATGAACCCATTAAATTTTGAATCAATATAACACAATGATCAATCTATTTGGATAAAATTGGACCAACATGTGTCATATATATGGTTTTAGTCATATATATTAGTGTTTTACTTGGTCAAAAATTAAATACATTTAATTTCTCATATAGATCATTGATTTATAATTATTTATATACATAAAATCAACAAATGATAGCGTATATTTCATATAATTCACAAATTTTAACACATTTCATTAATAAAATAATCACAATAATTAAACAAAAATGTTTAATATATCCATTTCTGTTAGAATGGTAGATCATAAACTTCCTTGACTACATCTCTATTATATTTATAGTCATTTACATGACCTATATTTAAACAAGGTATATAAATATGAGATAATTTTTTTCAAAACACTATTATTTATAAAAATATTCGTAACATAAATATTTTTATTCTCTTCTACTAAATATATTTCTTAAATAGGTATGAAATTACATTATTTCATGAGTTGGTCAATTAGTATACAAACACTATCGTACATCAGTGAGTATCCTCGAAACCCAGACAATAAATAAATCAAAATATCATTAAAATCTAATAATGAAAAATTAAATTTATATTGGAAATTTATTAGTATTCAATGAACAAAATTTAAATACTGATAAATCAAACATTGAGAAATAAAATATTTAACATCTTTTTTTGTTCCCAACCAACAAAATTAATTTTGATGTTATGACAAATCTAGGTAGGTATATTGTTCATCCCTTGAATCTAGTAATGAAATGATTTAATATTTAATTGTTAAATTCAATAAAACAACTATATTCACTGAAAAACTGAGCATCGAGTCTGGTGAAACCAAATATCCCTCGATGATATGGTCTGAATTTATAAAATTACACATCTTCCATCATTCATCATCAAATAACTAATTCTATTTCACATGGTCTATTAATAAACATTTCACATTAAATCATAAAAAAATACACCATCTATAATTTCATCCTCCCCCATGTGAAATACCACTGATAATACTATTAATTATCATTGTTCTTATCTACCCACATTTATTTATTCATAGTCTTAATATTCAATAAATTTTTAATGTTATTTTTATTGCAGGTTTTGTATCAAATCTCAAAATAAAATGTTCCCAGAAACTCAACCCAAACACACTGAATAAAGTAAATAAATTTTTATGAGAAGTTGTACCTAAAACTATTTTCATATGTATATACTTTATATATCTTAATATAACTATAATTCAACTAACATTCCAAATCATGATCTATATAATAAAATTAAAAGTCATGTTTAGAGTAATTTTACTCATAGGGTATAAATATCCTAAACCTAAATATTATATCTATACTCACATGCATCAAAGAATGTTATAGTTCAAATTCAAATGCATCATTTTACCCTTTATAAATGTCTAATAATATTGGAAGAATTAATAGTTGAGTAAATTGAATTCACTTGTTAAATTCTTAAAATACCTAATGTAACATCTCATTCAAATCATTTTTTCCTCCTTTTGAGTCAATGTTATCATGGGGGAAGCAATTTTTTTAAAAATAATAAATTAATATGTGATTAAATGATACCAAATAAAGAAAACTATCTGTTTAAAATATTTCACTGGGTATTTAAAAATATATTATCATTTATTCCTTTTCAAGATCAAATGTATCTTTTTTAGAAACAATATACCCAAAAAAATTCACTACTTAAATCCATAACTGATATAATTAAATAGTTAGGTACAACATGACATTATATATTATTTATAAAATAATATTCTCATACACCCCATGATCTGACCATAGTGTTGAATATATAATGATGTTGTCAAAAAATGTGATGAAAATTATTTCAGCTACTTAAATAATATTCAGTTCATCAATTCCATAATCACTACAAGTGCAATGGTAAAAATAAAAACACATAAATAAATTCATAACATACATATCAACTTCAAAAAATAAATTTTAAGATATATTTATTAATTACCTATAACTAATGATATCCAAACAGAAAGTATGTATTGCAAAATCAATGGAAGAACCATTAAATATATGAAAATCATTCAATTCGGGTAAGTTATTTTTTTTTCACCAACACCAAATTTGGTTTTTTGGAGTTATTATATAATTAATAATTATCATTATATTTTTTGAAAAATTAAAATTTCACAACCAAATGGGAAAATAGTCAGATTAATGAATCCTTTCTTCTCAAGAACATCTATATACAAAATTATTCTAAAATGTATCCTATTATCATCTGTGAAAATAGTGATAAAATTTGACTCATAAAAAACACTAGGAAAATGAAAAATTATACATATCTTGCTGATGATAATCTATAAAATCATATAATGAATATATTTTTACGTTAAAGAACCACAACTGGAAATGAATTATTAAACTATCGTTTCATTAAGCATTGATTTTTTTCCCAATATTAATGATAGAACCCCATACATAATTAACCAATGTAACATCATTAAATTTATCATTATATAACAGAATTATTAAAATTTTTAATGTTCCATCGGGTTACATAAAGGGAACTATTAAACTAAACAACATTAATTGAGTATGTTAGTTTTTTAACTGACCATTTTTCATAATAAAAACATGTATTTCCAGCTCAAGGACTACAAAAACTCACTATATTTTCATATTTATAATCATAATTGAGTGGGATGAATACCTAAATAATTCATCATTACTTTCAACCAATTTAGTACTTATTTTCCATATAGAAATCATTAACACCTCATAAAACACCAATTTATTACCCCAATCATATAATTATGAATCAATGTAATTTTTCAATTTAAAATAAGTTATAAATAATTTCTAACGATATAAAAATAATACCAAATATCACATTGGTACCATTATTAATCTCAACATCCACTAACACCTACATAGTTATGAATAGTATTCCTTAAGACATTTTAGGTACAATAACATCATCCAAATGTTGCTACCCCACTCTTCTAGTAGTCCCAATCATATTTTGTATCATCCAATCATTTTATATCATTGATCCATATATTTGTTTGGATATAACACCACCACTATTTAGTCATAATTTCATATAATACATCCTCATGTGACCCAAATTCCCACAATAGAGTAATTGAAAAATTTGGAAGAATTTTTTTTTATTTTAGATAACTCACTTTTACAACACCAGAATCACTCTCGTGAAATCCCCCATTAAGACAATTGATAATATTCACATACTGATATTTATACAAATTATTTCTTCTTATTCTGACTAAATAATAAATTTGACTTTTTAAATAGATGGGTAAGAAAATAATTAATCTTTTTGGATCATCTATGGAATACCTTATCCTGAAAACTATGCTAAATACCATTTCATAAGTATCAATTGTTTTTAAAAAAGATACATGATCATTTATTTTTCCAGGTTCATACCTCCTTCATCCTTTCCTTTATGATACATTTTTCTTCATGATTAATTCGACCACACTGAGATGGAAGTGAATTAAAGATAATGATTTATTAATAATGAAAAATGTTTCCCCCCTTTTACCTCTAATATTATCCCGTGAATGGAACTCTCACATTTCCTCACCTTGGTTTTTCATGTTAGTAGTTAATGAAGGAATGAAAAATAATAAGGCATTCTGGAGATTCATATCAGGTTATTACTCTTATTTTTATGAGTACAAACCTAGTGTATGGTGTTTTTTATTCCACCCAAACACAAAAATCTTATTGTATGGTCCATTAAAAGATTGTAGATGGATATATACTTGAAAATATTGATCTAGAAACCACCTAGTTACATGAATGAAAAAATTCATTATTTTCTAGGCACTATAAAAAACTATAAATTCCACTAATATTAATATGTTTTTCAATATCCATGTCGTATATATCCTTTTATAGATGAAGACACATACATATAGTTTTTTGAAAGTAGATGAAAAGTGTCATTTTTTGGTAAGGGCAATATAAACAATTATAAGCTTTCTTATATAAATGATATTATTAATGTTTTGTTAATGATTTATTATTCTAATTTTATAGAAAACAAGGAATTCTCATCAGGAGATCCAATCTAAAAATTTATACCCTCATAGTTTATCTCAGGGGAGGGTATGCATTTTTTGAAGAACAAATAATGGAGGAAAAATTCAACATCTAAGAGCTGAGTCTTCAAGCAATAGAGAGGTGGCCCCTCCATACCCTCCATCTAGACATGAAAAATGGAATAGATATCAGAATGGAAAAAAGGGAAATAGATTTCAGAAGAATCGAGAATCTTAGCTGAGAGGATTGTAAGATATCTATTTTATTTATTTAAGTTAACTATTTTCTTAATACAATTTCAGTCATTACAGAAATGTTCAATTAATTAATATAGGACTCTCTTGAGGAGAATAGTTCATATAGGACATTTATAGCTGCTGGGAGGTAAGATATTTTACCAGTAGCATTGGGAAAGCCCAAACATCCTAGTCATCTATGAGGATAAACGACAGGATTATCGGTAAGAAAAGTGCTGACACGTTCTTCAACGTCTAACATTTAGGAGGTTTATAAAAAAAATATAATCCTCGGAGGCTGAAATTCATAATATTAATGATATGATGGAAGAAGAAATTAGAGAGTCTATACAGTCTATGTTTGCATACATGCAAAGACAATTTCAGACTGCAGCTCCGACTCCTCCACCTCCCCCTAAAGACACCATTATTTATCCTCCACCTCCGCCGGTAGCTCACACTCCCCCACCTCCGCATGCAGACCCCATTTTTTGTCATACTCCTCCACGACATCTTCCTACTTATTGCGAGTTGTATGTTGATGTTCCTCAACGTCATATAGTTATATATGGGTTGGTATATTGTATAGGAGATAGAGTTAATCATCAACAATTAGAGGTGGAGAATCAGAGGGTCACTATACATGATATTATAGATAGATCAGCTTGGGTACCATTACCTACTGATGAGGTGACGACAATTGGACATAGTATCGACCATTTTTTAATTTGGCCATCCAGACGTCTTCGACTAATTACCATATAGGTATGAATGTTATATCATTTATTTTAATTTTTTATTAATTTTGTTTTATCAATTGAAAAATAATATATTTTTAAATTTATTTTTATAGGAATACTTTAATGGTAATGAAATATTGTATAGACAACAACAAAGACAAATGGCTATGACATTAGATACAGATTATAGTTTTCTTGACATATTTTCATGATATTCCAATTTATTGGCGGGTCATTATGAGTTTCCAATGGAAGCTCATGTTTGTGGATGTGAAATAAGTGTGGGGATTATGAAAACTGATATCATGGGGCTTGTTACTGGAGATATGTTGGGCATCAACGAGGTGATATTTTTTTTCCATGTATGTCTTAACACCTTTTCCTTGAATTATATTTATTAAAAATGTATACTTATGTCTGTTTTGTATTAGGTATATTTATAAAATTTTTGAGAGCAATGAGGTGACAGATGTATATGGATTCATGGACCCGCAACTGATTTCTGCTGAAGCATGTGCATTGGATGAGGAACAATGAATGCATTATAATGATGAATGAATTTAAAATAATATAGTCACATAAAGTTGGATGATGCCTTTTTGTGAGAGGTATGAAACACATCTCTCTCAAAGAATTAATTATCTTTTAACAGAAAAAATCACTAATGGTAAATTTCCTTTTATCAGTGATCATTGGATGTTAGGGGTTTTTTCCCAAGGGAGAAAGCACTGTATTGGATATGCTCTGTCCATGATGATTTGTGGGAATGTTTTATGAATATATTGGAAAAGTATTTTTCAATTTCTCAATAGTTTTATATATTAATATTAATTTTAAATTTACACCATTCGTATTATTTTATAACGGGGCATGGGACTACTTTTGATAAAACACAAAAAAGGAGTGAAAAATCAAATATGTAAATCAAAGGTAAATATCCATTTATAATTTTTAATTTTTAATTTTTTACATATAAATAATATATTAAATTTACAGTCATTCAAATAAAATTTTAATGAACAACAAAGTTTCATCGAATGCAGATATTATATGTTAAGATTTATGTATGAAATGATAACAACTAGGACAGTTGAGAATTTTTACATGGTAAGATTTGATCTTAAACATTTCCATAATATTTTAATTTGATTTATTCATTATACACGTTAACTGCTATCCTTTTCATTTGTAGTTTTTTGATGAACCTCAACCCTATACTGTTGAAGACATCAAACACTTACAAGTGGAGTGGTCAAATTATTTTACAGGTTTGATTTAATTTTAGTTGTTTGTAATGTAAAATGTAATTTTGAATATTGTCATTGTAATTGTGTATTTGGTAATCATTTAGGTTGGATTTAATTTTTTTATTGTTGACCTGGTATGTTTTGAATGGTATATATGTGAATGTTTAATTTTTCTCTACTTCTTGTTTTGTTCTACTTATGATGGTTTTTTGGTGTGTATTCTGGTATAGGGGGAGGGGATCCAAGGGTGTGGGGGTGTTCAGTGGGGTTGGGGTGTCTAGGGGTCTGGGAGGGCTGTCTTGTGGGGTGGGGGCGTCTAGGGGGTGGGAGTGTTTCTAAGAGGGTGGAAGGGCTGTCCAGGGGAGTGGGAGGCTGTCCAGGGGGTGTCCAGGGGTGGGGGTGTCTCGTGGGGTGAGGGGGTTTCCAGGGTCGTGGGGCCATCCAGTGGGGGGGTCCAAGGTGTCCATGGGGATGGGGGGCAGTCAAGGGGTTTGGTGGGGACTGTCTAGTGGGTTGAGGGGGTTCTGGTCTGTTTTTGTTACTTTTTGTTCTGTTTCAAGGGTGTGGGAGGGATGTCCAGGGATGTGGGAGTGCTTTCCCGGGGGTGGGGGTCTACAAGAAGGTGGGGGGATGTCCAGGGGGTGTTGGTGATGTCAAGTGGTGTGGGGGAGTGTCTAAGGGTGTGGTGGGGGTAGTCTAGTGGGGTGAGGGGGTTCAGGTTTATTTTTTGGTAACTTTTTGGTCCGATTTAGATGTATGAGAGGGTTGTCCAGGGGTTTGGAAGTGTTTTACAGGGGTTGGGGGGTATACATGTGGGTGGGGGGGGGGGGGGGGTTGTCCCGGAGTTTTTGGGGCTGTCCAGGGGGTTGGGGGCAGTCTAGGGGTGTGGTTTGGGCTCTAATGGGGTGGGGGAGGGCTGTCCCAGGTGTGGGGGGTTATACATGAGGGTGGGGGGTTGTACCAGGGTGTTTGGGGTTGTCCAGGGGGTCAGGGGGAAGTCCAGGTGTGTGGTGTTGTCTGTCAAGAGGGGTGAGGGGGTGCTGTTCAGGAGGGTGGGGGGGGGGGGGGGGTTGTCCCTGGGTGTTCAAGGATGTGCAGGTGGTGGGGGTGGGGGGGGGGTGTCCAGTGTGGGGGGGGGGGGGGTCCAGGGTGTCTAGGGGGGATGGGGGGGGGGGCAGTCCAGGGGTGTGGTGGGGGATGTCTAGTGGGTTTATGGGGTTTTGGTCTATTTTTGTAAGTTTATGGTCTGTTTTAGGGGTTTGGGAGGGCTATCCAGCGGTGTAAAAGTGATGTCCAGGGGGTGGGGGTCAACCGGAGGGTTTGGGGTGGGGGGGGGGGGTGTCTAGGGTTGTTTCGGGCTATCTAGCTGGTCGAGGGTTAGTCCAGTGGTGTGGTGGGGGATCTAATGGGGTGGGGGAGGGATATCCAAGGTGTGGGGGGATATAAATTAGTGGGGGGGTGTCTTCGGGTGTTTGGGGCTGTCCAGGGGGTCGGGGGGCAGTCCAAGGGTGTGATGGGGGCTGTAAAGTGGGGTGAGGGGGTGAGGGGATGCTGTTCAGTAGGGTGGGGGTTGTCCCGGGGTGTTTGGGGATGTCCAAGGGGTCGGGGGCAGTCCAGTGGTGTGGTGGGGCGCCAATGGGGTGGGGGAGGGCTGTCCAGGGTGTGGGGGGGGGGGGGGGGTTTACATGAGGGTGGGGTGGTTGTCCCAG
Source organism: Viscum album (assembly GCA_963277665.1). NCBI lineage: Eukaryota > Viridiplantae > Streptophyta > Magnoliopsida > Santalales > Viscaceae > Viscum > Viscum album. The sequence goes on from OY728137.1 coordinate 1,668,261,987, forward strand.
GGTGTTTGAGGATGTCCAGTGGGTCTGGCGGTAGTCTATGGGTGTGGTGGGTGATCAAATGGGGTGGGGGCGGGCTGTCCAGGGTGTGGGGGGTATACTTGAGGGTGGGGGGTTGTCCCGGGGTGTTTGGGGGTTGTTGAGGGGGCAGGGTGCAGTCCAGGGGTGTGATGGGGGCTGTCAAGGGGGTAAGTTTTATATGTTATCAATTTAAATGTTAAATTGTCTTTATTTCTTGTTTTTATCTCTTTTGATTTTGTGGTATGAATTCTTGATTTGGTTTCTGGTTGTTTTTGGGGGATAGCGGAGGACTGCATTGGATTTTTTTTTAAAAAAAATTCTTCAACGTCGTTTATTTTATAACCGACGTGATAAAGAAATTGGGAAGGGTTTATCAAGTTGGATTTTTTAATAAACGACGTGATAAACACCTGTGGCGTGGTTTATCACGCTGGTTATTTAATATCCGACATGATAAAAGGCCTAGGAAATGGTTTATCATGTCGGTTATTAAATAACCGATGTGATAACCCCCCCCCCCCCCCCCGGATTGGATTAGCGCATCAGTTATTATATAATTGACGTGATAATCCATTTATCAAGGGTTTATCACATTGGTTATTTAATAACTGCCATGATAAAATCCACCGCATGTGTTTATCAGATTGGTTATATAATAACCGGCCTGATAAACACCCCCCGATTTGTCCCTACGATTATATAATATCCGACGTTATAAACCCCCTAGTTTTTGCACATCGATTATTAATTAACCGACCTGATAAACACCAAGATGTTATGTTTTTTACATTGGTTTTTAAAAAACTAATGTAAAAACTTTATTTATAAGATCGTCCGTATTAAATTCGGATAAAAACCGATTTAAAAAATGAAAAATAACCGATGTAAATAACGTTTTCTGCACTAGATAATGTGGAAGGTCATACCATAATTGGGTTTTTAGTGTTTTGACATGTTTGAGACACCCTTTGGGTGTGCCCTTGCTTGACCATCATAAATTTTATCCTTCCAATAATATTTGGTTGTAATTAAATGAGGTTTTTATAATGGCATGTACCATGAATGATCACCAGTTGACGTGCATATGGTAAGTTCTTAAAATGAATATTAAATGTGAAATGTGGAATGAAAATTATACTATGTATATATCTTTTAATTATTTAAGGGGATTTAAAAAAGGTTACATGTCTGTAGAACAACATCTATGTTGATGGAAGGTAGTACAGTGAACCTTAATAAATGAACATTTTTTGACGGTTAACTATGACATAATTAAATGGTTGAAACACTACTTGGCCAATCCACACTAATGGAAGACAAGGATTGGACCAATAAATAAATGGTTTCAACTCTAATTGCCCTATAAACACTAATTGATGGCTATAATTCAACCAAATGAATTATTACATAATTTAATTATCAAATAGGAATGGACTAACTCAAGATCGCCTTGTATTTTGAGAGGAGAATAACATGGTTCACGAGAACCCCATTCTGATTCAAGGATGTTGTTTTCTTATGTTAATACCCCCCATGATTGTAGTTCTAGTATATTCCTTGTATTCTTGGTGTACTACCGTAGGGTACACTTTAATTATTATAGGAAACCTTGGATATACTCATTGGATCAAGCATTAAAAAGTAGGTGCCTTGGATACACTCTTTATACCCAGTCCTTGCTTACCCCATTTTACCTTGGATGCACCATGTTGGATCAGTAGGAACCTTATTATAGAATTCCTTGTTTTACACTCCTAGGATTACAATTATACCCACTTAGCAAGATTCAGATAATAATAAGTTAGGTTTCCATGAGTTTATTATACCTTGGTTATTACCCTAGAACACCCTCACTAAATATCATTTCCAGGTTCCTTGATATGTCTTGAGACCTTCACTACATATTCTATCACGAGTTGATTTAAGTGTAATATATGTCTCATGATATATATTAAAAATAAATAGTAATTAATTAATTAATGATCTGGTTATATGTCAACACACTAGATGAGGGAAGATGAGAGTAAATTTTTATTTAGTTACATTGTAATATTTTCTTTATATGATATATGCATGCCAACAGATTTCTATATTCCATTACATGGGTCGGATGTTATGTACAATGTTACTGGTGTCCCACTGAGATTTATCTCACACCCTCTCTATGTGCCATTTGGTACCTGAAGTAGATTACATGGATGCAGGTATTGAAAAATGGATGCATACAATAACCAACTCATGATTGTGTGATAATATAATAGAGCATTGTAGCATATGAAAGTGTTGGATCTCGGGATTCATGATGTAGTATTGGTTTTCATTTACCTTGTCGAACATTTAGGTATATTGTGTTTGTATCCATGATTTCCCATTTTTTAGGGACTTGAAATTTCAACATTATTGGTCAGTTGGTACAATTATGTTTGTTCTCTCTTATATATGGCATCATTTTTAATGCACTATTTATTTATATTGCATCCGCTATTTACGATTACTTCATATTGGTTTTTTTGTGTGAAACTTTTCTAATTAAGGCAAAGACTTCCAATGGACCCACCATATATCCTCACATCAAGTTGGAAACCTCTTCTAATCGGGAAGACGCACATGAGTCCATGTTGCCCCTGGGATCAGGGAACCTATTAAGTAGAATCCAGATCCAGGTGGTCACACTAACATAATCTCTCATCAACCATTCTGTATACCTCAAAAGGAAAATTATGAATATATTTTCATACTTAATAATTTCCATATGATCAATCTTCAATTTTAGGTAAACCATTACATATTTATTTTTATATATTTTTGCTCAATTTCAGTACCCCTACATATCATAATTCATCCAATATGTTATAAATTTTAAATATCCCCTCTCAACAACATTACATATCAAAAATTATGCATTCACTAGAGAACCATTGTGAATTTACTGTAGAAACATTCCATTTTAATTTCTGTTTATGCCTTCTCAAATCTCTAACAACATGTAACCTATAATTTCCACAACATTTTTCTAGTATTTCTCAATCAATAATTAAACATACCTTAGATTACTTTAGAGTGAAATAAAATGATTTTCAAGAATAACCATGATAATTGACTTTAGAGTGAAATAAAATGATTTTCAAGAATAACCATGATAATTGAATGATATATATAGAATATAAATACTACTAAAATTATATCAGTCAATCATTCACTACTACACCATCATTGTCCCCAAATTTAATGAATTTCCATGTATCTGTATTTTTCATTTTTATTCACAATATGACAATACATTAGATGATACTTCACAATAATAACACATATCTTATATTCTTATTTTGACCAGGAATAAGATTCATAAATACCATGTTGAGATATAGCATCCATCACTCATTATACACCATGTAACTCTTCTCAATACATCAAATTCATCAAAAATAATTAAACTAGTACTTCACGTGGAAACTCATGAATATTCCTCTATGATATCTCATATATCATTTCAACTCTATGGTAGATAAGTATTTTCCATATAAAGTTGGAAGAACCTAATCCTTTACCAATATATGAATGGATATCTAATAATATAATGGAAATTTCAGTTACATATTCCCCTTTATTTGAAAAAATAATTTATCATAATCCAACATGAGGTAACAACATTATTAAAAATTAAATATGTGATTTAATCCTCTTATAATTAGCACATAATGACATAATTCTTGGGAACATATTTCAATATACTTGTTAACATGTTTGGGTACATAAACCTCCTTCAAATACATTCATCTTAAAACCATGATAACATTATTTTTATTAACCTGATTCTTATTGAAAATTAATAAAATTCTTCACCATGTGGGTTCAATAATATTACGCATTGTGTATGTCATAAATTCCAATATATAAAATACTTTTCAATATAATAATTTAATTTATTTCCCAATAAAATTTAATTCAAATATAAACAAATAATATTGGGGGATGGTGGTATAAATTCACTAAATTAAATGTTCCTATATTTTCTTAGATATTAGTCTACATGACCGATGCTTGGTATAAAAAATTATAATATTACAAACCAAAAACAATATTTTCCACAATCAAACCGAAACATAATGACATCTTAGAATATTGACATTTGGGATTCTAAAATATAATTTTGGGATCATCCATTTTTTAAATATATTTTGATGATATTTTCATACTGAATTAATACTCTCATATTAAAAAAATAAAATTAAATCCTTCAAATCGAATAGGTTGTTTGGTTTTATAAATAACCCCACGAACATATTAATTTATCTTTATTTCCATATCATTTATCTATCCAATTCCCCCCAATGAAATTATAAATTTTTCCCAAAAAGAAGGATGAGAATATATTAAAACACTCTGTGTCAATGATAGATTCCAATCACATTATATATTTCATGATATGGAGGAAATATTATCTTCAAAGAACAACCCAATCTTCTCTCCCTCAATGGACACACATTAGATTCACTTTATCATGGTTGATATATTTTTCAAAATATGCTTCATGATACTAAATGATTTGATCCCTACATGATGGTGAATTCTATATGTTTTTTAACTATTATTATATCTTTCAAGTTTTTAGTTCACCCCTTTATCATGTATCACTTTTTATTCCCTATATAATAATAAAAAAAAATATGGGAATAATGTGCAACTCATATTCTCTACAGTGAGAAAAAAATGTTTTCCTTTTATTCTAAACCAAGAAAATAATTTACATCCAAATCCATTTTATTAATAACTCTCCGTGCTTCATACTATATATTACCAGTTAACTATCCTTTGTAGTATAATATTGTTGTTTTTTCAAACATTCTTTATATGTAAAATCTTCTATTTATAGCATCCATCAAAAAACAAGTGTATTTTAGGTCTATCTACATTATCATTGGAATCTCATATAGACATGGTAGGAAAATCATAAAATCCATTGACAAATGACCAAGTCACATACAACTAACACATAGCACCTCATGATATATCTAGTTATTGTTTTTGAAAAACACATGTGAAATTAATTTTTTTCATGTAAAATTACATTTTTAAGATTGTCACATAATTTATTATAATATTAAATTCATTTGTTCCCCAGTTAAAATTTACTTGGATAAATGAAAATATATTCTCTATAAATATGTAATGCATGCATGGATCATGCATATGGTTTCTCAGAAATATCTTCCACCAAACATGTCTTATTCATTATTTGATGGATTGATTCTACGTTCTTCCTTCAGAATGAAACCATTAATAATAACATGCTTGGATTTTTTCTGAAAATTTCATGGAGTTTCCTTTTATACCAAAAATAAATATTATTATTCTCCTTGGTGTAAAATACTTTATAATCTACTTGGAAAAAAATTTCAGGTTTATTATATTTCTTATATTAAAAGGATACTCACCTCCTTTAAAAGTTTTTTCTTTTAAAATATTTTTTAGTTCAATTAATTATATGCTTTCGAAACATTATTGGTCAATTTAGGTTGTGTTGATTTTATATTGTTAATACTTTTATTCCCAATTCCGTAGATATTCCATAAATATTAATATCTATTTAGGATGGATATATTTTTCATTTATTTTATATAATTTTTGGGAAAAATTCATCACGACCCCACTTATTGTGTGATTTTTTCTCTAAAAATATTCAAATATTATACCAATAGTAAATATCTTTTTACCTAAATATTTTATAATAGTTTCCAAAAAAATTGTTCTTATCTTTTGGAAATTAATTATTTTAGATTTTCTTCTTAGATGATTTTGATTCATTTCATCCTCTACAGGTTATTTTTTATAAATTTATTCTCATTAACTTTCTCAAATCCACTGTATATGTAATGGTGGGTTCCTCATAAATTTTTTTCATCCAAATCATTAATTTTTTCTTCTTTCATAACATCCATTATGTAGGAAAATAGAATTAAAATAATCATAATTTTTTATTATTGATAATTTTTTTAATCATTAAATTGAATGATAATTTTGTAATATAAAACTATTATTCCTAAAATATTTTGGTGTTTTTTAAAATTATCCTCCTTAGAACCATTAGTTTGAGAAATTATTATTTTTGAATGTAGTGAAAATCTAACTCATGCTGCCTCAATGTCTGATAAATTGAATTTTGTCTCTAGAAACATCATTTGAAAGATATAATTCACATCCTTAGTTGACTAAACATTTTATTCAAGAATAATTCATGTTTTATTAGTACTATCATCATTCATGTGGTATCTCTTTTTCATTGAATTACCATGGTCCTTAATATTAGGTACCTGATCCCCAATTGAGCTTACTTGGTAATACATTATTCCTCCAGAGAAAGGATATCTTCCACCATGACATTTCATTGATTCCAACATATCATGGATTTTATTAAGCCAATAATTCTATAATTTGGAAGAATTTTCATCAAGATCCACAATCTTTGATCTTTTGGTTCATACTTGTTTAAAATTTCTTACACTCATAAATACCCTTTGATCCCAATCATTATCCAATTTTTCTTATTCTTCCAAAAATAGTATGATCTCCCCCCACTTGATTCTAATAACAAAAAAATAATAAAATTGATTATTTATTAGGGATAATTATATATTATTTTCATTAATGTGGGAATTGATTATTTTTATTCATCCTCATATATGTTATCTTATTGACTTGTTCTTTGATCTTATATATAGTCTTTTTGGATAATGATTGAAGTAACCAAATCAATATCTAAAAACCTTGAATATTATTAGGTAGTGTTAATTTCCATCTTCATAGTAATTGATTTAACAACCAGTTTTTATTCAATATCTAGTATAAGACTATAATTATTAGGAATATATCATGTATAAAATAAATTAACATCCTCTTTTCATAATAGGGATATTTGTTTTCTTTTTTATATCTTTTTTATTCATATTATATATAGTTTGATAATATGAAGTTCTATAATCCACAATTTATATTTATTCCCCATTTTTTAATACATTAATAATGGTAGAGAAATACTAAACCCAAAAATATTAAATGGTTGAGATTATTAAGAATACAATCAGAGGTGGAACCATATAAGTTGTATTCATTGTTGTTCCACCCATATCGGTAAAACAAGATTGACGTGAAGGGGTTCGAAAATTGATAATGAATTATTACAAATAATTTTTTTTCTATTTTTAACATTGCACCTATTTAGGGTATGAATTTCATGTTCATTACTCAACAACATTATTATTTCACATGGTTATGTAGGAAAACTAAACAACATGTCACATCCGGTTTTGATAATTTTTTTCCTCCAAATCTGATTACCATGCCTTCAGTGTGTGGTGGATGTTATCCAAGAGAAACACAAACACACATTCATTACCAAGAATGAACTCAAGAAATATATATAAATAAATATGTACTCCTCAAACTTTCTAGGATACATGCATTACAAAACTTTTCATTCTGTAGGATCTCACACCAACCAATCCTTCCACTCCATATATTAGATTTAAATGTATCCTCTATTAATTAAGATAAATGGTGTATAATCATATCTCTTAATTAAATTATGAATCATATTTTTTTAATATGAAGTAGTCCATAATCAATTACCTCTTCCACAAAATTTAATGGGTTTTCAAAAACCTAAGAACCATATGATATAAATATATTTTAGTATTGTATTCACTAATATACTTCTTTGTCAAGTAAGACCTACAAAAAGAGAAAACAATTCTATATATCTCATTTTCTTCATCAACACATAATAATTATAATCTATTACTGTGTGGTTAATGTGTTTTAATATGACAACTATAATATCATAAAAATCGACATGATATATTTTTTACAAAAATCTTAAAAAAAATTCAATTTATAAATTTTTTAGTTTTTGTATTAATTTTTTTGAAAGATTGAATCTTATACAATATAATTTATCATGTTATTATTTCACTTGTATCCATTTTTATTCTCCTTATTTTCCAATTTTTACCATTTTTCATTCACATATATATTATTTCCATATTTTTATCTATAAATATTTCCAAATCTTATACATATGGTCTCTCATTCAATCATCTATTATCCTGAAATTATCTAACCAATAATTCCCCAAAATTAATTCCATGAATATTTTTATAGACACATCCATAGAAACATCCTTAATTATTAGACTTAATAATTCAAAATCAATAATAAAGTGGTAGAAATCATATTAACTATCTTTAATCCCATAGCTATTACATTCAAGAAATATCAGCCTTGTGACACCCCAACCTAGAACCACCATCTCAGCAAGATTGAAACATTAACTAAAACATGTTTCCCTATATTCCAAATGATTCCAACTAATTATGAGTTCCTAATACATACCTTGGGAATAATATTAACTCAAATGAGATTTCTAAAATATTTAAAAAATAATCCAAACAACAATGATACTTATAGAAAAATATCATGATCTAGATGAATTCAGTCCAAAAAAAATTATTAAAAAATATAGGAAATTTGTCTGAAATTACAAGGAAGTATTATAAAGTCTATATTAATTGTGTATCATCCCAAATATACACATAAAAAATTGAAAGTAATATCCAATAGACCATAATGACCACATCGAGCATGTCTCAAAAATCACCTTATTTGAAAAAGCATCTATAAAATATTTTGCTTCCCTATATACATGTTCATTCCTCTAACTGAGTTCCTTAATGGAATGAATTCACGAAATGCATTAGGTTACAATGTTACAAGGTACATTCTTAGAATATGATTATTGATAATTAACAAAAATATAATATTTATATTGAATCAATAAATGACGACAACTATGAAGAATGTAATATATTACACCATAGATCAAATCCCAAGGATCAAATTCTCATATGGTCATTCTACCTACATATTTTGATAAAATACCCATTTAAAAAACCACACCAAGTATGAAATAACCAACGAGATCATGATGGAACCTCAGCACCAAAAGAAGCATAATATGCATTCCATTTAGTCTACGAACTAATAAAATGAACCTAATGAATGAATTTCACACCAACCATTCTACATTCCATGCCATGTACACCACACATTATGAGTTTATAATTTTTAAATAAATAGTATCTCATGGAACATATTTGAATTTGACATACAGTAAATATATCCATGTGAATGTCCATTTTAATTTCATTAACAGTAGATCTGTTATTGTTAAAAAAAATTGAGTTCCTTGTTTTGTGTGTGTGTTCAACCACATAATCCATGGCTACACTCTTATGATTCGTCCCCTACCTACTCAAAATTTTCCATAAAATGGGACATTTTATATTAGATTATATTAATGGATTCTCTTATCATTGGACAGAAGTTATAGTTCTTTAATGTATTTCCAAATACTGAAAATAAAAAGACATTCAACAAAAACATGATGAATGATTTCCACAACCCCCATACTCAAATGAAAAGAAAAGGCCAATTGAATTTCATCCCCCTAAAGTTGATCATGAGTTGGAAATATACTATTTAATATTTTATATAGGAGAATTGATCTATATTTATGAATAAATTGTGAAATAATAGTATTGAATGAAGGTGTTATACATATAACTCCATCATAATTTATCTTGTAGAAATCCCTACTATTAAAAGTGACCACATCTGTTTTGAATCTAGAAAATAATGTCTCTGTCAACCAATGTATACTATTTAATAATGGAATATAGATTACTGGGAAAAACCATATCAATATTATACATTCTAAAAATGAAGAAAAAAAATAAAAATATACTTTTTATTTGGTCTAAAAATGATAATTTCTATAACATGGCATTCATGAAAATGATTTCTCAAAAAACTGTGGTTATTATTCTTGGATACAATCAATTTTGAATGGTGAAGAATTAAATTAAAACATACACTAATACAAGGACATGTATAAGATTTGATATAATAAGGATACACATTTAACAACCTTTCTTTATCTCTATTGGACAGAAAATAAATACGAGAATAATATGTGGTTAGAAGATTCCAACTGAATTTTGTAATAATATAATCATATAAATTCTATGATATTTTTTGTAAATATCTACCCTATTAATTGGTTTAATATAGTTTATATATGAAATATTGATGATCATTTTTTCATAAACAGAACCAATCAAAACAAATATCCTAGTAATAACCTGTTTTTTCTTAAATAACATGTTTTCCATCTTTAGTTAGAAAACGTGTAATAAATCATTGATTTGATCACCATGTTAACCAAAAACACTCCTCCAACAAAAGAAATGGGTTTCCATTCCTTTTATCCATCTTATTAATACTTCCATAAAAACATTCTTCAAGATTACACTTTTTTATCTTACATAGAAAGAGGGGAACTCCTAGATATATAATAGGGAGATAACCCCTATTTATTCCATGAAATGTGGAAATTTGCATCCATATAACTTAATATGAGTACACATAATAATATAAAATAATGTATTGTTAAAATTTATTTACATAAGTATATAGTCATAAAATAATTAATCTTCTAGTAGGATGATCTTACATATAAATTAATACATGATAAAAAATGCACAATAGACCTACATCCATCCTTGGGATTCAATGTACCCATCCTCCAATTACTCTCAAACAACACTAGTCAGATCCACTCCACATTATGTGCCAAACCTAAAAGAAACCAAAATGTCTAGATGCACAGCGGGATTCCCATACATGTTGTGGTTGCATCATCTCGGTAGGGTCTCACCAAGTTATCCTAGTATATTATATCATATACATATATTTAAGAGTAATGAAAATATTTCACAGAAGAGCATCAAATTTTTTATTCTAATCATGCCACCATGACACCCATAACATCAGGTAACATTGTGATCACTAGACCACCAAAATACTTGATCATGTCTACTATGGTCCATGTGGGAATTCATCCTATATCCTTTTAACAATAATCCAACAAAATTAATACCCCATCCATACCCAAATATATTGGATACGATGTCATATAAACCATGTCATGTATCTTGAATTAAAATGGTATGATCGGATGTCTATATGTCCACCTATATCCTTATATTTCAATAAATGTCCAACTTGTCAGACCATGCCTCATGTTATTGACCACACCGACATGGGTAGTTCAGTAGCATAAATCAAACCTCTCAAGAAATGTTCATATCATTCACAACATGCATCACAACACGAGTTATCCCAAGTGGTGGTCATCAACCCAAGCTTACTAATGGAAAGGTCTAACACATAACCTAATCCTACTAATGGATAGGTAAATGACCAAATCATATTCCTAGAATGCATAATGAACCGAAATTATTCATTATCACATAAATAATGTTCATGCCTCAAGATCCTCTTCCCCTATAGAGTTTGTCACTAATAAAAAACATTTTCATCAAAATTAGGGACCTAATCCTATCACATTGTTCCAATACTAGTCCCAGGTCCATATTCACTAGTGACATAATCCCTTATATAAAAATTATCTCAAAATACATTCAAAGAATTTTGATACTCATATCACTCAAATATTTCCCTTCATGTTATGCAGTGGTGTCCTCCATACCTGTGTTAAGCATTGCATGTTAATACCATATCATATCTTTCAACCATTTTTGACATCACTGCTCACAAATTTATCTATATCCAAACTTGTAGTTCCAATATAATCATAGAAAATTCTGTCATCATTTTCTATATCACTACCTAGGGACCATCCTAATAAATACTTCTCTAATCCCCCATGGAAACCATCTACAATTTCCTTAAGAGAATCTTGTGACCTTCAAAGGGCCTCAAATAATATCTCTCAAATGAAATATCATACTAGACTACCTATTTGAAACCAAAATCCATTTCAGATCATCCATTACTAGAGGAATTTTATAGATCTCATGCACACCAATATCCCACTCTATATTATTTAGAGTGACACTCCCCAAATCTTGGACATATTGTCATTCCACCTATTTTCACTACCCAATAGCTTCTTGAACCTTCATAATTAGCTCTAGAGAGTCCTCACTAGTGTATTGATGTCATATATTGTATATAGATACCATTATAAGGAATAATGTTAACTCATCAAACAATATCTACACTTGGATACATAGTATCTAAGTTATCTAAATCAATCATGTGATCACGAGAACTTTCCAATAAACTACTAAGTAAAACACAACCCAATATCATTTTACCAAATCCTTCTTTGTCCCTAATCATCTACACAGACCCATATATTATGTATGAAAATCAGACATAGTATTCATATGATCATTTATGATGTGGACCACTGAACTCCATTATGGAGTTACCACTTATGCCAAGCTCCTCCCCACATCATCCAAACTCATCCATGTATCATCCATGATTGTACTACCACTCGAGCTCCTACCACATACTATTCACAATAAAAAAAATTAATTTAAAAATTAATAAAAATTTGATTTATTTCAAGGATTAATATCTGAAAAAATGATTGTGTATTTATATCACACCAAACACATGACCAACTACCAGTGGAAGGTCAATGGAACATCATTCCCACTATCCATCGATAAAAACTATCACATGATACTCAGTAAATAACTAAATTCATATAAGTTTAGTAGAAACCAAAGAAAATTTTTGAATCCTTATACCTTAATAGAAATGATGACATACAGTGTGAAAAGTCCATCTTGGTTTCTACTCAATCCAACACACATGAAATCGATATCTCCCATAGTTGATTTGACCATGATCTTGTGGAATTAGAAACAAAATCTAGCATTTTTTATACAAAATCAATTATATATAAGGGGAAACATTGAATGAGAAGATACTTTCTTAAAATTTCTTCAAGAACACATAAATATATATATCTTTCCTGAAATTGGATTTAGAATAATGAATTTCAGGTGAAAGACCCAAACAAAATAGCTTCCTTCGGGACCCCAAACGCCCGAAATATTGGATCCACAGATCCCAAAAATTATGGAATCTCCAATACTCCAAAACAAATTGCACCCATACACCATTACTATCATGACCCAAAGTCCACACTGTTAACCATTCAATTTACAATGTTTGGAATCAAATCATAAAACTTTCTCCGCATGAATCCCTACTTCACATCATGAAAATACAATGGTTCCCTTCCTAATAAAGTAGGGGTCACATTTTCTATGTGAATGCCTTAAATATGGTGTAAACCACTTGTGTAGTTGTCCAACACCTTTCCCAATTTCATTCACTTCATGAATGACTAATTATTTCAATGAATGGATTATAGCTTCAATGATTCAATACATAGGACACCTGGAATTTCTCCAATGATTCTATGAGGAAGCAATTCACCCACTGGTCCTTGAACCACATCCAAGAACACCCTTTAAGGGAATATAAATTTTTGGATTCGTGGTTTAAATACTTATTCTAAAACCAAATCTATCACCAAACAACAATTCCAAATTCCATAAAATGTTAACCATCTATAATGATGTCTGTCATTACAACCCCTCCAACATTACACTTATTTTCCTTGAAAATTCATTGTAGCCCAAGCGCTACATCCTCGAACCTATCATAGTTGTTAATTCAATATTTACTCATCACATTCCTTCCCTATATTCCAAAATAACACTATCCGTGAAAAAAAACACCAAGGAACACTACTTACCAAGTGTTGATCCAGCCACTCAGAAATAGAACTAACACTGAGAGGGAACTCAACACACCCATATCTATTAACTTTGTCGTTGTATCATCCTCTAATTAGTCATTATACATATGATTATCCCCACTATAAGGATCTACTAATGAAGGATAATTCCATTCTATGGTGCTCTCAACTATTGGAGTCTCCTACACGTTACACTCTCATGGTGGTCTATCTTCCCACTAGCCATATTTTGAACAAATCTTTAGATGCGGTTACAACCCCACTCAATCCCAACATATGAAAAAACACTATTCGAAACATTTTTGACTAACATCTCCTAAATATTATAGGTCTCACTTATGAACACATTATCTTTATCACTGATCATGATTCCTCAACTACCAATGGCATTATTAAATCATCCATTCAAAAACTCTAATGCTTGATCACAACACACGATGCAATTCTAAGGTTTTGATCACCTACCAACTTTTACAAATATCATAATATCACACAATTAATTGGAACAAAATCGATCCAACTCACACTTATATCCAAAAAATACCTATAGATTGATTGCAAATGACCGACTATGAACAGATCTACATGAATGCTTTAAAACTAGTGGTTACCCAAGGAACCAGATCACATCAGATACACCCACACACTGGCATCGTGATGTCACCACAATTATCTCCTCCACTAGTCTCAATATATCCATGTAAAAAATTTCCAGGAGGATCATACCACCAATGCCAATATGATTCTCCTATCCATAAGAGTATAATTATTCTTTTTCCAAAGAATTCCATCATTGAACTTTATGCTGCATGATTCATTCACCACTAAACAGAATGATTGGACATGGTCATCCCACTCATAATTTAGTTTCCATAAAACATCCACCACTATCGATTACTATCTTAGTAAAGAAATCATCTAAATTCTAATGGACCACTCTTCACAAAATGGATTCACTTACACCAACCCTTGAGAATAAACTCCAAATGGATCCTATTCTTATTCATCCCAAATATTATATCCATCGAGTACCAAAACCATGGGTTTTTATGCTCACTCACATCCCACCAACACAACATTTCTATATCCATAATTGGTTTTATTTAGAAGCTGAAAATGTTTCAACAGACTCAAACATAGCATGTTCACTAATACACAAAAAAACCAGGAACTGTATGTACCTAGTGATCATCTAGTAATGACTGAATTATATTATTTATTCATTTTAAAACCTAACATAATGCAATAAATCACGATGGTCTATAATGGTGAATCCCAATAGTGTCCCCAAGAACAATACCAAAGCATTCCTGATGTAAGGATCCCATAGTATCAAAAATCATCAAGGGATTTCCGCGACAACAACCGTGAGAAAGAGAATAAGAAGAAAAGTTGGCATATCTAGGTATATGACAAACCACAACTCCACGAGTAATTTAGGAAGCACATCCACGAACCAAATAGGCCAAGTCCCAAGTAATCACACATGCCCCCCGTAATACCCAAAACTGATTCTCAGAATCCGACTCCACCTCTGAAGCCATCCAACCGACCCTCTTACAAAGCATCAGAACAGAGTGAAAATCTCGCACCTCTTCACACATTGTATTTCATGGACCATAAAAGCTTCCAAAAGCAACAAACACATATCTATTCTTGTTCCGCACGAGACCCCCCACCCAATTTCCCATTCAAAAAGGATCCATCCACATTAAACTTCACCATGGTACATGTAGGTTCCCAACACACCCATCTTCCCTGGGTATCAAGACGAGATATAGGCTTGTTGAGAAGATTATAGATAATATCAGAATTCAACCCACCCATCACCAGATACCCTAACTCCTACAGCATCCCTCTCATTCTCATACAATGAAGTGGAACCAAAATCCTTCCTTCTAATCTAGAATTATTTCGAGCCTCCCACAGAGACCACAAAATTGATGTGAGAATAATACAGTGGACCATACTCCCCATACCCTGCTGTTCCTCACCTACAAACCAGGACTCAACAATCACTTTCATGGAAGTGAAAGTCGTAGAAAACGTACCCCATTTCCCAACTGTCTTCTTGTGGAAGACTACCCAATCACTCTTTATAAAAAGGTGCGTATGTGATTCCACCTTAGGAGAGGTACAACAGTTGAATCTCGACACCAGATGGACCCCTTTCCTCTGAATATTATCCACTATTGGAAGTGTCTTGTTTTAGGCTCTCGATACCAGGAAAATCATCTACGTCACAATATCCTTACACCACATATGAATGTTCCACTCATCTCGTCCCCCACACTATCGAATGAGGTCACCATAATCATGGCCTTTGAATAGCCCTTTTTTAGATTCTTTAAAGCGTAACTGGTCAGATTCCTCAGAGAAAACAATTCTGGTGGAGATTTCCTTCTGCTCATCGTTGAGAATAGCCTCCAAAAACATGGGGTGTTGCCACAACACCCTCATAGAAAACACCAAACCAGGTCACCAGGGAAAGAATAATTTCTCACCAATCCAATTTTCCCTCCATAAATAAACATCCCCAATCCCTAAAACCCATCTAAGGGAGCCCTACAACACATCCAGATGTGCTCCCACTATCTGTCCCAGTCTGGACAGTTTGGTTCTATTCCATTCTTCCCAGTGAACACCATATTTTACACATAATGTCGTCTCCCACATAGAGTTATCGAAAAGGAAATCCCAAGCCATTCAATCCTAAATGGATTGCATGGTTGTATATAAGTCTCTAAGGCCCACCCCTCCTTCCTCAATAGGCTTTTCCATTCGAGTACACGAGGCCCAATGCACCCTTAATTCATCATTAGCGTCCCATAGAAACTTATTCATAATATCCTCCATAGAAGATATAATTCACTTCGGATATGAAATAATAGACAGAGTATGCATGGGGAACGAGGAAATAATACTATTTATCAGCACCAACGGACCCCCAAAATAAAAGAACCTATTCTTCTAGTTGTAAATCCTTCCAACCATTTTGCTATGAAGATCCTCGAAGAAGACTATTTTCACCCGACCAGGAGAGATTGGCGCCCCAAGATAATCGATGGGAAAATGGCTCTCACTGAACCCAAGGATGTCTTGGATTTTCCATCCCCTTCTTCTAGAAAATTTATTAGAGAGAAAGACATTACTCTTCCTTGAATTGATCCTTTGGCCACTTAGTTTGTCATAAACCTCCATGAGCCACATGAAAGAAACCAGGGAAGACATCCTGCCATTGAGAAAAACTAGTATGTCATCAGCTATCATGATATGAGAAGAGTAACCATCTGAATCCATTGAAACATATGGTTTCATCTTCTTATCCACAATGTTCCTGTGAAGATTCGCTTACAAGGCCTCTTGAGGAATGATAAATAAATAGGGTAATAGAGGGTCCCCTTGCCTCACAACCTCACATTTTGAAGAGACCAAACCCCATCCCTAATAAATAAATTATAATCCATGGGGAGGAGATGTATCATAATCATAGAACAAAAACCCACTCAATAATACCAAGCTTCCTCATCACCCTAAGAATGAAATTCCATTCCAGTTTATCATATCATTTTTTGATATCCACCTGAATAATAACATTTGAACCAACCACATTTTTTTTTTCATCCTCTAACAACTCTTGAGATACTCCCATCATCCCTTGAATACCTCTACCTTGCATGAAACCATGTTGATCATAAGAGATAATCTTCAGAATCCTCTTGTTCATCCTCCTCTCCATAATACTTGAAAGGATATTGTATGATACATTACACAAGTATATTGGACGATACTAATCATATTTAGTTGGGGTTTTCACTTTTGGAATAAGAACCACCCAAGAGGCACACATCCCCCTATTGAGAGGTCCTTTTGAAAGAATTCTTGCACTGCCACAGATACCATCATGCCCATAGAACTCTATGCAGCAACATAGAATGCACACGAGAATCATTCTTGTCTAGGAGCACTCACCAGAGGTAAACTATTAACCACCTCCCAATACTCCTCACTAGAAGGAACTCATACCAAAGACTCATTATACTACCCCTCAATTTTCCCTGGGATACTCTCAATAAAAACCTCCTGGTCTGAAAAATCAGAATCCTCTCCTCGTGGCCTTGTCCGGTCACCCGCTAGCATCCGTTCGAAGTGAGCCAACGCCATCCAGCCAGCAACATCGACATCCGAGGAGAATGAACCATCCTGTAACATGATATTATCCTTTTAACTTTTCATCTCCTTAAACAATGCATAGAAGAACAAATTGATCTGATCTCCTTCGTTGAGCCACCTGACCCCGTCTCTATGTCTGAGATCCTTCTCCACCTCCACTAATTTTTGTGTATGCAAGGACCGAATATCACATAGCCGAATGAAGATTATCCCGTACCAGTTCTGCTATATAATCTCTTTGAGATGGTCGATTTCCTCTTATTATGCCTCCCCTGAATCATCAGTAGTATTTATAATCCTGAGCTACCAGATAATATCATTATTGAGTAATTTGATTCGTCTAAAAAGTACCACTCAATCTCTCTCATTCATCTCCTGCTCCCAGGACAGCATCATCTTCTGCACGAATCCCTCTCTATTATGCCAATTCTCCATGTACCTAAAAATCTGATTGTCCCCATTTCCAGCTTTCAACTCCACTAGCATAGGTGAGTGATCTGAAAGTGAATGAGGTATATGCACTACCGAGCTTCTATGAAAACAGATCAAACCTTGTAAATAAGAAAGACACATATCCAGTCATCACCCGATTCAAATGACGCCTCTATGGTTATTACACCATGTGTATTGGTTCCCCTAGAAGCCAATTTCAAAGAGTCCCTTACTAGAAATGAATTTATTAATATACAACATACCATTATTGAATAATATAGAACCACCATTCTTCTCTGAGATATCAGTGATGGTATTGAAGTCTCCACCGCTAAATCAAGATAAACCATTTTCATCTTATGAGCTAAGATATTCCGATAGGGTCCTTTTTTCCAGAGAATCGCTGCTAGAATCAACATAAAAAAATAGAACATCCAACCCTCTAAACTGAACTTTAACAGAATTGCACTGCTCCATTATATGAAAAACCTCCACATGAATTGTTTTCTTCCAAATGATCGAGATGTGCCTGTTAACCGGATTCCCATGTAAGTGACATGTAATCGTGGAATTCTTTTCAAAAACACTATTCTTACTAAGATCTTGATTTGGTTATAGCACCACTGCCATCGCAGAACATGTCTTTATTGATTAAGAATCCATCCAAGCACACTTTTCACACCCCCAGACCCCGTGAATTCCATATAATAATAGAAGACATTACAAGGAAATATCTATTTCCATCTCGGAGTGTTTACCAAGATGTGGCACAAACAACTCCCAACAACAGTCTCCCTTATCCTTTGAATGAGTCACTGGTCGAGATGATCCTTCTGATGAGTAACCGTTTTTAGGAAAAAGAATTATATTCGTGAATGGAGTATCAGTCTCCTCTATCAGTGAGAAATGTCTCCTCATCCACTCAAAAGGTGGAGAAGGAGTTCCTTCATCCTAGAACCTAGAAAACAATATCAACCTTTGTGGAAACCTATTGGCCGAGTCAATCTCTTTCGCCACCCCCTCAGAAAATACATCCCTCGTACAAGCCGAGCGAAACCAGTCAAAAATATTTATCATCACCAAAAAAGTCTTCTTCATCACCATATTTGAAAACAATAAATCAAAACATTCCTCTGACCATGGAGAAGAAATAACTTTAGGGAGGATATAATTTAACACCAAGCTCAAATTGAGGATTCCATTTTCTACCAATGCATAAGATGACGAAGAAGTGACCTAAGAAGGATCCAGATTTGAAAACCCCGGGGCACGCTCTCTAGGATCCAATGGTAACAAACCAGAGGATGTGACATCGACCGACACGTATCAGACTACTTTTCCTTTTCCATAAAAATGAGCCACCATTACCAACCCATATCCGAAATCTCTCTGGAACCCCACCGCACTTGGGTCGAGGACCTGAGCCAGCACTGAGGAGGACGATGGAGAAGAATCCATGGATGACACCGACATACCCCTTCAGAAATGAAAACCTAACCTCACACCTGAGGAATCCCCCGAGCCTGAAAAGGATCTCAACTTAAGAGGCCTTGGAGGAACAAGAGTATCTCGGGGTTGTAAGGATTTCTTCATCCTCCTACAAAAATCCATCACATGGCCTTGGAAACCACAAGCCGAACAAAACCTCAGGGGAGATATATACACAAGCCGCTACCACCACGTATACCTCTCCAGGGAAAGAATCATGATACAAGAAGGAAAGATAGATGATAGAATCATCTCCACACAAATCCATGGATTACCTGCATCCATCATCCTCTTAGTCATCCTATACACACATAAGAAACTCCCCAAAGAATCCCCCACCGTCGCCAGAATCAACGGGTTATGAAGCGGCAGAGGGAGCCCCATAAGTATAATCCAAACCGCCCCCATGTAGGATTCCTTTCCATAATGGCACTCCCAATCCCATATTTATAGAGTGAAGCGGTGATAACCGCAGCATCTCCCCCCCCCCTCGACCAAGCACACATAATTTTCACTTTAGAAGCAAGATGAATGAGGAAAGAAAACTTATAAAACTCCGAAACATCTGCTGGTTGATGGAGACCCCAGGACCCCATGAACGTCTTGAAAACATCACATGGAGTTATAAATGGTCCGAATCTAGCCACCAGGGTTAGTCTGTGGAACTCCACCGCATTATCCATCTCTAGTCCAGAATCCACCACCACTAGTGCCCCTCCAAACACTTTAGCAGTCGACGTTCAAGCTGAATTGGAGGGATAGTTCCCAGTCCAAGATCATCCACCCTAGTGCCCCTGCAAACCACCTCATTGTAGGATTTCACCTTAGGACCCTAAGCCACACCAACACCAGGCACTTCTTCCATCAGTGATCAACTAGTACAATGATGGGTTTCCATAAAAATTCAAAAAACATGATCACTCTCCTTATCTAGAAGAGTGATCCTCAATGAACCCTATCATTGGTTCTTTCATATGATCCAGCTCAACGTCTGTAGAAAATAATGAATGTATGCTCCCATTAAACCCATTCATGCTCTCTAGCTAACACTACCTTGTGTAATGTCTCAATAATCATATAATCTTGTGCCTAACCAAATAACCATACTCTATTACATGATATCCATATCCCAAAAAACAATGACATCATTATCCTTCCAAGCCTAATAGAACAAACTATAAACACACAAGATCCATTCCAAAACCTTCAGTGATTACAAATTCACCAATTAAGCTACATGAAAGTGAATCCAATGAACCATAGGGCCTTCAATCCAAAACAACTTGACATCTCATGCTACCTCAATAATAAATACATGAAAATACATGCCTTTCCTCAGCCATATCAAGGTTCTTTCAAAACCACTCAGTCATGTTTAGTAGATTTTCATGAAGAAGGAATATTAGGAAACATCATATATATTTTTATAAAAAAAATATTTAGTCGAACCCAGATTCATAACTAAACTAATGCTTTTCCCACATCATTCCTACAGTGTCAAAAATCATGTGGTGACCCACTAAGGGTCCTTACATGACCCATTAAAAAAGGGACCATATTTCCACCATCTATGAACGTCCTACACAAACATCCTATTGACTAGTCATTAGATTAAATATTGTGGTTTTATTGGGTATAATGATAATAACATGTTATATAAAAAAACCAAATAAGTTATTATGGACACTTTAAACCATTGAACCAACATTTTGAGAAATTATCCACACACAAGATCTAGTAGGTCATGTCATTACTAAGTGGTAAATATTATGAATGAACACATTACTATCTGTAATGGAAAATGATCCAAAACCATAATTGACGAACTCTATTAAACATATCATGTTCAATTAATATATTAATCCTAATAGCACAGACCCTGGATAGAAATCTCATCACTAATTGAAACCATTAATTCCCACTCAAACGATGTTAATGAATCACTGGTTTGAGGTCCATTAGAAGACATGACACATTCATAGACCATCGTTCTACCATCTACACAAAATAAAATAAAAAAGAAAATCCTAATTATAACTTTTTGATACTGTGTCATAAAACCACAAAATAAGATAACGTTTCACATTACCTTATGTGAACCCCCCCTTGTATACTAGTTACTACCCACTAGCGGTGAGGGATTAATAAATAATATGGGGAGAAAATAATATTGAATATGATTCATAAGACATTTGAAAAATAACCAAAAAATACACAATAAATAATCATTGTGAACGTAATAAAATAAAACAATGCTCTTTAAAAAATTATTCATAATGAAGTATGTAGTTATATAATAGGAGATTTACCACTTGGATGATCAAATATTGAAAATAAACAAAAATAACTGAAATGCACAGTTGACCTACTACCATCCTTTGGCCTCAAAAAACATAATATCTATTTACAATTGTGTTACACCATCCTAATACATTGTGCATCCTATGATCATCTTAAAAGAGACATAAGGTCTGTACGTGCATTGGGGTGACCTTATAAACAATAAAAATAAATATTACTATGGTCTCATAAATTTATCAATGTTTATTTCATCACATTTTTTTATCGATTTGAAAAATAAATATCAAAAAAAATTCTATTTATTTTGTGTGGAAACCAGTACACCAATACTCCATGTATATTAGGAATGTATATGCTAACAAGGATACCATGACATCTAATCGTACATTATACAACACCATAATATAATCCACATTTTTTTAATGGTCACATATTGTCACAATAACTATTAATTTTACCAAACCTAATGAATTTGAGTAGGATGGAATCCAAACCATGACTCAATGACCAAAATAAGCAGGTCATGATCATATGTTCATATCTGATCCACTACCTTATAACTCCAGTTATGGTCCATCAGTCAAAAATTACATTGTATGATGACCAAACTCCTCAAGGGAAGTCATATTCATTGAATGAAGACTCTTAGGGAAAGAACCATCATCCATGTAACATATCACAATATAAATCGTCCCCCTCGACGATAGATGAACCATGAATACTCATGAAAAGGTATAAAATTAGACCCAAAACCACTAAAGGAATATTCCTCGACCCAATGCTTCAGTAGAAAATTATAGTTGTGTTGATCTAAGACCTCATACTTAAGGAATGTTTGAGCCGCAGGTTCCCTCACTCATTAGATTTCATCATCTTTTATAAACATGTGATTCATCAATAGAGTCATCACCCCCCGGACAACCACAATCAAATCACAAATGCTTCCTAGAGTGCTAATCACACTAAAACTATCCCCTCATCTTAAACACATGCTAATGTTGATAAACAACATGATGATAATCACTATATTATCATCCCACATGTTCGGTCTTCTGTTGTGGTCCCAGAGACCCATATCTACCACTACTAACTAATATTTTCTCATTTCCATTACCCATTTTATATATAATATCATACAGTCAAATCCCAAAGTAGACCTCATGTTCTAATCCAACATCTTAAAATTCCCTCATTACTCATGTTCCAACTGCCCAATGATCATCGCAATGAATACATCTTTAATCCCCCTTATAAACCACATTCCAAGTCCATATGAAAATCATGTGACCCTAACTTGTTATAATATCACATCTTCTATTATATATATCTCAACCCAAAACCAAAATAAAAACCTTATCCATTACACCTCATCGATTCCCAAATTAATCTTCATTATATAAATGCTCACTAGGAGCCTTATTTTCCCACGGGAGGGTGTCACTCATCAGTGATTAGACTTATGGCCATCTCACTTATCATTACTGGTATTGAGAAAATTGCACCAACTATACTTTACATATGTACTCCATCTTTAGCTATTCACAACATGTCATATATCATGATGTCAATCCAATGACTATTAACTCAAAAAATTGTCTCCACCCATAGAATTGTTGTCCTTGGGAGATCTAATGGATTCAAATGCTCAAGATAACTTGTTCCAGACATAGAAGGTTGATTGTTATCTTGTATCTTCTTCCATAGGCCCTCTCAATAACTTTGTTCCTACCCAAACCCATGCATTATTCATTCAAGAGGGAAATCGGTGATAACATTTTTTGATTTTGTATTTTATGCGTCACCTACCCCAGTTAATGAGTTACCTCCAATGAAACTTTCCAGATCCCTGAACCATGACCAATAATTCCTCACAAAATCTCATTCTAATGCTGATTATATTATTCAAAAAATAACGCATAAATAATTAATTGTAAAAAATTAAATTAATTATTCAATTTAATACAAAAGTGTAATATTTGACTATTAATTTATAGGGAATTATTACCTAGTTAAAAACACAAAGAACCACCCATAGAAAGTTCATTTTACATCCTCATCACTATTGATAAAAAATACATCTCAGGAGACACATGTTCAGTCACCAATTACCTCTATGTTCTAAAAAATTCCATAAATAAACTAGGGTACTGTCTTACCTCAATCAAAATGAAATAAATGAGGTCAAAATTCATTCATGAGTCCACATTTAACCATTTCACATGAAATTACCATTATTATTAGTATATTCCACCACAATTTATTACAATAAACACCAATATCTTGAACGGTGTTCACCAATTCAACAAAAATATGGGGAAATTATAACAAAAGGGAGGAATAGGAATGACTCACTTATAATATCAACTAAAAACATCAAAATACACATATGTTATTGGTGTATTGAATGGGAGGAAGAGAAGGGGGGTATGCCATCAAAATGGACTCCTACTAACTCCCAACCCCCTAAATTATAAATGCCCCAGACATGAAAATGATATATGTTCCCCTAGTCTAGAAAAGTATCCCATACACAATTCATGTCATGAACTATTTTTTTACATATTGACATATTAATGTTATAG
Organism: Viscum album; assembly: GCA_963277665.1. NCBI lineage: Eukaryota > Viridiplantae > Streptophyta > Magnoliopsida > Santalales > Viscaceae > Viscum > Viscum album. The sequence continues at coordinate 1,668,286,683 of OY728137.1, forward strand.
GGGCCTAAATAATATGAAACCACTTTCATATCATGATTTCCTACTAAATTTCATGAAATCTATGAGAGGGTCCCTTCCAAACTATGTACGGATTGCATTCCTAGAAATAATTCCCCATTCACATCATGATCCACTTATGTATGGGTCCTGATGTTGTGTAAGCATTATTTATTGTGTTAATCAATAATTGATGTTTTTAATGGCCTTTGAATATATAATTTATATAGATCCACCATAAAAACCTAACATAGTGATTTTCGGAGCAGTTAGAGAACCTAACAACCCACAATCCCAATCTAAAAAATAATTTAAGGGGGTATAAATATTCATATTCCAGATCTGAATCCAAATTTTCAAAATGAATCCATAAATAAACTAAAAATTCAAATCTTATCCGGAATTTATAACTTCTAATGTTTTGGGTTGTTAACTACTTATTTCTCACAACATTCTCATTATGATTCCCACAATTTATGATTTCACATTTCTATGTGAACTTGTACAAAACTGTAGTGATGTGGATACCATTTTGATAATACAAACTCCATCCTCAATTATCATATCTATTATTTTTCTCTTGAATCATTGATAATCACTAATAATGTCATTTAATTTGAAACAATATTGATAATGACCAGCATCAACTAATTTAATCCTTTTTCTAATTATGCTTTTTAGAAATCACATATTTTACAAACATCATCATCTTACGAAAAATATAATTATTCCTTGTATTACATATAGTTGGATCAAACAATTTTCTAGATTTGGGCTTATAGAATATTACATATCACCCTAGTTTGTCTTACATATCTCCTTCCCTAAAATTTTTATTATGTATCATAGATGGAATCCTATGTAGTAGAAGATTACTTTTGTGTATTCATTATAATGATCATAAATATTCCATTAAGTGTAAAATTTGTATATCTATGAATCTAAATATTGTTATCTATTTTCAATAATCATGGTATGGTAATGCCTTACATATTGGGTTGTATAACTGTAAACAAGAGTTTTGTACACTTAAATATTGTGGGTTAGCAAAATGAGTTTTCAGATAATCTATACATCTATTATGTACCTTCATATAATAACCCTTATGCATGAACTAGATATCCCATTCATATTCATTACTTTTGAATTTTCATTGAATTGTGAATCATATAAATTCTTCTATGTATCATGTTTATTATCAATTCTCTAACAAACTACAACCGATAATTTCTAAAAACATCCTTCTAGAATATTAAATAGTTGATAATAACATATTGAATTGATTGTGAATAACCTCATATTATCATTAATCATCCTCATGATAATTAAAATTCAAAATGATTCATATAAATACTCATTTAGTGTATTTAAATAGGTCTTCCATTGCCACAACAACCTCATATATATTTTTTAGAATGAACTAGGTAACTTTATGTAGCATTAGTAATGACTATTTGAAAACACTGAGGAAGAATATTCACTATTATTACAATAATATTTTATTGTAATTCCAACCATATAGAATACACCGCAGACAAGAAAACTATTAATATTTTTTCTTATTTAGGTGATGATTATTTTGTTACCATTGAAACCAATTATTGTGAATATTGCATTATGTTAGTTTAGGTGAAGATTAATAATATATCAAAGGAATATGACAATAACATTTATTAATGAATATCGTTACTTCACAATGAAAAAAATTCAAGAATGGTTTTTCTCACAAGATGATATATTTATTTATAGAATAGCGGATGATAATTTTAGTCTATAATTACTTACATGTAAGGGAATTTATTTTCTCCTATATAAAATATTGAAATAATCTTTAATATGAATGTGATGTTAGACACATCATCAAAGAAATATCATGGTGCTTCATCTACAATGTGAGAATTGTTAATCTTTATGATGTTGGGTTTATCTGCTTCATCTTTTTTATTAGATATACCATTATGATTATTTCATTCTATAATTTTAATTTTTTTATCAAACATCAACATCACACAAACATGCACACTCACATTATGAATGAGTTTTTCAATCAATATACTAGTATATATTTTTTATTTAAATAATCCTAATCTATGAGCCCATGTCATCATCTATTGACATGAGAACCCCAAACAATACACTTTACCTTGAAAGGTCCATGGGTTTACAAATAAATCTAATCAAACCAATAATGTTTCCCCTTAATAGATAGATACATTGATTCTCCATGTTAAAGTAGATAAATGTAAATGGATATACAATATTTTTCCTAGATATTCATTCTTTACACACACAAACAAAAATCATGATTCATTTTATAAATAAATCACATTGAAACCATTTATCAAAATGAAATGTTTCTATTTAAAATAACATATTTATGAAAAAATATATATTCTAATAAAAATTATTATTTCCTATAATAATAAAAATGAAATATATCATAATCCATAAAATATGTTTAATTAAATATTATAAATGATAAAGAATTATACCATCCTTGACATGCTTTCCTTAAATTTCTATAATTTAACAATAGATAATATTTATAAGATGGACCCATCAAATCACATCACAAAAATTCATCATAAATCATAGTTTAAAAAATTAACACTATTATAAATTATTTTGGTATTGATTATGTACTTTTTGTATAACTGCATAAATTTTTGGATTGCTCCCAATTTGATTTGACAACATAACTTATAGTTAGTGGTACCACTACAATGTAATTTGGAACAACCCCCATTTAACATATTAATAGAATAATAATCATTGGGTGAAAATATAGAATCTAGAATAGCCATTATATTATCTAGAGATGATCTAGTTGAAAAGACAAAAAATAGAAAAATAACACCTAAAAAAGGATAAAAAAATATTTTTTTAGGAATTTTGGCATGTGTCCAAGAAAAGGATGGACTCTCTATCAAAATATCATATCATTAACAGTTTAAATTTTTTTAAAACATGAAACCATAATTATCCCAAATCAATGACTTCCCATCATTATTGTTCATAACATAAATCATCCATGAAAAATACAGAAAAAGCATAATTTAGTGGGAAATAATTGATTGGATGTCATGACCCCCTTCCCACAATGTGTACCCCTCCGGGGCCGACAATGTGAGAAGAGAGATAATGACCCCCGAGTCCCGCCTCTAGTAGGCCCCGAGTTGGCGACTAGCACCGAGGGTATAATAAACATACAAATGGGAGGCATTACCCTCTAAGAGAACACATACAAAAGAGAGAGATAGAATAGACTCCAACCTACTCTAACTCAGAACTTAAATATAAAAGAAACCCAAGTACATATATAAAATTTCATGCAAAAGTTCTACAGCTGGAAGGGGAAACTAAAAGTACTCAAAAGAAAGTAAAAAGGCAGCGACCACAAGCCCGAACAGCTCCTCCTCCAACTGTAAGCTAGTAATTACTAGCTTGATCTCCAACCTGCTCCTAGTGACCTAAAAAACAATTTATATATACATAGGGTGAGTATAACAGTATAATCAGTAGTATCCTCCCCAAGCCTCTCGTGCAAAAGTAAAGAAAGCATGCTAAAGCCCAGTGAACAACAAGTGAAACTAAGTCGTCACCTAAACAGGTATACTATGTTTCCAACCTCACCATGGCTACTCTCGCCAAGTAACGCATACAAGAATATAGCATATAGTAAAGAAGATCAAGGGTACCCCACTACTAATTCCCCGCTGGTTTGCCACCTTGCCCCAACGACATACGTCCTGTGCATCTCTCTCCAAAGGCTTGCCCGCAGACACCTGTGCGAAGCACCACACCATCCCCACAACCAAAAGTAACCAGGTAAGTTCCGGAAGCCACCACAGCCCGCATAATGTGTATCATACCTCAGGTATTATACCTTAATCCATTATAGCCCATACACCGAGTAGGGATCCTCAAGCCATCACAGCCTATACAAGTTACACCTATAGTAGTCCATAGTATACTATATCCAGAATAAATCTGTGCGAAATAACCACGATCCATTACAACCCTCTACACACATATATGGGTAAAAATAACCACTTTGCCTAACAACACCAAGATCTACCAAGAGAAGAGACCAGGGCCAATGGGGGTAGTCAGCCATTCAACCTCCCATCAGAATGTTGGGGAAAACACCCCCTAGGGCTCAGAATCCCTGGAGTGTCAGTTTCCCTCACTGACAGGGTGGAGTAGCGTATAGAAACACAAAAAGTACAGAATATATATATATAACTCACATCCACAATATGGGCATTACCTAGTCTTATAGATATAACTACAGCAAACGTCTCTCAGATTCCAGGCTGCTACTTCTAAGACTATGTATCCTATAAGTACACAACATTTGAAGAAATTTATTAGATTACTCCATTATCATTTTATCAATTCCGTTGTACGTTTATTAATTCATTAAACATTAATTAACCATGAACAATTCCACATTAAACTGAAATGGCATCACATTCAAAATCAACTGCTCCTTTTTAGATTAACATCTCCTTTAAATTCTAGCACCTCCATCCCCGTGGATTATGACCATTTAATCAAACATTCACTATAGAGTTACTTTCCCACATTCCCATGCATTCTAGAAAAGCATCCTATGCTACTAAACACCAAGGAGGCTCAACACGGTGAGTAGATATTCTACCCGTCGAGTCTTTGCCGCCTATAGAAAGAGCACAGACCCATTCTCCCTCGAGATGCTAAACACAGAGAGCACGTGGCATACCCCGCGCGTCTTTGCCTCCTTCAGAAGAAGGGCATGCAAGACCAGCTGCCTTGAGCAGTGGGGAAGAACAAAACAGATAAACATTCAAAGAACCCACAAGAATCCAACAACCACATCCATCCCATTCCATCACCCTCGGTGTCCTCCCCGACACCCACATGCATAAACTGATGCATCTCGCCACTCTAGGCGTCATCCGCTACCAAAAACACAAAGCCTTCATGCCTCCACATATCACAAGACCCCTCTAGGGTCACATCGCAGCACAAGCAGCATAAAAACAACAATCACAACCATGGGCTCTTGACCCTTTAGCAAACAAGAGGGTAACTCAGAACCCTTTTAGAAATTCCCACATAATCTGTTCTTTAATCCATATTGAATTGGAAATTTTTTTATTCGTAGGTTCCAATCACGGATACCTAATCAGTAAGTTATCACAATTAAATAACCATGCTTACTTCCCTAATTTGATCATCCTCAAATTAGAACAACTACAACAACTGCAATAACCAGATTAATTTACATGCCTCTTTATCTTTAGCCAATTAATTAACAATTAATTCCGTCTTTACGTTCATTATCAATTTCTATCATGAACGAACGACAAATCAACGAAAATAATAGATATCACTCTATCTACAAAAAACATGAGGCAAACTGTTATCACGGTATAAAGCAACAACATGCGATCAACCAATTATTTTAATCCAGTTCAAGTACTTAATTAGGTCAATTTCATTGTGATCCAAAGGAATAAATCATGATAATTCTACAATTGCACATATACAATTATAGAAGCCATGAATCCCATACCTCGAAGAGTTCTTGACATCCTTTATCCACACAACAGGCCACAATCCTTCTCTCGCAACAACTGCATCCACCCGAGGATGCCACGGTAAGTCCCAACCAACCAAACCCCATTAGAACCATGGAGATTACATGGTAATACGGAAGGGATAACAAGAGAAGGTGATCCTTGAAGGAACGACGAAAAAACATACCTTATATGGAAGAATGATCGACATAGCTTGGTTGCATCAAACAGAGTGGAACTGATCCGAGTAACGTTTGATTGTGAAACTCCTACAGGAATGATTGCAAGGTTCTAGAGTCTCGTAGATGATAACAAAGAGGAAGAACTAGCATCTCGTAGAAGAGAACAAAGATTAAGAACAATGAAGAATGATATCTCATTCCTTTTAAAAAAAATTAAAGAGGCGACGGTTTAAGATCCGAATTATTATCTATTAAAAACGGATCGCATTAACCCACGCGGTTTAACCAAGTAAAAACATCCCGGCCTTAGGAATAATTAATATAGGATTTATGGAATTTTAATCGGCCTTAAAGTCCTTAAAATAAGGTTTTAAAATGAATTTTACGTCAATGAAAATGTCAAAGGGGCGAAACTGTTAGAAGCTGGAATCACTATTCACATACTCAAAATTTGGTAAAGGAAAGAATTAGTAGCTCTTAGAATTCTAGAAACACTGTTCAAACGTGATATTTGGCAAAGGAAGGAATTGGTAGCTCATAGGATTCTGGAAACACTCTTCAAACGTGAAATTTGGCAAAAGAATCACCAGTTCTTAGGATTCTGGAAACACTGTTCAAACGTGAAATTTGGAAAATGAAGGAATCAGTAGCTCTTAGGATTCTGGAAACACTGTTCAAACGTGAAATTTGGAAAATGAAGGAATCGATGGCTCTTAAAATTCTAGAAACACTATTCACAGAACTAAAAAATTGGCAATGGAAAGAAAAGGTCACCGATAGAATCTTATCGATTGAAACACAAGTCTACCGTAAGATCCTCACTGATAGATCATTATTCAAGTCTACCGATAGAAGGTCACAGATAGAAATACTTTTCCCAGAACTAGATATTTGGAAAAGTGTCAGCCGAGCTACTTCTAGACTACGGCTACCGGTAGACCGATGTTACGGTAGGCAGCGGCTACCGGTAAACCGACCTACCGGTAGGGCGCGGCTGGGGGATAAGTCACCTTGACCTCCCAGAACACCTCCAACACCACATTTTCACAATGTAGTGGACCGGAGAGGTCTAGGTCATTACATTAGATACCTTTCAAAACATTCTCGTCCTCGAGAATTAAAAACCATCTCAGAAGAAATGAGGGGGTCGAACAACCACCCCATAAGATACCTCTCAGCGGAAAACCACCATGAGTTGTTCGAAAGCTGAAACAAAACTACGACATCAGAGAATATGGAAACAAACAATCCATATCAAAAAAATTCAATCATAAAATCACACAAAAGTTACATAAATAAAACATGAAAGCTCTAACCATCAAGGAAACAACATTACATGAAATAAGTTAAACATTAAACAACTCTGGGTTCTGAGCACGTATATGTGACTCATGCTCCCATGTACTCTCCTCCATGCAACCATGTCGCCACAAGACATGAACTAAGGGGATAGAACACCCACATAACACCTTCTCCTTGCGATCTTGGATCTCCACAGGTCGCTCCTCGAAGGTTGCATCATCATCAATATCGATCTCTCCCCAATCGATAACATGAGATTCATCATGAAGGTAACAACGGAGCTTTGATACATGGAAAACATCATGTATCTGACTCAACTAAGTGGGAAGTGCTACTCGATATGCCACAGCTCCAACACAAGCTAACACCTCGAAAGGCCCAACAAACCGAGGAGAAAGCTTACTTCCACGACCAAACCTTCGCTGCCCACGATGGGGAGTCACCTCTAGAAACACATGATCCCCAACATTAAACTCTAATGGTCTCTTTCATTGATTAGCATATGATTTCTGACGATCCTGTGCTGTCTTCATCCTCTCACGAATCACCTGAACCATCTCTGTTGTATTCTGCACTATTTCTTGTCCGAGAATTGCTGACTCTCCGACCCCAGTCTTGCACAATGGAGAACGGCATGGCCGGCCATAAAAGGCTTCAAACGGCACCATACCGATGGTAGAGTGAAAACTATTATTGTAAGCGAACTCTACCAAGGGTAAGTGCTTCATCCATGAACCTCCAAGTGTCATCATCGTCAACCTCTACTCGGTGGTGATCTTCTGGAACAGCCTGCTGGGCATCTTCTGCGCAATCCTGACGAGGACGTCGACCTGGAGCCATACATGTAAAATAAAAACTGTTAGAACTCCTAAGCCTGGAATATGGAAGACTCAACATTAATTAATTAATTGTTTTGTTTTATTAACTTCAGGTTACCAATCCCAAGGTCTACCTATTCAAACACTAGCACAAAGAATAATGATTCATGATCCTTTCCTAGGTCTCTACCCTGCAACTAGTATCACTTTGTTTAGTAGCCATCGTAAACGTAATGGTCCGTGCAACAGATCATAGGGGGCCTTGAACGCCTATGTCTCTGCTGGTCTCTAGTGTTTACCCCACTTGCTAAACATGAATGACATTGTTTCCCTACCACCCCATGCATCCTCACCTGTTCCTAACTCCAAACTCTATCCTATCCCTCAACCAGACCTTTGATACCACTCTGTCACGACCCCCTCCCCACAAAGTGTACCCCTCCTCGGTAGCAAATGTGAGAAGAGAGATAATGACCCCCGAGTCCCACCTCCAGTAGGCCCCAGGTTGGGGACTAGCACCATGGGTATAATAAACATACAAATGGGAGGCATTACCCTCTAATAGAACACATGCAGAAGAGAGAGATAGAATAGACTCCAACCAACTCCAACTCAGAACTGAAATATAAAAGAAACCCAAGTACATATATGAAATGTAATGCCAAAGTACTACAGCTGGAAGGGGAAACTAAAAGTACCCAAAAGAAAGTAAAAAGGCAGTGACCACAAGTCCGAACCACTCCTCCTCCAACTGTAAGCTTGTAATAACCAGCATGATCTCCAACCTGCTCCAAGTTACCTGAAAAACAATTTATATATACATAGGGTGAGTATAATAGTATACTCAGTAGGATCCTTCCAAGCCTCTCGTGCAAAAGTAAAGAAAGCATGCTAAAGCCCAGTGAACAACAAGTGAAACTAACGCGTCACCTAAACAGGTATACTATGTTCCCAACCTCACCATGGATACTCTCTCCAAGTAACACATACAAGAATATAGAATATAGTAAAGAAGATCAAGGGTACCCTGCTACTACTTCCCCACTGGTTTGCTGCCTTGCCCCAACGACATACGTCCTGTGCATGTCTCTCTAAAGGCTTGCCCGCAGACACCTGGGCAAAGCACCACACCATCCCCACAACCAAAAGTAACCTGGTAAGTTCCGTAAGCCACCACATCCCGCATAACGTGTATCATACATCCGGTATTATCCCTTAAGCCATTATAGCCCATACACCGAGTAGGGATCCTCAAGCCATCACAACATATACATGTTACACCTACAGTAGTCCATAGGATACTATATCCAGAATATATGTGTGTGAAATAACCATGAGCCATTACATCCCTCTACAAACATATATGGGTAAAACTAACCACTGTGCCTAACAGCACCATGATCTACCAAGAGAAGAGAGCGGGGCCAAAGGGGGTAGTCAGCCATTCAACCTCGCATCAGAATGTTGGGGAAAACACCCCCCAGGGCTAAGAATCCCTGGAGTGTTAGTCTCCCTCACTGAAAGGGTGCAGTATCATACAGAAACACAAAAGGTACATAATATATATATATATATATCTCACATCCACACTATGGGCATTACCTAGTCTTATAGATACAACTGCAGCTAACGTCTCCCAGACTCCAGGCTGCTACTTCTAAGACTAGGTATCCTATAAGTACACAACATTTGAAGAAATTTATTAGATTACTCCATTCTCATTTTAACAATTCCATTTTACGTTAATTAATTCATTAAACATTAATTAACCATGAAAAATTCCTCATTAAACTGAAATGGTATCACATTCAAAATCAACTGCTCCTTTTTAGATTCACATCTCTTTTAAATTCTAGTACCTCCATCCCCATGGATTATCACCATTTAATCAAACATTCATTATAGAGTTACTTTCCCACATTCCCAGGCATTCTAGAAAAGCATCCTATGCTACTAAACACAATGGAAGCTCAACACGGTGAGTAGATATACTACCTGTCGAGTCTTTTCTGCCTATAGAAAGAGCACAGACCCATTCTCCCTCGAGAGGCTAAACACGGAAAGCACGTGGCATACCCCGCGTGTCTTTGCCTCCTTCAGAAGAAGGGAAAGCAAGACCAGCTGCCTTGAGTAGTGGGGAAAAACAAAACAGATAAGCATTCAAAGAACCCACATGATTCTAACAACCACATCCATCCCATTCCATCACCCTCGGTGTCCTCCCCGACACCCACATGCATAAATTGATGCATCTCGACACTCTAGGCGTCATCCTCTACCACAACCACAAGGCCTCCCTGCCTCCACATATCACAAGACCCCTCCAGGGTCACATCGCATCACAAGCAGCAGAAAATAAACAATCACAACCATGGGCTCTTGACTCTTTAACAAACAAGAGGGTAACTCAGAACCCTTTTTGAAATTCCCACATAATCTATTCTTTAATCCATATTGAATTGGAAGATTTGTTATTCGTAGGTTCCAATCACGAATACCTAATCAGTAAGCTATCACAATTAAATAACCATGCTTACTTCCCTAATTTGATCATCCCAAAATTAAAACAACTACAATAACCAGATTAATTTACATGCCTCCTTATCTTTAGCCAATTAATTAACAATTAATTCCAGATTTACGTTCATTATCAATTTCTATCTTGAATGAACAACAAATCAAAGAAAATCATAGATATCACTCTATCTAGAAAAAACACGAGGCAAACTGTTATCATGGTATAAAGCAACAACATGCGATCAACCAATTCTTTTAATCTGGTTGAAGTATTTAATTAGGTCAATTTCATTATGATCCAAAGGACTAAATAATTATAATTCTACAATTTCACATATAAAATTAGAGAAGCCATGAATCCCCTACCTCGAAGAGTTCTTGACGTCCTTTATCCACACAACGGGCCACAATCCTTCTCTCATGAAAACTGCATCCACCCGAGGATGCCACGGTAAGTCCCAACCAACCAAACCCCATTAAAACCATGGAGATTACATGTTAATATGTAATGGAGAACAAGAGAAGGTGATCCCAGAAGGAACGATGATAAAACATACCTTATATGTAAGAATGATCGACACAGCTTGGTTGCATCAAACAGAGTGGAACTGATCCGAGTAACGTTTGATTGTGAAACTCCTACGGGAATAATTGCAAGGTTCTAGAGTCTCGTAGATGAGAACAAAGAGGAAGAACTAGTGTCTCTTAGATGAGAACAATGAGGAAGAACAATGAAGAATGATATCTCGTTCCTTTTAAAAAAATTAGAGAGGCGACGGTTTAAGATCCGATTTATTCTCCATTAAAAACAGATCGCATTAACCCACACAGTTTAACCAATTAAAAACATCCCGACCTTAGGAATAATTAATATAGGATTTATGGCCTTTGAATCGGCCTTAATGTCCTTAAAATAATTTTTTAAAATGTATTTTATGTCAAAGAAAATGTCAAAGGGGCGAAATTGTTGGAAGTTGGAAACACTATTCACATACTCAAAATTTGGCAAAGGAAAGAATCGGTAACTCTTAGAATTTTGGAAACACAGTTCAAACGTGATATTAGGAAAATGAAGGAATCGGTAGCTCTTAGGATTCTGGAAACACTGTTCACACGTGAAATTTGGCAAAGGAAGGAATCGATAGCTCTTAGGATTCTGGAAACACTGTTCAAAGGTGATATTTGGCAAAGGAAGGATTCGGTAGCTCTTAGGAGTCTGGAAACACTGTTCAAACGTGAAATTTGGCAAAGCAAGGAATCAGTAGCTCTTAAAATTCTAGAAACACTGTTCACAGAACTCAAAAATTGGAAAAGGAAAGAAAAGGTCACCGATAGAACCTTATCGATATAAACACAAGTCTACCGTTAGATCCTCACCGACAGAACATTATTCAAGTCTACCGATAGAAGGTCACCAATAGAAATACTGTTCACAGAACTAGAAATTTGGAAAAGTGATAGCCGAGCTACAGCTAGACTGCGGCTACTGGTAGACCGAGGTACCGGTAGGCAGCGGCTATCGGTAGACCGAGCTACCGGTAGGGCGCGGCTGGGGGATAAGTCACCTTGACCTCCCGGAACACCTCCAACACCACATTGTCAAAAAGTAGTGGACTGGAGAGGTCTTGGGCCATTACATTGGATGTGTGAATAAATAAATATGTTAATGAAACATTTACTCCATTACTATCATAAAAACAACATTTGACATAACATATTAAATACACCAAAATCCCACACTCTCTCCTCTACCAAAATTTCATATTGAATTTTCATAATTCTTGGTGAATAATTTTTCTGATTTTCTCTAAGTATTCCATTGTGGTATTCAATATCAAATTCAAAACCTCTATTTAAATTCAACAGTTAAATTATTTATAGATAAATTCAAAAAATTAATTCTTCCACAATATAAAAAATGATAATTATCCATTTCCTTTTACATAATATATCCAATAATAATATAATATATTATTTTTATAAATACATATATAGATAAATTTTTTGAAAATGAACTCAACATATACTATATATCTATTTAAAACTCATTAAAATAACAATTACTTGTTCAATAATTCCATTATTTCATTCCTCTATTCATTAATTATTTAATTGAAAAAATAAGCATTCCATTTTTATGAAACTCATATTATTTATGGGTGAAATAATTACATAAAAACATTAATTTTTCATACATCCACCAAGTATATTTCACCATTAATGTTAAAATTTAAAAACATGTAAGTAAATATATGTGGTAATTTTTTTCATTTTATCATAAAGTCACAATTCTTCCTCTTTATGCATTTGATTTCACCAATGCACATTATCAAGGTGAGTTTTCTAATTTTATAGACCATTATCCTAATAATCCCAGTTTTTTATTTGTCTTATCTCATAAGAAAGTACATGAACATCTTATTTCAACTTTTACTGAATGATATTTTAGTTTTTTAACATATTATAACTTATATCTGACAAATAGAATACATCATGTACTTATGAGACATTTTTTGGACGGTTTTGTTAATATGTCATTGTTCATACATGAAAAAATCCTCCAAATTTGAAAATATACATTGCGGATATATTTACCTTCTTTATGAACCTCATAAATCCCATTATGTGTGATAATTGAATGAATATTTTCTTTTGATAAAAATTTAATTATATGTCTATTGAAATTATCAAATTTTATATTCTACCATGTATAAATATCTTTAATTTGTTATTATATTTATTGGATATTATCTATCATTTTATGTTACCATTTTGTTCTCAATAAAATTGGTTCTTATAAATCATTATAAAATAATGAATTTTTACATTTTTTATAATATAGATATTCTCATGGTTCCATTTTTATTTTAAAGTATATGTTTATTATTTATGAGAACGTCATTATTATAATATTCTGATGGAGAAATATTTCAATAATCATTAAGTATGATCTAATCATGTACTATATTATTTGAATGTTCCTTTCAAATTAAATATCTAATTGAAGAGGATTATTAATAATAATGTTAAAATTTATATCTTATTATTATTACACATCCATAAAAAAAATGAGTACAACCTTATATCATGATTAAATAAAATTAGTTATGGTTCCATATTAATCCTCAATCCTTATTTGATATATATTTTAAAATTTTGATCAAACTGGAAATGTTATTTAAGATATATGTAATAATAATAAATAAAAATTTGATCAACCAAAATATATTTGTTGTTTATTATTATTGAGTTTGTGAGGATATGTGTGATTAATGTCATGATTATTTTTTATAATTTCCTTGTACACATAGGAATTTTTTTCATGAACCCCAATTATTATTTTTACAAATATTAAATATTTATAATAGTAAAAATATTTATTGTATTATATAATCTTGTTCTTTATTTTATCACACAAGAAGATCCCTGAATGATCAAAATACATTTTTATGTTGCAATGGTGTAACAGTAATGATAATTTTCATATTTTACTAAAAATTTATTCGTCCACTTTATAATCATTGTCACATATAATTAACTTCCAAAAATCATGTTATATATGAACTAAAACATTTAATGTATTATTTAAATTTAGTTGTATTTCTCTTCTATGCAGTTTCACTGAAAATGATCCAGTTTGAATTGATTATATGTTTTTAATATACATTTAATGAGTTTAAATGAATCATTGTTCTAGAGAATTAGTTTATGTAAATTGGATTAATGTGTCCAAATTTTTTCATTAAATCAAACATGTAATGGATGTTTATATAACGGAATTATATACCTCCTATTATAAAAAATAAATTTATATAAGCCTCCCCAAACTACCTCCCTAATTAAAACTAGACCACAACCCTCAGTGAATATTCTATCACCAATAAAATATTATGGGAGTCATTCTATTATGATTGGGATCTAGAGGTCAGTTTACCACATTCAAAGGTAGGAGGTTTTTGACTATTACTCTTGTGATCTTCATAAAGTGTAATCCATCAATGATTTAGGATAGATCTTGTTTTAATCCATGTACACATCTTTAGGTTCATAATTTACATTACACATTTATTATTCCATAGATATATCATATATTTGGGTTTTACAAACATTACCATGTCCTTGTGAGGGACACTGAAAACTCAACACTGAAATAAAAGGTTATGCAACCTCAAAAGATAATCATATTAATTTTATTGATTAATTAATAAAATGTTTTCATAATTGAAAAATTGGACATTTCAAGCCTGGGAATAAATATGAAAATTTATATGTATATTTAATAACTAAATAAAACATTAAATTCATTATATATTTATTTATGTTTTTAATTTTTATAAATTATATTATAAAATTTGAATAAAATTCATCGAATACTATTATAATATTTATTTTATTAAGCCTTGTAAAATATTAAAATTCATTATTATTACCCTAGTTTATGAAAATAAAATAACATATTTAAATCAAGAATGTTCAATTATGAATTTGATTATATATTTTTTATATTCATTATGTATTATATAAAATATATTCATAAATAATAATATAATTACTAAATGTTTTTTTATAAATTTATTAACTATAAATTTACTATGGTTAATATAAAAAATTATTTTCAAATATGTATTGTTTATAAATAGTTTATAAATCAAATTAAATGGTATTTTCGGAATATTTTACTTTTTAAAAATCATATAATTAAATTAATTATTTATAAGTTACGTATAATTAAATATATAAACGTTAATATAAAATATATCAATAATTTATACGAAAAATTAAATTGTAATATTTAAAATTCCATTCACCGAATAAATTGTAATGAATTAGGATATAGAAATAAAATTTTTATTTTGAAATCATAAGGGGTAATTCATAAAGGGTTGTAAATTATAAAATATGGACATTTTATAGACAATTTTATATTTACAATTTTTAATTGTTCAGAAATAATTAATTTGATGTTCTTCAAATTAAAATGGAACTTATTTTTGAATAAATATTAGTATTTTTTAAATAAATAAATAAATTATATATATATATATATATATATTATTAAATTTTGAATTAAATTTAATTTTTTGTAATTTTACTCTCAAAAAGTAAACTGTTTTATAAAATTTTCATAAAAGTTATAAAATTAGTGTTTTATTAATTATTTAACTATACAATGTTTATAGTTAATGAATTAATTTTTTTTAAAAATTTAATTATAAATATTACTTTATTATTAAATAGTTAATATTATTAATATACATTCCAAATAAATATGATTTAAAATTTTCAAAATCATAAATAAATTTTTTGAAACTTTTTTACCAAAATTTATGTAGAACCATTAGAATATTTAAATAATGTTTTTATTTATGAAGAAAAAAAATTATAAAATAACATATAAATAAGCTAAATAATTGAAAATATTCAAGGTTTTTGTATTTATTTTTTTTAATTATTTATAATTATAAAAATTTAAATTTTCAAAACTAAAATGGATCATTATTTAATTGTATTATTTAAATATAATTTTTAAACTACATTAAAATGTTTTGTAGATTGTGTATTTGATCAAATGTTTATATAATAAAATTCCTCAAATAAATAATATGAACACATTTTGATTTTATTGAGTATAAATGAGTTTATTTATAGTATTGGGTAATTTCCATAATGTTATCTAATTAATAAAAGTTTTTACAGTTAGATTTATTAATGAATAGTTTTTAATTACTAATCACATGTGTAAATATTTGAATTTTTCCTTTATTTAAATTTTATTCCCTAAATAATTTATAGTTATATATTTTAAATATTATGAATCTGTGGTCTTTATTTTAACAAATAAAATCTTTTAGGAGATAGATCCTTGCATTACATGCTAGGTAAGACACTGTAAAATATAGCTTACAAATACCATGACATTCTATTGAAATTTAAGATAATATATTAAATTTATTATCTAGATAGTGGTTTTTAATATTGGATTATATATATATCCAAAATTAATTCATGTTTTGAGAAATGTCTCACTAGGTAGATGGAATTGGTATCAGACTTCCTACAAGACTTGAGGATTATGTCTTTTTATAGAAAAGTGAATGGGGTTGGATATCAATTGATATGGGATTACACATGTTGAAATTTAAAATCTCATTATTTTATATGCCTTTACATAGAGTGTTCATATACCATCTGCATATGGTTCATTCAAATATGTATAAATATGTTTGACATCTATTTTGGGTGAGTAACACATATTGTGAGTTTTATAAAGACTTTCACAATGATTTATTCTCAAATCATTAATTTGGTTGTTGGAATATGGATTCTAAAAATTGAATTTTTAGATTCCTAAATACACAAGATGGAATAAATAACAGGATTATAAATTTTACTAATGATTCAATAATTATAAATATAATATAAATATGTTAAATACTGCATTTATAATACTTCTCAAAAGGAAACACCCCTCAAATACTAATTGTAAAATTCCATCTAAAGTAGAAAATCTCATGTCCTCAGTCATTAAACCAGAAATTTTCAACATTAGAATGAGTACCAAAAGATTATACTCAGTATGGAAATAAATGTTTACGTGACGTTGGATTATCTTTTGGTGTATTTTCGAGCTCAGTATGAGTATCCTTTGATTTTCCTTTGTCGGATTATTATTTGTGTTTTTTTTTGGGAGACCTAAAGCATGTAATCTATTAGAAAGGATAGAAAATTATTCATGTTGTGTTAATCCATGAAATGTATTAGAATAAAGGGACATAAACTCAAATATACAAGTGTCATAACTTAAATTATTAAGACGATTCTCTAGATAAATAATCATGGATTTTGTAGTTGAACAAACTGGTGTACGTTATTGTGAAATACGAATCATGGATAACTAAAGGAATATGATGTACATGGTCATTAATAGTAGTGGAAAAAATATCATTAAAATACCGTAATTAAAAGTTATAATACGTGACATCAATATGATTCAATTTTCTATTATAGATAAATGAATCTTCATCATCAGACTAATCCATGAAATTAATTATTGAAATGATAATCTTAAAGTAGCTAACCCCTAAAACAATTATCTTAAGAAAAGGTATTGAAAATGAAATATATTATATTTGTTGGAAAACTACCTTTTAGTATAACCATGTTTTTATCATTATTAGATAAAAAATCGTGATCATTATGTAGGTATGAATTGATTCACGTAATATTTCCAATGAATTAGATGCAAAATGAACTCATGAATATTATTCTATATGAATGTAATCAATATGATTGGGCTAGCCAATATTTTATGGAATTTTATTCTAACATACTAAATATTATTTTGGATTAAAAAATTATATTCAATATGATTTAATAGATTAATTAATTAATGAGACAAAGGGTTTTTTAAAAGTAATTGGTTAAATAATTAAATCTATTATTATAATGGATACATGATCTCATTTGTATGACTTAAATTTTTTGTAGATATACATGAGTATTGAAATAAAATATAATTTATGAATATATCTTAATATAGTGGAACAAATTATTCATTTTATTGATAAAATCTATTTTTTTACTCTTTTATAAATATTTTGTAGGATTTTTGTTATTTTAATTTTTTCTTCATAAGATCTCGAAAAAAATTTGTATAATATTATATGGGTATTTTATTGTTTTACCCACATCATGTGGATAAATTTTTCTCTAAGATTGATCTTCGATCTGGTTATCATCAATTGAGTGTGAAGAAAAAAGATATTCCCAAAACATTCTTCTATTCAATAATTGGGCATTCTGAGTTTGTTGTTATGCCCTGCAGACTGACTAATACACCTGCATTTTTTAGGGATTTATTGAATAGAGTCTTTAAGTACTACCTTGATATCTTTATGGTAGTTTTTATTAATGTTATTAGGATATATTACAAAAGTCGTGAGGATCATATGGATCATCTAAGGGCTATTTTGCAAACTCTATAGAAGGAGAGGATTTATGGAATGTTCAGTAAATGTGAATTATGGTTACCACATGTCACATTCTTGGGGCACATTGTAACCAACGAAGGAATCATTGTTGACCGTGTGATGACAAAAGATGTATAGGAGTGGCCTCATCCTATGAAAATAAATGATATTCAATGTTTTTCTGGATTAGAAGGATATTATAGGTGGTTTGTGATGAACGTTCCATGACTTTTTAATCCATTAATCATGTTTACTTGAAAAGGGGTCATGTTCATCTGGAAAAAATATTGTGATAAAATATTTTTAGAGTTGAAGAAGATATTGGTTATTGTACCCATGTTAACTCTTCCCTTATGTGAATAATGATTTGTTATTTTTAGTGATTTATATCTCATAGGGAATGGGTGTGTCCTCATTCAAAATTACCCAGTCATTGCTTATGCATCTCAACAGTTGAATAATCATGAGCAGAATTATCCTACGCATGATCTAGAGCTGGGTACAGTCATTTTTTCTCAAATGATATGGAGGCACTATATTTATGTCTAGAAATGTGGTATATGCACAGAACACCAAATATTGATGTATATTTTCAAATGAAAGTAATTGAACATTAGACAAAATCGATGTTTGTAACTTCAAAAAACTATGATTGTGAAATTTATTATCACCATGGAAGAAAAAAAAAATGTTGGTGATGCATTAAGCATTAATGACCCATTGTTTCTTTCAATGATGAGGATTCAAAGAGATCTATTGATCAATGACCTAGTAATGTTGTACGAGGGAATAATAAAGGAATGGACATCATCAAACCAAACCCAAATGATTTCTCAACTTTCATTACTAGATAAGATCAATACACAACATAATGAATATCATCTGTTATAGAAAAAGATTGAGGCTGTAAAGGATGGTAAGTTTCTTGAGTTCAATTCTAATCAAGAAGGTGTACTGAAATTTCGTACCAGGTGATATGGTCCATCTATTGTAGGAATAAATAAGGATTTGATGGATGAAACTCATAGCTCTACATTCTCAATACATCTTGGAAGCACAACAATTTATAGGGACCTTCGTGATCATTATTGGTTGGATAATATTAAAAGGGAGATTGTTGACTACACAACAGGGTGCCTAGTGTGTCATCATGTGAAGGGATATTGACAACATCCTAATGTGGTAATGCAATAACTAGCCATACCACCATGTTAGTGGGACAATATCAACATAGGATTCATCACTGGTCTCCCAAGAACATACAAAATAAATAAAGTGATATGGGTATTATCGACTTTCTAACCAATACTACCCATTTTATATTCATTTGGGATGATTTTCTTATTGGTCAACATGCTAGGATATACTTGATTGAAGTGGTAAGGATACATGGAGTACCACTTTATATCATATTTGATCCTTATCCAATAATCACATAAAAATTCTCGAGAAGTCTTCAACATGATCTGAGCATAGAATTGAATTTCAGTATGGCCTATCACCCCCAAATAGATGTCCAATATTAAAGAACAATTCAAACAATCGAGTACATGCTGAGAACATGCTCAATGGAATTTAATGGTGGATGGGATCAACATCTCCCTTTAGTTTAGTTCACTTACAGAAATAGCTTCCATTAGAGAATTCAAATGGAAACCCTTGAAGATATATATGGGAATAGATGTAGAATTCATACATGTTGGGATGAACCTGGTGACAGAAAGCTTCCTGGGGCTGATCTTGTGCAAGCGATGACATAAAAAGTTCATGCCATCCAACAACACATTAAGGATGCTCAGAATCTGCAAAACAGCTAAGAAAAAAACCGTCAATGGCGCTTGGATTTTGAGGTTGGTGACATTTCCATATTTCAAATTTCACCTTGTATGATAGTCATGAGGGTTTGGATGGAAGGGAATCTCAACACTAGGTACATTATCCTCTATGAAATCCTTAATCATGTGGGATCAGTGGCCTATCAGCTTGCACTCCCTCCAAATATAGATCAAGTTCCTAATAACTTCCATGTATCCCTCTTGAGGAATTACATACCAGAACCTTCACATATACTAAATCCAAAGGTTATACAACTAGAACATGACCTCTCTTATGAGGAGCAGCTAGTTGAGATCTTAGATCATAGAGACAAGGTTCTATGCAACAAGACTACTCACGTAGTTAAGGTTTTGTGGAGGAACCAAAAATTTGTAGATTCCCTATGGGAACCAGAGCAGTTAATGGGGCCGAAGTACCAAATCCTTTTATCTTCATCTGGTACAAGTTAAAAATTTTGGGGGGAAAATTTCATGATGGGGGAAGAATGTTCCGACCCCAATTTTTTATTAATATTTGCTATCTAATTTTTTGTGTTTTTTTTATTTTGTGATCAACAAAACTATATTCATTAATTAATGAAGTGATTATAATTAAATGAGACAATTGGGATTCAACAGTTAAACGACCATTGGTCAATATAAACATAGGATGCTGAACTCTTAAAGTTTCAATTTTTGTTTATAAATACTAGTGATCTTGATTAATTAATATAAAAATAAGATTTGACGGCCTCATCTAGTAGACTCGGGTAGTTCGAAGCATATCAAATAGAACATGGGATGGAGGTAGAACCACTAGTCTATGATCTGGAATAAGCCCAAGCCGAACTTTATCATGTGAAGGGTGAACAGAATGGCCTATGAGAGAACTCCAAGGTGATATAGGTCACCACTCTGGCAATACTGGCCGAGCCACCAGAAGATTCTATCACCATAACACACCATACACTTTGGTCCTATGTTGGTGTTATTAGGGGCTATGTAACACGACCTTAGATGCATTGTGTAATCCTTTAATATAAATAAAATTGTTATTTATTTTTTTGGTAAATATTGTTAATTTCAAATGTCCTGATAAATATAGGATGTAAACTATTGATAAATTTTATCAAAAAAATTGATAAATTAAAATATTTCTCTACATTTTAAAAATCTAATAATGGGAAACGAATAAAAAAAATGGCCCTCTACAGCTGTGTTTAGTAGAAAATTATGAGACTAATAAAATAAACTTACTTTTTGGTGATTAGTAAATTATGAATAGTAATTTTACGCTTATTAATTGTAATGTGAATAAATTGAATAGTAATCACACGTAATAATGTATTATTATATTTTAGGCACCTTGATTAGCTAATTTGATTCAATAAAATAAGAAAATCACTATTTCATAAATAATTAGTTAAGTATTAGTTTTTTCGGGGTGAATAGTGATTTTATTTTAAAATTAAATAAAATAAATTTAGAAAATTATTTTCATAGAATGGATTTCATTTTGGAATTCTGAGCATCGATATTTGGATAAGGTGAATTTTTGGGATTATTCTAAAACAGATGAATTTTTGTTGAATTGTAAACTTAAAGTTTTGAATTTCTGGTGTTTAATGACATCATTAAGGATGCTATAGTTATCTAATAATTCTGGTCAACTTATGAATAGTAATATATTCTATGAGGTGTCCCATTTTTCCAATACTATTTTCAAATAACATGTTCCGGCCCATGGTTTTTCCAATACCACCGATGAGGTGCCCCTTGAAAATTCATGATTTGTTCCCTCACTTGTCTTATAAATACCAAGAAATTACCTTATTCTTTTCATTCAAAAATACTCATACATGATGTTATGGTCTCTTTACCTCTCATGGAGTCCTCCCAAGGTTCCCTCAAGCCTCCCAAGGACCCTACCATCTAGCTTTAGTTGTTACCTTTCAAGGTAAGGGAATCTTTCACCCCCCTCTTTTAAGAAATGACATCATTTATTTTGTGTCTTCTAGATTCCATCCTATTATGTTTAGAGTATGTTATTATATTCTTTCATTAATATCCATTTCATGTATCATTGTTGAGATACACTTTCTACACTCATTAATTTCTTTTTGGAATTTTTATGGGATGTTATTAGGCTGCCGAATTTCTCGTAAAATAAATCACATATTCTCATTTCCTTAATGTTTCCTTTTCATGTTGTATGTCCTTCAAATATCCAAATCATGATCTTATTATGTTTCCATATATTATTATTAATTATTTATGAATGTGTTCCCCGTTTTCTATCTCTTTTCAATGTTTTTTAAAACCATGTTATATAGCTGTTATGCTGCTGAAATTTCGCCTCAAAATTTCTATCTCTTTCTCTCTAGAAATTGATATGTTTTATTTATGTGAATCCCAAGAAATATTTCATTTATATGGGTGTTCATAAATATATAAATTTCATATATTTTATCATGTAATTTACATACATATTACCTCACTCCATTTCCATGTGTTATAAATGATAGAATGATCTTATTTTTAAGATCTATTTAAACATCACGATCTTGAAATGAAACCAACTTGTATTATTCTCCATGGGTTATTTAGGAAATGTTTTATTGTGATCTATGTGTCTCAAATGAAAATAAATTAATATTCAGGGTGCAGTATAATAGCGCTCCAATGCATTGGGTAAATAATTTAGTCTCTAGAGATGACAAGTTTCATGATTCCTAACTGAATAACTTTGTTAATTATTTTATGATACCTCAGGGATAAACCTTGGTGAAATTTTAATGAATTTATAAATGAAATGATGTATCCATATAATAATTTAATGATTCTGGTTATTTGTATAATGATATTCTGATTCTTTCATTTCTTATTCCTTTATAATTTATATCATGTTCTTATTATTATTGTTCAAGATCACATGTCAACCGTTTCACTTGTTTTTCTTTACGAATCCTTCAGATCACCCATTCCATTGATATATGTCTCTAGGATATTATATTCAATAATTTTACATGGAATGAAACTATGATGAATCCTTACGAGTGGATTAGCAGAATGTTTAATGTTTTTTTCTTGTATTATGTTCCCGTTTTCTATGACAAAAGACTTTAAAGATCATCTGTTTGTAAAATGGAATGAAGTTTTTACTATTAAAAAGTCATGATGCCAAATTCATTGTTATGAGATGGAGAAGGTGACACAAGATATTTATTATCTATATGGAGAGGATGATCAATGGTATTCATTGATTAAGGACACTATGCTGAGATATGAAATTGAATAGTTGGATTGTGAAGACATTAAGATCATGTATATTAGTATGTATATCCCATGAACACTTTTTATGAAGATGGAGAGAGAATTCATAAATCTCATGAAAAAGGAGAAGAATATGTCATGACCTACAATGTGAATTTCACAGGTCCTGCAAGGTATGCTACAGATTTTGTTATCAAAAAATGATAACAAAATTAATAGATTCTTTAGTCAGTTAAAACCACTCTTTCAATAGTCTATTTCAATTTTAGGATTTGAATGTTATGAATATGTTGTTTGGTATGCCATCATTGTAGAGGTGGAGTTTTCATAATTGTCACATGGATGTGGTGATAAGAAACTAATGATGTAGTTTCATGTTGTAGGATCTAATGATAATGGTGGGAAGAAAACTCAATGATCCACATGAAAAAAAATTGAGAAGATGCACCATGGGAACTAACTCAAAGGGATGAGAAAATGATTCAATTTTTTGAATGAAAGATACAATTCTCAATGGTTTCAAAAAGACATGAGAATGAATGAGAATGTTGTGGAAGAAATGAGAGATCCACCCATGGACTAATGCTACAACTGTATGGAGAAAGGACACTATACAAGCCACCGCACTATACCTCACGTACTCTTGGGTAATCATAATCAAAAGCCACCAATTAAAAATGAAGAAGGGAAGTCTTATTCCATCACTATAGAGTATGTGGAGCAACAAAAAGAAGTCATACAAGGTAAACTTCCTATTCAATCAATAATGTAAAAGCCTTATTTCATTACGGTTCTACGCATTCCTTTACATCATGAAAATTTCCAAATAACTATAGTATCGATGCACCAAATCCTTCAGGTAGATATATATATATATAAATACTATGTGTTTAAATAATTTCAACCCATGTGTTTGACTCTTATCATGTTCGATTATGTATGATGATACATCCAGTGAATCTCATAATAGTTATCTTGGTGGAATTCGATGCAATAATGGGAATGGATTGGATCTAGTTATATAGAAAACATATCAACAATTAGGTAACAGAAATATAATTTCATATTCCAAACCATATAATTATTCAGTAAAAATGAATATATGATCACTAACCTCATTTAAAAAATCCTTCAAATGTGTGGGTGTTGATTCCCATTGAAAAGGCATACCCCATTTAAATGGTTGAGTCAAAAGAAAGTGTCAAATTAGTAGATATTCCCATCGTGAGGGAATATGTTGACATGCTTCATGAAGAGTTTCTTGGACTTCCACCAGCTCATGAGGTATGGTTATCCATATAACTCATACCAGGCGATATTCTTATCATAAGGAGTCCCTATAGGTTAGATCCTATCAAACTAGTGGATTTAACGAAGAACCTACAAGAGCATTTGGACAAAGGGTTTATACACCCTCGTGCATCACCTTGGGGTGGACCAGTGCTCTTTGGGAAGAAGAAGAATAGAATAGTGTGGTTATGTATTGGTTATCGAGAACTCAATAAGATCTACATAATGAAAAAGTATCCTCATAAAAGGATAAATGACTTGTTCGATCAGTTAAGTGAAACTCAATACATCTTGAAAGTGTATCTTGGTTCGGGATATCATCACCTCGAGGTAATGATGGAAGTTATTCAGAAGACCAGATTCCGTACATTGTATGGGAACTATGAGTTTTTGGTGATGTCCTTCGAACTTACTAATGCCCTAGATATCTTCATGGACTTGATGAATCGAGTCTTTAGACATTACCTTGTAAAATTTGTGGTAGTGATTATTGAAGATATTATAATATACTACATGAGAAATAACGAACATGAAGAACATATAAGACTAGTTATGTTGACATTTATAAAGGAGAAGTTGTATGCCAAATTCATCATGTGTGAATTTTGGATGAATCATGTCACATTCTTGGAACATGTGATCACATGTGTGGGAATTTTTGTAGACATTTCTAAAACAATGCGATTGAGTAGTGGCCCAAACGCTCTAGTGTCACTATAATCCACATGTTGTTTTGTGTTAGATGTGTACTACCAATATATTGTGAGAATGTTTTCATGATTGTCAAGACTTCTAAGTAAGTTAACAGGAAATGTGGTCAATAATGTCTGCATGGATGAATTTGAGGAAAGAATCAAGGTGAAAATCGGAATCCTGGTCACGACAGTTGTTCTCACATTAACAATGAGTGGAGAATTTTTTTCTCTATACATTGATGATTAAATGAAATTCATCAGTTGGGTATTCATGAAATATGATATTGTGACAGCATATGCCTAAATATTATTGATGATCCAAGAACACAACTACCTAACCCATGATTTGGAGCTAGCAGTTGTGATTTTATCCTTCAAATTCTAACGGAACTACCTTTATAGTGAGAAGTGTGACATATATATAGATCACAAGAGCGTAATATATTTATCCAAAAAGAAAGATATCAACATGCATAAATGAAGATGGTTATAGATAATCAAGGACTATGATTTCTCTTTTATCTATCATCATAGAAAGGCAAGAAATGTAGAAGAATCTCTAAGAAAAAAAGATCCTTATACTCTATCCATTTTATG
The DNA here is from genome assembly GCA_963277665.1 of Viscum album. Classification (NCBI taxonomy): domain Eukaryota; kingdom Viridiplantae; phylum Streptophyta; class Magnoliopsida; order Santalales; family Viscaceae; genus Viscum; species Viscum album. The sequence goes on from OY728137.1 coordinate 1,668,312,702, forward strand.
GATTGAGAATGAAATTATATTCATGGATATGAAAAGGATATATTTGAAAATCATAAGGGGAGGGTTTCATCAAACCAACCCCAAATAATTGTGCAACCATAAATCTCGGATATGATTAAGGAGGAAAAAAGGGATGATATAGAGTTATAAAAGAATGTGACTTTAGTAATGGAAGGGGGGCTGCATGAGTTCAGTATCGATGATGATGGCGTGATTTGGTTTGGAACATGACTTTGTGTCCCTTAGTCACCCCGGATAAATAAGTAGTTGCTGGAAAATCTTAATAGGTATACATTATTTATCCATCCTAGTAGCTCTTAGATATACTGAGATTGAAGAGAACACTTCTGGTGGGAAAACATGAAGATGGAAATTGAAAAATATATATCAAGGTTCTTGGTTTGTCATCAAGTTAAAACATAGTAGCAAACGTCCAATGTAACGATGCAACCATTACCTAAACTTATGTGGAAATGGGAGAATGTTACTATAGACTTTGTCACGGGTCTCCCGAAGACGTCCAAGGGAAATGACGTGATATGGGTTTTGGTGGAATGAATAACCAAGACAACATATTTTATCAATATTCATGTAGATCACTCACTTGAACTACATTCAAATATATATTTTAAGGAAGTGGTTTGACTACACGGTGTTCCACAATCGATTTTATGTAATGATTATCCAAGGATCACATAAAAATTTTAAAGGAGTCTTGAACATGCTTCGAGTAATAAATTAAATTTCAGCACAATGTATCTCTTCCAAACAGATGGAATATCTAAATGGACTATTTTGACCCATGAATTCATGTTAAGGGCCTGCTCTTTAGAATTCAAAGCTGGATGAGATCAACGTCTCCCATTAGTTGATTTCTCTTACAACAATAGCTTCCACTGGAGAATTCAGATGGCTCCATATGAAGCTCTGTATGGAATGAGATGTTGAGCACCAACCTATTGGAATGATGTTGGAGAAATAAAGCTACAAAGACATGATATTATTGAAGAGATGATATAGAAGGATCAAATCATCTAGAAACACATGATAGTTTCTCAGAGTCAATAAAAGAGCTATGAAGACCACTTTTGAAGGGACATTGATTTTGACATTGAAGGTAATGTATTCCCTTGAATATCACCATGTAAGAGATCCATGTAATTAGAAATGAAAGGGATGTTAATCCCAAGGTAAATTGTCCCATTTGATATCCTTGACAGCGTAGTAACCGTGGCCTATCAGCTTTACCTTCAATCAAATATGTATCATGTTCATGATGTGTTTCACGTATCACTCTTGAGGAAATATATTCAAGATCCATCACATGTACTAAACATATAGGTGGTTCTAATGGAATATGATCTCTCTTATAAGGGGAAACTAGTGTATATTTTGGATCAAAGGGATAAGGTTCAACGTAATAAGACAACCCACCTTGTCAATGTGTTTTGGAGGAACCATAATTATGAAGAATCTACTTGGGAACCAGGGGCGGTGATGAAGGATAAGTACCCGAACCGGTTTGTCTAAAATAAAATTTCGAATGAGAAATTTCGTAAGGGTGGAAGAATGTAATGAGATAGAGTTTAATCAATATAAATCCATTATTATATTCATGACATAATGTATAATCACATAAGGAGACATAATGAAATATAATGATAATAAATAATATGTGACGATTTAACATAAGTTTACACTTATATGGTTTGAATTTCAAAAATCTGACATACACGGTTTCATCCAGGATGATTTTTGGGGGTTGATAGAACAAACATAATTTTTGAAGGAATAATAACCTACCCTTATGAATATTAACCCCCCTTATGAATAGTAACATAACCTTATTAATAGTAACCTATCATTATGAATAGTAACCATAAATATGATTGTATATATATAAGATTTATTTGTATGTATGATATACCAATATATTGGAGTAAGGAAATAAATGATATTAAATTGGTATTTTGCTAATTAAAATTTATTTTATTTAAAAATTTAATTTAACATATTCATAAATTTTTTTTATGAATAACAGTGTCAATATTAGGATTCTAAATGTCAAAAAATGGTTCAGGTGTATTTATGTAAAATTTTTTAAATACTTGAATTTGTTAGGAATAATGATATACGATAATTTTAAAATTATGTAAAATTCATGAATTATGGAGTCATGTATGATGTTCTACTGATTTGAGAATAATTTTTTCATAATCACATCCAGTTATTACAATAATTTTTCATCTAATAATCATTGTTACTTACCTTGTAGGGAAATAATAAATTAATGAATATAATATTGAAAAAAACTCTATCCCCTTCAATATAAATACTATTTTCACACCCCCATTTCCTCACACATATCAAGATTAAATCCATGTCCAAAAATTTCTCAATCATCTTTCATATCCCCTCATCCACTTAAAAGAGATTCTTGTCTCGTCAAAATAAAATCCAAGGTGCCTTAAAGAGGATTCAAGATGTAATTCCCCCTCCCACTTCCTTTAATTTCCATTCAATTTCATGTTCTTTTCTTAATCTCTCCCCTCATATTCTCATCTACATGGTATGGTGACATCAATATCTTACATATAATGTAATTTTATGATTCTAATTGGATAATATATCATCCAACCCACTTATCCTCTTCTTTTTATTTTAGAATGGAAAATTTTGTTCGTGAGGTGTTAATTTATCAAATTCATAAGAGAAATATTTTCATTTTCCTTTACCACCTTCTAATATGGTCCTAAAAAAATTTAATCGTTGAACTAGATTATCTTATATTACTAATATCCTATGTAATTTTATGCAAATATCTTGTGTACATATTACTAACTTATAAAACCAAACAAGTTCATTGTTGTTCAAAAACTATCCGGATTATCTCAAATGATCATCTATGAATTCTTATCTAATGATTCATCCACATGGTATATAAAATATATCATTATAAGTTCATTTAAAATACTATAATATCATTAATTACATGAAATATAAATTATTTATATTTATCCGTGTTTTACATGAATTTCCATTCATGAATAGAAGTGAATTGGTCATGAAAACTATAAAAATGAATGTTCCCAACAATAAATTTAAACTCTAAACCTCATCCAAAAGTCCATAGATGATCTTAATGAAACCATAATTAACCATATTAAAGTACATAAGGATTTTTTATTTCAAATTAATTAATATAATGTCATTATACTCGAAAATATTGTGATTAAAGAACTCAGATACAAGAAAGGGGAATTATCATATCCAACCCTCTACCTTTGAGTTTTCACTCTTTTAACCCAATTTTCATTATGGTTATGAATTAAAAATTATTTCTTAATCATAATGTTATATTTTATGTGATATAAATGTTTTATACTGATGTTTATGACAAACCCAGTGTTCTCCCATTGAACTCATCTGTCAAGTAAACATAAACTTTTTTACATCTCAAATATTTTTTCTTCTTCACTTATCATTGTTTATTCGATTTCCAGAATGTTATTAACTCAATATATTGGGAGAAAAAAATTTATGAATTTATTCATTATGATGTAAAACACATTAATTTTCATGGGTTATTTTATGTTCAATTATGATACATGTTTTTTGTGGCATGCATGAAAATGTAAATGTTATGATGTGACCAGTGAGCCTAGAAATATGTAGTGCAATATGAATGTTATGATGTGAATGTTGTGCCTGGAGTTAAAAATTTCTCTATTTAACAAGGAAAATTTATTATTATCTTATGTTAAATGGAAATGATGCATGAAAATTATGAAATTATTATTCAAAACTTTGTTTGTTAGTTTACCACTAAGTCACGATGTTTCATTTATATGCATCGCAACATTACATTTATTTTATTAATTCTTCCTATTATGTTCATGTTCATGTTCTATTTCTTATGTTATGGTTTTTCTCACCCATTTCTATATTGTTCATTTCTATCCTATTACAAGGATTTTATCCCACCCCTTTTTGATGTAAATCCTCAAGTGATTATGTGTACTGAGTAGTTTTCAAGAGACAATAAGATTATTGAGAAGAATGGACTAAATACTTGTTTACTTCTTGTATTGTAAATGTTATGTATGGTCCTAGTTTTTGTAAGACACTAATCCTTTGGATCCTCCTTCAATAATACTATTATGTTGTTTATCATTCTAAATGATATAATAGTAGTGTAAAAAAATGATGGGTCACTATAATAAATGTGGCATCACATGTTTACAAAAATTATTAGTTGTTCATATCCGGGACAGGAGGATGGTGGTAGACATTGAGGATAATGATATTATAAGAGAACCACATGCTAAAAAAATCATGATTATTGTATCAGATCATGGTAGATGTAATGCCACAATTTTTTGAATGACTAGAGAATTATTGATAATATAACAACATACCAGATGTGGGATATTGTTTTTTTAATCCCTTTTGTGATTGTTCTACTAATATTGAAGTGTTTATATTATAATATGTTTTATCCATTCTTATAATATAAAATTATATATTCCCAACACATTATGAGTTGATATGGAATGTCTATAAATTTCATCTAGGAGATGGAGGTATTTCAAATCCACCCCCTCATTTAATTTCATTTTTGTGTATATGCAACCGGAAAATCCATGTCGTGTATATCATTTTATAGATTAAGACTCATGAAATAATTTGTTGAATTCATAAGAAAAGGAGAATTGTTTTTAAGTAAAATGTAATCATTTATAGTTTCTCTTATATTAATGATCTTAATAATGATATCATAATATTAATTTATAGGAATTGAGCAGATCTCATCAGATGGTCTGAGATAGAAAAGCATAACATCATACATTATCTCGGGCAAGGTATAATTTATTGGAAGAAAAAATCAATCTTGTAAATTAAAAAAATAGATAGTTGAGTCTAGAAGATCTATATAGGTTTCTCCACTATCCCCAATATAGATATGAAAAATAGATGAGGGGTTGGATTAGAAAAAATGGGGAATATCCTACGGAAAAATTTAGTGTCGTAGTCAAGAGGATTATAAGATGTTTATTTTATTTATTTCTTTATGTTAATTTAATTCACTATGAATTTTGAATCATTATATATATTTTCAATTAATTCCTAAAATACTATCTAGAGAAGAAGAGAACTTAGGAGAATATTTCTTGCTGAGGGGAGGGAAGATATGTTATCTGCAGCAATGGAAAATACTGAACACCTAGGTCATGTTCGAGGATACCTGGAATGATTGTTGGTGAGAAGATTGCAACCACTTTCTTCAGGTTCATCAATGGAGAGGTTATACAAAAAAATTATAATCAATAGAGGCTTCTGTTAAAAATATTAATGTGAAGATGGAGGAAAATATTATAAAAGTGGTAGAGTTCTTGTTTGCATACATGCAAATATGATTTCAGACTGTAGCTCCCACTCCTCCACCACTTCAAGTAGCTCCCACTCCTCCAACTCAACTTACAAACCCCATTTTTTATCCTAATACTACATCAACTACCCCACCACCTCCTAGAGATTATATTTTTTATTCTACTCCTACACCCCCTCTTACATAGCTTCCTATTTACTCTGAGTTATATGATGATGATCCTCATTATATTATAGTTGTTTTTGGGATGATATCTTATGTTGTAGATACCATTAATCATAAATATTTAGAGCTATTGAAACATAAGGTTACTGTACATGATATTATTGATATATAAGTTGGAGTACCGTTACATACTAATAATGTGTGGACTCTTGGAACATGTATTGAACTATTTTCATTTTGGAAATATAGACTTTCACAACATATTACTATAGAGGTATGTGTTTATTTTATCTTTTATCTTATCTTATCTTTTCTTTTTTATTAAACTTTTTTATCATTTTAATGATAATACATTTTTCTATTTATTTATAAGATTAATTTAATGGAAATGAAATATTGTATAGCAAACAAAAAAATAAAAATGGTTATGAAATCATATACAGATTCTTGTTGTCCTGACATATTTTCAAGATATTCAAATTTATTAGAATTTTTTTATGAGATTTTAATGGAATTTAATGTATGTGGGTATGAAATAACTATGATAATTTGGAAATATGATATCATGGAGTTTTGAACTGGAGATACATTGGGAATCAACATGATGCATGTTTCTTCCATGTAAGCCTTAGAATAAATATTTCCCTACATTAGATTTATTGAATATTAAAAATTTTGTTTGTTTTGTATTAAGTATCATTATATAATTTGGTGGAGAATTACTAGATAGATGTATATGGATTTATGGACCCACAATTCATATCACCTGAACCATGAACAATGATTAAAGATGAATTAATGGTTTATATTGTGGGAATATTTTAACATAATATAATTATGTAGTGTAGGATGTTTCATTATGTTGAAAGGTAAGAAACACATAGCTGACAATGTGTTATTTATCATTTAAAATAATAACGAATAAAAATAAATTTTATTTTATATTAGTTTATAATTTCATGTGGGTTGTTTTTTGTTAGGGGAAGTCACTTTACTAGATATGGTCTATCACTGGTGATGTGCTTGGAAATTTAACGAAATTGTTGGAAAATTAACAGTTAAATTATTATAAGTTTTTTATATTATAAGGAATTTTAATTATATTTCATTTTTATTATTTTCTAATAGGGGTGAGTTTTTTTAAAATCCTCAAAGGAAAATGGTGCCACGATTAAATATGTAAAAGTAAATTGTAATTTCCATTTATAATTAGTACATTTTGGATAAATTACATAAAAATATTTTTAGGAATAGGAAAACACATTTAAAAACCTTCTCCATAAACAACAGCATTTCAAATAATGCATATATTATTTGTTACGATTTATGTATGAAATAATTACAACAGGAACAATTATGAAGTTCAACTAGTTTAGATTTCCTTATAATATATTCATTGATATTTAATTCGTTTTATTAATTATACATGTTAAATATTTCCCTTTTAATTTTTAGTTTTTAATGAATCTCTCACTTATAATGTACAACATCATACAAAATTACATGTCGTATTGTAAAATCATTTTATAATTATAGTTGGATTTTAAATTGTTTTTATTGAATATTGTAAATTTAAATCTTGTAATTGTAAATGTGTATTTTATCATTGTTTTAGTAGGATTTAGGTATGTTTTTATATAATAAATTAATTTTTGGATGTTATAATTTTGAATGTGTAGTATTTTTACCCGTCAATGATTCGAAATGTTTCATTACTTTATATCATCGGACGGTAGTGAAGAATAAGCGTAAAAAGAAATATAAGAAAAATTACATCAGTTATTTTATCACTGAGTTAAAAAATATCATTTTTTTATGTTGGTTTCTATATATCTGACATAGTATATGGATATTTACATTTTTTTTCATTAATCATGGTAAAAACTAGTCATCCTGATGCCATTTCTCATCAGTTTCAGGATAAATGACTTATAATATTGTTTTCTATGTCAGTTGTTTATTAACTAATATAAAAAGGATTTTGGATGGTGTTTTCCTTATCAGTTATATAAAATATAATGTTCTACATCATTTTTTACATTAGTTATTTATTAACTGATAGAAAAACAATTCAGTCATATGGCTTTCCACATCGGTCATATAAAAACATACATAGTACATACTTTGTTGCTTCAGTTAATAGATAACCGATGTAAATAATATAGTTCCATTATATATTTACAACATTAATTTTTTAACTGAAATTAAATAAAATATTTACATCATGTTATTTCTATAATAATGGCTAATAAGCAACATAAATACTCAAAAACCAACATGAAAAATCATTTTTTCACTAGTGCCACCTTCATGAAGGGATGTGATCCCTTTATTATTTCCACTTTTTATGGATGATAATAATTATAGATTTAATATATATATATATATAATGTATATTTAATCTATAATAATTATTATTTATGGTTTAATTGTCATTTACCTTTCTGTCATTCCCAAATTGTGAAAACATTGTTCATGAGTACATACGGTCTACTGTCTCCATGAATAGTGTAAGAAATATAAAAGTCTAAACTTTTTATAGATGATTATAAATATATATAATAAGAATATATGATATTTATATCATGATTAAAATTATAGATATTATAAAACCATGATCATAGTGTACGAACTGCAACTACCAATCTGAAATATTCATGAAAATGAAATAGTTAACACCTAGAAATTATGATTTTAGTAAATAATTGTTAATAAATACATTTTAAAATATAGTTATATGATAATATATGATATTATAAGTATGTAAAGTTTTTTATATATAATTATAATAAAATTAAATTAATTATAAACGATTTTTGAGTTCATTTTAATTCACTTGAATATAATGTAAGGGATTTTTATTACAATATCGTTGATTATCATGAATATTTATTTTAAATTTTATAGTAATGAATCATTGTGATATATATATCAAAAAGACCAGTAAAATTATTCTCATGTTATAATATTTAGAGATCAATTTAATTCCTTTCATTTATCTCTCTTTAATTACTCGAGTGATAAAAACAATATTTTTACGGAAATATGACATTATTTACCCCTTTGGTAGAAAAACATTTTTATTCCATGTAAACTTTTTATAAAAATGTTGTCAATAATTTCATTAATATTATATATTTGTTTTTTAAATTCATTTTCACCCATGATTTAAGTTTTAATAAATTGTTTAAAGGGAATTGTCTAATCATTTTATGAATAACATATTTTTCACAATTTTTAAAAAAATTGAAGGGAATATTTCATTCAACATACAAGACACAAATGAAATTTATAACCATCATGAACACTCAAGGATTTGAAGCATCACTTATAAGTTTAAGAGGATATCATCTAAAAAATCAATAATATTTGGAAAAGATTTAGATTTAAAAAAGGATATTTCAATGTGGGAAGAGTATTTTTCTCTTGAACTGTTAATGTGATCATTCGAATGCAGTTTTTGAATATGATAATATCCATTGATTTTAATTATACCTTAAAAAAATTATAATACATGTATTCAATCCATAATTTTTTATTACTATATTATTATTATTATTATTATATTTTAAATATGCCTCATCATTTTCTATGTGTTATGCTATGATGAAATTTTAACTTCTTTATGACACCTGATTCCATTCCCTCGGTTATGATGTATGATGAATGGTTTATGATCTGATGAAACACATGTTAATGTATTTTGATAATGTTATGGGTGGGTATTAAATTATATATCCCTCTGATTCATTATTTACATACAGATATCTCATGGGATAATATAGGCTAAAATGATGAGTAAACCTAGTTTTGTAATGGACTTTTCTGATAATTACAATCTTGAGACTGAACCCTGGATATGAATATGACAGAATGGGGAGTGAAACCAATACAAAATTATAGTTTTGGGAGTGATACCTAACTAAGGAAATTATTTTTAGGATTATTTATATTCAAAAAACTTGTGTCATTTGTTAATGTTACGATATCATTCCTCTTGGTATTAAACTCTATTTTGATTTATGTCTTATAAACTATTGATATTTATACCATGATGAAATATTTTATTTATGATATAATGGATATTGTTTGAAAATTATAAACACATACTCTAATACCCTCATGCTCCGGTTATTTTTACGAGGTCATTTCTATATCAATTTATTCCCCTTCTGAGTATTTCAGTTCACAGTTCATGTTGATACTTTTTCCTAGGTTATAAGGAAAGGTTTTAAATATGGTATGTAATGAAGGGTAAAAAGTGGGTATAAAATTATGATAAATTATTAATAATATTTATAAATTATATTTCATTGTATCTAGTCCCCAATGACACTTAACCTTTAAAGTTCAGGAATTGATCGTAATGGTGTGTACTGAATATTAATCTAAGAGGATGTAATTTTTATGTATTAGTAAAATGGGTTTCTATAGTTTGTTTTGAAAAAGGGTTTAGTTAATTATAAAAAACCAAAATTTCATCAATGGAAATTCCATTATGATAATGATTTCATATAGTATAAATCACATAAAATCACATATATATAGCACAATATAAACATTATAAATAATTAATGAATGAAATAATAAGTATATATCAAAATTTAATAAACTATAAGAACGGAATAGTAACATTACCATTGGATGAGTAATGTGACCCTTAAAATAGTAAAATGGAAAATAAAAGAGTAACCTCACATATAAAAGTATAAATATAATTTCTCTATATTATAATTAAAAATATGATATTGTTATATCATTTTATGGGAATATAAATGTATTAAATATGATAATTTAAGTATTGATATTTTTATAAAATACAAGTGGTTATTTTCAGTGATATAATTATTATATTGATTTAAATGAATGTTTATTTTCATAAAATGTATTCAAAAATCCTTATTTTTTTCTTATGATTATTACAAAGATTTATTATACCATAATCGAAATTCAAAAGTGATATAAAATCATTTATAATTTAAAAATTCGTATTTTCCAAGAAAATGGTTATTTTAGTTAAACATTAAATTACACATAATTATAAAATTATTTTCAAAAAATAGAGTTAATTTTTAAATTATACAATGTAAAAAATAGTAACTGTGTGTTTTTATATTTTTATAAAATACTAGAATTAATGGCTACTAAAAATAAATTCTAATTAACAATATATATTCATCATAACTTAAATACACTATTTATTGATTCATTGATGATGTAATCACCATAATATCAAAATAACCAAAAATAATTTTATTATATTTACTAAAAATGGTCAAACTATTCTTAGTATTATGAACAAATAGTAAAATGATAGATAAAATAATGATAAAACACCCCAATCCACTATAAACGCCACCCCCACCATCCATCATATTAACACCACTAAATGATTGAAGCTTATCCAAATTGTTTCTAAAAATATTCCCATGTATATCCACCAAGAATAAGATTATATGGCCTCCTAAAAAGTCCAAAATAATGTGCCTCAAAGACGTTATCAAGAATAATAATTCGAGAGGTAAAAACCCATTTCTTTCTTTTAATATATTTTAATGAGTTTTTTAATAATCATTAACAATCACCTACCATAATTCATGTTTTAGAATAATTTTAATATATTATATATAGTGAAATTTTATTATTATTTATATATTGTAACCCATCATTAATTCAATTTCTTTATCCTTTTTTCCAAAATGAAAAATCACTCCTGAAGCGTTGATTTATTCATTTAAGGACAATGAGTTTTTAATTTAAATAAAAAACATAATTTATGGTCGTAAAACAATTATAACTATTTTTAATGTTAATTTTGTAACATATAATCTATTTGGAACTAATATTGTACCTAAAATTAAATAACAAAACAATATTTGTCTTTGATGATCGAAAAACTGCCAAAATAGCCTAAACAATTATCACTAACATCTTACCTAATGATTCATCCAACATCATAAAACCAAATGAATTTTATATTTATTTAGTGTCATGTATTTTAATTATAAACATATAACTTCTATTTTGGATATCTATTCCCATTTACATGATATTTCATACACTTATACAAGTGAACCAGTCTTGGAAACAAATGTAATGAACACTCCCAAAGGATAAAATTAAATCTTAAATCTATTGAAAATGACTTTTAATGAATGCCATAAAAATATAATAATTTAAATACATATATAAATGTTTATAAATTAATTAATTGATGAATTTAATTTTATTATCTTCTAAAATAAGTTTATGTCTATAACACATTCACACATAATGTAAAGGATCATTTCTGAACCACCATTTTCATTTGGGTTACTCTTTCTCTCCATTTACCCCAATGTAATTCTAATTTATTATTATTTACAAACTCTAAATTATTTTTATATGATTACACGTCATTCTTCTATATTGTATCATAATTAATTTATGGTGAAATAGTTGTTTTATAAAAAACCCTTCTTAATTCCTCTAGATAAGCAAGCCCGATTAAAAGGAACATCGCGATTTCATACCCATTTTAATGGGTACTCCATAATTTTTTATAAGATAAAAATATATTTATAAAATAAATAATATTATGTTGAAAAAATTTCTTGGTTAATTTATGGTTTTATTCTAAAAATTATATTTTTTCTAATTTAATGAATCATTTTTATTTTCCTTAATCCGCACTAAAATGTTTTATATTTCATGCTTCATAAACACCATTTTTCGTGTTTTAAATTGATTTTTACATCATTTAACATTTTCTATTCATACATTCCCTTATGAATTTTCAATTTTTATTTAAATATTTCGATAATAGACATCATTATGATATTATATTTTAATATTCCTTTTGACATGATTATGATAACAAATTATTTTCCTGACTAACACATATTTTTATGTTTCATTTATTATCTATTATTATTAATGTGGAACACATATTCATGAACATATAATTATGGTTGAATCTATATTGTCCTGTAATATATTGGATATGATTATTCTCATTATATTTCATGTGAAATATTCATGTTGGTTATCTTTAACTCACTCTCCATGTTCGACAATATTGGTGGTAAGCCTTGACTCGTGCTACATGTGCAATATACCCGGTGCTCAGCCGTGACTCCTGCTCCTTCATGTCTAATTATCCATGACTCCATATTAGGCCATGTTTAAAGTTGTTTCTATATTCATTTGACTCCATCATTGTATGATCCCAACTTAATCATTTATGTTTTCATATAAATATTCATTTTTCATTCCTTTTATGTCTTCATGTTATTCCTTATATGCAATTTTATATGATTTATTCATTTGTTTATTCCCTTACTATGGTTTATTAACTTGTATATTTTGTTCATTTATTACCCATGTTATCCTATGAAAATATAGGAGATCAGTGAATGTTAGTATCACTTTCTGGATGATTGAAATAAATATATTATATTCAATTTCCTTGTATTCAATTTCTTGTACCTAATAATTTGATTACACCAGGAATCAAAATCCTTTTATTGTAATTTGATGTTTCATTATGCATAAATTCATGTAAATATATATATAATTACATGTACATTATATCTATTATCAGAGAGACGGTCTACATATTTATTAATATTAGGACTAGAGTAATTTAATAATAACCCTAGGGATAATTTTATCACTATAGATAACATTGATTTTTTAACACCCGAGACTTTTATGTTATATAAATCGTCAAAGGAATCTTTTTCTACACAACACTTGCTTGGCTTGCTTTACACGCAATCGCGACCTTCCTCGATAGCTTGCGTCGTACGCAATACCGAGTTTCACTAAACAACAATATGCTATTAAAACAAGCCGTTATGAATAGTAATAACCACTTTTTGAAATTTTATAAATTTTATTTTTCAAAATGGACTTCATTTTTGGACTCAGAATATCGAAATTAGACTAGGGTGAAATTTTGGTATTTTTCTGAAAACTTTCAATTTTTGATGAATAGTGAAACCACTAAGTGGTAGGTAAAAAACTGAATTTTGCATAAAACTTAATTTTACCGCTTCTGTGAATGAAATTTCGAAAATCCGACAGACACGGTTGAAATCATTAAGTAAAATGTGGTTCAATGAGATAAAAATAATTTTTTGGTGAATAGTAACTTTTTACTTTTTTTTACCGCGGTTAATAGTAAATAGGGTAACTAAGGGTAAATATGATAATAATATTACCCTAACACATGTCCTAATTCTATTGGACAAGTGTAATTCGACCAAAAACAAACTTAGGAATAAAATATGACCATTTAGGCCCACTTGGATTAGATTAGGACATTTATTATTAATTTATTTAAAGAAGGGTTAAAATAGTTAAAATAAAGGTTTAATAAGTAAATCATTTTTAATATGGGGTTATACATAAGATAAATTCGATTGTAAATATTCATTAGAAAGATAAAAAGATTTCCTACATTATGGTATTTTATTTGTAATTTTTAGAATTCAAATAATATAATTTATTTATGACACAAAGATGATGCAGTAATTATCTTATTAATGAAATATTGACATAATTGATAATATAAATACCAAAATAAATGTAATTTAAGACTTTTTATGAACTCCACTAATTTTCTAGGTTACTATGATATATTAGTGTTGATTTAATCAACTTGGTTCGAACATATAATTCTGTTATGACTTTCAAAAAATCATATATCAAATAGTGTCAAAATTGACACAAAATAGTTTTTAAATGAAATATTATATTATTAATTGTTATTTTATTCCTAAAAATCTAAGGTTCGGCCAAATGACTTAGATAAGGATATATATATTAATAATAAACAATTTGGGGTTCGTTTGGCATGTTATAGTAGGTGTATTAACCATATAGTGAAAGAAAACAAAAAGACACGGTAAAAGTTAAATTAATTAACTTAGAGTTAAATCTAATTGATAAGGTTAATATAATACCCTAAACATGTCTAAATCCTATTGGTTGATAGGATTTCGACTCATCCCCACTTTATCTTCGAAATAAGACCCTTTGGAACCATTATAAACCGATTTTGACTTTAATATAAAATAATATTTTGAGATATTCCTAAGGTGCCCCTCTCCTCCCTTATAAAAGGGCACCTCCTCCCCCTCCTCCTCACACAAATTTGAGCACTCAAGCTCGGCCAACCCCTGCCATTTTCTCCTCTCCACTTCCCTAGAATAATCCTAGAGGTCCTGGTCTTCTCCAAAGACCAATCTTAGTTCCTTAAGTGGAGGATTCAAAGAAGCGTTCCAAAGAAGAGGTAATATCCATTACTGATCTTTTCAATTTCTTTCTTCTTCAACTTCTTCTCCTTTAGTTGTTTCATGATAAAGTAATAACATCAGTATTACTTACATACTGATATGTTATTATAAATATTAAACAACCCTAATTCACCTTCTATCCATCCTACGGAAAAAATGAAATCACCGCGCGTGCGTACGTACGGAATACCGTCTCCACGCCGTGGTGTAATCTATTTTCCACCATCACCTTAAAAGGATGGGTATAATGGTGTAATGAGTAACTATATATGATTATTATGAAGTAATATTGATACTGAAATAATATATATATATACTCCAATACAATTCCACGATCATAGGAACGATATCATCACTCGTGCGTACGTACGGAATACCGTCTCCACGATGTGATGCGACTCGTTCTACATGATCTTCATTTCATAATGATTATATAAATGAATTGAATGAATAAATATGATATATGTTACACTAATACCATTCTGGATATAAGGAATCAATAACCTTAAATGAAGAATAAGAATGTATTCAGCAAAACACGCATAAGAACAAAAGGCAATAAAGACCCGAGTAACAAGTAACCATGAAATATTACTATCAAGAAGCTAAGAATATGAACATATATGATATCATATCAATATGTATGATTCTAGAATAAGTCAATAACATTATTTAAACCATTATACAGGAGCTTCGGACACGTACATAGCAAATTGGACTTAAGGTAAGGGAAAATATCACAATCTCACTTTTATCCGAGATTGTTTTTACTTTGGAAATTACTGGGGTGTATTTTATCATCCACATCCATGTTCCCTCAATATGTAATATTATTTCCATCCTTCTACAATAGTATATATCCAATTTTACCCTTCGTTGAGTTTTTAGTAAAAAAAAATATGAAAGGAATCTTTTGTCGTTTTTTCGTACGAGGTACTTTTTGACTTTTCCGACAAAAGTACGAAGAATGTTTTTTTAACTTATACGGCATGAATGGATTTTTAAAACATTGTTTCCAAGAATCTTCCTTTACAAGTTTTCATGTTTATTTTTAATCAAATTCTTTTATTTTAATGTTATATGACATGTTATGAATGGAAAAATGTTTTTGAAGGAGAAAGGATATTTTCCTCAAGAATGGAGTTCAAGTGTTTTATCAAAATTATTTTCCATCTAAGATAATAAAGGGTTCTATTTTTATCCCTATTATTAAATTGATTTGTTCATGTTGTGATAGAATTATTTTTATGAATTCCTTTATCTTATATGAATTGATTTATGATGTCATGATGTTTCAAGAATCCCATTTTTGTTACATGTGTTATGCGATGATGTATGTTTTATGATTATGTGGCACACATAAGAAAGGATTCATTATAAGATGGGTGGGACCTATATATCCCTCCAATGCATTGGGTAAAGATTTTATATCTCATTAGATAGACATGGCTGGAACGGAAGGTTATTTCGGTTCAGTGATACAGGACTGAAACGAGGAGTGAACTCGGTTCAGAAAGGGACTTTGTCCACTAAGATAGTCTTGGCAATGTGTCATGACTAACAAGAAATGATTTTCCATGATTATGTGTGCATGCCACAAATTATATGTTATGATTATGGGATTCTCATTTTCACTTCTATGAATTATTCCATGATAAGATATTATGATCTCTTTTGCAGATTTTGATTTTCAAAAAGATATGATATGATTTTTATTTCCTTTATTTTCCCTTGCTGAGCATTTGAGCTCACCCTTTTATGTTTTCTTTTCCCCAGGTCAGGAAGATGGATATTAAGTAGAATATGCTAAAAGGGATCCTAGATAAATGGGAGACACTGTAGAAGATTTATGAACCAGTTGTTTATGTTTCCCAGTTTCTAAAGACACTATACCTATACGGTCCTTTGTGGTTTTGTCATATGTTGTAATAAGAGTGCTTCAATTTTGAAGTATTAACAATTTATGTAAAGTATGGGTCGTTATAGTTGGTATCAGAGGAAAGGTATAGTCAACCTTTGGAAACTAGGATATGAAAGCCTTAGTAAAAACCCTAAGGATAATTCTAAGCATAGAACACAATCTTAGAAATGGCCATGAATAACCTAGGATAAGACCTTAAGCATGAAAATTTTATTCTTGAATTATGTGGTTTCCTATTATAATTAGTGTTGCTCACACTATTATTCTTGGTTTTAGTCAATGGCTGGAACCCGAAGGAACCGTGTTAATGCGGAATGCGATGGGCAATGCAATGATTGTCCCCCTGAGCAACCAAACGATATGGGAGATGGAATGCAAAATCTTGTAGCCATGCTCACAAAACTTTCTCAAGCTATGAATCATGCAGGATTTCCAAACGAGCAAAGGAGGGAGCAACATTCTGTTGAATCCTTCATGAGGCAGCGTCCACCTTCTTTCAGCGGGTCTACTGATTCATTAGTTGCTGAACAATGGATTAGTACTACTGAAAAGATATTTTCAGTTCTTCAATGTTCTGAGCATGATAAAGTCATCCTAGCAGTGTATCGTTTGGAAGGAGATGCGGATCAATGGTGGAATCTTGTTAAGAATACGAGGCAAAGGGATGAAATTGAGTCTATGGAATGGGACGAGTTCAAGAACTTATTTTTCAATAAGTACTTCCCTCGTATTCTCCGAACAAAGATGGAGAAAGAGTTTCTTGAACTGAAGCAAAGGGATGATGAATCTGTTGGTACCTATGAAGCAAATTTTACAAGACTTGCAAGGTACGCTTCTGGTATTATTATCCAACCTGAGAGTAAGATCGATCGATTCTTTAGTGGCTTAAAACCAAGTCTTCGAAGGGCGTTAGCCATAAGAGACTTCAATAGCTATGAGGAAATCATTCGATGTGCTCTCAAAGTCGAGATGGAGATTGGAGTAACCCATCAGTCACATGGGTTTGATAAGAAGAGGAAGATAGAATTCAAAGAAAACTCTAAGGAGCACACTGAAAAGAAGATGAACTTTCCCTTATGCTCAAAGTGTGGAAAGAAACATGGAGGGAGTTGTCTTAAAGGGACAAGTAAATGTTTTAAATGTGGAAACGAAGGTCATCGGGCATTTGAATGCCGCGATAATGGGAAGAAGATGTCTAATGATGCAAACAAAGGAAGGGATACACAGAATGAACCTACTACACTTCAATGTTTCAAGTGAAAGGAGATGGTGCATTATGCCAATCAATGCCCAAATACAAGGGTTGATGATGATGGTCGACGTCAACAAACTCTTAAGGCTAAAGACAAAGGAAAGTCACATGCAATTTCTATCAGCGATGTGGAGTACGATAACGATGTGGTGAAAGGTACACTTACCATCCACTCTAAAGTAGCAAATGTTTTATTTGATTCTGGATCCACCCACTCTTTTATTTCTAAAGACTTTTATAAGGGTATCACTGTATTACCTCAACAATTAGATGTTGAGTTAGCTGTGACAACACCTAATGGCACATCAATCGTATCAAAAGTTTATAATTCTTCTCCGATTGATGTTTGTGGGAAAGTGCTTCCTGCAAATATTGTGATCCTTCCTTTAGTGGAATTTGATGTGATTCTTGGCATGGATTGGCTTTCTCTACATGGAGCTCATATCGATTTCCAAAGAAGGGAATTCACATTTCATATTCCAGATCAATCTACGATCGTCTATCAATGCAAGGATGAACATAACCTTCCAGTGGAAATTTCTTCCATCTTATGGGTATTGATTCCACTAAATGAAGGTTATTTATCTCAAATGGTTGGTGAGAAACTCACGATTAAGAATATGCCCATTGTACGGGAGTTTGATGATGTCTTTCCAGAGGAATTACAGGGTCTTCCACCAAATCGTGAAGTTGAGTTTTCAATAGAACTCGTACCGGGTGCTTTGCCTATTTCAAAGACACCTTATAGAATGGCCCCAATTGAGTTGCAGGAATTGAAGAAGCAACTCCAGGAGAATCTTGATAAGGGATTCATACGCCCTAGTGCGTCACCTTGGGGAGCACCTGTTCTATTTGTTAAGAAGAAAGATGGATCAATGAGACTCTGCATTGATTATCGAGAACTTAACAAGATCACTATCAAGAACAAATATCCTCTCCCACGCATTGATGACTTATTTGACCAACTACGCGGAGCTCAATACTTTTCCAAGATTGATCTTCGTTTAGGGTATCATCAATTAAGGGTCAAAAGGGAGGATATACCAAAGACAGCTTACCGTACAAGGTATGGACACTATGAATTTATAGTGATGCCATTTGGTCTTACTAATGCCCCTGCTATCTTCATGGATCTAATGAATAGAGTCTTTAAAGACTATCTTGATCAATTTGTGGTAGTCTTTATAGACGATATTCTTGTCTATTCAAAGAGCAAGGAAGAGCATGAAGATCACTTGAGAATTATATTGAAGACCCTGAGAAAGGAGAAGCTTTATGCCAAATTTACCAAGTGTGAATTTTGGCTTCAAAAAGTTGCATTTTTGGGTCATATAATCTCAAAAGAGGGGATATCTGTGGATCCAGCAAAAACAGAGGTTATCGAAAGATGGTCAAGACCAACAACAGTAACTGAGATCTGAAGTTTTCTTGGTTTGGCTGGATATTATTGACGTTTTGTAAAAGATTTTTCACGATTATCTAATCCACTCACCAAGTTGACTCGGAAAGGAGTTAAGTTTGTCTGGACAGAGGAATGTGAAGAGAATTTCAAGGAGTTGAAAACAAGGTTATCCAGTGCACCTGTGCTCACACTGCCTTGTAGTGGAGAAAGGTTTGTGATCTAAAGTGATGCATCCAAGAAGGGATTGGGGTGTGTTCTTATGCAAAATGATATGGTGATAGCTTATGCCTCACGACAGTTGAAAATCCATGAGAAAAATTACCCAACACATGATTTGGAGTTGGCTGCGGTAATCTTTGCATTAAAGATTTGGAGGCATTACCTTTATGGTGAAAGGTGTGATATTTATACTGATCATAAAAGTTTAAATTATATTTTCACACAAAAGGAGTTGAATATGCGTCAAAGAAGATGGTTGGAGATGATTAAGGATTATGACTGCTCAATCCATTACCACCCTGGGAAAGCAAACAAGGTGGCATATGCATTAAGTCGACAAGACCATGCTAGTTTATCCATGATGAGGATCACAAAAGATCCAATATTTATGGATTTACAAAGGATGGATCTTGGAATTATAATGGAAGGGGAAAAATATTATCTTTCTCAAATGAATGTTCAGCCATCTCTACATGTGAAGATTAAAGAGGCACAGAAAGAAGATGTCGAGTTACAAAAGAAGGTGAGAAATGTTCCTGAATTCAACCTTGATTGTGATGGGATAATAAAGTTCAGGAATCGGGTTTGTGTTCCTCCCATCCCCGAATTAAAGAAAGAGCTGCTGGATGAGGCTCATAGTTCTTCATTCTCTATTCATCCTGGAAGCACGAAGATGTATAGGGACATGAAAGAGTACTTCTGGTGGGATGGCATGAAAAGAGATGTTGCTGAATATGTCTCTCGATGCTTGGTTTGTCAACAAGTTAAAGCTGAGAGACAGACGTCTAAGGGGATGTTACAACCATTACCCATACCCGAATGGAAATGGGAAAACATCACTATGGACTTTGTCACAGGACTTCCTAAAACATCCAAAGGCAATAATGCTATCTGGGTCATAGTTGATCGTCTTACAAAGTCTGCACACTTCATTCCTATTAGAGAGGATTTATCTCTAGATCAGCTTGCCATGATATATGTAAAGGAAGTGGTAAGATTGCATGGAGTACCACTTTCTATTATATCTGATCGGGATCCGAGATTTACCTCGAAGTTCTGGCGAAGTCTTCAGCATACTCTGGATACAGAGATGAGTTTCAGCACTTCTTATCATCCCCAGACAGACGGTCAGTCTGAGAGAACAATTCAAACCCTAGAAGATATGTTGAGAGCTTGCTCTATGGATTTCAAAGGAGGTTGGGATCAACACCTACCTTTGGTAGAATTTTCTTATAATAATAGCTTTCACTCCAGTATTCAGATGGCTCTTTATGAAGCTCTCTATGGAAAGAAATGCAGGACTCCAACTTGCTGGGATGAAGTTGGGGAAAGAAAGATATTAGGACCTGATCTCGTTGATGAAATGGAAGAAAAGGTCAGATCTATTCAACAACACATATGAGCAGCTCAGAGTCGACAGAAAAGTTATGCCGACAACCGAAGAAAAGACCTAGAGTTTGAAGTGGGTGATAAAGTGTTCTTACGAATATCTCCCTGGAAGAGGGTTATGAGATTTGGAAAGAAGGGGAAGTTGAGCCCTAGATATATCGGTCCTTTCGAAATACTGGATCGTGTTGGGAAGGTAGCTTACCGATTGGCGCTTCCACCGAATCTCTCTCAAGTTCACGATGTGTTCCATGTATCTCTCCTGAGAAAGTACATACCAGATCCTTCACATGTACTCAGCTCAGAAGTTGTACCGCTGGAGCAAGATCTTTCTTATGAAGAACAGCCGATAGAGATTCTGGATCGTAGCGAAAAAGTCCTACGAAACAAGACCACTCGCTTGGTGAAAGTTTTATGGAGGAACCACCAACTTGAAGAATCTACATGGGAGCTTGAGGATATGATGAGGGAGAATTATCCTCATCTGTTTGTTACAAAGTGACGAATTTCGAGGGAGAAATTCTTTTTAAGGGGGGTAGAATGTAACACCCGAGACTTTTATGTTATATAAATCGTCAAAGGAATCTTTTTCTACACAACACTTGCTTGGCTTGCTTTACACGCAATCGCGCCCTTCCTCGATAGCTTGCGTCGTACGCAATACCGAGTTTCACTAAACAACAATATGCTATTAAAACTAGCCGTTATGGATAGTAATAACCACTTTTTGAAATTTTATAAATTTTATTTTTCAAAATGGACTTCATTTTTGGACTCAGAATATCAAAATTAGCCTAGGGTGAAATTTTGGAATTTTTCTGAAAACATTCAATTTTTTGATGAATAGTGAAACCACTAAGTGGTAGGTAAAAAACTGAATTTTGAATAAAACTTAATTTTACCGCTTCTGTGAATGGAATTTCGAAAATCCGGCAGACACGGTTGAGATCAGTAAGTAAAATGTGGTTCAATGAGATAAAAATAATTTTTTGGTGAATAGTAACTTTTTACTTTTTTTACCGCGGTTAATAGTAAATAGGGTAACTAAGGGTAAATATGATATTAATATTACCCTAACACATGTCCTAATTCTATTGGACAAGTGTAATTCGACCAAAAACAAACTTAGGAATAAAATATGACCATTTAGGCCCACTTGGATTAGATTAGGACATTTATTATTAATTTATTTAAAGAAGGGTTAAAATAGTTAAAATAAAGGTTTAATAAGTAAATCATTTTTAATATGGGGTTATACATAAGATAAATTCTATTGTAAATATTCATTAGAAATCTAAAAAGATTTTCTACATTATGGTATTTTATTTGTAATTTTTAGACATCAAATAATATAATTTATTTATGACACAAAGATGATGCAGTAATTATCTTATTAATGAAATATTGACATAATTGATAATATAAATACCAAAATAAATGTAATTGAAGACTTTTTATGAACTCCACTAATTTTCTAGGTTACTATGATATATTAGTGTTGATTTAATCAACTTGGATCGAACATATAATTCTGTTATGACTTTCAAAAAAATCATATATCAAATAGTGTCAAAATTGACACAAAATAGTTTTTAAATCAAATATTATATTATTAATTGTTATTTTATTCCTAAAAATCTAAGGTTCGGCCAAATGACTTAGATAAGGATATATATATTAATAATAAACAATTTGGGGTTCGTTTGGCATGTTATAGTAAGTGTATTAACCATATAGTGAAAGAAAACAAAAAGACACGGTAAAAGTTAAATTAATTAACTTAGAGTTAAATCTAATTGATAAGGTTAAAATAATACCCTAAACTTGTCTAAATCCTATTGGATGATAGGCTTTCGACCCATCCCCACTTTAGCTTCGAAATAAGACCCTTTGGAACCATTATAAACCGATTTTGACTTTAATATAAAATAATATTTTGAGATATTCCTAAGGTGCCCCTCTACTCCCTTATAAAAGGGCACCTCCTCCCCCTCCTCCTCACACAAATTTGAGCACTCAAGCTCGGCCAACCCCTGACATTTTCTCTTCTCCACTTCCCTAGAATAATCCTAGAGGTCCTGGTATTCTCCAAAGACCAATCTTGGTTCCTTAAGTGGAGGATTCAAAGAAGCGTTCCAAAGAAGAGGTAATATCCATTACCGATCTTTTCAATTTCTTTCTTCTTCAACTTTTTTATCCTTTAGTTGTTTCATGATAAAGTAATAACATCAGTATTACTTACATAATGATATGTTATTATAAATATGAAACAACCCTAATTCACCTTCTATCCATCCTACGGAAAAAATGGAATCACCGCGCGTGCGTACGTACGGAATACCGTCTCCACGCCGTGGTGTAATCTATTTTCCACCATCACCTTACAAGGATGGGTATAATGGTGTAATGAGTAACTATATATGATTATTATGAAGTAATATTTATACTGAAATAATATATATATATACTCCAATACAATTCCACGATCATAGGAACGATATCATCATTCGTGCGTACGTACGGAATACCGTCTCCACGATGTGATGCGACTCGTTCTACATGATCTTAATTTCATAATGATTATATAAATGAATTGAATGAATAAATATGATATATGTTACACTAATTCCATTCTGGATATAAGGAATCTATAACCTTAAAAGAAGAATAAGAATGTATTCGGCAAAACACGCATAAGAACAAAAGGCAATAAAGACCCGAGTAACAAGTAACCATGAAATATTACTATCAAGAAGATAAGAATATGAACATATATGATATCATATCAATATATATGATTCTGGAATAAGTCAATAACATTATTTAAACCATTATACAGGAGCTTCGGACACATACAAAGCAAATTGGACTTAAGGTAAGGGAAAATATCACAATCTCACTTTTATCCGAGATTGTTTTTACTTTGGTAATTACTGGGGTGTATTTTATCATCCACATCCATGTTACCTAAATATGTAATATTATTTCCATCCTTCTACAATAGTTTATATCCAATTTTACCCTTCGTTGAGTTTTTAGTAAAAAAAAATATGAAAGGAATCTTTTGTCATTTTTTCGTACGAGGTACTTTTTGACTTTTCCGACAAAAGTACGAAGAATGTTTTTTTTAACTTATACGGCATGAATGGATTTTTAATACATTGTTTCCAAGAAGCTTCCTTTACAAGTTTTCATGTTTATTTTTAATCAACTTCTTTTATTTTAAAGTTTTATGTCATGTTATGATTGGAAAAATGGTTTTGAAGAAGAAAGGATATTTTCCTCAAGAATGGAGTTCAAGTGTTTTATCAAAATTATTTTCCATCTAAGATAATAAAGGGTTCTGTTTTTATCCCTATTATTAAATTGATTTGTTCATGTTGTGATAGAATTATTTTTATGAATTCCTTTATCTTATATGAATTGATTTAAGATGTCATGATGTTTCAAGAATCCCATTTTTGTTACATGTGTTATGCGATGATGTATGTTTTATGATTATGTGGCACACATAAGAAAGGATTAATTATAATATGGGTGGGACCTATATATCCCTCCAATGCATTGGGTAAAGATTTTATATCTCATGAGATAGACATGGCTGGAACGGAAGGTTATTTCGGTTCAGTGATACAGGACTGAAACGAGGAGTGAACTCGGTTCAGAAAGGGACTTTGTCCACTAAGATAGTCTTGGCAATGAGTCATGACTAACAAGAAATGATTTTCCATGATTATGTGTGCATGCCACAAATTTTATGTTATGATTATGGGATTCTCATTTTCACTTCTATGAATTATTCCATGATAAGATATTATGATCTCTTTTGAGGGTTTTGATTTTCAAAAAGATATGATATGATTTTTATTTCCTTTATTTTCCCTTGCTGAGCATTTGAGCTCACCCTTTTATGTTTTATTTTCCCCAGGTCAGGAAGATGGATATTAAGTAGAATATGCTAAAAGGGATCCTAGATAAATGGGAGACACTGTAGAAGATTTATGAACCAGTTGTTTATGTTTCCCAGGATCTAAAGACACTATACCTATACGGTCCTTTGTGGTTTTGTCATATGTTGTAATAAGTGTGCTTCAATTTTGAAGTATTAACAATGTATGTAAAGTATGGGTCGTTATAGATTTGAACATAGGGAATCACAAGATATGATATATTTCCAATTTACTTTTTTATCATTTTATGTTCATCGTTTTCATTTTTTCCAATCATTTTAGCAATTAATTCAAGCTGTTTAATTGTAATTGATTTCATAGTTAAAATATGTAAGGGGAAATATCCTGAACAACTCTTCCCAATCTTAATGGAGAACTACTTGGAAATTTTACCCTAAAGATATGCTATGATTTCCTTGAAACATTTTCCAATATCTGAGATATATTAAAACAATATTATTATGCATCCAATAACTCTAGGATTTACTAGTTATATCAAGGATCATGTATCATCTATTGGATAATATTTCACTCTCAACATTCTAACCAAGATATGTATGGGTTGTACCATCACAGTGCTTTAAAATTCATCTCTTTATTTCAAATTCATGAATCACTAAACGATTTTTCTAGATGTTCTAGAAGAGGGAGACCTAAAAGATTCCTATATGTATCTAATTATAGATTTATATCATTGTGGAAATAACAAAAATAATTAAAAAACACAATTTTTAAATATCTAAAGATAAATCAGTAATGTTAGATTAGAATAAATGTAAAAGATGCTTATTTTAAATTAAATATAAAAAATACATTTTAAATAATTATTTATTCTTCCAGCAATATTTTCCAAGACAGCTGATATATTTTTTTGATAATCAAATTTAAGGATTTTCAAAATATCTTGAGGTTCTATTGTGATGCATAAAATTTTTCACCATGAAATAAATTCAAACATGAAAGACTAAGGACCACATTTATGAAATTAAGTTTACGTAACCTTGCCTATATTCCCCTTTGGGTGAAAAAAAATTAATGGTGTAATTTCATCATGGGGGAAGAATGTTACGCAAAAAAATTTCATCAATGGATGTTCCCTTCATATAATTATTTTGTAATGTTTCTCAAACTATAATTTCTTCTTTTAATCAATGTATTGAAATATATGGTTTCAAGTTATCATATAATTTGATGGAAAATGTAATGATTAGACTCGTAATAAACTAAATGAAATGATATTTGGAATGAAAAACCTTGTAATTATTCATAATCATATATGTCATAATATAATTAATAAAATTAACTGGGTGAGTTTCATAAAACACATAATAAGATAATAATGATGTTTCTAGAAGACAATACATGGAATAATATTCATCATATTTTATTTAAATTAAATTGGAGTAATCTCTCTGGGATACTTCTAAAATAAATGAGATGATGTTTTATGTGTCGAGTGGAAGGGAATATAGAGAGTAATTTTGGATTTAGATGAGGGAAATGAATATTATCCTATAGTTACACATATATGTTTTATTTGGAATAGAGAAAAAATTTAAATTTTTGAAGTAAATACGTTATTAATAGTGGCCTTAAAAAATTTATATGATCAGATGACAATGTGATTTAGGTTGTCTTTGATGAAGATTATTTCATTATTGGATTCACGGAATTTTTTAAATTGTATATGATTTTATTTTAGGAATATGGATTATTTTAAATTTTGGTAGCGTAAATTTTTTCATATGATGTAAAATTAAATGATATGGATAACATCATGGGTTCATTAGATTGTGTTTTTGCATATGTTCAAAACAATAGTTACCCCTTTCGATATTTTGTGTTATTGGATTTTGAGGTGATATAAAAATTTTATTGGGTTTTAGGAATAATTCTCTATCATGGTTTAAATAACCATTTAGTTGGTTATAGGATTTAATTTTAAGATAAATAAGGTATATAAGATAGTGTTATATAGGTAATATTAAAGGATTAAATGTGATTCTTTGATAAAGATGAATTTGAAATGTATTTGTGGTCCAGATAATGGTTTATTTCTAGTTTGTTATCTTACATTTATTCATGTCATTTTTGTGATGTTAACTACAATATAGTATTATATAGTGATTTATATCAATGATTAATGATATTTTGGGATATTATTTACTGGGTTTATTAATAAGTAACCATTATGTTCAACATGTTATTTAACATGAATGATTATTTTTGAAGAATGTTTTTAAATTTTTTGGTATGTAGGTAGAATTGTATGATATCAGATTTGATGATAAAACATTCGTTAATGTTTAGTTAATTAAGGATATTTGGGATATTGTGTTATGTAATAAATGATCTTTATGGAACCTTTGTAGTAATTTTATAAATTATGGAGTAAAATGAATTATTTTCAAAAATGAAGGTTTAATTTTTTTGGATCTTATCTTACCAAGAGATAAAAATTTATTATTAGTTTATATTAAATGATAATAAGAATATATTTATATCATTGTGCAAATAATAAAGTATTCAGTATTGCCTCAAACATGAATAAAATCACCTTGAATACACATCCTTTAACGAAATAGATGACAATGCGGTAGAATTTGATTAAACAATGAGATTTCACATGTAATGAAAGAATATTTCTTTAAATTATTTGTTTAAATGGTGAAAGAATTCCTAAACTCTAGGAATGTGATCTTGATAAAAAAAAATCATATTAGGTTCACTTATGATGAATCGATGTTACTTTTCACGCCACATTGATATATAGTTTTGTGGTTAATAAATTTAAAATGATCATTCAAATTTTTGTGACAAATATTCTATTTCACTCTCAATAATTTTTTAAAAAATAACTTTTTTCTCCAGGTCCTTGTTTTCAATCTCTCCTAAATCTTTCATATTTAGAATCCCTGTTATCTATTATTCCAAATGACCATGGTATTTCCCATTCATTATTTTTAAACAAAAAATTTATTAACCCTTTTTATTATGTGGGTATTCAATAAAATAATTTTCAAATATCATAACCTTGGTTACCAAGAAAAAAAATTATCATGATGATATTTATGAAATTGGATGAACATAACACCCTGATATTTTAAAATATCACTATTTTTGATAGCGTATAAAACACGCATCACCGAGCATATACAAAAAACTAAATATTATTATATTATGTCAACTTTAACAAATAAATTTAATTTTTAATCCTTATTATAAGTAATAAAATAATTAAATATATAAAACAATAAATAATAATTAAAATTTATTGATAAATGTTTAATAAATAATAACTCAATTTTTTGAAAAGTATTTTCTTTTTAAAACTAATTTCTCAAATAATAGTTTTTCTTTTTTATAAGGTAATATGATAATTAATTTTTAATTCAATGTATTTAAAATATCATATGGTAAAAATTTGTAATTTTCAGAAAAATGACTGATTTTTAAGTAATAGTGAAAAATACTTATTTTTATAAAACGGTATTTCTGTTTCTCACATTCCATTTTTTTATATGTTTTTAGATTAAATTAAATTATTTTATATTATTTATAATATAATTATGATAATTTAAATAAATTTTATGTTTTTGTTATTTATAAAATTATTTTCATACATAAAATGATTTTTTTTAAAATATTGTTCATTGCATTTTTTTATTTAAAAATAATATAAACGACTAATACATATTAAATCATCAAAAAATAGATTTCATTTTTTAATCTAGTGGTTTTAAATTGTTAAACAGTTCCATTTTATTCTTGTTCATTATGAATAGAATCCGCAATAAATATTTTTCACTATGGTATGGGTAAAATGTGTAATCCATGTTTAATACCATCAAGATAAGGTCTCAAAATCAATTCATTATTTATTTTTTTATTTTTATTGGATATATTCAACAATATATGTCTATTATTATTTTTATCATTTTGGTTTCATTTCGCATTGATGATTAAATTTATGTTACATTAAGTATAAAAGATTCTATAATGTCACTCTCTTGACATAATATTTCAACAAAATTTATATAAGGATAAAAAGATGATAAATTTTGTTATAAATATGAATTTGAATGAATAATTATTATTTTTATAATTTTAGTTTTTTTAAAATTATAATTGTAGTATAATTTCCTTAAATTCTTGAATAATGATGACTCATTGCTTCTTTATGTAGTTAAAAAATCCAATAAATAAATTAAAAACTATAATAGTAATATTTTTAGGTGATTTACAGTTAGCTATAAATATATTGATTAATATGACATATAATGGGTGTGTTAAATATTTATATTTCAATTTCATTACTGTATTTTTTTCTATAATGAATAATTTTTTGAATTGTGTCAAAAATGTAACTACTAATATTTTATGAAAAATAAATTTTTTTTAAATTATTTGAGAAATTATAATTATTTATTTAATACTAGTATTATTATAAAATGTTCAAAATGTCATAAAATTTCCACTTGTGATCTAATTTTTTTAACCTATAAAAAATAATATTCTTTTATTATTAAAAATGTTGTTACCATAGTTATAGTTAAAATATGTTATCAAATGTGTTAATACATAAGATAAGGATTTAAATGACACCAAATAATATCAAAATATAAATTTATAATTATATTTATACCATAGAAGATTTTATATTATAATTTGTTTCAATATTTATAATTTTACTTGAGAGATAAATTAATTATATAAAAATAAATTCTGTAATTTCAAGTGTGTTGTTTCCCTCCATTCAAATTTGATCCTATTTTTAATCATATTTTTTATTAAAATATCATTCTAAGGGTCCTTAATAAATAATCCTAAAGAGGCATACTGATGTAGAGGTAATCATCCTTCCCAAACATTTTCAATATATTTCTTCATGTAGCTCCTCAAAATATATGGTATTTTTCATCCAATAATAACATAATTATTCTAAATATTTCGCAATTTTATTTTGATTTTCAAACTAACATTATTCACTTTAATTTCTATCAAATGAGAAGTGAAAGTATCCCTTGTGTGTATGAGTGAACTATAGTCTCCACATAACGATCCAATTCATTTTCCACCACGAACTATCTTGTAAGGTTATTATGATGGTTTTAATGATTATATATAATATTTCTAGAATAATATATCTTTAATATTTATTGTATTATATCCCCCTTCATAGCTATAAATATTAGGAAAACAATAATGTCATTTGTATATATAGGTGGACTACCTTCTCCAGGAAGAGATATGATTACATTTAATTTTTGATTTAAATAGATGTTAATAATGATATATTTAATGAATATATATGATATATTTTATATACTAATTATATTTTATTTTTTATTTTTTGTTTTACATTCTTTTATTACATCATTCAAAAAAGAAAAATAATATTCATGTGTACGTATGGTATTCTGTCTCTATGAAAGGTGTGATCCCTAATTATATATATATCATTTATGGATGAATATAAATACATACATAAAAATATTAAAGATATTCATATACCGAATAACATTATTTATATGATGTAACCACTGTCATAGTTAAATTACATGAACTACTCAATCGAAATTTAGATGGAATATAAATAGTAAACACAGAGAAATGATGAATTTAATAATAAATTATAAATAAATGGGTGTTAAAACATAGTAATTAGAAAATATAATATATTATAAGTATGTAAATAATTATGTTATATAATTATAATAATCATAAATTTGTTATAAGTTTTCGTAGAGAACATTCGATGTAATTCAAACACGAGGTAAGGGATTTATGTTAAAATCTCATTGTTTTTCAAGATTAAATATTATTAAGTTTATGATGATGAATTATCATTATATATATTTTGATAATACTATGAATATTAATATCTCACTGTTATTTCAAAATATCACATGTTTTACATTTATTTTTTACTCTTTATGTACTCATGGGTCTGAAATAATAATTTTAAGGAAAAATAACATTATTTCTCCCTTATGTCACAAATTATTTTTCTTATATGTCCATTATATCTAAATGAAAATGAATTATTTTCCTATAATTAAATTATTTTTTAAATTAATTTTCAACCATTATAATTTTTTATAGATCATTTTAAAATGAATATTCTTATTATTTCTTTAAAGTTGTGATTTGAATATTTAATGAAAATATAGATGGGATCTTTAACTTATTATCCCCAACATGAATGGAATTTGTTTTCATCATGACATATAATTTATTTTGCGATTAAGTTAAAATTTTCAAATGATAATTTAAAATAAAAACTTTTCTATGATTTTTGATAGTTTTATCTATTTAAATAGGTAATTTCATTGTGAATAGGGTCATTTTCCAAGAAATGTTATAGTGTAATTTTATTGGAAATTTTCATATATGATAACATCCTTTGATAATAATTAGTCTATATTGGGGTTATGGTATAATGATACCATCTTTATAATATATCTATTTATAATTAATCACCCCTTAATTCTACATGAAAAATGGGGGTTCAAATCCCATTGGGCGAAGGTTACTGCAGTAGTACTGTTGCGTACTGTAGCAGTGACAGAACTATAGAAATGGCAGGAACTATAGTGGTGGAAGGTACTGTAGTAGAGCAGTAGCAACGCAGGTACTGTGCAGAGCTGTAGCAGCGCGGGTGCTCTATTAGTACTATTCATAGAATGAGATTTGGGATAAAAAATGGGTCTACAGGCCATGTAATGGGATAAATGCCTACGGGGCCTTCGGTCTATGTAATGAGTCTCCCTATACCCAGTTAAAGAGGTCTTTGCTTAGCTTTAATAATAAATGAGGCATTGGCCCCAACCTTTTAAAAAATTATGAAATTATTACAAAACCCATGATACTTTTGTGGATTATTATATATAATAAAAGATTTATGATCTTTGGAAACTCATATGAATGGATTATGATTTTGTGTTATGTGGTGCATGAATTATATATCCCTCTAAAAAATTTTGTAAATATGGATTTATAAAGAGATAATAATGACTGGAATTATGAGTTAACCATTTTTATCAAGGGAAATTATCTACATTGATAGTCTTGGGAGTTAATCATGACTCAAAATATGATGGAATAGAGAATAAACCCAATCTATAGTGGTATTGTTTATCTAGTTATACATGAATAATTAATGTTTTTTTCTATGAATATTTTTATTCCACAAACACATTTCTTTTTACAATACAATACTCTTGTACCTGATTTTATTTTATTCTTTTGTGATTCATGTATTATGAATTAAAAACCTCAAATGATAATTTAATATTTTAATATATGATAATCTAGTTTTAGTTTCAAAATTTCAACTTAATTTTTTATTCCATTATTCTCATGTAATTTTGAAAGGGATCATTGATATCTCCCTTGGTTACACATAATGAGCATTTAAACTCACCCTTTATCATGTTTTCATTCCTCATTTCATGAAGAATTGATTTAGTTAGGCTATTTCCAGAAGTGTGAAATTTGATAAGAATATTATGAGAGGTGATAAATAATTATCCTAAAAAATATTTTTTGTATCTAGTCCCTAATGAAAATAAACCGTTATCATTCTAGAATAGATATTAATGTTATTTATTGAATGTTATTTAAAAATATGTATTATTTATAAATGAAAAACCTCGGCCTCTATATAAATCCACAAATTGTTATATCAATAAACCCCATTTATGGGATTTGAAGTGGAATGTGAATACAAATCCAAAAATCATGAAAACTTAATAATATAATTTACTTTTGATTCAATCATAACATACCTATGTATAGGTGTGAATACATAGGAAATGTAAATAATAAATCAATTTATTATTTTATTAATATTAATGATTATATTTATGGATTCAAATTAATTTTTATAGTATTACCAGAAATTTCTTAATTAAAAAAGATATCGTTTTATTCTATCTAAATTAATTTCTATCAATTATATTGTTTTATTTTAACTTTTAATTTCTAAATCTCAAAAATAAATTTATAAAAATGGTTTTAATTTTTTATATCATCATTTTAAATATATATTTTGATGAATTTTTTGATTTATCATAAAATATTTCATTTTTGGTGAATAATGAAAAGTACATAATTTTATGTAAAATACCCTTTTATTTCATTTATTTAAAATGTTACATTTTATATTTTATTAGACTGAAATAAAAAATTATTTCATTTTACTAAAAATAATCCAATTAATTCCACATGATTGAAACAATACGATATTTATATAAATATATATTTACTTTTTGGCTTAAAACACATTTTTCAAAAAACATTTCATTATTATTTTTTCATTCTTATATTAATATTAATTTCTGAAAAATCTACATATTTAATCCTATAATATGGATTTCAATATATTTAATATGAAAATACAATGTTGTAGATGATCCAAATTTCATTTTTTTCATGATGAATTGTAATCAAGTTAATCATTCATCAAAACCATAAATTGTTAAACTAGTCAACTAAGGTTTAAATTAACTGATAAGGTCAAAAAATACCATCTTAAATATTCTTGAATAATGGTAGTTATAATTTTATAATATTATATTATAAAATTTATATATTACTTCCACATTCCCTTGAATAATTGATTATTTAAATATTAATCATTGAAAAATTACAACGGTGCCACTTCCCAGACATATGAAATAAAAGCCACTCTCATATACTTATAAAACATACGCATTTATCTCAACCTATACCTACATAAATACCAAAACAATATCCTTTCCCACATCTTAGAGTTCATTTTCTCACCCAAAATCCATATTATAAGGCTTAATGTGTATGCCAATGGATGTTCTTTTATAAAAGTGTTATAACTCAATAACTACATATTTTAATTTTTATTCTTTTTACACCACATTTAAATATTCTATAACCATTATGATATGATAAAATAATTATCTTATTTATAATTAATTTTTATTATATTTTTTTTAATATCACATTTCATCTTTTTTTGATAATATTCTAAATGAAAACATCGCTCATTCTTGTGTGAGGACAACTACATCCTAGAGTTGATTTATTTTATTATTAATATCCACATCATGTGGATGGTTATCAGAATGGATTTAATGAATATATATTATATTTATGAAATAATTATGATCCTAGAAAAATAACATGATACTTACCATCATACCCTTCCATATATTAGAATTTGGTAATGTTGCACATGTGTACGTATGGACTACCACATCCACAAACCGATGTGAATTGTTTTTCAAGTCAAAAATTAAATAATTTTAATAGAATATTATATAATTTATAAAAATTTTGATTATTTCTTGATAAAAATTATTTAAATTATTTAAAAATGGCCCATTTGATTATTTTCATTCAACCTATTTTTTTTTTGAATTATGAACAAAACAGGTGCTATTAACATAACTTCTTTAATAACTATATCATACATGGTAATAAATTAAATAATATTAATAATGAAATAAAAAATTAAAATTTTTAATATGGAATATTATAACTAATATAATTTTATTATATTGGAATTAGATTAAGTATGTGGTGATTCATACACTAGGTGAGGTATTTTTCATTGAAAAAATATTTAAAAATATGTCACAATTTTCATTAATTTTTCAAAAAAATCAATTTCCATTAAAACGACTCATGTATTTTATAAGTTTATTTAAATTTATGTTAAAAAATCCACATATTTATTTCTTTATTAATGTTTTAAAATAATTCTTTTAATGTTTTGTAAACTAGAATTCTTTTTTATTTTTATACACTATTATGAAAGGAATATATTTCAACATATATGACATGAGTGTATTTTTACATCCTCATTACCATTATTATTTTATAATATTATTCAATAGGTTTTAATATTTTTTTCAATGAAAATATTATATTCTATTTATTGGGGAATTTTTTGTTTTATGAGTTTTTAAGGAAACGAATTTATGTCCTTATTTTACGTAAATCCCAAAAGTACTTCTGCATATGTGTCAAAAAAATTATTATTATTATTTTGTCAATGAAATATTTTTTGTTTTTTAAGTATTTCATGGTCCTTAAAAATTTTTTAAGCTATTAGGAGATCCATTAATATATCTCTAATATAATGAGTAATGATTCTTTTCTAAAGGGAATATTTATTGCAATCAATAATGATGGTTTTCCTTTTATAAGAGTGATTATAAGTGTGGTATGGTGATGATTTACCAAGGTATATAAATTATTATTCTATAAATTAAAATCAGTTTTCATTGAATCATTATATCTAATATTATTATTTAAAATGGAATGTTATTCTCCTTTAAATAGTAAGAATTAAGTTTTCTCATGAAATGTTTCTATGAGAACCCATCTTTCACAAGAAACCCTCATGATTATTTATTTTTCACTAAACTTGATCAAGAAGTATTTTAATAAATTGTGTAGGTATTTAATATTACTTAATGTATGAAAAAAATGCAAACCTTATTTTTATTTTCATTTTATAAAGTGAATAACAATTTCTCAAGGGAATTCATGATTATCAAAATAGAATAATCAATTTATTTTTTATTTGTATTCCTTAATATTTTTTTTTCAAATACCATGATTTAAGATGTTTTTATAGTTCTTATGTATTATTATGAACTATATAAAATTATATTATTCAATTAGGAGGATTCTTCTTAATATTATTACATGGGTTTTAAATGTATCAAGGGCTTAAAAAATAAGAATAATTTTTTTGTAAGTTAGAAATTTACTATAAGTGTCCACAATATATTATAAGGGATTAATATTTAAGTTTTTTTTATGATTTCAATATAACTATAAACTAAAAATATCATCAATATTTAATAAAGTGGGTCAATTTTTATAAATTATAAAATTATGGGTTTTTTGTGTTATAGTCATAAATATTTCATTGTTTATTTTAATTTTTGATGTAGGTTAAATGAAGTGGAATGGAATTAGAAGGATAATATCGTTCTGAAATAGAAACAAATTTTTTTTGGAATTATAGAAGAATTGTTTTATTCTATGTTAAAATAGATCACATAATATATTAATGGATAAATATATGTCAGAGAGTATATGGACAATTTTTAGAGGAACACATCTATAATAGTTTAATTCATGAAACAAAACCATCCGAAATTGTGTGGATCTTAAAATCTAATGGTAACCAAAGGATTGATCAATTATATTGAATTTGTGTTCAATGTTTTAGTGTGTTTTGAACATATAAATGGTAATTATTTTAATTTTTTATTTTTAAGGTGGTCTAATTGAGTGGTGGTCTCTAATTAAGAATACTACTGAGAAATATGATATCGATGTCATATAGTAGTTAATTTTTGAAGATATTTTTCATATTAATTATTTTAAAAAAAATCTACGTAGTATTGAAAGAATATTTCCGGATCTAAACCGATAATATATATGAGTACTATGGTACTATCTATGATTCCAATTTTTTTTAGATTGTCCATCGATGCACAAAATTTCTTTTTGTACCATGATATTAAAATAAATAGGGTTTGTTTAGGATTCAAACCAAAATTTCAAATATATTTGGCCTCTCAAGAATTTAAAATCACTAATAAATTTTTATAGTGTTTTGAGATCGTCAGAAGAGGTTTTTAACTTTGACAACAATAATGATAACAATATGTTTAAGATGAAAGAATTATGAACGAAATTGTTGAAGAAATACTAAGTTAAAAGGTACAAATTTCACCCTATAGATACTTTAGGTAACTAGAATATTGGGGAGTGTATATGAAATCCAGAAAGTGTTATCGATGTTTTGTATTGGGAAACATAGCTCAGGATTATAAAGAAAAAAATAATCATAATAGTTAGATGAAATATTATTTGCAATGAAATATGACATTATAATGATGAATGTATCATGAAAAGAATTAATGATAGTAATCCACATTATATAAATTCATACATTTCATATATAGATATAATATAATAATAGATGAATATTTATTACATAATATAACAATCCATTTCAAAATAATTTAGTTCTTATGCCATTAGAAACATGGATACGTAAATAAATGGTTCTTGATCGAGCTTTATAATCTCCCACTATGTTCTTAATAAGTATAAAACTTATTAGAAATATCATACATAATATATTTATTCATAAAATAGTAATGGAAACCAAAATAAGGTTGAGGTCAAATGCATTGTAAGTGTAAAAAAGGGATATATAAACCTTTCATTAGAGTTAGAGTATGATAAAATAAAAATAAAATTTGAAAATCATACCATGGA
The DNA here is from genome assembly GCA_963277665.1 of Viscum album. Lineage (NCBI taxonomy): Eukaryota > Viridiplantae > Streptophyta > Magnoliopsida > Santalales > Viscaceae > Viscum > Viscum album. The sequence continues at coordinate 1,668,349,955 of OY728137.1, forward strand.
TATCATATATGATAATCATGATTCATGGAATAAATCATTGAATTTCATAATAAATTAACCATAATTTTACCAAATAACCTGAAATATGAGAACATTCCATTATCATAAGACATATATTTGTTTCAAACCCATAATCCTGGAAAATAAGTTGACAAGTATTCAAGGATCATTTCCATAACTAACATAAATTAATGGGTCAGTCCCCAATCTATCCTAGCAGTCAATGCTCATATAAGTGAATATAATACTGGAAAAATTAACTTTCATAAATTAGTCTCATACCAATTATAGTCTTATTTACCTCATGAGATTTAAAACTATACCTAAAGAATTGGAGGGATATAAAGGTCCTACAATTCACATAATGTAAATCATATATACATATTCCATGAAATTGTAAAACATTAATCATATTACACCAAGGAAATTAATTGGGTATCATAAAATGTTATTCTTTTCATATTCAATATAAAAAAAACAGGATTTATAATCATTTCTAAATTTTAACATAACATAACCCATGGAAAAATAACAAGATTTCCTAATAAATATCTTATTTTATAACTTATGGAATATAAAATGGTGGACTAAATATTAAAATTTACGAAAATAATAATAATGTTATAATTTTATAATATCCCCCATTAAATCATCTGTAATATAATATTATTCCATCTTATATGGAAATTTATTTAGAATTATCTTTCGAAACATGTCATGAAAAATTATCATTTCCTTTTTACAAATAATATTTCAAAAAAATTAGTAAAGAGAAATTATTCCATATAATTTTATTTTAAAATTAACTAGAAATTTATAAATGGATATTTAAATAAGAGATTTATCACGGCCTTGGATAATTTCATTCATGTCTTGAGCATTTTAAAATAATATGTCCCTTCACAATTTTCCAAAAAATAAAAAGAAAATTATTCCTAAAATTACAAGAAAAATCCTTATAAAAACATTAGTACAAATTATAAATATAGAAATAATTATTTAAAAAATAATTTTAAAATAATTGAATAATTTTTTATAACTTTTTTAAATATCTTATATATATAGAAATATGTTTTTGACCGAAATGTGAAATAAAGATAGTTTTTCATAAAAAAACTATGTTTCTTTTATAAATCCATTAAGTGAGGAAAATAAAAAAACATTATTTCAAAAAAATTAATAGAGGACTGTAAAATAAAAGAGTTTATTTTTTGATATATGATAATATATTACCATTATAACCATATCATAAATAATCTCATTAAATAATGAGATTTTATCATTAAACATTTACCACTTGTCTATCATTTGAATAACATGACGCATGAATTGTAACTTAAAATGTAACATAAAATATAATTAATATAAGGGTATTCATGAAATATCATTTCAAAGAGATTTTATATACCCATTATTAAACAAAGATAGGTGTACAACATAACTTATATCTCACAGATTAAAAATTGAGACAAAATACCATAACCTTAAGTCTTAACATCCTTCGTACACATTTAAAATTCCTGTATAATAAATTTAATATTATTATATATATATTGAATATTAACACTCATATGTATCATACCATATATGATTTACTTATGAAATTTAATTATTCTTTTTTAGGAATTAATTTCTAAAATCACATTATGTGTAATATCTATTTCAACATTCATGTACGTTTTAGAGTAGTATTATTTAAAATTTTACATTAATCATGTTAATATTATATCTATAATTTTATCCATGATATAAATATCATATATATTTATGAAATATTTATTTAGGTTTACCAGTTCATGTTAGAGATAGGAAATGAATTACACTGTTCATGGAGACAATAGGTCATACGTATGAACAAATATTGTGTCCATTTGATCAAAAGAGGAGGTGAAAGAAAGTAAAATAACAATATTATCTTATCAAATAATTCTTATTTCATATATTTCAGATATTTTCATTAAACCTATCCTTACCACTTTCCATGTAATGTGTAAGTGAAGAATGAATCACATCTGTCTATAAGACGACAATTTCCATACTGATGAGAAACATTATCGTATTACCATGGATTAGAAAATAAGCTGATATATATGTTACTATAATTTGAAAAGTATAATATGGTTAAAAATATCATATTAATATTTTAAATATATTATTAATCAAACTGTGATATGAGGTGATGGAAAGAGAATAACGTGATTTTGTTAGGCGGTAATCTCTTGTACACATCATCGATGTTTTTATTTCAAATTTGATTATAAAGGACATGAAGATAGATTATTCCATTAAAATAATATCATAATATAACATGATAGATACCATCTTATTTATATGATCATATTTGGATAATGTTTTTTGGAGGTGTAAAAATAAATAAAACAAAAACCCATGTTTATGAATTTTACCTTTTCATTGGAGAACCCATTTATTCTTATTACAAGAGACATCATATGAAGGATTAAAATTAAAACAAATTACAATATTTTTTGGGTATGCAAGTAAGGAATTTTTTAAATTTAATTTCTGAAAAATGGTTTATAATGTTTTAGTGGAGATGAGAGGGGCGGCCTTTTACATAGGGGGATGACTCAGATATAAAATTTGAAAATAATAATGTGTACCCAAGTATTTTTATTGAAAAAGTTATCCAATGTGTCTCATTATATATTCTAAATTGTAATAAGTTATATATATTTACATAAAATAGAATTTGGACATGCCTATAGGAAATTTTACACATTACATTTTTATCTTCACCACCGGAAAACTCATTTTATCCTTAATCTCATTATTTAATTTTGGAATTATTTAATATTTATTTTGAATAATTATTATGTTTTACTTGTTATATAATTTTAATTATGATTACTCATAATATTCAATCCATTTTTTCAAATTTAATTCAATTAAATGTTAATTTAAATTTAATATTATAATTCTAGACATGATGAAAAGGTAGTTTTCCAAAGAGATCATTTTCACAAGTATAGAATGTTTTAATAATAAAAATAAATATGAAATAGAATAAAATGACATAAATTCAAATATTATACATCCAAAATATCTAATATTATATTTAAACCCATATTAAAATATAATTGATCTTTTGAATCCAGTAAACAAACAGATATATTTTAATAAATAGTTTTATATTTTTCCATTCATCAAAAACATTTTCTCTTTAGAAACATATCATAAAATAACCCCATGATAATTTTGAGATTTAAAATTTAAAAATTAAGGACAGTTATTAAAATTAATGTCGTAATACTGAATAAAATTACTTTTAATATTTTATCAAAAATTTTAATAAAAACCAATTTTTTTGAATATTGTATCTTCGTAAAATAAAAAATATTTACTAAATAATACGTACGTTTTAAAAACATGATTTTTTTAAATAAAAAATTTATACATAGAATTTAAAAATTGGTTATTCATATTAAAACTACCATTTTTAACATCATGGATATAATGATAATTTTAAAATAATAATATTATTAATATATCATGGATTGTAAAATCATATTGTTGAATGTAATGCATGTTGATGAAGAAATTAAATTTATTTCAAAATATTCATAAAATATTCTATAGTTATATTATTCCTTGATTAAAATGAATTTATTCCTCAAAATTCAATTATATTTTTTCTAAATACTGGGGATACTTATACCATTTTACATAATCATGTTCCCATGTAATTTCCTAAAACTAGTGGTTTCACTACAAATCATTGACCAGGAGAGTGGTCTTGTTTCATAGAACATTATCAATATGATCCAAATCCAACACCAGTTTTTCCTCATAAGAAAGATCCTGCTCATGTGGTATTACCATTTATTTTATTAGATGTTAAGGATTAGTTATATACTTCCCCGAGATAGATACATGGATTAATTTCTTGACTTGTAAATGGTTTGGTGGAAGATCCAATATATATGTTACCATGTTGATATGATCAATAATTTCAATTCACCCGATGTACAACGGGATTAGTTTCCCTTTATTATAAAATATCTTAACCATCTTCTGTGGATAATTTTTTAGATACATATTGTCACCAGAATAAATTTCCAGATCACAATGTTGATATTAATATAACGTTTAAGCATACTTTGTACTGAACATATGTGTTGTAGCTGAAGAATTATTTATCTAACATCATCAGGGTACATTATTTTTTTACAATTCTTTCCATAGAGTTCATTATAATGAGTCATCTGATACTTGTTTGAAATCTATTTTTGTATGAAAACATAATGGTAGAAAGGTGTTGATACCAACCACCGTTGAAATACATAGAAAAATATTTTATAATATCTTTCATTGTTTGATTTATTCTATCATACTAACCATCAATATATGGATTATCCACAATATTGATACTCAACTATGTATCCTGATATTTTTGAATAATTCACCATAACACTGAGATAACCCTTGGATCCTGATCTAATACAACTTAATGTGGTACTACATTTAATCTTTCCTACTTTTTAATGTATATTATGCGATGATTATATAGATATAAATCTTTCCTTATAGTGATATTTTCTCTGAATTTTTATGTTGATCGACTAATACCCCATTTATAATTATTCCCTTTACAGGTCTGGAGGAGTCCAAGGACCAAAATCCTTGGTGTCGTTTTTCCATTTCCATTATTATATATGTCTTCATTATAATACCACCATGTAATTTTTTTCATCGAATTAAATTTAAAAAATAAAATGTACTGATATAAAAACTCAATAATATCACTCTCCATTCCATCCCACAAAAAATAATCTTTCAAATATCTAAACATGTGTGTTCATGTGAGATGGATGATGAATGAAGAACTATAAGCATCCGCTAATAGATTCATCATAAAATTTCATATAGAAGAATTATATACACGATTCATAAACCAAATATCATTTCATAACAATAATGTATAAAATTAGAAAAATATCCCTTTTTATTTTAATGCTCCACAATATCTTTATGTTCCTCTTTTATCTCCAAAAGGATAGATGGCTGAAAACTTATTTAAAAAAGATATGATTTTCCCCCTTCTTTCACAATGTACAAATCTAAACATAATAAAACCATAAATATTTGATATTTTTGGATTCTAATTGTAGATAAGAAAGAATGATCTTTTCAACTCAAACCATATACCACATTTTTTACATTCCCATGGTGGTATTGTATGAGAAAGCATAATCATTAATCAAATCCAACCATATTCTCAAGATCATGTTCAAATATTTCTATGTGATTATATTCAATAAAATATTATGATATGTATATATATCAAACAATTATATTTACAGATAATTCATCTATAACATTAATTGAAAAATTACCATATTTTTCATCATATCATGGTAAGGGTAATTTTGTTCATGAACCATAAATTTCCTAGAGGCCTATGTTATAACCTTTTCTTTATGCATGAATATTAATCCTAATTCCTTCATAATTGTGTCACTATAAATTATAATCCCTTATCCACTATATTTTAATTCAATCATAGGTTCACTGACTAATCTTATCTTCATTTCCTTGAAATTTTTCTCATAATCATCAATCCATAAAAACATGGATCCCTTTCGAGTCACCTAGGTGATCTAATTATATATTCACGACAATCTAGCAATGTACCATCTATAATATCCTACTAAACCTATAAAACTATGGATATAAATGACCATGGTTGGTATGGTCCAACAATCAATAGCATCCACCTTTTATGGATCTACCGTCACACCCTCTCTTGAGATTATATGACATAAAAATTGAATCCTGTTATAGAAAAAATTCACACAATCTATGTTATTTCATATTGTATCTTATTTTTTAGGGTCTTTTGTAAAATTATCAATTGATTATTATGATATTGCTTTCTCTTTGAGTAATTAGGAACATCATCTATAGATACTTTTATAGACTAATCAAGGTAATACCAAAAACACTATTCCTTAATTCAATGAAGATACCAGGGGAATTAGTAAAACTAAACGACATTACTGTATACTCATAATGTCCATACTGTATGTATAATATTTTGTTGGGTATATCATCCTTCAACATCAATTCAATATTTAAAAAATGATGTTCAATCATTGAAAATTATTGAGCCCGATGTAGTTTATCAAATAGTTTATCAACACATGGTAGAGGATACTTATTCATAATTATGTTCATTATCAGATACTAATTATCAGTGCATAATCCCTTAAATCCAAATTTATTTTTAATAAATATAATAAGTGTACCCTAAGGTGAAATACTTGGTCAAATGAATCCATTTCCAAGGTGCTTGTAGATCTGTTTTATCAAATCCTACAACTAAATCTGGGTCATTCTATAGGGAATCCATGAAATAAGTGTTCCACTAGTTTGGATTTCTTTTGAGAAATCAATTTCATGATTATATGGATGACTAGGAATCACATTCATAATAGCATTAATAGTCACTGGTACAGTATGAATATCATTGATGTTGGGTAATGGCCCAAAATTCTTTGATTGTTTCTAAATTTAAATGGGATATCTACATGATCATTTTATGAGACGAAACATAATTCTGAGACCCTGATTGGTTGGAATGGATTATTGTACAGTTTTTGGAATGTATTAATTAAATGTGAGAGTTTTTTTCTCAATATTTTTAACTGGTTCTTGGATCAAAAATAGGAGGGAACTGTTGAACTCAGAAGGATAGGATTATCCTATAATGGCTATTACATCGACTGGCATGGGTCGACTTGAAAATATAGTTTTAGGAAATTTAAGAAAAATTAAAATAAAATAAACATGTTTATTTTTTTTTATGTTTTAACTCTTGATATTATTGTAGTGAAACAGTGTGTAATGTAGTGAAACTGAATCAATCTCTCAAAAAGGAAATAGAAAAATGACATTGTAACACATCGTAAATGAAAATGTTGAATCATGATTCACTGCTTATTATCTATGTAAGTATTCATGGTATGGTCAATGGATGTGGATGTTTTCCTCAGAGGTCCTAAATGAATTCATTGGTGGATGACCAATGATGCTGGAATCATTGAATGGGATAGAACTGGACGTTAGTAGTAGATTTTCAATGAACACCGTTGGAATGAGTATCAATGTGGTGATGCAAATCCATTTTACGCCTTCAAGTGATCCAAACTCCGGGTAAGGTATGTTACTGAATTATTATCTTTTCCCCATTATTAGTTTTTAAACAATAACCAATGGATAAACCGATGAACAAGGTGACCCATGGTTTGATAGTTCTTGTGGTAGTAATTTTTCTTTCTTTTCATGAACCTTTTACCGATAGAGAATTAACTCAATGAGGAATGATGGTGGGGGTTCATTGCATGATCTGTTTGTTTAATTTTTATTTCCTCTCGTGATGCATGTTCTTCGCATTCTTCACGAGATGACGAGTGGTTGATCATTGGGAAACCAATTGTGGCACAATGATTATTTTGGTGAGACAATGATAATGATAGAAAAATAGAGGATGTGTGAGAGATACCACCAATCGACCTCTTCCAGGCGGAATGGATCTCAACAAAGGTTTGAACCCAAGTGATGAAGGACGTGGCCCAATGGTTTTGGAACACCACATTAATCTATAAACGGACCACCAGAGGGAGTCTAGAGGTCTTTGGAACATTCTATCAGTGTATTTTATGTAGTAGTGGTGCTTGTAGAGGCATCTGCATTGGTGCGTAGTGGCGACCTTGTTCTGAATGACGGGGCCATGCGCCGTGGAAGGGGGTGAAGGTGGCAGCCATGTGGAGAAACTACAGCTCTGGTCGTGGTGTGATTTGGGCTTGTGACAACCTGTGAGTTATGTGGATAAACATAGAATGGAACCTAGGCATGTTAAATGATACTGAGGCACCGCCTGGCTTGGTGGGGTAACCAACGAATGTTATACAACCGCGTCTAGTCCAGAGTAGCTAGCCCACAAAAAGGCTAGCCGAGTTACTGTTGGAGGGTGGCACCTAGCCATGCGGGTTAGGCCGGTAGAAGACTGAGCCTAATGGGATGAACTCGCAGCCCAGTGGGATAGACATATAGCCCAGTGGTTTGGGCTCAGCTGATCGAGTTAATGCCCATTGGGTCGGGTCGAACCGGACACAAACCCAACCGACCACAGTTTCGGTAAAATGTTAATAACATCCAAATGAAGCGTTTTTTATGTGTCATCTGCGGTTTTGGGACTCATGGGACGCGATTGTACATTTTAGATATTTTAAGTGATTTTTTGATAAATTTATAGGACATAATATTTTTTGGAGTAGAATTTACCCAAATGAGAAGACAATGGGCCGAGTCAACGTGATTATAATGATGAAATGTTAGGATAGTTACTCCCTTGATGACTCACTACATGTATACTCCATATCATTATTCATTGGTATATACTAGGCTACCCACGTTTTGTGGGTCTTATTTTTTTATTTTGATTTGTTTCCTTCGATAATGTAACTCACATGTACGACTAGGGTGCAGGTCCTCAAAGAAGTTCGTAAAGGAAGAGTCGGTAATCCCATACTATGCAATGGAGCGAGTCCTCTATCCTTAGATTAGGTACTCCCTTATTGGAATAGGTTGTGAGTCCTCTATGTCTAATGCATATAGATTTAGTACTCCTATATAGTGTAGGGATCTGGTATTCTATTGATGGAGTAAGTACTCTCCTACCGTTATAGGGGGTGGGTCCTCTTTACATTGTGATATGAAATAGTTGATACTCCATTATCCTACTAAGGAGCAATTCCTATAGCCATGGGTTAGTACTCCACTAAAAAAATACTTTGAGGGTCCCCCATAATGAAAAAACTAATAGATTCGGTACTAACCTATATTACCAGGGTGTGGGTCCTCTAGTTAATGTGTTTTAATCCCCTAATTAGTATGGTGAGGGTCCTCGATATGCGAATTTGTACCCCCCAGCTTATTATGGGTGTGGGTCTTTCATGATTTTAACTCCCCTATTGGAACGAGGGACTGAGTCCTCTTATATGGTGATATACCCTCGTATATCCAAGTAGCGATGGGTAGGGGGTCCCCCATAGTAGTTGGAGCTCCATCAACTAGATGACAATGTTACAACGAGCATGCCCCTTTATTTGATGAGATCAATACCTAGATACGGGTTACTACTCCCTCTATGGACTGACGTGTGGGACACTCCATACAGGAGTGACTAAGGCATCGCATGATGGTCCGTAGAAGTGCTCCCTCAAAATATCACAGTGATGAGGATCATTCCTCTTCACGTGGGTTTCGTTAGTCATTCATTATCCACAAGGCAGCGGAGACTATAGATCAATATCAAGGCACTAGAGATAGACCTAGTAAAATGTTTTTGACGGATCACATACTCTCAAACGTAGAATTTTGAATAGTATGACTGTAGATGATAGAGTATACCACATTGAAGGGTTCCATAATTGTTGGATGAGATCATAGAGTGTGATCTCTTATTTTTATGTTTCATCTCACAAATCTATGATGAAAATCTTAGTTCATTCTATGAGGATGGATCCTTTAGAATTCATAGTGACATAAACAAGTATATCTAGATGTTCTGGGTATATGTATGGGAAATTACTTGTTTAGATCGGACAGAGCATTTCACTGTGGTTTCCATCTTGTGCTTTACCTTTGTGGTATTGGGAGCCCCTAATGAGTATTTTTTATTCACCCATGCACGAGATTTTTTGGCATGTGTCGTGTATTGTGCAGAAGACTGACACTTTGATGAAGTATAGGGAGGATTAGATACTGGTGGAGTTCCGTGAGATCAGAAAAAATTGTTGTACCTATACAGCTTCAAGAATCCACCCTTCACCTACTAATCAGCTAGGCTTCCCAGCAGACCAGCTTCTGGGATTTAGTGAATTGCTTCTGTTATATTTTTCATTTAGAATTCTTGTAAACTAACCCAATTTTCCACCTTGTACATTACTTTTGGTTGTACTCTGGTTTTGTTTTACATAATGGATTTCATGAATATTTATATTGCTTTTACATTCTAGTACATTATGTTGGGAGTTGTGTGAATTTATATATATATATATATAGGAAAATGCATCCCATTTGTGGTATATGCCTACTCGGCTCTAGTTGTTAGCCCCTCGCCTATTGGTGTAAGGCATGGGGTAGTCACAGAATGGGCCTTAGGGGATGGTTTGTGACATGATGAGTTTCTCCCCAACTATATTTCATAAACACTCATTTTAAATATATTTAAAAACCCATAAAATAGATATGATTTACTTTGGATTTTAATAATTATCATCCCATTTATATTTGATAATAGGATGGGCTATAATATCAGTCAAGAATTCAATTCGCCAGTAATTTATAAGGAATTTATTTAGAAATATCCAATTGATTACTAAGACGACATCATATTTAGCTAGAGATATAATTTCAAAACTTCTAAGAAGCACATTCCAAAAAACATAAATTAAGGAAAAATCATGGCCTTGTTGTGTCATCATCATACAATTAGCGGTTTCCCTAATAATTCTCCATCTATTTTTTGGATATGAATTAAGATTTTTGTTATTTCAATTTCGTAGATAAAATATTGTACTTCAATATTTTATCATTACTATTACCACCCCACCATGATCATTCAATGTTTAATTCCAATTTGAAAACAAAATGGTTAGTATGATCATTAGGAACCATTGATGAGATTGACCAACCATGAACATTACGTCATAGGATTCCAAAATCCTGATACCTTTATTCTAATCAGTAAAACTATATGATTCACCTATGATATTCATGATATTATTCTATTCATGTCCTTTATTATGGTTCTATAATGACCTTACACAATGTGTTTTCATCCGTAACAACCACAAACCCACCTCCATATGCCAGGTTCTAGAGACTAGTACCAAAGGCATAACTAACATAGGGAGGAATTTTCCCAAATACCAATACACAAATAGACATATTGATGAAAAAGTGTACCGTAGTAAAAGTTATATATGAAAAATAGTAGGGTAATAATAATTCATGTACAACCAATATATAAAAGAATTTTATGGTAGTGTAATGAAAAAATTAAAATGGTGAAAAATAAGCACTCATCCATAATGATTCCTCATTTAAAAAAATAGAAAGTAACTTAATAATGTTATGAGTGATGAACTCTTAATCACCGTGATATAATATCCACACACTATCAAAGGCACCATGTATCCCTTATCTCATCTTTAATCATCATTGAATTGTATGATGTTTGTATAAGACTTGATACATGTGGTGAAAGACTACATATGGTTGAGTATATAAATTCCTAGTAGGACACCCAAAATGATGGACGGGAGCTGTAATAAACAGAATTGAAATAGAATGTAAATTGGAAATTGTGAACATAATGTTTCCCAACCCATACCAAGGGATTAATTAACCTAATCCAATCATAAGGGGACAAATATAGGATTTATATAGAATACACATCATGTCTTTTCCACCCATAGTAAGAGAGTTACATCATCCAACCATGCGAATCTGACCACAAAAAGTGTGTGGCATACACTTGTCATCTACAAAACTGATGGCAGGAGAGTAAACCGATAAAAAGGAATGGGTACAAATTTATATATATACTCAATAAAAGAAGATAAAAAAATAGAGTGGTGGGATCTCTATCTAATAGCACACCCCAAAAAAAGAGTCCCCAAATGTTCCAAAAAGGTCATCAATGATTCATAGAATCTCAGGTTCCTACCTGTAGATATATCCATTCCCATACACACCTCTCCACAATGTCTAAAATTCTATGTGCCTCAACATAGAAATAGAGGACTCACAGCCAAGTGCATCTGTGTAGTTTCACTCCAAAATTATCCATAGAGGACCTGCACTGTAGTCTGCCAGGGGGTTCTACTCTTATGTCAGGAGGACCCACACCCGATCCATTAGGGTTTTCACCCAATTGGTAGAGTACCATCTCGAATGTTTGGGGGGGGGGGGTCCCCTTTATTGGATGAGGACCCGATCCCATGTACAATAGGGGTTTCCAATCATTCCCTCAATGGTCGTTGCCTTATATGATACATGGTTCCACTCAGATGTTAAATATCCAATACCCAGATATTCCATGGGGTTTCAAATTGGCCGTTGACGACCGACACCCTATCGGATAGGGTGCTCCACATGGAATGTTGAATACCTATTTTCTAATGTGGTAAGGGTGAGGTCCACTCTATTCAATAAGGACCCATTCCCTGTCTAAAAGTTGGGATCCACAGGAATGGATTAGGACCCAATCCCTGAGGTGATGGCGGGTTCCACTAAAGTTATTGAGGACCTAATCCTTATATGATATGGGGGTTCAACATGAATGTTCGAGGACCCACACCCACGATGCTCCGGGTTATTGTTATTAGAATCCTCTATTGATAATATCTAATCATTTCCATTATCAAGTGCTTCATAAGTAAGCAACACACACCAGACATCTCACATTATATCCCAAAATCCAAAACCGAGGACACTATTTCCTTATACATAAAATCACATAAGAAGTGAAACACAGGGACAAAATCTATGGTCAATTGAATGAGATAAAATTGTTTTCTTCCTTAAATGGAGGTAAATGATTTATAGGTAACCCACGTGGTGTGTGGTACCAATATACTTCTTGGCCATGTATCCTATAGCACACAACATTCTGGAAAGATATTACAAGATAATGGTTCTCATCAAAAAGCCTTCCGAACTCACAAGTTTCATAGATAGACCAATGGAAAAAATTTAATTTCACAAAAATGTATTTGAATACATCATTTGATGGAAAATGGATATTATATTTTCAATTATCTATAAAAAATCATTGGGATCACTTATTCAATTACCAATATTTGATACCTAGTAAAAAAGTCACATTTTACCACAAAACACATGAACAATACTTCGTGGGCCTGATCCAAAAGTCATAATTCAATACCTGATATTTGTCTCAAAACATCCACATCAATACCACCGTATTAATTATATTGATGGTTCATTATTATGAAACTATATGAGGAAGATATGTCAGATACTATATTCTATAAAAATAGTTTTAATATTATTATCCAGCACTCTATGAACCCAATCCATTTGTCCAAAAATAGTATCCATCATTGGACATAAAAAGACCATCTCATTTACAGGGTCAATATTCCACTAATGTCATGCCAATATAATGTCAACCGAATAAGAAACATTAGGAATAAGATTTCATTACAAAAGGTAAAAATAATAATATTATTATTATTATTACCCTTATTATTGTAAAACATAAATAGAATGAGGTTCAATGTTGAATCATCCCCCATAAATTGTTCATTAATAGTTTCTCATGCCCCTTTTGTATTTTTTATTTTATTATTATAATAATTTAATAAATATACTAATTAAATGTGGAATTGAATTCTCAATTCAAGGAACCCATTTCTCCTCTTCATGGAGTATCAGGATCCTTGCCCCCCCGAGTTCATTTCATTAATTTCAAAATTTATTTTATATTAACTCAAGAACCTTATTATTATTATTATTATATTAACTTTTATTATTTATAACAACAATAATATTTATACTCACTATGTTGATCCCATCTAACTACCCCATCAGAGATCCATGTTCGTACATTTGCATGTCCATGCCTGTCGTCCTCCTCCATGAGAACCATCGTACGTCCTCTACTCAAAACTGATCTCATCACACCCAACGTCATCACCGCACGTCAATCGGGAAAATAAGGATCCCCAATATAACCCAACCAACATTGATCATTAACCATCATATTCTCACCCTAATCATGATCCAACACATACAATACCAATTTTAACCATCATTAAAACACAATTCCACTCATTTGTTTACACAACCATCACTTTATTGTTGGTTTGATCATGCTCAAACCTTCCCTAACAATGTCAAAGTGAGACCCCATTGGATAATGGTGAAAAACATGATGAATAGTGGGGGAGACGCATAAGAAATAATGTGAAATCATTGATGACCAATCAATTTTTGTTTAATAATAATATTTCATTAATATATTTAGTGAGAATATGGAATAGACAAGAAATAAATTGAATGAATAATTGAGTTCATTACATGATAAAATGTGATGGTTCATTTAAATGAAAATATAAAAAATACATTTGATCATTGTCAATATTATAATCATTATGGAGGAAACCATAAATAATGAGTCATATCTATATTATAGACCAATTTTCGGTGAAAAATAAATCTTGTTCTGATGAAGGTGGTCTGCTGCATCGACATCCATTTAATTCACAAAAATCTAATGACTGGACATCTTATGATCCCATTCCGTAAGTGAATAATCAATGGAAAATCCTCTAAATGATCGTAGGATTATGCGAGTAAACCAAGAAATTATCCATAGTATATTACATATAGAGGAAAGTGGTTTAGTTTATTAATTTAAAAATATATAAACAAATTATTTATTTTAATTAAACTCACCCTCTTATAGGTGCATTTTCTAGGCATCCTACACCAACAAAATTTAGGTCTTGCATAGGGTAAAATCTAAATTTCAAAGTCGAAATTTGTCTTATATTTCCCATATGATTATATATTTTATAGTTATATTGTAAAAGTTCATTAAATAAATTAATCTATTGAATTAATTTAACCAATAAACACACCAGCTGCTGCTCCATCCGAACATCTGGCACCGACCAACCATAGGTCACACATAGGGTAAACCATGCGATGTAGATTCAACTATGCTAAATATTTTTGATAATAAAATATTTTCAGGGTATATTCCACATTTATAGAAAAACTAGACATGAATAGTATAAAATATATTTAATATGATTATAAAACTAATTCAGGGATCAGAGGACTTGGAATCACATTCCTTCTCCGTGAATGTATCCAAAATTACTTCATGGAATATTACATAATATTAAATGTAAAAAACATAGAATATATAGGTTCATAAATATAATTTGAAATTTACACGCATATCGATAATATTGTAAAAGTAGTTGTACAATAAGGCATGTTACATTATAATTCATGATGATTACATCCAACTCAATGAGCCTTTATGTTTATCACACAATGAAAAAACTCTTCTATAGAAACATCTAAATTAAGTATCAATAAAAGGATTTTATTTCATAAAATGTACTCACTATATACTCCACCAAAATTCATTGATAATTTCTTATACATAGACTTATAGATATATTTCTTAATAATGTATTCTCAAACTAGTTTTTAAATGTGCAACTAATAATTTCGTTGATACCAACTATATTAACAAGTGCATTCCATACAATTATATGACATATTAAATGATAAATATTAATTAAATTACATAACATTCAATACCATAATAATTTATGCATAGATTCTTTGGAAACACATATACATAAACAACAAGTTAATAAATGAGCCATATCATCTCCCAATATGTTACTCACAAATAGTTCCCTTAACAGAAATATCATATATAATACCTCTCTTAATACCTTGGGAAAGGAAACATAAAAATTGGTGCACTCTACTACTCATTAAGGGTAAACATGTAAGATTCCAACATATCATATGAATACAATTATGAGGTCAAGGGATTGAAATTTGAAAACTATACCCTTCATATCATAGATCATAAAAATGTGTCCTGGAATAAAAATTAACTGTTCATAGGGAATGAATCATAATGTAATTAAATGAATTGATCCAAGAGAAACAAACCTTGGAATAATACATATATTTTTGGCATACACTTAATTATCGAAATTCATTTCCTTAGCATTATAGTATCATTTCTAAAACTATCACAGTACAATGGGTTTACTCCCCAAACAAACATATTAGTCAATATTAACTCCAAAGGATATCAAAGTAGGAAAATTACCTTACTGAAATGGGTTCACTTCCCATTCTATCCCTTTTAATCTCATGATATATCAATCTTTTCCCAATTAATTAGACAGAGATATAAGGGCCCACCTTTCACATAATTTAAAATATACATATGTTTACCAAAACATTATATAAACTTCAGCATATCAACATAAATGAAAAAATAAGGCGCATACAAACATTAACAAGGAATAATATATGGGAAATAAACCAATTTCATTATTATTTAATCATTTCATAATAACATTACCCATGTAAAAAATAATTGGTTTTCATAAAAATTTTATAATGGTATATCCAATGTAAGAGAAATGGGTTTTATAAACATCATTTCATTATAAACATAAAAAATTTAGAGAAAGAAGAAGGATGGTAACCATAAATTATACAATTTGAAAATAAAAATTAAAATAGAAGGATAAAACATTATGTGGAAAATCATATTTAATGATCTCTTGGATCAATAATTTAGGAAATAAGACTATCCACATGAAAAATCATATTAAAAAACTAAAAATTCATAAATAATTATCAAAGTTATTTTATTTTGAAATAAAATTGGAAACATATAAATGATTCTTTAAAACATTTATTTCCCATGATGGTTGAAAATTTCAGTCATGTCAAACGTGTTTAAAAACATGTATTCGTTTAACATTTTTGGTAAATGTTAGAAGAACCTATTTCATAAAAGAATAAAAATATTTCATTTAATCCATTTTTTAAAAAATAGAAAAAGATTAAAATTTCCCTTAAATAATATGAGAATATTAAAAAATTCATTTATATGATTTAATAAATCATGGATATAAATGAAATTATATTTTCATCCCAAGAGAGAATTAATGAGTTATTTTCTTAAAAAATGTGTTTGGTCTTTTTAAACCATTAATAGATGAAAATTGAAGGAGAAAACACATTTAAAAAAATTAACCTAAGAGAATAAAATTTTTGTCTTTCATGGGTGGTACATCATAAGATAATATTATTAGAAGCATTTTATAAATAGTCTTGTTAGTCAATGTGATTGAATCATTAAACCTTTACCACTTTTGTACCATTTTAACATAACTTCCAATAACGAAAGAAGAAAATTAACCATTAAATATACTTAATATAATATTATTTATGATAAAACCTGTCAAATGGTAATTATATACATCTAATAAATGAATGTAGTTTTTTATCATAACAATTGTCTTAATAATAGAAAATTTTTAAAAAATCTATTATCT
Organism: Viscum album; assembly: GCA_963277665.1. Taxonomy (NCBI): domain Eukaryota; kingdom Viridiplantae; phylum Streptophyta; class Magnoliopsida; order Santalales; family Viscaceae; genus Viscum; species Viscum album. The sequence goes on from OY728137.1 coordinate 1,668,367,120, forward strand.
TAAGTCTCGAATTCTATTTTACACATTTTTTAATCCTGTATAAAAAATATAATTTAATAAGAAATATATTGAATTACCATACTCATATATATCATACCATATATTATTTAATTATTACATTTTATTTCCAATTTATTAACAATTCCTTGTTGAAATCTTGTTTTGGGAAATAATAGTTTTGTCTTTATGTATGTTTTTGTTGGTATTTTCTGTAAATTTACATTTAAAATGGGTCCATAATATATAAAATTTTAAAAATTATATAAATATTCTATATATTAATTATATATATTGATTTTGGTTAATACATAAATGTTTGAGATAGAAAATTAATTACACCATTCATGGAGATGGTAGATAGTACATACGCATGAATGTCATTTCCATTTTATTTATGGATAAAATCATATAAAGGTAAATAATATATTACACATAAAAATGATTATGAAATTTATGTAACATATTTTCCTTAAATCAATCCATATTACTTTTAGGCTTGAAGAACCCGACTACTGCATGTGTAAATCATATTTCTCCATCACTCTGTTTTTTATTATCCTTTGAAATCCATGTATCTTTCGAATTATTTAAGGCTTGAAGAACCCCACTACTCAATATAAGGGTGTTATCTTTTCTTCTATAAATCATGATAGAAGAAAAAGTTTACAATATAATAAAAATTACACACTTATATGATCCTATTTTTTTCTTCCTAAACTTCTAGATATAGTATTGATACTCATTATCCTATGATCCTTCCTCACATGAACTCTGAATGATATGATTATTGGTATTATTCTACTGATAAACATCTTATTCTTTTTTGATTTGGATATATAATTGTATTCCGCTATTAGTATTTATTATTTTAATCACATATAATTTAGTTTATTAAAGAGTATTATAACCTATTATTCACCATTTCTCAAAAATTTATAGAATATTCATGTGATATAATATTTCCCTATTTTGAATATGGGTTCTTATTGAAGGACATGTATTGAAATCACTCTCAATTAATTTTCCAAAAATATTCATTTATGAAATTGATATTCTCTATATGTAATTTTTATCATTTATTTTATTTTTTATCTAGTACATGGAATTTTCATAATTTTATGTATGGGAACTCTTTTGAAAATTAAATTATGAAATATCATATTTAATTATTTACATTCACAGTGACCACCTCCAAATCACAAGATCATAAAATTCTAAATATTCATAGCCCTAAATGTCGAGTTTGATTAAAATTTCCATTACAAACAATAATTGAAAATATTTAATAGAACATGAGGCTATATATTACCTGAAATCATGCATGTGGATATTCATAGTGTGGTATCCATTTTGACTTTATGATTTCCATACCCTCCCACATGTTGTATCTATCGTGGAGAAAAACACGGCATACTCTAATATTCATAAAAGTTGTGATCCTAAAAAATGACATTTGGGAACCTTATGATCTCTAACACTAAACCATAACTAGTTGTGTGGTCATTATATGATATTATCTGATCAAATTTTTGAATCCACCCAATCATTCTAGAAATGTTAATCCTTAGGATGATCAATTATTAACAATATGATAACAACTGATAAACTACATGTCGATTTAGTAGTAGAACATGTGATGTTTATCCTCTATCAATACAATGTTTTTCTATCCATATAAATGTTATAATTATAAATTTCAACCAACCTAATAATGGTTTAACTTAACATTACATATTGTACTTTTTATATTTTTTATATCTTAGTCAACTCTAGCTACAACATCCACAAACATATAATCATTTATATCTCAAATACTTATATTGAGGAGCCACCATCGAACCACTATCATTCCCCATATTTACATAATAGTGTGGTTTATAAAATGTATAATTATCATCACTACATTGATATAATCATGTGGTTTTAGATGAAATATTGTTTACTCTAATTATAACGACCCATATATTACATACATTGTTATTACTTCAGAATTGATGAATACTTATTACAATATCTAACAAAACTATGATAGGACTGTATAGGTATATTGTCTTCAGAAACTGGGAAACTTAAGCAACGGGTTCATAAATCAACTATATTGTCTCCCACTTATTTCATCATATCTAGAGTACCATTTTCCATATCCTACATAATACCCTTCTTCCTGACCTGGGAAAAGATAATATACAAAGGGTGAGCTCAAATTCTCAGTAAGGCAAAAAAAGGAAATATAAATCATATCATATTCATAAGAACATAACATTTTGAAATTCATATCCTACAAAAGAGATCATAATATCATGACATGGGATAAATTACATTAATGTAATTTAATCCCAATAATAATAACATAAAACATGAAACATTGTGGCATACACACATAATCATAGAAAGTAATATCATATTAGACAATAGTCATTTCCAAGACCATAAGAGGAGACGATTTCCATTACTGAACCATGTTCACTTCTCGTTCCAGTCTTATATCACTGAACCGGATTAACTTCCCATTCCAGCCCTGTCTATCTCATGAGATATAAATTTTTACCCAATTTATTGAAAGAAGATATTGGTCCCACTCATCTCATAATTAATTCATTCTTATGTCTGCCACAAAATCATAAATCATACATCATAGCATAACCCTTGTGATAAAAAATGGATTCTTAAACATCATGACATCATAACATAATCCATATAAGATAAAAGTACTTCATAAAAATAATTCCATCATAAAATAATCAAATAAATGTAATAATAGGTATTGAAACAATACCTTATTTTATCTTATATGGAATATAATTTTGATAAAACACTTGAACTCCATTCTTTGGCATTATATCCTTTCTACTTAATTTTTTTCTATTCTCAACATGTCATACAATTTTAATCTAAAACAATTTAATTGAAAATAAACATGAAAACGTGTAATGGAAGCTTTATTGAGATAATTTTGTATGAAATCATAAAAATCCATTAATGTCGTATATGTTAAAAAAACATACTTCTCATACTTTTACTGGAAATTTCAAAATGTATCCGTACTAAAAACGACAACAGATTCCTTTCATATAATTTACTAATAATATACCAATAGGTAAAATTGGATTATAAAAATTTGTATGTCTATATAAATAATATTACATATTGAGGAAACACGGAGGTGGATGATAAATATAACCTACTAAATTCTGGAGTATAAAAACTCTCGAATAAAAATGATATTGGGAGTTTTTCCCTTACCTTAGTTCTGATAGGCTCTGTATGTATCCAAAACTCCAATATAATGATTTAAATAATTTCATTGACTTATTAAAGAATAAAATATATTGTTATGATATCATATATGGTCATATTCTAATGTCATTGTTATTAATATTTCATTGCTACTTGTTATTCATGTGTTTATTGATTTATGTCCTTATGTGTGTTTTGTCGAATTTATTTGTATTACTCTTTTAAGGTTATATATACATCATTTACAGAATGGTATTAGTATAATATATATCAGATTTAATCATTCAATTCGATTATACAATCATGTTTTAATAAAGATCATGTAAACGGAATCACATCACATCGTTGAGACGGTAAGCCTTACGTACGCACGACTGACGATATCATTCCCATAATTATTAAATGGTATTGGAGTGGATGATAAAATATATTAGAATTAGTATCATGTTATTATAATAATATATAGTTATTATTTACATAATTGTACACATCCCTATAAGGTGGTGGGGGAAAACAGATTACACCACGGTGTGGGGACGATATTATGTATGTACACATGCGCGGTGATTTCATTTTCCATAGGATAATTTGAAGGATAAATAGGGTTGTTAAATATTTATAGTAACAAATAATTATATTAGTGATTCATATTTTATTATTTTATAATTAAAAAAATAATTAAATTGTAGTAGAAGAAGAAATAAATTTGGAAGAATCAGTAAAGGACATTACCTCTTCTTCAACGCGCCTCTTCTAAACCTCCATTTAGGGCACTATAGTTGGTCTTTGAAGCCGACCAAGACCTATATAATGTTTTTGTAGGTAATTTTTGAAGATAAATTGACCGGTTTTTTATGATCATGAATTCTCAAAATGTTGTGAGGAGGAGAGGGAGTAGGTGACCTTTTATAACAGAGGAGAGGGGAACTTTTGGAAACCTCTAAAATAATAATTTATAATAAACACAAAACCCTCTAAAAACCACAAAAAATGCCTCAAATTCAATTATTAAATTACATAGGGTTATAATATCATCAACCAATAAAATATAAACATGTTGGGAATTTATTTTAAACCTTATCAGCATGATTTATCCTTATTTAATGTATTTAATTTTATTTGTCATAATAATATTCTTAATTTCAAATTGTAGTAAATAATTACTTATGTGATGTAAATTGTCCCTAATTAGATACATTATGACCTTGTAGATCATATAAATTTAAATTTATAATTTTTATATATTTTTTTTGATTTTAAAAAAAAATTAAAATATGTTATTTTTATAAAATAACAATACTGTAAGTTTTGACACTATTCATTTATTTGAATTTAAATAAAATCCACAAAGAGGATATATTAGAAAAAAAAATATTTAATAGATTTATAACATGTAATTTTCATAGATAATATTTGAGGAGAACATTAATTTGTTCATATAACATTTATTTTAATATTTTTAAAATCATATACTTGATATTTTAATCAATAAAATAACTTCTACATTAATATTGTGTCATTATTAATGATAGTTATTTAATCCATAAAAATTAAATAAAAATTATCACGATGTATATAATTTTTTTTCAATCTATATATTTTTTTTATTCTAGTTTTATGAAGTTTATCACTAAATTAAAATTATTTCACTTATAAGATATAAGAGAGTGACATGTTGTCACTTTCTTTGGTTTTAGTTATAATTATATAAATTTCATGGTAAATAGTCTATGAAAAAAAATCTATTCATACCCTTAGGTGATATGGGTTTACTTTTATTAATCCAATAGAATTTTGGTAGGTGTTAGGGTAAATTTATAATTTTATTTTTACCCTTAATTACCTAATTTACCTTTAACTGTAGAAAAAAATTAATGTAGTTACTATTCATAATATCAAAAAAATATAAGTAACCTATTAACATACTTTTGCCCCAATGAATAGAAATATGGAATACATTTTTCAAAATTCAATAAACAAATGTTGCAGTAATTATTTTAAAATTAATCCCACTGGTAAGAAAACGAGTTTTAGACGTTAAAATATTTTCAATGATTGAATTCTTTTCACCTATGAATACAATGTCAACATAATGGTATTGACATAAATTATATTAACTGGAAAATATATATTCTATTTTTACTTTAAAAACATTAACTTTTATCATTTAAACATATAATTTATCTTAAAGAAACATTAGTTTTTAAGAAACATTTACATATTATTACTATTCATCAAAATATAAATGTTATCAGAAAAGTATCAAAACTTTATCCAATGTAAAATTGTATATCCTGAAAAAAAGGAGAAGTATATTGTTTAAAATTAAACTTATAAACTTTTCAAAAATTATATATATAATGGGTGCTCCATCAAAAGCCGGTAAAACTACATTATTTTTGAAAATACTTCTTTTATTCGAACAATTGATTTTGTTTTCATACCACATTCTAGAATTTATATAAGATTAATTAAAATGTTATGAAATAAAAAATAGGTTTAATACTATTCAAAACCATTAGTTCATAATATAATAATAATATATCATTTTTTAGTGAATCTCACTATTGTGTATAACACAAGATATTTTGGATGGTTTCTCTTGCATGTAACGCAAGCCAAGCAAGTGTTTTTTGTAGTGAATGATTTCATTGGTGTTTAATATAACATAATACGTACATATATATATATATATATATATATTTCTCATAAAATCTCTGGGTGTTACATTCTACCCCCCTTAAAATGAATTTCGCCCGATAAATTCATCACTTCATAACAAACAGATGAGGATAAATATCCCTCATCATATCCTCAAGTTCCCATGTACCTTCTTCTAATTGGATTTTCCTCCATAAAACTATAACCAATATAGTGTTCTGGTTTTGTAAATCTTTTTCGCTATGATCCATAATCCCTATCGGCTATTCCTCATACGAAATGTCTTTCTCATGCGGTACAACTTCTGCATTTAGTACATGTTAAGGATCAGGAATGTACATTCTCAATAGAGATACATAGAACACATCATGAACTTGAGAGAGATTTGGTGAATGTTCTAATCAGTAAGCAACCTTCCCAACACGATCCAATATTTAGAGAGGACTGATATATCGAGAGCTCATCTTTACCTTCTTTCCAAATCTCATTACTCTCTTCCAGGGAGATATTTATAAGAACACTTTATCACCCACTTCAAACTTTATGTCTTTTCTTCGGTTGTCGACATAACTTTTTTGCGACTCTGAGATGCTCTTATGTGTGGTTGAATATATCTTACCTTTTCTAACATCTCATAATCAAGATCATGTCCTAATAGCATTCTTTCCCCAACTTCATCCCATCAATTTAGAGTTCTGAATTTCTTTCCATAGAGAGATTTATAAGGAGCCATCTGAATACTGGAGTGAATGATTTTATTATATGAAAATATCACCAAAGGTAGGTGTTGATCCCAACCACCTTATAAATCCATAGAGATTTCTCTTAACATGTCTTCTAGAGTATGAATTTTCCTCTCAGACTGACCGTCTAACTGAGGATGATAAGCTATACTAAAACTCAACTATATATATATAGGGAATGCTGAAGACTTCTCCAAAACATCGAGGTAATCCTCAGATCCCGATTAGATATAATGTAATGTGGTACTCCATTCAATTTTACCACTTCTTTTACATATATCCTTGAAATCTTATTAAGAGAGAAATATTATCTAATAGAAATGAAGTGTGCCTACTTCAAAAGATGATCAAATATAACACAGATAACATTATAGAATTTCAATGTTTTAGAAAGTCCTGTGACAAAGTCCATAGTAATGTTTTCTCATTTATATTATGGAATGGGTAATGGTTGTAACATCCCCATAGACTTCTGTCTCTCAACATTATCTTTCTGCCAAACCAAGAATCCAAATACATATTCAACAACATCTCTTATAATGCCATACCACCAAAAGTACTATTTTAGGTCCATATACATATTCATACTTCCAGGGTGAATAGAGAATGAAGAACTATGAGCCTCATCCAATATTTCCTTCTTTAATTCTTGGATGGGAGGAACACAAAACAGATTCCTAAACCTTATAATTTCATCACAATCAACATGGAATAGAGGAATATTTCTCACCTTCTTTTGTAAGCCTATATCTTTATTATGTGCATCTTTAATCCTCACATGTATAAATGGTCGAACATTCATTTTATAATGATAATATTTTTCCCCTTCCATTAAAATTCCACGATCCATCCTTTTTAAATCCATAAATATTGGTTATTTTGTGATCCTCATCATAGAGATGATAGCAAGGTCCGGTAGATGTAATGTGTCAGCCCCCTTGTTTTCATTCCTAGGTTGGTAATGAATCACACAGTCATAATATATAATCATCTCCCATCATCTTCTTTGGAACATATTCATCCCATTTTGATTGAAAATATACATTAAACATATATTATCTGTATAAATATGACATCTTTCACCATTTAGATAATGCCTCCAAATATTTAATGCAATGATTTCCACATCTAACTCCAAATCATGAGTTGGGTAATTTTTCTCATGGATTTTCAACTATCTTGAGGCATAAGCTATCAACATATCATTTTTCATGAGAACACACCCAACTCCTTGTTTTATTAATCATTGTTGATCAAAAACACTTCTCCACAACAAGGTAGTGTGAGTAGAGGTGCACTGGCTAACCATCTTTTTAGATCATTGAAAATCTCTTTACATTCCTCCATCCAAAAAACATAACTCCTTTCCGAGTCAATTTTTTGAGTGGGTTAGAGAATATTTAATAATATTTAACAAAACGTCGATAATACCAAGCTAAAACAACAAAACATCAATGTTTAGTTACTATTGTTGGTCTCGACCATCTTTCAATAACCTCCCTTTTTTATGGATCCACAGATATCCCCTCTTTTGAGATAATGTAACCCAAAAATGAAACATTTTAAACCCAAAAATCACACATTGTAAATTTGTAATAAAGTTTCTCTTTTTATAAGGCCTTAAATACAATTATTAAGTGATCTTCACGTTCGTCCTAGCTCATTGAATAGACAAGAATATAGTCTATATAGTCTACAACAAACTGATAAAGATAGTCTCTAAAGACTCTATTCATTAGATCCATGAAGATAGAATGTGCATTAGTAAGACCAAATTTCATCAGTATAAATTCATATTGTAAATACCTTTTATGGAAATCCATATTTGATATATCCTCCTTTTGACCCTTAATTGATGATACCCTGAACAAAGACCAATCTTTGAAAAGTATTGAGCTTTGCGTAGTTTGTCAAATAAGTCATCAATGTGTGGCAGAGGATATTTTTTCGTGAAAGTGATCTTGTTATGTTCTCAATAATCAATACAGAGTCTAATTGATCAATCTTTATTCATAAAAAATAGAAAAGGTTCTCCCTAAGGTGATGCAGTCGGGCATTTGAGTCCCATATCAAGATTCTCTTGGAGTTGCCTTTTCAATTCCTGGAACTCAATTGGGGCCATTCTATAAGGTGTCTTGGAAGTGGGCATCACACCAGATATGAGTTCTATTGAAAACTCAACTTTACGATTTGGTGGATGACCTAGAAAATCGTCTAGAAAGACATCATCAAACTCCTGTAAAATGGGAATATTCATGATCAGGATATTCTCTCCTACCATTTGAGATAGATAACATTCATTTATTGGAATCAAGAGCCATAATATGGAATAAATTACCAGTAGAAGGTTATATTTATCCTTCCATTGATATATGATCATATATTGATCCGGAATATGAAATTTGACTTCCATTATTTGGCAATTTTTATGACCTATATATAAAGAAAGCTAATACATTGCAAGAATAACCATAAAATTACACTATAAGAATGAAGACAATATTTGCTGGAATAACATTCCCACAAATATCAATTGGAGAATAATTGTATACATTTGATGTGATTGTTGTTCCATTAGGGGTTGTCAGAGCTAACTAAATATCTTATTACAGAGGTAATATGGTGATACCCTTAATAAATTCATCAAAAATAAATGAGTTGGTGGATCTAGAATGAAACAAAACATTTTATACTTTATAGTGGATGGTACATGTACCTTTCACCAATTTTTTATCATACTCCACATTGCCGATAGTAATTGCATGTGAATTTCCTTTTTCATTGGCCTTAAGATTTTATTGATGTCAATCATCATAAATAAAAATTGGAGTAAGGCTTTGATTAGCATAATTTCCCATTTCCTTTAAATTGAAACATTGAAGTGTAGGAGGTTCATCTTGTGTATCATTTTCATTGTTCAAATCACTAGACATATATTTCCAATCACTATGGCATTCAATTGAACAATGACCTTCATTTCCACACTTAAAACATATACTTTTCCTTTTTTGAAAACTCCCTCCAGGTTTCATTCAACACTTTGAGCATAAGGGAAAACTCATATTTTTTTAGTGTGGTATGTATATTTTCCATTGAATTATATTTTCCATTTCTTATCAAACACATATGATTGATGGGTTACTCTAATATCGATCTCAACCTTGAGAGAAAATCGAACAATTTATTCATAGCTATTGAAGTTCCTTATAGCTAATTCCCATAAGAGAGTTGGATTTAAGACACTAAAAAATCGATCGATCTTACTCTCATGATGGATAATAATCTCATAAGCGTACCATGCAAGCCTTGTAAAATTTTCATTGTATGCACCAATAGATTCATCATAAATTTTCTTCGGTTCAATAAACTCCTTCACCATCTCTGTTCGAAGAAAATAAGGGATTTACATGTTGAAAAATAAGTTCTTGATCTCGTCCCATTCCATGGACTCAATTTCATTCCTTTGCATTGTATTCTCGAGCGGTGCGTGAAAAATATTGTTGGGTGAAAAAAATCAGCGGGTTGCGTGAAATATCATTGTGTTACACAAAATACCGGATATGTATTTTTCGAGCATGAGGTTTTTTGAGATCAGAAGCTCGAAAATTGGGAATGGAAAGAGGTTCACGAAATATTGCAGTAGTGCGCAAAAAATGGTGTTGCGCGAAATATGTCTTTTACGCACTAAAGGTGAATTCTGCGCTCAAGGACGGTTTTTTGCACGGTGTTGACTTTGCCTATAAATATTAAGTGACCCCCCTCCATTTAGTGATGCTCATAACATAGTGAGAATCTGAGCTCCAGCGCGCGTAATTGGATTAACGCAAGGTGGGTGCACGTAAATGAAAAGTTTGCGTGTAAAAGTTATGTTTGCATGTAAAAGAAAAAGGTTGCGCATAAAATATTAGTTTGCATATAAAAGAAGTGTTTCCCAAAAGGTGTATTTCGCAAATAAGTAGGGAATTGTGCGCAAGGCCCAGTTAAGGCTACGCGTAGAATTTCAGGTTACCTGGTAAACCCGGTGCAATGTGAGATTCATATGTGGGTGAAACTTGAATGCCAACAGAGCTTCTATCAACTGATGAGGATTCATAATTAATTAGTGATAATGAAGAGACCTACAGGACTATAAACATTGAGTGGATCCTTTATGGAGCAGTGAGTAAAGGAAGAGGAAAAAGGTGATCCTCTCCACTCGTAGTGAGCCATGGAGAGAGAAACAGGTAGTGACCCTTGGGAATGTGGTGAGCTGACCCTAGAAATTTTAAATGCAGTGATACTGGGCACAGAAGTGATCTAGCATGAACATTTTTGGCAGTAAGCCTTAGTAAATTTGGTTCAAGGGAACATTGTCGTTGTATGCTCCTTGGACGTAGCCCAATGAGGGTGAACCAAGTAAAAATCTCAGTGTCTGCCAGTTTTCTTCCCATCATTGCATTCAAAGAATAATCATTAGATAAAGAAGAAAATAATTGATCATAATATACACAAAAAGTAAAACAATGTTACCCTTGTAATATAGGTCTCACCCATCTCATAATGAGACCACTATTATGTGTGAAACAAAATCATAAATGATACATCATAGGATAACCCATGTAATAAAAATGGGATTCTTAAATATCAAGCCATCATAACACAATCCATATAAGATAAAAGGACTTCATAAAAATAATTCCATAATAACATAATCAAATAAATGTAATAATAGGGATGGAAACAGAAGCCTATATTATCTTTGATGGAAAATAATTTTGATAAAACACTTGAACTCTATTCGTGATGAAAATATCCTTTATACTTCAAAAATATGTTTCTTTTCTCATCATGTCATACATTTTTAAACTAAAATAATTTAATTGAAAATAAACTTAAAAACATGTAAAGGTAACTTCATGGAAATAATTTTCTATGAAATCATTCAAATCATTTTATGTCTTATAAGTTAAAAAAATCATTCTTCTCGTACTTTGGCCGGAAAAGTCAAAAAGAATCCATACTAAAATGACAAAAGATTCCTTTCATATATTTTATTAAAAATTCTCCAATATGTAAAATTGGATTTAAAATAATTGTAAGAGTATTGAAATAATATTACATGTTGAGGATATATGGATGTGGATGATAAATATGGCTTAGTAAATTTTGAAGTATAAACAATCTCGGATAAAAATGAGATTGTGAGATTCTACATTACGTTAGGTCTGATATGATCTGTACATATCCAAACCTATTATATAATGATTTAAATAATTTCATTGACTTATTCCATATTCATATACATTTTTATGATATCATATATGGTCATATTCATATCTTTACATTAGTAATATTTCATTTCTACTTGTTATTCGGGTGTTCATTGCTTTATATTCATATACATGTTTTTTGAATAAATTCGTATTCATATTTTTAGGTTATAGATACATCATTTACAAAATAGTCTTACTATAATATATATTATATTTATTTATTCAATTTTTTTTATATAATCATGGTTTAATGAAGATCATGTAGAACGAATCACATCGCACCGTGGAGACGGTAAGCGTATGTACGCACGAGCGATGATATCAATCCCATATTTATTGAATGGTATTGCAGTGAATGATAGATTATATCAGAATTATTATCATGTTATAATAATCATATACAGTTAATTTTTACACCATTATACATATCAGAGTAAGGTGGTGGTAGAAAACATATTACACCATGGCGTGGATACAGTATTTTGTGTGTACACACGTGCAGTTATTTAGTTTTCGGTAGGATGAAAAGAAGGTGACATAAGGTTGTTTCACATTTATAATAATATATCATAAAATTATTTATTTTGATGTTATTACTTTATAATGAAACAAATAATGAATAAGTAGAAGAAGAAATAAATTTGAATGAATCGGTAAAGGATAATACCTCTTCTTCGACGATCCTCTTCTAATCCTACTCTTAGGGCACTAATGATGGTCTTTGAAGAAGACTAGGAACACTATTATGTATATAGGGAAGTGTAGAATAGAAATGACCCAGGTATGGCCGTGCATTAAGGATAAAAATGTAATGAGGAGGAGAGGTAGGAGGTTCCCTTTTATAAGAGAGGAGAGAGGCACTTTTGGATACCTCTAAAATATGAATTTATTATAAACTCAAAACCCAATTGAAAACATCCAAAAATTACTCAAATCAAAAAATTAAATGATATTGGGTTATAATATTATCAAAAAATAAAATTTAGACGAGTTGGGAAATTATTTTAAACCTTATCAACATGATTTATACTTATTTAATCTATTTCATTTTATTTTTTGTAATAATATTCATAATTTTAAATTGTTATAAATAATTACTTATGTGTTGTGAATTGTCCATAAATAGATACTTTATGACATTTTATATTATATAAATATCAATTTATAAATTTTATATAATTTTTTGCGATTTTTAAACAATTTTATAATATGTTATTTTCATAAAATACCAATACTGTCATTTTTGACACTATTTATTTATATGAATTTAAATAAAATAAACACAGACGATATATTCAAACGAAAATATTTAATAGATTCCTAACATGTCATATTCGTCTATAAAATTTGTGTAGAACATTATTTAGTTCATATAATATTTATTTTAATATTTTTAATACCAATTATTTGATATTTCAATCAATAAAATAACTTCTATATCACTATTGTGTCATTATTAATGATAATTATTTAATACCTAATTTTTTTAAATAAATTCTCATTATGTACGTATTTTTGTTATATTTTTGTAGAATATTTATATTCTAGCTTTTATGATGTTTATCAGTAAATAAAAATTATTACACATATAAGATATAAGATAGTGACATGTTGTCAATTTATTTGGTTTTAATTATAATTAACTTTATAATTTTCATTGTCAATAGTCCACGAAAAAAATCTATTCCGACCCATAGCTAATATGGGTATACTTTTATTCATCCAATAGAATTTTTTCAGGTGGTAGGGTAATTTTATAATCTTATTTTACACTTAATTTCCCTATTTACCTTTAATTGTAGTAAATAAAAATTACTGTAGTTACTATTCATAATATCAATAAAATTAAAGTAAACTATTAACATAATTTGGACCCACTGAATCCAAATACGAAAACCATTTTCCAGAATTCAAAATACAAGATTTGGAGTAATTATTTTGAAACTAATCCTGTTGTTGAGAATATAGGTTTTAAAAGTTAAAACATTGTCAATGATTGAAATGTTTTTACCTATGAAGTAAATGTAAAATTTATGGTAATGACATAAATTATATTAAATGGTAAATATATATTGCATTTATACTTTAAATCCATTAAATTGTATCATTTAACCATATAAATTATCTTGATGAAGAACGTGGTGTTTAAGAAAAAATTAGTGTATTTTTACTATTCATCAAAATATGAAAGTTATCAGAAAAGTATAAAAAATTTATCCAATGTAAATTTTTATATCAATATTCAAAATAAGAAGTTTATTTTGTAAAATTATACTTTTCAAATTGAAAAAAATTAGATTTAAAATGGATGCCCATCAAAAGGTGGTAAAACAGCCTTTTTAAAAAAATACTTCTTTTATCCGAAAAATTGATTTTGTTTTCATACGTCATTCTGGAAAATTTTTAAAATGATTTATAATTTTATAAAATTAAAAACATTTTTAATACTATTCAAAATGTCTGGTTCATAATATTATAATATTATTTCATTTTTTAGTGAAGCTCAGTATTGCGTATAACACAAGTTGCCGAGGAAGGTTGTTGATGCATATAATGCAAGCTGTCGAGGAAGGTTGATGATGCGTGTAATGCAAACCAAGCCTGTTTTGTGTGTACTAAAATATTCCATTGGTGTTTCTTATAAAATAAGACATTATATATATATATATATATCTTATAAAATCTCTGGGTTTTACACTGATGTTGTGGATGAATCTACATATGATCTCACGTGGTTTTTATGTTAATTTTTGAATGTACTACATTGAAATAAATGTTTCATAGATGTAGATAATGAACCAAGTAATCATAGTTTCGATTTAACATGTAGGATTATTAAAAGAATAATGGTTACCACATTTCTTGAGTCTCATATCAATTTTCAACTCAGTATTTCATTCATTCATTACCCAAACCACTATAAATCAATTAAATGATTTATAACAGTACTTCCCCATACCATATTCACTTTCTACTTAAGTAATTATCTTTACCGTGTGATGTTTATCACTACAATCATTATAGTGGAGACCTATTCAATATTTTTAACCCCACATATGAAACCTTGGCTGGAAACAGTTGATCCTAGCCACTAGCTCATGAAATCCAATCATAGATCTCATGTTTGTCTAAGGTTATCACCACTTTTTTATTTTTCATCTTAATTACCTTTCAAAAAGTCATTGGTGATTTGTACTTATCCAATTTAATCAACTTTTATGAAAAATATATTCATCCACAACTACGCCAAAACAATTCCATACACTTTCACACTTTGTAATCACTTAATACACTTCTTCAAAACTTTTGATTCCGTCCTGACATGAATTAATTCTTCATATTAGAATCCTTATTCAAATATTCTTGTTTCAATATTTTTTTAATAATCTATTTATTTATAAATAAAAACTCTATATAAATCATTGTTAGT
Organism: Viscum album; assembly: GCA_963277665.1. Classification (NCBI taxonomy): domain Eukaryota; kingdom Viridiplantae; phylum Streptophyta; class Magnoliopsida; order Santalales; family Viscaceae; genus Viscum; species Viscum album. The sequence goes on from OY728137.1 coordinate 1,668,382,443, forward strand.
GATCATATATATATCAAAATATATCATTTTAATATATTCCATAACATCAAAATGTAGTGTAAAAAAATTACCCAAACACGGCATCATAATTGCTAAATTATCCCCCTTTTAATTTTTTGTAAAATATCCCATTAATATCCATATTACCATTATACCTCTAAAATAATTTAAAACCATGTAGGTATTTTAAGTGTTTCCTATTATTTCTTCCCCATTGGTAATAAAATATAAAGGGAATTCAAAATTCTATACTAAGCATCAATAGTCATAATTTTACAGTTATAAATTATCTTGGGAATAATCATTTAATTTTACTACACTACATAACGTAATAATTTTCTAGACCACTTGGAATTATGATTTCTCCAATTATTTGAAATTAATCAATGTTGTATATTTTTTGTTTCCATCACCATGTTCTGTCCTATAAGATCTCACAACATCTTATTTATTAGACTCTTATGTTCCATTACCCTGAATAGGTTCCTATTTTTTGAAAGGATAACTCAAAAATATCACATTTCCAAAATATTCCTCTACTTGGATTTGACAACCCCATAATTTTTCACTTTTTAATATATGAAACAGTTGTAACATAGAATTAAACTTATTTAATAGAATAATGTTTTTCATCTTAGAAACTATAACCATAATAAAATATCATTTCTATAAATAATTGATGAGTAAATATACCACATAAAATTTGAGTCATTGAATCAATCTAAAATCCTACTAAGTTGTAGATTGGTGTAGGAAGCTCGAGTTTTTACAAACAACCTCATAGATTTCCACAACACCTAATTATTTATAAAAACCCAACCAGCTTGATCTTTTCAATTTCATAAATAATCTATCTTCTAATCTTGAACAAAATATTTAAAAAACCACTAGAATAAAAAAATTATAACTGTGTGAGTTAGACAACATTTTTAATCTGTTCATACCCCGAGTTGTAAAAAATAATCAAATCACTAAAACATTCTTATATTATATTCTTAAAATTATATCTACATATATATGTTTCCTATAATAATTTTTTATTTTTTAAAAATAAAAAGAGGCTACTACTTATATAATTATATAAAAAAATAAACAAATGTCTCATTCATGTAACAATTTCCTCCTCTAAACCTATTTGTCACTTATCAATGGTCTGATATCAATAAAAAAAATTCTTGATTCACTTGTTTTAATTTAGATTCTTCATCATACGATGAGTTTTTTTATGTATAGATTTGAAATAATGTTTAATTACAAACAAAAATTCTTTTTATATTGTTTTTGATTCATCAATTGTGATTAATTTAGTCAGAAACATACAATTTTTTTAACATAGTGGTTTTCTGAAACCACTTGTTGATTAGGGATCGTCCATGGTGCCTATAAACATGTCTGATATAAAATGATACTTGAAATCCTTCTAAGTCAACTTATTTCTTGAATTTTCTTACTTCAATCAGACCATACTTTAGATAAATTCATATATAAATTATCTTTATATACAAAAAATTTATTCTGTCAAATATTTTTTATACACCACCTTGAATAATAGTTATAATAATTTAGTAAATTGGGAGAGGATTACCTTCATTCATCTTAAATATTGGAATGTGGTTGTCTATGAAAATTAAATACATTACTTATAATGTTCCTTATTATCTATATCTAAATAACATTCCATGGAAAAATATTCATTATTTCATGAAGTCGTGAATTTTAAATATCTCAATATCAATTTCATTAAAAATAATCATCTCATTATCTCTATTTTTTATCTCTAATAACTCATTTTATATTATTCTTTAAACTTTTCCCTTAATTCTTGATCAACCCCCATCATTCTTCTATTCATTATTTTTAGCGGTATAACTGAAACCTCATAGAAATATCTCTTTATAATCTACAATTTGTATTGTGATTAAAAAACCACTCCTTGAAACATCACTAATATTTTGTTTCACAAAACAAACATCATCTATCATGGAATGTGTTGTTTATTATTTTAAATCATCATTGTTATCTATAATAGTAAATCCATTATTCTTATGTTTTCTCAAATATTGAATAATTTTCTTCTAGATTGTGGGTTCAATACCTACCACCATTGTTTTTGAAAAAACAATATTTTTTATACCTTTAGTATAAACTTTTATGATCATGAATTTTTTTTTCTACTGAGTCAAATTATTTTATATTATTTTTTTCCTAATGAATAATGTTCATAGAACATTGGTTATATTTCCAATATCTTATTAGGCTTCCTAACATCACTGTTACATAGGAAATTGAATCTAATTTTATAATATATAGATTTATCATCCTTCAACACTTGTCTCCTTTTTTTCAATGGAGATAAGAATCTGATCATGGAATTTTTACCACTTTTTTTAATAATCTTTTTATTAGATAAGTTTAGTAAATATTTCACATTATTCAATGAAAAAACACCTAATGTGATTTTTTGGATTGAATTTTTCTTTATTAAGTTTTACGTATTATTTGAACCTTCTAGATTCCATACACACTCTCATATATTGTCTATCTCTTCAAAAAAAATAACATTATAGTTCTAACATATCATGGTAGCCCAAAATATCATTTATAATTGAATATTAATATGTTATCCCTAAATATAAATATTTATACTTATTTTTCCTTATTGAATTATTATTTTGTTGACTCTCACTATTTTAATTCTTCTTTAATATGAATCACCCTCAGTGTTATAAATCCCCAAATCATTCTTCTCAAGTTGGATATATAATTTTTCAAATTGATAATCCTGTTAGTTGTGTTAAAATGTCATCTAATATTCATAATTATATACATGATAAATCATTGATGGTTCTTGGAGTTTCTCTAATTTTATAATCAATATAATCTTATAAACAATTTATTCAATTATATCACTATGTTACTTTATTTTCCTATAAATTATTTCCACGATTTCCATTACATCCCTTACTCGCATTATCAATATATTATTTTAAGGCTATAGATAAATTAAAAATCTATAGTTATTTTCAAATCCATACATTAAAAACAAATGCATTATTTTTCATTGAATTTATTTTAGTTTTCTTTTATTTAACCAAAAATAACTGAATTTAGCACATGAAATGGTTGTCTCATCTACTAACCATTCTGGTGATTTTTAACCTATATTTTTAATATTTACTGGAGAATATACTAGATGGTTGGATTCATATGTATATAGGGAATATTTATTAGTCACCTCATTTTGAATACTCAACTTCATTCATAACTTCTTCTTGAATATAATCTTCCACAGGCTTCATATGTTTATTTCTTACTGATGCATATTAAATGATGGTAAATGAAACATGGTTCCCTTTATTAAAGATCGATTATTTTCAATACATCTCTTCCAAAATCACTCTCCTATAATTATAATACTTTATTTGGGATATCTTCTTAAATGAAAATTATTTTGAGACATCCTTTAATAACCGTTTAGAATGAGAATCAATCTAAAAACTTCATTAATTTAATTAAAAAACTATTCTACAATTAAATTTCAATATAATCCCATTTAATAATACATGATAATGAATTCCTACATTAATTTAAAATTAAAACATATATTATTTATTCTAATTAGAAAAATGGTTTACATTACGTATAGGAACCATTCATTTTTATTCCATAATTGTAATAACATCAAATATTTATAAAATAAATACGTAATGTAGAATATAAAATAGAACTTATATGCATTTATACAACTTGTTCCTACTAGAGACACCCAGGAATGGGGTAAATTTGGGTGATGATAAATTTAAACCTTTTTCATTCACTAATTGGTTTTCCATTTTATAATATTATTCTCTTATTTTCAAGAACCATATTAATCCTTTTAGTTATTTAATTTGATACACATTCTCGATGATTGAGAAACTAATGTGTTGTAATGTAAATAATGTAAGAGACAAAGTGATTTTAATTGGGTCTCCACAAAGATCCAATCCATGGATAATTATCCAACAGGTTTACAACAATATTGACAGGTAATAATACATGGTAAAATTATTAAAAATGTTCAATAAATTCATACTGATGATATTAGTGACACTCTTTATCATTCCCATTCACTCACTTCATTGATGGAGGACTTAAATGGTATATATATTGGTTGCGATCATGTTTATTAGTGTTTATATATTCATAAACCATCACTCTAGTAATTATGCTTCTTTTAACCACATGTATACCACCCCTTCTTCAAGGATAGATGATACCGACTCCTCAATGTGTGAGTTTAATATTTATCATGATGAAATCATGGAAATAAAATGTATTTTTCTAAAAAAGGATAATTCTACAGTATAATAATTTTATTAATATCTCCCCAAAAGTAAATAATTTTTAATACTTATTGTTATTATATGATCCTTTATGATATGAACCTCATCCAATATAATAACTTTTATTATTTTTGTTATATATTACTTCTTCATATTTTCTCAACCATATGTAGTAGTTTATTTTTCACCCATTCATTCATCTCTTACTCGTAGGAATTTTTTTTAATTTAAATATTGTCTCTCATTTATTCCGATTTTCATTAACATTCCTAAAATATTTAAGCAATGTAATACATATATATTTTGAATTTGGGGACCTCATGAAATATCACTCTCGACATCTCTCCCTTTTACATTTCTATGTTTCATGATCATCCAACTTGATATTATCTACAATAATCAATTTCGAGTTATATTCATTCTTATCTAGAACATGATAATTGTAATATTTTGAGCATGGAAACTCCATTGAAAATTACCATTATAAATATCTACTATAATAATTCTCATTTAATGTGGTCATCCTCAATACCCTGGATCTTCAAATTCCACAAAATATAGTGTCCTATAATTCAGGTAATACTATTATATTGATTGTTAATTATAATTGATAATATTAATTATACGCCACAAAACTATCTATAACTGGAATGCATCCATGTAGATACTCACAGTGAAAAATCCCTTATTGTAGTGTTATTTTTATACCTTTTTATACATCATATATATATTACGGGAAGAAAAAAATGATAAATTATAATATTTATAAGCATAAAAAAATATGAAATTTCCTAGGATAACCTTACAAAATCATCAGAAATATTTTATAAGGATGGGTGATCAATTATTTTATAATCACTGATCAACCATAAATAATAACTAAAAAATATTATGATGTTTAACCTTGTGAAGTTTGACAATATGATGATCACATGTCAACCTTATGATACCCAAAATCAACCTTATGATGTTTCATCACTAAAACTCATAGTCTTCATCCACTACACTTATGATTTATATCTATCCTTATAAACATTATCCTACCATGTTAAACCTACATTAATTTTATTTAGTTTCTCTTTATGTAATTTATACCATTCTATTTTAAATAAAATGCTTCAACCAAAACCACATATTTTAATAACTTTAGAACAATTTTGGTGAAACCATCTTCCATAGAGTAGACACCATCAAAATTATAACACCACTAATATTCTACATACATCCTTCATGATGTGGAATTATGCTATATATTTTCATCATCTCTGCTTCTAGCTACTCATTGGGTTGTGACAAATGAAATGTGGGAATTGGTGTTGAGGTGTGATATCCTCATGATCTCAAATTGTATTAGGGTTGAATGTTACATGCACAATGAAATACAAGAAGTACATATATGTTATACAATAAACAGAGATTATGCTGTTTCAAATCAATTTTCCCCTTATAATGTATGGACAGTGCCGACTTTTCTTGATCCCCACAACAATTTTCAACTAATGAGGGAAATCATTCACTACCCAAGATACTCTTATTTTTTCCATTGAATTATCATGCTTCCTATTAATGACAAGACCATTGGATCCGTCACTGCATAATTTCAACCTATAATGGATCTCACCGTAATCATGCTACCACTAACCTATGATATATTTCTAATCCACCTTCACTACCAGGGTAATCTGTAGTTGAACATAGCCACTACCTCATGGAGGAAAAACCATTATTATATGAATGGATAATTATGGAACCCATTTTTCTGTTTTCTTCTCCATTATTTTTCAAAACATCATGAGAATTTTTACCTTAGAATACATCTTGAAATTATTCTCAAAAAAATAATTAATCCATAACTATTCTAAAACCAATTCAAAACTCCTGTATCCTTTATAATCTCCTTATACACTTCTAAATATCTCTGGAGTCACGCCTGACCTGAATGGTTTCTTCATATCACCATACTCATTCTAATATTCATGATATTATCCTTTTTTGACAAATCTAGACATCTATAGAACAAACTATATATAAATCTATTCTATTCATTATATACTTCCACGAAAATCATTGTAAGATGATACAATACATTAAAATAAAAATTAATCCAATTGAATCTATTAACCACTTTTCTATAAAATCATGGATTAAATTTTATCTCTAAAATGATTGTTCACTCTAATACATATTATCCTTGGGAATAACCTATTCTGTTAGATTTTATATTATATGTTAAAAAGGACATATTGATGATAAAATAAAGAATATTCTCATTTCATGTATATTTTCTATTTTCATATTATAACAAGGACACACACTAATCTGAGTTTGTTATTTCATCTCATGATATTTATAATAAAATTTGTATTTCAGTTTTTTCCGATAAAAAAATATCGTCAAATGTTCTTAGCCCTCACTCGACATTATATGATATTTTGATGTTGGATTTTTCTTCCCCACATGATTCAATGGTGATAATGAGGACTAATCAATTTTATTTTTTCTATAACATGAATACATAACCTCCCTATCATGTTCATATGTGTCATTTATCACTCTCTACCTCATAGTTTTATCACATGATTCATCATAATATTTCTTGAAAATTTATTTAATATCATTCAGAAGTTTAAATTTTTTTAAAAATAGAAATACATAAAATCCAATTTCAAGGGCGTTGGATTATTTTCCAAAAAAAGTAAATAAATTTTGAGGGTATCATTAGTGTATCCTAGTTATAATATGATGTATAAAGACTATATAAAAAATTTTACAACGAAATTGTAACAATTATTAAAATATTCATCATATACATCCACATGAATCACTATAATGTATTACACTACATTTAAATAGATTTTAATCCAATTAAATCTATTAAACTTTTTTTATTACATCATGGATTAATTTTATATTTGAAAGGTTCATTCACTCTAATACATATTATCTTGGGGAATAAACTATTCTATTATATTTTATATTATATCTTAATATGATCATACTGATGATAAAATAACGACTATTTTCATTTCATGTTTAATTTATATTTTCATGTTTAATTTATAATATTTCATCAAAATTTTATTAATATCTTACACATGATTAAATTTATTAAATATAGTAATACATAAAATTTAATTTCAAGGGTGTAGGTTTATTTTCATAAACACAGGTAAATAAATTTTGGGGGAATGTTTACTGTATCCCAGGTAGGCTATGAAGTATAAAAACTATGTAAGAATTTATATAATAAAATTGTCACAACTATTCAACTATTAATCATATACATCCACATAAATCACTGTAATATATTACACTACATTAAAATATATTTTAATCCAATTCAATCATTTATCCTCTTTTCTATAACATCAAGGATTACTTTTTATCTATAAAAAGTTCTTTCACTCTATTACATATTATCTTGGGGAATAATTTATTTTGTTAGATTTTATATGATATGTTAAAAAGATCATATTGGTGATAAAAAAGAATGTTTACATTTCATGTATAATTTATATTTTGAACTTATCATAAAGACACTCAATACTTTGAGTTCCTTATATCATCTCTTGATATTTATAATAAAATTTGTATTTCGATTTTTTACCCTGAAAAAATAGCTTCAAATGGTTAGAGTCATCAATTGAAATTCTAGTATATTTTGATGTAGTATTTTTCTTCCCTCACTTGATTCAATGGTGATATTGGAGACTGATCCATTTGATTATTTTCCTTAACAAGCATAGAGATTCTCTCTATAATGTTACTATGTGTCGGTTTTCACTCTCTTCCTCATAGTTGTATCATTTTATTCATCATAATATTCCTCCACAATTATTTTAATATCATCCACAAAATTAAATTTAATAAATATAGCAACACATAAAATATAATTTCCAGGGCGTAGCATTATTTTCATAAACAAAGGTAAATAAGTTTTGGGGGAATCATTACTGTATCCCAGTTAGGGTATGATTTGTTAGAACTATGTAAAAAATAGTACAATGAAATTTTCACAATTATTAAATTATATACAGTTATAGTGAACAATTTATAAACAATGCAATAAATATTAAAATGATAATGATTGATTTTTAAATCCCAATATTATTAACAAACACATTTATCTAACATTACTATTATACTTAAAAATATTTTCACCAGAAAAAATTCATATTTGATGCCCATTTTACATAATTAATACCACAATCATCTCAAAACCCATTACAATTTTCAATCATACATATCTTTGGTCAGATAAAACCTATGAAATAAATTTATACAAATCATAATATGATTCCCCAAATAATGATACACTTCCCTAAATAACTCAATATTGTATAACAAGACCAATACCTACATACTCATTTTATATCTTTTATCATGAAACAATAAATCAATATCATTATCATGGGATTTTAGACATACACTAATATTTTTTTCTTGATAGATATCTTATGATGAATATAGATTAGTTGAAACTCATACCTCACAATAGAATTTTTAAATGTATCTAAACAAATAAATATTTAATAAATACAAACACATAATTAGGCCAAAAAACAACCATGTAAATCCAATTTAATATTTCCCATGTCTAAATTATAATCACATTTAAAATAAATTATATGTTACATGTTAAAGGTAGCACAAAATAATAATTTTTTTTCCTTATTTAACTTCATCACATTCCTAAAACATACCTAATTATGTCATATATATAAAACAGAAACATTTTTAAATATAATTTTTAATAAATTTAATAAACTCAAATGTCACTATAAATTTCAATATTTTGTGTATATATTATTATAAGAATACTCCGACAAATTATATGTGTAAATATTAAAAATATTGTATTTATTTTATTATGATGTGAATAAATAATTTATATTCAAATATATACCCCATAATTAATTTTCAATCATTGATTAAATTCATGTTTGATTATAAAATTTGAATTCATATTATGAGGTTTGTTGTAAATATATCATATAAAACATAGATTTCAATTTTTCATTTCATTATAATAGAATATTAAAAATTAATTATGATTATATATAATAATATAATTAAAATTATAATGGAATAATAAGAATAACTAAATATAATGACAATTATTTGAAAATATGATGGATCACGATTTACTAAAAATTCAATACTTATAAAAACACTACAAAATTAAAGTGAAACAACCTAAATAATTATGTAATTTTTAAAATATTTTATTGAAAAAAATGAAGGAAAACATATTAAGTGATATTGTTAGGATTCTATGGGAATATATTCTATGTAAATAGGTAATATAACCACATTAATGTGTAATGGAGTCGTTATAAGTATAGTTTATATATTTGTAACATGGTCAATAGAATTATAAATTGATTTTTAGTGTTAACCATTAAATTAACTATATAAGTAAAGAAATATAAATATATGGATGTCAAAATATCATTAATTAATATTTTACGTAATAATTTTTTTTTTAATTTTTATAAATAAAATCGATTAATTAATTTTGTTAAAAAAATTTATATTTATTTATTAAAATTTTGCATTTTATAATAAACTCAAAAAATTTCTTTGACATCATTTAAATATATGTTTTTTTAAAATGGATTACCAAATTTTAAAAAGCATGTTAGCATTATAAAAGACATTATTTCAAGTTTTTTTTGAAATTATTTTCATTTAATGTTATCAAAAAATAATATATGTTATGTATATATATATAAATTCCATGAAATAAAAAAAGGGAATAATAGTGAACTTTTAGAAGTCTAAAATACTTCTATAAAAATTCATGGAAATGTTCCACCTATTGAAAAGTATATGTTTAACATATTAATATCATTAATAATTTTTTGGAATTTTAAAATAACTATTTATATTTTACTAGAAACTGATTACAAAACAATCTCGGAATCAAGAAAACATTCATAATTCAGAAATCCAAAATAGGTCACCTAGATTCTAAATAGGGATACCTGGATTGCATATTATTACACAGACACATAGGCAAGAAACCTGCAAAGTATTGGTTCACATAAAAATAGATTTATCAATTCCAAATGTGCCAATGTATCGGTCTACATAAATTATAAGAACACATAACACAATCATATGTCCCTACATGATTGAAAATCCAATTACGATCTGGTCACAACCTCACAAAACATTCATGAAACGACCATCAAATCTCGTAAATACTATTATACCTACTCATCAGTGTGAACAATATTAGTGAGTACCACAAGGATTAAATGAATCTTGTCTAAATTAACCATTATAACCACCATACGTTACCATTGAAACAATCCCCTTGATAATAGAAATCATAATAAAAAACAGCAATGATGGACCAAAAAATATGGTAGACAACCACACCTCCAACATGAACGAAATAACTCCAAAATTTATTCCCAACAAAATCAACAAATTAATTAGAAAATAAAAACCATTATAACAACATAATTGTGAAGATTCAATGAATACCATTGAATATCAGTTTCCAAAAATTGATAGTTAGTGAGATGTAGACTGCTAAATTATTATTCGTCAATCAAAATAACTCCAATTAAACATGAACATCACAAATTATAATCCCATTAATATACATTCTTTAAAATAGTTAACACAATGGAAAAAATTATAAACAATGAATTAAAATGATAAAACACCATATAATCACTGATAACACTGAAAAAATAAACAATGACCATGAAACTAAATCTTGAATACTTTTAATTAAAAAATTGACGTATCTTCCACCATACAAATCCACTAGAAAATTACCATTAAATATAAAAACCATACTTATTGATCAAAGATAGGGGCTTCTGTGGTGGTCAGAGATAAATGTGAAGTGATGAAATACTAGTCGAAAGGTCAATTCAAGAAGAACGAAACCCACCCAGCCACAATAGCATTGATCTAGGCTCTTATTAAAAAATTATTCCTTCAAACCATACCATTTCAAATATACACAACATAATTATTAATCATGAATGGGGTTATGAACATTGTATTTCGGTTATTAGGGATAAGTCATAACCCAAAAAATATATGAAAAATGGAACTAAATAAACCAGATATTAAATTAATTTAGCATATGGTACTAAATGTAAATATATATATATGAAAACATAACCAATTATTAAAAACATCGGTTATAGTTTTTTGGCATATAAATTTATAATAATGATGATAGTTCATATAGAATACAATGGATAATAAATAATGGAAAGGATTTACATAAAAAACTAGGATAATATGGAAGAGAAGAGGTAACTAAGAATGGGAATTAATAAAGAGTGAATACATATCTATACTAGACTAGTTGTAGAAACCTTTAGTATCATTCATATAAAATAATAAAATAAATAAATAAATGTTAAAATTATGATTGGGTAATATTGTATCATGGGCATTTTCATTTACAATGATAATGTATTATGTCATGAATGGTTAGGTTAATCTATGTTGGGTATAAAAATATTCATTTTCACAATGAATACCTGGATTTATTTTTCTTGTAAAAATATTAGAATATATTCATTATATTGTCTTGAGATATATATCCATACCACTTATAGATACACATTATCACACCCATATGGAATATACATCAAAAAAAATTCCATATACACTCAATCTCAATAAATATCACCCCTCATAAGCCACATTTGTTCATGAATATTTAAAATTTCAACATTTCATATGTATCTATTTTTTAGGAACATATAAATGGATGATTCCTAAAATAATATATAATATCCCATATATCTTTTATTTTATTTCATTTTATATATTTTCTATTTTATCTTCTCATATCAATCCATAATCTCCAATTTAATCATTATATAAACATAATATAAAGGAGATTTTTCAAGAAAATGTATATAAACAGAAAATGATATATATATATATATATATATATATATTATTTCATTACTCTGTCTTCACATTCATTAATTGGACAGTTCTACCACCTTCACATAAGAAGTATTGTCTTTATAAATCATTAATTGAATATCTGGATAGTATAAATTATATATTATATAACATTTAAATATTAGATATTTTAATTTTAATTAATTTATTCATTTAAAATTACTTAATTTATATGTATACTATTAAAGTAATAATTTATTTAATGGTTACCATATCCTCCTTGATCTATTACATTATAAAAGTAAATTTTCAAAGAATGATTAAATTATCATAAATGAATGATTATAAAACCTCAGACCAAATGAGAATCTCATTGAACCATCATGAAATTTTATCATCTAATTTTTTTTCTTAAATCGTGGACCAATAATGTAGATCGATACCACAATACCGAGATGAACACAAAATGATTCAAATAGAAATTTAATCATATATTTATAATTGAATAAAATAATTATTGATATAAATAATTGATTAAAAATTATTTATATGAAAATAAAAATAGTTCTATAATAATTATCTACTATTGAAAATTTGGGCTTTCTAATGTTTTAAGCACAACATACATACATGGGACATAAGGTAATATGTTATGTCTGGATTATCATAGTTCTCATTGAATTAACTATTCTAATATATATTCTTTTATATGTAATAATGAATCTTATTGATATATAAACAATTATTTATAATTATTTTATTATGATTATTCCATCATAGTATCCCATTTTTAAGAGTAAAATTAAATAAAAAAATTTCACTTCTGGTTTATCAAATACCTTCACTATATTTATATTATTTGAAAATCCTTGTATAACATATAAAATATTTTAATTTTTTAATTTTCATTGTATATATAAACTAATTATATATTCATTTTCATATTCATACATCACACGTTATGGAAATCATAAATGTACAACCACCAAATCTCTCCTCAAGTCTCATATTTTATTACTATTCATTTTGAGGGATTATCTATTCTGTATATAATTATTTAAATATGTATATTTCTTCCATGAAAAAATAATAATACTATTATATAAATTTACAAGGGTTACTATGACAAAAATATTCTAAACATTTTTCTTATGTTTTTATGGTTAGTTTCTCTATTGGTCTTGTGGTGTCCTAGGGTTGAAATTTTGAAATTATGAGGTATGCCAATGGTTTTAAAGATTGGTGCATGGCTGGGGAAGCCATGTTGAGAAAAACATGACTAATATATAGTTTATATTGAGGTTATTATATGGATTGATAATTATTTGGTGAAATAATACTGACAGCTATGTCACCTATACATTTATGGTGAAGTGGTGATTACAGAGTCAGTGCAATTTTTAGTCAATTGGGAGAGATAACTATGATACCTAGTCAATTTGGGTTATTTTTTTATTTTTAGTTTATTTATTTGATACTTATTCCCAAAGGCTTCATATTTCAACCCATTAATTTTAGTTTCATCTCTCATACATCTCTTTCTATTTCCAACTTCTCTATGTTCAATTTGGAGTGGTTCCTTAAAGTTTCCTCATTTAGATCAAAGGGTATGGTTTAATCATTACATATCATCTATGATTCTACATATTTCACTAAATTTCATATAAACCTAATTACATGTGTGATTAATTTCATGCATAGGGTAATTTTTAATTGCGTATTTAAGTTTTTAATAGTTTTGAGCCATCCTAGGTGGCCATTTTTTTGATTCTATTAAATGTGATAAGGTCTCATCTCTTGGGTTTGTCATTTATATTATTATACCTTTTATTAAAAAATTAATTGTTTTATTAGTTTTCAACATGAGTTTTAAATTTAATGAAATTTAGTATATGAAATATAATATTGATTGTCAAATTTTATCCATGCTTCATTGTGTTTTCCTTGGAAAAAAATTGATGAAATCCTTGGATAAATACCTCTTTGTTTTAAAATGAATTCTAATAAATTTTAAGTGTTTTATAAAATAAAATTGATGTTTTTTCAAATATATTTTTGGTTCACTGTGTTTGAAATAATAATAACATACTAGTTGTGGTGTTCATGTGTCAAAAAGGCTTTCCATGATTTAAAAATGCGGAGTGGTTAATTTTTGGTTTTTTCATTGGAAGAAGCCTATAATTATATTTTAGGATACTGATTTTATATAGTTATATATTTTTTCATAGTGTACATAATTTTGATGATTATTTTGAAAGAGGATTTCCAGCGTGATTTTTGTTGGTTTTATGTATTTTTATTCTTGTATTTTATTAGGATTCTAAATTGTTTTAAATATAGATTTCATAAAATCAAGCTATTATGTATAAATATAAGTATCAGATGGAATATTATGTGATTTATTTTGATTATATATGGTTAAAATACTATTCAACCTTCATATTACACATTGTTATTAATTTATGCCTGAAAATTTCATCATATAATGTTTTATTTATAATTTTATGTTTGGGTTTGTGGAATTTTTTTGAAACTACTATTAGAGGTGTGTTATATTTAATTTCTATGTGATTTTTTTTAATTTTTTTATTTTCATGTGTTGATTTATTCTGGATATTAACATACCTCTACTATAAGTGACATGAGGAACAAATGATACTAACTACGAATTTTATAGATTTTTTTATTACTAGATTAGTGTGATGAAATGTATATTAACCACAATTTAAATGTAAAACCTAGATATAAAATGATTCAATTATATGTAATTTGAGCTTGTGATTAGGGTGATGATTTCTGTGACTGTGAACCCATTGATATTTGGTTCGACATTTTCTAATAAAAAACATTGAAGATTAGTCCCTGGAGCGTCACTTCATGTAATGTTTCATTAGTTTATTATTATTTATAGTTGTAATACCATGATATGTAACATGTGTTATGATTTCCTATTGTTGTCAGTATATGATTTTTCAATTTTTTTATGTGTCTAATAATATGCTTTGAGTATTTTTAATTGAACATAATGGGGGGTGTGACATTATTTTCATGATTATTATCAGTTATTATTGACTCAATTTCGTTTCATTTTTATATGTTTTCATTTTTAAATTAATTGTTGTGGGTATGTGTTTTGTAATGTTTTGAAAAGGTAATGAGGGTGTTGGTTTCAAATGTAATCTATATGAAATGATTCTTTTGAAGGTTGTTGTAAACCATATGATGATTTATTTTCAAAATTGATGTTTAAATGGGAAATAATGGTGTTATAAGACTCTTGAAAATTTTGTGGATTTCAAGTTAAATGTTTGGGATTTTTAAATGAAATAATTTGGGATAAATCATATTTTATTCATGTTTTACAAATGATATTTTTCAAAAAATAAGAGGTGGTATATTTTATTTTATATTATTTTGTGTAATAGAAATGAATACTACTTTTCCAACATTGATAATTAAAATAAACATCATGGTTTCAGTATAAAACGAATATAAGTGACACTAGCTGTTATCCTACTAGCCTATGTATCATTCCTTATACAATCACAATGGTGGGTATATAGTCTTTATTTTTTCTACATGTTTTCATGTTATGTATTTAATATTGGTTTTTACCACTCTATATTTAAGAGCATGTGTTGTTTGGTTTACTATGGAAAGTAGAGAGTTACATGGGATTGTTGGTAACCAGTTTTCGGTCATTATTTTTGTCATCTATTTATTCCACTTTATTTTATTTTAGTTAACATGATTCTCTTCTTATGTATTATATAATCATTAAAATTTAAATAGATTAATTTGAGGGAAAATATTTTTGAACATATTTTGGTTGTCCTGTGTGATTATACCTATTATGGTTGGTGGTTTTAGTTATGATTTTTTATTTATTAATGGTTTCCCAATGCATGGATACCTAATGTTAGGTTCCCAGTTGGAACCATTATTGATCCTATGTTTTATCAATGGAAAAATCATTGAAAAGAGATATCTTTTCATACATTGAAACTTGTCTCCAGCCCGAGGGGATCGGCAACACACCTCATTCCATGTGGAGGAACAACTCCAGTGACATGTTAAGATAGACCGAGTTGGTTTTCAATAGTTAATATATCACATTATATTTTCCATTAATTTAATTATAATATTTTATTGGATATTTTGTTGTTTTAGAACAAAATTATCTTTCACCAAGTCTTAAACATGGTATACATATTGATTTATATATTCTCATTGTATATATTCTTTTTAATATGGAATAAGTTAATTTTAATATTTTATATTGTGAAAAGTTAGTTCAAAATTAAATATCCTACAAACTAGTTTTGAAAAGGGATTATTTCATGAGATTCAATGTATATTAAATAAGTAGATATCATAGACAAACAATATTATGTTGCCTTGAAAGTAAGCATTAACATTTGTTTATGCTGATTAATTATTATTATTGAGTCACGTCAATATTTTTTCCACATTATTTTTCATGATCAAATTTTTTTGTTATTATAAAGACCATATTGTTCTTTTATATACTATGGATTATTCATATATCCATTTATTTATTATTATTTCTCTTCATACCATATTTTTGAGATCACCCTTCCATTGATGCATATCCCCAGAAGGTACCATATCTTATAGGGAGATATATCAATATATGGGAGGTTTAAATTATTTTATTTGATGAAATGTTTATGTTATTTCATCAGTTAATGATTTAATTTTTTTTCTATTACCCAAATAATTAAAAAAATTGATATTGTGATTCATTGAATATAATAAATTTTCATATAATGTAGAATGAATGGCTTTCTACCACCAAAATAATAATTTCTAGGTCCGGGGTTTCTCATATGATATCACATATATGTTAAAATATTATACATATTAGGATATAGAAAAAATATGGTCAAAATTTTTAGGTAGATAAATTTTAGTTATAGATAACAATTTCATGAAAAACAAGTCTGATCATATATGGGTTATTATTAAACAATATGATTGTAAATTTTTAAAATTATATTATGGGATAGAAATAATAAAAATTAACAATTTGATACCTTGTCATATGTTTTGGTATCCATTTATTAAAAGATAACTCAAATGATTTATCAATGAGTAAAAAATGAGAGGTTTATGTTATATTAAGAAGGGGATAATGTGAAATCCATTAACTTTTATCTATTTTTTCAAAATTATCCATTTACTTTTACGTGGAAAAATTTAATTCAATTATTATTATTATTATTTGAACTTATAATTAATATAAATAATTACCCCTTAATTACTTTTGTAATTCGATTAAATACTTGTTTTTAAAGAAAATATTGATGTATGTATCAAGGTACATAATAAATAATTCATTTAAACCACATAAAGAAAATGAAATTATTTTTTAAATTATAATATAAAATTCGTAAATAATGAAAAAAATAAATAATATTAGAACATGTATAATTTTATAACAAATATAATTAAACAGAATGACTATAAGACAGAAATACAAATTTTTATTGTTCCCATGAAATATACTTGATGTGACAACACTATAATAAAAAATAAAGACAAAATAAATATGGAATTATTTTTTAAAATAAATGTATTGTACCAAATGAGACAAATTATTAAATTTAATTTATATGATTTCATGGGTATATAATGTATATAAATAGTTATTATAATCATTTTAATGGGAAGGGTATCCATTAGAAAGAAGTCCAACAGAATAGAATCTTGATGGTTGGAATAGAAAACTGTTCATTAATGTTAATCAATCAAATGACTAGATAAGTAAGTAAAAACTAACATAGAAACTTAAAAGTACTACAAATGAGTATTTTATGTATTAATTAAAATATTTATATTTATTTTACTAAAATAAATAATCATTTATTAGTAACATGGTTCATATTTATTTAAAAATAATGTTTCTATAATATTAAATTTATAGTTTAATTTATTTCATTTATTTCATAAATTTCATATTAAATTAAATTTTTAAATCATGGCCTTAATATTATTGAATAGTGTATATCATTGAATTTTTTGAAATGGTTGGTTTTTATGGAAAATGGTAAAATAAGGTGTGAAATATCTATACATTAAAAAAATGTCTATAAATAAAAATTGTAATTTTCATTTAAATATATTATTTATGAATATTAAAATCACATTACCTAAACTATAAAGAAATTTGCAACATCTAAAATATCATTTTTATAAATATAGGAAATGTTTTAAACATTAAAAACACGATTTTTAACATATTTGAGGATTACATAAAATATTATGTTCTCATATTTATATATTTATTTCCTTAAATATTTTTAATATTTTTATTCAGTACGTTGACATTAAATTTCGGGGATGTTTTGGTATTTTTTCAAAAATAATAATAAAATAAACAAATAAATGGGTGGATTATAATACAGAAGTGATGTAATAATATAGTTATTTTATATAAATATCATGCATGATGTCTTGAATAGTTATGATTGGCTATGAGGTGTATTAAAATATTCATAATAAAAAATATAATTAATATAAAATGTCTATTTCCTAATATTATATTACATTATTTATTTTATATCAAAGAAAATCATTCCACCACTAATAAATACCCCTCTAACCTCTATATTCAAATGAAATTATTGAAAAAATATCAAAATACCCAATATCTACAAAAATTACACATTATAAGTTATTATATCATCTTGGTAATGTTTTGTTTCATCACATCCCATATAGACATGGTTTTGGCCACATAAAAATGGTGGAATCTTCCATGAAGATGTAACATACATTCTCTCTATCTCTTCATTTTTTTTAAAATAATCATTCAAAATAATAATTAATTGGTAAATAAATATTATATAAATCTAATTATAATATTTGAAAATGAATATAAACTCTAAATAATATATGAATTTTATTTCTCTGAAATTTTAAAAAATATTTTACTAAGAGATAATTAAATATTTTTATTATGAAAAGTGATATGGAAAGAAAAAAAGAGGACCAAAGTGGTGGAGACCAATAAAATTCCCTTAGGAAATTTTAATTTATTATAATGGTAAAGAACCAACACTCATGTAAATCATCTTAAATAAATTTGGGATGCATTTTTATTTTTATTCAATGAGACTTGTTGTCTTCGTCGATGTCATCATAAAAATATGTACTCAAGAGTGATGGTATGAATTATCCACCCACTGAAATCATGTTGGATTATGTTTCAATAAACATTGGGTTAATGAGTATTATTTTTCTATTAATAGAGTTTAAAATTAATATTTATATAATGTTAATGGATTAATGGATGTGGATTACAAGAAGATGAAAAACGCAATGCCATTGTAAATTAAAATTTTATTTAGGGAGTTGTTATTATAGTTATTATCAAAGAAGAATCAATTTAGATTGAGGTGTTTCTTAAATTTATTATTTATATAGATTCAACTAATCCTACATATTGATAATTATTAGATGATATGTTAATCAAATAATTAAATAAAATTTTTTTTGGGTTCAAAAATATTATCTTGGGAATATTTATTGAAGGATTGCTGATCTAGCCAAATATGATTATCAAAACATATGAGTTAAAATTGTTATGGAGGTATTGAATGTTTATGAATACATCCAACGTATTCTATACGTTTAATCGGTTGTATATAGTATTTACATTTATGTGGATGAAGCCCTAGATTTATTATGAAATCACTAATTGAGTTCAATAATGTTTTGAAATAATATGAGTAAACAATGGAATTAATAGAAGAAATATAATGGATGTCTTGTATATTGTATAAATATAATTAATAAGAGAAAATCTTGTTGCATAATGGTTAATTTAGTTTTTCACACTCTAAATAACTGTAATTTTATATAACAGGAAATTTGTAAAGGCGAACTCATGTTTTGTAAAAGTTATATGTTATTTTCAATGGAACTGAAAGGTAATCACCATCCTAAATACGGATAATCCTTGAATCTAGATTTTTTTTGAAAAGGATGAACTAAAAATATTAGGTTGTATTAATGTTGTATATAGGTTGTATTGTATATGTAAAGTTAGTTTTGTAAATATTTCAATGTAATTTAGACACATTAAGACATACATAAGCGTAATTAGAAATTTAGATGGGTACATGATGGTGTGATGGTATGAATACATATGATCAATTCGTTGACCGCATTCATCAATTTAAATCCAATACTCATTGTTGGTTTAATGGTTTCTCATGTGGTTGATTCACATCATTGGGTCAATCCAATAACATAGTTGATTCACAAACCATTACTTCAGCTGGATCATCAGGCAAGGTCGATTATTTGTTCTTGTGGTTAATGAAAAAGTATTTAATATAGTTGATCTCAATGTGTGGTTAATACACATGGTCATTGTTGGACCCTTTGTGAGGTATTTGTTTTAATAATCAATAATCATTCCAATTTAGAAATTGTGATAATCCATATATTATGTTTTATGTAATGAAAATATTTTTAGTGAATATTTATAAATGAATGGATTTAAACCCATATTACAATACATTTCAATAATTCAATAAATTACAGATATTTTTGTTTAAACATATATTCTAGTTTATATTTACTTGTAATTATGAAATTCGATTAATCTGGTATTGTTATGTATAAGAAATACTCTTTGTACATTTTTAAATTATCTAACACCAATTAGTTTAAAGGAGTCGCTGATGGATGAATCACCAATGTGGACTCACCGATCGAAGAATACACTGATGCAAGACTCACCGACAAAAAAATCACACACCGATGGGCAAGTAATCACTGTTCGGTCACACTGATAGTTCAACTGACTCACTAATGGAAAAGTCATAGATGGGCGATGAACCGATAGTCCAATATGAGTCACTGATAATGACTCACCAATGCCCAGATAGAATGATAGTACAAATGACTCATTGATTCCTAGAGTCACCAATATCGATTGAAAGGACTCACTGATACAGATAGACACTGATGGAGAAACTGATGCTAATAACTCACTGATACTTCTAACAAACTAATAGTCATAAATAATATTTGTATTTTATTAATTCAACATTATATCTAGCAGACATATATGAATAAATTAATGCTTCTGAAATTAAATATTGTTGTTTGTAGGATATTCATATGGTAGTACGTGGTACATGCACAAGGGTAAATCATTATGCCTACTAGACCATGATGTATAAAAGCATAACAAGATGTATCATTAAACACATACGCATATGCAGAATAGAATCATGAAAAAGAAAACCAAAGAACTTCTGTAACTCTTAATCATACATCCATAACCCAAGAACTAAAAAGGAAGAACATATCGGGAGATATTGAAATTGAGATAAACCTCCCGAGATGACATGAACATCATTCAAGGACAAATCTAAACATCTCATACATCTGGAAGCCAAAACACAGAGGCTCCAACACTTTGTTTTGGAGTCAACATTCAAAAGGGGACTCAAACAACATTTCCACTACATCAAACGAGTCCAGAGTTGTACTTAATAACACACATAAGATACTAAACCTATCTCTACATCATTAGCTATAATGTGTTCATTTATTTACATTTATGATAAATTCATGTTTCTATCTATTACACACACATTGAATCATGTTCATAAATAAAGGATAATAGATATCCTCACTCTCACAGTCTATTTTTTAATTTGTATCTCACATAGAACTATGGTATAGGTCATGTGTGACTTGATTGTCATTCATTCCATGGATAAATGCGGTAGAGGTCTAGGGTGACATGGACATCCTTGTGGGTGGTTGTGATCCCTGATCTAGGGTGTGGATTAAATATGTTTATTAATTTATACGTTATTTTAGAAGGTGATCATCATATGGAGAGGACTATGTCGTGGTTTAAGACTGAACCTATGGATTTTAATTCTTCAAAGACTATTGTTTTTCTATTTTTCTATTTTTTATAACAACATTCATTCAAATAAGTTAAACGCTAATAGTTAAAATTGAAACTATTTATAATTTTTTTGAACCAGTCGGTGAGTTTCAAAAGGTATCCTAATTTTTATATTAGTATAGCGGAGAACTAATCAATCTATTAAGAAATTAATTAATCATTTAGGACTCTTATAAATTCAATACAAACTAACTAGTATTATATATTTTAATTAGGGGAAATTTTTAATGAAACATTTCAATCCGAAATTTTTTAGGGAATCAATTTAACCCTTTATTGAGTACTCTCCTCTAACCAACATTTGGAATTACATTAAATTTGAATTTTTCAGTTTTCAAATTTTTTCAATAATTTTTTAATAGTGATTGTATTTGTATTTCATAGATATAAATTTTTTGTTAATACAAAATTTTTATCGCTTTGATATATTTTCAAAATATATTTTATATAGAATATTTTATATTTAGAGGTTTTGAATATACCTCCTTTTTTAGTGGAACAAATTATTCGCAATGCATGCATAAAATGATAATAAATGTAGAAATCATTGTATTTGAAACTTGTACTACTACTGAAAGTAAATATGCACTCCCTACTAATGGTAGAAACACTTCGAAAAATTATACCATGATTTTCCATAACAATATCATTAATGGAATGATGGATATATATAGTGCACTAAATGATGAATAATTTAATCGCATTTCTACTTGCAAATATACCCATGAGATTAGGGACACTTTTTGTCATTCCCAGGAGGTAACAAATAATTCCAAAGATATGAGATTAGATACTTACACTATTAAATAATGAAATTTTAGAATGAATCCGGATGAATCTTTTTTTGTTATATAACTCAGGTTTAATGAAATTGTGAACAACAAGATTTCATTAGGAAGATATGTTAAAACAAAGGAGATGATCATGGGTATTCTATGATTCTTACCAAAGAGATGCATTGGGATATCCATATCCATAATAGAATCATAAGACATTTAAAAAAGCTGGTGAGGGACCAAATTGGTAAATCAATGATGTATAAAGAGATTGTAATGGTAAATCAAGAAGAGGAAGATCCAATGTGAAAATATATAGCCTTTATGACTATTAATTCCATGAGCAAAGACAATGGGAAAGTTCAAGATACTATTCAGTTCCCAATATGTGAAGAATATTCTTTAGACAGTGATGAGGAAATTTCCCAGCTGGTTAAGAGATTTATAAAATTTTATATAATGAAAAAGTTCATCATAAAACCAAACATTAATGTGAAATATGACAAAAAAGTCAATTGTAAAAAGGATTGGAAGAAGCCTAACAAATCAGAAGAAATAGTATATAATGAATGTAAATGGAGACATCTTGTCAATGTTTTATATCCTAAATCAATGTATAAAATGTGGTTTGAGAATAAAGATAAGAAATATAATAATGTAATGAATTCCACATGCAGTGCATCTGTGGATAGCTCTAGTGGATATTTATATTCTTATCATAGAAAAAAATATATAGAAAACGTCCACTTTCTGAAAAATACTATAGAGGTACTCTGAAACCTCACATGTACCAAATGACTATTATTATAGAGGTCAATCCGAATATTAAAATATGAAAAATTAGGATCTATTTGATTATTTTATTATTCTAAAATAATCATGTAATGAAATGAATGATAAGTATAAATCCTTAGTGATAAAACATACACTCTCTACCAATATTGAATCTGAACTTACTATTGAAAAAGAAAAAAATTATCAACATCTAATAGAAATTAATGGCCTAATGTTATCTAATGATCAATTAAATGAGGATCTGGAAAAGATTACCAATGAGAAAAAAATACTATCCTAGTTACATGTTAAACATATAGAACCTATTTATACAGCTAGAAATGGATATTAGCTAGGAAAAATAAATTTATCTGAATCAAATTTTATAAATAAATTTGGAAAATATGCTTCTCTGTCCAAAAACAAGATTTTAGTGAATGTTCTACATTCATAAAATATTTCTATCTATCATGTTTTTCTGGACAAAATATTATTTATTTTTAAAATAATTTAAAATATAATTATAATAAACCCATTACTCAACTATGTGTTCCTAAAGTCTTTATTACTAATGTTTATGGACCCATTAAAATACAGGAAGAAAAATATTTTATTGGATGATTTGTTTTGTAGGTAAACTGCCTAATGTGTTCTTATATAAATATTTGGAACTTTAACATTGGTTTTTCAAGATAATTCATATTAGATTACTCTAGATTCAATAATCTTATCAAAATCTAGGGAGGAAATGTCACATTTGACAACATTATTAAAGAAAAAATCATCAACTTATGCTATGTTGGTAACCATAACTCTATTATAATTTTCAAATTAAAATATGTTGATCGATTAAAATATAAAATTATTATCATATATCAATGGTGAGAGGATGTATTTAATGATAAATATTAAAATTATTCATTCCATGTTTTTTAGAAAAAATAACATTTTATTTACTAATCTTACAAATTATATTGAATATTCTATAAATATAGACACAATTGCATCTCATAATGTTCCCTATCTAAATGCCATTCAAAAAGAGTCTTGGATCTGGCACATATGAGTTGGACATTGTAATGTGAACACTATTATGAAATTAAGCAGGAATGGTTTAGTTAATGACCTTCCAAAACTAGAGATTCCAGACAATATAGTGTGAAATCAATGACAAAAGGAAAGGAAACAAAAAATATATTTCAAACCAAAAAATGATGTTACAACTTATCAACCTCTTGATTTGGTTCACATGGACTTGTTTATACTATCTTGAGTTTCAAGTATCAATGGGAAACACTATGTTTGTGTTCTTGTTGGTGACTTCTCCAGGTATACTTGGACCTATTTGTTACCTCACAAATGTGAATATTGATCTCATTTTACCAAGTACGCTTGGAATGTAGAACATTTTGGTGGACATTAAATTAAATCCATATGAAGTGTCCATGATTATGAGTTCAAAAATCAAAACATGGAATCGTTTTTCTCATAGAATATTTATAGTTATAACTTCTATTCCACTAGAACACCTCAATATAATGGGGTAGTAGAATGTATAAATTGAACCCTACCATAAATTTCATGATCTATTCTTTATGATTATGAGAAATCTATTTATTATTTGGATGAAGTTATCAATACAACATGTTAATAATAAATATATTTTTAATAAAACCTATCCATAATAAAACTCTCTCTGATTTTTGGAATAATAGGAAACCGAAGGTAAATTATTTAAATGTGTTTGTTTGTAATGATTATATTCTATACACTAAAGATAATTTATATAAATTTTATTCAAAAAGTGAGGAAGGAATATTCAATAGATATTTAACATCATGAAATGGATATAAATTATTTAATAAAAGAACCAAAAGTGTTGAGGAATCTGTATAGGTCATGTTGGACTATACATAATCACTTGAACCTAAGACCTCACTAATGAATATTAAAGAGGATATGTCAAATCTAAAACATAATTATAAACCATCTAACAATCCTATAAATGAATATTTTAAATTTAATAGTTCAAAAAATTCCCCTGATTCTATCGTTAATAGAACAGAACCAAGTGATGAACCTAAACTAAGTAGCCCTACTTTTACAAGACCAACTAGAACCCTTAAAAACCATCCCATAGAAGATAATTTTGATGATTATGTTAGTGGAAGAGAAACTAGATATTCCTTGCAAAATTAGGTTGAACATCAAGAACTCATGTCACAACATGAACCTAAAAAATGATTAAATCAATGACAAATTTGGTTTGATGGCTATGTAAGTATATCTTAATATGTTTGAGAGAAATGAAGTCTAGAATCTTATTGATAAACTAAATGACATGATGACCAAAGGAACATAATGGGTGGTTAGGAAAAAAGTAGATGAAGCTGGTAATATAGTTAGAAATAATGATATATTGTCTGGCCAAGGCTATAATAGGGAAGATGGAATTGATAATGAGGAGACCATTGCACCACTAGCTTGGCTTGAAGCCATCAGAATCATACATTCCTATGAAGCACACATGGAATTAGAACATTATCAAATGGATGATAATTTTTTCATAAATGGTTATATAAATGATGATTTAAATTTTAATAACTACTAGATTTTACAAATCAACATTTTCCGAATCATTTTTTTACATTAACTAAAGCTCTATATGCATTGAGAGAAGCTCCAAGAGCATGATATGATATGTTAAGTAACATTCTTATTACTGAAGGTTTTACAAAATCAGTTTTAGATCCTACTTAAATTATAAAAAAAAATTCTAAATATGTTTTAATAGCTCAAATATATATGGATTATATTATTTTATATTATTCTAAATAATGGTATGCAATGATTTTCCAAAAACTCCACAAAGGGAGTTTGAAATGAGTTTGATAGGTAAACTAAAATATTTTTTGGATTTCCAATATTTCAAAACGAAAAAGGGATTATTTTAAATAAAATTAAATATACTAAATATATTATGGATAAAAATTTATTTAATAGAATTAAGAGTATTGAAAAACCATTGAGTTCTACATGTAAGTCAGATCTTGATGATTATGGGAAACATATTGGTCAAACTACTTATAGAAGAATGATTGTGATTTTATTTTACATACTTATAGGAGGACATAAATCATATTTTCTATGTTTATGTGTGCATGATTTCATGAAAATCCAAAAGAGTAACATTTAAATGTTTTTAAGAACTTTCAAATATCACAAATATACTACTAATTTAAAACTATTCAACCATAGAGGGAAACCATTTGATATGATTCTTACTATGGTGGATGTAAATTAGATTGAAAGAGAACCTCAGGAAAATGTCACAATTTATGAAATTATCTAATATCATGGTTTAGTAAAAAGAAAAATTTTATTACATTGTCAACTACTAAAGCATGTTACATTGATGCAGGTAGTTGTTTTCCATAAAAAAACTGGATGAAACACACATTATTAGACAATGGATTTAAATTCAAACATATTTCAATAAATAGTGACCACAAAAGTGCTATTAATATTTTTAAAAATACAATTTCACATTCTAGGACTAAATATATTGACGTAAGATATCTGTTTTTTAGATACTATTATCAAAAAGGTGAAAAAAATTTGACTGTATTGGGACATAACATCAACCTACAGAAATTATTATTAAACCCATAAAATCTAAAAGAAAGAAATACCTCAGATATGAACTACGAGTGATAAATCTATACAGGCTATCTGACTTTATCCCCTATGAGAAATTCTGTTTTTCTGTGACACTGATCACTGCGACACTGATCATCTGAAACTGATTGTGTGAAACTGAGAAGGTGAAACCAATCGTGTGAAACCGATTGTGTGAAACCAATATGATGAAATTGAACGTATGAAACTGATTTTGTGAAACTGATCAGGTGAAACTGATCATGTGAAACTGATCCGATGAAACAAATTTAGTTCTCCAATACTATTAGAGTGAAGTCGATACCTATAACGAATTTTGAGTAAATCTATTTTTCTATATATTTTAATTAAAATGACATAGTTTATTAATTATTCTATTACACTATTTTATGTGTTTACAATGTACAATCCTTAATTGATAAAATTGATTTGATCCACAATTCTTCTACCCTTTTTTCCTTTCATTACCCACTCTACCTTAGAACATTAAGACTTTCATATTTCTTCTTCAAACCTGAACATCAATAATGGTGAGGAGAAATCATGCAATGGAATGACCATGTTAATCATCGTCATCAAAGAGTCATAAAAGAGAAAACAGTTGTTCTACAAGTTCTATAAATCCAGGGTTCAGAAGATGAATAGTAACTCATGATAATGAAGTGTTAATGGAATGGTTGTTGTCAAGTATGTCTCTTTTGCTGAATGTTTTTGAATCACAATGGTGGATAATCTGGTTTACATGAAATGGGAGATGAGTCTATACCAATATGGTACACCAATTTTATATCCACATTGATGTTATTTGGGAAGGATCTGAGGAGGCTCGGATGAAATCAATGGTAAATTGAAAAGATATTTTTTTCATGAAGAGAGTGTGATGATTGATTGAAAATTACACATGAGGGAATATTTGATGAAAACTAGGGTAACATTCCCCAAATATCAGATTTATTTTTTTATGAAAATGTGTTATATGAGTTGACTGTAAATAATCAATCAAGGAGATGAATACCTTTAGAATTAAATGGAGAGGGAAAATGCATTTCAAATTAATCCAAAACAATATCTTTCCAAGGAGAAGGGATTTTTATGTTTAATTATCAGGATGTTTTCATGTTTTATTTGTTGAAGAATGAGTTGAATGTGAAAATTTTCATGTAGATTATGGTGAATTTTTTAGAAATGATAATACCATTAAAAAATGAAACGTGTCTATATTATCTGAGGATGATTTTTGCAATGTTAACGAGGCTAGGATGTGTAATGGATAAATATGAGGTAATTACTACTAGTAGTGGATTTTTCCTGACCAAAGACATCTGCATATCGATGAAACTAAATTGGAATTTGTGGAGGTTTATTTTGGTATCAAATTAAGAGAAATTTTATGAGGATTATAATTCTACATATCATCCAACCATACCAATGGAACAATGTGATCCTTGACCTAACCCTAATGAGAAGGTTGTGTATTCTGATGAAGAACAATCTGATCCATAGTTTGAATGTGAAGAGGGTTCTCCTATAGATGATAATAGTAGCCCATATATTATTAAAATCCAATGAAAAATTTCAAATGGACCACCAATTCCACTAATTGAATTGCCTTCTAATTAACCTTTACTAGATGATGATGGTGAGGTAGAGACTGAAGTCTCTAGAGTTGAAGGATAGGTGAGATAGATAGATGATGATGCTGATGAGTATGAAGATAAAGATAGTGATAATAATTGTGATCATGTGAGTGAATCAATAAAATTTAGACAAGATGTAGACAATTTAGGTGAACATTCTATTCATAGAGATGTTGATGAGGCTGGTAGATATGAGGATGTTGATCCTTATAGACAGGTGGATGCTAATGGTGTTGATCATGTTGAATGAGACGTTGGACATGAGGATGGACATGACCCCCTATATGATGCTCAAGGAATCATTTGGGAACATTCTGATTTTATTGTTGGAGGTCAATAGAAAAAATTTGATGTTCACATAGTGCATATTCATCAAAATGATGAGGAGCCACAAGTGGATAAAGGTCAAGAAGGAGAATATCATGTTCAGATTATACCTATGACTTGAAATGAGTATAATTATGAAGTGGTTGGATGTCATGTAGTAGATGGTCCAGATCAGATTACAGATGTTCCTCAGAATGAGGGAGATAGATTCAAGGTATAAGAGTTAGAATTGATATAGTGGATCCAAGATACTTGACTAGTTCTGATGATTGGAATAGAGATCCAATATATATCATTATTTGGATTGATTATGATTTAGATAATTAGATTTTAGCTCATCCTGATAAACAAGATAATGTTGAACTTATTGCTCCTAATTCACCTGCTTTTTCCACCAGGGATGAGCTTACTGTATCATCAGTTCCATGTGACAATATCACCAATTTTGATCTCAAAATCTTCAATAATGATGTATGTGAATCTTTGATATCCCTTGTTGAAGTTAGAAATGAAGATTCTACTTCAATGATTATTTTAGTGGTAGATGTTGCTCGGATTTATAGAATCATAATTCTAGAGATACAACCCAATTTTATCACTACAACAGATACCATTATGATAAATAATTCAGTGTTCGGAGAAGAGGTGAAGAAAGTTGGTCATAAATTGTTATCCCTATTTAATGATTTAACAACCACACTTGGTGGTGTTATACAGGTCCATAAGAAACTTCTCACACATCTACCGAATGTAGATTTAAAAATTTTGATGGAGGATCCTTAAAATATGATTTCTAGAGAAACTATTTATACTCTTACCAATCTTTCAGTCCATATGTGGGAATTTAATGATGTGATCAAAGAAGATATCAAGTCCATTTACAACGAATCTAATAATGAGACCCTTTCCAAATTGTAAATAAACAGTTAACATGTATATATATCATAGTGATAAAATGTGAAAATGAGGCAACTGCTACTCAAAAGTATATCATCAACAAAGTGGAAAAGTATTTTTCTAAAATCCACAAAAAAACAATGAGTTGAATAACAACATTAAATACTTTCCTAAGAACCTCAAGACACCACTAGTGACTGAGTCATTCTAGAATCTTGTTAGACAATTGAAAGAGTTTTCCCCCACATTAACGAAGTTCATGGTAAACATGGAAAAATTATAGAAGGCCATGCAATATGGGGATGAAATCAACAATGATTTTATCATGATTTGGAAGACCCAACTGCATGCACATCCTCATGTCATAGTGTTTCATGTAACTTCTTCTAGAAGACCTAGTTCACAGCCTCATTCTCATATGTCAGTGTCTCAAACATTATCTCAGATCAGGCTAGTGATCCAAGAACAACCTCACCATCATATTTTGTCATTGTTGAGAACAAGACTTGAATCAACTGTTCCTATTGTATTTTCCCTAACTTTTCTATCCATTTCATCATACCTTCTGATATCCACAACACCACCTCTTAAACCAACCATTGACCCTTAAGACAATTAGATATCTCCTCAAAATCACATCCCATAGTTATGGATCATTAATTGATATGTATGTAAACATTTTTTTTTATGATTGTCTTTTTTTTACTCTTTTTTACTTTTATGAATATATGATTTCATCCGTTGTGTTTCATGTTTCTTTGTGTTATTTTTCTTTATCCTTTACGTTTCTTTAACTGTTTATATAATCTCATATGGTGTCGAAATATATGGATTACATCAACTCTAAACCTAGGGGAAATTTGGCATAAGAAAGTTGTAATGTAATCAACAGAATTTATATATATATATACATCCTAGCTATAATATAACCAACTAAGACGTCTATAATATAGCTTACTAAGGGAGAGCATGAAATTTCTCTTATAATACTCTCTTGTACGAACATTATATATATGATTTGATACAATTATTATGGGTGGTCATAAACAGAATTACAATATAGTTATATTGAGAATTCACAATGACTCAATGGTATGCAAAGCCAAGTAATTTTAATTCCTTAACATCTTGTATAACTCATTCATTCTAGGATTCATGATTAACAAAAATGGGGAGATTGAATGACACTTAGTGAGATTGGGGTTTTAATAATCACAAACCAAGACAATTTAAAAATCATGATAATTCCCATATTATGTTTTATGGAATACGAATCGCATCAGTGAATATTTATAACTGAATAGATTATTCCACACATCACAATAAATTTCATTAATTCAAATAATTATGGATATTTGTGTTCCAATATACTTACTAGTGTATGTTTACATGTAATTAGTAATTTCACTTAATCTGGCACTATTCTGTATAAGACAGACACATTGTATGTGTTTCAAAGTCTCTTACATTGATTGGTTCAAAGGAGTCATTGATGGCTGACTCGCCGACGAGGACTCAACAATCATAAATGACACTAATGATTTAAGAACCGATAGAAAAAACGATACACTGATCGACAATACACCGATGATCAGTCACACCGATTGTTTAACCGACTCAATGAGGGATGACTCACTGGTGGACAATGCACTGATAGTTCAATGGAATTGCTGATGGATGAGTCACTGATGGGTGACCCACAGATAGGTCAATATGAGGCATCAATGATGACTCATTGATGCTAGGATATACCATTTGTAAAAATGACTCACTTATTCCCAGAGTCACTAATACCAATGGAAGGTACACTCTGATACGAAGAGTCACCAATGATGATACCGATGATAATGACTCGTTCATACTTATAACTCACCGATAGTCAAAATTATTGTTTTATTTGATTATTTAATCTTTATACCTAATATTCATATTTTTATAAATATATTATTCTGAAATAAATTATTTATTTCTATAGGATATTTAGAGTAGATTATGAGGTACATGAATGTGGGGAGATCATTATGCATATTTTACCTCAAAGTATAAAAGTATACCAAGTTGTATCATTAAAAAATACAGAAACACATAATAGTAGTAGTAAAAGAAAACATAAGAACTCTTACAAATCTTGAGCATACATCCAAATCCCAATAACTAAAAAGGAATAACATTAGGGGAGTTCATGAAATCGAGCTCAATCGACTGAGCTGGCCTAATCATATTTTGAACATAAAGTTCGACGTCTCATAATCATAGAATCTAGAACATAGAGGCTATGACACTGTGTTTTAGAGTCAACATATAGAAAAGTACTCGAAACACATTTTCACCACATCAAACAAGTCCATAGCTACACTGCATAATACACATAGACTTCTAAACCTACCTATATATTGTTAGCTCTATTGTGGTAATTTATATATATATATATATATTGAGCAGTGTGTGTATCTATCTATTACTCAAAAATTACTCGTGTGTATAACTAAAGGATACATGATATCCCCAATAAAACACACTATTTATTTATATCTATCCCACATAGAGATATAGAAGAGGTCTGGTGTGACCTGTTTGTTGAATTTTCCACATAGAACATTGGTAGAGGTCAAGGGTGACTTCGAAAACCTTATGTGCTGTTGTGAACCATAGACCTGTGCATGGATCAATTTTATTTGTTAATTTAACAAACATGGTGGTATGTGATCACCAAGTGGAGAGGACTAAGTCTCATCTTGAGACTAATCCACTTTTTATTAATTCCACTATGTATATTGTTATTTTCTTTTACTATTTTTAACAAAAAATTCATTCATACAAAGTCAATCACTAATAGTTATTTTATTATGTATTTTGAAAAAAATTTAGTGGTAGTTTGGTCTCTAAATATATACTAATAATTATATTAATATAGATGGTATCTAATCAATCTCTTCAGAAATTAATTGAAAATTTATGACTGTTATAAATTCACTACATACTAACTTTTATTATATTTATTAATTGCGGAAAATTTTTAATGAACCAATTTTTAACATACATTTTTATAGAGACTCAATTCACCATATATTGAGTACTCTAATCCAACCAATATTCAGTAATTTATTTATGTGGTTGATACATGTGGATTCATTCATACTTTTCATTGTCAATCTATCTCATTAGAAGTCATGCAATTTCTTGTTTTTTAGGGGAGACATCAAAGTTAAAATATGAGTTTCCAGAAATCAAAATTTTCAAAATAATTTGAATCATATGATTATTATGCTATTTTTTATTATTTCAAGTATCATGATTTATCAAATGGATTATTATACATGATTTTAATAATCAAAGAATCAAATTGGATGAGATGTGTTGAGTTTGAAGTAGTTCAAGTTTGAATGCTAGTTGAATATATGACGTTGATATATGATCAAAAGACATTGTGATAAGAACAAAAGTAATTGTTTGTAATAAATTTTAGTTAATAATATGTATTCATTAAAATCACATGCTTTGATCTCAATTATTTATGAGGGTATTTCTTCAATGCTATAAAAAATTAGGAATTATAATACATATTGTAACACTCCAATATTTCATAGTATGTTATCTCTTTAAATTAGTTGAATATATTTTATGGAACATCGACTTGGCTAATGTTATATTAATGATTGATTTTTTGTGAAACAACACAATAGTATTATAATTATTTTAAAATATATATATATTTAAAAATTAAATATTTTCATATTAATATAACCAAATAAATTTTAAATTTTATTTACAATTTTTTCTCTTAAATAAAACAGATTTATAATTAATTTTAATTGTTTTTTAAATAGGTATATATTTAGAAAAAAAATTCATAAAATAATAATATTATATGACATTTTGCGAATAATAATAAAATAAATTTTTGATACTCCTAAAAATTGAATTTGGTAAAATAGACTTTATTTTTGAATTCAAAATAGGAAATCTATCATAGGGTGAATTTTTTTCGGAATACATTCAAATTTTTTTAATAGTGAGAAATACTACATAGTACATGATTACTGAATTTTCATTTAAATAATAATTTTTAATTAAAATTTATTTTAAATTAAAAATAGATAAAAAATAAAACATTTAATTCAATGTAATTAATTTGAGTCATTTTATAATAATAATAGATATATAAAATTTTATTGTACTTTTTAACATCTTCTACCCACCTTATGGGCACAATTAAAAATATACATAGAACAAAATTTTTAATTTTTAAGTGAATTGAAATTAAAAAATCCAATATACATGGTTGTCATCATTATGTAAAATGTGGTTCAATAGGATTAAAATAATTTTAGGTGACACCACGGTTAAATGTAAATATGGTAATTAAAAAATAAAATACTATTATAATAATATAAAATTACCCCATCACATATCGTAATTATATTGGATTAGATATATTCGACCAACATCATCCTTAGGATGAATGTTTGGCTTTTGTGGACCACTTGGGTGTTATAAAGGCATGTTATAATAATTAATTTAAAAGAAAGATAATTATAACAAAAACATATATCTTTTACTAAATAAATTTTAATATAGTGTCATATGGTAGATCTATTCGACTATAAATATTTATTATAAATACAAAAATATTTCCAAAATATTCTTATTTTATGTATAATTATTATACATTAAATAATTAAATTTATTTATGACATGATGATGATGTAGTAATTACCTTATTAATGAATATTTAGAATAATTGATATTATAAATAATAAAATAAATATAAATTGAATCTTTTGAATCCCTAAAAAAAATTTAGGTGATTATGATTTGATATTATTGAGTCAGTTTATTTTATTCAATGGAATCATGTTTTTATGACTTAAAAATCTATATATTGTCTAAATTAACATAAATGAGTAATAAAAAGAAATATTATTTTATTAAATTATATAATAATACTAGAAATCTAAGATTAGGCTTAATGACTTTGATAATGTTTGATATGACATTATGGAACCATTTTATGTTCTATTGTAATTTTATAGTAAATATATTAACCATGTAGTATAAAAATACAACTAGACATAGTAAAAGTTAAACTATTTAACTAAGGGTTAAATCTAAAAGATAAGGTTAATAAGGTGACCTAAACCTATCTACATCCTATTGTTTGAGAGTATTTATACCCATTTCTACATTATCCTTGAAATAAATTCATTTTTATCTATTAGAAACCGAAAATAATTTTACAATAAATTAATATTTCATGATTTTACTAAAGTGCCCATCACCTTTCTTATAAATGGGTACATCTACTTAATATAAATTCAGACCTCCAAATCTATTTGGATAAGCCAAAACCTTCTCCAATATAATCCAAACTACCCTCATATCATCCTAGAGGCTTAAAATGATCATAAGGCCAATCTAATTGTCTCTTTTTTTCAAATTAAAAGGTGGAACCCGATGAAGATGTAATTATTTCATCAGCTCATTCAATGTTATTTTCTTCATCTACACACTATTTAATTTTTGTTTCCATAATAAAATAATAACTCTAATACCTTCTGTATAGTGATATGTTATTATAAATATGGTATAATTGTATTCATTATTCTATCCATCATATGAATGGAGAAGTCAAAATGTGTGCGTGCGTACGACAAACCATCTCCACAATACGGTGTAGTTTGTTATTCAACCCTACATTATTTGGATGAGTATAAAAATACGTTATATTAATTTAGATAACGAAAATAACATGGAAATAATTTTTTATATATAATATATAATTAAAATAAAAATCGTTTCACCATCAATTAAATATTATTTTCTCTTGTACATGCGTACGAATTACCATCTCCACAACGCGATTAGAATCATACATAACGATCATCATAAAAGAATATTTATAAAAATAAATATATATTTATTAAATATTAGATATATAAAATAATATTTATATATTAATAATATATATTTATGTAGATAACTATATGTCATTTACTTACTTCCATACTATACGATAAGAAAACGGAAACAAAGTTCACTCATACATAAGGACCACCGTCTCCATGAACAGTGCTTCCACTTCACATATATATCTATTATACATATTTTTATTCTGAATATATATGATATATTTACCATGTTTTATATTCTATAAGTATGTAAATCATGATCTATGTGATACGATACATAATAACATGTCAAAAAACGTACGATAATGAATGCGATTATAACATCAAATTTTTCTAAAACATGATAATTATTATAAAAATGTGTAGAATAAAGTAATAAATTAATCATATATGATATCTTAAATATTAAAATGGTCATGTTATAATTTAATAACATACTATGGTCATTATATAAGAGGTTAAAAATACTCACGACTAAAATAAACTACATGGTTAGGGTTTATTCCTCAATCTCATTATTATTTGAGATTGTTTATGTGTAAGTATGTACAAGGAAATATTTATCATCCATGTCCATGTTTTATAAAAATGTTTTCAAAAGGAATATTTTATTGTTTTATGGTTGGGAATCTTTATCTTCATCATCATTTTTTTTGTTTTAAAGATTTAATTTTCTAAATCCATGTAAATATTTTTCTTATTTTAAATATTATTTTATTGAAATATTCATATGGTCATTATTGTTTTAAAATATTAACTGCTTTGAAATGTTTAAAAGTGGAATCAGAAACATTGATTCAAAATTATATTTTAAATATATTTCTTTAAAAATTGTGTATCTTTTAAATGATTTCATGAAAAAATGGGCATTTCTCTCCAAGAGTTTTAATGATGATTTTCAACCATGGAAACATCCTTTACTGGATATTATTCATGATTAATGATGGTTTATTATACAATATTTCATATTATTAAGAATGAGTTATGGTTTTTTGGACAAGGGATGAGATATTTTTATACCATTTTTGGATTATAGTTAATGTATTTACATTTCATATGCGAGTTTTAAAATGAATGTTTATGTTATGTTTTAGCCTTTTCATATGAGGAATGCATTGGACTTTGTATGTGACGGGTGGGGTGCGCTATAGCCCCTCGATGCCTCGAACGGTCTTACGTGACAAAATAGTTCCATGGCATAAGTCCTCGATATAATATTTTTGGATTGTATTGGCAGAATCCCTTGATGTAGTAGATATTATGTCTGATATTATACATTCCCTTGTTATGAAATTTGTTATTACTTGTGATTATTTGACATGGAGAATATGCATGTGCATGTTTATATGGTAATTTTGAAATATTTTTACAATATTATGATCATTTTTTAAGTTTAAAAGACTTATGTTTTTATTATACATCTTGATATAAAAGTTTATAGTTTCTACTGAAATATTTACCCTTACTGAGCATCTGAACTCACCCCTTTTTTATGATTTATTTTCCTAGGATGCCAAGAAGTGTAATATCATTGATACAAAATGTAATCTGAGGGTAATAATGGAGTAATAATATATTTATTTATGCTGTGTTTTATGTCACAATGTGTTACGTAATGTTCAATTATGTAATCTATTTTCCATGAATACCAAATTGACCATCCGATCAAAAATTGATTCCTTGAAATCATGCCAATGTATTAAAATAGTTCATCATCACTGGGATTCTATTGTCAGGGAATTATAGTCAGTATTAGAGTAAGTTTATAAACAACCATGGAAAAATATTTATAAAACTAATATAGGGGATCAAAATCATAAGATAGGTTTTGAGGATATGTGTTAAAAAAATTAATAGAATTTTTAAATAGGGATATTGTTGGTATTCCTAGGAAATACATCCATGTGTATATAGTACAACTGATTGTTGTTCTAGAATGTATGTACCTTTGGGTGAAATCTCTAAGAATGTGTTCCGCACTTGACTTAGGGTGTCCCAGTACACAACGATGGGGCTTACTACGAACCTGGTATGAAACTATCGAAATATTTTCTTAAGATAATTCACATTTTC
The DNA here is from genome assembly GCA_963277665.1 of Viscum album. Taxonomy (NCBI): domain Eukaryota; kingdom Viridiplantae; phylum Streptophyta; class Magnoliopsida; order Santalales; family Viscaceae; genus Viscum; species Viscum album. The sequence continues at coordinate 1,668,420,693 of OY728137.1, forward strand.
ATTACAAACCATTATAAAGAATTTATGATTGAATATGTTTGTAAGTAATCCATTTATATGATTATGATATTATATATGCATAAAAATATCAATTTATGTCAGGTATTTCACTAGTTTAGAATCATTAATAATGATTCATAACATAATATAGTGTAAGAATGTTTATAGAAATGGTGCCAAGTAGAAGGAATCACTCCCCCACCAATGTGAAAGTTCCAAAGAGTAAGAAGGATCCTATAATTCAATTCCATAATCAAACATTACAAGGGGAAATAACATCCCATGTATTCTCAACGTATTAGGAAATACTATCATGTATTTACCAGATAAGTATATAATTTACTGAGTCATATGGAATTTACAAAAATCCAGAGAAAAAATGAATAGAAGAGTAAATGATAGATAAATGGATGAAGGGAAAGAATTATTTTCCCGTATGTGATAACTATTGAATGAATAACCCTGGAAAGTGCTCGAAAAGACTTGGTGTTTTTTATAAGTGTTGAGAAAAGGGTCATCAGGAAAGAGAATGAAAAGGGAAGAATGAAAAGACTAATATTCAGTGTTTCAACTATAGTTAAATGGAGCATTACGTAAATAAATGTCACATTTGTCAATGAAATATAGCTAAGAAGAATCAAAGGGGTCCTGGTCAAGCATAAGCTATTACTAAAGTTGACATGAAACAATTAATGTATTAGTGTTTCTTGATTGAATAATTATTTCAATTGAGTGTTGTATCGATAATTTAATGGTTATATGAATTATGGAAATAATTGAGTGTTGTACTTCAGTACTATTTCATTGAGGATTTTAGGTTTTATAGTACTATGAAAGGTGACTCAATATCAAGTTTAAAATTTTGTATAATACATGGTTGAAGTACAGATAATCCATAATATGGGTCAATCCACTATCATAGCTGATCCACTGACAATTTCTTCACCTGGATCATCAGGCATGGTCGATTTTTTGTTCTTGTGGTCAATCAAAAAGTGTTTCATATAGTTGATCTTGATGTGCTGTCAATACATATGGTCAATGTTGGAACATTTATGAGGTACTTATTTTAATAATCAAACATCATTCCAATTTACATGTAATGATGATTCAATTATTATGATACATGTAATGATAATCATGTTAGTGAATAATTATAAATGAATAGATTACGTCCCATAGTAATATACATTTCAATAAGTCAAGAAATTACAGATTTTTTGTTTTCACCATATTTTCAATTGTATATTTCAATGTAATTATGAAATTCATTTAATCCGGTACAATAATTTATAAGAAATACACATTGTAAATTTTTAAAGCCTCTAACACCGATTATTTTAAAGGAGTCACCGATGGATGGCTCACCGATGAGGAATCACCGATTGAAGAATTCACTAATTCAAGACTCACTGATAGAACAAATGACACACCAATGGACAAGTCACCAATGTTTGGTCTGACTAATAGTTCAACTGACTCACCGATGGACAAGTCACAGATGAGCGATGCACTAATAGTTCAATATGAGTCACCAATGATGACTCAAAAATGCCAAGACAGAATGATAGTACAAATGAATCATTGATTCTTATAGTCAACAATATCAATTGAAAGGACTAACCAATATAGAGAGACACTAATGGAGATACCGATGCAAATGACTCACTGATTCTTATGACTCACTGATAGTCATATATGCTATTTTTATTATATTAATTCTATATTATATCTAACGGTCATATTTAAATATATTAACACTTATGAATTTAATTAATGTTGATTGTAGGATATTCAGAGGGCAGTACGAGGTACACACACGTGGGTAAATCATTATTCCTACTAGAACTCGATGTATAATATGATAAAAAGTTGGATCATTAAACGCATACACATACAGAAAATTGTATCCATAAAATAAAACCTAAGAAATCTTGTACCTCTTGGCCATACATCCATGAACCAAGAACATAAAATTAAAACATATGGGGAGATAAAGCAATTGATTTAAACCTGGTGTGATGACCTGAACATCATTCAAACAAAAAGCTAAACATCTCATTAATCTGAAATCCAAAACACTGAGGATATAATGATCTATTTTGGATTCAAATTCAAAAAGATTACTCAAACATCATTTCCACTACATCAAAGGAGTCCAGAGCTGCACTTCATAACACATGTAGGAAACTAAACCTAACTCTATATCTTTATCTCTGTTGTGTTCATTTATATACATGTCTGAATTGTGTGTGCATATTTCCATTACACATACATTGACTCATGTTAATAACTAAAGGATAATAGATATCCACACTCTCACAATATATTTATCTATTTATATCTATCATAGAACTTTTAAATAGTTCATCTGTGACTTGTTTGTTGTTCTTTACATGAAGAAACATAGTAAGGGTATATGGTGACCTAGAAAACCTTCTGTGTGGTTGTGGACCCAAATATAGGGTTTGGATAAAACATGTTTATTAATTAATCTATTTGGTAGAAGGTGAAATTAATGTTTATAGGATTATTATTAGGCTTAAGACTGAACCACTAGTTTTTAATTCTACTAAGGCTATTGTTATTCTATTTTACTATGTTTTATAACAACTTTCCTTCCAAAAAATTCCAACTCTGATAGTTTTTTTAGAAAATTTTTATAAATGTTTTGAACCAATAGAGTAGTTTCAAATGTTATACTAATCTTTATATTAGTATTTCTGAGAAGTAATCAATCTATTAAGAAATTAATTGAACATTTAAGACGCTTATAAATTCACTACAAACTGACTTGGAATATATTTGTTAATTATGGAATATTTTTAATGAACAATTTATTAACAAAAATTTTATAGGGGAAAAAATTAACTGTCTCCCAAGTACACTACCCTGAAAAAAATTTGGAATCAGAAAAAATATAATTTTCTAATTTTTAAATATTTTCAAAAAAAATTAACTATGATTGTAGTTGTTTTTAAAAGATCCCAAAAAAAATTATTACTAATTTTTTATCACTTTAATATATTTTAAGAATATATATTATGGATAATAAAATATAATTAGATGCTATGAATAGACCACCATTTTTAAATTTTACAAATAATGCCCAGTAGAAGCATAAATTGATATTAAATTTAATATTTTTTATAAATCAATTTATTTTAAATCTCGACTATTATTAAATGTAAATATTCACTCCCTACTACTCCTAGAAACACTACGGATGAAGCTACCAAGACTTCCTACAACAATAACATTAATGTAGTGAATGCTCCATATTGTGCACTAAGATTTGAATAATTTAATTGCATTTATATATGAAAAACGATCAAAGTGATTTGGGACACTTAAGATCATTCCATGGAGGGAACAAATAATGTGAATGATATGAGATTAGATACATAAACTATTAAATTTGATAATACTAGAATGAGTCATGACAAATATTTTTCTGATATGTATGATAGGTTCAATAAAATTGTAAACACCATTATTTCTATAGGAATATATGTAACAACAAAAGAGTAGATCATAAGGATTATGTGATGCTTAGAAAATATATGTGGGTGGACATCAATGTCCATAATAGAATCATGAAAAATTGAAAAAATTACTAGTGAGGGAACTAATTGGAAAATTAATGATGTATGATGATAAAGTAATGGTAAATTAAGAAGTGGAAGATACAAAGAAAAATTATTTATCCTTCACGACTACCACATACTATAGAAATTACAATGGTAATGTTAATGACACTGTTTAAGGACCATAAACTGACGAATAATCTTTAGACAGCGAGGATGAAATTGCCCAACTGGTTAGGATATTTATATATTATTAAAAAATGAAAAATATTATCATGAAAACAAAAATTAATGTGAAATATGACAACTATGTCACTTGTAATAATTATTGGAAGAAGATTGAGAAATCAGAAGAAAAAGTATACAATGAATGTTGAAGGAGAAGACATTACAATGATGAATATCATAAATTAATGTATAAAAAGAGGTATGATAATGATGATAGGAAATATAAAATTGTAATTAATGCCACCTGAAGTGCATTCAGGGAAAGCTCTAGTGAATCATTATCTTCTTTGAATAAAATAATGATATGGAAAACATGCACTTTATGAAAAATACCTTAGAAGTACTCTTAAACACTCATGTACCAAATGAAAATTATTCTAGAGATCAATCTGAATTTGAAAATATAATAAATGATGATCAATTTGAGTATTTTATTATTCTCGAAGAAACATGTAATGAAATGAAGGGTATGTATAAATCATTAATGAAACAGCATTCACTCTCTACCAATATTAAATATTAAATTACTATTTTAAAGATAAAAATTATAAACTGCTAATAGAAATTAATGACCTAATGTTATCTATTGATAAATTAAATAAGTATCTAGATAATTATACAAATGAACAAAAAATACTTACACAATTACATGTAAAACAGATAGATCCTATTTGTACTACTGGAATTGGATATCATCTTGGACAAAGAAATTAATCCAAAACACATTTTAAAAATAAATTTGAAACATATGCTTCTCCGTCCAAAAAACAAGATTTTAGTTAAAGTGGTACTTCCGAAAAATATTTCCCTACATTATGTTTTTCTTGACCAAATAAAGTTTATTTTTTAAAATAATTTACAATATATTTATAATAATCCCATTAGAAAACGATAGGTTCCAAGACACATTATTAATGATGTTTTTTGACCCATTAAAATATGGGTACCAAAATATTTTTTTGGATGATTTATTTAGTAGGTAAACTGCATAAAATGTTATTGTATAAATATATGGTATATGAACATTAGTTTTTTTAGACACATGACTATAGATTTCTCAAGATTCAAGAATATCATCAATATGGATGGAGGACATGTCACATTTGGTGACAATGGTAAAGAAAAAATTATTATCTTATGCATGATTGGTAACCATAACACTATTGTAATTTCAAAATTATTTTACATTGATGGATTAAAATATAATTTTCTTATCATGTCTCAACTACATGAGGATGGATTAAATGTTAAATTTTAAAATGATTCATTCATAGTTTTTTATGGAAAAAATAACATAGTATTTACTGCTCTTACAAATGATAATGTATATGCTATAAATAGAGACACACTAGAATCACATAATGTTCCCTATGTAAGTTTTGTTCACAATGTTTCTTGGCTCTATCACAAATGTGTTGGACATTGTAATGTGAACACTATTATGAAATTAACCATGAATAATTATGTTAATGACCTTCTAAATGAGAGTTTCCATAAAATAGTGTTTGCAATCCTTGACTAAAGGGTATGAAACACAAAAAATCTTTCAAAATATAGAATAAAGTTACATCTTCTAAACCTCTCGAGTTGGATAACATGGACTTGATTGGACTGTCTGGAGTTTCAAGTCTCAATGAGAAAAACTATGTTTATGTTCTTGTTGACGACTTCCCAAGGAATACATGGACCTATTTCATAGCTCACAAGTTTAATTATTGACCTCATTTTCCAAAGTATGCTCGGACTATAGAAAATATTAGTGAACATAAAATTAAATCCATAAGAGGTGAACATGATCAAGAGTTTGAAAATAAATACTTTGAATATTTTTTCTCAAAAAATATTTATAGTCAAATATTATCTACCCCTACAACACCTTAGGATTATGGAGAAATAAAATGATGAAATTGAACCCTGCCATAAATTTCTCAAACAATGCTTAATGAATATGAACTACCTATTTATTTTTTAGATGAATTTGTTAATACAACATGCTATATAATTAATATATTCTTAATCAGACATATACTTCAGAAAACTCTTTTTTTTTGTTGAATACTAGAAAACCCAAGGTAAATTATTTAATTCTGTTTGATTGTAAATTTTATATTCTATACACTAAAAATAATCTACATAATTTTTTCTATAAAAGTGATGAAGGAATATTCCTTGGACATTTTACATCATGCAATTTATATAAATTATTTAATAAAATTACCAAAATTTTGGAGGAATCTGCACAGGTCATGTTTAATGAAACTTATTTAGATAAACCCGAGACCTCTCTAGTGAATATTGAAGCCGATATGTCTAATCATAAACATAATTCTAAACCATCTAACAATTCTATAAATTAATATTTGAAAATTTATAGTTCTGTAAATTCTTTTGAATCAATCATTAATGAAATCAAACCAAGTGATGAACCTGAACTATAAAACCCAACATTTACAAGAAAAACTACAACCCTTAAAAACTATCTCTTAGATGTTGAAGTCGAAGATTATGATTGTGGAACACAAAGTAGAACTTATTTGAGAAATCATGTTGAACATCAAGAATTAATGTCACAACATGATCCTAAAAAAACCAACGATGAAATCATTGATGAATTTTGGGTGATTTCTACATAAGAAGAGCTTAATTAGTTTCTATGAAATAAATTCTAAAATCTAATCGACAGGCCGAAAGATACCATGAGAGTATGAACTAAATGTGTGTTTTGGAATAATGCTGATGAAGTTGGAAATATATTTATAAACAATGAAACATTGTATGTCCAAGGATTTAATAGGGAGGAGGGAATTGATAATGAGAAGACCTTTTCACCACTATCTAGACATGAATCCAACAAAATCTTACTTGCATGTGCTTCACACTTGGATATCAAAAATTATAAAATGGATGCTAATTATTTCATAAATGGTTATATAATTGAGGATTTTTTTGTTATATAACTACCATATTTTATAAATCCCCATTTTTCAAATAATATTTATTAATTACCTGATGCTCTATATGCGTTGAGTTAAGCTCAAAGAGCATGATATGTTAGGTTAAGTAACATTCTTCTTTCTAAATTTTTTACAAAAGGAGTAGAAGATCCTACTTCATTTATCAGAATAATTTATAAAGATTATTTATTAACTAAAAAATATTTTGATGAAATTATTTTTGGATCTTCTAAAAATTCTTTACGCATAATTATTTCTCAAATATTTTTCAATGGGAGTTTGAAATGAGTTTGATGGGTCATATAAAATAGTTTTTGGATTTCAACAAAAATTAAGGCATTATTTTAAATAAAATTTAATTCACTAAATATAATTTGGAATAAATGGATTTGATGGAATTAAGTGTAGTGAATTACAACTGAGTTCTACATGTAAGTTGGATCTTGGTGAAAATGAGAATTGTGTTGGTCAAACTGGTTATAGAGGAATGATTGGGAGTTTGTTTTACATAACTACTAAGAGGAAAGAAATCATATTTACAATTTTTATGTGTGAAAGATTTCAACAAAATTCCACAGATTCACATTTAAATTCTGTTAAAAGAGTTTTAAAATATCACAAATATACAATTAATTTAGAACTATTCTACCATAGAGGGAAAACATTTGATATGTTTCTTAATGTTGTGGGTGTAAATTAGATGGAAGGATAACCTCTAGAACATGTCACATTTTATGAATGTATATAATATCACAATTTAGTAAAAAGTAAAATTTTATTTCATTGTCAACTTCTGAAGAATACTATATTGGTGCAGGTAGTTGTTTAGAAAAATTAAATTGGATGAAACAAACATTACTATACTATGGATTTAAATTCAAACATATCCCCATAAATTGTGACCACACAAGTTCTATTAATATTTCTAAAAATCCAATATGACATTCTAGGACTAAATATATTGATGTAAGACATATCTTTCTGAGAGACCATTATAAAAAAGGTGATATAACTCTTTAGGGTATTAGGACCAAACATCACATTACTGACATTATTACGAAACCCATAAACTCAGAGAGAATGAAATACATCAAAAATGAACTTGGAGTGATAAATATATACCAAAAATCATGATCTATCCTCAATAAAAAAATATGTTTTTATTTGATGCTGATCACTATGCCACTGATCTTGTGAAACTAATTACGTGAAACAGATCAGGTGAACCCGGTCGTGTGAAACCAATTGTTCGAGACTGAGCATGTGAAACTGATCGTATGAAACTGATTTTCTGAAACCGATCAGGTGAAACTGATCATGTGAAACTGATTCGATGTAACAAATCAAGTGAGACCAATAATATAAGAGTTAGGCTGATACCAATAATTTTTTTTTGTAAATCTATTTTTCTGAATATTTTAAATAAAATGTCATTTTTTATTAATTTTTTCCACTAAACTATTTTATGTGGTTACAATTTACAATCCGTAAGTGATAAAATTAAATTGATGCAAAATTATTCTACCTTTTCCCTTTAATTACACACTCAACCTTTGAACATTCAGCCTTCCAACTTCCTTATTCAAACATGAACTGTCAGAATGGTGAGGAAAAATCTTTCATTGGAATGACCATGTTAACCATCATCATCCATGTGTCAGAAAGGATAATCAAGTATTTTTGGATGTTCTCTAAATCTGTAATTTGGATGATGAATATTAACTCTTGATAAATAATTTTCTATGGTATGTTTAATGTCATGTAAGTCCCTTTTGATGAATGTTTAGGAATCAAAAGGCAGGATTAGCTGGTTTGCAGACAATGAGATACCATTCTATACCAAGTAGGTACTCCAATTTTATATCAAAATGGAATTTATTTTTGAAGGATCTAAGGAGGATCAGATGAAATCGGTGGTAAATGGAATGGAGATTTATTTTTCTTCACAAGAGTGGTCTGATTTCATGAAAATTCCACATGATGTAATATTTTATGACAACTAGGGTAACATTAAACCAACTTTAGATTTATATTCATATGAATATGTGTTAAAAGAGTTTAATGTAAATGAGGAATCAAGGAGATCAATAGCATTCGAATTAGATGTATAGGGAAGAATGCATTTCAAATTTATCCAAAGACAAATATGCCCAATGAGAAGAGATTCTGTTTCCCTTAAATTATCAGGATGATTTCAAGATTTATTTGTTGAAGAATGAGTTGAATGTGAAATTTTTTATGTAAATTATTGTGCAAATTTTTTAAATGATAATTCCATATAAAAAAGAAACATGTCTATATTATCAATGAATGATTTCTACAATATTTAAGAGGATAGAATTTTTAGCTGATAAAGATGAGGTAATTACTACTAGTAATGGATTTTTCATGCCAAAAGACATATTTAAAGGATGAAAATAGATTTGAACCCATGGAGTATAATTTTGTAATCAGATTAACAATGATTTCACGTGGATTATAATCCAATATATCATTCTACCATACTATGTGAACATGATGATCCATTTCCTAAACCTAATGAGAAGGTTGTGTATTCAGATGGAGAACAGGCTGATTCTGAGTTGGAATGTGAAGAGGGTTCACCTATAGATTATCAGAGTGACCAATATATTACTAAAATCCAATGAAAAATTTCATATGGACCACCAAGTCCACTAATTTAATTACCTTATAATTATCCTTTTTTATATGATGACGATGAGGAAGATACTGATGTCTCCAGAGTTGAAGGATATATGATAAAGACAGATGATGATGATGATGATGATGATGAGTATGATGATGAAGATAAGGATAATTATGGTGAGAATGTGAGTGAATCACTAAAATCAAGACAAGATGTATTCAGTTGAGGTGATGATTCAATTCATAGAGATGATGATGAGGCTGGTAGAGAGGATGATGTTTATCATTATGGACAGGTTGATGGTGATGGTGTGGATCGTGCTGAAAGAGTTGTTAGACATGAGGTTGGACATGACCCCCCCTGATGATGCTCAAGAAATCATTTAGCTTCATACTAATATTATGTTTGGAGGTCAAGAAGATGAACTTGAAGTTCAGGTTGTGCATATGCCTCAGAATGAGGAGGAGACACAATTGGATAGAGGTCAAGAAAAATAATATCATGTTCATATTGTACATGTGACTCGAAATTTGGAGGATCCTCAAGTGGCTGGAAGTAATGAAGAATAAGGTCCAGTTCATATTACACAAGTGTCTTCGAATGAGTGAGAGAGTCATGTTAGAACAGTGAGAATTGTTATTGTAGATCCAAGAGACCGGACTTGTTCTGATTAGTGGAATTGAAATCACGGATATGGGTCCAATTCACTATCATATTTGATCCACTGACCATTTCTTCTCCTGGATCATAAGGCATGGTCGATTTCTTGTTCTTGTGGTCAACCAAGAAGTATTTCATATATTTGATCTCGATTTTTTGTTAATTCATATGGTCAATGTTGGACCCTTTATGAGGTAGTTGTTTTAATAATCATAAATCTTTTCATTTTATAAATCATGATAATTCACATATTATGTATTATGTAAGGATAATATTGTCCACGAATATTTATAAATGAATAGATTATGTCCCACAATACAATACATTTAATTAAGTCAAAAAATTACAGATTTTTTTGTTTCAACATATTTTCAAGTGTATGTTTACATGTAATTACGAAATTCACATAATATGTTACTATTATTTATAAGAAAGACACATGGTACATTTTTAAAGACTCTAACACTAATTAGATTAAAGGATTCACCAATGGAGGACTCACTAATGTGGAATCATCAATCCATGAATACACTATTGAAAGACTCAATGATAGAACAAATGACACACCGATGGACAAGTCACCAATGTTCGGTCACACTGATAGTTCAATCGACTCACCAAAAGACATGTCACATATGGGCGATGCACTAATAGTTCAATATGAGTCACCGATGATGACTCACCAATGCCCAGACAGAATGATAGTAAAAATGACTCATTGATACCTATAGTCTCCAATAACGATTGAAAGGACTCACCAATACAGATAGACACAAATGGAGATTCCGATCCTAATGACTGACTGATTATTATGACTCACTGATAGTCAAAAATGCTATTTTTATTATATTAATTCAACATTACATCTAACATTCATATTTAAATATATTAATGCTTCTAAAATTAACTAATTTTTTCTGTAGGATATTTATAGCGCAATTCGAGGTACATGCACGTGGGTAAATCAATATGCCTACTAGAACTTGATGTATAAAAGGATAACAAGGTGCATAATTAAACACATACGCATACACAGAATATTATCAAGAAATGAAAAACTATGAACTCCTAAAACTATAAATCATACATCCAAGACCCAGGAAATAAAATGGAAGAACATATGGTGAGATAATGAAATTTAGATAAACCCATTGAGATGACCTGAACATCATTAAAACAATATGATAAATATCTCATACATCTGGAATCCAAAACACAGAGGCTACAAGGCTTTGTTTTGGAGTCAAAAACCAAAATAGGACTCAAACATCTTTTCCACTACATTAAACGAGTCTACAGCTGCACATCATAACACACATAGTCTACTAAACCTAACTCTACACCTTTAGCTCTACTGTGTTCATTTATTTACATTTCTAAGCAGTGTGTGTATCTTCCTGTTACACACACATTGACTCAAGTTCCTAAATGTAGGATAATAGATATCCTACCTCTCACACTTTATTTATCTGTTTTTATCCCACGTAGAAATGTGGAATAGTTCGTGTGTGACTTGGTTGTTGTTATTTCCAAGAAGAAATGTGGTAGAGGTCTAGGGTGACCTAGAAAACCTTTTGTGAGGTTGTGGACCCTGATCTAGGGTGTGGATTAAACATGTTTTTTAATTAATACTTTTTGGTAGAAGGTGATTGTCAAGGTGGGAGGACTGTGTCTAGGCTTAAGACTGAACCTCTAGTTTTTTATTCAACTAAGCCAATTGTTATTAGATTTTAGTAGGTTTTAAAACAAATTTAATTAAAAATAGTCAAACCCTAAAAGTATGTATAGTAAGTGTTTAAAATAGTTTTGAACAAGTAGGTTTGTTTCAAAAGGTATACTAATATTTAAATAAGCATTGTTGTTAACTATTCAATCTATTGAGAAGCTAATTAAACATTATGTACTCTTAAAAATTAACAACAAAGACACATGGAATATATTTTTTAATTGGGTGATATTTTTAAAGAATCATTTTTAAATGAAATTTTAATAGGGACTCAATTTGACCCTCTCTCGATTAATATACTCCGACCAACATTTAGAATTAGATAAAATATTAATTTTTCATTTTTCAAATATTTTCAAAACCTTTTCAATACTGATTGTAGTTGTATTTCAATGATCCTAACTTTTTTATTTATACTAATTTTTTTCTATTTGATATATTTTCAAAATATATATTATGGATAAAATATTAGAATTAGATGCTACAAATAGACCAAATTTTTCAATAGAGCATGTTATTCTTAGTGGAAGCATACAATGATAATAAATTTAGAAATCATTATATTTGAAATCTAATCTACTATTGAAAATAAATATGCACTCACAACAACTACTGGAAACAATATTGATGGAGCTACTAAGACGTCCTATAAAGAAGAACTTAAATGCAATGAATGTTCCATATTGCACACCAGTAGATGAAGAATTTAATCACATTTTTACCTTCATAACTACCCATGAAATTTGGGGCACTTAAGTTCTTTCACAGGAGGGAAGAACTAATGTGAATGATATGACATTTGATACGTAAACTATTCAGTATGAAAATTTTAGAATGAATCATGATGAATCATTTTCTGATATGTATCTCAGGTTCAATAAAATTGTGAACACCATGATTTCATTAGGAAGAGATTTATGAACCAAGGAATAGATCATGAGGATTCTGTGATTCATACCAAATAGGTGCGGTGGGACATCAGTATCCATAATAGAATCATGCATCATTAAAAAATTACTATTGAGGGACCTAATTGGAAAATTAATGATCTATGTAGAGATAATAATTGTAAATCAAGAAGAATAAGATCCAAAGAAAAAATTTGTAGCCTTCACGTCGACCACTTCCAAGAGAAAAGACAATGGAAAAGTTTAATAAATAGTTTTGTGCCGAAGAAGTGAAGAATATGCTTTAGACAATAATGAGTAAGTGGCCCAGATGGTCAGGATATTTATAAAAATTTAAATAATGAAAAAGTTAATCAAGAAACAAAACATTAATGTGAAATATTAAAATAAATTCAATATTAAAAAGGATTGGAAGAAGAATGTCAAATCAAGGGAAATATTAAATTATGAATGTAAAAGGAGACAACATGACAATGATGAATCTCATAAATTAATGTATAAATAGAGGTATGAGAATAAAGATAAGTAATATAAGAATGTTAGAAAGGCCACATGTAGTGCATCTGAAGACAACACCAGTGAATCATTGTAACACCCCAAGAATTCATAGTACATTGTTTCTTCAAAGTAATTCAATAACTTGGACAACACGCAACACCGAGTTCAAGCGCACCACAAGATTACCAAACCAGCCATTCAAAATCAGTTATTAATAGTATTAACTGAATTTTTAACTATATATAATCCTTATAATTTTTGAATCCATATTATGACTTTCGTTGACATAATGTAAGAACTAATTCATTTTTTTTAGATAAAAGAAGTATTTTTAAAAAAATGCACTTTTAACGTCTTTTAATGGTGAAACCTTTTTAAATCCAATATTTGAAACATTTATATATTCAATTTAATAAAATAATCTGGTTTTTTAGAATCATGACATAAGAATGTAGTTTTAATAAATTTTTGGTGTTTTTATAATAACTTTCATTTTTGGTTGAATAGTGAAAAATACTAATTTTTAACTGAAAAAACTTTTTTAATCAAAATAATTTATATCGTTAAATTATACATTTTAATGGTTTATATGTACCGATATATTAAATTTTTACCATTTAATCCAATGCTGGTTATTGTATGTAATTTCACCTTCAAATTGGAAATAAACTAGTGTCAATCTTTTGATAGTTATTATTTCTTAAAAATACGCCTTTTGGTTTTGACAACAGAAATTAATTTTAAATTAATAAATGAAAATTATATGTTTCGAATTTGGTAAAATATACTTTATTTTTTTAATCTGAATATCCATATTTTCCAAGGGAGATTTATTTATTTTTCTGAAAACTTTCAATTTGTGATGAATAGTGAAAAACACTGAGTTATAGTTTAAAACAGATTTTTTTAAAATAATTATTAATATAATTTAAATTTATTTTAGGTCAAAATAGATATATAATACCTATATAATTTCATTGTAATTCATTGGAGTCAGTTTATAATAATTTTAGATATATAGAAATTTTATTGAACTTTTCACCGTCTTTTACCCACCTCTGAGGAGAATTTGTAAATTCATGTAAAACATAATTTTACCACTTCTATGAGTGGAATTTAAAAAATCCAAGAGACATTGTTAATATCAATGAGTAAAATATGGTTCAATAAGATAAAAATAATTTTTTATATAGTAACTTCTTAATTTTTTTTACCACGGTTAAAAGTAAATAGGGTAATTAAGGGTAAAGATAATATTAATATTACCCTAAAACATGTACTAATTCTATTGGACAAGTGTATCACAACCAAAAAACCCCTTAGAATAAAATATTATCATATTGGTCCACTTGGAATAGATTAGAACAATTATAGTTATTTCATTCAAAGAAAATTTAAAAGTGTTAAAATCATAGTTTTATAACTAAACCATTTTTAATATAGGGTCATACATAAGATAAATTATATAATAAATATTAATTAGAATTATAAAAACATTTCCTACATAATGGTATTTTATTGATAATTTTTACACATTAAATAATATATTTTATTTATGACAAAATGATGATGCAGTTATTACCATATTAGTAATATATTAAAATAATTGATAATATAATTACTCAAATAAATATAAGTTGAGATTATTAATGAATTGCACGAATATATATGTTACTATGACATGGTATGGTTGATTAAATGAATTAGTTTCGAAGTAATAATGCTGTCATAAATTTATAAAACACAAAATACCAAATAGTGTCAAAATTGACATAAAAGAGTTTTTAAAACAAATATTATATTATTAATTGATATTAAATTTCTAAAAATATAAAGCTTTTCCAAGAAACATATACAATAATATTTTTATCATTAATGGTCATATTGGGTGTCGCTTGGATGCATATCGAAATATTATTAACTATATAATATTATAATACAAAGTGACATGGTAAATGTCAAACTAATTAACTAAGAGTTAAAACTAAAAGATAATGTTAATATAATGACCAAAACCTATCTAAAATCTATTTTTTGAAATTATATCGACCCATCATCACCTTATAGTTTTAATAATACACTTTTGGGCCATCAGAAACTGAATATTAATTTATTATAATTTAATACTATAAGTTTTTTCAAAAGAGCCCCTCCTCCACTTTATAAAAGGACACCACCTTTAACCAATTCATCATACATTCAAATCATTTTGGCTCGGCCAAAACCTCCACAAATAACCTCCCAACTTCCCCCAAATCATCCTACATGCCTTAGTTTGATCAGAAATCCAACATAAGGAGCCCTTTTGATCAAATCAAAAGGAAAAACCCGAAGAAGAGGTAATGTATTCACAAAACTCTTTCTAGTTCCTTTCTTCTTCAATTTCTTCATTCACTGTTATTTCCATTATAAAATAAAAACTCCAGTAACATCAATATACTGTGATGTTATTATAAATATGGTACAACCATATTCAGTATTCTATCCATCCTTTGAATGACATGTCACCATACGTGAGTACGTACGGATTAACGTCTCCACGTCAAGGTTTAATTGTTATTCAAAACATTATTATTTGGATGAGTATGATAATGATGTGTAATTTACGTAAATAGTAAATATAAAATTATAATTATTCTGTATATATGATATACCATCCAATTATATACTATTTTAATATCAAAAGAATGATATTATCGCTAGTGTGTACATACAGACTACCCTCTCCACGAACAAGATGAGATTCATTCCTCATCATTTCCATTCAAGAATAATGTTTATTTGCTGGTTAAAAATAATGTTTAAGGACATCATAAAATTATGGATATGAATAAGATAAATCCTATCCATAAAATACATGGATTATGTAACAAAACTTATAAAATAAAATGACTAATTTAACACTCAAAAAGACGATAACACTAACATATTTTTAATAAAGCAATGTTAAAAGATCATATATTATATATTATTATTTTATATTGTTATTGAATAATTTAATAAAAATTATTTCTCCATTATACGGAAGTTTAACCAACCCTCAACCTAGTTTAATTAGGAGGTAAGGTTTTATTTCACAATCTCTTCATTATCCAATGTTTTTTATACGTAATTATCTATTGGGACCTCTTTATCATCCACATCCATGTTTCTTAAAAATGTATTTAAAATAATTTTTACCATTTTACATACTATGGGTTAAAGTAATTTATACCCTTGATGGATTTTCATAATAATTTTATAAAGGATACTTTCTGTCTTTTTCCAAACAAGGTCATTTTTATCCTTTTCGAAAACATTATGGTAGGAATGTTTTTTTATACTGCAGGTGAAGCTATTTCCTATCGTTATAAACTCGTCGAAGCATAACATACATGATTATAAGAATATTTTGAATGTAAATTTTTTATTTTATAATTATGTGACTTTTAAATGATTTCAAAATGAATATTTTAAGAATTTGTGAAAGATACTCTTTATCATGATCATAATTTTAAATTTTTTAATGTTTTATCTTTCTATATATTTATAATTAATGTCCATGATTTCGAAAATGATTTTAATGATTTATTTATATGGACATGAATGTTTTGAAATGATATTTTTTTTCAAAAGTTTCAAAGTGGTAAGGGACACATTGATTCAAAAATCTCTCTTAAATTAGTTCCTTTATAAATGTGTGACTTTTCAATGATTTTAAAAAAGATATATTTCTCTCAAATAGTTTTGATTTCATTTATGTCAACATACTTTGATGCATTTTATTCTTATTTCATGTTGATTTATTAGGATACAAAACTTCCAAAATGTATTGATGGTTTTTGTGAAATGTTTGAATGTGGATGTGTTATTTTTATACCATTCATGTTTTATGGACAAAGTATTGACATTTAGTATGCTTGTTTTAATAAGAATGTTTATGTTATGTTTAAAACTGGTCATATGAGGTATGCATTGGACTTAATAAGTGACGGGTGGAGCCCACTATAGCTCCTCGATGCATCAGTAGGTCTGATGAGACAAACTAGTGTCTTGGCACAAGGCCTTGACAAAATCTTATTTTTAGTCTTGGCACGAGGCCTTGACTATGTGGTTATGATAGTTTTGTATTATGCATTCCATCATTATGAAAGTGGTTATTGATATTGAATGTGATTATTCGACTAGTAGAAAATCCATGTGAATAAGTAAATGGAATTATTTCATTTTATTTGTACCATATTATGATGATGTTCAAGTTTAAAAGTATTTTGTTTTAGTTATACATTGCCTTAAATGTATACGCTTATTTATGAAAATTTATGATATATTGTTATCCTTACCGGGCATCTGAGATCACCCCTTTCTATGTTTCATATTTCCCATGATGTGAAGAAGTATTTTATGAATGTCTTACATGGATAGTATAAGGGGATATGAGTGTGGACTATTGAGACTATATTGTTGTAGTTTTCATTTTATGATGTAATTTAAACATTATGAATGTATCTAGTGTTTACAAGGATACTAAACTAATCTATTTTTCGATACATGATATTTTTTTATCATCCAATGTTACGTAATAATGCACCGACTCTTGGTAACTGTGGTCAGGGCGTTACAATTGGTTTCAGAGGAAGTTTAGTACAAACCTTTGAAGATAGATTTAGATAAACTCTGATTAGGTCACATATCCATCTGATAGAAATTGAAGATTAGTATAGAATAACTTCCTAAAATTTTGGTAATGTAGAGATTTTGTGAGTTTTCCAATCAATACATCCATGTCTGGATACGAGTAGGTAGAGGTGGCTCAGGCACAGATGTAGCTAGGGTTATAACTCGAAACCACCTCCTTGAGCTAGAATTGAACGGGAACTAGAGCATGACAACATGACTTGCTGCACATTTGGTTATGACACTCCTGGGGGATATTCTTAGGATAATTCTCATTTTTATAAAAAACCATTATGAAGGGTTTATGAGTACATAATTCCTCAATAAAGACATTTTTATTATTATGGATTATATCCATAAATTGATTAATTTATTTTAAGTGTTTTACAAGTTTGGGATTAGGTATTTATATTCATAAACTAATCTAGTGTTATTCATTGATTAGAAATTGTGCCTAGTAGAAGGAATGAGAACTCCAGAAATATACATTATCCAAAGAGTAAGAAGGATCATATCATTCATGGTCTTAAGCTATAATTTAGAAAGAAAATATTCTCCCATGTATTATCATCATATGAATAAATATTATCATGTGTTGATATGATAGGTAAAGATTTTTCGAAGACCTATGGATTTCAAGGGAAGATAGAGAATAAAAGGATGGTAGAGAGAAAGACAGATAAATGGAAGAAGGTAAAGAAGCATTTTCCTATATGTGATAACTGTCGATAGAATCACCATGGAAAATGAATCAAGGGAATGACAGTATGTTATATGTATGGATAAAAAGGACACAAAGTACTTGTTTGTGAGGGTAAGAAAAAGGTTTCAAATGTACAATGATTCATCTACAAGGAGTGGTGACACTACGCGAATCAAAGTTCAAATCATCAGATTATGCCCCAAATGATTATATTGGATAATAATAAATTTATGATACTGCAATAGATGAAGAGGAATGACTAATGTTCTTATGTTTTAATTAAATAATTATTTCATTTTTTAGTGGTATCAATGATGTTCTGGTTATATGAATTATGGAGATAAATATGGATTGTACTGTAGAACTATTTCATTGAGGATTTGAGATTATATGCTACTATGAAAAGTGACTCAATAATAAGTTAAATATTTTTTAAAAAAACATGGTTGATGGAATGTTAATCCTTAATATGGTCTGGAAACTGAGGTAGTAATTTTGGAATAATAGATGGTTGATTTGGATAAATTATATAGGATATTCTTAACTCCCTTGTCACTGATTAATTGGTTTTTTATTTCATCGTTGTTGGAATATTCAAAGTATGTGGATATATGGAATATATATAGTATTATATAAGTAATAAGGGTGAACGAATGTAATCAATATTGTTTTATGGTAATTCGGGGTGTTACCATATTTTAAAAGAATAAATGATGACAGAATTCTCATGTTATTATGTGGAAAAAAATATCCTCATTATATTTACCTTCATTATAAATTTTAGACTTTGAGTTTGGAAAGAAGTAATTTGGATAATTGTAAATGTTTTAATGGATTATATTTTACATTTGTTGAAATTTCTATGTTTAAATCATTTCTTAAGATTATTTTTGGTTTGTTATAAAAAGGATAACTCGGAGGTTGGGTGACAACCCGTCGCGTCCGACAAGGCTACGAGACTTGAACCTGCAACCGATGGGGGACAAGGGTTTATCACGTTCCACTGAGATACGTGATGTCCTGGATTGAATAATTTATTTTTTAAGGGGTATGGTAGAAGAATTATAAATTCATTTTTTGGAACCCTATACAAATAAGATAAATAGAATATTTTTTTAAGTTCTATTATCTTTTAGAGTGAAAGATGAGTTTGTGTTAGAAATTAGTTAAAGGATGGAACTATACAAGACATGTATACTTTTTCCATATCTTATTCTATGAAGAAATAAATTCATAATCATTAGGAAAGGCATATTAAAACTGAAAATGTGTTATCCTAATACCTTACGTTTTGTTGATCCTTTGGTATTTTAAATCATCTTAGATTGGTGTCTTTTAGGCCCACAATTCTACAATTTTTTGTGATCGATGACCTCCATCACTACCTATAAATACTTATGTGTTTCATCCAATTATGTTTCTCTAATTTCCACCTATGTTCTCCTAATCATGATCATAATTTTGTGGTTACTTTTCACTCCCCTTTTCCTCTTATTAAGACTAAATTGTATTAACCCAATTTTCTATTGTGGGTTTCCCCACAAAGGTATTTTATATTTTCAACCATTTATTTTTGAAGAACAATTTCAAATTGCGAGGATGAAATTTTTTAAAGGAGGGAAGAATGTAACACCCAAATATTTCATAGTATGTTATTTCTTCAAAGTAATTCAATAACTTGCACTACATGAAACACCGACTTCAAGCGCACCACAAGATTACCAAACTAGTTGTTCAAAAGTGGGTATGAATAGTATTAACTGAATTTTGAACATTATATAATCCTTATAATTTTAGAATCCATATTATGAGTTTCTTAGTCCTAATGTAAGCACTAATTCATTTTTTTCAAATAAAAGAAGTATTTTTCAGAAAATGCACTCCTACCGTCTTTTAATGGTGAACCCTTTTTAAATAAAATATTTGAAACATTTATTTATTAAATTTAACAAAATAAACTTCTTCTTTAGAATAATGACCTCATAATTTAGTTTCAATAAATTCTTTGTGTTTTTCTGATAACTTTCATATTTGGGTGAAGAGTGAAAAATACTATACTTTAACTGAAAACATAATTTTTAATCAAAATAATTTATAGTGTTAAATTATATATTTTAATGGATTATAAGTAAAAATAGATTATATTTTTACCATTTAATCCAATGCTGGTCACTGTATGTAATTTCACATTGAAATTGTACATAAACAAGTGTCAATATTTTTATAGTTATTATTTCTTAAAAATATGCCTTTTGGTTTGGACAACGGGAATTAATTTTAAATTAATAAATGAAACTTATATGTTTTTAATTTAGTAAAACATACTTAATTTTTTTATACAGAATATTGAAATTATCCAACGGTGAATATTTTGTATTTTTCTAAAAACTTTCAATTTTTGATGAATAGAGAAAAACACTATGTTGTTGTTTAAAACCGAATTTTTATTTAAATAATTATTTATTTAATTTAAATTTATTTTAGGTCAAAATAGATACATAACACCTATATAATTTCAATTTAATTTATTAGAGTCATTTTATAATAATTTTAGATATATAAAAATTTTATTGAACTTTTCACCGTCTTTTACCCACCTACTAGGAGAATTTGAAAATTAACATAAAACATAATTTTACTGCTTATATGAGTGGAATTTCAAAAAATAGAGAAACACAGTTAATATCAAGGTCTCCATGCCCCCACATATCACAACTTTCATACAGGATCACCTCACATCACAAGCAGCAAGAAAACAACATCACATCAAAAGGGCTCTTGGACCTATAACAGTCAAATGGTTAACTCAGAACCCTTTAAGGAATTATCAAACAGTCAGTTCATTAATTGATCTTGAATTCATATTTATTACTTGTAGGTTACAAATTAAAGAAACCTAATAATTAATCTATTAAAAATAAATAAACATGATTACTGTTCCAATTTGATTAACATCAAATTACAAAAAGAAATATATTCGTTTACATGCATCATTATCATTAGAAAAACATTTATCAATTAATCCCAATTTTTTTTCTTTACTGATTTCCATCATGAACAAACATCCAAGCAAAGAATGCATAGATATCACACTATCTAGCCAAAAAAATGAAATTACATATGATTGATATCTATTTATATATCCAGTTAAAATATTTATTATGTCAATTCCATTTTCATCAAGACATATTAAACATGCAATCAATAAATTTTATTGTAATAGAAAATAGAAGCAACAAATCCCCTATCTCAAACAGTTCCTCTCGTTCTATATCATCACAATGGGTCACGATCCTCCTCTCGCGTCAACTGCATCCAATTGAGGATGCCATAGTATGACCCCACCAACCAATCCCCAAGAAAAACCACATTACATGCAGGGAGATTACATGATATAAAATGGAAAGGAGAAATAGTAGAAGATGATCCCTAAAGGAATGACAATGAAACACACCTTATATCAATGATTGACATATAAATATCCATTGCATCAAAAAAGAGTGAAACCAATCTTTGGAGTAAAGTTTTATTGTGCAACACCTACTAGAAGGATTGAATGATTATAGCTTCTCATATCCATGAACAATGAGAAAGAAAATGATCAGAATATATCTCGTCATTTTTTATGATTTAAAGGGGCGATGGTTTAAGATACGCTTAATTCCCCATTAAAAGAAGATTACATTAACCCATTCGTTTTGACCAAGTAAAAACAACTCAAGACATAGGAATAATTAATATAGGATTTATGGCCTTTGAATCGGCCTTAAGAGTCCATAATAAAAGGCTTTAAATGTGTTTTACGTCAAAGGAAGCGTCAAAAGGGAAAAATGTTGGATGCTTGATACACTGTTCACTTACCGTTACTGTACTCCTACCGATCTTTGAACCCGATCTATGAAACCGATCTATGTAACCGATCTATGAAACTGATCTTTGAAACAGATCTGCGAAACTGATATGTGAAACTGATATGCGAAACCTATCTGGGAAAACGATCTGTGAAACCGATATGTGAAACTGATATGTGAAACCGATCTGTTAAACCCATCTGTGAAACCGATCTGTAAAATCGATCTATGAAACCGAGCTGTGAAACCGATCTATGAAACCAATCTTTGAAATGGATCTTTGAACCAATCTCTGAATCCGATCTGTGAAACCGATCTGTGAAACCGATATGTGAAACCGATCTGTGAAACCGATCTGTGAAACCGATCTGAACACTGTACACCTACTGTTACTGTATACCTACCGATAGAACAGTTCATAAAATTGGAAACAATGTTCACAGAACTGGAAATTTGTCAAAGTGTTGGGGATAAGTCACCTTGACCTCCAACAACACCTCTAACACCATGTTTTCACAACTTAATGGATCAAAGAGGTCTGGGAATATTACATCAGATACATCGCAAAACATTCTCGACCTCGATAATTCAAAACCCACAAAAAATAGGTTCTGAACACCATCAAGATACCTCTCAAAATAGAGCAAGCCACAAAAGAAAAAAAAGAAAAATTCATAAATAAAACATGAAATCTCTAACCATAAAGTGAACATTGTTACATAAAAATAGTTAAAAATTAAAAAACTCTAGGTACTGAGCACGTATCTGTGACTCACGTTCCCAAGTACTCTTCTCTATGACACTGTGTCACCACAAGACACGAACTAAGGGGATAGAATTCCTACACATCACCTTCTCATTACCATCTTGGATCTCCATAGGTCTCTCCTCGAAGGATTCATCTTCATCAACATTGA
Organism: Viscum album; assembly: GCA_963277665.1. NCBI lineage: Eukaryota > Viridiplantae > Streptophyta > Magnoliopsida > Santalales > Viscaceae > Viscum > Viscum album. Next base: position 1,668,444,028 of record OY728137.1, read on the forward strand.
TCTCCCCCCAATCGATGATGTGAGAGTCATTATGAAGATAACAACGGAGCAGTGAAACATGGAAACCATCATGTATTCAAATCATCTATGTGGTAAGTGCTACTCGATACACCACGGCTCTAACACGAGCTAATACCTCGAAAGGCCTAACAAATCGGGGATAAAGCTTACTTCCATGACCAATCCTTTGCTTCCCATGACGGGGAGCCACCTTTAAAAACATGTGATCTCTAATATTAATCTTCCAGGGTTTACTCCTTTGATCAGAATATGCTTTCTGATGATATTTAATTCTCTTCATCCTCACACGAATCCCCTAGACCATCTCCGTTGTATTGTGCACTAGATTGGGTCCGAGAATAGTTGACTCTTTGACCCCAGTCCAGCAAAATAGATAACTGCCAGGCCAACCATACAAGGCTACAAATCGCGCCATACCAATGGTGGAGTGAAAACTATTATTGTAAGAGAACTCCACCAAGGTTAAGTGCCTCATCCATGAACCTCCAAAATCAAGATCACAAGAGTGTACCATGTCTTCAAGAGTCTATATTGTTCTCTCTTTCTGACAATTCGTTTGAGGATGAAAATTAGTGCGAAGGCATAGTTGAGAATTGAAAGAATTTTGGAGACCTCTCCAAACCATAGTGATATAACAATGTTGATGATCATAAATGATCTTCTGAGGGACTCCATGAAGTCTCACCACCTCCTCTATATACTGACTCGACAAAAATACGAATGATCTCGACTCCTTTATCACTATGAAGTATGATTATTTTGTTAAACGATCCACTAACACCAAATAGAATCATGTTCTCCTAGATCTCTAGGTAAACAAGTAGCAATGTCCACTGAGATGTCCTCCCACTTCTACTAATGAATCACTAATGGATGGAGAAGACTTCCAGTAACACGATGTTCGACCTTCACCCTCTGGCAGTCTAAACATTGAGACACAAACTCTGCAATGATACGCTTCAGTCCAAACCAGCAAAATTGGCTCCTTAAGGCTAAGTACATCATTGTCACACCAGGATGCACCACTAAAGGTGAACTATGAATCTCTCTAAGAACCATCTCGCACATCTTATATAGAAACAAAAAGCCTTCCATGATAAAACACATGGTGTCGTTCATCTTCAGTCCAACCATCATGGGCCTCACCACAAAAAAAACTCGGTCTCTCTAGACCTCCACTTCTAGATGCACCAATTGGGACTCTTCCACCTTCTAAATCAGGGATGATTGTACTGTCATCTGAAAGAGACAACCTCTCCCCCGAATTTCTCCCACATCAAGATGTAATGCTGAAAGTTATTCCATTACTCTCCACGAATCACCAGATTCACGCACATCATCACTACATGATTTTCGGCTCAGCACATCAGCTAAAACATTCCCTTTTCGAGGTGAATATAATATTTTGATGCTGTATTCCTATAAGAACACTATACACCGACGATGTTTTAAGTTCAAGTCCCACATGGGGAAAACATACCTCAAACAATAATGATTGGTGAAAAAAAAGCGCTCACCAATGAGGTAATGTATTTACCACTTTAGAGGAAACACCACGGCTGCCAACTCAAGATCATGGGTGGAATAGTTGAGTTCATGGAGAAGATACTACCGAGAACAATTAGAAACAACTAACATCTACTGTATGGGAAAACATCATAACCCTAGATGTGAAGCATCACAGAAAACATTAAACTGCAACCATCAGCTGGAAGACAAAGGACTGGAGCACTTACTAAAATCTTGGTCAGATACATGAACGATGCATGACACTAATCAGTACATAGGAATGCTTCATCGTTCCTGGTCAAATTTTTTATCGGATTCGCAACTCGTGAGAAATTCTCTACGAACCTCATGTAGTAGCCTGCGAGACCACGGAAACTTCACACCTCTAAAAATGTCTTGGGGGATTCCCAAGACAAAACTTCTTCTATCTTCGATGCATCCACAAAAACTCCCTATTGGAAGCTAACCTGCCCTAAGAAACAGACTTCTCGAGCACAAAACTGACACTTCGACAACTTCCCAAAAACTTGATGTCAACAAAGAACTCCAAAAATGGCTTGTAGATGATGTGCATGCTCCTCATCAGATTTCAATTACACAAGGAGGTCATCAATGAAAACTACAATGAACTTGTCTAGGAACTCATGGTAAAAAGCATTCATCAATCCCATGAATGCAGCTAGAGTATTCTTCACTCCAAAAAACATTACAATTAACTCATAATGCCCATGATGACAACAGAAAGTAGTATTCGTGATATCCTCATCCTTCACACGCATTTGATGATATCATGACCCCATGTTTATCATTGATAACCAAATTGCACCCTTTAGTTTATCGAATAAGTCATCAATTCACGGAAAAGGATAGCGATTATTTATTGTAACTTTTTTCAAGCAATGATAATCGACGCACAACCTCAAACTACTGTCATCCTTCTTCACGAAAAAATGGATTTACCCCACGGTGACACACTTGGCCGAACAAAACCACACTGTAACAGACCATCATGCTACATATTTATGTCTCGTAACTCAGAAGGGGCCATCCTATATGGAGACATAGGTATAGGAGACGTTCCTGGATATAGCTCGATCACAAACTCGATATCTCATCGAGGGTTAATTCTACAACCTCTTTTAGAAAGACATCAGGGTACTCCTCTACAACCCTAGGAAACGCCAACTGCTGATCCTCTGAAAATCTAAGCATCGTCTCACCATCATGGATGATAAGGATGGAACGTTCCTATGAACCATCTGAGGGTATCAATCACCAACAAACACCACTTGCTCTCCATACACACCAATGAAAATGAAATTATTCCTTAAGAAAACCATGATAGCCTGCACTGAATACTACCAATCCATGCCATGGATGACATCACATGGTTGTATTTGTAAACATAGGAAATCTCCCCAAGAGTGGTGTTGCCCCAACACTATCTCACAGTCTCTACATACGTCAAAGAAGTCAGATCGTCCTCCAACTTGCGTAGTTAACGCCAAGGGCACGGGAAGCATCTCTACTTCATATCCCAAAGCATGGACAAGGGTAGGTGATATGAAGGAGTGTGTCACACCTGAATCAAACAAGGCATACACCAAGGTAGAAAACAAGAAAAGGGAACCTTGAACGACATCTGGCTCGCCTAGAGCTGCAAAAACTAGAGCATAAAGCTGACCACGACCTCCTCCATGACCTCTCAGACCCTAATAGCATCCACTACCACGGCCGTGCTATGCTCTTTGAGGACATGGAGCATCATGGTGAAGTCCTCTACCTACCCCATCTACCCTCTGCTGATCTAAAGCTGGTGCAAATGTATGTTGTTTCCTCAGCCGGAACTGCCTTAACAGAGGAAACTGGATCGTAGCTCCCGGTGTAGGATGACCGCTCTGAAAAGTTGAGCACCCCCACTACTGAAGGCCATGGCCATCATAAGAAAAACAAGAACCCAATCCATTGGGATAGGCCTAAGAGTTGCTGCCTCTGGAGATACGAGATGTGAAGGGCTGAGACCTACCACAAACTGAACGAAAACTCTTCTTCCATGAAAACCGGGAACCCCAAACCACAACTCTACTACATGAGGAATCATGCTGATTACCATCCTCTGATGACTGGGTCCAAGACAAAGTCCTCCTGACAACCTCTTCCCTCTCCAGTAACTCAAGATATATCTTCACCATAAATGGGATGACCTGGCACAGGATCTATGAACGAAAAGCCTCCTCAAAATTCCTCACCCTAGCCTACTTATATGGTAATTGGTCAGAATCATATCGTAAAAGGATCCATAAAATGGATTCCAAACTCTCAAACAATGGAGGTCTCCTGTCGAAGGGTATGAAGCTCCTGGTGACTTGACACCTTCTTAGTAGAAGAAACAAACTCGATTCTAATCCTATCTCGGAATTCCTCCCTTGAAATCGCTGACTCCTCTCAATCGCTGAGGAACAAGAACAACTAATTTCTCGCTTCTCCATGTAGCTTAGTCACAACCAAGGAAACTCAGTGCTCCTTCTGAGCATGAATCGAACTAAAGTCGATCTCGACCTCCTCTAACCAGTCTTCAGTGACTGCATTTGAAATAGATCCCTCATACTTCTGCATACTCTGGCACTAAAACTCTCGATGTGCCTTCCTCTATGTGTCGTTGTCATCAACCTCTACCCTACAGCAATCTTCTAGAATCGCCTGCTGGACATTTTCTGTGAAAACCTGATGAGGATGTTGACCTGGAGCCATACCTATAAAATAACAAACCTTTAGAGCTCCTAAACATGGAATATAAAAGACTCAAGATTAAATAATTAGTTTTTTTATTTTATTCATTTTAGGTTAACCTATCCCATGTTCTACCCATTCAAACATAGGAACAAAGAAGAAATGAAGCATGATTCGTTACAAAGTCTCTACAATGGAACTAGTATCTCCTAGTTTGGTAGACCTTGAAAACATAAATGTCTGTATATCAGATCAAAGGGGGGCCTAAACACCTATGTCTCTACCAGTCTCTAGTGTTTACCTCAATTTCTAAACATGAATGACATCGTTTCCCTACCAACGCATGCATCCTCACATGTGCCTAACTCCAAACTCCATAATATCCCTCATCCAGACCTCTGATACCACTATATCACAACCCCGTCCCCACAATGTGTACCCCTCATGTGTCGGCAATGTGAGAAGGGAGATTATGACCCCCGATTCCCGTCTCCAGTAGGTGCTCGTTGGCTATTAGCACCGATGGAATAGAAAACACACAAATGAGAGGAATTACCCTCTAAGAGATCATATGTGGAGGAGAGAGATAAGACAGACACCAATCCTCTCCAACTCAGAAAGGAATATAAAAGAAACCCAAGTGAATATACAAAATGTCATGCAAATTACTACAACTGGAAGGGAAAAACTCCAAGTACCCAAAATAAAATAAAAATAGCAGTAACCACAAGCCCGAGCAGCTCCTCTAACCCAAGCTAGTAGAAACTAGCTTGATCTCTAACCTGCTCCAAGTGACCAGAAAAATTGTTTGTATCTCCATAGGGTGAGTATAATAGTATACTCATTAGGATCCTCCCCAAATCCCCTCACGAAAAAGTAAAGAATGCATGCAAAATCACAATGAACAATTAGTAAAACTAACTCATCACCTAAAAAGGTATACAATATTCCCAACCCAACCATGGCTACTATCACCAAATAACACATAAAAGTATATATCATATAATAAAAAATAACAAGGGTATCCAATTATTACTTTCCCACTAGTTTGCCGCTTTTCCCCAATGGTCCACGTCCTGAGCATCTCTCTCTAAAAAGGCTTGCCTGCAGACACATGTTCAAAGAACAACAATATGAACCTCGTGCAACAAAAGCACCACATCCACACACCAATGTTATCAGGTTTTTTCCGGGAGCCACCATAGCTTGCATAACATGTATTATATGTCAGATATTATACTTTAATCCATCATAGACCATACACCGAGTACGGATCCTCAAGCCATTACAGACTATACACGTTAAACCTATAGTACTCCATAGAAAACATTATTCAGAATATTTGTGCCTAAATAAACACAAGTTGTTACATACCTCTTCACTAATATATGGGGAAAACTAACCAAAATTCCTGCCATCACCATTAACTACCATGAGAAGAGTGCGGGGCCAAAGGGGGTAGTCCTCCATCCATCCCCCACCGGAATGTTAGGGAATGCACCCCCAGGGCACAGAATCCCCGGGTTGTCAGTTTCCATTACTAACAGTGTGAAGTAGCGTATAGAAACAAAAAAAGTATAGAATATACTATAACTCACAACCACACTATGGGAATAACCTTGTCTTAGACCAACTGCAGCTAACATTTCTTAGACTCCGGGCTTCTACTTCTAAGACATGGTATCTTATATGCACACAACCATTTAAAGTGCTTTATTTGATTACTTCAGTCCTGTTTTTATGTTCCACATTACGTTAATTAATTCCTTAAACATTAATTAACCATGAAAAGTTCCACGTTATGTTTCATTAGCATCATAACCAAGTCAATTGTTCCTTAAAAATTACCACCACATCATTATGTTTGAGCAACTTCATCCTCATGGGTTAACATCATTAAATAATAATTAGTTATAGAATTAATATCCCCCATTCCCCGGCATTCTAGAAAAATAGTCTAAGCTACTAAACAGACGGGGCTCAACATGGTGAGTAGATATACTACCCGTCATGTCATTGCATCCTATAGAAAGAGCATATACCCATCCTTACTTGAGAAGATAGAAACAAAAAACATGTGGCATACCCCACGTGTCATTGTTTCCTTCGGAAGAAGGATACGTAAGGCCAGCTTACTTGAGCAGTGGGGAAAAGTAAAGAAGATAAACAAACAAGAGAAACATCAAGCATCCAATAATCACATACATCCCATTCCATCATCCCTAGTGTCATCCCAGACACCCACATGCATATACCGATGCATCTCTCCACTCTAGGCATCATCTGCTGCCATAACCAAAAAGGCCACCATGCGTCCGTATATCACAACAGCCATCCAATATCACCTCACAACATAAGAAGTAGGAAAACAACATCACATCAATAGGGATCATGGCCCTTTAACAGTTAATAGGGAAACTCAGAACCCTTTAAAGAATTATCAATCAATTAGAACTTTAATCCAACTTGAATTTAGATTTATTATTCCAAGGATCCAAATTCGGGAAACCTAATTAGTAAGAGATAAAATATAATTAAACATGCTTATTGTGCCAATTTTATTAACATAAAATCATAATAAGAACCATATTCGAATACATGACACTTTAACATTATCCAAATAATTCTCAATTAATCCCAATTTACGATCTTTACCGATTTCCATATAGAATGAATAACCAAACAAAGAAAACATAGATATCATACTATCTAGAAAACCAAAAGGCAATAACATATGATCGATATCAATTTATTTATCTAGATAAAATATTTATTATGTCAATTCCATTGTCATCCATGGGGATTAAACATTTTATCAATACATTTTCACATAAAAAAAGTGAAGCAAAAAATCCCCTACCTCAAATAGTTCCTCTCGTTATTTATCCCCACAACGGTTCACAATCCCCCTCTTGCGACAACTACAGCCACCAGAGGATTCCACAGAAAGTCCGCAAAAACCAACCCCCATGAAAAACCCCATTAGAAGGATGGAGATTACATCATATAAAATGAAAAGGAGAAATAAGAGAAGATGATCCCCAAAGGAACAACAATAAAATACACCTTATATCAAAGATTGACCGATACTACTCGGTTGCATCAAAACAGAGGGGAACCAATCTGAGGAGTAATGTTTTATTGTGAAAATCCTATGGGGAGGATTGAAAGATTATAGCACCTCATAGGTAAGAACAAAATGGTAGAAAAGTAGAGGAAGATATCTCATCCCTTTTGATTATTTAATGCAGCGATGGTTTAAGATACAATTAATTCCCAATTAAAAGAGGATCACTTTAACCCCTGTGTTTTGACCATGTTCAAAAATCACGGGCCTTAGTAATAATTAATACATGATTTATGGCCTTTGAATCGGCCTTAAGAGTCCATAAAATAAGGATTTAAAAGTATTTTACGTCATTGGAAGCATCAAAAGGGGAAAATGTATGAAGTTGGAAACAATGATCACCTACTGTTACTGTTCAACTACCATTACTATACACCTACCGATCTGCGAAACTGATATGTGGAACCGATACGTGAAACTGATCTATGAAACCGATCTGTGAAACTGATCTTTGAAACTGATCTGTGAAACCGATCAGTGAACCCGATCTAGAATCTAATCTATGAAACCGAACTATGAAACTGATCTATGAAACAGATCTATGAACTCGATCTGTGACATGATGTACACCTACCGTTACATTACTACTACCGATATAACAGTTCATAAAACTAGAAACACTGTTCACAGAACTGTAAATTTGGAAAATTGTTGGGGTTAAGTCACCTTGACCTCTCGGAACACCTCCAACACCACATTTTCACAATGTAATGGACATGATAGGTCTGTTCCATTACAGGTATAATAATGAGTAAAATTAATTTAAATAATGAAAATGACAAGTTAATGATAATGTATATATAATATACCATCCGATTAAACATTATTTCATTATCAATAAAATGATGTTGTCTCTCGAGCATACATATGGCTTCCCATCTCAACAATGTGATGACGATCTTCTTCAACGATCACCATTCATGAATTTTTATAAATAAAAAAATATATATATATATATTGATTGAGTATGATATCTATGAAATAATATTTATACTAGATTAATATATATTTATATTAAAAAATATATTTCATTTAATTACATCTATATTATATAATGATAAAGTGGAAACAACGTTCCCGCGTACGTAAGGACAACCGTCTCCCTGAACCTTGTTTCCATTTAATATATATATCTATTATACATATTTTTATTTGTAATATATATTATATATAAATAATTTTTTATATTTTTTAGGTATGTAAATCATAATCTAAGTGATACGATCATGAATAACAAATTCAAAACATATACAATAATGAAAGTGATAATTACCTAAAACAATTATTTGTCATGATTTTTTTTTATAAATTGTTACTATAAATTCAAATATGGATTATATATAATTTCATAAATATGAATATGTTTCTAGTTCTAGAATAATTTAATAACATACTATGGTAATTATACAAGAGGATAATTGTTCCATCGACTATAATAAAGTACAAGGTAATGGTTAATTTCTTAATATCATTATTATTCGAGATTGTTTATGTATATGTATTTACTGGGACATATTTATCATCCATTTCCATGTTTCATAAAAAAATTCCAAAGGAATATTTTATGTTTTAATTTAAGGTACCCATTAACTATATCATCAATTTAAATGTTTTAAAGATTTATTTTTCTTAATCAATTTTAATAATTTCAATGTCATCAAAATTATTTTATGGATTAATTTATAAAGACATGATTGTTTAAAAATGTTAATTCCTTTAATAAATTTCATTGTGGAATGGGACACATTGATTCAAAAATATTTTTTAATATCTTCATTTAATAAATGTGTGACTTTAATATGATTTCAACAAAAAGGGATATTTTATCAATGAGTTTTACTAATCATTTTCATCTTTGACCACATCAATTATGGGATATTATTCAGTATTTAGGATGATTTATTAACAATAATTCAAATTGTATTGAATGAGTTATGATTTTTATGACTATGGATGGTATATATTTATATTATTCATGGTTTATAGTTTATGTATTGACATTTCAAATGGTAGATTTAATATGAATGTTTTTGTTATGTTTCAACCTTTTTATATGAGGAATGCATTGGATTTAGTAAGTTATAGGGGAGGACCACTATAGACCCTCGATGAATTGATATGTCCCCTGAGACAAAATAGTGTCTTGGAATAACCCCTCGATATTATATTTGTGAATGGTCTGGGCCTAAATCCTTGACATATTTGTTATAATGTAGGACATTATGCATTCCATCATTATGAAATTTGTTATTTCATGTGATTATTATACTAGTAAAATATCCTTGTGCACGTTTATATGGAAATGTTTGACTTTTTTTACCATATTATGCACACGTTTTAGAAATAAAAGTACGTTTTTTTACTATACATCATTCCATAAATTTTTATATATTCTGATGATTTATTTACCCTTACTGATCATCTAATCTCACACCTATATTCTGTTATCATTTCCCAAGATACTAATATGTGTAATATGATTTATATGAAAGGTTATGCGAGGTGAGTAATAGAGATATCAAAGGATTATTTATGATGTGTTTTATGTTAGGAAGTGTTTGTTAATATTCAAGTATGTAATATATTTTCCAAGACTACTAAACTGATTGGTCCTTCAGGACATGATTCCTTGTAATCAAGCCAATTTATTAAAATAAAGCATTGAATATATTTTTTAGTGGTCAGGGTGTTACACATAAGAAAATTTTGAGATGTGTTCCATGATGTAAGTTGGTGGTCCAGGTGGTAGAGATTTATGATTTAACATACATATATATTTTTAATTCAGTTTAAAGAATTATATTTCATAGTGAATAAAAGTGGGATTAAATATTAAGTCTATAAATATTTGAATGAAATTTTTTGTGGGATCAATAGATATTATGAGGGTGTGTAACATAAAATATTACATGGATATGAGAATATATGTCCTTAGGTGAAATTATATCAAATATAATATAATGTTTAAATATTTCAAATTAATTGATATTCAAGAGAATAAAAAGTGTGAAAACAAATGAAGAAATATTCGTATTGAATCAGGAATATTTATTAGTAAAATAAAATAATAAAATCTATAGATTTATGCCAATATATTTTTCCTATATATATAATATGAATCTAAGAATGTGTCTTGTATTAAATAGTAGTTAGATAACCTCACGTGTATCGAATAAAGTATAATATATTAAGGATATGGACTACTTTTTAATAGGATAAATGTGGAGGATCACATTATAAAACTGTATCATATAGAGATGAAGAATTAAATGATATTTATTTTTATGATGTTATCTATATAATTTTATTATTACTCTTTATTAATGAAAAACACTATGAATTTATATTATATTGAGTTCATGTGGTGAAAAAAATCCAATTTTCATGATGTTTTATTTTTCTGATCCTAGTTGGTGAAGTTTGGTTCAGTGGTTTCTAGAGGTATCATGAGGAATAGATGGTTCCTCCTTAAAAAAAACCATTAAACCGTAGGTGGTACTGGAATAAAAAATGTATACATTCTCAAATTGTATTGATCATAACTTTTTGTATCTTTATAATAAGAGTCCAACTGGTGTGTCCTCATTATTAGGTACAAGATATATCTTTAAATTTAACTGATAATTAAATCCACAAATCATTGAGATCTGATCATGAAAAGATGTCGGTTTTTGGGATGGGTCAAAACATATAAAAACAACTATAGTTGTTGTTAATTTTTATTAATGCGTTTCATATTGAGGTATGGTTTAACAGTGAACCAAATATCCATATCTCATTGTTATTATATATTTTCAAGTAAAAGAGATGTTATAATGAAAAAATAAAGTAAATGATGATAAATATGGGATTTCATTGATTCACCCCCCTCTTAGTAACCCTACATGTTCTACTAGGCCCTACATGTTATATCTGTGATAATATAGGTTTATTATATCAATGGATATATACTATTACTTGTTATTTTTACATGTTTACTGTAAATTGAATATTTGAATAAAATATAAAATTTCTGTACATTAGGGTCTAAAATAAAATTCCTTTAAAAAAGAATTAGTGGTTTCTACCATATGTTTAGGAAATTATAATAATAAAATGAATAATAGATTGAGGAAAATATATATGAGGGAAAATATATAAATTAATATTTTATGTCAATCATGGAAATAAAAACCCATCTTTTAAATCAATTAAATGTGATACTTATGAATAAAAATGATCTAGAGTAGAAAATATAAAGAGTATGGGTTTATAAAAATAGTTGAATATTCCTAATTGTAATTAATAATGTATAAAAAAGTTATTTTATGTATTAATCTCATTTATACAATATTATACCAAAGCATATCATGATGAATATTTACACCTATAGGAAGATTCTAAAAAATTGATGCTATAGTAGGTAAAAAATATCAAAAGGATTAATGTTATCACAGATCTAGTTGAAGATAAGGAAGAATTTGTGGAACTTTTCAATGAAAACATATTGAGTAGAATGTTTATACGTTCTACTTTAAGTTTCGTTAGTTTTGAAAATCCAATATACTTTCATAGAATATTATTTAACTGAATTTCCATACACCATTTTTTAAGAATTTTTTTATATAAAACATATTGTTCTACGGAACATAATAATTTTTCATGACTAAATATAAAAAAAATTATTTTATTAAATTTGGATATATAAAACTCATTATAATCTTGTACATCGAACTAACTAGTGTCTGTTCAATCTGATTAAAAAATTAATTATCCCTCGGACTAACCGAAGTCATTTCCATCTAATTGACTATAGTTCAGTTCATCAAACTGAAAACATTATATTCCATCGAGGAAGAAAAATTTTATAATAAGAGATTTGGAATTATTTCTGTTGGAAAAATTTTATTAGATCATTGAAATTGTTCAAAAAAATGGAAATAGAAAAAAAAATTCTAAAAAAATTTAGAAACATTTTTAAAAATGGTATTTGAGAAGATGGAATTTTCATCTGAACACATGTACATATTTCTCTACTTGAATATCTCATGCTTATGCTTTAGTATTTTTAATAGTGTTTTTATTCTATAGATTCCGAGTGAGTAATTTAGAAATTATTATAATAGTTTTTATTTTCAATTCACTTTTTCAAATTGAGTATACGATGGAGGTTTTCGTGGAATAGAAATACTGATGATACAAATAAGGATGATCGAGGGATTCATTGGCATTTGACGATTAATTTGATAATGATCATAAAATTGATGGATTACAAGGTATTAGAAGATAAATATTTTAACAATATTTTAAGCATGGTCTTTCCTAGTAATAAAATATAGACTATTTGTTAAGGCTAAAAACTCTTGTTATCTTATGTTATTATTTTTATCTTCCCAAACTCTTAGGGGTTAGTAGTTATTTTTTTAATTCTTTAGTACGTCATTATAACTTTTAGTTTAAGAATTAATTTTACTTATTTCTACAAGTAATATTTTTCTCTTTTAACTTTATATAGAAATTATGTTATAACAATATTTTAATGATTATTAATTATCAGACTTATTTTGAGTTTGATATATATTACTATGATCATTAGATGCATAATAATTCTAATAAACATGAAAAACTAGTTTTTGTCTATTATTTTAATTTAATTTCGTAAACTATAATTAACCCCCATCTTGTAGTCATCGTATACCCTTACGATTCAATAATTGACATTAGAGAAGGTTCTACTAATTAAATAGTTGTGTTATATCTTTTTTTATCTACTGTATGTTATTAATGTTTTGTAAAATATATTTTATATATAAAATTATATTACCTTGAAATGTAAATTGTACAAATAGTTTCATTTTTGATATGATGTAATTTTTGAATGTTGGTAATCATGAGAATTTAAATCCTTGAATACTGTTAATATTTGATGTTTTTATTATGAATATTTGAGAGAGAATATTAAAATTTTCATAAATATTGATGTTTAAAATATTGTTATGATTACTAGTAACTATAAGATTCTAGAAATATGGAAAAGAAATAATATTAGTTATAATATATAGTAAATTATAATATCTTATGTTATATGACTAGAATCATTTATATTTAAATATCATATTGTGAAGTCGTAAATTTTATTTGGAAGAAATTATATTTAACCGTTTTCAGATATTTTATGGTTATTGAAACAAGAACATTAATGCTTCATGTGAATTATCAGGAACATGATTTTCTATCGAGAGATACTATTTCCCAAATGCAACAAATATTTATGACTCTTGTACAAATTTACAATATCTTGGTGACAAGGATCTTATAAATTAAATCATAGTGTAATATATTTTTGAGATATTTCACACAGAAAAGGAATCCACGATCACTTATTTGGATGATTCATGAATATTTAATTATCCAACACATGATGATTTAATTGGAACCCTTAGGAAGTATGAGGGAATATTGAAAGGATAAGTGAAGAAATAATGAAAAATAATGGATAATTTACTTTTAAAAACACTTCAAATGTCCTAGTAAAGATCACTATTCTGAGAATGTTGCAATGTATTCTATGAATAAAACATTTGTAGTTAAGTACTATTATAGGTCATCTCAATAATAAGGAATAAATTGGATAGTGATGTGAAAAAGATGAACATGATAATTTAGAAAAAGGATATTCAATATAGATATAAAAATAATTAAAAGTAAATAGTTGATAAAATATATTATTTAGAAGTTATATGTTATTAATGTATGAAAGACAGATACATTAGACAAGAATTTTGTAAAATCATGAGAACATATAATAAGGAATAAAATTTTGATATAAATGATGAAATTTATTACAAGAATAATAACCAGAAATGTTATAAAGAATCACATACATGGAGTGCTATTGGTAGAGATATTTCTTCAAATAATTCATCATATATTGAAATTTGATGATGGAATAATATCATATTTTATACCAAAATTCAAAAAAAAAGGATAATAAATACATCATCATTAAGGTAATATTAGAATATTTTAAAAAATATTATTTTATTTTATAATTATCCTGATCACAATGATGCTAAAATTTATACAAATTCTTATGAATAATGTTTTTAATCTAAAGAGGAAAAAACTATATATAGTTTGCAAATGGTTTCTATTAGTTCTAATAAACAAGAAAATGAAACGTTTTAAACATATAAAAAACATTAGATTGCTCAACAAAAAACATATGATGTCAAATTAAATGATTTTAAATTTAATTAATACGATGTTAAATCATTATAATGATTTAGAAAAATATAATCGACAGAGATATTTTCTTTAAAATGAAGTTAAAATGTATATTTTTTATTGAACGAGTTTAGTACAATATTTTAAAAAACATTGTTTGAATACAAATACTATTGTGTGTAATAATTTAGATGTGAAAACTAATTATAAACTTTTTAGTTCGGAACATCATTTTCCTATGTTTAACATTGGAAATTAAATCATTTATATGATGTATAATGTAATTAGACCTCATAGATATGTTTTCATAAGGTTGTTTACAAATAGAAACCCTATTTTCAAAATAATTACTTTTTTATAAAATGTGTTCATTTTTTCACTAAATGTCCAACTAGTGGACCCTGGAAGAAACAATATTATTTAATTAATGTCAAATAATTATATTTTTATAAATATTATTTTTTATTATAATTAACGTTTATTTAATGATGCAAATATTTTTAAAATATTTAATCCAAATATCTTAAATTATAAAAATACCATAAACAAATAGGTTTTGGATCATAAAATATAATTAATTTTTTCAATAATATAAGATATGTATGAAAAAGAATATTTGGTATTGGGATAATGGTTTCTTAAGACACATGACTGGAAAAAGTTATTTGTCTAAAAAAATTGTAAAAATGACTTGTATAAAAGACACTTTGTGTGACACTTACCAAGGATAAATCATCAAAATATGTAACATTATTATTCATGTAAATGCCTCAATATTTTGGATTTATTTTTTAATGAAATAAGCACAAACTTATTAAAACAATCTATTTATTTGATGAGGGGTTTATTATGATCAGCGGTAATGATAAATGATCTATTAATATTTCTAAACATGAATTTTTTCTTCCTACTAATCCGTATGAAATTTTTTTGACAATAGACATATATTACATTGGGATCTAAGATATTCCTTTTCATAATGATATGCAATATCAATCATGGTAATGGAAAAGATTATTAGGAAAATTTAATATTAAATTTTTAGCTATGTTTCTTCATTATGAACATGTTAACAATCATCCGAAACGTAGGTATGATACTTAATATGATTGGGATCCTTGTAATTTTGAGAAATGACATTAGCTAGGTTTCAAATAAAATATTGAATTGTAAAATAATGATTCATTAAGGTTTTTTTCATTTGAAATTATTATGTCCAATAAAAATTCGAAGTATTCATGGAAAATACTCTGTATATGTTTTAATTGATGATTACTCAAGATATAATTATTTATATTTCTGAGATAATAATTTTTAAGACATTTTTTGTGTTAAAACTTATGAATCTAGAGTTAAAAATGAAAAAAAAACCTCTCAGATAACTAATCATTTTGTTCCTGCTGTGGAATTTATTTATTTCAATTTAGAATATATATGGTAATAATCACAGTATTATACGTAGATTTTTTACAATTTTAAATGAATTGGTAAATGGTGTATTTGAAATTAAAAAAATTATTCTTCTATAGAATACTAAAACCATATTTAGTGAATACTTAGTTTTTAATAATTTTTTTGGTGTAACTAGTTAGTACAATATGTTTTAATAAAATTTGAGTTTTATCAAAATATTTTGTTTATTAAACTCCTTATGAGATATGGACCAGATGGAAAGCAAAAATTTCTTACAAAAATTTCTTTGTATTTGATGTATTTATTTTGAACACTTAAGATAATTTAAAAATTATTTATCCAAAATATAATGAAAGAATATTATTAGGTAATTTTGTAACTATTAATTCATAATGGTTTTTTAATAACACCACAATTAATATTTAGGAATTAGTAAATTTTATTCATGTTGAAACTGGCCCTTTTATTTTCATACATGCTTCATCGACATATTCATATGTTATTTGAGGAAAAGATTTTCAACCTGTATTGGAAGGTAATTTTCAATAGAAAGAAAATAATGAATAGATTTTTCTATTTCTACCTCGATAATAATTTCAATATGTTGTTAAATAATGGAGTTCCAATAACCCAAGAAATCAATTTTTTCTTAGGAATCATCATATTTATAACATAATTGGTGATGTAGATCAACTAGTTAGAATAAGTTGTTATATAAGAAATATAGAAAAAAAAATCAATTTTATAATAAATTTATTCCTAAAACTCTTAATGAAGCTTTAGAAGACAAATATTGGCTAAGATAAATATAATATAAAATGAATTAAATTGAGAGGAATAAATTTAGTAATTTGGTTGAATGACCTAAATATAATTCTATAATTGGAATTAAATGGGTTTTATTCTGAACAATTGTGATTAAAATAATATTATAGTCATAAATGAAAATATAGATACTGAGAAGGGATATAATCAAAAATAATATATAGATTGTTATGAATATTATTATTTGGTTAGAATACTTGAATTTATTCAAATACTTCATGAATATACAGTATTCATAAATTTGAAACTGTTTCTAAGGGCATTGAAATTAACATTTATTAATAGATATTTACATAAGAACTTTTATGTAGAATAACCTCCAGGTTTTCAAAATAAAAAACATCAAGAACACATTTTAAAATATTACAAGGCACTTTAGGTACATAAATATATCCATATAGCATGGAATGATAGATTAACTAGATTTTTGTAATATAAATTTTTGTTAAGGGAGCTATGAATTGAAATCAATTTAGAAAATATGTTTATAAAAACATCCTAATTATTTTTATCTATGATGGTTACATTATATTTGGTTCAAAAATTATATATTTAACAGATTATATAGTGGATCTTATGATTTTTAGGTTCAAAATAACCACAATGGGAGAACATATATATTTTCTCGTTGTTCATATTTCTTAAAAACCAAAATCACCATTTATATTTAAAAAATTAGATAAAAATTATTTTATAGACATTCACATCTATCAATAATAAAAGTATTAAGACACCGATTGAATGAATGAATAATTTAGTTATTAATGAAGCTTGTAAACCATTTGATTAATAGATATTTTGAGGGTTTAATGGAAGTTTACTTTACTTAATATCTAGTCATCTATATTTAATGTTTCATTTATTATTTTGATCCAGATGTCAAGAAAATAAAAGGGCCATGTATTAAAGCTACAAAATGATGTTTTTATTATATTAATGGTACAATGGATTTAGGATTATTTACTCTTATATAACTGACTTTGATTTACAAGGTTTTCCATATTCTTATTTTAGTTTCTATAAAATTGATAAGAATAGTACTTCCTGGTCTTTTCATTTCTTAATATAAGATTTTCTTTCTGGGTCTTACATGAAAAAACACTAAGCATCACAGTACTCTTGGGAAGTTGTATATATGAAAACTGGATGTTTTTATGCTCATGTGTTGTATTTTCAACGTTAACTCACTAAATATGTCTTGAGTTTTTGTAAAACTCTAATGTTGTGTGATAACCCAAGAACCATTACATTAACTAATACCCCAACACAACACTCATGGGAAAAGAATGTAGATAAAATTCACCATTTCTTTCAGGATCACACAAAAAATTTGATATATAATTTTATCATTCACCATAACATTTGAAAAACATGAAGTTACATTTACTAGGCCCTTACTTTTGATATAATTGAATATATTAATCAAATGGTATGAATGATCGATACTAAGTGATCATTCATATATAATTCCCCTTTAATAATTTCCATACATTAATGAACTCCTTTTAAAAGGGGGAGTACACATATTGTTGTTTTATAAATCTATTGTTTCCTTATCATCTAATTCATCAGAATGAATATATTTATTAAATTGTATCTGAATGAATATTTATAAAAAATTATTTAGAAATTAAAAAATTACGAAAATTTTTACATGATATTTTTAGTATAAATTTTATTGGATTAAATATATTATTGAAAAAATAATACGTACATGTTATTAGTTAAAATATACATAACAAAAGTCAAATTTTTTACTCTATCACATCTTATTCAAATATTTTAGTTTTTTCAATTATCCAATAATTTTATTTTTCAATGTTTATTTATATATTATTAATTTCATTAAAATATTTTGTATTGTTATAAATATTAATTTTTATGTAATCTTACCATCGTATAGATTAATGAATATTTTTTCATAAAATAAAAAGAAAAATAATTAAGTGTTCATTATATTTAATTAATATTTTTTGGGTTATTCTCGACCATCATATCATAATAATATTTTAATCCAAGTAATTAGATATCTATAATTAAGAGTGTTTCACTCTAGGACAATATATAATCACACAATCCATTATTACCCTAATAAATTTTTAAAAACATTATTTTTTCTCTTGACACACCATTTTATTATAGTTATAAAAAATTTGGCATTAATACATTTCATTTATTAATCAACATTAGTTATTCAAAAAATTATTTTCATTACTAAGGAATCTAAGGAATATTTTTGTGTGTGAATTATGGTATTGGATTTTTAGATAGATAAATCAGGGTAATATAAGTATGAAATTATTTTTAAAAAATATTAAAATATTCTTCTATGGGAAATGGTATATATTTAAAAATATGATCTTCATCATCATTATCTATTAATTTTTATTAAATTATGTTATTTAGTTCATTATAGAATTAAAGAATATTTAGTGGTGTTTTTTAATTTTTTTTGAATTAATAATTAACTATTCAGAAAGATTCTGAAATCACTAAAGATCCACTTGAATGAGAGGCCAACAATCCAACTCACAATATTTCAGATAAGATATGATTTTTTGGAAGAGACAAAGTCGAAACATATTTTCTCTCTTATTACATGAAATTAAGAAGATTATTTCATCTGACCCTATTTGAACAAATATTTACATTATAGGGGCATGGTTATTTGATTCCCAGAGAATAATATTGGTATACAGTAAAAGTTAATAATATATACATATTTTATATCATTGAGAATAT
This sequence comes from Viscum album, assembly GCA_963277665.1. Lineage (NCBI taxonomy): Eukaryota > Viridiplantae > Streptophyta > Magnoliopsida > Santalales > Viscaceae > Viscum > Viscum album. The sequence continues at coordinate 1,668,463,601 of OY728137.1, forward strand.
GTTCAAGATAAATCTCAAAAAAATTTATTTTGTGTTGGTTGATGTAATAATGAAATCCTCCATGATGTTAAAATTATTATGTTCCTATGTTTTAGAGAAAATATATTAGTTAATTGTATGAATGTTATGAATATTAAAAATTAGGATTATAAACTTCAATAAAAGGATTCATTGATTAGATAAGAAACCATGTATATGATGAAGTTATTATTTAATATGAGGCGTTTATTTTTTAAGGAAAATTATGCTTTTCAACGCCTGATTTTGATGTAGTAAAATAAATAGAACAAGTGAAAGTTAAAAGGAATGTAGATTTCTCTCCTCCAAAGTAAAAAATTTAACCAAAAACTATTTTTGATGAGGTCTTCAATAACATAAATGAATACTAGGATCAAAAAAATTATACACATTCGTTGTTTTAAAATTAATAATAATGAGGCTTCATACGTGAATACGAATATAGTTTATTATAGGATAGAGACCTAAAAGAATATGAATGAAAACAAAAAATTATCAAGATAAGGTTATGAAAAAAATATTCATAGGAGCTGATAAAGCTTCATAAAATATTCCCCTTCCAATTTCACCATAGTGAGTTGTTAAACAATTAAATACTTCTAGAATACATTATGATTAATGTGATAATTTTAAAGATCCATCAGCACCAATAATGATAGAAATTGTTGGAAATTTATATAGTATTATTATTGTGTTTAAGGATAATGGTAAAGAAGTGGATGTTGAAACTGATGTCCAAAAGCAGTTAAAATGACGTTCAGATATCAAAATGGATGTCTAGAAAATATAATTAAATAACTAAAATTTATTTGGAAAAATAATTAGAATAATAAGGAGAAGAATAATGTTCTTTGAGATACAACATTATCCACTTCCTCATATTCCACACATACTAATAAAAATACTATATTTGATGTTTCTATATAAGAATTATCATCATCTAATGATAATTAAGAAGAAAAATATTCGTAAAAAAATATATAGAAATGTTCGGAAAAATAGTGATGTTGATGTGATTAATATTTTAGATGATTAAATAATTAAATTAAAAGAAAAGATAGATGTTGGACCCAATTTATAGCATATTTTTGTTGCTTCATTAGTTTTTTCTCATAAGTCATTTACTTAATCTTTTAAGATAATAGAAAATATTTTTAGGAAATTAAAACATATAACAAATTCAACGACAAACCATCAGAATATTAAACCTTGGTGCATCTAAATTCAAAATAGAATGAATGAGATATTTTAGTCTTTGAAGTTCTTGACTGAAAACATTTTTTATTAAAAAGATGAGAAATTAATTTTTAATGTTAAATAAAATTCTTATAAAAAGAAATCTAATCAAATTGTTAAATTCCAATGGAATGTAGATCATGATTTGAAATAACATGATGGAAATTTTATAGTTGTTTTTTTATATTATATATTTAGTGACTTCTGATAGATTAAATTTTTTGGAACAGTTTATTGATTTTGTAGACTCTCAGATTCAAGAATTCATTGATGATAATTATGAAATTCAAATGCCAAAAGGAAAGAGTTCCTTAATCTAATTTTATTAAAAGGTATTTCTGAATCTAAAATAGTTAAATAATAATATTAATCTTTTTTTTATGTGAAGTAGACAATTTTAAAGAAGAGAATGTAATGTTTACATCCCAATATAAAAATAATATGAAACACCTGTCTACAACTACAAATTCCAATAACAATGTAGTGGATATCATAAACCTAAAAATTGTAGTCAAGAAAATCTATATGAAATAGATACCATTTTATTTTAAAACTCATTATGTATTTATAAATGAATCATTTTGAATTATTTATCATTTGAATTAATATATTCTCCAAAGATATTTTGTTTTGAAATTTTTTGGATTTCACATTGAATAATTAGCTTTATTTTTATCTTGGATAATGATTATTCAAACACAATTTTTTCTTATTATAATTTATAATATTTTCATAAAATATTTTAATTCACCAATTTCTATTTGAATCCAAAAAATAGGGACATATAAATAAAGGGGGAAATTTTTTTAGGGGAGAATTTTATCAATTAGGAATATTTTATTATTATTATTATAATGTAATACTATTTCCAATTGCATAAAAAAATTAACAAAAAAAATTAATAAAGATAGGGGAGATACAATTATAAAATTGGGATATATTTATAATAAATAATTTATTTTATAAAATTAATCAAAAGATGGGTTGTATGTTTTAGAAAGATAACAGTTTTTCATTTTATGTTTTGGGATTTGTGTTTTTTAAAAACGGTGAAATTGTATAGGAAAATTTTATACATTATAATTTTTATTTCCTTTGTTTTGAAAATAAAATAAACTTTATTTAAACCATAGTTTAATAACATTGAATGTCCAATGATTCTTAGAATTAATTTGTAAAAAACATATTTTTTCTCATGAGCATAGAACTGGTTCTTAACTAAATGAATTAAAAATTGATTATCTCAATGTCCTATAAGATGGAATGACTATATTCTAGTCCATGTGAATGATTAGTGTATTTTTCACTAGATTGACTAATGTTCTATCCATCGAAAAGATCAAATTCATATCCGGTGGACTGAAAAATGTTTACAATCAGTGTGTTGGAATAATTTCTTTTAGACTAAATATATTTTATCATTATAGGGGTTCTACCAAAAGGGCACAAATATAGATAACGTTTACATAATATATCAATTTTGATCTCATCCATGTTCATATAAACAAACTCTGATATTTATGTAAATATGACCATAAGTGGGATTAAATTAATTATAGTGAATTCAAGGAGCAGGGAGAAGATGAAATTTTAAATGAAACACATCAAAATATTTCACAACCAAAACATATCATTCTATCCCTTTGTACTTTTTTCACACACATTGAGTTCTATTGATTCTGAGTGAGGAATTATAAAATCCTTATAACAGTTTTTCTTTTTTATTCACGTGTTCCAATCGAGGTTATAATTGATGACATCTAGATATACGTAGACTATTTATATCAATTAGGATGATAGAAGGATTATTCTATATTAGATGAAAAATTTTATAATGATCATCATATCAAGGGATTCAAGGGTTTTGGATGAAATATCTTATACAAGTCTTCAAGTTGAGGGATTTCCTTGTGAGAGAAGATAAACCATAAGGTTAGGTTTAAGACTATAATTATCTTAAGTTATGATTTTTCCATTCCATAACACTTAATTTTAAATAATATATTTCTTTTTTCATGTACTTGTTTGATAAACAACATAAATATTTTAACAGTTTTTATGTTAGTTTTATTTTGTAAACTAAATTTCACACCCTTGGTGCATAAATTTTACACTCTTACAATCCAAAAAAATATTACATTATTGAAGAGTAGATTTAATGGATCGTTTATTAAAATATAGTGTGAAAATTGGTCTTCAAAACTTAATCTATGAATTTATAAATTTTCATAAATCCTGCATGAATATAATATGTAGTTATATGAAGTTAATGAAAATTAATTATCGTTATTACTTTGTAAACGATTCAATAAAATTAATGATGTACCAATTCATAAGATGAAGTGTGATTTGAAATAAAGTTTATGAATTGTGGAATATGAAAAGATCAATCAAAACAAAAAAATTATATACAAAATAAATTAACTGAAAAATCAAGATGAACAAACTATGGAACACCCCAACAATAAGAGAAATGATTTTATTCTGATAAAAAATCATATTAGAGACAAGATTTAAGAAATATTATAAATTTAGGAAATATAGTATTAATATCATTTATATAATCATCCAACTCCTGATCATAAAAAATGTATCCCAAAACATTGTAAATTTATCTTCTTCTAAAGCTACATTAGGGAAAACATTAAATTTTTTTTACAAATGTAGAAGGTAAAATATATTTGGACACTGTAAAATATGTCGAGGAATGAGGTGAAACTTCCCAAAAGACTTTCCACAAAGTTTTAACATAATATTAGGGTTTAAACCCAAAATTAGTAATGTACAAAACCAAGTAAATATAAACAACCTACAAAACAAATGAAGAGAAAATGGTTTTTGGGAAAATGTTGGTATTATTGGAGGATCCACAATTTTTCAATTTACATCTAGAATAATTTATTAGTATATTAAAAATCAAGAAGGCTTGAAGCAAGGTGGAAAAAAGTTAAAAATCAAATGAAATATTCTGAATGAAAATATAATACATATAAAATGATGATTAATCTATGAAGAATATATTGAAATATATTGAATATTTCTATATGATTTGAAATATATATTGTCATATTTTCATGTATATAGGTATATTCCTTCCTTGTATCACTTATATAAGGAATATAATAAAGAACCACTAAGGTCTTAAAAGTGTGTGAATAAAAAATTTATATCATCTATGATAGATAAACAAGTTAAGAATGTATTTAAACAATATACTTCAAAGAAAAAAATTGTATTGAAATGATAAGGGTGTGTCAAATATATAAAATAAAAGATACTTATATTATGAAAACAGAGGGTATATCGTGGGTCCTTATATGATGGCCAAGGAATTAAAAAATGAAGGGAGTAATTTGAAAATGCAATTAGGATCAATTGAAGATATATATAACATGATTGGCATGGTGGTTGAAAGTTTGTGCAATGAAATTGAAAGGCTACCCAAAAAGGATATCCCAAAGGTGTATAAATAAGTGTTTGGATGGGGAAATTTGGATATACATTATTCCTTCAAAGGTGTTACATGGATCTGTCAACATTAAGAGATAATGAAATATAAATTAATATCACTAATAAATTCATGTTTAAAAACTATTGATAAAAAAAATCTATATGAAAATGGATAGAAAAAAATTAACATAATGATATATGAATCAAATTCATTTATCAATTAAATTATTCAATGATGTTGATGGAAAATGAAAATAATCAAACTAATAAAGATTCTAAATTTGAGAATGATATTTAAACTATCAAAAAAGTTGTATGAAATATTAATTTCGTTCATCCATGTAATTTTAATATCTTGAATATCAAGTAAACTATAACCATAAAGTGGGTTAGACACATTATAAAATCATAGAATATATACATTTGGTTGATAATGAAATATTATCCATATTGATTATGATGAGGTGATATAGTACAATCCACTATATTATTAATTGTATTATTTATGTGATTATAATATGTGAGTTGATGGTTATAAATAATAGATGTAATATCATTCATGGGAGTCATTTAAAAATAATTAATGCTTCTATAGAGTAATTATTTTCTATTTAATTTAGAAAAATGGATATCACATTAATCATAAAATGATGATGTATGTTTCTCATTATAAAAATATTTTTTCATTGTGTCTAATATGTTAATAAATATGGAGTGATTATCTATAAAAATAAAGAAGAATATACATTTCCATTTAATTTTCTAGAGTGTATACTAATGTGAGTGAGGGTATATAATTTTTTTCAAATAAATCAATTATACAGCCCCTGAGAAATGATATTTTATCTTGGAACTAAGAGGATATATATATATCTATGTGTGTGAAGATAGATTTTATTCTTTATTAATATCACTCTTGTTATCTTCATAATTATTTCCCATGTATACTTAGATTTATCTAACTTATTTCTACTTTTTATGATCTATCTAGTTCCTTCTGCATACAAAGAAAAATTAAGTAAATGATCATTGGAAAAATAAATTTCTTTTTTAAAAATGGCAGAGAAATTTTTTTTATTTGATAAAAGAAGACATTATGGGGAGAAGAAAATTAATCTCTTTATATTCACTGTAAATTTGGAGGTGGATAAAAACATTTAATACTAATATTATCATTGAATTGAAAGCAAATCTAAAGTGGGTGTGTAAGTGATCAATGTTGAATTGTGATTATTTTTCATTACAATTTTTAATTTATCAATTTCATTTTACCAAAATGATCTCATGGGTGAAGGGATGGAGTATCCACCCACAGAATGGAAGCTGGAGGTGTTTCTGCTGAATGACTGGTAGTAGAGATTGATATGAATTCCATTATATTTACAAAAGAATATTTATATGCTGGAAATGGAATAAGAAATTATTGATATATTAATATGTTAAATTCACTTCTATAATAAACATAAAATCAATTAATGGAGTTCATAGAAATATATTTTGAAAATAAAGAAGAAGTATGTTTGTGCTGTTTCTTGAAGCAGACATCAAGGAAGATTCAAGTAACATTAAATTTTGTTGATTCCTAGATGATCGGATCCGTAAAAAACAAGGAAATGTGTTAAATATATAGAAAAAATTTCTTCATTTTATATCATGAAGGGTTTTGGAGTTGGTATAATGGGAAGAGAAAATGATTTGTGATTACATGGTAAAGGCTATATTAAATTTTGAATAAGACATAAAATCATAATTTCACATGGTCTCTTTTATATTTAGGGTTTAAATATACGTAGATTAAATCTTGGATGTGTTAATATGGCCCTGACTGAGTTTGAGAATGTTTTGGTTTTATTTTAGTAATGTATAGAATTATGAGCTGTTATTTTAATGAGTTCTAATACACTGTGTATAGGTAAAGAGAAATTGGAAACTAGTTATTTTAAGGTTACCTAAGGATTAAAATTTATATGAATACAGAATTAGATATATATAATGATCTCTATAATTATTAACTCATACTATGTTAACATCATCTATGAGTTTCAGTGGATATGAAAAATTGTACTCTAAAGTACGTAATGCTATTCTATGAATCTAGTTTATTGTGTAAATGTGACACTAAAAATACGTTGTTGTGTAAATGACATCTTGAGGTTATAATACATTCATAATTTTAGTGCATTAACTATTTTAAGGTATCATTGATAATATATGACCTATGTAAGGGAGATGATTAAGATCATAAGGGTATAAAAGGATAAATATTGATGTGGCATGAAAATAACCGGAGATAACATCAATCTATTAAATACATTCCTCATGGAAGATCCAACTCTCACTATTCATATGAAGGTTAATCATGTTCTCAATTAACATCATATGTTTGATATATTAACATGGTCATGAAACTAAAAATTTTATGACATATTCAATAATGCATAATGTATTTGTTATTAAAGTGGTCGATATAATGGTAGTTCATACGATCTATCAAAATGTATATAAATCCATTCAACTAGTATTTTTTTATTTGGTTGATACATGTAGTTGATTTTTTAATTATTATGGTCGATCTTACTCACAATCCATCAGATAATTTTTCGGTTTTGGGGTGAGTCAACATACTAAAATTCTGAGTTCTTAGAATTTATATTTTTGAATTATTTTAATATAATTATTATTATTATCCAATTCATAGATTCAAGTGTCATAATTTATCATATCGATCGTGACGTAAGTTGTTGAGAATTAAAAAATAAAACTAGAGTAGTTGATTTGAGTTTGAATAGGTTCTAGTCAGAATTTTTGATAAACAAAACTCATTAAAATATGAATGTATGACATTGAGATCTAAGAATAAGTATTTTTCTATAAAACCTATGAATTTGATCATATAACTTAAAACAAATCATAAAACATTGCCTGCAATCCATTTTTTCATTTTCTAAAAATCTGGTTTATGGGTAACCGGTAACCAAACAGAAACTAAACCAAAAGTAAGATCGGCGGTCGTGGAACCCGCATACCAGAATACAATTCAAATTTCAAAATTCAAAAACGAATCTCATCCTACCATCATGCGCCTCCACCGAAGCAGATCGCCGGCAAGACTTCATCGGAAAACCAGCGGCGTCGCCACTCAAACAGACCGTCATCCAAATTTTAAACAACCAAAACAACCAGCAAGAAGACAAAATCCAAACAAGTTCAGAAGTCCAACACACAACAAGCTCACTCAGGTCTGCTCACTAGCACAGATATGCTCCTCCACCTTCATCACCTCAGACAAAAAATCAAGGTAGCAACAATCCATAATGTTGTCCAGAAACTCAAACCAGAATCGGCACAGAAACAATGACGACATCCACTCATCACACAACCATAATCAAAATCATGTTAAGATGGAAAACTAACCAACATCGAATGGAGGGACTCCCGAATCCCTCTGGAAGAAAACATCATTGAATACCATAGCCGCAAATCCCATCGCTGCCTTCGAACCTTCATGCAGATACCAAATCCTCTTAGCACACCCACATCTCACACGAATCGCGACATCAACCCCTAGGCCGGGACATCTGGAAGTCGAAATTAAGGAGACGATCCTGCACGACACCGGTGATGTCAAATTAATCACCGAGGGAGAAGATCCTGCATGACGCCGCCTGGAGGATTCACAACACGAACATGCCGATCTGAAGCACCAAGATGGAACTAGTGCCACTCCATGACGGGGGAGAGGAAGGCGGCGCGGGGAAAATTATGAGTTTTCTAATACATATAAATATATAGGGACATGTTCCATGCTGTAATAATGATTTATATATGGAATATATGCAATATTTTATGTAGGTGGTGCTTTTTATTGAGTTTACAGAAATATTTTTCATGGAGAATCAAATTGGTAGTTATTAATGAGTAACATGATATTTAAATGAATATTATTATAATAGGATCAGTGGGGATGATCAGGATGTGATAATTCCAATATCACATGGAGATAATAATCCTAGTCTTTATTACATATTCTATCAGATAAAATATCACTTTTCAATTTTTTGTTTAAATAGATATACATAGTATTAAATGTCCACAGATCACAGAGAAAATATATTTGTAGTGTCATAAATATTTATTATTGTGAGAGAAGAAGAAAAGGTGTAAATATCATTAAATAATGTAACTCTATAGATATTCTCTAAAAAATGAGAGAGAGTCTGATAAAGAACAAAAAGTAGGAACCTAAACTGCATCGATGAAAGTTAAAAGAATCCAAGATATATAATGTGTTTTAAATAATGGAGTGGACATAAACAATGTGACACAGCTGTATCATTGAGAGAGAAATAAGGAGAATATACCAATGTGGATTATTCTATCTAAATTCATCACGAATCTTTAATATTAATAAGTTTAGTTATTTAATATCACATTGAGTCTGAATGGTGAATAAGGAAAATATTATTGAATTGTTTTTATCGAATCATAGTAGTTTAAGTCAATTTTCTTCATTTTTGGAGGTATCTTAAGGAACATATAGTGTATATCAAAATAATATCATTGATGAACTTTTCGTACATGTATATACAATGCCAATATTTATGATGTTAATTATTGAATCCTTTGGGGATTTAAATGATACAAGCCTAACTATTATTTTTCAATTACAAAGAACATGTAATACCTTCAAATTTAAGTGATAATAAAATATGTGACATAACATGATCTGATCATGGAAATGAGTGGGTTTTCCAAGATGGATCAAACCCTAAAAAATCAAATTATGATACAATTATTTTTTACTTTTGCATTTCATATTTAGGTAAGGTATTAAAGTGTGTCAATGATATATATCTCTTTATTGAGAAAAAGGTGAAAGTTATTAAATGGGGATAATTACAAAAAAAATGAAACATGGTAATATTTGATTTTCACTTATTCACCAATTCTCTCAGTGACTGTAACACCAAATGATTTCATAGTAATATATCTCTTTAAATCAATTTAACGTCTTATATTTCATGAAACATTGACTTGGCTTGCTGTATACGCAATATTGAGTTTCTGCAAAACAACACATTAATATTATAATTATTTAAATGATGTATATATTTATCAATTAAGTATTGTTATATGAATAGTAACATGTAAATTTTAGATGTTATTTATTATGATTTCACATAAATAAATAATATTTATAATTAAATGTATAATTTTTGTTAAAATATTTATATATTTAGAAATTCTATTTTCATAAAAGAACTAACTTTATGTCATTTGGTGAACAAAAATGAAATTAATTTTAGAAACTCCTAAAAATTGAATTTGGAAAAATAAACTTCATTTTTGAATTCATAATATCAAAATTAGAATAGGGTGAAATTTTTAATTTTTTCTGAAAACCTTCTATTTGTGATGAATACCGGAAAAATCCTATATAGTACATAAAAAACAAACATTTTCTTTTTAATAATTATTTTTAATAAAAAAATTATCTTAATGTAAAAATAGGTACATAATACATATATTCGTCAAATTTAATTCATTGGAGTCATTTTATAGTAAGATTAGGTGTATAAGATTCTATTGAAATTTTTAAGGTCTTTTACACACCCTTTAGGAACATTTGATTATTTGAATAAAAAATATTTTTACCAGTTCTATAAATTGAATTTCAAAAATCCAAGATACAAAATTTACATCGGTATATAAAATGTGCTTTAATAGGATGAAAATATTTTTTCGTGAGTACGAATTGTTGAATTTTATTTACCATAGTTAAAAGTAAATGGGGTAATTTATGGTAAAAATAATATTATATTAATATAAATTCACCCCAACACATGTACTAATTCTATTGGATATGTGTTTCTAGACCAAAATCAACCTTAAAAAAATATTAATTTTTTACCCATTTGGATTAGATTTGTACATTTTTTATACTTTATTTAAAGAAGAGTTTAATGTATTAAATTCAATGATTAACAACAAATTAATTTTTAATATAAGGATACACATAATATAAATTAGACAATAAATATAAATTATAATTGTAAATTGATTTCATAAATCGTGGTATTTTATTTATAATTTTTAGATGTTACATAAATAAATTTACATATGACACACCTGTGTTGCAATAATTACTTATTAATGAATAATTAAAATAATTGATATAATAAATGTTAAAATAAATGTAAATTGACTATTTTAATGCCATCAAAGAATTTTTAGATAAATATGACATTTTAGGGTTGGTAATATTTTTACTTGATGTAATAAATATGTTATGACTTTAACAAAAAAAATACTAAATAGTGTCGAAATTGACATGAATGGGTTTGTAAAATGAATACTATTTTATTAAATTATATAATATTACTACGATTATATGACTTGGAAAAAAGAATTTTATAACGTTATATATTTTATTTTTGAATCACTTTTGGTTCTATTGTTATTTTTTCGTATGTTTATTGACCATATAATATAAAAATAGAAGAAGACATGGTAAATGTTTAAATATTTTAACAAGCATTAAATCTAAGAGACATGTTTAATATGGTGATCCAAGATTCTCTAAAACCTTTTGGTTGATATTTTTTCAACCAATACCCACCATATCTTATAAATAAATCCATTTTGATCTATTAGAATCCTAAAATGATTTCCTTATAAATTAATATTTGAAGCTCTTCCTAATGTGCCACTAACCTCTCTTATAAAAAGGTACTTCTCCTTCACACAAATTCACACCTCCAAATCCATTTTTCATGGCCAAAACCTTCTAAAATGTCCTACCAAATATGGTGAATTCAATATATAGAACTTACATTGATCAGTAAACCATCCTATTGAACCCTTTTGTTCAAATATAAAAGCAGCACCTGAAGTGGAGGTAATTGTTTAATCACTTCTTTCAAAGTTCATTTCTTGTTAGACATCGACTTTATTTGTTATTTCCATAATAACGCCATAACTTCTACATAATTAGATGTTAATATTAATATGGTATATCCATATTCATTATTACATCCATCCTATGATTGAAAAATTCATCATACGTGCGTAAGTACGACTTACCGTCTCCACATCATGGTATAGTTTGTTTTTTAACACATCATTATTTTGATGGGTATACTAATGAGTATAATTAATGTAAATAATAAATATAACATGTTAATTATTCTCTATATATACTATAAAAATCTATTAAACAAAGTTTCATCATCAATATAATGATATTGTCTCTCGTGCGTATGTACGACTTACCGTCTCCATGACGCGATGAGATTCATCTTCAACGATCACCCATCATGAGTTTTTATAAAAACAGTATATATTGAATACTTATGAGGTATATGAAATAATATAGGTACTAGAATAATATATATTTGTGTAGGTAAATCTATTTGGATTACATACTTATATATTATATAATAAGAAAACAAAAAACATCGTTCATGTGTAAGTATGGACTACCATCTCTATGAATGGTGCATCCATTTCATAAATAAAACTATTATAAAAATTTATATTCTGAATATATATTATATATAAATCAGGTATTATATTCTGTATGTATTTTAATCATGAACCAATTTATATGATCAAGAATAACAAGTTAAAACACGTATGATAAACAAAGTGATTATTAACTGAAAAGTTACTTTAGCGAGGAAATTTTTATTAAATGGGCAGTATAAAGTAATAAATGAATCATTTATGATATCATAAATATTAATATGGTTCTGGTATAATTTATTAACATACTATGGTCATTATACAGGAGGTTAAACGTACCATAGACTAAGGAAATAAAATGATAAGGTTTAATCATTCAATATCATTATTATCAGAGATTGATTATGTGTTAAAATTTACTGGGAAATATTTATCATCCATTTATATGTTTCATTGAAAGGTTTTCATAATGAATTGTTAATTGTTTTATGGAAGGGAATCCTTAAGTAGATAATAATTTAATTATTTTTAATGATTTATTTTTCTAAATCATTGTTATTAAATTCCATGTTTTAAAAATTATTTTATATATTTATTTATATAATCATGATTGTTTAAAATGTTAATTACATTATAATGTTTCAAATTGGTATGGGACACATTTATTAAAAAATCTATTTTAAATGACTTCCTTTGTAAATGGGTTACTTTTAGATGATTTCACAAAAAATGAATATTTCTATAGAAGAGTATTTCTGACCATTTTCAACAATGTCCTCATCTTTTACTGGAAATTATTCTTTATTGAGGTTGATTTAATATAATAAAATCATCCATGTTGTGTTGAATTAGTTATGATATGTTTGATTGTGGATGTTATTTTTTATACCATTCATGGTTAATTATTAAATTACAAACATTGAAAATTCAAGTTTTAATACGAATGTTTATATTATGTTTCAACATTTTCATATAGAGTCATTACTTGTGGTCTTGAAATTTTGGTTATGTTTTCCGGAATTAAGAATTACATCATTATGAGATTATTTATTAATGTGACATGGGATTATTCATCTAGTATAATATCCATCTAAATATGAAAATGGAATTATATGATTTTTATTTTCCATATTTTGATGATGTTTCTGTTTAAAGGGATTATGTTTCACTTTTATACCTTTCCATAAAATTTTTTAAGATTATATATGATAGCTTCTACTATATTGATTTTCCTTACTGAGCTTCTGAGCTCACCCCATTCATATATTTTATTTTTATAGGATTCCATGATGTTTATTATGATTTATATGAAGTTTTCATCTAGGATAATAATTGAATTCAAAATGGATTATCTATGTTGTATTTTTTGTTATAAATTGTAATGTAATGTTCTTGAATGTAATATATATCTCAAAAGTGCTAACCAAATCAGTCCTTCAGGACATGATTACGTGTAATCATGAAAATGTTTTAAAATAATGAACCAGATATGGGATTCTAGGGTAAGGATGTTACAATGACAATATATGACCTCCAAGACCAAACATCATCAACCCCTTCCATTGATCACCATTTGATGAAAGATAATTAATCTCCTTAGTCTCCACACTCTAGATGTGAAATATCTCCTTGTCCATCAAAATCATATTTCTTTTTGATTTTATAGTATAGGTGATGATTGAGATACTGAGGTAGAGTCCCAATAGTGATTTAACTACCATAGATGAATTTAAGTCAACTTTTGAGGGGTAAATGTTATTAAAATTGCAAAGTGAGATGCTTCTTTACATTTAAAAATATTATTCTTGAAACGAACTTCCCACAAAATAAAATGATGATAAATCCAAGAAAAATGATCCTCCATTATCCTAGATAATGCTACCAACCAGCAAAATTCCTATAACACATGACCCATAAGAATTATGCTTGATGACTAGAAATGATGATTTATAGCACACCCAATTTCATTAATCCACTCCGAGAAAATATTTTCTATATTAAGGGGACTAAGGAAGTAGTATCTTGAAGAAATATTGAATAAAAACATCCTTGAAAAGAGAACATTGAGATAACAATTGATAAAGTAAAATTCATTTAATATATTATTAATTTGGCTTCAGGTCTTTTTGGTATGAAATATTATGTGAATCCCATATTACCCAATATACTTATGTAGTATGTGTACTCATTGTTTGGGAGGCTATGATTGCACCTTAATGATCAAGAAATCATGTATCCAATAATTAATTAATGCATTTATATTAGCATTTTATGCCCATGAGACCCATATGAGTAACCCATATAAAACACAACCAATATTCTTTTACAAAATATACTTCCACACCAATATGGTTTTTTCATGATCATAGCACATGCAGATAAAATGAAGGTGAATCCCTTACCGTTTCACCTTGTTGTAAGTTATGATATATATGGATCTTAATTTTTTTTGTACGGAAGTAAAATTTTATTCAAAACTCTTTAGAATATAGAATAATTTCCATTAATCATTCTTCAATTAAACATGGCCTACTAATGTGGTAGTGAGGAAATATATTTCATGATCATCGACAAAGTAAAAAAAATTTGAAGCCTATTTTTTCATTATAAATTACTTCCATTAATTAGAGAAGATTAATGTTCAACATGGAGGTAAACATTGGAATAAAACATCATGAATATATAATAGGTGAACCCATCAAATTATCTATCTAGAATGAAATATTACATCTACCCACTATCCATCGAGGTACATGGAATATAGTTTCAATACTACGATGAAGACTACACCACATCTAAGAACCATAAGATCCCACAAGCCAACTAATTGGGGAAATCTTGTATTTGTATGTGATGAAATTATCCAAAAGAGATTTCCTCAATATGACCTCTCCATACATAATATCTTACATATAAGGCATAAATTCATTTAGTGTCATGAGAATGATACATCCATATTTATTATGATTGGGTGTCCTTGACAAACTCGCCTAGTGGTGCCTACCCATTTGGTGGGATTCAAAAATGATACTACGATTGATATTTTAGTATTCTTAATCACGGTCATAGTTCCCTAAAAATCGATTACATGTGTATATTAATAGAATATATAATATTATTTAAAAGAGTTATCTTTCCTCCAAAATATATATAACTGGATCATCCAATTAATTTTTCATTCCATGATACTATTTTAAATACCACAAAATTATAGAATTACAACTATCAAATTTGAAAGAGTTGAACTGATGACATCCACTAGAAAATTCATTATGAGATATGCATTCATTCATTGATAATTATAGAGTAATTACTTGTGAATTAGTTGAGAATTTAAACCGTTATCACAAAAATATTGATATATTAGCTACTTCTACTTCAATATTTATTCATGAATAACATGGAATATTATATTTAATTAGGCCAAACATAGAAAATAATATAATTTCATCCAAGAAAATTAAATGAGAGATCCCTATAAATCTGTATTGGATTATAAATATACAAATGAACCCACATTATAATATTATATTTATGTTAGTATTGAAATATTCATGATTCATGTGAAAAATGACTCCAAGAGAATGTGACACATTGATTTACACCCCTTAATGACTTGAAGAAACTAATTCTCACCACTCACGAGGGAGATCATGAACCACATTATAGAGTAATAAAAGGAAAATAGGTCACATCATCACTCTAAAACCCCATTAAATATCCAAACACCGAGAAAAAGGAATCATTCAATATTAACATAATCCTTTTCCAAGACAATTTTCCATATAATATTATATCTAAGAGCATTTCAGTCATGACCCATAATCATTTCTTTAGATAATATAGTATCTCATTGTATACTACATCTTTTTAGAAATCAATATATTTCATCTGATATTTGAAGCAACAGGTGATGATATATACATTGGTTGAAAATTGATAAAACAATATTTTATGAAATATTACACAAGCTTATTAGATGTTATTGAATACAATTATAGGTTTGTTTCACCTTAGGGTTTAAATATAGTAGAGTTGAAGTTCAAACTATTAGGTGTGAACCTCATATAAACTAGAAATCCACCACTTTTTTGACATCATTTTTATGATATTTCATGTAGTAGTGTAGAATGATCATAAGAAGCTGTTAAAAAATGGAAATATCAAGATCAAGTCTATTAATTTCCTCTTTAATCACTTCATCACCCGAATTTGAATTAATTATATCTTTTAATTTATTATTCATATGAATATGATATATTACAAAGGAAGGTTGCATCAACCTTCTGTACTTGAGACACCCTTTCATCTTTTGGAAGGGGACAAATATCATGATTGAGAGAAAGTATACCACAATAGGCCCTAAGTGACTAACATCACTGATATAGTTTCCATATTTGAGTTTTAAATTCAGTTTTCCAAAAAAATCCTTCTCAAATTCAAAATCATGTTTACAAGATGTGTTTTCATCTCCATCCAAAATCCACTTGGATTAATATTTCACACGGATTATATTTTCTTATAAAAATATCCATGCTTCTAATAAATTCTGATTGTGTGTGAGTGAAAGGAATATCTCTTCTTCCCATTACTCATATAGCCTCCCATATAGTTGTAAAATTACATTTTGGAGAAATTATAATGATAGTGGTATCCCAGAGAATTTCCAAATTGTAGAATATTTATAATAAAATTATTTCATAATTGATTAATTTTTTTTAAATTACACTTGGAATATTTCTTATAGAAAATAACATTTCTAATTTAAAAATATCTTTTCAAAAAAATTAATAAAAATTCATCAAAATAATATTGATTTAAAATAATGTATTAAATTTATAGAGGAAAAATTAAAATATTGTATTGTTCTTAGTTGTAGAAAAATCAATTCATGTCATGAAAATTTAAAAACCAATATTCCCCTATTTTTTTGTAAAAGACAAATGAATCTCACAAAAAAAATTAAATGAAAATTTCATATATACTATTTAGTAAAAAAATCCTTAAAGGGTAAAAATATATTTAAAAAATTATTTTGAAATAATAAAAATATATTTTAAAACATTTTTAAAAATCATGGTTATGGAGAATAGTATATTTTCACCAAAAAGAGATATACATATTATTTTTCTTAAAACAAATTTTGAATTATTTTATTCTTTAAGTGAAGAAAATGAAATTAAAACATGTATCTCTAAAAAATAACTATAGGATGATGAAATAAATTATTTAATTTATAGTTAGATCAAAATATCTCATCAATGGAAGCATATAATTAATAATCCAATTATATAAATAGATTTTAATACTAAATGTTTATCACTTTGATATCTTTTGAATCATATGAACAATGAATAAAAACATATAATAAGACATTAAATATCATTAATAAAATTATATTAATGATATAAAATGTCTAATTTTATGTATATAAAAATTATAAATGAATATAGGTGTACAAAATAACATATGTCTCAATAAAGGAATCTTGAGACAAAAATATCTACCCATAATTCACAACATCATTCATACACATTCCAAACTCCTGTATAATAAACATAATTTTATTATAAATATATTAAATAATCATACTCATATTTATCATACCATATATTATTTACAAATTAATTTTAATTACCCTCAAATTATCAATTTTTTGTTAAAATCACGAATCAGGTAATAATTGAATCGATTTTCATGTAGGTATTACTTTGTTATTATTGTTCGTTTTACATCGATCATGGATATATAAGATCCATAATTTTAACCATTATATAAATATCATATAAATTTATTATATATGTATTTATGGTAATTCATTAACTTTAGAGATATAAAATGAATTACAATGTTCATAGAGACGATATGTCGTACATATGACAAAGTGCTGCCTTTTTTTATCAAAATATGAAATGAATAAAAGGTAAGTCATATATAAAATTTATAGAAAAAAATATTTATTCCATATATTTCAGATACATTCATTAACCCTATATATATTACTTACCATATAAATCATATATGAAAATTGAATCACATCACTTTGTAGGACAGTAGTCTTCGATTCACACGAGCAATTTTATCGTATTCTCATAGATTGGAAAGTTAGAAAATATTTGTGTTATTTTTGTTACATAATTATAATAATTTCATAAATATAATTTACATATGTAAAATACATAATTATATTTAGTCGTCGTAGATTGTGATGGATATCAAATTACATTACTTTGTTATGCGGTAGTTGGCTGTACCCATGATTTATGGTTTCATATATCAATTGAAGGAAGAGGATATGGATATAGATTATTAAATTAAAATTCTATAATAATATCATATATTAGACATATGTTTTATTATAAAATCATATATTGATAATATATTATGGATTTGTTGGAATTAATAAAACCACTACAATAGTTTATAAATTTTACCTCATTATTAGAGAACACCTTTAAGTTTATTTCTGTAGATTTATTTGGAATGTTTAACAATAAAAATAATTCCAATAATATGTGGTTATTGAATTAAGGAAATTAGATTTAAATTTATTGGATGTAATAGATGGATATTTGAGTTTTAATATTAGAGGTGAGGGGTTTCATTTAATTAGTACGGGATGTTAATCATGTGAAGTGTTTGAAGAAAATAAAGTGTACCCATGTTTTTTCTCAGGAAAATATAATAAAAAATGACTCTTTATGTATACTAAAATGGTATAAGATAAATATACGTCCATATAATCGTATTTTTACATGCATATAGTCCATTTTACAAATTATTATTATTATTTTTACCCCTGGTAAAATCATTTTAACCTTAACCATGCTAATTAAATTTAGAAGATTTTAATATTCATTTTGACTGGAAATTAATTTTAAATTATTATATATTATTAATTAAGATGATTTAAAATAATTAATCTATTTTAAAATAATCCATTCATATAATTGAAAGTTTTAATGTTTAATATTGCCCACAGACATGACAAAAAAAACTATTTTCTAAAGAGAACATCATCAAAAGTAAAGATAGATTCAATATAAAAATTAAATGTTATATTTAGTAAAATTATATTTTTTGAATAAATAGATATATTATTTATGTAATTTTATTTTTAAACCAACCTAAAATAATATTTATCTATAAAAGAAAACAATCATATTAATAAAAAATAGTATTATTATTGTTCAATAATCATTAATCTCTATAGAAACTTCTGAAAAATATACTCAATGATGAATTTGAAATTTAGATTTAAAAATATAATTCAATTATAAAATATATATAATATTATAAGAAATATATATTGTTTTATTTTATCACAAAATTTAGTAAAAACATTTTTTATAAAATTATATATTTGAAACCTTTAGAATATTTACTAAAATTTAAATAATTTTTTATCAATTTTTTTAATTATATAAAACCATTATACTTAAAATTAATAAAATATTTGTATCTATTAATGCATCCAATTATAACATCAGGTTCATAATTATATTTAAAAAATAATAAAATTAATAACATATAGTGGTTCTTTAAAAACATAGTGTTGTATATAACACAAGATCTGAATGAAATTAATCATTTTTGAAAAAACTAATAAAATATAAGGTTTTTACAATATACCTCCATTGAAATATATTTTTTCCTAAAAAATATATTCATTTTCTACCAATAATAGGTGATACTTCATCCACATTACATCCTCAAGTTCCAATGTAGCTTCAAAAAACAGGTTGTTTTGCCACAAATGATTGACCATGTGAGAGGTCTTTTTTAATAAAACATTATTTATTTTATACAAAAAAAAAATTACTCATAAGAAATATCATTCTCCACTAGTATGACCTATGATTTTAGTAAAGGTGAAGGATAAGGTATGTACATCCTCAACAGAGATATATGGAACTGATTGTGGAATTGATAATGGTTCGGAGGAATCTTCTATAGATGAAAAATCAGCCTAACATGATCAATAATTATAAAGTGACTAATATACCTAGGTATTCATTTATGTTTCTTACAAAATATAATTACCTTCTCCAATGGATAAATTTTTAGAAACACATTTTCATTGGGTTCAAATTCCAGATCACACTAGTAATTATCACCATACCTTTTCTATATACTTTTCACTTACCTTATATGTTCATGAATATAACTAACTGTATCTTTAATTTCATTATCTTGTTCTAGTTATAATGGAATTATATCTATAACTTCATCCATATTATGGTGGCGATGTAACCTTCCTTCCATAGCATCCTTTATAAGGATTCATCTAAATACTTTTGTGAAAAATATTTTTGAATGAAAACTAGACTGGAGGAAACTATTGATACCAAACATGTTCGAAGTCCATATAACATTATATTAGAATATATTAAACGGTATGAATTATACAATCATAATGACCATTAATTAGAGGAAGTTTTGAAGTATTATAACTCGACTAAATATCAAGATCTTTTAGAGTCACCAAAACATCGAGGAAAATCGTGGATCTCGTTCAGAAAATATTTAATTTTTTACAACATTAAACCTCACCATTTCTTTTCTGTATATTTTGGAAACATTATCTAGAGAGAAATATTCTCTTATAGTGGTGAATTTTTCTAACTTTTTAAGGTGATTGACTGCAACCCTTATATATTTTTTCCCTCATGATGTATGGGGCAGTCCAATGACAAAAATACTTGGTGATTTTTTCCAATTTCCTTTTTTTATACGTAATAATTATATTATAACCATATAATTTTGTCTCTTATCTTTAAATTTTTGATATACCATGCACATAGATACAGACTCTACAATATCACCCTTCAATCTATCACACCCATAATAATCTTTCGAATCTCTGTACATTTTATTTACTTATTGGATGATTAGAGGAAGAATTACTATAATAATCCACTAATAGCTAAATCGTAAAATTTAGTATGTAAAGAACACATACATGAGTCTTAAAACTTATCATTTCCAAATAATCAACGACGAACATGGGATAATTTTCCACTTTCTTTTAATTCTCTGTAGCATCCTTTTTTCCATCTTTTATCTTCGAATGAATTGATGGTTGAACAATTATTTAATAAAGACAATATTTTTCCCCTTAAATCACAATTTTTAAATCTATACAATATAAATCATTAAATATTTGATCTATTTTGAATAGACATCATAGTTATAAAATAATTATTTATTCAACTCAAATCAGAGTCCACATTGATTTCTTTCCCATGGTGGTAATTTATTGACAAACCATATTCATTAATCATATCCAACCATCTTTTATGGTTCATGTTCAACTATTTCTACTTAAATATATAATTTAAATTTGTATGATCAGTATATAGATCACAGCATTAAATATATATTTAATTCCTCCATATATTTAAGGAAAAAATTACCATAGCTAACTCCAAATAATGAATTGTTTAATTTTTCACATGAACCATAAATTTTCATGGGGATTAAGCTATATCCTTTTCATTCAGAATGAGAATTCATCCTAATACCTACATAGTTTTATCACTATATATTATTAACCCTTATCAACTATTTGATAATGTAATCATAGATTAATTGACTAATCTTCTCTCTAGTTCCTTGAAATTTATTTCACATTCATCTATCCATATGAACATGTCTCCCTAATGTGTTAACATGGTGGTCGGATTATATATTCATGATAAATTATCCATGACCACTAAATAATATCTAAATAAAAAAACCATTTATCTAAATCACCATGGTTGGTTTGGTCCACCATTTAATGGCCTCCACTATTGATGGATCCACCAATATACCCTATCTTGAGTTTATAAAACCCAATAATTAATTATTTTATAGCCAAAATTAACACATTAAAATTTCTTCATGTAGTTTATCCTTCATTAGAACCATTAGTAAAATTCTTTAGTGATCATTGTGCTCGTCCATTCTCTTAGAACGAATGATAATATCGTCTATAAAGACATCCAAATAATGATCAAGGTAAGATCTGAAGACAATATTAATTAAATTTATGATGATAACAAGAGAATTAGTAATACATGATGGAATTAATATATAATCATAATTTTCATATCTTGTAATGAATGTTTTCATGTGCATACTCTCCTTATTCACCCTCAATTGATAATATCCAAAATGATGGATAATCATGGAAAATTATTGAGTTACATGTATATTATCAAATAGGTGATCAATATAGGGTAGATGATACATTTTTATTCATAATTATCTTAATTATATCTATGTTATCAATTCAAAGTCTCATTAATCCAAATTTATTTTTAGTAAATAGAAATTTTGTACCCTGAGGTGACACACTTGGATGATGAATCCCTTTCCATGGTTCTATTATAGTTTCTTCATCTGTTCTTGTAAATTAACCAGGTACATTCTATAGGGAATCATTTTAATAGATGTTCTTCCATGTATGAGTTCTATTAGAACACTTTTTTTTTGATTTGATGTACTATTAGGAATAACATTCAAAAAAACTAACAATCACTTTTACAATATTACTATAATATATTTTTATATTCTCCCTAATCATATTAGATAATCATCTATTTTTAATATGAATCAAACCACATAAAATTGAAAAGATTTACCTTGGACGTTCAATTTTATTGTTTCACTAATATATGATAATTGATTGGTCTGGAATATCAGACATTACTTCTATTATTCAATTATTTATATATATTTAATGTAAAATAATAAATCCATGCATAACATAACATCATATTCAAAAAGAGATAGAATAACAAGATATATAAGGATCAAATTCCCAAAAACATAAATTGGATAAGAATCATAGTGGTCTGATGTGGTTATCCTACCATTATGGATTACCCTAATAATTCATCATCAAATATTTATGGATTGAATTAAAATAGTGGTAAATTAATAATAAAAAGATCAAATAAGGTACTTCAATATTTTATTTTACCTATTACCACCTCATCTTCGTCATTTTATATTTAATTCCATACTTTAACCAAAATGTCTAGTATGATCATTAGGAATCTTTGATGAGCGTGATAAATCATGAAAAATACTTCAATGGATTTCAAAATCCAGAAACCTTCATTAATTCAACAACACCATATGTTATCCTTTTTTATATGATAATTGTCAATTCAAATATTTTATGATTGTCTATCATGACCAGACCCAGTGGGACTTGAGATGCAACTTCCCCAAGCCCGCCCTTATGGGTAAGGTATTGCAGCTTGTAATAATGGAATATCTATCATAGGGATGCCATACGCTAAATACTTATTCAAAAACACACACATTATCAGGTAAAATTTTAGAGGAATAAAATTAAACTATAGAAAAAAATCTGTAAAAATATTGTAAGTATAACATCTAGAAAGTACAAGAGTATGTTCGTGTAATACTATAAAGAAAATGGGGGAAAATACACACACAACTATAAAGATGTCTCAACCTAAATAAATATGAATGTAAAGGAAAAATTATTATAGTTTCTAGCTCATAATATCGAACCAAAAACCACCATACTATAAGAGTTGGTGTCCGAGAACCAACTGATTGTACATTGATTAAATGGATAATTAATGTATTTAAATATTAAACATCTTGTTAAATATTTTTCATTGTTCCGCATAATTATGATGTAAAAATGACCTAGAGTATTGTTTTTCATAGATAAGGTCATGAATGTTCTGTATTCGGAATACGAAACTTCAGATTCTAAAATAATATTCATAAATATAGATCTATAGTTAGATGGAATACTGTGATGGGGCATATATCATGCATACAATCAGGTGAGAGTACTCATACACAGAAGATACTTCCACTAATTATGTTCCCACTCAATGATCTCTAATAGAAGATATTATGATTACAGAACCACTAGTAAAAATTATACATGTTTTGGTATCATCATATATTTCTATCTGTGAGTGTGTGTAATTATCCTTAGACATTAATATTATCATTAATATGTGTCATGACTTCTACGCATTGATTTACTATTGAAGATAATCATTCATATAAATGGTGAGAAGTACCATATGTTGGGTGCGTCATGAATGGTATGTCATTAATGGATAAGTTGAGGAATGATTTTTTCCCTCCATTTATTGAAGAAGATATATAAGAACTATTATTGAAATAGAACCTTCGTGTAACATTCCATGGCTACTTTTTAACGACGAGTTTATTTCATGTAGTCCAGGATAGATCTATCAAGCCTAAAGAATGATGACACTATCTTGAAACACATAGATTTGATTTTGTGAAAAAGGGATTACATTACATAGTGAGTGATCATACGTGGGTGTCATTATTGTGACATTAATTTTTTTCTCTTTGGTTCCATGACACATTTCTATATAATACTCTTAGACATTAGGAAAGGCGGCCTAATGCCTAAAATAATGAATCTTAGAGGGTCACAGCCTAATTGTTTCTGGTCGGCTATACTAAATTGTATTTGAATTTAATTAATAAATAGTATTCTCATGAAAGTGGAATAATTTTAACCAAGAAAAAATTATTGCATAAATCATAAAAAAAATTATCACCGGATTTTGGTTAAAATTTATTTATTTATTTTATTGAACATTTAATAAAAATGTATTTAGTTGTTTGTAAATAAAATATTTATTTAAGAGAACAATTTATTTATTTATTTATTTAGGTTTTCAATAAATGTAATTGGATTTCTACAGGACCAAGGCTGGTATGTAGTAAAATAAATGTTTCCAAGATGATAAAAAATTACATAACAACTTGGAACACATTAACATAACGTAGTAATTATTTTGCGATGTGGAATGTTATTTATAAATTTATTTTTCACATGTTAGCACAACATAAATAATGAAACAATATTATTTTTATTAACACTGTTATTCTATAATGTTATAAATGTATTTAATTGATTTTATGAATTTAAATATTTATTCCACAGACACATGTCAATAAATAGGAATGTACATCTATTGTGCCATGTACCGAACCACCCATCCAATGAATGGAGAATTATTGTGCGAAACATTTTCACTCTTGAATATTATATATGCCCCTCTCAATAATGAGCTATTTTCATCATGGACGAAGAATAATCGATGAATAATGTCTGACACAGGAAACTAGCTTCGCCGCTCTAGCACCCAAAGAACGAGTCATGTCAATTTCAGGCCTCTTCCTTTTTCATCAAAAACGTTGATTCTATTATGTGGATACTAGAATTCATCATTTTATTGATCCTAGAATAATCATTGAACTTGGTAAACATTAATGTTGGGTGTCTTACGAACCACCCTTTCGATATTCTAGGAACCTTCAAGTGCTATTAGATTAGTTCCATCATAGTTTATAATTATTTAAATAAATTTTTGATGATTTACGAATATAATAATTTAGTTGTTTCAATTCAAGTTAATCAATATTTAAATATGAATCTTGAGATCTGTTCATCCTCATTCATTTCTCATTCACCTTACAAAAATGATAATTTTTTTTATTTTGAATAAAATAAAACAAAGGATCTCACCTCGATATGCCTAAGGTTCATGGTCGAGCAACACTAGAACATAGGGCATGTATTCGGCATTACACATAGTGAATTCAATGTTCAATGGACAGGGTCTGGTCCCCCAAACCATGGCTTTTCATTGGAGTTTGTCTAAGTCTTAAAGACTTCGTGTTTTGACCAGGAACATGTGGCATGTAGTTTTCAGATTACACACCTTGTGTCCCACTAGAAACAATGTGTAGTTCATTCATGTATGGGTTGGATAGCGTACCACGTACAAGGTCTTCTTGGTTAGAGAATGTGTAATGAGGTAGTGCATGTCGTGTGTCCCACTAGACATGCCTTGTACTCCAAATATTTACAAGGAACATTCACACATCATTTCCTTGTGTGTGTACTATAGATGGACAGTGAACAATAGTACACGCCATTTAGTTTTAACTACAAACCATGTATACATCCAAATTATGCATATTTATAAAAAAAATTTATTAAATTATACAATTCATTAGGAAGTGTACCATGGTGCAGAATTAAAGCTAATGAACAACACATGATAGGTGTTATATATATATTCTTTAAATTTAACATCACTGTAATGTATTTTTCTACTCAATTGGTAGTTATGAAGAGGAATTCACCATGTTTCCTACAAGGTACAAGTTACATATAAGTATATCACTAAATCAACTGATATGTTTAAAATTATAATGGATGATAATCATAATGAAATTTAAAAAATGGTTTAAGATAAAAGGATTTAATTAAAGATGATAATTAATTGAATCAAGTATGATTTAACATAAATATGTATGATTAAATATTTATTTCTAGTTTTATTTTTCTGTAAATAGCATTGCATGTATGGATGATCATTACATATACCAAGACCATTGTATGTGGATTTTTTGTATTAATTTATTTATATAAATTAAATATGTTGGCGTATAATCCTACTCTTCATTAATATGTTGGTCCTACATGAACATGGTTTCTTTATTGTAAAATCACATTTTACCCCTCACCTATGTGTGAGTTAAAAAATTTGTCTGTTATGGATGGATCTAACAAACTAGTGGAGGCAGTTCATGATTGATCTGAGACGAAACAAATCCATGGTGATAATGATGCTGACAGGTGGAAAGCTATAAACATGAAAACAAAAGGTTTATGGTGTTTCTCCCTTTTGTAAGTTTTAGTTTAGAATCCCCTAGATGAACTAACCATTAGAGAAGCTCACGATCTTTCCATTTTCATTATTTTATTTCTAAAAAGAGCATGGTTTATCGTTATGGATGTGTTGTAATGATCATTTAATTAATGAAATAAACAAGCTTGCACAACGAAAATAAAATAAACCAGGATTATGCCTAAATGTTATCAAGATATGGTTAATCACATAAGTAAGTTCCACTTAATATTAACAATCAGGTGTCAATGATAAATATAAGTTCACACATAAGAGATAAAAATCGCTCAATTAAAATATAATGTCAAACCAAGCCTTCCATTACTTGATTATGAGAAAACTAAAAAAAAAAAATTTTTTGACCAACCCCTCTTGGGACACATACTTTAATATAGGATGGCCTTATGAAAGGTTTCAGTTTGAATTAACCATATTACATCTAGAAGAGTATCCCTTGCTAAAATTGGTGTAATTATTGAGGAAAGAGTTATGGAAATCCAATGCCAATATTTAACGATTGGGGAGTCCACTCAACATATCAGGGAACTGAAAACCCATAGTTCTCAATGTCTTTCATACCTAAATAACATCTAAAAGATTTACCAAAACATTTTAGGGTTATGCGAAGGGGAATATGGATCATTTCAATGAGAATTTCATGGAAACTAGAAATTATGAGTTTCATGGTGAGGGACATAGAGAGTAGATCAATTATTGGGATACATAATAATTTTAATTTATTATTTCTCATAAAATGTAATGAAGAATGTACAAATGGTACTCTAATTTAATTGTAGAATAAAAAAGAAAAGATCGTCAACCACACTATCCATGTGATCAATTTTACATAATGACAATATTATCACTCACAGCAAATTCCAAGAATGGTTTTGATGCCTCTCTGTTATCATACGCCATGAATTAAAGTCTTATGTTTTGGAGTCAGCATTACCTGATCATCCTACAAAAGAGGCGAGTGATGAGGATTTCCTAGTCTATGAGAAGAATATGAACGAAGCAATCGAAATTCAATGTCTGATGTTATCATCAATGTCTAGTGATCTCATGAAGTCTCATGAAATAATGTATTCCTATAGCATGTTCATGAACCTATGATTTATTTACCAGGAGAGAGAAATATATGAATGGTTTGAGATATCCAAGGCACCATTTCTGAGTAATCGTGGCTAGGTTTCCAAAATGGGCCTCAAGAAGACATGCTCATTTAATACATTGAGTTCTTGGATGGTCTTCGTTTTAGACTCCCTCATGAACATGGCAATGCTCTCATTATCGCATCACTCCCTTAGATATTCTCCAACATTGTTGTCATTTTCAACATGATCAACATTGAGAAGTCTCTATCTGATATTCTTCTCCTCATTAGCTAAGTGGAAAAATATATGAAGTGTGAAAAGTATTTTGTCTTTATGGTAAATAATAATAACTTGGAGGCAATGAGATTTAACCCAAATAATCTTCATATACTTACAAGAAAAGGAATATCAAATGAGAGGGAAAAATGAGAGGTATTTTGTTTCGCATGTTGCAAGAAAAGCCTCTAGAAGAAGAACTAAACACAGCCTAGGAATCTTGGGGAATATTTAGGTGCATTTTTTATCAAATGAAATATATATATTTGTAAAAAGTGGGTATTAGATACATCATGTGGTGCTCACATATGAATCCTAATACATGAACCATGTAGATTCAAGATGATTGACCAAGGGGAGGTCGATCTTCAAGAAACCAACAGAGCCATACATGTTGTTGTAACTGTCAGGGACTACCACCACACATTTTCAACTGGGTAGATTTTGGTTTTAACGTGGTATTATTATGTGTCTTCTATTACTAAAAATATTATTTATGTATCAATATTTGATACATATAGATTTTCCTTCAATTTTGGATATGAATGTTTCATCATCTACAAAGATTGCATTTTTTTGTGTTGAATATTTATAAAATGTCCATTATATAATGTTTTACAAAAACCAAGTAATGGGAATAGATAAAAACGATACATCACATGACTCATACCAACCCAATTTTTCGAATCAATGTCTAGGTTATGTAAACAATAAACTCATGAAAAAGTTACATCAAGTTGGATATTTAGAATATTTTGAATTAAAACCGCTTGGAATATGCCTTTCTTGTTTATAAGAAAAAATGATTGAATACCCATTTAGTGGAATAGTATAAATGGATATAGAACATATTGAATTGGTTCATACCTCTGTGTGTGGACAATTTCTAGTTGATGCAGGGTGAGGGTACTCATACATCATTATATTTACTTATGTTTTTTTAGATATGAATATATCTAATTAATGAGGTATAAGTTGGATTCTTTTGATAATCTCAAAGTACTAATGAATGAAGTAGATAAGTAGATAGGTTAGAATATTAAGAATATCTCCTCAGATTGAGGTTGACTATATCTTAATGAATACATCATTGACTACATATGAGAGTTTGGGATCGTGTCCCAACTCACTCCTCCTTACATGCACCAGTCGAATGGTTTGAGTGAAAGGAGGAACCACAACCTATTGGACATGGTGAGACAAATGATGAGTCATGCGAATCTTCTATTAATCTTATAGGGATATTCATTACAAACAACATTACACATTCTAAACCATGTTCCAACTAAATAAATAAATGTTATTCAATATGTGTTATGGAGGGGAAAGAATGTCGTATTATCAAATTTACATTTTTTGGGAAGCAACGTCTTTTTTAACGCCTATTCAGGTAAGAAAATTACACCTCGAGGCTGAAAGTGTACCATTATAGGATTCCACAAGGATGAAAGTGTATATTACCTATACAAACCACCAGAAAAATAGGTTATGGTGGAATGACTCGCAATATTCCTTGGTAGGGGGAACATCTACAAAAGAGATGGTGGGAGTGTGATAGACTTCAATGAAGTTGTGGAAAAATGTACAGAATAGTTGGTATAGAAGCAGATTCCAAAAAGACCTATGGAAGAAAAAAACTACTCTAGAGACACAAGAACTGGGTAAGTTTTCAAGCGAGGTTAGAGAACTGGAATGGTATGGTTTTCTTGTTACCGATGACTGTGACTCATTATTAGTTGATATTAATGATCCTCTAACCTACAAGGGTGGAGTGAGTGGAATAGATGTTTCCATGTGGAATGAATCAATGATTTCTAATATTGAATCCATGTATAAAAAACAAGTTTGGATTTTGTTAGATCCACGAGTTTATGTAAATATTGTTGGTTGAAAATAGTTATTCAATAAGAAGTTGGATGTAGAAGGATAATTCAGTACCTACAAAGAACAACTAGTTGAAAAATGATTCCACCAGCATCATGGAATCAACAAAGATAAAATCTTTTAACCTGTTAAAATGCTGAAATACATCATAATTCTATAGGCCATTACCACATACCATGACTATGAGATTTTTAAAATGGATGTCAAAATATACTTCATTAATGGGATCGATTGAGAAGATATATACATGGCAAAACCTGAAGGGTTTATGACTCCAATGGATGCAAATAAAGTATGAAAGTTGAAAAAAATAAATTTATCAATTAAATAAATCATCCATGACATGGAACGTTGATTTTTATGAATCCATAATGAAATTTGATTTTATCAAGAATGAGTATTAGCCTTGTGTCTACAAATGTTTTAGTGGTAGTGCAACAGTTTACTAATAGTATATGTTGATGTCATATTGTATATTGTAAATGAGATACCAACCTTATAGTCTGTTAATGAAGGGTTCAATCAATGATTCTTCCTAACAGACTTGGGTGAGGCAGCATATATTTTTGGGATCATGATACGTCGTGATAGATCCAATAGACTGATGGGCCTATGTTAGAGTACATACATTGATAAGATACTGAATAGATTCAGTATAGAAAAATCTAAGAGGGGATTGTTTCTAGCATCACATGGCATTTATATTTCAACCAAAATTTTTCCTCAAACACATGAGGAAAAAATGCTAATGGAAAGAACTCCATATACCTTGGTGATTGGGTCAGTTATATATGTCATGCAATATACTAATTTGGATGTCACCTATACATTAAGAGAAGTAAGAAGATATCAAGGTAACCCATGTGACCACCATTGGATGGATGTCAAGACTATCCTAAAGTATCTAGGGCATATTATGGATATGTTCCAGGTGTATGGAGGATATGAAGAACAAGTCAGTTTAGGATATGTAGATGCTGGTTTGCATACTGTTCAAGATGACATGATGTCAAAATGGGAAATATAGTTACATTAAATGGGGATATAGTGAGGTGGAAGAGTATAAAGAACTTTTTGGTTGTAGATTCTACCACATAGTCCAAGTATATCACAACTTTTGTGGAAGGTAAATAAGCAATTTGGATATGAATATTTGTCCAGGAGTTGGATGTGATACCTAGCAGTAAAGATCCCATCAAACTATACAGTGATAATACTACAGTGGAGGCTCTCGCAAAAGATCAATGGTCACATCAGCGTTTGAAGCACATACATAAAAAGTATCATCTATTGAAGGATTTTTATCATAGAGGTGATGTTGCAGTGACCAGTATTTCCATGGAAGACAACATGGAAGACCCCTTCACTAAAGCCATGACTCAGCAGATACTTGATCATCATGTGAGGTTTAGTGGACTCAAAGTCGTAGGCAGTTGTCTCTAGTCCATGTGGGTGTTTGAAGTAGTGGGTGCCCATGAACCAACTATATTTAGATTTATTACATATAGATTTAAGGTATTTAAATAAAAAAAAAATTATTACATATTTTTCATTGTCCTGCATGACTGTGATGTAATTATGTATTAGAGTATTTATTTCATTGATATGGTCATGGAAGGTCTTCTCTATGATAATAACCTTGAAATTATATAACAATATTCTTAATTATAGGTATACCACTTGATGAAATACTCTGTTGGGACTAATTGAATGCAGACCATCAGATATTAGTACTAATAAGCAGAAAATACTTCCTCTAATAAAGTTCTCACATAGTAATCTCCAAGACAAAAGATTATGAGAATAAACCTGTCAGTAGGAATTCAATTTTTTTTGGTATCATCAAATATTTCTATTTGTGTGTATGTAATGATACAATGAATAAAATATTATCATTAATACATGTCATGACTCATGGATTATGATTTGAAGATGAAAATGGTCATGCAGACAGTTAGTTGGAAGTAGGATACATTTGTTCTGTCACGAGTGGCATGTTTTTAATGGATATGTTGTCGAAGGATACGTCCCTTATATTTATAGGTGTTGATATCTCATCCCATTGATTGAAATAGAACTGTCACAAATAATTCCTTGGACAAGGTATAATGATGATTTTATTTCAGGTAGTCAAAAAACAACATATTAAGCATAAAAGTAAATGAAACTGTCATGAAACATTCATTATGAGATATGGAAAAAATGATTATACTACAAAGTGGGAGTTTATATGTGGATTCCATTTTTGTGACATTAAGTTCTTTCTCTTGGGTGCCTAGACCCGTTGCAATATAGCACTCCTGGACTTTAGGGAAGCCCCCTAATGGCAATGGGAAAATATTCTAGAGGGTCACACACTAAGTGTTTATAGTGGTCTTTGTTAAATTTTATTTTAATTTAATTAATAAATATTTTTGTATAGAGAGTGGAATAATTTTAGTCATGTTAAAATTATAGAATCCACTAAATAAATATTTATTCACCAAATTTGGGATTAAATATATTTATTTATTTTATCGTAAATTTAATAATTAATTTTATTCTAGTTTATAAATAAAATATTTATCTATGTTAATATATATTTTTATTTTTATTTAGGTGTTCAATAAATGGTAGTTGAGTTTGAGAGGGCCAAAGATGGTCTTGTAGTACAATAATTATCTACAATATGATAAATAATTATTTAACTAATTGGAGAAAATTAAAATAACGCTGCTATTATTTTGTGATGTATAATTTTAATTATAATTTTGTTTTTCACAAGATGGTCCACCATAAATAATGATGTGGTAATATTATTAATATCATGGGTTTTATAGAATGTTTTCAATCTATTTAATTTCTATTACACAATTAAATATTGTAACTGAATCCACATGTCAATAAATAGACCCATACGTGCATTTTTCCATGTAATGAACTACAAACTCATTAAATTGAGAATTGATGAGCGAAAAAATTTCTCTCCAGATTCCTCTTCCCAACTCCCTTAAGAACAATAGCTGTTATTCATGGAAAATGAACAAGTGATCATGAACGAGCAAAAAAATACACTCTCTTCACTATGCCAGCACCCTAATAATGAGTGGTGTCGATCAGAGTCCATCAGAGCACCCATGGATCACCGCTAGAGGGATTATATGATACATCCACTCAAGTGATGAAACATAATTTGGATGGGTCCTACTATAGAATCAACATCATCAACGATGAAAATAACAGAGATCCATTTATTATTCTCATTATAAAATTAATTAAATTAATTATAAACATGATGTTCAAGATTCTCTAAAAAGGTCACAGGCTTCTTCCTTTATCTAAATCATTTATTATATTACATGGTGACTATAATTAATCATTGTATTGATCTCGGAATAATCATTAATCGGGGTAAAAATTAATGTTGGATGTTGGCCCAACCACACATCCATTACACCCAGAACCTTCACATACATGGTTAAATGAACAAAGTATCCCCATGCTCATAAAGTATCATCATCGACATATCAACTCTCTGTTTATTATATGAAACATGCAGGACAATCCCCCATAGGAGTGAGTATATACATACCCAGTAGGACACACTGAAAGCTAAAGATGGATCATTAAGAGACACAACAGTAATATATAGTAAATGGGATATAGTGAACATATATTGCACAGCCCAAACCAAGAGATTTAGTTCCCTCATTCAACAAAAATGGGATCAACAATGTGTGTAGATGGACTTCACACCGAGTATTATACACCCATATTTTGAGTGTAACCTCAACCCATCATGTGAATCTATACACGGAAATCATATCACACAACCATCATAACACATGATATGAGATTAACCAAATATAATGGTATAGATACAGATGTATATATATATATATATAGATTATCAATAAAATAATCTTGAATGAGATATAAAGGGGATCTCCATCCCATAGATCATCCCAATAAAATTGTCTCCAATAGTTCTAGAAGGTCCATCATTGATTCCCCACATCTCAGGTGCCAACCCATAGAAACATCCATCTCCAGTCACAACTCTCTATTGTGTCGCATAGTAGAGGAGCCACAATAATGAAATAGAGAATTCGTACCCTAGTGTGTCAGGGGGAACAACTTTAGATGTATCTGTAGAGGAATTATGCCTGGATGAGCCAAGGAGGTTCTACTCCAATGTCATGAAGGTCAACATCTGATCCAATAGTGGGTCCACTCTGTAGGTAGAGGACCTGCACCCAAGCTGATGGGGGTTTCGAATCAATAGGCTGAGTACCCACACCCTAGTACAATTGGGGGGTTCCACACATGTCATCTTGGACATGCATCCTATCTAATAGGTGGATCAAATAAGAAGTTCAAGGTCCCACAACCTGATGTGCTCGGTCATTTAATTTTTGTCATCGAGGACTCATTCCCTATATAATATGGGTTACACTCTAAAGGTTGAGTTCCTACTCTCTCATGATATATTTGGATTCCACTATTATCCTTAAGGCCCCACTTCCTGTTTCAAAAGGTGGATCTAGTCGAAAGGACAAGAACCCATGCCATGATGCAAAAGTGAATTCTACCCTAGTCATTGAGGAACTTCTCTATGTCTAATATTGGGGATTACAAGAAAGGTCAATGACCCATGCCCAAGTTAATGGGGGTTTCCACTCTTTAGAGACCTCTAGTGATAAAATATTATCACTTACATCATCAAGTGATTCCTATCAAAGGGTCATTCCAGAATCATCTCACATCATATTTTAAAATCCACAACTGAGGCCACCATTGTTTTCCGAGTGAAAAAATAATTCGTATAGGCTTCCTTTTTCCAATATCTGAGTTTATGTGATGATGATATGGGTGTCCTTCATTTCCTCAAATGTAGGTACACGATGAGTATGGTACACACTAAGAGTGTGGTACCACTCTACTACCTTACCATGTCCTCTCTAGCAAAAAAATATATGTCCATGTAGTACTACATAATGTGTAATGGTACTACATGATGTGTCTCATTCAAAATCGTACCAAACACATGGGGATCATCACCTTCTTGATGGAAAAAAACCTAATTCCACTATCATTCCTTTAAAAATAGACATGGATGGCCAATCTGAACATATAATTGTTATCAACAAGGAAATACACTCAAAATATCTTATTTTCTTTCCTAATTCAGATAATAGTTGAAAAAGTCACATTTCACCACATAATTCCCAAAGGTTCATGGAAGACATGAGCCTTAATTCAAAATTAAATACATGATATTGGTCTCAAAACATCCAACTCAATATCAAGGTCACATGGTTATAGATAATTTATAAATATGACACTATATGGAGATGATGTGTCAGATACTATATTCAATAAAAATAATGATAATATTATTATTTGGTGCTCCATGAACACAAGAAATGAGTCCAAAGAAGGTATCCATCATTAGTATAAAAATAAACATATCAACTATAGGATATTTCTGACATTGATGGCATGTCAATAAATAGATAAATGAATAAAAAACATATATTATATAATATCCTGAACAATAATAATAATAATAATAATTTATTATTATTATTATAAACCATAAATAAAATTAGTTGGGGTAATGAATCCCCCCATCAATTTTCATGAATATTACCACATGAACCTTTTTCATTTGGTAGTTTAACATTATTAATAGCATATAATGATATGAATCAATATATGAAATAGATTCTCCATTCAAGGAACCCATTTCTCCTCTTCATGGTGAATTGGGAGCCATAACCCCACTTATTAATTTCATTAATTTCCTAATTTATTTAATATTAACTCAACTCCCTTATTATTATTGTAATTATTATTATTATTCATAATTTTTATTAATTACAAAAATAATATTTTCACTCACCATGTGGGACACTTCTAACCACATCATTGAAGATCTATGTTTGACCAATGCCATTTCCTTGCCAATTACCCACTTCCATGAGACCCCACATATGGAATATACTTAGAACCAATCATATCACACCATAAAGTAATTACCTCATGTAAAACTAGAAAACATGTATGACTAATCCGACCTGAACCACATTCGATAAATTGCCATCCTCGTTGCATCATAATTGGAAATCCACATCCACTGTAATGATTTGATTAATTAACCAAACCCCATACAACTCTTTTTTTTTGCTCTACCATCATGATTATGGGGGGTCCGATTATTATCTAACCGGACCTAGAAATTTTGAAATGTGACCCCATGGTTCGAGAATGAAAAACATGAAGAACAGTGGGGGAGAGGCATAAGAACAAAGGTGAAAATATCAATGACCAAATAATTGGGTCAATTATCACATATAAGGAATATATTTGGTGAAAATATGGAACAATCTAGAAATAAATTAAATGAATAATTTATTTCAATACCCAGGATCATGGAAAGGTTCATTTAAATGACTATATAAGAAAAAATACTTTATCATGATCAATAATTTAATACTAGAGATGAAACAAAAAATGATGTTACCTATAACAATTATAGATCAACTACTGGTGAAAAAAAAATCCACTAGTGATCAAAGAGATCTGGTGCATCAACTACCTTTTGATTCACCTCATTCTGATAACTGATCATCATCCAATCATAATGCTCCAATGAATAATGGGTAGAAAATCCTCACAATGTTCCTAGGATAATGTGACTAACCCAAGAAATTTTCTATAAAATATTACTTATAGAATAAAATAGTTTAGTTCATTTAATTTGAACAAAATAAATAAATTACTTATTTTAATTAAATTCACCCGCCATCAGCTTCTATTTCTATATGTCCATCACCAGCCATATTTAGCTCATTATTAGCATAAAAGACTCATTTTGAACTCAACGGTGGTCTCAAATTTCCAATATGAGTCTATTTTTGTGAGTAGTTTGGGTTATGGATGTTAAATTATTTAATTAACTTATCAAATGCACCCGCAAAAAGCTACACATTTGAATGAACCATGTCGACTAATATTCGCTCGGGTCTAGTGTAAACCATGTACTATATATTATGTTGTGGTCAATTATTTATATTTAGATATACTATTCATGATATACTACACATTTATAGTAAAACCACACATGATTAACAAATAATATTTTTAATATTTTCAAAAAATTATTTCCACACTCCGGGGGCCATATAATCACTAGTTGTCTGGGTTCCTTGATCTGAAAATATTTGATGGAATATTCCAAAGTCATAAATGGTAACCCTATAAACTCCATAGGTTTATAATGATTTTTTGAATATTCATAACATATCGCATGAGTGTGTCAAACCATGTGTGCAGTTAGGCTATTTTTTATACATCGATTGATGATTATGTATATCTCAATAGTCCCTTTATAGTGTTAATAATCATAGATACAAATGTTCCATAGACACGCACTCTTGACGTATCAATACAATGATGTAATTTCTCACAAATAACTCAATATATACTTCACCAAAATTAAATGATATTTTCATATACATAGATTTATCTATACAGATCTCAATGATGTTTTCTCAACCTAGATTATAAAGGATTAATTATACCATTAATCGATACCAACTTTATTGAACAATAATTTTTTTCCAAAGATATCAAATTTTAATAGATAAATGTTCATTACATTACGTAATGATCAATGACTTAATCATTTAGTTCTATTGGCTATGGAAACTATGATACGTAAAAACCATGTTCATAAGCGATCTATATTATTTCTAACTATGTTATTCAAAAATTTAACCCTTATTAGAAATATAAAATATAATACCTTTCTTCATAAGCTATGAAAGGAAACATAAAAATGGTTGAGCTCAGATTCCCTTTAATGTTAAATAAGTTATATATCAACATATCATAAGTATAATGGTATGAGAACATTAGAATATCATTTGTTAAACCATACCATTCATATCATAGATTATATACCGGAGTCCTGGAATAATTATTAGCAGTTAATAAGAAATGAATCCTTATGTAATCAAAGAGTACATGAACCTCAACCCAGTTTTTGATGACTCCAAAAGTTCACCCAAAAGACTTGAGTTAAATTATGAGTTGTGACATATTTTTTGGGGTACTGTAGCACTATTATAGCAGGTACTACAATAATAACTATATTATATACCATATAATCTACTACATCAAGTACATTCGGTACTGCAATAGCTAAAATTATTCGTCCATTTCGAGTTCAGGCTACCTGTTTGGTCCACAGGTCCTACAAGTTCTTCGAGCCACCCATGGAAAATAACTTTTTGTATAATAGTCTTCAAAATAATCATTTTAAGGTAATTTGATAATAAAATGGAAATATCACATAAACAAAATAGAGAAATAATATTTTGTAAAAACTTAAAGTAGAATAATTAAGACAACATAAATCTATAAGAATCATCATATGATTATCTGTTGAATAATTTTTCCACAAAATCTTGGAATCTTTTATAT
The DNA here is from genome assembly GCA_963277665.1 of Viscum album. Classification (NCBI taxonomy): domain Eukaryota; kingdom Viridiplantae; phylum Streptophyta; class Magnoliopsida; order Santalales; family Viscaceae; genus Viscum; species Viscum album. Next base: position 1,668,502,218 of record OY728137.1, read on the forward strand.
AGTTGTGTTTAATGTTATTTTTTGGAATGGATTGGGTTTCAACATATCAAGATATTATATATTACAAAAATAAAGGGGATATATTCAATTTTCAATGTGATTTGGAATTTATATTCAACAATGATCGCAAACCTATGATAACACATTTGGGAGGAGAGAAAGTGATTAAATTGGTAATGAAAGTGGTCTTGATCATATTTTTGAAAAGAGGGTAGTTATTTAAATTAGTGATGTTCTATAATAGAATCAACTTATTAATGTATTTCCTAATTATTTTATTAATTTTTAATTTATAGTGTAGGTGAATACAATATATTCATAGTTATTTATGTTATTTCAATTTAAAAACACTCTTATCGAATTGATCAACTAGTGTTTTTGGAATTTAAAAAATAGTTACAAGAGAATATTCAAAAGGGTTTTATTCATCCTTGTACACCCCCTTGGTGTGCTCCTTTTTCATTTTTTAAAATGGAGGATAGATATATAGGTATTTATATTAATTGTGTATAACTCATAAAATTATTACTAATAACAAGTATATGTTTCTTCATATAGATGAATTGATTGATCATCTTCACGGAGTGATATGTTTTTAAATGATTGATCTAAGGGTTGGATGACATCAAATAATAGTAAACCAGGAATTCATTAAAAATATTTTGTTTTTTACTAATTATGGCAATTTCTATTAGGTTGTGATTCCATTGAGGTTTTGTAATGCACATATAAGATTCACAGTTATTATGAATAGATTTTTAATTGGGAATTTTTATAATATATTCCATGTTTTTATTGCTGAAATATTTTCTTAACATAAAATTATGAGTAATAAGATAAATATCAAATAATTTTTCTACGAACATTAAAAAAAGGAATATAACAAATTTATGAAACAAACAATATTGTAATAACCAATTCCTTCCTTTGATATATTTTTTTATAAAGAAGAAATAATGGTTGATCCATATAACACTAGGTTGGTGTAGGAGTGGAAAATAACAAATATTGTTGCAATGATTATATGTTTACTTTGTTAAGCGAGTTAGTCCTAAGAGTTTATAAAAAATAGCTCATTTATTTGTCCTCAAAACTATGACATCATGAGAATGAGTTAAATTTATTTAGATAAAGTAACATGGTTAATTTTTTTATTAATTGAAAAAAGAATAATTAATACTCCAATGTTGTAATTTCCATATAGAAATAGTGATTTTGTTATTTATAGTGATGATTTGTTAAAGGGATTTGGTTTTGTATTGATGATTGGAAATTGATTAATTGCATATTCATCTCAAAAATTAAAAATTATTGAATAAAATTATCATATGCTTTAACTAGAAATGGATAAATTATTTTCTAATTTATAAATTTTGAGATATAATTTATATGGTGTAAAATATTAAAATATTACAAACCATAAAAGTTTAAATTATATATTCACCATACTTATTTGAACATGGGGAATAAAAAATGGATTAAATTGATAAAGGATTATTATTTTCGGATTCTATATTGTCGATTAAAGAAAACAAATTATTCAATACATTGAGAAAAACTATAATTCATCATTATAAATGTCAAAAATAGAATATGATCATTTGGTTAATGATTTAAGAAATGATGGTTTAGAAATTATGCATATAGGAACTCCCTCTTTTTTAGGCATCAATGAGTTCATGTTTACTAGATATATTTAGACATAATCAAAATAATATTCATGGATTTCAAGAACTAGTTGAGATGTTAATGATGAGAAAATTTCATAAATTTTATATTAAGAAAGACGGTGATGTTAAATTTAGAATGTAGTTGTGTGTGCAAATTTCTTTTCATTTGAGAAATTAATTATTAATTAAATCATATATATCTATATTTTTGACATCCTAAAATGACTATGATCTACATAGTCCTTTGGAAATTTTAATAGTGGGATGTAATGAAGAAGTAATATACAAATTTTACACCAAATTGATTGACATTTTAGCAGGTTAAAGTTAAGAAAAAACTATAATACATGATTATCCATCATTTTCTCCCGTTTGATTCAAAAGGAAATTATATAACCATAGATTTCACTATGGGATTACCATTGAAATATTTTGGTAATAATAAAATATGGGTTATTATTTAATGGTAAATTAAATATATACATTTTTTCATTCGGGATATTATGAATTTAGAGTAAATAACTAAAATTTATCTCAAATAGATATAAATATTACATGGAGTTCCGCTATAAATGGAATTATATAATTATCCCAATATTACCTCTAATTATTATATAGATCCAAAAGTCACTAGGAACTGAATTAAATTTAATTACAACATTTCATCCTTAATAGGATGGATAGTTCTGTTGAGAAATTAGAAAATTTGAGGCTATTCTTTTGTATTTCACATTCAATTATTATGGAAGTTGGAATAAACATCTCTCTTTTGGGTAATTTTATTATATTAATAATTTTCATTCAAGTATAATGGTGAATCATTTTTGATAATTTATGCGTAAAGTGGTGTCATACTCCACATGTTGGGATGAAGTTGGTGAAAGAATGTTTTAGGGACCATAATTGGGACAAATGTGGGTTTGATGGTAAATATGAATCAACAACATATAAGGAAAGCCTAGTATACGTAACAATGTTTTCAAAATAATAGGTTGAAAGATTATTCCTTTTAGTTAGGTGGTCATTCCATTATTAAAATCTATTCTTATAACGGTGTAACCTAATTTTGCAAAAAGCGAAAGTATATACCATGATTTATTAGACCATATTATATTTGGAATGATTGCGGTTGTTTTGTTACCAGGTATGTCTTACTATGAGTTTATAAAATTTATATTATGTGTATCATGGCACATTGTTAATAAAATATATACCGGATGCATCTCATGTTTGGAACCCTAAGCGGGTACATTTGGAAAATAATCATTATTATGAGGAAATTTCAATGTGTTTTCTAGTTCATATGTAGAATGTGTTATGGATAATTTTAACTCATTTATTTGTTTTTTTATTGAAAAAATAACTGATGAATGATGAAAAATTGGAACTTGGAAAGGCTATGAGAGAAAAATACCTTCATATTTAACTGATAAATAAAATTGTGAGGTCATAATTTCGTAAAGGTGTGAAGAATGTGACAAACAATGTAATTTTAATAATAAATAAAGGTCATGTATTATCGATATTCATGACTATATTTTCTTTATTCACATTCATTTATATTATTTTATATGATTTTTCAAAAACAAAAACTAAATAGTTTTATTACAAAAAACGAGATTTCCATGAATTATATGGTTTTATTTAAATGTTAAATTTATAAATTTTAGGAATTTTATTTTATAAATTTGAAAACATTTTTTATATCATCATGTCTAATATATTTTAAATTTACATTATTGGATTTTTATGAATTGATTTATTTATTTGAGAATAGTGAAGAATAAGGTTTTTTTAAAATAGTCATTTAATTTCAACTATTTAATTATTAAAATTATATTCTTTACTATCATTAAATTAAAATTATTCCCCTTTTAATAAAAATAATTCAATTAATTGTATTCTTGATTTTAGTATAAGTTTTTTTTGGCTTTAAAATGAATATTTTGAAAAATCAATTTTTCAATGGATTTTGATTTCTCATATTTAAATTAATTTCTAGAAATTATAAAAAATAAATCATGAAAATTTATTTTCATAATTTTAATAAATAGATCAAAATTTAACAATGAAACAAATTTCATATTTGTTTACAATGAATAGTAAGTAGGGTAAAATGTTATCACCTTTGAAAAGGACAGAGCAAGAAAATCTAGGTGAAAAAATTGGATATTTACTAAAATTTAATATTAAATTATAATGGGAAAGATTTTTTCAAACATTATAATCATATATTTTAAATGGAATTTATTTAGGGATTATTTCACATGAATAATATATTATATTATTTTAAAACATCTGAAAATTAAATGAGTGTTTCTCCCTTCTATTATATAAGGAAACCCCTCAGACTTCCCTATTGACTTACATAGAGCCATTTATATGGAAAATACCTACACATTTACTTTCCAAATTCCATTCCCACATCATAGAGGACATATTTTCACCGAAATACTTACATATAATGATTGTGATGTAATCTTAATTATTTTTCCAAAAGAGATATGTCGCATGTAACCAAGTGGTTTTTTTCTTATTTCTTCTTACACCTTCTTAAAATATTCTATAACAATTTTTATATGAATAAGTGAGTATATTAAATATAATAAAATCATATTATGGGGATGTAACATCCTTTTTAAACACTTTTTCATGTCATGGGAAATGAAAACATCACTCGCATGTTTGTGTAGACTACCACCTCCACGAAGTGATGTGTATTGTTTTTCATCACACCCTCACAAAGCTAGTTATTATTATTTTTTAAGTAATATATATAAAAATAATTAAATAGTTACATTTTTTTATTATATTATACTACATTACATCATATATTTCTATTTTTTTGAAAAAAATGTTATTGCTCATGCGTGTGTGTGGACTGCCACCTCCACAAAGTGATGTGATTCGCTTTTCATGTATTATTTTCATAACTTGTTTTAAAATATTATTGCTTTTATAAATAATATTATTATATTAGGATTAATTTTTTTTGATATTATGGAACAATTACCCATCCGACAACGGACAACCTTCAAACTTTATTTTTGGATTACGAACCAGACATCCTGAAAAAATATCACATGAACATAAATAATTTTGTAACACTATAAGACTTAGTTACAAATGAAAAAGTAATTAAATAATATAGGAATAAACATGAAGAATGTTCGTTATGAATTAAATAATTAATATATGTTTTTTATTTATTAATTAATATATATACATGGCTAGTATGGATGATGGTATGTTATTTGTCATTAAAAATCTATTATAAATGTTTTATGGTTTTCTTCTATTTTCCATTATATACATATTCATTAAAATATTTATAGTATTCTTTAATATTCTGAAATTTATGTTCAAATACATATTAAATCACGTTTTACATTAAATAGGTATACCAATAAGACTGTTTAATGTTCTCTAAATATGTTATTTTGGACATTTTTTCAAAAGTGTGAATGAAATCCATTTTTAACAAATAAAAAATTAGTTTATTTTCCCACAAAATGGAAATTATTCATTAAGAATATTTCTTTTAAAAATTTTAATTTTTTATTGAATATATTATCTTTTATTTTGTGAAAATGTATCTTTTGAGTGTTTTCAATGAAAATATATTTTTGTCCATATTTAATGTGAAGATCTAATGATATTTTGTATATGTGTTAAACATAATAATTTATGATATATTATGATTTCAATTAAATCATTTATATGTTTTATGTTTTTTTTATCCTTTTAAATTATTTACGATGGATTTTCCACCTAATATTTATCTCCAATTCATTGGTTAATGATTTTTGTCTCTAGGGAATATGTGATTGAACTGACCGAGTATATCATTATATTTATAAGACTTCTTGTATGTGTGATTTTAATATTAATATTAAGAATATTCTAAAGGTACCAATATAAATATTCTATACATGAAAATGATTTTTCATGGAAATAGTTTCTTTTTATAAGCTAATATGATGATTTTATTATTAAATGATAGTCTATGCCCCTTTTAAAACTAAAAGGTATGGTTTTAAGAAAAAACATTTAGGAGTGACCATGTTTTATAATAATCCCACCGAATTATGATTATTTTTTCATATTAATCATTTTATGTTTTATGAAAATATTTTGATAATGAATAATATGTTATGAGTATGAAACTGAATATTTGAGTTCAAAGGTTATTATGTAAAAATGGAAAAAATGTCTTATGGTATTTCTTGATTTTCAAATTTAGTTAATATAATTATTTATTTTTATATCCCTTATTGAGATTTAATGATCATCAAATGTTTTCATATATTTTACACCTAGCATGTGGATTAATAGTAACTTCAGAATGTATTCTATTTATTTTATGGATATTCATATTAAAATAATTGAAATTTTATTGATTGGAACATGAGTTTAAAATTAAAGCATAATATTTTTATGGAAAGTGGATATTAATAAGAATTATAGACATTATATTATAAGGGTTTGATATGTAATTTTTTTTACTATTTCCATAAGAAACTAAACCAAAATAATCCATCAATTCCAGGTAAGTGGAATAATTATAATAAATTAGGCTTGTATGGGTTGTTTAACATATAGGTAATTATAGTAGGAATGAGTCATCTATAATTATGTATAAGTATAGAGGGAGAAAGATTCCATATCTCTTGATTCCTGAAACATAATTGATAGGGCTGGGTATCTATTTTCAATCATTTAATCAATTATTAATAATATAAATAATATTAATAGTCATAAAAATTCTACAAATAGTACTTAAACAACCATAATATCTATAACACACCCAAAACAATCTATTTTTTTAATTTGGGGTCAAAGCCTCTTTATTTGAAGAATATTTTTTGGTAGTGGATACCAATTTCAAAGCCTATATCCTTATAGGTAAATAATATCCAATAATTTTATAACATTTTATTTATCAATTTACACCAACTTTTGCGATGTTCAGAGATAAAAAATCAATGTTTCATGGAATTTACAACAATTTTATTAATATTGGGCATAGTTATTATACCATTAACCAATATTATGTTTCACACTAACTAATTTCAAAAAATGTTTTTAGTTATTATACATAGTTTACACATAATACATATTAACCATTAAACTGCGCGATTCATCAGAAATTCATTTTTTAAAATAATATAACATTTATTGTATTTATTCACAAAAAATTTATAATGTCACAATTTTCTCAATCATTTAATTTTCTCCCTTCAATATTCATTCTGAATATAAATCAACGAATTACATGATTTTTCATCCATATCACTTATTTTTATTTAACATGTAATATTTTTTTAATGGAATTATACTTTATGTGATCCTCATAAAAAGGTGTTTTGACTAAATCCTTTAATTTAATAAACAATAATGAATTATGAGAAATAATAAAATAGCTTATGCATTCCACTGATCCATCACCCATACCATAATAAAATTATCCAATTTGAATGTAATAAATGGAATAAATCCCTAAAATAACAATATGCTACATGGATATTCCCCATAACGTAGTAATCTATAAGGCAACATAGGTCCCTCATTCAGCCCTAGTTTTAAAATTCACAAAATTCACATCATTAGACTCAATGTTTTATCTTTAAATCGCCATTTAAAAATATTATCCATGTGGTATATGAGACATAGAATCAAGAATAATAATCATTGTTTCACATAAAAAATTAAATATGAACTCCCAATTATTTTATTATATATCATATAGATATTCCAATAATTATCATACTATAACTCCACATTAAATTTTGGAGGACTTAATTTTCATAAACAGAGGAACCCTTAGAGAGTGTTAAACCAAGGTGATATATACTTTGAAACATTTACTTTTATTGATGGGTTTCACTTTTATGATCATGTTTCTATATTAGCAATGACCTTGTTAAAACATTCAGTTAGATATTTCACACTCATTGTCATATATTGATAAACTAATTTACTAAAAATTAAATCAATCAATGTTTAAATAGGTTTTATTTGGTTCCCTGCTAAGTGATAATCAAATTATCATATATAGACTTGTTTTCAAAATACTTGAGAGGTAATACTGAGCACTATAATTATTAAAAATGATAAATAAATCCAAACTTATGATCCAAAGGGAACTCAATATACATCCACATTAATCACTACATTGATGGAGGTATTAAAAAATTTATAGAAGTGTGGGTCTCAACATGATTTTTTTGTAAATCATCTTGTGCCTTACTCTAGTTCTGATTCTCCTTTTAACTCATCTTATTTGGTCCTTATATAAGGCTTGATTAGGACAACTCCTTAATATAAGGGTGTTTTATCATTCTTCTTTAGATCATGATAGAAGATAAATTTGTGTATATAATAAAAAATCCATACTAGAGTTATCCTATTTCATTCTTCCTCATCATCTTGATATTGAAGTAATGCTCTCATTCCTCTGATCCTTTTGCACATGTACTCAACCTAATATTATTTGTTGTTTTAGTCTATGGATCAACACATTCTTCTTATATTATCTTGATATTTAAGGGTAGTCATCTCTTCTTATTTATTTATCTAATAACAATTTTTTTAAATTTAATAATCTTATCCCATTTTTTCACTAGTTCTCAAATATTCCTATAATATTCAAGTGGTAAAACATTTACATATTTTTAATATAGAGTCCCATTGAAATATCAATATTGAAATCTCTCCAAATTAGTTTTCTAAAAATAGTTGTAAGAAAACATGATATTCTGTATCTGGATTTTTTATAATTTATATTTTTTTCTTGTATATATAAATTTAAAAATATTATGTTTGGAAACTCATGTGAAAATAACATCATTAAATATCATCTAAAATTATTCACATTATCATTGGTCATACCCAAATCATAAGACTATAAAATCCCATAAAACTCATAGCATTATAATTATAGTTTGATTAAAATGTAAATTATAAATTAGAATTGAAAACATATTCCGTAGAACATAGAATGATATGTAACCATAAAAAATTCACATAGATATTAATGGTGTGACCTCATTTCTAGTAGCAGGATTTCAAATCCTTTTTATCATTTTAATCTTCCATGGTGAGAAACATAATGGATTCAGATACTCATAAGAGTAGTGATCCTTATAGTATATCATTTGGGAACCTTATAAACTATTTCACAGAACCTTACATGGTTGTGTGATAATACAACAATAAATTTTGATCAACTATATGAATCCACCCAATAAATATGACAAAGTTAAATCGTAATATGGGAAGTTATTAACAATATGATAACCACTGATCAACCATAAAAAGTTTCACTATTAAAACAGGTTAACTTTATCCACCATCAATATGGATTTTTTGTATCCTTATCAATTTAGTTGTTATAAATTTCAACCAACCTTATGATAAGTTATGGTAACATTAAAAAATATATAAATTTTTCAATTTCCATTATCTAATTCATCTTTTAACACAAAATCCATAAAATAAAAGTTGTTGATAAACTATTTATATGTATTTAACCCCATCGAACCATCAAAACCTCTATCATTCCATGTATTTCATTCATGGTGTTGTTTATACAATGTATAATCGTCTTTACTACTTTTAACTAATCATGTGGTTTTTGAAGACAATTTATAGACTTTGATTAAACAGAACAGACTCTATTTTATATCATGTTGAGGTTATGTGATTTTTTTTAATGTAAAACATAGAACTGTGAGTTACGAAGAGGTATATGATGACCCAAGAAATCATCAATTAAATTGAATCTATATGGTTCTTCACAAAATAATTTTCCCACTTTTCTTGAGTCCCATATCAATATTCAACTCTGGATGTAACTCATTTACTACCTAATCTAGTTAAAAGACTTATAGTGATTTCTAATGGTACATCCCTATACCATATCCACATATTCATTTAGTTATTATCACTACCCTATGGTGGATCTCACTACCCTCATGCTAGTGATGAATTATTATATCTTTTTACCCTCATCAAATTACTAGTCTAGAAATAGATTATCCTTTAAAATACCTTACGACATCCAATCATAGCTCACATAGATGTTTAAAGTGATCATACCTTTTTTTATTGTTCTTTATTATGTCTTTTCAAGACATCATGAGTTGTTTGGACTTATCCAATTTTATTTTCATCTTAAAAAAATACATTCAACCGAAAATATCCCAAAACAATTACAAACTCTTTCATGCATTGTAATATATTAATATGATTATTCATACATCTTGATTCCCTCTTTACATTAATTAATTCATCATATCCCCATCCTAATTCTATGATTCTTGATTAATGATTTTTTTGAAAACAATAGTTTTATATAGACACCAAATTCATAGAAACAGTTGTTATTAATTTCATAAATCCAAATTATTCATTCCAATGACTTCCAAAACATCAAATATATTATCAAAAAATTGCAACATCTGACCTCATTATTAATACATTTCCCCCATTTATATTTTTTGTACAATATCCCTAGAAGATAATTATTCAATTTTTACCTCCAAAAGTCCATCAAACCCAATATGGATTTTATGTGTGTCCACTTATTTCTTCAACTTTGAAAATAATATATAAAGGGCCTTGTCACTTCAAGACTAAGCTTCATGTGTTACTGTTTTATAGTTATAAATTACATGGAGAATACACCATCTGTTTTACTCCCCATACCTCATGTAATACAAATCTATATCATTTTGAATTATGATTTATCCCATTATTTTAAGATAATAAATGTTTAATATCATTATGTTTTCATCAACATATTCAATCGTCAATGGTCTCTAAAAAATTATTTATTAGCCTCTCAAATTCCATTACACATTATTAATACATATTATCTGAAATTATTACTCAAATACTTGCATAACCTATAAATTTATATTTTTGTATATGCCAAGTCCATAAATTTTCACTTTTCATTATATCAAACACTTGTAACATAGAATGCTACATATTTAATTGAATCATTTTATTATCCATAGAAACTCTAAAAATGTTAAAATATCCTTTATATAAAAAATATTATTAGTAAATATGTCACATACAATTTTTCTCAATAAAATAACCTATAATATTACCAAGTCATATATTGGTGTAAGATAGACGAGTTTATACAAAAAAATTGAATCTTTCATTATTTCAAAATGATTTCTAAAAACACAACTGGATTGATCCTTTTAGGATTTTCAAATAATCCTTCCTATGATCTCTCACTCAATTAGAAAAACCATTATCACATGAAAAATAAAATATTATGTGGGTGAGATTAACCTCTTATTTAATCAATTCATACCAATTGGAAATAGTATACAAATGACACCATGTATACTCCATGGTATTATATTATTCACATGGATCCCTATATATGGATGTTTCATATCATCATTTATTTTATTTTTTAAAAATAAAAATTGTGTAATACATTGTAGAATATATAAAAATTAATAAAATCAATAATCGAACATACTCCTACTCTAAACCTATTTTTAAATTCTCAATTGTTTTATTTTAGTAAATAAATTGATTGATTCACATGTTGTAATTAATTTTCAACATGTTACCATTTATTTTTTATGTTTAGATTTGAAATAATTTTTAATTCCAATTGAGTTTTCTCTTTATGATATTCGTGATTCATCAAGACACATTATTTCAGTAAGAAACATTCAAATAATTTTTTTAAATGTAGTTTCTTATAACAAATTGTTGAGTTCGGATCATATGTGGAACCTTTAAATTTGCCTAATATATAATAATACATGAAATAATTATGGCTCAAATTATTACATGCATTTTCTAGCATTAATCAGATCATTATTTACCATATTTAACAATAACGATCTCATAAATTCCAACCAATGGATTCTATACCCACTGAATTATACACAACATTGAACAGTTTTTATAATCATTTAATAAATAGATAGAGTGGTACCATCATTAGTTATTAAGTATTGAAATGTGATTTTTCTCGAAAATCCAATCATTTTATTATAATCTTATCATAGGCATTTCTATAAATTACATAACATGGAAAAAATTTCCAAATTTCATGAATTTCATTTTTTATAAAGTTCAATATTATTTTCCATAACAAGAACAATCTAAATAGTTCAAGTATATATCACTAATACCTCATTTTTTATATTCATGCTTCTACCTATATTATAGTATATCCCCAGCTGTTTTCCATTGATGATTTTTTGTGGTATGAATGAAACCATATAATCATATCACTTTATTATCTTCTGTGACTATCATGAGTCTCAATTTAGTTATATTTTTAATTGAAAACCCACTCATTGAAACATCACTACTCTTTTGATTTATGGAAACATTATCCATTTCTATTTAATGTGATGTTTCTTCTTTTAAATTCTCCTTGTTATTTATGATAGTATAACCATTATTCCTTTTTTCTCTTAAATATTGAGAAATTGTCTTCCAGACAATTTTTTTTACATACATGAATTTGTGCATGAAACACCCTCTAGTGTTTTCCAATAGTACAACTTTTCAAGATAATGAATATTATTTCTATCGAGTCCAATGGTTTTATATTCTTATTTTATTTACAAGATATATATTGTTCATAGACTATTGGAGATATTTCTAACATCTAATTATGATTTCATAATTCTTCATTATCTAGCACATTCAATCAATTTTTAGATGAAATAGATTTATCATCCTTATGCTATTATATCATTCTTTTCACAACATTTAGGAATCAGATCATAAAATTTTTTATACTATTGTTATTATAAGAGTTTATTATATGATCTAGTTAAAAAATATAACATCATTCAATAAAATCACACCCAATATGTCGTATTGTGGGTAGAATATGGTTCTATCAAGTTTTCATTCTTTTTTTAACCTTCTATATTCTAAACACATAGTTGTAACATGTCAATATCATCCAATAAAATAACATTGGAATTCAAACAATTCATGAGACACATTAATATTTGTTGAAGTAGTTTTTTATAATACATTAACAAAATATAAATATGTTTACTTGTTTTTTTAGATTATATATTAATGTTGGAACTGTTAATATTTTACATCTTCTCCATAATATGAAGCTCAACCACAATGTTCTAAATCCATATATAATTCTCCATATATTGGATATCCAATTTTTTATTTGATAATAACATTATTTCGTTGAAACTTTTATCTAAAATTAATAAATATATTAAACATAAATCATTGATTCATCATGGAGTATCTCTATTTCCATACTCATATTTATCGTAGAAAGGTTTTATGAAATTATAGAACTTTATTCAATAATTTTCTTGTAAATAATTTTCATGGTTTTCATTGAATCAATTAGTAACTTATTAAATTCCATGTTATCATCCTATAGATACACTAATTACATATAGTTTTTTAATTCATCCTTCAAAAACTAAACCTTATTTTTCATATACCTAATTTTAATTTTTTATTGAACCGACCAACATAGAATTTACCACATGATGTGGTTGTCTCATCTTCAAACAATTTAGGTGATGTGTATCCTATATTTATCATATTAATAGGAAAGTATATTGTATTTTTATATCAATATGTATATTGATAATATTTATAAGTCACCTCGTTCGAAACACTCAACTAATTTCCTATATTCTTCTTTATATTCTTCTTTAACTAGCTTCACACCTATTTTTTGAAATATTTTTATTAAATTTTGGTAAACGAAACATGGTTCACATATTTCAAGATAGATTATTTCTCAGACACCTCTTACAACTTCACCCATCAATTCATAGAATACTTGATATGGGATATCTTTTTATATAAAACTTATTCCAAAACAACCTTTAAGAACCTCCTTGAATAAGAATCATTATCAAATTTTTTTATTCTATTCCAAAAAATATTCAATATTTAATTTTCGAAATAATCCTATTTAATAAAAAATGATAAGGGATTCCAATATATGTTAAATTAACAAACAAATTTATTATTAAAAATAGATTATTGGTTTACACTAAATATAAGTACCATATTTATTATTCCATATCTTGAATTAACGTCAAATATTTATTAAAAAAATATGCCATGTTGAATATATAATAGAACTAATATGCACTGATATGACTTCTTGGAACTAGATACATCATAGGAGGGTCGAATTTGGGTGATGATAAATTTAAAATTATTTATTTTAGTAAATATTTTCCCCTTTTAGAATTGTTTTCTCTTGTTATAAGGAACCATGTTCAACCATATAGATATTTCATTCCATAGTCATTCTCACTGAATGTGAAAATTATGTGTTATAATGTAATGAAGATAAGGGATGTCCGGATTTTACAAAGGACAACACTAAGAGATAATCCAAGGAAAATTATCTAAAATTGTAACAAAAATATAGAGGGGTAATACAACATGGTACATACATAATAAATATTCATATAAATCATATTTATGATATTAGGGAAACTTCATATCATTCTGATATACTAACATGTTTTGTGATGGTTGTAAATTGTATATAGATGGGGTGGAATCTCGATGATAAGTGTTTAAATAATCTCACACCATCACTATAGTATTGATTATCTTTTGATCTCCTAGTATGATACCCCTTCAACAAAGATAGATGATAAAAACTCCACAATGTGTGGGTTTAATAAATGTCATCATCCAATCATCGAAACAAAATAACATTTTCACATTAGGATAATTATACACTATAATTATTTTATTACTTTATTCCCAAAAATTCAAATATAGTAGAAATTTTTATTCTTATATGATCCTTCTTTATATATTCTCCACCTTATATAATCACTGGTAGTATTTTGGGGATTTAGTCTTTCATCTTCTTCTTTAATCCATATGTAGCAGTATATTTATCTCACTTAATTTCATCATCTACTCATAGGTATTTTTCTTAATTTAAATAGTCTCTATAATTTTATTCTTATCATATTAAATACACTCAAAATACGTAAGCTTGATATTCATGCTATATTTGGAATATGGGGACTTCATGAAATATCACTCTCCAGATCTCCCCCATTTATTTTCCAAAGAATCTAGATCAACCTACTTTATATTATCAATACGAAAAAATATTCCACAAATATAATTTTATATATAGAACATGATAATTTCATCATTTTGTGTATAAAAACACCCAGAGAAATAACACTGAGAAATATCCTATTTAATTATTATCATTTATAATGATCCCATATAATACTGAATTTCTATAAATTCTACAAAATCTAAATCTCAATAATTAATGTTTGACTATAATATCAGTTATAAATTATATTTTATTATATTCATTATAAACCACACATCCTTATATAATTGGAATTCCGGAATTTAGATACTCAAAGCACAAACTCTCTTATTATAGTTTCATTTCAAAACCCTATCATATTTTGTATCTATTAGTGTGAGAAACATGGTTGCTTCTAATATTTATAACGGTTGTGAACCATATGAAATTTCACTGGTAAAACATACAAACACTTCTAAAAAATTCAACAATGATGAGTGATCAATGTTATAATAACCACTGATCATCCTTAATATATAGACAAAAAATATTATGAAGTTTAACCATATGAAGTTCAACTATATGATGATCACTTATCACCCTTATGATAACTATCATGTAATCTTATTATGTTTCATTAGTGAACCATATAAACCTTGTATTCTACACATATAAAGTATATATAACATTATTATAATTATCCTTACAATGTTCAACATACCATATGAAGATTTATTTCATATTTCGGGAATATATATACATTTTAAAAAAATCATAAACAACAACCACAAATTCTAAAATCTAATCGAACTATTTTGGTTAAAACATATTCTACGGAGTAGAATCCTTAAAACCTATAACACCATTATCAATCCTCATTCATCATTCATGATGTGGTATTATAGTATGTATTATCATATAACTCCACCTAGATGATTATGCAGTTGTCATTGATGAAATGTAGACTTTGGTGGTGTGGTGTGAGATCTTCATGATCTCACATGGTGGTAGGGTTGACTATTACATAGACAAAAGAAACAGTAGTATATCTGTGGTATAAAATGACCCAATATGGTTTTTTCATTTAATATTTTTCCCGTTATAAAGTATAAAGTGTGCGTATTTTTTTTATCTTATCAATATTTTTTAAATCATGATTAAAATTATTCATTTCCCAAGATACTATAATATTTTACATTAAATTATCATTGTACCTCATAATACCAAGACCATTAGATCTATCACTACATAGTGTTACTGTGTGTTGCCTCTCACCATAATCATGTTAGCATATACATATTCAGTATCTATTCTCTTAATTAACTACCTAGGATAGATGTAGTTGAGCTTTGACACTACCTCAAGGGGGAATTACCTTTATTATATTGATAGATAATGCTGAAAACATTTGGTCATTATTCTTCTTCATGCATTTTTTCAAACTTCATGAGTAGTTCGAACACAGTAAAATTCTTTAAATTATTATCATAAAAAATCCATAACTATTATAAAACCAATTCAAGACATATTAATTCTTTGTAATCACCTTCTGATGTTTATAATATATCTGGTGTAACTCTTAACATGAATGATTTAATCATATCACCATCCACACTCAAATATTGATGATTCTATCCTTTTATTGGACACTCCAATCATCTATATAACCAACTCTATATAAATCAATGTTATTTGTCATATACATCAAGATAAGTCACTGATGTTAATTCCGCTACATTAATATATACTTTAATACAATTTAAACTCTTATTCTTTTTTAACATAATGGATTAATTTTTGTCTCTAAAAATTTCATCCACTCACATACCTATTATCTATGGGAATAACCTATATTGTTACCTTATATATGATATGTTATAATGATAAAATTGATTATAAAATAGAAAATTATGTTCTGTTAATGTTAAATTAATAATTTAATATTACCTTAAGAACACTCAATAATTTATGTCACATAACTGAAATCTTGATGTTTTAAAATAAAATTGTTAGTTTGTTTGTTTTCCCTTAAATACAAGAACCAAACAGTCATAGTCCTCACTCGATATCATAGTATATATTGATGTGGTGTTTATATTCCCTCATATGCTTAACTAGTGATAGTGGAGACTAATCTATTTGATTATTTTCCATCACATGCATAGAGAATCTCTCTCATAGGTTACTAAGTGGTGGCATTCACTCTCTACCTCATAGTTTTTTCATCTGAATTATTATAATTTTTCTTCACAAGAATTTTAATATCCATCACGTGTTTAAAATTTAAAAATATAAAATTATCTCAAATGTAATTTCATGGAAGTAGGTTTGTTTTCTTAAGCATTGGATTAAATTTTTTCGGGGGTAGCATTAGTGGATTACAGTTAGTGTATGATTTTTAAAAACTATATAACAAATTCTACAATGCAATTATCACATTTGTTCAACTATACAAGGTTATTGTGCATAATTTATATACCATGAAATATATATTGAAATGTTAATGTTTAATTTTTCAATCCCTACATTCTTATTAAATACTTTCATCTAATGTTACCATTTCATATATAAATATCTTCAATGTAAAAGATTCTTAGTTGAGGTCCATTTAACATAATTAAGACCGTAAACATCTCTAAAACCATTAAAATTGTAATCATACATATCTTCGGTAAGATAAAACATATGAAATCAATTTACACCAATAATAATTTGATTCCCCAAATAATTATACAATTACATTAATAACTCAATATAATATCACTAGTAAAATACTAACATTATTAGTTTACAACCAATTCTCAAAAAACTATAAATTAATAACTTTAATAATTTATTTTACACATACCCTTTGATTGTTATCAAAATATATTTCTTATAAGGAATATAAATTACCTATAACTCTTAACATACAATCCAATATTTCATAATAATAATTTATTAAAATTTATACAAATTCAAACACAACTTTAAACAAAAAAACCATATAATTCCAATTATATATTGCCCAACCTATAAAATTCACACATTTACTAGACATTATTCTTCACATGAGTAATAGTTGTCATAAATCCAATAATTTTTTGGTTTCTTAATTGGTCTTCATCACATGACTAAAACACACCTAATTAATTCATATATAAAAAATTCAAACTATTTTTGTTACCGATCCAAACAATATCTAATTCACCCTAAAGTCAAAATTACATCATATATTTTGTGTGTATATTTGTCTAAAATTAGTCACATATATTCCATATAGGAAAATTAAATTATTTTACATTTTTTTTGTTGATTATTGGATAATATATATACATATATACACAACTTAATTACTTTCCATTGGCTGATTAAATGAATCTTTTATTATAAAATATGAATTCAAGTAAATTAGTTATTTGGAAATATATGATATAAAACATAGGATGAAAATTATAATTTCACTATAATAGAATATTTAAGATTAAATATGATTATATTTAAAAATATTATTAATATTATAATAAAATAATGAGAACTAGTAAATATATTGACTGTAAGTTGGAAATATTATGGATCACAGTTTCTCAAATATTCAATAATTGTAAAAATCACCACAATAAGAAAGAGAAACATCAGAAAAACTATTCAAATTTGGAATTATTTTATTGTAAAGCTAGAGGGAAAACTACTAAGTAAAATTTTATGGATTATATGGGTCTATATTCGATATAAATATGTAATATGACCAATATAATGGGTATTAAGTCATTTTATGTATAGTTACTCGAATTTTAACTTGGTCATTCTAATTGTTAATTGATTTGTAATGTAAAATATTAAAATGACTATATAAGTTAGGAAGCAAAAATATATAGATATCAATTTATCATAAATTAATATTTAGGGTAATAAATATTTGTCTAATTTTTCTAACTCAAATTGATTAATTAATTTTGGTAATACCTTTAGTATTATTTATTATACATTTTTATTTTATATTATACTAAATTGATTGAACATATTTAATGTTATATTTTTATAAAATGGATTACGAATTTTGAATCATCAAGTCATCATTAATCCAGAATGAATTTCATGATTTTTTTAAAATTATTAAATTTTTTGGTGAATATTAAAATATAATATGTTATATATATAATTTTCTTGAAATAAAAACTATGCATAATAATTTACTTTTATAATTTTGTAAAAATTCCAGGAAATGTTTCCTCAAATGTAAACGAGATATTTAAAATATTATTATCTTTAATCCTTCTTTTGGTATAAAAAATTAACCAATTTATAGTTTATTTGGATATAATAAAAATATACTCTTTGATTCAAGAAAACTCTATCAATTGAAAAATCCAAAATATTACACCTATATTTGGAAAGGGAAACTTGGAATTCTTTGAATAACACATGCACATATGCATGAAACCACTGAAGGGTGGAATCACATCCACATAGAGTTCTCAAGGATGAATGTGTTAGTGTATTTGTCCAATAAAACTATAGAAATACATTTCACTAACCGAGGGATCCAATTTAAGGAATTTCCAATCAGTATCCTATCACTAACTTGAAAACTATCATACAACCACAGTTTAATCTCATAAAAAATTTTATACCTACTCTTCACTGTGAAGAAACGTTGGTGATTACCACCATGCTACCATGAAACCTATTTAATGACAACTTAGAACCATCATAACCTATTATCTAAATAATCAAAATGTGAGTTGAAACCATCACAAGAAACACCAATAATTGAAAAAATATGGAAGAAAGAAACATCACCAACATGAACCAAATAACATTAAAATGACATTCCATCAAACATAAAAAATAATTATCCCAAAAAATCTACTATAACACCATTATTGTGGGGATTTAATGACCACTATTGAATTATAGTTTTAGGAAATTATTAATATGTGATATAAAGACCTATCAAGTATTATTCATTTATAAAAATGACACATATTATATAAGATCCATACTTTGTGTCATCCCATTCAACAAATCTATGAATGATGGAGAACACGAAGGAAAAATGTATCAATAATGAATTATAATGTTAATCAACCAAATACCCACTAATAATACAAGAAAATAAACTATCATAACGAAATAAAATCATAGATAATAGTAATGAAATTAATAAGGTATCTTCCACCATACACATCCAGTAGTACAATCCCATTAAATCAAGGGTACCACCATTCATAAAAAAATATAGTTTCTTGTGTGGTTGTTTCAGAAAAAAGTGAAGAGAAGGAATACTAGTAGAATGTTTAATTCAAGTAGAATAGAAACCCACCCATTCATTGTGGCATTATCTAAGTCTACACTTACAAACTCATCCATCTTATCTATACTAAATAAACCATATATACCATTATGATTACAATGTATGGGGTTAATAATAGTGTATTGACATAAATAGGGATATAATAGAATCCAAAAAAGATCTCAAAAGTGGGAACAAAAGAACCAATCATAAACATAATTAAGGATATGGATCAAAAGATAAATATAGTGTAATAATAAACCATGTATTAAAATCCATGTGGAAAATAGTTGAACATATAAAAGAATAAGCATGATGATAGTTCAAATATAATGCCATGGATTGGAAATTAAGGAAACTATATTCGTAAAAGTGATGATAACATGGAAGAGAAGAGATAAATGAGAATGGGCATCGATCAAGAGTGAATAAATCGCAATCGTGAAAGAGTTATTTTGAATTTTAGTACCATACATAAAAAATAATAATATGAATAAATGAGTTTATAAATTAGGATTTAAAAATATTGTAACATTGAAATATTATTTAAAAACATCATGATTTATGTCATGAATGGTTGTGATAAGTTGTGCGATGTAAAAAATTACATTTTCAAAATGAATACCACTATTTATTGCCCTGGTAAAAATATTATCATATATATTCATTCTTTTAACTCATTATATATGTCCCTACTATATATAAATACCCATTATCAATCCTATTTTGAATCCACCATAAAAAAGATCCATACACTCTAACTCATTTGATGTCACACCGTATGAGAAACCTTTATTTCATGAAGATTTTATAGTTTCTGCATTTCATATGTGTCCATGATGTCTGGGACATAGAAATGGTTGAGTCTACAATGAATATGTAACATCACTATTTCCGGAACATTATTATGGGGCATGCGTCTTCTCTGAGCACACACGTCTGTTGGCCTGCATTCTTACATTTCAAAGGAAGAAGGAATTCATCACCTCTATGGAGATGTTTAATCTTTCATAGAAATGATATGATGGGTTTTTAGTCCATCCTTATGTGGGTTACTCCTTGTAATTATCATCCTAGTATGGGTCTCCATTAATGATTAAGAAATTGTTTGTTATACTCTACCCAATTCCATATCTTCTTGGACCCTAGTTAAATAAACTGCTTCTATAAAGACATTCTAAATGGTCATGTCAAGGAAGAATCCTTTAGTCTGGGAATTAGTCATTTTGGGCATCACTAGCATGTGTGGACATTGGAACATCGGTACACCCAAATTTTTTATATTAGAGGGTTTCTTGAAGGTGAAGATTCTTGATTAATCACATGTCAAATGTGTGGAATCTTATTCCAGAGGAATGTCTCCACATTTTTCCTAATAGTACAATGTTCAACAGGGGTTATTCCATGAGTTTAACATCTTAAGGAGATAGATCAAACTATAAAAAACACCATAAATAGTGGATCATAAGGGTACATCCCTATGACAGATCATATGGAATGTTTATCGGATGCATAGATTAGAATTCCTATTGAGGATGGACCTGGAATGTTGTGTCCCAAAAAAGAATTATTTCACACTTTGAAGGTTGATCAGAACACCACAATGGGGAGGATCAAATAATGGTGGGCCCCAAAAAATGGGACACCAAGGTTTCCATGTGTCTGGGATTGAGACTTAGGAGGATTCCTACATACACTATATAGAATATATGGATTAAAACCCACACATTTTACATGGTTGATTCAAGGATTACACATGGTTACTTACATTGTTACTGCTATGAGTATTAGAGAAATGGATGTCATGACATCTCCAAGACATGGAGTCCATGGTATGAATCTGGATGGATGATGGATGTGGCATCGATTTGATGAGTAAAGATGAAATGGGACTGATGAGGTGATGATGTTATTGGGATTGAATATTATATAGTCTTCTTAAATATCCAAGTGGTTGGGAATCAAATTTAATGTAATTAGGTGGAGTGATGATACAACTGAGAAGGCGGCCCATGAGAATGGAGCCATGGATTGGAACCCAAAGGACATATGACCTCTAGGTTGGTGAATGATCTTCTCGAGACACAAACGCACAAGGGGGAGACCATAAGGGGAATGGATAATGGGATTGAAACTTTTAAGAGGATTCTTGTGTACCTAAAGGGATCAAAGTCCATATAAGTCATGAATGGGGCATGGAAACAGGGTATACAGTAATTAAAACAACCTAATGGAACGATATGGATTACTCATGGTTAGCGGCCCATCATAGGAGGGACAATATAGGTTGGAAGAGTACGGATGGAGTGTGGATAATATGCATGGTTAGTATCATGGATGGATGGATAATAACACCGTAGGTAGGTGTACATGGGTGATGCATCCCAAAAAAGGAAAATTATAAAATTAGATTGGTAAATCCCTACAGGGGAAAACCAAATTCCTATTTATTGGGATTGATCCTCATGGAGGTGTCCAATATACATGAAAGGGATAAATAAACATGTAGTTAGGATGAAGCATATAGTTTAACCACACGTAGTATGAATGTGAACTAAAGTGAAATGCATAGAACAATTGGATTTGGGGGAGTGATGGGGCTTTAACATCATATAAGCTTCCTACATACCATGTTTAGAAGATAGTGGTCAAATTCCTTATAGTTTGGAGGTTTCTATAGTTTAACATCATGTGGGATGAGGGACATGTGACTTATGCATGGTTACTGGACCATCGCATGAGGGACACTCTTGGATGGAAGAGTATAGATGGATTGCATGGATTATACATAGTTAGAATCCATGATGGATGGTTCAGAACACCATAGGGGTTAGACCAAGGAGATGCATCCCAAAAAGGGAATGTATTCATCAGAATGGGACCTCCCATGGAGGGAGCACTAATTCTACCATTTTTTGGGATTGAGCCTCATGTAGGCATCCCACATACCTGAAAGGGATCAAAACTGATTTAGTTTAGAAGGGGCATATAGTTTAACATCATGGGGTATTATGGTGAACCAACATGGAATGCATCAAATAGTTGGATTATGTTAAGTGAGGGGAATGAATCATATAGAGTTTTTATAAATACCTTGATTAGAATACCAAGATCAAATTCCACGTTGTTCACAAGTGCATAAAATTTAACTACATGATATATGAGGGGGATGGTACTTATGCATTTTTGGTGGCCTAATGAAGATTTCATGGTTTCTACATACTCTAATCCCATGTGAGTAATGCTCTCTTTGAAAAGCTAGAGGTTACAGAAGACCTGATGATCATGTTAGATAATGTGTGTCCTTGAGTGGTGTGGTGAGGCTTATGCATGGCTATCAACCCATGGAGACATATATTGGGACTTAAATTAGGAGGTAATCTTGAGGAGTATTTCCCGATAAAATAGAAGTATATGGATACATGTACAGGGAACACACTATTAATTTGTGTCGAGGCCTATATGGAAACTGCCTAAGGCAGAAAAGAGGGGGATTCATGAAGAATAAGGTCGTGCAAAATGAGACTTTATAAATCTCTTGTTCATCAAAAAGTGGGGTACCTTAAAAATTTAAGGAACTTCACGAATCATGACGAAAAGGGGACCCGTGATGGGAGGATCATTGTGATGTATAGTGACTCAACCAAGGCAAGGAGTCAACATCTGATTTGAGGGTGCATCGTGAAGGCTGAATTCTCTACGAAGTATAGAGTTCCCAAAATGCACGATTACATTCAATATTGTCATAGGTATTTGTGAAGGGCTCCAAAGATAATGTGATGGGAAATCATAATGATGATAAAAGTTCTTCACAATTCTCAAATACCATGGGTGTGACATTATCTGGCTTGCCAGCAGTGAAGAGGGAGCTTCTCAGAACAAGAGTTCAGGAGGATTATTTTTTGTGTAGAGATTGTTTTGAATTGGTTTGAGGCACATATTTATATGAATCGAGTATCGTGATGCATGTAAGGCATGTTGTAAAAGAAAATGGACTTTCATGATCATAGGTGGAACAGTTAGACTCACATAGGCATATTTCACTCTATTTATAGTGATAAGGGGATTACAAATATATCTTGTAAAAGAAGGTCCCTTTGGTCATTTCTGTTACTTGTGAGGGTCAAATGTTGTCCCAAATGGTTGTTGTTTTCCTCAATCCATCATATGAATAGATTTTTCCACTGAAAAATGTCTCCCCTAAGAATGGGAGATGAAAATAAAAGAGATCATATCATGAGGGTAGATCACCAAAAACATGTGTATTGCAATGTTGTTTCTTGATGACGGAAGGTGGAGTGTAGTTTGAGATCACCATGATGCTTGGGGAATCCTAAGGCAGTATAAAACTCATGAGATTCTGCCTATAAATTCGACATAGGGGTACCCTTGTCTCTTCATTATATCTATTTAAAATTGTTCTAGAGCTCTAGAATCTCAAAGCTCTATCATGCATTGTGAACGCTCTATGCGCACCGGGTTCCTTAGATTGGTGCTCTGGGAATTCTACTTAGTAAACCATTGCACTGAAATCCCTTGTTTCTCTATGACGTGCAATGAGTTCTTAAGACCTCTATGATCATGTGATCCTCAGTAGTTCTTCATGAATATAATTCAAAAATATAGAATAAAAAAAATTAAATGTCTCATAAAATTTGCCCAACCAAGGGGATTCTTGGGAAGTCCTTGAAGATGCTTCTTAAATGGAGGTCATGATGAATAATGCCCAGCTCACAGAATGTGTGTAAATACATTCTGACCATGATTCCTTGGTGAATCTGATGATGTAAGGGGAAAAGGATTACCATCTCAACAAGTGTTTTTCATTGTATGGGTTTGATTTTCGTGATGATTCTTTTATCCTTAAAGAAATTATGGATGAACAGTCTTGTTGTATCAAGGGTATACCATGTCAATATTAGTTGTTGAAAAATATTGATGGCCTTTACTGGAATGACCATATGACTATCACCACTAACTACCATTATAATCATGTTAATGATGTTGATAGTAAATCATTTCAACCAAAATAATCAAAATTGTAATATCACTCCATTCTCAAGGCCAAATAAAGGAACCTGGGGAAAGGGAGGACCGAAAATTGGTACCTATGCCAGAGTGGAAATGTCATGGTGGAATGGGCCTAAGACTAATATGTGTGCACATTATGTGATGAATTATAAGAAGATATGAGGTTGGTATTCTTTTGTGAGGATGTGTGGGATTCCAAATTCCACATCTACCAATTGTAATACATAATGATAGATTGACAGAGTTGGTGGTGGTCGGGGACCAACACATTACATTTCCACCACGGGAAGTTTGGCATCAGCCTCTAAGACCTAGACCATATTTCAGGGGTTCCAATTCTAGGGCAATGTATGATGAATTAATCCACATAGAGAATTAAATTTAGTATCCATAGTAGATTCCTTGGATGGTGATGATGCTAATGGACATTGGTTTCAGGTGAATATAAATATTCCTAAAGGGACCTTCACTTTCTGTAATTATTTGTAAATTTCTTGAATTACCCCAATAGAATCATTCTAATGAAGAAGAGGCACTCATGAGTCTACCGACAAGGCCCCCTATCAATCCAAGATGAGATTACTGTAGTAGGGATAGTTCTTACTAGTTAATCCTGGAAGATAGCCAAAGGAATCTGTGTGGGTACATTGTTAACACTAACCATAAATTGATTGTCCAGTTGGCTGGGTTCATCTCGACATTCATTTTCAAATGGATGTTCCCAGCTAGGGATTCAAATATGGGTGAGTATCTGAGAACATATATTGTAAAGACTATGTTGGTGATAGAGAAGTGCATCATCCTAGATGTTCTCGTGTTAGAAAAGGTGTGTAAGTAGATTTAATGCATCATTGAGGGGTTGAATCCACAACATGTATGCATGACATTCCTTTTTTCTATATGGATAGATTATATATAAAAATGACAGAATATGAATATCTGAACCCCATTTCACCCAATGAGTCAGAATTTTGGCTAGATATTCAAAATGAAAAAGGAAATTTCCCTAACAATATAAATTCACTGGTGGTGCAGAAAAAGTGTGCAGGGCAGATGAATTCAATTTTTACATGTACCCATTACCAATAAATGTTTTCACTGATTGTGGAAGGGGAACCATGGAGCACTGATCATATCTTCCATCATTCCGAGGTGGAGTTATAGTGGTGTGAGTATATCTTGAGAATATTTGTGATCCATATACAATGCATCATTTCACAAAGTAGTTCTAGTGAAAATATAGGCTAACCCCTAAATTTTACCTAGGGGTACTCCATGAGAATAACTCATCTGTGATGAAGATTCAATGGCTCATGTTCATAAGGGAAGAATGGAAAATGTGGAATAGAATACCTCTATCTACCATTTCTTATTGTCTAGTATAGGGGAATGTAAAAATATAGGAGGTAGTTTACCTAGGAGAGATGATTAAGTAATGGACTACTAGAGATGATGACGGGGAGCCTCACTAACATCGAGGATGGGTTAGAACAATGGTATTAGCATATCGTAGTGGTAGGGTGGATGCACATCGTGGTGTCAGAGTTGTAGTAGTGGTATGTCCAATAATTCATTGGCTAACATTGGTCATAAAAGAAAGAGGAGTGGTAGAATTAGATCTAGTGGATCCTATTGGGAAGAACCATGATAAAAAGATACCATCTATTGGGTTCCACAAAATACATGTCCAAGCTCCTAGGAAGAGACTTCACTATGTGGATACACCCAATGATTTTGTTTAACAAGATGCTTGGGATTATTAGGATGTTAATAGGTTATTACTCAGTCCCTATGAATTGTGAGACAAGATTAAACGGTTTGAATTGTAACATCCATTCACTGTTCACGTTAGGGTTGTATTTTTTATGTATCAAAAAGGGGGGGAGTGATATGTGGCTGATCTGAATGAATTTTGTGCACTTCTATGGAACCCCATGCCTAATGACCGAATGTGTGAATGTATTTCATAAATGAACATATATTCCATAACAATATGCTATTGAGAAGGCAGATATCTTCCCTCTTCCCAAGGGAACATATGAGTCATGGGGAGAATACATCGATAGAGTAAGCCATCTAGAGGAAGGACACATTGTGGCCCAACAGTTGGGAGGATTTTTCAAAAAATTGGAGGTGAGATCTAGTACATTCCATTATGTTATGATCATTCTCATTTCATCGAGGTTTCTCAATTGGCATTTTTTATGTATAGTAGATCCTTAATCAAAATACCCCTTCCAATATAACAACAAATGTATTGGGACATGCTATATGGCATGTGTCTAGAATGATGAAAGTAAAAGGTCTAGCATGGATGTAGAAACCAAGGCAACCCTTTTATAATCAATGGAGATCCCAACCGAATATGTGGGGTCACATCCTTGGATCCTGATAGTAATAACTTGAGGGTGTGTTCATCTATTGGATCATTTTATGTCATATTACTTATAGATTCATAACTATTGTCAGCCCAAATAAACCAACAGACATTTTTATTGTCTGAGAAGTCCTTGAAGTAGCATTTAAACTATTAGTGAGGATTGTTGGGGGTCGAGGGGAACCATTCCTAAGGTACACCTCGATCGGAACAGTATCAAATGCCCAATCTGACAAGAACATGACAACCACGGGGGTGTGTAGAACACTGGAGTGGAGGAACCAAAACATATTGAGGTGGAATCCAGTGATGAAGGTATGCCACATGATTTGGAACTCATACCATCTTATAAGATACTAGAAAATGATCGTACTGGCGAACATTAGTATGTGTTCTAAAAATATAAACCTTGTAACCTAGGGTAGCAACGTGATGTCTATTTTGATGTGGAGAACATCATGCTTGTCCATCGATAGTCATGGAAGAAAATTAAGCAATGTATTGAAGAAATCCTGCAATTAGAGTAGATAAGTCGGATTGTATAACTACTACCTTGGCTATGTGACCTATACACTAGAGGGGTAGATGTACAAGGTCTACATATGCTCATATATGATTACCTTACTAAGAAGGTATATGAGATAGACTGTAGATCCGGCGTTTCCTGGTAGTAGAGGATGGTTATCAACTTTCAGAAGCATTTAGAGGATTAACATGAGATCCATCATGTTGAAGTGACGATGAACAATCGCTCTTTATTCATCAACACCGATCCAGAACTCATACCATGACTACAGGTTCCGTTAGAGGAAATTGAATAGAAGGTGAGGCAATCATCATTCTTAGAAAACAATATATCAGTTGAGCATGATCATGTATGGATTAGGGCTAATGAATTTCTCTCCACTTTTAATGAGGATGGAAGGGGGACCAATCGATGACAACAAATCATGGATTCAACACACCACATAGTGATGAAGCTAAAATTCTCTATAGTTGGGTCGAATCTATATGGAATATGTCTTCTATACTTAGAAACATATATTCAGGATTTTTTGTTTATTTAGACTATGTGCCTAAAAATATTACTAACATATTTGTTTACTACATCTCAATAATATCTATAAAACTTCTAATTCCCAATACCTAATATCATGTGGGTCATTCCTGAAGTGAGAAAACAAGGGGTGGCCACATAATTGGCCACTGTAGATATGAGAGTTCATGCCAATCGATTAAAATATAGGGTCTAACTGGCCACTAGAATCATCTGGTTTGAGCTAGGGGCTATGAAAAGAGTATAAGTATCTTTGAGAATCCAATATTCATTTTCCCAATGTTCTATAGTGCACAATCAGGATAATGTTATGGGCATTGGAGTCAATCCAAACAAAGGGGGATGTGAAATGTGAATCAAGGCACAAAAGATTCAGAACATAGTGAGGGAAGCATGATGTTAGGGGGCGTGTTAGTTACATATTTGAATCATAGTATCTATATCATGTTATCATGAAATAGGGAAAAACATACGAGGGCCAACCACTAACCGATTTCAAAAAATTGGGGCCTAACTGAAAATTTCATCATATGTCTTTCATAACATTGGCCCCAGATGGTAGGTGAGAAAAAGGCATGGTGCAAGAATATTAGTGGGTTCTTTCAGCTGATAAATGGTATGAGGATCAAAATGAAGTGAATGAGAAGGGGTGACATGGAGTGAGGATCTGTTCAAATATATTCAATAACTCATGAAATTATGCCACCCTAATGAAATCACATTGGCTGGGCGAATCAGTGTAAAAAATGAAAAACTAACTTCTAGATAGGTCCTCTCTAGTGTGGACCTAGAGTGCCTTCTAGATTTATTTCAAGTAAAGTAAAAAAGGTAAGCACATAGTTTATCATTGTACGGTAAAGAAGAAGATGCACAGAATAGTGTAACAATGTATTACTAGGTTTTTGCACATAGTATAAGTCCATACTACCTGGACCCTAGATGACAATTCAAATTCATGTTACATATAATTGTGGATCATAATTTAAGGTTATATATTTTGGACTAGAATTTTGGTTAATGGACTATGAAGGAATGTGAACCTAGGGATGGGCCTATGGAAAAATGTTAAAGTTTTCCAACGTATCCCATAATGATGGGGAACAATACATATGTAGTTCCTACAGGTTATAATATTTAACTTCATACGATGCAGTTGAAGATGTTACATTGTTTATTTTTGTATGACTAGGACATAAATTCCACAAATATGAAATTTCCTATGTCGTTCATAACCCAATGTGAATTGGGAAAAAAGAAGACCACACTACACCACACACTCCCACATGGGAAACCACGCCAAAAGGGACAAAATTGGGATTTAAAAATCCAACATCTAGACCTGGGTATAAGATGTTTTGGTGTCTCTACATATCCAAAGAGGGAATGAATCAAGCGACACAATGTTCATGAATCTCGTGAAATTTAATATCATGTGGTACAGATGCAGATTATTCTACATAGAAGGGAAGAATAATGTTGTAGCTGGAGACATGATCGATGATCTGGGTATTGCAACATATCCCATAAGGATGGTAATCTAGCCTTGCATAGTTCATGAATGGTTCTACCATGCATTTCTAACCCATTCATATAGGAATATATGCCTTTGGTATACGTTGTTTGTTAATTATACATTGGTGAGAGTTTTTTTAGTGACCAGCCCATGATGAAAATATCATTTGTCACTATAGAAATATAGTCAATTTTCAGTCATGAAAAATAGCATGGTGGATGACCATTGAAAAAGGTGATTCCCTCTCATGTGAAAATACCACAATTTTGTTCTACTTTACGTTGTGTGACTTGGGCGATGATTTCGTAGATTATGGTCATTTTATAAGTCATTTCCATGTTTCTTAACGTCATTTGTTAAGGATTCCATAGTTTAATAATATGCGGGATAAGGCATGAGTGTTTGACATCATATGGTCTGGTTTAAAGATATCATAGTTTAAGGTCATCAAATTCAGACTGTGGTGTTGTGAATTCTTATATGTTAGTATTACCCCACCAAATATCCTAATCCAACGTGAGCCATGATTAGTATAGGAAACAAGGAGCGATGTCAGGATTTTCCCATCACAAGAGATTTCACAACAATGAATTGGGAAATATCATGTGGAAAATTCCAATCCAATCCAACATTCATACTCAACGTGTGTTGTTTCACGGAGCGACATTGGAGATTTACAATAACAGAAGGGAATGAAAATGTGAATCACATTGTCTAATATTTGATACATAAATGGGGAAGTGTAAATATGGAGGATAAATGATGACCATGTTTGAGACACAGTATCTATATCATGTGGCCTAAGATGATAATATAAAAATGATGGTCAGCTGATCACCATATTCAAATTGTGGGACCAATCTCAAAATGTTGTTTATGATCTTCCAGGAAGATTTTCCAAAATAATAGGTGATCCCTAAGGTCGAGCAAAAAAATAATCGGGGGTCTATTTAGATGTGTAATGTAATGGAAACCCAAATGAAGAGATGTGTGAATCATGAATATGCTTGTTTAGTTTAACATCATGTGTTAAGGATGAGAGAAAGGAAATGTTCTCTCAAGGGAGGCACATGGAATGACTATTGCAAAACCAATGTGAATGATGGACAAAGAGGTCTACACAACACCATGTTCCTCAATGAGAAACTGTACTCAGAGACTAAAAAGTCAAATAGGGTACTACTTGACCAAAAATAGAATCTCTAGTCATTCCAATATATCCATTGAGGATGGGAATCAAGCCAAACATTTTTTTTAGATCTTGAATGGAAGATGAAAAACACTATAAGGGGTGAAATTATCTCAAATGAGTAAAAAATCAAGGTTTTTATGTTGTTTGATGACATGTGAATTTGGAAACTAAAAAATCTATGTATAAGGTCATAGAACACATACCACTTAATATTGTGTACATGGTACAAGCATGTGAAATTTATCCTCGGGTTATAAGGATAAATGAAATGAGGGATCTTAAGGGAGGTACATGGAATGGATTATTGGAAACGCTACATGAAATAATGACCAATGAGGTCCAATACTACAACACATAATTCTATGAGAATCCCACAACAAGAAAGTGGTTAAAAGGTTCTTTATTTTGTGTCTGGACCCGAGGAAAAAATGTTTGATAGTCACTATTTATCCCACTATGGTGAGAATCATGACACAGATAGTTCTTGAAGATTGAATATAAGATATCCGATAGAAAAATGGAAATTTTTTCTTGGATGAATACATTATATCGATAATATGATTATAATCATACATCTCAAATAAATAAGGAATATTATAACATCATATGATAAAGAAGTTGGGGATTTTAGTTTAATATCGTAGATCTCAGACCCAAGTTAAGGCTTTCACAGTAGAAATGTGTCGTGTGGAGCTATAGAGAAAATAAATGTGAATGGGGGATAGAATGAAGTCCAAAACACATGACATATTCATGAGGGTCGCGCATATTGTTTAAGGTATGGATACATGGACCATGAGATGTGAAATTATAGTCTATGGTCATAGGGTTTGGATCATATGGATGGTACAAATCATCCATGAAGGTAAAAACCTTACGGAGACCCTTAAACCCATGTGATACATGCTCGGTGTGGGAAATAAGGGGATGCAGTGGTCATTTAGTAAATGAAATCACATTACATGAGGAATGGATGTATAGATTCATGACTAACCACACAATACTGATCCACCCACCCAACATGAAAAGGTGAATAAAAGGATAAAAGTGAGGTTATCAAAATTCTATTTAGGCATAGAGATGTGAAGAGAGATGTGAATCACGACATTTGATATTTGGTACACATTTTGGGTGATGTAACAATGGAGAATAACTATAGAACATATTCATGACAAAATATCCATATCAGGTATCCTAATATGAGAATAGAAAAATGAGGTTCGGCCATTGATCATATTTGATAAAAGAAAATGCATCAAAATATTGTTTGTGGTCCTCCGGGACAATGGCCCGTGATAGTAGGTGAGCCATGAGGCTAAACCCCCATACCTTTTTTGGGTCCCTTCGAACAAGAATTATGATGAACTCCCGATTAAAGGGACACATGAATCATGAATATGGAATGAAAGAAAGTCCAGGGAGGATCCAACACTCAAACCCCAACACCACAGTGCATTAGAGCGTGTTGATGAGGCATAGTACGGATCAAGGAATACAATTGAAGAAAATTGACTCGAATAAGTGATTTAATGATATAGGCAATGTGGGAGGATGACCATGGGGAAGTACTCAAAGGCAAAATGTTTGGGCATTCCTACATATCCAACAAGGATGGGAAACATTCCATACACTATTCTAGAATTTTGTGCAGTTAAATGTCATGAGGTACTGACGAAGGTAGGATTTTGATGGTAATAGAAATAAACTAATGTGAATGAGTACCAATCATGTCCACACCACAGAATCCACATTCCTTAGAGAGAACATGGGCCAAAGGGATATAAAAGAAGTTTAAGAACAATGTGATGGATGCAAATGTAAAAAAACATGGGTGTTCATATCTATTGTATATATATCAAAATAAATATATTCGTAGTTAAAGAATGCTGTGAAACATAATTTCATGCAATAAAGATAAATGTGGGATACAATTCTCTCAAGTTACGTACATTGTGTGGATATTATAAAACCAGTATAAATGGGGATGAATGAATTCCTCATCACATCAATTTTAATCCCCATAGAAGACTAAGACTAAGAGGACCAAATAGATGAAAGATTTTAGTAACATGGGGCTGGAGTCGGGGAAAATTGTTCAGGCATTCTCATGTAACCCAAAAGGCTGGGAATCATGACAATAGTAGTCTTATAATGTCATGCTGTTTGAAATCTTGCAGTAAGGAAAAAGCATAAAGGGGATGTTCCTTGAAGAGGATATGTGATTAGTTAGTTATAAAGTAGATATTAATGGAAACTAAATAATGTTTCACACAACACCACATGATCCTTGGAAACTACGGTTATTAATCCTAAAATAAGAAATGATTTTCAATACCTAGGGCTTGTATGATGGAAAAAATCTCCAGGTATTCATACATATACCATAAGGGTAAGAATCAAGACATATGTAGTTCTAGAATTCCACAGAGATTAACATCGTGTGGTACGGATTGTGGATAAAGGGGAGACATGGGGATGGAACTAAAGACGAAATGTTTTGGAATTCAAATATATCAAGTAAGGGCATGTTTCAATACCTACATAGTTATAAGATGATTTTTATTTTAACATTGTGTAGTATGTATGATGGTTAGTTTAACATCATGTAGGAAGTGCTATTGAAAAAAATGGATCAAGCAGTTTAACATCATGCAAGAGGAAAATTACTTTTACATTTTAATGTCCTAAAATATTTCTATTATTTTGTTGTTTAATGTCATTTATGTTGAGGAAAGAAAAATAAGAATCTATCATGAAATGTACCGACTAAGGAATATGGAATTATTGAGGGAGTAATTCTCACTAAATTAATTATGGATGAGGAATATGAATAGTTGGGTTAAACCTTGTTGAAAATATGGGATCCATACAATTTATGCCCCAATTTCTATGGTTTCCTACTAGGTATAATTAGCATCTTCAGGGACCACACCGTGTCACCTTGAAAAAAAGAGAGGACATGAACATTCTTGTTAACATTTCTAGCTATCCTGTTCTTACGCCTCTCCATGTGGTGCCAGGACTGAGGCCTATTCTAATTGAGGGATTTGAGCTCATCTAGATAGAAATATGCTACAGTTTTTGATATTAATGATTTTATAAAACGGTACAGACAAATGTTAATTGAATATCAATTGGTAGTACTGTTTCTGTTCCAAACACCATGGAATATTGGGTCACATAAATGGAATTATGAGTTTTCATTGTGTGGGCCCATAGATTATTGGGGATATTGTATGGAAAACACTTCTTTTTATGACCAACTAGAATCGAATTATATTTGAGAGGGCCTTATTGAACACCTCAATCTATCCATTTTCTGGCACATGATATTGATAATTATGGTTTTACTAGATGGTTTATCTCGCGTACATAATTAGCTCAGCTGACTGAATGTTAGATATATTATTAGGGAGGATGGATTGAGGGAAACCAAATCAGTGGATGATACAATAACTCATGAGATGAATGACATAATGTTCCATTAATTCTTTTAGCATAATCACTCCTACCAATTTGGAGACGCAATCCATAGAGGTCAGAATGAGCTGACACTTGTGAGCTGTTGATGGGGGATATGGTTCAACAACATTGAGTCCCCATACCATGAAGGGACAAGAGTAATTTGTAGAATGTAGAGGCTCCATAATTCAATGAAAGACATTGGAATTTATCTTACATGAGTGAAAAATCTTGTAAAACACGATTCAATCGAGGACCAAGGTGGACCACAAGTATGCCAATTTTCGAATATAGTGGGAGAGTTTCGACAACACATGATGAGGTCTTCATGAACTTCCATATACTCCATGAATAACCAAAAGAGATCTCTCCCCCATGATTGAAGTAGAGAATAAATACCTTGAACCCATGTTTATATAAGATCTGTTCAAGGCTAGAACAACACTAGAGGATTAACTACACTGCAAGACAAGAGAATCATTCACGTTCAGCTCTATCTCTCGGTAAACATCCACGTTAGAGGTACTCAATAAAAGGATTGGGCTAGCTAGTGGTAACATCATCTATGGTAGGGGGACTTGGATGTCTGGGTGTGGAAGCACTAGTCGTATTATGGCTTACATTATAGGTATCATCATCGTTCTGGGTCACAAGAGTGATGACCATTTGATGCACCACATGGATGATCAAATAATCCTAGTCTGACACTATGAGAAATTTAGAAACATTGGTCAATTCATCAACTCGAACATTTTATGACTCAAGAACATTAATTACCATAGGTCAATAATGGAACCAGGCCATTATTTGATGATCATGCTCTAAAAAAGATATGAGCTTTGTCTTCCTCAGGACGTAATCACCATTGATTTTTCTGATGACCATCTCAGAGTCCCCCTTCACATTTTGTAGGGGAAAATAAATCAAGAGAGCTAGCACTAGACTAGTGATAATATCCTGATATTCCACCTCATTTTTTGTTGAAATCATAAAACAATAAGAAAATATAATCAAAGGTAGCCTATATAAGATTGATGAAGATGATGCCCCGAACTACCTTGTTGAGTTCTGGATCATCGAGCCATCTGTCGGTGGGGCTCTATGAGGAACCATAAATGTTAATTTTCAAAAACAAATTAGAATAACCCCTTTAGAGGATGGGCTCATATGAGAATTATGGATTCAGAGACTACTATGTGGGGGCTGTATGGGTGGAAGAAAATCGACAAATACATGAACCTTGAAATCATTCGATGGAAAAAACATGAGGTCAAATAGCTAATGGATAACATCCCACCAATCCAATCTCCATATCATAAAAGGGATGTTAAATTATACATTAACATATCCACACGGGATACCAGTTGTATCTAATGATGTTACAAATACTGTCACATCTTATGAACTGCAAAAGCCAACATGAGTTTTCTCATCTCAATAGAGGAATATCTGGTCTCCATGTTGAGGATCATATAGTTGACAAGGTCTAAAATATTAAATATCTCTTAGTTGTTCTTCTATGTGACAAGGTCACAAAGTGATCGTTCCATGGATGTCACATAGAGGACCAGTGGATTTTCGGAGACATGTGGAATCAAAAATCAAAGTTGCAGTTGGTACTTTTGATCTCCTCAAAATTGGTTTCAATTCGACATTCCATTCATAGAATATAAATTTCTTCATGATTCAGGTATTGGTCCTAAAAAATCCATCTAGGTTCATGATGAATCATTATTTCTAGGTGAAGTGTCCATGATACCCTCAAATTTCTCAAGGATTTATCCAGGGAGGCATCTGACTGATTGCCTTGATCTTCTATAGATATATCTTGATGCCTCAATATCTGATTAAAATTTTGAGGATCATTCCATAGGTAACTCCAAAGCCACACATCATGTGGTTCATCATTATATGGTGACTACAGAGTAAGACGAATTGATTCTCATGATCTCTCAGATGGTCCTGACGATTTCAAAATTTGACCATCAAATCATTCACATAGAATTCAATCAATGTATCAATGATCGGTTTGAATATGTGGTGCATAGAACACTGATAGGTGGATTCTAAATTCTTCAAGAAAAATGGAATTACATGGTAATAGAAATTATACTATCGTGCCCTGAAGGCAGTGGAATTATCGTCCATGGGATCCATATGGGTTTGGTTATTCCTGGAATACCCACACATGATAGAGAGTGCTTGGAACCCAATAGTGGAGTCAATAAACTACTCTATCATCTAAAGAGGAAATTAATCCTTTAGATAGTGGGGGTTGAGATCCTAGAAGTCAATTAATACTCTGATCTTTCTATTATACTTTCTTACGGGGAAAATATTTTACAACCATATGGGGTGTTGTAATTCCTTGATGAAGTTGGTGTTGATGAGCTTATGAACATCAACCTCATCCATGGACCCATAATAAGTGTTTATCTTTCTAGGTTTTTCATTAAACTCATGATGTCTTATGGGGAGACCAAGTTAGTGGATAGTGATTTGAGGTTCTAATACTATAATCCCATCATAAATCCAGGAAAACACATCATGATTTCACTTTATAAAATCCATGTACTATTATTTCTCTTCTTTTTTAATAGATGAAATGATAAGTGGTGTCCTCAATTATACCCCGTTACCACAATTGACTGATACCAACTCATACATGGTGGTGGAGAAGCTTTTTATACTAAATGAGGATTATCTTAAAATCACTTTCATTTTCTATAGTGACATGATCATAGAGAAGAGGCAATTCATCTGAGTTGGCTGAACTAGGAGGAATGCTAGTACTGGCCTGAGCGGCAGTTGTATTTTCATCGAAAGTCTCTTATAATGCCAAAACCATGGAATCAAAATTTATTGATATGATCTCATTAGTTCATCGACCCATGTGGCCATGATTG
Organism: Viscum album; assembly: GCA_963277665.1. Lineage (NCBI taxonomy): Eukaryota > Viridiplantae > Streptophyta > Magnoliopsida > Santalales > Viscaceae > Viscum > Viscum album. The sequence continues at coordinate 1,668,539,770 of OY728137.1, forward strand.
ATAAAATTAATGAATGAGTTTTATGTTGGTTTGAGTCGGTTAAACCAACATAGTAGACCATGAATTTATGGTGTATTATTGTGTCCATGGGGTGGATTCCCAAAATTTTACAATTGTGAGGTCTCCTAAATAAATTGATCCAGATTTGTATAGGAATACGATGTGATCCTCTAGAATTCCTTGTATATGGGAACGTGTTCCCCAATCACTCTTTATACAACATGTTAGTGTCTCTTGTCTGTGGTTTTGGATTCCAACCGATGATGGGGAAGATGAATAAATCTTCTGAATCTATCAAAGGGTCATCTAAAGGAGTAGTATCATTTTCTTAACCCACTTTTCTTTGCTCTAGTAATAGTCAATAACCAAATAACGGGCATTAGTACAGTTTAAGGGAGATGTAACAGCGTGTAATATTCCAAATTCACCATTAACGGAGTACTTGAGACATCGATGATATGAATAGGTAAATGCCACGTGAAGATAGATGTAGGGATTACCCATCAACACATTGTAGGAGGAGTCCTATGAGATGAAAATTAATATAGTATAAGAAACCATTCCACAAAACTGGGTATTTAGGTGTATTATTAAACATGGAATCTATAGGGACCTATCATAACCCTGTATTTTCAAGGATGAGATACTCAAATATGCTTCAGATAGTCCAAACATCCATTGAGTCGGAGTCACGAAGATATTGATCCTGGAACCTTTGTCGACAAGGATACTAGGGACCTATATACTATTACGTTGTCATATGATGTATAAAAGGTGGTTTTTCCCCTATTTAGGGGATCCATTCCCTTCTGTTGAGAAAAATATGATGGCTAGATAGTATGAATTCTTGAATTCCATAGTAGGGGAATGGTTCTGAAGATGCTACACCTATTTCAAACTAGAGGGTACTTCTTCAAACCTCTATGAGGACATCATGCATATATTTTGATTGACATAGGGACTTGAAGATTTTTATCATTGTATGGATATTGGAAATGTTCATAGTATCATCGTACTACCATGATAGGTGCACATTTATGTTGATAGGAGATTGATTTTTGAAAGGGGGTATGATGGGAATTGTTGGTCAAATCGGATGATTAAAGCCGATTCTAGGAATATCCCATTTCTCACAAGCTAAACCATTAAAAATGACTACCAGCTTCAAGTCATTTAAATGAGCTAAATCGAAACATAAACGAGTCTGATCACAATATATTCATGATGAATCAGCCTGGTCGACCAGCACAAACAATGGTGGTCATGAATCTGATGAGACATGATGAGAATATATCACATGTTGACTCTTCATTGGGAATGTTTTCTGGTCTCAGTGGCATACATGGATTTGTTAGATGCATTTCCTAGTCCAATATGAAAATTCTTGTATCCAAAACATCGTAGATGATGGCATTGAATAGAGACACTAGGAGTAACTTCTCAATTCTCTACATCGTAGGGGGCCATGTATTGCTCCACCGGATAAAATGTATTTATTGTGGTGTACTCTTGATCGTCACATAAATCATCAGTCATTTTTTAAAAGATTCTAGGGGTCATTCCCATATATAGGTCCATCAGGTTCCTAATGATTTGAGATGACATGAGAACGGGTAATGAGATTTTATTTCCAATGAATTGTAAGTAATTTTCCTTCTAAGATATATACTGCTAATATGTGGACATAAAAGTGATAGAGGGAGAAGGCGTGGAAAATTCAGAGGTATTAGGAATGCTCAAATGGTCATGTATGATACAATGGTCATGAGAATTTATTTTTCATGACATCCAGTCATCGTACTTCTGAGACCCACAACTGGAGGACTGATTCCATTCCCCCTCACTATCGCTATCAATCTTTGATAAAACACATGTTACCTGCACTATGGCATAACATAGCCTGAAAATGTTGTTGTTGACATAGTCCTGGAGCTATCCCATGATGACATGGCACTTCTTGATGTTATATCCAAGGAATAAGTGATAGATTATGTAACTGGGGTGATCAATGAGGTTTTCTTATTAAGGTCTCTTGCATTATGGAATCTACAGGATTTTCTGATCCAAGGCACTGTGGAAATAAAAGGTGTCCTGAGCCTCATCAAATGAGTCGGTATGGTTTATCCTATCTGAGAAATGGATCCATGGATCCTGGCCCTGATGAGGTGTTTTGGCCTAACTAGGAGGTTGGACCTGATTATATCTCTTGGTTAATGGTGTTGTATTACATAGAAACACCTATTGATTCTGAGGTGGGAGGTTCTGAACATGAGGCTTGTCATATGGCTAAGGCTTTCATCAAGTTTATGAAGGAGGCTCTGTCGGCATAAAATCTAGTATCTTGGGGGCCATTACCTATATAGTGTCAGCTGTCTTGGACATGGGAAATTTTCATATGGTAGCTGTGGGAGGAAATTATCATACCTTATATGATTTATTTGAGGCAACCTCTAGGCATTGATCCTTGTCATAAAAATTTCCAAATACACATAGGAAGTTAGAAGTGATTAAAGAGGTGTCTAGTTTAGTCTTTATGTTTCCAACACACATTGTTAGTATTTAATCATTCATTAGCTTCAAATTAAGTGAATACATGAGGACTTCAATTGGGAGATAGAGTTTGCAACATGCTTATATGGACTTTTCATTCCCATGAATTTGCCATTGAAACTAGTCTTCTGCATGGTGGAGCTAATCTGATTATCAAAATTCCTACGAAGATCTTCTTGAGTAGATACAGACCCAATGGTTAGCCTGTCACGACCCGTCTTCGGGGCCCGTGCCGTGACTACCCCAAGACCGCCTCCCATAGACCAGTGGCTGGTGACTAGCACCAAGGCGTAAATCCCGACAAAAAGGGGAAGGCATTGCATTTATAAAGTAAAGAATCACCACAGAGTAATCCAGCAGATGTAAACACTATGTAAACTGAGTACAAGTAAGTGCGAAAAAAGTAAGTGGGCCAGAATACAAACCCAAACTGAATGTAAAGTAAAAATGGAAAGAAAGTACAACAACTGAAAGTAAAGAAACAATATTGATCTGTCCACTGCAATTCCCACTTGAAGGGTGGGTATAGATAGCCACCTCAGATCCTCGAGTCTAGCCGTCTGCTCCGTGTACGTCCCGGCCAGTGGTCCACCTCCACGTACCGACTGCTCCACTAGCCTCTACCACAATTAGCATTGTCTGTCGTCTGCATCCAACACAACGTAGTGCAGGCATAGCCTGTGAAGGGGTGAGTATACGCAACTCAGTTGGGACCCCGAGACCCCTAATGGTCTCCCAAAATCCAAAAACGATAATCCATAAAAGAAATATACAAACATGAAGTAAAATCCAACACTACTCAGGTATATACCCATACATATAACAAAGTCATCAATTTCTGTTTGGCTCCAACGCCCGAGCCCAAGTTCGATCACATCCACACATGATAGTAACACATAATACACCTTGGAAAGAATGTCAATCATATAGAAGGTAATTATTGAATGTCAAGACTCATCTCACGCAGGTATACTTCTTCGGTGATAGAGATGATCAGATATAGCCACTGATTCATCTAAGCTGGGACCCACGTAGGATACTAAACCAGCTACTCTTCCAGACCCACATAGGTTAGCAAGAATAGAGTTAGCCACTGCCAGATCCACGTAGGATACAAGAACATTTGTCATTGCTATCGAACCCACATAGTATTTCAGTACAGTCTTCATCACTACCGAACCCACATAGGATTTCAGTGTAGTCTTCATCTCCATCGAACCCACATAGGATTTCAGTACGGTCTTCATCACTGCCAAACCCACATAGGATTTCAGTGCAGTCTTCATCTCCCTCGAACCCACATAGGATTTCAGTACGGTCTTCATCGCTGCCAAACCCACCTAGAATTTCAGTGCAATCTTCATCTCTTTCGAACCCACAAAGGATTTCAGTACGGTCTTCATCACTGCCAAACCCACAATGGATTTCAGTGTAGACGTCACAGTCGCAGCCATCTCTAGGGATCCCGCACACAACATGCTTGTTCTGGGAGGGTCCGCTCTACAAGCTAAGGGTTCAATACATCAACTGACACATAGTCCATAGTTGATGTATCTAAAAGTTCGGTCTCGACAAGAGGAACTCAATGTGACAGATGGTGCGTCAATTGGATGTCTGGTCTGAGAGTTATTGGCTTTTTCGTTCTAGAGGCCCAGTTGGTTTTTAAGTCAAAACCAACCTAACAACACTCCAACTGCATCCAGACCTCGAGAATAGTAAGCCAAAAGGTCCATCTCTCTAAAAGGAATCCAACATGTTGACGGCACGTCAATCGGACGTCCGAAGCTCAAGTTATAAGGGTTTTCGCTCCGAGGGCCCAGTTTTTTCGTGTTCGAACCATCCCGGCCATAAACAATGTTCTCTGAAACCTTGAGTGTAATATTCCAATACGACCGTCTCGATCCAAGGATCGCATCGCAACTGACGGTGCGTCAATCGGAGATCCGTAGCCCAATATAAGGTCAACAGACCATAAGTGGTCTGAAAATGGGGGGTCTGGGTCCAGTCTGACCCGGCCCAACCACCCCTGGGTCGGCCCAAACTGGGTCGACCCGAACCGGGTCCGGGTCCTGCCCATTATGGAATGGCCCGACCTGGTTGGAGCGGCCTAGCCCAGCTGGCGCGACCCCGCCCGGTGCTGCCGGTCCGGCCTGGGGCGGCTCGGCAGTAGCCGAGCGGGGTCGGCTCGACGCTGGATGAGCGGACGTGCAAAGGGGGTGGCTGCACCCTTAATTGACGCAGCGGCCCCCGCGTGGGGGCCGCTACTTGCCAGCAGATGCGGCCCAGTGCCTCGTCCGCCCCTCGGTCCCGCGGCCGCCTGCCATCGCGGCATCAGCCGCGACGGTCCTTCCTGGTGGCACGCTGGGATGCCGCCGCCTCCGGCCACCTGCGGCGCTGCACCACTGACCCATGACTCCGGTGTATTCTGCGGGCCACCAGAGTTGTTCCGGTGGTCCATTTTGAATTCCATCTACGCTGGCGTTCATCTCGGGTCTCACACTTTACTACAGAATCATCAAACCGCCCCTGCAACCCGTTCCGACATCAACCGTCGATCCGCCATCAATTAAACAATCCGTGAAGCCTTCGAATCGCCGCAACGGTCCTGTTTCATCACCTCCCATCGTTCGGCGCATCATGAATAGAGAAACAGTGGGTTCAGACTTGTTTGATGGTCCGCACCCACCGCATTAGTAGTTCAAGCGACTTCAAACAATTTAATTATGTGCCGAGGATATAATCCACAGAAATTAAATTAAACTAATCCTCCTACCTCAAGGTTTCGTCGAATGAAGGTTCGTCGCGGGAAAGAACTTTGCGGAAGAAGGCGACGCGGAAAAAGGCGTCATGGAGAAGAGAATTACCGACGTCACGGTACACGACGTCGTGTCATCGATCTCTGAGGGTTCGGTATTCTTTTTCGCCCTTCATCGGAGGCCGATGTTCTTTTTCAGAAACGGTACGTTCTTCACATTCTTCAAGGAGGAAGATGAAGTTCAAGACATGAGGAACTTCTCTCCAATTCTCCTCACACAACGAAACAACATAAAAAAATATGGCTTTGCCTTATTTTATTTCTCATGCCAACAGTTCTTGAAATTCACAAACAGATCACGATTTAATTATTGAGCGTTGACCAATTATTAAGGCGTCTAATAATTAATTAAACGTGAGAGTTGACGTGGAATTTAAGAGGGGGGTTCTGGTGAGTTACATAATTAAATGCACGTGGGAGGTAAAAGGAAATTAAAGGGGGTGGGGCTCGTGTGGGCCCCACCTCACAAATATCCTACCTAGGATTTAGGATATCAGTGGGTCCCAATCCAACCACCATTCCTAGGATAACACTACTTAGAATAAAAAAAATTCTTTTGCACATTATTTTATTGTATTCTTTAGTTAACCCAAAATAATTAATAACCTCTTCCGAGCAAACACATCTTCGGAAAAGGTGTTCATAAGCAATTACTAGCATTGTGGTTCCATCGGTGCCCTCATATTTCGATTCCGAGCACCGGTTCAAAAGTTAGGAAAACCCGCTCGTTCGTTTACTGAACGTACCCGAGCTAAACATCGTAAAATGATTCCGGGCACACCGGGGCTCAGAATCAGGTTCCATCCGAAACTGCGTTCTTGTAAAATCCAAAATAAAATAAATAAAAATCCCTTGAATATTACGGGTCTTTATATTACTCCCACCTCAGGGCATTACATCCCCGTAATGATACATCATAAACTAGGGGAACAAATATGGGTATTAAGCATGCATATGAGCCTCCCTCTCCCAAGTTCTCTCCTGGAGGTTCCCGTGCTGCCATATGATGTGCACTAAAAGAATATACCACCCATGTAGTACCCGCTCCTGTCGATCCTCGATCTCCATCGGGACCTTCGTAAAGGTCACCCAATCATCAAGGTCTATCTACCCATGGTCGATGATATGCGTCGAGTCATGCATGTATTTCCTCAGCTGGGATACATGGAAGACGTCGTGCACCTGGTGTAACCGAGGTGGTAGAGCCAGGCGATAAGCCACCTCACCTACCCCACTGAGGACCTAGAACGGTCTGATGAAGCGTGGAGATAACTTACCGCCTCAGCCAAATCATTGTAATCCACGTCTAAGTGAGACCCACAAGAAGATGTGGTCACCATCCTTAAACTCCAGTGGCCTCCGCCTCCTGTCAGCATAAGACTTCTGCCAGCTCTGAGCTGTCCTCATCTGCTCCTGGATGACCTGGACATTCTCTTTCTTGGCCTGGACCATCTCTGGTCCTACAAGTGCTGACTCCCCAGTATCTGTCCCGCACATAGGTGATCTGCAACATCGGCCGTACAATGCCTCGTACGGTGCCATCCAAATGGTGGAGTGGTAGCTGTTTTTTTATGCGAAATCCACCAAGGGTAGGTGGTTCTCCTAGTTGTGTCCGAAGTCGAGGACACATGCGTGGAGCATGTCCTCGAGAGTCTGAATGGTCCTCTCCGACTGACCATCCATCTAAGGGTGAAAGGCGGAGCTCAGACGTAGATGCATCCCAAATGCCTCCTACAACCCCTTCCAAAGCCAGGATGTAAAGCGAGCATCTCAATCGGAGACGATATATGACGGCACACCATGAAGCCGTACAATATCATGAACGTAGATACGTCCCAAGCTCTCTATTGAGCCCTGCTCTCTGATGGGTAATAAGTGAGCCGACTTGGTGAGTCGGTCGACAATCACCCAAATAGAGTCATGAAATCTGGAAGTACGTGGAAGTCCAGTCACGAAATCCATAGATATCCCGTCCCACTTCTACTCAAGGATCTCCAAGGGTTGTACCAAGCCTGCTGGTACCTGGTGCTCTGCCTTCACCTGCTGTCACATGAGGCATCGAGAAAGTAACACGGCCACAACCTTCATCATACCCAGCCACCAATGATGTCGTTTAAGATCCTGGTACATCTTCGACACTCCTGAATGTACCGCTAAAGGGGAAGTGTGAAACTCTCTCAACACCTCCTCCTTTAAAGAAACTGGTAACATGGTATGTCCTCTGAAAAGGACGACGTGCTCTCCTCCTATAGAGAATCCATCAGGTGCATGTCCTAAGGATATCTGTGCATGCCGCCTCTCACAGTCAGCGTCCCCACGATGTGCCTCTCTAACCCACTACAGTAGTGGAGTAGTGATTGTGAGTGGCTGAAGAAAGGCTGCTCCATCTCTATCCATGAAGGATATCTAAAAAGTGGCTACCTACTCTGTTTCCTCCCCGAGTAGCTGGATGGCCATCCTCCTGCTGAGATAATCGAAAACTACGTTCCCCTTCCCCAGAGTATAGACTATCTCAAAGACATAGTCCTGGAAGAACTCGAGCCATCGTCGCTGTCTCAAATTCAGGTCCTTCTGCGAGAAGATGCACTTGAGACTCTAGTGGTCAGAGTAGACTGTAAAGCGCTCACCCATCAGATAGTGTCACCACATCTTCAGAGCGAAGACCACTGCTGCTAACTCCAAGTCATGTGTAGCGTAGTTCTGCTCATGCTGCCTCAGCTGACGTGATACATAGGTGATCACGGCCTGCTCCTACATCAGGACACATCTGAGTCTGTTCCTTGATGCATCACAATAGACTACGTACCGTACTCCCTCCTCTGGTATCCTCAAGATAGGCGAGATGGTCAATCTCTGTCTCAGCTTCTAGAAGCTCTGCTGACATCTGTCTGACCACACGAAGGGTTTCCCCTTCTTCGTCAATGCTGATAGTGGTGTCGCAACTCTGGAAAAGACTTTCACAAATCTCCGGTAGTACCCAGCTAGCCCCAAGATACTCTGCACCTCTATCACGATCCTGGGTGGCTCCCAAACTAGCACTTCCTCGATCATCACAGGATCCTCCGCAACTTCTTCCTCAGAGATGACGTGTCCCATGAAGTGAACTTCACGTAACAAGAACTAACACTTCATGATCTTCTCATAAAGATGGTGCTCCCAGAGTGTGTCTAGTACAACCCGCAAGTGGGAGGTGTACGCCTCCTCATTGATCGAGTATATCAATATGTCATCGATGAAGACCACGACAAATCGATCGAGGTATGGATGAAATATCATTTTCATGGGACTCATGAACACTGCTTGATCATTGGTTATGCCTAAAGTCATAACCAAGAACTCATAGTGGCCATACCAACTTCTGAAGGCCGTCTTCTGCACGTCCTCATCTCGAACTCTGAGTTGATGATAGCCTGATCTACGGTCTATCTTTGAGAACCACCGCGCTCCCTTGAGCTGATCGAAGAGGTCGTCAATCCTCGGTAGCAGATACTTGTGTCTCATGGTCACCTAGTTCAGGCGAAGATAGTCAACACAAAGTCACACGATCCCGTCCACCTTCTTGGCGAACACAATCGGGGAAGCCCAGGTTGAAACACAAGGTCGGATAAATCCCTTTCCCCACAAGTCCTCCAAATGTACCTGTAGCTCTCGAAACTCAGCGGGGGCCATCTGATAAGCTGGAGTGGATATCAGGGATATCATGGGGTACAGGTCAATATAAAAGTCTACCTCTCTGCGAGGAGGTAGTCCTGGAATGTCGTTAGGAGAAACGTCCACATACTGATCCACCACTATAGGAAAACTAGGACTCTGCACGTCAACTGCTCCTAGGATGAGGCTAGCAAACTAATGAGTGATGGGATGTCCTTTCCTATGAGAGAGTCCATCCTGTGCTGCAAATGATCCTTTCTCTCCAGTAAAGGAGAACCTGCTCCTGTCAGTGTGTACACACCGCACCGTGTGCCTAATACAGTCAATCTGAGCATGGACTGTAGATAACCAATCCATTCCCATGATGACATCGTAAGGCCTCGACGCCGCTAAATAAAGATCCCAGCCGAAGCTCTCTCCTCCTAGAGTACACTCACACTACTGGAACCAGTGCGTAATCGTTGAGTCTTCTCCCGTAGTAGTCTCTAATTGTAAAGATCGAGCCAACAGCTCCGTCAGAATATCCATGCTCCGAACAAGGGAAGTGACAATAAAGGAATGACTCACTCCTGCATCTATAAGAACTGCAGCAAGGGTGGAGTAGACACACATCGTACCTCGAATCATCTCTGGCATGCCGCGGTCATAGGCCTCTGCTGCCTAAAGCTGAGCATGTCTCTTCCCTCCACCTTCATGTGGTCGGGGTGGACCTCCTGGTGGTGGTGGTGGTAAAGCCTCAAAGCATCACCCACCACCTACTGGTCGGCCAGCTCCCCTGCATCGTCTGCCTGATCTTAGAGGATCACCATGGTCTACAATATTCCTCTGCCTGGGTGGACCCTCAACCATCTTCTGGTCCTCTGCACGGTAGGTCAGGTAGTCACGAGCCATGTGGCCTTGCCCGCCGCATGCATAGCACTTCCTACTCCTCTGAAGGCTGGCTCTGCGCCCTGTGACTCCCACCTCTGAGCGAATGTCTTGAGGTCATCTTCCTGATGGTCCGGTCCACTGGGACCCCGGTGACATTCGTCGACTGCCAGCTACAGACAACTCTGATACATGGCGCCATGTGGTAGGTCTCACTGCTGTTGTAGGCTCGGAAAGAAATCTCTCTACGAGAAGAGCTCTCTCCAGTACTCCTTCTTGTGTCGGAATGCTGAGGGAGATTATCGATGCCTTGAACTCATGCCTTAGTCCCTAGTCGAAGGCCCGTGCCCGAAAGAATGATTTCCGTACCATGTCTGTCGAATAGTACGAGATATCACTAAATCTCGCCCAGTACAGGGTGACCGTCATGCTGCCCTGCCGCATCTGGAGAAGCTCTTGGATGTGCACCGCATAGAGGGTGACTGGGACAAACTCTGAGCGGAAGAGGCTCTCACAGTCCGTCTAGGGGAGTGATTCCTCGTTGTTCACCTGGAGCATCATGCTCCAACATCTGCATGTTTCCCCGTGCAGGAGGCTCGCTGCGAGGATCACCATGAGGTCAGCTGGTGTCCCCACTAACCTGAAAACTCGTACAACCACCACCAGCCAATCCTCGACTGCCTGAGGGTCCTTCTCCCTATGGATCCTGGGTAGTCTCTGACTCTGAAACTCATGCAGCGCATTGAGGCGACGTGCACTATCAGCAGCTGGGGCTGGTATCATCGATGGCTAGGTGGGTAGAGGTACAACCAGTTCCTCCTCTGTCAAAGGGCCCTACATCGAGGCCTCGCCGCTCGGTGGGTTGTCTTCTCACCCAACACTCAGAACCCTAACTAGATTCCATCGTGGGGCCATACTAAAAAGAAAAAAGTTTCCCACGGCCAAACAGTATAATTGGTGAGCTGACACAATGTAAAAGAAAACTTTTAAAACACACATGCAATCATTGTATTTGTGCATTGAGTCAGAAATCAGAAGTCATGGTCCTAGTGTACGGATACGTTGGCCGCCGAACCAACACTGGACTCCCTAGACTGATAACCAAACTCAATACCCTTATAACTAATGCTTCACATAGAAGAATGATCAGAGTCATGATTTTTGCGGTATAACCGAAGATATCTAATACAAACTTGTCACGACCCGTCCTCGGGGCTCGGGCTGTGACTACCCCAAGCCCGCCTCCCATAGGCCAGTGGCTGGCGACTACCACCAAGGAGAAAATCCCGACAAAAAGGGGAAGGGGTTGCCTTTATAATGTAAACAAACACCACAGAATAAGCCAGCAGATTTAAACACTAAGAAAAACTGAGTACAAGTAATTGCGGAAATGTATGTGGGCCAGAATACAAACCCAAATTGAATGTCAAGTAAAACTGGAATGAAAGTACAACAACTGAAAGTAAAGCAGCAACGTCGAGCCGTCCACTGGAAGTCCCACCTGAAGGGTGGGTATAGATAGCCACCTCAGATCCTCGGGTCCAGCCGTCTGCTCCGTGTACGTCCTGCCCAGTGGTCCACCTCCAGGTATTGACTCCTCCACTAGCTTCTACAACGATCAGCGTTGTCCATTGTCTGCATCCAACACAACGTATTGCGGGAATATCCCGTGAATGGGTGATTATACGCTACTCAATAGGGACCCCGAGACCCCCAAAGGTCTCCCAAAATCCACAAAGGATAATCCAAAAAAGAAAGACACAATCACGAAGTAACAACAAACACTACATATGTATATGCCCATACATATACCTATGTTATCAATTCCAGTTTGGCTCCAACGCCCAAGACCAAGTTCAATCACATCCACACAGGATAGTACAAAAAAATCCACATAGGATATCAAGTCAATCATATTGAAGATAATGATTTAAATTCAAGACTCATCTCACACAGGTATACTTATTTGGTGATATAGATGATCAGATATAGCCACTGACTCATCTAAGCTAGGACCCACATAGGATACTAAACTATCTCCTCTTCCATACCCACGTAGGATAGAAAGAACAGAGTCAGCCACTACCAGACCCACGTAGGATACACGAACATTAGTCATTACTGTCAAAACCACATAGGATTTTAGTACGGTCTTCATCGATGCCAAACCCACATAGGATTTCAGTAGAGTCTTCATCTTCTTCAAAACAACATTGGATTTCAGTACGGTCTTCATCACTGCTGAACCCACATAGGATTTCAGTGCAGTCTTCATCTGCATCGAACCCACATAGGATTTCAGTACGGTCTTCATCACTGCTGAACCAACATAGGATTTCAGTGTTGTCTTCATCTCCGTCGAACCCATATAGTATTTCAGTACGGTCTTCATCGCTGTCGAACCCACATAGGATTTCAGTGCAGTTGTCACAGTCGCAGCCAGCTCTAAGGTCCCCGGACAGAGCATGCTCGTTCCGGGAGGGTCCGCTCCACGAGCCAAGGGGTCGATACATCAACTGACATGTAGTCCGAAGTTGATTTATCTCAATGTTCTGTCTCGACAAGAGGAACTCAACATGACACACAGCGCGTCAATCGGACGCCCGGTCTGAAAGTAATTGGCTTTTTAGTTCTAGGGGCCCAGTTGGGTTTTAAGTCAAAACCATCCTGACCACACTCCATCTTCATCCAAACCTCAAGATTTTTTATCCAAAAGTTCCATCTCTCTTTTTTGAATCCAGCAAAGTCGACATCACATCAATCGGACGTTCGGAGCTCAAGTTATAAGGGTTTTCGCTCCGAGGGCCTGGTTTGTTTCGTGTTCGAACCATCCTTGATGTACCCAGAGTTCTCCAAAACCGTGAGTGTAATATACTGAAACGACCATCTCAATCCAAGGATCGCATCGCATCTGACGGTGCATCGATCGGAGGTCTGTAGCCCATGATATGGGAAAAAGACCGGAAGTGTTCTGAAAATGGGGGGTCTGGGCCCTGTCCGACCTGGCCCAACCTATAATGCCCCAGCCTTAAACCTTACTTAATCTTGAGTTATTACAAGATTACACATTGAAGATCTTTTAGGGTTTAGATTTTTAGAGAATTAGATCATAAAACATTCATTACATTCCACATATAAAAAAAGTGGTTACATAAAGATAGTATTCTTCATTCCCATCAATGGAAACCCATTTAAAATAAAACATTGATTATTTATTGACACATCCTTGACTCTATCATCTTATCATGTACCTTTCCCTTGACCTGTGAAAAACATTTCAAAAACTTGGGATGAGCATAAAAACTCAGTATGGGTTATAAAAACATGGGAATGAAACATGAGTTCATATATACATAAGAATGAAATCATACCATACCCATAAAACATAGGCACTTTAACATACCTCATAAAATCATGAATAAATCATAGAAACCATAAGACATAAAGGTAACTTGAGGCATTCATAACATTCTTACGTAGGGAGTAACCCTCTTGGTTACATTTGGAATACCCATCACAGTATATTTCCTAAAATCTCTTCGGAGAAACCTTAACGTTTCACTCCTTCGCGTTACCCAATGCATTGGAGAGCTATAACGGGCTCACCCGCCCTTAGTTTATCACGGAACCACCCGTCTTCATAATAATGCCCAAGAACCATAACATAATCATATCACATAAAACATGCATAAAGGAAACATAAAATTTCCACATTTCAATCACGAGATATCAATACAACGCATTGATATAAAAACATTATGAAAACAATTTTCAATACCAAAACAAAAGAAATGTAAAACATGGTATTTTTTTTTCTTTTAAAAAGAAGGTATGGCTTGTAGAGGAAGCCGAAACTCAAATAACGGTCACGACGGCGGAGAAGTCGTTGTCGCCGCATACGTACGACAAAAACATTCCCTTTTGTCGTTTAGTAAACGCTTCGTATAAAAAAAGATTCCTTTTGAATAAACGTAAAAGTCAAAGAGGTTTATACACCGTATAAAAGAAAGTTGTGTATAAAATAAAATATGCCTCAACGAAAGGAGATTGAGACGAAGTCCCATACCTCGTATCCGACTTGACCCGACCGTTCTTTAATCTCCTGAATAATAAACTTGAGTTAATCTCTACTTGCTTATGAATCCTTTTTCAAGTTCATTATTCCTTTTATACCATGTTATGAACATCACGTAATCAGTTAAGTTAATAATGTTCATTTTGTCGGTATTTGGTTCTTAAGTCAAAAATAGACTTCTTACACTTACATGTTGTTAATTTGGTCAAAGGTTCATTATATCCAGAATGGTATTCATGATGTAGATATCATATATGTCATATATATCCAGTACATACATGCATTTATAATATCACATAATCATTTAGAGGTAAGAAATGAAATGCACCGTTCATGGAGACGGTAAGCCGTACGTACGCATGAACGCTACATTCATTTCTTTGTCATATTAGTGGAATTAAAACTAAATGGGAGGTATGTATATTTTAATTCCAGAATTATATTCATCATTTAGATATATAATTAATTATATATATACATTATATATATGTAATTTTAATAGTACATTACATTTGGGGATAAGAAATGAAATGCACCGTTCATGGAGACGGTAAGCCGTACGTACGCATGAACGCTACTTTCATTTCTATCTCATACTTTAATGGAAAGAAATAATAATGATATAGAGGTATATTATAATTACAGTATAAAATAATATATAATAACTTTAAATCCATCCTTTACACGTCCCACATATGGCATTAACGAATCACATCACTTTTAGGGGGCGGTAGTCCGCACATCCTTAAATGAAGATATCGTGTTTACCCATAATGGAAACCATAAAGGTATGCCAAAAATAAAAAATACAGAATCATAAATAAAACATAAACATATTATATATCATATATAAAAATAGTGACATCATAATGGCCACCCTTGAAGGTGTTAAATGAGTATTGAACAATCATCGTTTCGGGAGGCAGAATTTCGCCATCCACGGAAACCGTATCTTCTTTAACCATTTGATGTAGTTGTGTGAGAGTGTCGCTCAAATAAATATTATAACAACATCCTAGTATATTGAAGATATTGGTGTTGTTACAAAATAAGTAAATAAAAAGAGTTTAGAGGGTTGGAGAAGCAAAATAAAACAAATGAACAAGAGAGAATGAATTACCATTAAAAATGTAACTCCCTTTTGATTTGAGCCTAAAGGCTTCCTTTGAAAATATTCTTCCCAAAGGGAATCCTCTAGGATCAGGAGAGGGATGTGGAGAGAGTAATTGGTCAGGGGTTGGCCGAGCCAAAGGCTTGAGAAGTGTGTGAAAAGAGGTAGAGGTGTGGGCCTTTTATAAGAGGAGAGGAGGGGCACTTTTGGAAAGTAAAGAAATATTACCTTATTTGAAAATGTGTTCCGGTTTTAAAAGGTCCCACATTGATAGAATTCGTGGCTAAGGTGATACGGGTTCGAAATCCACTCATACAATTGGTTTTGGACATGTGTAGTTTATATATTTTACATTATCTTTCTATTTTATTTAAATCATCAAATAATGATGTCATCGCTGCATCATTATTATGTCGTAAATAATTAAATTTATTTAATGTCTAAAAATTATAAAAAAAATACTATGATATAGGAAAGCTTTTTAGATTTCCAATGACCATTTATAATCAAAATTTGGACCTGTATAACCCCACTTAAAAATTGTTTTCGTAAAACATATTATGTTTGTGTCATTTTCACTTTAACATTAAATAAAAAGTAATTTATGTCATTTCCCAACTAATGTGGATCCATGAGGTCCCCAAGTTGACCCATGGAATTTCAAGGTCGGCCATGACACAACCAATGATGTTGGGACATGTGTCTAGGTCATTTCATTTTATTAAAGCATTATTTATACCTTAAACTACACTAATTACCACTAATCGTGATTAAAAACATAATAAGTTACTATTCACCAAAAAATTATTTTAATCTCATTGAACCACATTTTACTTCTTAATGACAACCATGTATGTCGTATTTTCAAAATTCAAAACACAATGATGGAAAAATTTCATTTAAACGGAAAATCAGTCTTTATAAGTACCACTTAGTTGTTTCACTATTCATCAAAAATTGAAGTTTTTCAGAAAATTACCAAAAATTCACCCTAAGCTATATTTGATATTACGAATTCAAAAATGAAGTATATTTTACAAAATTAAAAACATATAAGTCACATTAATTAATTTAATAATTAATTTCTGCTGTCAGAGCAAATAGCGTGTTTTTATGAAACAATAAGTATCAAAAGATTGACACTAGTTTAAGTCCGATTTCAAAGTGAAATTAATTCCAATGACCACTATTGGATTTAATAGTAAAAATATTTTCTAATTTCACTTTAAAACCAATTCAAAATATAATCTAATCATATAAATAAATTATATTAAAAAGATCTTTTGAATTAAAATACAACATTTTACACTATTCATTAAAAAAATGAACTTTATCAGAAAGGTACCAAAAATTTACACAAAGTAAATTTTGATGTCCCGATTATAAAGAAGAGTTATATTTGGTCCAATAGAATTTATATGATTGATCAAAACTATATTTAATGACGGTTCACCATTAAAAGGTGATAAGTGAACCTTTAGTGAAAATTAGAGTATATATGCCTGTAAAATTGAACTCTTTCCGTATTTTAAGATTTTATCTTTTATTGGGTAAAAGTATAAACATTTAAAAACATATCTAATCATATTTTAGTTATTTATATCCATTCCTGCCAGTACAACGACTACTTGTTAACAAACATTTAAAATAATATTATTTTATTACTAGAGTGCAACGTAAGAATTCAATGAAACTCTTTGTTGTGTATCGGGTACACTATCGAACATAGCAACCCTTTAAAGTAATATTAATACTTTATTCACAAATATGGATAAATATGAAAATGTATATTCTTCATTTACCTGGGGTGTTACATCTTTCCCCCCTTTTAGGAATTGCGTCCTCGCAATTTTAAAATTGGGCTTGGTAACATCCTTGAAAGTCCCACATCGGAACAAGGATCGGTAAAACAATCACTTTAAAATAAAGAAAGATAAGTACAAAGGTCACCCGAGTTAACCCATACTAAGATTCCAAGTATGAAAACATGGATATGGAGGAGAAAACATAGGGTCATGTTCTGATGGAGAGTGATAGAAAACATGTTTAGGAGAAAGTTAACCATGAGAGAATCACAAACTTGTGATGGGTTAAATAGTATTTGATTCCCTAGTATTAAAAGTTAATAGACAACATTTTTCTTTTAAGTTACTTTTAATTTAGGAATTTAGTTTTTGATCTTAAGGAAACATACTTGTCATGTTGACTTTCAACTCTTTCTAGGTTTCTTACACAAACTCATAACAGCATACCTTGATCATGGCGTCCACTCTGTTTCATCGTCATCTTGTTCACATAGGTAGAAGTCCCATGCATTACAAAAATGATTTTGAGATCCTTCAAAATCATTTGCTTCCTCCATCCAAATACACCTCGAACAACATGGGTCATATGGGTGTTCACAGAGAAACAGTTTTGGAAAATAATCATGTAGGACATATAATTCCAAAACATCTGATAAAACATGATTTCTAAAAAATAGTCGGACCGAAATTGAGTTGAAACTTTCTATTATTGGTCCTTTTAAAATACCATAAGCATGTGATGTGAGACTATATTTTAAAAGCAAATATAAATAGGTTGCGCAAGGGTCCCCTTCCTCAGCACCATTTTGAAAATCATAATATGCTTCAAATTCTTGTGATAAGGTAAAATATTTGAAAATACCTTGATAATATTTACCTCTCTTGAAAACATGAGAATATTGTGAAAATAGTATTTTTCTAAAAACAACCCACGATCCACGATGGTAACGAGGTATAGCGGAGGTGTTTGATATTTCAAACAAATTCTTACAAGTGAGTTGTATGCTAGAAAAAGTTTCACAATCATCTGAAGATGACTTTGCAATAATTATTGCAAGCATGTCATCAGGAAGAGATAGGAATGTCGTTTGAGATCCTCCTCCTTCCATTCGTAACTGACTTTACTTGACCTGAAAAAAAAGTTTTAAAACAAGGATTTAACTGAAATAATAGTTATAGGGATTGATCATGTGCCTCACAAAAACTCCTAATCCCTAAAGTTGTCTAAACCGACCTCTGATACCAACTATAAGGCCCCAGCCTTAAACCTTACTTAATCTTGAGTTATTACAAGATTACACATTGAAGATCTTTTCGGGTTTAGATTTTTAGAGAATTAGATCATAAAACTTTCATTACATTCCACATATAAACAAAGTGGTTACATAAAGATAGTATTCTTCATTCCCATCAATGGAAACCCATTTAAAATAAAACATTGATTATTTCTTGACACATCCTTGACTCTATCATCTTATCATGTACCTTTCCCTTGACCTGTGAAAAACATTTCAAAAACTTGGGATGAGCATAAAAACTCAGTATGGGTTATAAAAACATGGGAAGGAAACATGAGTTCATATATACATAAGAATGAAATCATACCATACCCATAAAACATAGGCACTTTAACATACCTCATAAAATCATGAATAAATCATAGAAACCATAAGACATAAAGGTAACATGAGGCATTCATAACATTCTTACGTAGGGAGTAACCCTCTTGGTTACGTTTGAAATACCCATCACAGTATATTCCCTAAAATATCTTCGGAAAAACCTTAAGGTTTCACTCCTTCGTGTTACCCAATGCATTGGAGAGCTATAACGGGCTAACCCGCCCTTAGTTTATCACGGAACCACCCGTCTTCATAATAATGCCCAAGAACCATAACATAATCATATCACATAAAACATGCATAAAGGAAACATAAAATTTCCACATTTCAATCACGAGATATCAATACAACACATTGATATAAAAACATTATGAAAACCATTTTCAATACCAAAACAAAAGAAATGTAAAACATGGTATTTTTTTTTCTTTTAAAAAGAAGGTATGGCTTGTAGAGGAAGCCGAAACTCAAATAACGGTCACGACGGCGGAGAAGTCGTTGTCGCCGCATACGTACGACAAAAACATTCCCTTTTGTCGTTTAGTAAACACTTCGTATAAAAAAAGATTCCTTTTGAATAAACGTAAAAGTCATAGGGGTTTATACACCGTATAAAGGAAAGTTGTGTATAAAATAAAATATGCCTCAACGAAAGGAGATTGAGACGAAGTCCCATACCTCGAATCCGACTTGACCCGACCGTTCTTTAATCTCCTGAATAATAAACTTGAGTTAATATCTACTTACTTATGAATCCTTTTTCAAGTTCATTATTCCTTTTATACCATGTTATGAACATCATGTAATCAGTTAAGTTAATAATGTTCATTTTGTCGGTATTTGGTTCTTTAGTCAAAAATAGACTTCTTACACTTACATGTTGTTAATTTGGTCAAAGGTTCATTATATCCAGAATGGTATTCATGATGTGGATATCATATATGTTATATATATCCAGTACATACATGCATTTATAATATTACATAATCATTTAGAGGTATGAAATGAAATGCACCGTTCATGGAGACGGTAAGCCGTACGTACGCATGAATGCTACTTTCATTTCTTTGTCATATTAGTGGAATTAAAACTAAATGAGAGGTATGTAAATTTTAATTCCAGAATTATATTCATCATTTAGATATATCATTAATTATATATATACATTATATACATGTAATTTTAATAGTACATTACATTTGGGGATAAGAAATGAAATGCACCGTTCATGGAGACGGTAAGCCGTACGTACGCATGAACGCTACTTTCATTTCTATCTCATACTTTAAAGGAAATAAATAATAATGATATAGAGGTATATTATAATTCCAGTATAACATAATATATAATAACTTTAAATCCTTCCTTTACACGTCCCACATATGGCATTAACGAATCACATCACTTTTAGGGGGTGGTAGTCCGCACTTCCTTAAATGAAGATATCGTGTTTACCAATAATGGAAACCATAAAGGTATGCCAAAAATGAAAAATACAGAATCTTAAAGAAAACATAAACATATTATATATCATATATAAAAATAGTTACATCATAATGGCCACCCTTGAAGGTGTTAAATGAGTATTGAACAATCATCGTTTCGGGAGGCAGAATTTCGCCATCCACGGAAACCGTATGTTCTTTAACCATTTGATGTAGTTGTGTGAGAGTGTAGCTCAAATATATGTTATAACAACATCTTAGTATATTTAAGATACTGGTTTTGTTACAAAAGAAGTAAATAAAAAGAGTTTAGAGGGTTGGAGAAGTAAAATAAAACAAATGAACAAGAGAAAATGAATTACCATTAAAAGTGTAACTCTCTTTTGATTTGAGCCTAAAGGCTTCCTTTGAAAGGATTCTGCCCAAAGGGAATCATCTAGGATGAGGAGAAGGATGTGGAGAGAGTAATTGGGAAGGGGTTGGCCGAGCCAAAGGCTTGAGAAGTGTGTGAAAAGAGGTAGAGGTGGGGGCCTTTTATAAGAGGAGAGGAGGGGCACTTTTGGAAATTAAGAAATATTACTTTATTTGAAAATGTGTTTCGGTTTTAAAAGGTCCCACATTGATATAATTAGTGGATAAGATGATAAGGGTTTGAAATCGACTCATCCAATTGGTTTTGGACATGTGTAGTTTATAGATGTTACATTATCTTTCTATTTTATTTAAATCGTCAAATAATGATGTCATCGCTGCATCATTATTATGTCATAAATAATTAAATTTATTTAATGTCTAAAATTTATAAAAAACTACTATGATATAAGAAATCTTTTTATCTTTCCAATTACTATTTATAATCAAAATTTGGACCTGTATAACCCCACATAAAAATTGTTTTCGTAAAACATATTATGTTTGTGTCATTTTCACTTTAACATTAAATAAAAAGTAATTTATGTCATTTCCCAACAAAAGTGGATCCATGGGGTCCCCAAGTTGACCCATGGAATGTCATGGTCGGTCATGACACAACCAATGAGGTTGGGACATGTGTCTAGGTCATTTCATTTTATTAAAGAATTATTTATACCTTAAACTACACTAATTACCACTAATCGCGATTAAAAACTTAATAAGTTACTATTCACCAAAAAATTATTTTAATCTCATTGAACCACATTTTACTTCTTAATGACAACCATGTATGTCGGATTTTAAAAATTCAAAACACAATGATGGAAAAATTTCATTTAAACGGAAAATCAGTCTTTATAAATACCACTTAGTGGTTTCACTATTCATCAAAAATTGAAGTTTTTCAGAAAATTTCCAAAAATTCACCCTAAGCTATATTTGATATTACAAATTCAAAAATGAAGTCTATTTTACAAAATTAAAAACATATAAGTCACATTAATTAATTTAATAATTAATTCCCGCTGTCAGAGCAAATAGCGTGTTTTTATGAAACAATAAGTATCAAAAGATTGACACTAGTTTAAGTCCGATTTCAAAGTGAAATTAATTCCAACGACCACTATTGGATTTAATAGTAAAAATATTTTCTAATTTCACTTTAAAACGAATTCAAAAGATAATATAATCATATAAATAAATTAGATTAAAAAGAGTTTTTGAATTAAAATACAACATTTTACACTATTCATTAAAAAAATGAACTTTATCAGAAAGGTACCAAAAATTTACACAAAGTAAAATTTGATGTCCCGATTATAAATAAGAGTTATATTTGGTCCAATAGAATTTATAAGATTGATCAAAACTATATTTAATGACGGTTCACCATTAAAAGGTGATAAGTGAACCTTTAGTGAAAATTAGAGTATATATGCCCGTAAAATTGAACTCTTTCCGTATTTTAAGCTTTTATCTTTTATTGGGTAAAAGTATAAACATTTAAAAACATATCTAATAATATTTTAGTTATTTCTATCCATTCCTTCCAGTACAACAGCTACTTGTTAACTAACATTTAAAATAATATTATTTTATTACTAGAGTGCAACGTAAGAATTCAATGAAACTCTTTGTTGTGTATCAGGTACACTATCGAACATAGCAACACTTTAAAGTAATATTAAATCTTTATTCACAAATATGGATAAATATGAAAATGTCTATTCTTCATTTACCTGGGGTGTTACATCTTTCCCCCCTTTTGGGAATTGCGTCCTCGCAATTTTAAAATTGGGCTTGGTAACATCCTTGAAAGTCCCACATCGGAACAAGGATCGGTAAAACAATCACTTTAAAATAAAGAAAGATAAGTACAAAGGTCACCCGAGTTAACCCATACTAGGATTCCAAGTATGAAAACATGGATATGGAGGAGAAAACATAGGGTCATGTTCTGATGGAGAGTGATAGAAAACATGTTTAGGAGAAAGTTAACCATGAGAGAATCACAAACATGTGATGGGTTAAATAGTATTTGATTCCCTAGTATTAAAAGTTAATAGACAAATTTTTTCTTTTACGTTACTTTTAATTTAGGAATTTAGTTTTTGATCTTAAGGAAACATACTTGTCATGTTGACTTTCAACTCTTTCTAGGTTTCTTACACAAACTCATAACAGCATACCTTGATCATGGCGTCCACTCGGTTTCATCGTCATCTTGTTCACGTAGGTAGAAGTCCCATGAATTACAACAATGATTTAGAGATCCTTCAAAATCATTTTCTTCCTCCATCCAAATACACCTCACACAACATGGGTCATATGGGTGTTCATAGAAAAACAGTTTTGGAAAATAATCATGTAGGACATATAATTCCAAAACATCTGATAAAACATGATTTCTAAAAAATAGTCGGACCGAAATTGAGTTGAAACTTTCTATTATTGGTCCTTTTAAAATACCATAATCATGTGATGTGAGACTATATTTTAAAATAAAATATAAATAGGATGTGCAAGGGTCCCCTTCCTCAGCACCATTTTGAAAATCATAATATGCTTCAAATTCTTGTGATAAGGTAAAATATTTGAAAATACCTTGATAATATTTACCTCTCTTGAAAACATGAGAATATTGTGAAAATAGTATTTTTCTAAAAACAACCCATGATCCACGATGGTAATGAGGTATAGAGGAGGTGTTTGATATTTCAAACAAATGCTTGCAAGTGAGTTGTATGCTAGAAAAAGTTTCACAATCATCTGAAGATGACTTTGAAATAATTATTACAAGCATGTCATCAGGAAGAGATAGGAATGTCGTTTGAGATCCTCCTCCTTCCATTCGTAACTGACTTTACTTGACCTGAAAAAAAAAGTTTTAAAACAAGGATTTAACTGAAATAATAGTTATAGGGACTGATCATGTGCCGCACAAAAACTCCTAATCCCTAAAGTTGTCTAAACCGACCTCTGATACCAACTATAAGGCCCCAGCCTTAAACCTTACTTAATCTTGAGTTATTACAAGATTACACATTGAGGATCTTTTCGGGTTTATAGTTTTAGTGAATTAGATCATAAAACTTTCATTACGTTCCACATATAAACAAAGTGGTTACATAAAGATAGTATTATTCATTCCCATCAATGGAAACCCATTTAAAATAAAACATTGATTATTTCTTGACACATCCTTGACTCTATCATCTTATCATGTGCCTTTCCCTTGACATGGGAAAAACATTTCAAAACCTTGGGATGAGCATAAAAACTCAGTATGGGTTATAAAAACATGGGAAGGAAACATGAGTTCATATATACATAAGAATGAAATCATACCATACCCATAAAACATAGGCACTTTAACATACCTCATAAAATCATGAATAAATCATAGAAACCATAAGACATAAAGGTAACTTGAGGCATTCATAACATTCTTACGTAGGGAGTAACCCTCTTGGTTACGTTTGGAATACCCATCACAGTATATTCCCTAAAATATCTTCGGAGAAACCTTAACGTTTCACTCCATCGCGTTACCCAATGCATTGGAGAGCTATAACGGGCTCACCCACCCTTAGTTTCTCACGGAACCACCCGTCTTCATAATAATGCCCAAGAACCATAACATAATCATATCACATAAAACATGCATAAAGGAAACATAAAATTTCCACATTTCAATCCCGAGATATCAATACAACACATTGATATAAAAACATTATGAAAACCATTTTCAATACCAAAACAAAAGAAATGTAAAACATGGTATTTTTTTTCTTTTAAAAAGAAGGTATGGCTTGTAGAGGAAGCCGAAACTCAAATAACAGTCACGACGGCGGAGAAGTCGTTGTCGCCGCATACGTACGACAAAAACATTCCCTTTTGTCGTTTAGTAAACGCTTCGTATAAAAAGAAGATTCCTTTTGAATAAACATAAAAGTAAAATGGGTTTATACACCGTATAAAAGAAAGTTGTGTATAAAATAAAATATGCCTCAACGAAAAGAGATTGAGACGAAGTCCCATACCTCATATCCGACTTGACCCGACCGTTCTTTAATCTCCTGAATAATAAACTTGAGTTAATCTCTACTTGCTTATGAATCCTTTTTCAAGTTCATTATTCCTTTTATACCATGTTATGAACATCATGTAATCAGTTAAGTTAATAATGTTCATTTTGTCGGCATTTGGTTCTTAAGTCAATAATAGACTTCTTACACTTACATGTTGTTAATTTGGTCAAAGGTTTATTATATCCAGAATGGTATTCATGATGTAGATATCATATATGTCATATATATCCAGTACATACATGCATTTATAATATTACATAATCATTTAGAGGTAAGAAATGAAATGCACCGTTCATGGAGACGGTAATCCGTACGTACGCATGAACGCTACTTTCATTTCTTTGTCATATTAGTGGAATTAAAACTAAATGAGAGGTATGTATATTTTAATTCCAGAATTATATTCATCATTTAGATGTATCATTAATTATATATATACATTATATACATGTAATTTTAATAGTACATTACATTTGGGTATAAGAAATGAAATGCACCGTTCATGGAGACGGTAAGCCGTACGTACGCATTAACGCTACTTTCATTTCTATCTCATACTTTAAAGGAAAGAATAATAATGATATAGAGGCATATTATAATTCCAGTATAACATAATATATAATAACTTTAAATCCTTCCTTTACACGTCCCACATATGGCATTAACGAATCACATCACTTTTAGGGGGCGGTAGTCCGCACTTCCTTAAATGAAGATATCGTGTTTACCCATAATGGAAACCATAAAGGTATGCCAAAAATGAAAAATACAGAATCTTAAAGAAAACATAAACATATTATATATCATATATAAAAATAGTGACATCATAATGGCCACCCTTGAAGGTGTTAAATGAGTATTGAACAATCATCGTTTCGGGAGGCAGAATTTCGCCATCCACGGAAACCGTATGTTCTTTAACAATTTGATGTAGTTGTGTGAGAGTGTAGCTCAAATAAATGTTATAAAAAAATCCTAGTATATTTAAGATACTGGTGTTGTTACAAAAGAAGTAAATAAAAAGAGTTTAGAGGGTTGAAGAAGCAAAATAAAACAAATGAACAAGAGAGAATGAATTACCTTTAAAAGTGTAACTCACTTTTGATTTGAGCCTAAAGGCTTCCTTTGAAATGATTCTGCCCAAAGGGAAACCTCTAGGATGAGGAGAGGGATGTGGAGAGAGTAATTGGGCAGGGGTTGGCCGAGCCAAAGGCTTGAGAAGTGTGTGAAAAGAGGTAGAGGTGGGGGCCTTTTATAAGAAGAGAGGAGGGGCACTTTTGGAAATTAAGAAATATTACTTTATTTGAAAATGTGTTTCGGTTTTAAAAGGTCCCACATTGATAGAATTCGTGGATAAGGTGATAAGGGTTTGAAATCCACTCATCCAATTGGTTTTGGACATGTTTAGGTTATAGATGTTACATTATCTTTCTATTTTATTTAAATCGTCAAATAATGATGTCATCGCTGCATCATTATTATGTCATAAATAATTAAATTTATTTAATGTCTAAAATTTATAAAAAAAATACTATGATATAGGAAATATTTTTATCATTCCAATTACTATTTATAATCAAAATTTGGACCTGTATAACCCCACTTAAAAATTGTTTTCGTAAAACATATTATGTTTGTGTCATTTTCACTTTAACATTAAATAAAAAGTAATTTATGTCATTTCCCAACAAAAGTGGATCCATGGGGACCCCAAGTTGACCCATGGAATGTCATGGTCGGTCATGACACAACAAATGATGTTGGGACATGTTTCTAGATCATTTCATTTTATTAAAGCATTATTTATACCTTAAACTACACTAATTACCACTAATCGCGATTAAAAACTTAATAAGTTACTATTCACCAAAAAATTATTTTAATCTAATTGAACCACATTTTACTTCTTAATGACAACCATGTATGTCGGATTTTCAAAATTAAAAACACAATGATGGAAAAATTTCATTTAAACGGAAAATCAGTCTTTATAAGTACCACTTAGTGGTTTCACTATTCATCAAAAATTGATGTTTTTCAGAAAATTACCAAAAATTCACCCTAAGCTATATTTGATATTACGAATTAAAAAATGAAGTCTATTTTACAAAATTAAAAATATATAAGTCACATTAATTAATTTAATAATTAATTCCCGCTGTCAGAGAAAATAGCGTGTTTTTATGAAACAATAAGTATCAAAAGATTGACACTAGTTTAAGTCCGATTTCAAAGTGAAATTAATTCCAACGACCACTATTGGATTTAATAGTAAAAATATTTTATAATTTCACTTTAAAACCAATTCAAAAGATAATATAATCATATAAATAAATTAGATTAAAAAGAGGTTTTGAATTTAAATACAACATTTTACACTATTCATTAAAAAAATGAACTTTATCAGAAAGGTACCAAAAATTTACACAAAGTAAATTTTGATGTCCCGAATATAAAGAAGAGTTATATTTAGTCCAATAGAATTTATAAGATCGATAAAAACTATATTTAATGACGGTTCACCATTAAAAGGTGATAAGTGAACCTTTAGTGAAAATTAGAGTATATATGCCCGTAAAATTGAACACTTTCCGTATTTTAAGATTTTATTTTTTATTGGGTAAAAGTATAAACATTTAAAAACATATCTAATCATATTTTAGTTATTTCTATCCATTCCTGCCAGTACAATGGCTACTTGTTAACTAACATTTAAAATAATATTATTTTATTACTAGAGTGCAACGTAAGAATTCAATGAAACTCTTTGTTGTGTATCGGGTACGCTATCGAACATAGCAACCCTTTAAAGTAATATTAATACTTTATTCACAAATATGGATAAATATGAAAATGTCTATTCTTCATTTACCTGGGGTGTTACATCTTTCCCCCCTTTTGGGAATTGCGTCCTCGCAATTTTAAAATTGGGCTTGGTAACATCCATGAAAGTCCCACATCGGAACAAGGATCGGTAAAACAATCACTTTAAAATAATGAAAGATAAGTACAAAGGTCACCCGAGTTAACCCATACTACGATTCCAAGTATGAAAACATGGATATGGAGGAGAAAACATAGGGTCATGTTCTGATGGAGAGTGATAGAAAACATGTTTAGGAGAAAGTTAACCATGAGAGAATTACAAAATTGTGATGGGTTAAATAGTATTTGATTCCCTAGTATTAAAAGTTAATAGACAACATTTTTCTTTTAAGTTACTTTTAATTTAGGAATTTAGTTTTTGATCTTAAGGAAACATATTTGTCATGTTGACTTTCAACTCTTTCTAGGTTTCTTACACAAACTCATAACAGCATACCTTGATCATGGCGTCCACTCGGTTTCATCGTCATCTTGTTCACGTAGGTAGAAGTCTCATGCATTACAACAATGATTTAGAGATCCTTCACAATCATTTGCTTCCTCCATCCAAATACACCTCGCACAACATGGGTCATATGGGTGTTCACAGAAAAACAGTTTTGGAAAATAATCATGTAGGACATATAATTCCAAAACATCTGATAAAACATTATTTCTAAAAAATAGTCGGACCGAAATTGAGTTGAAACTTTCTATTATTGGTCCTTTTAAAATACCATAAGAATGTGATGTGAGACTATATTTTAAAAGCAAATATAAATAGGTTGCGCAAGGGTCCCCTTCCTCAGCACCATTTTGAAAATCATAATATGCTTCAAATTCATGTGATAAGGTAAAATATTTGAAAATACCATGATAATATTTACCTCTCTTGAAAACATGAGAATATTGTGAGAATAGTATTTTTCTAAAAACAACCCATGATCCACGATGGTAATGAGGTATAGCGGAGGTGTTTGATATTTCAAACAAATGCTTGCAAGTGAGTTGTATGCTAGAAAACGTTTCACAATTATCTGAAGATGACTTTGCAATAATTATTGCAAGCATGTCATCAGGAAGAGATAGGAATGTCGTTTGAGATCCTCCTCCTTCCATTCGTAACTGACTTTACTTGAACTGAAAAAAAAAAGTTTTAAAACAAGGATTTAACTGAAATAATAGTTATAGGGACTGATCATGTGCCTCACAAAAACTCATAATCCCTAAAGTTGTCTAAACCGACCTCTGATACCAACTATAAGGCCTCATCCTTAAACCTTACTTAATCTTGAGTTATTACAAGATTACACATTGAGGATCTTTTCGGGTTTATAGTTTTAGAGAATTAGATCATAAAACTTTCATTACATTCCACATATAAACAAAGTGCTTACATAAAGATATTATTCTTCATTCCCATCAATGGAAACCCATTTAAAATAAAACATTTATTATTTCTTGACACATCCTTGACTCTATCATCTTATCATGTACCTTTCCCTTGACCTTTGAAAAACATTTCAAAAACTTGGGATGATCATAAAAACTCTGTATGGGTTATAAAAACATGGGAAGGAAACTTGAGTTCATATATACATAAGAATGAAATCATACCATACCCATAAAACATAGGCACTTTAACAGACCTCATAAAATAATGAATAAATCATAGAAACCATAAGACATAAAGGTAACTTGAGGCATTCATAACATTCTTACGTAGGGAGTAACCCTCTTGGTTACGTTTGGAATACCCATCACAGTATATTCCCTAAAATCTCTTCGGAGAAACCTTAACGTTTCACTCCTTCGTGTTACCCAATGCATTGGAGAGCTATAACGGGCTCACCCGCCCTTAGTTTATCACGGAACCACCCGTCTTCATAATAATGCCCAAGAACCATAAAATAATCATATCACATAAAACATGCATAAAGGAAACATAAAATTTCCACATTTCAATCACGAGATATCAATACAACACATTGATATAAAATCATTATGAAAACCATTTTCAATACCAAAACAAAAGAAATGTAAAACATGGTATTTTTTTTCTATTAAAAAGAAGGTATGGCTTGTAGAGGAAGCCGAAACTCAAATAACGGTCACGACGGCGGAGAAGTCGTTTTCGCCGCATACGTACGATAAAAACATTCCCTTTTGTCGTTTAGTAAACGATTCGTATAAAAAAAGATTCCTTTTGAATAAACGTAAAATTCAAAGGGGTTTATACACCGTATAAAAGAAAGTTCTGTATAAAATAAATTATGCCTTAACGAAAGGAGATTGAGACGAAGTCCCATACCTCGTATCCGACTTGACCCGACCGTTCTTTAATCTCCTGAATAATAAACTTGAGTTAATCTCTACTTGATTATGAATCCTTTTTCAAGTTCATTATTCCTTTTATAACATGTTATGAACATCATGTAATCAGTTAAGTTAATAATGTTCATTTTGTCGGTATTTGGTTCTTAAGTCAAAAATGGACTTCTTACACTTACATGTTGTTAATTTGGTCAAAGGTTCATTATATCCAGAATGGTATTCATGATTTATATATCATATATGTCATATATATCCAGTACATACATGCATTTATAATATTACATAATCATTTAGAGGTAAGAAATGAAATGCACCGTTCATGGAGACGGTAAGCCGTACGTACGCATGAACGCTACTTTCATTTCTTTGTCATATTAGTGGAATTAAAACTAAATGAGAGGTATGTATATTTTAATTCCAGAATTATATTCATCATTTAGATATATCATTAATTATATATATACATTATATACATGTAATTTTAATAGTACATTACATTTGGGGATAAGAAATGAAATGCACCGTTCATGGAGACGGTAAGCCGTACGTACGCATGAACGCTACTTTCATTTCTATCTCATACTTTAATGGAAAGAAATAATAATGATATAGAGGTATTTTATAATTCCAGTATAACATAATATATAATAACTTTAAATCCATCCTTTACACGTCCCACATATGGCATTAACGAATCACATCACTTTTAGGGGGCGGTAGTCCGCACTTCCTTAAATGAAGATATCGTGTTTACCCATAATGGAAACCATAAAGGTATGCCAAAAATGAAAAATACAGAATCTTAAAGAAAACATAAACATATTATATATCATATATAAAAATAGTGACATCATAATGGCCACCCTTGAAGGTGTTAAATGAGTATTGAACAATCATCGTTTCAGGAGGCAGAATTTCGCCATCCACGGAAACCGTATGTTCTTTAACCATTTGATGTAGTTGTGTGAGAGTGTAGCTAAAATAAATATTATAACAAAATCCTAGTATATTGAAGATACTGGTTTTGTTACAAAAGAAGTAAATAAAAAGAGTTTAGAGGGTTGGAGAAGCAAAATAAAACAAATGAACAAGAGAGAATGAATTACCTTTAAAAGTGTAACTCCCTTTTGATTTGAGCCTAAAGGCTTCCTTTGAAAGGATTCTGCCCAAAGGGAATCCTCTTGGATGAGGAGAGGGATGTGGAGAGAGTAATTGGGCAGGGGTTGGCCGAGCCAAAGGCTTGAGAAGTGTGTGAAAAGAGGTAGAGGTGGGGGCCTTTTATAAGAGGAGAGGAGGGGCACTTTTGGAAAGTAAAGAAATATTACGTTATTTGAAAATGTGTTTCCGTTTTAAAAGGTCCCACATTGATAGAATTCGTGGATAAGGTGATAAGGGTTCGAAATCCACTCATCCAATTGGTTTTGGACATGTGTAGTTTATAGATTTTACATTATCTTTCTATTTTATTTAAATCGTCAAATGATGATGTCATCGCTGCATCATTATTATGTCATAAATAATTAAATTTATTTAATGTCTAAAAATTATAAAAAAAATACTATGATATAGGAAATCTTTTTATATTTCTAATGACTATTTATAATCAAAATTCGGACCTGTATAACCGCACTTAAAAATTGTTTTCGTAAAACATATTATGTTTGTGTCATTTTCACTTTAACATTAAATAAAAAGTAATTTATGTCATTTCCCAACAAAAGTGGATCCATGGGGTCCCCAAGTTGACCCATGGAATGTCATGGTCGGCCATGACACAACCAATGAGGTTGTGACATGTGTCTAGGTCATTTCATTTTATTAAAGCATTATTTATACCTTAAACTACACTAATTACCACTAATCGCGATTAAAAACTTAATAAGTTACTATTCACCAAAAAATTATTTTAATCTCATTGAACCACATTTTACATCTTAATGACAACCATGTATGTCGGATTTTCAAAATTCAAAACACAATGATGGAAAAATTTCATTTAAACGGAAAATCAGTCTTTATAAGTACCACTTAGTGGTTTCACTATTCATCAAAAATTGAAGTTTTTCAGAAAATTACCAAA
Source organism: Viscum album (assembly GCA_963277665.1). NCBI lineage: Eukaryota > Viridiplantae > Streptophyta > Magnoliopsida > Santalales > Viscaceae > Viscum > Viscum album. Next base: position 1,668,571,495 of record OY728137.1, read on the forward strand.
AATTCACCCTAATCTATATTTGATATTACGAATTCATAAATGAAGTCTATTTTACAAAATTAAAAACATATAAGTCACAGTAATTAATTTAATAATTAATTCCCGCTGTCAGAGAAAATAGCGTGTTTTTATGAAACAATAAGTATCAAAAGATTGACACTAGTTTAAGTCCGATTTCAAAGTGAAATTAATTCCAACGACCACTATTGGATTTAATAGTAAAAATATTTTCTAATTTCACTTTAAACCCAATTCAAAAGATAATATAATCATATAAATAAATTAGATTAAAAAGAGGTTTTGAATTAAAATACAACATTTTACACTATTCATTAAAAAATGACCTTTATCAGAAAGGTACCAAAAATTTACACAAAGTAAATTTTGATGTCCCGATTATAAAGAAGAGTTATATTTGGTCCAATAGAATTTATAAGATCGATAAAAACTATATTTAATGACGGTTCACCATTAAAAGGTGATAAGTGAACCTTTAGTGAAAATTAGAGTATATATGCCCGTAAAATTGAACTCTTTCCGTATTTTAAGATTTTATTTTTTATTGGGTAAAAGTATAAACATTTAAAAACATATCTAATCATATTTTAGTTATTTCTATCCATTCCTACCAGTACAACGGCTACATGTTAACTAACATTTAAAATAATATTATTTTATTACTAGAGTGCAACATAAGAATTCAATGAAACTATTTGTTGTGTATCGGGTACGCTATCGAACATAGCAACCCTTTAAAGTAATATTAATACTTTATTCACAAATATGGATAAATATGAAAATGTCTATTCTTCATTTACCTGGGGTGTTACACAACCCCCCCTGGGTCAGCCCAAACCGGGTCCAGGTCCGGCCCATTAGGGCACGGGCCAGGCTGGTGGGCGAGGCTCGGACCGGCTGGCACGGACCGATGGGCGCGGCCCGGCACCGCCGGCCCGGCCCGGCCCGGTACGGCCGGTCCGGCCCGCGGTGGCTCGGCGCTGACCGAGCGTGGTCGGCTCGGCGCTTGCCAAGTGGCCGCGCAAAGGGGGTGGATGCCCCCTTGATTGAGCCATGACCCCCACGTGGGGGGCTGCTCCTGGCCAGCGGATGCGGCCCAGCACCGCATCCCCCCCCTCGGTCCCGTGCGGCCGCGGGACCAGCTGGCTGCCGCCGTGGCTTCAGCCAGGGCGGTCCCTTCTGGCGGCGCGCCAGGATGCCACCGCCACCGGCCACCGGCACCGTTGGTGTAGTCCGAGGGCCTCCAGAGTTGTTCTCGTGGTCCGTTTTCAATTACGTCTACGCCATCGTTCATTTCGGGACTCACAATTTACTATAGAATCATTGAACTGCACTTACGGCATGTTCTGACATCGCCCGTCGGTCCGTCGTCAATTAAACAATCCACAGAGCCTTCGAATCGCCGCAATGGTCCAGTTTCATCGCTGTCCAACGTTCCGCGCATCAAGAACAGAGAAACTGTGGGTTCGGACATGTTTGTTGGTCCACACCCACCGCGATAGTGGATCAAGCGACCTCCAACAATTTAATTATGTTCCGAGGATATAATCCACATAAATAAATTTAAACCAATCTCCCTACCTCAATGTGTCGTCAAATGAAGGTTCGTCGTGGGAAAGTACATCACGGAAGAAGGCGTCACGGAAAAAGGCGTCACAAAGAATAGAATAGCCGGTGTCGCGGTACACAGTGTCGCGTCGTCAATCTCTGAGGGTTCGGTGTTCTTCATCTCCCTTCATTGGAGGCCGACATTCTTCCTCGGCGACAGTGCGTTCTTCGCGTTCTTCAAGGAGGAAGATGAAGTTCAAGACTTGAGAAACTCCTCTCCAATTCTCCTCGCACAACGAAACAACATAAAAAAATAAGGCTTTTCCTTATTTTATTTCTCATGCCAATGGTTTTTTAAATTCTAAAACATATCACAATTTAATTATCGAGCGTTGACCTATTAATTAGGTGTATAATAATTAATTAAACGTGATAGTTGACTTGGAATTTAAGAGGGTGTGTGGGTGAGTTACATAATTAAACGCATGTGGGAGGTAAATTGAAATTATAGGTGGTGGGGATCGTGTGGGACCCACCTCACAAATATCCTACCTAGGAGTTAGGATATCATTGGGTCCCACTCCAACCACCATGCCTAGGTTAACATTGCATAGAATAAAAAAATGAAATCTTTTGCACATTATTTTATTTTATTCTTTAGTTAACCCAAAAATAATTAATAACCTCACCATAGCAATAGAAACTCTAAAAAAGGTGTTCTTATGCAATTACTAGTGCAACGGTTCCCTTGGTGCCCTCAGATTTCTATTCCGAGCACCGGTTCAAATGTTAGGAAAACCCACTCATTCGTTTACTGAACGTACCTGAGCTAAACTTCGGAAAATGATTCCAGGCACACCGAGCCTCAGAATCAGGTGCTGTGAGAAACTCCATTCTTGTAAAATCCCAATGAAAATTGAAAAAATATTTTCCCTTGAATTTTATGGGTCTTTATATAGATAGTTGTACTAGACGAACGCATGCCCTTCTAGTACCAGTATGAAGAAATGGAGTATGGAGGCCACCTTCTGTGTTATTTTCCTCTGCATTGGTCCACACCTTGAGATAATGTGGTTCAGATTCTGTAGGGGTCTCCCATACCATTGAAAGGGGAGAAATTTTGATTCTTGAATCCTTTGGGCACTTCCATATCATCCACCCGTGCCAAATATAGCTTTCCATTAGGTGAGATTTCCTCATGTTGAGTTACACGGGCTTTGATGTGATTGGAGAAACAAGACATAGGATTTTCCTATAAGGGGAACTTATCTTGGTGAGGATCCCAGACCAAAATTTCATTGGTGGGTTCATCATGATGATAGGTGGGCCCAACGTCTCATGGAGTGGCTGTTGGAATGTCTTGAGGAGATACTAGAGGGATGACCTATTGAGAAGCCAGGGGAATGGCATGAAGAGAGACATGACAGGACATTGGAGGAAAGTCCTATGTATGTGTGTCATTGAGAATATTTTCAAGAAGCACTGGTGGATTGGGGGATTCATACTATGGTCTCTTTCCATAACCTCCAACCTTTATCCTACCGGGATATGTATTTTTGCCGATATCAAAGGGGGGGAACTCACATGGGAAAGCTACACGTGCCATGTTACCCCTATATAGGCTGGTCATGAAATTACCAAGGGACATTATAGTTTGGTTATTATTTTATTAGGCACTAGGATAGGAGCTCATCAATTAACATCTTTTGCACTATAAGCTTTTGAAGTATCACGGTCTTCTCAGGATCATATTCTATCATCTACTTCAATCCATATGGGATAGAGTGTTTGATGGTCGTAGTGTGTTTTTTCCCATGTTGGGGTCCTGACTGAGAGTCAGTTACTCGGCGGGATCAGCATGGCCAAGCAGGTGTCTGTACTGGTGAGTGAAAATACCAGGGGTTCCAGGAGATGTTGTGTTGTTATCGGGGAAATGATCTCATAAATGAGACCAACATCAGTGTTCTTATCTTCTAGATTATCCATGTTTATCTTGACTACACCTGATTCCATGTCCTCAATATAACCATGAAAATCTGGCTCTCATAGGATCGATCTAAAATGGTGGGTTACGTTCTACTGCAAGAAATGAATTTGGAAGTGTGGAGACAACTCCTCAATAAATTGTCAAAGCACAGTGAATATCTGAATGATTCATTGATGATTATTCTACTTATAACTAGGTGATGTAGGGTTCTAAGCCTTGGGAAACATTACTAACTAGACCATGTGACTTTGTTGTATGATGTAATCATAATATTCCTCTCTTTTAGGATACACCAACAGATGGTTCCAAAGATGGAAATTTTTCCCATACGGTTTATAGGAAACACATGACCTATTCCTTGGTTATTAATTCTAGAATGTCAAATTATTGGGTCATAGTCAGCTATAACATCTCGAATGACTAATCTTCCATGATAATTCCCCCATAAAATTATTTATTCGGAATCAGGACAAGGCCCTTGGTTTCCCCATTCAATGACTGGTGGATAATGAGTAACTGGTAACAGAACTGATATGGATCATTGTAGTAGTGTATTGGTTGGTAGAGAAAACACCACATGAGCTAACAATTCATTGCATACTAGGCCATCTCTAAGCGAATATACTGATAGAATCACCACATCCCTATAGGATGGGGTACATGCTACTGCACTATTTTAAAAGGATGTGATGAGTTATGGAAAAGTTAGTTGATGATAATCACCCATCACACCCCTGAATGACTCTCTATGATCTTTTGTTGAGGTTCATAAATATACTCATGAAGATAGAGAGCACTGCATGGTCAAAACATGAAATGGAGTCAAATCTTCCTCCACTTGAATGTATTTGGGAGGGTTTTGGGGATCTAAAACATATCAATTTCTAGAAGAACAAATACCACACATTGGGTTCCCACCCCATACCCTGATGTAGAGGATTGGGGTGACGACTCCATCATTTAATCACACTCCACATAAAAATATAAATATCAGACTAGACTGACAATGATTCAGCACATCGCAGAGTTCTTACATTGTCAGTGACAGTTTTCACTTCTTCCTAAAGATGTTTTGTCCGTGTTGGGTAAATCATCGAAATTGTGATAACCTCTATTTGGGATGGTGTTAGAGTAGTGAGGGCCTCCATCGAAGCTGGTAAAAATATGTGGGGGACCTCTATACCTATTTTCATCAAAGTGGGGAGGAACACTTCTAGTACCATTATGGGGGTTTGGGGACCACTGCTACGAGTATTGGTGAGTACATTGGGTAGACTAACACGTTATGTGATAGAGTAGAGGGAACCTCCACATGGGTGTGCTGTGGTGTGAGGGGAACCTTGGTAGATGTTGAATTGAACATGGGGAGGTACTCAAAAACTACATCATGTGGCATAGTAAGAACATCCATGTCGGTTGATAGTGGTAGCACCAGGAGGACCCATGTTCTAATCAACAATGATGCATGGAGGGCCGCCAAATTTATGGGTTCTAAAATGGAGTGGAACTCGGCTAAAGTTGGTGATAACATGGGGAGAACATCCATACTGATGGGATATGGGGCAAGGAATAATTTTTTTACCATTATACTAAAATATGTGGAAAAACTCTATACCTAGGATAATGGTCATGTTGAGGACCGCTGTACTAGGCCTCAACAAGATGGGAGGGACACCACTTGCCCTGATGTTGGTAGAATGGGGAGGACCCAAATTCTATATGCTAGTGCTACAAGGAACTGTACTCTATCTATGTACTGAATCACATGACCACAAGTTGACTTGGGATAGATGATGTTTTCGCTGGTGACCAGAAGAGTAAACATAGCAAGACCGTGAGGTAGCTAGGTTCTTGATCCCAATCAGGACATAGTGAATCCCTGATCTGATGTGCCATCGATATGATATAATGCATCAGGGGTGGGATGCTCCACTATATTAGTAGAATATGACACCCCCGGATGGGAATCTCCTTGAGCCTATGCCCGAAGTTGGCATCATTTTAGACGCACCAGGGATAGTGGTGCAAGGGTATAATCCACTTGTTCATTATCAAGGGGGACAAGAAGATAGTGTTTCTGTGACTTGTAGGAGCCCCGCATGGTGCCTCTTTAGTGATTGGAATACAAAAGAAGACTCTGATTTTCCTCACCTCGTCGACATAGTGGAATGAGTCATAGGAGTGTTCTGGGGATAGGCTCCTCGAACGGTTGGAAGGTGGAGTTGGTAGAACCAGGTAATTGTGTGGCCCTTGGGGGTATTGGTGACGACAAGGAACAAAACCCTCCAAATCTTGGTGGGCTATATACTTCATGGGGATGATCCCCTCATGTTCTTACCATCGAATAATAGTATCAATAAACCCCCTCTGAATTAATTCTAAGGGTGATATGTGGTGTGGGTACCCGATAGAAGTATACTTGGAAGAGTTAGAAAACAATTGGTTTATCTGTCCTATGACGTCTCTATGGGCAGCGCCAGTGTTGTTTGTGAAAAATTCGGATGGAACATTGAGGCTTTGTGTTGATTCGCATAGACTTAACCAAGTTATGATTAATAAAAAATATACACTTCCATGTATTGATTATTTGATCAACCATTTCAGTGGAGCCATGGGGTTCTCCATGATCGACCATAGGTCGGGATATTATCAATTATAGGTGAGTAAAGATGATATTCCTAAAACCACTATTAAATGTAGATATGGCCATTATGCATATTTGGTTATGCCCTTTGGTCAATCGAATGCGATAACAATGTTCATGGCCTTGATGAATCAGTTATTTAATAGATATCTAGATTCATTTTTTGTGGGGTTTGTAGATGATATTCAGGCGTATTCAAATACATGGATGGAGCATGAGCAACACTTGGAGATAGTGTTGCGGGTCTTGAGAGATCATTATTTGTATTCCAAATTGTCAAAGTCTGAATTTTGGATAGAGGAAGTCTGTTTTATTGGTCATTTGATTTCCGAATGGGGTCTTTCAATGGATTTAGAAAAGTTATAGGGTGTTATATTATGGTAACCACCAAAGAATGTGTTTGATGTATGGAGTTTCCACGGTCTTACTGTGTATTATTGTCATTTTGTTTGTGAATTTTCATGTTTGTCTTCACTAATGACAGCTTTGACAAGAAAGAATGTTCCATTCTAGTGGAATGAATAGTGTCATCAGTGTGTCAAAGAGCTAAAGTGTCGCCTTACATAAGCACCAATCTTGGATTTTCTAGAACCTTGAAAAGGGTACGTGGGGTATTGCGATGCATCAGGATCAAAGTTGGGGTGCGTTCTCATGCAAGGTAATCATGTGGTTTCGTATGGCTCACGACAATTAAGGGTGTATGAGATGAACTACCCAACTCATGATTTGGTATTGTCATCAGTGTTCCAGGATTTGAATGTGTGGCATCATTATTTATTTTGTGAGTAATTCACTGTACATACAGATCATAAGAGCTTTAAGAACATTTTCTCAAAAACGGATTTGAACACTTGGCAAGGGTGATGGATTCAATATCTATGGATGATTGATTTTGAGTAAATGTACACACCAGGTAAGGGAAATTTAGTGGAGTATGAATTATGTAGAAATCATACGCTCAGGTGGTGAAACGGGCAATAGATCAGAGGTAGTTGATGTTGGTTATCGCTGACATGCAGTTGGAATGTGAGGATCAGGGTGATAGAGTTGTCTTCTTTTTGGTATTTTTGATTCCTGACTTGGTCTGTCTGGTTAAAGAGTCAGAGATATCTGATTCTGAGTGTGTGACCATGAGGTCGAAACAAAATGGTTGGGAGACCATTGAGGGTTAGAAACTGAATGGAGATTCAGTTTATTGTTTTCAGAATCGGTCGGTTGTACCAGATGCTTGTTAAGAAGATATTCTCAGGTCGAATCATCATTCCAGGTGGTCTATTCATCTTGGAATTCAGAAAATATATAATGAATTGAAAGTGAATTTCTGGTAAGCTGGTAAGAAAAGAAGAGAAAATGTGTTCGTTTCGAGATGCTTGACTTGCCAACAGGTCAAGGCAGAGCATGAGAGGCCAACTAGAATGTTGCAGCCTTTACCAATCCCATTTTGAAAGTGGGAGAAAATAGTGATGTATTTAGTCACAGGTCTCTCAAGAACAGTCATAAAGCATGATGCACTTTGGGTGATAGTGGATTGATTAATGAAGTTGGCCCATTTCTTTCCAACTCGTGAATCTGATACGGTAGAGGATCTGTCCAAAATCTATACCTAGGAAGTGGTATAGAGGCATAGTGTTCCAGTTTCAATAGTATATAATAGAGATCCTAGGTTTACATCTCATTTCTATAAATACTTACATAATTACCTTGGAAGTATGTTGATCATGAGTATGGCGTATGACCCTCATATGGATGGTCAATCTGAGTGGAATAAACAAACTATGGAGGATATGTTTTGGTCCTGTGTCATGGATTTTGGTGGCCCGTGGGAGGATCACATTCAATTGGTTGAGTTCTCATACAATAACAGTTGTCCTTCATCCATACATATGGATCTATTTGAAGCATTGTATGGGCAGTCATGTCATTCTCCACCATGTTTGGTGGAAACGGGTGAGTCCTCGATGGTTGGACCAAGCCAGGTCTATGAGAATATGGAAAAGATCCTTTTAGTCAAGAATAGAATGGTGACGGCATAGAGTCACTAGATATCATATGCATATCATCTTCTATTGACGTTTTCATTCGTGGTGAGTGATCATGTTTTCCTCAGGATCTATCCTATGTTGGGACATTGATAGTTTGGGAAGTAGGGAAATTTATCTCCGAGGTACATTTGACATTTTGATATTTTTGAGCAGGTTGGTGAGGTGGATTATCATTTGTATTTTCCACCTAGGATCAGTGTGGTGCCTAATATGTTTCATGTGTTATATTTGAAAAATTATCGTCGGGATCCATGCCATGTTATTAGATGGGATCATGTTGAGCTAGTTACGGATGCTTCGTTGGTGCACATGCTAGTACAAGTTGTGGATAGGAAAGAGAAAGTCTTGCGGGTTAAAACATAAGTCTGGTTCAGGTTTTTTGCCAGCATGGCCAGATCCAAGAGGAGTATTTGGAGCGGTAGAATGAGATGATCGAGCAATGGACTGAGCACTTTCAACAAAGAAATGGTTCTCTACTTTTGGAGGATGGAAATTCAAAGGGTGGGGTGAATGTAGCACCCCCAGTTTGAGGTTTTTAGCCTTTTATTGTAAATTTTTATGTGTTTAATGTTATTGGGATGAGTTGGGAAGAGGTTGTGATAATTTGAAATGGTTTTGAATAAGTTTGGAGGATTTTCTAATGGCGTACGGATTGAGAACGATTAAGGGGAAACCATAAGGATTCTCTAGGAAACCGTGGAGGGGGAGACAATATGTTTCGCACAACATGCGCACTGTTTGACAAACCATGCGAGTAAACCATGCAGACCCCTTCTCATGAGGCAGTGTCATGCGCACTGCTAGCACACAGTTATCCAAATAGTACAGACTAACTATGCGGCCAATTATATATAGGGTTTCTAAATTCAGGCTCACTCGGGGTTGTCGTCTTTCCCTCCAAATTTTATCCCACACAAACCTCACTCAGGATTTTTGGTTCTCAGTGGTTTAAGGTGATCTCTCACTCATTTTGGAAGGGATTAAAAGGGTTTTCTTGGTGTTTTGATGGTGGTTTCTCCCAGGTAAGTCTCTTATCTTGGTTTCTCTTTGGCTTCCTCTTGATCTACTCTTCGATCATTCTTGGTTTTCAAGATATACATCATTTTCATGAAGATATAGGTTTGTGGCTTCCTTGGATGTAACACCCCAATCTTCCACGGTACACTTCTCTTTAAATAATACAATAGCATGTGTTGTACGCAACACTGAGTTCAAGTACACCATGACTTACCAAACTAGCCGTTTAAAAGACCTTATGAATAGTATTGAATGAATTTTAAATATTATATTATCTTTATAATTTTAATCCATATTATGAGTTTCTAAGACATGATTTATGAAAAAATGAATTTTTTCAGAAAAAAGAAGTATTTTTTCAAAATTGAAAATTTACCGCCTTTTAATGGCGAAGCCTTTTTAAAAACAATATTTGAAACTTTTATACATTCAATTTGACAAAATGAAATTCTTCTTTAGAATCAGGACATAATAATTTAGTATCAATAATGTTTTGGTGTCTTTCTGATAAATTTCATATTTGGATGAATAGTTAAAAATACTATATTTTAACTGAAAACAACATTTTTAATCAAAATAATTTATATTGTTAAATTATACATTTTAATGATTTTTAAGTATAAATAGATTATATTTTTACTATTTAATCCAATGATAGTCATTTTAAGTAATTTCACCTTGAAATTAGAAATAAACAAGTGTCAAAATTTTGATAGTTATTATTTCTTAAAAATATGCCTTTTGGTTTCCAAAGCGGGAAGAAATATTAAATTAATAAATGCAAATTTTATGTTTTGAATTTGGTAAAATAGACTTCATTTTTGGATTCATAATAACAAAATTATCCTAGGGCGAAATTTTTGTACTTTTCGGATAACTTTATATTTTGATGAATAGTAAAAATTACTAAATTTTAAGTTAAAAAAACTTTTTTAATCGAAATAATTCATAGTTATAACTTATGAATTGGAGTGGTTTTAAATTATATTTAAAATATATTTTTACCATGTAATACAATTTGGGTCATTGAACAAAATTTCACATTTAAACCGAACACAAACAACTTTCAATCTTTTGATAGTTATTATTTGTTAAAAACACGCTTTTTGTTTTAACAATGGGAATTAATTTTAAATTAATTTCTGCCACTTCTGTGTATTGAATTTAGAAAAATGGATTCCATATTTGGAATCAGGATGGCCAAATTGTGTAAATAGGTATCTTCTATTTTTAGACATTTTGAATAATTATTTCGGTAAATATTTTATTTACCATGGTTAAAGGGTAAATCCGGTAAATAAGGGTAAATAAATAATATTATAATAATATTAAATTACCCTAAAACGTGTATTAACCATATTTGTTGATACATGGCCGACCATGGGCATCTTTGGGTCGATTTTGGGACCCCATGGATCCACTTGTAAGTGATAATGACACTTTATATTAATTAAGTTAAAGTAATTACAAAAATGACATAAGCATATACCTTTTAGAAAAAAAAAATTACATCGGGTTATATATGTTGGATTTTATACAATAAATATTAATTATAAAGATAAAAAGAGTTCCTATATAATGATATTTTATTTATAATTTTTAGACATTAAATAATATAGTTTATTTATGACACAATGATGATGCTGTAATTATCATAATAGTGAAAAATTAAGATAATTGATATTATAAATACCCAAATAAATATAATTTGAGACTTTTTATGAAATAAACTAATTTTCAAGGATAATTGGACATGTTAGGATTGATGTGATTAACTTATTTAGAAGTAATAATTCTATTATGATTTAAAAAAAAATCAATTTCTGAATAGTGTCAAAATTGACATAAAAGAGTTTTTAAAACAAATATTATATTATTAATTTATATTAAATTTCTAAAAATATAAGGTTCATCCAAGAGACTTATATCATGAAAGGTGTATCATTAATAGACCACTTTTGGGTCTCTTGGATGTATATAGTATGTTTATTAACTATATAATATAAAAATACAAAGTGGCATGATAAGTGTCAAACTAATTAACTAAGAGTTAAAACTAAATGATATGGTTAATATAATGACCCAAACCTGTCTAAATTATATTGGTTGAGTGTTTTCAACCCACCCCCACCTTAAAATTTAAATAATACACTTTACATCCATTAGAAACCGAATATGAGTTTATTATAAAATAATATTTCTAGCTTTTCCAAAGGTGTCCCTCACCCCTCTTATAAAAGGGAACTCCTTCTTCTCATTACATCACACTATAAAAGCCTTCTGGTTCGGCAAAACCTTTCCCAAATACTCTCTCAACTTCCCTCAATTCATCCTAGAGGAATTAATTTAGTCAGAAAGCCATCCTATGGAGTCCTTTTGATAAAATCAAAAGGAAGAACCTGAAGAAGAGGTAATGTTTTCATCACCCTCTTTCAAGTTCTTTCCTCTTCCACTTTTATTTCTTTGTTATTTTAATTCTAAAATAATAACTCCATTATCTTATATATACTGTGATGTTATTATAAATATAGTACAACAATATTCAGTATTCTATCCATCCTTTGAATGACATGTCACAATACGTGCGTACATATGACTTACCGTCTCCACATCGTGGTGTAATAGTTATTCTACAACTCATTATTTGGATGGGTATAATAATGATGTGTAATTCATGTAAATAATAAATATAACATGATAATTATTTTTTATATATGATATACCATCCAATTATATATTATTTTAACATCAAAAGAATTATATTGTCGCCCGTGCGTACTTACGGACTACCGTCTCCACGAAAGCGATGAGATTCATTCTCCATCGTATCCATTCAAGTATAATTATCATTTGATGATATAAAAATAATTTTTAAAGACTTGATATAATTCTGGATATCAATAAGATACAACCTATCCATAACAAACACGACTTATGTAAAAATGAATATAAAGGAAAATGAGTAAGTTAACACCCAAAATGACGGTAATACTAAGATATTATTAACAAATCAATGTTAAAAGATCATATATGATATCATATTAATGTAAATGATTCTTTTATAATTCAATAAAAATTATTTCACCATTATATAGGAGGTCAACCTACCATCGACCAAGGAAATAGTACAATGGGGTTTCTTATCTCACTTTTAATTACGTGAGAATTCCATTGTTCACCACTTATTTATTGCATGTGGTGTGTGTACTGCCCATGATTGTAGTAATTGTGTAATATACTTTAATTTATGGATATTTACATCATCATGGTATGATCCTTCTTTCATGGGTGTATGTTTCGTATGTTAACAAATCGATAAGGGAATTTGAAATTTCAATTTCCACTCATTTGGTTTTACACATATTTCATTGATTATATTACTCCAAGATTATGTGTGGAATCACTATTCATTTGATTATGTCATAATTTTCACTCCCATTCCTGTGGATATAATATTGATACACATAATCACTCCAATTATAATTTCTCAAGTCATCGATATGAATTTGATAAGAGTAATTTTAACTCATTCTACATTTGTTGAGTTAAACATCCAATCCATTGGTGTTGTTTTTACAAGATTATGTGTGAATGTAATTTCGTTGTTTTACAATAAATATACAATCACATTTAGTGTATTTATATTTTTCATAGATAACTATGTCGTTGATTTATCCTTAATCTAAGGATATGGCCTTTATGAGAGATTTCATCTCAATTTACATTCCATTGAGACTTCTTTGTTGTTATACACCAAATAACTTTTATGTGGTGTATATAATGTACTTTGACATAGTATATCATGAATTCATTTTTTCTCATGATAAGAAAATGTTTTTATTACCTCAATTATTTTTATTCAAATGTCTCTCTTTTGGTTAGAAACTCTAACTAAAATACCATTTTTAAATGTTATAAATACTTATCCTTCTAAATCTTGCTCATTAATGTCCATGTTTTAATAATTGTTAAATGATTTATTTATATGGACATTAATGTTTTAAAATTAAAACTCCTTTTAAAAGTTTCAAAGTGGTATGGGACACTTTGAATCAAAAATCTTTTTTTAAATGACTTCTTGACAAATCGTGTGACTTTTAAATGATTTCAAGAAAAAGGGGGATATTTCTCTCAAATAGTTTTGATGATTATTTTCATCTATGTCAATATCCTTCACTATTCATGATTGAGGTTAATGTGATCCAATAAAATCTTCCATATTGTATCGAATGAGTTATGTTTGACTGTGGATGTGCTATTTTTATAGCATTCATGGTTTGTGGTAAAAGTATTGACATTTCGTATGCTAGTTTTATTACGAATGTTTATGTTATGTTCAAAATATTTATATGAAGAATGAATTGGACTTAATAAGTGACGGGTGGAGCCCGCTATATCTCCTCTATGCATCGGTAGGTTTAATGAGACAAACTAGTGTCTTGGCATAAAGCCTTGGCAAAATCTTATTTGTAGTCTTGGCATGAGGCCTTGGATATGTGGTTATGATAGTATGGCATTATGCATTACATCATTATGAAAGTGGTTATTGATATTTCATGTAATTGTTTGACTAGTAGAATATCCATGTGAATATTTAAATGGCATTATTTCATTTTATCTTTTCCATATTATGCTGAAGTTCATGTTTAAAAGGCTTTTATTTTAGTTATAAATTGCTTTAAGTGTTTATGCTTATCTATGAAAGCTTCTGCTATATTTTTATCCTTATTTTGCATCTGAGCTCACCCCTCTCAGTGTTTTATTGTTCACAGGATGAGAAGAAGTAATTTATGAATGACCTGCAAGGATAGTATGAGGGGATATGAAGACAATATGTTGTTTTAGTTTTTTTACCTTATGATGTAATGTAAGACTTATTAATATATATCTAGTGTTTCTAGGACTACTAAACTAATCGGTCTTTCGAGACTTGATCCGTTGTGATCATGCCAATGTTATGTAATAATGCACCGACTCTGGGTATCTAGGGTCGGGGAATTACATTTGGAATCAGAGGAATTTTAGTATAAACCTTGGAAGTTAGATTTAGATAAACCTTGATTAGAGCATGTAGACCAAAGATGAACTTTGAGGATTAGTATAGAATAACTTCCTAGAAATTTGGTATTTTAGAGATTTTGTGAGTTTTATGAGCAATACATCACTGTCTGGATACGAGTAGGTAGAGGCGGCTTTGGCACAGATGTACCTAGGGGTACAACCTTAATACATCACTTTGATCTAGACTCGAACGGGAACTGGTGCACAACAACGGGCCTTTCTTCACTCTTGGTTACGACACTCCCGGGGGATATGCTTAGAATAATTTACATTTTCTTTACAAATCAATTTGAAGTAATATATATATAAGATGAGAGTAAATGACCTTGGTTAATCCTAATATGTTTCAAATTGGGAATAATGTGACATGTTAATCTCTAAATGATTTTATGACTACTGTTACTCACACAATGCCTTCAGGTTTTAGTCAATGGCTAGATTCCAAAGAATTCATAGTGACTTTGAGAATGATGTACAAAATAGAAACGGTGGTGGAAATGAGCAACAAAATGGAATGTTGATAGGTGTAAAAGATATCGTCTTTATGCCAAATCAGTTTTCCAAAAATATGATCAACAACATATATATTAACCAACTCCTAAAATCAACAAGGAAGATAAAGGTGATGAATGAGAAGAGCTCCAGCAATGGAGACCATGGAGAAATGAACCCTCAATTTCCATTATGCAAGAAATGTGGTAGGAGACTCCCGGGAAAGTGTCTCAATGGGACCAAGAAATGCTTTACTTGTGGGAAGGAAGGACATAACATGAGGAATTTCCAAAAAAATGAAGAGTACTATGGAAGAAGATAAAAATGGACCCAAGATTCCATTTACAATCATTTGTCGTAAATGTAGGGGACCTGGCCATTACCCAAGTGAATGACCTATTCTATAGGATATTTTCATGGTCAAAGAAAAATCTATGTGGAAATAAATGGTTGGAGAAATGTTTAAAATGTTTTAGTGCTTCTTGTTGATGGGTTTAATTTGGAATAATTTTCTCTTGTATTTGTAAACCTGTAGTTTTCCATGTGAGAATGATATTTGAGGAATAATTGTCTCTTCTGTTGTTGATATAGTTATAAATAACCATTTGGTTTTATATGATCATTGGGTTTGAGACAATTATAAGTTATTATAATTTGGGATGAAAATGCAAGGTATGAGATAAGATTTGTGTTTAAAATATGTTATGGTTATTTTGAGGAATTTATCTCATTTTGGTAATGTTATAAAATATAGTTTTTGGAAAAGGACTACACACAAACCGTGTGATAACCCGTCGCATCGGAAAAAGCTGTGGGAATCAAACCCACAACAAAAGTGTGATTGTGATTTATCACCTACAACTAGACTACGTGAAGTCCCTGGATAGTGTGACTAATTATTTTTAGTTAAATGATTATATTGATCAATAATAAGTTGATTTGGGTTCTTATGTCTTCTCAAATGAATACCCTTGGTATAGGAAAATGATTTGGTGATTAAGTGATAAATGTTATTTTGGAAGATGTTCGCTTGTTTGGGAACACTATATGCCCAAGGAAAATAGAATACTATGGGGTTTCATTTCTAGAGTAATTGTGGATTTTTATCTTCATTTTTATTGTCGATTTATAGTGATTTGGGTTATTTATGGAAATGATTAACCTATAATACAGAATATATTATGAGATTAATTACTTTTAAGTATGTGACTTTAAGAGTATTTGATGTCATTTGGAGATACAATTTAACATGGGAGACTACATAATCAAATTCTTCTATGTTTTGGGTTTCAATATTATTTTGGATTATATTGAAGGATTTTGGGGACAATTGATTATTGAATGGTATTTATTTAACATTGGGGTATTATTGGTTAAATTTTAGAAATTAAGATTAGTGTTTATTTCTCTCAGGGAATATCCTTTTGGGGGATCATTAGATCTTGTACTAACCATTTGGTTTTGTTTAATCTCTAAAGACAATGTAAATTTTTAGTTTATCCTGTATGGATCATGTGATTCTATAGAAGTTTATTCTAGCTCTTCCAGTGTGACCAAGTCTTCTTAAATACTCATCATTTAAAAAAAATGGGTTAGTGGTGGAAATTTATTAAAGAATGAAACTATACATAAAAAGTATGTATATATCTTTATATTCTTAGTAAATATCATAAATGAATTCACCATCCTTATGTAATGTAACTTAAAACAAAAAATGTTGTCCGTTTACTTTTCCTACTAGGAGACTAATGATCATTTGTCCCAACACAAGTTTGTGGTTTTATTATTGTTAACTTTCTCCGGATCATGATTTCTATCCCTCTCCATCAGAACATGACACTTAGTTTATCATCCATATCCAAGTTTTCCTACCTGGAATCCTAGTATGGGTTATCTTGGGTGACCTTTATACCTCTCATTCTTTCTTTTAATGTGATAGTTTTATTGAATCTTTTTCAGATGTGGGACATTCCATTATATTCTCAGGCCCAATTTTTAAAATTTCGAGGATAGAATTTATTTAAGGAGGGGGGAATGTAACACCCCAATCTTCCACGGTACACTTCTCTTTGAATAATACAATAGCGTGTGTTGTACGCAACACTGAGTTCATGTACACCACGACATATCAAACTAGCCATTCAAAAGAGTTTATGAATAGTATTAACTGAATTTTAAATATTATATTATCCTTATAATTTTAATCCATATTATGAGTTTCTAAGACATGATTTATGAACAAATTCATTTTTTCAGAAAAAAGAAGTATTTTTAAAAAAATGAAATTTTACCGCCTTTTATTGGAAAAGCCTTTTTAAAACCAATATTTGAAACTTTTATATATTCAATTTGACGAAATGAAATTCTTCTTTAGAATTGGGACATAATAATTTAGTATCAATAATGTTTTGGTGTCTTTCTGATAACTTTTATATTTGGGTGAATAGTGAAAAATACTATATTTTAACTGAAAACAACTTTTTTACTCAAAATAGTTTATATTTTTAAATTATACATTTTAATGGTTTGGAAATATTAATAGATTATATTTTTACTATTTAATCCAATGATGTTCATTTTAAGTAATTTCACCTTGAAATTGGACATAAACAAATGTCAAACTTTTGATAGTTATTATTTCATAAAGTTACCCTTTTGGTTTCGAAAGCGGGAATCAATTTTAAATTAATTAATGCAACTTTTATGTTTTTAATTTGGTAAAATAGACTTCATTTGTGAAATCGGAATAATGAAATTATCCTAGGGTGAAATTTTGGTACTTTTCAGATAAATTTTATATTTTGATGAATAGTTAAAATTACTTATTTTTAATTAAAAACAAATTTTTTAATCTAAATAATTAATAGTGATAAATTAAGAATTTTAGTGGTTTTAAATTATATTTAAAATATATTTTTACCATGTAATACAATGTGGATCATTGAACATAATTTCACATTTAAACCGAACATAAACAACTGTCAATCTTTTCATAGTTATTATTTCTTAAAAACAGGCTTTTTGTTTTAACAACGGGAATTAATTTTAAATTAATTTCTGCCACTTCTATGTATTGAATTTGGAAAAATAGATTCCATATTTGGAATCAGGATTTCAAAATTGTGTAAATAGGTAACATTTATTTTTAGACATTTTGAATAAGTACTTCGGTAAATATTTTATTTACCATGGTTAATGGGTAAACCAGGTAAATAAGGGTAAATAAATAATATTATAATAATATTAAATTACCCTAAAACGTGTCTTAACCCTATTGGTTGATACATGGCCGACCATGGTCATCTTTGGGTCGATTTTGGGACCCCATGGATTCACTTGTAAGTGATAATGACACTTTATATTAATTATGTTAAAGTAATTACAAAAATAACATAAGCATATATCCTTTAGAAAAACAATTTTTAAAAAGGGTTATATATTTTTCCTTTTAGACTATAAATATTCATTAGAAAGATAAAAATATTTTATACATAATGATATTTTATTTATAATTTTTAGACATTAAATAATATAGTTTATTTATGACACAATGATGATGTAGTAATTACCATAATAGTGAACAATTAAGATAACTGATATTATAAATACCCATATAAATATAATTTGAGACTTTTTATGAATTAAACTAATTTTCTAGGATAATTTGACATGTTAGGATTTATTTAATGATCTTATTTAGAAGTAATAATTATATTATTAGTTTTACAAAAATCAATAATTGAATAGTGTCAAAATTGACATAAAATAGTTTTTAATATAATTATTATATTATTAATTGATATTAAATTCATAAAAATATAAGGTTCGGCCTGGAGACTTATATCATGATAGGTGTATAATTAATGGACCACTTGGGGGTCTCTTGGATGTATATAGTTTGTTTATTAACTATATAATATTCAAATACAATGTGGCATGGTAAGTGTCAAACTAATTAACTAAGATATAATACTGAACGATAAGGTCAATATAATGACCCAAAACTATATAAATTATATTGGTTGAGTGTTTTTCGACCAAACCCCACCTTAAAATTTAAATAATACACTTTGGAGCCATTAGAAACTGAATATTAATTTATTATAAAATAATATTTCTAGCTTTTCCAAAGGTGCCCCTCACCCCTCTTAAAAAAGGGCACTCCTTCTCATTACATCACACCTTAAAAGCCTTTTGGATCGGCCAAAACCAGCCCAAATACTCTCTAAACTTACCTCAATTCATACTAGAGGAAGTAATTTAGTCATAATTCCAACTTAAGGAGTCCTTTTGATCAAATCAAAAGGAAGAACCCGAAGAAGAGGTAATATTTTCACCACCCTCTTCCAAGTTCCTTTCTTCTTCCACTTTTTCATTCATTGTTATTTTCATACTAAAATAATAACTCCAGTATCTTCTATATACTGTGATGTTATTATAAATATAGTAAAACCATATTCATTATTCTATCCATCCTTTGAATGACATGTCACCATACGTGCGTACGTACGGCTTACCGTCTCCACGCCGTGGTGTAATAGTTATTCAATAACTTATTATTTGGATGGGTATAATAATGATGTGTAATTCATGTAAATAATAAATATAACTTTATAATTATTCTGTATATATGATATACCATCCAATTATATATTATTTTAACATCAAAAGAATGATATTGTCGCTCGTGCGTACGTACAGACTACCATCTCCACGAAAGCGATGAGATTCATTCTCCATCGTATCCATTCAAATATAATTATCATTTGATGATTTAAAAATAACTTTTAATGACATGATATAATTCTGGATATGAATAAGATACAACTTATCCATAATAAACACAGCTTATGTAACAAAGAACATACAGGAAAATGAGTAAGTTAACACCCAAAATGACGACAATACTAAGATATTATTAACCAATCAATGTTAAAAGATCATATATGATATCATATTAATGTAAATTATTATTGTATAATTTAATATCAATTATTCAACCATTATATAGGAGGTTAACCTACCATCAACAAAGGAAAAAGTACAACGTAAGGGGTTTCATATCTCACTTTTAATTTCGTGAGAATTCCATTGTTCACCACTTATTTATTGCATGTGGTGTGTGTACTGCCCATGATTGTATTTATTGTGTAATATACTTTAATTTATGGATATTTACTTAATCATGGTATGATATTTCTTTCTTGGGTGAATGTTTTGTAAGTTACCTAATCGATAACGGAATTTGAAATTTCAATTTCCACTCATTTGGCTTTACGCATATTTCATTGATTATATTACTCCAAGAATATGTGTGGAATCACTATTCATTTGATTATGTCCTAATTTCCACTCCCCTTCTTGTGGATATACAATTGATACACATAATCACTCCATTGATAATTTCTCAAGTCATCGATATGAATTTGATAAGAGTAATTTTAACTCATTCCCCATTTGTTGAGTTAAACATCCAATTCATTGGTGTTGTTTTTACAAGATTATGTGTTAATTTCCTTTGATTGTTTTACAGTAAATATCCAATCATATTTAGTGTATTTATATCTATCACACTTAACTAAGTCTTTTATTTATCCTTAATCTAAGGATACAGCCTTTATGAGAGATTAAATCTCAATTTACAGTCCATTGAGACTTCTTTGTTATTATACACAAAATCACTTTTATGTGGTGTATATAATGTACATTGACATAGTATATCATGAATTCCTTTATTCTCATGATATTACAATGTTTTGATTACCTCAATTATTTGTATTGAAGTGTATCTCTTTTGGTTAGAAACTCTAAATAAAATACAATTTTTAAATTTTTTAAAGACTTATTCTTCTAAATCTTTCTCATTAATGTCCATGTTTTAAAAATTGTTTTAATGATTTATTAATATGGAAATTAATGTTTTAAAATTAAAACTCCTTTTAAAAGTTTCAATGTGGTATGGGACACTTTGATTCAAAAATATATTTTTAAATGACTTCTTGATAAATAGTGTGACTTTTAAATGATTTCAAGAAAAAGGGGGATATTTCTCTCAAATAGTTTTGATGATTATTTTCATCTATGTCAATATCATTCATTATTCTTGATTGAGGTTAATGTGATACAATACAATCTTTCATATTGTATCAAATGAGTTATGTTTGACTGTGGATGTGGTATTTTTATACCATTCAGGGTTTGTGGTTAAAGTATTGTCATTTCGTATGCTAGCTTTAATACGAATGTTTATGTTATGTTTAAAAATGTTCATATGAGGAATGAATTGGACTTAATAAGTGACGGGTGGAGCCCTCTATAGCTCCTCGATGCATCGGTAGGTCTCATGAGAAAAACTAGTGTCCTTCCACAAGGCCTTGGAAAAATTTTATTTGTAGTCTTGGCATGATGCCTTTTTATGTGGTTATGATAGTCTATCATTATGCATTCCATCATTATGAAAGTGGTTATTGATATTTCATGTGATTGTTTGAATAGTATAATATCCATGTGAATATGTAAAGAGAATTATTTAATTTTATCTTTTCCATATTATGCTGAAGTTCAAGTTTAAAAGGATTTTTTTAGTTATAAATGGCTTTATGTGTTTATGCTTATCTATGAAAGCTTCTGCTATATTGTTATCCCTACTGAGCATCGGAGTTCACTTCTTTCAGTGTTTTATTTCTTCCAGGATGAGATGAAGTAATTTATGAATGACCTGCAAGGATAGTATGAGGGGATATTAATACAAGATGTTGTTTTAGTTTTTTTACCTTATGATGTAATGTAAGACTTGTGAATATATCTAACGTTTCCAAGACTACTAAACTAATCAGTCTTTCGAGACATGATCCTTTGTGATCATGCCATGGTAATGTAATAATGCACCGAATCTGGGTATCTAGGGCCGGGGCATTACATTTGGTGTGTATTTTAAGGCTTGTGGATGTTAGGGAATGGGATCTAGAGTAGTTTTTGTGAAGTGTTTCCCCGATTGGGTTGCGGTTTCTTGTGGTTCAATTTCACCCGAACCCTAAAGGTAGGTGGCATATCTCTTGAGTACACTTCGTTAAAAATAATGTTTATGGTTACAATTAATTAGTTTATATTCAAATTAATTGTGTTTTGATGTGAGAAATTGGTTACAAATCTCTTTATCTATGTTTTGGGGATTTTTTTTGAATAAAGGGGGTTTTGTGGTGTAATAATCTTGTTGTGGATTTTAAAATAGAGATTTTAAAATTGGATTCATGGGTTGATTTGTGAAAATTGTTTGTGAAATTATTTTTCGATAAAGAGGTTGTTTTATTGAATCAGGGTTTTGAGATGATAAATTTTTTAATGGTGGTTTCAATAAATGGGTGATTTGTTGAAGTGGAGTGGCACATGTTGGAAATGGTTGTGTGATTATTGTACAACCTTGGGGAATTGTGTGTGTTGGTTGTTTGATCATTATGTCGTGTGTTGATTTGGTGGATTCGGTCGAGATGTATCACTATAAAACGTGATGGATAATGGGTGGATGTCCCACCGTTTTGGTATGGGTAGTGGTCGGGAAGTACCGTTAGTTGAAAATGGCGTGAACGGGATGGGAGAAAGTCCCACAGTTATGGATACTTTGTTGTGGGTTACTTTTCATAAATGGATTATTTTTTGTGAAAATGTGAAATGGTTGAATTTCATTCCTTGAATTTCATGGTTGATTTGGATTCCTTGTGTGTCCTATTACACATATAGAATGTTTGTCTTATAAATAATTGGTAGCTTGTAATTATTTTATATAAACTGCTTTATATAAATGTGCTAATAGTTTTATCGTAGTACCATGTGTAGGGAAGTCATTTGGGGATACTCTACTGAGTATTAGTACTCACACCATGCTTTGTCAATTTGGAGCTCTTCCAGATATCCTATTCGGAGACACAGGTAAAGGTAAGGTATCTCATTTTCTAGTTGCTAGTAGTTATGCTTGTGTTATTTGGTGGTGCATTGATCATGGAGAATGGTGTGGAGCTGTGGAGCGTGTATTGGCTTATTTTGGTTCTTTTGATTTTTTTTCAGCATTGTAGTATAATATTGTGTTTTTTGTATTGGGTTGTGGGTGGTATTTTGGAACAGTGTAGTTCCCTTTTTGTAAGGTATGATTTGGTTGTTTTGTTTACATGTGTCGTTTCGTCTGTTGATAGTGGATCGTTTGGTTGGTTGGTTTCGTCTTAAGGTAAAATCATTCCCAAATTATTTCTCGAAGTTATTGGCATTTATTTCAATCATTTATTGCCTTGGGAACTTCACTTAAGGCCATGTAACCCTCACCACCTCTACATCCAACGAGGTAGGGGCATGGTTATTGTTCCCCAATTGATTCTCGAAGCCCTCAAAAATTATTCCCATCCTTTGGTGCCTTGGAAAATTCGCTTAAGGATAAGTAACCCTCACCGACTCTTTAATCCATTGAGGTAGGGGAGAGGTATTACACTGCATCCATTCAACATACAAAACATGCACCAACATGCACATAGCGATGTGAAGGAACATTAAAAGCCTGATATGGGTGAGGAGGAGGAGTGGTCAATTAATGGGCCCACATTATCATGACTATTTGAAGATGAAATAGTTGTTAGTGTACATATTTGATGAAGCATATTGTAGGAAAACAAAATAGGAATCCCCAATATAGGGACAAGGAAATTTCTTTATATAGGCCAAGGGTGGAATTGGAGAGAGGGATTCATGAAGAAGAACACCCTGCAAAATGGGGTTTCATGAAGCTCTAGGGAATCACAAAGAGAGAGTGTTTTGAGAAGGACGTCACTTCACGAATCATTGTGAAAATGGACCTTGTGATGGGAGGATCTTCACGAAGCATGGTGACTGATTCAACTCATGGAGTCTACATGTATATTGAGGGTGCTTCGGGAAGGGTGAATGCTCCAACAAATCCAAAGTACCCGAAAGGGACTCCTATCTTCATGATGGCCATAGGAGATTGAAAAGGGAATCCACACATAAAGTGGAGGAAGATTGGAATGAAGGGAAAGGTGGTTTATAATGCTCAAATAAGTTGGATGATTCATTTTCCATCATGTTCATTGATTAGATGGAGCCTCTCGAAATGAGATATTTCAAGATGATTTGTTATGGTAGAAATCATTTGGGATGGGTTGAGCCGCATATTAATAGAAACTGGGTATCACAATTCATGAAAGGTGTGTCATGAAGAAAATGATGCTTCATGATCGTAGGCAGCACCATCAGACTCGTAGATGTTACCATCACTACTCCATGGTAGATGTGGTGCACATCACACTTGCAGAGGTTTCCATCAGTACTGTATAGAAATTCAAGGAGCATGTTGGACAGTTGGCTTCACAACGTTCATCGTGGTAATGGTATTTCCAATAAATCTTCACAAATTAGTCCCATTAGGTGGTTTTTGTGACTTATGATTCTCAACTGTAATCCCATTCAATTTTTATTTCCCATGATTTACCATGGGCATTGATTTTGGAACCAAAAATTATAAATACCCAAATAAATATAATTTGAGACTTTTTATGAATTAAACTAATTTTCAAGGATAATTGGACATGTTAGGATTGATGTAATTAACTTTTTTAGAAGTAATAATTCTATTATGATTTTAAAAAAATTCAATTTCTGAATAGTGTCAAAATTGACATAAAAGAGTTTTTAAAACAAATATTATATTATTAATTGATATTAAATTCCTAAAAATCTAAGGTTCGTCCAAGAGACTTATATCATGATAGGTTTATCATTAATGGACCACTTTTGGGTCTCTTGGATGTATATAGTATGTTTATTAACAATATAATATAAAAATACAAAGTGGCATGGTAAGTGTCAAACTAATTAACTAAGAGTTAAAACTAAAAGATATGGTTAATATAATGAACCAAACCTGTCTAAATTCTATTGGTTGAGTTTTTTTCGACCCACCCCCACCTTAACATTTAAATAATACACTTTAGAGCCATTAGAAACCGAATATGAATTTATTATAAAATAATATTTCTAGCATTTCCAAAGGTGCCCCTCACCCCTCTTACAAAAGGGATCTCCTTATTCTCATTACATCACACCTTAAAAGCCTTTTGGTTCGGCCAAACCTTTCCCAAATACTCTCTCAACTTCCCTCAATTCATCCTAGTGGAATTAATTTAGTCAGAAAGCCATCCTAAAGAGTCCTTTTGATCAAATCAAAAGGAAGAACCCGAAGAAGAGGTAATGTTTTCACCACCCTCTTTCAAGTTCCTTTCTTCTTCCACTTTTTCTTTCTTTGTTATTTTCATTCTAAAATAATAACTCCAGTATCTTATATATACTGTGATGTTATTATAAATATAGTAAAACCATATTCATTATTCTATCCATCCTTTGAATGACATGTCACCATACGTGCGTACGTACGGCTTACCGTCTCCACATCGTGGTGTAATAGTTATTCTATAACTTATTATTTGGATGGGTATAATAATGATGTGTAATTCATGTAAATAATAAATATAACATGATAATTATTTTTTATATATGATATACCATCCAATTATATATTATTTTAACATTAAAATAATGATATTGTCGCTCGTGTGTACTTACGGACTACCGTCTCCACGAAAGAGATGAGATTCATTCTCCATCATATCCATTCAAGTATAATTATCATTTGATGATTTGAAAATAATTTTTAAAGACTTGATATAATTCTGGATATGAATAAGATACAAACTGTCCATAACAAACACGACTTATGTAACAATGAATATAAAGGAAAATGAGTAAGTTAACACCCAAAATGATGATAATACTAAGATATTATTAACAAATCAATGTTAAAAGATCATTAATGATATCATATAAATGTGAATGATTCTTGTATAATTCAATAACAATTATTTCACCATTATACAGGAGGTTATCCTACCATTGACCAAGGAAAAAGTACAAAGTAAGGGGTTTCTTATCTCACTTTTAATTTCGTGAGAATTCCATTGTTCACCACTTATTTACTGCATGTGGTGTGTGTACTGCCCATGATTGTATTCATTATGTAATATACTTTAATTTATGGATATTTAAATCATCATGGTATGATCCTTCTTTTATGGGTGTATGTTTCGTATGTTACCTAATCGATAAGGGAATTTGAAATTTCAATTTCCACTCAATTGGCTTTACGCATATTTCATTGATTATATTACTCCAAGATTATGTGGGGAATCACTATTCATTTGATTATGTCATAACTTCCACTCCCATTCCTGTGGATATACTATTGATACACATAATCACTCCAATGATAATTTCTCAAGTCATTGATATGAATTTGATAAGAGCAATTTTAACTCATTCTCCATTTGTTGAGTTAAACATCCAATTCATTGGTGTTATTTTTACAAGATCATGTGTGAATGTCATTTCGTTGTTTTACACTAAATATACAATCATATATAGTGTATTTATATTTTTCATAGATAACTATGTCTTTGATTTATCCTTAATCTATGGATATGGCCTTTATGATAGATTTCATCTGAATTTACATTTCATTGAGACTTCTTTGTTGTTATACACCAAATAAATTTTATGTGGTGTATATAATGTACTTTGACATAGTATATCATGAATTCCTTTATTCTCATGATATGACAATGTTTTTGTTACCTCAATTATTTTTATTCAAGTGTATCTCTTTTGGTTAGAAACTCTAACTAAAATACCATTTTTAAATGTTATAAAGACTTATTCTTCTAAATCTTGATCATTAATATCCATGTTTTAATAATTGTTTTAAGGATTTATTTATATGGACATTAAAGTTTTAAAATTAAAACTCCTTTAAAAAGTTTCAATGTGGTATGGGACACTTTGATTCAAAAATCATTTTTTAAGTGACTTCTTGAAAAATCGTGTGGCTTTTAAATGATTTTAAGAAAAAGGGGGATATTTCTCTCAAATAGTTTTGATGATTATTTTCATCTACGAAAAAATCCTTCATCATTCATGATTGAGGTTAATGTGATCCAATACAATCTTCCATATTGTATCGAATGAGTTAATTTTGAATGTGGATGTGCTATTTATATACCATTCATGGTTTGTGGTTAAAGTATTGACATTTCGTGTGCTAGTTTTAATACGAATGTTTATGTTATGTTTAAACTTGTTCATATGAGGAATGCATTGGACTTAATAAGTGATGGGTGGAGCCCGCTATAGCTCCTCTATGCATCGGTAGGTCTCATGAGACAAACTACTATCTTGGCACAAGGCCTTGGCAAAATCATATTTGTAGTCTTGGCACGAGGCCTTGGCTATGTGGTTATGATAGTATGGCATTATGCATTCCATCATTATAAAAGTGGTTATTTATATTGCATGTGATTGTTTGACTAGTATAATATCAATGTGAATAAGTAAATGGCTTTATTTCATTTTATCTTTTCCATATTATGCTGAAGTTAATGTTTAAAAGGCTTTTGTTTTAGTTATAAATTGCTTTAAGTGTTTATGCTTATCTATGAATGCTTCTGCTATATTGTTATCCTTACTGTGCATCTCAGCTCACCCCTTTCAGTGTTTTATTTTTCCCAGGATGAGAAGAAGTAATTTATGAATGACCAGCAAGGATAGTATGAGAGGATATGAAGACAAGATGTTGTTTTAGTTTTTTTACCTTATGATTTAATGTAAGACTTATGAATATATCTAGTGTTTCTAAGACTACTAAACTAATCGGTCTTTCGAGACTTGATCCGTTTTGATCATGCCAATGTTATGTAATAATGCACCGACTCTGGGTATCTAGGGTCGGGGAATTACAGTTGGTATCAGAGGAAGTTTATTATAAACCTTGGAAGTTAGATTTAGATAAACCCTGATTAGAGAACGTAGATCAAATATGAACTTTGAGGATTAATATAGAATAAATTCCTAGAATTTTGGTATTGTAGAGATTTTGTGAGTTTTCTGAGCAATACATCCCTGTATGGATACGAGTAGTTAGAGGTTGCTTTGGCACAGATGTACCTTGGGGTACAACCTGAAAACACTGCTTTGAGCTAGACTCGAACGGGAACTGGTGCACGACAACGGGCCTTGCTGCACACTTGGTTACGACACTCCTGGGGGATATTCTTAGAATAATTTACATTTTCTTTACAAACCCATTTGAAGTAATATATATATAAGATGAGAGTAAATGACCTTGTTTAATCCTAATATGTTTCAAATTGGGAATAATGTGACATGTTAATCTCTAAATGATTTTATGACTACTGTTACACAAACAATTCCTTCAGGTTTTAGTCAATGGATAGATTCCAAAGAAGTCATAGTGACTTCGAGAATGATGTACAAGGTGGGAACAGTGGTGGAAATGAGCAACAAAATGGAATGTTGATAGGCGTAAAAGATATCGTCTTTATGCCAAATAATTTTTCCAAAAATATGATCAACAACATATATATTAACCAACTCCCGGAATCAACAAGGAAGAGAAAGGTGATGAATGAGAAGAGCTCCAGCAATGGAGACCATGGAGAAATGAACCCTCAATTTCCATCATGCAAGAAATGTGGTAGGAGACACCCGGGAAAGTGTCTCAATGGGACCAAGAAAGTCTTTACGTGTGGGAAGGAAGGACATAACATGAAGAATTTCAAAAGAAAAATGAATGTACTATGGAAGAAGATAAAAATGGTTCCAAGAATCCATTTACAGTGATTTGTCGTAAATGTAGGGGACCTGGCCATTACCCAAGTGAATAACCTATTATATAGGATATTTTCTTGGTCAAAGAAAAATCTATGTGGAAATAAATTGTTGGAGAAATGTTTAAAATGTTTTAGTGGTTCTTGTTCATGGGTTTACTTTGGAATAATTTTCTCTTCTATTTGTAACCCTACAGTTTTCCTTGTGAGAATGATATTTGAGTAAGAATTATCTCTTCTCTAGTGGATGTAGTTATAACTAACCATTTGGTTTTATATGCTCATTGGGTTTGAGACAATTATAAGTTATTATAATTTGGGATGAAAATGCAAGGTATGAGATAAGATTTGTGGTTAAAATGTGTTATGGTTATTTTGAGGAATTTATATCATTTTGGTAATGTTATAAAACATAGTTTTTGAAAAGTACAACACGCAGACCGTGTGACAACTCGTCGCGTCGGACAAAGCTGTGGGAATCAAACCCACAACCAAAGTGTGATTGGGATTTATCGCCTACCACTGGACTACGTGAAGTCCCTGGATAGTGTGACTAATTAATTTTAGTTAGATGATTTTTTTGATCAATAATAAGTTGATTTGGGTTCTTATGTCTTCTCAAATGAATACCCTCGGTATATGAAAATGATTTGGTGATTAAGTGATAAATGTTATTTTGGAAGATGTTTGCTTTGTTGGGAACACTATATGCCCAAGGAAAATAGAATACTACGGGGTTTCATTTCTGGAGTAATTGTGGATTTTTATCTACGTTTTTATTGTGGATTTATAGTGATTTGGGTTATTTATGGAAATTATTAACCTATAATAGAGAATATGTAATGAGATTAATTACTTTTAAGTATGTGAATTTAAGAGTATTTGATGTCATTTGGAGATACAATTTAACATGGGAGACTACATAATCGAATTCTTCTATGTTTTGGGTTTCAAAATTATTTTGGATTATATTGAAGGATTTTGAGGACAATTGATTATTGAATGGTATTTATTTAACATTGGGGTATTATTGGTTAAATTTTAGAAATTAATATTATTTTTTATTTCTCTCAAGAAATATCCTTTTGGGGGATCAATAGATCTTGTAATAACCATTTTGGTTTTGTTTAATCTCTAAATACAATGTAAATTTATAGTTTATCCTACATGGATCATGTGATTCTATAGAAGTTTATTCTAGCTCTTCTAGTGTGACCAAGTCTTCTTGAATACTCATCATTTAAAAAAATTGGGTTAGTGGTGGAAATTTATTAAAGAATGAAACTATACGTAAAAAGTATGTATATATCTTTATATTCTTAGTCAATATCATAAATGAATTCATCATCCTTATGTAATGTAACTTAAAACAAATAATGATGTCCATTTACTTTTCCTACTAGAAGAATAAGGATCGTTTGTCCCAACACAAGTTTGTGGTTTTCTTATTGTTTACTTTCTTATGATCATGATTTCTATCCCTCTCCATCCGAACATGACACTTATTTTATCATCCATATCCATGTTTTCCTACCAGGAATCCTAGTATGGGTTATCTTGGGTGACCTTTATACCTCTATTTCTTTCTTTTAAAGTGATAGTTTTATTGACTCTTTTTCCGATGTGGTACATTCCATTATATTCTCAGGCCCAATTTTAAAAATTGCAAGGACACAATTTATTGATGGAGGGGGGAATGTAACACCCCAATCATCCACGGTACACTTCTCTTTGAATAATACAATAGCGTGTGTTGTACGCAACACTGAGTTCAAGTACACCACGACTTACCAAACTAGCCGTTCAAAAGAGGTTATGAATAGTATTAACTGAATTTTAAATATTATATTATCCTTATAATTTTAATCCATATTATGAGTTTATAAGACATGATTTATGAACAAATTCATTTCTCCAGATAAAAGAAGTATTTTTCAAAAAATGAAATTTCACCACCTTTTAATGGAGAAGCCTTTTTAAAACCAATATTTGATACTTTTATATATTCAATTTGACAAAATTCAATTCTTATTTAGAATTGGGACATAATAATTTAGTATCAATAATGTTTTGGTGTCTTTCTGATAACTTTCATATTTGGGTGAATAGTGAGAAATACTATATTTTAACTGAAAACAACTTTTTTACTCAAAATAGTTTATATTTTTAAATTATACATTTAAATGTTTTGGAAATATAAATAGATTATATTTTTATTATTTAATCCAACTGATGGTCATTCTATGTAATTTCACCTTCAAATTGTATATAAACAAGTGTCAAACTTTTGATAGTTGTTACTTCATAAAAATGCACCTTTTGGTTTCGAAAGCGGGAATCAATTTTAAATTAATAAATTCAACTTTTATGTTTTTAATTTTGTAAAATAGGCTTAATTTTTCGATTCGGAATAACTTAATTAGCCTAGGGTGAAATTTTGGTACTTTTCGGATAAATTTTATATTCTGATGAATAGTGAAAATTACTAAATTTTAATTAAAAACAAATTTTTTAATCGAACTAATTCATAGTGATAATTTATTAATTTGAGTGGTTTTAAGTTATATTTAAAATATATTTTTACCATGTAATACAATGTGGGTCATTGAACATAATTTCACATTTAAAATGAACATAAACAACTGTCAATCTTTTCATAGTTATTATTTCTTAAAAACACGCTTTTTGATTTAACAACGAGAATTAATTTTAGATTAATTTATTCCAATTCTGTGTATTGAATTTGGAAAAATGTATTCCATATTTGCAATCTGGATGTCCAAATTGTGTAAATAGGTAACTTTTATTTTTAGACATTTTGAATAATTACTTCGGTAAATATTGTATTTACCCTGGTTAAAGGGTAAATCAGGTAAATAAGGGTAAATAAATAATATTATAATAATATCAAATTACCCTAAAATGTGTCTTAAACCTATTGGTTGATACATGGCCGACCATGGTTATCTTTGGGCCGATTTTGGGACCCCATGGATTCACTTGTAAGTGATAATGAAACATTATATTAATTAAGTTAATGTAATTACAAAAATGACATAAGCATATATCCTTTAGAAAAACAATTTTTACGTAGGGTTATATATGTTTTATTTTAGACTATAAATATTCATTAGAAATATAAAAATATTTACTACATAAAAATATTTTATTTATAATTTTTAGACATTAAATAATATATTTTATTTATGACACAATGATGATGCAGTAATTACCATAATAGTGAAAAATTAAGATAATTGATATTATAAATACCCAAATAAATATAATTTGAGACTTTATATGAATTACACTAATTTTATAGGATAATTTGACATGTTAGGATTGATTTAATTAACTTATTTTCAAGTAATAATTATATTATGATTTTTACAAAAATCAATAATTGAATAGTGTCAAAATTGACATAAAATAGTTTTTAATACAAATATTATATTATTAATTGATATTAAAATTTTAAAAATATAAGGTTCGTCCTGAAGACTTATATCATGATAGGTGTATAATTAATGGACCGCTTTGGGGTCTCTTGAATGTATATAGTATTTTTATTAACTATATAATATAAAAATACAATGTGGCATTGTATGTGTCAAACTAATTAACTAAGATTTAATACTGAACGATAAGGTTAATATAATGACCCAAACCTATCTAAATTATATTGGTTGAGTGGTTTTCAACCCACTACCACCTTAAAATTTAAATAATACACTTTTGAGCCATTAGAAACCAAATATGAATTTATTATAATATAATATTTCTAACTTTTCCAAAGGTGCCCCTCACCCCTCTTATAAAAGGGCAATCTTTCGTCTCATTACATCACACCATAAAAGCCTTTTGGTTCGGCCAAAACCTGCCCAAATACTCTATCAACATCCCGAAATTCATACTAGAGGCATTAATTTAGTCATAATTCCAACCTAAGGAGTCCTTTTAATCAAGTCAAAAGGAAGAACCCGAAGAAGAGGTAATGTTTTCAACACCCTCATCCAAGTTCCTTTCTTCTTCCACTTTTTCTTTCTTTGTTTTTTTTCATACTAAAATATTAACTCCAGTATCTTCTATATACTATGATGTTATTATAAATATAGTAAAACCATATTCAGTATTCTATCCATCCTTTGAACGACATGTCACCATACGTGCGTGCGTACGACTTACGGTCTCCACGTCGTGGTGTAATAGTTATTCAATAACTTATTATTTGGATGGGTATAATAATGATGTTTAATTCATGTAAATAATAAATATAACTTGATAATTATTCTGTATATATGATATACAATCAAATTATATATTATTTTAACATCAAAAGAATGATATTGTCGCTCGTGCGTACGTACGGACTACCGTCTCCACAAAAGCGATGAGATTCATTCTCCATCGTATCCATTCAAGTATAACTATCATTTGATGATTTAAAAATAATTTTTAATGACTTGATATAATTATGGATATTAACAAGATACAACCTATCCATAACAAACACGGCTTATGTAACAAACAACATACATGAAAATGAGTAAGTTAACCCCCAAAATGACGACAATACTGTGATATTATTAACAAATCAATGTTAAAAGATCATATATGATGTCATATTAATGTAAATTATTATTGTATAATTCAATAACAATTATTTCACCATTATACATGAGGTTAACCTACCATCGACCAAGGAAAAAGTACAAAGTAAGGGGTTTCTTATCACACTTTTAATTTCATGAGAATTCCATTGTTCACCACTTATTTATTGCATGTTGTGTGTGTACTGCCCATGATTGTATTCATTGTGTAATATACATTAATTTATTTATATTTACATAATCATGGTTTGATCTTTCTTTCATGGGTGTATGTTTCGTAAGTTACCTAATCGATAACGGAATTTGAAATTTCAATTTCCACTCATTTGGCTTTACACATATTTCATTGATTATATTACTCCATGATTTTGTGTGGAATCACTATTCATTTTTTTATGTCCTAATTTCCACTCCCCTTCTTGTGGATATACTATTGATACACATAATCACTCCATTTATAATTTCTCAAGTCATCGATATGAATTTGATAAGAGTAATTTTAACTCATTCTCCATTTGTTGAGTTAAACATCCAATTCATTGGTGTTGTTTTAACAAGATTATGTGTGAATGTCCTTTGATTTTTTTACACTAAATATACAATCATATTTAGTGTATTTATATTTTTCACAAATAACTATGTCTTTTATTTATCCTTAATCTAAAGATACATCCTTTATGAGAGATTTCATCTCAATTTACATTCCATTGAGACTTCTTTGTTGTTATACACCAAATTAATTTTATGTGGTGTATATAATGTACTTTGACATAGTATATCATGAATTCCTTTATTCTCATGGTATTAAATTTTTTTGATTACCTCAATTATTTGTATTCAAGTGTCTCGCTCTTCGTTAGAAACTATAAATAAAATACAATTTTTAAATTTTTTAAAGACTTATTCTTCTAAATCTTTCTCATTAATGTCCATGTTTTAAAAATTGTTTTAATGATTTATTTATATGGACATTAATGTTTTAAAATTAAAACTCCTTTTAAATGTTTCAAAGTTGTATGGGACACTTTGATTCAAAAATATTTTTTTAAATGACTTCTTGACAAATAGTTTGACTTTTAAATGATTTCACGAAAAAGGGGGATATTTCTCTCAAATAGTTTTGATGATTATTTTCATCTATGTCAATATCCTTCATTATTCTTGATTGAGGTTAATGTGATACAATACAATCTTCCATATTGTATCGAGTGAGTTATGTTTTACTGTGGATGTGCTATTTTTATACCATTTAGGGTTTGTGGTTAAAGTATTGTCATTTCGTATGCAAGTTTTAATACGAATGTTTATGTTATTTTAAACATGTTCATATGAGGAATGAATTGGACTTAATAAGTGATGGGTGGAGACCTCTATAGCTCCTCGATGCATCGGTAGGTCTCATGAGAAAAACTAGTGTCTTGGCACAAGGCCTTGGCAAAATCTTATTTGTAGTCTTGGCACGAGGCCTTGGCTATGTGGTTATGATAGTCTGTCATTATGCATTCCGTCATTATGAAAGTGGTTATTGATATTGCATGTGATTGTTTGACTAGTTGAATATCCATGTGAATATGTAAATGGCATTATTTCATTTTATCTTTTCCAAATTATGTTGAAGATAGAGTTTAAAAGGATTTTGTTTTAGTTATAAATTGCTTTAATTGTTTATGCTTATCTATGAAAGCTTCTGCTATATTGTTATCCCTACTAATCTTCTGAGCTCACTTCTTTCAGTGTTTTATTTTTTCCAGGATGAGAAGAAGTAATTTATGAATGACCTGCAAGGATAGTATGAGGGGATATGAAGACAAGATGTTGTTTTAGTTTTTTTACCTTATGATGTAATGTAAGACTTGTGAATATATCTAGTGTTTCCAAGACTACTAAACTAATCAGTCATTCGAGACTTGATCCTTTTTGATCATGCCAAGGTAATGTAACAATGCACCGAATTTGGGTATCTAGGGTCAGGGCATTACATTGGGTGTGTATTTTAAGGATTGTTTATGTTAGGGAATGGGATCTAGAGTAGTTTTTGTGAAGTTTTTTCCTAGATTGGGTTGGGGTTTCTTGTGGGTCAATTTCACCAGAACCCTAAAGGTAGGTGGCATCTCTCTCGAGTACACTTCGTTACAAATAATGGTTATGGTTACAATTAATTAGTTTAGATTCAAATTAATTGCGTTTTGATGTGAGAAATTGGTTAGAAATCTCTTTATCTATGTTTTGGGGAATTTTTATGAATAAAGGGGGTGTCGTGGTGTAATAATCTTGTTGTGGATTTTAAATTAGATATTTTAAAATTGGTTTCTTGGGTTGATTTGTGAATTTTTTTTGTGAAATTAGTTTTCAATAAAGAGGTTGATTTATAGAGTCAGGGTTTTGTGATGATAAATGTTTTAATGGTGGTTTCAATAAATGGGTGATTTATTGAAGTGGAGTGGCACATGTTGGAAATGGTTGTGTGATTATTGTACAACCTTGGGGAATTGTGTGTGTTGGTTGTTTGATTATTATGTATTGTGTTGGTTTGGTGGAATTGGTCGAGAAGTATCACTATAAAACGTGATGGACAATGGGTGGATGTCCCACCATTTTGGTAAGGGTAGTGGTCGGGAAGTACCGTTAGTTGAAAATGGGGTGAACGGGATGGGAGAAAGTTCCACAGTTATGGATGCTTTGTTGTGGGTTACTTTGCATAGATGGATTATTTTTTGTGAAAATGTGAAATGGTTGAATTTCATTCCTTGAATTTCATGGTTGATTTGGATTCCTTGTGTGTCCTGTTACACTTATAGAATGTTTGTCTTATAAATAACTGGTAGCTTGTAATTATTTTATATAAACTGCTTTATATAAATGTGCTAAATGTTTTATCCTAGTAGCATGTGTTTGGAAGTCATTTGGGGAACCCCTACTGAGTATTAGTACTCACACCATACTTTGTCAATTTGGAGCTCTTCCCGATGTCCTATTCAGAGACATAGGTAAAGGAATGGTATCTCATTTTCTAGTTGCTAGTGGTTATGCTTGGGATATTTGGTGGTGCTTTGAGCATGGAACATGGTGTGGAGCTATGGAGCGTGTATTGGATTATTTTGGTTCTTTTGATTAGTCTTCAGCATTGTAGTATAATATTGTGTTGGTTGTATTGGGTTGTGGGTTGTATTTTGGAATAGTGTAGTTCCCTTTTTGGAAGGTATGAGTTGGTTGTTTTGTATACATGTTTCATGTCGTCTGTTGATAGTGGATCGTTTGGTTGGTTTGTTTTTTCTTAAGGGAAAATCATTCCAAAATCATTTCTCGAAGTTATTGGAATTTATTGCAAGCATTTGTTGCCTTGGTAACTTCACTTAAGGCCATGTAACCCTCACCACCTCTACATCCAACGAGGTAGGGGCCAAGTGATTGTTCCCCAATTTATTCTCGAAGCCATCAAAATTTATTCCCAGCCCCTGGTGCCTTGGGAAAGTCGCTTAAGGATAAGTGACCCTCACCGACTCTTTAATCCAATGAGGTAGGGGAGAGGTATTACACTAAATCCCTTCGACATACAAAACATGCACCAACATGCACATAGCGATGTGAAGGAACATTAAAATCCTGATAGGAGTGAGGAGGAGGAGTGGTCAATTAAGGGTCCCACATTATCATGACTATTTGAAGATGAAATAGTTGTTAGTGTACATATGTGATGAAGCATATGGTAGGAAAACAAAATAGGAATCACCACTATAGGGAGAAGGAAATTACTTTATATAGTCCAAGGGTGGCATTGGAGAGAGGGATTCATGAAGAAGAACACCCTGCAAAATGGGGTTTCATGAAGCTCTAGGGAATCAAAAAGAGAGAGTGTTTTGAGAAGGATGTCACTTCACGAATCATTGTGAAAAAGGGACATTGTGATGGTAGGATCTTCACGAAGCATGGTGACTGATCCAATTCATGGACTCTACATGTATATTTAGGGTGCTTCGGGAAGGGTGAATGCTCCAACAAATCCAAAGTACCTGAAAGGGAAACCTATCTTCATGATGGCTATAGGAGATTAAAAAGGGAATCCACACATAAAGTGGAGGAATATTGGAATGAAGGGAAAGGTGGTTTATAATGCTCAAATAAGTTAGATGATTCCTTTTCCATCATGTTCATTGATTAGATGGAGCCTCTCGAAATGAGATATTTCAAGATGATTTGTTATGGTAGATATCTTTTGGGATGGGTTGAGCCACATATTAATAGAAACTGGGTATCAAAATTCATGAAAGGTTTGTCATGAAGAAAATGATACTTCATGATCGTAGGCAGCACCATCAGACTTGTAGAGGTTACCATCACTACTCCATGGTAGATGTGGTGTACATCACACATGCAGAGGTTTCCATCAATGCTATATAGAAATTCAAGGATCTTGTTAGATAGTTGGATTCACAACGTTCGTTGTGGTAATGGTATTTCCAATAAATCTTCACAAATTAGACCCATTAGGTGGTTTTTGTGACTTATGATGCTCAACTGTAATCCCATTCAATTTTGATTTCCCATGATCCAC
The DNA here is from genome assembly GCA_963277665.1 of Viscum album. Taxonomy (NCBI): domain Eukaryota; kingdom Viridiplantae; phylum Streptophyta; class Magnoliopsida; order Santalales; family Viscaceae; genus Viscum; species Viscum album. Next base: position 1,668,609,199 of record OY728137.1, read on the forward strand.
CATGGGCATTGATTTTGGCACCAAAAATTATATATCACTTTCATTGAATTATATTTTGTTATTTTCTATTTTCCCTTTTAATTTAAATCCTTACACATATATTTACTCATTATATGAAAAAAATATAAATGCTATTTTTTCCTGAAAATGAATATAAACTCAAAAGAATATATATAAGTATATATACATATATTACTTTTTTACCAGCTAAAGATTCAATAATTATTCAGTTTTACCATCTACTAGGTTATTGTCTTATCTTTATATATAACTATATTCATTGCTAGAAATTATAAATTATAAATTATATTACATTTAAAGTCCATTTATTTTAATCATAATTATTTTACCATTTTAAAATAATTTAATTTATACCTATAAAATTAAATTAATAATTTCTTTTATTATTGGATAAACTGACTTGATCTGTTAAGTTATAAAAAATATAATTCTGAATGCATAATAAAATATGAACAAATAAATGATTGTAAAAACTCACATGAAATTTAAATCTCATCCAACCATTTTGAATTATTATCTTTTCAAATTTTTTATTTTTTTTTATCATGGACCAAGAATAGATATTGACACCCCAATGCCATGATGACCTCAAAATGCTTCAAATAGACAATTACTTATTTATTTATAATGAAATTATAATAAAAATTAATATATAGAAATAAATGACTTCAAATTAGTAAAATTAATGTAAAATATTTTCTTTAATAATGTTATCATATATAAAATTTGGTCACAAAAATGTTTTAATATCATAAAAAATGAGACTTGAGAGAAAGGGTTGTCTCTAAATTATTAGCCTTTTGGTTGAATTTCATATTCTCAATTATTTTATTTTCAATATATTACTATATATTATTGTTTTATCAACATTTTAATCTAAATTTTTTATTACTTTCAAATATCCCCCTATTATTATGAAGAAAATTATATCAAAACTTCTCACTTCTTGTTTATGGAATATAGTCGCTCTATTTATTTAACATATTTGAAAAGCCATGTATTACTTATAAAATGATAATTTTTTTATTATATATGGAATTATAAATTTTTAATATATTCAATATCATAGTCTTACATCACATTTTAGGAAAATAATTAATTCACTATCACAAAATCTCTCCTCGATTCTCATTTTTAGTAGTATTAATTTGAGGTTTTCTTTTTTCTCAATATAAAATTATAGAGAAATATATATATATATTCCCTAAAACAATATTGAGAATATTATTTAAATTTAAATGGGTTATTGTGACACCCCATAATTTCAATTTTTTTCTTCATTTCTTGTGGTATATTTCTCCATTGGTCTTGTGGGGTCCCATTGACAAAGGATTAAAAAATTGAGGCTCTTCCATTGTTTTAATGTTGCGTTTATGGTTTGGTAAACCATGCATTGAAAACCTAAATAATTTATCATTTTTATAGATGTTATTTTATTGGTTAAAAATGAATTATTGAACCATCTAATACAACTATGTGACCACAACATTAGTAGTTCAATGGTAATTATATGGTCAGTGCACTATTTGATCAATCGTGTGAGAAACCTATGATACCTACAAATGTTATTGTATTATTTAATTTTGTTTTAATTCATTAGATAATTATACTCAAATTCTCTATATTTCAACCCTATCATCTTACAATCCTCTCCCAGCCCTCTCATTCTCTTTTAATCTCATTCAAGGTAGATTTTAAGATGTTATATAGAGTTACCTTATTTTGACTAAAGGGTAAAGTCTTCTCCCTCATTCTACTCTATGCTTTTTTCTCATTCTCAACATTTCCTATAACCATAATTTTATGTGGGAATATTATTATACATGGGGTATTTTAAATTTTTCCATTTAGATGTTATAGGTTTTGAGCCATCATATGAGAATATTTTGGTGTTTTCCATTGAAAATGATATGGTCTCCTCTCTTGAGGAATGCATTTATATTATGATTCCATTAATTTAAAAATTCCATAGATGTTTTGTTTTTAAAATTATATATAAATTTAAATAAAATCAGTATATGAAATCTATTTCTAATTTTCTGATTTCTTCCATGGTTTATTGTGTTTTCATTTAGAAAAAATGGGTTAAATCATTGGTTCAATGGATCATTGTTTAATTTTTTTTCAAATTTTAAGTGTTTGATAAAATTAAATTTAAGGATTTACATGATAATAATGTTTTTAGAGTATTTTAACTAATTATAACTTACCAGGTGGGGTATTCTTGTTTTAAAAATTATTTACATGTTTTAAAAAGGGGGATGTGATTCCTTTTGGTTTTTTTTCTTTGGATGAAGCTTATAAATGATTTTTGATATTAATTATTTTATGTGGATCTTGAATTTTTCATCATTTAAATTATTTTGATGCTGATTTTGAATAAGTTTTTCCAAAAGTGGTTTCTTTTTATTGCTATGTATTTTGTATTATTTCTCTTTGGTTTTATTTGGATTCAAAATGGTTTTCAAAGTAAATTAACATTTCAATATTTTTTTATATGTAAAGAGAGTGATATAATGGACCCTTATGTGATTCATTTTTATTGGATATGGTTTAAGCCCCAGTAAAGCCTCATATTCCTCATTGTAATTATTGTATGAATGAAACTTTGGTTCAATATAGTGTGTTCCAAATTTTTTGTTTAGTGTTGGGGATCATTATTGAAGGTGGTGTTGGAGGTGGATTATATATTATTACCATCTTTCCTTCCATTTCTTATTTTTTCATATAATACAATTATGTTGACTCAATAATGACCATCATCCAGTATCCATGGTAGGAGGAAACTAGGAAACTAACATGGGATATTAAAGATGTTACTATACTAGTTAACTATGATACCAGGCATAGTAACCACAATTTAAATTTAATACCTAGCTAGAAAATGTTTTACTGATGAGAATAGTATGGGATTCATTTGGGTGATGAGTTGTTTGATTTTTAACCTAATGATTGTTGGTTCCACCATTGCACATCCAGAGCAAAGAACATTATCCCATAGAGTGTTTCTTTAGGGAGTGATTCTTTATGTTAGTATTCATTATAGTTGTTTCACTGTTATATATACCATATGTTATGATTCCCTATTATTTTTGGAATATTAATTGTCACTTCTTTTTCATTTTCCAACATTGGTTCTTTGAGAATTAACGATTGGACATAATGTGAGAGTGTTATGCTTTGTTTTATTATTATCATTTATTGATGACCGTATGTATTTTCATTTTTTTGTGTTTCCAATTGTTATTTTCTTGTGTTGTGTATGTGTATATTAATATATTCAAAAGTTAATGGGGGTGTTAATTTTAATTATAATGCATAAAAAATGGTTGTTTTGATGACATTTTTAATCATTGTGATGATTTATATTCCAAATGTAGGTTTAAATGGGAATGAATGGTTAGATATATTTCCTAAAAAGTGTGTTGTTTTAAATTTAAATGGATGTGTTTTTTTGAAATGGAATTATTTTGGAGAAATAATATTTATTTCATGTTCTAGAAATAATGTTCTTTGAAATGGTAAAAATGGCCTATTTTATTTAATTCCATTTTGTGTAATGGAAATGAAAACCATTTTTACCTTTATTTATTTTCAAAATAGACTTCTTGGATTCATTATAAAAATAATTTAATGAACTCATGTTGGTGTCTTACTAGCCTATGACTCACACCCTACACAATCACATAGGTTGGTATGTATATTTTTTATCGGTTTTTATGTTATGGATTGTATGTTTGTTTCTACTTCTATCTATTCTTGTGTGGGTGTTATACGTTTTATGGTGGAGGCTTGATAGTCACATGGAGATGTTGATGTTGTTGTCCAATTTTTTTTACTAGTTTTTGGTCATGTGGTGTATAATTATTTTCGGCTTCCTAATTTTTTAGTTTAGTTTTATTTCCTTTTGGTGGATTATAGAATAATTGGAAAAGAAATGGATTCATTTGAGGAAAAATGATTTGGATATTCATTTGGTATCCATTAATTCTTATACCTTGTCTGTTTGGTGTTTTTTTTTGTTATGATTATTTATTTAAGAATTGTATTCCAATGCATGGATACCTAATATTTGGTTCCCATTTGAAACTACTTTTTATCCAATTTTTTCTCAATGGTAAAATCATTCACACACCGAGCTATCGGGAACACAACTTAAGCCTTGCTGTGGAAATAATTTTTATCCTATCTTTTTATATAATTAATATCTCTTATCCTAGAACCCCTTAATTTATAAGTGATATTTTATTGGAAATGAGGTATTTTTAAGACATAGTCCTCTTTTACCAAGGAATATACAGGTTGTAATGATTGATTTATCTATTCTTATGATATATATTCGTTTCAATATACAATAAGTGGTTTTGAATATTTTATAATGTGACTAGTGGGATCCAAAATATATAGGCCACAAATTAATTTGGTACATGTTTTATTTCATGAGATGCAATGTATATAATATTATCAGAGAACCTAGCCCAATATTATTATTTGGTCATGGAAGTAAGTCTTAACATATGTTTTTGTTGATTAATTATTATTCTTCAGTCACATCAATATTATTTCCATATTGTTATGTAATGTTCACATATTTTGGTTTCAACGAAGGCCATAATGATCCTCTAAATACTAATGATGATTCATTTATCCTTTTATTTCCTATTATTTCTCTCCATACCATCCATATGAGTTCACCCTTCCATTTATGCATGTCCCCTGGAGATACCACGTGTTATGGGGAGTTATATCAACATATGTGAAGTTTAAAATTATGTATTAGATGAAAATTTTATGATATTGTATGGGTTATTTATTTAATTTATGCCTAGTACCCAAAGAAAATAAACATGTGCTTTTGGGAATCATTGAATGTAATAAATTTTCATCTAATGTATGAAAATTATGCTTTTATACTGCCAAATCAAAATGTGTGAGTTTAGGGAATCACATTTGATATCAAGGATATGTTTTCATATTAATGGAATTATGATATTGAAAAATTATGCTGTAAAATCATAGGTAGATAAATTTTTGATTTGGATTAAAATATCAGGAAAAACTAGTCTGATCATGTATTATTAAAAATTAAACTGCAATTTTTTTAAAATTTTAATATTATATTAGGTGCTAGAAATTTTAATCATTAACCGGTTGATATCATGTCAAATTAATTTATTATAATTTAATAACAAATAACTCTACTTATTTATAATAGAGTAAAAAATGAGGTGTTTAATTTTCTTTAAGGAGGTAAGAATGCAACATCCTATCATTTTTCTCAATATAATTTTAAACTTTTCTGTTAACATATATGTGAGAAAAGTTAATGCATTTTATTTATTTTTATTATTTTATGAACCTATACTTTATAAATATCTTTATCTATAATTAAATTTATACTTTGATTAGATACATGTTTGTTTACAAAATATGGATACAAGTATCAATGTACATCATAAATAATTCAGTTGAAATGCATAAAAGAATGGATATTATTTTATTAATTTATAATAAAACATTTGAAAAGAAGGAAAAATAAATTACATAATATTAACACATGAATATTTTGATAATAAATAAATGTAAATTTAATGACTATAAGTTTGAAATCATATTAGTTAATGTTATCTTAAAAAATCATTAATGGGAAATAAAACGATAATAAAATAGAATGAAGAAATAAATATGAAATGAATTTTGTAATATAAATTAATAGTACCCTATAAAAAAATTAGATAATGATATTTATAGAATTAAATTGCAACATAATGCATGTAAATAGTAAATATAATCATTGTAATCGGAATGGTGTCCATTGGTTGTATGACTAATAGAATATTATCTTGACTATTATATTGGAACGTCCATTGTTATCATTAATCAATTGAATAACTATATAAACAAATAAAACTATAATAAGAATATAAAAAATAACATAAGTGATTATTTAACTAATTAATAAAATATTTACAAATTTTAATCTAAATAAATAATCATTTATTAGTAATATGATTAATATTTATTTAATAATCCTTATATTATTTTATTAAATTTTTATGTTAATTTACATTATTTAGTGATTTTTTTTATATAGCTAAAAAATATGATATCATCATCTCATTATTTGTCAAGAGTGACTTTCTATGATATTTTTGAAATGGTTGAATTTTGAAGAAAAAAGTAAAATATGTTCTGTAATTTTTTCATATACAGAATAATTTTATTTATAGTTTAAAATATGAATCTTCATGGAAAATTTGTTATTTAAAAACTAAAATTCACTTTACCAAAATTATAAAGTACATTTTTGGAAGATAAAACTAGGAATTTTTTAGAATATATACGAAATGTTTTGTAGTTTTAATCACAGTTTTCAACATATTGGGGGATTACATTTAAATTTATGTTCATATATTTATATATTTATTTGACTAAAATATGTTTAAAATTTTTAATTTACAAATTAAAATTAAAGTACCGTAATATTTTTGTATTTAATAATAATAATAATAAAACAATCAAATAAATGGGTGAATTATAATATAGAAATGATTAAATTATAAATTATTTTATAGAAACATCATGAATATTGTCCTAAATAGTTAATTTTGGCCATAAGGACTGTAAAAATATTCATAATAACAAATATGACCACTAAATAATGTATATATCCTAATATTAAATTGCATTCATAATTTTATATTGTTGGGAAAAAATCCATAAAGGTATAATCATTGAATTTTTGGGTTACATGTTAGTTGAAAATGTAGGCTTCCATGGTAAATTGTTGAGTTCCAGAGATGTTGTTGACAATTCATGTTGACAAAGAACCATTTTAAATTAACAGAAGATATGGAGGTGTTACAAAAGAACAGATATAAGGTGGCATCATTTTGTAGTGTTTTTCAAATTATTGGTGTCTAAAATTTAGAGTCTTGTGAGAATAGAGAAATGTGGATTTCCTTGATGATCTCATCAAAATCTGGAAAATAAATGATTTTTGAAAAGATAGGAATCATGGATTGGATTTCATGAAGACAGGAAGAATGTAGACATTGTTCTCTATGATTACAAAGATCATTGTGAATGACAGAGAAGAACAGTAATGTGAAGCAGCATTGTGGAGAAGGTGTAATGGAATTTATGGCATGCTCTGCAATTATGACGAGCTCCATGATCTGAAAATATTCATGGTGCTTCGCGATTTAGAGGGGTATTTTTCTGAAATTTCCATGCATCAGGATATGAGATGATGTGGCACTATCATCGCAAGGAAGGTACAAGGGACCGTGGAATCGCTTATAAATAGACCTCGACCCCCTCGATAAAATTAATGAGTTTTCCATGAAAACATTATTACCCTTGGCTCACGAAGGTGGTTCTAAAAGGTAGTATTCTTTATGAAAGAAGGAGCTTCGCAGTGGCTAATTTAGCACCACAAAAGTGGTGTGCTCTATGTTGACTAAGTGATCATCAAGAAGGAAGTTTCTCTGCGACGACTTGCGCTCCACGAAAACCCAAGAATTATGAAGTCTTAAGATTTAAGAAATGTCTGAGATTCGTGAATACAGTGTGCTCATCAAGGAATCTAGCTCTTAAAGGTTTGTGCTTCACGAAAAGGAAGGAGCATCACGAAATATTTTGTGAGCATCACAAAATTTTGAGCTTTGCGAAGTATGGTTCTTTGTGAAGGTATTTCCAAAAGGTTGTAGAGCAGTGGATAGGGCCAAAAGATTATTCATCAGCAGATGAAATTTATACATAAATTGAGAATCTACAAACAGTGGATGAATCATTTATTAATGGTAATGAAGAGACCAACATGTCTGTGAACTATGATTGGATCTTCTAAAGTAGTAGTGATCTCACTTCAGTTGAGAAAGAGTAGTGAGTTCTAAAAGTGTGAGTGTTTGTAAACTAGGAGGGACAGTGAGTCTACTTCAATATTTTAAAAAATATTTTTCTTATTATAGATCTGGAACATCGGCACATTGTCGGTGTATGCTTCTTGAACGTATCCTTGTGAGGTTGAACGATGTAAAAATTGAAGTTCCTAATCAATGCATTATGGTTTATTCATAATATGAAACATGAAGTAGAGGGAAGAGGGTTTTTTCTAATATAAAAATAAGATTATACAGAGTAGTTGTTTTAATATATCATTCTGTGATTCAACCCCCCCCCCCCCCTCTCAAGGTATCTAGTATAGCGAACCTAACATAAATAAAAAAATCTCCCAACCAATTATAAATACCCCTCTCATTGTTATTTTCAAAATCACTTAATGAAAAATATAAAAATACCGCATCTGTATCAAAATTACATTTCATAATTTATCATATCAACCTGGTGATGTAATAGTTCCTCGAATCCCATCTATCGAATGATTTGGGCACCTCAAAATGGTTGAATCTTCATAGAAGATGTAATATACCTTACCTATACCATTTATATTTATTTGGTATCATTTAATATTCAAATGAACCATCACAAACATAATTAATAGGTTTGTAAATATAATATAAATGAAATAATAATTTCATAAAATGAATATCGATAATAATTAATATATGAATTTTAATTATCCCACACTTTAAAAGGTATGTTTGTAACTGAGAATTAATAATTTTTATTTGAAATGCGAAATGAAATGAAAACGAAATAGGGAGGATGAAAGTAGTGGAGACCATGGTAATACACTAATAAAATGATGATAAATTATAATTTTAAACAATAAACACTCGTTTATATCATATTATGTACCTTTGGGATGAATTTATATTTGTTTTTAATGTTCTTTGTTGTCTATATTTATGTCATCATGTTAAGGTGAAGTTGAGTTTGATGGGATGAACTGTCCACCCACTGAAAAGAAGATGAATTTTTCATCAACAAAAAATATGTTTAGGAGTTTTATGTGAATATAATTTTATCATTAAGGGAATATTTATATTTTAGAAATTAATAAGTGTATGAGGATTGGAAAAAGTTAAAGAATACAATTACATAATAAATGAAAATGTTATTGAATGACTGGTTGTTAATATAATTATCATTGATGTAATAAGGTAGCTAGAGGTTCTTCTAAAAATTATTGACAATATAGATTCAATTAATCTTTAATTGTGGTGATTATTAGATGAGAATATCATCAATTAATTAATAAAATGTGTTTTTGGGTGTAAAAACACTATCTTTAGCATATATTTTTTTGACAAACTGAGGAACTACCCAAGTAAGATGATCATAATATTAGAGGTAAAATGGTTAGGGGTAGCATAAAAGTTATTCAATACATCCAATAGTTTTTTTACATCTAATATATTGTATTTAGTGTCTAAGTATAATTAGATGATATCTTGGATGTATTAATAAAGAATAGAGTCATTATTTAAATGTTTTGGCATAATATGAGTGTTGTTGGGAATTATGAGAAGCTGTATTATGATAGTACAATACATTGTATAATGGTAATGGGGAAGGGAAACACAAGTTATGTAAAATTTGGAAGTGCTTACATGGTCTACGTAATGGTAAATGTATATATCTGGCAATTTTTAATGGTGAACTCAGGTTGTGTAAAGGTAATCTCTGAGTTTCAATGGTTTTGAAATGTTAAGAACCAACCTACATAAGTGTAATCCATAGATCTAATGTGTTTTGTAATGGTAAAACTAAAAATACTATGTTTTTAAGGACATATGTACATTATATTACCTATGTAAAGTTAGTCTAGTCATTTTTCAAGGGAAATTAGATAATCCATGACATAAATAATTGTAATTAGAATATTTAGAAGGGCATATAATGTTATTTACGGAGGTTGTGTGATGTTATGAAGGTATTTTATCAATCCATTGACAACATTCCTCTTGGTAAATACAACACTCATTATGGGTCTAATAACATCTCATGATTTCGAATAACTTCATGTGGTAAATATATTAATATTGTTGATCCACATACCATTTCATCACACAATCGATCTGGCATGGTCGACGAGTTATTCATGTGATCAATAATAAGGAATTTCATATAGATGATCTTGATGTGTGGTCAACACATATGGAAAATAGATTAATTTATGTGGAAAATACATGTGTATTTGTTCTTAGTTTTCATTGATGATCTGACTCATAGTCGGGCATGTAATTATTTTATTTTTTGGGTGAAAAAAAGAGAGTGAATATATGAGTTCCTTGAAATAATTTTTTTAATAATTCGAATAATATTTTAATTAAAATTTTCATTGTTGTTTAAATTATAACTATTTATCAAATGGATGATGATATAATATATTGAGATTAAAATCATCAAACTGTAGGGGTATCATTGAGTTTAAATTTTTTTAATATGAGTTGGTGCTAAATATAACCAAATTGAACTATTTACATAGGTTATTTAGAGTTGAACATAATAATTTGGTTATAATCCTTTTATGATAATCATATGTCTTCTTTGGAATCATATGCATTGATATTAAGTCATCATGAGGGTATTTTTTTCAACACTAATAATATTATTGGGAATTCTAAAAGATATGAAAATGATGACATGTGTTCGATTTTATAATATGGAGTTCCATGTGGTAGACATTTATGATTTCATGTACATAGATTTATTAATTGAGTTTGAAAAATTTCATTGGCAGAGAATAAAAGTGGGAGTTATTACTAAGTCTCTAGTAATAGAAATGAATATTATTGGTCTGTTATCAATCGATATAATGAGGGTGTGATAAATTAAATATCTCATGGAGATGAGATTCTATGTCCATTGGTGATTTTATATCAAATATAATATTTGTTTTAAATATTTTATATTACCTGATACACAGATGGATAAAAAGTTTGAAATAAAAGGGTAAAATATTCATATTGAAACATGAATATTTATTAATAATAAAAATAAAAAAAGGTATGAAGTTCTCTCAATATTTTAATCCTAAAGTGAAGATATAAAATGAAGATAGTGTATTTTACTAAATAAAATATATAAAACCTATTTTTTATTAAATAATGTATAATATATTGAAGAGATATATCATTTTTTAAATAAGATAAATGAGAAGAATCTCATGATATAACTATATCATAGATAGCCACAGAATGAGAAAAGGGTGATGTTGATTCCTATATCTGCCTAATTTTATTAAAAAACTTTAATATTGAGGACCACTATTATTTTATGTCATATTTATTCATTATGGTGAAATGTTACAATGGTCATGGTTTTTTATTTATCAGATCCAAGAAGTTGAAGTCTTATTTAGTGTCTTCTAGAGGTATCTTATGTAATAGGAATTTCTTATTTAAAGAACACCATTAACGAGGAGGTTGTACAAGTATAAAACATTATACATTGATCATTTTTATTTTTCCTACCTTTGCTTATTTGGAGAATACCATTACAACCATTTTGTTCCACGTACATGGTACATGTAATCACGTCAAATTTAAGTGATAATTAAATACAAGAATTAATGAGATCTGATCATGGAAAGGGGTATGTTTTTAGGATGGATTCAATCCTTGTAACAACACCTTATGTATTTATTCTTTTCTATTCATGCATTTCATGTTGAGGTAAGTGGTGATAGTACATAAAATATACATATATCATTTTAAATATAGATATTCAAGTTAATGATATGATATAATTAAAAACTAATGTAAAACATTTTAATATTGGGGTTTCACTTACTCACCACCTCTTAGTAACCCTACTAAGTTAACTAGGTTTTCTATGTTATATCAGAGATAAAATAGGTTTTCCTATCGATGGATCGAATCCATTCCAATTTATTTTTACAAGTTCAACGTAAAGTGAGTATTTGATGAAAATATAAAATATATGTATATATAGAGATCATCATATATCCCTATTAATATTAAAGTAGTAGTTGTAAAAAAAATCATAATAAACAAGAATATGAAAGAGAAAATAAGACTATGTAAAATATAAATGATTTAAAAGAATGATGAATAAATCTTTTAAGTAGATCAATGATATAACGACTCATATTTAAAATCTGTTGGATGTTATCCATTTGAAGAAAAAAGCTCTAGAAAGGGAAAAATTAGAGTCTGTAAATATCAAAAAAATTATATTTGGAATTTTGAATATAATATTTCATTATGGAATAATATCATCAATAATTTGTTTTACCATGATTCATCTTTATTAAAATGCACACCTATAAGAAGAATTAAAAAAATTGAAGGTAAAATAGTTATAAAAATAAAAGGTTTAGTTTTCTCATAGATCTTATTGGATATAAGGAAGAATATGTGGACCTTTTCAATGAAAATATTTTTACTTGAATCTTTATACTTTGTACTTTTCATTTCCTTTGTTTTTGAATATAATAACCACTTTCTTAAAATCTATTTTTAATAACTTTTATGGTTCCATGTTTATTAGAATTTCATTATATAAAAATTATTTTTTTACCAAATATTGAAATAGTTTTTTACTAAATGAATATAAATATTATTTTATTAATGTATCATACATTGAACTTAATAGATTATGGTACATCAAACTAACAAGTTTCCTTTCCATCAAATTGACTATTTTTTGTCTATTTAATTGAATGAAGTCATATCCATCATATCAGTACTAGTTTTGTTCATCATACTGAAAATATTATAGTCCATCGAACTAAAAAATATTTTAACTAGATTGTTGGAATTATTTATATCAAATATAATTTACTACATGATTTTAATGTTTCTACCAAATGACATGGGATGAAGTTATAATTTTTTGAGCTATCAAGATGCATCTCATCTGAGGCCACTATAACTAACTCTGAGATTCACAAAAATATGACCATTGGTGGGATGCTTATAAATAGATGTGAATTCAAGGATCATGGAGAGGACACAATTTTCAAAAAAACACATCTTCATACATCTCTAGAAGAACATCTAATTATTTTGCATTGTAATTTTTCATAGAGTTTTCATTATAAGGATTCCGAGAAAGTACATGTAAAATCCATAGAATTTTTTTATTTTGTATTTTATTTATTTCAATTGAGCATATGATCAAGGGATTAAATGTGTAGGAAAGAATATGATACCGATCTGAATGAATGAAGGATTCAAATTTATTGGATGATATAGTTGATATTGATCATCAAATCGATGGTTTCAAGGGTTTTGAATGATATTAACTATACAAATATTTGAATCTATGTATTTACTATTAAAGAAATATAAACCATAATGTTATGATTAAAATTTAGGTTATACTAAGACATGACTTCTGACATCGATAACTATTAAGTTTAAAGAGTATATATCTTTTTATATTGATTTATTAAGTAATCATTACTATTGCTGTATGATTTAATTTTACTTGTTTCTACATGTTATATTTTTCTCTATGAAATTTATATTGTATTTATTTATACCAAAGTATTAAATATTATAATTAATAAGACTAATTGTGTGTCTGATACATATTGATTTGATCATGAGATTCACACTGAGTTTGATAAATTTTACAAAGAGGTTTTGGTTTGTTATGTCAGTTTAATTTGTTAAAATAAAGTTCACTCCTATATTGTAGTCATAATATAATCTTATGATCCAAAAATTGATATCAGAGAAGGTTCTACTAATTTACTCTATGTGTTGACTTATTTTATTTACTTTAACTTATTAATTCTTTTATAAAATTATTTTTTTAATTGAAATTTTTATAGTAATTAGTAAATGGTATAAAGGGTTAATATCTAGATATGTTCTAAGGTTTTAATGATGGTACTCATGATAATTTGAATCGTAGAAGACCCAAACATTAAATGGTTTTGATTATTAATATTGGAGATACACTATAAAAATGATTGTTATAAATACTGTGTATAAATTTTTTTAAGAACATTGGTAAGTATATGATTCCATATAACAAATACTAAACTGTTAAAAAACTAGAAAAATAAAAATATCAGTTAAATTATAGAGTAAGGAATAATATCATATATTCTTTGACTATAATAATATATAGTCAAATGTTATTTAGTGAAGTCTCAAACTTTATTTAGAATAAATCAGAGGTAACTCATTTAAGAACTTCTATGGTTATTGAAACAAGAATTGTTATGTTTCCAGTCTAATATTAAACATTGGACATTATACCCAGAGAAAATGAGTCCACAAGGCATCAAATATTTATGATAAATGAAAAAAGATACGATATCTCAATGAGAACGATATTAGTGATTAAATATTAGTGGAAAATAATTATGTGATAAATCCTAAAAAAATTGAATCCAAGATAACATTTATGGTTGATATAAAAATAATTACTCAACTAACTCCAGATGATTTAATTTGAACCATTATGTCATTAGGGGGGATTGAAAAGAAAAATCAGAAAAATAAAGAAATATAATGGATGAGATATTTTTTCAATAAAATCAAATAACCCAAGTAATTCTCAATCTTCTGACAATGTTGAATAGTATTATATAAATAATAAATTTTTAGTTCATTCATATAGATGTTCATTAGAACAATTAATAAATTGATTGGATAATCTCGTGAAAAGGGTTAAGAAGATTGTTTGGAAAAAGGATTTAAAATATATATATATATATATAATCAAATTTAAGTAACTATTAATAAAATATTCATCTAATGTTATATGTTATGAATGTAATAATGTCAATCACATTACGCAATATTTACCTAACTTGAATAGAAATTGTATGAATGAAGGAAATTCTGTAATAAATGATAAAAATATTTATATGAACAATAAAAATTTAGAGTTTGAAAGAATGTAATACTTGGAGTTCTGGTGGTGGAGACAGTTCTTCTATGATATCATCCAATAATTAAATTTTAGTATATATGAATACTATATTCAACATAGATGTTAAAAAGGTTTATAAATACTTCATATCCAAGGTAACAACCAAATTATTAAAAATATTATATGAATACATAATTATCCTAATTGTAATGGTGTAAAACGATATAAATATTCTAATAAAGAATATTATTAATCTAAATATAATAATAACTTATCTAGTTTTAAAATGGTTTATATATTTTCTCAATTACAACAAAAATAGAATCGTATAATTTCCAAAAAAAATGGAATTCCTGAAGAAAAACATATGAAATAAAAATAAATGATTTATAATTTTACTACTAAGATTTATATCATTCTAAATATTTAGATAAAAATAATTCTAAGGGATATTATCTTTACAAAGAACATAAAAATCCTGTTTTTGAAAAATTTTGGTTTACTAAATTATAAAGAAAATCATTTTTCAATAAAACAAATATAGACGGTATGCTTTTAGTTTTAAAAAAATTTCTGAAATTTCTATTTTGAAACATTTTTTATTAATTATACCATAGTAAATTAAATCATTGATAATATTTATAATGTGATTAGACATTATAGATATGTTTCCATAATGGTTTTTACTAATAGAGAACTTATTTTTCAAAATAATTAATTTGTTCTATAAAGTTCACCATTATTCACTAAATGTCAAAGTTGAGGTCACTAGAAAAATCAATGTTATTTGAATAAGGATAAAACATTGGGATTTTATAAATCTTATTTTCCAAATTATTTAAAATGTTTCAACATTGTAATGTAGATATAATATGGATTCCAAAAATCATACATTCTAATAATACTATACCCAAATAGGTTTAGGTTCTGAAAATATTATCCTTTTTTTCTAGAAGATAAGAAATGTAATAAATTATATTTGGTATAAGGATAGTGGTTTCTATAGAGTCGTTAAATGAAAAAATTATTTCATTAAAAATATTTTAAAATTGAATTGTGTAAAAGTCACCTTTTGTGACAATTTTTGAAGAGAAATCATAAGAATATATAACATTATTCTTCTTGGAAAATCATTAATTTCTAATGTAATATTTTTATTGGAAATAATCATAACCCTAATATCATAATAAATTTTTTTAATGATGGATATCTAGTGAACCTCAAAAATGATAAATGTATTATTCATATTTCTAATGATGAATTTATTTTCTCTAACAATATTCTTAAGAATAATTGCACACTATACATTTAAGACCATAGGATCCAAGAACTACCTTGTACTAGTGAAATGGAAGATAAATATTGGTTTTGGAATAGATTATTAGGACACTATAATGTGAGAACATTAGTGGTGTTTCTTAATATGAGACATGTTAATTATCTATAGGAACAAGGGTTTGATAATTATAATTTTTTTTATCTTTTTTCATTTGGAAAACAACATAATTCAAGTTTAAAATTAATTTGTGAAGTCGAAAATTTGGATGTGTTAGAGTTAGTGCACATGAACAAATACATTCCAACACAAATTGGACATGTTGGTAGTAAGTACTATGTATATATTTTAATTTATGATTACTCAATATAAAATTTCGTCAATAATCTTGTAAATAATTATGAAGAATGTTTTTGTTTTAAAACTTGTGTAGCCAAAGCTAAATATTTTCAAAACCTTTCCTTAAAAAATATTCATTGTGATCATAGTGGAAAACATATTAATTAAATATTTTAATATTTTGGTAGTAAAAAATATATTATTCACAGCTCTTTGAAATCAATAAATCCATATAAAATTGGTGTAGTTTAAAGGATAAATAAAATTATTCATGAGATTACTAAAATGATGTTTATGGAATACATTGTTTCTAATAAGATTTTGGAGAAATCAGTTAGTATTGCCTATTATAATATAAATTGAGTTTTAATAAAACATTTTATTAA
Source organism: Viscum album (assembly GCA_963277665.1). Classification (NCBI taxonomy): domain Eukaryota; kingdom Viridiplantae; phylum Streptophyta; class Magnoliopsida; order Santalales; family Viscaceae; genus Viscum; species Viscum album. The sequence continues at coordinate 1,668,625,987 of OY728137.1, forward strand.
TAAAACATCATATGAATTATAGACTTGAAGGAAACAAAAACATTCTTACTGCAAATGATTTTTATTTAGTGTATTCTTTTTTAATATTAAAAATAATTCACATATCATTGTTCTAAAATATGAATAAATAATATTCATAGTTTGTTCTATAACTTGTAATGCACACACATATTTTTATAAAAACAAAATTACTAGTGAGGAAATATAAAATGTTATGTTTGATGTAATTGGTCCATCCATTTTTCTAATAATTAATCTACATATTTAGATGTTGTTAAAAAAAATTATTTTCAACCTGTATTTCAATGTTCTTCTCATGAGGGAAAAACTATATTATTTATTTTTTGTGTTCTTCCTGAAGAATAATTTAAACACGTAGATAAAAAAAATATATTTAAACCCAATAAATAAAATTAATTATTTTGAATCATCCTTGTGATAACATTTTGGTGATGTATATCAACTAGTTATAACAATATGATCAATAACGAATGCAATTTAAATTTTTTTTATTTTTGTCATTATTGTAACCTAAGACATTAATGAGGCCTTAAAAGAAAAATATTAGATAAAATAAATGAAAGAGGAAATCAAATACTATGAGGGGAATCAATTTTGGAATTTTTTTGCATATCCTAAAGGTACTTTTTTTAATTGGAGTTAAATGGGTTTTTTCAAAAAAAATGTGATGAAAATAGTATTATAGTTATAAATGAAAATATACTTATTTAAAATTAATATAATTACCAAGACTTTATTGATTATTAAGAATCATATACAGTAGTTCCAAGACTTGAAGCAATCATTAAACTACTCGAATATGAAACATTCATTAATTTTGAACTGTTTCAAAGTGATTTGAAGAGAAAATTTCTTAAAAGATAGGTACATATAAAATATCCTATGGAAGAACCTCCTTGTTTTTAAATAAAATATATAAAATTGAAAAATATTATGGAAATTTATAATCATAATCAAGCCCCTGGAGCCAAGTACGATAGATTAAATAAATTTTTTTTTATAAAAAACATTATTAAAGGAGCTACATATCCAACTAATTTTATAAAAGAAGTTTAAAAATTCATCATTGTTCAAATTTATTATGATGAAATTAAATTTAGTTCCAATAAAAAATATTTAATATTTTTTTGTGGATATTATGGAGTACGTTTTTGAAATGAGTATCATTGGAGAAATAATAATTTTTCTAGGTTTTCTAATTTCTCAAAAACCAAAATGAATTTTTATATGTCAACAAAATTAAATAAATTATATTTTAAATACTTTTGTATATGAAAATACTTACATTATTAATACTCCAATTGGAGCCTCAAAAAATTTAGATATTTATAAATCCTCGAAACCAGTACATAAAATCATATTTAGAATGATAATTAGAAGTATACTCTACTTAATAACTAGTCATAAATTTTTAACATTTTGTGTATTCTAATGATCAAAATATCTAAAAAATATAATATATTCTCGTATTAAAGATATAAAATTAGTTTTCATTATCTTATGATAACAATGGATTTAGGATTATTTTACTCTTTTAGAAATTATTATGAGTTAAATGGTTTTTCAAAAACTGTCTTTAGTGGATTTTTAATGGATTAAAAAAATTAATTATAGAATTTGTCATTATTTAGGATAATATTTAATGTCTTGGACATGAATAAAATAACACTAAGTATCATTTTATACAAATGAAGCCGAATATGTGGCAACTGGATGTTTTTGTGCTCATGTATTTTGGAATAAACACATAGTCACTGACTATTGAATGAGTATTTGTAAAACTCAAATATTGGGTGATAACCTAAGAAACAATTCATTAAGTAAAAACCCCAAAAAGCATTCATGAGATAATTATGCCTATATAAGACACCATTTCCCTCAGGTTCACACATATTAGGATATATCATTTTATAATTCCTCAGAACATACAATAAACTTGCTGATACTTTTATTATACCCCTTTTTTCCAATATATTTTAATATATTAAAAAAAATTATGAATGATCGATACTAATAGATCATTCATATCTAACTATTTTTTTCCTAATGTCCTATCATTACTGAAAACCATATCATAGGGGGTACAAATATTATTGTTTAATAGAAACAGTTATTATATTTATTCTCATTTTTCAAAATCAATATATTTACTAAAATATATCTTGAACAACAATTTTAATAAATGATTTTTGAATTAAAAAAACATACTAAAATTATAGAGTTTTAATTTTTGTTATAAATTATATTGGATTATATTTCTTTATGAAATACTAATAATAACATATTACTTGTTAAAATAATCATACCAAATGAATAATTTTACTTCAACATATATCATTCTAATATTTTTTTTAAATATCACTTAGTTTTATTTTTTAATTTTGTTTTATATATTAATTAATTTTTTATAAAATATAATAATATTAAAAAATATTAAATCTTATGTAATTGAAAATTCCTTTAGTTCGATGAATATTAATTTATATTATGAGATTAAACATTATGTGTTCATAATATTTATAAATTATTCCGAGGGTTAATCTCAACCATCATATTAGAATAAATGTTTAATCAAGGTCCTTGGATATATAGAATTGATAGGGTTTCTCCCTAAGCATATATAAATTATTGTGGTATATTTATTCCCACAATTGATCATAGAAATTTGATATTGACTCTCACAAAACAATTTTGTTCCCATTCCAAAAAATTTGGCATTAGCCTTATTCAGTTATTCATCTCGATTAGTTTTTCTAGACCTCATTCATAGAAATATTGAATATGCTAAAGATTTTTCTAGGTGAGAAGTTGTAATTGAATTCCTTATAGAAAAATCATTGTTTGATAAATATGATAGTCTTTCTAAGAATGCTATAATTTTTCATGTATGGGAAAATGTTTGTGTAGAAAAATGTGATTTTGATCATCATTTTCAAGAAATTTTTTAAAATTTTATTAATCATTTTAATTTCAATTGAAATATTATTTGGTAGTAATTTTATTCAATATTATTTAATTAGAAATTATTGTTTCTGCCAGTTTTTGACTTGACTAAAGTTCTATTTGAAGGAGACTTATACAATCGATTACAATAGATTCTATAGAATCTATGACCATTTGAGAAAACAAATTTTCATTTGTATTTATTATCTTATTATAAAAAATTATAAAAATTATATCATTTGAATCAAGATTAACAAGTTGTTACATTGTGGAGTCATAGAAATTCGATTCTAGAAATTGAGAGATGTATACTCTAAAAGTTCATGACATATTCATATTAGATTTCATTGACAATGTGAGGAAGATATACCTTCTATGTATGTTATTATATTGATTGAAGATATAAATAAAACCTCCTTGACTATAATAACTCTTATATTTCATTGTTTTATTAATAAAATATTGGCTAATTATATGGATTTTTGGAGGATTATGAATTAAGATTAATATGTTCTATAAAAGTATTCATTGATTATCGAATATTCCATGGTGAGGACAGAGTTTTTCATTAATCAAAAAATATTAATTTTGTGGAAACAATTGGACAAGGAAACATCCAATGATGAAATTGTGAAACCAAAATAAATAATAAAAGAGAAAAGGTAACTAAATTTCTCTCCTTGAAAGAGAAAAGTAAAGCATGAACAATATATGATGAAGACCTCAATAATTTATTGGAATAATTGGAAAAAAATTTAAATATATCAATGTTTAAAAATTGATAATGATGATTCATTAGAATTTAATATGAAATTAGGTGTGTCCATGAAAGAGACGGAAAATAAATGAATTAAAACAACAACATTTATCATGATAAAGTTATGGAAAAAATACTTAAAGGAGTTGAGAATGATTTAGAAAATATTATACTTCCAATATAACCTTATATAGTAGTTCAACTAGTTCTTGGTTATAAAACACATTATGATTAAAATATTACTTGTCTAGCTCCATCAACACTAATAGAGCTATAAATTATTGAATGGTTAGTAGTTCCAAATATAATTTTCAAGGAACATTTTAAATAATTGGATATTGAAACTAATTTTAAAAAATCTGTTAGTAAATATGTTCAAAAATCATAATAGATGTCTGGAAAATAAAATTAATGAACTATAAGGTGGTTAGAAAAATAATTAGACCAATAATTATAAGATTAATGATCTTTGGAGGCTACCACATCCTCTTCATTATTTACCACCCTATCAGAAAAAAATTAATATCTTAGATGTTTTTATATATGAATAATCTTTTTATCATGAGAATGAATAAGTTAAATATTCACATTCAAAATTATTTTAAAACATTATAGACTAATAGGTATATTGATGTGATGATGATTTCAGATGATGAAAATTATAAATGAAAAGAAAAGATTGTTGTTGGAATTTCTGGAAAACGTATTTAGGTATCATCATTGGATTCATATAATGAATCTGTTACTAAAGCTCATAAGTGAATTGACTATATTTTTCAAAATTTGTAACATATAACTAATGTAATTAATTACCATAAAAATATTAAATGTTGATGAAAGTAAATTCAAAACATTATAAATGATAAATTTTAGTCTATCATGTTTTAACTGAAAACATTCTTCAGTATAATTCTATGATAATTTTTTTTAATGAAAAATCAAATGCACATAAAATGAAATTTATTCAATTTTTGAAATAGTCAAAAAAAATTATAGATATTTAAAATACCTTGATGAATATTTGTTGGATGTTTATTTTCATATTCTATCATTATAGGTATATGATAGATTAAAATTTAAAGATTAATATTAATATTTTTTAGACACCTAGATTCATGAAATCGGTGAACTTAAAGATGAAAATGAAATACAAGAAAAAAATTAATGATAGAATATGATCTTTGTAAGTGGACATCCAGAGGCTAAAAGATGAAAATAATAAATATTGGACTTCTATAATATGAATTAGTCATTTTGAAAATAGATAATTGAAAATTTTGGGACCCCATGACAAATATAAAAAACTCCCTTATATAATTGTAGAGATGTATAACAATATAGATAATTTCATGAAGATGATATATATTGTCGAGAATCTCTATAATATAGAATGAAAATTTATTTTCTGAACTCTAGATGTATTAATAATTTAAACAATTTAAATTATTTATCCTTTGAATTAATTATTCCAAAAATATATATTTTATTACATTTTTCTGATTTTACACAGAATAATTTTCTTTATTTTTGTCTTGGATAATTTTTTTTCAAAATAAAATTATTTCTTATTATAATTTATAATATTTATGAAAAATATTTTAATTCCACTATATATTTTTGAAAATAAAAAATACAGATAAATAATTAAAGGGGACAATTTATTAAAGTGGATAATTTTATTAATAAGTATGATTTTTTTTCTCATTATTCTAGTGTAATAATATTTACTATTTGTTAAATATTATTTAACAAAAATAAATTATAAAGATAGATAAGTTAATATTATAAATGGGGTATATTTCTTATAAATAATTTCTTTTATGTTATTAAATTTAAAAATGGTACTATGTTAAAGAAAGTTAACAGTTTTTCATTATAAGCATTGTGTATTGTGTTTTATTAAAAGGGGTATATTTTTTAGTAAAAAATATATACTTTATAATTTAACATTCTTTAATTTTAAAAATAACTAACAGATTATTTAAATCATATATTATTATAATTTAATGTTCAATTTTTTTAGAATAAATGTTTAATCAAGGTCCTTGGATATATAGAATTGATAGGGTTTCTCCCTAAGCATATATAAATTATTGTGGTATATTTATTCCCACAATTGATCATAGAAATTTGATATTGACTCTCACAAAACAATTTTGTTCCCATTCCAAAAAATTTGGCATTAGCCTTATTCAGTTATTCATCTCGATTAGTTTTTCTAGACCTTATTCATAGAAATATTGAATATGCTAAAGATTTTTCTAGGTGAGAAGTTGTAATTGAATTCCTTATAGAAAAATCATTGTTTGATAAATATGATAGTCTTTCTAAGAATGGTATAATTTTTCATGTATGGGAAAATGTTTGTCTAGAAAAATGTGATTTTGATCATCATTTTCAAGAAATTTTTTATAATTTTATTAATCATTTTAATTTCAATTGAAATATTATTTGGTAGTAATTTTATTCAATATTATTTAATTAGAAATTATTGTTTCTGCCAGTTTTTGACTTGACTAAAGTTCTATTTGAAGGAGACTTATACAATCGATTACAATAGATTCTATAGAATCTATGACCATTTGAGAAAACAAATTTTCATTTGTATTTATTATCTTATTATAAAAAACTATAAAAATTATATCATTTGAATCAAGATTAACAAGTTGTTACATTGTGGAGTCATAGAAATTCGATTCTAGAAATTGAGAGATGTATACTCTAAAAGTTCATGACATATTCATATTAGATTTCATTGACAATGTGAGGAAGATATACCTTCTATGTATGTTATTATATTGATTGAAGATATAAATAAAACCTCCTTGACTATAATAACTCTTATATTTCATTGTTTTATTAATAAAATATTGGCTAATTATATGGATTTTTGGAGGATTATTAATTAAGATTAATATGTTCTATAAAAGTATTCATTGATTATAGAATATTCCATGGTGAGGACAGAGTTTTTCATTAATCAAAAAATATTAATTTTGTGGAAACAATTGGACAAGGAAACATCCAATGATGAAATTGTGAAACCAAAATAAATAATAAAAGAGAAAAGGTAACTAAATTTCTCTCCTTGAAAGAGAAAAGTAAAGCATGAACAATATATGATGAAGACCTCAATAATTTATTGGAATAATTGGAAAAAAATTTAAATATATCAATGTTTAAAAATTGATAATGATGATTCATTAGAATTTAATATGAAATTAGGTGTGTCCATGAAAGAGACGGAAAATAAATGAATTAAAACAACAACATTTATCATGATAAAGTTATGGAAAAAATACTTAAAGGAGTTGAGAATGATTTAGAAAATATTATACTTCCAATATAACCTTATATAGTAGTTCAACTAGTTCTTGGTTATAAAACACATTATGATTAAAATATTACTTGTCTAGCTCCATCAACACTAATAGAGCTATAAATTATTGAATGGTTAGTAGTTCCAAATATAATTTTCAAGGAACATTTTAAATAATTGGATATTGAAACTAATTTTAAAAAATCTGTTAGTAAATATGTTCAAAAATCATAATAGATGTCTGGAAAATAAAATTAATGAACTATAAGGTGGTTAGAAAAATAATTAGACCAATAATTATAAGATTAATGATCTTTGGAGGCTACCACATCCTCTTCATTATTTACCACCCTATCAGAAAAAAATTAATATCTTAGATGTTTTTATATATGAATAATCTTTTTATCATGAGAATGAATAAGTTAAATATTCACATTCAAAATTATTTTAAAACATTATAGACTAATAGGGATATTGATGTGATGATGATTTCAGATGATGAAAATTATAAATGAAAAGAAAAGATTGTTGTTGGAATTTCTGGAAAACGTATTTAGGTATCATCATTGGATTCATATAATGAATCTGTTACTAAAGCTCATAAGTGAATTGACTATATTTTTCAAAATTTGTAACATATAACTAATGTAATTAATTACCATAAAAATATTAAATGTTGATGAAAGTAAATTCAAAACATTATAAATGATAAATTTTAGTCTATCATGTTTTAACTGAAAACATTCTTCAGTATAATTCTATGATAATTTTTTTTAATGAAAAATCAAATGCACATAAAATGAAATTTATTCAATTTTTGAAATAGTCAAAAAAAATTATAGATATTTAAAATACCTTGATGAATATTTGTTGGATGTTTATTTTCATATTCTATCATTATAGGTATATGATAGATTAAAATTTAAAGAATAATATTAATATTTTTTAGACACCTAGATTCATGAAATCGGTGAACTTAAAGATGAAAATGAAATACAAGAAAAAAATTAATGATAGAATATGATCTTTGTAAGTGGACATCCAGAGGCTAAAAGATGAAAATAATAAATATTGGACTTCTATAATATGAATTAGTCATTTTGAAAATAGATAATTGAAAATTTTGGGACCCCATGACAAATATAAAAAACTCCCTTATATAATTGTAGAGATGTATAACAATATAGATAATTTCATGAAGATGATATATATTGTCGAGAATCTCTATAATATAGAATGAAAATTTATTTTCTGAACTCTAGATGTATTAATAATTTAAACAATTTAAATTATTTATCCTTTGAATTAATTATTCCAAAAATATATATTTTATTACATTTTTCTGATTTTACACAGAATAATTTTCTTTATTTTTGTCTTGGATAATTTTTTTTTCAAAATAAAATTATTTCTTATTATAATTTATAATATTTATGAAAAATATTTTAATTCCACTATATATTTTTGAAAATAAAAAATACAGATAAATAATTAAAGGGGACAATTTATTAAAGTGGATAATTTTATTAATAAGTATGATTTTTTTTCTCATTATTCTAGTGTAATAATATTTACTATTTGTTAAATATTATTTAACAAAAATAAATTATAAAGATAGATAAGTTAATATTATAAATGGGGTATATTTCTTATAAATAATTTCTTTTATGTTATTAAATTTAAAAATGGTACTATGTTAAAGAAAGTTAACAGTTTTTCATTATAAGCATTGTGTATTGTGTTTTATTAAAAGGGGTATATTTTTTAGTAAAAAATATATACTTTATAATTTAACATTCTTTAATTTTAAAAATAACTAACAGATTATTTAAATCATATATTATTATAATTTAATGTTCAATTTTTTTAGAATATTTTTTGGAAAACATATTTTTTCTACTAAACTAAGAAATAGTTATTTGATAAATGAATAAAAAATTCATTTTCTAAAAGTATTCTCCATTGGATTGAATATTGTCTACTCCATTAGACTAGATGCTTTCTTACTTATCTGGTTTATTAATGATATATTCAACACAGTGATCAAATTAATATCGGTCATACTGAAGAATGATTATAATCATAGTGTTGGAACAATCTCCATCAGAGAAAATTAATTTTGACATTATAGTTGTGGTAGGAAATGAAATGAGATAAATAAATAATTTTATAACATATCAACATGAATCTCATCTAAGGGTATTGAATCCAAATATGTGATTCATTGAAATAAGAAAATTGGAGGGATTATTATAAATAAGAGTGTATTCATGGAGCTGAGAGTAGTTGAAATTTCAAACTCAACACATCTAAATAATGGTCTTCCAAAACATCTCATTCTAGAAAATTGAAATTTTTTATAGATTTTATGTTCTAATTATTTGAGTGATGAATTTTAAAATATTTAGAACAATTTTTATTTCTTATTCACTTCATTTAATTGAGGTTACAATCGATGACTTCTAGATATTTTATGACAATTTATACCAATTAGGATTATCGAGGGATTACAACTTATTAGAAGACAAACTTGATACTGGTCATCATATCAAGGGATTCATAGATTTTGGAAAAAATAAATTATACTGATATCAGAATATTGGGCTTTCCTAGAAGGTAATGATAGAACTTATGGTTAGGTCAAAAACTATTTTTATCATAATTCATGATTTCTGACTTCCTTAACTATTTTGGTTAAATATTGTATATTTATTTATAAATATTTATTATTTCATTCATAATTTTTATTTAATATTTACTTTTAATTTTTTCTGCAATTTATATTTTCATATATGAAATTTATATTTTAATTTAGCTATACTAAAAATTGAAATATTATTATTTATCAGACTATATTTAATTATGATTCATATTACCCTAATATTTGTATGGATATTAAGTCTTATAAACATGATAAATATGTTTTAGGGTTTCTGTTAGTTTAATTGTTTTAACTAAAATTCACCCCCTTTGTGTATCTGTTGTATACTGTTATGATCCAACAATATATTCCCCAAATGAAGAAGAATTTAAATGGATTTTTTTCAATGAATATATTGTGATGTTTTTTATTAATAATATAATCCCCAAATTTTTGAATTTTCATAAAATCTATATTAATATAAAAAAATAGATGAAAATCAAAAAAAAATTAATTACATAGATTAAATAATTTTTAGACTAATCATGAAATATTTTGGTGGTACTTATTCCAAAATTTAAGAGAAATTTGAAAGAGATGTTGATATTGGTGGAATATGAAATGAACATGCTCAACCTAAAAATTCTATTGCAAATAAATTAACTAAAGAATCTGTATGAAGAAAATAATGGAACATCCTAATAATAATAGATAATGCTTGATACCACACAAATATCATATTATTGTCTAGCATCATGAAATATTGTAAACTATGGAAATATGTTATTAATATCATATATATAATCATCCACCTCTAGATCATATAAAAAGGTGTCCCAAAACATTGTAAATTTATCTTATACGGAATATTTCAAGGTGAAAAGTGCCCAAGAAAACCAAAATTTTGTACAAATGTTGAAGAGAAAACTTGTTTGGACACTCTGCAACTAATTAAGGAATGAGGTCATAATTCCAAAAAAATCATCCCCAAATTGGATCACAAAATATTATGGTTCCAACCCAAAATTCTCGAGGTTTAAAACCAAGTAAATGTAGAAATCCTAAACATAAAAGAATAGAAATTTTTTTGGGGCCAATGTCGGTATTATTAGAGTTTTAGGCATATATCAATTTATTACTGTCATTTTTATCATTATATTCAAATTCATGATGGCCTAAATCAATGGGTATAATATATTAAAATCAAAGGAAATATTATGAATGAAAATATACTATATTTAAAAGGAACAAATTATCCCTGATGAATATATTCAAATAAATTAAATATTTCTATGAGATTTAAAAAATACATTGTCATTTTTTATTTTTAGTAGAATAATCCTTCAATGTGACAAATATATACTGAAGAGGGGAAATAACCCCCATATTCATAATAGTGAGTGAATAAATAAATTAAATATACCTTGGGAGATTAACTTCTAAAGAATGTAGTTATACAAGATACTATATTGAAAAGATTAACAAATACGAGAAGGATGTATCAAATTTTGAAAATATGTGATATTTATATTAATGACAGAGGAGCCATATCAAGGATCCTTATATTATTTCCATTAAAATCAATAATTAGAGGAGTAATTTTAAAAAATAGGATCATTTCCCAAAATAGAAAACAACATAGGCTTGGCAGTTGAAACTCCTTATAAATAAGTTGAAAGTCTACCCAAAAAGGTTATCTCCAAAGTGATTAAGTAACTGTGTGAATGTTTAATGAATGTAGTTAATTATGCATTCCAATATATTAAATAGATGCATCAACATGATGTGTTCATGAAATATAAATGGAAATCACCAATAATGTCAGGTCAAAAAACTATTGATAAAATGAAGAAAACCTTGCCAAAAGATAGAGAAAATCAGATTCCTAATGATATATGATTCATATGGATTGAAAAGATAGAATATTAAATGAAATTGATCCAATATAAAAATAATAAATCTACCCTAGTTTCAAAAAAATAATCATATTTCAATAATGAACAAATTCATAATTAAGGATAATTATAATCCTCCATGTTAGTTTATTATCATTACTGTCAAATAAACAATAAGAATGTAAATATGTAAACACTTTAGAAGTTCAGGTAATATATTCTCTTGGACAATAATGATATAGTATCCACATTGATCAATATGATGAGCTGTTGAAAAGTACACGTTATTATTGAGTGTTTTATTATGTGTTTCAAATAGGTGAATTGATGGTTATATATAATAGAGAAAATATCTTGAGGGGAGTTATATAAAATAATAATTGCTTTTAGAGAGTAATCGTTTTCTAATTATTTTATAAAACTGGATAATAACATCATCATTAAAGGATGATGTATGTTTATCATTATCAAAAACCATTTTTTATGATGTCAAATCATTTTATAAATTTGGAATGATTATCTATTAAAATGGGTAATAACATAACTTTCACTTAATTTTTTAATGTGTGCAATCAAGTGATTAAAGGTATATAATTTTTTAGAACAACTATTCAACCCCTGAAAATGGTATAGTCTCTTAACACTACACTGATATATATATATGTTGATAGATTTTATTATTTCTAATATCACTCTAGTTTTATACATAAGTCTTTCCATGTTCCACATAGAGTTAAAATACATATTACTCAATAAAGATATCTATCTAGTTCATTATGTCTCCTAATAAAAAAGAAGTTGATGATCAGTGATAGAATAAGTTTCTTATATAAAAATGTTAGTGAAATATTATCACAATGATAATACCATACATTAATGGAATAAAAACATTTATCCCTCTATATTCATTTTCATTTAAGATATCACTAATGAAATTGAATAATAATGTTATTATTGAATTAGTTACAAATAAAAATGGGGTATTGATTTGAACTTGTTCTAAATTATTATTATTTTTATTTACCCTTTTTTCTTGATCATTTTCCGCATACAAAAATTAACTCATGGGTGATGGGATGGAGTATCCACCCACATAATGGAAGCTATATGTGTTTCCTATAAACTATTGGATGAGAAATTTTATGTGACTTCCATTAGATTTAAAAATGAATATTTATATGTTGCAAATTGATTAATAAATGAGTATTATAATAAGATACTATATCCACTTAAATAAAATATTGAAAATAAATTTATGGTGTTCCTATTATTATATATAGAAAATCAGTAATAAGTATGTCAGAGGAGTTTCTTAATGATATCATCAAATCGGATTCATTTTTCATTAAATTATGATGATTTCTAGATGATTTGATCATTAATGAATCAATGACAAGTGTTTTTTATACATTGTCAATTTCTTTATTATATTTAGAGAATGGTTTGGGAGGTGGATGAATGATAAGATAACTATACTTGTGATAAATGGCAGTGGCTACATTAAAAGTTAAAAAAGAAATAAAAGTGTATCCTCGCATATAATCTGATATATTGTGTGTTTAAATACACTCGATGACATATTGGATGTGTTCATAATGACTTGATTGAGTTTGATAATGTTTTAGTTTTATTTGAATGCAGTATAGGATTATGGGTAGCGATATAAAGATTGTATAGTACACTGTGTAATGGTAATGAGAAATATCGACACTAGTTATGTGATGGTTAGATGATATTTAAAATCTCTATGTAAAGGGAATATGATATTTCAGGAAATCTATATATATGAACTCTTAATAAGTAAATATTATATATGGGTTTTAATATATATAAAAATGGAATGCTCTTACCTATATGTATATTTAATCTATGAATTGTGTGTATTGTGTAAATGTTACATTGAAAATAAATATTTTTTTAAAGTTCATTTTAATGTTATATGACATGAATAAAGTTAGAAAAATAACTACCTCAAGGAAACATGGTTTAAATATGAACAATGTGAGGGTAATGGGAATGTATATAAGTGTACATAAGGTTATATGTTTAGGTTGCCTATATATATGAAGAGATAATGTCAATCCATTGACCACATTCATCATGGTTGATCCAACTTTCTTGGTTCATATGAAGGTTATACATGACCTCAATTCACATCATAGGTTTGATCTATTAACATGGTTGATCCACTGAACATTTCTTCACATGGTCAATCAGGCACAATCAATTGGTTATTCAAGTGTCCAATATAATTTAAGTTAATATGATTGATTCAAATTTTCCAAAATGCATAATAATAGTAATTTTTGTATGTGGCTGAACAATGTGGTTGATTTACAACTTCATATGGTCGATTAGACTCGCAATTTTTTAGATAATTGTTTTTTGCGCGAGCTAGCGTAGTAAAAATTTGAGTTTCTAGAATTCATATTTCTGTATAATTTTTATAAAATTATTCTTATAACCCTCTTCATAGTTTTATGTACCACTATTTTTTAACTAGATCATGATGTGAGTTATTGAGAATCGATGAATCAAACTATAGTGATTCTTTGAGTTTGAATATATTATATTATGAATTAATGTCGAACTGAACTGTTTTAGATATGAATGTATTTCTTTGAGAGATGGACATAATTAATTGTATGTATTCCTTTTTAATTTGATTTTAAAACTTGAACTGAATCATAATACTTTGATCATAATTGTTCATGATTTTATTTTTTTATACCTTAGTATAATTAGGATTTTTCTAAGATATTTAAAAATTATAGGATGTGTCCCATGGTGTAAGAAATAGGTCAATGTGGAAGAGATGCATGATTCCTTGTAGGTGGAGTTTTAATTTAAATTAAGGAATTAGTTTTCATGGATAATAAAATTTGTATTTATTGATTTATACAATGAAATTTAAATTATGTTTATCATAGTAGGATCAACAGAGAATATTAGGATATGTTAATTCAAATATCACATACAGATAGGAATCCATGTCTTCATGATATATTATAACATATATTTTTTCATTATTAAATTTTTTAATTTTTTAATTTTTTTTAAATATTTAGATATACATAAGATTAAAAGATAACATAATATCGTGAGAATATCCTTTTTGTGTCATAAATATTTCTTAGTGTGGGATAAGAATAAAATATTTAAATATCATTCATGGTTGTAACGTAATAGATATTCTCTTAAATGGATAGAGACTCTAATATTGATCTATAGAGAGAGAACATGTAGAGCATCAATGAATGTAAAATTCATCAAATAGATATCATGTATATAAATAAGAGGGATGATAAGAACAATTTTCCAAAACTATATCATTGTGAAAAAAATAATGAAAATATACTAGTGTTTTAGCTTTTATCTATCTAATTACATAAAGAATCTTGAAAATTGATAACAATAGTGATTTAATATGACACTGTGTCTGAGTGGTGAATAGGGAAAACATTCATAATGAATTCCGATCATCTAATAATAGTAACATTAAAATATGTTATTTCGTGGAGGTATCTTAAAGAACATTTAGTGTCAATCTAAATGATGTCACAAAATAACATGTGGTACAATTATAAATAGTGACAAAAATTTTAGATGTTTATTTTTCCAACCATTGGGGACATAGATAATAGATGACCATTTGTTGTATTTCACTTTTTATGAACTTTTAATCACATTAATATTAAGCTATAATAAAATATGTGACTTAACATAATCTGAGAATGGAAAAGAGTGGATTTTTTTTCGGATGGATCCTAACCATGAAAAAAATATTATTATACTACTATTATTTATCATTTCATTTTTTATTGAGTTAAGGTCCTAAAGTTTATCAATTATCTCTATATATTTAATGGTATTGTGGTCTAGGTTATAGATAGGGGATAATTATAAAAAATGTGAAACATAGTAAAATTGTATTTTCATGGATACACCTCCCCTCTTAGTGACCCGGTATGATCTTCTAGTCCATAAATCATCCAATCATTCCCTTTATCACCATTTGAAGAAATATAACAAGTCTCTTTATTCCCCTCATTCTAGATGTTAAATATCTCTATGTCCTAAAAAATAATGTTTCATTATGATATGATATTATAGGTGATGCTCCAGATGCTGAGCAAGTTTCTCAATTGTACTCTAACTACCAAATATAAATTAGACTCAACATTATAGATGAAAATGATATTAATATTGAGAAATGATATTCTTGTTTACACTTAAATAGATTTATCCTGAATGGAACTTCCCTCACAATAAAATGCCTATAAATAAAATATAGAAGAACCAAAATTATCCTAGATAAGTATACAACCACACATAATTAATTTCACACATGATCCATAAGAATTGTTCTTGAGGCCCAATATGGGTTCTTTATAGTGCACCCAATTCCATTAATCCCCACCAAGGACCTTTTTACAATTTGATGGTTACCATAGAAGCTATATCATGAATATCAATTGATGAAAAAAAACCTTGATAAGTGAACTGAGATAGAAAACATAAGAAAATAACTTTCATTTATGATATGATTAATTTGGCATTAGGCCTTGGTAGTAGGAAATATTATGTGAATCACATTTTACATAATAGATTTATTTAGTATGAATACTCCATATTTTGGAGGCAATGTCTGCACATTCATGATCATGATAGTATGCATCCAATAAGTGATTAATGGACCTATATTATTTTTGTCCCCAATAATAAACCTATTAGTAACTCATATAAATCACACCCATTCCCCTTAAATAAAAAACGTAACACCAATTCTGTTTTTTCCTGATCATAGAATGTTAACATAAATGAAAGGTGAATCCCTCTCTGTTGCACCTTGATGTAAATTTGGACTTCTGGATCTTATTATTCTAGTTGAGGAAGTTAATTTTGATTGTTAGCACTTTATTCTATATATTAATTCCCCTTCATCATAGATCTGTTAATCATGGCCTAATGATGTGGGAGTAAGGAAACCGAGTTCATGATCAATACCCTAATGGATTTTTTTATATAACGCATAGATTTTTCCATTAATAATAACTTCCATGAATTATGGATGACTGGTGGTTAACCTGAAGGTAAATTTTTAAACTATATATACTATATAGACTATAGTGTTACTCACCCAATTATCTATATATAAGGAAATGTTTTTTCTACCCATTATCCATCAATATATATGGTAAACAGTGTAAATATTGCCATTGGGAGTACACCAAATCTAAGAACAATAAGATCCCTAATATAACTAATTTGTAATTTTTATTATTTCTACATGATGAAATTATCATAAATATATTTCCTCGAGATGTACTCTCAAGCTAACTTATCTGGAATATAATGCATAAATTCAAGGATTCTCAAGAGATAGATATCCCATTTTTTAATTGTTTTTTGTAGAATAGACCAACTATCCCAGTGGTTCATACCATCGTGGGGGGAGACCTATGTGAATCTATGATATATATTTCAATGTTATTAATCATTATCTTTTGGACCTAAAAATAGATAACATATTAAAATGAATGTAAGATATATTCATATCTACTGTAGTGATCATTCCACTAAAAAAGATAAATTGTATTTTCCAATTAATTTTTAATTCCATAATCCTATTATAAATACCATTAATTTATTGAATTATAATTCTCATAATTGATAGAGGATAACCCGTATTTTCCATTGGAGAATTCATTCATGAGATACCATGTCTTTCCTTAATGATTTTCACGAACTTACATGTACATTTATTAAAAATTTGAACCATTCCCTTACACACATTGATATATTAGAAAATCCTACATCAATATTTATTCATGAATAACATTAAATATTATATTTAATAATCCTATAGCTTTAAAATAATAGCATATCATCAGTAAAAATTAAATTTTAGATCCCTATAAATACATATTTACCTCTAAATGGGTAAACCAGTCCACATGATAATGTTATGCTGAAGTTACATTCGAAAGAATCACAAGACATAGGATAAAAAGTATCCATAGGGAGTGTCACAATGATGTAAGACAATTGTTGATTGAAGTAACTGAATCCCATCACCATGAGAGAGATCAGGAACTGTAGTTTTGAGTAATAAAAGGAAAATCAGTTGCATTCCAACTTTGAAAAACCTCAAACTCAATGAACTATAAGAACAAAGATCCATTAAATTTTATCATAATCATTTTCAATGAAAATTTTCACCATAGTATTATATCTAACAAAACATTTTTCAGGATATATAATAATTTATTGAGATAAAAGAATATCTCATTGTATACCCTTTTCTGGGAGAATTCTTGGTTTTTCATCTGATATTTAAAGAGCCAAGTGTTGAGATATCCTTCTGTTAAGAATAGTTAAAACATTATTTTATAAAATATTACACATTTTTAGGGTGATATTGAATAAAATTATATGTCTATTTCACATT
Organism: Viscum album; assembly: GCA_963277665.1. Classification (NCBI taxonomy): domain Eukaryota; kingdom Viridiplantae; phylum Streptophyta; class Magnoliopsida; order Santalales; family Viscaceae; genus Viscum; species Viscum album. The sequence goes on from OY728137.1 coordinate 1,668,644,014, forward strand.
AGGTATTAAATCAATTATAATGGGAGTTTTAACTATTAGTAGAGAGACTACTTTTAACTAGTCTTGTGCCACTTCTATCACCTCCATTTTTATGATATCCCATATAGTTGTGTAGAATGATCCTATGAATTTTATTGAAAAAAAGATCAATTGGGATGAACATGTTTAATTTCCATTTTAAGCACTTCATCACCCAGAATTGAAGTCATCATAATTTTTTTATCATTCAAAATACCTTGATATATTACTAATTAAAGATTCATAACCTCTTCCAATAGAGACCCTTGTTCATCTCTTGGAAAAGGTAATATATCATTCATAAGAAAAAATTTACCTCAAGAGGCCATGACACACTAACATCACTAATATAAGTTTATATTTGAGTTATGAATTGTGTTTTCTAAAAAAATTCTTCTTTCATACACATGCAAGGAAACAAGATGAGATTTTTATCCTTACAAGTTCCAGATGGATCTAGATTTCACCCATATAATATTTAAATTTTAATGTGGTCACTATTCTAAGAAAATCCATTTATGAGTGATAGAAAAGAAAATCACATCCTCTCATTACACATATAGCTTCCAATCTAGATGGACAATTTCTTTTTGAATAACTTATATGATGATGTTGGGGATTGGTTTTTCGATAAGTGAAGGGAATATTTTACCTTTTAATATTCCAATATTATTTAATAACACCACACATTCATAACATTCAATACGAGTTTTCTATGATTAAAAAATAATTTCAATGATGGAATATATTTTTATCCACTAGTTTGAACAAATGAATCAAAGTTTCGGAGTCAAAGAACTCTATATATGTAGGTTTAATATGGAATAATATGATATATATTGAGTAATGGGAGTGATAAAAGGTCTTAGGAATCTATATTTTTAATAAAGGTTATGTAGGAATATATCTGCCTGACTATATATTCGGTGTTTATCATAGTTATTAAATAATAATATATTTTTATCCTAAGAAAATCCCTCATCCATTAGATTTTTGTGATAAAGAAATGATCAATGATAATTCATAGGCTCATAAAGATAATACACCATTCTCTTCTTTTTTTATTTATAAATAATACTATTAATGTACCTTCCTATAATCCAGGGTGAGGATCTTCAATTTATGTAGGATAATGATTTCTAAATCTCTCTCATTTCAATAACCTCTCATTTTGAATAAATTATAGACATAAAAATTTTGATGGTAGATTTACTAAATTTGATGGTAATATGTTGATGAAAGGATCAATAAAATACATATAATTCTATTTATTTGTAAAAAATTCAGATATTAGAGATAGCCAGACTACCATGCATGCAATTTAAAATCAGGATATTTTTATAAAAATCATCGATGATAGGTTCTTGTTCTCCATGTTTAAAATTGTATACTAGATAAATATGGTTTCCTTAAGGAACCTGGTTTATTTAATAAATTTTTCTTTATGATATAATTAATATGAGCTTACAACTACTAAATGCGATCATGATAATAGAGATTAGTGTGCCTGGGAGACAATGGAACCATGACTCTGGAAATTAGTAGAACTAGTTCTAGATTTGAAATAGATAAAATGAACACATTTATTGGGATTAAGGGGTTGATTTTAGAATTCCTTAAATATCATCAAACTACAGGTTCCATGACCTGGTCATCATAATCTATCAAAATGATACCAAATTAATTGGGGGACAAAATTGGATCCCCCAAGGGGGAACGAGACAAATTATTGTTCAGTAACACATGAATGGAATTATTCTCTCTTGTGATTTCAAAATCAACTAAAACATAAGTAATTTTAGGGCTATATATTTCTATATGGTTATGGTCTTTTATCCTTAGGATCATATTGGGGGTGGGGGGTAAATCGGCTATTCCAATCACTAGTCTTCATCAAGAAGCTAATAAAAAGTATGGTAAAAAGATCCTAGTGTTTCAATAGGGTGAGAATGATAAATAAAAATTCATTCCAATACTAGAAACACCAGTAGATCCAACAAATAATCCAAATTAAGGATATACAGAAGGTTTTGAAGATGGAGGACCCTTTTCAATGATCTTTAAGACTTAGTTAGAGGATCCAAATCTATAATTAGACAACACAATGAGTTATAATGTGGAGACCTCCAAATTAGACAAATCTTCTATAGACCCAAGATCTTTTGGGGATCATGAGGAATACACCACTAAGGAAAAATGGAATAAATATAATACTGATAACACACTTCAAGTATGTTCAAAATATGCATTAAATATTGGATCCTAGAATTATTTATTGAACCAACACTTTTTTTATATTGAATATTCATGACGTTCAATAAGAAAGATGTAATAGAAACTTTAGGGCTTCATGTAGTACATCAATTTCAATAAAGATATATCAATTCTGACATGTTAATGGATCCAATGTGGTATAGGTGTAGAAAAATCCATCTCAAAAAAATGGGAGTGAAAATGGTGAACTCCATATACAAAGAAGATTCATCTAAAAAAGAAACCTCCCAATGTTATAAACATATTCTTTGATAATGGTGGGGTTATAGAAGGGGAGGGGAGACGAGGAAGACATATCCAAATAACCACTAATCATTCAAAATCCCTAGGATAATTTTTTAACAATTGGAGTAATAGTGAACTCTTACATTCATATGTTTGGGAATCATTTTCCCTTGGTCAGGTGAATTCAATATTTGAGAAAATGTGGTCATAAAAAGGATTCTTATTCAATATTGAAATGGACATATGATCTTACAGATTCCTATAATTGATGAAATTTTAGATATCCGAGATGTTTGGGAAATTCGATAAAAAAATTTCAATAAGGGACCAATGATATTACAGTATTTACAAGTCAAATTCACATAAAAAGAGATATGAAAACATTTCCTGGATATTGTAATCAACTCTTATTATTTTAACTCCATATTTATTGGAGGGATAAGATGTATAAAGATCTCGATAGAGATGGTAGGGAAATAAATAATACTTTAATAAAAGAATTATATAGAATAAGAATTTAGGCTAGGGCTTGATAAGGTTCTAGGATGATCATATGAATATTTTTATGTGATACTAATGTCTATAACCTGCTGCATCCCTTAAAAACTATTGGACACAGTGGACCAAAATGTTATATAGGATCCTGAGGGATCAGAAACCTGTAAAAACTAATGTGGTATCAACAGATATGGTAGATCATACTATATATAACCCTCAAAAAAATTATCATGGTATATAATACCACATATAAACCTAATTAGTCAGTCATGAAATATTATCCTATAAATTCTATGAATTTATTCCTCATGAAACAAGAACATTAATCAATACATGATTATTGAAGTAAATTTTGAATACTTCTAACAAACATTTCCCCATAACAAGTCTCTTTAAATAAAGGTATATAAGTAATTAATAAACAAAAAAATGTTAAAAACTAGTTAAATAAACTTAAATAATATATTTATTTTTTAGTAAGTAATAGCTGGTTATGTGGGGGGTTTAATCAAATTGAAGTAACACAGATCTTGAGAATGGGGGTTCTCTACTGATTGTCTCGCTTTCCTTTGGAATTTCTTATTCACATTTATCATATATATATATATATTTATATTTATATTTATAGATTTAAATATATATAAATCCATAAATTTTGAGATATTTATTAACTTTTAATATCCCCATTAATTTACTAGAAATTTAATCGAACTACTATTCGCTTATTTTATTTTGAAATACATTATCTCTCATTCTCTATATTATTTTTCATAATATTTTTATAAATAACCATATGATTTATTTTTTTTTGTTTATGAGGATGTATATATCAATTATGTCACCCATTATTTATTCTTACCTCCCATGTTATTAACATCATGAAGATAATCAAACTGAATCTTTTTTAAATTCTTCATTTTGTTTAAATTTCATTTTTTTAGTTTTCCATTTATCTATTTCAATTTTAAAGGTGAACACAATTATGTATAAGAAATATTATATATAATAAATCTATTTTTATGTTAAATTATATCTCACCCAATATCATCCTCATTTGTTGAGGTTATGTTATGTGGTATAAAGTTTTTATAATACATGATTCTACCAAACCATTGGCATTCTAAATTTTCACTTTTAATTATTATATGATAATTTTATCCGTTATTTATTCATTTAGAACAAGTTATATTGAACATATTATGATTTAAAAGGATGAAATTGAATTATATATCCCTAAAATTTATTCTGTAATCCTTTTTTCTCATGAAATACTATTTATGTAGAATGTGGAGAGATCCTAAACCAAATATGTTACAATTTATTGGAAATAATAATTACTTTATGTGAATGATGTCTCATTTTATGCATGTTTAACATTTTATGTAACATTCCTATGATAAAACTATTATTATATCATAGTCCTATATTAATGTTTTGGTTATTATAATAATGATCTTTTATGTGATAATTTAAATTCAACTCTCAATTTATTTCCCATTATTTTCTCCTTGTAGATATTTTAAGCAACCAATTTATTAAATTTAAATCCAACTGATTTTCTGGGGTAATGGAGTCTTTAATCAAAATATAATTATCCAAAATAGAATAAATGATAAAATACTTGTGATATTATATGGTTTGATGATGTAAAATTCATATATTTCCCAATTTTATTAATCATATGATTCTGGGAATGGTTTAATATAATGAATGTTCATGCAGTAAATGAATAATATATATTATTAGCACAATATTTAGATGTGTGTGTCTAATAACCATAATAACTAATATAAACATATAATAACTTAGAATCAAATATATATTATGATATTTAAATAAATCTATGTTATCCTGGATGAATCATTAAACCATTAATGAACACGGTTTCTTAGTGTAATTTAATTCAATAATCCTAATTTATAAAAAAAATAGCTATAAAATTCAATTAATATTGAAAATTATTCACACAAATCCATCATTTAAAAATAATTTATATTTCAACATCACAGTTTTTTTTAAAAATAATATAATTACTTCAATTTAAAATATTTCCAAAAAAACAATATAGAAAAAAACATTGAAATTTATCAAACTGTAACAACCAAGTTGAATAATAAAATATTAATCATAATATATCATTAAAATCATTTATATAGGCTCTTAATTTCAAATTCTACATCATTGAAAGACTATGGTATATTTTTTATATCAAATAAATATATCTCAAAATTCATATCACTCTATAAAAGATATTTAATCAAATATTAACATTTTAATCCTTCTATATATCTAATATATGTTTAAAAAGTATAATAAAAACCTATTTACAAAAATAATAATAAATCATGTAAACATTATGAATATTCTATCATATTACTATGTGATTCACGAAATAACAATTATATATTAGCAATTCATGTAAAATACTACAACATCAACGAAATATCAAAAAATATTCCCTATTAAAGGTGAAAACTAACACCTCAAGTTATCTTGCCTCCACATGGTAATTGGAGGATCTCATTTCAGATGTTGGTTATGTAGTTTTATATTTACCTCTTTAGTTTGAGCCAACCATTATCAATTTATCACACTAATTTAAAATCCTAATAATTTTTTAATACCGTTTAATAATACCATGACCAAAATATTTAAACCAACAATCAATTCGATGCTTCAGATAATCATTGTTATGTTTCCTAAAATATTTTGAGGCTAATAATAATCTATATGTTTAATTACTCATGATTTGGGAGATAAACTTCCCCAATTACATAAAAATAATCATTTCAATGTGTTATTGATATTTTCAACAATGGGTCATTGTATAGGAACATTCCAATTCAAACCTATATGAAAATAAGAAAGGAATTCAACCAATTATTAATTACGATACATTAATGTCTTAATTATTGTGATAAATATAATATAATTAATAAAATATTTATATAAATTAATTATAAATATTCATATAGACCATTAATTAAATAAAAATACATAAAACAATAAAAAAAACACCCATTATTTTTATACCAAAATTAAAAAAAATTAAAAATATTTATTCTGAGTTTAAAAATTAATCCAAGGAGATTATACAGTAACTTAATATTAATTATTCAAACTCTAAATTTTTAGTCATATTAAAACACTGCAAAATTCTGTATTATGTTTATTATTCCATCCAAAAAATCAATAGTTTATTGTGCACTAAGGTTTATAATGTAGTAATAGGAACACCTGGTGGGATATTCTCAAGGACTACAAATGTTTCCCATAAAATTCAAAAAATTAAATTAAATTATTTTTTTAATAATAATTAATATTTTTATATAAAATCTTAAATAATAATAATTTTATGAATTATTCATAATTAAAAAAATAGTAAATTCATTACATGTATCATAAATTAACTTTTCAACACCTAATAATTAACTCCATGTAAACTAACCAAGATAAAATTACCCAAAATGATATAATAGGTGTTCAATGTAATTATAAATCATAACCAAAACAAGGTTATTATTCACGAGGTATCACAATCAACATATCCCACACCATGGACGTTATATATCTTGAAACCCAATTTGACCCCACCAACCTCTCCTAGAAATGACAACACAGTTGGGTAACAATAAATAAAAACCAATAATATTAAAAATATTATAAATTTACCAGTATTGGAACCTAGTATTCCCATTTATGTTTCATGCAGTAACCACACCCAGAACAGCAAAGCACTACTCTTATCCAATATTCTCCGTCAAATTATATTACTATTTTTTGCATCAAAATATAAACTACAACATCCATATAAAATGTTTAAAACTAATTTCATATTAAATTACCATGTAAATCATATTATATTCTTTCCTCTAAAATTTTTAGTAAATTTCAATATCCATTTGAAATTGTTAACAACAAAAAGTCCTATTAAAACTATAAAACTCCAAATAATACACCAATTAATTTAAAATTATCACAATTCACTTTTAAATTATAAAAACACCACCAAATTAATTTTGAATGTAGTAAAACCATAATATTTTTTTAACCAAATAAGGTATTATTATTTTAAAATTACAAAACATTCAGCATAAAATATTATTTTTAGTAATAAATAAGTACAAATAGTAATCCCTTTCATATAAGTAGTACCATATATTAATTAAATATCCATATTATCCTTAAATATTCTCAATCACACATAAGAAATAAATAAAATAAAATTTCAAAATAAAAATAGCTCATTATCGAGGTAAAAATTATAAATGTGTTGATGCAATTAATTTACAATTCATACGAGGAAATTCAATAGCCCAATTATGTGTTCTCAATGAGTATATACATAATGAAAAAAACCCAAGAAAAATAATTTTTAAAATAAATGTGTTTACCAATCTAAAAATAGATACACAAATACCCAAATAATAAATCAAATGTATGGAAAAGGTAAATTAAATATAAGAAGAATATAATTGAAAGACTAACCCCAATTAAAATAAAATTTGTCAGTGTATTATAGAAGTGGTTCCCTATTTTTGGATATGAAAAGAGTTTGATGGAATCCATAACACTTTTTATTAATGAAAAAATATATAGGATGTGTTTTCCCATTATTCCATTTACTTAAATAATTAAAATAGAAATTTTTTTTGTTTTAATAAAAAACTATATCATTTCCAATAAAACTACGATAATTTTAAATACTCCTACCATCATCAAAATGGATTTTGAAAAAAAATAATCTTCTATTAAATTCAGATTAATATTTTATATCATAGATGTTAATATTTGGAGATTAAAAATATTCATTCAAGAAAAAACTATAAAATGATTTTTTTATAACCATTTTAACTAATATTCTAGTGCTAAATTCATCGTTACACTAACTTTTTATAGTTATCTTTTGAGATTCAAAAATTAGATGACTTTATGATTCCACACCCATGTTTCTTTAGAATCAGTTATATTAACTAAATATTTAATTTATATTAATTAATTAATTATATCCAAAATATTATGGTGTTATAGTTAATAGAGAGTATTTTTATCTTATGTGGAATGTTTTTTTGGAAGAAAGATTATGTTCTCATTTAGTTAACAATATCTTGATCAATTATCTACTATTTAAAAAAAACAATAATCTCAAAAAATTTGATAAAATAGGTTACATATCTATATGAGTAAATAATTATTCATAATCATGTTCTTGTGAAACACTTAAAATAATATGTAAATATATGTTTAGCCATCCTCTACTAAAGTAAAATAATGTTTTAAAAATAAATTAATACACTAGAATATAAAATGTTATTTTCTATATAATATTATATGATAATTCATAAAATTCGATCAATTAAATTTTATTTTTACTCATTGATATTAATATTATAACATTTATAATTATTGTTGGGAACTATAACACATGATCTATGGGATGTCCATTTGACACTTTAAAGAACACTTCTATATATTTGTACATAATAGAAATGTCTTGATGTTGAGCTTTAATTTTTTGAATCATGTATCTAAAATATCCTTATTAATTGGGTATCATATATTATATTTGGTATTTATATTCACTAAGAAAGTAATTTTTTATTTATACATAGAATAATGGGATGGTTTTTTGTTTATGATTAAATTTTTATTTATTTATATATATTATTATTCATATATGAGGGGAATTAAGTATTTTCAAGTTTAACATCAAAATCATCTAGTAAATGGGATAGTAAATATTATAGACCAAAGATGAAATTATCCTTGGTAGGTTGGTGAATCTGGGTATGGGATCATAAAAACATTCACCTTAAAAAAATTTATTTAGGAGTTAATGGGAATTATAATATCTTCCTCTAAATATATTAAAAAAATAGAAGAAAGAATCCTCGAAACTATACATGGTTCGCCAATCCTAAAATATGTCAATGGCGAAGGAAATTAATATCTACTAATATAACAAATATAAAATATTGGACCTTTTATTGGAACATTATTGTGGATACACTATCCTTCCTGGTTTACATCCCCACACATTTAGAGTTTTCACAATTCAGTTCAATGTGATTTAATACCCATTTTATGGTGATAATGAATTTATTCTTTTGAATATAGGTAGATACAATTTACCACATTTTTAATGTTCTAATAATCATCATACTCAACATATTGATGAAATTTCTCTTTTTATCTCTTCCATGGAAAATTATGTTAATGAGATGAATTCACTTATTTTTAATTTCTAATAATTCCCTTTATTACTCTAACATTATCTACTCCATCAATGAATCAACCCCCACCATTTTCTTTTATAGTTATATATTTTATCATTTATTATTACTCTAAGACATGTTATCAATAGAAATAAACAATTCATATCATTTAGAAATCCTATGATCATGCCACCTATTATTACCTCATAATGATTAGATAGATCAAAATAATATATTCTAATCATATATCCCAATATTATCCATAGTTTCCTGAAATTTATTAAACATATAAATCAACAAAAAAATTATGTCTAAAAAACATAGTGTTTCAATGTGTAACATGTTTCCTTTTTCTTTAAATAATAATAAATTTTAAACAACTGGAACGATTAAAATCAAGGCTCAAAAATAACTTTGTTTCTTACTTTATAGAATCCACCAGGAAAACACGCAAATATATTGAAAATGGAAACTCAATTTCTAATTTTATTTTTAAAAAACCATGCCCTATGACTTCATTGTTTTCCCTTTCTCATGTACGCACTTCTCAATAATACCACTTCTAAAACAAAATAATATAAAAATATCATTTTGTATTTCCTATGTTAAATAGATATAAACAATTCCTTTAGAGATTAATTAGTTCAAATCTACTACTCTAAAACAGTATATGTTGAGGAATACATGCTAACAAATATCGTTTCAATAAAACAATGTATATCAAAAAATTGTTATCAATAAGTAATATCGAATATATTATAATCCTTACATTGTCTTCATCTAATATATTATTTCCTAAAATCATTAAACATACTATTATGTTTATTATTATTTAAAATATTATTTTTGGTCTTCCAACAAAATCCAATTTACCATCTAAAATTTATAATGAAATTTGATATATGATTTTCATTAAAGAATTGTTTTAATTTGAATGATTATTATCTAAATTTGACAACATAAAAACTGAAATATGTTATTTATAATCTTTTAAAAAAATCATCCATTTTAAGATTGTTAAAGCAAAATATAAATATTATTAAAAAACACCAACTAATTTGATATGGATTTTCAACATCATAAAAACTTTCATCATAGTGTATTCAATAAAATGAGAATCACACACTCTATACACACATGATTCATATTTATTTTGAAAAATCTGATTAAAATGAATTTTTTTCATAAATAACCACTCCATTAACATCACACCCATAAGAGTAACTCCCTCTGTGTTAAATGAATCATCAAAGATACTAATTTCTAAAAACATTATAATCTCAATTTTCCATAACATATTCGCCACCTTGATATCATCTATTTTAATGTATCTCCCTGTTATAAATCCTTATTTATCACTTTTTCACATCTATCATATTGAAAAATAATGAGTAAAAATTTCTTTCATTTATCCCCTTTTTCGATAATCCAAATGATGACATCTTCATGTTTCTTGGTTATTAACAGTCATTTAATTTTTGAATTATTGATAGATAATGTTATAAAAATTGGAATGAAAAATGTAATTCATCAAAAAAGATTCCAATCCATTTTGGGATACAACCAAACTATGTACTTGTGCTGGCCTGGCACATGGGACAAAGGGAATTCTTGTTGCCCAAAATCATCAATCAAGTGTCTAATAATCAAATAATCATAAATGATAAAAAATTCACCTAATAAACCACCAAAAAATAAAACTTCCATAGGGAAGTCTGACATGACCACTACATACATTAAATTTTCAAAAAAACTAATAATTTTTTTTAAATATAATGAAAACTAAAATATTCTTAAACACATAATGTAACACATAAATCATAAACAATACTCAACCAGAAAAAATTATTTCAATGAAATAGGAATCCAATTTATATATAGAGACATAATTTAAATTGTAGACAATGTATATCAAATGATTTAAATATAATACTAAAGTCAAACAATACAATAATCACTAATATCATGTGTCAAAAAAATCCATTACTTGGAAACAAAATTATACCCACCCAAACATCTCACACATAGATATTAAATCTTTTAAATGACTACTCATTACATAACATAAACAAATGATTGAGTATCATAATGCTTTACTATCATTGGTGACTAGGTGCATAATATTCTGGTTTAGTTAATGATCTTAAACATATCCCACAAGGATATTGTCTCTTATTAATCCTCATAGGCATACCCTATATGAAACATTCTTCATAACTGGGGGAAGTATACCTAATAAATGGTGATCCTATGTTCTTAGTAAGGTAAAACATATGATATATAAATCTATGATTATTAGATAACATAATATAATTATAAGGTTATGTTATCAAGTAAATTACGTATGACGTATATAACCAACCTTTCATAGAACATAAACATGATTCATGGAATAAAACATTTTCATTTCAAAATACATGTGTAACACCCCGACTCCAGTTACTGAGAGTCAGTTCAATATTACAAAACATTGGCATGATCACAAAAAATCAAATTTTGAAGGACCGATTATTTTAGTAGCAATGGAAGTATTAGATACATTCCTAAGGTTCACATTACATCAAAAAATGGAAAACACAAACTACATTGTTTCCATATAAAATTAAGAGATCCCATAAACTATCACTATAGGTTAGTCATAATATATTTCTTCACATCCTGGGAAAAATAAAACATACAAAGGGGTGAGCTCAGATGCTCAGTAAGGATAAGAATATAGTGGAATCTTTCATAAATAAGCATAAAAATTTAACACATTGAATAAGAATAAAACAAATTCCTTTTAAACATGGTCTTTAGAATAATATGGAAAAGGTAAAAAATCAACTAATTCTATTTACTTGTTCACATGGATATTCTACTAGTCGAATAATCTAAAGCAATATCAATATCCACTTTCATAATAATGGAACACATAATGCCACACTCTCATAACCACATAGTCATAGATGTATCCCAAGACTACAAAAAATATTTTGTCAAGGCCTTGTTCCAAGACACTATTTTGTCTCATGAGACTTTCTAATGGATCGAGGAGCTATATAGGGCTCCACCTGTCACTTACTAAGTCAAATTCATTCCTCATATTAATAGGTTTAAATAGAACATAAACATTCATTTTAAAACTAGCATATGAAATTGGAATACTTTATCCATAAACCATGAATGGTATAAAATATCACATACATAGTCAAACATATAACAAAACCATCAATAAAATATGTATGTTTTGTAACATAATAAATCAACATCAAACAAACTTAAAATCCATCAAAAGATGTTGACATAGATGAAATAAAAATCATTTTAGGGAAATATATATTTCTTTTTCGAAATCATTTAAAAGAAATTTAATTAAAGAAAATTATATTTGAAGATATTCTTATAAAATTGTAAGGGAAACTTCGATGATGTTATAATGGTGGAAAATAGCCACACCCTCCGTATATGTTAAAAAAATATTCTTACATTAATTTTGTCGAAAAGGTCATAAAGTAGCTTGTCTGGAAAATCATGGAAATATTCCTTTAAAAACATATAAGGTAAAATAAGGGTATAAATTACTTTTACCCATTGTCCAGTAAATAGTAATAATGTTTTGAAATTCATTTTTAAGAAGAATGGATGTGGATGATAAAAAGGTCCCAGTAGAAAATTACATATAAACATCCTCAAATAATGAAGAGATTGTGAATGTAACACTTACCTGGTAATTTTACTTGGTATAGGGTAGGTTATCCTCCTGTATAATGTTGAAATAATTGTTATTAAATTATACATTAATCATATATATTAATATGTTATCATATATTATATTTTATCATTTCTTTGTTAATAATATTTTATTATTATCATCGTTTCGTGTGTCAACTGATTCATTCTTTTTTATATGATTTGTTATGTAAGAAATGTTTGTTATTGATCGGCTATATATTATTCATATTCATAATGATATGAAGTCGTTAAAAATTATTTTTAATCATCTAATTAAAATTAGTCTTGAATATATATGATGGGGTTGAATCTCATCATGTTCATGGAGACAGTAATCCCTACGTACGCACGAGCGATAATATCATTTTTTGATGTTAAAATAATATATAATTGGATGGTATATCTTATATAGATAATAATTATAATGTTATATTTGTAATTTACATCAATTACACATCATTATTATACCCATCCAAATAATAATGTATTGAATAGCTATTACACCACGACTTGGAGACGGTAAGTCGTACATACACACCTATGGTGATTTTTCCTTTAAAGGATGGACAAAATAATGAATATGGTTGTACCATATTTATAATAAATCAGAGTATGTAGTAGACAATAGAGTTATTTGAAGGTGTGAATTTGAGTGAAGTTGGAGTGACCTTTTATAAGAGGGGTGAGGGGAACCTTACGAAAAGCTAGAAATATTAGTTTATAATAAAATAATTATCGATTTATAATTGCTAAAAATTGATTTATTTTAAGTATAAGGTGGTTATGGGTCTAAACCTACTCAACCATAGGTTTTGGATAGGTTTGGGGCACTATATTAACGTTATCTTTTAGATTTAACTCATAGTTAATTAGTATGACATTTACCATGTCTCTCTGTATTTTTATGTTATATGGTTAATAAACATACTATATACTTCTAAGAAAACCCCAAGTTGTTCATTAATGTTAAAAGTGTCATTAAATAAGTTTTTCGACCGTTACTTATATTTTTCATCATTGAATATCAATTAATAATATAATATTTAATTTAAAAACTCTTTTATGTCAATTCTGACACTATTTGTATTTTGTTTTTTCTAAATTCATAACAAAATTATTACTTCAAAAAAAATTCATCTAACCAACCATAAAATGTTATATTAACCTATATAATTTGTTTAGTTCATAAAAAGTTTCAAATTAAATTTATTTGGATATTTATTATATCAATTATTTTAATCTTTCAATAATATAATAATTACTGCGTCATAATTGTGTCATAAATAAATTTAATTATTTAATATCTAAAAAATATAAATAAAATAAAATTATGTATGAAATATATTTTTATTTCTAATGATTATTTATAGTATAATTTATCATATTTTTACTCCTATAATAAAAATGATGTAGTTATTAAACATTGTATTTAACAATTTTAACTCCTCTTTGAATTAAAAAATAACAAATGTCCTAATCTAATATAAGTGGACGTAAATGGTCATATTTTATTAATAAGGTTGTTTTTGTTCTAATTAAACTTATAAAATAGAATTAAGACATGTGTTAGGGTAATAATAATATATTTTTTACCCTTAATTACCATATTTACTTTTATCCGTGGTAAGTAAATGTAAAAAGTTTCTATTCGCCAAAAACTATTTTCATCTTATTGAGCAAAATTTTACTTATTGATATCAACTGTTTCTCTCAGATTTTTTAAATTCAACTCACAGAAGTGGTAAAATTATGTTTTATGTAAATTTGCAAATGCTTCTAGGAGGTGGGAAAAACACGGTATAATGTCCATTAATGTTTTTATATATCTAAAATTATAATAAACTGTTTCCAATAAATTACAATGAACTAATATAGGTATTATATATTGATTTTGACATGATATAAATTTAAGTAAAATAAATAATTATTTAAATAAAAATTTTTTTGTCATCTATAACTTATTTGTTTTCACTATTCATTAAAATTTGAATGTTTTCAAAAAAAAAATATAAAAAATTCAACCTATGCTAATTTCGATATTCAGAATCCAAAAATTATATATATTTTGAAAGATAAAATTTATAAAATTTATAAAAGTGGGTATTACAATTCATAATGGCTGGTTTTATAGGTCGCGATGTGTTAGAATCTCGATGTTGCGTACAACACAAGCTATTGAATTTTTAAAAGGGAAACATATCATGGATGATTGGGGTGTTAAATTCTCACCTCCCTCAAATTATTTTTCCCTCGAAATTTTTAGAATACTACTTCCTAAAATGACTCTGGTGGTTTTTCATCACGTGTTCCTTGGGTTCCCACGTTGCCTCTTCCATCTTATGGTTTCTCTATAAAACTTTTACAAGTCGAGTCATCCGATTTCTCATCACTTGTTCTCTTGTATGAAGAACCTTCATACACTCTTCGCAATAAGACAGTTCAGGTTCCGGTTCTAATTCCTAATAGGTAAGTACATGCATTGGTTCATGAATGTTTTTTAATAGTGATATGTGGAACACATCATAAACATTGGAGAGACATGGTGAAAATTCCAAATGGTAAGCTACAACCCTAGTTCGCTATTGAATTTCGAAATGTCCGACGTACCTGAGACTCAATTTACCCTTATTACTAAAATATATAACACCCTTCCATTGATAGACCTTAATTAAAACATGATCTCCTACATGAAATTCAAAATCCTTCTTTCGGTTATTAACATGCTCTTCTGTCTACATTGAGCATCCTTGATGTGGTTTAGGATTACCTTGACCTTTTCCATTGTTTTCTCTATATGTTTTGGGCCTACGAGTATTCTTTCACCAACATCATCCCAAAAGGATGGCATGTGACATCTCTTTCTATAAAATTCTTCATATTGTTCCATATGAATACCTTAAGGGAAGCTATTATTATAGGAAAATTCTTGTAGAGGTAAATATTGATCCCACATACCTTGTAAGTCTAGTTGTCATGATCTCAACCTATCTTCTATTATTTTAATAGTTCGTTCTGATTTACAATCATATTGGGGGTGGTATGCAGTGCTCAAATGAAGTTCTGTATCCAGGAATATCTGATGACTTTTCTAGAATCGTGATGTAAAATGAGGATCACAATCAGAAACAATCGATAAGGGTACTGAATGATGTCTTACTGCTTCATTAATATATAGTCTTTCTAGACGTTCAAGTGTTAAATCTTCACTTATATTAGGTAAATGTGTTGACTTGGTAAGATGATAAAAAATTACCCAAATTGCATTGTACTTCTTATAAGTATTTGGTAGTCCCATGACAAAGTATATCATAATATTATCCCATTTCCACTTAGTAATTTGAAGAAGTTTCATGAATCCCCCAGGCTATTTCCTTCCCAATTTATCTTGTTAATAAACCATACATCTTGACACAAAATTAGAAGCCTCCCTCTTCATGTTGTCCCACCAAAAATGTTCCTTCAAATCTCTATACATTTTGGTACTCCTAGGGTGTATAGATAAATTAGAACTGTGAACATCATCCAACAATTCCCTTTTTAGATCGCGTATATCAGGATCACAAAGTCTCTTCCCATATTTCAAAAAACCTTTTTCATATACGAACTCACTCGATCTACCATCTTTCACAGCATTAATCTTCTTTTAAAACTCCTCATCATCAACCAAATAACTCTTTATCAATTCTAGTAAAGATTGTTTGGAAACCATTTGAAATATTATTGATGTTTCACCTTCCATGCTGATTCCCATATCCATATTTACTATATCCAGGTATATAAGACACTTTTCAACTCTAATCTTGTTCAAACCTCCATGATCCTTTCCACTCAAAGAATTATCCACCTTATTTTCCATCCTCGTGTTGTTGTGTATAGTGGAATCATAATACTTGAGTAGTTCAAGCAATCTACTTTTCCTCATGTTGAGTTCTTTCTGTGATAAAATATACTTCAAAATCTTATGATCAGTATATATCTCACATTTTAATCTAAGGAGATAGTGTCTAAAAATCTTCAAAGACATGATTATAGATTTTAACTAAAGATCATGAGTAAGATAGTATTGCTAATTAAATTTTATCTATTGTGATGCATAGGCAATGACTCCATCATTCTACATAAGGACACATCCAATTCCTTTCTTTTAATCATCACTATAAATAACAAACTCATAATTACCCAATTGTAGAGTCATGATAGGGTCATTTTCTTATATTTTCTTCAGCTCTTAAAAAAATTCTTGACACTATATTTACCAAACTAATTTAACACCATTTCTTGTTATCATTGTTAATGGGTTATGCAATCAGGCAAAATTCTGGACGAAACACTGTTAATAACCTAATAAACCAATAAAACTGTGTACCTCAGTTATACTTTTCGGTGCTGGCCATTCATGAATTGCCTTTGTCATAGAATGATCAACAAATATTCCATCCTTAGAGACAATACTGTTAAAAAATAATTCTCCTGATGCCAGAATTCACACTTGTTGAACATCCAATTTAATTCCTGTTTTATAAGAGTCTTTAGTATAATGCACAAGTTATTTTTATGATCTTATTATCTTTTGGAGTATACAAATATTTCAACAATTAATATGACTACAATGTCATCAAGATATTCTTTGAAATCCCTAGAAATTAGATCCATGAAGAGAGATGGTGAAAATGTCAATCCAAAAGGCATTACTATAAACTCATAATGCATGTACCTGGTCTGAAATGTTGTCTTCGGAATGTCTTCCTTCTTCTAGCACAACTAATGATATCCAGATCAAAGGTGAATCTTTGAAAAATATTGAGATCAATGAAGTTGGTCAAATAAATCATCAATTCGAGGTATGGGATACTTGTTCATTATTGTTATATCATTAATCTCTATGTAGTCAATGCACAACCTCTTAGATCCATCTTTCTTCTTAACAAAAAGAACAGAGGCTCCACATGGAGAAACACTAGGGATAATAATTCCCTTATTACTCAATTCCTCTTGTTGTTTATATAGTTCCACTAATTCCACATTGTCCATTTTATAGGGTGTCTTTAATATGGGCCATGATCCAAGAATTAAATATACGGAAAACTCAATTTCTCATTTTAGAGGATGTCGAGGTAAAAATTCTTGAAACACGTCAACATATTCATTGACCATATGTACATCCTCTATTTTAACATTCTTTTCCTCACCCACAGTTATTTCATTATCTTCCTCCCTAATAATTGAATTTAGTTGAGCCACTAGGGGTGGATCTAGGTAAGATATAGGGGGTGACAATTCTGCTATAAAGATAAGTTGTTCTTTATCATCGTGATCAAAAATCGTATCCTCATTCTAATGATAATAAATTTTTGAAAAACGGTCCAAAATTAAATCCATACCAAGGATTATATAAAATTTAATCATGGGTATGATGATGAGATCAGTAGATAAAGAACATTTATACACCCTAATGGGGACTGATTCACAAAACATTTTTGCAATGATAATTCTCCTAGGAGTTTTTACTGAAAACTCCTTTGTTCAATCAAATTGAAAATATCTAATTTTCATAGAAAACTGGGAAGATATGAAACAATGCGATGATCAAGAATCAAATAAAGAATTTGTAAAGCATTATGAAACCATTAAATTACCTGCTACTATGTCTTTCACAGCTTCAACCTCAGTAGTAGTGATAGCATATTCTTATCATTAATCCATTGGACTTTTTGGAGGTAAATTTCATTGGCTCCTAGGACATTAATTCACATAATTCACCCTTTCTATACAATTGTAGGATTCAACATCAACAACCTCTTTCTTCCCCTTGCAATCACTAGTTTGGTGGTCTTTTTCACCACACTTGTAACAGACTCCCAATCCCTTTAGGAAAGTACCAAGGTGTTTCTTACCACATTTACTACTGGATAGATATATAATATTTCTATTCTTCCTATTATTTCCTTTTCCAGAGAGTTCAACAAATCTCTTCTTCTCTTGCTTTTCTTTAAAGCTGTAAGACTAAGAAAATTATTTTTCTGTCTTTATAGCACATGAGACAATATCTTCATATGGAGAGAAGTATTGTGAGACTACTGCTTGATGAAGAAATCTTTTTAACCCATCTATGAAATGATTAATCTTACTTCTTCGGATACATATATAATCTTCAGAATACCTCGCTAATGTTGTAAAGTTAGCCTCCAACTTTGCTACATTCACAACTTTCTTTTGCTTAGACTTATAAATTGCCTTCCATATCTGCTCGATGGACACGAGGAAAGTATCTTTATATGAAAAGATCATTAAACTCCCCCATTACATACTTGATACATCATCATCTTCCTTTGTGTTTTGAATAAATGAACACCATCTATCAGCATATCCAGTGTGGCGGTAAACATCCAAGACAACATTTTCCCTTTCACTACTCTCCATGGAATGGAATATTTTCTCTATGAAATTTATCAATTTCTCAGATACTAATGTATTTTTACTCCCATTTAAAATGGGTGTTTTTTTCCTCATGAATTGATCTAACTATGATCCTCCGTGTTGAGGATCCGGGTGCTCCATACGGTTAAGGATATTATTCATAACCTGAGTGAGTTTGCCTAGTATGTTGATAAGATGATCAGCACCAGTTTCTTCTCTAGATCCAGTATAATTATATTGAGTGGGAGTAAAATCACTACATGGAGAGTGCATTGATATGGTTTACATTCCTTCCACTAGGAGCCTTTTCTAAACAATGTTATAAACTACATTAGTTTATGAATCGAAATACATAAATCCAAAACTGTAAAACACATAAACTTAATTGAATAGTTTATGGGCCTAATCCATAATAATAAGAAAAGTTTTCATTGAAGAAATATATACTCATTAACCATTATTAATGTTTTGTAAATAAAATGAAAATTATCATAGGCATATCCCCAGGGAGTGTCGTAACCGAGAGTGCAACATGGCCTGTTGTCGTGCACTAATTTATGTTCGCGTCTAGCTCAAAGTGATTTTTTTTGGGTTTTACCCCTAGGTACATCGGTGCTTGAGAAGCCTCTACCTACTCATATCTAGATAGGGATGTTTTTCATGGAAAACTAACAAAATCTATACAATACCAAAATAGTAGTCATTTATTCTATACTAATCCTGAAAGTCTATCATTGGGCTATGTGCTCTAATCCGAGATTATCTAAATATAGTTTCCAATGATTGTTTTAAACATCCTCGGATACCAATTGTAACACCCTGAACCTAGTTACCTAGAGTAAGTGCATTATTACATAACAATGGCGTGATCGCAAAAGATAAAGTCTTGAATGACTGATAAGTTTAGTAAACTTGGAAGTACTAGATACATTCATAAGTTTTACATTACATCATAAAATGGAAAGATAAAACAAGATTGATTCAATTGAAAACACAAATATCCCATAGACTGTCCAAACAAGTCAGTCATAATATACTTCTTTGCATCCTGGGATAAATAAAACATAGAAAGGGGTGTGCTCAGATGCATAGTAAGGATAACCATATAGCAGAAACTTTTATAAATAAGTATAAACATTTAAGGAAATGTATAAGACTAAAACAAAAGGATTTTAAACAAGAACATCAGTATAAAAAGAAAATATAAAAATATAATAACTCAATTTACTTATTCACATGGATATTCTACTAGTCAAGTAATCTCATGAAATATCAATATCCACTTTCATAATGATGGAATGTATAATGCCAGACTTTCATATCCACATAGTCAAGGGCTTATGCCAAAACTACAAATAAGATTTCATCAAGGCCTTGGGCCAAGACACTATTATTTCTCATGAGATCTACCGATGAATCGATGATCTATAGCGAGCTCCACTCGGTACTTACTATGTCCAATGCATTCCTCATTTGAACAGGTTTAAACATAACATAAAAATTCATAATAAAACTGGCATATGAAATGTCAATACTTTATCTATAAACCATGAATGGTATGAAATAACACATCCAAAGTAAAACATATCAAAAACCACTCAATACTATATGGATGTTTGGTATCATAATAAATATACTTCAAACAAACCTAAAATCCATCAATGGATGTTGACATAGATGAAATCAACACTTTTTTAGAGAAATATATCATTCTATTTTGAAATAATTATATAAGAAAACCTTTATTTTTGAAAATATTATTATAATATTGTATGGGATGCTTTGATGATGTTATAACAACGTAAAATTTCCGCACCCGCCGTATAAGTTAGAAAAACATTCTTACAATAATTTTTTCAAAAAGGTCATATAATACTTTATTTGAAAAAATACAAAAAGATTCCTTTCAAAACATATTATTTAATTTAAGGGCATAAATGACTTTATCCAATTTTCAAGAAAATATTAAAAATGTTTTGAAATAAATTTTTATGATGCGTGGATGTGGATGACAATGAGGTCCCAGCAGATAGTTAGCTATAAACATCCTCTGATAATGAAGTTATTGCGAAATAAACCCTCACCTTGTAATTTTCCATGGTCTAGGGTAGGTTGAAATCATGTATAATTGTGAAATAATTGTTATTCAATTATTGAAAAATCATATACATTAATATGATATCATGTATGATCTTTTTACATTGCATTTTTAATAATATTTTAGTATTATCATCGTATCAGGTGTTAACTGATTTTTTTTCCTTTAAATGCTTTGTTATGATAGTGATGTTTGGTATGGATAGGATGTATCTTATTGATATTATGAATTAAGTCTTTAAAAATTATTTATAATAATGTAATTAAAATTAGTATTGAATCGATATGATGGGGAATTAATCTTATCACGTTTGTGGGGACGGTAATCTGTACGTACACACGAGCGAAAATATGATTCTATTGATATTAATATAATATATAATTGGATGTTATATCATATATGAAGAATCATTATCATGTTATATTTATTATTTACGTCAATTAAACACCATTATTATACCCATCCAAATAATAATGTATTGAATAATAATTACACCACGACCTGGAGACGGTAAACCATACGTATGCACGTATGGTGACATGTCATTCAATGGATGGATAGAATAAGGATTATGGTTGTACAATATTTATAATAACATAAAAGTATATAGAAGATACTAGATTTGTTATTTTAGAATAGAAACAAAAAATAACGAGGAAGTGGAAGATGAAAGGAACATGAAAGAGGTGATGAAATATTTACCTCTTCATCTGGTTCATGTTTTTGATTTGATAAAAATGGCTCCATAGTATGGCTTTCTAACTAAAGGAAGGACTCTAGGATGAAGGGAGGACAATTTAGAGGGAATTTGGGCACATGATAGCTGTGAAAAATGTCATTTAATGTGTTAATTAGAGAGAAGGGTGAATTCCCTTTTATAAGAGGGGTGAGGGGAACCTTAGGAAAGGTAGAAATATTATTTTATAATAAAATCATTTTCGGTTTATAATTGATCCAAAATGATTTATTTCTAGGATTTGGTGTGTATGGGGATAAAAATAATCAACCAATAGGTTTTATAGTGGTTTGGGTCACTATATTAACCTTATCTTATAGATTTGACTCTTAGTTAATAAATTTGTTATTTACCATGTCTCTTTGTATTTTTATATTATATTGTTAATAAACCTACTATGTAATTCCAAGAAAACCCCAAGTGGTTGATTAATGATACACTTATCATTACATATGTATTTTTTCCAAACCATAGATTTTTAGGATTAGAATATCAATTAATAATAGAATATTTTTAAAAAAACGCTTAAATGTCAATTTTGACACTATTTGGTATTTTTTTTCTAAAAACATAACAGTATTATTAAATCAAAAAATTCATCTAAACAAACCTAATATTTAATATTAACCTATAAAAGTATTGTAATTAATATAATATCTCAAATTACACTTATTTGGATATTTATATTTTTAATTATTTTAATCATTCATTAGTAAGGTAATTACTACATCATCATTGTGTCATAAATAAATTTAATTATTTAATTTCTAAAAAATATAAATAAAATACCATTACGTAATAATTTTCTTTTCTTTCTAATTAATATTTATAGTCTAATTTATCTTATGTGTAACCATATATTAATAATTATATTGTTATTAAACATTGAATTTAACACTTTTAACTCATCTTTGAATTTAATAATAATAAATGTAGTAATCTAATCCAACTGGACCTAAAAGATCATATTTTATTCCTATTGTTTTTTTATCCAAATTAAAATTATCCAATAGAGTTAATACATGTGTAAGTGTAATAAAAATTTCATTTTTACCCTTAATTTCACTATTAACTTTTTATTGTGGTAAGTAAAAGTAAAAAGTTACTATTCACCAAAAATTATTTTCAACTAATTGTACCAAATATTTCATATCGATATCAAATGTGTATCTCTGATTCTTGAAATTCTAATCACAGAAGTTGTAATATTTAGTTTTATGTAAATTTGTAAATTCCTCTTGGACATGTGTAAAAGACAGTAAAAAGATCATTAAAATATTTATATATCTATAATTATTATAAATTTACTCCAATAAATTAAATTGAAGTTATATAGGTATTATGTATCCATTTTTACATAAAATAAGTTTTAAAAAACAAATAATTATTTAAATAGGAATTCGGTTTAAAATTATAACTCAATGTTCTTCACTATTCATTTAAAATTGAATGTTTTTAGAAAAATATCAACAATTCACCCAAAGCTAATTTCGACATTCCAAATCCCAAAATGAATTCCATTTTGAAAAATTAAATTTATAAAATTTCAAAAATTTGTTATTACAATTAAAAACAGCTATTTTTATTGGCCGTGATGTTTTATAATCTTGAAGTTGCATACAACGCAAGATATTGCGTTATTCTCAGGGAACCTTATCGTGGAAGCTTGGGGCGTTGCGTCATTTCCCATAACAGTGAGAAATCATTAACAATATATTCATTACATAAATAATTGGCATTAACATAATTATATAAAACCATATTATATGTCAATGTTAACTAACAGATCATAAACATAGTGGATCCAGAATAATCAAACATTTCCCTTGTAGATCAGGATACACCTATTTCCCATAATGGATTAGGACGCACATCTTTCCTATAGTGGATCAACCAGATATATTTTTTTCCCATTTTTATCTCATGACATATTAATCCTTACCCAATGATTCAGAGGGATATGTAAGTCCCACCCATCTTATAATGAAAAAATTACTTATGCGTGATAAAATATCAGAAAATATTCATCATATCATCTCATGATAACACATGTAAAGAAAATAGATTTGATAAATATTTCATTAATTCATAATAGAATAAATCATGAAAAATAAAAGGGTTTCATAAAAATTTCTTCAATTTAAACATTAACCATCTAGAGAAAGAATAATTTTGGTATCATTCAATATTATCCTAAAAATAGTATAAGTAACATTAAACGATGTCAATATAGATAGAAAATTATTTTTAAAGATCACATTCAACATTTCCTATGTAATATAGTTTTTTCCACATTCAATGACACTTTTTAAAATAAAAAACATTTTCAAAATTGAATTCTTAAAAAACATACATGGAAACATATAAAGATGATTTAAAAATCATTTAAAAAATTTCATGATGAAAATATCCCTTCTATTTTAAAATTTATATTTTAAAACTAAAAATTCAAAAAAAAATAGAAATAATTTTTTAAAAATTAAATATGACACTTATAATAAATATATTTAAATAATTATTTTTTCACAATTGTGGAAAATACCATTCCAACCATACACATTAAAATAAAGATTTATTTTACGTTTTTGGTAAAATCGATATGGGTATTGATGAAAAAATACATGAAGATTATTTTCCAATCATTTTGTAGAAAAATTAAAACCTGGGTCGAAATTTCATTGACAAATAAGTTTTAAAATTTTAAAAACATTTTTATAAAACATGGTTTTGGAGAAAAAAATATAATTTCAAACGAAGAGATAAATAAAAAGGATTCTTTCTAAAATCATTTCATTAATTTATTGTGTCCATAAATAGAGGGAAAAAGTATGCAAAACATTTATTATCATTACATAAAATATTATAATAAAAATCATGAGTTACATAATATATTTATCATAATATGTAATCATCAAATCATAAACGTAAAAAATCCTCATAAATAATGACATCGTATCATAAAATCATAAAAACATTGGTAACATTGAATCGTAATCCCCATTAAAGAATAAGATTAAGCACAATGTAATATATATCCTGAATAAAACTATCATAATAATATAAAACGACAATTCAGAAGTATATTAGCCTTATAAAATAATATACGTGCATAACACAACATATGGATCAAAGAAGAAATATTGATATGTAAATCCTTTGCCACTTCAGTAACATGTGAACCATAAAATCCAAGAAAATGTGTTCCATGTATAGTTTTTAAAATGCATTTTATTTTAAGGATATTAATCATAAAATTCATTCTTTGGTATTATATACATCACATTAAATAAATATGTCGCAAATATGGCATGCCCCTCGCAAAAGTAAAACTAAGATGGAAATCACTTACCTTAAGTAACCGACATCCATTAAACACATTAGAAAATACTATATATGCGAACTACATTTATTAAATATCTTTTATAAAACCATACTCATATTTATAATAACATATATGATTTAATTTTGAAAATCTATTACCAGTTATCAATAGTTCATTTTTAAAATCATGTTTAATGTTGTAGCTGGTTTGTTTTTCGTCTATGTTTTGAATTTTTATTTTGGTTCCACTAACATTAATCAAGGATCCATAATATACATTATTTTAACCATGATATAAATATCATAAATATTCAGTATATATTTATATATAATAATCCATAAAATATAGAGATTTAAAATTAAATACACCATTCATTGAGTTGGTAGGTTATACTTATAAATGAAAATTGATTCTATTTTCTAGTTGTATTGAAATAAAAAAAATATAATAATATATTACCATAGATTAATACTTTGTATTTTATATAATTATTTAAACCTATTATTATTTCAATCTATGTAAAATAGAAATGATAAACACATCACATCAATTCGTGCAGTGGTGGTATGTCCAAAGCTTGAGTGATGTTATGTTTTTTCAATGGGTTTGGGGGTAATAAGTTAGATGTGGTACTATAAATACATAGGTATAATAATATATTAAATTTAATATAAAAATCATAAAATTTTTCATTATATTCATCCATGATATGTGGGGATTGTCACGACTACCTCCCCCAGAATTGTACCCCTCTTGGGCAAGCAATGAGGGAAGGGTGATGGAGACTACACGAGTCCTATATTTAGTATGCATCAGGTTGTTGACTATCACTGAGGGTATAATAAGAGTACATATCAATAAATTACCCCTATAATAAAACACATAAGAGAGATATAATAAGGATATTCCAATAGACATTTGATCAAATGTATATGTAAATTAATATTCAGTGAGAATATGCAATGTTATACAATATTAAACAAATGAAAGTGAAAATACATGTAAAAAGGTTAAATACTGAAGAGACCATGAATCAAAAATAAATCATAAAAAAATGATCTATTAATTTTAAGAATGATCTCCAACCTACTTTAGATAACATGAAAAATAGTTTATATATACATAATGTTCTAATAATAATATACTCATAAGGATCCTTCCAGCACCTATTGTGAAAAACTAAAGAAAACATGCAAAATAACATTGAAAAAGGGATAATAACTCAACACATATAACTCTATTGGATGTTTCAATACATACTATGTATAAATATCACCCTATATTTCTTACTAGATTGAATATGATATAATAATTAATCATGAATGGTACCCTACTCTCATTTTCCCACTAGTTTTTCACATTTCCCCAATGTCGCACATCCTAAGACATATATCCCTGAAATAATATTTTTCTAAGACTCCTGTTAAATGCATCACAAAATTGACCTAATTCCACACATTCTAACATCATCATATACACATATCCATATATATATTCCATTTGGTTTTCGAGATCCACCACAACACTTATGACATGTATCATACATTAATAATTATACCACAAGCCATTATTTCCCATAACCTATGTATGTACCTCAAGATATCAAATCCTATGCAATCCATACCTATAATAATCATTTCAATACTATGTTTGATAATAATTGTGTGAAAAACAACCAAAATACACTACATCCCTCTACACACATATATGGAGAATCTGACCATTGTGTATACCAGGGCAAGTAACTACCAAGATATGTTTGTTGCCTTACATGTGTACTGTATAAAATCACATAATATACATTATTTAATATATTTCAAAATCACAGTATGATAATAAAATATTAATTTAATTTACAATACCTAATGTCACTTAGAATCCCAATAGCCAATTCTTAACTAGATATAATATAAGTAAAAAAATTTAAAAAGAGATAAATTAATTACTCATATTAATTTTTTTGTTTAATTTAATTATTTAATTAATTATCCATTATTTAATGATAAAATAATTTCACATCACATTACTTTAATCATCAGTGTAAAGTTCAAGAGCTCTGATGATAATTTAAACTGAGTCCAAGGTTTATCAAGATTTACATTTATTCTACATCTGTAATAATCAATACCAACCCCATGGGTTAAGAATTGCAGTGTCCTGACCCAGGGTATACCGAACCTATTCCCTGAAATGATGGGACACGTGGCCAAAATAACTCCTCCCCGAATAAGGAGGCTTCCAACTAGTATTGAGGGTGTAAAGGAGGTATATAGTGCCGACAATAACCTCATGTTTGAGTGGAAAACATATATAATCATAAACATGCAATTGAAAATTAGTGGATTCTTGATATTAATATTCAGAACAATAAACAACAGAATAATGAATTACAGAGAACCTGAATGATAATATAAATCTTATAAGGATGTTTCATATAAATGGACACGGGATATGATGACATAAAAAAGGTAAAATGGTATAATCAAATTAAAAATATACAAAATGAACAAAATGACTATCCACAAAAAACTCAAGCTTATTCATAGTCCTATGTTCCCAAGATCCATCTAAAGGTAAAACATATGAACAAAATGTAGGATTGATCATTCCCTTATCCATTCCTATAGATAGATAATATTCATGTGTACCAAAGTCATCCTGAGTATGATGTTTGTTGAAAATATTATTAGGCGACCACTAATTGTGTATACTATAAATCTCAGTTGTGCTCGAAAAAAAATGTGTGAAAGTAATATCCAAATAGGAATGTAATTCTGAAATAAATAACAGGATTTCTGGGATTCAAACAATACACATTGAAACTCTACCTTATTCATCTCATCCCTAGAATTGAGGTATGATTAGTCACTATATATGTAGTATTAGTATATATATAGTATAATTATATATATATTTTACACTGATATGATATAACTATATGTGGGAATAATTTTTCATATACCTGGAATACATGATTCCGGTTATAATGGGGTGTTACGCAAACATTGATAACAAAATCTAATGAGACAATAAGATCTAAAAAAAGGGTACTTTAGCTGCATAGAAAAATGAGTTGGAGACCTCACGAACAACACTTTATATGATGAGTGTGACATCATGTCAACACTCGAATAAGGGTTGAAATGTAACATCATGTTCCAGGAAGCCACTAAATAATTCCCCTAGTTGTGTCATGTCTTGAACTCCACTGTTCCTCCCCATATGCCAAAGGTTTCTTACTAGCAGTGAGAATCTAGATTAATCATGTGGGGATACTATACCTATATTACCAGAGTAACACATAGAATATAACAAGCATAAATAAAGGAAAATAATGTTAAATGACTAGTATAGAAGAATAACTAACATCTCCCAAAATTGAGTACTAACAATAACATGTAATAAAAATGTTATGACATACTAAACAATGTTAAAGTTAATAAAACATTGAATAATAACAATTTGAATTCGCAAAATGGTCATGACTCTATTTTGTGAACCTCAAACATGAATATACAATTCCCAACACAACTCTCCAAAGAAGGAACCTTTCCCTTGTCCTGACCTTCATGTATAAATTCTACATGGGTACCCAACTGTGGCCTCAGTATGGTGTAAGTAAAACTCAGTAAGCCACCACTAATGGTGTCTAAAAATATCCAATCAATATATAGTGCATTCTTGTAATAACTAAAGAAAATGTATTGAAACAAGATTTGGATTCCATTAGTTAGATGATTCACTTTATTCCTTATCAGAATTGTTCCAAAATTTAATATTATTACCATATTCATTACTTAGTTCACTTTCATCAAGTTATCAATAGGTTTGGAATACTCATTAATCAAAATGAATAGGAAAAAATAAATCATGTTCTATATATCAGTAGATATAATAACATCATAACATATAATGCACACTCACCATGAAGCCATGATTGCGGTGGTCTCATTGAATGCAACCATTAGGTGAATCTACATCCATCTCCTCCACTAATTTATGGATTTTGGGGTGGAGTTTAGAGCCTGAGTCTAAATCGACAAATAGACATAGATCCTTATCATAATAACCTACTCTACCATGTCATGTTAACAATATTATTTTTCCATTCACCCCACGTATACAATATAAAAAAAACATAACAAATTCTAATATAAATCACAATCCATAAAAACCAACAAAGGAACTAACAATATTCTATATCCCAATGAATTATTTATCATTCACATAACATATTATTTTATCCCAATTCCCATTTCTTATGCATATCTCACTAAAAAGATGCACTAATTTCCCCTACATAATACAAACTAACATATCCATCCCTATCCATATGTTAACTCATTTATACCATTTGGAATCATCAATGCATTATCACACTTCTGCATTTTAAAAAAAATCACACATCATTTGGTACAATACAATTATACCCATTTTACAATTTTCTTATCAAGCCAAAAAACCCCTTGGACATTACCCAACTTTGGTACAACAACAAAATTCCACTAATTATTCATAACAAAATCAATTTATCCTATTCACATAGTGATATACATAACCGTAAGTCTAATTCACACATATCATTTTCATTAACCTTGTTCTTGATGGTATACGCACCCCATGGGTGACCCTAAATTGGTCAAGTCAACCTCCCTACATCATATAGGGATCATGAGAGGATTTATTTTCCATTTGGACACTCCTTTTGTCCAATATCACCAATGGAACAAATAAAACAACAAGGGAGGAACATGAATACAACTTTTCCAGAAAAAGAACATATATAAACCACGTGAAATAAATTATAGACCACATACAATGAATTTGTGGGTAAAGGAACTTCTGAACAACACCTAAAATCTGGATTAAACAACCTCCTAGAGCTTCAACCTAGATCACAACAAGAATGATGTCCTTTAGAGATTTGGAAAAAATATCACAATATACAAAACATAATCTGTAAAATAGAATAAATTTTTAGATTAGACATAAATAGATCTTCGATCCAAGATTAACAGTGCTCCAAATGGCATAGTGGTGAATTAGATCTATCATTGGGTGATATTGGGTGATCTGGTTCATCATTGGGGCTAGAGGAGAATAAATGGGAAGATAAATCAGAAGAAAATATAAAAATTACTAGAGGTAAAACTAGAAATTATCACTTTTTAATGGGGAAATTGATTGGCCAAATGTTTTTTCCAAACCAATTGCCTAACATGAACCAAATTCTACCCAACATGACTTGAGTCGCATGGTTTCCTAGGGTGGGATACATAGATTGGAAAACCAATTACCAATTGTATAGAATTTCACTATCTCAAACCACATGGTTTGGATATCCCCTAACATGGGTTTCACCAACTATGAACAAACCCTGAAACATGAAAAAAAAGACTAATTCCCCTTTATTTGAAGTCCTAATTTCCAAGAACACCCCTAAGCTTCCTCGCACAACTACTGAATATTTAATTAACCAAAAAAAAGAGACTGAAAAAATAATGTTAAATATATACATACATCCATGAAGTCTAGGATCATACATACTCCCCAAAATATAATAGCTCGTTCTCAAGCCCCAGTTAACAAGAATCACTAAGGTTTTGAAGAAAATATATCACACCACTAGTCTGGAATTTCTGATTCTCAATCCCATCATTATCACTAGATGTTTCTAAGTTTCCCTTAAAATCATATAAGGGAATATTTTATCACTAATAGACCATCTCACCATGATCCAAAATATGAATTCTCATCACAGGATGCATCTACTTCATGCTCAACATCCTCATCATTAACCAAAAAAGATTGGTCGGGGTGATACTACTGAAGTTGAAAACCATGTAAAAGATTATGCAATCCATCATACCATTGTGGAATAGACAATCTGTAAGCCTCCCCTCGACGATTTCAAATGGATCCTTGTAAATGTTGTCCGAAGAGACCTATTTATGAATCCTATGGTGACTGAACATTGGTGTCACCCGTAGATATACGATACCTCCAACCATAAACACAAGGGGACTTGGAGGTCAATCTTCATACAAATTCTACCAAGTATGATCCATTTCTATATGTCTTTGAATTAACTAGACTTTTCTATCATCTCCTAAAAGAGTCTTAGTCCCATTAGTTTCAACAGCCCCAATTTAAACAAACACAGTAAAGATCTACATGACCTCCAATAGCGCACATCAAACGGTTCAATCTGAATCTTATACTAGAAACTATTGTAGTATGAGAACTACATAACATGAAATTTTTTCATATGAACTACAAAAAGCGTAGACAGAAGCTTCAACAAGCCCTCTAACAACAGAATCAAATGATTTGACATCCCATCAGTTTTTGGTAGGAATGTCATACACAGAAACAATGGGATACCATGCTTATTATATTATCCATGTTAGAAGCGTGATGCAAAACAGAGATCTGGATCTATCAATATAATCATAGGTACTCCATGAACCTCACTAACTCTTGAATATAATAATAACCCAACTGTTAAATTTTTAATGTCTACTATATTGGTAATAAATGATCAACTTTAGTTAACCAATCCACAACCACCCATATTTTATAATTCTTATTGGATTTCCTAGAAAGTCCCACTAAAAATCAATCATTACTATATAACACTTCCATTATGTAATTAGAAATTACTAAAACAGACCACTGGGGCCCTTAAACATGACCTTTACCTGTGAACTAATGATACATCATTCTACGAGACTTTCAACCTCTTTATTCATTCTCAGACACAAAAATGTCCTATGAAGATCACAATACATCTTAGTGGAACCAGGGTGAACTTCCCACTCCAACAAATGAGGCCCATGAATAAACTCTTATCACATACCTGTTGGCACAAAAACATGGCCACGAATGCAAACATCCATATCAGCACCAACATCATAACAAGGAGGTGACACCCCACCTTTACGATATTCCTTTATAGACAATCACACTAGATCCTCATGTTGAATCACTGTAACCCAATTCCAAAGAACAACATAATATATTATGAATGTGAGTGTCATCTATCATTCCCATCTTACATGTCTAGGTGGATCTTATAAAACAATTCCATCATCATCCATTCAGATTTGTATTCTTGAACCACCAGATTCTATGACTTTAAACTTAGGGAATCCGGGGCACTATTCCCTTTTACCAGTTTATAAACTAAATCAAAGTCAAAATACTATATGTATTAAACACATATTCCCTTATATAGATTCAAATCACACATAGATAGGATATATATAAGGATTTGTTGTTTGGTAAATACTTTGAACATCTCCCGCAATATTTAGTGAAACCAACATTTCAATGCATGCACCCTCGCGGCTAACTCAATCTCATGAGTAGGTAAAAAACTTTTATGAGGGATCAACTACCTTGAAACATATTCTAAAACAAATTCATCCTATATCAACACATACCCATGTCTAACATATAATGAATCCAAAAACATGTTTTACTTATTACATGTATCAGGTAAGATCAAGATTGGTTTGGTAATAAAAAACATCTTTATCTCTTGAATGTAATTATATAATTAATTACACCAATAATACATTACTCACATCATGTCCAAGCCCAATAGTGGTGCTACCCAATGGGGGAAATATTTAATGAACCATCAGTAATAATTGGATAAACCTAAAAAATTCCAAATATCTGAAACATTCCTAGGCTACTCCAAATACATAAAATCATGTACCTTATCTTTATCCGCATACACACATACCTATGAGAATGTTTTTCCCAATAAATTAACATTATCAGTCCATAATGGAAATATGTATATCATTGAATAAATCATATTCTCTCTCAATATACCCACTAGGATATCAAAAAGTTTGGAATGACCGTAAAGTGTTTTGGATTAAAACAATATTCCATTTATGAAGAAAACTATAAAATTATTCTGATATGGGTGAAATATTTGAATCATTAAATCCATTAACATAGTTTTTTCATTGGTCATGATAAATAAAATTACCACAATTTCATACAACTCGTACATTCTATGAAAATATGTATGTGGTATCTAAAAAGGAATCACACTCAACCAATGATAACATGACCTCAATTAAATTATGGAGAACACTGATGAACCTCACAACTGATAAATAGATCATAGATTTGGGGAAGTGGGTATCAGTTCATAACTGTTAACTAATTCATCTTCCTATAATTAACAAATAACATCAACGATCTATAATCCTTCTTGGAAAACAGCATGGGAGATCCCCAATGTGTTGTTATAGGGTGAATAAATACTTTGTTCTCTATTTTTTATAACGAATTCATAAGATCCTAATGTTTTTAGTGACATTATATAAGGTGTAATGGTAACTGGAATTGACCTCATAATCATCTCTTTCATGAACACAAAATCAATAAATGATGGTAGCCTTGATAAATCCTTAGGAAAAACATTTTGAAACTGATCCACCATTGGAGGAAATTTGGTATACTCCACTCCACCATCTTCAAGAAGAAGACAATCCAAATGGGTTTCGAGTTCTTTAAATTGGTGGGAAGGTATACCTACATGGCCTAATATAACATTCCACTCACCACAAAAGACATAAGTGTCTCCATAGTGAGATGTGAATGTTACACGACAACTCTAACAATTGATATGGGATTAATACAATAAAACCAATTATATACCCAAAATTAGGTCAAAACCATGAATCTAAAGGACAAGATATTTTCATTGAAAATAGTATCCACCAACCTTTAAATAAAACACCATATGTTTTCTTATATTCTCAACATGCACCCCCAA
Source organism: Viscum album (assembly GCA_963277665.1). Classification (NCBI taxonomy): domain Eukaryota; kingdom Viridiplantae; phylum Streptophyta; class Magnoliopsida; order Santalales; family Viscaceae; genus Viscum; species Viscum album. Next base: position 1,668,678,334 of record OY728137.1, read on the forward strand.
TAGTGTGTCAATTGAAATTACCCCACTTTCACATTCCACCATTTAGCCCAATATAACTATGAACTATGTAGTAATAATAGAATGTGTGGAACTTCTTTCAAATAAAGAACTATACAGTATGGAATCTATAAGAATCGTACGTTGAATTGTAGATGGTTTAGCTTCACTAGCTTTAGGTGAAGAGTAAATTATGTGAAAATGACCTTCCCTCTTCTGTGAGTTCTGAGTGCCCAGAACATCACTTCCCTGCCGATATAGATGCTCTCTCCCCAGAGTACCATAACCACATACTCTAATAGTGTAACCCATACAACTCCATGTACCTACCTGATATGAGGTATCATACCCCCTTCCCACAGTTGGAACCTACATCAAACCTTCATACATTCCTGAATGTTGATGGTTCATAAGGAACCATTACCCAAATCCCATTTTTTGCACTCTCATCACTCAACTAGTGGTCAGGGACACTGACCACACAAGTTCACCACCTGGAAAAAATGATAATAGAACATTTTATCTCTACACTATGATTCATGACCATTCATTTGACTTCACTATGCACCTCCACCATAATGTAAACATCCAAAACGATGATTCTTCCCTCAGATGCTACACTACTAACCCATCCAACATGCACTAAAATGAAACTACCTGAAGACCCTTCCAGATTACTTTATATATAAGGGCATGATCCAATACCACTATAAATATTTTCAACTGGAGAATACTCAATTGAGAACTAATATCAGGTCTCATCCCATCTTCTAAACGTTTTTCCAGAGTTGACTAGTGTCCTACCAATGTTGGAATGAATTATTAAAGATCATTGAAACAAATATCATAATCCATTACTAACATAGCCCCACGAGTAAGACTCCTGATATATTCGTCCATCTCCTACCACAAGGTCTATGGGTTGAATTTACCTAGGATTGTTTCTTGAAAATCCTTCCATAACATCCATTCAGCCTATTCAATATGAACCATGATATCACACCAATGATTCACCTAACATTTCCACATATAGGTGTCCAACTAAACTCAATCCTCAATTGAATTTTGTAGATGGTAAAGGATCATTTGAATGGACTCTATCTAGAACTTGGCTACCTATAGATCACCCTACTAATTAATATTCACAGGGTGCTACAGCTGAAGCTCTCAGGTCAGATCAAACATGCTCATCATGACCCACCCAAGGACACATTCTATCTGTTTAAGAAAGTGATCAAGGTTCTCCTTGAATTGTCCATCTATACAATCTTGGATCACCACATTATCCTTATACACCTGAAGAGGAAAATTCTTAGTAACATCCTCTGATCTACCAAGTAGTGCTCAACAACGTGGAGGCATTTCCCTACAATACACACATTATTTATAGAACACATAATATATTAATTTTAAATATTTCATAATGATGGATCTCCACTACCCCAAAGTATCCATTCCACACAAACTATCCAAATGGACCATATTGCATTAAATAAAACTACCCCTGACCAATCCTACCAAGCTTCATGGCTATCTTAGGGTAACTAACTCACATGGTCTTATGATTTACTTTAGGAACTATTTCACAACTATTTCCATACTTACTACATAAAACATTTCTCTATGATCATTACACATTTCAAATTTTTTATACATTTGTTAAACTCAATTATTTATCATTTTATATCTTATTTATTATTTCATCAATTCATTATACAATATTTTAATTCAATTTTCCATGAAGCGTAATAAATTATACCCTGCATACCCAACACACCCAATTCGTGTGTGCCTATAATGATGAATTCCACTTAAATGAATAGGTTCTTGAAATGAGGACTAACTGCACATCCTCGTGCCATTTGTTTCATGAGAATAATATCATAAAATATTCTCAAGACATAAAAATTGCATCATTCAATGGGGAATTATCATCAACTATAAAAATGGAGAATAAGAACACAATTCATTCCCCATAGAACATGGGGTTTCCCTCGTACAATGGGTTATATACTCCAAAGAATCTTCATATTACTAAGGCCAAACACCTTCCAAATATCTATTATACCATCCCAAAATAGTTATCCATGGAAAAGACTACTCTGATACCACCTTTTAACATCCCCATCCTGGAATCCACTAAACAGTGCATCGAGATGAGTCGCCACATGCCTTCAAGCGTTCCTCCCCATACTCTAGAGGATTCTGACTAGAAGTGAGGGTCAAGATTACTAATATAGATATACAATACAATATTTACCATAGTAATCTAAAAAAATATTATAAAAATGAATATATTAACCAATGTTAAATTATCAGTAAACACACATAACTAACATTTCTCAAAATTGGGTATAAACAAAAACCAAAAATAAACATGGTATGTCAATTTAAACATTTCTAATGTAAAAAAAACCCGAATATAAATAATATAAGGAATTAAAAAAATGATATTCAATATATTTTTGAAACCTAATCTATTCATGATCCATAACCAACTCCACTCCCTACCGAATAATGCTTACCCTTGTCCTGACCTACAGGAATGAATTCTCCTCAGGTACCCAACGATGACCTTATCATAGTGTCAGTACAACTCAGCAGGCCACCACCAATAGTTTCTAAAAAATATTCAATCAATATATATTGTATTTCAAGTGAAAAGTAAATAAATAGTAAATAAAGACTAGTTTGGTTCCTTTAGTCAATAGATTTACTTTAGTCTTTATCATAAATATTAAAAATTTCAATACTATCACCATCATCATTAATTAGTTCAATATATTCTTATTTTCAATAAGTTAGGCATATTAAACAATCTCAATGCATAGGGAAAAATAAATAATGTTCCTCATATCAATAGGGATAATCAAATCATCACATTACAACACACTCACATTGACTCAATGGTGTAGTTTGTCTCATCAAATGAATCGAATATAGGAATAGAACTCCATACCCTTCCCTAATATATACATTTTTTGGTGATGTTTAGAGCCTCAGTGTAACCCAACCCATGGGAAAAGATCCTCATGTCAATACCCCAATCTACCAGGTCATGTTCACATTCTTATTTTCCATTTCACCAGACATATACCATACCACAACCAAAAAAACCAAATCTAATAGAAATAATAATACATAATAACCAACAAGGGAACTAACATTATTCCAAAACCAAATTACATATTTACCATTTATATTACATATCCATTTATCCCAATTACCATTTATTATTCCTAACTCACTAATCATATCCACTAGTTTTCTTCTATATTATTCCTTTTATCATATAAAACCCTTTAAATATGTTAATTTATTTATCCGATTAAGCATTTTCCATTTATTATCCCACATATTCATTTCATGTACAACTGACAATTAATTTGAGACATTAACATTAACCACATTTAACCAATTTCATGTCAAGGAAAAAAACTCCTTCGTCATTACCCACATTTAGAAACAACTAATCATTTTCCAATCATATTATACACAAAATAAATTTAATATATTCACCATGGGATCTACCTAACCATAATTCTATTTCACACAAAAAATTTCCCTTAACCATATTTGGGAAAGTTAGAGCGCCCCTTGGGAGGCCCTAAATTGGCCATGTCATCCTCTCAAAATCTCTTGGGATTCATGAAAGGATAAATTCTTAATTTTGACACTAATTTTATCAAATCTCACTAATGAAACCATTAACACAATAAGGGAGGTATAATAACACATCTTTTCATAAAAAAATCCACATAAAACCCATGGGATATTACTTGTAGACCACCAACCATGAATATGTGGGTGAATACACTTCTTTAGGTAGTCTTCGATATGGATTCAACCACCTCATAGATCTTAAAAATAGATCCAAATAGAAGAGAAGGGTTTTATATATTCAGAACAAGATCACCCATGATACAACCCCCAATATGAAATATAGAATTATTGTGGAGATTAGACATTCCTATATCCTCGATCCATAATCAACGATGCTCCAAACGACATAGTGATGAAAAATATTAATACATGGGAAATCATGGGATCATTGGTTAATCACAACGGTTGTAGATGAATAAATAGGAAGAATAATTGGGCGAGAACATAAAAATGACGAGGGGGAAATGGAAATTCCCTCTTTTTAAAGGATTTATTGTTTGATACATGGTTTGATAAACTATGTTCCAACCATGAACCATCTTATGTCCAAGAGGATTTGACTCACATTGTTACTTTGGGTGGGACACATATTTTGAAATACCATTCACCAACTATGAATATATCCACTCTCTCAAAACACATGGTTTGGCTCTCCCCTCACAAGGTTTCCACTAACTGTTGACAAACCATGCTACATGCAAAAAATGTGTTAATTCCCTATTATTTCATGTCCCAAGCCCCAAAACACCCCCAATAATCCTCCCAAACATGGAAAAAATTTAATTAACCAAAAAAACATTTTGAAACCAAAATTTAAATAAATACATGCATCCACGAAGTAAGGGATCTTACACACAGCATGTCAAGACCAATTCCCAACTAGTGTCAATGGTGTGATATGTCATTCTCAACACCCAATGTAAGGGATCATGTTATCATCATGCTAAACTAATCCCATAACATCATAACACATACCCTATAAATTAATAATCATATTTATAACTTTTTTTGGGAGTTAATACCTATCATGTCATATTTACCTAGACAATATATTTAAATAGGGCCTAATAGACAAATTAAGAATTTAATATGAAAAAAAAAATACTTTTAACATGTAAATTATTTCATTTAATATATATAATTTATTTAATTAAAATCAAACCATCATATATAATATCTCTCATTAGATCAATTTTATTTGATACATTTAACATGTTATTTCAATTTATAAAGCTCAACAAGTTATCCCGAATAGTTTCACTGTCAAAGAGGAAGTGGAATACCTTGGAAATTTCATGCATAGCTTGTTCTATATCCTTGTGAAGTTCCCTAGGTTATATAAAAATTCATTAATAATGGGTAATTCCATTTAAAATATAATATAGAAGCAAAAATAGAGATTCAAACAATTAATCCAATTGATTATAATTTCCAATTCAATTTAGTACACTCAAGGTGTGACCATGTAAGGGGTATGGAACATCTAAAACAGAAAACATGGATCAAAAAAGTCATGGATCACGATCAACAAATAATTTTATATTAATAACTCAATATTCATTGGATTATCGGAAAAATTTTGTGTGTGCCAAAATGACATAGTTAAGAAATATAAAAACTCAAAGCGAAAATGATGTGACCTCCTTCCTGAAGACTGAAGATGACACATCATTTGATATCGGACATTCATTTGGAGTATGATGGTAGAGAACTAAAAAAAATTCCATTGACCAAAATATAAGGAAAAAATAACTTTCACCTAAATAGAATTATGGATTCCGATGTAAACCTAGATTTAAGGTATGAGTAAGGGAGATAATACCTTAAGTTATCCAATGATACCTTTGGATCTTGATTTGGACTTCTGATGGAAAATTTATCAAGGATGAAAGGGTATTGGAGGATGAAATTCAATAGATGAAAAAAATTGGTTTTTCATTGGAATGAGAAAAAGGGAAATATAAATTTGGTTTAATATTCATTGAGTGAAAAATTACATTTTACCTCAAAATAAATGGGTGTACGTTTTGTCCACACTATTTGGAAAATGTTTTGAAAACTATGCTCAGTTAAATTCTTATGAATTGTCATACATGGTTAAGGTGAACAATTTCCCAAACTGTGTAGAAACCATGTGAAATACCACTATAATTTTTTTTTTGTTTTTCAGATGGTCAGGCACCTTGGGTGGCATGGTTTCAGAAAAACTATGTATCATATAGATGCCACTATCTGGAACCATAAAATTTTATAAAAACCATGCAGGATACACAACATTGTTTCCTCCAACCGTGTCCTTTCTCCCCATTTCGGGGATCTCATCTCTGAATGAGCCCGATTTAAACCTAAGAGATCATTGAATTGATTAGGTATCAATATTATGTCTATTTAAATAAATGTAAATTAAAAAAAATGATCCATGCTTTTATGAACGTACTAGTCATTATAAGATTTTTTTATTCACTATTAGCAGCATTTCAAACACAAAGTACTCTAGAAAATATCATCCTATGATAAAACATAAATGAAAATTTCAACCAAGTATATCCATCTATCTGAAGAAATGGGGAAAGGAATGTTGATAAAACATGTTACTTGTCCATCGACCATTAAAATGATTCAAGAGTGAAAATCAAAATATCTCAATGTCACGTTTAGTTAAGACCATCATCATCTCGTTTCATCATCTCCAATTTTATCACCAACACCCGCATTAATATCATGGTGAATCTCTCCATCATAGGCATCAACATCTACCCCAAAAATTGCACCCCATTCCCCATATCCCATCAATAATCACAAACACAACCATCCTAAGATCATATCATATCCAGGCCACCCTTACACTATAACACATTGTATAGTGAAGTTCATATCCATATAACATCACAACGAAACACGAAGTAAATATTAAATAGGTAAATATAGTCCATAAAACAAGGAATTTGACCTTCACACTTAATCGAGCACTAATAGCTCTAAACTCATAGCACTCATCCTTCTCATGAAGATAAGAAACTTAGACCTCATAAATTATCTTTATCATGAAAATGTTTCATATTTCATGATAAATTTTATTGGTTCATTAATAAATACATCCAACTACAGGAAACATAAGTCATCCATCAAAAATAATTATTCAGTGATTAAATGTTCTCCCTAGCATTGGAACAAATTTTATCAAACTGTGTGATGTACCAGTCTCATTTAACATGGATTTTATTATTATAGTAAACAATAATGATCTTGATTGAAATTATTTATCAATTAAATTAACATAAGTAGGATCATATTTTATTAAATAGGGATACTTCAATCAATTTCATTTTCATCAAATTTCCATAATCACCCTATTCAAACATGACTCTTCATTAATTATTATTAAGTCAATTAGTCATCAGTTTATTTTGTATTTACAATATTTACCATTATAGACATGATAATTAAATCATAATAACATGATAACAAATCACAACATATATATGGAATTATCTATAAAATCAAGAGGAAAATATGTATCATGGTATAAATTAAATCAACATGTGGTTGCTAAAATCATTTCATTATCATTGTGGTTCAATAATTATTATGTCAATTCTATTCTCATCCCAGGGGTTAAGAAATTCTTGATTTACGATTTAATGTAAATAAAATAATAGAATCAATGAATCCCATAACTCAAAAGAATTTATGTTCTTCACATTAGAATGGAACATAATTTTGGATCCCAATCACCTATCCAGAATGAAGCAGCATCCCTCCAAGGATTCCGTGGAAATAATTCACTAAAAAAACAGTAGTAAAAATCCATAGAAATGTGGAGGTGATACTATATCAAAAGAGAAGAATCAATAGGAGAAACCAGATTGAATAACCAAAAAAGGGGTTGAATGTACATTAGATCTCCATAGATTGAAGATGAGAAGAAAATAATTGATCTCTACTGAAGGAATCCAAAAACATAAAAAGAGAAAATCATTGGATGCTAGAAATCGAGAAGAAAATGTAGCTTTTGTGAAAAAATTGAGGAGATATAGACTTTATAGGTGCATATCATAGTGTATTAACATAGTGTGAAAACCTTTTTCACATCTTTTAAATGTTTAGTAGTATATCGTAATGAAATATCCATCACCTCAAAAGATTTAATCTTGAAAATTTACAAACTCTGTAACACCCCCATGAACTAGCCTCACTAACCATGAAAATTAAAAATATGATGTGAAAAGCTTACATTTAATGTGTTCTGCATATTTATATATTTTTGTAGAAGAACTTATTCAAACTCACTCCAAGCCTCCTATAAGCACCATGAGCTTCAAAAACAAAGGGTTGTCCTACATGGATATAGACCCTTACATTATATAACTCTTAGAAAATTATCTTCATTGAGAATTTAAAACCAAATCCATATATATATCAAAATGGGTCATCTAAACAACAATGATATACTTCACAAAAGATCCTTCCATCACAGGAGCTCAACCAATATGTTAGTCGAAACAATACAAAAACACACAATATAAACAACCACCTATTCAACACTCAGATGGGAGAGATACCAGTCAATGATGAGTAAATCCCAAAAAAACAAGAAACACTGACTTTGTAAACCAAAAGGGTCAACCTCTGAAAAACGAACAATGCTTCTAAAGAAGATATAATGATAAAATAGATTGGGTTACATAGTGTAAATTATTAACTCACATTCCTAGGTACTCTCTTTAATTCCTCTATGACACTACAAGATTAGAACCAAGGGAATAAATTTCCCACTTAATACCTTCTCATGAATGTCCTATATCTCTATAGGCTGCTTCTTAATTGTCACTTCATCATCAACATCGATCTCACATCAATCGATGATATGAGATTCCTCATGGAGATAATAATAGAGATGAAACAAATGAAAACATAATGTATCATACTCATTTTTAGGGAATTTCTATCTCATATTACATATATAAAACATGATCCAACACCCTCAAATTCTCAACAAACCACGGAGAAATCTTTCCCCCTACCAAACCTTTACTACCCACATTGAGGTATCACATTGAAGAACACATGATCATGAACATAGAACTCCAATGGTCTCCACATATGACATTAATAAGATTTAAAATGATCTTCATTGCACTAAAATTTTCTAATTAATTTCCAAGACCATATCTATCATATTCATTAGTAGTTAGGGCCTAAGAATATACGCATCTATAACCCACTCCATCATAAAAATTAATAGGAATTTCCTCGATTCAAATATTCAGACTGTGATATATAAATTGTTAAGGGGAAATTGATTTTATAAGAAAGTTTTACCTACGGAGGGTGCCTCATCCATGAACCTACAAAATTGTGGACATAATATTTCAATATGTCTTCAAGAGTATGGTTTTTCTACACTATCTAACTATCCATCTATAGATAAAAAGCGGTACTAAGGTAAAATTGAGAGAAAAAATAATTATGGAGACATCTATACATCCTGGATGTAAAACAAGAATCTCAATCGGATATGATCTTCCATGAAAAAACATAGTGTCCCACCACCTACTTTTGATATTGCCTCAACAAAACCTTCCAAAATCTCAACTCAATAATTTCTATAAAGTGGGTTGATATCATCAAATGGTCCATTGTCACACATAAAACATCATAAGATCACTGATATCTAGGAAAAATGTTAATTAATTCCACTTATATTTCCTCACACTCCCATTAGGAAAAATTTAATGGATGTAGAAAACCACAGATACCATGGTTATCGAACATCACCTTATGAAAAAAAAAGATCGATATACAAACTATGAAACTACAATCTTCAATCTAGGCCACCAAAATTAAACTCTCAAAGATTTGTTAATATTTTTAACATTGGGATGTACCACTAAAGATGAGAAAAGAAACTCACAAGGAACACAATAATGCATCGCTAATGGAATGGAAATAAATTCCTACAAATACTAGTTAGTGATGTCCATTAAAAGACCAACCAATAAGGGAATCACTAAAAACAACTTCACCCATCTAGAACTCCACCACATAAAACCACAACATGTACTCCTCCACCGAATACACCAAAGACAATCTCATAATCTCCTGGAAAAGAAAACTATTTTCTCTAACATTTCTTATATCAAGATGCATTGCTGGGAGTTTTTCCATCATTCTCCAAGAATATTCAGTTTCATGAAATACATCACTACATGAATTCCAAATCAGCATATCAACAAAAAAATATCCCATTAATTTAATATAAAATAATTTAAAGTCGTAATAATTCATTAATTTAATCCATATAAGTATATTCATGTTAAATTCATTCTATAAGAAGACAACCACAAGGCTCATATAGTTGGGAAAAATGAAAAAACATACAACAATGAAGTAAGGATTCCAAAACAACATAGAAAACACAACTTCATATAACTCCAGATAATGGATAGAATAGATATTCAAATGAGGAAATGACTACTAGGACCCATAACAAACAACATATCTCAGTTGAATCACACACAACCAAATAAAAGACCCAAAGCATCATAGAAAACCATAAACTATACTACCACAATTGGAAATCCTTGAACTAGTGCACTGATCAACTACTCCTGCAGGTAATCAAAATCTCTGTAACACTAGTCTTTACAAAAGAATGAATGGTCACACTAGGTAATTGATTTAAGAGGAGTCACAACCCAGGAGAAATAATCTATGAACCTCCAGTAATATACTACAAGACTAAGGAAACTCTTCAACATTATCATTATCATTTGGGCTACCCATGAAACATATACCCATATCCTTGAAGGAACTACAGCTTCTCTGAGACGGTACATGACATGAACCAATAAACATAATTCTCAAGCCCAAAAATTACACTATGAAAACATCCTAAAGATCATTCATAATAAATTAATCCAAAAATAGAAATCACATTATATATATATTCCCCTATATGTGGAGTAAATATGGATGTTGTCGATGAAAATCACTACAAAATTAACCAGAAACTATCTGAACACTGTGTTTATCAACCCTATAAACATGTTCAGTCCATTCTCCACATACTAATTCATCACAATGAACAATTAATATTGGGTTTGAAAATAGAAACCATTCTTCGGAATATCTTCATCTATTACCCGCATTTGATGATATTATGACCACATATCATTCGTTTGGAACCATATTAGACCATTTAGAAGATAGAATAAATAATCAATCCATAAAAGTGGAAATAATTTATTCACTACAACTTGGTTAAAGTGATGATTTTCATTTCAAATCTATAAACACCCATCAGCCATATTCAGAAACAAAATAGTCACACCCAAAGGTGAGACACTTGGAAAAACAAAACCTCACTACAACAGATCATTGAGAGATACTTACAGTTCTTGAAACACATTATGTGACATATTATTCAAATACATTAAGATAAGAGACATGACTATTTGATCCTTGATCCCCAGATTGATATCCCATTGAGGGGGTAATGATAAAATCTCATATACAATGACATCATGGTGTACTTCCACAACCATAGTAAACATTAACTGTTGAACCTATGAGGAGTTAATCATCAACGCATCCATAAAATGAAACAAGGATATAACATGCGTCTAAATGATCTGAGGGCCTCACTCACCAACCAACACCATTGAATCTCTATCATCATCATAAAACACAAACATCCCTTTAAATAAATCCTTGATATAATGCCTCAAATACAATCATTCCATGTCGAATATAATGACATAGGATGTATTTGAAAACATAGGAAGTCTCCCAAACAATGATGCTTCTCTATCACTATCTCATAGCCTTTACATACATTAGACAAGTCATCTTGATCTCTGACTCGTGTATTCAATGCCAATGTCAATATAATCATCTCTACCTCATGTCGCAAATCATTAATGGGGTAGGTAATATGATGATGTGTGCATCTATTGAATTAATCAATTAATTCACACATGTAGAAAACAAGGAAATGATACCTTGAACTATGGCTATCTTGTATGACACTAGAAATTCCAAAGAATGATGATGACTATGACCTACTTTACAGCATCTTCGTCCATTCTATCTACCATCTCCATATTCACTCTCTACACTCTAAGTATGAATAACGCCTCATGGTTTTACTCATCCTTCCACACATCCAATCGACTAATCCCATTCCGGACCACCCTTCTACTATTTTCACACCAAAAACCATGAAAATGGGAGAACATTGTGTATAATACGTTGTATATGATGACAAGTCATCAATTTCATGCATTCTCATCATTTATGACCACATAATCTATTAGAATAACTTGTCTTTGGTCCTATTGAATTTGTCTGAGAGCCACCTCCCATAGAGAAATGATAGGATGAGGTTTGAGACCAACCCCAAACTAATTTAAATCTCTTGTGTCTAATAAAATGGGAACCTCAGAGCATATCTCTTCTTTTGGTGGAATATTTATTACTTCCCACTCAGGACAATATACTATTATATAGTGTCCTCTCAATAACATATGATCTCACTAGAAAACCAAGATATGTCTTTATCATACAAGCTTCATAAATGGATCCATAACTATAACACTCTATTACATACCTATCAAAGGGTAACCAAGCCTTTTAGAGTGACGGCCTTCACAGTCGACGAATAGAATGATGATCAAAATGGGTATCATTAATTCTATCCAAAGACAATTGAATCTACGCAATTCCTATGGAATAAGAACCACATCTACCTCTATTCTCCACACCCTATCATCACATCTATTAAAACCATGTTCTCTAATAAAGAATGGATTGAACCGAAATCTATCTCAACATCCACTAACCAATTTTATATCACGTAAAATGAAATAGAGTCCTCATACATCTATATTTTATGGTGATGAAACTCTAAATGATTGCTAATCTTGGTGACATCATATTTCAAATACACATTGCAGTTATTTGATGGCACATCCTTCTAAACATTTTATGTATGAACCTGATAAGAATGTCGACCTAGAGCCATACCCAAAAAAATAACTAAATTATAGAGCTCATAACCATTGAATATGGAAAATTTAACATTAATTAACATATAATTTAAATATATTTTTATGGTTTAAAAATATTCAAATGTATACCCATGTAAAAATCAGGCTTAAGGAATACTGACATGTGCTCATTTCCCAGGCATCTACCCTAAATACAATATCATATAATTTCAGAGGCTAAGTAAACACTATTCTATTTATATCATAATAATTATATCTTTAAATAATCATGTCTTAGTCAGTATCCAATGTTGATATTTCTTAATAATCATAACTGTCATTGTTTTCCTACAAAACCATGAAATCTCACGTATTCTTAACAACAAAATCCATAATATATAAGAAATACAGATTTTTTATTAAATAAATTTTCATTAAGTTGGACAATACAAATGATTTTTTAAATTTTATATTATTCTTAATACTGTGCATTATAAATAAAAACATTAATTATTCTTCTAAATACACATGAAATTCACCTTCATGGGTTCATTATGAGATAATATTATTGAATCTCATATCCTGTGGACATACATCAAAGGAATGGGTTGTGCATGAAGCCCAGTATGGGAATAAGAAAAGAAGACAGAAATAAAATGTGATCATGAGGAATATCAATAATTACACAACGAATATCATAAAATACAAGAATTGTAAAATGGAAATGTAGCATTAACATTTAAATGGGTCATTCATAAGCATATAACCATAGTTTATCACAAAGATATCATAAATTAAAATTTCCAATGATATTCACAATGACATCGAAAAACATGTCATCTCTAGAGATTAAATTCAATAACAAATAAATTAGAAAGCTATTAGAGAACATTATTCATATTTATTAATTACATTGATAAGGAATATATCAAAATAAATCATTTCATAAATAACCCATGGAGAATAAATAACTGGTTTCATAAGAAAATCCTAGCATACAAAATTTCGTAATGACATGATCATTACATCAATTTGAACCAATGAAAAGGAAATGTGGGTTTCATATTTATAAATTAACTAAAAAATTCAATTTTATAGGAATTTGGATAACTATTTATATATAAAGAGGATTGGGTATTAAAATAAAAATTGAAAGGGAATTTCACATATAAAGAAGATAAATTTTAGAAGACAATTTAGCAGCATGACATATATAGAACGTGTTATTAAAATAGGGTAAAATCATGGTGAATAATGGAAACACATTAATAAAATACAATTTATTTTTAATGGGATTATATATGATTAAAAATATCATAGTTTGGAAATTATAATACATACCACATAAAAATGGTTCTGGAATGGAAAGGGATGTAGAGATTAACCATACATTGAAGAATTATTCCTAAAACATAGGGATGGATCCTTAAGGGATTAAAGACACCTTGGGTGGAATGAATGGGAGGGAAAATAATTGTAACTTTAGGGAGTATAGGTTTGGAGTAAAGTGTAGTGGTGAAAATGGTGGGTATTTATAGCCAAATTGAAGTAATTGTTTAATAATTTCAAATATAGGTTTTGGAAATATAGGTTGTGGACAATGAAAAACTAGTGGCTAAACCATGGTTTTCCTCATGATTTTGTAAATTTGAATCCAAATTTATGATATTTTAATCCACGAAATTAAAAACCATTATTTAATACTTCTTTTGGAATGGAAAAATAAATTTTTCCACAATGTAATGTTTTTTAAAATGAATCTTCTATTTTAGAGTTTGGAAAGTCTCTTATAGGTTTGAAAATTGATTAAAATAAATGAAAATAAAAAATATAAATAAAATAACTTATTTTTAGTCTTATTATTATTTTTTAGTTATTTATATTGTAATTATGAGAACAATTAGAAGTCAGAAAACATACCAAAAACCCAAAACCTTATTTTTTTCTATTAAAAGGAAAATGAGGTATTTTAAAAAAATTCATATATTCACTCTAACCAAATTTTGATGTTCTAAATTTAAATATTTTTTTAATTTTTTCATTAAATTTCTCTAAATTTGGGTATTTTATCTTTTAAATATAAAAGTCCTTATTTATTTAAAAATTTCATTTTTAAGGCACAATCAACTTTTTAGAACTTCTAAAAAATTTTGAAGGCCATTATAAAATTAAAATATCATTTATATTTAAATAATAGTATTATAAATAAATATTTAATTAATATAATATTATTAAGACTACTTTATTTTATTATAAAATGTTATATGTTTTTTCGAAAAATACAATTATGTATTATCTGCATCAAAAAATAAATTTATCAAATTCTTCTCAGTTAAAAATATATATTATTAAGAAAAACTATTCTTAATAGAAATTTTTTGTAATAAAAATATTATTTATTCAATGGAAATAACACATTATTTATCTATGTCCAAGATACATAACACCTTATTACACCTGCTCACACCATAAGGGTATGGTGTGTGATGGTGGTAGTTTTATGGGGTGGCTTAACTTACATTGACGAAGGAAATCTCCACTAACTTTATCCTTTCCCATAGGTGTTTGATCAATATTCACTTGTTGAATAATATATAGGGCTTTTTCAAGGGAGAACCCCAATTACACTACCTCCCACCTAAGTTCAAACAAATTTACATTAAATGGTAGTGATCTACTAGTTGAGTTCATTATTTCCCCTTTCTAAATCCATTATCCTCAGTCATTACAATTTATACACAATAATTATAAGGGTAAAATTATCACCTGGGGATATATTTTCTAATGTTAAAATAGAATAACTGTTATAATGAAAAAATGTAAAATTGATCAGTGGTTAAATTAATTGATATCCATATAACTATAAAACCCTAATACTAATAATTTGTTTATTCCAAATAAATACCACTTCATTATTTAACTATATATTCAATACAATTCTTCCTAAAATTATATATTTTTTAACTTAGGTATTGATTGGTTTAAAAATATTTTTTTCATTTATGTAGTGTTGGTTGTGGGGTGATGATTCAAACATATTGGGGAAATCCATTTTTTCCCATTTTAGCTGTTCTATTTAATATTTTTTCCAATTGCAGTTTTTTTCATATTATTTGGTTTCATAAATGAATAATTTAATAATATTTATAATTTAGGAATGTTTTTTTAGTTATTCTATATTTTTTACATGTATAAATTAATATAATAATAAAAAATTATCTCATGAAAAAAATATCATTTAAAATTTCCGGGGTGTTATATTTTTTCACCCATAATTAATTTTTTCCATAAAATTTCGAATAATTCTTTCATTTCATGAAATGTGTTGGTACTTCTGGCTAATTGTATTCTCTAGTTCCCATATATCCTCTTCATTTTTATTGATCATATACAACACTTTAATAAGTTGGGATGTATTATTACGTAGATCATTGTATTTATAGTATAGTATCTCTATCAGATGCACCTCATAATAAAGGTCATGTTTAAATTGTATCACCCCTATATTCAATATATATGAGGGATAATTTTTTTACTTCCTCGAGATAGATATGTGGAATACATCATGATCTTGATCCATGTTTTTTGGAAGTTATAGCTGATATTTTTCTACTCCTATGATATAATGTATTTAATAGTGGCCAATGTACCTAGGGATAAGCTTCCATTTATTTCCAAATCGCATGAATCACTTCCATGGTGACATCGGAAGGAAAAATTTGTCTCCAACATCAAACACCAAGTCCCTTTGATGGTTTTCTGTATAGTTCTTCCACCATCTCTGGGAATTATTTATATGTTTTTTGTATGGAATAAACCTTTTCTCTCATGCCTTACAAAAGATCGGTCTAATGAATCTTCCTCTCATCAACTTCTTCTAATTAAGAAGGAGTTATAAACCAATTTACATATATATATTTATATATTGATATTTTAATTCTAGATTGGAAACTGTTGTTGTATGATAACTCGACTAGTGGAAGTTGATGATTTTGTCCACCATTAAATTCCATTGAACATGTCTTTAAGTGTATATATTGTCCTTTTAATGGGACATTGGTTTGGGTATGATATGACATAGTGAAATTTAATTAAGTATTCATAGAATGATTAATAATTTTCTAGAAGTCAGAGCTAAAAACAAGATCACAATTAGAAATGACGTAAAGTATCCCCAAATGAAGCCTCATGACTTTATCGATATATATCCTGGAATTTTTACCCATAAATAAATATTCTCAAATAATGATGAAATGGGTTTTTTTGGTGAGTATATCCATTATAAAACATATAATATTCATTCCATTGGATATTATTGGAAAACCTTTGATGAGTTCTATATTGATAATATCTCATATCTATGTTGGTATTGGTAGTGGTTGTAATACACCTTTTGGAAGTTGTCACTCCAAAATCACTTCTCGACACACCAAGAACCTTTTAGTGTGAAAAAAATCCCTTTTCATATTATCCCTCCAATAATGAACATTAATTTCCCTATACATTTTAGTACAACCAGAATGTATAAATAATTTAGATAATTGAGCTTTATCCATCATATCATACATTATCTATGGGATTGATAGGAGACTTCACCTTGTATGAAAATTTCATAAACCTTCCTTATCAATATTGTAATTATGAAACTAATCATTCTTAAAAGCCTCTATGGTCATTTTTATCAAAGGATATTTAATTTGAAAACTCCTTATCTTATCTAATAATGATGGTTGATAAATATTTTACGAAAGGATTGATGATTTCCATTTCCATATGACTCTCATGTCCAGCAGTACAAGCTATTTAATAAATGGTTCTCCTTGAATAGTCATCATTTCTAACATAATAGGTTCTTTGAAACATAATTCATCAGTACATTTGTTTTCACTTCTACAGTGCTAATTAATATAACATTTATATTCTTTTAAATGTTTCAACCATCTCTTGTATGTCATGTTTTATTAATTAAAATGAATATATACATTAATGTTTCTTGATCTATTTATATATCATATTTATCCACATAAACACTATGCCTCCAAATTTTTAAAGTAAAAAATAATTTCAACCAAATCCAAGTCAAATTTTTGCAAATTATTCTCAGGATTCCTTAAATATTGAAACCCATAAGTGATCACCATGTCATTTTTCATGAGGACACACCCAATCCCTTTCAGAGGCATGTCACTGAAAATAAAAAAAATAAATCACATAGGTTAAATTTAACATAGGTGTAGTAACCGGTCTCTTCTTTAGTTCATGAAACCATTCTTCACACTCCTTCATCCACAAAATATTATCACAGTTCTAATTTATCCTAGTAAAGGGATTATAATGTCATGAATTTTTTTCACAAACCTCTAATAATGTTCTAATAGCCCAAGAAAATTTGAATCATAGATACTATTATAAAATGAAACAACTCCTCTATAGCCATTGTAATAAAAGGGGAAATATAGATACCATCATTTGTCACAATGTTCCCCAAGAATAAAAATTACTATAAATAGAAATCAGATTTATAGAATTTTTAAAATAGGTTCTCCTTCCTATGAATATTTAATATAACCCTTATATGATACCCATAGTCCTCACAAAATTAAAATATATTAAAATATCATCAATAAAACCCACCATGAATTTATCAAGATAGTATTTAATTCCCTATTAATGAAATCCATAAATATAGAAGGTGCATTAGTCAATCCAAATGGCATAACCAAAAACCCATAATGCTACTATCTTGCATGGAAGGTGGCCTTTAGAATAAATTCTTTCTCACCCTAAATTGATGATTCCTATATCAGAGGTCAATATTATATAAGAATTTAACCCCAAAATGATTGTCAAACAAATAGTCAATCTTTGGAGATAGTAAATTATCATCATTGTGATCAAATTGAGTTTTATAAAATCAATGAATAGCTCCATTTATCTACACGCATTCTTCATATAGTTAAAAGGTAGACCCCAAGGAGACAGACCTTTTCTGATAAATCCCTTCCCTATATTATTTCTAATTTTTTTCCCAATTACTCTAACTTCAAAATTTTTATTCTATATAGGTCCTTAATATTGGCATGGTTCCAAGTATGAGTTCAATAGAGAACTCTAACTCTATTTCTGGGGGAGGTCTACGTGACTCTTTGTTAAATATGTCAATGTATTCATGAATAATAGGGACATTACCAACCTTTATACATTAATTTCCTACTTCCTATTCACCAATCATCTCCATAAAGATTTATATGGGATGTGGTTTAAAAAAATCTCATGAAATGATTTCTCTCATTTAAAATTCAATATAGGGTTTCCATTCAAGACTAATGAACATTACCTACTTATACTATGGATCTTATCACTATAATTTGATATTCCTTTCATCGATATTATTTTGTCGAATTATACAATTAGAATAAATTCTATATTAAGGATGATATTATACAAACAAAAGTTAAGAGTGTTCCTTTGATACAATGTTGCAGCTATGATAGTCCCTACAAGATTATTGACTGATAACTCTACTTCTATATTATTATGGATTTATTTTATATTCTTTTCTAAATTTTTTGAAATAAATGAATGAATTTAAATATAATCAAACAATGTAATTTATACATTTGAGAGAATAACAAGCGTTCCTTCCACCACAAATTTTATTGCCTATAATTCAACCATCATGATATAGAATGATCGAACTTTCTCGCTTTCCCTATTCTGAGGTTGATGGTTGTTTCCCACCATTATATTATGATTTGTATATTTATTGGTAAAGTGACCAAGCTATCCACACATGAAAAATTTATATTCGGACAGGGGTTTCACTATCTTCCCTTTACTGTTGGTGTTGAGTAGTTGAGGCCAAACCATACCAAGAAAATTTCAAGCTATATGGTCATGTCATTGACCTTTTTATCACTTTCCACTCATAAGAATTATGTTTCTTGATTTCTTCTTGCCACATTATTTATACAATGTAGTTTGATAATTGTTCCTCCTCTTCAATGATCAACATTATTCATTGGGATTTGATCTATTTCTATCTTATTTTCATATTATCTATGTAACCATTGAGTCTCTCCAAACACTTATTCAACTTTTATAGTACTCTGCACTATCTTCTCATAGTTTTTATTATTTCTATTTTCTATATTCCTCCACAGATAGGGCATAAATACACCAAATAATCTATAAAACATTACCTAAAGATCCATAACAAATATAAGGGTGTGTCAAGAAATTATTTTAGAGTGTATATCATAGATTCCCATAGATTCATTTCATTTTTTATCATATGTAGTAATTCCTTCTCCATTGTATCACATCAAATATGGGAAATATTTATTAAAAAATATTCCACAACATAAGGCTCTATTTCCATCTTCTTTTTCATATGATATATGTGCCCATTGAATCTCTCCAAAAGCTAATACATCAATTATAACAATCCAAAAAATCTCCTCAAATTTTTGATAATCTCAATTTTCTATATTCCTCCACAGATAGTGGCTCAATCCACCAATGAATCCATCAACCTTTCCCTTAGTAATAATAACAATTCAAGTGGATTATCATGAATGTCTTGTAATGTTTATCTAATATCATCCCACAAATTTTATTACCTTTAAATTCATATTTATGAATTCCTTATTGATTTTTACACATCAAATAGGGGAAATAATTATTGTAAAATATTCCACTAAACTATTCTCACACTATATCATCAATATCATTTCTTGTATTCATTATTTTAATCATTGTATTCCATTGATAAGATTCCCGTAATATATAGTATATTTCGAGGGTGAATTAATCTATATCTGAACCACAAATTACAAAAATATCTTTTTGATAGAGCTTAACATTTTTTTAGCAATCAATGGGTCTATAGATTCACTAAAATAAGATAGTCGTTGATACATGAGGGACGAGATAGAAATTTGTTCCCTTTGAGGTGAATCTTGTCTCTCAACTTGATTTAAGAAATTGATAATTTCTCAAGTTAGTTGTTTCATTATCCCAATGATGTATTCAATTCATGCTTCAAATCAAATGTAATCAGTTCATTTTTTATTTCACACATCATTTATATAGTTCCTCTTATATTCTATGATTTTTCTAAAAAAATAAAAACATAGTGATAGACAAGTTAAATTTTTATATCTTATAATTTTAAATGAATTTTATGTATTTATATTTCATGATTAAATTTATAATTAATATCATCTACTAATAATTACATTTTCTATATATCCTGTATAGAGGTTTATAAAAATCATTTGAATAAAAAAACATATCCCCCATGTTTGTCAAACTAGTTGTTCTACAATGCCCATTATTATGAACATGTTCCGAATCAATTCTAGATCAATGTGTTGTTTTTATGTTTTATGCCTATGTACATCTATTCAGGATCCATAATAACATATATTATCCAGATAGAGATGTATTTTTTTTACAAACCACTTTTATAATACTCAACAAAATACCAGGATTTTTTCTAATATTTATTCTTGTACCTAGAGTCCAAACAAAATATTTATCATCCAAATTTCCATTAATAACTAAATCTTCCTTTGATACCAACTATGGAATTACACATTATTATTAAATGAATTTTCATAAATAGTGCAAAAACAATTGTTCTTTTAAATAATAGTTTCTTGGCAATATGGTCAATAACATATAGAAACCTAATTTCTTATTCTAATTCCACTTGAATAGAAAATTGATGACTTCACCCAAAGTTACATTAATTTCAACTCATATCATGGGGAAAAACATCAAATTAATGGGTTGATAATGATGCCTTGTAAGGGAATAATTATGGGAAATTAAAAAAAGTAATAATGAGGCATATTAATAAGAATATGAGCCATAAAAATATGGAATGAACAAGGGTTATATCATAATAATAATAAAATGAATCATAAAATGGAAATGTTTCTACAAAAATTAAATGATACAATCATAATAATATCACTATGGTTCAACACCAAGGTTTCATAAATGAAAATAACCTTTTTTATTCACCAAGGATTGATAAAACATGTCATATATATAGATTAAATTAATTACCAAATTAATTGGGGGAATGTCATTGTGAAAAATTCATATGTATTAATTAATGTGATCCACATATGTCTTTAGATATTATTTAATTAATAACCCATAAAGAATAATGAATCTTTTTCATATCAAAATCATTTCATACAAAGGTTTTTAAAGATATGATCACCATGTAATTTTATCCCATGAAATGGAAATGTGGGTATTATATTTGTAAATACCCAAAGAAATCATTCATGTTTAAATATAATTTATTAACCAATGAATATAAAGTTGTTTTAGGTATTAAATATTTAATAAAAATATAAATTCTCAGGTAAATGATAGAAAATTGAGAAGTATATTCGGTAGCATGATAGGTTTAAAAAGGATTTGATAAATGGACGAAAAGAGGGTAAACGAAAGAAACCAAATGATAAAGGACCCATATTATATTAAATGTAATGCCCTGACCCTAGATACCCAGAGTCGGTGCATTATTACATTACATTGTCATGATCACAAAGGATCAAGTCTCGAAAGACCGATTAGCTTAGTAGTCTTGGAATCACTCGATATATTCATAATTGTTACATTACATCATAAAGGAAAAAAACTAAAACAACATCTTGTCTTCATATCCCCTAATACTATCCTTGCAGGTCATTCATAAATTAATTCTTCTCATCATGGGAAAAATAAAACACTGAAATGGGTGAGCTCAGATGCTCAGTAAGGATAATAATATAGAAGAATCTTTCATAGATAAGCATAAACACTTAAAGCAATTTATAACTAAAACAAAAGTCTTTTAATCTTGAACTTCAGCATAATATGGAAAAGATAAAATGAAATAATTCCATTTACTTATTCACATGGATATTCTAATAGTCAAACAATCACATGAAATATCAATAACCACTTTAATATTGATGGAATGCATAATTCCAGACTATCATAACCACATAGTCAAGGCCTCGTGCCAAGACTACAAATAAGATATTGCCAAGGCCTTATGCCAAGACACTAGTTTGTCTCATGAGAACTACAGATGCATCGAGGAGCTATAGCGGGATCCACCCATCACTTATTAATTCTAATGCATTCATCATATGAATAGGTTTAAACATAACATAAACATTCGTATAAAAACTAGCATATGAAATGTCAATACTTTAACCACAAACCATGAATGGTATAAAAATAGCACATCCACAGTCAAACATAACTCATTCGATACAATATGGAAGATTTTATTGTATCACATTTACCTCAATCAAGAATAACGAAGGATATTGACATAGATGAAAATAATCATCAAAACTATTTGAGATAAATATCCCCCTTTTTCTTGAAATAATTTAAAAGTCACACTATTTGTCAAGAAGTCATTTAAAAAAAGATTTTTTAATCAAATTGTCCTATAAAACTTTAAAAATTTTAAAAGGTGTTTTAATTTTAAAACTGTAATGTCCATATAAATAAATCCTTAAAACATTTTTTAAAACATGGACATTAATGAGCACGATTTAGAATAATAAGTCTTTAAAACATTTAATAATGGTATTTTAGTTAGAGTTTCTAACCAAAAGAGAGACACTTGAATACAAATAATTGAGGTAATAAAAACATTGTAATATCATGAGAAAAAAGGAATTCATGATATACTATGTCAATGTACATTATATACACCACATAAAAGTGATTTGGTGTATAACAAAAAAGAACTCTCAATGGAATGTAAATTGAGATGAAATCTCTCATAAAGGCCGTATCATAAGATTAAGGATAAATCAACGACATAATTATGTGGACAAATATAAATACACTAAATATGATTGGATATTTAGTGTAAAAAAATCAAAGGACATTCACACATAATCTTGTAAGAACAACACCAATGAATTGGATGTTTAACTCAACAAATGGAGTATGAGTTAAAATTACTCTTATCAAATTCATATCGATGACTTGAGAAATTATCAATGGATTGATTATGTGTATCAATAGTATATCCACAGGAAGATGAGTGGAAATTATGACATAATCAAATGAATAGTGATTCCACACATAATCTCGGAGTAATATAATCAATGAAATATGCGTAAAGCCAAATTAGGGGAAATTGAAAATTCAAATTCCCTTATCGATTAGGTAACATACGAAACATAAACCCATGAAAGTAGAATCACACCATGATGATTTAAATATCCATAAATTAAGTTATATTACACAATGAATACAGTCATGGGCATTACACACACCACATGCAATAAATAAGTGGTGAACAATGGAATTCTCATGGTATTAAAAGTGAGATAAGAAACCCCTTACATTTTACTTTTTCCTTGGTCGATGGTAGGTTAACCTCCTGTATAATGGTGAAATAATTGTTATTGAATTATTAAAAAATCATTTACATTAATGTGATATCATATATGATTATTTAACATTGGGTTTTTAATAATATCTTAGTATTATCGTCATTTTGGGTGTTAACTTACTCATTTTCTTTTATATTCTTTGTTACGTAAGCCGTGTTTGTTTTGGATAGGTTTTATCTTATTCATATCCAGAATTATATCAAGTCTGTAAACATTATTTTTATGTAGTCAAATGATAATTATACTTGAATGGATACGATGGAGAATGAATCTCATCACTTTCGTGGAGACGGTAGTCTGTACGTCCGCACGAGCGACAACATCATTATTTTAATGTTAAAATAATAAATAATTGGATGTTATATAATATATAAATAATAATTATCACGTTATATTTTTTATTTACATGAATTACACGTCATTATTTTACCCATCCAAATAATAAGTTGTTGAATAACTATTACGCCACGACGTGGAGACGGTAAGCCGTACGTATGCACGTATGGTGACATGTAATTCAAAGGATGGATAGAATGATGAATATGGTTTTACTATATTTATAATAAAAAAACAGTATATAGAAGACACTGGAGTTATTATTTTAGATTTAAAATAACAAAGAAAGAAAATGTGGACGAAGAATGGAACATGAAAGAGGGTGGTGAAAACATTACCTCTTCTTCGGGTTCTTCCTTTTTATTTGATCAAAAGGACCCCTTAGGTTAGATTTATGACTAAATTAATTCCACTAGGATAATGTGAGGGAAGTTTAGAGAGTATTTGGGATGGGGTTGGTCGAACCAAAAGTCTTTTATGGTGTGATGTAATGAGAATAATGAGTGCCATTTTATAAGAGGGGTGAGAGGCACCTTTGGAAAAGCTAGAAATATTATTTTATAATAAATTTATATTTGATTTATAATGGCTCCAAAGTGTGTTATTTAAATTTTAAGGTTGGTATGGGTCGAAAACCACTCAACCAATAGAATTTAGACAGGTTTGGGTCATTATATTAACCTTATCATTTAGTTTTAACTCTTAGTTAATTAGTTTGACACTTACCATGCCACTTTGTATTTTTATATTATATAGTTAATAAACATACTATATACATCCAATAGACCCCCAAGTGGTCCATTAATGATAAAAATATCATGATATAAGTCTCTTAACCGAACCTTATATTTTTATGAATTTAATATCAATTAATAATATAATATTTGTTTTAAAAACACTTTTATGTCAATTTTGCACTATTCAAAAATTGTTTTTTGGAAAAAAAATAGTTGAATTATTACTTACAAAAAAGTTAATTAGATCAATCATAACATGTAATATTATCCTATAAAATTAGTGTAATTCATAAAAAGTCTCAAATTATATTTATTTGGGTATTTATAATATCAATTATCTTAATTTTTCACTATTATGGTAATTACTACATCATCATTGTGTCATAAATAAACTAACTTATTTAATGTCTAAAATTTATAAATAAAATATCATTATGTTGGAAATATTTTTATCTTTCTAATTAATATTTATATTCTAAAATGAAACATATATATCTCTATGTAAAAATTGTTTTTATAAAAGATATATGCTTATGTCATTTTTGTAATTACTTCACCTTAATTAATATAAATTGTCAATATCACTTACAAGTAGATCCATGGGGTCCCAAAATCGACCCAAAGATTCCCATGGTCGGCCATGTTTCAACCAATAGGGTTAAGACACGTTTTAGGATAATTTTATATTATTATAATATTATTTATTTACCCTTATTTACCGGATTTTCCCTTTTAACCATGGTAAATAAAATATTTACCGAAGTAATTATTCAAAATGTCTAAAAATAAAAGTTACCTATTTAAAAAATTTGGAAATCCTGATTCGAAATATGGAATTCATTTTTCAAAATTAAATACACATAAGTGGCAGAAATTAATTTAAAATTATTTCCCGTTGTTAAAACGAAAAGCGTGTTTTTAAGAAATAATAACTATCAAAAGATTGACAGTTGTTTATGTTCGGTTTGAATGTGAAATTATGTTCAATGAACCACATTGTATTACACGGTAAAAATATATTTCAATTATATTTTAAAACCACCCAAATTCATAATTTATCACTATGAATTATTTCGATTAAAAAAGTTGTTTTTAATTAAAATTTAGTAATTTTCACTATTCATCAAAATATAAAAGTTATCCGAAAAGTACCAAAATTTCACCCGAGGCTAATTTCGTTATTAAAAATCCAAAAATGAAGTCTATTTTACCAAATTAAAAACATAAAATTTTCATTTATTAATTTAAAATTGATTCCCGCTTTCGAAACCAAAATGCGTATTTTTAAGAAATAATAACTATCAAAAGTTTTACACTTGTTTATGTCCAATTTCAAGGTGAAATTACTTAAAATGACCATCATTTGATTAAATAGTAAAAATATAATCTATGTATACTTCCAAACCATTAAAATTTATAATTTAACAATATAAATTATTTTGATTAAAAAAGTTGTTTTCAGTTAAAATATAATATTTTTCACTATTCACCCAAATATGAAAGTTATCAGAAAGACACCAAAACATTATTGATACTAAAATATTATGTCCCAATTCTAAATAAGAATTTCATGTTGTCAAATTGATTATATAAAAGTTTCAAATATTGGTTTTAAAAAGGCTTCCCCATTAAAAGGCGGTAAAATTTCATTTTTTGAAAAATACTTCTTTTATCTGAAAAAATGAATTTGTTCATAAATCATGTCTTAGAAAATCATAATATGCATTAAAATTATAAGGATAATATAATATTTAAAATTCAGTTAATAGTATTCATAACCTCTTTTGAACAACTAGTTTGGTGAGTCGTGGTGTACTTGAACTCAGTGTTGCGTACAACACACGCTATTGTATTATTTAAAGAGAAGTGTACCGTGGAAGATTGGGGTGTTACATTCACCCCTTCTTCAATAAATTGTATCGTCGCAATTTTAAAAATTGGGCTTGAGAATATAATTGAAAGACCCACATCTGAAAAAGAGTCAATAAAACTATCACTTTAAAAGAAAGAAAGAGAGGTATAAAGGTCACCGAAGATAACCCATACTAGGATTTCAGGTAGGAAGACATGGATATGGATGATAAACTAAGATTCATGTTCTGATGGAGAGAGATAGAAATCATGATCAAGAGAAAGTTAAAAATAAGAAAACCACAAACTTGTGTTGGGACAAATGATCATTAGTCTCCTAGTAGGAAAAGTAAACAGAAAACATTTTCTGTTTTAAGTTACATTACATAAGGATGATGAATTCATTTATGATATTGACTAAGAATATAAAGATATATATTAACTTTTTAAGTATAGTTTCATTCTTTAATAAATTTCCACCACTAACTCATTTTTTTAAAACAATGAGTATTCAATAAGACATGGTCACACTGGAAGAGCTAGAATAAACTTCTATAGAATCACATGATCCATGTAGGATAAACTATATATTTACTTTGTCTTTAGAGATTAAACAAAACCAAAATGGTTAGTACAAGATCTAATTATCCCCTAAAAGGATATTCAATGAGAGAAATAAACCCTAATCTTAATTTCTAAAATTAATCCAATAATTCCCCAAAGTTAAATAAATACCATTCAATAATCAATTGTCCTCAAAATACATCAATATAATCCAAAGTAATATTGAAACCCAAAACATAGACGAATTTGATTATGTAGTCTCCCATGTAAAATTGTATCTCCAAATGACATCAAATACTCTTAAAGTCACATACTTAAATGTAATTAACCTCATCACATATTCTCTATTATAGGTTAATCATTTCCATAAATAACCCAAATCACTATAAATACACAATAAAAACGTAGATAAAAATCCACAATTACTCCACAAATGAAACACCATAGTATTCTATTTTCCATGGGCATATAGTGTTCCCAAAAAAGCGAACATCTTCCAAAATAGCATTTATCACTTAATCACCAAATCATTTTCCTATACCAAGGGTATTCATTTGATAAGACATAAGAACCCAAATCAACTTATTATTGATCAATAAAATCATTTAACTAATAATTATTAGTCACACTATCCAGGGACATCACGTAGTCCAGTGGTAGGCGATAAATCCCAATCGCACTTTGGTTGTGGGTTCGATTCCCACAGCTTTGTACGACGCGACGGGTTGTCACACGGTCTGCGTGATGTCCTTTTAAAAAACTATGTTTTATAACATTACCAAAATGAGATAAATTCCTCAAAATAACCATAACATAATTTAACCACAAATCTTATCACATACCTTGCATTTTCATCCCAAATTATAATAAATTATAATTGTCTCAATCCCAATGATCATACAAAACCAAATGGTTATTTATAACTATATCCACAAGAGAAGAGATAATTATTCCTCAAATATCATTCTCACATGGAAAATTGCAGGGTTACAAATACAAGAGAAAATTATTCCAAATTAAACCAATCAACAAGGAGCACTAAAACATTTTAAACATTTCTCAAACCATTTATTTCCACATAGCTTCTTCTTTGACCAAGAAAATATCCTATAGAATAGGGCATTCACTTGGGTAATGGCCAGGTCCCCTACATTTACGGCAAATTACTTTAAATGGATTCTTGGGACTATTTTTATCTTCATCCATAGTACTCTTCATTTTTCCTCGGCAATTCGTCATTTTATATCCTTCCTTCCCACATGAAAAGCATTTCTTGGTCCCATTGAGACACTTTCCCGGGTGTCTTATACCACATTTCTTGCATGATGGAAATTGAGGGTTCTTTTTTCCATGGTCTCCATTGCTGGATCACATATCATTCATCACCATTATCTTCCTTGTTGAGTCCGGGAGTTGGTTAATATATATGTTGTTGATCATATTTTGGGAAAACGGATTTGGAATAAAGACGATATCTTTTACGTCTATCAACATTACATTTTTTTGCTCATTGCCACCACTATTCTCACCTTGTACATCATTCTCAAAGTCAATATGACTTCCTTGGAATCTATCCATTGACTAAAACCTGAAAGCATTGTGTGAGTAACAGTATTTATAAAATCATTTAGAGATTAACATGTCACTATATTCACAATTTGAAACATATTAGGATTAACCAAGGTCATTTAATCTCATATTATATATATATTACGTCAAATTGGGTTGTAAAGAAAATGTAAATTATTCTAAGCATATCCCCAGGGAGTGTCGTAACCAACAGTGCAGCAAGGCCCGTTGTCATGCCGCAGTTCCCGTTCGAGTCTAGCTCAAAGTAGTGTTTTCGAGTTTTACCCCTAGGTACATCTGTGCCAGAGCCGCCTCTACCTGGTCGTATCCAGACAGGGATGTATTGCTCGAAAAACTCACAAAATCTCTACATAACCAATGATCTAAGAAGTTATTCTATACTAATCCTCAAAGTTCATCTTAGGTCTATGTGCTCTAATCAGAGTTTATCTAAATCTCGCTTCCAATGATTATACTATACTTCCTCTGATACCAACTGTAATGCCCCGACCCTAGATACCCAGAGTTGGTGCATTTTTACATAACATTGGCATGATCACAAAGGATCAAGTCTCGAAAGACATATCAGTTTAGTAGTCTTGGAAACACTAGATATATTCATAAGTCTTACATTACATCATAAGGTAAAAAAACTAAAACAACATCTTGTCTTCATATCCCCTCATACTATCCTTGCAGGTCATTCATAAATTACTTCTTCTCATCCTGATAAAAATAAAACACTAAAAGGGGTGAGCTCAAATGCTCAGTAAGGATAACAATATAGCAAAAGCTTTCATAGATAAGCATAAACACTTAAAGCAATTTATAACTAAAACAAAAGCCTTTTAAACTTGAACTTCAGCATAATATGGCAAAGATTAAATGAAATAATGTCATTTAATTATTCACATTAATATTCTTCTAGTCAAAAAATCTCATGCAATATCAATAACCACTTTCATAATGATGGAATGCATAATTCTAGACTATCATAACAACATAGCCAAGGCCTCGTGCCAAGACTACAAATAAGATTTTTCCAAGGCCTTGTTCCAAGACACTAGTTTGTCTCATGAGACCTAACGATGCATCGAGGAGATATAGCGGGCTCCACCCGTCACATATTAAGTCCAATTCATTCCTCATATGAACAGTTTTAAAAATAACATAAACATTCGTATTAAAACTGACATATGAAATGTCAATACTTTAACCAAAAACCCTAAATTGTGTGAAAATAACACATCCACAGTCAAACATAACTCATTCGATACAATATGGAAGATTGTATTGTATCACATTATCCTCAATCAAGAATAATTAAGGATATTGACATAACTGAAAACAATCATCAAAACTATTTGAGAGAAATATCCCTCTTTTTCTTGAAATCATTTAAAAGTCACACTATTTGTCAAGATGTCATTTAAAAAAAGATTTTTGAATCAAAGTATCCCATACCACATTGAAACATTTTAAATGAGTTTTAATTTGAAAACATTAATGTCTATATAAATAAATCCTTAAAACAATGTTTAAAACATGGTCATTAATGAGCAAGATTTAGAAGAATAAGTCTTTAAAACATTTAAAAATCGTATTTTAGTTAGTGTTTCTAACCAAGAGAGAGACACTTGAAAAAAAATTGAGGTAATCAAAACATTGTTATATCATGAGAATAAAGTAATTCATGATATACTATGTCAAATTACATTATATACACCCCATAAAAGTGATTTGGTGTATAACAACAAAGTAGTCTCAATGGAATGTAAATTGATATGAAATCTATCATAAATGTCTTATCCTTAGATTAAGGATAAATCAAAGACATAGTAATGTGTGAAAAATATAAATACACTATATATGCTTGGATATTTAGTGTAAAACAATCAAAGGACATTCACACATAATCTTGTAAAAACAACACCAATGAATTGGATGTTTAACTCAACAAATGGAGAATGAGTTAAAATTACTCTTATCAAATTCATATTGATGACTTGAGAAATTATCAATGGAGTGATTATGTGTGTCAATAGTATATCCATAGGAAGGAGAGTGAAAATTATGACATAATCAAATGAATAGTTATTCCACACATAATCTTGGAGTAATATAATCAATGAAATATGCGTAAATCCAAATGAGTGGAAATTGAAATTTCAAATTCCCTTATCGATTAGGTAACTTACGAAACATTCACCCATGAAAGAAGGACCATAACATGAAGATATAAATATCCATAAATTAAATTATATTACACAATGACTACAATCATGGGCAGTACACACACCACATGCAATAAATAAGTGGTGAACAATGGAATTCTCACGAAATTAAATGCGAGATAAGAAACCCCTTACTTTGTACATTTTCCTTGGTCGATGGTAGGTTAAACTCCTGTATAATGGTGAAATAATTGTTATTGAATTATAAAAGAATCACTTACATTAATATGATATCATATATGATCTTTTAACATTAATTTGTTAATAATATCTTAGTATTATCGTCATTTTGGGTGTTAACTTACTCATTTTCCTTTATATTCTTTGTTACGTAAGCCGTGTTTGTTATGGATAGGTTGTATCTTATTCATATCCAAAATTATATAAAGTCTTTAAATATTATTTTTAAATCATAAAATGATAATTATACTTGAATGGATACGATGGAGAATAAATCTCATCGCTTTTGTGGAGACGGTAGTCCGTACGTACGCACGAGCGACAATATCATTCTTTTGATCATAAAATAATATATAATTGTATGTTTTATCCTATATAAAGAATGATTATAATGTTATATTTATTATTTAAATTAATTGAAAATCATTTTTATACCCATCTAAATAATAAGTTATTGAATAACTATTACACCACGACGTGGAGACGGTAAGTCGTACGTACGCACGTATGGTGAAATGACATTCAAAGGATGGATAGAATACTGAATATGGTTTTGCGATATTTATAATAACATCACAGTATATATAAGATACTGGAGTTATTATTTTATATTGAAAATAACAATGAAATATAAAGTGGAAGAAGAAAGGAACTTTATAGAGGGTGGTGTGATGTAACGAGAAGAAGGCGTTCCCTTTTATAAGAAGGGTGAGGGGAACCTTTGGAAAAGCAATAAATATTATATTATAATAAATTCATATTCCGTTTCTAATGGCTCCAAAGTGTATTATTTAAATGTTAACGTGGGTATGGGTCGAAAACCACTCAACCAATAGAATTTAGATAGGTTTGGGACATTTTATTAACCTTATATTTTAGTTTTATCTCTTAGTTAATTTGTTTGACACTTACCATGCCACTTTGTATTTTTATATTATATAGTTAATAAACATACTATATACATACAAGAGACCCCCAAGTGGTCCATTAATGATACACCTATCATGATATAAGTCTCTTGGCCGAACCCTAGATTTTTAGGAATTTAAAATCAATTAATAATATAATATTTGTTTTAAAAACTCTTTTATGTCAATTTTGACACTATTCAAAAATTGATTTTTTTAAATCATAATAGAATGATTAATTAGAAAAAAGATAATTATATAAACCCTAACATGTCATATTATCCTATAAAATTACTATAATTCATAAAAAGTATCAAATTATAGTTATTTGGGTATTTATAATATCAATTATCTTAATTTTTCATTATTATGGTAATTATTGCATCATCGTTCTGTCATATATAAACTAAATTATTTATTCTCTAAAAATTATAAATAAAATATCATTATGTAGTAAATATTTTTATAATTCTAATGAATATTTATAGTCTAAAATCCAACATATATAACCCTATGTAAAAATTGTTTTTCTAAAATATATATGCTTATGTCCATTTTTGTAATTACATTAACTTAATTAATATAAAGTGTCATTATCACTTAAAACTGGATCCATGGGGCCCCAAAATCGACCCAAATTTTCCCAATGGTCGGCCATGTATCAACCAATAGGTTTAATACACGTTTTAGGGTAATTTAATATTATTATAATATTATTTATTTACCCTTATATACCGGATTTACCCTTTAACCATGGTAAATAAAATAATTACCGAAATAATTATTCAAAATGTCTAAAAATAAAAGTTACCTATTTACACAATTTCGACATCCTGATTCCAAATATGGAATCCCTTTTTCCAAATTCAATACACAGAAGTGGCAGAAATTAATTTAAAATTAATTCCCGTTGTTAAAACAAAAAGCTTGTCTTTAAGAAATAATAACTATCAAAAGATTGACAGTTGTTTATGTTCGGTTTAAATGTGAAATTATGTTCAATGACCCACATTTTATTACATGGTAAAAATATATTTTAAATATAATTTAAAACCACTCAAATTCATAATTTATCACTATGAATTATTTCGATTAAAAAAGTTGTTTTTAATTAAAATTTAGTAATTTTCACTATTCATCAAAATATAAAAGTTATCCGAA
Organism: Viscum album; assembly: GCA_963277665.1. Classification (NCBI taxonomy): domain Eukaryota; kingdom Viridiplantae; phylum Streptophyta; class Magnoliopsida; order Santalales; family Viscaceae; genus Viscum; species Viscum album. The sequence continues at coordinate 1,668,711,956 of OY728137.1, forward strand.
AAGTATCAAAATTTCACCATAGGATAATTTTGTTTTTCCGAATCCAAAAATGAATTCTATTTTAACAAATTCAAAACATAAAATTTTCATTTATTATTTTTAAATTGATTCCCACTTTCGTAACCAAAAGGCGTATTTTTAAGAAATAATAACTAACAAAATTTTGACACTTGTTTATGTCCAATTTCAAGGTTAAATTACATAAAATGACCATAATTGGATTAAATAGTAAAAATATAATCTATTTATACTTCCAAACCATTAAAATGTATAATTTAACAATATAAATTATTTTGATTAAAAAAGTTGTTTTCAGTTAAAATATAGTATTTTTCACTATTCACCCAAATATGAAAGTTATCATAAAGACACCAAAACATTATTGATACTAAATTCTTATGTCCTGATTCTAAAGAAGAATTTCATTTTGTCAAATTGAATATATAAAAGTTTCAAATATTGGTTTGAAAAATTCATCGCCATTAAAAAGCGGTAAAATTTTATTTTTTGAAAATTACTTCTTTTATCTAAAAAAATGAATTTGTTAATAAATCATGTCCTAGAAACTCATAATATGGATTAAAATTATAAGGATAATATAATATTTAAAATTCCGTTATTACTATTCATAACCTCTTTTGAACGGCTAGTTTGGTAAGTCGTGGTGTACTTGAACTCAGTGTTGCGTACAACACACGCTATTGTATTATTCAAAGGGAAGTGTACTGTGGAAGATTGGGGTGTTGCATTCACCCCTACTTCAATAAATTTCATCATCACAAGTTTAAAAATTGTGCCTGAGAATATAATGGAAAGTCCCGTATCGGAAAAAGAGTCAATAAAACTATCACTTTAAAAGAAAGAAAGACAGGTATAAAGGTTACCCAAGATAACCCATACTAGGATTCCACGTAGGAAGACATGGAAATGGAAGATAAAATAAGTGTCATGTTCTGATGGAGAGGGATAGAAATCATTATCAGGAGAAATTTAACAATAAGAAAACCATAAACTTGTGTTGGGACAAACGATCATTAGTCTCATAGTAGGTAAAGCATACAGACAAGATTTTTTGTTTTATGTTACATTATATAAGGATGAGGAATTAATTTATGATATTGACTAAGAATATAAATATATAAACATACTTTTTATGTATAGTTTAATTCATTAATAAATTTCCACCACTAACTCATTTTTTTAAACGATGAGTATTCATGAAGACTTGGTCACACTGGAAGAGCTAGAATAAACTTCTATATAATCACATAATCCATGCAGGATAAACTATATATTTACTTTGAATTTAGAGATTAAACAAAACCAAAATGGTTAGTACAAGATCTAATGATCCCCCAAAAGGATATTCCTTGAGAGAAATAAACACTAATCTTAATTTCTAAAATTAAACCAATAATACCCCAAAGATAAATAAATACCATTAAATAGTCAATTGTCCTCAAAATCCTTCAATATAATCCAAACTAATATTGAAACCCTAAACATAGAAGAATTTGATTATGTAGTCTCCCATGTTAAATTGAATCTCCAAATGACATCAAATACTCTTAAAGTCACATACTTAAAAGTAATTAACCTCATCACATATTCTCTATTATAGGTTAATCATGTCCATAAATAACCCAAATCACTATAAATCTACAATAAAAACGTAGATAAAAATCCACAATTACTCTACAAATGAAACCCCATAGTATTCTATTTTCCTTGGGCATATAGTTCTCCCATCAAAGCGAACATCTTCCAAAATAACATTTATCACATAATCACCAAATAATTTTCCTATACCAAGGGTATTCATTTGATAAGACATAAGAACCCAATTCAACTTATTATTGATCAACAAAATCATTTAACTAAAAATAATTAGTCACACTATCCAGGGACTTCACGTAGTCCAGTGGTAGGCGATAAATCCCAATCGCACTTTGGTTGTGGGATCGATTCCCATAGCTTTGTCTGACGCGAAGGGTTGTCACACGGTCTGCGTGTTGTCCTTTTCAAAAACTATGTTTTATAACATTTCCAAAATGAGATAAATTCCTCAAAATAACCATAATATAATTTAACCAAAAATCTAATCTCATACCTTGCATTTTCATCCCAAATTATAATAACTTATAATTTTCTCACACCCAATGATCATATAAAACCAAATGGTTATTTATAACTATATCCACAAGAGAAGAGATAATTCTTCCTCAAATATCATTTTCACATGGCAAACTGCAGGGTTACAAATACAAGAGAAAATTATTTCAATGTAAACACATCAACAAGGAGCACTAAAACTTTTTAAACATTTCTCCAACGATTTATTTCTACATAGCTTCTTCATTGACCATGAAAATATCCCATAGAATAGGGCATTCACTTGGGTAATGGCCAGGTCCCCTACATTTACGGCAAATGACTATAAATGGATTCTTGGGACCATTTTTATCTTCTTCCATAGTATACTTCATTTTTCTTCGGCAATTCTTCATTTTATGTCCTTCCATCACACACATAATGAATTTATTGGTCCCATTGAGACACTTTCTCGGGTGTCTCCTACACCATTTCTTGCCTGATGGAAATTGAGGGTTCTATTCTCCATGGTCTCCATTCCTAGAGCTCTTATCATTCATCACCTTTCTCTTCCTTTTTGAGGCCGGGAGTTGGTTAATATATATGTTGTTGAACATATTTTTGGAAAACTGATTATGCATAAAGACTATATCTTTTACGCCTATCAACATTCTATTTTGTTGCTCATTTCCACCACTGTTCCCACCTTGTACATCATTCTCAATGTCACTATGACTTCTTTGGAATCTATCCATTGACTAAAACCTGAAATAATTGTGTGAGTAACAGTAGTTATAAAATCATTTAGAGATTAACATGTCGCCATGTTCTCAATTTGAAACTTACTAGGATTAACCAAGGTCATTTACACTCATCTTAAAAATTTATTACTTCAAATTGGTCTGTAAAGAAAATGAAAATTATTCTAAGCATATCCCCCGAGAGTGTCGGAACCAAGAGTGCAGTAAGGCCCGTTGTCGTGCACCAGTTCCCATTTGAGTCTAGCTCAAAGCGGTGTTTTCGGGTTTTAACCCTAGGTACTTCTGTGCCAGAGCCGCATCTACCTGGTCGTATCCAGGCAGGGATGTATTGCTCAGAAAACTCACAAAATCTCTACAATACCAAAATTCTAGGTAGTTATTCTATACTAGTCCTCAAGGTTCATCTTACGTCTACGTGCTATAATTAGAGTTTATCTAAATCTAGCTACCAAGGATTATACTAACCTTTCTCTGATACCAACTGTAATGCCCCAACCCTAGATACCTAGAGTCGGTGCATTATTACATAACCTTGTCATTATCACAAAGTATCAAGTCTCGAAAGATAGATTAGTTTAGTAGTCATGGAAACACTAGATATATTCATAAGTCTTACATTACATCATAAGGTAAAAAAACTGAAACAACATCTTGGCTTCATATCCCCTCATATTATCCTTACAGGTCATTCAGAAATTACTTCTTCTCATCTTGGGAAAAATAAAACACTGAAAGGGGTGAGCTCAGATGCTCAGTAAGGATAATAATATAGCAGAAGCTTTCATAGATATGCATAAATACATAATGAAATTTATAACTAAAACAAAAGCCTTTTAAACTTGAACTTCAGCATAAAATGGAAATGAAAAAATGAAATAATGTCATTTACTTATTCACATGGATATTCTACAAGTCAAACAATCACATGAAATATCAAGAACCAGTTTCATAATGATGGAATGCATAATTCCAGACTATCATAACCACATAGCCAAGGCCTCGTGCCAAGACTACAAATAAAATTTTGCCAAGGCCTTGTGCCAAGACATTAGTTTGTCTCATGAGACCTACCGATGCATCGAGGAGATATAGCGGGCTTCACCCGTCACTTATTAAGTCCAATGCATTCCTCATATGAACAGGTTTAAACATAACATAAACATTCGTATTAAAACTAGCAAATGAAATGTCAACACTTTAACCACAATCCATGAATGATATTAAAATATCACATCCACAGTCAAACATAACTAATTCGATACAATATGAAAGATTTTATTGTATCACATTATCCTCAATCAAGAATAATGAAGGATATTGACATAGATGAAAATAATCATCAAAACTATTTAAGAGAAATATCCCTCTTTTTCTTGAAATCATTTAAAAGTCACACTATTTGTCAAGAAGTCAATTAAAAAAATATTTTTGAGTCAAAGTGTCCCATACCACTTTGAAACATTTAAAAAGAGTTTTAATTTTTAAACGTTAATGTCCATATAAATAAATCCTTAACACAATTTTTAAAACATGGACATTAATGAGCAAGATTTATATGAATAAGTCGTTAAAACATTTAAAAATAGTATTTTAGTTAGAGTTTCTAACCAAAAGAGAGACACTTGAATACAAATAATTGAGGTAATCAAAACATTGTAATATCTTGAGAATAAAGGAATTAATGATATACTATGTCAAAGTACATTATGTACACCACATAAAAGTGATTTGGTATATAACAACAAAATAGTCTCAATGGATTGTAAATTCAGATGAAATCTCTCATAAAGGCCGTATCCTTAGATTAAGGATAAATCAACAACATAGTTATGTGTGAAAAATATAAATACACTAAATATGATTGGATATTTAGTGCAAAAAATCAAAGGACATTCAAACATAATCTTGTAAAAACAACACCAATGAATTGGATGTTTAACTCAACAAATGGAGAATGAGTTAAAATTAATCTTATCAAATTCATATCGATGACTTGAGAAATTATAAATGGAGTGATTATGTGTATCAATAGTATATCCACAGGAAGGGTAGTGGAAATTATTACATAATCAAATGAATAGTGATTCCACACATAATCTTGGTGTAATATAATCAATGATATATGCGTAAAGCCAAATGAGTGGAAATTGAAATTTCAAATTCCCTTATTGATTAGGTAACTTATGAAACATACACCCATGAAAGAAGGATCATACCATGATGATGTAAATATACATAAATTAAATTAAATTACACAATGAATACAATCATTGGAAGTACACACACCACATGAAATAAATAAGTGGTGAATAGTGGAATTCTCACAGAATTAAAAGTGAGATAAGAAACCCCTTACATTGTACTTTTTCCTTGGTCGATGGTAGGTTAACCTCCTGTATAATGGTGAAATAATTTTTATTGAATTATACAAGAATAATTTACATTAATATGATATCATATAAGATCTTTTAACATTTATTTGTTAATAATGTCTTAATATTATCGTCATTTTGGGTGTTAACTTACTCATTTTCCTTTATATTCGTTGTTACGTAAGCCATGTTTGTTATGGATAGGTTTTATCTTATTCATATACAGAATTATATCATTTATTTAAACATTATTTTTAAATCATCAAATGATAATTATACTTTAATGGATAAGATGGAGAATAAATCTCATCGCTTTCGTGGAGACGTTAGTCCGTACGTACGCACGAGCGACAATATCATTCTTTTGATGTTAAAATAATATATAATTGGACGGTGTATCATATATACAGAATAATTATCACGTTATATTTATTATTTACATGAATTACACATCATTATTTTACCCATCCAAATAATAAGTTATTGAATAACTATTACACCACGACGTGGAGACAGTAAGCCGTACGTACGCACGTATGGTGACATGTCATTCAAAGGATTGATAGAATACTGAATATGGTTTTAGTAAATTTATAATAACATCAAAGTATATATAAGATACTGGAGTTATTATTTTATAATGAAAATAACAAATAAATAAAAAGTGGAAGAAGAAGGGAACTTGAAAGAGGGTGGTGAAAACATTACCTCTTCTTCGGGTTCTTCCTTTTGATTTGATCAAAAGGACTACATAGGTTGGATTTCGGACTAAATTAATACCTCTAGGATGAATTGAGAGAATTTGAGAGAGTATTTGGGAAGGGTTTGGCCGAACCAAAAGGCTTTGATGGTGTGATTTAATGAGAAGAAGGCGTGCCCTTCTATAAGAGGGGTGAGGGGAACCTTTGGAAAAGCTATAAATATTATTTTATAATAAATTTATATTCGGTTTATAATGGCTCTAAAGTGTATTAATTAAATGTTAAGGTGGGGATGGGTCTAAGACAACTCAACCAATAGAATTTAGACAGGTTTGGGTCATTATATTAACCTTATCTTTTAGTTTTAACTCTTAGTTAATTAGTTTGACACGTACCATGCCACTTTGTATTTTTATATTATATAGTTAATAAACCAACAATATACATCTAAGAGACCCCCAAGTGGTCCATTAATGATACAACAATCATGATATAAGTCTCTTGGACGAACCTTATATTTTTAGAAATTTAATATCAATTAATAATATAATATTTTTTAAAAAAACTCTTTTATGTCAATTTTGACACTATTCAAATACTGATTTTTGTAAAAATCATAATAGAATTATTTCTTCGAAAAAAGTGAATTAAATCAATAATATCATGTCATAGTATCCTATAAAATTAGTGTAATTCATAAAAACGCTCAAATTATATTTATTTGGGTATTTATAATATCAATTATCTTAATTCTTCACTATTATGGTAATTACTAAATCATCATTGTGTCATAAATAAACTAAATTATATAATGTATAAAAATTATTAATAAAATATCATTATGTGTGAAATCTTTATGTGTTTCTAATGAATATTTATAGTGTAAAATCCAACATATATAACCCTATATAAAAATTTCATTGCTAAAAGATATATGCTGATGTCATTTTTGTAATTACTTTAACTTAATTAATATAAAGTGACATTATCACTTACAAGTGAATCCATGGGGTCCCAAAATCAACCCAAAGATGTCAATGGTCGTCCATGTATCAACCAATATAGTTAAGACAAATTTTAGGGTAAATTAAAATTATTATAATATTATTTATTTACCCTTATTTACCGGATTTACCCTTTAACCATGGTAAATAAAATATTTACCGAAGTAATTTTTCAAAATGTCGAAAAATAAAATTTACCTATTTACAAAATCTGGACATCCTGATTCCAATTATGGAATCCATTTTTCCAAATTCAACACACATAAGTGGCAGAAATTAATTGAAAATTAATTCCCGTTGTTAAAACAAAAAGCGTGTTTTTAAGAAATAATAATTATCAAAAGATTGACTGTTGTTTATGTTTGGTTTAACAGTGAAATTATGTTCAATTACCCACATTGTATTACATGTTAAAAATATATTTTAAATATAATTTAAAACCACTCAAATTCAGAATTTATCATTATGAATTATTTTGATTAAAAAAGTTGTTTTTAAATAAAATTTAGTAATTTTCACTATTCATCAAAATATAAAAGTTATCTGAAAAGTACCAAAATTTCACACTAGGCTAATTTCGTTATTCGAAATAAAAAAATGAAGTCTATTTTACCATATTCAAAACATAAAAGTTTCATTTATTATTTTAATATTGATTCCCGCTTTCAAAACCAAAAGGCGTATTTTTAAGAAATAATAACTATCAAAATTTTGACACTTGTTTATGTCCAAGTTCAACATGAAATTACATAAAATGACCATCATGGGATTAAATAGTAAAAATATAATCTATTTATACTTCCAAACCATTAAAATGTATAATTTAACAATATAAATTATTTTGATTAAAAAAGTTGTTTTCAGTTAAAATATAGTATTTTTTACAATTCACCCAAATATGAAAGTTATCAGAAAGACACCAAAACATTATTGATACTAAATTCTTATGTCCAGATTCTAAAGTAGAATTTTATTTTGTCAAATTGAATATATAAAAGTTTCAAATATTGGTTTCAAAAAGGCTTCTCCATTAAAGGCGGTAAAATTTCATTTTTTGAAAAATTATTATTTTATCTGGAAAAATGAATTTATTCATAAATCTTGTCTTAGAAACTCGTAATATTGATTAAAATTATAAGGATATTATAATATTTACAATTCAGTTAATACTATTCATAACCTCTTTTGAACGGCTAGTTTGGTAAGTCGTGGTGTACTTGAACTCAGTGTTGCGTACAACACAGGCTATTGTATTATTCAAAGAGAAGTGTATTGTGGAAGATTGGGTTGTTACATTCACCCCACCTTCAATAAATAGTTTCCTCGCATTTTTAAAAATCGGGCCTGAGAATATAATGGAAAGTCCCATGTCGGTAAAAGAGTCAATAAAACTATCACTTTAAAAGAAAGAAAGAGAGGTATAAAGGTCACCCAAGATAACCCATACTAAGATTCCATGTAGGAAGACATGGATATGGATGATAAACTAAGTGTAAAGTTCTGATGGAGAAGGATAGAAATCATGATCAGGAGAAATTTAACAATAAGAAAACCACAAACTTTTGTTGGGACAAACGATCATTAGTCTCCTCGTTGGAAAAGTAAACGGACAACATTTTTTGTTTTAAGTTACTTTACAGAAGGATGAGGAATTAATTTATGATATTGACTAAGAATATAAATATATATACATAATTTTTAAGTATTGTTTCATTCGTTAATAAATTTCCACCACTTACTCAATTTCTTTTAAACGATGAGTATTCAAGAAGACTTGGTAACACTGGAAGAGCTAGAATAATCTTCTATAGAATCACATGATCCAGGTAGGATAAACAATATATTTACATTGTCTTTAGAGATTAAACAAAACCAAAATTTTTAGTACAACATCTAATGATCCCGCAAAAGGATATTCCTTGAGAGAAATAAACTCTAATCTTAATTTCTAAAATTAAACCAATAATACCCCAAAGTTAAATAAATACCATTCAATAATCAATTGTCCTCAAAATACTTCAATATAATCCAAACTAATATTGAAACCCAAAACATAGAAGAATTTGATTATGTAGTCTCCCATGTTAAATTGTATCTCAAAATTACATCAAATACTCTTAAAGTCACATACTTAAAAGTAATTAACCTCATCACATATTCTCTATTATAGGTTAATCATTTCCATAAATAACCCAAATCACTATAAATCCACAATAAAAATGTGGATAAAAATCCATAATTACTCCACAAATGAAACCCCATAGTATTCTATTTTCCTTGGGCATATAGTGTACCCAACAAAGCGAACATCTTCCAAAATAACATTTATCACTTAATCACCAAATCATTTTCCTATACCAAGGGTATTAATTTGATAAGACATAAGAACCCAAATCAACTTATTATTGATCAACAAAATCATTTAACTAAAAATAAATTTTCACACTATCCAGGGACTTCACATAGTCTAGTGGAAGGCGATAAATCCCAATCGCACTTTGGTTGTGGGTTCGATTCCCACAGCTTTGTCCGACGCGATGGGTTGTCACACGGTCTGTGTGTTGTGCTTTTCAAAAACAATATTTTATAACATTACCAAAATGATATAAATTTCTCAAAATACCCATAACATAATTTAACCACAAATCTTATCTCATACCTTGCATTTTCATCCCAAATTATAATAACTTATAACTGTCTCAAACCCAATGATCATATAAAACCAAATGGTTATTTATAACTATATCCACAAGAGAAGAGATAATTCTTCCTCAAATATAATTATCACTTGGAAAACTGTAGGGTTACAAATACAAGAGAAAATTATTCCAAAGTAAACTCATCAATAAGGAGCACTAAAACTTTTTAAACATTTCCCCAAACATTTATTTCCACATAGCTTCTTCTTTAACCAAGAAAATATCTAATAGAATAGGGCATTCACTTGGGTAATGTACAGGTCCCCTACATTTATGGCAAATCACTGTAAATGGATTCTTGGGACATTTTTATCTTCTTCCATAGTACTCTTCATTTTTCTTCAGCAATTCTTCATTTTATGTCCTTCCTTCCCACATGTATATCATTTCTTGGTCCCATTGATACACTTTCCCGGGTGTCTCCTACCACATTTGTTGCATGATGGAAATTGAGAGTTCTTTTCTCCATGGTCTCCATTGTTGGAGATCTTATCTTTCATCACCTTTATCTTCCTTGTTGAGTCTGGGAGTTGGTTAGTATATATTTTGTTGATAATGTTTTTGGAAAACAAATTTGGCATAAAGATGATATCATTTACGCCTATCAACATTCCATTTTGTTGCTCATTTCCACCACCGTTCCCACCTTGTACATTATTCTCAAAGTCACTATGACTTCCTTGGAATCTAGCCATTGACTCAAACCAGAAAGCATTGTGTGAGTAACAGTAGTTAGAAAATAATTTAAAGATTAACATGTAACCATATTCTCAATTTTAAACATATTAGGATTAACCAAGGTCATTTAATCTCATATTATATATATATTACATCAAATTGGTTTGTAAAGAAAATGTAAATTATTCTAAGCATATCCCCCGGGAGTTTCCTAACCAAGAGTGCAGCAAGGCATGTTGTCGTGCACCAGTTCCCATTCGAGTCTAGCTCAAAGCGGTCTTTTCGGGTTTTACCCCTAGGTACATATGTGCCAGAGCCGCCTCTACCTGGTTGTATCTAGACAGAGATGTATTGATCAAAAAACTCACAAAATCTCTAAAATACCAAAATTCCAGGAAGTTATTCTATACTAATCCTCAAGGTTCATCTTAGGTCTACGTGCTCTAATCAGAGTTTATCTAAATCTAGCTTCCAAGGTTTATACTAAACTTTCTCTGATACCAATTGTAATGCCCCGACCCTAGAAACCCAGATTCGGTGCATTATTACATAACATTGGCATGATCACAAAGGATCCAATCTCGAAATACTGATTAGTTTAGTAGTCTTGGAAACACTAGATATATTCATAAGTCTTACATTACATCAAAAGGTAAAAAAACTAAATGAACATCTTGTCTTCATATCCCCTCATTCTATCCTTGCAGGTCATTCATAAATTACTTCTTCTCATCCTGGGAAAAATAAAACACTGAAAGGGGTGAGCTCAGATGCTCAGTAAGGATAACAATATAGCAGAAACTTTCATAGATAAGCATAAACACTTAAAGTAATTTATAACCAAAACAAAATCCTTTTAAACTTGAACTTAAGAATAATATGGCAAAGATAAAATGAAATAATGTCATTTACTTATTCACATTGAAATTCTACTAGTCAAACAATCACATGAAATATCAATAACCACTTTCATAATGATGGAATTCATAATTCCAGACTATCATAATCACATAGCCAAGGCCTCGTGCCAAGACTACAAATAAGATTTTGCCAAGGCCTTGTGCCAAGAAAATAGTTTGTCTCATGAGAACTACCGATGCATCGAGGAGCTATAGCAGGCTCCACCCGTCACTTATTAAGTCCAATGCATTCCTAATATGAACAGGTTTAAACAAAACATAACCATTCTTATTAAAACTATCATACAAAATGTCAATACTTTAACCACAAACCATGAATGCTATTAAAATAGCACATCCACATTCAAACAGAACTCATTCAATACAATATGAAATATTGTATTGTATCACATTAACCTCAATCAAGAATAATGAAGGATATTGACCTAGATGAAAATAATCATCAAAACTATTTGAGAGAAATATCCCCCTTTTTCTTGAAATCATTTAAAAGTCACACTATTTGTGAAGAAGTCATTTAAAAAATGATTTTTGAATCAAAGTGTCCCATACCACATTGAAACATTTAAAAGGAGCTTTAATTTTAAAATGTTAATGTCCATATAAATAAATCCTTAAAAAAAATTTAAAACATGGACATTAATGAGCAAGATTTAGAAGAACAAGTCGTTAATACATTTAAAAATGGTATTTTAGTTAGAGTCTGTAACCAAAAGAGAGACACTTGAATACAAATAATTGAAGTAATAAAAACATTGTAATATCATGAGAATAAAGGAATTCATGATATACTATGTCAAAGTACATTATATACCGCCCATAAAAGTTATTTGGTGTATAACAACAATGAAGCCTCAATGGAATGTAAATTGAGATGAAATCTCCCATAAAGGACATATCCTTAGATTAAGGATAAATCAACGACATAGTTATGTGTGAAAAATATAAATACACTTAATATGATTGGATATTTAGTGTAAAACAATAAAAGGACATTCACACATAATCTTGTAAAAACAACACCAATGAATTGGATGTTTAACTCAACAAATGGAGAATGAGTTAAAATTACTCTTATCAAATTCATATCGATGACTTGAGAAATTATCAATGGAGTGATTATGTGTATCAATAGTATATACATAGGTAGGGTAGTGGAAATTATGACATAATCAAATGAATAGTGATTCCACACATAATCTTGGAGTAATATAATCAATGAAATATGCGTAAATCCAAATGAGTAGAAATTGAAATTTCAAATTCCCTTATCGATTAGGCAACATACGAAACATAAACCCGTGAAATAAGGATCATACCATGATGATGTAAATATCCATAAATTTAATTATATTACATAATGAATACAATCATGGGTAGTACACAAACCACATGCAATAAACAAGTGTTGAACAATGAAATTCTCACGGAATTAAAAGTGAGATAAGAAACCCCTTACATTGTACTGTTTCCTTGGTCGATGGTAGATTAAACTCCTTTATAATGGTGAAATAATTGTTATTGAATTATATAATAATCATTTACATTAATATGATATCATATATGATCTTTTTATATTGATTTGTTAATAATATCTTAGTATTATCATCATTTTGGGTGTTAACTTACTCATTTTCCTTTATATTCGTTGTTACGTAAGCCATGTTTGTTATGGATAGGTTGTATATTATTCATATCCACACTTATATCAAGTCTTTATAAATTATTTTTAAATCATAAAATGATAATTATACTTTAATGGATAAGGTGGAGAATGAATCTCATCGCTTTCGTGGAGATTGTAGTCTGTACGTACGCACCAGCGACAATATCATTCTTTTGATGTTAAAATAATATATAATTGGATGGTATATCATATATACAGAATAATTATTGCGTTATATTTATTATTTACATGAATTACACATCATTATTATACCCATCCAAATAATAAGTTATTGAATAACTATTACACCACGATATGGAGACGGTAAGCCATACGTACGCATGTATAGTGACATGTCATTCAAAGGATGGATAGAATACTGAATATGGTTTTAATATATTTATAACAACATCAAAGTATATATAGGATACCGGTGTTTTTATTTTAGAAAGAAAGTAACAAATAATGAAAACGTGGATGAAGAAAGGAACTTGAAAGAGGGTGGTGAAAACATTACCTCTCCTTCGGGTTCTTCCTTTTGATTTGATCAAAAGGACTCCATAGGTTTGCTTTATGACTAAATTAATGCCTCTATGATTAAGTGAGGGAAGTTGATAGAGTATTTGGGCAGGGGTTGGCCGAACCAAAAGGCTTTGATGGTGTGATGTAATGAGAAGAAGGAGTTCCCTTTTATAAGAGGGGTGAGGGGCACCTTTGGAAAAGCTAGAAATATTATTTTATAATAAATACATATTCGGTTTCTAATGGCTTCAAAGTGTATTATTTAAATTCTAAGGTGTGGATGGGTATAAAAACACTCATCCAATAGAATTTAGATAGGTTTGGGTCATTATAGTAACCTTATATTTTAGTTTTAACTCTTAGTTAATTAGTTTGACACTTACCATGCCACTTTGTATTTTTTTATTATATAATTAATAAACTTACTATATACTTAAAATAGACCCCCAAGTGGTCCCTTAATGATATAACTATCATTATATAAGTCTCTTGGCCGAACGTTAGATTTTTTTGAATTTAATATCAATTAATAATATAATATTTGTTTTAAAAACTCTTTTATGTCAATTTTGACACTATTAAAAATTGATTTTTTTTAAAAATCATAATAGATTTATTACTTCGAAAAACGTTAATTAAATCAATCCTAACATATCATATTGTCTTATAAAATTAGTTTAATTCATAAAAAGTCTCAAATTATATTTATTTGGGTATTTATAATATCAATCATCTTAATTTTTCACTATTTTGGTAATTACTGCATCATCATTGTGTCATCAATAAACTAAATTCTTTAATGTCTAAAAATTATAAATAAAATATCATTATGTAGGAAATCTTTTTTATCTTTCTAATGAATATTTTTAGTCTAAAATACAACATATATAACCCGATGATAAAATTGTTTTGCTAAAAGATATATGCTTATGTCATTTTTGTAATTACTTTAACATAATAAATATAAAGTGTCATTATCACTTACAAGTGGATCCATGGGGTCCCCAAATCTACCCAAAGATGACCATGGTCAGCCATGTATAAAAAAATAGGGTTAAGACACGATTTACGGTAATTTAATGTTATTATAATATTATTTATTTACCCTTATTTACCGGATTTTCCCTTTAACCATGGTAAATAAAATATTTACCGAAGTAATTATTCAAAATGTATAAAAATAAAAGTTACCTATTTACACAATTTGGACATACTGATTTCAAATATGGAATCCATTTTTACAAATTCAATACACATATGTGGAAGAAATTAATTTAATATTAATTCCCGTTGTTAAAACAAAAAGCGTGTTTTTAAGAAATAATAACTATCAAAAGATTGACAGTTGTTTTTGTTCGGTTTAAATGTGAAATTATGTTCAATGACCCACATTGTATTACATGTTAAAAATATATTTTAAATATAATTTAAAACCACTCAAATTCATAATTTATCACTATGAATTATTTCGTTTAAAAAATTTGTTTTTAATTAAAATTAGTAATTCTCACTATTCATCAAAATATAAATGTTATCCGAAAAGTACCAAAATTTTACAATAGGCTAATTTCGTTATTCTGAATCACAAAATGAATTCTATTTTACCAAATTCAAATCATAAAAGTTTCATTTATTAATTTAATATTGATTCCCGCTTTCGAAACCAAAAGGCGTATTTTTAAGAAATAATAACTATCAAAAGTTTGACAGTTGTTTATGTCCAATTTCATGGTGAAATTACTTCAAATGACCATAATTGGATTAAATAGTAAAAATATAATATATTTATACTTCCAAACCATTAAAATGTATAATTTAACAATATAAATTATTTTGATTAAAAAAGTTGTTTTCAGTTAAAATATAGTATTTTTTACTATTCACCCAAATATGAAAGTTATCAGAAAGACACGAAAGCATTATTGATACTAAATTATTATGTCCCTATTCTAAAGAAGAATTTCATTTTGTCAAATTGGATATATAAAAGTTTCAAATATTGGTTTTAAAAAGGCTTCTCCATTAAAAGGTGGAAAAATTTCATTTTTTGAAATATACTTCTTTTATCTGAAAAAATGAATTTGTTCATAAATAATATCTTAGAAACTCATAATATGGATTAAAATTATAAGGATAATATAATATTTAAAATTCAGTGAATACTATTCATAACCTCTTTTGAATGGCTAGTTTGGTAAGTCGTGGTGTACTTGAACTCAGTGTTGCGTACAACACACGCTATTGTATTATTTAAAGAGAAGTGTACAGTGGAAGATTGGGGTGTTTCATTCACCCCTCCTTCAATAAATTGAGTCCTCCCAAATTTAAAATTTGGGCTTGAGAATATAATGAAAAGTCCCACATCAAAAAAAGTGTCATTAAAACTATCACTTTAAAATAAAGAAAGAGAGGTATAAAGGCCACCCAAGATAACCCATACTAGGATTCCAGGTAGAAAGACATGGATATGGATGATAAACTAAGTGTCATGTTCTGATAGAGAGGGATATAAATCATGATCAGTAGAAAGTTAACAATAAGAAAACCACAAACTTTTGTTGGGACAAACGTTCATTAGTCTCCTAGTAGGAAAAGTAAACGGACAACATTTTTTGTTTTAAGTTACATTACATAAGGATGAGGAATTAATTTATGATATTGACTAAGAATAAAAATATATATACATAATTTTTATGTATAGTTTCATTCTTTAATAAATTTCCACCACTAACTCATTTTTTTTAAATGATGAGTATTCAAGAAGACTTGGTCACACTGGAAGAGCTAGAATAAACATCTATAGAATTACGTGATCCATGCAGGATAAACTATATATATACATTGTCTTTAGAGATTAAACAAAACCAAAATGGTTAGTATAATATCTAATGATCCCCCAAAAGTATATTCCTTGAGAGAAATAAACACTAATCTTAATTTATAAAATTAAACCAATAATACCCCATAGTTAAATAAATACCATTCAATAATCAATTATCCTCAAAATCCTTCAATATAATCCAAACTAATATTGAAACCCAAAACATAGAAGAATTTTATTATGTAGTCTCCCATGTTAAATTGTATCTCCAAATGACATCAAATACTCTTAAAGTCACATACTTATAAGTAATTAACCTCATCACATATTCTCTATTATAGGTTAATCATTTCCATAAATAACCCAAATCAATATAAATCCAGAATAAAAACGTAGATAAAAATCCACAATTAATCCACAAATGAAACCCCATAGTATTCTATTTTCCTTGGGCATATAGTGTTCCCAAAAAAGCGAACATCTTCCAAAATAACATTTATCACTTAATCACCAAATCATTTTCCTATACCCAGGGTATTCATTTGATAAGACATAAGAACACAAATCAACTTATTATTGATCAATAAAACCATTTAACTAAAAATAATTATTCACACTGTCCAGGGACATCACGTAGTCCAGTGGTAGGCGATAAATCCCAATTGCACTTTGGTTGTGGGTTTGATTCCCACAGCATTGTCCGATGCGATGGGTTGTCACAAGTTCTGCATGTTGTCCTTTTCAAAAACAATGTTTTATAACATTACCAAAATGAGATAAATTTATCAAAATAACCATAATATAATTTAACTACAAATCTTATCTCATACCTTGCATTTTCATCCCAAATTATAATAACTTATAATTGTCTCAAACCCAATGATCATATAAAACCAAATGGTTATTTATAACTATATCCACAAGAGAAGAGATAATTATTCCTCAAATATCATTCTCACATGGAAAACTGCAGGGTTACAAATACAAGAGAAAATTATTCCAAAGTAAACCCATCAACAAGGAGCACTAAATTTTTTTAAACATTTCTCCAACCATTTATTTCCACATAGCTTCTTCTTTGACCAAGAAAATATCCTATAGAATTGGGCATTCACATGGGTAATGGACATGTCCCCTACATTTATTGAAAATGACTGTAAATGGATTCTTGGGACTATTTTTATCTTCTTCCATAGTACTCTTCATTTTTCTTCGGCAATTTATCATTTTATGTCAATCCTTCCCACCTGTAAAGCATTTCTTGGTCCCATTGAGACACTTTCCCGGGTGTCTCTTACCATATTTCTTGCATGATAGAAATTGGGGGTTCTTTTCTCCATGCTCTCCATTGCTGGAGCTGTTATCATTCATCAACTTTCACTTCCTTATTGAGTCTGGGAGTTGGTTAATATATATGTTGTTGATCATATTTTTGGAAAACTGATTTGGCATAAAGATGATATATTTTACGCCTATCAACATTCCATTTTTTTGCTCATTGCCACCACCATTCCCACCTCGTACATCATTCTCCAAGTCACTATTACCTCCCTGGAATCTATCCATTGACTAAAACCTGAAATAATTGTGTGAGTAACAGTAGTTATAAAATCATTTAGAGATTAACATGTCACCATATTCTCAATTTGAAACATATTAGGATAAACCAAGGTCATTTACTCTCATCTTATATATATATTACTTCAAATTGGTTTGTAAAGAAAATCTAAATTATTCTAAGAATATCTCCAGGGAGTGTCGTAACCAAAAGTGCAGCATGGCCCATTGTCATGCACCATGTAACACCCTGAGCTTCCATGATACGCTTCTCATTCAATAATGCAATAGCTTGCATTGTACGCAACTTCGAGTTCTAAAACACCGCGACTAATCAAAGTAGCCGTTATGAATAGTAATAACCACTTTTTAAAATTATAGAAATTTTATATTTCAAAATGGACATCATTTTTGGATTCGGAATATCGAAATTATCCTATGTTGAATTTTTGGTATTTTTCTGAGAACTTCTAATTTTTTATGAATAGTGAAAAATACTTATAAACTACTTTTTTTAATAAAAATAATTTATAGTGATAAATTATACTATTTATTGGTTTTAATGTATAATTAGAATATATTTTTACAATTTCATCCAATGGTGTTCATTAGAATTAATTTCACTTTGAAATTGGACATAAACAATTGTTAATCATTTGATATATATTGTTTCTTAAAAACACGCTATTTGTTGTGACATCGGAAATTAATTATAAAATTAATTAATGAAACTTATATGTTTGGAATTTTTTAAAATAGAAATTATTTTTGAATTCGGAATATCAATTATAGCTTAGGGTGAAATTTTGGCATTGTTCTGAAAAACTTCAATTTTTGATGAATAGTGAAACCACTAAGTGGTAGTTAAATAACTGATTTTTCGTTTAAATGAAATATTACCACTTTTGTGTTTTGATTTTCAAAAATCCGACATACACGGTTGTCATTAAGAAGTAAAATGTGGTTCAATGAGATTAAAATAATTTTTGGTGAATAGTAACTTTTAAGTTCTTAATCGCAATTAGAGGTAATTAGTGTAGATTAAGGTAAAAATAATGTTTTAATAATATGAGATGAGCTTGACACATGTCCTACCCTCATTGGATGTTCCATGGCCAACCAATACAATCCATGGGTCAACTTGGGGACCCCATGGAGCCACTTTAGTTGGAAAATGACATAAATACCTTTTATTTAATGTTAAAGTAAAAAATGACACAAACATGAAATGTTTTACTAAAACAATTCTTACATGGGGTTATACAAGTCATAGTTTTGACTATAAATAGTCATTTGAATTCTAAAAATATTTCCTACATCATAGTATTTTTTATAATTTTTAGACATTAAATAAATTAAATTATTTATGACATCATTATGATGCAGCGAGGACCTCATTATTTAACGATTTTAATAAAATGAAAAGATAATGTACAATCCAAGTCATAAACTTGTCCAAAACTATTGTATGGGTAGATTTCGAACCCTTATCACGTTATCCACGAATTTTATAAGTGTGGGACCTTTAGAATCCGAAAAGCATTGTATAATAATGTAAAATTCCCTTACTTTCCAAGAGTGCCCCTCCTCTCCTCTTATAAAAGGCCCCCACCTCTACCACCTCATTCACACTTTCAAGCCATTTGGCTCGGCCAACCTCTTCCCAAATACTCTCCCAACTTTCCCCCATTTCTCTTAGAAGCCTCACTATCGACAGAACACTTCCCAATGAAGCCTTTGGCTCAAATCAAAAAGAGTTACCCGATTTTGAGGTAATGTCTTCCCTATTGTTATTTTGTTTTATTTTGCTTCTCCAACCCCATAATCTCTTTTTATTCATTTATTTTGTAACAAAAACAGTATCCTCAATATACTAGGATGTTTCTATAAGAAGGTTTCGAGCTACACTTACACAAACCTACATCTAATGGTTAAAGAACATACAGTTTCTGTGGATGGCGAATTTCTGCCTCACGAAACGATGATTGTTCAACACTCATAAAACTCCTTCAAAGTGGCCATTAAGATGTAACTATATTTATATATGATATATAATATGTTTATTTTTTCCTTATTCTTCTTTACTTCTCATTTAAGGCATACTTTATGATTTCCATTATGGGTAAACGCGATAATTTCATTTTAGGAAGTGCGGACTACCGCCCCCTCAAAGTGATGTGAATCGTTAATGCCATATGTGGGATGTATAAAGGATGGAGTAAATGAAATTATATGCTATATTATACAGGAATTATATTATACATTTATATCATTATGATTTCATTCCATTAAATACGAAATAGAAATGAAAGTAGCGTTCATGCGTACGTACGACTTACCGTCTCCATGAACGGTGCATTTCATTTCTTACCTCTAAATGTTACGTAATATTATGAATGAATGTATATACTGGATATATATGGTATATATGATAACTACATCATGAATATAATTCTGGATATAATGGATATTTCACCACATGAACAACTTGTAATTATAAGAAGTTTATTATTGACTCAAGTACCAAAGATCGACAAAACGACCATTGTTAACTTAAATAATGACATAATTTTCATAACATTATAATAAGTGTTATAAAAAGGATAATGAAATTGAAAATGGTTATTAATAAGGTAGATATTTACTCTAGTTTATTATTCAGGAGGTTAAAGAACAGTTGAGTCCAGTCGTACACGAGGTAAGGGAATTTCTTAACCCAATTTCCATTCTTTGGGTTAATCTCCTACATTCATATTATGTCATGATATTATTATATCCTATTTTGTTTTTTTACGTTCTTTATGTGTACCTATAGTGAATAAAAATAATAGATCTATTTTATTTTAAAAATGATCTTTTTAAGGACTTCATCTCAATCTCCTTTCATTGAGGCATATTTGGTTTTATATACAATTTTATTTTATATGGTGCATAAACCCCTTTTACTTTTATGTTTATTCAAAAGGAATATTTTTTATACGAAGCGTTTTACTAAATGACAAAAAGGGAATGTTTTTCATTCTGTACATGTGCGGCGACAATGACTTCTCCGCCATTGTGACCATTATTTGAGTTTCGGCTACCTCTACAAGCCATCACAATTTTTTTATGAAAAATAAATACAATGTTTTAACTTTTTTTTATTTTGGTATTGAAAATGGTTTTGAAAGCATTTTTATTATATCAATGTGTTGTATTGAAATCTTGTGATTGAAATGTGGAAATGTTATGTTTCCTTTCTGCACGTTTTATGTGATACGATTATGTTATGGTTTATGATATGTTTAAACCCATTCATATGAGGAATGCATTGGACTTAGTAAGTGATGAGTGGAGCCCGCTATAGCTTCTCGATGCATCGGTAGGTCTCATGAGACCACTAGACGTGGAATTGGCCGAGGCTCTTTCCCAATTTGATTTGTGATTTTGGTCGAGGCCTTAATAATTTTAGACGTCTTGGCCGAGGCCTTGACAAAATGTTTCAGAATGTCTGGCATTATGGATTCCATCATTATGAAAGTGGTTATTGATATTGCATGTGATTATTCAACCAGTAGAATATCCATGTGAAGAAGTAAATGGAATTATCTCATTTTACTTTTTCCATATTATGTTGATGTTCAAGTTTAAAAGGCTTTTGTTTTAGTTATACATTACCTTAAATGTTTATGTTTATTTATGAAAGCTTCCGCAATATTGTTATCCTTACTGAGCATATGATCTCACCCCTTTCAATGTTTTAATATTTTCCAGGATGTGAAGAAGTATTTTATGAATGACCTACAGGGATAGTCAGAAGAGGATATGAGTGTGTACTATGAAGACTTTGTTATTATTTTTTCACATTATGATGTAATGTAGAATTTAGGAATTTATCTAGTGTTTCCAAGTCTACGAAACTAATCGGTCTTTCGAGACTTGATCTTTTGTGATCAGGCCAATGTTACGAAGTAATGCACCGACTCTGGGTAGCTGGGGTCGGGGCGTTACAGCTGGTATTAGAGGCAGTTTAGTACTAACCTTGGAAGTTAGATTTAGATAAACTCTGATTAGAGCACATAGCCCGAAGATAGACTTTAAGGATTAGTATAGAAGAACTTCCTAGAATTTTGGTATTATAGAGATTTTGAGAGTTTTCCGAGCGATACATCCCTGTCTGGATACGAGCAGGTAGAGGCGGCTCTGGCACAGATGTATGTAGGGGTAAAACCCGAAAACACCGCATTGAGCTAGACTCGAACGGGAACTGGTGCACGACAACGGGCCTTGCTGCACTCTTGGTTATGACACTCTCGGGGGATATGCTTAGGATAATTCCCATTTTCTTTACAAACCACTATGAAGGGTTACAAGTATATACTTACTCAAAGAAAACATTTTTATAATTATGGATTATATCCATAATTAGTTCAATTTATGTAAATTGTTTTACAAATATGGAATTATTTATTTTATTTCATAAACAAATCTAGTTTATGCCATTGTTTAGAAATGGCGCCTAGTAGAAGGAATGGAAACCGTATCAATGCACGCACTGCGTGTAGGGATTTCCCTCCTGCTCAAGATAATTATTATGGATCTGGAGATACAACTGGTGCTGATCAACTTACTACCATACTTGGACAACTCACTCAGGTTATGAATAATAACCTTACTCGTATAGAGCACCCTGATCCACAATGTGGAGGATCAATGTTAGACCGCTTCATGAGGCAACAACCACCAATATTTAATGGGGGTACAAATCCGTTAGTAGCGGAGCAATGGATAAACTCCATAGAAAAAATATTCCACGCCTTGGGGAGTAGCGAAAGGGAGAAGGTTATCATGGCTGTTTTCCGCCTCACTGGAGATGCAGATCAATGGTGGTCATTGATTCAAAATACAAAGGAAGATGAATAAGTATCAAGTATGGAATGGAGAGAGTTCAAAGAGATTTTCCTAGAAAAATACTTTCCCCATGACCATCAAGAAGATATGGAAATGCAATTTCTGAGTCTGAAACAAAAGGAGGATGAGAATGTCGCAAAGTATGAGGCCAACTTTACAAGGTTAGCGAGGTATGCTGCAGATTATATATGTAACCCAAGAGATAAGATTGATCGTTTCTTTGATGGGTTAAAACCATTTCTCCGTCGAGCTCTAGTATCACAATCTTTCTCAACATACGAAGATATTGTCTCAATTGATATCAAGACAGAAAAGGAATTCTCTATGTCTTATGACAACAAAGTAAAGCAAGAGAAGAAGAGAACGGTGGAACAAGAGATGGATAAAGGGAAAAAGGGAAAGAAGGATTTTCCATTATGTGATAATTGTGGGAAGAATCACCCTGGTACTTGCCTAAAAGGAATGAGGGTTTGTTATAAATGTGGAGAAAAAGGTCACCAGACGCGTGATTGAAAGGGAAAGAAAGAGGATATCAATGTTGAATGATACAATTGTAGGGAAATGGGGAATTATGCAAATGAATGTCCTAAGCGTCAGGGAAAATTACCTCAGAAAAGACCAAGGGATCAAGGACAATCTTATGTTGTTACTACAGTTGAAGCAGAATAACTAATGTATTGGTGCTTTTGGACTCATGGACTATATTCTGGTTATTAGAATAATGTGATATATATAAGGATTGTACTGCAGTACTTGTTGTTTCAGTAAGGTTTTAATATGATGAAGGTAATTATATTTTAAGTATGTGACAATAAGAGAAACATTACTTTGTTTGGGGAATGTGATAAATTGATTTTTTTAATTAAGAGACCTTTTAGAGAAAGTTTGGACAGAGGTATTTTGGATAACAATAAAGGTTGGGATGGATTAAGTTGATCTTTGGATAGTATTGTTTAAGGTAAAAACATTTCTGAAGATTATTTTTGGAATATTATAATACTATAGTTTTAGGAAAAGGAGAACCTGCAGGGTGGGGCATAACCCGTCACGTCGGACAAAGCTGCAGGAATCGAACCCACAACCATAGTACGACAGGCCTTTATTTCCTACCACTAGCCTATAGGAAGTCCCTGGTTATTAAAATATAATTTTACTAAGCTAAATGGTATGTGTTAACATTTGTAACCTTATACAATTAGGATAAGTATAATATTTTTGAGTTCTATTGTCTTTTTGAGTGAAAGATGAGTTGAAGGTTGAAACTCTAATTGTCAAGCATAAATATATATATACCTATCTCTTATTCAATGAATAAATTAATTCTTAAACTTTATTAAAGGGATATTAAAACAAAAAAATGAGTTATCCTAATACCTTATGTCTTGTTGAACTGATGATATTTTAAATCAACATATATTGAAGGCTTTGAGGCCCTCAATTTGACAGTTGATTGTGATTGATGACCACAATCACTCCCTAAATATATTTACGTTTTCCCCCAATTATACGTCTCTAATTTCCACCAATGTTCTCCTTATCGAGATCATAATTTGGTGGTGACTTTCTTTTTTACATTTCCCTCTTATTGAGGCTAAATTTTATTAACCTTATTTACGATGTGGGTATTCCACAAAGGTATTTTCTATTTTCAACAATTTATTTTCAAAGAAAAATATCAAATTGCGAGGACACAATTTATTGAAGGAGGGGAGAATGTAACACCCCGAGCTTCCATGATACGCTTCTCATTCAATAATGGAATAGCTTGCATTGTACGCAACTTTGAGTTCTAAAACACCGCGACTAATCAAAGTAGCTGTTATGAATAGTAATAACCACATTTTAAAATTATAGAAATTTTATATTTCAAAATGGACTTCATTTTTGGATTCGGATTATCGAAATTAGCCTATGTTGAATTTTTGGTATTTTTCTGAGAACTTCTAATTTTTTATGAATAGTGAAAAATACTTAAAAAAAACTGTTTTTAATAAAAATAATTTATAGTGATAAATTATACTATTTAGTGGTTTTAAAGTATAATTATAATATATTTTTACCATTTTATCCAACGGTGTTCATTAGAATTAATTTCACTTTGAAATTGGACATAAACAATTGTTAATCTTTTGATATATATTGTTTCTTAAAAACACGCTATTTGTTGTGACGGTGGGATTTAATTATAAAATTAATTAATGAATCTTATATGTATGTAATTTTTTAAAATAGACATCATTTTTGAATTCGGAATATCAATTATAGCATAGGGTGAAATTTTGTCATTGTTCTGAAAAACTTCAATTTTTGATGAATAGTGAAACCACTAAGTGGTAGTTAAATAACTGATTTTTCGTTTAAATGAAATATTACCACTTCTGTGTTTTGATTTTCAAAAATCCGACATTCATGGTTGTCATTAAGAAGTAAAATGTGGTTCAATGAGATTAAAAAAATTTTGGTGAATAGTAACTTTTAAGTTCTTAATCGCGATTAGAGGTAATTAGTGTAGTTTAAGGTAAAAATAATGCTTTAATAATATGAGATGAGCTTGACACATGTCCTACCCTCATTTTATGTGCCATGGCCAACCAATACAATCCATGGGTCAACTTGGGGACCCCATGGAGCCACATTAGTTGGAAAATGTCATAAATACCTTTTTTTAATGTTAAAGTAAAAAATTACACAAACATGAAATGTGTTACTAAAACAATTCTTACATGGGGTTATACAAGTCATATTTTTGACTATAAATAGTAATTTGAAATCTAAAATTATTTCCTACAACATGGTATTTTTTTTATAATTTTTAGACATTAAATAAATTAAATTATTTATGACGTCATTATGATGCAGTGATGACCTCATTATTTAAACGATTTTAATAAAATGAAATGATAATGTACAATACAAGCCATAAACTTGTCCAAATACTATTGGATGGGTATATTTCGAACCCTTATCACCTTAGCCACGAATTATATAAGTGTGGGACCTTTATAATCCGAAAAGCATTGTATAATAATGTAAAATTCCCTTACTTTCCAAGAGTGCCCCTCCTCTCCTCTTATAAAAGGCCCCACCTCTACCACCTCATTCACACTTTCAAGCCATTTGGCTCGGCCAACCTATGCCCAAATACTCTCCTAAATTTCACCACTTACTCCTAGAAGACTCACGTTGGGAAGAACACTTCCCAAGGAAACCTTTGTCTCAAATCAAAAAGAGTTACCCGATTTTGAGGTAATGTCTTCTCTAATGTTAATTTGTTTTATTTTTCTTCTCCAACCCAATAAACTCATTTTATTCATTTCTTTTGTAACAAAACCAGTATACTCAATATTCTAGGATGTTGTTATAAGAATTATTCGAGCTACACTTAAACACACCTACATCTAATTGTTAATGAACATACGGTTTCTATGGATGGCGAATTTCTGCCTCACGAAACGATGATTGTTCAACACTCATAAAACACCTTCAAAGGTGTCCATTAAGATGTCACTATATTTATATATGATATTTAATATGTTTATTTTTTCCTTATGCTTCTGTACTTCTCGTTTATGGCATAATTTATGATTTTCATTATGTTTAAACGCGATAATTTCATTTTAGGAAGTGCGGACTACCGCCCCCTCAAAGTGATGTGAATGGTTAATGCCATATGTGGGATGTATAAAGGATGGAGTAAATGATATTAAATGCTATATTATACTGGAATTATATTATAAATTTATATCATTATGATTTCATTCAACTAAATATGAAATAGAAATGAAAGTAGTGTTCATGCGTACGTACGACTTACCATCTCCATGAACGGTGCATTTCATTTCTTACCTCTAAATGTTATGTAATATTATGAATGAATGTATATACTGGATATATATGATATATATGATAACTACATCATGAATATAATTCTGGATATAACGGATATTTCACCACATGGACAACTTGTAATTATAAGTTGTTAATTATTGACTCAAGTACCAAGGATCGACAAAACGACTGTTATTAACTTAAATAATTACATAATGTTCATAACATTGTAATAAGTGATATAAAAAGGATAATGAAATTGAAAATGGTTCTTAATAAGTTAGATATTAACTCTAGTTTATTATTCAGGAGGTTAAAGAACAGTTGAGTAAAGTCGGACACGAGGTAAGGGAATTTCTTAACCCAATTTCCATTCTTTGGGTTAATCTCCTACATTCAAATTATGTCATGATATTATTATGTCCTATTTTGTATTTTTACGTTATTTATGTGTACCTATAGTTAATACACATAATAGATCAATTTTATTTTAAAAATGATCTTTTTAAAGACTTCATCTCAATCTCCTTTCATTGAGACATATTTGGTTTTATACACAATTTTCTTTTATACGGTGCATAATCCCCTTTGACTTTTACATTTATTCAAAAGGAATATTTTTTATACGAAGCGTTTTACTAAATGAAAAAAAGGGAATTTTTTTCTTTCCGTACATATGCTGCGACAATGACTTCTCCGCCGTCGTGACCATTATTTGAGTTTCGGCTTCCACTACAAGCCAACACTTTTTTTATGAAAAATAAATACAAAGTTTTACCTTTCTTTTATCTTGGTTTTGAAAATGGTTTTGAAAGAGTTTTTATTAATTTAATGTGTTGTATTTAAATCTTGTGATTGAAATGTGGAAATGTTATTTTTCCTTTATGAGTTTTTTATGTGATCTGATTATGTTTTGGTTATGATATGTTTAAACCCATTCATATGAGGAATGCATTGGACTTAGTAAGTGACGGGTGGAGCCCGCTATAGCTCCTCGATGCATCGGTAGGTCTCATGAGACAACTAGATGTGGAATTGGACGAGGCCCTTTCCAAATTTGATTTTTGATTTTGGCCAAGGCCTTAATCATTTTAGACGTCTTGGCCGAGGCGTTGACAAAATGTTTGAGAATATCTGGCATTATGCATTCCATCATTATGAAAGTGGTTATTGATATTGCATGTGATTATTCAACCAGTAGAATATCCATGTGAAGAAGTAAATGGCATTATCTCATTTTACATTTTCCATTTTATGTTGATGTTCATGTTTAAAAGGCTTTTGTTTTAGTTATACATTGACTTAAATATTTATGTTTGTTTATGAAAGCATCTGCAATATTGTTATCCTTACTGAGCATCTGAGCTCACCCATTTCAATGTTTTAATATTTTCCTGGATGAGAAGAAGTATTTTATGAATGACCTGCAGGGATAGTCAGAAGAGGATATGAGTGTGGACTATGAATACTTTTTTATTAGTTTTTCACTTTATGATGTAATGTAGCATTTATGAATGTATCTAGTGATTCCAAGGCTACTAAACTAATTGGTCTTTCGAGACATGATCATTTGTGATCATGCCAATGTTACGAAGTAATGCACCGACTCTGGGTAGCTGGGGTCGGGGCGTTACACACCAGTTCCCGTTCGAGTCTAGCTCAAAGCGGTGTTTTCGGGATTTACCCCTAGGTACATCTGTGCCAGAGACGCCTCTACCTGCTCGTATCCAGACAGGGATGTATTTCTCGGAAAACTCACAAAATCTCTACAATACCAAAATTCTAGGAAGTTATTCTATACTAATCCTCAAAGTTCATTTTAGTTCTACGTGATCTAATCAGTGTTTATCTAAATCTAGCTTCCAAGGATTATAATAAACTTCCTCTGATACCAACTGTAATGCCCCGACCCTAGATACCCAGAGTTGGTGCATTATTACATAACATTGGCATGATCACCAAGGATCAAGTTTTGAAAGACCGATTAGTTTAATATTTTGGGAAACACTAGATATATTCAAAAGTCTTACATTACATCATAAGGTAAAAAACCTAAAACAACATCTTGTCTTTACATCCCCTCATACTATCCTTGCAGGTCATTCATAAATTACTTATTCTCATCCGAGGAAAAATAAAACACTGAAAGGGGTGAGCTCAGATGCTCAGTAAGGATAACAATATAGCAGATGCTTTCGTAGATAAGCATAAACACTTAAAGAAATTTATAACTAAAACCGAAGCCTTTTAAACTTTAACTTCAGCATAATATGGCAAAGTAAAATGAATTAATTCCATTTACTTATTCACATGGATATTCTACTAGTAAAACAATCACATGAAATATCAATAACCACTTTCATAATGATGGAATTCATAATGAAAGACTATCATAACCACATAGCCAAGGCCTTGTGCCAAGACTACAAATATGATTTTGCCAAGGCCTTGTTCCAAGACACTAGTTTGTCTCATGAGACCTACCGATGCATCGAGAAGCAATAGCGGGCTCAAACTGCCACTTATTAAGTCCAATGCATTCCTCATATGAACAGGTTTAAACATGACATAAACATTCGTATTAAAACTAGCATACGGAATGTCAATACTTTAACCACAAACCATGAATGGTATAAAAATAGCACATCCATAGTCAAACATTACTCATTTGATACAATATGGAAGATTTTATTGTATCAAATTAACCTCAATCAAGAATAATGAAGGATATTGACATAGATGAAAATAATCATCAAAACTATTTGAGAGAAATATCCCCCTTTTTCTTGAAATCATTTAAAAGTCACACTATTTTTCAAGAAGTCATTTATAAAAATATTTTTGAATCAATGTGTCCCATACCACATTGAAACATTTAAAAGGAGTTTTAATTTTAAAACCTTAATGTCCATATAAAAAAAATCCTTAAAACAATTTTTAAAACATGGACATTAATGAGCAAGATTTAGAAGAATAAGTCTTTAAAACATTTAGAAATAGTATTTTAGTTAGAGTTTCTAACCAAAAGAGAGACACTTGAATACAAATAATTGAGGTAATAAAAACATTGTAATATCATAAAAATAAAGGAATTCATGATATATTATGTCAAAGTAAATTATATAAAGCACATAATAGTGATTTGGTGTATAACAACAAAGAAGTCTCAATGGAATTTAAATTGAGATGAAATCTCTCAAAAAGTCTGTATCCTTAGATTAAGGATAAGTCAACGACATAATTATGTGTGGAAAATATAAATACACTAAATATGATTGGGTATTTAGTGTAAAAAAAATCAAATAAAATTCACCCATAATCTTGTAAAAACAACACCAATGAATTGGATGTTTAACTCAACAAATGGAGAATGAGTTAAAATTACTCTTATCAAATTCATATCGATGACTTGAGAAATTATAAATGGAGAGATTATCTGTATCAATATTATATCCATAGGAAGGGGAGTGGAAATTATGACATAATAAAATGAATAGTGATTCCACACATAATCTTGGAGTAATATAATCAATGAAATATGCGTAAAGCCAAATGAGTGGAAATTGAAATTTCAAATTCTCTAATCAATTAGGTAACTTATGAAACATACACCCATGAAAGAAGGATCATACCATGATGATGTAAATATCCATAAATTAAATTATATTACACAATAAATACAATCATTTGTAGTACACACACCACATGAAATAAATTAGTGGGGATCAATGGAATTCTTACGGAATTAAAAGTGAGATAAGAAACCCCTTACATTGTACTTTTTCCTTGGGCGATGGTAGGTTAAACTCCATTATAATGGAGAAATAATTTTTATTTAATTATAAAAGAATAATTTACATTAATATGATATCATATATGATCTTTTAACATTGATTTGTTAATAATATCTTAGTATTATCGTCATTTTGGGTCTTAACTTACTCATTTCCCTTTATATTCATTGTTACGTAAGCCGTGTTTTTTATGGATAGGTTGTATATTATTCATATCCAGAATTATATCAAGTCTTGAAACATTATTTTTAAATCATCGAAAGATAATTATACTTGAATGGATATGATGGAGAATGAATCTCATCGCTTTCGTGGAGACGGTAGTCCGTATGTACGCATGAGCAACAATATCATTCTTTTGATGTTAAAATAATATATAATTGGATGGTATATCATATATAAAGAATAATTATCACGTTATATTTACTATTTACATGAATTACACTTGATTATTATACCCATCCAAATAATAAGTTATTGAATAACTATTACACCACGACGTGGAGACGGTAAGCCGTACGTACACACGTATGGTGACATTTCATTTGAAGGATGGATAGAATACTGAATATGGTTTTACTATATTTATAATAACATCATAGTATATATAAGATACTGGAGTTATTATTTTAGAATGAATGTCACGATCCGTCCTCGGGGCCCATGTCGTGACTACCCCAAGCCCGCCTTCTAAAGGCCAGGGGCTGGCGACTAGCACCAAGTCGTAAATCCTTGTATAAAGGGAAGGCATTTCCATTGTAAAGTAAACAAGCACCACAGAGTAAGCAAGCGGAAGAGGTAAACACTAAGTAAAAACAGAGTACAACTGTAAGTGCGGAAAGTAAGTGGGCCAGTATACAAACCCATACTGAAAGTAAAGTACAACTCGAAAGGGAAAACCAAAACGGTAAAGTAAAAGCCACTACACCGAGCTGTCCACTAGAAATCCCACCTGAAGGGTGGGTACAGATAGCTCCACTACTCCTCGGGTGCCACCGTCCGCTCCTACTACGTCTCGCCCAGTGTTCCACCTCCAGGTACCGTCCTGCTCTGCAAGCCTCAACCACGATCAACGATGTCCATCGTCTGCAACCAACACAACGTAGTGCGGGTATAGCCCGTGCACGGGTAAGTATAATCTACTCAGTAGGGACCCCGAGACCCCTGAAGGTCTCCCAAAATCCACAAAGGATAAACCAAAAAGGAAAGAAACAATCACGATGTAACAACCGACACTGCTTAGGTATATGCCCACACATATACCTAAGTCATAAATTCCATTACACTACAACCTCTGAGCCCAAGTATAACCCAGTCCACACAGGAAAGTATATGTATTCCACACAGGAAAACAAAACGTAATCCACACTGGATAGCACAACACAAACCACATAAGAAGGAAAACAAGATTTCAGCTCACACATGAATACTTCTTCATAAAGTAAGAGAGATGATCAGATGTAATCACTGATTCATCTTCTAGGACCCAGGTAGGATTCAAGCACTGTAGTCATCGTCGTCGAACCCATAGAGGATTCCGGAACAATTGTCTTCATCGTCGGACCCACATAGGATTCCAGTACGACAGTCTTCATCGTCGAACCCACATAGGATTCAAGTACGAAAGTCTTCATCGTCGAACCCACATTGGATTCCAGTACGACAGTCTTCAACGTCGAACTCACATAGGATTCCAGTACGACAGTCTTCATCACAGTCACAGTAGCAGTCGCAGCCAGCACTAGGGTTTCCGCACACAACAAGCTCGTTCGGGAGGGTCCGCTCCACGAGTCGAGAGGCTGATATATCAATTGACACATAGTCCAGAGTTGATGTATCCAAAAGTTCCGTATCGCCAACAAGAACTCAACGTCGTAGAAGGCATGTCAATCGGACGCCCGGTATGGAAGTTATTGGCTTTTTCGTCCCAGGGGCCCGGATGGTTTTTAAGGCAAAACCAACCCGGTCGTACTCCACCTGCGTCCAAACCTCAGGTGGAGTATGCCAAAAAATCCGTCTCACTAAGAGGAAACCTACAAAGTCAGCGGCACATCAATCGGACGTCCGTAGCTCAAGATATGAGTGTTTCCGCTCCGAGGGCCAGGTTGGATTCATGTACGAACCAACCCGGCCGAACTCAAAGTATTATGAAACCTTGAGTGTGATATATCGAAACGACCGTCTCGTTCCAAGGATTGTGTTGCTGCTGACGGTGGATCGTTCATAGTTCTGTAGCCCGAGTTATGGGAAAATGAACCCAAACGGTCCGAAAATGGGGGTTTCGGGCCCAGACCGACCCGGCCCGCGACCCCCCGGTCGGCCCGAACCGGGTCGACCCGCCCCAGGTCCGGGTCGGGCCAGCCCGGCGCGGTCCGGCCCGAACGGCGTGGCCTGGGCCGGTGACCCGCACGCTGGGCGCGCGATCGGTGCTCGGCCAAAATGGTCGAGCTGTTTGTCGGCTCGCACGAGGGGGGGGGGGGGGGCGCTATCCCTCCCATTTCATGAAACAGTGGCCTCTTAATTGGGGCCGCTTTGATCTATCCGGGGGAATTTATTTCCCACGGCTCCTCCCTTTCGGGCCGGACCGACCTGGCCAGCCAGTTCCTGCTCAACTGGACCGGCGGTGGCCGGTCCCCTCCCAGCTCTGACACCGGTGGCCCGGCTCAGCCGCCGGTCACCTTGCCCCGCAGCGGCCCGGAACTAGCTGCGGCCCTTGTCGTCCGGCGCGGTGCGACGGCACCGCGCCCCTCCGTCGTGGCCCTTTTCCGGCCGCGGCGCGACGACGCCACACATATCCTTCCGCATGAATGCGTGTGGTGCGACGGCACCACGCTTTTCCGTACCATCCACAAAGGAACCAACATGAAAATAAGGAGGAGGGTCGACCGTGTTTGTGCGGTCCGACCCCCTCGCGTTATTTGATAACAATTGGTTTTAAACCACGATGATCATCAAGTTGGTATTCACGAAAAATAAATAAATAAATCCCTGACCTCGGTTTCAAGAACGGTGTACGAAAATCGAGCTGCGGAAGACGAGCGTCGCAGAGGTCGGGCGTCACGGAAAACGGACGTCGATTCCATTGACGTCGAGGTGCGTTCGAAGAGGAGACGTAGTTGGAAGAAGACGCCGCGTTCTTCGGCGAAGATGTTCCTCGTTGAAGAATGGTGTTCTTCGTCGGAGTCCGAGATGTTCTTCACGTTCTTCGTCGAGGTTGAAGAAGAAGAAGACTTCACGCTTCCCAATCCTCTCAAGGTGGCAAAAACTCTAAAAATAATAAAATAAGACCAAGTCTTAATTTATTAACACAACCTAAGCATTTGAATTTCAAGAGTTTGAAATTAAATAACTCACCTTATTATTTATAACAAGTTGACAAAAATTAATGAAAGTGAGTTAATGGGGAGTTAGGAAAGTGATGGGTTAAGAGGAGTTAGGAAAGTGAGGGGTTGGGCTCGTGTGGGTCCCACCCTACCTTATCCTCTGAAGGTTGGTTATCACAAGTGGGTCCCACCCCCAACATCCTTACTTAGGATAAAACTACCAAGTGGGAAATATAAAAATTTTTAAATTTTTATTTTCAACTACCACAAAAACTAATAACTCCCCTCGTGTAAACGCAACTCCGAAACATGAGTTCCTAAGCAATTACCGGTGATGCGGTTCCATCGGGGACCTCAGAATTCGATTCCGGGCACCGGTTCAAATGTTAGAAATTCCCGCTCATTCATTCACTGAACGTAACCGAGCTAAACATCAGATATAAATTCCGGGCACACCGGGCCTCAGAATCATGTGCTGTCTGAAACCGCGTTCTTGTAAAATTACAAAGAAAATTAAGAAAAACTTTCCCTTGAATTTTACGGGTCTTTACATTACTCCCACCTCAGGGATTTACGTCCCCATAAAGATACATCATAACTAGGGAAAAAAGAGGTTACTGAGCACGCATTTGAGCCTCCCTCTCCCAAGTGCTCTCCTAGAGGTTCTCGTGCTGCCATCTGATGCGCACTAGTGGAATCGACCATCCACGTAGGACCCGCTCATGTCGATCCTCGATCTCCACCGGGACCTCCGAAAAAGTCGCCCCATCATTGAAGTCAAGCTCCCCATGGTCAATGATATGCATCGGGTCATGCACCCCATGAAAATGAGGTGGTAGAGACGGATGGTAAGCCACCTCTCTAATCCTGCTGAGGATCTGGAACGGTCCGATGAAGCGTGGAGACATCTTGCCGCCTCGGACAAATCTTCGTAATCCAGGTAGTGGTGAGACACGCAAGAAGACGTGGTCGCCATCCTCGAACTCTAGTGGCCTCCGCCTCTTGTCAGCATAAGACTTCTTCCAGCTGTGAGCTATCCTCATCCGCTCCTGGATGATCTGCTCCCTGAGCTCCACGATCGTAGGTCTCGGCTGCCTGAAGCTGAGGTCTCTCATGTCCACCTGTTCCCTGCGGTCGGGTTGGTCTCCCAAGTGGTGGTGGTGGTAAGCCCTCAAAGCGTCGTCCACCACCCGCTGCTCGGCCAGCTCCTCTTCCACTCCCACCTGCTCCCTGCAGACCTTCATGGTCGAACCATTGCCTGGGAGATCCCTCTACCGCCTGTTGTTCATCAACAGGACAAGTCGGGCAGTCTTGAGCCATGTGACTTTGCCCGCCGCATGCGTAGCATTGCCCACTCCTCGAGTAGCTGGATATCCTTCATGTGCCCCGCACATCTGAACCATCACCCTGAGATTGCCCATCTGAAGACCTGTCCCGCTTGGACCTCTACGTCACCTGTCAACTGCCAGCTACAGAAGTCTCCACTACGGGTCGTCCTGCGGAGGGTCCTGCCGCTGGTGCCTGCTCGGCGAGGAAACTCTCCACTAAAAGGTCTCTCTCCAACACCTCTGCCTGCGTCGGAATGTTGAAGGAGATCAACGAGGCCCTGATCTCATGCCTCAGTCCCTGCTCGATGGTCCGGGCCTGGACGAACAGATCCCGTACCATATCCGTGCAGTAGCGAAAGAGATCAATAAATATCGCCGAGTACTGAGCGACCGTCATGTTGCCCTGCCGCAACTGAAGAAGTTCTTGAATGCGCACCGCACGGAGGGTGGCTGGGACGAACTCCAAGTGGAAGAGGCTCTCATAGTCCGTCCAAAGTATAGATGACTCATCGTGAACCTGGAGCATCATGCTCCACCATCAGCCCGCTGCTGCGTGCAGTAGGCTCGCAGCGAGGATCACCATGAGGTCTGCTGGGGTCCTCACTGGCCTGAAAACTCATACGACTGCCTCCAGCCAGTCCTCGGCTGCCTTGGGGTCCGTCTCCCCGCGGAACCTAGGCGGTCACTGGCGCTGGAACTCATGAAGTGCCCTGAGGCGACGTGCATCGTCCGCGGCTGGTGCTAGAAGAATCGGTGGATCGGCGGGTAGAGATACCGCCGGTGGCACTGCTGACAAAGGGCCCTGCACCGAGGCCTCGTCGCTCGGTGGGATGTCGTCATGCTCAACTCTCGGAACCCTAGCTAGCTGCCATCGTGGGGCCATCCTGAAAAGGAAACAGGTGCACCAAGGTCAAAACAGTATACCTGGTGAGCTGATACAAAGTAATCACAATGAAAACATGAACACACATGCTATCAATGTTTTCGTGCATTAAGCCGAAAATCAGAAGTCAGGCTCCTGGTGTATGGATACGTCAGCCTCCACACCAACACTGGACTCCCTGGACTGATAACCACACTCAATATGCTAAACACTATTTCTTTACATAGAAAAGATTAGAGTTCGCGGTAGAACCTAACTCCTCTGATACCAATTTGTCACGACCTGTCCTCGGGGCCCGTGTTGTGACTACCCCAAGCCCGCCTTCCAAAGGCCAGGGGCTGGCGACTAGTACCAAGGCATAAATCCCGGTATAAAGGGAAGGCATTGCCTTTGTAATGTATACAAGCACCACAGAGTAAGGAATCGGAAGAGGTAAACACTAAGTAAAAACAGAGTACAACTGTAAGTGCAGAAAGTAAGTGGGTAAATATACAAACCCAAACTGAAAGTAAAGTACAACTCGAAAGGGAAAACAACAACTGTAAAGTAAAAGCCGGTACACCGAGCTGTCCACTGGAAATACCACCTGAAGGGTGGGTACAGATAGCTCCACTTCTTCTCGGGTCCCACCGTCCGCTCTGAGTACGTCTCTCCCAATCGTCCACCTCCAGGTACCGTCCTCCTCTGCAAGCCTCAACCACGATCAACGCTGTCTGTCATCTGCAACCAACACAACGTAGTGCGGGCATAGCCCGTGCAGGGGTGAGTATAATCTACTCAGTAGGGACCCCAAGACCCCTGAAGGTCTCCCAAAATCCACAAAGGAAAGATACAATCATGAAGTAACAACCAACACTGCTTAGGTATATGCCCATATATATACCTAAGTCATCAATTCCAATACGCTTCAACCTCCGAGCCCAAGTATAACCCAATCCACATAGGAAAGTATATGTATTCCACACAGGAAAACAAAACGTAATCCACACAAGATAGCACAACACAAACCAAACAGGAAGGCAAACAGGATTTCAGCTCACACATGAATACTTCTTCGTAATGTAAGAGATATGATCAGATGTAATCACTGATTCATCTTCTAGGACCCAGGTAGGATTCAAGCACTGTAGTCATCGTCGTTGAACCCACAGAGGATTTCGGAACAATTGTCTTCATTGTCGAACCCACATAGGATTCCAATTCGACAATCTTCATCGACGAACCCACATAGGATTTTAGTACGAAAGTCTTCATCGTCGAACCCACATAAGATTCCAGTACGACAGTCTTCATCGTCGAACCCAGATAGGATTCCAGTACGACAGTCTTCATCATAGTCACAGTAGTAGTCGCAGCCAGTACTAGGGTTTCCGCACACAACAATCTTGTTCGGGAGGGTCCACTCCACGAGCCGAGAGGCTAGTACATCAACTGACACATAGTCCAGAGTTGATGTATCCAAAAGTTCTGTATCACCAACAGGAACTCAACGTCGCAGACGGTGCGTCAATCGGTCGCCCGGTCTGGAAGTTATTGGCTTTTTCGTCCTAGGGGCCCGATTGGTTTTTATGGCCAAATCAACCCCGGCGTACTCCACCTACATCCAATCCTCGGGCGGAGTATGCCCAAAGATCCGTCTCACTAAGAGGAAACCTACAAAGTCGACGACACTTCAATCGGACGTCCGTAGCTCAAGATATGAGTGTTTCTGCTCCGAGGGCCCGGTTGGTTTCGTTTACGAACCAACCTGGCTGAACACAAAGTATTCCGAAACCTTGAGTGCGATATATCAAAACGTCCGTCTCGTTCCAAGGATCGTGTCGCCACTGACGGTGCTTTGTTCTGAGGTCCGTAGCCCGAGTTATGGGCAAATGAACCCAAGTGGTCCGAAAACGGGGGTTTCGGGGCCGGACCAACCCGGCCCGAGACCCCCCGGTCGGCCCGAACCGGGTCGACCCGCCCCGGGTCAGGGTCGGACCATCCCGGCGCGGCCCGGCCCGGCAGCCCGGTTCGGCGGCCAGCGCGCTGGGCGCGCGGTCGGTGCTCGGCCAAAATGGCCGAGCCGTTTGTCGGCTCGCACAGGGGGGCGTTGACCCTCCCGTTTCATGAAACCGTGACCCCTTAATTGGGGCTGATTTGATCCGGTCGGGAGAATTTATTTCCCCCGGCTCCTCCCTTTCCGGCTAGCACGACCTGGCCGGCCAGTTCCTGCTCAACGGGACCGGCTGTTGCCGGTCCCCTTCCAGCTCCGACACCGGCGGCCCGGCTCGGCCGCCGGTCACCTAGCTCCGCAGCGGCCCGGAACCGGCAGCGGCCCTTGTCGTCTTCCGCGGTGCGACGGCACCGCACCCCTCCGCCGCGGCCCCGATCCAGCCGCAACGTCTCCGGTTCACTTCGACGCGGCGCGACAGCGTCGCGTCCTTGAACTTATTTCCACGACGCAGCGCGACGACCCCGCGCGACGACCCCGCGCATATCCTTCCGCATGAATGCGCGTGGTGCGACGACACCACGTATTTCCGTACCAACCACAAAGGAACCAATACGAAAACAAAGAGGAGAGTCGGCCATGTTTGTGCGGTCTGACCCCCTCCCGATATTCGATAACAATTTGTTTTAAACCACGAAGATCATCAAGTTGGTATTCACGAATAAATAAATAAATAAAACCCCTACCTCAGTTTCAAGAACGGTGTATGAAAATCGAGCCGCAGAAGACGAGCGTCGCGGAGGTCGGGCGTCGCGGAAAACGGACGTCGATTCCATTGTCATCGAGGTGCGTTCGAAGAGGAGAGGTCGTTGGAAGAAGATGTCACGTTCTTCGGCCAAGATGTTCCTTGTTGAAGAACGGTGTTCTTCGTCGGAGTCCGAGATGTTCTTCACGTTCTTCGTCGAGGTTGAAGAAGAAGAAGACATCACGCTTCCCTACCCTCTCAAGGTGGGAAAAACTCTAACAATAATAAAATAAGACCAAGTCTTAATTTATTAACACAACCTAAGCATTTGAGTTTCAAGAGTTTGAAATTATAAAACTCACCTTATTAATTATAACAAGTTGTAAAAAATTAATGAATGTGAGTTAATGGTGAGTTAGGAAAGTGAAGGGTTAATAGGAGTTAGGAAAGTGAGGGGTTGGGCTTGTGTAAATCCCACCCTACCGTATCCTCTAAAGGTTGGTTATCACAAGTGGGTCCCACCCCCAACATCCTTACTTAGGATAAAACTACAAAGTGGGAAAAATAAAAATTGTTAATTTTTTATTTTCAACTACCACAGAAATTAATAACTCTCCTCGTGTAAACACAACTCCGAAACAGGAGTTTCTAACCAATTACCGGCGATGCGGTTCCATCGGTGCCCTCAGAATTCGATTCCGGGCACCGGTTCAAAAGTTAGAAATTCCCGCTTATTCGTTCACTGAACGTACCCGAGCTAAACTTCTGATAGAAATTCCGGGCACACCGGGCCTCGGAATCAAGTGCCGTCTGAAACCGCGTTCTTGTAAAATTCCAAAGAAAATTAATAAAAAATTTCCCTTGAATTTTACAGGTCTTTACAATGAAAATAACAAAGAAAGAAAAACTGTAAGAAGAAAGGAACTTGAAAGAGGGTGGTGAAAACATTACCTCTTCTTCGGGTTCTTCCTTTTGATTTTATCAAAAGGACTCCTTAGGTTGGCTTTCTGACTAAATTAATTCCTCTAGGATGAAGTGAGGTAAGTTGATAGAGTATTTGGGTAGGGGTTGGCCAAACCAAAAGTCTTTGACGGTGTGATGTAATGATAAGAAGGAGTGCTCTTTTATAAGAGGGGTGAGGGGAACCTTTGGAAAAGCTAGAAATATTATTTTATAATAAATTATTATTCGGTTTCTAATGGGTAAAAAGTCTATTATTAAAATTTTAAGGTGTTGATGGGTCTAAAACCACTCAACCAATAGAATTTAGACTGGTTTGGGTCATTATATTAACCATATATTTTTGTTTTAACTCTTATTTAATTAGTTTAACACTTACCATGCCACTTTGTATTTTTATATTATATAGCTAATAAACATACTATATACATCCAAGAGACGCCCAAGTGGTCTATTAAGGACACAAATATCATGATATAAGTGTCTTGGACGAACCATATATTTTTAGGAATTTAATATCAATTAATAATATAATATTTGTTTTAAAAACTCTTTTATGTCAATTTTGACTCTATTCAAAAATTGATTTTTGTAAAAATCATAATAGAATTATTACTTCTAAAAAAGTTATTTACATATATCCTAACATGTCATATTATCCTAGAAAATTAGCGTAATTCATAAAAAGTCTCATATTATTTTTATTTGGGTATTTATAATATCAATTATCTTAATTTTTCACTATTATGGTAATTACTACAGCATCATTGTGTCATAAATAAACAAAATTATTTAATGTATAAAAATTATAAATAAAATCTCATTACGTAGGAAATCGTTTTCTCTTTCTAATGAATATTTATAGTCTAAAATCCAACATATATAACATTATGTGAAAATTGTTGTTCTAATAGATATATGCTTATGTCATTTTTGTAATTTCTTTAACTTAATTAATATAAAGTGTCATTATCACTTACAAGTGGATCCATGGGGTCCCAAAATAGACCCAAATATATCAATGGTCGGCCATGAATCAAAAAATAGGGTTAACACAAGTTTTAGGGTAATTTAATATTATTATAATATTATTTATTTACCCTTATTTACCGGATTTACCCTTTAACCATGGAAAATAAAATATTTACCGAAATAATTATTCAAAATGTCTAAAAATAAAAGTTACCTATTTACAAAATTTGGACATCCTGATTCAAAATATGGAATCCATTGTTCCAAATTCAATACACGGAAATGGCAGAAATTAATTTAAAATTAATTCCTGTTGTTAAAACAAAAAGCGTGTTTTTAAGAAATAATAACTATCAAAAGATTGACAGTTGTTTATGTTAGATTTAAATGTGAAATTATGTTCAATGAACCAAATTGTATTACATGGTAAAAATATATTTTAAATATAATTTAAAACCAGTCAAATTCATAATTTATTACTATGAATTATTTCGATTAAAAAAGTTGTTTTTAATTAAAATTTAGTAATTTTCACTATTCATCAAAATATAAAAGTTATCCGAAAAGTACCAAACTTTTACCCTAGGCTAATTTAGTTATTCCAAATCCAAAAATGAAGTCTATTTTGTCAAATTTATAACATAAATGTTGCATTTATTAATTTAAAATTGATTCCCGCTTTCGAAACCAAAAGGTGAGTTTTTAAGAAATAATAACTATCAAAAGTTTGACACTTGTTTATGTCCAATTTCAAGGTGAAATTACTTAAAATGACCATCATTGGATTAAATACTAAAAATATAATCTATTTATACTTACAAACCGTTAAAATGTATAACATAACAATATAAATTATTTTTATTAAAAAAGTTGTTTTCAGTTAAAATATAGTATTTTTCACTATTCACCCAAATATGAAAGTTATCAGAAAGACACCAAAACATTATTGATACTAAATTCTTATGTCCCGATTCTACAGAAGAATTTCATTTTGTCAAATTGAATATATAAAAGTTTCAAATATTGGTTTTAAAAAAGATTCGCCATTAAAAGGCGGTAAAATTTCATTTTTTGAAAAATACTTCTTTTATCTGAAAAATGAATTTGTTCACAAATCATGTCTTAGAAACTCATAATATGGATTAAAATTATAAGGATAATATAATATTTAAAATTCAGTTAATACTATTCATAACCTCTTTTGAACGGCTAGTTTGGTAAGTCGTGGTGTACTTGAACTCAGTGTTGCGTACAACACACGCTATTGTATTATTCAAAGAGAAGTGTACCATGGAAGATTGGGTTGTTTCATTAAAGGGAAAATATAATGTGGAAAAATTAACATTGTTTTTAAATTATAAGATATAACACATAAAAATGAAACATGAATGGAATGAGAAGTAGATATTTCCCTAATATTGAAGAGTTATTCCAAAAAAATTACGAATAAACCGTGGGGCATGATGACATGTTGGGGGGGGGACTCCATTGGTGGGAAATTATCCATAAATCCATGGATGATATTTTTAAAGTGAAGGGTAATTGTGAAATGGGTGGGTATTTTATGAAACAATGAAAAAATTGATTAATAATTTCCAAATATAGGTCATGGAAATATTGGTTGTCGAAAATTCAAAACCATTAGATTAACCATTGTCTTCTTCTCATGGTTTTAGACATTTGAGTGAAATATTATGATATTTTAAACTACAAAAAAAAAAGAATCCATTTTTAATACTTATTTGTCCAAGGAAAGGTTTATTTTCTATGAATTAATGTTTTGAAAAAATAATTTTCCATTTTTGATGTTGGAACTTCACTTTTAGGATGGGAAATTAATAAAAATTTATTAATATAAATAATTTCAATAAAATAAAACATGGTGTGTATAAAATATTTATTAATTAATTATTATATCATTATGACAAAAATATGATGTCATAAATCAAACTGAACCCCAAAAATGTTTTTTTACTATTCATGAATAAATAAAATATATTTGAAAATTTTGATAAATTCACCCTAACCTAATTTAGACATAATAGTTTCAAATATAATGTTTATTTATTCATAAATATCATATAAATAAGATAATTTTATCTTTTAAATAAATAAATCCTTATTTATTTTAAAATATCATTTTTTATGTAATAGTCAAATTTATGACACTTATAAAAAAATTCAAATGCAATTAGAAAATGATTATTTTTCATTTAAATTTAGATAAATTTTTTTAAAAAAAAAATAATAAAAAATTTATTAATCATAATACCATATTTTATTATAAAATAGTATATATTTTCTATAAAAATGTTATTATATTTTATTTTTATCCAAAACAATTTATCAAATTCCTCAAAATTAAAAAAAACATTTCAATAAAAGAAATTATTAATGGCAATGTATGGAATAATGATTTTAGTTATAAAAATGAAATTACACATTATGTAACTAATTATTGGAAACATGACCACTTATTACACATGCACACACCCTAAGGATAATGATTTTAGTGGTGGTAGTTTAATGGGGTGGATCCTCTAACATGCAATGTGGGGTAATCTCCTCTATCCTAAAATTATCTTACTAAAAATATCATTTAAGATTAACTTGTTAAATATTTTATTGGCCATGGTCATGATTAAACAACCGTGATGCGACCTCCCTCCCATGTTTTCACAAATGGACTTCAATTGGTTTAACTCTACTAGTTGAGGAAATCATATCTCCTTTATGAATCAATTATACTATATCTTTACTACATATAAATGCTATTTATGATGGTAAAATTATCACCCATGTGTATAATTTCCAATTTAAATTTTCCCAATGGTTATATAAACCAATTGTCATATTAATAAATAGTAATATTGAGCAATAGTCATTTTTTACTAACATTCAAATAATGGTCAAATCTCAATGATCACATTTCAATTTATAACCTATAAATACCAATTAATTCGTGCACTAAGTATTCACTAAAATTCC
This sequence comes from Viscum album, assembly GCA_963277665.1. Taxonomy (NCBI): domain Eukaryota; kingdom Viridiplantae; phylum Streptophyta; class Magnoliopsida; order Santalales; family Viscaceae; genus Viscum; species Viscum album. The sequence goes on from OY728137.1 coordinate 1,668,755,389, forward strand.
TATTATGGTTAGATTTTCATTTGATAATATATTTATTGGTATACTAGTATTTTGTTTCATTTTTATATATTTTTTCAAGGGAGCGATGATTCTAATTGATTGGGGTGATCCGTATTTTCTCATTATAATTATTATATTTTATATTTTTTGACCAATTATAATGTTTAAAATTTTATTAAGATCCATAGATAACTAATTTAATTGTCATAATTAATGAGATAATGTTTTTTTGGTTCATACATATTTTGTACCTGTATAAAATAATCTAATATAATAAAAATTTTCTCAGTAAACAAATATAATTTAGAAAATTATTTTTCATTACATTATCCATAACTTGAACATCTAATACCACTCTCTCATGACCCCTCCCACCAATGATTACCCCTCTTGGGATGAAAATTATGGATGTGAGATGGTGACTACCCAATTCACTTCTAGTATGCCCCAGGTTAAAGACATGAACTGAATGTATAATAAGCATACATATGAAAGGAATTAACCTCTAAGGGAATATGAATAAGAGAGAGAAAATAAGGATACACCATCTAAAAACTACTCAGAAAAATTTATAAATAAAACACATGTGAAACATTCAACTTTCGTATAGATGTAAACATCTAGTAGTGAATCAAAATGTATCAAAGGGTAAACCTGATAGTGAGCATTAAACATAACCGAATCCTACAAAAAAAATGAGCTAGTAATATCCATCCTGATATCTAACCAACATTGGCTGAACTGAAAAACAATTTATATATAAGTAGGGTGAGAATAATCATATACTCAATAGAATCATCCCTAGGGCCTAATGTGAAAAAGATAATGAAATCATTCTAATTCACAATGAAAAACCCTGAAACAATCTCATAACATAAATAAGCATACTATTTATTGAGCCTCACTATGGATAACACCCACCACATATTTCATACTAGATCGAATATAATATAATAATCAAATGAAAATGATAACATGTTCTTTCTTACCCACAAGATTTTCACATGTCTATATATAGTCACCATATTGTTTTTGGGATCCACTATATTTAGTATGACATGCATCATACATCTGTAATTATACCTCAATCCACTACAATCCATACAATGTGTGAGTAACTCATGATTTCATATGCTATAAAAAGCTTACATATAATAATACATTCTATACAATATCTGGTAATACATGTGTTTGAAATAACCACAAGACACTACATCCCTTTACTAACATATATAGGGAATCCATCTCTCATTCATACCTGGACAAGTAACTACCAAGAGAAGATATCACGGCCATAGGAGGTATTCAAACATCAATTCTCCCATGGTTATGTTGGATAAAACACCCTTCAAGAATCCATAGGGTGTTAGTCACCCTCCTTATCATTGGTGGTGTAGTGTAATAAATCACAAAATATACATGATATAATATAACTCTTTACCACACTATGGGCATATCCTATTCTTAGATTCAACTATCGATAATGTCTCTTGACCTTTTGAATTCCACTACAAAGACTAGTTATCCTATAATCACACATGTATTTTAAAATAGATACATTAATTACTTCATTAATTTTTTTTCATATAATTTCATTAATTAATTAATTATAAATTAATTAAAATTAACATTATTCCATATTATATTAAATTTATTACTAGTTTAATTTTTATTCCCTCTGATCATAATACAATCTAATTCAAGGGTTTATCAAGATTAACAAATTTTCATCATTTTCATTCAGTCAAAACCAAAACCATTGGTTAATACTTTTTTATTCATTATTAACATCATTAAATATTTTATATACTCTTCGGAAACCATCATCAGCTACAATAAAAGGGAAACATGAAACCAAGAACATCCAATTACCATATTTAGTGAGGAATGCAATATAGTTAAAATAAGAAAATCATTCATCATCCACTAAAATGATTCATAAGTGATCATCCCAAGTCTCAGCAATGCATCAATAAGTAATCATATGTTGAACATATTCCAAAATCAATTGTTCCATCCATAACACCTATATTTATATCATGATGTATATCTCTATCATATTCATTAATTGATGCCACATCCTATGGGCCTCACTAACCCATATCACAACATCAATCCTTTTCTCCTCCATCCTAGGCTCATATTATATCTAGGAACCCCCAACCCATATCAAATCACATAGAAAATAACCCATAAACATCACATCACATGAATTATTAATAAATATTAAATATGTAAATAAATGCCCTAAAATAACTAATTTATCATTCACAAAATAACAACCACTCACAGGTCCAAACTCGAAGCACTCGACCATCTCAATAATATGAGAAACACAATCCCTCAAAATTATCATTATTCGTACAATAGTTTATTATTAAATATTGAATTTAATATATTTATTGATCAATATTTCCAACTTTGGTACTCATAAAGAATCAATCTATGTCATTCTATCAAATATTTAAAAAGACCTCACGAATTTAAACTAGTTTTATAAATATATCATAAGTATCATTCTATATTAAGTAGCCTTTTATTTTTATAATAAAGAATAATTATCATGATTCCCATTATTTATCAATTTTGTTATCACATGGATGTTACCATTTAATTAAACATACATACACACAGCAATTTTATTTTCATCAATTTATAAGAAACATTGTATTCAAACATTGGTCTTTTTTAATTATTCCTTGGAAAATTATTTATCAATTATTTCGGTATTTATGATTGTTTATAATTTGATCATTTTACTCAACGAATATGAACATCCTAGAATAGAGTATCATAGATATCACACTATAAATAAAATAAAGAGGAAAACCTCAATCATGGTATATTTCACATCAACATGTGATTTCTACAACCCATTTCATAATTAATTTGGTTCATTAATTTTGAGGATAAATTAATTTTCATCCGAAGGGTAAAACAAAGTAATCATTATGATTACATGTAAATTAAATAATAGAATCAATGAATCCCCTAACTCAATGGTGAATATTTTCATTGTATGAGAATGGAATAACATTGGGTATAACAATAAATTATCCCTCAAGGATCTCCATCCCTCCAAGGACATATTGAGATATGTTCACCAAAAAACCAAGAAAAATTCATTTAGGAATATGTATATGAACTACCATTTCATGGAATGAAGAAATAGGAGAAACCATGTCAAAACACTATAAGAAAATAGGTAGAAAATTCCTTATGTCACCATGGATTAACTATATGAACATGTGGATTGATCCCCGTAAAAGGTATCCGAAAACACCATAGGATAACACTAATAGCTAATAGAAATTGAGAGGATATCATAGGTTTTTAGAAATACACAAGGAATTGCATCCACTATATTCACAATTCGTAGGGAATTTATATGTTATGAAACCACATTTCCTATCGTGTAAACAAAGTGCATCATATCATTCCAAAAATGCATCTATTAAAGTAATTGAATCGTAAAAATTTACTCATACTGTAACACCTTGTGGATTTTCCAATCAAGTCGTGAACTATGAATACATGACGTTAAACATTTACACACCATTTATTCCCCCTATTTCAATATTTTTGTGGCTAAACCTCTCTTGACACACTCCAATCCTCTCTCTATAAGCATTTTATTTGGAAAAATTTAATCGGATGGATTATATAGATCTGGTTCATTATAGTGATGGAAAATGAATAATATTGTTTCATGAGTCGGTAGTCCACCATACAAATTAATGATGATTTAGTATCCCATTTTATGAATGTGTAAACAATTTTAAGTAGCAAACATGACTAAAAAACATCTCATTTTATGAAATATTTTGAGTTTACTATATCAGCATGGTCTACATACAATAACAGGTGGTTGAAGAAGAAATAAAATAAAAACACACACTAATGAAGATTACCTCTTTTCCGGTATCCTACATAAGTTTTTACCAAAATCATTACCACGATGAATTCATCGCCAAATTAAGGCTTATAGTTTGACATTATAGAATTAAGGAAATTATTTTTTTTGGTATATCCCCAAAAATGGGGTTTTAGGTTTTAATAAAAGAGGAGAAGGTGTGGAAATTTATAATTGAGTGTAGTGGAACAGATGTAATTTTTTTAAAATAAAAATATTTACCCACATATTTTACATTTCGCAAGGCTCCATAATGGTTAATTATAGAATATAGAATATTAAAGTTGAAATATGATCATAAAATGGGTTTTGGATAAGTTTCTTTCATTTTAAATCAGATAATTTTAGTTAAATCCACCGGTAAACTTATTCTTACCATAACTATGAAAAGAAATGTTCAATATTTTTACTATTAATTATGGTAAAAATTTAAATTCAACTTCCATCCACATAAGTGGAAAATATTAATTTGGAATAAAAACTATCGTAGTGATGATAAAGCGGTTTGCTAAAGAAAAAATATCTAAATGTTTAAAATGTTTTAATATCATAATAAAATATTTAAATTATTATAATGACCTAAATGTAATTAATATATATATATATATATAATTGAACAAATTAATATTCAAACAAATTTTAATACAAAAAAAACATTATAAATTTTTTAAACGAAAAGGACATTTTCAATAAAAACTAGTTGTATTTAGTATTAATAAAAAGTATAATATTCACCAAAAATAACAAAAATTAACCTTAATATTATTCTAAAATTACTCTATTTATTTTACAAAATTTTTAATATATAATTTTCAAATACTTGTACAAATGGTGAAGAAACAATTTTTCAGAAGATTTATATTTTTAATAGTGAAACTGGGTATATTAATATTACTTCTATAGAAAACAAATTATATGGATGATAAATATTTTATTATTTATTTAATATGTATATTTAATTAAAATCATTTACCAAAAGTGATTAATTTATTTATTTATAAAATTATATTTTTAGTAATGATTAACTTACTTTTTAAATGGTTATTATTTTCTTTTTTAATTAATTGGTAACCAATGAAATCATTTTAAATACTGGTTTAAAGAATATATTGTACTAATTTATTTAAAATTATTCTTTCGCTATGTTTAATAATTTAATAGATTACTATCATAATAATATTTTAATAGTTTGTCTTCTTTTTTTATACTCGGTGTTGTGTGTCATGCATGCTTAACTCAGTTTTTCATGTAACATAAGAAAATCACATTGTTTCTTGTAATGATAAATATAAAAAAGATTGTATTAATATGAAAAAATTTATTTTTAAAAATATTGGTTTGTTACATTCTACCCCTTGAAATGAAAATTTGACCTTTAAATTTTTTACTTTGGTACTCACAACCGGGGATACTTCAATCTCAATACATCCTCAGGCTCCAATATACCTTACTCAAGATGGAGGTTAAGCCATAAAAAATTTTAAACTGTGGAGAGGTCATTTTTTGTAGCACTTTCTCTATATGATCTCGAATCTCCACAAATTATTTCTTTTATAAAATATCATGCTCTAACAGTGTGGCCTATGAGTTCAGTACATTTTATGGGTTAGATATGTACTTCCTCAGTAGAGATATATGGAACACATCATGAATTTGAAATAGGTGTTTTGGAATCACCAATCTATTAGGTACCATCCTAAAATAGTAAAAAATTTCATGGTACTAATATACCTTGGTCTTATCCTTCTTTTATATCATAAGCACAATTCCTTCCTTTTATTGTGATTCGATCAATTTCTACTTTATCTCTTACTACATGAAATTAAGATGAACTTTTTTATTCCTAAATCGCTAATGGATTACAAGACCCATAAAATAGTGATATTTATTTCCTTATATATCTAGTTATCATCAAAATATAAATAAATATCAATAGTTTTCCAATGAAAATATATCATTATATGGTAAAGTAATACATTAATCCCTAAAACCGCATCCAAATATCCACTTCAACCATTCCATAAATGGTTAACCTTATAACCCTTCCAAAACACCAAATTTAGAAATAATTACACTAAAATTGTAAAAATTAACTTATCATTAATCCTCGGAATATCATAAGTCAGCTCATAATTTCTAAAAACCATATATGTGAATACCTTTGTCATATATTTTCATAATACATCGAAATAACCCGAATTGACTTAAAAACTTAATGAAAAAAGATTTTACCCCTCATTCCATGATTAAAACCATTAATTAATTAATATATTTATTAAATCCCATAATGTTGTAACCTTCATCAATGATAACATAAAAAACTTTGTCCAAAAACCATTATTTAGTTCCCTGGTCATCAATAGTATCCAATTAACTTTATTTATATCCATCATCTAATTATATAAAAATAATTATCTCAACATCAAGAACATATAATAGTTGCACATCCCTAATCCATGTGATTTCTATAAAATAACACATTTCCATTAAATCACTTGTCTACCTAATTAATACCATTGAACATATGATTTCAAATCATAACAATATTTTTATATAAAAAATCCTTGTGTATTTTTTAATTATTTAATTCCAATACATAAACACTTTAACCATTGTAATTTATAGATATATTATTAACCATTATTATTCATATTATTGCATAACACTTCTATTGGTTGGATTACTTTACTCCAGAGGGAAGAGGTGAATTGAGTTACTATAAAAATTTCTATTACAAAAAAATTAAGTTAAAAGAAATTGTTTTCCCCAATAATAGATACATCCCATTTATTCAAGGTTATACTATTATAAGAGTTTGACTATTTAAACAACTTCTTCGAAGATTGATTAATCCTCAATAATATTAATATGTATTATTAATATTATTTTTGAAGTTATCCTACTACGACTAATCAATTATAACTTCTTTCCAAGACTAACTATCAAAGTGAAATTAGTGTTTTATAGATTATGAAATAATGTAGTAAAACTGAGAAGACTAAATTTAAATAGCACAGCAGATATGAAACAAGTGGTTTAGTCTCAATCTGAGACCTAATCCACTCTATTTGGTGATCACCTGCCACCAAGATGTTTATATAAATAAACTTTGATCTACACCCCGGATCAGGGTAAAAACCCATACATAGATTGTCCAGGTCACATAGGGGCCTCTTCCACATTTTTTCTGGGTGAAAAAAATATGAACCAGGCTACATAGGGACATCTTCCACAATTATCGCGGGAAAAAACACTAAAAAGAGTTTGGTTTAAGCATTTAGAAATCCTTCTATTTAGCCCCAGAGTTAGTGTGTGTATAGAATATACATAGTACACACACTACACAAAAATAAGCAAAAGAATCATGGAGATACAGTATATATGTGTTTAGAATACTTTAGTGATTTGAAGTGGAGATCTGGACTCCATTGATTAAACAAAAATTATTTTGATTCCTCTGGTTTTTGTTTTGAAAAAAAGAGTGTCGTAATCCTGCTTGTGTTTTTCACAAGCATTGATAATGTAATGGTGTTCTCTGGATTCCAGTGTACATCGTATGTTCTTCAGTAGTGTCAGATTGCAAGTATGATACAATTTTTCATTGAAAATATTGCAATGTGTTCTTCGCAATCATGCTCATAGGCTTGTTTTTGGTTCAGTATAGCGCTATATTATTGTTTGTCACTCTTCACTCTTTATCTTCGAATGAATATGTTTTAGATGACATGTTCAATGTGTTTCATACCTCTCACATCGTAATATGCCCACAAAGAAACATTAATTATGTCAGTGCATTAAAGGCATCAAATATGACCGATTGAAATTAAATTGGAAGACGAAAAAATAGTTTATGAAACAGTGTCACATTAAGGTATGAAAATAGTGTCTCCCTCACACGGTGTCTGAGTGTCATGGTATGAGTGTCATAATGTTGGAGTATCATGGTCGGACTGTCACGGTGTCTTCTTTATGGTGTCTTGCTCACGGTGTCTTGCTTACTGTGTTAGGCTTCACTGTTTCGGTCTTCATGTTGTCTTGTACATAGGAAAATAACAGTATCAGGACAAAAATAATAATATTAATGAAATGGATTGAGATTAACCATTATAAAGCATGACTGAACATGAAACATAAATACACATGATTGGATATAATTTTGGAGTTAACTAGGTTGAAAAATATTTATATGATTGTTGGTCATTAAAACCTGATTAATACATGAGGAGTCCAACAAACTCCCCCTTTTGATGATCACAAATCCTTCATAGTTACAGTGTAAATTTGATTCAACTATAGAGAAAATAACATATAGAAAAGTCTCCCCCTTTTGGGATTATCAAAAAGTTGATAGAAAAAGAGGGTAAACAGTGCACATTCCATTATGAGTAAATAGTTCAGTATAAAATAAAAATAGATACAAACAATAAAGAAATATTCATAAAAATAGAGTAAACACTGGATTTCTTTAGGGATTGGCCTTCTCTTTACCTTTATCAGCAGTATGAGAAGATGCCAAATGGGTAGTAGTTGATGTAGAAGAAGGCATAGAGGTGATAGATAGAGAGGGTAAAGGGAGACCTTCAAAGATTAAGGGTGCCAAGGTAATAGCAGTATAAGATCGAGGAAGTTGCTGAACAACAATGACATTCCTGATCGGACTGAGAGCATGGCCAACAGACATGTTAGTTGTGGCTAAGGCAAAATTGAATGTAGGATGTCCAGGTCTATGAGGTGCAACAACTAGAGAAATAATTTTTGCACTCAAGACATGAAGATATGGTCGCAAATGTTTGATGAATTCTGCAATAATCTCTCCACCAAACTGCATTGCTTTTTCAATGTCACCTTTGTTTTCCACTAACTTTTCCAATAATCAGTTAAACTCGGTTAGCTTCTTGACATTGTTTTTGAAGGAAAGAGTTACAGGAGGAATTAACATATTCACTAAAAGGTATTTGAAGTGGTTGGTAATATCAGTCTTGGATAAAATTAAGTTGAAATAGAAATACACTTTCTTAGAAATCTCCACCTGAGCATCATTTTCAATCATAGAGTGAATTTGCACAAGGTCAAGCACTCTATCATTGTTCCTGAAAATATCCGAGAAAGAAGCAACATTAAATCCACTGAGAGCATTCTAAATCACTTCATGGACTATTGATCTGATCAAATTACTATCCAAGGATTGTGTAAAGGATTCACCAGAGGTATTAGATGTTTTGACGGCTGTTGTCAGAGATTTGGGCTGATATAATACCTTTTGAGGACAACCAGTGTACTCATCAGTGAGTTTATTCAGGTTCGCCACCAGATCTCTCATTTCCTTCAACAACTGTTTGTGCCTTTCTTCAATCTTTTCAGAAAAGGGTAACTGATTTGGGTGAATCTCAGACACAAAATCTCGAGAGCTTTGTGAAACAGTGGGTTCTAGAGGTGCAGTATCAGGCTCTAATCTTGAATGCTGCTATTTCTGCATTTCTTCCATCATGCTTCTCAGGGTTGTGACTTCATTACTGGGAATCATATTTTCAACTATAACTTCTTGAATCTCATGGAGCATTTTAGGTTGGATATTACAAATGATAATATCCAAAAGCAGTGAGGCATCTCTCTCACTCAGATTTGTCACAGCACGAGTTTTGGAGTTCATAAGCATCTCAACTCCAGATAAGATAGTATCTCTAAAATATGTCAAGTCATCCTTACTGAAAATGGGCAGCTCTTCAGGTAAAGGATCAGGTGAAGGTTTAGGTGAAGGTTCAGTTAATGGTTCAGGTCAAGGTTTAGGTGATGGTTCAGGTGTAGGAATTGGTACAGGGGCAGGTTCTGGTTCTGGTTCCTTCTTAGGGTAAATGATAGAAACCGACTTCAACTAAAACATGGAAGAGAGATCAATCCTAGTTGCAGTAACCTGCTGAGACTCACTCAAATCATAAAAACTAGAAAATTTGTATTGGGTGTCCATAAGAATTGACTCGGTTGGATGTGACGCATCATCAGACACAAGATTTTGGGTTTCCTCCCCCTCAACATGTGCTTACTTTCTAGGATGGGGAGGCTCAGGAGCTTGGTCTAAATCCACAGTTTCAACTCTATGTTCCACATTCATCTCTTGTCTAGACAGATGAAAGACTATCTCTATCCTCTCTTCGGCAGAGGGTATTATTTTAGGAATAGTTTGTTCTTCAGGTAGTTCTTCCAGATAAGCCTCTTGCATAACATGGAGTTATTATAGATTTAATTATTGTACACCAGGGAGTTCTTCTAGAATTTCTTCTTCCATAATAGGGATTTCTTCTAGAATAGGTTCTTCCATGGCATGATGCTCAGATTATGTCACACCTGATGCTTTTTCAGCCTCGGGTTAGATTTCTAGATAGACATCTTCATTAGGGGTAGGAACTTCTTCTTCAAAAACAACAGGAGGAACAATAGTCAATTCTTCATAAACAGAAACTTCTTCCCTATGAGGTTCGTCAACCTCGTCTTCTTCTTCTTTTGAATACTCACCAAGTTCATCTGGTTCCAAAACAAGATCAGAAATGCCTTTTTTCCTTGATGAATAATGCACAGGATTAAACATCTCATAAACCTTATTTTTGTCATCCACCTACTCCTTTTTCCATGGATTCCAATTTATCCTCATTTTCCCGATAGTGGCTTTAGAGACACAGTACTCATAGTCTATAAGCACATCTTCGTTAGGTCCAACTATGCCTTTTAAAACAAGCATGGTTGATATCAGATGATAGTAGAACAGACAGGTGGGTTTGAATGTAACCTTGATCAACTCACACATATGGTGAAAGATGTACTTGCACAGGTTAATCTCATATGCATTCTTTATAAGTTAAATAAAAAAACATCTTCATACTTTAACACATCAATTCCACCTTTTATTGGACTAACCATATTTTGAAAAAACATAAATAGAATCCTTGTTTCTCCATCATGTTCTAGAGGGATGTCCCGTCTCTTGGTTCCATTTCCGGTTAGGGTTTTCAGATCATCATTAAGATTAATGAAATTAGTTGTAGGTGGAGGTTCTCTATGATAATCATCTCATATTCCTTTATAAGGTATCCTAAGGCATGAAACCCATAACTTCGATGGGAAAGAGCATCTTTGGCCATTAATCCAGCTCCTCACAAAAAAACATTCACCAACTTTAAAAGAAAACTATGCGCACTGGTAGAACTGAGCTACTAATCACGGATAGATAGGTTTGTTCTCACTTGAGAACCATTCTAAACATCATTGATTTTTTAACACATTCAAGACTATATATTTTCTAGATAAAATCCATTCGGGGAAAATTTCATTCTTAAGAACAACACTACGATTTACCAGGTTCATATTTGGAGGCCTATAGGGTTTCATCACGGGTTCTATCTTCTTCTTCTTCAGGCGACACTTCTCATGTGTGGATGATGATGGATGTTTCATTCATGGAATACACTAAGGGTTCTAGAAAGAGAGAGAGAGTTTGGGTTGTAAGGATGAAAGGGTTCGAAATGATTGATTAGGAGAATGTCCAGGTGAAGAAACAAGCGAAACATTTTGTTTAATCATTTGGGAATCCCAATCGTCATAAAAATAAAAACGTAGGAAAGTAAAAGAGGTTAAATAAAAATTAAAGTGATACGGGTTTAATGAAAATCATAAATAATTTTCATGTCGAGATAGTAAGTAGTCACCACGGTGAGATAGTGAGTGAACTACATGGTGAGACAGTGATCGGTCATCATGGTGCGACAGAAAATGAACGTCACAGTGAGACATTAAGTAAACTTTTCAGTGCGTGTTATGGTGATACAATAAGTGTTAGACCATATGTATAAAGTGTTAATGGTGAGACCATAAATATGAGAGACAGTAACTGAGAAACTGTAATCATGAAACAGTAATGTAAAACATACTGAAATATTGAACAGTAAGACAAGTAAGATATCTTTTTGAGATTTATCATGCAAAGATCATGTATGATGTAGTCTATTCTCTCATAATGTAATGGTTTAGTGAATATATCAGCATGTTTATATTTAGTTATAATTAATTCCATGGTGATATCACCTTTTTAATAATGATCTCTCAAAAACTGATGTCTTACATCAACATGTTTTGTCCTAGAATGTGAAACATGATTTTTTGAGATTTTAATAGCACTTTTGTTGTCACAATTTATTGGTACATGTCTGAATAGATATCCATAATCTAGTAATGTGTGTTTCATCCAAAAAATTTATGCACAACAACTGCCAGCATATATGTATTCATCTTCTATACTAGAAAATGCAAGAGAATTTTATTTCTTACTACAACATGATACTTGTGACTTCCCTAAAAGTGAGAAGTTACAAAGGTTCTCTTTCTATCTAACTTACAACAACCGAATTCAGAATCAGAATAACTAACTAGGTCAAATTAATGTCTTTAAGGATAGAATAGGCCTAGATTAGGTCTATTCTTGAGGTATTTGAAAATTCTCTTTAAAAAAATTAAATGAGATTATTAAGGATTTGCTTGAAAATGAGAACACATAAACAGACGAAACATAATATCCAGATGGCTAGCAGTTAAGTAGAGTAAACATCCAATTATTCCTCTTTAAGTGGTTTGATCAACATATTTTACATCTTCATCAAGATTCAACATACATGTGGTGCTCATGGGAGTGTCACTAAATTTACTGATATCCAACCCAAAACGTTTTAGAATATCTCTAGTGTATTTACATTTATTTAAAACAATTCCATCATTATTTTGAATGATTTGAAATCCGTGAATGATTTTTAGTTCACCCATTATACTCATTTCAAATTCGTTTTGCTTCATTTTACATAAGTAAATACATAATGAGTTTTCTGAAGATCAAATAATATTATCATATACATAGATTTTAACAACATAAACATCATTAGAAGGTCGTTTTTTAAAGAGGGTAGGATAAGCTATTCCTTCGGTAAAACATTTTGAAATAAAAAATGTACTTAATCTATCATACCAAGCTCTTGGGGATCATTTTAAACCATATAAAGAATTTTATAGTTTGAAAATATGATTGGGAAATTGAGGATTTTTAAATCCATGGGGTTGTTTAACAAAGAAATACTCAGCTATATACCCATTTAAAAATTCACTCTTAACATCCATTTGATATAGATTGAAATTCAGTTATGCAGCATAAGCAAGTAGGATTCTGATGGCTTCATGTCTAGATACTAGAGTAAAATTCTCCACATAGTAAATTCCTTCTTATTGACTCTAACCTTTTTCAACTAATCTAGCCTTGTTCTTAACTATATTTCCAGCTTCATCTGCCTTATTTCTAAACACCCATTTAGTGACTATGATGAAAGAATCCTTGGTTCTTTCAACAAGTTTTCAAAATTTGTTTCTTTCAAACTGATTAAGTACTTCTTGCATATCCATTACCCAAAATTCATCGTTGATGTAATCATTAATGTTTTTGGTTCATGTTGTGATAAGAAGGCTTGATGTTCAACCGGATTTCTAAGAGAATCTCTAGTTTGTGTTCCTTTCTCTAAGTCTCCTACAACAACATCTAAGGGATTGTATTTATGGTTTATAGCCATTCTATAGATTGAGGGACTAGTGATTTTATGTTCATCAAAATATTATTGTTCATTATGACTTGATTGTAGAGAATTTCTAGAATTTGAAGTCTTCACAGATTCCTTCATATAGGAATGTGAGGATTTTGAGTTGATGTTTAGATTTGATACATCTTCCTCTAGATTTTCTATGATGGTTCTAGGACCATGTTGATCTATTTCATCACACATGATATGAACATATTCGTCCACACATTTAGTTCTCTTATTGAATACTCTATAAGCTTTACTTAGTATTGAGTAACATAGGAAAATTCCTTTATCACTTTTGGATGCAAATTTTTCAAGATTATGCTTAGTATTGAGAATAAAGACTTTGCAACCAAAAACTCTAATGTAATTAAACATAGGATTCATATTGTTCCAGTGTTCATATGGTGTCTTTTTGAGAATTGGTCTAATCAAGACTCTATTCATTATGTATCATGATTTATTAACAACATCATCTGAAAAGTAAATAGGTAAGTCATATTCACTAAGCCTTTTTCTAGAAAGTTCTTACTGGTTTCTATTTCTTCTTTCTATAACACCATTCTACTAAGGTGTTCTGGGTGCACAAAAATTGTGACTATAACAATTTTTTGTTAAAAAGGATTCAAACTCATGATTTTCAAACTCACGACCATGATCACTACGTAATAATTTAATTTTAAGGTCACTAAGATTTTCTACAGACTTTTCATAATTAGTAAAATTAGATAGGATTAACTTTTGTGACCCATGAAGAAGGACCAGGTATATCTAGAGAAATCATCTACCAGAACATAAACATAGTGCTTCCCATTTAAACTAGAAACTCTAGATGGTCCAAATGAATATATGTGAACCAATTCGAGATATTGATAAGTAGAAATGTCTATCTTTGATTTGAAATAGATTTTCTGTTTTTTTCCGTTTTGATAATGATTACACACTTTTTCATTTGGAAACTCAGGTTTGGGTAAATCTTTAACTAGGCCTTATCTAGTTATCTTTCTAAGGGAGTGAACATTATAGTGTCCTGGTCTCTTATGCTATAGCCAAGTCGCATTATGAAATATAATTAAGCATGAAACATTTTGAGAATCTAAGGAATATAAATTAACAGAATAAACATTCTCATTCCTTGATGCAGAAAATATTAATTCATCAATAGAATTACTGACATTATAGGCATCATTTTTAAATTTAACATGATATCCATCATCACATAATTGTGAGCTACTAAGAAGATTATATTTTAAGCCATTAACAAAAAGTTATTTAGAGACTAAAATCTAATCAGTGTTACTAATATGTCCTAAGTCAATGATCTTCCCATTAGCATTGTCACCAAATATGGCATTCCCTCCATCTATTTTTATCAGGTTATTGAAGCATGAGTATTCTCCTATCATGTGCCTTGAACATCTACTATCCATGTACCATTGATTTTTACAGGATCTCATTAAGCAACTTTCATTTAACATGATCATGCAAAGATAGATTTTGGTAACCATATTTGTTTGGGTCCAATAACATTATTAATAAGTACTTTAAGAACCTGTATTTGTCTCATAGGTTTCCTATAATAATTATGTAATGTATGTGAAAAATAAACATTATTTAGTCCTTAAAAACATGAAACAGTGGAGTATGTATCATGACATGATCTAGTTGAGTTGTTTTTAAAACTGAGAACAAAATTATTTGTCCATGACATTGAAACAAAATTTGTTCTACCAATATATCTCATACCAGGGTGATAACCAATTCCAGTATTACATTTGGGGGAAATTTGTTTTCCTAGAATTTGTGTACGGGTATTTTTCCCATTAGTAAACATCTGTAAGTCACTTTTTAATTTCTCATTAAACATTTTTAATTCATTGTTTTCATTGATCATTTGAAGAATTTTTCTCCATTTTAGTAGTAAATTCATATTTAACATTTACAGTGAGTGTATGTGGTTTCTTCAATGATTTAAATTTATCTTTTAATTCATTGTATGTCTATTAAAGCATGTTATAGTATTCAATCATTTCTTCATTATTAATTTTTTTAGAGTCACCATCATCTTCAGAATAGTATGAATTGTGTACAGAAGAGTTCAGTGTTACCTCTGATGTGTTTTCCATAAAACAGATATTGGCTTTGTTAGTCTGTTCATCAGGTGATGTCTCTGTGTTTCCTGAACTACCCTCACAGGCACTCCAAGATTCCTTCATTGCCATTTTTACTTATTATCCTAGTCCTCATATTTCTTCTTTTACATTAGCTTGGTAAATTCATCCATTATATGTTCTTTTAGTTTATATTCATAGCATACAATTTCATCTGTTTGGTCACTTATTTTCTAATCCTTTTTCCAGTTTCCTTTTAGATAATACTTTCCCTTGATGTTAGGCATTTTGAAAAAGTTCATCTTTTTGTAGAATCGTTTGATTCTTATGGCTAGTTGTGTCATCTCCTCATCACTATCAGGTGATGATTGTTCAGTTGTGGAACTTTCTACAGAAGATTCCAGTTTCCCTTTTTCATTGTGCTTCAAGAAGGTGGTATTGAATGCTACAGATTTCTTCTTTGGTTTATCCACCTATTCTTTGTTGACTTTCAGCTCTTCCTCATACATCATCAGTTTCCCAATGTGTTTTTTTACACATAGATTTCTGATGTCGAATGATTCTCTAATTGAGATAGTTGTTCAACTCTATCTGTCAGGTATACCTCTAAGGATTCTCATGATCTGTTATTTGGCAGTGACATCTATTCCAAGAGAAATAATTGTGTTGAAAATCTCATTGAACCTGAGATACATGTCACAAATATGATCATAAGGTTTCATTTTAAAATTATCATATTTAATAGTATAAGTATTAAGTCTTATTTCCTTTACACTAGATGTGCCTTCATGTGAGACAAACAAGATTTCCCAAATTTCATGTGCAGTTTTACAAGCAGAAATCCTATTAAAATCTTCATCTTATAGGGAACAGTATAGAAAAATCATGGATTTTCAATTGTTATTGTAAGCACATTTTTAGGTTCATCCCATGTAATTTTATTAGTCAAAGGGATTTTGTATTCATCTATAATGGGTGACAAAATTTCAATTCTCATACTCTCTAGATGCATTTTCATTTTAATTTTCTGTTGAGCATAGTTGGTTCTAGTAATGAATGGTGGTCTGTTGGATGCAACACCTTCCAATATATTATCCATACTAATGAATTAATTTAAATTACAACTACAATCATGGTTGAGTAAGAGTACACAGATTCCGAATAAAGCAACCTCTGATACCAAATGTTGGTCGGAGTATTTTACTCAATTGGGGAGGGGTGAATTGTGTAACTATAAAATTTAATGTTACAAAAATATTATTTTAAAAGAAATGGTTTTCCCCAAAAATAGATACATCCCAGTTAATCATGGTTCTACTGTTATAAGAGATTGATTGTTAAAACCACTTTTTATAAGATTGATTAATTCTCACTAATCTTAATATGTATTATTAATATTACATTTGAAGTTATCCTAATAATACAAATCAGTTATAACTTATTTCCAATACTAATTATAGAAGTTAAATTAGTGTTTTATGGATTATGGAATAATTCAGTAAAATAGAGAGTACTAAATTTATATAGCACAACAGATATGAAACATGTGGTTCAGTCTCAAGTCGAGACCTAATTAATTCCACTTGGTGATCATCTTCCACCAAGCAGTTTATATAAATAAACATTGATCCACACACAAGAAAAGGGTTAACAATAGTACATAGACTGTCCAGGTCACACAGGGACCACTTTCACAGATTTCGTGGGTAAAAAATAATAATAACCAGGCCACACAGGGACCTCTTCCATAGTTGTCGTTGGTAAACAACCGTAAAAAGAGTTTGGTGTAAGGAATAATAAATACTTCAGTTTAGAACATGAGTTAGTGTGTGTATGGAATATACAGAGTTCACACACTACCCAAATGTAAGTAAATTAATTACTCAGATATAGTAGATATGAGTTTAGAATTATCAAGTGATTTGAAGTGCAGGTCTGGACTCCTTTGATTAAACAAAAATGTTTTTAAGTCCTTCATGGGTTTTTGTCTTGAAAAACAGAGTGTTGTATTCCAACTTGTGTTATTCACGAGATTTGATAATGTAAAGTTGTTCTCTGGATTCCAGTGTACATCGTATAATCTTAAGTAGTGTCGGATAGCATGTATGAGACAATGATTTCTTTGAAAATCTTGCAATGTGTTCTTCGAGATCGTTATCACATGATTGTTTTTTGTTCTTTATCATGCTTTATTATAGTTTGGAACTCTTCAATTTTTATCATCGAATGAATGTGTTCAAGCAAACATGTTCCATGTGTTTCGTACCTTGTACGTCTTACTATGTCTATAAAGAAACATTAGTTATATAATTACATTAATGGCATCAAATATGACCGCTATAAATTAAGTTGAAAAACAAAAAAATATTTTAAGAAACAGTGTCACAGTATGGTATGAAAATGGTGTCTCTTTCACACGATGTCGGAGTGTCACATTCTGAGTGTCATGGTGTCTAAGTCTCATGGTCTGAGTGTCACATTGTCTTATTTAGGCTTCCTTGCTCACAGTGTCTTGCTCACGGTGTCTTGATCATAGTGTCTTCCTCGCAGTGTCTATCTCACTGTGTCTTGCTCACGATGTCCTTATCATGGTGTCTTTCTCATAGTTTCTTGCTCACGGTATCTTGCTCACGGTGTCCTGCTTACTGTATCAAGATTCACGATGTCTATCTTCACGGTGTCTTATACTTAGTCTAATAACAGTATTCAGATTAAAACTGTAATATGCATGAAATAGATTAAGCATAACCATTATAAAGCATGAGTGAAGTTGAAACATAAATACACATGATTGGACATAATTTAAGAGTTAACTCGGTTGAATAAGATTTAGAAGATTTTTGATTTTTAAAGTATGATTAATTCATGAGGATTATAACAACTTCTTTCCTTTCATATGAATTTTTTCGATTTTATCATCAATAATATAATCATTACATGAAAAAATTTTCTTTCTGTCATTATGATATTTACCTTTAGTACATCAATATGTATAATACCTATGCATTCCATATTTAAAACATTCAACCATAAATGATATCATCCAGATACCATTATTATAATCATTTCATTAATAGAACATTTTGTTTTTCCTCTATAATTATTTTCCTTTTACCCTTATTTTCCACAATCAAAACATATTCTAATTCCTCTAAGAAATTCATTGGGGTGTTTGTTCCGAAATTATCAGCACATAGGAAACTGAATAATATTTTTTTTCCATGGCCTTCACCAACTATACATTCAAATAATTTTGTCCTTATCTAATTTGGTGGTTCTTATAGTATGTTAAGGTCAAAGTTGTTAATCATATATTATTTTAAATAATTATAGATAATATTAATCTTCATTACACCTATCATTATCCAATTTGGTTATTCATCAATACATTTTCTATCACAGTCAACATTAATCATGTTCCTTATTTAACATTCTGTTGACTGATAACAAAAATCATTGGTTGAGTTATAATATTCATATTTAGAAACCATATAATCATGAAAAATCAATTATTTTTTCTAAATAATGACACCTTATTTTAAATATATGACACCATATGCTTAATCTAGGACATTAATGGTCATTATTAAGATCAATCCTTATTGTTCTTAAGAAATTTTTGAATTAGAAAATCATATCCCCTGAGAGTATCAAAATATGTTTGTAGTAAGACCCATTATTGTGCACTAGGTGATGATCGAGTCTAACGTAATTATCCATTTTCAGTGTAATTATCGCTATGCACCTATATTATTGAGCCACATCCACTTATAGTATGCATACATGGATGTAATTTCTAGAAAACTTGTCACTCTATCATTTACCAAAATTCCATGATATTTTCATATACTTTTACTCATCCTTATACTTATCCTAATAAATATCCCTAGAAATATCCATAGAAATATACCTAGAGATCTCACAAATGTTTTATAGTCTATGTTTCAAATATTTAACTAAACCTATAATTTGATACCAACTGATGTGACGAAAACATCTCATACATAAATATTACATATTTTATATGAATATTTGTTACTTTAAAAAAACACACTCATGAGTAAATTATTGTTTTAATGTCTCTGGATAGTAGGGAAATAATATTTTTATTTATCAAATGACTATCAAAATCCCAGAATGATATTTTCTCTCATAGTACTACTCTTAAAAATAACCTACCTAAACCTTAATTCATAAAATGGAGAAGGAAACATATGAAATGGAGACCCCAGATGACCAGTAACGGTACACGTATGATATATTAATATATTATCATATAAAATAATAAGATAAAAATATAGGTTTTTGATCATGAACATGACTTAGGAATTTTTTAACCAGCATTTCATAGATCTTAATAATTGATCATGGAAAAAACATTATCATTTCGAAAAAAGTCATATAAAAGAGATAAATCATCATAAATAAATCAGTAACAATAAGATCATTTCATAAAAGTGTGGCACCATCAAAAATATATATAATCCATTTTATATGTCAAGGTTAACAACCAAGAACATCAACATAGTGGATCATAACTTATCACCAGATTTAAATTGTGGATTAGGATACACTTGATTATCATAGTAGATCACAACTCACTTTTTTCCATTGTGAATCAAGCTGATAAAGTTATTTCCCAATTTAGTCTCATAAGATATAAATATATTCTCATTTCAAAGGTATAATGTTATAGGTTCAACCAATGACATGATGAAAACTATAATTGTGTGTGCCAAAATTTTATGAAACATTCTCCAAATCACCAGATCATAAGTCATGAAAAGGAAATACATTTCATAAAAATTTAATAAATTCACTATAGAATAACCCATGAAAAATAAATTCGTTTCACAAAAAATCATAAACAAAAACATTAACCATCCATAAAAAAATATATGTTATCATTCAATATTATTCCTAGTAAATCATAACTAATATGAATGGATGTCATCTTAGATAAAAATTGATTTTGAAATATCACATGGTAAATTTATTAAAGAATATAGCCTTTAAACATTTAAAATCAATTTTAAAATCATATAACCTTTTTAAAATAATATTATTTAAAAATATCATTTGAATCATTAAAAAGATGATTTAAAATCAATTAATAAAATCTAATAAAAAATATTCATTCCATTTTAAAGATCACTTTTACAAAAATCATAAAACATTTTTGAAATTTATTTCATTGAAAAAAATTATCGAATATTATATATTAATATTTAAAGAAAATATTTTCTAATGATGGCGTAAAATATCAATTCGGTTTTAAACAATAAAAAAATATCCCTTTCACATTTTATATAAAATACAAACTGGAATTGTTTGTAAAATGACTTGATAATTATTTTTTAGAAAATTGTGAGTAAAAAAAGGTATACAAAATTATATAAAAAATCATTTGGTTAATTTTAAAATCATTTATTTAAACATTATATAAAAAATTTAGTTTTGATGAAAAACGTGTTTTGTCCAATGTGAGAAATAAAGATTATATTTCATAATCTTTTCATTGAATTATTTATTACATAAAAACATTAAAATGTAGTGAAAACATTTATTCTCCATTAATAACCATATTATAATTAAATTAACGAGTTTCATGATATATGGATCATAATATTTCATTGTTTGAATCACAAACAGAAAAAACCCCTATAAAATAAGATATTATATCATAAATCCATTACAACCTTGATAACATTGAATCATAAGCCCCATTAAAAAATTAAATTCATTAAATATGGTATATATAATCAGTTTAATGAGATTAATGATATTAAATTTTAATGTCAATGTATATACACCTCATAAAATAAGATAGTTTTATAATATAGCATATGTGTCAAAGAAGGAAAACTGAAATAAAAACCCCTTTAATGCGTTAGTAAATTTTGAACCATAAAACCCATGAAAGAGAGATATGAAAATGGATATAAATATACCAAAAATTTTAATGATAATAATAAGAAAATTAATTCTTTTTAAGTATAGGGACTACATAATATAATGAGGTATTTAATATGGCATGTGTCTCATTAGAGTAAAAAGAGTGATGAAAATATCATACCTTAAGTATTTAATTCATTAACAAACATTTGAACCTCATGTATAAAAAATATAGGTTTATTATACATATATTATAGAAAAATAAAAATATGTATGATACCCTATATTATTTACTTATGAAAAATTATCCACAACTTGTTGTTAAAATCATGTTTCGCATAATAGCTACTTTGTTTTTTGTGTATGTTTTTATTTTTTATTCTCAGTACTGATAATTTGATAATGGTTAATTTATATAAAAAATGTATCCCTCATATAAATATCATATATAAAAATTATATATGTATTTAAATTAAAATTAAAATTTTATTCATAGAAATTTAAAACACGGTTCACGGAGATGGTAGGTTGTACGTACAGAAGAAAGTTCTTTCGATTTTCTCGAGGGATTGAAATAAATAAAGGTAAATAATATATTACAATTTGAAAATTATTTTCGTTTAAAAATATATTAAATATTTTTATTTAAACCTATCTTTATTAACATCCCAATAAAATATAATTCAAAAAAAAATCATATTGTTTCGTGAGGCGATTGTTTAGTGTACAGATGAGCGACATTATTATTTTCCAATGGGTTTTGGTGGTAAGAAATTATATGGGGAGTTATAATTTTAGAGGTAAAATAATATCATAAATATCACATATAAACATTTTATCTATCATTATATCTAGTTTTGAATGGTGGTGATGGAAAATGAATAACATCAGTTTGCAAGGTGGTTGTCCGCCATACACATGAGTGATGATTTCATTTAAAATTAGATGGAATTTGATATTCTTGTAGTTAATTACCATAAAATTACCATATATCATCATTTGGAAGAAACTTCGGATATTATATTATAATTATTTAATAATAATTTAAGGGTATGTATGATAAAATAAAATAAAAATGCTTGACGATGAACGTTATATCATATTTGTGTAACCTCATTAAGTAATCACCAAAATCCATCCTAGGTTTTATTAATGAAAAAATTAGGACTTCTAGGATATGATTATAGAATTATTGAATTTATTTGGGTAGGTATTAGATGATTCAAACAATTTTGTATGTGAGGATATGAGAGAAGATGTGATGGAGTTTTATATGTGAGGTGAGTGGCACACGAGTAGTATTTGAAAAAAAGGTGTATACACATTATCACATTCTAAAAGCCTATTAAATTGGATATTATCTATACAATAAGATATAAGGTATATATATGTCCATAAAATTGGTGTTGGAAAATTTTTGGGTCATTATTATCACATATCTCATTTATTTTAAACACACAATAAACACATTTTTACCTTAATGGTAATAAATAATTTTCACTTTATTAATAATTCATTATGTTAAAAATAATAATTTCACCATAATAGATAATATAAATTATTTTTATTTTAAATATTGAATCCTGTTTTTCACATTCCAAATAAATAATTTCAAATAATTAACGTAAAATTAAACCTCCAGATGCGGTGAGAATCATGTTTTCTACAGAGAAAATGATTGAATTTTTAAAATGTTTTTATAAAAAAATTATAATAAAATTGTTATAATGACCTTAATTAAATTAATTAATATAAATTTTAATTATTTTTACTATAAAATATATTTTAAATGGAAAATTAACCTTATAAACTCACGAAATGAGAATATAGTTTTCAAAAAAACCATTATTTTTCAATAATAATCAACAAATTAATCTTTTCAGAAAATTACAGAAAACTTCCCATTAGATAATTTTTAAATTATCATTTAAATATTTAGTTTTATTTTATAAAATTATTTTTTTCAGATTTTAAATAATTAATTTTAAAATAAGATCACAAAAGGAAACTAAACTATATTTTACAAAAATATATTTTTTATGATTAAAATTGTATTAATTCTTTTAAATTATATCAAAAAATATAAGTTGAATGTCAAAAAAGTTATTATAAACATGAAATATTAATTTAACTAAAATCATTTAGTAAAAGGTATTTATTTAATTTAGATATAGAAATATTTTTTCAAAAGAAATTTATTTTCAAATGGTTCTTGTTGTCATTTAAAATTAATTGATCAACAATTAATTCATTTATTATGGGTATGGAATAAATTTTAATAATTTTGCTAATATTATTAATTCTCATAATTCTAATTTCAATGCAATAACACTCATAATAATATTGTAATAGTATATCATGTGTCATTTAAACTCAATGATGAGTGTAACATAAGTAAAACTAAATGTTACATGTACCCTCAAATATCAAAAATATTAAATTTATTTCAAAAATTACATATTTCAAAACATTTTCTTGTGTAATAAATAACATACATGAATGTGACACTCAACACAAACATCTATCTAACAAGAACCCAATCAAAACATCAAATATATGGCCATATGAAAAAAATCCTTATTTTTATATAAATCCAAAGATGTAAAATATAAAAAGTCACTAAGAATTGATTTTAATATATAATAAAATGCATCAATTATTTCAAGTATTATTTATGAATTCCCCCTAAAATTTAATTACATTATTAATAAATTGGTTACTACTAAAAATTGATTTAAATAGATAATTTTAAAAATAATTTTAAAAAATTAATGTAACTCCCTGACACTAGATTCCCAGAGTCGGTGCATTATTTTAATAAATTGGCATGAATAAATGGAATTATGTTCCCAAAGACTGATTAGTTTAGTAGTCTTGTAAAATAAATTACATACAAGAACATTACATTACACTTACTTACATAAAACACAAATAAAAATAATCATTTGAGAACGAAACTGTTCCCATAGTTTAAAATCGCATCTCAAACATAAACCACTTATTAGGATCATGGGAAATTAAAACATATGAATGGGGTGATCTCAGATTCTCAGTAAGGGTAAATATATAAGAGGAAGCTATAAACTTTTAAGGCAAGATGTGTAATAAAAACAGTAGCCTTCTAAACATAAACATGAACATAATATGGAATAAATTAATCAAACATTACCATATTTTCATGGACGTGGATATTCTTCTAGTCGAATAATAAAATTTAATAACTAATTTCATAATGAGGGAATTTATAGTACAATACATTAATTCTTGTGTCAATGCCTCATGCTAGGACATATAGTCTATCTGTAACCGAACCCAAACTCGGAGTGCCTCTTTTACCGGACTCCATCAAAGAGAGCTTATGTAATCGGACTCCAACCAGGACAGCCTCGGTAACTAGACTAAAACCTGGATGGTCTGCTATAACCAGACAATAACCCGGAGGGCTTACTTTTAACAGTCCCCAACCCAGAACATTCTAGTTCAATACATTCATCATAAGGAAAGGTTTAAATATAACACAAACATTTGTATTAAAACAAGCATACGAAATGTCAATACATTATCCATAAACGATGAATGGATTAAAAATAACAAAACTATAGTGAAACATATCACAAAACATTCAATACATTATAGAAGTTTGGTATCATAATAAATCAACTTCAAATAGGTTTAAAATCCATTAAAGGGTGTTGAAATGGATGAAAATGATCAATAAAATGATTTCAGAGAAATACCTTTTTTCATGAAATCATTTAAAATTATCACAATTTATAATGTTTGTAATTTTAACAGGATTTTTGAATAATATTTTCTCTTACCATGTTGAATCATTTTAAAATAATTATAATTTAAAAACATTTCTGTCCATATAAATAAAATTTTAAAAACATTTAAAAAACATGGACATTAATATGAATGGTTTAAAAGAATAAATCATTTAAAACATTTGAAATGATTTTTTAGTAAAAGAGACTCTTAAAAATAATCCATTTGAAAATTGTTTTATGAAACATGGACATGTAAAATATATATGTCCCAATAAAAATGTACACATAAATAATCTACAATAATAATGAGATGGATAAATGAACCATTAACCATTTGGTAACTTTTGAAACGTACACCCCATGAAATAAGTATCATACAATAATGAAGTAAATAAACATAAATTAATGTTTATTACCAAATGAATAAAATTATGGGTACTACATACACCACACAAAAGAGAAAACTGTCAATATAGCATGAGTCCTACAGGAATTAGGAGTGAGATGAAAACCCCTTACCACGTTGTAATCCGTCAAGTCTTATGACCAGAAGTTAATAATATCCAAATCATTCATATAATACCATTATTATAAATATAATCATGATAATATATAAAATTATTTAGTACACAATACAACACATGTAATCAATAAGTGGAAAATAATGGAAATCTCACGAAATTAAATGTAAGATAAGAAACCCCTTACCTTGCACTTTCCTTTGGTCGAGGGTATGTTTAATCTCATGTATAATTACCATTGTATGTTATTATATTATATAAAAACCAGATTAATATTTATTTTATCATAAATTATTCATTTATGACTTTATACTATCCATTTAAGAATGATTTTCAGGTTAAATTATCATTTCAGTTAATAATTGCTTTCTTTAACGTACATATTTTAACTTTTTATTCTTGACCGTATCATTTAGATCATGATTTAAATACATCCAGAATACAAAAATTGTTTCTTATATCTTACATATTTAGAATATAAATATTTATAATATATAGATATATGAATTGGAAAACACCGTTTATGGAGACAGTAGGTCGTACGTACGCATAAATGTTGATTCTGTTTTCAAATCGTATTGAAGAGAAGTAAGTGAATAAGATATATGAATGTAAATAAATTAATAAATATAATTATGTATCCACTATAATTATTATTTCATATATTAAATACTTTTTAGTAATATATATTTTTATAATCGTCAATGAATGGTGAACATGGAAATGAATCTCATCGCGTCGTGGAGACGCTAATCCATACGTACACACGAGCGACAATATCATTACATTAAACTGTGTAATTGAATGGTATATTAATTTAAATAGAAATAATCATGTAATTATTATTATTTATATACATACTTCTCATCATTATATCCATCCAAATAACAGTGTTGAATTAAAAATTACACCACTGCGTGGAGACAATAAACCATACGTACGCACACATGGTGACATTATCCTTCATATGATGGATAGAATATTGAATATGGTTCTACAATATTTATAACAACATCATAGTATTTATAAGGTACTGGAGTTGTTATTTTGGTATGGTAATTAACAAGAATGAGTAAGTTGAATAATCAAAAAACTTGAAAGAGGGTTGTGAAATCCTTACCTTTTCTTCGGGTTCTTCGTTTTGATTTGATCAAAAGGGCTCCATAGGTTGGCTCTTTGCCAAATAAAGGACTCTAGGATGATGGTAGGATTTTTGGGAGGATATTTGGGTATGGTTTGGCTGAGACAAATGGATATGGAGGTGTGAATATAAGAGAAGGTGAAGTGCCCTTTTAAAAGAGTGTTGGGGGGAATCTTAGAGAAAAATTATAATATTATCTAATAATAAATTCATTCTCAATTTCTAATGTATATAAATGAATTATATAATTTATATAAAGTGTATGGGTCTAAATACACTCATCAAATAGGTTTTAGATATGTTTGGGTCACTATATTAACCTTATCTTTTATATTTAACTCTTATTTTATTAGTTTGACATTTACCATTTCTCTTTGTATTTTTATATAATATCGTTAATAAACATATATAAACTACCAAGGGAACCCCAAGTGGTTAATTAATGACATATATAATAGTATATAATACCTTTGGATGGTTCTTAGATTTCATTGAATAGAATAACAATTAATAATATAATATCTGTTTTAAACACTCTTTTATGTCAATTTTGACACTACTTGGTATCTTTTTTTTCTAAATTCATAACATCATTATTTCTTCGAAAAATATTCCTTTAATGAACTATTATATGACATATTAACATATAAAAGCTCTGTAATTCTAAAAAATTCTCAAATTATATTTATTTGGGTATTTATAAAATCAATTATCTTAATATTTCATTAATAAGGTAATTACTGCATCATCATTCTGTCATAAATAAATTAATTTATTTAATGTTTAAAAATTATAAATAAAATTCCATTGTGGAGGAAATATTTTTATATTTATAATTAATATTTATAGTCTAATTTATGTTATGTTTAACCCTATATTAAAAATGGTTTAGTTATTAAACATTGAATGTAACACTTTTAACATTTCGTTGAATTAAATAATAAAATATGTCTTAATCTAATCCAAGTTGACATAAAGGATAATATTTTAATCCTAATGATGTTTTTGGTAAAATTACACTTATCCAATTGAATTAGGACATATTTTAAATTAATATTTTTATCATTTTTACCTTTAATTAACCTATTTGCTTTTAACCGAGGAAAATAAAATTCAAAAGTTAGTAATCACAAAAAATTATTTTTATCTTATTGAACCACATTTTACATACAGATATCAACCATTTTTCTTTGATTTTTGAAATTGAATTTAGATAAGCAGTGAAATTATGTTTTATGAAAATTTTCAAAT
The DNA here is from genome assembly GCA_963277665.1 of Viscum album. Classification (NCBI taxonomy): domain Eukaryota; kingdom Viridiplantae; phylum Streptophyta; class Magnoliopsida; order Santalales; family Viscaceae; genus Viscum; species Viscum album. The sequence continues at coordinate 1,668,783,596 of OY728137.1, forward strand.
TCTTCTATGAGGTGGGTAAAAGACGGTAACATTTCCACAAACTTATTATATATCTAAACATATTATAAAATGAATCCAAAAATTTACATTGAATATATATTCTAATTATGTATCTATTTTACCTAAAATATATTTAAATGAAATAAATAATTATTTAAATGATATTATGGTTTTAACCAATAACATAGAGTTTTTCACAATTTTTTTACAAATTGATAGTTTTTAGAAACATACCAAAAATTAACCCTAAGATAATATTGATATTAAGAATTAAAAAATGAAGTCTATTTTACCATATTAAATCATATAAATTTCATTTATTAATTTAAAATTAATTCCTGTTGTCAGAAACTGAAAGTGTATTTTTTAAAAATAATAACTATCCAAAGACTAACACTTGTTTATGTCCAATTTCAAATTGAAATTACTTCCAATGACCAGTATTGGATTAAATGGTAAAAATATAATCAATTTATACTTCCAAAACATTAAAATTTAAAATTTAATACTATAAATAGTTTTGATTAAAAAAGTTGTTTTTAGTTAAAATATAGTATTTTTCACTATTCACTAAAATATGATAGTTATCAGAAAAAACCAAAAAATTATTGAAAATAAATTCTTATGTCCCAATTTTAATGAAGAAGAATATTTTTACAAATTGAATATATAATGGTTTCATATATTGGATTTGAAAAGGGTTCTCCATTAAATGTCATTAAAAGGTAATTTTTTTAAAAATTCATCTTTTATCTGAACAAAAATGAATTTGTTCTTACATTATGTCTAAGAAACTCATAATATGGATTCTCAAAATATATGAATTATATAATGTTCAATATTCAGTTAATACTATTCATTACAGCATTTGAAGGGCTAGATTTGTATGTTATGGTGTGCTAAAACTTGGTGTTGTGTGTAGTTCAATTTATTGATTTACATTGAAGAAATAATGTACTATAAATGTGTGGGGTGTAAAATTATTCCCTCCTTCAATAAATTGTGTCCTAGTAATTTGAAATTTTTTTTGAATATAAAAGGTTGATAATATATAATACCATTGTGGGAAAATCCACATTTAAATTGGGATAATAAAATTTACACTTAATAAAAGGAAAAGGGAAATGAAAGGGTCACTACTAAATTATGATCTGGATTAGAAGAACATTGGTGGAAATTAGAGTCACATAATTGGAGGAAAAATGTAAATATTTATAGCCAGTGATTTAGGTCATCAATCAAAAACAAGTGTATAATTGAGGTCCTCAAATCCATCAATCTATGATGATTTAAAATACCATAAGTTTGAAAAAACATAAGGTATTGGGATAAAACATTTTTTTAGATCCCTTCCCTAAAGATTAAGAATCAATTTACCTATTAAATAATATGGGATATATATATATATATATATATACATGACAAGTAGAGATTCATCATTCAACTAATTCCAACAACAAACTCGTCTTTCATTGTAATAGATTTCAAAAAAATATTATCTATTTATCATAATCGTATAGGGTTACAAAAATAATGAATTTATAATTAACCTAAAAAACACTTTAAAAAAATAGATTATACAATCCAATGATTTCATGTAGTCCAGTGGTAGGTGATAAATCCAAATTTAACTATGGTTGTGGGTTTGATTACCACAGTTTTGTCTGACGTGATGGATGGTCACACGGTCTGCATGTTGTACTTTTTATAAAAATCGAAAAATATCCTTAACAATAATATCCAATTTGAAACATAATCCATTCGAACCATTATAAATATCCAAAATACTTCTATCCAAACTCACAGTCCAAAATTTATATGGAAGTTAAACACAATAAAGATCCTTTTTTCCATGTAATAACATGTGAACACCTTCATAATATATTAATTTAAAACATGGTAACACACGGAATTACCATAAAACATTATTGATTACATTAATTCTAGGTTATCCTTTATATAATGGTAGATATATTCCTTATATCCCATAATTTTCAATATTCCAACAATGATTAAATAAAAAAACCATTAATCAGTTCTAAGGTAGTCAATAATATCCAGTATAATTTATCTAAATCAACCATCTCTTATTCTAAATTTACATCCTTAGTATCATGACAATATTAAGGATTATATTTCCACCAATAATGTAATTTTCAAAAAGTTTAACTTTTTTGAGCCACATTTCATAAAACCATATAATGTCAAAACCTTGATGAAATAGTACTGTAGTATAATCCTTATTTATTTCCATAATTCATATAACTGGTATATCATCGATACAACACTGAAATGACATAATCTGTTAACAATAACATAAGAACACTAGACATTCCTCTTAATCTATGATAGTATCATAACTTGATTTTTATCCAATAGAATCATTTGGGGTATACTCGGATGATTTAGACATTGATTCGGGTAGTGACCCAACTCCTTGCAGATAAAGCATTGTACACACGAAACCGTTTTCTTATCCTAGCAATTACGTACTTTGTGTCCTTTTTCTCCAAACTCATAATAAAATCACATTACTTTTAATGATTTATCAAGGTGATTCATTCCACAATTATCACATATGGGGAAATCCTTATATACCTTCTTTCCATTATCCATCTTTCTATCTACCATACTTTTCATCTATGGCTTCCCTTCAAAGCCCTATGACTCAGATATTTCATTACATATGCTATTAACACATGATAGTATTTCTTTATATGTTGATAATACCTGGGTTTCTATTTCCCATAAAAATGATAGATTAAAACTATAAAATATATGATCCTTCTTACTATTCGGATCATACGTATTGTTGGAGTTATCATTCCATTTATTGGGCATCATTTCCAAACAATGGCATACACTTGGTCAGTTTATGAATCAGAATTTATAATTGCAAAGTTGTAAAATAGGTAACATAAATTGAACAGTTTAGGGATATAATCCATAATCATAAAAATGTTTTCATTGAGGAATTATATACACATAAACACTTCCTAATGTTTTGTAAAAAATGAGATTTACCCTTTTCATATCCCCCAGGAGTGTCTTAACCAAGAGTGCAGTAAGTTCCGTTGTCATACACCAGTTCTCTTTTGATTCTAGCTCAAAGCTGTGTTTTTGATTTTTACCACAGGTACATCTGTGCTAGAGCCACCTCTACCTACTTGTATCCAGTCAGGGATGTATTTCTCGGGAAACTCACAAAATCTCTTCATTACCAAAAATCTAGGAAGTTGTTCTATACTAATCATCAAAGGCTATCATAGGAAAATGTTCTCTAATCAGAGTTTATATAAATATAGTTTCCGAGGTTTTTATAAAACATCCTCTGATACCAACTCTAACACCCCGACCATAGATTCCCAGAGTCGGTTCATTATTTTAATACATTCTCATTATTATAATGATTCATACCCTGAAAGACTGATCAGTTTTGCGGTCTTGAAAAAGAGATTACATACATGAACATTACATTACACTTCCTAACATACAACACAAGAAAAATCCTTTGAGAATTCCATTGTTCCCTTAGCATAACCCTGCATCTCAAACATTAAACACTTCTTGGGATCCTGGTAAAATAAATCATAATAAAGGGGTGAGCATTGATGCTCATTAAAGGAAAATAATTTAGTAGAATCTATAAACATTTACGATAGGATATGTAATAATAACAATAGACATTTAAACCGAAACATGACATAATATTACAAAAATAAATGAAACATTACCATATATACATGCACATTAAAAATTTAATAGGTGAATAATCACATGTAATAACTACTTTCATAATAAGGGAATGTATAGTACCAAACTTTAATTTTTGTGTCAAGGCCTCGTGCCAGGACCTATAAACTAATTATAACTGGACCCAAACCCGAAGAGACTCTGTAACTAAACTCCATCTCAGAGAGCCTCTATAACTGGACTCCAACCTTGAGAGCCTCTATAACCGGACACCAACCCGGAGGGTCTGCTGTAACCGGACCCCAACCTGGAGGGCTTACTTTTACTGGTCGCCAACTTGGAACATACTAGTCCAAAACATTCATTATAAGGAACGGTTGAAATATAACATAAACATTCGTATTAAAACTATCATATGAAATTTCAATGCATTCTACATAAACCATGAATTGTATAAAAATAATACATCAATATTAAGACATATCCCAAAAAAATCAAAACAATATGGAAGACTTTTATCATAATAAATAAAAATTAAAAAAGTTTAACATCCATTAAAGGATGTTGACATAGATGAAAATTTTCAGTAAAATTCTTTGAGAGAAATAGCCCTTTTTCATGAAATCATATAAAATTATCACAACTTATGAAGGTAGTAATTTAAAAGGTCTTTTCGAATCAAAGTTCCCCATACCACATTGACACTTTTTAAAATAATTATCATTTCAAAACATTCATGTCCAAAAAAATAAATCCTTAAACCCATTTTAAAAACATGGACATTAATGAGAAAGGTTTGGAAGAATAAATATTTAAAAACATTTAAAATGATGTTTTAGTAAATTATTTTCATAAAAATAATCCCTTTGAAAATTATTTTATGAATCATGGGCATGTATAATAATTATGTCCCAGTAAAAACATACACATATACATTCTCGAATAATAATGAGATTGAGGAATTCACACTTACCAATTTGGTATCTTATGAAACATACACCCCTTGAAAGAAGTATCAAAAAATGATATTGTAAATACACATAAATTGATTTCTATTACACAAGTAATACTGTTATGGAATGTACATACATCAAAATAATATAAATAGAGGCAATATAGCATGAATCTCATGAGAATAATGAATGAGATGAAAACCCCTTACCACGTTGTAATCAATCGATTCGTATGACCAACAGTTAATAACCACCAAATAATTCATAGGATACCAAGAATATAAAAATATTAATTATAATATATATCAAATATCATTACAAAATACACCACATGTAATAAATAACTGGCGAACAATGGAATCTCAGGAAATTAAATGTGAGATAAGAAACCCCTTACATTGCACTTTCCAATGGTCAAGTGTATGTTTAACCTCCTATATTATTACAATTATATGTTATTAGATTATAACTAAACAATATTCATATTTATTATATCATAAATTATTAAATTATGACTTTATACTACCCATTTAATAATGATTTTCATGTAAAATTAACATTTTGATTAATAATCAATTTCTTTATTGTACATATTTTAACTTTTTATTATTGACTGTATCATTTAGATAATGATTTAAATACATCCATAATAAAATCCTTGATTCATATGTCATATATATATTTAGAATAAAAATATTTATAATAGATAAATATATGAAATTGAAAACACCGTTTATGGAGACGGTAGGCCGAACGTACAGATAAACGTTGTTTCTGTTTTCTTGTCTTATTGAACAGAAGTAAGTGAATAAGATATATGTAAATACATAAATACATATATATATCCAGTATAATTATTATGTCATATAGTACATACTTATTATTAATATATATTTTTATAATAGTTGATGAATGGTGAATGTGGAAATGAATTTCTTCTCGTCATGGAGACTGTAATCTGTACGTACGCAGGAATAACAATATCATTTCATTAAATGTGTGGAATAGGATGGTATATTTATTTTAAAAAGACATTATCAGGATAATTTTATTATTTATATACATATTACATAACATTATAACCATCCAAATAACATAGTGTTGAATAACAAATTATACCACGTCATGGAGACGGTAAGTCATACGTATGCACATATGGTGACATCATCATTCATAGGATGGATAGAATAATGAATATAGTTGTGCCATATTTATAACAACATCACATTATATGTATTTTACTGGAATTATTTTTTTGTATTGTGATATCAATGAATGAGTTGGTGGATGAATAAAAGAATTTGAAAGAGGGTGGTGAAATCTTTACTTCTTTTTTGGGTTCTTCCTTTTTATTTGATCAAAATGGCTTCATAGGATGGAACTATGGAAAATGGAATGCCTATAGTATAAATTTAAGATATTAGGGAGTTTTTTTGGGCAGGGGTTGACTGAGAAAATTGGCTTTGGAGGTGTGAATTTTAGAGAAGGGGAAGTTCCCTTTCAAAAGAGGGGTGAGGGGCACCATAGGAAAAACATAAAATATTAATTTATAATAAAATCATTTTCAGTTTATAATGGCTCAAAAATGAAGTTTATAATTTATAAGGTAGGGATGGGTTGAAAAACACACAACCAATAGGTTTTAGACTGGTTTGGGTCACTATATTAATCTTATCATTTAGATTTAACTCTTTGTTAAATAGTTTGACATTTACCATGTCTCTTTCTGTTTTTAAATTATATGGTAAATAAACATACTATAAACAACCAAGAGAAAAAGAGTGGTTAATTAATGACATATATATTAGTATTTAAGGCTTTTGTATGATACTTAGATTAATAGAAATATAATACCAATTAATAATATAATATATTTTTTCAAAACTCTTTTATGTAAATTTTAAGACTATTTGTTATTTTGTTTTTGATAAATTCATAAAAGTATTATTACATTTAAATAAATCAATTAAATCAACCCTAATATGTCATATTAACTTTTAAAATAAGTTTAATTCCTAAAAAGACTAATATTACATTTATTTGGGTATTTATAATATCTATTATTTTTATATTTCATTAATAAGGAAATTACTCCATCATCATTGTGTCAAAAACAAATTAAATTATTCAATGTCTAAAAATTATATATAAAAAATCATTATGTAGGAAATATTTATATCTTCATAATTTATATTTATAGATGAATTTATCTTATTGTTATCCCTATATTAAAAATGGTTTACTTACTAAACATTGAATTTTACACTTTGAACTATTCTTTGAATTGAATAATAATATATGTCCTAATCTAATCCAAGAGGACCTAAATGATCATATTTTATTCCAAAGGCTGGTTTTGGGAAAATTACACATATCCCAGAGAATTATGACATATTTTAGGGTAATAATAATAATATCATTTTTATCTTTAATTACCCAATTTTAAATTTAACTGTGGTAAATAAAAGTCAAAAGTTACTATTAAAATTTTTTTTTATCTTATTAACCCACATTTTATTTAATGATATCAATCGTGTCTCTCGGATTTTTGAAATTCAATTCATAGAAGCAGTAAAATTATGTTTTTTGCAAATTTGTAAATGCACTTAGGAGGTGGGTAAAAGGCGGAAAAATTTAAAAACAAAATATATTTCTAAACTTATTTTAAATTGACTCCAATGAATTACATTTAACATATATAGGTATTATTTATCTATATTGACATAAGATTAATTTAAATGAAATAAATAATTATTTAAAAGAAAAGTCAGTTTTTACCAATAATGCAATGTTTTTCACTATTCATATCAAATTGAACGTTTTCAGAAACACACCAAAAATTCATCGTAAGATAATTTTGATATTATGAATTAAAAAATGATGTATATTTTACGTAATTAAAAACATAGAAATTTCATTAATTAATTTAATATTAATTCCCATATTCAAAACCAATAAGTGTATTTTTAAGAAATAATAATTAACAAAAGGTTGACACTTGGTTATATCCTATTTCAAAGTTAACGTACTTCCAATGACATGAATTGTATTAAATGGTAAAAATATAATATATATATACTACCAAGACCATTAAAATGTATAATTTATCACTATAAATTATGTTTATTAAAAAGGTTGTTTCCAGTTAAATTTTTTTTCACTAGTCACACAAATATGAAAGTTATCAGAAAACACCAAAAAGTTATTGAAACTAAATTCTTACGTCCCAATTCAAAAGAAGATTTTTATTTTGTCAAAATTAATATATAAATGTCTCTAATATTATATTTAAAAAGTGTTCTCCATTAAAAGGCGGTAAGTTTTCATTTTTTAGCAAATATTTCTTTTATCTAAAAAAATGAATTTGTTCATACATAATGTCTAAAAAATTCATAATATGGATTATAAAATTATAAGGATTATATAATGTTAAAAATTCAGTTAATAATATTCAAAACCAATTTTGAACGGCCAGTTTGGTAAGTCATGGTGCTCCAGAACTCGGTGTGGAATGTAGTGCATGTAATTGATTTACATTGAAGAAATAATGTACTATGAAATCTTGGTGGGTTACAATTAATTATAATTATAATGAAATTCCAAAAAACTCTTTAACTCTATGTGAAATCACACACTTAATTTAAGAAGGCATAATAAATAAACACACCTTTGGATAGGGTATAGTAACAATTTATTGGTGGAATAAATATAAAATCATATTGTTTGAAGAATAAAGAATAAAAAATATAGAATATATTTCAATCTGTATTAGGATTATCATTTCATCATTTATATATATATATATATATATTTCAATTTATATTAAAATGGTCAAATTCAATAATAATTGCATGAAATTAACCCAATATTGTAATGAAAATATATTTAATAGTATAAAATGAAAAATTATTTACTCAATTAAATCTATGATTTATTGAATATTAACCACCTCAAAGTTGAATAAAATCCATCAAATTTTAGAAATAAATTCATCTTGTGAAAATTGCTAAGTGATTCAAAAAAATCCTAAAAATTATGGTTTTTCCATTAGATCTCAATGAATTATAGTTTATCAAATTAAAAACAGTTCCCCAACAATTATATCTCAACAATTTCCTCATTAATTAACAAAAGGTGTCAGAAAATATTTTACAGTTAAAGTAAAAAATTATTTTTAATTTAGTAGTGAATGATTTCTATAAGGGTCAAAATAAAGATCAATAATTATATTTTGACACTAAAAAAATCACAAACACAACATACATGAGAGAACCAACCGGTTAATACATAACAATTCAGGCACACTAGCAATGAGTTTTCAAGTAATTCTCATTCTATACATTGAATTTAAAAAGGACAGCCTATAAGGTACCAAGAATGAAATTAATAGCAAAGAATCAACATTTTAAGCCTTTAAAACTGAATCAATTAACAATAATTTAAAAATTGTTAATTTATCATGTAAGATAACTTAAATATGAACAATAAAATATTTCATACACCCCATGATTACAATTGAATACATTCTTAATAAAAAATAAGATTCAATGTGGCAGAATTTGAACTTTTACTCCCCTAGTTAAAAGATTATAAATTTATGATTCAGAAATGTAAATCACTTTCTTTTATTTTTGTGTACGTCCCTATAGTTTCAAAATTTTATCTCCTATAAATGAATAAAATAGGGATTGAAAACCGTAATTTTAATGTTCCAATAATTGAAAACCTATGTAAATGATAAAGGAGTTTTATTAAAGTTTCATTCCAACTTTCCCTTCTTTTTATCATTGAAAATATTGAATTTATTTTTCAATAGAAATAAATATTATAATCATCACATAACTTGTCAAAAAATATTTATAGTGTACATGAATTAATTATTTTTGGATGGTATAAAATATTTTTCAAGGAAATACAGTTTTGTATCATGTTAGTCATTTATTGTTAATTATAAAAACATCAGGAGAAGCATAAAAAATATGTACCCAACCCCACACATGATTTGTAGAGTATAATGAGAATTTAAACTCTTTGAAAGAAATTGGTGGAAGGATACAGTTGTCTCACTATGGAAATTATTTTTTAGTATTTTATATATAATTAATTTAAAACACTAATTAAAAAAAATAAAAACAAAACTAACAAATAAAACAGTAATGAAAAAATGATAATCTTAGGTTTAACCGCTTTAGTGTTGTTATATTTAGGCCTTACATAGAAGGAAAACTATTGGTTTATCCACAATCAGATAGAGAATTCGGATTATTTTTTAGAAACCCCCATTAGTGTTGTATACTTCTGTGTTTTCACACAAACTAGTTCTCTAAAAAAGAACCAAAATATTATTTTTCCATGAAATATTTTTCAATTTATAATAGTGTAAAAACATTCTAATTTTTTTTAATTTCATTGTTAATGTGAAAATAATGTGAGAGATATATTAAAGGAACATTGCCTCAAAAATCAATCATAATCATCCTTATAAATTAAATTAGTTTCACCCATTTCCAAAATGAATTGATTAGTAAAATAAAATGTAAACAAAGTTGATAATCTAGTAGGCTGGAAAACCCTCTCATAAAAATTTTCTACATCAATTGTGTCCTGAATAAATTCATTTTAACAAACCCTTAAATTATATATTCAATGAATTATTGGAGATCCTGAAGTCCCTAGGTAACTGCATTATCATCCTTCTAAAGTCCCTCTAGAAAATCACAATGTTTATCAGACTCTAATGAACCTTTAGTGGAAGAATCATTATCAAATATATGTTCTTGGAAATTTTAATCAAATGATGTAATGATTCTTCCATAAATATAAATCATTTTTAAAATTTGTTAGATTTCTCTTCTTCATTGATAGGTGGTGATCCTATTTGTGTGATTAGGTAAGAAGTGAGGTATTCAACCTCATCCAACCACTCCGCAAATTAAACTAATTTATTTATGGTATATTCCATGTAATAAGAGATGGTATCTTGAGCATGTACCTCCTTTAAAAAATTTATAAAATCATCTGAAAAGTAAGTGCAATTTAAATCAACACATTGATCAAAAGAAAAAAAACCATATTCCAAATTATGTTCAGGTTCTCCCACTTCTATGTATCTCATCTTCTAATAACACTATATAAATTCCTCAGTGGTAGGATCTGTCATATTCTTCCTTGCTTCAACATAATCGTCTTATTTATCAATAGATGGTAGGATGTTCTCTTCTTGGTGAACCATTTCTAGAAAAAAACATATGAAACGAGTGAAAAGTTTTTATGTTCATTCTCTATGGACTCTATATTAGTTTACCTCAACACCTTATAATATTCCATAGTTTCAATGAAATTTTATTCATAGAAATTTTAAACAATAGTTTCCTAATTTTATATGCCACAAGTCCTACCATGTCTTATGAACATTGGCATGTTTTCATTTATTAATTTCTTATTTTTGTTGTTTTTTATAATTATAAAATTGAAAATAAAGAATCACTAAAAATATATCATTCATGTATGGCACTAAATATCACAAATCAGGTCATATATTAACATATATATTACCTTATTTCAATGATTCTAAATAATGTCAATGTCTTATCTTGAATATCATATCATTTAAATCATATAACATTTTATGTGTGTTTATGTCTAAACAAGCTTGTAACGGATTATATATGTGTAATTATTTTTATTACCAGTCTCTGTTTTTATTGAATTTTATGAGAGACTTATAATCCAAAATTAAATATGTATGAGTCACTGACACCAACATAATTATGACTCCCTAACATACCTAGGACTCACGAACATATAGTTCAAATAAATAAATGTTCATTGTATGTGAAGGTGAAACCATTGAAATAACTCACCACTAAAATGGGCCACTGATACATCAACTATCATACTTATAGAATGAAAGACACAACATTGATATGAGTCACTCATGTTATGAATGACTGATATAATGACCTACCAATGATGATAGAATTTCATAATGACATAAAGGGACACCGATAGAAGGTGACATTGATATAAGGTGAAACTGATAGAAGGAGACATTGATAGAAGGAGACACCCATAGAAGGAGAAATTAACAGAATTAAACACCAACAAACGATTCACCAATAGAATATTTAAAACTGAATTTTTTTATTTTATTTATAACAGTCATATTTGTGTCATTTAATGATACTGACATATTTGATAATCTTTTGTAGGAATTTTATCAGAATTTATGAGGTATGATGAGACGATGCATGTGGAATTTACATGATCTTTGTTGGACCATGAAAATAAAAATTATTTTATATGAAAGAAGATTGACCGAACAAAGATAGTCATGTGGTGAAGGCCTATGGGAGATATTGAAGAACTTCTTCAACCCACATGCAACCTCTATGAAATCAAGAATAGAAGAACACTTTAGGAGTTTCTCAGTCATGGTGTACATAAAATTGGAAAATTATTTCAGAATATCATAGAGAAGAATATACCTACACAACCATACATGTCGCTGGAAGCTAGAATATGAATCTCTGTTTTGTTTCAACTACATAGAGAGCACTCGAACTTCACATCCACCTCATCTATTGAATTAGGAGATGCAATAAATAACACACATAGAGTTTTAAACCTAACTCCACATATTTATCACAATTTTGTTCTTTTAGTTACATATCTGAGCATTGGGTTTATGTATCTATTACACACACTATATCTTGTGAATAACTAGATGATACATGGTATCCTAAATCTCAAAATCTTTTTATCCTTTCATATCCCATGTAGAATTGTGTAAGAGGTCATGTTTGATCAATTTGTTTTTTTTTTCACCAATGAATTGTGGCAAAGGTCAACGGTGGCTTGGACATCACTATGTGCTTTTGTGAACCCCGATACAAGGTGTGGATCAAAATACTTATTAATTTAACTAGTATAGTGGTTTGTGATCACCATGTGGAGAGGATTAAGTCTCTGGTTGAAACTGAACCTCTTATAGTATTTCAAATGTGTTTTACCTTTTATTTTCACTCTATTTTATCAAATATTTCATAAAACATAATTGAACTCTGATAGTTATTTTAGAACATTTTTATATCATTTTTGAACCTGAAGGTTAGTATCAAAATTTATATTAATATTTAGGTTAGTATGGCTTAGAACTAATCAATATATTGAGAAATTAATTGAACATTAGAGACTCCAATAAATTCTCTACAAACTAATATAGATTATATTCGTAATTTGGGTAATTTTCAAAGAAAACATTTTTAACTGATATTTTAATAGATACTCAATTAACCCCCCCTCCCTCTTGAGTACTATATTATGACAAACATTTGTTAATAATGGTTTTAGGAATTTTTCAGTTTTCAATGGTTTTTCAAATCATATCAATTGTTGTTATATTTTTATTTCAAATATCATAATTTTTATATAATTACATAATTTCTCCTCATTAAAATGTTATTCTAATATTTTTATTATACATAATAGGCTGGAATTTTCTTCTACTAATAGACCACCATTGTATAAAAAATAATAATTTCCCATTGGAAAATTAAAATAAAAATGCACTATGAACGTATTTGTTTTGAAAATTGGTATTCAATAGTAGATGAATATAAGATTCATGCTACATTTAGAACCACATGGGATGACCCCGCTAAGATTGTACATAACATTAATTACAATACCACATATTCCTTATACAGTACTTTTAGAGATAAGGAATTTAACATAATTTCTTCATGTAAAACAGCCAATGAAATTTGGGATACATTATCTTATTCACATAAATGAACTTATAGTGTTAAATAAATGATAATTAACACATATAAAATTAAATATAAAATTTCTACAATGAAGCCTAATTATCATGTTTCTAACATATATATCAGGTAAAATTAAATAATGAACAATATGTTCTCCCTCGGAAGATTTGTTATTGCCAAACAAAATTATATGGATTCTGATAACCTAACCTGATATGTGGGGAGGAACTTCTGTCTCCATTAGAGAATCATGTTACATCCGCAAAATAGCTATCAAAGAACTCATAGGATAATTAATGTTGTATGAGTAAGAGATTAAAGTCAACAAAGAATAAGAGGATGAACCTAAAAGAAAATTTGTATCCTACAAGAGTACTAACTCTAACAATAGGGAAAATGAGTATGTTATATACTCTGTTTAATGATATATTAATTCTGAATCGACATATGATAGTGATGAAGATATGGATCATCTTTCTAGAAGATTCAAGAAATTTTACAGGAAGAATAAGTCTTTTAGGAAGACCAATTACAAAGGAAAATATGACAAAAATGTAAATTGGAAAAATTAATGGATGATTCCTGAAAAATCATTAGAAATAGATTTCTATGAATTCAAATAGAGAGGGAATATCAAAGTATACATTCCTTTGTTACAGAAAAAAATTAGTATGAGTATAAATAAAAGATGTGTAAGAAAGATATGAAGGCCACTTGGAGTGCCTCCAAGGATAGCTCTAGTGAATCATTATCTTCTCATGATGAATAAGATGACATGTAAAATATGGGTTTTATAAAAAAACATATTAAGTAACCATATATATTCCTACACCCAATTAATATTATTCTAATAATAAAATTACGCATGGAAATACGAAAAATGATGAAATATTTGAATTTTATAATATTCAGGAAGAATCTTTTAATGGAATGGAGAATAAGTATAAATAATTTAATAATCATCTTGAACATTATGAGAATATTAAATCAAAACTTACTGTTGATAGAGAGAAAAATGAAAAACTACTAAAATAGAATAATGACATAATGTTATCTAATGATCAATTGAAGTAGTATATGGAAAATATTACTAATCGGATAAAAACACAAACTTAGTTACATGGTAAACAAATATCTCTTATGTACACTTCTAGAATTAAATATAAGTCTGGATAGATAAACTTATCGAAAACCCATTTTTTAACTAAATCTAAAAAATACGTTCTTCTACCTAAAAATCAAAATACAGATGCTAGTACAATTTCTAGAAAATCATTTACTACCTCTATTTTTTAAAACCAAATATAGTCTATTTTTAAAATATGTTACATGATGCTTATAGGAATCCAATAAGAGAAATGTGGACACCTAAGGCATTGATGACAAATGTCACCAGGCCCAAACAAGTCTTGGTAACGAAATCTATTTTTGTTGGATTATCATGTAGGAAATTTGTTTGAAGAGAACCTGTAAGAGTCAATGGTGCATGGAAAGTTTATTCTCATGAAACACTATTGGAGATTATTATGGTGTCAATAACCTAATGATGATTAATGGTGGATATATCACTATTTATGAGAATGCTAAGGGCAAATAATTATCTTAGGCAACACTGGACACTCTAACTCAATTTTTATTTATAAATTACCTTTTTTGATGGGATAAAGAATAATTTACTTATTATTTTACACTTATATGATGATGTATTTATTATTAAATTTTAAATTGTTTATTGCAATATTTTTACTCTAAAAATGAATTGGTATTTTCTTCTTTTATAAATGAAAATGTATATTATCTTAACATAGATTCTTTACTATCTCACAATGTTTATAGTTTATGTTCTTTTTAGAAAGATTCTTTTATTTGTCATAGCAGATTTGAACACTATAATTTACACTCTCTTAGAAATATTACTAGTTGTTTACTAATCATTGATCTATAGAAACATGAGTTTCAAAATGATAAAGTCTCTAATCTAGGTCAAAATGATACAAAACACAAGATATTTTTAGAGAAATTAAATAAGTTACAACTTCTCAGCCTTTAGAGTTGGTGCACATTGATTTTCCTACACCATATCCAGTTTCAAGATTAAATGGGAAGAATTATGTCTGTGTTCTTATATGTGACTATTCTATATATACATTGACTTATTTCATAGCTCAAAAAATTGAAGAATGTACTCACTTCACCAATTATGCTTAAACAGTAGAAAATATAAGTGAACTTAGAATAAAATCATTATAAATTGATCATATTCGCAAGTTTAAAAATCAATAATTTGAATCATTTTTCTCAAACAATGGCTATTGTCATAAATTCTCAACCCCCAGGAAAATTAAAAAATCTAGTCGTGGAACGAAGGAATAGAAAATTATAAAATACTTCTACAAAATTTATAAATGAATATGATCTACCTATTTATGTTTGGTCAGAGGTTGTGAATAAATTTTGTTACATAATTAATATATTCTTAATTAGAAATATCCTTAAAAAGTCTCCTTATGATCTCTGAAATAATATAAAACAAAAAGTTTGTTATTTCAATCTTTTTGGTTGAAAAGTTTATATCCATACACTAAGGATAATCTTAAAAAGTTCACATCCAAGAGTGATGAAGGAATATTCCTAGGTTACTCAACCTCTAGTAAAGACTATAGAATCATTAATAAAAGAACTAATTGTGTGGAAGAATCAGGGCATATCAAATCTGATGAAATAGATCCACATGAAACTAATACCTCTCTATAAAACATTGAAGATGATATATGAATCATTGATATAAAAGAAAAATATTCTAATCCTCTTGTCAATAATTTTTTTAAATCGAATCATTCTACAAATTCTTCAGAATCTGCACATGATAAACCCGAACCTATTGATGAACATGATGTTACTATCCCATCCTTTTCTAGACCTACTAGAACTTATAATAACTATCCTTTAGATGATATTGTTGTTGAATTAGATAAAGGGAAACTAATTAATGTTTTTCTTAGAAATCACATTGAATATCAAGATTTCTTGTCATAGATTGAACCTAAAAAAAACTATTCTAATATTAAAGAATTTTTTTTGTTACTTCTTATCAGGAAGAACATAATAAATTTGAAAGGAATAATGTTTTGAATTTT
This sequence comes from Viscum album, assembly GCA_963277665.1. Classification (NCBI taxonomy): domain Eukaryota; kingdom Viridiplantae; phylum Streptophyta; class Magnoliopsida; order Santalales; family Viscaceae; genus Viscum; species Viscum album. The sequence continues at coordinate 1,668,800,147 of OY728137.1, forward strand.
GTGGATATACTGAAAGACACCCTGACCAAAGGTACTATGTGGGTTTTTGGGAATAAATTAGATTAATATGGTAATATGGTTAGAAACAAATCTATATTAGATTCCCACGGTTTCTATAAACAAGAATAAATTGAATATAAAAAAACTTTTTTACTTATTTCTATACATGAAGCTATTAGAATTATTCTTTCTTATGCTACACATCATAATTTCAAAATATAGAAGATGGACGTTAATAGTGCATTCCTAAATGGGTATATAGTTGAAGATGTTTTTTTGAACAACCATTGGTTTTATAGACCCTCATTTTTAAAATCCTATTTTTAAATGAAAAAAATATTTATATGTTTTCAATCAAGCTCTAAGATCGTGATATGATATATTAAGTAGTTTTATTATTACAAAAAGTATTACAAAAGGAATTTATGATCCTATTCTTTTTATAAAACAAATTTTTAAAGATTCTTGTATAGTTCAAATCTATTTTGATGATATTATTTTTGAATCTTCATGAAATTCTTTATGTATTGAGACTTTCAAGAAGATGCAATGTGAATTTAATGTGAGTTGGATGGGTGAACTCAAATTCATTCATTGTTTACAGATTGTTGAAAATAAATAAGGTATCATTATATATAAAAATAAATATACAAAATATCTTTTAAAAATAATTTTCTTTAATTCCATTAAAAGTAGTGACACTCTAATGAGTGCTACTAGTAAGCCAGATCATGATGAATATGGTAAACCTATTGGTCAAACCACTAATATATGATTGATTGTATGTTATCTCTAATTGATATCTAATAGTCCAGATATAATGTTTATAGTGTGTATGTGTTCTGTTTTCAGGCTAATCACAAATATTCTAATTTATATACTTTTAAAAGAGTTTCAAAATACCTCCAAAATACAATAAATTTTGGTTTTTTAACACAAACGACAATCATTTGATATAGTGAGTTATTATGTGGATGATTTTGGTGGATTTAGGATGTATTTAATGTGAACCTATAAGACATGTGACCTTTTGGGAATGTCATTATATTCATGGTGTAGTAAGAAACAAAATTTTGTTACATTATCAACTGCTGAAGTTGAATACATAGATTTTGGTAGTAGTTATGCTAATTTGTTTTGATGAAACACATTTTCCTAAACTATGGATATCAATATAGACAAGTACTAATAAACTAATACCACACAACTGCTATTAATATTTCTAAGAACCCATTTTATCAATATATAACTTAACATATTGATATAGGATATCACTTTTTGAGTGATCATTATCAAAAGTGTGATATAAGATCAGAATTTATTTGAAATTAATATCATCTTGCTGACATATTAACTAAGAAATTAAACTATGATATAATAAATTACATAATAAATGAGTACGGAATTAACAATCATTAGGACCATATGTTTTTATTTCTATGATCTTTTTTTTAAATTATCACATTGACATCATTGTCACACTGACATTGTTGTCATGCCAACACTGTTAGTGTTTTACTAGGTTTGTCATACCGATACCATTAATTTTTTACAATGTTTTTCATGGCAACATTGATGACCCATTGTTTTATATGATTTACGTTTTTATCAAAATGACACTATTTCATTAATTCTAGTGAACTTGGTTCCTGATTTTGCGATTTAGTAATTTCAGAAGCCCTAAATGATGTTAAATTTGAATTGATCCACTCTACAACATTACATCTACTATCTCTCTAGGTCTCCACTCCCTTTCTTTACCCCCAACCTTTTACCTTCATACATCATGAATAAAATATTTAGAATGGCATGTGTAAATTGATAACTTGATATGGGTGAGTCTCGTTCTTCCATGAGAAAAAAAGTGAATCGAGCTAACCTTGGGTTTCTATAAATCCTGGCTTGGAAACCTTTGTTATAACCTTATAGAAAGAAGTACAAGTGGAGTATCTCTTACAGAGTATGTGTTTGTAGTTAATGTTTCTGCAAGATCATGGATGGCTTGTCTGGTTCACAAGCAATGGAAGAGTCTTCTACCCAAAGCTGGTATATGAATTTTACATGGATATGGAAATTTTTTTGGAAGGAAGTGATGTTTCTTGGTTCAATTAATTATTAAAAGGGAAGATAATATATTTCTCCTAAAGAAATTATACTGAATTTCTTAAGGTTCCCCATGATGGAATGTTTGATGATTACCAATTCCCTTCAACTTTTTAATGTGATTTCTTTTTTTATGAGACCACTCAAAAAGAGGTAACTTGAAATGTGGATCATTTGAGACACATTGAATTAGAATTTAATGGTTAGTAAAGAATCTAATTTATGATTATTCAGCACCGGATTTGTCCTAGGAAAGGGGACTTTTATTCTCTCATGTATTAGGATTTATACATAGTGTATTTTATACAAAAATAAGATAAATATTTCTTCGCAGATATCTAATGTTTATCATTAATTAGATTATAAATTCCAGCTATAATTGAAATTCTATTATCTATTATAGAATTATAGTAGTAATGCTAATTAAGAATGGTTGTGTAAGTGAAGATGATGATGTAGTAGTTAGTGTATATAGTGGAATCATCATAAGCTCTCACATTTTTAAGAGAATGATAATTAATTGAACCCATGGAGAAAGGAATGGGATTGTGATGATGACAGATTGTATAAGAAGTTAAATAGTATATATTGTCCCGTTAGACCATGGAATCTAGTGGATCCTTGACTTGGTCCAAATGAACAAGTAACATATTCTTCTGATGAGGAGGAGGATCCTGATACTTCTTTATGAGATGTGGAATCACTAGTTGATGATATTAGTGACACAAACACATCTAGACTAACAAAAAGAGTATCTACTAGACCTATAAGTCAACTTTTAGACATACCTTTTCATGAAAATTTTCTCAATACTACTATAATTGGTGAAACCTAATTTGAGTGAAGTGTAGAATATGTTAGTGAATCTATTGAAGAGGTTGAAGAAGAAGAATATGATGGTAGTGGTGAAAGTGATACAAAATCAATTATAGAAGATGGATATGATAAATTTGATGATTAAAATGTAAATTAATATCATTAAGATAGTGATAATGAATTATTTAGTGAAATTGGAAGTCATAATGAATATGTTCAACCTGGTGGAAATCCAAATGTTGTTGGTATGGAAGTTGGTGATGCTAATATTGGTGCATCTATTGAGGATTTTTCTCAAGATGAAATTGTTGCTCCAGATGAACTAAATTCTCATGATGTATATTCATGAAAAATAACTCTACATAAGGAGAAGAAAACTAGACATGAAGCATTAACCGAGTGGGAGTAATCTGCTAAGATGTATGACACTAAGGGGGAGCCTCAATAAAAGGTATCTCAAACTGGTAAAAATATAAAATACGAAGACTCTGAATTTATACACTCAGTCCTCCTGATTATTATATTTTTGATTAATGGTTGATGAATCTTTTGTATGTGGACCTAGGATTAGATTATGAATAACCTGATGATAAGGCCTTTTCACTTGTTACATGCGAACTAGTGACTGATACAACTTCTAGTGACTATGTCATTATGGGTGATTATAAACATTTCACGAAAGACATATGTTCCTTCATAATACATTCAATACAATCCTAAATGAGGTATGATATTTATGAATTCAATATATAGAATATTGAGATGACCAAAATTTTGAAAGTAATTTTGTCTATGGTTGATGGTGTAATGCAACCTGGAGCCTCTAGTTCAACTCTTACATCAACTAGTGCATATCAATTTGATGGTTCGTTAGATTAAAGGATAGTGATTAATGAAATAAAACCAAAATTTATTAGAACATTTGAAAAAATTGTGAAATGAAACACAAATCTCGAGAATGAAATGAAGAAGTTAACCACTAGAATCCATGCTTTGACCAGAAAGTATAGGAATAAAAAGGAATGTTTTCTAAATGGACTTGAGAATCTTGATTCTCTTTTTAAAGATCATTATTCTTCCACGATAAGAAAATATGTTAAAGATATATCCTCCTCTTATCTTACTTCAACCAATGCACAACAAGTTCAGCGATCACATTCTGCAGATCTTACAATTGTTAGTTCTGTTTTGAAAGAAGAGTTGCAAGCATTATTTGAATTTATGGAAAGAGGTGATGACACTTCAGATAAGGTTCACGATCATGTGAAGTTTTATATAATTAATTATTCATAGACTCACATATATTTGAACAAAATTATTAATGGTTTTTTTCTCAAAACTCATCAAAAATAATCAAATGAACACTCGGTTTATGTATTTGGCCACCAATATTACTCATCCTACAATAATAAAGGTTTTTTAGGATCAGATTCAGAAGTAAATATAATTCACTTCATTAATGTACATGTTCATAGAAAACAATTATTATTTTTAAATTGAAATTATATATGGTAGAGAGATAAATGAAGATTTCATCAAGTTGTTAAAACCATATCTCATTGCCCCAAGTGATTCCATTGTGGATTCTCCTGCTGCACCACTTGGCCCTGCTTGTTCAATGTCTACTCAATCTCAGATGTCATTTTCTCATTCTTTATATCATATCAGACCCATCATTACATATAATGTTTATCATCAACATCTGTCCCAAAATAGACCTTCTCTAGCTTCTACAGTTCCTAAATGAGATCCTCTACATCCTCACAAAACCTATTTAGACCCTCTTCTGCTTCAAACTACTTCTTATAATGAACTATACATTGATACTTATAGTAAGGTAAATGAACCCATTAACCCGACCATGTAGTGTGGAATGATATTTTTATAGGGATTAGTCATTGTACTTATTCTAATTTAATCTATTTTTCTAAATGTATGAAATTTATCTGTTTTTACTTTTCCTTATTGAATTTTCCACTTTCCACTTTTTGAAAATCTCTAAAGGGGGAGAAAAATAATAATTATTAAAATGGGGAGCATTATTAGTGTTAATTTATTATTATCTCCGATACTTTTACCATCTAAAAATGGGAACTAAACATAATATTGTATACTCTATTTGTTTTGTCCATGGTAGATAATAACGCTATGATTTGTGATCATCAGAATGGGGGATATTTTTGGACCAAAGATACAGTTGGACACAATAACTGAGTATAATGGTTTTAACTAAGACTAATAATGTCATATATTAACATATATATTACCTTATATAAAATATTCTAAATTATGTCAATGCATTATCTTTAATATTAGATCATTTCACTCATATAACAATTTACGTGTGTTTATATCTAAACACGCTTATAAGTGATTAACTATGTGTAATTTTGTGTATTAACATTCTCTAACTTTGTTTTATTGTAAGAGAGATCATGGTCTAAAATTATCTATGTATGAGTCACTAACACCGATAGATAGATGACTCACCTACAAACACACAAATCATTGGAAGACAGTTCGAGCAAGAATATATTCTAAGTATGTGAAGTTGGCACCATTGAAAGAAATCACCGTTAGAATGAGTCACTGATACTTCAACTATCTCATTGACGGAAGGAAGGACTCACCATTGATATGAGTCACCAATGTTATGCAAGACTGATAGAATGAAAATCTGTTACCGATAGAATTTCTAACTAATAGAAGAATACACCAATAGATGGTGGCACTGATAGAACGTGACAATGTGGGAAGGAGACACCAAAAGAAGGATACACTGATAGAAGAGTCATCGATATATAGTTTAATACATCATTTATTAATATTATTTCTAACGATTATATTTGTGTCCTTTAATGATATTGGTATATTTAAAAATATTTTTTTGGACTTTTATCAAACAGTACGAGGTACGATGAGTCAATTCCCATGGAATGTACATTCTCTTTTTCACCCCTTGAAAATAAGTAGTATTTTAAATGAATGAAGATAGATAGAATAAAGAATGTTTTGTGTGGAATGTCTGTGAGACATACTGATGATCATCTACAAATCTCAGAAATCCACTGTAAACTCAAGAATAGAAGAACAAATGAGGTGATCTCAATCAACTTGAAAATCAAACTCACAAACTATTTTAGCATATTAAGGAAGGATAATAATATGCCTGCACTACCATACCAGTATCTGGAACCCGTAACATGACACATTTTATTTGTGTCAACTTACAAAATAGGACTCGGACTTCAAATTCGCCTCATCAAATGAGTCCATTGCTACACCACATAACCTAGAGATCCTTCTAAACCTATCCTTTCCTGTTTATTTCAATAGTGTTCAAGTAGATACATTTCTAAGAAGTTTGTGTATCTCTCTATTACACACACTCACATAGACTCATGTCCATAACTGGAGGATATTTTATATCCTGAATCTTGCACTATTTTATCCATTTGTATCTCTGGAAGAACAATGTAAGAGGTCGTATATGACAAATATGTTGTTTTTTCAATGAAGAACTGTGGTTGAGGTCATGGGATACATGGAAAACAATGTGTGTTGTTTTGATCTTCAGTATAGGGTGCTGATCAAACTATTTATTAATATAAAATTCTTGGTGCTAGGTGATCACTAAGTGGTGGGGGTTAAGTCTCTTCTTGATATTTAACCTCTTGATTTATTTCCACAGTGTTTCTACCTTTTATTTTTACTCTTTTTTATCCTATATTTCAAAAAACTAAATTGAACTTGGATAGTTAGATTAGAAAGTGTTTATAATAGTTTTGAACTTGTAGGTTAGTTTCAAAATTTATATTAATAATTATGTTAGTGTAGCTGAGAAGTAATCAATATCTTGATAAATTAATTAAACATTAAGGACTCTTATAAATTCACTACAAAATGATGAGGATTATAATTTATATTGGGGAAATTTTTCATAGAACCAATTTTTTATAGAAATATTTATAGATACTCAATTAACCCTCTTCTTGAGTAATATACTCTGGCCAACATAATGAATATCCAAATATCACCACTGTTAAAAAAAATCCAGAATTTAACTCAAATAAAATGTATTTCAATCATTCCTTAAATGTTATTCAAACACTCTCCATGTCTCAAAACTGGCTTCCATCATTTGGATTCTTCCCTAAAATTCCCCCTAATTGACTCTGTTTAATTTAATTAAAAAGTAATTTCATTTGAATCATAAAATTTCATATGGTCACATTTAAGATTAACTCAACCAGTTTCCTCTATTTTGCCTTATGTTCAATTATTCATTATTAGTGAACCACGATGACTTCAAAAAAAATCACTCAACATTGACAGACATATATAGATTCATAATATCAGTTGACTTTTTTCTCCACATCCAGACTCGCTTCATCAACACCATTTCTAACCAAAATTCAACATCACAAACAATAATAGCAACAAGAAAATGATATAAATCTAAATGTTCTGACATAACCAAAACACAATGAATGGGAATGTACCCATAATTCCTCAATATTTGGAACCATCAACGAAACATGTTCTTTGATCATTCCACAAAAAAATTCCAAACCAACAGCTTTATGCATCGACTGAGAACCAAATCTAGACCTCACTGGTGCCAATAAGGATCAAGTGTTCATCTTCGGTAAACAAGTTCTTTCCCTAGAATCAACTCATCCTCAAATTATCATCTACAATAGGCGTGGCTTGGTTCATCAGCTTCACAAATCAGTTAAATAGTTCATCTTCTTTGATTAAAAATCATTCATTATACTTTCAACATAATCGTTCATCTCTGAAAGTTGGTATCTTCATGGGGATATGGCTCTTCAATATACTGATAATGGTATCTCATCATCATTAGTGGTGTAGTTCATCAGCAAATACCTTCTATACATAAAAGTCATGACACAAGTTCACTTGTTTGAACATATCAAATATACCCTATATCTTCTTCCACAATACCGGTTTCATTTCAACACTATAAAAAAAGTGAACCAGTCACCACAAATAATATTTCTTCAATTTTGGTGATTGGGCTTAGCTTTGATTGGATCTTGGTTGGATGTATGAACTTAATATATTGGATTTAAAATATGTGGAGATCTTTTTACTATTTATCTATGTAGGGTTATTTGTATTTGTAAATGTGGGATCCTCTACCATGTGTCTATGTAGAATTAAAGGATAATTCATTATGTGGGAAAAAACAAACATACCAAATTGGCTATGTGAAAGCCTTTTCAATATGGGTATGTTTCAGGTACTCTAAAAACTTACTAAATATTATAGGCTTATAAATTCATGAAATAAATAATTAAGAAATTAAGAAATTCATAATTATAGACAAATATTAACATTAAAATAAAATAAATTTAAATTAAATAAGTTGTTATAAAATAAAAAAATATTTATAAATTAAAAACAACCTTCATTAAATAATGAATTGAAATTTTAATTAAATTGATAATAATAATTTCTAAAAGGATTAAATTATAATTTTAAATTACTAATTGGATAATTACTTAATGAAATAATATTAACATATAAACATTAATATATTAATAAAAAATTCATAACACAAAAAATAAAGGCATTAATTATAAACTACACAACAAAGATAAATTTAATGATAATCAAATAAATAATAAAAGAAAAAAATAAAACATTGATAAATATAATAACATTTAAGTAATTAATTTAATGAATAAATAATATATTAAATAAAATCTTAATTATTAACATAAAGAATATTTAATTTCAATAAAACCACTATAAATTATCCAAAAAGTTATAATTAACTTAATTGTGGACTTTTTAGCACTAAATGATCAATGAAATCCACCAAAAAGGATTTACAATAATATAATGAAGAAATTACACATCATCTACATCTGATCCAAGTACTTTAGATCATTTATGACATGGCAGGAATAATATTCATAATTCTCAAGTGATGGAAATTACTGTATAGACATCAAAAAATCATACATAATAATGGTTTCACATAAAAAAAGTGATCATAACATAGAACATCAATATGTATGTATAACATTACATATCTGTACATCGAGTGATCATGAAAAAAATAATTATTTTTAAATATAATGAAAACAAAAAAATAAATAAATACAAAGCATAACTTATCAATCATAAACAAGAACCAACTAAAACAAAAAAACCATTTTAATAAAACCAGAATACAACCAAAATGAAAATTCTAAATTGAAATCACATGCATGTTATGAGACATGAGATAAATAAAATAAAAAATAAAAAAATTCCAATATCACACATCTCCATGTGTTAATTTAATATATATTTATTTTAAAAACAAGCACAATGTGTGATATCATACAAGATACACAACACGAAGTGTAAACAAACCTTGAAATATTATTATTTAAATATGATTTTAATACCATATCCATTAAATTTCTAAGTATGAATAAGATTAAATTTTGTTTTTAAATATATATAATTATTTTAATCAATAAATAATTATTTATTAATTTATATGATATAAGTACTCAATTTTTGAATTTTTTTTTTATTTTACAAAAATATGTTTTTCTTCAAAAATAATTGATGGAATTTTTATTGATAAAATTATAATTTATTTAATGAACATTAATAAAAATAATTGAAAAAATTATAATTTTTAAATTCATTATATAATTTTTTTCTTATGATTAATTTTTATATTTTTCTTGAAATATTGATTTTTCAATGGATAATGAAAATACCATGATTGTACTTTCATTGTAAAACTGTCTTTTAATTTCATTAATAAAGTATCATTGTGACCTTAATTTTATCTCAATCTAAAATAACAATTATTTAGTTAGATATAGTCTAATTAGTGACACATGAATCATTTTTATACATTATTTTGATATAAGTTCATTTTTAGTTTTATAATGCATAGTTATAAAAACAATTTTCCCTAAATTTTACAAATTTATAAAAAAATTAATTTATGTCACATATTGTGATTTAATTTAAATTAATTTATTTTATTTTATTATTCAACAATTCAAAATTTTCCTAGTCTTAATTCTTGTGATTTTTCTGAAGCTATGTTTTCTTCCTAATGATAAAAAATACATGTTTTTATGAAATATAGTATCTTTTTTGAAATTTTCAAGATATAATTATGATATTAAAATTTATTAAACATATGGAATGACTCAATTATTATAATATAATATCAATATCATAAAAATTAATTAAAAATTGTAAATTTTAATTTATTTTATGATAAATATGAAAACCATTTTCATTACCTATGTAGTGCTTGAAAATCATTAGAAAAGACTAATTCAGTGTTTTAATAATATTAATAGATGTAAAAAAGTCTATTCATTAGTTATTTATTAAATATCATGAATGAATTATTATTTTGAAATACAGCTTAAAATGTTTTTTTTATAAAACCTGAATCATATCCAATTGCTTATACAATGCTTTTACAAGCCTAGAATAGTTATAATACCAAATTAAATATGTCTTCATGACATGAATATTATTAAATATACATAATTAATTATTATTTATGATTATATAGATAATAAATAATTTATTTTTATTATTTTGATTTATTTTATATGGGTATATAAAATATTTGTACCTTAAATGCTTTTACAACACTAACACCATTTAAATGTAAGAAAACAAATCATGAAAATGATATAAAAACACTCAAATTTTTTGTGGATTTAATGTGTTCCATTATTTTTGAAGATAAAAAGTAAATATTATATATCTTATAATTCATAATATTTGATTTCATTTTTTAGTTTATTTTTAAAATTCAAATTATAAAAATAGTTTGAAAGTTGACATTAGTGTTATCTAATATAAATAATATTTTACTAAATGATTTAAAACTACAATAAATAATATGTTTGAAAAATTTATTTTAATATTTTTTAAAATATCTAATTAATATCATTTAATGGACCAACATTCTTTACATTGGAACAATATTGATCATTGTTTAGTAAAAAAACATCATAATCATAGAAATATTCAAAAATGAAAAAAATTGATTAAAACTAAATTATAATGGAAAATGCGACACAAAAATTTCAAAATTGTATTTAATTATATTATTTAGACCCATACTCAACCTATATACTAATGAAATTATTTTTTCCCATTTAGATTTGATAAGTAATTTACATTAATTTAATATTTTAAATAATTCTAAAAGTGTCTCCCCCTTCACATATAAAAGGGAACAACCTCCCCACTTCTGTACACACATAAATAACCATGTTGATTAGAAAAATATATATCCATATAATTTAATATAAAGTACTTCATCACGTTATATAGATATTAATTAGGTCATAATACCGTCATTTGAGTGATTAGTTTTGGTAGCAAAGGAGGTTTTCCAAAAAATTGGTATATTATTTAACTGAATGGTTTAGTTTTATTTCTTCTTTTAGATCCAAAAGAATATTATTAGTACAAGATAAAATAATAAAACTGGTATCCTAGATATACATATAATTAATTATTTTATTAAAAAAATCCTATATTTATATCCTCTTCCATAAAATAGTAAATAAATCCAGCATTCATCGGTACAACAAACTACCGCCTCACGAACTGATTATATTATTTTTCCCCATTCATTTCTAATGGATTCTTATAATCATTTAACTAATTTTTAAATATTATATTAATTATAAATTTTTTATTTTGAAAATATAATATATAATTTACCTTCTTATCAATCCTTATATTGAAAAATGATAACGTTGTTCGTGTATACGTATAGACTACCTCCTCTAATAAGTGATGTGATTCATTTTTCATCACCACATAATAAGGATGATATATATTTGTGTAATATAATTTATAATTTCATATATATTATATTATGATAATTTTTAAAGAGAATGTAATACTTCAATTTTTTCCATAATGGTCATTGAAAAATGAAAACATTACTCATGTGTACAAACAACCAACTCTCTCTATGAATGTACAATAGTTATTTTTTCATAACCATATTCTATTACTGGTTTAAAAGGTATTATTTATTTATATAAATGATAATTATTTCAGGATTATTATTTTTTATATGGTTGAATAATAAACTCTTTGACAATAGTCAACCTAAATAATTCATTTTGGACTTCTGAATTGAATATTGATTATACAACCGACCAAAATTTAATTGATTAATTAAAGAAATATATCACGGAATGAGATTATATTAGAGTACTAAAAAAATTTAAAAATTTCCTTATGAAATTATAAATTAACCTATGTTTATTATTCTTGAAAATAAATAATGTATGTGATGTGTTGGACATAAGGTACTAGATTTTTTTTAAAAAATATTATTTATCATATCCATTCAAACACTCTTTCTCTAACATATCCATATAATTGTTTTTTAAAAAAGTAAATAAAATTTTATATATTATAATATTAATTTTTTAATTCTTTTTATTCATGTTTAAATTTTTTGAAAAATGGTTTGAAATGAATCTTTTTTTTAGTTTTTCTAATGAGGTACTTTGTGAGTTTTCTAACAAAAATATAAAAGGAATATTTTTTAACATATAATAAAAGACAATAATTTCCAAACATATTTAATGGTATTTTATTTGAATATTCATTTACAATTTTACATGGTTATTTTAATATAAATTTTTTTTCTTTATATGTATGCAAGGTTTTTTAAAGATTATATTATTTAAAATAGAATGGTTATTTTCCTCAAGATTAAATTAATGGTATTTAATGGTATTTCTATTAATCAAAAACAAAAATCCCTTGTTACACATATGTTTTATAATGAAATTGATTATATATATACTTTATGTATTTTACGGTTCTTTGTAATTGTTTATTATAATGGGTGGATCCATTATAAACCAATGATGTTGAGCTAATTATAGATCTCTAATGCATTGGGTAAAGAGACATATTTAGCTGAATATGTTTCTCCTAATAGAATACATTAATATTGTGATTATTATTCCACAAATTGAATTTAGTTAACTAATTATGTTTGTCTAAGGAGTTTTCTGGAATATACTACAATTGTTATTCTAAGTAAAACCATTATAGTTATTTCAAGCGTATCTGTAATAGTTTCTTTATGTATAACTATGTTGGTTAATCCTTGTGTATGTAATAATGTTATGATAATGATGGATAATGTTACATACCAAATTTATCTATTATTGATATAATTTTGATATATTTTGATATCATAATCTAACAGAATGTGTATGCTACTTAGTAAGGTTTAAGGATATATCTTTGGGAATGTTATTATATGTTTCTCCTGATTTCAAGGAAAAATGTACAACTTATCTTATGGTATGTTGTATGTAAATATGTGGGTATATAATATTATTTTTTGGGTAAGAAAACTTTTTTTGATCCCAATATTTATTTCTGAAAAAGAATTTTTTATACGTATTCATGGACTAATAACTTCATTCTTTCCTTTTTTCCCTTACTGATCAATTGTGATCATCCTACATTTTAAAAATATTATAAATAGGTTTTTAGGATTATAAGGTAAATATATTATTCCAATATCCATTTTTTAAGATATTTCATAAAATGAAAACACGTTTCTTTTTATACATTTTTGTTTTGTTGGGAAAAAATATTTTGTGTAGTTGTGTCTGCATCATAATATATGGATGTTATATGTATGAGTAATGAACTAAGTCTCTAAAACTCTAAACCTAAAATATATTTGGGAGTTTAAGAATGTGTAATATAGGTTTAAAGTAATTATAACATGTAATACATAAGTATTATTACTTATATGTAGAATTAGAGTAGGGTTTAGTTAACTTTTAAAGTTATGATGTTTTCCTGAAAAGACATCTTAAGTGTTATGGATACCATCATTTGATTATTATAATAAGGCTGATAATAAGTTCAAAGTATTATAAACACCATTTTAGGTGTAATGTTATGATATTACAAGGTGACTAATGGTGTTTTTAGAGATTTTTTGTTCGCTTGACGAATAATTTCACATAGCAATAAGACCACATTTTACATGAAGCATTATTTGGGTTATAATTCTATTAATGTTTTAGAAATATAAGATAATTGGTGATATAAAACATTTTAGGTTACAATCATTTCTAATATTATTATTATTTAAATTATATGGGATATAAAGTTATTTAATTATGGAATGATTTATATTGATCCTTTTATGTTATTGTTGAGGCTTTAGAGATTAATGTTATATTACCATATCTGAAGGTGTATTATTTTATAAAATTATCATAACATGATCTAACCATTTTTGGATTCAATTAATTTATAATTAAAGTATTAATAGCCTATTATTATCTTATGTATCATGTTATTTGTCATAAGTTTATTTTAGTGCATCATGTAATAAAATTTAATTTTACTCATTGATTAGAGTGAAGATGAGATTTTTTTTAAAATTGTACAAGAGATGAAATTAAAATTATCAATTCAATAAATTTCCTTTTTTATTCACCTATATGATAAATATATTTCTCAACTCAAGGAAAATGGACTTGAAAAAATTTATCATATTAGCTTTATTTCTGATGATTCAACGGTCTTTTTCACATTTCTTTTGATTATAATTTTGTGGTGGTTCACATTATTAGGATCATTCACTTTATTATAATCAATATACTCTATCACTATCCACAATTATATAGACAATAAATTTCACTTCTATGTCCATATATTCACTTCGCAATAAATTTATCTTATTTGGAAACCTGTTTCATCATATCCAAGATATCTTTCGTACTTAACATTATTTCTTTTCAAGTAGAGGACTTATTAATCAATTTTATAATCTGGGGACTCAATAACTGTATTTTTAAATTTCAACCTTTTATTATACAATAAAATTTTAAATTTGATGGTGCAATTTCTTAATGTAGAAATGAGTTTTATAGCGTAATATTTTGGAAATAAATACTATGAGTGATAGCATACATTATTTGAAACTCCACGATTGAACAAACTATGAAATTTTATTATATAAATATATTTTTTATAACCAATAAATTAAACTAACTGGCATAAATAAAATTAGATAAATTTTTTAATCATATGTAATTATACATATCAAACAGAATTATTTATTAATTTGTAAGAAATATGAACTATATATTAATAAATCAATATTATTTATCAAAAATATTCTGTTACTCAAAAATTTATAGAATTTGGTTTTATAATTTTATACTTAATTTTTGTTACATGAAAAAATTTAATATTTAATTTTTTTTTTCAATTAATCATATTAATATTTTATTCAGGTGAATTTTTTTATTCTTCTGAAAAAATTGATTTTTCATTTTATATTGAAGATGTTGTTTTGAATATTTTTCATAAATATGTCAATTATTTCCAATTAAAAATTCCTGTTGTGACATGAATTTTATCTCAGCGGAAAATAATTATTATTTAGTATATATAATATAATCAATTACACTTGAATAATTTTGATACATTATTTTGATATGAGTTAGTTTTCGCAAATAAAACAAAGTTTTATACAAATTTTTTCTCACTACATTTTAAAAATTTATATTAAATGTAATTTATATGATTTTTGGTAGTTGAATTTGATAAAATAGACTTAATCATTTGAATCATCGATTGAAATTTATCATAGGTTCAATTTTTGATATTTTTATGAAAACTTTAAATTATGTGTTGAATGGCAAAAAATAATTTTTTTATGATATTAAATATCTTTTTTGATATCCTCAAAACATTATTCTGATTTAAAAAGTAATTAAAATTATTTAAATACATTTGTATGATAATATAATAAATATATCATACAAAAAATTATTCATAACATGTAAATTATAGTTTATTTCATGATAAATATTAAAATCATTTTCAGTTCTGACGTTGTGCGTGTACTACATTAGAATAGTTGACTTTAGTGACATATTACAACAATATATTCATTGTATAATAATAGTCATTAGTGGATATTTACTAAACCCCTGCTCAATAAATATAACAGATTTCACCATTATTTTTAATAATATATTGATATATACCATTATTTTTTTTTAAAAACACAATTTCCGCCCTACACAGCCCTTCTCCCCCGACCCTTCTCCCATGAGCTCCCATCCCCCTAACCAGAAACCATAGTACCACCCCCACCCATTGTTGGTGCTCGAGTATCTCCTGATCCATCAACCACACCCCAACCTTATCCACTGAGATCCCCCTGACCTTGAACACTACAACCACAGTGCCCCCCCAATCAGTGCTTAGAAATATCATAATCCCTTTATTCACGTGATCCCCATCCCCTTGTCGATGTTGTGGTCATAGGCCCCCAGCCTGTCTTCCCATCCCTTTCCCTTGTCCAAGTCATCATCCTAACCGGATCCCTCTCCTTGTCATTGGCTTTGCTCAAGGCCAATCCAGAGGTGATGTAGTATTGGTTTGATTTCTCTCTTCATTATCATTTAGTGTTTTAGTCTTAATTTTATTTTTGATTACTCTTTTTTAGACCATATTTCATATTGATTTGTCTAACATAAATAAATTTTCATGAAAAGTGTCATGACCCATCCTCGGGGCCAGTGTCGTGACTACCCCAAACCCGCCTTCCATAGGCCAGGGGCTGGCGACTAGCACCAAGGCGTAAATCCCAACAAAAAGGGAAGGCATTGCCTTTGAAAAGTAAATAAGCACGACCGAGTAAACAAGCAGAAAAGTAAACACCATGTAAAAACTGTACAAGCTGTGCTGAAAGAAAAAGGGTCCAGAAATACAAGCCCAACTGTAAGGTACATCTGAAAGGAAAAACAACAACTGAAAGGAAAAGCCGCAACGTCGGGCCGTCCTCTTGAAGTCCTACCTGAAGGGTGGGTACAGATAGCCTCCACTGCTCCTCGGGTCCACCTGACCGCTCCCAGTATGTCCCGCCCAGTGGTCCACCTCCAGGTACCGTCCTGCTCCGCACGCCTCTACAACGATTAGCGCTATCCGTCGTCTACAACCAACACAACGTAGTGCGGGCATAGCCCGTGCAGGGGTGAGTATAAGCTACTCAGTAGGGAACCCGAGACCCCTGATGGTCTCCCAAAATCCACAAAGGATAATCCACAAAGGAAAGGTACAATCATGAAGCAACAACTTACACGACATAGGTATATGCCCATACATATACCTAAGACATCAATTCCTGTTCGGCTCCAACGTCCGAGCCCAAGAACAACCCAGTCCACACAGGAAAGAAAAACGTAAAACCACATAGGATAGCACAACACAATCCACAAAGGAGAGTAAACAGTAAATCCATACAGGATAGCTCAACATAATCCACAAAGGAGAGTAAATAGTAAATCCACACCGGATAGCTCAACACAATCCACAAAGGAGAGTAAACAGAAGATTCAACTCACACATGTATACTTCTTCGGATGACGATAAAGATGATCACTGATCCATCTAAGTCGTTGGACCCACAAAGGATCAATAGGTAACTAACCCCCGCAATGACCCACATAGGATCGGGCCCACACAGGACCTGTAGGCGCTGGCTCACACAGAACCGCTGAGCGCTGACCCACACAAGATCAGACCCACACAGGATCAGGCCCACACAGGACCTGTAGCACTGATCCACGTAGGATCGCTGAGTGCAGTAGTCGTCGCAGTCCACTGAGGATCTTTACACAGTCGTTGCCGTAATCCACTGAGGATATCTGCACTGTCATCGTCGGAGTCCTCTGAGGATCTCTGCCCCATCGTCATCGTAGTCCACTGAGGATCTCTGCACAGTCGTCGCTGTCGAAGAAGTAGTCGCGGCCAGCACTAGGGTTACCACACACAGCAAGCTCATTCGGGAGGGTCCGCTCCACAAGCCGAGAGGATGATACATCAACTGACACAAAGTCCGAAGTTGATGTATCCAAAAGTTCCGTATCGTCAACACGAACTCAACGTCACAGACGACGCGTCAATCGGCCGCCCGGTCTGAGAGTTATTGGCTTTTTAATCCCAGGGGCCCAGTTGGTTTTTAAGGAAAAACCAACCCGACCATACTCCACCTACGTCCAAACCTCGGGAGGAGTGTGCCAAAAGATCCGTCTCACTTAGAGGAAAGCAACAAAGCTGACGGCATGTCAATCGGACATCCGTAGCTCAAGATATGAGTGTTTCCGCTCCGAGGGCCCGGTTGGTTTCGTGTACGAACCAACCCGGCCGAACTCAAAGTACTACGAAACCTTGAGTGCGATATACCGAAACGACCGACACGATCCAAGGATCACGTTTCCGCTGACGGCGAGTCGTTTGGAGGCCTGTAGCTCATGATAAGGTGATATGAACGAAATTTGTCCGAAGACGGGGGGTCCGGGCCCGGGCCGACCCGGCCCGACCCCCCCTGGGTCGGCCGAACCCGGTCGGACTAGTCTGGCTTGGCCAGCCCGGCCCGGCTCGGCCGAGCGGCCGACGCGGGGGGAGCCGCCCCCCCGCGTGACACCCCCACGGCACCCGCGGGGTGTCGGCCAGACAACCGGGCGTTGTTGAAGCCACGTCCCGAGTGACGCGGAGTGAGCCGCCGCCCCCGCGTGACACTCCCGTGACATCCGCGAGGTGTCTCCCAAGCGATTGGACGCGGCTTCAGACGCGTCCTGCGAGCGCTGCCGCCGCGGCCGGGGCTGCGGCGGTCTCGTCCGGCGGCGCGCCGGGCGCCGCCGCCACCGGCTTCTGTGGGCCGCCGGAGTCGCTCCGGTGGCCCATTTTTTTTCCCGTCTGCGCCGTTGCTCCTCCTGGGACTCGTTCTTCACTGCATAATCATCAAACCTCCATTGTGGCACGCTCTGTTGTCGCCTGTCAAGTCCGCACAAGAATGAAGAACGGCAGAGGGTCATCGGGCCGTGTTCGTTTGGCCCGCACCCTCCACGTTAGATATAAACAACGGGAGAATTTTTCATCCACACAGGAAACAACAATTTTAATAAAATTAAAATTGTTCACAAATCCGGTTCTTTAACTTTTTAAAGAAACATTTACGGGAATAATAAAAAGGGGTAATTCCAAAAATAAAATCCCTACCTCATAGTCGCCGCGCGTGAGCGTTCTTCGCGGAAGAGGGGGATCGTCGCATTGTCGCGGGAAGGCGTCGCGTCGTCACGGAATCCGGCGTTAAGTTGGCGAACTCAACAGACCAAGAACAACAGATTTGAATTATAAATAATTAAATCTGTGTTTCATTATAAACCAAAAAGAACTTTTAGAAGAAACCCGAAATCACTCACCTCAATCGGTTGGTGATCAGAGATCGGGGCGGGGAAGAACGTCTCGGATTGGAGCGTCGTCGATTTCTGCGGATGATGGCATTCTTCGTGTTCTTCGCGTTCTTTGCGAGGGAGAAAGAAGGTACAAGGATTCTGTCAAATCCTCTCAACGCGCAAACTTTCAAAAGACTGGTTGGTCTTATTTTATTATTATGACAACACACAAAAAGGGTAAGTAACGACCCATCAATTCGTTGAATTAATTCAACGAAAGAAACATCCCATTTAATTTACGAAATAAACCGCCCAATTTAATGGTCTATTAAGAAATTAAGAAAACGCGTCAGTTGACTTTCATAATGACAGGTTTTCGCGGGTGCGTTACTTAGCAGAAAGAAATGGTGGGGCTCGTGCGGGCCCCACCTCACAAATATCCTACCAAGGGGGTAGGATATATTCTGGATAGCATCCTATCCGGATCAACTCAGTTTAAGCCGCTTTTATATGGCTTCAAGTGGCTTCCAAGTGGCTTAAGTGAAATAAAATAAAGTTGTCGAAAAATTATTTTATTTCTTAACCTTATGTCCGAAAATTAAAAACCACAACCGAGCAAACGCAACTCCGGAAGCGGCGTTTCTAAGCGAATACTGGCACTGCTATTTCATCAGTGCCCTCAGAATTCGATTCCGGAAACCGTTTCAAAAGTTAGAAAAACCCGCTCGTCCGTTCACTGAACTTACCCGAGCCAAACTTCGGAAAATGATTCTGGGAACACCGGGCCTCAGAATCAGGTGCCGTCAGAAACTGTTCTCTTGTAAAATTCCAAAGAAAATTAAAAAAAAATTCCTTGAAATTTACGGGTCTTTACATTACTCCCACCTCAGGGATTTACGTCCCCGTAAAGATTCATCATAAACTAGGGAAACAAATGTGGGTACTGAGCACGCATCTGAGCCTCCCGCTCCCATGTGCTCTCCTAGAGGTTCCCGTGCTGCCATCTGATGCGCACAAGAGGAATCGATCGCCCATGTAGGACCCGCTCCTGTCGATCCTCTATCTCCACTGGATCCTCCGCAAAATTCGCCTCATCATCCACCTCTAGCTCCCCATAGTCAATGATGTGTGTCGGGTCGTGCATGTATCTCCTCAGCTGGGATACGTGGAAGACGTCGTGCACACGGTGCAACTGAGGTGGTAGAGCCAGGCGATAAGCCACCTTTACAATCCTGCTGAGGACCTGGAAAGGCCAGATGAAGCGTGGAGACAACTTGCCGCCTCGGCCAAATCTCCGCAAACCACGTCGAGGTGAGACCCGCAAGAAGATGTGGTCACCATCCTCGAACTCTAGTGGCCTCCGTCTCTTGTCAGCATATGACTTCTGCCGGCTCTGTGCTGTCCTCATCTGCTCCTGGATGACCTGGACCTTCTCTGTCGTGGCCCGGACCATCTCTGGTCCCACAAGTGCTAACTCTCCATGGTTTGTCCAGCACAAAGGAGATCTGCAAGGCCTGCCGTACAACTCCTCGTAGGGTGCCATCCCTATGATAGAGTGGTAGCTGTTGTTGTACGCGAACTCCACCAAGGGTAGGTGGTCCTCCTAGCTGTGACCAATTTCGAGGACACATGCGCGGAGCATGTCCTCAAGAGTCTGAATGGTCCTCTCTGTCTGACCATCCGTCTGAGGGTGAAAGGCGGTGCTCAGATGTAGCTGCGTCCCGAATGCCTCCTGCAACCCCTTCCAAAACTGGGAAGTAAAGCGAGCGTCCCGATCAGAGACGATAGTCGATGGCACACCATGAATCCTCACAATCTACTAAACATAGAGACGCCCCATGCTCTCCACTGAGCCCTGCTCTCTGATGGGTAAGAAGTGTGCCGACTTGGTGAGTCCATCAACAATCACCCAAATTTAGTCGTGACCTCTGGAAGTGCATAGAAGTCCAGTCACGAAGTCCATAGATATCCAGTCCCACTTCCAATCCGGGACCTCCAAGGGCTGTACCAAGCCCGCTGGTACCTGATGCTCTGCATTCACCTATTGGAAGGTGAGGCACCGTGAAACGAACTCTACCACAACCTTCTTCATGCCCGACCACCAGTGCTGTCGCCTGAGATCCTAGTACATCTTCGCCACTCCAGGATGGACCGCCAAATGAGAAGTGTGAAACTCTCTCAACACCTCCTCTCGTAAAGCGACTGGTACCAAGGTACGTCCTCTAAAAAGGATGTCGTGCTCTGCTCCCATGGTGAAGCCATCAGGTGCTTTCCCTGAGGATATCTGTGCACGCCGTGTCTCACAGTCAGCGTCCCCACACTGAGCGTCCCTGACCCGCTGTATAAGTGGAAGAGAGACTGTGAGAGACTGATGGAAGGTTTCTCCGTATCTATCCACTAAGGATATCTGCAAGGCGGCTAGCTGCTCTGTCGCCTCCTCATGTAGCTGGATGCCCGTCCTCCAGCTGAAGGCATCGGCTACCACGTTCCACTTCCCAGGAGTATAGACTATCTCAAAGTCATAGTCCTGGAGGAACTCGAGCCATCGCCACTGTCTCAGGTTCAGGTCCTTCTAAGAGAAGATGTACCTGAGACTCTGATGATCAGAATAGACTGTAAAGCGCTCGCCCATCAGATAGTGCCGCCATGTCTTCATGGCGAACACCACTACTGCTAACTCCAGGTCATGGGTAGCGTAGTTCTAATCATGTGGCCTCAACTGACGTGATCCATTGGCAATCACGTCCCGCTCCTGCATCAGGACACACCCGAGTCCGGTCCCTGATGCATCGCAGTAGACTACGTATCCAACTCCCTCCTCAGGCAACCTCAAGATAGGTGCGATGGTCAACCTCTGCCTCAGCTCCTGGAAGCTCTTCTGACATCGGTCTGACCACACGAAAGGTTTCCCCTTCTTCATCAACACTGAGAGTGGGGCCGCAACCCTGTAGAAGTCCGGCATAAATCTCCGATAGTATCCGGCTAGACCTAAGAAACTCCGCACCTCTGTCACGCTCTTGGGTGGCTCCCAAGCTAGCACATCCTCGATCTTCACGGCATCCACTACAACTCTCACCTCAGAAATGACGTGCCCCAAGAAGTGGACCTCACGTAACCAGAACTGGAACTTCGAGAGCTTGCCATAAATCTGGTTCCCTCGGAGTGTGTCTAGTAAAACCCACAAGTGGTAGGCGTTCTCCTCCTCCTTCTTCGAGTACACCATGATGTCGTCGATGAAGATCACGACAAATCGATCGAGGTATGACTGGAAGATCCTGTTCATGAGGCTCATGAACACTGCGGGAGCATTGGTTATGCCGAAAGGCATAACCAATAACTCATAGTGGCCATACCGACACCTGAAGGTCGTCTTCTGCACGTCCTCGTCTCAAACTCTGAGCTGATGATAGCCTGACCTGTGGTCTATCTTAGAGAACCACCGTGCTCCATTGAGCTGGTCGAAGAGATCATCAATCCTGGGTAGCGGATACTTGTTCCTCACTGTCACCTGGTTCAGGCGAAGATAATCAACACACAGTCACAAGCTCCCGTCCGCCTTCTTGGTGAACAATATCGGCGAAGCCCAGGGTGAAACGCTGGGTCAGATGAACCCCTCGCGCTGCAAGTCCTCCAACTGTACCCGTAGCTCTCAAAGCTCGGCAGGGGCCATTCGATATGATGGAGTGGATATCGGGGATGTCCCGTGGTACAGGTCAATGTAAAAGTCTACCTCTCTGCGAAGAGGTATCCCTGGAACGTCGTCGGGGAAGACGTCCACATCCTGATCCACCACAGCTGGAAAACTAATACTATGCACTTCAACTGCTCCAAGGATGAGGCTAGCCAACTGATGAGTGATGGGCTGCCCTCTCCTCTGCGTGAGTCCATCCTGTGCTACGATGGCTCCCTTCTCGCCGGTGAAGGTGAACCTGCTCCCGTCGGTGCGCACACATTGCACCTTGCGCCTAAAACAATCAATCTGAGCATGGACTGTAGATAACCAATCCATGCCCAAGATGACATCGTAAGGCCTCGATGCCGCTACAAGAATATCATATCCGAAGCTCTCGCCTCCGATAGTAAGCTCACACTGCCGGCACCAGTGCGTAATCTTTGAGTCTACTCCCGTAGGAGTCTCTAGCCGTAAGGATCGAGCCAATGGCTCTGTCGGAATCTCCGAGCTCTGAACAAGGGCAGTGGCTATGAAAGAGTGACCCGCTCCTGTGTCTATCAGAACTGTAGCAAGGGTGGAATAGACACAGATCGTACCTCGAATGATCTCTTGCGCACCGTGGTCGTAGGCCTCTGCTGCCTGGAGCTGTGCCTATCTCTGCCCGCCAACTCCCTGTGGTCGGGGCATGCCTCATGGTGGTGGTGGTGGAAGAGCCTCAAAGCGTCGCCCACCACCTACTGCTCGGCCAGCTCCTCTGCCTCATCTGCCTCCTCCCTGCGGACCACCACGGTCGACCCTCTGCCTCTGCCTGGGTGGCCCCTCCACCGTCTGCTGCTCCTCGATATGGCGGGTCGGGCAGTCACGAGCCATGTGGCCCTGCCTGCCGCAGGAGTAGCACTACGTGCCTCTCGGAAGACTGGCCCCGCGTTGTGTGCCCCGCACTGCTGAGCCAGTGTCCCGAGGTCGTCTGCCGGAAGGTCTGGTCTGCCTGTGTAGAGACCCGTATCCTGACATACATTGAAATTACATTACATTTGTGGAATACTTAGTACATAAAAAAAACACACACACAAGGATCGAAATAGTTTAGTGTCTTTGGAAACTCGGAACGTAATCTTCTAATCGTGGTGAAAGATCTTCAACATCTCTTATAAAGATCATACTTTTTTTTACCTAAAACCATTCTTTATATCCAGGGGAAAAGAAACCATAAAAGGGTGAGCTCAAATGCTCAGTAAGGGTAAACAAAATAAATAACAATCACATCGTATTCATAAGAACATAACATTTTGGAAATCATAACCTGCAATAGAGAGCATAATTTCATAACATGGGATAAATCATGGCAGTGAAATGTAATCACAATAATCATAACTTAAAACATGAAACTTTGTGACATTCACACATAATCATAGAGAATCATTTCTTGTTAGTCAAGACTCATTTCCAAGACTATCTTAGTGGACAAAGTCCCTTTCTGAATCGAGTAACCCTCGTTTCAGTCCTGTTTCACTGAACCGGTATAACCTACCATTCTAGCCATGTATATCTTATGAGATATAAAATCTTTACCCAATGAATTGGAGGGAGATATAGGTCCCACCCATCTTATATTGAATCCTTTCTTATGTGTGCCACATAATCATAAATCATACATCATCGCATAACCCATGTAATAAAAATGGGATTCTTAAACAACATGACATCATAAAACAATTCATATAAGATAAAGGAATTAATAAAAATGTTTCCATCACAACATAATCAAATCCATGTAATAATAGGGATAAAAAAATAACCCTTTTATTATCTTAGATGGAAAATAATTTTTATAAAATACTTGAACTTCATTCTTGAGGAAAATATCCTTTCTACTTCAAAAACACTTTTCCTTTCTTAACATGTCATAAAATTTTAAACTAAAAGAAGTTGATTAAAAAAAAACTTGAATACATGTAAAGGAAGCTTCTTGGAAATTATTTTTAGAGATCCATTCATGCCGTATAAGTTAAAAAAACATTCTTCATACTTTTTTCGGAAAAGTCAAAAAGTACCTCGTATGAAAAACGACAAAAGATTCCTTTCATATCTTTTACTAAAAACTCACCGAAGGGTAAAATTGGATTTAAATAATTGTAGGTGGATGGAAATAATATTACATATTGAAGAAACATGGATGTGGATGATAAAATACACCCCAGTAAATACCAAAGTATAAACAATCTCGGATAAAAATGAGATTGTTATATTTTCCTTACCTTAGGTCCGATTTTCTTCGTATGTGTCCGAACCTCCTGTATAAGGATTTAAATAATGTCATTGAATTATTAAAGAATCATATTCATTGTTATGATATCATATATGGTTCACTTATGACATTATATTACCCGTTCTTTTGTAAATTTCATGTTAAAGAAGCGTTTTGGGTAAAATCGTTTCATTTATCGTAGGTGTTTTGACTTGTTGTTCTTGACATTATTATTACTTATATCATGATTTACTTACTTCCAGAATATAAAATATGATTTATATATCATATATATTCAGTATATATATTTATAATAGATAGATAAATGAAATGAAAAACATCGTTCATGGAGACAGTAGTCCGTACGTATGCATGAACGCTGTTTTCCTTTCCTTATTGTCTTGAATGGAAGTAAGTAGATGAAATACATACATATATATATATATATATATATACATAAATCCAGTAGCTTTATAATGTCATATATTTCATTATTATTTCTTATATATACTTTATAATCATTATTAAATGGTTATCATGGAGAATGAATCTTATCGCGTCGTGGAGACGGTAGTCCGTACGTACGCACGAGCGATGATATCATTTCCATAAATATTGAATTGGAGTGGAGTGGATTATACAATATATCAGAATCAATATGATGTTGTAATAACTATGTATAGTTATTCTTTACACCATTATACCCATCCATGTAAGGTGGTGGTGGAAAATAGATTACACCACGGCGTGGAGACGGTATTTCGTACGTACGCACGCGCGGTGATTTCTTTTTCCGTAGGATGGATAGATGGTGAAATAGGTTTGTTTCATACTTATAATAACATATCAGTATATGATTGATACTGATGTTATTACTTCATAATTAAACAACCTAAGAAGAAGAAGTGGAAGAAGAAATAAAGATGAAAGAATTGGTAACGGTAATTACCTCTTCTTTGAAACGCCTCTTTGAGACCTCCTCTTAGGGAACTAAAATTGGTCTTTGAGGAAGACCCGAACCTCTAGGATGTTTCTAGGGAAGTGGATAAGATATTTTGGCAGGGGTTGGCCGAGAATGAGTGCTCAAATTGGTGTGAGGAGGAGGGGGGGGAGGTGTCCTTTTATAAGGGAGGAGAGGGGCACCTTAGGAATATCTCAGAATATTATTTTATATTAAAGTCAAAATCGGTTTATAATGGTTCCAAAGGGTCTTATTTCAAAGCTAAAGTGGGTATGGGTCGCAATACTATCAACCAATAGGATTTAGACAAGTTTAGGGTATTATTTTAACCTTATCAATTAGATTTAACTCTAAGTTAAATAATTTAACTTTTACCGCGTCTTTTTGTTTTCTTTCACTATATGGTTAATACACTTACTATAACATGCCAAACGAACCCCAAATTGTTTATTATTAATATATATATCCTTATCTAAGTCATTTGGCCGAACCTTAGATTTTTAGGAATAAAATAACAATTAATAATATAATATTTGATTTAAAAACTATTTTGTGTCAATTTTGACACTATTTGATATATGATTTTTGTGAAAGTCATAACAGAATTATATGTTAGAAACAAGTTTCTTAAAGCAACACTAATATATCATAGTAACATAGAAAATTAGTGGAATTCATAAAAAGTCTCAATTTACATTCATTTGAGCATTTATAACATCAATTATGTTAATATTTCCTTAAAAGGGTAATTACTGCATCATCGTTGTGTCATATATAAATTAATTTATTTAAAGTCTAAAAATTATAAATAAAATATAATTTTGTAGGAAATATCTTTAGCTTTCTAATGATTATTTATAGTCGAATTTATCTTATGTATAACCGCATATTAAAAATTTTTAGTTATTAAACATTGATTTTAACTATTCATTAAATAAAATAATATTAAATGTCATAATCTAATCCAAGTGGACCTAAATGGTCATATTATATTCATAAGGTTGTTTTTGGTCGAATTACACTTATCCAATAGAATTAGGACATGTGTTAGGGTAATAGTAATATCATATTTACCCTTAGTTACCCTATTTACTATTAACCGTGGTAAAAAAAAAGTAAAAAGTTACTATTCACCAAAAATTATTTTCATCTCATTGAACCACATTTTATTCATTGATATTAACCATGTCTGTCTGATTTTCAAAATTCCATTCACAGAAGCGGTAAAATTGAGTTTTATGCAAAATTCAGTTTTTAACCTACCACTTAGTGGTTTCACTATTCATCAAAAATTGAAAGTTTTCAGAAAAATACCAAAATTTCATCCTAAGCTATATTTAATATTCTGAATTCAAAAAATGAAGTCTATTTTACCAAATTCATAACATAGAAGTTGCATTAATTAATTTTATAATTAAATCCCGCTGTTAAAACAAATATCGTGTTTTTAAGAAACAATATCTATCAAAAGATTGACATTTGATTATGTCTGGTTAAAATGTGAAATTACATCCAATGACCAACATTGTATTAAATTGTAAAAATATATTCTCAAATTAATAATTTATCACTATTAATTATTTCGGTTAAAAAAAGTTGTTTTTAATTAAAATTTAGTAATTTTCACTATTCATCAGAATATGAAAGTTATCCGAAAAGTACCAAAATTTCATCCTAAGATAATTTCGATATTACGAATCCAAAGATGAATTCCATTTTGAAAAATAAAATTTACAAAATTTCAAAAAGTGGTTATTACTATTCATAACGGCTAGTTTTAATAATATCTTAATAGCATATCGTTGTTTAGCGAAACTCGGTGTTGCGTACAACACACGCTATCGTGGAAGGTCGTGATTGCGTATAATTCAAGCCAGGTCAGAGATGTGTATTGTGAAAGCTCCTTTTGGTGTAGCGTATAACACAAGACATTAATAAAATTAAAAAGAATATTTTTCATAAAATCTCGGGCTGTTACATTCTACCCCCCTTAAAATGAATTTCGCCCTCGAAATTCGTCGGGGTTATAAATGGTTTACTATTAGAAAGTTTCTTTAATAGAAACCCACATCGTAAAAAGGAATACCAAAACTTGGCTTTAAAAACTAAAGTATGAAATGTAACGATTACCCAAATAAACTAATCACTGGGTTTCCACATAGGTGAAAATATGGATATGTTTTGATGGAGAGTGGTAGAGAACATGGCTATGGAAAATCCAGTAATCACAAATCAATAAATTTGTGACGATCTAAGGTACCATCTGATTCATCAGGTATAAGATCACTAGGACAACATATTTGGTTTTCAAGATCGTTTCACTAAAGTTAAAGAATTTGAATTAGAATAAATACTAACTTTATTTTGGTACAATCTCACTGTTGTTCGTGCCTTTAACAATTTCCACATCATCTCTTAAATAAATGAAGTTGAATTTTTTATTCGTGAAGTGTTAGTAGATCATGTGATAGAATGACGGGTCATTCCATCTGTCTCAAACAAAAGGTTAGCAAAAAAAATTATATACATAAGTCGATCTATAGTGAGATTAATCATATATGGTTCCTAAAATGGACTTATACATCATATGTCATACAGCTTAATATAATAAAACTAGTTTCTACTAAACATGGACTTCCTGTAGGCCAGTGGTAGGCGATAAAGGCCAGTCGCACTTCGGTTGTGGGTTCGACTTCCACAGCCTTGTCCGACGCGATGGGCTGTCGCCCGTCCAGCAGGTTGTCCTTTTTCTAAAACTATATTACTATAACATCCCATCAATAATATCGAGAAAACTTCTATCCTTAAACAATACTAACATATGTCCAACATAATCCATTCCAATCTTTAGGCTTATCCATAATACTGCAGTCCACTCTCATAATATAGTGAAAACAATTACCAGAGATTTAATACCATCGTTGATCCCCATATATCATAAGATATGTTTTGTTGGTCACATTCCAAAAATTCAAAGTCCTTAATCGAGTATTCTCTTGAATACCTTAGTGAAAACATGAATGTAGTTAAAAGTTAACACTTTCCACATACCAAAATCCTCAAAATTCTATATACTCAAACAATGATATCACTTAGTCCTTATATCAGTCATGAGCTCATGAATAATATTAAACATTTCATTTTCTCGTTTTCCCTTCATTATGCGCATATCATCTTATTTTCAAAAAATATCTCAATCACTTTGAATACCACATCAATAAATATTGCAATACTCAATGATACAACATTATTTTGGAATCCCATTACATAAACACTTAATCATTCCACCACATCATTGTCATATTCAACATTGCCAATAGTGATCGCATGTGACTTCCCTTTGTCCTTTGCCTTCAGTGGTTGCTCATGTTGATCATCACTAACCCTTGGATTAGGGAATTTATTAGCATAATGCCCCATTTCCTTGCACTTGAAGCATTGAAGTGTTGGTGGTGCGTTCTCTGCAGTGTTTGCTTTATTCACATCATTAGAAACCCTTTTTCCGTTACTTCGACACTCAGCTGCTCGATGACCTTATTTTCCACACTTAAAACATTTTCTTGTCCCTTTAAGACAATCTCCACCATTCTTCTTCCCACACTTTGTGCATAAGGAAACATTCATCTTATTTTCACCATTATTCTGAGATTTCTCCTTGAACTCCATATTTCGTTTCTTGTCAAAACCATGAGATGGATATGTAACACCAACTTCCATTTCTACCTTGATAGCACAACGCACAATTTCTTCATAGCTACTGAAGTCTCTTATAGCTAATGCCCTTCGAAGACTTGGTTTTAAGCCACTGAAAAATCGATCAACTTTACTTTCAGGTTGGATGATAATGCCAGATGTATACCTTTCAAGTCTTGTAAAATTAGCTTCGTATATACCAACAGATTCATCATCCTTTTGCTTTAGTTCATGAAACTCCTTCTCCATCTTTGTTCGAATAATAAGAGGGAAGTACTTGTTGAAAAATAAGTTCTTGAACTCTTCCCATTCCATGGACACAATTTCATCTCTTTGACTTGTATTCTTGATAAGATTCCACCATTGATCATCTTCACCTTCCAAAAGATATACTGCTAAGATGACTTTATCATGTTCAGAACATTGAAGAACTGAAAATATCTTTTTAGTGGTACTGATCCATTGTTCAGCAACAAGTGGATCAGAAGACCCACTGAAAGAAGGTGGACGTTGCCTCATGAAAGACTCAATAGAATATTGTTCCCTTCTCTGCTCATTTGGAAGTCCAGAATGATTCATAGCTTGTGTAAGTATAGAAATAAGATTTTTCACTCCATCTCCCATAACATTTGTTTGTTCAGGAGGAAAATCATTGCATTGTCCATTGCATTGATCAACATGGTTCCTTCGGGTTCCAGCCATCGTCTAAAACCCAAAAAGAATAGTGTGAGAGGAAAAAATCGTAATAAAGGGGGAGTAACTTAAAAATCTAACATCTTTGGTTTAATTCTATGATCGTTAACGTAGTTCTAGTAATATAACCTATACGTATACTTAACCTTAGGGACATCCCTAGACATACCGTAGAAATATCTCTAGGGATCTCACTAACGTTTTCGCATCCTAGTTTCCAAAGGTTGACTAAACCTTTCCTCTGATACCAACTGTAGAGACCCGTATCCTGACATACATTGACATTACATTACATTTGCGAAATACTTAGTACATAACAAAAAGACACACACAAGGATCGTAATAGTTTAGTGTCTTTGGAAACACGGAACGTAATCTTCTAATCGTGGTAAAAGATCTTCAACATCTCTTATAAAGATCTTCCTTTTTTTTACCTAAAACATTTCTTTATATCCTGGGGAAAAGAAAACATAAAAGGGTGAGCTCAAATTCTCAGTAAAGGTAAACAAAATAAATATCAATCACATCGTATTCATAAGAACATAACATTTTGGAAATCTTAACCTGCAAAAGAGAGAATAATTTAATAACATCGGATAAATCATGGCAGTGAAATGTAATCACAATAATCATAACTTAAAACATGAAACTTTCTGGCATTCACACATAATCATAGAGAATCATTTCTTGTTAGTCAAGACTCATTGCCAAGACTATATTAGTGGACAAAGTCCCTTTCTGAATCGAGTAACCCTCGTTTCAGTCCTGTTTCACTGAACCGGTATAACCTACCATTCCAGCCATGTATATCTCATGAGATATAAAATCTTTACCCAATGAATTGGAGGGAGATATAGGTCCCACCCATCTTATAATTAATCCTTTCTTATGTGTGCCACATAATCATAAATCATACATCATCGCATAACCCATGTAATAAAAATGGGATTCCTAAACAACATGACATCATAAAACAATTCATATAAGATAAAGGAATTCATAAAAATGTTTCCATCACAACATAATCAAATCCATGTAATAATAGGGATAAAAACAGAACCCTTTTATTATCTTAGATGGAAAATAATTTTTATAAAATACTTGAACTTCATTCTTGAGGAAAATATCCTTTCTACTTCAAAAACACTTTTCCTTTCTTAACATGTCATAAAATTTTAAACTAAAAGAAGTTGATTAAAAATAAACATGAATAATTTTAAAGGAATCTTCTTGGAAATTATTTTTTAGAAATCCATTCATGCCGTATATGTTAAAAAAACATTCTTCGTACTTTTTTCGGAAAAGTAAAAAAGTACCTCGTATGAAAAACGACAAAAGATTCCTTTCATATCTTTTACTAAAAACTCACAAAAGGGTAAAATTGGATTTAAACAATTGTAGGTGGATGGAAATAATATTACATATTGAAGAAACATGGATGTGGATGATAAAATACACCCCAGTAAATACCAAAGTATAAACAATCTCGGATAAAAATGAGATTGTGATATTTTCCTTACCTTAGGTCCGATTTTCTTCATATGTGTCCGAACCTCCTGTATAATGATTTAAATAATTTCATTGACTTATTAGAGAATCATATTCATTTTTATGATATCATATATGGTTCACTTATGACATTATATTACCCGTTCTTTTGTAAATTCCATGTTAAAGAAGCGTTTTGGGTAAAATCGTTTCATTTATCGTAGGTGTTTTGACTTATTGTTCTTGACATTATTATTACTTATATCATGATTTACTTACTTCCAGAATATAAAATATGATTTATATATCATATATATTCAGTATATATATATATATATATATATAATAGATAGATAAATGAAATGAAAAACACCGTTCATGGAGACGGTAGTCCATACGTACGCATGAATGCTGTTTTCCTTTCCTTATTTTCTTGAATGGAAGTAAGTAGATGACATAAATATATATATATATACATAAATCCAGTAGCTTTATAATGTCATATATTTCATTATTATTTCTTATATATACTTTATAATCATTCTTAAATGGTTAACATGGAGAATGAATCTCATCGCGTCGTGGAGACGGTAGTCCGTACGTACGCACGAGCGATGATATCATTTCCATAAATATTGAATTGGAGTGGAGTGGATTATAGAATATATCAGAATTAATATGATGTTGTAATAACTATGTATAGTTATTCTTTACACCATTATACCCATCCATGTAAGGTGGTTGTGGAAAATAGATTACACCACGGCGTGAAGACGGTATTCCGTACGTACGCACGCGCGGTGATTTCTTTTTCCGTAGGATGGATAGATGGTGAAATAGGGTTGTTTCATACTTATAATAACATATCAGTATATAATTGATACTGATGTTATTACTTAATAATGAAACAACCTAAGAAGAAGAAGTTGAAGAAGAAATAAAGATGAAAGAATTGGTAACGGTAATTACCTCTTCTTTGAAGCGCCTCTTTGAGACCTCCTCTTAGGGCTCTAAAATTGGTCTTTTAGGATGACCAAAACCTCTAGGATGTTTCTAGGGAAGTGGAGAAGAGATTTTGGCAGGGTTTGGCCGAGCTTGAGTGCTCAAATTGGTGTGAAGAGGAGGGGGAGGAGGTGTCCTTTTATAAGGGAGGAGAGGGGCACCTTAGGAATATCTCAAAATATTATTTTATATTAAAGTCAAAATCGGTTTATAATGGTTCCAAAGGGTCTTATTTCGAAGCTAAAGTGGGGATGGGTCGAAATACTATCAACCAATAGGATTTAGACAAGTTTATGGTATTATTTTAACCTTATCAATTAGATTTAACTCTAAGTTAAATAATTTGACTTTTACCATGTCTTTTTGTTTTCTTTCACTATATGGTTAATAAACTTACTATAACATGCCAAAAGAACCCCAAATTGTTTATTATTAATATATATATCCTTATCTAAGTCATTTGGCCGAACCTTAGATTTTTAGGAATAAAATAACAATTAATAATATAATATTTGATTTAAAAACTATTTTGTGTCAATTTTGACACTATTTGATATATGATTTTTGTGAAAGTCATAAAAGAATTATATGTTCGAACCAAGTTGATTAAATCAACACTAATATATCATAGTAACCTTGAAAATTAGTGTAATTCATAAAAAGTCTCAAATTACATTCATTTGAGCATTTATAACATCAATTATGTTAATATTTCCTTAAAAGGCTAATTACTACATCATCGTTGTGTCATATATAAATTAATTTATTTAATGTCTAAAAATTATAAATAAAATATAATTATGTATGAAACCTTTTTAGATTTCTAATGAATATTTATAGTCGAATTTATATTATGTATAACCCCATATTAAAAATGTTTTAGTTATTAAACTTTGATTTTAACTATTCATTAAATAAAATAATATTAAATGTCATAATCTAATCCAAGTGGACCTAAATGGTCATATTATATTCATAAGGTTGTTTTTGGTCGAATTACACTTATCCAATAGAATTAGGACATGTGTTAGGGTAATAGTAATACCATATTTACCCTTAGTTACCCTATTTACTATTAACCGTGGTAAAAAAAAGTAAAAAGTTACTATTCAACAAAAATTATTTTCATCTCATTGAACCACATTTTAGTCCTTGATATTAACCGTGTCTGTCGGATTTTCGAAATTCCATTCACAGAAGTGGTAAAATTAAGTTTTATGCAAAATTCAGTTTTTAACCTACCACTTAGTGGTTTCACTATTCATCAAAAATTGAAAGTTTTCAGAAAAATACCAAAATTTCATCCTAAGCTATATTTCATATTCCGAATTCAAAAAATGAAGTATATTTTACCAAATTCATAACATAGAAGTTGCATTAATTAATTTTATAATTAAATCCCGCTGTTAAAACAAATAGCGTGTTTTTAAGAAACAATATCTATCAAAAGATTGACACTTGATTATGTCTGGTTTAAATGTGAAATTACATCCAATGACCAACATTGTATTAAATTGTAAAAATATATTCTCAAATTAATAATTTATCACTATTAATTATTTCGGTTAAAAAATGTTGTTCTTAATTAAAATTTAGTAATTTTCACTATTCATCAGAATATGAAAGTTATCCGAAAAGTACCAAAATTTCACACTAAGCTAATTTCGATATTACGAATCCAAAAATGAATTCCATTTTGAAAAATAAAATTTACAAAATATCAAAAAGTGGTTATTACTATTCATAACAGCTAGTTTTAATAATATCTTAATAGCATATCGTTGTTTAGAGAAACTCGGTGTTGCGTAAAACACACGCTATCGTGGAAGGTCGCGATTGCGTATAATTCAAGCCAGGTCAGAGATGTGTATTGTGAAAGCTCCTTTTGGTGTAGCGTATAACACAAGACATTAATAAAATTAAAAAGAATATTTTTCATAAAATCTCGGGCTGTTACAGCCTGGAACCCTGAGTCATCCGTCAGCTACCAGCTTCCGAAGACTCTGCTATCTGCTGCCCTGCGGTAGGTCTCGCTGTGGACTCAGCCATGAAGCTCTCGATCAGATGGGCTCGCTCCAGCACACCTGCCTGGGTCGGTATGCTGAGGGAGATCAGTGATGCCCTGATATCGTGTCTCAATCCCTACTCGAAGGTCCGAGCCTGGAAGAAGGGGTCTCGTACCATGTCTGTTGAGTAGCGAGAAAGGTCGGTAAACCTCGCCGCGTACTGGGCGACCGTCAAGCTACCCTGCCGCAGCTGAAGAAGCTCCTGAATGCAGAACGCATGGAGGGTGGCCGGGACGAACGCTGAGCGGAAGAGGCTCTCGAAGTCTTTCCAGATGAGGGAGGCCTCATCGTGTACCTGGAGCATCAAGATCCACCATCGCCCTGCTACTGTGTGTAGTAGGCTTGCTGCGAGGATCACCATGAGGTCTGCTGGTGTCCTCATTAGCCTGAAAACTCGGACGACCGCCTCCAGCCAGTCCTCGGCTGCCTGGGGTCCGTCTCCCCACGGAACCTGGGTGGTCGCTGGCGCTGGAACTCGAACAGAGCTCCGAGGCGTCGTGCATCGTCAGCGGTCGGCGCTGGAAGCATCAGGGGCTCGGCGGGTAAAGGTACCGCCAGTGCCTCTGCTGTCAACGAGCCCTATACCGAGGCCTCGTCACTCGGAGGGCTATCTTCGCGCTCTACTCTCGGAACCCTAGCTGACTACTATCATCGGGCCATCCTGAAAAGGAAACAAGTGCGCCATGGTCAGAACAGTATACCTGGTGAGCTGACACAAGTAATCACAAAGAAAACTTGAAACACACATGCAATCAATGTTTTCGTGCATTAAGTCAGAAATCAGAAGTCAAGTTCCTGGTGTACGGATACGTCGGCCGCCACACCAACATTGGACTCCATGGACTGATAACCACACCCAATACGCTAAACACTATCGCTTCACATAGAAGAAAGATCAGAGTTTGCGGTAGAACCGAACTCCTTTGATACGAATTTGTCACGACCCGTCCTCGGGGCCCGTACCGTGACAACCCCAAGCCCGCCTTCCATAGGCCAGGGGCTGGCGACTAGCACCAAGGCGTAAATTCCAACAAAAAGGGAAGGCATTGCCTTTGAAAAGTAAACAAGAATCACAGAGTAAACAAGCGGAAAAGTAATAACTGAGTAAAAACTGTACAAGCTGTGCTGAAAGAAAAAGGGACCGGAAATACAAACCCAACTGTAAGGTACAACTGAAATGAAAAACAACAACTGAAAGGAAAAGCCGCAGCGTCGAGCCGTCCTCTGGAAGTCCCACCTGAAGGGTGGGTACAGATAGCCTCCACTGCTCCTCGGGTCCACCTGACCGCTCTGAGTATGTCCCGCCCAGTGGTCCACCTCCAGGTACCGTCCTGCTCCGCACGCCTCTACCATGATCAGCGATGTCCGTCTTCTGCAACCAACACAACGTAGTGCGGGTATAGCCCGTGCAGGGGTGAGTATAAGCTACTCAGTAGGGACCCCGAGACCCCCAAAGGTCTCCCGAAATCCAAAAAGGACAATCCAAAAATAAAAGGTACAATCACGAAACAACAACTGACACGACTTAGGTCTATGCCCATACATATACCTAAGTCATCAATTCCCGTTCGGCTCCAACGTCCGAACCCAAGCACAACCCAGTCCACACAGGAAAGCAAAACGTAAACCCACACAGGATAGCACAACACAATCCACAAAAGAGAGTAAATAGTAAATCCACACAGGATAGCTCAACACAATCCACAAAGAAGAGTAAACAGTAAATCCACACAAGATAGCTCAATGCAATCCACAAAGGAGAGTAAACTGAAGATTTATCTCACACAGGTATACTTCTTCGTATGACGATAAAGATGATCACTGATCCATCTAAGCTGTCAGACCCACAAAGGATCAATAGGTAACTATCCCCCGCAATGACCCACACAGGATCGGGCCCACACAGGACCTGTAGGCGCTGGCTCACACAGAACCGCTGAGCGCTGACCCACACAGGATCATACCCACACAGGATCGGGACCACAAAGGACATATAGCACTGATCCACGTAGGATCGCTGAGTGCAGTAGTCTATGCAGTCCACTGAGGATCTCTGCACAGTCGTCGCCACAGTCCACTGAGGATCTCTGCACGGTCGTCGTCAGAGTCCACTGAGGATCTCTGCCCAGTCGTCGTCGCAGTCCACTGAGGATCTTGGCACAGTCGTCGCTGTCGAAGAAGCAGTCACAGAGAGCACTAGGGTTCCCGCACACAGCAAGCTCGTTCGGGAGGGTCCGCTCCACGAGCCGAGAGGCTGATACATCAACTGACACAAAGTCCGAAGTTGATGTATCCAAAAGTTCCGTATCGTCAACAGAAACTCAACGTCGCAGACGACGCGTCTGTCGGACGCCCGGTCTGAGAGTTATTGGCTTTTTCGTCCTAGGGGCCCGGTTGGTTTTTAAGGCAAAACCAACCCGACCGTACTCCACCTGTGTCCAAACATCGGGCGTAGTGTGAAAAAAGATCCGTCTCACTTAGAGGAAAGCAACAAAGCTGACGACACGTCAATCGGACGTCCGTAGCTAAAGATATGAGTGTTTCCGCTCCGAGGGCCCGGTTGGTTTCGTGTACGAACCAACCCGGCCGAACACAAAGTACTCCGAAACCTTGAGTGCGGTATACCGAAACGACCGTTTCGATCCAAGGATCGTGTTTCCGCTGACGGCGAGTCGTTTGGAGGCCCGTAGCTCAAGATACGGCCATTTGAACGAAAACTTTCTGAAGACGGGGGGTCCGTGCCCGGGCCGACCCGACCCGACCCCCCCTGGGTCTGCCGAACCCGGCCCGACCCGGTCCCACCCGGTCCGACCCGGTCGGACCGGTCTGGCTCGGCCGGCCCGGCCCAGCTCGGCCGAGCGGCCGAGTGGCCGACGCGGGGGGAGCCGCCGCCCCGCGTGACACCCCCGCGGCACCCGCGGGGTGTCGGCCAGACAACCGGACGCGGCTGAAGCCGTGTCCCGAGTGACGCGGGGGGGAGCCGCCGCCCCCGCGTGACACCCCCGCGACACCCGCGGGGTGCCTCCCAAGAGACCGGACGCTGCTTCAGCTGCGTCCTGCGAGCGCCGCCGCCGCGGCCGGTGCCGCGGCGGTCTCGTCTGGCGGCGTTCCAGGCGCCGCCGCCGCCGGCTTCTGCGGGCCTCCTGAGTCGCTACGGTGGCCCATTTTTCTTCCCGTCTACGCCGTTGCTCCTCCCGGGACTCGTTCTTCACTGCAGAATCAGCAAACCTCTTTTGTGGCAAGCTCCGTCGTCGCCCGTCAAATCCGCACAAGAACGAAGAACGACGGAGGGTCGTCGGGCCGTGTTCGTTTGGACCGCACCCTCCGTGTTAGATATAAACAACGGGAGAATTTTTATTCCACACAGGAAACAACAATTTTAATAAAATTAAAATTGTTCCCAAATCCGGTTCTTTAACTTTTTAAAGAATCATTTACGGGAATAATAAAAAGGGGTAATTCCAAAAATAAAATCCCTACCTTGTAGTCGCCGCGCGCGAGCCTTCTTCGCGGAAGAGGGGGATCGTCGCGTCGTCGCGGGAAGGCGTCGTGTCGTCGCGGAATCCGGCATTGAGTCGGCGAACTCAACGGACCAAGAACAACAGATTTAAATTATAAATAATTAAATCTATGTTTCGTTTTAAACGAAAAAGAACTTTTAGAAGAAACCCTAAATCACTCACCTCAATCGATTAGTGATCGGAGATCGGGGCGGGGAAGAACGTCTCGGATTGGAGCATCGTCGATTTCCGTGGATGACGGCGTTCTTCGCGTTCTTCGCGTTCTTCGCGTTCTTCGCGAAGGAGAAAGAAGGTACAAGTATTCTGTCAAATCCTCTCAACGCACAAACTTTCAAAAGACTGGTTGGTCTTATTTTATTATTTTGCCAACACATGAAAAAGGGTAAGTAACGACCCATCAATTCGTTGAATTAATTCAACGAAAGAAACATCTCATTTAATTTACGAAATAAACAGCCCAATTAAATGGTCTCTTAAGAAATTAAGAAAATGCGTTAGTTGACATTCATAATGACGGGTTTTCACGGGTGCGTTACTTAGCGGAAAGAAACAGCAGGGCTCATGCGGGCCCCACCTCACAAATATCCTACCGAGGGGGTAGGATATATTCTGGATAGCATCCTATCCGGATCAACTCAGTTTAAGCCACTTTTAAGTGGCTTCAAGTGGCTTCCAAGTGGCTTAAGTGAAATAAAATAAAGTTGTCACAAAATTATTTTATTTCTTAACCTTAAGCCCGAAAATTAAAAACCACACCCGAGCAAACACAACTCTGGAAGAGGCGTTTCT
Organism: Viscum album; assembly: GCA_963277665.1. Taxonomy (NCBI): domain Eukaryota; kingdom Viridiplantae; phylum Streptophyta; class Magnoliopsida; order Santalales; family Viscaceae; genus Viscum; species Viscum album. The sequence goes on from OY728137.1 coordinate 1,668,839,468, forward strand.
AAGAGAATATCGGCGCTGTGATTTCATCGGTGCCCTCAGAATTCGATTCCGGGCACCGGTTCAAAAGTTAGAAAAACCTGCTCGTCCGTTCACTGAACGTACCCGAGCCAAACTTCGGAAAATGATTCCGGGCACACCGGGCCTCGGAATCAGGTGCCGTCAGAAACTACGCTCTTGTAAAATTCAAAGAAAATTAAAAAAAAAATTTCCTTGAAATTTACGGGTCTTTACAAAAAGTTAGATCAAATTAATAAAATTTATTATATATCCTAAACTATTTATTTAGTTAGTGTAAATATTGTTCAATCCACTAGAGAACAATTATATTCCATATGACAATGAATTTGAATAATTATTTTAGAGACACACAATGATATAAATATATATATATATAGTTATACAGGATGAAGGAACTATTTTGAATGAAATGATAAAATAAATCTCAATTTATGATTATTTTGGGTCGTAATCATTCACTTAACATTAATTTATGATTTAGTTATATGTGAATCAAATATATACTTGAGTCTATGGATAATTACTCCCACAATCAGCCTAGCTAGGCCAGACCCTTTGTCTAGTGTTAGATTTAACATGTATTTTATGACTCAATAATCCTAATGAAAAAGATATTAAATATACTATTTATATTATTTATTATTCTTAATGTGTTGGTGTTCAATCACCATAATCCAATTTGTCCAAAAATGAAAAGAGAGTAAAATCAAAAATTTTACTGAAAAAAAATCAATTAAAAAAAATATATGAAATGAAACATAATTAAAAAAATATATATATCTCAAAATCATCATGCACATCATATAGAAAAAATAATAAAATAAATTCATAATTGAATATAAATATAGCTAATTTAAATAAAATAATATTAAAAAAATGAAAACCACTAACCCATAAATATTCCGATATGATTTCTCATTCTTGAACATTATTAATGTAACACCCCGAGATTTTATGAAAAATATTCTATTAATTTCATTAATGTCTTGTATTCTACACCAATATTACCTTGCATTATACGCAACACAGTATTAGATTGCAGTATACGCAACACTTTTCTTGGCTCTTGTTACACACAATTTCACGTTCGTTTGATAGAAGTTATTCTACGCAACATTGAGTGTGTGTGTATATATATATATATTAAATGTATAAATAAAATATGGTTGGATTCTGTTATACGCAACAACAAAGGAGTTGTGCACTACACGCAACCCTGACTTGGCTTGCATTAAATGCAATCGTGACCTTCCTCGATAGCGTGTGTTGTACGCAATACCGAGTTTTACTAAACAACGATATATTATTATAATATTGTTATGAACTAGCCATTATGAATAGTGTTATCTAAATTTTGAATTTTATAACATTATTATTCATCTTACACATTTCTAGAACATGGTATAAGAACAAAATAAATTTTTCGAGTAAAATAACTATTTTTCAAAAAATGCAGTTTTGCCGCCTTTTGATGGCACACCCACATTAAATCTAGTTTTTGATATGATTATAAGTTCAATTTGACCAAATAAAATTCTTCTTTTGAATCAACATATAAAAATTTACATTAGATAATGTTTTTATATTTTTCCGATAACTTTCATATTTTAATGAATACTAAAAACATGCTATATTTTAATTAAAAACAACTTTTTTCATCGTAATATCTTATGTGGTTAAATAATAATATTGAAATATTTAAAAGTATAAATAGAATATATTTTTACCATTTAATATAATGTATGTCATTATCATTGATTTTACCTTGAATTCGTAGGTTAAATCAATTCAATCTTTTGCAATGTTTTAAAGAAAAACCTGTTTTCTTTCGACAACGAGATGAATTTTAATTTAATTTCTGCGTCTTTTGTGTATTGAATTTGGAAAAATGGATTCCATATTTGGAATAAGTGGGTCAAAATTATTTTAATAAGCTACTTTTTATTTTTGGGCATTGCGAATAGTAACTACGGTAAATTTTATTTACTATAGTTAAAGGTAAATCGGGTAATTAAGGGTAAATATAAAATTATAAAATTACCCTAACCCTTAGAAAAATCCTATTGGATGGCTAAAAGTAGACCCATATAACCTATGTGTCGGATTAGATTTATTTTATGGACTTTTGTCCATGAAAATAATTTAATTATTATTAAAACCAATGAATGTGACAACATGTCGCTTTCTTAAATCGTATAAGTATAATAATTTTAATTTAGTGATAAACTTAATGAAACTTAGAACATGAATAGTATCCAGAAATCTAATACAATTATCTACATCATCGGAATTTATTTATAATTTTTAGGGATTAAATAATTATCATTTATTATGACACAAAGATGATGTAGTAATTGTCTTATTAATGAAATATTGACATAATTGATGTTATAAATGCCCAAATAAATGTAATTTGATACTTTTTATGACTTACATTAATTTTCTAGGTTAATATGACATGTTATTGTTGATATACGTAACTTTGTTTTAACTTATAATTCAGCTATTAATTTCATAAAAATCATGTACCAAATAGTTTCAAAATTGACATAAATTAGTTTTTAAAACAAATATTATATTATTAATTGTTATTTAATTCCTAAAAATTTAAGGGTCGGCCAAATGACTTAGATAAGGATATATATATTAATAATAAACAATTTGGGGTTCGTTTGTCTTATTATGGTATGTTTATTAACCATATAGTGAATGAAAACAAAAAGACACGGTAAAGGTTAAATTATTTACCTTAGAGTTAAATCTAATTGATAAGGTTAAAATAATAACCTAAACTTGTCTAAATCCTATTGGATGAGAGTATTTCGACCCATACCCACTTTATATTCAAAATAAGACCCTTTGGAACCATTATAAACGGAATTTGACGTTAATAAAAAAAATAATATTTTGAGATTTTTCTAAGGTGCCCCTCTCCTCCCTTATAAAAGGGCACCTCCTCCCTCTCCTCCTCACACCAATTTGAAAATTAAATCTCGGCCAATCCCTGTAAAAATATCTTCTCCACTTCCATAGTATCATTCTATTGGTCCGGGTATTCTTAAAAGACCATCCATAGTGCTTTAAGTGTAGGTTAAGAGAAGGCGCGTCAAAAAGAGGTAATATCCATTACCGATCTTTTTCAATTTCATTCTTCTTCAACTTCTTCTTCTATAGTTGTTTCATGATAAAGTAATTACATCAGTATTTATTATATACTGATATGTCATTATAAATATGAAACAACTCTAATTAACCTTCTATCCATCCTACAGAAAAAGGAAATCACCGCGCGTGCGTACGTACGGAATACCGTCTCCACGCCGTGGGGTAATCTATTTTCCACCACCACCTTATTTGGATGGGTATAATGGTGTAAATAATGACTATATAAGACTATTATAAAGTGATATAGATTCTGAAATATTATACATGCACTCCAATACAATTCCACGATCATAGGAACGATATCATCACATGTGCGTACGTACGGAATACCGTCTCCACGATGTGATGCGACTCGTTCTACATGATCTTCATTTCATAATGATTATATAAATGAATTGAATGAATGAATATGATATATGTTACACTAATAACATTCTGTAAATGAGGTATCTATAACCTAATGAGAAGAATAAGAATTTATTCGACAAACACGCATAAGAACAAAAAGTAATAAACACCCGAATAACAAGTAGTAATGAAATATTTCTAATAAGAAGCTAAGAATATGACCATATATGATATCATAACAATAAGTATGATTCTTTAATAAGTAAATAACATTATTTAAATCATAATACAGGATTTTCGAACACTTACGAAGCATATCGGACATAAGGTAAGGGAAATATCACAATCTCATTTTTATCCGAGATTGTTTATACTTTGATATTTACTGGGGTGTATTTTATCATCCACATACATGTTTCCTAAATATGTAATATTTATATCCGTCTACAATAGTTTATATCCAATTTTACCCTTCGGTGAGTTTTTAGTAAATGATATGAAAGGAATCTTTTGTCGTTTTTCGTACGAGGTACTTTTTGACTTTTCTGACAAAAGTACGAAAAGAATGGTTTTTTTAACTCATACGGCATGAATGGATTTTTAAAACATTATTTCCAAGAAGCTTACTTTACAATTTTTCAAGTTTATTTTTAATCAAACTCTTTTATTTTAAAATTGTAAGACATGTTAAGAAATGAAAATGTTTTTGAAAGGATATTTTCCTCAAGAATGGAGTTCAAGTGTTTTATCAAAATTATTTTCCATCTAAGATAATAAAGGGTTCTGTTTCTATCCCTATTATTACATGGATTTGATTATGTTGTGATGTAAATTTTATTATGAATTTATTTGTCTTATATTAATTGTTTTAGGATGTCATGTTGTTTAAGAATCCCATTTTTATTACATGGGTTATGCAATGATGTATGATTTATGATTTTGTGGCACACATAAGAATGGTATCATTATGAGATGGGTAGGACCTATATCTCCCTCCAATGCATTGGGTAAAGATTTTATATCTCATGAGATAGACATGGCTGGAATGGTAGGTTATACCGGTTCAGTGAAACAGGACTGAAACGAGGGTGACTCAGTTCAGAAATGGACTTTTTCCCCTGAGATAGTCTTGGCAATGAGTCTTGACTAATAGGAAATGATTCTCTATGATTGTGTGTGTATGCCCCATAGTTTCATGTTTTATGTTATGATTATTGGGATTTCATTTCACTACTATGATTTATCCCATGTTATAAAATTATGCTATCTTTTGCAGGATAAGACTTCCAAAATGTTTTGTTCTTATGAATATGATGTGATTGATATTTATTTTGTTTTCCCTTACTGAGCATTTGAGATCACCCTTTTATGTTTTCTTTTCCCCAGGATATAAAGAAAGGTTTTAGGTAAGAAAAAAAAGGGAAGATCTTTATGGGAGATGTTGTAGATCTTTCACCACGATTAGAAGATTATATTCCGAGTTTCCAAAGACACTAAACTATTACGGTCCTTATGTGTGAGTTTTTGTAATGTACTAAGTATTACACAAAATTACTGTAATGTCCATGTACATTATGATTCGGGTCTCTACAGGTGGTATCAGAGGAAAGGTTTAGCCAACCTTTGGAAACTATTATGTGAGAACGTTAGTGAGATCCCTAGAGATATTTCTAAGGTATGTCTTCGGATGACGCTAACGATAAGTATACGTATAGGATATAGTCCTAGAACTACAGTAACAATCATAGAATTTAACCTATGATGTTAGATATTAAGGGTACTCCCCCTTTACTATGTTTTGTTCCCTAACATTATTTTTTCCTCTCATACTATTCTTTTTGGGTTTTAGACGATGGCTGGAACCCGAAGGAACCATGTTGATCACTGTAATGGACAATGCAATGATTGTCCTCCTGAACAAACAACTGTTATGGGAGATGGAGTGCAAAATCTTATTGTTATACTTACACAAGCTATGAATCATTCTGGGCTTCCAAATGAGCAGAGAAGGGAACAATATTCTATTGAGTTCTTCATGAGGCAACATCAACCATCTTTCAGTGGGTCTTTCAATCCACTTGTTGTTGAACAATGGATCAGTACCACTGAAAAGATATTTTCAGTTATTCAATGTTCTGAACATGATAAAGTCATCTTAGTAGTATATCGTTTGGAAGGGGAAGCTGATCAATGGTGGAATCTTATCAAGAATACGAGGCCAAGAGATGAAATTGAGTCCATGGAATGGGACGAGTTCAAGAACTTACTTCCATCGTATTCTTCGAACAATGATGGAAAAGGAGTGTCTTCATCTGAAGGAGAAGGATGATGAATCTGTTGGTATATACGAAGCGAATTTTACAAGACTTGCAAGGTATGAATCTGGCATTATCATCCTACCTGAAAGTAAAGTAGATCGATTCTTCAGTAGCTATAAAGAAATTGTGTGTTGTTCTATCAAGGTAGAAATGGAAGTTGGTGTTACATATCCATCTCATAGTTTTGATAGGAAACGAAAGATGAAGTTCAAGGAGAAATCTCAGAATAATGGTGAAAAGAAGATGAATGTTTCTTTATGCTCAATGTGTGGAAAGAAGCATAGTGGAGATTGTCTTAAAGGGACTAGAAAATGTTTTATGTGTGGAAAATAAGGTCATCAAGCAGGTGAGTGTCGAAGTAATGGAAAAAGGGTTTCTAATGATGTGAATAAAGAAAAGACTGCAGAGAACGCACCACCAACACTTCAATGTTTCAAGTGCATGGAGAGGAGTCATTATGCCAATAAATTCCATAATCCAAGGGTTAGTGATGATAAACATGAGCAACCGCCTAAGTCAAAAGAAAAAGGGAAGTCACATACGATCACTATTGGCGATGTTGAATATGAAAATGATGTGGTGGAATGATTAAGTGTTTATGTAATGGGATTCCAAAATAATGTTGTATCATGGAGTATTGGAATATTTATGTATTGGTCTAATGTGGTATTCAAAGTGATTTAGATATTTTTGGAAATAAGATGATACGCACATAATGAAGGGAAGATGTGAAAATGAAATGTTTAACAGTATTCATGAGCTCATGATTGATATAAGGACTATGTGATATCATGGTTTGAGTATATAGAATTTTGAGGATTTTGGTATGTGGAAAGTGTTAACTTTTAACTGCATTCATGTTTTCACTATGGTTCAATGGGTATTCATTTTTCAAGAGAATACATGATTAAGGTATTCACATGATTGGAATGTGACCAACAATATATATATACGGGGGATAAATGATGGTATTCACATGCTTGGTTGATGGCATTTCAAGTAATTGTTTTCTTTATACTATGAGCTTGGACCGAAGTATTTTAGATAAGCCTAAATATTGGAATGGATTATGTTGTACATATGCTAAGTATTGTTTAAGGATAGAAATTTTTCGATGTTACTGATGGGATTTTATAGTAATGTAGTTTTAGAAAAAGGACAACCTGCAGGACGGGCGACATCCCATCGTGTTGGACAAGGATGTGGGAATCAAACCCACAAACGAAGTGCGACTGGCCTTTTTCGCCTACCACTGGCCTATAGGAAGTCCCTGTTTAGTAGAAACTAGTTTTATTATATTATGCAGTATAAGTCCATTTTAGGAACTATATAAGATTAATCTCACTATAGATGTACTTATTTATTTTTTTGATAACATTTATAACCTTTTGTTTGAGAGAGATGGAATGACCCATCATTCTATCAAAAGATCTACTAACACATCACGAATGGAAAATTCAACTTCATTTCTTTAAGAGATGAAGTGGAAATTGTCCAAAGAACAACAAACAGTGAGACTATACCAAAATCACGAAAGTATTTATTCTAATTCCAATTTCATCAAATTTAGGGAAATGATCTTGAAAACCAAAAATGTTGTCCTAGTACTCTTATATCTGATGAATCAGATGGTTTCTTAGATCGTAACAAATTTATGGCTTTGTGATTTCTGGCTTTTCCATAGCCATGTTCTCTACCACTCTCCATCAAAACATGATGGTTAGATTTCTCATCTATATCAATATTTCACCTATGTGGAAACCCAGTGATTAGTTTATTTTGGTAACTGTTACGTTTCATTCTTTTGTTTTTAAAGATTGGTTTTGGTATTCCTTTTTACAATGTGGGTTTCTATTAAAGAATCTTTCGAATAGTAAACCATTTATAACCCCGACAAATTTTGAGGGTGAAATTCATTTTAAGGGGGGTAGAATATAACACCCCAAGATTTTATGAAAAATATTATTTTAATTTCTTTAATGTCTTGTATGCTACACCAATATTACCTTGCGCTATACACAACACCGTATTAGCTTGTAGTATACGCAACACTTTTCTTGGCTCTTATTACACACAATTTCACGTTCGTTTGATAGAAGTTATTCTACGCAACATTGAGTGTATATATATATATTCAATGTATAAATAAAATATGGTTGGATTCTGTTATACGCAACAATGAAGGATTTGTGCACTACACGCAACCCTGACATGGCTTGCATTACACGCAATCGTGACCTTCCTCGATAGCGTGTGTTGTACGCAATACTGGGTTTTACTAAACAATGATATATTATTATAATATTGTTATGAACTAGCCGTTATAAATAGTGTTAACTAAATTTTGAATTTTATAACATTATTATTCATCTTACAAATTTCTAGAACATGGTATAAGAACAAAATAAATTTTTCGGGTAAAATAAGTATTTTTCAAAAAATGCAATTTTGCCGCCTTTTGATGGCGCACCCACTTTAAATATAGTTTTTGACATGTTCATAAGTTCAATTTGACAAAATAAAATTTTTATTTAGAATCAGGATATAAAAATTTACATTAGATAATGTTTTCATATCTTTCCGATAACTTTAATATTTTAATGAATAGTAAAAACACGCTATATTTTAATTAAAAAAAAATTTTTTCATCGTAATATCTTATGTGGTTAAATTATAATATTGAATGGTTTTAAATTATAAATAGAATATATTTTTACCATTTAACATAATGTATGTCATTAGGATTGATTTTACATTGAATTCGTTGGTTAAATCAATTCAATCTTTTGCAATGTTTTAAAGAAAACCATGTTTTCTTTCGACAACGGGATTAATTTTAATATAATTATTTCATCTTTTGTGTATTGATTTTGGAAAAATGGATTTCATATTTAGAATCAGTGGGTAGAAATTATGTTAATAATATAATTTTTATTTTTGGGCATTTTGAATAGTAACTAAGGTAAATTTTATTTACTATAGTTAAAGGTAAATCGTGTAATTAAGGGTAAATATAAGATTATAAAATTACCCTAACACTTGGAAAAATCCTATTTTATTGCTAAATGTAGACCCATATAGCCTAAGAGTCGGATTAGATTCATTTTATGGATTTTTGTCCATGAAAATAATTTAATTATTTTTAAAACCAAAGAATGTGACAATATGTCACTTTCTTATATCTTATAAGTATAATAATTTTAATTTAGTGATAAAATTAATTCAACTTCAAAAATGAATAGTCTCCAGAAATATAATACAATTATATACATCATAGGAATTTATTTAGAATTTTTATGGAATAAATAAATATCATTTATTATGACACAAAGATGATGCAGTAATTGTCTTATTAATGAAATATTGACATAATTGATGTTATAAATTCCCAAATAAATGTAATTTGAGACTTTTGATGACTTAAATTAATTTTCTAGGTTACTATGTCATGTTATTTTTGATATATGTAACTTTTTTTGAACTTATCATTCTGTTATGAATTTCATAAAAAGCATGTACCAAATAGTGTCAAAATTGACATGAATTAGTTTTTAAAACAAATATTATATTATTAATTGTTATTTAACTCCTAAAAATCTAAGGTTCGGCCAAATGACTAAGATAAGGATATATATATTAATAATAAATAACTTGGGGTTCTTTTGGCTTGGTATGGTTAGTTTATTAACCATATAGTGTAAGAAAACAAAATGACACGGTAAAAGTTAAATTATTTACCTTAGAGTTAAATCTAATTGATAAGGTTAAAATAATATCCTAAACATAACTAAATATTATTGGATGAGAGTATTTCGACCCATACCAACCTTATCTTCGAAATCGGACCCGTTGAAACCATTATAAACTGAATTTGACCATAATATATAATAATATTTTGAGATTTTCCTAAGGTGCCCTCTCCTCCCTTATAAAAGGGCACCTCCTCCCTCTCCTCATCACACCAATTTGAGCATTCAAGCTCGGCCAAACCCTACCAAAATCTCCTCTCCACTTCCATAGTATCATCCTAGAGGTCCTGGTCTTATTCAAAGACCATCCTTAGTTCTTTAAGTGGAGGTTAAGTGAAGGCGCGTCAAAAAGAGGTAATATCCATTACCGATCTTGTTCAATTTCTTTCTTCTTCAACTTCTTCTTATTTAGTTGTTTCAGGATAAATTAATAACATCAGTATTTCTTATATACTGATATGTTATTATAAATATGAAACAACTCTAATTAACCTTCTATCCATCCTACGGAAAAAGGAAATCACCGCGCGTGCGTACGTACGGAATACCGTCTCCACGCCGTGGTGTAATCTATTTTCCACCACCACCTTACTTGGATGGGTATAATGGTGTAAATATTGACTATATATGACTATTATAAAGTGATATTGATTCTGAAATAGTATACATACACTCCAATACAATTCCACGATCATAGGAACGTTATCATCACTCGTGCGTACGTACGGAATACCGTCTCCATGATGTGATGTGACTCGTTCAACATGATCTTCATTTCATAATGATTATATAAATGAATTGAATGATTGAATATGATATATGTTACACTAATAAAAATCTGGAAATGAGGAATCTATAACCTAAAGAGAAGAATAATAATTTATTCGACAAACACGCATTAGAACAAAAACTAATAAACACCCGAATAACAAGTAGTAATGAAATATTACTAATAAGAAGCTAATAATATGACCATATATGATATAATAACAAAAAGTATGATTCTGGAATAAGTCAATAACATTATTTAAATCATTATACAGGAGGTTAGGACACTTACAAATCATATCGGACCTAAGGTAAGGGAAATATCACAATCTCATTTTTGTCCGAGATTGTTTATACTTTGGTATTTACTGGGGTTTATTTTATCATCCACATCCATGTTTCCTAAATATGTAATATTTATATCCTTCTACAAAAGTTTATATTCAATTTTACCCTTCGGTGAGTTTTTCGTAGAATATATGAAAGGAATCTTTTGTCGTTTTTCGTACGAGGTACTTTTTGACTTTTTCGACAAAAGTACGAGAAGAATGTTTTTTTATCTCATACGGAATGAATGGATTTTTAAAACATTATTTCCAAGAATCTTCCTTTACATGTTTTCATGTTTATTTTTAATCAACTTCTTTTAGTTTAAAATTGTAAGACACATTATGAAAGGAAAATGTTTTTGAAAGGATATTTTCCTCAAGAATGGAGTTCAAGTGTTTTATCAAAATTATTTTCCATCTAAGATAATAGAGGGTTCTGTTTCTATCCCTATTATTAAATGTATTTAATTAGGTTGTGATGAAAATATTTTTATGAATTCTTTTATCTTATATGAATTTTTTTATGATGTCATGTTGTTTAAGAATCCCATTTTTATTACATGGGTTATGCAATGATGTATGATTTATGATTTTGTGGCACACATAAGAATGGTATCATTATGAGATGGGTGGGACTTATATCTCCCTCAAATACATTGGGTAAAGATTTTATATCTCATGAGATATACATGGCTGGAATGGTAGGTTTTACCGGTTCAGTGAAACAGGACTGAAACGAGGGTGACTCGGTTCAGAAATTGACTTTGTCTACTAAGATAGTTTTGGAAATGAGTCTTGACTAATAAGAAATGATTCTCTATGATTTTTTGTGTATGCCACAAAGTTTCATGTTTTATGTTATGATTATTGGGATTTCATTTCACTACTATGATTTATCCCATGTTATGAAATTATGATCTCTTTTGTAGGTTAAGACTTCCAAAATGTTATGTTCTTATGAATATGATGTGATTGATATTTATTTTTTTTACCCTTACTGAGCATTTGAGCTCACCCTTTTATGTTTTCTTTTCCCAGGATATAAATAAAGGTTTTAGGTATGAAAAAAAGGGAAGATATTTATGGGAGATGTTGAAGATCATTCACCACAATTAGAAGATTATATTCCGAGTTTCCAAAGACACTAAACTATTACAGTCCTTGTGTGTGTGTTTTTGTAATGGACTAAGTATTCCGCAAAAGTAATGTAATGTCCATGTACGTTAAGCTTCGGGTCTCTACAATTAACCTTCAAAGTAGTCCCTCCACCAAAATGTTCTTCCCCAAGAATCACTAGTTAATATAAAATTTTTGAAATTTGAGTTCATATAATTCAATATTCTTCTATTATCTTTCTTCCATTTAATATTATAAAAATTTACACATTTATAGAATAAATAAATAAATATTTAAAAAACATATGATTTAATAGGTGCAATTATTTATTATGAAACATTAATTATTTATAAAAAAATTATGAAAATCAGGCATCAAAACCATACATAAATAATTTTTATATTAAAATTTAGTTACCTGAATCCTAAAAAAAGTGAACGTCTTTTAAAAATGTGTTTTCAATTCATAAATTTTTGTTTTTTCTTGAAAAACCAATACATAGTGTTATACAGACATACTAATTTATATGAATTTTTTTTATGTTGTGAATGAATTTTTTTATTTTTGGGAAAATTATATAGTGGTAAATATAGCTAAAGAAATATTTTATGTTTTGATTCTTTTTGTAAACCTTTGTTCATGTTTTCATTCAATTCCACTTTAATAGACCATTAAGGGACACAATGATTCACCATTGGAAATGTTATTAATGGTTTTATTGATCTTACACTATAGGGAATATCATTCCCCCTTATTAATATCGAGTTAAAATGATTGTTGGTAGGGTATGTAATTGGTGTGAGTAATTTATAGGTTGATAAAAACTATTATGAAAATTGATGTGGGTTTTACATGATTTATTTACATTCATATATTTTAATTTTAGTTCCTATAAATGAGGTTTTATTGCATATAAAATCATTACATGATCTACACACTACCAATTTAGAAATTTGAGTGACTTTATACTATGTTTTAACACATGGAAACTATATAAATGGTGTATTATTTTTTATGTTATTTATTTAATTATATATTTTTTAACCCCTTATGTAATCAAAATTCCATTAAAATCATAGAATATTTTATAAAATCATTGAGGATTAAATATTTCATAAATTTTATAAAAAATATTAAAATTTATTTATTATTTATATTTATTTCCTATTTATCTATTTTCATAAACAAATCACACATTGATGGTATCATTTATTGAATTAAATAATATCAAGACATTATGAGTTTTTTTAGAATGATTTGGTTCATGATGTGATTTTATCCATAACGGATTTCTCTATGGGTTTTCTTATGAAAAAACCATTCACAATATAAAATTAAAATTTTGATTTGTATTTTTTTACCACTAATTATAATATTTTTCAATTCTGGGAAACTACTCACTATCCAACATCCCTTTATATTACAATAGATTATCTATTCATTCAATGAATTGATATTTTAATTAAATAATGAATCTATTTAATTGAAACTAATGACAATTTTCTATAACTTACTATGATAACATTTTCTACAAATTAATACTTATGTATTTTATTTTTTTAATAATGTGTTGGCACATTATGATATATATGGATAAAAGTCGGATCACATTACCGACGAAGTCACCTCAGTATGCTAAGGGTTTAGGTGAATTATTAGATTTTCCAATTTAAAATTGATATATTTATGGGAGAATAATATGTACATGTACTAAATATAAATATAAAATATTTTTTAAGATAGATGATGTTTACTAACACTTTATGTTGAAGCAATTCCCTACTCAATATTTGTGTTGGGTTTGGCACATTGAATTAAAAATTAAAAAATGTTTGATCAACGATGTCAATTGATATAATAATGTCCCAACATCATTGAAAATGGAAAATAGAATAAAAACCTTTATAACAAATGCATTTGGAATATCAAGAAAACATCATCAAAATCAATACATATATGAACAACAAATTATGTGTGCTATAAAAAGAAACTCAACAAGATATTTTTTGGCAAAAATGAAAAACTCGATCAATATTATAACATATAATTGGATCATCCTTTTGATTATATGGATACAAATGTATGAGACAACTTCATTGGGGAGAAAAATTTCGTTCATGATTTAGATGATGATGAAAATCATGATTTTTTTCGTGCATGTTTGAAAATTTTCAAATCATTTTTTTATGAAGTTGTGCCATATCAAATTCCAATGTGGAATAAAAAATATGGTGATATCTATGATATTGAAATTTTTTCTAGATTAAATTCCAGAAGTGATAATCCTTTAGTCTTATTATTATATGTAAAAGATTTTTTAACAATTTTAGTTTGAATTATACAAAAATACATGTGTGTACCAATGATTGTATGCTTTATTGGGGAGATGATTAAATAAGATAGGATTGTAAAAATGTTATTCTTTTAGATGGAAGTAAATTGGTGACAGTGGATGTATTAATCAAAAACAACTACGAAGAAGAATTAAAGGACCAAACCTGGAATGGTTTTACATTAATTTCATCGAAATCCCCAATTGCAATGATTATTCATGTCAATGAAAATCGTCGAGCACATAGAGTTTAATTCTATAAATAATAACAATAATGGAATAATGTGATATCCAATTGATTCACAATCATTGAATAAATTTTATTCATTACATCAATATTTCTAATCTGATCTTTGGAATGTCAGATTTTGATTGGATCCATATGAATTCAACCAATTTGTGAATTTCAATACTAGATATTTCATTTTTTTGGTTGTTTTGATCCCATAATATTTTCCTATGTGGGCGTGTATGAGACAAATGTATTTTATCATTTTGATGGTTATTCCAAGAAAATAATTCCTTGAAATGATTTTTATATATACGTGGAGCATCTAATTGGTGAATTATAGGATTAATGGAGCAATGGTGTTGAGTCGTATGATGTATCTTTTAAAAAATGTTCAATATGAAAGATGCTTTAATGATGACCATTAGTGATGTTCATAGAATTTGGAATTTATTTGGTTGTAACACTTACACGGATATGAATTTTCATATTTGTAACATTGATTTTTATCGAAAATGACATCCTCAATATAAAAAATTGATTCTTCATGTGTCAACGAATATTTTGGGATGTATCTCATATATTTTTGTTGAAAAATTAAAAATTCAATGCTTCAATTGATCGTACACCAGGTATAATGTTTTTTGTAGGTTCTAAAATATTAGTAAAACATGTAGATGTTGAAATAGAATTTGGAAAGGTACATCATTTTAATGATAGTGGGAGAGGAGTTCTTTGTGCATCACCAAGTGAAATCGGAACACAACAATAGAATAAAAAATTATATTATTTAAACTTATCTATTGGGAATTTATTTTGTAGTGGAATAATCTTGATGGTATGATTATTGAGAAAGATTTTGTCACAATTTGATCTTCATATCACTTAAAGAGTATGGAAAATCAATGTATCATCTCAATTATTTGAAATAATAACAGATAATGAATATAAAAGTGTGATCTATGGCCCGATGAGAATGTCAAGTACGCTCCCATAATTTTTACAATGAAATTACCAATAATGACCACATGATTAGTATATATATATATGGATTTAACATTTCAATTTTACTAACACAAACGAAGTGATAGCATCATCTAGTACAATTTCTTCATAGGATTCCCATTTGTCATACCTCAGAAAGTAGGTAGTGTCACCGGGATACGTTCTTGACAAATCTGAAGCCAAGATTCAACATGTTAATCTAGAATAGAATAGTCTACATGATAAGTGGATGTTAATAGATATTACTACTTGAATGATGTTATCTAAGCCTCCCCAAGAGTCTATAACCATCGCAAACCTTACACATAGGTCTTATGGTGGTGTTTTAATGGGTTATGTAACAATACCCTCCCACTATGATTATGTTCACTATTATTTTATAGATAATTTAAATTATCTTATTATTGTTACATTGTAAACCGATTTTAATGAACAAAAACTTATTTATAGTTATATTGAATTATGAAATCTATTTTTTTGAATTAATTGATTTTTAATAAAATAATATTTTAATAAAATATTAGAACTAAATTAATTTTTATTAAATATAAATGATCATATAATTTTCTATGAATACAATTGTAATTTTTATTAAGGTTTGAAATCTGTTTTTGTGAAAACCAATGAATTTCTGTTAAATATCGGTATTTATTTAAAAATAAAAAATTCACATATTTAAAATAGTATTTATATAAAATGAGTATTATTCATTGAATCAGGATTCCAAAATTATCCAAGAGTGATTTTTTTATAGTTTTCTAAGACAATCGAATTTCTGGGTAAAAATTAAAACTGATTAAATATATAATCTTTTTCATGAAATCACAATGACCCAATAGTGTTGTAATAAAATAAATAAATGGATTTTTTGGAATAAATAAGTTTTTCCATTGATATAATGTGATTTTAGGTTTGTTTTATTTACTTTACAAAGAATTTTTTCACCCTCCAATACATATAAATATTTTAAAATTTTAAAATTGTATCCTTGAAAGTGTGACTCACCTCCACATAAAAAATCCTAATATTTTTATAATTTTAAAAATTGGACATGTAAAATAATTATTTTCACTCCTCTATGGAAAAAATAATTGTATGGTTTGTTTTTTTGATTAGTTTAATATGTTGTGTCAAAAACCTTAATAATAATAAATTCCTTATCCACTCCTATATAAACCAACTCAATATCCCATTCATATTCACTCAAAACATTTAGAGCTTATAATATCCCTACCATAATCTATATATAATCCCCCCAAGGTTCCCAATGTTCAGATGAAACCCATCTTAAGCCTCTCTTAAGCCTTCGAGATCACACTTCCATGTAAACTATATCATCCTTGCTCATTTTTGTCCTAATTTTTTTATATTGTCAAACACTTTTTTTTCAATTAAAATTGATGGGGTATTATTTTTCACCACTACCATACATTCCACCTTGTTTTTGAATGATTAGAGACCTCCTTATTTGTCATCATTTTCTCCCATTCACACTTGTTTCCATGCCGAAATTCTGTATGGATTTTCTCTCTTCTCATTTACATTCAAGTAATTATTTTATATTATGTATATAAATATCATCACATTTGGTGGGACATGTATCTATTTTACCCCATTAACGTCCATTTCATTATCATTTGAGGAGATAACCATTTCTCACTCATCAACCATTTTTTGGAATTCTTATGTATCATTGTTATGATTCCGAAATTGCACTGTGATTTTCTACGCCAAAGTCATTATGTAGTGAATACCATGACCATTTCTCTATCAAGGTTATTTCTATTTATGCATAATTAATTATTGATTATGTTGTTTCATCTATGAATTCCACATTACATTATCTTGTAATAAATGATGACGTTTAATAAATCCATGTTGTATGATCTATGGGTTACTTTTATGCATGAAATGAAATGATTTAGAAGGGTGCACCCTGATTGCCTTCCAATACATTGTGTAAAAAATATTAGCATGATATGTCAAGTGAAATTAGTGTTAACTCATTCTAATTCAAATGAAATAAGAGTTTTTTCAGTTTCCATGTGAAATTAGCCGTGTCTAATTCTAATATATGTTAAATGTTGTTCCGAGCTTTCCAAGTTATGATAATAAAGTTATATCATGACTTTTATGATAATGTATCTCTTATTATATATTGATATGAATATTTACTAACATGTAGTATTATCTTCATGTTATGACTTTTTTACTCCCTTATTGGGCCTTATAGATCACCCTTTTCTGCATTTCCTATGGTTTTCCCATGCAATTATAAGTACAAAGGAATGTTGTGGTCATGTAAAGGATGTTTTCAATAAAGATGTTGGGCTTTATGTTTTATTTTTTTAGTAAGTGTTCAAAACTTCTCAATACAATAGACCTCATGATCCACATAGTTTTATTAATGAAATTTTCGGTAATAAATAATGTATAATTTTGTAATAAAGAGTCAGTTCATTATAATTGTTGTCTGCTATGGGCCTTCTTCATTCATTCATAGACAACCATCACCTTCTCCATCGTGGCTCGTACAAACCCCCGACCCATGAGGTATGAATCTCTAGCCTTATTTGATCTCAAATTTGACCTAAAAGATCTCCCATATAGTTTCATGAATGTTTTCATACCAATGGTAGAGTGGTGTATATTATTGTACAAATACTCTACCCAAGGACGGTGATCCTCCTAGATCTGGTCGAAATATAACAAACATGACCTCAACATATCTTTTAGAACATAGTGTATGTCCTTAGTCTTCCCATTAGTCTGGGGGTGAATTTTTGTAATCTTCTGTAACTGGGTCTTGGATTCCTCCTTCATGGATTTCCACAGCTGTTTTGTAAACCACATATAACAATTAGAGATAATCATCGAAGGTACCCCATGAAGGTGGATGATCTCATTTAAGTAAAACTGCCCCAAACTCTATACCGAACTCTACTACTTGATTGGAAGGAACTGAGAAGAATTAGTGATTTGGTCAACTTTAAAACAAATGGTGTCATCGACCTTTGGAGTTCCTGGAATACATGTGACAAAGTCCATGGATATGCCATCCCATTACCACTTTGGCATGTTTATGTGCTATCATAAACCTTGATAGATCCTGATGCCCTAACATTTCCTATTAACAGGTAAGGCATCATTATATGAACTCATCAACGCATCATGTCATGTCGGACCACCAAAACTACCATTGAAGATCCATGTACATATTTCACACACTTGTAATTAAAATTTTAAGAGATATATGGAACTCTCTCGTCACCTCCTACTTCATCACGACTAGAATCAATATTTTCTCATTGAATAAGATATCATGATTACCACCTTCATAATACCCCTCAGGTGAGTTTTATGTGGCTATCTTGTCACTCCGAACATCAAATATGACATATCCTAGCAAAGACTCTCTCACCCACTCAAGGAGTAAAGAATTTATCACCATATACTATTTAAAATCTTTACCCACCTGCTCCCATAGGGTCTTCTTTAGGGATGCTAACTGCTCAGATTCTTCTTGGACTAGTCAATCCTCAGACTTTCTGCTAAAAAAATTTGTACAACATTTCCCTTCCATAGAATTTAGACTATAATGAAGTCTTAGACCACAAAGAACTCTAACAAAGGTCTTTACACTAGGTTAATTACACTCTTGGTAATGATATACCTAAGCCATTAGTGGTCTGCTTAAATAAAAAGGAACTCTACCAGGAGGAAGTGTCTCCACATCCTCAGGTCGAAGACCACCATTGTGAGCGCCATGTCATGGGTCACACAGTTCATCTCATGGGGTATCTACTTCCTTGACAGATACACGTTGAATTTCAAAAGTTCAACCAGGATGAAACTGAGCCCATCGTTTGAGGCATCACAATATAATATTAACTCAATGCAATCCTCTAGTGGCCCTCAAATTGGAGCCCTTGTTAACATTTGGATCAACTATTCAAAGGACCTCTAGAATTCCTATGACCAGTTAAATAGTTTTCCCCTCCACATCAAGGCCTTCAAAGGGTCTGTTATCCTAGATAATTACGCTACAAATTTCTAGTAGTTCCCATCCAAACAAAATAAGCTTATCAACTCTGACACACTCTTGGGTGGTTCCCATTCATGAACAACATTAATCTTCACTAGGTCCATATCCAAACCTTACCCAGAGAATACATGCCCCAAAAATTGTTCCTCAATTTTCTAGAACTAGCACATCGAGAGATTTACCATATGTTGGTGCTCTAAAAATAGATCAAGGACCATCATCATGTTTCATGAGTGCTCATTTTCTGACGTAAAAAAATTGAGTATGTAATAGATGAAGAGAAAAAAACAAGTTCATGTTTGGCTAGATGACCTAGTTCATCAATTCCATGAAAATTATAGGGGTGTCTGTCAGATCAAACGGAATCCCAATGAAGTAGTAATTCCCATAGAGGCATTGGAAGTCCAACATCAGATAATTATTCTTGGGAACCCAATGCAGGTGGTAGCCAAATCTATGGTCGATCCTAGAGAACGTTCTTGCACCATGAAACTGGTCAAATATGTCTTTTATTCTCAATATGAGGTACTTTTCATTATTTTTTTCATTATTTAGGCGACAATAATGCACAAAAAGCTGAAAACTCCAATCCACAAATGTCATGAACAAAACCGGAGGTGCCCAGTGAGACACACTTTGTATGATTAAACCCTTCACACAATTGTCTTTTAACTTTAAATGATTCTCCTCGAGCACATTGGGATCCATCTGATATGACAAAACATATATTGGGGTAGTATATGGTACCTAATCAATGAAAAAATCCATCTCCCGACTCGAAGGTAGTCCACGGACAAATTTGGGGAAGAAGTCTATGAAATCCATCTCAACTGAAGGAACTCAATTTCCTGATCAATATGATATACCAATGGTTATGCTTTCTAACCAATGGGTGAGAGGTTATAGAATCTTTCTCACAACACTCTCTTTCTATACTAAGAGGTATCTTTTACAATGAACGGTGATCCCCATCCAATTAGTGCGAAGAAATCTGTCTAGCCAGTGGTGACATTGAATCTGGGCTCAATCCATGGAAATCCAATCATTTCTCGTGATGGAGTCATAAGGGTGCATTGTGAGGACCATTATGTCCCTCATGAACCATTATCATCCAAAAAAATCTCAAACTACCGGTACATAAATGACACAAAAGAGGTTCTTCCAATAGGAACCCCGAGACAAAGCCGATGTGATAGAGCCTCTACTGGGAGTTCCAAAACCCATACCATGAATAATGAGATAATGGCATGAATAGTTTATGTGTATATTAATAGTAAAACAAGAGTAGAATAAAAACAGAGTGTACCTCTAATCATCTCATGTACTGAAGGATCACATACATCTATAGCCTACAGGTGTCTATAGTCCAAACCGCCATCTCCCTAATCCCAATGGGTGTGTCCGGTGGTTGTGGGTGGAGGAAATTGTAGCGTCATCCCCCACATCCTAGTTCTCTTGATCATCCTACTCCTCTCTTAGAATTACCTCCCTAGGTACAAACCTAATAATGGAATTTCCACTATCTTGGCGGCCCATATGCTGCATACCCAAGATCCTCATCTCTCTTTGTCGGGGTGTATTGTTCCATTAAATAGTTAATGTGATAATTAAAGAATCTTCCCTCTCTTGGTAGAATCAATGGTCTATGCAGTCCTTGGTCCACCTGATCACGTGGCTTAGTCTAATTCGGGGTAGGCCTCCTATGTCATGGGACTACTACCTACTGTATGCCAATCGCCATGGATGTCTCCGCTCTGAAGTGACAAATTCTATGACCAGACAACTAACTACCCTCTGATAAGAATCTATCCTTCCCAATAGTATTCTACAAAACCATGTCGTAGGTAGGGATGCATAGGTGCAGTACACTAGAATGGGACTCTTGTAGAATTCCTAGCTCAAAATACTGTGATCATAAGTAATCATCACGAATAATATCCAGGTAGTAGCATGTAAGGTCTATAAGCCTCGTTGTGTATGCAGCCACTATCATGCCTCCTTCCTTCTTCTCCAGAAGCTTCTGAATCCTGATTGAATGTAAGAACGATGGGAAGTACACCTCATGAAATAGTGGTTGAAACTCTTCCCATGAGAGAGAGAAATCTCTTCATTCATCTAGGTATCTATACTCCACCAATGCATATCCATCCCATGAAACAGGCTAATTGATAAAGCCACCATCTAATATTCTAATTTCTGCATAATCCTGAAGAAGAGGGTCTATGACGCCAACTAGTTCCATACATCTTAAGGGTTTATATCAATAAAAAACATCAGTGGCCTCTAGAACTGGAACTCATGAAGAGTTCGTAGCCTTCAGTCATATGTGGCCAATGTTGTCAGTACAATATGTCATTCCATGAGTGGAGGTGCTAACACAAGCCCACCCTGAGGAATGGGGTCACATTATGGGCCTTATATTGACGTGTCATTGCTCACAGGGAAATCATCACAAACCCAGGAAGGTATACTAGCTAGTTTCTATCGAAAATTCATCCTGAATGTTATCATGGAATCCCATGGTCCAATGGGAACATATATATATATATATATAACAAGATCAAAAATAAAGGGATCTGACTGACCATGAATATTCAAAGACTTAATCCTACATGATGCATGTACCACTGTTCCCTATAACAAAGGTATCATCATGAAGAGTTGATAATTGAGTAATCGGGGTCTTGGTGTATGTCGGCCACCACAACATCACTAGACTCCCTTCCTTGAGAACCACTCTTGAGACACATCGACATTATATCCCTATACACAACCAATCCTCTTAATGGTAAATATATGAACAATTTCTTATGGAATGAACTTCCTATGATACAAATTTCTCATTACCTAACATATGTCGAGGCTCTAGGCATAACCACCCCAAACATGCCTCCAATGTCCAGGGGGTGGCGACAAGCACCGAAGGCACAATAACTCTAGGATTCCTTTTCTTATGTACCCATTCAAATTTACCCATGACCAACATGATGCAAAGTGCAGAGAGAAAGAAGTAAAAGGTGAAACATATTATATGTTAATCAAAACACACATGTACCACTAAATTAATATGAGTACAGTAATGTAAATAAAAATGAAAATAGAGGAAAATGCTAACCCAACTATAATAGTGTCCCAGCCAAATAGAAAACTGGTAATGTAATGTAACTGGAAAATTACTACTATTGGAATTTAAACTGTAACCACCACAAACGGTTTATGAACCTGCATTCCTTAAATTGATTTATATATTTCTAACCTGTAATTATTCTTCGAAAATAATGATATGTGTGGGAAAATATAATACAGGGGTGAGTAATAAAATATTCAGTAAGATATCACTAAAAGGAGAGGGTTCAGTACGAGATATAGTATGAAAAGGTAAATATTAGATGGAACAATGTAGAGTAAATGAGTATAACTCATTCCAATAAGGGAGAGACATAACCTCATATAAATATAACGATATAGAAACAGTTAGAATATAAACTTCTCATCGAGTATTCACCAAAAATTATAGGAGATTAGACTAATCTGACTCGAGTAGCTAGACAAATAATGTATGTGGTATACGCCGTGCATCTTCGCCTCTCCTGGAAGGTACGTAAAAAATGGAGTGTGTCGATAATAGGATATATGGTCAGTCAAGAAGCGTAAACAAGGGAGTAAGGGGATCTCTATCTTGTAACTCATTCATGAATAATAGTCAACAATAATCCAAGGAATAACAACCCTCAATACTGACTATTTCTCATGTATTCCCTAAACTACAACTCAAGGGGGCTTAAACACCAAACCACGATACTATCCGCTTTGGGCTGGTCATTCTCTCCTACACAGTTATTGGTTGCATCAAAAGGATACGTCTTGTTAGGGAATGAACCCCTCTTACTTGTGAGTCCAATGTGACATCAAAGTAAGTCTACCCACTGATTCATAGGAAAAATATCATCTCAATGTCAAGGAACCATGCCCAGCCTAGATGGAGGGTTCCACTATAATGTCATCGATGACCAATGCCTAGCCCAACTAGAGGGTTCCCCTCTAGTGTCATCGAGGTCCCAGGCCTATCCCAGCTGGAGGGTTCCACTCTAACGTCATCGATGAAGCATTCCTAGCCCAACTAGATGATGATACTATAGTGTCTTGGAGGACCCATGCCTAGCCTGGATGGAAAGTACCACTCTACTATCATCGAGGACCCATGACTATCCTTCATGGAGGGTTCCACTCTAGTGTCATCTAGTACCAATGCCCAAATCATCTGGATGATGCCACTCTAGTGTGGTTGAGGACCCATGTTGAGCCTGGATGGTGGTGTGCCACTCAAAAGTCCCGGGATTCATCCCCTAATCACCTCTACCATGGATTCACTCTAAACACGACAAAAGTATATTCCATCTATATTCCTTACATTTTTGTGCATTTAATGAGATCATTGATAAGTCTTGGAACATAATAATGAATATCATCACTATGATCCTTGAGGAAAATCACATTAGGTAGACTACTCACTTGTCTCCATAGGACTTCTTATGGAAACATTGGGTAACATCACATAATTCCAAAAAAGAATCTTGTGTGTCCCACCCCTTAGTCCTGAAATTAATTATTTGGATAAAAAAATTTCAATTGTCTATAAAAAACCTGGTATTTAATACATGATCATCCAAAATGGATACCTAGTGAAAAGGTTTAATTTCATTTCAAAGCATACAAACCGGGCCCAAGGAGCATGCACCTCAATATAAATTAAAACAGAGGAATGTAATATTGAATTGTTCTCCCAAATACTGGAGTCATTCCAAAATTTAAGACACATTAATTGGACACCACATGTTGGTTCAATGTCTGAAACAAGAATCCTGAAGAATAATAATTATATTATTATTATTAAACTCAAGTGTTTCATGGAAATGAGCTATGAAACACAATCATAAAATTACCAAAAGGGTCTAAGAACATCCTTCTTGAATAGATAGAAATGTGGTCCTATATTTCTCATTGTTTGGATGCTTGGTTTAGTGGAAATGGGCGTTTAAGGGTGCCTCAACCCATTCTGGTGGGACCCCTCAACTTCATACAGCCCGTAGAAAATCCTTGTAGCTCGGACCACCTACTACTAGCCCGTCCCACCTATTTCGTTCCACCATCCCTATGTATCTTTGGCCAACCGCATCTCATCTCCCCTATTTTACCTTCATCACCACAGCATGCCCATGTGTCACCCGACTGTTGTCGCAACCTCAGTCACCCCACATGGCCGCCTCATTCGCAACCCTTCACTATACTATGCGGAAAAACTCTATACCCATCTACGAAACATCACATGCTAGCCACACCTTATTACCACTATCTGGCCTCACTAATCTTCCTTATACCCAACAAACTCACAAACAACCAGCCGCATCCAGTTCACACAGCATTTCTACTCCGCAACACCACAACATGTGGTCGCTTTAGTGTGCCACCAGCGATGGCTTTATGTTGGTCCGTTATGTGGACCATTAGGCCTACTTTAGTAGCCCAAACATGAATTTGTGAATAGATCAGAGATCCTCATTATGAGACCTTCACAGTTCTTGACTCTTCTCAATGATCCAATGATTTATTGATGTTTTCAAAAGAGGATGATGAAAATATGTGAATAACAGATAGATTTTCAAATAAAAGGGGAATCAAAATGGGATCAGAGGTTGGTTGTGTTCATTCATCCTTTTTCATGATATTTAATGATGTGAATTTTATGATGGATTCAACAAAAAAATTATGAATTGAAAACAAAGGTCTGAAAATCTTAAAAATCACACCCAAATTTATTCAGTTATTGTTGTTGACACATTCATAATGATTTTAGTTCGATCAGATGATGTTTTGATAAATAAACTCATTTATTTGAGAATGAACGGTTGAGAGAGAGTATATGGTTGAGAGAGATAGAGAGATTATGGGATATACCTAATCCTAATCACTTATTTGTCTATTTATTGAAAAACACAAGATCCCACCAATGGTCGTGAAATCAAAAAAAATCCATGCCATCTCGTTTTTTGTCATGGATGAGTCAAAAACCCTATTACATACTCAATGTTGGTTTTCGATTTCCAATCCGAGACCCCAATAAAATGTTATTTGATTTGGATTTAAAGATAAAATAAATAAATTAAGTAATTTTATTTACAATTATCTCTTTGGTGACATTTCTCGAAGATGTATCACACTGACAAAAATTAAGACCCACCTATGTTAAATGCCATATTCTGGTCTCAACCAGGGCCTCATATTTCTAATCTATTTTACAAATTGGTATTTATCCTAATTTATTTGGGTGTATAGTATAAAATATTTGTATTGTTATTTTGGAAAAATAATTTCTCAATCATCAAAACTCATAACTACAAGACATCTCAATTCCCAACTCTGTTTATTTAAATATAAATATTTTAAATTTTTACAAGGATAATGTGTGGGTCTCAACAAAAAAGTCTTCCAACCTATAGTATCTGAGTCACCCACTTCTTTCACCCCCATACACCATCTCTCTCACCCTATATTATATCATCAACTGAAACACCCTCTCTCATCATCCAATCAACAACTTACCCAACACCTCCACATTCACTAGGCTTAGAAGTGAGGAAGCAGGTCATCACATCAATTTCTTCAAGGGGATATTGGATGGTGAATGTTATATGATTAAATTTTAATATGAATAAATTTTTTGTACTATTTTATAATAGTAAATATTTATTTTAAATATGGAAACAATTCTACTACAGAGAGAAATATGAAATATTTAGATGACTCGAATCTAAACGGACTGAAGATAGTTGTCCCATTTGACAGTTATTGGATACCTACAGATGATTTGGCATGATTATTTGGATATATTCTAGGCCAACTATAGGTATATATGGTTACCCTTATAGTTATTTATATTTATCGGAGGCATATGCCTCAATATTAGAAAAAGATTTTTTTTATTCATAAATAAAGGTAATTTTAATACATTATGGTGTAATTGAATGTAGTTATGTAATTAAATTCTGGTTGGAATGGTTCAAAGGCCTTCATTTTTAATATTTTTTATAATCCACCTTTCAAGGGGTGAGGTAGAACCCTTTCAAGGTCCGAAGACTTAGAGAAAATTACATAACATGTAGGTCTTATAGGGAATCACCCAGACAATATAACTTGGATCTACTCCTCCATAGCATATTTCATGATATCAGCAATCCACCTTCACAGGGATGGTTGGCTATATGTCCTATGAAATTCTGAATTGTTCTGGTATCGATGGAAAAGGCATAACCTCAAATACATCCAAATCTGGTTAGCTCTGCACTAGTGAATGTGTTTTCCCTGAATCCTCATATGAAGACTTTTTCCTTGTAGTCTGACTTGGTCATCCTTATTCAAGTGGCCTGAAGTCCTTGGGGTGGACCAAAGGCCTTATGGTGGCCTAAAGGCCTTGATAATCAACTGGCCCGAAGGACTTCACATGACCGAAATCCTTATAGTACCCGAGACCCAAACTGGTGGCCCAAAGGTCTAAGTCGATGAATATATCCAGCTGCTACAGAAATGAACAATACAATCTACATTTCTTAGAGCAGTACTACTACCATGACTGCAAAAATGAAAATGTATATTGAAAATTTTTGTATGAAATGGATGGATTTAAAATTGATATTACGTAATAAATTAAATTATATATTGTACAGTACCCAAAAATTGTTTGATAAGGTACCCAGTGTGGTACCTAGATAGAAATGGAATGTTTTTGATGATATGTAAAGGTACTTGGGTCTATGAGAGTGTTTGAGTTATATGATATCCCATTACAACATCAATCCCTAATGTGATGGGGTTGATAGTGATCTTGTGGTTTGTGAGTAACCCTTGAATGGGTAGGATGGGTAGGATTATGACTTTTGTATGAGACCATTTTATTGATGTTAGGTTTTTTGGCTGAACATTAATCATGGAATAATGGAGAGGGTCGTCTCTATAGTTGTGTCCCATGTAAGATCGACCAATTGATGACGCAGTGGATCAAATGTGAGGTTCATGTGAATAAAAACACCATCAAAACAAGTGGGATGTATGAAATATTAATATTACTAGATCTCTTTAATGAAAGGAATATGTATTAAATTAGAGTATATTGTTTTTAAGGTAGGAAAATTTAGGATTTTAGCCCCTTAAACATAGGATGTACCTTTATGAATGTGGTGTGAAAATAAATAATACTAGATGAGACTTTTTAATGGAAGATGATTCTTTATATGTCATTTGAAAGGATTGGCATAGTGAGATTCCTATACTTCTGAAAATAATCGATGGTTCTCATCACTTGGTTATACTAGCATGTGGGAGAGTCATAGCTAGTTTCTTGTACATGTGAAATGAGTATTATTGAAATGTGGCCCATAATTACTTATGGTGGGTCTTTGGATTTTTTTGTGAAATATAATGAATATTTGGATTTTTTTGGATTCATCATATATGGGAATTAATATTGATTCACAATGGCTTCTGGATTTTGGATTGGGACGTAAAGTGGTAGATTCCTATGAAGGTTAAATAAATTGTAAGTCATGTGTTTGAGTCATAAACTAATGTGGTTTTAATTGGAGTCTTGATGGTGTCATGACCTAGGAACTATGATGAAATCCGAGATGTTCTGGGAGTGTAAATAAGAATTTCGAATGATCAAGGGTTAAAACATAACAAATTAGGGTATTTAACAATAGTAGAACCATTAAGGTTTGACGTGATTTATACGGGAGAGTAGATTAGGTGGATCAGAACATGCGTGTTTCTAATGAGACCAATATTGTAATGTAATCTAAGTGTGCTAAGGGGTTATGCGGATGTTTTTGAGTAAATGGAATTTCATTTAATGTGTGTCCCTTTTAATTTCAAGAATATTATGAGAATTGGTAAACATTGAATGTTATGATATAGTTATTCATGAATTTTGAAATTAATGATGATATTGTTATTGATGGTGCTAAATCTATTTGGGTAAAGGTCTATATGTGATGTTTACACATTGCATCGTTTCTCTGTTTTCTTCTATGGTTGAGTGTTGTTCTAGGGCTACCGATTTTTTAGCTGCCTTTTTATATATATTAATTTAGAGATGGTTTAAACTACCTGTAATTATTAGATATTAATTTTTAGCATCACTTTAAAGAACCAAAATATAATGAGGAATGTTCTTATTAATTAAAACAACCGATATATCAGTTCATTATTATCTAGCAGTGAATTGTATCTTTTTTATGGTGGTTCTCCAGTCAAAAAATATTTCACTTTTAGCATCGTCATAAATAGATTCTAAAAATACATTCATGAATGATTATAAATAACTACCATTAAATATAAATAACTATAGTTGGTTGGATTATGTTTCCATCATTAGTGGATGTTTTTTGAAACCGTCAAAAAAAAATTTGTCATCAGTTAAACCACCACAAACAGGTGATTTTCAGGTAGTGTATTGATAACAATTAATATGTAAAAAAATATTTTTATGATTTGTTATTAAATATATTGTATAAATGATGATTTTTGTGATAATTTCGATTTTTTATATAACTTGAATCTTAACCAACGTCTTGTGCAATGCTAGCACAAGGAAAGAAAATTAAAAATGAAAAACTAAATTAGTTATCATGGAATGGACTTAAGTAAATATAAAAAATGAAAAAATATAAAGGATTGTATTAAAACTAATTTAAATTGTTATGTTATTTTTAATTTATCTTAAATTTACATATATTAAATGTATAAATTAAATCTCTTACGTAACATTGATGAAATGATTGTGCCAGAAGAAGAATATTATATAAAAGGATTTTAAAAGAAACACTAAAAATAATATTATTGAGTGAGTTAGTGTAAAATGATTCTTCAAAATAAACATGAAATATTAGATATATTTTAATTTATTAAATTTTAATTTCATTGATGTTTTTTTGTTTTTAATGTCAAATAAAATGAATAATCTACAAATTGACATTAATTTTATTTTATACAAAATAATTTTTATTTAGTTTTTTAAAAATCCTAAAATTAGTCTATCTATACAATGGTTTTTTATATAGTTCAAAATATCATCTGTTCCCATTTATAGCCCAATTTTGTATTTATAGTAACTATATAGACCTCTAGTAGTAAAAACATTGTTCTCATTATAACTGTCATAAAGTGTTCAAATGGATTAAGAAATAAATGTAAGGCTAAAAATGTGATAAAAAATTTTCCAGATATTAATTTTTGACATTATTTGTAATCATTATCATCTTATCTTCTAAATAAATTAGTTGGGTAGCATTTTAAAATAATAAATAATTTATATTGATTTATCATTTTCGGTAATTCAAAAAGTTCTCCTCTTTTCACTTATACATGGGGACATACTCTTCACATATATAAAAACATAAAGAAACATTTGGTTTAGAATAAATCTATCCAAATACCTTTCTAAAATCCTTCCTCATATTTAAAAGGTATTATTTTGTTCACATTACCTACCTTAGAGTTTTCATGGGGTGAATAAAAGGAGTTTTCCAAAGACAGTATATAGAATTTAACCGAATGATTTAGTTTTATTTCTTATAAATCCTTCTCAAAATATAAATTAACTACGATAAAATAAATTAAAATAAAACATAATATAATTAAATTTTATTATTTTAGTTTCATAACATATATTCGTCTCTACATCCACCAAATGGGAAAGAAAAACATCATTTGTGTGTACAAAAGACTTCCACCTCACGAAATGATATAATTTGTTTTCTATTTCCATCTCTCATCGATGGTTTCCGGATAAATATATAATTTTTAATCATAATCTATCATGTAAATTGTTACCTTTCCCTTTAGTGAAAAATTTTATCATCATATGGGCATCTGTTTGGACTATGTCCTCCATGAAAAGATGTGATTCATTTTCATCCCCGCATCACATGGATGATTTATATAAGTATATTTGAAAGGATAATTATATATTTATGATATTATTATCATTCTAGAAATAAAAAATATTAATTACATTCGTTCTGTAACGATAGTAGATAAATGGAAATGTTACTCACTATTACATTCAACATATTATATTCCTGATTGTCTTATATTTATTTTTTCATAAACATATCTTATAACTTGTTTAATGTACTATATATGTATAAAATTGATAATTATTTCATGAATATTATTTTTTATATCATAAAATAATTACCACTTTGACCATAGTCATCCTATCAAAGTCATTTTGGACTTATATAATAAATATCATTAAAACATCCGACATGAATTTAATTGATTTAGTGGATAGATATGTAATGGTAAGAGTTGAACTAAATGGAATAATAATCTTGAAAAAAATAAAGAGAAATTCAAAATTAACCTGGTTTTATTTTATATGGAATTAAATAACATAGAAGGAAATTCTTACTCAAGGTAATGGACATTATTTTAATTAACTTATTTAATGATTCATTTAAAACTATATTTTTCATCCATATGAATATCATTGTCTTCTAAAACGATTTAAATATTTTTTTAGTATTCTAATTTAATAATTTAAATACATTTACCCATGATTTACTTTTTAAAAAATGGGTTGAATGAAATATATTTTTTATTTTCCAAAAGTTGTAGTTTTTTATTTTAATGAAAAGAATATAGAGGCGATGTTTTATTAAATTATGCGGAATAAATGTATTTTTCCTTCTTCATGAATAATTTTTTACTTTATTATTCATTTATAAATTTTCATGCTTATTTTCAAATATAATTTTATCCATTATATGTGCAATGTGTTTAAATAATAATTTATTTCAAATAGAAAGGGTATTTTCATCAAGAATGTATTAACGAAATTTAGTGGTATTTATAATCATAAAATACCAGTATTATTTATTTAAATTATGTTTTATTATTAAATTCATGAAATATATAATTTATTTATGTCATGGTTCCTGGGAATTATTTATGAGGATGGGAGGTTCTATTATAAACAAAAGTCAGGTGAGCCCATTATAGATATCTAATGCATTCGGTAAAGGGTCAGAGTTAACAGATTAGGTACATCATAAGAGAATATGGGAATATATTGTGATAGTTATAACAAAAATGGTAAAAATTTATTTTTATAGGTTTCTTCTAATAGATTATGGTAATTTATACATATGGTTATTATAAGTATAATTAAGATGCTTATTTCATGTGTAACTGCGATGGTTACTCAAAGAATAATCATGATTTTTATTCCATATTTAAGTTAAATGTATATGAAACGATTTGTCATGATACCTAAATTACATATCTACAAATTATGTGTGTTATTATGAAAGTATTCTAATTTCATAAGTTAATTTAATGTATATGAAACTTTAAAATATTGAAAATTAAAACTTCATGAAATAATTATAATGAGTTATTCATTATTTAATATGATAATTTAAGAGTTCTCTTATGACATGTTTTACAATACTGTTTTTTATAGAAGTTTATCTCTTGGTTATGAATATTTTTAATTTTAGGCAAATGTATATTTTAAAAAAAAATCCAAAAACAACTTATGTATTTTTGAAAAAACGACTTATTTCTATCTTTTCTATGTCCCTTACTGATATTTTATTCTCATCAAATGTTTTAAAATATTATACTCATGTTTTCAAGATGATTAAGGAAAATGATGAGGTCAATATCTAATTTATGATGATATATCATTAAAATAAAACTATTATATTTTTAAATATTTCTGTTTTGTTGGGAAAATGGATATTGAGTAGAAGTGTCCACTTTCTAGTATACGGTATTATTCTTTAAGAGTTAAAAAATAACTCTATAAAATTGTAAACCTATAAGTTATTTTGGAATTTAATAATGTTAATTATAGTTCATTGTTAAAAGGTTATATAATTTTTAAGGATGTTTCTTTAATTTTTGTATTAGAAAAGGGTTTAGATAATGTTTAAAAGTAGGATGATTTCATGATATATTTTTAATAGGTATGGATACCATCATGGGATTATTATATTATGGTTTATCATATATTAATATTATTATACACACCATTTCATACTTTAATTTATGTGATTTTAAGGTTACTAATGGTTTTTGGAGATATTTTTTCGGTTATGGTGAATATTGAACATAGATGCATCTTAAGGGTTAACAAGGAGAATTTTTTGGGAATTAATTCTATTAAATTTTTATAAATGTAAGATAAAGGGAAAAATATATCCATTTTAGAAAAAATTTATTTTATATTTAGTTTTTTTAGGTTATTTGGATATAGATTTTTTAATTATAGAATGATTTATTTTGAACTGTTGGTGTAATTGATAAGGATATAGATATTAATATAAAATTTATTCATATAAAAGTTTATTATTTTAGAAAATTATCTTACCTTGTGATGATAAATTTTTATTGGGCTTTAATGTCTAAATATATGATGAATATCTTGTTCATATCTTATAGATCATGTGATTTTTCATAATTTTTATTCAGTGTGTCTAGTACGATGAATTCTTCGGACTCGTTATTTAGAGCAGTGATTGAGAATGTCATAAAAATGATTAAGAATTGAAAATATACTTATAAAGTAATTATGTTACCTTATTTGATTCATATATAAGGTAAAATAACTCTTCTACATCAGGAAAACTATCTTGAAAAAAAATATTTTATCTTATTACCATTATTTTTAATTAATTAGTGGCCTTTACACATCTCTTTGGTTTACAATACTTGGTTGTCCACATTCTCATGAGCATTCACATTTTTCTGATTAATGAAATGTATGACTTTCCACCATTATTTAGATAAAAAATTTATATTCTAGGCCTATATTTTCAATTCTCATTAAATTTATCCTATTTGTAATTTTATTATGGGTTATCCCAGATGAACATCATACTTCCCATTCTATATTTTCATGTGAATGGTTTATTAACTCCTTTAATGATTGGTGATTTCAATAAACAAATTTTAAAATATCAAAAGTTTTTTTAATAATTACATTTTAATATTTGTAGGATATAATTTATTAAATGTAGAAGATTGTAATATCCAAATATTTTTAAAAAAGTCTATTTGTGATAGCTTATAAGATACGCAACACCAATGATAAATAAACTGTGAAATATTATTATTTAAATGTGATCATTATAAAATTGTCATTAAATAAGTAGGTATGAATATTGTTAAATCATTATTGAAATATATATAATTATTCTAATAACAAAGTTTATTTATTACTTCTTAGTAAATATGAACCCATCTTTAATTAATACATTTTATTTTTCAATAAAAAAAACATAAAAAATATTTTTCATGGATTTTTGTAATAGAATGTTATAATTAATTTTAGGAACATTAAATATTTTTATTTCCAGAAAAATTATCATTTAATTATTTAATAATATTAATATTTTCTTGAGGTGAATGTTTATTTATTTTTCTGAAGGGATTTGATTTTTATTGAATAGAGAAAACACCATTTTTTATACTTCATTGTAAAATTTGATATTATTTTCTTTAATAAACCCACATTGTGACATGATATGATATAAGAATAAAATAAATATTATTTATTTAGATATATCACAATTAATTAAATTTGAATCAATTTTATAACTAATTTTGGTATTAGTTTATTTTTTTGGGATTAATACACATTTTTTAAAAAAAAATCAAACTGTTTTAAAAATTATAAATATAATTAAATAATTTAAATTATTTTAATGGACTTTTTTGAAATATAATTAGTTTTTATACTCTTAAATTATTATTAATTCTAGTATGAATATATGAAATTATTCCGGAGAATTAAAATGTATTTTGAATGGTAAATAGAATACATGTTTTTAGGAAATTTTGTAAATTTTATGATATCCTCGAGACATAATTATGAAATAAATATATATTAATCTTAATGAAATATTCATGTATGATAATATCATAAAAATAATTTGTGACGAGAAAATTATAATTTATTTCATGATAATTATTAAAATCATTTTTAATTTCGACATAGTACTTGAACTGCATAATAAAAGTAATAGTTGCTGACATATAGATAATAATTGACAGGTAAAAAGTATTTAAATGACTTTTTCAATAAATATAATGTATTAATGGTGATTTTCAATGATATTTTATAATTTTGGAGTTATATAACATGGTTTTACTCAAATATATTTGCAATGTTTGCGCAATGCTAAGAAAGTCATAATAGCAAATTAAATAAGTTTTCAAGATAAGGATATGGGTAAATTTAAATAAGTATAGAGGAAAAAGGATTATATTAAGACTAATTTATTTATATATATAATATTAGTTGATTTTTAATTTTAATTTATGAAATAAATACCTTAAAATTATACACAGCTCTGACGTAGTGATTTCTCAAGAAAAATAAAAAGCACCATGTGAGTGTAAATGACTCTAAAAAATATTATATAGTAAAATAAAGTTTTACACTATTTTTTATGATGTAAAATAAATTTAATATTTATTTTAATGCATTATATTTAAATTTATTATTATTATTTATGTTATGAAATTCAAATTAATTGACAATGTGAAAATTGACATTAATATTATTATATAACTAATAATATTCTATTAAATGGGTTAAAAACTCAAAAAACTTTTATTTTAGTACAATGTATTTTTATATGGTTTAAAAGATCAACCATGTTCCATTTTTGACTCAATTTTGTTTTTATAGTTACTATATTTACCTATATGAAATAGAAACAACGTTATCGCTGCAATTGGGGAAAACAGATATAATGGATTTAAAAAAATATTGGTATAAATGTGATCCAATAATTTCACAATATTATTTTATAAATTTTTTTAAACCCATAATAATATTATTTTAAAAATAGATATGCATTTTGAAAATTTTATATGATAATTCACTTATATTATTCTAATATTTTGTGTAATTCTGAAAGATCCCCTCCCTACACTTTTGAAAGGGAACAAACTCTCCACTTATGTACACAATTGAATAACAGTTTTTTATCACAAATTTATCCAAATATTATTCCAACAACACTAATCACATTATAGTGTTCTTATTCTGATCAGAATACCAACATTAGACCTCATAATGTGGGACATGTGGAAATTTTTTAAAACAAGAGGCACAGAGTTTAATCAATTTTTATTGTATTATTTATTCTTCATCCACCTCAAAATACTTATAAACCATGATAAAATAATAATGAAATTATCATAAGTATACTTATTTTTCATTTCATTAATTTCCATACAAATATCAATATACTCTTGCACCAAATGGGAAACAAACTATATGTTTGTGTGTATGTTGGGAAACCGCCTCGAAAACATATGTAATTCGTTTTCAATATATGTATCTCATTAATGGTTATATTGATGTAATTAGTGACTATATATGATATTCATGAAATATTTATCATTCTGAAAAGAAAATATTTTATTCAAATTCTTACCTTTCTATTCTCTGAAAAATGATAATGTCATTCGTGCATGCTGGTATACTACCACAACCACGATGTGATGTAATTTATTTTTTATAAACACATAAAATTGATGATATATATAACTATATTAAAAGTTAAAATTGTATATTTATTAAATGATTATCATTATTTAAAAAAAATATTGAACTACTTTTTCATAATGATCTTTGAAAAATGGAAACGTTACTCATGTGTACGTACGACCTATTGTCTCCATGATTGTAACTATTTCTGACGCTTTCTATGGGGCACACGAATCTGTTTGTCATAGACGATGAAATTGATTTTTGCCCCACATTCCCACTTTCCTATGGTGGATGAAATCTGTTCCTTGTTGAGGGACGTTTTCTCCTTGATCAAAACACGATGATGGGATGTCAGTTCTTCTTTCCACGAATTCCTCCTCGAAACACGTCTCCTAGTACGGGTCTCCCTTATAGAATGGAGATGTTGTTCATGAATGTTTTCCCATTTCCATATCTTCATAGATTCTGGTTAATTACACTTCTTTTGTCGGGACATTCCATGGGTTCAAGCTAGGCCAGTAACCACCAGTCGAGGGGGGCATCAAATTGGACATCACTGGTGTGTCTGGACACTGGAACACTAATGATTTTGGGTTTATTCTTCTTATTATAAGGCTTACCGAGATTGAGGATTCTTGAGACATCCCATGTCTAGTATGAGACATTATATTCCATAGGCATATCTCTGCGGTTTTTCTTAGATTCCCATGTTTAAAACAGTATATGTCACGAGTTTAACGTCTAGAAGAGACATATCAGATTGATTTCAACACAGAATAGAGTGGATTAGATTGGTGCATCCCCTATAGGTTTCCCTGATGTCAGGGATAACGCGTGGTTTGCTACCTGAATACTTCTATGGGTAGTGAAGTGGTGAATTGGAATGATCTCACTGGGACGTGGCGTCCCGGCTATGGGTCAGTTTGGATAATTTATGGTAATGTGTAGTGGATGGAAAATGAGATGGATTCGACTCGAGGGTCAGTGTGATGTTGGGCTTCATCCTTGAAGAAACCTACAACATATCCCCATGGTAGGGAATCAAAGTGAACATAGTTCAAGATGAGTTATAAAATTGGTGTGTGCGCCGAGGACATCAACCTGAGGATATACTGGGGGTTATGCGTGGTTAGCACCCTGAGGATTGACTAATGCCACTAGAGTTGACAACGTCTTACCGCTGACTAGGGATATCAATGGTATATCATCGGGTAGGGGATCAGAAAGTATTACGATGGATGTGGTACAATTGCTTACTGCTAGATGATAGAGAAAAGTCGGCGTACGTTTTAACATTCTGAAGGATAGAGGTGGACCGACATGGAGTGGTTGGGACCAGAGGTTGTTTGCCTAGATCCTTGGGGAAGCTTCCTACATACCTTGCCTTGGAAAGGATCAATGTTTATATAGTTGGTTAATGGTTTGGTTAACCAACGCAAAGGGGTTTGGAATAACTTGGTTTTGGTCTTGAACATCAGGTGGCTTCCTAAGTACATTTCCAAGGAAAGGATCAATATCCACGTAGTTTAGGACTGGTTTGGTGAACTGATGCGAAGTGGGGTGGAATGACTGTGTGTTGGGATTGAACCTCTGGGAGGCTTCCTATATAACATGTCATGGAAAGGATAAAATTCCATGTAGTTCAAGAGTGGTTGCTGAACCGGCGTGAAGATGGTGAGGACCAATGGTTGTTGGGCTGAAACATCTGGGAGGCTTCTTACGTACCGTGCCTTAAAAAAGATCAATGTACACTTAGTTCAGGTGGGGTTAATGAACTGAAATAAAGATGGTTGAGACCAATGGTTGTTGTGCTTGATCCTCTTGGAGGCTTCATACATACCTTGTCTTGGAAAGGATCAAATTCCACATAGTTTGGAAATGGGGTGTGGTGATTACACTCTAGGGTGCCCATCCAAATGGGCTTGAACATCAAAGATGCTTCCTACATACCTTTCCAAGGAATGGATAAATTTTCTCATAGTTCGGGATGCTGGGTGAACCGATATGAAGATGGTTGAGACCAATGGATGGTGTGCTTGAACTTCAGGGAGACTTACTATGTACCTTGCCTTAGCAATGATAAAATACCGTGTAGTTCAAGAGGAGTGGGAACCGACATGAAGGGGGTCAGAACCAATTGTTGTTGGGCGTGATCCTCATGGAGGCTACCTATATACCTTATCAATAAAATGATCAATGTACACATAGTTCGATATGGTATGGGGATTACACTCTTGGATTCCCATAGAAGATTTCATGGTGGATGATTACTCTAACCGCACTCGAGTCATTCTTGGTGTGAGAAACGAGAGGAAGCAAAAATATGATGATCACATTGTGAAAGATGTCTCCGTAAGAAGTTTAATGGGGCTTACATGTGGTTAGAAGCCCAATTTCCACTAAGGAGTGGAGGTGGTGACTGGGGCATACACATAGATGCTGGCTGGTTTCCAATAAAGAGCATATATAGTTCCTAGGGCTTAGGCATGGATGATGCTTGGGTGCCACTATGGAGCAGCAATGGTGAATGAGGCTTATGCAAGGAAGTTGCTTGGGTCCCTCTATGGAGCAGTAATGGAGAATGGGTATAACAAAAGGAAGCTTCCCCATTGCCGCTATGGAGTGGAAATGGTGAGTGGGTATTACGCATGGAAGCTGCCCGTGGTTCTGCTAAGGAGTGGCAATGGTGGATGGGGATTAGGAATGGATGTTGCCCAGGTGCCACTATGGAGATGAAATGGTGGATGGGCCTTATGTAATGAATATTCCCTGGTGCCTCTATAGAGGAGCAATGGTGGGTTTTCCTATGAAAGGAAGCTCCTCGGGTGATGCTATAGAGCAGAAATGGTGTATGGGGCTTACACAAGGAAGCTACTCGGGTGCCGCTATGGAGCGACAATGGTGTATAGGTCTTATTCAAGGAAGTTTCCTGGGAGTCGTTATGGAGTGGAAATGGTGAATGAGGATTAATCAAGGAAGAAGCATGTGTACCACTATGGAATAGAAATGGTGGGTAGGGATTACATAAGGAAGATGACCGTGTGCCACTATGGAGCGACATTGGTGTATAGGGCATACAAAATGAAGATCTACGGGTGTCTATAAGGAGAAGAACTAGTGAATTGGGATTAGATAAAAAAGTTTCACAGGTGTCACTAAGGATTAGCAATGGTGAATGGGGGTCATGCAATGAAGTTGCTCGGGCTCTGCTAAAAATAAAAAATGGTGAATGGATCTTATGCATGGAAGCTGTCTGTCTGTAATTATGGAGAGACAATGATCAATGGAGCTTACACGAGGATGTTTCTTGTGTGCAGCTAATGAGTGGAAATTGTGAATGGGGATTACGCAAGGTAGTTTCCAATAATTTTTTCTTCATTTCGTGTCATGAGGGAATCCAAGAACGTTGGTGCGTTGAGGTATATAATTGGGTCCAACACCAATGTGAAAGTGCAAAAGTGTGATAACAGAAATGGGAATTGGAATCAGTCCGAACAAAGGGATATGAAAAGTGTGAATCACATTCCTGACATGCAGAATGCTGTGAGGGTGGTGTGATGATGGAGGATAACTATTGACCATGTTCAAAACACAGCATCCATATCATGTTAGCCTGAAAAAGGGACAAACAAATGATGGTCGACTGTTGACCATGTTCGTAACACAGGACTGGACTCAAAGTGGTGTTAAAAGTCATCCAGGGAGTTGGACCATGATTGTCAGTGAGTCGATGCCGCATGGGACCAGGCCATTTGGGGGTTCATTTAGACA
Source organism: Viscum album (assembly GCA_963277665.1). NCBI lineage: Eukaryota > Viridiplantae > Streptophyta > Magnoliopsida > Santalales > Viscaceae > Viscum > Viscum album. The sequence goes on from OY728137.1 coordinate 1,668,879,228, forward strand.
TGAATGAAGATGAAGATCTGAATTAAGGACACACAAAGAATGAGGTGGAATGATGGAATGATTGAAAAGATTTCAAAGCCCTTGAAATTTTGAAACTCTAGTCATGGTATGAGGTATTTTATCTATTTACATAAGCCATATCTTATTTGGAACAAGAGGAATTACAGGTAATACTACTTTTTAATGTTACAAAGAGAGGACAATTAGAATCTTAATCTTGGATCGTATGGCATCACTTGTTTACAGTAAGAGGCATCCTATATATGTCACATAGGGAGTACTATAATTTATAGTCATGTAGAGAGGACTATTGGATTCTTTTTGTTCAGAATATGGAATATCATGTTCAAATAAAGTGAAATCATATATTTGACATATAGGATTCACTACAGACTAAATTCATATAGATATGACTATTAGACATAAGGCTTCTAGTAATGGGCGATACTGGGACTTACGCAAGGGCGACACTTTCTGGTTCAATCTGGCATATGAGTTAGGTGATGGGGTAAGGATGAGTTTCTAGAGTAATGGTTTGACTCAAGGTACTCGGGGATTTTTTTTTGAGAATTTCAACTCATGACATGAGAATCTAACGAAGAGGAATATGTCAACTCAATGTGTTTCATGGCTTGCGGAGGAGTATCTCAAATCATGGTATCCCATAGGTGGAAGGTGATTGTGCATAATGGCGCAATGGAAATTTCCAATGTCCCAGACACAATTTCATGTAAGATGTCCTATTCACAAGATGGTTTGAGAAAAATATTGGACCATGTGTCATAGCTGCACTTCATATTTGGCACCTTGGTACTATTTCGTACAAGATTGAAGTCTTGTGCACAAGATTGGAGGTTTTTCACGCAATCATTGAATATTTCACGCACATGACATAGGTAGAAAATATGTTAGGGGATGATCAAACCAATATGGGACCACACGAAAGCAGACCTATATGGGACCTTTCATGAAATATCTCACATGGAGTGATGCATTCTTCCATGATGATGCAGAAGAGGTGGTCTTACATGAATCAGAACGACATCCGACCTTTAGAGACCCCCCTGAGGGGTTGGGGTGCACTTTTATTTATAGGTGAACCCGGGGGTGGTTGCATGTAATATTCCAAGAGTAGTAGTGATCTTACCCAGACCCTATGGTAGGAGTTCATGCAAACAGGTGGTTGACATCGCATTGGGTGTGTAAGAATCTTGTGTGTGGTTGCTCATCTTGCACGTACCTCTCAAAACATGTGTGCACCTTCCTTAGACAATTATCGGGTGGCCTGGGTAGAAGATGACATCTCATTGGATGCGTAAAAGGTTTGAAAGACTTATTGAATTCATTATTTTATGGTTGCACGCAAGATTTCGGTCTTGCATGCAAAACATCCATTCTTACGCGCAAAACCATACATTGGCCCAAAATCATCTCGGAGGGAAATTTCCATCATCCCGAATTCAAACGGCAATAACATTGGATCTATAACTCCATTTGGGATCCATGACCTATCAAATCGAATCATGCGGAACGAGCTACACTCTAGGATCATGTATGGAAGCATTTAATGAATTGAATTTACGTCTGTTCCATCACCAATGGTAGCATTGTTCAATTTTGAAAAAAATATTTTATAAGTTGTTTTAAAAGTAAAATTTATGTATAAAATAACAATTATATCCTGATTATTATTTTTATATGTTTTAATGATGACCTCATTGAACATATTCAACTTATGGTAGACATATTTGACATATGAACTGAATATCATCAAAATGTCTGATGTTAATTTAGTGGATTAAGTAAATAAATATATCATGATAATAGATAAAAAAATTAATATCATAAATTAAAAATTGCTTAATAATTTAATAATTAACACTTTTTATTAAAATAGAATATATAGAATATATGTGATGAGTTAGACTCTAAGAATGTGAATTTATTTTAAAAATATTCATTAATGATTCCCTTAAATCTGACTTTTTATTCGATATCCATAACATTGTATTGTTAAAATTATTTAAATAATTATTATACTGTTAATCTATTATATTTTTAATTAATTTTATCCATGTTTTATTTTTTACAAAATGGATAGAATGGAATCATTTTTTCTACATCCAAATGAGGTACTTTGTGACTTTTCTCATAAAAATATGGAAGGAGTGTTTTTTACTTAATGGATTGAACAATTTTTATACCATCATAACTAATTATTTATTTTAATGTTCTGTTAATAATTGAAAAGGTTCTTTTCAATGTAATTTATTCCTTTATAAGTGTGTGGTTTTTCTAAATATAAGTGATTTCAAATTGATAAGTTATTTTTCTCTTAAATGTCTTAATAATAATTTGTAGTATTTATATTTATAATATAAGAAAACCCTTAATTTCACTTATGTTTCATGGCTAAATTAACTCTCTATATAATTTATTTATTTTATCGTTATTGGGAAATTTTTTATTAGCACAAGTGGTTTTGTTATAATCCAATTTCAGGTACGCCAGTTATAACACTCCAATGCATTGGGTAAAGTGACATATTTAACCAATTTGGATTCACCTAAGAGAATATAGGGATATATTGTGATAGTTTTTCAAAATATGATATTTATTTAACCAATTAGATTTCTCCTGATAAATTATAGGAATATACTTTATTGTTTAACCAATTTATTACTATGATGGTTTTTTATGTGTAACGGTGATGGTTAGTCCAAGTATATCCCTAGTTATTATTCCATGATTATTTAAGAATGATATGAAAATGATTACACAAAGTAGATATATTATGTATCTATGAAGATAATGTTTTTCTATTTAAATATTCAGATTTTACATGTTAATTAAAGGAATATACAACTTCATATGGTCAGAATATATAACATAATAAAAAAGTTATAATGGGGTTTTGAAGATTTCAATGAACCCATTATAATAATTATTATTATATGTGATATGAATATATTTATGCAAAGAATGTGATTTCTTTGGAAAAAGTTTTATTTTGTAAATGGAAAAAAATTATGTATTTATGGACTAGTAGTTTCCACTTTGTAAAATGTGGGGTTAGCATGTACAAACATGTTTCCTATTTAAAAAATTTATTTGTTTGGAAAAATGAGAACCGGGATGATGTTTCAACTTTTTATTATGTGGGGTTATTATGTATGGGTTATGAGCTAAGTCTCACGAAATATAAACATAAAGGGTTACTGGAAATGTATGAAATAGAATCCATGTTTAAAGTCACTAGAATTTGTAATTTTTAAGGATGGTTTCATATATATGGATATGTTAGTTTTATAATTATAATTACATCTTAGTGTAAATATTATACTGGAGTTTTTATTCTATAATGAAACAACTCATTAATGAGAAGTATAAATAGAAATATATATAAATGAATGGATATAGGAGATTTCATCTTCTTTGACGTTCTCTCTTTAGATCTCCTCTTAAGGAAATTAGAGTTTATCTATTTAGAAGACAAAAAACTCAAGTATATTACTAGGGAAGATTATAATAGAAATGGGTATGGTATGGATGAACTTGAAGGCTTAATTAGTTGAGGATAAATGAGGGAGGAGGTGTTATTTTATAATTTGTGTAAGGGACACATTTTTTTAATTTCAGAAACTATTAATTTATAATAATTTAAATTTAAATCCACATACATCCAAAATTAGATATATATTGAGATAATGTATTTTATGAATAAATATAATAAAACAATTATATTTAGACAAGTTATATTGTAAACTTAATCATTATAATTTAAATTAAAAATTTGTTATTCTATTTAATTTTAATTAAGATAAAAAATGATTCAATTTAAAAAGGGTAACATATTTTCTTATTTGATTTAAATAATACCATAAATAAATCATTTAGAAAATTTTAGATAATAAAAATATTATTCTTTATTTAAAATTTTTTTTTATGATTTTTATATAATTTTATAAATCATTATATTAACCAAATATCAATTATGTCAAAATTGACACTATTCATTTTAAGGATAATTAGAAATATCTTGATAAGGTGTTCTCTACGAACCAAATATTATTTTATTTTCCAATTTGGTAGATAGAATCTACCAAATTCATTGGTCAAAATAATTATCACAAATTATCTTTATTATATTATTATTAATAATATTTATTTGATATTTCCCTTAATAAAATAATTACTACATCAATATTTATCATTATTTAATATACTTATTTGAGGAAAAAAATTTACAAAATACTGTTATGACGATAAATTTACTATCTTTTACAATAATATATGTTGTTGAATATATCTACTTGATAACCCAACATTAAAAATATTGTACTTATTAAAGTATGAATTTGATAATGTTAACCATCGTTTAGATAAATAATATAGTTGTCCTAATTAATTACATGTATCTCAAAATGGTCCATAATTCAACAATTGGATTATTTTGGTCTATATATACTTTAAAAAAATATTTCCTCATGTTTTTGGACATTTTTATGGTTATTAGGATTTTAATAAAAATTATTTCATTAATTTGTCATCTATTATTTAGTGTTTATATCTTCAAAGAATACGATTTTGAGGTAATTATTTATTTTTGAAAAACTAAAAATAAATTTCCATGATGTTGGTGATTATCTAAAATTTCCATGGACTATTTATTTTTGAAGATATCACCTGGTTATCCCAATAATAAAATTATTATACATAAAATAAATGTGAGTTTGTCATTTTATCACTTTCATTGGTTTTATTAATATCTATGGCTTTTAAATAGTCATGTGGATATTAAATTACTATGTTTCAAACAAAATATGTCATTGTTGGAGTTTTGTTTATCTAATGTTGTGTTTATAGGGTTTAGTATTTTTTTATTGTCCATATTATATTATTTTTTACCATAATTTTCCTGATTTACCTTTAAATATGGTAAATAAAATTACAGACTTACTATTCATTATATCCAATAATAAACGTAATCTATTAAAATAATTTGGATCCATTGATTCCAAATATGGAATCAATTTTTCATAATTTAAAAATCATAATTTGAAGAAATTAATTGAATATTATTACTCCTTGTCAAAAACAAAAAGAGGGCTTTCAAGAAATAATAACTTATCAGAAGATTGTAATGTGTTTATGTATGATTTAAATGTGAGACTACATATAATGACTAATAGAGGATTAAATGATAATAAAATAATTTGATTATACATTAAAACCAATTTTAAATATAATCTATTAACATAAATAAATTTTATAAATAGGATGTTTTTAAATAAAATTCAGCAATTTTTACTATTTATTAATATTATCATTTTTTCAAAAAAATTTAAAATTAAATAGAAGTGATTTTTTGTCTCCCTATTCCCATGAAGAAATTTATTTTTTCAAATTTAACATATAAAAGTGTCAAAAAATCGATTTAAATTTGATAATCCATCAAAATGTGGTTAGACTGCATTTTTAAAAAAATAATTTTATTTGAAACATTTATTTTATTTTTATATCATGTTCTAGAAAATATATAAGGTAAAATTTAGTGTTATATAAAAATTAAAAATATGTTTAATACCATTCATAATAGATATTTTATATTCCATTATATAATATTTTAATAATTAATTGTTTTTAGTGAAACTCATTATTGCGTAAAATGAAAGCTTACGAGGAAGGTCACTCTTGCGTGTTATGAAAGACAAGTCAATGTTACATTTAGGGAAAATTCCTTTGGTGTTTTTTGCAACATAATCCAGACATAGTTCTTATATACATTGAACAAAATCTAAACTCAGAGTTACGTGAAATGAATTCTGTCAAAAGAACATGAAATTGTGTGTAACACAAGCCAGGAATAGTTTCATATATCAGAAGCTAATACGATGTTGTGTATTGTGGAAGATAATCTTGGTGTAGTGTACAAAACAAGAAATTAAGAATTAAAAAGAATCTATCTCAGTATATATTGGGGTGTTACATTCCTCCCCCTTTAAAATTTATTTCACCATCTAAATTCATCGGGGTTATAAATAGTTTACTACTTGAATGTTTCCTTCATGGAAATACATATCAAAAAAATGAATACAAAAAGGTCATTTAAAAAAGGAAGATAGAAACAAATGTTTTACCCAATGTAAATCATCACTAGGTTTCCACACTGAAGAACATAGATGGTAAGTGAAAACATGTATATAAATGGAAATCTAACCGTCATGTTCTGATGGACAGTGATAGAGAAAACGGTTTGAAGAACGTTGACAACTAGAACGCCATAAATCTGTAAAGATTTAAGGGACCATTTAATTCATCAAATAAAAAGGTACTGGGAGGTCATTTTTTTCAAGATCATTTTCCTAATGTTGAAGAATTTTTCATGAGAATAAATAATTACTTGATTTTGGCATAATATCACAGTTATTTGTGCCTCGAAAAATATCTACATCATCTCTTATATAATGAAATGAAGTTAAATATTTCATTATTAAATTGTTAGAAAATAATATGACAGAATGGCAGTACATTCCATTAATCTCAACATAAAGCTTAAGACAGGTTATCAAATTTGTATAAGTCCACCTATAATGAGATAATACATTAATCTAACAAACTACTACTGGAATGTATCTTTTACTATCCATAAATGGATAATATTACAATCATTATAAAAATATAAAATATAAAACATTAGATATAAGTGAATTAAAACAACATATCATTTTCCTTCCATATCTCATTTGGATGTTCATTGTTGCCCCAATCGAATCATGTGAATATTTTAATCATGTATTCTCTTGAAACATGATTATAACATGAATAACTGTAGAATTGTTTTTGAAAACATGCATTTTGTTCAAATTTACTCTTTCCACACACAAAAAATACAAACAATTATATATACTCAAAAGACCAAATCACTTTTCCCTTATATTATTCATGAGATCATTAATGTTATCAAACATCTAATTGTATCCTTATCCAATCATTTTTCATATATCATGTGTTTTTTAAAAATATATGAATAACTTTTCATAGTTATTTTTACCATTCAACATATACTATCAAATACCTAATGAAAAGGAATTGTGTAAAAATACAAAGAAGTTTCTTTATTCAGTATTACCATCCATTATTCTTGAAAAATATGAAATCATTCTACTATCCTCTTAAAACATTGTCGGAGCTTCATCATTTTATTCCTCAAAACTTCATTCATCTCATATATAATTTGTAGTATCTTTATCTTCACCACCATAAATACTACCCATATGACCATGCTAATTCTTTTCATGATATTTTCTCTTAGGGAATTGATTTTCAAAATGCCAGTAATTTAAACATTTAAAACATTTAATAATTGTTGATGTCTTATCTATATCATTATCCTTGTCCATTGTGTTAATTTAACCATTTCCTATATATTTATTTTATTTGGGTCCATATTTTCCACACCAAAGAATCTTTTTATTCATTTGATACAATCTCATTCAGGCCACTTCCAAAAAGATAAACATGAGTAATGTTGAACGTTATTTCCCCTATGATAACCATGAAACTCCCTCATTCTCTTATTATCTGGGTCAGGGAACTCACTAATGTTAATAATATTGATCATATTATGAGATTTATGATTCGGAGAAACACTGATGTTTTTCTTTAAAACATCCATTTCAATTGGTTCCTCATGAATAATATCATTCCATTGTCCATCATATTCTCTATTTACCTTAATCCTCCAATTTTGGCCATTTTCTAAAACCCAAAAATAATAGTTTGATAGGAAAAAATAATACATTGAAAACAACATAATAAAAGGGGGTACCTTTAATCAATAAAATCATATGATTAATATTACATTATTCATGTTTGTTACTATAATTCTATGACTGTATCTAATATTTAGACTTACCCATACATACATCCCTAGACATACAAAAGAAACATCACTACAGATCTCACTAAATATGACTCCTCCTAGTTTAAAAACATTGACTAAAACTTAGCTCTGATACCAACAACAGTTACCCATGTTTGACGTACATGTACATTACATTACTTATAAAAATTACATAATACATGAAACAAACATACACCCTAAGACATTATTAGTGCAATGTATTTGTAACCTTGGAACATGATCTTTTAATTTGGTAAACGATCATTTATATCTCCCATAATGATATTCCCCATTTGTTTTCCTACATAAAACCATTTTTTTATATCATAGTAAACTGAAAACATAAGAAAAGGGTGAGGTTAAATGCTCATTACAGATAATCATGGAAGACAACATATATAACATAATCATAAAAAAATAAAAACATGAACATAAATTTTTGAATACCAACATATTGAGTTATGAGATAAATCATGGAAGTACGTAAGGAACAGATCATAGAGGAACATTATCCATGAAAAAAATGCACTGGAATAAGACATGGAATTGTGGAAAAAATTAACACATAATATGATTTCCAAAGTATCCAATGCATTGCTTCCAAAACCATCAACGTGGACAAAGTCCATTACTGAACCAGGTTTACTTGTTGTTATGGACATATATTACTCAATAATAATTAATTTTTGTTCCAATCATATATTAATAAAATAGAATTACATTCCATTATATTCAGGTCTATCTCATGAGACATAAATCCATACACAATGAATTGGATGGAGATATTTTTCACACCCATCTCATAATTAAATCAATATTACATGTTCCTCAAAAACATAAGTCATTCACCATATCATAACACAATGAAAAAAAATGGATTTCTTAAAAATCATTCCATTATTTCATAAACCATATATAATATAATTCAATCATTTACATAATAAAATCATAATAATAGTAGGGATAGAAACATAACTATATTTAAAGCACATCATCTTACATGGATATTTTTTGATAAAACAATTGAATAAAATTAATGAGTAAAATATATTTTCTTCTTCAAAAACATTTTATTCTCTCAAAATTTCATTTAATTTTTTTTAAAAATAATTTAGTTGAAAACAAACTAAACATATTGTAGAGGGAGAATCATGTAATTTATATGTCATGATACCATAAAAATCCATTCATGTTGTATATTTTACCAAAACATTCACCGCGTACTTTTTCCACTAAAATCAAAGTGTACATATAAAACTAAAAAAAGAATGTCTCCATCCATACAATGTAGTAAAAGTAAATAACTGGGAAAAATGATATTAAAAATTCATAGAAAAATATTATTCTATTTATGAATTTTCATTATAGAACACGGACATGGATGATAAATATTCGATAATAAGACACTTACATATAAACAATCTTGGATAAAAATGATATTGCAAAATTATCTATTACCAATTTATAATTTATCAAATAAAATACTCATAAAAACATATATTCATATATATATAATATATCTTTAGTAATAATAATAATTATTATTATAACATTCATGGGTAACACAAACCCCAAATAAATGAATTAGATGGTGTATAAGGAATTTGTCCCACGGAAATGAATGTGAGACAAATTAATCCCGTACCATAGGTTCGATATGATTTTTATATATCCGAACGACCTATATCATTATTTAAATAATGGTATAGAATTATTATAGAATAATTTTTATATTTATGATATCATATATGAACATATTATCTTCGTTTATTAGTATCATTTAATTTTTAGTCATTATATTGGTTTTAACTACTTTATGTTCTTATGCATATTTGGTCGAATAAGTTCTCGTTATCCTTCTTAGGACATGTTTATATCATTATAAAATTATATTAACATAATATTTACCATGTTTATTATTTCTTGACTTTTATATAATCATCATTTAATGTCGATCATGTAGAATGAATAACATCGAATCATGGAGAAGGTAGGTAATACATACACATGAGAGACAATTGCATTCCAATACTTGTTTAATGGTTTAAGTGGATGGTATATAAAATTTTAAAATAAATATAATTTTACAATAATAATATATAGTTATAACATCCATCATTATACCAATGCAAATAAGGTGGTGGTGAAAAATAGGGTACTCTACGAGTTGGATATGGTATGTGGTATGTACTCATGCATGGTGATTTAATTTTTCATAGGATGGATAGAAAGATGAATATGGATGTTTCATAATAATAATAAAATATTAGTATATACCTTGAAATGGATTTATTATTTTATAATAAATAAAATCATCATTTAAAAGTAGAAATTGAAATAAATATGAATGAATTTGTAGAAGAGATTACCTCTTCTTCAACGTGCTATCTTTAGATCTCCTCTTACTGGAACTAGTGATTGTCTTTTGAGAATACCAAAAACTATAGAATGAATCTAGGAATGTATATAAGATAAATGGGTAGGGTATGGATAATCATTAATGATTAAATAATATTGGATAAATGAGGATGGTGGTGTCTTTTTATAATTTGGGTGACAGACACTCTTAAAATTTATGAAACTGTTAATTTATAATAATTTAAAAATAAATCCAAATACCTTGAAATTGATATATATTTAAATAATTATCATTATTATTATTTATTTTTAATATTTATTATTTAATAATATTTATATTCATATGAAATTTATCTCATTTTTATGTTGAGAAACTATCAAATAGAAAATTGTGTCATAATCATTCATTCATATAAAAATTATATTATTCACAAAGGAAATGACCCTGATGTTTGGAATGAACACAATATTTGTGTGGAATATTATATTTTTTACCCCATGTTGGTAATTAACCTCTCGTTTGGAGCATCATTTTTCAATGAATATTTGATATAAAGTTAAAATTTCGAACCTCCAATTTTTAATGAACACAACGTTTGGAACCACACATTCGGAATTAAAAAAAATTCAATGACACATTTATAATGCACCTAAAATTTTTTATCCTCACATTGGTGATATAACTCAAATCATTGGGAATCATTCTAGGATTTTATAGGACTCGTGATTTTGTTGGACATAACTGGAATCATGATTAAAGTAACATGAAGATTATATTATTGGAATTTTGTTTATTATTTACTATAGAATATTTCATTGTAGAATTATATATATTCATTAAACATTTAATTAAACTAAATCCAAATTTATTTATCTAAAATTACAAATTGATTCCATTTTTATTAGATCTTGGATTGTGGATAAGGTGATTTGGGTGCTTTGAAAATTTACCGAAGACATTGAAATGTTATGTTGTTTTTCGATTATGTTGTATATTTATTTTTGACGATATTCAATGATATAGAAGTATAATTGATGTATTTTTTGATCATTTTTAATGATACTGAAATTATCTAAATATAATTTATTTAGAACAAATGCTGAATCAAATGTTTTGAGGGCTTCAAATTGATTGAATCCAGTGATATCAATCTAGTAGAAATTTCATGAAAATTTTAGGTAAGATAATTATGAAAATATTTAGATGATATTTTAATTTAATATTAAAATGTATGAATGAATATATTTAATTTAAATGTATTTTCTTGGGGTATTTTCATGGATATTTTTTTGGATGCAATTTTGAAGATAATATTCTAATTTAAAATTTAAATATTCATGTGATTTATGGAGGATCAGTTAGGGGATTATTAAATAATAAATAATTGATATATTTATTGTAAATATATTAGAAAATAATTTAATTTATCAACGACCATGTGAAAATTAATCTTTTTGATTATTTTGGAGTGATAAATAAATATTTGAATTCATAAAAATTATTATTAACAATTTGAGTTATTATCTTCATAATTTTTAATTTCGTTATTTAATGGTCACATAGTAATTTTATATATAACTATTGAAACACTTTTAATTAGTTATTATGAAACTATTGATGACAGATATGTAGTCTGAAACATGTTTTAGAAGATCTGTTATATATTTATAATTAATATGTTCATGATATTACAAGATGTATAACACAATGAAGACAATCTTGAAACAAAAAAAATAATTTAATTATTGTTATATTTTTAATTATATCATTCAAATAAGAAATCATTTCACTCATATAATATCTATTGGTTGATGTTGTGGTTTATTATATTTCAAATCATCAGTCAGTTGCAATTGAAACTATGAACTAAATGTGTTCACCAATTATCGAATCATATCATTCTATTGATGTATAGATTCTTTATACATAGTCATAGTGGGATTTCATTGTCTAATAATAAGATATATTGGTTGATGTTCTCGATTAAATAACATGACTTTTTGTAAGGTTTAAATTACCTACACTCATTTTTTAATATATCTATACAAATGGACCTTCTTATATAAAATCACCATGCTCATAGAGAGAGCATTGGTAGAGTTTACTGGGGTTTCTTTCTGCCATTAACCACTATACATTACCATGTCCATATCTTTATTTTATTTATTTTCCACTGAATTAACCAATATTAATGTATATGGACAAGATCCCTTTTTTTCAAGAGGTATGATTTAAATTATTAATTTTTTTTAAAATGACAAAATCTCATCTCCCACTTATTTATTCATCATTGTCATCTCCCAACAACTCTTCGGTCTTTAATAAGTACAATGAAAAAAATTAAACTATTTTAGTGTTTTAAAATAGAAATTGTTCACATTTTATTAATATTAATGGTATTTTTTGACAGTCTCCTTGATTGTATGTTGAACTACACAAAAATCACTACCCTCGACATTCCACCTTTCATGGTCACCTATCATGGTTAGGTTATCTGGTCATACTAACCATTTATTATTGAATATTTTTTAAAATATTTATTTTTCAAATAAAAAAAATATAAAAATAAATGTAAAAATAGTAACTTAAATAAATATCATATGGTGAAATCATTCCTGTAAACATTCTTCCCACAAATCCATGTTATACCCTTGTAATGTTTATATAATGAAAATTGATTAGAAATTATGTTATGTAATTTTTCATTCATCAATGACTGTCACTCCCATGATTCCTACGAATCATCAATATGTTTCTAAAGATTACTAAAATATATTAGAGATTTAACTTATATCAGTATAATATAATAATCAAAATTTTATTAATTTAATTGAATAGAGGGTTCTCTTACACAAAATCTAGGTCACGTTATTCAATAATATGATATTGATCGTCTTTATATTTCTACGAACATGGGGTGAGAAATACATAGTTAATGGTTCCCATTTAAGTTGGTAAATTCATCCAATATTGAACCATTACAAATCATTATATCTGGTTACATTGCTTCCCTAAGCTTCTAGGTTAGGTAAAGGAGAAACATTAAAAAACATTTGGTCACTAAAAAATTATAATCATTACTAATGGTTATCTAAATGGGATTTATATTAATTAAATGATATCAACAATCACTTCTGAATCAACTAATTTTTACCCGTAATCTCTTCCACAATTATCTTTCCCATTAATGAGGATTCACTGATATATTATTTGAACGTATATATATTTTTAAAGATTGAAAACAATTTATATATAAAACATAAACCAATGATAGTGGGTTCATTGTAAATCCTCTATAATCCAACACATAATCATGATGAATATTTTCTATGATTTCCATAACACATTCCATTTTACAATATGTCTAAATGTGATATATTGTCATAAAAATCAAATAATTATTCATGGCCTCTTGAATACACATCCAAAACTAATATCTGAAGTGATGATTTCTATAAAAAACAATAGATGATGATATTATGTGTAATTAAATAATCTCATATAAAAACAACATCCAAATATCCATATTATAAAACTTTTTTATACATGTTGGCAATGATTTGATTTTGTATGTTTTTCAGTGATCACACATATAACAATCCTTACATTAGGGGTTTTATGTATACTGATGGAAGAATCTATTAACTCCTCCACCCTTTTAATAGTTTGAATTTTTAAATATTAAATCATACACATAGGCTTCTATCATTTCCTTACCCCACTAGAACCCATTTTGGGATAACAATGAAGATATGTCGGACACCAATTAATACCTACAATATGCTATATCTTTGTAACTAGCAAAGAGTGTATTAAAAAACATTTGAGTGGAATTACCCTAATTGTTTCTAGGAATTTAAAAGAACCACAAAAAAACTACATATAATAAAATAATTATCCATCCCTACAAACATACAATTTCATACATAATAATGACTAAAAGGAAAAAATATACCATCGATAACTCTTATGGAATAAACTCACAATCACCGCAAAAAAACCACCCACAAAAGCATATAAGTACCAACTCTTTCACTGACTCCATTTTAATAACCTAGAATATATACTCACATATAGTGGGAGGATTACTTGTTTTATTAGTAGGTTCATAACCATAACCTATCAGGAAAATTTGGATTAAACATAAAAAATTCTTAGTGAATAATCAAAAAAACAAGCTCTTTACCTGAACTATATAAAATAAGTTCCCATCCTCAACAAGGTTCACTCAAAAAATATCACATGGACATATGTAACATAAAATCAAAAGGATATATATATATATATAAGGCTTCCATATATCGACTTTTCTATTGAACCGATCATGCTAAACAATAATGCCACAGATCATGATGATATCATCCCCTCTATATATCATTTCACTACCCACCATACATCCTTATAGCCACATAAGCATAAACATATCCACACCCTTATAATATATCAAATTCACAATCATATCCCAATCAAAATATAATTTAAAAAATAGTTATTACAACTTATTTATATCAATAACATAACATATTACAACCCATATATATATGTGTGTGTGTGTCATAAATGTAATCCACTAAAACATATATGATTATTGATAAAATTTTAATATACCATCATATACTAGATATGTAGATATTCCATACTACATCTAGGACATGGATCATTGTTGGGGGAGTAGTCAGCCATCCATTTCAACTACATCCTTGAATTTGGGGACAAACCCAAAACCCTTGTCCCCACAAATAGTATAAGTGATCTACCTAAAGATGTGGTACCAATATGAATTAATTTTATAAAATATATTTAGATACCAAATCTAACCATAAAAGGAATTAACATCACATCCAAGAACAATATACAACACTATCCACTTCTAATATCTATAAAATTATTATTATTCTATAATTAACATTCAATATTATTTTATAAATACCTATTTAATAATCACATTCATATTAATTTAAAAAATATAATAATTACCATAACATTAGAACCTACCCATTTCCATTCATCTTAATTTCAACCAAAACATATTACCATTCATTATTTTTTTTCATAGTAACCAAATAATTTACGAATCTATTCATTGATTTTCTGCATCCCCAAATAATCATAACCCATTACTATATACGCATTCATTAATTGATCAAAATTCAATAATTTTTTATACTCAAAGACTCAAATATTTCTATATAAATGAATAAAAACCCATAAGAAAATAAATATGTAACAAGACATCACTTCTTACTCATTCCAACCACCACACCATCATTTTTCAAATTTTCATACCGAGAACATCATCACATGATAAACTAACACCACTATAACATCATAATTATCCCAAACCTCTCTTTATATACCATCAATACCACGTTTTAATTTAATTCATGGAAAGGGTTTTTACATCAACTAATATAGAGTTACGCATATTTACAATAATCTGAAATAATACCTATACAATCATTAATAACTACATTAATTAATACAATTAATCTTATGATAGTAAAAAACATGAAAAATATTTAATAAATCCATTCCATATTTCATCATTCACTTTATTTTTACATCATTGTATTAATATAAAATTATGGACATGCCTATATAGACATAAAATATGATATATTTCTTTATATTATAGAATCAATAATCATTAAATAAAAATTCTTGGATAAAATTTTACGACTCTAGTTTTTATGATTATACCCTTTTAATATTTCAAATAATATATAAAGAGGTATTCATTAATTAGGAACAATGTTTTGGACATCATAAATCACTAATGTTGGTATATTAAAAATATTATATATATGAACAGACACATGTAGAAAATATCATTAAAAATGATTTATCTCTTGAATGGAGTCATTGGTGTGAAAACTAAGTCTAGAACTTAATTAGGAATGTGAATCATTCCCTAAGAATAAATAATTCTTATTCACATAGGACCTCTGGTTCGTGAAATGTCACAGTCATATAATTGATGAATTAAATTGACTAAAATAATAAATTTTCTATAAATCATCCCAATTCCTAACCATCAACTATATAAACCATTTTATTTCTCGTATACAGGGAAACCTATATAACCCAAGAGATTATAAATTATATTCCTAGGGTGGAGATTCTATTAGTGGGGATCATGAGGAGAATAAAGGGAATTGAATGATGAATGCACCGAACCTCATCAATGATGTTGTCTTTGGGTGTGTTCCTTATTAGCGATCAATATGATATCATGGTAGGGAATTATTATTGTTAAAATTCCCTTGCTTTGTTACCTAATTTATATTTAATTATTCCTTATATTAAATATGAATATGACAATCACATATTCCTATCACATTATGGATATTACATAAAATTTTGATTTTTTATTTTTTATATTGAAAATTATGAATATTTATTATTTTCTTTTGATTAAACCAACATAGAAAAAGATAAATCGTGTGTGGTATTCTTTATTAAATTTTTATTTTTTATTTGATTCCCCAAAATATTATCAACATGTGTGTCCTTAGAATTTTGTTATCAGTGATTAGTCTCTCCCCGCGATCAAATATATCCATTGATTGGGTATTGGGTCCACAATACATTTTTTTTTTCGAGGATGATGGTGTGATTATTGAACCCAAATGATGGTGGATCATTGAGAGATGTTTTTATTATGGATGTTTTCATTCATTTTTGTTCATAGAGGATAAATCATGATTGGAATCTATTTCTTTAATGAAGGGTTGCTGAAATCGGGCATTTGAAAATGAATTGAAGGGGGTCAATATGGTTTGAAATAATTTCAGGTATTATTATTTGTTAATATAATGAAATAATCATGAGATTCAAAAGAAACAACAAATAACAATAAATTATATAAAAAAATTGACTACATGGTGTGCATTTTTGAAAAACACATGCCATGTGGCACTTTTTTAATAGTTCTAGTGTTTCATGATAGAGTTAATCATTAAATGGATGTATGATTTATCCACATGTCGTGTGGCCCCATCATAGCCCACTCAGCCTTTATAAAAAAACCACTTATGGAACCTTGTATCCACACACACGTTTTATGGTAGGTAACACCTTGTGTACCCTTGGAGGTAATTAGCTCAGGATGATTTGGAGTATGTCATTTGACCCCCACAATCATGGTACATCATGTTACAACCAAACACGTTGTGTAGTTTTGATGTGACACACCATGCGGGATGATATAACACATCCATGTAGATGTACTAGGATAAAATTATGTGTACCAACATAATTTTCTATTTGTTTCCCCTTATCCTAGAATACATTGGTCAATCATGGATTCCCCCTCTCATTATTCCCATATTGACTAGGTATTATACTAATTTAGAATGGGATCCTCAAAGGGATTTGGTATTTCACCCATGTAAGCGAAGGTTTGGGATTATCTACATATCGAATCAATTAGAGTCATTTGTTTACCCACAGTATGGGTTCGGGATCCTCTATCTACATATTTATTATTTCCCTCACCCATATAGCTTGAACAAGATAGATATACTCTAATAGAGTCATTACATCACCCATTTTAATAGAGCATGGATCCTACGGTAACATATTTCCGAATAACCATATAGGGCTCTTGAGATTTCTAGAACCCAATATGTGAATGTAATGTTTTGATTTATGGATGAGATTTTGACTATATACTCTAGGACTTGACTTCCTATTCTATGCATATTTTGGTTTTCCTTACATTTTCCCACATGGTTATGGTTTCATGTTAAATATTTCTTTGATTATTTACTTCTTGATTTTATTAGGGTGCCTTTATAGCTATGTTTCTACTCATTCCCAAATGGGATATCTAAATCATATTGTGAATTATTCAAATGATGGAAAATTTTATAGATATTTAGGAGGAAATGGTCTAGGTGGTTCTTTGTGGCGCTTGGAGGATTTTGTATTCTCATGGTTATTGAAATGTTGGTTTCTTGTTGAGAATATTTTACCTATTTTTGTCAGGTTGGACTTACATAATGGTAATTGGTCCTATATATTTTTCTTCCCATTTGACTACGAAATATCATACTAGGTAGTCAGATATTAGAGGTTGTGCAACCATTTATTAGTCTAGTTATCGAATTCTAAAATTACTATAGTGTGTATGGTGATATGTGTGAATGTGTATAGGTGTATTATGTTATGTCCATCCATATATATGATATGAATACATGGTGCTGGTTAATATCACCTATTCTATTACATGTGGGATTGGGGTGGCACACTCAAATTAAAACGATCCAAGAAAAACTAGGTTGGTCGAGTCATGTCAAAGTTGTACGAGAGCGTAGGATTACCTATGATAGAAGTCATAGATAGATAAGTTGTGAGGATTGGTTCATTTTTTAGATAAATGGTGTTTTAAGTGTCTCATGATAATATATTATGCCATGTAATCCATTTATAGTGTGTCTAATGACATATCCATTCACCAAGACTCCAATAACCTGCTTATTAACTCGGTACATCAAGGAACCAGTTGTGGGGGAAAATGGTACATGCATCATATAGGAATGATTTGTGGTTTCCATGTCCTTCGTGATTCAACTTCCCATATATTCTATTTCAAATTTGGTAGATATTGACTATTTCCAGAGGCATCTTTGTATATATCCTTCTTGGATATAGTGATAGGAACTTGATGAGTATCCACATAGTGATGAGGCTTTAATTAGGGACCTATTGAAGAGATACCCCCTTTGGGTGGATAGATAATTGTACTTCCACACATCATGATGCAAGATGAAATTCCATTAGTTTGTGAGTATTCATTTTATCTCATTTAGGGGGAGAAGAATATTCCCATTATATATTATTATGACACTTATAGGTTGATTAGGTTTTATATGTTTCATAAGTATAGACCTCCTAGGTTCTAAGGTCAACTAAACTGAGAGGTGGTAGAGCAGTAGTTATTGACCACTTTCTAAGAATTTTTTCTTATTTAGAACCCATCATATCAAATAGTGGTGCTAATTGAAACTCTTATCCAGGGATCTCTATGGCGATGGTGGATCTAGATGAGTCAAACCCATGATTCAGTTACACTTATCTAGATAAAAATTGAGTCCATATTTGTTAAGGATTATTTTCATGGAAATATATTATCATAGTGCATCTATTTGACTCTAATGATTGAGAAGGGAATCATGTTAGTTAATGAGTATGTATTTAGGATTATAGACCTCATGCAATACCCTCAAGATATGGTTCATTGTGTATTTAATCAGGAGAGGATGTTTGACAATTTTCTATGAAAATATGTTCAATCCATAGATATACCTCTTTATATCCCCACCTACCTTGAGGTACTAGATCACAACTTATTGGTAGATTTATTTTTGGCAGAGTAGTCATAGCCAGTTGGTAGTAATATTAGTCATCCGAGAGTAGAGTCTTTAGCATTAATTTCATGATGTTGGGCTTTTGAGTCAAGAAACTCAATGTTTTAGCATTCCCAATATCATACCAGAGGGTACAAAAACTAAGTTTTTTAGATATGTTCTAGTAAAATGAGAAAGGGGTGGTGCATCTCTGATGAGGTGTGAGGCCATATCTCTCACGAATTAATGACTCAATGTGTTGCAGCATATAAGAAAACCATATATGGGCTGTTGAATGATGGGTAGGGACATGAGAGAAGAGATTCTACATGACAAATAATTGGTAAGGGATATGGAATAACTATGATAGCTAGATAATATTGTGATCTTATACCTCTTCCACAACCTCTAAGTAGTCCTCATCCGGATCAGGATGATGGTGATGGGGGGTGTGTTCAGTTTTTGGATGTTAAGGATTATATCCAAGAGGATACAAACATGATCCAAGGTATGATCTAGGTATTCTAAATCGAATATTATGTTTTTATAGACATATACATGGGCTATTATGTTCTACGATTATCCCTTGTTCCATAACTATAAATTATAGTAGATTCTCTAGTTGGACCCTTACATCTCGAGACTCCTACATGTGGGGATTTTGTAATCACTCTATTTTATCAGTAGTCTAACTTGTAATTTGTTGGGTAGTGTTTTATGTCATGAATTTTAATGTCTATAATGAATCAATATCATGTTATTCTTGTAATAGACTATTTCCACCACGATTGATTATATTTATTGGTTATATTGAAGGAAATGATTGACCCAAGCAAATTGGTTATGATTTTCCATCACTGGTGTGAAAGAATTTTAGTCAGAGAAGACTAGGATCATATGTAGTCGAGTGCATATAATTTATCATAAACTGGATAACATTACTCTTAGTGTAACAAAATCAGTGGATCATTAATTCCCTAGAGTATGATAGGATTGCACATATGTATTTCTAAATAACATACCAAGTTTACCATCTAATTTGAAGATTTCCTTATATATATATTCTCATCCTATGATTGCTTTGATATATTCCGTGTAATATTGGTTGGAGTCATAGAGTTTAGACAAATGGGATTTTAGTTGGAGGACCATCAATGTAAATTCTATATCGAACTCATTGTGTCCCCTTAGGTAGCTCTGATATTCCATGAAGGTTTCTGGGAACCTAATGTTTTTTTGGATTATAATCACTAGAATTATGTAACAGTTCATAATAGTAATCTACAATCATGAAGAGATAAACAAAATTATTAGTTGAAAGAGTAAAGGTGGTTATTGAATATTGAACTAAGGTCAGGTTATCATTAGTTGTAGTCATGTCAGGAGGACATACCTAATACAACATTCTGATGATAGTATAGTTACTATGAATTCATAGTTATAAAATTTGGCATTATGAATTCCGAAATGACTTTTATAAGACTCATGAAATAGACCATCTAGTATTTCCAAGAATACATTATAGTGGTCTTTTTCAATTACATTCTTATATACTCAGTTTTAGATAATAATCATGTAGAGAATTTTATGATGGACTTTGATGTACTTCCAAAGCATCAACTATATGGAAAAGTCATGGGGTTTTGGTTCTAGATTAGATAGGTCCAATTTCTATAAAATTTAATCTTATTAGTGGATGTATATGTTGAATCATTTACTATATATGAAATGATATATTTGAAACCACAAAATATAATGAAATAGGTCTAGACCTTCTTTATATAGGATTGATATTGTAGAAGATTCATTTCATACTTCTCCGGGATTGAAGCTCCCTTGACTTCCTACACCTGAAATTGACACCTTTTGTTTTGTTAGATAGGTTTTATTAGGCCTTTGAAAAGTTATTTTGGGGGTTTAATAGAGAAATATTCATATGGTTCCCTAAATAGGGGGTATATTATATATTTTTTTATGATTCCTTTAGATCTAGGGTCTAGTGTTTGTTAATATAGTGGACGGTGTGATAGACTATGAATCTTTGAAGCTAAGACAAAATGAGAAAAACTACACAAACAATGACTTATATATAGAAATTTTGGTGTTAAATCTGACTAGTTAGTGAGACAAACTTCATTGTGGGTAATCTGTTATTTATTCTGAGCATGATAGTCTTAGTTACATAATTAATCAATGTGATATCATCCTAAAAAAGAGGAAGCAGTTCAAGATTATATAGAATGATGACTTTAATATAGTATATACTCTTGGGAAAAATAATTTCATAGTAGAAACTATAAATAGGAAAACTCATTCCCATATTCTTGATAAGGAATAAAATAATTTGGAATCATTATAATTATCCTATGTGGATATTAAAGGATTATCATACTTCTAGTTAAAAATAATCACTCCTCCACTTCTAAAACACATGATTGAATCACATCTTAGTGATAATTATTGTGAAGTATAATTTAACCATATATTCATAGGACATGCACATGATGGATGTTAAGAATATGTGGAACAATTTAATCCTATTCCAATTTGGATGGAATTACTAATCATGATTCAAGAAGAGGTGAGGATAGAGTACCGTACATCTATCTTAGCGGTACATCGTAGAGTAGAAAAGTAATTCCAGGACCTTTGTTGATGGTACTCGTGGCCATAGATAATGAATATTTTTATAGGTCACATATTTTGATGTCTGGTATATCAATAATTGAACGCAGATCATCTTGTAATAACGTGTTTAACCCAGCCCCTTGAGGTACCGAAATGGATGTTGTATGGTATATAAATGAATTTTTAGTAGGGTTTCCAATATATGGTGAGAGGTCACGACACTATCTGGGTGATCAATGATTGACTCACAAACTCAACCGACATAATTTCCATAAAAAATCATAGTTTAGGTGGAAGATAGGAATTCTTTTTCATAAATAGGATCATATGGATTTAGAGTTTCCCCAAGAAAATTTTACAAGACCATAATTATTTTTTTTCACATCTTGATTGTGGGGATTTTTATATGTGTATTTTGGGACTCGGTTTTGGATGATCACAACATTCCACCAGTATAAAAATTCCCAGACCAAGTAGACTATTCATGTTACAGAGGACATGCAATTAGATTAGATGATGCACATTAGCAGAAGATAGACGGTTCAACTTACCTTTGTACATTTTTCATACAAAAAATATATATCAATTTACCATTGGTATGGGACATTTATATTACCTTTAATGGAGACCATTCATGTCACAAAAATGTTCATTAGGGTTTGGAGATTCAGAAATTATGGGACCATAGTTAGTCAAGAAATAATGTAGAATGTGTAGGTCATACAAGAGAGTTGAAGAATAGTTCATATTCATTTGAAATCCAATACATATAGAGAATAGAGTCCCTTATATATTCATGTGGTAGATTATGTTTTCCTAAATGTTTCTCCTCAATGTGAATTATGGAGGCTTTTATAGGGTTTCATTATATAATTATGTTTCATCTATCCCTCTCGGATTCTATGCAGGATAAATAAGGATTTATATTCCCTATATTTCCTCTAAAATTTGATTGAGTTCATAAACTATACTATGAGTAACATCTAAGGAGGGATGTGAATGATCCATTGCTCATTATTGACTAGGCTGATCTAGAAATTGAATCTGGAGAATGAGTCTCAGTGTACCTGATGGAAATCAATAATTAGAAGATAATACCATTCATGGGTGCATGATTATCTTTCTATGTGTTTTTACATAGTATGAGAATCTAAAAGATGGATAATGGGATTAATAAAACTATGTGTAGGATCTTTACCCTCACCTATTTGAGTATTTCCCTGATTTTTTGAAAGAAATCCTAGAATGTGGTGATACTATAAGAGCTTTATTTTTTAATTCTTATATCCTTGGAATATTTTAAATAATATTCGTGCAGTAAGTCATATTGTTGGTGTAGTGTTTCAAGCACCCCTAATCCCAAATGATGGTAAATTAAAAATATTAAATATATTAACCAAAATGCATACATTCTATTTTAAATAACAAATTATCACCTAAGAAAAGTATTACATAGGAAGAATGTTAACATCAATGAATATGAAACATGTGTTTTACCATAGGTCTATCTTATGTTTTGTTCGACTCATAGAATTATTTGATGCAATATTAACTGAAAATAATACATTAAATAAATAAATTTTATATATTTTTGTATTTATTATCTATTAAATTTGTATAATATTATTCAACCAGTATATAAACTATTTTATATCCCATATCCCGGGTTATCCTGATAACCTTATAGATTTGAGGGGATCAACTCTTGGTATATATTCTATTGGAAATGACTGAGAGGGGAACAAATGGAATTTGATGAATAACACATTGGACCATGTCAATGACACTATCCTTGGATGTGTTTTTCATTTGTGATTCATCCAATATCGAGGAAAAATTTTTTATCATTGGAATTTATATTTTTTTATATTTTTTTGAATCCATATTTAATTCTTCCTTAATGGGAATCTGATTTTGAGAATCACATTTCCCATTAAATTTATGGATTTTATTTAAATTTTTGACTTATGATTATTGACGTTGAAAATATTAATTATTTATTGTTTCCATTTGACTTACCAATTTTAGAAGAATTATGATAATTTTTATTCTTTTTGTTCCCATTTTTAGTTCATTTGGATTTATCCCTCCAAACATTATGTGTCTATCAGCATCATTCATTCTTTACTGGTGATTCAACAATCCCCATGATATGATACCACTATTAATTGAATATCATATATCTTATCAATTTTTTATAACATGAATTTATATGTGATGATGCATCCTATAAAGATGTGTAAAAAATAGAGACTTTGGTATTGTGATGTATTTCATTTTATTGTGACAGTTATAGCAGAATCATAATGGGAATTTGTTCCCTTGATTAAAAGTGGCCACAATCCGTATTTTGGATGGTCTGTAATGGTATTCATCATAATATGTGATAGTTTCAAGCATGATTCTTGGTGTTTTTAGTATTGGAGGTGTGATATTCATAATATAAATTGTAGAACTAAAAATTTTGGAAAATTCCAAACTATATGACATGTAGTTCATAAGAATAAATGTTAGGTAGCCTATTTGTTGCGGAACTAAGGTTTCAGACTTGAGTTAAATATCACAAGGTTATATGAATAATTTATACACCATGTGACCCCTACCAAGGCATATTTGAATGTACTAAAAGTACATTCCCAGTGAACTATGTGGCCCTATATGTTTGGTGTATTAGGATATACCCCATGGACTATTGGAGGTACACTACTTGAGAAGGCATGGTACATGAAGAGTACCCCCCCCCCCCCCACACACACATAAATATGTCATGGTGTGTGGAACTTATACATATCATGTAGTTTGGATGAGAAATTCCATGTGGGATGACTGGACATGTACAAATGGTGGAGTTGGGATATAATATCATGTACCCTAAATACATTCATTATAATTCCACTTTCCATTGAATAGTTCAATCAAACACAACTTTCCCCCTCACTATTCCTATGTGGGGTTTGTATTTCTCCCATTATGAGTTGAATATTTCTATGGATTCGGTATTCCACACATGAAATTGTTGGGCTAGATTCCTATACCAATAGAAATAGATAGAGAAATTATATCAACCATAGTATTGGTATTGGGCTCTCTATTTTCATAATTGGTATGTATCTATTCTATAGATATTAGATGGGACATGGATCCTCAATTGGATCGTTATTTCTCACATTATCATGAGATATGGATCCTCCATCATAATATGAGGAATTCATTATATAGTTTTAGTGTGTCTTCTAGAATAGAAGCTGGGAATACAATTTTTTGTTGGATGATAGTTTTAGACTATACTCTTGGAGTTGAGTACCTCTTATGAGCATGCCTATGTTTTAATTATCATTTCTCTCTTCGTTATTGTTTTTATATCACTTCTTCTTTTGATTTTTTACTTCATGGTAAATTTTTTATATCTAATTGCTATTAATATACTAACCACTACATAGGATTTTACCAAAAGTTCCATGTATGAAAAAGAAGAATGGATATTTGATATTTATTTAGGGATAACTAATGTGAGCGGATCATAAAGGAACATATAAAATATTGTAGTGGTATGTTTTTGAGATGTTTGGTTTCCTGCGGAGACAATTTTCACTCTAGATATCATATAATACATTGGTTTTTGGGCCTACATTATACTATATTTATTAGATTATGTACACTCAGTTTTTTTTTGGATTTTAGAGGTTGTTCATGTCTTTATTAGTCTATTTTTTTATTTTTTACATTACTCTAGTGTGCGTGGGGATATCTGTGTGTGTAGGTTAATTGGGATAAGGCCTACCATATGTGTGATATGTATACATGGTGATATTCACTATCACATGGCCAATTTGATGATGTATTGGGGTGGCACACTCAGCATACCTCCAGCCTGGTAGGCCGCGGTGGGATGATTATGGTCATTATGGCCTAACATTCTAAACAATTCTATGAATAAAATATAAACACATATGAATTACATATTCAATATCCTTCATTTATTGCCTTATTTTTGTTGTATAATAATTTTAAAACATTATTACAATGTAGTAACATATTAAACCATATAATTAAAAATAAAAATCAATCAAAGATATTTCATATATCTAATAGAATTAATAAAAACATAAATCATGTGCCACTCAACGTTTTCCTTTTTATTTTCTAATTCCATATCATTATCTTCTTAGGTCAATTATATCTTTTTACCCACAAAAAAATAAATAATCACAATCCCATATTTACACATAATATACAATAGAGGTAGTTTTGAATCCCCTACCTTGAAATTAAGCTTATATGATATCTATGAAATACTGAGATGAAGATAAACAAAATACAATCCCATAAATCCTCAAAAAAACCCCTTAAACATAATAACATCATAAAATCATGTCATTTAAAAAACATCAACAAAGTGGATATAAAAACTGAGAAAAAATTATTATTGTGGCCAATAATGAAGATAAAATGTGAAGATAATTAAGAAGGATGATTCATGAAATGTAGAAAAGAAATGCATTGAATCAATAATAAGTGTTTCACCATATAGAAACATATATATCAATCAAGATAGACTATGATATCCCTAAAAAAATCCCTTTACTGACTAGGGATTGAGTAAAATTGGAAACATATTGAATCTTATAGGAACCCATAATTTATAATTAAAACCTAGAGGCATAGTGTCACAACGTGATGTATAAAACCATGGGGAAACACTGTCAAAATCCAAGAAACATATAGTGTCCCTACCCTATGTTTTCAAACCATCTCGTGGTAAATGAAAGTATCAGTCGATGATACGAAATGTAATCATGAAGAAATATGAGGAATCATGTTTCAATTAAAAATCCTAATAATAAATGTGCAAATGTCGACCACTTCTCTCAAACTCTATTGACCATGGCGAAGATCACCTCACAACTTATGATCCACTATGAACCCACTACTGAAAAGTTTCAACTATGTTAATGTAACCACAATGTCTCTATGTAATATCATTTATCATTAATGTTCAATGTTCCATGCATAATATAAAATTAAAATTGCATTCCTTATATAATATGAAACTAAAAACATGATAAAATCCTTCACACCTAAATGGGACTCACCATGCTGCAACAAAATAATTCAAGGTTAAATAATTCATGATCACAACAAAAATAAATACACCAACTAGAAAATCACATGTAATCCTTTTCTCTCCGAACTAGTTTTAACCAACTAGTCCTCAATAATTTTAACTCCCCAAAAATTAAAATTAAGGGTTCATGAAATATTAGGTCTTTATGTTGTATAACTATAAAAAATTCTCATCCTTTATATTTAAAACCAAACATATGAAGATAATTAAATGATAATGAATCAAATATTCTATGAGATACCTCTAAAATAGAAATATTTGTATCAAAAGAGAATAAAAAAACTTGATTAGAGACAATCACATTTTCCAATAACATCATCAACATTCCAGCAACCAATACATTATCAAACATATCATTACATGAAGACTCAACAACAAAGAACTAGAGATATTGATAATTCATCTATGATTAATTCTCCCAATTATACGATTTTATACATCCAAGTCACACTAATACAAGATCCATATGAATGACATTATCATGAAACACATACTCTTAACCATTTAGAATATCAATAGGATCATCCATGGATGTCAAATCATCTTTGAAATCCAATAAAGGACCTGAGAATCCACATTATGTTAATGAAAAATCTATAACACATGAAAAAATCAAGGATCTTGTCCTCCTATTAATGTAGAAACAATTGATATGCCACCTAATTAGAAAATTAGTGAACCTCAAAATGTTCAATGTGTCATGAAAAAATATTACTCCAATGACTGAAACGTTACTACTCATAGTGAGGATAAATCTTATAAAATACGTGATATCCCACAAAAAATACTTATTTTATCCTCCTACAATCAGTATTAGATATCAAAAAATATTTTTGTTCAAAATTCCATCAAAAAGTTACTAGCACCTTCCCTATAATTATATGTATTAATTTCAATATATGAATTATTGATTCTACAACCCCAGCCTAACACAATGGATATTTAAAATATTTTTCATACATTTATTCAAATGATGCTCTAAAAATGGGTGAAAAATGTTTTTCTTGTTTGAAAACATATCCAAGGGAAATTTATTCAATAATTGTCCCCTAAAATCCCAATCATAAGTATAAAACTTGTCTTATAAAATATAAATAGTATAATCCATTTGATCTTTTGTATATGCATGAAAAGATATTTTGTGGAATATTTGAGAAAGAATATAATTTTGAGGACCACTCTATGCTCATGAGGTAAAATGAGGATCATGCTTTGAGATGTTCATTTTTGATACCCTTTGAATAACCACAATAACTTTTATATACTATTTAGAAGAAAAAAATAATTTTGGTTGAATCCTTGATCACCAAGAAGTGATATAACTTTATCTGTTGATATACACCCACCTAGATAAAATCATATCCACCCTGATCATGAGGTAAAATTATCATAAAATTCATAAATATTTCCTACCACTTCTATTGAGGAGTATACAATGACGACTACAACCCACTAAAAATCATTTTCAAACATTATCATTTAGAAATACAAACACCAAGATATGAACACCACAATTGATCACTTTATAACTGACTAGGAATATCATGTTTAAACTATATATTATAAAAATCCAAAAACCCCTAGATGAACTCTATTACTGACCCCTTTCGCTTTGGACACATTAAATAAATCTACAAGGCATGATACATCTTCTTCACACAAAGATATACTTACAATGTAGATCTATGAAAATCATATGGAATAAACACATGGATTAACAATATAATGAATATGATCCTATAAAACAATACCCAATGGTGATCATCATTACACCATATTTAAAACTCATCACCACGAACAACATGATCATCTTTAACATCCACCTCAAAACCTCCTAATTATGATTTCATACAATTCTCATCAATTTTGAATATACTATCACATGATAAAAGAATATTATTCCAAAAAAAATTCATATCCGGACTCAATGCTACCTGATATTATTTTACTCCCAACTCATACACATACTCATTAAGAGAAACCATATGATGCTTTTTATTTAGTTTTTAGCTACTCCATTCCCCTTATCCGGTGTAAAATATATCCCAGAGTCATAATTCTACCAGAAAACTATCCATTATCGTTGATGTAGTTTTAAAAAAAATATAATATATATCCCAAGATTTTTTGTTTTTTTTAAGAATAAAATTTTCTCACTAATGAGATGTTTCACTAAAAATTCAATAAAAACATTACTCATAAAAACAAGAAATCATAGATAGTGTGTATATTTTTCAAAAGACTGTAACATTTAAAACCCATAAGAGATGACTAAACTCTACTATATCATGAAACATCCTAATAAAATATGTGAAGTATCATAGAAAAAATATAACATAACTCCCTTATCTGGTAGATAATAATAATATTACCCACAAAATAATCCTATAGTTTTTAAAAATTATACTTACAAATGATGAACCACTCGAAGGCCATATCCTTTCTGGTCAAAGGAGTCAAAATCTATGAAAATTATAGTACAAACCACTTATAATATCCATTAGTGCCTAGGAATATCAAAACAACTGCAATATTCATGGGAACTACCCCTAAAACACATATCAAAATGATTAATGGTTTCACATGAATCAACTGCACCACCCTAAAATCACAACCACCCCGCCATAATATCGACATCGGGTCTTGCCTAACATGTACCACCAGTTGCACAATAGACACATGGTTCCCACCCTGGGGCCCACCCACATTCTAGAAAAGGTCATCTTACTAATTTTATCCTCACATGCTAGCACATGTCCTTTAAAATGTTCTTTTTCCACACACACACACACACACACAGATAAACATCCTAAAATATCTCCCATCCTAATTAGTACTCATAGACATGCACACTTAAATGTGGAGTTATGATCAGGTAGGATATAGAAAAGGAATTTTCACCTTGATGAAATGAGTTGTTTCATTTATTTAATTAACCCTTTATCAAGATATTGTGATTTTGGAAGATTAAAACATTTTCACCGATGAAATATGTCACAATAAATACAGGAAAAACAAATATTTTACAAACTTGAGATCATTGGTAGTGTAGTTAATTTCATAATCCTATATCAATAAAAACCCTTAATATATTTATAAACTCTTCTTGATCAAGAAACATCATAATAAAAGATGTGAAGTATTATAGAAGACATCTAACATAAATCAATTATTTGGTAGATGAAGAATAATATTACTTACCAAATAATCCTATTGGTAATAAAAATTATATTGACAACAATCAATACACTCGAAGGTCTGATCCATTCTTGTAATAAATGCCAAAATCTAAGAAATGTCAAGTAAAAAACACTTATAATATTCAATTATACCAAGGAAACTCAAAACCAATGTTACATTCATAGGAACTAACCATTAAACAACAACAAAAATTATTTAAGGATCCACAATTTATAACTAGGCTCTATTGAGAGAGAATGCACCTCGCCTTAACAAGGATTCCAAAAAGAGGCCCATAAGTTACCACCAACTACCCTGCAGACACGTGGTCCCCGACCTATGGCCCACCCTTGTGATAGAACTGGTTATTTGAATGATAATAGGCCTCACAGGCCAACGCATGTTCTTTAGAGTGTGTTTTTCTTCACTCACACACACCATTGGAATCATCCTAGAAGGTCACCCATCCTGATTAGTAATCCAGGAAAAGCACACATAACTGTGGAATTCTAATCTGGTAGGATCTCAAAAAATAATGGTGCACCTTGTTGACATGAGTCATATAATTTTTTCATTTTACCCTTTATCATTCTGGGGTGTTACATTCATCCCCCCTGACCTTAGAGCACACTGCCCTCATTGTGGTCTCTATATCTAACCCACATGCCAGAACGAGTGATCTAAATAATGAGAGGCCTAACAGGAAAACATATGTCCTTTTTAGTGTGTTTTTCCTCCCACACACTAACCATGGAAAACTTTCAAGACGGTAACCCATCCTGGTCACTACTCCAGGCCAACCACTTGTAACTTTGGAATTCTAATCAGCTAGGCACCCAAAAGGAAGAAGCACCATGTTTATATGAGTGATATCATTTAGTCATTTTACACATTATAATTTTTGGGTGCAACATTCATCCTCCCCCCACCATAGAGAACAACACCATCATTGTGGTCCCTATATCTCATCCTAGGCAGTCCTAAGCACTTATGGCCATGTTCCTCCTCTAAAAATGAATGTAACATCATGGCACTGCTGGCAACAAAACCATCCCTCCTTAACATGGTCGCCGGGTCCAGGCCCAGCAGGTACCACCAGTAGCACCACACAAACGTGATCCCCACCCTAGGGCCCACCCATGTGCCCAAACTGGATAGCTGACTAATGATATTCCCCACATTCCAACACCTATCCCATATAGTGTGATTTTTCCTCACTCAGACACACCCTAGGAAACATCACATAAGGTCTCCCATTATAATTACTAATTCATGCCAAGCATGATTAACTATAGAGATCTAATCAAGTAGGCTCCTGAAAAATTAAGGTCCACCCTATTGACATGGGTCATATAATTTATTCATTTACCATTTATCATTCTGGGTTGTTAAATTCATCCCCCCCAACAACCTTAGAGTAGAACGCCCTCATTGTGGGCACTATATCTCGTCCCAGGTAGTACACCACACTTAATTCCTGGTTCCTCCTCTAATACTAAATGTAACAACTAGGGCCCACATGCAACACAACCACCCCTCCATATCATGGTTGTTGGGTCCTGGACCAACTCTAATTCCCCAACCCTAGATTCCCAGAGTAGGTGCATTATTTTAATGCATTGGCATGAGGACATGGAATCAAGTCCCAAAAAACCAACAGTTTAGCAATCATTGAAAATAGATTGCATACATGAACATTACATTACACATTCTAACATACAATAGAAAGAAATAGTTATTTTAGAAATCCATTAATCCATTTATCTTTAACCTGCATATCAATCAAAATAGACTTCTTGGAATCCAGGGAAAATGAAACATATGAAAGGGTTGGGCTCAAACGCATAGTAAGGGTAAGCAATACAGCAGAAGATTACATAAATATTAAGAAAGGTGAATAATTGAAACCATATTCCTTTACTAATAATAATCCGGAATAATTTTATAGAAGGAATATGAGATGGGTAAATAATGCCACAAAAAACATAATCATGGGTATTCTACTAGTCGATTGACAACATGAACCATAAATATTTTTCTTATAATCAGGGAATGTATAATGCCAGACATTATAAAAAAATTTGTCAATGCCTCATCCAAGATGTCTAAAAATGATTAAGGCCTCAGCCAAAACCATATCTCAAATTGGGAATGGCCTCATCCAATTCAACGTCTAGTTTTTTCATGATACCTACTGATGCATCGAGGAGCTATAGCAGGCTCCACCCGTCACTTACAATGTCCAACACATTCCTCATATAAAAAGGTTGAACTATAACATAAATATTCATATAAAAACTAGCATACGAAATGTCAATACGTTAACCATAAACCATGAATGGTATTAAAATATAACATTCACCGATAAACATATCATAACTCATTAAATAAAATATAGAAGATTGTATTACAATAAATCAACCTCAATCAAAAATAATATCCATTAAAGGATGCTGACATAGTTGAAAATGAGGAGTAAAACTTTTTGAGAGAAATATCCTTTTTGTAAAATCATTTAAAAGTCACAAATCTATAAAGGAAGTAATTTAACAGAGATTTTTGAATCAAAGTGTCCCATACCACTTTGAAACATTTGAATGGAATTATCATTTCAAAACATTCATGTCCATATAAATAAATCCCGAAAATCGTTTTGAAATCATGAACATTAATTAAAAATATTTATAAAAATAAATAATTAAAACATTTAAAATTATGATCATGATAAAGAGTAGCTTTCAAAAATCCTTAAAATATTCATTTTGAAGTAATTTTTATGAATAACTGAAATGAATGATAATAATGTCCCAGTAAATACATACACATAAACGATCTCCGATAATAATGATATTGAGGAATTAACCCTTACCTTGAACATTCCTTTAGTCGAGTGTATGATTAACCTCTTGTATGAAGATATTAGTATGCTATTAAATTATAACATAACCATATTAATATTTATTATATCATACATGATTCATTTATGACTTTATACTACCCATTTAATAAAAATTTTCATGTTAATTTAGCATTTCGGGTAATAATCGTTTTCTTTATCGTACGAGTTTTAACTTGTTACTCTTGATTATATCATGTAGATCAAGATTTAAATACATCCATAATATAAAACATGATTTATATATCATATATATTTAGAATATAAATATGTATAATAGACATATATATGAAATGAAAAACACTGTTTATGGAGACAGTAGTCCGTACATACGCATAAACACCCTTTCTGTTTTCCTATTGTATTGAACGGAAATAAGTGAATAAGATATATGTAAGTACACACAAAAACAAACAAACACACACATAGATATATATATCTATAGTATAATTATTATGTCATATATTACATACTTAATAGAAATATATTTTTTTACAATCGTCGATGAATGGTGAACGTGGAAATGAATCTCATCGCGTCGTGGAGAAGGTAATCCGTACGTACGCACAAAAAAAATATCATTATTTTAAATGTGTGTAATAGTATGGTATATTAAATTTACAGAGACATTATCATGTTATTTTCATTATTTATACCCATATTACTCGTCATTATATCCATCATAATAACATAGTGTTGAATAACAAATTACAACCCGACGTGGATACTGTAAGCCGTACGTATGGACGAATGGTTAAATTATAATTCATAAGATGGGTTGAATAATAAATATAGTTGTGCCATATTTATAATAGAATCAATGTATATATAAGATACTGGAGTCATTATTTTGGAATGGAAATAACAATGAATGAAGAATTGGAAGGAGAAAAGATCTTGAAAGAGGGTGGTGAAATTATTACCTCTTCATTGTGTTCATCCTTTTCATTTCATCAAAAGGGCTCATTATGTTCGCTTTATGACCAATTAAATGCATCTAGTATGAATTTAGTATAGTTGGAAGGATATTTGTGTGGGGTTTGGCCGAGCCAAATGGCTTTGGATGTGTTAATTTGAGAGAAAAGGAAGTTATCTTTTATAAGATGGGTGAGGGGCACCTTTGTAAAAACGTAAAATATTATTTCATAATAAATTCATATTCGGTTTATAATTTCTCTAAAGTGATTTATTTCAAGGCTACGGTGGGGATGGGTCGAAATCCTCTCTACCAATCGGTTTTAGACAAGTTTAGGTTCCCATTTTTACTATATCATTTAGATTTAACTCTATGTTAAAAAATTTAAATTTTTTCGTGTATTCTTGTATTCCTACACTATATGGTTAATAAACATACTATATAATTCAAATTGAACCCCAATAGGTTCATTAATGTCATATATATTTTTATATATGTTTTTTTCCCGACCCTTATATTTTTAGGATGTAACGCCCCAACCCTAGTTAACCAGAGTCGGTGCATTATTACATAACATTGGCATGATCACAAAGGATCAAGTCTTGAAACAACGATTAGTTTAGTAGCCTTAAAATGAAAACTACAAAAACATATTTTCTTCATAGTACACACTCATATCCCCACATACTATCCCTACAGGTCATTCATAAATTACTTCTTCACATCCTGGGAAAAATAAAACATTGAAAGGGGTGAGCTCAAATGCCCATTAAGGATAACAATATAGCAGAAACATTCATAAATAATAATAAATATTTAAGGAAATCTATAACTAAAACAAAAGCCTTTAAACATGAACTTCAACATAGTATTGAAAAAATGAAATAATTCCATTTTCTTATTCACATGGATATTCTACTAATAGAATAATCACATGCAATATCAATAACCACTTTCATAATGATGGAATGCATAATTCCAGACAATCATAACAACATAGCCTAGGCCTCGTGCGAAGACTACAAATAATATTTTGTCAAGGCCTGGTGCCAAGACACTAGTTTGTCTCATGATACCTACTAATGCATTGAGGAGCTATAGCGGGCTCCACCCGTCACTTACTAAGTCCAATGCATTCCTCATATGAAAATTTTTAAACATAACACACACATTTTTATTAAAACTAGCATACCAAATGTCAATACTTTATCCACAAACCATGAATGGTATAAAAATATCACATCCATAGTCAAACATCACTCATTCGATACAATATGGAAGATGGTACTGTATCATATTAACCTCAATCGATAATGATGAAGGATATTGACAAAGATGAAAATAATCATCAAAACAATTTGAGTGAAATATCCCCCTTTTTCTTGAAATCATTTAAAAGTCACACTATTTGTCAAGAATCTGTTTAAAAATAAAAATTTGAATCAATGTGTCCCATACCACTTTGAAACTTTTAAAAGGAATTTTGATTTTAAAACTTTAATGTCTATATAAATAAATCCTTAAAACCATTTTTAAAACATGGACATTAACGAGAATGATTTTGAATAATCAATCTTTAAAACACTTAAAAATGTATTTTAGTTAGAGTTTCTAACCAAAAGAGAGACACTTGAATACAAATAATTGAGGTAATCAAAACTTTATAATATCATGAGAATAAATGGATTCATGATATACTATGTCAAAGTACATTATATACACCATATAAATGTTATTTGGTGTATAACAATAAAGTAGTCTCAATGGAATGTAAATTGAGATGAAATCTCTCATAAAGGTCGTATCCTTAGGTTAAGGATAAATCAACAACATAATTATGTGTGAAAAATATAAATTCACTCAATATAATTTGATATTCAGTGTAAAACAATCAAAGGAAATTCACACATATTCTAGTAAAAACAACACCAATGAATTGGATGTTTAACTCAACAAATCGAGATTGAGTAATAATTACTCTTATCAAGTTCATACCGTTCACATGAGAATTTATCAATGGAGTTATTATGTGTATAAAAATTTTAACCACAGAATGGGGAGTGTAAATTATGACATAATAAAATTGATTGTGATTCCACACATAATCTTTGAGTAAAATAATTATTTAAGTATGTGTAAAGCCGAATGAGTGGGAATTGAAATATCAAATTCCATTATCAATTTGGTAACTTAAGAAACATACACCCATGAAATAAGTATCATACAATGATTATGTAAATATAAATTAATTAAATTATATTACACTATGAATACAAACATGGGAAGTACACACAACACATGTAATAAATAAGTGGTGAAAAATGGAATTCTCACAGAATTAAATGTGAGATAAGAAACCCCTTACATTGAAATTTTTCCTTGGACGATGGTAGGGTAACCTCCTGTATAATGGTGAAATAAGTTTTATTAAATTATAAAAGAATCATATATATTAATATGATATTATATATGATCTTTTAACATTGCTTTGTTAATAATATTTTAGTATTATCGTCGCTTCAGGTGTTAACTTACTCGTTTTCTTTGATATGGTTTGTTACGTAAGCAATGTTTGTCATGGATAGGTTGTATCATAATCATATAAAGAATTATATCAAGTCTTTAGATACTATTATTAATCATCAAATGATAATTATACTTGAATGGATACGATTGATAATGAATCTCATCGCGTTCGTGGAGACGGTAGTCCGTACGTAGGCACGAGCGACAATATCATTCTTTTGATATTAAAATAATATATAATTGGATGGTACATCATATATAAAGAATCATTATCATGTTATATTTATTATTTACATGAGTTAAACATCATTATTATACCCATCCAAATAATAATTTATTTAATAACAATTACACCACGACGTGGAGACGGTAAGCCATTCGTACACACGTATGGTGACATGTAATTCAAAGGATGGATAGAATACTGAATATGGTTGTACAATATTTATAATAACATCACAGTATATATAAGATACTGGAGTTATAATTTTATTATGGTAATAACAAAGAAGGAAGAAGTGGAAGAAGAAAGGAACTTGGAAAAGGGTGGTGAAATCAATACCTCTTCATTGGGTTCTTCATTTTGATTTGATCAAAAGGGATCATAGGTAGGATTATTGACTAAAGGAAGGCCTCTAGGATGAAGTGGGGGAAGTTGAGAGAGGATTTGGGCAGAGGTTGGACGAACCAAAAGACTTTTAAGGAGTGATTTAATGAGAAGGCAAAGTGCCCTTTTATAATAGGGGTGAGGGGCACCTTTGGAAATGCTAGAAATATTATTTTATTATAAATTCATATTCGGTTTCTAATACTTACAAAGTGGATTATTTAAAGGGTAAGGTAGGGATAGGTCGAAAACCACTCAACCAATAGAATTTAGATAGGTTTGGGTTATTATATTATCCTTATCATTATTTATTAACTCTTAGTTAATTAGTTTCACTTTTACAATGTCTCTTTCTATTTATATATTATATGGTTAATAAACATACTATATACATCCAAGAGACCCCCAAGTGGTCCATTAATGATAAACCTATCATGAAAGAAGTCTATTGGATGATCCTTAGATTTATTAAAAATTTAATATCAATTAATAATATAAAATTTGTTTTACAAATTCTTTTACGTCAATTTTGGCACAATTCAATATTTGATTTTTTTGAACCTCATAACAGAATGATTACTTCGAACAATGTTACTTAAGTAACTAATAACATATCATATTAACCTATAAAATTAGTGTAATTCATTAAAAGTCTCAAAATATATTTATTTCGGTATTTATAATATCAATTATTTTAATTTTTCACTATTATGGTAATTCCTACATCATCATTGTGTCATAAATAAATTAAATTATCTAAGATCTAAAAATTATAAATAAAATATAATTATGTAGGAAATATTTTTATATTTCTAATGAATATTTACAATCGAATTTATATTATTTATAACCCTATATTAAAATGTTTTTAGTAAATAAACTTTGATTTTAACTCTTTTAACTCTTCTTTGAATTAAATAATAATAAATGTCAAATCTAATCCAAGTGGACCTAAATGATAATATTTTATTCCTAATGTTGTTTTTGGTCAAGATACACTTGTCCAATAGAATTAGGACATGTGTTAGGGTAATATTAATATCATTTTTACCCTTAATTACCCTATTTATGTTTAACCGTGGCAAATAAAAGTAAAAAGTTACTATTCACCAAAAATTATTTTCATCTCATTGAACCAAATTACACTCCTTGATATTAACTGTGTCTCTCGGATTTTCGAAATTCCACTCACAAAAGCGGTAAAATTATGTTTTATGAAAAATTTAGTTTTCTAACTACCATTTAGTAATTTTCACTATTAATCAAAATATTAAAGTTATCCGAAAAGTACCAAAATTTCACCTTAGGATAAATTCGACACTCCGAATCCAAAAATGAATTCCATTTTGAGAGATAAAATTTCTAAAATTTTAAAAAGTATGTATTACTATTCATAATGGCTGGTTTGATTGGTTGTGGTGTGTTAGAATCTCGAAGTTGCGTATAATGCACGCCATTGCATTATTCAAAGGGAAACGTACCGTGGAAGCTTGGGGTGTTACATTCTCCCCTCCTTCAAATAATTTCGTCCTCGAAATTTTTAAAATTAGGCTTCGGTATATAATGGAATGTCCCACATCGAAAAAAAGTCAATAAAACTATCACTTTAATAGAAATAAAGAGAAGTAAAAAGGTCACCCAAGGTAATCCATACTAAGATTCCATGTATGAAAACATGGATATGGAAGATAAACATAGTGTTATGTTCTGACCGAGAGGGATAGAAAACAAGGTCAGGAGAAAGTTAACAATAAAAAATTCACAAACTTGTGTTGGGACAAACGTTCATTAGTCTCCTAGTAGGAAAAGTAAGCGGACAACCTTTTTTTTTTAAGTTACATTACATAAGGACGAGGAATTCATTTATGATATTGACTATGAACATAAAGAGATATACTTACTTTTTAAGTAGAGTTTTATTCTTTAATAAATTTGTACCACTAACTCAATTTTTTTAACAATTAGTATTCAAGAAGACTTGGTCACAATGGAATAGCTAGAATAAACTTCTATATAAATACATGATCCATGTAGGATAAACTACATATTTACCTTATCTTTAAAGATTAATCAAAACCAAAATGGTTAGTATAATATCTGATGATCCCCCAAATGGATATTCCATTAGAGAAAAAAAACAATAATCTTAATTTCTAAAATTAAACCATAAGTACCACAAATTTAAATAAATACCATTCAATAATAAATTGTCCTTAAAATCCTTCAATATATTCCAAACTAATATTGAAACCCAAAACATATAAGAATTTAGTCTTCCATGTTAAATTTTATCTCCAAATGACATTAATTACTCTTAAAGTCACATACTTAAAAGTAATTAACCTAATCATTTCCATAAATAACCCAAATCGTTATAAATCCACAATAAAAACATAGATAAAAATCCACCATTACTCCTCAAATGAAATCCTATACTATTCTACTTACCTTGGGCATATAGTGTTCACAAAAAAGAGAACAACATCCAAAATAACATTTATCACTTAATCACGAAATCATTTTCCTACACTAAGGGTATTCATTTGATAAGACATAAGATCCCAAATAAAATTATTATTGATAAATAAAATCATTTAACAATAATTAATAGTCACACTAACCAGGGACTTCACTTAGTCCAGTGGTATGTGATAAATCCCAATCAAACTTTGGTTGTGGGTTCGATTCCCACATCTTTGTCCGACGCGACGGGTTGTCACGCAGTCTACGTATTGTAACTTTTCAAAAACTATATTTTATAACATATCAAAATGAGATAAATTTCTCAAAATAACCATAACATAATATAACCCCAAATATTATTTCATACCTTTCATTTTCATACCAAATTATAATAACATACAATTTCATCAAACCCAATGATAATAGAAAACAAAATGGTTATTCATAAATATATCCACAAGAGAAAATATAATTATTCCTCAAATATCATTCTCACATGGAAAACTGCAGGGTTACAAATACAAGAGAAAATTATTCCAGAGTAAACCCATCGACAAGGAGCACTAACACTTTTTAAACATTTTTCCAACCATTTATTTCCACATACCTTCTTCTTTGACCATGAAAATTTCCTATAGAACAGGGCATTCACTCGAGTAATGGTCAGGTCCCCTACATTTACGGAAAATGACTGTAAATGGATTCTTGGGACCATTTTTATCTTCTTCCATAGTACTCTTCATTTTTCTTCGGCGATTCTTCACAATATGTCCTTCCTTATCCAATGTAAAGAATTTCCTTTTCCCATTGAGACATTTTCCTGGGTGTCTGCTTCCACATTTCATGATTGATGGAAATTGAGGATTCCATTCTCCATGGTCTCCACTACTGGAGCTCTTATCATTCATCATCTTTCTTTTCTTTATTGAGTCTGGGAATTGGTTAATATATATACAGTTGATCATATTTTTTGAAAATTGATTTGGCATAAAGACGAAATCTTTTACGCCTATCAACATTCCATTTTATTGCTCTTTTCCTCCACCATTCCCACCTTGTACATCATTCTCAAAGTCACTATGTCTTCCTTGGAATCCATCCATTGTCTAAAACCAGAAAGCATTGTGTGAGTAATAGTAGTCATAAAACCATTTAGAGAGTATCATGTCACCATATTCTAAATTTTAAACACATTAGGATTAACCAAGGTCATTTACTCTCATCTTATATATATAATACCTCAAATTGGTTTGTAAATAAAATGTAAATTATCCTAAGCATATCTCCCGGGAGTGTCGTAACCAAGAGTGCAGCAAGGCCCGTTGTCGTGCACTAGTTCCCGTTCGAGTCTAGCTCAAAGCGGTGTTTTCAGGTTTTACCCATATGTACATCTGTGCAGAGCCGCCTCTACCTGCTTATATCCAGACAGAGATGTATTGCTCGAAAAACTCACAAAATCTCTACAATACCAAAAAACATGGAAGTTCTTCTATACTAATCCTCAAAGTTCATCTTAGGTCTATGTCCTCTAATCAGAGTTTATCTAAATATACCTTCCAAGGTTTGTACTAAACTTCCTCTGATACCAACTGTAACGCCCCGACCCAAGTTACCCAGAGTCGGTGCATTATTACATAACATTGGAATGATCACAATGGATCGAGTCTCGAAATACCGATTAGTTTAGTAGCCTTGGAATAACTAGATACATTAATAAGGTTTACATTACATCATATAATGAAAACTACAACAAAAACCTTTCTTCATAGTCTACACTCATATCGCCACATACTATCCCTACAGGTTATTCAGAAATTACATTTTCACATCCTGGGAAAAATAAAACATTGAAAGGGGTGAGCTCAAATTCCCAGTAAGGATAACAATATAGTGGAAACTTTCATAAATAAGAATAAACATTTAAGGCAATGTATAACTAAAACGAAAACCTTTAAACTTAAACATCAACATAGTATGGAAAAAATGAAATAATTACATTTACTTATTCACAAGGATATTCTACTAATCGAATAATCACATGCAATATCAATAACTACTTTTAAAATGATGGAATACATAATGCGAGACTATCATAACCATATAGCCAAGGCCTCATGCCAAGAATACAAATAATATTTTGTTGAGGCCTTGTGCCAAGACACTAGTTTGTCTCATGAGACATACTGATGCATCAAGGAGCTATAGCGGGCTCCACCCGTCACTTACTAAGTCCAATTCATTCCTCATATGAAAATTATTAAACATAACATAAACATTTGTATTAAAACTAGCATACGAAATGTCAATACTTTATTCACAAACCATTAATGGTCTAAAAATATCACATCCGTAGTCAAACAAAAACCATTCGATAAAATATGGAAGATTTTTTTTATCATATTAAACTCAATCGATAACGATGAAGGATATTGACATAGATGAAAATAATCATCAAATAATATAGAGGGAAATATCCCCCATTTTCTTGAAATCATTTAAAAGTCACACTATTTGTCAAGAATTCGTTTAAAAATAAATTTTTGAATCAAAGTGTCCCATTCAATTTTGAAATTTTTAAAAGGAATTTTGATTTTAAAACATTAATGTCCATATAAATAAATCTTTAAAACCATTTTTAAAACATGGACATTAATGAGAAAGATTTAGAATAATCAAC
This sequence comes from Viscum album, assembly GCA_963277665.1. Lineage (NCBI taxonomy): Eukaryota > Viridiplantae > Streptophyta > Magnoliopsida > Santalales > Viscaceae > Viscum > Viscum album. Next base: position 1,668,921,861 of record OY728137.1, read on the forward strand.
CTTCAAAACACATAAAAATTTATTTTAGTTAGAGTTTCTAAACAAAAGAGAGACACTTGAATACAAATAATTTAGGTAATAAAAACATTATAATATCATGAGAATAAATGGATTCATGATATACTATATCAATGTACATTATATACACCATATAAATGTGATTTGGTGTATAACAATAAAGGACTCTGAATGGTATTGTAAATTGAGATGAAATCTCTCATAAAGGCCATATCCTTAGGTTAAGGATAAATCAACGACACAATTATGTGTGAAAAATATAAATACACTCAATATAATTTGTTATTCAGTGTAAAACAATCAAAGGAAATTCACACATATTCTTGTAAAAACAACACCAATGAATTGGATGTTTAACTCAACAAATCGAGATTGAGTAAAAATTACTCTTATCAAGTTCATACCGATCACTTGAGAATTTATCAATGGAGTGATTATGTGTATCAAAAGTATAACCACAGACTGGGGAGTGGAAATTATGACATAAGAAAATTAATAGTGATTCAACAAATAATCTTGGAGTAAAATAATTAATGAAGTATGTGTAAAGCCGAATGAGTGGAAATTGAAATATCAAATTCCCTTATCAATTTGGTAAATTACTAAACATACACCCATGAAATAAGTATCATACAATGAGAATGTAACTATACATGAATTAAATTATATTACACAATGAATACAAACATGGGCAGTACACACACCACATGTAATAAATAAGTGGTGAACAATGGAATTCTCACGGAATTAATAGTGAGATAAGAAACCCCTTACTTTGAAAATTTTCCTTGAAAAATGGTAGGTTAACCTCCTTTATAATGGTGAAACAATTGTTATTAAATTATACAAGAATCATATATATTAATATAATATCATATATGATCTTTTAACATTGCTTTGTTAAAAATATCTTTGTATTATCGTCACTTCGGTTGTTAACTTACTTATTTTCTTTGATATGTTTTGTTACATAAGCCATGTTTGTCATGGATAGGTTGTATATTAATCATATAAAGAATTATATCAAGTACATATATACCATTATTAATAATCAAATGAAAATTATACTTGAATGGATACGATGGATAATGAATCTCATCGCGTTCGTGCAGACGGTAGTCCGTACGTACGTATGAGCGACAATATCATTCTTTTGATATTAAAATAATATATAATTGAATGGTATATCATATATACAGAATCATTATAATATTATAGTTATTATTTAAATCAGTTACAAATCATTATTATACCCATCCAAATAATAATTTATTTAATAACAATTACACCACGACATGGAGACGGTAAGCCGTACGTACGCACGTATGGTGACATGTTATTCAAAGGATAGATAGAATACTGAATATGGTTGTACCATATTTATAATAACATCACAGTATATATAAGATACTGTAGTAATTATTTTATAGTGGTAATAACAATGAAGGAAGAAGTGGAAGAAGAAAAGAACTTGGAAAAGGGTGGTGAAATCATTACATGTTCTTCGGGTTCTTCCTTTTGATTTTATCAAAAAGGCTCTTAAGTTGGCTTTCTGACTAAAGGAAGGCCTCTAGGATTAATTGGGGGAAGTTGAGAGAGTATTTGGGCAGAGTTTGGCCGAACCCAAAGGCTTTGAAGGTGTGAGTTAATGAGAAGGGAGAGTGCCCTTTTATAAGAGGGGTCAAGGGAACCTTTGGAAAAGCTAGAAATAATATTTTATAATAAATTCATATTCGGTTTCTAATGGATCCAAAGTGGATTATTTAAAGGTTAAGGTGGGGATAGGTCAAAAACCACTCAACCAATAGAATTTATAAAGGCTTGTGTTACTATATTAACCTTATCATTAAGTATTAACTCTTAGTTAATTAGTTTCACTTTTACAATGTCTCTTTGTATTTTTATATTATATTGTTAATAAACTTACTATATATATCAAAGATACCCCCAAGTGGTCCATTAATGATACAATTATCATTATATAAGTCTCTTTTCTGAACTTTAGATTTTTTAAGAATTTAATATCAATTAATAATATAAAATTTGTTTTACAAATTCTTTTATGTCAATTTTGACACTATTCAATAATTGATTTTTGTGAACCTCATAACAGAATGATTAATTCAAAAAAAAAGTTACTTAAGTCACTCCTAACATATCATATTAACCTATAAAATTAGTTTAATTCATTAAAAGTATCAAATTATTTTTATTTGGGTATTTATAATATCAATTAATTTAATTTTTCACTATTATGGTAATTCCATCATCATCATTGTGTCATAAATAAATTAAATTATTTAAAATCTAAAAATTATAAATAAAATATCATTATGTAGGAAATCATTTTAGATTTCTAATTAAAATTAGCAATCGAATTTATATTATGTATAACCCTATATTAAAAATGTTTTAGTAAATAAACATTGATTTTAACTCTTTTAGCTCTTCTTTGAATTAAATAATAATAAATGTCCTAATCAAATCCAAGTGGACTTAAATGATAATATTTTACTCCTAAGGTTGTTTTTGGTCGAGATAAACTTTTCCAATAGAATTAGGACATGTGTTAGTGTAATATTAATATCATTTTCCCCCTTAATTACTCTATTTTCTTTTAACCAAGGTAAATAAAAGTAAAAAGTTACTATTCACCAAAAATTATTTTCATCTCATTGAAACACATTTCACTCCTTGATATTTACCGTGTCTCTCAAATTTTTTAAATTCGACTCACAAAAGCAGTAAAATTATGTTTTATGAAAAATTTATTTTTTTAACTACCACTTAGTGGTTTCACTATTCATCAAAAATTGAAGTTTTTCAGAACAATGCCAAAATTTTACCCAAAGCTATAATTGATATTACGAATTAAAAAATGATGTCTATTTTACAAAATTATAAACATAAAAGTTTCATTAATTAATTTTATAATTAATTTCCACCGTCACAACAAATAGCATGTTTTTAAGAAACAATATATATCAAAAGATTGACAATTGTTTATGTCCAATTTCAAAGTGAAATTATTTCTAATGAACACCATTGGATAAAAAGGTAAAAATATATTCTAATTATACCTTAAAAACACTAAAATTTATAATTTATCACTATTAATTATTTTGATTAAAAAATTTGTTTTTAATTTAAATTTAGTAATTTTCACTATTCATCAAAATATTAATGTTATCCGAAAAGTACCAAAATTTCACCTTATGATAAATTTGATACTCCAAATCCAAAAATGAAGTCCATTGTGAGAGATAAAATTGGGAAAATATTAAAAAGTAGGTATTACGATTCATAACGGCTATTTTGATTGGTTGTGGTGTGTTAGAATCTCGAAGTTGCATACAATGCACGCCATTACATTATTCAAAGGGAAATGTACCGTGGAAGCTTGGGGTGTTACATAGGACCTATATATTAATTAATAATATAATATTTGTTTTAAAAAAATCTTTTATTTCAATTTTGACACTCTTTGGTATTTGTTTTTTGATAAAATAATAAATGCATGATTACTTCTAAAAAAATACAGTGAATCAATACTAACATGTCATATTCACCTTTAAAATTCATGGATGTCATAAAAACACTTAAATTGTATTTATTTTAATCTTAATAATACCATTTATTTGATTCTTTCATTAATAAGGTAATTACTACATCATCATTGTGTAATTACTAAAGGTAATTATTAAATCTCTAAAAATTATAAATAAAATTGACTTATATAAAAAATATTTCAAGATTTCTAATGAATATTTATAATCGAATTTATCTTATGTATAACCCTATATTAAAAATGGTTTTGTTATTAAACATTGATTTTAACTCTTTCAACTCTTCTTTAAATAAAATAATAACAAATGCCTTAATCTAGTTCAAGTGGAGCTAAAGGGTCATATTTTATTTCTAAGGTTGTTTTTTGTCGAATTACACTTATCCAATTTAATTAGGACAAATGTTATGGTAATAATAGTATCATTTTTACCTTTAATTACCTTATTTACATTAAACTGTGGTAAATAAAAGAAAAAAGTTACTATTAACCTACAATTATTTTTTTCTTATTGAACCACATATTACTCCTTGATACTAACCAAGTCTCTCGGATTTTCGAAATACAACTCATAGATATGGTAAAATTACATTTTATGTAAATTTTTAAATTCTCCTAGGAGGTGGGTTAAAGACGGTAAAAAGTTCGATAACATTTTTATAAATATAAAATTACTATAAAATGAATCCAATGAATTGCAATGAATTTATATAGGTATTATGTATCTACTTTGACAAAAAATAAATTTAAATAAAATATAAAATTATTTAAATTAAAATCTGGTTTTAAACAATAACTCAGTGTTTTTCATTATTCAAAAAAAATTGAACGTTTTCCGGAAAAATAAAAAAAATTCACCCTGGGCTAATTTAATTATTCATAATCCAAAAATGATGTATTTTTTACCAATTTGAAAACATAGAGGTTTCATTTATTAATTAAAAATAAATTTCCATTGTCAAAACCAAAAGGCATATTTTTTAGAAATAATAACCATCAAAATATTAACACTTTTTTATGTCCAATTTCAATGTAAAATTACACTCAATGACTAGAATTATATTAAATTGTAATAATATAATATATTTATACTTAACACCCATTAAAAAGTATTATTTAAGAATATAAATTAATTTAAATAAAAATGTTTTTTCAGTAAAAATATAGTATTTTTCTCTATTCACCCAAATATGAATGTTATCAGAAAAACACCAAAAATTTATTGAAGTAAATTATTATGTATCAATTCTAAAAAAGAATTTTATTTCGTCAAATTGAATATATAAAAGTATCAAATATTGGATTTAAAATGCGTTCTCCACTAAAAGGTGGTAAAATTTCATTTTTTAAAAAATACTTCTTTTATTTGAAAAAAATGTATTTGTACATACATTATGTCTAAGAAACTCATAATATGGATTTTAAAATTATAAGTATTATATAAAGTTCAAAATTTCGTAAATACTATACATAACTGCTTTTGAACATATAGTTTGGTAAGTCGTAGTACGGTTGAACTCAGTGTTGCGTGTAGTGCAAGTTATTGAATTACATTGAAGAAATAAGGTACTATGAAATCACGTGTTGTTGCATTCTTCCCGCCTTCAATAAATTGCATCCTCTCAATTTGAAATTGTTCATTGAAAATAAAATGTTGAAAATATAAAATACCATTGTGGAAAAACCCACATTGGAAATTGGGTTAATAAAATATAGTCGTAATAAGAGGTAAAAATTATATATATATATATATATACTTGACATGAAGTGTTTCATCCTTCAAATAATTCCTACCACAAACTCATCTTTCACTCAAAATGGTTTAAAAAAATTCTATTTATTGAAATTATATATGGATCCAAAAATAACGAATTTTTAATTCATTTTTCAGACTATTTAAAAAAACTAAATTATACAAACCAGTACATCACACAGTCCAGTCGTAGGTGATGCACCTTTTTCACTCTTCGGTTGTGGGTTCAAGTCTCTCGGCCTTTCCGGACACGACTAGTTGTTGACCAACCTCTAAGTTGTCCTTTTTATAACATTCAAAAAATAACCATAAAAATAGTATTCCATTTAAAATTAATCCACTCCATCATTTAGACTTATCTAAAATACATATATCCAAATTATCAGTCCAAAATTTATAATAATGTTAAACATAATGAAGATCGTTTTTTCCTAGTAATAAGATGTGAAAGACTTCATCATGTATTATTTTAAAACACCTCAACATCCTGAATTACACTAAAACCTTATTGATTACATTAATGCTCCCTTATTCCTTATAAAATACTTGATATACTCCTTCTATCCAAAAAAATGTTGTAAACTCTAACCATGATGGAATATACAAATCATTAATCCGTTCCTAGATAGTCAAGAATATCCAATATAATTTACCTAAATCAACCACCTCTATTTCCAAAATTACAACCTTTGTATCAGGACCATATAATATTAAATTCCCAATGAAATATTACTGCAGTAAAATCCTTATTTATTTTCATAAATCATATAAGCAGTACATAGTGATACAACACTCAAATGACACAACACTTTAATAACAACATAAGAAGTCTTAATCATTCCTCTTCATCTTCGGTAGAATCTTTACTTGATTCTAATCCAATAGCAGCATTTGAGGTATACTCTGATGATTTGGACATTGATTCGCTTAGTTTCCTAACTCCTTGCAGATGAAGCATTGTACATTTGAAACTATTTTTTACCCATGTAATCATGTACTTGGTGTCTGTTTTCTCAACATTTATAACAAACTCCCATTCCCTTCAAGAATTTAACAAGGTGATTCTTTCCATAGTTATCACATATTAGAAAATCATACTTTTCCCTCTTCAATTTATCCATCTTTCTCTCCTCCATCTTTTTATTCTCTAGCTTCCCTTCAATACTATAGGAATCATAGAATTATTTACATATCTTATTAACACATGATAAGATTTCTTCATATGATAAGAATATATGGGATATTATTTCCCTTCTAAATGATTTCTGAATACCATGAAAGATATGATCATTCTAACTCTTTGGATCATACGTATTACTGGAGTTCACATTCCTTCTACTGGGTTCTATTTCTATACAATGGAATACCCTATGTCAGTTTATGAATTGCAATGAATAATTCCAAACAAGTAAAATACCTAATGTTAATTGACCATTTTATTGATATAATCAATAAAAATATTTTCTTTGAAGAGGTATATACTTGTAAATACTTCATAATTATTTGTAATGAAAATCATAATTATCCTAAGAATATCCCCTGGTAGTGTCGTAACCAAGAGTACAGTTAGGCCCGTTGTCATTCACTAGTTTATGTTCGAGTCTAGCTGAAAGCGGTGTTTTTGGGTTTTACCCCTATGTACATCTGTGCCAGAGCCGCCTCTACCTACTCGTATCCATACATGGATGTATTTTCTTGGAAAACTCACAAAATATGACCATTACCAAAATTATAGGAAGTTATTTTATTCTAATCCTCAAAGTCTATCTTAGGGTAACGTACTCTAATCAGAGTAAATCAAAATATAGTTTCCAAGGTTATTGCTAAACATCCTCAGATACCAACTATAACACCCCGAACTTGGATTCTCAGAGTCGGTGTATTATATTATTTAATTGACATGATGGCATGGAATCAAGTCCCGATAGACAAATTAGTTTATTAGTCTTGAAAAATTGATTGAATACATGAATATTAAATTACACTTTCTAACATAAAATAAAAAAAATTGTTCTTTCAGAACACCATTTTTTCCTTTAGCTTATCCCTTCTTATCAATCATAATAGACTTCTTGGGATCCTGGGAAAATGAAACATACGAAATGGGTGAACTCAAACGCTCAATAAGGGTAAGAAATACAGCGTAAGATAAAATAAATATTAATCCTGGTGAATAATTTAAACCACATGACTTTAACAATAATAAACATGATTAATTTTATGGAAGGAATATGAGCTGAGTAAATAATTCCATAATAAAACATAATCATTGGTATTCTAATTGTAGAATGATCACATGGACCATCAATATTATATTCATAATGAGGTAATGTATAATTCCAGAAATTCTGAAACATTTTGTCAAGGCCTTGACCTCCACGTCACCCTTACACACCGTGTGGGTGGTCCGGACATGGCCAACACACGATTTCATGTGGGAAAAGAGTACACGGCGTGTACTCAAAAAGTACACGGTGTGTACTTAAAATTTTTTCAAAAACTCAAAAAATTCTCATAAACTCCACAAAAGGAATGACATACCAGAAACGAAGATCCAGGTTCTTATGATCTTCACCCCTTAAAGAAATTCACTCCCGAATTTCCCTTGATGGGCGTAGAAGAAGAAACCTCGAACAGCTCAGGCCACTACGATCCAATCTTGGCCTCCCTCTCCCAAGTCTCGTCCTGTACACGCCCATGCTGCCATAGAACTCGTACTAGAGGAATAGAACGGACTCAGATAACCTTTGTACTACAATTGAAAATCCGGATAGGATGCCCGTCAAACGATTCATCCACTTCGAACTCAACCTCCTTATGCTGAAAGACATGAGACGGTTCAGAAAAGTAATGTTGGAGCTGAGAGACATGGAAGACGTCGTGCATAGCATGGTACCTCTGAGGTAGTTGCAACCGATAGGAAACCAGGCCCACTCTCTCCAAAACCACAAACTACCCGACGTACCACGATGAAAGATTACCCTTCCTCTGAATCCTCTGGTGTCCCAACCTCGGTGGGACAGAAAGTAAAATCAGATCTCTAACCTCAAACTCCAGAGGTCATCTCCGCAGATCAGCATAATACATCAATCGAGACTGTGCTGTACCCATCCTTTTCTAAATCAACTCTATCTACTCTGAGGTCTCCCGAACAAGACGAGGTCCTAGAAAAGCTGCCTGTCCTGCCTCTAGCCAGCATAAGGGAGATCAACATGACCTACCATACAGATCCTCGTATGGTGCCATCAGAATGGTCGCCTGAAAACTGTTGTTGTAGGAGAACTCCAAAACAGGTATATTCTTCTTCCAAGAACCTCCAAAGTCTAGATTTCAAGCTCGAAGAATATCATTAAGCACCTGGATCATGCGCTCGGACAGTCCATTAGTCTGGGGATGGTATGATGTACTCAAAAGTACCTTTATACACAAGGCCTTCTATAGTCCCTTCCAGAACCAAGAAGTAAAGCACACATCCCTATCTGAAAAAATGGAGTGTGGAATTCCATGTAGACGTATAATCTCTTAGACGTACAGTCATCCCATATCATCAACACGTAAGGCTTACTTGATCAGCAAGAAGTTTTCTACCATTTTAATCCTGTTGACGATGACCCACACATCATCACTTCCCTGAGGCGACCTCAGTAACCCAGTCATGAAGTCCATCGTGACATCATTCCACAACCACTCCGGAATGGGTGACTGCTGTAAAATACATGATGGTAGATGATGCTCTAATTTCACCTACTGACAAGTATAACATTTCATGACAAAACCAGCAATATATCTCTTCATACCTAGCCACCAGTACTAGAGATGAAGATCCTGATACATCTTGGTGACGCCAGGATGAACTGCCCAAACTGAGGAATGAAAATCTCACATCATCTCCTCGTGTATGTCTACTGGAACCCATATGCCTCCCTTGAAACGAAATATCTCATCCTCGCCCACTTTCCATACAGGAAGATGGTCCCCTCCTGACACACTCTCCCACAGGACAAAGGCCTCCGAAACTGATTGCTTCCTCATTCGTACCTGATCAAGAAGTGTAGAGGTAACAACCACAGAAGACATAAATGTCTGTCCCGGCCTGTCAGGCCCTTCCAGATGCATCTCATAGAACAGATCCATAAGCTTCTACTCACTACTATCCTTCTGAACTTCTTGAATCTATGTTCATCTGCTCAATGAATCTGCCACTCTATTTCCCTTTCCCAGCGTATAGGCGAGCTCAATGTCAAAAGACGGAAGATACTCGACCCACAAGCACTATCTCAGATTCTGATCGCACTGAGTGATGATATATTTGATACTATGGTGGTCGGTGAAAACCAAAAAGTTATATCCCAAAAGATAGTGTCTCCAATAGCGTACGGAATGAAAAACTACGGCCAACTCCAGATCGTGCATCAGGTAGTTTCTCTCATGTGGCCTCAGCTGCCAAGACTTGTAATCAACGAACACATCTCCCTACATAAGCACAACCCCTAGCCTAATACTCTAAGCATCATAGTAAACAGTGTATCCCTTTCCCGGCTTTGGAAAGACTAGTACCGGTGCTGGAGTTAACCTCCCTTTCAGCTCCTGAAAGGCTGACTCACAAGAATCTGACCATAAAAACTTCTCCCCCTTCTTTTTCCGACCGGTCAACTATGCTGCTAGGATTTAAATGTCCGGTATGAAGCGCCTATAGTATCAGTCCAGCCCTAGGAAACTCCGAACCTCAAAGACATTCTTCAGCTGCTCCCAGGAAACTAAAAATCTCACTTTCTCTGGGTTCACCGATACTCCAGCCTCTGAGATGACGTGACCCAAGAAGTGAATATGATCCATCCAAAAGTGTCAGTTCAAGAGACTAGAATATAGTTGATGCTCTCTCAGTGTACTCAGAACAATATTAAGATGTGTGGCATGGTCGTGTCGAGTGTTAGAGTACCCCAAGATATCATCCATTAAGACAATGACAAATGAGTCCATGTACGGATGGAAGCCTCGGTTTATCAGTGCCATTAAGTCTATAGGCCCGTTCATAAGACCGAACGACATGAATGTATATTCGTATAGACCATAACTACTCCTAAAGGCTTTAAGAGGTATATCAGATGGTCTAACACACAACTGATGATAACCAGACCTCAAGTCGATCTTCGAGAAGACCCAGGCTCCTCAAAGCTGATCAAAGAGGACATCGATCCTTGGCAAGGGATATCGGTTCTTGACCATCAACTGGTTCCTCATCTGATAATCCACACAAAGTCAATGGGTACCATTTTCCTTCTTGGAAAACGGGATATACAAACCCCATGGAGAGGTACTTGGTCGGACAAAACCCTTTGCCTGCAACTACTCCAAATGCTTCTTGAGATACTTCAACTAATGGGTATCCATCCTAAAAGAAGGAATGGAAACCGGTGCCAGTCCTTCCATGAGATCAATTGATAAGTCTTCATCACACTTATGAGGTAATCCTGAAATGTCCTCTAGAAAGTAATCCTTGAAATGATCCCCCATTGGAGGAATGTCTAACTGTGATGTCCCCTGGTCATCCAGAAAATGACTGGAAATCTGGGCCATAACTTCCCCTAGCCCATGATGCTCTGGTCTAGCTATACCCCTTGGACATCCCACTCACCTCTATGAGGGAATGATCTTCCCTCTGGTGATATAAAACTCACCATGTGGTGATTAAAATCAACGACTGCCTGAAAAGGACCTACCCAGTCCATCCTGAGAATGACGTCATATCCCTTCATATTTAGGACATAGAGTTCCCATAAGAAATGACACCCTACAACCTCAAGAGGGAAATCTATTCATTGAGGTATGCTAGATGTCCTCGTTCCCAATGGGGTGTCAAGAGTCAACAAGTCGGCAGACGAAAAGATACAGAACCCAAGGCTCTCCATAACATCAACAGAGATAAAGCTACGACAAGCACCAGTATCAAAAAGGGCTGAAGATAATAATGAGGATACTAAGATCATACCTCGAACTGTAGAAGGGTTGGGATTCTGCTCCTGATAGGTCTGATCCACGGTGAAAGACTGGCCTGCACCGCGGCCCTGCACCCCAGGCTGACCGCTCTGAGCTGATCCACTCTGCTTTGACTAATGAATCGGTGATCACCACCAAGCCCGCGACCTACACCTCGTCCTGAACGACTAGAAGAACTACAGTTCCCTGACTGGTGGGAAACTAGTGAATCATATCCAGAACGCAGGGTCATAGAGGAACCCCTACCACCATCTAATGGTGAGTAGATGTGACAAAAATTCTGAAGATATGCCATCTTTCTGCAAGACTGGGACTCCATCGGATCTCTCTGGAACTGAGGCCTAGTATTCTCACTCCTACCGCACTGGTAGCACACAACCTGGCTGCTAGAAGACACATCCCATGAACCTCTATCTCCTCAAGACGAATCTCTGAGACGCTTCCTACTGTCCATAGGAGGAACACCAGATCTGGATGAAGAACCTCCCTGGCTCACTGCATCAAAATCCCTCATATTGAGCTCAATGATCAGTGCTTGGTTGAAGATGGGGGATATAGAATTCAACATGGAGATATTCACCTGGGAACAAATACCCTACCTGATACCATACTCAAACTTCCTAGAAAGAAACAACTCATCACCTGCTGGGATCAGTGTGAAACACTGTATCCTAGTGAAATGAGATGTCTACTCAATAACGTAAAGAGTACCATGCTACAGACTCATAAACACCCGAGATCGATCGTCCCTCAGGGTCTTCAGATAGAATTAGTCATAGAAGGTGCGTCGAAACTCATCCCAATATATATCCTACTAATGCCCTAACCATGAGATCACCTCCCACCACCTCTTGGCGGTGTCCCAGAGCATATAAGTATACATCTTTACACTTTTCCCTGGAGGAATATCTAGGTGCTCAAAGATGGTTAGTGTGGCCACTATCTAGGACCTTGCAGCCTGGAGTCCTCCATCCCCTGAAAACGTAGGAGGATGCTGCTAAATGAAACATTATATCTACTGAGCCATCAACGGGGCAGGAGGCTGCACTCCCTGGAAGGTTTTCATCATCCTCAGTAAGTCCTCCCTGTACATCACCTCAATGCCTACAACGGGAATAACTGATGGTGCCAAGGTTGGCACAATAGAAGGATCTATAGGAGGTCCCTGGTCGGCTATATCCGGTGTCTGGTCACCGTTTGGCAACTGACGCACACCCGGGGGACGTCTCGAAGGCATATATCTGAAAGATCAAAATCACACCTTAGATCAAGATTAACAAATATTGAAAACACAGGAGTACAAAACAGGAAAAAGGGGAAGAAACTATCATGTTTTACAAAACACTACTACAGGGCGTGTATAAAAACTACATGTCGTGTCTACTTAAGCCATTAACATGGGAATTTACCCATACCCGACAGGTCGTGTAACACCCCAAACTACACCGCCTGTTGTTCCCACAAACGATGTGTACTTGAACTCTAAAACCATTCATGAGTCTCCTTACACGGTTAACCCACATGGTTCAATCTAACCCAGACTACACGTCGTGTTCCCTAGGGACACAACGTGTACTCGTCACTGCCTCGGCGGCCCGTGTTGTTAGATACACGGTTGTCTACACTAATTGTCCTTATACGGAGTGTTCCGAAGAAACACGACGTGTATAAGATAAGGTAACCTTGTCCCGTGTTGTTTGTAACACGGCCGGGTACCTGGGAAAGACTACATGGAATGTTACGAAAGCAACACGGTGTGTCTTAGAGTATGTCACGCCAACCTGTGTTGTTCGTGACACGGTCAGATACCTGGACAGAACTACACGGCATGTTCCTTTACAGCATGGTGTGTTATACTCGAGCTTCCCTGACCAGTGTTGTAAGTGACACGGCTGGGTACAATGCTCTACACGACACAACATGTATATATTGTACACAGCGTGTTCCTAAAGTTATTTTCACAACACCGTGTTTGTGCACACATAGTCAGTAACACGACCTAAAAACTACATGGCTTGTAACTAGAAAGTACATGCCATGTATTCTGGGTTTTTCTAGGCAGTAGCTCATAAACTGCACAGAAGCCCAGAAACAGGGAAAAAAGGCAAAGAGGTGCCAAATTCTGATTCGTGAGGGCCCATACTCCCCACAAATAAAAGCATGGAATCCCCTACAGTCATGTACCATAGAAAAAAGGATCACGATCCACCAATTTCTGATTCAAGAGGGCCCATATAACCTCAAGAATCAAAACATGGAGTTCATTTAAACAACGTACAATACAACAATCCTCTAACAAGGCAGCAGATATTTTATCAAGAATCGATCAAAACTGCATGCATAGTCTACACAAAGTCTATCACAACAGCATGAAATCTCTAATGCACCCTAAATGGCATGGCAAGAATGCATGGCATGTGATTTATACAAGTGCCTATATGATGCATGAGATGGAATACCCTCATCCATCGGGTTACGATAGAAATAGAACCGTGATATCAAAACAATAACAATACAAAGTACGTTAATCACTCTAGGTGAAATCGTATAAACCATAACATCTTAAGACCAGAAAACTGCAATAAACGAGGTAGTATGGCTTTTCTCTGTACATTGGTAAGCTACTGCCGAACACAACTTATTACCAAGTAATGAATGCATCCTATCCCAGGCTATGTCTCCAAACATTAATTCATGAGAAAATAATTTCCCTTTGATACCACTTTGTAACATCCCGGTTCCGGAAGCCACCCAGGGGCGCTCCGTACCCGGTTAGTCACATGGCCTCAAGAGAATTTCCGAAAACACCAAAGGCTGATGACTAGAAGTGAGGGCCTTGGGTGTGATAGTGGGGAAACTATGCAATCATTGGAAGAGTACACAACGGATGAAAAATAAATATGCATTAGCGGAAGTAGTAGTAACCAACCATATAACAGCAAAAGACTAAATCAACAACTCGACACATATGTATATAAGAAATGATGCATGATACATAACTAGGAAATCATCCAAAGAAGTCACAATGTTGGAAAACACTATAGTACCAAAACAAGTACAAAAGAAAAGTATACATCTTCTCAACATCGCAAGTAAAACCTTGTTCTGTTGCTCTCCTGCTCCAAGATATAAACTTCAAAAAGTCGAAGGGTGCTTTCCCTTGTTTATACCTGCAACAACATAATCTGCTTGGGCCCAAAAGCATGGCCCAAACAGGGTGGGAGATAAAATCTCAGTAGGCATTCACCCAATGATCTGTGCCTAACAGTCAGAGAGTATATGGTAGGTAAAAGTACAATATGCAGTGAACAACAATAGAAAGCAGTAGGCAGTAAACAGTAAGTAGTAAAACAGGATGATACATAGCAGCAATCAATCCACAAAAAATCCACTGCAGTGAAACAAACAACTAATAAGTCGAAAACCCTCTGGGAAGTACTCATTGCCATCCCCTCCGGTCTTATCCAAGAAGTAAAACAACCCTCTGGGAAGTGCACTCAGCCTAACCCCTCTTGCTTGGTGATACGAATTTATGAGACTCTCTGGAGAAGCTCACTCGGTCAATTACCCTTATAGTCTAGGGTAGTCAGGGTCTCTCTTGAGGAAGATCACACTATCTAACCCTCTTATCCCCAAGGTGTAGAGATTCTATGAGGAAGCTATCTCGGCCAGTTCCTCCTATAGCCTCAGGTATACCACAAACTCTCTGAGGAAGCTCACTCAGTCAATTCCTCCTCTAGCCTGGGAAGGTTCATAAAGAGATTCAAACAAGGTAAGACTCTTTGAGGAATCTCACTCGGTCTACCCTTCTATAGTCTATAAAATCAAAGAATCTATGGGAGCTCACTTGGTCCATCCCTTCTATAGTCTCTAATATATAAGACTCTCTGGGAAGATCACTCGGTCTATCACTTATATTATATAGAACCACGTACTATCAGCACCATTCCATTCAGTGCTTAATAATGATATAATTAAAAAGTACACCTACAGAGCTACTTGGATATAAAAATTACACATATAGAGCTACTTAGCTAAACAGTCTACAAGGAAACAAGATGGTCATGAGTTTTACTTCAACCTATAACCATGACACATGAAAACAGGTGTAGTAGCCACAGGAAAACAAGACCCAAAGGTCGTAAATAGAACAAATCAAGGGAAAACACATCCAAGCACAAAATATTATCCTATAACATTGTCAAATTACCTCTACAAAAGCATTCAAGATGGGCAAGAAAACAAAGAAGGAAAAAAGGGGTAACATGCAATACACTGTTCACGGGTATCGGTGGAAATTCGCACAAAATCTTAAAGACATTGAATGGTAAGGCACAAACCACCTACCTCAATCCTAGGAGATCGATATACATGTACCATGATGGCTGATTCTCCCTAGAATGTCATAGATCTGATAAAATTCACAAAACATTGAACCTTAGATTACATGAGAAGGAGGAAGAATTGGAAAACAAGGCTCAAGTAGAAGGAAGAACTCACCGTTGCGCTTCCAATGAAATCGACAGAGCTAGAATCAAGGAACGAATGGAGGCTCAGGAATCTGGAGAAGTTTCGTAGCTGTGCGACGTCCCTCTATCGAACCAGACCTAGAAGAATATTATTATGATGATGAGGTGTGACGCTAGTATCTTTAGTGAAAAAAAAGGAAAGTACACAACATGTATTTTTAATGTACATGTCGTGTATTGGGTTTTTCTGTACTCCGCCAAAATCTCCCTCCACGTCACCCATACACACCGTGTGTGTGGTACGAACATGGCCATCACACAGTTTCAAGTGGGAAAATAGTACATGGTGTGTACTCAGAAAGTACATGGCGTGTACTTCAAAAATTTCCAGAAACTCAAAAAATTTCTAAACACCAGAAAAGGATAGACATTCCTGAAATGAAGATCTCAGTTCATACACATGTTTCCGAACATGTCAGCTAACTAATGATAGTCCCAACTAGCGAACAGAAGTCCTTTCAAATGAACTTTTTCCTCACTCACATACACCCTGGAAAACATCCTTGAAGGTCACCCATCCTAATTACTATTTCAGGCCAATCATGGGTGACTATGGAGTTCTAATTAGGTGGGATCCTGAAAATGGTATGTCCACCTTGTTGACATGAGTCATATCATTTTTTAATTTAACCCTTTATCATTATGGGGTCTTACATTCATCCCCCCTCACCTTAGATCACTAAGCCCTCATTGTGGGACCTATATCTCAACACTTACAATCCACCACACTTAAGGCCAGGTTCCACCTCTAATACAAAATGTAACAACTAGGACCCAATGAAAACACAACCACTCTATCATAACATGGATTCAAGGTCGTGGAATGGAAAGTACAACTAGTATCCCTATAGACACGTGGTCCCCACCATGGGGCCCACCCATGTCCCCGAACAGGTCACCTGACTAAGGATAGTCCCCACTGACCAACACATGCCATTTCCAGTGTGTTTTTTCCTCACTCACACACACCCAGGGAAACATCCCAAAAGGTCACCCATCCTAATTACTAAATCAGACCAAAAATGTTTAACTATGGAGTTCTAATCGGGTAAGCTCAGGAAAGGGAAGGTTCACCCTATTGACATGAGTCATATCATTTAGTCATTTAACTGTTTATCATTACTGTGTGTTACACCACACATACACCCTAATGAGATACAACCTCCCCAAATAAATTCACCTCTATTAACTTAATAACAAACTTAGAAATAATTCCAAATATCTAATTATTCTATAGAACATGTTGAGTAACATTCAAATTCTCTACATGCTCCCCCTTACACATCAAATATATGATGATTTAATTAATGAAAACTACTACAAACTAATTCAAAAACACTTGAATCACATATTTCACGAGTCACATAAACATGGGTACTATATTTGTAACACCAAAAGGCAATACCATGAACACATAGTGTTCACAACAACATCAAAATGTATTCTTTAGAATATATTCAACCTTAAACCTCATATGATGATTCCGAAACCACTGACCAGTATTCAAGAACTATATATCTCTTTTAAAATAATTAAATAAATTATAAATCATGGGGAGAGGGTATGAATTCTTCACCATCATCTAATTAAATGGACAAAAACTGATACACAACTACATACTTCAATCTACATTCTTTATGAACAAGGTTAGTGTACCCCAGGACTATTCAGTAGGAAAAATGAAAACCTTTGAAAAAATTGTCATAGATACGAATCCTCATTTTCATATTAGATATAAGGTTCCATATTAAATTGATATATCAAAATCAGATAGACTACAGGTTGTGACTCTATCCCATACACAATATCAGGTTGAGGGGGGTAGTGTCAAAACCTCCTTAGGGAAGATATTTGGTAACTCTTCCACAAAATTATTAAACAACCCCAACTAATCCTCTATAAAAATTAACACCAACTAAAAAATTATAGGGTATTGAGGTTACACTCTCCTCGGGCCCATCCAATTATCTCACTCACCAATAAATGCTACATACTCACAACTATTTCGAATAATATTGAAGTTCCCCTAGGATTATGATGTTGATGTAGTTAATGTAAATTATTTTTGGATGAACGATTTAGAATTTATCTCTGAAGATTTATAAATCTAAAAAAATGCTTCCGACAACTTTCATAAGTTTACTGGAATATCATTGAGCAATAAAACGAACGATTTCAACAAAGGATTATCTAAAATTTCCTTCATATAATGTCACATTGTTCATTCATTAAATTAAAATCACCTTGGTGTAAGCATAAATTGATTCAAGTTGATTTTATAAGAAAATATGACAATCTAAAAATAAATTGATTTGGAAAATTAACCACAATATGATGTTTGAATATATTTTAGGTTTAACATATTTAGATAAATATATGCACAATTTATATCTATTCGAAGTGTTTATTGATGAATTATAATGATTTGTGCTAGATCAAATTTATAATTGGGGAAAGAGAAGAGATATTTATTTGAATGTACCTTCAGGGAATTTTTTTTGAGAAACTTCACAAAAATATTGTTATCTCATAA
The DNA here is from genome assembly GCA_963277665.1 of Viscum album. Lineage (NCBI taxonomy): Eukaryota > Viridiplantae > Streptophyta > Magnoliopsida > Santalales > Viscaceae > Viscum > Viscum album. Next base: position 1,668,940,256 of record OY728137.1, read on the forward strand.
CTGTTGTGATGATTTTGATATGGAAGTTTAATCCATAAGGATGTTAATGAAGAGAATAGTATAGGATTTGATGAAGTCAAAATTTCATATCTTTACATGTTATTGAGGGCTATTGACTATTGAATTTAATTGAGTACACATTCCGGATTTATGTCCATGATCCAATGATTTATCAAATTAAATCCATCTATAAAGGGTAATAACTCATTCAATTATAGGTTTTGGAGGACGGTGTATATTTTGAGTGACGAAGAATACTCACAACCTAAACTATATTCACTACAAGATACATTAGGTTTATAATGAGATCTTTGAGTTTATGAATGAAAAATTAGAAGAAATTATATGTAATAGTTCATTAAATTTAAGTTCCAAAGATTAATGTTTAGGTGTAGAAAATATTTTTAAATTTAGAAATCTCAAAAGGATGTCTTTATCTTACAACTAATGGGAACTAGTATCATAATATTTCGTGGATAAATAAGTGTGGTTTGTTGTTTTGGTTTAAATTGTATCCCTTCTTTATGTAATTTAACTGAAATTTTATTATGGTGTAAAATTTGTTACTTTTCCATTTCAACCATAATAAGTAACAAATACCCTCATAGGTGTATAACATTGTAAAAATAATTATGCATTTATTTTGTTACTTTACGGCATCTGTGTAAAAGTTATGTTTATTACATGATTGTATCATGAATATAATAATCCAAATAATTTAACTTAACATTAAATTATGTATTTTAAATAAACCACTGATTAACCCCACTCCTTTTAGTGGTTTTTCAATTCATGGGTCCTAAAAGTGGTATCAATGTCAGTTTCCTTATATTGAACGTGTTTATCAAGGATAAATAACTTAACATTAATTTAAATCCATCGAATACAACAATTTTTTTGTAAAAAAACATTCCTCTATATAATAAAATCATAATAACTTATCTATTATCTCTTGTCATAGAAGTGGAGGATGTTGCTATAATTAGTTTTCCACCCAATGAAAATGATGCATTGATGAATTTTATTGGGAAAAAACCAATAAGTTGATGGAAAGGCTTATAATGAAATTTTCATTTCATTTTCAAACAAATTTTATAAAAATGTGATGGTTCTTTAACCAGTTAATGAAATTTGTTATATGTTAGAATGTATCCTTAAAGGTTATTTCAACATAATTGAAGAAAAATTAAAAACATATAGAAGTCAGTTTGAGGGATTGGATATAGATAATAATAAAACCATATACTGTATTTCATAATATTCAATGAAATCATTAGTAATATTATGGAATTTAGATAAACATTGATGGAATCAGTTATGGTGAAAAAATAATGATAAATTTGTTTGTTATAATTAATCATTATGCCTTAGCCTTAGAAAATGGAGATGATTTATATCTAGATAAACATAAAAATATATTAGTGGGATTGGAAATTAATAATTATTTAAACTAAATGAATAATGTTAAGGATGAGTTTTTTTTAAATCAATGATGAAAAATAATATCAGGGAATCAGAAGATGTATCTTATAATGAATAAAAAGATTGAGATTTTTGGGATATATATAAGGAGATAAAAATTTCCCTTATATTTCAACATTTAATGAAAAGGAAAGGAATTTATTAGATTAATATTGTTTTATATTATTTTAGTATTGTATATTTGGAGACTTTACCATTAATTTCCCTAAGTATAAAGGTAATGAATATGAAGAACATGGGATTGATGAAAAACCATAGATGAATAAGTTGAATAAAAACACATGGGGAGTTATAAAATCCATTGAATCCGAAAGTAAAATTACCTATAGGAATAAAATGAGTTTTGTTAGAAAATAATTAGAAGTGGAATCATCAAAATGTGAATCATTCGATAGATATAATACTGATAAATTTGGGGAACATTATGGATTAGGTAAATCATTTAGAATCCTTATAATGAGAATATTAAAAAGGTGAAAAAACATATAAAACATCTTGAAATAAAAATATGAAGCTAGTCTCGAGTAAAATAAAATAATCCATGAAGGAAATTTTTGGATGAAAAATAAAAAAGTGAAGAAAACTTAAAGTGATGATGACTTCCCCAAAAAAGGAGAATTCATATGATAAAGTAATCAATATCCTCAGGATAATTGTGATCGAGTATGACAAAATTTTTTAGGGTAAAATCAAGAATCTAGTTGCACCATTATATGTGAAAGTCAAGACACAATATAAATGTATTGATGTTGAAAATATCTTATGAAGTTGAATTATCATTTTAATAAGGAAAAAAATTAAACCATAATATTATCAAGTTGATGAAAAATTTAATCTAATAAAACAAGTGAAAATTGTTCCTACTAAAAATTAAATTACATTAGGTTTTCTAACCAAGAAAGAATAAGAAAAATATAATACATTACGGTTTGAGAAAAAAGTGGTAGTTCTCCAATTAAAAAAACAAAATTTAGACACAAATTCCAAAATAATGATCAATATTCTCAATGAAAAAAATCATTCATATATATATTTATCACCCTTCAAGATAAGTCTATAATAAAAAACGTCAATCAATTTAGAAGATATATAGTCAATGGATATTGTTGATACTATAGAAACTATGGGAATAAATACAAAAATTATTGTAAAAAATTAACATCTATGAAAAATTAACAGTTTAAGGTTGATAAACACTTTAAGAGAGGATATTTTTAATTGAATGATGATATTTGATATCTCATGGAAGATTGAATTAGAAGTTATAATATTTTTAATAAATATATTTTAGACTAACTGAAAGAAACATGTGTACGATGAGTTCAAAATAGTATCTACATAGAATATTAAATAAAAAATATCCCCAAATACGATATCTACAATAGAATAGAAAAGGATAGTGGAAGAATTTATAAATGAAAATTCCCAGATAGTTGAAGTCCCCTTTGAATATAGCAGGAAATCAATACTACATTTTCTTGATAGTGGTTTCTCCTTATAAGTGATAGGAGATGTTAAAATTTTGAAAAAAATAAAAGAACATAATAGAGGATTCATTTAATTTGGAAATGATAGTTTCATAAAAATCCAAATAAGAGACACATTTACCATAAATGACAACTATTTGAACTTCGAGGAAGTTTTATTTATTGATCCACTTAAACATAACATACTATGTATGGTCCAACTATGTGATGGTGGAAAAAGTTATCTTCTAAAGAAATACTATATTATCTAGTTCATGAAAAGTGGAATGATAATTTCAGAAGATGTAATAACTTAATGAAATTTGTTTCAAATTAAGGATCAGATTGAATAATTTGTTTTATGATGATGATGACAATATGTTACTTCATAGAAGAAGCGGTCATATTTGACAAAAAATATTGAGAAAAAACCCTCACGAAAAATATATAATTGATTTTCATCCATAAAAAAGATAATGAACCATCATTTTTGAAGCATTTTAGAAAGGGAATATAAATCAAGAAAAGTATAAAAGGGTAAATAATTATTCAAATACAACCCTTGAACATATAGATTACAGTATATCTGGAACAGTGAGGCATATATGTAAAAAGGTTCATTTTTTACTTTATCACTTTTACTGATGAATTCACTGATATAACTAGTGTTTTCAATGAAGCATAAATCTGATGTTATTTAAATGATCATGTATTTTATATGGTCAGTTTGAAAGTAAATTAGAACTCTTATCAGGAATATGAAAATGAACAATGATTTTTTTTACAAGTAACTCATTAAAATATTATCTTTATTATAATATAATTAAACATCAGTACAATTATCCCTACTCCCCTAAAGAAATGGGTGTACATAAATGAAATATAATATTTTTTCATAAATAAATAAGACCTTTATTATAGAGTATAAACTCTTCAAATACATTTTTTGGGAACATATTCGTACTTTGGTACTTGTTTAGAATATATTTTTACTAACACTGGAATTCTATATTTACCTTTTTGAAATATAGTATAATGAGAAAAAAACAATGAAATATTTCAAGTGTTTTGAAGTCATTAAATTATGAACACAAAAATCAAAACATAGGTAAATTTGATGAAAACCGAAAGAAGTAATTTACATAGGTTATAAAGAAAACAAAATAAGCTACATGTGCTGGAACAAATGATTACACAAAATAGTATAATTATTTAATGAGAATGTAACAAAAAACATGTCCAGACTAAAGTATAAATAATAAGGTTAATCAAATGAACAAATGGAAGAAGATAGAAAATATTTGGAACGAACTTTTGTACAGGAACAAATTCATCAGTCAAACATTTTTTGATGAATATGTTGATGAATAAGGTCTCATTGAAAATATATACTCAGTGTTATAGACGTTATAAAAGTATTTTGAACCAAATAATATCATTACATGTTATGATGCAATAGTTTAGACAAGGATAATGTTAATAATAAGGAATCAAATGGAATTTATCTCTCTCACTGAACCGTAGTGAGTATTATAAGAAGATGATAAAAAAGAGTTGATAAATTCCATGAATAAGATATGTGATCAAATATAGAGAGATGACATCTATTTTTTTTCAGTGATCAAAATGAAATAATATTATTGAAACTAAATTGGTGATTAGGATTATTCTTCATAAAAACTGGATAAATTTCATATAATAGGGATAATTTGGTTTCCAAGGTATATTCATAGGGGGAAGGTATTGATTTTTAGTAAATTTTACCACTCTTTCAATGATTCAAACCTTACAAATATTATTAGCTATTATTTGTGATTCAAATTCAAGGTTTTTTAAATGGATAAAAAGTCAGCTATCCTGAACTGTGAAGTTGAGGAATAATTTTATATTAAACAAATAGAGTAATTCATAATTGATGAGGATGTAAGTATGGTTTGTAAGAACACTAAATATATATATGGGTTGAAAAAGTCCCCTCATGCATTATACTCCAAACATGATTATTTCTAGATGTTATTAAACTTTTTTAAAGTGAATGTTGATTTAAAAATCTATGTGAAGGAGGCAAGTTCTGAAACTCTAGTGGCCATTATTTATGTTGATGGTATAATATTTTTCAGTGACATTGATAATGCATGTGAGGATATACAAAAGAAAATGAATGAGTACATTAAAACTCAATTCTTATTAAGATTAATTTATTTATTAGTCAATAGATTATAAAAAATTGATGATATATATTCCTTTATAATAAAAAATATGCCAAGGAATTTTCATTTAAGTTTTATATATAATATTAAAATTATGTCTTCATATATATAGGTGTTGGAGTTAATATGAGAAATGATAATCAAATAAAAGTATTAATCAAAGTGACTTATGAAAGATGATTGGATGTTTAATTTATCTTCTAATTATCATCTAGATATTGTATATGCTGTTAATTTTTGTGTAATATATAAATGTAATGAAAATTAAATACCCTTGATGGATGAAAAATTGTTTTGAGGTATGTTAACAGAACATAAAACCTTGAGTTGATGTATTAGATAAGTAATGGGTTTAAATTACTTGGATTCAAGGATGTTATTGGGATTATGATTTTGATGATCAAAAATAAATTTATAGAGGAACATTTTTTGTGGGAGAATTTTTTTATTGGAATATAAAAAAACTCATAAACCTTTAGTGTAATGAAATTAGAATATTTTTGTGTTTCCTATTATTGTACTCAAATTATGTTGATTAATGTTCAGTCGGAAGACTTGAAAGTGAATGTTGAATATATATTAAAAATTAATTGTGATAATCAATGTAAAATTTATATTTCAATTAATATTGTAAAAAATCCATTTCTAACCGTGTAGAAATTATGTTTCATCTCAACAAAGAAGAAAGATACATTTAAAGATATAATGATACAACATATTCCACAAAAGGATAAAATTGGTGATTTTTTTCCATAAGTGATGCCAAGTGAATTGTGTGAGAAATTGAGTATGATACATTATGGTCATCCTTACCCTCTAATTTATTATAAGTAATGGTAATTTACCTCACAATTCATTGGATTATGTTGTTAATGTGGAAGGGTGGTGAAACCATTTGTCAAAAGTGGGGTTATAAAATTTTAGATCATCTAATAATCTATTTCTAGAGTTGTTATAAATAAGTGGGGGGAAATTAAATTGCATGAATTAAAATTGATTACATAACAACCACTTGTATAAAATTTTCTTATCACCATGTTGTGTAACTAACTAAATAAAATTGTTTAACCAGTAGTGTGGTGTCAAAAAATTTATCCATGATAAAGGTTGTGGTTTAATGGAAATAAAAGGTGTTGAGTAATGAAAATATATAATTTTATATCAAATAAAATGTGATATAGAAGTTCCCCTTGGATTATATAGGTTCTTTATTTGTGTTCAACTATATTTGGAATATTTTTTCTAGTTGAGCTATAAACGTTTTTAAATAAGAGAATTTATTTTTTGATGACTTCATATGTTCACCGTAATATTATGATGTCATAGAGAGTGGGATTTTTTCTAGCGGGTTCAATAAATTTATAATCAGAAAATGTTTTGTTGTTTATTATTGTAAAAACATAACCTTTATTTAATAAAAACATTGTTTTGATGTTGATTTATGAAAATATATGGTCATAAAAAGATGATATGGTAGAAATGATTTATTTAAATATACTTTTTCAAAATGATTTATATATAGTAGATTAAAACAAATATAATCAGAATTCAATGTTATTTGAAGTAATTGATGTTGAATGGGGATGTTTTATGATTATATAAATGTAGAACTTGAATAAGGGGAGACTAAATTCTATAGAAGTATATTAATCACAAATTTACAAGTGGATTAAAAGAAACATTGTTAAGTAACAACCATTATGACATTTTTTTGGATGCTCATATTGTGATATTCACAAAGGAATGTTTTTTATTCAATCCCGGTTTTATGTAAGTCTTAAATATTTTTTATAGTAAGTCTTTTTGTGGAATTGACAATGTAAAACTCTATTATCTTAAATTTTTATTGATTGATTTTCACTTGAGATTATAAGTAATTAGGAGTAATAAATGAATACCTATTCTACATGAATTTATCAGAGGAAATCCATAAATAAATGGGGGAAACACATTTTGTGTGATCTTGTTGATGACTATCTATAGTTTAAATGAAAATTAATATTTAGATCCTGATCTATATTTATTGAAAGATACATTGGGTCATATATGGAGATCATTGAGTCAAGGATACCATAATTTGATGAATTGGTAGATATAGGTTTCAAACATCTATGTTCTAGAGGATTAAGGTTGGGATCAGAATATGTTTTCTCAAATTTAGATGTCTTGTATGAAACACCATGTCATCAAACTAGGGGAAACCAATATAGTTATCTTATTAGAAGACATGACTGTGGGATTCACTTTTTATTTAAATATTATCCCTTCCCGAACCATTGTAATTAATATTTTAATATATTGAAAAATATATAACATGGATATACCAGGAACAGTATGGAGTACGTACCCTCATTAATGTCAAACCATGTAAAAATTCATGTGCATTTCATTCCTATTTAATTTAATTCACATTATTTAAACATTGTTTTATTAGATGAGTGCAGTGAGTCAAAAATAATTTATAAGGAAGATGTTATAAAATGGATTCAGACATTCAACACCCACCCCCCTCTGTATTCATCACCCATTCACTAGAATCACACATACAACCCTCATCTAGAAGCAATCAAAAATAGCCTACTAAAAATATAAATAGTCTAAATAAATTATGACATTTTATGGTTTTATACATTAAACATAGGAAATATCCCAATGATTAATGTTTCCCTGACATCCACTCAAAATCAATACATACACTATATAATAAAAATGGACTTACAACTATACTAGTAAACACATAGTAAATGGAAGTATCTCCACCTTAAATCCTAGATATTGCACTAATATAGATGAAATGAATGAGTTGGTAGCATTTGATTAAAAAAATAAAATTATATAGTAGAAGTTAGTAATATATTAAATTATGAAATGCCTAGTATATTCGGTTATGAGAACTATATCACATATAGTTGACCTCACCTTTGACCTCTTCCTTGCTGAACCTATTGATAACCACAACCTTCGCAACAATAATCATTAATTATTTTATGATTATGGGTATCATGAGGTTTCCATCTAACTTCATTATTTCCAATAAATTATTAAAAACCCTGAGCACTATTTTTTTAATACTAACATTGAGGAATCTACTACATGCTTAGAACTAAACACCATCTATATACTAACTTAGAAATAAGGTCAGAAAATAATGCATCTGATATATATATGATCTATGGGAAATGAAAATAAATATCAAGTTTCTAACCATGTGGGGATTAGATAGAGGGTGTGCATAGGATGCACGTGGTATTTATAAACACATACTAGTTTTCATATGGGGTGTCCTCCCTAGGAAGTCTGGTGTTCATGGTTGGAACATAGTTTTTCCAACTATGAACCCAAACCATGAGACAACATAAAAGTGGTGAATTTTCATTTTCTCCTCTTTCAATTTAACTCTCCCTCCCCTTTTATTTCTTCCCCTAGAGGGAAATAACCTCCCCCCTTATGAACTCTCTTAATCCTAATCCTATGCATTGAATGAATCCTTTGGTCTAAACTCGGATTCCTGACCTATATGTTGTGTTGGTTTACAATAGGTATGCTCTACATTCCTTTAGCTCCTTTTGTTTTTTATCCTACTATCAATGGAATTTTTTTAGAACATATACCATGTTTTTATGAATTTTTTTTATTTTTATGACTTATTCCAACTTTAACCAAACCGAAGGTTCGTACTAGATGATTTCTCTACCTAAGGATTAAGTTAGGTGGTCTATAACATTTCCCTAAAGTTTTGTTTTCTATTTCACTATAGTTAGTGTTCCACATGATGGACCATCCAGTCATTATTTAAAAAATAAATGATGTGACTAAAATGAATTATTTCTTCTAAAATGGGTCACCCTTGTAGCACCTAATAATTTTTGGAGGTTTTCAACCTCAACTGAAGCCAAACTTGTGGTGTGTTCCTTTATCTGACCTATTTTAAACCACCCCTTTGGTCTTGTTGGATCATCACCCTTGTAGTGAGGGTGAAAATGAATTAAAAAGGATAGTTAATGTGTATAATCCCTCCATTTACATGTTATTAAATCTTATTAAATTTGATAAATGGGTGGATTATATGATAATGTCTAACGATAGGGATTTCCCATAGTATGTGACTCATATTATTGATGCTTATAAATGGGTATATACACTAAAATATCCCATGTCATATTATTATTATGTCGTTCTTGATTGCAGATATCACGGTAAGGAAATGATCTCTTTTGTTTGTATTGTACCAGTTTTATAATAGTATGGAACCGAATAGGGGTCAGGTATGACACATATGATTCCTACGTATGACTACTTATTGTATGAAACCAACTTTGGGACTAATTTATGGAACCATTTACCACTAGGGATGATTAATAATGTTAATTAATCAATGATAATGATTGAGGTATGTCACCGAAAACTCATATATACATTCACATATATGAATACAGGAAACCCTAGTTATATTGTTTGGGACATGTCACATGTAGGCCTATTACCCTTTTCACCTATGGAGTTTTCTAAGATAGTAGTTAACTTCTATTGAAATTTCATTTATATCATGTTAATAGTACTTCATATGATCATGTAATAATCATACATGTAATTCATTTATATCATCCATGTTATACATGTACAACGTTATAGAAAATATGTATAGGCTAGAATTTTTATAGACATCGTTTGTGGTGTTCTATTAAGTTTATCTCACACCCTATATGGGCCACTGATGGTACCAAGTTATATTATATGGATGAAATTAGAGATAGGGTAAATCTCCCTGTTTTTGACACTTGATTGATTTTATCATGGGAGTGGGGGAGAACATGACCAAGTTATAGCTCGTGATGCTTTTGGAGACATCAATTTTAGTCATTTTGGTGTTTGATACTTGTATTTTACTGGTTTCATGTGGCTATATATTCCGATTCTATTTTTTCATACACATGATATTATATCATTTTTGTATAAGATAATATATGTTAATTTTTTTAAATTGTTTTATTATCATCTAGATGTTGTACTTTCACTTTTCTAATTACCATTTATTACACTTCCACTATTATCTGGTTTTTATAGTACTCTGTTATTATGATTATGTAAATATAATTTAAACATTTTATTTCCATGGGCCCTCACTTCATGTCATAATCCTCTAGAATATGGGCTGGTTCTCTTGAGGCCGGGTGACCCATCAAATCAGGTCATTGTTTGGTGGGTTCCAGGTTAGGATTTCATAAATTGTTATCAAAGGTTTCTTTTGATTGCTTAACTATTTTGGTATGGTAGAAAGTAGAAAAACATGTGTTATAATATGGTAATGGTAATATTCCCAGGTGATTCTAACCCACATACGGGGGAACAAATGAATTAATTGGGATGGTATTTGATGTGTTGGTTTATACCTATTATAGTTGATTAGATTCCACCATTGGGTAACACACATGTAATTTGTTGTTGTTATTATTATTATGTCAGATTAAATTTTATCCATTCTATGATAAGGGAATGAAATATTGATCAGGAATAATTCTAGGCACCCTATAGGGTGAATATGGCATTCTTTTTTCAATACCATGTAGGTTTCATTTCCTAACTGAATGATAATGTTTTATGTTCCTCGATTGATATAAATTTTATGTAACTAATATTTACATATCATAAATATGATTAAGTAATGGGTTATTAATTTTTTTGCATAAACCTTAAAAGGTTCTTCTTTTATAGGTTGATGATTTCACCTTGACTTACCAATTATCACATGTTTTAGTTATGTAAATGAGGTTGCATGGACTAAAATGTTAGTTTATTAAAGTAAACAGGTTCCATTTTTAATTGAAATAGTGCACCTACATCTATAAATTTGGAATAATGATTCTTTTAGTCATAACAATTTATATTACCAATTATATTATTCTAACAAATATAATGGTTTGGATATAGGTAAATAAACGATAAATTTAATTTATAATTAATGTACTTATATAAATTGATAATGGTAGTTCAGATAACTAGTCTATTATATAGATACATTAACTCATAAATATTAAATCCATGTTCAATCATTGTTAAAGGGACAATGGTTTCAATTAAAATGTATTTTCCTCTATAACATTCAATTGACAGTCCATATAATATGACCCTTACAATGAAATTGATTACTTGACCCAGATCCGACCATAGTAGTGGTATGTTGGCATTGTCTCTTTTGTTCATTATTATCATTCATATCACCAAGACCTAGCTTTTATAGTAGACGTTGGGGTTTTAATCTTATGTAGGAATTCATTAACCTTTCATATTATTGTATCTATAATCCAATATTCTATTAAATTAATTCTGAGTCAAGAACTTTTAATGTGTAGATCTATTCCAGCACGACATACATGAGTTGTATTCCAAGAGGGTGGTGATGACCATGATATGAAGGTGGTGATCCCGAATACACTATTGATTCCTATACTAGTGAAACCTAAGGTACCACATGTTATTACCAATGTGAGAAATTATTCTTAGTTCTGAGGTGAATTTATACAGATTATAAAAACTATACAGGGAGATATATGACCTACCACTACAATTGTAGAGTTGATGTGAGAGTTTTAGAAGCAGTAATATCCTACTTTTTCAGGGTATGGTGTACCTTAGGATATATATTTATGGATATATGTCTTTTTTACAATATTTGAGAACCTTGAGATGCCTCATGATAGGATAGGGAATCTCACTACATATATGCTTTTAGATTCTTCCTTGAGATGGTTGGATGATATCCCCCAGGTAGATTTTCATTAGGGTATAGCCTTGGCTAGTTTTTAAATAGTGTTTATGTCTATTTAATCCCTAATACCTAGAGGGATGATCATGTTATGGAGTTCATGAACCTACAAAATGGTTCAAGGATTATTATGGATTACTCAACATGTTTTTATCATGATGTAGTTCCTTTCAACTATATATACCAATGAAGATCCATTGAATGTGATAATATTTGAGGATGGGCTCAAGAATCCTATATGTTCTCATGTGAAAACATTCTGGCTGACTATTGTGTCTGATATAGTAATCCTAGATCTTATCATTGATTATATCCTAATGGAATTTGGGAGTCCAGATTAGAGTGGACCAGCTTTTCGACACAATAGTGCAGTTTCTTGTGTTGGGAAGAAATTATTTAAGGACTTTTAAGAGGGTATTACCAAATAGAGTGCACATACTCTAAGTTTTCCGGTATTTAATCATTGTAGGAATCAAGGGATCATGAAACCTTGCTGTAAAAGGGCCTCAGTTGAGTGTTGATCACCTGGTAGGATGGGTCATTTCCAGAATTGTTTCATAATCATCCCTTAAATGGGAAATGAGATATGATCAACAAAATAATTGATTCATCGAGTGGTATCAGTCACTCTTATTCAGGAAGAGAGATGGCGTGCTACTGGATAGTCATGATGAGTAGGTGGTCATTTCCATGAGAGCCAGGATCTAGTTGTGTAGTGTCAACATACACGGCCTACTCAAAGAAGTCATGTTGTATTTCAATGTTTCAAAACATGAATGTTTTATTTAGTGTAGCATGTTCTTAGGGATAAGATTCTTGATTCAACGGTAGTTTGGGGTATGATATCAGTAACATATACCATGGTATCAATTTATTTTGATATAAGGGCTTTGAATTTATTTATTTGTATGACTATCATTGAAATCCTTATGATTGAGATTTAGTTATTTTTTTGGGTGGTTACTCTAAAAAACTCTTTGGGTTTATGTACTGAGAGTGTACACAAGTGTGAAGAGATCCCGGGTGAGATAGGGATCTATCATTTCCTATTCAGCTTCCTCTTCCTTATGATTTCTAGTTTCTAAATTATTCTCAATATAGACTAGTTAGTAAATTATCAAGCCTACATATATTTCAATCACCATATATTACCATTTACATCTCTATATTGTATTACATATATTCACATGGGTGAGTTGTATGCCCATGACGGTTGGGATGGACATGAACATAATGGGTTGAGTGGTGTGATGGAATTTATTTGAAGCCTTTATATAGATGATCATGATTTACATCAGGTTGATTTTTTTCTTATAGAATTTATTTTCAAGAATTTATTTCCAAATGAATTTTTTGTTTTATCAGCTATGTAAGTTGTGTATTTCTCTCTTAAGATGGTTCCATAAGATGCAAAAGTGTATATTCCCCCTTACAAGATGGACACAACAATATTTTAAAAGATCAAGAGTTAATTGGGGGATACATATGTTAGGGTTTTATATGACCTATTAATTATCCCTAGGATCCACCCGTACTTTTCACCAAGAACCTGGATAAAACTGTGGAGCTTTTTGGAATAAAAATGGTTGAATCAGCTTACAATAAAGAACCAGTATCCCATTCCCCATTTAGATGACCTCTTTTATTAGAATCTATGTTCTAGAGACTCTCAAAATTCATTTTGAGGTTTGGATATCATCATATATCATTCAAACCTATATACATACCTCATATAGTGCTCCATAATAGGAATATTATTTATGAGGGTTTTGTTATTTGAATTGGTGTCATTAACATACTATCCATTTTTGTGGCTCTAATGAATCAAGTTTTTCACACATATCTTGATTTATTCATTATAGTCATCATAGATAAATACTATGTGTGTTATCATACCCAACAAGACCATGATAAACATATTGAGATCATTCAAAATATACTAAAATAGAAAAAATATGTGATATGCTCGCTAAATACCACTTTATTATCTATATAGTTCACTTCATGGGTCATATTATGTCAAAAGTAGTTGTATTAGTGGTTCTGGAGAAGCTGGGATATATAGTTACCTAGAGGAAAACCATGAACATTTTTGACATACATAGTTTCTTGGGGCTATCATGTTATTAACAAAGATTTATAAATGAAATTTCAGGCCTATTATCACCTCTTACATGATTGAATATGAAGGGTGTAAAGATTATATGGTATAAGGACTATGGTATAACCTTTCTTGATTTAAAAGGGAGACTAACTTCGTGGCCCATATTGATTCTTCTAGAGCCAAAATAGAAACTATATAACCTATAATGATGCATCAGGTATCGATCTAGTTGTTGTTTTTATGCTAGAACATTGATTCATTACATACATGTCATTGTAGATGAGGCCTCATGATCATAATTACCCAACACTTGATATCATGTTCGATGTTATGGATCATGTCTTGCATTACTGGGGAATTATTTCCTTGGGGATCATTTTCTAGGTTTTATACGCCAAAAATTCACATGTATATTTTCAAATAGTGTGAATTGAACTTCAGGTAGAAGAATTGGGTTAGATATCCTGAGTCATTTGACATTGATCTTTTCTATATTCCTAGGAATAGAAATTCTATAGAATATTATTTAAGACGAATTACACAAAAAAAGGTAGTTCTAGAGGCCAAAATGAGTTATAGCTTATGAAATGTTTTTTGAGATGACATTGGACGTTTGGGACGATCATGGAGTGTTTGTATTTTAATTATTTTTAGTGACCTCTACACTTTTGGGTAGAGTATTGTTGGTGGATCTATCAGATCCCAAGGGTTTTGTCCCATTGAAGCGTGTTTTAGGTATGGATCCACCACTTGGATGGTTTGATGATGAGGATGAGTTCCTACACCATCACAGACACTGTTGTGTTCAAATAAAAATTTTGGAGGATTTGATGTGAGAGTCTAATTCTTGTACATGGGTACTACATTCTATTATTACTTATATTTATTTTGATCTATACCTCCAATACAGGTGGCCTAGTATCAAAAGAGAAATAGATAGTTTATTTACTCATTGTTCCACCTATCAACAGGTGAAGGAGAAAACCCAATAGAAAATACGGATTTTACATATGTTTCTCATTACTGACTGGTAATGGGATAATTTCATACCACATTTCATTACTAGTTTACCATGATTTTTTTAGGGCAGTGATGTAGTGTGGGTGAGCTTTGACAGGATATTGATGGTCACAAAATTCGTACCAATAATAAATTTTATCTTACTTTATGATCTTGGGAGACTTTATTTTTTTGAGATGATATCAGAATGCAGGGTCCCTCTCACAATCATTCTAGATTGGGAATCTTGTTTTATATTGATGTTGTGGGAGGGGTTACAAGGATCATTTCATATGCAAGTGATTTTATGAAAAACATTTCTCAACCAAACTGATGGTTAGTCAAAATTAATGGAATAGTATTTACATGACATGTTTTGAGAAAAGGTCCTTGATTTCGAAGGGTTTGGGAGACTCATCTACCTCTTTTCAATTACACCTATGATAAAAACTATTAGGAGATGATACAGATGGATATTTATAAAGCCCTATATGGAATGTCGTGTCCCACTCCATTAAGCTGGTTAGAGGTAGGTGAAGCATCAATACTAAGACCTCATCTCATTCAGGATACGTTATAGTGAGTTTTTTTAATTAGGAATCATGTGTATACGTCTCAATCTAAGCATAATTTATATGTCAGTCATCACCAACAACAACTAGAGTTCAAGATGGGAAGATATGTTTTCTTACATGTTTTACCTACACTGTTAAATTAATGATTTAGATGAAAGGGGATGATTTCAAAAAAAAAATGGACATTTTGATATTGTGGAGATAGTCAGACTGATATCCTATCGGGTTAAATTACATGATAGGTTCTAGTATATTCATGAAATTATCCATGTTTCATGTATATTTCAGTACTATTCATTTCCTTCTAATATATTTCATTCCGATGAGGTAGAGTGAGAGGTAGATATTTCCTTTAAAGAGTATCATGTTTGTATTATAGACCGGAGCATGAATGCACTATGATGTAGGTCACTTACAATAGTATGAGTACTATGGTATTATGGCAATATACTAGATGATACCTGGGAGTGAGAGGTCAAAGTATGTTCTAAGTGGCTTGATTTGTTCTTAGATGATGTTCGGCCACCCTTGAAAGGGAAACATGGGGATGTGTTTCTTTAAGGGGGGAATACTGTAGGATCTTGGATTATAGTTAAAGAATGAGTCCTTTTGTTTTCAGTTTTAATTATTTTATGAATATAATTTTTCCTAATTATATAAAAATGACTTAATGAGACTCTAGGTATTATTCAGAGCATGTATCTTATAATTATTGTGAAATATAAGATGAACACTATTATAACTTGGTAAGTGCTAACGATTAACCTCAAACTGTTAAGCCCAGTTAGGGGGGCACATAGTTTTTCTGAACAATCAAAGGGAGGTTTGAACAATGTGGGGCTGAGATATAGGGTACACATGGTTTGTCTAACCATGAATTGTATACCATGTGGGTCTTTCTCCTTGGGTAGTGAGGTGCGAATGGATAGCACACAGTTTGGAAAACTGTGTATCCAAACCATTCAACCACTTAAAAATGTGGTGAATTACCATTCTACCCTCTTTCTATTAAATTGACCTCTTTATGTCCTTCTTCCTCCATCAAACAATATCCTCTTATCCTATCTTGTTATCTCTTTGAAGCCTAAAGAGAGGATTTGATGTTGTTTTTCCATCTAGCCTCTAATTTAGGATCTGTCTGTCATCTTTATTAGCCATTATTAATCTCTCCATTATTTTAATCATTCCGTTTTTTAACTTAAAATTTAGGGTGATATTTTTTTATCAAGATCATAGGTCCTATTATCTAGGAATTTTTCTATTTTCTAAATTGTTATGATATAGAAAAAAACAAAGGTTGGGAATATATGGGTGTTCTACCACAGGCTTAAGGTCAGTATTTTATACCATTTCCCTAAATATTTTTTTTATATTTTCTATTTAATTTCACTCAAAAAATTTCGGTCATTATTTTTAAATTAAATGATAAGAAATAAATAAATTATATCTTTTAAAAGAGGTCTCCCTTATAGAACCTAATCATTGTTGGTGGTTGTCAACCTCAACCTGTGATAGCCTTGTGGCATGTTCCTTTAGCTACCCAATGTTAAACTACCACTTTCGGTGGGTGATCATGTCACCCTTGTAGTGACAACCTCCATGAATTAAATGGGATAGTTTGAGATATCATGCATCTTTTTATATGTTATTAAATAATATTAAAATGGTTAAATGGTTGGATTAAATGACAATGTGGAATGAGATGGATTTTCCTTAGCTTGTGCCTCTTAGTATTGTTGATTGTAAATGTTTATAAACACTAACATAGTCATTGTTGTATTATTAATACTATGTTCTAGAAGTTGGATTTATCAGTATAGAACCAATCTCTTATTATGGTTGGGTACCTATTGTATAATGCTATGAAACTGATTAGGGGAATGAGGAACGACACCTATGATACATATTTATGACTATATATGGTATGAAACTAACTATGGGATATAGGGATGGCACGTTTGACGCCTAGTTATTATTGTACATAGTATAGAATGATGATTAGGAATGAATTTTGAAACCTATGACTCCTATATACATTCAAATCACTAGATACATGTCTCCTTAGTTATATACTTTAAGACCTTTCCCATGTTGGCTAATTAATCTTTTCACCTATGTAATATGAAGATATGGTATTTTCCTACTATTGAAATATTATTTGTAGCCTATTCTTATTACTTATTATGCTCATGGAATTTCATATATATAATTCATTTACATATTTCCAATTATAACTGCACATTTTTATAGATCATATGCCCAGGTTGAACTTGTTATTGACACCGTTGGTGGTGGACTACTGAGTTTATCTCACACCTTATCTGATTCATTGATGGTACCCAAGAATATTATATGGATGTAGTAAAGGAAAGGGCAAATAATCCCATTTTTTATGGTTAATTGAATATATCATGGGAGTGGGGGAGCACAAGAGCAGTCTATAGATCACAATGCTATTGGAGATAACCTTTTTTGTGTTTCGGTTCTTTAATACATGTATTATATCATTTTCTGAAAACCATGACAATCTATTTTATTTTGATAGAGTAATAGAATTAAATCAGTATGTATATGATACTTGATGTTTTTATTGTTTTCTTATTTATTATTATAATCTAAATGTTGAACATTCTCTATTATAGTTTCTATTTTTTATGATTATACCATTATATAATTATTACACCATTTTTCTAGAATGATTATGAGGGTATACTCCCCCCACTGTACCACCTTGGACATTTTCTTGTAGTCTATAGCCTCTGTTGTACGAGGAAGCACACTTGAGGCCATGTGACCAATCAACTAAGAGAACTGTTTAGTGGCATCTGGTATAAGAAGTAACAAATATAAAGGTATGAAAATAAAAAAATACCCCCTTACTTATATAACTTATGATTCTGAATCATATAAAACATAATCTTATAAATATCATCATCATTAGACTCAATAAGTTTGTGATATATAGGGAACCATGTTCATTTTTATTATCTTGAGCCTCGTTGGGACATCAAAAAGAATCAATCATTGCAATATAGAAAAATGGTAAGGACTTATTAGCATAAAATATAAAATTAAACATGTTTATTTAATTTATTGTATATTCTAAATTCAATTACCTACCCAACTAAATCATAGGTATAAAGAAATATAATATATGATCCATAGTTTTGTCTCCATCCTACGATAAGTCACATATCATCTACTAAATTTAGTAAACTTATGGTCACTATGTTTGATCAAAAAGGGCCCTAATCACCTTTTTCATAACCATATTTACATCCCTACATCATATAATATGTTTGATTGATAATTTTTACATACCCACCCATTAAATCCTTATTTATTCCTAACTATGAATGAAATAATAATGAATCTCATGGGTGGAACCCTTTTGATGTCCCAATGAGGTTCCAGATAAACACAATAAATATAGTGTTGTAGTTACCTAGGACAAAAAAATATTTTTGATATATATAGTTTCTTGGGGAAATTTTGTTATTAAAAATGATTTATAAAAGAATTTTCACTCCTCTTATCACCTCTTAATGGATTTAATAAGAAGGGTGTAGCATTTATATGGTAAGAATCCTATGATAAAAACATTCAGGATCTAACAAGGGCGACTGACCTCAGTGCCTATATTGATTACATGAATGAATTATTAAATTATTTTTTAATTATAAATGAGTTTATGAATAGTAATACATTTGTCAAAAATATTAATAAATAGAAATGATTAATTTATAATGTAATCATAATGCTTTTAAATATTTAATGACTATAAATGGTATTGTTAAACATGAAATAAATAAATAATATTTCAATATAATAATTGTTAATTAATAATTTAATTGATGTATCAATTGTATTGTGTAATTTATTATGTATTTAGATAATTTAAAAATAAATCCATGAATGTAAAATTCATTAAGTCATCAAAAAATAACCATTACTCATTTTTTAATAATAATTGATTAATTCATCACCATTATATAATTCAATAATTTCATAGACACTTCTATTTATGATTAAAAGAATAAAAACACAAACAATAACAAATCAACAAAAAACCTCACCTATTTGTCAATAAATTTACCTAGACATCATTCATATAACCTTTACACACTAATAATACAATATCACCATCATCCACAATAAGTTTTCCTGCTACAACATCTTAAATAGTCCAATCCTCTCTATATCTACAAACCAAACTAGTTTTTAATTATTATCACTATAATTTTTCAGAATAGAAAATATAAAGCTAGAGAAAATTATAATTAAAATAGAAATAAGCATTCAAATTCAATAATAATAACTTTATATGATACAGTTTATCTTAGGAAAATAAAACCAAAGCATAAAAATTTTATACATTAATTCTAGATTTCTTCATTTAATTTCGTTTTTCCATCATTATAATATTAAAACATTAGAAAAATGTATATGTAGCCATATAATATAATATATTTCGGTAAAAAATAATATGGGTCATCATTATATAAACATTCATAATTCAAATATCAAGAACACTAATCAATTCCATGAAAGAATAATAGTATCCATGAATATCAATTTCAATATCCATTTATTCTTATCATCTTTATGTTGTCTAACCATTTTAATACATGATTATCATGAAAGAGCATATGAAATCGAAAAATTTAAACTTCCTCACAAAATATGGAATATTATAATACTAATAGCATGAACAAAAACATAAACATATTCTCTACTCATCATTTTACATTCAATTCCTATATTCTAGATTATTATGTTCTTAGGTTAATTCCAACAATTTACCATTTTAAAAATAAAGAATGATAACAATTAATTTATTTATAATAGTTAATATGATAATTGATTAATCTAATAACGTTAAATGAATTTTTTAATATTTATATTCATGATAGAGTTGATGAACAAATAACACGCCCCATAAAATCTCACAAAGAACCCAAAAACCTATGAAAATAATACCATCATGAAGCCCCCTAGAAACCCCAATCAATGAGCTCTAAAAATAAGGAAACAATATTTTCATGGAATCATGGGATGGGGAAAAGGATAATAGAAATAAGAACAATGGAATATAGTAGGTAAAAACATAACAGAAGTCCTTTCTAATAGAGGATTCCAAACAATCGTCCATGGTAGCATGAGGTCACCAAGAAAGGATCAATTTATCACTTAAATTTTTAGAGTTTAATGACTAAATAAAACAAATTCATTTTTTAGAAAATATAAAATAAAAAATAGAAACACAAATTCATGTAGTGATGCATAGAAACATTGAAAAATACTAGATAATATTATGAATTATGGCACAAACATCCAATTTTTTTTACTAATTTCTCATTTTCAATGACAGTTTTGGTTTATTATGGAAAATATAATCATAGTGAAATAAGAGGTATCATGTTTTAATTATCAAATACCTAGGAATAATGATATAATTATAAAATTTCTCCCTCAATCCCTATTAAACATATACATGGATTATGGAACATCCTATAAAACAAAGTTCAATGATTCCAAAAAAATAAAACTGCATTTGGGGTAGTTGCTGAGTTGATAGCACACCTCGTAAGCCTTCATGAAACTCGTGATCAAATCATAGTGGAGGGAGATTTTTGCGTACTATAACAGTAATTTATTAGGTACCATTGTAGGTATTATAGTTATATTATATCATCAAAAACAATTTATCTATTTGGGACTTAGGGCATCCGGTTTGGGCCTATGAGCCACAAGGACATCGGGCCATAGGTTGTTGGGCCAAAAAGGCCATAAATAAGCCTATGAAGATGACATAGAGTATGTACTATAAGATGCTTTAGAGGTAGTTTTGGTCAACAGAGTAGAGAAAACGTAATTTTAAGAATGATAGGGTATGTGAATCATCATCAGTACCTGGAAGAGTGTAATTATTCATGGGGAAATGTCAGCCAATCAGAAATTTGAGGTGGGGATCTAGGTTCCTTAAATGATGAAGATGTTGTGGAGGGGTGGTTTTAGTATAGTTTTGTTGATCCTTCGGGTCATGTATTGGTCATTGTGCATCTGGGCCTTTGATTCATGTACTGGTCCTTTTGCCACTGGGCTTATAGGTCATGTAAGGGTTTCTTCTCAATCTAGTTAAAAATGGCACTGTCAAAAATAAATAAATAAAAATCAAGGCCTTCAGGCTATTCATGGGTAAAATGGTAGAACCAAAGTAATTTCACCACCAGATATACATGGAGTAGCCAGATATACATGGAGTAGTTTAAATCATCATGATGTAATTTTCCTAACATAATATTAAAAAAATTCCCAAACATGTTTAAGATAAAAACAAAAACTTGAAAAATATCCATAATAATGAAAGTAGACTAACCACCCTAAAACAGAACTATTAACGACACTATCCTTCATAGCCATATTACAAAATAAAACACAATTTTATAACTAATTTTAATAACTTCTCTCTCCCATTGAGACAATAATAAAAACTCCGTGACACCTTTAACCACCAAAAACAGAAATGTAATGGTCCATAAAAGTTCAGACCATTATAGATTCTGATGTTTGATTTCACATTTTTTATGGTGTGTAAATGGAACATATATATACAAATATAATTTTTCATTCCAAATACCATTAATTAGGTTTAACATCATTATGTATCTTGGTTGATCCAATATTTTTTTCTCATTTATAATGATTTTATTCATTCATAATTACCCACTGTAAATAAAGAGAGTCTTCTAGAAGTATCCTAATGTCAAGAAAACTATTTAAGAAAATATAATATTCACCAATAGTCTTGACACAATTTAAAATTCATCTTTTACATTGGGAGTAAGGTTCCAAATAATTCTCTCAATAAACAAGTTTATGTATAGAAGGTTTTGATTTTCATATTTGACCAGAGTGTAAAATTTAAGTAGATATTCCCAAAAAATTATATGTGTGTGATAAACTGAGAATATATTATACGGTATGATATATATGACATATTGAATGAATTGAAATCAATCCAATTAAAATCATTTGCCTTGGATAAGGGATATCATAAAGGGGAAAATAAGAATTTTACCATTCATATATATATATATATATATAATCATATTTTTTTATTTATATTGAGTTTCGTGGTTGATATAATGGTAGTGGAACATTGAGATAACAAAGCTTGAATCTTCAAAACATGTGTTCTATCATTTATTCCATATACCATGATTTAATGATTAAGAGATATATTTACATAAAGTTTTAATATGCTTTTACGTTATTTTTAATTTACTCATTGAATTTTAGTAAACACACGGGGTTTAAAGATAATTATTAAATACCATTTAAATGAGGATTCTGCATGAGAATTGGTTCATCGTTCCTAAAGAAAGCTATTGGTCAACACACTCTCCTACCTAAAGCTCTCTTCATCCAAAATTACATGCAATAAATGATACTAGAATATCATGGAAGGAATTAGGGTCCTACCTAAACTATTTGGGACATTGAATATCACCTATGGAAATACATTAGAGAGAAGTGTATATTTATTATTCATTATTGTCTTCATTAAGAATATATTTAAGGAAACAATAGCAGGTACCACCATTGTAACATAAACGTTATTAATTTATATTATTAATGGTTTCATATTCAATGGATTATTGAAACTAATTTTTAGTTTCGAATGAATTATGATACATTGATTAAGTGTAAATAAATCCTTATTAGCATAACTATGGTAATAGAACAACGCCATGGTTTTTTATTCTTGAAATCAGGTTTGAAAATGAAGAAATACATATATTGTATTGATATAATTTTGTACTTCATTAAAAATTATATATGTTTTACAATGTGACTCGCTATATAGTATAGGATATCATAAGTCGTGATATTGACCCACCCTAAGATATAGGATATTGTGAGAAGCAACACTATTTTATTTGTTAAATATTTAATATATCATATATTATGATTGTGGAATCATATTTGGTGTTAGATTAAATGCATATTTGAAAAATAGTATATCATATCACCGTGAGGTTATCAGAGATATCATTAGATAGGAAACCTAGGCACTATAGGGTTACTGATACATATATTGTCAGTTAATGTTACACTAGTATTATATCAAAGGATTGAATTTCATAATACTACGTTGTTTAACATTTAATGGCATTTCAATCTATCATGGGATGTGTGCTATATATTGTAATATATGAAATATAGTGTCTGAATCATCTATAAATTCAAATTTTAAAATATTATGTAAATTGTAAAATACTATATAAATTTTTTGTTAATGTTTATTTATGTATTAAATTATATGGTATATAAATTAATTATAAATATTTGCAAATATTATTTTGGGAAATTTATTTCATTTATAGATTATATATTTTTAAATTAATATATTATAAAATATTTATATTTAATTTTTAAATGTCTATAATATATTTATAAATAACCTTCTATAATATAATTTATGAATATTAAAATATATTTGATAAAATTAAATGAAATAACATATAATTTTTATATTAAATTCATATATGAAAATTATAAGGATAATTTATAGTGTTTACAAATTAAAAAATAAGGTAAAATATTTTAAAATGTTTATATTTAATATTATGAATTATTCATAATAATTAATTTGAATAGATCAAAAGAAATGTACTTTTTTAGAAATTATTTAAATAATTTGAAAAGGAGTTTTGATAATCAATATTATCATGTTTTAAATAAATATGTGATATTTAGAATATATATATATATATAATTAAATTTTTATATTTAAATTTACATCATATATTTATATAAAATTACATGTAATTAATAAAATTACATGTTCATATTATAAATAAAAATAGTTATTTTGTATTTATTTAATGATGGACTGCCTGAATAAATTATATAATGGTTTTAATTTCATTATTTTTAAATTATTAATAAATAGTTCATTTGAAGTTTTAAAATTTTAATTATTTATTAATTTATTTTACTAACTATTATATTCATGAACATATTTTTTATCTTTTCAATGGATGTATGCTTTTGTTTGAAGAGTTAACATAATTCTATAAATTTTCATACATGTATCTAAGTAGTTACATCCTAGGTATGATAGTTTATTTAGTTTTCTTATACCTTGAATTTGTTTTATATTGGGTTATGATAATTAAAAAAAAGATTGATTTTAGTTTATACATATTTAGTGTTAGAATTATGATTGTATTTTAGTCTCTCTTCAGTAAAATATACTGGTCAAGGAGATTTTGGGGTATCTGCTAACCATTTGACAGCTTTTACGTTATTTAAAAAATTAAAGGATGGCTATTTATTTGTCCAATATTACTTTTATAGTGATTATTCACTTCATGAGATTCTAAAATGTTACATGAAATATTAACATGTAACTTATACATAATATTCATTTAGATATGCATTAATATAATTATATTCTATTTTTGGGAGAGTAACACAAGTTGTGAGTCATGTAAAGTGTTACAAATCAATATAGTTTTAACATTTTGATTTGGTGTATGGAAAAAAATTATAATTAATTGTACTAGAAGCATTCGTATATAAAGGTAATAAAATGATATGATGTGGAGATACTAAATCCTTTGTAAAAATATTGATGGATAGATTCCTTCCAAAATATACACTTTTCATGATTTCATCAATCCAATCTAGTAGTCTGTGACAAATATGGGTGACTCTAGATTATATTATGTACGGAATTTATGTACAATTGTGAACATAACTATTAGTTGCATCATTTTTATTGTTTTATTGTGTTACACTAAGTTTGAAAACACAAACAATAAGGATCCAATAGTAATAGAATTGATTTTATCTATATGATGGTTTATGGTAATGAGTTGTGTGCTCAAATATCCATGAATTATATATTATATGATTGATATCATTGTATAATTGAAATAATCATGTATTATTTACAATAATAACAAGTTTAATTTATTATGAAATTATGATCTTTTCCTTCAATTGGATATGGTGAAAATTAAAATGTTTCATTATTTTAGCGGGAGAACATTTAGTAAATTTACTTATAAAATAAATATTAAACATGATACTCATATGATAAAATTTTATGTTTAATATATAATGGAATAATTATCATCTTTTAGCATATCCTTTTGATGAATCTTGTAGAATAAAAAACATAACGGAATAATTTCTTGGACCACTACCAAAACATTAACATAGTACTTAATTAAGAAGAAATATTTTATATATTGAGGAAAACCCATCTTGAGATACTAACAATTGAAGGATATATCAAAAAGAAGAAATTAATTGGTTGTATAAAGAATTAAAGGATCCAATATATTGAAATTATGTAGAAGTTATATCTCTCTATGTGAATATACTCAATATTATCTAGTACATCAAGGCCATGGAGAGACTGGGATCACCTCTAAGACTTTATTATTACATGGAATTCGTTAAACAATCACATTCAAGAATGATTATAATAGTTCATTATGAATTTAAATTTAAATCAGTCTAAAAAAATTTACTGCATACCCTCAATATGTTAAGGATTATTGAGAAAATCTTGTGGGTTCAAGATTAAGTTTCACAATGATGGTGAAAAAATAAATTCGTATGTTTTTTCGAAATATTTAAAAAAAGAGTGGCTATAGAGATTCCATTAAAACATGTAAACCTATATATATATATATAGGTAAAGGTCATTCTTTCATTATGAAAAATTAATTCAATAGAGAAAGAATGATTCAGAATACAATAAGGGTGATAAGATACATCATGAAGAGTCCATGTCATGTATTAATGTTATATAATTATATTGATTAGTTTTAAAGGCCATATAAGACCAACTATATGTATTACATGTTTTTAAACATAAATGAAACCAAAATTGATGATGTATTTATGATTGATTCTTAATTTTTTAATTCAACTAATAAATCATGTGTTGTTATTGATAAATAATATGATTTTTTTCATACATATTTTTGTGAATGATTTAGTTCTATAAAAAGTATTGAAATAATAAATTCATATTCTAGAACAACTCCTCATACACAATGCAAAACATATAATATATGGATTTAATAGTTTAATTATTAAATAAACCCACTAAAATAAATAAGTGTTATTTCATTATGAATATTAGTATGATATTATGAAGTGGATATAGTCTCTATGAGGTTAGTGGGAATATTTTAAAAGATGAAAATTTTAAATGTTAACCGATAAAAGATTAAACAAGTATAAAAATAAAATTATTTCACATTAAAGTAAAATAATTGATGGAATAGGTTCCAAAAATTATGATGATGATGAACCAATAAATAGTTATAAGTAGACAAGATAATTTATTCACATCATAATATTTAATGTTGCAGAGTTAATGAGTTTGAATACTATGTTCAAAATTTGGTGCATGATTCATAAGCATCACTATAATTCAAAATTGATACACTTATAGATCTTACTTACTAATTTATTAGTGGGGGAATTTTACTTGATGATCACATAGATATGTGATATGAATTACATAGTCATTTATTGAGTTTATATAACCTTAAAAATGAAATAAACATAAGGATGATCTATAATTTTATCATCAATGATATGATAATACATGTGTTTATGTATGTTTAACATATTATTATTAAAATAGATTAGGAATATAAAATAGATCATATTTTACAAAATGTGTATCCATATTATAAATATTTTTAATTGGTTACATAAATTATTTAAAGTGTTATGATAATTCACCTCACAAAGTGTGTTGTTGATTTATCCCTAACCAATTTTCATCAGAGAGTATTATAATTTTTATCAGAGTGATATGTTTAGCATGAATATGACTCTTATATTGAGGTATTTAATATTCTCATAAATCACAAAATGAGTTTTATGTGTTGGATAATCCATTAAGTATACTACATGGAGTGACACAGATTATGTATTTTGTATACTAAGGGTTCATGTTACATATTAAATCCACATAACGGGTGTATTCATGATAATTACAATGTGAGCCATCAAACATGGATAACATTCTTATGAAATCCTTAAAAATTAGCTCATAATGGGTAGTTATGTATATTTTTGGTCATGTAATAGGTTAGATATTAACTAAGATTGGATTTTCCGATAGTTTTAGGTGTAAAACATATTGTCCCTCAGTTGATATAAACTAAAAAGATGTATGGTCATATATAGATAACATATATGTCATGTGATTTTCATCTTGGTTGAGTATATATTGATGTGATCAATTTCTTATTTGAATGTAATATTATGTTTTAATTGACCTCAATAGTCTATACTAATATAATCTAGAATATATTAGGAGGTATAAGTGATTAACAAGATTCATGTCCAATTTTCACTTGATGTCTTATACAAAGGGATTATATAATTAATCATTCTTGTTTTTGATGTAGTTATAGGATACATGTATAGAATAGAGTACCCATGATGGATATCACACGAGATCCATTTTTATTAGGAGTAGCAATGATTATTTTTCATAGGCTGGTATTTTCTTACTTATAGAAATTAAAAAAATCATATTTATTTTCAACTTTATAAAGGCCCATGGAGTCATAAATTATGCTTGACTAGATAGGGATTAGATTTTACAAAACATAGAGAGATAATAAGAAAAATATTGTTTATCCAAAAAAATTGGAATGACTATTCAAAAGATATTACATATGATGTGATTCATGATTAAATCTATGATATTTCCAAAACATTCATGGTACAATTTTAAATGGATTTTTTTGATAATATTATTAAATTTTTAATATGAATCAATATATGTTGAAATTACAAAAGGTATATAAGTCACTAGTACATATAGGATATTGATGTAAATATTCCTTAAATATTATGTACATGTGATACACTTATACAATATCATATGGTATTATATATATATAATATGGTATGAAATGAAATAAATCCATGGAATAGTGTATATCATGGATTGGGTATATGGTAATGGGAAATATATGATATTTCACCTCTTAAATAAAAAAATTTATATATTAAATTGTATTATATGATTCATATGTAGTTTCATTATTGATATAATGGAAATTTAAAATTAATAAATTACCATTAAAATATCATAATCAAAATTTTCTTATCATTGCTTGAATTCTGTATGACAAAACACCAAGAAGATGTATTATTTTAATGTTATAAAAGAGTTTTAATTGATATAAAATTTAGTCATCAAATATGGGTAAATGTATGGGTTTCAAGGATAATCATAAAATCCTATTTAGAGGTGGATTTTTCATGAGAATTTAGAAATAATTATTCAGGAAATTCTTTGGTCAATACTCTCTCATAGATGAATCTCTCTTCCTCTAATCATTTTTAAAAACTATGATACTAGAATATCTATGAATGTATATGGATCCTACACAAATAGTTTTTGTTATTACTTAAATCTTATCAATTAAACTCCTAAGGAATGACATATTGGAAATTTTCAATTATCATTATCAATAATATATCAAAGGAAACAATCGAATTGACATCCAGTGTATGGTATACATTCATCGTTGATATTATACATGGTTTCATGCAAAAATCAGTGCTGATCATTGTTTCAGGTCTCTAATATATTCCAAAAAATTTATTAAGATTAAATTTCTCTATATGAATCCAACATGAACCCATCTCCTCTTTCACATCCAAATTTTAATATGTAATCAATATCATCACCTTCCATTCATCTCTAGATCGATTAATGTCTTGTGCCAATTTTTTACCAAGAACTTTTATGATAATATTCTATATAGATGGTGTATAAATGAGGATAAAATCATTGTTTTGTAGAAATTCCTCAAAATACAATTGTATTTGATTAAAATATTTATGGTAATAAATATAAATCATAATATCATGATCATATTAGTTATCATATTTATCACGGAACAATTAATTTCACAAAAAATTGAGAGAACTTATGATAATAAAAAATTCATCCATAGGATGGGTAACTCTTCTTGAGTGAATTTAATTTGTGAAAACCATAGACAAAAACACATTTATTCTATTTAATAACATAACCTGATCCCATATTTTATGTATCAAAAAATATAAATATCTTTTAAAAGGTTCAATAATGATAAAAATGTAAGTTGATTGTAATACTTTTTATTGCTCCAAAAATTATTCACAGCATTCAAAACTAAATATGAACTTTACTCGATTATTGGTTAAAATGACCATAAGGGATTATAACATTGTTTGTACTGCCACAAAACTACCAATAATAAGTCACCAATCTTAAAAAAACATTGTTTCAGAAAATAAATTATTTAAAATATCCCAAGATATACGAATTTAAATCATTTCATGACAAATTGACATACCCTACTTTGAATCCACATGCTATAAAAATCTATATTTTTAGATCCTAAAATGAAACTTGGATAATTTATCAAATAAGTAGTACTACTTATGTATTGTAACCATGATATGAAAATAATTCCAATGCTCCTCCGTCAATTTTTACAAAAGAAGTATATCATCAACAAACCATTGACAAAAAATATATATCTATTAACGTTATTTTTCATTTAAATTGTTAAATAATTAAGAAATTATTTTTCAATATAGAAGGAAAAAATAATTATAAGAAATACATATATATATATTTTTTAGTATATAATCTTGGGAATATCCTAATTTTTAAATGTAATTTAATGATACCTATACCAAACATAAATTTTTTAAAACCACCCCATTCAATTTAATTGATCAATATAGTCTTTGACTCATGGTAAGGGGTACTTATTATTTCTGGTAACCTTATTTATTCCCATCGGTGATGTGATTAGATTAAAAAAAATTTAACTTATTGATCCAATGATTTGACATTAAACTCCATTAACTCTGTGATATATATACAACAATGACGTAAGAATTATAGACTTAATCCAATAATAATATCAATTAATAATTCCAAATACCTCACTCGTGGAAATCTAGATGACAAATCTATGAATACATAAAGGAAATATTTTACCAAATTTAGATGTTTATTCCTTAAATACATTTCAGGAGGTTCAATAATTATATATATTAATAAACCTAATTAAAATATGATCTAACAAATTATGTCAATATTATATGGACCTCAACTAAAAATCACCATGAATTGAATTATAAATCCATTAAAGTTTAAAAAAATTATACAGTTAGCGATAATAGTCAACATAAGGTTTGAACATGATCATATTCTCTATTCCCAAAATATGGTCGATGATATCCATTACAAGGATAAAAATATCCTATGATATTTCTATAATTGTAATCAGCTTCATAAAATATAGACATTTTAATCCCTATATATTATTTTTAGGGGGATTCACCACCACCACTATAATGTTAAAATAAGACACCTCCCATTTTTATAGTCTTTTTTGACCTAACTCCACTATCTCGGCCTCATTCACTATTCCCACATAATAAGTTAAAAAGAAAAATAATTATTTATGATTATATATTAGATCAATGACCCATTTTAAAAAAATCAAGATTTTAAATTGTTATTGATGATAATCTCTTGTAAAAATTATAATAAAATTTAAAAAAGGGTTATATATTTATTTATAATATAATTCTCCTGTTTGAGATACATAATATCCCTTATCATTTTGAATTTTATCATTTTAGGGTAATGTTATAGAGTATATTTTCTATTAAATAATTTCCCTAATATTTCCACATGTATCTTTTCATAAACTACGTCCCTTATGGAAAAGCGTGGTCAATTTGTTTTTAGATGTTTTTTGATTTTGTAGAAAATCAAATATCCCATTTATTTTCACCATTCCCTCCTATTAATCATAAGGATATATATCACTTATAAATCTATGAGGATTATGAATATTGAATACCATATCTAAATCACTAGATTGAGATTGGATATGAATAGTCACTCTTTTTAATACTTGGATAGTATAAAAAACCATCCCAACAAAATATTAATCAATATGAGAATTTACAATGAAAAATTATTCATCTCAAATACCTAAGGGTTCATTGGTTCTATTTTATCAGTAATCACACTAAATATTTCATTAGAAATAGAACACTGGCCAAACATAATATTATATATAACAAAAGACATTAAAAATCATATAAAACACCATCACAACATATAAGTCTCAATTAATAACCTTAAATAAGTTGTAAATACCTAGAAATGTATTTTTAAAATTATGTTCATACCACTTTTTTTAGTTATATTTGTTATCCATGGTTTTAAACGATTAATTACAGCATTGATTAATATATATCAAGATAAAGAAGAAGTATAATGGAAGCGTGATTAATGTATCTGAGAATATTGAAGAATTCATGGAAGATATTTGGAATTTTGTTACTTGGTATTGTGTTTAATTTTTGTAAAAACACATGTCTTAGAAGATTTATTCTAAATATATTCATAAAATTATTTCATTGTAATTATTATATATATCTAATGAGAACGTGATTTGAGTAATTTTCATCTGTGAGAGTTGGATAATGTTTTGAGTGTTACTAAATTATTATTCAAATAATGTTTAAGTGAGATCGTAGTGATTATATATAATGGAAGGAATTCATTATATAATTATATTTAAATGATAATTAGAAGGAGTTAACCTCCAAAACATTGGGTTTTCACTATATAATTTTTTTGAGGAATAATATCATCATTGTAAATTATTCTCATGCCATAAATATCTGATATCATGTTGGAACACCCCACAATATATTGTCATCATTGTGGAGATGTATAGTTTGATAGTGGAATGAAAAATTGTCAACAAGATCTCTCACCAAAGATTTAGTGAAAAGTCCAATTGGGATGATCAATCATATGTATCTATGTTATAGTGAAACATATTACACAAAAATCTAAATATGGGCGTACAAAATTAAAGAACTCCCTACCACTGTGAAGGTCCACTACCCAATTCCAAGAAATACGGATAACATTTGTTCCTAATTTTTTTAACATTGTATTGTATCTTTTATTCTATGTTTTAGTCAAAAAATGTAAGAGAACACAACTAAGTTCATGGAGCAAACCATAGAGAAGACTAGATTGAAATTTTGTGGTTTTAGAGAATTTGAGACCTCCATGATATGGAGCCATTATCACACCATATAATGTTTTAGCGGTTAAAAAATTATAATTTTTACGAATCATGATTACATGGATTCACCTAAATGGATTTTTGGATAATTCAATCATTAATAAATACAGATTTTAATTGGATGATGATGATCTACGTGGAAAAATATCAAAATAATGATTTTGAAGAAGAAATTGAATGAAAGTTTTGGTTTTAATTTTAATTTGAAATTAAAATTCAAGATATTTGTATTGGATGGATATTGTCCATGACTTATTGACATATAGAATTGTGGAGAATGACATAATAATGGTGAATATAAGTGGTCTAAATCCAAAAAACAAAACATAAATACATTTTAGTGTCCAAAAACAAATATTTTACTAAACTCATAATTGAATAAATCCTTGTGTATTAAAGATAAAAAGATCTAGTGTTGTTTTGGTACACTAAAGAAGAATAAGAATAGGTGGAATTTGATTCTATTGTAATGGAGAAAAAAATGAATTTCCTTTTTTCATCACAATTTTCATAAAAAATTAGAGGATATCATTACATGATTTTTTACGTGAAATAATAAGTGGATAAAGATCTAGATAGTGAATACACAACAATATATAATTAGAATTTGTATCATAAAATATTATTTTTATAAAAAATATAAATAATTATTACGTTTTTGATGCACCTATTTATGTGAAATTCCAAAAAATAGTCTGAATGTGTGAAAACATGAGTCCCAAGGTTATAATATTATCATTTTATCTCATTTTAGGATTCATTTTGATTGTGTTATTTTTGTTAAATCTAGTTCACACAATGAATAATAAATCTCATATTAAGTGGAGATAATTGTAAATTTACATTTTACATGTCTGCATGTGTGTTTTGAGTTATGAAACAAGAAAGAAATATGGAATCTATGATCAAGAGTTATTTTTTCACCTTATCATGTGATACAAGTAAATTAAATTTTGATACAAGTCATTTTGTTTAATTGGGACATGAATTACAATAGTGACTCACCTCCCAATCAGTGAGGTTCATATTATCATCTTCTTTTTGAATTGTTATCCAAGGGAATTCATAAAATCTATTGGATTCATTATTTGGGAATTGTTTTGTTTAAATATTTTATGTTTTATTACTAAAATTATAATGAAGTGTGATCTGAGAAAAATTATTTCTATTTCAGAATCGAAATCAATTTTCTTAAAAAAATTATTGAATAGTACAAAGATATAGATGATGAAGATAAATAATATGTCACTATTTTCAAAGGATAATGAAGTTTCAAGTGCTCCAAAAAAATGATGAAGGATCAGGAATGTATGTAGAAGAACTTGTATATTTATGTACCATAATTGGTATATAAAATACAACCAACTTAGTAGGATCAAGGGATTCAAGTGATCATATGTTATATAAATATTTTTGTTAAAATTATCCAAAATAGTAATAATCAACTGGGTGTAATCATATATTAAAATATTAATATATTGATTAAATAAAATTATATAATACATGGATTACTCAATGAATTATATTCAATTATTTTGTGGGATTTCTGAATGTTGTAAAGAATCAATCACTCAGCTTTAAGGTGATACATATAAATTAGATAAGTCATTGATATAATTTGAACTTATATTCATTATTCTCTCAAAACAAGTTGTTATCAAATACTATGAGTATGATGAGATTTTGTTAAGATGTTCCAAATTTGAAGAAACTTGGCTTTTCTCAATCCATGATATAGATGATTCCACTAAATAATTTATGGATAAGATCCACGAATTGGAATAAAATATTAAAAATGACATTTATTTCAATCATATATATTTGGATATTAAATCCAAGAGAATCAAGGGTAATGTGTCACTATAATAAGAGAAGGGTGTAATGTATAAATATGATGTTGATATGAAAATAAAGTGTTATGGAGAGATATTTTAATTGATCTAATATTTAAATAACTCACGCAATAAAAAGGTACTTCTGTGGATATTAAACTAGTTAGTCATGAAATGATAGATATTGGGACATCATAATTAAAAGAAGTAAGATATTTTTATAAAAAAATATTTAATGGAGTATAATGATATCAAAAAGTCCTAAATTATTCGATAATAAGACAAAGAAATCATTTGATAGTCTTTATCAAGTAGTATCAAAGAAGGAGGTACCATCCGTATCTTCATTTCACGATTATACTAAATCATTTTTCATGAATAAAATTGGATTAAATGAATAATATTTAATATTATGAATGAATAATTTGATGATAATATTACAAATATGTATGTTGTGGATATAATAGTATGAGTGAGTTCTAATTTCCCAATAAAACCCCATTAGTTGGTTAATAAGATTCCAAAACATCTTGGTCAACAATATATAAATTTCATATAGAATACATGATATAAGTTAATATCTATTATTTATTGTAAATGATGGTAGTACAATCGATTTGGGTATTGTAAAATTGATTATTAGTATATTCCATTAAATTGAAAAGAATAAAATTAATCTCATTTCTGGTGGTAAATATGAGAATGATGAAACAACAACAATTTTAGAAGAAAAAAATGTGTGGTTCTGACAGATTTATCATTCATGGAGATTTATGTTGTAATTAATGTGGTAATGGTTATAAAAATGATACATTACCAACTCAAAATGTATCAAATGAAATTAAGTATAGAATAAAAAATAAAAATTATGGATAAAAAACATTGGGATGAATGTAAGAGAATACTAAAAATAATAATTATACCATGAAGTTTAAGAATATAGGTGAATGATCCATAGAAAACAATCTATTTATATATCAGATTCAAAATAGATTCATTAAGATTATCTAGAGGTGTGAATCACCTAAAAATAAATTTCTGAGTAATATAACTCATGTTTTGTCATGCGGATACCCCAATATGGACATTAGTTTTCCAAATTATATTTTATTAATATGGATAGAAGATTTGTAAATAGATAATAAGATATAGGAAGTGTAATAATAATCAACAGATGAACGTAAATTTGGGATCCACATGATGAATTTTAATTTCATGAGTTGTTAGCAAAAAATTACAACTCATATGGTAGATATATTATTTGTGTGAGATAAAATATTATTGGAAGCAATACAAAAGAATTAACATATTCTTAGTGTAATAAGAATACTTGAATTTAATTCTAACTACATTGATAAATAAAATTCGGATATATCACACACGGAGGAAGAGTGTTTTAATATATCTGTTCTCCCAATGTCTAAGTCACATCCTATAATAAAACGTAGAATTGTGAATAATGTAGAAACATGGTTGGGATAAATCTCTCAACCTTGTTGTTCATGTTGTATTATGGGAATAGAAACATTATCCACCTAACATTGGTGTATTTATTTCTCACATATAATGTAAGGAATTAATGTTTTATCATGTAAATGGATTGAAAACATAAAAAAGTTAAAAAAATTTCAATTATATACACAAAAGTTGATGAAATTATAATCTAATAATTATTTATCATATAATATTCCAATTTTAATATGTTTTTAAATCGTCATTGATGAAGTTAAATAATGCTTTTTCATCCCCATATAATAAAAAGATGAATAAACCATTATATATTGATCCCAAATGTTGATATTATAAATAGAATACAATGAAATAAAAATCCTTGGTGAAGATATGGAAGTTGTGAAGTCGAGAAAACTATAAATAAGAATTCCATTTTGGTGTAATCTCATTATGGAAATACCATAACAAATCTATTGAAGATATTTAAAATTTTGAATATTATTATATGTGTCTCCTTGACAAAGGGACAAATAAAGAATGATTACAAATTTTTTATAAATAATATTTCAAGAAAACCGGAATATTCTGCATGTTTTATGATGATAATTTCATTAAAGAAGAATATATTCTATATCTATGATACTTTATAATAGAAATAATATTATAACATAATGGGTTAGAAATTTAATTTTATCAATGATATAAAAGTGTCAATTTGTATAAGTGTCAAGGTTTTTGTATCCAGTCAATTGTAATTGGATGTTTTTAAACTATATTTTGAAATGAGTTCAAGGAAATATTGTTGATATTGAAGAGAAATTAGAATATCAATTGATTTATATCAAATGAATGATCATAATTTAGATTTAATGGTCATTGAAGAAAATTTTATCTGTTTTCTCATTTAATTTGGTATCATTTGAATTTATAAGGGAAAACTTATTTTCCTAAATCGGACCACTTTGTTTTCTAATCGTTAAATTTCTCAAATTATATTATAGTGGAAGGGTTCAATGTATGATTGTATATCATATTCAAAGAAATTTTATTTCTTATAAATATTTAATAGTAATATTACACGCATGGTAGGAAAAAAGGGTTGAATGGTTTGATTTTGGTGGGTTTCATGTCTGTAAAAGTGTCACAATGTTTTTACCATTTATGTTTATCTTCCATTGAAATTAACAGTGTTTCTCACATACATGAATGGGTAAGGACCAAATTTATAATGGTGGGTGTTCAATTGTATTATTAGACCCAATGTAACTTAGGAACTCACATTGGAATAGAGGAGAGGTGGTTGGGACCATCACACCCTTTGGTGTTGAAATTTTTTTCTACTTTTGGACTCTCCTATAGTATTATAATATGTTCCCAAATCCCTTTATAATCACTATATGAGACCATTTACCCTTAAAATTTGATCACATGTTGAATCTTTTCATGTGTTATTGTGTGTCCATTAATTAGTCCATCATTATGTATCTAATATTCTACATCATTTTCCCAGTAATGGGTAGCTACATATATTTTTATGACATTTAACTAGGAAATATGAAGTGTACTACCATCTATTTAGATTATTAATACTCTAAGGATGGGATTTAATATTTATATGGAGTCCTACATATCTTTTTTTTATTATGATTTAAACCCCATGTAGTTTTTTCAACCCATGTAGTTTAGCATCACGAGGAAAGTACATATATGTGGAATAATTGGCGTTATGTATTGATCTTGAGCCTTATGAAGGAATACTTCATATCCGAGTTATTGTAGGAATAAAATTCATCATTGTTCTATCATGCTGTTGGGACATACCCTAAGGTATATTCTCTTCTTAATCCTTATATGAGACTAGTTACCCTAAAAAAATTATCAAGTGCTGAATTCATTCACATGTGAAGGGGATCCATTAATAATTACATATTTATGTATCTAATGTTATACATAATTTTCCCATTAATGGGTAGATATATGTATTTTTATGATATATAACCATGAACTCTATAGTTTACAACTATCTGGGGTGATGATAAACATTTCAAGGATGGGATTAATCCTTTATGAGGCATACCACATATCCTATTTTTAACCGGAATCAAAACCCATATAGTTTTTTGGACACATGGAGTTTCACATACTATAGAAAGGATATACCTAAGGTAACTCAAGCATCAGTTATTAACCTCGAGCCTCCGAAAGGCATCTTATGTATCCTAGTAATGTTAGGAATCAGATTCATCATAGTTCTATCATGCCCATCGTACATACTCTAAGGTGGATTCCCTTATATTTGGATATTCATATCATTTATCTGAATGGGTATTACACACCAAGGATTCCTTGGATGGTAGTGGTTCATGATGTAATTGATAAGACCATTGAAAATCACTCACCCTACGTGATCCAAGATTGAAGTGAGAAATAAGGGGTAGTATGTAACCAGTCTCACCACATTTGGATGTGGTACATATGAATTAGGTTCTCCCTAATAGGGTAATTGGTATATTTCTCAATAAATATGAAGGAATCATATTTATCCTAGTTTTGTAAGGAATTAGAGTTCTTGTAGTTCAGTTGGCTTCTCAGTCTATTGATTGGTGGGGAAGAATGATTATCCCATAGGAGATAAAGGAACTCTATGGTTACAATTTTAGAGATTAGATGGGACTTAAACTGAGTTAGATTACCTTATACAATGGATAAAATAATATCCTGCTATTGATTTGGGATTACACTATAAGGTTTCCCAAGATGGCGTTGATTCATGAAATGAAAAATATAATCATTGACAATCTGAAATCCCATCTGATCCATTCATGATGTGAGAAACAAGGGATACAAAGTAATCAGTCTAGCCAAATATGGATGTGGGAAGCACACATCTCATTAGTCAGAGGACCACCCTTGAACAAATATGGAACTATATCCACAAACTATACCCTATTAAGTTCCCAAGTAGTAACATAGAAAGCACCAAAAACCCTATCGTGAATAGGAGCAATTTTCGGGTTCAGACTGAGAATAGCCTCTTTTATCTCTATTTTCACCACCAAATACAGAAATTTTATTAACTCAGGTGGCCCTATTGGATGTTTGATATGTAGATCAGTCCTTAGGTAGGAATCATATGTATCATGGTTATAAAAAAAATCAGTTTCATCATAGTTTATTTTCCTTCACAATCTGTTGGTGGTTGAGGTTGAATGATAATCACGAGGGAGATATTGGGTCTAATTGGTTAGAATTTCAAATACATAATGGTACATACACTATGGTAAATGCTAATATGATCACGGACCATATGAAGGAATCCTATGTATCTTGGTTATATAATGAATAAAAGTTTTCATAGTTCATTTGAGGTATTCCCAAATATATCCATTGAACATGGTTATCATGACCCAAGACATCTTCTTTATATGTCTTCATTTCCTTATTAACATATTCTGATTGGATTTAATAAATATTTGAGGATGTGTGGGCATTTTCGGGTTTCATTGAGTACATGTCCAAATGCAATCACTTGATCCATTTTACTTTTCTGAACAAATTCTCATAATATGAATGGAATGTCTAGACTATATAACATGGTCAAGGATCACATATTCAGAGGTTGTTTCATGATCTGGATGGCCTGTTCAAATGACATTTCTTGATCATGGAAGACATGTCTTCAGGACTTTACATCACTTGGCTGACAAATCTGGAGGACATCACAGGACCTGGCTAACATGTTGTTAGGTTGATGCATGATCTGACTAGCTTATTTGGTGGACATCACATTATCAAAGATGATTTTTTTGAAGGAATCACTTGACCTGGAAAACATGTTTGGTGGGTGTCTCATTACATGTATGACATGTGAAGAGGGTGTTGCATGATATGGATGGCTTTTCTAGGGGACATCATGAGACGAGGTTGACAAGTCCCGATTCAACTGCATAACATGGGAAACATGTCTGGAGGAAACCAAAAGATTGGTATTTTAATCCTAGAGGACTTCTCACTACATGGTTTTCATACCATAAGGGTTCCATACATCTTTCCTGACATTTGTTCAGGAAGTCACATGATCCAAAATAAATGTTGATTGACTGTCACATGACTTAGGTGATTGTCCCGATATTTTTGTAAGATCTGGAAATGTCATGTGAAGTGCATGAGGATCAGTGTATCCATATTTTTGTAAGTCTATGTTTTTTATCCTTTAAGTTATATTTTATTTCAAGGGTGGCTTATGGTTTATACAATTTTATCTTATTTTAGGATTCTTATAACCCTGTCAACTTACG
The DNA here is from genome assembly GCA_963277665.1 of Viscum album. Classification (NCBI taxonomy): domain Eukaryota; kingdom Viridiplantae; phylum Streptophyta; class Magnoliopsida; order Santalales; family Viscaceae; genus Viscum; species Viscum album. Next base: position 1,668,980,620 of record OY728137.1, read on the forward strand.
AGACATCTTTCACATGATTTTTATAAAACACCATAAGTCCTACACATGATATATAGAGTGATCAATTGGATAATTTATTCATGTCACATGATCTCTTAGATAATTCTTTGGATTTTACCTGGTAGAAGTCCTTTGTGATTACATGACTGGCCCCTCTAATAATGATTCTCCTTCTCTCTTGATTAGTAGTCTTCCATGGTCTCTCGTCCATCATGTGTGTATATTTTTGTGCTAATGGAGGAATTTATAGGCCTTTTAAACATGATTATCCACCTCCTTGTGTAGATCATATCTCACTCAAATGATCAGAAGTTAATGGAGGGATTTTGGTGTCACTCACTTCCCATGATCTTTTCATGGGTCATCCTTGGTGCCACCTAATTATAGAGACTGTGATAATGTTCCTACATTCCTATGTTTATTGGACCTCGAATGATCAAATTGATTTCACCTGACCTTATTGACATTTCAAAGGGATTTCATATGGTTAGGAAAACATATCTAGATGTATTTAGGAGATGATGCTGCATTTAGTAAATATTTTAATTGATCTAAGATGACATTCTTGGTGTCCTTCATGAGACAAAGGTGAAATGTCAAGGGGGCCTTCATGAGATCAGGGTAACATATCTAAGGTACCTCATTAGATCTTGATGGCTTATCGGCGGGGATCATATGATCAATGGTGACTGCTCGGGTAAAATGGTCCCTTTCATATGAAAGCTATCATATCTAACCTTCACAATAAGATTTCAAATTTTTCCTTTTTATTTCCTTATTTATGGTACAAGGACAAGAGATATTTTCCTGTAATAAAAGTGTTGTAAAAAAATCATTCTCCTTGTCTATGATGCATCACAAAATCAGTGATGAATCTCATATTGTTGAACAAGAATTAGCATGTTAAACTATTATTCTTGTCTATCGAGCCATATGGGAAACACACAATTGAATGTGCATGTCTAGGACCCTTCTCATGATGAAGGTGAAATGCCACCATTCTCTTTCGTGGTAAGGTGGATATGTCGCTAGGGACATTGTGAGGTTTTACAGACCGTATGAGCACATAAAATGAATTTAATCATAACTCTCCATCACATGTGTCCAATTAATTTCCCCTACATTGTTTTATAATGGGGTTATCAATGATTTCTAGGCATCTTCAAATTGATAAGTCACATGATCTGAAGATCATGTTTGGAGGCCTCTAAATGATCACCAATGCTTGTGTGGGTGCCTTCACAAGAATATGGAGGCTTTTCAAAGGGGACTCCTGTGATCAATAGTAGGTCATGAGCTACACCCAATCTGCTCGCATGACCTTAAAAGCGTCCTCTGATCATGTTTACTTCTAAATTTTATGTGATCCACGAGATTCAGAAGCATTATCATCCTTTGTTTTGTGGAGAAAATAATACCCATCCTTTGGGTATTTCTTCTCTTGTAGTTTTTTATGTTCATTTTGAAAGATTTAACAAATGGCCCTTTTCAAGACAAATGTTACTAAGGTAAAGATATCTATTCTAAGGAAATAAATTTCAACCTGTGACTTTGGGGCAACAACAAATCGGTGTCATGGGCGATATTTATCCTTTTGGGTGACTGTTTGTATTTTGTGGAGTGCTCTATAAATAGGGGTGATGGAGTGGATCATTCCACCAAAATAAATGATTATTTATAAATCATTTAATTTTCATACAATGCATGATCCCTATGTAAAACCTCATGGAAATATACTATTCTCAGGACCTCTTCGATAGTATTCATCTTACGATCTATTTCTTATGATTATTTTGTTTATTAATGTTCACGTGATTTTGCCACCTACTCATGCCACTCGATGTATTTTTTCTAAAACTTTGTCAATCCAACCAAAATATTATTCTCAATAATTTATTGGAAATCAATATATATCCTCATTTGTTTGATATCTCACAGTTTTTTCAATATCTGTTGGTTTGATCACATGATCTCTTGACCATGACACAGTTCACATGAATAGGTAACGGTCTCATGATTGTGTGTTTGATGACTAGTAGAACAGTGAAGAGATGTCCCATGGATTATAAAGTTCCTGAGATATCCATGATTCATGTTGTTTGGAGACTTTTATTAAGTCATGCAGTCATAAACCCCATCTTGGTTTATGTGATTCATCTGATTCTGTCAGATTCAGGTATCTCTTTGATGGATTTTTTGATTTTCTGATATGTGTTCATTTTATTGGTGAGTATGTCTTCCAATTAACATCATTATTCATATAATTATACTAAGAAAGTGTCCAAAAAAGTAGTGGATTTCCATAAAACTATTATTTCTATCACGGATTTTCATTTTCATTATAATGTTGAATCAGCATAAAAAATTCTAATGAATCTAATAAGAGTAAATCATAATGAATTTCCTCTTTCATACATCCTACCTCTCTATTGGTTTGGAATTACCAATTAAACTCCCATCCTTTCAAAACAGTCACCAATCATTACTCCCACTGGAATTTTGGAAACCCATAATACATTTTAGGTGAACATATATCATATGTAATATTTTATTGGTGAGTAGAGATGCATAGATAAGTATTTGATTAAATTTATTCCCAAAATGTTGATAGGAACCATCATGAACCTGATTCAGACATCAATAAGTATCACTTGATAATTTGGAAGTATTCCCTAAATCATAGGTTTGAGTTGTTCCCCTACAGTTAATTTATATTAGGGGGAGTTTTATAATAGATTTGGGTTGGAGCTTCTAGGTGTAGTATGTTGATTTTGAATTTTCTATGAAACTAAAACAAATTGGGGTGTATGTGTCCATATTCATATTGAAAACCTTTTCATAATGTAACTAGAGCTTGATGATGGATTTTTTAGTCTCTTCAGTCTATATATGAATGAATTACACCTAATTCAATGCGAGGTGGGTATTAGATGTTGAATAAGATTATACTAAATATAAACAAGATGGGGTAAATTGTGACATTTCATAAATCGTCGCGAGATCATGTTCTGACGTTTATCTTTAATCAGATGAATTAATAAAACAGATATTTAAATAGATAAGGCATAAGATATATAGTGGTTCAGGGAACAGAATACCCCTAGTCCACTCCACCGAAACTATACTCCACGAGGTTGGTGATTTTCACAATCTGGTCCTCGTTTCCCCAGACCGTTTCACGGCAGAGTACAGCTAGTTGAATCCTTTACAATCCAAGGCCAAAAAACCCTTCTATTTCACTCACAGAACCTACACATCTTATTATGAGAAGCAAGTCACTCAAGAATAGAAAATAATGTTTTTTGTAATTTAGAAAATACTTTCCAGTTTTTATTCACAATTGCAACAGAATGTGATTGACAGTAGATGGATCTCCTCCTTCGGAAATTATTATTTTCAAATAAGAGTTGTTTTATGTTGATAATTTTTAGTATATATAGAAATATATTTCACAACATCAGTAGTAGAGGATTCACATATGATCATTGATGTATAATGAGTGAATCTTCTATAGTGATTCTTCTTCATCAATAAACAGAGCATTTCCATTATTGTTAATCAGAAGATCTATGTTTTTGATAGTCTTTGTTTTTAATCCTATATTATTAATGATCTACTGATTCAGTTTAAAAAACCCATATTTTTTTGTGAAATAAAATATCACATCTATATAATAACATCAATCACATATCCTATAAATTTAGATCCACAAAAGTTTCCTTATTACTCATGATATTCAAACATTTGAATTTATAGAGAAGTTGTAACATCCCTTGAAATTCAAAAATAAAATATCCATTTGATTCTATGCTTAAAATGCTCTGAACTCTTCAAATACGCGTTTAAAAATTTGCTTTTAATCCGGCTTGAAATCAGCCTAATAAACATCTTGGTGAATGTTGAATAATAATATCGAATTTTCTCTAATTCCAAATGTAAGGTTGAGATGTACAATATTCATCCTCTGAACATAACGTAGATAATAAACATAAGATTGATTATGTAGCCTTAAAATTTAAGGTTTTAAACGTATGGATGATCATAAACATAGGGTTGGAAACGTATGGTTGATCCCAAACGTTGAGTTGACCATCCATACTTTTTTCTCTTAAATAATGAAACATATTATAAAAGATCCATACATTTATAATCATTCAAACGAAAGGTACATGATCCATAATTCTCTAATAATGTATGGTTGTTTAAAAAAGTAATCATAATGAACCATACTTTGGAGAAACAAATGTAACGTTTAAAACATACATACGGTTCTTCTTCCTCACTTTTTCAATAACCCAAACACAGGGTTCCTTCCAAACGTAGGGTTCCTCTTCCATAATTTTATGATAACTCATAAATTATACACATTATTTCCTCCCTATGCTGTGTTTCTCCACGTATGGTATGAATAGTGTTTTGAGAACACGCGTAAGTAGATCCTGAATATGTAGAACATGAACAATGTTTCCATATCACGCAAAAGAGAATACTTTAATAATTAAACATTGTTGTTGAATATCTTAAATATTTTGTCCACAAATAACAATATAATGAATAATAAATTCCAACAATATACATAACAAATAAATTCATTAGAAAATAATTAAGGGTATTTCTGAGCATCGAAATTATCATAAAGAGATAGAGTATTATTCTCAACAAACTCCCCCTTTAAATAAAAACATTATGTATTTTTAAAAACAAAACATTCTCAACAATCTCCCCCTTTTCGATGATCACATAACCCATAAAATAACCAATTAAATTAACATGCAAAATTAATTACATATAGTTTTGAATTTTGCAAAGATAAATACAATATTTGATTTAACATAAATTGTCCCTCTAATTTCTCCCACAATAAAGTGTAAAAAAATTAAAGTATATAATATGAAACAAATAAAATAAAATGATGTGTTTCTCCAAATTTCTCCCCCTTTTTTTGATATCAAAAATAATTATACAATATGGAATAAGAGACATTTAATGTAGCATAGAACTTAAGTAAATACTATATTATTAACTGTTTGTTTATAATTAAATCTGGATTGCTAGCATATCGAATCTTGGACTGTAAAACAAATAATAACAATAAAAAATGAAACCAATTTTTCATTTAAATAATGAAATAGGTACAGCTATGATGAACAAATGAATCAAGGTTTGGTAAGGGTATGAGATAAGGTTTATCTCCTCTGAACAACGAACTTGATTTCTGTCAACTGCTCCCTTAGCCTTTTCATCATTCCATCTCCCAGTTTGATAATAAGTTCTCAATTCTCATAAGTCATATAAATATCTTCGATCGGGTTTACTCTGAAAAAATCATGAAGTTTATCTTCCTTTTCCATAAACAAGGACATACCATTTGTGAACTGAGTCAGCACATTTCTAATATTTGGTTCACCTGAGTTAAACATATCATCTAAAAATTTCTGATTATCTAACAAGGCTGCTAAAGGATCACTGTTACATTGAATTTCTTGCAATTTTACACTAATAATGCTCAATGGAAGCTATGATATCTTGAATCATTCCGATTAAATTAGGGGATGTGCCTGATCCACTAGCGACACTAGTCTAGAAAATGAAAATTGTGTCTGCCGAAATTCTTTAAACTCTAACAGATCTATCATCTTTACCATTTCAGATTTCAGTTGAATAACTCTGTCAACATCTCTTGCTTAACATTTTCAACTTCCTGTCTTGAAACTGTACTTCTCTTAAGTATCTAAAATTTCAACTATTCTATTTCTAAGTCTCTCCTCAGAGTAAGATTTTCAGAATCCAAAATAGAAAACTTTCAGTACAGATCCTCTACTTCCTTATTCACTGAATTAGAGGAACCATGTTCTTGATTCTCATTCTCATATTCAATGTGATGCAGCAGTACTAATGGAAACAAATCTCCATCGAATTATTCTATTTCATTCTCCGGAGCTGGTTGATCTACATATTTTTCCTCATAGTCATTTCTAGACTCTTCCATAGAAAAAATCCTCATGAATTACTTAATTTTTAAGTTCAGAATCATTCTCATCACAAACATCAGTAATCTGTTATTCCATTGGATTTTCTAAAATAATATTTGCTCTATTTTTTTGATTAGTGGCCACTTTCTCACTAGGTTCTACCTCCTTTTCCTGTTGAATTGTAACATTAGTGTCAGCTACAACATGAGGTTCAATTTCAGTTTGCACTTTTGGAGCCACTGTAATTTGATCAGTATCCTCTTCCTATGGCTTCTCAACAGCTTTTTCACTAACAAAATTGTAAGTGAGTAAATCTTTTTTTGTCATTACAGGGGAAACAATTTAATCATTAATAGTTCATTTTCATTGAGTCTGAAGTCTCTTTTGACATCTTTCTTATTTAGTGTCATCAGTTTCAAATCATATTCTTCGTACAGTACTGCTTACTCTCATTTTACCATGTCCCTCTTTGGACTTAGCAAACTGATCTTGAGAACTCTCTTCTTCTTCCTCAGCTCCTACTAGAAAATGTTTCCCTTTTAATGTGCTCCAAAATAGAAAATTTTTCTCAGGGTCCCAGCACAAAATGTGTTACTGTGATGACATTTAACTTTGGCTTTCACTAGCCTCACCATATCATTTTTGAACAAAATTTTCGAGATTAATCTACCAAATGGATAAAAATTCATCCAAGAATTACTTTGATAGCAGTAATGAAGATATTATATCATGTACCTAGGAACGTAGTGCCTTATATAAAAAATTAAAAGATACATTATATAAATATCTGGATACAATATTTTCTCCAACTCATACTTCCTTAGTGAAATCAATGTTCGAACAAATTTTACTGGATTCTTCTGATATGGATCCAGGTTCTTTATGAATATCTTATTTATATGAGTACAAAAAAAAAGACATTATATCATCAGACATATGCACAGAATCTCCTATATTTTTCAAATAAAATGAAAAAATTCCTTATGAGGGTAGTTCAAAATTTGACCAATCTTCACAGAGGATATCGAGATATCCCGATCGGCTATCTTAGTGACCATAGTATTGTCATTGTCTCCAAGACTATATTATACAAACATAAAGAAATATCATTGGTATAATTCATAACAAAACCCAGACATTCTCACAATTGAAGGGATTCTCTTGATTTTGAAAACCTAGATCGTATTTCAATAGAAGATTCATATGATAAAGCCAGTATAGGTCGATGACATTTCCTTGCAAAATTTTTCATCCTTTAGAGTGTTGTTTCATGAAGGTGCTAGTCTCAGCCTCATCGGTTCTCTTGGTTTTTTCAATTTCTGTGAGAAATCTCTTAAGGTTCAAAAGATGAATATGTTTTTGATGTTTTAGGTTTGAATGGACAAAGAGTGGTAAAGCACCGCGAGTTAGAAATAGTTTTTGGTAGAAATAAAATGATTCAGAATTCAAAAGGTTTCTAACATCCTTGATTCTTGTGTGATCAATAATTATTACATAGGATTTAAAAATGAATACAATTGAATGCGTTGGGAAAAAAATTATTGTTTTTGAAAGAAAAATAAATAATTTTAAAATATTATTAAGATGATGAAACATCATAATAAATTAAACCTCTTTTTAAAATTAAATAAACCTAGATCCCCATTAATAAAATCAAACCTTGTAGTGGGAAGTGGTTTAGTAAAAATATCATCTAATTGAATTTCAGTACATATATATTTCAAATATGTATCGTTTTTAAGATCATTATCTATTAGAAAATGATGGCTGATATCAATATGCTTAGTCCTAGAATGATTAATATGATTTTCTGAAATATTAATTGCACTAGTATTATCACATAAAATAGGCATATTAATGAAATTTAGTCCAAATTCCATAAGAGTGTTTTTCATCCAAAACACTTGTGCACATCAACTACCAGCAGTAACATATTCTGCCTCAACTGTTGACTGGGAAACTAAATCTTTTTTCTTTCTTGACCATGACACTAAGTATTTCCCTAAAAAGTGAAAAGTTCATAAAGTGATTTTTCTATCAAATCTACAACTTCCAAAGTTAGCATATGAATATGAAATTAAATTAAAATAAAACTTTTTGGGATAAAGAAGAGATTGAATAACAGTTCCTTTTAAATATCTAAAAATTCTTTTTAAATAAGTTAAATGGGATTCTTTATGATTTCATTAAATTCATTCCCAATGTTCTTTTGAATACATTATATATGGACTACTAGTAGTAAGATATAATAAACTACCAATCATATCACTATATAACCTTTTGTCAACTGATTTTCCAGTTTCATCCAAATCAAGTCTTATATTAGTACATATAATTGTTGTATATATATTACTGTTACCAAGTCCAAATTTCTTCAGTAAATCATTAATGTATTTTCTTTGATTTAAAAAATTGCCAAAATATTTTGGATAATTTTGAAGTCCTAAAAAGAAATTTAATTCTCCCATCATATTCATTTCTAATTCTTTTTGCATTATATTTGAAAACTAATGACAAAGGGATTTATTAGTTAATCCAATAATTACATCATCGAAATTTATTTAAACCAATAAAATATTTGAATTTACAGTTTTCTTAAAATGTGTTGGATCTACCATTCCAAATGTGAAATTATTTTTCAATAGAAAATAACATAATATTTCATACCAAGCTCTAGGTGACTGGTTAAGTACATAAAGATATTTAGTAATTTTAAAAATAGAATTTTTTTTTAATTTTCAAAACCACGAGGTTTCTCTACAAAAACTGCCACCACTAAATTACCATTTAAAAAGGAAGACATAATATCCATTTGAAAAAAATTTAATGTTCACATGATATCCATAAGATAAAAGGATTATAATGGCTTCTTATCTATCTACAGGTGCAATGGTCTCATCATAATCTATAGCTTCTTCCTCATTATATACTTTAGTTTCAAGTCTTTCTTTATTTCTGGTTATTATTCCTTGATCATCTTGTTTATTTCTAAAGAACCATTTGGATCCTATTACTGGATAATTATGTGGTCTTTCAACTAATTCCCAGACTTCATTTCTTTAGAATTGGTTTAATTCTTCTTTCATTGCTATGATCCATATTTCATCATCTAAATCTTCTTCTATAAACATGGGTTCTAATTGGGATATAATGGTAGAGATTTATATAATATTTACTATATTTCTTCTAGTTATTATTATTGTGCCTATGTCACCTATTACAGTTTTTAATGGGTGATTATTTAGGGTTCTAGTCTGTCTATATAGTATACTTATATATTCTTTAATATCATGATCATATGAACTGGAATAAATTTCAATTATATCTTTTTCAATATCATTTTCTATGTTCTCAAGTCTCATGTTATCATTAGAGTTAGATTCATCCATTTGATCTTTCCTTTTCTCAAAGGGATCAGATTCATCAAATTTCACATGAACTGATTCTTCAACATTCCTTGACTTTTTATTAAAAACTCTATAATCTTTGTAGGTATCAGAATATCCTAATAAAATGCATTCATCAGATTTTGGATCAAAAATACCATGATGTTCATTGGTGTTTAAGGTGTAAACCTTTCATCAAAAAACATTAAAGTAATTTACTTTTGGGTTTTTGTTATTGTAGAGATCATAGGGAGTCTTTTTTAGAATTGATCTAATTTAAACTCCATTCATTATATAGCATGATGTGCTTAAATCCTCTCCTCAAAAAAGGTAGGATGATTGTATTCATTTAGCATAGTCCTAGAATTTTCCTAAATAGTCCAATTTATTATTTCAACAATTCCATTTTTTGAGGCGTTCATGGTGTAGAGAAGGTCTGTTTAATACCCATATTTGAGAAAAAGGAGTTAAATTCCAGATTCTAAAATTCTCCATCATGATCACTTCTTAGTGAAATTATTCTAAAAACTTTTTCATTTTGAACATATTTACAAAAACTTTCAAATATATTAAAAGCATCATTTTTAATTTTTAAAAATAATATCAATGTAAATATATAATATTCGTCAACTAAAACATATACATATAATTTACCTACCAAGAATAATACTCTTGAAGGTCCAATCAAATACATATGGATATGTTCTAGAGGTTTAGATGTAGCAATTTTGTCAATAAATTTTAAGGATGAGTTGTGTTACTTTCCATGTTGACATGCATCACAGAATCTGTCACATTCAAATCTGAGACTAGGAAAATAAAATACTAATTGTATATTTGATAATTTATGTAATAAATATACATTACAATGTCCATGTCTTCTATGCCACATTGAGTGGTCATTTATTTTAGTCGTTAGGCAGTTTACTTATTGTTTACACAATTAATTTAAATCTAGGGTATAAACATTGTCAGTTCTAAGTGCTCTAAATTTATGGAGTTTATCATTGAAAAAGGAACAACAATTGTTAGAAAAATCAACAGCATAACCATCATCACATATTTGATATATTGTTAACAGATCGTTTTCAATATTTTTACATAAAGTACTTTGTTGATTGAGATAGATTATAGATCTCCAACTGCTCTAACACCAATGATTTTCTCGTTGGAATTTTTACCAAAAGTGATAAGTCCACCATATTTTTAAGTGAATGTATTGAAATTAAATGAGTTTCCACTAATATTCCATGATCATCCACTCTCTATATACTATATATCAATTTTTATTTTGCAACCTTATCCTGCAAAGGAAATATCACAATTTTCTTTCGTACCCATAATTTGTTGGGTCCAGGTGTGTTAGCAAGAAAAGATCTCGGAATCCTGAATTGATTTGATTTTCTAATTACATAATAGTCAAATAAATTATTTTTTAATAAATCATTTTTAATACAACATATCTGGGGTTGTCTAAAGAAACATTTTTTTGAAATATGTCCCATTTTCAACAATAATAACAATTTAATCTTTTTGCACTTGGAAAAAAATAATTCTTGTATAACTTATATTTTTCAACTTTACTTCTAATTCCAAATGTTTCCTTTCTAATGACATTTTCCCATGAATTTCATTTAAAGTATTTTTCGTTTAGTAAAAATAGGGGCTAAATTTTTATATGTTTCCACTTAATTTTGAAACATTTTTATTTTTAATTTATCATCTGTATTCTTAGTGTTAACTGAGTTAAACATTTCAGTTAACTCTTTATGTTGTTTCAATATTGTATCTCTTTCATAAAAAATAGCCTTATGACTATTCATTAAATTATTATTCTTCTTAAATAGATAATCTTATTTTTCTTAAAGCATATTGCATTAGGCTGTATTTTTTTCTTTAAAGTAACATGATTCAGAACTAGATTCAGAAGAGTAGTAAAATTGTACCTCATTTGTTTCTTCCATAAAACACATGTTGGATTTCAAATTTGATTCTTCCTTTTCTGATTCTGATTCATAAGTTCTACTGGAGTCTTCATATACACTCCATGTAGCTTTCATTTATTTCTAATCCTTATGCTCATAATCATTTCTTTTGAAGAAATTCATTTTCTTGTCTTATTTTAGCTGAGGACAGTTAGGTCTGATGTGCCCGATTTTCTTTCACTAATAAAATCTAACTTCCATGTCATCCTTTTTGATGGATTTTTTGAAGCCCGTCCTCTTGATATAGAATTTAGTGAATTTTCTAGCTAGATGAGGACGTTCCACATTAGAATTTGATGAATCAGAACCTTCAAGAATTCAATTTTACAATTTTCTTCATCATTCTGTTTTTACTCTGTGATGACACTTTCAAGGGAAGGTAATATCTCTTGATAAAAAAATTATACACATTTGATTCATCTAGAATATCTACTTCATACATCATTAGTGTTCCAATCAGTTCTCTCATGGTTAGGTCGTTGACAGGTGTCAACTGTATGATTGCTGTAGAGATTCCATTCCATCTTATCAGAACAACTCTTAGTACTTTTAAAGATTGATTAGCATGTTTATTGGGATCCCCCAAGGTGGTTATGTTATTGAAAATATCTGTAAATATTCCATTATTTTGTTTAATACTGTCACCTTCTACCAATCTGAATGTATCAAATTTAATCATAGCAGTAGAGTATCTCATTTCTCATATATTTGTTAGTTTCATCATTAGTAACAGCAATAGTTTTCTACATTTCATATGATGTCGGGCATTGAGACACTCTATTAATATCATAAAGTCCTAGAACACATATAATTGAATTAATTTCCTTCTAGTCCAGAAAATATTATTCTTCAGTAGTTGCACTCCATGTATCAAGTTTTTTTGGTATTTAATATGGAGTCAGAATCATTGAATATACTCTGTATCCAAAGTTTTTCAAATATACAATCATTCGTGACTTCCAGCATCCATATTTTTCCCCATTGAAGTATGGTGCTCTGACCATTGACATTCCTTCTCTTGTATCAGTCATCTTTCTCTGTGTATAATCACTTTAAGCTTTTTGGATTGAAATATACTAAATATACAAAAGAGGGGGGGGGGGTGAATTGTGTCTTTTCAGAAATCTTCATGATATAGTGTTCCTCCCGTTAACATTAATTTTATGTATTAATGCAGCAGAAATATAAATAGAAAAGACGCGAGATATATAGTGGTTTGTGGAAGATAAGGTCCCCTCTACATTCCACCAACGCTCTACTCCACGAGCATGGTTATTTTCACAATATGGTCTTCCATTCCAAAGACTTTTTCACAACTAAGTACATGAAGATGACACCATTAATATCTAAGGAAAAACAACTCCTTCTGGTTCACTCAAATAACCTACATAGCTTAGTACAAGAATCTGATCACTCAAAAATATAAAATAATGATATTTTTACTTTTGAAAATACTTTCCAGTTGTTCTTCAAAATTGTAATATTATTCAATTGATAGTAGATGGATTGTAGCCTTCAGAAATAATGATCATAAAATAAGAGTCGTTCTGAGTCGATCTTATTGCAGTAGATATAGAAATATAATCCACAACTTCACCAGCAACATATTCAAAAATTATCTTTGATGTAGAATGAGTGAATCTTTTATCATGATTATTCTTCTTCAATAAACAGAGTTTTTTCGTTCTTTTTAATCAGTAGATCTAAATTTTTTATAGTAATTTTTTCATAATTTTTTTATGAATGATTGATTGATGAAATTTGAAAAAACCATATATATTTTTTTGTGAAAAAAATTTCACATCTATATATTAACATTGTGCACTTCACTTCTATGCTTAGATCCACAAACGTCACCTTCTCACATGCGATATTCAAACATTGAATTTACAGAGTCTTCATAACTTCCCTTGAAATTATCTAGGAAACTCTTTTTTTGATTCGATCCTTAAATGGCTCTAAACTCATCAAAGATTCATTTTAAAATATGCTATTAATCAGGCTTGAAATCTACCTTATAAACAACATGCTAACCACTGCATAATAATATAGACTTTAAACGCTCAGATGCCAAATGTAAGGATGGTTTTAACAGTATGCATCCTCTGAACGTAACGTAGATAATAAACATAAGATTGATGACGTAGCCTTCAAACCTAAGGTTGTCAATGTATTATTGAGCATAACCGTAGGGTTTTCAACGTATGGTTGATCACAAATGTAGGGTTTTCTATCCATAATTTTTCTATCTATCATTCAAACATATGATAAAAGATCCATACTATTATAAGAATTCAAACACAAGTTACTGGATCCATACTTTTATAAGAACTTATGGTTGTTTACAAAAGTAAGGGTGATGAACCATACTTTTTAGAAAAAAACATAATTTTTAAAACATACATACGGTTCGTCTATCACACTTTTTCAATAACCCAAACGTAGGGTTCCTATATAACGTAGGGTTCCTCTTCCATAGTTTTTTATAACTCATAAAGTATACACTGCATTTCATCCTTGCGCTATGTTTCTCCACCTAGGGTATGAATAGTGTTCCCAGAACACGGTTAAGCAAATCCTTAATATATAGAGCATGAATAGTGTTTCCAGAACACGCTAAAGTGAATACATTAGTCATTATTCCTTGTTGTTCAGTAATGTAAATATTTCATCGAGAAATAAGAATATAATGAATAATAATTTACTGCAATATACTTAACAAATAATATCATTAGAAAATAATTAAGGGTATTTGTGAGCATCAAAATTTTCATAAATAGATAGTGTATTTTTCTCATTAAACTCCCCCTTTAAATAAAACCATTATGTATTGTTGAATACAAAACGTGATCTACATTAGTCTGTAGTATATTGAGAATACTTAAGGCACAGCCATATTGGGAGGGATGTATGATGAATTTTTTCACTCAACCATACATGTCAGATAATGTAGTGAGGACCCCTCCTCTAGCCCGAGAGATGATTAGGATGGATGCAAATCTATTCATAAGGATCCACTCCCTTTGATATATAACCAATTAAATAATTAAGTGAGATACATCATCAATAATGTCTATTCTAGGACAAAAGACCAGAATCAAAATTCTTCCATATAAAGGACACTGAAAATGATGAGGCTTCCTATTATCCCACTATTGAAGAAATGAAATTATACAACTAGGGATTGGAGGTTATCCTTAATGTAGACTAGATTGTCCATCTCACTAGTTTCATTTCGATGTACCAGTGTGGTTACATTCTCCCATAATAGAAAAAGGACATAGTCAATGTCTACACTATTATGATGGAAAACACTATGGTAGGAGGGAAACACAATTATTAATCAATCCCTATGTTGGCCAAACATTATCACCTTTTTTCAATATTTGTGTGGGATGATCCCCATACAGCATATTCAACCCCTTTCTAGTGTTATGTGGTTATATTGGGGATTATATAGACGTTTATGAGTACCTAAGCATCCATAACATCTCCATCATTCAATTCACACAAGTTTTTCATTGTATTAATAGGGTAAGTCTCATTTCACTAAAAGATTGGGAGTTCAATACCTTATTGATCCATTATGATAGCTTCTCCTTCAAATCCAATGGAAAAAATTCCCATTAGAGGTATGATTGATAATGGTAGAGGAAGCTTTGAGGCATAGGCGTACATGATATCTCTTTGTGAGGGTGCCCTTTCTACCAACATAGATGGAAGTCTCCTCTCGGAATGGTATGTACCCTTTGGGTTTATCTATCAGTTATAGTGTTCCCATAAGGTATATCCTCCCCCTATTTATGTACTATTTTAGAACCATCTTATGGTGTCTCACTAGGTTTGGATGATGTTCAATAAGGAGGAGACTCTTGTAAAGATAAAATTCCTTCTCGGTGATGCATTGATTGTATTGTCCATAAATTATACAAACATTTGGGCTAGATCATATCCAAAAGGGAATTTATTCATATCATTATGTGAGGAAAGAAGAATCCCTCTGATTGTCGACTCCAATATGAGTCAGGGATAGCAGTTGGTTTCAAGAGGACTTATATACTTGGAGGTTCCTCATAATGAATTGAGACACATACTATTACTCTCATTTCCAATAGAAGTGTCATCCATCATATCTGAGGTGAGTGTTGTTCATGTGAGTAAAGCCACACTAGTGTTGTTAATTGAGGCTATATTTTAGTAATGGATGACATGGAGAACAAAAAACATACAGGCTGATCTCTAGCTAATATTACACAACGGCAAGTTACCTTTATAAGGATTCACTCATGGTAACCCTCTCATTGGTGTTACTTTTAACAAATGACTGATGGAGGTCAAAGTTTTCCTATGATACATTGATTCTATGATGGAAAGTGATAGGGGTTGTGTCCAATATTCCACATTGGTTTAGAAAATTATGGTTTGTGTCATGTTGTGTTTTTTCATGGATGAACATAGATATCCTATCATCAATTTAGTGATAAGGATTCTACTGTTACAATATTCAATGAGTCATGGTCCCATTGTAACTATAATGGTGTCTTTTATTTTTGTTGATATCATATAATGATTCAAGGGACCTACCACTCCCACTATCTCTAATATACTATCTTCATGGTACAACTATTGGAGTTGGATTGATCAACGACTAGGGTTCTAATGATGTGGGATACCCATGTCAATTGGATCTAAAGAGGGTGGTTATTATTGATTCAATAGCGATTCCATCATCATTAATAACTGCATGAAGGCCTTCCTTAAATCCCGTAGTGTTATCACCTGCTAAATATCATACCACATAGGGGTAAGGAAAAATGAAGTTCTTTGAATTTTCATAGCACTATCTCATAGAATACTCAATTAAGAAAAAAAACATCACTCCTTTATTATATTTTACTATTCTAATAACACATTATGATTTGTCAAAAATTCCCAGGTCCCCACAAATTTCTCTTGGAGTATCATTTTTCTACCCCGGAGGATGTGGGTTAATGTTTTTTTACTTTATCATATCCTTCACTATTGGAACCAAATAGTAATGTAGCGAAGATGATTAATGTGTTGAATTAGTCAATATCAGCACCTACTAATGATATTAAGAATGGTTTTCTATTTAACTTGGAATACAAAAACACACTCCTAGAGGAAGCTAATTTATATAGCTACACTATTATCTGTTTATCATTGTTGGAGGAATGTTTCGTAAAGTTGAATATTTATTACAAAAATAGACACATTTTTTACGTTGTATCATGATTCCTAACATTTAGTTTTCTCTTTTATACCAAATAGTATGTTAGAAAAACAATACTTCATATAAATCCTAGGTGGTTCCATTATGTTACCCATCATAAGTTGGTGTAGACTCGGTTACATGGGATGGGTTAGGGAAAAAATGAATCCATTAATGAAACCATGAAGGTTATGTTACTAACATAGATCGGAAATATTGGAAACCTAATGATATAATTTCATTTATCATAAATATGATAAACCATTGTGCCCCTTGTTTTAGTGGTTTCTCCTTGGATCTTATAGGTTCCAACACCTGCTTCCTTGGGAATTCATCTGACTATGTCAACCAACATGGAGGTTGGATCCCTACCTACTTTATTGAAGACCATGATCAAAAATCCCTCTCCATTTAACATAGTCCTTGAATATTTTTACGTTTCTAGTGTGGGCATGGTTCATGGTATGTATTCTTCATCACATTACCAGTCGATGTGATAGAATGTGTGGAGGGATATTTGAGGATTAATTTTGGAATCCCATTTAGAAGGGGTGACGGGTTTGATACATCATATTTAGTTCATGATAAACACCCTTTTTTATGAGGGTTTTTATTATACCACCTATCATTCTTGGGTTAAGGAGGTGATCTCACTGAGTGTGAAGATGTAGTAGATGATGCAACCTCTTCAGTGAAGAAATGATTAAATGGGGCCTTTAACAATGCTTCCCTGCATTGGTTGGAGGTGGAATACCACAAGGATGTGTTTAGTATAGGGATGTTTGAAATAAGCCATCTATAGTATGAAAATATCCCTATTTAAGAAGAGATATCCCAGTTTCAACATGAACTCAAATATCAAAGAAAAATGTACTAGAGCAATGTTGTCTCTTTGACATGATAAAGAAGTACAATCATGATATTTTTACCAGGGTAGAGGATTTGTAACATATTATGGAGGTGGAATCTATATCCATTGATAAATTATGTCAATACATCACCTTCCTAGAGATAAATAATGTAGACATCAAGGACTCATCAAAACACTTGCTATGATGGGCATGTAATTTCATGACTTTTCCACTTTTTTTGTATTTATGGGAAAGACTCTTGTATGTGTATACTCGTCTGTATTCTATTATATCAGTGATAAAATATTGTATACTTTGTATGTTATGTGTAGCATTTTTTGGTCATGATGTGCATGAAAATTAATTGACCTAATATTACATGAATCGTCAATGATAACCATCCTTCATAAAATATCATGTAAACCTAAACATCTTTATTCAAATATTTAGATTAGAACAGATTTTTCTTGAGGAATTCTCATAAATCCCCAAAAACATAAGATTAATTATGATATATGTGATAATTGTATCTTAAAATAACCTAATTAATTGAAGGATAACTTGGGTAAAATGAATGTCCTAGAGAGAGAAAACATTATCTTTTTCTGAAGTCAATGGATTTTGTGAGAATATATTGATTTTCACTAGGGACGAATAATGGTACCTATTATATTTATATAATTTAATTTATATTGCTATAATTTTTTATATGCCTTATATAGGGTTTCCTTAGCATGCATAGACTTATCTTTTTATCAAATTTCCCACCTGCAGGTTTCTAGCATGATCATATTTATGCCTTTTCCATTTAATGAATGATCATCATTTCCTAGAGCATGTAATGATAAAAACTAGTGACCAGAGGCTTGAATTCTTCATTGTATTCCCTTATCTTGTTCTCGACATGGTGAGCATTTTATATTTTCTATTTGGTTATCTTTAGGTCTCATAAACTAGACCATTAATGTTCTATAGTTTTTTGTATTCCAGATTGGACCTTCCTTTTCAAGTATTTTATCTTCTTCTAGCTCTGATTTTCTATTACTGGTATTATACAATTCACAAAGTCGAATTCTCTATGTAGTTTAATGTCATGCGATAAGGAAATCTACAACATAGTTTAACATCTTTTGGTAAGGATGTCTATCCTGTAGTTTAACATCTTGGGGTAAGGAATAATTCCAAGCAATATTAATTCATGTGGTAAGGATTTAAATATTCTATATAGTTTATATTATTTCTTTCATAACATTAAATACTATACTATTTAAATTAATACTACCATGACATGATTGGTGGATATAGAATATGGGGAAAATAACATGGATAACCCCAAACACCTTAAGGTTTGGAGTTATTCTATGGTCATGATGGGTCTCATAGTGATTGTATTTTCTTTCATATAAGTAGAAGTAACCAATTTTTTGTTAGTCATATCCCTTATACATCGCTAGCATTGTCCAAAATAGGTGTCTGAACTCCTTTACAAGTGACGTGAAATATTTTGGAGATAGTATGGATGGATGGAGAAATATTATGGAATATGAGTCCACCTGTACAGATGGATTGTGGTTTGATTATGTCATAAACCTAGAGTCTAATCATGTAAAATGGAATGGGGTAGTCATTTTGGGGATGACCTATAACACTCTAAGGTGTCGGTCTCCTCCACGGAGTTACAAATCCCCATAAGGATCTGATATCCTTTCCTCCAGGGAGGGGATACCTTGAGTTGGTAGTTTAAATCCCTTATGCATAAATATCATGGTCAAACAGAGGTGTCCTCACAATTTTAGAACTTACATGAAATATTTTCTAAGACTCAATTGTAAAGATGGTGATGTTGTAAGTATATTAAAACTATCCAAAAGGGTCCTAGAACCCTAGGGTAGTTTATGTTTTTTTCGGAAGTTCATACCCTTCACCATATGTTCTCGAGTAATGGGGTTTTTAGCATAAAAAATTTTAGTAGTGGAGTTTTGTGTCCCTCCTTTGATAAATGATAATAAAACAAAATGATATAATATTGAGGATGCTGTATCCGCTTGAATAGTCTGGTTACAGGGATTATAAATCATGGTCCAAAGTGCTCAGATCATGAAAATGATATGGGTAAATGGTGTCAAGGATGACCCAAAACACCCCAAGGTGTTACATTTCACAAAAGTGATTTCAGGGCTCACAAGTAACGAAAAGCCCATTTTTCAAAGTAAAAAATCTTTTGGTTGATGGATGGGAGCTCATATGTATGCTCTATAAGCATACATGCATCATCAAACATTGTGCCCCTTGATGTTTGGTTTCCTCTTCCATGGGCGTTGGAATATTATTGGTGACCTGAGTTGCGCAAATAAATATTTCTGATTTATTGGAAATGTAATATTCAAGATGGTTTTGAGAACCCTAAAAGTTTTCTCCCCATCTAGTGAACATGTTATCATGGAGATGATGTGTGAAAAATCATTAAACTATATTTTCCTTATTCTAGGGGGTCTAGTGACCATGTCTCAACTTTTACTGGGGCCATAGTGTTGGCCGCATGATCTTTTTTCCTTTTTCATTTACACTCAAATTCTTTTCTAAACTCACGAGATAAACAGATTAGTGAGTAGAGACTAGTCCTTTTTAAGTTCCCCCTCATTGGTTTTCAAACATATAGATTTTATTCTTATTTTAACATAAGTTTAGGGTCTTGAAATTTTAACCATCAATGGATAATGTTGGTGACATAGATTTGAACAAATTTAATGTAGTTTAAGGCCCTGAGGCATGTGGACATGTATAGAGGGTAATGTTTCACAATAACCTAATTAGGACACCCTATGTCAGTAGTACTGAAACATTATTCTACGTGGGATATGAAATAATGTTGTAAATCATTTCTCAATGTTCTCAGACCATGAGTAATGATATCAGACATACATATTGAGAATTTTCCAAAACACCCTAAGGTGTGGAGATTTACAATAGTAATTATAGGGCTCACAAGGATCATAAATCTCGTTTTTCAATTTAATCACACATTTGGATGATGGCCAGTAGCTCATATGCATGATCCAAATGTATACATTAATTGTAAGGGGAAAGGGTAACTTATACCCAGGTATCCTTTTCCATTTCCATGAAATATTTCTAGCAACCTAAGGCTCTCAAGGCATGTTTTTTGTATTATGGGTTGAGGTTCTTAAAAGATGATGAAATCCACCCTTACTCTGGTTAAAAAGGTTAGGCTATTCTTATCCTTTGATAAATTATGATGATGGGTGATGACCAATATATTAAAATGTGATATTCTGTGGTTATATTAATTGTGTTGTTTTTAATGTAATGAGACCTGGTCATTTTCTATTCCTTAGTATTTATCATCCTGAGGAAAGGACATGGAAACTGATGTGAATGTTTTGTAATATATCCTTGAGGTAACCTTTCAGTAGTCAGGGGAATTTAGATGCAGGGAGAATATTTTAACAATGCATAGGATTATCTGTGGTTATTCAAATGACAATGCCATTATTGAATAGTTTTATCATGTATGCAAGGAATTATTATGTTGATCTGACTCATCCATTGGTGATAAAATATTGTATGACATATCCCTCTTTGAAAATAGGTGTATGTTTCTTTTGTGGAACGTGCAATGAAAAGGCCTTTTTCACTCATTTTAACATCATTCTCTTATGAAATTTGATGTATAGGTCTCACCCATATGTAGTTAAGGGTGTATTTTTATCATTTTATATATTACTTCTGAACACATGATTGGGGATCTAAATGTTACTATGTATCATGTGATAACATGAATCAAGACATATATAGTTCTTTTATGAATGTTCCATGTGCATGAATGACCTGTATATAGGGATACAATACATTTTTTTATCATGGATGGACCTAGGAATAATAAATCTATGCATCACAATGTATCATACAATAATAAGATTCGTTCCACACATTGTTAATTAATGGGGAACTCCAGACTCATGTCTAACCAATACACAAATGGGGGAATTATCCTCGTTGATTTTGGTACTTGGACCTAGTGTTAGAGCTCAGTGTGTGACTATATATCTTATGATGATAGGAATCAATCCACACGTAGTTCAGGAGAAATAATGTATTTTAACATCATTCATCTAGGACTTAAGATCCCCGATGTGGAAATGTAACATTTATGTTTTACCCAATACTAGTGGTCTGGGTGTCTCTATATATCCTACAACGGCAGGAATCAATCCAGACATAGTTCATGAATAGTAATTTTTTTATTCATTTCCGAACCATACGTAGAGGGGGGAATTGTTACCACTGAATGTGGTAGCGAGACCTATGATTAAAGATCTAGGTTTCAGTACATATCATTTGATGATATGAATCAAGCCACACACAATTCTTGAATAGAGGAAAAGTGGGATACTAACACCAATGATAGTGGTCTTCTTAGGGGAGGTCCACAATAACGTTCTGCTTTATTTCATGAATGAGAAATAACAGGACAATTTAATTTCAGTTGGAAATGACTCATTATGTTACTTTTAAAGACATGAATCCAGACCTATGTCAAAACTTTCATGAACTGATATGTCTTGATCATGTGGGGAATAACTTGTTGAAATTCCAAAGCTCATGTGATATATGATTGGTGAGAAAAACAAGGGGTGGAAAAGTTTTCTCTCATGACATTAATAAAATTAAAGGAAAGGACATTGAAATTTTTTATCATGTGGTGGATGGGCCAATATATAGTATCTAGGTTTTCCTCTTTGTCTCACTAGGATGATAATAAATCCATTTACAGTTCTATAAAACTATTCAATTTAGTTAAATGTGTCGAGTACATTTATCTTGTAGTTTAATGTCATGTGGTAAGGATGAAGGTGACTCAATGTGCATAAATATCAACGTTGGACCAAATAATAGTGATCTAGGTGTCACAATGTATCATGTAATGGACAGAATCAAGATACATGTAGTTATTGAACAATCATCAACCATGCAATTTAATGTCATGTGGTAAGGACGATGGTTACCCGACGAGAAAAATAAGGAATGAAAATTGTAACGCAGTCTGATTTCTCATGAATTGGGTGAATTTATAGTGGATGGACATAGGATTTTAGATATTAGTGTTACTATATATCCTGTTATATCATGAATCGATCCACACTTATTTTATGGAAAAAAAGTTCCTATGTGTACCTGACTCACACACAGGGACGACATCACTTCATTTCTCATTTTCACATATCTATCCTATGTGTGATGATTCTTTTGTGAATTGATTCATCCCATGTAGTTAAACAAAACTCAGAAAGGATGTAATCTATATGGTTCAAAATCTTGTGGCCTAGGAATATTTTTTATAATTTAACATCATTTGGTCTAGAAGTGTTTTGTATAGTTTAACATCATGTTGTCAAGATGCATTGTGTTGTTTAACATTATGAAACCATTATGGGTTCTGTATAGGTTAACACCATTTGTTAAGGATGTATTATGGGTAGTCAAAGATCACATTGTCAGGATTTACAATGTAGTTTAACATCATGAGGACGGGAAGTGTTCTATACATTTTATCATTGTGTGGGAAGTGTGTATTTTTTATAATTTAACATGATGTGGTTAGGCAGAACTATGTAGTGTAATGTTTTGTTGATAGGATTAGTTATGTAGAGTTTAACATCACATGGTTAATATGTATTCTATATAAATTTAAATCGTGTTCTTAGGATGTACCATGTATTTCAATCTCCTAATCCTTTGAAAAGATTCTCTTGATGGATGTTTTGAATAGTATTTCTTATGAAACATCACCTTGTTGGGGGACATAACATGTTTCCCATCAATTACAACTAGTGCGAAAGACCTATTATGATAGAATTTTTTTATGATATATGTACCTTCCCATTTGGGTACCATATAAAGAGTATTATTACATGGTGTCATTAGGGATCTAAGATCAAATACCATTTATCCATTGAAGAAAAATTAGAGGAAAACCTTTTTATTACTGGCCCACATGATCTAATTTTGATGGAATTTGAGGTTTTGTAGTGTATGAAACAATTTCTCATCAAGGCTCTCAAATTTATGCAACTTATTTTCATATATTTCATCATCTACGATTTGTATAAATATAGCTATTCAAAGTGAGGAAAAATGGACATGTATAGAAATCTATTCCTTGGTTGCATACACAGATGAATACAGATTTTCTTGTGTAGTAGTACATGTAGTGGTATAATCGGACAATAAATCATGGAGGATCCTTTCCATACAATACTTCATTTCATCATTTACCATATTTTGGATTATATTTTATAATGTTTTATTCAAGTCCTCTATTTGGAAATTTTGATTTGCACGATAGCGGAATGAATGGTTGGACATGATGTTGAACTCCTGGTACAATTTCATTTACTCAGTAGAATATAAATTTGTGTCATTTTTTATTATTAACATTTGAGGGACTCTGAATATAGTGTTGATATTGTACTTCATGATGTTAATGATATTCATTATCTGACCTTTCTTGAGGGTTATTTCTACTTCCCATTTGGAAATGATGTCAGTAGTAGAAATGATATAATTCAACATCATAGTTGTTTCTTGGGGAAAGGGCCCCACAAAATTCATTCCCAATATGAAAAATAGTTTTGAATAGTCAGTTACATGTAACAATTTTTGGACCTGATGGATGTAGTTTTCAGGAATGCTGTATGCATGACATTTCTAGTGACCTCCACACAGTCTTGTATCATGGTATTGTAGTAATAACCAATCATCCTAATTTGGTGGGAGAGCCTTGTTCTAGATTGGTGAATGCCCCAATAGCCTTTATGGAATTCATCCATAAAGGTGAGAAACTCTCATTTTAGTATTCATCTGGTGATGATTCCATCAAAGCCTCATTTTTAGATGTACAGATTGTCATTCGCATTATCCCACGGGGTAATGTTTACTACTCAGTTCTGAAATTGTTCCCTTTCGGCTTAGTATATTGGGAGAGTCCGATTTTTATGATAATAAACTATGGGATCCATCCATAGAGGTATAGATATTAGTACCTCACATTCTATTTTGTAATTTACCTATTTGATTTCTTTCATGTCACAGAAGGCGACTGATGATACCATTTTGTGGTGCATGACACATAAATACACCTAATCCTAATCAGGGTCACCCCAAACTATGGATACATTAGACAAATAATTGAAATTAGCATTCCATGATTTAGTAACATGATAAAATGTAGGTTTAAAATGTAATATTTTCAATTAGTCCTCTAACATATCCAGTGGGAGGGGATAATTATTCCTTTTTATGGAATATTTTCCATTGACCTCCTTTATCACAAGCTCTGATCCCCTTTGATGTTAATGTAGGCTATCTTTAGCATTAAGGGTAGTTCCATGCAATGAATTATGGCTTGTTATTTTCCCTCATTATTCATACAGTCTTCATATATTGAGAAAGGGACGGTAAAATTACATAATCTAGAGAAAAAAATACAATCCATAACAAAACCTAATTGATAATTGGTTTTACTATCTTTTTTCTAATAGGAAATTAGGATGCACAATCAAAATTCTTCTCTCATATCTCGGTTGTATCATATTCATAGAAAACCTCCTCATCAAGATGTACAATTTCCACTGGTGTACTTTCTGGGGTTGTGTGTACCATGATGAAATCAGTTATGGCATGCCGATTAACTGACTTCTTTGTCCCGAACTAAATGTCATTCTATTCAGGAATAATCATCCATCGATCCAAATTCCCTAACAGCATATAGAAGGCAATGATGCACTTGAGTGGAAATATATTAGAGACCAAGTTGACATCTTAGTGTAGTAAGTTGTTCCTTATATTTATCACTATAAATACTAGTGCAAGGTAGTTCTTCTCAAAATCATAATATCATATATCAATTCTTATAATCATTATGATATGGTAGTAGAGTCTATTCTCATTCCCCATATGATTTTTTGTATAAAGAGAGCACCATGTTAATTATCCATGGTGGACACATATCATATGGGTGGATTTACATCCACTGGTGGAATCCGGACTGGTGGTTGCAGCATGTAGTGATTGAGACTCTCCAAGGCTTCTTTGAAATCCTCATCCAATTTTTAGATAACTCCCTTCTTCTTTATCTTGTTTAACTGGAGGTATTTTACATCTATGTTGGCTATGAAACTATGAATTTAGGTGGGGTTACTTTGGATCCCACAATGTTTTTTGATATTTCGAGGGGGTTTCATTGCTATAATTATACAAGTCATTTTAGGGTTGACCTCGATGCGACAGTGGAATACTACAAAGACAATGAATTTATTGAATGTTTCCATTGAAGTATGTTTTTGTGTATTTATCATTAAATAGTTATGTATCAACATGATTTTGTCTGTTTGATGCTGTGTGATGTGGTTATATCACTATCAGGATTTTAACACAAGTACTTAAACATAAAATATTGTTATTCAACCCTATAAGGGCATAATGATATTATACATGGGTTGTTGATAAGTGGTTCCAAAATTATTTAACCCATATGACATGACCTAATAGAAAAATTTACACTGAGATGCAATGTAGTAAGTGGATTCCTAATCTTTATGGGTCATCATTATCTGATTGTACACTAAGGACCTATCCATGAAGGAAAGGTCTTGGAATCCAGTGATTACATTAATAACGAATTACATCATTTAAAATGTGAAATTTTTCATAGGGAAGTGGTATTAACAATTTATTAAATTGATAAAAACCCTAATATTCCCATTTTTTGACAGTGGTGATGTTGCAGAGACATAAAGGTTATTTAAATTCATTAAAAAAATTGGAGTTGATTAATTTATTAATATCAAAATCCACATTTTTATCATAAGATGGGTGAATATTTATGTTCATCCTCTTCAAACCTCTATGGTCATAATGAAATCATCGATGGTTTATGGAAACCTAAGGGTTTGTTCTGAATGATTAAGAACAATTCTTAGTAACCACATGTTTATATTTCTTTATAAATACAATATACATCTCTTAGTGTTTGAGACAATTTGTGGAAGTAGTAAATGTAGTCCATGATTCCTCTTCCACTCCTATATTTACCATTCATTCCTCTTTTATTGTGGTGGATATTCATTCCTAGAATATGGGAGGGGTTTTCATGTGGTCATCCTCTTCTTCATCCACCTATGAGTATGTGATGGAATTTTTAGACATCATAGATAACTCAATGGAATATTTTTACATTCTGATGTGAGATAGTCCAAGGGAAGAGACATTGGAATCCCCTACTTTTATATAAATTATATAGAGATTTGGAAACATAATTTCTTTTATGTTGTTTTCAGGTAAAAAATATATATTGGAAATCTTTGATTGAGTCTATTTCTTCAACTAGATTTATGGGCAGCACATAATCGATTTCAATCATTCCTTAGTTATTTCAAGGGTGGTCCCCAAGCTATTTAGGAAATCGGTATAATTTTATCCACCATTGTCTTTTTCCCTCCATTTTATAGAAAATTTATTCATCATATGTGGCTTTGCAAGAATGAAAGGGGGAGTTGTCAATATGTAGTATACCGACTTTCCCATTGATGGGATATTTCAAGCATTGATGGAATGTTAATGGTATCATCATGTGTCTATGAAGACAAGGCCTTCTGAGTAGAACATTGTATATAGTTTCGTCCTGGATAACCATGTACACAAAATTTTATATGAGATCCCCAAACTGATCATTGATCCTTATCATCTCAATACGTATTTTCTCACTCTTATCATACCCATTAAGGGTCATCATTGTAGGGGAGAATTACTTCTTTTATATTCCAGATGATTAATTGTCCAAATTCCTTTGAAGTTGATCCAAAAACGCATTTTTAATATTATCCCTTAATATGTGGGAATTTTCGAGTCTACCTAAAACATATAGGGGTGTGATGTGTCCCTGGAAGACCTCTTCTTGATCTTGTTCTATGAATGAGATGTGGACATGGTATTCTAATAGAATAGTATCCATTTGATAAAACAATATTATAGTGAGTTCTATTTCAAAATCATGTGGACTCTAGATAGCTTTAATGAGTGACTCTTTGAATTATTTTTAATGATGGAGTGAATACCGGATTGAGAGATTGGATGGTACACCGGCCAACTATTTCTGAATGTAAAACTATTTTGACTGAGCTAATCGCATCCCAAGTTGGGGTGAAATATTATTATGTGTTTCATGACTTGGTGTATGTAGACAAGACTGGTTCTTGTTTCATGATCAAGGGAGCATCTGCTGCAAGTCTCATTGACCATTCAATTCTTTCGTATTTTCTAGGATGATTAGAAAATTGCACCCCTGCCAGGTGGTTATGTAAGAAATCTATGTGTAGACGACCATTTGGGAGTTCTATAATACCTTCATGAATTTTATTGGATTATTGGAGTTCTTTCCCATGAGTCTCATTTACATATCTATTCTCTATAGGTATGTGTCAGAGTTACTGGGTTAGACCACACCTATATTTTCCCCAGCATCCTCAACTCCACCACCTGCGACTTCCTGGTCCCCATTTAGGTATATAGATATCATTATCAAAGACATATTTTTCATAAATGAAGGCTCCTTCCATGTCTATTACATTAATAGAGTCAAACATTATTTCTTCTTCTGATGAGATTCTCATTAGGTGGTGTGGTGGTTGCGCTTCATTGCAAGAAATAAATCTACAAGATTGAATGATTGAAAGAATGATGAATATGACTCATCCTATATTGTTTATTCCTATGTATTATGGTTGAATCAACCTATAAGAGAAATATTTTATGTCTCCTACCTCGATGTTGGAATCATTAGGGGTTTTGGAATTTTTTCTCCCATGGTGGCATGTGATCGGTCAACTGTATTTTGTGTTATCCAGTTGTAGAAATTATTCCCATGCCCATCCAGATCTTTTTTCCAATCATTTTCATCTATTTGGGTTATGGTTAGATAGGTCACCTAATATGAGGATTCGGCCAACATCACCTATTTGGAATTGACCGTGTTTTTGTTGACATCCTTGAAAATAAAACAATACTAGAAGTGGGGACATAGCCATCTATGGAAAGGGATGTAGTCAAGATATTTAGTAAGGTTAGCCTCATTGAGTTTTCTAGGATGTGGTAGATTAAGTAGGTTATTTTCCGCATATGTAATGAAATAACTATGCAGTTTCTCATTTCATAATGACTAAGTTTAATTCATCTGTTCGTCAAATCATCAGCTTCCAGGATCTATTTTTTCATATATATGAGGATGTTTTTTCCTCTACGTGATAATAAGCATTGAGTAGTTATAAAACTTCTTATGATCGTGAAGGGTAACTAATGCATTATTGAGGGTAACAACGACAATATCATTCATAACAATCCTTTTCCCCTATGAAGAGGGAATGAGCTGGGAATTAGCTTGGGCCCGCTAAACTAAATCATTCAAAAATTGTGTCATTTATTTGAATTCATAGTATATGACTGGATATTACAATAGGATCAAGGGTATATGTATCTCATATTTTATATTTTTATCATATGTATCCTGCATTTTCTCTTGTTAGTGAATGATGACAATCGAATTGGATAAACATTATAATATGGATATGAATTTATAAACCCTATCATTTTATATTTTCTTGATGTTTTTCAAGGCCTAAATTTTCATTTTCATAGCATATAGATGAACTGGTATGTGAAGTAAGGATTAAGGTCATCCAATCCTCCAACAGATCTTACTGGAAGGTTTCTATAAAAAAATGTTTGACCCTTCCAGAGTCTGTACAAAACCACTCATCTTGATCATCTTCTACTGATCTCAAGGGCTTATCATTATATTGAATCATGACACAATGGTTTTGAGATGTTATTTTTGGCCTCCAACACTTTAAATGGTTGAGATGGTAGTGATGAAAAAAATTGGTTGAAAAAAGTTTTATCCACCCATTCAAGATATGGCTTCTTCCCATTTTGCACTGGTTTATGATTCCCTTCTGTGGATTCCATTCAAACATCCAGGGACTCAATGTAGTCAAGAATTATCAATGGAACTACTATTTGAGACACCTTTCATTTATAGGTACAGGTTGTGGATTGATTTGGTTTCAATATATTCATCTCCAATTGATTCTCGATTCATTATATGACTGAATGATCTCCTAGGTGGGAAATATCTTTTCAATATATTGGAGGAAATTAACGATCATCTTCAAATTACTCATTTATATAGACTAGATTCCATGATATAATGCTAATTCGATGCTCAAATTCCACTATTGCTTGTGTTTCATCTCTTTCCTCAAGTTTGGGATGAGGAATATTCATCTCAATGTAAAGAAAATTCCCAATAAGAATATTTACCTTGAGTATCTCCTCATTGAGTTGTCCGAGATTTGTTTTCTCATTCTCATATTGTTCCAAATTCTCCTCTATAGAAGGAATTTAGGCTTATCTAGGTGATGAGTGGGATATAACCAATTATTTCTTATTATCAATAGTAATTTTTTACCATAAAGGTGAAAAATAAATATTTAAAGGTGTTAGGTTTTGGATTCTCCTATACATATACATGAGTGATTCCTCATTTGGTCATGAAAATCACCCTCCTATCATGATATTTTTTTTCTTTAATTTGTTCTTCTATTTTTTCATTTTGATCCACATTATTTGTGGTGTTGACAGTGATGACATTGACATAGTTGTATCAAGAAATGGTGGTTATCTTAATCCATTCAACATAATAATGAAATTATATACTACCTTCATCATAGACATTTCTCAAACCCTTGTCCATGTTGGAACATTTTGGTTTATGACCCCAATGGGGTTTTATTTCCTTCATCATATGTTTCTCCATTCTCATAGAATAAATGGTGGCCTTGAGGGATTTTCCATTCATGTCTCCCAAATGGCCCTCAAATTGTAGAGGTTCATCTTACGGTGGGAAGAATGGATGGGATATTGATCTTTGATACATATAGTAGATTGATTCCCTAGGTGGTGGTGGTGGGAATGAAAATTCCCCCCTCTTGGTGGGATGGGGACTGTTTAGAGCTTACATTGGCATTTATTGATCCCTTTATTAGGGATTTTATTATTCTAGTTGAGGATTTCATGACTCATTGGATGGGAATTGAGATATAAATTCCCAAAATCCTATGATGTTCAGTTGATATAGAACCTCCATTGATTTATCCAAGACCCACTATGATGATGTTGAGCCTAGTGACTATGATTGAGATAAAAATTTCCCCATTCTAGTTTGATGGGGTAGATTTTCAGCAATTTTCAGTATTTCCTAAACACTCTTAGGGAATGAAAATATGAAGTGTGGATGTGGTGGTAGATATTTCCCCAATTTGGTGGTTTGGGTTAACTCCAAGATTGATTCAATAGGATCTGGTATTCTGACCAATTTGAATTAGTGTAGTAGTTCTCCTGTATCAGTTTTGTGAATTGGAAACCCACGTTAGGAGAAATTTTCTATGATAAGTTATTCTGTTGAACAAAACATTGGCTTCCATTCCTAAAATTAATTCCCTTTAGCTTGAGTGGGTCAGTTCAATGATCGTTTTGTAGTTCTCTACCTCCATTCGCAAATTCATCGCATCTTTTAATCTGGTTAATTCTGTTGCAGGGACCAACTGGCTCACACATTATGTAATCCACTAATTTCTCAGGTGTCTATGACATTACAAGACATCATATTTTAGGAATTCTATTATTATAGGGGTTTAATGAAGTGAAACCCTCTTTAACTTACACATCCTCTGATATAGATACATGTTGAGGCTCTAGTGATCAGTTTCAAAACTGATTCTATTTAATGGCTGTTAGTGTGTTGTAGATTTGAATACTGATTTTATGGTATTAGATCAGGTTCCATGGAGATATCATCTAGTTATAGGTGACAATATATTATATTTGTGGTATTATTTTTTCCCGCATATCTGGTTGATTGTAGGTTTCATCCCATTAATTGTTGATGGGTATCTGATGTATTTTGGTGTATATATGGCATGAACTCCATCTATACCTCTTTTTGGAAATAATAGTCATATGTGATGAGATGAAAAAACATGGTTGAGAGTTTTTTATGGATAAAAATTTCCATATATCAATTTTGGTCCACTCTTTATCAATATTACATTCATCAACTAGGTGACACAATATAGGTCTCCTTCCTGGGTTGCATACTAATCATGGTTCAACGTAACTATCAGTTGATGAGGAACTGTATACATTTGACATTGGGATTTCAAGAACCTATTTATATGAAGGAATATTAATATTTAGAACCTATCTATACATATATTTTTATGAAAGGGAGGTATTTCCTTCTCTAGGAGAGATATCACTGTGGGGAGTTTTACCATGATGGAGGTTGAGAGTAGAGTCTATGAGAACCATCACCACAATACCATGAGGAAGATTAGAATGGTAATTATTGACTTCAACATTAGTTGATTAGTTAGTGGACCCTTGGGTTGTTGATAATGTTTCTCAAATAACCACATGAACACTAGTATTGAGAAAATTATGGATATGAACTTACTTCCATGTTGTTTCTACACTATGCCAACCAAAATTTTGGGATTGGGCATAGATATGAGCATGTTATATGATGGGTTTGAGAATAGGTTGATAATTACCAAGAGATGTGAGAATATTTTCTCACTACTAATAAGCTAATGGTGTATTTCAGTGAGGTTTTTCATTATCAGAATAAATATGATCCTTCCTGTGAGTGGTTTCTAGAATATTCGACTAAACCCTTGATAAAGCAGGCATGTGGTCTTAGTCCAAATATATATTCACCGCACAAATATTATGAAACCCTCATAAATGGGATATGTAATATGTGCATATACATATATAGCCTCTCAAGGATATTGGTTCGAATGATTGATTGAAGAAGTAGGTTTATGATCATGGGATATGTGAGCTACTAAAATATTATGTGCATCTTCAATGATAGGAATATTATCATGTCACGATGTGTTTTCCACTCTAACCTAGTGGGCCCCATTTGTAATAAGAATATAAGACCATTTTGGTGAATATTGATTATTATTATTATGTTTTATTCAAGGAAGTGATCATGTCCCTAGGAATTTTCCTATCTCACTTGTTGATCCCCAATTAGAATTGGAATATGAGCCCAGTCTAATTCCTCTTGATTATACTTCTATTATTTTTTGATATGTATTTGATCATTTCTGGGGTCATTTGCTACACTCTGTTGGTGAGCCTTAGTAAGAATGTGAATATGCTCCTGGTTCGGTGCCTTTTGAGTATACTTCTACTATTTCTTCATTGGAATGTGAAACAGTCCCAAGGCATATGACACTATCAATTGGTGAGCCTCAGTGGAATAGGAATATGATCCTAGTCTGGTGCCTCATCATTTACCATAATATATCGATAATAGTCATGTACAATAGAAATAATGTGCACTTCTCCAGATCAACCACTTGTACATGCTGATAAAATAATTTTTATGCCTTGACAGATATTATTGGAATATAAACATGTCCACATATTTGTACCGGAAAATGGAATATGATAATGGTTTTCATCATTTATTTCATGAATGTAATGACATTTTAGAAAAGTGAGTGATGTAATTTAAGCATACATATTTTTTGTCTCCAATATATACGGGAATATATCTTCAATTGAATTAAGTATATGATCTCACGTTTTTTCTCCATATTATATCAAATATGTTGATGAGATTGATGTGTGGGTGTAGGGATATGCAACTCCCTCATGCTTTCATTAAGATGTTTCCCACAAACATGATCCATGTGAGCATAGATATAATCATACTAACTAGCTACCTTCAGGATCTATCAGTGGGATTCATCAGCAGAATGGCAGATTTGAGCCAACTTCTAGTTATTTAATGATTTCCATACCTAATGTGTCTTCTTTGGTGTTTTTTCATGACCATCAGAGGTGTAAATGTATTGGGTGGTTCCCTCAATGGGTGATAGAAGGGTACACGTGGGATGGAACTAGTCACAGTAGTTGAATGAAGCACTTCTTGGTGTCCTCTAAAAAAAATAAATCCATACTTGAATCCATGATCCACTTTCATCAGATAATGAAGGTGAATATTTTATCACTCTAGGGATATGATTATAACGTTTTCGGTGGTGGCAACGAGCACCATTGGATTAACTACTTCTTTTTTTGGATGATGTTGAAATTTTTGGTTTAGTTTTTAAATACCCCCACTTGCATCCTTAAGGGTCTTGATCTACCTTGATGATGATATTATAGGACCATTTCATTCACCACTAAATGATGAATGTTAGGGCAGTTGAATTCATTATAATACTTGTGGGTTTTATATCCGTAATTAATATTCCAGAACTTTCAAAAGATAGATACAAGTTCTTGGGACTCATGTTTTTTTGAGAGACAAACCTACGGTCATAAATACAACAAGGACCAAGGTCACATGCTCTTTCGTCATCAATACATGATATATTCTCAATCAAATATGTACATGAAACATATTTTCCATTCTTAATCCTTCTTCGACCATTCTACTCATGTGGACTTGTCACAACATGGATGGAATTATTTCATAATAAACCTAGTTACATTTGGTCAATAAATTATTTTTTCATTTGATATATTCACATCAAGTTCACTATTTTTGTTTTGTGGGAATATTACATGCATGGTTGTAAAAAATAGTCTAACTATTTGAGTGTAGTGGGATTTATGTTTGTACAATCATTCACACCATTTTTATCATTTATGATTAACTTACCTAGAAACACTAAATTGTTTCAAAATTCAAAACATTGTACGAAACTAAATTCCTATGGAATGTATTCATTTGGGGTTTTAGACTCAAAGACACATATAAAATCACATTGGTCAAGCAGATGGTACATTGAGCTTATCACGTCCTTTTTGGGGAAAATATTTTCCTTGTCCAAGACCCTCTAATATATTTAATATATCTTCAAAAATCTCATTCTAGACCTAATATGGGATCGGTTACCCTAACAAAATTATCACGTGTTGAATCATTTCTTGTGTTAATGGGTTCCATTAATGAATCCGTCAATTTTTATACAAGGATATTCATTAATTTCTCTTTAATTACTATCTTATTATATATTTAATCCATATAACCAATAACTACAAAAATTTAATTAGATCTAGGGAGTTAATGAACATTATAAGGAAGGGATTGAACCTTTATGAGGTATCCTACATATATGTGCATAATAGGATAAAAATATCAATAAGTTCATTGGACCCAATTAGTTTTACCTCATGCAAAAAGGATGTATAAATGGAACTAAGTCTTTGGGTATTAAGCTTTATCCTCAATAAGGGTTCCTATATATCATATTTATGGAAGGAATATGAATCCTCATTGTTAGATAACACCCCTAGGACCTCACTCATGGTAGATTCCCTTTTATGGGGATAGTCATATCATGATTTTGAATGGGAATTACACACTAAGGTTTCCCTAGATAGTAGTAGTTCCTGATCCAATTGAGATGACCCCTGAAAATCCCTAATCCCACATAATCCATGATTGATATGAGAAAACTGGTGTAGAAAGTAATCAATTTCACTACATACATATGTGCGGCTTATGTTTGAGGATGTCCCTTATTGGTGTTTGATATATAGATCAATCTATATGAAGACATCTTGTATATCATGGTTAAGGAAAGAATAAGAGTTCAAATAGTTTAGTTGGATTCTCAATATACTGATGAAGTAGAAAAAATGAATATTTCATAGCAGAGATTGGGACTTGACGGTTACAAAATCGGAGACATGAAGGGAATTTCACCGAGGTGGATGAACTTTTATTAGTGGGTAAATCATATCATGCCACTGATCGAGGATTACAATTTGTTGTTTCCCTGGTAGGGCGAGATTCATTATTCTACTGATTTGATCATTGCAAATCCATAAGCCTATGTGAGCCATAACCAATGTGATAATTAATGGATAGCATGAAATCTAACTCTGCATATATTGATGTGGTACTTATGCGATATGGAGGCTCTATGGGATGTTTTATATATATCACGTGCATTAGGATGACATCATACACTTCTTGATTATGAAAAGAATAAAATTCATCGTAGGTCAGTTCTATGCTCAATCTATTAGTGGTTGAAGAGGAATGATAATCCCATGAGAGTGATTGGGTTCAAATGGTTTGAATGTTATATATAAGGTGGTATTTAATCCAAAGTAGATTCACCTCTGATATTTGGCCATATGAAGGTGTCATATATATATATATATTGGGTATAGAAGGTATCAAATTTATGATAGATAGGTTTCGGATATGACAACATATATCCAATGGACAATGTTGTCGTCCTCTAGGAAGTCTGGTTTTTAGGTTCTAGGAACATCAGATCTGTCTGACAGTTTATTCCAAACATTTCTTTCATGCTCAATGATCAATCCAAGATTTTACACAACATTAAACATCATGAATAACAAAATTAAAACAAAGAATATATACCGAGGTTAAAATTACAAAATCTAATATGGGATAATCACATATTATTTATAATAAATTTAATTAATTATTGAATTTTTTTTGAACTCTTTCATCATTGATGGATTTTTCAGTAGATATATATTTTAATTTCATTATGTTGTAGGAAGAAAGGCTATATTCACTTTACTGATGATCCTCATGTGTTCTACAAATATTTAAATGTTCCTATACAGATCTATGGGATCTAGGAAGATAGATCCAATAACTTGTGTTGTCCACATTTGATCACCATGAGAATTGCATCTAAATAATTCTCCTTGAACTCTCTAGACATTAGAGTGGGAGGTGGAGGAAAATCCCCTTCCATTCTTGGGATATTTCATAGAAAATGGAGCTCTCTAGGGATTTAGAGGATTCATTAAATACATTGTGCACAAAAAATGAATTGGATCACTTATAAAATAATATAATTGGGTTTATATATGACTAGGGTGAAAATAAAATAATCTCCAATGTTCCCTCTATTATTTATTTAATCCATATAGAACCATATGTCAAATTTTAATAATATTAATATTTCATGACATTTGGATAACATGAAAATTAAATTAAATGTTTTTAATCAAATAATATTCAATATTTATTATTTCTCACCAGGTTGTTAAATTCCATATTCTATTCATCCACAAAATTTATCATGCCTTAAAAAATGTATATTTATTTATTAAATAACTATCACTGAATTATTTTATAATAAATAAAGAAATATTATATTCACCAAGTAGAAAATAATAATTTATGAAATAATATTCTGAAAATATATTCACTCAAATAACTAATGATGGAATTTATGATATCTAGAAAATATTGAAAATTATTAAACCACATGTGGGAATAATATTTATTCAACTTGTTAGTTAATATATAATAATACAATTTTTAACTAAAATTCTGCATACACTTAGTGTGTGACCATATAGGCATCATTCGTAGTGGAATTAGGAAAAATAGCATAAAGTCCAATGATAGTATCAATAAACAGGCCAAGGAAACAATATCAAAATAAGATAATATTGCAAAAACATG
Source organism: Viscum album (assembly GCA_963277665.1). Classification (NCBI taxonomy): domain Eukaryota; kingdom Viridiplantae; phylum Streptophyta; class Magnoliopsida; order Santalales; family Viscaceae; genus Viscum; species Viscum album. The sequence continues at coordinate 1,669,017,674 of OY728137.1, forward strand.
ATACCTAATAAAGATTCTAATTGTGTGATATAATCAGTTATCTTGATATCTCTAATCAAGTGGGTTGTATGCTAGTTTCATCAACCTATGTGCTATATCTTTTACATTATCTTCATGAGAATTGATATTTCTAATTGAACACCATTTACATGGATTTATTTAGTCTATGTCATTTAATTCAAATGTATTGAGATATTAACATCTTTTAAAGAACAGATGGGAAAAAATAATTTTTCACTATTAATTGATGTGATATTACACGTAACACACTTAACGTATCATACCTCAACGTGAATATATGTCATAATAGTTTGTATCAATAGTTCAAAGTACATAACTCATAATAATCATTATTAATAATATTAAATTCTACGGATCTATACATACATCCATAGATAGGAACATCCAATGACACTTATAAGTGTGGATTTCTTACAAATGGGTCTTATTCGTATAATAATACACTAGATATTACAAAGGGAGTACACCTGGAGAAGGTGCCTCAAAGTATGATGAGTCTCCATACATGATATCATATGTCATTTTTGTACCACAAATGAAATCATTTGTTTATAGAACATATATTTAAGTATAGTATTGTATCACAATTGGGTTGTCATCACAGTGGAAAACTACTATAACCTTTTCCTTTGATAACAACTATTTAAAAATTATCGTATACTATGTTATGTAAAATAAAAATCATAATGTGATAAGATGTTTACTAAGATTAAAAACTATGAATACATGAAACCATAAAGTGAATAGAATCTTGTTCTAGGACACCAAATCCAATAGAGTCCCACTTTAACTAGATCCAACTACTCATATCCTTCAGTCTGTCAGCTCTCATATGATACTCATGCTTCTAATAAGATATGTCTTTTTTCATGGGATCCAACAAATTTTCTTCCACGGGTACTATTCTTAATTGAAATTCACTCCTCTGATAAAAATCGATAAATAGTTGATACTTCCAGAGTATAAGCTTTGTACATTGGTGTGACCTTGTCTATTTTGAAGGAGCTACCACTTCAATTTTATAACAATATAATGTGAGAATTTCCTTACTAATAGTTACCACATCAAGATCCTGGAAAATTTTTAGTATCCAAATGGATTCCTTTGATACATTAGAGACCAATATATACTCAGAATTAGTTGTAAAATCCATGAAAATTAACTGCATTGAACTCTTCTAGCTCACAACTCCTCAATTGATACAAAAAATATTTCATTACTATAAACTCTTATCATTCCAGACTATCTAAAAACTAGAATAAATATAATCCATAATGACCAACTCTTCATATCCTCTATAAACCATGAAAATATCCTTATTTATTCTTATATAATTAAAGATGGCCTTAATATCAATCCAATGATATTGTCCTAGATCATCTAGATATCTTCCTACAATGAGCAATACGTAAGAGACATCTAGTATATCACATAACATGGTATACATTATTGATCCTATCACTGAATCATAGGTGGACTTACTCATTCTTTTTTCTTAATGTTCTGTCTAAGGCCACATTTTTTTAGAAATATAGAAACCATGTGACACAAGAACCAATCAACACATTGAATTTTCCCTGATTAATATTGATAGAATATATTTAACATATGTACATTGACTTAGTCCAAGATGCCTCTTAGATCTATAACGAACAATCTTGATCCCTAGAATATAGGTCGATTCACCCAATTCCATCACTGGGAAACACTTGTATAACCATTCCTTAATAGACTATAATATTGTTATTTCATTTCTAATAAGTAATATTTCATCTACATATACTACTAGGATAACTACATAATTTAAAATAATCCTCTTGTAGACACATGTATCACATTAATTCCTAATGAAACCAAATTCATTTATAGCACCATCGAATCAAATGTTCCATGACATGGATGCTTTCTTCAATCCATAAATTGAACATTGCAGCATAAAAATAATTTGGGAATCACCTGAAGTAATAAACCATTTCAATTGTGTCATACATAAATATTATAGAAATTTTCCATTAAGGAATGTATTTTTGAGATCTATCGGGAAAATTTCATTATCATTGTAAGATGCTATACCCTGTAGAATTTTGATGTTTTAAAAAATTGAAACTCGTGAAAAATTTTCATCATAGTTAATTGCATAACGTCGATTAATCCCTTTATCCACTTACCTTTCTTTATAGGTATTAATTTTACCATTCTTGTATAAATTTCTCAGGAATAACCATTTTCATATATTGGGATTTACATCAACTGGAACATTGACCAGAACCCAAACATGGTTCTAATACATGGAACCCATTTCATAATTAATGGCTTCTTTACATATTGTAGCATATTGTTCTCTATGCTTCCTCTTTGTAAGATATAGGTTCATCATTTTAACCCATTAAAGGGTCACCATATTTGGTGACTAGAAAGAAATATCTATCTGGTACTCTTAACTCTCATGTTATCCTACGTAGTATTTGTGTTTTAGTACTTACTTCTTCTATAAGGACATATGTAACTGAATCCTCTACCAACTCTTGTGTATATTTAGCATCAAATTCATCAAAATAAATTTTTCTCAAACTATCATTTTTGAGGATGTGCTCACACACATGGAATATGTCTTGTTTGACAACATTCACTTTCTTGTTTGTGGTTTTATATAGGTAGTATCCCATTGTTTCCTTAGGGTAACATTTAAATATACATGTTGTTACAAGGGGTGATATTTTTTTTGTTAATAATGAGTTAACAAATTTCTCACAACCCAATACATGTGAATGAAAAACAATAGGATTATTTCCACTCCATAACTTGAAGAGAATTCCATTTAACACCATAGTAAGAACACATTTTAATAATTATGTCCTAGTTTTTAATTCACTTCCCCATAAGTACAATGGAAGATTTTACTGACTCATTAGCAACCTTACCATGTCTAATGGGTTATAGTTCCTCCTTTAACTAACATCGTTCCCCTATGGTGTATAAGGTAGAGTGAATTGATATAAAATCTTAAACACCCATAAAATATCGATAAGCTATTGGCTAATACATTCACCACCTCGATCCAATAGATCATTTTTATCTTCTTCCCATGTTGATTCTATGCCTCATTATTGAAATCCATGAATTTCTCAAAGGACTCAAATATATACATCATCATGTAGAAGTAACCATATCTACACATGTTATGAGTAAACGATACGAAGTAAGAATACTCACGTATATATTCTACTAGAAATGGTCCACACGCATTAGTGTGTACCGATCCTAGAAGTTCTATGGCGTTATCACCATATCCATCGAATGGTTATTTGGTCATTTATCAATATAGAAAAAAATTGATTTTTATGAGGTTTTATCTTAAATCAGTATAAATAACCACATTTAAAGATATTTTTCAAACACTTATCATTTTCTTAACCATGATAGTGATTTCAAATAAGGATGTTATATGAGACATTTGAACAAGATTTTTTATCAATTTTCAATACTCATTTTTCATAATTTAATACAGAAATACCATTATTTAAATGTTCCATATAGTAAAATATTTTGTACTTATAAATGAAAAATGTTTAGTTATAGACATGAAAATAAACACATATTTATCTAGGAGTGTTACAAAACTTATGTTCTTGGTAATCTTCGATACATAATAATTGCCTTTCAAAGATAAAATCATTATTATTGAAAATTAATGGTGGTAGTCACCAATGGATATAGAATCCATCCACACTCTATTATAAGATCTCAGATCCACCTATCCCATAGAAATATTTATGAATGTATTTGGTTATTATATTTGGAAACAGATGTGAACACTAAATGTTGTTTCTAATACCCAATGTGTTGATATTGAAGTATTACACTCGATAACGAACACAAAAATAAATTACCATTATTCATTGGTGTAATTTATCTTCTATTGGCCTATATTACAACCTGTAAAACATAAAAACCCTATCATGAACCATCTTAGGTCATCCCCAAACTGGTCACCCGACCAGATCCATGGCATGGCTCAATGGGCATTCCTGATCCCCAAAGGCTAGAAAATAGTGTCAGGCATGAACAAAGTAACCAAGGGAAAAATTTTGACCAATATTATATGAATGAATAAACAAGGGAAAGATAAAAAATTAGACCCAATATATATAAATATTAAAATTGAACATATTTTATAAAGATGAATTATACATCAAAAAATAAAAATACATCCTAGTCCAAACAATAAACCAAAACTAAACCTGATGAAAAAAACAACATCTTCATGTGATGTAGAGGGCCACTCTCTGAATCCAAAACCAATAATCACCCATGGAGAACCTAAACTATGATGAAACACATACCATAAGATTAAAACAAGAAGAAACCATATGAATTAATATTAAAACTCATTAGGCATTCCCGAACAATTCTATTCTCAATGAACTCCCTGTAGAATAAATGAAACACCAACTTCATGTTTTAAATAAAATATATAAAAATAAGATTTATCCACATACATTCTTACTTTAAAATTACTCATGGTATATTGACATTTATCCATTAAAACATTACTCTTTTAATAGAAGGAATTATTTACCTTTTTAAGAATGAAAATGATTTATTTATTTCAAAACCCAGATCAAGATGACATAAAACATGTCAAGGGAGAAAATTTTCCATGAAAATTTGAAAACCAAATCACTAAATTATGAATAATTACACCACACATAAATTCAATTAAATAACTGCATAATAATGGAAATAGAAAAAAGAACACATGATTATCCAACCAATCATGAATCTCAATCATCCTTTACAAATATCCATGTGCCAATAGACACGGTATAAACCTTGGATCTCATGAATAATCCTGAACATACTAATACATGATGACTCATTATGGGATGAATACCTCACTTGATGAATTTAATTCCCCTAACACACTCAACCTCAACCTACCATGTATAGAATGAGGGAAACTATCCCAATGCAATAAAACTCAACATATTCTCAGGTTATGGGCCCCTAGCCACTACATAATCTAAATTAATACAACAATAATTTTCAGAAAATTTCCTCACAATGACAGCTTCCCATGTCATCATGTAATGAAGAGGGTGAGCCAACTAATCATCTAATCACATGTTCATATATAATAATTCACACAACAAGCATAACACCTTCCACCCCAAGGAAAAACCTTTTACCTTTCAACCATTGAAGAAAATGGGATCATCTAATCATTGGCCTCCCAACAGTTATTCACAACAATGGAAATAGACTAATCCATGGAGATTTTACAAATTAAACATTTTCAACAAATTACAATGTTTTAAACGGGCCTCATAATATATTCACAAAACTATTAACTATTAAAAAACCAAATCTACATTTCAAAAATGGTACAAACATACCTTTTTTTAATTTAAAATAATTTTTCAAACATATTTTAACTTTTCACATCATGCTTCCAAGAAAAATCCATTTTTATAATGATACCCAACAGACCTTAAATCATTATCACATAACAAACCATTTTTAAAATTCATATACACTCTTCTTTTAAATACCAACTACTTTGAATAACCATTAATGGAACCCAAATCATCATTTCCCATGTCAAAAATATATTTAAAAAGGAAACCCATGCTTCAGAATCCACAAATCACATTCGAAAGCCATGTAGACATTTAATCGATCATTTGGTGTGAAATATTTGACAAAACAAATGCATTTGTAACATATAAAGGCGGTAATCACTACTTTCCCCGCAAAATAATCATTTCGAATATCACATATCACTATTTATGATGTAAGGGATTTAAAAAAAATCATAAATTACAATGGTAGGTGTAAATGGAAACCTACCTCAATATCATGATGCTTCAACAACACACACCCAAAATCACACCAAAAAGGATCCAAGATCCATGATCTACTAAGAGGGACCTTAAAAAAGAAAACCTAAAAAATAAAACAAGAAAAATACCAAAACCATATCCACATGAATAAGTGAGAAATATATCTTAAGATAAAACGAAATAAATAAGAATATGGTGAAAATGATAGGAGAATTCCATGATGATCTAGCCCAAAATCCTTAAATAATATTTAGATCAAAATCATGTTCGGAAGAGGGAAGATTTGAGAACAAGGTAGAAGGCCCCTTAGGGTCACACCAACTAGAGGGAGAATGGGGGAGGCATATTGGGGTTAAAATCATGTAAGATTGGTTTAAAAATTTACAAAAATTTAAGTTATAGGTAGCTCACATGGTTTAAATGAGGCTTCAAATGTGAACCACTCATTGGACACAAATGGGAACCTACATTGGAAGGTTGCATGGTTTCCAAATCATGCAATAACTATGCCGAATTCCACTACATTGATACATAACCTCAAAACATGCTTTCCACATGGATTGAAAACTCATGCACAATTCATGCGCCATGCCTCTTCCACAAACATTTAAGCTGCACAATTTTCTAGAGAATAATACAATGTTTTCCCAAATCATGTGCTAACTGGAAATATACAGAAAAAAATTCCAAAATAAAGACTTAAAACCCATCCCACCAAAAAAAAGATCCAAACCCAAGGTAAAAAGTTAAATCAGATCAGTGGTCAAAAATAAAAAAATCTGAATTTGAAAATTCACCAAACTATTAATGATTTCCACCATCGAAAAGCCTCAAAATCCACTAGTTGATCGTTCCAAGACTAATTATTTCCATAATTTTATAATACTGCCTCTTAAAAAAACATCTAAACCACTACCAATTAGTACATAAAACCCTTTCCCAGAAAATTCCACAATCCCAACCCACTTCCAAATAAAATATGTGAAACTCAAGCCACAATATCCTCAACTTTTCCATAAACAAGATCGTTGAAAATACACTAAACCCAATGATCACCCATACTAAAAAGGAAACTCAAAAATAAAACCAATTCAAAATAAAACCAATTTATACCAGACCAACACCTGAACAAAACCAAATTCTCGTCACGGGAGACCGGAATAGACTCCCCACCATTAAAAAACAACTACAACCATTTACATCAAAAAGAAACCCCTAGAAGACAAGTGGTGGGTCTCCCCAAAATTTTGAACCAAATAGTTTTATCTGAAAACATTGGTCAATGAAATAAATTTTCCACAAAATCCTAACAAACCCCACCACATGGGGGGCCTTCCGAAAGAGATTCATGATAAATGAAAATTAAACCACAATAAGGAAAACATTTTAGAGAATCTCAAGCTGTCTCTATACCTATACTAAAGAAAAAATAAGACCAAGGTCCCCCGCACCCTTGGGATTTCTAACTAGTCATGAGGTTCACTCCAATTATAATGGATGGAGACCTGATATATGAATAATCTACTACATTTTATTTGGGGATATACGATCTATAATTGGAACTCTTTATTTACCCCTGATCAATGGTTTTAGAAGATACACACTAAACATTTCTCACATCAATTGTAAACAGAAACACGAGACACACAGCATAACACACCTCCACTAATGAGGTGAATAACATAGAGATTTAAAAACATAAATTTTCATTAATTGAAAAATATGTTTTCTTGAAATACAACATCTATTTACAATAAAAGCAAAATAGAAAACCACCAGGAACAAGCACCATGACTGGATGAAACACTACAATAGAAATGAAATTTAAATCAAGCCCCAACAACACTCTACTATTGAGAACTGGATCCATATCACTTCCTAGAAACACCATAACAAAATAATTTCATGTCAAAAAGGTACCCACAAGTATGAATGGTCTTTAGATCACTCAAACCTGATGAAATATTATGATCTATCTTTATGCACTGATAAACACAATGATCATGAACATATAAACAGTAGGTGAATATCCTGAGGCCTCATGATTCCACAATCAACATAAATTTCTTCAGGTCAATACCAGACTTCCTTTCTAAAATTTCCCCCACTACTCCTTCAGATTTAATGAGGAATCACTACATCAGGAACTTCTACCTACCCATCTTCAATATGAACTGTTAGCCTCACCACATCACAAAAATAGGTCAGATTGAACTCCAACTCCCTCAAATGTAGATCCGGACGAATCTCACATCGAAAATAATGATCCTTCAAGGAATCATCCAAAACATACCCGATATCATATGGATCTAGTTTTAAAAACTGAGGATATACCATCAACACTGACGTGTTATTCTGTTGTGAACAACAATTCTCGATTCCCTTCTTAACCTTCGTCATATCAGATACATGTTATCGGATTAAAAAAGACTTGATGAAATCCAATGTATGATCTTTATGAGGCTTGTTCTAAGAGTCCAAATTAACCACCACTATGGTTAACCATAATGTATAAATTTATAAAGCATAACACTCAAAAAATTGAGAAAATCAATGAGGCTAATGTTTTTTTAAACTTACACATCCTCCCTTCCACTTCGAGAGGATCCATTTTACAATAAAAGAGAGTAAGATTTAACTTTCCAAAGTCACTAAATGAACTCATTAGTTTGATCAACTATAAATCCTACTAACGAGGAACTGCATATAGTTTCACCTCAAATATCCATAAAATCACTATGGGGGTGAAATCAGATAAATTAGATGACTATTATCTCTATCAAAAGAAACACATCAATAAGAATTCTTAAAATCCATAATCTACATAAAAATATCCCAAAAACATATGGAAAAAAGAAACACAAACATTATCAATCAAGAATCTTAATTTTCCAATTGAAAACTCTTTTGAAAAGATAACAGACTTTGTGGACTTTCAGACTCACAAATGATATTCCTTAGAGTATCACTCACTTGAACATTCATATTACTCCTCGGGCACCATCAACTCATCTCATACAAGGCACTCATATGTCCACATCATCACCCATCTACTTTCCACACACATCTGTCAATGTGAGCACATGAGGAAGTACCAAAGGTAAAAAGAAACATTCCCATTTTTCCAAAACAGAACATTCTACCCACGTTTCGACATTCTCAACCCACATCACATTTTAAAAATTCATTAAAATTTTCAAATAATCACCAACAGCTAATAAAAATTCATTTTTAAATTCCATGTATAAATCCATTTAATTATGTTCAAAAACAAAAACATTTGAATTTCAATCCAAAAATCCATTTCAACTCATTAAAAAAATATTTCTTCGACTAAAAAAATCACATTTAATCAAAAATAATATCACAAATATCCACTATTCCAAGAAATTCCACAAAGTGAAACTGAAAACTCATTTTCCATCCTTATGAATCCAAACCATTCCATTTCAAAATCTCATTTTTACGATTCAAAAAAAATAGTTTTCAAAAAAATTAGCAGAATCATAGAAAAACCAAAAAATATCTTAATAGAATCTATTTTAGGTGAGGGACATGGCCTTATGATTGGAGCTCATGTGTCATATAGAACAAGATCACAAAGAGTATTCTAGGATCATACCTGTTGATCCACAAAGAATTCCAGGACCTGTGAGCCCTTTATAAACATTATCCAAACTCTCTTTTTGTACCCCAAACACCAAAAAACCCATAATAACCAAATAACCCAAGTAAAAGTAGACATAAAATAGAAAGAGAAGACATGGAATAGAAAGTGTTGTCCAGAAACTCCCTCATACCTACAACATGAATTTTCTATGGTGCTAATCTATCTACATTGACATCCCTAAATAACATATACCACTATGAAAGAATGGTCCTATCAATATTGACATACTCTGAAACCATTTTTTCAATAACACACTCTGGTCGACCCCAAATCAGTCACCTCAGATGATATATGGCATGGACCAAAGGGTTTTCTCGATCCCCACAAGTATGAAACTAGTGTCTTGCATCAATAGAGTTAACAAGGGAATTATTGTTCCAATAATAAAAGAATAAATAAAAAATATAAAGGTAAACAAAGAATCCTAAATATATATAAATATTAAAACTGAACATCATGTCAAAATATTAAGGATACAACAAACTAAAAATACAAATGAGGCTAAACAACAAACCTAAATTGAACCTAATTACCACAATAACATCTTAATGTGATCCTAAAGGTAAATCTTCAATACTAATACGAACCATCAACCACATGAATATAAACCATGTTGAACCCTTCACCACAAGCTAAAAAAAAAGAATCAATAGGCATGGTTGTTTGAACTCATTATGCATAACATAAAAATTCTATTCCCAATTAAATTCCTTTAAAATAAAATAAACATCAACATTATGATTGAAATATAATATATAAAATTATTAATTTTCTATACATATTTCTGCATTTATATTTATCATGGTCCATTTCCATTTTTTCATTAAAATCACATTTTTTAAAAGAAGTAACCATTTGTATTTTCAAGAAGGAATGTGATGATTTTATTTCAAAACCCATATCATGTTTTCAAAAACAATTCAAGGAAGAAAATTTCAATGAACATTTGAAACCAAATCATAACATTCCAATGAAATACACCACACATAAGAGAACAACAATAACTATATAATAAGGTCAATGGAAATAATCACACAATAGTTTCATAGAAATCATGAATCATAATCATCCATATTAAGTAACTAAGTTCCAATAGACCTGAGAGAAACCTAGGAGCTCGTGAATAATTCCTAATAAACTAATACATGATGAATCATCCTAGAATACATTCCTCACTAGATGATGTGAAATCACCCAACACAGTCAACCACCCCCTACCTAGTGCAAACATAGGGGTATTATCCCATAGAAATAAAACTCAATATATTCCCTTATTATGGGTCACTATTCTGTGTGTAATCTAAACTAGTGCAACAATCGCTCAAAAAAATTCTCTCACTATGCCAGGTTCGCATTTCATTATGTGAAGTAGAGGGTGATCAATCTTATTCCAACTAAGCATCCAATCACATTCACATATAAAATAATTCAAACAATATTCATCACCCAGGACACAATAAAGAAGAACCTCTTACATTTCAACCATTCAGTATCAGGGGTGCCTCTTAGCGTGGGCCTCGCAACAATCAGTCACAACCAAGGAATGATATTTATCCATCAATTTTTTTCATAGTAAACATTTTCACCAAAATTTAAAAGTTTTAAATGGGCCATAAACTCTTTTCACAAAACAATTGTCTATCAATGATCAAAATCTTCCTTCCAAAAAGGGTTTAAACACACCATTTTTTAATTGACAATCATTTTGAAAATGACTTTAAAATGTTCACATCAAACATTAAAAAAATCGATTTTTATAAATATTCCCAACATGCCATAAATATTTATCATATGCCAAACTCATTTTAAAATCCAAATATATACCTCATTTAAATAATAAATAATTTTAAAACCCCATTTGAAGAACACAAATCATAATTTTATATATCAAAAAAAAATTACAATGAAAACCATGCTTCACAATCCAAAAATAACATGAAAAAGCTAATCGGGTATTTTATCATACAGTTGGTGTGTAATACTTAAAAAAAATCCATTTATCACATATCAATGAATTAATCTATATATTTCACACCATAGAAGAATTTAAAATATCCCATATCACTATTTATCATATAAGGGATGTTCAAAATGCATGAAACCAATGAATCTTAAATTATAAAGGCAATCGAAAAAGGAGACCTACCTTAATCTCACAACGCTTCAAGAAAGAACACCCAAAATCACACCATGAAGGTTCCAAGAGCCATGATCTAAAATGAGGAACCTTAAATAATAAAAACATACAACATAAATCAAGGAAAATTCCATCCCTAGATCCATAAGATGAAGGGTTAAAGAGATATTAAGGGGAAATGAATGAAATAATAAGAGGGTGAAGAAGAGAGTATAATAACATGATGGTTTATCCTAAATCCTTAATTAATACTTGTATCAACACCAAGGTAGGAAGAGGGAAGCGTGGATAAAAAGGGGGATTAACCTTGGGGTCACAAACCATAAGTATATGGGTATGATGTTAAGAGGTTAAAATCACATAGGGGTAGTTTTGGAATTGTGTAATTTTTTTGATCTGGGTTGCTCACATGGTTTAGCCACATGGTTTACCAAACCTTGTTCCCACAATTAAAACCTCACTATAAACACATTGGAACTTAAATGAGAAGGTTTCATAGTTTCTAAACCATGCAACAATTATTCCAAAAGACACTTCCCTAAGACAAAACCTCCTTTCACAATTGTAACACAATTTGAAAAACTTTGTTCAACCCATGTCCCATGACTCTACAACCCACATTTAAGCCCACATTTTCTTGGTGAATTCCACATGGTTTTCCCAAACTGTGCCCTGATCATGTAGCTATGTAAACACACTCCAATACTCAAAATTTAAACCCATCAAATTTGAAACTCTATAGCCAGACCTAAAGATATAAAATAAATCAGATTTGAGGTCAAAAATAAAAAATACAGCTGTGACATCCCCATTTTCTTTTCTGTTCCCCTATATCTTATTTTTCTTGGAATGATGGAGCTCTAGAGATTTATACTTTTTATGTTTCTTGGTTCTATTTTCCTTGTTTTTTTCCTTTTTTGTTCACCATAAGGACTATGGGTTTATCACACCCCATGACCTTGTCAACATGGAGAATCAAAGTAAGTTGTTTCGAAATACCCTTTTAATTAATACTTCTATTATAATTAATAATAAAACTATAGATGGTATTAGGTAGTGATAAAAGTATGATATATATACCAAATTCATCCAGTAATTTAATACATATTATTTCTAATATGTTAATGTATCTAATAAGCATGACTACATGAGGCCCAGATGGAGCTGACTCTCCATGATTAGTTGCATATATAGAATTGGAGATCGTATACCTCTATTTTCTCATCGTCTCTTTATAGAGATCATAAAGGAGTCACATAATGTTATACACATCCATGTACTCAAATTAATTCATAATCTCAATAGAAATGGATGATAGCATAAAAAATTGATCATTACTAGAATCGTTCAAATGTTTCTCATATCCTGATAACTCTTCATCACATGGTTTATTACTAGGAGAATCAAGAAAATGTTCTTCCTTCACAACCAATTTCCTTTCTGCGTGAAGGGTAACATGTAAGCACCTTAACCACTATTGGAATGTTTCCTATGATGAGAATGTTATATTTAACATGTATGGATAATAGTGATATGTTTGAAGTCTTTGTAATGTTGTTTCAACAAAATATGATTATAATAATTTTAGTACTTATTCTAATAAAATTTGGACAAATAATTAAATATAATATTTATTAATCTCCTACTATTTTATTAAAACAATATAGCACTCTCCATTGGTTTCAGAATATCTTATTTCATGTACATTCTTATGTAAAGGATCTTTATTTCCATTCTCATTACCCTCTATTTTATTATTTAAAAAACCTTGAATGGTTTTAGGTAGGTATTCAAAATTCGAACTGAATTAACTCACATTTCCTTTATTTATTGAGTAGACTCCACAATCAGGAAATTCTTAAATTATATTTCCTTTACCATTTCCTGTTAGTTACACCAAGTCCTTATTTTTTATTCAATCGATAATGTGTACTATGTGAAGTTTACCTGAAACATCATGTTAGAATTATCTTATAATTTAAAGCACCCTAATATTTGTTGGTCGGGCACATTGATGTATGGTTTTATTTTAACTGAAGTACTATAAGACTATATTGACTTAATATATATAATTGAGAGATTTCATCATTTTATGTGTGAATTACCAATTTTTATATTTATGACATGCTTGTTTATATTATGTGGATTTACATATGTGATTAACCATGCATTTTAAAATATTTATGAATAAGTTAATTTATTTTACTTATATCACAACTGATAATTAATTTCATCAATTCATGTGATTGCGATAAAGCATCGATCAAATAATAACAATGGAACTTGATAGAAATAAAATAATAAATTGTTGTGATCATGAAGGTTTACTAATGGTTAGTTTATCTAACAGTTGATAAAATAAGAATTGTACAAGGGGAAAAAAACTTGAACCAATTAAAGATCATATTACATCTTTCCACCTATCCACATATGTATCTCTCTTTGATTGGTTTCCCCTTGATCAAAACATGAACTATCATTACTATCGATGGATCTCCATCCATTAAATATTCTATTACTCACATGAAGGTGAGGAAAACACAAGATTCGCATAAAAGAAACAATGTGAATACAGGCCCTTACGTAATAATTGGATAGAAGGTACACATGAAAACAATTTAATTTAACAATAAATTAAATGAAACCTATCACATACAATGTTTAGTCAATTATTATGATCATCCACAAGCATGAACCAATTTGAGAAATTTACTAAACTGGAATTCAATTATTAATCATTCTTATTTAATATATATAATACTCAAATCTGATAATTGTCATCTCTAATTAATCAATTATTTTTTCTTAATTATCTTAGGAATTTTCATAATATTCTCATCCATCGTAATTTTAAAAAAATTAAATATATTTATTTATAATTAAATGTGTATATAAATTTAACATAAATATAACTCAGTGAATGTACATATGATTCTACCCAACATGTATTATAATCGTATACTATTTACTACATTGGCATATGGAATACATGACTTATCATATTAGGATGTGTACTATCAAATTAATGATTAAACAGATTAAATTATTTTCATTCATGTGTTATGCTTCAATACACATAGAGTAATAATTGTAATGTGACTCATACATGATATCTATATCTTAACATTAAATAAATATTAATTAATCATTTATATATATTTATTAAAACCCCATCACATGGTGTGTCCTATCAACATAATGAAAAAATGCAAGAACATATCTATTAGGTTTTCACTGTATAATAATTCAATTATAAATATGTTTAATTTGGTATAAGTACATGGTCTTATAATTTTTTGATACACAGTGTGTACATATCTCAACATATATCTAAGGAACAATCCTATTGACTTTGTGTGTAAACTATTCCTGAGAATATTAGAGTACATGGTGTGTATAATTAATTACACTATGTATTGGCTCTGAGTTACACGGTCACCAGTCATGTAGGCCATGTATAGAATTACAAGGTCAATCTATGACTCAGATGGACTACGCACTATGTACATGGGATACACACTTTGTACATTGACTGATCGTGCACCAGGATTACCCGGTTAACATGTGGTGTGATAAATAAATGCACCACATGTCATCAATACACAATATTTGAATTAATTTTTGAATTAATTCCTAATTCATTGAACATATGTTTATTATGTGTAACTATGTCACATGGTGTATACACCTATGTTATCATCTCAAAATCCATAGTACCTTCAGATGAGTTATTTCATTCATAAAAATAATCATTTTGATTATATCTACGATAAACGTATTAGGAATAGGTATATCTCAAATTTGGAATAAAATAACGATTAAACATTAATTAAAAAATAAAAGAAAAAGGTGTACATCATTCAAAGATATTTAAATAACTATAAATAAGTATTTAACCTCTCTTTTATAACACCATATGTTCTGAGAGCAAGAAAAAATGCTATGGGTCATGCCCAACATTGAATTTTTCCTAATCTATGATAAATCCAGGATTTAACAAAAAATTAGCATTTTGATCAAAGGAATTAAATCAAAGAATTAATATATTGGGTGAGTAAAGAGAGATAGGATAATTATAAATTATTTATAATCAATTTATTTAATTAAATAATTACCTTGTTGTAATTGTTTCTTCATTGATGGATCTATCAACACGTTTGTGTTGTACCATAGTTTTTTTGTTCGAATCAATAGAATATTCCCTCTAGTAGTGGTCAACATGCATTACATAAATCTTAGATCATCTCCATAGGGATCTCCAGGTTCTATCATGGATGATCCTATAGATTTCATCGTCTTCCATTTATCACAACAAGAACCACATCCATTTTTTTATCATTGATCTTACTAGACATGATAGTTGGTGGTGAAGGAAGTTTTCCCTCCATTATTGGGATCATTCTTGGAGAAAAGTGATCTCTATGTCATGAGAATATTTTCCAAATCCATAGTGCATAACCATACAAATAAATTGGAACTCTTATAAAATAATAATATTGGGATTATATACTACTATTGTTAAAAGAATAATTACACTAGATCTCTAAATTATTTATTTAATCCATGTAAAACCTCTCGTCAATAATAAAAATATTATTATTATTTCTCGACATGCTCTTAACTTGGGAATAAAATTCAATATTATTTATTCAGATGTTATTTTTTATTTATTATTTATTACCGGACCATTAAACTCAATCTATCATTCCTCCACAATATTTTTTAGGCCTTGAATAATGGCTATTTATTTATAAATTAAACATCACATCATTATTATCCAATAAATAAATAAATATTATATTCACTAAGTAGATAATTCATATTCACTAAATATTATGCTCATATTGTAATATCTTGAATAAATCATGAAGAAATATATGTGATCATGAAAACATGAGTAACTATTAAACCACATTGGGGTATAAAATTTATTAAACATGTTAAATAACAAATAATGATATATTATTTAACTGAGATTATAGATACACTTAGTGAGTGACCCTCTAGGTCTCTTTCTCAGTGTCATCAGATGAAGTATCCTAATGTACATGGTTAGAATCTAGAAACATGCCAAGGCACCCATAGAGAAAGAATTTAATGTTGAAATGTCATAATACCTCCTACAAATTCCTATTTTGAAATATAATCTTTTTATCAGGATATTTCTAAAAAACATGTTGCATTCTGGTGCCATCAACCTATGTTCTCATTGTCTCTTTCTTTTTCCTCCTCGGAATTGAAAATTTCTATATAACTCCAATGAGATTTATTTATTTAGGTAATATAATTTCAATCAATGGGACAAAGATATAAACATATATTAAATATCATAGGGGGGAAATCCTTTATCACATTATTCATTAATGCAATATTACTTTTGATGTACCCAATGTATCCTACCACCCCACGAATGTATGTCAACATGGTTATCCTAAATACATCATAGTATGTGACTAATAACACTCATTAAATGTAATCTTGAATTCTAAGGATAAATACCCAAGTACATAGATAGGATCACCTAATGACACATATAAAATTCGATTTTCTACAGGTGGTTATTGTTCTCATAATATCCTACACAGGATATTACCGAGGGAATACACCATGAGAAGGTATGTCAAAGTCATATGAGTCCTCACCCATAATATCATGTCTCATTTGTGTCCCAAAAATGATACCCCAACAGTATAAAACCTATATTTATGAATACAATCATAGAAATTTTATGTTCTCATCATTGCGGGTAAGTGATATAAACTTTTAGTCTGATAGATACTGTTTGAACACTATCAAATACTATATTACAATATAAAAATCATGATGTGATAATAAGTTTATTATTATTCAAAACTATTAAAACATGTTATTATAAAGTACATAGTAGTAGGTTCTAGGGTACCAACTCTAACATGCTCGATATTACATGACTACCTGAATAACATGTTCTGATATTCTATATGAAATGTTTGGGGTCGTATTGTTATGTATTGGTTTAATATAATACATTTCTAAATAAAATATAATGATTCAGTTTACTTATATAATGTATTTCTCATAATACCAATGTAAATTCTGGAGGACATTGCATGAGAATTTATGAAATATATGGATGGTATTGCATGAGCTAACTAGAATCTACGAAAGACATCCCATTATCAAGGATGACATGTCTGGTGGAACCTAAAGGATTTTGTTGAAATTTCATATGGACATCTTATTACCTGGATGATGTGTAGGGAGGTTGTCTCTGGATATAACTGGATTTTCTGGATGATATTACATGATCATGGTTGACATGTCCTGAGGGCATCACATAACTGATCAAACATATCCGGAGGGTGTCACATGACCTATATAACATGTCAGTGGGTGTTCTATGATTTGTATGGATTTTATGGTGGAGATAATGATCCCTATATTACATGTCTAGGAACCACCATATAACATGGGTTCTATGTTTGTGGGGAACTACAAGATCAAGGTGAAATGGTCAAAGGAATTTGCGGGATAAGGGTAGCATTCCTAGAGTGTGTCCTATGACTTCTTAGAAATGTCTTAGGGACATTGAATGACCCAAATGGAATGGATAGCTAATATCTCATGACTTGGGTGACATGTACATATTTTTTCTCATGATCCAAATAGGCCACTAGAAGTGCATGAGGATCCATGCATCCATCTTTATATAATTATCCCTTCTATTTTTTTTGTCTAAATGCCAACCCTAATTTCATGTTTCCCTCAAGGTTTTTCTATTTTTATCTTATTTTAGGTTTCATGTGACCTAGTCGACATGCAAGTCCTCATTTTCCTGAGTCATCCAAAACACAAAAAGTACTTAATGTGATCTATATAATGATCATGTGATGCAAATATTCATGAATCGTGATCCCTTAAGTTGTTCCATAGATTTTACATAGAGTAAAAAACTTTTTGATCAAGTGACTGACTACTCCAATAAGTTATCTCATGCAATCCCAGGCAGTAGTTTCCGACAGTCTCTCATCCATCATGTGCGGGTATTTTTTAACGGATGTGGGGGGATTTATAGGCCTCACCACCATGTTTATACATTTCCTTGCATGGTGTGTTTCTCTTGGATATGAGCTTATGTTGGTGGATATATTTTGGTGTCACTCGATTCCCCTAATATTTTCATCGGTGATCCATGGTACCATATAATGACAGTGACCAAGAGAATGTTTGGCCATTTCTATGGTTATTGGACCCTTGACGATCTAATGGATTTCTCCTAACCACGTAGTCATGTCAATGGTGATTTTTTAAGGTCAGGAAGACATGTCTAGAAATTTTTATGTCATATTGATGCTCATGGGGATAATTTATCCTGATTAAATGTGTCTTTTCAAGGTTCTATCCTGAGGAAAAGGTGACTTTTAATGGGAACCTCTATGATATCAGGTTGACACGTCTATGAGACCTCACAAGATCATGTTATCTTATCATGGGAGCCTCATGTGATCAAAGTAACTCTCTACAATCCCCTAAATGATCACTAATTCTTGTCTAGGTGACTTCACAAGAACATGTAGGATTTCCAAAATGGCCATGCAATATCAATATTAGGTCATGTTATATTTATTATCCACTCACATGACCTTCTATGGTTTATGAGATCATGTGTCTTTCTAAAGGTTATGTGATCCGTGTGAGTCGATCACATTCTATTATATTGTCTTTTAGAGAAAATAATACCCATACTATGGGTATTTTATCCCTTGTAGATTTTTTGATTCTCATTAGACAGGATTAAATATTCAATAATGGGGGGAGAAATCAAAATTTAAAATATTGATGATAAAAGGGTATAAAGTAAAATGAAATAAATGTTCAAGATAAGTGAATGAATGAAGAATACATATTGACATATCTTTTTATGAAGGAATTGACAACCAATACAAAGGGGGTATTTTTGATCCTGCATTGTGTATTTTTATTTGTTTCCAATTTTTTTAATAAATAAGGATTTCATGTATTTAAATATGTTGAGATAAATAAGAAAAATCTTGGATGTTTTGTTTAAATATACAAGCCTATTGAGAAATTTAAATAATATCCTAATAATTGTGTTACATTGTACAATTCATAAATGTTTAATCACACATGTATTAGAATATTGATTTTAAATAAGTGAATAACTTTATTCAGTTGGAATTATTTAATATAATAATATATAAATTGATTTGAATAATATTAATCCATGTGTTTTTTATTAATTTTTAAGGTGTTTGGAGAGTAATTTATATGATGCATAAGATAGATCATAGTGTTTTGATATCATATAATTAGTTTGTGATAAATTAATATTAAAAAGATTAATAGATAGTTTTTCATGTTGTAACATTGTTTATTAAATGTACAACTTATTTTAAGTAGAATACATTCTCCATAATTTTTTTGGGGAATAAAAATATAATATCAAGATAGATTATATTTAAGTATATTTTATGCACTATTGATATTATTAATTAGGAGGTTCTATGGAAAAATATTATGTCAATCCTCATGCCAATGATTGAGTAACCATGCCTCCACACAGGCTAAATTAGGGGTCTCCATGCCTAGTGAAATTTATTGTGCCGCAATTAGATTATGGACCTGAAAATTCTGGGACCTCTATGTTATTGTGATATTCACAACACAATACATAAAAAATATGGATTTCATTTATTCCTATAGAATTTTGGACCATTATTCTATTGCATATATTGCATGTCATAGAAAAAAGAAATTTTTGAGTAACACACCATAGTTTTGTATAACACTATAGAGGAGACCATATTGAAATTTGGTTCTTCTATACAATTTGACACAACTACACCAAAAAGCCTTTATCACATAGAATTTTTTTTGGTTGTTAAAAAATAAATGGTTTGACTCACTGTGCTATGATACAATAGAGGTTCCCATAACAAAATTTCGAAATTCGAGGAATATTCAGAGATGAATGCTATATTAGTTTTATATGAATGATTTGGTGGTTATTTATGTGTTTAACAACTACCAATTTTATTTGTATGATGGTGGTATATTATAATAAATATTCAAATGTATGTTTTGAACACGAATTTGAAGGTGGGTGGGGGTTTGAATTTAATTTTGGAATTAAAATTAAAACTAGATAAATTAAGGGATTCTGGGGAATTCTAAATTAATACACACCAATATGGAGAATGGTGAATGAATAGTTAATATAAGTTATCTAATACTAAAACACACATTTAAAATCCTTTTGAATATTGAAGAACATATCTAATTCCTACATCAATATCGAATAAATCCTTGGATATTGAATATGAATATATCTAGTGTTGTTGTAGTATTTTGAAGAGGAATAAAAAAAGAAGGAAAAATTCAGTTCTCCTATAATGAACAAAAAGTGATTATTTTCATAACCATTTTTTAAAAAATTACGAAGAAGTACTTGTATTCTATTGATCAAATTAAATAATAAAGAATAAGAGGTAAATGTAGAACTTCTACAACAAGTCATGAATTCTAAATTGATATCGAAATATATTATTTTTATCCGAATGATTATCATTGTAGGGTCTGGGATGCACATTTGTATCAAGGTGTACTAAAGAATTGTTGAGAAATAAGAAAACATGAGTCTTAAGGTTATACCCTGATATTTTTAGCTAACAATTGGAATCCACTATATTGTGTGGTCACGGATGAATCCACTTCACACTGAGTAATATCCATCTCACATTGAGTGTTGAACCTTGTAAATTGTTTTGTTCCTTATTTGTGTGTGTGTGTGTTCAGTTATGTTGAATGATAGAAAGAATGAAATAGAGAAAATGATCGGTTCACTCAACTTGACAAGTGATAAAGGTAAATTTAGAAGGGATAAAAGTCAATCTTCTTAAATTGGATCAATACTTACCAATATATATTCACCCCCAGTGTAGTTCATATCCCAATCAGTCTCCACAAATAATAATGATAAAAAAAGAAAAAAATTAATGGATTATTCAAAAATTACTAGGTATATATATATGACACATAATCTAGAATCTAACAATTAAAACACTTATAATATATTTGAGAGATATGCATAGTTGTGCCTATTCCATCATGATTTTTTTATCATAGAATTTCATCTATTTTCCGATTTGAACCTAAAAATTTATGAAAATATAACCTATAACATTAATATCAATCATAATATCATAAAAGTTATATGAGAATATATGTAAAGCTACCAATAAATAAAGATTAAATCATATGACAATTTTATTAATTTCCATTTTAACTCAATACTTACTGGTAAAGGTGTTGACCATGAAATTTTTCACAATCTACCTCTTCAGTTCCAAGGATCCAATATAATATCTAACACGAATTCACCAAATATCTTATTTAAATAGAGTTGTGTAATAAGATTTTATAATTAATTGAGTAGATTCATCCAAAATCAATACTTGAGACTACTCATTACAATGACTAACGTGTTCGAGTATATAGTTCTAAAAAAATAGACTAAATTTTTCCCATCTACATGTGCCCCATGATCATAATTTATATATATTACAATTTTTGTAGCTTTATCATAACTAAGGCCCTCCATTACATTAATATGAATCTTTCCAATTACATATGTCATATAAAACCAAATAAACATTCACACCTAAGTTTCTACATTGAGCAGTAGGTATAAAACCTATTAGGATGCATAAAAAGATTCTATGAACCCTAAATCAAATATCAAAACTACTTGATATTTTTTAATATAATTGAGAATAAAATACATGTCATTTCATATGTGCTAAGCATTGGAAAAAATGGAAAAGTTACATTAAAACTAATATTCTCATATTTTGTGTAACCATATCCATTTAGTATAAAAGTAATGAGGAATCTAAAACATAAAGGAACCATTTCAGAATAAATATCATCAAACAATACTTTCATTTAAAAATTAGATAAATGGAATAAAATTATAATTCCACTAAATGGAACGTCTATGCTAGTTATGACGTGATCCTATAAAGTCACCCAACTCATATGATCTCATAATTTTTGAGGGATCCCACATTGATTTCCTGATCTATACCAAATCAATAGGGCATGTTTATTTATGGGACCCACTATTACTATCCATCCCATGATTTTAAAAAAAATTAACATCAAAAACATTAATATAAAATTAACACATCAAACATTTCAAAATCATTTAACAAAATAGCACCAATTATATTAGAATTCTTCATATTTTTAGTAAAATAATTTATAAAATCTCATATACTTATTACAATTACAAATTGGAAGTTAATTCATATAAATTACCCAATAAAAATTCATTCTCACTATCTAAATAAGGAATTAAAACCAATAGAAATATTTGAATATTTATCATAATCTAATAATAATATTTTTAAAATCCATTAATATTTATTTGAAATCTAAATAAGGAATGGTCAATATTTAATGATATTATTTCTCATATTAAAAAAAATTGATAAGTTTCTACAAAACATATATATATATATACATATAAATATATATTAAATATAGGTTCATAAAATTTCAATCCAACACCTGAAATTTCTCTAACATAATACATTAATTTTTTTGAAAGTTGGTTTCTTAGACCCAACATAATGAGTAATATTCTATTACCATATCATGTATATAGTAATTTGTGAATGATTTATTCTTCCCATAATAGTGTTGTTATTTCTACAACCCCTATTTACTTGGAAATGTCAATATATAATTTTCCATGTCAAAATGTTACAGTAGTTCCCTTGATATAATATGATATTAATCTAAAAAATATTTCTTAATGTACATATACATCATTTTTAAAGGACATAGATTATTTGTAACCATCAGGTATTGGGTGCTCATAATCATTGATACTTCTTCTCAGAAAGTTCTTACTTCATGATCTCAAGCAAATGACATCAGGAGAACTAGTCTGCTAATAAGAACACCACATGTTTCGGGTTTCATTGGTAGTTCCTATCTAGGAACACATGTAATGGTATCTTTACTTGAGATTATTATAAGTGTATAATATTTTATTACATACTTTTATATAATAATAAATTTATTTCATTGATTTCCTATCATGGTAGCTCAGTTTTGGTACGTCATTAATTGTATATAAAAGATTGAATAATCAAGACATAATTTTTCACTTCGGTAAGGAAGTGATATCTATGACCTATTTGATAGGGATAATATCACCATCTATAAATACATGGCCATTGTAGATTAATGTAATCTAATCCAGATATGCCAATAAATAGTAAATAAATAATGGATGGTGACAAGAAGCGTGCATCCTACTTTAAGTGATATCATCATTCAATGAGATTATATTGCACAATGAGTGTGCATTGAAATTTTATTCGTTGTTATGATTTTTAATCATCTCATTAGGGTATTTGATGTGTTTCTAGACTCCCCTCCCTGTCTGTGAATATTATTCACTGCTATCAAAATATTTTCCTAGAGGTTCACAGACATATTGTATTCAAAAGTCTGGCATGATCATATAGATGGGAGTATAAGAAATGGGTGGACCCACCATGATGTCTAAGATATGTCTATGTATAAATGATCCCCATGTAATAAATAAATACATTATTATTAATTTATAGAATAATAGGAGTTGAATTTATTTATTCAATTTATTTACAATTATTGATGAAAATACATGGAAAATATTATACAAGAGAATATTATTATAATATTCAATGTTCGTTTAATATTTTTTTTGAATGAAACATTGACTAAATGGATCATTTTTATAAAATAATATATTTATTATATTACTAGTTGGTGATAAAATAAAAATGATATTTATGACTTCGTAAATCAGTAATATGAATTTTTTATTGCTCATTTAGTGGGAAAAATATTCCAGGGTTGAGGAGGCATTTCTTGGTATTTTTTAACAAAATATATAAGGAGGAGGTGGCTCCCATTCATTGAACTATTCATCACATGAATTTTAGTGACTCTCTATCCTAACTAATTCATCATAGAGAGATCAACTCATTATTCAAGAAATTGATCCATGTTTTCCATCTCGGATCGAAGGATAAACATAGAAGTGATCATCATAATATCAAAGGATTCATCTAATCTCCACTCTAGAACTTGTATTTTAATGAACTATGTTGCCATAGACTTTTAAAGTGTGTGTGAATGATTTAAATGGATTTGGATTCAGTTTTTTTGATCAATTTTCTACATTGACAATTAGTTATTGAACACGTATTTAAATCAAACAAGGTAATTTTTCCTCATATTATTGTGGTTAAAAATTTCATATGGTATCCATGGATTTTTCATCAAGTTAAATATCACCTAAGATTATGAAGTGATATAAATTTTTGATAAAAAATTTTAAAACCCCCTTCTAATTTATTTATTTTTTCAATCATGGTACCATCAATTTGTATCAAATTGATTTTATGATGGTTTAATCAAAGGGTTTTTTTTATCAAATTCGTGATGTGGATGTCATTATGGTCCCATTTATATAAATTGCAATTTAATTTGATATCAGACAGCCATGTTGTTCCCTATGGATTTTTTAATTGGACTTTAGTCGGTGTTTTCGGGATTTAAAATTGAATAACATATGTATATATGTAAATATATTTATCTTTATATATCTTCATGTTATATTTTATCTATTTGAGTTCATAGGTTATGATTTTTGGTAAACATAAGTTCTCTAACTGGATTTTGATTTCCATAATAGTATTAATAAAATAGGATCTTTTTTCAACAACCTTGTGGAACGTCTAAAAACACTTTATGATTTTTTCAAATGCCTAACATTATGAATTTTAAATGAAATAAATTTCATAAAAAAAATTAATTGGAATGGGTTATCACCAATCAATCTATCACTAAATAACAAAAATAAACTAAAAAAGCGGGGGATGCTAGCAGATAGAGAATAAAATAAAACATTATTTCACAACATGAAGGCATGTCCACTTGGATTCCCATTGTTAGCCCCACCTCTAGCCACCCCACACATATAGACCTCCATGTGCCTCCTTTTACCAACACTTTTGGTGATACCTCCCACCGAGAGATGTTTTTCACAATCGACTACCTATAGCGGGACAGACATGCAGCCTCACTCACTACCACAAAACATTCTTTTATCGGGATAAAAAAGGACTTTTTCAATGTTAAAAGGACTTATAATATAGGTTCTATGAAAGGGGGTCCATTTATCATTGCTAAAAAATTGCTAATAATAGACCCCATTTATATGCACTCTGAAAAGCATTGATAAACAATATTTTGTATTTGTGCTATTGATAGCGCTCATAACGTCTCCAATTATCGACTCTATTTGAAGCCCAAATAATGTATTCCCTACCTAGGTGGGTTTCTTATATAATTGAACACCCGGAAACCTTAAATAAATAAATATCACCCAAATAGCAGGATAAAATAACGAAACCATCCAAAACCAACTAAAAAATAACCACCCACAGTATACACAAAAGAACCACTTACACGATCTAAATGATAAAAAACATGCAGTAGACACAATGGTTTGGAAAACAATGCTATATAAATTTAATTGACATCATGAATAAAAAAATATTCTCTCATCTTATATACCAAAAAAACTACATTCATTTTGAACTATGTTTTATAAAATTGAAATTATAATTATCCATCATACAACTAAAAACATTAATGTTTTCTATTTTGACATCTATGGTCCCCACTAAAGAGTGTCATATGATTTTAATAGTCTCCAAAATAATAATCCCAAATCCAAAAAAAAGTTCCAACTATATATGAAACCAAATATTATGTTAGTAATACTACAAATAAATATATAAAACATCAATATGATGAATACATTAAAAATGACAATTTCTAATAAAAACGTCTCATTTGAGTTAAACCAGTCACACCATGAATTGTATTAAAGAGGGGGTGATTCCTATATGTCACAAATAAATAATGGATAATTTTCCTAACTTATCTAAACAATCTGAATGTGTTTTCTTTGTTTTCAGTATATTAGTGTGTTTTTTACTAAAATGACATTTCAAAATGAAAACATGAAATTTGATTCATACATGTCAAATTTTGCTTAGATTTTATGGGATACTACATCATACACATCACAATAAAATTACTAATTTTGGTTATTAAATTTGATGAAAATTAGAGTGTGCTTTCATTGTTTTCAATGAGTGACACGTTTTGAGCTAAAATGTCAATTTTAAACAGACAACACCCAATTTTAGTCATACCGGTCACACCATTCGCCTGATTGAGGTAGAGTTGATTCCTACACATAACAAATGACCCTTGTATCATATTAATAATGTATCAAACTAATATGAATGCATTTTATGGGTTTTTAGTATGTCAACTATGGTTTTTTAATTGAGTTAATGACAATTTTAAAAAAGAAGACATTTATAGGTTCATAATGGTGACACCATGTGTCGTATTGAGTTTTGGTGAATTATTACACAAAAAAATGACTGATATATAAGTATCCTAAAATTTCAAATCAATTTGATTTATATTACTTAGTTTTTTATGGGTCATCTTTTTTTACTAAAATATCACTTCAAACTGAAAACATGCAATTTGAGTCATTCTAGTCTCATCGTGCATTGGATTGAAGTGAGACTACTTCATACATGTCAAAAATAACTGTAAAATCATTGTATTTAATGATTAATAGAATTAGAGTACATTTTCTTGGATTTCTGTGAGTGTCACATTTTGAGGCAAAAGGTCATTTTTAAATTGATAGCGGAAACATATAGTCATATCGGTCATATATTTTCATTGGATTGAGGGTGGGGGGGGGTTGATTCCTACACATCACAACTGACTCATGGATAATTTTTCTTCTGAATAAAAACAATCCAATTAAATTTTATCAGTTTTCAGTATGTCAGTTGTGTTTTTTTAGTTGAATTAATGTCAATTTTAAATAGGAAGACACATTTGGATTCATATCGGTGACACTGTGAGTTATATTGAAGTAAGGTTGATCCTTACACCTCAAAAATGACTCATAGTATATTTTTCTAAAGTATCAAAACAATTATAATGCATTTACTTAGTATTTACTTTTTCAGAATGGTTTTTTACTAAATTGTCCATCCAAACTGAAAACATTCAATTTGAGTCATAAAGGTCGCATCATGAATCAGTTTGATGTGATACTGCTTCATACACATCACAAATAACATGGAAATATATGTAAAAAATTTTGAAGACAATTAATGTGAAGTTTCATGGTTTTAGTGAGTGAAACGTTTTGAGATAGAATTTCATCTTTAAACTGATAACGAACATTTGTAGTCATACAAGTCACACCATTTTTCGGACTGAGATGGGGTTCATTGCTACACATCATAAATAACTCCTGGACCATTTTCCAAACATAAAAAAAGTATGAATGTGTTTTCTCATTTTTTTAGTATATAAGTTCTGTTTTTTTACTTGATTTAATTTAAATTTTAAATAACAAGACTCATTTGATTCATTCTATTGACCTCATGTATGAGATTTTGGTGAGATTGATTCCAACATGTCACAAAGGAATGATATATCGTTTTCCTAAAGTATCAAAATGATTGAAATTCATTTACTTGGATTTTATTATGTTGGTTTTGATTTTTTGACTAAATTATCATTCCGAACCAAAAACATGAAATTTGAGTCATAATGATCGCATTGAGTGTCAGTTTGATGTGATAATGCATAATACAGATCAAAAATAATGAATGAATCTCTATATAAATTTTTGAAGACCAAGGGCTTTTGTTTTCATGGATTTTAGTGAGTGAAACTTTTGAAGATAAAATGTCAATATTAAACTTATAGCACACAATTTTAGTCATACTGGTCACACTGGTTATCATATTCACGTGGTGTTAATTCCTACACCTCAAATTTGAATCATGGATCATTTTACTAAAGAATCAAAATAATCTTAACATAACACCTTGAACCCATTTACCCAATGTTGGTGTATTATTTCAAACATTTTCATGATATAAGGGATCATGTCCTTAAAGACTGGTCGATTTTGTAGCCTAGAATGTACTATATACATTCATAAGTTTTACATTACATCATGAAATAAAAACATCAACAACATTTTACCCTTTATAAAAACACTTATATCCTTATCCTATCCATACAGGTCAACAATAAAATATTTCTTCACATTCTGGGAAAAATAAAACATAGAAAGGGGTGAGCTCAGATTCTCATAAGGGATAACAATATAGCAGAAACATTCATAAATAAGAATAAACATTTAAGGAAATGTATCATATGAAATATAAAGTCTTTTAAACTTAAACTACAACATAATATTGAAAATATAAAATCATATAATGACATTTACTTATTTTCATGGATATTCTTATAGTCAAATAATCACATGAAATATCAATATCCACTTTCATAATGATGGAATTCATAATGCCAAACTTCATAACCACATAGTCAAGGACTTGTGCAAAGACTAAATACAAGATTTTGTAAAGGCCTTGTTCTAAAACACTAGTTTTTCTAATGAGACCTACCGATGTATCGAGAAGCTATAGCGTGCTTCACCTGTCTCTTACTATGTCCAATGCATTCCTTATATGAAAAGGTTTAAACATAAAATATAAAATCATATTAAAACTAGTATAGTAAATGTTAATATATTTTCCCTAAACCATTAATTGTATATGAATAACACATCCATAGTCAAAAATATCACAGAATATTAAATACAATATGGAAAATTTGTTTCATAATAAATCTACTTCAAAAAAGCTTAAAATCATTCAAAGGATGTTGAAATAGATGAAATCAAAACTTATTTAGATAAATATCTCTTTCTATTTTGAAATCATTTAAATATAATATAATAAAATTAAACATTTGTTTTGAAAATAATCTTATAAACTTGTAAGTGAGGCTTCGACGATGTAATAACGGTGGAAAATAGCTCCATTCACCGTATAAAAAAACATTCTTACCTTAATTTTATTGAAAAGGTCATAAAGTACCTTGTTTGGAAGATGAAAGAATGATTATTTTCAAAACATATAAGGTCAAATAAGGGTATAAATTAATTACATCATTTTATAATAAATATTTAATTTTTTTAAATACATTAATTTATAAAACATGGATGTGGAGAATAAAGAGGTCCTGGTAGATACTAATGTAAAAACAACTTTGGATATTAAAAATATTGTGAAATCAACCCTTACTATGTACATTTCAATAGTAGATGGTATGTTAAACTCATTTATATTAGTTAAAATAAAGTTATTAAATTATACATGAACTATATACATAAATATGATATCATATATGATCTAATAATATTGCATTGTTAATAATATTTGAGTAGTATCATTGTTTCGGGTGATAACAGGTTCGTTTTCCTTTATATGATGGGTTATATAAGCCATGTTTGATATGGATAGTATGTATTTGATTCATATACAGAATAATATAATGTTCATAAACATTATTTTTAATCATAAAATGAAAATTATTCTTGAGTGATTACGAGGGGAAATGAATCTCATTGGGTTCGTGGAGATGGTAATTTGTATGTACAGATGAGCAACAATATCAATATTTTGATGGAGAGATCATATGTAATTGTATGGTATATCATATATATAGAATTATTAACATGTATATTTATTATTTACATCATTTATACTCCATCTACTGGCCCGGAGGCCTTAAATTTTTATTGATTTTGATAATACACCTTTCAAGGGGTGAGCCAGAACCCATAAAATCCCCTTAGGTGTATGTATTACATGGCCCTGTATGCCTATGAATAATTAATTGCCCATTGGATTCAGAAATTTCATACAATCCAGACTAACTAGTTAGAAATTCTCCTCCCAGCATCTTCATCGTGAAATCAGGTCGCCACATTCGCATGGTTGTTTGGCTAGGCTATCCCATGCACGCACAGTATTGTCCCAATGACAGGTGACATACCCTCTCATTCATTCAATCTGTGTAGCTTTGGCTTTGGTGAAATATCCATTCTCATCCTCCTATAGATCTTGTTCCTTATAGGTTGTCTTGTTTGCATCTGCATTAAATGTTTCCAGACGGACTTACTTGCCCGAAGGCCTTAAAGGACTCATGGACCAAATCGGTGGCCCGAAGTTTCAAACAATGGAAAATTACTAGATACAATAGTGCCAATCAATTCCTGCTACAGTTTTCACTTCAGTACCTACTACAGTACTGCTACAATATCAACTACATCACTTCTGTAGTACTGCTATAGTAATCCCAGAAATTGTACCTCCCCTAGATTTGATCATGGGTCGCCTGGATGCACATAAGAGTCCTCACCAACCAGGATGAGGCTCATGTGCTACATTAGTTATTATCATTATTATAACCATCCAAATAATGAAGTGTTTAAATGGAAAATTACACCACGAAATTGAGACAGTAATCTGTTTGTTCGCATATACGAAGACATAGAATGGATAGATTAATGAATATGGTTGTACCATATTTATAATAACATCAATTTATATTGATGATACTGGATTTATAAATTTATAATGGAAACAATAATGACTGTGGAAGTGGAAGAAGTAATGAACATGAAAGAGGTGATGAAAAATTTACCTCTTCTTCGGGTTCTTACATTTTATTTGATCAAAAGGGATCCTTAGGATGGCTTTGTGACCAAATAAATGCCTCTATGATGAATGGAGGAATGATGGTAAGAAATTTGTGAATGTGTTGTTTGAGCGAAAAGGATTTGGAGGTGTGTAATTAAGAGATGGGTAAATTCGCTTTTATGGGAGTGGCGAGGGTCACATTAGGGATTGATTGAAATATTATTTTATAATAAATTCATTTTCAGTTTCTAATGGATCCAAAAATTATTTATTTAAAAGATAAGGTGGGTATGGGTCAGAATCCTCTCAATCAATTTGTTTTAGACATGTTTAGATCATAATATTAACCTTATATTTTATTTTTAACTCTTAGTTAAGTAGTTTGATATTTACCATGTCTCTTTGTATTTTTATATTATATTGTTAGTAAACATACAATAATAAGACAACCGAATCCCATGTGGTTCATTAGTAATATATATATATAATTTTAATATACCTTTGGCAGAACCTTTGATTTATAAGTATATTATATCAATTAATAATATAATATTTGTTTTTATAACTCTTTTATGTTAATTTTGAGACTATTTTGTATTTGTTTTTATTAAATTCATAACAGTATGATTACATTGAAAAAAATTTATTTAAGCAACCTTTAAATTTCATCTTCAGCTATATATTTCATGAATGGAATCAAAACATTCAACTTATATTTATTTTAATATTTATAATATCATTTATTTGTTTGTTTCATTAATAAGTATAATACTGCATCATTACTATGTCATATATAAATATATTAATTATTTGACAATAAATTATAAATAAAATATCATAATGTGGAAAATATTTTTAGATTTATAATGAATATTTATAGTGTAATAGATTAATTATATAACCTCATATAAAAATTGTTTTACTAATAGTTGTTTATTTTAGTTATTTATGTCATTGCTTTATATTATTTAATATAAAATTTCATTATCACTGCCAAGTGGCTACATGGGGTCCCAAAATCCAAGAAAGGATCCCCATGGTCGAATATGTATCATACATTAGGGTTAGTACATCTATTAGAGTAATTTAGTTTTATTAAAATATTATATTTTAACCTTATTTACTAGATTTACCCCTTTAACCATGGTAAATAAAATATTTACTGATTTAAATATTCATAATGAAAAAAATTAAAAGTTACCTATTTAAAGAATTTGGACATCCTGATTCCAAATATTGTATCCATTTTTCCATATTCTACACAAATAAGTGGATGAAATTACGTATAAATTATTTTCAGTTGTAAAAAAAAAGCATGTTTTGATGAAGTAATAACAATCAAAAGGTTGTCACTTTTTTGTGTCCAGTTTAATCGTGAGATTAAATATAATGACATAATTATATTAAATGATAAAAATATAATATATTTATACTTAAAAACCATTTAAATTTATAATTTAAAACATTAAATTATTGCAATTAAAAAATTGAATTGATTTTTTTTAGTATTTTTGACTATTCATAAAAATTTGATACTTTTCAAAAAAGTTCCAAAAATTCATCATAAGATAATTTGAATATTCTTAATTCAAAAATTATTTCCATATAGAAAAATAAAGTTTATTAAATTTTAAAAATATGGTATTACTTTTCATAAGGCTAGTGTGATTTGTCTAGGTATGTTAGATTCTCAATGTTGCGTACTATTGAAGCAATTACATTATTCAATGGGAAATGTACTGTGGAAGGTTGGGGTGTTAAATTATTCCCTAATTCAAATAATTTCATCAATGAAATTTCTATAATACGATCTCACAAAAAGATTTAAGTGGTTCTTCATCATAAGTTTCTCTGGCTCCTGCTTTTTCCACTTCCATCTTATGGTTTCTCCTTAGAACTTTTACGAGACGCGTCGTCCGGTTTCTCAACACCTATTCTATTCTAGAATGTATTTTGATAGGATCTTCACAACATGATAGATTAGGTTCTAGTTCAATTTACTCATATAGGAGTACCTACGTTGGGCTAGTAATGTATTCTCTCAACCATGATACGTGGAACACATCATGATCTTTTGAGAGACTTCGCGGCATTTCCAAATGATAAGCTACAACCCCAATTCGTTCTAGAATATCGAAAGGTCTGATATAACTATGACTTAATTTACCCATATACCAAATCGTATAACTCCCTTATATGGAGATACCTCTAGGAAAACATTATCTCCTACCTGAAATTCCAAATCGTTCCTTTGGTTATCAGCATATCTCATCTGCCTACATTGATCTTCTTTGATGTGGGTTTGCATAATCTTCACATTTTCCATAGTTTCCTCATCACGTTCTAGGCCTTTGTGTTCTCATTCACCAACATATTCCCAAAAAGTTGTTGCACGACATCTCTTTTCATACAACCCTCCATATATTGACATCTGAATACTTGAATATAAGCTATTGTTATAGGAAAATTATACCAGAGATAAAAATTGATCCCACATAGTGTGAAAGTCATGTGAGAAAGATCTCAACATGGAATCTATGGTTTGAATATTCGATTATAATTATCCGTTAGGTTTAGGGTGGTAGGCAGTGCTCAAATGATGTTCAGTATCGAGGGATTTCTGATGACTCTTCCAGAATCGTGATGTAAAATGGAGATCACGATCAGAAACAATCGATTGGGGTACTCCATGAAGTCTCAAAACATCATTAATATATGGTCTTTCCATACGTTCAGCAGTAAATCTTCTCTTATAGAAAGAAATTGTCCTGACATGGTAAGAAAATCAACTACAACACATATTGCAACATTCCTTCTATGAGTCTTTGGTATCCCCATGAAAAAATCTATCATAATATTATCCAAATTCCACTTAGGTATGGGAAGAGGTTGTATGAATCCTCTATTTTGTTTCATTCTAGATGTCACTGGTTGAAAATCCAAATATATCAACAAAAAATAAAAAATCTCTCTCTTCATGTTCTCCCACAAAAAATTTTCATTCAAATATCTATATATCTTAGTGCTACCTGGGTGTATAGGGAAACTGAAGCTATGAGCATCCTCCAAAAATTCTCTTTTTAGACCATCTATATAGAGAACACAAATTCTATTTTAAAATTACAAAATTCCATCTTCATATATGAAGTCACTCAATCAACCATCATTCACAGATTTAATCTACTTTTGAAACTCCTCATCACAATTCTGTGATCTCTTTATCCTTTATACTAAAGATGGGTTGGAAACCATTTGAAAAAGTATTGATGTTTCACCTTCCATGGTTTTTACCATATCTATTTTTTACTAGATCCCTGAAAATTTGACCCCTTTCAACTCTTATCTTTTTCAAAACTACAAGGTTGATTCTACTCGAAGAATATGCCACCTTATTAGCCTCCCATGGGTGGTAGTGTATAATGAAATAATAATCCTTGAGTAGTTCATTCCATTTACATTAACTCATGTTTAGTTATTTTGGTGGGAAAATATACTCCAAACCCTTGTGATCAGTATAAATCTCACATTTTTTACCATAAAGATTGTGTCTCAATATCTATAGAGTGACGATTATATCATCTTACTCAAGATCATGAGTATGATATTTTTTCATGGGTATTTTTAGATACCATGATGCATAGGAAATAACTCTTTCATTTTGAATAAGGAAACAACAAATTCCTTTCTTTGAAGCATCACTATAAATGAAAAGGTAGTGTTACCTGATGGTAGAGTAATGATAGGATCATTGGCCAATCTTCTCTTCAGTTATTCAAAGTATTCTTCACACTCTTCTTTGCAAAAACAAATTTAATATCAATATGTTTGTGCTTTGTTAATGGGTTAGCCAATAGGGAAAAATTCTAGACAAAACGCTGATAATAAGTGAATAAACCAATAAAACTACATACCTCAGTTATACTTGTCTAGTTTGTCCATTCATTTATTTTCATTGTCTTAGAAGGATTAACAAAGAATCCATCTATAAAGAAAACATGTCCAAGAAAAGAGATATCCTAAAGCTAGAATTCACACTTTCTTAAATTGACACATAATTCATTTCTTTTAAGAGTCGTTAGGATAATGTGTATGTGATTTTTGTGATCTTCATATCTTTTTTAGTACACCAAGTTATAATCAATAAATACCACTACAATTTCATCAAGTTATTCCTTGAAAACAATTTTCATTAAATTCATGAAAATAGACGGTGCATTAGTCAGTCCAAAAGGCAGTACTGTAAACTCGTAATGCTTATACCTGGTTCTATATGTTGTTTTTGGAATGTCTTCCTTCTTCACACACAACTGATGTTATCTAGATCAAAAGTCAATCATTGGAAAATATTGAGCTCTATGAAGTTGGTCGAATAAATCAACAACGCGAGGTAGGGGATACATGTTCATTATTGTTATAGCATTGATTTATGTATAGTCAATGCACAACCTCACAGATCTGTTTTTCTTCTTAACAAAAAATACAATGGCTCCCCATGTAGAAACACTTGGGTGAATAAATCCCTTATAACTCAATTTAACTTGTTTTTTTCTTTAGTTCATCTAAATATAGAGTGTCCATTCTATAGGGTGTCTTCGATATGGTATTTGAACTAGGAATTAATTCAATGGAAACTCAATTTCTCATTCTATAGGATGTCCACATAAATCCTCTAGATACACATCAACATATTCTTGTATAATAGTTCCATCCTCTATTTGAACATTATTTTCATCACCCATAATTATTTCATTCTCCTGCTCATAAATAATTGAATTTATTGCAGCTACTGAGGGTGGATCTAAATAATAATCAGGTGGAGACATTTCAGCTCTAAAGATCAGGTACTCCTTATCATCCTCGAAAATTGTAACATCCTTCTTCTTACAATAAATTTTAGCATCCTGGTCCAAATTCCAATCCATTCCTAGGATTATATCAAATTCAATCATGGGTAAGTCGATGAGATCAACACATAAAAAAAATGTATATTCCCTAATGGGAACTGATTCACAAAATATTGTTTTGATGATACTTCCCTTAGGTGTTTTGACTGAAAACTCCCTTATTAAGTAAAATTGAAAGTATGTAATTTTCATTCCAAACTAAGAAGATATGAAGATATGTGATGATCCATAGTCAAATAAAGCATTGGCTAAACTTGATGAAACCATTAAATTACCTGTCACCACGTCGTTCGGAGCCTCAACCTTAGCAGTAGTGATCGTAAAAGATTGGCCTTTCTCCCTTGGCCATTTTTGTGGTATTTTCCCTTGGCACTTAGGACATTAATTTTAATAATGCCCCTTTTCACTAATATTATAGAATTCAACAACCACATGCATTCCCTTTCTATCACAATCTTGGTGGTCTTTTTCACCTCACTTATAACATAAACCCATTCCCTTCAGGAAAGTACAGGGCTCTTTCGTCCCATATTTACCATATTATAGATATTCATCATTTCCCTTCTTCCCTTATTTCCATTTCTAGAGTGTTCAACAAATCTCTTCTTCTCCTTCTTTGCTTTAAAGTCGTAATACATGGAGAATTATTTTTCCATCTTGATAAAACATGATACAATATCTTCGTATTATAAGAACAATTGTGATACTAATATTATCCTATGAAATGGTTTTAACACATAAAATAATTGATCATTACTACTAATTGGGTTACATATATAATCTGTAGCATGGATTTCTATCCTTGTGAAGTTAGCCTCTTATATTGCGACATTGTCATCCTCTTTTTTCCTAAGACTCAAAAATTTCCTTTCCATATCTTCTCAATGGTAATGAGAAATGTATTTTTCTAATAATTTTTTTTAAACTCCATCAATTACATATTTCATATTTTATCATCTTCCATTGTATATTAATAAATTACCTCTATTGATATTCACCTCCTGTGAGCTGATAAAATTCCATAAAAACTTTTTCCCTTTCACTACTCCTGAAATCGTGAAATATTTTCTCTATGTAATTTATCCATTTCTCAGATACTAATGGATTTGTACTACCATTGAATGTTGGTGGTTGTTTTTTCATGAAACGGTGTAACATTGATCATCCGAGTTGTGGATTAGGGTGCTCCATATGGGTAAGGTTATTTTTAATAACCAGAGTGAGTTGTCCCAGTATTGTGATAAAATGATCAGAACCAGTTGCATTAGTAGCTCCACTATAATTATCTTGAGTAGGGGGGAAATCCATACATGGATTATGTGTGTTGATAGGGTTTTCATTACTTCTACTTGGTTCCATTACTAATCAATGGAATGAAATAGATTAGTTTATGAATCACAATACATAATTCCAAAATTATAAAACACATAACATCAATTGAAATGTTTATGGATGGAATCCATAATCATAAAAATGATTTCTTTGAGGAGGTATATACTCATAACACTTCATAAGTCATTGTAATGAATATTTTAAATATCCTAAAATATCCCCAGGAAGTGTCTTACCCAAGTGTGTAGTGAGGCCCATTGTCGTGCACCAGTTCTTTTTTCATTCTAGCTCAAAGCTTTGTTTTTGGGTTTTACCCCTAGGTTCATCTGTGCCAGAGCTGCCTCTACCAGCTCGTATCCATACAGGGATGTATTTCCTGGAAAACTCAAAAAATCTATATAGTACCCAAATTCATGGAAGTTATTCTATATTATTCCTCAAAGTCTATCTTAGGGTAGTGTTCTCTAATCAGAGTTTTGCTAAATCTAGTTGATGCAGTTTGTATTAAACTTTCTCTATTACCAAGCATAACACCCTGATCCCAGTTTCCCAGATTCGGTGCATTATTACATAACATTGGCATGATATAAGGAATCATTTCCTGAAAGACTTATTATTTTAGTTGCATTGGAAGTACAAGTTACAATCATAACTTTTTCATTACATCAGGAAATAAAAACATCAAAAATATTTTATACCCTTTTTAAAGAAACTTATATCCTTAGCCAATCCCTAGTGGACAACTATAAAATACTTCTTCATATTCCTGGAAAAATAAAACAAATAAAGTTGTGATATCAGATGCTTATTGGGGATATCTATATAGCCAAAACTTTCCTAAATAACCATAAAAATTTAAGGCAATGTATAAGTCTAAAACAAAGACTTTTAAACATAAACATTAGTATAGTATGTGAAAGATAAAATCAAATAATTCAATTTATATATTTGTATGGATATTATACTGGTCAAATACTCACATGTAATATCAAAATCCACATTTATAATGATGGAATGCATAATTCCAGACTTCGTAACCACATAGTCAAGGCCTTGTGCCAAGACTACAAATAATTTTTTTTCAAAGCCCTGTTCCCTGACACTAGTTTGTCTCATGAGACCAACTTATGTATCGGGGAGCTATATCGGGCTCCAACCATTACATGCTAAGTCCAATGCTTTCCTCATATGAAAAGGCATAAACATAACATAAACATTTTATTAAAAATAGCATAAAAAATGTCAATATGTTATCTATAAACCATGAATGGTATAATAATAACAAATCCACATTCAATCATAACCCAAAAAATTCAAAACAATATGGATGGTTGGTATCATAATAAATCAACATCAAATAAGCTTAAAATCTATCAAAGGACGTTGACATAGATGAAATAAAAACTCTTTAAGAGAAATATCTCTTTATAGTTGGAAATATATTCAAATAAATATAATAAAAGAAAAAAATTATTTAGAAAATATGATTATAATCTTGTAAAGGATGCTTCGACGATGTTATAAAGGTGGAAAATAGCCGCACTTATCGTGTAAAAAACATTCGTATGTTAATTTTGTCGAATGGGTCAAAAAGTTCCTTGTTTGGAAAATGACATAATGATTTTTTTCAAAACATATAAGGTCAATTAAGTATATAAATTACTTTAAACCATTGCATAATAAATAGTAAAAATGTTCTGGAATACATTATTTAATAATATATAGATATAGATGATAACGAGGCCCCAGTACATATTTATGTAAAGACAACCTTGGATAATAAAAATATTGTGAAATTAACCCTTCCCTTGTACTTTTCCTTAGTCAATGGTATGTTAACCTCATGCAAAATAGTGAAAAAGTTGTTATTAAATTATACAAGAACTATATACAAAAATATGATATCATATATTATCTTATAATATTTCTTTTTTAATAATATTTTATTAGTATCATCATTTTGGGGTGATAACTATTTCATTTTCCTTTATATGAATGGTTACGTAAGCCATGTTTGTTATGGATAGGATGTATTTGATTCATATAAATAATGATATAATGTAAATAAAAATTATTTTTAAACATAATAGTAAAATTATTCTTGAATGATTACGATGGGGAATGAATCTCATTGCGTTCATGGAAACGGTAATCTGTACGTACACACGAGCGACAATATCATTTTATTGATGGAGAAATCGTATGTAATTGGATGGTATATCATATATACAGAATTATTAAAATTTTATATTAACTATTAACATCAGTTATACTCTTAATTATACCCATCCAAATAATTAAGTGTTTGAATAACAAACTACACCAAGACGTGGAGAAATTAATTCGTACGTGCACACGTATGGTGACATTGTCATTTATAGGAGGGATAGAGTAATGAATATTGTTGTAATGTTTTTATAATTATATCACAATATATAAAAGATACTGTAATTATTATTTTATAATGGAAACATCAAAGAAATAGGAATTGGAAAAGGTAAGGAACTTGAAAGTGGTGATGAAATATTTACCTCCTCTTTGGGTTCTTCATTTTGATTTGATGCAAATGGGTCCATAAAATGGATTTAGGACCAAAGTAATGGCTCTTGTATGAAGGGATGAACTTTGGGAGGATATTTGGTTAAGGGATGGAAAAGTCAAAAGGCTTTGGATAGTTGAAATGAAGAGAAGGGGAAATGCATTGCATACCTCTAAAAAAATTGGTTTTAGAAAGGTTTATATCATCATATTAACCTTATATTTTAGATTTAACTCTTAGTTAAATAGTTTGACATTTACCATGTCACATTGTAATTTTGTATTATATGTATAATAAAAATACAATAACAAGACA
Organism: Viscum album; assembly: GCA_963277665.1. Classification (NCBI taxonomy): domain Eukaryota; kingdom Viridiplantae; phylum Streptophyta; class Magnoliopsida; order Santalales; family Viscaceae; genus Viscum; species Viscum album. Next base: position 1,669,058,108 of record OY728137.1, read on the forward strand.
AGAAAACCCCATGTGGTTCATTATTAATATATATAACATTATCTTAGTCCTTTTTCCGAACCATATATTTTTTGAAATATTATATCAATTAATAATATAATATACATTTTTAATACTCTTTTATGTTAATTTTGACACTATTTGGTAATTTGTTTTTGTTAAAGTCATAACAGCATGATTAATTCAAAGAAAATTATTTAATCAACAAAAAATTGTCTTATTCACCTATATAATTCTTTAATGTCATCAATACTTTCATATTATATTTATTTTTATATTTATAATATCATTGATTTAATTGTTTCATTAATAAGGAAAATACTGCATCATTATTATGTCATATATAAATGTATACATTTTTTGTCAAATATTTATTAATAAAATCTCATAATGTAGGAATTAATTTTAGTTTTATAATGACTATTTATAGTCAAATATATCTAATATATTACCTCATCTAAAAATTGTCTTACTAAAAGATATTGGTTTTTGTTATTTTTGACTTTACTTTAGATTATTTAATATAAAATGACATTATCACTCCTAAGTGGCTCCATGGGGTCCAAAATCGACATAAAATGACCATTGTCGGACTTGTATCATCAAATAGGAACAGTACACATGTTAAAGTAATTTTATATAATTATATTAATATTTTTAACCATATTTACTTGATTTACCAATTTAACCATAGTAAATAAAATATATACTGAAGTAAATATAGTTAACGTCAAAAATTGAAAGTTACATATTTACACAATTTGGACATCCAGATTCCAAATATGGAATCAATTTTTTAAAATTCCTAACACATAAGTGGCCATAATTATTTTAAAATTAATTCCTATTGTCAAAACAAAAAACATGTTTTTATAAAATATTAATTATCAAAATATTAACAGTTGTTTTTGTCCAGTTTAATTGTTAGATTACATCCAAAGACATTAATTATTTTAAATGATAAACATATAATATAATGATATATAAAAAACATTAAAATATATAATTTAACACTATAAATTATTTCAATTAAAAATGTTTTTTAATTAAAATTTAGTATTTTAAACTCTTAATCAAAAATTGAAAGTTTCTAAAAATGTACCAAAAATTCACCATAAGCTAATAACGATATTCTAAATTCAAAAAAGATATTCATTTTTAATAATATAATTAAAAAAATTCAAAAAGTGGTATAAATATTCATAAGGGATAGTTTGATTGGTCATTGTGTGTTAGAATCTCAATGTTGCATACAATTCAAGCTATTGCATTATTCAAAGGGAAACGTACTGTGGAAGCTTTTGTTGTTACACCGAATGCGTTCACTCTGTTTTTCGTAAGAAAACTATTTTTTTACTTGAATTAATTTCAATTTTAAATAACATGAAACATTTGGAGTAATATCCGTGATTTTGTGTGTTAGATTGAGGTACGATTGATTCCTACACATTTGAAATGATGGATAGATAGTTTCTCTAATATATAAAGAAATTGGAATGCATTTCCTTGTTTATTAATATAGCAGTTCTGTTTTTCAACTAAAATATCATTTCAAATAGAAAAAATTCAATTTAAGTCACACTGGTCGGATTCTGTGTCATTTTGACATGAGATTGAATCATACACATCAAAAATAACTGAAGAATCTTTGTCCTTAATTTTGAATACAATACGATTTAGTTTTCCTGGTTTTCAGTGAGTGACATGTTTTGAGCTAAAATGAAAATTTTAAACTGATAGTAGACACTGTTAGAATTACTGGTCACACCATTCGTCAGATTATTGCGGGGTTTATTTCTACACATCAAAACTGACTCATGGATAATTCTTATAATGTATAAAAACAATTCTAATGCATATTCTCAGTTTTTAGTTTTTTTCAAGATTTAATGTAAATTTTCATTAATAAGACACATTTGAAGTCATACTGCTGTCATTGTGCATCATATTGAGCATCGATTGATTCATACACATTATAAATGATAGTTATATTGTTATCCTAACTTTTCAATACCATTAGAATTCATTTCCTTAGTTTTCTTCATGTGAGTTGTGTTTTTTACTAGATTTTATTTTGAAACTGAAAACATGGATTTTGAGTCATACCAGTCGCATCATGTGTCAGTTTTACATGGGACTGATTCATACACTTCACAAATATTTGAAAAATTGTATTCCATAATTTTGAAGGTATCAAAAGTGTGTTTTCTTGGTTTTTAGTGAGTGACACATGTTTAGCATAAATATTGATTTTTAAATGATATTAGACATTTTTAGTCATTCCGGTCACTCCAATCATCAGATTGAGGTGGGATTTATTATTCACACATCAAAAATGATCCATTCATCAATTTCATAAAGTATCAAAACAATATTAAGGCATTTTATCTTTTATCAATAAGTCAGTTCTATTTTTTAGTTCAATTAATTCCAATTTTATATAACAAGACACAATTAGAGTGATACCGGTGACACCATGCATCAGATTGAGGTTATTTTGATTCTTTCACATAAGAAATGACTGATAGATCATTTTCATAATGTATGAAAACAATAAGAATGTATTTCATAGTTTTTATTATGTTCATTTTGTTTTTTCACTAAAATGTAATATCTAACTAAATATATGAAATTTGAGTCATATTTTTCTCTTCATGCGTCAGTTTTAATTGAGACATCTTCATAAATGTCAGAAATAATTTGCGAATGATTGTACTAAATTGTGAATATAACCAAAGTGTGTTTTCTTGGTTTTCAGTGACTGACACATTTTGAGATAAAATGTCAATTTTAAACTGATATTATACATTTTTTGTTATATCGGTCACATCGTTTGTTTAATTGATGTGTGGTGGTTTTCATCATATCACAACTGACTCTTGGATAATTTTCATAAAGTATCAAAACCTTCCGAAAAAATATTTTCAATTTTCTTGATTTCAGTTGGGATTTTTTAATTGAATTGATGTCAATTTTAATTTATAATATACATTTGGAGTCATATCAGTGAAATTGTGCATCAGATTGTGGTAAGTTTGAATCCAACATGTCACAACTGACAAATATATTTTTGTCCTAATGTATCAGAACAATATGAATGCATTTCCTTAGTTTCGGTATGTCAGTTATTATGTTTTAGTAAAATTTCATTTCAATACGAAAAAATGAAATTTGAGTTATACCGATCTCATCGTGCATCCGTTTTATGAGGGAATGCTTTATGCATGTCACAAAGAACATGAAAATTAAAACATGTAATTTTGAAGAGAATCAGAGTTCATTTTCTTGGTTTTTATTGAGTGGCATGTTTTGGGAAGAAATATCAATTTTAAACTTATAATGGACACTTTTAGTCATATTTATCATGCAGTGGGTCGGATTGAAGTTCGTTTGATTCATAAACATCAAAACTAACACATGGATTTTTATCATATTTTTCAAAAGTATCTAAATGTGTTTTCATAGATTTCAATATATCAATTGCTTTTTTAAATGAATTAATGTCAATTTTAAATAACAAGGAACATGTGGAGTCATACCATTGACATTGTGCCTCAAATTAAGGTGATTTTTATTCAACAAATCAAAAAGTATTGATAGATCATTGTCCTAAAGTATCAAAAAAATCGGAATGCATTAACTCAGTTTCTTGTTTGTTCGTTTCCCTTTTTACTTCAATTAATGTCAATATTAAATTATAACACATTTGGAGTCATACTGCTGAAAATGTTCGTAAAATTTAGGTATGGTTAATTCTTATACATCAAAAAATGAATAATGGATCGTTTTCCTAAATTACCAAAAAAATTAAGTACATTTTTCAACTTGAAAATCAATGTACGATTGACTAAGAAACCTAAAAAAAGAGAAAGATCCTTCCCAATTTCCTCAATCTATATATTTTATAAGGATTATGAAAAAACCTTTCATCACTATATAGTTGACATTTAATAACATCCTACTTCTATATCAAAGAATTTTTGAACCAAGTGATGACCTAGATGTCATATATTCATGAAATCTGAATGAATATATTATAGTTGGTTCTTCACCGGGTCGACTAAATATGGGAACGGTCAATGATGCAGATTGAATCAATGTTTTTGGAGAAAAACCCTTCTCATTTTTAAATACAAGATGAGTGGAGTAGTATTTTGTGTCTATTATGTATCAATACGTCAGAAAAAAACTCATGTGATGTGGAAACCCCTTATGGATACTCATTATATTTTTTGTTCAATTAACGACACACATACCCGAGAAATAAGTACAACCAATTTCTTTTCCAAAACCAACCAACATTCAATTCATATAGTGGACAAACAAAGGCAACCGATGGCCATGATTTTTAGCAGTGCGTTTAGCCCATAAAAATCACAACATTACCATTAAAAAAATATAATGATAAGTAAAAGTTGATTCTTAAAGTTGAAATTATTTTTGAAGTTTACCATTATCATTCTTGTTTTCTGAATTCATCCATAATGTATGTGGATCATTATCTTTTAATAATTTCAATATTATCTTATGACTATGAAGAATTTAAGTAGTCATTATCGTATTTAAGAAATATAATTACTCAAGGGATTAACATATATTTTATATTAAATAGAAATTATCTCTGATATTACCTCTCGGGGGATGCTAGTTTGTTCGTGGAATATGGTCTGTCTTATAAATTTACAAACATAATAACCACAGTCCTTCCCATTTTCTTATTTTAGACACAAAAAAACATTGAGAAAAATAAAACATTTTTAATATGAGTATGGATAGTAAAATATTATTATATATACCTTAATACTTATTCAATTGTAGTATTTGTGATGTTTCTTGTCATTTTCCCCTAGCCTTATTCTATCATGTAAATGAAATGTATGGATAACCATATCACAATTGAATCATCATTAGAAGATAATATATATTATATAACTGAATTTTCAGTTCTAATATGTTTGATGTAGTGTATTAAAAATTGACATACTCCTTCATGTCGGTTCAAACTATTGGATATCAATGAATTCAATTCAAAAAATAAATCTTTAGAGTATCCAAATTTACTGCAATTAGCTTCCAATACTCCCTAAAAAAGGAATAAGTAATGAAAAAAATTAAAATAAATTTGATATGATAAATTTTATAGTTTTAACTCTGCATCGTTGGAATTATGAAGACTTTTTCATTTTTAATTTTTATTTTTAAATGATTTTCCTTGTATGCCACTATTTCATCCACTTTTTTGGAAGTTATGTATTTTTTTCGGAAGTGGGGATGTGTGGACTAACGAGGGAATATTTATGTTCATGCAAAAATCCATTCAATTTTTTTACATATATATTCCTCCAAAATATATTAAATGTATTTAGTCATAATTATCAGAATATATCATCTTTTGGAAAATAATATCATGAAAACATAACTAATGTATACATTCACAACTAAGCTTCCAAATAATTCATAGTCGAGGATTTTAGTAGCACTCTCATCACCAAGAATGTCTGGATCATCCCCACAATATATATTTTCTTCAAAATCTATTATGTGAGTACCACCATCTTTCAGCTTCATATCCACATGAGCCTTTAATGATAATAAATTTGGATATATAATGGGGGGTTAAGGTGCTTTTGGTATATCGTTTCATGTGGTTGGATGATCCTTGGGATGGTTTTGAACTGGTCTTTCATTTCACCCCATTCCCATTTTTCATATGTAATAACATAAGTTAGTTCATATCTTTTTTCATTAAATTTTTATGGTTTAGATTGAATATTAAATTGGAAAAGAATACCTCATTGATGACATGTTTTTTAGAAGATTTGATGGCCATACGATGAATGTTCCAAGATCTTATTTGATCGTATGAATATCGGAATCATATATTGGAATATGTAGATCTATGCTCAACTCTACGGATATAGAAATTGACACACTGACATGACCTTTTGGACGAGGTCTATTATGTTGCATGTCGTTCTGGATGTTAAACAGTTTATCCCTCAATACAAAGTGATGAGATTGTTTTGATATATACAAATCACATTAATTTTCACCCTGTAGAATAACAATAAAATAAAGACATCATTATCTAGTGTCTATCCAATTCACATCTTGCATAATCAATTATTATAAAATTTACAACCTCAATTATGATTTTTTGAGAGGAATGATTTGCCTCAAAACTGGTGGGGGAGGGTACGGATCTTCACATATGGGTTGTTCTTGAGTTGTTTATTCTCATTGTATCACCCCATAAATCATTATATCATCTCTCTCTGGTATTTTAATTCTTATTCAATAGTACATATTATTTCTATTATATTTTCCATTTCCTCAGTTTGATCATGTGCTTGTTTTTTTTCTGAAAATATGTTCGGGGAGCCACCCGAGAACCCACACCTCTAACGCAGTCATAAATTTCTAGATGCTTCAAGGCCACTAATAGTATATCTGCATCTAATGTGGAGTTTTTTTTATTCCTGTGATTATTTCATATTAAAATATAGAAGAATAATTAATAATTAGCATGTAATAGTTATTTAAATAAAACAATATTTTATTATTCCATACATACTCATGTTTCCCAAACATTTTGCGTGTTTTCATCTATTAGTATCCCATATTTAGTTACACTCTCCTCCTTCAATAGAACATTGTGTGGGATGTAATTGTATTTGGTTTTTTACTCTTTATCAATCATATAAACAAAAGAACATAGTTATTGTGTTGTTTTATTTAACATATAAGTATTATGATAGATTAAAAATACATTTCATTTTTTTTTCACCTGATTCATACCCCATCCTTACTTTACGTTAGGGGTATAATGGTTTTGATGCCTATTGATTTTTTTTCAGCACTTGGTTGTTGTTTATTAAATAAAACACATTCAATAAAATGGATGGATACACATACTTTAAAAAAAACGTATTACTAGACACAATGTACCTAAAAATTCTATTATGCAAGATGACTAGTAAACACATCCTAAAAGTCTTGGGTTATGATGTCTACATAAATAAGATGTGGGTGATGTTTTATTTTCCACTTCAACCTCATTATGATGAAATTTCATAAAAGGTGTCTGAACCTTCTATGAATCCTTCTAGAAACCCTTATTTAATAGTCTTTATGGGAGACATATACTATAAATGCACTCTATAAGAGATGATGAACTGTACGTCAATGGTTTGTTATTTAATTTTTATTAAATTAAAAAAATGATATCATAATGTTACCATAATATCTCCGTAAATTAATTTTTTAATCTCAACCACAACAGGGTTCCATGAAATTACATCAATCTCCATGAATTTCCAAGTGATGATTCCAATGTAATTATATGACATGGAACTATTGGGGTTAACATGTTGGCCTCATTAATTCCATCGAAACTGGTATTTGATGTCTTATCTTTAACCATAATGATTTTTTCTAATAATATCAAACAATGATGCTCATTTTTCCACTACTAGTGTTTTTGTATCCATTAGTTTCCTTGGATAATCCATAATCGATATGTTTCTTTTCCTCTGTTGGTAAAGCATCGACACGTACAGATGATGATTGTAACTCTACGTTTGGAGCACCAACATGTTGAGAAACCTATTGTTCATCTGCACTATAAGTTTCAACAGGTTAAGAAACCTATTGTCCTTGTGTATTGGGAGATTCATCATGTACAAGATTCATTATCTATAAATGTGGTTTAAAATTAAATTTAGATAACATAAAAGTTGTAGTGACCATATATTTACATAAGGAAACAGGTTGAGAAACTTTTTGTTCTCTTGCACTACGAGTAGTAGTAGGTTGAGAAACATGTTTGTGCTTGGGGATTGGAAGCATCATCACAAGAAGAATTAATTATCTACAAAATTTGTTCAACTATTAATTCAGATAACATAAAATTCTCTGTAAAAATATATTAAAATAAAGTAACATGATGTAATTTTCACACACTAAGGGAATTCTCCCAAGTGACATAATTTTTCATCTTTATTTCTTCATTTATGCACACCACATCAATTTCCTGGAAGTATCGCCACTTATATATAGGCATCTAAACCTTGGAATGATTGGAAAGTACCATACATCTTTTGTAGGATGTAATTTATCATTCTTGTATCGACAAGAACCCCCTTCCAAAATTCTCTAATTTGGGGTCCTTGGGATACAATATACAGTCATTCGGGCAGGAATGTATTGATTCATAGATCATACCCATTGAGAGTATAATTATATTGACATCATATGTTAGGCTTGAAATTTCATTATCTTTTTGGAGCATATCATTCAATAGAGCATGAAATTACGTAAAATTGGAGTCAATCCATTTGTTGCAACATTCAAATTATATAGATCTAATATGGCTGAAAATACAGTATATTTAGTGAAAAAATCATACAATGTTGACTTTTCACAACTCTATTACTGCTCATAAAATTTAGGGAAATCAAAAAGTTCATAATACACAATCACATTCAATTCATTAATACTATCATCCTTATCATACACAGCTATAGTCACATCTTCTATAAAGTCCTATTTATTTTCCACAAGTAAGAGGAATCAAAAATCAAAAAGTAATGGCTAAAATAAAATTTATCCCAATGACTCATGACATTCCAACTCAACAATTGTAGATTCCAAAATAAATAACCCCCCCCCCCAGACCACACTGGGTAATTCAACACAAAGGATTATAGAAAATAACCAAACCACTTCACAACCATATAAGAGCTTAATTACCATGGAAGAAAGTATGTAAATTTTAGAAAACCAAATGAAAAGGATTATCTACATTCACCACCCCATCTAATGTTTGTGTAAATCACATATCCAAAATAGATATGCCAATTCCTGAAAATAATTCACATTAGCTGATGTTTCATCACATCTTCTCAAGACCTTTCTGAGAGGAAAAAATACCAAATAATAAATATGAATTAATCTCATTCATTTTTCAAAAGCTTAACAGATAATCTTAATTCAGGCCAAGTAAATATATAAAATACTAATAATTAATTGATATGAAAACGTAGAAAAAAGACATTAAACATGTTCACACTTCAATAATCAAAACCTCTTCTATAAAAGCTCCATGATTATTATTTTTAAAGACAGACACTCTTTTAAAACCATATGTCCCTTTGTAAAAATGCTTCACAAAAATATTAACACTCACAAAAAAAAATTTCCTGATGATTCCAAAATTTAAAATGATTATAAAGAATACTTTCACCCAAAGCACAAAATTGACTTGAAATTATTTCATTTTACACAAAAATAAAATCCCAATTTAACTTCTAATTATTTTAATAAATTTAAATCTTTTAAAAAACATTTATATCAATTATAATTACTTTTTAAATTTCAAAAATGAAATAAAATACTCTTTATAAACATTATGATAATAAAAAATTCTCATACAAAGAAACAATTATGCCATGTTTTAAAAAAAATGACACATTAAAAAAGTTATTCAGAAAAATCTATCGATTCAATATGAATAATAATACTGCCATTTCAAAATCACTCTAAACACAAAAATCAACATTTTCATCATAAAAATAATATTTCCTATAATATAAAAATAACTTTCCAAAAAAAAACACCACATAACATGGCCTGATTAATTAATTTAAATATCTCCCAATAATGTAAAACAACTATAAAAATTCTTTAATCCACAACACACCAATGGTTGGAACCATCTATATAAAATAAAAATTCAAGGGATACAAAACTAAAAATCTAGGGGGATGAATAATTTGGCATCTTTTGACCACATGGGTCATATAACAAAGAAAAAACCATGAAAAAACTTCATGGGTTATATATTGTTTTCTAGACCACGCATGTTTACCCTGAATCTTTGGATCTTTTCTTATTATCACCCTCAATTGATCAAAAGGACCCCTAAATCACCTATAATCTCAATATGGATCAAAATACCACTATATCATATCCAAAATAAGTAAGAATAAATTTGAAAAAAATATAGAAAAACAAAACCATGATAACAACCAAACAGCAACGATTATTATTATATTAAGAATAAGACAAATAAATGAAGTTACTCTAGATGGGAGAGTAGCAATACTGGATGAAGAAGTGGTAGAAGAGGTGGCATAATCAGTAGAATAGGTAGAAACAGAGGCATCAGTGGATGCAACAAAGGCAGTGGTGTTGAAGGGGGGTTAGGAGGCAGCGGTTGTAGTGGAGGATGAACATGAGTTAGAAATGACAGTGGAGGAGTATGACAATGTGTTCGCAGCAGTGTTGACGGAGGAGGAGAAGGAAGTTAAATCTACAAAGGAGGAGGACGATGGTGATGTGTTGATGTCCATCATGGTGGTGGACGATGTGGAGGTTGAAGGAGTGGAGAAAAAGGATGACCGAGCATCACAAATTTAGGCATCCACAAGATCTTGTGTGGTGCATTGGGAAGGGGATGCGGTTAGGGTTCATTTATAAAATCATCGGTCACATTTATCCATGCTGGTAAAAAAGCTGATAAATTAATGTTCATTAAGTGATAAATTTAAAATCGGTGATAAAACATACTTTTATTATCACTTTTTTAGCACTGATAAAGATGATGTTTATCAGTGCAAAAAAAGCACTAATAAATGTATTTTTTATCAAAACTTTTTAATTATTTTATATATATCATATCATTTATTAATAATTATAAAATTATAACCAATATATTTTTTACTTTTATAATTTTATAAATATATATATTTGTTATATTTGTTATAAATTATTAGTTATTAAAATATATATGTAATTATTTTTTTATATTTTTATGATATATTAAAATAATTAAATATATATATATATATATTTAAATAATTATATTTATATGTGTGTGTGTGTTTTTAAGTATAATTTATAATTAAATATATAAAATTTTATAATTTCAATTAAATTTAAATATATATATATATATATATTTATGTTTAAATATCATAAGTATTTAAATATATATATATATATATGTATGTTTGTGTTTGTTTATATATTAATTAAAGGCATATATTTATAAATATATATATTTGAAAGCTATTCATAAATATACATTTATCATTAAAAAAATATTTTTTAATATTATAATTATTCTAAAAAATATATTTACATAGTTATATATAATTTAAATTATAAATAATATTTTAATAAAGTATATAATTATATATAAATAAATATTAATATTATAAACAAAAAAGAATTATTGATTATTTCAATATATTTGTCCTGATATTAAGTATTCATGAGAACATAAGGATTCATATATATAAGAAATTAATCAATACAACACGTATTGTTCTACAATGTATATAAATAAAATTGGGGTAAATAATAAACATATTCACGAGAAGAATAAGAATGTCCATTACGCATCAATTGACACATTCATTTGGAATAATAAATTTATTTAAATATATATATATTTAATGAGTGTTTGTGTATATATATATATATTCAAAATTTGTTTTATTTAATATTATAAAAATCTATAATAATTATATAAGTAAAACTAACTAACATAATAAAACATAAACATAACAAACATGTTTTTTTATTTAATTAATACTTAGAAAAATTATTTTTGAATTTAATTAAAATAATTTTAGATAAATTAATAATATTTTTTGTTGAAAACATTTATCATTTCTATTATTATAGTTGATAATGTCTCTTTTTTTATCATCTATTTTTGATAGAGCTAATAAAGCATATATTTATCAGTGATTTATTCTAGCGCTGATTAAAGCCCCCCCTTTATCCGCACCTTCTGATTAGTGCTGATAAAACATGAGTACTTCCCTTGCCAACATTTGTGGTAGTGACTCCAATGTTATCCAGCCTTGACCCGACACACTGGAAACCCCACCCACCCCTACCTTTGATTTTCTTCCTAACCAGCCCTCCCACTAGTGATCCATCCATCAACCAACCTCCAGTCATTTTTGTCGCCCCCTTAATGTAGACCTCTAGTAGTTGGCCTCCCCACATCCAGCTCCCCTTTGAATAGTCGACCACACCCCACAACCCATGATCGGCTCCCTATTCCCGCATACCACATGGGTTGTAGGGACCTGATGGTCGACTTGTGGTCATGAGAGGTCTTTTTTATTATAGTCGGGGTCATCCAGTCTCATTAGATGCATTTTTTGGTCAAGACCAAAAACTCCTTTAAAGAGTTTTTTGGAATGTCTGTTTTCCAATAATAGTTGATTAAATATATATATATATATATATATATATATTAAAATTTAAGAGGAAAACTTTTAGAATACAAATATTAATTGGGACAGAGTGATAAATTATACACAATAAAAATTAAAATGATTTTTTAAATACATTATAATTATACTTGATAAAAATTTATAAAATATTTAATTGTTATTTCACATTTAATTTTCAGAAGAATAATCTTGATCATCAAAAGACCAATATATGTATGAAATTTATTTATTCAATTAATTAATTTTATTACATGTGGTATGTAATAATAAATTACTTTTTGATGGTATGTGCATCATATTCTCACACTCAATTTGTATATGGATCATTGACTCCATGAGGGATGTATTAAATATGTATAACATATTCCCTAGACGTCATCACCAGTGTGAAAGTATTAATGTATTAGGGTGATGAAGTTATAAGACACATACTAAATCGAGATGAGGTGTTATTCTAGAAAATACATGGATAATTTGGACTGGGTTATGAGTTTTGATACGAGTCAGACATGTGTCGGGTATATTACCCCTAGGGTAACGATTAATCCATTGAGATTAAATGGATAAAATAATACAAAATACTTTGGGTTACTCACATTTTTTATTTAATTAATACCTTTATAGATTAAATTAAATTACAACGTGATGAATTTTTTTATATTGAGTGCGAACACATAGTAAATTCCTATCCAATTTAAAATGAAATAATTCAAAAAATAATATTAAATGACATGATAGAAATATTAAGTCACAAATCCTTTTTACATTTTAATTCGTATAAAATCATGTGTACAGGGTGCTAATAAACACTAGTTTTGTGTGACTCCTACTACTAAGCAATTATAATAAAATTGATGGGTCAACATAATTAATGATGGGAGAAAAAAAGTAGCCACATCTATATTGTTTCATATTTAGAGGAAAATAATTGAGTAAATAAAATATATGCTTTATTGAAGTTGGTAGTGAACTTAATAGATCAAGGATATATGAGTTAATTTTGTTGACATGCCAAATTTTTACATTGAAACACTCTACATATTAGTATGGAAATATCTTGGACAATGAGGATTTGGTTCAGGGATCCTTATCATTAAAATAATCTTGTGACTAGATTTTCTAAATCTATTAGGGATGGTTACTATGGTTCAACCAAATAGTGTTATACGTATACTAAATTATTAAATAAATAATGTCTAATATGTAATTAACATAAAAGTACCAATATATTAGTGTTTAATTTTGTATAAAAGTTCATGTGATTCCAAATATACAATGCGATTATTATTGGAAAAAGAACATGTCCACATTAGAAGGAATTTTCAAGAGTATTATAGGTTCTGGGTAATAGTAGTATGATATAGGAAATTATTTGCATTGGAGTCCCCACTACATGTTTCGAACACATATGGAGAAAAGGTGAAAACCTTTCTTACAGTAGACTCATGTATGACATATTATATGTTTACGTAATAATTCAATCATCAATGTACAATTATTTATGGAAAAAACATCAGTACATCGATGATTTCACATGTTCTCTCACTTACCAGAAGCTTGTGAGGTGAAAGTGGGGCTATATATGAATAGTTTTATGATTACACTGAATACATGTTAATTTAAAGATAGATCATGATCTGTCAATACATCCATTTCTTATGCCATTTTCCCCTAATTTATCCAATTTTTTTAGGATTAAAAAATTAATATTTTGGGGAGTACGTGTTATAACCATTTGGGTAATTTTTTCTATGGTGTTAAGAACATAAATAAATATTATCATTAGTTCTTATGGGGAATTCAATAAAATAAAAGATGAAATGGAAAATGAAATTTGTATCACTAAATGAAACTTTTCACGTACATCAATGAAAATAGGAAAGGAATTATACGTAAGTCTATTTTATTCACATGTCAAGAGATATATATATAGAATCCAAAATAAATAGAATTCATGTATAAGTAAAAAAGTGTCTTCAACTTTATTATAATAATCATTGTATGTGATGTTTTTATTGTACTTCTGGATTATTAAATACAATATGCATGTCACATATGTATATAGAAATATTGTAACCAATTATATAAACATTACAAGATGTAAGGTGAGTTCTCCGAGTGTTTAAGGTAGGGTTGTTTATATGATAGTGGTGAGAAATATACAACATATAATTTCTATGTTTAGTGGTTTTAGTTTAATTTGTATTAAGTATTACCCAAAAAAATTTATCTCACATATACTTTGGAAACTATGAGAAATTATTCTAGTTTATGAAGGAATGTCTTTTTTTTAAATAATGATTAATTAATATCAAATTAACTCTTGAATCATTTTTAATAAAATATAAATAGAATATGAAACACTCAATTATACATATTTTTTAAACGATATTTTTTTTTCTGGAAAAAATAAAAGTTTCTTTCAAGGAAATACCCAATAAGATATATATAATTATTTGGGATAATTACCTTAGGTATTATTGACTCATTAATATTTCTTGGAATTTAAAATGAATACATTTTAAATAATGGTATGCATCATAATTTTTAGAATTATTTCAGCTTTAGAGAATAAACTATTCAAATGTTAAGTTAGAGGTAAAATCATTTACTTCATAAGATTACATTAATTATTTTAATGAATAATAATGTGATATAAAAAATATGAATGGTAAAATGATAAGTGTATCTTTAGGAATATATACCAAGGAATATCTTGACCAAGTAATCACCGATAATTTAAATTTAGTGTGGAGTAATTTTTAATTGATCATTTTCTTATATACAAAAAAATAATTATGTAAGTAAAAAAAATAATGATGATAATTACATGAAATATATAATCTTATAATATCTTTTCATGAAATTTTTTTCAAATAACGATGATATACATTAGAAGTATGCCAACAATGATAATAAAAACTGGATCCCATATGAGTTATAATATGAAATATATCCACAATGTCATAATAACATATGTTTAGATGAAACATTTATCATGAAAAATACAATACTCATCTAAATAAATTATCCTAATGTTTCTATAAGATATTATAAAAATCTATATTATAGAAAATTTATAGTCATGTGATAGAATATATTTCTATTAATGGGCTGATATCCTTATTTGAGAAGGTTTGAGTATGATTGACATAGATTTAGTCAATTTTTAAGATACACACTAGTTGTCATAGGAACAAGTCCCATAAGAGAGTGAAGAAAAATAGTATTCCAGATACACATACTCCATAAATGGATAAAACATTGTTTATTTCTAAAAATGGATCCTATAAGAAACTATTAATCGAAAAATAGAAATGATTTCCATGTTAAATTATAATTCAATAATGGATTACATGTCTCAAAATAGAGGTTCATTGTATTTTGACTATCTGGAATCTTGGTACTATGATTGTATTTTAGAGACAGAATACATTGATGGACAATTTTGAACTAATTAGTCGTGATTAATGGTTGGAAGGTTTAAACATATATTTATTGACACAGTACATGATGAAAACATTACAAAAAATTATCATGATATATATATTATAATTATATATATTATAGATTCTTTCTAATATCATTTTATATTCAGTTGGATGTAAAAAAACATTCGAGGAATGTTCCTATAAGACATAACTATAATGATTTATTGATACCATATAATGAAAACAAGGGGTTCATGTTACTGAAATATAGTACCAATTGATGTATGAAGTACGATGATATAATATTCACATGGAAATCAATATTTACCATGGAAAATATGTTCGATAGTATATGAAAAATATTCATTGGTATTATATTTAATTAAGACCAGAATGAAAGTAAATATCCAAAGATTTAATTAAATATTCCACCTAGGTTTTAGAAATCTTGATCTTTTGAGGTATATCTAATGGTTTTCATATACTAATTCATAGATTATAGAATGAAAAGGCAATGAAAAATAAAATTTTGGATAATTCTAAATGGGGTAGATAACAATGTAAAATGAAATAAATCTATCCAAGAAGGAATGTTTGATACATAGGAGGATATTATAGTGGTCTGTATAATTTCAAATGCTTATATGATGAATCAATCAAATTTTCCATTATAGGAATTATATTTGATATTTCCATCATATAAATTATGATAGGAAAATATCTTTATAACCATGGAGAACTACCTGGGAAGCAATCAAAACTATCCAATTGTGCATGATAGACTACAAGATATATCATCCATGTATTAAGAGATGAATAGAAATGAATTTTAAGGGGAAACAAACAAATATAACAATGGATATATATGATATAATATTATATTTATGACAATGTAATTATTAAGAGTAGCTCATTCATGACAGTGGTATCCATATCAACAAATATCAAGTGCATTATAGATTCTGATGTAACAAATGAAGTGGTATTAAATACATAATGATTTTTTCCAGTTTATAGAGTCACATCTAGTATGTAATATTTTATCATAATATAAATTAGGATAATTCTACTACTAAAACTAGAAATGATGTCAAGTTTTAACATTGAAAAAGATATACTAATGGATATCATCTCTTGAGAAGTTTTACTCATGCAGGTGAGGTCATGGATAATAGAGTAGCCAGTCACTAGAGTCATGGAAGGCCTAATTATTAAATCCCTAACTCAGCAGAAGTATTATATTATCAAGTTATGGATACCAAGGATATTTAGTATGTTGGCTCAAGTGAAAGAATTGGTGTTGTAAAATTAGGTTCCCTAGACCCAAATTGAACAATACGTTTCTATTATCATATCACGTATAATGTGTGGTATGCATGATGTATTCTTACCACAATAGTGAGGATATTTCTATGTAAACTATTAATGTGGTAATTTTAACAAATTATTTATCATATGAAAAGGTTATATCGGTCTCCATGATATAATGATAACCTAAGGATACTTTTACCTTAATATTAAGCATATTTTCTATGTCTAGAAAAAGGTTTTCGGTATAGGAGAAGCACTGCATGGGGAATTCACAACTCGATTTGTTTTTCATAATATTTGATTAATCTGAGATTTACATGATGATATATTTTATAATCAATGGAAATGATTCAAAAAAATATTGATGATTAATTTTCAGAAACAAAACCCAAGATTATCATATATTATTTATAATTAATTCAAACAATTAAACAATTACCTTGAAATTGGTTCATTCTTCATTGATGGATCAGAAAAGGAGACTATGTCATATTTTCGTTGTGTTGTAGGAATAATGAGTAGATTCCCTACTGTGATGATTCACACGTGTTCTGGAAACATCCAAATGTCATTGTAGTATTCTATAGGTTCTAGAGTGGTAGATCATAATTCTTGCATCATTATCCTTTGATCACCCTATGAAATAACTTGAATAATGATTCTATTTGATCTCTATTGACTCAAGAGTGGTGGTGGAGGAGTATCTATCACTTTTATTGAGAGTATGCATTGAGAAGGAGCTCTATAGAAATTCAATAGAATTATACCCAAATGTCATTGTGCAAAACCAAAATAAATTTGAAACCCTAAAGAAAATAATATAATTGGGTTTATATACTGATATGTTTTGAAAATAAAATTTTTTCATGAGTTGTTATTTTTCTTAATTATTGTGGGACTCCATATCCATAATAATAATAAAATTATTATTATTTCTTAACATGTACCAAACTCTTGGATTAATGTAAATCTTATTTATTCAAATAATATTAAATATATATTATTTCTCAATGAATTATTAATCATGGTATTCCATTCCTGTGATTTATTAATGGGACCTCAATTAATAAATATTTAATTAATAAATTAATATCATTTAATTATTCTATAATAAAAAAATAAATATTATAATAACTAAAGATTAAATAAGTATTTATTAAATATTTTATCATAAAATATTATATCGAATAACTGTTGAAGGAATATATGAATGTAGGAAAACATGAATAATTATTAAACAATATGTGAGAATAATATTTATTATACATTTTAATTAATAAATAGTATTATTATTTAACTATGGTTCTGGATACACTCAATGTGTGACCCTCTAGTCCCATTTCTCAATAAAATTAGCTGATGCAACCTAATTCATATGTTAACATCTATAAATATGACAAGGAACCCATATAAAAATAATATAATGTTGCAATTAAATAAAACCACATACAGATTCTTATTATTCAATATAATATCATTACCGTGATATCTCAAATCAATCATGTTGTATGATGGTTTCATCACTCTATGTGCTCAATGTATATCTCTTTTTATTTTTAAAATTAGATATTTACTACAAAACATAATCTGCATGGATTTATTTAGGATATATTTTTTACATAAAAGTTCATGAGATTTTAATTCCTATTAAAGAATGTAAGAGAAATATTCTTTGTCACTTTATTCATTAATGAAATATTACTTGTGACACACCCAACATATTCTACTTTTCCACATTCATATGTTGTAATGATTTTCTTCAATACATAAAATTACACTACTCATAACATTCATCGATAATAATATTAATTTATAAGGACCAATACACACATCCATGGTTAAGAACATCCAGCAACACATATAAATGTTTATTTCTTATTAGTTGGTCCCATTCTCATTATTTCATACAGTAGAAATTACAATGGTCGTACACAAATAAAAGGTTCCTCAAAGCCCTATGAGTATACACCCAGGATATCCAATAAGAATTTCTCCCTTAAATGATGTCATTCGGCTATAGAACATATATTTACGAATAATGTCCTGGATCTTCTAGGTTCTCATTATAGCGAGGATCTACTATATCATTTTTTTACAACAATTACTCTTAGTACATTATTACATATTGTGTAATGCATTAGAACAATGATGATTTGATAATGAGTTTGTTAATTTTATAGAAAAATTAATATTGGTTATCATAAACTATATATAAATGGGATCTAGGTCACCAAATCCGATAGATTATCACTTTAACAATAGAGAACTACTATAAACCTTCAATAATCTATATCTCACATGACACACATTCTTCTCCTAAGATATTCCTTTACTAATGGAGACTTCAAAATTTTCTTCTAGACAAACTATATATACTATAACATCACCAATTTATGAAAAATCACACATGATTTGATACGTATGAATTATATTATTTGTTCGTTTGTGTGACCATATCTTTTTTGCAGGAGCAACCGCTACAGTGTTATCATGATACAACATGATAGGGTATTTACTACGATGTAAAACATCAGGTTCATGGAAAAATGATTCATAACCCGAACATTTATTTTTCTATATTTGAATATTTCATATATTCATAATCTAGTGTAGAATCGGTAATAATTAGCTACATTGAACTCTTCTACCTCACTACTCCACTATTGAGACAAAAAACATATCTTTACTACAACTTCAACACATTATAATTTTTTAGAAAACTATAATCATTATAACACCTAATTAATAGCTACTCATCTCATCCATAATACTGGAATATATCTTTAGTTCATCTAACATAAATAAGGATAATCATAAAAGAAAACCAATTATGTTGTTCTCGATCAGTTTGATATCTCATTTCCCTGATCAATGCATAGGTAGAATCAAGTCTATTACATAACATCACATACATGATTGATCCTAATCTTAATAATATGGGATCTTACTCATTCTCCCATTATCTTGTTGTCATTGAGCATACATTTTCATAGAAAGACGTATACCATGTGACACATAAATGAGTACCCTCTTATATTGTTTTATACTAAATATCTTTAGTATATGCACAATTTTTATACAATTAATCACTCTAAAAATATTTTATCTATCACAAATGATCTTGATCCCTATATTATAGTCTACTTCACCAAATTACTTTGTAGAGAAACACTTTTACAACCAGTTGATAACATACAATGAGATCAGTAAATCATTTCCAATAAGTAATATTTCATATACTTATACAACTAGGATTAAAACCACATTCCAAATAAAATTATTGCACACACATGGATCACATTCATTCTTAATGAAACAAAAATCTTCTAAATATTCATTGGAATTGAATTTTCCATGACCTGGATGATTGCTTCAATCCATAAGTGTATCTATGAAACTTGAATATCTATTTAGTTCCACATGGAGTCAAAAATCCTTCTGGTTGTTTCTTATATATATCTTTATAAAGGTTCCCATTAAAGAATGATGATTTGATATCCACATTCCAAATTTAATTGTCATGGTAAGCTGTTATTTAAGTATAATTCTAGCGGATTTAAATATGGAAACTGGTTAAAAATATTCATTATAGTCAATTACTTAGTGTTGATTAAACCCTTTATCCACCATCTTTGATTTATAGGTACATAATGCACCTTTAATGTCCAATTTTATCTTGAATACCCATTTCAAAACAATAAGATTTACGTTAACTGGTGAATTAACCAAACATCAATCATTGTTTTGATTGATGGAATCCATTTTAGAATTCATGGACTATTTCAATCATATATCTTCCGATCTATCTACTGCCTCTTTGTGAGAGAGAAATTAATTATTGTCAACCAATAATGAGTCAAAATCCTCAGTGAATAGAAAATCATCACTCTCTATCTCTCTTACCTCTCTTGTGCATTTATGAAATACATTTTTTTCATAAATAAAATCATCTGTGGAGACCTATGGAATATTTTCATGTACCAAATCCAATGTTTTTTCATCATACATTTCATAATAATCAATATTTCTTCCACTATCCTTTTTGATGATGTGATCCCTATCATGAAATATGGATTCTCTAGTGACAGCCACTTTTTTGTATGAGGGGTTGTGTAGTAATTATCCCTTTATTCCTTTATTATACCCTATAAAGATACACATTGTCCCCTAGGGTGTTAGTTTGTTTCTTAAGAATTCTATTAAAATTCCTCATAACTGCATATATCTGTATGTGATATAATGGGTTTGTTTATACTCTATAACTTGAAGGGAATTAAGGTTTCTTCCTCAGTTGGTACTCTGTTTAATGTGCATGCCATATTTTTTAATTCGTATCCCCCATGGATAATAGAATATCTAAACGAATCATCATTAACATTTCCATGTCAATCAGTGTATGGTTCCTCATTTTATTAACACTATTACATTTTAGTGTTTAAAGTGTAGTTTTTTGAGATAGAATAAAAAAAATCTCTTAGAAATTCAATAAACACATGGATAAGATAATCATTGTCTCAATATGGTTGATGCTTCTTTCTATTCATTCCAATATAATTCTCTACTACATTCTTTACTTTCTTGAATTTATCAATGTACCCTATCTTATACGACATCTTCTAGTCATATCGATATCTACTCAATTCATCAATTAAATTTGTGAAGTAAGAATACCCACCTCTATATTATACTAGAAATAGTCTATACATATCAATGTGTACCAATATTAAAACTTTTTAGCCTTTCAACATATCTATTGAATTGTGGTTTGGTCGTTTTTAATTGTAAAAAAGAATGATATCATTCAACTGGGTTTATCTTAAATGGGTCAAAATAACCAACTTTTAAGAAATTTTTCAAAAAAATATCTATTACATGATCAAAACAGAAAATCTATATTTAGATGTTATATAATTTTTTTAAACACGTTTCGCTATAAATTTTTAAAATTTGGTTTTCATAATTTAATACATAATGATAATTATTTAAATGTGTTATACCATAACTAACTTTTTATTTATAAAATAGACATATTTTATTTCAAAATTTGAAATTAAAACCATCTGTATCATGGAATGATACATAAATTATGTTCTTAGTAAAAATATGTATATAATAAAAATCTCTTAAAATCATTATCATTCCTATTGGAAATTAATGGTGGTGATATCCAATGGCTAGAGAATCCATCCTCACACTATTGGTAGCTCTCAAATCCACTTTTCATCTTTAAATATTTCAATATATACCTGGTTCTAGTATTTTCAAATGTATGTTATCACCATAAGCTATATCTAATACCCAATGTGTAGATATTGGATGATTATACTCGATAACGAACACACCATTATCTTCCCCATACATCAGGGTATTGTTCCTCTTCTATTAGCCTCACCTACCACATGTAATACATAATTCATCCTTGTCCTTGACCATTCTATGAATCATATTCTTCATGGAAGGATGGTGCCTAGGATCTCAATACTTTTTATGAGTCTTGGGACCCTTTTCCTTGTTCATCCTTTTCTTATTAACCATATTGAATGTAGGTTTTTCCCCATTTCCTTGTCCACTTGAGGAATTTGACAAAGACGATTTGAAATAATCTTCACAATTTTTGTTATATATTAATTGAAAATAAAATTGTATTAGGTTTTGGGTATTGATGAATTAATGATATTTATGTGAAAATAATCTCTGAATTTAATAAATTTTTTTCTATGAATTCAATGTAGCCAATAATCATGACTACATGAGGCCCATCTGGTAGAAAATATCCATGCTAGGTTGTGAATATCACAGTGAACAAAAAATAATGGTAAAAAGGCCTAGGAAAAGAGTAACACTAATGGAACTATTTCATGTCCTTCAATGAAAAGTGGAAACATGTTATAAATAAGCATGTTTTATTCACATTTATGAGGTAAATATATAGAATAGAAAATAAGTTTAATTTTCATATATGTAATAATAACCTTAACTTAATTGTAATCATTATTGTAAGTGATGTTTCTATTGTACTTCTTGAGTATTTAATACAACATGTATGTCACAAATTTGTATTGAAATACAGTAACAAAGTATATAATCATTACAATAAGTATGGTGAGTTATCCAAGTGGCTGAGAAAGGATCATTCTTATGTTAATGGAGAGAATTACCCAACATAAAATTTCCAAGATTAATGGTTTTAGTTGAAATATTATTATGTATTACCCAAAAAATATATCATGCATATTCGTTGGACACAATGTGCCATTAATCATGTTTAGTAAATAATTATTTCTATGGTAAATAATGCTCAAATAATGTTTATAAATGATTGAGTCATTGGAAATAAATGATAAATATAAAAGGAATGACTCAACTATAGTAATTTTTTGAAGGATTATTTTTTGTCCATAAACACTAAAAGTTGTTTTCAAAGGAATACCTTGTATTGTATTTTGTCTATTTAGGGATAATTACTTTTGGTATTGTTAAAACATTAATATTTCTAGTTATAGAAAAATAAACCATTATAAATAATGTTAATATAAATAATTTTTAGTTTTAGTTAAATTTTAGAGAATGAACTATTCCTTGTTTATATTAGAGGTAAACTTCACTACATCATAAGAATAGTTGAAGTATTTTAATTTATGTAAATGTGAGGTAATAAATATTTATTGTTAGAACATATGAGTTGCTTTAGACCCATGAACTGAAAAATATCTTTCCCATGTAATACTCATTCATTATAATGTAGTAAAGAGTAATTATTAAACGAATATTTCCTCATACAAAAACATCATGATGTAAATAAAACGATAATCAATGAAGAGACTTACATGAATTATAGAATCATAAAATTTATTTTAAATGCATACATTTAAAATAATGGTTTTATAAAATAACCATATTACAACTATGATAAAAAATTGGATCTCCTATGAGATATAATGTAGCATATATCTATAATGTATTAATAATATATTTTTGGATGAAACATGCATCTAGAAAAAAACAATTTTCATCTAATGTAATTATCCTATTGTTTCTATAAGATATTATTCAAATCCCTATGATGAAAGAGTTATAGTCAAGTGATTGAATATATTTCTATAAATGGTTGGATATCTATATTTGAGTTGGTGGGAGTAATACTGACTTATATTTAGTTAATATTGAAGATACACAACTTGTTGGCATAGGAACATGTCCCATAAGATATTGTGGAAGAAAATATTCCACATACATATACTAAATAGGGAAGACTAAATCATGGTAACGGGTTTTCATTCATCATGTAAATTGATACAATATTCGTTTAGAATAATAGATCCTACAAATAAGTATTAAATGAATTTCTTATATGATTTCCATGTTCAATAAAATTAAATAATGGATTCCATTTGTCAAATTTCAGATGCATTGAATTTTGAGTGTTTCAAATCATAATAATATGATGGTATTCAATAGAAACAATTCATTGATGGTCAATTTTGGAGCAATGGGGAATGATTAATGGTTTAAAGGTTAATACATATATTTCAAGATATCGTACATGAGGAATCCTTTTCAATAATTATCATGTTCAATCTATTACTTTATACTTAATATAGCAACATTCTATGATCATTTTATTGTAAATTGGATTTGAAAACCACATTTCTTGGAATGTGACTATACGATATAAATAGAATGATATAGTGGCACCATATAATGAAAATAATGTGTAAAAACTACAAAAATATATCTCTGATTAAAGTAACAAGAAATATCGTATAATAATAATTTATAAATATAATATTTTACAAGTAAAATATGTTTGATCGCATCTGATGAATATTTAGGGGTCTTATAGTTAGTTAAGACAAGAATGAAAGAAACTCTCTAGAGATTCAATTAAATTATCAAAATATGTTTTAACAAATAATATATATTGAGGTATATCTAATGGGTTTCTTAGACCACATCTAAGTACATATGTAGTCAAGATATTGAAAAAATCAATTTAGAATAATTATTGAGAGAATTGATACATATATCACATTTTATAAATCTATCTAATAAGAAATGTTTGATAAATTAGAGGAGATTAAATTGGTGAGCATAATTTCATAAGCTTATTTGATAGATCTATTAAATTTTCCATTTTATGTACTAGATTTGTTATTTCCAACATATAATTTATGATAGGAAAATATCAGTATAACTAAGGTGAACTATATGGGAAGAAGTCAAAACTATCCAATTATGCTTCGAGAGTACAAGATATATGATCTGGGTATTTGGAGAGGAATTTATATTATTTTTATGGGGACATAATATGTTATTACTTTGGATAAATTTTTTCTAATATGATATTTAGGATATACTAATGAGTAAGAGAAGCTTATTGAAGTCAACGGTATCCATATCTACAAATATAATGTGCATTTTAGCTTCTAATGCAATTAAAGAAGCTATGTGAAATACATAATGATTTGTTCATGTTCTAGGATTTTCATATAATAAGAATTGTTTTTTCATAATATCAATTAGAATAATTATAATACTACTAGTAGACATGATGTTATATTTTGGGTGTGAAAAAATGGAATATACTTAGCGATATCACATATTAAGAGTTTTACTCAAGGAGATGAAGTATTAGATAATAGGGTATTCATTAACTGGAGACATAGAAGGACCAACGACTAAATCCATAACTTTGTAGAGGTATTATATTATAATTTGATGGATAAAAATGATAGTTTTAAAGTTGGATCAAGTGAATATAGTGGTGTTGAAAAAGTGGGTTCTATAGACCTAACATGATCAATACATTTCTCTTACCATACCATGTATATAGTGTGCTTTGCATGATGTATTATTATAATAATAGTGTTTGTATTTCTATGTACACTATTTCCACAGTAATTTAAATATATTATTTGTAGTATGAAAATGATATATCAGTTCTCAGGCTAACAGGAGAACCTAAAGATACTATGAAAATAATATTAAAAATATTCCCTATGTACAGATAATGGTTCTGGGTATATAGGAATCACAGGATGAGGCATTCCACACTCATATTATTTTTCATAACGGATGATTATTTTGTGATTTACAAGATGATAATTCTATGATCTATGGAAATGAATGAAATAATAATATATGATTGAATGTCTGATCAAAAACCCAATAACATCAAATATTATCTACAATTAATTTTAAACATTTAATAAATACCTTGAAATTAATTATTTCTTCATTGCGGGATCTGAAAATGTCTTTACGCCATATAATAATTTTTGTGGGAATCAAGAGACGATTCCATCAAGTAATGAGCCACATGTGTTGCACAGACCTCCAAATGACATTTTAGGAATCTCTGGGTTATAGACCGATATATCCTCATGCTTGCATTATTCACATTTGATCACCCAAAGAATCACATGAAGAATAATAATATTTTATCTCTATAAAATAAAGAGTGGTGGAGGAGGAGGATTTCACTCCGTTACTGATAGAATTATTTAAGAGGGAGATCTATAGACCTTAAAGATAATTTAATCTATATGTCATTTTGCAAAACCAAATTAAATTGGAAACCCTAAATGTAATATAATTGGATTTATATATAGATATGGTTAGAAATTAATAAATTATCATGATACATTATTATTTTTCAAAATTCTTGTGGGACCCCATATAAATAAAATTATTATTATTATTACATTATAACATGCTCTAAACTAATAGATTAAATAAAATATTATTTCTTAAGATAATATTCAATATATATCATTTCTCAATAGATTATTAATATCGATCCACAATTTCTCCATAATATTTATTGGACCTGAATAATTAATATTTATTTAATAAATAAATAAAATAAAATAATTCTATGATAAATAATTACATATGACATTATCTAAATAGTAAATAAATATTTAAAAAATATTCTAATTACAAAATATTCTCTCAAATAACTGGTAATATAATATAAGAAATCTAGTCCTCTTTCTCAATGTAATTAGGTAAAGCAACCCAAATTCCAAGTATAGAATCTAGAAGCAATCCAAGTCACCCATATATAATTAAGATATTGTTTCAATGAAATAAATCTACATATATATTTTTATTTAATAATATAATCCATTTATCATGGTATCTAAAATCAAGTAAGTCGTATGATGGTTTCATCAACATCTGTGCTTGATGTATCTCTCTTTCTCTTTTCAAAAATTGATTTTTCCTACAAAACATCACGTCCATG
Organism: Viscum album; assembly: GCA_963277665.1. Classification (NCBI taxonomy): domain Eukaryota; kingdom Viridiplantae; phylum Streptophyta; class Magnoliopsida; order Santalales; family Viscaceae; genus Viscum; species Viscum album. The sequence goes on from OY728137.1 coordinate 1,669,085,353, forward strand.
GATTTAATTAGGTCATAAATTATTAATAAAATTTCATGAGATATCAATTTCCATTAATGAATGAAATAGAAAAATACTTTATCGCATTATTTATTAATGAAATCTTAGTCGTGAAAAACCCAAATTATCCATCATCACCATAAACATATGTTTTAAAGGATTTATTTAATATATAAAATAACATGAATCATAATAATCATTAATAATATTATTAAAGACTAAGGACCAATAAACACATTCATGGATAAGAACATCCAATGACACATATAAAGGTTTATTTTACATTGGAAGGGATCATTCTCATTATTTCCGACATTATAAATTACTATGATCGTACACCCTGAGAATGTGCATCAAATCCAAATGAGTCTACACCTGTGATAACCTATATCAATCGTGCACCTATGATAATTTCATCCTTTTAGAAATGATATATTTAATAATAATGGAATAGAACTTCTATGTTCTCGTCATAGAGAAGAACTCCTATGACCTTTTAGTAAAATAGAAACTCTTTGGACATTATCACATACTGGGTCATGTAAAAGAACATTCATTATTAGATAATGATATTATTAATATTCAGGAAAATGAATACAGGTTTCCATAAACTATACATAAGTTGGTTCTTGGACACTAACTCTAATAGATTCTCTCATGCACTATAACCAACTGCTAAAAATCTTTAGTCATCTAGCTCTCAATTGATACTCTGGATTCTGCTCAGATATGCCTTTATTCAAGGGTTCTATCAAATTTTCTTCTATAGAAACTATACATACTCTAAATTCACCCCTCTATGAAAAAATCACTAAATATTTGATACTTATGAATTTTATTATTTTTTAATTGTTGCGATTGTGTGCCATTTATAAGATCCACCATTGTAATGTCATCATGATATAATGTGATAAGTTCTTTACTACTATGTAAAAAATCAGGCTTTTGTAAAATGTTTCATATCTAGATAAATTTTTGGGAAATATTATTGGCTTATATATATTTATAATCATGTATATAATCGCTTAAAAATATCTACATTGAACTCTTCATGCTCTCATGTTCTATATTGAGATGGAAAACATATTCGAATATCAACTACAAATCATAATAATTTTTTAAAAAACTAGAATCAGTATAACAGATTATTAGAAGCTACTCATCTCATCCATAAACTATGAATATACCCTTATTTTTTTTGGGATACTTATGGATAGACTTAACAATGGACCAATTATGATATACTAAATCTGTTTGATATCTTCTTACAATGAACAATGTATAATGAACATCATGTCTAGTACATAATATGTCATACATGATTGATCCTATCACTAAAGCATATGGGATTTTACTCATTCTCTCATTCTGTTTTTCTTTTTGAAGCTACATTTTCGTAGAAATATGTATACCAATTGACACAGGATCCAATACCCTCTTAGATTATTTCACACAAAATATCATTTGTATATCATATATGTATATACAATGACATAGTCTACAAAAAATCATGTATCAATCACAAATGATATTGATACCTAAAATATTTGCTACTTTTCCTAATTACTTCATAGGAAAACACTTCTTTAAATAAACATTAATATACTAGAAGAACCATATATTGTTTCAAATAATTAATTTGAAATCATCATATACAACTAGGATAAATACCACATTCCCAATAAAATGATTGTAAAAACATGGCTCTCATTAATTATTAATAAAATTTAAGAATTTATATCTTCATCGAATTGAATGTTCAATGACATGGATGATTGCTTCGATCCATAAATATATATATGCAACATGAATATCTTTTTTGGGAAACATGGAGTCATGGAACCTTCCATTTGTCTCATGTATACATCTTCCTGAAGGATCCCATTAATGAAATTATCTTTTCATATTCATATGAAAAATGTCATAATCATGGTATGCTACTATAAGAAGTATAATTCTAAATGATTTAAACCTGAAAACATGTGAAAAGGATACATTGTTGTTAATTATTTAACATAGACAAAATCCTTTATCCATTATCTTGGATTTTTAGTTACTTACTCTAATTTTTATTTCCATTTTTCTCTTGAATAACCATTTTTACCTAACCCGGTTTAAACAAACCAGTGAATTAAACAAAATTTACACTTTTTTGATAGATGGAATTCATTTCAGAATTCATGGGGTATTTCCATAATGCAGTTTATGATCTCTATAGTGCCTCTTTTGGAGAGATATATTCCCTATTTTCAACCATTAATGAGTACCCATCATTGGTGACTAGAAAATAATATATCTCTAGTTCTCTCTACATATCTAGTTCATCTATGAAATACATGTGTTTCTATAATGACTTCATCCATGGGGACCTAAAAAATATATTTATGTTCCAAATCTTGTGTGTCTTGAACATAAATAGTATCAAAATCAATCATTCTATGACAATCCTTCTTTAGTATGTGATCTTTATCAAGAAAGTTGGATTCTCTAGTGAGGGTCACTTTCTTATGTAAGGGTTTGTATAGTTATTATCCCATTATTTCCTTATGGTACCGCATAAAGATACACATTGTGTCCTAGTGTGCTAGTTCATTTCTTAATGACGTCGTAATAATTACTCTCACACCCATACATGTGTATGTGATATAATTTATTTCATTATACTCTATAACTTTCCGGGAATCCATGTTTTTTCGTTATTTGGTACTCATTTTAGTGTGAATGCCACAATTTGTAATTAATATCCCCCTAAGGATAATTGATGATCTGCATGACTCATCATCGACATTACATTTTTTACGAAGGTATGGTTCATCCTTTCACGAAATCCATTTCATTGTTGTGTTTAAGGTAGAGTGAGTTGAGATGAAATCCAAATCTCCCATATAAATTCAATAAACTCTATTATAATATATACATTAACTCGATATGATTGAATCTTTTTTAAATTCAATCCAAGATAATTCTTTACTTGATTCTTTAATTCATTGAATTTATCAATGGAATGAAATTATACCAAATCAAGTAGACATATATATATCAACACAAGTCATCAATAAAATTTACGAAGTAAAAATACACACCTCTAGATTCAACTAGAAATAGTCCATACACATTATTTTGTTCTAATATTGTATCTCTATAGACCTTTCACCTTGTCCATTGGATTCTGATATGGTCATTTGTTTCTCGTAAACAACCATGACATCTTTCAAGTGGTTTTATCTTAATGGAGTAAAGGCAACCATCTTGGAATAACCTTGTCAAAAACATATCATTTACATGACCAAGATGATGGCACTTTAGTTGGGTGTTATATGAAATCTGTGAACATGATTTGATATAAATATTCAATACTTGGTTTTCATAATGTAATATATATAACTATGATTATTTTACTGTTTCATACCATAAAACATGTTGTCTTTATTATTGAAACTAGTTTTATTTGAAAATTTGAATATAAAACCATCTATATCATGGAATGATACATAAATTATGTTCTTAGTGATAATCGGTATATAACAAAAATCTCTTAAAACCATTATCATTCTTATTGGAAATAAAAATTGGTAATCTTCAATGTCTAAACCATCTAATGTCACTTCATTGGTATCTCGTAAATCAACTTCTCCTCTAGAAGTATTTCAAAATATTCAAGGTTCTTGTGTTTGTATATGGATGTGATCACCCAAATCAGTATCTAATAACCAATGTGCATATATTGGAAGATTTAACTAGATTAAAAACACACCATCCCCTAACTTTTGGGTATATTTCATCCTCTAATGGACTTCCAACCTCATGAAAAACAAACTTCATCATATTCCTTACCATTCCATTGAATCTTACTCTTTATAGAAGGATGATGGTCGGGATCTCTATACATTATTATGAGTGTTGGGTATATTTTCCATGATCATACTTTTCTTATTAACCATAAGGAATTTTGGTTCATTATTCCCTAAGTCCATCTCCAGTTGGTGAATTTGACTATGAAGTTAGGGAGGAATCATCACATTGTTTATTTAATCATAATTTAAAATAAAACTGGAGAAGGTCTTGGATAGTAAGAAAAGTATGAGATTTACATTCATCATATCGGGTAATTTAATACCTAAAATGTCTAAGAATTTAATGTAGCCAATAATCATGGCTTCATGAAGCCCATCTAGAAGCAAATATCCATTCTTTTTTTAAAACATAGCATTGCTTATTTCGCATCTATATTGTCTTCTGTTATAATAATTGAGGTCCCAAAGGTCTGACATAATGATATACAAATTCATTTCCTCATGTTACTTCAAAATCTCATTGGTCAGGGATTATAGAATGAAACAGGGAACATCAGTAGAATATTTCATATTTTTCCCAGAGATAGATAACTCTTCCTCATTGTCCTCATTACTAGACACTTATAGAATAGGTTCTTAAAGAACATTCAATTTCTTTTCATGATGTAGGATAACATGAAAGCTACTTTTCCACTATTTTAAATTTTTTTCTATGATAATGTTAACCTTTTCAAATATGGTTCATGCTAATTTTTTTGAACATATATTTAGTATCATCTTAACAAATTAGAAAATTATAATTTTAGTACATTATCTGATAAAATTATAAAAACTAATAGCTATTATATTTATTAATGTCCTACTATTTTAAGAAAACCAAATAACCAATGAAATTGGATTCAGAATATCATATTTGTTGGAAATTCTAGTGGACATGATCGATATTACCCTTCTGATTACCCATAGAATACCCTTCCATGAAATTTGAAGGGTTTTAAGTTGGCATTCAAAATTCCCACTTCATTAACTCATAATTAGTTGATCTATTGAGTTGAATCCCCAATCGTGAAATCCATAAATGTGATTTTTCATCTTATACCACTTATTTACGCTAATTCATGCTTGGTTGTTCAACCATTTATGTGAACTAATTTATGTAAACCCAAAACATCTAGTTATAAATCCATGATAATTGAAGCTCCCTAAATTTGGTTAGTCAAGAAATTTTAACTATGGTTAGATTTTTACTCAAGTAGTGGAAGGTTATACTAAATTAGTATATATAATTGAGGGTAATTAAAATTATACATAAATTTCACATTTTAACTTTATTTCACTTTTACCAACAATGTGTGTATTTGACTAAAGTGTTTGATAATATAGTAAATAAATTTTATGCATAATCCATTTTTTAGTTCTATCTTGCATGATTATTAATTTATTAATTCATGATATCATGACAAAATATCCATAATTAAATTACCATGAAACATGATAGAAATAAAATAGTAATGTTGTATGACCACGATACAGTATTAATGGTTATATTATCAATTAAATGATAAACTAACTATTGGCATAGTGGGGAAACACAGTGAAGAAATTTATAGTCAGTGTTGCAGCTTTCTACTCGTCCACTCATGTACCACTAAGATTTGTTTCACCTCAGCTCCAAATATGAACATCCATTACTAGATTGAATGCTCCATATGTTACATATGCTTTAACTCACTCAATGGTATGGGGAACAAAATTATTTTTTAATGGGTTTATATAAAATAACCCATGGGATCATATGAACTTATATAATGAGAGGTGTGATGACATGAAAGACAATAATTTAATTTAATAATAAATTAAAATGAAGACAACGACATACATTGGTTTATTCTTTTCTCATGATCATAAAAATACATACAATGAATTACACATTAAATAAAATAGTATGCAATTATAATCATTCTTATTTATGATAAAACACACTCGAATCAATTATTAATCTTATTCAATTATTCAATTAATTTATCATAATTCTCATACACATTATTTTGAGATTATCATCCACCATAATTTTAAAAAAAATTAAATAAATTTATTTAAAACTATGTATAAAAAAGTATCTTGGAGGTCACATGATGAGTACATGTCTGAACTACCAAACATATATCATATTCATATACTATTTAATCATGCAACATATGGCATAAATGGATTAACATGTAATTTCATGGTGTGTAATATAAACTTAATGACCACATGGAACATATCATCTTAATATAGCATGTTATGTTTCAATTCAAATAGTGTAATGACTATGTTATGACTTATTCAAGTTATACATTTTCAAATATTTACAAAAGTTAATTATACATTTAATATATATATATATATATAACCAATTACATGGAGTGTAAGGTCAACATAACGAGAACGTGGGACACATGTTGATAAGGTTTTACAAGTATAATAAATTAATTTTAATTATATATAATTTTGTAATACACATGGGATATTCTATCCATCTAAATGGTTTGTATAGTTATTACTATCTATTATCACCACATGTCTTGGGAATCATAGTGTAATCGTTTAATGAAAAATAATTTTGTATATAGTGTGTACACATACTACATGGTATGTGACCTCCAATTTACATCGTCAAAAATAATCTAATCCTTATATGAAAATACATATTCCTTAATTGAGCAATGGACTACACATCATGTGTAGATGTTACATGTTGTGTAGTTCAGTTAACTATGTGCTTGCCTGGCCTAGTCAACATGCGATTTATTTAAATACACACCACATGTAATAAATTCACATTTATTCACATAATTTCAAATTAATTATTAGTATATAGAACATGATTAAATGACATGTACCAATGGGATACTTGTTTTGTACTCTTATGTTATTAGTTCAGAATCACCAACACCTCTTGATGAGTACTTTGAATATATTTCATTAATAAACTTATTCTATTTGATTATATTTGTGAGAATGAATAATAAAAAGAAGAAGAGAATATCTCATTATTTGGATTAAATAACGATTAAAATGTAATTGATAATTAATAAAAAAATGTGTAAATCAGTCAGCCATACTTAAATAATTATAAATAATTGTGTGGCCCCTCTGATTCCACTTTAATATTTGGGACATAAAAGAAGCACTAGATGTGTAATTCCCAACTCATATTTTTGACATAATTTATGATTAATTTGAGATTTACATGGTGATAAATGTTGATATAAATGTAAATGAATCAATAAGTAATTGATGACTTAATTCCAAAAACAATATGTAGGATTATCACATACTATTTATAATTAATTTAAATAATTATAGAATTACCTTGGGATTAAATCTTTCTTAATTAATTTATTTAACAATTCATCTATATAGTATCATTATTACATTGTATTAATCAAGATTAGTTTCCCTCTTGGGGTCATTTATATGTGTTTTATGAACCTCTGAATATCATTGTAGGAATCTACGGGTTCTATCATGGTAGATCCTTACACTTGTGTTATTCTCCATTGATCTCCCAGAGAATATCTGGAAGGAATATTCCCTAAATATATATATATATATATATATACTTTAGAGTGGTTCTAGAATAGGATCACTCTCCATTATTGAGAGCGTTCTTGGAGTATGATTTCTCTAGGGAATCGAGAGAATTATCTCTATATGTCATCATGTACACCCAAATGAAATTGTAAACCATAAAGAAAATATTATTAATTGGTTTATATTTTTCTAGGGTTAGAAAATAATAATTTCACATGTTCCCATATTATTTTTCCTAATTCGAACAGGACCCCAAGGGGATAACAACAATAATAATAATATATATTGACATACACTAAAATCATTATTTAAATTAAATATTTTTTATTTAAATTATATTCAATATATATTATTCCTCATTGAATTATTAATCTTGGATCCTCTATTCATATATAATATTTAGCAGACCATAAATAATAACTATTTATTTAATAAATAAATATCACTTCATTATTCTCCCTCAAATAAATAAATATTATTTTCACTAAATAACAATTAAATATTTATTAAATATCTTACACACAAAATATCCACCTGAATAACTGTTGATGGAATAATTTTGTTCAAGAAAACATTAATAATTACTAAATAATATGTACAAATAATTTTTATTGAACATGTTAAATAATAAATAATATTATTATTAAAATAATATTCTAGATTCACTTAGTCTGTGAACATTTTTCTCTCTTACCTTGTGGAATTAGGTGAAGTAGACCCAAGTCCATGGTTTTTATCTTCAAACATGTCAAGAAACCCATAAATAAATAAGTTAATGTGACGATGAAATAAAATCCCATAAAAATGTTTATTATGTGATATAATCCAATTATCCTAATTACTCTAATCAAGAAGGATGCATGTTAGTGCCATTAACCTATGTGTTCGATGTCTTTTTCTATGAATTTATGGAAATTAAAATTTCCTATAGAACACCAGGTCCACATATTTATTTTTTATATATCATATTTTTCAAAGGGAATGAGATATAAAAATAAATTAATGAAAAAACAGAAAATTATTTCTCATATAATGAATCAATGAAATGTTACTCATGACACACCCAATGTATCCTAACTCATCATGAACATATGTTGTAATGGTTTTTGTCAATACATAAAAGTAAATGACTCTTAACATTAATTAATAATAATCATATATTCTAAGGACCAAAATGAATATTCGTGGATAGGAATATCTAATGAAACATATAAATGTGAATTTACTACTTGCAGGTCCCATTATCCTAATTTCCTACACTAAACATTACCGAGGGATTAAACCATGGGTAGGCTCTTTGGTTTACATTGAGTATCCATCCCTGATATCCTATATAAATTGTATAGATAAAATTATTTCATTCATCTATTAATCATATATTTATGATTAATTTCATGACAATTTGGGTTCTCATCATAGTGGGGAACTACTATAACCATTTATTATGATAGCTACTCTTAGGAAACTATCAAAAATTATGTCATGAAGGAGAACAATAAAGATGTGATAAGTAGTTTATTATCATTCAAAATTATAGATAATGGATATCATAATGTACTTATAAGATGGTTAAAGGGAACCAACTCCAGTACCCGATACATCTTCTGGAAATGACATAGATGATGTGTGACCATCATGTTCTAGGGGTTCATAAGCATTGAGGATTCTTCTCATTAATTTAAAATTTTTTGTTATTTATTATATATGATAATGAGAACTAACTATCATATATGAACACCTAGTGATAAAGGTGTCATTGGTAGATCATATATATAAAACAGTAAAATGGTCTTTTGACCTGAGAATAATATCAGTGTATATTATTTGATTTTGTTAATTGATAAAATATGAAAACAGTATTATTGATGTTTTAGTGAGGTATCACCCATTGGGAAATTCATTAGTGGTCATACATTGACTAAATAATCAAGATAGATTATTTCTTCTAGAACGAAGTGATATCTAGGGCCTAGTTTATTAGGATGTTAGTACCTTTACTAAATGCATGATCATGATTAATGATGTAGTGACACTTACCATACTAACCCAAATATGGTTTATACTCTATTAAATTATCATTACATACAAGGAATTACATCATGAATGACTGAATAGTATATTAGATTTATAAAACTGTATGCTTTCATGATTCCCATATTTCATTTGAAAACCAATATTTCTTCATTTTTTTATAATAGAATTATTACCTCTAAAATATACTTACATATCAATCATACTAAACATTATGGAATGGTAGATAAGTGAAAACACATTATATTTAGATAATATTACTATCGTAATCAAAATGTAAAGGTAAATAATGAAAAAACCTGACATTTAAACAAAAAAAGACTATCATAACAGGCTAGGGAATATTCAATAAGAAAAGGTAAGTAATTTAAAACATAATCCATTTAATAGAAAAAATGACAATGAAATTCATCCATAAATAATCTCATTGAAGGAAAATCATGGATAATAATAAATAAATTAACGATGAAGTAAATTATTTATTATTAGACATCATGTTATCAAGAACATGATACACTAGTGTTAATACATTTCACAAGACAGTTTAAACTATTTGTAAAAACTTGTTTTAGGGTTGCATACTGATTTAACTCATGATACTAAAAATGAATTAAGGTGATATATAATTATAGGCTTCACACGTCCCTACATATCTATAGAATTACTCATATATAAAATAATTAATTTAATTCATGAACAACATGCCTTATAATAAAATATACATATAGAGTAAAGAATGTGGATTTATTAATATTTTCCTAGAGAAACAGATATGTTTCATAATAAAATACCATACATAAAGATGATATATATTATATTAAATACACATTCAAATTATAAATAATATGTATATTTGTGAGAAATTTATTTTTCAATTATCACAGAAAAGTAAATATATCATGGTAAAGTTAATGACTATAAAAATGAATTATGAAATTGAAATTAAATACATTCCTTCACCAATATTATCATAAATAAGTGAATTATCCAAAGGTTGGTATCAATTAAACATATAACATGTTTCGAATAAGTTAAATAATGGGTTTTTTATTGATTAATAATAATAACAAAAAATCATTACAAATATCTTTAATGAAAACATATTTTTCACTTTTATATTAAATTTTAAAGAAATAATGCGCAAGTACAAAGGAAAATATTTTCATTGAAAATTATCTTTTAAACTTCTAAATTAATCTTCAATCATTAATTAATCATTACAGTGGAAAAATAATCTCCTTCTGTAAATGTTAAAAAACTATAATTTTGTTTTTTTATGGGAAACATCATAATGTAGCTCGTATGTAAAATGTTAAAAAGATTCCATTCAAATTATATTTAAAAAATAAAAACATGTGTAAATATGAATTTTAAAAAAATTAGTTGAATATAAAAATCACATTTTAAAATAATTTTATAAAACATGGAACTGGAAGAGTAATATTCCCCCATGGGTACATAAAAATAAATAATCCCTATGAATGAAGAGATTGTAAAATAATCCCTTACCACTTGGGATTCATTTGATTTATAATACCCATGAAAGAAATAAAATAAAATTAATATTAAAATACATTAAATATAATTATATTCATGATAAAAAAATTAAATGGGTATTATATACACCACACAAATTAAATAAGTGGTGAATATGATTTATGTATCACATATGTAAAACCAAGATGAAAAACCATTACCTCAGGTTTGATTAAATTAGTACACATTTGAACAATCTATATAATAAATATATATTTATTATACATATTCTCAAAAACATTAATCTTATATATCATATCATGTATGAATTACTTGTAATATATTATCTCATATATATTATCAATTTGTTGTAAAAATCAACATTTTGGGTGGTGACCGCTTCATTTTTCATGTATGATTTGAATAGTTAGTTATAGTCCCTATACAATTATAATAGTTACATCATATAAATAATATTATTTATGTTTTAAATATTATATTATAAATTTATTTATATTCATCCATAAATATGGATATAGAAAAATTAATTACATTTTTCATGGAGATGGTAGGTTGTACATACACCTAAACACAATTTTTATTTTTTGATGGATGGAATGAAATAATGGTAAAAAATAATTATGATTTAAAAATCATTATTATTTTCTATAAATAATATATATTCATTATTTACATAATTATAATCTTCCATGTAAAAAAGTTATGAAAAAATGAAATACACTACTTCATATAGATGGTAAGCCGTACATACGCACGAGTGATATTTCTGATTTTCATATGATGTAAAAGAAATTTAATATGGTTATAAGATAATTATAATAACAAATAATTATATATATTATACTCTATTTATTAATTTAGGATAAAAAACACATGAATAGTAAATATAAGATTAAATAATTTTGAAATATTTTATAAATATGATATCCACTTTTTCCAGGGACTCCCTTTATATCTCTTTTCAAGGGACATGGGATTGCTACTTTGGAAGGTCCATAACCATAATAACATGGATATAGATGTTTACAAGATAATTTTTATGTTACAATAAATATATAAGGGTAAAATTGGTTTAAATAAGTGATGGAGGTGGGGTCCTTTTATAATTGTGGTGTTGGGTACTTTTGGAATTTCCCAAAAGATTAGAATATAATATGACTATTTTAGAGAAAAATGATATGTAATGGACTTTAAATTCATAGGGTATGAAATTATAGACAATATATTAACCAATTTATGCTTATTTAATATATTTAATATATTTAAATAATATAATAAATTTTTTATTTCATAAAATATCATTATTGTCAATTTTAATACTATTTTTTACATTCACTTTAAAAACGTCAAGATAACATTTAAAATTTAAAAAACTATATTATTATATAGTAAATCTTATATGTTCACCAATATAATTCATTTAACAGTTTTATTATCTAAATTATGATAATTTTAATATCGTTTTTCCCATTAATTTAATAATTATTTCCCCAACATTATGTAGGAATTTAAGGTAATTATTTCTACACTGAGAATAATAAATAAATTTCCATTATATAGATAAATATTTTATATTTATAAATTACATTTATAGTCAAACATATCCTCTAGATAACACCATATTAAAAATATTACACTTATTGAAAACTAGAGTGTGACATGTTTAACTTTTCATTAATTAGTATACTATAAAAGACATAATCTCATCCCACTAGACCCAAAATTTCATAAATTATAAAATTAAGTGTTTTTGGTTGATATATACTCATAAAATAATATTTTTGGAAAAAATTTGGGTCATTTAATGTTTCTTATTAATTTATTTGTAACCCAAATTATCAAATTTACCATTTTTTTGGTAATAAAATTATTATGTTTACTACTCATAATAACCAATAACGGGAAAATATTTAATAAATTTGGAACCATTTATTACAAATATTAAATCCATTTTTCGATAATTGACTCATATGATTTGTATAATTTAATTTAAAATTAATCAGTTAAAATGCGTTAAATGTGTTTTTAAGCCCTAAAAGGTTCTTATAATAAAATAAGTTATAAGGATGACTAAAGATTAATTATTTAAATTATATATAACTAAATATTACATAATTTATTTTCATTTAAAATAAATATAATAAATATTTTTTTTAATATAAAGAAAATTATTTTTTTATAAAAATGGTATTTGGTTCTATTCAGTGGAAAATAATTCTCTTTAGAAAAATCCAAATAATTCATCCTAAGATAATTTTAATATGATGATTTCAAAAGTTATATTATTTTTATAAACATAATTTATGGATGTTCCAAAATTTTATTATAATATCCACTCATCAAAAGCATGTAAACTCATTTTTTGAGGTTGAAAAATTTCTAAAACCTAAAATAAGATTACTAAAAATTTATTACATATTTAAAATGAATTAATAAATGAATTTTTATTGAGAAGTTCGATAATATAGATATATATTTAATCATTTAATTAATACTATTTTTATCCTCTATTTCAGTGGCTAGTCTATAATAGTCATATTTGAGTAATAATGTTTGGGGTTGGATTAAGCTCGGTGTTGTATATTGTATATGAAATTGAATATAGTGTTATATATATGATATTGAACATAGTGGTATTTGAAAATTTTGTGAATTTGACTATAAAAATCAATATGGAATGTTAAATAACTCAAAAAATAATTCCATTTAATCAATAACATGACTATCATATGAAGAAAAGGCATAATCTATTGGACAAGATAAATAACTGAAAAAACATTCCATTTAATCAATTAGTTGTCAATGAAATGAATCCATAGATAATTTCATTGAGAAAATATCATGGATAATAATAAATTATATTTTGATGAATGAAATTAATATTTATTGGAAATCATTATCTCAGGCAGAAGACACCTTATATTTTCAAGACCAATCACTGGATAGTTTAAACTACAGGTAGAAACTCATTTAATATTTGCTTACAAATTCTCTTCATGAGACTTCCAATGAATCGTGGTGATATATAATTTTGGTTCCCACCAATAATTTCATATCCAATGAATTCAACATATTTCAAATAATCAATTGAATTCATGAAAAACATTCTTTATCAAAAAATATCTATATTGAGTACAGAATACATATTAATGAATATTTTCCCTAATGAATAAATAAATATCAATATAGAAAACCATATGTAAAATTTATATATGGATTAATCAATAAAATTTTAAATGATAAATAATATGGTTATTTATGTGAATTTTGTTGTCCACTGATCATAGGAATGTATCTATTTCAAGTGAATGTTAATGACAATTAAAATCAATCCTGAAAGTAAATGTAATTACATACCATGGTCAAATTGATCATAAATATGTGAATGATTCAAAGAATGGTATAATGAAAATACATACCCGGTGGATAATAAGTGAAATAAAGTGTTTTTTTCATTTATTGATAGATGTCCCATAAAAATATCATAAAACAGTTTAATGAAAATATCTTTTTCACTTTGAAATTCACTTTTAAGGAAACTATACACTAGTGTGAAGGAATAAATTTTCCTTGAAAATAAATTTATAAAATTGTAATGAATATTTTTTATAATTAAAGAATAATGATTTTATGAAAATTATATCATGATATATAAATTAAAAAATTCCTTTTGTGTTTTTAGTTAGAAAAAGTCCCAATGGACCTCATTTAGAAAACAACCCAATGATTTCATTCAAATAGTTTTGAAAAATGTAAAAAACATGGGTAAAAATGTATTTGAAGAACTATAGTGGAACAATTTAAACCATTTAAAAACTCTTTTAGAAAACATGTACATGTAATTGAAATAATCTATAGTAAGGAATTAAATATAAACATTTATGAATAATCAAGATATTTTGAAATAAAACTATACCACTTGGGTTTATTTTAATTCGTAAGAATCATAAATAAATACCACAAAATTAAAATTTAAATACCAGGAAGATAAATATATTATTGAAATAAAAAATTAAATTCTAAGTATATAAAACACACAAAACAAATTAGGGGTGAATATGAAATTTCTTACAGAAGTAAAAGTGACACGCGAAACCCTTACCTGAAGTTTGATTTCCTTTGTACATGTTTTAACCTCCATTATAATTAATATAGATTTATTTTAAATATATTAAACATAAATAATCATATATATAAATATATCTTATCATATATTTTTTAATTATAATATTTTATCACCCGTTTATCATCAAATCATTGTTTAAATAACTATTTCTGGTGGTGACTACATCATTTTTCATGTATGTTTTGATTTAGTAGTTATGAACCATATTATGTATTCATAATTTCAATATATACATAATATTATTAATTTTATAAATACCATATATATTAAATATATAGATATTTAGACTAATCCATAAAGATAGAGATAGAAAAATTAATCATATCGTTCATGGGGACTATAGGTCGTACATACACATGAACATTGTTTTCTTTTTTTATGGATGTAACGAATGAATGCTAAATAAAAATTATTCATTATAGAGTATATATTATTTCATATATAAAATATATATTCATTATTTCGATATTTATTACCATATATGTGAATTGGTTATGAAAATGGAATCACACCTCTATGTGGAGACGTTAAGTCGTACATATGCATGAGGAGTGTTTAAAATTTTCATAGGTTGTAAATGAGTTGTAATATGGTTATATCATAATAATAATAACATATAAATATATATATGATAATTTATTTAATAAATTTTTAAGGAAACAACTCATTAATAGGATGTAGAAAATGAATGATATTTGAAAGAGGAGGTAAATATGATTACCACTTCTTCGGTTGACTCCCTTTAGATACATTCTAAAGGGACCAAGGAATACTATATGAGAAAGTCCATAACCTCAAGACCCTAGATAATAATTTTGAAGAGATAATTGTTTAATTTATGGTCAAGATATAAGGCTCATAGTGGTGCAAATAAGTTAGGTAGGAGGAGCACTTTTATAATTGTGTTGAGGGACACATTTTGCATATCTCAATGAATAGATATATAATAAAAGAATTATTGACCCAATTGCATATAAATAGCCTATAAATGCCTTTTTAAGGACATTATAGTCCATATTTTATCCCATTATTTCTTATTTATGATATTTATTATTTTTAAAAAAATTCATAATATATTAATTTAATTAAATATCATTACTGTCAATTTTGATTATATTCATTACATTCACTTTAAAAACATCCAGAAAATAATTAATATTCTAAAAAACTATTTTATTATATCCTAAAAATGTCCCGATAATATATATAATTTTTTAACACCTTAATTATTTCAAATTAAAATACATTTAATATTTTCAATAGCATTTATTTGATCCTTCCATTAACTGGATAATTGTTGTGTTTTTGTTGTGTAAGCATTTATGGTAATTAACTCTTCACTAAAAATTAATAACTAAATTACCCTGATGTAGATACAAATTTTAAATTTAAAAATATTTTGTTTATATTCTAACATATCCACATGATAAAATTATATTAAAAATACCACACTTATTAAAAACATGAGTGTGACATGTTTGAATTTTCATAAAATAAAATTATTTAATTCTCACAATCTCATAAAAGTGACCGCAAAAGGTCTACGATTAAAATAGTGGATGTTTATTGTCTATATATTCTCTTGAAATATTATTCAGTTATGTTTTTATTTAATTTAATTGTTCTTGTAATATTATTTTTAACTTAAATTACCAGAAGTGGCCTTTACCGTGGTAATAAAATTACATATTTTACTATTTATAATGACCAAAAATAAAAGGTACCTACTTCTAAGATTTTTATCCAATTAATATAAATATGGAATTTATTTTTCATGATTAAAATCATAGAAGATTTATATTTTAATTTAAATTAATCGCTCAAAACAAAACAAAAAATAGATTTTTTAATATATGCGTTTTGAAGATTAAAAAAGTACTTATATCGAAAATTGGTATAAGGATGATGAAAATTTAATTAATTATATTATATATATATATTTTGTACACAATTTACTATTTATTCTATCTGGATGAGCATAAAAAAATTCACAAAAGAAGAAATAACCGAATATGGGTATTATTTCCCCGTCAAAGAAAAGGAAGTTTAAGGTGGTCAATATCACGTTGATCGCATGACCCCATAGAAGCCACAAAATTTCATGACTAGAAGAAGTTCATGAACAATGTATTTCATGTGTAAGTACCCATGATGTCCATTCGATAGAGTCGATCAGCTCTTGTGAAAGTGTCCTCGAAAATCAGAGATTAGGCGGTCTTAGCCAGATGAGCTCCCCCATGTCACGTTGTTTATAAACCGATGGATGCTAATCAAACCATTTTAAAGTCCATAGAACATTGGAAAAAATATATGTAGGGATTTTATTATTGGTATAAAACTCATGAGACAAATCATTGATGGTGATAATGATTTTCCATGAGAAAATTTATGTAAACTCATTAGATACCCATCCTTTGTAAAATAGAAAAAACAGAGAAATCGATAGGAAGGATGCAAGAGCCTCTTGTAGCCAGAAACAACATGTGATATTCCCTAGGTGATTATCAACACTCTGCAAGAACTCAGGTACATGTCTTCCTCATCTTGTAAAATCCCTCTAGCATTTCATCATAATCATTGGAAGAGATTCTTTTATGTCTAGGTGACCTCACATGTAACGCCCCAATCTTCCACGATACGCTTCTCTTTGAATAATACGTTAGTGTGTATTGTACACAACGTCGAGTTCTAACACACACCACAAAAAATAAAACAAGATGTTATTCATAGTAATAACCACTTCTTTAAGATTTTATAAATTTAATCTTTCAAAATAGACTTCATTTTTGGATTCGGAATATCGAAATTATCTTAAGGTGAGTTTTTTGTATTTTTCAAAAAACATTACATTTTTGATGAATAGTGAAAAACCTTGAGTTATAGTTTAAAAACAAATTTTTATTTAAATAATTTCTTATTTTATTTAAATTTATTTTAGGTCAAAATAGATACATTGTACCTATATATGTTTAATTTAATTTATTAGATTCATTTTATAATAATTATATATATATATAAAAATTTTATTGAACTGTTCACTGTCTTTTACCCACCTCCTAGGAGAATATAAAAATTTACATAAAACATTGTTTTACCACTTCTGTGAGAGGAATATTAAAAATCTGGGAAAAAATGTTCATATCAAGGAGTAAAATGTGGTTCAATAATATAAAAATAATATTTGGTGAATATTAACTTTTTACTTTTATTTACCACAGTTAAATGTAAATAGGGTAATTAATGGTATAAATGATATCATTATTACCCTATCACATGTCCTAATTCTATTGGATAAGTATAATTATATGAAAAAAAACCTTATAAATAAAAAATGAACCTTTTTGGTCCACTTGTATTAGATTAGGACATTTATTATTATTTAATTTAAAGAATAGTTGAAAGAGAAAAATGGAAATTTTAGTAACTAAAACATTTTTAATATAGGATTACAAATAAGATCAAATAAATTATAAATTTTCTTTATAAATATAAATCTATTTCATAAATTATTTTATTTTATTTATAATTTGTAGACATTTAATAATTTAATTTATTTTTGACACAATGGTGATGCAGTAATTACATAATTAATGAAATATTAAAATAATTGATATTATTAATATCCCAATAAATGTAATTTAGACTTTTTCTAAATTGCACTAATTTTATAGGATAATATTACATATTAGGGTTTGTTATATGAATTTTTTTTGAATTAATAATGCAGTTATGAATTTAGAAAAAACAAAATATCAAATAGTGTCAAAATTGACATAAAAGATTTTTAAAAACCAATATTATATTATTAGTGGATATTCTATCCCTAAAAATATAAGGATAATCCAAAGGACTTATATAATGATTGTTGTATCATTAAATAACCACATGGGGTTATCTTGGAAGTATATAGTATGTTTATTAACCATATAATATAAAAATAGAAAGAGTCATGGTAAATGTAAAACTATTTAACTATGAGTTAAATGTAAAAGATAAAGTTAATATAGTGATCGAAACCTGTCTAAAACCTATTTATTGAGTGTATTTTGACCCAAAACCTCGTTATCCTTTAAATAATTCATTTTTTATTCACTAGAAACCGAATATGATTTTATTATATAATAATATTTCTTGTTTTTCCTATGATGTCTCTCACCCCTCTTATAAAAGGGCACTCCACCATCACTATAATTCACACCTTCAAAGCTATATGGCTCGGCCAAAATTTACCCAAATATCTTAGAAACTTCCATCACTTCATCGTTGAGGCATGAATTTTGTCATAAATCCATCTTAATGATCCCATTTGATCAAATCAAAAGGAAGAACCTGAAGAAGAGGTAATAATTTCACCACCATCTTTCATGTTCTTTTCTACTTCGACTTCTTCTTTATTTGTTATTTCCATTCTAAAATAACAACTCTAGTATATTCTATATAATTTGATGTTATTGTAAATATGTTAAAGAAATATTCATCATTATATCCATCCTTCGAATGACATGTCACCATAAGTGCGTACATACGGATTACCGTCTCCACGTTGTGGGGTAATTGTTATTCAATACATTATTATTTGGATGGATATAATAATGAGGTGTAATTCATGTAAATAATAAAAAAATGATAATTATTATTTATATATGATATACCATCCAATTATATATTATTTTATTATCAAAATAATGATTTTTTCCTCGAGCGTATGTACGGATTATCGTCTCCACCAACGCGATGAGATGCATTCCCCATCATATCCATTCCAGAATAATTTTCATTTGAGGATTAAAAATAATGTTTAAATACTTGATATAATTCTGGATATGAATAAGATACATCCCATCCATAACAAATATGACTAACACAACAATGAATATAATGGAAAACGAATCATAATCAACAACAATACTAATATATTATTAACAAAGAAATGTTAAAAGATCATATATGATATCATATTGATGTATATTATTATTTTATAATTTAATAAAAATTATTTCGCCATTATACAAGAGGTTAAACTACCCTAGACCATGGAAAATTACAATGTATGGTTTTATTTCACAATCTCTTCATTATCTGAGCTTGTTTATACTTAATGATCTACTAGGACCTCTTTATCATCCACATCCATGTTTCGTAAAAATGAATTTCAAAACTAATTTACTATTTATTTGACAATGGGTTACATTCATTTATACCCTTATGTGTCTTGAAAGGAATATTTCCGTCATTTTACAAACAATGTACTTTTTGACCTTTTGGATAAATTTGAGGTAATAATGTTGTTTTAAACTTTTATGGAGGATATGGCTAATTTCCAACATTTTAACATCATCAAAGCTTTCCTTACAAGCTTATAAGAATAATTTAAAGATAAATTTTTTCATTATAAATCTTTTACTCTTTTATGATTTCAATGTAGAATGTGATATTTCCTTAAAAAGGGTTTTGATTCCATCTAGTTCAACATCATTTGATTGATTTTATGTTTATTTGAAGTTGATTTCTTATGACACAAAACATCCCTATTGTAATGATGGTTTTTTGATATGTTTTCCTGTGGATGTGATCTTTTTATACCATTCATGGTTTATGGTTTATGTATTGACATTTCTTACGCTAGTTTTAATACGGATGTTTATGATATGTTTAAACCTTTACATATAATGAATGTATTGGACTTAGTATGTGACTGGTAGATCCTGGTATATCTCATCGATTCATCGATAGGTCTCATGAGACAACTAGACGTGTAATTTTTCGAGGCCCTTTCCCAATTTTATAATATGGTTTTGGTCGAGGCATTAATAATTTTTAGATGTCTTGGCCAAGGCCATGACAAAATGTTTCAGAATGTCCGACATTATACATTATCTCATTATGAAAATAATATTTATGGTTCATGTGGTCGTTTTTCTAGTAGAATACCCATGATTATGTTTTCTTATGACATCATTTACTCAGTTAATATTGCTTCTATAAATGTATTCATGTTTATTATTGGTACCGACATGTGGTTTCAATTATTAACCGTGCTTAATATTTATGTTATCTTCCGTTGTAATACTTAACCTTACTAGGCGTTTGAGCTCATCTCTCTCTTATGTTTAAATTTCCTAGGATATTAAGAAGTTAGATATGAGTGACATGCAGGCATAATCTAGGAGGCTTGGATAATTCTAATAAAATATATTCATGTTGTATTTATCTTCAAGTTGTAATGATGAACATATGTATGAATTTTGGTACCAATAATAATAAACTGATCGGTCTTTAAAGATATGATTTCCTTGTGATCATGGCAATGCAATGCAATAATGCACCGACTCTAGGTAAGTAGGGTTGGGGAATTACATTTGGTATCAGAGGAAGTTTAGTACAAACCTTGGAAACTAGATTTAGATAAAATATGATTGTAGCACATAGCCCTAAGATATACTTTGAAGATTAGTATAGAAGAACATATTAGAATATTTGTATTGTATATATTTTTTGAGTTTTCTGAGCAAAACTTCTCTATCCGGATACGAGCAGGTAGATGCGCATCTGGCACAGATGCAACTAGGTCTAAAACCCGAAAACACCACATTGAGCTATGCTCGAACGAGAACTGGTGCACGAAAACGGGCCTTGATGCACTCTTGGTTACGACACTCCCGGGGGATATGTTTATGATAATTCTCATTTTCTATACAAACACTTATGAAGGGGTTATGAGTATATACATCTTCAATGAAAACATTTTTATGATTATGGATAATATTCATAAACTATTCAATTTATGTTATGTGTTTTACAAGTTTGGATTTATGTATTGTGATTCATAAACTAATTTAGTTTATTCCATTTTTTAGAAATGGACTCTAGTTGAAGGAATGGAAAACGTATCAATCCACTCACTTCATGTAGGGATTTCCATCATGGTCAAGATAATTATAGTGGAGCTGGTGATAAAACTGGTGTTGATCAGCTTATCACCATACTAGGACAAATCATTCAGGTTAGGAATAGTAACCTTACCCGTATGGAGCACCCTGATCCACAGTGTGGAGAATCAATGTTAGATCTCTTCATGAGGCACCAAGCACCAACATTCAATGGGAGTAAAAATCCATTATTAGCTGAGAAATGGATAAATTCCTTAAAGAAAATATTCCATGCCTTGGGAAGTAGTGAAAGGGAAAAATTTATCTTGGATGTTTACCGCCTCATTGGAGATGCTGATCAATGGTGGTCATTGATTCAAAACCCGAAGTAAAATTATGAAGTATTAAATATGTAATGTAGATAGTTTAAAGAGATTTTATTAGAAAAATACTTTCATCGTGAACATCGAGTAGATGTGGAATGGAAATTTTTGAGTCTGAGGCAAATGGAGGATGAGAATGTCCCAAAGTATGAGGCTAACATTACAAGGTTAGCGAGGCATGGTGCAGATTATATACATGACCCAAGATATAATATTGATAGTTTTTTTGATGGGTTAAAACCATTTTCTCTGTCGATCATTAGTATCGCAATCATTCTCATCATACGAAGATACTGTCTAGTGTGCTATCAATACAGAAAAGTAACTCTCTATGTCTTATGACTTTAAATCAGATCAAGAGAAGAAGAGATCTGGTGAACACTCTGGGAAAGGATATACGGAACCAGGGAAGAAGGGATGAATTGAATTTACTCCCTGGGATAATTGTGGAAGGAAGCACCCAAGTGCCTCTTTAAACGGAATATGAGTATTTTACCAATGTGGATAGAAAGGCCATATAGCTAGTGATTGTAAAGGAATGAAATACACTACCAAAGTTCAATTATTCAATTGTAGGGAGACGAGACATTATGAAAATGAATGTCCAAAGCGTCATGGATACATACCCCAAAAAATGCCAAGGGATCAAGCCCAAGCTTAAGCGTTCACTAGTGCTGAGGTTGTGGACCTGAAAGACCTGGTGAAACGTAATTTAATGGTTTAATCATGTTTAGAAAATTATTTATTTGATTTTGGATCCTCGCATTGTTTCATATCTTCCCAGTTTTCTATGAAAATTAGATATTTCCATTTTTATTTAAAAACGCATTTGGGAGTCATAACTCTTAAGGGAGGTATCATCACAACAGATTTTTGTGACTTAGTCCCCATTAGAGCATATAAATGTTCTTTATCTGCTGATATCATCATCATACCCATGATGAAACTTGATATATTCCTCGGTATGTATTGGTATTTGGACCATGATGAATAAATTTATTATACGAAGAAGGAGGTTACTATTTTTGATGAAGATGATAAAGAACAACTTATCATTAGAGAAGAATCATCAACACCTGATTTTTATCTAGAACCACCCCCAGTAGCTCAACTAAATTCAATTATTTGGGAGGATGAGAATGAAAAAACTATGGGTGAGTAAACGAATATATAAATAGAGGATGTACCTATTGGGAAAGAATATGTTGTTGTGTTTCCAGAATATTTACATAGACATACTTCAGAATGTGAAATTGAGTTTTCCATTGATTTAATTCCTGGTTCATGGCCTATGTCGAAGACACCTTATAGGATGGCCAATGTGGAATTAGTGGAATTAAAGATACAACTATAGAAATTTAGTAATAAGGGATTTATTCGCCATAGTGTTTCTCCATGGGGAGCCCCTATAATTTTTGTTAAGAAGAAAGATTAATTAATGATTTTGTGCATTCACTACAGGGATATCAATTCTATAATGATAAGAAACAAGTATCCCCTACTTCGCATTGATGATTTATTTGACCAACTTCATGGATCTGAATACTTTTCAAAGATTTAACTTCGATTTGGATACCATCAGTTGTGCATGAAGAAGGAACAAATGCTAAAGACAGCATTTCGAAACAGGTATGGGCATTACGAGTTTACAGTAATGCCTTTTGGGCTGACATATGCACCCTCTGTTTTAATGGATCTAATGAAAAAAAATTTCAAGGAATATCTTGATGAATTTTTAGTTGTATTTGTTGATGATATCGTTGTATAATTTAAAATCTACAATGATCATCAAAATCACTTGTGCATTATCCTGAAGACTCTGAGATGACATGAATTATATGGAAATTTTAGCAAGTGTGAATTCTAGATTTAGGATATTTCTTTTCTTGGCCATATTGTCTCTAAGGATGGAATCTCTGTTGATCCTTCTAGGAAAAGATAAATCTGAGAATGTCCAGCTCCAAATAGTTAACCAAGGTACACAATATTATTGGTATATCAGGTTGTTATAGATGTTTCTTCTAAAATTTTTTCTGGTTGGCTGACCCATTAACCAAACTCACACGTAAAGGGGTTAAATTTGATTGGACAAAAGAGTGTGAATAATTCTTTGAATAATTGAAGAAATGATTATTCAATGATCCTATATTTACTCTACCATAAGGGAAGGATGTGTTTATTATTTATAGTGATGCTTCAAATAAAGGAAATGGTTGTGTCTTTATGCTGAATTATAAGGTTATTTCCTATGCATCACGACAACTAAAAATTAATGAGAAAAACTATCATATTCATTATCTTGATTTAGCAGCTATAATTATTTGTTTTGGAGATATGGAGACACTCTCTCTATAGTGAAAACTGTTAGATATATTCTGATCACAAGAGTTTGATGTATATTTTCTCACAGAAAGAACTCAATATGAGGCAAAGGAGATGTCTTGAACTATGCTAAGATTATGATTGCACTATACAGTACCACCCGGTGAAGGCAAATAAGGTGGAATTTTCTTTGAG
The DNA here is from genome assembly GCA_963277665.1 of Viscum album. NCBI lineage: Eukaryota > Viridiplantae > Streptophyta > Magnoliopsida > Santalales > Viscaceae > Viscum > Viscum album. The sequence goes on from OY728137.1 coordinate 1,669,110,149, forward strand.
TAGGAAGGATCCTGGAGGTATGAACTAGATGTGAGTTGAAAAGGATTCTATATAAATGGATCTAGTAAAGATGGATATGGGAATAACCATGGAAGGTGAAACATCAATACTTTTTCAAATGGTTTCCTAACCATCTTTACTAGAACGGATAAAGAGATCTCAAACCGGTGATGAAGAGTTTCAAAAGAATATTATAGGAGTGAATGATGGGAGATTGAGTGACTTTGCGAATGAAGATGGAATTTTGAGGTTTGGGAAGAGACATTGTGTTCCCGATATACCTTATCTAAAAAGAGAATAGTTGGACGACGCTCATAGTTCCAATTTCCCAATACACTCAGGGAGCACCAAGTGGTATTGAGATTTGAAGGAACATTTTTCATGGGACAACATGAAGAGGGAGATTGATGATTTTGTGTCAAGATGTATGGTTTGTCAACAAGTGAAAGCTGGAAGGCAACAACCTGGAGGAGTCATGCAACCTCTTCCCATACCAATGTGTAAATTGAAAAATATTATGATGGACTTTGTCATGGGACTACCAAATACTCCAAGAAGGAACGATTCAATATGGGTCATTGTTGATCATCTTACCATGTTAGCACATTTTCATGCTATAAGAGTAGATTTACCACTAGAAAGTCTAGTACGACTGTATATTAATGATGTTGTAAGACTTCATGGAGTACCCCTATCGTTTATTTCTGATCGTGATCCTCATTTTACGTCAATATTCTAGAAAAGTATTCAGAATGCCCTGGATACTAAATTTCGTTTCAAAACTACATACCACAGTCAAACAGATGGAAAATCATAATGAACTATTCAACCATTAGATGAAATTTTGAGATCCTACTCACTTAACTTTCAAGGTATGTGGGATCAATAATTACCTATGGTATAATTTTTCTATAACAATAGATTCAATTGAAGTATTTAGATGGCACCATATGAAGAGTTATATAGAGAGAGATGTCGCACACTAACCTATTTGGATGATATTGGTGAAAGAAAACTCATAGGCCTAGAACTGGTGGAGGAAACTATAGAAAAGGTAAAGGTAATCCAAAACCACATCAAAGTAGCTCAAAATAGGTAGAAGAGCTATGCTGATCACCGAATGAAGGATTTAGAGTTTCCGGTAAGAGATCATGTTTTCATTAGGTATCTCCATGGAAGGGTTTTATACATTTCAGTAAGAATGGAAAATTAAGACCGAGGTACATCAGACGTTTTGGAATTCTATAACGAATTGGGGCTATAGCCTATCGTTTGGAAATGCCACAAAATCTCTCCAAAGTTCACGATGTGTTCTAGGTATCACTATTGAGAAAATAAATGCTTAGCCCAACGCATGTACACACCTATAAAGAATTAGAACTGGAACCTGATCTGTCTTATTGTGAATATCCTGTCAAGGATCTTGATACAAGAGAGCAAGTGCTGAGAAACTGGACGACTCGTCTGGTAAATGTTCTATGGAGAAACCATAAGATGGAAGAGGCAGCGTGGGTATCCGAGGAACTTATGATAAAGAACCACCAGAGTCTTTTCATGCGGTAGTAATCTATAAATTTCATGGGAGAAATTATTTGAAGGAGGGGAGAATGTAACACCTCAAGCTTCCACAGTATGCATCTATTCGAATAATACAGTAGTGTGTATTGTACGCAACTTCGAGTTCTAACACACATCACAACCAATGAAACTAGCCGTTATGAATAGTAATACCCACTTTTTGAAATTTTGTAATTTTTATCATTCAAAATGGACATTATATTTGGATTTGGAATATCAAAATTATCATATGGTGAATTTTGGGTATATTTCTGAAAACATTCAATTTTGGATGAATAGTGAAAAGCACTGATTTATAGTTTAAAACCAAATTTTTATTTAAATTTATTTTAGGTAAAAATAGATAAATAATACATATATATGTTCAATGTAATTCATTAGAGTCAGTTTATAATAATTTTAGATACATAAAACTTTTATTGAACTTTTCACCACATTTTTCCCACTTCCAAAAAGAATTTGTAAATTCACATAAAACATAATTTTTCCGCATTTGTGAGTGGTATTTCAAAAATCAGAGAGACATGTTTAATATCAAGGAGTAAAATGCGTTTCAATAAGAAAAAAATAATTTTTGGTGAATAGTAATTTTTTACTTATATTTACGACGGTTAAAAGTAAATAGGGTAATTAAGGGTAAAAAAGATATTATTATTACCCTGAAACATGTACTAAATATATTGGATAAGTATAATTCGACCAGAAACAACCTTAGGAATACAATATGAACCTCTTTGGTCCACTTGTATTAAATTATGACATTTATTATTATTTAATTCAAGGAAGAGTTAAAAGAGATAAAATCAATGTTTGATAACTAAAAAAAATTAATACAGGGTTATAAATAAGATCAATTAGATTATAAATATTAATTATAAATCTAAAATGATTTCCTACATAATTGTATTATATTTATTATTTTTAGACATTATATAATTTAATTTATTTATGACACAATGGTGATGTAGAAATTACCTAATTAATGAAATATAAAAATAATTGATATTACAAATATCCAAATTAATGTAATTTGATACTTTTTATGACATACACTAATTTTATTGGATAATATGTCATTTTAGGGTTGGTTAGATGAATTTTTTTCCAATTAGTAATGCTGTTATGAATTTAGAAAAAATAAAAAACAAAATAGTGTGATAATTGACATAAAATAGTTTTTAGAAACAATATTTTATTATTAATTGATATAATATTCCTAAAAATATAATGGTTGTCCAAATAACTTATATTATGATATTTTTATCATTAATGAACCACTTGGGGTTCGCTTGAATGTACATATTACATTTATTAACCACAAAATATAAAAATATAAAGAGACCTGGTAAATGTCAAACTACATAACTAAGAGTTAAATCTAAATGATTAAGTAAATATAGTCACCCAACCATATATAAAACCTTTTGGTTGAGTGTTTTTCGACCCATCCCCATCTTAGCCTTTAAATAATCCATTTTGGAGCAATTATAAACCGAAAATTTATTTTATTATAAAATAATATTTCTAGCTTTTCCTAAGGTGCCCCTCACCCCTCTTATAAAAGGGCACTCTCCCTTATCTCTAATTGACACAATCAAAGCAATTTTTCTCGGCCATCCTCTACCAAATTATTTTTTCAACTTCTCTAATGTTATCTTATTGGAACTCTTTTAGTCATAAATCCATATTAAAGAGCACTTTTGACAAATCAAAAGGAAGAACCTGAAGAAGAGGTAATAATTTAACCACCCTCTTTCAAGTTATTTTCTTCTTCCACTTCTTATTTCTTTGTTATTTCCATTTTAAAATAATAAATGTAGAATATTCTATATAATTTAATGTTATTAAAATTATGTTATATACATATTCATCGTTCTATTCATCCTTTGAATGACATGTCACCATACGTGCCAACGTACGGATTACGGTCTCCACGTCGTGGTGTAATTGTTATTCAATACTTGGTTATTTGGATGGGTATAATAATGATGTGTAATTCATGTAAATAATAACTATAACTTGATAATGATTCTGTATATATGATATACCATCCAATTATAAAGTAATTTAATATCAAAAGAATGATATCGGGGCTCATGCGTACGTACGGATTACCGTCTCCACGGATGCAATAAAATTCATTCCCCATCGTATCGATTTAAGACTAAATTTCATTTGATGATTAAAAATAATGTCTAAAGACTTGATATTATTCTGGTTATGAATATGATACATCCCATACATAAAAAATATGACTCATATATCAAAGAATACAAAGGAAAACGAATCTGAAACAACAACAATACTAATATATTATTAACAAAGCGATGACAAAAGATCATATATGATATAATATTAATGTATATGATTCTCGTATAATTTAATAACAATTATTTCACAATTATACATGAGGATAACCTATCCTCTACCATGGATATGTACAAGGTAAGGGGTTATTTTTACAATCTCTTCACTATCCATGGTTGTTTATATGTAATTATCTTATGAGCCCTCTTTATCATCCACATCCATGCTTCTTAAAAATGTAATTCAAAACATTTTTAATATTTACAATACAATGGGTTAATGTCCTTTATACCCTTATCTTCCTTGAATGAAAAAATTCCATCGTTTTCCAAAAATGTTACTTTTTACCTTTTTGAAAAATTTAAGGTAAGAATGCTTTTTTAACTTATATTGCAGGTACGGCTATTTTCCACCGTTGAAACTTCATAAAATCTTCCCTTACAAGCTTATAAGAATATTTTCAAAATAAATTTTTTCATTATAATTATTTGACTCTTAAATTATTTCAAAATGGAATGAGATATTTCTCTAAAAAAGGGTTTTGATTTCATCTATGTCAACATCCTTTGATGGATTTTAACTTTATTTGAAGTTGATTTTTTATGATACAAAACATTAATATTATATTGATGGTTTTGTGATATGTTTTACTGTGGATATGCTATTTTTATACCATTCAAGGTTTATGGTTAAAGTATTGACACATTATATGCTAGTTTTAATACGAATGTTTATGATATGGTTAATCCTTTTCATATGAGGGCTGTATTGGACATAGTAAGTGACGGGTGGAGCCCTCTATATCTCCTAGATTTAATGGTAGGTCTCATGAAACAACTAGACATGGAATTGGCCAAGTCCCATTCCCAATTTCGATATATGGTTTTGTCCAAGGTCTTAATCATTTTTATACTTCTTGGACAAGGCCTTGAAAAAATGATTCTGAATGTCCGACATTATACATTCCCTCATTTTGAAAATAATATTGATGGTTCATGTAGTCATTTTTCTTGTAGAATACCCATGATTATGTTTTATTATGGCATTATTTACTCAGTTCATATTACTTCCATAAAAGCATTCAGGTTTATTATTGGTAAAGGCATGTGGTTTTAATTATTCACCATGCTTAATATTTATTTTATCTTTCGCTGTATTTCATACCCTTACTAAACAATTGAGCTCACCTCTTTCTTATGGTTCATTTTCCTAGGATATGAAGAAGTTATTTATGAGTGACGTGAAGGAATAATCTAGTAGGCTTGGATGTTTCTAATTAAATATATTCATGTTGTATCTCTCTTCAAGTTGTAATGTTGTACATATGTATGAATCTTGATTCCGATAATACTAAACCGATCGGTCATTTGAGACATGATTTACTTGTGATCATTCCCATTTTATGTAATAATGCACCGACTCTAGGTATCTAGGGTCAGGTCGTTACATCACACACCCCCTTTGTCTTGATAAGGTCAAACTGATGGAATTTTCTAAGAAATTATCACATATATGCACCTGACCTTCAGTGGTCATGCGATGCATCACCATGGTGTAGAGTGATTTAATTCAAACACATTCATGTAACTTCATGAGATCCCCAACCATTGTGAAATAAATAATGGTAATAAAATGGTTAGGAGGTGGGAGCCTCTCATGGTTTTAAATCTCACATGACACACCCAGGCACATCGCATCATGGTTTTGTGAAGACCGCTAATAATCCATCATTGTCTAATGGAATGTCCTAGAAAACATACATAAGATCATGTGAAGTACATTCAATTGGAATAATAATATTGTGAAGGAACCTAAACATTTCAAGCTATCAATATAATTTTCCATTGGCATGTCTGTGTTAGAAAACATGGCCCAATTTAGTGGAGGTAATCCATTAAATGGTAAACATAAAGGATAGTCTCGAGGTCTCTAAAATACATGAAATTCCCACTAAGTGATGCATAATCAGACATCGTGAAGACATTTGTGTTGAGGCCCACCACTTGATCTTGTACTGTATTCACTTAATACGCTATGTGGAAACTGGCAAACAATCAGGGTGATGAGGCATAAAAATACACCACAACTGAAAGAAAAATACAGTACGTATCATTTGGGGTGAACGACCATTTTCATGGAACCTCACATCAGAATTAGATCTAATTTCATGGATTTTATGATCTTGAGACTAATAAGATTTATATCATGTACGATCTGGAGAACCACCATAGCGATCATGAACCATTCAAAAAAGTACATCACCTTTTCAATCATAGTTCACGTGATGGAAATTTGGTAGGACACATGAAGAACATCCCACATATTTTCTAGATCACTATAGACTAAAGTAAGTAATCATTGAATAGAACTATGATATTCAAAATAAAAGGATAGAAGTAAGACTATGGATCAAGAAAAATTATACAAATAACATATATATTGATCCTCATGTTATTTGTATGTACTACCCAGGTCATGTGACTTCACCAAGACATGTTACCTGTATCTCATAGTGCTACTTGTGAATTCAATTTGGATCATTTGAAGTCCTCTAGAAATGTCAATGAAAGTATCATGGAGCCACTGGGCATGCCCCAATAGATTCGTGAAGCCCTCTGAGCTCATTATCCAAATCTTGTGGTGTCCTTAAAAAGTGTCTCATGGCTCATATGAAGATATTATTTCATGTCATATGAGTCTTGTAGTAGAATTCAGGTATGTCAACTGGATCTCGCAATGCCCTCTAGGCACGCCAGATGGATCTCACAATGTCCTACAAACATGTCAACCTAGTTCATGTTTTTCCCTCCAGACATGTCGTATTGACTCTCATGATGCCCTCCGAGCATGTCAGTCCACTGTCATGATGACACCAGGGATAGTTAGATATATAATATTATTCCCTATAAGTAGGATAAAAGAGATCTTGTGATGGAATCTTGGACAATCCCACTATGTTTTTAGATGTCCTTCAGAAAAGATAGCATCAATTATGCCACAACTCTTATAAATTCCATTTAGGTTATGCTATATCCCTTGTAAATGTCAAATAAATCATGAGATTATCATTTTACGTGTTAGGAAAACATCCTATGACATGTCTAGTATACAATAAAAGCATGTTGAGCTAATAATAAATGAATGTCAAGTATAAAAGAAGGCCTGGTGAATGGGAAAACCTCGGCATGTAAACATTGATTACTTCCATAACCAAGATTCGTTGGACCCCATCCTATGGCTTGAGCTCAATATCAATCCTCTAAAGAGGAGTCCCAATAAATAATTCACATATCAAAAAATCAATCAAACTTATATTTTTCCATCCCATGATTCTCACAGTGATCATTGATCATGTTGGCATAGGAAGTTTCAATTATCATGTTTATTCAAGTTATAAAAATATAAAATAGAAAGGGAACCATTAATGTGTATGACCTAACCATTAGCATAATTTCATATGTCTCGCATATAAGGGAATCATTAGTATATATTCCCTGACCAATTGAACTATGATAGATATAATTTTTTTCATAACTTGTATATGTAGTAAACCATCCTAAGAACCAAGGCCAAACTCAAATGATAACCCAATCTGGTTTATGTCTCATCACGTCTCCAAAATTTCACCAATCGAGACCCAAACATTACCACAAGATGATCACCTTTCCTCATCCATTAGTAGACAGTGATACCTAATGAAGAATGATAAATCTAATTTCTACACTAATAGAAATGCGGATTTTATCAACCGCCATAAGAGGTCGCTAAATCCATTTAGAGACCTCCAAATGAATTTTTTTGGCAGTCGCAGCTACTTCTTCAGTATTAGTCAACAACGACCACCATAGGCAGCCACTAAAACTGTCCAATGAAACTGCTAGTTATTTGGTGTCAATCGTATGCTACGGAATGTGGGTGTATAAGAGGATAATGAAGAGGGACCCTGAGAATGGGTCGACGGCCATGGAAGAATAATCGCGGCCAGAGGGAGTGTGTAGGTGGACGTTGGGTATTGAACTATGGCGGTCGACTATCGGGGGTGATAGTTTCATTGGTAATGGTTGTGGGGGCGATGGGAGGTGATGGGGTGGCTGTGATGGGGGAGACCTGTGGTGGTGGTGCGACAGTGGGAGGTGTCCATAGCTGTTGCAGTGGGTGACATCGAGGAAGACAATGTGGGGGGGGGATCCCTCCATTTACATTTTTGTATAGAGACCACTTTTGGAGGTCGCTAATAATATCAATAGCGACCGCCATTGGTGGTCTCCCGCTACCATATGTGAGGAAACTAAAAAATCTAGTTGTGCTACCCTAACCAGGATATGTAGTATTCCATACAATGGCCTGAGCATCATATTAAAACATCCCAAGTGTATTCACAGCACGTAATACATGCATCCACATGAAATGAGGCTGATTGTTTGTTGTCCCTTGATTATCACAACTATCATAGAACATGTGGGCTTAAGAATATCCACTAGTCAAGGAAATATCATTATCTAAGCCCTACTGAGTGGCATGGTATAAAATATCCCACACATATGGGAATCTACCTTGGGGATAGTCCATTGGGTGTTAATGAACTATTATAACTTTAATTCCAGTTATAATTAGGGTACGTAGGATGTATCATATTTATTCATGCTCAAATATTTGGTTCCCAGGTTCCCACACATATATCCTCTCCATATAACATTATACTACATTGGTTTAAATAAATACATTAGTTTTAATTCCTACAATAAATAGGATATGTTGGAAACCTCATAATGGATCAATTTACACATCAAAATATTAACCGCCTCCATACATGTTAAAAATTTCAAATCTTTTTGGATATATGGATTCAGTATATAAATAACTATTCATTACCAGAAAACTGACTAAGAACCTATGATAAATAAAAATGGATACACCCATGAAATCCACTTCTTTTTCAGATAATGAGAGTAAACCAATGATAATTTTTGTTAGGTTAACCGACCCTGTATCGGGTTTAGGAATAGTGTATTGAACATGTATTAAATACATATGAGATTACAGTAGTGGGAATGAATTCCCACCAATATGGTGTGATGAGCCCGACCTAAAATCCTCTCGGCCAATGCGAGTTCCTAAGAATCTTTTGGTCTGAATGCTCAATTGAACACCTACCTTTGGAATGTTGGTATGTACACTTTTATGGATGCGATATCTTTTAGGAGATTCAATTAATAATGAAAATGGTGACTCGATTTTAATTATTGTGAAAGAACTAAACCCCTCACAATCGGCCATTGGGCTAAACCAAATCCACATCAATAAGGGTCCTTGGTCATATCATTTTCATAAAAAATTTGTGAACCAAACATGAATATCTATAAAACACATTAATTGTTATACTATCTGTCAGGATATTTTGTTTTCACACTATAAAAAACAAATGGTCAACCTAATGTGAATTTATCTAATAAAAATCATTGGGTTATTATCCGTTGGGCAAAATTTGTTTCCACACTATACGTAAACAAAATTGGTGATCCTAAAATGAAAATCTTGAATAAAAAATTGATCTTGTAATCATGTATCAATACAGATTATAGAAATATTAAAAAAATATTATAATCCTAGCCTCAATCATGCAGTTGATCCATTGTGACCAGGGTTCCCATGACATAATCACATCCTCACATTGACATGTCCATGTGAGAAGAATGGCCAGATTGGGAATAAAAAAGTAATTATGTTAACCATTCATATATGAGTGATCACATCATATATATGATATGTTATGAGTCACTGACCTTGTTTAGTATTGTCTACTGGACTACATATACTTCTCACATCGACAACATCCTGATCTGAGATAATGTCATCATCCAGTGACCATTTCAGTAAATTAGTTGTGGATAAAACCCCTACAGGTCACAAAATGATATCAACTTCCAAAAATTATCAACATTCGTTGGAAGACACCACTGTCTGGAATTTACATAAACATGGAACAATCATGATCCTCAACAATTTTCATGAGGGTATCCACTTTCTAGAGCTTATTAGTCTATATCATCCAAAGAAATTTGCAGCTTAATCCAACTGCCCTCGTTTACACATCCAACCACATAGAGAGCATATACCCGGAGCACCATCCCACTAATACCCATCAGTTGCCTGCAGAGGGTACCACCCGACACACAGCTGCCTCTGATACCCATTCCTAGGTGACAAGGAACACACAACAGGAAAGGAAGGCCTTGGATAACCATTATTGGGCACATATACCCACCCCAACAGATGAGTTCTCCAATCATGTTCTAGTAGTATCCAGCGAACGAGATCATATATCTAATCACTTGGAACATGTTTGTGGCCATATTACTACAACAAACACGGGGAGTTGCATATCATTACCCTCGTTCATGAATCCCATCTGCATATTCTGACACCAAAAGGAGGATAAAATTTAGATCATATACCTACATCAGTCGAATATTTCTAAGATTATATACTGGATATTGAAAATTTGCTAGCTTATTTCCCTACTCAAACTTTTCTAAAATGCCAATACTTCATAGAAATAGTTGAACATCTCTGCCGACATATTCTAGAACTAGTATAGATACCGGGATAGTCACATATTCTTATCTTTTCATCAACGGGAACCTCAACACTCAGATCTTTATACAAAAGCATTTACTGTAGATAAATCACACATTCTAACTCTAATCTGAGAGGATTATCAGCATATTCTATTAAAGGATGACACACTGACCTGGTTCATGTTCTTATTCTAACTAGTGCTCACCGGTTAGAGTGTAACATGGCTCGGTAATGTGGTACATTCATTTAGAAAGATATTATTGTAATATTCCGAAGGCTCGGGATTAAGCTCATCTTCCCATTTGGTATAGGGATCACCAAGTGAGAGGGGAACATGCCTCAAGACAAGATCATATTCTTGTCTACGTGGACCAGTAAAAAAATAAAAAATCTAAGGATTGGTCTACATCGCCATTTTAACTAGGTTTAACCAAGTGACAATGACCCAAGACTCGGGAGAGGCTTATATTCCTATCATTGAATCTGTCTAGAATATTCCAATTGATCATATAATACATACACATATTCCCACATACACTGATGAATGACTACACCAGCATCATTCAAGGAAATACATGAGGAGTCTCATATACCTCCTCTTATTCAATTGGTTTATTAGTATATTCGGATGGTTGGACATGGAACATATTTGTGTACCATCCAAGGATCACCATGTGAGAGAATCATATTCCTCGAGCAAGGCACATACACCATGAATGAAAGACTAGTGATATATTCAAAAGGCTCAGGATCAGTCTCATACTCCCATTCTGACTATGTTTCACCTGGTTAGAATAGAACATGCCTCAGGATACGCTCATATTGATATCAATAATGAATTATCACATTGGAATATACTATTACCTTCTCTATAGCCGGTTCAGAATATTTCATCACTAGATAGTTATAAAAAAGATCCGGCAATCAAAAATACAACAGTATCATATCCCATCACAATTCCAAAACGCAGTCCATCATATTCATCCCATGATGCAGTATGTGACACATATTTATAATATGCTCAATGTTAGTGTACTTGAGGACCTTCAAGACACAAAATCAATTTGTCAAAGTTCAATCAACTCTTCATGCATTGTTGATGTTGATCATTACCACAATAGTACTTCTCTTGGTAGTGTGGAGCTGTATCTCATGAACTGTACTCCTGCCCTATACTATAGTCAGCCTCTCAATGGAGATACATCGCACATATAATGATATCCACCCCTTTTTCAGACACATTCGTTTAAAGAGGTTTTGAAAACATAGAAACCTTCTTATAGAGTGATGATCAAAACATCAAGGTCAACCACATATAGTTCCTCATCGACTTCTAGCAGTACTCCACTATAGTCAGCAGGTAACCCCAATAGCCATCTTATGAGTGTTGAGCAGATGGAGGTTTGTATGTGTGACGATGAAGAGGTAGAAATTAACATATATAGAGATTTATCCAGAATAATATCCTAATCATGTTTCTCCCCCACACAACTTCTTACAATGAGGTCATAGATGTGGTAGAAATGGAGTTCATTATTTATCTACCCCATGATATGTGGGAAACTAATGAAAAATTGAGAGATATATATCTCTTATATCCATGATACAATTATTAACTTCATCTCTTTCATACACACAATTTTCAACTGGATATGGACACCTTTTTTTCATTTCAGAACCCAGGAATAAAGGGGAATTAAAAAAACCTATATAGTTATTGTCAACACATCACAATAACCCTCATCTGATAGATTTCTAGAGCATATTCATATGTGTGTATCAAAGGATGGTATAAATATGAATCATTTCACTCTACTATGTCCCTATAATAGCTAAACCCTTCAGATAAAGCATCATGTAACATCATAGCCTCTAGAGAAATTAGAGGATCAGGTAATCTGTGATCCCATTAATCAATAAAACAGAATTTCTCATCTTCAACGAATCCCATAAATCACAAAAATAATTGATGATAGTCATCAAATAATTGAATTCATCCATTAAAAGTAATGGAAATGTATTTTAGACGTGGAGGAAGATTTAGTGACAAACCATAAAAAATATATTAAATAATGATTCCTATATTGGGCTTCCATTCTACCCAACTCCTATAATAGCACGGTTGCACCACATAAAATGGGATGCAGTGGTATCTTCCATTGCAGCCATCAAAGAGGATACATATCTCCCTAGGTTGGGGGAATATATAGCACAACCTCTACCCCTTGGATCATCAATTACTAAGAATATTCTGGTTCTATCACCAATAGCTATAAACAAACCACAACCTACAAGTTTGGGGGAATTTATATCTAAATCACTATCACCAGGTTCATCATTCTTTGAGAGGTTCCATGGGAAATCAATAGTGTTTCCAGATCAATCAAAACTCATTGGAATGGGTGAATTTATATCTTATTGTTTGTACTGGGAATCATCATATGCCCAATTTGAATCATTTTATTCTCAATTATAGGATCATTCAACACTAATCATGGCCCCAAATAACCCCCACCCTGCTGGGTTGGGTAAATTTTCATTATCATCAACTCAAAAAGAATCAATGTTCTCCAGGTTTAGAAGTATATATCAATGTATATAATTTAATTTGTTCAACCTAAATTTAAAAAACCCTCTTCTATTTGGGTATCTTTTGTAAAGCACAACTAGATACTCCCTCAAGGTCATTATTCATTGACTAAGACAGATTGAACACAAGGTGAATGTAATCAAGCCCCACTGGGGTTTCCAGCCAAAATGGACCAATATGGCCAGTGATTCAAATAACGATGCTATGGTAGGAAATAAAAAATAATTCTGTTGCGTCAATATTAATGGGACGACCACCATTTACTGATATTCATCTATGAATGGTGTCACTATCAACACAATAGATATGCTGGATCCAGATGAAAATATAGAGGTCTAAAACATGAAAAGATACCCTAAGAGGAGATTTATTTTGTTGAACCAAATAAGGAAACATGGACCTTGAAATAGAGAAGGATGAAAAATATAGATCATCCAAATAATGAGTTTCCACCTCTATCTCCAAACAGATCCAAAGAAAAAGGGAAAGGTGTGGATACATACCAATCACAACATTGTAGAGTTGAGGTTCCTTATATGTATGAATAATTGTCAAAATATGAGAGTAAGAAACAAACTATGATACAATTCAATAAGGATATACTCAGTGGTAATATTCCCACTAGTAATCATCTCTAGGAAGAGATGAACATTCTCCCTCAAATAGTCAATCTTTTTGTAAGAGAGGTATATCAGCGTTAGACTTTATCAAGAACCAAGTAACAAGTCTAGATAGATGAGGAATTAGAAAATGATCTCGATGCCTCTTTATTCCGGTAAAATCCTCTCCCTCACTAGAATAATCATTTAGTATTTTTAATAATCAAGAATAATTGGTAGAAAATGGTGGGGTCACCTCATCAATCCCCACATGCTCCCTATAGATGGAAGATATATTAAAAAGAAGTGCCCCAAAGTTTTTTAACATCATTTTGTTACGGGCTACCCAAATAAAATCCCTGGAAGGGTGATGTGCACTTATATTGAATAATATTAATTCATATAAAGAATTTGTGGATGTCACATTCCCCTATCCCATTTTGGAAATATTACATTCTCTAGATTTGACAAAATTGGAAAACCTGAATAACATCTCAAACACTTCGTATCCCGATGCTTGCTGATGATGGGCCCTAAAAATCATTTGGAGGTGAAAGAATATGTTGTGTTTCGAACAAACTATGACAGGGACATCCTTTGTATAGTATAGAATTCTTCTAGCGTGTTCTGATGTAGGATAAGAAGACGTTCATCATCAATTCCATTATCAATTCAACTCCACACTGAAGAAAATGACAATCATTGATTTCATGAACTGAAAAATATATATAAATTAGTGGTATTGTGACTTCATATCCAGATGTAATGGATTATCTTATTCACTCAGGATCCCTCTCTTGTAAGAAAAAATTCTAGATCTATGTGCTAAAAATCTACGGGATGAGCTGCAAACAAATCTGCTTTCGATGAAGTATCTAAGTGGGTTCTATCAGTTTTCTGAAGTTGAACTACATCTTGAAAATGCTATTACATTAACCTGATCCAAATATTGACTCATTCCCTTGGAACATGGGGAAAGGTTAGGCAAATAATAAGTTATAGTTCTCTCTCTTAACAAAGTAGTGATGCCCATAGATTTACCTAGGAAGGTCCAAAACCACCCAACACCTCCTTTTAATAGGAGATAACAAACTAATATCCGTTATACAGAAGCACATAGAAATCAGGGTAAACTAGGATTTGAGTTTTTGATGAATAAATAGTACTTATTTTGAAATGAACAAGTTTCTGGTTATTTATTAGCATCCATGAACAATAATCTACTCATGATTTCATTGCCTAGTTAGCCCAATGAGATCGACCTCACTGACAATCCCGAATACTAAATTTTACATAGAATGTTGGGTCATAATATCAATGAATTATTCATCATAAATTATTTCCTTCAATTCATGGTCGATTCTAGCTAGGTGGTGTTAGAAACATCCTTAGAGAAAGTGGCTTGCATAATTATTTCCTAGTCAGAGGACGATGGTGGTTGGAAAAATGTTTTATCTAGGTGTGAGTGGGAGATTATCAACTATATGGATTGAAAAGTAGTTGACCAAGACCGTTCAACCCTGAGAGAATAGCTACAAACCCCCAAAATATCACCACCCCTGAAGGAGTAAACATCAAATATGTCTCTCAAAAGTTGGAGTGACCATCAGAATCATGATGTGGTGGAAGATGAAGATTTTTATTATTGTCCAATGATAGATCTTGCTTACTTTTTCCCAATAACCATAGAATCACAGGAACCACCCCATCAAATGGGACCCTAATGAGAAAAATAGATTATATAAATTTTTTTCAATGTGATTAACTTTGAACAACCCTTCTTTTAAGACGAATATTCCTCAAAATATTAGTTTACTACTCATAAACAAGGGAATATGAGGTTTTATACGCTGGAACCAAGGATATGTGGGATCACATAGGCATGGTTAGACCTAATAATTCCTTAATATCTCCAATGGGGACATATATGTAGTTGAGACCCATGGTAAAGTTCTCCGAAAATCCAATAAAAGACATGGAGGTGTCCAAGAACCCTCTCGTAGTCACATGTACCAATTTTTCTTTCATAATCACTTGGAAGGTGTTCAACTATTCGATCATTCTTGGTGATGGTAATGGTTGGAAAAACCCATGTCACTTGTAGAAAATTCTTCCATGACGTCTGCATATGTACCTAGCCCATACACCTCAAATTCCTTTATTCCTGAGCCACATGTCCTGGAGAAAATCCTCCTTAGGAAGAACGACCTCTGGAAAAAAGTACAACATTATGAAACAATCAGTGGTTATCATTACCATTCTCTAAATCCTATATGCACTCCATATTTAAAAATAACTTATGGAGGAACTCATTGAATCCCTCAAGATGGCACAAGTGTTTGAGATTCAAGTCATTGCTGCTATGGTTTATCAAGTGGATACCATCCCAAAAAAAAATTCATATTTCTATCTGATTCACTGATCATGATTAGGAATATTTCTTCCAAGGGAAAATCATACCCATATATGTTTTGGGTAGACTACATAATGTTTATTTCAAAATGGATCTTATCGATAATGGTTTTGGGATCATCATCATCCCATTTTAAACCATACGATGTTTAGGATATAGTGAAGGGGATCTATCTCCCATAAAGAAGACTATTCAAGGGTATGATAAGAATGAGAACAGACCACTCAGGAAGATAAAACATGATGCTCAGTTCTGGGATCTTACATCTGATGTTGGTTTTATGGTTATCAAACAAGACACTACATATAATGTCCTTCTTGTAAGGTTGTAGATCCATGGAAACATGGTAGTACCTCAGACAGTTCATTAGTGTCTGAAATACCCAGGTGATGGAAATTTCAGCATACAACACGGTGACATCACCCCCTTTGAGACATGTGGCTAAACATAAGATGAAAAATATTTCAATAAAAGGTTGGAAAAATTCCAATGGCGGATGATGATATATAGTTATTATCCCCCCAATGGATTGGGAACTACCTCAGCAAATATCTGGAGAATACTTTATAAAAACTATGTTCTCCCCATAAATCGAGTTAAGGAGATAGACGTGACTCCATATATCCTAGCTCATTTTATCCCTATAAATACTGTAAAATATAAATATCTCTAGAATCAATCTGCAATGGATCAGGTAGTAGGGGGTGATAATGACTCTTATCATGGCCTCTCTCACCCCGATAGTGATAGAGAAGCCCCCATATTACCAAATTTGACTCGAAATGTCTACATAGACTCATAGGTTGAAGAACATGTTAATGAACTTAGTAATACCACTATGGTTTTCTTTGAAGGTGTATCTACCATCATTGATGAGATCGGGATGATAAATATGTTAAACAAATATTACTTACGACATATACAGATTAGTTCCACCATGACCCTCAATGAGAAAGTGAACTATATTTCATTTCTGATGTAGCATTGATATGTGTTCACTTGGAACTATAAAAAATCCTCATATTGATTCCAAATGTTGATATGCACTACCTTGGATTACCCGATCGACATACAGGCTTCAAGAAGACATCCATAAGGACTCATCCCTCTCATTCCACCAATGTAGAGGTCGACATTTACAAACTTTTAATAGTGAAAATAATCTGAAAAGTGGAATACCCATGATGGATCTCCAACATTGTCCCTATAATGAAAAATAATGCCTAGATTAGGGTCTTCATAAATTTCAGATACCTTAATCAGAACTGCCTAATAGACAATTACTCAGTGATGCTCACAAAAATATAGATCATTACAACAGTAGGATTTTACAACCATTCCATCATGGATGGTTATTTAGGGTAAAATTAGATAAATATGTCCTCTAAATATGAATAGGACACTTCTTACAAAGAAACTCGGGGGATCTTTTTCTATCAAGTCATGACCTTTGGCTTAAATAATGTTGGTGTCTCTTATAAATGTAACATGCATCCTATGTAAATTTTGTTCATGGGATGAATAGATTAGTGGTATGTTTATGACCTGGTGATCCAACATCAAATAGAAATGTGATCACATCATATATCTCCAAGAAATCATTGACAAGCTATTACAACATGATCTAAATATGTATCTGCTAAAATAGACATTTGTGGTAACATTAGAGAATATTCATGGATTTATAGTTTTCCATCATGACATCACATATTACCCAGAATAAACTAGTTCTATTTTATCAATGCCACTCCAATGAAATATCATATAATTTATGGGGTTCAAAGGTCACATCACCAACATTTGGAATTTCATAGCCAATTAGGCTGTAAAAGCTCTACCCTTCACTATGATAATGAAGAAGGTATTCTGCCATCAATGGAATAATAAATTCCATGAATCCTTTGAATTCCTCAAGTAGTACATACTGGGCCCCTCAGTTTGGATGCCTCTAGTGGAAAGGATGCCACTCATATTATATGTGGCCTCGATGGAATGATCACTAGACACCAACCATACATAGAAAAAGGATGTGTGGAGTGACAGTAGTCTCTAATACATCATCAAAACAATGATAGGTACTCATACCCAATACTCTGATGTCAAGAAGAACTATCTTCAACTCATCGTTAATATGAAACAATTGTGGCGTTACATGTAGCACTACGAATTCCATCTGGTCTCTCATATTTATCTCCACTAGTTAATACATGACCATCATATGTCGACTAGATTTCTGGCCTGGTGGGTGGTCACTCTCTAGTAATATGAATTTCAGTTTGTGTCGTGAATGTTGGTGAAATGGTAAGGCTTGATTGAATTTCTCACAGCACATCCTACCCCAGTGAATATAATGGTGGACCCCAAGATTCCATATGAGGAGGACTTATATGCCCAAGACACTCCTCGGACATGGGAGATGTATATTGATAGTGCCTCTGAATGTAATATAAGCCAATGGATGGGAAACCTTAAGAACAAACAGGTTAGATTTGGGATTTTATTTGTCTCTCTAGAAAATGTAATTTTCCCTGCTCTTTCGTACTATCCAAAGGCTTTAAGAATAGTGAGGCAGAACACCAAGACCTCATCATAGGCTTTGAAATACACATATAGCTACAAATATCTTATTTTAGTAACAAATGGGGTTCATATCTAGTAGTAAAGAAGATCAATGGATAATATTTTATCAAAAAGGAAGAACCGGCCCCTCTCAGTCGCAATGTTTTTGTACTAACGCATTTGTTATTGCAGCCAAAGTCTTGGCTTGCTATTATTAAGAGGAATAAATATTCCATTTCATTCATCAAATAATGATCTCATTTGTCATCTTCTATGATATGGAATAAATCAATCAGGTCAAAAAATTTCTAGAGATTGATTAACTATTGTCCATAACTAGATGGACGGAACCCAAATGTCATTTATCTCCAAAACATGGATCTCCCAATAGACTGAGTTGGGAGGGAATAGATTTGACATCGTGTAGTAAAATTTACCCTATAGAGTTGTCCAAATGAGAAAAAAATCCACTATATATGAGGTTTTATGACATCCTCATAAAATTCATAGTAGTAATAGTCATATCAACTATCATGGAAGAAGTCCATGTAGGCTCCTACAGTGATCTTGAATCTGGGACCCGACTCTCCCACAAATCAATAGTTTGGGTTACTACTAGAAAACTATTACACAGGACAATGTAGAATTTTCTATTAAATTTAATTTATTCTAGATCCATAAAACTTCATACATACACCCCCATACTTGTTACACATAGATAAATATTTTCGCTTTTTTTCCATTTAGGGAATGGATGTCATGGGTTCATATACTCTATCCATAGCTAAGCAATTTAACTACATCTATACTACTACAGAATTCATTTTCCAATGGGCTTGAAGAAATAACTTTAAATTAAGGTGAGATGAAAAACATCATAATCTTTATAAAGTCCAATATCATCACTGTGTTCAAGGTACCTCATATAATATTGATTGAAAATGGATAGAAATTATAATCTAAATATTTGATGAAAATGGTGTAGGAGTACAATATCAAGTCAAATCACCCAGCTTGCTGTTATGAATTAGCAAATGTACAGATTTGTGCCTTCAATAAGACTATGTCAAATACCCTCCAAAATATGGTGAACATGAATAAGAATTCCTAGGGGGAAAACCACATATATGTTTTATGGTCCTAACATACTACCATGCATACTTATATGCATGAAATGTCATACTCATTAGTGTACAAGTTGAAGAAATGTTACACATAGAATTTTAGTTGCCTTCACTCTGAATATTCATTTATGTATAGCTCTTAGATGATGATCAATCTAAAATTTGGTTGTGTGAATTAGAGTGTCTTGATGTGAAAACGTTTTATACATTTCACAACATTGATGTCTATCATAATCATATTCGATGAGTCTTTAATAAAAATTGTCACCTCTGTCCATTCGACTATATGGAACGAGTGTTGTTTTTTAGGACCCCAATGATACCAATCAAGAAGCCTCTAATGATAGAACCGAAATGGGAAGGCCCTTATATTATACACAAGTTTTATCACAATGGAGAATAATCAATGGCCATGATCTATGGGGAGTGTGACGCACCACAAAATAATGTGAGATTTCCCAATAAATACATATCATAGTTGTCATCAAGAATCTCTCATCCCAGTTTCAAGATGACAAAGTGTGCAACAACTCATGTCCTGGAAGTAAGAATTCAAACTTCACATTATATCACATCCTAACCACATGACATTAAGATGTTCGAAGTCGTATAAGTTTCATGTTGTTAAACTTCCCAAATTCTTCCTCAATACATGAAGTTAAATTACATGACTAATCATCCTAGAAGCAAGAAATTAAACATCAAAATGTTTCAAGTCCTATAATTAAGATGCTAAACATCATAGTGGATCATGTCCTTACCATATTAAATTAAAATACACGGTGTATGTCCTCGTCGTATTAAATTTATCTACAAAGTAAGAACCATCTCACCAATGAATCTCCACCCATGAGCCATATCGTTATGGAGAAAGAATGAAATTCCCCCACCCTCGTGTGAGAGTTAGCTCTACATAGAGAATATATTCATCCAAGAACAATGTGTGGTTCTATTATTTCCATCACTGGATATATTTTGATTCCAAAACAACTAGTTTTGGCTCCATCTACAACATTATTCATCTTTATCACTGGGTGGTCTTCTCCCTTAAAATGTGACATGAAACTACAAGGTAGTTCTTTTTACCAGATGGTGTTAACTTTCATGACATATATCTTTTCCACGTGACATTAAAATGCATTGGATTTCTAGAACTATAAATGGAATGATTCTCATTTTCAATGGTATTTGTATGGATTCATCAATCCTCTATCTTGGTCCATGAAATACATGATATGAAATTCCCATGTCCTATACTAAATCACATATGTATAGTGAGAGGACCCCATTCTATTCCCTGTATCTCACACAAATTATAGCTCATGTGATCTTGGAAATTTATGTCACGACTTCCTCACACTGAAAAGGTAAAATAGTTCATAATGGGATCATTATGGTCCTAAATGAAAGACCATAAAAGGTATACAATGAGTCCTTTATGCATGATGTTAAACTACACGTTTGATATCCCATGAATGATATAAAAAATCACAGTCCTGTGGACCTCAACCAGTAGGACCAATACTGTTTTTGTTGGTCTCCTACCACACCTACATTAATGAACTATGTATGAATTGATTCATGGAATCATCAGATATGTAATAGCACTGGTATCTTCAAACTAGATTCTTGTTGCTAAAAATGTAATAATATCTCCTCTATGTGTATAGGCCATAGTTTTAGGGGATGTTTCTTCCCTATGAACTACGTATGTATTGAATCTTATTACCATAAAAAATGTAGTGACACCCATATTTCCTTCTTTGGGTCCATCCACCATACTTTTATTCATGTCCGAAAGCTAATATCCATTCCACATGGTGTTAAATAGAATGTCCCCTCGATAACTATGTGAAAATTTATTAAATATCATCAAATGATAGGTACTGATATTCTGATATTCAGTATTGGGAGGGACTGCAATAATAAGTTGAAACAATGTCCACCTCAAGGAATGGATCATACCAGTATATCATGTTTCCTATTCAATATCTATTTGTTTATTGATTCCAGCCATAATAGGATACGTAGTGAAACCATGATGTCAAATCCATGGCCTGTCTACCAAACATGAATAAAAAAATGCACCCCAAAATTCATAGGGGATGATTCATAGAATCTCGTTTTTCCTTCATATGAGATTTACCAACATGTGGATTTCTTGTGAATAAACTATATTGTGTACAATTTTTGACATAGGTTTACACATCCTGACCGCATGGCATTAAACTTGGCCGCATGAAAATAAATATTCACAACAAAAACAACCTTACCGCTTGATGATAAAATGTGGAACAAATGTCTTTACTTCATGACGATAAACTGTATGAAAATTTTTTATACCTTTTAACATTAAACATCATGGAAGTAAGTATGTTCCCAATACGTGACATTAAAATATACAGACCATCATCAATTTTCATCCCTTATCAAAGAGCCACAAGAGCCTTACTCAGATCACCTAGAGTACATGGTGACTCCTCCATCTTTTAAGCACCATAATCCATAAATCACACATCATGGTTCCAGTGCCTCAGGTTCCTAAAAATATTCAATGGACCCTAAGAAAGATACCCACCTTTAAGGTAACCTTTTTTTGACTATGCATGTATTTTGATAGCTTCAACTTATGAACTTGTGGTCATCAACCAAATTCATCAAACCGGAAAAAGGGTTTTTTTATCCCTGTGAGCCAGGACATCCCCACAGAGTAGCTCAGCACCTCAATGCATTTTTCCCATCCTCAATATGATTGACCCATATCATTACTAATGACCTGAGAACCTCAATCCATAATTTATAATATTTTAATCTTCTTCCCATAAGGATTAATGGGTACTCAGGACCCTAGGAATTCAAATTATGCTCATTGGTGTCTTCCCACTTATTAGGTCTATGTGTTTCATTGCCATAAACAACCTTCAGTTTAGTCAAATTTGTACGAACCTAAAATCATTCCTATAATTATCCAAATCATAAGACTACTAACTATTATGAAAGAGACACAAATTTTTTCAGGTTGAAAACACGCAAAACGTGTCCTGATAAAATATCATGTCGCAGCTTGCTAAACTCATCATCTACAATGTTTATGTAAAAAATAAGGGTGAAAATAATAAAATCACAAAATCTTATAGGGAATACTCTAAATCACTATTAAAATCTATTCTATGCTTTCTAGTCCATCTGGTTCAAAAACAAGATTGTGTAATGTTTTTTGACATATGTTCACCATGAGAATATGTTCTCAAAGTAGTATCAAATCATTTAAGGTGCTCTAACCCTTCTTGAATATTATACATTCCACAAATCACATTTCATGATTTGAGTGCCACATACCACTTAAAGCTTTCACGTACCATAGAAAGGATACCCATATTCAACTGACTATTTTCTTGAATATGAATTTATACCTATGGATATTGTATATGTGCCTACGATCATCAAAAAAATGAGTCACTCCGAAAAAATGGTTTTATAATCCTCATGGGCCCTAACATCAATATACTAGAACCAAACACCTTAGTTTTTTGGGGCATTCGTAGTATGATTATCCAATATCACCCTCCTATACCAATAACATTAGACAATGATTTAAAATCCTCATACAAACAATCCAAGTGGATTCGTCATCCTCAATAGTACATCATCATGTTTTGTATATTTCATAAGGTGGGAATGTGACACTACACTCTCGAACCTCTCATGGACCACACATCCTGATTCGAAACAATTGGTCTTGGGGCTTGAGTATCACAGTTTAATATATGGACTTACCGATGGTTAAGTAACCCTTATTGATAGCTTTTCTCCATGCATAGACCCATCATCTAGAAAATCAAGTCTTCATAAATCATTCATGGGCATCGAAAAGGAATGGAGACCATCTTTTTATGTCCATTATATCAATGTAAAAGGTCTTTGGCCTACCATCTAATGTAATATCATCCATAGAAGAGGGTAGATTCATTCCTTGTGAGCTCTTGAAAGACCATGGCAGAACGTGGAACATCAGGTTGTAATGGCTCATCCCAGTCAAGGACTCTCTATTCCATTTTCACAGACTCAAACATTAGGGTTATGACTTATATCACCCATATTACATCTATCCATGTGGGCCTGGAATCCCTAGTATTTCTCTCTCAACCAATATTACCCCTACAAATCATTTTTGTCCCTTGTAAAAGTGTGGAGGAACCTCTGTTTGACTATGCTACTGATACATAAGGTATATGGCTTACCAAACTGAGAATCCTCCCCCCTTGAGAGAAAGGATATCTAGTCCTCATAATCCTTGAAAATATCACAAAATAACTAAACATGTTATTATGTTTTTGGTCATTCCTGGAATTTGTTCACCATATTCCATGATCATCAATAAACTGCAATAATCAAGACTTTAATCTGAAAGGAATCCATAGGTTAGATCAGAAAGACTATAAACTACAATTATAGAGGTCCGTGGTAAAATAACATAAAATAAAGTGAAATAAGATCTAAGCTAAAATTTCCTAATCTAAATAAATAGAATGTTCAAGCTAAAAAACCCCAATCTAACAAAATATATGGTCCAAACTAACATACTCTAAACAAATGAAATAAAAGGCCTCATCTAAAAGACTATAATCTAAATAAATATTAGGTCCAAGATAAATGACCCCAAACAACAACGATATAAGGTCTATGCTAAAAGACCCTAAACTTCTCCAAAATAGTGATTTATTCATCACGAATGAAATATATTGAAATTTCTACCATATGACCTTAGTAAAATAATTATATACATTCCTAGCCTATTAGATCCAATAAAATATAGAACAATATCCCAGTGAGACATGTATGCTACCAAATTATCAATTTGTGAATCAGGTCATTTCAAGATAGCTTGAGCAGATATATCATTAAGGAATATCAGGTTAGTTGGAAACCTTGAGAACATAGAAAAAATAATCTACTATGATTTAAATATTCAGATCCCGACATTCAGGTTTAATTGTTATTAGGAAAATAATGGGTTTCATTCAATATTTACATTACATCAGATCAATAATATATCATGAGTGAAATTAAATACACTAGAATAAATATTGATGGTTAAGAAAATCCATTCATTGTTACTGTTAAATAATAGGAATCACCACATTTTAGAGTATCTCCAAGAATATCATAAAAAATAGATTATATAGAAACAAAATAAGATTTGACGCATTGAACTATCCAGTACTCCAATAGTTTGGTAAGAATTTTCAATTTAACACAGATGTGTCGCTCGCTGGAACATTTCTACTTTTTCCCTAGGACAGAGAGTCTTGAAAAAATTAGTTAGATCCTCAAATAACTTTCAAACAGTTTTTAATGAGGATTATGGAATGGAATGTTCAAACCTTAGGTGAGATACGATTTCCTTATATCTCTATATTTTCATTGTCTAGGCATCCTTATGGGATTCCAATCTAGATATAAACTAAAAACTCTGATCCAGTACCTCCAATGCCTCCTTCAACTATCAATTAAGTGGTGCGTCATTCACAAGATCACGCAAGCCCCTCTCAATGGTGTAAAAATATATTCCAGACAAGATATTTTTTTTTGATATCTTATAGTGGTTGATGATCAAATCCTCCCACACTCATGTCATAAAATAGATGATGAAGGTGTTTCCCTTGGACAAGGAATGTTTCCAAAGGAGTCTTGGTAATCTAGGAATATATCTACTTCTAGATCAGCCTATGTAATGTATGATCTTATGTGACTGGTGAGATGGATGTGAACAATGGTGTAATAGTAAACTCAGCTAGAAAAGGGAAAAGAGGGGAGGCTACATATATCCAACTATCAATAGTGGAATCCTCAGTTTCTTTTTTTGAATGGATTATTTCCTCTATATATTTACTCATATTATCATGATTGTCAACTTAAGCATATGCTTTCTTCCATAAAGTCTCAACGAATTCATTTATAAACACTGTAGTTACCATGGATAGAGTGGTTGGTGATGCCAATTTCATGTCTACATGACAGACTAGTTGTCTTAGCACACAACATGGATATGTTGTTACCCACACTTATGAATATTCTTCTATAAGAAAGATGTGACCAACAGTTAGAAGAATAATTATCTCAGCATAAATGCCTACAAGTGACAACATCATCTAAAAATAGTGAATGACCCATGGGGGGTCGCTCTCCTCCCACACTAGCTAAAGGAAGAGGAGAGGCCCTTTGGTGGTAGCCAGCTAATGAGAAAACGAATATAGTGTATATGGATCATAGATGATCAGCTCGTCCATCCTGTATATAGTAACACCATCCTATGGTGATATCTTTTTTGACCTATCATTGAGAGAGCCCTTACCATTTTCAAATTTTAGTCCAGTCAGTTCACGATAAGGGGTGAAATCAACGTTTTCAGATCATCTCAATGCATCTGTAACCTCATTGGAGCTCAGTGAAATATCCCTAACCTCATATATGTTCAAAATCGTGTATGGGATATGGAATTGGAGTCCTGGTGTAATTTTAGTATTCAAAGAAATGAAAATTCTCCACTATCCTTCCAAATAAAACTATAAAGGACCACTAATCATATAGGTTGTGTTTCCTTATTGAATGTAACCCATGAGTTTGTAATGGATATCAAGGGTTAGTACCACTGTATTAAGGCACCGCCCCGCCACTCGGTACAATTCCATCACCATTGTACTATCCTAGATCCTTGTATGCACATCCTCATTAAGGAATATCCACTAGTTCAAGAACATGCCTATAAATCCTTCCATCCTAAGGCTTTGAGATATCTATGAATTGTTTTTGAATCCCCATGAAGTGTGATATCATTCATCTAAAATGGACCAATATGATCCAATAATATCATGAACATTCAGATAAGGGATTCAATGGGGGAAGATACTGGTTTTTCCTGACCCCTCTACAACAAAGTAAAATTTCAATCCAATATTTCAAGGAGATTACTGAGTGCATGGTCACAAAAATCCTTGAATTCTCATTTATAGTGATGAGAATTTCCCTCACCAAGACTGAAATCTATAAAGGTTCATACAAGACATCCCTACAAGGAAGAATCATTTCCTACGTCTCTAAGAGAGGGGGGATCCCACCCAGTTGGTAGATGTACTATAGGATGATTCGACCTCATCATGGGATAGATCAAATGAGTTGGTTCTAAGGCCCCAATGTAAGATTATTTCATGGAGAAGATGATAATTGTGGAAGAAAATAAATTGGTAAATCAATTCTGCATCCTAAATATAGACCCTATATAACTAATTAGTGGACTTAAACAAGCTTTTCTTAACACACAAATTCCCATGCCAATTCATTAGTGAAATTACCACCAGTATTGAGATCCCATTTTGAGCTCCCTATATTGTCCTAATTGTTTATAGAAGATATGAATATACATGATTATCTTAGGGAAATATATTTAGGTAGAAAATCACAGCCATTCAACCCCAAGCGAGAGTTTTCCAACATACGATACAACCACTCAGTTCGAACTGGGAACAACTGTCCACCCTTGGAAATTTCCATATGAATTAAATTAGGATTAGTTGACACACATTGAGATGGATGATTAATGTCTTAGTAAGGAACTAAAACATAAAATAGTATTCCAAACCCATATACAGGGATCTGGTGTATATACAGAATAATCCTACAGTTCGGATTAGAGGAACCTCATCAAAATCTCATTATGAGATGCAAATAGTATTGGGGTTCATCACTGTGATTTCTAGCGATTATGACCCTTTGATTAGATTTAGTGAAATAAATTCAATGAGAACTAGTATCCAAATGATCAAAAGTATGTATATTCTGTTAGATATATATAATAAAATTTTATCAATAGAAATGGAAAAAAACTAGAATCCTCATGTGCATCACAAGAATCAGTATGGAATTAAAAAATCGCTTGAAGGTTTTGTATATAATTTGACCTTTGAAGATCACACAGATTTTATAAACCAAAAATCATCCCATAGATGCATTACCCATTAAATTAATCACAATCGTGTGACTTGTACATGGTCTCGAGATCCACATAATATGTAAAGGATCACGCAATCAAGCTAGTAGTTATTGTAGAACCTCCAAGACAATTGCATCCCCATGGACAAGGATTATGTGATTACCAAATATTATTTCATGGTTGGATTGATCCAGTGCCTAGGAAAAATTATCCTTGAAGAGAAATTATTATGATATGGGCTCATGAAATGTTCTCACAGATAGGTCTTCTGGGATAGTAACACGACAAAGAAACACGATGGAATCAAAGAATGGGAGCTCTATAGAAATGAGTAGTTAGTGAATGAATCCCCGTCTACTCCATTATTTATTGGGTATCCCATAGACTACAAAACATCATCCAGCAGACCAATATTCACCCATGACATTTATTAGAGACAACACCAATGACTTATGTGGGCATTTACATTCCTCCAAACCGGGACCCTGTCCATATGGACATCGCACCAAAGGGGTGGAATTTGTTAACACCCACCAAATGTGCACAATAAAATTCACAAAATAATAAATACCTAAATATTTGTATTATTTCCCCCATAAATATTATGAATAATTAGTTGGATGAGATTACATAGATTGCGTGAACCCCCAGAAGAAACACAATCACCTCACCAGTAGAAGGTCATGTACTACACATGGCCTATAAAAGATCTTGATGAGTCCCCTTAAAATATTCCTTCTACTCATAAAAAGTACCTCCAACATCCAGAAATCATTTAGTGGTATCTTGATTGGCTCCCCCATGTCATGCGGCATATCAACAAATGACCATTTACAAGCCATCTAAAATCACATTGAAAATAGGAGGAACATATTCAAAATTTGGGAGCCTCTTGGGGTCGTAAATATCATACAATGCATCGCTGATGGGGATAATGGTTGTACATAACAAAATTAAAATGAACTCAAGAGATCAATGTCATTGGTAAAATAAATAATGGGAATAAATATGGAAGATGATAGATCCTATTGCAATTGTAAACATAATGTGATGTGCCACTAGTGATTTTTGAGTCACTTCAATCACCCATCAACATGTCCTTATCATCCCTCAAAATCCTAGTAGAATGTCATCATCAACTTGAAAAGGGCTTTGGGTATTTATTGGAAATATCACACTCCCCCATTGGATCTATAAGGATAAAAAATGGTATTGTATATGAAATTATCATGTATCATCATAAGACCTTTTTTTTGTCATGAGACACATCACTAATGTGTAGAGTGTTTATCTTAGACAACATTTATAAAGCCTCATGAGATCCCAAACCACTGTGAAATAAAAAAATGAAATAAAAATAGGATTCAAGTGCCTCTCATGATTATAAAACTCTTACAATGCACCTAGGTTGTCTGCAACATGGGTACATGAAGACCCTCCTGACAAACCATCCTTGTCTCACAAAATTTCCAATACAAGTCACTTTTGATCATGATAAGGCATTTCAACAGGAATCAAAATCTCATGAAACCACCAGGATATTTCAACCTTATAATATAAATGTCCCTTGGCATGTCCTCATAAGAAAACAAGATCCCAATAATTAGAAATAATCGAATAAATGGAATATTTATAGGATTGTCTCATGGTATCTAAAAGACATGTGACACCCTAGAGTGATTCATGATAGGACCTCACGATGTTTCATGATGCATAGGCCCTCCACCAACTATATCCTCGATTTACACAATACGTACCATGAAATTTAGTGAAAAAATAGGGCAGAGAGGCCTATAAATCCCCCACCCAAGCATTAAACATAATCCTCAAATCTATGGTGCTGAATGGGATTTTTCTTGGAACCTCACACCAGAATCATGGAAGATTTCTCAGAGCATATGTTCTAAAAAATGGGATATTTTTCATATGTATGATCCAACGAACAACGGGAGTCAACATGGAATAAGCATAAAGAACATAGTATGATCACTGATAGATCATGTGGAGGATTTCTTGCAGGAAACACGAAGAACATCCCACATAATATACAGATCAATTGAGTATAAAGAATGCTAACATTGAAAATACTTAATACATATGTAATGAAAGGATAAAACTACGACTAAGGATTTAGAGGCATAAGAAAAGTGTATATATTCCTGTAATATCCTATCTTCTTCTATGTATTATTTCTCTGTGTATTTCATTAATATTTTCATTCAGTTGTGTATTTGTCATGAAAATTATTCATTGGAATAAAAACAATACTAGGTTGCAAGGAAACAAGATAATGACAAGAGAGTATTCATGAGTAATAATTTTTGGAAAAAACATAATGTTTGTAGATTAATTATTGTTTTAATTAATGGTCTTTGGGAATAAATGGTTTATGTTTTTCATGGGTTCTTGGGGAATTGAGAAACTATAAAAGAGGTTTGGTATTTTAAAAGGAAAATGGGATGAAAAATCAACTATAGATAATTGACACACAATGTAAAGGGATTACATGTCATGTTATTTTATTGAGGTTTTTAATAAAATAAATATGATGCAATGGGTTTGTTGGTGTATTGATTTATAATATTAATACCACTTATAATAATATTACATTTCATTTAAATTCACAACATTCTATTTTAAACATGTTTTGTGGATGAATTATCATTGTTCGGTTGTATATCTTTTCCACTTGACAAAGGGATTTCTTCAACCCATTTTGGGGTTCCAAATTCCCTTCTAGACATTCCGTTTGTGTGAGTGATCCCTAGTAAATCATAAAGGTTATGTTTATTACTTATTTTCCTTCATCTCAAAATTTTGTGGTGGAATCCTTCAACCAATTGTGTTTTTGGTTTTGATCATGATCAATATTGATAAATGAACCTATTTTCAATCATTTGGTCCTTCTTTCATTATGGTAATTGGTAGCTATAAGCATTTTTTGATCTCTATATAAAGGTAGAGGGTATAAATCATAACCCAATGGTTTGATAATTTAAAATTTTATGCTATATTTTTATTTCACTGTCATTGTGTGTTCCATAATTAATTAAATAATTCAATGGAATTATTCCTTGAGGAATTTTTCTTTGAAATGGATTTTTAACAAGATCACGGATTCTCATTGGGTGACAAAACCATGATTATAATTTAGTTGTCTAAAATATTAATGTATTTTGATGATGACATGTGACCTAGGTTTATTTTTTATTATAGATTCTCAAAATTGTGGATCATTACATGTTGATATAATTGTTAAAAAATTGTTAGTTAAATTGAATTTTATATTTGAAATGAGAATATTAATTTGTATAAATAACCATTGGGAATTGTGATGTGATATTGTGATATCTATGTTGTATGATTGGGATTATGGTCCATACTATAATGCTTATTTTTTAGGCTTGGACATTCAATATTCAACCTTATATGATGTAAGGTAGATATTGGGTGGGCTCAGTCCCGTCCTATATTGTAATTATTATATAGAGAATGATATTCACATTCCCATGTCGTAATGCATATCAGGATTTGACTTCGATGTTGAAATGATTATTGGGATTTGAACCAGACTGTTGTGTGTATACCACGGTTATATTTTTTTGGTATTCATTTTCCTAATACATGCTCATAGATATTCTGACAAGGATTTGAAGGAGGTTATTTTACATTAGTTATACAGTGATGCTTGGAATGTTCGTAATACATGCTCTACGATATTTTAGCAGAGAGCCGAAGCAGGTTGTTATTTAATTTTATTAGTGGGTAATTTTACTAATAAACTAGGTTATCTATCTATTTTAAACACTTATTATTAGAATGGTTTTGTTTATACAGTGTGGTTTTGACCTACTGAGTTACAATCAAACGTAATTCCGGCCCTTAGTTGGAACCTGATACGATTATGTTGATGCAGATTTGGATCATGGATAAGAGTCTTTCTAATTATTTCGTGATTACAGATGGGTTGGTGTTGGTATATGGGACCGACATGGGGTTCCAGACCTAGGAAGTTGAGTCTTCTATTTGATCATGCTAGTATTTTATTGTATTGTCCTAGAATGTCATTTTTATTCATTCCATCAAGTCACTACATTATTCCTTATTTATTTTTTAGATTATTCAGTTGGATTATTTTATTTTCTTCCAGTGTGTATTTACTTTGATTACTTCTATTTTATTATGAATTTTTTATAATATTATGAAAATTCCTACCATGGGGTATATTCACCCCTTGACACTTTTTACACCCATGTTGCTAGTCAGAAGCCTCTTTCATATGGGGAGCCACTTGTGAGGTCTCGTAATCATCCCTTTTAGCTATGTGAGAGAGTGATTGATTGAGGGACGTTTGAAAGTGTTATCATAGGAAAATTTTTTATTTCCATTTTCATTATAGTTTTTAAAGGTATAAAGGATAATAGGATGTGTTAGATCTTCGTAATGATCTCGTGCATGCGAGTAGCTGACCCATGTATTGAAAAAACATGAGTGCAAAGGGATGAGATTTCTATTTGAGTTGTGTGCCTATAGTAGTTGATGTTATTTAACCATGGATGATTCACATGTTGTTTGGGGTTATTGTTTTATGATATTATTGGTTCATGATATTTGTACTCATTGAAGGGTGTGGAATGTGATTAGAAGACATGCATGATAATAGGAACATAGTGAAATATTGACATGCATTGTTCATGATAGGGGGAATATCTATTATTTCATTGGATATATAGTTTCATGTAGAACTCTAATATGAGGTACATATTTCAATGGATAAATGAATTGAGCTATCATGTCATGTTAATATACTTATAATCCACGTCAATAGATTCCAATAGTTAGTGGTTCTTTGTTATAATGACATGTTGGGTCAATGTTGTTTCTAGTTAGTTCTCAAAGGTGTGAAATTTTTTTATAGGGAAAATTCATTCTCATTATCATTGAATAAAAATATATGATAGTGGAAATAAGCATGATACTAACACAACTGAAAAATAGTATCTTATATTCCCAGTGTATAATATATATTTTCTTCTTTTTGATAGATTCTTAACGGTCATGCGATCCTTGGAAATAGAGAGTGTTCATATCATTCCTTCGATGTCTGAGTTAAAGAGGGAGTTTCATCTATGGAATCCACCTATGTTTATTGGTGAAGGGGGGACCCATGTAGCCATGTTATATATTAATTCAATCGATGTGATCTCCATGTATCTTGAGATTACCATATATATAAGGGTGAATCATGCTACATATATGCTTCATGGACCTACCAAGCATTGTTTGGATATTTTAGAAGTATTTTTTCAGCATGATGAGCTATCTTGGGAGGAATTAGAATCAAAATTCCTAATCGATTTGTATCCTGATACATTGAAGGATGAAAATGATCACATGTTCATGCAGCTGACATTGGAGGGGTTTTCAATGCTGGACTATGATGTGTGTTTTACTGACCTACAATTATTTTAACTATCATTGGTAGTTGATTAGATATCTAGGATGATATGTTTACAATATGGTATTCATTATAAGATTAGGGCACATGTAAAAATTATACATTTAAGAAAATTTGACGATGTGATGAATCAGTCACTCATCATGAAATGGACTCTAAGTGAGTCCCCATGCAGTGGCCATGATATTTCATTATGGTAAACTTAGAGTTCATTTTCTAGTGGTAAGAAGTGTTGTTATGGTATTTTCCTCCAAAAAAGTAATGGGATGTGATGTCAAGTCACTGGAAAAACATCTTAAGATCATATTCTATCCCAATGTTACCAGTGTGGCATGTTTGTCTACAACAGCCTGTAGTGTCCATACCCCCACAGTCGAGTGACATATCTGTGGAAGACTGGGTCATCTTCAGAGGTCATTTGACAACACTACATAGAAGACCATTGGTAAAGGATCATAATAGGCATAATAGTTAAGAAGGGGCTTAATTAACCCCTCAGAAGGATGGTTGCTAGAGTTCCACATGCCGTTCAGGCTAAGGAAGAGGATGTGGTACCCATGTGCGTGAGAAATATTTCAAAATAAGGGATGTAGCTCAGATTAGTCAGACATAAGCATAGGTTAGTGGATAAGATAGTTCCACATTATGCAGACTACTCTGACTAACGTGGATTCAGGACTGTCTACCATGAGTGTTATGATTCATATATTATCATCCTTAGCTTGTGTTTTGTGATTGTCACATTCTTTTCTATATGATATTTTTAAAAATAGTT
Source organism: Viscum album (assembly GCA_963277665.1). Taxonomy (NCBI): domain Eukaryota; kingdom Viridiplantae; phylum Streptophyta; class Magnoliopsida; order Santalales; family Viscaceae; genus Viscum; species Viscum album. The sequence goes on from OY728137.1 coordinate 1,669,144,121, forward strand.
TAGTCTTGGATGTGTAAATCTTATACATTTTTAACCATTTACACACTATTGTGATTACAGTTAGAGAATATCAGTTGTTGTAAGGAATTTTCTCTAGAGATTAGTAGTTACTAGTTCTTTTAGGAACCATTCTTGGTGGAAATGACCGGCCTCGATTTAATTATTGGTATGGATTGGTTAGTTCTATACCATGAACATATTGAATATTATTTTAGGATATTTACTTTCTTATCTTTAAAAGAATGTATTTATTTTTTCTATGGGAGTAGGATCTTCAGACTGGTTGTACATGACTAATTTAGTACATATTTGATTGTCTTATGGATCAGATCACCGGTCTTTCTCTAGATATTGGTATAATATAATAGGATTATTTTCCTCCACTGGTAGACCATTTTCAGAGTTTCTTTCGTGATGGATTCTATGGCTTACAACATGAGTGATAAATTGAGTTATTGATTAAGTTGGTGATGGGAGAACATCTAGTTTCTATCTCACCTTACTAAATGGCGCAAGTAGAGCTTTGTGAGTTTAATGTTGAGTTTGATTTTTTAGAACATAATGGCTTCATACATCTAATTACATATCCTAGGGGTTATCCAGTTCACTTTTCCATAACATATGATAGATCATTGAACTTATTTGTGTATTATTGGGGGTTTAACCAGATTATGCTCAAGAAATGGAATGCTCTTTCACATATTGATGATATTATCGATCATTTAAGAGGTACTAAGATCTTCTCCATGATATACATGATGTTGTGATATAATTAGATAATGGTGAGACTATCATACATACCTCATAATGATTTTAGGAGTAGGTATATCTTTTATGAATTTGTATTGATGTTGTTTGGGTAAATTAATGTGTATGAAATGATCACGACATTAATGAATATGATATTTTATTATTTTATGGATCATTTTAGGGTGGTTTTCGTCAATGTTATCTTAGTGTACACCCAGTTAGCAGAAGAACATGCATGAAATCTTGACATTATGCTATGTACATTGATAGAGAATCGTCTTTACTCCAATCTAATGAACTGCAGTTTCTAGATTACTAACATTCGCTTATTGGGAAATTTCATCCCAGGGAATGGAGTGACAGCTTATGAAGATAAATTCATAGTCTAGATATTTTGGGAATATCCCAATAACATCATCAAAATTCAGATATTTATGGTTTTATAAGTTTATTACCAATGTTTTATCCATGATGTTTCTCATTTTGTAGCACCAATGTCTGGGATAACCAAAGAAGGTGTGATGCTTGTTTGGTCTGATGCATGCAAGAGATATTTTCAGGATCATAATAGTAGGCTGACCTTATCATGTATCCTTACTTTACCAATATTGGATAATGAATATAATTTTTAATATGATGCATCTGGAGTTGGACATGAAGCAGTTCTTATGTTGGAGGATCAAGTGGTTACTTATGGATATGGAAACCAAGACCGCCTGAGATGGATTATCCTTCTCAATATCTATAGTTGTGTGTAGTGGTACATTCCTGTAGATTTTGGAGAAAATATCTCATTGGTGAGTGTTTTGTGTTATACGCAGATCAGAATAGCCTTGTGTACAAATTTTCTCAGCAAGACCTAATCCTTCATCATAGGAGGTCGGTCGAGTATCTACAATTTTTAAACATTGAAATTACTTATATATCTGGTAAGAGAAACTTTACTGCATATGTCTTGAGATGAAAGAGATAGATATAGGTTGTAAGGGATTCTTGTTATGAATGGTGGATAATTTCCCACTTTTTAGACATGCATATGGATGGTTTGGAATCTTAGGGGCGAGTAAATATGACTTCAACATCTATTATACCATTGAATATGTACCCCACAAAGAAGAAGTGGTTTTATGATCTAGAGGACCTATTTATGATAGACAAATTATATGGTGGGGAGACTCTAGCAACATGGCCTCTCGGTTGAAACAATTATATTATTTTCTAAGGTTGAGTATAGGTGCCAACAAACTTGTGTGAGGAGTTGATGAGGGAGTTTCATGATTCCAGATGGGTGGTGCATCTTGGTTTAACAATTATGTATCGTAATCCCCATATATAGTACTGGTGGCCAGAAATGAAGAAGAAGGTTGTAGGATTTGTGGCTAGTTGATTTACTTGACAGCATGTGAAATCCAAGAATCAGTGGCCAGTAAGGATTTTTCATCCCCTACCCATTCCTTAGTATAAATGGGATGCTGTCGTAATTGATTTTGTTAGGATGACCTATAAGATTGATGTCACAAACAATCCCAGTGGGGCACATGTCACAAATCCCCAATCTCACATCTAATAGTCCAAGGTCTAGAGACTACCACTGATAAGGCATATCACTGACATGGGAGGCCTTAGGCTAAGTACATATACACACCCACATCTACAATCCTATACAAGTTGAAATGTAAAAACAACTGAAAATCCAAGCATTCATACATGTAAATCTTATAAACAGAGTACGAATGGTAGTAAAAGACTGAAAAAAGACCAAATACAATCCAAACAAAAAGAGTTTTAAAAATAAGTCCAACCTAAATATAGTGTATTCGGACTACTTCAATTTAGATGTAGGAAAACACTTTTTTCTATATAGTCTCACTATGCATCTTCGGGCCCTAGTCTACTAAGGAATATTTCAAATGTTTGATCATATACACAAGACATGACATGCGTGGGAAGAACCCATTCATGGGGGAATATAAAAACACTTATTAGGGAACCCTGAAACCACAAAGCATTCAAGAAATGAAAATACAGTCATCTCTACAAATGTATATGTCTACAATACATATATTATGAATATCTAGATATAGTCAGTAAATGACACACAATCTAGATGTAAGTCACAACCATATTATACTATCCTAGGATTCTAGCTCGAAGATTCCACGAAGCACTCATCTAGGAGAACACACTCCTTAGTCTAATAGCATAAATGATATTTGTATGAGAGGTACTCCTCATCAGGTATTATAATGGAAAATAACACACATGTATTCTAAAGAGATTATGATACACAGGTAAGGATCACTTCTATTACCATGGGGTGATACTAACAAATAAATATGGATTATCCCACTAAGTAGATGGTCAATTATCATGTAGTATTGGTCATGATTATTCCAAGAACTCCACCTAGGGAATGAAGATGAATAAAGGATCATTTTATGGGACTTTAATAGGGATTCCAATGAATCTATCTAGAATGTCTTGATGAAGGTATTATAGCCCAAGGATTAGGAAAAAATTCCATAATAACAATGTAGGATAAGAAAAAGGGAAAAAAACGTAAAAAAATTTCAATGATAAGAGGAAAATAGATCCAATCAAGGTTTAATACGGTACATTGTTCATCTTAGGGGTCACATATCTTTTCCTATGACCTTTGGCCATGTCCATGTAAACATCCCATTTCATAAAAAATTGTAGATAGAGATATGAATAACATGTAGAAATTATAGGTATTCTACTAGTGTGCAAGTACATGGTTCATCTCTTGTACATGGTCTAACCTATGATAATGTGGTGGAGTACACACCGTGTATGAAACCCATATACTCTACCCCCTTGTCTGTGTACACTTTGTAGTACGTTGGGAGTTCACTGTAGAGGGACCCCATTCCAGGTCTTAGGGGTCTCATGCTGTGTGATTGGTAAAATACTCATGAAACCCAATCCACCACTCATGGGATCCCATATGGCATATAGATCCAGATTACATTCCATGTTTCTCAACATTTTTGAGAATCCGAAATCCCGGATTGACACATCACCTCTATTTGATTAACTGATAATTCCAGCCATGACATTCCCTAAAAACATTGATCATTCCTCTTAGATCCTATCTATAATCAAATCAACATGATTCATGCCTTCTATATGCTTGAGAATTATATTTTTCATCATTAATTGTTGTGCACTGATGAACAATAAAATCGGGTATCTACACATCTGAGTTGTCAACTCCTCCATCACTAAACCACTATTATATCATGATGATCCCAGATATAAGAAATTAGACCATTGCTCCAGGAAATTGGTGTAGAACAATTGGTGGATCATGATTTTCCAAGACACTGGCCAAACAAATAATGCTCTTTTTGAACAACGAACTGGGGGAGGATATCACAAATAAATAAAGAGGAACTATCCTCAATCTATGTTTGTGTCGATGTCTATTCATCTATGTTAGAAATAATATCAAATAATATACAAACATAAATATATTTCCCCCCAATAAAATCCCCATATAATAAACTCAACTAACATAATGATTATTTAGTGGATCAATCTATTAATTTATTAATGCATATTCATTATAGAAATTAATAACAAGGAATAAAAAAACAAAAAAAACATACCCTACCTAAATCTAGATCAATCACTGATGAATAATGAAGTTGTGATGTGTATGTTGGTGAGATCCATTGAATATGTGGTGCATCAATCACTGATCCATGATCTCGTCATCATCTGTCGGAGATAATTCCTCTAACATTCTCTAACCATAATTGTAATGGCACTAGGTTTATGTGGATAAACCTAATATTTTTTCATATAAGTATATTTAAAAACATAACATTCTATACATTAATAAAACAAATTAAAATAATTTTATATTTAATTTTATTTGATTCCGTACCGATGAAGAATTTTCTAAAAAGAACCATCAATGACTAATGTTATGTCACACCTCGGGTAAAACACATGTTTTGAACAAAAATGTGCACTTGAATTCTAGATTCAGGTACCCTTTGAGAAGTTATTTCACTTTTTCATTAAAATTTTGTTTGTGTGAGATTTAGTATATTTCAAAAATTTATTCCAGACAAATCGGGTCTCAGAATTTCATATCTCCTCAACACATGGTCTTGAAAATAATAAATATAATATCCAAAAATAATACAAGGAATATATTATAAATTACATTCTTCCCACCTTGGGCATTTACATCAATAAGAATCTAAAACATGGGATACTCAAAAAGATGTGGGTAATGATTTTGAATTTTATTTTCTCACTCCAATGTAATCTCTGGGAGATTCCCATGCTACCACTGAGACACACTAAAATAATCAATCACCCATGAAGGATCGCCCGATGACAATCCTCGATCTCTACTAGGAACTCAACAAAAGTCACTCAATCCTCGATGTCCAGCTCACCCAGTCAATAATGTGTGATTGTTAACTCACAAACCTCCTCAGCTGTAATAAGTGGAAGACGTCGTGTACTCGGTCTAACATTGGAGGTAGATCTAAGCGGTATTCATTGTCACCAAAAATATAATGTTTCAGTAATGGGTTGATGATCCTCAAATATATAATGTCTCCCCATCCACATCTCTATAATCCACATCGAGGTGAAACCCATAGGAACATATTGCATCTTTCCTCAAACTCCAAAGGCCTTTATCACCTATCATCATAATACTTCTGATGGATTTGTGTTGTCTTAATCCACTCATGTATGACCTTCACAATCTTTTTAGTTGTTTCCACCAACTCTGGGCCCATGAGTGTTGACTCTCCGGGGTCAGTCCCACAAAGTGGTGACCTATAGGTTCGCCTATACAAAGTCTTGAATGGTTCCTCGCCGATAGTGGAATGGTAGATTTTTTGTACGAAAACTCCACCGGTGGTACATGATCATCTCAAATATTACAAAATTACTACATTAAATATAGCAACATGTCCTCCTGAAACTGAATAGTCCCCTTAGTCTGTAAATTAGTTTGGGGGTGAAATTCTATTCTCAAGTGTAACTTAGTCCAAAACGCCTTCAATAATCCCTTCCAAAACTGGGATGTAATTAATGCATCGTGATCTAAAACAATAATCTATGGAACACCTGGGAGTCATTCTATCTCCTAAAGATAGAGGTATACCATGATATCTATTGAACTCTACTCTCGTATATCTAGGAAGTGGGCTGACACGGTGAGTCAGTATAATATAATCCATATGGAACCTTGTCACATGGATATACATGGTAGTACTATCTCAAATTCCATAGATATGACATCCCACATCCATTATATAACAATAAGGAGCTATGACAAACCAATTTTAATGTAGTTCTTATCCTTCTCTTGCGGGTAAGTAAGGCATTGAGAGGAAAACTCTCTGACTCCTTTCTTTATCCCTGGTCACCAAAACTCACATTAGTCCTCCTGGTACATATTTTTTGCACTTGGATGTACCTCCAAAGAAGATCTATGAAACTCTCTCTAAACCTCCATGCACAACATCACTAGTACCATTATACATCTTCTAAAAATTACAATGTACTCCCCACCTTTAAAAATCCATTATGAACATGCCCTAAGGATATTTGAGAATATAGACTCTCATTGTCGGTATCCCCATGTTCTGACTCACAGACTCGCTATAAGTGAGGAGGGGTAACAACCATCAATTGGAGGTATGATACATTATCTCCATCCATAAAGGATAGATTTAATGAAGTCAACTGCTCTAACTCCTCATATAGTAACTATGAAAAATATCTCTTACTAAGATAATTTGAAACCATGTATCCCTTCCCAAGTGTATAGAAAATTTTTAATTCATAATCATGGAGGAACTCTAGAAATTTCCTATATCTCATGTAGAGATCCTTATAAGAGAAGATATAAATGAGACTCTTATGATTAGAGTATACGATCAATCGTATTCCCATCAGGTGGTGTCTCCACGTATTTAAAGCAAAGCCTACTACTGATAGCTCAAGATTGTGGGTCATTTAGTTCTGCACAAGTGGTATCATATGGCATGAACCATAGGCAGTTATTACATGCCTCTATATCACAACACTACCAATCCAATTACTTGATTTATCGCAGAACTCTATGTACTTGAAACCCTCCTCTGGAAATCACTATATGGGAGTTCTTATCATGATATTCCTCAACTATATAAAAACCTACATGAAATTCTATTTCCTTATTAAAGGATATCCCTTTCAATTCAAAGCTATCATCGGTGATGATATCCTTGATAGATGAGGTATTAATCATTGGTAATAGCCCACCAACACAAGGATGTTCCACCCCTCTGTAATGCTCTTGGGTGGATCCCAATATAACACTACATTGACATTTGTCAGGTCCACTGCCACTCCATATGCTGAGATAACATGTCCCACAAAGTGGAATATCTGAATCTATAACTAGAATATTAGGATGATTCCAAAATGATGGTTCTCCCAGAGTATGCATAGGACTATAATCAAGTGTATCACATGCTCCTCCTTAGAATCTAAGTACAAAATGATATTCCCAATGAATACTACCCTGAACTAGTCTGTGTATGGACAACTGATCATGTTCATGAGTTCCATAAACATTGTTGTGGAGTTATTCATTAAAAAGGGTATCACCAAGTAACATTAGTGACCCTAGCAAAATATGAATTTATTCTTCAATATATCCTTGTCCTGTACTCGCAACTGATGATAGCCTGGATTGAGGATAACCTTCAAGAACCTTCATTCCACAAGCATCTAATCAAAGTGGTTCTAAATTCTTGGTAGTGGGTACTTATTCTCCATGATCACATATTTCAAGATCCAATAGAAACAAAACCTCATTCTCTTTTCATCTTATTGTTAATAAACAACTAGGGTTGCCCAGGGTGAAACACTGGGTCTATCTAATCCCTTCCTCTATAAGTCATCCAACTACAACCTCAACCTGCAAGTCACTACGGGGGACATCCAATATGCTGATGTAGATATCAGTTCCATATAAGGGTGTAGATCAATGAAGATGTCTATATCTTCGTGTGGAGGTAAACATAGAAAATCATTATAGAAGACATCCTCATAATCCACAATCAATACAGGAAACTGGGATCTCACAATATCCACTTCACCAAGGGATAAACTACTCAACTATTGAGTAATCAGCTACACCCTCCAATTAATGAGTCCATCCTACACTTCCTGGGATTATTTTTCACAAAAAATGGAAAACATGGTTACATAATTGAAGATACACCACTCCCTTCGCCTAAAATAGCCAATATGGGAATGTACTACAGATAGTCAATAATTTCCATGAATAACTTCTTAAGGAAATGATTCTTCTGCCATGATATTCCAACAAAAACACTCTCCTACAATAGATTCGTCACAATGTTGGAATAAGTTTGTGATAACTGTGTCTTATCTGATTAGAGTTTCCATGTGTAAAGTTTGAGCCATAGGTTCAAACAAAATTTCTATGTCGTGTACAATATATGTAGAATGAAAGGAATGGAAATATACTATGTATATCAATACTGAAGATAAGATACTAATGACATAGATCATATGTCAAATCATTCCCAGAGCCTCTAGGACCTAAGATTCAACATCCTACAGTTGTGTCCTTCCTTGTACCCCACCTCCATGAGTCTAGTGTGAATCAGCTGGGGTTGGTGTTGGTAACATGTCCGATCATTGACCAACTTTTGATGGTCTCTCAACTCCTCTTACACATCATCCAGTCTATTTACATAATAGATCTTTTTTTTGCCTCTAACTTGGTGGCTCATACATGGTCTCTCTATTAATTATATGGTGGGTTAAAAAATCTCAAATGACATTTACCCTACCATCACATGAGTTGCACCACCATTATTTGGGCTGATTTGACCCACCCTATGATACCATAACTATAGATCCTCCATCCTTGGTCCTCCTCTTGATACATATGACATGTATATGTCCCTGTAACTGATTTCATTTACCTAATAGTGATTTATCTACTCTTACATGCCCACAAATAACAACTACTGGCTATAACAGCTTAGCCAAGAAACTCTAAAACACCAAAGATCATTTGAGTAGCCCATCATAAGAAGGAATGCATAGAGTGATAACATTGTCTAATACTTCTCTATGCAGACCAGCTTGAAGGTATGAACCCTAAATAACTGACCTCGAAGAACATCCATTGAGTACATAGAGAGGTTGGGAAACCTCGATAAATACTCAGTTAATATTGGATCTGTAGAAGATCCTAAATATGTACATCTCTTAAGATAGCCTCCTATACATTCTCTTTAAAAAGACAATCAATCACCATCCATGATAGAGTTTCCTTATTTTAATACTGGGTAACTATATCCCACCATTTCCATACTGAGCAAATAAGAAGGCTCATTTCAAGGACCATTATTTGATCTGCTGGTGTGTTGAACATATAGAAAACTCGGGTCACCACATCATGTTAATCCCCGACCTCCAGTGGTTTGGGATCACCTCAGAGCCTAAGGGGTCACTATCGCTGAAACTCATGATGTGCGCTTAGCCTCCACACCTCACCGGCTAGTATTGTAGGAACTGTGTGCTGATATATAGGTCGAGGTATGGATCATGCACCACCTAGAAGTAACATCATGGTAATTTTTCCTTGTATCGACACCTCATAATTAATGGGGTGATCATCGTGATCATCATGTGGAATTATTGATCGTATATGTCATGGATGCATCCCGAAATAAACAAGATGCTCCATGGTAAATGAGTATATCTAGAGAGAAAGATAAAAATAAACATCGAACAAAAACTCATTCCTATATTATTAATGTGCCATTTTTTTAACAAAAACAAATGTTCTCACATAGAGAGTCAAATAGAAGGTGATAGGGGCTGTGGTGTATTGATATGTTATCCGCGACACAAATGCTGGAGTCACATACCTGAAATCCAAAATGGAAACACTTAACAGATTTTCCCCGAACCAATCTGATAGACTCCCATTACTAATGTAGTACCAAAAATTCCATTTCTTCTAATATATCAGGATACATCCTGATGGGGACCATGCCATGAGTTCCCAAGACCACCTCCAATAGGAAAGAGGATAAATACTAGCATCGAAAAAGCATATCACTTACCTTATGGGCCTTATCCTAAGTACATGTAAATAGAAAAAAGTATCCAAGCCTGTACAACGCTGAAATGTAAAAACAATTGAACAAAAATTCATCCATACATGTAAATACCATAACCAGAGTATGATGGAATGTAAAATAAAGTAAATTGGGTCAAATAATGTCCCACCACAATGAGTCTGAAAAAAAATTACAACCTGCATATAAAGTATCGATACTGCTACAAAAAAGCCACAAGAACACACCTTTGTCAATCCAAGATCACTAATAACCATCTAGTCTTGGAATACCTATGACTTTGTTAAAAAGTTTATCTCCTTCACAAGACACGACACATTCCAGAAAATCCCTTTTAGGGACGAGTATAAAAATACAAAATAGGACACCCCAAAACCACAAGGCATACAATAGATGAAAATACATCTAGATTTACCTAGGTATAGGTCTACCACACATATTAAAATAATATCCGGATGTACTCAATCAATGACACACAATCTAGATGTAAATCAAATCCATAGCATACGAACCAAGGGTTGAAGCTCAATGATTCCATGAAGTACTCATCCAAGGGAAACAAATCTTGTGTCAAATAACACTAATGATGTCTTTTGAAGAGTTAATTCACATCGGGTCTCCTCATGAGAAAGAATATGTTGATAGTTCAAAGAAAATATGTTAAATAAATAAGGATCATTACTAAGCACATGTTGTGACACCAACAACTCAATTTAGATTGTCCCAATATGTAGAGGATTGATGACCATGTAGTTTTGGTCGTTAAGATACCAAGAACTCTACCAAGATAATAATGATGAATATAGCACCACACTATGGGCCTCTTAGAGGGAGTCTAATGACTAAATCTAGGAATTCCTACTGTAGGGACTATAGTCCTAGTATTTGGAAATGATTCTATGCTAACATTTAAAGAAATGATATGGGGAATGGACCCAAAAAATAATTTTCCACGATATAGTGGACAAGAGATGAATTGCATGTTTAATATAGTACAAGAGGTGTAGTAGTGGTCACATGCCTTGTCCATATACCTCAGTTCTTGTCTATGTAAACTACCCATTTCATCAAACTGTGCACATGTGAAATTACTCACCATGTAGGAATTCTCTGTACTCTACCCGTCTTCCAGTACATGGATTAGCCCATGCACATGGTCCAATATGTGTTTTTGTGGGAGTGTACACACTGTTTAGGTAACCTGTGTACTCCATCCCATGTTTGTGTGCACATTTATGTGGATTTTGAGTTCACCCGAGAGGTAACACACACTATGTGACATGGGTCAGAAGTCGGGTGATACATAACTCCTTCTAAAACCCATTCCGCCACTCAGGGTGGACCACACGGTGTGTAGATATGGATTACATGTCACATTTTTTGGGATTTTATAGAATCCCATATTCACGATCTGTGTGTCTCCTCCATTGATCTGGCCTTCCATTTTCGTGTTTTTTTGTTGAAAAAAAATAGTTTGAGCCTCATCAAGCCTATCTGTCACAAAATTAACATGATTCATCCCTTCGATCCGCTCAGAAACTAGGTTGTTCATTGACATTTTTTTCATGATGAAGAACACAAAAAATGGGTATTTGTGTAAACCATTTCATCACATCCTCCATCATTTCACCACCATACTATCATTCCAATCGCAATTCTTTGTTTTTAGTTTGTTTCACCAAAAATTGGCTGTGAAACAATCGATTGATCTGAATTTATTGAGTCATGGGGCAAAAAAGTTCCTATAAAGAACAAATTACCTGGGGAGGCAAGAAAAAATAAATAAAATGGAATATAACATGATTGATATTAATGTTGATCTTATTTTTTTTCATTAGAAAAAAATGAAGGATGAATAACAATAAAGATATTTATCATTCTAAAATCCTAGTAGAATAAATCCATCATGCATAATGATCCAACTGCGAATCGATCTATTCATTGATTGATGCACGTTCATCGTAGAGAGGATGAATGGGGAACAAAAAAATTCAAAATACATACCCTATCTCGATTACGATCAATCATTTATGAAGAATGAAACTATTTCATGTTTGTTGAAATGATCCAAGAAAATGTGGTGCGTCGATCACCGATCCACGATCTCATCGTCATACACCTGAGAGAGTTTCTTCATAGTTATCTGAATAGATATCCAACGATAAGAGGGTTATGTGGATAAACCTTTTACTTTTCATAATAGTATATTTAAATACATAAAAGTTGCTACATCATCAAAATGAATTAAAATAATTTATTCAATAATTTTGTTACTTTCTACGTCTGTAATAGATTTTCTACAAAAATCCCTCTTTGAATATTATTAATTCATGCCTTTGGTAAACCCCACTTTCTATACTCAATGGTTCTCTCATATCAGAAATCCATGAATCCTTTTTAACGTTATTACCCTTTTTGAAGAAAATTTCATTTATATGATATTTAATATATTTAAAAATTTTATTCTGGAAACCCAGGGCCTCGGAATCACATGCCATCTTAGTTCCTAATCTCAAAAATAGTCTACATAATAAACCAAAATAATACATATAAAATCAAAATAATTACAACCTCTCCACCTTGGGGCATCATATCCCTGAAAATATAAAACAATGCTTAGTCAAAATGATGAGGGTATTAGGGACAAATATGAGACTCATGGTACCATGTGCTCTTCTGAAGATTCTATTGTTGCAACTAGACATACAATAAATGAATCAATCACCCATTAAAGATCCTCTCATACAGATCCTAGATCTCTACCAGATACTGATCAATGGTCACTCTTCCATCAATGCCCATAATTTCTTAGTCGATGATGTGTGAGGGGTCATGTAGATACCTCCTCAGCTGCAATACAATGAAGATGCTGGGTTCCCAGTCTAACTAAGGAAGTAGATATAATCAATACTCAACCTCACCAACTCTATGTAGTATCTATACATAACCAATGAACCTTAGAGATAACTTGTCACCCTAGTCAAATTTCCATAATCCACATTGAGGTGAAACCCACAGGAACACACAGTATCATGCCTCAAACTATAAAGTACTATAAAACTTTTCGTCATAAAACACATAATGACTTTGTGTATTCCATACCAACTCCTACATGATCTACACCTTTTTAGTAGTTTTTCCCACCAACTCCTAGCCCATGAATGCTGACTCTCCCTTTCCATTCGAGCAATGTGGTGAGCTATGGGGTTTCTCATATAAAGCCTAAAATGGTTCCCTACATATGGTGGAATGGTATATGTTTTTTTAGGATAACTCAACCAGAGGATAGTAATCCTCCCAATGATGACCAAATAACAACATGTAATCTCACAACATATACTCCAGAACATGAATGGCATGCTCAGTATGGTCGTCAGTCTGGGGGTTAAATGATGTGCTCTAGCATAAATTAGTCCCAAATTCTTATTATAATACCGTTCACAACTGGTATGTAAAGAGATCATCATAATCAAAAACAATATTAGATGGAACTCCCTGGATTCGGACTATCCCCTGAACATAGAGGCATCTCAATCCCTCTACTAAAATCTTCTGTCAGATACTTAGAAAGTGGGATGAATTAGTGAGTTTGTATATGATCACCTAGATTGAATCCATTTCCATATAAATAAATTTTTATCCCATCACAAATTCTTTTGATATCCCATCTCACTTCAATTCTATCACTTTAAGGGGTTGATGCAAATCAGTTGAAACATGGTGCAATGCCTTCACATACTGAGAAGGCATCATGAGAAAAATGTTGTAACCCCATTCCTCATACCTAAAATCAAAAACTAATGTCAGAGGTCCTGGTATACCTTCACCACACCAAGATATACCTCAAAAGGTGATGTATGAAACTCACTCAGATCCTCCTCCCACAATTTCACTCATACCATCACGCATAATTTTAAAAGAAAAATGCAGAACCACATTTAGAAAATCCATTAATAAAATACCATGTTGATATTTGAATATGTAGTGTCTCACATTCAGTATCCCTTAGTTGTGCTGCCCTAACTCACTGTATGTGCAAAGGGGTAACAACTATCGATTGGATGTATGTTTCTCCATCTCCATCCCTAAAGGATACCTACAACAAGGCCATCTCTGAATCCTCATTCAGTAACTGGGAACATGTTATCCTATTGAGAGCATCTTATACCGTGTTCCCCTTCCATGAAGTACAAAAAATTTCCAATTCATGATCCCGAAGTAACATTAGACATCGCATTTGTCTCATGTTGAGAACCATTTGAGAGAACATATAATTGATACTATTATGATTAGAGTTGATGATAAATTGATCACCCATCATGTAGTGTTTCCATATCTTCAATGAAATGACTATTTTTTCTAGTTTATGATCATGGTTAATATAGTTTTGATTAGGTGGTCTCAACAAGCGTGACCCATAGGAATACACTTCTTTACTCTAGATCAGAACAAAACCAATCCATGTCCGTCATAAATTTCAAAACACTACATACTTGACAACCACATTCGATAATCTCAATATGGGATTAATTTTCATGCATTTCCTAAACCACTAAAAATACTATCAGAACATCTTCATCCAGGTTAATGGATTTCCCTTTAGAGTAACTACTATCATGCGTACTTATATCCTGAAGAAGTTATACATAAATATATGGTAATGGCATGAAAACCCAAGGAATCTCTGAGCCTCCGTTGCATTCTTGGGTGGATCCCAAGATAACACTTTCTCAACCCTGGCCAGGTCCAATATCACTCCATACACTATGATAGAATGTCCTTTAAAGTGGATCAAATGTTTCAAAAATTGGGACTTTGAGAGATTTATGAAATGTCAGTGCTCTCGGAGTATAACCAAAACTATTCCCATGTGTCTCCTGTGATCCTCCAAAGAAATCATGTATACAAAGATATTGTCAAAGAAGACTACCAAAAAATGGTCTATGTATTGTTGAACGATACAGTTCATGAGTCAAGTGAACAATGTGGGTGAATTTTTCACACCAATGGGAATCACTATGTACTCGTAGAGATTTTAGAGACATTTAAATGTCATCTTCAGTATATCCTCATCCCTTACTCGCAACTACTAATAGCCTGACCTAAGGTCAACCTTTGAGAACCATCATACCAATTTCAACTAATCAAAGAGTTCATTGATTCTCGATAGTGGATTCATGTTCTTCACAGTCACAATGTTCATGCATCGGTAGTAAACACAAAACCTCAAGATCCCATCTTCCTTCCTATAAAACAAAATTGGACCTACCTAGGGTAAAACACTGGTTCTAACAAAGCCCTTCCAATATAAGTTCTCCAACTACACACTATATTCAGAAATCACTATGCGAGACATCTGATATGATGGTGTAGATATTGGTGTCATCTCGGGGTGTAGATCAATGTATAAGTCTATATCTCAGTGGGGAGGTAATCCTGGAACATCTATAGGGGAGAAAACCTCGTACTCCGCCACCACTCTAGGAAACAAGGAAATGAAAACATCCACAACACCAAGGGTTAATATACTCAACTAATGAGTAATTAGCTACACCATTCTATGAATGAGTCCCTCAAACACTCCCTAGGTCCCTGTTTCACCAAAAAAAGAAAACCAGGGTCCATCACTGGGGAAAAACCACACCCTTCACCTAAAAAAGTCAAATTGGGCATGGACCGTAGATAACCAATACCTAATAAGTATTATATCACAAGTCCTGCATTATTCAACCATGATATTCCAACATAAAATATCATCTACAAGTGTTAGGTCACACGATTGACATAAGTTTGTTATCATTGAGTCTTTTATATTATGATTTTCCAAGCATAATTGGTGAGCCAAAGGTTCAACCGAATTCTCTAAGTCTAGTACAAGGTATGTGGAAATAAAGGAATGACTAGAAAATATTCCTATTAGTAGTGAATCTAGGTTAGAAAATAGACATATAAAAACATGAATTATTCCCAAATCCTATTGTTCAATAGCTTCAACCACCTACATCTCTCTCCTCCACTATCGCCTAACTCCCTCAGCCTCACGTTGACCACCTAGGTTAGTTGTTGTAACTTGTGAAAGTGTCGACCACCTCATCGTACTCTCCTAGATCATATTCCATGTATTCAACCCTATAGACCTATATTCTCTTACCACTGCCTCTGCCTTAAGGTCTCATCCACTATCTCTTTGTGAGTTTTATGGAGGGTCAGACAATCTCAGATGAGAGGTCCCCTATTATCATACGCATAGAATCACCTTTCTCATGGATGAATGGACCCACCCTGCGAGCCCTTGCCTATAGATCCTCTATCCAATTAACTACTTCTCAAACATATGACATGTCTAGGTACATAGGACTGATGTCGGCTCCCTACTAATGAGGTCTTTACTCCTTCTTTCCCACTGTGGAAAATTTATTATAATAACTACTCATCCATGAAAATCTCATCCAATAATGATTTATCTAGAACCCCAACATATGTATATGTTAATATTGGGGTAACATCGGATCTAATGTCTCTAAAAATACATCACTGAATGGCCATATCCCTGAAGAACTGATCCATGACCATATCCATTGAGTACATAGAGAGGTTGGTAAACCTCGATGAATGCTCAACTACTATCAGATTTCCCTGTTGAACATATTGGAGCTCAGGAATATATAAACCCCTTTGCATATTTGGTGGAAAATCCACTCTTTAAAAAACCCAAAACTCAATACACCCAAGTTTCACCTCATTGAAAGAGTGGGCGGCTAATCTTCAGTATCATACTGCTGTTCCAAGAAGGAGGCTTGTTGCCTGGGCCTCCATCTGCTTAACTGGTGTCATGACCAAATGGAAAAATCAGGACACCACCTCAAGCCAGTCCTTAATTTCCTATGGTTCTAGCTAACCTCATAAAATGAGGGGTCTCTATAAAAAAAACTAGTGATGTGCACTCATCCTTCACACCTCATCCATTGGTACTACGGGTACCACATGACGCTCTATAGGTGGTGGTATGGATGGTGATTCACATGTACGTAACATCTCAAGAACTAGACCCTATATTGATGCCTCATCACTGAGTGATTCATCATCATGATCATCATTCTATATCCTAGCTGGTATACATCATTGAGGAATCTTGAATTAAAATATGTATAACACAATAAATCAATATATCGTGAGAACAAACTCAAGAAGAACATGGAACCATAAATCATTACAATATGAGGCATGTACCATTTTTACCTTATAACCAATATTCACATGAACTGAGTAGAAAAGTAGGTGATTAGAGTCTTGGATTATGGATATGTTAGTCGTCAAACTAAGACTACTGTCCCTGTCCTGAAGAATTAACTCCAAAAACATAACAATGTTTCCAAAAACCAATATCACATACTAATGGTCCTAATGTAGAACTAAACTCACTATTGATATCACACTTTCATGACCCATCCCAGTGGGGCATTCATTGTGACTCCCACAACATGCTTCAAATAAGCCAGGGGCTTGTGACTAGCACTGAGAATGCATATCATTGACATGGGATCCCTTAGCATAAGTACCTATACACATGCATACATCCCCAATGCTTTCAAATGCTGAAATAAAAAAAACCAAATAACAACCATGCATGCATACATGTAAATCCCTAACCAATGTATGAATAGAATTAAAAGAAAGTAAATCGGGCTAAATACAATCCATCCCCAATGATTCTAAAACACAAGTCCAGCCTGAATGTAATGTATTAGGACTACTATTAGAAATCTACATGAACACGCCTCAGTTTATCTAGTCTCACAAACCATTGCCTGGTCTTGGTCAGCCAGGGATTCTTTCAAAAGGACGATTTTCTTCACAAAGCACAAAACACATGGGAAAAGCCCATACAATGTTATGTATAATAATACTTAATATGACACCCTAAAACAACAAATCAAACACCAATGTAAAATATTTTCAAGTATACAAATGTATATTCCTGCAACACATATAACAAGACTATCTAGTTATACTCAATACAATACACATCGTTTAGAGGTAATTCAAAACCATAGTATAAAAACCTATGATTCCATCATTAGGATTCCATAAAGCACTCATTTTGGAGAACACACTCATGAGTCTGATAGAATCGATGACGTCTATCTTGAGGTACTTCTAGTTGGGTCTCGCTAACATGATGATAGTCTGAAGAGAATATGATACATAGATGAAGATAAATGCTAGGTCTATGGGGTGATACTAACAACACAATCTGGATTAACCCAATAAGTATAGGATCGATGACCATGTATATTTGTTCACAACAATACTAGGAACTCCACCCAGGGCATGAAGATTAGTATATTATCTTTCTTTGGGCCTCTCAGAGTGATTCCAATGACTCTATCAAAGAATTATTTTTTACAGGGGTCGTAGTCCTAGGAGTTGGATATGATTCCACATTAAGCCATTATGAAAGGATAAGGGAAACTAACCCTAACAAAACCTATTTGAGATTATGAGGGAAATAGATCTATGCCATGTTTATTAGAGTATATGTCATGTATTAGGGGTTACATATCGTGTCCCATGACCTCGTGTACTACCCATGTAAACACCACATTGAATCAAATTTTGTACGTTATAATGCACACACTGGATATGAATCTTATGTACTCAACATGAGTTATTGTACATAGCTGACCCCATCTAAATGGTCTAACCTGTGTCTATGTGGGGGTGTACACACTGTGTAGGACACCCCTCAGGGGGGGACATGACATGTAGATTTTTATTACATGTAATGTTGCTTATTATTTTCTATAATCCATGATCCGTGATATATTCATCCCTCCATCGCTCTGTAATAATATGTTGGACACACCATTCTATAAAAAACATATATCATGCCACATCAATCCTAGTTTTCACTAAATCAACATGATTCATACCTTCGATGTGATTGAAAATCAAGTTATTCATCGCTATTCATTGCATACCAAATAACATGAAAATAGGATATCTACGTCATCTAATTAATCACCGACTCCTTTATCATACCACATTCATGTAATGTCGATCCCATATCTATTATTTCAGATTTTAGTTCAACAAAATTGGTTCACAATGATCGGATAATTGTGATTTATCAAGCTATAGTCTAAATAAAGAACACTAGAAAAGAATAAATAATCGGGGGAAAAATCAAAAATAAATCAAGAGGAATGGACCTCGATAAATTTTCATATCAATATCAGATTTTTTATATTAGAATGGAAATATAATAATCAACAATCATTACGATCTTTCTAAAGTTAAAATCCCCAAAAAATAAACCCATCTCACATAATGATTGAATCACATATCAATCTGTTCATTGATTGATTCACGTTGATCATAGAAAACAAAAATGAGGAAGAAAATGAAATCAAAGCACACACACTAACATGATATTTATTGACCGCTAATGATAAAAAAAGCTACATCATGTTCGTTGAAGAGATCCTTTGATTCTGAGGTTCCTTGATCACCAAACCATGATCTCATCATCATTTTCTTGAGATAATTACCCCAATGTTCTCTCAATGGATATCTAATGGATCCAGGTTTATGCGACAAACAATGTGATTTTTCTATAATAGTATATTTAAGTACAAAATAATTGTTTTCTAAAAAAATGAATTTATTTAATTTATTTAATTAATTATTGAATTTTTCACCTTTGATGACTTTTCTACAAATGACCCACACCGACTAATGTTAGTTTGTTCCGAGGGTAAACCAAAAATTATGAATTCAATGGTTCTCTTAGATTTATTATCTAGGCACCGATTTAGATGTTATTACATGTTATCATGAAAATTATGCATGTGTGATATTTAATATATTTCAAAAATTTATTTCGAGAACTCAAGGACTCTGAATCACACTCCATCTCAGCACATGGTCTCAAAAATAATTCATATCACATAAAAAAATATTACATGAAAATATGATACATTGAAAATGATGTTTTATAGTTTGTTCTATATTTACTAACTAAGGTAGCTCACATATTTTCTATTAGGGAAACAATAATAGTTAATGATATGGGAAAACATTACATGAACATGCTTGTGCAGTTACATGATGTTACATGAAGTATTCTTTCATATAGAGATCTTCATTTCAAATTGTGTTTCTGATAGGTTCTTTATGAAGCCTTGGGATCATGAGTTCTATTAAGCACATCCTATCATCCACAAACTGATGGTCAATCTATATAAACTATTCATGTTCCGGGGAATATGTTACGAGCATGTGTTTTGGATTTAGGTGGTTCATGGGAGCATTATATGTCACTCATGGGGATTTTATTACAATAATAGCTTCCATGAATCGATCAAAGTGAAAAACATTTAGGATTTTAAATGCATGATGGGTAATTAACCTTTATGTTGGCTAGAGATAGGTGAGTCCACACTTATGTGACATAATCTTTTTTAAGAGACATTTGAATAGGTCTAGATAATCAGATAGTGGCTTTTGGCTGTGTAGATCATGAATACATTATATAATGACCATCAGAGATGACAACTATAATTAGAGGTTTGTCATCATGTATTACATTGGTTGTCACATAGGTTAGAGAAATCCCACCTCTAGAAAGAGGGGAAGCCAATTCCTAGGTTTCTGAGGATGTTCGAAATTGTGGAAAGGGACAGTTCAATGTCATATAATTTACCACTTCCATATTGCTAAAGTGACACACACGGCTTGTTTCACATGTCACAGCTATAAAGCTATCATCCATATCCTTCCCATGTGATAGACACAGCTGATGTATGACATTTTTATGCGACCTTTAAAGAGTATCTAATACGAGTTGTGGATCAGGATGAGAAATATCTTCTGGGTAGTACTATATGATTGGTTTAGGTGTAGTTGAATCATGGGTGAGTTCAAGAGGGTACCTGGGAGAGGCAGTATAATATGTGAAAAAGGGGTTCGAATAGTTCATTGAGACCTCACTGTGATGCATGGAGTAGCTCAAGGATGATATGATATAAGGTGGGGAGGATTTAAGATCTTGTAGTATTTCATGTACAAATCTCTCTATGTTTTTCATTAATCTTTTGTTTCAGATTTTATTTCATCATGAAAGTTTTTCATTTGAAAATACACATTATTCATTTTGAAGAAAAGAAGTGAATTACCAATGAGTATTTGTGAGGAGATCTTGTTGGAGAAAATGACTTCATTTTCTGAGATGTATTGTTGTTTGATTTAATGGAGTCCATGTATAAATCAGATAAGTGTTTCATTGTTTCATGGTGATTTGAGAATAATTATAAGATTTTCTGTTTCTTTATAACAAAAATGGGAAAAAAATAAACTAATGACGATTTACACACCGTGTAATGAGATACAAGGCATGTAATTTTTTGAGGATTTTAATAAAATAAATTTCATGTGACATGATTTTCATCATGTTCCATTAATATATTTTCATGATCTGTAACAACATTACACACTGTATAAATTCTCAACGTACTATATTAAACATGTTTTGCCGATGAATTATCATTTTTTGGCACAAATATTATCCTCTCAACCCTAGGGATTTATCCATGAAATTTTGGGCAACCAATTTCACATCTAGATGTCCATTTCTTGTGATAGATCCTGAGTAGGACATTTCAGTTAGGTTTATTTCTTCTCTTCCTTCTTGTCCAACCATTGTGGTGAAATACTTTGACTAATTTGGTTGTTGGTTTTAATCTTGATTGGTTTTGACCTTGGATCCTCTTTGAAAACATCCACACCTTCTTCCTTGTGGGTGTTGGTCTTTAGAAGAATTTTAGGATCATTGTTTAAAGGGATGGGTAAAAATTTTAACCCTATGTTCGATATTTTTCTTGTTTAGGCAATATTCTGATTGCACCGTCATTTCACACACCCAAATTAATTAATTAAGAAAATATAATTATTCATTGAAGTCCTTTGGTTTCAAATAGATTTTTAACTGGCTCATGGATTCCTATTGGGTGAGAAAACCATGATTATAATTCAATAGGATAATGACTTAAGGTGTTTTTAGCATGACATGTGACCTACGGTGATTTGGTAACATCCCAAGCTTTCACGGTACTCTTATTTTTGAATAACACAATAACGTGTGTTGTATGCAACGTCGAGTTCTAACACACCACAACCAATAAAACTAGCCATTATGAATTGTAATACACTCTTTTTGAAATCGTATAAATATTAACATTCAAAATGGACTTCATTTTTGTATTCGGAATACCGAAATTATCTTTGGGTGGATTTTTCTTATATTTCTAATAGCATTAAATTTTTGATGAATTGCGAAAAAAACTAAGTTATATTTTAAAACCGAATTATTATTTAAATAATTATTTATTTTATATAAATTTATTTTAGATCAAAATAGATACATAATACTTATATATGTTCAATATAATTCATTTGAGTATGTTTATAATAAATTTAGATATATAAAAATTTTGTTGATCTTTTTATAGTCCTTTACCCACCCTCTCGGTGCATTTGAAAATTTACATAAATCCTAATTTTACCGCTTCTATGACTTAAATATCAAAAATGCGAGAGACACAGTTGATATCATTAAGTAAAATGTGGTTCAATAAGATGAAAATATTTTTTTGGTGAATAGTAACTTTTTACTTTTATTTTACACAGTTATAAGTAAATAGGGAAATTGAGGGTATAAATGATATTATTATTACCCAAGCACATGTCCTAATTCTATTGGATAATTATATTTCGACCAAAAACAACCTTAGGAAGAAAATATGACCCTTGTTGGTCAACATTAATTAGATTAAGGCATTTATTATTATATAATTCAAAGAAGACCTAAAAGAGTTTAAATCCATTTTTAATAACGAAAAATAATTTAATATATGGATACACATAAGTTAAATTAGACTATAATTATTCATTAGAATGATAAAAATATTTTCTACATAATTATATTTTATTTATATTTTTTAGATTGTAAATAATTTAATTAATTTATAACACAATGATGAAGTAGTAATTACCTAATTAGTGAAATATTAAAATAATTGATATTATAAATATAAAAATAAATGTAATTTGACACATTTTTTGAATTACACTTATTTTATTAGTTAATATGATATATAATAGTTGGTTATATGAATTTCTATTGAAGTAATATTGTTGTTCGGAATTTATAAAAACAAAATACAAAATAGTGGAAGTATATATTTTGTTTATTAACTATATAATAAAAAATACAAAGAGACATCGTAAATGTCAAACTATTTAACTAAGAGTTAAATATAAAATATAATGATAATATAGTGACCAAAACCAATCTAAAACCTACTGGTTAAGTGGATTTCGACACATTCCAACCTTATCATTTATGGAATCCACTATGAAGCCTTTATAAATAGAATATGATTTTATTATAAAATAATATTTCTATCTTTTTCTAAGGTGCCCCTCACCCCTCTTATAATAGGGCACTCCCCCTTCTCTCTAATTCACACAATATAAGCCATTTGGATCAGCCAAACCCTGCCCAAATACCCTCTCAAATGATCTCACTTCATCCTATAGGCCTTATTTAGTCAAAAAGCCAAACTAAGGAGCCCTTTTGATCAAATCAAAAGGAAGAACCCAAATAAGAGTAAATATTTAATCACTTCTTTCAAGTTCTTTACTTCTTCTACTTCCACTTTCATTGTTTTTTACATTTTAAAATAATAAATTCATTATCTTTTACATACTGTGATTTAATTATTAATATGGTACAACCATATTATTATTTCTATAAATCCATTGAATGACATGTCACCATATGTGTGTATATATGGATTACCGTCTCCATTTGGTGGTGTAATTGTTATTCAATATATTATTATTTTAATGTGTATAATAATGATATATAATTGATGTAAATAATAAATATAATAAGATAATGATTATGTATATATGTTATACAATACAATTATATATGATATTAATATCAAAAGATTGATATTGTCGCTCGTGCGTAAGTATGGATTACCGTCTCCACGAATGTGGTGAGATTAATTTCCCATCGTATCCATTCAAGAATAATTTTCATTTGATGATTAAAAATAATGTTTAAAGACTTCATATAATTCTGGATATGAATAAGATACATCCCATCCATTAAAAATATGACTCCCATAACAAATAATAGAAACAAATACGAATCTGTTAACAACCGAAACGATGATAATACAAATATATTATTAACAAATCAATGTTAAAATATCATATATGATATCCTATTATGTATATTATTATTTTATAATTTAATAAAAAATATTTTACCATTATACAAGAGGTTATCCTACCCTCGACCAAGGAAGATTACATTGGAAGGGTTAATTTCACAATCTCTTTGTTATCCAAGGTTGTTTATACATATTTATCTACTGGAATCACTTTATCATCCACAACCATGATTCTAAAAAATATATTCCAAAACATTTATACTATTTACTAGAATATGGTTGAATGTAATTTATACACTTGATTGACTTTTTATAAAAAATTCTGAAAGAAATCGTTATGTCGTTTTCCAACAAGGTACTTTATGACATTTTTTATGAATTAAGGTAAGAATGTTTTTTTAACTTATACGGCAGGTGTGGATATTTTATTTTGTTATAAAATCGTCTATGTTTTCATTACAAGTTTATAAGAATATTTTTAAAATAAATGTTTTCATTATAATTATTTGACTCTTAAATGATTTCAAAATAGAAAGAGATATTTCTATTAAATAGTTTTGATTTCATATATGTCAACATCCTTTGATGGACTGTATGCTTATTTGAAGTTGATTTATCATGATAAAACGTTCAATATTGTATTGGAGGTTTTTTGATATGTTTGACTGTGGATGTTCTATTTTTATACAATTCACGGTTTATGGATAAAGTAATGACATTTTGTATGCTAGTTATAATATGAATATTTATGTTATGTTTAAGCCTTTTCATATGATGAATGAATTGGAATTATTAATTAATGGCTGGTGCATGTGATAGCTCCCCGATGCATCGGAAGGTCTAATGTGGAAAACTGGGGTCTTGGCATAAGGCTTGGACAAAATCTTTTTTGTATTCATGGAAAAAGGCCTTGAATATGTTTCTATGAATGTATGGCATTATGAATTCCGTCATTATTAACGTCTCTATTGATATTACATGTGATTATTTGTCTATTATATTATCCATGTGAATCGTTAAATGTCATTAATTGATTTTATCATTTCCATATTATGCTGAATTTCATGTTTAAAAGGCTTTTGTTTTAGTCTTATGCATTTCCTTAAATGTTTATGCTTATTTATGAATGTTTATTCTAAATTGTTATACTTACTAATCATCTGAGCTCACCCCTTTCTATGTTTTATTTTTCCTAGGATGCGAATAAGTATATTATGACTTACCTGTTGGGATAGTCAATGGGATCTTAGTGTTTTCAATGGAAACTATTTTGTTGTAGTTTTCATGTTCATGATGTAAATTAAACCTTATGAATGTATCTAGTACTTCCCACTGTACTAAATTAATAGATATTTCAAGACATGATCAATTGTGATCATACTAATGATACAAAATAATGCACCGACTAAGGGATTCTGCAGTTGGAGGGTTATAGTTGGTATCACAGGAAGTTTATTAAAAACATCGAAATCGAGATTTAAATAAACCCCGATTAGAGCACATTACCCTAAGATAGACTTTGAGGATTAGTATAAATTAAGTTCCAAGAATTTTGGTATTGTAGTGGCTTTGTGATTTTTCAATTAAATACATCCCTATCAAGATACGAGTAGGTAGAGGCAGATCTGGTACATATGTACCTAGGGTTAAAACCAGAAAAAATCACATTGAGCTAGACTCGAACAAGAACTCATGCATTACAATGGGCCTTCCGGCACTCTTGGTTATGAATCTCCTGGGAGATATGATTAGGACAATTCTCATTTTATTTACAAACCGTTATGAAGGTTTTATAGTCATATACTTACTCAATGAAAACATCTTTCATGATTATGGATTATATCCATAAATAATTCAATTTATGATAAGTGTTTTAAAAGTTCGGAATTATGTATTTTGATTCATGAACTAATCTAGTTTATGCCATTGTCTAGAAATGGCGCCTAGTGGAAGGAATGGAAACAATATCAATTCACACACTCCATGTAGGGATTTACCTTCTACTCATGAATTTTATAGTGGATATGGTGATGCAACTGGTGCTGATTAGCTAATCACCATAGTGGGACAACTCTGTCAGGTTATGAATAATAACCTTACCTGTATGGAGCACCCTAATCCATAGCCTGAAAGATCAATTTTAGATCACTTCATTAGGCAACAACTAACAATATTCAATGGGGGTAAAAATCTACTAGGTGCTGATCATTGGATAAATTCCTTAGAAAAATATTCAACGCCTTGGGAAGTAGAGAAAGGGAAATAGTTGTCGTGCTAGTTTACCACCTGACTAATGACGTAGATCAATGGTTGTCATTGATTCATATCACAAAAGAAGGTTATAATGTTTCAAATATGGAATGGAGGTATTTTTTAAGGAATATTCATAGGAAAATACTTTCCTCATGACCATTGAGCAGATATGGAAAGACCATTTTGAGTCTAAGGAAAAATGAATTTGAGAATGTCGCAAAGTATGAAGAAAACTTTACAAGGATAGCGTTGAATGCTGTAGATTATATAAGAAACCCATGTTGTAAGATTGATTGTTTCATTGATGGGTCTAAACCATTTATCTGTCGAGAAATAGTCTGAAAATCCTTCTCTTCAATCGAAGATATTGTCTCATATTCTATCAAAGTATAAAAATAATTCTCTAAGTCATACGACTTTAAAGAAATGCAAGAGAAGAAGAGATTTGACGATCACTCTAGAAATGAAAATAAGTGGAAGAAGGGAAAATTTTAATATCCATCCTGCAGTAAATGTGGGAAGAAACACCTCAGAACATTCCTGTAGTTGATAGGAGTATGTTATATGTGTGGTGAAATAGTTCACAAAGCTCTTGATTGAAAGGGGAAGAAAGTGGATGTCAATGTTGAATGATACATATCACAACCCGTCCTCAGGACCCATGACGTGACTACCCCAACCCCGCTTTCATTAGGCTAGGGGCTAGCGACTAGCACCAATGGTGTAAACATGGATATAAAGGAACACATTACCTTTATAAAAGAAAACAAACACCACATAGTAAGCAAACATTAGTAAAGACTAAGTAAAACTAGGTACAATAGTAAGTTCGGAAAAGTAAGTGGGCCAAAATGCAAACCCAAACTGAAAGTAAAGTACAACTAAAAAGAAAGTACAACAACTAAAAATTAAGTAGTAACGTCAAGCCATCCATTGAGAATAACACATGAAGGGTGCGTACAGACAGTCTCCTCAGCTTCCCAGGTCCAACTGTCCGCTCCTTGTATGTCCCGCCCACTGGTCCACCTCCATGTACCAACATTCTCCACAAGCCTCAACCACGATCAGCGCTGTCTGTTGTCTGCATCCAACACAACGTAGTGCGGGTATAACCCATGTAGGGGTGAGTATACGCTACTCATTAGGGACCCCAAGACCCCCTAAGGTATCCCATAATCCACGAAGGATAATCCACAAATGAAAGATACAATCATGAAATAACAACAAAATTTACTTAGGTATATGCCCATACATAAAACTAAGTCATCAATTCCAGTTCGGCTCCAAAATCTGAGCCCATGATCGATCACGTCCACACAGTATAGTACAACCCAATCCACACATGAAAGAACAACTCAATCCACATAGGAAATCATGTCAATCATATCGAAGATAATGATTGAAAGTTAAGACTAATCTCACATAGGTATAATTTTTCGTAAGGTGATAGAGATGATCAGATGTAGCCACGGATTCATATAAGCTGTTGGACCCATGTTGTATACAAGACCAGCTATGTTGCCGGACCCTCAAAGGATACAAGACTAGCCACTCTGCCGGACCCATGTGGGATACAAGTACAGAGTCAAATACTGTCGGACCCACGTAGGTTACATGATTTGTAGTCACGTACTGCCGGGCCCACATGGGATAAAAGAACATTAGTCATTGTCATCGAACCCATGAAGGATTCCAGTACGGTCTCTATCGCTGCCGAACCCACGAAGGATCACCATACAGTCGTTATCGTAGTCATAGTCACATCCATCTCTAGGGTTCCCGCACACAGCATGCTCGATTCCGGGAGGGTCCACTCCACGAGGTATGAGGGTCGATACATCAACTGACATGTAGTACATATTTGATGTATCCCAAAGTTTCATCATGTCAAAAGAAACTCAACGCGGTCAACAACGCATCAATCAGATGCCCGGTCTGATAGATATTGGATTTTTCGTCCCAGGTGCCCGGTTGGTTTTTAAGTAAAAACCAACCTGACCATACTCCAACTGTGTCCAAACCTTGAGCAGAGTAAGCCAGAAGGTCTGTCACACTATGAGGAAACCAACAAAGTCAATGTCACATCAATCAATAATCTGGAGCTCATGTTATAAGCATTTCCGCTCCGAAGGCCCTGTTGGTTTTGTGTTCGAACCAACCCAGCCATACCCACGGTTCTCCAAAACCTTGAGTGTAATATATAGAAATTACCGTCTCGATTCAAGGATCGCATTTCAACTAATAGTGCATCAATAAGTGGATTGTAACCCATGTTATTTACATTTTAATGAATCTGTCTGATTTTCGGGGGGTTTCGGCCCGGACCGACCAGGCCCACCGCGGGCGACCCGGCCCGGCGCGGGCGGTCCGACCTGGGAATCTCGGCGCTGGCCGAACGGATGCGCAAGGGGGGGGGGATTAATGGGGTGTTGGGAAAACTGAAGGAGGTGGGGGCTCATGTGCGCCCCACCACAACTTCCTCACATCTTCCTTTCCCACAATACTTAAACCACCGATATAAAATAAAAAAAATTCTAAAAAAAATTATTTTAATTCACGAAATTTTAACATCTCTTCCTGAGCAAAAAAAACCCATAAAAAGGTACTCTTAAGCAATTAATGGCACTGCGGTTTCATCGGTACCCTTGGATTTCGATTCAGAGAATCGTTTCAAAAGATAGAAAAACCTGCTCGTTTTTTCACTGAACGTACCCAAGATAAACTTCGAAAATTGATTTCGGGCACACCGGGCCTCCAAATTAGGTTCCATCAAAAACTGCATACTTGTAAAATCCCAAAGAAAATTAAGAAAAAATTTCCCATGAAATTTATTTGTATTTACATTACTCCCTCCTCAGGGCTTTACGTCCCCATAATGATACATCACAAACTAGGGAAACAAATGAGGGTACTGAGAACTCATCTGAGCCTCTCACAACCAAGTGCTCTCCTAGAGGTTCTCGTGTAGCCATCTGATGTGAAATAGAGGAATCGACCACCCACGTAGGACCCGCTCCTTTTGATCCTCGATCTCCACCAGGACCTTCGGAAAAGTCGCCCCATCGTCAATGCCCAGCTCCCCATGGTCGATGATATGCGTCGAGTCATGCACGCACCTCCTCAGCTGAGATACGTGGAAGATGTCGTGCACCCGATGCAACTGAGGTGGTAGAGCCAGGCGATAAGCCACATCGCCTATCCTGATGAGAACCTGGAATGGTCTAATGAAGTGCGGAGTTAAATTGCCGCCCCGGCCAAATCTCAGTAATCCACGTCGAGGTGAGACCCGCAAGAAAACGTGGTCGCCATCCTCAAACTCCAGTGGTCTCCGCCTCCTATCAGCATAAGAATTCTGTCGGCTTTATGTTTTCCTCATCCACTCCTGGATGACCTGGACTTTCTCTCTCGTGGCCTAGACCATCTCTGGTCCCACATGTGCTGACTCCCCAGGGTTTGTCTAGCACATATGTGATCTGTATGGTCGGACGTACAATGCCTCGTATGGTGCCATACTGATGGTGGAGTGGAAGTTGTTGTTGTACGCAAACTCCACCAATGGTAGGTGGTCCTCCCAGCTATGACCAATGTCGAGGACAGATGCATGGAGCATGTCCTAGAGAGTCTAAATGGTCCTCTCTGTTTGACCATCCGTCTAAGGGTGAAAGTCGGTGCTCAGACGTATCTGCGTCCCGAATGCCTCCTGCAACCCCTTCCAAAGTCGGGAAGTAAAGCGAGCATCTCGATCGAAGATGATAGGTGATGTCACAACATGGATCCGTATGATATCCTGAATTTAAAGGCATCCCAATCTCTCCATTGAACCCTTCTCTCTGATGGATAAGAAGTGTGAAGACTTGGTGAGTCGGTCGACAATCAGCCAAATGGAGTCGTGACCTCTGGAAGTACATGGAAGTCCAGTCATGAAATCCATAGATATACCATCCCATTTCCACTCTGAAACCTCCATGGGATGTACCATGACTGATGGTACCTGGTGCCCCGCCTTCACTGGCTGGCAGGTGAGGCATTGAGAAGCGAACTCTACTACAACCTTCTTCATACCCAGCCACCAGTTCTATCGTCTGAGATCCTGATACATCTTCGCCACTCTTGGATATACCGCTAAAGGGGAAGTGTGAAAATCCATCAGCACCTCCTCCTGTAAAGGAGCTGGTACCATGGTATGTACTATGAAAAGGAAGTCGTGCTCTCCTCCTATAGAGAATTCATCAGGTGCATGTCCTGAAGATATCTGTGAATGTCGCATCTCACAGTCAATGTCCCCACGTTGTGCCTCTATGACCCGCTGTAGTAGTGGAGTAGTTAATGTGAGTGACTCCAGAAAGGCTGCTTCATCTCTATCCATGAAGGATATCTGCAAAGCAGCTACCTTCTCTTTCGATTCCCCAAGTAACTGAATACCCATCCTCCTGCTGAGAGCATTGGCTACTACGATCCCCTTTCTAGGAGTATAGACTATCTCAATGTCATAGTCTTGGAGGAACTCGAGTCATCACCACTGTATCAGGTTCAGGTCCTTCTGCAAGAAGATGTACCTGAGACTCTGCTGGTCAGAATGGATTGTAAAGCGCTCACCAATCAGATAGTGCCACCACATCATTAGAGCGAATACGACGAGTGCTAACTCCAGGTCATGGGTAGCATAGTTCTGGTCATGCTGCCTCAACTAATGTGATCCATAGGTGATCACTACCCGCTCCTGCATCAAGACACACCTGATTCCGATCCATGATGCATCACAGTAGACTATGTACCCTACTCCCTTCTCCGGTAGCCTCATGATGGGTGCACTGTTCAATCTCAGTCTCATCTCCTGGATGCTCTGCAGACAACAATCTGACCACACGAAGGGTTTCCCCTTCTTCGTCAAGGATAAATGTGGTGCCGCAACTCTGAAGAATTCTGAAAGAAACCTCCCATAGTATCCTGTCAGTCCTAGGAATCTCTGCACCTCTGTCATGCTCATGGGTCGCTCCCAAGCTAGCACTGCCTCGATCTTCTCCAGATCCACCGCAACTCCCGCCTCAGAGATGACGTGTCCCAAGAAGTGGACCTCATGTATCCAGAACTGATATTTCGATAACATACCATAAATATAGTGCTCTCGGAGTTTGTCCAGTACAACCCAGAAGTGGTAGGCATGCTCCTCCTCAATAGTCAAGTATATCAATATGTCATCGATGAAGACCATGACAAATCGATCGAGGTAATGCTGGAAGATCATGTTTATGAGTCTCATGAACACTGCTGGAGCACTGGTTATGGAGAAAGGCATAACCAAGAACTCATAGAGCCTATACCGATATCAGAAGGCCGCCTTCTACATGTCCTCGTCCCGAACACTATGATGATGATAGCCTGACCTGTGGTCTATCTTCGAGAACCACCATGCCCACGTGAGCTGATCGAAGAAGTCGTCAATCCTCAGTAGTGGATACTTGTTCCTCACGATCACTGGGTTTAGGCAATTATAATCGACACACAGTTGCAAGCTCCCGTCCGCCTTCTTGGTGAAGAAAATTGGGGAATCCCATGGTGAAACACTTGGTCGGATGAATCCCTTACCATGAAAGTCCTCCAGTTGTACCCGTAGCACTCGAAGCTCAGCGGGAGCCATCCGATATGCTAGAGTGGATATCGGGTTTGTCCCAGGGTACATGTCAATATAGAAGTCTACCTATCTGCAAGGAGGTAGTCCTAGAACGTCATCAGGAAAAACGTCTGCATACTGATCCACCACTACAGGAATACTCAGACTTCGCTCATAAACTACTCCTAGGATGTGGCTAGCCAACTGATGAGTGATCAGCAGTCCCCTCCTCAACATGAGTCCATCTTGTGCTGCTAAGTCTTCCTTCTCGCCGGTGAAGGTGAACCTACTCCCATCGGTGCGGACACACCACACCTTGTACCAAATACAGTCGATCTGAGCATGGAATATAGATAACCAATCCTCGCCCAAGATGACTTCGTAAGGCATTGATGCCGCTACAAGAAGATCCCAGCTGATGGTCTCGCCACCTAGAGTAAGCTCACACTACCGACACCAGTGCGTAATCATCGAGTCTGCTCCTTTAGGAGTCTCTTTCCATAAGGATTGATCCAACGACTCTGTTGCAATCTCCGAGCTCTGAACAAAGGTAGAGGGAATGAAAGAATGACTCTATCCTATGTCTATAAGAACTGCAGCATGGTTGTAGTAGACACAGATAGTACCCTGAATCATCTCTGGTGCACCGTGGTCATAGGCCTCTGCTTCCTGAAGCCGATCCTGCCTCTGTCCGGCAGCTCTCTATGGTCGGGGTGGAGCTCCTGGTGGTGGTGGTGGTAGAGCCTCAAAGCATCTCCCACCACCTACTGCTCGGCCAGATCCTCTTCCTCGACCTCCTCCCTATGGACCGCCACAGTTGACCCTCTACCTCTGCTAGGGTGGCCCCTCAACCATCTGCTACTCCTCCGCATGGTGGGTTGGGAAGTCACGAACCATGTGTCCCTTCCCGCTGCATGTGTAGCACTGTCTGCTCCTTGAAAGATTGGCTAAGTTCCATGTGTCCCGCACCTCTAAGCCAGTGTCCTAAGGTCGTCCGCCTAATAGTCTAGTCTGCCTGGACCCATGTGTCATCCGTCGACTGCCAGCTGTAGAAGACTCTGCTACGTGCCGCCCTGTAGTAGGTCTCGCTGCTGGTGTCGGCTTAGCAAGAAATCTCTCTATGAGAAGGGCTCTCTCCAATATTCCTTCTTGCATGAGAATGCTGAGGCAAATCATCGATGCCCTGATCTCATGCCTCAGTCCCTGCTCCATGTTCTAGGCTTGGAATAATGGTTCCCGTACCATATCCGTGGAATAGCGTGAGAGATCCGTAAATCTCACAGAGTACTGGGCTACCATCATGCTGCCCTACCACAGCTGTAGTAGCTCCAGAATGCTCACCGCACGGAGGGTGGGTGGGATGAACTCTGAGTGGAAGAGTCTCTCAAAATCTGTCCAGAGGAGAGATGCCTCGTCGTGCACTTGGACCATCAAGCTCCACCATCTGCTTGCTGCCACGTGCAAGAGGCTCGCTGCAAGGATCACCATGAGGTCAGTTGGTGTCCCCACTAACCTGAAAACTTGAACTACAGCCTCCAGCCAATCCTCGGCTTCCTGAGGGTCCATCTCCCCGCCAAACCTGGGCGATCTCTGATGCTGAAAATCATGCAGTGCACTAAGGCGATGTGCACTCTCAGTGGCTGGGGCTGGTGGCATCAGTTGCTCTTCGGGTAGAGATACTGCAGGTGCCCCCACTATAAAAGGGCCCTACACTGAGGCCTCATCGCTCGGTGGGCTGTCATCTCGATCAAATCTTGGAACCCTAGCTGGCTACCATCGTGGGGCCATCTTGAAAATAAACAGGTGCGATACAGTAAAAATAGTATACCTGGTGAGCTGACAGAAAGTAATCCAAAAGAAATCTTTTGAAACACACATGAAATTAGTGTTCTCGTGCACTGAGTCGGAAATCAGAAGTCAGGGTACTGGTGTATGGATAAGTCAGCTGCCACACCAATACTAGACTCCCTAGACTGATAACCACACTCAATACCATTACAACTATTACTTCACATTGAAGAAAGATCAGAGTCCTGAGTTCTGTGGTAGAACCAAAGTCATTTGATACCAATTTTTCACGACCCGTCCTCGGGACCCGTGCCGTGACTACCCCAAGAACGCCTTCCATAGGCCAGGGGCAGGCGACTAGCACTGAAGACATAAATCCCGATATAAGGGAAGGAATTTCCTTTATCAAACAAAACAAACACCACAGAGTAATAAAATAGTAGTAAACACTATGTAAAACTGGGTACAATAGTAAGTGTGGAAAAGTAACTGGGCCAGAATACAAACACAAACTAAAAGTAATGTACAACTGGAAAGATAGTACAACAACTGAAAAGTAAGCAACAACGTTGAGCCTTCCACTGGGAATACCACCTGAAGGGTGGGTACAGATCGTCTCCTTAGCTCCTTGGGTCCAACCGTCTGCTCTGTGTATGTCCCATCCAGTGGTCAACCACCAAGTACCAACTTCCTCAACAAGAATATACCATGATTAGTGTTGTCCAATGTCTGCATCCAATACAATGTTTTGCAGGCATAACCCATATAGGGGTGAGTATTCGATACTCAGTATGGACCCCGAGACCCTCGAAGGTCTCCCAGAATCCATGAATGATAAACCACAAAGGAATGATACAATCAAAAAATAACAACCAACTCTACTTAGGTATATGCCCATACATAAACATAAGTCATCAATTCCAGTTTGGCTCCAACATCTGAGCCCACGATAGATCACGTCCACACATGATAGTACAACCCAATCCAGACAGGAAAGCACAACCCAATCCACATAGGAAAGCATGTAAATCATATCGAATATAATGATTGAAAGTTAAGACTCAGCTCATAGAGTTATAATTCTTCATAAGGTGATAGAGTTGAACAGATGTAGCCACTGATTTATCTAAGCTGCCAGACCCATGTAGGATACAAAACAAGCGAAGCTGTCGGACCCACAAAGGATACAAGACCAGCCACTCTGCCGGACCCACATATGATACAAGTATAGAGTCAAATACTACAGGAACCACGTAGGATACCAGAACATTAGTCACGTACTGCAGGACCCACATAGAATACAAGAACAGAATTCAACATTATTGAAACCACGGAGGATTCCATTATGGTCTCCATCACTACCAAACCCAGGGAGGATACAAGTACAGTCGTCATCGTCATCGCAATCGCAGCCAGCTCTAGGGTTCCCGCACACATCATGCTCGATTCTGGGAGGATCCGCTACACGTGCCAAGGGGGTCAATACATCAACTAACATGTAGATTTGATTTGATGTTTCCCAATGTTTCATCTCATCAATAGAAACTCAACACGACAGACAACGCATCAATCAGACACCTGTTCTGAAAGTTATTGGCCTTTTCGTCCTAGGGGCCCGGTTGGTTTTAAGTCAAAACCAAACTGACTATACTCCAACTACGTCCAAACCATGATCAGAGTATACCAAAAGGTCAGTCTCACTATGAGGAAACCAGCAAAGTCGATGAAACGTCAATCAGACGTCTGTATCTCAAGTTATAAGTGTTTCTGCTCTGAAGGCCTGGTTGGTTTCTTGTTCGAACCAACAAATCCATACAAAAGGTTCTCTTAAACCTTTATTGCGATATACCAAAACGACTGCCTCGATCCAAAGATCGCATCACAACTTACGGCACATTAATCATAGTTCTGTAGCCAAGGTTATGGTAATTTGAACGAACCTGTCCGATTTTAGGGGGGTTTGGGCCCGGACCGACCCGACCCAGTACCCCCTGGGTCAGCCTGAACCAGGTCTACCCGACCCAGGTCTGGGTCCGGCCAATTAGGACGCGGCCCAGCTGCACGGGCAAGCCCCGGACTGACGCGTGTGGCTCAACCCGGTGTGGGCGGCCTATCTTGGTGCGGGCGGTCCGGCCTGGGTGGCTCGGTGATGGTCCAGCGGGGCAGCTCGGTGCTGGCTGAGTAGACGCGTAAGGAGGGGGGGGGGGTTTAATGGAGTGTTGGGAAAACTGAAGGAGGTGGGGGCTCATGTGGGCCCCACAACAACTTCCTCACTTCTTCCTTTCCCACAACACATAAACCACCAAAAATAAATAAAAATAAAATTGTAAAACATTTTTTATTTTTACTCCCCACATTATAACATCTCCTCCTAAGAAAACACAACCTAGAAAAAGGTACTCTTAAGCAATTACCATCACTTTAGATTCATTGGTGCCCTTAGATTTTGATTCCGAGCACCGGTTCAAAAGTTAGAAAAACCCGCTCATTTGTTCACTGAATGTACCAGAGCTGAACTTGAGAAATTGATTTCGGGCACACCGGGTCTCGGAATCAGGTTCCGTCAGAAATTGCATACTCATAAAATCCCAAATAAAATTAATAAAAAATTTACCTAGAAATTTTAGGGTCTTTACACTACAATTTTAGTGAATGGGGGAATTATGTGATTGAATTTCCTATGGGTCAGGGGAACATACCTCCAAAAAGGAAAAGGGATCATGGGCATGATTATGATATCACTGTTGCTAAGGTTAAAGCTCAGAAATACGCAGTAGAAGGTAATTTAATGGTTTTCTAAAGTTTGGAAAATGATTTATTTGATTTTAGATCATCTCATTGTTTTATATATTCCTAGATTTATAAGAAATTTATTTATTTCCAATTTGATTTAATAATGGATTTGTTAGTCAAAACACCTAAGGGAAGTATCATTGCTACAATGTTTTGTGAATCAATCCCTATTAGGTCATATAAATGTTTTTAATCTGCTGATCTCATCATCATAACCATGATTTTATTTGATATAATCCTCTGTATGGATTAGAGTTCAGACCATGATGCAAAAATTTATTTTAAGAGGAAAAATGTTACTGTTTTTTATAACGATTATAATGAACACCTTATATTTATAGCAGAATCATCACCTCCTAATTTGTATCTAGATCCATGAACGGTAGCTCAATTAAATTCAATTATTGAGGAGGAAGAGAATGATGTAACCGTGGGTGAGGAAAAGAATGTTCAAATATAGGATGTACCTATTTTGAAAGAATATGTGGATGTGTTTCCAGAAGAATTACCTTGACATCCTCCAGAATGAGAAATTGAGTTTTCCATTGGTTTCATTCATGGATCAAGGCCTATATCGAAGACCCTGTATTGAATGGCCACTATAAAATTAGTTTAACTAAAGAAAAAACTAGTGGAATTGAGTAATAAGGGATTTTTCTCCCTATTGATTCTCCATGGGCAGCCCCTACCCTTTTTTTAAGAATAATGATGTATCTATGAGGTTTTTTATTGAATATAGGGAGATAAATTCTATAAAAATAAAGAAAAAGTATACCCTACCTTGTATTGATAATTTTTTTGACCAAAATCATGGAGCTCATTAATTTTAAAATATTGAACATTGATCTGGATATCATCAGTTGTGTGTGAGGAAGGAAGACATTCTGAAAACTGGATTTCGAACCAGGTATGGGCATTACGAGTTTACAGTAATGCCTTTTGGATTGAATAATTTAGCCTTTTTATTCATAGATCTAATGAATAATTTTTTAGAGGAATATCATGATGTTTTTAGTGGTATTTATTAATTATATCATGGTAAAATCCAAAATCTATGAAGATCATGACATTCAATTGTGCATTATTCTAAACTCTATTAGAAGACATGAATTATAAGGGATGTTTAGCAAGTGTGAATTTTGGCTTTATGATATTTCATTTCATGGACATATTTTCTCTAAGGATTGAATTTCTATTGATCCTTAAAAGTCAACTGCAATCCAAGACTGTTCAGCATCAATGAGTATAAACATTGTATAGTGTTTTATTAGTTTAGCAGGTTATTATCGACATTTCGCCCAGAAAATTTCCTAGTTGTCTAACTCATTAACAAAGCTGACACAAAAATGGGATAAAATTGTTTGGAAAAATTAGTGTGAAGAATGTTTTGAAGGATTGAAGATAATACTCGTCAATGTTCTTATATTGACTCTACTATCAGGTAATGATGGGTTTTTTATTTATAGTGATGCATCGAACAAAAGACATGGTTGTTTCCTTAAACAAAATTATACAGTTATTGCCAAAGGATCATGAGAACTGAAAATTCATCAGAAAAACTATCCTAATAATGATCTTGAGATAGAAGCGGTAATCATTACTTTGATGAAATATAGACATTATCCATATGGTGAAAAATTTGACATTTATACTGATCATAAGAGTTTGTAGAATATTTTCTCACAAAAAGAACCAAAAATGAGGCAAAGGCGACGGATGAATCTACACAAGGATTATGATTGCACTATACAGCACCACCTGGGGAAGGAAAATATGGTGGCAGATGCTTTGAGAAGAAAGGATCATAGAGTTTTGAACAAGATGAGAGTTGAAAAAGAACATATATACATGGATTTAGTAAAGATGGATAAGGGAATAACCATGGAAGGTGAAAAATCAATGCTTTTTCAAATGTATTCTAATCCATCCTTACTAGAAAGGATAATGATTTCTCAGGATGATGATGAGGAGTATCAAAAATAGATTAAAGCTGTGAATAATGGGAGGTTGAGTGACATTGTATTTGAAGATGTAATTTTGAAATTTGGTAAGAGTCTTTGTGTTCCCAATATACATGATCTAAAAATATAATTTTTGGATGATGCTAATAACTCTACTTTCACTAAAAACCCAGGGGGAACAAAAATATATATAGATTTGAAGGAACATTTTTGGTGGGACAACATGAATAGGGAGAGTTATGATATTGTGTCAACATGTATGGTTTGTCAATAAGTGAAAGCTGGAAGGCAATAGCCTAGAGGAGTCTTGCAAACTCTTCCTTTACCTGAGTTGAAATGGGATAATATTACAATGGAATTTTTCATGGGACTACCAAAGTGTTCTAGAAGGAATGATGCAATATTGGTCATTATTGATCATCTTACCATGTCATCACATTTTCTTTCTATAAGAGGATATTTACCACATGAACATATATCAAAAATATATATTAATGAATTTTTGAGACTTCATGGAGTAACCCTATCGTTATTTCTGATCGTGATCCTGGTTTTATATCAAGACTCTAGAAAAGTCTTTAGAAAGGCCTAGATATTGAACTTCCTTTGAGCACTTCCTACCACCACCAAACTGATGGACAATCAGAACAGACTATTCAAACCATAGAAGACATGTTGAGATAATTCTCACTTGACTTTCAAGCTCTGTGGGATCAATATTTTCCTCTGGTATTATTTTCCTATAACAATAGCTTCCATTCAAGTATTCAGATTGCTCCATATGAAGCGTTATTCAGAAATATATGTCGCACACCTACCTATTGGGATGAAGTTGCTGAAAAAAAACATGTAGGTGCATAACTTGTTGAGGAAACGATGGAAATGATAAAGTTAATCCAAACCAACAACAAATATTCTCCGGGTAGGCAGAGAATCTATACCGATGGCTGAAGGAAGTATTTGGAATTTCAGGTATGAGATCATTTTTTCTTTATGGTATCTCCATTGAAGGGTGTTATATGTTTTGGTAAGATGGGAAAATTATGTCTCAGGTACAACAAACCTTTTGAAATTCTAGAATGAATTGGGGTAATAGCATACCGTTTTTAAATACCACCATGTATCTCCAAAGATCATGATGTATTCCATGTATCACAGTTGAGAAAATACATGCCTGAACCAATGCATGTACTCACCAATGAGGAGTTAGAACTAGAACCCGATCTGTATTATTGAAAAGAGCCTGTCAAGGTTCTAGATACAATAGAACAAGTGTGAGAAACTAGACGACTCGTCTAGTAAATTTTCAATGGAGAAACCATATGATGGATGATGCAACATGGGAACCGGAGAAACTAATGATTAATAACAAACCACGTCATTTTATGAAGTAATATTCTAGAAATTTCAAGGACTAAATTTTTTGATGGAGGGGATAATGTAACACCCCAATCTTCCTTAGTATGCTTCTCTTTGAATAATAAAATATCAT
Organism: Viscum album; assembly: GCA_963277665.1. Taxonomy (NCBI): domain Eukaryota; kingdom Viridiplantae; phylum Streptophyta; class Magnoliopsida; order Santalales; family Viscaceae; genus Viscum; species Viscum album. The sequence goes on from OY728137.1 coordinate 1,669,184,185, forward strand.
GTGTTGTATGCAACTTCGAGTTCTAACATACCACAACCAATAAAACTAGCTATTATGAATACTAATACACACTTTTTAAAATTTTTAGAATTTTATCTTTCAAAATGGACTTTATTATTGGATTCGGTATATCGAAATTAGTTTATGGAGAATTTATTGTATTTTTTAAAAACATTAAATTTTTTATGAATAGTAAAAACACTGATTTATAGTTTAAAGCCAAATATTTATTTAAATAATTATTTAATTTATTAAAATTTATTTTATTTCAAAATAGATACATAATTATTATATATGTTAAATGTAATTCATTGGGGTTAGTTTATAATAATTTTAGGTATATAAAAATTTTACTGTACTTTTTACTATCTGTTACCCACCTCCTAGGAGCATTTTTAAATTTAAATAAAACCAATTTTTACCGCACATGTGAGTTGAATTTCAAAAATCCATGAAACGCGGTTCATAATAGTAAGTAAATTGTGTTTCAATAAGATGAACATAATTTTTGGTGAATAGTAACTTTTTTATTTTCATTTACCACAATTTTATGTAAATAGGGTAATTATGGGTAAAAATGATATTATTATTAACCAAAAACATGTCCTAATTGTATTGGATAAGTATATTTCGACCCAAAACATCCTTAGGAATACAATATGAATCTATTTGGTCCACTTGGATTAGATTAGGACACTTATTATTATTTAATTCAAAGATGAGTTAAAAGAGTTAAAATCCATGTTTTATAACTAAACCATTTTTAATATAGGGATACACATAAGATAAGTTCTACTATAAATATTATTTATAATTCTCAAAAAATATCCTACATAATGGTATTATATATATATTTTTAGACATTAAATAATTTATTTTATTTATGGCACAATGATGATGTAGTAATTACACAATTAATGACATATTAAAATGTTTATATTATAAATATCCAAATAAATTTTTATTTAAACATTTTATGAATTAAACTAATTTTATAGGTTAATATGACATATTATGGTTGGGTAGATGAATTTTTTTTGAAGGAATAATGAAGTTAGGAATTTAGAGTAAACAATTAACAAATAGTGATAAATTGAAATAAAAGTGTTTATTTGAAAAAAATATTATATTATTAATTGATATTATGTTTTTAGAAATAGAAGGTTCTGCCAAAAGACATATATAATGATAGTTGTATCTTTAATGAACAACTCGCAGATCACTTGGAAGTATATAATATGTTTATTAACCATGTAATATAAAAATATAAAGAGACATGGTAAATGTCGAACTATTTAACAAATAGTTAAATCTAAAAGATAAGGTTAATATAGTGACCTGAACATGTATAAAACATATTGGTTAAGAGGTTTTCGACCCATCCCCACCATTGCCTTTACATAATCCATTTTTGAGCCATTATAAACTTAAAATCATTTTATTATGAAATAATATTTATAGCTTCTCTTAAGGGCCCCCTCACCCCTCTTATAAAAGGGCACTCCACCTTCTCTCTAATTCACACCATCAAAGACATTTTTATTGTCCAACCTCTGCGCAAATACACTCCCAACTATACTCCCTTCATCCTATAGGTTTTTCTTTGGTCAAAAATCCAACTTAAGGATCCCTTTTGACCAAATCAAATGGTATAACCCAATGAAGAGGTAAATATTTCATCACATCTTTCAAGTTCATTTCTTCTTCAACATCTTCTTTCTTTGTTTTATCCATTCTAAAATAATAAATTCTGTATATGATATATAATTTGATGTTATTATAAATTTGGTACAACCATATTCATTATTCTATCCATCCATTGAATGAAATGTCACCATACGTGTGTATGTACGGCTTACTGTCTCCACGTCGAGGTGTAATTGTTATTAAATACATTATTATTTGGATGTGTATAATAATGCTATTTAATTGATGTAAATAATAAATATAACGTTAAAATTATTCTGTATATATGATATAACATACAATTATATATTATTTTAATATCAAAACAATGATATTGTCGCTCATGCATATGTACGGATTACCGTCTCCACGAACGCGATGAGATTAATTCCCCATCGTCTCCATTCAAGAATAATTTTCATTTGTTGATTAAAAATAATGTGTAAAGGATTTATTTCATTCAATATATGAATATCATACATCCCATCCATGAAAAATATGACTCAAATAACAAATAATATAATGGAAGAAAAATCTCTTAACTGTAGAAACGATGATAATACTAAGATATTATTAACAAAGCAATGTTATAAGATCATATATGATATCATATTAATGTATATGATTGTTTTATAATTTAATAACAAATATTTCAGCATTATACAAAAGGTTATACTACCCTCTACAATCGAAAATTACTAATTAACGGTAAATTTCACAATCCCTTTATTATCCGAGATTATTTATACGTAATTATCCATTGGGACAACTTTATAGTCCGCATCCATGATTCTTAAAAATATATTCCAAAACATTTTTAATATTTAACATAATATGGTTTAATGTCATTTATACCCTTTTTTTATTTTTATGAAATGTTTTGAAAGGAATCATTCTGTCATTTTCCAAATGGTGCTTTATGACCTTTTCGAAAGAATTAAAGTAAGAATGTTATTTAACTAATATGGAAGGTGAGGCTATTTTCTCCCATTATAACATCATTGAATCATTCCTTACAATGTTATAAGAATAATTTTAAAATAAATATTTTATTTATAATTATGTTACTCTTAAATGATTTTAAAACTGAATTGGATATTTCTCTCAAATAGTTTTGATTTCATCTATGTCAACATCGTTTGATGGATTGTAAACTTATTTGAAGTTGATTTATTATGATACAAAACATCCATATTGTATTGAAGGTTTTGTGATATGTTTTACTATGAATGTGATATTTTTATACCATTCATGATTTATGGATAATGTATTGACATTTTGTATGCTAGTGTTAATATGAATGTTTATGTCATGTTTATACCTTTTCGTATAAGGAATACATCGGACATAGTAAGTGACGCGTGGTGCCCGCTATAGCTCCTCGACACATTGGTAGGTCTCATGAGACCAAATAGTGTCTTTTCACAAGGTCTTGACAATATCTTATTTTAAGTCTTTGCACAAGGACTTGACTATGTAGTTATGAATGTCTAGCATTATGCATTCCATCATTTTGAATGTGGCTATTGATATTGCATTTGATTACTCTACTAGTAGAATATCCCTATGAAAAATTAAATGGCATTATTTGATTTTATGTTTGCCATATTATACTTAATTTCATGTTTAAAAGGATTTTGTTTTAGTCTTATATAATTCCATTAATGTTTATGCTTACTTATAAAGAGGTTTCCGCTATTTTTTTATCCTTACTGAGCATTTGATCTCACCACTTTTTTGGTTTTCTTTTTTCCAGGATTCGAAGAAGTATATTATGACTGACCTAAAGGGGTTGTCTCTGGGATCTCAGTGATGTCTATGGAAACAATGTTTGATGTATTTTTCCATTTCATGATGTAAATTAAACCTTATGAATTTATCTAGCATGTCCATGGCTATTGAACTAATTAGTCTTTCAAAACATGATATTTTTTGGTCATGATAATGATACGTAATAATGCACTGACTCTGTGCTTCTAGGGTCGGGGCATTACAGTTGGTATCAGAAGAAGTTTAGTAAAACCTTGGAATATAGATTTAGAAAAATACTTATTAGAGCACAATACCCTAAGATAGACTTTGAGGATTAGTATAGAAGAAGTTTCTAGAATTTTGGTATTGTAGATATTTTTTGTATTTTCCACGAAATACATCACTATCTGGAAACGAGAAGGTAGAAGTGGATCTAGTACATATGTGCCTAGGGGTAAAACCTGAAAACACTACTTTGAGCTAGAATCGAACGGGAACAGGTGCATGACAACATGCCTTGCTGCACTCTTGGTTACAACACTCTCAGGTGATTTGCTTAGTATAATTCTCATATTCTTTAAAACCCATTATGAATGGTTTATGAGTATATACATTCTCAATGAATTTTTTTTATGATTATGTATTCTATCCATAAATTGTTCAATTTTTTAAACATTTTTACATGATAGGAATTATATATTTAGATTCATAAACAAATATAGTTTATTACATTGTATAGAAATGGGGCCTAGTGGAATGAATGGAAACTGTTTCAATGCACACACTCTAAGTAAGTATTTACCTCCTACTCAAGATAATTATAGTGGAGATGTTGATTCCACTAGTGCTGATTAGATAATCAACATACTGGGACAACTCACTTAGGTTATGAATAATAAACTTACCCATATGGAGCACCCTGATCCGCAACATGGAGGATAAATGTTATATCACTTCATGAGGCAAAAACCACCATCATTAAATGGGGGTAAAAATACACTAGTAGATGATTAGTGGATAAATTCCAAAGAGAAAATATTTCATGCCTTGGAATGTAGTGAAAGGGAAAAAGTTATCACGACAGCATACCACCTCACTAGAGATGTTGAATAATGGTGGTCATTAATTCAAAACAAAAAGGAAGATGATGAATTATCAAATATTGAATGGATGGATTTTAATGAAATTTACTTATAAAATAACTTTCATCATGGCCATCGAGTGGATACGGAAAGACAGTTTTCAAGTCAGAGGCAAAAGTAGGATGAGAATGTCACAATTTATGAAGCTAGCATTACATGGATAGAGAGGCATGCTGCATATTATATACGTAACCCAAGAAGTAAGATTAGTTGTCTCTTTGATGGGTTAAAACCATTTCTCCATCGAGCATTAGTCTCACAATCCTTCTTATCATACAAAGATATTGTCTCATGTGATATGAAGATTGAAAAATAATTCTCTAAGAATTAAGACTTTAAAGAAAATAAATAGTTGAAGAGATCTGCTGAACACTCTGGAAATTGAAATAAGGGGAAGAAGGAAAAATGTTGAATATACATTTTATTGTAAATGTGTGAAGAAACACCCTGGTACATGCCTGAAGGGAGTGAGAATCTATTAAAGGTGTGGAAAAAAAGGCCACCAAGCTTCTGATTGCAAGGGGATGAAAGAGGTTGTCGATATTGAATGATACAATTGACGAGAAATGAGCATTATACAAATGAATGTCCAATGAATTAGGTGATATTACCTCAGAAATGGAAACGGGATCAAGGCCAAGCTTATTCTACCACTACTACTGAGGTTGAAGCTCTGAAAGACGTATTGGTAGGTAACTGAATGGTTTCCCCAAGTTTAGCAAATGATTTATTTCATTCTAGATCATCATATTCTTTCATATCATCCCAGTTTTCTAAGAAATTTTGATATTTTCAATTTTATTTAACAAGGGATTTGCCAGCAAAAACTCTTAAGGGAAGTATCATTGCAACAATGTTTTGAGAATCAGTCCCCATTATGGCATATAAATATTCATTATCTATTGATCTCATCGTCATACCCATGATTGAATTTGATATAACCCTTGGTATGGGTTAGATTTCAGACAATGATGCTGAAATTTATTATACGAAGAAAGATGTTACTATTTTTGATGATGATGATAAAAAACTCCTTATCTTTAGAGCAGAATCGTCACTACATAATTCTTATCTAGATCTACCCCTAGAAGCTCAACTAAATTCAATTATTGGGGAGAAAGAGAATGAAATAATAGTGGGTGAGGAAAAGATTATTCAAATAGAGGATATACCTATTGTGGATGAATACGTTGATGTCCTTCCAAATTATTTACCTAGACATCCTCTAGTATGAGAAAATGATATTTACATTGATTTAATTACTGGATCAAGGCCCATATCGAAGACCCCATATAGAATGGTCATTGTGGAATTAGTAAAACAAAAGAACCAAATAGTGTAATTGAGTATAAAGGGATTTATTAATCCTAGGGTTTCTCCATGGGGAGCCCTTGTCCTTTTTGTTAAGAAGAATGATATATCAATGTGGTTGTGCATTGACTATATGGAGATCAATGCTATAACAATAATGAACTAATATCCCCTACTTCTCATTGATGATTTATTTGACCATCTTCATGGAGCTAAATACATTTCAAAGATTGATCATTGATATATATATCATCAGTTGGGTGTGAATATGGAAGGAATTCCAAAAACAATATTTCAACCCAGGTACAAGCATTATGAGTTTACATTAATGCATTTTGGGTTGACTAATGCACCCCCTATCTTCATGGATCTAATGAATAGAGTTTTCCAAGAATATCATGTTGAATTTTTTATGGTATTTATTGATGATATCTTGGTATACTCCAAAATCTATGATGATCAAGAAAATCACATGCTCGTCAATTTAAAGACTCATAGAAGACATGAATTTTATGGGATGTTTAGCAAGTGTGAATTTTTTCTTCAGAAGATTTATTTTCATTAACATAATGTCTCTAAGGATGGAATCTATTTTGATTCATATATGATAAGATCAATCATAGAATGGCCAGCACAAATGAGTATAACTGAGGTATGCAATTCTATTGGTTTAGCAGGTTATTAGTGACTTTTCATCAAAAAAATGTCCCGATTGGCTAACCCATTAACAAAGCTCACTTGAAAAGTGGTTAAATTTTATTGGGCAGAAGAGTGTGAATAATGTTTTGAACATTTTAAGATAATATTAGTCAATGATCATATATTGAATCTAACATCAGGGAATGATGGGTTTGTTATTTATAGTGATACATCAAAGAATGTAAATAGTTGTTTCCTTATGTAGAATGAATGAGATTTTTCTATGCATCACGACAGATAAAAATTCATTAGAAAAACTATCCTACTCATGATATTGATTTAGCAGTTTTAATATTTGCATTAAAGATATGGAGAAATTATCTCTACGGTGAAAAATTTGATATTTATAATGATCACAAGATTTTGAAGTATATTTTATCACAAGAAGAACATAACATGAGGCAAAGGTGATGGCTGGAACTACATAAGGATTATGATTCCAATATACAATACCACCCAAGGATGGAAAATAAGGTCGAAGATGATTTGAGCCAAATGGATTATGGAGTTTTAAACAATATTAAAATTAAAAAGGAACCTCTATATATGGATCTGGTAAAGATATATATGGGAATTTCCATGGAAGGTGAAACATCAATGCTTTTTAAAATGTATTCTAAACCATATTTACTAGAAAGGATAAAATGTTCTCAGGCATATGATGAGGAGTTTCAAAAGAAGATTAAAGCTATGAATAATTGTAGATTGAGTTACTTCATAAATGAAAATGGAATTTCAAAATTTGGGAAGATACCTTGTGTTCCCCATATAAATTATCTAAAAAGAGAATTGTTGGATGATGATCATAGCTCCAACATCTCTATACACCATGGGAGTACCAAAATTAATAGAGACTTGAAGGAACATTTTTGTGGGACTACATGAATATGGATATTACTAATTTTCAGTCAAGATGTATGGTTTGTAAACTAGTCAAAGTTGGATGGCAACAGCCTATAGGAGTCTTGAAACCTCTTCCCATACCTAAGTGTAAATGCAATAATATTATGATGGACTTTGTCATGGGACTACAAAATACTCCTATATGGAACGATACAATATGGGTTGTTGTTGATATTCTTAACAAGTCAGCACATTTTCCTACTATAGGAGAATATTTTCAACTTGAATGTCCATAAAGACTATATATTAATGAAGTTGGGAGACTTCATAGAGTACCTCTATCGATTATTTCTATTCGTGATCCCCATTTTAAATCATGATTCTTGAAAAGTCTTCAAAAATACCTATATACTGAACATCATTTGAGAGCTTCCTACCACCCAAAAACTAAGGGAAAATCAGAACAAACTATTCAAACCACAGAAGAAATGTTTAGATCATGCTCACATGACTTTCATGGTCTGTTGGATCAATATTTACCTCTGGTAGATTTTTTTCTATAACAATAGCTTCCATTCAAATATTCAGATGGCACCATATGAAGTGTTATACGAAAAAAGATGTCACACACCAACCTGTTGGGATGATGTTGGTGAAAGAAAACTTGTATACCCAGAACAGGTTGAGGATATGATGGAAAAGGTGAAGGTAATCCAAACCCACATCAAAGCAGATCAAAGTAGGTAGAAGAGTTATGCCGATAACCGAATAATGGATATGAAATTTTAGGTAGGAGATCTTATTTTCTTAGAGGTGTCTCCATGGAAGGGTGTTATACATTTCAGTATGAAGGAAAAATCAAGTCCTAGGTACATCAGACCATTCAAAATTCTAGAAAGAATTGGGGCTGTAGCTTACCGTTTGGCAATGCCACCAAGTCTCTCCATAGTTCATGATGTATTCCATGTGTCACTGTTGAGAAAATACAAGCATGACCCAACGAATGTACTCACCTATGAAGAATTATTATTAGAACCCGATCTATCTTTTTGCGAAGATCCTGTCAAGGTTCTTGATATAAGAGAACAAGTGTTTAGAAACCGGATTACTCGTCTGGTAAAAGTTCTATGGAGAAACCCTAAGATGGAAGAGGCAACGTGGGAACCGGAGGAACATATGATGAAGAACCACCAACATCTTTTTAGGTAGTAATATTCTAGTAATTTTTAGGGAGAATTTATTTTGGAGGAGGGCATAATGTAAAACCCCAATCTTCAATAGTACGCTTCTCTTTGAATTATACAATTGCGAGTGTTGTACGCAACTTCAAGATCTAACACACCACAACAAATCTAACTAGCCATTATGAATAGTAATACAATCCTTTTGAAATTATATAAATTTTATTTTTCAAAATGGAGTTCTTTTTTTGATTTGGAATATCTAATTCAGCTTCAGGTAAATTTTTGGTATTTTTCTGAAAACATTCAATTTTTGATAAATAGTGAAAAACACAGAGTTATTATTTAAAACAGAATTTTTATTTAAATATTAATTAATTTTATTTAAATTTATTTTATGTAAAAATAGATAATTTATTCTAATATAATTTCAATTTTATTTATTGGAGTGAATTTATAATAAATTTAGATATATAAAAATTTTATGGAACTTTTTACCGTAGTTTACCCACCTACTAGGAGCATTTAAAAATTTACATAAAACCTAATTTTACCACTTATGTGAGTTGAATTTAAAAATTCCAAGAGACACGGTTGATATCAGTACATAATATGTGGTTCAATAAAAGGATAATAATTTTTGGTGAATAGTAATTTTTTACTTTTATTTACCACGGTTAAAGGTCAATATCGTAATTAAGGCCAAAAATGATATTATTATTACGCTAACAAAAGTCCAAATTCCATTGGATAAATATATTTCGACCAAAAACAACATTTGGAATAAAATATGATCCTTTTTGGTACACATGGATTAGATTAGGACATTTATTATTATTAAATTCAAAGAAGAGTTAAAAGAGTTAAAATCGACGTTTAATAAATAAATCATTTTTAATAAAGGGTTAAAAATAAGATAAAATCTAAAATAAATATTCATTAGAATTATAAAATGATTTCCAACATAATTACATTTTATTTATATTTTTTAGGAATTAAATAATTTAATTTATTTTTGACACGATGATGATGTAGTAATTACCTAAGAAATGAAATATTAATATAATTGATATTATAAATATCCAAATAAATGTAATTAGAGACTTTTTAGGAAATCATCAAATTTTATAGTTTAATATGAAATATTAGGGTTAGTAAGAGGAATTCTTTTCGAAGTAATAATGTTGTTTTGAATTGCGAAAAAATAAAATACCAAATAGTGTCAAAATTGTCATAAAATAGTTTTAAAAACAAAATTATATTATAAATTTATATTCTATTTATAAAAATATATGATCTTCCAAAAGACTTATATAATGATATTTTTATCATTAATGAACCACTTGGGGCTCTCTTGGAAGTATATTTTACGTTTATTAACCATATAATATAAAAATACAAAGAGACATGGTAAATGTCAAACTATTTAACTTAGAGTCAAATATAGAAGATAAGGTTAATATAGTGACCCAAACATGTCTATAACCTATTGGTTAATTGGTTTTCGACCCATCCCCACCGTATAATTTAAATAATACATTTTTGAGCCATTAAAAACAAAAAATTATTTTTTTATAAAATAATATTTCTAACTTTTCTAGGGTGCGATGCACCCCTCTAATATAAGGGAACTCCCCCTTCTCTATAATTCACACCATAAAAGCCATTTGGTTCGGAAAAACCCTACCCAAATACCTTCCAAACTGTCCTTTATTCTTCCTAGAGGCCTTACTTTAGTCACAAATCCATCCTATGGAGTATTTTTTATAAAATCAAAAGGAAAAACTTGAAAAGAGGTAAATATTTCATCACCTGTTTAGAATTATATTCATCATCCACATCATCATTCTTTGTTTCTTCCATTACAAAATAATAACTCCAATATCTTCTATTTATTGTGATGTTATTATCAATTTGGTACAACCATATTCATTATTCGATCCATATTTTGAATGACATTTCACCATACGTGTGTACTTATGTCTAACCGGCTCCATGACATTGTGTAATAGTTATTCAATACAATATTATTTGGATGAGTATAATAATGATGTGTAATTTATGTAAAAAACAAATATAAAATTATTATGATTATTTATATATGATATACCATCCAATTATATATTATTTTAATATCAAAAAATGATATTGTCGCTCGTGTGTACGTACGGATTACAGTTTCTACGTATGCGATGTGATTCATTCCCCATCGTATCTATTCATGAATAATTTTTATTTTATGATTAAAAATATTGATTAAAGACATTATATGACTCTGTATATGAATAAGATACATCCCATCAATAAGAAATATGACTCACATAACAAATATTTTAAAGGAAAACAAATCTGTTAACACCTGAAACGGAAATAATACTAAGATATTATTAACAAAGCAATGTTAGAAGATCATATATGATATAATATTATTGTATATGATTATTTATTAAATTAATAAAAATTATTTCACCATTATACATGAGTTTAACCTACCTCGACCAAGGAAAATTAAAAGTTAAGGGTTAATTTCACAATCTATTTATTATCGGAGGTTGATTATATGTAAATATCTACTGGGACCTCTTTATCATCCACATACATGTTTCTTAAAAATATATTCCAAAACAATTTTACTATTTTCTAGACAATAATATAACGTCATTTAAACCTCATTTTTACTTTTTATAAAATGGGTTCAATGTAACCTTTCTATCATTTTCCAACAATGTACTTTATGACCTTTTCGAAAGAATTAAGGTAAGAATTTTTTCTAAAATATACAATAGGTGTGGCTATTTTTTTGGTTATAACATCGTCGAAGCATACCTTAAAAGAATATGAGAATATTTTAAAAATAAATGATTTCTTTATAATTATGTGACTCTTAAATGATTTAAAAATTGAATGAAATATTTCTCACAAATTGTTATGATTACATCTATGTCAACATCCTATGATGGATTGTAAGCTTATTTGATGTTGGGTTTTTATGATACCAATCATCCATATTGTATTGAATGTTTTGTGATATGATGGACTATGGATGTTCTATTTTTATACCATTCACGGTTTATGTATAATTTATTAACATTTCTTATCGTATTTTCAATACGAATGTTTATTTTATGATTAAACATTTTCATATGAAGAATGAATTGTACTTAGTATGTGACAGGTGTAGCCCGCTATAGCTCCCTGATGCATCAGTAGGTCTCATGAGACAAACTAGTGTCTTGGAACAAGGCCTTGAAAAAATCTTATTTATAGTCCTGGCACATGGCCGTGACTATGTGGTTATGAATATCTAGCATTATGCATTCCCTTATTATAAAAGTGGCTATTGATATGTCATGTGATTATTCGACTAGTAGAATATCCATGTGAATAAGTAAATTTAATTATTTGATTTTATCTTTTCCATAAAATGATGAATTTCATGTTTAAAAGGATTTTTATTTAGTCTTATACATTGCCATTAATGTTTAAGCTTATTTATGAATATTTCCGCTATATTGTTATCTTAACTGAGCATTTTAGCTCATCTCATTCTATGTTTTATTTTTTCCAGGATGCAAAGAAGTATATTATGAATGACATGTAGAGGTAGTATATGGGATCTCAGTGTTTTCTATGGTAAAAAATATTGTTGTAGTTTTCCATTTCATGATGTAAATTAAACCTTATGAATGTATCTAGCACTTCCAAAGCTACTAAACTAATTTTTATTTGGAGACTTGATCTTTTGTGATCATGCAAATGATACGTAATAATTCACCTACTCGAGGCTTCTGGGTTCGAGGAATTACATATTTCGTATAATAGATCAGTAAGGGACATATAAATAAGAAAAGAAACTCATTAGACTATCTCAAAATATTATGATCATATATGATAATTTTTCCTTTAACATAATAAACATTTCACTCAAATAATCATTTACTGACACATGACATTATTTTTAATTCACAAAGTTTTTTATAGAACAATATAAAAGAAAACATAAAGGAAAAAATCATAATCATGAGGGTTTCGTATAAAATAAGATATCCCATTGAAACATTATCTTATAAAAATATGTTTTACCATTAATGGGAATAATCATTCCTAACTTCAAAATATCATTATATTATCTTGTGAAATTAAAGTTTTACCTTAAAGCCCATTTTAAATCATAGAAAATTATTTTATGTTCCTTGTGATATCATATTTACATACCCCATATAATAACCCTTATAATAACGCTTATTAAGTGAATAAACTACTTGATTAAATCAAATAACATTCTCAAGATAACATAATCATTACCTAATACATTAGAGAGATATATCGGCCTTACTCATCATAATAAAAAACGTAAAAGAACCATAAAAACCTAAAAAATTATAATATTTAATTTACATAATAAAATATCACCAATGATTTAGTTTAATAAAAATGGAGAAGCATTATTAGGCTTTATATAAAAAAGGATAAAATATATTTTCATTGAAAACTGTTTAATGAAAAATTATTTCAAGAACAGAAAATTGGATATTATTTTGAAAATCCATTAAATCATATAGAGGAATCTTCCAAAAGTATAATATTCATGATTATATAAAATTAAACTGATTTCTTATATCATAAAAACTATTCCATTCTATCATTAGAAAAAATTCAGACATAACCCATTTAAATAAAATTAATAGTCATATTTTAAAATCATCTTAATGAAAGTAAAACATCGTTTAAAATGAATTTTAACATAAATTTAAAAATTTAAATAAATATTTTAATAGATTATAAATAACATGTATATGGTGGATGTTTTTTTAAATGAATGGTTAAAAATATCAGTTACAACAAGATAAATTTTGAACCAATGAAACATTGGGGGACGTTATTTTAAAGGAATTGTTAAAAATTTATTTTTTAGACAATAATGACAAAATTAAACCATAATGAATCATTATATAGAATACACATGTTCAAACTAGCTTTATCCCCAATGAATGTAAATTGAGACTAAAAATCCATTACCTCCAGTCATGCTTATCTCATATGTTCATTATCTTGATGAGTAATAATGTTATGTTTATTATTTAATTTATTAATAATATTTTTCAATTTAATTATATTTTTATCATTACATTAATTTCAGTTATTAAAATCTCATACTTAATCAGTTTATTGATTATGTTTACTTTCGAAATTTTGAGGATTTTTGGATCATAAGCCCCAAAATGACTTTGGTAGGTTGACTACGGTCATATAGATCATTATTAAAAAAATTATATAATATTAATAAAGTTATAATTATCATTTTTATACATTAATTATACTATTATAACATGAAATGTAAGGTGTATATGAAAAAATATTTATGTTATATCATTTAGAAAATAGTCTATGCGTACACATGAGAAACATTTCCATTTTTCAACATAATAATGGGAAAGATGGATAGTATGATTTTATTTTCCCAAAATAATGATTACACCATAAATATAATTTTATTTCTTTAACATAACTTATATATACCATCTATATGAGATAGTGACAAAAAAAAGAATCACATCACTTTGTGGATTTGGTAATCCCCAATTACACACAAATGATGCTATCAATTTTCAATGGATGGAAAGGTAATAAAATAAATAACATATTACTTTTCCTGAATTATAATTACATATATAATAATATATGTATATACTTTAAACCAATCAATATAACTAGTTGTGAGAGGTGGTTATGGAAGCAAATTACAATTGTTTTCAAGGTGGTAGTCTACATATATGCACGAACGATGGAATCATTTTTCATTTTATGGAGAATGATAAGAATAAACGGTATAAAATAAATATAAAAACATTTTCATATGTAATAAATAATTATTTTATTATATTAAAACGTATATGAAAAAATTGAAATAGGTATATGAATAAATAAAAAGATAACCCTCAGTTAAGAACTACATCTCTTCTTCAGCAACCACCTTAGGTTTATACTTAAAGACTTATTAGGATGGAATTATGATCAAGATTGTAACACTAGGATGTGAGGAGGAATTTTAGGAATTTATTTTTGTAGGTTTTTAATGATATAATAGACACTTTTAGTGTGTATAATATAGGATAGTGGGTGTCCTTTTATATGTGAGGGAGATTACACACATAAATTTTTTCAAAAGAATAAAATATATTGACTTCTCACTGAAACATAATGGCCCAAAAAAGTATAATATTAAAATAAAATTTTATATATAATAAGAATATAAATATAAAATATTATTTATAAAATTTAATGTTCAATTTATTCATTATCAACTATGTTTTAACCCACTTAACATCTTTTTACTATTACCATGAAAACTTATTTTTTTACCAAAGTCACTATTCATACTGGAAAAAAAGTGGCATCATTAAAAAAAAATATACATTTTCATTCAAAATATATATTTTATTTAATCAAATTTAAATTCTATAAGTGGACGATATTGAATAGAAAATAAACATAAAAATCATGAAAAATATAATTTTCAATAAAAATGAAATTTTAAGTGTAAAAATATACTTTTACAAAAATTATTTATATTTTAAATGAAAATGTTATTAGAAGCATTATTTTTTATAAAAAAGAACTAGTGAAATTTTATAACCAAATAAAATAAAATGTTTGTTGGCAACTAAATGAATTAAAAATATAGTTCTCTAAAAAATCGTTATTTTTTCACTATTATCTGAAAAAATAATCATTCTATAAAAATAAAAAAATCACCATAATATAATTTTTATATGATGATTTAGAAAATAGTATCTTTTTTATTAAATTATTTTTTAAAATTTCCAATAAATTAATTATAATAATCGTGCACAAAATGCAACAAAAACATTTTTGAAGAAAGTATATTTTAATTGAATAAAATGACCTGGTTCTCATTACATTCATAATAAAAGAATTAAAATATTTTTAAAACATTAAATTGAGAATTTAATATAAATATTTCATTTTATTCATTTATAAAATGATATTAATTTAATCTATTAAAATTAAAAAGGCATAGTGCACATAAATTTTTTTTATTTAAAACGTCACTTTTGCATTCAAAAGATTTTATCGTCATTTACAAGAAAATAAATTTAAATATATATAATAGATACGTATACACTAACAATATAAACACAACAACTATGTATAGAATGAGTATATATATATATAATTTTCATCTAATATTTCTTTATACAATATGACATGCTTTAGAGAATTTCTTCATTTACTTATCTCTCATCATATACATTATATTACCAATTATTTTCTTTATTTCCATAGTTGACATTAGAGTCATCATATTATAATATAACCATTATGATAAACATTTTATATTTTTACTATTTTTGTATATATGTTCATTTAATCCACTTGTATTTTTCTACACGTTTTTTCATGTTTTTACCTCATAAGGTACTAGTGTTTATATTTCACAGTAATAATTTATTTTAATAAATGTATCATAGTTCATTTTAATTTGAGGTTTTTTACATCACAGTCTACCAAACATAATATTAATTTAAAGGGGAAATACATGTCAAAATATTGGGGTTTTACATTCTACTCCATTAAAGAATTTGCATCCTCGTAGTATTATCTTGCTCTTAATGTAAAGGGATGATTTTTTTCAGAAAAAATATACGGGTATTTGATAAAACATATGATCATAAAAGGATAAACCTTTTTAATTTTTAAAATACATATTTTTTAAAAATTAAATCACCCAAATGGATTATAAAATGTTCTTATAAGAAGGAAAAAAATGCAAATATTAATGTCACCTGAAATAATATATCATTGGGTTCCCAAATAAGGATATAATAATCAATAAGTGAAAATATAAAAATCAATTAAAAATATAACATACAAGGAATTAGTGTGTGATATAGAACATGATCATTAGAATGTTAAGGACCACAACCCATAAATAAAAAGTAGATAAATAATTCCATCAATTCAGGGGAACTGAATGTAATGAGTTACTTTTTTTACTTTAATATCCATTTCCAATGGATTATTTTACAATAAAGATTAGGAACACTAAAAAATATAATTAGATGATTTATTTAAATTCCAAAATTAAAAATTTCATCCATCAGTTGTCCTACTATCAATTATCACATCGATCATATATCATATTCCCAGATATAAATATTAAAGATGAATATTCCATGCTTGAATCATTAAGATAAACATATAATGGATAACATGATCAATAAATGTATAATAAGTTATTCATCCAACTATTAAACATTAACCAAATACAAAATGGTTGCAAAAATTATTATTATATCCAAAATGTATAATCCATTACATGAATAAATAGTGTATTAATATTTTATTATTTTTTAATAACAGGTAATGATTAACATACATTATTCTATAACTAACCATCTCTAAAACACATCAAAATACACAAGACCAAAATAAAAACCCAAACAATAAAATTATTTGATCAAATATTCTTCCATGATAAGAATAATATTTATCTCTAAATAAAATCAATCACTTTTAAAGTATTATAACAAAATTATGCCTTAATAATATATTATATAAAAAATCAAATTTATTCCTTAAATAAAATATCATATTAGCTAATTATATATGATTAAAAAAAATCATATTTTTTTCCAGAACAATATAGTTATTTTCATAGGAAATATAATTAATCCCTTAGTATCCAAATCAATTTTTAATCCCATGCATTCCTTTGTGATAAAAAATATATTACAAAAATTAAATAACCTTTAAATCCCAATTATCATTAATTAACTCAACATCGATGTTAATATTAGTCATTAATTTTATTAATATATTTAATATCATGTCCACAAAATAAAATTGGATTATTCCTTAAATTACCATTCATTAAAGAAATTCAACTTCATGGGTTATATAGACATCAAACATCTTTTTGGACGTAATAAATGTCTCCCTGGAGATGTATCTAGAAGATCTAGTAGATATAATAAGAGTGGTTGGGGGTGAATCAATGTACACTAGTTTTGAAAAAATTTCTTTTATTTTATCTTTCCACTTTTTAATTTTATCCTCTAAACTTGTTAGATTGAATTCATCTCCCATTTTTAAAAATAAATTTATATCACAATCAAGACATGTAGTAAATCATAAAAAACACAAAATCTTTTTACAAGGATTATCCCCTATTTGGGTGACTACATCATTGTTGTATTCAGGATGATCCGAGACACAAATATTTCAGTAGAAATAAATCAATAATTATATATGGGTTAGTCAGGTATCACCCTAAATCCATGGTGGGTAGGTATGAAACTTATCCCAAATTATACTAGAATTACAATAGTGTTATTAATATTGTAATCTCACTAGTGCTTATAAACATAACACCAACACAATGAGAAAGATCACAATATCAACAAGGTTCCACTGCATAAAAATTGATATTCCTCTACACGCCACTAAAATAAACTGATTCTACATATTCACACATCAATGAAACTCAAAAACTAACACAAGAGATAATAAAAAACATTGCATACAAGAGAATTTAGTATACTCATATGAATTAGTATATGTTATCACTTCCACATCAAATCACTATAATATTATAATGAACAACTAATGATTCCTTAATATTATCATGTTTAATTCTTATATAATTATCCATACTTAATCAATAAAATTAATTTCAATGATATCATAAAATGTATATTTCATGGTCCCCATGCATGTAAAAATTCAATGTGTGGTCTTTTTTCATTCACTATTTTATGTTTATGAGGATATACACTATTTATATACATATCATAATTATAGTGTTTCTATTCACATGTACAAGAATAATTCTTTTTCAAATTAGAGTATCTCAAGATTATTTCAATTTATGTTCACATCATCTTCATGCCTGCACACATCCTGCATATCATTCTCTATGGACTTCCTGAGAAATATATATACCGTTTAATGTGTACATTATATCTCATACACATATTGTCTACTATTTATTTCTCAATGCATGTGTATGAATGTATCATGAAAATCCTACTCGCTTAATACATGAGTATTATGTAGTGTCACTTTTAAAAAACTCTTATCAAAAGTATCCATCAAACACACTGACATATGTATAAACATTGAATACTTTCCTATCTTTTGTGAAAACTATGTTCATGTACAACATGCAAAAACTTCTTTCTTCACATAATATATGTGTCCTCATACAGACTGTGAAAAAATATTTCAGTCCTGTATGTGGTGTTTATATTTTCTTTTTATAGATAAATGTGACTACTATGAATGCATTAACATTAGTATATGATTGCACGAGTTTTCCATATCCTTTTCATAACAGTATATTCAAGAATTTTCTTCTGAAATTTTTATTCACATAACAATACAAGAAATATCATTCCACTTCACAAAAAAAGTACACAATTTCTCAATATACTTCTCAAAATCATAAAGAGATGCATACTGTGCTATCTATTTTTCATTATAGTTGATATGTTCTTTCCAGTTCACAAAAGACAATTAATTTTTTCATTTGTCTATTGATCGTCAAAATATTTGTTCAAAACTAATAATAAAATGTAAGTGTATAGCACATCATGAATGGTTTTTCATATACATGTTCATTGAGAAAAAAATGAATGTGGAAAGAACATATCATTTACCCATGACTTCAATCAAAAAATCAAAAACATCACCGAACATTATCCCCATGAAACACTAGTTTTGTGATCCTTTATTTCACCCTAATGCTCCCACAAAATCTATCGGACAACAGATAAAATTATGTATAAAATGAGTCTATCCTAACATATTTATATGAACATTTCATCATCTCAGAACCTTTAAAAATCATAGAGACCAGTCATTTCATCATATCTTTAATTATCTAACTACTTGGATATAGATCACCACCATCTTATAATATCATAATTACTACACAATGAAACTCCATAGTTAGAACATCATTTTAGCAGGGAAATTAATCAACATGTAATTTCTATCATATACTATTTTTCAGAACACTCAAATGAAGCTCAAAAGCTATAGTATGATACTTTTCAATGATTGAAATTGATTTCTAGGGAAGAAAAGAACTGCACAATGGATAAATGTAGAATATATGATGAGATGGTCTTGATAATGAAGAATTTTTTTTCGAGATTGTTGAATGACCAAGAAACATAGATCAAGTGATCAGATGACAAAAATTCATTTGGTGCTACAGTATATCGATCCCACACCGAAATGCTCTTCCATTGTGCACTCCATTATTATACAAGTCATGTTATCAGAGAATTATAAATTGGTTTCCAAGCATACATGTCACAAAAATACCTCCTGATTCTACCACCTGTTTCCACTATTTTTCCACCCCATATAGTGTAGTCTATAAATATCCCATGCGCCTTCATGTAGGAACTCTCTAGGAACACATGATACCTCAATGGATATCCTGGGGGTCCAAATACCACCTCAGTTGAGCCCACAATCTTCCAAGGATGTCTGGTAAAGGTTGGATTATTTTTTGAATAATCACCATTATAAAAATTATCCATATTCCCTTAGAAATCCAAAAAGAAACACACCAAAAATTACAACCCAATTATTTATTATTATACATAATTCAATAATAAATTCCAAACTATAGTCAAACAAAAAATTTCAGGCTTTAATTATTCATCTTTAATAAATTGTTGTAAATAATGTGCAACCATATATTCAAAAGTCTTGGAACATAAGACCAACTCAACAATCATCACAATTAATTATTGCATTATTTATAGAACCCACTTCCATTTAAAACAACCTTACCTAAACATGAATTATTCTCAATAATAATACAAATTCAGAACACCATTAATTAATGTCACAATGAATTTTTATCAAACAACTATAATGAAAATAGTTAGACCAAAAATATTACTTTCATTAAATTTTGGTTATTCAATAGCCTTTTGGATTAGTTTTCAATAACCATTTTACATTCGATGTTAATGTATTTATTCTTTACCTTAATATAAAATAAAACCAAAGATATTAGTATGGTAAATAATTTAACCCACCTAATTCTATAATTAAAAAACATATATTTGTTTCTCATTCAATCTCCTAATTTCATGAGAGATTCCATTTATGAGAAATTCAAATTAGCCTTCTTGATAATAGGAAAGCATCACAATTATTAATGATATGAGTCATAAATTATTTATCTCTTTTTTTATGTGGGATAAATATGTGTATAACATAAGATTGATCAATTTAGACATCAATGTTCTGAATAAAATTTCAGAATAAGATAATGAAAATGAATAGATATTTCAGGGGTTGTTAAAATATATTCAACTAATATCCTAAAGTAAACTCGATAAACATATATAAAACATTCAATTGTAAGAATATACTTCCCCTTTATCATTTTATTTTACTTCTCTTGTAAAATTATCAATTTCTCTCTTTCTGGAAAAAGAAATTAAATTAATATAGAAATAGGAGTATATACCACCTAATGTCGAGGTTCAATTTCCAAAATTTCAAATTATCATACAAATACCTTACCAGAACATCAAATATTCATTTGATACGAGATAATATATTAAAATATTATAATTATTCATATTTTCTTTACCTAAAGGTATAATATTCATCTATATTCATGAACAAGATTGAATCACTTCAATAATAATCATCATGAAAAATTGAGTCATTAATTGAGATAAAAACTCTCTAATAGAATGACTCATTTATGCTCTATGATATTTTAAAAACCATTATATTTTTAGGAATCCCCTTAATATATTCCTCACATTAAATTAAATATATAAATAAAAAAAGTCAAATATAAATAGTAACAATGTGGTTTGTCAATTATTTTTTTATTATCACAATGTTTATGAGATTTATTTTTCAACCAGAAGACTCCATTAAATTTTGTTCATTATTCATGAAAACTCGTCATGGTTGGTCCTTATCTATCATTACAAATTTTATCATTCTTGATAATAATGGTCATCTTGATTTAGTTTTCTTTTATCATAAATGGAAGAGGATTCTTCACATTATCTAGTAGTGGACATTCATTCTTCTGTTCCTACTGCAGTTTTTTAGTCAACTCCCATTTCTTTGACCAAATGACTAAGAATTCTTTTAGTATAAGATCATACTTATTCTTGTGTATATAATCCTTCTTCACACTATAGTTTTTAACATATGAAGACATTGGTTCTCCTCATTTTTTATAACTAGTTCTATTTGTTTTTGAAACAATGTCATGAATTTATCACCAATATTCCATGACATTGTGCACCTTCCACACAAATCTCCATAAATCAAAGGGTTATAGATTTAAGAAATCCTCTCTTAAAATTTTAACTTTTCATCTAGATTATCATTCACTAAATTAATCATGCTAATTTTTTTTTCAAATTGACAACTTATTAATTCATCCAGATCCCACTAGTATTATTTATTATGAAATATTTGTAAAGGTTTATGATATGAAATTTTCTTCCATAGTAGAATCATATTTTCTTTATATTTATATTTATATTACCAACCTTCTTGATGTATTTGCTTCATCATTTTTTTTGATTTCTTCTCCATCACATGCCCCATGAAATATGTTTATATATGTATTCATTGCCACTTCATTTTATGTAGTCTTATATTTATATCAACATATGCATAGTGCCTATATAACATATACCAACTCTCATCATAACTATGACCAATTTAATTACATTTATAATAAAAATCATCAATGCACTAAAATTTATTTTTGATAGATAAAATATTAGTCATCTTTGAATTATTATTAAATTCTTTAAAATATATTTTCATATATAATTTACTCCCCCTAAATTTTTTTCTTATTTAATTATCATGTATAGACATATTATTTGTACATTCAACATCTCGATGTCTAAATTTCCAACAACAACAATAGAAAAAAAAGCTCGGTTTCATCTTCTATCGTATAACTAGGCTAGTTTTTATATCATGTTTATTTTAGAGTATATGATTATTTATATGAGATATCTTTAGGCAATAGAAATCAAAATTATTCATTATATCCAAATTTTATGATATGTTATATTTATCATTAGTTATCTTCATCCTTGTTTTATCAGAATTATTTTTAGAACATGTACTTATAGATAAAATAATATTAGTACTAGAAAAATCATCTAGAACAAGGGTTACCTACATTAATGAGATTTTAATAGATTTGTCTTTAGATAATATCAAAATATTAATACCACTTGAATGAGTCTTGTTTGACATAAATTCACATGGAAACCATTTTGATCTCATAATTTTGTGAAGATTCATTTTGAATGTTCTCATGATTTCTAACCTGACCTATAACTAAAGATATTCTAGTATTAGAGAGTTATAATAGTATTAAAATGATTTCACCATTTCTTCACATTCCTTTTTAGAAGTCCTTAATTGTGCATCCTTTAGATTTTTCAAATTAACTTCCATTTAAAGACACTTCATATTGAATAGACGTTTCTTATCCACAACAATTTTTAGTTGTTCTTCCAATTAACTATTTATTATCTTAAAATGATCATCATTTGTTTTAATTGAATGTAATGGAAAATTATTCAACTATTTCAACCTCTTTGTCTTAATATCTAAATGGTATTCATTAACATTAAAAAGAGATTAATGGTGTTTCCCTAACACATGAATCACTTATGTTTGAACTATATTAGTCACATCCTATTAACAGACAATCCTTTCTAATTTATCTTCAATCATAGTGAATATTTCAATATAATGTAATATATAATGTTCATTTAATTCTTAAGAGAATATTTTTGTCTCATCCTTTCCTTTGAGTTTCAACAAGGAGTTTATAATATTCATGATTTAATTATGAGATTCTTTAAGTGTACATATCATATCACTAATAACACTCTTAGTTCCTTCTATCTCATTCACATTTGATTGCAATTATCCTAAATTATAGCATAAATGTTCATGGAAAATTTATATAGTTTCTTATTTGGAATCAACAATTTTTTAGAGAATCTTACATATTTGAAAAGTCTTTTTGAATGATTTTACCATATCATCATCATTTATTTTCATGCTATGGATTTTCATGTAATGCCCTGACCCTCATAATACGGAAAAAATGCATTGTATTAAATCATTAGAATGATTACATGGAATTTGGTCCTGAAGGAATGATTTGATTAGTGTTCTCAGAAAATATTTTACGTACATGAATGTTACATTACAAATTCTAACATACAACAGAGAATAAATAATATTTTGATAAATCCATTATTCGCGTAGCATAAACCTACATATTAATCGTAATACACTTCTGGGAATCCTCGGAAAATAAAACCTAAGAAATGGGTGATCTCAGATTTTAAGTAGGGGTAATTAATTTAGCATAAACTATAAAATTTTAAGGCAATATTTTTAGTAAAAAAATCCATTTTAAATTAAACATGATCATATTATAGAAACAATTAATCAAAAATTACCATATAAACATTCAAATTCATATTCGACTAGTCAAATAATTACATGTAATAACTAATTTCATAACAAGGGAATGCATAATACCGGACATCATAACCACATATTCAAGGCCTCGTGCCAAGACTACAAATAAAAAGTTTGTCAAAGCCTTGTGCCAAAACTAAAAAAAATTTTGTCAAGCCCTTGTTCCAAAACACTAGTTTGTCTCATGATACCTACAAATGCATCGAGGAGCTATACTGGGATCCACTCGTCACTTATTAGGTTCAATACATTCCTCAATTTAAAATGTTGAAACATAACTAAAACATTCATATTATAACTATCATATGAAATGTCAATTGTTTAACCCCAAACCATGAATGGTATAAAAATAACACATCCACTATAAAAAATCATATCTTATTCAATACAATATGGATTATTTTATTATAAATAATCAACCTCAATCAAGAATAATATCTAGTAAAGGATGTTGACATAGTTGAAAATGATCAGTAAAACTCTTTGAGGGAAATATATATCTTTGGAAATCATTTAAAAGTCAATCATTTATAAAGGAAGTAATTTAAAAGAGATATTTGAATCATATTGTCCCATAAAAAATTTAATATCTTCAAAGTAATTAACATTTTAAAGAAATTATGTCCATATAAATAAATCCTTAAGATCAATTTTTAAAAATTGGACATTAACTATAAAGATTTAGAAAAATAAATCATTAAAATATTTAAATTGCTAATCTTGTAAAAGAGTACATTCCAAAAAACCAAAAAATATTTATTTTGAAAACATTTATATGAACCATTTACATTGATGATAAAGATTCCCCAGTAAATACTTACAAATAAACAATCTCGGATAATAAGGAGATTGAGAAATTAGCCCTTACCTTGTACATTCCTTTGGATGAGTGTATGTTTAACCTCCATTATAATGACCATAGTATGTTGTGAAATTATAACAGAACCATATTTATATTTATGATATCATAATTTATTCATTTATTTCCTTATTCTACCAATTTAATAATATTTTCTATTTTAAAATAAAATTTTGGCTAATAATTTATTTCATTATCTTACATGTTTAAAACTTTTATTCTTGGTCGTATCACTTATATCATGATTTAATTTCATCCAAAATATAAAAAATTATTTAGATATCATATATATTCCGAATATAAATATGTATTACATATATATATATATATGAAAAGGAAGACACCGTTTATGGAGATGGTAGGCCGTACGTACGCATAAACGATGTTTCCATTTTAATATAATATTGAAAAAAAATAAGTGAATGAGATATGTGTAAATACATATTTAAGTATATATATATATTTCCAGTAGTATTATATGTCATATGTTGCATAATTTTTAAATATATATATATAATAATCATTGAATGGTGATTGTGGAAATGAATCTCATCACGTCGTGGAGACGATAAGTCGTACGTACACACGAGCGACAATATCATTCTATTGATGGTAAAATATTATGTAATTGGATTTTATATTATATATAATTATTAATAAACATGTTATATTTATTATTTACATCAATTATACTTGTTATTATATACATCCAAATAATGAATTGTTTATTAAAAAACTACACCCCAATGTGGTGATGGTAAGCCGTACGTACGCATGTATGGTGACATTGTAAATCATAGGATGGATTGAATAATGAATATGGTTGTACCATATTTATAATAACACCCCATTATGTATAAGGTGCTGGAGTTAATATTTTGTTATGGAAACAACAAATAAAGAGGACATGGAAGAAGAAAAGAACATCGATAGAGGTGATGAAGTAATTACCTCTTCTTCGGGTTCTTCGTTTTGAATGGAACAAAAGGGCTCCTCAGGTTAACTTCATAAGAAATTAAATACTATTTGATGAATTGATAATATTTGGGAGGATATTTGAGCATAGTATGGCCAAGCCAAATGGAATTGGGTGTTTGATTTTGAGAGAAGGATATATAACCTTTTATAAAAGAGCTGAGGTCCTCTTTAAGAAATGTTGGAAATATTATTATTTTTTTAAAATCATTATCAGGTTATAATGAATCTAAATGTATTTTCATAGAGGCTCTGGTGAGAATGGGTCTAATGACTCTCAACCAGTAGGTTTTAGTCTTGTTTTGGTCAGCATATTAAATTTATCTTTTAGATTTAACTCTTAGTTAAATAGTTTGGCTTTTACAATGTCTTATATTATTTTTATATTACGTGGTTAATAAACATAAAATAAATTTCCAAAATAAACTCATGTTGGTAATTAATGAAATATATATCAATATATAATACTTTTGGTTTAAAATTAGATTATTATAAATGTTATATCATTTAATAATATTGTATTTGTTTTAAATAATCATTTATGCCAATTTTGATTCTATTTAGTATTGGGATTTTGTGAAAGTCATAATAGGTGGATTATAAAAAATCACATTAATTAAATCAACCCTAACATGACATATTAACAAATAAAATTTATTTATGGCATCAAAAGACACAATTTACATTTATTTTGTTATTTATATTATCAATGGTTTTAATCATTCGTTAATAAGGTAATTATTGTATCATCATTGTGTTATAAATAAATTTAACTATTTAATATCTAAAAATTATAAATAAAATACCATGATGTATGAAATATTTTTATATTCCTATTAAATATTCAGAGTCTAATTTATCATATATACTACGCTATATTAAAACGTGATTATTTATTAAACATTGAATTTAACAGTTTTAACTCTCAATTAAATAAAATAATAATAAATATCATTATCTTATCCATGTGGACCAAAATGATCTTATTTAATACCTAACGTTTTTTCTAGCAGAAAAACATATAAAATAGAATTAGGAGATGTGTTATAGTAATTATAATATTATTTTTACCTTTAATTGCTATATTTTCTTTTAATTGTGTTAAATAATAATTTAAACATACCTTTCACCAAAAATTGTTTTCATCCTATTGAAAAAAAATTTACATACTAATGTCAGCCATGTCTATCATATTTTTGAAATTAAATTCACATATGCAGTGATATATCATTTTATGAAAATTTTCAAATTTTCTAAGAAGGTGGATAAAAAGCGTTAAAATTTTCAGTAAAATTTTATAAATAATTTTTTTAATAAAATCATTCCAATTAATTAAATTGAAATCATATAGGTAATATGAATCTATTTTGAGTTTTAAATTAATTTAAATTATTTAAATAATTATTTAAATAAAAGTCTTTTTTGAACAATAATAGTGTTTTTATCACTATTCATCAAAAGTTGAATATTATCAGAAATATATCAAAAATTCAGCCAAAGATAATTATAAAATTAAAAATACAAAAATGAAGAATATTTTAAAAAATTAAACAGATATGAGTTTTATTAATTAATTTAAAATTAACTACCATTTTAAAAAACTAGAAAGCGGGTTTTTACGAAGTAAACACCACCAAAAGAATGACATGTGTTTATGTATAATTTCAATAAAAAATAACATCAAATGAACTAAATTATATTAACTGATAAAAATATAATCTAATTATACTTTAAAACCACTGAAATTAACAATTTATCACTATAAGTAGATTATAATAAAAATGATGTTTTAAATTAAAATTTAGTATTTTCACTATTCATCAAAATATGAATGTTATCAGAAAAGTACCAACAATTTATCCAAACACTTTTTTGTGTACCGCTTCTAAAGAAGGATTAAATTTCATTAAATTGAATATACAAAAGTGTAAAATATTGGTTAAGGGTTCACCATTAAAAGGCTGTAATATTGCATTTTCTTGAAAAATATATCTATTGTCTAAAAAAAGTATTTTTTTTATATTATGTCTAAAAAACACACAATATTGATAAGAAAATTATATGAAGTATATAAAATTCAAAATTCAATTAATAAAATTCATTAGTACATTTTGAATAGCTCATTGAATTATTTTAAAGAGATAACATACTATGAAATCTTGGTGTGTTTTATTCTCTCCTCCTTCATTAAATTGTGTCCTCTGAATTTGAAATTGTTCATCCAAAATCTAATATTTACGATAGAATAACCTTTCTAGAAAAACAACATCAGAAATCATATTAGTAAAATTTATTCTTAATAATATGGAAATGGAAAAGAAAAATTCACCAAAAAATTAGTATTTCGAATGGGAGAAAAATTTTAGACATTTGAGACACATAATTGGAGGAAAATGATACATATTTATTGGGAGTGATTGAGGTCATCAATCAAAAAAAACCATTAAAAATAAAATTTAGGGCCATAAAACCATAAATGTATGATGAATTAAAATATTATTGGTTTATAAAAAATTAACGTTTTAGGATAATATATTTTGGGTTTAATGATCATTTCTATAATGTTTAACAAATAATTTCTTCATATAATGTGAAAATTAATACATGAAAAGTAGAGTTCCAACCATTAAATAGTTTCTACCACAAACTCATCATTCACTCCAAAAGATAATATAACTCAAAAATAATCTATTTTTACTAATCATATAGGGTTTCCAAAAAATGAATTTATAATTCATATATAAATTTTTTTTTAAAAAAACTAAATTATAAAATTCAGGTCATTATATAGGCCAGTGGTAGATGATTCACCCTTTTCGCCCTTCGGTTATTTTTTCAAGTCTCATGGCCTCACCAGTCGTGACAGGTTGTTGCCCAACCACCGAGTTGTCTTTTTTTATAATAATCCCAAAATCATCATAAGAAATTATTTAACCTTAAAAATAGTATCCAATGTCAAACTTAATCCATTACAACCTTTAAGATTATCTGCAATAATTATGTTTGAACTCACAATACAAAATATCTATTGAAGTTCACATAATATACATGTGAATACATTGATCATATATTCTCTTAAAATTTGTTATTAAAATAAATTACAAGAATACCATATTTGAAAAGGTATGAACTTCCTTATTCCTTTTGTAAAACATAGAATACTGAATATACTCCTTAAATACCAAAATGTTGTAATCTCCAACAATTATGTAATAAACGAACTATTAATTAGTTCCAAGGTAGTCAATGATAGAAATATAATTTATCCATGTCAATAATTTTTTATTCTTAAATCAATACCTCAGTATCAAGACTATATTATGGTTTATAATTACTTAATCCTTGTATTTTCCAAAATTTTTAACTTTCAATTGAGTATCATTTCATGGTAAAAAACAGTCTCAAATCCTTAATGAAATAGTACATAATTACAATCTTTATATAATATATAATTATTATATCTAGTACATCATTGATACAACACTCAAATGAAATAATTGTTTGTTAACAACAAAATTAAAACTAATCATTACTCATCGTGTATGGTAGTATCATAACATGATTATTATCCAATAGCATCCATTTCGGTATACTCTAATGATTGGGACATTGATTCTCATAGTGTCAAAAGTCATTGAAGATGAAGAATTGTAATTTTGAAACCATTTTCTTACCCTCACAGTCATGAACTTGGTGTCATTTTTCTCCACACATATAACAAACTCCAATTACCTTCAAGAATTTACCATGGTAATTCATTCCACAGTTATCACATATGGGAAAATCCTTCTTTCCCTTCTTCCCTTTATACATCTATCTATCTACAATCCTTTTCTTCTATGTCATACCTTCAAATCCATAAGACATAAAAAATTATGTACTTATCTTATTAACACATGATACAATTTCTTCGTATGATGAGAATACATGGGAGACTATGTCCCTTCTAAATTTTGGATTAAGATCATGAAAGATATGATCCTTTTTAATATTTCGATCACTTATTTTTCTAGAGTTATAATTCTTTATAATAGGAAGAATTTATAAACAATTACATACACTAGGATAGTTTATGAATCACAATTCATAAATCCAAACATGTAAAATACATAACATAAATTGAGAAATTTATTCATATAATCCATAATCATTAAAAAATTGTTTTCCTTGAAAATGAATTTACTCATAAATCATTCATAATGGGTTTAAAAGAAATTATGAATTATCCTAAGCATATCACCTTGGATTTTCATATCCAATAGTGCAGAAAGGTCCATTTTAGTGTACCAGGATACCCCAGGTCAAGCCCAAAAATCATTGTCATTGTTTTAAATCATAGGTACATCTGTGCCAGAGCCGCCTCTACCATCTCATTTCTTGACATGGATATATTTCTTGGAAAATTCACAAAATATCTACATTAACAGTATTCTAGGAAGTTATTCAATATTAACCATCAAATTATATCATTGGGTATGGTTTCAAAATCAGAGTTTTTCTGAATCTATTTCCAATGTTTTTGCTAAACATCCTCTGATACCAACTGTAACTCCCTAACCCTAGTTACCTGGATCCGGTGCATTATTTTTATACATTGGAATGATTACAAGGAATCATGTCCTCAAGGGCCGATCAGTTTAGTAGTATCAGAAAATATATTACATACATTAATGTTACATTACACTTTCGAACATACAACACAAAAATAAAAAAATCCTTTGAGAATGGAATTATTACCTTATCATAACCCAGCATAATAATTAAAATACACTTTTTCAAATCTTGGGAAAATAAAACATAAGATATGGTAGAGCTCAAATTCTCATTAAGGGTAAATAATTTAGTAAAAACAATAAACTTTTAAGGAATTATTTGTAATAGAAACGGAATCCTTTTAAAAATAATAATTAACGTTATATGGAAATAATAAGTCAGACATTGCCATATAAACATGCTGATGGATACTCTAATAGTAAATTAATCACGTGTAATAACTAATTTCATGTTGATGGAATGCATAATGTCAAACATTATAACCCCATAATCAAGGCCCCGTGATATTTCTACAATTAATTTTTTTTTCAAGGCCTTATTCCACAACACAATTGTGTCTCATGAGAAATGCTGATTCATCGAGAAGATATTGTAGGCTCCACCAGTCACTTACTAAGTCCTATTCATTTCTCTTATGAAAATTGTGAAACATAATATAGACATTCATATTAAAACTAGCATAAGAAATGTCAATACTTTAACAATAAACAATGATTGATATAGAAATAGCACATCCATATACAAACATATGATAACTCGTTCAATATAATAAAAAATATTATATTAAAATAAATCAACCTCAATCAAGAATAATATCTTGTAAAGTATGTTGATATAGTTGAAAATGATCTGTAAAACTCTTTGAGAGATATAAACCTTTTTGTGAAATCATTTTAAATTCATGTATTTATGAAGGAAGTTATTTAAAATAGAATTTTCAGTCACAGTTTTCCAAACCACTTTGAAACTATTGAATGTAATTATCATTTTAAAACAATCATGTCTATATAAATAAATCCTGAAAGTCATTTTTAAAACATGGACATTGACTAAAAATATATAGATGTATAAATCATTAAAACATTTAAAATTCTAATATTTCTATAGAGTATCATAAAAAACCATAAAATATTCATTTTGAAAATATATTTATGAATCTAGGGCATGGATGATAAAAATTTCCCAGTAAATACATACGCATAAACAATCTCGGATAACAATGAGATTGAGGAATTAACATTTACCGTGAATGTTCCCTTGGTAGAGGGTACTTTAGCATTCTGTATATTGACCATAGTATGTTTTTAAATTCTAAAAGAACCATATTCAAATTTATGATATCATAAATTATTCATTAATGTCATAATACTAACCATTTTATAATAATGTCTATGTTAAAATAATATTTTGGTTTATAAACTCTTTCTCTATCGTACATGTTTTTACATGTTATTCTTGATCGTATCACTTATATCATAATTTAATTTCTTCCCAAATAAAAAAAATTATTCATGTATCATATATATTCCTAATAGAAATATGAATAAAATATATATTAATGAAATGAAAAACACCATTTATGGAGACAGTATATCCTACGTAGGTATAAAAAATGTTTACATTTTTGTATCACATTAAAAGGTAGTAAGTGAATGAGATATATATAATCCTATATATATACATATATATGTATATATATTCTAAGTATCATTATATTCCATATATTACATACTTATTTGTATTATAAATATTTTAATAATAATCGTTGAATGGTGAACATACAAATGAATCTCATCGTCTCGTGGAGACGGTAAGTCGTACATACTTACGAGCTTCAATATCAATCCATTGATGGTGAAATAATATGTAATTGGATTGTATATTATATATAAATAATCATTAACATGTTATATATATATTATTTATATCAATTATACTCATTATTTTACCCATCAAATCAATGATATGTAGAATAAAAAACTACACCAAAACCTATAGATAGTAATCCGTATGTACGCACGTATGGTGACTTTTTCATTCCTATGATTGATTTAAAAATGAATATGGTTGTAAAACTGTTATCATAACATCACAGTATTTAAAAGATACTAGAGTTATTATTTTGGTATGCAAAGAACAAATAAAGCGGAAGTGGAAAAAGAAAAGAACATTGAAAGATGTGGTGAAGTAATTACCTCTTTTTCAGGATCATCATTTTTATTTGATCAAAAGGGATCATAAGGTTGGATTCTGATAAAATTAAGCACTCTAGGTTGGATTGAGGGTACATTGGAGGATATTTGAGCATGGGATGGCCATGCCAAATGTCTTTGGAGGTGTGTTTTTTAGAGAAGGGTATGTGCACTATTATTAGGGAGATGAGGGTCACTTTATGAAATGCTTGAAATATAATTTTATTATAAAATAAGTTTTGTTTTATAATGTCTCGAAATGTATTTATTTAGAGGATATGTTGGGAATGTTTCTAAAACCTCTATAAAATAGGTTTTATACATGTTTACGTCACCATATTAACATATTCTTTTAGATTTAACTCATTCTTAATGAGTTTTACTTTTACAATGTCTTTTTATATTTTAATATTACATGGTTAATAAACATATTATAAAATTCCAAGAGAACATCAAGTGATTCATTAATGACATAAATATCATTATATAAGTCTTTTGGCTAATCTTTACATCTTAGAGATATTATATCATTTAATAATATAGTATTTGTTCTAAAAAATCATTACGTACAATTTTGACACTATATTGTAATTGGTTTTTTTGAAAATCATAAAAGTCTGATTACATCACAAAAATATAGTAAATCAACCCTAACATGTCATAATAACATATAAAATTAGCGTATGGCATCAAAAATTTCAATTTACACATATTTTGAAATTTATAATATCAATCATTTTAATCTTTTATTAATAATGTAATTATTGCAACATCATTGGGTCAGAAATAAATTTAATTATATAATGTCCAAAATTTATAAATAAAATTACATGATGTTTGAAATATTGGTATATTTATTTTGAATATTTATAGTCGAATTTATCTTATGTATAACCTTATTTTAAAAAGGTATTAGTTATTAATCCTTGAATTATACACTTTTAACTCTTCTTTAAATAAAAAAATAATAAATGTCATAATCTAATCCATGTTGGCCAAAATGATCATATTTTATTCCTAAAGATGATTGGGGGTGAAAAAACCTATCCAATAGAATTAAGATATGTGTTTGGGTAATTATAATTTAATTTTTACCTGTAATTAAACTATTTACTTTTAACTGAGGAAAATAAAAATCAAATGTTACACTTCACAAAAAATTATTTTAACCGATTGAACAAAATTTAACTTAATTATTTCAACCATTTCTCTTGGATTTTTTAAATTGAATTCACATAAGCGGTAAAATTACCATTCAAGAAAATTTTCAAATGTGCCTAAATGATGGGTAAAATGCATTAAAATATTAAATAAAATTTTATACATCTAATTTTATTATAAAATGTCTTAAATGATTTATATTGAACTAATATAGGTATTATTTATCGATTTTGTCTTTAAATGAAATTTTAAAAAAAAAATAATTTAAAAAAATGACGGTTTAATAAAATAACACAATGTTTTTCACCATTCATCAAAATTTGAATGTTTTCTGAAAAAATACTAAAAAATCACCATAATAGAATGAAAATATTCAGAAAAAAAATTATTTCTATTTTACCAAATTTAAAACATATGATTTGTATTAATTAATTTTAAATTAACTCCCATTGTCAAAACAAGAAAGTGGGTTTTTAAAAAGTAAAAAATATCAGAACATTGACATGTGTTTATGAACAATTTAAATGTGAAATTACATCTAATGAATTATGTTATATAAAATTTTAAAAATATAATCTAATTATAATTTAAAACTGCAGAAATTTATATTTTAAAACAATAAATTCTTTCGATTAATAAACTTGTTTTCAATTAAAATTTATTATTTTTCAATTTAAATAAAATTATAAAAGTTATCAGAAAAGTACCAAAAATCTATCCAAAGTAAATATTTTTGCCCCACTTCTAAAAAATAAATTAATTTCATTAAATAGAATATATAAAAGTGTCAGATATTATATTTATAAAGGGGTTTCCTTTAAAAGGTGGTAAAAATGGATTTCTTTTTGAAATATACATCATTATTATCAAAAAAATGAATTTGTTATTATATTTTTTTATAAGAAACACATAATGTGGATTATAGAATTATATGAAGTATATAAATTTCAAAATGTAGTTACTACTATTCATAACTTCCTTTTGAATGACTAGTTTGGTATGTCGTGGTGCACTCGAACTCAGAGTTGCGTGTAGCGTAAGCTATTGAATTACATTAAAGTGATAACGTACTTTGAAATCTTTGGGTGTTAAATTTCATCATATAATACAATGATAAAATAAAATATGTATGTGACAAATTTGTTAGGTACTTTCTTTGGATAATCATTGAATTTTTAATAAATATCACTCATTCATTTTGTAAATTATTATCCAACATTAATTGAACCTAAATAATAAAAATGATATTTATAAACTAATTTTATAGACACTGTTGATGGAATTGATTTCTGAATATATATAGTTTGTGATGTATCCTCTTTTTTCTTTAAATTCTATATCCGCTTTCTTACCTCTTTCATCTTTTAATTATTCAATGTTATTTTAGAATACTCCTTGATGAAACTGATAGAGATATGAAATGAAATTTCCATTTGATACATCCATATTACTTATTTAAATTCGAAAATGAACTTCATATATATATGATAAAAATAATTAGGGCAATACTATTGATCTAACTATATGTGTAACCAATGATCTGATACAAATTTAAGTGCTTAGTAGATCATTCATGTACAATCAGAGGGGTGAATCAGTGTACCCTACATTTTATGAATTTATATTTATTTTCTCTTAACCCCTTATATTTTGATCCTATGAACTTGTTAGATTTAATGGGTCATCCATATTTTAAAACAAATTTATATGACATGGAATATATATTGTAAATGAAGAAAAATACACAATATTTTTACAAGGTTAGTCACCTATGCAGGTGACTATATCCTTGTTCAGTTTAAACCTATCTAAGAGAAAGATTGGACATAAGAAATAAATCATTAATTACAAGTAGGTTGGTTAGGTGTCACCCTAAAAAAATGATGGGTAGGTATTAACAGATTTCCAGACTATACTATAATTCCCTAAGGGTTATTTATATCTGTATCTCACTAGTTTTTACAAACCTAACACTAATACAATGAATAATATCACAAGAACTTCAAGATTCCACTACAATATAAAACCAAACATTTTGTATGAGCCATTAAAATAAACTGATTTTGCACTTTCTAATTTCCACTAAAACTCAATTAGTTCAACTAAAAATAATCAATTAAAATACAATCAATTTTATTCAGTACACTCTCTTGAATTAGTGAAGGTGATCACTTCTACTTCAACTTACTGCAGTATCAAAATGAACATCTAAAGACTCATCAATACTCTACATGTTGACTTATAATATAATCCTCAAACATAAATATCATTATATCATTATTCACTTATTATTTAATGTATATTTCATGTTCCTCATGAATATAAAAATTCAATGCGTGGCCATTTATTTTTTTCATTAATTATTTCAGCTGCATGAGAATAAACATTGTTCGTATACATCTCTTGATTGAAGTGTTTCTGTCCATATGAACAAACATAGTTATTTTAAATATTATAACATCTCAATAGTATTTCACTATATGGGAATTTCATCTTCATGCATTCATACATCATGCATTCATACATCATTCATATCATTCTCTATTAAATGACATCAATAATTTTCCATTGTTTAATATGTACCATATATCTCATACACATATTGTATACTATTTGTTACTCAATGAATGTGTATGAATATATCGTGAAGATCATAATAACATATAAGATGAGTATTACGTATTTTCACATTCAAAAACACTTCAATCAATTATCCTTAAAACACACCACCATATGTATAAACAAAATATACATGCATAACCTCTTTAAAATCCACGTGCATTTATACAATGCATCACACTTCTTTATTCACATAATATATGTGTTCTTCTATAATGGATTGCACAAAAAATATGTCAGTCTAGTATATAGTGTTTCTATATTCTTCGCACATGTGAATACTACCACTGTCAGTGCCTTCATGTGAGTATATGAAATCATAGGTTATCTGTGTCCTTCGTATAATTGTATATTTAATATTATTCATTTTAAATTATTCATTATGTAACAAAAAGCAATGTCTTCTACAAATTCACACAAAATATTATGTGATGTCTTGGTATAATTCATGAAATATTAATGAGATGCATACTATGATTTACAGTTTTCATTGTGAATGAGATATTCATTAAACATTTTAAAACATAGTTTATGTTTTCATTTGTTCATGGTCCCTCAAAATATATGTGAAAACTAGATAATCACATGTATTTGAATGAAGATTTACAATTGGTTTCATAAAACGATGTTCTACATTAAAAAAGTCAGTGTTAAAATCATAGATCAACTACCCCCATTAAATCCATTGTGAAAGATAAATCTCCTCAAAACATTCTCTTAATGAATAACTTGTTTTGAGATCATTAGTTTCGCCCTCATGCTCCCAAAGATTCTGTCAGATAAGAGATAGACTTCTATAGTAAATGATCATAGCCTTAAGTATTTATTGGCAATGTTCATCACATCATAACTTTCCTAAATCATAGATACCACTCATTTCATCAATTCATTCATTCACTTCCTCCATTGCAAGATATCACTATAATCAGATAATCTCATAATTTCTACACAATAAAAATCCTTTGTTAGAACATTTTTTATCCATGAAAATGATTCAAAATTTAATATCAATGATATTATAATTTTGATAACACTCAAAATATTATTGGAATCTATGGTATGATCTTATGATGACACTTAAATAGACCACCTCCAAAGAGAATAACTCCCCAACGAATCGATTTAGAAGGTATGTTTGGATGGTCTTGATGAATAAGAGAATGTCATTGAGTTTCTCGAATGGATTATAAAAATTTATTGAGAGATCAAATGGTTTTAGTTCATTTTGATCTATAGTATATAAATTCTACTTCAAAATAGATCATCTTTTGTGTACTCGTTTATAATACATGTAAGGTTATCAGTGGATCAAAAATATGTTACCAATCATATATGTCACATTAGAACCTACCCATTCTACCTTTTACCTCCACAATATTTCTATCCCACATAGTGGTGTATATGCCCCTCCAAATAAAACTTAATTTAGTCACTATCTACAAACCCGTACCACCTCACTGGTGGACTACGTTATCGACTTCCAACCTATGTAGTGGACGCAGTCATCCTAGGATGGCTTGTAATGATTGGTTAATTTTTTCTGAATAAAATACATTAAAAATATTGTCCATATTATTTTTAAATCCAAAAACCATCCTACAAAAGAATACACAAAAATTAGTTGTTGTTTTTAAAAATTCAATAATAAACTATAAACCATCCTAAAAAAATACTTTACATTGATTTATTATTCTTCATTAAATCATTTTTTTAAATAATGTGCATCCATATATTCAAAATTAATGGAACATAAGACCGACTCCACATTAACCACAATAAATTTTTTATTTTTTTAAATAATCCTGTAAAAATAAAAAACCTTGAAAAACCTGAATGATTATAAAAAACAACTCAACGGTAGAACACCATCCTTTAATTAATGTCACATTGAATTTTTTTCAAAAAACTCTATTGACAATAACTACAACACAAATGTTACATTCCATAAAACATTGTTCTTCAAATGGTATTCCCATAACATATAATTTAAAATGATTATTAATTATTGTAACTTTATGATCATCCATAAATTTAAAAACTCATCATAACTATAGAATTCAAATATTTAGAAACCTTAATCATTCAACATTCTTCGTAATCCATAAACAACACTTTTCTATCTTATTATTTTATAATTCTTTCCTATAGTAAAAATTCATAATCATATATAATATTGATCAATATCATTAAAAAAATATAATACATACGTTTTATATATCATTTTTAGTTTCATCATATTCAAATATAATGGGATTAGTGATCACTAAACATTTATCTCCATGGTCATGCTGATCACATTTTTAAGCTTCCCCTACGAGGGAATTAACTTTTATAATAACCATACCCCCCACATTAAAAAAATATTTTTTTACCATGGAAAAAACATTATTCCCATCATTGATGTAAACCACAAAAAAATTTCCTTTTTATTTTATTGATCTATGTCCCCCTTTACCACATAAAAAACATTGTCCTATTCATTGAAACATTTTTCATGGTTCTTTCTTCCATGTTCATGATGCTTATGACATTGAATCTTTTTTACCATGATGATATTTATCACAAAAAATTTCATGTAACCCAAATGTTCTCTTATTTGGTGTGTTAGTAAACACAGTTAGGTTCAGGTAGTTAATAATAAGTTTCCTTAAATATTTAAGAATAACCACAATAATTTACACTATATTTCGTATTTCATTAGGTTTCTAATTCAGACAACCACAAAATTTTCATTCACAACTATTTTTAATTTTGTTTCTACAGGTTCCATCAGTTTAATAAATATAAAATGGTTCATGTGAGTATATCAAATAAAATCATATTAAACCATATAATTAGGAAGATAAACACTAATATATTTTCAACTATTTCATAATCTGTTAAAATTATTTGATTTGTCCACAACAGAAAAATTATCCATAACATATTGTCCTTTATTTGTATAATGTACTTTTATATTATTCTTATATAATATAATATCCTCAAAAGTTATCTAAAACCATCCTCGGACACAAATATTAAGGAGCCGACCTTAAAAGAATACAAAATCATGAAATTTAAATAAATAACTAATTTTATTACATTCTTGATGTCATTTATAGAAATATAGTTATATGGAATTAAGTTATAACTATTATATAGAAATACCATGTATTAAAAAATGTCCACTTCAATCGAGTGTCCATTTTATACAATACGAGACATTAAAATGAAACTTGTTTTCTATTAATGTCCAATTATCATGATCTTCAACTAGACATCATAATTGTTCCAAATCATCCTTAAAAAATATTAATAACATTTGAAAATGTCGTATGACAATAAAATTATGAGTACAAGACATATAAAAAGAAGAAAATAAACTCTTTGCACTATTTAAATGCATTGGGATTATATAATTTAATTTTCCAATAACATGATAATAATTGAGCTAATATAAAAATTTACATACAAATAAAATTAGGTTTACATCCCAAAATTTTTCAAAAAATATTTTATAAGAAAATATAATTTCAAAATCATAATCATGAGGGTTTCATCGAAAATTTATTATCTCACAAAAAATTCTAAAAAACATTTGTTTATCATTAAAGGGAATAATCATTACTTCAATTATAATTTCATTATATTACTGGGGAAAATTAAATTATTTATTAAAATATTCATTAAAAAAGAATAAAATATTCATATAGGTTCCATGATATATCATATTAAAATAACTCTTATAAGAACCCATACATGAACATATACAAATGGAACAACCTACTTGGTTAATTCAAAAATAATTCCCTAGAGAATATAATCATTACACAATTCATTATAACACTGTATCAGAATCACATGTAATAAAAAATAATGTTAAATGACTACAACATAAATAAAACCCAGAGAATATTTAATTTACATAAAAAATATTAAGAAAATATTCAGTTTTCATATATGCAGAATAACTTTTGATCTCTAAAAAAATAAGGATAAAAATAATATTCCATTGAAAAATATTTAAACAAATGTTCCTACAATAATAAAAAATGGGATATTGTTTTGAAAAAACATTACAACTGGTATAATATGATTCTTAATGAATAATGGTATTGAAAGTTGTTGATTGCACACATTCTGTATATGATTGAAAAATTTTCCTTTAACAATTTGGTAAAAATTTAAAAATTATACCATTAAGAACATTTTTAAAAGTATTATTGTTAAAAATTAATAAATAAATTCAAACATGGCATAAAATGAATATTAACAAATATCTCATAATATTAATAAATTAATTATATTTTTCAAGCAAATGGATATGGTGGGAAAATATAATTAAAAAGTTAAAACTTTTAAAATATGGTTTGGAATAAAAATATCTTACGACTTGATAAATTTTGAACCAATGAAAAATTGAAGGAATAACATTAAATGGGTTAATAAGTACATTAATTTTTATAAAATAACAATAAAATACATCTCTAAGGAAGCTTATAAACCAAACAAAAGGAAATTGTTTTGTGAAAATAACTTATGTCCCAAAGAATGGGAATTATGACTAGAAATCCTTTACCTGAGTCTGTATTATCACATACATTCTTTATCTTCCTGAATAATAAATTTATGTTAATTATTTAATTTCTTATTAAATTTTTTAATGTTTAATGTTTTTAAATATTTCATTTAGTTTACTTTTTTCGATGTCATATATAATCTCATAATTGATTAAGTTTACTTTAGATTTGTTGAGGTTGTTTGGTTCATAACTCAAAAAATGAATTCGGTATGTTGACTAAGGTAATAAAGACCATAATAATATCATTTAATGAATCTTAATAATGTTATAATTATCATTTTTATACATTAATTAAACTTTTATAACCATCCACTTAAGGTGGATATAAATAATTCAATATGTTATATCATGGAGATGGTAGACCGTATGTACGCATGAATAACATTTCAATTTCTCAAAGAATGTTAGAGAAATAATTTAAGTATCAGTTTGTATTCAAAAAATTATTATATTATAAATATAATATTATTTTTTTAAATACATATATATATATATATATAATCTACGTGATATTAAGATGAAATAAATTCAAATCACTTTATGGGGATGGTAATCCAAAAGTATGCATAAAAGACATTATGATTTTAAAATATATGATAATCATGAAAATTGATGATAAATTTTATTTAAAGATTTATAATTATATCATTAATATTATCCATATACATTAAATTGGTAAATATATCTATATGTGAGAGGCATTGATGGAAAATGAATTATACCAGCTCATTAGGCAGCAATCCGTTAAAATGCATAAATGATGGTTTAGTTTCCCATTTGATGGATTAAGAGATGAATAAATATTATTGCATAAAAATAATAACATCAAGGTATATTGTATATAATAATGTTATTACATTAGATTTATATGGATTGAATTTATGTAGGTATATTAATAAATAAAAATAAAACACTTGATTATGAACTATACCTCATCTTTGGATATTGTCCTTATGTTTATACATTAAACCACCAAAGGTTGTTATGATGATAAAAAAGAAACTCTAGGCCATGAGTATGTACGTTAGGATGTTACTTCTTTATATCATTAATGGGATTATATGACCTTGATTTGTAGATAAGAAATGACAGGGTTTCTCCTTTTATAACTAAGGTAGAGGACACACATGGATGTTTTCAAAATATTAAAATATATTAATGTCATACTCAGGAAAAAAGGCTAAAAAATGAGTCATCTTTGAATATTATATTTTATAATGATTAAATAGGACATAAAATATTATTTTTTATAGAATTTGGGGTCATTATAATCTATATGAATTTAGTTTAAACCATTTTAACATGTTTTAACTCTCATCGCGGGAAATTAATTGTTACCAATGTTACTATTCATAGTGACAAAAAATGAATGTGGAATCATTAAAAAATCACATGATGATTAAAAAGTATATAATTTTTCTTATAAAATTAAATTTCTATAAGTGGTAAAAATTATATTTAAAATAAACCAAAAAAACATTATGAGAAGTATTTTTCCTGAAAAAAGTATTTTTAAGTAAAAAATATTTTTATACCAAAATTATGAATAGTTTATAATTTTTTCACATTAATTTGATTATTTTCAATGAAAAATAACTAATTAAATTTTATAAACAATTTAAACAATGGAAATTTTTAAATACATGAATGAAAATTACGATTTTCTATATAATATTTATATTTTCACTATAAACAGAAAAATTAATATTTTTAGAAAAATCCAAAAAAAAATCACCTTAAAATAATACTTTTATAACGATTTCAAAAATATTTTCCATTTCTTAAATTAAAATTTTAAAAATTTATAGAAATTTATTATAAAATATGTGCCCAAATATCTATAAATCCAATTTTGAAGAAAATGTATTTTTAATGAATTAAATTGATTATTATCATTATTGTCCTAATAAAACTAGTTAAATTACTGTTATTTAATTAAATTTAATAAATAATCTAAATAATTTATTGTAATAATTTAAAATAGTGATTAATTTAATCTATTATGATAAAAAATACATCGTTCATATAAAAATAGATTTATTGAAAATATCGTTTTTACCTTCCAAATATTTTATCCTCATTTCCAAAAAACAATTATTTAAATGTACCTGAAAAATATATATATTAAATATATATATTTATACAATATCTATCTTTCCAATGACCATATATATAATATTCATATTAAAATCCAATATAT
This sequence comes from Viscum album, assembly GCA_963277665.1. NCBI lineage: Eukaryota > Viridiplantae > Streptophyta > Magnoliopsida > Santalales > Viscaceae > Viscum > Viscum album. The sequence goes on from OY728137.1 coordinate 1,669,227,469, forward strand.
ACTTATATCCTTACATTATTCACAAAAATTTATTCATTTACTTCTCTATCATTATATATATTGTGTTCTTAATTATTTCCTTGTCTCCACATTTGTATATTGGTTCACAATATTCATTTACCACAATGATGAAAAATATTTTATGTTAGTGGTATTTTTATATATATGTTATTTTACTCCACTAATACTTTTATTCATGTAGTTCCATATTTCAACTTCATAATGTACTATTGTTTATCTTTCTTCGTAATATCTTATTTCAATTAAATTATGATGGTTAAATTTATTTTAATTCAATATTAATAGATATTTATCGAAAATAATATTCATTTAAAGGATTCATTCTCATGAAATTTTTTCGGTGTTACATAAAATATTTTTTCAATTTTTTAGTTATTTCTAAATTTGATTGATTTTATATTTTTAGAAAAAAACCCTAAAAGGTTTTTAAATATATCTTACTATTTTCTTTCCATTTTTATATTTTTTCATATATAGATGATTTTTCTATGTATTTTCTTATTTTATATATTATATTCGTACATTATTTTTAGAATTCCTTTTTATCTTTAATAGAATATTATATTTATAACCTTAGATAAAGAAAGAATTTTCGTTATTTATCTCAATGCTCTGTAAAAACTACAAAATTTTATTATTATAAATTAAATAAATTTATTATTACCCTCTGAATTAATTTTATTCTTTTTGAATATTTTTTTACAATCCATCCATTTAAAAATTTATATTTTTTATTTCTTTTATTGGGTTTTTTATAAATATATACTACATAAAAATAATATTATTATTCATTATTCAAGTCCCATTATATGTGAGGTATGGTGAAAATGAAATATCTATCAAAGAAGTGTTCCATTACTATATTGGTCTTTCATTTTTCATTAAATATGGAAAAAATTAATAATTTTTACAATTTCTCTCTTTTATGATTATTTTAACATTCTTTATTTTTAATTTATTGTATTCACCTATATAGAAATAAATTAGAGTGAATAATGGAATTATTGAAGTTTTCATATACTGTTTATTTTATATAGTATAAATAACTTAAACATTATATCATGATAAAATCATATTTATCTGGATATCTAATTTATTTCCATAGATATTCAATCCATTTAAATGTGTTAATCATTATCGGATTTATGATTTATTTATGATGGTTTTTATATTCATATAGAGAACATACGCAGGACTTATTATGAATACTAGTGGGCCCAATATTATACATCACCTAATCAATTCAGTAATTCATTCATATCATTACATAATATGTATTGGAATAAAACCTCTAATATTATGTTATATTTTATTTCTAGTGAGCCTCAATATATGATTATCATGAAAGTAAATATGTTTGAGCCACATTACTATTTCATGAGAAAAGGTATTCCAGAAAAAAAAAGTGGTAAGAGTCTTACCCAGGAGGCGTATCCACCCACAGAATGCTCTGATAGGTACCTGACATACTTTCAAGATTGTCGTCTTATGAAATTTATAACAATATCTATTATTATTTCATCATGTTTATATTTATTACTTATTATGATTTTATAACCTTACCCCCTAAATAATTCATTTTTTCCATGATCATGTATATTACTTGTTTATAATCTTTTGGTAATTCTACCATCTCTCATCCAAAATGTTTTATCAATTACATAGAATTGGAGCATAACTGTATTACCCTCAGTTTCTGGTATGTAACCTTTACATGATGCTATTCATGGTTTTAATGTTAATGGTGATGAATAGAAGAGTTGGGAGAACATTGAATGAGGTATTGAGGCAAAGGGGAACTCGCATGGGATGTGCAGTGTTTGTCTAAACCAAGTAGCCAAACCATGCTCAGTGGGTCTTGGAGGAAATGGATTCCATATGGTCAGTGCACAATTTTTCTAACCGTGCGGCCAAACCGGGCAAGAAGGGCAGTCGAGGTAGTGGCTAACGCACGTATAGTGCACGGTTTGGAAAACCGTGCGAACAAACCAATCTGGCACATAGATGAGATCCTTAAATTGTGGAACTCAAGCGTTTTCACCTATAAATTCTTCATTTAAGCTCCTATGCAGCCCTAACTCAGTATTTTTCTTCTCCTAAGGTCAAGGAAGGTTCTCCCATTATTCTTGAAGGTGATCTGAAGGATTCTCTTGGAAAATCGAAGATGGATTCTCGAGGTATGTGATCATTCTTGTTCGGTTTCATTGATCTACTTAGATCTACATCTCCTCTTCTTTCAGTTTCTTAGTTCTTCATCTGTTATGGGTAGATCTATGTGTGTGGATGCAAAATTTGCCGATTTTTGTCATTTTTGTGTTAGGAGAAGACATCTACGGAGGATCCTTGGTGAATTGGATTGATTTTCTAGATCATTCTTCGACCATTGTGGTTTTTGTCAAAACAAATTGAGGTAGGTGGTTTCACTCTCAAATCCACATGTTAGAATTGATTGGATTACTTTCAGTTTGGGTATTTTGAATGGATATTATTGAAAAAATCATGTAATAAATCTTATTTAGTGATGAGTTCTAGTTTTAGAAAAATTGCGAGATCATGGTGAATTTTTGTGCAATGTGATTTGGATTATTCAATTTAAAATGATGATTTTAAGTTATTGATTTGATGGAATTGTTATAAGTTTGATGAAAAATTTGTTTTCAATAAAAAGGGTGTTTTATTGAATGGGTTTGGTATTGAAATGAGTCTAATGGATTTGGTCTTCAAAAAAGGGACTTTTATTAATATGATTAGGAATTGAAATTTTTATGCATTCAAATGGTTTGAATTTGTTGAACACACTTGGTTTTTGACATGATGTTTGTTTGTATGCAAGGGAATGTGGGATAGATAATGGTTAGGATTCTCCAACATCAGTGTTGCAATGGATAAGGGTTAGGTCTCTCCCCCATCAAACATTCATATTGCATTTGGGACGGATAAGGGTTATGGGTCTCCCCCATCAATGATGGGATGGATAAGGTTTAGGGATCTCCCCCATCAAAAATTTATGTACATTTGCAACGGATAAGGGTAAGAAGTCTCCCCCATTATGGTTGGCATGGTTAAGAGTTAGGGATTATCCCCTCTTCCATGTAGCATGCATGGTTGGTTTCATGGGTTTGTGGAAATGGATGGGTATTCCAGAAAAAAGAATATTGTGAAATGGTTCTAAAGCTTCTATGGTTATTTTTCTCGAAAAATAACTTGCTGGAAAATTGGTTTCAATTTCTCTGGGAATGCCTTTGTTTATGAATAGTTTTGGAATCTTGTTTACATCAATTTATAAACTACTTTTGATAAAATATTTTATATAAACTTTTTTATATAAATGTTGCTAACTCTTCTATCATAGTGACGTGACTAGGGAATTCATTGGGGAAAACCTATTGAGTTTTGGTACTCACCCCTGCTTTGGCACATTTTTGTCATTTCAGAAGTCATATTATTGGACATAGATAATGGTAAAAAATCTTAATGTTAGCGACTTGTGGTGATGCTTGGGAGATGTTGTGGAGCATGGAGCTTGTGGACCATGGAGTTGTAGTGTATTGTGAGATTCTTGAGTTGTTCTTCCACTGTGTACTTGGATTCTTAGTTTGTTCTTCCACTATTATGTATTTAATGTGGTTTGACATAAATGAAGTTGTTTATTGGTATTTCATTCCATTATGCATCATATAGTGAATGTTTGGTTATGGGTAGTTTATGGGTTTATTTCCTAAAAGGTAAATCATCCTCCAATTATACTTGAAACCCTTCGGCATTTATTTCCTGCCTTTGGTGCCATGTGGATGTCGCTTATAGCCTAGTAATGACTCATGTTACTCTATAGACAATGACAATTGGCGGGTCATTACAAATGGTATCAGCATTTTTAGTTCTTGCTTATCAAGTACTCATCAATGTTCTTAGTCTTGGAGTTGAAATTATTTCTTGTATATTCCATGGGTCAAAATATTAGATAGGAGTAAGATTGTCGGAACATTAAATGTACAACATAAAAGGACGTAGGTAACCCATTTATGCTAAAATTCAATTTACCAGAGTGTTGGGTACATAAGTGTTTTGGATACACTTCTAGATTTTGGGAAATCACTTTTTCATGGGTTTAGAAAATGAGATGAGCATGAAATGAATTATAGGTGAATGACTTCACACTAAGAATGAATATCTCATTATGAGTAATGAGTATTTTTTTTGCAAGGTGAGATTTTTAAAAAAAATGAAGAAATTGTTTTCATGTGAAAGATTATGAAAACATGGTATTTGGTGTATTTTGAAAATCGGTTGATTTTCAAAAATCCTGATGAATGTTTTAAAAAATGTTTGAACATGGGAAAATGGTTGTTTTTAGAACAATTTTTTGATATATGATGTGATAGAATTTTAATTCTAAGCAATCTGTTTCTAGAGAGTGAGATTGACAGAGTTTGTTGTTAGTTTAGAAAATGGCACCTGGTAGGCGTCGTCAGAACCAACCCGAAGAGGCTATAGAGAATGTTGTTGCACCAGAACCACGTGTGAACCATGATCTGGTTTAGAGTATCATCCATGCTTTACATGTTGGGGATACCAAAAACTGGAGGAAGGAAACAGGTCATGTGGATCATACCATCCATTTAATGAAGCAGAATCCACCAATCATTCAGGGTGATGTTGAACCCGAAAAGGTGGAGGTGTGGCTAAGTAGGATGAATCGTATCTTTGATTTCATCAAAACACCAGTAGAACTGAATGTAATGATGGTCATGTATATGATCGAGGATCTTTCACATCAGTGGTGGGGTTTATGGGTGTTGGCTAAATTTGATGAAGGCCTTACATGGGAGGATTTTGAAGAATTGGTCAACAAAACATTCTATCCTAACACATTCAAGATCCAGAAAATGATGGACTTATTTATCTTGAAGCAAGAGATCCTCTATGCCACAGAGTATGCAGCTAAGTTCATGAACGTATTCGGTTTTGCATAATAGGTTGCAGCAAGTGCATCGTTTAAGGAACTCATCTTCGAATTGGGTTTGTAGAAAGAGACTTGAGCGATGATTATGGGGCCTTGTATTACGGATTATACAGAGATGGTGAACAGAGTGACTATTGCAGAAAATTATATCTCGGGATCTATAGGAGGAGGAATGATGATACCTATGGGAAATGATGGGAACTCAACCATTGGGAATAAGAGGAAATGTATACCTATTTCCACGGTGTGAGTGATAATCAGAATCAGATGGCGGGTTCAGTGAACCTTCCTCCATGTACCCGGAGCAAATAAGGTTGTTATCAATGTGGTTTGCTTGGCCACAAAAGGCTAGATTGTACGGTGCAACCTAGAGCAAGTCACAATTGCAAGCAGATGGGGGAATCAACGGCGCTATTGTAGGAATTCACTGAGGTCGGGGGTGCGTGACACTCCTCAGGTGTCACAAGCATCATATACATCAACCTGACGTGGACAATAGAATTAGTCTAGTCAGCATAACAGAGCTAGCCATGGTGATTCATGAAATACCATGAATCCTCAACCAGGGAGATCTCAACAAGGTAACAAGGAGAACATTACAGTGATGATTCAATTGTATGGAGCTAGTCAGACGATAGTCAATGATCAGGCTAGACTACCATAGTTAGATGTATGATTCTTTTGAATTATACCCTTGTGAAACTGCTCTTGGATACTACTGCATCTCATTCCTTCATTGCTACTAGTGATGTTGAATATCTATGTTTAAAACAAGAAATTATTCTTTCTGTTTTGAAACTAAAAACTATTCTTAGTGAAAGAGAACATAAAGCCATGGTGTGTAGAGAATGTATTATAACTATTGATGGAGTTGAGTTAAAATGGGACTTCTCGATGTTGGACATGGATGTTTTTAACGTAATCCTGGGTATGGATTGGTTGAAAATGTTTAAGGCTCACATCGACTGTTATAGGAGAATGGTTAGTTTCATGAATGAGGACGACATTAACCATCTCTACAGAGGAGAAAGGATGGTAAATAAAGGTGCAAAGAGATTGTTGGAATCAATGGTGGGAATGATCTCATAGAAACTAGCAGTGTTGAATTTGGCATCAATGGAAGATATTGAGGAAAATAGTTTTCCTGCTATTGTGGATCAATATCTATATCTATTTCCCAATAACTTCTTAGGGTTACCACCTCTATGGGAAGTGGAGTTTACGATTGATCTCATTATGGGGACCTGTCCTATTTACCTTCTGTCATATAGGATAAAACCAATAGAGCTACATGAATTTAAAGTGCGGTTATAGGATTTGGAATGCATGGGTTTTATTTGACCATGTACTTCTCCATGTGAAGCACTAGTGTTGTTTGTGAAGAATTCATATGGAACTCTTCAGTTGTGTGTTGATTATCGTAAGATTATCCATGTTACGATAAATAATAGATATCTACTACCACACATTGATGATTTGTTCGATCAATTATGGGGAGATTAGTGGTTTTCAGTGATTGTAATGCGATCACGATATCACCAACTGCGAGTTTGAAAGGAGGTGATTCCAAAGAGAGCTTTCAAAAGTAGATATGGACCCGAAAAATATTTATTCATGCCTTTAGGTATAATGAATTCACCAGCGGTCTTCATGGAATTGATGAATTGGATATTTCACCGATATCTGGATTCTTTTGTTGTGGTTTTTGTGGACGATATTTTGGTCTATTCCAAGACAAGGGCTGATCATCCTGAGCACCTATAAACAGTGTTAAAAATATTTATAGATCATCATTTGTATTCCAATTTATCAAAGTGTGTTTTTGGATATAGGATGTACGTTTCCTTGGACATGTCATTTCTAAGAAAGGTATTTTTGTTGATCGTGAAAAGATAGAATCCATTATATCATGGCTACAATCAAAAGATGTGTTCGAGATACGAAGTCTTATTAGTCTAGAAAATTACTACCAATGCTTTGTGCATGATTTTTCATGACTTGCGTCACCAATGACAGCTCTAACAATAAAAATTCTCCATTCCAATGGACAGAATAATGTAGAAGTATTTCTAGGAACTGAAGGTTTGCCTTACATTAGAACTTATCTTGATCATGCATGAATCAGGACAGGGGTATATGGTGTATTGTGATGCTTCATGATCAGGGTTGGGTTTTTTTCTCATGAAAAGAGATAATGTGGTTGCTTATGGTTCAAGGCAGTTGATAGTGCATGAGGAAAATTACCAAAAACATGATTTGGAGTTGGCTGCAGTAGTCCATGCTCTGAAAACATGGACAAATTATCAATTTGGTGAGAAATTTACAATGTTTACAGATCTCAAAACCTTGAAACACATTTTCTCATAGTGGGATTTGAATATGAGGTAGAGGAGATGGATGATGAATCTCTAAATGATTGACTTTGAGTTTATATACACACTAGGAAAGGGGAATTTAGTGGCAGGTGTATTACGTAGAAAGGCATAGGCTCAGTTAGTGAAAGAAGCTTCAGATGAATGGCAGTTGATGTCAGTCATAGCCGAAAAGCATGTGGAATGTGAAGATCGAGGTGATTTTGTGGTTTTATTTTTAGATACACTTTTTCCTAATTTAGTAATGATGATCAATGAAGCACAAACATCTGATGCAGAATGCCTGGTTGTAAGATCAAAACTAAATTGTGGGGAGACCATTGACGAATGGAATCTTAATGGGGGTTCAATTTGGTGTCTCAGAGATCGGGTGGTAGTACGTATGGGTTTTCAATAACAACTCTATCATGCTTACCAGCATTCAAAATCGGTTGTACATCCGGGTACACAGAAAATGTATAAGGCATTGATGGAGCAGTTTTGGTGGAGCGGCATGAAATGGACGGTGGCAGAGTTTGTCTCGCGATGCTTAACTTGTGAGAAGTTTAAAGCAGAGCATCAGAGACTAGCTGGTATGTTATAATATATACCTATATCAGTGTGAAAATGGGAATAAATAACATTTTATTTTGTTACAAGTCTTCCTAGAATGGTCCAGACACATGATGTCATTTGGGTGACAGTGGATCGTCTAACCAAGTAGGCCCATTTCATCCCTATTCGTGAAACCCTTATGGTGGAAGATCATTCAAAAATCTCTATCATAGAATTGGTAAATATTAATGGTGTACTAGTGTCTATTGTATCAGATATTGATCTGATGTTCACATCTTGTTACTAGAAATCATTAAAGCAAGCCCTGAGAACTCAGTTTACTATGAGCACGGCGTATCATCCTCAAACGGATAGGAAATCCGAGCGGATAATAAAAACATTGGAAGATATGTTGCAGGCTTGTGTAATGGATTTTGGTGGCTCATGGAAGGATCATATACCCTTAGTAGAGTTCTTATATAATAACAGCTATCATGTCTCGATACGCAAGGCTCTGTTTGAATCATTGTTTGGGAATCCTTGTCATTATTCAATATTCTGGGTGGAAATGGGTGAAACATCCCTAGTCGAGCCAAGCCTTGTCCAAGAGACAACATAGAAGATCTAGTGGATTAAAAAGATAATGGAAATGGCTCAGTGTCATCAGAAATCTTATGCAGATCAACATCGAAGACCATTGTCGTTCGTTGGGGGGGGGGGGTGTGATCATGTCTTCTTGAGGATCTCTCCAAGGGTTGGACATCGTTGTTTTGGTAAGAAGGGAAAGTTATCTCCTAGATACAATGACCCTTTTGATATACTAGAATAGGTTGGATAGGTGTCATATCAGTTGGCTTTACCACCATGGTATAGTTCGGTGTATAATGTGCTCCATGTATCTCTATGGAAAAAGTATCCGCCTGATCCTAACCATGTTATTAGATGGGATCACATTGACCTAGATCTGGATTCTTTATTGACACATATCCCAGTACAGATAGTGGATTGGAAATAGAATGTCTTGCGTGGAAAAATCATTAGTCTATTGCGGGTATTATGGAAACATGGTCAGATTCAAGAAGATACTTGGGAACGTGAAAAGGAAATGAAATAGCAGTGGCCAAAACACTTTCAGTTGGATGATGGTTTTATATATTCTAGGGACGGAAGGACCAATGGTGGGGAAAATTTATTACCCCTTGTTTTTGGTATGTAACCCTTACTCGGTGATTTTCATGATTTTATTATTAAAGGTGATGAATGGTAGAGATGTGAGAACTTGTAATGATGTTTTGAGGCAATGGGAAAGTCACATAGGAGGTGCACGGTTTTACTAAACCATGTGGCCAAACCGTGCGCAGTGAGTCTTAGAGGCAGTGTCTTCCACAAGTTCAGTGCACGGTTTTTCTAACCATGCGGTGAAACCGTCCGAGAAGGGCAGTCAATGTAGTAGCTAAAGCATAGTTAGAGCAATGTTTTTCAAACCATGCGAACTAACCATGCAGGCACTTAGATGAGATCCTTAAATTGTTTATCTCATGAGTTTTTACCTCTAAATGAATATTTTAAGCTTCTAATCGGCCCTAACTCATGATTTGGGATCTCCTATGGTCAAGGAAGGCTCTCTCATCGTTCTAGAGGAGATCTGAAGGCTTCTCTTGGTGAATCAATGTCGGATTCTTAATGAATGTGATCGTTATAGTTCGATTTCTAAGATCTACTTAGATCTACCTGTCCAATTCTCTCGGTTTCAGAGATCTAAACCTGTTATGGGTAGATCTAATTATTTCTATGCCAAATATGATGAGTTTTGGTCATGGTTATGTTAGGAGAAGAGATCTATGGAGGATCCTTGGTGAATCGGCCCGATTTTCTTGAGCGTTCTTAGACCGTTGTGGTTTTTGTCAAAACCATTAAGGTAGGTGGATTCACACTCGAATCCTATTATTAGAATTCATTGGATTAGATTCATGTTGGGCTGTTTTAATGGTTTTTATTGTGAAAATCATGGAATAAATCTTCTTTAGTGATGATTTATAGTTTTCGCGAAATTGTGAGATCTTGGTGAATTGTTGTACAAAGTGTTTTGGATTCGTGAATTTAAAATGATAATTTTAGATTCTTTATTGGATGGAATTGTAATTGGTTTTATGAAAAATAGGTTTTCAATAAAAATGGTGTTTTATTTAAAGGGATCAGTATTGAAATGACGTTGATATATTTGGTTTTTATTAAAAAGGATGTTTTATTGAATTGATTTGGAATTGAATTGGTTAAGCATTCCTATGGTTTGAATTAGTTGAACACACTTGGTTTTTGACATGATGGTTGTGTGTATTCACTGACATCTGGGATATATAAGGGTTTTGAGTCTCCCTTATCAGTAATGGTATGGATATGGGTTAGGGATCTCCCCCTTCAAACATTCATATTGCATTCGGGACAGATAAGGGTTTGGGGTCTACCCCATCAGTGTTGGGATGGATATGGGTTAGGGCTCTCCCCTGCCAATAATTTATGTGAATTAGGGTTGGAGAAGGGTAAGAAGTCTCCCCCATCATGGTTGGTATGGATAACATTTTGGGCTTCTCCCCTCTTCCAGTTAGCATGCATGGTTGGTTGCATAGGTTTGTGGAAATGGTTGGGTATGCAAGAAAAAGGGATATTATGAAATGGTTTTAAAGCTTGTTTGGTTATTTTTCTGGAAAAATAACTTGCTGGAAAATTTGTTTCAAATTCTATTGGAATGCCTTTGGTAATGAATAGTTTTTGAAAATTTTTATATTTAGGTATAAACAGCTTTTGAGAAAATGTTTTACATAAACTGTTTTTATATAAATGTGGCTAAATCATCTATCATAGTTGCATGAGTAGTGAAGGAATTGGGGTAATCCTACTGAGTTTTGATACTCAACCCTGCTTTTCCATTTTTTTATTTTTATAGATGTCGAATTCCGGGACACAGGTAAAGGTAAAGCATCTTTTCACTAGTGACTTTTGTTGATTCTTGGGAGATGTTGTAGAGCATGGAGCTTGTGGAGTATGGAGTTGTAGTATCTTTTGAGAGTCTTGAGTTTTTATTCCACTATCGACTTTGATGATTAGTTTGGTCATCCATTTTTGTTTATTTTGACGTGGTTTGATATAAATGAAATTGTTTATTGGTCATTCATTTTTTCATGCAACATATAGTGAATGTTTATTTTATGAGTTTATTTCTTAAATTGTAAATCGTCCCCCACTTGTAAATGAAAACTTTCGGAATTTATTTCCTACCTTTGTCACCTTGGGGATGTCTCTTAAGGCCTAATAATGACTCATGGTATTCTCATGCCAATGTGAATTGGCTGGTCAATACATTAACCCTTTATTATGTTACCCCATTTATCTAAGTGATCATATGTATTAATGAAATTGTTTCTATTTTGAATAGTGTTTGTGATGAAGGATTTTATTATTATTAAATGACTATTATATAATATGTATATATTTCCCAAATTCAAAGAACAATTGATTAATGGAGTTGGTCAAAATTTCATGTTATGTTTAAAAGTGTGAATATTTTTTACTAGATATGGATGATCATGTTTGGGGGAGCATCAATGAGAAATTCTATAGTCCCATCCACATATTCCCTAGTTCATCAAAATTACATATTGAAATCTCACCATACCCATAGTGACCTTTAAAAAGACCAAAAAATATTTTCTCCTTCAAGGATACAATAAAAATTATTCTCAAACCACCAACATTAAATTATAAAATGTATTTATCCATTAAACTATTTGAAAATACAATATATAAATACAAAATTTATCCGTATATTATTTTTATATGATAATTTAACTGAACATATTAAGTTCTGGGTGAGAACAGTAATTATATATCCCGTCAATGCATAAGTATACCTCATGAGACAACTGAGTTTGGTTATCTTGTGTATGCATACCCATTTATATAATATATCATGTAAAAAGTCCTAGATTCTACAATTTGTTGTATATAATTATGAATTCCATCATTATCAGATCCGGTATTATTATACATGATATTATCAATTTTTATTGTTGTGAAAATAGAATTATTCTATATTTAGTTTTGTGATATTCATTTGTCTATTTATTTCATCCATATTACATTCTTCATGATTAATCCATTTTATCATACACTGTACACCATTCCTTACTTAGTGTTTTAGATCTCCCCTTTATTTTAGACCCAATTTCTCTAAGAAACCATTAATAAATCAAATTTTGATCTTTTCATAAGTAATGATGGAGTAAAATATATTTATGTATCATTATGATGTACTCCATATCATAATGTAATGTAATGATAAATTAATTATTTAGTATATCAAGACTACTAAATTATTATATCTTATGTATTATTATCAAATTGTTTTTTTTATAACATAGGAAATCACTACCAACTATATGAAATTGTAGTTATTGAGGTCAAAAACATTAATAAATCCCCATTGATTTCAAAAAAAATTATATAGAAAAACCCCACCAAACTGGGATAAATTTCAGGTTTAAAAAACCTTAAATTAGGGAATTAAGAAGTTCTCATACATAAACATTTCATGTCTTTTCATCCATTTTAAGAACAACTCTTATGATGATTAATGTTGGTAAAACTATAGTAAATTTATTTTTAACCTATTAATACATGAGTAATGCTACCCTTTTTAATAATCCTTTTAATGGATGCATCCTTAAAATAAATTAAAATTACACTACTCGTAGATTTATTACCACATTTATTACTTTCATCACCTTCATTTCAACAACCCACGTCTCTTAGAATATAATATTCCATGATTTCCATTATAAATACCTTTCCAAAAATCTTCATTAAATTAAACCCAACAGAAAAACACTTACTTTTTTATCTATATATATCTTTATTTTCATTTAAAATAATTTAACGAATTAATAAAACAAATCACACACTATATAGATCTAAATAAACAGTTCAATATGTATTTATAGTAGACTATTACATTATGAAATTCAAATAGCTTCATTATAGTTAAATGGTTCAAGAATGATATTTAGGAAACAATTTGTAATGTTTCAAGAGGAAAAAAATAAAAGTCAAAAAACCAATAAAAATAATTAAAAAATATATATTCATGACATTATAGCATGTTTTAGGGCTAAATAATAATTATTATGAGTTTTTGATAGGGGTGTATTTAAATATATAGTTGTTCAGTATATATATTCATTGGTTAAATATAGTAAAATATGGTATTATGAATTATAAGGTAAAAACATCATTGATTACAACATAGATGATTTAATGAAACACTAAATTATATTAACATGAATATATTACTTTTCATTGTCACAATGATGGAAATTTTTTATTCTTTAGAAAAAAAATAAATTAATCAATATATTTTTTCAAAAAATACCGTCTCCTTCACTTATAAATTCACCCATCTACCATCTAGTTCACATTAAATTTGAAACACCTTCCATTTCCTATGATATAAAAAAATACCTCCCCCAAACCTCTTAGAAACATTTTAAATCTTATGGTCTATGAGAAAGATCATTTCATGAATCCTTGTGATATTTTAGTAAGGGGATATTCAAAGGAGGGAAGTAAGCTATAAAATCGATGTTCATTCACTTTATTTTTATTTCAATATATTAAAATATTTAAATTTTAAAAAATATTATTCTAATATGAAATTAAACAAATTATTCTAAATTAATATGTATTTTATCATCATATAATTCTAAAATTATCCTATATTTTTTTTAAAAATATTCCTGAAAACATGGATAGTTTTAACCACATATTTTGATGATTTTATGAACCCACTATATAATAATAACATATATTGTGTTAAAAAAATTCATAAAAAATTTATTATTTTAAAAATTATTAATATTAAGGAGTTATAAAATGGTATAATTATTAATAATATTTAAAATAAACAGTCAAGGCCATTTTAAGCTTCTAAATTAGTTTACTAAGATGTGTTTCTTCATTTTTAACCACTTGGGACTAGAAATTGAACATGGAATTTCTAAACCATTTTAATGACATGACAATCAAATAAATGTAACATTTGAGCTTATGGAATAACAAGACACAGAAAATTTACCATTATATTTAATGTGAAGCGTCATTTCAGCTGTATATGAGACAACAAAAAATGATCAACATGAGAGATATCATACTAATTAATAAAAAACATATAATAAAAAATTTATTAAAATATTTTAAATAAACATTTAAATGGTGTAACAATAAATATTTTACATATTTAATTCAATTATTAACGAGGTTAGTGGAGTATCTACGCAAGTCGAGACACTATGTAAAGGGAATATCCTGCTATGATTTATCATCAATAATAAAATTTCTCTATAACATTATTCCACTTAATATATTATATTTATGTTTTTTCCATGTTAATAAATACATCATTTTAGGATGTATAATATTTAATTTTTATTTTAATTTACTATGATATTTAGGTAGCTCTTGTTACCTTTCTAATATGTTCTTTATATCAACCCCAACAAAGATGAAATTTATACTTATTCAACCTTTTAAAATTTAACTATAGAAAATACTATTACATTATTATGATTAGAAAAAAATTATTAATTTAACAAAAAATATGATAGCTCATTTTTTGTTCTATTAAAATCTATATCCCATCATTCCCTTTAAAACATGTTTTACCCATACCTTTTAATTTTTGTATGGGAACTCCCAAAACACCTATCTTTTTTGGCATATTATCTCAATGTCACTCTTTATCTCTCTTTATCCAACAATTCTCCTCATATTAATCTTATATGTTATTTATATATTATTCTCTTATATATACCAAGAATATTTAGTATTTTTTCAAGGTATATGCTTGTTTTTCTAATTTATATCAAGTAATTACTTTTAAGAATAATAATTTCAAAATATATATGGGAATGTTTTCAATCTCTTTACATTTTTCATTAATTTTTATTCCAATGATTATTTTCATCAATTACTTCCAAAACATAATTACTATACACCAAATATATTTATTCATTAATTGTTTTGTGGAAAACCATATTCAATTATTTACAATGAAATCTAATTTTACCATCCGATTTTATTTTTGTACGGGGATATATCCTAATTTTTCATTTATGATATCTCTATTTTTATAATATTCAATAAGAAATTTTCTTAAATTTTATAAACAAAGTTTAAGATTAATTTTATCATTTACTCTTTTATTGGTATTCACATACCTTATCTCATATATTGAAGCTCATGTCATACTATACAAATTTCAGATGAGACATCCTCTATCATTATTTTAGTTTTCAATCATATTTACTCTTCTTTATCCATAATATACACTTTTTGAATATATTGATATATATATAAGACTCAAATTGTGATATTTTATTATTTCTAAGTATTTACAATATATTTTTAATATTACATATTTTTTTGGACCATAAATCATAAACAATTGAATTATTAATGGGCAGTATTTATAATCTCCATTCTATATATTTATTGCTTCTATATTTTATATCTTCTATTCTGTATCTTATCATTAATTAATTATAAGTACAATTATTTTATTTTCATTTATTTTTAAGTAATTATATATCTCAATACATTATTTACTGTTTTATAATTAACACCTTATGGTTTTTGTAATGAGACTCTCATATTTTTTCAAAAAATTAGTTATATTATCGATAAATCTTTTTCTCCCTCTGTTAAATATATCATGTTATTCTAGGTTTATGTTCTTTATTACATATATTTAATTTTTAATTTTTATATTATTTCAAAATATTTTCCAAAGTCAACTTTAATGTATTCCAATTACATTATATAGTATGAATACACTATATTTAACAATCTTGATTTATGAGTATTTACCTAAAAAGTAATTCTATTTTTTTAACTTTGGAAATAATAACATTCAATGTTCATTTTATTTCAATATATATAATCATTTATAATCTAGGCTTTTTATGTAAGGTACATTATTTACGTTTTAATTTATCCCTTTATCTTTTTCATATGATGTATGCATTAGACTTAGTTAGTGATAAGTGGGTCCCAAAATTACATAGACCCTCAATGAATTGGTAGGTCACATGAGATAAACCAGTTTGGGTATTTCATATATATATTTACCCATTTATATAATATTTACTAGTATAATGCCTCAATAATTTGGTTATAATGTTTGGGAATATTCATTCAATCATTATGGGATCTATTATTTTTAGCCATATGAATATTTATTTCCATTATTAAGGGGATGACATGTTTCTGTATTCAATTTTGGGAAATTTATCAATGTATTTCATTCTTTCTTATTATGTATTACATAATAATAGATTATAATCCATCTCTATATGATACCACATTATGAGCATATAATATCTTTCCATTATATTTTTTTTCAATTTCCCTGGTAACTATGAATACTATTTTATGTGATCTAAGGTAAACACAAATAATGTGTAATATGTCTTTACATGTCATTAATATGTTCTTTGTGTTCTTATGTAATATAACTTCCATTCATGCATGTATTCTTCTAAGACTATTTGAACCAAACTATGTGGTTTATCCTTTAAGTAATATTTATGATAATGAGAGAGGAAGTTCCTTACCTAATTAGAGAAATCATTCAAAAAAGTTGTGATAATTTCATTTATGAGTAGAAATAAATGATTCACCATTTTTTGTGTGGACACATTTGTGTGTTTGTAGTCCATGTGACACATTATTATAATTTATTCCAAGAGTATTTCTTGTATCCGATTTGTTATGTTGGATGTTGATCACGTATATGTATATTTCCACATTATTCTCATGAGGAATACCTATCTTATATAATCTCTCTTGTATAAATGTTAACTTGTTTTGAGGTATTGTTCTTGGAGCTCAAAATAGGTGTACCGTCATGATATGATTATACCATTTAGGGGGAGAGAAATTAACATGAGAATATGGACAAGAGTACAAGGTGTATATTCAATGATACCATAGATATCCATGTTGGGTATGCACTCAATTCATATATATTAGGAAACGTCATTCATATTTTATTTTTGAGTATCATGTAGTGTTGATTATGAAATCGACACCTAGTTGATTTTTGAGCAGCATCCCATATACGAGGCTTATGAATAACTAAGTTTCATGTAGGCATGATTACATGAGATTTAAAAAAACATATTCTCTACCCTAGTGGCTAGGATTGTTACATCCATATTTGTCTCATTATCCTTCTAATATGGAGCCAAAAACGGTATGACAAGAGGACTTTGGTATCCGGGGTAGCACACAACTGCTCAGTTTGGTATTTTATTTTGTTAATTTTGTTACACATTTATTATTACAATAACAAACATTTTATATAATTTATCGATATTGGATATGGATGAATTTTTTGTTTTATAATTATTCTTGTACTCATACCCTACTGAATAATTTTGTTGCTCTTATGGATTTCATGACTAGGGATTCAGTAAATGGAAAAAATCCTCAGGAAGAGGGTTTATCTGAGGAGCATGGTGATAAAGGTGGGTCCAGAAATGACTCCATGGATTACTATAGTTTTATTTATATATTTATCTTATAAACATTATACATTGGATTTCCGTTCCACTTTGAGAGCTCGTTGATTATATATATGACATGTATGATATCATTCTATTCCAACATGATTCTATGATTATTTAATATTTTTTATTATTGTTTTTTATATGACACGAAACCGAGGTAATATTCTCCCAAATTATGGATATAGATCCTCACTACTAGTTGGCATCCTATTATTTATGGGGAGGTTCACATTAAGTCATATGACCATTTGGTTATGACAGGGTGGTTCAGGTTGGTGTGTTAATTTTTTATTAGATCACGAATTTTATTCTTTACTTATTGACCGACCTATGGCATCGTAGAATGAAGGTTGATATATAGAAATTATGTAGGTTAGTTTCCATGTTCCTGGAGGGCTCATGTGTAATGGAACTCTGAGTTAAAATTGATTGGATTTTTGCTAATGTTATAATAATATCATGGGTTCATTCATTCTTCGTGACTAGGCATGTAGGTTAAACTTCCATATCTATATTTGTTGTTATGTTGAATATTTGTTCTTTATTATAATAACACGAATTGTGCAATCTATTTGGTGTATTTTCTCTATTATGTGATATAAATATTTCCATGCTTTTTGGATATATCTTTGTTTGGAATTAATTAGTTGAATTTAAAAGGAAAATATGTTGGTGTGTATATGTTGACTATGAATAATGTGTTGGTACTTAACCTCTGTTTATTCCTAGAGTGTTATACCTTGGGTTATGGGTAGAATCATCGGAGAATATTTTCGAATACTATATACTGATTAATGTATATCCCAAAAACTCTATTTTTCTTAATTTTTTCATTCATGTTATAGAATATGTCTCCTTGACATAGTCTTATGAATTAAGACTAAGATGAGATTGATCATTGAGTTCTGTTGTTGTATATTTTTCAATGTAGGTCTAAGATGAAAAGGAAGTATATGAAGAAAATAAATCACCTCACTTTGTTTTTGGTGAAAATTGGACAATCCATAATATTTAAGAAAATCATAATCATAAATATTGAAAAATTATATCATATTGAGAAGTTGTTTTCTAGATGATAAGGATCATAGAATTTATCTTTAGTCCATACTGAATGAAAAGATCATAACGGGAGAGAATATGAGACTTCATTACTACAATATAAATGTGACAATTATTTTTTGATATTGAAGTTCTCATAAAATGTTTTTCTTCTAAAAAATTATGATGAATGTGGGTTAAATAAATATTTTAGAATGGTTTCTAGAAATAATATAAAGTCTGATCATAAACATGTCAATCATATGTAGGATGATCAAGAAAGAAATATGTTGCTGGAAGACTAGAAATTGATAATACTTCATAATGAAAGTAATAAGATGATAGAAATGATGGTAAGTTACAATAATTTTATAGGTATGTTAGAAGATTCTAAAGCTATCCTTCAACATATTAAAGTCAAGAATGATGTCCTAATATATGCTAGAGTTTGTGAAAAAATGTATCCGAATTTGATTCTTCTGAAATAGGTTCATTTTATATAGTATGTCATCATATTCATAAAATGATTAATTTTTTGTGCTAGAAAAGTTATTGGTATTATATTCAAAAGAGAAAGATGATACAGAATCTACTAACTATGGTCCATAACAGTCGGTATTCCATCGTAATCATCAAATAAATATTATTTGGGACTGATGAATTTATTGGATTAGAACAATCATACATCGATATTGTGGATTTATCATCACGGGGGAGCTTAAAAATAGAATATGATGTTTATTTTCATCTGTTGGTATAGATCATCGTAATGAAAAAATCATATCCAGAAATCAAAATATTTTATGTTTCTTCATATATTAAATTGGTACATAGAATCATAATGAAAAAATCATACTCAGAAAATCATAATGGGAAATAGTAATTCGATTTTTATTTGTGAAGATATTGATATGAGAGATGAATTTTTTAAAAGATCAAATAAGGGTAGATGAAAAACAAGAAGTGTTGAAAAAAATTTACAAAGTAATGATATAACCAAAATTCAATGAAACATGAAATTTGACGTAATTTGGTTGAGTAAGAATGTTTTTAGGAATCATGACCAAACCATATTTAGGATGATTATAAATACAGAAAATTACTTTGTAAATTTATGACTGAAATATTTTTCATGATATGTAGAGAGAATGAGGAGAGCTGTGGAAATTATTGAGAGAAAAAGTGGTTTTCATATTGTTTTTCATGAATAAGTCATCTTAGAAAGAAGAGAAATGATAAATGAATAGACTGCAAAGTATTCAGATGATCATCATATTTATATAATTAACATATTCATTCAGTTATTGTATTGGGTAGTATTATCCTATTATAATTTTTAGACTGATTAAGAAAGAGATTATTATTGTCTCAACTGTATTTTGAGAGGGCTACATTTTCTGTATTTAGAAATCAGACTAGAAGAATCATACTGAGAGAATAAGATAATGAAATTGGAAAAAGTTTTATAACAATCTAGGATGTTCATACCATCTTCATGGGAGGAATGATACGAAAATATTTTAACTTTTATATACTGTTAAATTTGAAAAAGAATCAGCATAACATGTAATTATACAAAAGCATTATATTAAGTCATTTTTTCCAGAAGGAGTAGACATGATATTTAATTTTTCACAAAGTGCTACATGAGTGAATGAGAATATCCAACTCATTTTATTCAACACAAAAGTATTTCTTTCTAGTTGATTGTGTGGTATTGGGTCATTTACCGACCATACAATGGATGTTTCTACTGTTATTGATTATTAAACCTTGTGATTTATTTGGTTCCTATGGATGTCCATCAAGACTGATTTTTATTATGGAATATACACCATAAAAATTTGAAACATTAGATTAATATGTAAGGAAACATAAATGAAGATGGTATCACCAATTCACCCCTCCCCCACTCAATGTTACAATTATCCTGACAGGACACTTACAATTAGTATCATAGGTTAAAGATCCCATTATTTTTCTTTTCTTATGTTTTTGAAAATTCATTGATGATAATTTAGATTGGGTGAATAATAACGATATCCCTATTTTTTTAAATATACATATTATATGTAAAGATAGAATGATTCCTCCTCTAATATCTATTTTTATGATTTTCTTGAAGCTGAAACAAATGGATTTTATCTTATAGATGAAAATGTTCTTCTTATATATATTGATAAGAAGAATATTGAGAATTATTGAAGGAAATATAATAATATACTATCATCACTTTGTAAAATTTAATTTTAAAGGGTGAAAGGTGTTTCCACATCCAAAGGAATATGGGGAAATATTAAATACCGATAAGAAGTAAATACAAAATTAAAGAAAATAAAAATAAAAATATGGAGACTGAAGTATGATTATTTGAAAATGGGTGAGTATGAATATAATGGGGACTTCAATACCTGGGTAAATGATATGTTCAACAGCCACAGATTCCTTAGTAAAAAGTTATAATATTTCATAGCTATTAATAATATTTAGAGAATCATTAATAATAAGTTTGATGCTAATGATTATGCATTGGAC
The DNA here is from genome assembly GCA_963277665.1 of Viscum album. Classification (NCBI taxonomy): domain Eukaryota; kingdom Viridiplantae; phylum Streptophyta; class Magnoliopsida; order Santalales; family Viscaceae; genus Viscum; species Viscum album. The sequence goes on from OY728137.1 coordinate 1,669,248,552, forward strand.
TATAGAGATTTTGAAACATTATCTTTATAGGATTTTCATAGCACACCCAATTACTTATGAAATGATATGGGGTAGATCTATGAAAATAAAAACAAAAGTTGATAGAGAAATTTCATTAAAGGATTCCAAGAAGAAGAATTCAGAGAAGATCTATATTGAAGAAGAAGTTGGCGATTCTGATTCCGATGATGAGGTATATACAATTATTGATGATATTTTATCTATATTAACTAAAATTTGAGCAGGTGAAAAAGAAAATATAAAGGTAAAGTACCCTTGAAATGCTTTGAATGTGGATCCATTGGGAACATGGTGTCTAATAGTCATCGAATAATGAAATATGATGATAATGATGAAGAATATTGAAACCCATGCAGATCATGGATGAAATGGGATGATAAGGATTCATATTTTTCAAAAGGTAAATATAAAAAATTCTTCAAATCTAAAAGAAAATGTTTAGTATCAAAAGATGAATTAGAATATGGTAGTTATGCTCAATAAAAAAATCAACTAATAATGATGATGAGAATACTTTTATTTCATTATTTAATGATGAATAATTTAAAATTAGTAGTTCCCAAGAAGAGTAAACTCCATTAGAATATCATTTGAAAGAATAATTAAACTAATTCCTAAGAAATATTGGTAGACAAGAGAAAAATATTAGAAAGTTGAAAAATTAATGTTACACATCAAATAATATTGAAGAAATTCATGATAATAACATTATGATGATGAAATAATGTAATGATTTAATGAAATATATTTTTGACGGAAATAATTTTATTGAACATCTGGAATTTATGAAGAAGGAATATAAGAAGTGTTGGAACTTTTCCAAAAAAAATTCTTATGATAATGAGAAAAATACATGTTTTAAAAATTATATATCTAATGTCGGTGAATATTATTATTAATAATAACAAGATAAATATAAAAAAAGATACCTTAAAAGATACAGAATAAATCAATAATTGTTTTTTAAAAAAGAACTTTGGAAAAGTTTTTTATGTGGCCAAGAGTAACAAAGTGATGAATTCCGACGTTTCAAAAAACCATGACACCAAAAATGTTTCTAAAATTTGAGATCAGAAAAAATTTCTAATACGTCTGATATTGATAAGTATGAAAATATATTTTAACAGAAAAATATGACTTTAATTGATAATAGAAAGGTTGGTGGTTCAAATAAGAAACACCTGAATACTACAAAAAACCATGTTCACAACTCTGATAATTATGAAAATTTCCTTGGAAAATATAATTTATTTGGTCATTTATAGTATTTTGGTGGATTAAAACATATGGAAAATATTTATTGGTTTAAAAAATAACATTACTATTATTCCACAGGTTATGTAACAACATGTTTGTGGGGGATTCAATCCTTTCAGAAGAATATTTATCAGAAGAAATATTTAAAGGAACCTAAGAAGTTTGGTTTGAATTATGAAAATAGGTTCCAACCATTTGAAACTATATTGGAAAATTTTGAATAACCTGAACACCTCTAAAAAGGATGTATTGTTTTATTTATAAAACAAAAAATGTTTCATAACAACTTTAAAAAACTAGAAGTGAATAATGAAAAGGAAGAAGAAAAGGATTTGGTTGTTGAAACTGCATTGAATGATTTAAAAGAAGAATAACATTGGAATGTTGATAGTGGATGTTCATCTCATATGAAAGGAGAATTAAGGTTGTTGAATAATGTGAGGGGCTTCAATAAAAGAACAATGAAATTTGGAAATGATTAATTGTTGAGAATCAATGGTTTTAGTTTATCTATTATTTGGAAAGAAAACATGAAATCCAAGAAATGTGTTAATTTCAAGGGGTTGAAACAGAATTTGTGAAGTGTTTAAAAACATTTTAATGAGGGTAAGAAATTTATATTTAGAAAATATGGGTTTTTTATGACATGTGAGGAAGATTGAAATATTTTTACAACAGTACAATATATGAAATGATACATATTTCAAGTTAGTGAAATTCAGAAATCGTGTTACATGAGTATGGTGGAAGAGATACCTTTGTGTCATAAAAGGAAGGTACATATGTGTCCTAGAAACATGATGAATTTATTAAATAGATATAGTGTCCACTATTTTTCTTATTTTTTTGAGAAGAAGATATGGGGGTATCACTATTTTTCAAAAAGGAATGATTACAAATTCTCACATAATAATGTTTAGATTTGTTCAAAAACCCATGTTGGAACTTATTCATTCCGATATTTGTGGTCCAATAATAACAGAATAAAAAATGGAGATATGTAACTCATCACATTCATTGTTGATTTAACTCACATTACATTGGTGGTGTTTATGAATAATATTTTAGATGCTTTAAAAAGGTTTAAATTTTTTAGGATTAATGGTGATAATGAATGTGAGTATACATTGATGAAGTTGAGAACTGATAATGGTGGTGAGTATATGAATAAATAATTTTAATGTAATATTGAGAATCCATGAGTATAGTTCCTCATACAATAAAAAAAAATGAGTTTATGAATGTTGGAATATAAGTTTGGTGAAAATTTGGAGAACTATGTTACTTGAACAATGACTTTCTCATTATAATTAAAGTCAATCCATGGGCACTATTTTTATAGTGAAAACTGTGGTTTCCATAGACCATGTTTATATGTGAATCCCTATGAATCAATTTATTGAAAATTTTAATGTTTGAAACTCTTAAGAGTTTTTGGGAGTCCATGTATTATAAAGAAGAAAGTGGAAACATGTGATAGTTTGAGCAGAATGGTAAAGATGGAATTTTTCTTTCTTATGATTCAGAAGGATGGGGATACATATTTTTGAATAAAGAAACTAGAAATTTTATTGATGATATTGATGTGAATGTTATTGAAAACACCGAGGAGGACAAAAATACTCAGATTGATAAGGAAGTATAATATGTTTTGGAAGGTTTTATTAATGATTTTAATAAATATAGAGACTATTCTAATCCTTCCCAAGAAAAAAAATTGGAATTAGCTTTTTATAGTGATGAGGATGATTCTCAATATTCTCATCTAAGGCAGAAGTGGAAAGTATAATCTTAGAATATTAGTGGTGATCATCATCAGAAATTTCCAACATGAAGAACATAAAATGATTCGACACTCTGTTCTTTATATTCATATGTTAAACCGAATGATGTGAAAGAAGATTTTGAGTATTTGGAATGGGTTCAGGCCATGAATGATGTGATGGTTCATAAAGATGAAAATTATATATGAGAACTGATACAAAAAATATATAAAAAAATTATTTATACAAAGTTGTTTTTCTAGAACAATATGATTAAATGAGTTGAAGTGATACGAAACAAATCAAGATTAGTTTACAAAGGTTACTATAAAATTGAAGGTGTTGGTTATGAAGAAACTTTTTCTATAGTTTCAAGGTAATAAAAAATCATAATTTTTCTTTCTATTAAAGCACAGTAAAGATAAATAATCTTTTTAATGGATATAATGTCCAAATTTTCTAATGCGGATCATGATGGGGATGTTTACATTGAATAAAATTGTGGATTTGTTGTGGTGAAAGATGAAATTTATGTATAAATATGGAAGTAATCATTGTATTTCTTGAAGCAAGATTTGAGAGTATGGTATTCCAAATTGGATACTTTTTTATGGAATTTGAATTTTATGAAACTAGGAATTGATAATGATAATTATATCAATGAAAATCATGAGTACTCCCTAATTGTAATTTTTTATGTTGATGAAATTATCTTTGTTGGGAATCATGAATGTTCTTATGAATGATTTATTGAAGAAATTAAGTTGTTTTTTGATATTTCTATGTTGGGAGAAATGAAATACATTAGTGGGTTACAAATTTTTTGAAGGAAGTAACACATCATTTTATCTCAATAAAATAATGCTAAGGAATATCATAATAAGGTTAGCATGGAATACTCCAAACCTGTTTCTAAACATAATTTAGTGGGAAAAAGTTGTTTATAAATAGATAAGGTGAGATAGTTGACCAAAATAATTTCATAAGCTTAATGGATGTTTTATATTTTTTATTCCTTCAAGACCCAACATTTTTTTAGTTTTTACCTTTTATGAAATATTTTAGAGTTATACAAAAGAATAACATTTACTCACTAGAAAAATAATTCTCAAATACATTAATGGAATAAATAATAAATAAATCATATATTATAAATCAGAAATTATTTATTTGGTTGGGTATTCATATGCTTACATTTTCTAAATGTTTTATGATAGAAGATCCATGCACATGTGATTTTTCCTTCTGAAAAAACATTGTTTCAGTTTGAATTAAAACAATCAGAATTTTAAAATTTTAAAATTTCTAAGGTTGACTATATTGGTGCTGCTCAGGATAAAACCCAACATATGTATATGATGACAAAATTAGATGATTTTAAAATTTAAGTGATGATGCCCTAGTTTTTGAGTTGTGATAATCTAATTGAAATAAAACTCAATAGGAATTTGGTTTCAAAACATATGTATATCAAATATCATTTCATCCAAGAGAATGTGAAACATAATGAATTGAATGTGGATTATGTTCCTACGTTGGAACAAGTTGCTGAAATTTACCTGAAACCAATACTGAAGGATGTTTTTCTAAATTGAGGACTAATATGGTAGTCTAATATATTTCTCCTCATGTTTGAGATATGTATTTTTTCCCTCTCTCATCTAACATTTAGATAATGTTGCCAAGGGGGAGAATTGTTTCATAAATCTATCTTTATGAATGAATGTAAATAAGGGGAGTTGTGGGTAATCTATGAATTTATCACTTTATGTGTGTGAACTATAATAAATATTTATTGTAGTGGTTGTAGGAAAAAAAATATTCTAGGAAATGTTAAAATATACGGAAGAAAAGATGATGAAAGAAGTTGAAGATGCAAGATGATTATTTTTTCAAAATCACAACTTCTGGATAGAATTGTTTTGCTATCAATTATTCTTATTTCCTACTATGAGTTAGATCCAGTAGTCTTATATATTTTTGATAAGTAATTACTATATTGAGGTTACAATATTTATTAATTTATGAATCCTGGATGAAAAACGAAATCCAATGTGGGAGAATTTTAGTTCCTAGATGATACAGATGATGGTATTTGTGTGTTTTCTCTTGTTTTCAATGATGTTTTAAGAAGATAAGGTAGTTTAAGAAGAAAATAAATTAGCTCACTTTTTTTTGGTGAAAATCAGACTGACTGTCGTATTCATTAAAATCATTCTCACAATGGTTGAGGATGTTCATCATATTGAGATGTTATTTTCTGTATGAAATGGATCATATGACTCACATCAAGTCTATATTTGGAAGAGAATATCATAATGGGGAGAATTATAGTCAACATGACTATTCTATAAATGTTATGATATTGGAGTTCTCATAAATCATAATTATTCAAAAAAACATGTGATGCTGGATTTATAAAAGAAAAGTGGAGAAAAGGTTATAGAAATCATATTCATTCTGATAGTAGTCAGGTCAATTGTATTCAGGCTGAGTAGGAATGAAATATGTTGACTGAAGAGTAAGAAGTTATAGTACTTCCAAATGAACTTAAGAAGATACAGGAATGGATGTGAAGTTACAATAATTTCCTTTATAAATAAAATGATTAAAAAGATAACCTTCAACATATTCAAATTCAATATGGATCTCAAGATACAAAATGAATTTTATGAAATATAGAAATTGTTTTAGTCAAAGCTACAGAAAATGGTTTATCATATTCAGTATTTTATCATATTCAACAAATGAATAATTATTTTTGAATGAAAAGTCATTGGTATCATATTCATAATGGAATGATGTTTCTGAAGCTTTTGATATCAGTCCATCAAATTCAATATTCCATATTAATCAATAAAGGAAGAGTTTTTTGGGATTGATAAATGTGATGAATAAGAACAATATTATATAGTGATTTCTGCTTGTGTTTTCAAATGGGAAGGTTGAATTTATAAGAATATGTTATTTTATTAGTTGGTATAGAGCATCGTAATGATTAAATCATATCGAGAAATTAGAATAGTATATATTTCTTCATATATGAAATTACTACATAGCATCGTAATTAGAAATCAAACCGAGTGAATCATAATGGGATATCTAAATTAGAATAGTATTTGTAAATATAGATAGAATAGAGACGATGTTTTTGGAATATTCTATAAGGATTGTGAAGAAAGTACAGGAGTAAAGAATAATTTACGAAATCATGATGCACTTGAAATTCTAGGAAACATAAAAATTTGGGTAAATTGGTAGACTGATAATGCTAACAAGAATGTCAACAAAACCATATCTGAGTGAGTATAAAAGGTGAAAAGTATAATATATTTTTCGTACTAAATAACTATTAACAAGAAGTAGAGAGAATGGAGAGTGCTGAAGAATTTATAGAGAGAAGATGTGGTTTCATGAATGTTTTTCTAAAATATGTCATACATAATATAAGATAAAGGCGAAGAGAAGACATTTCAATGTATTTAAATGATCATCATATTCAGTTGATTATCATATTCATCCAATTATCATATTGGGAAGGATTATCATATTTGTATTTCCGGACAAAAGAAGGAAGTGTTCAATATTGTCTCAATCATTTCCTAACAGAGATGAATTTTCTATATTGAGTAATCAGACTTGGTGTATTGGACTTGGAAATTGGACTGATTTTTAAAAAACATTTGAATTACATACAAAATTCTAGGTAAAAATTTGATGAATTTTTTTGAATTTTTATATTTGTGAAAGTTGATAACGAAACATTGTAACATGTTTTGGTACCAAAACATTATATTACATCATTTGTGCCAGAAGGAGCACACACACTATTGAAATGATTACATAGATGTATATGAGTGAAAGATAATATCCAACACTTTTTAGTCCACACAAAAATATTTCTTTCTAGTAGATTGTGTGGTACTTGATCATTTCCAAACCATTCCAAGGACGTAGCTATTCTTATTGAATAATGAAACTTGTAAATTCGTATTCCCTTGTGGATTTGTGTTTAATTTTTTTGTAGGGAAAGTAATCCGTAATAGGAGGTGAAGTTTTTACCATATACAAGGAAACATACTAAATGGCATCATTGATTCACCCCTCCCCCTCTCAGTGATACCATTATTCTCTCCAGGCACAAGAATTTTGGACTAAATTTGATGCGTGGAAAATGTTATTCCATGGGGGGTTATGTATTTGTCTACCACCAGATGTGTATGAGTTTTCTGATGATAATTACACCACACCTGCACTATTATTTAGGAAGAAAGTGGAATTTAGTAGAAGTATTTTTCTGGGTTCCTATCATTGGCATTAGAGTCCATAACTATTGTCGAATAATTCCAGAATTTTAAATAAATCATTATCTATCATTCAAGGGCATCGAATTCCCTATTGATATTGTGTTTTTGTTAAAATAATTAGGATAATTTTTATTGTAGTAGATACCCTGAGGGATTGACAGGTCAAGCAACCGACTTTTATAATTTCAATGTTTCCATATATGTATTTTGATATATGTTTTTATTGGAATTGACTAACTATTATAGTTATTCTCTATGTTAATATCCCATTATACTCCTTTGGGAATGAATTTGGTACATAATTATAAATTCATAAATGTACTATAGTAATTGTTGGTTATGTATATTTTTGAAAGTGTAGGCTAAAGGATATTATGAGATTTACCTCGAATCTCAACAAGGATTGGCTGAACCGCATATGAACATACATTAATTTCTATCATAGATATATATCGTTCACTACACAAAAAAAAGTCAGACACATGAATACTATAGAATGGTATTTGAGAGTAGGTAGGGTTTCTACAGACTTGAGTCAACTAAGGATGGTGACAACGTTGAGGGAAGGACTGGATCTTTTAGCAGGATTAGTGACAACAGCCAACTATTCATTCATTAAGGAAATATTTACAGATAACATAATATGTCATTCTCTTGATGTAGGAGATTATTTTTTGATCTACCTTATACAAAGTGTGCAACAAATTCCAATTCCATTGTATTTTATTTTTATAATTGTGCTGATGGAGATCAAGGTTCAACTTGATTACTTGGAGTGGAATGTATTTATCTAGTTGAGTATATAATACCCCGATCATCAACAATATGCTTCTATTTTAATCAAACATTATCTAGTGTTGTACCCAACATTGAGTTCAAACCCACCACATCAACCAAAAAATCCATTATGAATAGTAATACACACATTTTAAAAGTTTTTAAATTTTATCCTTCAAAATATGACTTATTTTTGGATTTGGAATATTGAAATTAGCTTAGGGTGAGGTTTTGAATTTTTTTTCTGAAAACATTCAATTATTGATGAATATTGACAAACCCAGCGGTATTGTTTAAAACAGACTTTTTATTTAAATAATTATATATTTTATTCAAATTTATATTAAGTAAAAATAGATACATAATACTGATACATGTTCAATGTAATTAATTAGAGTCCTTTTATAATAAGATCAGATATACAATATTTTATTGATCTTTTAACTGTCTTTTACCCAACTTCTAGAATAATTTGAAAATTTTCATAAAACAAAATATTACCACTTTTGTGAATTGAATTTCGAAAATCCAAGAGACATAGTTGAAATCAATAAGTAAAATGTGGTTCTATAAGATTAAAATAATTTTACTAGATAGAAACCTTTTATTTTTAAATACAACGATTAAAAGTAAATTGGGTAATTAAAGGTAAAATGATTTTATAATTACCGTAACCCATGTCTTAATTCTATTGGATACATTTAATTCGACCAAAAACAATCATAGGAATTAAATATGATCCCCTTTGGTCCTCATGGATTCTATTACGACATTTATTTTTATTTTAATTAAAGAAGATTTAAAAGTGTTAAAATCAAATATTAATAACTATGACATTTTTAATATTGGGTTAAAAATAAGATGAATTATACTATAAATATCCATTATAAAGGAAATAATATTTCCTATATAATGGTATTTTATTGATAATTTTTAGACATTAAATAATTTAATTTATTTATAACCTGATGATGATGTAGTAATTACCATATTAATGAAGAATTAAAATAATTGATATTATAAATATCCAAATAAATTTAATTTTAGACATTTGATTAATTAAACTAATTTTCTAGGTTACTATTACATGTTAATGGTTTATTATATATATCTCATGGATATGGATAAATTCTTTAAGGCTTCCTATCAAATAAAATACTAAATAAGGTAAAAATTGACATAATTGAGTTTTTATAAAAAATTATATATTATTAATTGATATAATATTTCATAGATATATAAGTTTCCTCATAAGTACATATATAAGGTAATATTTTTTTATAATGAACCACTAGGGGTTCACATGTCTTATTTTATTATTTTTATTAACCATATAATAATAAAATACAAAGAGAGATGGTAAATGTCTAACTATTTAACTAAGAGATAAATATTAAAGATAATGTTAATATAATAAAATAAACCTATATAAAACCTATTAGTTGAGATATTTTCGACGAATAATCACCTTATACATGTAATTAATCATTTTAAAGCCATTATAAACCGAAAATTATTTTATTATAAAATAATATTTCTTTCTTTTCCTAAGGTGCCCCTCACCCCTCTTATAAAAGGGCACTTACCCTTCTCTCAAAATCACACCTCCATAGACCTTTGTGCTGGCCAAAACCTGCCCAAATATACTCCCAACTACCCTAAATTCATCTTATATGACATACATTGATCAGAAAGAAAACATAAGGATCCATTTTGATCAACTCAAAATGAAACACCCGATGAAGAGTTAATAATTTTACCACCCTCTTTCAAGTTGTGTTCTTTTTTCCACATCCTTATTCATTGTTGTATCTATTATAAAATAATAAATCCAGTATATTCTACATATTGTGATGTTATTATATAAATTTTATGACAATGTTCATTATTCTATTTATCATATGATTGGAAAAGTCACCATACGTGCGTACATATGGCTTACCATCTCCACGTCGTGGTGTAGTTTGTTATTCAAACACTTCATTATATGGATGGGTATAATAAAATGTATAATAGATTTAAATAATAAATACAATATTTTAATCACTCTGTATATATATGATAATCCATCCAATTCATATGATTTCTCCATCAATACAATTATATTGTCGCTCGTGTGTATGTACGGATTACCGTCTCCACGAATGTAATGATATCCATTCCCCATCATATTCATTATTGAATAATTTTAATTTTATAATAAAAAATAATTTTTAAGAACATAATCTAATTCTGGATATGAATCCAATACTTTGAATCCATAATAAACATGACTTACATAACTATTCATATAAAGGAAAACTAATCTATTAACACCAGAAACAATGACACAACTAAAATATTATTAACAATGAAATATTAGAAGATCATATATGATATTGTATTTATGAATATAGTTCATCTTTAATATAATAACAATGTCTTAACTATTATATAGGTGGATAACATACCGTCAACTAAGGAAAAGAACAAGGTAAGTGTTAAATTTCACAATCTCTTAATTATCCAAGATTGTTTATACGTAAGTATCTATTGGGATGTCTTTCTCATCCACATTTGTGTTTTCTTAAAAATGTAATTCCAAACATTTTTACTATTTACTAGACAATGGGTTAGAGACATTTATACCCTTATTTGACCATATATGTTTTCAATATAATATTTATTTCATTTTCCAAACATGGTACTTTTTGATATTTTTGTCAAAATTAAGGTAAGAATTTATTTTCATAATATATATGGTGGGTGCAGATATTTCTTACCGTTATAACATCATAGAAGCTTCCCATGAAATATAATAGGAATATTTTTAAAATAAATGTTTACCTTTAAAATTATGTGACTTTTAAATGATTTTTAAAATAGTCTTAGATATTTCTTTCAAATAATTTTGATTTCATCTATGTCAACATCTTTAGTTGTATTTTAGTCTTTTTTGAAGTTGATTTATTATGATACAAATCTTATATATTGTATTAATAGTTTTGTGATATATATGACTATGGATGTGTAATTTTTATATCATTCATTTTATATGGTTAAAGTATCGACATTTCGTATTCTAGTTTAAATACGCATGTTTATGTTATGTTTCAAAATTTTCATTTAAAAAATGCATTGGACATAGTAAATGATAGGTGGAGCCTGCTATAGCTCCTCAGTGCATCAGTAGGTCTCATGAGATAATTATATGTGGAATTGGTGGGGGCCTATCCCAATTTTGATATATTGTTTTGGCCAAGGCCTTAATCATATTTAGATGTCTTGGTTTAGGCCTTGAAAAAATGTTATAGAATGTCCCGCATTATACATTCCCTTATTATGAAAATATTTCTGAAGGTCCATGTGGTTATTCGACTAGTATAATACCCACTACAAATTTTTATTATTGCATTATTAATCAGTTCTTATTCCTTCCATAAAGTGTTCATGTTTATTATTTGTAAAGGCGTGTTTTTTAAATTAATCAATATGCCTAATGTTTATTTCAGCTTTCGATGTATTTCTTACACCTACTGAGCATTTGAGATAACCATTATCATATGTTTAATTTTACCAGGATATGAAGAAGTTAGTTATGACTCATTGCAAGAATAATTTAGGAGGATTGGATATTTTTAATGCCATAAATTAGTGTTGAATATCTTCTCAATATGTAATTTTGAACTTATGTATGTACCCTATTTCCAATAATACAAAACCGATCGATCTTTCAGGTCATGATTCCTTGTATAATGCCAATGATATTTAATAAAGCACCGAATCTTGGTAACTGGGGTCAGGGTGTTACCGTTCGTATCATAGAAAGTTTGCTACAAACCTAGGAAACTAGATTTAGATAATATCTGATTAGAGGACATTGAAATAAGATTGAATTTGAATATTAGTATTTATGAACTTCCTAGGATTTTTGTAATGTGGAGATTTTGTGTACATTCTAGGTAATACATCCATGTCTGTATACGAGAAGGTAGAGAAGGCTCTACCAAAAATGTACCTATGAGTGAAAAATCGTAAAAGTAGTTTCAAGCTTGACCCATGGTATCTTAGTACTCGACAAAGGGGCCTTGCTGCACTCTTGGTTACGACACTCCCAGGGGATATGCTTAGGGTAATTTAAATTTTCATTATAAACTATTATGAATGAATTCTGAACATATACATTCTAATTTTTTTTTATGATTATGGATTATATATATATAAACTATTAAATTTTTTAAAGTGTTTTATAGGTTTGGAATTACGTATTGTGAGTCATAATCAAATCTAGTGTATTCCATTGTTAAGAAAAGGAGTCCATTAGAAGGAATGAAAACCCTATAAACGCATGTAATTCATGTAGAGACTGCCCTCTTACTCAAGATAACTATAATAGAGTTGGTGATGAAACTGGTTCTGATCATCTAATCACAATATTGGGATAACTCACTTAGGTTTTTAATAATATCCTTACCCTTATGGAGTACCCTGACAAACAACTTAGATGATCAATGTTAGACCACAACATGAGGGAACAATCACCAACATTCAATGGGAGTACAAATCCATTAGTATCTGAGCAGTGGAAAATATCTTTAGAGAAAATATTACATGATTTGGGGAGTAGAGTAAGGGAAAAAAATTTCATGTTAGTTAATCTCCTCACAGGAGAGGCAGATCAATAGTGGTCATTAATCCAAAACACAAAAGAAGATGAATAAGTATCAAACATGGAATGGATGGAGTTTAATGATATTTTCATAAAAAAAATTATCCTCATGACCATCGAGTGAATATGGAAATGAATTATTTGAGTCTGAGTGAAATAGAAGGGGTCGCAAAGTATGAGGCTATCTTTACAAGGTTATAAATTAATGAAGTTTATTATATTCATAACCCAAGTAGTAGTATTGAACGATTCATTGATGGGATAAAACTTTTTCTCGGTCAATCATTTGTATCACAATCCTTCTAATCATATGATGATATTGTCTCATGTGCTATCAAGACTGAAAAGGAATTCACTAGGTCTTAAGACTTTAATGCAGATCAATATATGAAGAGATCAGCTCAACTCTTTGGAAATAGAAATAATGGGAAGAAGGGAAATTTTGAATATCCATCTAGCAGTAAATGTGGGAAGAAATTCCCTGGTAATTTTTCGAAGGGAATGAGAGTCTATTACAAGTGTGGTGAAAAGGCCACCAAACTCATCATTTAAAAGGAAAGAAATAGGTTGTCAATGTTGAATTATACAATTGTATAGAAAGGGGTCATTATGAAAATTAATGTGTTAAGTGCCAATGAAACTTACTTCAAAAAAGGCCAAGTGAAAAAGGACCAGCTTATGCGATCATTACTACTGAGGTTGATACTCCGAAAGAAATGGTGGCATGTAATTTAATGTTTTCTTCAAGTTTAGAAAACGATTTATTTGATTCTGGATCATCAAATTGTTTCATATCTTCCCAATTTACTAATAATATTAGATATTTACAAATTTATTTATCAAGGTAGTTGTAAGACAAAACTCCTATGGGAATATATCATTGTAAAAAAGTTTTAAGAATCAGTTCCAATAAAGGCATATAAATTTTATTTATCTGCTGATCTCATCTTTATACCCTTGATTGAATTTGATATAATCCTCAGTATGGATTGGATTTCAGCCCATGATGTAAAAATTTATTGTAGAAGAAGGGGGTGAAAATTTTGGATGATGATGATAAACAACACATTATCATTAAAGTAGTAACACCATTATCTAATTTTTATTTAAATACACCCCCAGTAGCCCAACTAAAATTAGTTATTGGGGAGGAAGAGAATAAAATAACTATGGGTGAGGAAAGGAATGTTTAAATAGAGTATATACTTATTATGCAATAATATGTTGATTTTTATCCATATGATTTACAAGGACATCCTCCAGAATGAGAAATTAAGTTTTATATTGACAAAATTCTAGGTTTGAGGCCCATATCGAAGAACCAATATTGAATGGAAAATGTGGAATTAGTGAAACTAAATAAACAAATAAAGTAATTGAGTAATAAGGGATTTATTTTTCCTTGGGTTCACCTATAGGGAGCCCCTTTACTTTTGGTTAAGATGAATGATTGATCTATGAGGGTGTGAATTAACTATAGGGAGATAAGTTCTATAAAAATAAAGAACAAGTATCCCCTACCTCGCATTGATGATCTATTCTACCAGCTTCTTGAAGCTAAATGTTTTTCAAAGACTAACCATCAATATGGATATCATCAGTTGTGGGTGAAGAAAAAAGTCATTTGGAAAATAGCATTTCAAAATAGGTACATGCATTATGAATTTACAGTAATGCATTTTGGATTTACTAACGCACCCTCTATTTTCATGGATCTAATTAATAGAGTATTCAATTAATATCTTGATGAATTTATAGTGGTATTTATTGATGACATCTTCGTATACTCAAAAGCTTGGAAAATCATGAAAATAACATGTGGATTATCCTATAGACTCTTAGAATAAATGGATTAAATGGGAATTTTTGAAAGTATTAATTAGGGAATTATGTGATTTCATTTCATAGCATGATTATCTTTTAGTATGGTGTCACTGTTGATCCTTCTAAGAAAAGAGCAATATAGGAATGGACTGCATTGATGAGTATAACTGAGGTTCATAGTTTTATTGCATTAAGAGGTTATTATCAGGGCTGCATCTAGAATTTGGCCCTGTTGGATAACCCATTAACCAAGATCACACGTAAAGGTGTAAAATTTGATTGGAATAAATACTGTGAAGAATGTTTAAAATAACTAATAAAAAGACTAATCAAAGAATCTATCATGACTCTGCCATTAGGGAACGATGTGCTTTTTATTTATATTGATGCTTCAATGCAAGGACTTGGATGTGTCCTTATGTAGAATGTTATTGTTATTTCCAATGCATCATGAAAACTAAAAATTAATGAAATTTTTTTCCCACTCATGATCTAGAGTTAGCTGTTAAAATCATTGCTCTGAATATATAGAGACACTATCTGTATGGTGAAAATGTGATATTTATACTAATCACAAGAGTTTTAAGTATATTTTATCACTGAAAGAAATCATCATGAGGAAAAGACGATGTCTTGATTGACTCATACATTATGACTTCACCATACAATACCACCCGGGGAAGGCATATTAGGTGGAAGCTTTATTGAGTACAAAATATCATGGATTTTGGAGCAAAATAAGTGTTGAAAAGTTTCCTATATACATGAATATAGTAAAGATGGATATTTTAATAACCATATATGGTTAAACATAAATTATTCTTCAAATGGTTTCCAAACCATTATTACTAGAATGAATAAAATTTTCTCAGGATGATGATGAGGAGTTTGAAAATAAAATTAAAGCTGTGAACAATGGGTGACTGATCGACTTCTTATATGAAGATGGGATTTTGATATTTGGGAAGAAGATTTTTGTTCCCAATATACCCAATCTAAAAAAGGGTATTTTTTTGTTATTATCATAGCTCAAATTTCGTTGTACACCCTGGAAGAAATAAGATGTATTGGGATTTTAAAATCATTTTTTGTAGGACAACATGAAAAGAAAGAATTATTATTTTGTGTCGAGGTGTTTGGTTTGTGAACAAGTAAAATCTAGAAGAAAACATCCTATAGGAGTCATGAAACCTCTTACCATACCTGAATGCAAATGGGATGATCTTACTATGGACATTTTCATGGGAATACAAAAGACACCTAGAAGAAATGATGTGATCTGGTTCGTTGTTGATCATCTTAACATGATAGTACATTTTCTTGATATAAGATAAGATTTACCACTTGGACGTTTACCAAGACTATATATTAATAATGTTGTTATAATTCATGGAGTAACCAGATCGATTGTCTCTGATCGTGATCCCAGTTTTACATCAAGATTCAAGAAAAGTTATTATAATTTCCTTGATACTGAACTTCATTTGAGCACTACCTACCACCCTCAAACTGATGGAAAATTATAAAGTACTATTCAAACCTTAGAAGACATGTTGAGAACTTTCTCCCTTGACTGTAAATGTATATGGGATCAATATTTACCTCTGGTAGAATATACCTACAAAAATAGATTTCAGTCAAGTATTCTGATGGAACCATATTAAGCGTTATATTGAAAGAGATATCGCACACCAACTTGTTGGGATGATGTTGGTGAATGAAAACTCATTGGACCATAACATGTTGAGGGAAATATGGAAATGGTGAACTTTATCCAAACCCAAATTAACGTAACTCAATGTAGGAAAAAGCTCTATGCTGATAACTAATGGTATATTTGGAAATTTCGGTAGGGGATCATGTTTTCTTGAAGGTATCTCCAATGAAGGGAGTTATACAATTCACCAAGAAGGGTAAATTAAGACCCAAGAACATCCGACCTTTAGAAATTCTAAAACGAATTGAAGTTCAAGCTTACCATTGGGAAATGCCTCCATGTATCTACAAAGTTCATGATGTGTTCCATGTATCACTGTTGAGAAAATACATTCCTAACCTAATGCATGTACTGAGCTATAAAGAAATAGAACTGGAACCTGCTCTGTCTTATTGTGAAGAGACAGTCAAGATTCTAGATACTAGAAAACAAGTGTTGAAACATCTAGTAAAAGTTCTACGGAGAAAACAATAGATGGAAGAGGCAATGTGGGACCCCAAGGATCTTATGATAAAGAACCACCTGAGTCTTTTTATGTAGTGATATTGTAGAAATTTCTAGGACACAATTATTTGATGGAGGGAAGAATGTAACATCCCCACCTTCCATGGTACGCTCCTCTTTGAATAATACAATAGATTGTGTTGTACGCAAATTTGAGATCAAACACACCACAACCAATCAAACTAGCTGTTATTAATATTAATAACTTATTTTGAAATTTTATAAATTTTATATTTCAAAATGGACTTCATTTTTGGATTCAGAATATCGAAAATATCTTAGGGTGAATTTTTTGTATTTTTATGAAAACGTACAATTTTAGATGAGTAGTGAAAAACACTACGTTATTGTTTAAAATCTACTATTTATTTAAATAATTATTGAATTTATATAAATTTATTTCAGGTCAAAATAGATACATAATACCTATATATTTCCAATGTAATTTATTAGATTCATTATATAATATTTTTAGATATATAATATTTTATTGAACATTTTACCATCTTTTACCCATATTCTAGGAGCATTTATAAATTTGCATAAAACATAATTTTACTAATTCTGTTAGTTGAATTTAAATAATCCAAGAGACAAGGATGAAAAAATCATGTAAAATGTGGTTCAATAATTTGATATTAATTTATGGTGAAAAGTTACATTAGACTTTTATTTTCCACAGTTAAAAGTAAATAGGGTAATTAAAGGTATAAATGATATTATAATTATTCTAACACATGTCCTAATTCTATTGGATAAGTGTAATTCTAAGAATAATAGCCTTATGAATAAAATATGATCTTCTTTGGTCGACATGGATTATATTAAGACATTTATTAATTTTTTATTTAATGAATATTTTAAATTTTAAATTCAAAGGTTAACAACTAAATTTTTTTAATATACGGTTACACATAATAAAAATTAGACTATAAATATTCCTTATAAATATAAAAATATTTCCCACATCATGGTATTTTATTTATAATTTTTAGACATTATATAAAATAATTTTCTTATGACACAATAATGATGAAACAACTAACTTATTTATGAAATATTAAAATAATTCATATTATAAATATCCAAATAAATGTAATTTGAGTCTTTTTATCAATTACACTAATTTTATATACTAATTTAACATGTTATGGTTTATTAAATAAATTTTATTCGTAGGGATAACGTTTTTATGGCTTTGAAAAATGAACATACTAAATTGTGTCAAAATTGACATAATTGAGTTTTTAAAACAAATACTATCTTATTAATTGATATAATATTCCTAAAATTTTTAGGATAGGCCAAAGGAATTATATATGGAAATATATTTTAATAATGAACCACTTGGGGTTCTCTTGGCTTGTTATAGTAATTTTATTAACCATATGATATAAAAAACAATGAGACATGGTAAATGGAAAACTATTGAACTTAGAGTTAAATCTAAAAGAAAAGGTTAATATGGTGGACTAAACCTCTATAAAACTTATTTGTTGATATTTTTTTTGACCAATACAACCGTTAGACTCGAAATAAATCATTTTTTTCCATTAGAAACCGAAAATTATTATATTATAATATAATATTTCGATCATTTCCTATGGAACCCCTCACCCCACTTATAAAAGGGAACTTCCCCTTCCCTCAAAATCATACCTCCAAACTATTTGGATCGGCCAAAACTAGCATGAATATCCTCCCAATAACCCTTCCATCATCATAGAGGCCTTAATTTGATCATAAATTCAACCTATAAAGCCCTTTTGTTCAACTCAAATGAAAACACTCGATGAAGTTATAATAAATTCACCACCCTCTTTCATGTTCTTTTCTTCTTCCACTTCTTCTTTATTTGTTGATTCAATTCTAAAACAATTAGTCCAGTATATTCTACATAATATTATGTTATTAAAAAAATTTACAACCATATTCATTATTCTATCCATCATATGAATGAAAATGTCACCATATGTGCGTACGTACGGCTTACCGTCTCCACATCATGGTGTAGTTTGTTTTTCAAACACTTCATTTTTGGACGTTTATAATAATGTGTATAGTTTATGTAAATAATAAATATAACATGTTAATGATTCTATATATATATATATGATACACCATCCAATTACATATAATTTCTCCATCAATATAATTGTATTTCTTCTCGTGTGTATGTATGGATTACTGTCTCCACGAAAGCGATGAAATTCATTCCCCATAATAATAATTCAATAATAATTTTTTTTGATTAAAAATAATGTTTATGAACATAATATAATTATGGATATGAATTAAATACATCATATCTATAAAATACATGACTTACTTAACAAAATATATAATGGAAAATGAATCAGTTAACACCTGAAACAATGATACAACTAAAATATTATTAACAAAGTAACATTAGAAAATCATCTATGATATCATATTTTTTATATAGTTCTTTTATAGTTTAATAACAAATTTTTATCTGTTATACAATAGGTTAACAGACCATCAACTAAGTAAAAGTACAATGTAATGGTTAAATTTCACAATCTCTATATTTTCCGAGGTTGTTTATACGTAAGTATCTAATAGGACATTTTTATCTACCTCATCCATGTATTCAAAAAAAATTAAGTCAATAATTTTTTCTATTTACTATACTATGTTTTAAATTCATTTATCCCTTATTTGACCATATATGTGTCAAAATAAATATTTCTGTCATATTCCAAACAATGTATTTTATGACCTTTTTGACCAAAATAATATAAGAATGTCTTTTCTTAACACAAACAGTGGGTGCGTCTATTTTTTCCATTATAAAATTGTAGAATCTTCCCTTTCAAGATTATAAGAATATTTTCAAAATTAATGTTTTCATTCATAATTATGTTCCTTTTAAATGATATCAAAAAATAGAAAGAGATATTTCTATAAAATAGTTTTTATTTCATCTATGTCCACAAACATTGATGGCTTTTAAACTTGTTTGAAGTTGATTTATTATGATACTAATATTCCATATTTCGTTGAAGGTTTTGTGACATATTTAATTGTGGATGTGTTATTTTTACACAATTTATTGTATATGGTTAGAATATTGAAATTTCGTATGCTAGTTTTAATAAGAATGTTTATGTTTTGTCTCGAAATTTTCATATGAGGAATGTATTGGAATTAGTATGTGATGGGTGGAGTCCGCTATAGCTCCTCAGTGAATCTGTAGGTATCATGAGACAATTAGATTTGGAATTGACCGAGGCCCTTCCCAATTTTGATATAGGGTTTTGGCTGAGGCCTAAGTAATTTTTAGACATCTTGACTAAGGCCTTGAAAAAATGTTTCAGAATATCCTACATTATACATTTCATCATTATGAAAATATTATTAATGGTTCATGTGGTTATTCACCCAGTAAAATACCCATGACTATGTTTTATTATTGGATTATTTACTCAGCTCAAATTCCTACCCTAATGTGTTCATGTTTATTATTTGTAAAGGGATGTGTTTTCAATAATTCAATATTCCTAATGTTTTTATTATCTTCCGTTGTATTGCATAAGCCTACTGAGTATTTGATCTCACCCATTTACTATGTTTTATTTTCTAGGATATGAAGAAGATAGTTGTGTGTGACTTGGAGGCATAGTCTATTAGGATTGGATGTTTCTAATGGAATAAATTATTGTTGTATTCATTTTCAAGTTGTAATGTTGAAATTATATATGTATCTTGTTTCTAATAATATGAAACTGATTAGTATTTCGGGACATCATTCCTTTTATCATGCCAATGTTATGTAATAAAGCACTGACCCTGGGTAACTGAGGCTGGGGCGTTACAGAGTACATCAATATAGAGTGCACCTATATTGTTCTCCAAGAAAGTGGATGATATTATTTTACTCTAAATTTATTATGAGAAGCTAAACCAGGTTACATTGAATAATGAATATTATTTTCCCAAGATTTATAATATTTTTGATACGTTATAGGGAGCCCAATTTTTCATAATGATTGATATCTGATCTTGCAATTAATGGTTACATGTTAGAGAGGAGTAAATTTTGATGATGAAACTTTTGAGAAGGAATGGGATATATGTTTATCTAGTGATTCCATTTGGGTTTGGTGAATAGTCCAAAAATATTCATAAATCTCATGAAAAATAGATTTGACCATTATTTATAAAAATTAATCATGGTGCTAATGGATAATTTCATCATCTACACATTGAAACTGATGTTATATGCTAATAGTTTTGAAATAGTCCTTGGTATATATCATGAACATCGTTTTTATTCCATGTTGTTAATGTGTATATTCTATGTTCAGGAGGTGAAATTATTGGGACATGTGGTGTCTAAGACATGTATTTCCATGGGCCCTAAGAAAGTTGAGGTATTTCTGTCCTGGACAAATCCCTATAATGTGTTCAGGATCACTATATTTATAGAATTAGTTGGATAATATAATTTTTTATCCAGTATTTATCCCACTTATCTACACCAATGATCATGATTATGAATAAGAGAGTAATGTTCCAGTGGTTGGATCAATGTGAATATTCCTTTCTTGAGCTGGAGAAGAGGTCGACTACAGTTCTAGTACTAATAATTCATAAGCCTGGTATCATATATGATGAATATTGTGATGAATTATAAATTGGTTTTAGAGTAGTATCGATGTAGAGGGAGTAGATAGTCGCTTATGGGTCATTTAATCTTTGACCCCATGAGTAGAAATACTCTTCTCATGACATAGAGATGTGAGATTTTGTTCACAATTTAATGTGTTGGTGATAGAATCTATTTGATGAAAGGTTTATTCTCTACAACAATCACAAGTGACTCTTCTATATATAAAAACAGTACGAATTTAACCTTAGGTAGATAATTTATACAGGTCATCTTCATATATTGGAATTTGAGATGTCTTATGAACTAGGGAAATTTAACATCAGTATATATTTTCTTAGTAGTATGATGCAGGCTGAGAAAGAGTTTGGTGAGAAACCCTTATAGGTGATGTGAAGCATTATGTCTTAATAGGATATGTAGAATATGGATGATTCTGAGTATTATAGATTGATGACTTGTGCTCCCTTGTTGGTAACATACTATCTAGTTTTATGGGTAAAGTCTAGATATGAGTCAGACCTAGAGTGTGATACTATATAGGAACAACTAGCTAGATGTAACCCAATACCCAAGAGATCCTCCGATTGAATGGATGTGATCATTTTTCATTGCAGATAGTTATTCACTACTTCCATACCTGAGAAACTAAGGATTTACATCCATATGTCTACATAAATAATATATCCTTCTGCAATAAATATGTAGCATGGATTCTGAAATGAATTATGGAGGACAAGGATAAAGAGGGACATCACATGGTTTATGTATCGATACCATTACTACAAGAGGGTTAAATCTATGTGGATGAATCCTGGGGTTTTTCATCAACCATTTTTAGTTCCCATGTAGAAGTGTGAGGAGGATATGATTGACTATGTCATGGGGTGACCTAGGACCTCTTTGAGTTATGACACAGTTTGGATTATTTTCAAATAGAAAAAAATCTAATCTCACTTTTTACCAATATGAGAGACCCACATCATATATAATATTAGAAATATATGGGTTTATGAGATCATATGATTTCATAATGTTACCATAATAATTATATTGTTAAAATATTCACGTTTGTGGTGGTACTTTTGGTAGGGCTTGAAAAAAACCTTAAGGGACACATATGAGATTCAGCAGAATTTACCATCCTTATACAGATGGATAGTCCAACCTGATCATTCAAATATATTATATGTTCTCGTGATCAAAAATTCATTTGATCTTGGGATTATAACCTCAACATGGTTGATAATTCATAAAATTATAGTTTCTATGAATTTATAGATATAGAACTATTTGATACTCCTTATGGATAACAGTGCCTCTGACTAATATGTTTGAATGTGGTAGAAAAGGAAGAAGTTTTTGGACCTATCTCAATGTAGGAGACCTTAGAGAGGATGTAGTTGATTAGGAAGTGGCTTGTTACTTCTTAGAGTAGGCAATGATCATATAAAGAACAAAATAGATGAAATTTGGAATTTACTATTGGCGAATGAGTTTTATTTTGAGTTTCACCTAAGATTATGAATCCTCATTTTAGGAGAAGTGAAAACTAGAACCATTGTTTGTTGGACCCTTCAAGATCACCGAATGAGTTGGGATAGTGGTGACCTGTTTAAACCTTCTTCCATGAAATTGAGTAATTAATGATATGTTCAATTTTTCTCATCATTGGAGGTAAATTCCCAATCATACACATATATTAGACTATGAGGACATTGAGTTGGAGCCTGATTCATCTTATAAAGAGTGTATAGATAGGATTGTTGACAAGATTAATATATTCAATCTAGTAATCATGATGCCGCTTATCGAGATCATGTGGCATCATGGACTGATCTAGGAGGATATGTGAGAGAGAAAGAGTCTGATGTTTGATATTAATGGTATGAGTTATTAAAAAAAATACCACAATAGATACTTCTTTAGGATGATATTTCATTATAGGGGTGAATTATAATATCCACATTTTTAATATTTTCCTAAATACCTATATTGTTTATAATTTTTTTTATGTGAAAATAATAACTTTAAAAAATTAACCTTAATTAATTTTTATAGAATCAAATAAGTGTAATGGTGTGTTAAGAAGACTTATATATGGGAAAAAGTGTTATCCCTAAGGAACATAACGGTTAAATCCCCTTTCTATGTGCTTCATAAGGGTACCTAGAGCTATATAAGTGTATGATTGAACTGCATAAGGGCACTCCCATGTATTTTATGCTCTATTTATTTTTAAATGGGAGTTGTTTATGGGTTGCCCAAATTTTTAAATGGTTAAATATGTGTAAGGTATTCACAACATAAGGGAATCCAAGCCTATGTAAGGGTAAGGTACACATTGTTTAAGGGTACCAATATGTAAAATATGGGTAACAAAAAGTAACTGTGTAAGGGTAACACCTTATATAAGTCTGGTGTGTAAGGGTACTTATGGTACCAGATAAGGGTCTTAATGATAAATTTATTTGAAATCAAAGGCCTGCGTGAGGGTACTATCTCATGTAAGGGAGTTGTGTAAAGGTAGCCGTAGTTTTGTTATTGCACCCTGACTGATGCTTTATTTTATTTTAATTTTTCGGTCTGTCTTTTAAAAATCAGTTTGAACCAGTTTTCATATAGAAAAATGTTTGGTTCTTTAGAGGGCATGCAACCATGCACTATGTCCGACCATAGTAATAAAAAGGTTTAGAGTTAAATTTGTTTTTATATTGGTGTACGACCATGTGCACAACCTTTCACGGTGTCTAACCTATTTAATTAAATTAATACTTTTGGTCAGTTTTATTATTTTAGTTATATTATTAGTATTTAATTTCTTATGATTTATTATCATTTTTTATTATTATTTAATTATATTTTATTTTTATTTTATTCATTCGTAATATTATTCTAAATTATTTTAGAGGTTTTTTAGATTTTGTTTTATATTTATTTTTCATTGTTATTTTTTTTCTTTCTTTTTATTTTCATTCATTAGTATCTATTTTTCCTCCCCTTTATCTCATGTTGGACACAAACCTTTTCTTACCACAGAACCCATAGCGTCGAAATCCCCTTCATATTCTCCATTTCGGACCGTATTCTTCCACCTTTAAAAAACCATATCAGCACCACTCCCAACTCGCACAGCCTTTTGTTTTTCCCCCTTTCAACTACACCGACCGGTGACCCATGCTACCCTCCTGGTCAGATAGCCACTCCACCCCCTTCCTCTCCAAAAATATGTGACACATCACTCTACTCCTCTCCAGACAGTTGCACCATGCCTTCCCTAGGTTGAGCCCCTCCATCAAAACTGGACCCCATGCGACCTCTCAAGCGCACGAAGAACCTTTGACATCCCTATATTTAACTTTATTAGCTTCCCTCACCTATTATATAGGTTTGTTTTAAAGTGATAGGTTTTTTATTCCATCATTAGTTTATCAAGTTAGGATTTTGTGTGTATTTTGGTCTGGTTGTGATGTTATCAGTCTGAATTATACTTTTAAGGGGATTTTTTATCATTTGAGGTGTTATTGTTGTGTGATGTCAATTTCGCGTCATGTTTAAAATGTTGGTCTACACCGAGGTATGTGGTTCCATATGCAAGTGTTAATTTAAAAAATATGTTTTTTTCCTTAATTAATTTAACACCATTATTACTCAATTTTTTTTGTGAATTTTATTTTATAAGAAGCTTAATATTTTGTTGATGAGTTTAGTAGTGTGTTTATATGATAAGAGTATTCTGTTTTTGTGAAACCCATGTTTATCCATTCATATTGTTTTATAAGTTGTGTTGTTTGATTATTAAAATGTATAATGGATATAGTTGGTGTTTGGGTATGGTTTCAAGGATAATTTAGGTATAAAAATAAGTTAAGAGTGAGTTTTGGAATCTTCAGTCTTCTGACTCATTTTGAAAAAATTTAATATAATTTATAGTGGTTTTGCTCTTTTTAACTATTCAGTTTGAGTTTTCTTGTAGAGTAAACATGTGTTTTTTCGTCAAATAATATTCTAGTGATGTTATTATTGTTTAAGTCCATGTGGCATGTATTAAATTTATTGAAAATTTTTATGGTGTTTTTTTAACCATTAGAATGTCCTTTTTAACTATGTTGTTGGTTTATTTAATTTCGTACGTGTTTCAGATAGTTTTATTGAGGTTGCGTGGTGTGCCCATGGTCATAAAATATGGATGAGTTGGTTTGGAACATAAAGTGTCGTTTTTCTCATTAAAATTTATTTATAAAAGTTTTTAAATTTTTAATAAAAAATTATTAAAAATGAAAGATAGTTTTGATTGGATTTTGTAAACGTTTTTGGTGTTTATAGTAATGAGACATATGTTGTAATTGTTTAATAAATTATTTTAATGGAATTTTTGATGATGCAAGTTATTTTATTGACTATGCAGTAATTTTAATTTGTTTTTCAAGTGATAAAGATTTAGTTTTGAATGATTTTCAGTGTGCATATTATTTTTAAATGGGTTTTTTGTTTTCAAGTGTGTTGTTGGATATAGGTAGTTCCTAAATTTTTTTATTTATGTATGTTTAATATGTGAGATTAACTCAAAACCACTTAGGAAGAAATGGGATGCTTGGGTTCTTGGTGGGCGGACTAGGAATAGTGAACTACTGACACAGATGTGACTTCAGTCTGGTTTCACATAGCTGGATTGAAGACTACAACACTAGTTAATGTTTTTATGATTATTAGAGATCACTAGGTTATGGGTGTGTTCCCTACTAGTGTCATGTGGATGAGAAAATATATCGTTTTGGCTCGTATGCCATGTTATCACTGAGACAAGATGTTCTAGTGTCAACTTTTCCCTTGTATCTTTATGGAATCTCCCAGGTTTTGGGCTCCTTCATTAATTTTCTCTCTCCAACAGCACACGGTGTTACATTGGGGTTACCATGAAAGAAATTGTTTGGTTTTTTAATTTAATATTTTTTCATTCAAGTAATTATCCTTAAAAATATTTCCATTAAAACAACCTAAGCATTTCTTTCTATAAATGTGGTAAAATTTTAAAAGTATGTGTCCTTTAATAATTATATGTGAATCCTTTTCTTGGTGGCATTCTACTAGGATTTTGTCTCCCAACCTACATAAACATTAGGGCTAATTTAGATCTTATATATTTTTTATCCTAGGTTTAGGCATCATGCATAACATTGGTGGTTTGTGTTGTTAGTGGCATCCTCATGTTTGTTTGGTGAATGTGGCTTGAGGATGTTGCACCTCCTGTTGCACGAAGGTTAGAGTTATATTTTTAGTATTTCCATTGTTTTCATTTCTTTTTGGTTGTTGGTTAATGTTATAAACCTTAAATCTAATATTTTTTAAGGGCCTTTTTGGGCATATAAATTCATTCTCTTTACATTAAATTAGGTAGTTATTTTATTTATATTGTTTCAGTTAAATCATTAAAATTTATTGTTTTGATACCAGGACACTTGTGCCAACCTGTAGGGATTGGGAATTCCATTTGATAATTGTTCTAGACTGGGTCAGGTGTCTGTTTGATGTCATCGCTATTTGGATTGAGAAAAATTGTATTAAAGGTAAGTTTTGTTCTTGTTATTTTGGGTGTCATATAGATCAGATATAAGATTGTTGGTCATCGAGTCATAGGTCTGAGGAGAGTTTCACATACTTTTAATTATTATGATCCCTGAGTAACCAGGGGTAGTATTGGATATATGTTTTTGAATTTGGTCTACGTGGACGGGGTATGATAATAGGAGTAAACATATACAATGTGCGGTCTCACATGGATTAGCGACCCATGTCATTCCAGAGAGTATGATTCCACACTCATATTAGTTGGCTCACTCATAATGAATGGTCTTCTAAACCATGTAGTTGGGTTTTGGAATGACCACTAGTTCTCTGTCCAACATCTTTTGTGTTGGTGATGTCTTTGTTATATTTTGGGTTGGGTAGAAGGGGGTTTTTAAAGGAAAAAGGACTTTGTGGTTGCACTTATTTTCTCTTAGTGTGTGTTTGACATGATTATTGGTGTGTGTTTCCCATGGACCTTGTTTTTGGAATTTGGAATTTTATTTTTTGAATAAGATTTCTAAATGATTGTACTTGCATATTCGAAATTGAGGTGAATTATTTTGTAAATTGAAATCATTTTGAAATATTTTCTTAAATTTTTGTAATTGATTTTCTAAAAATGTTTTTCGGAATGTTTAGAATGTTTTTTTATTTAAAGGGGGAGAGCCTCATTTGGACCAGTTGTATTCCTATGGGTGATCTTGAGTGCATGTGGACATGATTAATGGACAGTTGGTGGATTGTGTGGATGGGTGCCTGAGTGTCTTTGAGATATATATTTTCAAGGAATCATTGAATTATAATGGTGGGATATTGATTTCAAATTAATCTTCTTATTTCATGAATAGTGTATTTGGGTAAATGTTTAAAAGATTTACCATTGTTTTTCTATGTGTTTGGGATATGTTGTGTGAGTTCGGATGATTTTGTATGAGTTGACCTGAGAATAAATTTTTGTTTTTCTCTAAAATGAGTTTTTTAGATTAAATGAATTTGAAATTGGGAAATGGTGATGAGTATGAAGTTAATCAAATAGTTTGATAATTGTTTTTGGGATTTATTGTACACTGCTTGGTTTTTCAAGATGGTATTTTTCTTTGAAAATGTATTGATTATTTAAATTTGAATTAATGGATTTGTGTTTGAGGTGTGGATGATAGTTATGTGATGTGCTTGTCTTTGTGGAAGTGTTTTTTGTGTTTTTTGTTCAGGATATACCCCGAAGAATGTTCCCATAGGTTTCCAACTGGTCTCTCAGTTCTTGTATTATCCCAGACTCATTGGAGTGGTGGAGTTGTGATCTTATCGGTTTTTTTGATTTTTTGTATACATTGAGGTTAGTTGAATTTCATTTAGCGCATTGGAAATTGTTGGGAGTGTCTCATGTTTTGAGGGACTCAAAATTTCATGCAGGTGTAGGTTAACTCAAGTATTTTTAGAGGAGCGAGACTAAACCAGTGAAAATTGATCATTCCTTTTTTTTAAATGGGGATTTCTTGTGAAATCTGTGAGAATAGATTCCACTTGTGGTTAAACCTAAGGAAGTATATGCGAGCGAATGTGGTGGAGCTCATAGGTGATCGACCAGTTAACAGATGGTGAAGGAGGTGTGTTGTCCTTTCTGATGAGCTATATTCATGTTCTGTAGATGTAGTGTGGATCAATTTGTTTAAGAATCATAATAATTGTTGGTCTTATTCGTATTTTGGAATGTTAACATTCCTCATCTAATGAGGTGTGTGAACCGAAGGGGACGTATTCTTGTAGTACTCCTCCAATCAGTTTGTGTTGCATTTTTGACAGACCACTCAATTGCATATCTCTAGTGTGGTTAGTCTGGAACCCAAATCTGTCCACTAAAATTCATAGTTGGTATGTAGATGTGGTGGCATCATGGGACACAAGGAGAATCTGTTAGGTTTATTTTCACAGGGAAGAAGTTCCAGTCGGCAATGGTCAGCTTATGACTGAGAGGTGGTAAGAAGATTCAGGCACCATGGCCCTAGTCGTAAGTATCAAGGTGAGGTTTGTGCACATTAAATAATTTGTCAGACATGGGATGGGTTTGGTCTGACATAATTCTGCATTGTCAGGATGGGGAACACATAATTTTCTCTATTAAGATGTCATATCGGAAGGAATTATTTGTGTTTTTATGGGAATAAAGGCCTTGTCTTCTTGTTCAATTCTTCATTTGTAGAAGTTCGTCGTTCACTTTAAGGAGATTCTTAGAATCAGTATTCTTTTAAATCCACTGCGTGTGCTTTGGGAACCTTATATTTGTCGATAATGGATCGATATTGTATTCATATTAGATATTTTCATGTCTTGTGAGATTGACACATTCATGTCCAATTTTTCTCTAGGTTAGGGGTTTCTTATATCAAAACTATCTAATGTAGTGAAGTGTTGTCCACAATGGGTATTTTTCATTCGGGTTGGCCTATGTTAGTGGGTTTGGGATGAAGAGTGATGGTGTTGTGCATGTGGTCATGAAATATTGATGGGTTGGTCTGGCACGTATAGCGATGTTTTTCTGTTTAAAATTTATTTATAAAAATTTCAAATGCTTTATTAAATAATTATAAAATATGAAATGTTTTATTAATTGAAATGTATAATGGTTTTTGATTTTTATTGTCAAGTTAGATATATTAAAATAGTTTAATAAATTATTTTAATTGTTTCTTTGATGATTAATGTTATTTCTTTGATTGTGCATTCATTTTAATTGGATGTGTATGTGATACAGATTTTTTTGAATGATTTTTAGGGTTCATATTTATTTTAGTTGGGTTCTGTGTGTGGAAGTGTGGTGTTGTGTAGAAGTATCATGTCATTTGTTTTATTTATTTATGTTTGACATTTGACATGAACTCATAACCACTTCATAACAAATTGGAAGCCAGGGTACTAGGTATGAGGAATATACCATGTTTTCTAGTGACACAAAATTGGATTCATCTCAGTTTGACTTATTTAGAATGATGACTACAACACAAACAACACTTTTGGATGATGATCGGAGACCACTAGGTTATAGGTCTGTTCCCTAATATTATCTTCTGAAAAATAACATATACCATTGTGGCTCATATGCTGCATTTTCACTGAGACATTATGTTCTATTGTCCTGCTTCTCACTAGTACCTTTAGTTAAACTCCCATGTTTTGTTCTCGTCCTTTAATTTATTCTTATAGTCGGTACATAGTTTTTCATTGGGATTCCATGAAATCAAGTCTGTGTGTGTTTTAATTTTAGTTATTTTCTTTAAAGGATTTATCCTTAAAAATGATTATCCATTTGTTTCTTTACATCAAATAAAATTGCAAATGTATTTGTCAATTAATAGTTATGCATGGATCCTTTTCCTGGTGGATTCCTACTGGGCTCTTAGCTCACCCTATACATACATTGTTGTGTGTATATAGATCATGTTTCTTATGTATCCCAATTTGAGGCATCTTGCATAACATCAGTTGTTCCGTTTGTTAGTGGCATCCTCATGTTGGTTTGATGAATGTGTCTCGTGGATGCTTCACCTCATGTTTTTTGGAATTTTGTGTTGGAGTATTAGTTATTCATTTTTTTCCATTTCTATTTGGTTTTTGGTTCATGTTATAAATCGTTAAATATGAAATGTGTTAAGGGTATGTTTGTTAGTATTAATTTAGTCTCTTATTATTATGGTAGTTCGTCGATTTATTCTTATTGTTTTGGGTAAACCATTACCATGTATTGTTTTTCTTCCCCAGAACTTCTTCTAAATCATAGGGATCGGGAACACCCTTATGGCCTTGCCACATATTGGGTTGGGTGTCGGTTTTATGGAGACCCAATTTTGTACATGACATTTTTAAAGGCTAAATAAGTGTACTATGAGGCTATGTAAGGGAAATCCAGGGGTTGAGATCTTTGTTATGGTAAAATGTATTACCCTTACAAAACACATATGGGCTTGATAATGGTAAATAATATTACCCTTATGTAGTTCCCTTTTTAGAAAATTTAAATTTAAAGCCCCCATTTTCATTCTTTCTTTCCCAAAACATGACCATGATATTTTTTAGTGGTATTAAATTCCAAAAATCACTACATTAACTACATTTATTTTTTTTCCATAAGTCAAATGTTTATTAAGGCTTAAATTAATCACTATTAAGAAAAGATTGGGAGACAAATTAAAATTATACTGTTGTTTATTGCTTTCATACTACTAATATCACGTAGTTTCTTTCATAAAAAATTTATGAATCCATCAGAACATAGATTGTGTTTGTTCCTATGGTGTCTGATGTATAATAAATTCCTTTACTCAAGATATTAAAAGTCATTATTAGACCAAATTGAGGCTTTCTTCTGGTTAACAGGCATATCAGTTTCTATCTCTCCCTCTTCCATGGATGGTGCTACATTTTAGAGGGAGAATTTCAAGGTATTATTATTTTGTGCTTTTTAAAATTGATCTCATCCTATTCCATTTGAATAGTTAACAATAATTTATTTCTAAATGATGATAAAATATAATTTATCAAAGGATTATAATTAGGCAATTATCGAGGACTAGAAAATGATGAAAATAGAATTTTTCTGTTGGATTATTAAATAATTATAATAATTATTAACCTGAAATAAAAGAGCATAAAAATAAAGGATTCTCCCATGCATATAATTATAGAGTGATAATTTGTTATCTCAGTTCGCGTTTTATTATATATTGGTGAGGAAATTTTTGGAACATGTATTGGAATAACGTAATAATTGAAAAATTATCCTATAGAAAAAAAATTTAGGCCATGAGATATTTTATTTATTTTTTAAATAAAATATTTGTATTTGGTTCATGGAATCATTTACGAACATTGAACATTGAAATGTCAACAAAAAAGATAATAAGCCCAATAAGGTGATGTTAATGGTTGTATAGGTTTCCACTCCAGCTTTCAAACCATACATAGTGGTTTATCCTTTATGTAAAAAATGATTAACATGATATTTTATTTTCATTAACTTTTTGGGGCTCTAATTTATATTTGTTTCAATTATATAGTTTTTTTGTTGACATACATGACTCACCATGGTTGATTGTGATGGCATTTGGGTACGAATAGCCCTTGAAACCTATTATGTTAATTGATACTAGGAGTTTTTTTTGTTTCCTATTTTTAATGATTGATTCATATCAAGTAGATATATATTTATAAATTATTCTAAAAATTATATGATTCCTTGAATTTTATACCTTTAATATATGTTATCTATCTTGGATGTATCATTCTCGGTGCTAAAAATAGGTTGACAATCGTGACATGATTATCCCATAGATAAGGAGTGTACTTGAATTTTGATGATGGAAATAATGGAACTGAGCATAGGGTGGAGAAATGATAATACATTTGAACATTATTTTGGGGATTCACTCAATTATAATGTATTGATATGCTCAATGACTAGTCGATTTTCGAGTAACATGATTTGTTGAGGATGCAATCAATGCCAAGTTAATCTAAAAGAAATATACAATATTTTAGGAATGGGAAAAACTAAGATGAATGTATGCACCATGACATTAGGTTATAAGAGGATATATTACCTAGGCCAATGGATAGGTTTTTTACTTTTGGAATCATCTAATTATCCTTCCATAATGAATTCAATGTAGGTATATATGGGGATCTCCTACGGCTAGGTTAGTGCAGGAATGATTGGTTTTGGATTGTATGTTATTATGGGAGTATAAATGTAAACAATGTGTGTCAATAAATATACAATATAATAAAATAGTTTTTTTTTAAATAATAAATAGTTTCTAAAAAACATATATTTAAAATTATGCTAAAATGTAAATACAAAATAATATAATGTAATATGACTTGTTGTAGCTCGGTTTGATCAGATTCGGCTAATTATTTGAACATGGATTTTTCCATAAAAGGTTTAAAATGTGTTTTCAAAAATATTATTGAAAAAAAAGTTCCATGGATGTTTAAGAGTGAGTCCTCTAGGTATATGTATATCTTAAGTACACACATATTCAATTACTTTAGTTTCCATGATCGGTTCAACATCTTAAAGATAGATTTTATCTAAACTAGTTTTTGGGTGATATTCATTACATTATTCTTCATAAACATTGAATTGTTAAATTGCCTGGATATTTAATTAGTAATCAAAAATATATCTATTGAATATTTTGAAATACCACACCAGTCATGTTAGACATGTTTACCTGGTCTTCACTTTATGAAAATTTACTTTGGATCATGGTTACATTACATGGTTACTTGGCATGGTAACTCCATTTTATCTGGGAATTAATTATTTTCAACATTTGGTCACTTCAATTACTCATAATGTCACTTGATTTCATCTTGAGGTAGGTTCATGTCTTTGTGTTTTAGCATTAATAATTTTCATGATATCTTATTTACTTGTCACAGCCACTTCACTACATTACATGGTAACATGATATCTTCTCGTGGTAAATTAATTTTTTCACAAGGTAGATTCTTTTCATCTCATGGTATATCATCTTTACTAACATTCATGTGAATTTTTCATGTGGTACATTCATGTTTTTGGAAATAACTATATTATATACACACAGTAATATTAAGACTTAAAGAAATTCAATTAACCTCTCACATGGTAACTTGGATGTTCAAGATGCAGGTTGAATCCTTATGTGTTCAATTTGATTTTTAATATGTATTAGGTTTAGTAAAACTACAATCACTTCAAATTCATTTCATGAATAGTTAATGAATTGTAAAAAAAATTATCATTTGACACATGAACAGTTGATTGTACACATGGTTAGTTGGCGAAAACATACAATCACTTCCACACAGGCACTTGAACATTATGGGTAGTTTAACTTATTCATACGGTAGGTTAATTAAAATTATTGTCTATTTCCATGGATAATTCAAGAGATATCCATTTTTACTATTTTTGATATAAATTAAATGACTATCATAAAACATTTAACTCATTAGGAACATGATAAACATGATTTGGGATCATTAAAATAATGAGTTGATAAAATTAACCTACAATCCTCCATTTTTTTAGAAAAAATAATGAAATATATAATGTTATTGATTGAATATAAATACACCAAATATCACAAATTTTAAATGAATTAACAAACCATATATTTCCCAATATCAAACAGTTTCTCTCTCTATTTGGGATTATCAAAAGGTGATGTTAGGAATCAATGTAACAAGGAATTGAAAGGAAATAATAAAATATAAGATATTTGGAAAAGTATAAATATGAAAATATATATTATTTTAATTACAAAATATTTTAAAAAATGATTTCAAAAGGAGATTCTATGTCAAGGATTATAATTAGATTCAAAACCAAACACATAAAAAATTTCAAAATGGAGAATAAGGTCATTTTATTTAGAGGTAGAGGTGGAGGTTTGTTGAGTTCGTCGGGTAGCCTATGGTAAAGAGGTTTTATCAGGGTCTTGGATTTCCACTCACCTATAAATTTTTTTGAGATTATTTTCTAGGAGACAATTCAAACTGGTTAATGGAAGAAGTTTTAGTAGGAGGGGTTTAGGTAAAGGGTAAGGTACGTGGATCTAGGATGGTTGTGTTGGCAGTGTAGAGGTAAGTCTCTAGAAAAATGGTAAAATATTTTACTACATCAGATCCGTGTTCTTATCCCTAAAATTAGTTCCCATTGTTTTCCGTGAAGTATTTTATAATTGGAGTCATAATTGTCATCTTTTCATTACAATACATAAAGTCTCATGTTAAAGGATTCATCATTAGATTACTAGGAAATGATTGAAATAAAAAATCCAAAAGGGTTAATGGAAGATGTTTTAATAGGAGGTTTTGAGGTAATGGGTAATGAATGTGGAGCTAGGATGGTTGTGATGGTAGTGTATAGGCAAGGCTCTTGTAAAATGGAAAAATATTTTACAGCATTGGAACCATGTTCCTTTTCCTAAAAATATTACCCTTTGTCTTCCATGAAGTATTCTAGAATATGAGTCATAAATCTATACTTTTCATCACAATACGTAAAGGCTCGGGTTAAGGGAGTCATCATTAGATAACAAGTCAATGATTTAAACATAGATTTCATGTATGAAATTGTGATGATTATTCCAATGTCGAAGTTAATAGATCATTTAATAGTATTAATATCTCTTCCATCCACGTTAAAATATTTTCTTATCATAAGAAAATTATCAACATCTTAAATTTAAATACCTTCAAACAACACTTCTCTTGTTTTCTAAAACTAATCAAACATAACAATTATTTCATCTCTGTTGACGCTCCTTTCGTCACTGAATCTAAAGTTCGGAAAAGGGAATATCTGAGCTCAAAGTGATTAATCCTTTGAAGAAACATCAAAAATCGACAAAGGGATAAAAAAGGAGAACATTGCCCATGTATCGCGCAAGTTCCCTCTTGGTCGCGCAAGTACACTTGCGCGCCGCCTCAATACTTGCGCGACTCCTCATGTTCGTGCAAGGGACTTGCGCGACATATGTGGTAACCGCCTAGTAACCGCCCAGTAACCGCCCGGGGTCTTCTTTTGCCTATAAATAGACCCTGTGGGCCCCCCATTCAGGAGGATCTTTTTTCAGAAACTCGGATCGAAGCTCCCGATGCCCAAGTCTCTTCTCAAAGCTTCCAGAACACTTCTAAGGTAATTTCTTACCTATAATGGAATATCTAAAGGGAAGAAGGAAGGCCTAAGTGTTGAAACTTATCAAACACTTGCGCGCCGACTTAATTCCTTCAATATAACTTGCGCGTCCCTCTTCTGGAAGAACCTCAAGAGGATGTTAAAGGGTTTAATAAAGAGTCGCTCAAGTATTTCAACTCTGGTTGAAAATCGCGCAAGTATCCCTCATGTCGCGCAAGTATACTTGCGCGACCAATACTTGCGCGCCGCCGCAGGACTTGCGCGACTTTTAATACTTGCGCGCCCCTATCTTTTTTGGGTGCCCATCTTGCCCATTTTACCCCTCTTAAGCCATTTCACCTTTCCTATTCAAGATTCAGTCTTCAAGATACTATTCAAAGCCATTTATGGCATGATTTCATGATTTGACATCCTTATCTGAAAGGAATTCTGTGAAATATCTCTCAAAACCTAGTGATTTAAACATCTTTATGTCACCAAAAATTGAGAGTTCATTCATTCAACCTCATCCTTTAAGATGAGAGAATCCTAACCTGGGTCTCCTTTTCAGGAATAATCCCCAGTTATAAAACCTTTGATCTGGGCATCTTTCTTAAGAATAAGCCCCAATCAAGTTCTTTAATCTTGGGCATCTTTCTTAAGAATAAGCCCCAACCTCAAATATGGGCATCCTCCTCATGAGTAAGCCCCAAACCTTAATCCCTAACCTGGGTCTCCTTTTCAGGAATAAGACTCAGTCATAACCTTGGGTATCCTTTTCAGGAATAAGCCCCAAGTCCCCTTAAACTTCTCTTAACCAGTCATAATTTACCTTTGATTTGGGTATCCTTTTCAGGAGCAAAACCCAATCATAAGTCCCCTCCTAACTTGGGCATCCTCCTTAGGAGTAAGCCCCAAGATTAGAGTATTCAAATCTCCATGAAGCACATATAACTTTGTGGACCTTGTTCATGGATTTTCTCCCTAAAAGTAAATCCTAAACCTTCATCTATCTGGGCAGTCATCCATACATAAGCCCCAAACAAATTCTTATGATTGCATCTTTCATGGCACAATTGTCTAAATTTTACCAATACCTCTTGTTTCTCACACCGAGCGTGACTCACGTGAGATTAGAGTGTAAAAGTAATTATGACATTCATCTTTGAGCCATCAATCATAAACATCATACTCCATTCCTCGAACTACGTGGGTTCTGATTCCTTTTCCAAAACAAAGGATACGTAGGTAGCCCATTTATGGGTTCGATCCCAACTTTGAAATAATCTATGTCCTTCTGAATGACGATAAACTTCAAGTGCCCCACTGAGTGGCTTTAAAACCAGCCTGGTCATCATAATGACCAAGAGACTTTTATATAAATGTTTTGAAGGATACCATTAACCAAGAATCTCTAAACAGATATGGATGATTCTCTATTGATGAAGAACCTCGAATACATATAAAAGATTCTCTAAATTTCTTGCATATTTAATCATTGTTTGTTAAAACTAAAGGAAAGCTCATTTTATACTTGGTAATATAATAAGGATTCACGAACATAACTTAAATCTATAAAGAGAGTCCTGGAGTAGACAATAATTCCCCTCAAAAAGGTGTGATGAGTCCGACCTCCCATCCTCTCGACCAATGCAAATTCCTATGCCTCATCAGTCCACAAGCTAATGAGCGCCTTCCTTTGGAAAGTAGGTCCAAACGGATGTGGAATCATTGGATGTTTCCGGTTCTACAAACAAACCCGCTAGAAACCAATCGGAACGTTTGAATCTCCTGTCCAGGAGGTCATCCCCGTAATCCGTGAGGAAACAAAAATGGTGAACCCGACGTGAATCCTTAACCAAGTTAAAGTGATGTTCTTCTTATCTGTTAGGCCCTTTGGGACAACAAGGCAATCATTGACATATGATCATCCAAAAGATGCAGCAGCCGGATTCATATTGATTATGTCTGTTACATGGAATAGGCACTCTTTTTTCAAGATCTTCTACAAAAATGGCTTTCCTTAAATTCACCCCTGTGAATACTGCTGCTGGGAACACCTCTACTGTGAGGTCTGCTGCTATGAAAACCAATGCTGCTACTCCTGCTGGAACGTCATCCGCTCTGAGGATGACATCACCAACTCAGCGTCTTCAACGCTGTGTTTCTAATTCACTGGTTAAGGAGTACCGTCGTAACGGTACTATCCCAACTCTGGAGGCCGCTCGTCAAGCCCTCCAAGTTAACAATTCTACCTGGTCGTTCGGACAACGGCGACCAGCAATCAAGAAGCAGGCGGTGCTGACTACCGTCTCCAACCGTTTCGGGTCGTTATCCCCGAAACGCAATTTCCATTCACTCCCTTATTCTGAGGAAGTGAATGAGCAGGTCCCGCAGGACCTTAATTCAAAGAGACAGGAGTCCTTCTCAAGGGCTCCCATCAACAATCGCCGCCAGACTCGTGCGGTAGTGCGCCCTCAACATGATGAGGGTACCGACTCCAGGCATTCAGCTCAGGTTCCTCGAACCCGAGCAGGCAAGATGAACCGCCAGAGACGGAATCCGGTTAACAATAGGCAGGTTGTCATCCCTGCCATCTCCGGAGAAGTCCACCAACCTAACTTGGTGGCAAACAACGAACAGGCACACACACCTGCCCGTTTTAATCCCGCTGTCCAGCAGACTCATCTGGCAGCATCAAACCGATCCCGCCAGACAATTCCGGCGGAGTACCATAGGCAGGAACATACACCTGCTTATACATCAGCAGTTAGTCAGCAGGCTCGTCTGACTACATATGATGGATCTCGTCAACCGCGTTTGGCGAAGTATAATCAGCAGGCACATACACCTGCTAATACTAATCAAGCCTACCAACAGTCTCGCTTGGTAGCGCACGGAGAAGTCAGTCGGAAAGCCCCGACGACAAACAGGAGGCAGACTAAAATCTCTACCTCCACACTTGAGTACTGTCAGAATTCACTGACAGGAAAAGGAGGACAGGAGCAGGCACATACACCTACTCCAAGCCCGGAATGGACGTATATCCCTGTTCCGGCGGCTGAAGTCACCAAACATATTTTGTCAATGGTGAAAGAGCAGAAGAAAATTCCTGCTCATATTCTGGATGCTTGCCAGGATATCATAACAGCTTCAGCATCATCTCAGGGACAGACACATAAATCTATCCCTAGCAGTGGAGTGACACATCAACAATTCACTTCGGAACAGACACACACATCTGTTCCAGTCCAAGAGGGTTTTGGGGCATACTCCCCCATATCATACGGACAACCAAGTCAGGCACATACACCTCATTTGAGCGATGATTGTCAGCCTAACCTAACCATCTTTCCTGATCAGGCACATACACCTGCTCAGAGCAATCACTTTCGTCATCAAGTGGTTTCTAAAGCGAGTAAGAAGGCATCTAAGAAAAAGATCCGCCCAGCACAGTCAGGAGATCAAAGGCCAATCTGCAACAAGGCCTTGCTCGATGCTGGAGTTCTTGAAGCCCTCAGACATTTATCTGTCGGAATTCAAGATTCTACTCCCTCAGTTCTCAATATCAGGAACATTAATCCCGAAGGTCTTCAACAGACACTTCCTCATGAAGACTTGCTTCATGAAAATTCGGTCAATCTTGAAGTTTCTTCTTCAGATGAGAGCCACAGGAACCCTCTATGTGGTCAGAAGGCCAAGAAGAAAGAGATTTCATCTTTTGCTGTAACCCATCATGATGGTCCTCCTCATGGTGATGAACTTCGCTGCGAAAGTCCTCTCCGTAGTAGTGATTCACGTTGTCTCGAAAATTCACCAGAAGGCAATGTAGTGACGAGAAAGCCCTCATATCTCGAGGCACTTGGAAACGTAAAACCAGTCATGTCTGATGCTTTACTATCGGCAGGTGAAACTCTTTCTCCATAAGAAGATAACCTGGGGTTCAGGTTATTCTCCGAACCTTCCCTGGGTCATTCATCTTCCAGCATGAATAGTGATTCCTCTACCAATCTTGTTGAATCCAATGAAGCAACAAGGAAACACCAACTCTGGTCCAAACAGGTAGAAGAATCTTCATTTAATGATAAATAGGAAATGCTGAACATGAGGAAAAAACTGGCAAAAGGTGAAGTACCAGTCATGTTTTGGCCTTTGGCTGACTCCCAGTACGACATTCCAAAGATGTTGACGGATGATGGAATCCATGATATTCGTCTCAACATATGGAAAACTCTTTGTCAATTAAAGAAGAATGTATTATCTTACGATGAATATGAAAATCATCTTAAGATAATAGAAGGGTTACAATGCCAGATTGATTTGGCATCTCTATCAGTCTCTCGGTATCCGAAGGCTGAAAAGCAACAGAGAACCCTTCAACATTCATGCCTTGGCGCACTAAGAAGATTGCGTCAGTTAATTTCCAATGCTCCATCTAATGTTCATATCAGAGGATGGGGTATTCACGGAGCACTACATTTCACAGTGCTTTCCGGTCAGCAGAGCCCGCCGAAAATGGTCTCATGCAATGTTATTTCCCATGGCCGGCCACAGTCAATGGAATTTGTTCATAATCAAAAGCTTGCTCGAGATCAAGCTTTAACTAGTTCCTCTCAAAGTCAAGTATATAGAGAACAGGTTGTTGAATTTCTCCTACATCAAGCAGGCGAGAATATTGCACAAGCCTCTCGTCTGGAGCAAACACGTCATCAAATGACAGAAGTTTCGGAAATCATCCAACGGTCTGTTGAACCAGGTGATAAAAGTGGATACAGGTTAATGCATCCAGCTAATTTCTGAACTAAGATTCGCAAGATCAAGAGAGATTTTAAAAAGATCTCAGACATAGTATGTCAAGAGACACCCCAGCTTGCCAGACTGGGGACTTCTCTAACCCAACCCTCAGAATCAACGAATGGGATTCGAGGAGTTGAGCGGAAGCAACAGGAACACCCCCAGTCCACCGGACTGGGGAATTTTTCAAATCTTCAATCCCTCCCTCAGAGAAAGTCAGTATTCTCTCGATTAGGGAATAAGCCTCAAGAGGAACGAAGAGCCAAGATGTCAGGAGATTCTCTCCAAGTGACGGTTCTCCAAGAAATTCCTGAGGGATCAAGTCAACGGAATGCCATGTCTTATCATGGACATAAAAGGAGACAATATCACAGAAATGCTGATAGAAAGGATTCCATGAAATATGCATCCATTAATGTCATCACTGCCGTTGCTGCTGATTCACCAGATGAGGCTCAATCAGAGGGATCAGACGAAGAGGTTCCTGCTCAAGAAGTTGCGCACACAGACCTAAATGAAGAAGGTGTGCGCACACGTAATCAAAGGCTTACCCAAAATCTGGGTATTCCTTCAAGTAACCCACTTCCCCCTCTCCGAAAAGGATCCAATAAGGGGAAAGGAAAGAATAAGGTTACTTCTCACCCTTCCTCTGAAGGAGGTCAATCACTCTCATTAGAGCAAAGGCTTGCACAACAGGAGGAAGAAATGAAAGAATTAAGAAGGTTGAATGCAGAACTACTTCAGAGTAGTCTTCTTCTTAAGAATGCTGAAGTCCGACAGCCGAAGGAATTTGTTGTAACTACTGAGATGGATCAAGAATATCCTCCTTTGTCAGTACACCCACAGAGGTCTAATCCTACGGGTCAAACACAACAACGGTTGGCAGCACTACCATCAGTTGCAGCACCAACCACCACGTCTGTCCAAGCTCCATTCATTGCACCTACCCAAAACCAAGTTCAACCTGACGTTTCTCAAAAGTTAATAACTACTATTGAGTCATTAACAGCTCGGTTAGAAACTATGGAAGGGAAACGGGCGCAAGTTCAACCTGAAAAGAAAGTTTACCCTGAATGGGTAGATTCAATTTCTCCTCCATCCAGTTTTGGAAACCCTATTTTCCCTACTTTCAATGGATCAGGCGAACCTGAACAACATTTGACGCATTACGTGTCTTGTTGTGATCCTATGATGGGAACTCCAGAGCAACAAGAAGCAGTGAAACTCAGATGCTTCGTGCGAACCTTGGAAGGACCAGCTTTTGTCTGGTAAACAAGCTTGCAATCCCGGTCAGTCATCGGATGGGAGGATCTTCGTCAAAAATTCCTTCTTCAGTTTAGCTCAACTTTGCCAAAAACAACAGTTTTCGATCTTACAAACTGCAAGCAAAGGGAGAATGAAAGAGTCTCTGATTTCATTGCTCGTTGGAAGGGATTAACGTATTCCTTGAGTTTATCACTCCCTCAGGAGGAATTGTTGCCAATCTGTGTGGCAAATTTGCGTGACGAATTACGCATGCCATTGATCCCTGTGAAATACACAGGAGGGTTTCGAGACCTTACTTCAATCGCTCAACAGATTGAAGATTCCCTTATGCAGGCTAAGGTTAAATCTCGTGTAATTCCATCAGCTCCAGGAAGAAGAATGGGTAAAGCAGAAATAGCTATAGTTATGCTTAAACAGGCACCTGTACCTATTTCTACTTCAAAACCTTCATCTTCTCGAAGGGCTCCACCTCCTGAACGCCAACAACAAAGGCTATTTCGTCCAAATGATTAAAAAGATCAACGACGAAAACAATTTGAGGATATGAAGAGTAAAACATACTCTTTCCGAAGTGAGCAAGTTCCTGGTTACTTAATTTCAGCTCTGGAAAATAATTTGGTTCAATTACCAGTGCCGAAGAGACCAAACAAGGAAGGAGATGAAGACCGTACCAATTATTGTCCCTTTCATTAAATGTTGGGACATCCCATCCAGGAGTGTTTTGTCTTTAAAGACCTCCTACAAAAGATGGTCGACTTGGGACAAGTCAAATTGAAGGGTTCTTCAGCTCATGTAGCGTGTATTACCGCTACAGATCCAGAGGAAGGAGGCGAGTGGCAGGAAGTCAAAAGCAAAACTGCGAAAAAAATATGATGATTAGATGGTCAGAAAGACAATCAATCGGACCCATTCCATTTTGCGAACACAATTGAAGAAGCCAATTGTGTCTCCTACAAAAGCTACAGTAAAGCCTCCATCAAAGGATATATCCTCAAAAG
Source organism: Viscum album (assembly GCA_963277665.1). Lineage (NCBI taxonomy): Eukaryota > Viridiplantae > Streptophyta > Magnoliopsida > Santalales > Viscaceae > Viscum > Viscum album. The sequence goes on from OY728137.1 coordinate 1,669,291,294, forward strand.
GGCAGCGCAATTCAAAGAAAAAGATGAATCAGGAGAAGATGAGTATGTATCAAAGCCTAAATTGTCTTTGACTCTGGAAGATTTCATGCCTTCTACTTCAAAGCCACGGGCACCGTCCCACCAAACGGCACAGCCTAAACAGGCTAACCAGGCAGAGTCTTTATCAGACGAAGAGTTAATCTTTGGTTCTGTTAATATGATTCAATTAACAGATTCATATTCCAGTCTTGATGAGCCTGAATTCCCTGTATCAAATAAAGGAACCCGAGGAAGTTCTAGAGGTTCAGGATATAGGGGAAGACGTGGATCTTTCCGAAGCCACTACTCTAATTCTACCCCTGCTAGCACTGTATATGCAGCAGAAACTCGTGGTAGAGCCCTTCAGAGAGCTCAAAATGAACAAGCAAGTTCTTCTGCCAATGGCCAACTCAGCTTCGGCACAATTATTTTGGAAGACCGATTAAATGTTCCATATTCTTTATCTCAGCAAGTAAATGGATCTAATCAGTCTAATTTTCCAAAACCAAAGATGTTGCCAACTTCAATACAAGATGCATCAGCTTCCAAAGCATCTTCTTCCAAGGTACCTGCTAAACCGCATATTCCCATTGGGAAACGCAGGCCTCTAGATCAAAAGTATGATATATTGAAACACTTGGCTCAAGTACCAGCCAAATTATCAATTTTGGATGCTTTGAATCTATCAAAAGATCTTTGGGAAGCACTCATCGAAGCTTTGTCAAGTCCTCAGGAGTTTGAAGCTGAAATTGCTGCGGCTGAAATTTATCACATAGAGAATAATCCTGCAGAATGTCATGCAGTGATATCTTTTACTGATAAAGATGAAGATGATGTTGTGCATGGGCACATAAAACCTTTGTACCTATCTGGAAAAGTCAATGGTATAGATGTTCGAAGAGCTTTTATTGACAATGGTTCAGGAGTCATCCTCATGCCCATTCGTACATTTCGTCGATTGGGCCTCACGGAATCTGATTTATCTCCTTCTACCATGATGTTGCAAGGATATGATAAAAATGAACAAGAACCACTGGGAGAAGTTACGCTCAGAACTCAGTTTGTGGATCTTGTTTCCAATTCAGATTTCATGATTGTTGATCAAGACTCAGCTTTCAATATCTTTCTTGGAAGACCCTGGTTACATCAGCATGCAGCTATTCCGTCATCATACCATCAATGTCTCAAATACTGTTTCGATGGTCAAGTTGGAACATTGTATGGTGATAAGGCCCCATTCAAAACATGTGAGTCTCAATACATTGAGGCGGAATTTTATCACATGAAGGGAAGAGAAAAATCTACAATGAAGTAAATTACCAAAGTTAATGCTCCATATGGTTTGGAAAAAATTCCAATAAATCCATTTTCACACGTGAGTACAGATTATGTGTTACCTATCAGTCAAATTGACAAAATAGGCCCAAATCAAAATACTCTTATGGAAAGATCCATAATGTCAATTACGGCAATCGAGCCAGACAACATGGGAGAAATTGGTAACTTACCAAGCAGTGATGAAAGCATAAGTGGTGACGTTTTCATTTCGTCTGCTGAAATCCAACAAGTCTATACTTCGCTAATCAGGCTAGAAGAAGTTATAGCAACACCAGAGGTGAATGTTGATGTCGATTCTCAATCCATCATCTCCTCTTTATTTCCCAAAGAAGCCCCTTTTTCATCAATAGGGTCGGAAATGGAAGCTTCTTCTTCAAAATGTGAAAATTTTGACATCTCTTATGATCATGAGAATTTCGTTTTTTCATCTACTTTTCAAGTAGAAACGGAAGAAATAACACATGATGAAGAGGAAGAGAATGATATTAGAGATGCTCCTCCAGCATTTGAAGAGGGTATCTCTACCACTGTGGATGAACTCAGAGAAGTAAATCTGGGTACAGAGAAAGATCCACGCCCCACTTTAATTAGTGCGGCCATGACCCTTGAAGAACAAGAGATGTATATTTATTTTCTAAATCAAAATAAAGATATTTTTGCTTGGAATTATACAGAGATGCCTGGCCTTGATCCTGATGTTTCCACCCATCACTTGGGTTTGCCAAAAGAACATCGAGGATTCAAGCAAGCCGCGAGAAGAACACACCCAACCTATGCTTCCAAAATCGAGGCTGAAGTGGATAAGCTTATCAAAGCTAACTTCGTCAGAGAAGTTCAATATCCCAAGTGGTTGGCTAATATTGTCCCAGTAAAGAAAAAGAACGGACAAATTAGGGTTTGCATCGATTTCAGAGATCTTAATCGGTATTGTCCCAAAGATGATTTTCCAGTTCCGATTACAGAACTCTTAATTGATGCGACAGCTGGCTATGAAGTACTTTCTTTCATGGATGGATATTCTGGATATAATCAGATCCGAATGGCCCCAGAAGATGAGGAATATACAGCCTTCTGAGCTCCTCAAGGTGTGTTTTGTTACCGGGTGATTCCCTTTGGTTTAAAGAATGCAGGTGCAACATATCAACGCGCCATGCATCGTATCTTCAAACCTTTTTTTAGGGAAATTTGTTGAATGCTATGTAGATGATCTGGTGGTTAAATCCAAACAACGTTTTGATCACATGGCTGATTTGGAAATCATATTCCACAAGCTTCGACAACATAATTTGAAGATGAACCCCTTAAAATGTGCTTTTGGGGTAACCTTAGGAAAATTCCTCGGCTTTGTTGTACGCCATCGTGGTATTGAAGTCGATCCTGAGAAGACCAAATCAATCCTTGGTATGTCACCTCCTCAGAATTTGAAAGAATTAAGAGGACTTCAAGGACACTTAGCCTATATTCGGCGTTTCATCGCCAATTTGGCAGGCAAAAGTTTACCTTTTACCAAATTATTGAAGAAAGGAGTCACTTACCAGTGGACTAAAGAATGTCAAGAAGCATTTGATGTTCTCAAGAAATACCTCTTAAGTCCACCAGTACTCATGCCACCTGTTGAGGGTAGGCCTCTTATCCTCTATGTGACAGCTTTAGAGCGATCATTGGGTGCCTTTCTCGCTCAAAAGAATGATGCTGGGAATGAAAATAGTCTCTACTATCTCAGTAGAACTATGCTTGAAGCAGAAACCCGGTATTCGAGTATTGAAAAGTGCTGCCTTGCATTAATCTTTGCAGTTCAGAAACTGAGACACTACCTGCAACATCACGAGGTCCAATTGGTATCTCGTAATAATCCACTCAAATTCATCCTTAGTCATCCAATGCTTACAGGACGTCTGGCAAGGTGGGCGGTTATTCTACAGCAGTTCGACATCCAGTATGTGTCTCAAAAGGCAATTAAGGGCCAAGCTATGGCTGATTTCCTGGCTGAACACCCTTCAGTGGAAGACACGTATTCAGATATCGAACTCCCTAATGAGGAAGTTTTTTCTATTCAAGAGAATCCTCAAACATGGGAAATATATTTTGATGGTGCTTCTAGAAGTCCAACAGGGAAGAAAATGGAAAATCCTAAATTCAACAAAGTTGGTTTAGGAATTGTGCTCATTTCTCCAGATAAGGCAGTGTTACCTTATTCCTTTTTGTTGTGGGAAGGTGGTACCAATAATGAAGCTGAATACCAAGCTCTCATTGCAGGCTTGGAGTTAGCGCTTCAAGCACAAGTGAATCACTTAAAGGTGAAAGGTGATTCAGACCTGGTAATCAAACAAGTCAATGGGGATTATGCCATCAGAAAAGAAGAATTAATCCCTTTGTATGATTACGTCAGAGAGTTAATGTCGGAATTCCCTTCAGAACCGACATTTTCTTATGTCCCATGATCACAAAATGCTCAAGCTGATGCACTGGCTAATATAGACACAGCTTTAGCATATCCAAATCGGGACGAGACAACCATCGGTATTGCCCACCGTCGTGCAATTTCACCTTATGTTCAAGTCAGAACAGAGGAAATTAATGAAATTAGTCCCATTCTTGAACCATATGGTCATACTACAGGATGGATGTCACCTATCAGGGAATACCTTCAAAATGGAACACTTCCACCTGATAGAGTCGAGAGAGAACAAATTCGGCGACGTGTGGTCAATTTTACTCTTTATGATAGTCCAAACCACCTCGAGAAAATTCTCTACAAACGTGGTTTTTATGGAGTTCTCTTCAGATGTATTGATGGTGAAGAGACAATAGCTTTCATAAAAGAAGTGCATGCAGGAGTCTGTGGTGCCCACCAGTCTGGACATAGATTGTCTGATCAAATTCGAAGGCTTGGATACTTCTGGCCTTCAATGATACAAGATTGTGTTAATTTCACAAAGAAGTGTCATTCATGCCAAGTATATTCCAACCTCATTCATCAACCTCCAGAGTTGCTTCATACAGCTAAATACTCATGGCCATTTTCCACATGGGGAATGGATGTGGTGGGACCTTACCCTTCAGCTACGGCCAAGCAGTTTAAGTACATTCTTACTGCTACTGATTTCTTTTCCAAATGGGCAGAGGCAGTACCTCTCAAAGAAGTCAGTTCTAAATGCATTGTTAGCTTCATCAAGTCTAACATCATTACTAGATTTGGTGTCCCTCATACCATATTGACAGACAACGGCACCAACTTCTGTTCTTCTGAGGTAAAGAAATTGTATCAAGAATACATCATTAAGTCCAACCATTCATCTCGATATCATGCAGCGGCTAATGGCCAGATAGAGGCCTTCAACAAGACTCTTTCAAATATACTGCAACAGATGGTGGATAAGGATAAGAGGTCATGGCCTGATAAACTCTATCATGCTTTATAGGCTTATCGGACTACCACTCGCAATGCAACGCGGTCTACTCCATATTCATTGGTATATGGAACAGAAGCAGTCTTGCCAATTGAAGTTCAATTGCCCTCACTCAGAATAGCCATTTGTGATCAGTTATCAACAGATGAGCAATCCCAAAAGCGGTTGAATGAATTGGAACAGTTAGATGAGAAACGATTGTGCACTTTTCACCACTTGGAAATCTATCAGAATCGAATAGCACAAGCTTTTAACAAAAAAGTTCGTCTTCGTTCATTCATTCAGGGAGAATTGGTATTGGTTCTCAGAACACCAATGATACCAGGAAAGAAGCCTCCCAAGCTTGAACCAAAATGGGAAGGACCTTATTCAATACATAAGGTCTACTCCAATGGAGAGTATTCTCTGATTTCAATGGATGGAGAGCACATCACGACTCCAACTAATGCCAGATTTCTGAAGAAGTATTTTGTATAAACACAAAATATTGTTCCCAGAACCAAGACTCTTACATTTGGTTCATACAGCAATGGTCCAGTATGACCTTAAACTACAACTTCGTCCAACATGACATTAAACTGTGTCACACTTATGTCTGAGATGACATTAAACTATAATACGTCCAGCATGACGATAAATTGTACGGTCCATGCATATGACCTTAAACTATTCCCACTTATGTCCCTGCAACATGACACTAAACTGTGCAGCACCAATAGTCCTAACTGCAAGACTTTAAACTGCATAGTCCCTGATTTTGTCCTACATGACAATAAACTGTATAGAAGTTCCTATATTTTGTCCGAGATAACATTAAACTATATGGTGTCCTAGAAACATGACATTAAACTGTGTGGCACGTTCATCGTCTAACATGACGTTAAACTGTGTCAGTTCCCTTATTGTCCAACATGAAGTTAAACTGTCACATTGGTTACTAATATGTCCTACATGACACTAAACTGTATATGTCCGAGATGACATTAAACTATATTGTGTCCTAGCAACATGACATTAAACTGTGTGGCACTTCCAACGTCCAGCATGACGATAAACTGTAAAAAGTCCCTCATGTTCGGAAAGACGTTAAACTATATAATCATTAAAAGTCCAGCATGACATTAAAACTGCACAGTCCCCCTTTTCGTCCAATATGACGTTAAACTATATTGTCCCCATCGTCTTAACTACATGACGCTAAACTGTACAGAAAGTCCCTTTTTTTTATGTCCTACATGACATTAAACTGTACATCGTTAAGGTTGTTATTACCTCTTGTTTCTCACACCGAGTATGACTCACGTGAGCTTAGAGCGAACATCAACCATAACACTCCCTTTGGGCCACTAACCATGTGCAAGTCCCAACAATATTTTTTTTTATTTAGATCATTGTCCACAAGAACACCTTGATCATTGATTCATTCTTTAATTGAACTACACGGACTTTGATCCTTGCCCTCCAGGCTGGGTATGTAGGCAACCTCCCAAAGGTTCAAGCCCAAAAACAATCTCTTCACATTGGTTCACCACCATCTCATAGATGATGATTTGTGAAACCACCCCTGGAATCAATATCTTTACATTGATTCACTTTCGTCCTTGTTATATGACGTTAAACTATACAACACTTTTGTCCGGTACGACAATAAACTACAATATTCTTTGATTTCCTCATTTGAGAAGGAACCATTATTAACATTGATTCTTTTTCAATCATGGTTTTCATTTTCAAAAGACTACGTACATACATGGTAATGCCTAAACTTTTTATCTTAGGTTAAAACCATCATTGCACTAAAGTCCCCTTTCACCCTTCACATGTACGAACCAAATTTGTACAAAGGGTAGCTCTAGAACTACGTGGACTTGATTCCCATCCTTATGGGATACGTAGGAACATTCGAGTGTCCCTCGAATCCAGTTCCAAGTCTTTTGGGCCTAACCCCAAATTTTACTTTCAGTCCCTTGGCTGAAAAGTCCTCATGAAAACACACACTGTGTATTCATTATTATGGTCCGAATTCTATGACCCTAAACTAAGATTACTCATACTTTCGTCCTGCACGACGTTAAACTACATTTCAAGAACTACGTATGGCTTGATTCTCATTCTTATGAGATACGTAGTGAAGTCCAAGTTTCAATTCAGGACCCAGCCACAACTTGATTATGGTTTTCATTGACCTATGTATCTCTATATACATTGGAAAATACCCATCTTTATGTATTATAATCCTAACCTTAAATATTTTCAGATCTTCATAACCCTTTTCATGACTTCTAGTCACAAAAATGTCAAACTTCTGAGAATTCTTTTGCCTGACTATGCAGCACGTGCCCATAGGTGGCCTTGCATAAACAGTCCACATAAAAGACTTTTCAGCCAAGAGATGCTATTTATTTGACCATGCAGCCAATGCCCATAAGTGGCCCTGCATGTTTTCAACCCCCTAACGGGTTTGTTAAATAATAGTAACTTCATTCTTGGGAAGAATGCCTCTTTTGTCCTTATTTGTCTTAAACGACAGTATGTAGGGATCCGCAAAAATAGCCATCCTTAACGTATTTGTCCCATATCCTTTTTCATGATCTGAAAGTATTCAAGTCTATGGTTTATTCTTCTTCCCTACGTTTGGGTCAGACCTTCGTAGGAGTGATATTCATCCAGTTCTTCGATATTCTTGTTTGGAAATATCTTCTCCATATTCAAGTACCTCTTTCCATACAACAAACTTTATGCTTTAGAAAATTTGAATCTCCATAAACATTCACTGGCTTTTAGCACTAGGAAAGTAAATTTCTGAGTGTTCTTTTGCCTAACTATGTAGCACGTGCCCATAGGTGGCCTTGCATAAACAGTCCACATAACAGACTTGTCAGCCAAAAGATGCTATTTTATTTGACTATGCAACCAATGCCCATAGGTGGCCGTGCATATTTCAACCCCCTAACGGGTTTTGTTAAATAATAGTAACTTCATTCTTGGAAACTACTTCTTATAATTCTATTTAGCTCTTTTTCATATCATTCCTCAGATTCAAATATTCTTAAGCCATAGTTTACATTTTTTCCCTCATACTTGAGTATGGTAAATATGTTTTCAGATAAATTGTCAAGGAATTGAATCCATTTTAATCCATTTTCGGTCAAAGCTATTTCGACCTTAAACATTAGCCCCTTTATGTCCGGCTTGCATGACTTTAAACTGCCCACACAAAAGACAGAGGAACTATGAATAAAAGTCAAGTTCCAGCTCACTAAATATACATTTTTTGTATGATTTAGGTAATATTGAGCAGTTAAAAGGTTCAAAGTTTGTAGGGTTATTTGTAATAATCCTAGTAAAAATCAAACTATGCTTACTAAGCCCATTGGCTTAAGTAAATTTGAAGCAGGTAATGGAAGAATGCAAGTACAAATGATTGAAGACAAAAGTGTTTTTCATTGATACACAAGATTTAGAAGGACATCCACAGACTGGAATCTCTTCTCTTTTTCAAAGAATTACAGAAGATTGTCAACATAAGTCTTCATTTGATGTATAGCATCCTGAGCCTTATCAACAGTTACTTGAAGCTCGTGCACTTGACCAGCTTCACTCTTTTTAGCTTGCTGAAGTGCCTTCTTAGCATCTGCAATGGCTTTCATGCCATTCATATGAGTTTCATCCAATGATTTATTAAGCTGATCAAGTTCCCCAGTAACAGCATCTAACTGTTGCTGGAGTTGCACCTGCTGGACGACCTTTTCTTTGATTTTTTGCTTCAGATCCTTCATCTTGACAGCATAATCAGCTTCAGCCTGGGATATCGCAGCCTCAAATTCGCCTATGTTGACTGACAATTTCACTCTGGTCAAATCTTCGCGACTTGTCTGCATTTGCTCCCTCCTGAAAATAATCTGTTTCACCGCAGCATGGATCTTTTCATACCCAAAACCACCAAGTCCCATTATAACAAATTGGGATGACAATCGGGAAATTTTTGATGGTAGCTCTTCTAAAGGCACCCCCGATATGATGTTCTATATGTTGTTCCATGCCTTACGTCGTGAAAAGCTGAACGCTTTGAGCATCTCTGGATCTGATTCAACATCATCGTCAGAAGGGGGTATGTAATCTGGAATTAACATGCTTAAGGAAGTGCCTTGTCCTGCTCTTTCCCCTCTGACTTGGGCTTCTTCACTTTCAATTCCCGTTGGGGCAGAGGCTGAAGCCTCATCTCCGGATCTAGCCATTACAGTTGATGGCCCTACATGATCAATTGAAAGATTTTAGTTGAATCTTAAAGGATAACAAAAGAATGTATTGTCTTGCAAATAAAGTACAATCACAAATATTGTTATCCCTTACCCAATGGTGGTTCAGCAACATGAGAAGACTGCTCCCCATCTTTCCCGGTTTCAACAGGATTTTCAAGATGGGTCTCAGGAGAGTTTATTGGATTTAGCTCTACTTGAGCTAATGTTTCTGCAATGATAGGGTTGACATCAGTGTCCACAGCCTCTTCGGGCATTGGCAATTCAGCAGCTTCTACGGAAGAAACTGCATATTATTTTACATCATGATTAGAAATATGTTTTGTTTTTAAAAGAAAAATTTGGGAGAAGGGTAACACTCACGCCCAAGGTCTTCTAAATCACATGACAATCTAGCATGATCATAAAATTCTTCAAAAGTCATTCCTTGATTCATCATTTCATCTAATGATACTTCAGAATCTTGGTTAGTCTCACCAGTGGGAGCATTTGCTACGTCTTCTTGCTGACTTATGTCCTGCAACCCCTGACCCTGGACAACATCTTCAGTAGTGGGAGGGATACTGGGAATGGATGGTAGCTCTTCTCTAGGAGCAACCAAGTTAGCTTGAGTTTGTGGTTGTTCTACAGCACCCTCCACGACCTTTGAAGAAGGATCAGTCCCTTCCCTCAAGGGGGAAATTGAAGAAGCCCCTGCAATCCTCAGAAATATGAGTAACCATATGATTATGGGTATAAACTCGTGATTGTTCGAAGGACTTACCACTGCTAATGAAACGTTTAGCTAAGGATTTCCTCCTTAGTTGCCTTGGCTTCTTTTGTTTTTTTGGAGTTTCAGTTGTCTCCTTTATTGGCACTTGGATTGGCGAATGAAAGGCTATGTCCAGTGCCTCATTCATGGCCTGCTGGCCTGGAGATATCTCGCCTGGTTCGCGAGGAGAATCAGCAGCAGCCCCAACAGCGGTACCACCAGGGCTATATTGTGGCGAAGGAACCCAGGTCCCTTTCTTTGCAAGCTTCAAGATGAAGAAAATAACTTCCTTAAGTAACAAAGCTTCAACTGAAATCAAGTTGCAAAGAAAATAAGGAAAGAAAACTTACATCTTTAATAGCCACGTACTCTTGCCACTCCTCATCTCCAGAACCAGCAGCCCCCTCAGTGGTGCCACGATCAATCATTTCCTTCACCCGCCTGGTGATAGGAACCGAATTATCAGTGGCATATATGAGCATTTCCAGCTCTCTGATGTAAGCTCGCACTTCATTGGGGTTATCTACGTATTCAAGGTCTTTAGAAGCTAGAAGATATCCTATCCCAGAAAGTTGTAAGCCCTCACACAAATCCAGCCAGGCGGTCTCAGTATCACAGTATAAGCTCTACCATAGCTGAACAGCCTCTGGTCTTAGATATAAAGGCTGTGAGGAAGGTCCTACAATTTTTGATTTTAATTTCTTCCCGACTCCTGCAACTATAGATAGAGAATAAGAAAGTGAGACTTATTACTTTATAAAGTAGCAGTGATTGAAGTTATTACAATCAAATAACTCACCAGGAGCTGATGGAGTGGGTCTTTTAACTCTGGCCGGAGGATTATATCGGGCACGAAACCGCTTTGCTGCCGGTTGTGCCTCATCATCCCCATCATGATAATCCGAGGAATCAGTTCTAGAGGAGGAGTCTGTTGAACCTATTTCAGGAGGAGAAGCATCACCTTCATGAGGAAGATTTTCTTTCTCTACAGTCCTCTTCCTCTTTACCACTTGATATACAGGGTGATTCAATATCCCTTTAGGGTATGATGCTATCCAGTGTTCGGCATAAAATGTAGTCAGATAATGTGCCGCTTTTTCAACTGGTAGATCAAATACAGCCCCAGTCTTCTCTCTTGATGTCAGCAACCATAGTTGTCGAGCAACCATCGGATGTTTCTCTAACCTGACATGTACTGGAGGGGATACAACAATCTGTTGCAAACATTTGAATTGGCGTGCAAATCTATATGGAGCATAGGCCTCGCATATGATTTCTCCATCAATCCTGGCTACTAACACGCCATCCCTGGAAGCTAGCATGTATGCCCTCAAATACAAAGGGGCTTTCCCATCATCAACAAACCGCCCAGATGGCGGACTTCCATATGGAAAGAAGTTGAATTCCTTATACATGCTTAGTCTTACTTTTATGTCATAACCATTGACATCTAATGGAGAAATTCCATAGAATGCTTGCACTGACGGTCTGAAAGAGCTTCCAGGAATTTGTAATCCATTCTGTACATTGTAAGTCCTGAAGTGAGTGGCGATCCATCCCCAAAAAACCTGGAATGGTCCCACTATTCTTAAAGGAGATTTACCCTGGAAGACGTGAAGTAAACTCCTGTGAATCTTTGCTAAAATGGGGGTAGCTAACCCAACCATTTTTCCCTCAGCCAACTTGGCCGCAATGACGAAGGTCCCTGGCCTAACGCCTCCCTTCGAATCCCTGACCGGAAAGAGATAAATACTGAGCCACATTGCCAAGAAACCCGCCAGACGAGTTTTCTTTGGAATTCTTTGATTCACTTCATAGCCCCATTTTTCAAACTCTCCTGCTTCTAGAGTTGGCCAGAATGTGCCAGGAGCTCCTCTCTTCTCAGGTTTTGGACAAGTGGTAGGACGTCTGGGCCGAGCATCCTTGGATTTCTTTTTCTTGGATCCTTTTTCCTTTGGCTCCATCCCTTTCTTCTCAGTAAGAAACACATTCATCCATTCTTCCGGATGGATATCTTTTCTGAAATGAGTTAATGAGGTCTCTGAACTCTCGAGCTTGTGAATGATTTTGAATAATTCTCGAGCCAAAGCAGGAGTCTTCTCTGGATCATTCCAAGTCACCTTGGGAGGAATGAATTCATCATACATATCGCCCAAGATTTGACCTCCTGAAATCTTGTGGACATCCCACAAACTGATACCTACTTCTCCATGAGTCAAGTGGAAAGAATTAGTCGCTGGACTCCAATGGCTGAGTATCTCTGGCACGAAGATATCATGTCTGTAAATATATGTTTGCCCAACCCAAACAGCCTCATATTTGCAGCTCTCTTCAGATCCTCAATAAACTCTGCGCAAGTCTGTCGCACCCAGTATACCCACATCCAAGTTGGTGTCACACCTCCCCCAGGACGGAAATCCCACCTTTTCTTCCAGCCTTTGGATTGATCCATCTGAGCATTTCGGAAGATTGAAGGATGACAATGTGGTTGGAGCTCAGGTGTATGTTTTTCAGATCTGGTGTGCAAGGGCTATGATGCATCACATAAGCCTTCTCCACTGTTCCAGCAGTTTGAAATGATCCTCCGCCTGAGATATTTGCTGAAGCAAAATTGGTATAATTCTGAAACCAAGAAAATGGAAGATAATTCTTTACTTCCGGAATAATGACTTCTTGCAGATGACCATGACCATACAAAGGTAGATAAGTGCAGAGAGGAAAGTCGCAATGATATTTCTTCAGATACTTAGCCAAATCTGGAAGAGTGCTGTTTTTGACAGTATAGTAATCAGGGCCAATGATATTCATCATATCATCTATCCGCTTGCTAGCCAGTTCATCAATTAATCCAGGTCTAAGAGCCATTGAATCTGCACAGGAGTTGAATAAATTAAACTCTTAAATGGGTTTTATTTTTCTTAAAATTTGTGAAAAGAATTTGAAAAAAATGGCCAAGGCATTAAGGCGCGCAAGTATGGAGATGTCGCGCAAGTGATACATGGCCGCGCAAGTATTTGTCGCGCAATTATGTGCCGCGCAAGCATTATTACCTTGAGAGTAGCGCGGCTGCGAAGAAATAGTGAAAACAAGAGACTTGCGCGGCGAGGAAGACCTGCGCGGCGAGAGCTCGAGAAATCCGGAACTTCAGATGCCATCTACGGCCGGAAGCGGTATATTTATAGGCCAGGGGGCCTATCTGCGCGCCGCACCCAGAGCACTCAAAGCCTGCGCGACGCAGACTTGCGCGCCACCCACTGACGCTGAAAGACATGCGCGCCCTCCCTTTTCCTTTTGAGGAATTCAATTTCCTCAGAGTCAAATCCTAATTTTCTCTCCGGATCCAACTCTGAGGGGGGACTTTTGTTGACGCTCCTTTCGTCACGGAATCTAAAGTGCGGAAAAGGGAATATCTGAGCTCAAAGTGATTAATCCTTTGAAGAAACATCAAAAATCGACAAAGGGATAAAAAAGGAGAACATTGCCCATGTATCGCGCAAGTTCCCTCTTGGTCGCGCAAGTACACTTGCGCGCCGCCTCAATACTTGCGCGACTCCTCATGTTCATGCAAGGGACTTGCGCGACATATGTGGTAACCGCCTGGTAACCGCCCAGTAACCACCCGGGGTCTTCTTTTGCCTATAAATAGACCCTGTGGGCCCCCCATTCAGAAGGATATTGTTTCAGAAACTCGGATCGAAGCTCCCGATGCCCAAGTCTCTTCTCAAAGATTCCAGAACACTTCTAAGGTAATTTCTTACCTAGAATGGAAGATCTAAAGGGAAGAAGGACGGCCTAAGTGTTGAAACTTATCAAACACTTGCGCGCCGACTTAATTCCTTCAATATAACTTGCGCGTCCCTCTTCTGGAAGAACCTCAAGAGGATGGTAAAGGGTTTAATAAAGAGTCTCTCAAGTATTTCAACTCTGGTTGAAAATCGCGCAAGTATCCCTCATGTCGCGCAAGTATACTTGCGCGACCAATACTTGCGCGCCACCGCAGGACTTGCGCGACTTTTAATACTTGCGCGCCCCTATCTTTTTTGGGTGCCCATCTTGCCCATTTTACCCCTCTTAAGCCATTTCACCTTTCCTATTCAAGATTCAGTCTTCAAGATACTGTTCAAAGCCATTTATGGCATGATTTCTTGATTTGACATCCTTATCCGAAAGGAATTCTGTGAAATATCTCTCAAAACCTACTGATTTAAACATCTTTATGTCACCAAAAATTGAGAGTTAATTCATTCAACCTCATCCTTTAAGATGAGAGAATCCTAACCTGGGTCTCCTTTTCAGGAATAATCCCCAGTTATAAAACCTTTGATATGGGCATATTTCTTAAGAATAAGCCCCAATCAAGTCCTTTAATCTTGGGCATCTTTCTTAAGAATAAGCCCCAACCTCAAATATGGGCATCCTCCTCAGGAGTAAGCCCCAAACCATAATCCCTAACCTGGGTCTCCTTTTCAGGAATAAGACTCAGTCATAACCTTGGGTATCCTTTTCAGGAATAAGCCCCAAGTCCCCTTAAACTTCTCTTAACCAGTCATAATTTACCTTTGATTTGGGTATCCTTTTCAGGAGCAAAACCCAATCATAAGTCCCCTCCTAACTTGGGAATCCTCCTTAGGAGTAAGCCCCAAGATTAGAGTATTCAAATCTCCATGAAGCACATATAACTTTGTGGACCTTGTTCATGGATTTTCTCCCTAAAAGTAAATCCTAAACCTTCATCTATCTGGGAAGTCATCCATACATAAGCCCCAAACAAATTCTTATGATTGCATCTTTCATGGCACAATTGTCTAAATTTTACCAATACCTCTTTTTTCTCACACCGAGCATGACTCACGTGAGCTTAGAGTGTAAAAGTAATTATGACATTCATCTTTGAGCCATCAATCATAAACATCATACTCCATTACTCGAACTACGTGGGTTCTGATTCCTTTTCCAAAACAAAGGATACGTAGGTAGCCCATTTATGGGTTCGATCCCAACTTTGAAATAATCTATGTCCTTCTGAATGACGATAAACTTCAAGTGCCCCACTGAGTGGCTTTAAAACCAGCCTGGTCATCATAATGACCAAGAGACTTTTATATAAATGTTTTGAAGGATACCATTAACCAAGAATCACTAAACAGATATGGATGATTCTCTATTGATGAAGAACCACGAATACATATAAAAGATTCTCTAAATTTCTTGCATATTTAATCATTGATTGTTAAAACTAAAGGAAAGCTCATTTTATACTTGGTAATATAATAAGGATTCACGAACATAACTTAAATCTATAAAGAGAGTCCCGGAGTAGACAATAATTCCCCTCAAAAAGGTGTGATGAGTCCGACCTCCCATCCTCTCGACCAATGCAAATTCCTAAGCCTCATCAGTCCACAAGCTAATGAGCGCCTGCCTTTGGAAAGTAGGTCCAAACGGATGTGGAATCATTGGATGTTTCTGGTTCTACAAACAAACCCGCTAGAAACCAATCGGAACGTTTGAATCTCCTGTCCAGGAGGTCATCCCCGTAATCCGTGAGGAAACAATCTCTTATAATCTATCTAATTTTTTCCACATGAATAGTATATGGGATTTGAGGATAAGTATTTTGAATTGTATATGTTGAATTCAAAAAAACAGAATTTAGATATATTTTATCTAGCATCAAAATCATATCCGATCAATCTATTTTTAGGGAACATACTAGTTCCCTAAATTCCTTAATCAAATTTTTCATCAGTTCCATTTTATAATGTAATCTAGGTTGAAGATGAGCGATGAAAAAAATTACTAACCTGACAATAAATTTTCCTATAATAGGATAACTAGATTTTCCATAACCAACAACATATTCATTAAACTCATCCATTAGATGTGATTGGACTTAATTAAATAGTCTATTGTAAGATATTATGATTATAGAATAGAAGGGGATTCATTAGGTACTGAAGTAGATGGATCATAATTTAGATGCAAAAAATATATCTCTTCCTCAATATCTACTAACATATGTACCAAATACTAGACTTCTACATTATAAGTAGCAACATATTAAACCTTAAGAACATATTTATAGAAATATTCAAAGGGTGATGTCTCACTTATTTTTACTAGTTATTCAACTCTCTTTGTTAGAGTAGGTCAAAAAAAAGTTACTGTTATGATATAAAGGGTGTATGAAAATAGATATTTTATGTCTATTCGTAGAATATATCTTTCCATCATGGATCCTTCTAAATCACTTTTATCAGAAGGGTTGACATGTCAACTATCCTATGTTGGACTACAGTCAGGGTCCTCATCCTCACCATAATACTCATAGAATTCCATACATAACACTACATATCCCAAGTATTTGTCCCCCATAGTAGGTGCATATGGTATACTCTGTTTTGGATTACTTCCTATATCAAGTCTCAATGGTGAACACTTCCAAGAACATACTTCATCCTCTTTAAATTCACTACATCAGATCCGTGTTCTTATCCCTAAAATTAGTTCCCATTGTTTTCCGTGAAGTATTTTATAATTGGAGTCATAATTGTCATCTTTTCATTACAATACATAAAGTCTCATGTTAAAGGATTCATCATTAGATTACTAGGAAATGATTGAAATAAAAAATCCAAAAGGGTTAATGGAAGATGTTTTAATAGGAGGTTTTGAGGTAATGGGTAATGAATGTGGAGCTAGGATGGTTGTGATGGTAGTGTATAGGCAAGGCTCTTGTAAAATGGAAAAATATTTTACAGCATTGGAACCATGTTCCTTTTCCTAAAAATATTACCCTTTGTCTTCCATGAAGTATTCTAGAATATGAGTCATAAATCTATACTTTTCATCACAATACGTAAAGGCTCGGGTTAAGGGAGTCATCATTAGATAACAAGTCAATGATTTAAACATAGATTTCATGTATGAAATTGTGATGATTATTCCAATGTCGAAGTTAATGGATCATTTAATAGTATTAATATCTCTTCCATCCACGTTAAAATATTTTCTTATCATAAGAAAATTATCAACATCTTAAATTTAAATACCTTCAAACAACACTTCTCTTGTTTTCTAAAACTAATCAAACATAACAATTATTTCATCTCTGTTGACGCTCCTTTCGTCACTGAATCTAAAGTTCGGAAAAGGGAATATCTGAGCTCAAAGTGATTAATCCTTTGAAGAAACATCAAAAATCGACAAAGGGATAAAAAAGGAGAACATTGCCCATGTATCGCGCAAGTTCCCTCTTGGTCGCGCAAGTACACTTGCGCGCCGCCTCAATACTTGCGCGACTCCTCATGTTCGTGCAAGGGACTTGCGCGACATATGTGGTAACCGCCTAGTAACCGCCCAGTAACCGCCCGGGGTCTTCTTTTGCCTATAAATAGACCCTGTGGGCCCCCCATTCAGGAGGATCTTTTTTCAGAAACTCGGATCGAAGCTCCCGATGCCCAAGTCTCTTCTCAAAGCTTCCAGAACACTTCTAAGGTAATTTCTTACCTATAATGGAATATCTAAAGGGAAGAAGGAAGGCCTAAGTGTTGAAACTTATCAAACACTTGCGCGCCGACTTAATTCCTTCAATATAACTTGCGCGTCCCTCTTCTGGAAGAACCTCAAGAGGATGTTAAAGGGTTTAATAAAGAGTCGCTCAAGTATTTCAACTCTGGTTGAAAATCGCGCAAGTATCCCTCATGTCGCGCAAGTATACTTGCGCGACCAATACTTGCGCGCCGCCGCAGGACTTGCGCGACTTTTAATACTTGCGCGCCCCTATCTTTTTTGGGTGCCCATCTTGCCCATTTTACCCCTCTTAAGCCATTTCACCTTTCCTATTCAAGATTCAGTCTTCAAGATACTATTCAAAGCCATTTATGGCATGATTTCATGATTTGACATCCTTATCTGAAAGGAATTCTGTGAAATATCTCTCAAAACCTAGTGATTTAAACATCTTTATGTCACCAAAAATTGAGAGTTCATTCATTCAACCTCATCCTTTAAGATGAGAGAATCCTAACCTGGGTCTCCTTTTCAGGAATAATCCCCAGTTATAAAACCTTTGATCTGGGCATCTTTCTTAAGAATAAGCCCCAATCAAGTTCTTTAATCTTGGGCATCTTTCTTAAGAATAAGCCCCAACCTCAAATATGGGCATCCTCCTCATGAGTAAGCCCCAAACCTTAATCCCTAACCTGGGTCTCCTTTTCAGGAATAAGACTCAGTCATAACCTTGGGTATCCTTTTCAGGAATAAGCCCCAAGTCCCCTTAAACTTCTCTTAACCAGTCATAATTTACCTTTGATTTGGGTATCCTTTTCAGGAGCAAAACCCAATCATAAGTCCCCTCCTAACTTGGGCATCCTCCTTAGGAGTAAGCCCCAAGATTAGAGTATTCAAATCTCCATGAAGCACATATAACTTTGTGGACCTTGTTCATGGATTTTCTCCCTAAAAGTAAATCCTAAACCTTCATCTATCTGGGCAGTCATCCATACATAAGCCCCAAACAAATTCTTATGATTGCATCTTTCATGGCACAATTGTCTAAATTTTACCAATACCTCTTGTTTCTCACACCGAGCGTGACTCACGTGAGATTAGAGTGTAAAAGTAATTATGACATTCATCTTTGAGCCATCAATCATAAACATCATACTCCATTCCTCGAACTACGTGGGTTCTGATTCCTTTTCCAAAACAAAGGATACGTAGGTAGCCCATTTATGGGTTCGATCCCAACTTTGAAATAATCTATGTCCTTCTGAATGACGATAAACTTCAAGTGCCCCACTGAGTGGCTTTAAAACCAGCCTGGTCATCATAATGACCAAGAGACTTTTATATAAATGTTTTGAAGGATACCATTAACCAAGAATCTCTAAACAGATATGGATGATTCTCTATTGATGAAGAACCTCGAATACATATAAAAGATTCTCTAAATTTCTTGCATATTTAATCATTGTTTGTTAAAACTAAAGGAAAGCTCATTTTATACTTGGTAATATAATAAGGATTCACGAACATAACTTAAATCTATAAAGAGAGTCCTGGAGTAGACAATAATTCCCCTCAAAAAGGTGTGATGAGTCCGACCTCCCATCCTCTCGACCAATGCAAATTCCTATGCCTCATCAGTCCACAAGCTAATGAGCGCCTTCCTTTGGAAAGTAGGTCCAAACGGATGTGGAATCATTGGATGTTTCCGGTTCTACAAACAAACCCGCTAGAAACCAATCGGAACGTTTGAATCTCCTGTCCAGGAGGTCATCCCCGTAATCCGTGAGGAAACAAAAATGGTGAACCCGACGTGAATCCTTAACCAAGTTAAAGTGATGTTCTTCTTATCTGTTAGGCCCTTTGGGACAACAAGGCAATCATTGACATATGATCATCCAAAAGATGCAGTAGCCGGATTCATATTGATTATGTCTGTTACATGGAATAGGCACTCTTTTTTCAAGATCTTCTACAAAAATGGCTTTCCTTAAATTCACCCCTGTGAATACTGCTGCTGGGAACACCTCTACTGTGAGGTCTGCTGCTATGAAAACCAATGCTGCTACTCCTGCTGGAACGTCATCCGCTCTGAGGATGACATCACCAACTCAGCGTCTTCAACGCTGTGTTTCTAATTCACTGGTTAAGGAGTACCGTCGTAACGGTACTATCCCAACTCTGGAGGCCGCTCGTCAAGCCCTCCAAGTTAACAATTCTACCTGGTCGTTCGGACAACGGCGACCAGCAATCAAGAAGCAGGCGGTGCTGACTACCGTCTCCAACCGTTTCGGGTCCTTATCCCCGAAACGCAATTTCCATTCACTCCCTTATTCTGAGGAAGTGAATGAGCAGGTCCCGCAGGACCTTAATTCAAAGAGACAGGAGTCCTTTTCAAGGGCTCCCATCAACAATCGCCGCCAGACTCGTGCGGTAGTGCGCCCTCAACATGATGAGGGTACCGACTCCAGGCATTCAGCTCAGGTTCCTCGAACCCGAGCAGGCAAGATGAACCGCCAGAGACGGAATCCGGTTAACAATAGGCAGGTTGTCATCCCTGCCATCTCCGGAGAAGTCCACCAACCTAACTTGGTGGCAAACAACGAACAGGCACACACACCTGCCCGTTTTAATCCCGCTGTCCAGCAGACTCGTCTGGCAGCATCAAACCGATCCCGCCAGACAATTCCGGCGGAGTACCATAGGCAGGAACATACACCTGCTTATACATCAGCAGTTAGTCAGCAGGCTCGTCTGACTACATATGATGGATCTCGTCAACCGCGTTTGGCGAAGTATAATCAGCAGGCACATACACCTGCTAATACTAATCAAGCCTACCAACAGTCTCGCTTGGTAGCGCACGGAGAAGTCAGTCGGAAAGCCCCGACGACAAACAGGAGGCAGACTAAAATCTCTACCTCCACACTTGAGTACTGTCAGAATTCACTGACAGGAAAAGGAGGACAGGAGCAGGCACATACACCTACTCCAAGCCCGGAATGGACGTATATCCCTGTTCCGGCGGCTGAAGTCACCAAACATATTTTGTCAATGGTGAAAGAGCAGAAGAAAATTCCTGCTCATATTCTGGATGCTTGCCAGGATATCATAACAGCTTCAGCATCATCTCAGGGACAGACACATAAATCTATCCCTAGCAGTGGAGTGACACATCAACAATTCACTTCGGAACAGACACACACATCTGTTCCAGTCCAAGAGGGTTTTGGGGCATACTCCCCCATATCATACGGACAACCAAGTCAGGCACATACACCTCATTTGAGCGATGATTGTCAGCCTAACCTAACCATCTTTCCTGATCAGGCACATACACCTGCTCAGAGCAATCACTTTCGTCATCAAGTGGTTTCTAAAGCGAGTAAGAAGGCATCTAAGAAAAAGATCCGCCCAGCACAGTCAGGAGATCAAAGGCCAATCTGCAACAAGGCCTTGCTCGATGCTGGAGTTCTTGAAGCCCTCAGACATTTATCTGTCGGAATTCAAGATTCTACTCCCTCAGTTCTCAATATCAGGAACATTAATCCCGAAGGTCTTCAACAGACACTTCCTCATGAAGACTTGCTTCATGAAAATTCGGTCAATCTTGAAGTTTCTTCTTCAGATGAGAGCCACAGGAACCCTCTATGTGGTCAGAAGGCCAAGAAGAAAGAGATTTCATCTTTTGCTGTAACCCATCATGATGGTCCTCCTCATGGTGATGAACTTCGCTGCGAAAGTCCTCTCCGTAGTAGTGATTCACGTTGTCTCGAAAATTCACCAGAAGGCA
Source organism: Viscum album (assembly GCA_963277665.1). Lineage (NCBI taxonomy): Eukaryota > Viridiplantae > Streptophyta > Magnoliopsida > Santalales > Viscaceae > Viscum > Viscum album. The sequence goes on from OY728137.1 coordinate 1,669,312,372, forward strand.
ATGTAGTGACGAGAAAGCCCTCATATCTCGAGGCACTTGGAAACGTAAAACCAGTCATGTCTGATGCTTTACTATCGGCAGGTGAAACTCTTTCTCCATAAGAAGATAACCTGGGGTTCAGGTTATTCTCCGAACCTTCCCTGGGTCATTCATCTTCCAGCATGAATAGTGATTCCTCTACCAATCTTGTTGAATCCAATGAAGCAACAAGGAAACACCAACTCTGGTCCAAACAGGTAGAAGAATCTTCATTTAATGATAAATAGGAAATGCTGAACATGAGGAAAAAACTGGCAAAAGGTGAAGTACCAGTCATGTTTTGGCCTTTGGCTGACTCCCAGTACGACATTCCAAAGATGTTGACGGATGATGGAATCCATGATATTCGTCTCAACATATGGAAAACTCTTTGTCAATTAAAGAAGAATGTATTATCTTACGATGAATATGAAAATCATCTTAAGATAATAGAAGGGTTACAATGCCAGATTGATTTGGCATCTCTATCAGTCTCTCGGTATCCGAAGGCTGAAAAGCAACAGAGAACCCTTCAACATTCATGCCTTGGCGCACTAAGAAGATTGCGTCAGTTAATTTCCAATGCTCCATCTAATGTTCATATCAGAGGATGGGGTATTCACGGAGCACTACATTTCACAGTGCTTTCCGGTCAGCAGAGCCCGCCGAAAATGGTCTCATGCAATGTTATTTCCCATGGCCGGCCACAGTCAATGGAATTTGTTCATAATCAAAAGCTTGCTCGAGATCAAGCTTTAACTAGTTCCTCTCAAAGTCAAGTATATAGAGAACAGGTTGTTGAATTTCTCCTACATCAAGCAGGCGAGAATATTGCACAAGCCTCTCGTCTGGAGCAAACACGTCATCAAATGACAGAAGTTTCGGAAATCATCCAACGGTCTGTTGAACCAGGTGATAAAAGTGGATACAGGTTAATGCATCCAGCTAATTTCTGAACTAAGATTCGCAAGATCAAGAGAGATTTTAAAAAGATCTCAGACATAGTATGTCAAGAGACACCCCAGCTTGCCAGACTGGGGACTTCTCTAACCCAACCCTCAGAATCAACGAATGGGATTCGAGGAGTTGAGCGGAAGCAACAGGAACACCCCCAGTCCACCGGACTGGGGAATTTTTCAAATCTTCAATCCCTCCCTCAGAGAAAGTCAGTATTCTCTCGATTAGGGAATAAGCCTCAAGAGGAACGAAGAGCCAAGATGTCAGGAGATTCTCTCCAAGTGACGGTTCTCCAAGAAATTCCTGAGGGATCAAGTCAACGGAATGCCATGTCTTATCATGGACATAAAAGGAGACAATATCACAGAAATGCTGATAGAAAGGATTCCATGAAATATGCATCCATTAATGTCATCACTGCCGTTGCTGCTGATTCACCAGATGAGGCTCAATCAGAGGGATCAGACGAAGAGGTTCCTGCTCAAGAAGTTGCGCACACAGACCTAAATGAAGAAGGTGTGCGCACACGTAATCAAAGGCTTACCCAAAATCTGGGTATTCCTTCAAGTAACCCACTTCCCCCTCTCCGAAAAGGATCCAATAAGGGGAAAGGAAAGAATAAGGTTACTTCTCACCCTTCCTCTGAAGGAGGTCAATCACTCTCATTAGAGCAAAGGCTTGCACAACAGGAGGAAGAAATGAAAGAATTAAGAAGGTTGAATGCAGAACTACTTCAGAGTAGTCTTCTTCTTAAGAATGCTGAAGTCCGACAGCCGAAGGAATTTGTTGTAACTACTGAGATGGATCAAGAATATCCTCCTTTGTCAGTACACCCACAGAGGTCTAATCCTACGGGTCAAACACAACAACGGTTGGCAGCACTACCATCAGTTGCAGCACCAACCACCACGTCTGTCCAAGCTCCATTCATTGCACCTACCCAAAACCAAGTTCAACCTGACGTTTCTCAAAAGTTAATAACTACTATTGAGTCATTAACAGCTCGGTTAGAAACTATGGAAGGGAAACGGGCGCAAGTTCAACCTGAAAAGAAAGTTTACCCTGAATGGGTAGATTCAATTTCTCCTCCATCCAGTTTTGGAAACCCTATTTTCCCTACTTTCAATGGATCAGGCGAACCTGAACAACATTTGACGCATTACGTGTCTTGTTGTGATCCTATGATGGGAACTCCAGAGCAACAAGAAGCAGTGAAACTCAGATGCTTCGTGCGAACCTTGGAAGGACCAGCTTTTGTCTGGTATACAAGCTTGCAATCCCGGTCAGTCATCGGATGGGAGGATCTTCGTCAAAAATTCCTTCTTCAGTTTAGCTCAACTTTGCCAAAAACAACAGTTTTCGATCTTACAAACTGCAAGCAAAGGGAGAATGAAAGAGTCTCTGATTTCATTGCTCGTTGGAAGGGATTAACGTATTCCTTGAGTTTATCACTCCCTCAGGAGGAATTGTTGCCAATCTGTGTGGCAAATTTGCGTGACGAATTACGCATGCCATTGATCCCTGTGAAATACACAGGAGGGTTTCGAGACCTTACTTCAATCGCTCAACAGATTGAAGATTCCCTTATGCAGGCTAAGGTTAAATCTCGTGTAATTCCATCAGCTCCAGGAAGAAGAATGGGTAAAGCAGAAATAGCTACAGTTATGCTTAAACAGGCACCTGTACCTATTTCTACTTCAAAACCTTCATCTTCTCGAAGGGCTCCACCTCCTGAACGCCAACAACAAAGGCTATTTCGTCCAAATGATTAAAAAGATCAACGACGAAAACAATTTGAGGATATGAAGAGTAAAACATACTCTTTCCGAAGTGAGCAAGTTCCTGGTTACTTAATTTCAGCTCTGGAAAATAATTTGGTTCAATTACCAGTGCCGAAGAGACCAAACAAGGAAGGAGATGAAGACCGTACCAATTATTGTCCCTTTCATTAAATGTTGGGACATCCCATCCAGGAGTGTTTTGTCTTTAAAGACCTCCTACAAAAGATGGTCGACTTGGGACAAGTCAAATTGAAGGGTTCTTCAGCTCATGTAGCGTGTATTACCGCTACAGATCCAGAGGAAGGAGGCGAGTGGCAGGAAGTCAAAAGCAAAACTGCGAAAAAAATATGATGATTAGATGGTCAGAAAGACAATCAATCGGACCCATTCCATTTTGCGAACACAATTGAAGAAGCCAATTGTGTCTCCTACAAAAGCTACAGTAAAGCCTCCATCAAAGGATATATCCTCAAAAGGGCAGCGCAATTCAAAGAAAAAGATGAATCAGGAGAAGATGAGTATGTATCAAAGCCTAAATTGTCTTTGACTCTGGAAGATTTCATGCCTTCTACTTCAAAGCCACGGGCACCGTCCCACCAAACGGCACAGCCTAAACAGGCTAACCAGGCAGAGTCTTTATCAGACGAAGAGTTAATCTTTGGTTCTGTTAATATGATTCAATTAACAGATTCATATTCCAGTCTTGATGAGCCTGAATTCCCTGTATCAAATAAAGGAACCCGAGGAAGTTCTAGAGGTTCAGGATATAGGGGAAGACGTGGATCTTTCCGAAGCCACTACTCTAATTCTACCCCTGCTAGCACTGTATATGCAGCAGAAACTCGTGGTAGAGCCCTTCAGAGAGCTCAAAATGAACAAGCAAGTTCTTCTGCCAATGGCCAACTCAGCTTCGGCACAATTATTTTGGAAGACCGATTAAATGTTCCATATTCTTTATCTCAGCAAGTAAATGGATCTAATCAGTCTAATTTTCCAAAACCAAAGATGTTGCCAACTTCAATACAAGATGCATCAGCTTCCAAAGCATCTTCTTCCAAGGTACCTGCTAAACCGCATATTCCCATTGGGAAACGCAGGCCTCTAGATCAAAAGTATGATATATTGAAACACTTGGCTCAAGTACCAGCCAAATTATCAATTTTGGATGCTTTGAATCTATCAAAAGATCTTTGGGAAGCACTCATCGAAGCTTTGTCAAGTCCTCAGGAGTTTGAAGCTGAAATTGCTGCGGCTGAAATTTATCACATAGAGAATAATCCTGCAGAATGTCATGCAGTGATATCTTTTACTGATAAAGATGAAGATGATGTTGTGCATGGGCACATAAAACCTTTGTACCTATCTGGAAAAGTCAATGGTATAGATGTTCGAAGAGCTTTTATTGACAATGGTTCAGGAGTCATCCTCATGCCCATTCGTACATTTCGTCGATTGGGCCTCACGGAATCTGATTTATCTCCTTCTACCATGATGTTGCAAGGATATGATAAAAATGAACAAGAACCACTGGGAGAAGTTACGCTCAGAACTCAGTTTGTGGATCTTGTTTCCAATTCAGATTTCATGATTGTTGATCAAGACTCAGCTTTCAATATCTTTCTTGGAAGACCCTGGTTACATCAGCATGCAGCTATTCCGTCATCATACCATCAATGTCTCAAATACTGTTTCGATGGTCAAGTTGGAACATTGTATGGTGATAAGGCCCCGTTCAAAACATGTGAGTCTCAATACATTGAGGCGGAATTTTATCACATGAAGGGAAGAGAAAAATCTACAATGAAGTAAATTACCAAAGTTAATGCTCCATATGGTTTGGAAAAAATTCCAATAAATCCATTTTCACACGTGAGTACAGATTATGTGTTACCTATCAGTCAAATTGACAAAATAGGCCCAAATCAAAATACTCTTATGGAAAGATCCATAATGTCAATTACGGCAATCGAGCCAGACAACATGGGAGAAATTGGTAACTTACCAAGCAGTGATGAAAGCATAAGTGGTGACGTTTTCATTTCGTCTGCTGAAATCCAACAAGTCTATACTTCGCTAATCAGGCCAGAAGAAGTTATAGCAACACCAGAGGTGAATGTTGATGTCGATTCTCAATCCATCATCTCCTCTTTATTTCCCAAAGAAGCCCCTTTTTCATCAATAGGGTCGGAAATGGAAGCTTCTTCTTCAAAATGTGAAAATTTTGACATCTCTTATGATCATGAGAATGTCGTTTTTTCATCTACTTTTCAAGTAGAAACGGAAGAAATAACACATGATGAAGAGGAAGAGAAAGATATTAGAGATGCTCCTCCAGCATTTGAAGAGGGTATCTCTACCACTGTGGATGAACTCAGAGAAGTAAATCTGGGTACAGAGAAAGATCCACGCCCCACTTTAATTAGTGCGGCCATGACCCTTGAAGAACAAGAGATGTATATTTATTTTCTAAATCAAAATAAAGATATTTTTGCTTGGAATTATACAGAGATGCCTGGCCTTGATCCTGATGTTTCCACCCATCACTTGGGTTTGCCAAAAGAACATCGAGGATTCAAGCAAGCCGCGAGAAGAACACACCCAACCTATGCTTCCAAAATCGAGGCTGAAGTGGATAAGCTTATCAAAGCTAACTTCGTCAGAGAAGTTCAATATCCCAAGTGGTTGGCTAATATTGTCCCAGTAAAGAAAAAGAACGGACAAATTAGGGTTTGCATCGATTTCAGAGATCTTAATCGGTATTGTCCCAAAGATGATTTTCCAGTTCCGATTACAGAACTCTTAATTGATGCGACAGCTGGCTATGAAGTACTTTCTTTCATGGATGGATATTCTGGATATAATCAGATCCGAATGGCCCCAGAAGATGAGGAATATACAGCCTTCTGAGCTCCTCAAGGTGTGTTTTGTTACCGGGTGATTCCCTTTGGTTTAAAGAATGCAGGTGCAACATATCAACGCGCCATGCATCGTATCTTCAAACCTTTTTTTAGGGAAATTTGTTGAATGCTATGTAGATGATCTGGTGGTTAAATCCAAACAACGTTTTGATCACATGGCTGATTTGGAAATCATATTCCACAAGCTTCGACAACATAATTTGAAGATGAACCCCTTAAAATGTGCTTTTGGGGTAACCTTAGGAAAATTCCTCGGCTTTGTTGTACGCCATCGTGGTATTGAAGTCGATCCTGAGAAGACCAAATCAATCCTTGGTATGTCACCTCCTCAGAATTTGAAAGAATTAAGAGGACTTCAAGGACACTTAGCCTATATTCGGCGTTTCATCGCCAATTTGGCAGGCAAAAGTTTACCTTTTACCAAATTATTGAAGAAAGGAGTCACTTACCAGTGGACTAAAGAATGTCAAGAAGCATTTGATGTTCTCAAGAAATACCTCTTAAGTCCACCAGTACTCATGCCACCTGTTGAGGGTAGGCCTCTTATCCTCTATGTGGCAGCTTTAGAGCGATCATTGGGTGCCTTTCTCGCTCAAAAGAATGATGCTGGGAATGAAAATAGTCTCTACTATCTCAGTAGAACTATGCTTGAAGCAGAAACCCGGTATTCGAGTATTGAAAAGTGCTGCCTAGCATTAATCTTTGCAGTTCAGAAACTGAGACACTACCTGCAACATCACGAGGTCCAATTGGTATCTCGTAATAATCCACTCAAATTCATCCTTAGTCATCCAATGCTTACAGGACGTCTGGCAAGGTGGGCGGTTATTCTACAGCAGTTCGACATCCAGTATGTGTCTCAAAAGGCAATTAAGGGCCAAGCTATGGCTGATTTCCTGGCTGAACACCCTTCAGTGGAAGACACGTATTCAGATATCGAACTCCCTAATGAGGAAGTTTTTTCTATTCAAGAGAATCCTCAAACATGGGAAATATATTTTGATGGTGCTTCTAGAAGTCCAACAGGGAAGAAAATGGAAAATCCTAAATTCAACAAAGTTGGTTTAGGAATTGTGCTCATTTCTCCAGATAAGGCAGTGTTACCTTATTCCTTTTTGTTGTGGGAAGGTGGTACCAATAATGAAGCTGAATACCAAGCTCTCATTGCAGGCTTGGAGTTAGCGCTTCAAGCACAAGTGAATCACTTAAAGGTGAAAGGTGATTCAGACCTGGTAATCAAACAAGTCAATGGGGATTATGCCATCAGAAAAGAAGAATTAATCCCTTTGTATGATTACGTCAGAGAGTTAATGTCGGAATTCCCTTCAGAACCGACATTTTCTTATGTCCCATGATCACAAAATGCTCAAGCTGATGCACTGGCTAATATAGACACAGCTTTAGCATATCCAAATCGGGACGAGACAACCATCGGTATTGCCCACCGTCGTGCAATTTCACCTTATGTTCAAGTCAGAACAGAGGAAATTAATGAAATTAGTCCCATTCTTGAACCATATGGTCATACTACAGGATGGATGTCACCTATCAGGGAATACCTTCAAAATGGAACACTTCCACCTGATAGAGTCGAGAGAGAACAAATTCGGCGACGTGTGGTCAATTTTACTCTTTATGATAGTCCAAACCACCTCGAGAAAATTCTCTACAAACGTGGTTTTTATGGAGTTCTCTTCAGATGTATTGATGGTGAAGAGACAATAGCTTTCATAAAAGAAGTGCATGCAGGAGTCTGTGGTGCCCACCAGTCTGGACATAGATTGTCTGATCAAATTCGAAGGCTTGGATACTTCTGGCCTTCAATGATACAAGATTGTGTTAATTTCACAAAGAAGTGTCATTCATGCCAAGTATATTCCAACCTCATTCATCAACCTCCAGAGTTGCTTCATACAGCTAAATACTCATGGCCATTTTCCACATGGGGAATGGATGTGGTGGGACCTTACCCTTCAGCTACGGCCAAGCAGTTTAAGTACATTCTTACTGCTACTGATTTCTTTTCCAAATGGGCAGAGGCAGTACCTCTCAAAGAAGTCAGTTCTAAATGCATTGTTAGCTTCATCAAGTCTAACATCATTACTAGATTTGGTTTCCCTCATACCATATTGACAGACAACGGCACCAACTTCTGTTCTTCTGAGGTAAAGAAATTGTATCAAGAATACATCATTAAGTCCAACCATTCATCTCGATATCATGCAGCGGCTAATGGCCAGATAGAGGCCTTCAACAAGACTCTTTCAAATATACTGCAACAGATGGTGGATAAGGATAAGAGGTCATGGCCTGATAAACTCTATCATGCTTTATAGGCTTATCGGACTACCACTCGCAATGCAACGCGGTCTACTCCATATTCATTGGTATATGGAACAGAAGCAGTCTTGCCAATTGAAGTTCAATTGCCCTCACTCAGAATAGCCATTTGTGATCAGTTATCAACAGATGAGCAATCCCAAAAGCGGTTGAATGAATTGGAACAGTTAGATGAGAAACGATTGTGCACTTTTCACCACTTGGAAATCTATCAGAATCGAATAGCACAAGCTTTTAACAAAAAAGTTCGTCTTCGTTCATTCATTCAGGGAGAATTGGTATTGGTTCTCAGAACACCAATGATACCAGGAAAGAAGCCTCCCAAGCTTGAACCAAAATGGGAAGGACCTTATTCAATACATAAGGTCTACTCCAATGGAGAGTATTCTCTGATTTCAATGGATGGAGAGCACATCACGACTCCAACTAATGCCAGATTTCTGAAGAAGTATTTTGTATAAACACAAAATATTGTTCCCAGAACCAAGACTCTTACATTTGGTTCATACAGCAATGGTCCAGTATGACCTTAAACTACAACTTCGTCCAACATGACATTAAACTGTGTCACACTTATGTCTGAGATGACATTAAACTATAATACGTCCAGCATGACGATAAATTGTACGGTCCATGCATATGACCTTAAACTATTCCCACTTATGTCCCTGCAACATGACACTAAACTGTGCAGCACCAATAGTCCTAACTGCAAGACTTTAAACTGCATAGTCCCTGATTTTGTCCTACATGACAATAAACTGTATAGAAGTTCCTATATTTTGTCCGAGATGACATTAAACTATATGGTGTCCTAGAAACATGACATTAAACTGTGTGGCACGTTCATCGTCTAACATGACGTTAAACTGTGTCAGTTCCCTTATTGTCCAACATGAAGTTAAACTGTCACATTGGTTACTAATATGTCCTACATGACACTAAACTGTATATGTCCGAGATGACATTAAACTATATTGTGTCCTAGCAACATGACATTAAACTGTGTGGCACTTCCAACGTCCAGCATGACGATAAACTGTAAAAAGTCCCTCATGTTCGGAAAGACGTTAAACTATATAATCATTAAAAGTCCAGCATGACATTAAAACTGCACAGTCCCCCTTTTCGTCCAATATGACGTTAAACTATATTGTCCCCATCGTCTTAACTACATGACGCTAAACTGTACAGAAAGTCCCTTTTTTTTATGTCCTACATGACATTAAACTGTACATCGTTAAGGTTGTTATTACCTCTTGTTTCTCACACCGAGTATGACTCACGTGAGCTTAGAGCGAACATCAACCATAACACTCCCTTTGGGCCACTAACCATGTGCAAGTCCCAACAATATTTTTTTTTATTTAGATCATTGTCCACAAGAACAACTTGATCATTGATTCATTCTTTAATTGAACTACACGGACTTTGATCCTTGCCCTCCAGGCTGGGTATGTAGGCAACCTCCCAAAGGTTCAAGCCCAAAAACAATCTCTTCACATTGGTTCACCACCATCTCATAGATGATGATTTGTGAAACCACCCCTGGAATCAATATCTTTACATTGATTCACTTTCGTCCTTGTTATATGACGTTAAACTATACAACACTTTTGTCCGGTACGACAATAAACTACAATATTCTTTGATTTCCTCATTTGAGAAGGAACCATTATTAACATTGATTCTTTTTCAATCATGGTTTTCATTTTCAAAAGACTACGTACATACATGGTAATGCCTAAACTTTTTATCTTAGGTTAAAACCATCATTGCACTAAAGTCCCCTTTCACCCTTCACATGTACGAACCAAATTTGTACAAAGGGTAGCTCTAGAACTACGTGGACTTGATTCCCATCCTTATGGGATACGTAGGAACATTCGAGTGTCCCTCGAATCCAGTTCCAAGTCTTTTGGGCCTAACCCCAAATTTTACTTTCAGTCCCTTGGCTGAAAAGTCCTCATGAAAACACACACTGTGTATTCATTATTATGGTCCGAATTCTATGACCCTAAACTAAGATTACTCATACTTTCGTCCTGCACGACGTTAAACTACATTTCAAGAACTACGTATGGCTTGATTCTCATTCTTATGAGATACGTAGTGAAGTCCAAGTTTCAATTCAGGACCCAGCCACAACTTGATTATGGTTTTCATTGACCTATGTATCTCTATATACATTGGAAAATACCCATCTTTATGTATTATAATCCTAACCTTAAATATTTTCAGATCTTCATAACCCTTTTCATGACTTCTAGTCACAAAAATGTCAAACTTCTGAGAATTCTTTTGCCTGACTATGCAGCACGTGCCCATAGGTGGCCTTGCATAAACAGTCCACATAAAAGACTTTTCAGCCAAGAGATGCTATTTATTTGACCATGCAGCCAATGCCCATAAGTGGCCCTGCATGTTTTCAACCCCCTAACGGGTTTGTTAAATAATAGTAACTTCATTCTTGGGAAGAATGCCTCTTTTGTCCTTATTTGTCTTAAACGACAGTATGTAGGGATCCGCAAAAATAGCCATCCTTAACGTATTTGTCCCATATCCTTTTTCATGATCTGAAAGTATTCAAGTCTATGGTTTATTCTTCTTCCCTACGTTTGGGTCAGACCTTCGTAGGAGTGATATTCATCCAGTTCTTCGATATTCTTGTTTGGAAATATCTTCTCCATATTCAAGTACCTCTTTCCATACAACAAACTTTATGCTTTAGAAAATTTGAATCTCCATAAACATTCACTGGCTTTTAGCACTAGGAAAGTAAATTTCTGAGTGTTCTTTTGCCTAACTATGTAGCACGTGCCCATAGGTGGCCTTGCATAAACAGTCCACATAACAGACTTGTCAGCCAAAAGATGCTATTTTATTTGACTATGCAACCAATGCCCATAGGTGGCCGTGCATATTTCAACCCCCTAACGGGTTTTGTTAAATAATAGTAACTTCATTCTTGGAAACTACTTCTTATAATTCTATTTAGCTCTTTTTCATATCATTCCTCAGATTCAAATATTCTTAAGCCATAGTTTACATTTTTTCCCTCATACTTGAGTATGGTAAATATGTTTTCAGATAAATTGTCAAGGAATTGAATCCATTTTAATCCATTTTCGGTCAAAGCTATTTCGACCTTAAACATTAGCCCCTTTATGTCCGGCTTGCATGACTTTAAACTGCCCACACAAAAGACAGAGGAACTATGAATAAAAGTCAAGTTCCAGCTCACTAAATATACATTTTTTGTATGATTTAGGTAATATTGAGCAGTTAAAAGGTTCAAAGTTTGTAGGGTTATTTGTAATAATCCTAGTAAAAATCAAACTATGCTTACTAAGCCCATTGGCTTAAGTAAATTTGAAGCAGGTAATGGAAGAATGCAAGTACAAATGATTGAAGACAAAAGTGTTTTTCATTGATACACAAGATTTAGAAGGACATCCACAGACTGGAATCTCTTCTCTTTTTCAAAGAATTACAGAAGATTGTCAACATAAGTCTTCATTTGATGTATAGCATCCTGAGCCTTATCAACAGTTACTTGAAGCTCGTGCACTTGACCAGCTTCACTCTTTTTAGCTTGCTGAAGTGCCTTCTTAGCATCTGCAATGGCTTTCATGCCATTCATATGAGTTTCATCCAATGATTTATTAAGCTGATCAAGTTCCCCAGTAACAGCATCTAACTGTTGCTGGAGTTGCACCTGCTGGACGACCTTTTCTTTGATTTTTTGCTTCAGATCCTTCATCTTGACAGCATAATCAGCTTCAGCCTGGGATATCGCAGCCTCAAATTCGCCTATGTTGACTGACAATTTCACTCTGGTCAAATCTTCGCGACTTGTCTGCATTTGCTCCCTCCTAAAAATAATCTGTTTCACCGCAGCATGGATCTTTTCATACCCAAAACCACCAAGTCCCATTATAACAAATTGGGATGACAATCGGGAAATTTTTGATGGTAGCTCTTCTAAAGGAACCCCCGATATGATGTTCTATATGTTGTTCCATGCCTTACGTCGTGAAAAGCTGAACGCTTTGAGCATCTCTGGATCTGATTCAACATCATCGTCAGAAGGGGGTATGTAATCTGGAATTAACATGCTTAAGGAAGTGCCTTGTCCTGCTCTTTCCCCTCTGACTTGGGCTTCTTCACTTTCAATTCCCGTTGGGGCAGAGGCTGAAGCCTCATCTCCGGATCTAGCCATTACAGTTGATGGCCCTACATGATCAATTGAAAGATTTTAGTTGAATCTTAAAGGATAACAAAAGAATGTATTGTCTTGCAAATAAAGTACAATCACAAATATTGTTATCCCTTACCCAATGGTGGTTCAGCAACATGAGAAGACTGCTCCCCATCTTTCCCGGTTTCAACAGGATTTTCAAGATGGGTCTCAGGAGAGTTTATTGGATTTAGCTCTACTTGAGCTAATGTTTCTGCAATGATAGGGTTGACATCAGTGTCCACAGCCTCTTCGGGCATTGGCAATTCAGCAGATTCTACGGAAGAAACTGCATATTATTTTACATCATGATTAGAAATATGTTTTGTTTTTAAAAGAAAAATTTGGGAGAAGGGTAACACTCACGCCCAAGGTCTTATAAATCACATGACAATCTAGCATGATCATAAAATTCTTCAAAAGTCATTCCTTGATTCATCATTTCATCTAATGATACTTCAGAATCTTGGTTAGTCTCACCAGTGGGAGCATTTGCTACGTCTTCTTGCTGACTTATGTCCTGCAACCCCTGACCCTGGACAACATCTTCAGTAGTGGGAGGGATACTGGGAATGGATGGTAGCTCTTCTCTAGGAGCAACCAAGTTAGCTTGAGTCTGTGGTTGTTCTACAGCACCCTCCACGACCTTTGAAGAAGGATCAGTCCCTTCCCTCAAGGGGGAAATTGAAGAAGCCCCTGCAATCCTCAGAAATATGAGTAACCATATGATTATGGGTATAAACTCGTGATTGTTCGAAGGACTTACCACTGCTAATGAAACGTTTAGCTAAGGATTTCCTCCTTAGTTGCCTTGGCTTCTTTTGTTTTTTTGGAGTTTCAGTTGTCTCCTTTATTGGCACTTGGATTGGCGAATGAAAGGCTATGTCCAGTGCCTCATTCATGGCCTGCTGGCCTGGAGATATCTCGCCTGGTTCGCGAGGAGAATCAGCAGCAGCCCCAACAGCGGTACCACCAGGGCTATATTGTGGCGAAGGAACCCAGGTCCCTTTCTTTGCAAGCTTCAAGATGAAGAAAATAACTTCCTTAAGTAACAAAGCTTCAACTGAAATCAAGTTGCAAAGAAAATAAGGAAAGAAAACTTACATCTTCAATAGCCACGTACTCTTGCCACTCCTCATCTCCAGAACCAGCAGCCCCCTCAGTGGTGCCACGATCAATCATTTCCTTCACCCGCCTGGTGATAGGAACCGAATTATCAGTGGCATATATGAGCATTTCCAGCTCTCTGATGTAAGCTCGCACTTCATTGGGGTTATCTACGTATTCAAGGTCTTTAGAAGCTAGAAGATATCCTATCCCAGAAAGTTGTAAGCCCTCACACAAATCCAGCCAGGCGGTCTCAGTATCACAGTATAAGCTCTACCATAGCTGAACAGCCTCTGGTCTTAGATATAAAGGCTGTGAGGAAGGTCCTACAATTTTTGATTTTAATTTCTTCCCGACTCCTGCAACTATAGATAGAGAATAAGAAAGTGAGACTTATTACTTTATAAAGTAGCAGTGATTGAAGTTATTACAATCAAATAACTCACCAGGAGCTGATGGAGTGGGTCTTTTAACTCTGGCCGGAGGATTATATCGGGCACGAAACCGCTTTGCTGCCGGTTGTGCCTCATCATCCCCATCATGATAATCCGAGGAATCAGTTCTAGAGGAGGAGTCTGTTGAACCTATTTCAGGAGGAGAAGCATCACCTTCATGAGGAAGATTTTCTTTCTCTACAGTCCTCTTCCTCTTTACCACTTGATATACAGGGTGATTCAATATCCCTTTAGGGTATGATGCTATCCAGTGTTCGGCATAAAATGTAGTCAGATAATGTGCCGCTTTTTCAACTGGTAGATCAAATACAGCCCCAGTCTTCTCTCTTGATGTCAGCAACCATAGTTGTCGAGCAACCATCGGATGTTTCTCTAACCTGACATGTACTGGAGGGGATACAACAATCTGTTGCAAACATTTGAATTGGCGTGCAAATCTATATGGAGCATAGGCCTCGCATATGATTTCTCCATCAATCCTGGCTACTAACACGCCATCCCTGGAAGCTAGCATGTATGCCCTCAAATACAAAGGGGCTTTCCCATCATCAACAAACCGCCCAGATGGCGGACTTCCATATGGAAAGAAGTTGAATTCCTTATACATGCTTAGTCTTACTTTTATGTCATAACCATTGACATCTAATGGAGAAATTCCATAGAATGCTTGCACTGACGGTCTGAAAGAGCTTCCAGGAATTTGTAATCCATTCTGTACATTGTAAGTCCTGAAGTGAGTGGCGATCCATCCCCAAAAAACCTGGAATGGTCCCACTATTCTTAAAGGAGATTTACCCTGGAAGACGTGAAGTAAACTCCTGTGAATCTTTGCTAAAATGGGGGTAGCTAACCCAACCATTTTTCCCTCAGCCAACTTGGCCGCAATGACGAAGGTCCCTGGCCTAACGCCTCCCTTCGAATCCCTGACCGGAAAGAGATAAATACTGAGCCACATTGCCAAGAAACCCGCCAGACGAGTTTTCTTTGGAATTCTTTGATTCACTTCATAGCCCCATTTTTCAAACTCTCCTGCTTCTAGAGTTGGCCAGAATGTGCCAGGAGCTCCTCTCTTCTCAGGTTTTGGACAAGTGGTAGGACGTCTGGGCCGAGCATCCTTGGATTTCTTTTTCTTGGATCCTTTTTCCTTTGGCTCCATCCCTTTCTTCTCAGTAAGAAACACATTCATCCATTCTTCCGGATGGATATCTTTTCTGAAATGAGTTAATGAGGTCTCTGAACTCTCGAGCTTGTGAATGATTTTGAATAATTCTCGAGCCAAAGCAGGAGTCTTCTCTGGATCATTCCAAGTCACCTTGGGAGGAATGAATTCATCATACATATCGCCCAAGATTTGACCTCCTGAAATCTTGTGGACATCCCACAAACTGATACCTACTTCTCCATGAGTCAAGTGGAAAGAATTAGTCGCTGGACTCCAATGGCTGAGTATCTCTGGCACGAAGATATCATGTCTGTAAATATATGTTTGCCCAACCCAAACAGCCTCATATTTGCAGCTCTCTTCAGATCCTCAATAAACTCTGCGCAAGTCTGTCGCACCCAGTATACCCACATCCAAGTTGGTGTCACACCTCCCCCAGGACGGAAATCCCACCTTTTCTTCCAGCCTTTGGATTGATCCATCTGAGCATTTCGGAAGATTGAAGGATGACAATGTGGTTGGAGCTCAGGTGTATGTTTTTTCAGATCTGGTGTGCAAGGGCTATGATGCATCACATAAGCCTTCTCCACTGTTCCAGCAGTTTGAAATGATCCTCCGCCTGAGATATTTGCTGAAGCAAAATTGGTATAATTCTGAAACCAAGAAAATGGAAGATAATTCTTTACTTCCGGAATAATGACTTCTTGCAGATGACCATGACCATACAAAGGTAGATAAGTGCAGAGAGGAAAGTCGCAATGATATTTCTTCAGATACTTAGCCAAATCTGGAAGAGTGCTGTTTTTGACAGTATAGTAATCAGGGCCAATGATATTCATCATATCATCTATCCGCTTGCTAGCCAGTTCATCAATTAATCCAGGTCTAAGAGCCATTGAATCTGCACAGGAGTTGAATAAATTAAACTCTTAAATGGGTTTTATTTTTCTTAAAATTTGTGAAAAGAATTTGAAAAAAATGGCCAAGGCATTAAGGCGCGCAAGTATGGAGATGTCGCGCAAGTGATACATGGCCGCGCAAGTATTTGTCGCGCAATTATGTGCCGCGCAAGCCTTATTACCTTGAGAGTAGCGCGGCTGCGAAGAAATAGTGAAAACAAGAGACTTGCGCGGCGAGGAAGACCTGCGCGGCGAGAGCTCGAGAAATCCGGAACTTCAGATGCCATCTACGGCCGGAAGCGGTATATTTATAGGCCAGGGGGCCTATCTGCGCGCCGTACCCAGAGCACTCAAAGCCTGCGCGACGCAGACTTGCGCGCCACCCACTGACGCTGAAAGACATGCGCGCCCTCCCTTTTCCTTTTGAGGAATTCAATTTCCTCAGAGTCAAATCCTAATTTTCTCTCCGGATCCAACTCTGAGGGGGGACTTTTGTTGACGCTCCTTTCGTCACGGAATCTAAAGTGCGGAAAAGGGAATATCTGAGCTCAAAGTGATTAATCCTTTGAAGAAACATCAAAAATCGACAAAGGGATAAAAAAGGAGAACATTGCCCATGTATCGCGCAAGTTCCCTCTTGGTCGCGCAAGTACACTTGCGCGCCGCCTCAATACTTGCGCGACTCCTCATGTTCGTGCAAGGGACTTGCGCGACATATGTGGTAACCGCCTGGTAACCGCCCAGTAACCACCCGGGGTCTTCTTTTGCCTATAAATAGACCCTGTGGGCCCCCCATTCAGAAGGATATTGTTTCAGAAACTCGGATCGAAGCTCCCGATGCCCAAGTCTCTTCTCAAAGATTCCAGAACACTTCTAAGGTAATTTCTTACCTAGAATGGAAGATCTAAAGGGAAGAAGGACGGCCTAAGTGTTGAAACTTATCAAACACTTGCGCGCCGACTTAATTCCTTCAATATAACTTGCGCGTCCCTCTTCTGGAAGAACCTCAAGAGGATGGTAAAGGGTTTAATAAAGAGTCTCTCAAGTATTTCAACTCTGGTTGAAAATCGCGCAAGTATCCCTCATGTCGCGCAAGTATACTTGCGCGACCAATACTTGCGCGCCACCGCAGGACTTGCGCGACTTTTAATACTTGCGCGCCCCTATCTTTTTTGGGTGCCCATCTTGCCCATTTTACCCCTCTTAAGCCATTTCACCTTTCCTATTCAAGATTCAGTCTTCAAGATACTATTCAAAGCCATTTATGGCATGATTTCTTGATTTGACATCCTTATCCGAAAGGAATTCTGTGAAATATCTCTCAAAACCTACTGATTTAAACATCTTTATGTCACCAAAAATTGAGAGTTAATTCATTCAACCTCATCCTTTAAGATGAGAGAATCCTAACCTGGGTCTCCTTTTCAGGAAGAATCCCCAGTTATAAAACCTTTGATATGGGCATATTTCTTAAGAATAAGCCCCAATCAAGTCCTTTAATCTTGGGCATCTTTCTTAAGAATAAGCCCCAACCTCAAATATGGGCATCCTCCTCAGGAGTAAGCCCCAAACCATAATCCCTAACCTGGGTCTCCTTTTCAGGAATAAGACTCAGTCATAACCTTGGGTATCCTTTTCAGGAATAAGCCCCAAGTCCCCTTAAACTTCTCTTAACCAGTCATAATTTACCTTTGATTTGGGTATCCTTTTCAGGAGCAAAACCCAATCATAAGTCCCCTCCTAACTTGGGAATCCTCCTTAGGAGTAAGCCCCAAGATTAGAGTATTCAAATCTCCATGAAGCACATATAACTTTGTGGACCTTGTTCATGGATTTTCTCCCTAAAAGTAAATCCTAAACCTTCATCTATCTGGGAAGTCATCCATACATAAGCCCCAAACAAATTCTTATGATTGCATCTTTCATGGCACAATTGTCTAAATTTTACCAATACCTCTTTTTTCTCACACCGAGCATGACTCACGTGAGCTTAGAGTGTAAAAGTAATTATGACATTCATCTTTGAGCCATCAATCATAAACATCATACTCCATTACTCGAACTACGTGGGTTCTGATTCCTTTTCCAAAACAAAGGATACGTAGGTAGCCCATTTATGGGTTCGATCCCAACTTTGAAATAATCTATGTCCTTCTGAATGACGATAAACTTCAAGTGCCCCACTGAGTGGCTTTAAAACCAGCCTGGTCATCATAATGACCAAGAGACTTTTATATAAATGTTTTGAAGGATACCATTAACCAAGAATCACTAAACAGATATGGATGATTCTCTATTGATGAAGAACCTCGAATACATATAAAAGATTCTCTAAATTTCTTGCATATTTAATCATTGATTGTTAAAACTAAAGGAAAGCTCATTTTATACTTGGTAATATAATAAGGATTCACGAACATAACTTAAATCTATAAAGAGAGTCCCGGAGTAGACAATAATTCCCCTCAAAAAGGTGTGATGAGTCCGACCTCCCATCCTCTCGACCAATGCAAATTCCTAAGCCTCATCAGTCCACAAGCTAATGAGCGCCTGCCTTTGGAAAGTAGGTCCAAACGGATGTGGAATCATTGGATGTTTCTGGTTCTACAAACAAACCCGCTAGAAACCAATCGGAACGTTTGAATCTCCTGTCCAGGAGGTCATCCCCGTAATCCGTGAGGAAACAATCTCTTATAATCTATCTAATTTTTTCCACATGAATAGTATATGGGATTTGAGGATAAGTATTTTGAATTGTATATGTTGAATTCAAAAAAACAGAATTTAGATATATTTTATCTAGCATCAAAATCATATCCGATCAATCTATTTTTAGGGAACATACTAGTTCCCTAAATTCCTTAATCAAATTTTTCATCAGTTCCATTTTATAATGTAATCTAGGTTGAAGATGAGCGATGAAAAAAATTACTAACCTGACAATAAATTTTCCTATAATAGGATAACTAGATTTTCCATAACCAACAACATATTCATTAAACTCATCCATTAGATGTGATTGGACTTAATTAAATAGTCTATTGTAAGATATTATGATTATAGAATAGAAGGGGATTCATTAGGTACTGAAGTAGATGGATCATAATTTAGATGCAAAAAATATATCTCTTCCTCAATATCTACTAACATATGTACCAAATACTAGACTTCTACATTATAAGTAGCAACATATTAAACCTTAAGAACATATTTATAGAAATATTCAAAGGGTGATGTCTCACTTATTTTTACTAGTTATTCAACTCTCTTTGTTAGAGTAGGTCAAAAAAAAGTTACTGTTATGATATAAAGGGTGTATGAAAATAGATATTTTATGTCTATTCGTAGAATATATCTTTCCATCATGGATCCTTCTAAATCACTTTTATCAGAAGGGTTGACATGTCAACTATCCTATGTTGGACTACAGTCAGGGTCCTCATCCTCACCATAATACTCATAGAATTCCATACATAACACTACATATCCCAAGTATTTGTCCCCCATAGTAGGTGCATATGGTATACTCTGTTTTGGATTACTTCCTATATCAAGTCTCAATGGTGAACACTTCCAAGAACATACTTCATCCTCTTTAAATTCACATAAATCATAAAATTAAATATTATCAACAAATATATTGATTGAAACTTTAGTGTCAACAAGATACTCATATTGTAACTCTCTGTAAAACGGTATGGGTAGAGGAGATACTAGTGTTCCAAATGATATAACTAGAGAGGGTAAATTTTCATCCTTATGTACTAATCTAGCATTCTCATCAAGAATAGCTTCCTATATTCCATCTTTATCAAATTTATATTCTTCCATAGAAATAAAAAATTCATCGTCAGATGCTTACTCAAAAACTCCATCTAGCTCAAGACAATGATCTAATAAAACCCATTGTCCGACTAGATACTTCATAGGTTCAATCATTTCAAAGAGATTTTTAGGGTATTCCCTCAATTTTTTTTCAAGGAATCCATTTTTCTATAATAGGCCTAATAGCATTCCGATTTAATAATAATCCATTTGAGGATGTTATCTTTTACTCATTTTTAGTAACTAATCCTTTGTATTGTAAAAGGGATGATATGAGCCTTGGATATGGTAAACAGTTAAACATAGAAGAGTGATTATATAATTCATTCCAATTTCTCAATAAATATCAACACAAAATCATTTAAAATCTATTTTTCATAAATAAAAAAAAATAGATCTTGGTTCATAAGGATTCTAAATTCCCCTTTTCAGGGGAAAGGGCTTGAATTCACTATTATTCTATAATATAGTTTTTCTTTTGGGTTCCCATTTCCTATTAGTTATTAAAAATAATTTTTTAGTTAATTGAGATACAATATTTTATATTCTTCATACTCACCCTTATGCAGTACACCTATTCAATTTTTCTAGAGTTTTTAAGAAAACTCAAACAATTCAACATTCATTATCATCCCTACAGTGTCTTATTTGTCTCTAGGGATAAATTATAGATACACATTGAACTACTTCACTTTCCTTATATATAAAAGATTAAAATTTTCTTTAAACCAATAATCCCAACGATGTTTCTTAATATATCTCTAAACTAGATATTTATTCGATTGAATCAAATAAGTATCAAATTCTTTTTCAACACACAGTAGTTGATTCGTCAAATTTGGGATGTGCGAATTTGATGTATGACTTCATATACATATATTACTTTTAAATATCTTTTAATGAGGATCATTGGTGGGATTCATGACAATAAGAGATCGTTTTAACCATTGTATAATTTTACTATATTTTGATCTCTCAAAAGGTTCTGGTTTGAGATAGAGAGAGAGAGTATCAAGAGAGAGAGGATTGAGAGCATGTAAGGTTTCAAAAGGAAATGAAGTATTTTAAGGGAAAACATATGCATCATTTCGTCTTCCAATTAAAATATGTTTAAATCATTTATGGATTTAATATAATGATATATTTAAAAATAATCACACCAAAACAACTTAAATAAAAAATTTAAATACAGATTAATGTGAAATGTATAGATACAATGTGTACATAGAAATTAAGGAACCATAAGTATACTAACTATGAACTTGAAGTAGGTATACTGACCATGGTAATAATAGTTCCTGGAAGGTATAGTGACTACATGAGTAAACATTTTTGGTATGTATAGTGACTGTGTGACCAACTGGTCATGGTAACATAACTTATCATTTGACCAAAAACTCACAGTCACTTAACAAGCCATGTAAACCAACATTCATAGATACTTTAAAAACAAAAAAATTATGTTATTCATTATAAATATAATTTTTAAAAATATAAGAGTTTTCAATGAATTGAGTATTTTAAAAATACTTTATCATTAAAAATTCATTTTTGATATAATTCATTATCTCAATATTCGAATGTTTTGTAAATAAATCAGCAAGATGATTTTCAATATCATTGAATTCAACATAAATATATTCTTTTTTACAATAGTCTAATAAAGATTGATATTTTATATTAATTTTATTTTCCTTGAATTAGATACATAGTTTTAAGAAATATTTATTACAGTATTAT
This sequence comes from Viscum album, assembly GCA_963277665.1. Taxonomy (NCBI): domain Eukaryota; kingdom Viridiplantae; phylum Streptophyta; class Magnoliopsida; order Santalales; family Viscaceae; genus Viscum; species Viscum album. The sequence continues at coordinate 1,669,333,814 of OY728137.1, forward strand.
CATCACAATTTATTGGGACATATAATAATTGATATCCATAATATAGTAATTTATATTTCTTCCAAAAAATATTTGTAAAACAATAGCCTTCAACTATGTACACTACTTCCATAGTAGACGTTGAAACATGGTTTTTCTTTTTTACTACATCATGAAACTAAATATATTCTTAATAAGATGCATGTTCTATAGGTTCTTTTTTTGTCTATCATACGACCACAAAAATATATATATTAATAACTAAAATATGAAACGCTTTACCTATAGAATAAAACAATCCCAAATTGGTTGGAATTTTTAGTTATTTAAAAATCATTTTCATGGAATTAAATATTGTTATTTTATATTTTCGTTGAAATACTCAGATATTCACACACTAAATATAATATCATATTGGCTAGTCATAACATATAGTGAACTTATAATCATACCACATTAGATTGTTTGATCATTTGGTTTCCTAGTTTAATTAGGTACAACCCACAACTTATACTAATAAAAGTATATATACCTTTAGTTCTATCTATACAAAAATGTATTAAAATATTTTTAATAAACTTATTTTTATTTGAAATAAATGTTTCTTTATTTAAAAAAAACCGTCAAATTAATGAATAATTTAATACCCCCCTTTAAATTCATTTCAAATTCATTTTGAATCATTTTTTAAAATTCAGTACACATTAAATTTTTAGAAGATTCCAATATAATATTTTCAACATAGATTTGAAATAATAAAAATTCTTTAAAAATTCATTTAATAAATTATGTCGAATTATCAATACCTTAAATAAAACGGTTACAAATTAAAAATGAGATAATTCTATCATACCGAAATCTTGGAACCTGTTTTAAACTATAGATATTTTTTTATTTAAAACATGATTTGGAAAATATGGGTTTTGAAATCATGGGTTTTTTCTAAAAAACATCATTAACTATATAACCATTTAGAATGAATATATATAAATCCATTTAACATAATTTTAAATTAAAATAGGCTTCATAGAAAATTAATATTTTAATGGATCTAAGTCTTGTTAAGAGTGAAACGTATTATTCATAATCAACACATTCTTCTTGGTTACACCATTATGAAATAAATAAATATGTATTTATAATTATTGTTTTAGACTCATCAACCTTGTTCCTTAAGACTCGCTTGTTTCTAATGGTCAACAAGACCTTATGATGTTATAAGAGTTCAAAAAAATTTATTCAAGCTAATTCAATTATTCTTTCATATCTACTACCCATAATTCACAATTTATTCATTTTTTGATGTTCTTAGGTTCAATATGTGAAAAGAATTGATGTTTTTCATATTTTCTAACTAAAACAGTAGTCCAATTTCATTTATCTAAATATATTACTATAATATCTAATGTATGGTATTAATGAGTCATAATTGATTGTTGATAAAATAATTTGGTACTTTATCTTCTCCTACATGTTTCGGCTCAAACTGTTCCTTAGAACTGGTAGTTTATTCTATATTAGTTTTCATATAACCAATATTAGGTTTTGGTGAGGTATTAATGTAAATATTTTGATGATAAACATCAATATTTTGTAAAGAGATCAAATACTCATGCAGACTGGTTTCATCAAATTTGATATATATGTATATTATTACACAAGTTTTGTTCTACTATTGAATACTCTATATGATTTATTTGTGGTTGAATAACTCGAGAAAATACCACAATCACATTTTTATAAAAATGTATCAAATTTATATTTTTTAGAATTAAGAAATTTTATCCAAAAGGTATAAAGTATTTAAACATTGGAATTCGTTTATTCCATAACTCATATAATGTTTTATTTAAATTTATACACATAATAACCCTATTGATAATATAGAAAGATATTTTCATAGTCTCGTCCCAAAAATAAATAAGACATCCATACACATTATTGATAGTTTAGGAAATCTCATGGAGTGTTTTATTTCATCCTTCTGCAACACTATTCATCTATAGTGCCCTATAAGTAGAATTGTTTTTGATTGTTTACTTGTTTTCTACATAATTATTCAAAGTCATAGTTTTCAAACTCTTGAACATTATCACTCTTTATGGCTTTAACCATAATTTAACTATTATTTTATTTAGATTTTTCATAGTTGAAAAAATATGAATAACATGGTTTTCATCTAGGGGAACCCGCGATGCTCTCTCACTCTTCATGACTGAGATGACCACTGATCCAATCCCTCTCCCACCGGTGGTGTAGGGACCTCTGACATCAGAAATGGGAGAAATATCTAATTTACCTCCGTTTTTTATCTTAGACATCCATCCACCTTTTCCTCATGCATTGATATGACTGAAAATACCAGATTTATTTAATGGACTCCCAAAACACTTGATATCGATCACAGAGTTAATTGAATCCTCAGTGATCTTGATGCTTAATCTGATTCTAGTTTTTAAGAAGTGTCTCCTATCAGTTGATTCATTTGAAATTTATCTCTTTAGATCCTCGGATTTGTTGGATAGGGCAGCAGTGGGTCTTCAAGAAAAACAACATTTTATGATGCATTTTTCATTGGAGGAAAATTTAATCATATCCTAGTCAAGTACCCACCATAGCTTCGATGAATCCAGTTCCACCTTTTAAGGTGGTCTTTCAACTTCCATATGAAGCTATATTCTCTTACAATAGAAATTTTGGTGATTTTTCCGAACTATACCTTACCTTTTCAAGAACCCTCGGTTGTTAAACATCTTGGGAAACTTGATGGTAGATACTTGTGCTTGGATAGAAACACTAATTCTATCTTTCATCATGTCAAACAATGTGTTTATGAATAAATGGATGTGCCCAAAGTGTCATTTGATTATGATTGGATTAAAATTAGTGACGAGTATTGGTGGAAACAATGTGCGCTATTTGAATAATAGACTATGTTCTATTTTATCTATAATAGTTTTGGAAACATGATGGACAATTGTGGACATGGGTCTCAAATTCTAGGAAACCATATTGGGGAGGGGGCAGTGGAAAGTAACTAGAGGTTCGTGTTGAGGCAGGTGAAAAAATGCCAATGGGTTTGGACTCTGAGTTGTAATCTACAACTTGTAGATTACAAGGTGTGACTCCATGAGTTATAGATGACTTTATTATATTGAGGTAAGATTTGGGTGTTCCTCAGACTTCATGGGCTACTGTGGAGGTTTTTTGAATTACTAGTGCCTCATATGATGAAGATCTGAATTAAAAGACATATAATAGTGACAATGGTCAGGAAAATGATTCTAACTTCAACTAATAGAGGGAGGATCTAGGTTTTCCCCAAATTTCTATGAAACATTAATTAGAGAAACTGATATTGGATTTTTAGATCTCTACTAGTATTTCAGACCCTCCTCTAGAGGGTCACCAAGGATTTAGTTGGAATATCATTGATGTGGAACAAAAAAGGGTGAACTAGGGAGGTCCCTAGACTCCCAAAAATTGTTAAAATGTTGATATGGTGATCTTAGAGAACATAAACAATTTTATTGTCCAGGTTGTGGTAAAAAAGGAACCAAGATAAAGTACTCCTACAGATTAAAATATTCCGGAGCAGACAACATGGCGAGAGACCTTGATCAGGAAGAGTACTAGGGATGTGGATGTTCTTGTGTTGGGAAATATGTTTGGGCTTCTATTTCATGTTGATTTGGTATAGGATTTATAAACATATATAGTCATATCGTATAGGGATGAGAAAACAGTCCCAGGGAATGGATCCTGTAAATAATGTTCAATCCAATTTATAGGCGACACACAAGATGAGGGTTATGATTGTCGGTACCCATGCCTGAGGAGAAGTAATATTAATAGGGGAAACTGTAATGAAATTAAGGATAACTCATATTTACCTCTTCCAATGGAGACTAGATCTGTGAAGAAGTCTAAGGATAAGAATATTGTTAATTATAACCCTTTTTCCATGTTGGATTTCCAGTAAGAGTTTGTTGTTGTACTTGAATAGCCTTTGGAATTTCTCATGAGTTCGTATGATCTAATCATAGATTATGAAAATTAATGATCCTAATGAATCGGATGAAAGAATGATGGAAAGGGATCTATGGGTGACTTCTAGTGTGGAACATTGAATTTGGATTGTTAAACACTTCCTGATTTTAATAAGCAGATTCAACGTTGCGAATCTAAGCATTGATGAGTAAATCCAATCATCGGATAATCTAGTGTATAGGTTTGATGATCATATCATGGAGGAACCCAACACGTATGTAAACACTATGTCATGGAAACTAATTAGGGATATTAAAACTAGTAGGGTGAAATTTTAATTTATTGGCTCTGTTATTTTATTTTATACATGAACTATGGTTTCTCTATTTTTCCTTAAATGTTTTTAATAATAAAAAATTTATTTTTAAGTTAAAAATATGAACAATATTCACATTTGTGAGTTAGAGAGAATACAAAGCTGTATCTAAAATATTCATATATAATAAAATAATTATAGTGATTCCAATTTATTATAGAAACTCTAGAGGGTCCCAAAACGTTTATTTGAACCAACTCCAGGGGTTTATTTTTTTATACTTTTATTTTGTTTGAAATATATCTTAAGATGATTTCCCATTTGAAAGGGGTTAGAAACATTTCAATTTGGTATTTCTAGTTTAGGAATATCGTTATCTAATACATTGTTAGTTATATTTATACTTGAGTGAAGGTTACCATGTCTGAAACTCCAATTACATATCAAATACTATGTATGAATGGAACATAAATATGAAATAATTTTATTAAATAATGAACCTATTTTAACTACTTAATCATTATAATTATATAAGGTATTAAAACTAAAAAATGCATGAAGTCAAATATTTTTAAATCATTTTATAGTTTAACATAATAACTATAATCACATTGTTTTTATATAATATCAAAATTATATTTAAAATAATTTATTAATAAAAATTTATGATTTAATAAAATACTAGAATTACTGATTTCACTGGGTCCAATTATTGTTCCTTTTGAATTGTAACACAAAGTGACATATCCACCATCCAACTTGATATGGTTTTTTAGGATTGAGTATTCCCCATTATGGTGTTTAGAATATATAGTATCTTGAAACAGTAAGTTCTTACAGGTATTCTACAAGTAGGTTTCACAGATATATTTAAATAAAAATGATTATGGTACCCAAAATTTATCGTGTTTATACATGTTAGTAATAAAGGATTTGGGAATCCAAATTTGTTTAACAGGTTTAATATTAATTTTTTTGAAATTTTAAAATATAAAAATTATTTTTTGAATATGATTAATAATATTTTACATAGATTCCATAGTTTTAACTAAAATAATTTTTCTTACATATATTCCTATAACTTCACAGGTAACCAATTTTAGTGATATTAATGGATGTGGTTTTTTTACCAAGAATCCTATTAAAGTATTAAATACCATTTTTATACTTTTCTAGAATGTTATTTTATTTTCTCATTAGATATTTTGTGATTATAGTTTCCTTTTAAAGACTGATCATTCTTGAATATATTTACAACAATTTCATATTTCAAATGAATTAATAAATCATTCCACTTCATTATACATTATACTTATCTTTAAGCTGATTACATGTTTCTTCCATCATATTAATATAATAAAAATAGATATTCTATGTTCATATTTTCTTAATTTATTTCAATCAATATAATATTAGAAATAATATTAGGATATGAAAGAATAATAATTATTGATTCCTTTTACTTTTATACATAATAGTCCACATCACCTAATTTATTATATTTTTTATAATTCCCTTTTCAATCATATTTCCAACTATAATTTTTTTAAGAACATATTTTTGTATAATTTTTTGAATATAATAGCTATCTGAGAAATTAACTCATCAATGTTAATAGGTGATTCATCCTCACTTAAACTATCATATTTTATTATATATTTTTTTTGAGTAATAATTTTTAAAATATATTGTATCTATTTTAGTTTTATCATATTCCCTTTTCACATTCAGTTCCTCCTCATGAATTATATGTTTTCTAATAATATCAATTACTATTACTTTTCTTATGTCATATGATTCTATGATTGAAATAGAGTTTACAACCCTACGATAATCTAATAATTATATAATTCATATCAAATGATAAATGTATTTTCTTTTTTTCCACAGTGCATTCATCATGTTTACAACATCATTAATCTCTTGATACATGTTAGAAATTTTTTCATTGGGTTTAATATTTAATGGTATTAGTATTCAGATACATTTTTTTTGAATTTGATGTTCTTCCAAGAGAACAAATAAGCACGTCATAGATTTTTTATGGAGTTGAATAAGAAGATATTATTTTAAACTCATATTATCCTAAATAAATTTATAATTAATTCATAGATTTATAGTTACACATATATATTGAATTATTGTCATTACTCAAGTCTTCCTATGTAGCTCCGGGTTTTTTATATTTTCCCTAGATTGTAGTCCAAATATTAAATACCTTTCTCTTTATATGATTTTTCATCTTGATTTTCCTCTATGCATAATTACTTCCATTAAAATTAGTAGAAAAATTAATGGTAGTTCCCCATAATCTATTATTATTATATATATATATATATAACATAAATTGATATATTTTCTATAAATCTAGATCATAGTAAATTTTCTAAAATAACGAATTAAAATTCCTCTAATACCAAATAATGGTTGGAGTGGATTACCGAAGAGGGAGATGAATTGAGTTTCCAATTAAATTTTACATTAAAATATTTTAAAATTAATTTCCTCTACATATAAAATATAGCATAATTAACTAAAATAGTAGATGTATATAAATTGATATTTCGAAATTAAAAATACTAATAATGAATAATATATATCTACAATATGGTGTTAAGTATAAGATTAATTTAATATCATTGTATGATGATTAATAAATTTAGGAAAACTAAGGTGAATATATCAATAATTAGAGAGTTGATTTTTTCCACAGTTTTCATGTTACTCAATGAGGTCACAAAACCATTATTTCATAATAAAAAAATTAAAATGGTTTTGAAAATATTTCACATTGATGATATAATACCTATAAGGACACATTTTGTTATCCTTTTTTTTCAAATGATGTGGATATAATATCGGTTAATTATTTGTAGATTAGTAAAATAATTATAAACCTAATATATTTTATCACAATAAATCCCAAAAAATGTGTTTTCCACATTTTACGTTACTATATACCAAATAATCTATATGAAATAAACTTATTAATTGTTAAATAAAATATGGTATATCAAATTCATAATAGTGTTCATATATTTTTATAGCGTAATATATGAGAAATAATTATAGGGATTCATGTATTTTAGTTGGGGATAATATGTGGGTAATAAAAAGTCAACTTTTATAAGTCTGTTTGATATTAAATTATTGTGTGATTCATAGTGAATTATGTAGAAATATTTTATGGCATTGAGTTCCAAAAATGTAAATATAATTCCACTACTAAAGCATACACACACTTAATTTGGTAATAAAAAATTAGGAAAAATTATTTAAAATTTAGTTTCACTCATATTTTTCATTATGTGTGATAAAATAGGTAAAATATTTTGAGAAAAAATACAATGAAAATATCATAGAAAATTATTATTGATATTTAATATCAAATTAACTAGAAGAAATTATAGAATGAAATTATAATCATTTAGTGCGTCTCTATAGAACACCATGTTATTGATTTTATTTATTAACGAATTATCAAATGAATAATTTGTGAAGTATCTCATGACTATTGGTGTTCAACCATATCTTTAAAAACACCATCATCTATACTTTTTTATACATATAGGTTTTGAAAAATACATATGTTTTCTATACTATAGTTATTTAACATGTGGTATATGAAAAGATTTATATTTTTATTCACTCATTCCCTAAATAACATAGAATAATTGAGCTATGGGTTTATTATTATGGGTAAAAACACAAGCATCTCATTAATTGATAAATAAAAAATATCTTCAAATGTGGTGATGATACACTATGAGATAAGGATAATGTGATTGAAAAAAGGAGTAAAAATATCTCAAATGAAAGGATTCTAGAAAATATACGAGAATAATGTGATCAGTTGATTACTCAAATCCAGGTGGGGTTACATTAATATGGTCATGTGATTAGTGATAGGTTTATTCATGTTGTATTTTTATTTTAATTTTTTCTCTCCGAATAAATGTTACTTTCTCACAAAAAATTACATAAATATATTATGGGGTGATGTTCCCAAAATAAAAATTCAAGGAGGTATAAATTAATGTACTCCAAGGGAATATACAATGAAAAAATAATTACAATATGCGGGAAGGGGCCAGTAATAGAGAAAATACTTAGTGGCTTATTTGTATAACCTTTATAAGTGAGGATATCTGCCACCATATTTACCTCATGAAATGTATTTAATATTTCCATTTTCATCCCAATAATACTCTATAAATACACAATAAAAATAATTAGTAGACCAATGGGTAAGAATATTCCATAATAAGATGTTCACAACCAAGTTCAAATATGTTTATAATGTAGATAAATCAAATTTATACATATTTTTCATGGTGATTTAACAATGAATGTTCCAATCATCTACCACTCTAGTGTTTAATTGTACATAGAAGTCATTAAATGATAAAATAATATAGGTGTAATAATGTGACTCTCCTAGGATTAAATTGATTGAATACTGAATTACTAAAATCATTATAAAAATTCTCTCTTGATGATATGTGTCTTTCCATTAAAGGTATTTATGTTTTAAAATGATTAAACATACAAGAGGTGTTATCCCCAAATCCAAATGTATTGATTGTTAAACAAAATTGAATAATGTATAATTGTTATGAGTTTTTTGAACTAAATATAAAAAATTACATTAAAAGACTTATATTGATAATGAAAAATATTCAAGATGAGTTTCATAATGTCTGGAATAAGTTAGAGGAGTTCTATTTAGAAATAAAAAATTAAGGGTATTGGTTACTTATATACTTTAGTCAGTCCCCATGGTTTGGGTGAGTTACAAAATGTTTCACTAATGGGAATATAAACTATACAAATGGTTTGGAACTATTGGTATAGGTCCCAAATTGTTTTGTATAGACTATAAAAATTGTTTGATTTATTGATGGGTGTTTTTCTATTGGGATATTACTATAACAATGAGTTTTATGAACCATTGGTATATTTTGTCTATTATAATTGTTCTTAAACCATTTTAATAGGAAATTTTATAAGAAATACCTTTAACAATTGTTTTCCAAAACCATTGTAATATGTTCTATGTAAAAACATATGGTGGGAAGTATCGAACCCCAAATTTTTCTATTATAATGAAATCACAAAACCAAAATCATATGAAAACTTTTGTTTATATAATTATATATATATATAATACTTAAATATTTTTAATAGTTTAATTTAATTTCAAATAAATATACAAAAAAAATTCTTCCCTATAGGAATGGTTTTCCAAAACTAATGGTATAAGTTCTATAAATTATTAGCACTTATACCAATGGTTTTAGGAAACTATTTGTATTGGTCCATACTAGGTACCTATATCAATGGTTATCTAAAAATTTTGGGTATAAGTGTCATTTGATCCGATGCTTTCTTAAAAACATTTTTATGACCACCCTATATAAATGGTTCAAGAAATCCCTTGGTTTAGGTACCCAAATGATACATATAATAATGATTATTCAAGAATTTTTATATAGGGCCCAAAAATTATATGAACCTATATAAAAAAAATTTAAAACTATTTTATAAGTCGCCACTAAGTACATATACCAACAGTTCTACAAAATTTTTAGTATAGGGATCACTTATACCAACGGTTTGATATAATCATTTGTCTAGGTATTTAAATATAGGTTGGAATTATAGTTGTTCATGGATTAAAATTCTGATGATTTTATATTTTTTTTATATTATATTCTACAAAAACTAATGACAATCTTATGGTTCAAATAATATCCATTTTCTATTTTATTCAAAATACTCGCTGGATATGAGGAATCTATGTAACTACACTTGTAGTTATAAATTTATTTAATGATAAATGAAAAAATAGTCAAAAGATAATGAAATTGTGTATGGGAATCATGAATTAGTGATTAATTTTGATTTGTGGAATTATTTTATAAAAAGTTATATTCTTGTAGTTAAAGATGTGATGGTGACCATGTTTTTAGTATTGTACATTACTAATTGATGAATCACAAAAACCACATTATGATTGAGAAAGGAAACACATTTGTTCAAATCGATATGATTTTTAATTATTTAAATTGTTAAAAAGTAATATATTATATCTATGGTATCAAAGACAGTAATTCAATAATGGATCCACACCGTGGTTTTATTTATCATGGAATACTTATGATGATTTTAGATTAAATATGAAATTCTATGTTTTTTAAGGGGTTATATTACGACTTTTTATTATTATATTACATTGATATTTAATGTTTATTTTTATGGTATTAACTTATTATATAACAAGTGGTTAAGATATGGGAACCTTGTAATATATAAATATCACTTTTAATATATAAATTGAGTGATTATCAATTGTCTGGAATTTTAGTAAGAATATAAATTAGTGGTATTTAACATCATAGGTATACATATATAAATGAAGATGAATATGAATGAGTTAAACTATGTGATAATTTTTTTCATTCATTGAAATATGGATTATTATTATATACTAAAATAAATGTAATATTAATTTTTATAGGTGGTATCAAATATATGAACATATAATTATTAGTTTTCAAAAACTAATGAAGTGATAAGTGAGATTTCAATACTTAGGGTAGTAATATATGAGGAGTAGAGAGTCCACTATAAATTATGGAATTTAGATAATTAATGAATTTGTCATATTGATACATCAACAAATGTATTCATCTTGGGTATATAACAATCATGGTAAACAATGTAAGAAATTAGTTTCCCCTCATGTTTATTATATATCATAAAAGAGACGAATACATTATTTTTTATACAAATTAATAGAAATTGATCATCAAAACATGAAGGTTTTATCTGTCATAACCTAATTCACCGCCTCTTATAGTGTTCTTATTTATGGTTCCAACATTATATTTTGTAGCATTCATTGTTATTCGAAAAAAATTAAAAATATAATAAATTCACTCACACTAGTGAAAAATAGTAGGAGATTTGATTGGATACTGAGTTACTAGATGTCGATAAATCACATGTCTAATCAATACAGCTTTACTAGTCTTAGACACATTACAAGATATTGAATAAAGGCACAACATTTCTAAAATATAAATTATATTAAAATATTAAAAGGATAAAATATTATTAATGTGGATTATGTAAATCTACTAAACATAGAAACATTGAAATTATATTAACCATAAATGATAAAACCTCAACTAGATTAAATGTTAATAATAATGAACCAGTCACATTTTTATGTGCTATAACTAATGCATTGTATATGAACAATCCCCCAATGAAAAACTATTATATACAGAACTATTTAGATAAGATAATGGATAAAAGGATGAGACATGGTCTAATAAGTAGTGAATAAATACTTTAGAATATAATATTCCAATTTTAGTATATGAAAATGTTGATCCATGATATTTTCTAACCTTTAAAGTTTATTAAATTTTTTTTTGATGGAAGTAATTTTTTTTTATTTTTAAAATATTTTAAGATTATTACTGGCCATTTAATGTATATTAATAATTAAAGACTATATATTAAGTCTTATTTAAAATTCCAATCATTGTTATAATGGTAATAGATTATTCTTGATAATAATATAGGTTCATATTTAATGATTCGTAAAAGCCCACTATAAAGAAATTTTAAAACAAATTTTTAAAATTTAGGATTAATAATTTTTATATTCTTAATATTTAATTAATTAATAAATTTTCTAGATCCATGATTGATTTTAGTTTATATTTTATGCTTTCAAATGAATTATAAATATTTTAAATATATAAAATGTAATATTGAACTGAAATAGAATATTTCTCTATAAAAAATATAAATAAAATGAATGTATTCCCAAGAATATTTATTTTTATGAGAGGTATTTTTATCTCTATTATAAAATTTATAATAAAATAATAACCAAAAGGAAGTTAAATTATTGTATAGATTCATACAATATATAACTTCACATTTTTTTAAAAAAAATTGATCTTCATTTTACATAAAATAATAATGATTATTATTGTAAAACATGGCATCTTTTATAATAAATTAATGGAAATAATTTCTCCTTTTTATATGATTTATAATTTTTTTCATTTTCATTTTGTTTTTTATTAAACCTATCACAACAATGATGTAGTGACATGATTTATATTGATCCTTTCTAAAATTTATTTACACTACGATTCATTTTTTCTTCCATTATTTCATTACTGAACATAAAATAAATAAATAAAATATCATATTTTAATAGGTGGAAATGATCAATTAAAAAATAATATCAATATTCACGATCATTTATTTACCACACAACTGTGATACAACTATTTCATTCCATGGGAACCTCAATTACAACCAACACCGAGTTGCATCAATTGTATATCATAAGAGAAGATATGGATTTATTATAATAATTATATATGTATCTACAATTTTTTATTGATTAAATATATAAAGTTAAAATTTTCAAAATATAAATATAATTATGACTGCTGAATATAATAGCAATTATGTTTTAAAAATTCTTAATATTTTTTTAATAGGTTTTAAATTGCATTTTTAAATAATGATTATTTTTAATTATCATAATAACTGAATATTTATAAATATTAATGGTAATAGAATAATTGAATATTAATGGAGAGAAATAAAAAAATACTTACATATCAATCTAAAAAAAAAATCATAAAATTAAATGATAATAAATTTACATAAGGAATTGATTATAAGTTGAAAAATATCAATGAAGTTAAAAATAAAGTGAATGTGGGAAATTTTATAATAGTGAGAGTTAAATTTAAATAAACCATGATATAGAATAATTAAATGATTTAGTTTTTGTTACAAGAATAAATTATATAATGAGGAACATTATTTTTTATGATGAAACCATGGAATAATTAACTTCTATAAATAATATTATAATAATATTACCTAATATATTTGATTCAATGATCTATATACTAGAAGATATAGTTATGGATGAGTTACCTTTATATGATCTATATAAAATATTTTTCCCCAATAGAGAGATAAAATTACTAGTTTTTATACTAAATTTGCATCAGAGAAGGATATTTCATTCATGGTAATGAACAATATGATGTTGAAGGATACATATTATGATCATATTTCTAACTTGTTCGGGAAAAAATATTTCAAATGCCATATAATGATTTTATTTATATTTTCGTATTTAATAAGAGAAAATTATAATTACTAAAGAAATACGATGTAAATTTTTTGAAAAACCATATTCCATGTATATAAACACTAAACAAACTGAAACTGTTATGACTATTTTTATATTTAAAAATATACATGACTTTTTAGTTTCAAATTTACATTGAGAAATTAATAATGTGGAATTAAAGTTCGATTTACCATATATTTAGGTGTTTTAACTTGACTACTAGTTTAGAATAAGATTTAAAATATTAAAATTCAAATCACAATTGATTACCATGAATAAATGTGAGGGAAAATTGATAAAAATGGAAACTATAGTAAATACTATTTCAAAATTATACCTATAGATAAATATCAATAAAGGGTTTTTGTTTTTATATAGTGAATAATAATAGGTTTAATTGATTTTATTTTAAATGTATCCGTATTAAATTCAAAGAATGAAAGGAAAAAATACTAGAAGATAATTGTTATACACATATGATAAGGGATTTAATGAATGAAAAAATAGGAATGTTACAATGAAGTATTTGTTGACATTGGTAATGATATTAATTTGAATTTTACCGTTTTATAAAATAAAAAACATACAACACAAAAGCTGAATTAAAATTTAATTTTTTTATTATGGTAAATAATTATAATTCGAAGAGAATGAGCAAACAGTATAATGTGGAATGTATATTTATAATTATGGTACTAAATAAATCAAAACTAATTAATGGTGGATTAATTTTCGTAAAAAATACAATGTAAAATTGAAAATTTATTTCAATTGTTTAATAAACATAAGTATTTTTATTTCAATTAAAAATAATATAATAAATGATGGTAAAGAATGATTTGTTACCTTTTGTTGATAAGTAAGTGTAAAATAATTGGTAAATAATATTTCAGTCAATTTTAATAAATTAAAATTAAAATTTATATAATTTAAGATAATTTTAATAATATAAAAATTGTGCATGTAATTCACAAGAGTGAAAATTAAATTCATATGGAAATTAGATTAAAAACCCTCATATATATGGGGCCAAGATGTCTTAAATCCCAAAGTTAAAAATTTTATTTGAATTTATTCATTGATCCATTTTTAATAATTAAAAATATAATTCTTAAGAAATATAAATTAGATTACACTAAAGTGTTTGTAAAGATATGTTTAGATTAGTTGAGTAGATCCATAAAATATTTATGAAAATAAAATATAATACAACATAGTTAAAATTATTTTAGATACATCATGGTGTATATGTAATTAAACAAGATTAAATATCTTCTTAAAATCCTAAAAATAGAGTATAAGAATGTGAAATAGAAATACATATTGAAATGGATAAATTATTATAATTTATATAATATTTCAATTTATATTTAGATAGAGGATGTATATATAACAACCCATATTCAAAAAATTCAAGTTGAGTCCAAAAACATATAAGATTAATTATTCATGATTCCTTCCACAAATTTTTTACATAAAATTCAAATATTAAATAGATAAAATTATGAGTTTCACCATATCATATGATGGATTAATTGATGTGTCTATCGTTTTTATATGCTCTTAGGTTGTATACATGATTTATTTAATATAATATAAGTAACACCCCACGATTTGTATGAAATATTCTTGTTTAAATAATTTAATTTCATTGGTAGCTTGTGTTATAGGTAATACCATGTTTAAATGAACTATGATATACTATTAAAATTTTATTAATTTAACACAGAAATTATAACATAGTTGTTGAAGTGGAGGTTATGAATATGAATAACCATATTATGAAATATAATTAATAATTTATAGGAAATATACCATTAATTTGTTGTAATGACATTTTGTTATTCAAAAATATGTTTTAATTAAAAAACATTTTAATTTCAATATATAAGGAAATAAATATAATTATATTTAAAACTTTAAGAAAATTTATTTTAAAAAGTAAACATAATTTATTAATTCATTATATAAATGTTTTCTTAGGAATAATTGTTGATAATTATAAAAAGATCGTAAAATTTTATTGAATAAGAGAAAATTGTAATTTAAAATGAAAACAATATTTTATTTTAATACATTGAAAAATCAATATTATATAATTTTTTAATGTAAATTACTTTCATTTTATAATAAATAATATAATATTTTCTTTTTAAAGGATTTTATACCTGAATTTAGTATGAAAAAATTTTACACATAAAAAGGAATATTTTCAGTAAAAAAATTTTTCATTGCATTTTTTTGGTTTTTAAATTAAACTAAATTCTATTAGTAATGATTGTTAAATATTTGAAAATTGATTCCATATTTTTAATTATGAGATACAATTTTATTAAATGACCCCTTTTATTTTTGGTCACTATGAATACTAACCATTGTAATTTTTGTTACCATAGTTAATGGTAAATCGAGTAATTAAAGGAAAATATATTATGATATAGGTTATAAAATTAACAGGAAAAATTCCTCATGTCTATTGGATGAGTAATTTTTTACCATAATCATCCATGGGTATAATTTAGGTCTTTTTTGGATCATGTTGGTTGACATTAATTCCCTTAATGTATTTTATTTCACGAAAAGTCAAACATGTCACAATATTATTTTTAATTGGTATAACATTTTTAATATATTGTTATATAGATTATATATTCTTCAAAAAATAATATTTAAAAATATAAAATATTTATCTACATAATGGTAATATATTATTATTTTTAGGTAAGATTTAATGACCTTAAATTCATACGCGATAATGATACAATAATTATTAAATTAATCAAAAAATTTAAAATATAATATTAAAAATATTAAACGCATTTGAGTTATTTAAGTTTATACATGAATTATTTAGATATATATGGCATTTAAATGATATAATAAAGAATTTTGTTTCAATTTGACTTAATTTTTTGTTGTTTTCATAGTCAGTGTTATTAATAGTGTCAAATTTGATAATAATGATATTTCATTAATATAATATTTTTCTAAATTATATAATGATTATATAAAGAATATATAATTCCGCATGGGATAATATATAGTATATAATTTCACACCCTATTAATTAATTAAACATTTTGAGGCATTTTTCTCTAGAATAGCCATTTTATATTTTAATATTTGGAGAAAATCCAAAAACACCACTCTCCTCCCCTTATGAATACCACCTATCACTACCCCTTATTCTATCAACTTATAAGATGTGATGACTTCAAAATATCTTACAAAAATTATCCTCCCAACTCTCCCAACTTCTTTTTCTTCTGGTATCACTAAAATACCAATTCAACGTTTCATAATGGATCCTTCAAGGAGGTGATATTTAAGAGGTATCTTTATCAGACCCCCTCTCATAATTTCTTTTATTCCTCTACCTTCACCTCAAATAATTCTTCCATAGAATAATAATAACTCCAGAATCACTAATATAATATAATTTTATTTTTCTAATGTAATATTGAAATCCTTCCCTTTTTATCATCTCCTCTTATTCGTATAAAGGAAACCATTGTCAAAGTTATGGTAGTTAACCATCTCTGTTGATAATTAGTTTTAATTTTCCATTACCTCCGTCAAGGATGGTCATAAAACAATTATTATAGTAAAATTAGATTTTGATAAGTATATATAAACATAGTACATGTTCTATGATTAATATATAGACATTATATTAAAATAAAACAAAACTAGTTTGTGCAGGTTGGAAAAAACAGCCAAAATAATCTAAACATATATCATTAATATTTTATCAAATGAATAATCCTCATAATAGAAATAAAAATGATATCTGGGTCCATTTATAATTATATAATTTCATTTATACTGCATAATATACCTTTATTATTACTATTACCATTTGATAAGAACGTCTATAATTATATACATGTAAACCAACAATGAAACCATTAAATAAGCACTCCCGAAAGAAAGAAATTGAACTTTATAACTAATTTGATTGGACATAAATGAACTTCATATAATTATAATAAATAAAATACATGTGTAAGAATACATAAATCTATTAATTAATGAATAATATCTAATTATCCAAGACATTATGATCATGTTCACTACAAATTCATATATATTATAAAGGATCCCTATGAACATCCATATTAAATTTCGGTTATGATTTATCCTTCTTTCACTCAATTTATCTCATAATTATTATTATATAATTCTCTTATATTCTATTAATATATACCACAACAATTTATGTAACTCAAATTATATTAATTTTATGGAAAATTATATGTTTTAGAAGGATCCCTTCTTAATTCCTCTTGATAAGAAAACCCAATGGGGACTTCTCTTTTTATTACACATATTCAAGTTCATATCAAAAACTATTTTAGTGCTCAAATATTTTTATAAAATCACTAAATTTAACATTAATAACTATTTTATTTCATTTATTTTTTATGGATATAATTATTCATTTATACTCTTTAAACAATCTTTATTCGTTCCCTTAAAACTATGCTTACGTGGAACATTTTTAAAGTTACATATCCACCCTCTTTCTTGTTTTCAATTCAGTTTGAAATCATTTTGATGTTTTCTTATTTTTTCACTATGAATGAACATTAATTATTTAAATATTTTATATCATGGATTCCATTGTTATACACCATTTGAATATTCTGTATGACATGATTAAGAAGGATATTTCATTCCATAAGAAACCGTTATGTTAATTCATTATGTCTGATTATTTATGTGGAGAAAATATTAATAAACATGTTGTGATGGTTATTCCAATATAGTTATCCAATACATTTGTTAATATTTTAGACCCACAATACATTGTTTATGGTATTAGAGAGTCAACCTAATTCATTTTGTGACTCTGTCAACAACGTAATATAATCTTGGACGTTAGCCTTGACTCATGTTTATGTAATGTTATATGTTTTTTTAACTTTTCAATGTTTCCATGATAATAAGAATTGATGTTCTATTATTTATTATCTTATATGTTTATTCATGAGACATGTATTTTATTTTATCATGTTATTCCTTCTAGCTCAAGTGTCAATCTTCATTCCCATGTTTAATACCTTACTAAGATTATTATCTCACCTATTTTGTCCACGTATTCCCCATGTGTTCTTATACAAATAAAAGGATGTTAGAAATGAATTATAGAATCTAAAAAATTATGTTTTATATTAGTCCCATTTATTCAGAAAATTTGACCATTCTTCTAATGATACTAGACCTTTTGATCCTTAGTTTGTTTTTAGGGTTAATTATGCTTATTATCAGGCAATAAAATGTTTAAATGGATTGCATCTCTATAGGTGGTATCATAAGATGTTATATTTATTTTTTGTCTTTAAGACAATAAATCTTTTATAATAACCCTAGGGATAATTATATCACCATAGAAAACCTAGATTTAATTTTGGTTAATCAGATGTTAAGATATGATTTTTATTCCCAACATTATACATCAATGTTAATAGTTTATTTTTTCATATTAGATATGTATTAAAAACCCCTATTTTTATATTATTGATTAAAAGTTTTAGAACATGTTCCAATAAATATCACTAGTGTGGAAAAAATTTATCACAACAGATTTTTTACATCGGTTATATATAACCGACATAGAAAACTGTGAAACTGGATTTTTCACGTTGGTTATAAAATAACCACTATGAAAAATCAATAATGGAAATTTATCACGTTAGTTATTTTTTAACAGATGTGATAAATCTACATGATTGGATTTATCAAATCGGTTATTTTACAACCAACTTGATAAAATAAATCATGATGGTTTATCACGTCGGTTATTTTTTAACCGACGTGATAAACTACTGAGCCTCGATTTATAATGTTGGTAATATTATATATGATGTGATAAACCTAAAAAAGTGTATTATCACGTTAGTTAGAAAATAACATACCTGATAAACTAAGACTCGGGTGGTTATCACATCGGTTATAATATAACCAATGTTTTAAACCTAAATAAATGATTTATGACGTCTGTTATTTTATAAGCGGCATGATAATCCTTAAAAAAGTGGTTTATCACGTTGGTTATAAAATAACCGACATGGAAAACCGAGGATCGAGGGTTTATCATGTCGGTTATAAAATAACAGACGTTATAAAATGAGTGGAAATGATTTATCATGTCAGTGATAAAATAATAAATGTGGTAAATTAAGTCTCAGTGGTTTATCACGTCGGTTATAAAATAAATGATGTGATAAACACTTTAAATGATTTAGTGGGACCCATATTCTTATCTGTTTTCTTCGATCTGGAGCATGCGGCTCGTATCCCTTGAGTGGAAATCCTAGAAACCCACATATAACTCATTTCCTCAATGTCGGTTTGTCTAGATACATAATCATCCCTATTATTAGAAAATCTCTTAGATCGACTTGCAAACCCTGTGTAATACATTCAACCCGCCCCGATTTCATTTCTTATTTTTTGAGGATGCACTAAAATAAGTTTTTTTTATTTCGTTTACTTTTCTTCTAATTTTCATGTTTATAATCTACTTTCTCACCTATTTATGTATGTTTTCAATGCATCTTGATAGTTAATATGATGAAAGAATCAAATTGATTTTTTTCAAATGAACAAGGGTTGTCTATTACAAAAATTGTGGGAATAAACTCTTGATTTTACATCATTTTTTCATTATTAGTTGAGCCATTGAGGGGTTTTGTATCATCATTTTATCATTATGGGTTTAGCCAACATGGGTTTGGTATAATTACATGTTTATGGTTTTTATTTTTTGTCTTCTAAATTTTTTTCATGTTATTACAAATAATCACTTTTACACATGTTTGATTTCAATTTTTTATAATTCAAAATTGTTTTTCATTCAAATTATTATATTTTTCATATAAATATAAAATTTTCCTTTATTTACAAGATGTATAATTTTGATATTTGTTATAGGTAATAATGAGTTGAATTTGGATTAAGAAACATCGAATGAGTAATGAATATGAGGAAGGTGTTGATGCTTTTTTTCAATTTCCTAAACAAAATGTTTTAAGAAAGGACCTTTTTTTCTATCTATTTCTGAAATAATTGAGTATGAAGAAGTTGAAAATAATAGATATCAATGATCATCTGATTTGGTATGGATTTAATACATGTTACAGCCCATGGAATTGGTATTGCGAAACTGGATAGAATATTAGATCTAATGATGATGATGATTTGAAATATGAAGACTCATATGGAATTGAAGAAATGATTCGTGATATTTCATCAGAAAAAATTCAGATAGAACCAACAGTTGTATGCATATATGGTGATGATGAAAACCCATTCAATTGTGGTTGTACAAATTTTATTGTTTTATCAGAAATGATAGGATTGATTAGCATGAAGGTGAAAAATGGATTGAGTGAAAAAAGTTTTATAGAGCTGCTAAAATTGTTAAAAAACATTCTTCCAAAAGACAACAATCTTCTAGAATCACATTATAAGGTGAAAAAAATATTATACCTGATGGGAATGGGATAAATGAAAATACATGCATATTCGAATGATTGTAGGATATATATGAAGGAATACAAATTTCTGTCAGATTGTCCTAAATGTGGGACATCACGGTATAAGTTGAAAGAAAAATCACAGGCTGATGTGGATATTACCAAGATCCCTGCCAATGTATTTTGGTATCTTCCTATAATTACTCGTTTGAAATGTTTATTTTCAAACTCACTTGATGTAAAAAGATTAACATGGCATACTGATTAGCGGATATGTGATGGAAAAATTTTACATCCTGGTGATTGTCCACAATGGAAGAAGATTGATGAGTTGTATCTAACATTTAGAAATGAAATTAGAAATGTAAAACATGGATTGTACACAGATGGAATGAATCCATATCGAAGAATCTGTAGCACACATAGTTTATGGCATATTTTATTTGTGATTTACAACATATCTCTTAAGTTTGTATGAAGAGAAAATATTTCATGTTGAGTATAATGATATCCGGTCCAATGCAACCTGGAAATGATATTGATGTTTTATTGTCACCATTGATTGATGATTGGAATATTTTATGGGAGTATGGTGTGAGAGTGTATGATTCTTATAAAATATATTATTTTCAACTGCATGCAGTGCTTATGTTCACTATAAATGACATCCCAGCATATGGAAATATGACTTCATACAGTGTTAAGTGGCATAAAGAAAGTCTAATTTGCAAACAAAAGACTTCATATTTTCAATCGCATCAGGGGACGAAAATAGTCTACATGGGTCATCAAATGTTTTTACCTATGGATCACTCGTATAGAAGGCTAAAAAACGGTATCCAATGGGTCACAAGTATTTTATATTGCTCTGAAAACATTATCCCTTGATGATTATATTGAGAGGGTGCAAAACATTAATGTGAAATTGGTAATGACACATAAATCTGGTAATGATAGATATGAATGGATGAAAATTTTAATATTGATTGAGCTACCATATTGGAGATATCATGAAGTGAAACATAATATTGATGTCATGCATGTGGAGAAGAATATATAAAACATATTTATTGGAACATTGTTAAATGTTAAAGGAAAGACTAGATATATATTAAATTCAAGTTCAAACATACTATCAATGGGAATGCGTTTAGAGTTAGCTCCGACTTCTGATTGAAGACGAAAATTTCTTTTTCTGGCTTGACATAAATTATCTAAGAGGTAGAAAATTAGCTTCTATCATTATCTTCATGATATCAAAGTGACTCAAGGTTATTCATCAAAAGAAAAAAATTTGTCTCTATGAAGGATTTGATGTCTATTAGTAGGAAATCTCATGATTTTCATGTGATGATGAATCAACTTCTACCATTTTCATTGTGTGGAATATTGCCCATACATGTCAGAAAGACTATAAAAAAGGTCTGTTATTTTTTCAATTCATTTTGTAATAAGTTGATTGATGTGAATGATTTGAACATTTTTGAAATAGATTCAATATCTATACATTTTCAATTGGAAATGTATTTCCCTCTATCTTTTTTGGGTATAAGGGTGCATTTAATAGTTCATCTAGTTTGAGAAATAAGGATTTGGGCACCTGTATGTCTTATTTGGATGTATCCTTTTAAAAGGAATATGAAAATATTGAAGGGGTAAGTTAAAAATACTTATCGAACTGGAGCGTCCATTAATTAAAATTATATTTCTCAGGATGTTACAAAGTTTTGTACGAGATAATTGTCTATAGTGGAGCACATAGTTTTGCCTATATCTCATCATCAATGAGTTATTACAGATGGAAAGGGGATTTGTGGATTGAAAGTCAAATCATTGTCAGTTGAACAGGTAAAGAAGGTACATTTATACACCTTTAATAACATAACTACTGCTCAACCATATATAACATTTCATATTAATGATTTGAAACAATGTCATCTGAAAAAGAATGAAATGTGCATTTTGAATGAGCACAACAAATTATTTTTGACATGGTTTAAAAAGACACTACTTTGTAGATCGGATATCTTATAGATGTTAAGATGGTTAGTGGGTGTTCCATGTTTAAATTTGATTACATGGTCCGAGTATGACATTAATGGCTATACATTACATATGAAATCTCAGGACAACAGAAGTGCAATTCAGAATAGTGGGGTATTGGTGTTTGCAGAAGAAATGTATTTTTTGACTTCTAAAGACAGAAGTCCAATTTCTACATCAAGTGCATATTATGGAGTCACTTAATAAATATGGGAGTTTGATTACATTAAAATTAATGTTCATATTTTTAACAGAAAATGGTTTATTGGTAACAACAGTGTGAGGCACGATGAATTTGGAATGACAATTGTTAATTTGAATAGATTGGAAGACAAGACAGATACTTTTATATTGGAAACACATGAACAAAAAAATTTCTATGTTGCAAATCAATCATATATGCACTGGTGTATTTTTTTCAAGGAAAAAAAATATGTTGGTGAGGATCAACTAGATATAGATGCTGATTAATGTGATATCCCTACATCCATAGAAATATTAGCAGAAAATAATGATGAGCATGTTGTAGACATGGTTTGTGCCATAATGAAAGATCATGATATAGGAATTTGTGAAATCAATCCATTTGAACATTCCAAATATTACAGGTAACACATGTTTACCATGTTTCCCATGTTTACCATGTTTACTAGGTTTACCATGTATACCATGATTACCATGTTTACCATAGTTTGTGCCATAAAGAATGATCGTGACAAAGGAATTTTGGAAAAAAAATCCATTTTTACCTTACTAATATTACAGGTAACGTATGTTTACCATGTTTACCATGTTTACCATGTTTAGTGTTTTTACCATGTTTACCATTTTTACCATAGTTTAACATAGTTTATCATAGTTTACTATAGTTTACCATAGTTTACCACGTTTAACATGATTACCATATTTTACCAGTTTTAACAATATTTTATCATAATTTATCACGATTTATTTTATGTAAGTTATATATTTATTAATTTTGTGGAAATTATAATTACAGTACCATGGTTACCATGTTGACCATATTTACAATTGATTACCATGATAAACCGTATTTTCCATGTTTACCATTGTGATATTTAAATTTGTTTATTTGTGAATTATTTTTTCCTTTTTTGATTTCAAGGACAATGGCAGATCAATTAGTTGATCAACCACATGATTTTGAAGGTGAGAAACATGATGATTACTCTAGGGAGGAACATTTACATGCTACTGTTGGTTTTCCCCAATCGTCTTCATGTGATCCCATAACAACTAAGAGTTTATGTGTTGCTAAATGTGGCAGCATAGATTTACCAAAATTACTAGTTTCATGTGCCCTGGACCTAAGGATAGTAGTTGAATTTGATTAAAATTATATTCCAAGAGGTCCAAATTGAAAAGATTTTTTGAGTTATGTATCAACTCAAGGAAAATAACAATGTTATCATTTTGTACAATGTTTGGAAAAGTGTGGATGAAATGATAAAAGCTCAGTAGTGGGAAACTATCTTGGTAAGAAATTTTTCTACTGTTTGACTTATCTTTAAAAAAATATTGTATAATATAAACACTATCTTCATTATCAGATGAAATTTGATATTCCAGACACTAGAGGACTCAAGATAGTTCTTTTATCGATGGCATCTAGAATATGGAGGGATTTAAAATCGACCCTCACATCTGATTTCATTTGTGGTCAAAGAAATCGTGAAAATACATGTCGTATATATCATTTCATAGATGAAGACACATAGAGAAAATTTGTTCAATGTAAGAGACAACAATCATTTTTGGTAAGTGCAATGTAACCTTTTATAAAGTTTTCTTATATAAATGATCTTATTTATAATTTTTTAATGATTTATTATTGTCAATTTACAGTAAAAATGGAAATCTCATCAGGGGATCCATGATAAAAATGTATACCCTCATAGCTTATCTCGGAGAGGTTATACATTATTGGATGAAAAATAATGGCAGAAAAATTAGCCAAACTTATAGCTGAGTCTTCAAGCTAAGGATAGGTTGTTCCTCCATCCCATCCATCTAAACAAGAACATTGGAAGAGTGCTCAGATGGAAAAGAAGGGTAAATGTATTTCAGATGCATCGAAGATCGTAGCTGAGAGGATTTTGACATATTTATTTTATTTATTTAAATTTTTTTCTATGAGTTATATATTTTGAATCAATAATTATTTTTAACTAATTAATACAAGATTATCTTGAGGAGAAAAGCACAAAGGGGAATTTACAGCTGCAGGGAGGCATGATATTTTATCTGAAGCACTGGGAAATCACGAACACCATGGTCGTGTAGGAGGATACCCGACGGGTGTATCGGTAAGAATATTGTTTCTATGTTCTTCAATGTCTTCCATTGAGGTTGTGTATAAATAAATATATTCTTTGGAGGTTTATGTTCAAAATATTAATGAGATGATGGAGAAAAAGACCAGATCATCAATACAATCTATGTTTGCAGACATGCAAATATAATTTCGGACTACAGCTCCCACTCGTCTAGCTCCCCCTATAGAACCCATTTTTTGTCCTAAACCTCTGGAAGCAGATCCCACTCCCGCACCTCCGGCAGCATCTCCCACTCCGCCACATTACCCTGAGGCCTTCAGTGCTCCACCTCAACCTGTGTACCCCATTTTTGGTCATACTCCTTTGCCACATCATCCTACATATTGTGAGTTGTATGTTGACAATCCTCACTATAAAAAAGTGGGATATGGGATGGTATATTGTATAGGAGAAACGGTTCATCATCTGCAGTTATAGGTAGAGTATCATAGGGACAATGTACAAGATATTATAGATATATCAGCTCAAGTTCCTTTACCTACAGATGAGTTGACGACAATTTGACATAGTATCAGCCACCTTTTAGTTTTTCCATCAAGACTTCTGCGAGTCATTAACTTAGTGGTATGTGTGTGAAATCTTATATTTTATTAATTAATAATGTTGTTTTAGCATTTTAAATATAATATATTTATAAATTTATTTATAAGAATACTTTAAAGGTAATGAAATACTTTATAGACAACAACAAAGACCAACGACTACGACATCAGATATAGATTCTAATAGTCTTGACAGATTGTCAAGATATTAAAATTTAAGAGTAGAGAATTATTCATTTCCATTGGGTGGTCATGTTTTTGGACATGCAATAAATGTAGGAATTTTGAAAAATTATATCATGGATCTTGTTACTGGAGACAAGATGGGTGTCAATGTGGTGCAGATTTTTTCCATGAAAGTATTAACATAATTTTATCCATGCATTAAATTTACAAAAAATGAGTAGTTATTTATGTTTTTTATTAAGTATACTTATAAAATTAGTGAGAGGAATGAGGAAATAGATGATAATGGGTTCATGGACCCACATTTTATATCCCCTAATACACATTCATAGAATATAGAAGAAAGAGAAAATTATGTTGCTGAAAGATTTCAACAAAATATTATCACACAGTGTTGGATGATGCCTTATTGTGAGAGGTATGAAACATATATCTGATAGTTTTCAATAACTTTTAAAAAAACTACTAACTTTAAATTTTCCTTTATATCAGTGATCATTAGGTGTTGGGTGTTTTTTTTTCACGAGATAAAACACTATATTTGATATTCTCTGTCCATGGTGATGCGTGGAAAATTTTTAATAATTAATTGGAGAATTATGTTTCAATATCCTAATAGTTTAATAAATTATAATGAATTTTAAATTTATCTCATTCATATTATTTTCTAACTGGGGATGGAACAACTTTCGAAAAACCACAAAAAATGGTTCCAAGATCAAATATGTACAAGCGAAGGTAAATATCCATTTTTAATTTGTACTGTTGGATGTATTATATAAAAAGATATGTTTAATTGAAACTCATTTAAAAAAATGTCTTAAACCTCAAGGCATCATCGAATGCATATATTATATATTATGATTTATGTATGAAATAATTACTACGGGAACACTTTTGAAGTTTGAGCAGGTCAGATTTTCTTATGAACATTGGCATATATTTCTACTGATTTATTCATTTTACATGTTAAATATTTTCCATTAACTTTGTTGCTATTTGATGACCCTAATCCTTATATTTCTCAAGAGTTCAAACACTTACAAGTGGAATGGTAAATTTATTTTACAGTTTTGATTGGATTTTAGTTGGATTGTAATGTAAAATGTAATTTTTAAAATTATAATTGTTAGTGTAATTGTGTATTTTCTGATTGTTTTGGGTGGATTTATGTTTTTTTAGTTTACATATAATGTTTTAAATGTTATCAATGTAAATTA
Source organism: Viscum album (assembly GCA_963277665.1). Classification (NCBI taxonomy): domain Eukaryota; kingdom Viridiplantae; phylum Streptophyta; class Magnoliopsida; order Santalales; family Viscaceae; genus Viscum; species Viscum album. Next base: position 1,669,361,112 of record OY728137.1, read on the forward strand.
TTAATTTTTCTTCTTTTGGTATAATTTTATTTTTCTTGTACAATTTCTTGGTTTGTTATATGGTTGTTTCTTGGGAGAGCAGAGGACTGATATTTTTTAAAAAAAATTGGTTTTCCACATCGGTTATTTTATAACGGACATGATAATAGAATTGGGGGAGGGTTTATCATGTCAGTTATTTGAATAACCAATGTGATAAACCCCAATGTAATTGTTTCTCATGTCAGTTATTAAATAACCAACGTGATAAGCACCCCCACTGGTTTATCATTTTGGTTATTAAATAACAAAAGTGATAAAACCTCCCCCGCTAGTTTTTCACGTCAATTATTAAATAACTGATTTGATAAACCATTTACCGAGGGTTTATGACATCATTTATTAAATAACTGACATGATAAACACCCCGTGATGGTTCGTCATGACAGTTATTTATTTACCGATGTGATAAACCATAACCTAGTGGTTTATAACGTTGGTCATTAAATAGCTGACGTGATAAAGACCCCTCGCCCGGGTTTTTCACGTCGGTTATAAAATAATCGACGTCATAAACCCTCCCACACTATTTTTTCACGTCGGTTATAAAATAACCAACTTGATAAAGGACTGGGAAGGGTTTATAATGTCGGTTATATGGATAACCGACGTGATAACCCCAGGGAAATGGTTTATCACGTTGGTTATTTAATAAATGATGTGGTAAACACTCCGCCACTGGTTTTTCACGTAGTTTATTAAATAACTGATGTGATAAACACCTCATTGTTATGTTTTTATGTAACTTTTTAAATAACCGATGAAAAACTATATTTATAACGTCTCCTGTATTAATGTTGGATAAAAACTGACGTAAAAAATGAAAAATAACAGAAGTAAATAATGTTTTTTGACTAATGTATAGTGATAAGAAATTTGATGATTTACCTAATGAGATGTGATACCTTATAAGATTGAGAGATTAAAACATCATGAGAGTAATTTATAATCAATCTCAGGATATAAATAATAACATGAATCATGTGGAAGAAACTTATTATCCTATGAAATATAATGTTGTAAACAAATAGATTATACGACAAAGGCCTCATATATTTAGTTGATTTTTGATCCCCTCATCATGGAACAACGGATTTACTCTACTCATAACTTATTTTCTATACCCCAATTTTTAGAATAAGAGAAATTCATTATGTTGGTATATTATTTCGATGTGAAATCTAATTAGCGGTGAACACTAAAAAACATTAATTTATATGATTAAATTGATTCCATGGATTGAGAAGGATACAATAAATTATTTTTCAATGAATATTTTAACCGAACTATCTACTTTAAGATGGAGAGTTCGTTCCTCAAAATAATGAAAAATTAAGATGATTCTATTAGAGAATAGGAGGAATAATTTTCAAGGATTTCATGACATGACTTCTCCTTTTTCATAAACAAAAAAATAAAGGTGAATCGTTTTTATAGTGGATTACATATGAGTTTACAAAATGTATTGGAAATTTGAGGCTTCGAAATCAATGTGGAAATTGTTCATTGTTCCATTAAGGATTATATATATATATTGGATACTCTTATTGGTATCATGAGCTTGGAGGAAAAAATGTAGATGTGGAGTTTAATATTGTTGGATCAATAGATAAATCATATTGAATATTGAAAATGACACATCCCATGTGTCAATAGTGTGGGAATAAGAAACTTAAGAACTATATAAATGGAACTAGGAGATGCTCCAAAATTTGGAAGAGAGAGAAATCAAGATTATAATAACCAATTGTATTTGAGGAGGCCCACTAATGTATAGGAATAATGGAAGGTTTATATCTACAATAAACTTATTGTATTGTGTTTCAACTACAAGGATCATGGTTATTATGTGAGCCAATTCAATAATCCAAGGATTGTTGGATACAATCAACAAATAACATTCAAAGAAGAAATGAAGGTAATATTATATCATTACTATAGAGGTGGAGCCTAAAAATTATGTATTGAAAGGTAAAATAGTTATTCATTAACTAATATTGAATGCACTAATTGATTCTGGTTCTATTAATTCTATTATATCATTCAATTTTAGTAGAAATATTTAAGATCCACCTAAAATATATAGGATGAGTTATTTTTCAAAATTTAAATTAGGGAAATTATATCATATAATGTATATAACTACTCTTATGTAAATGTTTGTGGACTGAACATCCTATATAATATCATATTAAATTTTTTCATGGTATTTGATTCTATATTTTATGTTGATTAGTTAAATTTATAAAAAGAAAATATCTGCTATTAAGAAAGGGAGATCACTCTTCGCATCCTGAGGCATCCCAAAATTATGTAATAGTGTAATAATGAGGATAAATCTCTCTATGAATCATCTAACAAATTGTGGATAATATAACTTTATAATAAATTATATTTAGCTCAAGAGGATTATACTAGATGTCATTCCCATTGTGAGGGAATTCAATAATGTGTTCCTTAAATAATTGATTGGTCTTCATCCTTACTAAGAGGTTATGTTTTTAATCGAACTTATACCTAGATCTCTACCCATATCCAAGACTCCATATAGTATAGAAATCATTGAGTTAGAAGAATTAGAGAATCATTTACCATATAATCTTGGAAAGGGGTTTATATGGTAGGGTTATTCAATTTGTGGTGCATTGGTCATCTTCATCAAGAAGAAGGATTGTTCAATGTTTTTATGAATTGATTATCATGATCTCAAATAACATTATAATTAACATGTATCCCCTAACGTAGATAGAATAATTTTTCCATCAAATTCATGGGGATAAGTATTTCTCTAAGGCAGACCTTTGTTTAGGATATGAAAAATTAATGCTAAAGAAAAATGATATTCCAAATGGTACATTATTAACGAGGTAGGGAAATAATGAGTTCATAGTGATTCCCTTTAGACTCACTAATGCTCTAGAATAATTCCTGGAAATAGTGAATATAGTATATAATTATTACCTCGATAATGTTTTTGTAGTCTTTATATATAATATTATGATATACTCTATGAGAAAGGAATATCCTAAAGGTAATTTTAATACTATTCAAAAGACTATACAAAGTGATAAAAATATATAAATAATAGTAAATGTGTGTTCTTGATGGAGGAAATATCATTCTTGGGGAATGTTATCAATAGAAATAGAATATCTATGGGCCCTCCTAAGGAAATGTTAATTGATGTATTGCCCAAACCAGTATCTATAATTTAGATCTGTAGTTTCTTCAATTGAGCCAGGTATTACCAAAGATTTGTGAGGAACATCTCAGGATTTTCATAACTAGTAAACAAGACGACTCAAAAGATAATAACATTTGTTTGGACTAGTGAATGTAAAGACTACTTTAATGATTTGAAAAAGAGTCTTTCCAATGCACCAGTACTTACTCTATCCACTATAGGGGAACTATTTGTGGTATATCTGGATGAATCATATATGGTATTAGGATTTTTATTTATTAAAAAAGATAAAAAAACAACCTAATCTTTAGTTATGATGAAATTTTTGGAGAAAAACTATTATATACATGATCTGAAGCTGGTGGCTGTGATCTTTGCATTGAAAATCTACCAGCATTATATCAATGGGAAAATGTGTGAGATATATATTTATCATAAGGGCCTCAAACATATATTCACATAAATAGATATTAATATTAACCAAAACTTACAGTAATATATCATAAAGGATTATGACAACTCAATACACTTACATCCTGCAAACAAAAATAATGTAGAAAATTCTCTATGTATAAGGGATCTTGAAACGTTATCAATGATGAGAATTTAGAAGGATTCAATGTTATTAGACTTTTAAAGGGTCTAAATTGAATCATAATGGAGGGAACATCACTGTTACCTTCTCAAATGGTTGTTCAAGAACCAATATTTGAAGAGAAAATGATTCTTATAAAAATTATGTGGGAATTTAGAAGAAGGTTGGATATATCATAAATGGGAAATCCTCAGAGTAACAAATCAATGTGGAAAGAGTCATAAGATTTGGGTCATGACTATATGTTATGTAATATTATGATATAATGATAGAGATTTTGAATTATTCAGATAGATAAATCTTCTCCACCGCCCTATGAAACACAAATATGTATTAATATCTCAAGAAGAACTATTTGTTAGATAGTTTGATAAAAGAGATTGCTGAATATACATCAAAGTGAATGTTATGTAAGCAAGTGAATGATAAAGGGAAAATTTATAAGAGGGGATCCAACAATTACCTATAATTATATATTAAGGGTTAAAACATAATCATGGAATTTTATAATGGACATTCAAAGAAATATAGGGGAAATAATGTTATATGGGTTGTTCTGGATCATGTTACAATGACAGCTCACTTTTTTTCAACTAGAGACGAATTCTCCCTCAATAAACATTCACAAATATATATCAGAGAAGAGGTGATGATACATGTAGTATGCTTATATATTGTATCTTATTGACATCCATGATTTACCTTCATGTTCTAGAAGAGTCTCCAACATGATCTAAACACTAATATGATCTTTAGTATGGCTTATCACCCTCAAACATATGACCATTCTAATAAGAACAATTATACATTAGATGATATCTTGAGATCATTCTCCATAGAATTAAACGGAGGATGAGATAAACATCTTCGATTAATCAAGTTCAAATTCAACATTAGTTTCATATCAACCAACCATGTGGCCCCATATGAAGCCCTTTGTGGAAAGAGATGTAAAAGGCATTCATGTAGGGATGAAGTAGGAGAACGTAAGATAATAATACATAAAATGGTAGAAAATATAGTGAAAAAGGTTTATTCTATTTAGAAACACATTTGTCTTCTCTAAATTCAAATAAGATCTATGGAGCCAATTGTTGATGGATCATAGAGTTTGAGGTTGAAGATAAGGTATTCCTCTGCATATCTCCATGGAAGGGTTCCATGAGAATTGGATATATGGGAATGCAAATTTATAAGTATATTGTCCCCTTTTGATCCTTTATTTTATCAAATCATTGGACTATTATCCAGCACTTCTACTTACCATGTCTCAATAAAATGATGTATTCCACATATCCCTCTAGAGTATGTACATACTAGATGCCTCAGATATACTGAATTAAATGGTTTTATAGTTGGAAAATGATATATCTTATTAGGAGAATATGGTCAAGATATTTCACTATAGATATAATATTCTTTGAAATAAGACAACTCAACTAGTTAACATACTATGGAGGAACCTTGGATTGGGATAGGAGATATGGGAATTGGAGGAAGTGATTAATGAGAACTACCCTCACCATTTTTCACTATAGTATCTAAAATAAAATATCATTAAAAAAATTTATAAATGGGGGAAGAATTTAACACGTTGGTACTTTAATGAAATATTTCTTTTTAAATAATTTTCATCAAGAGCTTGTGTTACACACATCACCATGTATAAAAAAACTGTGATATATTGTTAAAATATTATTATTTTATCACATTTATTATGACATTTCCATTGAATTGATTGTAATGAATAAGAATATCCACATTATTAAATATATTTATTAAATATTATGAAATAAAAAACTAAATTCTTAGTAAACTCATAATATTCTTCAAAAATAAGTTTTCTTTAGAAATGATTTTATTGATTCCTATGAGAAAATAAATAAAATTAATTTTGACTCATTTATAAAATTTATTAGAAAAATATATAGATCATTTTTTCCTTTATAAAGTGAAAATAATATTAAGAATATTATTTGAGAATTTTTTTAAAAATAATAAAATTTTAATTAATAGTGAAACAACTAATTTAATTTAATGTGGTGTTTTATTTTAAAGAATTTAAAAAGTAAAATTATATTAGTTTTAAAAATTAATTAGTTATTTTTATAAAAAAATTATCTAATTTTGGTATTTTAAAGGAATTTAGACATGAATTTAGTAAAAAATTATTTTATACATGAGAATGACATATTTTGGGAAATTATTTTTCGTTATGATTATACAATTTAATATTAAATTAAATTCTACCACATATGTGTTTTAAATGTTGAAAATTTTATTCCATATTTTGAATGATGATGTACAAATTTATTAAATGGTCTCCTTTTATTTTCAATCAATATGTATAGTAACCTAATTATTTTTTTATGATGGTTAAGGGTAAATCAGGTAACTATGGGTAAAAATAATATGATTAATGTTTGAAAATGACCATAAAACATTCTCCAATTCATCTAGATAAGTAATTGTTATCTATAATAATCATTGGGTCTAATTTGAGACCTTTTGGATCCACATTGTTTACATAAATCCCTTATAATATTTTATTTAACAAAAGAGAATACATGTCACACTATTGTTTTTAATAAGTATAAAAATTTTAAAATATGGTTATATGTAAGATATTTTTTACCATAAATAAAATTATTAAATCTAAAATATTTATATTAATCATAGTAATTTAATTTAATTTTTAGGGAAAAATAATTACCTGAAATGTTAAACAAGAATGTTGTAGTAATTATTAAATTAATAGAAAACTAAATTATTGTTATTAACAATATTAAATTAGTTTGATATATTTTAGATATTCCATGAATTATCTATATGAAAAATAAATTTATTAGATATAATAAAATAATTATTCTAAATATTACTTATTTTTTGGAAATTTTTATATCCAAGGTAATGAATAGTATCAAATTTTAAAATAATGTTATTTCATGAATATAATATTTTATTAAATTATTTTAAATCAAAAATTTATTAAATAATCATAATCGAAAAAATATATGATCTAAAATTATATCCCCTATGAATTTTTTATAATTTTTAATGCATTTGGCTCTAGAATAGTTCATTTATATATTAATATTTTATGAAATTCTAAAAACACTCCTATCCTCCCCTTATAAATACCATCCCTGACCACCCATTCTCCTCATGCCTTCCAAACCATGAATCCATCCCAATATCTTCCAAAAATTCTCGTACCAACATTACCCATCATTTAGTTATTTTTCCCTCCCAAAAAGACCAATTCCATGTCACTTAAGTGATCCTTCAAGGAAGTGATATTCACGATGTAATTTTCATAAACCACATCTTTTAATTTCTTTTCTTCTTCTACCTTCTCCTCACATCTTTCAGAAATAATATCATAATAACTCCAAGATCATTTATATACTAAAATATCATATTTTAATGGAATAATTTTCATCCATCCATTTTTCTCATCTCTTATTGTTCAATTAAAGGAAAACACTGTAAAATTTTCATGGTTAACCATCTCAGTGGACAATCAGTTTTCATATCCCATTACCACCTTCATGGATGGTCATAAAACTATTATTATATTGAATTAGGATTATTATATATTCTATCTTATTTCCAGTTATTTAAATAATATATAATCATAATACTAATTATAATGAAATTTGTTCATATTTGTCGCAAAAACCTGCCTAAATAAACTAGACACATATCATTATCATTTTTTCTTATAAATCATACTCATACATGAAATAAAAATCATCTATGGAACCAGTTAAACATAAAATTGTTTAATAATACAATAAAATTACAATTCTGTAGTACTCTTCCCATTTGAAAACAACATACATAATTATATACAAGATATCCAACCATGAAATCATGAAACAAACACTCTCAAAACAATGTAATTTAACTTTTTAAATAATCAAAATGACCCTAAATGAACATAATAAAATTATAATAAATAAAATTCATGTGTGAGAGATTATTAATAAAGAAATTAATTAATATAATTTTATTTTCTAGGACATTAAATTCATGAAAAGAACAAATTCAGGAATAAGGTAGGATATATCTCCAAACATTCGTATCCCTTTAAGTAATTATTCATCTCAATATAACTCAATTTACCTCTTAAGTGTTCATATATATTTCACTTATATTCTATTTCTATAAATAAATTTATTTACCTCCACTCATATTTAATTATTGGGTAATTACATGTTTTAAAAGGTTCTCTTCTCAATTCATCTTGATAAGAAATATAAATTGAAGCATACTTATTTTTTACCCATTTTGATGTTAATTACATAAACTATTTTAACCCATTAATATTTTCTAAAATAACTCAATTTATAATGAAAATATATTTTATTTTATTTATTTTTATGGATATAATTATTCTTTTATCATCATTAAATACTATATATTATTTTCCGTTAAACCATGATTAAGTGGCACATTGCAAAAGTTTCATAACCACTCTATTTATAGTATCAATTCAGTTGGATATAATTATGAGATATTATTAATTATCATTTATTAATGAAAAAGAATAATTTAAATTCATTCTTTCATTGCTACCATTTTAAGAAACATTTTGGTTATTCCTTAAGACATGATTATGTACGCATTTATTTCCATGGGTGACCCTTATGTTTATTCCTTATGTTTGATTCTTTATGTGGCACACATATGCATGATCATATTATAATGGATTTTCTAGATAAAAATACAATTCAATGTTTAATATATCAGTCTCATGATATGTTATTTATGTGATTAGAGTGTAAACCGAAACCATTATAGGACATTATCCATTATATGATATAGTCGTGGAAATTATCCTTGACTCATGTTTATATCATATAATATATTGCCTCCAAATTCCTATATTTCCATGATAATATGAATTCATGCTATATAATTAGTAATTAAATTTGTTTATTCAAGATCCATTCCATTTATTTTATCATGTTATGACATTTAAATCTTATTTTTTGGATAAATTCCACATTTCTTCCCTTACTAGAATTTTTAGCTCACCAATTTTGTATATTTATTCCCACGGTTATCATATATATTTGTAGGATCTCAAAGGGAGTATGGTGATCATTTTTGAAACTAATAAAAATTTGATTTATTTTATTTTCATGTTCACAATTATTTTCCTAGTCATCTAAGGACACTAGTCTTTGATCCTTGTTTATATTTCTTAGGAAATTTTTCATAATATTATGTAATAATATGTGTAAAATGTTTGGATCACTATATTATATCTTCAAATTTTTATGATAATATTTAAAAAAATTTCAACAATAAATCCCATTATGTTGTATATCTCCTTATAATAATCATTTAATTTCCTATCACACTATTTATTGACTCAATTCATCTTGTTTATATCTATTTAATTAAAATAAAAGTGTCTAGTCTAAATAATGATAATATATAAAAAAATCTGTTTATATAATAATATGAATTGAAAAATTAATTTTATTATGTCTTAATATATGAATTATTTTGTTCATTTTTTGCTTATTTTTTTTATTATTTTTTTCCTCATAACCAAATTCTGGATGATAATTGGACCCCTCTCTCATACAAACATGGAGGACCCAAAAACCAAAAACATTAATTTAATATATTTTTACATTATTATATATTATAGATCAGGGATAGAACATAATACCACAACCTAGAGCATTATTATATTTCTATATTGGCTAAATATATATCTTACTTCACAATACAAAATATATTACATCCATTTAATTCAGTACACATGATTCATTCCCTGGAACATTAATGTATAGGATGTATTACAGAGTTACATAAATTAAGAAAAAGGTGGGATAAAAGGCCAATAAGGGAACAAATATGATATATAAATCAATGATATTTTTTTTATCAAGTAGAATAACATAATAGAGTGAGTATTAAAATAACATGTTGTTCCAGAGTCATTATCAAAGTGTACTACATGTGTATCAAGAATTTATATCAATTTGGTTATGAACCAAGGGATACATAAACATGAATAATTATCAAAAAATGTTAAAAATAATAATAATAATAAAATATTATAAAAATAATATATGATCAAAAATCATAATAATAATATCATAGAGGACTATGATATCCACTCATTACCCATAACATAGTAGACTTATAACCACTAATTTCCCATAACCCATTAATCACATGATATGTAATTTTTTCCAAATTAATTTGTGGGATATATAATTTAGGTCTATCCCATTACATAATTGCATATTCATACTTATACATGAGTCATGAATGTGAAAATATTCACATATACATGAAAATTCAAAAGATGATTAACATGTGAGATTTGAACTACTTCTATCATACATTTTATGAATAATAAAAATAATATCAAAAAATAAATTCAAAGATATGGAAGGTGTAAATTTTAATAACTATCTTGGTCATAATGGGATGTGGTTAGACTATAATATTTCCTGATCTCCATATAATTTTTCATATTTGGATTAGTTGTAGGTTGGTTTTACATATAATGGGTCATCTAGTGAGCTTATTGAATCAGTCTATTTCGACAGGGTTGGTTATTATACCCCCTATACAAGTACAAGCCATTTACTAAAAAATCTCAGTAAAATTCAGTAAATGTATTGTGTATGTTTTTGTTTTTTATTTGGTTGGTATGATATTACCCTTTTAACCAAGGGGTTTTTTTTTATTCTTGGTTGGGTTTCTGTTCCAAGGTCTGGTATCTTTTTCCATACAACTTTTTCATTTTTATGGTCTTTTTATTTTATAGATCATATGGAATAAATAATTTTTTTTTCAAATGATCCTATGAAATTAAAAATAGATAAAATATAACACATAATATCTCTACATGGTTGATTGTAAAATGATTTTTTTATAAATGAAAAACTTTATAAAAAATATAAAAAATTATATGAAATTTAAGAAGAAATTTACCCAGCATTTTTATATTATCATAAACTTGGAATATACAGATGTGTGTAATAAATAAGAATAAAATATATATTAATTTTTTAAAGAATTATAAAATATATTAATAAAAAATGTGACAATATATGAAAGTAGGATGTGAGGAAAACTGACCTAGTGAGAAACATGCAGGATCTCATAGAGAGATATTCCCATTAAAAATTCATAATTAATACTCAACAAATGAATATATATATGAAATATCCTCAAAAAAAGGAGAAGGTTATAGGATATATCTAGATAAGAAATATATTTATATAAATTATAAATAAGATTTAAATAAATGAAAATACTCTCCAAAAGAGAGTAAATGAGATGTTCCCCTTAAAATTGTCATAATTTTTAAAGGATGGGTCAATTTAAGAGAGAAAAAAATTGTAAATCCCAAAAAATTACCATATGTGATAGAATATGAATATTTAAATGAGAAATATATCCAAAAAATACTATACATTTATAATCTTAAATAATAATCGATATATAAGGGAAACCCATAAAATTTCGATATACTAGATAGCACATAACTCCCTCTATAACCATATTAGGCTTATTAATTATATATTTCAAAACTATATTTATATAATTTTAATTTTAATTTTCCACATTTTAATTTTTAATTACTTATTTATTTGTTTTTTACAGTTCATATTGATCATTGGATATTATTAGTTCTAATGTTCAGTTCATTATATATTTTAGCAATGTTTTTTATACTCACTGTTCCTGAGTTTATAATCTAAAAAATATTTAAGGTACCAAAATAATAATTTCATAATTGTGTTATATTCCATGTCCTTTACACTGTGAGTTTACGTATGATATATAATTAGAGTATAAAATTTTATTCAATTGAGGTGATTTTATTTGATGTAATGGGTTATTTTAATTATCATTTTAATTATGTATAATACCATTCAAGAACAAAAAAAAACAACATAATTAAAAATAAATTATATATTTGGGGAAAAAATAGTTTTTCTAGTGATATATTTGAATAATTAGGGAAAAAAGCTGCAATGTTTTAGTGGGTATTTGAACTCACCAAAACATTAACAACTTATAATAAAATAATTGTTTTGATTAGATTATTATTAAATTAATGTATCATCATTATAAAATAATTATGTTCTTAACTAAATATTATTAAATTTAATAATTAAATTTAATAATGTATATAATGGTATAATAAATAAAAATTGGAATAAACGCATTTCCTACTTAGATGTAATTGGATCTTTTCATAGAATTCTTATTTTTTTAAGGATTTTGGATGTATTAATTTTACCAAATGCCTGGTAATTCCAATGAAAATTTACGTGGGTGGTACAAGATCTTTATTAGAATCCAAAATAACTAAGATAAAATATTGGTATTGTGGATTTTCAAAGTTACTGTTACAGTACTCTAGAAGTTATTGTAGTAGTACTATAACCGTTATTGTTTCAGTTTAACTACTCACCCAATTTGGGGCCTATAAGTCTTATATTTGGGCCTCTGTGCCATATGGAAATTGGGATTCTAAATTACCTAAGTTATTAGTACCTCAACTCTACAATATACCTTTGTAAAATGTATTTTGGGTTGTTAATGGTTCTTTAGGCTATAAGGTCTCTTGGTCAAGAAGCATCTAGGTCAAACCACATGGGAGCACGCCCTAGATATGGAATTTGAGCAAGTTTCATACATTAGAAAAAGAAAAAACTATATTGGTAATGAATATAGGAGCATTATAACCAATTTCACTAGAATGAGGAACTATGTAACTCTACACTAGAAAATTCCTTCCAATAAGCCATGTGAGGTGGGAAGGTAGGTATTATCAATAAAGGATATGTTAGGAAGGGGTTGTTCTAGTGTAGTTAGGTCTTTGGGGTTTTGGGTCATGTACTATGCCTCTTTCATACATGACTTTGTTTCATGTACGGGTTCCCCATCTACCAATTTTAAAAATGAGGTTTATCTAATAAAATTAAAATTTTGAAACCCTTCACGCTGGGTTGACCATCATTGACTAAAGGCCCCCAAACATGAGAATGTAATGTAGGAGATGTTACTTTTGAATGGATGGGTGTAACAAAAAAACAATCTATGAGGTTTGGAATGGGTGAAGTAGGGTTTATTTTATATATAACAAAACAAATAATTTCAAAAATACCCATTAAAAATAATTATTGTATGTAATTTTGGTGTAAAAATGACTTGAAAACGAAAAAATGATCTTCTGATGTAAAATACTCAACCCAAAAAATCATGCTAAAATTTTTATATGTTTTGAAGTAATTTATTATTCATATTTACCATATTTATAGGGTTTACTATTTATAATTGTATTTCAATATTCATCCCACTTGGTATCGTATTTTTTCCAAAAGTTACATTATCCCTCTTACCAAATTTCAATAGAGAATTTTCAAAATGGAATCCATTTTATAAAATGAGAAATCTAAATATGCGAAACATAACTTTTCAATAAAAATTTATAATATACTAAAAAATAATTTATCATAAAATAAAACATATATAATTGAATAATATGATTATACTGATATTATGTGTCATTCCAAAATTGATACTGAAATGATAATTATATATTTTTAAACATTATATATATTATTCATAATATTAAATATATATTTTAACTACTATTTAATTTTTACTCATTGAGATCACATATATATAATACCAAACTATTATATGTTTCATGGTATTTATCTAATTGACTATATTACCAATGACCATAAACAAATGTTATATATATATTTAATGACTATATTTACCCAATGACTATATATACTCGATGACAATATATACGAGTGTCCTAATTGTATACTCCTACCGTTGAATATTTCTATTACCTACTCATCCTTATGAATTATTTATCCCCCGAAATTTATGTTATATTTCTAATATTTTTTATTCTTTTTACAAATATTTTCACTCAAATCATTTTAATGTGATTCCATGGGGGAAAATATTGCAGGTTTTCAATATTACTATTTATATGTATTTATTATGATCATATAACATTATTGATTTTGTACCACATATCATCCATGACATGTATGACTAGAATGATGTAAATCACATTTCATGATATAATACTAAACCGTATATAAATAAACTATTTTCTATTTTGATATATATTCTATTTGTTATTTTTTTCAGTTCAATTAAAAATAATGAAAATTAGAATATATTTTGATATAAAATGGAGAGTTTTTTCCATGGGGTATATTCAAAAGGGGTTTAGTGGATACTTATTTATTAGGGAAGAAAATGATAATTTTATTTTAAGAAACAAATATTAGTTGGATGATGGTGATAAATGTAATAGAGGTGATGATGAATCTATGATTCATATATTTTTTACATAAATTAAAGATTCTCCCAATGGAAGGATTATCAAAAAGTATAACACCATGACTGTAGTATCCCAAGGGTGGTGGGTTTCATAATAAATTGGAAAAAGATAAAGAAGATCACATCCCAAATGATCTAATAGTTAATTAGTGTAGGGAGACTAGAAAAATACATTATTTTTACAATACATTTGAAAATATGTAATAAAACAAAAAATTATAGTGAGATATTTATTTTTTCTTCTAGTATATCATTGGAATTATTCAAAGATCCATTATTCTTATCATTGGGAAATGAAAACATAATAAAGGGTGAGATGATATTCTTATTGTGGGAATGCGTACATTAAATGATATCTCAAAATAAAAAAAACACGACTCGTATGGAAGACAAAAAAATAACATATAACTAATATCATAAATATAGAATGTATACATGGATTAAATAATAACATAAATAATATGATGGATATCAATTAGTAGTTTCATAATTATAGAATTCACATTCTAGATATCATAATCTTCTTATCATGCCCATGTGTCAAGACAAGCTATGTAAACATTTTAAGTCGTGCACCAAATACCCAAAAAAGTTTTTCTCGCAAAAATATAGAAGAATCCATGAGATATAATTTTCCCAATCCATCCATTAGTTATCCAATTTATTCCTCTTATAAAGTAAATGAATAAAAAATAAATTCATAATCAACAGAGAAATTCATATTGAAAAACTAGAATATTAAATGTTAATATTTTCCATGGATAATAAATAAAAAAATATCATAAGTCATCTAGATAAATAATGTTTACAATATTATAAATTATATCCCCACTAAATCATAATATTAATCAAAGGATATAATCATTGATGAAATTACTTTTAAATTATCACTAGAAAATTTCTTGTGAAAAATAAAGATTTCATTTAGAAATCATTAATTTAAAATTTAAAAATTTCTTGAAAATTAGTAAAAATATTATTTGAAAAGAAACATGTAATATATTTATGTAAGCTTCATAGAAAATATTAGTTTTAATAGTTGTAAAATCTGTTCATACATTAAATCATAAAAAAAATATATTTGTTCACAACATTGGTAAAAATTATATCATTTAGATGATGAAAATAATATTCCTTTTAAACATGATTATATAAAGTCATATATGGGTAAAAATTAAATTACTAAATCATTTGATAATATTAACAATAATCCTTAGAAACATTTGAAATAAAACATTGTCATGGAAGAAAAATATTCCCATCTATGTAATGAAAATTTATTTTCCTTAAATACCATGAATATAAATAGGTTTTGAAATTAACCCTTATTATTGTGGTAAATTTTGAGCCATATCATTCATGATATAATTAAAATCAAATGAAACAATGAATAGAATGAATATAAATATATTCATGACATAATATAGAAAATATATTGTATATACATCACACTAATGAAACTAGAAGTGAATATGGAATAAGTCTAATAGATGTAAAAGTGAGACATGAAACTCTTAAAAATATTGTAAAACTGAAGTAAGAATGAATGAATTAATAGATTATATATAAAAAAAATAAATCCACAAATATAAAAATAGTTAAATCTAAAACAATCATACTTTATTACACACATAATCTTGGCATAAAATAATCAATGACATTGTGATTTAACCTAATGAAAGCAAATTGAGATAAGAAACCCCTTAACTTTTGTAGGACTTGCATTATATGTTATATTAAACTCATGTATAATAAATTTAAATTATAATATAATTTTATTATAGATCATTATTTATAATTAAAATATCATATATTATTCTCATGTAACATCTTATCATTGACTTTTTAGAAATGTTTTATTAAAACCACAATTTTGGGTGATATCTATTTAATTTTTCATGCATGTTTCTATTTCGTAGTTATGATCCTTATATAATTATCATGGATTAATCATATTTAAAATTTTAATGATATTTTAATGTCATATATATTCATTATATTCATATTTATAGTCATCTATTAAATGCGTACATGAAAAATGAATCACATAGATTCCTGGAGGTGGTAGTTCACACATACACATGAGCAGCATTACCATTTTTTAACGGGTGAACGGTTAATAAATTTAATGATATATTTTATTTAAATAATAATAATGAATTCATAAATATCATATATATTCATTATTTAGATATTTATAACCATATTTTTTAATTGGTGATGAAAACAGAATTACATCCCTATAATGAGATGGTAAGTTGTTTATACACACAAGGGATGTTTTTGTTTTCCATATAATGAAAAGAATATAAGAAATTGTTTTAAAAAATCATAATAACACCTAAATATATTTATGATACTCGATTAATTATTTTAGGATGGGTACAACTCATTTATAGGTAGTATAAAATGAAATAATCTTTCAAATAATGAGAAAGTATGATTACCTCTTCATCGAGAGTCCACCTTTGGCTTACATCTCAATCCTTATAAGTATGATTTTATGATGGGACCATAATCCAAAAAAATGGAATTAATCTATTAATTAATAAGAAAGGTATTATATTAGATATATTTATCAACCATTGTGAATAACGGAGAAGGCAAGGTTCCCTTATAAGTTAGGGAAAAGACACATTAGGAATTACTTAAACGATTTTAATTAAATAATATTCAAGTTAAGTAGAACTAGATATACATAATATAGAAGGTTAAAAGTGACTAAAATATTGTTAATTTCTGAAGAATCAAACTATTTCACATCCCACATATCATTTTTTAATATATTTTTTACTTTTATATCATTAAATATAAATATTGTTTCAATAAGTTATCATTAATTTCATTTTTGGACTATTTATTTAATTTGACTTCAAAGACATCAAGTCAACATTGTAATTACGATAAATAAATTAATAATAATTTATAAATTATAATTACCTATTAAACTCATGTAATACATCAATTAGTTGAAATTTATTACTTTTATTGTTTTTATAATCATTTAGTTTGATTTTTATGTCTTGCACAAACACTATATCGACATTGCATATGCATTTATAGTGATTATATCGCAACTAAAAAATTCAAGAAAAATGAATTTCATATAAATAAATTATTTATGTTCATAATTAAATTCAATATTCATTCATAACTACTTTTATCACTATGAAAACTTCTAATAGAAATTAAAATCATGGAAGTGACATTTAGTATTAATAGTTTTTTAGAATAATATTTATCTTATAATCAAAGGAAAATGGTAATAAATTGTCAAATTTCCATATCATGGAATTAATGGTCTTACAAGAACTCCTTAAATAGATTAATTCAATTTTAGGGAGTTTTTTATGCCTCATATCATTGTTTTAACCCCATTTTACTTATATTACTCCTACTGAGGTGACAAATATTAACGATTACTATTCATAATGACAAAAAATAAAAGGCTTCTATTTAGAAATTTTTAACATCATAATTCATAATATGGAATCAAATTTTCAATATTCAATTTTTATAAGTGAAATAAATCAATTTTAATATAAATGTGTAAAACACAACGAAAATAATTTTTAGATAAATGTGTTATAAGCCTAAAATGATGTAATATCAAAATGAAATATAATGTTAATTATTATTTGGTGATTCAGATTATTTATAATTAATGTATTATTATGTTACTTTAATACAAAATTAAAGATATTTTTGTATTTTAAAAATTATTTATTTAAAGAATATATATGAAAAATTTGTAAAGAACATCATTTTTCACAATTCTCTCAAAAAATCAACCTTTTTTTGAAAAACCCATAAAAATTAACCTTTATTTAATTTTGATATAATGAAACCAAATACAAAATATTTCTTATAAAATTAACTTTCTATAATTTATAAATTTATTTTTTTCTAAAACACACAACAAAAACTATTTTATAAAAAAATGACCATTTAGAACATTAAGTGTAGTTAATCTATTTCTTATAAATTAATAATTATAGAAGCGTTTTGAATTAAGTTTCTTTCATTTCTTCATCAAAAAATTATATATCCATTGAAATTAAATATACCTAATGATTATATATCTAACAAATATATATATAATGATTGTGTGTCAAACAACAATTTATATAACTGGCAAATTATATTTCAATATACAGACATATATATGATATACTAAAACGTATTAATTTTACATCAATCTTAATGTATATTATATTTCTAATTCATTTCATGGTTTCAATATTTTCAACTGGTGTCACTATCTCCATAGTGAATCATGTGGATACAGATTTTATATTGGTAGTTTTTTATATATATGTGAATTTACTCTACTTGTAATTTTATTCATGTTTTTTAATATTGCTACTTTATAATGTATAAGTTTTTATATTTTATTTTAAAATTTAATCTCAATAAATGAATCAGGTTAATTTTGGTTTTATTTTATGCATTTCAAAATTTATTAAACACAATATTCATTTAAAGTACATATACATATTTAAATATCAAGGTGTTACATTCTCCCCCTCATACAAAAAAATACATCGAAGTATTTTGAAGTTTTTTATCCCAAAATGATATTTTCAAATAAATAATAGAAAATATTTATTTTATGTTGATCATAATTTTTACATCGGTATTGGGAAATATATTATTCAATAAAATAATATACATCTACAATACTTATACTTTCATATGATTTTCTAAAAGCACCCCATTATAATTGAGTTTTACTTTCTAAATATGAAATGATATATTTGTGAATTTTTTTTACCATATATGAATATATTTTAATAATATATAAGTACACGATTTATTTTCACTTCATAATTAGTATTTCATCCATTATTTGTGGTTCAATCAATTTCCACATCTATATCATCTCTTACTCAGTGTAATGAATATTTAAGATTAATTTATCATTCCTTAATTACAAAATTAAACATTTAAATAACTATAGGATACATAAAATAATGAAAATGTATTCCATATATCATAAACTGATATAGAAGATAAAAAAAGATAAGATAATTACCAATAAAAATAAACTATCAAATAAAGAAATAATACATTGATCTTTGAATAACCATTAATAAAAAAAATAACGTAAATTATTCCATAAGTAATTAAAATTAAAAATATTCAAAAATATTCTTGATCTACTTATGAATTTGAGGATATACATGATATCAGCTTCATGTAAATAGTATTGGACAATTCCAACCCACGATTATTGAATCTTTTGGTGTTTGCAGTCATTTTTCTATGATCATTCTTTCTGCGTGAACCAATTTCCCCATTAAAATAAATCCCATATATTTTTGACATATATAATTCCATTCTAAGTGATCTAATGTAGTATTTCTTGTGAATATTTCTTAGTTTAATAATATTCAATTCAAATATTTGAACTCCTTTATAATTTGATAATCCTTTCCATATACAATAAAGACAGTGAAAATTATTTCATCCAATGATTAGAAATATATCTCTATGTGATCATTTTCAACATTGTTTATTTTATTATCTCAAAATAATCATAACCTAATTTGTTCATATGAACTACATGGTCAATATTGTTTGGTAATTTTCAGCTCATTCTTGATCGAGAATTTTTATTTTTTTGAAAATTTAATTGTCATCATTAAGTACATAGTAGATACAAACACTCTTATATACCCCTAAAACCCATGTATAAAATTTATATTATTGAAATAAAACAAAAACTCACCATTTAATTTGAATTTCAAGTAGTACTATAAATTAATTTCTATATTATAATCTTGATCAATTGAAGGGAACAGATTTTTAAGGCCTGTATTGTTATTAAATCAATATATTTTTCTAAATTGTGGATCAAATTTGAGTTTTTTCTTCATAAAATCAATAATGGGATCCTTTATTAGATTTTACTAATTTTTATTATTTGGGAGGTGTAATAGTGTGACCTATTTTTGTTGTAATAAAAGATAAGTATTGTGTAGTTAACTTTCGAGGAATGTAATTGGACAGAGAGTACTTCTTTCACATAAAACATGAAGATATTATTACAGATATTTTAGAGTTTATATCAATTAATTATTTAGAATTTAATTAAAGTATCATTGGGAAACCATGATCATCATTATTAAATAGAATCAAAACACTTTTATAATGTATAAGGGCATACTCCTTTTATTAATATTTTTAAATCAATGATCATATCGTAAATTTTAATTAATTTATATCACTCTACGTTTTATGATATTATTTCAGAAGACATCATATTGTAAATCACTATAATGTTATCTCTTTTATGATATTTGGTTTGGATCATGAAAAAAAAAATAAAAACCCACAGTAAGTGTAAAAACACCAAAACAAACTGTTAAATACATACTAATTTTGTGTAGTGAATATTCTAAATAAATTTATTTTTTAAATTTTCCATCATTGCTTGATAAATATAATCTATAAACAAAATAATGCATTTTGGAAGAATAAAATAACTCTCAATGATGTGGAAATAAATATCAAATTATATCAAATTATTATATGGTACTTAATATTTAACTAACCCCCTTAATAATCCAAAATCTCTAGCATTTAAAAATTATTATTTATTTTACTAAATAATTTTTTTATTTATATAAATATGTATATTCAAATGATATGTTCATTTTTTATGTTGTATAATTATTATGTTATTGATATATCAGTCTACATTCATTGTATTATAGTTCCTCATATTTAGAGAAGTTTGGGAAATACATTCATTTAAATAAAAAATTTATGAAGTTGATAAAAAATTGGACTTAAAACAAGAATTTGTTTTTAAATTTATGTTTCACAATTTAATGTTTGAAGGCTGTGTAATAAGTCATAAAATTATTTCTATCATGTAGTTATGTGGATATACATTATATAAATTTAGAGTATACAAAAAAGTTAAATTTTATATTTAACGAATATTTATATGATATTTTTCATCCATGAAGGTGGTGATAACAATTGAAATTCAATATACAAGTATGTTGTTAGTAAACCAATATAAGTAACATATTGGAGTCAGGTATAATTCATCAAGAACTTGTTTTTATTTTTTATGTTAATATTTATATTATTATCACAAATTTTATTTGAAATTTTCATAATGAGTTATTATATTTATTTAGACCATGTAAAAATGTTTAAATAAAATTATAAATTCAAAATAACATGTTAACATGTTATCCACAATTATAATTCCCCCACTTCCTTGAATGATTTGTATATTTTAATATTTTTAAGACTAAAACCTCTTATATAATATATAAATATTATAATAATAAATTTGGATTGATTTTTTATGAAGGTAAAAAAAATTTCGACATAGAATGGGTGTCAAATAGGGTTATTTAAAGGGAGAGGATAAATTGTTAATAAAAATTGAATAAATATAATTTACAATAAAGACTCATAATAATAAATGATTGTGTTATTATAAATAATAATAAACTAATTTCGGTCAAACCCAGGTCATTATAACCTATTAAATTTCTATTTTAATATTTATTTTTAGGATTATAAGATTTAATATATTTCATTATTCACCACTATATTTTATTGTTTGATAAAAATTGTAAAAATTTAACTTTTCCTATTTTAAAAGTCATAATTTTACATTTTCAATCAATTTTATAAACATAAGACTCTATATATAATAAATATTATTACTAACTAAATACTCTTTGTTAATTAAATTTTTAAATGGTGAAAGGAATTTCTTGGAAATTAAAAGAAATTTTTTTACATTTTTTAATTATTTATATTAGGTTAATAATTATAATTTAATAATAAAAAATATATTACTCTTAATTTCTAGTATATGTCTCAAAAATTTAAATGTGGGTTACATCTAATTTCCTTATTATATTTTTATAATAGGTTTATTGCATTTTTATCAAATGGTCATTTTATCACTTATAATAGTTACATAACTATCACTTTATTGACATATATTTATACATATTTTCACAAATATTTCATCGAATATATTTATCTTATTCAATTAGTTCTCTAATGAAATTAAACTTTCTGTTACAGAATATATATTTCATTAATAGTTATTTTTTTTACATTTTGGTTTAATTGTTTTGTTGTAAAAAATTGGTTCCCTAGGCTCAACTTGTTCCGTAATTTTCAATTACATATCATGTATTTAGATATTTATTTATTATTTAATCATAAAAAATGTTTTTATACTTACGATTCCACCATGTACATGGTAATTTCCTTATATTATTTTCCACATCGATTTGTTATAGAAAATCCCATCACTAATGATAACCTTGAGATATTATGAGTGTTTTCTTAAAATACATGTCACATGATATAGATAAATCAAAATGACAGGACACACAAGATTTATAACTATCAGTTTTTGGGGGATTATAACCTTTTATTCTTATTTTCATGAAGTTCTTAATTGGTGATATCTAGTATACAGGATCCTAATGCCTAACCAATCAATAATAATACTACATGTTACAAGTTTTAATGGATGATCCTATCTACAAACATATGTATTATTCTCTTAATTTGTGATCTTTATCAAAGTGTGTCCTTTTATAACATAGTTTGGTATAATTTGAAAACCATGAAATTTATGTTTCGGTGGGGTAATAGGTGTTTAGTTTGTCATTGATGGTATTCATTGATTGAATGACTGAGAATGAATTTTCCGATTTTGAAAGGAATAGATATATTAGGCCCAGTTGACCAAGATGATAGTACCTTTATTAAATACATGTACATGATGGAAAAAGTAAATTACAAACATAATGGTAATTTAATGTATAAATTAATCATATAAGAATGATTATTCATAGTGTGAATCCCATTTTATGAGATACCACATGACAAAAAAATTACATTACACAGACTTTATTTGTTGGAGGCATCCATGGCTATGACTTATTCTTATCTTCTTAGGGGCTATGATGTGTTTTTAGATACCTCTCATGATATATGGGAATGAGTCAGTTCTATAATGATATGTTCCTAGCGGGAAACATACAAAGTGTATCCCCAAATTCAGAATATTTAGATGAATAAGTGATTACGACGACTTGGGACACTCATGTGTGGGAATATGAACATTAGTGTGTGAATGATCACAAGTAAAATAATTCAATTATATTATATTATTTTTGAATAAAAAAAATTGAATTCATTTTTCATGGTATTTAAAATTAATTTTATTAAAAAATTTAATACTAAAAAATATTAATTTTTGAATAAACATTACGTAGTTAAGGTTTGTTGAGTAATTTAAAGAAGAGAGAGCTGATTTACTATTTCATATTTTATCACATGAAATTTTTAAGTGTTACAATTGAGAGATAAAATATTATTAAAATTATTGAAATGTTTAATTTACTCATAAGTGTGGTGAAGGGTCTAACATGGTGGATAAAAATTCTTCGTGTAAAGAAATAAATGGGAAATAATATCCTCTGGAAATAAATAAATTATTGAAACATGAATCATATATAATTGGAAAAAAGTTATAGATATAGTATATCATCTCATCCCATCTCTAATTATCTACATAGATTAACAGTGGTAAGATCAATGATGGTTATATCCCACTTCCTCAGATCGACTCCTCATTCTTCATGTGAGCAAATGAATATCCTAATATGCTTCGATTTCCCACACTATCACTCATGTTTCATGGAATAAATATCTATAAGAATTTATCAATATATTTATTATAGAAATGATTCCTCTCATGGAAGAATTGAGCAATGACATGTGGACAATGAGAAAGTTATATCTGTGTTGACAAAATAATAAGGTATCATTTACAGATTCCTTTGAGTTTTTTTCATTGTGTTCAAATAGAATTTTACACCATCGATGGGATAATCTGGGAATGGGTATAGATGATTTCATTCTATAGTATGAATCTAGACTAAGAAAATTTTAAAATACACATTGAATGATTTTTCGAACACACGACTTTCTATATGTTTTAGCTATTTGTGCATATTTTTCATTGTGACTTTTAATTAATGTAATAATAAATCCATGTTTATATTTTCCAATATATATATATTCATTTAATTTCAATGTATTTTCGCTTTTTTAAAATATTGTAAATTAAATATTTTTTACCATTGACATATTACATACGAAAGATAATTATATTTATTAAATTATAGAATCTTACATTCTAGCCACCACTAAAATAAAAAAAATTAAATAAATAATTATATGTGATTACAAGTGATAAAGTTAACTAAATACTATCATTAACATCAATGAATTTTTTTTGACGGAATGTATACCTATTATTTTTCAACATTACATAGTAATTATGACTATATCCAACTAAAAACAATAAAATATGGTATTTTTGAATTAAGAATTCAATATCTAATTAAAAATTATTCATATTACTTTTTTATATTTTAATATAAATTTGTTAAAAAAATATAAAAATAAATTTTTAAAAATAATAGATGTGTTGTCAATGTGGGACACCAAATTTGAGAATGTTATATAGCACACACCTATAACGGGATGAAATATAACATTTAATTT
Organism: Viscum album; assembly: GCA_963277665.1. Lineage (NCBI taxonomy): Eukaryota > Viridiplantae > Streptophyta > Magnoliopsida > Santalales > Viscaceae > Viscum > Viscum album. Next base: position 1,669,385,861 of record OY728137.1, read on the forward strand.
GAGTGAAAAATATAACATAAAATGGATATAATATCTATATTATATTTCATTAGAGATAAATTATATATTAATAAGTTACTTATTTACTAATATTGATACAGAAATGAAGTATTTACATCACACCCTCATTATTTAAAATTTTGAGGAAAATAATTTGGGAATTGTTTTTTCACTTTCTAGTATATTATACCGAAAATTGAATCCATAATATTTTTATGAAAAATCTAGGTAAATACACATTTTTTTATTATATGATAGTATAAATATATTTTGTATAAGGGAAAAGGATTAATAGAAAACATACAATCAAAACTCTAAAAGGAGAAAGTACATTTATCGCAGCGCATTTAGTGAACAATAACCAACTTCAGGGAGGATAACAACATTATATCAACCTACCAGGGTAGTATTAATAACATGTTGATAAATCATATAATTAAATTTTTTAGTTACCATAATTCATTAATATTTATTCACTTTATCTATGTACACAAAATAAACTTCTTCAAATTTTTAAAAAGTGAAGAGCTTTCTGATTTTATTTAAGTAGTAAATTTAACATTACTAATACAAAACTAATAAAGATACTATTTTTATCAATAACCAATTTTATCACTGATAGAGACCCACTTTTATTTCTATAATATACATAATGTGATATATAACCATATCTAAATAAACAAAAAAACATTATCACATTTAGTAAGAAACTAATTAAATAATAATTATTTAAAAAATATATTACATCTAAATAGTTTAAATTATCAAAACTGAATAATTACTATACAATGACATAAAAACATGAAAATTAATTTTCTTTATGTTCACTGTAAATCTAATAAAACCTAAAAATATATAAATAATATAAATACAAGGTGAATAAATAATATAATGCATTAGGAGGTATCTTTTCAAATGATCAACCATCCAAGGACATGGACGAAATAAAATAAGTGTCTATAGTCACCAATGAACAATGATTAACAATGTTTTTATATTTAATAAAATATAGTATAATGTCTAAATTATATTCACATATTTATAGACATTAAAACTTAATGTTGGAGTGTGGTTGATTACAATATGTCAAATAATAATTTATGAACTTTTTCATATATTTTTTATATATTTATAGATTATTTTTTTTATCATTCAACATATGGTTATATAATTTATAATTTCTATAAAATAACTTTTTTTATCATTTCACATGTCAATTTGATGTGTAGTTGGTTCCTAAGGGTCCCAAATTAATATATGATTTTTTTGATTAATTTTCCAGATAATCTAAACTCATTTTCTCAATTTTCATGATTTAACCCATGATCAAACAAAAAAATGAGTCATTTTTCTAAAAATTCAGTTTTTAAAATCCAAGTAACACCCCATATTGTATTTATTTTTATTTTATTTGTATATGTCATAATTAATCATTTATATTTTCCAATAATTTAAAAATTAATCAGAACTCATTTTTTAGTTGTCATTATTTAATTCATGTTTACAACTAAAAAATAGTTTTAATTAAACCTTAACCCATATTATTCTATTAGAATATAATTTTTATGAGTGGTTTTTTCAAATAGTATTAAATTTAATCAAAGATCATTTTTATAAATGTCCTCAAATATCTGAGTTATTTTATAGGATTTAATAATTTGAAATGGAATTTTATGTTAAAAACGTATTATAATTTAATTAGTGAACATAGTTTATCTAAGGAATATAAATTGTTATATTGATGCCTGGATTATTATTAAAAGTCACAAATTACTTTATCTTCATTATCCAAAAATTTCATGCTAATATATGATTTTTTTTCCTTATATTTTATTATTTGAGGAATCAGTATACCCTAAAAAAGTCTTACCATTTAAAAAAATACAATGTGGGACCATCCAAGATCAACGAAAATTAGAATAATGTTTTGTTTAATTGTAAAATATAAAAATTAATCAATGAATATATTTTTAATTTACATTATTTTCTAAACTTTTCATCATAGATTTCAACATTTTTCACATCATCAAAATATAAAAATGAGTTATCTTTTAAAAAATATACTCAGGTCTTGTTTTAAAAATGTAATAATGAATCAATTTGGGTTTTATTATTAATTTTCATAAAATAATAATAGATATTTTTTTTATTTTTTACAACTATCCATGTCATTTTTCTAGATTTTTATCATTTGAAACTAATTTTCAATATAAAAAAGAATTATGCATTTAAGAAATATGCATTGTGTTATTTCAAACACATCACAGGCGTAGTTTATTTTTAGTAACATAATACAAATTATAAATTAATAAAAAATGATTGTTCTAAATAATGGGACAATCAAAGATAATTTTCATAGTTTTAATCATTTGGTCTATTTTCTTATCATAAGAAGAGTTATATTCCCATGACGACTTTTTTTTTATTTTAAGCTCATATAATGTTTGATTCATATGAAGGTTCATTATAATAATGATAAACTAAAAAATTATATTTGTTATTATATTTTATTATTATATAAGACTATTTTCATAGTTAATATAATTTTATTCATTATATTATCTTTAAAAAAGTATTGGCTTTAAAAATGTATTATGGGATATTTTTGGAATATCTAAAATTATCAACAGACATTATTTAAATAAATTACCCAAAATTATGATTTTTCTATTTTGAATGATCTTTTTATGTAAATTTATATCGTAAAAATTATTATATTTGTAAAAAATAATTTAAATTATTTTAAACATATTCCACATCATATTGATTTGGGGTTTATTCTTTGATGTCTAAAAATTAATCAAAGATGATTATCTGAAATTTTATTTAAAATATATGCCCATTATCATTGTTTTTATTATTTAACAAATATTTTGATCATAAAGAGAGTTATAATTTGAAATTTATCATTGAAACATTCTACAAACATAAGATTGTTGATTTATACCATTAAAATTCTAAAGATCATAAATTTTTTAATAATTATTTGAAATATTTTAACTAACATGATATCATTTGAAAAAAAATTGGTTTATTTAAAACTCATAGAATTTTTGAGTATTAATAACGATCTTTTATATTTTGTGGAATTATATAATTTTCAAAATATAATGACATTGGATATATGGTGTTACAAAAATTTAGATTCAGAATTTTTTGAAGACTTGGGATATATCTAGAAGGTTTTTTCATAGTTGTTTTGGGTTATTGATTAAATTACATTAATTTTTTTTGGAAATTAAATTTTCATGGTAAACTATTATGGAATATTACCACGAAAATTTCTCTAAACGCACACTCATAGTTGTAGTTGTAAAAAATTATATTTACATTTAAAGATTTAATGCCAATTATCATGCCCCAATTTTAACACTTTAAACTATATAACATAAAACTAAAATATTGGATGAATTTTATTCACATGTAACATTTAGGATTACCATTTTTTTAAATAGGAAAAATAATAAATGGAAACGATGATACATAAGTAATTGGTTCATAAAAATATACATAATCTCCAACTATGTTCATAAAATGAAGATAAATTATTAGTAATAACTTAATAAAAACATTCATCACAACCAAGAGAGAAGGAAACATGTGAAGGATGATCTTCAATGATTAGTATTGGTAGTCACAATAATTAACAATATAATGTCATCAGTTGGTACAGGATGAGAATAAATTAATAAAATTTTATATAACATAAAATATCATTAATGTAATTTTAACATATTTCCAAAAATTTTGACATTAAAAACATGAAGACAAAATTTAATTAAATAATATATTATTAAATGATAAATTATTAATTATTAATAACCATTAAATTGGGTTTAAACAATATTTATTCAACAATACATTACTTTTATTGTTTTTAGAAAATTTTACATTCATTTTTCAATTGCATGCACAGGCCCTGAGTCACTGTTGCATAAGAGTTTAATGTAGTTATACAATAACTAAAAATAAGAAATAATTTGACATAATAAAACTAATTTTATTATTCTCAAAATAACCTTAAATATTTATTTATAAATTCTATTTAACCTTATGTGAACATATAATTGAAATTCAAAAGCAAGAGAGTGACATTTTTTATTTTCATTTACCTATAATATTATGAAGTTAAAGATAAAATATAAAAGGAAATGTGTAATATTTTAGAATATTAGATGATTTCTGTTGAAATAGACACATAAAATGAAATAAATGAACGTTTTTTAATAAATTTAATTTCTCATAACAATTGTTTTAAACATAATTACCCAATTTTACCTCTACCGTGGTAACAAATATTTATTATGGATAATATTCATAAAGGTAAAAAATAAAAGGGAACTATTTTAAAACACTAAGCCTCCTAATTCCAAATGTGTAATATTATTTTAAAAGGATATATTTTTATATGTCCATGAATTTTATTTAAGATATAAACAAAAAATCAAATCAAAAACTAATTCTAGAAAAATGTGTTTCAATGAAAAAAATTTACTTATACCAAATTTATCAATAATAATGTTGTAAATGTAATCATTTAGATTATATTTAATTAAAAAAATTTATTTAACAGTAATATCAAATTAATATCATAATGATACATTTTAATAAAAATTAATTACAGTTTCACAGAAATATGTTTTTTTCACCATTCACTGAAAAATCATTGTTTTCACAAAAATACCAAAATTCTATGTTTTGATAATTTTTATATGATGGTAAAAAAATGATATAATTTAAAAAAAAAAACTATGTATAAGAGTGGAATAAATTTATTATAATATTTTCTCACAAAAACAATAAAAATAATTTTTTGATGAAATTAAATTTTTGAATCATAAAACGATATTACTGAAAATTAGGTAATAATTTATTATTAATTAATAAATAAATTTATATTATATAAAAATATATATATATATATTTTTAATAACATTCTTATTAATAATCATACACTCTAATTTAAAAACATGGCAATGTTGATCACAATTAAATAATTATATTTTTATAGTATATCGCAATTCTGTTAAAGCACAATATTGCATGCTATGAATGAAATAAAGGATAATGTTATATTAAAAATCTAAGTAAATAAAACCAATAATAATCATTAAAAATATTAGTCTACATATAAATTAGTGGATTTAGAAGAGGTAGGTATGCCTTAGTTGTCCATGGGATGGTTGGTGGACAACCATCATGAGGTTGGTAGTCTATGAGGTACCCATTAAATATGTGGATTTCATTTTTTTTATTTAATTAATAAGTTATAGAAACCTTAAAATGTCCTCCCTACATAAGTTGTTTTTCTATGAAACCCCCAGGTTAGCTGACCCCCTCTCCAATTATGATTAAACTAGGATGTTAGTTTTTGTATTGATCAATGCACATTTTGTAGAAAAATAATCCAAGATAATAGTCTAAGGTATGATATTTATTTTATTGTTTATCTCATAACATTGTAGTGAAAAACTCCATATTTTAATTTTTTTCTTCCAATTTCATGATTTTAGGAAAATAATTATAAATTAACAATTGGTACTTGATTAAATAAAAAAAATTATTCCAAGGTAGGATGACCGTAATAAATTATTAAATTTAATTATGTGATTAGTTGGGATTCTATTTTTTGTAAATGGGGGTTTTTGTTAGTGTGAATTTAATTGGGAATGGATGGCTTATTATTTATAAAATGTCTTAAATTTTCTCCCTATAGGATTAATACAATATTACTTCTCTAGGTTTGGTAAATTTTTTCATTCAAGTAGACTATGTTTCCTAGAGAGTTTGGAACTATGTATGAGATATATACCTTGATTTGGTATTTGAGCATTGGATAATTTGACAATATCTTAAGGTTTATTTTCATATGTCATTTTTTGAGGTCGAGTATACATAGGCCTTGTTGTAGGTTGGTTAGATGTCTATTGGTGTTGCAGGTGAAGGAATCTCCCATAAAGGGGATGTTGGGGTCTCATTTATTGGTTTTAATGGGTTGATACCATTATTTATTGGTACATCCAAGTGATTATTTTCCTCAAGAGTGATTTAGTGGATTGATGGTCATTATTAATTTCACAATAAAGGAATAATCAATGGGTGTGAGAGATAATGGGGCTCTAAACTATTAAATTATATTTTGATAGGAATATGATGGGAATCAAGGAATGAGTTTTTATTTTTATTCCTTATCTTTCATTATAAGGACGGTCTAGTATACTACCATTGGGTAGGTTGAGGGGTTGTCTTGGATATGGTTCTACCAACATATTTATGTGCATGGGATGGTGTCATATAAAGCCTTTTGGAATTATAGATACTAGTACATTGGTTTTTGAATGGTTGGGATGAGTGGGTTTTGATGGAAAAATATCTTGATATCGAAATTAGATCTGAACTATAATATTTTGAGATCCCCAAAAAGGTGATATATGTCACGTACTGTCCCCCGGGTCTCATTTCGTGACTACCCCAAGCCTGCCTTCCATAGGCTAGGGGTTGGCTACTTGCACTGGAATGGTGTATCCCTACAATGGGAATGAATTTCCTTTTAACCTGTACAAACAAATAGTCCAGGAAAACAACAAGATGCATCCATGAAGTAAGTCTATAGTAGTAACAATGTTTACTAAATTTAAATGGGTTGGAATAAAATTCCCAACAGAAATGATACAACTACAATTTAAAAAATATTTATATTACATATCATTAGTTGCCCACCACGGATCCTTCCTGAAGGGTTTGTACAGCTCATCTCCATATATCTTCACGTCAACCAGTTACCTTCATGTATTGTCTAGTCCTAGATCCTATAGTCTCAGTCGTGTTACTCGTTATATGCATAATACAGAACTAAGTGCGGGTGAATGTCATGCATGGGTGAGTATAAAAATACATAGTATGGAACTCGAGACCCAAAAATTACTCTAAAAAATTATACAAAGGGAATCCCAAAAGCATGATATCAATCAAAAATCTCAAATAAAAAGACTGAGCTCAAACCATGTATACAACACATTGAAATGGGAAATAAGATGTTGATCCACACCGGGTTGATATGTCATCAATGCACGATGGGCCACTCTAATGTTGGTCCTTGTTGAGTCTCTATGATGATGATCAGCACATGATCTTTATGATGTTTATTCACATAGGGTCCCTATGAATTTTGATCCACACAAGGTTGTTGTGATGTTGAACCACACAGGGTCCCTATGAATGTTGATCTAAACAGGGTCGCTATGATGCTGATCTACGATGGGCTGCTCTAAGTATGGACCCCGTCGAGTTTCTAATATACCGATCCACATAGGGTAGTTATGATTCTTATTTAAAAAGGGTCACTATGAATGTTGTTCCACACAGGGTCTCTATGATTTTGATCCACACAAGGTCACTATGAATGTTGAACTGCACTGGGTCTGTATGATGCTAATCCACACTAGGTCTCTATGAGGCTAATCCACATAGGGATCCTATGAATGTGGATCCACATAGGGTCAATTTGAATGCTGATCCACACAGGGTTTCTATGATGTGATAACCGTCAACATGATTCCACAATGGAGTAACCTAAAGTTATTCCTTATTATAAGGGTTCTAACGCAATAAACAGTGTGTCAATTAGATACACAACCTTAGAGTTATATGCATTATAGTGTCGAGGGCCCAGTTGGATTCATGGATTTTCCAACCTAGCCATAATCCAACTATTTCCAAAACTTAGGTGGAGTATCTCAAAAGAACCATATCATTCCAATAATTTTAATTCCAAAGATGGTTCATCAAACGAATGTATGCTTTGATAATTACGTACCATTTTAGAGAAACAATGTCGAAGGGGGTCGGGGTCTGATACGACATGGTCGGTCCAACCAGACCCGACCTAGGGCAACCCGAACTAGTTCTAGCCTAACCTGGGTCTGAACTATCCCATTTCGCATATGACCTGGATCTAACCCGGCCCGACCCGAACCGGCTGGCCCAGCCAGTGCGGTCTGGGCCGTGGTACCGGCCTGCCCTACCAGGGTAGGGCCGACCCACTAGGAAATGGAACCAACCATCCCCACTTGTTGGGCATGGCCTACAAGCTGGGTATCCAGCCTGGTTCATCAAGGGTTGGTCTCCCTCCTAAAACTAACAAGCCATTTGGGTTAGTGAAACGGCAGGACCACGTGTCACCGCCCCCTACTAGCAGGACCTGTGGGTTCGAGACCCCTTCCCCCACCACAGCACGATGTCGCGGGCCGCCTTCCATGTAGTGCGATGGTGCACTACCTCTACATCCATTATATCTAGCCGAAATCAGCCACCCCCTTTGGTCCTCAGCAGTTCTGGTCTTCCACCATAGCCGGCAGTTGTCGGCTGCGGGCCTCATCTGTAGGTACATGTGTCATGTTGGCGCTTCTTCCGTGGGGTTCTGGAGATGCTCTAAAGGTCCATTTTCACTCTGTTCTGTGCCTATGGGCCTCCCAGGATATTTTCTTCCCTACATGACTCCCAGTTTAATGGTCCCTTCATGTTGAGAATAAAACTTGTCAAAGAACCCAACTATAAAATACGCGGTGGAGGGTACATGCGTTATTCATCTACCACGCACCCTCTTCGTTAGTATCATAATATTTTTGGGATAAATTAAACATTATACACATACAATTTAATCAAGATAATACCAATAGAATTAAACAATACAAATCGCATACCTCGAGATTCGTTGGAGACATCATGATTGTGGAAGTAGATTTCAAGTTGGATGAAGCTGCTGGCGTTCGTCGATCCCGGTTCTTTTTCCGCCTAAACCTCCGTCCTCCATCATTTCAACGTGTCGTAGTAATTCTCTAGAGTTTCCTCATAGTTGTCCCTAAGTATGACGCATGAGCTTCAATAAAATATAGGGGGAGGGTGGGTAACACAACGATGAAATAAAGAGGTCCATTATTGAATGAACCACTTTAATCTCAAGGGTGTGGTTACTAAATAGTTGATTCAAGCCATTAAATGGATTGAAAACCCATCGGTCCCACCACCACCGCTCAACAAGTTGTAGGAAAGGTAAAATAACAATTATTTTATTTTACTATTTCTTTAAACATCACAAAAACTAAAATTTTCACCTGACCTAATGTGGTCTATGTTAAGGCTCCCATAATCAAATATTGGCTCTGCGGGTTCCACGGTACCGTTAGATATTTAATCTGGGCCACAATTCAAATGATAGAAAACTTCACCCTTATTTTTACTAAACAAAACATAAAAATGTTGAAAATCATGTTCCTAGCACACCGGGCCTCGTAATAATGCGCCGTCAATTTTCACAGACTTATATTAATCCCAAATAATTTAAAAAATATTTGGAATTTTTGGGCATTTATATTCTACCCACCTTAGGGATTTTTATCCCTGAAAGCTACTACAAAACTAGGGAAACAAATTGAGTTGCTGATAATGTATTTGAGCCTCCCTCTCCTATGTTCCCACCAGGATAGTCCAAACAGCCAACAAACTCGCACAAGAGGAATCGAAGAACCATAAAGGACTCAATCTTGTCAATCCTCTATCTTTAATGAAAACACCTAAAACATTTCCCTATCATCGATGTTCATCACTCACCAGTCAACAAAATTTGATGGATCATGCACGTACTTCATCGGCGGCAACACATAGAAAACATTATGCACCTGGAGCATTTATGGGGGAAGAGCTAGACAATATTCCACCTCGCCTATACTGTAGAGGATCTGGAAGGGTCTGATGAACCTCGAAGATAGACTATCACCCCGACCAATCCAATGTAATCCTTGATGGGGTTAGACCTGTAGGAAGATATGGTCTCTCTCTTAAAACTACAAGGGTATCTGTCTCCTGTCAGTATAAGACTTTTTCCAGGTATATGCATTATTTATTCTCTCATACAGGATCTAAACCATCTTTTTTGGTAGCTTGTACCATCTCTGGACCAATAAGTGTTTACTCCCCTTAGTCTATCCTGCATATTGGTGATCTGCATGGTCTCCCATTCAATGCCTCAAATGGATCCATGCCGATGGTGGAGTTTTAACTATTTTTGTTTGAAAACTCTACTAGTGGAAGGTGGTCCTCCCAATTATATCCAATATCGAGGACCCCTCCTCGAAGCAATTTTTCGAGTTTCTATGTGGTCAGCTTCGTCTAACCATCTCTCTAAGTGTATAAGGTGGTGCTCAAGCATAGCCGAGCCCCGAACGACTCCTGATATCCCTTCCACAAGGGGGGTTTAAAACATGTTTCATGATCTCAGACGATCATTGATGTCACTCCACGAAGTCAAACAATATCCTACACATTGAGAGGTCCCATGCTCTCTACTGATCCTTTCTCCTGGATGGGATGGAATTGGGATGACATGGTGACTTGTTCAATGATCAACCAGATGGAATCGTGCCCACAGATGTTCATGGCAGACCCATTATGATGTCCAAGGATATTCTATCCCACATACACTCTGGCACCTCATGTGGATGAGATAAGCTTGCTGGTACCTGATTCGCGACCTTCACTTTCTAATAAGTGGAGCATCAAGTCACAAACTTCGCAACTTCTTTATTCATCCCAGGACACCAGTACCAAAACCAGAGGTCTTGGTACATCTTTTCCTCCCAAGGATGTACCACCAAATGGGATGTGTGGAACACCCTCAAAACCTCCTCCTGAAGAATCACTGGTACAATGGTGAAACTTATGAAAAGGATTTCATGCTCCCCACATTTATCAAATCCATCAGGATCGAATCCTGAGGATATCTGAGCTTTTCAGGCCTCGTAGTCTATGTCCCCACGTTTGTCCTCCCTGACTCGCTAATGTAGTGGGGAAGTAACTACAATAGACTGGTTATAAGCTAATCCATATCAATCCAAAAAGGATATATTCAATGCTAGTAGATTCTCTATCACCTCACTCAACAACATAAGACTAGACCTCATGTTGAGTGGGTCTTCTACAACATTACACATATCAGGAGTGAAGACTATGTCAAAGTCATTGTCCTTGATGATCTCCAGACATCGCCGTTATCTCATGTTCATGTCCTTCTGCGGGAAGATATAATTGGGACTCTTTTGATCAGATTAAATAGAAAATTTTTCACCAATCAAGTAGTGACACAACCTCTTCATTGAAAAGACCACTACTACTAACTCTAGATAATGGGTAGAATAGTTATGAACGTGTTGTATCAATTTTCGTGATCCATAGGCAGTCACTGCTTGTTCCTACAACAGGACACAACCTAGTCCAGTCAATGATGGTTCTCAGTAGACTACATACCCAACTCCATCTTCTGATAGCTTTAAGATGGCTGCACTCATCAATCACTTCCTCATCTCCAGAAATATTAGATGGAACATCTCCATCCACAAGAAGGGGTTCCCTTTCATTTTTCAAAGATGAAAAGGGATCTGCTACACTAGATAATTCTGGTACGAACGTTCGGTACTATCCACCAATCCCCAGAAAAAGGCACCTCGGTCTCACTCTAGGGTGGCTCCCTAGCAAGAACTACGTCTATCTTCTACAGATTCAATACAACTCAAGCCTCCAAGATAACATGCCCCAAGATGGGGACATCCCGTATATAGAATTGGCACTTTGAGATATTTCTATAATATAGATGCTCTTTGAGTGTATCTAGAACTATATGCAGTTGCATAGCATGCTCCTCCTCCGACATTGAGAATATCATGATATCGCCAATGAAGACCACTAAAAAGAGATCGAGGTATGGATGGATGATTCTATTAATGTGAACCATGAACACTAACAGAGCATTGATCACACCTAAGGGCATTACCAATAACACATAATGGTCATACCAACACCTAATGTTCATCTTCATAATATCCTCAACACATACCCAGAGCAGGAGATATCCTGATCCATGATCTATCATCAAAAACAAAGGAGATCCCTTTATCATATTGATGAGGTCATCAATCCTCAAAAGTGGATACTTGTTCTTCATTGTCACCTGATTCAGACACTTATTTTACACACAAATCCTCATACTCCCATCATCTTTCTTAGTGAACAAAATCGGGGATGCCCATGGAGAAGCACTTTTCATTTTGAACCCCTTCCCCTGTTAGTCCCCCAACTGTATTCGCAACTGACGAATCTAAGCGGGAGCAATCCAATTTGATTTTTTAGATATCAGTGATGTCACAATGTAAATATTAATATATAAGTCTACCACTTGGCAAGGATGTAGTCTCGGAACATCGTCATGAAATACATCAGCATAATGGTCTACCACTATATGATAACTCAGACTCCTCATGTCCACAGCTCTGATGGTAAGGATAGCCAACTGATGAGTGATTGGTTGCACCCTCTTTTGAGTAATTCAATCATGTTTTGCAATTTTTCCCTATTCAATGACAAAGGAATCCTGGTCCCAACCTCATGTACACACCACATGTTGTGTCTAAAATATTCAATCTGATCATGGAATGTGGATATGCACTCTATAATAATGTTGATGTAGTAAGGCCTCGATGTTGATACTATGAGATCCTAGCTAAAGCTCTCACCTCCTAGAGAGAGATCACATTGTCCGCACATGTTTGTAATCATAGAATCTTCTCCCATATGAGTCTCTAATTATAAGGATTAAGCCAACGACTCCAATGGAATCTCTGATCTCCGAACGAGTGTTGGGTCTATGAAAAGTGACTAGAACATATGTCTATAAGTACTGAAACTAGGGAGGAATATTCATAGATCATAACTCTAATTATCATTGGAGCTTCGTGGTCATAGGCCTCTTATGCCTTTAGCTAAGCTCGCCAACGTCCACCAACTCCCTGTGGTCAGGGTGGACCACCTGGGGGTTGTCATTGTAGGACCTAAAATTGTCGTCCACCAACTGCTGCCTGACATGCTCCCCTTCCACACCCACTACGCTTTGGACCTCCTCGCTCGGACCTCAACCGCTACCTCAGTGGTCCCTCGACTGTTTGCTGATCATTGGTACAACAGGTCGGGCAGTCAGGAGCCATGTGGCTCTACCATCCACACATGAAGCACATTATACTTCCATGCTAACCCCCTCTGCCTCGTGAGATCATCACCACCAACCCTTTATTATGTGGTCACCCCCAGATTGAATAGCCTTTTTAGACCTCTGTTTCATCTTTATACTGCCTCATGCAGATGCCTCGACTAAATGTCATCTGGTGGTGGCTCTCACCATCAGTGACTGATCATCTTAGAATATCTCCACCAATAACGCTCACTCGACAACTCCAACTTGCATCTAAATATTGGTCAATATCACCGATGCTCTGATCTCATGTCGGAGATCATGCACAAATTTTTGGGTCCTGATGAAAGTGTATCATACCAAATTGGTGGAGTAGCGTGATATGACATTAAATGTCACAGAGTACTAGGCCACTGATAGGTTGACCTGCTAAAATTTCATCAGGTCATGGACACACACTGAGCGTAAAGTCGTATGTATGAACTCCGCCCTGAAGAGGGTCTCGAAGTCCCACCTGGTGAGTGTCACCTCCTCATGCAACTGGACTGTGAGACTCAACCATCTCCCAATTGTGTCCTTGAAAAGGCTGGAAACTAGGATGCATATCTTCTCTTCTGGTGTCTCCACTAACAGAAAAAATCATGCTATAACATCCATCCAGTCCTCAAATGCCTAGGGATTTTCCTCACCTTGAATCATCAGAGGCTTCTATCTTGGGAACTCTTAAAACCTGCTCAGTCGGTGTGCATGGTTTTCTAGTAGGGCTGGTGGCCACTACTTCCCTCTGAGTGGTGGTGTTGTGGGTACACCACATAAAGGTTCCAACATAGTATGAGGTCCCTACACCAATATCTCATCACTCGGTAGGCCATCATCATGAACTCTCTCATTAATACTGGATGGATGTCTACATGGTGGCATCATAAAAGAAAAAGGTGACCTATAGTCAAAAATGAATACCTGGTAAACTTACTCAAACGAGATCAATAGTACGCAATTTCCAAAACATAGGCAATGATTGTTTTTGTGCACCGAGGTCATTTATAAAATCATTAAGAGAATAACATGACACCATATTCATAATTTGAAACACATTAGGATTCACCAAGGTCTTTTATTCTCATCTTATATTTAAATACTTCAAAACAGTTTGTAAAGAAAATTTAATTTATCTTATGCATATCCCCCGGGAGTATCGTAACCAAGAGTGAATCAAGGCCTGTTGTCCTGCATCAGTTCCAGTTCGAGTCTATCTCAATGTGGTGTTTTGGGTTTCACCACTTGGTACATCATTGACAGAGTCTCCTCTACCATCTCGTATCCAGACAGGGATGTATTGTTTGGAAAACTCAAAAAATATATACAATACAAATATTCTAGGAAGTTATTTTATACTAATCCTCAATTTCTATCTTAAGGCTATGTGCTCTAATCAGAGATTATCTAAATCTAGTTTCCATGGTTTGTGATAAACTTCCTCTGATACCAACTGTAACGCCCCGACCAGAGAATCCAAGAGTCGGCACATTATTACTTATCATTTTTATGATTATAAATGATCATGTCACAAATGACCGATTAGTTTAGTAGCCTTGGAAGTACTAGATACATTCATAAGGTTTACATTACATAATAAAATGGAAAACTACAACAACATGGTCTCCATAGACAACATTGGGATCCCATAGACTATCCATGGTGGTCAGTCATAATATAACACTTTGCATCCTAGAAAAAATAAAACATAGATAGGGGTGAGCTCAGATGCTCAGTAAGGATAACATTATAACGGAAATTTCATAAATAAGCATACAAATTTAACGCAATGTATAATAATAGAACAAAAGCCTTTTAAACTTGAACATCATTGTAATATGGAATAGTTAAAATCCAATAATGTCATTTACTTATTCACATTGATATTCGATGTAACATCCGGGGTAAATAAAGAATAATACATTATCATATTTATTAATATTTACGAATTAAATAATAATTTTACGTTAAATGGGTTTCTATGTTCGATAGCATACCCGATACGCAACAAAGAGTTTCTTTGAAATCTTATGTCACACACTAGTAATAAAATAATTTTATTTTAAATGGTAGTTAACACATCACCGTTATATTGGCGGGAATGAATAGAAATAACTAAAATATGATTATATATGTTTTTTAAATGTTTTTACATTTATCCAACAAATGATAAAGGCTTAAAATACGAAAAGAATTCAATTTTAGGCATATATACTCTATTTTTTTCACTAAAGGTCCACTTATCGCCTTTTGATGGCGATCCATCACTAAATATAGATTTGGTCACTCTTATACATTCTATTGGACCAAATAAAATTCTTCTTTAGAATCGGGAAATCAAAATTTACTTTGTGTAAATTTTTGGTATTTTTCCGATAAAGTTCATTTTTTTAATGAATAGTGATAAATGTTGTATTTTAATTCAAAACCTCTTTTTAATATAATTTATTTATATGATTATATTTTGTTTGAATTGGATTTAATGTGCAATTATAATTTATTTTCACAATTTAATCCAATGGTGGTCGTTGGAATTAATTTCACTTTGAAATCAGACATGAACTAGTGTCAATCTTTTGATACTTATTATTTCATAAAAACACGCTATTTGCTCTGACAGCGGGAATTAATTATTAAATTAATTAATGAAACTTATATGTTTTGAATTTTTTTAAAATAGGCTTCATTTTTGAATTCGGAATATCAAAAATAGCTTAGGGTGATGTTTTGGTATTTTTCTGAAAAACATCAATTTTTGATGAATAGTGAAACCACTATGTGGTACTTAAAAAACTGATTTTTTCGTTTAAATGAAACTTTACCACTTCTGTATTTTGAATTTCAAAAATCCTACATACATGGTTGTCATTAAGAAGTAAAATGTGGTTCAATGGGATTAAAATACTTTTTTGGTGAATAGTAACTTTTATGTTTATTAATCGCGATTAGAGTTAATTTGTGTAATTTAAGTTATGAATAATGTTTTAATAATATGAAATGGACTTGACATGTAAAGACGTAGAAATTTTAAGGAAATTTTTTTCTTAAATTCTTTGGGATTTTACAAGAACGCAGTTTTTAACGGCACATGATTTCGAGGCCCGGTGTGCCCAGAATCAATTTCTGAAGTTTTGTTAAGCTTAAATTAACGCACGTAAGCAGTTTTACTAAAAAAGTATAATAACTATTAAACGGTTACTCGGATCAGGAATCTGAGGGCATAGTTGTGCTCACGATGGCGGGTTTAACCTAGGTGCGACATAAGTTTAGTCGGTGCGGGCCTCCTGTGAGAAGTTCCAAAAATTGCTTAATAGTAAATAAAATAATTATATAAATTATTTTATATTTCAAATGCTTATAACTAACAAATGGTAGCTCAGATTAAAAATCTGAGACAACCGCTGAACTTGTGAGGGCATGGTTTATTTAGGATGAAACTAACTTCGGCCGACACGGGCCACCAGAAAAAGATAGTTTTTAACCGCGAATAAAATAATTAAATGATAATTATTTTATTTTAAAATTCTTATCTTTTAAACGGCAACTTGGATTGAAAATACAAGAGTACTGTTGGATTCTTTGGGGCGTGTTTCACTTAGGTAGAGCCTGACCTTGACCGGCGCGGGTCGAGGTTGACTGATAATAATTTTCAGAACTTTTTTCGGGTACGTTCAGTAAACGTACGTGTCAGTTTTTCTATCTTTTGAACCGTTACTCGGAATTGAAATCTGAGGAAACCGATGAAACCGCAGCACCGATAATTGCTTAGGAACACCTTTTCTGAAGGTACATGTTCTCGGGTGTTGGTATAAAAAAAAGTGGGGAATAAAAAAATAATTGTTTTATTTTTATTTCTTCACTAAGCGGATTAAGTGAAAATTAAGTTGTGCCTCAACTTAATTTCTCTTCTCTAGGTGTCAGATCCTAGGAGTGGGAGTTGGAGTAGGACTCACCGGTTGTTAACTTCCCATGAGAGTATTAAGGGTGATTTGGGGGCCCACACGAGCCCCCACCTTTTCAAATTCTCTAACCCCTCCAAACGTTAATTGAGTGACTCCTCACTTCCCATATTAATTCATGCCACCTAAACACTAATTAATATGAAAACTTAAGATCATTTAATTATGTATGTTAGGTTTTGAATTTTCGATTTTTGAAATGGATGGATTATGTAATAAAATAAGAGGTGTCTTATTTTATCTGGGTTTTAGCTTGTGGGGTTGATTTTTTTGGGAGAGTTCTAGTTTTTTAAGAGTTTCATCCTTCCACGAAGAACTCCATCCTCATCACTGAAGAAAGCAAAGAAGGCTGGTGCGAACCTCGGCTTCCTTTTTCTCAACGCTTGATGAAGCGATGCCGTCATCCCGCAGCAATGTCTACGGAACAACGGAGCTTTCCTTTTATTCATCAAGCAATCAACCTTTTTGAATCGAGGAAGGGGGATTAATTTGAGAATGGTATTATTCCCTTGGTTGTTCCTTATAAAAAAAAGAACCCGGATCAACTCATCATTAAGATGATCTGCACAAAATATGTTTGCAGGTTGGGAATTCTTGTTTGAGGGGAAAACTGTAGGGGTTTTTATATATGTTTGAATTTTTTTTATTGTTTCTTCATATCCTAAATTCCCAACGATGATGAACAAATGAACATGATAATCGTCCTACACATAAACCATTCTCCTTTTTCTTTTTATTCTTCACATGTTCATTGTGTGTTCTTCAATGTCCAAATTTTTATTGACGCTGGAAACACGGAGTTTTGTTGAGCGCAATATATGGATGTGAATCCCTCGACGCAAGGATAACAAATATGCGATCGTTTAATTTTTCGGGCTTGGAACGAAGCCACAATGGCTCACGGAAGGAGGCATCCAAATATTTATTGATGCTGGAAATTCAATGTTTCCCTGAGCGGGATATACATACGCGAATAACTCGACCCGAGGATCAAGGATATGCGTTCGTATCTTTTTTCTGAGTTAAAATGAAGTCGGAATGGAGTGCAGAAGGATCTGGAGGCGCAGCTAGCGGGTAGCCAAAGGTGGTGGCCATGCGTAAAGAAGAGGAGGTGCTAGTTTGGGTGGTGGTGCGTGGCTTTTGGGTGTGTTTATTTATGAATTAAATTAAATTAAAAATAATAATAATATAATAATGTTATTATTATTTTCATTGGGAAAACTGTATTTTGACGGTATCTTCTTTGTGCGACCTCGGTTTCATGAACCGTTAGTGGCAGTGCGACCCTGACTTCGAGACAGAATTTCTAAGTCAAATATTGGATGTCCTTTTCAGGTTTTTGGATCGGGTACCCGAAATGCTCGTACATAATAGATTTAATATTATTATTAAATCTTTGACCAGCCATAACTCATGCGTGCGACGTCCGATTGACTCGCAGTCAGTGGCGATGTGACTCTGTCTTTAAGACGGTCGATTCAAGTCTAATGTTGGAAATTAAATTATAGTTCGTGGCTCGGGCCCATGAAACACCGAATAATAATATTATTATTATTATTACATGATCTTGTATCAGACATATCCCTTTCATACGGTGTCGGAATGACGAACCTTCTATGACGTTGCAACCCTGGAAATAAGACGGTTGTTTTAAGACCAATTTTTGATATTTAAGTCGAGGTCGAGGAGCGGGCTCCACGGGGCCCGGTTCGCGCGTTTTGCGGTGAAATGAAACTTTTTCAGCGGCTATCCGTTTTGGACTAATGGGTAGTCCATCTCGTGTGTTTTTTCTTATGGATCGCAATGGTGTGACCAGTTTGATTAACTGGTGTCATTTGATGTACGACCGGGTTGGCTTGAACTCGAAACCAATCGGGCCCTCGGAGCGGAAACGCTTATAACATATGGATCGGGAATCCGATTGATGTGTCGTCAACTTTGTTGGATTCCTCTTTATGAGACGGAAATTTTGGCATACATCACCTAAGGTTTGGACGCAGTTGGAGTATGGTCGGGTTGGATTGTACCCAAAATCCAAACGGGGCCTTGGAACAGAAAAGCCGATAACTTTCAAACCAGACGTCTGTTTGATGAACCTTCAATGACATTGGAAATCACGTTACGAAACGGTCCCATTAAGTATACCCTATGAGTGTTCGGCGTACAGTTGAGATACGTCCGGGTTGGTTCGCACACGAAACCAACCGGGCCCCTGCGACGAAAAGGCTAATAACTCACAGACCGGGTGTCCGATTGACGCGCCGTCTATTGCGTTGAGTCCCCTATGACGAGGCGGTCATTTGAGATACTTCTTCATGGGACTTTGAGATACTTCTTTGTGGGACTTTGAGATACTTGGAGTATCGACCTGTAGCTCGTGGAGTGGACCCTCCTGGAGACGAGCGTACGGAGTACGGAGACCGCGTAGCCGGCTGAGACCTGACAACTGCTTGACCGACTCGACTTGGAGTGAGTCGACTAGACCAGTGGACTAAGCACTACTTTGTTTGGGAGGAGACCCATGGTGGACAGAGAACTACTGTGTGACAGTGTAAACTCGCGGTACTCGTCCGGAGAGTACCTTTGCAGGCTATTAGGGGGTGTGCACTACTGTGTTTGGGTGGCATACCCCGGCGAGAAGCACTACTGTGCTTGGGTGGCTGACCCACGGTACTCGACAGGAGGAGTACCTCAGTAGTCTTAGGTTAGTGAGCAGTGCCTCGGGGTCCTGACAGGGACCACTATACACTCTAGAGACGGGGCTCTTCAGCAGTTACAGTTTCGATAATTAAAATCATGGTTTGAGCTGAGTCTATGACCTTTGTGTTTACCTCATGATTGAGATAGGTCACTTGATAACTTAGGTATATGTATGGGCATATACCTGGGTAGTGGTTATCTATTGATTTCATAATCTTTGTGTTTCCTCATGATTGAGATGGGTTACTTGATAAATTGGGTATATGTATGCGCATATACCTAGGTAGAAGTTATCTGTTGAGATCTTCTTTGTGGTTATCCTTGTTGTATTTAGTGAGAAATTTAGGGTCTCGGGGTCCCTACTGAGTATTGTTATAATCACCCCTACACGGGATATGCCCGCACCTCGTTGTGTTGGTTGCAGATGACGGGCAGCGCAGACAGAGGCTGAGTGTTCGAGGACTGGATGGTACTCGGAGGTGGACCTCACGACGAGACAATATCTGGTGGTGGAATTCATGAGGAGAGGACACTCAGAAGAGGTTGATGGGCGAGAGAATTGTGGGGGCTATCTGTACCTACCCTTTAGGTAGGATCTGTAGTGGACGATCCAGGAGCTGTGCTATCTGTACCTACCCTTCAGGTAGGATCCTTGGTGGACGACCCAGGAGTTGTTTGTCACCTTCCAGTTTTTTATCTTTTTCCTTGAACTGTACAGTTGGGATTGTATTTCCAGCCCCATGACTTTCAGAACTTCTTATTTCAGTTTTAATTAGTGTTTTACATCCACTTGTACTCTGTGGTGTTTTTTTACTTTTATAAAGGCAATGCCTTCCCTGTTATCGGGATTTACGCCTTTGGTGCTAGTCGCCAGCCCCTGGCCTGTGGATGGCGGGCTTGGGGTAGTCACGAAACGGGCCCCGAGGACGGTTCGTGACATGAAACATGTCCTACCCTTATTGGATGTGTCATGGCCGACCAAGAAAATCCATGGGTCAACTTGGGGACCCCATGGAGCCACTTTGGTTGGAAAATGACATTAATAACATTTTATTTAATGTTAAAAGAAAAATGTCACAAACATGAGATGTTTTACTAAATCAATTTTTAAATAGAGTTATACATGTCATAATTTTGACTATAAATATTCATTAGAAAGCTAAAAATATTTCCTACTTCATTATATTTTTTATAGTTTTTAGAAATTAAATAAATTAAATTATTTATAACACCATGATGATGCAGCGATTACCTCATTATTTAACGATTTAAATAAAATGAAAAGATAATGTAAAATATAAGACAGACACATGTAAAAAACATATTGGATGGGTGTATTTAGAACCCTTATCACACTATCCTCTAAATATATAATTGTGGGACCCTTTTTATCCGAATATCATTTTATAATAAAGTATCTTTTCTTAAGTTTCCAAGAGTGCCCCTCCTCTCCTCTTATAAAAGGCCCCCACCTCTACCTCCTTACCCACACATCCCAAGCCGTTGGTTCGGACAAGATCTTTCCATTTTATCTCTCTACATTCCTATCTTACACCTTGAAGCCTCACTTTGGGCAGAAGTACTCCCAAGGAAGCCTTTGAGCTCAAAATAATAGGAGTTACCCGTTTTTAAAGGCAATGTTTTCTCTTGTGTTCTTATGTTTTATTTTGCTTCTCCAACCCCCTAAACTCTATTTATTCATTTATATTGTAACAACACCAGTATCCTAAATATACTAGGATGTTGTTATAAGAATGATTCGAGCTAAACATACACACACCTTCATCTAAAGGTTAAAGAACATACTGTTTCTGTGGATGTTGAATTTCTACCTCACGAAACGATGATTGTTCAACACTCATATAACACCTTCAAAGGTGGCCATTAAGATGAAACTATATTTATATATGATATATAATATGTTGTTGTTTTACTTAAGATTTTTTATTTTTCATTTGTGGCATACCTTTATGGTTACCATTGTGGGTAAACACGATAATTTCATTTTAAGAAGTGCGGACTACCGCCCCCTCAAAGTGATTTGATTCGTTAATGCCATACGTGGGATGTATAAAGGATGGATTTTATGATATTATATAAGATAATATACTGGAACTATAATATACCTTTTTATCATTATGATTTCACTACATTAAGGTATGATATAGAATTGAAAGTAGCGTTCATGCATACATACGACTTACGGTCTCCATAAACAGTGCAATTCATTTCTTACACCCAAATGTAATGTACTACTATAAGTACATATATATAATGGATATATATGATGTATGCTAAATATAAATGATGAATATAATTCTGGAATTAAAATATACATACCTCCCATTTAGTTTTAATTCCATTAATATGACATAGAAATGAAAGTAGCGTTCATGCGTACGTACGGCTTACCGTCTCCATCAACGGTGCATTTGATTTATTACCTCTAAATTATTATGTAATATTATAAATACATATATATGATGGATATATATGATATATATGATATCCAAATCATGATTATCATTCTGGATATAATGAACCTTTGACCACACGAACAACATGTAATTGTAAGAAGTCCACTTTCGACTGAAGAACCAAGTATTGACAAAACAAACATTATAAAGGTAAATGATTATATAATGTTTAAAACATGGTAATAAGTGATATAAAGGTAATAATTAACTTGTAAAATGTTCTTAAGAATGTATAAATTAACTCAAGTTTATTATTCAGGACGTTAAAGAACGATCGAGTCAAGTCGGACCTGAGGTAAGGTACTTCGTCTCAATCTCCTTTCATTGAGGCATATTTCATTTTATACACAACATTATTTTATACGGTGTATAACTCCCTTTCACTTTTACTACAAAGCGTTTTATTAAACGACAAAAAGGAATTTTTCTTTTAACGTACGTGGTGACAACAACCTTTTCCCCCGCCGTGAGTATTATTTGGTCTTTGGCTTCCTCAACAAGCCGTAATGTTTTTAAAATGAAATAAATACCATATAATCTTTTATGTATTTTGGTATTAAAAATTTGTTTTTATTATGGATTTGTTATGTCAAAATATTTAAGTGAAATATTGTGATCAAAGTGTGGAAATGTTTTCTTTCCATTATATTTTTTATGTCTTATGATTTTATAATGGTACTTGGACATTTGACGGGTGGTTACGTGATAAACCATATGAAGGGTGGTGCCGTGAATACTAGGATGGGTGGTTACATTATAACCTCCAATGCATTGGTTATGGACGTCGGCCGTATGGCTATTCCATTAAGTGATATGTGTGGAAGTCGACTGTATGGTTATTCCTTTTAAATATGTTTATGTCCCAAGTTACCTTTATATGTTATGTGATCTTTATATGGGTTTTATGGTAATCTTTTAGTTACAAAAGGGTAAGTAATGAACTTTTATTCAGTGAAGAGTTTTTAATACTTCATAAATTTGAAAAGTATTACTTTGATAAAGTATACATGGTTTACTTGTTGTTTTGAAAAAATAACAGTATTCATTCATTGTGTATCCCTTACTGAGATTTTTATGCTCACCCCATGTTTTTTTAAATGTTTTTCACAGTAATTAATGTGGAATAGGGTCAAGGATGTGATCAAGGGAAATTCAGGCTTTCTAAAACATAGAACTAGACATGTTTCTTTTTAAGAGTTTTTATTTTATAGAAATTTAGTAGAAGTGACTACTTTGTAATAATTTGAGATGTAATAGTTATGTCCTAATTATCTACAACTCTAAACCTGAAAAGATCCTCAATGTGAATTATTCATTTATTTCTATATTAAGTATGGTTTATGGCAGGGGCCTTATAGTTGGTAACATAGGTCAGTTTAGAATACATTAGGAGCTAGAATTATATTAAATGATTATCCAAAAATCGTTTTTTGAAATGATATAGCATTTGAAGATTACCATGTTTCTTTATCTGAGAGATGTTTATTATGAGTGGTCTTTCATAGAGGAAATAGAACAACTTTTCTAGGAAGGCATACAGAGGGAAATGACCATTAAAATCAGTATCTTGAGATCGTCAGAATCACAACTAAATAGTTTGCTACAGTGATGGCTAAGTTGAATCAGGTGAAAATTGTTGGTTGTTTTTATTGATGATATTGTGGTTTTTTCTAAAAGTAAAGAGGAGCATGAAAGAATTTTAAGGGTTATTTTGAAAACCTTATAACAAAAGAAATTGTATGGAACATTCATCAAGTGTGAGTTTTGGTTGTAACAAATTTCATTCCTTGGTCAGATTGTTTCTAAAGATGGGATAACTATTGATCCTGCAAAAAAAAATGGTTGTTGAAGATTGGCCAAGACCCAAAAATGTAACTGAGATCCACAGTTATCTTTGTTTTTCAGGTTACTATAGAAGGTTTTTGAAAAAATTTCACGGTTATCTAGTCCAATGACTAAGCTAACTCGGAAGGGTGTTGAGTTTATCTGGACAAAAGAATGTCATGATAGTTTTCAGGAATTGAAAAGAATATTGGTGAATGCTCCAGTTTTGGCACTACCTTCCAGGAATGGTTAGTTTGTTATCTACAGTGATGCTTCATTGAAAGGACATGGTTTTTTCCTAATACAGAATGATTAGGTAATTTCTTATGCTTCACGACAGTTTAAAACTCATGAGGTAAAATACCCTACACATGATTTGGAATTAGCTGTTGTAGTTTTCATTTTAAAAATTTGGAGGCATCATTTGTATGAAGTAAAGGGTGAAATATATACCGATCACAAAAGATTAAAGTATATATTCAGTAAGAAAGAATTGAACATGAGATAGAGGAGATGGCTAGAATTAATCAAGGATTATGATTGTACAATTCATTACCATCCGAGAAAAGAAAATAATGTGGTTGATGCTTTCAGTCGAAAAAGTAATGCATCATTAACAATTTTGTGTTTGGAATATGATCCTTTAGTTAAGGATTTGATGAACATTGGCATAGAAGTTTTTGGTGCAGGTTGTTCTTCTGTTTTGTTTCAGGTATCAGTGAAATATTCTCTATCAGAAAGAATCAAGCAAGCACAAAAGCAAGACAGTGAGTTGCAAAAAAAGGTAGAGCTGGTTCAGAAGGGTAAGATTCCTGAATTCAACATTGAAAAGGATTGTGTTTTGAGATTTGGGAATAGATTGTGTGTGCCTTGTGATTCACAATTGAAGAGATAGTTTTTATGTGAATCTCATAGATCTCCGTTTTCAGTTCATCCTAGCAGTACTAAGATATACAGAAACTTGTGTGAGTATTACTGGTGGGATGGAATGAAAATAGATATTGCTGATTTTACTATGAAGTGTTTGACTTGTTAGTAGGTAAAAGCAGAGAGGCAGTTACCGAAAGGGACGTATCAGCCTTTTCTGGTGCCAGTGTGGAAATGGGAAAATGTATCTATGGACTTTGTTGTGGGATTATCGAGGAAATATCTAGGTAATAATGCAACATGGGTTATTGTTGATCACTTGACTAAATCTACTCATTTACTTCCTATTCGAGATACATTCTCTCTAGATCAACATTCTTGATTGTATCTTAAAGAGATAGTAAGGTTGCATGGATTTCCCTTCTCCATTTTATCTGATCATGATCCCAGGTTTACTTATAACTTTTGGGATGGACTTCAGAATTCATTGGTTATAGGATTAAATTTTAGTATATATTTTCATCCGCAATCAGATGGGCAGTCAGAACGAACAATTCAGACATTAGAGGATATGTTTCGTGCTTGTTCGATGGATTATCAGGGATTTCGGGAACAACATCTTTCATTGGTTGAGTTTTCTAATAATAATAGTTTTCATTCTAGTATACAGATGGAACCATTGAGGCATTATATGGGATGCGGTGTCGAACTCCAGCTTTATGGGATGAAGTGGGTGAAAGGAAGTTGATGGGACCAGAATTGGTAGAAGAGTTGGCAGAAAAAGTTCAGATGATACAGAAACACATCAGAACAGCTCAGAGAAGGCAGAAGAGTTGTGCGGACAACAAGAGGAAGGATCACTCTTTTGAGGTAGGTGTTCATGTTTTTATCAAAGTCTCACCATGTAAAAGTGTGATGTGATTTGGTAAGAAGGGAAAGCTGAGTCCAAGGTTCATTAGACCATATGAAATTATGGAGAGAGTTGGCTTAGTTGCATACAGAGTGGCTTTACCTCCGAGTTTATCTCAGGTACACAATGTTTTTCATGTTTTAAGGTTAAGGATGTACATGCTAGATCCATCTCATGTTTTGATTCCAGAGGTAGTTCAGCTGGAAGAGAACCTATCTTATGAGGAACAACTGGTCCAGATTCTTGACCACAGGGAGAAAGTGTTACAGAATAAGGTGATTCATCAGGTAATGTTTTTTTTGGAAAAACCACATGTTTTAAGAGGTAAAATGGGAATCTGAAAATGTTATGAGGGATAAATACCCCCACTTATTTTGATATGTTAATAAAATTACGAAGACGTAATTCCCAAATGGGGGGAACAATGTAACATCCCAGGTAAATAAAGAATAATACATTCTCATATTTATTAATATTTATGAATTAAATATTAATTTTACATTAAAGGGGTTTCTATGTTCGATAGCGTACCCAATATGAAACAAATAGTTTCTTTGAAATCATATGTTGCACACTAGTAATAAAATAATATTATTTTAAATTGTAGTTAACACGTAGCCGTTATATTGGTGGTAATGAATAGAAATAATTTAATATGATTATATATTTTTTTTAAATGTTTTTACATTTATCCAATAAATGATAAAGGCTTAAAATACGAAAAGAATTCAATTTTAGGCATATATACTTTAATTTTTACAAAAGGTCCACTTGTCGCCTTTTGATGGAGAACCATAATTAAATATAGTTTTGGTCACTCTTATAAATTCTATTAGACCAAATAAAATTCTTCTTTAGAATCGGGAAATCAAAATTTGTGTTCTGTAAATTTTTGGTATTTTTCTGATAAAGTTCATTTTTTTAATGAATAATGAAAAATGTTGTATTTTAATTCAAAACCTCTTTTTAATCTAATTTAATTATATGATTATATTATAGTTTGAATTGGTTTTAAATTGAAATAAGAATATATTTTTTTCATTTAATCTAATGGTGGTCATTGAAATTAATTTCACTTTGAAATCAGACTTAAACTAGTGTCAATCATTTGATACTTATTCTTTCATAAAAACACGCTATTTGCTCTGACAGCGGGAATTAATTATTAAATAAATTAATGAAACTTATATGTTTTGAATTTTTTAAAATAGACTTCATTTTTGAATTCTAAATATCAATTATAGCTTAGGGTGAAGTTTTGTTATTTTTCTGAAAAACATCAATTTTTGATGAATAGTGAAACCACTAAGTGGTACTTAAAAACTGATTTTTCGTTTAAATGAAACTTTACCACTTCTATTTTTTGAATTTAAAAAATATGACATACATGGATTTCATTGAGATGTAAAATGTGGTTCAATGGGATTAAACTAATTTTTTGGTGAATAGTAATTTTTATGTTTATTAATCTTGATTAGAGGTAATTAGTGTAATTTAAGTTACGAATAAGGTTTTAATAATATGAAATGGACTTGAAACATACCTACCCTTATGTTATGTGTCATAGCTGACAAATACAATCCATGGGTCAACTTGGTGACCCCCTGGAGCCAATTTGGAAGGAATATTTCATTAATATCTTTTTATTTAATGTAAAAATGAAAATGTCACAAACGTGAGATGTTTTACTAAAACAATTTTTAAATAAGCTTATACAAGTAATAATTTTGACTATAAATATTTATTAGAAAGATAAAAAGATTTCCTACATCATTATAGTTTTTTTATAATTTTTAGACATTAAATAAATTAAATTATTTATGACACCATGATGATGCAGCAATTACCTCATTATATAACGATTTAAATAAAATGAAAAGATAATGTAAAATATAAGACCTAAACATGTCAAAAACAAATTTTATGGGAGTATTTCTAACCCTTATCACATTATCCTCTAAATATATAATTGTGGGACCCTTTTTATCCGAAAATATGTTTATAATAAAGTATCGTTTCTTATGTTTCCAAGAGTGCCCCTCCTCTCCTAATATAAATGGCCACCACCTCTACATCCTTACCCACACCTCTCAAGCCGTTGGTTAGGCCAAGCTCTGTCCATTTTATCTCTACACATTACTCTATAACTCCTTGAAGCCTCACATTGGGAAGAAGTCTTCCCAAGGAAGCCTTTGAGCTCAAAACAAAAGGAGTTACCCGTTTTTAAAGGTAGTGTTTTCTCTTGTGTTCTTATGTTTTATTTTGCTTATCCAACCCCCTAAACTCTTTTTATTAATTTATTTTGTAACAAAACTATTATCATAAATATAATAGGATGTTGTTATAAGAATTATTCATGATACACTTACACACCCTTTCATCTAATTGTTAAAGAACATATTGTTTCTGTGGATGGTGAATTTCTGCCTCACGAAACGATGATTGTTCAACACTCATATAACACCTTCAAAGGTGGCCATTAAGATGAAACACTATTTATATATTATATATAATATGTTTTTGTTTTACATAAGCTTATGTATTTTTCATTTATGTCATACCTTTATGGTTTCCATTGTGGGTAAACACGATAATTTCATTTTTGGAAGTGCGGACTACTGCCCCCTCAAAGTGATTTGATTCGTTAATGCCATACGTGGGATGTATAAAGGATGGATTTAATGATATTATATATGATAATTTACTGGAATTATTATATACCTTTTTATCATTATGATTTCACTCCATTAAAGAATGAGATAGAAATGAAAGTAGCGTTCATGCGTACGTACAGCTAACCGTCTCCATGAACGGTACATTTCATTTCCTACACCCAAATGTAATGTACTATTATTACTACATATATATAATGGATATATATGATGTATGTAAAATATAAATTATAAATATAATTCTGGAATTAAAATATACATACCTCTCATTTAGTTTTAATTCCATTAATATGACATAGAAATTAAAGTAGCATTCATGCGTACATACGACATCCCATCTCCATGAACAGTGCATTTCATTTCTTACCTATAAATTATTATGTAATATTATAAATACATGTATATTCTGGATATATATGATATATATGATATCCAAATCATGAATATAATTCTGGATATAATGGACCTTTGACGACATGAACAACATGTAATTGTAAGAAGTCCACATTCGACTGAATAACCAAGTATCGACAAAACAAACATTATTAACTTAAATGATTACATAATGTTTATAACATGGTAATAAGTGATATAAAAGTAATTATGTACATGAAAAGGTTCTTAAAAAATTAGAAATTAACTCAAGTTTATTATTCAGGACGTTAAAGAATGATCGATTCATGTCGGACCCGAGGTAAGGGACATCGTCTCAATCTCCTTTCATTGAGGCATATTTCGTTTCATACACAACATTCTTTTATACGGTGTATAAACCCCTTTTACTTTTACTACGAAGTGTTTTACTAAACGACAAAAAAGGAATGTTTCTTGTAACGTACGTGGTGACAACGATCTTTTCCTCCGCACTGAGTATTATTTGGACTTTGGCTTCTTCAACAAGTCGTAATGTTTTTAAAATGAAAAAAATACCATATACTCTTTTATGTATTTTGGTATTGAAAATGGTTTTTATTATGGATTTGTTATGTTAATATATTTAAGTGATATATTGTGATCATAGTGTGGAAATATTTTCTTTCCATTACATTTTTTTTTATGTCTTATGATTTTATAATGGTATTTGGACATTTGGCGTGTGGTTACATGATAAACCATATGAAAGGTGGTGTCGTGAATACCAGGACGGGTGGTTACGTTATAAACTCCAATGCATTGGGTATGGAAGTCGGCCGTATGACTATTCCATTAAGTGATATGTGTGGAAGTCGACCGTATGGTTATTCCATTTAAGTATGTTTGTGTCCCAAGTTACCTTTATATGTTATGTGATCTTTATGTGGGTTTTATGGTAATATTTTGGTTACAAAAGGGTAAGTAATGAACTTTTATTAAGTGAATAGTTTTTAATACTTCATAAAGTTGAAATGTATTAATTTGATAAAGTATACATGGTTTAATTATTGTTTTGAAAAACTAACAGTTTTCATTCATTGTGTATCCCTTACTGAGCTTTTTATGCTCACCCCATGTTTTTTAAATGTTTTTTCACAGGACATAATGTGGAATAGGGTCAAGGATGGGATGAAGGGAAATTCATGCTATCTAAAACATGGAACTAGACATGTTTCTTTTTTAGAGTCTTTATTTTATGGAAATTTAGTATAAGTGACTACTTTGTAATCATTTGAGAGGTAATAGTTATGTCCTATTTCTCTAAAACTCTAAACCTGAAAATATCCTCAATGTGAATTATTCATTTAATTCTATATTAATCATGGTGTAAGGCCAGGGCCTTATAGTTGGTATCAGAGGTCGGTTTAGATTACTTTAGGAGTTAGAATTCTATTAAATGATTTTCCAAAAATATTTTTTTGAAATGATATAGAATTTGAATATTACCATGATTATTTATCTAAGAAATGTTTGTTATTAATGGGTTTTCCTAAAAGAAAAAGAAAAGCTTTTCGGGGAAGGCATACAAAGGGAAATGACCATTCAAATCAGTATCCTGAGATGGTCAGAATTAGAACTAAACAGTTTTCTGCAGGGATGGATCAGTTGAATCAGGTGAAAAATGTTGGCTGTTTTTATTGATGATATTATGGTTTTTTCTAAAAGTAAAGAGGAGCATGAAATAAATTTAAGGGTTATTTTGAAAACCTTAAAAGAAAATATATTTTATGGAAAATTCATCAAGTGTGAGTTTTGGTTGCAACAAATTTCATTCCTTGGTCACATTGTTTCTAAAGATGGGATAACTGTTGATCCTGCAAAAACAAGGGTTGTTGAAGAATGTCCAAGACCCAAAAATGTAATCAAGATCCATAGTTATCTTTGTTTTTTAGGTTACTACATAAGGTTTTTGAAAATTATCACAGTTATCTAGTCCAATGACTAAGATAACTCGGAAGGGTGTTGAGTTTATCTGGAGACAAGAATTTCATGATTGTTTTCCAGAAATGAAAAGAAGATTGGTGAATGCTCCAGTTTTGGTACTACCTTCCAAGAATGGTGATTTTGTTATCTACAGTGCTGCTTCATTGAAACAACTTGGTTGTGTCCTAATGCAGAATGATTAGGTAATTGCTTATGCTTCACGACAGTTGAAAACTCATGAGGTAAATTACCCTACACATGATTTGGAATTAGCTGCTGTAGTTTTCGCTTTAAAAATTTTGAGGAAACATTTGTATGGAGTAAAGTGTGAAATATATACTGATCAGAAAAGATTAAAGTATATATTCACTAAGAAATAATTGAACATGAGACAGAAGAGATGGCTAGAATTTAACAAGGATTATGATTTTACAATTCATTACCATCCGGGAATAGCAAATAAAGTGGCCGATGCTTTGAGTCGAAAATGTAATGTTTCATTAACAATGTTGCGTTTGGAATGTGATCCATTGGTTAAGGATTTGACGAACATTGGCATAGAATTTTTTGGTGCAAGATGTTCTTCTGTTTTGTTTCTAGTATCAGTGAAATCTTCTCTATCAGACAGAATCAAGCAAGCACATAAGCAAGACAATGACTTGCAGAAAATGGTATAGCTGGTTTAGAAGGGTAAGTTGCCTGAATTCAACATTGATAATGATTGTGTTTTGAGATTTGGGAAGATATTGTGTGTGCCTTGTGATTCACAGTTAAAGAGATAGATGTTATGTGAAGCTCATAGTTCTCTATTTTCAGTTCATCCTGACAGTACTAAGATGTATAGAGATCTTGCAGAAGTATTACTGGTGGGATGGAATGAAAAGAGATATTGCTGATTTTACTATGAAGTGTTTGACTTGTCAGTAGGTAAAATCAGAACGACAGTTACCGAAAGGGATGCTTCACCCTATACCGGTGCCAGAGTGGAAATGGGAAAATGTATCCATGGACTTTGTTGTTGTATTACCAAGGACATCTCGAGGTAATAATTCAATTTGGGTTATTATTGATCACTTGACTAAATCTACTCATTTCTTTCCTATTCTAGATACATTCTCTCTAGATCAACTTTCTCGATTGTATCTCAAAGAGATAGTTCGGTTGCATGGAGTTCCCCTCTCCATTGTATCTGATCGTGATCCCAGGTTTTCTTCTAACTTTTGTAATGACCTTCAGAAGTCATTGGGTACAGAATTAAATTTTAGTACAACTTTTCATTCGCAATCAAATGGGCAGTCAGAACGAACAATTCAGACATTATAGGATATGAAACAAGCTTGTTCAATGGATTATAAGGGATGTTGGGACCAACATCTTTCTTTGGTTGAGTTTTCTCATAATTAAACTTTTCATTCTATTATACAGATGGAACCATTAGAGGCATTATATGGGAAGCAGTGTCGAACTCTAGCTTTCTGGGATGAAGTGGGTGAAAGGAAGCTGATGGGACCAGAATTGGTAGAAGAGTTGGTAGAAAAAGTTCAGATGATACAGAAACACACGAGAACAGCTCAGAGCAGGCAGAAGAGTTATGCGGACAACAGGAGGAAGGATCTCTCTTTTGAGGTAGGTGATCATGTTTTTCTCAAAGTCTCACCATGGAAAAGTGTGATGCGATTTGGTAAGAAAGGAAAGCTGAGTCCAAGTTTCATTGGACCATATGAAATTATGGAGAGAGTTCGATCATTTTCTTACCGAGTGGCTTTACCTCTGAGTTTATCTTAGGTACACAATGTTTTTCATGTTTCAATGTTACGAAAGTAAATGCTAAGTCCATCTCATGTTTTGATTTCAGAGTTAGTTCAGCAGGAATAGAACCTATCTTATGAGGATGAACTGGTCCAGATTCTTGACCACATGGAGAAAGTGTTACAGAATAAGGTGATTCATCAGGAAAAGGTCTTTTGGAAAAACCACATGATTGAACAGGAAACATGGGAATCTGAAAATTCTATGAGGGATAAATATCCCCACTTATTATGATAAGTTAATAAAATTGCGAAGACGCAATTCCCAATAGGGGGAAGGGTATAACATCCCGGGTAAATAAAGAATAATACATTCTCTTATTTATTAATATTTTCAAATTAAATATTAATTTTACTTTAAAGGGGTTTCTATTTTCTATAGCGTACCCAATACGCAATAAAGAGTTTCTTTGACATCTTACGTTGCACACAAGTAATAAAATAATATTATTTTAAATGTATTTAACACATAGCCATTATATTGGTGGGAATGAATCTAAATAACTAAAATATGATTATATATGTTTTTTAAATGTTTTTACATTTATCCAATAAATGATAATGGCTTAAAAAACGAAAAGAATTCAATTTTAGGCATATATACTCTAATTTTTACAAAAGGTCCACTTATCACCTTTTGATGGATAACCGTCATTAAATATAGTTTTGTTCACTCCTATACATTCTATTAGACCAAATAAAATTCTTCTTTAGAATCGGGACATCAAAATTTACGTGGTGTATATTTTTGGTATTTTTCCGATAAAGTTCATTTTTTAATGAATAGTGAAAAATGTTGTATTTTAATTGAAAACCTCTTTTTAATATAATTTATTTATATGATAATATTATTGTTTGAATTGGTTTTAAAGTGCAATTAGAATATATTTTTACCATTTAGTCCAATGGTGGTCGTTGAAATTAATTTGACTTTGAAATCGGACATAAACTAGTGTCAATCTTTTGATACATATTGTTTCATAAAAACACGCTATTTTCTCTGACAACGGGAATTAATTATTAAATTAATTAATGCAACTTATATGTTTTTAATTTTGTAAAATAGACTTCATTTCTGAATTCGGAATATCATATATATCTTAGGGTGATGTTTTGGTAATTTTCTGAAAAACATCAATTTTTGATGAATAGTGAAACCACTAAGTGGTACTTAAAAACTGATTTTTCGTTTAAATGAAACATTACCACTTCTATGTTTTGAATTTCAAAAATCTTACATACATGGTTTTAATTAAGAAGTAAAATGTGGTTCACTGGGATTAAAATTATTTTTTAGTGAATAGTATCTTTTATGTTTATTAATCGCGATTAGTGGTAATTAGTGTAGTTTAAGTTAAGAATAATGTTTTAATAGTATGAAATGGACTTTACACATGTCCTATCCTTATTGGATGTGTCATGTCTGACCAATAAAATCCATTTATCAACTTGGGGACCCCATGGATCCACTTTGGAAGGAAAATGACATGAATAACTTTTTATTTAATGTTAAAATAAAAATGTCACAAACATGAGATTTTTTACTAAAACAATTTTTAAATAGAGTTATACAAGTCATAATTTTTACTAAAAATATTCATTAGAAAGATAAAAATATTTCCTACATCATTATATTTTTTTTATAATTTTTAGACATTAAATAAATTAAATTATTTATTACACTGATGATGCAGCGATTACCTCATTATTTAACGGTTTAAATAAAATGAAATGATAATGTAAAATATAAGACCTACATAAGTCCAAAACCTATTGGATAGGTGGATATTGAACCCTTATCACATTATCCTATAAATATATAATTGTGGGACCCTTTTTATCAGAAAATCATTTTATAATAAAGTATATTTTCTTATTTTTCCAAGAGTGCCCCTCCTCTCCTCTTATAAAAGGCCCCCACCTCTACCTCCTTACCCACACCTCTCAAGCCTTTGGTTCGGCCAAGATCTATCCATTTTATCTCTCCACATTCCTCTCTTACTCCTTAAAGCCTCACTTTTGGGCAGAAGTCTTCCCAAGGAAGCCTTTTAGCTCAAAACATAAGGAGTTACCCGTTTTTAAAGGTAGTGTTTTCTCTTGTGTTCTTATGTTTTATTTTGCATCTCCAACCCCCTAAACTCTTTTTATTCATTTAGTTTGTAACAAAACAAGTATCCTAAATATACTAAGATGTTGTTATAATAATGATTCGAGCTACAATTACACACACCTTCATCTAATGGTTAAAGAACATACTGTTTCTGTGGATGGTGAATTTCAGTCTCATGAAACTATGATTGTTCAACACTCATATAACACTTTAAAAGGTAGACATTAAGATGAAAATATATTTATATATGATATATAATATGTTGGTGTTTTAATTAAGCTTCTGTATTTTTCATTTGTGGCATACCTTTATGGATTCCATTGTGGGTAAACACGATAATTTCATTTTAGAAAGTGCGGACTACCGCCCCCTCAAAGTGATTTGATTCGTTAATGCCATACATGGGATGTATAAAGGATGGATTTTATGAAATTATATATGATAATATAATGGAATTATAATATAAATTTTTATCATTATGATTTCACTCCATTAAAGTATGAGATAGAAATGAAAGTAGCGTTCATGCGTACGTACGGCTTAACGTCTCTATGAACGGTGCATTTCATTTCTTTCACCCAAATGTAATGTACTTTTATAAGTACATATATATAATTTATATATATGATTTATGTTACATCTAAATGTTGAATATAATTCTGGAATTAAAATATACATACCTCTGATTTAGTTTTAATTCCATTAATATGACATAGAAATGAATGTAGCGTTCATGCGTACGTACTGCCTACCATCTCCATGAACGGTGCATTTCATTTCTTACCAATAAATTATAATGTAATATTATAAATACATGTATATTCTGGATATATATGATATATATGATATCCAAATCATGACTATCATTCTGGATATAATGAAACATTGACCACACGAACAACATGTAATTGTATGAAGTCCACTTTCGACTGAAGAACCAAGTATCGACAAAACAAACATTATTAACATAAATGATTAAATAATGTTTAAAACATGATAATAAGTGATATAAAAGTAATAATGAACGTGAAAAAGGTTATTAATCAATTATAAATTAACTCAAGTTTATTATTCAGGACGTTAAAGAATGATCGAGTCAAGTCGGACCCGAGGTAAGGGACTTTGTCTCAATCTCCTTTCATTGAAGAATATTTCGTTTTATACACAATATTCTTTTATACGATGTATAAAACCTTTTGACTTTTACTACGATGCATTTTACTAAACGAAAACAAGTAATGTTTCTTTTAACGTACGCGGTGACAACGACCTTTTCCGCCACCGCGAGTATTATTTGGTCTTTGGCTTCCTCAACAAGCCGTAATGTTTTTAAAATGAAATAAATACCATATACTCTTTTATGTATTTTGGTATTGAAAATGGTTTTAATAATGTATTTGTTTTGTTAATATACTTAAATGATATATTGTGATCAAAGTGTGGAAATTTTTTCTTTCTATTATATTTTTTTATGTCTTATGATTTTATAATGGTACTTGGACATTTGACGAGTGGTTATGTGATAAACCATATGAAGGGTGGTGCCGTGAATACCAGGATGGGTGGTTACGTTATAACCTCCAATGCATTGGGTATAGAAGTCATCCGTATGGAAATTCCATTAAGTCATATGTGTGGAAGTCGACTGTATGGTTATTTCATTTAAGTATGTTTATGTCCCAAGTTACCTTTATATGTTATGTGATCTTTATGTGGGTTTTATGGTGATATTTTGGTTACAAGAGGGTATGTAATGAACTTTTATTCAGTGAAGAGTATTTACTACTTCATAAAGGTGAAAAGAATTACTTTGATAAAGTATACATGTTTTACTTGTTGTTTTGAAAAACTAACAGTTTTCATTCATTGTATATCCCTTACTGAGCTTTTTATGCTCACCCCAATTTTTTTTTGAAATGTTTTTCACATGACTTAATGTGGAATAGGGTCAAGGATGGGATCAAGGGAAATTCATGCTATCTAAAACATGGAACTAGACATGTTTCTTTTTAAGAGTTTTTATTTTATGGAAATTTATTAGAAGTGACTACTTTGTAATCTTTTGAGATGTAATAGTTATGTCCTAATTCTATAAAACTCTAAACCAGAAAAGATCCTCAATGTGAATTATTCATTTAATTTTATATTAAATAAGGTTTTAGGCTAGGGCCTTATATTCTACTAGTCAAATAGTCACATGAAATATCAATAACCACTTTTATTATGATTTAATTCATAATGCCAGACTATCATAACCACATAGTCAAGGAATCGTTCCAATACTACAAATAAGATTTTGTCAGGGTCTCGTGCCAAGTCACTAGATTGTCTCATGAGACCTACTGATACATCGAGGAGTTATAGCAGGCTCCACCTGTCACCTAGTATGTCCAATGCATTCCACATATGAACAGGTTCAAACATAACATAAACATTCATATTAATACTAGCATACAAAATCTCAATACTTTATCCACAAACCATGAGTGGAATAAAAATATCACATCCACAGTCAAGCATAACTCTTTCGATACAATATTAGAGGTTGTATTGTATCATATTTACCACAATCGAGAATAATGATGTATATTGACAAAGATGAAAATAATCATCAAAACTATTAGAGAGAAATATCCCCCTTTTCCTTGAAAATAATCGTCAAAACTATTGACAAAGATGAAAATAATAAATTACAAAATTATGTGTGACAAATATAAATACACTCAATATGATTGGATATTCAGTGTAAATCAATCAGAGGACATTAAAAAATATTCTTGTAAAAACAACACCAATGAATTGGATATTTAACTCAACAAATAGAGATTGAGTTAAAATTTCTCTTATCATGTTCATATTGATGACATGAGAATTTATCAATGGAGTGATTATGTGTATCAAATGTATATACACATAAGAGGGAGTGGAAATTATGACATATGAAAATAAATAGTGATTCCACACATAATCTTGTAGTAAAATAATCACTAAAGTATGCATAAAGACGAATGAGTATAAATTTAAATTTCGAAATTCCCTTATCGATTTGGTATCTTATGAAACATAAACCCATGAAAGAAGGATCACAAAATGATGATGTATATATCCAAATATTAAGAAACCCCTTTGTACTTTTTCTATGGACAATGTTAGGTTTACCACCTATTTAATGGTGAAATAATTGTTTTTTAATTAAAAAATATTCAAATACATTAATATGATATCATATATTATCTTTTATCATTGATTTCTTAATAATATATTAGTATTATCATCGTTTCGGGTGTTAATGGATTCATTTTTGTTTATATTCTTTGTTAGGTTATCCATATTTTTTATGGATGGGATTTATCTTATTAATATACAGAATTATAATAAGTCTTTAAAATTATTTTTACTGATCAAATGAAAATTATTCTTGAATAGAGACGATGAGGAATGAATCTCATCGGGTTCATGGAGACGGTAGTCCGTACGTATGCACGACCAACAATATCACTATTTTGATATTAAAATAATATATAATTGGATAGTATATCATATATAATGAATAATTATCATGTAATATATATTATTTAAATGAATTACACATCATTATTATACTCATCCAAATAATAATGTTTTGAATAACAATTACACCACGATGTGGAGACGGTAAGTCATACATACACATGTATGGTGACATGTCATTAAAAGGATGGATAGAATACTGAATATGGTTGTACCATATTTTTAATAACAGCACAGTATATAGAAGATACTTGAGATGTTATTTTTGAATATAAATAACCATTAAAGAAGAAGTGGAAGATGAAAGGAACATGAAAGAGGGTGGTGAAAACATTACCTCTTCTTCGGGTTCTTCCTTTTGATTTGTTCAAAATGGCTCCATAGGTTGGCTTTCTATTCAAACTATGTCCACTAGGTTAAATTGAGGGATGTTGAGCGATTATTTTGGTAGGGTTTGGCTGCGCCAAAAGGCTTTGATGGTGTGAATTAGAGGGAAGGAGGAGTACTCTTCTATAAGATGTGTGATGGGACCCTTAAGAAAATCGAGAAATATT
This sequence comes from Viscum album, assembly GCA_963277665.1. Taxonomy (NCBI): domain Eukaryota; kingdom Viridiplantae; phylum Streptophyta; class Magnoliopsida; order Santalales; family Viscaceae; genus Viscum; species Viscum album. The sequence continues at coordinate 1,669,424,640 of OY728137.1, forward strand.
ATTTTATAATAAATTCATATTCAGTTTCTAATATATCCAACCTGATTTATGTCAAGTATATGGTGGGGATGGGTCAAAAAATACCCAACCAATAGGTTTTAGACAGGTTTGGGTCACTATATTAAATTTATCGTTTTTATTTAACTCTTAGTTAAATAGTTTGACATTTAACATGTCTCTTTGTATTTTTATATAATATATTTAATAAAATTACTATATAATTCCAAGAGACCCCAAAGTGGTCCACTAATTACACACCTATCAATATATATTTCATTTGGCTGAACCATATATTTTTATAAATATAATATCAATTAATAATATAATATTGGTTTTAAAAACTCCTTTTTGTAAATTTTGACACTATTTAATACTTATTTTTTTAAGTTGTAAAAACTTTATTAATTCCAACCAAATTTATTTAAACAATCCTAACATGTCATATTAACCAATAAAATTCTTGTATGTAATCATAACATTCAAATTATATTTATTTTTACATTTATAATACCAATTATTTGATTGTTTCATTAATAAGAAAAATACATCATCATTATTGTGTCATAAATATATTTAATTATTAAATGTCTAAAAATAATAAATAAATTACAATTATGTAGGAAATTTTTAGATTTCAAATGAATATTTATAGTCGAAAATAAAACATATATGACCCTATGTAAAAAAACTTTTTCTAAAAGATATATGCTTAGGTCATTTTTGTATTTACTTTAACTTAATTAATATAGAGTGTCATTATCACTTAAAAGTGGCTTTATGGGGTCCCAAAATGGGCCCAAATTTGACCATGGTTGGACATGTATCAACCAATAAGTTTAGAGAACATTTTAGGGTAATTTAATATTAATATAAATTTATTTTGATACCCATATTTACCGGATTTACCCTTTTACCATGTTAAATAAAATATTTAGCGAATTAATTATTCAAAATGTCTAAAAAAATTTACCTATTTACACAATTCATACCACTTGATTGTAAATATGGAAACCATTTTTATAAATTCAAAACACAGAAGTGGAAGAAATTAGCTTAAAATTAATTCTCGTTGTTAAAACAAAAAGATTGTTTTTAAGAAATAATATCTATCAAAAGATTGGCACTTTCTTATGTCCAGTTTAAATGTTAAATTATGTACAATGAAAAAAATTGGAATAAATGGTAAAAATATAATCTAATTATACTTTAAAATCGGCCAAATTCATAATTTATCAATATTAATTATTTCGATTAAAAAATATGTTTTTAATTAAAATTTGGATATTTTCACTATTAAACAGAATATGGAAGTTATCAGAAATGTACCAAAAATTTACCCTATGCTAATATCAATATTCCAAATCTAAAATCAAATTCAATTTTTAAAGATAAAATTTATAAAATTTCAAAAAAGTGTGTATTTCTATTCATAATGGCTAGTTTGATTGGTTATGGTGTGTTAGAAATCGAAGTTGTGTACAACACAGGATACTGTAATATTCAAAGAGAAGTATATCTTGAAAGCTTGGGGTGTTACAACATACAAGTCACAGTAATGGTTTCTTGAATGATTTGAAGTTTCCCAGTACACTGGGTGTAAAGACATATTTATCAGTGGGTTAATGTTGTGTGTCAAAAGAGCATCTGTCCTCAATTAAGGATACATATTTCATTAGAGATAATGAACAGACCTAGATGTCCATAAACACTATGTGGATCCTTTCTAGATTAGTGAGTAATGAAAGATGAAGATGGTGATCAATTCTACCGGCTGTGAGCTGGATATAGAGAGGGGAACTTGATGTGACCCTTGGGAAAGTAGTGAGCTAACCCTAAACATTGTAAATGTAGTGAGCCTAGGTATAGAAGTGATCTTTCCCGATCATTATAAATTGGAAGTGAGCTTTAGTGGATTTTGTACAACAGCACATCGTTGGTGTATGCTCATTGGACATATCCTAGTGAGGGTGAACCAAGTAAAAATATCTATGTCTACCATATTGCCCCCACACATTGCATTCAAAGCACCCTTATCTGATAAATATGGAAATAATAGGATAAAAATTATCAACATAAGAGAAAACAAAGTGAACCTTATAATATTGAGGTCAAGATCAAGTGTGGTCGGATGAATTTGGAAATAGAATATCCATACCCTATTTAACAACCCCCCCCCTCTTAGGGTATCTAGGGCACTTTTGTCCAAAAAAAATCCTATGTGGTTGGACACTAATCATGGTAGTTTCCATATACATTATAAACATATCATGAAAATGGAAAACCCTTGGAATGTATTTAGAAGACACCAATCCCATAAGGATGATAAAATATCTTCTACAGTCAGTTCCCCACTAGAAAAAATCCCAATTACCTAAACTACCACTACCAACTACATAGATCTCTACTCATCATGAATCCATATTGGACAATCTATCAATGATAAAACACCTACGAATTCTTCCAATTGATAAAATCTTCATTTTTACATACCTCTAGGTACATAGAATGTTTAAATGATGTGACTGTATACTTGATCACTGAGCACAAAGCCTCCCCAAGACACTACTCTATGGACTTCTCATCAAGAAATTTATCCATTGAAATGTGAATGAGGTCCTTGAACCTGATCCCAAGATATCACACACTCAGACTCCCATGTTTGAGGGAGAGAAAATATTGACACATTGATGAATTCTTTATCGATGAGATGAATTTTAATGGAACTACATTGGAATCTTATTCCACATTACATCTACCTACTTTTGTTAACCAATAAAAAATCCTCCATTGATGCGAAAATACCAACAACTAGATAATTGAAAATTTCACCCAAAACTCATCATGATCATGAATCATACTGAAAGAGATATTGAGTTTTTTTAAATAGTGATTCGTCTCTAGATCAGATACACTCCCTTCATACATTCTCAAATTCTCCCACTAAAAGGAATGCATGGACCTCTACCAAAACACATCCTCCTCGATCAGGTTCATACTAATATAATTAACTGAATAAACCTACTAAACCTCAACTACATGAGATTATCATGGAGAATGACCATAATACAATCATAATGTTAAATAAGGAATTGTAAGACCAGTATCATAGAGGTTTATCATATTTTAATTTAATTAGTTAATTTTAATTTCCCATGAAATAAAAATTTAGTCACAAAAACAATCAATAATGATACATGTATATATCCTATGTCTCTACCCTACAAACAGTCCCACCTCAAATTTCCATTTTAAACAATTAGATTCTATGCACCATATCATAGGGGGACATAAAATAACATTTCATAGCGAGTCGCCCTGGTTTATTACAGGAACCAAGTCAACTAGCACCATTTCCTTACTAACCCATGCAAACCTCAAAGTTCCTAACCCAAAAATCATCCCAATCTATCTACTAAAACCATTGATACCACAATATCATGTCCCCATCCTTATAATTATACCCCTCTTTTATAATGATGAATGAAAAGAGATAAAGACTTCCATGTACCACCTCTAGTAGGCCTCGGGTTGGCAAGAAGCACCGAGGTTATAAAAATATCACATATGGAAGACATATACCTCTATACTAAATAGGATTAGGATATATGATAATCAATCACCATGAATCTATAGAATATAATTTAAAATTAAATTCAATATCATATCCTAATTAATGGAAAATTTTAGTAGATACATCATATGTTTCTAAAATAAATATCCAAAAGAAAATTCTTATAGAAGTAACTCAACAACAGCTCTAAATCCTATTCTATTAATGCCTATATTGATCCCCAAAATCCTCTTATAAAACTAGAAAATAGTTTATACAAATAGGGTGTTGATAAAATAATACTAAGTAAGATGAAACCCATGGTCTCAAGTGTACATATGAAAGCAACATACTTACGTGCTAGTGAAAAAATATAAGAACCAATAGGAACCAAAATTTGTTAACTAATAAATCCCACCCTCAACATGAGTGGCCCAAATAATCACACATCCAATATAGAAAAAATGTATAGTAAATGGAACAAGGAACAATGCTTCCAATTAACCCTTAATTTTCTTCTCCCACTCACCAAAATCAAAAATATTGTGCTCACATCCCTTCCATACATATCACATCTCAACCAACCATCTTTTATGTTAGATAGGACACATCCCCACTTACCCCATCCTCACTAGGTTTAGCATCTGAGGATAGCATCAGTCATCACCACATTACATCACATCTCTCCCTAAGACACTTACACCATCACATTCCATCACATCACATAACCATGGAAGTTGAGTATCATGAATATGAAGGATATGAACATCGTGACCTCATCCTACCATGTGTGACCCCCATATTTCATATCACATCACTACCAGATCACATCTCAACTCGCCTAAAGACCCCTAGGAATGAACAAAAAATCACTTTTAAAGAAACCTAGGCCATCAGTATTAAAGAAAGATCAGGGAATATAGGGTATCTACCCAACTTTATAACCACTATCCTGGATATCGGAGAAAAAAATTGGAACCTAAAAACATTTGGTGTTGGTATTGTTATCCATATTGGGTGGTTCATATATAGAAATAGCATAAAATACATGTTATATATATATATATATCACACATTACACAACCTATGGGATCACATCCATCATAATAGAATACTCAAAATCACCACCACTACACCAAAAATCAATCGTCATAACTACTAGCACCGCTATATACATCACAACACACAACTAGAACATAAGGCTGAACATTACAACTTTCATTTAAAATTTCCACTTATTTCTGAATTTAACAAGTTCTAATTCACTCCCCATTACTAATCTATTTCTTCCACATTCTCATGAACCATTATTTATTCACTTACTAGCCTACATCATTATATTTTTTCATTAAAAAATGTACCATGGGTTTTTAGGAAACTAACAAAACCACACCACAAATATCCCACACACCTCACAACATCCATCAACTCCACATGAAAAAAACCACACATCCCAACTATAACATGATACAATGATATCCCAGAACATAACCACACGTCATAAAAACACCACACATCTTCACCATAATGCATGTATATAACTTTGTACCATAAATATGACATAATTTCTAACATCTCCAAACATTCCAACCATCCACATCACATTTCATAGTAGCACATATTTTTATAGCCCAACTGGTCACCACTATCACCACACAAAAACATATATATCACCAAAAACACAAAAAAAACCAAAACAATATATTCCATATCATATTCAATGAATACTCAAGGGACTTTACAACATTAAATATTTATTTCTCATTTGTATTATAATTAAATCTAGATACATATGGAAAACCAATTCAATATCCACATATATATTATATAGTATTCTATTTCGTGTGACATCATCAACCAACATGGAAACGGCCTCAAAAAAAATAAACTATTAAACAATGAAAGATTATAATAGATGTTATTTTTAATATTGGCAACAAGCATGAAAGATCTCATCAACAAAATCAATGAAGGAGTAATATCATGTGATTTATCCCCATTCCCATAAATTTTATTTTATGCCAACTCATTTTATTTATCAATTTGAAAACTAATGTCAACCTAAATGGTGGAAATAAATATGAAATACCCACACATAGAACATAAAAAATGAGATAATGAAGGTCCCCTACCGCAAAGAATATTATTAATTTTTTATGCACCACATAGTGAAGAAAAAACAACTCGAAAACCACAACCCTTCAAGGAAAACCTTAATCAACCAGAATTGCATATTGGGATCATAAAAATATATCCCAAACACACCACACACCGAAAAAAACAACACTATAGTGAATGGTTTTAGGATAATGGAAAATGAATATTTCCGGTACATAGAAAAACTCATCTCAAATTGCAAAAAAACAACCACCAAACCAATAAATTTGTATCGGGAGAAATGGGTTGGAAGATACTCTAAAGACATACAAGGGTCACCTTGCAACCAAGAGGAATATGGATGAATAATAAAATTCATCTCATTCAGAAATTATAAACTTGTTATATCCTACAATATTCTTTATATGAATTAAATATTCATGTCATGAATTCTGTAGGGTCTGTGAAGTACATGTCGTGAAACTATTACAAGGCCTAAATTATTCATACCTCTGACTTCCACATAAATTCTTTGTACCATGCTTTGAATCAATTAATTTCATTAATTGTGTTTTGATGGTGTGAATCAATCTCAGGGATAAATCTTCACCCATGTACAATTCATGAATTCACTGGCCTCACATGCCACAAATCAAAAACATACATAGTGAATAGTAATTTCATGTCACGAAACACCATTTGTGGGACCTCGATAGCTCCAACTCTACCAAATGCTCCTCAAAACTCCTCCAAACACCTCCATCCACCAACCCTAAAGTTATTGGCAGGGAATGGAACAACCTAATACAAAACATGACATAAATTTTCTTCATGAATAAGAACAACATACTTATTTAACTAACCATGTTCTAAAAGTGTTGTTCCACACACTATACATATTAAATAAATATATTTATAATAATATAAGAATAATATAATAGGTTTAATTCCCAAATTTATGACCCTTGTGTAAAATTTTAATTCCATTATGGATCACATACAAGTTGTTGATATTTCACATAATAAATTATTTGATCAGCATTCCATGTTAACAAACATATAATCTATGAATATTTATACAAGTTTATAATTATCATAATTATTGTAATGATACATACATATTTTAATGGATATTTTTTTTCAAGATACACAACACATAGGGAATTGATTTTGTGAGCCATACCAATTTACAATTAAAATTAATTTATTTGTAAATGCTTGTATCTTTCAATATATCATCCACACTAGATATATTACTCATTTAGATTGATTTATAAGATATAGAAACTCATAATAATCGTGATATATATCCATTATAATTGGATGCAATTATGTGAAAATAATTTCACTATATCCATTAGCCACCATAATGTAATAATTTTTTATTATTAATAATAGAGTTGTAAATTTTGAAAAATACTCATATAATGGATTATTTTAAAATTTCATATCCATTCAAGAAACTTATCCTAGTTCCCAGATTAACCGTAAAACACTATTTTAATATCCCAAATATGACCTACATAATTGTATACATCTATATTCAAATTAGGTGACCCATGACACAGATGGTTAATATACATTCTAGAAGCATTTAATTCAATTAACTTTATAATGATGCATTTTAAATGATGAAAAATTCAATAAAAACTATGTATTAATACAAGTAAACAAGACCAATTTTCCTGGAATAACAAAAACATAAAAATTGATACTTAATTATAGAAGATATGGTTCAATATCATATTTTAAATTTAATTAAATCCGAGACATCATACTTGTATTCTTTTTAAATAAAATGAAATTCATGTATTTCAAATCCATTTTTAATATATGCGTTTATGATATGACGTATATCCCATTTAAATAATAACAATTATATTTTATAACACATCATAGATTATAGAAATGTACAAATATATTTTTTGAAAATTAAGAATTATTTTTATGTTTTGTTTAATAGTAATTATCTATTTAATATATAAAAAATTAAAATATCTAAATATAATTATTATATTTTGTGTGTATATGACTGTTACATATATAAACATTTAAAAACATATATGATATTTATATATTCGCACAAGGGTAGTATGATAGATATGTGATTATTTTATATATAGTTAATTCTTATATAAAAAATTTAAAAATGAAAATATAAATATATATAAATATATATAATATCATATATATAAACAATATATATTATTTATGCAAACACAGAGATAAATAGACATTACAAATAATATATATATGTGATATTATATATATAAATATATATTAATTTTATAGATATGATATATATGAATACATGTGTATATATACATATAGAAGAATATATAAATATGTTATAAACCACATATATACATAATTTTTTCTATATATATATAACAAATCGAGTGAGTGAGTGAGTGTGTCTGTGTTTCCATATACATAGAATCCAAAATATACTTATATATACACCTAATACACATATATACACCAATATATATATCTGAAGCAATCATGTTCATGATTTACAATCAACAGACCTGAGTTTTTAGAGTATGGTCATCCAATAAAATCATGAATGATTCTTCAGGGTGAAGTAGGGTGGTGAAAATTAATTAAGAATTAAAAATGATAGTATACATCATGCTAGATTTCATGAGGTCTATAGTTTCTCACTTTTAATTCATGTAGAATTTGGGTAAGTATGAGGAGGTGTGGAGTTGAATTTGACTGGAATTGAACATATCATTGAAATAAAACCAAGATAGATGAAATTATGCCATGATTTTTTCTATCAATGGTTGGATTTTGTTATGTATTGGAGTTAATAAAAGAAAAATATATTAATAAGACATAGTAAATATTATATAATGATTTTCTAGATTTTGATATAGTTTTATATATTATACTATTGGGTAATGTGTTAAATTAAAATTGTATGGATGGTAACCATAAGAATTATGGTTCATCTATAATATTAAACAATAATTTTTTCTGGAGATTAGGAATGACACCATAATATTTTTCTAATACAACATGACAATTTTTCATTAAGTCTGAATTAGAAATGAAAATAGTTTTGAAATTATAGATGTAAATTGATATTTTATCATAACACATTTTGATCTCATTTGAGTATATCATATTACACATTAATCTATGAAATTACTTACTAATTTTATTATTCCCAATTTATCTATTCATTTGGATTTCTCTATTACACTTTACAAAAAAAATTTAATCCTTTTAGGATACACTAACAAAAAGTATAGGGATCCTCAATATCTTTGAGTACTTATATGACTTATTTAAAAATTCTCAATTCATAAGATTTAATCGATGAAAATCAAGGTATAATTTTCTTAATTCTTAATTTACTTGTCAAATAACTAACCCACATGGGGATTTATGGATGGATTTATCTTAATATAGGAATGGAGGATTTATCTAATAACACAAATCTTTATTGGTTAGTTTTCTTCTTTAATATTTTTCTAATTAATTGTTAATATAATGATTATTTATTTTAAACATGTACTAGAAATTTAAAGAGGAAGATTGAAGGAACGGTAAATGGGATTTGGTTTAAAAAACCACCAGATACATGGCTGAGGAAAACTATGTACCATATGGTATCTAGTGTGATAGATTTACTATTGGTGTAGTCATTGAGTACTTGATGTCCTTATACCAAGTACCCAGTAATAATCTATTGGGTTTTTTGAATATGTTTCCAAAAGTGTCATTTTACACCAACGATTAAACCTCATATAAACCTTTATATAGTTTTTCTATTTCATAACCCATATTAATCTTCTATAATTTTACCCACCCCTAATACACCCCATATTTAAGAGATATCCTTTTGATCTTGAGAAATATCATTTCAAAACTATTCAATCATCTCTTATTCGAAGAGACCATGGTTTGAATTACCAATATTCTTCTTATTTTCCCATTATCATTAATGTAGTTATCTTAATATTTAATTTATCTAATACCAAGGTTTCTAATTCCATATTATATTATAGATTTCCACCCATAATGTTTTTTATAGGAGCTAGTATTGGGTTTTTTATGCTGATAACATCAATTTTCATTCTTTATTTCTCTTATATCATAAAGAAAATAAAATAATCCTGAATTTTATTTTCTCTGGTTTTATCTAATATTCAATGTTGTGTAATTTGTTCTTCCTTTTGTAATCACATATGGGTATATATTATATCATTTATATTTATATAGTGTGATGGGTTTTTTCAACATGGGGTGTAGTGATATTAATTTAAAATCATGTATTTTCCTAAAATACAAAGTTATTAAATTTAAATCTTTATAAGTGAGTACATTTAGATTATTAATTTATCTATAATTTAATATCATTTCAATATTTTTACCATTATATATTTTTCATTCTATATGAGTCAATTTTTATTTTTATGTTATATAGAATATTGAATGTTTTACAAGTTATATTTTGATTGTTTAAGTATACATGAATATACTTAATATCATATTATTACAAAATAAATAGAAAGTTATTGTTTTTAAAAAATTATTTTATGTTTTTTGGACGAGATTTAGTTTAGTTAGATGAGTGTGAAAAAAGAATATTTCATATCTGTGTAATTTTTCCAGTCTCCCTAGTTATATTTCTCCTCTCTTGAGTGGATTAAATCCCATTCTTAGGCACCATTTTCATCCTTATAGAGGATATAGACTCATTTCACATATATATTAACTCATCACACATACCAAATGGGTGAATATCAATTTTAAATTTTTAGATATTATAGAAACATGTATTATTTTTCCTTATAAAAAGGATAGAACATGGAAATCAACACCATGTTTATACTAATTTTATTTATTTTTGGAATTTTATTATTAATCATTATGATTGTATATATGCTAATTTGGATTCATTTTTTTGATACAGAATACACATAGTGTTTTTCTGAAAAAAATTGGGGTCAATTTGTGACCACATATTGAGTATGATGCATTCACACTATTCACATATCTTATTTAGGTGAATTTAGATCTTATTGTACAAGATCCAAGAAAGGGAATTCAACATGACGTTCTGGATTTATTACATGTATTGTTTGATGTTTTTATATAAACTTTTAATATTTTTATGGATGGATAACGTGGAGATATTATAGTTTATCGAAGGTATTCATTTTCAAATACATCTTCTTTCAGACCCCACTTTTCCTATATTTATAGTTTTAATTTAATTAAATGGTATTTTTAATGACAACTACATTTTTTATATCCAGTTGATAATTTTTATTGTGTTCATACAATGATTTTATCAAGTGTGTATATGTATATATTTTCATACCTATTTTAATTTCCAGGAATTTTTGGAATTATGGGTGTTAAGGTAACTTTTTTAATTTTTTTCTTTTATGTTTAATATTTCCTTACATGTGAATGGGTTATATCATTATTCTAATGAGACTCAAAAAATTTTGTTCATATAGGTAGAGCCTATAGAGAGTAAATCATTTTCAACTATACCAAACCATATCCCTAAACATTTACACCAAATTTTGGAAATCTGAAACTGATCCTATGATCTTATGGTGTCCTAAAATTGGTAATATATGGGTACTCTAGTCCGAGGTCATCACAAAATGTCATCACATACCATATCAAGCTACGGGGTTAAGGATTATCCATGAGATATGACTGTCTAGACTCCTAAATAATTATATATATGTATACATAGCTATCATAATTCTATTATAATATTATGTTTTCAAATGTTGTTATGGATAATTTTTTATTTCTTCATTAATTCCATCCTTTTACTTTAAATATCATACATCATGAATAAGATTCTATTTTATGGAAATGTTGTAAAAAATTACATGTTTACATGGTTTTTTAAATTTGTTTATCAAATAAATTCTATTGATTTAGTAACTAAATCATAATAAATAAATAAATAGTATTTTATTACCTATTTAATAGTGATCATTGGGTTATTATAAATTCTTTATTAGATCATTTGATTAAGAAGGTTACCTTTATTATAATAATCGCCTATATTTTTCTTTTCTAGGTTAAAAGGTTTTTTGTATAATAATTAAAGCATTGATTCAAATAATGAAATGATTTATTAAAAGGTAATAAATAAACAATGTGTAGGATTTTTTGCCAAAATATTAATATAATATTTTATGAACTAATTTATCACTTCATGGTTGAATAATCTCATGTGATTCTCCAAATAAATATATAGTATATTGCCAAATTAATGACTTGTTTTAACACTAAAAAAAATAAGAAAATATGATCCATTGGTTTGATCTACTATTAATACATAGGTCCTATAAGTGAATACTCTACTACTCATTACAATGATTATGTGATCACTTTTATAGAATTAGAGTTGATGTTATATGCGACATCTAGTTCTACCACCCCCATAATTTTTAGGCTGATTTCAAATTGAATGAATTTATGGAAAGATTTGATAATATTAGTTGTATATTTTGGAATATCAAGACCCAATAAGACAATAAGGGTTGTTTATAAAATTTTCTTCTTGATGTTTTTTCCCATCAACAGAAGGATCCATTTTCAAAGAAGAAAATGGCGTACGGATTATCTGTAAGGGATTCGATGTGATATTTTAGAGAAATTTTACCCCAACACCCTACCTCAAGTAAAATATATGGAGATAATTTATCTATTAAAACTGATGATGATAAATTTAACATATGTTTGAAATTTCATGGAATTATATTTTTTTCTTGTTAAATTAATAATGAAGAGAATTCCAAATCCAAGTGCATTAAGATGGGCATAATAAAAAAAATTAAATGATAGTTTGTGTTATTTAATCAATATTATTTCTCGAAAGATATATGTAATATATTTTTAGTTGAGAAAAGTAATAATGGAATCTGAATTACTTAAACTTCACTAAATGGATAAATAATAGGGGATGGATAATGTAATTGGTGGAAGTGATGTTGAGATTAGTTAACTCAGGATATGTATTTTTATGGTTGTAAAGGTGGTATCACTCCTAATTACAAATTTGGGAGACCTCCAGTTCAATGATATCTATTTGGATTCCATGGAAACATTAAAACAATATACACCACATATGTGAAGCTATGTAATTAATGAGGTCAATATAGAAATACTTATAAGTCTTCAAATTAAATACATCATCGATTGTTCGTTATAAACCTTAGTAAATATATATATTTAATTATCACACAAATGGAATTCAATGAGATGAATTCAACCACCTAAAAATATGGCCAGTTAGGTAGGCATGGACAATGGTCATAGATGACATATAGTTTAACCATCTATTTGGTTGTGTTAATTTGAGGTCATAAATAAGGTGTATAAAATCGATTTGTCAACCTGAGAAGATAGCAAGAGAAATTTTATCATGATAGGTACTAATTTTTATCATGTATGGTTTATTATACCATATTTTATTTAATATAGTCTCAAAAAAATATATATTATCAACTGAAATCTATTTTTGGTAACAAATTATAGATATATTTAATTAAAATGAGTCTTGATATTCCATTGGGTAAGTGAGTCAAAGGATAAAAACATTACCACATTGTGTTATGGTAGTTAGTACTGATGAAATTCTATAGGATTTAAATAATTATGATATTATTCAAAATTATGCTACCCACTTTATTGAATTATTAATAAAATTCTAATCCCTTATAAATTGTTTTCAAATGTTGGCAACCTAGTAATATCCTATTGGTAATCAATTTAAAATTTTTAGAAGTGGGAATTCTATGTAGATCATGAAACACAGATCAAGGTAATTATGGATCAAATATTCATGAAATAGGTAATATTATGCTCAAATTAGTCAAATATAAGGATTTAAGGTTTATATAACCTATAGTGGACTATTTCTCATATGTTTTTTAGATAATTTTATGAGGTCAGATTTTAAATTGGAGGTTTAGTTTTTTATTGAGTAATTTCCCAATAAGAAAACAATGTATGTTATTCTATATCGAGTGGATAAAACCAACCATGGATAATAATAAATTCTTATCGGAAAATATTACTATAAGGTACTAATTAGACTAAATTATTCTCCTCAAGTATGCTCTGGTTCACTTCAACAATAATCATTATGAAATTGTTTTCATGTGTGTGAAATATTAATGTTTGAATTAAGTAACCATTATAAAATACTATAAATTTATCATATTTATATATATATATTTGGTAAAATAAAAATTTCAAATTTGTTTTTGAACAGTAAACTCCACTCAGTGAATAATATACTATGTTTGTGGGTGGATGTAATTCCAAATATTAATTTTTAAATCCAATATAGAAACTTTTAGTATATTATCATGTCATTTGGGTTGAACAATTTTCTAGATATATTCATTGATTTAGTGAGTAGGATATATCCTAAATTATTAGACTCTTTCGTGGTAGATCTCAGGGTTGAAATTTATGTATATTTGAAATCCATGGATGAGCATTATGAATTGTAATATTTTGAATTGGATCACATGGAAATACTATGTTATTGCACCCCATGGCCATAGGCATTCCATACCACATGAAAGAGGATACCAAATAGAATCAAATGTCTAAAATGGTGATACTAGATATATTATACATTTTTAAGATAAATAATAATATCATAAGAAAAAAATGTAAAAACTAAAAATTTCTAGAAATAATAACCTAGAACATAAATACAATATGAAGATAAAATATTGAAAAATCCATTACTATTGAAAAACTTCAAGCAAGATCGACCATTGAACACTCACATATATATTAGAATAAAACTAACATAAATAAAGTATAATTTAATAATTTTTGAACCACCAAAACTATCCATAAAACCACAAAATCTAGCATATATAACATCATCAATTCCATCTCCATTATAATCATAATGATGAGCCGCTACCCTTTCCTAGGTTAGGGGACGTAATCTATAGATGCATCCAAGAGGGAGTACGATCCTAGTATTCCATCACCAATGGTGTACCAAGATGATATATATATATATATATAACAATTTATTAAACTGAAATAAACTATAAGAAAATCATATCATCCCACCTTCTCCATAGTTTCATAACCTACGATTAGTCAGTCTATATCTTCCAAGTCTAATGCATATTATATAGGATGTTATATCAAAATTCCAACAAATACCATAAAACATGATGTCACACAACAACATCATCTAATGTTACCATATTTATTTATCCATGACTCCTTCATAACATTTACACAAACCATATCACAAGAACCATGTTTGTACATACCATTAAATAACTCCCAGTACAATATCTAGATGAAAAACGAGGCACAAGATCAAACATCATTTACTAAGACCTTTTCATGGATCTAATGTAACTCACATATAAAATAATAATATCTCTCATATATTTTGATATAAAAAACCTCTTGGATCATGTGACCATCTACAATGTATCCCTCCACCATAATTACGGTTAACACAATAACCACTCAGATTCTCAACATATAGGGAATATAACTAAAAACAAGTGGTAAAAACCACCACATGGGACCTATCTTATGTTCACATGCCCCTAACATCCTTATCTCAACGGTGAGAGGAAATCACCAACAAAAATTTTCCACAAATCGATGAACCATCATTACCACCTATGGATGTGGTCATCACCACCCACTTCATAGTTTTGAACCTCTATCGCCATAAATGTAAATGGTCAACAGTATATGTATTACGCAAATAATCCTACACCCCTATCCATGAAATTGGTTAACACCACATACATCACACCAGTAGTCTTCTACCTCTAGATATGGAAATGGTTGAAACTATTTTCATCACATGAGAAACTAATTTTCCATAATCCCAATGAAAGACATCGCCCATAGTCAATCAAATTACATCCATATTCTACTCAAGGGGAAATAATTAATTACTACTTCCAAAGGATCTTTACCCACAATGTACGAAATCATTCCCAACAAAACCTTAAATAAAATTACCATGCAACACATTCCATACCAACATGAAGAACACATATAAACACAACACATAAATAGACATATAACATATGAAAAATATAAGTTCCCCCTACGTGAATTAGGATAATCCATCTAATAAAAAAAATTCAATTGAATCCTTTTATTATATAATTTAATTGGGAAATATAGAAAAAACTAAATTTTTTGAATAACTAAACGAAAAACATGAAATAGTGAGAGAAACCCGAAATAGATAAAATAAAATAGTTACCCATACCCAAGGATACAACTTTTAATGATAAACAGAAATAACATAAAATTATTAATGAAGATATCTCAAGTTGAAAGGAAGAATGATAGAGAGAGAGTGAGAATTAATACCAAACCACTGTAATTATAGATGAAATGAAATCCATCCTTTCATATTAAATTTTAAAAATTAAATTGTTATTTTAAAAAAATGAATTAATACACATCATGACATGAACCCCTGGATCATGATGTGATTATACCTTCATCATATGATTTAGTTATCTCCTTTATCGCAACATGATTCCCCTTATAGATGGTTAGACAATATTTGAGAATTCTTGAAAACCATACATATCTTCTAAACCTAATGTATACCTTAAACATAAACCTTATGTATCATCCATAGTCAACCCTTAATTAATTTATAGATCAATATTTAAAAACTCTGTAATCCTTACATATCACCCAAAAAAATAATATATATCACCAAAAGGAAACACTTATGTATTAAACACTTTACATTATTTCGGATCATTAGGCATCAAAGTAACCGTTATATATCACAAGAAAATTTAGGATACCCTCACATATCATTCATTTATATTAATTTACACTTCTTGATTTCCTTTTCATATTGGATGACCCTTACATATCAAATTTTATATAAAAGGTGCTCAATACGTATTATGAAATTTATCCCTTTATATATTTGGTAGAATCTATGTCCTTTTAGAATATCAATAAAATTCACAATCCATTATTCATTTCCTTTTTGATAAATATATCTCCATCAACACTTTTATATCAAAGTGGATTCCGAAAGTAATAATTTTCAAGATGAGAGTCGTGCAGTTATGCATGTGGAACCTTAGGTTAGGATTTGTATAAATATAATAACAAATACTAGACACAGTGTAAGAAATTAGAAAGAAAATATGAGGATGTAACATGTATGTTAAATGAAACAATGTATAAAAAAAGATATGAAAAATATTTTAAATAATAATTTTGAACCCCAAAAGGCACATGAAACATACATAAAATCGTAAACATGGGACTAATAAATATCACTAAGTAAAGATATCACCCCACCTCCATTATACATCCCAAATATGATATTGCTCATCTAATGTTTGGATGCGATTAATATTTCCTACACATCATTATAGAGCCTCTGATATAAAAGTGAAGAATAATGTTATCATCATAGTACCTGGGAGTTTCATCCATACATCATAGAAGTATTCCTCTACACTAAAATCACATGAAAATGATAAATAAATTACATAGAAAATATTAGTCCTATTTGATTTACTTGTTAATTTATAATACGTTTGTAAATTATTTTTTTCACATCTTATGCATCTCATGCAGGAATAATAAATTACTAGTCCATTACATGGTATATAATTCACCATTAATGATAAATTAAGTTGGAGAGTCTTTGAAAATATTGATTTTTCAATGAATTTATTCTTATTGAGAGGTGGAAGTATGTTGTAAATCATATTTTCATACTACCACTCATAGTTACACAGCCAACTAAGTGTCACATTCATATTTCTTCTACGAATATTCCATTCAATATCCACTATCACTAAATCACAAAAAATGCTATTCCATTTCTCCTATTATTGTATCGTATAAAATTACTTTTGAAATCATATACAAAAATCCTTTGTGTTATATTCCAAAATAATTTTCGAAATAAATCTTTAACTCCACCTAATATCACATAATTTTCCATAACATGTGTATAACTATATAAAATAATTTTGGATTATCTCTAAAGATGATCTAGAGTATCTCTCTGAGTCGAACTCAACCCCCATTCAGTTAATAACAATTTCTAATTCCATTGGCATTTATAATGATGATAATAAATATGAATCTCTAGATCCCTATATGTAAGTAAATAGTAGCCTGCAGAAAAGTATAAATGCTACTCAATATACAAAGGGAAATAACATGATCTCCATCAAACACATGCATCTATATATATATGGCTACCAGTATTTATTATATGAAAACATGCATTCTCATATTTTCACATTATCAAATATATTAGGTGATAATTTGACATAGATCTTTTCAATCATATATTGCAAACTCATATGTGCTACATTCTTTGACTGTAGGATGATCTGATCGATAAATACATCACATGTTATTCATTATTATGGATAAGCACATCACATATCCCTTATAATGATATTAATATAATATCCAAGCATTGACACACTATTACATACTCTATATCAATTGAGTTCCCTCATTTCATACTCATCAAAGGAGAGGGAAAATCCTCTCTCGGTCAACATCCAAGTAGCGATAGGATAAAAAACATACTGGAAAATGCCTCATATTAGCCATGTTAAAATATAGACTTATGTAAGTAGGGTATCATAGAATGATAGTTATCATTATAGGTATCATCCAAATATTAGGTAGTGGGGAGTCAAATATGATCTATGCACCCCATGTATTCCAAATCCATCTATTTGACACTCCATGTTGTATACATACTAGGTTACCAAACACAGAAAAAGTATCATATTTCTTATTTTGTGCCACATTAGAAAATTCTATATCTCTATACAAAAATCCATTTCATGTTATCCTTAACCTTTTATCACAAACTGTGGGTATTTTTAATTAACATTGGTTAGGGATAACATAATGATTTAATTTGGGGAGTAAATTATAAATGTACTTTATATAATGTCTATATATATATATTTATCTATTATGGATGAATGATAAAATGGTGGTAGAATTTAACATGATACATTTTTATATTTTTAGAATATTTATTAATAGTTATCAAAAACAAATATAGGAACCAGGTTATAATATTATATTTGATAATTTTCTAGATCATCCTTATATATGATGTAATTTATATGTTTTATCAACACATTACCTTATATGTAATCCATGTCACATATTTATTTTACCATCTGAAAAAAAAATCCCACTAAACACTTTAGTGATAAATATCTATGAAGAAATCTAGTTTAAATAATGGTGATACATTCGAATCATATTCCTATCTGTTCAATGCCTGGTATATATTCAAACATCATAACTTTCCAACATCAAATGTTTTGATGTCCACTTATGTTTCCTATTTAGAAACATTTCAACTTTCATTGTCATATTCCTTATACTGGTATAATATATTATGTTTCTTTTAAATTGAAATTTTCTAAGTCCATATATACTCCCACTAGCATCTTAGAATCAACATTATTTTCCTAATATATATAATAAAAAAGAAATAACAATTTAATAGGAAATATAATATAAATTTTTTATTTGGAGTATTTAGAAAATAATTTATTCTCTCCACATCATAAATGGTATTAAAAGTGTTTAGAAACATTTATTTTTATAAAACAAATATTTTATTAATTTATCACATCAATGGGTGGTGGGAATACGTTAACAAAAATCATAATAAATATTTAGATAAAACAAATTTCCTTGAAAAAATTATTTTTTTCTATATATTCTTCCCAAAAAATGTTATATAATTTGATTAATCATTAACCATGTTTATAAAATTAATTATCTCATACTTGTTCACAAAAAAAATTATAAGAAATCTTCTTACCTTATAACATAAGGTAAATGATATAAAGAAACACTTATTTTACTTAGTTTCATTTTATCTCAGTAAAATATTTTGCATTTAAATATTTGATGCAATAACCATTTACATTATCTCATTATTATAAACTATTAGATCAATCCATTATTACTTTGATTTTGAAATAGTCTATATTGACAACATTTTGTAAAATATATATTCGATATCACCTTCCCTTTAAAATCTAAGAATTAATTTCTATAAACTATATACCTAACATGGGTTTTCCATGGATTTTCCAAAACATCATCAGGTATATATCATAAATAATCCTTTAATATTGAATTATTACAATCCTATCCCAAAACACATGGTTTCAATGACCTTTATTGTTTTATTAATGAAACATTTTTTAACATTTGAATCTAATTTTATGCATATATTTAAAATTATTCCTAATTTTACTATCTATATGAACATTAGATACTAGAAATTAACTTCCATGTTAATATACATTCCAAACACCTTGATAATATTTTGTAAATTTTATCCGAGTTCAATAATATTGTTATAAAAATTTCATAAATGGAAATATAAAAAATCATCTACCTAAAACAATCAATTATTATCCTCAGCTTAAATAATGTTATATAAATAAATAAATCATTACTATGTGTTTTAAAAACACCATATCTCATTTTATTAAACAATAATTATTTTCAGGATATTTCTAATAAAAAAATTACATTATACACATATTATGACATGTTCATCCATTCATGAAAAACCAATGTTAGCAATGTAGTAACACATTTTCTCCATTACTCGATGAAAAATTTGATGTTTTAATTATTTTCATATTTTGAATATTTGTATATTTATAACAGTTTTCACTATAAGAATAAGACCATTTCACGGCGGATTTTTTTGGAAATGGTGGCGGTTTAAACCGTCGTTGTATTGTTCTTTATAGGTTTATTGAATCTGTCGCTAATGTGTGTTTCGGTATACAATACGCAGAGAATTCAATGATTTAGATGTGGTTTTTGGTAACCATCGTAGTGGATGTTTTTTTGCGGTAGTTTTAATGGTTTTATTGGTGGTTTCGAAATTCCAAACTAATATTCTTATAGAATCGGTTATACCGGATGCTAAAACCATTGAAAATTATGCGATATAATAAAGGAATATCAAAATTGTTTAGCATTGGTTAAAACCGCCACAAAAAATTTATTAGTTTCGCCATAGAAAACCCCCAAAAAACCAATAAAACCACTACGATATAATAATGTAATTTGACATTTGTATAGAGGCGATTAAAATCACCGCTATATATATTATATATATTTTTCAGTGGATATAACTACCCCTAAATACATATTTACACAATGAAATGCTGCTGTTATTACAATCCCATTACCAATGCCCTAAAAACCATTCCAATAGATATGACATATAACACATCATAACCACAACACGTCGTAACCAACCTGCATCACAACTACCCCACATTACCACCACAACACATCATAATGATTTCACAACACAACAACAGAACATAATTTAGTTTCAATACAAATTTTAATCATAATTACTAAATTATTATTAACGGTATTCACACAGAAGTAAAATATTTCATGGGAAACCAATTTAATAGCTTGATATATATTCGTAGTCATTTTATTATGTGGTGAGGTTATACAAACATACATCTAATGTTTTATAAAAACTGAAACAACATAGTATCTCAAAATAAGTCATAATTGGAAAAGAATTTATGTGTGGACATATAATAATAAATAACAAGAATAAGAAAAAATCATGTTATTTCAGTCTTCAATTTAAAATTAAATTAAGCTTGTTTATTATCATTGTTAAAAAGATGTACCATTTAACCAATGAAATAAAAAATCATGGTATTTCCAAATGTAAATATAAATAAGGGGAGATGAAGGATCCCCATCCATTAATAAATCATCAAGGAGAAATGAAGAAGATCCAAGGATAAACCACCAGTGATCTCAAGTGAATCACTTTTGAATCTAATGAATAATAAGACTCCATAAAAAACCACCCAAAATAGTGTAATTAACACCATAATGAAATCTTGAATATAATATAATGATAATAAAGGGGTAATGGAGAATGGGGTATACAATGATTCAAATAACTTCAATCTAAATGATCCAATATGATACATGGGGTTTGGAACACCAAGGGAGGTGACTGGGGAAGGATAGGATGAGTAAGGGACAACCATGAATGGGGGGAAAGCATAAAATTAAAAACAAAGAGTTAATAATACTCTTATTTATAATTGAATCACACCTCATTCTACCAAAACATGGTTAATATCCAAAACACATGTTGGGGGTTTGGTAAAAGATTGATCTAGAATGCTCATTGTCTTTTGATCTTTTCCCCTATTTTAAAATGGAATTTGGCCTCCCAAAAAACATAGAACATGGAGTGTTCTAACCTATATTGGTTCATATATATTCTTCCATGTATATAATCAGTGAACAAGTTCCCATTTCCCAATCATTTTACCCACACCACGCCCAAGAATACAATGTGGTGAGCTTGGGTTTCCTTTTTTGTTAAGCTGGTCCTCTGATATTCCATTCTCACCCAAGGGAATTTCGTGATTCTCATGGTGCAATGGAAAACCACTTGGACAACACGCATAACACCATGTCATCACCATGTAATGGATATTTATCACATTTTACACAAGAGCACGCCCAATATAAAATAACCAATTTCATATCCAAACAAGTCATTACACAAGGCGTGGTGGCCTTCAAAAGGAAAAAACACCACCTAAAAATTCAAAATCACAAAAAAAACCCGCCTTAAACATCCCCAAGACTTGATAATGCAGATAGGGACGTTCCTAAATGAAATGTACCATTACAACAATTCTATTAATTGGGGTTTCCCTATTATTTCTCAATTCTATGTCAAGGTGATCATATTTTCCAAAAAAATATAAGAACTATGTGTGGAGTGATTCTTATTTTCGTGGGATACATAGTGATTCATAGATCTCCTATCTCAAACCCATCCAAAAAACTGATATCAAATCCCACACATAATCTTAGTTATTGGATTTCGTCATTCACATTAGTTTTCCATCCACAGGGTTGGCAATAAGATAAGTTCATTTAATTTTAAATATCATTTTAAATTACATTAAACCTCATATAAAAAGGTATTTTTGATATAATTATAAAATATATATTATTTTATTCATTTTCACATGATGTTATACTATGTGATGTATTTTCTATCTTGTAATACTTGAGAATTCATAGATTAGTCTACCTATTAAGACATGTCTTCCTCTACATATTATCCAAATCTACCTAAGGATCCTTAGCATGTGGTTATTTCCCAATAAACCTATGTTATGAAAAAATGAATCTTACCCTATTAAATAGCCCAATATGCATAGGTTTATTATATAAAAACCATATGTGGATTAATTCATGATGTTCTAGAATATGTAATCATGTTGGGATCTCCTATAATAGGCCTTGATGAAAATTATAATCATAATGGTTATACCATAAAGGTGATATTTTTCATCATTAACATCAATTTTTTTATTTATTTCTCACTTAATGGTTCCCCTACATCTCATATTTCACCTCCTATACATGAGACAAATTTTTATAGAGGACCTTTTCTAAGTACTATGAATGGATTGACTCCTGTTACTATAAGATCTGTTTTTTATCGTTCATCCTTGGGTAAAAACCCTAATAACGTTTTGAAAAATGAATCATAAATAATGATTCAAGACAAAAAATAGTCGTCAAATATGGTTCATTCCACACTTGAGAAATAATTACATAAAAGTTAACATAAAAAATCAATAAAATACATAAAAATAAACATAAGAATTCAAGAAAACGTTTGGTCATGAAAATGATTAGTGGAAACAATCTGCCACATATGATACATGTACAAATTGACTGTTACCATATTTTTCCAACATGTTAACTAAAAAACTAATCATGGTATGATGATGAACAAATCATGTCACCCTCTCCACCTCCATCTGTACTTCCTACTACCACCTGAATTAACATTATATTGAAAATCAAATATTTTAGTATATTTATATTTAAACAAAAAACCAATATATTTTTTTCAAACAAAATGATTTTAAATTTTTGTGATTTACCTACTCACCACTAGTCGATGAAATACCACTGAGGGAAGATCCACTCTTATTTTGATGTAAATCAATCAAGACATTCGACAAAGAGGAAATTTGAGACCCCTGGTACTGAACTGTGTTTCGTAGAGAAAAAATCTCTCTCTGAGTATCTCATAGTATAGACTGACTAGAACAAGGAGTAGATGCACTTGCAATCCCTGGAGTCCTGCCAAAGGCCTCATATGGTAGGGTACCAAACCCATCTCGTGCGCTCTTCCAGGATGCTCCTTCCCAAATACATTAGGAACTAGGTCATCCTGGGAGACAGAGTAGGACTGTGCAAGATTAGCATCCCACCTTTCATTAATTTTTACATATAAATCAATTAACAGAAATATTAGAATCAATTTATATTAACATAATAACAACTAATAATAAGTTATTATAATGAAAAATGAGTTCATTACACTACTTAGTTTTTAGGCTCATTAAAAATACTTCCATCAGATATTTTGTAAAAATTCTACCAAACTTCTGTTTGGGATGCTTTTTGCCCCAAACTATGTTACTGTATTAAAAAAACATAAATAAAAAATTTAGTATATTAAAAAATAATATTTTCTTATAAATATTTAAACTCATTAATAGTTTACCAAATTAGATCGGCTTCTAGAAAAACACTTTGACCCCTTAGTATTAGAGATGACATACTTAGCCCGGATTGAGGAATGCTTTCTTTAATGATCTAGAAATAATTAATATGAATTTTATTAGTAATGTATCCAATGTCATATCCACTTCATATAATGTTATAAATTTAAAATGATATTATTATAGTTATATATATTTAAATACCATCTCCTTCTCATCATGATGTCTGTCAACAAAAAAATTCCATTGTTCTTTGGGTACCCCATCAGGTAGCGTGCAATACATCTGTTTGGTGGTCCACAAAGTGTCATTGACATCACCCCTAAATCTAAATTTTAATTCCTTCCATTTTTTCCATGATTTTTCAATGACCACTTTTGTGCTCTCACATCAGCAAACGTAAAGCTGGAAAACATTTTTACATAGATATTCATTTTGAAAATAATAATAACATGAAATTCAATTACACAATAATGTATTAAAATTTACCTTATTTTGGAATCAAAAATATAATTTTTCTAACATGTAGGAATATGTCTCCAATCATCATATGAAATATGATGGAAAACAGGCTCCGCAGCCAGCTGGCCCAAAATTTGGCCATGTAATCATGCGGTGCCATCCATAGGAACCCCATATGATTCAAATAGGACAACTATCTTCTCTCCGATTACATTCCATACAAATGAACTTTTTATATTTTTCTCCAGAGTTTTGATGTTTCAATCATTAATGGAAAAACATTTTTTTATAAAAAAAAGTGCAATAAATTTATTAAAATTAAAATTTATACCTATAACAGTCAACCTCTAGTATCCCCATGAAGAACTAAAAGTGGTGCGCTTCTCCCCCACTGATGAGGCTCTTGAAGAGGGATGTTATGACTGAGCTACTGAAGGGGTGCTCACATAGGGTGTGAGAGATGGTGCAAGGGGAGATGGTGCAGGGGGGGCAGGCATATGGTGGCTTAGATGTCATAGGGGAGAGACAAATGGATCGTCATCTGTCATAGTGGTCGATGGAACAGTATATCGCTACCTCTTTGGAATTCCTATCATTTAATCAAATAAAATTACATTCAAAACATATATTTTAAAAAACATATGTTGAAAAAAGTTTAAAAAATATAACATATTCATAGTATTAACAAACAAAATATATAAAACAATGATAATGAATGATTTTAGAAAATAAATAAGTGGTTAATAAATAAATGAATAAATGTACATACAATCATTTTATCATTCAATCATGTCGGTATCCTACTATATTACTTCATCCACTTCATTAATTCTTACATGATTTATATTTTCAATATCATGGTCGACACATAATTCCGATTCATGTTGTTGATGACATTCAATGTCAAAGGTAAAATCATCCAATTGATCTCCCATATTATACAAATATCTTGGTTTAACATGAGAAACTACACTCCACCATTCAAGAACATAATAATTTAGATAATATACCAATTTTACTTACCATGATTGGATAAATTGGTAATGCAGTTCACGATCAGCAACATCCATCAAGCAAGAGAATTTCCAAAAAGTAAATTTCAAGGAATGGATTTTAAATCCTCTGATAATATGAACCTAATTTCATTTGAATAAAACAATTAAAAAATTCTCCTGGTAGTTTAATTCAATAATATTAATCAGATTTCAATAGTAACCCACTTTGTCAACATTAAATATACCAGTATTATGTTATTTCAAAAACTCTTCTCAATTGATTGTATGAAATCTTAATCCATTCCCATTGTTTTTTTAAACAATGTAACTCGTTTTAGAGGACCTCAACCAAGAAATTTCAAATATTTTGAAAAATCTTATCTTGTATCAGAATTCATGAACCAAAAAAAGAAATATACTTTATTATAGTTACAAAATATATTTGTCAAACTAATATTCGTATTTATTAAAATATTAATGAAAATACACATCATGAAAACCATTCTACAATAACATTATTAATATATTTCATTATTTTTTTCTCATTTAGTGTTTAGACCCTCATTTGTATATTTTTTTATATCCTCAACTCCTCAATAAATGGATCTATAATTTCACTATTTAGCATCACATATCTATGTTCCTGTAATGATTCCATTTCTGTTAGTGTAACCTTTGAGGTCCCCTAAACTGATCGACCAATAATAGGAAATATTTTTGATTTCCTATGTATTTGAGATTGATTCAATGTGTCATCAACACATCCAACTCAATTAAATATTGTCTCAATATCACCTATGTATCTAGAACAAATGGTAAGACACTCTTCTTCCAAATAGCCTTTACAAATAAAGCCTTCTTGTTGAGATTTATTTCTCATGTATGATTTCATATGGCGAAGATATTTGAGAA
Organism: Viscum album; assembly: GCA_963277665.1. Classification (NCBI taxonomy): domain Eukaryota; kingdom Viridiplantae; phylum Streptophyta; class Magnoliopsida; order Santalales; family Viscaceae; genus Viscum; species Viscum album. The sequence continues at coordinate 1,669,451,318 of OY728137.1, forward strand.
ATAAAAAAATAACATAAATATGCATTTAATTAAGTGCCAAAAATTGTTAAATACACTGAAAGACATATAAATAATGTACCTCTCAATTGGATATATCTATCGATAATGAATAAAGCCTCTAATTTAGCTTCCTTAACCAAATGCATAGTTAAATGCATCATGATAGTAAAAAATGATAGATGAATGATCATCTCCATGTCACAGAGTGTCAATACAATCCTCTCATGATGGTTATAACTCTCAAATGGCTGTTGATATTACTCAATTAGTTTCCTGATAATTGTGTAGAATTACTGTACATCATCGGTAACATTTTCTGGTAATAATGTATGCAATTCCAGTGGAAGTAACTAATGAAACAAAATATGTGAATAGTGACTTCTCAATCTATGTCACTTATGATTCGTTAAGTCAACGCATCTCGAGATGTTAACTGAATACCCATCACATACTATCACATTCTTTAAAAACCGTATGTATGTATCTTTATCCCTATTTTTTATTTAAAAAATTTCAAGAGCATTCTTTTCATTATTAACTAGCCAGAGGTCACGTTTTATGATTATTACTTGTATGTATTTCCGAGCATTGAAATTATTCTTCAACTTTACATTCTCATTTGGAAATGAGAAGATAAAATTGTCATGTAAATTCTTCTCAATATGCATCACATCAAGATTATGTCACAATAAATTAAATTCGCAATACATAGGTTTGAATATTTTTTTCCCATTGTTGTGTTCTGATTTCAAAAGACGAGGCACTTCAAACCCGTTTCCCGCAATAATTCAAATGATAAAACTTAAAAAATTAGGTTTCTACTTTAAAAATTTGTTTCAATATTTCACCAGTTAACTACTCTAGAGGTGGTCTAAGATCAATGAAACCATTAAATTTTGATCTGTTTAGCAGAAATCTAGGTGATGCATCGAGAAATCTATGATGGAACAAAAGGCATCATTTTATATATGAGGTATCCATTTTGGATCAAAATAAATTTTACAAATTTGAATAAATAAACCTATGTAATTGTTCCAAACAGATAAATTCCCAAACCTAGGGAAGTCACTTATGGTCCTCATTAAAGTAGCATGCCTTTTTAACATTTATTTAGAAGATGCATCAAATGTTTCAACATAATAGGTCCATAACTCTTATAATTATTCAATTAATGGATACAATTACACATCAATATAATTTCCAGCTATATTTCGTTCAGGAATAATATTTTAAATGATAAAATAAATTTGTTTCATATTTATCCATGAAGGTAGATTTTAAGGGATCAAAACAAATAGCCAAATTCAATAACTAGTACTCGAAGTTCCAAAAGGTAGGAATCCATCAACATCCAATCCCTATAGAACATTCCATGGATCAGTTGAGAAATTTGGATGTAATGAATCAAATATCTTCCATGATTTTGAAGTTCTTAGATGTTTCATTAACCCATCAAAGTTATTATCTACATAATTACACTTCTTGTGTTCAACAGATTCGAGGTCATGAATAATATTTACTATCGAGGTTTGAAAGAAAAATAATGAAAAAACTTTTTCAAGTGTGTTAATTTTCTACTTCTTCATTGTCGTATATTGACTCAGGCTTCTAACATCACCCATTGATTGCCATCTAGAAGGAGAACATTTTTCTAAATCCTGCCTATATGAATCTTCTCGCCAATAAAGTATACAATCCTTGGGACATGCATTTATTTTTTTATAATTCAAACCATGCCTATTAATTTTTTTTTTCATATCATCAAATTACTAAGGAATGTTTTCTAAAGTAAATTAATCATAAAAACAATTAATTATCATGAACATTTCCTTATTTTTAAATCCACATAGACATTTGATAAGGTAAAAATTTAGAAAAAAAAAGAATGATTTTAATATTTCAAACATGCACTATAAAACTCTTAATTTCAATCATCGACTAAAAAAGAAATATATTTTCCTAATTATAGGTTTTTCATACATTATTCTCCACAAAATCAAGAGGAGGATCCTCTGATATGTTACAATCTTTATCTGGTTGTCCTTAAATCTCAAAAACATCACTTGTAATGTTTCTATTTTTGGCACCCACATCTATTTGTTCTGATATGTTTTGATGTTGATGGTGGTGTCTTGTAGTTCCAAATAGATCATTTATAAGGTTTTTCATTTCATTTCACATTATCGATGAAGTTAGAGCTCATTCTATGGATTTCCATCAGTGCTCAACATTTTATTAAGTTCGATTATCCATGATAAATCCAACACAAATATTGACTAGGGAATTGGTTCAATATTAAATGTTCATAAACATTAGCTCTCATCAACCATATTCTAAATTTACATTTAGGATATGGACATTTTATTCTCCCTTAAATTGATCAATTGGCTATTTCAAAATCTAAATACTCCTCTGAATCCTTATCATACTGAGTTTTCTTTCTCAACAATGTAATCCAACTTTTATCCATGTATATCACAATGTGCCAACACAATATTAAAAAAAATTAAAACACATAAATATTAATAAGTAGGGAAAGATATTCATATATATATGGTGAAAAATTATATAAATATGTACAATACTTTAAAAATGTCTTTGATAAGATCAAAAAATTGTCCAAGACACTTTTTCCCAATAGTCTATTGTAACTTAAGGTACATTATAATGATATCTAGTCATGAAATTTCTCATAGTATACTTATTCAGTCTCAAAATTACTATCTCATGTCTACCAATACATCCCAATCTATATATCCATTTGAAAGAAGATTCATGAATTCCTTTGATACCAATTATTCATGAACCAACCTAGATAACCTACCTAAGCAAAATGTTATATGGTTTCTATATAGATCACAGATTTCATGGATGAATAGATACATAAAAATAAATAAGAATGAGGCGGAGAAAATAGAGGCATGTTATAATTTTGATGATATTCATGTGTGATAATCAATACAGATAGAGGAATCATAGAGGAAGGGAAATAGATGTTGGGATGATAGGAAATTGTCAAAGGTGGAGCTAGGGAAATCTGCGTAGTGAGAAATATATAGAATATTTTTTAATATGATGATAAAATCACCCAATTAAAATTATAAATCTGTAAATGCACCTTATATTTGTTAGATAAGAATGAAACCAGAACCAAATTTATTGATCCATCACTGGGAAGGATAATTTATATTATCATGGGGTTCAAAAGAAAATTATAGGTTAACATAACCATTTAATTAACTAGAGTTATATCAATCAAAATACATGGTTCAATATAGATGGTCACATTGTGTAATTAAATATATAAGACATCCATTTAGGGTAGTATACTCAGTAGGTCAATATTTGGAAATTTAATGTCGTTTGTATAAATTTCCATCCAAAAAAAATAAAATGATTCGATGGTTATATTGTATATGTTATTTGAGTGTAAAAATATATTCATTCAAAAAAATCTCCACGGTAATTGACTATGATTCATTAAAGGTCACAGAAATTTAATTATCCAGAGACACATATTGTATAAGAATGATAAAACATACAAGATAATGTGTTATATTCAGAACATATGTTATATTTTATTGTTTTAGAATATAAAATTAGTATCATATATAGAGTACTTTTTTCAAATAGTCATGATTAACCACCCCATATGAATTCAATAAAGGATTCCAAATTGTTATATTTACTCCTTTGTTTTGTTTTCTTCGAAAATTGATGCAATATTATTTGTGGGTATTCATGATAATCTATTCATGGGTGAATAAATGTGTTAATAATAGGGCGGAAAGGCAACAAGGTGGAGAAGCGGCGATGTAGAGAGGGGATAGGGTTTCCAGCATCGCTTGGGGGTTGGGGTCTCACAGGGGTCAGGGAGGGAAGGGGATCGTGGGGGGTGGTGGGTAGGGGATGTGTCGGGGTTGAAAAAAAACTTTTAGCGGCAGATTATAAAAAACATCGGCTAAATCATTAATAAAAAATTTATCAAATGTTTAGTAAAATGTCGCTAAAAACCCTCCTCAAAAGGTTATTAATGTTGTAGTGTGAGACAATAATCAGTAGAACGTATCAGTTGCAGTCTATTATTACTTTAAATAAAAATAATGTTGGGTATGTTTCTAGGATTAATGTAGGGAAAGAGTTTATATTGTCGATATTATGACTGAAAAAACAAAAAAAAGGGTTCAGACAGAGGAATGTTATTCAATGATAGTGAAAGTGTGATTCATCTGGGGTATAGTATGGAGTTTCATGAAAGAAATAAACACATTGACCAGAAATATGACTCTATTTTAAATTTTTCAGAGGATAAAGTGTTCTCAACAAAATTATTATTGGCATGAAGAATCCATGTAATATTTTAACAAATGTGAGAGTTAAAATATCATGAAGCAATAATATGGTTTAGTTAGACTCGTCTGATCAAGTATAGAGGAGAACACTACTTGCATCTAATAGAGGATGAGCTCATTTGGTTGGTAGAAAAAAAAAGTGAAATAAAAAATTATTCTTCATGTAGAATATTTTTGGGTTTTTTTATTTTCAACAAAATGATAAGATAAAAAATTATCAGATAGAGATTCACCAGATAGTGTTTTTTGAATTGGGATCATCCGACAATGATGATCGGATGGTGGTTATTCGTTAAAAATAATATATTAGAGGGATCCTATAGTGAGGATTTAGAGTATATCATACATTTTCCATTAGGATAGTTTCATCATAAAAGTTTATCCTTTCATGTGATTCTTACATGGGTAACAGTTTGTGGTTTTTTAATCGGTTGGATAAATAGTGTATCATAGGATTCTCTAGTATATGGGGGATGACCATGAATCATTAATGGATGTGTAAATAGTTCACAAAGTTAATATCTCTATAAAGATAGGTGGTGGACCAGATATAAGTTAGTTTGTATACAAAATTATGTTGAAGAGTGTAAGATTCTAGATTAATTTTTTTGTGACATTATAATAGATTGGATGTGAGTGATGTGTTTTGTTTTTGCATATTTCTTTTACAATGAAAATGATTTTAGTATTCTCCTATTGATGCATGGAATTATCTGAACCACATAAATTTATATTTAATATTTGGTTTTATTTTTTTTTGAAGTGTGTTAATAGAGTTTTTTGAAAAAATTTGGCAATATAACATTATTTTTCTATTGCATAGACACGATAGAGGAAATTATCAGACAAACCTCAATTCACTAGGATTATGGAGCATTCCACTATACCAGATGAGGATCATCATTCAAATTGATATCCAATGTATGTTTTTATTTTGTTATCTAGTAAAATGGATATACTATTTCCCCTAATGTACATTGGGAATTTCATAGATCCTTATTGAAAACAGCCTTTAAAATGAGTATAACATTAATTTGGATGGACCAATTTGATAAACAAACATTGAAATGGGCGAGGCAGTGATGTTTTGGGGGGGTCGCTGGGGGGGGATCTTAGTGGTTGGGGAGAGAAGGGGGGTCATGAGCGTGGGGGGATGTGTCGAGGTTGAAAAAAAAATTTAGTGGCAGTATATAAAAAACCGCAGAAAAATCATTAATAAAAAATTTAGCAACTGTTTAGTAAATAGATGAAAAAAGCTATAAATAGTGGATTGTTTAAAACATAAAATTGATATCATATATCTTTTATAATATTATAATTGTTTTTTTAAATAATAATATTATGTGGAATTCTTTTCCCCATCAAGCCATCAATATATTCAATCATATTTAATATTATTTGTAAAAAAAATCATATAGAGGACATGATTAGATACTAAGAATCTATTTTTATCCATAAGTGAAACATTCCCTACTGCTTAGACATCTAGATTCACCTAATGAACAATTCATTCACTTGGTTATTAAGGATGGAAATTTTTTGATAGATAGATTTTTCATTAACAACTTTTCTTATATCACTAATCTAGATTAAGAACATTTAGTATGTTACAATTCTTTGGATTGGATTACATTTAACTTATTATTTAAAATATTGATCACAATTTTTATCTCGATGAGGATGATATTTGTATATAAAATATGATTTTATCATATAAGTTTCCTGTATTATTAAACATTTAATAAAGACATTTATTAAATATTATCCCACAAAAATGGTTTCCCCATTTTGAAAATTCATCATAACTAATAGTGGACCATAATATATATTTCTCTATGAAACAGGTCTTCTTTTGTGTCTATATTAGAACTTAATTATTTAGGTAGTGAATCATCCCAATCATATCACATTTGATTCTTGGATATATTATAGGATAACCCTTTGTATAATCCATCATATGGACAAACACAACCCTATTCGTATAGAATCCTTTCCATTAGGGATTCCAAGATAAGTGTTACTCAATGAAATTCCAAAATCAAGATAACCAAGTAAAATAATGGGGTACCAGAAATTGGAATGAAATTACTGGATATGAAAATCCAATGTTACATATTACATTCATTACTTACACTAGATAATATAATGGAAACCAAATTTGGCCCAAAAATACCCAGTTTTATGATTGAGGTTATGAAAAGTGTCACATTGGATGGAATATACCATTTTGTATATGAAGGGGATTTAATCTCATCATATTATCCCACATTAACCAATTTATGTATGTGAACATATAATAATATAGATTATAATTCTAATCCCTCCCCCAATCCAATACGTTCAAGCCATATTGAATTGTTATATGATACATACCCAAAAGTTTGAGTCACTCACAATAAAATTAGAAGTTAAATATATTGATACATATTTGAATACATAATATGAATAAAGAATATCCCTATAGGTAGGATAGTAGTCCGACTTCTCATCCCTCTTCATGGGGATACATTACTCAATAGATAATCCAATATATCATAACTCTAACACCTAATAGGTAAAAAATATATTCACTAGCTGAATTTATGCTAATAACATCATCTAAAAATTGAGGTTAAGGTAGATGAAATATTAAATTCTCTATAGAGACATCATTAACATTTAATGAATGATCTATTTAGTATTAGTTTATGATTCTGAACTAAATCATAAAAAAAATTCATATTTCATACGAAATTTACAAAATATTAATACTATAGAGAAAAACATTAAATAAATGAACAATTCAAATATTTAAACATGAGATAAAAATTTATGAAAAATTCTAAATAAAATATAATTATAAATATGTTTTAATATTAGATCTAACAGTATAGAAATTCTATAATTTCGAAAATAAAAACATTATAATCAATCTATTATTATCTATTTTTAATTTATCATTATATGGTTGTTCCTTTTTAAATATATGAAATTATAAAAATCATAGACAATTTATAATTCAATTAGATTAATGTGAACATTTTACAAAATCTAAATTTTATTTACTTAATAATTATTTAAGCCATGATAATTTAAATCATAAAAACACTTTTCAATGTGCCTATAATAACATCTATATAATTCCCCCTTTTTATATTAAAAAATTCAGAATAATTAATTATGAACTATATGTAATATAAATATAAAAATATAATATTTTGGCCTTATTTAATTATTTATAACCCTTTATAAATAACCTCCTATTATTTTTAAATAATTTTTTCTATTTTATATCATGATAATTTCCATATAATTTACTAATAGTTATTTTAAATATTAACATTTAATATTTGGGAATATAAATGTTTAATAGACATTTAATTAATAAATTATAATCTACATATAAATTTTTATTTTTTGTATATAAATTAAATAGTTCAAAATTTTCTTTTAACATGATTTATAAACAATTTAATAACCATTAAAAACATTTAACATGTGATTTCATTAACAAAACTTTTGCTAACCCTTATGTCTAAGGGGAAACACACATAATTATATATTTTTAACTTTTACCCGAGTTTTCAAGAACCATTTCATAATGATAATGAAGATGGTTACTATTATATATTCATTTATCATAATGGTATCTACGATATTCATTTCATTTCATAAAGGTAATGATGTGGCTACTTTTACACAGAGTAGTGGTTACCTTTATATAGGCCTTTACCACAATGGTATCAGGGAATTTCCTTATGTTACATAAATGTCAAATGATTGAACCTTACCCAAAACTCATATTTCATTACAAATAAATTTAAATATTTTTATTTCCCTTACCTAACTGATTAAATAATTTTCTAGGTAATGGTATCTCACTATAACCTTAATGTAAGAAAAAAAATTACCTTTATGCACCCTTAGTAATCTATGTATACCCTTACATAAAACCTTAATGTAATTGTAATAATTTAATAACTTTTACATGACCAGAAAAATATGGGTAATATCATGGATAACCTTACATAAATCAATTTCATAAGGGTAAGGCCTTAGTTAACTATACACAACCCCGTGGCATAATTGAAAATTATTTTTTCAAGAATCTCATTAAATTGAATATTAATGTTCATTTTTGGTTTACATATTCAGTTTAATACTATATTTCATAAATCTAAATCATGAGTTTCATTTGATTCCACATTTAGGTTTCATGTGAATTTAATATCCTTTATTAGACCTTGTTCAGGAATTTGAAAACCAAATAAAAGGATCTCCCATGAAAGAAAAAATGAACACACATATAAAACAATAAATATAGATTGCAATAAATAAGATCACTATAAACCAAATAGATTCTGAAAATACATAAACTATATTGCTTGAGTTTTATAAATATCATTGAGTGGAAAAATAATTCCACCTCTATAGTGTATAAACATGCCAATTTGAATCAGTTGATGTTTATATGGGATTTATCCTTCCTCTAGCGTCTTCTAGATCCTTTAATTAAAAGGATAAAAATATAGAGAGTCTTTGACAACTATAGAGTTTCATCCAAGAATCATTGAAGGATTCCTCTATACTACTGTTGCATGAAATTTTTAAATAAACCGCAATGACGATCAGTGGGTTATTACATTTACTCATAAATTTATAAGAAATGAGTAAATTTTTCTTTGACTATCTCATACATTTAATGAATGAATAAAAAACTCTCTACATGTTAAATCTTATGAAATATATCCTTAATGGTAGATAACATGGGATAATGGATTAACTTATTGATGTATTCTTGAACACATACTTATCGATAAGTGGTAGTATTATGGAAATCATATTTCCAGGATTCCATTCATAGTTCCATATCCTAGAATGAATTACATGCATATGGATTTAGGTAATATTCCATTCACATTATTCAAAAATAATTATCCATTTATTCCAAACATTTCTATACATAATCCAAACATTCAAGTTTATAGATACCGATGATGTCATGCTTTCCCTAGCAAAAACGTGACCAATAACCAAAATTAAGAACCAACATAATGCAATCATTTTACCATGTTGTGATCCCAAATTCCATGACATTATGTTCTTAATGATGTATAATTTCTTCTCCAAGCCTGATCTAACCCCTAAAACATGGTTTTAGGCCTTCACTGATACAGTCATATGTTAAAAAATACACGCAACTGATACAATATCAAACCTAAATTACCAAACTCAAAAAATCAGGATTTTACATAGATATATTCCTATTTTTTTGGAGACTCTATGAAAGAAAAATATTCATGGTACACTTTCCAAATACACTCTCTAGAAATAAGTTATAAAGATCATTATAATGAGATAACTAGAATTGGAATCTCAATAAATCCATAGAAGATGATGAAAGTTCTATCTTGGAAGGTTGTCATAGAAATATTTGAGTTCTAGAATATTATAGGCTTGTAGATAATAATTATCACCTAATTTAAGAATTTCCAGGATAGATACTCCTTTGAAATCTCTAAAAAACAAGGGAGTATAAATTTCATGTACAAGTCATTATGATGTAGTTTTCCGTTAACCAAATAAGTGGTTAATTACTAAGGACATTTTGATTCAATTTTTTCATGTGAAGGTTTTATGTTTGATAATGATTCCACATTTTTGGTATAAGGCCCCAGCCTTAAACCATACTTAATCTTGAGTTATTACAAGATTACACGTTGAGGATCTTTTCAGGTTTAGAGTTTTAGAGAATTAGATCATAAAACATGCATTACATTCCACGTATAAACAAGGTGGTTACATAAAGATAGTATTCTTCATTCCCATCAATGGAAACACATTTAAAATAAACCATGGATTATTTCTTGACACATCCTTGACTCTATCATCTTATCATGTACCTTTCTCGTGACATGTGAAAAACATTTCAAAAACATGGGATGAGCATAAAAACTCTGTATGGGTTATAAAAAAACATGGAAAGGAAACATGAGTTCATATATACATAAGAATGAAATAATTTACCCATAAAACATAGGCACTTTAACATACCTCATAAAATCATGAATAAATCATAGAATTCATAAGACATAAAGGTAACTTGAGGCATTCATAACATTCTTACGTAGGGAGTAACCCTCTTGGTTACGTTTGGAATACCTATCACAGTATATTCCCTAAATCTCTTCGGATAAACCTTAACGTTTCTGTCCTTCACGTTACCCAATGCATTGGAGAGCTATATCGGGTTCACCCGCCCTTAGTTTATCACGGAACCACCCGTCTTCATAATAATGCCCATGAACCATAACATAATCGTATCACATAAAACATGAATAAAGGAAACATAACATTTCCACATTTAAATCACAAGATATCAATACAACACAAAAAACATTGTGAAAACCATTTTCAATACCAAAATAAAAGAAAAGTAAAACATGGTATTTATTTTTCTTTTAAAAAGAATTTATGGCTTGTAGAGGAAGCCGAAACTCAAATAACGGTCACGACGGCGGAGAAGTCGTTGTCGCCGCATACGTACGACAAAAACATTCCCTTTTGTCGTTTAGTAAACTCTTCGTATAAAAAAAATTCCTTTTGAATAAACGTAAAAGTCAAAGGGGTTATACACCGTATAAAAGAAAGTTGTGTATAAAATAAAATATGCCTCAATGAAAGGAGATTTAGACGAAGTCTCATACCTCGTATCCGACGTGACCCGACCGTTCTTTAATCTCCTGAATAATAAACTTGAGTTAATATCTACTTGCTTATGAATCTTTTTTCAAGTTCATTATTCCTTTTATACCATGTTATGAACATCATGTAATCAGTTAAGTTAATAATGTTCATTTTGTCGGTATTTGGTTCTTAAGTCAAAAATAGACTTCTTACATTACATGTTGTTAATTTGGTCAAAGGTTCATTATATCCAGAATGGTATTCATGATGTAGATATCATATATGTCATATATATCCAGTACATACATGCATTTATAATATTACATAATCATTTAGAGGTAAGAAATGAAATACACCGTTCATGGAGACGGTAATCCGTACATACGCATGAACGCTACTTTCATTTCTATTTCGTATTTTATAGAACGGAATCATAATGATATAAAGGTATATTATAATTCCATTATAATATCATATATAATATCATAGTTCCATCCTTTATATGTCCCACATATGGTATTTAACGAATCAAATCACTTTGAGGGGGCGGTAGTCCGCACTTCCTAAAATGAAGATATCGTGTTTACCAATAATGGAAACCATAAAGGTATGCCCAAAATGAAAAAAACAGAAGCTTAAGGAAAACATAAACATATTATATATAATATATAAAAATAGTGACATCATAATGGCCACCTTTGAAGGTGTTAAATGAGTATTGAACAATCATCATTTCGGGAGGCATAATTTCGCCATCCACGGAAACCGTATGTTCTTTAACCATTTGATGTAGTTGTGTGAGTGTGTAGCTCAAATATATCTTATAACAACATACTAGTATATTGAAGATACTGGTGTTGTTACAAAAGAAGTAAATAAAAAGTGTTTAGGGGGTTGGAGAAGCAAAATAAAACAAATGAACAAGAGAGAATGAATTACCTTTAAAAGTGTAACTCTTTTTGAGTTGAGCCTAAAGGATTCCTTTGAAAGGATTCTGCCCAAAAGGAATCCTCTAGGATGAGTATAGGGATGTGGAGAGAGTAAATGGTCAGGGTTTGGACGAGCCAAAGGCTTGAGAAGTGTGTTAAATGAGGTAGAGGTGGGGGCCTTTTATAAGAGGAGAGGAGGGGCACTTTTGGAAAGTAAAGAAATATTACATTATTTGAAAATGTGTTTCGGTTTCAAAAGGTCCCACATTGATATAATTCGTGGATAAGGTGATAAGGGTTCGAAATCCACTCATCCAATTGGTTTTTTCCATATGTAGTTCATAGATTTTACATTGTCTATCCATTTTATTAAAATCGTCAAATAATGATGTCATCACTGCATCATTATTATGTCATAAATAATTTAATTTATTTAATGTCTAAAAATCATAAAAAAATACTATGATGTAGGAAATCTTTTTATCTTTCCAATGACTATTTATAATCAAATATCTGATCTTTATACCCCCATGTAAAAATTGTTTTCGTAAAACATTTCTTGTTTGTGTCATTTTTACTTTAACATTTAATAAAAAGTTATTTTTGTCATTTCCAAACCAAAGTGTCTCCATGGGGTCCCCAAGTTGACCCATGGCTTGTCTTGGTCGGCCATGACACAACCAATAAGGTTGGGATATGTTTCTATGTCATTTCCAATTATTAAAGCATTATTTATACCTTTAACCACCCTAGTTACCACTAATCGCGATTAAGAACATAATAAGTTACTATTCACCAAAAAAATTATTATAATCTCATTGAACCACATTTTACTTCTTAATGACAACCATGTATGTCGGATTTTCAAAATTCAATACACATTAGTGGTAAACTTTCATTTAACTGAAAAATTAGTTTGCTTGATTACCGCTTAGTGGTTTCACTATTCATCAAAAATTGAAGTTTTTCAGAAAATTACCAAAAATTCACCCTAAGCTATATTTGATATTCTGAATTAAAAAATGAAGTCTATTTTAAAAAATTAAAATCATATAAGTCACATTAATTAATATAATAATTAATTCCCGCTGCCAGAGCAAAAAACATGTTTTTACAAAACAATAAGTATCAAATGATTGACACCAGTTTAAGTCTAATTTCAAAGTGAAATTGATTCCAATGACCACCATTGGATAAAATGGTAAAAATATATTCTAATTTCACTTCAAAACCAATTCAAAACATAATCTAATCATATAAATAAATTAGATTAAAAAGCAGTTTTGATGTAAAATGCAGTATTTTTCACTATTCATTAAAAAATGAACATTGTCAGAAAAATACCAAAAATTCACACAAGGTAAATTTTGATGTCCCAATAATAAAGGATAAGTTTATTTTGACAAACATAGTTTATAAAATTGTCAAAATATAGATTCAAAAATGGTTTGCCATCAAAAGGCACTAAAACAATCTTTTAAGAATATTAGTGTATTCCATGCATAAGATTGTATTTATTTTCATTTTAAGCCTCTATAACACTATCTTAATCATAAATAGATATAGGTAAAAATATCTATTATTCATTACTTATTTGGGATGTTACATCCTTCCCCCCTTTAGAAAATTGTGTCCCCGCAATTTATTTACTTATCAAATAAATGAGGGTACTTATCCCTCATTGCATTTTCAGATTCCCATGTTTCCTCTTCAATCATGTGGTTTTTTCACAAAAACTTTACCTGCTTAATCACCTTATTCCATAACACTTGCTCCCTGTGGTCAAGAATCTGGACCAGTTGTTCCTCATAAGATAGGTTCTCTTCCAGCTGAACTACCTCTGGACTCAAAACATGAGATGGATCTGGCATATAATTTCTCAACATCGAAACGTGAAAAACATTGTGTACCTGAGATAAACTCGGAGGTAAAGCCACTCGGTAAGCAACTGAACCAACTCTTTCCAGAATTTCGTATGGTCCAATGATCCTTGGACTCAACTTTCCTTTCTTACCAAATCTCATCACACTTTTCCAAGGAGAAACCTTGAGAAAAACATGACCACCTACCTCGAAAGATAGATCCTTCCTCCGGTTATCCGCATAACTCTTCTTCCTGCTCTGAGCTAATCTCATGTGTTTCTGAATCAGCTGATCATTTTCTACCATCTCTTCTACCAATTCTGGTCCCATCAACTTTCTTTCACCCACTTCATCACAGAAAGCTGGAGTTCGACACCGCTTCCCATATAATGCATGAAATGGTGCCATCTGTATACTGGAATGAAAACTATTATTATATGAAAACTCAACCAAAGAAAGATGTTGGTCCCAACTTCCCTGATAATCCATAGAACAAGCTCATAGCATATCCTCCAATGTCTAAATTGTTCGTTCTGACTGCCCATCTGATTGAGGATGAAAAGCTGTACTAAAATTTAATTCAGTACCCAACGACTTCTGAAGGCCTTTCCAAAAGTTAGAAGTAAACCTGGGATCACGATCTGATACAATGGAGAGAGGAACTCCATGTAACCTGACTATCTCTTTAAGATACAAACGGGAAAGTTGATCAAGAGAGAAAGTATCTCGTATAGCAAGGAAATGAGCAGATTTGGTCAAGCGATCAACAATAACCCAGATTGCATTATTACCTCGAGATGTCTTTGGTAATCCAACAACAATGTCCAGGGATATATTCTCCCATTTCCACTCTGGCACTGGTAAAGGCTGAAGCATCCCTTTCGGTAACTGCCGCTCTACTTTAACCTGTTGACATGTCAAACACTTCACAGTAAAATCAGCAATATCTCTTTTCATTCCATCCCACCAGTAATACCCCCTCAGATCTCTATACATCTTAGTACTGCCCGGATGAACTGAAAAAGGAGAACTATGAGCTTCACATAACAACTCTCTCTTCAACTGTGAATCACAAGGCACACACAATCTCTTCCCAAATCTCAAAACACAATCATTATCAATGTTTAATTCAGGCAACTTACCATTCTGAACCAGATCTACCTTTTTCTGCAACTCACTATCTTGCTTTTGTGCTTGCTTGATTCTATATGATAGAGATGATCTCACTGATACCTGAAACAAAATATAAGGACTCCCTGCACCAACAACTTCTATGCCAAAGTTCATCAAATCCTTAACCAAAGGATCACGTTCCAAAGGCAATATTGTTAATGAAGCAATACTTTTTCGACTCAAAGCATCAGCCACTTTATTTTCTTTTCCAAGATGGTAATGAATTGTACAATCATAATACTTGATTAATTCCAGCCATCTCATTTGTCTCATGTTTAACTCTTTCTGAGTGAATATATACTTTAAACTTTTGTGATCAGTATATATTTCACACTTTACTCCATAAAAATGATGCCTCCAATTTTTTAAAGAAAAAACAACAGCAGCTAATTTCAAATCATGTGTAGGGTAATTTACCTCATGAGTTTTCAACTGTCGTGAAGCATAAGAAATTACCTAATCATTCTGCATTAGGACGCAACCAAGTCCTTTCAATGAAGCATCACTGTATATAACAAACTCACCATTCCTGGAAGGTAGTGCCAAAACTGGAGCATTCACCAATCTTCTTTTCAATTCTTGAAAACAATCATCACATTCTTTTGTCCAGATTAACTTAACACCCTTCCGAGTTAGCTTAGTCATTGGACTAGATAACCGTGAAAAATTTCTAACAAACCTTCAGTAATAGCCCGCCAAACCATGGAAGCTACGAATCTCGGTTACATTTGTGGGTCTTGGCCATTCTTCCACAACTTTTGTTTTTGCAGGATCAACAGTTATTCCATATTTAGAAACAATGTGACCAAGGAAAGAAATTTGTTGCAACCAAAACTCACACTTGCTGAATTTCCCATACAGTTTCTTTTATTTTAAGGTTTTCAAGATAACCCTTAAATGTTTTTCATGCTCCTCTTTACTTTTAGAAAACACCAAAATATCATCAATGAAAACCACCACAAACTTATCCAAGAACTCATGGAAAATTCTATTCATTAAGTCCATGAATACAGCAGGTGCATTGGTTAGCCCAAAAGGCATTACTACAAATTCATAATGGCCATATCTCGTACGGAATGCGGTCTTCGGAATATATGCCTCATTTACCTTCAGCTGATGGTACCCCGATCTCAAGTCAATCTTTGAAAAAAAACTGAGCTCCCTGGAGATGATCAAACAAATCATCGATATGAGGCAAAGGATATTTGTTCTTAATAGTGATATTATTCAAGGATCTATAATCAATGCAAAGTCTCATAGAACCATCTTTCTTTTTAACAAATAAAACAGGAGCACCCCATGGTGATGTGCTGGGTCTAATGAAACCTTTCTCTAATAAATCTTGCAATTTCTCCTTCAACTCTAAAAGTTCAATTTGTGCCATTCGATAAGGCGGTTTTGAAATTGGCTTAGACTCAGGAACTACGTCAACAGTAAATTCAACTTTCCAATCTGGTATTATTCCAGGCAACTCATCAGGGAAAACATCAGGATACTCATTTACCACTGGCACATCATTAATCTGAACAGTTCCTTTATTTTCAACGACGTGTGCAAGGTAACATTCATTTCCATCTTTCACAAGTTTCTCGGCCTCTTGATATGTTATCAAAAGTAAGGGTTCATTCTTGTAAACAAACTGAAAGTCTTTCTGAAAAGAAACTTCTTTAGCTCTACATTCAATCTTAGCATGGTAAATAGAGAGCCAATCCATACCCAGGATAACATCAAACTCTACTAGAGGTAGAACAATAAGGTTTTCAAGTAGGTTCTTTCCACAGATAAGGATAGAAGATTCTTATAAATTCTTTTTGCCTCGACACTTCCCCCAGGTGTTTTTACCAAAAGTTCAGGAGTCATTTCTTGAGATGGTATTCCCATTTTACTAGAAAAGTTTTCAGAGATGAAAGAATGTGTAGACCCCGAATCAAACAACACACTGGCATAATCTGAAAAAACAAACAAAGTACCTGATACAACTTCATTTGATGGACCGACATCTGCTGAAGTAGTTGCAAAGGATTTCACCACCCCTTTCTGCTTGTAGTCTAACTGCTTCCCATCACTCAAACTCTTTGTCGGACACTCGTTTGCATAGTGACCCATCTCATTGCACTTATAACATTTCACTAACTGTAAATCAAATTTGTTCTTACCTTCACCTTGATCCTTTTCAGTGCAATCACGAGCCTTATGTCCCATCTTACCACATCGGTAGCACTTCCAAGAATTCAGAAGACATTCCCCAGCATGCCTTTTGCCACATTTATCACAAACTGGAAACTTAGTTCTCTTACCATCAGACTTTTTTGAAGAATTCTTACCTTTCTCTTGCCACCTCGGTCTCTTCTTCTGCTGGTTGTTATAGAAAACTTGGTCATCAGCAAACTCCATTTCCACCTTCTCAGCACATCGAACAAGCTTTTCATAACTTTTAAACTCACGAGAAGCTAATGCCCTTCGGTACTTTGGCTTTAATCCTGAGTAAAAATGATTGATTTTACTATCATGGTCCTGGATAAAATTTGGAGCATACCTTGCCAATCGAGTGAACCTTTCTTCATAGGCAGCCACTGAGTCTTCCTCTTGCCTCAATTCTAAGAATTTATTTTCCATCCTAAGTCGAACAGCCTTAAGAAAATACTTCTCAAGAAACATACCTTTGAATTCATCCCAGTCAAGAGCATCAATCTCATCGGCGTCCCTGATATTTTTAACCATAGACCACCACTGATTAGCTTCACCCTCCAAATGGTAAATAGCAAGACTAACCTTTTGATTGTCTGAACACCCCATGACATCAAAAATCTTCTCCAGTGCTTTAATCCACCCTTCAGCTAGCACATGGTCAGATGATCCTCTGAATGATGGTGGATGTTGCCTCATGAAATGTTCCACCACTGACATGTTCCTCTGCGGTTGTTCTGGCTGATCTCGTGCATGGATACCACCACCATTTATCGCTTGAGTCAACTGCGCCATTACTGCAACAAACTATTCAGTTCCAATTCCGACCATTTCTAGATGCTGATTCGGAAGGTTATTTCCTTCTGTATACCTTCCTAGCACTGCTTCCCTGTTTCCTCTGCGGAAAACCATTCTGAACAAGCATGTCTTAGATGAAGCAACATGGTAATCTTTAAATGCTATATCATTTCGAAAAAAAAAATTGGATAATCATTTAATAGAATTCTAACTCCTAAAGTTATCTAAACCAACCATTGATACCAACTATAAGGCCCCAACCTTAAACCATACTTAATCTTGAGTTATTACAAGATTACACGTTGAGGATCTTTTCAGGTTTAGAGTTTTAGAGAATTAGATCATAAAACTTGCATTACATTCCACATATAAACAAAGTGGTTACATAAAGATAGTATTCTTCATTCCCATCAATGGAAACACATTTAAAATAAAACATGGATTATTTCTTGACACATCCTTGACTCTATCATCTTATCATGTACCTTTCCCGTGACCTGTGAAAAACATTTCAAAAACTTGGGATGAGCATAAAAACTCAGTATGAGTTATAAAAAAACATGGAAAGGAAACATGAGTTCATATATACATAAGAATGAAATCATACATTACCCATAAAACATAGGCACTTTAACATACCTCATAAAATCATGAATAAATCATAGAAATCATAAGACATAAAGGTAACTTGAGGCATTCATAACATTCTTACTTAGGGAGTAACCCTCTTGGTTACGTTTGGAATACCCATCATAGTATATTCCCTAAATCTCTTCGGAGAAACATTAAC
Organism: Viscum album; assembly: GCA_963277665.1. Taxonomy (NCBI): domain Eukaryota; kingdom Viridiplantae; phylum Streptophyta; class Magnoliopsida; order Santalales; family Viscaceae; genus Viscum; species Viscum album. The sequence goes on from OY728137.1 coordinate 1,669,470,075, forward strand.
GTTTCACTCCTTCGTGTTACCCAATGCATTGGAGAGCTATATCGGGCTCACCCGCCCTTAGTTTATCACGGAACCACCCATCTTCATAATAATGACCAAGAACCATAACATAATCGTATCACATAAAACATGCATAAAGGAAACATAACATTTCCACATTTAAATCACAAGATATCAACACAACACAAAAAACATTGTGAAAACAATTTTCAATACCAAAATAAAAGAAAAGTAAAACATGGTATTTATTTTTCTTTTAAAAAGAATGTATGGCTTGTAGAGGAAGCCGAAACTCAAATAACGGTCACGACAGCGGAGAAGTCGTTGTCGCCGCATACGTACGACAAAAACATTCCATTTTGTCATTTATTAAACACTTCGTATAAAAAAGATTCCTTTTGAATAAATGTAAAAGTCAAAGGGGTTTATACACCGTATAAAAGAAAGTTGTGTATATAATAAAATATGCCTCAATGAAAGGAGATTGAGACGAAGTCCCATACCTCGTATCCGACTTGACCCGACCGTTCTTTAATCTCCTGAATAATAAACATGAGTTAATCTCTACTTTCTTATGAATATTTTTTCAAGTTCATTATTCCTTTTATACCATTTTATGAACATCATGTAATCAGTTAAGTTAATAATGTTCATTTTGTCGGTATTTGGTTCTTAAGTCAAAAATTAACTTCTTACATTACATGTTGTTAATTTGGTCAAAGGTTCATTATATACAGAATGGTATTCATGATGTAGATATCATATATGTCATATATATCCAGTACATACATGCATTTATAATATTACATAATCATTTAGAGGTAAGAAATGAAATGCACCGTTCATGGAGACGGTAATCCGTACGTACGCATGAACGCTACTTTCATTTCTATTTCGTATTTTATAGAATGGAATCATAATGATATAAAGGTATATTATAATTCATGTATAATATCATATATAATATCATAGTTCCATCCTTTATATGTCCCACATATGGTATTTAACGAATCAAATCACTTTGAGGGTTCGGTAGTCCGCACTTCCTAAAATGAAGATATCATGTTTACCCATAATGGAAACCATAAAGGTATGCCCAAAATGAAAAAAACAGAAGCTTATGGAAAACATAAACATATTATATATCATATATAAAAATAGTGACATCATAATGGACACCTTTCAAGGTGTTAAATGAGTATTGAACAATCATCGTTTCTGGAGGCAGAATTTCGCCATCCACGGAAACCGTATGTTCTTTAACCATTTGATGTAGTTGTGTGAGTGTGTAGCTCAAATATATCTTATAAAAACATCCTAGTATATTTAAGATACTGGTGTTGTTACAAAAGAAATAAATAAAAAGAGTTTAGGGGGTTGGAGAAGCAAAATAAAACAAATGAACATGAGAGAATGAATTACCTTTAAAAGTGTAACTTCTTTTGAGTTGAGCCTAAAGGCTTCCTTTGAAAGAATTCTGCCCAAAAGGAATCCTCTAGGATTAGGAGAGGGATGTGGAGAGAGTAAATGGGCAGGGGTTGGCCGATCCAAAGGCTTGAGAAGTGTATCAAATGAGGTAGTGGTGGGGGCCTTTTATAAGAGGAGAGGAGGGGCACTTTTGGAAGGTAAAGAAATATTTCTTTATTTGAAAATGTTTTTCGGTTTTAAAAGGTCCCACATTGATATAATTCGTGGATAAGGTGATAAGGGTTCGAAATCCACTCATCCAATTGGTTTTGGCCATGTGTAGTTCATAGATTTTACATTGTCTTTCCATTTTATTTAAATCATCAAATAATGATGTCATCACTGCATCATTATTATGTCATAAATAATTTAATTTATTTAATGTCTAAAAATCATAAAAAAAATACTATGCTTTAGGAAATCTTTTTATCTTTCCAATGACTATTTATAATCAAATATCTGTTCTTTATAACTCCATGTAAAAATTGTTTTCGTAAAACATCTCTTGTTTGTGTCATTTTTACTTTAACATTTAATAAAAAGTTATTTATGTCATTTCCAAACAAAAGTGTCTCCATGGGGTCCCCAAGTTGACCCATGGCTTGTCATGGTCGGCCAGGACACAACCAATAAAGTTGGGACATGTTTCTAGGTCATTTCCTATTATTAATTCATTATTTATACCTTTAACTACCCTAATTACCACTAATCGCGAATAAGAACTTAATAAGTTACTATTCACCAAAAAATTATTATAATCTCATTGAACCACATTTTACTTCTTAATGAAAACCATGTATGTCGGATTTTCAAAATTCAATACACATTAATGGTAAACTTTCATTTAACTGAAAAATTAGTTTGCTTGATTACCACTTAGTGGTTTCACTATTAATCAAAAAATGAATTTTTTCAGAAAATTACCCAAAATTCACCCTAAGCAATATTTGATATTCTGAATTAAAAAATGAAGTCTATTTTACAGAATTAAAATCATATAAGTCACATTAATTAATTTAATAATTAATTCCCGCTTCCAGAGCAAAAAGCGTGTTTTTACAAAATAATAAGTATCAAATGATTGACACCAGTTTAAGTCTAATTTCAAAGTGAAATTGATTCCAATGACCACCATTGGATAAAATGGTAAAAATATATTCTAATTTCACTTCAAAACCAATTCAAAAGATAATATAATAATATAAATAAATTAGATTAAAAAGTAGTTTTGATGTAAAATGCTGTATTTTTCACTATTCATTAAAAAATTAACATTGTCAGAAAAATACCAAAAATCCACAGAAGGTAAATTTTGATGTCCCAATCATAAAGGATAAGTTTATTTTGACAAAGATAGTTTATAAAATTTTCAAAATATAGATTCAAAAATGGTTTGCCATCAAAAGGCACTATAACAATCTTTTATGAATATTAGTGTATTCCATGCATAAGATTGTATTTATTTTCATTTTAAGCCTCTATAACACTATCTTAATCATTAATAGACATAGGTAAAAATATCTATTATTAATTACTTACATGGGATGTTACATTTGGTGACATGGATGTTTTATTTTACGAATCATACTTCTATATATTATAGTATAAAATAACATTGACACAATGGAATTAACTTCCTGACTCATGACATAGAGTTAGTTCTGGTAGTGCAAGCCCTATTATTCGATACTGATTATCTTTTTGATGAGAACATTATATTATATAATGACCAAAAAAATATCAAGTATATTTCTTCTCATAGAGATATAAATCACAGTTTGTTGTTGGGTATTTAATAACATTAAATTTGGATTCCGATCTCTTGTATCTACCATGAAATAGAGAGGTAATGATAAATTGTCTTATAAAAAAACAAAACATAAAAAGGATAAATATGAAATTTAATATTGGTTCGTAATGTCCCTGATCGGCAAGATTTACATTGATTTTTATGATAATTATGGTAAGTTGATTTTGTTCATATTATGATCAATTTTTATATTTTTTAAATCTCTAATGACTAAAAAATATTTGACCCCGACTATATCATTATTCATGAAACAAATGATGGTGTGGACATCATTGAGGGTTATGAAAAAGTGTCAAACTCTTTCCATTATGTTCATGGATGGATTATGGTCCCTAATAGTGTGACCAAATATGTAATAAAATTTCATCTCTCATACTGATGGTTTATCTATCCAATTTTATTAAATATGTACAATGATATTCATAGAGTTATTGTGTCCTAGAATTAAATCATAGATCACTAGTTTTTTATTCAGATATTTCACTTTCTATTAGGGAAATATGTGGAACCAATATCTATCCATCCCATTATAGAAAATCCAACTACTAAAATTTAAATGCTATTATATTATGATATATTTTAGGAATAGGTTTCCTAGATCTATAAAGCGGTGATATATTTTATTGGATATTAAGGATTTTATAACCAATGTTGTTTTTTATAAATTATTCTAAAATAATAATTTGACGGTAATATGGGAAAAATATATTTTTATGTGATTGTAAAGCCACATGGAACACTAGTTTGTATTGTTTTCAACCATAACATAAGGTTCCCATCTCAATTTTAGAAAGTATTACAATGGGATCTTGGTACACAAGACGAATTGAGAATTATTTTCCACCCATTAATCTATGGATAGACTGAAATGAATATTCATATTGTTAGAGATTTAGTATATGCCTATATTCATGAATTTTTTGGCTCTTGGGAAGATCATCTATCAGCCGTGGGGTTTTTATTCAATAATAGTTATTAGTCAATAGTTTATATGACACCTTTCATGATCCTATATGGTAGGATTATTAATTATACACTATGTTTTAATGATATTTGGAAATCGTCCAGGATTATGACTAACAACGTTCAAGAGAAGAGTGTGAACGTGATTTTCATACATAAATATTTAATTATTACTCACATTAGCCACAATTCATATGATAATTGTAACAGTTGGACATTGGAATTTAACTTCGGTCATCATATTCATCATTGATCTTTTCAGTGGTCATGTCATTGATAAATGGGAATGTAGGAAATGATAAATCCAATTTTAATTGGAAAATATTTGATGTTGGGGAGAATTATAGAATCAAATTATATCCTGAATTCCCCACTATAATTTTTTTACATATAATGAATACATATTCCACAACTAAATATATATTTACTTGATCCTACACTTATAATTTAGTTTTTAGATATTCAATCATAGATATTTTATTCCTATATATTATAACCAATTTTCATCAGCGATTTCTATATGAATTTACAATGATATTATGCTAATATTCATTTCTTTTTGTATTCCTAAAACATGGGATATTGATACACTATATCTGGGATTGGGTAGATGTAATGAAATATCAATGGAAATTCATCTTTCATTAAAAGTATTATTGATGCTTCTCCATGATTAAGAGACTAGTAGTGGGGATTTATAATGACTCACATATTTATGATTTAGTTTTCTTTATTTTTTTATAGGTATTTAGTATTTAAATTATTGGAAAACTAAGGGTAAATATAAATAATGGTTAATAGAGGAAGATGATTGGGATTTATTTTGGATCAAATGTATAAAATTATTGAGAATACAAGAGATGGGTACTAGGTAAGATGTGGTATCTACTATTTTTTAATTGATACTATTAAATCCATTAGGATCTCAGTGGGCTTATAAAATGTACATAGTAGAAATATGATTGGTTTTGTTAAAAATTGTGAGGCGATATCTTTTATATCCTAAAGGATAAATTCAATATAGCCCTTGCATTTTATTCTTCATCTCATGACCCATTTATAGATTATTTAAATGATTTATTCCTTCATTATTGTTTTCATAAAGTAAAATCTATTCTATTTTAGGCAAAAAAATTCCAATATATCATAGCATCTTTTTATTAATGGGGGAGTTACCTCTATTATCCATATTTTCATATTTATTCATGGTAGTGGAATTAATCTCAAATTAATATCTCATTAATGTTTTTAAATATTTTGTCTCTTTAGAGTTTAAATCCATTAGTTTATTTGAATAGGTATTTTTTATATATATCAAAAATTAGGAATAGGAATAAATTAAATAGGGTGGAACTTGTTGAAATATTATGTTGTTTTGGACATGTAGTGTGGTTTATGGATTTAGAATTATGAATTTAAATGTTCCATATGTAATATCATTAACTCACTCCCCCCACGAAGACTAAAATAGAAATCTACATACATTAGATGTTCATCAGTGTATACTAGAGGATGCTAGGTAGTGAATAAATATTTATTAAATATATGACCAATATATATTTTCTCGAATAATTATTGATTAAATATATTCGATCAACAGAACATGAATAATTATTAAACCATGTATGAGAACAATATTTATTCGACATTTAATATTCATATAGAATTTAACTAAGGATCCAAATATACATTTTGTGTGACCCTCTTTGCATCTATCTCAATGGAATTAGGTTACATTTCCAAATGTCTGAGGATAGAATATAAGAATATAATAAGGCTCACCGAAAGAAATAAGTTAATCTCACAATGACATGTAACCTCTTATAAATGTTTAACATGTAATATAATATCTTTATCTTAATATCAATAATCAAATAGGAATCATACTGGTGTCATAAATCTATATGATTGATGTAAATTTAATTTACTTTTAATAAATAAACATATTGACCACACTACCATGCTCATAGACTTAATTAGGAAAGTTTATTCTAAGAATTTTGTCAATAATATTAACTTCCATTAAAAAATTTAAGAAACATAAATTTTTTATCATGTTATTAATTAATATATCATCACTCCTGAGGCTCCCAACATATCCCAAATCAATGTGGGCATATGTCATCTTAGTTTACAATAATATTACAAATTATGTGACCCTGATATGAATTAACAGTATTCTAAAACTATAATGATAATTAAGCATGTTTGTAGATAACAATATCTAGTAACACATATAAATGTGTATTTCTTATTGGAATCTCATATTCTCATAATCTCTTTCATTGAATATTTCTACAACATAAATCATTAGAAAGTTTCTCAATGTCTTATAAGTCTCCACCCAGGATTAAATGTATCATTTGTGTCCAACAAAATGACATCATCCAACTATAGTTAATCATAAAGTACTTATACATTATTTTTAGGTTACCAACTCCAACATACTACCACTTTCACTGGATTCAACTACTAAAAAATTTTAGTATTCTTGATCTCATTTTATTTTCATGATTCTACAGAGATGATGCTTTACGAAATGGTTGCACTGAATTTTCATGATCAAAAAATTTACTCAGAGTGACTTCTACCCTTTGATAAAAATATATAAATATGTGATATTTGGAGAGTATGTACATTGTCCTTTAGTTGACCTTTTTCCTCTTCTGAGATCTAATACTATAGTATTATCACTCTAAAATGTGATATGATATATAATTATAAGATCTAAATCCTGCTCCAGGATAATGTTATGAATCCAAAAAACGTATTTTTCCATATAATAAGATTCTATATACTCAGACTCCACAATAGAATTAGGGAAAACATAATTTTTTAATTATTCCATCTCAAAACTCCTATATTGAGACAATAGAATATATCCCCCAATTAAATCATATCAATCTAATCTATTTGGAAAATAACATCAATATATCCTCTGATGACTAGTTCCTAATATCCTCCATATTCCCGAAACATATCCTTAGTACGCCTCAGATACATAAGGATAGAATTAATAGTATACCAATGTTGTTCTCCAAGATCATCATGATATGTACCTACCATACATTATATATTGGAATCATATAACTTTTTATATAAGAATACATACATGATAGGCCATATCACAGTTGTACACAGTCTCATACTCATTCTATCTTTCTCCTATTTAGTTTGAGGAAATATTTTCATGGGTATATGTATACCATGTGACATTAAATCTAATACACATTTGTATTGTTCTATAATAAATATCTTTAGTATCTGGACAATGTATATAATTTCTCTTAGTCCAAGAATCCATTTTTTTCTACCATTAATTCTTTTGAATCCCAGGACATATGTTATTCTACCAATGTCCTTTATAGAAAACCACTTGTTTATGAATCCCTTAACATAATTTCATATTAAAACATAATTTATAATAATTAATATGTCACCAATATAAACTATTAGAAATATGACCAAAATCCCACCGAACAACATTTAAATATATAGCTCACATTAATTATTTATGAAACAAATATCTCATATGGATTCATAAAAATCAAAGGTTCCATGACTTAGATTCTTTATTTAACCCATTAACAGATCGTTGAAACTTACATATTTTATTGTAATTTCTTGTTATCAGCAATCCTTTACATTGTGTTATATTGAAATATTTCTTAAGGTTTCTATTAAGAAATGCTTTTTTGACATCCATATTATAAATCTCATAGTCATATAATGTTACCCTAGAATGTAGAATTTAGATGTATTTAAACATGGAAATTATATTAAAGGATTCTCCATTGTTAATTACATGATATTGTTTGATGTTATTATCTAATAACATTTATTTAGATCTACACATTTAACCTTAAATGTCCAATTTTATCTTGAATTCCCATTTAAAACCAATGATATTTACATTAACTAGAGAATCAAATAGAACCCCAAATTGGATCTCATACATGGATCCAACATTTTAATTCATGGATTCTTTCCATATTTCAGCTTTTTATATATATACTACCTCATTAATGGAAATTGTATTATTATAAATAACCAACAGTGAGTCACTATCTTCAAGGACAAGAAAAACATATATTATTAGTTATCTAACCTTTCCAGTACCCCAAAATATTTCTTTTGTTTTAGTGACTACATATACATGGGAAATTGAATTGTATGTTTTTATATCGAATGTTTTTTATCTTGATCATTAACATCATTGAATTAATTATTTATGAAACTATCCTCCATGAGGATATACTCCCACTTAATAAAAATGGGTTTTCAAGAGACAAGATCCATCTTATTTGAGGGATTGTATAAATATTATCTATTTATTATTTGGATACCCAATAATGTTAGAATTCATACATTTGGGTTCTATTTAACTTCCAAATCTAGCCATTGACAAAACCTCACAAACATATACATTAATATATGATATCATGGATTTCCTTCCATTCCACAACTAAAAAGGAGTTCTATATACCTATTTAGTCTATACAAAGTATAGTGTGTATGATAATGTTTATAATGAATATCCCCAAAAGGGTAATATAAGGCTTTAATCGATCATTTTCAAAATTACCATATAATTCAAGGAACATTTCATCTATTCACTAACACCATTCCATTATAGTATATAAGGAAAAGTGATCTATGATAAAACCCTACACTCCCTTATAATTATGATGATTTATTTTTTAATATATTCACCACTTTATCATGTTGAAGCTTCATTATCTTTGTTTCCATGTTAATTGTGAACATAATTATTGAATTATTGAGTTTATCATAATATTAAAATTTCTACATAATGATGTATACACATATATATATATCTATTTAAATCACCAATAAATTTAATGAAGTATGAAAACCCCCTCAAGATTCAATTTTAAATTGTCCACTGAAATTAGTGTGTCCCAATTATAGAATCACTTTAGATCTTCAAATATGTATACTAAAATGTTATTTGGTCATTTCTCCTTTTAAATAAGTGTGACTTATATCTAGTGATTTTATCTTAAAAGAATCTATGTAACCATGTCGATTGGTATTTTTTAATAAAATATAATTTACATGGACAATATAGTTATTCCACAACTTGGTTTTAATTGAATGAGGAAATATTGAGTCATAATCTATTTCTAATACATAGCTTCCATAACATAATACATATAGAATATTATTTTAATGTTTCATCCGATTACACATGTATTATTTATACGAAAAAAAATTATTTCCAAACATTAAAATAAAATAATATTTATCTATGAAGTAAACATAAATTATTTCTGAGTAACAATTGGTACATAATAAAAATCTATTAAAACCATGACCATGCCAACTGGAAATGGAAGGTCGTAGCCTCAAATGGATAGAAAAATGAGGATTGCATCGTTAGAATATTATAACTGAATCTATCATATGAAAATATTTAAAAATGTACTATTTTATTGTATTTTAATACATATTGGAGCTCCAAAAGATATGTATAATAACCAATATTTAGATATAGATAGAATTAAGTGGATAAAATACACACATGAACCATCCACTTTCTTCTTTAACGGGTGCATTTATTTTTCATATGGCCCATATATCACCATGAAAAACATATATTTTCCTTTCCCTTTTCCTACCATTAGATATTTATTTTCCTGGAAGTGAAGTTCTCCAGAGTCTTAAACATGGAATAAATCTTGGTATACATTCCCTTGATCTTTAATTTCATGTTTACTATAAGGAATTCCAGCTTTTCACTCCCCAAGTCTTTATAAAAATGGTGAATAAGGGTGATGAGATATAAAATTGTTTTCTCACTATTAATAATGTCATAATTAGTTATAAAAATAGAGATAATATTATGTAGTGAGGATAAATTGAGATCAATTAATAAGTCGTCAAGGATGGTAAACCTCAAGATGTCATAACACTCAGTGTATCCAATCATCATGACTACATAAGACCTAGGTGGAAGTGACTATATAAGAATTCATATAAGTAGAGAATTGGGGATATCATATCTTTCATATCTCACCTTATCTTTGCCTTACCTTGAAAAATATCCTAAAAGTTATACATTATCATATATCCATGCATATCATTATTTATCTTTAAAAGTTCATTGAACATGAATAAAAGATTGAAATATTAGATATCCAAGGAATTTTTAAAGAAATTCTTATAAAGAGACAATTGTTTATTACTACCATCTTTTCCAACCTCTTTATGATTTTTTTTCTTGAACAAATAATTTTTTTTCATGGAATATTATAACACATAAAATTCTATACGATTACTTGAAATTTGAGCCGATTAGAAGTTTATACATCTCTTGAGTGGAATACAATGAAAATGTTGAATCCATATGGGTTTCCATTTTAATAATAAAAATGAGAATAATTATATATCATTAAAAAAAATTATATATTTAGATAATAAATTTTAAATTTGATTTATTATTCTCCTTCTATTATATCAAAACCCAATATACCTGAACACTGTTTTGTGAATATCCCATAAAATGGATATTTTAGTGGAAACGATCCATATTTCCCTTCTCATCAACCATAATTCGTCATAAAATGTTATTTTAAGGGTATTATGTAGGCATTATTTTTCTAACTAGATAAACTCAAAATTCCTTGATCTGTTGAGGGGACTCCCCAATCCAAAAATTCATGATTTGGATTTATCAAAAGGATCCTCTCTATTAAATCAAGTCCTACTTTTATAATCAACCCTTTATGCGAAAATATTTAAGACGACCAAAAACTCAACTTAGAATTTTCAGATAATTAAAGGCACCCAGACTTTGGCTGGTCAATCAATTTTAACAATGGATTAATTTTATCATATTATTTTAATGATATACTGACTTCATATATAATTTTAGGGGTATTTATCTTTATGTGCAAAACTACACATTTTATCATGAAACAAAAAATTAATAATAACTTTATTTTACATAAGTGATTCACAATGTATATATAATTTTATAGATATTATAATATTTATTTTAATTCCATATAGTATGATTATTAATTAATTTGTTAAATTATCTATGTATCCACAAATAATTACCCATGAAATTCACATAAATAGAATAAAAAAAAGTGGTATGAACATGAGCTTCATTAATGGTTGGTTTAAGTAGTGATTTATAATCCATCCCATGACCATTAAGAATTAAATCTGTAAATCATTCATTTTTTTAGATGTACCATTCATCCTACACTTTCATATACTTGTTAAATTGGATTTTCTCAGATCCAAACAGTAATAGAATCAACTAACCTAGTAGCTCTAGAAATTAACTAATTTTACTCACACATAGGTTCAGGGAACCAAATTATTGGTTAATGGGTTTTACATAAATATATGATTGGCCCATAGACCCTTAAATAATGAGATGAGTGGAATAACACATAGATCCTTATTTTATTTAATACATTATTACCAGAACCATGAAATAATAAATTAAATAATACAGTAAAACATGTACATTACTCTATGATCATGGTCATTCCCATAGTATGTAATGTATATTTACAAGTACACTATTTAGCATTTAATTCAATCTATTCATTCTTATTAATATAAACATTATCAAAATAATTAATTTAATTATATGTAAAATAAATAAATTAAGTAATTCCCATTAATCTATTAACCATAAAAAATCTCTATGATTTCACTGAAAACAGATTATTTTTTAGACGATTATTACATATTTAACACATGACATGTCAAATATACAGTTAGATTTTTAATATAATAATTAAATATACTTTATAAACATTTACTACGTTATTTATTGCATGACTACATGTTGTTTACTAATGAGAAAAATTGTGAGTTTTTCAATTTCTGTGTATCAAAGAGAAATGACTAAGGACTCAAAATGTATCTCAGTGGGGTTACATAACATGGAATAACAATGTAAAATACATGTTTTCTGCTTTCATCATGTATGCATAACCCTCTTATTGAATCAATGTCTTATTTGGAATTATGGAATAATGAGTCACACTGAGTGTAAGCCAACTACACATTATTTGTATGATTTATGATATAGACGTTCAGTCTTACATGAAAATATTCTCCAAATATTACAACATAGTTAGAACTAATTATATTTGTGAAACTTCAAGACTACATGATGTTAATTTCAACTACATGTCTTGTGATCTAATACATTATCTGCTAGGATGTCTTTGTCCACATATGGTTTATATTAAATTCTATGCATGTTTTACTATTCAACACATCATGTATCACAAGACACATCCATGTGCAATTAACTTGGGTACAAGGTGAGTACCTCAATTTCACACCATGTAACCATACACACCAATAACAATAATCAAAACCTTCCATTGGAATCTCTGATCATTATTCATTTGTTATTAATAAATTTTTAAAGACATGAGACTTGAATGAATTGAATTAATATGAAACAAACATGTTATTTATACTTTAAGGTATAATGAATGAAGAAACTAGAATAAAAAATAAATAAAAAATTTGTAATAGATCAATGAATAATAAGTAATTTTTATTTATTATTTGACCACTCGGATACTACATAAAGTTTATAGGGAACAACATAATCATTTTAAGTGATGTCTGAATATATTTACCTATAAAAATCTCTATATTTATTCTTATAACTACATAGTAAATAATTCATATAATCCACTAAGAGAGTTTTTTTCCACATGTAATTTATAATGAATTCATTTAATTAAGTAATTATGGTTCATTGAATTATTTTTTAATCGAAAAATAAGTGGAACTCTCTTCTCATACAATCATTATGTCGGAGGAATCAAAGATATATTCTCTATAGAAGTGATCTATACATACTTTGGGAACCTATGATCATCACCATAGAATTTATTGTGTGAAATCAGAGATGAATATAATGAGTTTGATGATCAATATTGATCAAAAATAAATCCTTGGAGAGAGAGGATATTTTCATTGGAGGAGGAGGAGAATCTATCTACATTCGTTAAAGTGTTCTAGAGAGATATATATCATGGGCTGGAGTGGATTTTCTCTACAACTCATTGTGTAATACAAAATAAAGTGGCTTTTTCTTGAACAAAATATCAGTATCAGTTTTATATAGTTCATAGTTTAGAAAATAAAAAATATACCAAGGGCCCTTATTATTTTCACAATTCCTATAAAACCCATGTTTAATAATAAAAGGATAATAATTATTTACTTTACTTGAGCTCAACTCAAGGATAAAATAAATATTATTATTCTTGAATAAGTAAATTAATATTTTTTCAAATAATATTTAAAATGAAAATTTTCACTAGAATATTAAACGTGGTATCCAAATACTCTTCAATATTTATCAGGATTTGAATAATGACTATTCATTTAATTAAATAATGGTAACTGCATTATTCACCAATAAATTTATAAATATTATATTCACCGAATGTGTAAATAAATATTTATTAAATACTGACAAAAGTAGATAATTAATTTTTTTTACCTTTTGAATAAACCAAAATAAAAACATATTTCATATCCATGGATTTTAATAAATAATTACATTGTGAAGAAATATTTACTAATTATTCAACTCACACACATATTTTTTCTAATAACTGAAAAATTAATATCTACGATCAAACCAAAATGAATAATTATTATACTAAATATTACAATAATATTTATTCAATAGAAAAAATGAATATTTAACTTATCTGTGATTTTGAATACACTTACTCTATGACACTCTATGTCCAATTATCATTAACAGTATGCTACACTGCCTCAAGTCGAAGGATATCATCTCAAAACATGACAATGATTTGATAGGGAATGATGCTAATGCCACAACAAGAAGTATGCCCCTATGAATTTATATTGTCTAATATAATACATTTATCTCAATATATATAATCATGAAATATTCATAAATGTATCATCTACCAAATTATTGATCTCTCTTTCCTTGAATTTATAGAAATGAGCATGCCAACAACATCGCCATAACGATGGAATTAAGAAGAATATTTAATTCCAATATCAGGTCCTAGGATGTCAAATTACATTAAGGAATTAAAGGGTTAAATCCTTTCACTCATTATTTATTAATACAACATCACTCATTACACTCCCATATCATCATATATCACCATAAGAATATGTGGTCATGGTTTTTATTGTTACATTAATACATGAGAATCAAGAAATGTATTAATAAAAATAATAAATTCATTGAAATCATCCAAAAATATGAATATAAAATGACATATATAAATATATATTTCATTTTAGTAGGTCAAGATATAATAATGTAATATACTAATGATTACCAATGATGTAAAACTTGGTAAAGAGTTCAATTTACAATGAGTATCCACCCCTAACAAGAAGTATCATTTATGTCCCATAAAATAATATAATTTGGCTATAGAAATTATTTTTAAGAATAGTAAAATGAATCATTTGAGCTCTCACAATAGTGGAGTACTTTTCAGACCTTTCAGTGCATAAAATACCAATAGTTGATTATCACATAGAATGTCAAGCATAAGAATATTCCCTATTTTATAGGAACATTTATTAATATTAAAATACCCATATATAGGGAATCATAAACTATACAGAATTTGGTTCTAGGTAACAAAATTTAATAGATAATACATCATCAAAAACCTATAAAAATTATAAGTTTTATAAAAATAACAATACATCATATTTGTTTAAAACATAACTGTAATAATGAAAATAACATTTTGAGAATGTATTAGGATTCCTATAATGATAATATCAAATATAAATTGTAAAACATAATAAAAAATTCAATAATTTCATTTTAATGATGAAATTATAGTTTTGAGACAAAAGATAGGAAATAAAAAACAAATTATGGCTAAGATAATATATATATAAACTAATAAAAAAGTTATCTAGCTTCATCTATATAGAATAAATTGTATTTGGCTTACTTATCGACGTGTGATCCATGTTAAATGACTTCCATAAAAAATTTAATTTTAATATATTACTTACTAAAACATTTGTAATATGAATATATTAATATTAACAAACTAGTATAATAGAATAAAATTTATGACTTTTAAAATTATTGAAATGCTTCATAAATTTCTACTAGTTAAGTGTATAACAATTGTTTTTTTCATTCATGTGGAAAGAATACACATAACATCCACTTTCATCTAAAATTCAAATTGTTTAACATTAATGAAAATATAATAAATAATAGTTTATAAATGTATAAGTCTTCTTATCAGTCAATGAATAAATGAATATAACACTTAATATATATTTTTGATAATATTTTGGATAAGAATTATAATCTTGTAATATTATTTTAGTATTTCACAACAATTGAATTTAATTTTGGATCTATAAAACCCCAAATAGAGGTGATTCAATTTTTTCAACATTTTGTATCTAGATACATAATTATATAATGAATAAATTCAATAAATATATGTTATATACTTTTAATAAAATGAAAATTGATATTGAAATTTAATTTCATAGAAAATATTTTCAACCGTGGTACATTGAGATCATGAATAGTAACAATATCTCTGATGTAATATTAAAATATAATTAATTAACAATATCTCTTAAATTTGTTAGATGTCATCCGAATCTCTTTATAACTCCCCAATATAAGAGAATTCAATGATAATTTATTTATACCTTGAATACCCCAAGAAGTATTAGAAGGTTATGTTTCTTGAAACATTTATTCATTTTATAATGATTCTTTAGATTTTATATACCTATATACAAGGTAAATGAGAGAAAATATCACAGGTAATTTAAAATCAAATGTAAATAAAAATTAAAAACACCACATTCATAAAATTCCAATTTAAGAACAATGCTACATGGACCAAATAGAAAACGATTTATACACCTTCCAACTATTTCCATCCCCTCAGTATGTAATGTTACTAGACTTGTTGGATCAATTATATCATGAGACACAAAATTTACGTGATTTTACTAAATAAAATAATGATGTTTATAATAAATCATATTATATTTTATTACATATGGTAAAATTCATAAATGGGGATCTGAAAAATTAAACTTGTAACGCCCCGACATCAGCTACCCAGAGCCGGTTCATTACTTCGTAACATTGGCATGATCACAAAAGATCTAGTCTCGAAAGACCGATTAGTTTAGTAGCCTTGGAAACACTAGATACACTCATAAATGTTACATTACATCACAAAGTGAAAAACTATAATAACATAGTCTTCATAGTCCACACTTCTATCCTCTTCAGACTATCCCTGCAGGTCATTCATAAAATACTTCTTCACATCATGGAAAATATTAAAACATTGAAAGGGGTGAGCTCGGATGCTCAGTAAGGTTAACAATATAGCAGAAGCTTTCATAAATAAACATTAACATTTAAGGCAATGTATAACTAAAACAAAATCCTTATAAACTTGAACATCAACATAATATGGAAAAAGTAAAATGAGATAATGCCATTCACTTCTTCACATGGATATTCTACTGGCTGAATAATCACATGCAATAACAATAACCACTTTCATAATGATTGAATGCATAATGCCAGACTATCATAACCACATAGCCAAGGCCTCGTGCCAAGACCACAAATAAGATTTTGTCAAGGCCTCGTGCCAAGACACTAGTTTGTCTCATGAGACCTGCCGATGCATCGAGGAGCTATAGCGGGCCCCACCCGTCACTTATTAATTCCAATGCATTCCTCATATGAATAGGTTTAAACATATCATAAACCATAACATAATCGTATCACATAAAACATGCATAAAGGAAACATAACATTTGCACATTTCATTCAAAAGATATCAATACAATATATTTATATAATAAAAATTCTTTCAAAACCATTTTCAATACCAAAATAAAAGAATGTTAAAACATTGTATTTATTTTTCATTAAAAAAAATGATGGCTTGTAGAGGAAGCCGAAACTCAAATAATGGTCACGGCGGCAGAGAAGTCGTTGTCGCCGCATTAGTACGGAAAGAAAAACATTCCCTTTTTGTCGTTTAGTAAAATGCTTCGTATAAAAAAGATTCCTTTTGAATAAACATAAAAGTCAAAGGGGTTTATACACCGTATAAAAGAATGTTGTGTATAAAGCCAAATATGCCTCAATGAAAGGAGATTGAGATGAAGTCCTTACAAAGATCATTTTAAATAAAATATATCTATTAAGTGTATTCACTATATGTACACATAAAGAAAGTACAAATTCAAGATAGGACATAATAATATAAGGACATAATTTGAAAGTATGAGATTAACCCAAAGAATGGAAGTTGGGTTAAGAAATTCCCTTACCTTGTGTCCGACTTGACTCAACCGTTCTTTAACCTCCTTAATAATAAACTAGAGTTAATATCTACCTTATTAAGAACCATTTTCAATTTCATTATCCTTTTTATATCACTTATTACAATGTTATGAATATTATGTAATTATTCAAGTTAATAACGATCGTTTTGTCGATATTTGGTAACTTGAGTCAACAATAAACTTCTTATAATTACAAGTTGTTCATGTGGTAGAATATCCAATATATCCAGAATTATATTCATGATTTAGATGTCATATATATCTTATCTTTCCAGTATATACATTCATTTATAATATTACGTAACATTTAGAGGTAAGAAATGAAATGCACCATTCATGGAGACGGTAAGCCGTACGTACGCATGAACACTACTTTCATTTAAATTTCATATTTAATGGAACTAAATCATAATGATATAAATTTATAATATAATTACTGTATAATATAGTGTATAATACCATTTATTCCATCCTTTATACATCCCACATATGGCATTAACGATTCAAATCACTTTGAGGGGGCGGTAGTCCGCACTTCCTAAAATGAAATTATCGCGTTTTACCCATAATGGAAATCATAAAGTATGCCATAAATGAGAAATACAGAAGCATAAGTAAAACTTAAACATATTATATATCATATATAAAAATAGTGACATCTTAATGGACACCTTTGAAGGTGTTATATGAGTGTTGAACAATCATCGTTTCGTGAGGCAGAAATTCGCCATCCACAGAAACCGTATGTTCTTTAACCATTAGATGTAGGTGTGTGTAAGTGTAGCTCGAATACATCTTATAAAAACATCCTAGTATATTGAGGATACTGTTGTTGTTACAAAAGAAATGTATAAAAAGAGTTTAGGGGGTTGGAGAAGAAAAATAAAACAAAACAACATTAGAGAAGACATTACCTCAAAATCGGGTAAATCTTTTTGATTTGAGCCAAAGGCTTCCTTGGGAAGAGTTCTGCCCAAAGTAAGGCTTATAGGAGTAATAGGGGGAAGTTGGGAGAGTATTTGGGAAGAGGTTGGCCGAGCCAAATGGCTTGAAAGTGTAAATGAGGTGGGAGAGGTGGGGGCCTTTTATAAGTGGAGAGGAGGGGCACTTTTGGAAAGATTGAAATGTTATGTTATTTCACAATGCTTTTCGGATTCTAAAGGTCCCACACTTATATAATTCGAGGATAAGGTGATACGGTTTCGAAATCTCCTCATCTAATAGGCTTTGGAAAAGTGTAAGCCTTTGATTTAGCATTATCTTCTCATTTTATTTAAATCGTTAAATAATGAGGTCATCGCTTCATCATGATGATGTCATAAATAATTTAATTTATTTAATGTCTAAAATTTATAAAAAAAATACTATGATCTAGGAAATATTTTTATCTTTCTAATGAATATTTATAGTCAAAATATGGACTTGTGTAACCCCACTTAAAAACTATTTTAGTAAAATAACTCATGTTTGTATCAATTTAATTTTAACATTAAATAAATATATATTAATGTCATTTTCCAACTAAAGTGGATCCATGGGGTCCCCAAGTTTACGCATGGGTTTTCTTGGTCGGCCATGACTCATCCAATAAGAGTAGGACAAGTGTCATGCTCATCTCATATTATTAAAACATTATTTGTACCTTAAACTACACTAATTACCTCTAATCGCGATTAAGAACTTAAAAGTTACTATTCACCAAAAAATTATTTTATTCTAATTGAACCACATTTTACTTCGTAATGAAAACCATGTATGTCAGATTTTTGAAAATCAAATCACAGAAGTGGTAATATTTCATTTAAACGAAAAATCAGTTATTTAACTACCACTTAGTGGTTTCACTATTCATCAAAAATTGATGTTTTTCAGAACAAGGCCAAAATTTCACCCTAAGCTATAATTGATAATCCAAATTCAAAAATAATGTCTATTTTACAAAATTCCAAACATATAAGTTTCATTAATTAATTTTATAATTAATTCCCGCTGTTATGACAAATAGCGTGTTTTTAAGAAACAATTTATATCAAAAGATTGGTAATTGTTTATGTCCAATTTCAATGTTAAATTAATTCTAATGACCACTATTGGATAAAATGGTAAAAATATATTCTAATTATACCTTAAACCCACTAAACAGTATAATTTATCACAATAAATTATTTTGATTAAAAAAGTTGTTTTAAAGTATTTTTCAGTATTCATAAAAATTAGAAGTTCTCAGAAAAATACCAAAAATTCAACATAGGCTAATTTCGATATTCCGAATTCAAAAATAAAGTCCATTTTGAAATATAAAATTTCTATAATTTTAAAAAGTGGTTATTACTATTCATAACGGCTACATTGATTAGTCGCGGTGTTTTAAAACTCGAAGTTGCGTACAATGCAAGCTATTGCATTATTGAATGAGAAGCGTATCGTGGAAGCTCGGGGTGTTACATTCTCCCCTCCTTCAATAAATTGCGTCCTCGCAATTTGAAATTTTTCTTTGAAAATAAAAGGTTAAAAAGAGAAAATACCTTTGAGGAAAACCCACATCAGAAATAAGGTAAATAAATATATAAAATTAAAAGAAAGCAGGATAAGTACAATGGTCACCCGATATAGCCCATTCTAGGATTATATGAAAATATGGATATGGAGGAGAAACAAACCATCAAGGTCTGATGGAGAGTTATAGAAAATAGGATTAGGAGAATGTTTAACCACAAGAAAATCACAAACTTGTGATTGGTTAAACGGTCATTGAATCCCCAGTTGGAAAAGTTAACCGACAACATTTTTGTTTTAAGTTACCTTTTATAATGTTGAGGAATTTATTTAGGAGATTTACTAAGAACGTAAGGGAATATACATACTTGTTATGTATACTTTCATTCGTTAATAAATTTTTACCACAAACCCAACTTTTACTCCAAATGGTAACGCAACTCAAAAATATTCTATTTATCCTAATTTTATAAGGTTCAAAATGTTAACACAAACCATTTAGATTAGTAAAACTATTTTGTAATATCCTGGGACTTCCTGTAGGCTAGTGGTAGCAAATAAAGGCTTATCGCACTATGGTTGTGGGTTTGATTCCTGCAGCTTTGTTCGACGCGACGGGTTATTCCCCACCCTGCATGTTGTCCTTTTCCTAAAACTATATTATTATAATATTCCAAAAATAATCTTCAGAAATTCTTTAACCTTAAACAATACTATCCATGGTTCAACTTAATCCATTCCAACCTTAATAGTTATCCAAAATACCTCCGTCCGGACTTTCTCTAAAAGGTCTCTAAATTCCAAAATCAATTGTAACATCAGAATCCCCAAAAAAAAAAGTTTTTCTTATTGTCACATACTAAAAAAATGATTAACTTAATCATATTAAAACCTTAATGAAATCAATAAGTACTGCAGTACAATCCTTATATATATATATATCACATTATTCTAACAACCAGAATATAATCCATTAGTCCAAAAGTACCAATACATTAATTATTCTGCTTCAACTATAGTAACAGCATAAGATTGTCCATGATCCCTTGGCATTTTCTGAGGTAAGTTTGCCTTACTCTTAGGACATTCGTTTGCATAATTCCCCATTTCCCTACAATTGTAGCATTCAACTTTGACAGCCTCTTTCTTTCCCTTGCAATCACGAGCCTGGTGACCCTTTTCTCCACATTTATAACAAACTACCATTCCTTTTCGGCACGTACTAGGGTAATTATTACCACAATTATCACATAATGGAAAATCCTTCTTTCCCCTTTTCCCTTTATCTGTCTCTTGTTCCCCCGTTCTCTTCTTCTCTTGCTTTACTTTGTTGTCATAAGACTTAGAAAATTCATTTTCTGTCTTGATAGCACACGAGACAATATCTTCGTATGATGAGAAGGATTGTGATACTAAATCTCGACGGAGAAATGGTTTTAACCCATCAAAGAAATGATCAATCTTACTCCTTGGGTTACGTATGTAATCTGCAGCATACCTTTCTAACCTTGTAAAGCTAGCCTCATACTTTGCGACATTATCATCCTCCTTCTGCCTCAGACTCAGAAATTGCCTTTCCATATCCGCTCGATGGTCTCGAGGAAATTATTTTTCTATGAACAGCTCTTTGAACTCCTGCCATTCCATGTTTGTTAATTCATCATCTTCCTTTGTGTTTTCAATTAGTGACCACCATTGATCAGCATCTCCAGTGACGCGGTAAACTGCCATGATAACTTTTTCCCTTTCACTGCTCTCCAAAGCCTGAAATATTTTCTCTAGGGAATTTATCCATTGCTCAGCTACTAAAGGATTTGTACTCCCATTGAACATTGGTGGTTGTTGCCTGATGAATCGATCTAAAATCGATCCTCCACGCTGTGGATCAGGGTGCTCCATACGGGTAAGGTTATTATTCATAACCTGAGTAAGTTGTCACAGTATGGTGATTAGCTGATAGGCATCGGTTTCATCACCAGCCCCACTATAATTATCTTGAGCAGGAGAGGAATCCCTACATGGAGTGCGTGCATTGATACGATTTCCATTTCTTCCACTAGGCTCCATTTCTAAACAATGTCATAAACTAGATTAGTTTATGAATCAAAACACATAATTCCATACTTGTAAAATACTTAACATAAATTGAACTATTTATGGATATAATCCATAATCATAAAAATAATTTATTTGAGGAAGTATATACTCATAACCGTTCATAGTGGTTTGTAAAGAAAATGGGAATTATCCTAAGCATATCCCCCGGGAGTGTCGTAACCAAGAGTGTAGCAAGGCCCGTTGTCGTGCACCAGTTCCCATTCGAGTCTAGCTCAAATCAGTGTTTTCAGGTTTTACCCCTAGGTACAACTGTTCCAGAGCCTCCTCTACCTGCTCGTATCCAGACATGGATGTATTGCTCGGAGAACTCACAAAATCTTTACAATAACAAAATTCTAGGAAGTTCTTCTATACTAATCCTCAAAGTCCATCTTAGGTCTACGTGCTCTAATCAGAGTTTGTCTAAATCTAGCTTCCAAGGTTAGTACTAAACTACCTCTGATACCAACTGTAACGCCCCGACCCCAGCTACCCAGAGTCGGTGCATTACTTCGTAACATTGGCATTATCACAAAAGATCTAGTCTCGAAAGACCGATTAGTTTAGTAGCCTTGGAAACACTAGATACACTCATAAATGGTACATTACATCACAAAGTGAAAAACTATAATAACATAGTCTCCATAGTCCACACTTCTATCCTCTTCGGACTATCCCTGCAGGTCATTCATAAAATACTTCTTCACATCCTGGAAAATATTAAAACATTGAAAGGGGTGAGCTCGGATGCTCAGTAAGGTTAAAAATATAGCGGAAGCTTTCATTAATAAAAATTAACATTTAAGGCAATGTATAACTAAAACAAAAGCCTTTTAAACTTGAACATCAACATAATATGGAAAAAGTAAAATGAGATAATGCCATTCACTTCTTCACATGGATATTCTACTGGCCGAATAATCACATGCAATAACAATAACCACTTTCATAATGATGGAATGCATAATGCCAGACCATCATAACCACGTAGCCAAGGCCTCGTGCCAAGACCACAAATAATATTTTGTCAAGGCCTCGTGCCAAGACACTAGTTTGTCTCATGAGACCTGCCGATGCATCAAGGAGCTATAGCGGGCCCCACCCGTCACTTATTAAGTCCAATGCATTTCTCATATGAATAGGTTTAAACATATCATTAACCATAACATAATCGTATCACATAAAACATGCATAATGGAAACATAACATTTCCACATTTCAATCAAAAGATATCAATAAAACATATTGATATAATAAAAATGCTTTCAAAACCATTTTCAATACCATAATAAAAGAAAGTTAAAACTTTGTATTTATTTTTCATTAAAAAAAATGATGTCTTGTAGAGGAAGCCGAAACTCAAATAATGGTCACGGCGGCGGATAAGTCGTTGTCGCCGCATAAGTACGGAAAGAAAAACATTCCCTTTTTTTCGTTTAGTAAAACGCTTCGAATAAAAAAGATTCCTTTTGAATAAACACAAAAGTGAAATGGGTTTATACACCGTATAAAAGAAAGTTGTGTATAAAGCCAAATATGCCTCAATGAAAGGAGATTGAGAAGAAGTCCTTACAAAGATCATTTTAAATAAAATATATCTATTATGTGTATTCACTATATGTACACATAAAGAAAGTAAAAATTCAAGATAGGACATAATAATATAATGACATAATTTGAAAGTATGAGATTAACCCAAAGAATGGAAGTTGGGTTAAGAAATTCCCTTACCTTGTGTCCGACATGACTCAACCGTTCTTTAACCTCCTGAATAATAAACTAGAGTTAATATCTACCTTATTAAGAACCATTTTCAATTTCATTATCCTTTTTATATCACTTATTACAATGTTATGAATATTATGTAATTATTCAAGTTAATAACGATCGTTTTGTCGATCTTTGGTAACTTGAGTCAACAATAAACTTCTTATAATTACAAGTTGATCATGTGGTAGAATATCCATTATATCCAGAATTATATTCATGATTTAGATGTCATATATATCTTATCTTTCCAGTATATACATTCATTTATAATATTACGTAACATTTAGAGGTAAGAAATGAAATGCATCGTTCATGGAGACGGTAAGCCGTACGTACGCATGAACGCTACTTTCATTTCAATTTCATATTTAATGGAACTAAATCATAATGATATAAATGTATAATATAATTCCAGTATAATATAGTGTAAAATACCATTTACTCCATCCTTTATACATCCCACATATGGCATTAACGATTCAAATCACTTTGAGGGGGCGGTAGTCCGCACTTCCTAAAATGAAATTATCGCGTTTTACCCATAATGGAAATCATAATGTATGCCATAAATGAGAAATACAGAAGCATAAGTAAAACTTAAACATATTATATATCATATATAAAAATAGTGACATCTTAATGGCCACCTTTGAAGGTGTTATATGAGTGTTGAACAATCATTGTTTCGTGAGGCAGAAATTCGCCATCCACAGAAACCGTATGTTCTTTAACCATTAGATGTAGGTGTGTGTAAGTGTAGCTCTAATACTTCTTATAAAAAAATCCTAGTATATTGAGTATACTGGTGTTGTTACAAAAGAAATTAATAAAAAGAGTTTAGGGGGTTGGAGAAGAAAAATAAAACAAAACAACATTAGAGAAGACATTACCTCAAAATCGGGTAACTCTTTTTGATTTGATCCAAAGTCTTCCTTGGGAAGAGTTCTGCCCAAATTAAGGCTTCTAGGAGTAAGAGGGGGAAGTTGGGAGAGTATTTGGGAAGAGTTTGGCCGAGCCAAATGGATTGAAAGTGTAAATGAGGTGGGAGAGGTGGGGGCCTTTTATAAGTGGAGAGGAGGGGCACTTTTGGAAAGATTGAAATGTTATATTATTTCACAATGCTTTTCGGATTCTAAAGGTCCAAAACTTATATAATTCGAGGCTAAGGTGATAAGGTTTCGAAATCTCCTCATCCAATAGGCTTTTGACAAGTGTAAGCCTTGGATTTTGCATTATCTTCTCATTTTATTTAAATCGTTAAATAATGAGGTCATCGCTTCATCATAATGATGTCATAAATAATTTAATTTATTTAATGTAAAAAAATTATAAAAAAAATACTATGATGTAGGAAATATTTTTATCTTTCTAATTAATATTTATAGTCAAAATTTGGCCTTGTGTAACCCCACTTAAAAGCTGTTTTAGTAAAATAACTCAAGTTTGTGTCAATTTAATTTTAACATTAAATAAATATATATTAATGTCATTTTCCAACTAAAGTGGCTCCATGGGGTCCCCAAGTTGACTCATGGGTTGTATTGGTCGGCCATGACTCATCCAATAGGAGTATGACAAGTTTCATGCTCATCTCATATTATTAAAACATTATTTGTACCTTAAACTACACTAATTACCTCTAATCGCAATTAAGATCTTAAAAGTTACTATTCACCAAAAAATTATTTTAATCTCATTGAACCACATTTTACTTCTTAATGACAACCATGTATGTCGGATTTTTGAAAATCAAATCACAGAAGTGGTAATATTTCATTTAAATGAAAAATCAGTTATTTAACTACCACTTAGTGGTTTCACTATTCATCAAAAATTGAAGTTTTTCAGAACAAGGCCAAAATTTCACTCTAAGCTATAATTGATATTCCAAATTCAAAAATGATGTCTATTTTACAAAATTCCAAACATATAAGTTGCATTAATTAATTTTATAATTAATTCCCGCTGTTACGACAAATAGGGTGTTTTTAAGAAACAATTTATATCAGAAGATTGGCAATTGTTTATGTCCAATTTCAATGTTAAATTAATTCTAATGACCACCATTGGATAAAATGGTAAAAATATATTCTAATTATACCTTAAAACCACTAAATAGTATAATTTATCACAATTAATTATTTTGATTAAAAAAGTTGTTTTAAAGTATTTTTCACTATTCATAAAAATTAGAAGTACTCAGAAAAATACCAAAAATTCAACATAGGCTAATTTCGATATTCCGAATTCAAAAATGAAGTCCATTTTGAAATATAAAATTTCTATAATTTTAAAAAGTGGTTATTACTATTCATAACGGCTACTTTGATTAGTCGCGGTGTTTTAGAACTCGAAGTTGCATACAATGCAAGCTATTGCATTATTGAATGAGAAGCGTATCGTGGAATCTCGGGGTGTTACAAAACTCATGGTAGATTCAAGTTCCTTTAAAATGATGAGGTATGTTTTAATTGTAATTTTGGAAAAAAATCTATTATAATGGTTAATTGAATGAATTCTTGGAACTGAGAAGGTAACGGTAGTAACCCCAACAATTGAAACATGAACGCGAGGAAAATAGGCCATATTGTGCATAGGGATTATTTGGTGCAAAGTTATTCCTCAACATGAACCATAATTGTTTGAAGGAGTAATAACGATCCTAGTTGACCAACCATGCATAGTTTCCAAGGAAACCACATTTCTTGATTTCCATTGGATAGAGGCAATTGCATGACTACTACATTGTTTATCAAATCCTTTTAGTGTGGTGAAAAAACTATGCGGCTCGTTTTTCCTCTTCGATATAGTGAACCACATGATTAGAATATAGTTAGAAAAACCACATGGTCTGACCATGTACATCATTTAAAAATGTTTAATTTATCATTTCCCTCTAGATTTTAATGATTCAACCCTTTATTATCATTATCAGTTATTCTACAATAACTATTGTTTCTAAAAAACCCTACCAAATTCTCTAAGTGTGATTATCCATCAATAATAGTGTGTTTGAGGTTCCATTTAGTGAAAATTGTAGCCCCTGATAACTCTCTATGTCATTTTTACTCTATTTTATAGAATAATCTTGGTGTGTTGTTTTATATTCTTATTAAAACTTATGAATCCTATTTTTTGGGAAATATTGGATTTGATTTTATTAGTTTTTTTTGCAAGAATAAATTTTCAATGTTTTTTGAGTGTTTTTCTACAAGCATGAGGTTGGTGGACAATAATATGTCCCCCACGTACCTATTTTTGTATATGTGTTTTTTATGTATTCTATTTTTCCAATGGGATACATAATTTTTATTGTTTATGAATAATAAATGTAATAAAAACATATTATGATACCCTCCATAGATCTCGTTGGGTCTGTTGGAGTATGTAATATTTAGTTTCATATCCCCTCTAGGGGTGTTATATTTCATTATAAATTGTAAATGTGAAATTTAAAAATTGAAATTGTTGGTTTATTGGTTTAAACCAATAATTTTCTTAAATGGATTGGTAATGGGTACTAAGGTATTGCTTTCAATAACTGAAATTTATATTTAATAAGGTGTGATAACTGGATGTGATGGAAAGAGGTAAAAAATGGATTATGTGGGAATTATTAAATTATTTCAATGAATGTATGATTGTTTGGAAATGTAAATGAAGTGATGAAATTTTATAGTTTAAGAGATTTCGTAAATAGATATATGTATGTATTACTAGGTGATTAATTAATGATTACTTTTAATTTGAAACATTGTTTCCTTCATGTGTTGAAAGGTCAAGTGGTTAAGAGATGGGAAATAGTTTTTGAAGATATGTTTTTAATTTTGGACCTAAATCTCCATGACCCATGTGTGAGGATATTGGAAATAAAATTCAAAATCTTTGAATAAGGAAGTTTAGACATAATACTCCGCATCCATTTCATAGATTGATAATGATGACATCTCATAATATTTATTTGGAAGATATAATGCTAATTTGTGAAAAAATTGTTGTAAATTGCATGTTAACATGGATGGGAACACCATTGACAGTTTATAATTGAAATTATAAATGAATTCACACTTTGATTAAAACTTTTACCCCTAGATTTTATAATGTATACATTCTTGGTATAAGGGTAAGGAGGTTAAATTAAAACTGGTCATTTTAAAACATGTTTCCTTTTATGCCTTGAGTTTTATTATTCTCTTACACTCTAACGTACACTATGTTTAGATTAGATATTTCTTTATAAACTATTTGAGGTGGCCTAATATGTTTTTCCCAGAAACATATTGGTATATCATTTATATCATCGTAGACTTCTAGGTTACTGGTGTGGATAAGGGTATGGGCCCTATGATTGATGGATAAATTTGTATGTTTAATGTATTAGAGTACTAAACAAAATTTTTAAACTTTTGTGGGGGTCATATTTAGCATCTTAGTTTTCCCCTTTAGATCATTTTTTATCATATCTTGGTATATGATACTATTTTAATTTGTTAGTTATTATCTGGTTTTGGAATGTGGATATAGGGTTTTTTTATTTTTTAATATTAATATTTATTTTGATTTCCATTATTTATTGATCTAGTAGGAGGGTCTAGTCTGTCCACTTTTATTTTAAGACCCTCACTGCTAGTCTATATCCTCTGGCATGCAAGGAGGCATGCCTGAGAGCATGTGGATATCTGAATTAATGCACCTGTTTAGTGGAACATGGGTCGGGATGTTTCAAAGTGGTGTCACATGTGGTTTTAATTTTTATTTAGTGAATATTTGTGAAAGGGAAAAAGGAGACTATGATGTGTTAGTCCTTGGAAATGATCTCATGCATGGGAATAGATAAACTGTGTGTGGGAGAAATCATAATTTCGTAATGTGGGATTTTTTTCTTCAGGTTCACATTTTATTATTGGTAATTATTTTACATTAAGAGATAGACATGTATTGTGATGTTATTATTTTATGATATTTTAATTTTGTGTTATTATGTCATGACATTGTATATTCATGCATCATTTTAGATAATTAGTGATTTATGTGACTTGCATCATGTAAGGACCACACATGAGAGATTTTATGGTTGAGTTGTGATGCTTAAAATGAATTTCTATTTCGTTTGTGATTTCGAAGAAATAGTTCCTAATAATGAGGTTTAATAATGTAGTAAATTGATTGATTATAAATATAATGGTCAAAATGGTATCAAATATAAAGGTAATAAACTGAAATTTAGTTTACAATGTGTTTTAAATTTACATCTATTAATATTTTTTTTGGATAACAAGGTTCTATAGGATAATAACAGCCAAAAAAGTAGCGTAGCACAACACGTGGTGCATAGAGAAAAGCACATAGAAGAGGGATAAGTCATCTATATGTAGTTAATCCTATACTTGATGGTGGGGAGGATGGGATAGTGACTCTATGTGGTATGATTCATGTATGTTCCACACATATAGTATTATTATTTTGATAATAGAGCATCAAAATATTTTACATCTACTCAATTGGTGACTGGTTTGACTCTAGTAGTGCAGTTATTATGTAGGGTAATATTGATCGACACACCATTGAGGGTACTAACAAAGGAAATCTATATTTGTTAGTGGTGAATCCTCCAGGATGGTGGGTAGCATTTCCTTAAAAACATTTATGTTCTTGAGATGTTAGGATTTTACCTAATATTGTGTATGGACTAGTTGGTTTCATAATATGCTCACATTGATTTTTACCATCAAAGGGAGATATTTTATTTTCCTTAGGGTGACACATGTGCTCAAAGGAAGGAATAGGATATTTGAGAAGGATGTGAAAGAATAGTTATTCAAAAATTGGGTGAAACTGTAGAATATATTTAATGTATAATTCTAGATGATGATCTAGTTGATCATGATTTATTTTCATCTTTTATGAATCTGTTCAAAGATGGTTTTTTTTAAGAGTTCTTAGGGATACCACATGAGAGAGAGGTGGAGTTCAAGAATAAGATGATTTCAGGAGACTAAATAGTTGCAATTACAACTTATATAATGGAATACGTATATATTGAATAGTTTCATACTTATTTGGAGGAGTTATAGGATAGAGGGTTAATACGTCAAAGTAAACCGCCTTGTATTTCTCTATTTTTTCCAATAAGGATGATGAAACATTTCTCTTATGTGTTAATTACGAATAATTTAACCATATAATGATTAAGAACGAATTTACTCATCTATGTATTTATAATATTTATGAATGGATGTGGGGCTCTTGTGAATTATAAAAGATCAAATTGTGATTAGTATATCCTTAGATTAGGGTGACACCATCTGATATAACTCAGACTACATTTAGATGAAAATGTATTTTGTATAAGATTTCCATGGTTTTTATTGGGATGATTAGAACTCATACTATGTTTATGAATATTATGAAATGAATATATCATTGGTATTTGGGTTACATTGTGGATGTATTTTTTGATGATATATTAGTTCACTCCTAAACTCATGAATGTCATACAAAACATTATGGAATAATCCAAAGTACACATAGAGAGCATTGGCTCTATTACAATATATCTAAGTTCCATTGGAATACAGACAACATACACTTTTTGGATTATATAATATCTAAGGGTGTTGTGTTACTGGACTTGAATAAATTTTGAGTTTGTATTTATTGGGATTATCCTAAGAACGATTTTGATATATGACTCATTTTTCACTTTGTGGGTAACTAAATAATGTTCATCAAAGAATTTTACCAATTTAAAGAACCACTATAGGGAATGAAAATTTACGGTGTAAATTTTCTGTTCCATTAATCTTTTGATAATTCATTCTACGTGATACATGGCATCTGAATAGTGCACCTATTCTGGTCTTGTCGGACCTCGGTAAGGAGCATACTCTATTTTGTGATGCATATGACATCAAGAATGGGGTGGTGTTGTTTTAGGGGTATAAATTCATGTTTTATGGGTCATTATTGATTATATCACATGAAAAAAACTATCATATTCATGAGTTTTATTTGTCCATAGTAGTTTATACATTAATTATTTGGAGGAATTATTTACTAAGTGGGAGATTTATCATTTATAATAACTATTATAACACAAAATAAATCTTCATGTAGACTGATCTAAATATATGGAAGTGGATATGGGTTGATTATATGAAATTTTTATATTTTGATTTAGTTTATATGATGATAAAATAGAATAGTGTTGTTGATACTTTGACATGGAAGATGAAAAATCAAGAAATTTAATAGTCTAGTTATAAGTGGAAGATGATGAATTTATTCAAATAGATTGATATTGGTGTTTATGAGGATTAGGAATAGATGACCCTCTTGTCTTTTTAGGTCATGCTCTCAATTTTGAGCCAGATTAAGGAAATCTAAAATGAGGATCAGGTCTTCCTATCATTGGGGGAAATCATTGATGGAGGGAAGATAACACCTGACAAGAACATTTGTGATGATTATATTATTCACATTCATTGGTGCATTATCAAGCCTAATTGTATGTGATAGGAGATTGTGAATGAGTTTAATTCCTCAAAAAAGGACGTACAACTGGGTTCGAAAAAATATACCATGTTTTTCACAAACATTGTTGGAGGGATGGAATGAAAAAATTGATTGTAGGTTTTTTGAGACAATGCTATAATTTCCGATAGGCGATTGCAAAGTAACAATAACTTGTTATAATTTTATAGATGATTCCAATTCCAGAATTGATGTGGGATGATGTTACGATGGATTTTTTCATGGGTTTACTAGAAAATCCATGGAATAATGATGCAACATTGTTGATTATAGATCGTTTGGAAAATATAGTAAGTTTCTTAGTATTCTGAGATATGTTCACTATTGATCATTTGTGTAATTTTTTTCATGAGATAATAAATTTACATAGGGTGCCTCAGAGTATCATTTCAAATCAGTTAATTTTTGTACTTATCTCTTTTGGACAGACTTGTAGAAGGTGCAGGGTACTATGGTATTTTTAGTACATATTTTCAGGTATAGACAGATAGAAAATCAGAACATAATATCCATTATTTAGAGAAAATGATGACAAATTACATCATATATTTTCATAGATCATGGGATAATAACATTGAACATTATGAGTTCACCTATAATAATAGTTTCTATGTGGATATTCATATGAAACAATATGAGGTTCTCTAAGGTAGGTCATTCACATCACCTTTGTGTTGGATGGTGGTTGTAGAGTTATATTTTTTTCATCCAATTCTTATGTTAAAGACATAAAAGTATTTCCAGTTGATCCAATATCATATTTCTATAATATAGAGAAGAGATAAATCAAAGGATAACGGAAATCATCAGCCTCTTGAGATTATAGTCGAATACCTTGTATTTCTTTAGGTGTCGCCAAATTTTGATCTCATTCAAATTCAAAAGTAGGGTATATTGGAGACTAGATATTGTTTCCAATTTGTGATTGTGGTGATAATCATACTAGTATCATTCTAGTAAGATCCTTTATAATGGTTCATTGATATGTATTATGTTTATCATGTGTCCAAACATTGGAAGTATCACCCCAAAACTTCTCATGTGATCAATGTTAATTATGTTGAGCTGGAGGATGATGCACTCTTTCAGAAGAATCTGATTCACGTTTTTATATCAAACTAAAAAATTTTAGATGGTTGAGACTATACCTTTGGTCTGACTATTTTAGAAATATGTCCATGTTTTGGAGGAAACCTGGGAGATTAAAGATGATATGCATGCCCAATGGCATAATATTTGTACCTTGGAGGATTACTGTTGCTTCCGAGTAAATCCTCAGGATGGGATATAATAAATTATTGTGGCGGTAAGATTTTAGACTTTAATGAGGTTATTTTTTTTAGAAATTTGGTTAATATCCTATTATAATTTTTAGTGGAATTCCTCCATGAATTAAGAAATCTCTTTAGAGTGTCCTGGTGTTTAAGACATGAAAAAATAAAAAAATATGGCATCCAATCAGGGTGCATAGTTTCTTGATGGTTAGTTCTAACCATGTGACCAAACAATATGTAATAGACAAGGAAATTTGACAAATAAAAAAACATTTTCAGTGGTCTAGGAGACTGTATGGCTTGAGCCCCCTCATAAAAAGGCAACCACACAAATACCACCTAATTTATCAATATGTGTGGGAGTCCGAGAAAAACTATGAGTCATGTTTCTTCTAAGATAGTGGAAAAATCATGGTTAGTTTAGAGTTAGGAAAAACATAATGCCTAACGAATCCATCCTTAAAAATTGGGAATTAATCATTTTAAGTGTCAAAATTACAACTTATTTCCCAGAGTTTTCACCCCCATTTCTTCTGTAGCAGCTGGGTGTTAGCACACAACCTTACCAATATCTATAAGGGTGGATATAATTTTATCCTAGGTAGTTTGAGGTGTTTTTTATTGTGAATGAAGCACATAATTACGAATTTGACAATATTTCTTCTTTTTATATAATAATCATGTTGGGTTTTTTATCTTCTTCAAAAAAATTTGATCCATATTTCCATGGAATTATTAGATTTGATGTTATTTTTTTCGAATCATGGGACATGGTTTGGTGAGTGTTTGTCTATGATCCTGATGTAGTTTTTCTATATTCTATCACATATAGTCTTTATTCATTTATGTGTATGTAATGTGATCTATAACACCCACATGATTAACAATTTTTATTGGTAAATAAATATTATTTTGGTCATTAAAATGGATTGTGAGGCACAGTATAGATCATATTACGTCTGGTGGAGTTTAAAATAATGGGTATAATGGAAACACAAGGGGAGTTTTATTCCCATGAAAATAGTAAATGTTAAATTTTAAAAGTGAAATTGAGGGATAATAGGATTTAGAAAATAATTTTGTTATTTGTTATGATAACGGGGCCTAATAGACCGGTTGAAATAATTTTAATTTAAATGTTATATTGCATGAGAAATAAAAGAGACAGAAAATGATGACGAGGGATTTATGTGTGAATTTTATAATGATTTTAATGAATGAATAATTGTTGTGAAATGTGAATGAAATGTTGAAATAGTGTAATATAATGGATTTGATAAATTTTGTTTAACTAGGGGTTTCTATGAGATTAATTATTGATCGAGAATAATTTTCCTCCTTGTTTCAACTATGTGATGAATGGTCAAGTGGTTAAGACATAGAAAATTGTTATTAATGAAATTTTTGTGATGTAGGACATGAAGCTCCAAGACCCGTGGATGAGAATATTGTTCATGAAATTCAAAATCCTTGATTAAGCAAGGTCAGACATGCCACTCTACATCATTGTATTATATTTATAATCATGTCATCACATAGTCATGATTTGGGTGCCAACATGATGATATAGGAATATATGGATGGACATGGTTTGGGAACATGGATGTGAACCCCATTGATAAAATAAAATGGAAATGATAAATGAATTATCCATTTGTTTATAATGTAGATCCCATTGATTTTAATGCCTAGACATTCATTGTATGTGGATAGGATGGTAAAATGGTAACTGGTCAGTTTAAAACATGATCCCTTTTTTTGATTTTTATTATTATATTATAATCTCACATATATGATTGTTTAGACAATAAATTTATTTATAGTCCATTGGTGGCTCCTTTCAATGTTGTACTCACACCATGCATACTACCATGGGTACCTTGGAAGATTTCAGGATTATACATTTGGATAAGGGAATTAGAATTGAAATAGATACTCGACTTGGGATAGAGCATGGATGAGGGTACCCGAAATAATTTTGAAGACCGTTGTAGCGATTATCTTTAGTTTCTTATTTTGGTTCCCCCTTTTCAATTTAGATTATAATAACATATAATATTTTATTATATTATTTTTTTGTACATCTCCAATTCGGGAACGTGGTATGTGATGTTTTTTTATTGTTAATTTTTTCTAGTTATTGTTTATTATGATTTTCATTGTGGATTAATATAGTAAGAGGGTATAGTCTCCCAACATTTATTTTTAGACTGTCACTACTAGTTGGCTACCTCTAGTATATAGGGAGATATGACTGAGGTTATGTGAAAATCTAGCTTACGACATCAGCTTTGTGAAACATAGTCAAGGATGTTACAATATGCAGTTGAGTATAAATGAGGTGTGGATGCATTAGATAGTTACATTGCCTCAATCTTGTATTTTTAGTAAAAATTTCTTGTATATCTGATTTAATATTCTAATGAATTGAACAATTTGCCTCATGAAGTTCATCCTTCATGGAATCTGTTTCTCAAAAAAAATTCCTTTATAGATATTGTACTAGGAAATTAATAAAATATAATATTGACACCCACTTCAAATAATCATACATTTCTAGGATGTTCTGTATTCCTTAAAGAAGATAAACAAATATGTTTTATAGCCTCAAGGAAATATGTAAGCTAAGTTAATTTCTCATAAAGGAATGATAAAATGATATATATATATATATATATATATAAAATATATATATTTAATATAATAGGTATGAATTTAAAATATATTAACACTCATGAAAAATAATATAAATTTCTTATATTGATATTACAAACCTGAATTGATGGATTAGTATTAAACCAAACCATTTATCATTTTTGACCTATTACATTTTTCATGGAGATTTAGGGGACACAAAGAATTGATATAAACCTCTTTAGAGACACTAATAGATATAGACCATAATTTATTATATTTTTTGATAGTCATTTTCTCCTCAAGTAAAGGATAACACCAATGTTACAATGTATGATGGGACAAATTCTATGACATTATCTCTTGATAAGATCTACTAGATGATTATTTCATATAATACATGAATAACACATTATGAAATTAAAAAAATTATTTCTAAAATAATAATTATCATACTAGAAAGGCTTCCTCATAATAACATGTTACAAACTTATCTTATGCCTCTACATCTGAATACCCATATATCAAGAATAAATTTTAATTTTATTTATTTCAGAAAAATAAAGTAATTTAAAAATAGATTTAAATTCTCTCAATCTGATAACTCAAAATGGAATCCAATATTTATTAATTTCTTTTATATTAATAAAGTTGAAATTCATATTTAATTGAAAAAATTAAATGATACTCTTATGAAATACAAAATATTTGAACCTTTGAAAAAAACAAAACAGCTTACATATTCTACCATTACACACATTCCCAAATTGTCTTTCATCATTGGGTATATACACCAATAATTTGGATATAATATACCAATACTACAATGACTCTTAATAGAAATGAATCTCCTAAGATAATATCATTTTGGAAAACATAGTTTTTGTTATAATCCAATTCAATTAGTAACTATTTATCCATTTTTGAAAGTGAATGTTTTCACAAGCATTATATTTCTCACAACTTTCATTGTCACATTTTCTATAGAATAATAATAGGGAAAAATAATTTTGAAATATATATATTTTATTTCATTAAATAATTTAGTTATTGTAGATAGATTTATATGAAATATACCCAAGCCATAGTAAATGATCTTCTATCTCTATGTCTTTCATTTAAATAGGTGTTTGAAAATATAATGAAATTATTTATACATGTAATTAATGAAAAATAAATGATTATATGATGTATAAATATATGATTTTCCAAAATAGAAAAAAATTATATCTAATATGATAAATAATTTAGTTAAAAAAATGTATACCAAAAAATAAAGAATAATATACATATATAGTAAATAAATTCTTTCGGATTTTCAACTAAAAAATTTAACTTAAACCAATGAATATATAAATTAAAGAGAAAAATGAAAAAATGATAAACATATCAAAAATTTAAATTATTTATACATATTCATTGATAAAATTAAATGGTTGCTATAAGTAATGTTTCGATTCATGATAATAGGAAAAGAATGAAATCTATTATGTTTACTAATGTAGTGGAATAAAATTTATTACCTAAAATAATGAATATAATGTTATAATCATAGTTATGGAATGATGTTAGGATTTTTCAGCCAAGATGTCTGTAACTAGAACAGATGAGTAAATTAATTAATTATAGAATTATGGAAATTTTTAACATCTAAAAACGAACAAATTTATATACTTGTATTTTATTAGAATTAAATTATTTTTTGGCGTAACAAATTTGATTGCTCAAAATTAAATGAACATTATGTATATTTGTTTAACAAATATATTTACAAAAGTGCATAACTAAAAATAATTAATATATAGAAATATTTACATCATGAAAATAATATGAGGATTCCTCAACCAAAAAATGTGTTCCTAAAAATGGAAAATATAAAAACTAATACAAAAATGGTTGAAATGATTTATATATATAGAGTTAAATACCCAAGATAAACAACTAGTGTTCTTTATTAATTTAAATTTTACAATAAAATAATAAAATAAATATTTATCTTAATAATTAGTTATGTGGTAATGTTTTATATCATATCCCTTATAAGTGATCTTTTTGAATAACATGAACTATTACTACATCACCATCATTATTATCCTTAGGAAATTTTCTAATATATGAAAAACTACCACATTAATATATAACATCATCAATATACTCATCACCAAAAAGAATTTTTTCCTTATAAAAATTATACACTAGTGATAATTCATTTGTCCAAAATTATAAAATTTCCATTTTTTATGCGTCATCATGATAAATGGGTCCTTTTTAAAAGTAAATCATTTCCAAATCAATATGTGTAAATAAAAAATCATCATATGTCACACCACTGTTTTTATTAAACCAGTTATACTTAGTCATCAGTATATGAAATTTAGAATAATCAATTTCTTCCATATCATATTCAAAAATTGAATATTTTATTGATGTTGCAATTAGGTTCTTATATTTTTCACTCCATAAATACATTTCCTGAGTATTTGGTATTACCTAATTATTTTTAATGGAACTCTTATTGTCATTATTATTTTTTGTAAAATGTGAAACCATTAATATCCACACCTGATCATTTGATCACATTAACATGCGGTTCCCCATTTAAATATTTCATGGTTGTTGATGAAGATGAAATAGTGTTAAATTTATTCTTAACCCACAAAAAAATTAATATTTCTTGTTTATTCATGGGATAATTTTCCATTCTTTTCTAAATTGTACATATAATTTAGTAATATGTGATGATATATATAGTTGAACCACACCCATCATGAATAAAATTAAAAAAAAGATCTGAAATCACCTCAAAATATGTAATTATCAATAATTTTTTGTAATAAATAGTTATGACTATTCTATTGACTATAATATGCTCAAATATATGGAAAAAATAATATATACATTATAAATATAGTTAGTACATAACTTAATAGCCTCCCCTAATACATTTTTCAAAATAGTATAGGCCTCTAATTTTTAAATATTTTA
This sequence comes from Viscum album, assembly GCA_963277665.1. Classification (NCBI taxonomy): domain Eukaryota; kingdom Viridiplantae; phylum Streptophyta; class Magnoliopsida; order Santalales; family Viscaceae; genus Viscum; species Viscum album. The sequence continues at coordinate 1,669,508,490 of OY728137.1, forward strand.
ATATATCCCTTCAAAATTTTCATTTATAATTCAATATGATACATCCATGGTAAATATACAAGGGTATATATCCTTATATATCATACCAAATGAACTAGTAGATGATCCATTATATGAGAAAGTAGAAAATAAATCATTAGTATAAAATTTATGATGAAAAATCTATTCTCCAACACATTCAATAAATTATGATCTAAGAATTTCATAAAAATTTAATTGAAAATGTCTCAAAACATGATGATGATTTTTTTGATAGATAGTAGAAGTATTCCATGTGGTGAAACATGGTGTAATAGTTTCAAAAATGCATGACCACACTGATATTCCATTCATATTAACATCAAATACTTTAGGTAAAACTAATTTAAAACATTTAATTATTAAACAATATATACTTTAATATAGGTCAGTCCTTGATAGAAATTCATATTTTTATTATTCCATGTTCTGTGAAAATCTAATGTTTGATGATCCTATTTTCTATTTGAGTTGTATTTGTTGTTAATGAAGAATGTAATGTACATGATGTTAATATGTTACGGAGGAGAATAGCTTCAAATGAATTTATTGAATCCGAGAAAATTTAAATGTAACATGGATGTTCAAATTCCTTTGGTATTTTTATAGAAAAAGACATAATAATGAGAATTTTAGAGGTTCACTTATATTATATTTACAAAAAATGGAAAATGATATTGAAATGATTCCATTATCTATAATAAAAGGAATGTTAAGAATAATGAAGCTGATATACATGGTTTTTCATATCTATATATTGTTCAATCAGAAATGATGATGATAATGGATCTTTGATTTTAGTGTTATGGATATAATCACTTGATGAAATAAGAAGGAGCTGTTAATTTCTTTGGAGATCTGGCTCAATTGAATCTAGTTAGCGGCCTTTCCATTTATGATTAGTGATGAGAGGATATTAAATATAATCAAAGGAAAGTGTTTATGGGTGAATTATAACATTCTAAAACACTATTTATAATATGTATCTTAGAAGGTTTCAAAGTTATCTAATGATTAGATGAGTAAGTTTGTGTGAAATTTGGAATTTTCCAGATTCATGTAATCTATTAATCTATGAATCATGATCCACATCACAAAATCAAAGATATATTCAAATTATCAACATAGATGATTTTTAATATATATGGGGTTTTGTTCCAATATTTCTATTTTATTCATGGATTTGAATTCAAAAAAGTAATTTGGGTTGATGTAAGAGAATATTGTGATGTAACTGAATTTTGTTGTTTAAGTAATGTTTATGATTCATGTAACTGAGTTTTTTTGTGAAACCAAAACTTCCACATATGTAAATAATGAGTCATATAGTTATTTTTTAATATACGTGAATTTAATAGGAGAACTATGTATCAAAATATTGATTCATAGAGATCCATGTATGGAAATTCACTATTCTATCCAAATGGAATTAACATTTGGGAATTTTATATACATATTGGGAGAATTTATATAGGTTTATATATTTCATTATTAGAAGATTTATAACAAAATTTTATGATGTTGTATGATGTTCCTACTGGGAAAAACATCATAACCTAACCCATTATCATGATATGATATAAGATGAAATGGGATAGACCTGAAGAAGATAAATTTATGATTGAGTGTTGCAGACTAGAGTATAATGTTACCACATTATCATGCTTACATGTAAAATTTTGGCAATCCAGTTGGTTTTGAATTAAAATATTATAATACTCCTATAGTATTCAAATATTACTAGGAGAAAAACAATGATTCCATGATTATACTTTTCACCAATTTTGAATGAATATTTGACATGATGATTTTGAGTTTGAATGAGTAATAACTTGTCATAAATCAAAGAGGTTTCATAAATACCACATTAAAATATTTCTAAGATATTTTATGTGAATATCTATATTATGAAACCAAATAGAAAATATGTTTAGGTAATCTATTTTTTATACCTTTCAATATAACACAAGTCCAATGAAAAGGATATATGTAAGAATTTATATTGATCACTCTACAAATTATCCATTTTTATTAAAGAAGAATTTATTTTTGTGATAAAAAAATTATTGTATACTAAATAATAAGGTAGATAATAATATTGATAGATCCACCTTACTACCTTTATTCTCTATAAAATCATGAAGAAAGTATATTTGAGAAGTGTTTTTATTGATCATATTCTAATGAAAAGTTCAATGTTAGAAAACCTACGACATCCTACTATAGAAATTAGAATAATATCGAGGAAATCATTTGACAAATCTAAGAGAAGAAAAATATCAATGCCTGTAATCTATTAGTTACTTGAGTTATCACATGTGATCTTGATTTAAAGTATTTATAAGTCTATTATCTTGTATGACGGTACAACATGCCCACTCTTGTGTTGTTCCTCAGCAGTGCCTAGATTATAGTTTGAAGTTCATACCCGTTATTGGGATAATTTTTTAATAAGAATGATTTAATTCACGTGGGATGATAAAAAAAATTTACTAGGGACAATTTCACCTAAAAGGTGGTAAACCTCATCAATGAACATCAATGTTCTCATGTGTTTCCGTCTTTTATATATCTTTATATCAACCAAATTACAAATAAATAAATATATCCCTTCACCGAATAAGGAAAGTTGTAATTAATGGATAATGTGAAATTGGATTAACAGTCACATAATACTGACCCCCCCTCGAATTAATGTAGGAACATCCCATGTAATATTTATAATTACTAGCAGAACATAGGTCACATCTATATTGGATTCATATATTTGATGTTTTATTTTAATTACTGACTTCCTCTTTGAAAAATGATATATGAATTGTATATTTGATAACTCTTATGAATACTCTATTAATGAAATCATGGATGATATTTGAACAACGACAATAATTATTAAAAATAACAGAAAAGAAAAATATTGAGAAAATGAATCATTAAATAAGGAATCCCCAATATTGGATGGAAATAATGTTGATGTATATATTATGGAGACACCTTTTAATGATAATAGAATATATCACTCTATAGTAAAGAGGTAAATAAAAAGGGTTTCCCTTGTAGTAATTCAGCATAGAAAAAATTATCCAAGGAAGATGATCCTCTACTGGGTTAATTCACCTGAAAATTGTTAATAATATTCTAGTATTAGGTAGTTTTTCATTCATATATAATGAGGTGGTAAAAAATCACATTTCAAAATTGTGCAACTAATTAACAATGTATTTTTGTGGATGATCACAATTATGAGGATTCATAAGATTAATCAATTGGTTATATAAATGAAATCAAATACAATTTCCCAAAATTTATTATCTCATATATTTGTGGTTTTTGAGACGTTTTTATGAAGAGATCAGCACCATAAAAATGAGAATTATGTAATAGAGTATGATTTTAAATAAACAGTAAAATATCACATTAATCGCTCAAAATAAGTAGGATTCATAGGTGTATTGAATGTAGAGCCTAAGGAATGATCCAAATGTTTCAATTTTTTTTGAATATCTATAATTAAGAAAATGGAGGATTTCAATAAAAGGATTGAGGAGAATATAAATCTATGAAATTAAACAAACACTGTCAAAGATGCTCAACTATTGATTGAATCCATTAATATTAATGAGATTGATCATTTACTAAAATAAAATACCATGTTACAAGAGTATTATGATGAAAAAAATAAGGAAACAACTTTAATATAATCTAAAATTATTATTGTATGATAAATGAATCATTAATATGAAATTATTAGAGTTGAAATTAAATTGAAGGTTTTGAAAATAATTCATAGAAAATATTAAAAATTAGTTAAAATAAGAGATACTACCCAATAAAACACTATGAAGTATTATTATAATAAAATATATATAACTAGTTTCTTGAATATTCCAGGTCTATCTAATTATTAGTCTAATGAATCCATAAAAATAAATGTTATATCCAGAAAAAATTACATTAATTGTGATGATTATATTTGTATACACAATAGATAACTACAAAATATATACATAAATATAGATTATTAAAATATATTAGATTCATACAATCATGTCAAGGATGGAAAAAAGAATTTTCATGAGATATGGGTTACCAGCTGATTTAAATACTAGAAAATAACCAGACACTAGTATAGTAAAATCAATACAATTTGAAGTTCAATGATAGTAACCTATGATTTTATATTTTTTTTAACATATTTAGATATATAGATATATATTTTTGTTATATTATATAAGGAAAATGGAACATAATTTCATGTGTCAGAAAGACTTGAGGGATGGAACATCCATCTAATAAGATGAATCATATTATAAATTCAAATAGATTTGTAATACTACTAAATCAAAGGTATTTAAAATTTAATTTGGTATAATAAATAATAATGAGAGTATAATTCCTTGAAGAATGAATCTATAATAAATGAGAATATTTGACCACATAAGTTGAATAATATAGATAAGTCTACCATGGGAAATAATCATGAGAAAAATGTTAAATAAAACAATCTTCGGTATTTTGTGAAGAAGGATGGAACAATATCCTGGGGTTAAAATCTAAATAAGTCCAAGAATAATGTCATATCAAAAGAGAGAATCCTTTTCCTTATAAGAAAAAGACACATCATGAACAATTAAAAACATTCCATGAATGTGTTAGTTAAAAGTAACAAGAAATAATAAAATGATAGAAAATTCTAAGGGAATAGTGTTAGGACTATGCTAGCCAAGATCTCATTTTAAAATCATCATTAAAATCCCAAAAATATATGCAAAAATTTATACTGTAAATCATGAAATATGACGATATTATTTAGAAAATATAATTGATTTGAAATCCCAAGGAAAAGTGATAGGAAAGGGGAAAAAGAAGACTCTATATGAGGACTACATCAAATTATAGAAGAGTTTTTCAAAAGGGAATAAATAGAGTTCTCATGAGGATCCTTTTGTATGGCTTAATATGGATGATAAAAATTGAAATTATTGTGCAAAATTTATCCCAATAGAAGAAAAAATCACAAATAGCATGAATGATAGACCTCTTTATTCATATTAACTACTGTATAATTTTAAAAATAAAATTTCACACCAGAATAAAAAAAATAAGACATGCTACCAATAAAAAATTATTATTTTAAAAATGATCCTGGGGGCATGAAGAGTCTATCTAGACATAGAGATAAACAGAAAAGGTAAAACGATTTGAGAATAAATAACCAATACAACATATCACATTGATGAAGAAAGAGGGTTATCTAAATTACCATAATATTTATTTTGAATTTATATGCTAAACTTATAGTGGATTGAAGGTGCTAATATTTCTCAAATTGAGAACTAAAGAAATAAAGTAAGATGTAATGAATATTATAGATCATTAGAATAAACGATCATGGAATGACTTATAAAATGGAAATCTAAAGAACATATGACAAAATGAACAACCATGATAAAGTAGAAGAGGGTATAAAACTAGAAAAGTGAATGATAAAATCATCAATTTTAACAGGAATGACGTACATTATATCTTAATGAGTATTTGAGGAGGCGAGTCTACCATGATGAAGAAATTGGGAATTCTTCCACATTATTTCGATTTAATAAATGGATTCATAAAACATACATGATAATGTGATCAATAATTAAGATGTAAATATGATTTATATTTGTTGAGGGTGAGTTTCATGAGAATATTCAAGGCTTTTTCAATTCATAAAAATATATAATTACTTGAAGGATCTTGATAAATATTTATTGGAAGTATCTTCTTGAAATCTATACCTGTTGATTACACAATAATGTGTTTAATCTATGAGTTATGTAAGATTTGGAAATTCATGTTGAAAAATGTCTGGGAATATTTAAAACAACTAATATCAACATGTAGTTTCATCCTCAATAAAATTAAACATCCCCTTAGTAAGATGATTCACTAAGATAATGGTTGTAATCAAATTCTATTGAATACAGAAAACATTGATTTCTAAATAAGACCCTCTAGTGTTCTATACTGAGCATGCCTCATGTAGTCCTAGACTAGAATAATTTATTCCACTTTTCTTAAGATATAATGGATACCACCATCTCTCATATAATTTATAATTTTTGTAAAAAAGGGGGATAGATAAGAAAATTGAAGTAGGTAATGAAGAATAAATGTTATAAATGAAATGAGTTCACATATTGAGATGCAATTTTAAAGCATAATAATTGAAAATTAACTAAAAGGGTGAGATTTATGAACCCACATGGTAATTGGTATGCATTTATAGTCAATGAATATAGAAATGGGAATGATTATAATATGTTATGGAAGAAAATATGTTGAAATAAAATTGTGGAACACAATCATGGAGAGAAGTAACATTGATGTGTGAGTACCATTATTGTATGGATAGAAACAAATATAAAAATAATTCTTATAGAACTTGGTTGTTTTCATATTCATATGAAAATGGAATATGTTCTATATGTGATTCCGTTATCTATATGTAAAATAAATGATATAAATAATGTAGTTTCTCTACTTGGAGTTTCAAATATAGATTTGGTTTAAGAAAAAATATGATTGTAATGTTTCTTTGGTTATATTGTTAAAATTCTAATCACTTCATGATAAATGAAAGACGTGCTACTTTCCTTGAGAATCTTGCTAGAAACATTTTATGTAAAATTATTTCTATTTTTGATGATTGATGAGATGGTATTCAATGGAATAAAATGGGTGTGTTTACATATTAAGGAAAACTTTCTAAAACAATATTAATAATTCATAATGTGGTTTAGAATGATTATAAGTCATTCAAAGATGAGATTACTAGGTTTGATTGAAATTTGGAATTTTCCATTACAACATAATAGATTTCTATATGCATACACATCCATATAACTGACTAAAAGATGTGGTTGTGATATCTTTTTCCTGATTCACTAATAAATAATTGAACCAGTAAACTACATTGTCTTAAGAATTCCTCCACATATTATAGAGGCTTTTGACTAGTATCTAGGTTCTAAGGTAATATATTGGGGAGACAGTAAACTTATGATCATAGTGGTGCACAATTGTGAAATATTATAATAAACCAATGGAAGAAGTAATACTCCAAACAACAGAATTAAACATCTCGATTTAATAATAATCAGAATGAAAATATAATGGCTCAGGATTTACATATTAATTTTACTTCACCATTAATAAATATTTATTACATATCATTACAAAAACCATGATCAAACTGTATAGGTTTAGTGTCTTTAGAAACTCGGAAATATAATCAACTAGTTTATAATACATCAATATTTTCTCTTGCTTATTTTTTCATAACTGGTCTCATTTTTTGAAATATCATACTTCATATCCATCTTCATGACCCATGTAAAATCATATGAAAGGGTGAGGTAAATTTATTAGTAAGGATAAATAAGGGAAATATCAATCATATCATAATCAAAAGAACATAACATTTTAAAATCTTATCCTTCATATAAAAGATCATAATATCATGTCATGGGATAAACCATAAATGTCAAATTTAATCCCAAAATTCATAAAATAAGACATCAGATTTCATGGCATACACACATAATCATATAAAATCATTTCATATTAATCAAGGATTGTTTTTAAGTGCATCATAGCAGAAAAAGTCCATTACTGAACTGAGTCTAATCCTAATTTCAGCCATGTATTACTGAACCAGATTCACTCTCCATTATAGTAATTTCTATCTAATAAGATATAAATCTTTTCCTAATGAATTTAGGGATATATATTTCCCAACCATCTCCCAATGTAATCATTCTTACATGTTCTAAAAAACATAAGTTATTCATCCCAGAATAACCCATGAAATAAAATGTGTTTCTTAAACATCATTCCATCATAACATAATCCATTTATAAAAAAGGATTTTATAAAAATGATTCCATCATATAAATTATCATATTAAATTAATAATTGGTATAGGAACATAAACATATGTCATCTTATATGGGAAATAATTCTGATAAAACACTTCAGCTTAATTTTTGAGGAAAACATCCACTCTTCTTCAATGACGTTTTCTATTCTCAAAATTCCATGAAATTTTGAAATAAAATAATTTATTCGAAAATAAACTTGAAATAATCTATATAATCATTCATGGAAATAATTCATTATGTAGAAATAAAATTCCTTTCATATTTTATATAGTAAAAAACATTCTTCTTATACTCTTGCTAGATAAATCAAAAAGATCCTTGTATGGAAAACCAAATAAATATTCCATCCATACTGTTTAATAAAAATTACACAATGGGTAAAATTTAAATTAAAAAATATAATAATAATTATAGAAATAATATTATATATTTAAGAAACATATATTGAGATGATATATATACCCCAATAAATACTTATTATAAAGGATCTCGAGAAATAAAGAGATTGTAAAATTATCCCATACCCAACGTCTAATATAAACCGTATGATTCCAAACATCTTGTATAATGATTTAAATAATGTTACTAATTTATTAAAAAATGATAATCATTTTTATGAAAAAATTTATAATAAAATTCAACCTATTTTTTAGCATTTAATTATTACTTGTTATTTAGGCATTAACAGTTTTATGTTCTTGTGCATGTTTTGTCAGATAAGTTCTTATCCCTCATTCTAGGTTTTAATAATATCATTTAAAGCATGGTATTTTTCTAATATATATCAAATTTATTCATTCAATTAATTTATATAATCATTCTTTAATGAAGATTATGTCGAATGAATCACATCATACTGTGGAGACGATAAGCTTTACATACGCACACGGAACGATATAGTTGCCATAATTATTGAATGTTATTGAGTTGTATGGTGTATAAAATATCAGTTCAAATAAATTTTTTATCAATCGTATATATATTTATTAATTCCATCATTAAACCCATCCATATACTATTGTAGAGATAAATGAATTACACCAATACATGGCGACGGTAAGCCGTACGTTCGCACTCGTGGTGATTTCATTTTCCCTAGGATAGGTAGAAGGTGGAATATGGTTGTTTAATAATAATAATAACATATCATTATATAATTACTGCTATAGTTATTAATTTATAATGAAAAATCACATGAGATTTATGTACAAGTAGAATGAAGTTTGAATGAATCAGTAAATGATATAAACTCTTCTTCGTTATGCCTCCTCTAAATCTCCTTTAGAAAAATAGAGTTGGTCTATGAAGAATACTGAGACCTCTGGAATGTCTATAGAGATGTTTATAACTGATTTGGGAAGGGTATAGTCTATCTTGAATGCTAAAAATTAAGTGAATAGTTAAGGGAAGAAGTGCCTTTTTATAATTGAGGTGGGGGGAACTTTTGGAATCCTAAAAAATATTAATTTATAATAAAATCAAAAAACAAATAGAAACATCTAAAATGTCCAAATTTTTATGATGATATGAGATAGGGTTATAATTTCACAATCCAATAAACGTTATACAAGTTCTTATGTCAATTTAAGAATTATCAATTTAATTAACACTTAGTTATTCTATTTAATTTTTAACATGGGTAACAAATATTTCAATATTAAATGTCTAAAATATTTACCTATTTAAAGAGAATTAGAAAATATATTAATAATTTTGAATATTTTATACCATATAATCATATTTATATATTTTTTTAAAATTTATTATTATTTTAAAATAACTTATGAAAACCTTATTTTGGAAATATATCAATACTGTCAATTTTGACACTATTTATTTCATGGAATATTAAAAATATAAAAATAAGATGTGATCCCCAATACAAATATTTTATTATATACCTATGGAGTAAAGGTAATTTATGAAATTCATTTAATATAATAATTATCCGAATTTATATTTATTAAAATATTTATAATAACATTTATTTGATCTCTTCATTAATAAAATAATTACTTACTAAATTTTGATTAATTATTTAACTTTCATATTTGATAAATAAAATTTTATAATTAAATATTACGATGAATTTATAGAGGTTATATTTTAGAAGAATATTTTTAGTATAATTTATTTTCTAAAAAACCCAACATTTAAAATGCAATAGTCTTTTAAAACATGAATATAAGAAATTTATCTCCACTTTAAATATAATAATATAAGTGTCATAATCTCTTCTATAAGACACCAAATGATCAATAAGTACACCCATGGTTGATTATGGTCGATATATACTCAACCAATTTGATTTGCTCAAGTATTTTGGTTTTATGATTCTTATTAATATTTAAATACAAATTGTTTTCTTAATTTGTCATCAATTAATTAATTTTTTTCATCATCCATGTATATGTTCTTAAGGTAAATATTTATTTACTAAATATAAAAAATAAAATTTCATGATGAAGAAAAACATTTTATCTTTCACATGACTATTTATAATCGAATTTATCTTATGTATAATTTTATATTAAATATAATTTAATTTTTAAATTTGGAGGGATGCATATTTCACTTTTCTATAAGTAAAATAAATTAAATGTCCTAATATAATTCATGTGGGTTCCAATGGATAACATTTCAATCCATGTATATTTTATCAAGAATTTAATTTAGACAATTATATTAATAAAAGTGTTCGGGTAATTTTATAATATTATTTTACCCTTAATTACCCAATTGACCCTATTACAATGTTAATAAAATATACCAAAGTTAATATTAATATTTCCCAAAAAAATTAAAGATATTTTCAATATTTATACATAAAAATTCCAAATTTGGAATCTAATTTTCATAATTCAAAACACTAATGTCTCAGTAAATAATTTATAATTAATCCCATTGTTGAAATGAGAAAATGAGTTCTATATATTAAAATATTTCAAAATATTGAAATGTTTTTACATCTCAATTAAATTTAAGATTAATTATAATGACCAAAATTATATTAAATGGTAAAAATATATTATATGTATACATTGAAATCATTAAACAATATAATTTTAACATATAATTTATCTAAATGAAAATAATTATTTTCAATTAAAATTTATTATTCATCAAAACATGAATGTTACGAGAAGAATATCATAAATTCAACCAATGTAATTTTTTATATCCCAATTTTAAATTAAATTTTTATGTTTTCATATATAAAATATCAATTTTTAAAATCTTAATATAAAAGGGGTTCACCAATCAAAGGTGTTAAAATAACCTTTTAAAAGAAAATTGGATTTTATATAACAAATATGTTTTTATTCATACCCTGTGACTAAAATATCCATTGGATGAATATAAAAAGTGTTTTATTAAGTATATAAAACATATAAATCTTATAAATTTCAATACCAAGTTTAATTCACTCAAAAATAAAAATATGTATTTATATTTTTCATAAATAATTGATAGCCAATTAATTCACAATGAATATTCATAACATAGTCATAATTAATACTACTAACATAATGGCTAGGCCATAAAAGTAATTTTATAATAAGGGAATCTCGTGAATCGTTTATAATCACAATTATGTGAAATGAATTCTACTGAAGAATAAAAATTATTTAAAGAAAATATTTTATGAAAACCTTTGGGTGTTACAAAAAGGTTTTAAAAAATTTACATAACCACATCCACTATCATGTAAAAAAATGATGTCATGTATATATGATATACAAAAATTGGAGTATAAGTAAACAAAGTATCATTCATATAGAATAATCAATAATAAATGAAAAAGGACAAAAATTTTCCTCCAATAGCATCACAAGCCTAAGATTAGTACTCCACTCCCATAGTCTATCCTAGTATAGAAAAATCATGTTTCAAAAGATGGATGCTTCCCATTTTTCATACCTATATACACGAATTCTGTCAAGGTAGTAGTGGGAATCTCAAATAGGGTGTTAGATAAACTCTGTAGGCCACCACCAGTGTGGTCTAGTACTATCCAGTCCATGAATACATAATAAGTAGTGTGCAACAATAATGGTTGTGCTTCCATCGGAGCCATACTAGATGAATTGATCTTCCATAGAGAACCATCACGATCTAATCAAAGATAATATATAATAATCATCAAAAGAATAATAAATATCCAATTAAACCTCATTATGATGATGAATATTAGATGGTTATGAATGATAATGTTGTAACTAAGAAACATGAAAGATATCATGCATAGACATATATCTACGAGGGAGAGATATCTGACAAGGAACTGGTCCTACCATCTCTAATAATTGAAATGGTTTTATGAATATAGTACATAAATTACCCTACTGCTGAATCATTCAATTTATCCATATAGGCGAGACACACAGGATGACTAGATCTCCCTTATCAAACTATAGAGGTCAACAAAGAAAATTGGTATTAGCCTTTGGAATTCCCTGAGCTATTTCTATATGCTTTCAAATCAATATTATCTACTCTAAAGTCTCATAAAAAAAACAAGGCCTAATTTTCCCTACCTATCCATTCTCTCACCAGCACAATGGTGACTGACATGAACTACCATATAAAGAATCATAAGGATCCATAACTATAATCTCTTGTAAGCTATTTTTATAAGAGAACTCAACAAAGGTATTTTCTTCAACCAAAACCCTCCAAAATCAAGGATAAGTGATCATAGAATTTCCTATAATACCTAAATTATAAAATCAGAATAACCATCGGTCTGAGGGAGATAGGTTGTTCTTAGAAGCACATATGATCCCATATACTTTTTTAACCCCTTCTAGAGCCATTATATGAAGCGAGCATACCTATCTAATAACATAGTACATGGAACATCATGAAGTAATGTGATATCCTTTCCATATATACTTCCCATCTCATGTACTAAAATGTATCTAAGATGGGTAATAAGTGAGAAACCATTATCACCCTATCCATGATAATATATATAGTGTCACTACCTTGAGGGGATTTTTGTAAGACTATCATTAAATACATAGCGATGTTGAACAACATCCACTCAAGAATGGGTAATGTTTGTATAATTCCCACCAGTTTTTGTTGTTCCTCTTTCACCTACTAACAGGTGGAACATCGAGTAACAAAACCATCTATCTCTTGTTTTATACCAATTCAAAAATACTGAAATTGAATTTCATAATACATCTTGGTAGTGAAAAGATATATTTCCCAATAATAGGCATGAGACTCTCACATACACTCCTCTAATATGATTTTAGCTACACAAACACATATATGACTGTAAATGATGTTTTACCCGTCAATTACCAAAATAGGTTGTGGTTCCTTGCCTGAAAAACTCCTACTTGAGACTAACCCATTAGAATCTGAAAGCTACCTCTTATTCAATATATCTTGAAGTGAATAGGCCAAAAATAATGATGTGAGTACAGGATACCAATTATAGTATTTCACCTCCTAATTCATGTAAGAAAACAATTACATCATGTTCCATTCACTATTGGCCTCCTGGTCTACTTGTGTTTGAGTCTTCCTACTGAGAGCATATTCTAAAACATTTCCATTTCAAGGAATATAGGAAAGATAAAATTACAAATACTATAGGTATTGAACCCACCCTAACTTCTTGAGATTCATTTCACTCTGAGTAAAATTGTATATAAGAATTTTTGGATATCTATGTATAAGAAACCATTACCCAACTCGATAGAGTCTCTAAAAATTTATGTCATAGACAACTGTTTCAATCTCATGATTTTGCGTTGAGCAATTCATATTGTGAGGTCATGAATAGTGAGACCTGTATACCATGTCTCAAACGTCTTTCTTCAAAACATTTCCATATATGATGACTGATGCATCATAGTAAACATTATTGCCCTTAACAAGCTCAGACAAAATCAAGATCAGTGTTGAGGTATTCATTTTTTTCTAATCTTGAATGGATTTTTCAAAAGATTCCAAACATGAAAACTGAATACCCCTTTTATGAAATCATATAATATGAAATTAAAGGCATAAAAATTCCTGAGTAAATTTCCTATAATTTCCATCTATCCCAAAAAAAAATTGAATGTAAAATATATTATTGAGATACTGTCAAGAAACAACAACTGCATCCATCTCAGGGCCTATTGATACTCTATATTCTGAGATTATGTGACCCATGAAGTTAACCATATCAATTTAAAATAGGGTTTTTGTAATCATGGAATAAAATCAACAATATATTAGTGTAATCAATTAAATTTCATTGTGTTTGGACTGATCACATATGGTATGAGAATATAGAAAGATATCATCCATTAAATCCAAAAAAAATAATACAGTTATGTGTGGAAGAACTAATTCCTTAGGGCCATGAAAAATATTGTGGAATTCATGAGACAAAAAAAAATTTCCAAATACTCATAAAAGACACATCTACTATAGAATTTTGTACATTGAATATCTTATGGTTTTATGCTCACATGATGGTAGCCCGAAATCTAATAAATCATTGAGAAAACCCAATCTCGTCAAAGCTGATCAAAGAGACTATCTATAGGAGGTAGTGGATGTCTATTATTAACTATAATCTAATTCAATTTCTTGTAATCCACGTTGATCCAAATGGCCCCATATTCCTTCTTGAAAAAAAAAGAAGGGGTAATCTCCCAGGTGAAGTACTATGATGAATAATCCCTTTACGTTCAAATTTATCAAATTATCTCTTGAGTTGTTGATATTCATTAGGATCCATCTCTTAAGGATTTGTAGATACTATCACCACTCATATAACAAGATCAATAATAAACCCCACCTACATTTTAAAAGGTAACTAAAAGAAATCAGGTAAAATGACCTTCAAACTATCAACTACATGAGGGAAGTCTATCTATCAAACTACAAAATCAATAATAATAAAAATAGTAATTTTAGTAGACATTCAACCTAACCAATGATGATCAGGTCTAGAACAACTATCTTGGATATCACATTTTCCATTATGAATATAATTACCAACCTCATGTTACATTAAATACATGATATTGTGACTGATAGGGTTATAAAAAATCCATCATGAGAATTATTTTAAGTCTTATCATCTCATGGATGAAGAAGTTCTATATGAAAAGATAACAACCAATCTCAGTTGGTTATTCCTTACATCGGTGTGCACTCTCTTATTACACTACCATAGATTATCAAGAATCATCTCTCCATAAAAATAACCTATTTTGAGGTAAAAAATTTCAATATTTTCAATCTATATAATATTATTTAAGATATTATATAGAATAAATCTAACATTATATTAGAGGCTACTAAAATTTAACCTTGAACATTATAAGTCCCAAAACCATTCTCCCCAATTTTTAGGCGCACTGAATATATCCGGAATGAGCTATAGACCAAAGATTAAACCTAACTATTCTAAGCAGGTGCTTTCTACTGTTCCATGATAAATATTCAATAGGGTATACCAAACATTGGGGCTTCATAAAACCTCAATTTTCACAATGATGTCATAAAACCTGGCTAGCGGGGAAGATACATTGACCTCCACTACCCTAATGAGAACCTTCAAAGAGAATATTACCGACATTGCTGAATGTAATATCTAACCTAGGTATTTCACTACCCTATCCAATACCTATATCACCTCTCATATTATGATCTGTGATGATGTTCTGGTCACTATACCTTATATATTAGTTAAGCAGATGTTTTTTACCAATGGTTAGATGCAATATTCTATCCCTCCTCAAATATCTTATCCATGGACAACCCATTACGCAAACGAATATTTATAAAGAACTGAAGATCAATAAATTGAGATGAATAGTTCATAATGGAATAATTTTCCTGTTATAGGTTCATAAACTCTCTATCTCAGTCATCTATCAATATATCATGTTTTAATTAATCATTGAAGGTAGTTTAGAAATCATGCAAGGCTATAACCTGATATTGATCTTCTAGTGTGATAACAACCCACAAAATCATAGAAAATCCACGAATCATGTATGTAGATATATTCACTCTCTTGTATATAGGTGTCTCTAGATTCTAGATGATAGATAAAATGGCTTCCATCTTGACTCAACTACCTTGGGATCCCCATCCCCTGAAAAAATCAGATGGTGATACTACTAGAACTCCTTAGATATCTCTTCCATATAAGGGGGGTCTCATTGATCTCGCTATACAGACGCCACTAACAATAATAAACCCTCCCGAAACAGTGCAGAGATTCCATGATCAGTAATAGTAGTAAGTGCCTTCAATGTAACTTTAGGGGGATATTATAGAAGATCAGAGCCCATCACTTCTATAGAATGGTCATTTACACCATCCTAGTATTCAACTCAAGGCCATAGTGGTGAAATATCTCTCCAATTCCAAGAACATGCCTCAGAACAAGATTTGATAATAAAAATGGTCACAAATAGGGTAATATGATAAGTATAAGACTACATACACAAGGATCAACACCCATATGTGTGGTTCTAAAGTTTGGTATATGTAAGTTATAATTTATTAGTGGTCAAAATAGAATCTCCCTACAACCCATTAATAAGGATATGTTAGGGTCATTTTATATGTTTAATATTGATGTTTCTAGTATATGGAGCTTCAAACGAATGACATAGAGAAAATATACCTTTAATTTTAATTGTAATCCCAATTTATTGGTAAATATTTCATTTAAGAATTCAAATTCATAAGATTTTCATATATATATATATATCATGTTTCAGTTAGAGGCCTATAAAATTTCCATGTTATAAATTCCTACAGTTTGTTTGTTTCAATAAATATTTCATTTAACAGGGATATTCTAATTATAATTCTTTAATTACATATATTACCATTCCCAATTTAAAAATTCCACTATATAAATTTCAATTGGCATCCATTAAATTTGAAAAAATCATGTTTCATGCATTATAACATATGGTCAATGACTCAAACATACAATAATTTGTTAGTTTGAGTTCATCTATAATTCTATAATAGAAAGCAAAATTTTGTTTTATTTAGTCACTTTAACTACCAATCATTCATAAAATTAGTCCAATTACAAATATAAAATTTAATGAACCAATATAATGTAGTTGGAAATGATTTCCAAAAACTGAACATGGCATGGTATATATATGAAATATAAATCATCAGGTTTTTATAATGATGCATGATAAATACATCTTTCCTATACCAGCTAAGGGAAAAAAACATCTATAACAATAACAATAATTTAGAAATTTTATTGCATCACCCATCTGTGAAATCAGTACAACTGTAATAGGCATAATATCAAAAACCAATTCCAATTCCTTGTAATTTTGATTTTCCTAGAACATGGTTTAGATACTCTCAAACCCGTGATCATTACCAAATCTAGACACATTCTTAGAATCAAATCTACTAACCTGAAATATTAAGGCAAAATGAAAAAGGAATTGATACAAATTTGGGTCATCCTAGTTCAGGTTCACTCCAAAATAACCAAACCTAGTTGGCCAAATGAACATAATAACACCTCCATACATACCAAACGACACTAACTAGTAGTAAGGGTATAAGGTGATAGATTAAGTAGATTATATCCTCATGACCAAAGTGGAGAAAAAAATGTAAAATATATGAGTAAACTAGATAAATATGTAATAATGTAAAAAATATAATTAAACATTCATATTAAATAATATTTTTACGGTCAAAATCATAAAATATAACAAAATATAATTCACTATCACAAACAAAATGATGTCAAGACTCTATGATATTCAAAAATGAGAGCAAAAGGAAACAAAGTTGTAGTAATATACAATATTTTATATCAAATTAAAAAAAAGACCAAAATCAATCTCTAATTTCATCATGTTCATAAGTATGATCCTATTTTCATTTATATCATCTAGCTATAGAAAACTCATGTTTCCAACATTTGTTATAAACCCTTATCCCTACCTACATCCATGAAGTCTGTTTTTGTACTAATTGGAGACATAAACATGGTGTTATATAAAATCAGTATGCCAGAGAAAATTGTTTCTTCTACGATCCTCTATATTAATATATAATAATGTGTATAATGACTATGGATAGTAAATAAATAATCCATATCGGTCCAGGTTCCTCATCGGACATCTGTCCAATTATACCTGATCTAGCTTATCCAAATTGTATCTGAAAAAGAGACATCAAAATATTAAATAGGTAGATGATAATGTATAAGAAAGCCTATGGCGCAAGGAAGATAGTTGGGCTTTCCATGTAACATAATTAGATAAGGGAACTATGACGTTTTGCAGCTTGACTGAATTTATAAATAAAGAATAAGTCTAAAGTGGTCTATTAATGGTATATAACGCAAAATTATTATACCCAAGCACAAGAAACATGTTCTAGGTAGCTTTATTTCTAGGTTTAATATGATCTATATCATATTGAGTAACTTGGGGTCCAGATCACCATAGACCACACCCAATCCAAGGATTTTCATCATAATGTCAAGGAGAAAGAATGTAATTTCCAATAATATTAACAAAGGAGAGGAAACACCAAGTATAATATCATGTTTAAATTTAAGGGTGGACATGACCAATTTTTGGAACAATATAAAGGAAATTCAATCTCTAATATTCTAATCCAAATAGATGTCTGTATGAGGAGAGAAATTCCCAATAGTTCCCTAGTCAACAATGAATAATTCCATGTCAAGTAATAATAACCAACTATCCATAATCACAATGATAGGAATAATCACACTTCATAGTTAAAAAAGGGTTAGGTGACATAGTTGTACCATTAACCTTGCTTTTATCCCATTTATACAAATAATTTTGAAGGTATTATCCTAACACACATTATAATGTGGTTAAATTACATATCCAAGTATGAGGTCTATACATGGAGTCATTTCCATTCATCTAATTAAATTTAAATGTCTTATTTTATGATGTACAATTTAACATGTCTAAAAATTATAATTAAATACTTATTAAGGCATGATATTTATAAAAATTTTAAATACCACACCTTTAGGTGTGGTTCATTTTATATTTTTCATCGTCCAACAACAACAAGAATATATGTGAAGTATTTACCATTCTAGAATTCATGATATTTTATTACAATGACTATTTTAATCCCATTTTATTATTAGCATAATAGAAAAACTCTTGAATAGGTGGTTAGCATCATGGTAGAGAACCTCATATGATGGAACATGGGTTATAAGGATTACTATCTCATGGTAATATAAATTCATTTAATTAAATTAAAATTAATGCGAAAACACAATAATGATTCGGCAAATGGAACACTAACAAACAATATAAAAATCAAAACATATAGAGAAAATGTACAGAATACCTACCATATATAGGTAATAACTCTTAATTTAGTACCATCCTCTAATCTAGGATAAAACATGAGAAATATGAGAAATTGAAAAAAAACCATGAAAATAGGGTGTACCAGCTCGCATAGTTTTTAAATTTCATATGGAAAAATAAAAAAATAATGGAAGTAAGAATATTGAAGATCGTTAAGATAGATATAAAAAATGATAAATTCGGTGTCACTAGATATTTTTATAATAGAGAAGGTTGAAAGCCTATCTTGTGGGAGAAGGGAGAAACACACGGTGGGTGGTTGTAGGAAATGAAGGAGGATGAAAGAGGAGATAGGTAAAACAGGATGAAAAATAAATAAATTCACCCAATTTTAAGAGAAATGCATTTCAGTTTCATATTTATTTTATCCATTTACCAAATATTATCAATTATTATCTAATGTAGAACACCCCTTCCATGGCTAGGTGTATGGTTACAAAAACGGGTGCAACTCGTGCATGTTCACATTCTAAATGCCATCCCTCCTTGAACAGTTTGAAAAAACAATGAAAATCTCTGTGGAAGACATGAAGATCACATATTTAATAGTTTAATACCATTTCAAATCATTGTGCAGCCTCCCTGGCACAAGTTTTTCTAACTATACATCTCCTTTTTGGGGACACATGATTGTTCCACACAATTATCCCAAACTATCCACTAATCGTGTACCTCATAAAATTTCACTAGAAAATGGAGCTTTGAGAACCAATCATGCTAGAGACACTCTCAAACCCTTCGATAATATTATTTTAACTTATAATAGTGTGATACCCGAGGATTAAAAATTAATTTATTAAATTATTACCTCACAAAATATCCACAATATTATATTATACAAATGATCCAGGATTATAATTTCTACGATGTACAAGAATTCCAACCAATGTATCTAATTTTCCAAAGACCACAATTCTTATTAGTATATGGGAAAACATAATTGAATTTTATATCATATTTCAATTCTATTAAATTGGAAAATTTTATGATTCACATATCCTAGTTCATCGATGTAACCAAATTTCCTATAAATGTGAATAGATATCCTTGTAGCTGATTTCATGGGTTGGTGAATTTGATAGGAGCACCACATATCTGAATCCTTATCCATTAAGAACCAGAAAATAAAATTTAGTTTGTATTAAAATTTAAATTCAAATAATTTGATTTAACATTCTTACTATGTGATT
This sequence comes from Viscum album, assembly GCA_963277665.1. NCBI lineage: Eukaryota > Viridiplantae > Streptophyta > Magnoliopsida > Santalales > Viscaceae > Viscum > Viscum album. Next base: position 1,669,529,019 of record OY728137.1, read on the forward strand.
CTCTATAGGATTCCATATGTTGATTCCTTAAGGGATAAACAAAAATCACAAGATATTGTATGATGTTCTTCATGGATCAATTATCATGATCAAATCAATGATCATGATCAGTGTTTATATTGATGGGAATAAACCAATAGAACATAAATATGAGGATAGAGTGTTCCGCAAAACATTATACATTTAACACATCATCATTCTTACATTGAATTATCCTAAAAACTAAGATAAAAAAATTTAAAAAAAGGATGAATATAATGATATTTCTAATATCAGAATAATTTAACGATCCATGTCTATAAATATAGTTTTAAGAAGATTAAAAATAAATATTTTACTTAAATATTACATGTTTCAATGTGTTTCTGCATGCCAAAAATTAATGTGATTTAAATAATCATCATGGAAACAATATTTCCATGATTTTCTATATGATCATATATATTTCATGAAAAAAATAATAGATTAATATAAAATTTATCTACCTTTAACAATTGTGAATATACTAATAGTAGAAAGAAGAAAAGAGATATAAGAACTGACTTCATGCGTGATGTAAAATATTTGATTTGTTGAAATAATATGGCATTGTAGTTCTCCAACAATTATTATACATTGAAGAAGATGAAGTGGGAGGAAAATATTGAGAGATATCGTACAATCTGTATTAACTATAGAAGATCAAAGAATATATAGATCATATGTTCTACTGCTAATAATATTTTGATATGAATTTATGAGGTTAAAAACCTATATCATCATACTGTAGATGTTTTAAGAACATTGAGGCAACCATTTTACCACTATGATAGTATAATAAGATAAATATGAATACTCTAATAGGGTGTCAAACCTTCAAATGTTATTTTTCATAAAACAAGTATAATCTCATTCTATTGTGGAAATTGAAAACAAACACTCTCTTGTGTAGTAGTTTCTTGGTTCTGGGATCATAGTTTCACGATTTTACCCTTTAATAGGATTCGTATGATATTAAAAAGGATGTTGTGTATGTGGGATAATTACCATTATGAATCAGAGACATAGTTATCCAAATTGAGGTGAAACTCATTAACAAACCATGATTCTCTCCAGTGTTTCTTTATTATTTTATATTTTCATATTGACTAAAAGTGAGACAATGAGATATATTCATTCTATGAATAATTGAAGAGGTAATGCAGGTATAAAAGTGAAATTAGATTATAAATCACCCCTCACTGATTCACTATCATCTAAGTGTGGGTATATCCCAAGTTACCCTTACAACGATAAATACATTATTTTTCATTTAATAGTGGGATATAAATCCAAATAAATTTATATTGGAATTAAGTCCATTATTTCATTAAATATTGATTTTATCATTAATTTTTATCTAATTAATTTTTACCCAAACTATAGTAAATATTTTTGTCAATATGAATTACACTAATGTGTTGTTTTACATAAAAAATTTAGAGCTATCAATTCATCGTTGTAATGGTTTACTGATTTGGTTGCTTGGGAGGGTATGGTGTAAGGCATGAGATCAAGAAATTTCTTTGACACAGGACACTTGCTTGCTGATAGCATCGCAATGTTGGTGTGCTTCAACATCTTTTTATTTTGGGAATGGGCTGCTCTGATTTTTCAGTTTGGTTTCACTCTATTTTCCTTCCGGTCTGATTGTCCTAATACTGTGAAGTCCTTTGGGTTCTCCCCCATTTATCACTTAAAAGGGGGTTTATCAATAAATAAAAATATTTTAATGCCTTCAGTCCATTGGATGGATGGAAGATACGCTTAAACATGTTAGAAATAAATTTCGAGTGATCATTACCAAAGAATATAAAAGAAAATACTTTATCTTACATACATCTTAATCACTAACATATTCATTCAATATAAATTTGAAATCATCAATCAGTGGTTAAATATAAAAATAAATATAACTTTGAGGATGTTTTAGTCTAAAAATCATCAATATCCTCGTAAATATTTTGTATTCGTAGATATATATATCTGTGTGTTTGTGTGGATAGGTTTTAAACTACCAATATGACATACCATGATCATTTTTTGCTATTTTATCTCAGAAATATATTCATTCCTTCTAGGTATAACCCCATTATGAAATTTCATGATTCATTTCCCAAAAAAGATGTAAATCAAATATATTCAATTGTGATGAATTATCCGGGTGATGTGGGTTTCTATTAGTGATTATCTCATCTTATTCCTTATAAGCCAAATTTTCCAAATTAAATTTTTTAAATAATTTCTTCCAGAGATGGGTGATTGTTAAATAATAGATTTACATAGTAGTTGGATTTGTTCCTATCCATGAAAATGAATTACAGCTTGATATACCATCAATTTAATATCGTGATGTCACATATTTAGGAAATTTTGAAAAATGTTGATTTTCTTTGATATAAAACGCATATTCTTTTGAAAAATCATGTATTTTTATCAACCCTAGTCTAGTTGAACATAATTTTTCTGCATCATAATTTTAAATTGGATGACCATTTCCTTTTGGAAGTAACTATTTCTAATGACTATGAAATTCAGTGAAACTATTTTCAATCTCACCGTGTGTTGCATGTATGCTAAAAATATTGATACTACAAATAACACATTAAATTAAGTATAGTTTTTGAAAACATGGTGTTTTACTATCTCTATATAATTATTAAACAATTAATATTTTCCAATTATTTCTATTCTTATATCATAAATTAATTCATCATGATGACCCACTATTTCGTACTAACCATCTCTCTAAATGTGAGATCTTAAATTATTTATTATTTCATCATATTAGATCTGATATGTATAATTGTGATTAAATAAATATATAATTAGATGATATTAAATATACATGGAACTTATATTTCTTATATTAAAACACTTGATGCATCAAATAGAGAATCTTATCTTTGTTTTAAATATTTTTTTTGAAAATACAAAGAAATCATCACACCCTTTCTCATATTCATCACTTGTTCATTGTTCATATATCAATTTATGATATAATAATTTTATAAAACCATAGTACAATATATAAATATATTAAAAACATAATAATATTAATTTACATGTAAACAAATGAATTTAAACATACGAACATATATAAATATAAAACATATCAATTAAAATTATATATACAAATATTCAAAAAAAATACACAGACATAAAATAGTTTATATAATACCTAACAAAATAATAAGAAAATGAAAAAATTAAATAACACATAAATATAAAAAATTAAATTATTCATTGAAAATGAATAATATATTAAAAAAATTTAAAAAAATTATATGAACATATAACTGATGTGGCTCTATTTTTAAATAGTTATCCACATCATTTTGCATAATTTTTAATGATTTAATTAGTTATTTAATCAATGTATACTAAATAATTGTACTTTTGTGTTTTAATAGTTATGTTTGTTAATTAATAATTTTTTTAATTAATTATGAATTTTTAGTCTTTAAATTAATAATTTTAATTTTACTAAACTAATCAATTTTAATCATGTCTTATTTTGTTTTATTAGTTTAAATCTGATTGACTTTTTAATAAGATCATATATTTCTAAAAAAATTTAATCAACATAACTATATTTAATTATGTTTGTCTCAATTATAATATTTTATCATTTAATTTATTTATATTTGAATAGGTTAACAATATTAATTAATAGTTTTAGTCATATTGCTAATCATTTATGTAAATAATTTTTTTTTAATTTAATGGAAATAGTTTGCTTTTAATTTTACCTGTTCAAATAGTTGATAATTAAATAATTAATAGTTTTCAATCATTAATTATATTATTTTATGTATGCAGTTTTATTGTTAATTCATTTTATAATTGTTTTATTCTATCAGTGAGGTAGACAATAACTAGTGGTGACTTATATGGGTCACCGTTGCTATTCATTTCCACTTGATGCTACCTTGTAATAAATTTATTTAGTTATTTTAATTTTAGTATTTTATTAATTTAGTTTAAAAATAATTTAGTTTATAATTTAAGTGTTGTCAATTAATACTATTAAATGTTTTAAAGGTTATTAAAAATTATTTTTTACTTATTCGTCTTAGCATTATTTTAAATAACTATTTTTTAGTCTTTTTATTTAGTTTACTTATGTTTTAATTTTATGTTTAATTTATGTGTTTTTAAAATTTAAAGAACACCATTTGTTTTTTATTTTAGTTGTAATGGAGACCCTTTTATTTTGGAGTAATGGTGAGATTTCATAATTGGTACCGGTGACATTTTTATTTATTTTGTGTTATGGTAAGCTTTATTTTTGTTTTTTTGGTAACTTTATTTTTCACAGTGACTATTCAATCTATCGGTTACTTGTTAGACCAACAGTGACCCTAAATGCAATGTATTGGTAGCCTCATAAATTTTAATCTGCTTCTCTTCCAGTGGTCCTTTGTGTTTTATTATCTAACAGTGACTATTATTATTATTTTTTATTTTACTGTAACGGTGAAATTTCTTCCATAACGATAGAATTTTTTATTTCTCTATCAGTGACCCTATTATGCCACTGCTCATTTGTTTTTTTATAACAATGACCGCATATCACCCTTCCTCTATTATTCTAATGGTGAGTCTTTTATCACCGTTCCCCAAACCTCACTATTAGCTTTATGACAATGCTCTCTTCCTCCTCCTATGATACTGGTAGTTAATTGAGCTACCGATATTGTTGCTTCCTCAAATTTTGACTCACCGTTCCATTATTTCTTTGTCTCACCGATAACTATCAGTGAGACATCCTACCATCAAGAGTCACCGATCCATTTTCCTTTACATCTCACCATTCATCCCTCTGCCTTCGCAACTCATACGGATATTGTTGCACCTCTCCACTTCCACCCTTACAGTACCGATATCTCATCTACTCACCTACGACATCACCACCTTTTCCTCATTCTCATTGATTCTCTCTGCAAAAAAATTCTCATACACACATTCTTATAAATCAGAACATTCAAAGTGACATCAAATAGAATTTAAAAATCCTGATCAAAACTAAATCACATTGAATTTAGATGTATTCAGAAAATTGATAATCATTCCTAGATTTTGGAGGTATGAGACACTACAATAATGATTCGCCACTGGAAGAACCACCATCAGATGACTTTTGATGCACCGATGTTCAAGGGAGAGGAGATCTGTTGGCATCTAATGAAGAAGGTTGTCAGCCAATCAAGCTGAGCTTTTCACTACTGTTGGTGAGTTCTGAAGCCGCCGCGTACAAGACCAAAACTGGGCTGGAGACACTACTATTCACAACATCCATTAAAGATAGTCTGAGCTGCATCTGTGCCGCACCAAATCACCTACTACAGGAGATCAAACCACGCCGCAACCCCTACTACAACACTGAGGGAGAATCAGGCGCCGGGCCTGCATCGTGAAACCACCAAAGTCCTCCCCTCTCTCCAATGCCATGTAGAAAAGGGGGGAGGAAGAAAAGAAAAAAAAATTAAATAATAAAAATAATAATAAAAGTAAAGTAAAACAAAAAGAAGGAAAAAAGTAAAGTTGACGTAAAATTTAATGTTAATAATTCTAATAAATATAATAGAATTTCTAAAAGTTATAATTTAAAACAATTATAATATTAATAAATAAAAAAATCATAAATTAAAATACAAAACTAAATTAATAATAAATGTTAATAATTAATTAATATACTGTTAATAGTATAAATATATAATTAGAAATTATTTTAAATAAACTAGGAGATATACTTATTAATTTAATGAAATATTTAAAACTAAATTATTAATTCTAATTACAAAATTAAAATTAACTAATTAATATATTAATAGATCAATTTAATTTCATTAAAAGTAAAAATAATAATGAAAATAAAATTTTTAATTAACACTATCAAATTTTTTCTTTTAATTACTTATTTTCTTATGATGTTAAACTTTAATAACATAGTTAAAAATGATAAAATTAATAACATATTAACTATAACTATTCACTTAATTTAATTAATATATTCATGATAAATTTATGTATTAGCATTGTACTGTATTGTGAATAATTTTTATTAATAATATAAAAGTAAATAATTATTATCAATTAATATATTTAATAATTAACATTAGTTAGCTTTTAATGAGTAATATAACACTTAACTTTAAAAAAATAATTACTATTTTTCTTTCTTTGCGTTCTCATATATTTAATTTTATATTCTATTTTATAGGTGGGGGTTCACTCAAGAGGCCAAAAAATGTCTAAGTACTACCAAGTAACTCATCTGGAGTTAGTTACGAGGTAAAAATTAGTGCAAAGTGCCAGTCGTGAAAAAACGCATGTTTGTGGTGCACACATGATTGACATTTGAAGCCAGTGGAAAACAAGCGGTGACATGAAATATAAGATAGTGTCTAGGTAAATCAGATAAAGTAGCAAAATATGGGGGATTAGATAGTATTCATTCACTTTGTTAGAGACGATCAGGAGGAGTGGAGAGGATCCAGGGTATTGTAGTCCTGGATTCGAAGGAGCAGAGGAGCAGAGCATCTTCAGCGAGTTCTTTCTCCATATTTTTTAACTCTTATACGATGTTTTATTTGAAATGTTTTACATCACTATAGTTATAATGAACAATATATTAGTTATCTAAATTTCAAGTTTTTGGAGATTTCTTGATATAATGGTGATCATTTTTATCCTTTTCATTAAACATTGCTTCTGTGATTATAATTGATCAGCGAGATTGATTCTAATTACACATTTCTACTTCATACCACAAACACTATTTTTTTCAAAATCTGTAATAATTCGGAGAGTTTGAATATGGATTCTTCTTTTAAGAAATCACCACATAAAGAAATCTTCAGTACTTACGGTGAGTTTGTACTGTTGTACTTTTAAATAAACTTTCTGAAGTTTTACTTCATTGTAGTGGAAAACTATAAGTTGTATAATTTCCAGGACATAACTCTTTGTGAGGGAAGAAAGAATCTTATATAGAGTGGTAAAATGCGGGTCATTTACATGATTAGGAAAAAATTTTCAATCCAAAATACTATAATAATCCCGGAGTGTTCTTTTTGGTTTGTCGTTTATCAGCATTTTATTTTCATTTTAAGAACATATTTTCAGATATTCTCTATTTCAGTATAGGTTAGAACAAATTTACAATAGATGTGTGGTTTTAATTTAATTTTTATAAAAACATAAAAAATATAAAAAGATAAAACCATTTAAGAAAATATTACTCACTGCTAACAACAGTGAGGGATTTGAGGTAGTTTTAGTATGGTTGTGGTTAAAAATAGCCTTTCCTATGGGTTCGACCCTGCTTCACACATATACAATAGTTAGTAGGAGATATAAATAATTAACCATGACCAACCTCGACGACAGTTAGAATTAGTTTTTGGCGCTGTTTCTAGGGAAGGCACGAGCTGTTACTAAAAATACATTTAAAAAATAACATATATAAAAATCATAAAAAAATTGAAAATTTTGACAACTATAAAAAAAAGAATATTACATATCATTCTAAATTGTTACTGCTGATATTGATACTATTGTTTTTATGAGAAAAATAACTGATGGCCCTATATTAGAGCCCCTAACCATTGAATTAAACAAACATTTAACTGCTCTAAGAAGGAAGAACAAAATTTAAATGGAAAATCAAGATAATAGAGTTCTTAATAATAACATTAAACATAAACCAGAACTTTTAGATAAATATGAATGGCCTAGGATGAGGTAGTTTCAACTTCCTCAAGTATCAAATAATCCATCATCCATTAGACTACATCCTAGGACCATAAATTATGAATTGAAACAATCACATATTTCACTACTACCTTCTTTTAATGGGATGTCTAATGAGGACTCACATTCCTTAATTAGAGACTTCTATAACCCTGTGCATCAATTACCTCTTCTAGGACTGACATTAAATAAGCTGAGGATGAGAGTATTTACCTTTTTCCGTAATGTGAATGTTATGAATTGGTTTTTGAGTCTAGATGTGAACATTTTTGAAAATTGGGATCAAGTGTATAACTCGTTTATTATGAAATTTTATCCTCAAAGACTATAAGGATAATATAGAATAAATGTTACTTGTTTTTATCAAGAGTATGGAGAAGCTTTTCCTGATGCTTTGAACAAATTCAGGGATCTACTTAAGAAGTGTCCCCGTTATCAACTACCATCCCACCTTCTTATAGACACTTTCTATTAAGGGTTTTCCGCCTCTGGATAGAATCTATTTGACCAAGCTATAGGGGGTAATTACAATGATAAAATCGATGATGAACATGGAATAATATTCAATAATCTTTTACTGAATTCACAACATAATAATTCAAGAATAAAAATAATCAATAGAAATGTAAATTCAAACATTGGTTCAATGAATGAGACTCAAGATCAACCTGCTTAAATCACCAACCAACATCAATCCTTAATGAACTAGAATTCAAAAAAAACTGTTAATCAACTAGGTTTTCAAAATAAGAATAAAAATTTAAGATAACATTGTGTCCAGTGTGGTATGTTTGGGCATATTTAAAATTTTTGTCCAAAATTTGATATGCCATCCCAACAACATGAAAAATAAAACATTGTTATCATTGGTCCTAGAATTCCTCCTAATGAAGATCGATTTTCAAATAATTACAATCAAGGATATAGAAACCATCCAAATCTGCCCTAGAAATATCAAGGCTTAATTAAACTATCAACTGGTTCGAATTTCTCTAATAAACCAAGACCAAATTTCCCAAATCAACAAAGGGGTGGGTCCTCAAATACACAAGGAATCAATGATATTCACATTTATTATAACCTTGATCTAATATTGAATCAACTAACCAAACATCAAAATCAATATGAGTCCGATAAAATGTAAACAGATGTTAGAATGCAAAACATGGAAGCACAACATGGCCAACTTGCTAGAGACATTTCATATAGGGATAAAGGTAGACTTCCAATTACAAATGAACTTAATACTAGGGATAATGACATGGTTTTTTTCACTATAAGTGGGATTAATACTCAAAATTTTTCTGAAAAATACCATGAAAATACCCAAAATGAAAATATGCTCAAAAATGGTAATAAACACGTGCTTTGCAAACATGATAGAAATTCCTAGAAAATTCTTGAAAATGATATATATCTGAATCTGTTACCTAAAACTCATGACGAAACTTCTTCTAAAAATAAAAATAATAATGTAAAATAAAATATTGAGTAAGATGTCAGGGATATTCCTACTGTCTTGAAATTTTTTTCCCCACCCATCCCTTTCTTTGAGAAGCTGAAACCTCAAAGTAACACCAGGGCAGAACTTCTTCAGTATTTTGGTCTCCTATTTAAGATTCATGTGAAAATACCACTTATCCTAGCCTGAATTAAAATAACATCACATATTAAATCCTTAATGAAATTTGTTTCAAGAAAAAAGTACCTTCATGAATTTTCTACCAACAGTGTCACTGAAGAGTGTAGTTCTATGATTCAAAAAAATTGGACCAAAATTGAAAGATCATTGAAGCTTTGTCATCCATTTTACTCTATGAAATTCCAGTCAACTGAAATATAAGTGCAATATGGTTTCTAGAATTAATCTTCTCCCATACTCACATTTTTAACAGTTGAGGTTGGGTGATCATCAACCCACCATGGCCATTCTCCAGATTGCTGATAGATCTTTCACTCATCTTGTGGGAAGGGTAGATGATTTTTTATTTGGAGTTGGTATGTTGTTTCTTCCTGCTGAATTTTTTGTCTAAGATATGGAGTGTGATAAAGAGGTACCTATCAACTTGGGTAGGAAATTTTTGGCCACAAGTGGTGCTGTAATTTATGTGTCAAAGGGACATCTTCTATTCAAAATTGGTGAACAAGAAGAAGAGTTCAATGTTTTTAAAAATATTAAAGAACCAAATTATTCTGAAAACTGCTCAAAAATAGAGTTCCTTGATGTTTATTGTCCTTACAAAAATCATGTTGAACAAATTGAAGAATCTAAACCCCAATTATCTATTGAAGAAGTTAATCTGGAAACTGAAAATTCTGCTGTAACAACCAAACTAGAAAATCATCCAGATTTGGACAACTGTCCAGATTCTGCTGTAGGAGAGTACTCTGCTTTTGAACATAGGATCTTTTTGAGTGAATTTCACAATCTTTCTGTTAGAACCAACACTTATGAGAACACTGATATTGATGCAGAATAAATTTGGATACAACTTGATCATTCTGCTTTCATTGTGATGTTGAATTCTAATATGGAAGGTTTGGACATCATAATTCCCACCTTGGACAGCAGGACTGTTATCTCTAACTCTGAGCAAGAAATTGATAATCTTTATTCACTAAATACTCCTTATATGAAATATGTTGAAGTTCTTGGATCTCCCAGGCCTAAGTATCTTCCTTAGAGTGTATAACCACCCACTCATGAACTGAAACCCATCCCTTATGATCTAAAATATACATTCTTGGGTGGGAACTCCACTTTGCTTGTAATAATTTCTGCTGAACGGAATGAAAACACAGAGGAAATATTGTTGAATGTTTTGAAAAATTTTAAATCTTCCATAGGCTGGGCAATAGATGATATCAAGGGTATTAGTACCTCATTTTTTATTCATAAGATTGTTATAGAGATTGACCATAATCCTAAGGTATAGTGTTAAAGTATATTAAAACCTAACATGAATGCAGTTGTGAGAGAGGAAGTGATCAAATTGATGGACACTGGAATGATTTATCCAATTTTTGATAGTTCTTGGGTCAGCCCTGTTCAGTTTGTTCCTATTAAAGGAGGATTTACTGTAGTTAAAAATGAAAACAATGAAGAAGTACACGTTAAGTAAGCCACAAAATGGAGAGTTTGTATAGATTAAAAGAAGATTAGTGCAACCATTAGGAAGGAACATTTTCCAATGGTGTTCATGGATAAAATTCTTGAGAGGCTTACAGGAAATGAATTTTTCTGTTTTATGGATGGGTATTCTGGATACAACCATATTCTTGTTGATCGAGAGGATCAATAAAAAGACCACATTCACTTGCCCCTGTAGAACATTTGCCTACAGGAAGATTCCCTTTGGGTTGTGTGGAGCTCCAGTAACTTTTCAAAGGTGTATGATGGCAATATTTTCAGACATGAAATAAAGAATTATTGAGGTTTTCATAGATGACTTTTGCATTGTGGGTTTTACTTTTAATACTTGTCTGGGAAATATTGAGTTAGTCTTAGAAAGATGCATTGAAACCAGACATGTTCTTAATTGGGAGAAATGTCAATTCATAGTTATAGAAGTTATTTTTCTTGGTCATAAAGAGTCCAAGAAGGGTCTTGATATTGATACTGCTGTGATTGATGTTATTCAAAAACTACCACCTCCTATTAATGTAAAAGGATTTAGAAGTTTTCTAGGGCATACTTGTTTCTACTGGAAATTCCTAAATGATTTTTTATAAAATTACAAATCCCTTTTTTTCATTCTTTTTCAAGGATTAAACATTCAATTTTTCTGAAAGCTATTTGAAATAATTTATTCTGCTTAAAGATATACTCACTACATTAGCTATCATCACGGAACCTAATTAGAAACTACCTTTTGAGGATATTTGCGATGCTAGTGACATTACTGTAGGTGTTGTCCATGGACAGAGGAGAGATAGAATGTTTCATGTGGTGTATTATGCTAGTATATTGTTAGATGATGCCCAAAAGACTTATACCACCCCTGAAAAAGAATTCTTAGCTGTTTTATTTGCTCTAGAAAAGTATAGACAATATTTTATAGGTTCTAAAGTCATCATTTTCACTGATCATTCAGCTTTAAAATAATTTTTGTCTAAGAAGGATACTGAACACAGGCTGATTAGACGGATTTTTTTGCTAAAAGAGTTTGATTTAGAGATTAGGGATAAGTGGGGAGATGAAAATTTATTTTTTGATCATCTTTCTAGGATTCGTCTTACTCAAAATAAATATGAATATCCTAGGGAGATTAACTCTTCCTTTCCTGATGAAAAGCTACTTCATATTTATTTTGGTCCATCTACTTGGAATGTATATATTCCCAAATTTTTGGTAGCATGTGTATTTCCCAAAAATCTGTCCAATAACCGAAGAGATAAATTCATTTCTATGATTAAATATTATCTTTTGGGTGATCCCTTTCTATTTAGGAGATGTAGTGATGGTATTCTTAGGAGATGTATACCTAAGATAGAGATGCAACCTGTTTTATAAAGTTTCCATTACTCACCGTGGGTAGGTCACCATGATGGTGAATGAACTGAATAAAATGTCTTACAATATGGTTTTTATTTGTTTAATGTTATTAAGGATGATGGGAGCTTGGTGGTTAGCTATGATAGGTGAAAAAGGTTAGGCAATGTTTGATGAAAGCAGGAGTTACCCCAAAAGGGTATTTTAGAGGTAGATATCATTGATTATTGGGGTTTAGATTTCATGGGTCCATTTCCATAATCTCATGGGAATGAGTATATACTTTTTGTTGTTGACTATGTTTCAAAATGATTTGAGGCAGTGGAAGATCCCAACAATCATACCAATTTTGTAATAACATTTTCCCAGAAGAATATGTTTATAATATGTGGAGTCCCAAGAGCATTTATCACTGATAATGGAACACAATTTAAGAACTATAAGTTCAAATCTTTGATGGATAAATATGGTTTTTTTCATAAAACTGGTACTCCATATCATCCAAATTCTAATGGATATATGGAAATTTCAAACAAGGAACTGAAAAAAATACTTGAGAAAACTGTGTCACACTCTAGGAAGGACTGTTCACTCAAACTAGATGAAGATTTATAGGCTTATAGAAATACCATTAAGACTCCATTATGTATGTATCCTTACAAGTTGTTGTTTTAGAAAATGTTTTCATTTACCTATGGAGTTGTAACATAAGTCATATTAGGAAGTTAAGGCTCTAAACATTTACTTTAAATGTGCTGGTGAAAGGAGATTACTTTAACTGAGTGAACATGATGAGATTAAGAGAGAGAATTTTGATAACACAAGAATTTATAATGAGAGTTCTAAAATCATTCATGATTCTGTCATTCAAACCAAAGAATTGAAACATCGACAGAAGGTTCTCCACATTAATTCTAGACTCAAACTCTTTACTAGAATGCTGAATTCCGAATGTTATAGAACATATACTATTGTGAGTGTTCTTATTAATGGAGCTTTAGAAATTATTGATGAAGAAAATAAACCCATGCTGGTTAATGTGAAAAGAGTGAAACTTTATTTTGAGGGGAAAACAAAGGGCTTGGATGCCTTCACTGTTCTTGAATGTTGATCCTGAATAAATTCTGGCTAAAGACTGTAAACATAGCACTGCATGGGAGGAAACCCATGGTTCTTGTTTAATTCTTTTCTGAGTTTCATTATATTTTTTTGAATAAGTTGTTGTTATGCTTTGTTTTATTGAACTTTTTGATCATGCTCACTCCTCGTTCCTGTTTTGGGATCATAAATTGTTCTTCTCATTGTGTATGTGATGAAATAGATTTACCATGCTGGAGAATTAATTAATAAAATACTCAGTGATGTTTTTTACATTTTAAATGAATTTATTTTTCCTCTGTGTGATTTGGAAAAAATTCAGTGTATAAAATTCTGCTACATCTATATTGAAAGTTCTTTTTCATTGCATGAACTATATTTAAAACCTACTACATTTCACTGATAAATTCTACTCTATATGTTGTGGCTAAAAAATATATTCTACTTAGAGAATTATGTTTCATGTATGTTGCCACTACAAAAGTTGGTATTTATTAAAACAATATACATGCTCCGTTTGTTGGAAATGGAAATTCATTTTTAAAATCTTTGACTAAAACTTGATCTTATGTGTGTGGGGGGGATACATGTAAGTTGTTAATTTGTTTCATCGGATCTGTTTGTATTTATGGGGTGTTTGTAATTCCTTTGTTTTCTTATTTGAAAATCCATTTGAACCAAATATTTTAAATTCTATCACAATTTTAACTGTGTATCAACAAGTTACATGTTATTTCTAGTACATTAATGGAAAAACATTATACATGGATTTGAATTATAATACATGTTCCTTCTTGTGAATCTGCGGTAAATTATTTTTGTGTGGTAAACAATATCATTCAAATTCAATATGACCTTTGTACAAGTCAGCAATATACATAATTTAAAATATGTTTTGAACCTTAATTTCTAAATTGTTCTTCTCTATATTTTGAGGTCAACATTGGGGAAAAATTTGAGTTTTATGTGTGGGTGCGGGGGTCAATTCTTGACTGTGCTAAACTGTGTTTTATGTAAATCCCATCAATTCCCCCTACAACACAAAATTTATTGTAAAAAGTGGTTAAAATTTTTCAAAATCATTTAACAATTTTAGCCTTTACATTGTTTTTCAAATAGCTTTTTCATATGAAAAATATTTCTCTATTAGTTAAAAACTGCTTAGAGTCTGAAATTGATGATAATGGATGATTGCTGAGTGATCTTACTTAGTGATTTGATGTAAATTCGGTTTACAAATTATTTTTAAACTAATTTGGGTTACCGTTTAGAGGAACTATGATCATAACCCTTGTAATTGGAAGTTTGATTCTAATTCTAGGAGCCTCATTAATATTTAAATTATTTAATATAATTTCTTTAATGATCCAATGTAAATTATTTTTGATATAAATCATTTTAAATTGGATTAATTTGGCATCTGGGATCCCATGGTTAGTCTCTGAGACCCTAGATGATGGGTGTGTTTCTGTTTACTATATTCCCTCTATTCATCTTGAATAAGTGCGTATTCCTCAGTGATTAGAACAATGATACGTGGCTTTGGAAAAATAAATAAAGTGTCTAGGGTTAAAAATGAGCTCATTAAGGAGAGGGGAATGATGAACTCCAGATAAAGAAATGATCAATTGGTTTTTATGGGAGTCATTTTGGTTGTATCATTAAGGTGACTCACAAAACAATAAATATTTTTAGAACATAGGTGAAGAAGTAAAAGTTCAAAGTTCCTTGGTTATGGTTCTAATTCCATTGATATTTTACATCATTTCACTCTTGAAATTAGAACTTCAACCTGGATTGAAGTAAGTCACTATGTTGTATCACTTATGAGGCATGAAATCTTCATTTCTTGATGACTCATAGAATTATTAATTACCCTTAAGTATTTGTTATAAGAAATATTCATATGAGTAACTAATATTCATAAAGCATGGTATTATGTATTTTCCTCTGTTTTTGAGTACTGAACATGTTACAATTTGATCTTAATCATTAATACCTTTTACTATTTTTCAATGAAAATAAAACATGGGATTGTTTGATGACAAACAATGCTTAAGTGTGGGGGAATTTTATGTGGCTCAATTTTTACATAGTTTTGCCTTATCTTTGTAATTAACTTTTATTTTATTAATTTGTAATTTAATCACTTTATACTAAATAATTGTACTTTTTAATTTTTATAGTTAATTTTTTAATTAATAATTTTTTAAAATAATTTAGTATTTTATGTTTTTAAATTAATAATTTTAATATTACAAAACTAATAAATTTTAATTATGTTTCATTTAGTTTGATTAGTTTATATCTTCTTGACTTTTTAATAACTTCGTATTTTTTAAAATTAATTATTTAATCAACTTATTTTTATTTAATTAATTTAGCCTCTATTTTAATATTTTATCTTTTAATTCAGTTATGTTAGAAAAGGATAACATTATTAATTAATATTTTTAGTCATCTTGCTAATCATTTAAATAAATAATTTCTATTTTTATTTAAGGAAAATAGTTCTCTTTTAATTTTATATGAAAAAATAGTTGTTTAATTAATTAATTAAGAGTTTTTAAAACATTAATTATATTATTTTATGTATGTAGTTTTCTTTTTTATTCATTTTATAATTGTTTTATTCTACCGGTGTGGTAGACATGAACTAGAGGTGACTTTTATGGGTCATCGTTGCTTTTCATTTCTATTTGTTTCTACCTTGTAATAAATTTACTTATGTTATTTTAATTTTAGTATTTTGTTAATTTGTTATAACAGTTATTCAGTTTAAAATTTAAGTGTCGAAAATTAATAATATTAAATATTTTAATGGTTAATAAAAATTCAGTTTTTATTAATGGTGTTAGCATTATTTTTATTTATTTATTTTTTTCCTTTCTATTTAGTTTACTTATGTTTTAATTTTATGTTTAATTTATGTGTTTTTAATTTTTGAAGATCGCCATTTGTTTTTTATTTTTGTTCTAACGGTGACACTTTTCCTTTGGAGTACTGGTTCAATTTCATAATTGGTATTGGTGACACTTTTTTTTCTGTTGCGTAATGGTAAGCTTTATTTTTGTTTATCAGTAAAATTATTTTTCATGGTGACTATTCAGTCTATTAGTGACTTGTCTTCCCAACAGGGACCTTTAATGAAGTGTATCAGTAGCCCCATAATTTTTATGTTTCTTTTCTTCTGGTGATCCTTTGTGTTTTATTAACTAACATTGACTGTTATAATTATTTTTTATTTTACTGTAACGGTGAACTTTCTTCCATATTAGTATCTTTTTTTTATTTCTCTATTAGTGAACATGTTACACCACTGATCATTTGTTTTGTTTATTATTTCTAACAGTGACCGCATATCACCCTGACTTTATTCTTCTATCGGTGAGTCTTTCCTCACCGTTCCTCAAACCTCACTATTAGCCTTATGCATATGCTCCCTTCCACCTCATATGCTACTGGTAGTTCATTGAGCTACTGATATTGTTGCTTCGTCAAATGTTGATTCACTGTTACACCCTTTATCCATCTCGCTGATAACTATCGGTGAGACATCCCACCCTTCATGAGTTACCGATACATTTTCCTTCACATATCACCATTCATCCCTCTACCTTTTATACTCATACATATACCATTGCACCTCTCCACTTACACCCTTACCGCATAGATATCTCATCCACTCACCTACACCATCACCACCTCTACCTCATTCTCATTGATTCTCATCGCAACACCATTCTCACACCCACAGTCTAACAAATCAGAACATTCAAAGTGACAACAAATAGAAAATAGAAATCTTGATCACACCTGAATCACTTCAAATTTAGATTTATTCAAAAAAATGAAAATCATATCGAGATTTAGAGTTATGAGCCACTACCAGAAGGGTTCTCCACTGGAATAACCACCATCAGAAGACTTTTGATGCAATGATGTTCATGGGAGTGGGAATTTGTTGGCCGCTAAAGAAGGAGGATATTAGACGATCGAGCTGAGCTTGTCGCAGATGTTGGTGAGTTAGGATGCAGCCGCGCACAGGACTAGAACTGGGCTGGCGTCACTGTTTTTTCCTACTGCCATTGAAGATAGGCCGAGCCGCATCTGTGACGCACCGCATCCCTACTGCAGGAGATCAAACCACGCCACAACTCCTGCTACGCTGCTTAGGGAGAACCAGGCATCGGGCCTACCACGCGAAACCACTGAAGACCTCCCCTCTCTCTTACACCGTGGAGAAAAGGGGGAGAGGAAGAAGAGATAACAAAAAAAATAATATGAGAAATAAGGTAAAAAAAAGAAGGGAAAAAGTAAAGTTAATGTAGAAGTTAACTTTAATAATTCAAATAAATATAATAGAATTTTTAAAAGTTATAATTTAACAGAATAATAAAATTAATAAATAAATAAACCATAAATTATAATACAAAACTAAATTGATAATAAATGTTAATAATTTATTAATATACATTTAATAGTAAAAATATATAATTAATAATAATTTAAAATAAACTATAAGATATTCTTATTAATTTAATTAAATATTTAAATCTGAAGTATTAATTCTAATTACTAAATTAAAATTAACTAATTAATAGATTAATCGAACACTTTAATTTCTTTAAAAATAATAAAATTAAGGATAATAACATTATTTATTAATAATATCTTAATTGATATTTTTATCACTTATTTTCTTATGATGTTAAAATCTAATAAATTAATTGAAAATGATAAAATTAATAACTTAGTAACTATAACTATTAACTTAATTTATTTATTATCTTCTTGTTAAATTTATGTATTACCATAGTACTGTGAAGTGAATAAATTTTATAAATAATATAAAAGTAAATAATCAATATCAATTAAGATATTTATTAATTATATTTAGTTTACTTGGAACTATTAATATAACAATTAACTTTTCAAAAAAAACTATTTTTCTTTCTTTGTGTTCTCATATATTTACTTTTATGTTCTATTTTATATGTGCAGGTTCATTCAAGATGTCAACACACATCAATGTACATCCAACTAACTCATCTGCATTTAGTTATGAGGGACAAATTAGTGCTACATGCCTATCATGAAAAAACTCACGTGTGCGGTGCACACGTGATTAACATTTACAGCCAGTTGAAAACAAGAGGTGACATGCAGTAGAATATATTGGATAATTAAAAAAGAGAAATCAGTAGAATGGGGGGGGGGATTGGACAACATTCATTCACTTTTTTGATGATGATCAGGATCAGTGGAGAGGATCCGGGGCATTGTAGTCCTGGAGTCAAAGGAGAAGAGGAGCAGAGCATCTTCAGGGAGTTCTTTCTCCCTTTTGATTTAACTATTATACTATTTTTTCATTTAAATCTTTTCCATTACTATAATGATAGTGTAAAATATATTATTAAGCTAAATTTCTAGTTTGGGGAGATTTCATGATCTAATGGTGATCATTTTCCTCCTTTTCATTAAAAATTTCTTCTATGATTAGAATTGATCGGCAAGATCGATTCTAATTACACATTTCTTCTTTGTACACCAAGCACTGCTTTTTTTAAAAAACTCTATAATCATTTGGAGAGTTTGATTATGGATTAATATTTTAAGAAATAAACTCATAATTAAAACATCAGTACTTACGACGATTTTTTACTGTTTTCCTTTTAAATCAACTTTCTGAATATGTACTTATTTGGAGTGGTGAACTCTATGTTGTACAATTTTCGCGACTTAACTCCTATCGAGGGAATAAAGTCTCCTATATGTAGTGGTACAATTCTGTACTTTTACATGATTTAGGGAAACAATTTAAACTAGTATACTAGAGTAATCCTCAAGCGTTATTTTTTGTTTGATATTTATCAAAATTTTATTTTCTTTGTTACATCTTATTTTCAACTGTTCTCTGTTTCAGTATAGGTTAGAACAATTTTACCAGAGATGTGTGGTTTTACATTATATTTTACAAAAACATAATAAATATAAAAATATAAAAAAATATTATGAAAATCAAACTCACTATTGACAATAGTAACGACTCTGAAATAGTTTTAGTAAGGTTGTGGTTAAAAATATCCTTCCCTATAGTTTCAACCCTTCTTTCCACATATAAATTAGTTAGTATGATAGATAAATAATTAAACATGACCAAATTCGATGACGGTTAGGATCAATAACCAAAAACCAATAATTAATAATGTATTTATACACATTTATAAAAATATAAAATCAACAAACATAATTATCAAAAAATATAAACATGAATAAAATGTAAACATATATAAATTTATATGAACATTTAATCATATAAGCATTTAAGAATTTCTATACATTATAAATGTATAAACATTTAAATAAAAATATATTCATTTATTCATAAATGAAGATGAATAAAATATAAAAATAGAAAAAAAATTAATATAAAAAATATATACAATATAAACATGAATGTAATAAATAAATAAATATACCATTTCTATGATCGATAAACAAATTAATACAATTTTCAACTCATAAACTTGTTATAAATATTTTAAATATATAAAATAAAAATATAACTTATTAAAAAAGGGTATACAATAAATTTAATAGAAAAAAAGAGTGGCAAAAAAGTGGGAAACAAAAATCAGATTGTATGCAATGAAGGATGATCATGAAAAAAAAGGAGATCAATGGATGGTGATAGTTGAACTCAAATGATATATGAAAAATTAGGTAGAGGTCAGGAAAATTTGGCCAATGATGATGGAATGAGGTTGAAACCAGAAAACTATGGCAATGAGAGGAAGAATATTATAAGAGGAAGATAAATTGTTTTTACGGAAGCATATAGAGGTTACGTCTAAGTCATGGAGGTTAGGTTTTTTGAAAATCAGTCACCAACATAATGTGGATAAAAGAATAATGCATGGATTTTAATTTTTATATGTGATTTAAAGATTTCTATATTAATTTCTAGAATAAAATTTCCCTTTTATCATTGGTTACATAATAACTAACATTATAAATAATTTTAACATCATGTACTAATATAAAGAATTTTAAAAACCAGACTGATAGGGTTTTAATGATGGTGATATAAATAAATGATGTCAAAACCCACCAATAAAGGGTTTCAATGTATGGTTTTAATATAATTGATGTTAAACTCCTAATGAAAAATACAAATTTTCTATTAATATCAATTCAATTATATAACCTAAAAAATATAGAGTTGTAATGGTTTCCTCCCCCATAACCATCTCATACCATCCACATAATGGAGTTGGAATGTAGAATGACCCTTGTACCATCATATAAAATCAACACTCCTGGGTTTGAATGGAGCTCTCCCAGGAAACCATCTAATATTATCCACACACTGGGATCAGAATAACACCCTCCCCTATAACCAACATAGAAAATCAATACCCAAGGTTCATAATGGAACCTACCCTCAAAACCATCTAATATCATCCACACCCAAGGGTCAAAATTGTGTGCACCCCATGTTGATCCACAAAAATTAGTTACCCAATGATTTTTATAATGCCTTCCGTTATAACCGTCTCATATCAATCAAAAATAGGGTTTGGAATATTGAAATATACTATTAAAATAATATAACACCAACAACAAGGGGTCAAAATAGCACCCACCCAAAAACTACTTTCTATCTTCCACATACAAGGGCTTCAATTGAGCTCTCCCATAGTACTATCATTACTCATTAATGAAATATAAGTTTCTATAAACACACATCCCATAACCAATTTATAATTATTCAAGTGGTCCTTATTTTTAAAAATGATACATTATTCAAATTGCATAATTTAAACATAACATGTTATCTATTTTTTTATTTTATTATCAGGCCAAATAAAATCATCACCTAGTTTTCAAAGGATTAGAACTCAACAAACTAGAAATCATGGATTGTTTTCAATAAATTGGTCACTCAGTAAACTAATTCCCAGAAATAAACACACCGAAGGATTCATATTTGATATCACATAATAAAAACACATTATAGATCAAGAGAATCATTTTAGGGATCCTATGTTCATCTCACTGGGTCACAATTTCATCAAGGAGATACCACTAGTTTTACCCAAGATTTTACACGTAATTTTGACAAAGGAAAACAAAACATAGATGACAAATAAATGTTTCTAGAGTTATCAATAGATCTCCTACAAACTGGAAATGGTTATTTGAGTATAAAAAAGTAATAACGTAATTATTTTATTTGTCAAGCATGCAATATGACTCCATGATCAAATGTCATATTGACATTTTAAATAATGATATACCTTAGGTATAGCGTAATGTCCACAAAAATTATTCCAATAGTAAGACATCTATTTAATATTCTCATTGGATTTAATCCCAAATGATCATAATAATGAAAATTTTGAATATTTCAGTGGATAACAAATTGAATGATTTCCATATAAAACTGATGAAGGATGAAGGAGATCTCACTTAAAGGTAAAGGAATAGGGAGAGGAGTGACCTTTCACACCTAGGAAGAAATGGGAAAAGGTACATTAATGTTATCTAATTATTTATAAATCATTTTATTTGTTTCAAAAACAAGATAGATGTCTATTGCATCATCCCCACCCCGGGCACATCATAATGCCCCTGCAAAGTGTCACATTTTGGTGTGGCTTAGTGGCCATAGAGAAATTACCACTTGATAAGTGAATACATCCAACTCAAGACCTCATGACATAGCCTTAAACATCATGGTATAACATCACCCACTAGAAGTACTCCCATGGTATAACCCTTATGTAATACATCATGACAACTCCACCTTGAACAAGCCTCCATAGTGCTGCCCACTACAGTCGCATGGTAACCAGTATCCCATGTGAGATTCTTAATATTACATGGAACACACCATGTAATAGTTCATTAGTCTGTGACATGGCTTATTATAACACTAGAATATTTTAATCTTATGTAGCCTTATCACAACACATCGCTCTACTTTTACGATGGAACCCTAAATACCATATTGAAATTTTAATTTTTTTATAAAGAATTTATAATTGCACCAAAGTAAAGAAGAATTAACCTGGCCTACTGTTTTGGAAGGGCTTTCCATCCAAAATCCCTTTATGTTATAAGCCTAGTATTTTATCATTATTGGGAGCATTCTATATAAATTCAGCTCGAACTGGTGGAGAAGTCCCAAAATTGACTGTCTATATCCAACTAACACCTCTAACTAATCTGATGTACAAAGACTCACATGATTTGAAAATAAAATAAACCCGGTACATACCTTTATAGGGATGCGTTTGTTAGAAAATATTTATCATACAACCTATAATCCTTGATTATAATTATTCATCATCATCAATCCTCTTCAAAAAATATATCTATTTGATAACCCATCATGTCGAACTCACGCAATCATGTCACCATCTAAATATGTTCTAATACCACCACACTCTTACCAGAGTAAATATTTTTTATTATAGATTATTATCACTCTTGACGACTATATGAGGTATATGATCCTAAAATAAAACACATATGTTGATATCAATGTTTTCAAATAAAATGGAATTATAATGGTTGAGATGATGTCACTGAATTCACAATACATGTATCATGTCATGCATGACTCCAACATACTAGGGAAAATATAACAAGTTATTTATATCACAGGTCCTCTATATAATCTAAATTATCCCCATTATCCATAGTGGTTATTTCCTATTCCTAACAAAATACTCTATTTTAGATGGAATGTATCAGAAAAATCCATTATCCTTCCTAAAAATCGAGATGGAAACATCATTTCATAACATACTATCTCTTTATTCTTTTATTAGTTTCCAAAAACATTTTAATTGGTTTAGTGAACATTAATGTCTCATGTGTGATACTTATCTGAATAATAACTGACTCTCCATCTTCTATACAACACATAGGTGATCAGTACAACCCATCATATAAAGCCTATAAAGGTGAATTATGATTCGATTAGTGATCAATTTCATTGTTGGTGAACTATACAATGACTATGTAACTCTCTTATGAACCCCCAAAATACAAAACACATTCCCATAGTATTTATACTAATATCTAAATGGCACAATCAAACTGCCTATCTATTAATTGCTGACATATAGTGCTTAAATGGACCTACATATCACGAACCTTATGTTTCCCTGTTTAGAAGTGTTATATAAAACTATAATCCTATAAAAATATATTACTATGAAGAATCCCATGATTATTTACTATAATTCAAAGAAAAACCATTCCCATCACATCAATATATATGTTCTCTCTTCATGATAGAAAATAGTAAAACTTTTTGATACCATACAAAACATCCCAAATCACATCATTACCTTAAAAAATCATATACAACCCCATTACAAAATCCATTGTCACATTATTCCACTTTGCTAAAGATATAAGTAACATTAGTGAGAGATACCCAAAGAGGGAGGTTAATTAAGGTATGAAACTATCCTAATTAATAAACTACTTCATTAACCTCTCACTATCCTAAATGACCATGACCTCACGATTATTATGGTCACACATTAGTTATCACATTAATTATTATGCTATGGTTATCTATTTTTTTTACTTTAATTTACCAAATATAATCATTATTTAATTAAAAATATTTCATTAGTTTATTTCATGTAATACAAAGAAAACACATGCACTGGAAGAATTCAAGGGTTTTGTAGTTGGTAATTCATCGATGAACCGAAATATTCTAACATCGCTATTTGTTGGTATTTTTAGGATCAGGTACTCCAAGGCCTTTGGATAATACCTTTAAAAAGTTTTTGGAATGCTTATAATTTGCAAGAAAATATCCCAACATTTTTCACATTTTCTTCACTACTATGAAAAGTAAAAATTATTTTTTATACAAGATAATAAAATCAACTTCATTTTCTTTGTTACAATGATTGTGGTGGGTTCTTTGGATATCTGTTGAACTTGTTGAAATACCTATTATTAAAAAAAAATTTGACATTTCCATGAGCCATCATGGAACCTCCACCTTCTTATTCTTTGGTATAATGTTCAATGGGTTCCAATTATACGCTATAATATCTCATATAGCATAGTTCTATAATTCCACACTTCTTATATTCTTGTATGAAAAATTTCAATGATACTCATATTATTTCACACAAAAATTCTCTTTTCTTGCTTTGTTTTGAAAATATATATTGAATGTACTCTCTCTATATCTCTCTCTCTCTTTTGTGTAAGGTATGTCAATGCTTCTCATTTTTTTAATATCAATAGAAATTAATATATATATATATATTTCATTACATAAATCCTTTATCTCTATTTCAATATAGATTCTCTACATTTACCTCCTTGAAGATCTTTATGTCTTCACTGGTATGATGGGAAAATATACCCAAAAATTAATTTGTATCATTCATCTTCATAGAATAATTCCATGATATGTTATCCATAATTAAATATGGAAGCTCTAAAAAATAGAATCAAGATTTCCTCCTTTAAATCCTAGTCAAACATCTTTAATAAATTATATTATTTCCATCAGGAAAAATTTCATATTTAAGATAAGGAAAATTAAGTATTCATCTTCTTTATTTAATGATACCTATCATCATAGAGTGATGAACATATATTTCAAAAATCATGAATCCAAGATACATAATCCACTAGTACCTCAATAATGTGGGATTCTTAATCATGGCATAATTATTGGTCAATAACAGATCCACGAATTCAATATATTATCATTCATTTTAATCATTAGAATTTCATAGACAAATCCTTCTTCAATATCAGCATAATTTCATCCAAAATGGAGGGAAAATAGTGAATTATATTTTATTATTCTTAAAAAATTAATATATTATTGGTGAAAATTATTATCTCAAAAGAAAATAGGTATTACCTTTATGTATTGCATACTATTGTGATATAACTCTTTCATATTCCTTCTATGTTAAAAACATTACTGTTAAGTATTTCCTTCGAGTCATAAAAACGAATCATTCATATTATCTATGGTCATGAATATAAATCATAAATATTGGGTGGATGACTTGTACATATAATTGTCCAAGTTCCTTCATTTATTATATTTTCTATATTCTAGAAAAATATTCTTATGCTTCAGATAATGACCTTTTAGTATTAAATTACTTTTCCACATTCCTCTACCTCATGTGCTAGTAAAATTTACACATACAGTGAACATGTCTAGCCTTTTTCATTTTTCCAAAACGTCTAAAAATTTTATTTTTACACTTACAAGTAGATATTATTGAGTTATTATCCATTTCATAGAGAGTGTGTCTTGGTTACATTTACATATTAAGGTAACTTTACTAGGACCAATATATCATTTTAAAATTTCATTTATGTGACATTTCATTGTTTTTATATGTCACTTTAACCCATAAATGGAATAATTCTCCAGGACATTTCCAAATTTTATCTACATATTCCTTGAATATATTTACATATAATGGAATTACAATCCTATTTTTATATTTCTAGTAACTCAAAAAAATATTTTTTAACATCAAAAAGTATATTATATAAAATTAGACTTCCAAATCCAGAAAATGGAATGAATATCCATATAGTGACAGTACAGAACCCCAAAACTTCTGAAAAACATAAACTTATTCATCTAGAATAATGTGTGGAATGAATCTAGTGATAAAAAATATATACCATATTCAATAAATTTGTTTCCAATAAATCCAACTCTTGAACATCACTATTAAGATTCCTACAATCACCCCCATGGTATTTTTTGGTAATTGTATAATGTATCAAAATAATATTCATGTCATCATGATGATTCCTACACCCACATTGAGTGATGGAAGTATTTGAGATTTCATTCATGAATTTTACAACTACCTTTTTTCCATTAAATTCAAATTATACCACATGTTATGAGTTACTACTAGTTATTATCATTCTACATACATATTCATGATGTAAAATAATTATAACATAAAATAAAATTCAATTTAATATTTATTATGAATAATCGCGTGACACAAATTTCAATTATTCAAGTTTATTATATTTTTTGAAATAAATAAATGACACTAAATGTCAATTATACAAGTAATTACGAAGAAGATTTTATATGACTGTTTGTATGGAAATACTATCCTTTATTTCTAATTATCATAGAGGTATCATTAATAGATATTCTAATAAATTATTAGTAAATACATCATACAATATCAAGAGAGATGAGGCTCTACTTTTACAATAAACATTATTGATTCGATAATTCATTGTTCACTCCTTTCATATTAACCACTTGTTAAACAAAACCACATATTTTAGTTCCAAGATCAAGAAAATTTTCCATCTATCGATTAATTCGAACATATAATTTTATTGACTAAACATATCAAATAACAATTATCCATCAGTAAAACACTAAGACTAATAAGAGAGAAATCATCATGGAAAATGAGTGATTAAACTAATACCATCCTTATTGTACACTAAAGTTATCTTATATACATTAATTTTATACAGTCATAATCTTTAGATTATACCAAGGAATAGTTCCTGTAATCTTAATCACACATTTAAAAACCCATTTTTGAATAAATCCTAAATTATATAGCGTGTGAGTCACACCAGATTTTCATTATATAGATCATATCTAGAATATAATTCTAATAAAAATTTTCAATATTTTTATCATATTAAATGCAAGATTTTTACATCGATCCAGATAGTGAATTTCTTTAGTTGACAGGGATACCAATTTTTTGGTTCATTCATTGAAAATCTCCCCTAAAATCAAAACTACATCAGTATATATAAATTGATATTTAGTATAAAATTCCTCTGTATATATTATCAATTATATATCCTAACAATATATTGTGTACATCACATGTTAATCAACTTGGTATGTATTGATAAATAAATCATGAAAATTATTTTTGTTGTTATTTGTCCTTCAAGCTATATTATTCTAAATTCATGGTATTATTTCAATAGATAATGTGTCCTTAACATGAACACCACATTCATATATTAATACCACTTCTGATACCAATTATAATGTCTCTCATGCTTCTTGTTTCATCCATTTAGCATAAATTACAACTTTAACATGAAACCACTTGCACTGTTTCCAACAATCAATTAGAATTTCATAACATAACAAAAAATTATATATATATATTGATACAAAAATACCATGGATTTTAACTCCCCCAAAACTAAAAAGCATAAAAATTGTTATAAAAGTTATTTATATTGGGATAGTTGAATTCCTACTTTCCTCTTGATGATGAAGATGGTGAATTATTACAAATGACCACTATACCATTATCCATCAATTCGGTATCCATATTGAGACCGTGATTTGTTTTTATAGAGTCTAATTTCTCTTAAAATTCTTATATATTTTTTGTTTACTCATTGATCGATTAACAATTTTTTATTTCAGTACTCTTAATGACAAGTCTCTCCTAACATGTTTCTGTTTGGGATTTTCTTTTTCAAACCATTCTGTTCATTTATATTCCCTATAAAAATTATTTTTTTTCTCCAGAAAAAACTTACATTGGGATATATATTTAACATGAGACATATCAGTTATTTTACAATGTAAAATTATTTATCATTTAAAACTGATTTTTTTGTCATTCTAAGACATCTTTTATTAAATGAAGAATTGGGAAATCCTTTTCACACTTATACCTGTATAGTGAGTTTCTTTAACAAATCCTTGAAATATATTTCTCAAGAGAATAATTTTTTCATTCAATATACACTTGTTTTATCCATAAATTCATGTTAATGTTTTCGAAGGATATCAATTAGAGAATTGTTACGATGGTAGTAAATTTTGGATTAAGATTTATACTTTTCTGGTTGGATATTCATTTTAAAACTCACTATTAACATCATAGTGGAAAATTTATTCATATTCCTCATTAAAAAAATTAAAATATGTCAATTCATTAAATTTTTAATGATTATAGATCCATGACTTACTTTATAACTAATTCATTTTCCTTATATTTTTTAGGGACCCTCTCAACTATGTTTCCATATCATTAAATTCTCTTGGGAATACCTGTAGTTCTCCAGATATCATACCTTATAGGGGTTCCACCATGGATAAGGCTGAGTTTTTCCATGGATAATGACATTTATATCATAAAAATTATTTCATTATTCTCTATTGACATGAAATGCATATTTTTCATATCATTATCACCAATTAAATTATAATAAATTAACAAGTGAAAAATAATTTTTGAATTTTTTTGACCCATCTCACATTACCATTCTACCTGATTTATGACAGATATTAGTTCATATTCTAATTGTTCAATCTTTTTTATTTTATTCCAATATGAAAATTAATATATTCCATTTGTGTCTTCCCATTAGAAATTTAGTCCTCCAGTTCATTGGAAAGTTTATCCAGAATATCACATTGTCCTTTCATCTCAGTGGTCACTTTAGTAATAGAGACATTAATGTTGTACCTCATACTTTAATTATTTTAAGGATCATAATTAAAAAAATTGTTTATTATATTGTTCAATATATATCTATTGTATTTTTTATGTTTCAATTGGATCATAATAGAATAAAGGGTTCATGTAAAATGTTATATTAAAAATTGTTTAAAATGTACTATTTAAAATATTATTTCATCGGGAAGAACAACTAAGTGTTGTAGTGATATAGAATATCTGATTGTATAAGGCAAAAACATGAAAACCTAATTAGATCCATTGGTCTTACAGTGAGAATCATCAACCTGCTGATGATAGAATACATAGTAGATGCATCCCCAGTCAAGCCACTGATTTCCCGATGGATTATATTGGCTAGGCAATAGTGACAAGAAAAATCATTTGGGAATGAATTTAATATCATTAATAATGAAACCACTTGGCGCTTAAAGTCAATTATCGTCCTTGTACCACCCATGAATCCAAATTCTTTATAAATGTAGGACAATGGAGTCAATGATCTTCATAAAATTTTAGTATGAGTCATGTGAAATACTCTCAATTATTTAATGTCTCTATAACCTTCTCTTTTACTTATAACATCCATAATTATCATCCATTCACAAATAAGTATCAATTGTAATGTAATCATCGGTAATTATGACCATGAAATGGAACAACCCAAAGGTGTGGTATTCAGAAATGATCATCTAGAACCATCAAATCGATTTGGTCTACTATCTATTTTTTACCTTCTTTCACTTTCATCTTGTGCCATTTTATATTTTTATAACCCCCTTTATCCATTTATCAAATTTATAATCTCTCTCTTTATCTATTTATATTTATTATCTTTTATTGATAGTTTAGAAGACAATGTAATGAGTTTACGTGAATACAAACCATATCATTTCTACGTCTTTTTTCTAGCACCCTAACGTAGGATCCACTTAACATATGATCTAGGACGAATGGCCAATGAGACATAATCACACCTCCATGTATGATAGAGGATATTGAATAGTAGAAATGGTCAAACTAGTTGATATTTGGGTAGACTATACCTTCTGTTGATGATATAATTATAATGGAAATGGACTTAATAATTAAATACAATGTAGAAGAATGTAATAAAACTAAGTGTAATAAATAATAAGAAAAAAAATAACATCATAAAAATACCATCCATACATATCAAATAATGTATATTTAATAGATAGTCACACAAAACATACATGAAAAACCCTTGGAAAAACATGTAAGGGCATACTCAAAATCCCAAAATTAACTCTACATCAAGTAAAAAGAACCACCATAGACCATCTTCCATTCATCTCATGCGCCATCATATACCTTATAACTATTTTCAATTGCATGATCCTTGTCCCTTAAATTTTCACAACGTTATAAATTCTACATGTGTTTTGAGGGGACCATGTAGGGTGTAAGTATGAACCCAGTGGGCCATCACTAACATGTGCCTATCTGACATCCTTATTTACAACAATGTCTTCATACATAAGTGAATAAAATAAAATCACAAAAAATATATGTAACCCACTTCACTTATGCTTAATATCTATAACTTATTGTTTACATTCATTGGCTAATACCAAAAATGGAATGATGTGTCTATATCAATTCATATCTGTTCAGTCTCTACATATAGCAGGTCACATTACAACTCCTTCCAACCATTACCACTCTCTCTCTCTCACTTTATCACACACAAGGAAATATATATATTTATATCCCATAACAAGTATTTCAGATTCCCAACGACACAGTAAACAATCACGTCACATGTCCCTAAAACTTCTTCTTTCACAACTATCTTCATCTCAAAAACATGACGTCTGAAAGCAGGATGATGTATCTCATCCAAGAAATAATAAACAACTATCAGCTAGGAAGACCGACATCCCACGAAATAGTGAAATACGTCCTTTATTAACACTATCCCATAAGCTCAATCATATATGTTATTCACTCCCCCCAACCATTTCTCTCACTCACCATAAAAAAAGTATTTCTATGGTAAGAACATCCTCCATAACAGATGGTCAAAACAATTCTCTATCCTGCTAAATATTAAGAGGTATCCACCCACAATGAGTGGAATACACCACCTCACTAAGTCATTATCTTTTTACAAATGAATCCAATTTCACTATCCTCCAATCACAGTGAGCATCATTCCACGATATTTTTTAATCCACACCAATCGAAAAACCCTGTTGCCACATCAAAACTAAATCACTAAAATATGGATTAATCATCTCTATATTCCTCAACCTAATGATCACATAAAATCAATTATAGTGTTCAAAACCACCCCATATATTTCCAACCATACCCTCATATTAAATAAAATTGTCACCTCAATCACAGGGATCAAGATCAATCAAATTATCTTGGGATATTCTTAATAGGATCTCATGAACACACATAACCACATCATATATTAATCAATTATAATATTTTTTTCACCTTACCAACCAACTCTAAAATCCCATTTCATTAATTCCATTCCATTCCAGGT
This sequence comes from Viscum album, assembly GCA_963277665.1. Lineage (NCBI taxonomy): Eukaryota > Viridiplantae > Streptophyta > Magnoliopsida > Santalales > Viscaceae > Viscum > Viscum album. The sequence goes on from OY728137.1 coordinate 1,669,560,421, forward strand.
ATAAAAAATATTTATAACTTTGAAAACCCCAATGAAATTTCACATTTATATAATGAAAAAATGAAACATTTCATTTATGGTCACAGCCAAACCACCCCTATGTTTGTATTTAAATAAAAATCCTGTAAAATGAATGTAATCGTAGAGAAATATATGATCCACATACATTATTATTTTATCAGATCCCTCATCAAATATTGACCACTAATCGGAGATGAAATAGAAGGTAACAAATAATTTTATGAAGACCTTGGAAATTGGTAAAATGAGATCGCATAGAAATTGAATTCCAAAAGGAATCTAAAAATAACAATAGAAGAAATATTATCAATATCCTTACTGCTAGCTATTGAAAACCAAAGATAAAGATCAAATCAGACCTCAAATAAGAGAGAGAATCCAAATCATAGAGGAGAAATGATATGGGTGAATGCCTTCTTGTGTGTGCGAGCGAGGAGGTAAAGGATAATAAGAAAGAGAAAAAAATAGGGGGTTAAAATTTTAATTTCACATCATTTAATGAATTTCATAGGTTTTCCATGCAGTTTTGATATCCCTGTATGAATGATGGGGTGACACTATTTAATGGGGTCACTCCCTCACATGGTTAGGCACAAAATTTTTCGAACTCTACAAAGCCCGTGTGTAGACACAACAATTTATTGTAGGTTCCTCACATGTTTTTTTGGACACCATGGATGAATTTTTCTAGAAATTCCCTAGATCAAATGGACTACATGGTTTAGGATTCATAGTTAACACTAACCTTTCTCTAACTACGAATCTTGTGCTATGCCTCCAAAATATTGGTTCTGAAATCCCAGTTCTCTTGATACAATATGAAACACTTGATACACTTATTATTCCTTAACCCTTCCCAAAAATATATACATTAATAATTTTATTTTTTTCATAATTATGATGTGATGCCTAACTCAAATGTTAGCCCATCTACCAAACATAAAATTTCCAATTACCTATGAAATTTGTCTTAATTAAAAATACTTGTGATGTAACAATTTCCTCACCTTATAATATATCGCCCCAATATATATGGTATCAATCAAAAATGGTGCCGAACCTAACCATCTAATAATCATTACCACATACAACCCTGATTACTGAGTCATATGAACCATACTCATATTGCACCCTACCATATGAATTTTCTACATGGTCACTCTCTAAACCAATTATAATGATTATGATGGTTCCATTGACCACCCTCCAGAAACACACTCCATAAATACCAAATATCATTATCCCCACATCTCATTAGATTCTCATTCCATACCTACATCACACATGCCTCCCATCATGGTCTTATATCACATAGATGCTCAAGTTTCCCACATAACACCTGAATCCTAAAAGAAAACCAAATTCATATTTGTATATGAATGACCACAAAACATCTCAATTACTATGCATATCATAATAATCACACATCATTCTCGTTTCCCACATATTAATTAAATCCTAATTAATTCAACTATCACATTTTCATCTCCTGCACTAAAATCATTAATATACAAAAAAATGAAATCAAATCCTTGTTCATGGAATAAATCCATCTTTTATCATTTGCATTGCCTACTGGGTAGTATACACCTAGGATGAAGCCTGACTGCCTGAGTCCTAATCTCCCTACAGATATGTACTAGCCACCAGCCACTGAACCCACTATTGGGTCTCTCTCTTCTATGGATTACGTGCACAATATTATCTAATCTACCTAATATTAACATTAACCCTTGTCTAAACCAAATACATGAGTCTAAACCTGTCCCTATCAACAAGATTCTAGCGAATTCATCCCACAAAAGATCAATAATTTCCCCATCTGGGCACACTCCCCTCACAACTTTAGAGGTCGATCACATTCGTTATGACTAAGAATTAGCTTCCCACTCTGGAAGAACACTATCAAATACCAACTCCATAGTGTTCTAAAAAATTCACATGTACAGATGCCATGATAAGACCCATCACAGTCTCACATTCAGCTTTCCAAAGCACCATTGTCTAACTCATCTTCAACCAACACCCAACTTGAAATTTTTTGGCCTATTATGTTTCTCTCCACTATCCAATCATGGTTCAATTCCTCTTAAAATGAGGTGAATCTAAATATGTTTACCTACACCCTAATGAAATTCCATAATCCATACTCATAATTTCACACTCTATAAATTTCATCACCTTCTATAGTGGTTGTGAAACCAGAAAAGTATTTGAACCTCTCATTATTGTCACTTGTTGAATTAATGCTTTTAGTGACCAATAAAGGTTGTCGCTAATGGTCTATAGTAGCCTTATTGTATCCTCCAAATGGTGGACAATTTAAGACCATAAATCATTCTTATAGTTTCTACCTAATGGTAGGAATTATAGACAATATGAACATTGTCTATATCGACTGCCAAACGGTGGTGACTGTTGGTCAGTTCAGATTTTCCTATAGAAACTACCGTTTAGCGGTCTCTATGGTGGACATTATATTTACCTATTGGAACTACCATTTAGCATTATCTATATCTATCAAACACCTAACGTATAGTGACCATCAAATGGCGGTCTTTATATGGTTTTTTTAATGACAGGAATACAATAAAAACACATATATTTCAAAATCACAAAAAAACCTTTCCAACATATATACACTCATATGCACATAAATCTCTTCATATAATATTATTCCAACAACCGCATTCATCCTAGAATATAACTTCATAAAAAAAGTAATTAAAAAATTAGTACTAAAAACATCTGATCAAATAATTAAACATGAATAATGTATTTCAATTCAATCTTAGTATAACATATAGAAAGTATTTTATTTTGAAAATATATTAATAATACTAAATACCTTTTTAAAAATTATTAATCTCTAATTCTATCATTCTAATCAGACCACATGTTTGATTGATTTTTCCTCTTCTCGCACACTTCACCAATAATAATAAGTCAGTAACTAGTGATTTCATTTCATTCTGATGTCGTTTCCTAATCGTTTTATTGTTTAAAACATTTTTTTCCTTTTATAGTCAGAAAACTCTATTTTCTATCACCACGGTCACACAAAACATCCAATGTATGTATCGCCTTCCCACATATTACAGAATTCACTCACCAGTTATTTTCATCAGATTACATGGCATTCTGAGGCCGTTCAACAAGTTTTAAACACCCCACACACTTTTTTTAATATCAACAAACCGTTAAGAACCACATATTCACTTGTACCGGGCCCACCACACATCTGATTTTTTTGGAGTCTCCTCTTACAGGTAAATAATAATATTTATACTGTTTTAATTATATTTCAAGTAATTCTGGGCACATTTTTTATAGATGTAATAGTTAAATATTTGTTTTGGTCTTTTATGGAACCAGATTTGGTTTTCCCCTCACTACTATAACACGACACCTCTGATTGATGTACCATCCACCTGACTATTTTACAATTCACACAGTAGTAGTGTTAGCCTGATTTAATAGCATTTATAGGTCATTGGGATGGTTTTTACCACCTCATGCACATTTTTTATGTGCACAAAACTATGAAAAACCAAATATTCTGTCATACCGTGCACTTCTGTGGATGCTTTATATGGATCTAACCATTAAACATTCATTTTGGTGTTTTATGGCACATGATTTTCATTTTCTTTCACCGTGGTCACACGAAACCTCAGATTAATGTATGCTCTACCAAATCATTTGAAAATTCATTAACCTGGTTATGTCGTCTAATTTCATGGAATTCTGAGATTGATCAGTTAGTTTTTACCACCCCATGCTCCTTTTTAATGTGTTCCAAACACTAGAAAACACATATTCTGATGTACCACACACACCGCGCATCCGTTTGATGTTTTATCTCCTCATAAACATCAAAAATAATAATTAGTTTTTTTCATGTGATTATATTTGATTATTATGTAGTTCACTATGCATTTGGTTGTTAAATTCATGTTTTGGTCTTTTATAACACAAAATGTGCATTTTCATCACTGTAGTCACACGACACCTCCGATTTACTTTTTGTCTGCTAGACCATTTAACAATTCACTCACCAATTGTTGTTGTCATCTGATTTCATGGAATTCTGAGGTTTTTCAGTCAGTTTTTACCACCCATGAATCTTTTTTAAGTGCAAAATATCCCTTAAAACAACACATTTAGTCATAACGTCCACATCTCATGTATGATTGATGTGTCGCCTCCTTGTACACATCATGAATAATAATTAAAAATAATTCTATTATTTCATGTCATTCCTTGGATGTTTTCTATTGATATGAACAATAAACATTTCTTTTGGTGTTTTAGGGAACTAGATTGATGTTTTCCATCACCTTAGAAACAGGAAACCTCATGTTGATGTACCTTCTACCAGACCATTTCAAAATTCAATCACCTATTGTTTTCATATGATTTCATGGAGTTCTGAGGTTCTATAGCTAGTTTGGACCACCCCATACAACTTTTAGAAATGCACAAAACAATTAAATAAACATATTCAGTTTTATCATCTACACTTGACATTCGAATGACAGTCATCTCCACATACACATCATGAAAAATAATATGATTGTATTCCTGTGCTTTTAGGTCACTATAAGCATGTTTTCTATTGATTTTAAAGTTAATTGTCTGTTTTGGTGTTTTATGGATCCTAATTTACGTTTTCTATCACCATGGTCACACGACAACTCTAATTGACATATAATATACCCAAATTGTTTACAATTCACTCACTATTTTTTATCTTAGGATTCCATGGAATTCTATGGTCGTTCAATTATTCTTCATAACACAATGATCCTTTTTAAATCACACAAAAAACATAAAAACCACATATTTAGCTGTACTGCACACACCGCTCGTCAGATTATTATGATGTCTCCTCATACATGTCACAAATAATAATTAAAATGGTTTCATACATTTTCATGTCATTACGACGATGTTTTCTATGGATTTTACATTTAATGTTTCATTTTGATGTTTTATGGAACTAGATGTGTGTTTTCCCTCACCACATTCACACGACACCTCTTATTGACATACCATATACTGACCATTTCACAATTCATGCACCATTTTTTGTTGTCTGATTTCATGGAATTTTGAGGTTGTTTGGATGGTTTGTACCTCCCCAGAATCCTTTTTGAAACGTCCCAAAAACATAAAAAACATATTCAGTCGTACTGTGCATACCGCATGAACGATTGACATGTTGTCTCCTCGTACACATCAATAATAATAATTATATTTTTTCACTGTGATTTCATGTCATTACGAGAATATTTTCTATAGATTTTACCATTAGACGTTCATTTTGGTGCTTCATGGCACCAGATTTGTGTTTCTCATCATCGCAGTCACATGACACCACGGATTGGGGTACCGTCTATCCAACCATTTCCCAATTCATTCACTAGTGGTTTTCATCTAATTTCATGGAATTGCAAGATCATTTAGCAGGTTTTGACCACCCAACACATCTTTTTCAAGAACGTCTCCTCGTACACTTCAAGAATACTAATTAAAATGCTATCCTATGATTTCAAGTCATTCTGAGCACGTTCTCCATGGATCTGAATGTTAAATGTTCTTTTTTGTGTTTTATGTAACTGAATTTCAATTTTCCATCACTGTAGTCACATGACACCTCCAATTTACATACCATCCATCTAATAAATTTAAAACCAACTCATCGGTTATTCTAATATGATGTACCACACACACTTCACATCTGATTGATATGTTATATCTTTATAATCATCACAAATAATAATTATTTTTTTCATGTGATTCTATTAGATTATTTTGTATTTCAATATGCATTTGGTTGTTAAATTCATGTTTTGGTCTTTTATAACACGAAAAGTGCATTTTTCATCAATGTGGTCACACAACACCTTCAATTTATGTACTGTATGCAAGACCACTTCACAATTCACTTACTAGTTGTTTTTCTCATCTGATTTTTATATGAATGAACACAAAACATCTCAATGACTATGCATGTCATAAAAATCACACATCATGCTCAGTTCCCACATATTAATTCAATACTAATTAATTCATCTATCACATGTTCATTTCATGCAATAAAATTAGTAATATAAAAAAACATCATATCCATGTTCATGGAATAACTCTATCTTTCATTTGCTACTTTGCCTACTCAGTTGTATACCCCTAGGTTTAAGCCAAACTGCCTGAGGCCTGACCTGACTACAGAGTTGTAGTAGCCACCATCCACTGAACCCAGTATTGGGTCTCTCTATTCCATGGATTACGTGCACAATAGTATCTAATCTATCTACTATGAACATTCATCATGTTATAACCCCAAATACATGCATCTCAACTAGTCCCTATCAATCAGATTCTGGTGAATTCTTCCCACAAAAGATCAAAAAGTTCCCCATATGGCCACACTCCCCACACTTCTTTAGAGGTCGATCACATTCGGTATGACAATGGAGTAAATGATCATTAATGTGTCTATAATGTCCTCATGTGCTTCCATGATCCATAATTATCATCCTTTCCAAAAAAAAGTATCAACTGTAATGTAATAATTTTGAATTATGACCATAATTGTTAACAACCCAATGGTCTGGTATTCAGAATCATTCCTCTAGAACCATCATTTCGGTTTAATCTACTATCTATTTGTGAACTTCTTGCACTTTCTTCTTGTGCCTTTTTTTATTTTTGTATAACCCATTGCATCCATTTATCAAATTTATAATCTCTCTAACTATGTATTTATATATATTATCTTATAGTGATAGTTGATAAGACATTGTAATGAGTTTTACATGAATACAAACCATATCTTTTCTCCATCTTTCTTTGTAGCACCCCGTCATAGGGGCCTCTTAACCTGTGATCTAGGACGAAGAGCCATTGGGACATAATCACACCTCCATGTATTCCAAAGGTTATTATATAGTAGAAACAGTCATATTAGGTGATATTTGAGTAGACTATACCTTCTGGTGATGATATAATTATAATGGAAATTGACATAATAAATAAATACACTGTAGAATCATGTAATAAAACTAATTGTACGAAATAATAAGAAAAAAAACATGATAAACATAGCATCCATACAAATCAAATAATGTATTTGTAATATATAGTCACCCTAAACATACATGATAATCCCTGGAAAAAGCATGTAAGGGCATACTCAAAATCCAAAAATTAACTCTACATCATGTAAAAAGAACCACTATTGTCCATCATCCATTCATCTCATGTGCCTTCACATACCTGATCACTATTATCCATTTCATGGTCCTAGTCCCTTAAATTTTGACAAAGTTAGAAATTCTACATGTGTTTTGAGGGGACCATGTCAGGTGTGAGTATGAACTCAGTGGGCCATAAGTAACATGTACCTATCTGACATCCTTATTTATACCAATGTCTACATACATAAGTGAAAAGAAGAAACTCACACCAAATATATTTAACCCACTTCACCTATTCTTAATATCAATAATTTAATTTTTACTTTATTTGGCCAATACCAAAAATGTAATGATGTATCTATATCAATTCACATCTGTTTAGTCTCCACATATAGCAGGTCACATGACAACTATATCCAAACATTATCTCTCTATCACTTTCACACACACACACACACACGAATATATATATATATATATATATATATATATATATCCTATCACAAGTAATATAGATTCCAAACGATACAGTAAACAATCATATCACATGTCCCTCAAACTTCCCCTTTCACAACAATCGTCTTATCAACAACTTGATGTCACAATGCAGGATGTTGTATCTCAGCCTAGATATAATAAACCACTAATGGCTAGGAAGCCCGACATCCCAAGACATGTTGAGATAAATAATTCATTAACCCTATCCCATAATCCCAAACATATATGTTATTCACATCCCCCAACCAGTGGTATCACTCACCATCAAAAAATGGATTTCTATGGTAAGAGAAAACTCCATAATTGATGGTCAAAACTATTCGCTATCCCACTAAATATATATATTTATCCACCCACAATGAGTGGAATACACCTCCTAACTGAGTCTTTATCTATGTACACATGAATCCAATTTCACTATCCTCCAATCACAGTGAGAATCAATCCCTAAAAATTCGTAATCAACATAAATCATCAAACCTCATTGCCACATGAAAACTTCATCACTCAACTATGGAATGATTGTCTACATATTCCTCATCCTAATGATCAAATCACGTCAATTATAGTGTTAAAAATCATCCCAGATATTTCCAACCATACCCTCATATTAAATAACCATATCACCTCAGTCACAGGGATCAACATCATTCAACTTATATTGGGCTATGCTTAACAGGATCCCATAGAACACACATAACCACAACATAGATTAATCAATTTAAATTTTTTTCATCACCTTCCCACCTAACTCTAAAATTCCATTTCATTCATTCCATTCCATACCAGGTATAACAAATATTTATAACATTGAAAACCCCATAGAAATTTCACATTTATTTAAAGAAAAAATAAAACAATTCATTTATGGACATAGCCAAACCAACCCTATGTGCATATGTAATTATGAATCCCAAAAAATGAATATAATTGTAGAGAAATATAGGATCCATTTACAATATTCTTTTAGAATATCACTCATCAAATAGTGATCTGTAATCTGATATGAAATGGAAGGAAATAAAGAATTTTACCATGACCATGGAAATTGGAATAATTAGATCACATTGAAATATAATTCCAAAAAGAAATTTAAAAGAATAATAGAAGATATATTATCTATATCTTTACTGCTACCTATAGAACACCGCCGATAAAGATCAAATCAGAACTCAATTAATATAGATATGCCAAAACCTAGAGGAGAAATGATATGGGAGAACCCCTTATTTTGTGTGCGAGTGAGGAGGTAAAGGATGATAAGAAAGAAAAAATAATAGAGGGTTAAAATATTAATTTCACACCATTTAATGAATTTCATAGGTTTTCCACGCAGTATTGATATCCATGCACCAACTTTTTGGTGCCACTATTTAATGGGGTCACTCCCCAACATTGTTAGGTACAAAATTTTCAAACTCTGCAAAGCCCGTGTGTAGCCTCAAAAATTTATTATAGGTTCCTCAAATGGTTTTTGGGACACCTAAAATGAATTTTTATAGAAATTCCCTAGTTTAAATGGACAACATGGTTTGGGTTTCATAGTTAGCGCTAACCATGCTCCAACTATTCATCTAGTGCGTTGTCTCCAAAACATTGGTTCTCAAATCCCAATTCTCTTGAAACAAAATGAAACTCCTGATACACTTATAGTTCCTTAAAACTTCCCAAAAAAACAAAAATAAGTTCCTTTTCTCATAATTAAAATGTGATGTTTAGCTCAAATTTTGGCCCATCTACCAAACATAAAATTGCCAATTTTCTATGTAATTTCACTCAATTAAAAATACTTCTCATGTTACGATCTCCCAACCTTATAATATAGAACCCCAATATATATGGTGTCAATCCAAAATGCTAATGAACCTAACCATCTCATAAACATTACCACAGACTACCCAGAATACTCAGTCATATGAAAATTCATCATATTTCTCCTCACTATATGAATTTTATACCTAATAACTCCCCGAACCAATTATAATGATTATGATGGTTCCATTGACCACCCTCCAGAAACACATTCCTCAAATATCAAATATCATTATTCCCACATCTCATTAAACTCTCATCCCGTACCTGCATCACACATGCCTCCCTTCATAGTCGTATATCACTTAGATGCTCAAGTTTCCTATATAACACCTGATTCCCAAGTGAAAACCCACTTCATATTTGTATATGAATGACCGAAAAACATCTTAATGACTATGCATGTCATAAAAATCACACATCATGCGTGGTTTCCTCATATTAACTCAAACCTAATTAATTCTGCTATCAGATGTTCATCTCATGAACTAAAATCAGAAATATACAAAAAAAGAAATCATATTCATGTTCTTCGAATAACTCCAACTTTCATCAGCTACTTAGATGATTCAACTCCTCGTACAAATCCAAAAAATAATTATATTGTTGTTATTTGATTTCAATTCATTCAGATTATGTTTTCTATTGATATGACCATTACGTGATTGTTTTGGTATTTTTCGGCAGTAGATTTCCATTTTCTATCACCGCGGTAACTCATCACCTCCAGTTGATGTACCGTCTAAAATAAATTTTAAAATTCACTCACTGGTTTCTATCATCTCATTTCATGGAATTCTGAGGTCTTTCAGCCAATCATGACCAACCCGCAAACCATTTTGAAAAGTGAAAAACAATTAAAAATCACCTATTCAGTCATATCATGAACATCAAACATCTAATTGACTTGTCGTATCATCTTTCATATAAAAAATAATAATTATATTGTTTTCCTATGATTTAATTTCATTCCAAGGATGTTTTCAGTAGATAGGACCGTTAAACGTTCATTTTGGTGTTTTGTGGCACCAAATTTGAGTTCATATCACCGCGGACACACGAAACATATAAATGATGTATTGTCCTCCCAAACATTTCACAATTCACACAGCAGTAATTTTTATCGGGTTTCATGGAATTCTGTGGATGTTCGCATTATTTTGACCTCCCTAAGCACCTTTTTGAATCGCATCGAACACTTATAAACTCATATTCATCCATACCGCGCACAATACACATCTGATTGAAATGTTCTATCATTTTACATGATAAGAATAATAATTATACTATTTTTCATGTATTTCAAGTCATTCTGAGCATGTTTTCAATGGATCTCGCCGTTAAACATTTGCTTTGTTGTTTTATGGCACCAGATTTCTGTTTTCCGTCATTGCGGTCATACGACACCATTGAATAACATACCATCTTCCCGAACATTTTAAAATTCAATCCCTAGTGTTTTTCATCTGATTTCATGGAATTCCATGGTCATTTATTTAGTTTGGACCTCCCCATAAACCTTTTGGAAGCACTCTAAAAACATAAAAATGAACATATTCAATCGTATTGCATGCACTACATGTCTGATTGATGTGTGTATCCTTTTAAACATCCCATGAAATAGTTAGAACGTTTTCCTAGGATTTCATGCCATTCCAAGAATGTTTTATAATGATCTGATCATTAAATGTTCATTTTGGTGTTTTATGGTAGGGAATTTGGGATTTATATCATCGCGGTCACACGATACCTCGGATTGACGTATCATCAGCCCGATCATTTCACAATTCATTCAACGGATATTTTTGTCTTTTTTCATAGCATTCCAATTTCTTTTGGTAGGTTTTGACCACCCTACACACCTTTTTGATGCTCTCCAAACACGTAAAATCCAAATAAAATCATTCGTACCGCACACACCGCATATCTGATGGACATAAAATCCCCATAAACACGTGAAGAATAATAAATAGATTGTTTTTGTATAATTTCAAGTCATTATTAACATTTTTTACATATATCTGACCTTTAAACGTTAATTTTGGTGTTTTATGGCACCATATTTTTGTTTTTCATCAATATAGTCACATGAAACCTCTGATTGATATATCATCTACCCTAACATTACACAATTCACTAACCAATTATTGTCGTCTGATTTCATTGAATTCCTAGGTAATTCAACTGGATTTGACTACCCCAACCATCTTTTTGATGTGCATCAAACACTTAAAACACACATGTTCAACAGTACTGCACACACCACAAATCCAATTGATGTTTCGTCTCCATATAGAAATCACGAATAATAATTGTATTCTTTTCATGTGATTTCAAATCATTCCGAGCACATTGTCTCTGGAAATGACTGTTAAACATTCATTTTGGTGTTTTAGGGCACCATATATTCATTTTCCATCACCGCAGTCAAACGACACCTCTGATTGACGTACCGTCTCCTAGAATATTTCAAAATGTATTCAACAGTTGTTTTATTATGATTTCATGTAATTTTGAAGTTTTTTGGCCAGTTTTGACCCCCCAAGAACCTTTTTAAAATTCACCAAAAACATAAAAACCAAATATTAATTTGTACCATGAACACCTCACATTTTGTTGATGTATCATCTTCTCGTACACATCACAAATAATAATTGGATTCTTTTTTCAGTAATTTCAAGTCATTAAATGCATGCTTTCTATAGATCTAGCCGTTAAATGTTCGTCTTGTTGTTTTATGGTATGAGATTTGAATTTTATGTCACCTCATTCACACATCACCTCTGATTTATTGTACAGTCTGGCTGAACATTAACAAAATCTTCCACCGATACTTATCGTCTGATTTCATGGAATTCAAAGGTCATTCAGATGGTTTTGACCACCCCACACACCTGTTTGAATCGCACCAAAAACAAATAACCACATATTCAGTCATACCACATAGACGACATGTCTGATTGACATTTAATCGCATTGTACACATTTTGAATAGTAATTATATTGTTTTCATATGATTTCAAGTTATTCAAAGCATGCTTTCTATGTATCTGACCGTTAAACACTCAAATTGGTGTTTTATGGCACCAGATTTGTGTTTTCTTTCAACACAGTCACATGACACCTCTGATTGATGTACCATCAAACTGAACATTTAATAATTCGCTCATTGGTTCGTGTAGTCTTATTTCATGGAATTCATAGTTTTTTGGATGGTTTTTAGCACCCCACTAACCTATTTATTATGCACCAAACACTAAAAAAATCATATTCTTTCATATTGTACACACCGCATAGCTGATTGGAATGCCGTATCTTTTTTCAACTCAGGAATAATAATTTTATTGTTTTCCTATGAACTATATATAATTTTTACCCACAATACTTATTTTTCATAAATTATTCCAGGAAATGATTATTATACCAACTATAAATGGATGTGTGTCTAAATGAGTGTGTTGGTCATCGAAAGGGGGATGTTCAATCTAGAATTAATTGAATAATACTCTAATTTATAATATGTACAACCAACAATTCATCCAACTACTCGTCTGTAATGGGATGCTCCAAAACCAAAAAATTAAACATAATAGAACGATAAATCTTAATCAATTGAAGTGTTATGTAATATATCATAATTAACAGTAATGTAAACTGTACAAGAATGATTTATATCATAAGAATTAAAACAATAAAGCATAGAGGTGTAAATATAACTAATGGTTTAAAAATTAATATTAATTCCCAATTCATTTATGATATTAAAATGGTCATGTAAATTACCTCATGTATGAGGTTCAACCTCATCTTGATCACTAATATCACTATGATGTCCATCTTATATCATTATAGACTACAATATATGTCAATATTATGTATCATAAACATATCAATATAAGTCAATATGAGTATGGTTTGTTTTATTTTTTACATATAGATCCACTTGTGTATCGTCAACCTGATGCAGCGTTATCACATCATCGATACAAGCTAACATCTATGATAATATCTCCTCACACTCGGCACATAACTGCTCAAACTGCTCATCTGTATTGCCCTACATGTCCTACATGGAAGCATCGATCTCAGTATACATGTGCATCCCTACAACTCTTCATTCATCCATAACCTCTTCTTTAACAATTGCATGTCATGGGACACAACCACCCTTTGTCAAATAATAATCATTACTGTCCTGCCCCATGACATGCTGCAATATATCTTTTCTATGAAGAGTAAAATTATATTTATTCTATGGAAACTCTGCTAACTGTGTTTCAAATTGATCCTGTAGCTTATAAATAATTAATTAATGAAAAAATATGAATAATTTATTTCAAATAAAAATACATTTGTTACTTAATAATTTTCATACTATAACACTTGAAACATCAGGATCATCCACCCTATGAGTCCTCACCCATATAGACATCTGAACGATCAGCTAACCTCATTGGTTTTACTATAGATAATGTGTTCTCCTTGTTATACTACAATATATTTAATATATGAATGAACAGTGAATTCTAAACTGACATCATGTATGAGCTATGAAACATGTTGACTGCTATGTCTAGGGGGGATGCCCTACATCGCCCGATTATGTGAATTAAGAGAAGACTCAGTATAAATTCAACATATTTTGTAAAAATACATATGAAAAAATAGTAATTTATATATTAAAATAAATAAATCGTACCATTGTCACCTAACTCAACCAAAACAAGACCGAATCCTTCAACTACACGAGAAGAATGCCTTGAGGGACAGGCTGTAGAATGTCTAGCACAAACGGAAATGGTATCTAGTGTTCTCTCTTCACCCTTCCCTTGTAATAATTCAATAATTTTGGGAACTTGGGGATACATAATACCTAAAACTCATATGTATATGTTGTGAAATTATCCTATTATAAAATATTCTGTATATGCGATAATAACAAAAAGAATATCATGAATATTTAAATATTAAAATGACTGGAACCTCTCTCTATAATCTATCAAATGTATATTGGGGGAATGAAGTATAATCATGGGTCTTCATAGGTAATAAGTGTGGGTATCATATCATATGGTCTAACTGATAAATCAATATAGTTTCACCTTCTTTGACTGGATGACTTGATTCATCAAATAACATATCTAATCGGGATTTTTAGTTCCATGATCAAATCCCTCTACCAGGATTTCGATATTTGTAGGAAGATACACTAGATCCTGAAAACATATATTCATAGTTCAATTACAATAATAAAACTGAATTTTTAATTAAAAATTAGAAATAGGGAGGGAAATATACAAGGAAAATTTCAATCAATTAATTTAGAAAAATCAAAACAGGCATACTGACAACATCAGGTGAAAATCTGACCAAGCTGTGACATACATAAAATAAAAAAAATCGTAGTTAAATCATGAATTTTTTATAAATATATAACTCGTAAATATTTTTAAAAACATTAACTAGGGAAATAATGACAATTTTTACTTATAATGAATGTATATCGTAGTTCCTTCAATTGTATCTCTATCCCATTGTATATCTTCATATCATATAACTACTGTTGTTTGGTCAAGTGTTTATTCAAGAAATGTGATTATGTCAGGTTCCTCTATGTCATTCAGAAAAACTTTTCTTATTGAAATTTTCACCCCAACATTCCAATCAATATCAATGCCAAAAAAGTAAACAATTTGTACAATGATGTAACTATAAAGGTCTCATTGATTACTAAGAAATAATTATATAAAATATTGTTAAAATTTACTAATGTAATTTAGAACCTATCAACTTTTGTTCCATGAATCAGGTCGACCCAATCACACCTTAACAATATGTTTTTTAATCCACAGCCATAAATAACCTCAATAATATCCCTAAAAAATACATAATAATAACCCAAATAAAAATAATAATAACAAACACCATTGTTTTGTGTGGCTCGGTTCATGTCGAAATCACTAATATTAAATCTGAAGCAATTAGCAGACGGAGAAATATAGTGAATATCACTAATAAAGGGTACATTAACTAGTTGGTTGAGTTCTTTTATCACAATATAAATACATAAATAACATATATTATGAATCCAAAAATTCCGCACAGTTCAATGGATAATGGATTCTGAAAATACCAAAAAAATACATTGTAAGAATATTTAATCAATTATTTATACATACATGATTCTTGAACCACTCATGAAATGTGATTAATTGATGTTTTTGTATTTGATAGTCTATTGCACATGCCTTTCACGTTTTAACTCAGTGAAATGTGTTCTAAATCACAACATGATAAAAGTTAAGTAAAAACATAAATACAAAAACATAATACACATCAACTGTGAAACTTCTTGTAGAAATGGAATGACCGATCGGGTGTTGAACAACACATACAGATAAGCTTGAACCCACTCATCATTGTGCATAACAAATGTTATCCCTTCTCCAATTGGACCCTCATCTTTCTGGAAGGGTTTATCTATCTATGATTCAACCACATTAATATATGATGCATATAAATTAGTACCACCATTCATTAAATTTCTATCAGAAATTGTTACTTCCGGACAATCTTTGTTGTCCACATACAGTTTCAATGTATTTAAGTATTTTTATGTTGCATATATCCACCTAAATTGCATGAGGCCATTGGAATTGACTTAAAAAATTAAATTCATAGTCAAGTGAACCATTAAATCACAAAAAGATGGCAGAAATAGTTTCTCTAGGTGACATAGTGTAAGAACAATCTTGTCCTACCACTTTTTCAAATCACTCATGCAATGATTCCTTGACTATATCTGTCTAAAAAAATTGGAAACTTCAATCAATGGCTCAAAAACATGTGTCGGAATGGAATAAAAAATTTCTATTGGAATTAACTGTTGAAGCAGAATATGATTATAGTGAATATTAAACCCCTATAATTTCATGCTCATCATATTGACACACATGGAAATATTAGAGAAATAACAATATGGAACCTTGATGGTATTAAAAATTTATTGAAATGTTTTTCCCCTTTTTTACTCATTATGTATTGTGTAGCATGCATGTATGCCTAATTACCTTCACCTTGTTGTTAATGTAATGGTTTTATCAATTCCATTTCATTAAAATCACATTGAGGATGAGAAATGTCATGTGATTTCCCCTTGACACCTAAAATGGTGTACATTATTTTATCACGTACATTTTTTTCTGTGTGAATCACATCCAAATAATGTCTTAAAATACTATATTACCAATAATTCAATTAAAAAATAATACTTATTTTCTTACAATTATGACAGTGCTGTCTATTTATAGCAGGAATATAATGAAATTTAGGAGCCAATAAATCATGAAAATCATACATTGTATGGACGTTTTCATTGTCACGTTGTGGACAAATTTGAACCCAAGATAGTATTTTGGTGATGGTTCATGCTCTCAATTCCCATGAAACAACATATGGTATTTTATGAACTTGTGAAATGAAAGAAGCATGTATATGTTGACAAGATATTACCAATTTCTATAGTTCTTAAACAATTTAGATTTCTTACATTTGTTACAATAATAGAAAGATATTTATTGTTATGTAGTCCAACCAGATAAGTCAGTATACATTAAGAAATAGTTATTTTTTGATAACAAAGTGGCCTAAAGTCTAAAAATTTCATTAGTTGTAAATTGGAAATTTGTTACACCATTGGCTCAAAATTGTTACATCTCATCAATCAATTGTTACATATAAATATGTACTTCATTAAAAGACACTCTCAACCCATCAATTAGAATCGGCAGTAACAAAAAAATTTTCTTCATACAAACTCAAGGGGGGGATGTTTTTATCGAACCAACATCACTGGCCCCATACTATGTGTCGTACCAAATGTAGACCTAAATAAGATAAAACCTACATCCACCAAACATAGTCAAACATTACGATCATATAGAGAAATGTATCAGTATCTTTGATCAAACTATGTCCATGAAATATAACCTACCATGTGAGTAAATTTATCAACCACTTTATTTCTCTCTGATTGAAATGTCATCAATTTAGAAATTTTAACTAACATTAAGAATCTCTTCACTCTCTATTGCAGTGGGAAATCACTCATATGCTAACCATCAAAATATTTCCCTTAATTCAAGAATCTTATAGGAAGATCCTGACTAAACTGATTAATCTCATTATCCTTCCACCTAGATGTAAATAAAATAGTACGAATATTTAATTGTTCATTATCTTTTCAAAATAACTTTCAATTATTGCAGAATGCATCCATTGTATCATATATATAACCTAGGTCATCAGTCAACATCCGATCTTTATATAATTGCTTTGGAATCTTCAATCACATAGGGGGTACCTTCTTCAACAGTACCAACAACTTATCGAATGAGGTTAATGACCACTAATTCAAGGCCTTCAGGTGTCACAATTCAACAATTAACTATAATTTAATAAATGTAGTGCATCCATGATATAATTCATTATGAAAATCTTCAAGAATTTCAAAAAAAATTAGTGCTTCTCTATCTGAAGATGAAAAATGATTACTCTATCCAACATCATCATTTATGAAATTCCTATCTTTAGGATGAAAATGATGTATAGTATCATTGATAATTATGTACATCGGATATAATGTTCTTAAATCAACAACAATATGAAAACACTCTAATTGCAGACAAGAAATGGACTCTTGTCAATGAAATTTCCATATCATATTGTTTTTATAAAACCTATTCAAAAATAGATGTTCTCGAAAGCTATATTGTTTTAAGATATATCTACATTGACATTCTCTTCATGGAAAACAAATTAAATTTCTTGGAAATTCATTGGTTAAATCCATAAATCACTAAATCCCCTAATAATATTCAGCAGAAAACCAATCATGTATATTAATCAATATCATATCTATATCATTATATTATAGAATGAAAATAATTTAAATAACATATTTAGATCCTAAAAAAATCATATCATTGAAACTTAAAAACCAATGAGTTTAAAGGTATTTTTAAGGACAAATTAAAGAAGTGGATTGGTTTTGGTGATATTGTGACATCTCAAGATACATTGTGTCAACTTAAACAAGGAGTAATTATGATTCTAAAATAGGAGGTGTATCATGGATCGAATTTAATAATGATTTATTGAAACATATAATTTAAATCAAGGGCATGTTATGAGCTACACTAATAGGATCCATGATATTTTCATGTACAAGAATTATGGAGATCTACCAATGCTACACCGAGAAGTTGATTTCATTTGACATTAGAGGCTGGTATAGATGTAGTCTAGATACAATGCAGATTCTATATATTCATATAGAGGAATAGTTGTTGATTATGGACCAGTCACTGGGGGGATGTTTGTGTTTATTGTTGGATGTTTTTTTCCAATAGCAGTAAAAAATGTATAGAGGTTCGACAGTTCCCAAAATTACCAATTTTGTGTTTCTAAATTGTATTATTTAAAAATATTAAATTTTATGATATGTAATGATGATATAGGCTTGATATGGGGGTCGTTTATATTACATATGTGGTTTCCGGGTATAGTTTTTATTATTTATTAACAGACACTGCATGAAAAAGAGTATGTAAAGTAGTCTATTTACATATGGAGATTTGATTAAAGATGGTTCATTTTGATTAAATGTGGATTAAATTAGTTGATTCACTTTTAATTAGAACCCAAAATTATTTTGAATAAATTCCTAATCTTGGGATATTAATGTAGAATCCATGAGCAAAATATCCTGAACGTTTGAATCTGAATGATCCTTAGACATCTTCGATGATATCTGTGGAATTTAAAATCATATTTCTATCCAAAAAACACTCGTACGACCACACATACAGTCCAGTCTAAGCCCATGTAGACCCATGGAAACCCAAAAATACACGACACATGGAATATGATTCTATATAATGTAATCTTTTGAATCAAAATTCATTGTTACCCATGGTTCAAGAGGAATCTACCACCTCGAAAAAATATATATAATTCTTCATCTTTTTTCATTAAAATTAGAATGGTCATGAATCAAAAAATATTCCACCTCTAAGAGGTCACATTGGCCAATAAAATTTTCATGAATGAGCAATGCACTGTATTAATTTCGGAATTCAAATAATGACTTACCTCTAGAGGAATCGACCACCTGTAATGGGGTGTGTCTTTATTGTGGATCCATGACAGCGCAACAGCTCGAAGACAGGGGTTCAATGACCTGACTCAATAGGGGAGGAATGTGTTGATAGTGGTCGGGATGGCAGGATGAAGAGAGGGAGGGTTCAATTGTGGGGTGAGATAGGATGGGAGGGTTCAATGGAGGTGGGACATGAGGACTCTACAACAGGGTGCAACATGGCTTGTAGGTAATGATGATTGCGGGGAAGTTTGATGGCGTTGTGTGGAGGCGAGGGGTGGGGGTTTGGGTCACAGGGGTGTCTTGGGGTTGCAGGATGGTGAATAGGGTAATGGATTGCAGGGTTGGAGAGGGTAAATGAAGGGGAGCGAGAAACATAGGATGGGGGTAAAAAATAATGTGACTTGAATTTGGAGGTCGCTAATAATATCTATATCAACGTCCAAATGGTGGTCTATCTAATTGACCCTCCTCAATACCAAAACACTCTACTAGTTAGTCTATAATAGGTGTATCACCCTTCTATAGGTTCATGAACTCATTGTCTTTGTGTTCCCTAAATGTCTTTGGGAATAAATTATTGATGTAATAGGCCTCAAAATCCTTCCATGATGGTCCATCATTTATGACTACCTGTACCTATATGTACTACCTTTGCTTTACCGGTCTTGTATGCATATAAGTATAAAATTTAACCCTCTGATTTAGGGGTGTCTCTAGGTGGTAAAATATATTATGCAATGACACGATCCTATTCTCTACTACCTGCAATCCACCATCACCCTAAAAAAAGGGTTGGTTTTGAGAATATAACTCTTTCATCAAATAATACAACGATGGATCATCTCTTTCACCTCCTTTATCAATAATCGATATGCCTCATACCAATATATCCCTGAGTTGTTCTTCTATCGATGGACCAAAATATGACAACTTATACAGCTTCACCGACTATCTCGGAGCCTTTACTTTTGGCTTATGACCATCCTAACCCATATGGGACTCATCCCAACCACCATGGGCCTCACCCAATGCATGCTCTCACAACACTGTATCTCCTCCCAATTAACACTACACTAGAATCCATCTAGGTTGATTCATGTTGAATATCAAATACTATTTTCAATAACAACAAAAAAATTCATGTATCGCAAATAGAGAAATCTATAATAGGTAACACATCTCACAACCATTACACTTATTTAAGACACCCACATCACATATCATCAATCTACATATCCCCCTACCTAGAAATATCAGATTTTAAATCACATATCATATATATAAAAAACACAATTGTGGGGTGGATGAATATAATTCCACCATGATATATATATGAAATAATTGTTTATCTTCTTGTTGGTATTTTAAATTTCCCACCACTTTATTTTATCCCTACTCCCCCATACAAGAGATAGTACCACATGCAAAATTCATATAGGATGACATGTAAATCTCATTAGGAACAACATACATTGGTTGACTAAGTGTAATTCCACCAAGATACTGTAAAATAAATTTTTTAGCATGATGTTGATGCTTTAAACAGCCCAAATTATTTTTCATATTATTTGTTCTAATCGACAATCACAGGAACATACACAAATCATAAAAACATAACTTCGTACCATGTTTCATAATCACTCCACCCTCATCATATTAGGTCAAGGGTCAAATTTTCATAATCCAAAAACATCACCCCCATGTACACTACATTTGGTGCAGATATTTCAACAGTATTGGAAAAAAACATAAGAACTATTTCCAACAACTAGAGGCTTGATCTATCCCCCGTGCATGGGCTGAATGCACTAAAGAATATATACCCCATTTAGGCAAGATCCTAGTCGCTAGTCTAGCATAACCCAAATAGTATGAAAAAATGAAACGAAACACCTCTACTGACATTTGTACCACCCGGACGTGGGAGAAACATAACATGTACTTTAGGATGGAAGGCCTATTGGCCTTAGGCATTCATCCCCATATGCCAAAGGATTCTAAATACCATATAGGGTCTAATTAGGTGATATTGGGGAGAATATGCCCTTTGCTGATGATATAGTAATTATATAAAAGGTATTAATAAATAAAGGTACTATGGAACAATGTAATAAAACATAACAGATGAAGTAACAAGAAACAACAATAAAAATTCAAACATAACAACCAAATATATTAGATAATGTATACATAACAGAAAATCACACTAAACATGCAAGATCTTCCATGGGATGAAAATGTAGGATCATTCTCAAAAGCCCAAAAAGAAACTCCAAATATCTGGAGGATGACCCCATGGTACATCTTCCATCTATACCATGAAAATGTACATACATGCTCACTATGGTCTGGTGCACGATTCTCATCCCTTAGCCGATCTCAAAGCCATAATGTCTACATGTGTCAAGAGGGTACCATGTTGGGTGTGAGTATGAACTCAATAGACCCTCACCAACGTATGGATATCTAATATTAATATTTATACCAATATTTTCATACATAAGTAAATAAAAAAAATCAAAAATAAAATACATAACCCACAAAAAATTTTCTCAACAACTATAACTGAGTATTTAACTGCTTTGGTAAATGAAGATTATGGAATGATATTTCCATAGCCTGTTATATCTAGTTAATCGTAGTCTCCACCCAAAAAATGACACATGGAACCTCATTCAAACCAATATAACACACACACTCACATATATATATATATATATATATATATATCATCATTAATAAACCATTATATTAATGAATTTTCCACTAATAATGCCACAAGTACCTCAGACATCCACTTTCACAACCATTACTAGCTCAACAGATCGACATACCATGGCATGATGATGTTCTCCCTTTTAAAAATGTTGAACCTCCATAGACATAATAACTTGAAATACCAATACATGGTGAGATACATCCTTCAATAATCCTAGTATATAATCCCAAAAAAAATACGGTGAGCCTCATCCCCCAACTAAAGGTCTCACTAATTATCAACTGTCGATGTCTACAATAATCAGTCCTCTATAACTAATGATCAACACCACCCCCAAAGAAGCTAAAAATGGAGGAATACACCCATAATGAGAAGTCATCACCACCTAAATGAGTCATTATCTTTGTTTAGATGACTTTAACGATGCAATCATCCAATCACGTTGAGATAAAACCAAAAAAAAATTCTAAGCCAAAAAAACTGTTGAACCTATTTTCACGTGTGAACCAAATCACCCAACTAGGGCATGATCATCTTCATCCACCACAACCTAATGATTGCATTGCCTCGATTTTTATTTTCAACACCATCACATATGTTTTAGGCTATTCCCTCAGCCTGATGAACCTCATCACCATAATCATTGATATCAACATCACTCCAAGTGTCCTGGACCATTTCCAACAGGTTCACATGAAACATACATAACCACAACTCAATGTAGAAAATTTAAATAGATTTAATTTCTTAAAAAACAATCTAAAAACCCAATTTCATTTCTTTTTTTCATTATCTTGAATAATTCATTTAAATGACATGCTAAAACCCTTAGACATGGCCGATTTATCCTATAAATAATAATTTATGGCCATAATAAGACCACCCTAATGTTAATTTTTAAAGATGAATCCTATATCACACATATTATTGTGGAGAAATATATGAACTATATACCATACTTTCATAGATTCCTGGTTTTCCAATAGTAGCGTATAATTTGGGCCAAAATAGATGTAAATGAGTAATATATCAATGAACCTAGAAACAGGTAAAATGATCTCAAATAGAAGTATCATTCCAAATAGAAAAATAAAAGAATAATATAAGCAAGTTGATTCATAGCCTTACCATTATCTATCCAACTACACTGATGGAGCTCAAATCGGATATCAAATAATAGATATAGGAAAAATCGAAGAGGAGAGGAGAAATGGGAGAACCCCTTTCCATGAATGAAATTGGGGAGGATTAGGAGAAGAATAAAGATAAAATAATTGAGTGAAAAATTTATAATATCGCACCCTCATCTAACCATTTGACGACCTAGTTTGAATAACTAGGAACCAACTATGTGGGTTCATTTTCCGATGGGGGCATCCAATCACATGGCTAGATGCATAGTTTTACAATCTTTTCATAGCTCAGATGACCATTTTAAATTTATTGAGAGTTATATAATGATATTTTGGCCACTTTAAACATTTTTTTCTATACATGATATAGTTTAACCTGGATACATAATTTTGGTCACATGGTGAGAACTAAACATGATCCAATAGTGAACCTAGTGTTATGTCTCTCAAACTTTTTTACTCAATACCTGGAGATATAGAATCCAAACCAACCCTATGAGAAACAATTAAGGCCTTAACCCCCTCAAAAAAACAAGACATTTAAATGTTCCAATTATCATAATTGATCTCAAAATCCAAATTAAAAAGTTATCCCATCCATGAAAATTAATAATTAAAATACCCTCAGAAATTCTACCTGTTTAAAATACCTCAGGACATTACATTATCTTCATTGTTTAATTTCCTCTCTATTCCAAAACAATGGATTATTTTATGGTTCTTGGACCCTATTGAAACAAAGGTGTCTTAGAATATTTATTTCTTCATTCAAAAGTAACAGACATTGTGGGTTCTCGGATCCCATTAAAACCATCAGATTATAGACCCTCTTAATCATTTCTAAGGATAGGAGACATATGGGAACCTTTGTATGGTATTTCAGAATTGCCTTATCAATGTGAACCTTATATATTAACTTTACAAAATTTATTATCTACAAGTAATTCAAATAATTTCATTTTTTTAATTTCACATATGCTTCACATTGATATAATCACATGCTTATATTATTTCATCTTATATTTTATAGCATCGATTTAATTAATTTTTTTAATTTTTAACAAATTCACTTCACCCTTATTTACATTATCTATGAACCATAATTTAAGTTTTTTTTCTCTTAAAACCCCATTATGTTTAATTTATTGATTCTACAAAGTGTTTTTCATGATAATACTTCTTGTACATCACATTTTGTGTTATATTTTAGATAAGGACTTTATCCTTTGAATGAAATTTGAGACTCTTCACTTTTTAATACATATCACTAAATTCATTATTCTATGAATAATTATTTTCCTGTAGATTAGTAGAAAAATAAATCAGTTTCATATCAAAGCTTCTTAATTATCCACCTTAAATTTTATTCATTTTGGCATGTATATTTGAAGACTTGTTTTCATATATTGACTTTGTGTATTATTCTTACAACTGATAATATACTTTTTTGATAAGTTGGAAATTCCTCCTCTTGACTATTTAATATATCTTCAATAATAGTTGTAATATTATCACTTGGTATATAAGTCTCCTTTGATAATCCCACAAAATCATTAAAAAAATCAATAGATTCAAAATAAAAATAACCCATAACTCCCTTTCAAGAGTTACTCGTCTATTATAATTGAAACTCACTATTCCAAAAAATTATTTTTTAAAATGGGATACCCTTAGAGTTCTACTAATTCATCAAATTCATTCCCTTCTCCTTATAACCAATTGAATATATGGGAAAAATATCATTCTACTGTATAAACTAATTAGATCAATTAATTTAAAAAAAATTCACTGAAGCGATATATACATTGATCCCAGTTATTTGGACCAAAATATTAGTGCTAGATACCGTGTATGTGTGTTTATGGGGGGTGAATCGGTCAATATATGTTTTCTAATTAAAATGTTTTAGCTTAATATTTCACTATCATAAATTTTCTTAAATTTATAGTTAGTATGGTCACACTTGAGTTCTTTATCTAATGATGATATGATTATTATACCTCTTTTAATTTACATTACAATAAATAATCCTTGATTAGTTTAACATTGCTTTAGAATTATATTCCATGAAAAATGAAAACATGACAGACACATTAAAAAAATATTTGTATTTGGTTAATATAAAAATGTTTAATCAAAGGATAAAATATTTGTAAAACTACTATTGAACAAAAATACACTATAATCACTATTTTGTGGTCAATTTAGTGTTGGAAAATACCATTTATGTTGTATCATAAATTACAAGATTTAAGTATAGATCAATTTTTCGCAAGGAGAAATCCATTCACTCATATATTTGTGATGACTTCGCAAAGAAGAATAACTAGTTTTAATGGAAATCCACTTCCAAAAAAAACACCACTATCATTATTAAACCATGTATTAATGGGTGAATTTTATTTCTACACATCTACTTCATAGAATGGTGGTGAATATCACCATAAATAGAATCACCATTCAAAGAGTCTTCAGAGAACCTCTTGGTTTTTCTTTATTAAATATATCTTTAATGGGTTCCCATTCCTTCTTCTCAAATTCTGTGTAACAATATTCTATAATTGTCTTTTTTATTATTCTTCTTAATTAATAAGTAGATATATAAATGATACTCACATTCCATCACATTTAAAAATCATATTTCTATTCTACAATGATTCATTGATAGTTCTATATATATATATCCCTATCTCTTAATAACTTGATTCAGATGTGTCGATTTCCATTGTTTCCCCATATTAGGATTTAAAAATTATGGATATAGATATCTCTCTAATAATTTCATTAAAAAATATATTATCTCTAATTCAGAGGAGATTTTCCTTGATTATTTTTATTATGACCATTAAGTATTCATGATCATGAGGTAAAAATCTATCTTATAACCTCTTTATATTCTTTATCATCATTTAATTATCATTGTTGATATTTCTTATATTTTAAATTTCAAACTCTTTAAAATAATAATTTTGATATACTCATTCTAATCTGATCTAAACTCATTTCATTAATTCCTTAATTTTCTTTTAGAATGATATAATATTTAAAATATGGAAACACGATCAGTCATCTTCATTATAACATGGTATATTTCAGGATGACACGATTCATAACTCTTTTTGAAATCATGAATGTGAAAAATTATCTCTTTCAACAAATACAAAAAATTAAATTATTCTTCACTTATTAATTTTATATAAGTAATTTTTCTCTAAAACTTATTAATTATCTTCTATTTTAATCATTGGAAAATAATTGAATAATACACCTTTAATATCAACATATATTCCTGCATTATAGAAAAACAAACTATAAATAATATTTTATTATTAATAAAAACATGTTTATTCTTCTATTCTAGCAAAAAATTTACCTTGAATTTTAATGGTTATGACTGTTATATATTTATTACTATTTTGAGATGAATCATAAAATTTTTTCTTAAGCCACATAAATGAATCTTATAAATTTCCTTCAAGTCATCAAAACAACTATTACATATTATCTCATGTTATGGAAATGAATCTTATGTATCTGGTTAATGCACCATTCGTATCATAGTTCACATTACTAAATTAAAAAAAATATTAATCTTCTAAAATTCATTAATTTTTTTTGAAGGATCCTAGCATATTCCATGAATTTTTCTTATTAATCATCCACATATCATTGTTAATTTTGTATATTCATATAAATTTTCCACCCCTTGTATTTTTCCTATATATTCTATAAATATTATATTTCTGAATATATGAATTATTCTCTAGATATTTTATATTTATCAATGAGAATGGCCTAATTACTTTTAAATATTCTGTTAATTTTGTTGCATTCTGAAAACTACGTTTTGGTGACCTTTATGTATTATCCCTGGAAAATTTTATATATATTAGGAAGCTTATCTAGTAATTTCAAAATTTCCAATACCTCTTCCCAAAATACATTTACATATTAGAGAACTCCATGCCGTTTAAATACTTCTAGGTACTTTAAAATATATATTATAACCTTAACAACATTTGGAAATTATCACTTCTACTTTTGGAAAACTATTATAATATCCAAATCCCCAAATTATAGAACCATAACACTTATAGATAACATTATATTCCCCTCTAGAATAATTTCTCAAATAACTCCAACAATAAAAACTCCATCGTAAATTCATTATACTGATTTATAATAAGTCTTTCACATCAAAATTTATATTGGGATACCAAAACAAATCCACTAAATCATGTTCATGGACTAATGAATGTTAAGAGGTTACTAGTATCTACCAACACATTTTGATAAGTAGTGCACCATGTGAAAAAATCCACCATATCCTTATTTATTTTGGTTTTGAAGTAATATACATGAATATCATGGTACATATTTTTCACACCCGGGTGAGAATGCTATTTTTAGTTGTGTGATTCCCTCGTCAACTCCCCATTCAAACTCATCGGGACCCAAACGTGACCTAAAAAAAGGATCTAATTGGAATCATTAGATGCATCAGGTAGAAATTACCCATCATATATAATATCCCCCATCACCAGATAGTCTAAACATGAAAATAGAATCTCATTTACCCACATAAGAAGTGAGAATGAGATAATCAGTGATATAAGGGTCTCCAAACATTTATACTCTTGAACTTTAATACACACCTCAATAAATATTCCCATCATTTACTACTCACTATAGGACTTCGACACCACTAATGGATTCCTATTTCTACTCATTTAATTCTTAATTTTTTTCCTATTCCTGGGGAAATAGGCCACTTCAAAATCTAAAGGAATTAGGTACTCATCATACCTTCATTACCATTGGTTCTAGTCAATCAGAGAAAAATATAGCATAGGACATTATGGTTTGTACATACCAAGAACAATTCTCCAAAAATATTATGTTTCCAATTTCATGAAGCACTATGAAATATAACCATCACTTTATTATAATTTGGAGAATTTAACACATGTATTTTTAACTACCTTGATCTATAAATACTACATGTCCCTCCTATATATAAACTACTCCAATATCGAGTCCTAATTAATGAAAACATATTTTATACTTCAAACCTATCTTATGTAAGGTTAGGATTGGTATAGTTATCATCCTCCCTTTTAGCTCTGAAATGGGTCACCCTCAATCATCTAACCAGTGGAACATAACCCTATTCATAGAAGGGCTTATCATTAGAGTTTCAATTTGATCGAAGTCTTATAAAAACCCCTAATGGTATGTTGAAAATGAAAAGAAAATATGGATCACAAATACAATATTGGGATACTCTTATGAAACAACATCCTAATCCTTATCTAGGTCTACTAATATACCTTCCTCTGAGATCATGTGACCCCTGAAGGATTGAAGTCTCTATACATCAAGTCCATAAACACAAATGTTTCACTCACCAAAATTAATGGAATAAAAAGGTAAATGAATATTCCAATCCTACTATTTAATGTAGAATGATGTATATAAGATGTCCTCACTCCTTATGATCGTATCCTAATCCTAAATCAGTCATGGAGAACACTCTAGACTCTATGATCTAGTAATATGGATCATTTATAAAAGGAATTTGATACTGGTTCTTTACCATCACATGGTTTTCCTTAGGATAATCTCCACATAACCTTATAGAACCATTCAAATTCTATGCGAACGTTATTATATAACCCCATGGGACATAATCATTTTTATAAACCCCTTCTCCACCAAATACCATAGTTAAGACTTCATCTCTCAAAGACACACATGAGACATCCTATGAGGTGGATTGGATATAGGATTTTTTTTAAATAATATCAATTGGGAGATCAATCTCCATTTAGTTAGAAATTAATAAAAATCAGCAGAACATACATTTGAAAACATGTCAATTACAAGGGGAAAACCACATAATGCACCACCACATCATCTTGAATGAGACTAGCAGTATGGTTTGTGATGACACCCAACTACTAATGTTCATTAGCCATAAGACCTAGCTATAACACCACTTCATAAAATAGTTACAAATATCATCCTAAATATACCAGAATGATACATAAAAATTATAGCAATTGATGTGGGATCAATACTAAACCCACCAATCCCATATAAAAGAGAACACTTAAACTACATATCAATATCATGAAGATATACTAAAGGAATATAAAACTAAAATCGTTATAGGCCATTCCAGACATTTTTTTAATACCCTTAGACCATTCTCTAACATGATTATCAATCAACATCACATGATATATTTAATCTATGGTTAAACTCAATCCATCAACAAACTGAGATGATATGAAATAATGTGATGTACCTGTATCGAATAAAGGAGATGATAAGGTGGGGGTTACAGAAAATATACCTAAAACTTTAGATTGACTAATTCCCTAATCAAATATATTCATTGTAAAAATATATAACTAGATTATACCTCACCTCATTGATACTACCTAAACCCTTTGAGATACACCAACCTACTAACACTAGTTCCCCTACACATGAAAATCATGTCCTCCAACATGATCTGAATGGCCAATGGAAGTCAAACTACAACAATGTTGTGGAACACGTGAATTAGATCCTAAACTCTGTGTATGTACAGATGTAATGAAATGATATAACTATTTATAACTCATAAAATACCACTTTGGGCACCCCATTTTCCCATAAAATTGGTACTTAATGGGTTTATAGTTGAATTATGAATAGAAATGATGAAACCTTCTGCACTAGTAACACTCCATAAAAAAATAACCCTATGGTGTTCCTTTACCTAGTCTACTCATCCCATTTTCATTTTAAAAACCCATAAAAATGGTACTTCCTACAACATTTTGATTTTTTTGGTCCTATAGTTTTTTCGAACAACCGAGATACACTACCCTCATTCAGGTTCCCCTTAAATTTGAGATAATACTACACAGCCTCTAAAAAAACAATGTTGAAATGAATTCACAAGTGAATAAATTATATAATTCTAGTCATTATAAATGTTAAAAGAATATGATTCCTAATCCATGAACAACATCTAGGGAAAATGATAATACTATTAAATTGATGTTATATACTACGTAACTAAAATCCCCCTTTTAATTATATTCAAGAAATCAAAATACCTATCTCCCCTGATGATCATCAAAATAAATGATCATGTAACTGGACCTAAAATTCTTCTAGGATAACCCAATATATTGGACTTTTCTTATCGGGATATCACACCATTTCTTAGATATACTTTATAGTATGTAGGACACTATCATCACCCAATGATCATGGAGAGTCTTGAAATGATATAATATACTCACTCTTACTCCACCATGTCTTTGGTAGCCTATAAGAATCCATTACCCAATAGAAATGGTGGATCCTATATCTAAAAATCATGTGTTAAATCAGACATAGGATCTATAGTATGTGGGATATCATTATACATCATCTATACAACCTAAAATAAGTTATATCAATAATGATCATCCATAGTTGGTTTCATTAATAACTAGGGTATAAACTCAACCACTAGTAGAGAATGTTCAACCCCACTATCGTAGTTCTCCACTAGAGGATGTAATGGGGGATTGTCCCTAAAATTCAAAAAACATGCCAAAAAATACATTTATATCACATTTTATGATATCAATAATATGATAAAAAGTAATATGAAAAACTCCCCACTATAATATATACACACCCAATAATAAAATGTCTCTAAATGGAGGCACTCTCTATACCGTAGTATACCAAAACTCATGATCCACATAGTCAATATACGTTATTGGAATTACTAGAATATGATATTGTATAACTATAGTGACACTATCAAGTTATATATTTAAACAGTATATATGTTGTTGCTAAAACATTAAGTAACCTAACCCAATATCATTTGAAAATATTATAATCACAAAAAATCACTCAAATATTAGGTGAATTAAATATTCCGGATAGGATGCATGAACACACACCCTCTTTCCACCTCATTCCAAGATAAAAATACCACTAATAATAAATTAAATGTGAATAATATTTAAAAATTCAACACAATAGTAATAGTGAAAACGAAGTTTAGCAGTCCCAAACCAGATTATTTAAGAATACATCATATTTGGGATAGCTAATCCTATAAAAAATATTAGTCCCAATCTATGAATACATCATACATTTTATTTACATTACATAAGTATAATGAAAAATTAAAAGAGACAAGGATCTAATAACACTTTTTAGTTTCATTGACTTGGTCCGCCTCTATTGTGAACGAAAGTGAGCACTATATACCTCAGTAGAGCCTCTCCATACATTTTAGGCATCCAACTGGTTATAAAGGTCTATTAAAAGAATTAGGAGACTATACCCCCCAGATCTATTGACCATAAAAATAGTGGAAGTAGTAAAAATAATAAAATCCAAATGAAACAAGAATAACAACCATTACAGCTAAATTGTAGTATAAAATTACATCTACCAATGATAATGCCTTTTGAATAAATTAATATGTCATATAAGAAAAAAAATAATACGTACAACAGATATGGTGATTATATAAATAATAGTCCAAAATAATCCCAATGTTAGTGGAGATTGAAAAATGGGACTTCACTCCATACCAGATCCTGGCTACCAAGATCCTCTATAGCTATCCAGATCAACTATAATGAATATGGACATTACCCAATTACTAATTGACAACAATTAATAATGCTCGGGTAGTCATAAAATCTGAGTTGGGTCTCAATATAACCCATTATGTCATTTCTAATGGTTTCCCTTAATATATACAATAAAAAGTGGTCATATTAAGGTTCCATTATAAATAAAAATAATCACAATAAAAAAATTACTCTTAGTCCATTTTTTCCACAGTCACACATGATATTTCCCACACTTGCTTCACCTATTGATGGGGTTTTTATGGACATGGTAAATGACCCAACCATGTGTTAGGATGGTAGCGCACTTGGTGCCTAAAAAAACAAATACTCAGGGGTTAGAACGGATACCTCCCCTAGAACTATATAATATCATCCACACAAATGGGATAGAATAGATCTTGATCTTGGTTCCATTATATAATATAAATACCCAGAGTTTGGAATGGATCCCACCTAGAAATAAACTGTTATCATCCACAAATAAGGGTTGGAATGGATACAACCCTTTTTACAATTATTTAACATCAACACATAGGAGTACAAATGAGATCCTCTACTAGATAAATATTTCAAATTCCACACATAAGGGTCATAATAAATTCCCCCCCTCCAGTATTTTTATATAACATCATCACCTAGGGGTCAAAATTGGAATCCACCCAAAAAATATCTCATTTTATAGACACATTGGGGCTAAAAGTCTGCCTCATATGGTAAATTTTTTTAACATCAACACATAGGGTCTAAAAGTCACTCTCCCCTAGCCATTGTAAACCTTATTTGACATCCATCTGAGTACCTCAGGCATCCACCAAACTATAAACACAAAAAAAAAACACTTTTTATTGATTTTCAAACTCTTAGAATGTCATTATGAGTCCTGGTTCCCATAATGAACCTTTCACATAAATGAAAATTCAAATTCCCACTGAATAGTAACACCCTGATAGGGTATGAGGTTATTTAGTGTCGCCACTATATCACTTATTGTCCTTGATAATAATTGGTGGAATTACAACAATTAATATTGACCGACAACAATCACCAATTCATTTTCATTTAATCGTGTTCAAACCCATATCCAAGAATGAGATTCTACAACACACTACTTATTATGAACCAATCCACCAATTTTCACCCATAAAAACATTCATATGGAACTTAATTATACCCCTATATCCTAATACACCACAATTTCACCAAATGAGTCATCTATAAGATTATGGGGCTCCCCACTATAATTCTTTTCTCAATATAATCCATAGTTCTCTTCACCATCAATATATATTTCCACAATAAATTTGCACGGGTCCAAGGATACAATCGATTTAGGTTCCATCTCAACACACCAAAATATATATGAAAACACCAATCAAAATATAGTATAATCTCTGTCATCTAATTCAAAACCAAATATGATGAGTCTACACCACCCATACATAGGGTGGACATATATTGTCCATTCTGTGATAAGTCTGAGACAAACCTTATAATTCCACCATCATACTAAGTACCACATAACCCAATCCATGGTTCCAAATTCCATTTCATTCTGAAGAATATTTATCCAAAAGACACAAACTATAAGGTTTACCACATGATTCACCCCTAAATCATTTCATGAATTGTAGTTCACACCCTAAACCATGTCATGAATCATTATTCACCTCAAATACATAAAAAATTTAGAATTAACCACTTGAATTACTTAATATATAATTGTTTACCATAGATATCTCCCTCAAATCACTTAAACCCCACCATAATATTAATGTCAATGTACCATCTTCACCCAACATCACATAAGAATACTAAATCTAGTATTCAACACTAGACTAAATAATTTAGATTCATAGTTGACCAATATCAAATTTCTTTATCAATTATTCTATGATCAAGCCCACTAAACACATGACCCTACCAATATGTGGTATCACCTCCAAGATGATCTCACCATCCATTAACTCATGAAATGATGAGATATGGTCATCTCACTCTATACCAATCATGAAACCTGAAATATCTATCAAAACACTTTCATAGATCATGATAATTTTATCTTATACATCCACTAAAATTAAAATCATAATGAGGGTCACACACTCAAATTTCGAATGGAGTACCCCCATCATCTATATTGACTTATATTACTCATTGAGTTCCACCTCATCAGGTCCTTTCATCAAACTCATGCCTCTCCTCCTAGTCTAAACTCATTTATAATAGAAACAATTTATCTACTATCAACTCCTTAATCAACCATGCCACTTTATATGATCGATTTTGTATGTCTCCTTTACCATTGTGGGACAATTACCACTATCATTTAACCCCAAGAATCAAATCTCAAAAAAAATTAATTAATTTTATCAGTCCTTGGTTCAAACATGTCTACTATCCAATTAATACCCAAACAATACTACTCATAACCTATATGTACTACCTAGATCTCCTCCAAACTCAAAAGGTTCCGGATCCTATACCACACTATCAGACAACACGAATTAAACTCCCAATATTCATACATATAATAAAACCTAGGATCTCATGACTACACAACTAATCATGATCCATTCACAAGTTAATATCATCTACTCAGAAGAA
This sequence comes from Viscum album, assembly GCA_963277665.1. Classification (NCBI taxonomy): domain Eukaryota; kingdom Viridiplantae; phylum Streptophyta; class Magnoliopsida; order Santalales; family Viscaceae; genus Viscum; species Viscum album. Next base: position 1,669,595,217 of record OY728137.1, read on the forward strand.
CACTAGATTCTCCTCAACAAAATCAAGCATCTCGTTCATGCCATGGTCTACCACATGATCACCCTCCATCCAATTCATTTAAATTTTTCTAGAATCAACCAATGCTCTCAAAATTCACTGAAATGTGCATCATTAATCAATATGGTTAGTCACTCGACTAATTATTCACTCCAAACCCTATGCTCAATACCAAGCATCGACACTCAAGGTGATTCCCTTATTAAAATGATTTCTTAATCATGCCTATGTGATATAAGAAAACACATCATATTGAAAAATCTAAAGTAATGTATCCTTTTTATACCATCAATGTTCAAATCATTTAAGTAATAACGATTCCTATATCCCAAAGATGGTAGTACCTCAAATGTACCAATCTCACAATCTGAAGAAACTACCTAGAATTCCAATATTAAAGTCACTCAAAAACCAAGGTTAACCTCTCAAATGAGTTTCTAACAAATATCTTATTTAAAAAAATCCATAATACTTTGATCATCTATCTTTAGATCCATCTCAAAATACTATCCTCTACCACTAACCCATATCACATTCCTCACATAAATCAAATCTCACATGAAATTCCTCCCTATTCTAATTTTTAACATCTGAAAACAATTATTGTTCCAACTACACACTCTTAGGATCTCATATAAATACCAATCTCTAAAATAATATTAATAATCATTCACCTACTAGGGATGTGATTCACACTAGGAATAGTTATATGATAATACCCACTTGAGAATCTACAACCTCAAGATGATCCTCACTAGGATTCCATATATGGGATCCACTAAATTAAAGATCATGATATTATTTATCAACACATATGGGTATAAAAACCAAACCATACAATGATCCATTTCAATTAAATGGTTGTATTATGTTTAAGTTACGTAAAATTCAACCACCATGTTATATGGGATAACAATATATAGTTTGATACTAAAAATTTAAATAAATGAACATATTTTACATTACCCCCAAGGAGTTCATCATAAGGAATCATATGTCGGTACTGGCCTATGTGGATCACTATAGATATCATACCAGATAGAATGCATAATAATCATCACAGATAATCTCAACATAGATCCACATGACCTATCATTAGAAATAAACACACAATGGTCATGATGTGTATTATTACAACATCATGTTATATGAAAAAACACTATATATTGTTTTATATTCATCAATAAATTATTTGTATCCCTATGAAAACATATAATAGAAATTTAAACCAAGAAAATTACTATGTGTAGGTACTTTTACATAAAATAATATAAATGACTGAATAATGGGAAAGTTGAAATAAAGTTCCATTTTCTGTATCTATGATGTATTTGGTTAAAAAACGCATAAAATTGAAAAAATTAAAGAGTTAGAGAGATTTTTAGGCCTTATCTCACAGTTTAAACCATGTATTACATGTTTTACCCTTTTTGACATAAGATTTATTTACCACGGTTATTATTCATAATGAAATAATATAAGAGACATATTTACCAAATCTGAACATATTGATTCCAAATATGGATTCCATTTTTCATGATACAATTTCTATTAATAATATATATCAATATTAATATAAACGTGTGAACATAATGATTTTCTTGGAAAATTTTATTATTTAGCATAAAATGATCTTATACCAAAATCAATTACAATGTAGACTACAATGGAATTATTTAGATTTTGTTTTATAAAATTTACATTATATTAATTTAATACCAAATATAAAATATAAATATACTTTTAAAGTACATTCCTTTAGGATAATAAATTTCATGGTTTACAAAAATAAGTAGTTTTCACTATTTAGTGAAAAATTAATATTTTTAGAGAAAAATCCAAACAATTCACCCTAAGATTACACTGATGTAATGATTTTATAAAATGAAAATCATTCCATAAAATATTACTAATAAAATTGTATAAATCAATTATAATTTTTACACATAATATTAAATAAATACTATTATTTAAAATATATATAATTTGAAATAAAAAAAAGACATTACGAAAAATTGATTACATATTTATTATGAATTTATAAATAAATTTTAAATACATAAAACCTAATATCAAATTATTCATAATTAATTTATTCCAATTCATACATCCATTTTAATAGATTGGTTATATATTTCATATTTATATAATAAATACTTTTATATTATATCACAGTTTACATAATGATTATTGTTGCATGAGAATAAAGATATCGAGCATGATATTATTTTATACTAAATTTTTTAGTTTTTTGGCCATCCAATTCTAGTGGTCTCTCTATAAAATACACAGTTTTTATTTTTGTTACTTTTTTAGCTTCACCTATGGTCTACTTAGAAATATCCTCAGTATTTTCCTCAAACCATTTGAAAGTGTGAGCTTATATAGTTAATAAGACATTATGATCTAATTTATCAATGTATGTATATATATATATACATTTATTGTACGAAATTATTTTATTGATAACTTACCACACTTATTAAGAATAATTTCATTTACTGGGGTTTCAGATTTCTACATGTGATTGACTTCAAATAGGGAAAAATTTGTCCTTGAAACCTGTTAATTATGCATTATTAGAGGGATGGTGGGAGAAATGATTTTATGATCCACCATATATATTGAATCCCACATTTTTATTACATAACATTTAATTACGTGGTAAAAATAGAGGATCTTTTCAAGTTTATTTTCATGGAAATAAGCTACATAATACAAGGGAACATAAAACCATTATTCTAAAATAACGGTTAATACATCTTATTTGGTTAACTATATGTTATGGTAATTTAATATACAATAATGTGGACATAAATCAATGGAAATTGGTGATCATGAATCCCGGTAAGGGAATAAGAAAGAGAGACATGTAACATGTGATCTTGAGATATATCAATAAGAACATGAGACATAATGATAATGCATGAGCAATAAAATGTCATAATAATAATATAAACATGAATATAAACTTGTAAATGTGGCTAAAATATTTAAATTATACATTCATATGAATAACACAAAGGTTTATTACCAAGGTGTCATATATTGAAATTACCAAGGTTATTCATCAAGGTATCATAAAACATGTTATCTCTAGAGATTAAATTCATTTCCCAATTCATTTGAGTTCTAGTAGGGACAACCTTTAAAATTTAATTATTAATGAGATCTATATAGATCATAATAAGTCATTTCATTAAAAAACATAAAGGATAATGAAAAAGTTTCTTATCAAAATATTTTCATATAAAAGATCGTAATGAATTATTTGCCACATTGTTTTTTACCCCAGAAATGAATTGTTGGTTTCAAATATCTAAATACCAAAAAAAAAATCAGTTTCAAATATTTTTTAATAAACATTTAAAATAGTGTTGGTTTGGGTATTGAAGGAAAAATTTAAAGACAATTTCTTTTGTATGAGATAGAAATTTGATATGTATATTCAGCAATATGACATGTATAAAACATTGTTTTATAGTTGGTAAAATGAGAGGGGAAAGGGGTTTACTAATAAAAAAGAATCTTATTATAATAATGTTATAAAAAATAACTTATTTATTTATTTATAAGACATGCGGTAAAAAGGAAACATGAATGGAAAAGAGAAGAGTATATTTTCCATTACATTGAATAGATGTTTCAAAAAAAGTGATGATGTAATCTTGGGGGATTGAGGGAACCATGGGGGACTCCGTAAATGATTAAAATACCATAAATTCGTGGATTATGAATTGGGAATAAAGGAGATAGGTGAAATGGGACTGTTTTTATAGAAAAAGTGGGGGATTGGTCTAATAATTTACCAATATTGGTAATTGAAATATAGGTGGCGGAAAACAAAATACCATAGGTTTACCCATCATTTTTTCATGGTTTTTTACGTTTGGGAATTTTTTTGTTAATTTAATCCTCTAATAATGAACACCATTATTAATAAAACTTTTGTCAAAGAAAGGTAATGATTCCACACTGTAATGTTTAAAGAACTCAGAATTTTCTTTTCTATACTTTGTAATGTAACTTATATTTTTATAAATTGATTAGAAACTTTTGAAATAATTAATATTAAAGAAATATAATTTATTTCATGGATTTTTTTAATTAATTATTAAATAAATATAACATGAGTATGAAGACATAAGATATTCCAAAAGCCAAAATAAATTATGTTTTTATTATGCATAAAAAAATAATGTGTTCTACAAAATTCCAAAAAATTCACACTAACCTTAATTAGACATGATAATTTAAAAACATATGTTTAAAGACCGATAAATTTCAAGGAAAATTTTTTTCCTTATTTTTCTTTGTAATTTTTACAAGAGCGCAGTTTCTGACGGCACCTGATTCTGAGGCCCGGTGTGCCCGAAATCATTTTCCGAAGTTTGGCTCGGGTATGTTCAGTGAACGGACGAGCGGGTTTTTCTAACTTTTGAGCCGATTCCCGGAATCGAATTCTGAGGGCACCGATTAAATCGCAGCGCCGGTATTCGCTTAGAAATTCCCCTTCCGGAGTTGCGTTTGCTCGGGTGTGGTTTTTAATTTTCGGGCTTAAAGTTAAAAATAAAATAATTTTGCGACAACTTTATTTTATTTCACTTAAGCCAATTGGGAGCCACTTGAAGCCACTTAAAGGCGGCTTGAACTGATTTGAACTGGATAGGATGCTATCCAGAAATATCCTACCCCCTTGGTAGGATATTTGTGAGGTGGGGCCCGCATGAGCCACGCCGTTTCTTTCCGCTAAGAAACGCACCCGTGAAAACCCGTCTTAATGAAAGTCAACTGACGCGTTTTCTAAATTCTTAACAGACCATTTAATTGGGCGGTTTATTTCGTGATTTAAATGGGATGTTTCTTTCGTGAATTAAATGGGCTGTTTCTTTCGTGAATTAGATGGCATGTTTCTTTCGTTGAATTAATTCAACGAATTAATTCAATCATTTCGTAACCTATTTTCGTGTGTTGGCATATTAATAAAATAAGACCAACCCAAAATCTTTTGAGAGATTTGAGAGGATCCTTGTTTCTTCTTCTCCCTCGCGAAGAACGCAAAGAACGCGAAAAACGCGAAGAACGCCGAACCCGGAAATCGACGACGCGACGCCTTGATCTGCATCGCCGACAACGTTCTTCTGTGACGTCTCTTCCTCTGCGACGGATCTTCAATCGGCTTCTTGAGGTAAGAGTCTCGGACCGTCCTTAATCTCCTTCGTGGTTATTAACCAAAAACACAGATTTAATTAATTAAATTAAATCTGATGTTTCATGGTGCGTTGAGTTCGCCGACTCAACACCGGATTCCGCGACGATGCGACGCCTCCCCGCGACGACACGACGATCCCTCTCTTCCGCGACGATCTTTTCCGCGAAGAACGCCCGCGCGCGACGATCGACGAGGTAGGGATTTTATAATTTTGGAATACCCCTCTTTGTTTATTTCCCGTCTTTGTTTCTTTAATGAAATTAAAGAACCGTTTTTGTGAAAAAATTTTAATCTTATTAAAAATTGTTGTTTCCTGTGTGGAATAAATTTCTCCCGGTGGTTTATCTATAACGCGGAGGGTGCGGGCCAAACGAACACGGCCAGACGACCCTCCGCCGTTCTTCGTTTTGTGCGGATTTGACGGACGACGACGGAACGTGCCGCAGTGGATGTTTGACGAACCCGCAGTAAAGAACGAATCCCGAGAGGAGCAACGGTGCAGACGGGAAGGAAAACGGGCCACCGGAGCGACACCGGCGGCCCACGGAAACTGGCGGCGGCGCCGGCGGGCGGAGGCGGCGGCGCCCCGGCGCGCCGCCAGACGAGGCCGCGGTGGCGGCGGCCAACGGAGCCGCGGCCGCGCGAGTCCGGTTCGCCCAGGTGGGACGCGGCAGAGCCGGGTCCGCTGTTCACCAGCGCGGCCCGCACACGGGCCGCGGTTTTCCTCAGGCTGCGGGTCAACGCCCACGGCGCCTGCCGCTCGGCCAAGCCGAGCCAGCCGAGCTGGACCGGCCCCGGTCGGGTCGACCTGGGTCGGCCCGGGCCCGTACCCCCCCTTCTTCGGACGTCTTTGTTCAAATGGCCGTATCTTGAGCTACGGGCCTCCAAACGACTCGCCGTCAGCGGAAACGCGATCCTTGGATCGAGACGGTGGTTTCGGTATATCACACTCAAGGTTTAGAAATACTTTGAGTTCGGCCAGGTTGGTTCGTACACGAGACCAACCGGGCCCTCGGAGCGGAAACACTCATATCTTGAGCTACGGACGTCTGATTGACGTGCCGTCAGCTTTGTTGAATTCCTCTAAGTGAGAAGGATCTTTTGTCATAATCCGCCCGAGGTTCGGACGCAGGTGGAGTGCGGTCGGGTTGGTTTTGCCTTAAAAACCAACCGGGCCCCTGGGACGAAAATGCCAATATCTCTCAGACCGGGCGTCTGATTGACGCGCCGTCTGCGACGTTGAGTTCCTGTTGACGATACGAAACTTTTGGATACATAAACTTCGGACTTTGTGTCAGTTGATGTATCAGCCTCTCGGCTCGTGGAGCAGACCTTCCCGAACGAGCTTGCAGTGTGTGGGAACCCTAGGCTGGCTGCGACTGCTACTTCTGCAGAGACTACTGTGCAGAGATCCTCCGTGGACTCCGACGACGACCGTGCAGAGATCCTCAGTGGACTGCGGCGACGACTATGCAGAGATCCTCTGCGGACTGCGACAACTACTGCACTCAGCGATCCTACGTGGATCAGGGCTTCAGGTCCTGCGTGGGCCCGATCATGTGTGGGTCTGATCCTGTGTGGGTCACTGCAGAGATTAGTTGCCTATCGATCCTTCGTGGGTCCGACGACTTATATGGATCAGGGATCATCTTTATCGTCATCCGAAGAAGTATACCTGTGTGATCTGAATCTTCTTTTTTACTCGATAGAGGTGGTGCGCTTGGTTGTAGCGGCAGACCCGCGATATTGGAGACGAGCGTACGGAGTACGGAGACCGTGTAGCCGGCTGAGACCTGAAGACTGTTCGACCGACTCGACTTGGAGTGAGTCGACTAGCCCAGTGGACGGAGCGCCCGGTATTTGGCAGCAGACCCACATCGGACGGAGCGCCTGGTAGTTGGCAGCAGACCCGCGGTACTCTACTGGAGGAGTACCTCTGTAGGATATTTGGGTGAGCGCCTGGTATTCGGCAGCAGACCCTCAGCGGACGGAGCGCCTGGTAGTTGGCAGCAGACCCGCGGTACTCGACAGGAGGAGTACCTCAGCAGTCTTAGGTTAGTGAGAAGTACCTCGGAGTCGTGACAGGACCACTGTACACTTCAGATATGGGGCTCTTCAGCAGTTACGTTTTTGATAATGAAAATCCTAGTTTGAGCTGAGTCAATGATCCTTGTGTTTCCTTTTGATTGAGATGGGTTATCTGATAATTTCGATATATGTATGGGCATATACCTATGAGAGTTATCTGTTGAGTTTTCCTGTGTGGATTACGTTTTCCTCTCCTTTGTGGATTGTGTTGAGCTATCCTGTGCGGATTTACTGTTTACTCTCCTTTGTGGATTGTGTTGTTCTATCCTGCGTGGGTATGCGTTTTGCTTTCCTGTGTGGACTGGGTTGTGCTAGGGCTCGGACGTTGGAGCCGATCGGGGAATTGATGACTTAGGTATATGTATGGGCATATACCTAAGCCGTGTCAGATGTTACTTCGTGATTGTATCTCTCCTTCGTGGCTCATCCTTTGTGGATTTCGGGAGACCTTCGGGGGTCTCGGGGTCCCTACTGAGTAGCTTATACTCACCCCTGCACGGGCTATGCCCGCACTTCATGGTGTTGGTTGCAGACGACGGACAACGCTGATCGTGGAGGAGGCGTGCGGAGCAGGACAATACCTAGAGGTGGACCACTGGGCGGGACGTACTCAGAGCGGTTAGGTGGACCCGAGGAGCAGTGGAGGCTATCTGTAACCACCCCTCAGGTGGGACTTCCATAGGACGGCTCGACGCTGAAGTTTTTCCTTTCAGTTGCTGTTTTTCCTTTCAGTTGTACTTTACAGTTGGGCTTGTATTTCCGGCCCCTTTTACTTTCAGCACAGCTTGTACAGTTTTTACTTAGTGTTTACTTTTCCGTTTGCTTACTCTGTGGTGCTTGTTTACTTTTCAAAGGCAATGCCTTCCCTTTTGTTGGGATTTACGCCTTGTTGCTAGTCACCAGCCCCTGGCCTATGGAAGGCGGGCTTGGGGTAGTCACGGCACGGGCCCCGAGGACGGGTCGTGACAAATTGGTATCAGAGGTGGTCGGTTCTACCGCAGACTCTGATCTTTCTTCTATGTGAAGCAATAGTGTTTAGGGTATTGAGTGTGGTTATCAGTCCAGGGAGTCCATTGTTGGTGCGGCGGCCGACGTATCCATACACCAGGACCCTGACTTCTGATTTCGGACTTAATGCACGAAAACATTGATTGCATGTGTGTTTCAAGTTTTCTCTGTGATTACTTGTGTCAGCTCACCAGGTATACTGTTCATACCGTGGCATACTTGTTTCCTTTTCAGGATGGCACGACGACAACAGCCAGCTTGGTTTCCTAGAGTAGGGTGCGATGACAGCCCGCCGAGCGACGAGGCCTCGGTACAGGGCCCGTTGACAGCAGAGGCACCGGCGGTACCTTTACCCGCCGAGCCCCCGATGCTTCCAGCACTGGCAGCTGACGACGCACGACGCCTCGGAGCTCTGCACGAGTTCTAGCGCCAGCGACCACCCAGGTTCCGTGGGGAGTCGGACCCCCAGGCAGCCGAGGACTGGCTGGAGGCGGTCGTCCGAGTTTTCAGGCTAGTGAGGACACCAGCAGACCTCATGGTGATCCTCGCGGCGAGCCTACTGCACGCAGCAGCCGGACGCTGGAGGAGCATGATGGTCCAGGTACACGATGAGGCCACCCTCATCTGGATGGACTTCGAGAGCCTCTTCCGCTCAGAGTTCATCCCAGCCACCCTCCGTGCGGTGCGCATCCAGGAGCTTCTTCAACTGCGGCAGGGCAGCTTGACAGTCGCTCAGTACGCGGCGAGTTTCACCGACCTATCTCGCTACTCGACAGACATGGTACGGGACCCCTTCTTTCGGGCCCGGACCTTCGAGCAGGGATTGAGACATGAGATCAGGGCATCGCTGATCTCTCTCAGTATCCCGACCCAGGCAGGAGTGCTAGAGCGAGCCCTTCTGATCGAGAGCTTCCTGGCTGAGTCCACAGCGAGACCTGCTGCAGGGCGGCAGATAGCGGAGTCATCGGCAGCAGGTTGCCGACGGATGACTCAGGGTTCCAGGCAGACCAAACCTACCGGTGGCCGACTGCACGACTCAGGCTCAGTTGTATGGGGGAGCCGGGGTGGAGTCAGATCCAGGCGTGCCGAGAGTGGGCAGTGTTACTCCTGTGGCGAGATTGGTCACATGGCTCATGACTGTCCAACCCGCCATGCTGATGATCAGCAGTTAAGTGAAGAACCTCCCAGGCAGAGGCAGAGGTTCGACCATGGCGGTCCGCAGGGAGGAGGCGGACGAGGCAGAGGAGCTGGCCGCGCAGTAGGAGGTGGGCGACGCTTTGAGGCTCTGCCACCACCACCACCAGGAGGTCCGCCCCGACCACAGGGAGTAGGTGAACATGCGAGAGCTCAGCTTCAGGCAGCCAAGGCCTTCGATCATGGAGCTCTGGGAGCAGATGGACAGGAGCAGAACTAGTGGATATGTCCTTTGTACTTCTGGTTCCTTGTTTCTTTTGTGTAGCATCTTGTATTATGAGCTGCAAAAATAAAAGATGCATACCTTTGTGATATTTTCGTTCATGTCCTCTTTCGTGATGTTACTAAGAGGTTCCAGTTTTGGCTGTTGACTTGACCCTCACTTGTGAGACATCTACTGGAGGAGACCCAGTTACCACACACTGATGCCGATAGTGTGACTCAACCCTTGAGGCGAGAGTAACGGTTGGATCTCTTAGTAGTAGCGTCGAGGCCTTACGACGTCATCCTTGGTATGGATTAGTATAATACATGTTAGGATTGACTGTTTTAGGAAAATAATGTGGTTCATCCAGGGGATGAGACCCGGTTTCTCTTATCGGCAAAGAAGAAATCTTGCAGCTCTTGTGGGACCAGAGATTGTCCGGGCCACGTCAGAGAAGGTCCAGGCCATCCAGGAGCGGATGAGGACAGCACAGAGCCGGCAGAAGTCATATGCTGACAGGAGGCGGAGGCCACTAGAGTTCGAGGATGGTGACCACGTCTTCTTGCGTGTCACACCTCGACATGGTTTGCGGAGATTTGGCAGATGCGGCAAGTTGTCTCCACGCTTCATCGGGCCTTTCCAGGTCCTCAGTAGGATTGGCGAGGTGGCTTATCGCCTGGCTCTGCCACCTCAGTTGCACCGGGTGCACGACTTCTTCCACGTATCCCAGCTGAGGAGATACGTGCACGACCCGACACACATCTTTGACTATGGGGAGCTAGACGTGGATGATGGGGAGACTTTTACGGAGGTCCTAGTGGAGATAGAAGATCGATAGGAGCGGGTCCTACGTGGGTGATCGATCCCTCTTGTGCGCATCAGATGGCAGCACGGAAACCTCCAGGAGAGCACTTGGGAGCGGGAGGTTCAGATGCATGCTCAGTACCCACATTTGTTTCCCTAGTTTATGATGTATCTTTACGGGGACGTAAAGTCCTGAGGTGGGAGTAATGTAAAGACCCGTAAATTTAAAGGAAATTTTTTTTCCTTATTTTTCTTTGGAATTTTACAAGAGCGCAGTTTCTGACGGCACCTGATTCCGAGGCCCGGTGTGCCCGGAATCATTTTCCGAAGTTTGGCTCGGGTACATTCAGTGAACGGATGAGCGGGTTTTTCTAATTTTTAAGCCGATGCCTGGAATCGAATTCTGAGGGCACCGATGAAATCGCAGCGCCGGTATTCGCTTATAAACGCCTCTTCCGGAGTTGCGTTTGCTCGGGTGTGGTTTTTAATTTTCGGGCTTAAAGTTAAGAAATAATATAATTTTGCGACAACTTTATTTTCTTTCACTTAAGCCACTTGGAAGCCACTTGAAGCCACTTAAAGGTGGATTGAACTGATTTGAACTGGATAGGATGCTATCTAGAAATATCCTACCCCCTTGGTAGGATATTTGTGAGGTGGGGCCTGCACAAGCCCCACAGTTTCTTTCCGCTAAGAAACGCACCCGTGAAAACCCGTCGTAATGAAAGTCAACTGACGCGTTTTCTAAATTCTTAACAGACCATTTAATTGGGCGGTTTATTTCGTGAATTAAATGGGCTGTTTCTTTCGTGAATTAAATGGGCTGTTTCTTTCGTGAATTAGATGGCATGTTTCTTTCGTTGAATTAATTCAACGAATTAATTCAATCGTTTCTTAACCTATTTTCGTGTGTTGGCATATTAATAAAATAAGACCAACCCAAAATCTTTTGAGAGATTTGAGAGGATCCTTGTTTCTTCTTCTCCCTCACGAAGAACGCGAAGAACGCGAAGAACGCCGAACCCGGAAATCGACGACGCGACGCCTTGATCCGCATCGCCGACAACGTTCTTCTGTGACGTCTCTTCCTCCGCGACGGATCTTCGATCGGCTTCTTGAGGTAAGTGTCTCGGACCTTCCTTAATCTCCTTCGTGGTTATTAACCAAAAACACAGATTTAATTAATTAAATTAAATCTGCTATTTCATGGTGCGTTGAGTTCGACGACTCAACACCAGATTCCGCGACGACGCGACGCCTCCCCGCGACGACGCGACGATCCTTCTCTTCCGCGACGATCTTTTCCGCGAAGAACGCCTGCGCGCGACAATCGACGAGGTAGGGATTTTATAATTTTAGAATACCCCTCTTTGTTTATTTCCCGTCTTTCTTTCTTTAAAGAAATTAAAGAACCGTTTTTGTGAACAATTTTTAATCTTATTGAAAATTTTTGTTTCCGGTGTGGAATAAATTTCTCCCGGTGGTTTATCTCTAACGCGGAGGGTGCGGGCCAAACGAACACGGCCCGACGACCCTCCCCCGTTCTTCGTTTTGTGCGGATTTGATGGACGACGACAGAACGTGCCGCATCGGATGTTTGACGATCCTGCAGTAAAGAACGGATCCCGGGAGGAGCAACGGTGCAGACGGGAAGGAAAACGGGCCACCGGAGCGACGCTGGCGGCCCGCGGAAACTGCCGGCGGTGCCCCGGCGCGCCGCCGGACGAGGCCGCTACGACTGAAGCCGCGGCGGCGGCGGCCAACGGACCCACGGCCGCGCGGGTCCGGTTCGCCCAGGCGGGACGCGGCAGGGCCACGTCCGCGGTTCACCAGCACGGCCCACATGCGGGCCGCGATTTTCCTCAGGCCGCGGGTCAACGCCCGCGGCGCCTGCCGCTCGGCGAAGCCGAGCCGGCCGAGCCGGACCGGCCCCGGCCGGGCCGGGCCGTGCCAACCGGGTCGGACCCGGGTCGGACCCGGGTCTGGTCGACCCGGGTCGGGTCGGCCCGGGCCCGTATCCCCCCTTCTTCAGACGTCTTCGTTAAAATGGCCGTATCTTGAGCTACGGGCCCCCAAACGACTCGCCGTCAGCGGCAACGCGATCCTTGGATCGAGGCAGTCATTTCGATATATCGCACTAATGGTTTCGGAATAATTTGAGTTCGGCCAGGTTGGTTCGTACACGAGACCAATCGGGCCCTCGGCGCGGAAACATTCATATCTTGAGCTACGGACGTCCGATTGACATGCCGTCAGCTTTCATGAATTCCTCTAAGTGAGACGGATCTTTTGGCATTCTCCGCCAGAGGTTCGGACGCAGGTGGACTGCGATCGGGGTGGTTTTTCCTTAAAACCCAACCGGGCCCCTGGGACGAAAATGCCAATATCTCTCAGACTGGGCGTCCGATTGACGCGCCGTCTGCGACGTTGAGTTCCTGTTGACGATACAGAACTTTTGGATACATCAACATCGGACTTTGTGTCATTTGATTTATCAGCCTCTCGACTCGTGGAGCGGACCCTCCCGAACGAGCTTGCTGTGTGCGGGAACCCTAGGCTGGCTGCGACTGCTACTTCTGCAGCGACGACTGTGCAGAGATCCTCCGTGGACTCCGACGACGACTGTGCAGAGATCCTCAGGGGACTGCGGCGACGACTGTGCAGAGATCCTCAGCGGACTGCGACGACTACTGCACTAAGCGATCCTACGTGGATCAGGGCTTCAGGTCCTGCGTGGGCCCGATCCTGTGTGGGTCCGATCCTGTGTGGGTCACTGGAGAGATTAGTTACCTATCGATCCTTCGTGGGTCCGACAACTTATATGGATCAGGGATCATCTTTATCGTCATCCGAAGAAGTATACATGTGTGAGCTGAATCATCTGATTTACTCGACAGAGGTGGTGCGCTTGGTTGTAGCGGAAGACCCGCGATACTGGAGACGAGCGTACGGAGTACGGAGACCGTGTAGCCGGCTGAGACCTGATGACTGCTCGACCGACTCGACTTGGAGTGAGTCGACTAGCCCAGTGGACGGAGCGCCCGGTATTTGGCAGCAGACCCACGGCGGACGGAGCGCCTGGTAGTTGGCAGCAGACCCGCGGTACTCTACTGGAGGAGTACCTCTGTAGGCTATTTGGGTGAGCGCCCGGTATTTGGCAGCATACCCTCAGCGGACGGAGCGCCCGGTAGTTGGCAGCAGACACGCGGTACTCGACAGGAAGAGTACCTCACTAGTCTTAGGTTAGTGAGAAGTACCTCGGAGTCGTGACAGGACCACTGTACACTTCAGAGATGGGGCTCTTCAGCAGTTACGTTTTTGATAATGAAAATCCTGGTTTGAGCTGAGTCAATGATCCGTGTGTTTCCTCTTGATTGAGATGGGTTATCTGATAATTTCGATATATGTATGGGCATATACCTATGAGAGTTATCTGTTGAGTTTTCCTGTGTGGATTACGTTTTCCTCTCCTTTGTGGATTGTGTTGAGCTATCCTGTGCGGATTTACTGTTTACTCTCCTTTGTGGATTGTGTTGTTCTATCCTGCGTGGGTATGCCTTTTGCTTTCCTGTGTGGACTGGGTTGTTCTAGGGCTCGGACGTTGGATCCGATCAGGGAATTGATGACATAGGTATATGTATGGGCATATACCTAAGCCGTGTCAGATGTTACTTCGTGATTGTATCTCTCCTTCGTGGCTCATCCTTTGTGGATTTCGGGAGACCTTCGGGGGTCTCGGGGTCCCTACTGAGTAGCTTATACTCACCCCTGCACGGGCTATGCCCGCACTTCGTGGTGTTGGTTGCAGACGACGGACAGCGCTGATCGTGGAGGAGGCGTGCGGAGAAGGACAGTACCTGGAGGTGGACCACTGGGCGGGACGTACTCGGAGCGTTTAGGTGGACCCGAGGAGCAGTGGAGGCTATCTGTAACCACCTTTCAGGTGGGACTTCCAGAGGACGGCTCGACGTTGCAGTTTTTCCTTTCAGTTGCTGTTTTTCCTTTCAGTTGTACTTTACAGTTGGGCTTGTATTTCCGGCCCCTTTTACTTTCATCACAGCTTGTACAGTTTTTACTTAGTGTTTACTTTTCCGTTTGCTTACTCTGTGGTGCTTGTTTACTTTTCAAAGGCAATGCCTTCCCTTTTTGTTGGGATTTACGCCTTAGTGCTAGTCGCCAGCCCCTGGCCAATGGAAGGCGGGCTTGGGGTAGTCACGACACGGGCCCCGAGGACGGGTCGTGACAATATGTTTTTATTAAAAAATTTCATTAAATATTATATTTTTATGTTTTAAATATAGGAATATTTATTTATTAAAAACAACAGTTTTATGTCATATTCAAATTTCTAAAAATTAATGATATTTCCATGTCCATTATAAAATTTTAGGACATTTTTTATTTAAATTAATATTTTTTAAAGACTATTTCTTAAAATAAATCTATTCATAATACCTTGGTTTATTATAAAAAATATTTTTTATGAAAAAATACAATTCTGTTTTATTTGTGTCTAAAAAAATTATCAAATTCATTTCAATGACACATATATTTTATTTATGAAAAAAATATTATTTATAATAATTGATGGAATAAAAATTTTATATATAAAAATTAATTTATATTTTATGTAACTATGGTTTGGACACATAACCCCTTTTTACACCCACATGGGCCCTGAGGGTATGTTCTGTGATGGTGGTTGTTTCATGGGGTGCTTCGGCTAACATCGACTAGGTAGTAATATCGTGTAAATTGAAATTATCTTATATATTATTTCATTCAATACTCCCTTGTTGAATATCAATATTGACTTGGTATTGGGAAAACCCCAAAAAAAACATCGCTCTCTCATGTTTGGATAAAGGGCCTTCAAACAATGTGACTCTATTTGTTTAGGCCATCGATTCTACATTCTGTATTAATTATCCATCATCATTACTATGTATAAACAACAATTGTAACAGTAAAATTATCAATAAGGGTAGTTTTACCAATTTTCATATTTAGTAATGGTTACATAGGGGTCAAATACCAACAATTACATATCTCGTTATTCTATATAAAAACTACATTATTATTTTACTCAAAATGAAATACAATTTTTATTAAGGATATATTTAAATCTCCATAAGATGTTTTTTGGTTTAATAATATTTTTGATTCGTTTTTATAAAAACATTATGGTGGTTATTCTTATGTTAGATTGGTGTTGTCTATAGTTTCCCATGGTATCCATTATATTTTATATATTTCTTCCAGTTGTAATGTTTATAATTTTACTTGGTTTCAATGTTGAATAATGTAATGTTCATTGCTAAAGAGATGTATTTCTTTTGTTTACATTTACTTTGTACATGTATTATTTTCTATAATCAGGAAAAAAAATATTTATTTTTAAAAGAATATCATTTAAAAAATCTTGATAGTTACATTTCATCCACCTTATGAAATTGTGTCCCCAAAATTTCAAATCATTTCTTCAGTTCCAAAAAGGTGATGGTAATTTTGTCTCATGGTCTTCTCTACATACCGTTTTTCTTCGTCATATGTATCGTTCATGAACAACACTTTGACGAGGTGGGTTGTTTTTTTTTACAATGATTATTATCTCTATAGTCTAATATCTCCACCGGATGGTCCTCATAAGAGTGTCCATGTTCCAATTTTTCCACATCCAAATTTATTACATGTGAGTGATTAGGTATGAAATTATTCAATAGAGGTAAATGTAATACATCATGAACATGAGATATATTCATTGGTTGTTTTAGATGTTATGACACTACTCCTATGTGAACATGTATTCCATTGGGGATAATGTAAATAGGGTTGATATTTTATTTCTTTCCGAACCTGGATTAATATTTTTCATGGTGATATTCAAAGTAAAATTAAATCCCCAATATAAAACTCCATGTCCATTCGATAGATTTCAACTTATCTTTTTAGACAACATTGACCACCTTTTATATTTTGTTGGATGTCGTGATCCTTTTTATAGATTCTCTTTCACAAGATCAGGATCATGCAATTTTATCTCACCAATGTCATCTTATTAAGTAGGATTTTAACAGCACTTTCCATATAGAGCTTTATATGGTTCCATTTGAACACTCGAGTGGAAGATATTTTTTATGAGAACATAACTAATGGAAGGTGTTTATCTGATCTGACTTTAAATACCATTGAGAATGTTATCACAATGTCCTCAAGTTTCTGAATATTCTTTTCACATTGTATATTAGTTTAGTGTGATATGCCACATTGGAATTCAATTCAGTGTTTTGGGATTTTTTGATACATTTAAAGTATTTATATTTGAAACTTGGATGACGATCGTAAATGATAGAATGTGGAAACCCATGTAGCTTCACCACTTCTTTTATGTATATCTCATAATGCAGGTGAAAAGAGAAATCATCCCAAATAACGATGAAATGGGAAGTCTTGGTGAGTCGATCTACTATAAACCATATCACATTGCTTCCTTTGGATATTCTTGGAACCCTGGAGAAAATTTCCATAGTAATTTTTTGCCACATACACCTTGGTCTAGGTAGTGGAGGAAATACAACTTTAGGAAGTTGTCACTATACATTCACTTTCTAGCATACCAATTACCTTACAGTGTTGTCAAAAATATATCTTTTAAAATTATCCCACCAATAATTAACATGATGGTCCATATACATTTTATTCCATCAAGGATGTATAGATAATGTAGAGATATTATATTAATCCATTATATCCTTAATTATCTATGGGATTGATGGAAAACAAAGCCTTGTATGAAATTTTAATTCACATTCTTCATCAATATTTAAATTAGAAAACGTCACATTCTTCACATCCTCTATCATCATTTGTAATAAAAGATATTTTATTTGATCCCTCATACACATATTTAGTAAGGATGGTTGATAAATAATTTGGGATAGGGTTTATGATGAACCTCTACTTATGATTCCCATGGCCAATATTACTAGGCCCTTGAACAAAAGATCTCTTTGAATCCTCATCATTTTCAGCACAACATAGTCTTTCCTACATAATGGATCTGCAAATTCTTTTACTCTTACAAGGTTATAATGAATTTGAATAGTCATAATCTTTACGATTTTCCAACTATATGCTTTATCTCATGTTCAATCCATATTCATGAATATATACATCAATATTTGGTGGTATGTGTATATATCACATTTTCTCCTATAAAGATAGTGACTCCATAATTTTAGAAACCAAATTACAGTATCTTACTCAGGGTCTTCAATAGGGTGACTATTTTCAGGACACTCTAAATATAGAGATGAATAAACAATGACATTGTCATTTTTCATCAGGACACACCCAAGAACATTCAGATATATATCGATATAAATAATGAATCATTTTATAATAGATGGTAGAGTTAACACAATTGCAATAACAAATATTTTCTGTAATTCTTGGAAACATTCCTCACATTCCTTTATCAATATGACCTTATCCCATTTTAGATTGAACATGGTAATCATATTAGAATGTTCTGAAATGTTTTTCATAAACCCATATAACATCCCTCTATACCAAGAAACCCAGAAAATTCAATTACTATTGTAGGATGAGGCCACTTCCCTATAGACTTTTCCTTCATAGGGTCAGCTGAAATTTTTTCCATGGTCACAATGGGCCCCAAGAATGCATCTTGTTTTAAAAAAATTTACGTTTTCTAAATTTTCCAAAATGATTCCTGTTCCATATAGTTCATAAATAACCCTTAGATAATCCTCAAGCTTCTCTTGTCTTTTTTTAATATATCATAAAATCATCAATAAAAACTACCACAAATTTATCTTTGTAATCCTTAAAAACTCTATTCATAAAATCCATAAATATAGTAGGATCTATTGTTAAGTTCAAGGGCATAACAACAAATTCATAATTCCAAAATCATGTTTGGAAGGAAGCCTTTTAAATATCTTCATTATTAACCCTCAATTGATGATACCCATATCGAAGGTCAATCGTGGACAATAATTGAGCCCCATAAATTTTTTTAAATAAATCTTTAATCATTGGGAGAGGATACATGTTCATCACTATGACCCCATTAAGTTATCTATAATAAATTCATCACCGTATTGATCCACAATTCATCTTGACCAAGAGAATATTTGATCTCCATGTAGAAAAACTTGGTCGGATAAATTCCTTCTCCATATGACAATTATGTTGATTATTTAATTACTATAACTATAAATTCATTATTCTACATGGGGTATTTGATTTCATATTGGATCTCGGAATGAGTTGGATATAGAACTCTCCCTCCTTTTTGGAGGAGATCTATATAACTCGTTAGGAAGTATTCCTTGTAATTCCTAAATGATCGGGAAATTCTCTATTTTAATAATTTCATTTCCTTATCCCCCTTCAAAGATCATATCTATAAATATGGATATGGGAGGGGCTTATAAAAAAATATCACACTGGGATATATCTCCATTAAAAATGAGTGTAGGTTATCCATTCAGGACTAATAAAATTTACTTGCTTTCACAGTTGATGTTACTATTACAAATTGACAGCTAGTACATCCCATGTATATTATATAATTCCACAAAAGGAATGTCTATAAGATTTTGAATGAGATTGTACTTACTATGGATAATAATATATTTTCTATACACTATTGATGATAGTAAAATTCTCCTAGGATTCTTTATTGAAATATAAACACCTATTATTCTAGGTATTGATTCTATATTTTATGAAAACATTTATAAAATAAAGGAATGTGTATAACAAAAATCAAACAAAGTACTTTCTATATTTGAGTGCAGAATGAGTGTACCTACCACCACATCAATTAGAGTCTCCACTTCATATGGCGTGATAGAAAATTCTTGAACTTGCTTTTTTGGACAATAATGAGATTTATGGAGGTTCCTCACCATTATATATTGATCAGGACAATGATTAGAAAATTATCATGTTTTCCATAGGTTTTTCATTGAACTTCTTCTTTGGCATGCATCATGTTCAATTTTTTTTGTTGAGAAGATAAGGTTTTACCTCACTATGATTGTTTTGATCTATATCGTTTTTTCTTAAACACATTTAGAAATTTATAGTTCCATTAATAATTACCCAAATGCTTCATCCCACATTTGTTTAATGTTGGAATTTTCACTTTATTTCCACATATTCTATTATGAAAGTTACTCCCTGGGTTTAAATCCATTGATCTCTTCTTTTAATTTGATCAATGTGAGCCGAACACCAATTCAAACTCTGAATCATCCTTTGTATCACTATGTATCATCTCATCATGGCATTCATGGACAATATTTTCAATATTCCTCCACATATTGGGTCTATGTCCACAAATGAATCAATCAACCACTGCATTAGGATCCATAATGAATCAAGAGGTTTGTTGAGAAAGTATTGAAAATTTCATCTCATATACTTCCAATGATTTATTTTCCTTCTTCATTGGTTCTATGAATTCCATATCCCTATTTGTTCCCATCAAATTGGGGAAATATTTATTGAAAAATATTCCCTTGAACTCTTTCAACTCTATATCATTGATCTCACTTGTTGAATTAATTTTTTCAATCAATGTCCACCACTGATTAGGTTTTCCTTCAAAGTGGACTACTTCCATGGTTAATTACTCGTTCTCTAAACAATGGATTTAGAAAATATATTTTTTTATAGAGGTTATCCTCTATTCATAAAGCAATTGGTCGATTGTCTCGTTGAAAAAAGGTGGTCGTTAATGCATAAATGACACAACATAATTATTATACCCTCGATGTTAATCCTATATATCACCTTGATTCAAGTTATTGTTCATAAATAGAGTTTTTTGATTCATCGTCCTCATGAAGGTTTCTATTAAAAATTCCATCAGAACACCTTTAGTGCATAATCTATTACACTCATAATTTACACGGTTCCTCCCATTTCCTTTAGTTTTTTCTAAAATAAAAAAAAATATAGTGAGAAACATGTTACATTTACGAATTGTATAATTATAAATTTATTTTACGACATAAAATATCATGCTAAAAAATATTATTAATATACTCTAAAAACAATTACATTATCTATATATCCTGTATAATTGTTCATAAAAATATTGTGGTTAACTAAACATATCCCCTGGGAGTGTCAAACTATTTTTTCATCAAGGACCATTTTTAGAACCAGTTACCATTCGATTATAGATAAAAGTAGTTTTTCATGGTGTTTACTCTAGGTATCTCTTTTCCAGAGAAACATCCACATTTTCAAATCTAGACAAGGATTTCTTCACTCGGAAACAACATACATAATACTTCACCAAAATACCAATATTTTTCCATTATATAGGCATTTACCATGGTTTATTCCTAATGTTTCCAAATAATAGCTTCTAGAAATATCAATAACTTTCTTTGATGCAATCTTTGGACCACCTCATTTTTATTACATAAAATTTGATTTCATTGTACAAAACAAATGATCATTTCAAGTTTAGTTTTTGGGAAATAATGTACCTAATACATGAAGGCATAAACATTCTTCTAAAACCACTTGAGTGAAATATTCATGGGTTTACTCAAGGTTACATTTCCTACATATAATATCCTAGATACATAAATAAAAGGAATGGGGTTTCATGAATCCATGTAAAGGTAATAAGTAATAGAAACATATAACATGTGATATTGAGACATATCAATAAGTACATGATGCGTAACGATAAGACATGAAAAAGTGGCATATCATAATTATAATAAGAACATGAATAATAACATGGAATTGTGGCTAAAACATTGAAATGAGACATTCATAATCATATCACCAAGGTGTCACAAATAAAAATTACCAACGTTATTTACCAAGGTATCGCAAAACATGTCATATCTAGAGATAAAATTACTCACCCAAATAATTTGATCACTATCTAGGTAAAATATTAATATTTCAAAATTAATGTAATCCACATAGATCATAATAATTGATTTCTTAAATAACCCACAGATGATAAATAATTGGGTTATAATAAAAATCTTGGCTTACAAAAATGCATAATGAACGATCGTTATGTCATTTTCTTCCTAGAAACTGAAATTCGGGGTTCGTATATATAAATACCTGAATAAATAAGTTATATAAAACCTATTTAAATAACCATGGAAATGAAAAGTTGTTTGGGTATTCAAATAATAAATTAAAACATAATTTATTATTTAAAATACAGAATTTTGAGATGTAAATTCGGTAGAATGATGGGTATAAAACATGGTTTTATAAAATTTCAAAATGAGAGGGATAAATGGTCTCCAATGCATAAAAGACTCTTCTGTTATCAGTGGGAATAATTAATAGTTAAAAAAATATCATTATTTTGTATTTATATGAAAAACCACCAAATGGAATAGGAATAGAAAAGAGAATTGTTGATTTTAGCTTACAATGAAGGGTTGTTCCTTAAATTAGTGATTGGAATCATGGGGGATTTAAGACACCATGGGGGACTTATGAGGAGGGAAACAAAATAAAATTTTGGATTATGGATTGTGAGTGAAAGTTATAGGTGAAATGGGTGTGTATTTATAGAAAATGTCGGGGAGGGGGGTTGTTTAATAATTCACAAATACAGGACTTGGAAGCCTAGGTTGTGGAAACTGAAAAAACATAGGATTACCAATGGTTATTTCTCATTATTTTTTACATTTGGCTAATATTTTTTCATTCATTAATACTATAGGACCAAAAACCATTACATAATTCATCATTTGGCATGGAATGGTAAAGATTCAACAAAGTTGTGTTTTAAAAATAAACATTTTCTTTTTAGACTATGGTATTTAACATATAGTTTTAGAAATTCATTGAAATATATTACAATACATAATATTAACAAAATTACATATTTTGGGTCGTGGATTTTGTTTAATTAATTAGTGAGCCTTTATGAATTATGTATGAAGTGATAAAATATACAAAAACCCTAAAACTGTATTTTAGTACTTTTCATGAAAAGAAGTATTTTAATAAATTTTCATAAATCTACCATAACATTAATTCATTGATAAATTTTCACAAAATAAATTATTTCATTTTATTTTTAAAATATATAAATATGATAATATTAACTTTTAAATATATAAATATTTATATATTTAAAATTGTAGTTTTTATGAAAAACCCAATTTTTAACACATATAAAAATTTAGTAGGCCTTTAGAAAATTATTTTATCGTTTCTTATAAAAATATTGTTTTAAAATACTATTTCATTTAAACTATAATATTCATAATAAAATTGTTTTTTATAAAAAATTTATATATCTTCTAGATAAATTTAACTATGTTATATTTATGTCTACAAATAAAAGTATAAAATTCATCTCAATTAAACATATATTTTATTTTTGAAATACTATTCTTAAGAATAATTTATGGAGAAAGAATTTTATTTATACAAAAAAAATTACACATTATATAACTATGTTCTAGACATGTAACCCCTTATTACACCATTATACTCCCTGAGGGTAAGGAATTTGATGGTGGTAGTTTCATCGGGTGCCTCATCTAAAATCGAATGATTGGTAATCTCCACTAACATGAACATATATCATTGAAAATATTGTTAAAGGTTATATTTTTTACACTACGATTAGTCTTGGTCAAGGGTGAACGTCGATGATGATACCGCCCTTCCAATTTTGGACAATTGTGCTTCCAACGGTACGACTCTATTGGTTAAGGCCAGTGATTAACCTATCTACATCAATTATCATTCTTCATTTCTACTTATAAAAACTAATTCTAGTTTTAAAATTATCATGAAATGATGTATTTTGCAACGATCATCTTACCAATGGTAATATAATTGTTAAATCACAAATGACACGTATCAATTTATTCATAATATAAACCACTTCATTATTTTACTCAAAATTCAGTACAATTTCTCTTGTGGTTATATTATAATTACCATAAAATGTAGATTATATTACTAATATTTTATTTCACTTATATATAATTTTTCCTGGGGTAATGATTCTAGTAGATTGGGGTGATCCATAGTTCACCATTTTAGAAATTATATTTTTTTTTCAAGTTCTAATGGTTGACATTTTAATTGGTTTCAAAACATAATAATGTAATGATCACTATTTATGAGATATGTTTATATTGGTTTCTATTTATTTGGTATGTTTACAACATTAAATATTATGAAAAAAAAATTATTCAGGATATAAATTTCATTTAAAAAATTCTAGGACGTTACCCTATACATAATCTATTTCTCGGGGGATAGATTCCTTGCCTCTTTGATAGAAGAATATCGTTCAAGGTAATCCCCTTAGGGTCACCCGATAATGTACTTGGGATAATCCATAACATCTGTAGCTTCTAACATTCCCTACATGAAAAATATAAATTTATATATTAAGAAATGGGTTGGGATAAAATTTTATATATCCAAAAAGAATAAGACTAAATGTAACAGATCAAAAAATTATCATATTTTTCATCTAGGGATTGGTTAGATTCCCATTAAGAGGATCCTCAGAATTTCATTTGTTTTACCATCTATTTTATGAGAACTCGAGTCAGTAGCCCTTATTAGAATATACAATTCATCGATGTGCCTCCCTACCTCCATGGGGTTCGTCTCAATGTCAAATTTTATGGGGATCCCTTATTTCCACCATTTGAGTAATGTGAAAACCAATCCTGAGTGATTCTCAAATTTATTAGATGTTGTTCATATATTTCCCACCTTTCAAAAAAATAAGGGCCTTTGGGTATATATATTCTGATTGTACATAAACCCATTTCACATCTTTTTCCTGGGGAAGTATTAGGATATTGTTACATAGTCCACTTATCAAGACATTAAATAAATTATATTGCCTCATATTTTCATCACAAACTATATTTTTATGTAAGAGTCTCATGATGTTCTAGCTCTACCCTTGGTGGTGGAGCACCTT
The DNA here is from genome assembly GCA_963277665.1 of Viscum album. Classification (NCBI taxonomy): domain Eukaryota; kingdom Viridiplantae; phylum Streptophyta; class Magnoliopsida; order Santalales; family Viscaceae; genus Viscum; species Viscum album. Next base: position 1,669,619,739 of record OY728137.1, read on the forward strand.
CGGGTTTGGGATAGATTTACAACCTGGGCACCTCATCTATTGTGTTCCTTCTGTGAAGTTTACTAGTTTAACTCCCCTATATATATAAATTGGACTCAATGTTTATTTTATTTATGTTTATTTTAAATATTCTCTAATGATACGATTATATCCAATATTAATAATAGTTATAAAATATCTGAATAAATCTAATCTCTGGACATGATGAGTGATTTGTGCCCTATTGTGTTCCCTCGAGTGTGTTTTGTGTGGGTCTAGGCTTGGGATTCGTTCCATTTCTAAAACACTTATTTCCCAATTTGAGGATGGTATTGTTGTTTTCAATTCATATTTATCATTAAATTGTATTTATTTTAAAATTAAAAATCATTTGGTGGTGTTAGTGTCATAGTTCATCATCAGTAAAACTTTTCATATGGAAATAATGTTTTTCTTACATAAATATAAGATTAATAAAATCTTATAAGACTATAAGGACTAGCTTAGGTGTGAAATTAGATTCATAGAGCATTCACCTGATTCATGGTTTTAACATCATTTCTTAAAAACATCAAAACATGCCCTAATATTTGTTTGGTCTTCAAAAAATACATTGGATAGTTTAGGGATATTCATAAGACAACAATGATCTTTAAATCATTGCAAGGGAAAAAAACCTATCATAAGTTTAAGTAGTACATGTGATCCAAGAGGTATATCAAGGTTACATTAGAGGATTGAAAATCATAATCTCAAATAATGATGAATGATATAACATGATAACATAATGACAATATATGAATGTGGAAAAAACAAGAAACATGACATCATGAACAAAATTCATGGAAAAACTCCAAGATAAGATAACTTTTTTTTCATTGGATAACCACCTATGTACCTTAAATGGAATCTCATGGGAAAAATAATACCTAATGGATTGGAGGGATGTATTATTCTAGGCCCACTAGTCACATTCTCATCACGTACATGCATAATTATTCCACGTAGATCATACCATAGAAAGATGTATTTCATAAATTTTAACCCCTAGAATAATGTTTTTTGTTAGATACATGTAAATAACCTATATATTCTAGATATATACAACTACTTGAATTAAATTTAGAGAAAAATTATATGGGTATTAACTACATTAATGTTTTGCATGTAAAATAGTTGGATAGTTTTGGGATCATAATGTGTGTACATAAAAGTTCATATAAGTGTTTAATTATTGTTAAAAGGGGTATATAATTTTATGTGAATAATATTTATAGTAATATTTATGTTTAAAACCATATACAAACATTATAAATTGTAACTCTAAAGGCATTCCATAAATAAGGAGCCTAAATTAAGCAGAGAAAGAGATAATCCCTTACCTTGAGATAACGCCTCTAAAAGCATTGGAGGAGACTATTAAGGGAATAGGGAACCTTCAAGGGGATATAGAAAGATAAGGTAAGATGAATTGAATTCTCCAAGAGAATTGAGAGAAGTCTAATGGGAGGTTGCGAGAGTTTATATAGAAAAAGAGAGGAGAATTTTATAATAATTTCCAAACTCACATTTTGGAGACTATATGATAGTGAAATAAAAACAAAAAAAAAACCTTCCATTGTTATATCCGATGGTTTATGAAAAATAGTATTGGTTTTATTATTTTATATGCATATGAACTGAAAAAATTAAAATAATGACCTCGATGAGGTGTAAGTGATTAATGTTTATACATATTTTATTATAAAAAACAAAATATAATATAATATTTGGATGATTCGTTAAGGGTTTATAAAATTAATCAAAATAATTAATAAAAAATTAATTTTATAGGGGAAACATAATTTTATCAATGTAATTTTTTAATTTATTTATTAAAACACATTTGGGATTTTCGGGTCTCATTATACATACTGTATAATTATACCATTTTTAATTATTAACCAAATCATTGGCAATCATATAAAATTAGGTAAATTAAAATATTGGATAATTTCAACATGATAATTTAAAAAATAATATTTATTGTATCAAAATAATTCTATGAATTTGTGGATTTAGACATTTAACTAAAAACCCCACTAAATGAATGATTTTGGTTTTATGACAATAATAGTTTTCAAGACCTTACAAAAATTAAATTTGAAACTATAAAAATATTTTATCATTTATATTGAATAAATACTATTTAATAATAATATTTTATTAAAATGTAATTTATTTTAATAATTAATTAATTCATCAAAATGAGTGACTTGATTTAATTTTTTTTCAAAATATACAACATATTTTTCCTCATATTAAAATATAATTTTCATGAAACTAGTTATTTAATAATTTTAATTTATTAATTGATTAATAATTATGTTATAAAAGATAAAAATATATAAATTAAAATAGTTAGTTTCTAGATACATAACCATTTATTACCCCCGATAATTTCTATAAAGGAAAGGTGTGTGACTGTGATATTTTCTTGGGGTGGTTTGATGAACATGGTTTGGGACATGACCTCAGGGATTTTGAATATATCCCATAAATGGTTTCCATTGTGATTTATTTTTTGAATAACATATTGTGATTGGTCATGGAAAAATCTCAGTGAAGATATCTTCCATGGAAGCCTTGATATATGAGCTTTATAAGGTATGGTCATAAAAGTATAGGTCATCGCTCATTCCTTTTTAATCAATTTAACTTTATATTAACCATTAATATAATAGACAAAATTTTCAATATAAAATGGAAATATTATCAACTATTAATATTCATAATATACTTTTCAATATAATAGACTATTACTATACAAAATAGCTAATATATTGGATGTGTTTTCAATAACTATATTACGATGTAATGAAATTATTTTTTCGAAAATGGAATTTTATTTATAAATGTATAGGTCATTAAATTATTTTTCATTTAGAAATTTCACCCTCTATATTTTCATTTCATACATTAAAATAGATTAGTGTACTTCTGTTTCATTTTCTCTATTGGTTTGCATGTCTCTCCCTCAGACTTATGGTTCCACCACGGCACATTTGAGTAGGTGAGTTTTCTTGTTTCATTATACTTTTTATCGGTGATCTATGATATTAAATGGCTAATCCCTTTGTGAACTATCATTTTATAATTGCACATCGTTGGTATTTAGTTCATGTTATAGGTCTGGAATGGACTTCCTTAGGAGAGATATATGGAAAAGATCGTGTACTTGAGATAGGTTAGGTGAGAGTACTAGTCTACATGCAACTATTATGATGAAAAATTGATATAAAAGGGTATTATGTATCAATGAATATGTTTTACCTCACTCTAAAACCACATTAATTTCTTTCATACTAATATATGAAGAAATATTTTAACTCTGAAATCAAACTACAAGTTCTATCAATGACTTTCTGAAAAGCTTTTCTGTTGACGTTTTTGATGATTTCATATTATTATAAAAAATATAAACCTTATATTCCATTATATAGATATTATTATGTACCATTATCTCTTTCTCTACAAATTCATCCTAGAATATTTTTATTCTAAAACCCATTTTCAAAAAATGCCTTATAAAGTTCAATATGAATAATAGAATTGAGACTATTCTTTTTTGAGAACTTCATTAAGGAATGTTATGGTCCCAACATAATTTTCAATTAATTAAAAACAATATAAAAATATAATGTAGATTTTGACTAGTACTTTCATACTAACCATCCATCATTGGTTGATAAGCAGTTCTAAACTTAGTTTTGTATCCATCTCTTATTGAAGGCTTCTCCAAAACCTCAATATAATATCCCTGTTCTTTTTATTACACTAATACAAAATTTAATGACTTAGAATTAACGTTAATACAAAACAAAATATAAATAACTCTAGTTTATTGGGAAATTAGGAATGTGATATAAAAAATTAAAATGTGAAATTCAACATCATTATAGAAAACTGTCTTTACATGACCCAAACATTCTTTTATACTTATCTTATCATGTGATATCATGAGGACATACATAAGAAAGTGGTGAGCTATAAGACCCGGTAAGGGAATAAACATAGAATTACATGATGAAGACAATAAATTTTAGACAATAGGTATATGAATGGATTATAAAATAAATATAACATAACGGAATTATATAGCATGATAATCATAACAGGAAATGTGGACACAACATAAAAAATTGCATCATAGGTCAAGGATAAACAGTCAAGACATCATAGTGGAAAAGGTCCATAAATTAATCAATTAAATACCTATCCCAACATGAAAAATCATGATACAAAACATTAATGAATGCATTTGAGAATTATATAATTCTTGGTAAACTCGTCACATTCATTACATTTTCATGGTTATGTTTTCCACAGAGATCATTAATATTGGATTCATTCAACATTATAAATTATTACATGATCAAGGGTTGTGGAATACATAAATGTAAGTCCTCAATAAAAAGTTATATGTCTATAAAATTTTACACCTTTGATAGATAATCGGGTATGGTATTCACTACCCAACAATTTTGGCATGGAAAATCACAGTGCAATTTTGGTAGCATAACGACATGGCATAAAAATTCATAATATTTATTGATGAGAGGGGAAATGTTATTTCAATATATATAAATGAAATGGAATTTAATTTTTTCATATAAATACACGTCCCAACATATGTAATTTCAAAATATAATTCATAACATAATGAATAATCTTGATGAAAGTGAAAGAAATGAAATAACTCTTACAAAATTTAGGCATTGTAATGGGCGTACATGGGAAGGATTAATTATAGATAAATGGGTATCTCATCATTAAAGAAATTAATATATGTATGGGGGTGGTAATAAAACATACCTTGTCATTTTAAATAAAAATAAAATAGTGTAATAGTATAAGGGAACTTGGATAAAAATGATAATATAAGGAACCCTTACTTGAGTGTGTGAATTCAAAATCTTGAAGAGGGGATTAATGAGATCATGGGTCACCTATATAGATTTATTGATAGGGTAGGAAATACAATGGAAGTTCCCCATGTATTTTTAGTAAATAGAGTTTGGAGTTTTTTTGTGTCTATATGGGAAATTAGATGGGAATTCTTTCATATTTCCCAAAACTAGGTTTTAGAATCCATTTAATTAAATATTAAAAACCACAGACATTGCAATGGTGTTTACCATATTTTTTGAAAAATAAGAGCGGAAAAAATTATATTATATGTTTGAGGAGTGTATAAATTAAAATATTATAATCTCTTATGTGGAGGTGTGTCAAATTATTAATAAATGAAGCCAAAATCATAAAATATATTATACATTTTGGAATATTCACAATGTATTTATAAATTAAGTCAAAAAAATATAAATTAAAAATATTTTAAATATATAACATATATTTGGCCTAAGATACCTTTTATAGTTTTTATTACATAACAATTGGGAAATTATGATTTCATTAAAAAACCCTATATATTAATATGGTACTTTATTTTTAGCAAAAAATTAAACTATCTCATAAAAGTTTGAAAAAATCACCATTGGATAATTACAAAAACCTAATTCCAATAAATAATATTCATTTTATCTAAATATTTTTTGAAATATTTCAATTTTAATTATTAAAATAAAAATCTACATTTATGGAAAATTGACTGTGTTTGACAAAAAAAAATAGCTTTCAAAAAAATAGAAAGATTTAATTTGACTTTATAAAATTTATATGATACTTTAATAAAAGTAATTTAATGATAATATTTTATTCAAAAATTTATTTATTTCAAAAATTAATTAATTTGCTTAAATTTATTTCTTAATTGAATTGTAATTATAACCGAAGAAATAATTTGAGCTTTAAAAATCATTTACAAAGTAACAAAGTAGAATGAATGTATATTCATTATTATATACAAAAATAGTGTATATATCAATAACTATAGGGTATTGATACATATCCATTTTTTACAGCATCATAATCCCTAAGAGTAAGGTGAGTGATGGCGGGGCTTTCGGGGGTTCGTTCGGTGAACATGGTTTGGGTTGTGATCTCGATGAGCATGAACTTATTCAATAAATAGTTTCAATCCAGCATATCTCATCAGATTTAAGATTTGGATTGATTTGGGTAAAATACTAGAAATGATATCTCCCTTGTAAGCTCTGATAAATGGTAATCATATGGAACGATCCTACTGTTTGAGGCCATCACATCCTCTGTTAGTGTCGAAAGGATTTTATAAAAACCTATATTTCTTCCAGTTATGTGATCACTATTAAATGGATATATTTTGAATGGTAAATATTATTAATTGTCATTTAAATCCAATTGTATATTATAAAACAAATTGAGGGAATCTTTTTTCTATATCCAGTTTACAAAATTAGACATATAATTAAAATAAATAGAAAATTTTCATTTATGATAGTTCGGGTAAATAAAATATTCCCCCCATAAGAATTTATTCCATCGAAATTTTCATTTCCCACATTAAAATAGTTGAAGGTATCTTTTTTCACCACCTCCTCTAGTTCCCACATTGCTTCTTTAAAAATCTTTTTTTCACCACAACACTTTTACCAGGCCTATTGTCTTATTATGTAGAAATTTTTCTCTGTGATATAAGATCTTCACTGGATTCTCCTCATAAAAGAAGTCATTTATAAAGGTATAACCATTGTATTGAGTAAATGAGAGGGGTGTGGAATGTAGATTCTAAAATAGTATACATGGAATACATCATGTACTGGAGATAGGTTAGTTCGGACTACTAGTAGGTAGGCCACCACTCAAATGCATTGAAGGACCTCAAAAGGGTCAATGTACCATGAACTAAGCATTACCTTATTCAAAAATATTATTATTATCTTCCATGTAGATATGCAGTGGAATACCGTTTCACTAATATCATACTCTTGGTCTTGTTGATGATTGTCAGCATTGCTTTTCTGGTGACTCTATGCATACTTGATGTCATTTCGGATAGTCTTAACATTCCCCACCATTTCATAGTCCATTTTGGGGCCTAAGAGTTTTTGTTCCCCAACTTCATCCCACCATGTCAGTGATGTGAATGTGACTAGATGAATTTTAACTCATTACTGGCAATCAGTTTGAGGGTAATAGACTATGATGAAGTTTAACTTAGTATTTAGAGAAAGTTGGAGATTCTTATAGAACATAGTGGTGAATCTTGGAACCCGGTTGGATAAAATCAATAGTAGAAAACCAAGAAGCCCAAAAAATTCTATGATGTATATCCCTGAAATTTGTCCCATATAAAAATCATCTTGAATTGTAATAAAATATTCAATATTTTAATGATAATATATTATAATCCATATAGAATTATTTTCACTAGATGTCATAGGAAGCTCGATTGAAAAGTCCTAGGATATGTTTTCCAATTTCAATGTCGGTATGAGTAATAGTTGCATCATCCCCATAGATATTTTCTTTCACTCCTTCACTTACATACAAATGAGACATTATAATTTATATTATGTGATATAATTCTTCATATTGTCCCACCAATAGTGATCTTGGAGATCTTTATACATCATTGTGATTCTAGGGATGATAGAGAAGGTTGAGCTATTTCTGTCACCCAATGGATACTTATTTAGCTTGAGATTTTATAGTACATGTAGTCTTGTCCCAAATTTTATTACACCTTATTCATTAACACTAAACTCTGATGATTACCCATTTCTTATAGTTTCCACATTCTTCTAAATTCCCACATCATCTATTTTAGCATACATTAACCTCTCCAGAAGAGATGGATGAGAATTGTTTTTGAAAGGATTGATGATGTTCCTTAATTTATAAATCCAATTTCAATATTATAAAATTATAAGAAGATCACATCCTTATCAATTATCATCAATGAATTATTTTTTGGATCATTTCTATATAGAGCATCCACCATTTTATTCACTTTCCTTGGATGGTAGTGAATTGAGAATTCATAGTCATTGGTCAGCTCTAACCAACATCCTTTGAACATATTCAACTCATTCTATGTCAATTATACATGAAGATTTTTCTATCCATATATATTTTATAATTCTCCCTAAGGAGGTAATGTCATAAAATTTTCAAATGGAATATCACTGTATCTAACTCCTGATCATGTGTTGGATAGTTATGATCATCAAATATCAACTACCATGAATCATAAGGAATGATTTTTTTAAATTTCATCGACACAAATCCGATGACCTTCCTCAAAGCACCATTGAATACCATAAAAATCTCTCCACTTTGTGGTAGTGTGAGCATGATGACATTGATAGTCCCCTTTTTCAACTCATTGAATCTATCTCCACATTCATCTTTCCAATCAACATTGACTCCATATTGAGTTGTCATGGATAGATGGTTTGAAAATCATGCAAAATTTCTATAAAATTTACGATAATTCATAGATAACCCAAGGAATCTACGAATATCTGACCAATATGTTGGCCTAGAACATCCTAAAAGTCCCTCAGTTTTTTAAGGGTCTATAAATATCCCATTTCTTGTGATGATAATCCCCAAGAACGAGACATAAATCAACCAGAACTCACATTTTCTGTAATTGGCATAAGGATTTTGATTTTACAAGGTCATTAGCGCAGTACATAAATGGTATTCATGCTCCTCCTTGCTTTTTGGGTATATTAAATGGTATTTAAAAAATACTACCAATTTTTTTTCAGGATAATTTCTAAAGACTATATTTATCATGTCCATGAATATTTATGGATCATTTGAGATTATGAAAGGCATTTCTATGAATTCATAGTGCCAATAGCATGTATGAACAAATTTCATGGGCATATCTTCCTTCTTCACCCATACTAGGTAATATCTCTAGCACAGATCCACCTTGGAGAAGTACTGTGTTCCATGTTTCTGATCCAGTACGTAGTCAATTTAGGGGAGAGGATACTTATTCTTTATCATGGTTTTTTTGATCTCAAGATATTCGATGCAAATGTGCATTTACCCATAATTCTCATTAAAAAAGATGATTGTTGCAACCCATGGGGAATCACATGGGAATATAAAACCCTAATGTTGATTCTCCTGTAGTAGTTTCTTTAGATCCTAAAGCTCTATAATAGCCATTCTATATAGTGTTTTGGATATTGAGAACTCCTCAGGTATAAGGTCAATAGAGAAATCAAAATATCTACTCTAAGGAAGACCAAGAAATTCCTCAAGAAACACATCAGAAAATTCTCCCACAATAGGAATGTCTTCAAGGATCGATGCTTCATTATAATTGATCATCTGATATAGATACACATACCCCTATGGCAGTAATATCCATGCTTAGGATGAAGTTTCTATATAAGATTCATCCTCCCCGTTGAACATGTATATAATTGAGATCTAATTTTCAATATGGAGAATGACTTCCCTATCATGGTAATTTATATTGTCTGTATATATAAAAAACCAATCCATGCCAATAATTGCATAAAATGGTACTAGGGGATGTATGATAAGGTTTTTTAGGTTGTTCAATTCACAAATTGTTACAGGGGAGGATTTATATACATGGGATACTATAATTGACCCCTTTTCTATTTTCACTAAAAATATATATGCCCATTCTTTGTGGGTGTGTTTCTATTTTTTCTACTAATTTTTTGGGTATTAAAGAATGCATAGAACTAGAATAAGAAAAATACATTTTCTATTATTGAAAAAATTACTAGTGTACCTATCACCACTTCGTTTTCAAAATTCAACTTGGTTGTAGTTATGGAAAAATACCTCCATTAATGTCTTTTAGTTTTTTGGTTGCCTATGAAAACCCTTGTTTTAGTTCATTGGTTTTAGAAATGACCTAGTTCCTTGAACATGTATCAAATAACAATGTAATGATAATTTACAGGCGAATTACATTACTCCTTCATATTAGCTTGTTTTTCGTACTGGAAATTGCAGGCTAGGTACCCTTCCTTCCTATACCTTTAACATTTCATCTTCCCCTTCAGGAAGCTTCCATGGTGCTTTTTTACACATTTGGAATGTGTAATGTTGATATTTATTGGGACTATTAGATTTCTCTATCGGATCTATAGAATTTGAACTCACCTTACGCTTCTTATCCCTATGAAACTCCTGAAATTCATCGACCTCCATTTCAATTTTGAGGGGTCATTAGAAATATTTCCTCATAGATATAGAGGTCACAGATCTCCAAGGCTTTCAATTGGATTCGTTTTAGACCACTAAAAAAGCGGTCATCCTTCAATTCGGGGGGTAATGAAAAATCTGGAGGTTTATCATGAATGCCATGTGAGATTTGTTTCAAACACTCCAAAGGATTCGTCATGTTTTTTCTTGAGGGAATGGAAGTCCCTTTCCATATTAATTAAGAGGGTGAGTGGAAAATATTTATGAGAAAATATTTTTCGGATATCCTTCTATAATATCACCTTGATCTCTTCCTCGTGCATTATAATTTTGAACAATGTACAACATTTATCAGCTTCACCCTCCATAGGATATGTAGTAATAATAACATTATCTTATTCGGATCATTGAATTATGGATGATATCTTATCAATGGAGTTGATCCATTGTTGGTTGATTGAGGGGTAAAATAATCCATTGAATGTATGAGGAATTTTTCACATGATTCTCTCGATTGAAACTTATTCTTTCATTGGGGGGGGGGGGCATTGGACATTCCTCTTGATCTAGGTTTCTATTAAAAACAATAGTTAACTGATAGAGTAATATATCAAATTTATTGATTACCACTTTCATTGTATTGCGCATCTCAAAATGGACATCATTGTATTGATCTCTGCATTGGTTGATAGCCAAATTCCTTCTATTACTATCCGTTGCATGATCAAAAAGGAAAATTAGGTGTATTTATTTTAAACTGCTAAATACATAAATGGGAATTCAACGACATTAAAGGGATAATTATTAATTTCATTTATTTTATTAACTTATGAATTTATAGGGTTCAATTTATTTTACCCATGATCTATTTCCTAATATATATTCATATGGGATTTTTTAGTTCCCTTGATATTGGATCATACTATGATAATGAATTTATAAAGGCATATAATACAACTGTGTCAAAAAAAAGAGTGTAGTAAGGCCTGTATTTGTGCACTAGTTCCCATTTGATTTTATCTCAATGTAGTATTTTTGGCTTTTATCCCTAGATACATCTATGCCAGATCCATTTCCTATTTTATGTGTTAGGAATTTGATATATTTTCTTGAAAAAATAGTTACTATATACTCTCTTAGATTTTGGTATTCTTTTCTAAAACATTGTCCAATCCTTATAGATTTCACTAGAGATTCCTAATCCTAATCCCAAAAATAACTAAACATTCCTTTGAAAGAAACTATAAAAACACTATTCTTTTTATTACATTAATACATGATTTAATGACATAAATTTAAACTTAATACAACCCAGAATATTGATAAGACTATTTTATTATAAAATATGGAACATTACATATCAACATAAAACATTAAATTCAACATCATTTCTGAAAACATAATATACATGACCCCAACAATAATTCATACTTAACATTGCATTGGATAACTTGTGAACATACATAAGAAATGGATGAGCTATAAATCCCAGTAAGGAAATAAACATGAAATAAAATTATTAATACAACACATGTTAGAATATAGGCATATCAATGGAGCATAAAAGAAACATGTACATAAATGCATGATATTGCATGTTAATCGTAACAAGGAAATGTGGAAACAACATAAAAAATTGCATCATTAGTAAAAGCTAAAATAATAAGATATCATATTGGGAAAAGTCCCATAAATGTATCAGGTAATCTTCTATCCCAATAGGGCAATCCATGATACTAAACATTACCCAAATCATTGGAGCACTATATAATTATGGGCGCACCAATTTATTTCATTTCATTCTGTTTCTTAATTATTCCTCATTGATCCTAATGCACGAATAAATTCATAATCAAAATTTATTCCACAATAATGGGTGTGTACTATATAAATTCAATTCATCAATAAAAAGGAATATGTGTACAAAAGCGATCACCCATGATAGAGGAATGGATATGGTATTAATTGCATGTGGATTTTGGCAGCGAAAATCACGGTTCAATTTCATTAGCATAATGGTGTGGCCTAAAAATTCATAAAAATGATAAATGAGAGGTTAGGAGGTATCTCATAATATATAAATTAAATGGAATGTGGTAGGGTAAAATAAATACATGTCCCAACATCCGTAATTTTGAAATAGAAGGCGTAACATAATAAATAATTATGACAAAATATGAGAAATGGAATAACAGGTATGAAATTTTGGAATTGTTATAGGTTTACATGGGAGAGATTAATAATAGATAAATGGGTATATCATCATTAAAACATAATACGGGCAGTATGGGGGAGGTTAAAAAACATAACACATCATTTTTTAAATGAAAATAAATGGTTGTAACAATATTAGGATACTTCGATACAAATGGGAATAGATGAAACCCTTACTAGAGTGTGTGACTTAAAAAGAATGAGGAGGGACTTATTTAGAGATCATGTGCCTTGGGAGGATCTAGAACAGTAAGTACATACTGTGAATTTACTCCAAGTATTTTTAGTGATGATATGTGTGTGATTGGGTGGGTTTATATAAGAAATGAGAGGGTATTTGTTTAATATTTTACAAACATAGGTTTTTTAATCTATATAATTAAATATTAAAAACCACAAACCATACCATGGTTTTTACCATGTTTTTTAACATATAGGAGTGGAATAAATAATTTTATAAGTCCATGGTCCTAAAATATTAAAATGTTATACTTTCTAATGTGGAGGTGAGTCACATTGTTGAAGAATTAAATTTCAGATCGTAAAATATTGTATACATTTTGGAGGATTCACTAACTATGTATAAAATAAGTCAAAATAATATAAAATAAATTTATTTTAATGATAAAATATATATTTGTCTGAAGATCCATTTTATTGTTTTTATTACATCACTATTGGGCCATTATGATTTTATTATAAACCCTATATATATATGGAATTTAATTTTTACCCAAAAATTAGTCCCTAAAAAATTAATAAAAAATTCAATGTTGGGTAATTTCTATATACTGATTCCAAAAATAATATTAATTTTATCTAAATATTATTATAAGTTTTTGAATTTTCACTTTTCATATGAAAACATATGTTTATTCAAAATTAATTAGTTTTGACAAAAAATAGTTCTCAACCCCTAATAAATATTACCATTGAATTCATATAAATTAAATGATCATTTAACAAAATTAATTCATTGATAATATTTTATTAAAATATTATTTATATAAAAAATCCATTAATACACCAAAATATATTTCTTAATTTAATTCGGGTATTAACCTAATATACTATTTGAGATTTAAATAGCATTTTCAAAGTAATAAAAATATAATTAATGTATATTCCTTATTCAATAGAAAAATAATTTACATAACCATATTGATAGGTAGATGATGCATATCCCTTTATTACACTATCATATGACCTAAGAGTTTGATATGTGATTGGGGGGCTTTCATGGGGACGTTCGATGAACATGGATTGGGTTGGGATCTCGATGAGCTTGAAATTATTCTATAATGGGTTTCAATAATTCTTATGTTGTTGGATTTCATAATGATATTTGAAAACTTAAAATACATAAAAAAAAATCTCCCTCAGAATCTTTGATAAATGGGCTTCATAGGGAATTATCTTACTGTTTGAGGCCATCGCCATCTTAATCTGTGTCGAATGATTTTTTTATAACCATATATTTATACTAGTCATGGGGTCATTGTTCTATGACTATATTATCAATGGTAAATATGCATAATGGTCATTTAAATAAAATTATACATAATAAAAAAAATTAAGTGCATGTGTTTTCTATATAGATTTTAAAAATAATGCATTTAATGAAATCAAATATAGAAATTTCATTTATAATCTTCCAGGTCTTTATACTCGATTTAGTCATCATAACTAAACCAGATACAATATAGAGTATACATTCATTCAGTATGACCACTTCCCTTGTTTATATCATGGTTATTTTTCAGGAGAGAAATATTCCTAGATTGTAAAGAAATATACCAAAATTTTGAGATGATCAACTGACACACATATGGAATTATTACCTATATGGGTCCTTTGGAGTCCTAGAACTAAATACATGGTTTTGTTCTTCCATTCCCATAGTGGTATTGGAAGTGGATTCATCACACTCTAAGACTTTTATCATTCAACCTTAACTTGTTGGAATACCACGAATCGAGATACAAACTCTACAACCTCCAACTTCATGTTAACAAACTGGATATTTTTTTTAAAATTCCTAGAGAAATGAGTGATACCATGATAAAAAGTGAAGGATTATTTATGTTCCTCATCCAAAATTTATCTCCTTGGTTCTTCTTTTAATGGGACAAAGATCTATGTTTTGAACTGTATAACTCAATACTCAGCAATGTTGAACTCTAGAATAGACACTACAATATTTTGTAGCAACGCATCACCATTTTTGGACTACTTGGTTCTCTTAAAAATATATAGATGAGAAGTTATTTGGGACAAGTATGATGATGACCTTTTTATTATTCCCATTTCAATATTTTTCACATCCAAGACGATATTATCATCATTGATATGGTTTTAGTATCCTTTCCACTTTCCTAATCTGCTACATTGTTATCCTTAATATGATGGTAATGGATTGTAAAACCACAATCCTTCTTAGATATGACCAACATCATTGTTTCATATTAATATCCTTTCATTAATATACATATATATTTTTAACATTGTATTAATAAAATATTTCTCAATAGAGGCAATTTCACTAAATATTTAATGTAGAGAAAACTGTTTCAAGTTATAGATCATATGTTGGTTTGTTCTACTTATATATATTTAATTATTAAGAGGCATAGGATATCAAATTATCATATTTAATGAGTACACAACCCAATATATTTTTGGATGTGTCAATGTATGTGAAAAAATCATTCCTCGCTGGTGGGAAATGTGAGTATAGTTGGAGTGATTAGCCTCTTATTTGGATCTTTAATGATTTCTTTTCATTAATCATTATAAAAAAATATGGTTCACATTGAAGTAATATTGGTTCTTGGGCTTCATAAATGTGAGAAGAATATAAAAAAATTACTCTCTTCACCATATAATCCAATGAAACTATAGATTTTCATCATACATGTTGGTCTGGGCCATTGTTCGGTTGACTGTACTTTTTATAGATCCCCAAATATCCCTTTTTTGGTGATAAAATACCACCAGAAACATAAATTCTCTAACCAAAACACAAATTTAAAAAACTTTTAATATAACTTTACATTCTTCAAGGTATTTAGTACAATATTTAAATACTCTTCATGTTCCTCCATTATTGTAGAGTATTTTATAATATCATTTATAAATACTTCCACAAAATTTTCAACGTAATCCATAACGACTATATTTGTTATGTCTGTGAAGATTGATGGAGAATTAGTGAGTCAAAATGAAATCACTATGAACTCATAGTTCACATAACTTACACTAAAATAGGTCTTGGGTATGTTATATTTATTTACCTTTATTTGGTAATTTCTCGACAAAAGATCCACCTTAGGGAAATATTAGGCTCTATATAGCTGATCGAACAAGTAATCAATCCCTGATTGAAGATTGTTTTTCATTACCATGATATTTTTGTGTAAAGACCAAAAAATATTATCGATGGAAGTCCCTTTCTAATAATTATTTAATATATTATAATTTAAATGATGTCACATTTATAACACAATACAAACATTATAAATGAATAATTAATGTAATATGTTGTATTTATAGAAGTCAACGATCGAATACCAATGAAATTGTAACATCCCCTTATGAATAATAATACAACCATGATGAATAGTAATCCAAAAAAATGAATAGTAACATCACCTATGTATGTATAAATAATATTTAGACATCTTATAAATGAATTTCTGATATAATTGAACCACTATATAAGTAAATAAATTTTTAAAAAATTATCAATTAAGTGTTGGTGATTTTTTATTTATGAATATTTAATTACAATTTCATTATTAATATATGAATTTTTGAGAAAATAATTTTTCATAAAATGTATACATAAACTAATATTTTTTTAATTATTATTTTAAGATAATTTTATTAGACATTTCTTAATTTTCAATGTTTTATAAAATTAGTTATAATATTAAAATCTATATATTTTTTGTAAATAATGATTTTAATTAAAAATCAAAATTTTCATATTTAGAAAAAAAATTCATAAAATTATGTTAATTTAAGAATTATACTTGTTGAAAAATGAATTGGGTGATTTTCCATGATTTTTCTAAAATAATTTATTTTTAAAATTTGTAAAATAAGATAATATACGATAAATGTTGAATACATGAAATTTTTAGTCATTATTGATTTAAGGATGAGGTTTGAACCATTAGTTCTACCTAAAATTAACTATTTAATTTATTTACTCAACTTAAATGACAATATTTATTGTCTTGAGCCAAAATAATAAACCATTGATTAGAATAATGTGAAAAAACCCCTCACTTCCACTATAAATATCACACCTCACCTCCTCATCTCGCCATACCTTCCAAGATTTGAGACATGTCCAAATTATACCCAATACACTTCTTAAAACCATAACCCATGTCTCTAATCGAATTATCTAATAAAAAAACTAAAGAATTTTTTTCAAATAAGGTTTTCAAGGAGGAGAAATTCAGGAGGTAAGTTCCTCTTTCTATTCTTTTGTTTTCTTTTCTTATTGGATTATTATCATAATATATCCTAAAATATTATCATAAAAATTTATGGATAAATCCATTAACATAGAAATTATATAATGTTATTATTCTAATGGAATAATCAATCGTCAAACAACATTTCCACACCCTTTTATTCTAAAAATGAAACTGTCTTTCTTAAGGTGTTGAATTATCACCTTCATGGGTGACAAGTTTTCATTTTCCTTATCTCTTTAAAATTTTATTTTAGTGACATTATAATGGTTGAAATAATCTTAAAAATTTATTTTTAACCCTTTTGATGTTCTGGATCTAACAGATATGCATAATATGAAATGATAAAACAAAATGAGTTTTTTGTGATCAAAGAACCACTAAAAATAATATATATGATTATCATTAAAATGGTATCTAATTATTAATCCTCATATAAAAAAAATTATATATTTGATCAATGACACTTCTGGTTTTCATTAATAACACATAATTACAGTTCTAGAGAATTATACCCATTCTACATGAACTTCCTTTCTCTTATACAAGTGAACAGAACCTGAGAACTAGGAAAATAAACACTCCTGAACAATGAAATTGAATACAATATGTAACACCCCCATGTTTCCTGAAATAATTTAGAATTCATGAAAAACATTTTATGTATAAATTTATAACTATCCTTTAAATATAATTTTTTAACTTCTATGTTTTGAATATTGAATAACGGTCATCCCCAATTGTGATTAGTAAGTTATTTGGAGTCTGATGGAACCAATATGATTTTTTGGAATAGTAAGATAAGTTTATGAATAGAAATATGAACAGTAATATGAACCAAATTAATAGTAAATTATATTAATATTTTATCTTTTAAATGATTTATGATAATGACATCTTGATAAAATTTTCAAGGTGATATAAATTGAGTTACAGTTTTAAAATTGTTAATTTTATAATAAAGCGTGATTTTATTAAAAATTTTAATTAGTAAAATTGTAGACAATATTTTTCAGATAATTGATTTAATATTTTATCTACAGGTCTAAAAATGTTTACGGTGAATTTTTATAATTTTTCTTAAATTCATGAATTCTTTATGGGTAGTGCAATATGGTAAACTACCTAATATTCAAATTATCAGTTTAATACACTATTTATTACGACATAAGTGATTTAATCCCAATTGGATCTATCATAAAGTCCAATATTACTATTTGGGGTCACTTTAAGAAAGACTATTCAATGTATTATGCACGAATAATAAAATATTGATTAAAATAATGTAAAATCCCTCCCCCTCTCATCCCCTCTAATATAAATACCACATTCATTCCCATCTTCCTCCCACACCTATCAAGCATAGAAAATTGCCTAGGACCTTCTCAATACTCCTCCCAAGACCATTCCCCACATCCAAGACCTTATATTCTCACCAAAATGCTAAAACAAAGGTGCATAATAAGGATATTAAGAAGAATAAATCAATAGGTAAACATTCACTTTTGTTTTCATTGTTTTCTGTTCATTTCCGTTTACATTTTTCTTCTTTACTCACATTCATTTATCCAAGAGTCATGAATGATACATTATCGTAAATATTCTATTTTTAATCTTGTTTCTGTAAGATTCACCATTATTCTTCTTCTCCTCTTCCACTTATTTAAGAAATTAAATGATTGTTTCTGATCTACCGATTTACCGACATCATGGTTGATTTGATTTAAATTTTTTTAAATCATTTAGGATTGTTCATGAAATCAAATTTATGGATGAACAAAATAATAATTTATGTATTTTATCTTATATAAGGTTATATATTCCTTTTTTAAAGATGTCTTTAATTTATGAAACAAAATGCGTTCATTACGATCGGATAATCGCCAAACTTACATAAAAATACTAATAATGTTTTAAATTATGAATCATCCTCATGTAAAAATTCAAATTGATTCATGGTATAATTTATGGTTATGGAAATATATAAATAAAATTGAATTATAATTCTAGATTTTCACTTCTAATCAACCAAAATATCTATCATGTACTGATCTTCAAAATCATGTAATGAACACATCCAAAACAATCGAAGAAACAAAATACAAATAATTAAAGGGTGGAATATGGTTATGAAATTATCATATAAGGTGTTATAAACATGAATATGTTTCTATAATATATTAAAAACACTCTTTTAACCATTATAAATTAATTTTAAACAAGTTTTAAGTAAGAAAATCTAGAGGTATGGGAATTCTAGACACGATTTCCATTTTTTTTGGGTAACCTCCAACTTCATCATTTTCATGGTATTAAAAATTTTTGTGTCATGAATTTTTTTATATTATGTTTAATTATTGTAATTTACTCCTAATATAAATATTAAATCCAATAAATTACGTCTCACATAAATTATATGATTTTAAGGGGTTGTTATTTTAAAAACCCTTTTTTAAAATTCGGTTTTACAAAATTCAAAAGAAATGATTTTGTGGAATTTTATTTAGGTTATAATATTATGTAATTGTTCATGGGTATAGAATATGATGAAGGGTGGTACCAATATATCCATCCTATACATTGTTTATGTGTATGTTGGAGGTCAGTCGTATGGTTGCTCCCAGTGTAATTGTGATTCTTACACAAATTGAGAGGTAGTTTTTAGGATTACAAAGTATAAGATAACCAAGTGGGTTACAAGATTATGTAAGTAATTATCCAATATACATATTTGGTTTTATTTTTGTTCTATATGTTTTTTGGAAATATCATGAAATTTACAATTTTCACAAGGTACATTTATATGGGTGACAAGTATTACTTTTTAAAACTGATTTCATATGTTTCATGTATTTATAGATTAATGTGGTATTTACTTATTTTTATATCCCATAATGATATTTTTTGTGATCATACCATGTTTTTAATGGTTTTTCATAGTTTATGAGGATGTGTAATACATAGAAGGATGCATAGTTAAATTTCATGAAGATTTGTCTGAGAAAACACATTTTATTTCTAATGTTTTATATTTTGAATGAAATAGATATTAATTTTGGGGTATCTTCTCTATATGAATATATAATATAATGTATGTATTATATATATATTCCCTAAAATATAAACAATAAATGATCCTAAATTTGAATGGTTGCGATTTTTTGACTAAAATTCATGATTCTTTAGTGTAATAAGGTTTTGTTCATTTAGTTGGTATCAAAGGATGGTTTAGATAACTTTGTTGGTTAAGATGATGTTAATAGAATACAATAAATGATATTTACAATATGTTATATTTTAAATGCTATATAATTTAAAGAATACTAGGTTTCATTGACTAAAATATATTTGTTTAGAATGGTTTTCTAGAGAAGATATAGGGATGATGAAGAGGAGAGGAACCAATAGAATGATATTTTTCTGAATATGCAGCACAGAATGTTAGGGATTAGAATCAAGAAGTTTGTCAAAATAAGGTCTCAGCTAATGTAGGAAATGAATGGTTATGTAATCCATGCATGAGAATAACCAGAGCTACCAAAACAGATCATGGAGATAATAGAACATTTTATGATACAGAACCCTCCTTCATTCAATAGTTATTATGACTCATTAGTGGGTGAAGGATGAATTTAGGCCCTTAAAAGGATTTTCGATGTAATGGTTTTTCTAGATAATCAAAAAATTAATACATTCAATTTACCTTTTTGAAGGTGAAGTTGGTCAATTGTTTTCGGTAGTCAAAAATATCAGGGATAGAGAGAATTTTGATGCTTAGGAGTGGGATTCATTTAAATGTATATTCCTTGAAAAATATTTTCCAACGACTGTTTGACGTAGGATGGAGAATATATTCTTGGAATTGATGAAAATGGGAGAAGATTTAGTGGGAATATATTAAGATAACTTCACTCGAATGGCATGATATTCACCAAATCTTATTCGGAATCCTGATAGAAAAATAAATCAATTTTACTCATGATTAATTGTAAGGCATTAAAGAAAATTGGACTCCCGTGAATTCCAAAGTTATAAGAAACATGTTTGATGTGCTTAGAGGGTAGAGATATAGTTTTTTATGATCATGTTCACTTTGAAATCAAGGAAATGAAGATGCCCATATGTAAAGCGATGGGTAATAATCATCCAAATAAATCTAGTGGTAAGAAATTCCAATTTCTAGTTAGTGAAAATTGTTGAAAAAGAAACAATGGGAATGCCTTAACAAAGCTGGGAAGTGTTTTCAATATGGTAAATTTAGACACATGGATCGAGATTGTAATGAAAATTATTTTAAGAATAATCTTAATAAGAAAGAAATAATGTGATTTAAATGCATATAGATGGGTCAATATGAAAATTGCTTCCCAAAAAGAGATATTAATGATGAAAAGAATCCATACTATAAGAATAATGTAGTAGTGAGATCCTTTTCGACTAAATCAACAGATGTTGGTCCATCCAATGATGTTGTATCGGGTACCCTGATTGTTTTCAAATATTGTTCAAATGTTTTGTATTTATACAGGGTCAAAACATTGTGTTATTTCTAAAGAATTTCTTGGTAAATTGGAAATATGACTTAAGAAAATGAGACTGAAACTTTTTATTAAAACTCCTGAAGAAAATATTATAAATAATAGAAATTATAATAATCTTTCTTATTGTGGTTTATGGAAATAAATTACCTAATACCTTGTTGTTTTTTCCTTAGTAGAGTTTGATAACATTCTAAGAATGGTTTGGATTTTTTTTTTATCATGATAATATTGATTGTAGAGATAAATATGTTGTTCTTCATAAATAGTTTAATTTTGTATACAGTAACGAACCCAAAAATTGATAGCATATTAGGAATCTGAAAAACTGTTGAAAGATGGAAATTAAAGTTATCTTTCTCACATTGTTGAAAACATGTTAACTATTCTGATTAATGACCTTCCAGTGGTAAAATAATACCTTAAAGTTTTTTCCAATGAGTTACCTAGTGTTATACCTGATCGAGATGTCGAATTCACAATTGACTTAGTTTCTGATGCTAAAAAAATTTCAAAACCCCCATATCATGTGGCTCAAATGGAAGATAATGAATTGAAAAATAAGTTGTAGGTGTTGTTTGATAAAGGCTTCATACATCCTAGCACCTCCCCATGGGGTACTATTTTTTCCATCAAAAAGAAATATGGTTACATGAGAATTTCCATTGATTATAGAGCCCTAAAAAACATCAATTTCTAAAACAAGTATAATTTGCCTCACATAGATGACTTGTTTGACCAGCTCAAGGAAGAACCATACATTTCAAAAATTCATTTTAGATATAGATACCATCATCTGATGGTGAAGGAGGATGACATCCTGAATAGATCTTTATATACATGATATAGGCATTATGAATTTTTTGTTATTCCATTTAGTTTAACTAATGAACCTACTGTATTCATGAATCTTATTAATATTATATTTAATGAGTTCATGGATAAATTTGTGGGCGTGGTTATTTAAAACATTCTATTATTTTCTATGACTAAATAAGAGCATAAAAAATCAAACATTTGTTTTGAAAACCTCAAATTAAAATAAACTGTATGGAAAATTCAGAAATTTGTTTTGGTTGCAAATGATTTATTTTCATGTGATGATTTTAAATAAGTATTCAAAAATATTTTATCCTTCAAAAACAACAGTTTCTGATGAATGTCCAATACCTACAAGTGTTATTAGGATTTGTAGTTTCATTGGATTAGAATTTTATTACTAAATGATTGTTAAAAACATAACATATTTATCAATCCTCCAAAATATGTTAATGTAATAATGGTTCAAATTTACTTTGACATTATAATGTGGTGTTTATTTTCATGAACTGAAGAAGAGAGTTGATAATTCCCCAGTTTTCTCTTTGCCATTCCGAAATGGTTAGTTTTTTATCTATTGTGCTGCTTAATTGGTGGGACATGGTTTTTTATTTATATTGGATTATCAGGTAATTTACTATGCTTCAAGAAAACTAAAAACTCATGAGTTAAATTATATCACACTTGATTTGCAATTGGTATCGATGATTTTTTATTTGAAAATTTGGAGGCATCATTTATACGGGTCTAAATGACAAATATATACTGACCATAAATGTCTAACATTTATATTTACTCATTATTAATAAACCTAAGGATGATAATATGGATTGAACTAATAAATGATTATGTTTTCATAGTCAACTACCATCTCGGAAAGAAAAAAAGTGTTAGATGCCTTGAGTCGAAAACATAATGCATCATTAGCAATGTTACATTTGGAACATTATCACTTGATTGATGATTTGATGAATAAAGGCATTGATGTTTTTGGTTTAGGAAATACCTCTATTTTGTTTTAGGTTTTATATAGTCATCATTATCAGACAGAATTAAGAAAGCGCATGGAAATGAACATGAGCTATAGAAAAATATAGAACTAGTTAAAATGGGCATGTTTCCATAATATAACATTGATAATGATTTTGTTTTATGAATTGGTAAAAGGATTTGTGTGCCTTGTGATTTCCAGTGGAAGAAATATTAATTGTGTGATGCTCATATTTTCCTCGTTTCAGGTCATCATTTTATTAATATGATGTACATTGACCTTCGGGTGTATTATGTGTGGGATGGAATTAAAATAGCTATTGTTGATTTTACCATGACATGTTTGACATGTCAATAGTTTAAAGTAGATCCACAGTTACTGTAGGGGATGGTTATGCCTTTTACAATTCTAGAATGTAAATTGGAGTATATATCCATGGAATTAGTAGTGGGACTACCAAAGGCTTCATATGTTAATAATGTGTTTTGGTTTTTGTTGATCGGATGACTAAAATTGTACATTTTATTTCTATTCTAGATATAATGTCTTTGAATCATCCTTCTCAATTATACATCAATGATATTGTCTAGTGAAATAGAGTTCCTCCTTCCATTATATCTTATCGGAATCACAGGTTCCCTTCTAACTTTTGGAAGGTCCTTTAGATTTCATTGGTCATAGAATTAAATATCAGTACAACTTTTCATCCTTAATAAGATGGGTAGTCAGAACAAACTATTCAAAAATAGGAATATATGATTAAATATTGTTCAATAGATTACCTAGGATGTTTGTATCAACATCATTTTTTAGTTGAGTTTTATTACAATAAATGTTTTCATTCCACTATATAGATGTAACCTTTCGAGGCATTGTTTGGGAATCAGTGTAGAACACAATATTTTTTGGTTGATGTCAGGGAAATGATGTTTATGGGACAGAAATAAGTAGAGGAAGTCGATGAAAATTAGAATATGATCTAGAAAAACATGAGAATATTTTAGAGAATGAAGAAAAGTTATGCAGACAATATGAGGAATGACATTTCTTTTGAGGTAGGTGATCATGTTTTTCATATAATATCACCATTGAAAAGTGTTATGAATTTTGGTAAGAAAGGAAAGCTAAGTCCATCATTCATTGGACCTTATGAAATCCTAGAGAATGATGGACCAGTCTCCTATAGAGTAAATTTTCCTTAATGTTTTTCTCAGGTACACACTGTTTCTCATGTTTCGTTGTTGAGAAAGTACATGCCAGATTCATCTCATGGTTCGAGCCCAAAATAAGTTCAGTTGGAAGATAAACTTTCATATGAAGAGAAACATGTTCTGATAATTGATCGATGGGAAGATGTATTGAGAAATAAGGTAATCCATTACGTAAGGGTTTTGTGGTGAAACCACATGGTTGATGATGCAGAATGGGAGTCTGAAAATGCTATGAGGGGAAGGTACCCTCAATTGTTTAATAACTAAATATAATTTATATGATTAAATTTCCATAAGGTTGGGACAATGTAACACCCAAACCTTTTAAAAATAAATAGGAATGAATGAAACATTGATTATATGGATATTTATTACTATCCTGTAATCATAATTATGTCAGTTCACTGATCTGTATTTCAAGTAACAATAATCAAAAATTTTGATTAGTAAGTTCTTTGGAGTCTGATGGAAAAAACATAGTTTTTTGTAGAATAGTAACATACCCTTATGAATATTATTATGAATAGTAATATAACCTAATTAATAGTAAATAAAATTTATATCTCATTTTCTTAATGATTTAATATAATTACATCTTGATTAATTTTTGATGGTGATATAAATTGAGTTATAGTTTTAAAATTGTTAATTTTTTAATTAAGTATGATTTTATTTAAAAAATAAAATTAGTAATATTTAAAGAATAATTTTCAAAAAAATGGAGTACATTTTTAGATTATAAATATTAAGAAATGGTTAGGGATAATTTTTGGGATTTTTATGAAATTCTTGAATTTTCTATGAATATTGAAATATGGTAAAATACTGTATATTCAGATTATCAGTTAAATACACTATTTATGACATCATAAGTAATGTAAGATAGATTTTTTCAAACTGACATGCTAGTATTACTATTTGGGGTAACTTGAATCAAGACAATTAATAGTTTTAAGCAAAAATATTAATATAATAATTAACATAATTCAGAATCCCTCCTCTCCTTCACTATAAATACCACCCTAATTCAACTATTCCTCTCACACCTCTCAATCCTGGATCCATTCCTATGTTCTTTATAATAAAATTTACAGGTCTCTTCCCCACATCCAATACCTTCTTTTCTCTAACAATGGCCAAAACCATGGGCCTTAAGAAGAATATCATGTAGAAGAGATCAAGAGGTAAACATCCTCTTTAGTTTTCTTACATTTCTTTTCATTTTCAATTTTTATTCTTCTTATATAATCAACTACCCATATCCAAGAGGAACGAATGATCCTTTATCATACATATACAGATTTTATTATTCTTTATTTGTGATTCACCATTATACTTCTTCTCCTTTGCAGTTATTTATTAAATTAAAACACCGTCTGTGATGTGTCGATTTACCGATATCATTAACAATGTGATTTCAATTTTATTTTACATCCATCATGACTGGTCATAAAATCATTTTTATTGATGAAATAGATTATAATTTATGTATTATATCTTATATAAGGTTTGTATTCTTTTTTTAGACATGTTATTAATTTGAAAAACAAACTGAGTTCATTACGACCGAAAAATCACCAAAATGACCTAAACAAATAACAATTATTATCTAACTTATGAATCATCCTCATGTAAAAATAAAAAATGATTAATGGTATAATTTATAGTTTTAGAAATATTTAAATAACATTCTATTGAAATTATGGAGTTTTTCTTCCAATAGACAAGAATATCCATCGTTATCTAATCATGGAAATCTTGTAAAGAACGCATCCAAAACAATTGAATGAATAATATACTAATAATTAAATGGTTAAATGTGGTCATGAAATGATCATATAGAATTTTATAATGATGAATATATTTTTCTAATATATTAATAACACTCTTTTAACCATTATACATTATTTTTAGAAATGTTTTAAGAATTAAAAACTTGAGGTAATGGAATTCTTAACACAATTTCTATTCATTGGGTTAACCTTCTACTTCATTATTTATATTGTATTAAAATTGTTTGTGTGATGAATTTTTTTTATATTATGTTTAATTATGTGTATTTCTAGTGTATATACATATTCAATCCACTCTATTAATTCCCACATTAAATATATAATTTTTGTAATGGGGCTTTCTTTTAAAATCCCATTTCCAAATTCTATTTTCCAAATTCAAAACAAATTTATTTTTAGAATTCATTAATGTTTTATTATTATTTTCTAGTTATTGGGAATTTTCTATTTCTTATGGTGTGATTGATATATCTGTCACATTCATTGGTTATGTGTATGTTATAGTTTGGTCATATGGTAACTCCAAGTGTAACTATGATGGTTACACAAATTTTAAGGTAACCATGAGAGTTAAAAATTATAAGGTAGATGTGACTGGTACATGATTATGTAACTAATTCCCAAAGAATAATTTATGGTTTTATTTATGTTCTCTATGTTTTTTGGAAATCAAACAGAAATCCCATGTTTCATAAGGTCAGTTTATATGGGTGATAAGTATGACTTTTTGAATCTGATTTCATACGTTACAAGTATTCATGGACTAATGTGTTATTTCATTATTTTTATATATCTTACTGATATTTTTGAGCTCATAATAAGTTGTAAAATGTATTCCACAATAGATAATATTTTTTATTACATTTAATGAAGCCAAGTTAAATTCCATGAAGATTTTTCAAAGAAAACATTTTTTTAAAATGTTATATATTTTGAAATAAATGTATACTATTTTGTGGTAACTACATTATATGAATTTGGAATGTAATTTCTATATTAAATCATAATTCTCTAAATATCTAAACCATAAAAGATCCCCAATATGAAAGGAAGTGTTTTTTTGTCTAAAATTCATGATTATTTAATATAATAAGGCTGGGTCATTATACTCTAACTTCTCAAAATAGACATAAATGAACTGAATAAAATTATAATAAATCAATTACATGTATAAAAGGATATTTAATTAATAATTAAATGATATAATTTTATAAGTCTTGACATTAATATCAAGTACATAACCGTTTTAAACATTAGATAACGATTTCTACCTGAACCTCTTTTTTCATTTGTGATACTCTTTCCCCATATTTACCCTAATTTGATGATTATTTATTTTAATATAATTATTATATATTCAATTTATATATTCCATAATCATATATACATATCTGATCATCCCTATTTTATGGGGGAATTACATGTTTTAAAAAGGATCCATTACCAATTCTTCCTCATAGGCAACCCTGATTCAAGGGAACTTCTCGATTTCTTACCAATTTTTAGGCACACTCAAAAAAATTTTTTAATCCACCACTTATTTTTCAAATCAATAATTTATCATAAAAGTATACCATTGTTCATTTTTAGTTTTATACAAACAATAATTGATTTTCTATTTTAAATAATATTTAATATTTTTATTTAACCACACTAAGATGATTTATTTCTAATGCTTCTTAAACACTATTTTTACATATATTACTTTAAATTTGAATAATATATCATTATCTATTGCTATATCCCATTATTATGATCCATGTATGGATTAAAACCTTTATTTCATGGATATCGTTATGATATTCTATTATGTTATTTATTTTAACATGATTATGATACCGAATTCATAACATGGGTAACCCTAATGTTTATATATGATTCCTTAAGTATGATTCTTCATGTGGCACACATATTATTGAAAATTTTACGATTTTTTCACCCATATAGTGATGAAATTAATTGGGAAATTTTTAGCCTCATGAGACGTTGTGTGAAAGGGTCTTGGTGGTTAGCCTTAAATCATTCTCAATGTGCAAAGGTCATGGTTGTAAGTCTTGCCTCATGATCCAACTTAAATGAGTCATGAATCTATCTTAAGTCTTGTTTTATATTGTTGTCACATTTCTATGATACCATTATTATATTATTCCACATTATACTGGTTATGAATCCTTATGATTATTCATGTTCTATCCCTTTTATGTCATAATGTTATGATTTTTAAAACATGTTCCTTGATTTGTTCATATGTCTATTCCCTTACTTGGATTTTTAGATCATCCATTTTTTCTTGTAATTCCCAGGGAAACCTATGATGTAACGGTTCATAATAATTTTTGATATCCTTATGAAAATTAAAAAAATTTGTTTTATTTTGGTTTCATGTTGTTAAATTATGTATCTAATCCTCAAAATACAGTAGGATTTGTGATCCTTGTTATGTATTTAATGAATAAGTTTGATTAAAATCATGTAATAATGTGTGTAATATTCTAGGGTCAGGTTAGTTGGTATAAAAGGATGGTCTAGTTATTTTGTAGATTAAGAATATAACAGTTTAGTAAGAACCCTAGGGATAATACTAAGTATGAGAAAACATCCATAAATTTTGGATATTATAGAGTAAGAAGTTTATCAAGAAAATGCATACCATTAAATATAAAACAAGTGGAAGTGGTTTAAGATCATATGTACCTAGGATTAATACCCCAAATAAGGTGTTCGGAGCCTTACTCGGGGTAACATGGTATATGAAAATGGGCCTTATTTTTCACCTTGTTTGAGACTCTTGAAGGATATGATTTGGTAAATTCATAAGCTCATTATGAACCATTATTATGGGAAAAATTTTTCATAAGAATATATGTTAGGAAATACACCATGGATAACTATGATTGAAACATAGGGACTCACAAGTTAGGATATAATTTTCATTACATGTTTATCCTTTAAAGTTCAATATTTCCTTTTATTACAATTATTAGTTTATTATTTCATCCCCCTAATTACACTTTCATTTTATTAGTTAATGTATGGGAATATAAAAAACTAATTCAAAAAATAAATGTGATAGCCAATGTGATGATTTACCTAATGATTTTACAAATATGATGGTAATGGATGCTCAAAACATTGTGACAGTACTTGCTCAACTGGATCAAGTTATGTATAGTAACATGAATAGTGTATAACAACCTCCTTCTCCAAAGATAGAGAAGTTTTCATTACAATAATTTTTGTTGAAAATGCATCCCATGCTTAGTGGATCTTCTAATGCACTCCTCATGAAATAATGGATTAACACCAATGTAAAGACATTACCTATCTTTTAATGCTTAAAAGTAGAGTAATTCGTGCTTGTAGTCTATCTATTTTATGTGAAAGATGATCAGTTATGAAAACCGATCAAAATAATGAATCCCATAGAGTAAATTTGTTCCATTAATTAGAATTATTTCATAAATATGTTTTCAAAAAATATTTTTCAAGAACCCAAATCCCAACATGGGAATAGAGTTCCTCAGACATATGAAGATAAAATGTGAGTCCTCCTCTAATTTCCCAATGGCCTTCATTTTTATTTATTTTGTCAATCCACCTTTAAAGGGGTGAGGTGGAACCCTTACAAGGCATGTATGCATAAGTATTACATTTCACACAGGCCTTAGAGGAATTCATTGCATGTAGCCTTCAAACATTACATACAACCCAGACTAAGGAAGATAACATATTTATAATACTAAATATGATAATACATAATCATTTGAATTTCAAAATGTTAATAGAAAAAAAGTGATTCTTCGTTCTTCCCTTAAGGTGAAATACTAATAGTACAGTCTTAGTGTTTTCTTATGCAAATGGACAAAAAGATAAAAATGGTGTTTATTATGGGTGTATAAGAAGATAAATATCATGATGTAATGAAAACCTAGTATCCTTCATGTCAAAATTATGGAAATAATAATCCAGATAACTATCTAAAGGGAACCCAAAAATGCTTCAAATGTGGAAGAATGGGGAATTTGAATAATAATTGACAAAGAGATATAAAGATTCCCACTAATGGGGAAGAATAATGGAAGGTTCAGATAGAAAATAATCATATTGTGTAGTCTTTCAACTACAATTAATTTTGGAATTTTTGAAATAATTTTTCTTATACCAAGGGTTGATGTGGGAAATCTAGAACAACAACCTCCCATGCTGCAAAAACGGGTATATTCTATCACCACTACTAAAGTGGAGCACACAAAATGATGTGGTGATAACTATGCTTACTATTGATTCAAGAATAGAGAAAATTTTATTTGATTATATTTATACACATTAATTCATATCATTCATGTTAATATAACTATTTTAACACCACCTCAAAATATGGTGGTTGAGTTGTTTGTGGGAAAAAGATAGGGAAATTATTGCATGTAATTTTTATAACACCTCCACGATGAATATTTTTAGACTGAATATCCCAATTAAATCTATAATACTTCCTTGGATAGAGTTTTATGGAATCTTGTGCATGGATTCTCTATCATAATACAAATATAAAATTAACTAATAGTAAAGGTATATTACTCTTCACATCCAGAAGAATCCTCCACTTCTATACATGTGTA
The DNA here is from genome assembly GCA_963277665.1 of Viscum album. Lineage (NCBI taxonomy): Eukaryota > Viridiplantae > Streptophyta > Magnoliopsida > Santalales > Viscaceae > Viscum > Viscum album. The sequence continues at coordinate 1,669,650,521 of OY728137.1, forward strand.
AGGATGAGTATGGATCTATTTCAGAATCATTTTCTCAAGTGTGTATATTACTACTTTATAAGAAATAATATCTATCCAAAATTATTTATAAAAGGAGAGAAACATGATTGAATACATTCAACTTACAGGGGACTACACTGATGTATTCCCTAAAGAGTTCCATGGTCTTATCATCATCGAGATGTTGAGTTATCAATTTTAATTTTTCATAGATCTCTGCCTATGTCAAATAATGATTATATAAGAAAAACCATTGAGATGTGACAACTAATATAGAGGTATTACTAAAATCTGGATAGGGCTTTTATATTCCTGTGTGCTTCACCATGGGGTTCACATGTTCTATTTGTAAGGAAGAATAATGGATCGATGCGCCTATGAATTGATTATCATGATCAAAATAAAAACCTAATAAAGAACATGTAACCCCTTACATGGATATATGCCTTGTTCAATCAGCTACATGGGGACAATTATTTCTCTAAGTGGGTCCGTCGGTCAAAATGTCACTAATTAAATGTAATGATGGAAGATGTTCCCAAGACATTTTTTTGAACAAGGTATGGACAAAATGAGTTCATTGTGTTTCCATTAGAACTCAATAATTCACCAAAAATTTGCATGGATTTAATGGATAGAGTCTTTAGAGAATAACATGAAAAATTTTATATAGACTTTATTTATGATATTAACAGTATCCTCAACCTAGTTGGTGTGGAGTCGACATGTGCATCCAAGAGACCCATGTTCAAAACCAGGTGGAGACATATTTTTCAATACTTTAGGAGTATTGTAGAAGGGTGTTTTGAAAGTGCTATTAGGTACTGGAGAAGATCGAACTATTCCTCAATTTGGGCTTTTAGGCCACTGGTTTGGCCCTTGGGTCCTTCAGGGCCTTCGAGCTAACCAAAGATATTGGGATAGTAATGATTTCGGTCCACCTCAAGGCCTTAAAGACTACTCAAGGATTTCAAGTAACCTAAAATTGTTCTTAAATGGACTAGGAAGACAATACAAGGAGCAGTCTCTAGATAAGGATTCGGACCGGGTGTATTCACCATAGTAGAAGCTAACAGATGTGGGTGAAAGAGAGGGTATGGCATTGCCATTGAGACCAGCATGTGCATTCAGGGGAAGCCTATACTAATATCCACACAAAGGTGGAATGATGATATCACGATACATATTCTTGGGAGGTTCAATTCCACGTAGTTATTGTTTGGATATTCCCACTATGAACTAAGGGTCTTGTAAAATATAATACTATAGGCCTTTTAAGGGTTACCCCTCATCCCTTCAAAGGGGGGTTACCAAAAATCAATAAACAAGAATGCAGTCCATCCATTCAAGATTTATTGATGATTTAATAATATACTCCAAGAGAAACGATGAGCATTATGAGAATTTGAATACAATGATGATGACTTTTTGAAGCGATAAGATTTATTTATGGTACAATAAATGCATGTTATGGATGAATGTTGTATCATTCATGGGGAATGATTTCACTAAAATGAATATTTATAGACCCATCCCAGTCAATGGGAATCAAAGAGTAGATCAGACCGACATTGGTAACAAAAATACATAGATTCGTTGCTCTAGAAGGGTATTACTGATGATTTTGGAAGAACATATCATGATTTTTAAACCCAATAACCTTGATTAAACATAAGGTAGTGGTGTTTTTCCATGTGAGTGAATGTGAAGAATATATAAAATAGTTGAATAATTGGATTATCATTGCACCATTTATCACACTACCAACCTGTGGGGAACTTTTTTTAGTATAAATTGATTCTAAAAATAATGGATTAGGATACGTAATGATGAAAAATGATAATTTGATATCCAATGCCTCATGGAAGTTGAAAATCCATGATCAAAACAATCATATGCATTATCTGGTGTTAGCAGCTATGATCTTTGTGTTGAAACTCTATAGGCATTATATCTATGGGAACATGATTAAGATACATATTGATTACAATAATCTATAATATATATTCACATATGAGATTAATATGTTCCAGAGAATATGGTTAGATCTCATCAAGGATTATTAAATATCCATCCTTTTCCATCATAGTATGGAAAATAAGGAAGAAGATTTTTTATGAAGAAATGATCTTGCATAATTTTCAATGATGAGAATTGAGAAGGATCCATTCTTCGTATATTTGAAATTTATGAACATGGTAATCATTAAGGGAGAAAAAGAATCAATCATTCATTAAATGATTTCTCAACCATACCTTATGAAGAAAACAATGTATGCTTAAAATAATGATGTAGAAATCTAGAAGAAGGTGATATCTATGAGAAAGGGGAAATCCTCAATGTTTAAAATTGATGAGGAAGGATTTGTAAGATTGTGGTCATGAAAATGTGCAGAATCCAATCCAAATAAAAAGAAGGGTCTTCTGGATGACTTACATAGATCAACCCTCTCTATTCACCAATGGATCACAAAGATGCATCGAGATATCTATGAGAATTATTTGTGGGATAATATGAAGAAGAAGATCAGGGAATATACATCAAAGTTCCTAGTATGTCAGCAAGTGAAGGCTAAATATCAAAAGTCTAAGGGGATAATGCAACCAATACCCTTACCATTAAGAAAGTGGGAGAACATTAACATGGACATTGTCACTAGACCTCCTAAGACATCTAGAGGAAACAATTCTATATGGGTTGTTGTAGATCTTCTTACCAAGATAACTCACTTTATCTCAATTCAAGAAGAATTATCACTGGATAAACAATCATGGATATACATCAATGAATTGGTAAGGATACATTGAGTTCCATTATAGATTTTATCTGATCATGATTTAAGATTCACCTCTCGGTTAAAGAAAAGTCTCTAACTTGTTGTAAGCCCTGAGCTAAACACCAGTACGACCAAAAAACCTAATTGATGGAAATCTAAGTGGCCTAATTATGAAATGGAATACATGTTGAGATAATGTATTATGGAAATTCAAGGATGATGTGACCAAGATATTCTTCTGACTGAATACTCCTACGACATCAGTTTCCACTCAAGAATACAAATGACACAATATGAGGCCCTTTATAAGAAAATATATAGAACACTGACCTAATGTGATGACGTCAGTGAAATTAAGCTGCTAAAAACTCAAATGGTAAAAAAAGGGGATAATGTGAAAACCATTGTAAAAAACCTGACCCCAGTTTCCCAGAGCGAGTGCCTTATTTGATTTCATTCACATACAAATAAATAATAATCTTCCTCGCGGACCTATTATTTTAGTATTATTGGAAACAAGATACATACATAAGTCCAACGTTACAACTTGAAATGAAAATCAACATAGGAACTCCTAAGACAACATCCATAACTCCATGGGTATTTCATAATTTCAATCATAATAAACTTCTTCATGTCCGAACTAAATGAAACATAATAAAGGGTTGAGATAAAATTCTCAATAAGGGTTAGCAATACATCAAAAGATAACATAAACATTATACATGGTGAATAATTGAAAACACATGCCTCTAAAAAAAATTAAACATGATATGGAAGAAAAATGAGCTAAGTAAATATTGAAAAAACATTACATAATAATGGGTATTATACTAGTCAAATAACTACATGAACCATCGATACTATTTTCAAAATGATGGAATGCATAATGTGAAACAACTTAACCATACCGTCAATGCCTCACGCCAAAACCATAAGTAATCGTTTTGTCACGGCCTTATTCCTTGACCGTAGATTGTCTCATGAGATGTACCGATGCACCGAGGGCTATAACGGGCCCCACCCACCACATAATATGTCCAATGAATTCCGGATATGAATGGGGATAAAAAAAATATACATTCATATTGAAATTAATATATGAAATGAAAATATCATTCCCCGAACATTAAGCATAAACACTAACCATTTAGAGTTAAATGGAGAATGGATTAAATATAGAAAATCCACGTAAAAAGTAAAAATTAAAAATTAAATTAAATATTGTATATGATAACGTGGAATACAAATCCTAATAATACTTATGAACTAACAAGACTGTTGAAATAGATGAAAATAGTCTTACAAATTCTTCGAGGAAATCTTTAGAAAAATACTCTTTTACTTGGAGACGAATAGTTCTTTTAGAAAAATATTTTTATAATCCAGAAGTCAAGTAAGATAGTATTTTCATAATAAAATTAGTGATTTTATAAAGAAAAGGGTTTCCAAATACTTATTATTGTGTTCCCTATAAAATAGATAAGGAATAGAGAAATTCCCTTGGATCAGGTTTGTATTTAAGAAACAATTTCAAATGATCCTTTTAAAATGTGTAACCATCAATAAAATAAGAGAATATTCTGGTTGGTAAACATATATATAACCCACACAAAGAATTTATGAGGACTAAATAATAATACACAATAGTTTCATTGATATTATTGAAAATAAAACTAACTCGAATGAAAATGGATGTTTGGGTAGAAAACCCTTACATTAACTCCGAACGTGTCCCGCTCATGAAATTATGCCCATGGAATATAAAATTATAATTGTTAATAACTTATTTAAGAACCTATTATAATTTTATTAAGTTTATCATAATTCTACCTATTTTATTTTTTCCTTTATTGACAAGTTATCATATTGAATTCCGTCGTTCCTGAGTGTTGGTTGTCTTTAATTTCATATTCCCCTCTTTTTTTTAAGTAATGGAGTTAATGTGGAACCAATGTAAATTTATAAAATTGAAGTTAAACATAATTTATGAACATCCAGATGTGTTAATGGTTATTTATATATCTTGGTTACATGGAATGAGGATGAATTATAATATAGAACATTAATGATAACTGTTTCAGTTAATTTGTGCGTATTGATTACAACGAACTCATTTTTCTATATAACATAATTCCGTTTGTACAAAGGAATTAATGAACCATAAATATGGTATATTACATATATAATAATATGTTTCAACCATAACATTAATGTATTCATGTCCATAATTGAGAATGATAATAGAAATCGAAATCCCGTCGTCCTCGAAAATTGACACATCTTGGATGGTGTTCTTGTTACTAGTATAAAAGATGGTAAAAGGAAGAGATGATGACAAATTATTGAACAAAAATGAAAATTTCTAGTACATTTAAGCTACGAGTGTCATCAAAACATTTGGATAAGGATGGGTAATAGAAAATGAAAACAAATGAACTTTAAAGGAAAGACAAATAATTGAAAAGATGAATTTACCTCTTCAACCAAACATCCATGAGATCCTCTTTATGGGAGAGGTTTTGGTCTTTCTATAAGACCAAAAAAATTTTGACGTGGGAGAGGAGGTTGGGAGGATATTTTTACTGAATTTTGAGAAGGAACAAGTCTTGAGATGAGTGAAGGGAATTGGGAGTGAGGGTGTTTTATATTGGAGGAGAGATGGGATTTCTTAATATAAAATTCATTAATTTATTATTTCCCCACAAAACAAGTAATAATTAGTATTAAATTGAAAATAATAGTAAATTTATCATGTGAACCAGAACCATTTTGTCTTACATCATCATAACATCATCCATGACCTTATATTTAGCTTATTTAGCTTATTTTGTAAATTATGGTATTTCACTATTCATAAAAAATTCTAGTATTTCAGAAAAATACCAAAAATTCACCCTAACCATTTTTCAACGTGTAGAATAAAAAATGAAGTCATTTTTTCGAAAATAATTGTATATATATGATTAATTAAATATTTAATTAAAATAATAATATATACTAAAAAATTATTTTAAAACATTTATTTACTTATTTAAAAACACATGTATATAATACTTCAAATTGAATATTATTTATATACTAAAAAGGGTTTTGTTACTATTAATTACGGTATATCAATATTCATAATGGTATGTTACTATTCATAAGGGTATGTTACTATTCATTTTTTTTATTTCTTATCGGACTCCAAATAACATACTCATGACAACCGTGTATGTCAGATTTTTGAAATTCACATAATAAAAGTGACAAAACTTATGTTTACCTGGCTAGGATTTAATAAATTTGTTTTTTAAAGACTCAATTATCCATGCATTCTATAATAAATCTATTTGTTAATTCTTGGTTTGTTTCATTATCCCTTCCTTACAAAAATTTCATCCTTGGAATTTGAAATTGAACTTCGATAGTTAATGGTGGATACTGGAAAATTACCTTATAGAAACCCAAATTGGAAATATAGTTAATAAAATGTCCTCTTAAAGAGGTTATTGGATATGAGGTGGTCACCCCAAAATGTATTCTTTCGAATGAGGTGACATTAGTTGAAGAAAAAAAGTAGACATAGAAGAATAATATAACTGTGAAGTTCTGATGGAACATTATTGATGACATTTTCATATGAATGTTGATTAAAACAAAACTATAGTCTAAAAAATAAATTCATTGATATTATCAATGATAATGATAATAGGAAAACATTTTATTTAAGAATATTTTCCTTTAGTCGAGGAATTATTACACTCAATAAGAGTATAAATATACATTTATACTTGTAAAATCATTCCTTTATTGTAGTTTAACTATATAAACCTCATAACATAGCATGGGTTACACCATTTGGTGGACAAATACATTAACCTCTAAAATATCATACAGTGATCAACTTATTCCATTTCAGAAATTGTTAAAAAATATAAAATATATTAATCCAACACATTATAATAATTCCCACTAAATTTCCAGGATGAAGTTATCATTAACCCTTAATAAAAAATAAGTAGTTCTAAAATCCACATTCCAAACACATGAGTAACATCATCATGTATCCTCTTGAAATATCGTAATAACATGAATTACCATAAAAACCTTATTGGAAACATGAATTCCTACATATTATTTATGTAAGATACATGTTATTGGATATATAACTTAAATCCAATAGTGTTGTATAACTCATTGATGATAGCATAAAACAATTCTTTACAAATCAAAAATTAGTTTTGTTATAGTAAATACTTATCGGAATCAATCATTTACCCATCATTATCTCAACATCAAATATATATTAAGCGTTGTATTTCCCTCAACCATGTTTTTTTATAAAATTTTTAACTATCCACTGAATCACTATTCCTTTTTTCCATTCATCATATGTCCTAAAATAATTAATGAAATAGTAATGCAGTACAATCCTTATATATTTCATAATTCATACAACCAGTAAATTACTGACAGAATATAAAAATTTCATGATTCTTGACTAGGAATAATATTCATTTTACTTCATTTGTGGTAGCCTCCTAACATGATCATTATCCAAAATCATCATTTATGGTATATTCCTTTGATGATTGGGACATTGATATTCATAGAGTCCAATCTCCTTAAAATTTATGCATTGTAAATTGAAAACCATTTTCTTATCCTTGTAATCATGAACCCGGTTTCCTTTTTCTCCACACATGTAGCAAACACCCATTCTATTCCTGCATTTACCACGGTGATTCATTCCACAGTTATCACATGTGGGAAGACACATATTTCCCATCGTCCCTTTATCCCTGTATGTCTCTACCATCCTCTTATTCTTTTTATTCCCTTCAAATTCATAGGAATCAGAGAAGTCTTTAAATAACTTATTAACACATGATATTATTTCATCATATGTTGAGGATACATGGGAGACAATCTTCCTTTGAAAATATTTCTTAAGACCATTAGCGATATGATCCTTCCTACTCTTTTCATATTGTTCTTCAGTGAAGTTCTCATTCCTTCTGCTAGGTTCCATATCTAATCAATTCCATATTATATATTAGCTCATAAAATTAATTACTCTCAATAACTTCAAACATGGCATGGAACATCACAAAAATTTATGCATCATAAATCCTAGAGCCATATACTTCAGTTAAATTAGGGAGATAATCCATTCATAATGGTGGGTAAAAAAATCTAAAATATCCTAATCATATCCCCCGAGATTGTAACTCCAATAGTTAAACAAGGCCCATTTTCGTGTACCAGGATACGCCAGATCAAACCTAAAACTCTTGGTCAGAGTATTCACTATAATGTACATTTATACCAGAACCACCTCTACTTTTTATACCAATAAAGGGATGTATTTCCTAGAAAGATCCACATAATATATTACATAAAAAAATTCAACGATGTTCTTGTTTTTTTATCTTCAAACACCATATTAGTGCTTTATTCTCTAAAATACATTTTCTAAATCTAGTTCCCATGGTTTCAACAAAACATCCATTGATACCAACTGTAAAGACCCGACCCCAGTTTCCCAGAGCTAGTTCCTTATTTGATTACATTTGCATAATAACAAGGAATAATCATCCCAAAGGACTGATTAATTTAGTATTATTGGAAAAAATATACATACATAAGTTCAATGATACTACATGAAGTGAAAAAAAATATAGGAACTCTTTAGACAACATCCATAACCAATGGGTTATTTCTGCATGTCATTCATAATATTCTTCTTCATGTATTGAGAAAATGAAATTTAATAAAGGGTTGAGCTCAAATGCTCAGTGAGGGTATGAAATATAGAGGAAGATAATATAAACATTATAAATGGTGAATAATTGAAAATGCCTGCCTCTAAAAATAAACTTGATGAAAATATGGATGAAAAATGAGTTGAGTAAATATTTCCATAACCTAACCTAATCATGTGTATTATACCAGTAGAATAACCACATGAACCATCAATTATATATTTATAATGCGAGAATTCCTAATCTGGGACAACATAATCATACCTTTATGGCCTCATGCCAAGACCATAAGTAATCATTTTTTCAAAGTCGTGTGCCATGATTATAGTTTGTCTCATTAGACCTACTGATGCACTAAGGGGTGTTAGTGGGCCCCACCTAAAACATACTATGTCAAATGAATTTCTCATATGAATGGGGATAAACGTGAACAAATTATACATTCATATTGTAATTAAGATATGAAATGAAAATAACATACCCTGAACATTAAGCATAAACACAAACCATTTGGAGTAAAATGGGGAATGGATTTAAGATAGCACATCCACATCCTATGTAACCATAAAAAATTAAATTAAATATTTTATATTATAACATTAAATACTAACCCTAATAATACATAATAATTAACCACAGTGTGGAAATAGTTTAAGATACTCTTATAAAATATTTAATTAAATATTAAGATAAATACTATTTTACTTTGAAAAGAAGAGTTATTTTGGAATAATATTTCTATAAAACCTGAAGTGAAGCAAGATAGTATTTTCATAATAGAATTAGTGATTTTATAAATAATTTTTTTCCAAAAAATAGATTATACATTCCATTTCAAAATAGGTAATGATTCACGAAATTCCCTTGGATCGGGCTTGTATTTCAGAAAGAATTTTGAAATTTCCTTTTAATACATGTATCTAACCGTAATATAAAGAAATATTATGGTTGGTAAACTATATATAAACCACAAACATAATTTTTGAAGAGTAAATAATTATACACAATATTTTAATTGAGATATTAACAATAAATGTAACCTAAATGAAAATAGATGTTCGGGTGGAAAAACCCTTACCTTAACTCTGACCATGTTCTGATCATGAACATAAGCTCGTGAAATATGAAATTATACTTATTAATAATTTATTTAAGAAACTATTAGACATGAACATAATTTATCATAATTAGTTTTTGTTCATTTATGTCTTCATTGATAATTTATCTTATTGAATTACATCATTTTGGAGTGTCTTTTTTCTTTATTTTCATATTCTGTTAACCTGTTTTTATGTAATGGAGTTCATGTGTAATGGATGTAAATTTCCATAATTGAAATTAATTATTTTTTATGAACATCCATAAGTGTTAATGGTTATTTATATAACTTGTTTACATGTCATGATGATTTATTATTATATAGAACATTAACGATAACTGTTTCGTTTAATTTGTGGGGTTTGATTACAATGAGCTCATTTATCATTGTAACTAAATACCATTTGTTCAAAGGGATTAAAAAACATTAAATAAGTTATATAACATATATAAAAATCTATTTCAACCATAATAAGAATGGTTTCATGACCATAACTAAGAATTATTATAGAAATTGAAAGCATGTCGTCCTTGAATGTGGAAAATTGACACATCTCATATGGTGTTCTTGATACTAGTTCAAAAAATGGTAAAAGGAAGAGATGATGATTAAATATTCTAATATAATGAAAAAATTACAGCACATGTATGTTTCTGGAGTCATCACAACATTTGAATAAAGAGAGGTAATAGAAAAATGAAATAAATGAACTTTAAAGGAAATGAAAAGAATTGAAAAGAGGAATTTACCTCTTGAAGCAGGCATCCCTAAGAGCCTCTTTAAGGGACTGGTTTCGGCCTCTCTATGAGACCAAGGCTTTCTAGACATGGGAGATGATTTTGGGAGGATATTTTTACAGTATTTGGAGAAGGAACAAGCTTTGATAGGGGTGAAGGGAAGATGGAGTGAGGGGGGGTTTATTGTGGAGGATAGAGGGGATCACTTAATATAAAATTCATTAATTTTTTCCTCAAAGACAATGAATAGTATGTCGTCCAAGACCAAGAATAGTACTTTTATCATTGGAACCCGAACTAATTGGGATTTCATCAATAAAACATCATTCATAACTCTATAATTTTCTTATTTAACTTATTTTGTAAATTAAGGTATTTCACTATTCATAAATATTTGTAGTATTTCAGAAAAATCCCAAAAATTCTCCAAAACCAATTTTCGACGTGTAGAATCCAAAAAAGAATTCCATTTTTAAAAATAATTTTCTAAATATTTTTTAATTAACATTTATTGTAAATCATATTTTATTATAAAAAACAGTTTTAAAACATTTATTTACTCATTTCAAAACATAGGTATATCATACTTCAACCTGAATATTATTTAAATACTATCATAGGTAAGGTTACTATTCCTTAGGGTATGTCAATATTCATAAGGCTATGTTAATATTCGTAAGGGTTGGTTTCTATTCATCAAAAATTATGTTTTCGTTATTGGACTATAAATAACATACTCATCACAACAGTGTAAGAAAGATTTTTGAAATTCACATTATATATGTGACAAAGTTATGTTTAATTGGCTAGGTTATAGCAAAATGGTGTATTTAGAGACTCAGTGATCTATGCATTTTATAATAAATCTATTTGTAAATTCTTGGGGTGTTGTGTACATTCATTATAACATCAAGTCATCTCAAAGTAAAATAAGATGGATTTGTAGAAAATAAACCACAAGACCATGAGTTTAGGTGTAACACCCCAAGATTTCAAAGTATGTAATTTTTTCAAATGTAATTCACTAACTTGCACTACATGCATCATTGATTTCATGTGCACCACGACTTACCAAACTATCTTTTCAAAAGCTGTTATGAAAAGTATTAACTGAATATTGAACTATATATAATACATACAATTTTAGAATCCATATTATGAGTTTCACAGACATAATGTAAGAACTAATTAATTTTGTTTCAGATAAAAGAAGTATTTTTCAAAAAAAAAATTACTTTTACCGCCTTTTAATGGTGAACCCCTTTTAAATCCAATATTTGAAACTTTTATATATTTAATTTGACAAAATAAACATCTTATTCAGAATGAGGACATATGAATTAAGATTTAATAATTTTTTGTTGTTTTTCCTATTACTTTCATATTTGGGTGAATAGTGAAAAATAATATATTTTTACTGAAAACAACATTTTTAATAAAAAAATTATATTGTTAAATTATAAATTTTAATGGTTTAGAAGTATAAATATATTATATTTTTACCATTTAATCCAATGATTTTAATTTTATGTATTTTTCCTTTGAAATTTAACAAAAACAAGTGTCAATCTTTTGATAGTTATTATTTAATAAAAATATGCCTTTCGGTTTTTCCAACAGGAATTAATTTTAAATTAAAAAATGAAAATTCTATGTCTTTAATTTGGTAAAATATGCTTCATTTTTTATTTTGAAATATCAAATTTATATTAGGTTGAATTTTCTGTATATTTCTGAAAACATTCAATTTTGATAAGAGTGAAAACACTAAGTTATAGTTTAAAACTGAATTTTTATTTAAATAATTATTTATTTTATATAAATTAATTTATGTCAAAATAGATACATAATACTTATATAAGTTCAATTTAATTCATTTGAGACAGTTTATAATAATTTTAGATATATAATAATGTTATTGAACTTCTCATCGTCTTTTACCCACATCTTAGGAGAAATAGCAAATTCACATAAAACATAATTTTACTGCTTCTGTGAGTTGAATATCGATAATCTGAGAGACATGGTTAATATCAAGGAGTAAAATTTGGTTCAATAAGGTAAAAATAATTTTTGGTAAATAGATACTTTTTACTTTTATTTAAAGCGGTTAATGGTAAATAAGGTAATTCAAGGTAAAACGAAAATGTAATAATTCAAAATTACCTTAACACTTGTATTAACCTTATTTTATGAGTATTTTCTAACCATGGTCATATTTTGTTCGATTTTGGGACCCCATGGAGCCACTTATTATTGATAATGACACATTAAATTAATTAATTTAATGTAACGAAAAAATTGGAAAAAACCAAAACCTTTTAGTAATTAATTTTTATATGGTGTTTTATAAGTAATATTTTGGACTATAAATATTCATTGGAAAAATTAAAATATTTCGTACATCATGGTAATTTTTTTTAATTTTTATACATTGAATAAAACAAATTATTTATGGCACAATAATGATGCAGTATTTACCTCATTAATAAATGAGTTAAATAAATTATATTATAAATATTAAACTAATATCCAAACAATGTCCATTTATTAATGGTTGATTTTTTTCGACCATGATTAATCTTATCTTTAAAACTACTGATTTTTGGTCCTTTAGATACCGAATATCATTATATAATAAAAGAATATTTTTACAGATATCTAAAGAGCCCCTCCTCCCACTTATAAAAAGAGACCATTTCTATCCAATTACCCACACCTCTCAAGCACATAGTATCATCCAAACTCTACCAAATTAATATCCATATGTCCCTATTCTCCTCCTAGAAGCCTAACCTTAGGTAGAAGGAACATAAAAAATTCATTTTGTTTCAAATCAAAGAAAGATACACAAATTATAGGTAATAGTTTCTCTTAACTTCTTTTATTTTATTTTACTTATTCAAAGAATAAAATATTTTTATTCCTTTTTTATAACAACACTGATATCCTAAATATACTAGTATGTTTTTATTGTAAGTATTAGAATTACAATTACACACAACTCCATCTAATTGGTGAATAACATAATGTTTCTGTGGAAGGCAAACTAACGCCTCACGAAACAATAATTGTTCAATTACCTCCTACCGCCTCTCTTGGTGGCCATTATTATTGAAATTTATTTTTATATGATATATATACAATGTTTATTTTTTATTTATGCTTCTGTGTTTTTCTTTTATAACATACATTTATGGTTTCTATTATGGGTAAACGAGATAATTACATTTTAGGAAGTGCGGACTACTGCCCCTCAAAGTGTTTTGACTCGTTAATAACATATGTGGGATATATAAAGTATGGAGTTAATGATATTATATATATTATATTATAATGGTATTATAATATACAAACGTGTAATTATGTTTTAATTCTATTAAAATAATAAATATAAATGAAAGTAGCATTTTTGCGCACGTACGGCATATCGTCTCCATGAACAGTGCATTTCATTTCTTACACTAAAATGATATGTACTATTATAAATAAAAGTATATACTGGATATATGTGATATATATGATATCTAAATCATGAATAAAATTATGGATATAATGAAATTTTGACCATTGAACAACTTGTAACTATAAGGTGTTCATTTTTGACTCAAGTGCCAAATATCAAAAAAAATAACGTTATTAAATTAAATGATTTCATAATGTTTATAAAATGGGAATAAGTGATATAAAAGAAATAATATACATGAAAAAGTTTCTTAATCATGTATAAATTAACGTTATTTTTTATTCATGATATTAAAAATGGACGGGTCAAGTTGGACACTAGGTAAGTGTTTCTAATCTCACTTTTTAATTCTGTGAGATTTGAATTGTTCCCAAATAATTTATTGCATGTGTTGTATTTTGTACTTCAATTTGATATATATTATAACTATTATTTTTATATTCATGATATTATGTGATTCATTTGGTTTTTATTTTCTATTTTTCATACGACTCGATTGATTACAATGTGGTAAGGGTTAATTTCAAAATCTATTCACTATTTGAGGTTGTTTATATGTAAATATCTACTGGGACCTCTTTATCATTCACATCCATGTTTCTTAAATATGAATTTCAAAAAAAACATCTATTTACTAGACAATGGGTTAAATAAATTTATACCCTTATGTGTTTTGAATGGAATCATTCCGTCGTTTTCCAAGAAAGGTACTTTTTGACATTTTCGGAAAATTTAAGGTATGAATGTTTTTTAACATATACAGAGGGTGTGGCTATTTTCTGTCATTATAAAATCATCAGAGGTTCCCTTACAATCATATAAGAATAATTTTAAATTTTTTTTTATATTTATGTGACTCTTAAATGTTTTCAAAATAGAAAGAGTTATTTCTATAAAAAGGGTTTTGATTTCATCTATGTCAACATCCTTTTATGTATTTTTTTGAAGTTGATTTTTTATGATACAAAACATTCATATTTTATTTAAGGTTCTGTAATAAGTTTTACTATGGATGTGCTATTATTATACAATTCCTGGTTTATGGTTAAAGTATTGACATTTCGTATGCTAGTTTTATTACGAATGTTTATGATATGTTTAAACCTTTTTATATGAGGAATGTATTGGACTTAGTAAGTTATGGGTGTATCCCGCTACAGCTCTTCGATGCATCAGTAGGTCTCATGAGACATCTAGACATGGAATTGGCTTAGGCCTTTCTTAATTTGATATATGGTTTAGGACGAGGCCTTAATCATTTTTAGACATTTTTGCTGAGGCCTTGACAAAATGTTTCAAATGTCTAGCATTATACATTCCCTCAGTATGAAAATAATATTAATGGTTCATGTGGTCATTCGACTGGTATAATACCCATGATTATTTTTTATTATGTCATTATTTACTCACATCATATTCCTGCCATAAAAATATTCATGTTTATTATTGGTAAATGAATGTGGTATCAATTATTTACCATGCTTGATATTTTTTTTATCTTTAACTATATCGATAACCCTTACTGAGAATTTGAGATCACCCCTTTCTATGTTTTATTTTTCCCAGGATTCTAAGAAGCATATTGTAATTCATATGTAGGGTTAAGAAAACGGAATAATGGTGCCATAAAGTATTATTTATGATCTATTTTATGTTATAAACTGTAATGTAACATTCATGTTTGTAATCTATTTTCAAATACTGGTAAACCGATCTGTCCTTTGGGACATGATTCCATGTAATCAGGGAAATGTATTAAAATAATGCACTAACTCTGGGTAACTGGGGTTAGTGCAATACATTTGGTATCAGAAGAAGTTTATCAATAACCATGGATACTAGATTTAGATTAACTCTAATTATATATCATTACCCATGATAGACTTTGGGGATTAATATATAAGAACATCCTATAATTTTCGTACTATAGAGATTTTGTGAGTTTTCCAAGCCATACATCCCTTTCTAGATACGAGCAGGTAGAGGCAGCTCTGGAATAGATATACCTAGGGGTAAAACCCGAAGAAACCTCTTTGATGGTGACTCGAATAGGAACTGGTGCACGATAACGAGCCTTTCTTCACTCTTGGTTACAACACTCCTAGGGTATATATTTTGGATAATTCTTGTTATATTTATAATACACTATGAAGGGTTTATGAGTAAATATCTCCTCATTTTTCTGTGATTATGGATTATATCCATAAACTGTCCAATTTACGTTAGGTATTTTACATTTTTGGAATTATGAATTGCGATTCATAAATTGATCTAGTGTATGCCATTGCTTATAAATAACGCCCAGTAGAAGGAATGAGAACTCCACCAATATGTATGATCCAAAGAGTAAGAAGGATCATGTCATTCATGGAATTAAGCCAACATTTAGAAATGAAATAATCTCCCATGTATTCTCAATATATGAAGAAATAATATCCTGTGATAGTAAGATAAGTAAAGAATTCTCTGAGTCCTGTGTCTTTGAAGGTAAGCAAGAGATGAAATGGATGGTTAAGAGAATGATGGATAAAGGGAATAGGGGAAAGAAGAATTTTCCCATATGGGATAAATGTGGAGATAATCACATTGGTAAATGCTTAAAAAAATAGGTGTTTGTTATAAGTGTGGAGAAAAAGGACACCATGTACGTGATTTCAAGGGTAAGAAGATGTTTTCAAATGTTAAATTCTTCATCTGCAATGTGTTGAGACACTACGAGAATCAATGTCCCAGTCATGAGAGTATACCGGAAATGATGTTATTGGATAATAATCTAGTTATGATACAACCTCAGATGAAGATGAATGACTAGTGTTCTTATGTTGTTATTATATAATAATTTCATTTGAGTGTTGTATCTAAAATATACTTGTTATATTAATTATGGTGATAAATAAGGATTGTACTGCAGTATTATTTAATTGAGTATTTGAGATAATATGATTCTAAGAAAAGTGACTTAATAGTAAGCTACACTTTTTGTAAAAATACATGGTGGAAGGAAATGTAATCCTTAATATTGTCCTGATAACGAGGTAGTGATTTTGGAATAAGAGATTGTTGATTTTTATAATGTATATTAGATATTCATGAATACCTTGAAACTGGTTAATGATTTGTACATTCCATCATTGTTGGAGATTACAACATTTATGGATATAAAAAGTATATCCAATATTCTATAAGGAATAAGAGAGCATTAATTTAATAAATAATTATTTAAGTTAACTCAGGATGTTGCAGTGTTTTAAAAGAATACACGATGAAGGTATTCACATGTTATTACGTGGAAAAAAGGTTCTTCATTGTGTTTACCTTCTTTATAAATTTTGTACTATGTGTTTGGACAAAATTATTTTGGGTAAATCTAAAGGTCGGTATGGATTATGTTTGAAATTGTATACTATTGAAAATGTTATTTTTGTATTTTTATAAAAATCACAACACGCATACAGTGAGACAACACGTCGTGTCGGACAAAGCTACAGAAATTGAACCCAAAACCATAATGGGATTGGATTTATCTCCTACCACTGGAATACATGAAGTCCATGGATTGTATAATGTATAATCTTTTATTAAGGGTCTGATAGGTGAATTATAAATTCTTTTTTTGAAGCTTATACAGATTGGATAAATTGAATATTTTTTAGTTCTACTATCTTTTAGAGTGAAAGATGAGTTTCTGGTAGAAATTAGTTAAAGGATGGTACACTACATGTGAAGTATTTTTTTCTTCTATTATTCAATGATGAAATTAATTCTTAAACATTAGGTATGGGATATTAAAACTAAAAATGTGTTATCTTAATAATTTATGTTTTGTTTAACCAATGATATTTTAAATCATCATAGATTGATGGATTTGAGGCCATCAATTCTATAATAGTTTGGGGCTTATGACCTCAATAACTCCCTATAAATATTTCTGTTTTCCTACAATTAGTTGTCTCTAATTTCCACTAATGTTCTTCTAGTCGAGATCATAATTTAGTGGTGACTTTTTCATTCCCCATTTCAACTTATTAAGACTAAATCTTATTAACCCAATTTCTGATGTGGGTTTTCCCACGAAGGAATTTTCTATTTTAAACCTTTTATTTTTGAAGAAAAATTTCAAATTGCAAGGATATGATTTATTGAAGGAGGTAAGAGTGTAACACCTTAATATTTCCTAGTATGTTATTTCTTCAAAGTAATTCAATAACATTCACTACACGCAACACTAAGTTCATGCACACCACGACTTACCAAACTAGCTTTTCAAAAGCGGATATGAATAGTATTAATTAAATATTGATCTATATATAATCCATATAATTTTAGAAACCAGGTTATTAGTTTCTTTTACAGAATGTAAGAACTCATTAATTTTTTTCAGATAAAATATGTATTTTTAAGAAAATATACTTTTACCCCCTTTTACTGGTGAACCCTTTTTAAATACAATGTTTGAAACTTTTATATATTAAACATGAAAAAATAATCTTCTTCATTAGAATCAAGACATATGAATTTAGTTTAAACAAATTCTTTTTGTATTTCTGATAGTTTTATATTTGGGTTAATAGTGAAAAATACTATATTTTAACTGAAAACAGCTTTTTAAATCAAAATAATTTATTGTGATAAATTATTCATTATAATTATTTGAAAGTATAAGTAGATTATATATTTTTTCATTTAATCCAATGATGGTCAGTTTATGTAATTTTCCATTGAAATTGGACATAAACAAGTGTCAATATTTTGTTAGTTATTATTTCTTAAAAATAAAACTTTTGGTTTTGACAACAAGAATTAATTTTAATTTAATAAATTCAACTTCTATGTTTTTAATTTGTTAAAATAAACTTTATTTTTTAATTCAATATATCATGATTATCTTAGGGTGAATTTTCAGTATTTTTCGGAAAACATTCATTTTTTGATGAATAGTGAAAAACACCGAGTTATAGTTTAAAACAGAATTTTTATTTCAATAATTATTTATTTTATTTAAATTAATTTATGTAAAAATAGATACATAATTTTTATTTAAGTTCAATTTAATAAATTGGAGATAGTTTATAATAATTTTAGATATATAAATTTTAATTTGAACTTTTCACCATTTTTTACACACATCCTAGGAGAATTTGAAAATTCACATAAAACATAAATTTACCATATATGATAGTTGAATTTAGAAAATATGAGAGACACGATTAATATCAAGGAGTAAAATGTGGTTAAATAAGATAATTTTTTTTGGTGAATAGTAACAATTTACTTTTATTTACTCCGGTTAAAGGTAAATAAGGTAATTCAAGGTAAAAAGAAGATTGTAATAATTCAAAATTACCACAACACATGTCTTATCCTTATTAGATTAGTAATGTCCGACCAGGCAAATCTTTGGAACGATTTTGGGACCCCATGGAGCCACTTATTAATGATAATGACACTTTATAATAATTAATTTAATGTAAAGGAAATATTGGAATAAATAAAAACATTTTAGTAATTAATTTTAATATGGTGTTATATAAGTAATCATTTTGACTATAAATATTAATTGGAAATATAAAAAGATTTCCTAAATCATATAAATTGTTTTATAATTTTTAGACATTGAATAAATTAAATTATTAATGACACAATAATAATGCAGTTTTTATCTCATTAATAAATGATTTAAATAAATTAGATAATAAATATTAAAATAATATACAAAAAATGTTTAATTTTTATTGGATGATTTTATTTCGACCATGAGTCTTCTTATCTTCAAACCTAATGATTTTTGGTCCATTAGAAACCAAATATCATTATATAATAATATAATATTTTTACACTTTCCTGAAGAGCCCATCATCACCCTTATAAAAGGAGACGACTTCTAAACAATTCCTCACACCTCTCAAGCCTTTAATATCATCCAAACTCTGCCAACATAAGCTACCTAAATCACTATCCTCCTCCTACAAACCTTACCTTAGGCATAAGGCACTTCAAGAAGTCATTTTGGTTCAAACCAAAGGAAGTTACCCGAATTAAATGTAATAGTTTCTCTTAACTTCATTGCTTTTATTTTACTTATCCAACCCCTAAACTCTTTTTATTCCATTTTTTTATAACAAAGATTGTATACATAATATACTACGATGTTTTTATGGGAATTATTTTAACTACACATACACACAACTCCATCTAATTGGTGGAGAATATAATGTATTTGTTGATGGAAAAATAACGCCTCATGAAATAATGATTGTTCAATTACCTCCTACCGCCTCTCATGGTGGCCATTATGATGGAACTGTATTTATATATGATATATATAAAATTTTTAGTTTTTCATCATACATTTTCATTTTTATTTTATGCCATACATTAATGGTTTCCATTATGGGTAACCTTTATAATTTCATTTGAGGAAGTGCGGACTACCGCCCCCTCAAAGTGATTTGCCTCGTTAATAACATATGTGGGACATATAAAGGATGAATTTAATGATATTATATATGTTATTATACTGTAAATATAACATACCTATGTATAATTATGTTTTAATTTATTTAAAATAAGAAATATAAATGAATGTAGCGTTCATGCGCATGTACGGCTTACTGTTTCCAAGAATGGTGCATTTCATTTCATACCCCAAAATGATTTGTACTGTTATAAATAAATGTATATAATGGATATATATGATATATATGATATCAAAATCATGAATATTATTTGGGATATAATGAATTTTTGACCATGTGAACAACTTGTAACTATAAGGTGTTCATTTTTGAATCAAGTACCAAATATCGACAACACGAACGTTATTAACTCATATGATTACATAATGTTTGTAACATGGTAATAAATTATTTAAAATGAATAATAAACTTTAGAAAGGTTCTTAATAATGTAAAAATTAACTTTAGATTGTTATTAATGGTATTAATTAATGAACGGGTCATGTCGGACACGAGGTAAAGGTTTTCTTATCTCACTTTTAATTCTGTGAGATTTACATTGTTCACTACTTTTTATTGCATGTGGTGTATTGTGTAATGGGATTTGATATATATATTCATGATTATTTCTATAATCATGATATTCTGTGATTCATTTGGTTGTTTTTTACTATTTTTCATACTACTCGATTGATTACAATGAGGTAAAGGTTAATTTCACAATCTCTTCACTATCTGAGGTTGTTTATATGTAATTATCAACTGGGACCTCTTTACCATTTACATCCATGATTCATAAAAATGTATTTCAAAACAATTTTACTATTTAATATAATGTGGGTTGAAGTCATTTATACCATTATGTGTTTTGAAACGAATATTTCTGTCATTTTCCAAGCAAGATACGTTTTGACCTTTTCCAAAAATTTAAGGTAAGAAAGTTTTTTTAACTTATACGGCTGGTGTGGAAATTTTCCTCCCTTATAACATCATCAATGCTTCCTTTACAAGATTATATGAATATTTTGAAAATAAATTTTTTCTTTATAATTATGTGACTCTTAAATGATTTCAAAATAGACAGATATAATTCTCTAAAAAAGGGTTTTGATTTCATCTATGTTAACATCCTTTGATGGATTTTAAGTTTATTTGATGTTGATTTATTATGATACAAAACATCCATATTTTATTGAATTTTTTGTGATTTTTTTGACTATGGATGTGCTATTTTTATACCATTCATGGTTTATGGTTAAAGTATTGACATTTCATATGCTAGTTTTAATACAAATATTTATGATATGTTTAAACCATTTCATATGAGGAATGTATTGGACTTAGTAAGTGACAGGTGGAGCCCGATATAGCTCCTAGATGTTTCATTAGGTCTCATGAGACAACTAGATGATAAATAGGCGGAGTCCTTTCCTAATTTCATATATGGTTTAGTCCAAGGCCTTAATCATTTTTAGATGTTTTGGCTGAGCCCTTGACAAAATGTTTCAGAATGTCTGGCCTTATACATTCCCTCATTATCAAAATAATTTTGATTGTTTTTGTGGTCATTCGACTAGTAAAATACCCATGATTATGTTTTATTATGGCATTATTTACTCAGCTCATATTCCTGCCATAAAATTATTCATGTTTATTATTGGTAAAGGCATGTGGTTTCAATTATTCACAATGATTAATATTTATGTTGTCTTCCGCTGTATTGATTAACCTTATTGGGAGTTTGAGCTCATCCCTTTCTATGTTTTATTTTTTCAAGGATTCCATGAATCGTATTGTGATTTATATGTTGTGTTAATCTAAGGGAATAATGGAACTCACAAATAATTATTTATGTTGTGTTGTATGTTATTAATTGTAATGTCACATTAATGTATGTAATATTTTTTCCAAGACTGCTAAACTGATCGGTCCTTCAGGACATGATTCCTTGTAATCATGACAATGCAATAAAATAATGCACCGAATATGGGTAGCTAGTGTCAGGGAATTACATTTGGGTTAGAGACATGGTATTTCCCTACATATCTTCAAAGAATAGTATCGTGGTATTTGAGAAGAATGGAAAGCTAAGTCCCTGATACATCTTCACATTCAAGATCCTTGATCGTGTCATAGTTGTGGCCTATAAACATTAACTTTCACCAACGAAGTCTCAAGTAAATGATGTATACCACCTTTCCCTCTTGATGAAGTAAACACTAGATCTCTCCCATGGACTAAATTTATAGGTGGTACAATTGGGAAATGATATCTCTTACGAGGAATTACCAGTGAATATCTTAGACCATATCGATATATTTCAATTCAACAAGACTACTCCCCTAGTAAATTTAATATGAAAAAACATAAATAAGAAGAGGTAAAAATAAAATTAGAGGGATCGTTGAAGGAGAAGTACCCTCACCTATTTTTCTTTTAGTATGTAAAATAATATTTTGAAGGACAAATTTCATAAGGGTGGAAGAATATAACTACCCATAATTTATTCAATGGAAATCCTTTTCTACTAATGATTTCATATAGTATAATCACAAATAAATTAACATTAAAAACTCTATACAAAAATTATAAATCAATAATGAATGAAATAGATGTTATTTCTAGAAGTTAAGCAACCTATATCTATGAAACAATAACTTGAACATAGGAATAGAAATATAAACCACATGAATATTAAACCAGAAAAATAAATAGTAAATACACCAATAAATGTATAAATAAAATTTATGAATCTTATAAATGTAATTATGATATAATATTATCATAGTATTAGTAAATAAATGTTGTGAAAATAAATAATTAAATGTTGTTGTTTTTGTAAATTACAATTATTTAATTACAATGTCATAATTAATATAATAATTTATATGAATTTTTTTTTCTTCGTAAAATGTATTCATAAAATAATATTTTTTTCTTATTACATTAAAATAATTTTATGAAACCTTCTTTAAATTTTCAAAGTTTTATAAAATTAGATATAATTTTATAATCTGTATTTTTTTGTAAATCATGAATTTAATAAAAATATAAATTTATAATATCTTGAAAATTAATTCCATAAAATGGTGTTTATTTTTTAATTAAAAACATTCAAAATGGTTCTGGTGAATTTATGGGAGTTTTCTAAAAAACATTAATTCTATTGGTGAATAATGAAATACAATAATTAATGATATATGATGAATACATGAATTTTTTAGTCATTGTTGATGTGAGGATAAGGTAAGAACTATTAGTTCTAAATAATATGATATAATTAGTATATTTATTCAAAACAATCAATAATATTTATCTTCTTGAGCCAAAATGTTACACTAATGATTAAAATAATGAGAAAACACCCCTCCCCTCCACTAATAACACCACACCTCATCAACTATTCTCTTTACACCATCCAAGAATTGAGACTTGTTCAAATTCTTCCCAATACTCTTCACAAACCCCTCATATATATTTAGAATCTCTTGGCATCATCAAATGAACAAAAACTTTTTCTCTAAGGAGTTTCCCAAGGAGGAGAAATTAAAGAGGTAAATCTGTCTTTCATTTCGTTTAATTTCAATTTATGTGTTTTTTTTGAAAATCTATACTCACCACATCTAATACAAATTAAATGATATCTTCAAAAAATTAAATATACTATTATTTTATTATGGTAATTTAATAATCTGTCATCAAACCCCTACCCATACCATTTATTCTTAAAATAGAATTGTCGTCCTTGGGGAGTTTATTTATCAACTTCAGGAATAACATGTTTTCATTTTCCTTTATATCTTTAAAATATAGTCTTAAAACCATTATAATGGTTTAAAAATATTTTAAATTTTGTGTTGTAACAATTTTTATGGTTTTTAACTAACATATATACATAATAATAAATTATAAAAAAAAATTGTGATTGAAAACCCACTAAAATTAATCTAAACGATTATCATTAATAGGTTATCTGATGATTCAATATAATTTATAAAAATTATAACATATAATACCAATTAAATTTATGTATGTTCATTAGTAACATATAATTTAAATTCTAGAGATTTATACCCAATCTACATGAACATCCACAATCATATAGATGAATATTGTTCCTAACAACATAGAAAACAAACACTGCCAAACGATGAAATTGAACACTATAACTCATAAAAATCCATAAATAATCTTAATAAAATTATATTAAATAAATTACACGTATAAATGGTATTTGAATTAATAATTATTGAATATAATTTTATTATTTAGGACATTAAGATCATGTAAAGAACGAATTTGAAAATAATGTAAGAGATTCTACCCAAAACTCCATTTTTTCCATCAGGTTACTTTTTCTCTCTCTTTACCCCAGTGTATTGATTGTTTTTATTTATATAATTATTATAAATTTCGGTGTATATATTACAAAATCATATATCCATATCATATCATCCCTCACGTATGGGGAAATATATGTTTTAAAAAGGATCCCCTCTAAATTCTTCTCGATAAGGAAGCATGATTTAGGGGAAATTCCCAATTTATTACTCATTTTAAAGTGCACTCCATAATCTATTTTAAGACAACATTATTTTTAAAAATCATTTATTTATGATGAAATTATATCTTCGATCAATTTTTTTATACAAAAAATTACACCATTTCCATTTTAAAGAATCTTTAATATTTTCCTTAAACCAGATTAAAATGTATCATTTATAACATTTCATAAAAAATATTTTTACATGTATTCATTTAAATTTGACATAAATTATCATGAAATTTCCCAATTTTATTTTATTAATGTCCATGTATGGTTTGAATCCTTTCTTTAAACGAAAAAATTATTATATTCCCTTATGTTATTCCATTTTAAATGTTTATTATAACAAATTCATTCCTTGGGTAACCCCTATATTTATGTTTGATTATTTATGTATTATTTTTCATGTTGATAAAATATTAATTAATATGTTATTATGTGTGTTCTAGGATAGTTATTAAATAATTTTTTTAATGTTTACTCTTATTAGATGTCATGTGTAACGGTCTTGGTGGTTACTCTTGATTCAGGCTCCATGTTTAATGTTCTTGGTGGTTAGCCATGACTCATTATCTAGTTGCAATGAGCCTTGAACCATGATAATTCATGTTTTATGTTGTTTATACAATTATATGATAGCATATTTATATTTTTCGTTATTATACATCTTTTTCACTATTTTTTTTATTCTTGTTCAATTTTTTATATCATAATATTATGCATTCTATCCCATGTTCTATGCTTTATTCATATATTTATTCCCTTACCAGGACTTTTAGATCATACCTTTTTTCATGTAATCATTTGGGTAACCCAAGTAGAGGAATGGAATCATGGTATGTTAGTAGATCCTTATAATGATTACGTAAAAGGTGTTTTATTTTGGTTCTATGTTTTTAAATTATGTCTCTAATCATCCAAAGAAAACAGACATTGTGATCCATCATTTGTATTTAATGTTTTTGTATGATTAAAATCATCAAATAATATGTGTAAAATGATATGGTAACTATATGTTCATCTCTTGATAATAAATAATGAGGTGAAGTTACCCAGACTACTTATTGATGAAGGGGACCATTTCACCCCATGGTTAAGAATGTGGGTGTATAAAAAATTTATCTGGATTATGTTGTAATAATTTCTTCATCTATGAATGTTATAAAATGAAAAATGTATATGGAGAACAAAATATTGAAACATATATATTAATGAGATTAATTGAGAAATCCACCTCATGACAAGTAGGAGTACTATAAATTTATTTGGGAAACACATCATCAAAATTCCATACAATGGTAATTTCATCATGGATGGTATTTTATTTAGTCTAAATCATGTTAGATGGAAATGATTTCTCACAACATAATAATATCCATCCATGATATGTTGGTACTGAAGAATATCTATCCACCTCCTTGAACTTGTAAATAATAGAATGGCAATTTGTTTTATGGAGGGTGTTTTCATTCACTCGACAATTTATGTTAGATCTATACAAGGAAATTCAATCCATGACCAAAATAGAATCAATATATGATAGGGGATAATTATAATGTTTTTTTGGGATATTAAACCCAAAAAATTAGATATGGGATGAATTATATAGTTATGATGAAATAATTGGACCATTTTTCATCTTTACTGATAACTGAAATTCTATGTTTTAAGGTTGCCTTTGAATAGTTCTTCAAAACATGTTAAATATGAAAGAGTGTGTAGAAATATTGTAAAATTGTATGTTTGATATCCTTGAATAAATAATTATCATCTATGTCAATAATTTTTTTTCAGGATCCACCTCAGTAGTTGCTAGGGTACATGCTTTCCCTTGATATCTAGGCCATGGAGATTGTTCTCGGTAGTTATCATAGACAACCCATGTACTATGTAATTTATTCACATAATCTCCATGTTCCATTCAATTAAAAATATAAGGCCCCAGCCTTAAACCTTACTTAATCTTGAGTTATTATAAGATTACAGATTGAGGATCTTTTCAGGATTAGAGTTTTAGAGAATTAGATCTTGAAACTTGCATTACATTGCACCTTTAAACAAAGTGGTTACATAAAATACAAGATTCATTCTTCCCAACAACGGAAACATATTTAAAATAAAACTTGGATTCTTTCTTGACACATCCTTGACTCTATCATCTTATCATGTACCTTTCCTGTGACCTGTGAAAAACATTTCAAAAACTTGGGATGAGCATAAAAATCTCAGTAAGGGTTATAAAAATATGGAAAGGAAACATGAGTTCATATATACATAAGAATGAAATCATACTTTACCCATAAAATAAGGAACTTTCATACCTCATCAAACCATGAATAAATCATAGAAATCATAATACGAAAAGGTAACTTGAGGCATTCATGACATTCTTATGTAGGGATTAACCCTCCTGGTTACGTTTGGAATACCCATCACTGTATATTCCCTAAATCTCTTCGGAGAAACCTTAACGTTTCCCTCCTTCACGTTACCCAATGCATTGGAGAGCTATGTCGGGCTCACCCGCCCTTAGTTTATCACAGAACCACCAGTTTTCATAATAATGCCCAAGAACCATAACATAAACGTATCACATAAAATATGCATAAAGGAAACATAACTTATCTACATTTCAATCACAATATATCATTTTAGTATATTGAAATAATGAATCCTTTCAAAAAGAAACCATTTCCAATACCATTTAAAACATTTAATAATGAGATTTTTCTATCAAAGTGTCCCATACCACCTTGAACATTTTAACATTTTAAACCCTTAATATCCATATAAATAAATCCTTAAAACCATTTTGAAAACATGGATATTAATAAGAACAAATCATTAAAACATTTAAAGCGATATTTTGGTTAAAGGATTTTTACCAAAATTAGAGACTCTTGAATACAATAATTGAGGAATAACATTTAATAAGAACTTTATAATATCATGAGAATAAATGGATTCGTGATATAATATTCCAAAGGACAGTATATACACCATATAAGAGTGTATTGGTGCATAACAACAATGAAGTCTCAATAGAAATGTCAAATGTGATGAAATCCCTTATAAAGAAGGTATCCTTAAATTAAAGACAAATCAATCTGAAAAATATGTGTGAGAAATATAATTACACCCAATATAAGTGGATATTAAGTGTAAAACAATAATAGGTCATTCACACATATTCAATGGATGACATATTCAATGACTACATGTTGAACCCATAGAAATCGAAATTGGGTTAAAAAGTTACCTTGACAGCCTAACGGCGTCACATCAAAATGAGTTGATGAGAGATAAAAAAAGGGTGTCTCATCACTTGAAGAACATATCCCAACATAACAATATGTAAATTAAAAGACCCAACAAAAGAATTCTTTTAAAAAGAGGAGGGTGAAAGGTTCCCTTACCGACATGGGTATCTTTCGAAACATACACCTCGTGAAAGAGGGACAATACAACATTGATGTAAATACTCATAAAAGAATGTATATTACAAAATGAGTAAAATAATGGGCAGTACATACACCACTCAAAGGAAATTGTGGCAAATGTAGCATAAATCTCCCGGGAATACAAGTGAGATGAAATTTCACTTACGAAAACTCGGCAGCCTAACGGCGCCACTTAAAACCTCCAAAAATGGATTGATGAGATCAAATAGGGTATCTCATCACATTAAAATAAAATTTACATCAAGAGAAATATAAAAGAACATCCCCCATCATAAAAAATAGGAGCATAAAAGAAGTAACATAAAGGAGAGTACTTAAAAAGAAAGAGAGAGGTTAGATCTCTTGCGAAAATTCGACAGCCTAACGGTGCCACTCAAAACTTCCAAAATGGATTGATGAGAGAGAATATGTTCTCTCCTCACATGAAAATAATAAGTACAGTAGTAGTAATATAAAAGAAAATACCAATCATAAGAAAGAGGAGCTTAAAAGGAATGACATAAAAGAGTGTACTTAAAAAGAAAGAGAAGAGTAAGATCCCTTACCTCGGGTCCGACTTGACTCGATCATTCTTTAATCTCCTAAATAATAAACTTGAGTTAATTTCTACTTCCATAAGAACCTTTTTCAAGTTCATTATTCCTTTTTTATCACTTATTACTATGTCATAAACATTATGTAATCATTTAAGTTAATAATATTTGTTTTGTCGATATTTGGTTCTTAAGTCGAAAGTGGACTTCTTACAATTACATGTTGTTTGTGTGGACAAATGTTTATTATATCCAGAATTGTATTCATGATTTAAATATCATATATTTCATATATATCCAGTAAATGCATGCATTTATAACATTACATAATCATTTAGAGGTAAGAAATGAAATGCACCGTTCATGGAGACGGTAAGCCGTACGTACGCATGAACGCTACTTTCATTTCTATTTCATATTTTATAGAATGGAATAATAATGATATAAATTTATATTATAATTACAGTCTAATATCATATATAATATCATAGTTCCATCCTTTATACGTCCCACATATGGTATTTAATGAATCAGATCACTTTGAGTGGGCGGTAGTCCGCACTTCCTTAAATGAAGTTATCGCGTTTACCCATAATGGAAACCATAAAGGTATGCCCAAAATGAAAAAAAACAGAATCTTAAGTTAAAAATAAACATAGTATATATCATATATAAAAATAGTGACATCATAATGGCCACCTTTGAAGGGGTTAAATGAGTATTGAACAATCATCGTTTCGGGAGGCAGAATTTCGCCATCCACGGAAACCGAATGTTCTTTAACCATTTGATGTAGTTGTGTGAGAGTGTAGCTCGAATAAATCATATAACAACATCCTAGTATATTTAATATACTGTTGTTGTTACAAAAAATGTAAATAAAAAGAGTTTATGGGGTTGGAGAAGAAAAATAAAACAAATGAACATGAGAGAATGAATTACCTTTAAAAGTTTAACTCCTTTTGATTTGAGCCTAAAGGCTTCCTTTGAAAGGATTCTGCCCAAAGTTAATCCTCTAGGATGAGTAGAGAGATGTGGAGAGAGTAAATGGGCAGGGGTTGGCCGTGCCAAAGGCTTGAGGAGTGTGTGAAATGAGGTAGAGGTGGAGGCCTTTTATAAGAGAAGAGGAGGGGCACTTTTGGAAAGTAAGAAATATTACTTAATTTGAAAATGTGTTTCGGTTTTAAAATGTCCCACATTGATATAATTCGTGGATAAGGTGATTAGGGTTCGAAATCCACCGATAAAATAAGTTTTTGACATGTTTAGGTCATAGAGTTTACATTATCTTCTCATTTTATTTAAATCATCAGATAAATGATGTCATCGCTGCATCATTATGATGTCATAAATAATTTAATTTATTTAATGTATAAAAATTATAAAAAAATTACTATGATGTAGGAAATCTTTTTTTCTTTCCAATTACTATTTATAATCATAAATATGATCTTTATAACCCCATGTAAATTTTTTTTTTCGTAAAACATATGATGTTTGTGTCGTTTTTACTTTTACATTAAATAAAAAGTTATTTATGTCATTTCCCAACCAAAGTGGATCCATGGGGTCCCCAAGTTGACCCATGGCTTTTCTTGGTCGGCCATGACACAACCAATTAGTGTAGGACATGTGTCAAGTTCATTTCTTATTATTAATGCATTATTTTTACCTTAAACTACACTAATTACCATTAATCGCGATTAAAAACATAATAAGTTACTATTTACCAAAAAATTATTTTAATACCATTGAACCGAATTTTACTTCTTAATGACAACCATGTATGTCGGAATTTTGAAAATCAAAACACAATGATGGAAAATTATCATTTAAACGGAAAAATCAGTTTTTATAAGTACCACTTAGTGGTTTCACTATTCATAAAAAATTGAAGTTTTTCAGAAAATTACCAAAAATTCACCCTAAGCTATATTTGATATTAAGAATTCAAAAATGAAGTCTATTTTCAAAATTCAAAACATATAAGTCAAATTAATTAATTTAATAATTAATTCCCGCTGTCAGAGCAAATAGCGTGTTTTTATGAAACAATAAGTATCAAAAGATTGACACTAGTTTAAGTCTAATTTCAAAGTGAAATTAATTCCAACGACCACTATTGGATTTAATGGTAAAAATATTTTCTAATCTCACTTTAAAACCAATTCAAATGATAATCTAATCATATAAATAAATTATATTAAAAGGAGGTTTTGAATTAAAATACAACATTTTAAACTATTCATTAAAAAATGGACTTTATCGGAAAGGTACCAAAAATTTACACAAAGTAAATTTTGATGTCCTGATTCTAAAGAAGGGTTATTTTTGGTCCAATATAATGTATAAGAGTGATCCAAACTATATTTAATGACAGTTCTCCATCAAAAGGAGATAAGTGGACCTTTAGTAAAAAATAGGGTATAAAAGCCTATAATTGAATTCTTTCCGTATTTTAAGCCTTTGGATAAATGTAAAAACATTTAAAAAACATATATAATCATATTTTAGTTACTTCTATCCATTATCGCCAATACAACGTCTACATGTTAACTACCATTTAAAATAATATTATTTTATTATTAGAGTGCAACGTAAGATTCCCAAGAAACTCGTTGTTGTGTATTTGGTACGCCATCGAGCATAGAATCCCCTTTAAAGTAATATTAATATTTGATTCACAAATATGGATAAATATAAAGATGTTATATTCTTTATTTACCTAGGGTGTTACATCCTTACCCCATTTTGGGAATTGCGTCCTCGCAATTTTAAAATTTGCACTTGGAAGCATCCTTGAAAGTCTCACATCGGAATAGGAGTCGGTAAAACAATCAATTTAAAATAAAGAAAGATAAATACATAGGTCACCCGAGTTAACCCATACTAGGACCCCATGTAGGAAAACATGGACATGGAGGAGAAAACACACGGTCATGTTCTGATGGAGAGTGATAGAAAACATGTTTAGGAGAAAGTTAACAATAAGAAAATCACAAACTTGTGATGGGTTAAACGGTGTTGGGTTCCCCAGTAGGAAAAGTTAATCGACAACCTTTTTGTTTTATGTTACTTAATATTGAGGAATTTATTCATAAGGAATCATAATCACTTATCATGTTGACTTTCAACTTTTATTATATTCCTTACACAAACTCATATTTTCTCCAAAAGACGAGTATTTAGGAAGACTTGTTCGCATTAAGAGTACTATAATCAACTTATAGAGAATTACCTAACCCAAAAAAAGAACTACATACTTCCCAGGTCTTTAGACTTTAACAAAAACCAAAACCCAAAATATTAGTACAAGATCAGATAACCCAGAAAAGGATAACCCATTAGAAAGATAATCTATTCTTAATCTCCAAAATTTGTCTAACAAAACCCAAAGTTCAACGAGGACCATCCGATAAGCAAATTGTCCATAAAATTATTCAATGTAAACCAAACTAAGGTTGAAATCCAAATATTTGAAGGATTTAGTCACATAGTCTTCCAAGTTAAATCGTAACATTTATCTCCTAACAACATCTATTGCTCCTAACGTCTCGTATTGAAAAGTAATTAACCTAATCACATATCCTCCATGATTGGTTAATCATTTTCATAAATAACCCAAAATCAACTTACTCTTAATTGATAAAATCATATAACTAGAAAGAATCAGTCAAACTAACCAGGGACATCACGTAGTCCAGTGGTAGGCGATAAATACCAGTCGCATGTTGGTTGTCGGTTTGATTCCCGCAACATTTTCCGACGTGACGGGTTGTCACACGGTCTGCGTGTTGTCCTTTTTCCAAAACTATATAATTCTTAAAACATCCCCCAAAAAGAGATAAAATCTTCAAAAATGATCATAACATATTTTAACCTCATGTTTATCTCATTCCTTTCATTTTCCATCATATCATAGAGTAACCCATAATTACCTAAAAATTAAGGATCATATAAACCCTAATGGTTACCTTAATAATTATTACCTGAATTTTCCACATCGAGTTGGCCATCTCGTACATGATGCATTAGAGAACTCACCAAGGTTGAAGTGGTTGATCATGACTCCTTGATAGTTGGTTTAGAACAACTATGAGATTCCTCATTGAATCCCCCATCTCATCCAGTATCTTAATCAGAGAACCACCACAGTTTCCTTCAAACCCATTGTCACATTGGTGCCTGCTAGATCCATCCATTTACTAAAACCAAAAATGTCAGTGTGAGTATATCACCAAAACCATCATGTACTAATGAGGAAGGTAAACACTAAGATATACTTACTCATTCACTTTACCTAAAACTAGGACTCTTTCTGAAATCCTAACGATTGTGGTAATGTAACTTATGCTTAAAGAATAACCTAACCTCTAAAGTTATCTAAACCGAACTTTCATACCAACTAAAAGGCCCCAGCCTTAAACCTTACTTAATCTCGAGTTATTACAAGATTACACATTGAGGATCTTTTCAGGTTTAGAGTTTTAGAGAATTAGATCTTGAAACTTTCATTACATTCCCTCTTTAAACAAAGTGGTTACATAAAAGACATGATTCATTCTTCCCAACAACGGAAACATATTTAAAATAAAACTTGGATTCTTTCTTGACACATCCTTGACTCTATCGTCTTATCATGTACCTTTCCTGTGACCTGTGAAAAACATTTGAAAAACTTGGGATGAGCATAAAAAGATCAGTAAGGGTTATAAAAATATGGAAAGGAAACATGAGTTCATATATACATAAGAATGAAATCATACATTACCCAGAAAACAAAGGCACTTTCATACCTCATCAAACCATGAATAAATCATAGAAATCATAATACGAAAAGGTATCATGAGGCATTCATAACATTATTACGTTGGGAGTAACCCTCTTGGTTACATTTTGAATACCCATCACAGTATATTCCCTAAATCTCTTCAGAGAAACCTTAACGTTTCACTCCTTCGCGTTACCCAATGCATTGGAGAGCTATATCGGGCTCACCTGCCCTTAGTTTATCACGGAACCACCCATTTTCATAATAATTCCCAAGAACCATAACATAAACGTATCACATAAAACATGCATAAAGGAAACATAACGTATCTACATTTCAATCACAATATATCATTTTAGTATACTGAAATAATGAATCCGTTCAAAAAGAAACCATTTCCAAAACCATTTAAAACATTTAATAATGAGATTTTTGAATCAAAGTGTCCCATACCACCTTGATGATTTTAACATTTTAAACCATTAATATCCATATAAATAATTCCTTAAAACCATTTTGAAAACATGGATATTAATAAGAACAAATCATTAAAACATTTAATGCGATATTTTGGTTAAAGGGTTTTTACCAAAATTAGAGACTCTTGAATACAATAATTGAGGAATAACATTTAATGATAACTTTATAATATCATGAGAATAAATGGATTCATGATATAATAATCCAAAGGACTGTATATACACCATATAAGAGTGGATTGGTGCATAACAACAATGAAGTCTCAATAGAAATGTCAAATGTGATGAAATCCCTTATAAAGAAGGTATCCTTAAATTAAGGACAAACCAATCTCAAATATATGTGTGACAAATATAATTACACCCAATATAAGTGTATATTAAGTGTAAAACAATAATAGATCATTCACACATATTCAATGGATGACATATTCAATGACTACATGTTGAACCCAAAGAAATCGAAATTGGGTTAAAAAGTTCCCTTGAATGCCTAATGGCGTCACATCAAAATGAGTTGATGAGAGATAAAAAAAGGGAATCTCATCACTTGGAGAACATATCCCAACAAAACAATATGTAAATTAAAAGACCCAACAAAAGAAGTCTTTTAAAAAGAGGAGGGTGAAAGGTTCCCTTACCGACATGGGTATCTTTCAAGACATACACCTCGTGAAAGAGGGACAATACAAAATTGATGTAAATACTCCTAAAAGAAAGTATATTACACAATGAGTTAAAAAAATGGGCCGTACATACACCACTCAAAGGAAATTGTGGCAAATGTAGCATAAATCTCCCGGGAATACAAGTGAGATGAAAAATCACTTACGAAAACTCGGCAGCCTAACAGCGCCACTTAAAACCTCCAAAAATGGATTGATGAGATCAAATAGGGTATCCCATCACATTACAATAAAATTTACATCAAGAGGAATATAAAAGAACATCCCGCATCATAAAAAAATAGGAGCTTAAAAGAAGTGACATAAAGGAGAGTACTTAAAAAGAAAGAGAGAGGTTAGATCTCTTACGAAAATTCGACAGCCTAACGGCGCCACTCGAAACTTCCAAAATGGATTGATGACAGAGAATAGGGTCTCTCATCACATGAACATAATAAGTACAGTATTATTAATATAAAAGAACATCCCAATCATAAAAAAGATGATCTTAAAAGGAATGACATAAAAGAGTTTACTTAAAAAGAAAGAGAAGAGTAAGATCCCTTACCTCGGGTCCGACTTGACTCGAGCGTTCATTAATCTCCTGAATAATAAACTTGAGTTAATTTCTACTTCCTTAAGAACCTTTTTCAAGTTCATTATTCATTTTATATCACTAATTACCATGTCATAAACATTATGTAATCATTTATGTTAATAATATTTGTTTTGCCGATATTTGGTTCTTATGTCAAAAGTGGACTTCTTACAATTACATGTTGTTTGTGTGGCCGAATGTTTATTATATCCAGAATTGTATTCATGATGTAGATATCATATATTTCATATATATCCATTACATCCATGCATTTATAACATTACATAATCATTTAGAGGTAAGAAATGAAATGCACCGTTCATGGAGACGGTAAGCCGTACGTACGCATGAACGCTACATTCATTTCTATTTCATATTTTATAGAATGGAATAATAATGATATAAAGGTATATTATAATTCCAGTATAATATCATATATAATATCATAGTTCCATCCTTTATACGTCCCACATATTCTATTTAACAAATCAAATCACTTTGAGGGGGCGGTAGTCCTCACTTCCTTAAATGAAGTTATCGCGTTTACCCATAATGGAAACCATAAAGGTATGCCCAAAATGAAAAAAAGAATCTTAAGTTAAACATAAACATATAATATATCATATATAAAAATAGTGATATCATAATGGCAACCTTTGAAAGTGTTAAATGAGTATTGAACAATCATCGTTTCGGGAGGCAGAATTTCGCCATCCACGGAAACCGTATGTTATTTAACCATTTGATGTTGTTGTGTGAGAGTGTAGCTCAAATAAATCTTATAAAAACATCCTAGTATATTTAAGATACTGGTGTTGTTACAAAAAAATGTAAATAAAAAGTGTTTAGGGGGTTGGAGAAGCAAAATAAAACAAATGAACATGAGAGAATGAATTACCTTTAAAAGTTTAACTCCTTTTGATTTCAGCCTAAAGGCTTCCTTTGAAAGGATTATGCCCAAAGGTAATACTCTAGGATTAGGATAGGGATTTGTAGAGAGTAAATGGGCAGGGGTTGGCTGAGACAAAGGCTTGAGGAGTGTGTGAAATGAGGTAGAGGTGGGGTCCTTTTATAAGAGGAGAGGAGGGGCACTTTTGGAAGGTAAGAAATATTACTTTATTTGAAAATGTGTTTCGGTTTTAAAAGGTCCCAAATTGATATAATTTGTCTATAAGGTGATAAGGGTTCGAAATCCACCCATCCAATAAGTTTTTGACATGTGTAGGTCATAGAGTTTACATTATCTTCTCATTTTATTTAAATCGTCAGATAATGATGTCATCGCTGCATCATTATGATGTCATAAATAATTTAATTCATTTATTGTCTAGAAATTATAAAACAATTACTATGATGTAGTAAATATTTTTATCTTTCCAATTAATATTTATAATAAAAAAATTAATATTTATAACCCCATGTAAAAATTGTTTTCGTAAAACATATGATGTTTGTGTCATTTTTACTTTTACATTAAATAAAAAGTTATTTATGTCATTTCCCAACCAAAGTGGCTCCATGGGGTCCCCAATTTGACCCATTTCTTTTCTTGGTCGGCCATGACACAACCAATGAGTGTAGGAAATGTGTCAAGTTCATTTCATATTATTAAAGCATTATTTTTACGTTAATCTACACTAATTACCACTAATCGCGATTAAAAACTTAATAAGTTACTATTAAACAAAAAATTATTTTAATCACATTGAACCGCATTTTACTTCATAATGACAACCATGTATATATGATTTTTTAATATCAAAACACAATGATAGAAAAATTTCATTTAAACGGAAAAATCAGTTTTTATAAATACCACTTAGTGGTTTCAGTATTCATCAAAAATTGAAGTTTTTCAGAAAATTACCAAAACTTCACCCTAAGCTATATTTGATATTACGAATTCAAAAATGAAGTCTATTTTACAAAATTCAAAACATATAAGTCACATTAATTAATTTAATAATTAATTCCCGTTGTCAGAGCAAATAGCATGTTTTTATGAAACAATAAGTATCAAAAGATTGACACTAGTTTAAGTCTAATTTCATAGTGAAATTAATTCCAACGACCACTATTGGATTTAATGGTAAAAATATTTTCTAATATCACTTTAAAACCAATTCAAAAGATAATCTAATCATATAAATAAATTAGATTAAAAAGAGGTTTTGAATTAAAATACAACATTTTACACTATTCATTAAAAAATTGAACTTTATAGGAAAGGTATCAAAAATTTACAGAAAGTAAATTTTGATGTCCCGATTCTAAATTAGATTTATTTTTGTACAATATAATGTATAAGAGTGATCAAAACTATATTTAATGGCAGTTCTCCATCAAAAGGAGATAAGTGGATCTTTAGTGAATAATAGGGTATAAAAGCCTATAATTGAATTCTTTCCATATTTTAAGCCTTTGGATAAATGTAAAAACATTTAAAAAACATATATAATCATATTTTAGTTATTTCTATCCATTCCCTCCAATACAACGTCTACATGTTAACTACCATTTAAAATAATATTATTTTATTATAAGAGTGCAACGTAAGATTCCCAAGAAACTCGTTGTTGCGTATTGGGTACGCTATCGAGCATAGAATCCCCTTTAAAGTAATATTAATATTTGATTCACAAATATAGATAAATATAAAGATGTCATATTCTTAATTTAGCTAGGCTGTTAAAAAAAATGTATAATTTTATGTGGGTTTACTGAACCATTCCTTTTTTCCATCGTATTGGTGGGGTTTTATCTTCAAAAATCACTAGATAGGTTCTCTTACATACCACACTTAAATGATTTCTTTATCCCATTATGGAAATTTATAGGATTCTTATTCCCATATTTACAATAAGTTGGATGATGAACTATCTTACCCCTTTGAGATTTTTCCATCTCACTTCCATGATTTGAATCCATTCTCCACTTATTTTATCTACTCATAAAAGTCCCTTAAGATTTATCAATCTTCATATTAACTTTAATGGAACACAAGAAAGTTTTCTCATAGTTATCCAAGTCTCAAATATATAACACTTTTTAATGTTTCAACTTTATCCCTTCAATGAATATATCAACAATACCTTTGGGGAAATTATAATTTTTGAGGTTTATCATGCACGTATTTTGAAGTTTATCTCATACGCCTTGATTTACTCATCCTAATTTTTCTTAAGGTTAAGGAAATACATATATTATTTATGTTGGAGACTGTCAAGAAAATATTTGTTGAATTTTCTTAACTATAATACCGCCCACATTATATCTTTTATCTCCATATTCAAATTTTTATTTTTACTAATGTTTTGACACCCTTGACTCTAGTAACCCAAATCCATTGTCTACATAATTACATTGGTATAATATACAAGA
The DNA here is from genome assembly GCA_963277665.1 of Viscum album. Classification (NCBI taxonomy): domain Eukaryota; kingdom Viridiplantae; phylum Streptophyta; class Magnoliopsida; order Santalales; family Viscaceae; genus Viscum; species Viscum album. The sequence goes on from OY728137.1 coordinate 1,669,689,238, forward strand.
TATCACATCACTAAGGATCGATAAGATTATTAGTATTAAAAAAACATATAAGTTCATGGTAACATTTTTACATTGGGAATAAAAATACAAATCATTGTAATGGAATAAATTTGGAATCCTTGACCATATTTAAGTAATTCTTCTTCATAACATGGGGAATGGAAACAAAATAATGATGATTTAACATTCTCAGTAATGTTTACTTTTAATAGAAGATGTCATGAATAAATGGCGAATAATAAATATGGGAAGGTAAATAACAGAAAAATAATCCCATTTAACTAAAAACATGGCTATCATGATTAGATAAGTCATAATAAATATGTCAAGGTATCATGTTGAACACCAAAGACATTAAATTCAATAAATTCCTCACAAAATGGATACATGGATAATATCAATGATATAATTTCATGTATAATAATACAAAAATTCCTAAGTAAAAAAATTATCAATATTGGACATCATGATATCAGATATCATTGTATATATACCAGTAATAACATTCACTAGAAGGATTAAAAATATAGGTAAACCCCAATTTAATGTGGCCAAATTATTTTTTTCATGATTCCTATCAATGTATCAAGGTGATATATAATTCCATGATCCACTGATCACTACATGTCCAACATATTCCTCATATACCGAATGTCAGATTTACTACATGAATCAATATTCCATAAAAAATATCAATATTTACTAAACGATACATCTTTATCAATATTTCCCTAGTTTATCAGATAAATTTCAATATAAAAACCATATGTAAAAATGTTATATAGAATAGGAAATTATTATATACATGATACAATGAATATGAATATTTAAGGTAAATTTATTGTTAAAGGAAAAACTACCATAAGAATGTGATTATCTAAATAAAAAGTTACCAATCAAAAAATTAATCATGACATGATTGGTTACCAATAGTTCATTAGGACTATAGTTTTTTTCAATAAAATCAGTTCATTTGAAATAAATAATGGGGATGAAAGTGAGTTATTAAAATAATCAAACACAAAATAGTTTTCTTTTTAAATTTATTATAAAAATATAGATGAATATTTATTTTGTGAAACAATTATGATGGCGGGTAAGTCTATTATCAACATATACATTAAAATAACATTCATTTTGATTCTTAATTTAAACGGTAAATTAAAAAAATAGTGGAAATATTATATTAAAACTATTTTAAAAACTAAATAATTAATTTAAATTTACTTATTAATTATTTTAATTAAATATAACTTATTTTGTATACCAATTTTGGAAAAGAGGGATATGGAAGAAAAATATATCTTATTTAAAGGTAAATAAAATATGTTTTTATTTTAAACAATTTTTTTCATGATCCAAGAAACAAATCGAGGGAAGGTTTAATGAAAATATATAAAATAATAAAATATATAGAGGGTAATAAAATTATTGGAGTTTATTGAAGATAAATTATAGTGTTCTTACATAAAGATTATAATAAATTCAAAAAGAAAGTGAGGGTGTAAAAATTTTCATACATATCTGGTAACATTCAAATTTTAACCCCTTAAAAGATTAAAACTATAAAAAAAAATTAAATATGATTAAGAAATTTTTATTAATGTTAAACCAATAAAATTTTCTATATATACACCACATAAAAGTGAATAATGGTATATTAACAAATATGTCTCAATGAATTGGAAATTGAGATGAAATCCATTAGCTCACACATTCCTTTAGTAAAACTAGATTTAATATCATTTATAATGGCTTTAAGAATTTTATTAACTTATGAATATACCATGTTAATTTTTATAATATCATATATGCAAAAGCCTAGAAATTATTTTCATTTATGTTTTCCTTTTCTTGTAGTTGTTGATAAAAAGGGGAGTTTCTAGAAATTTCCAAAGTACGTGTCATGTACTTTATGAGTACATGCCGTGTACTCGGTTACAATGGGTTGAAATATACTATCCTTGTAGTGTCCACACACACGACCATGTTGGGGTGATTTAGAGGGTTCCTAAAGAGGAGTATGGAAACAGAAAGTATATGCCATGTACTTCAAAAGTACACACCATGTATTTTCTTCTTTTAAATAAATGGACCACAGTCGCGTCTAATCAACAGAACACACCTCATACAGGTCTCATACGTCCAAGAGAAATTGTATGGTTGTGATCCTTCCCCAAACCCTCAAGACTCCATCCGATCTCTGATTCGACCGCCGTCAATTACGTTGGGATCACCTTGGTATTCTCTTCCTTCTTCTAGAGCATTGTTTCTTGATGATTTTTCATTCTCATGTTTTCTTATGTTTAAATTTTTAGATATTTTCTTATATATTCAGCACTATAAGGTGATTCAATCACCAATACTTAAGTATAGAAATCTCCCAACGAGGAGGTAGGGGGTTTGTGTCTTTTCGTTGAAAGTTTTTGAATAATATGTGAAATTTTTACCAATACCCTTGAATGGGGTATTTTTTGTTGATCGTTTACCCTTATTAATTTCATTCAATGCTTGTATGTGTGCGTAGAGGGTAATTTGATATGAATCGAGATGATTGCTTTGTCTTGGATGTGTTTTCCTGTGCTTTGTTCTGTGTACGACCGTTGGTCTTGTTTGGCCCATTAGGTCACTCTGCCATGCAATTCCATGCCTTGTTGTAGGATGTTTTGATTCATATTATATGACATGCTTGATATGCTATATAATAATTATCCAAGTAGTTTAGGAAGATTAATTTGGCCGTATTGCACTACTATGCATGTTTGACTTACATATTGTCGTGGGAATAGGGTGTAGTAGATAATAAGGGGGATTGATCGCGTGAGTTCCTCCAAGAGTCTTTGATTAATTTAGAAAAAAAGGTTAATTGACAGTGTGAGCTTCCTTAGAGGGTCATTGAACACACTTGGCTATAAGGGGAATTGACTACATGAGAATCCTCCAAGAGTCATTTATAACTATAAACTATAAGGGAAATTGAATGTGACTGCTTCCTCGGAGAGTCTTTATATATTCATATGACTGAACTATAGGGTATAGGATGTGTGTACTTCCCATAGAGATACCTTGCTTGATTAGTTTCTATCTATATATGTGGAACTATTTATTGTTGAATACTTTCTTGTTTACTGTATCCATGACTATTACCTACCATATATATTCCCTGACTATTAGGCATAGATCATTGGTTTGTTACTTACTAGGATTTAGTCTCCCACACTATTTGGGTCATGCTTTTGGGCCCAAACAGATTATATTACTGCATGTATAGATAAGGTAAAGTGACCATCTACTTTAGGTACTTGATTTGTTGTGGAGGTAGAGAGCATGGACCATGTTGAGGCTTGCGATGCTGAGGAGATGTTTATTTTATTTCTTCTGTACTTCGGTGTAGTTTTGGTTGTCTTCAAGAATTTTTATTTATTTGGATTCTTTCTTAAACATATGTATCATGCATCATTATATATATGATTTTTGGTTATTTCTTTCTTAGTCTTCCGCAGTTTATTGTCATTTGGTATTTTAATGCTTTCACTAGTTTTTATCAGTTCTACTTCCACTATCTACTCTACCAATGAGAGAATAGTTTCCCCACTATAACCCTAAAGGCCCTCACTACTAGTCACCAGCCTCTGGTATTTGGGGAAATGCTCTTGAGGCCACGTGACTAATAGGGTACGGGGAACCCCTGGTTGGCTTCCGGAACCGGGACATTAAAAAGTTTTATTAGTGGAATTATTTTCACTTCACATACTATTGGGAGCCTTTAGCCAGATATAGGACAAAATATATACATGGTAATAAATTGTGTCTGGGAGTATCTGACTCATGTACAGGGAAAAGACAATCTACCTTGTTTAATGCAATTTTTATGGTTTTTCAACTTTACGGATGATTTTATTTGCACCATTGGTTGACTCAATGTTTTGTACTATTACTATTGATGTTATTGAGGTTCAATTAACATCGCAACATGGTGAGATGAGGGTATTCCATTTTCTACATCATATAGACACTTGTTAGAAATCACATTTCATGAATTCTTGTCATTCCATTTAGGGTGCATTAGTAATTTCATGTTGTTGTCATAGGTGTTTGGTAGAATATGCATGCTATTTTGATAGATGTTGTGAATGAATACCTATTTTTTGTTAGAGAATCTATTGTGTAAGGTTTGTCTTGAATGAATGCAATCCTTTGGTTCATGAGGTTTTATGGGCCCTCATGGACTGGAATTTGGTGGATCATTGCATTGTTATCCTTGTTTATAACATGTATAAGATTCGAATCTATGATTCTTGGGGAGTATGGGACCCCAAAAATCAGAATTTGGCACCTAAGGGATCGTTTTAGTGTTTTTATGTTCTCCATAGTATATTCTGAGGCTTACTGTCAAGAAAAACCTAGTATAGGGGGCTTGTAGTTTTTACTACACACCATGTGTTCTTCTATTTTATAAAAATACCTTTTCTTAAGTACACATCGTGTACCGTATGTACACTCCATGTAGTATCTAACCATGTCATAGGCCATGTGGGTAGAGACACAAGATTGGGAAATTCTAGTGGGAATACACCATTTACCAGATGTACACACCATGTGTATAGAACCTGTGTTCACCCACATGACTAATGACACTGAGTGATAAAATCTATGTTTTTACACACCGTGTCAATATGGCACACATTGTGTTGTGTGATCCTTGAGTCTTCCCATGTAATTAACAACATGGGTTGGTGAAATCCTCTATGTACACGTCGTGACTATCTGGAACACACCGTGTACTGTGAGCCGTTTAACCGGCCGTGTAGCTTACAACAAGGATTAGTGATGTTCATCTAGTACATGCTATGACTAGAACAAACACGTCGTGTAGTCTTTTTCTAGGATAAACCATGTGGTTTAGCAATGTAAGGGAACACTGTCAGGGAAAAAGAATTCAAGTACATACCATGTACTGGACATACACACCATGTATCCGTGTTTTGTAAAATTTGAAGGATTTATTTCTCATGTTCCATTTTTGTGCTTATTTATTTCATTCCTTGTTAATCGTGTCCTATTTTGTGCGCTTGACCTTGCAGATTCATGCCATTGAGACGTCCTCCTGTTTTATGACAGTTACCAGGTGGTGATTATATGCCTGACATGGCTGATTAGGGACTTACAACAGATCCTCCAGTTGTGCCAGCCATGGCACCAAATATTGTTCCTGACACATGTGCTGATGCACAGTTCAGAGAGGGTATCATGAGGATGATGCATACCTTTATAGGATCATCGTATCATTCCCATTTCAGTGGATAAATTGACGTACTTATTTCTGCAACAGCATCCTCCAACTTTCTCAGGGGATGGAGAACAACAAGGTGGAGAGTCATGGAAAGAATCCATGTTGATGATCTTCGATCATATGGATATATCTCTAGAGAAGAGTGTGAAGATCGCTACATAAATGCTTCGAGACTCCATCAAGTGGTGGTGGGATGTGGTCTCAAAGGTAGAACACTAGCATAATATGTTTTGAGATGAGTTTCAGTGAATCTTATATGATTACTTCTATCTGGAGACCTTGGGTGGCGATCGATCCCGAGAGTTCCTGAGTCTAGAGCATGGTACTCTATTTGTTATGGAGTATTCCTCTCGCTTCACTGAGCCGCAGTTCATTACACCAATTCTAGGGGTAGATGAGTTGTTCCTTTCCCCGAATTTCGAGGATGGTATCAGGCTGGATGTCTAATCCTATGTGAACATCTTTAGGATGACATCGATATCCTTTATCGTCAACTAGGCGCTGATTTCGGAGAATAACATAAGGGATTATGGAGCTGTGAGATAGGGTGTTCTGGCATCCAGAGTTTGTATTCCTTCTACTGATACCCCTAAGTGCCATCGAGATTCAACACAAAAATATTAGAGTAGGCGGGATGCATCTTCTAGTAGTCAGGTGGAGTTATACTACTGTGAAAAGAGCAAGAATACGAGGTCACACATCCCAAGAGACCCAGTGCAGTGTCGATCTTGTGGAAAGATGGATCACCTTCAACGTTTCAATCAGACCATCTCACTAGCAGGTGGTGATGGGATTTCATTAAGGACTCCTCATTCAGGAGCAGCGCCACCAGTTGCTCACTTGTCTGGGAACTCGAGTTATCCCGGTCATTTAGGCCAAGGTGGAGGTCATGACCATATTAGTCGGTCACTGGTATTTCCGTGACGGTAGGGTTGATCAGCTCATAGGGGTTAGGCAGGGTCATAGGTCCACGGTGCAGGCCAGACTATTATAGTGGAGTAGAACTAGTAGGAGTAGGATCCTAGACCCTCTACAGATCAATGTACGATCTTAGTAGCCTCAGTTTTAGCTTCTTCCCATTTCAATATAGTGGATTCCCATCACTTTATATCTGTTTTTTTATTTAGAGGCTTGGTCTCTGCATCTTTTCTTCTACTGATATCATGACGCTAGAAACTATGTTGTGGACGAGAACAACTATTATACATCAGTTTAGGGAGTGTCCCTTGGAGGCCATTGGTTGTCACATTTTATGGGACATATATGTCTTAGAGATGACATTCTATGATGTCATTCTCATAATGGACTGGTTAGTACACTTCCAAGCAGTCATCGACTATTATCGTTGTAGGGTGAGTTTCACATCACAAGAGGGTATATTGTTTTCTCATGGGAGAGAGTGGGATGTCTGGAAGAGCAAAGGATGACCCGAGCATCATGGGATGAGATGAGTTACAGCCTAGATTACTAGTCTCTACCTGGAAGACCAAGGGACTTCATAGTTATACATTCCTACAGTGGTGAATCGTTTTAGAGACGTCTTCCCATAGGGCTTTTCAGGATTTCCTCCAAAGTTATAGGTAGGCTTTTTTATTGATCTCATTCCCATAGCAGCACCAGTATCCATTTATCCTTATAGGATGGATACACCAGAGTTGCAGGAGCTCAAGAAGCAGTTGGAGGAGTTGCAGGCAATGGGTTTCATCCGACCAAGTACTTCTCCATGGGGTTCTCCAACCATGTTTGTAATGAAGGAAGACAGTACCCTCATGATTTTTCTGGACTATCCGAAGCTGAACTAGTTGGTGGTTAAGAACTGATTTTCCCTACCTAGTATTGATGATCTCTTCGATCAGCTTTGATGAGCCAAGGTGTTCTCGATGATTGACCTAAGATCCGGTTAACATCATTTGGACGTTATACCATCTGATATACCTTTCAATGCCTTCCAGAGGAGGTATGGTCTATATGATTATATAGTAATGTCCTTCGGTCTTATGAACGCACCAACAGTTTTCATGGCTCTGATGAACCGAGTTCTCCATCCGTACTTGGATTCATTCGTGGTGGTCTTCGTGGATGATATCATGGTGCACTCTGAAAATCAACACGACCATGCTACCAATATTAAGTTCATTTTGAGTACACTAAGAGAGCATCTGTTATATGCTAATCTCTCAAAATTCCACTTTTGGATAGATCTGATTCACTTCTTGTGACATTTTATCATAGAGACAGAAGTATTAGTGGACCCATAGAATGTGAGAGCTGTAGTTTCATGGGAGTATCCAAAGAACATCTTTGAGATATGATGTTTTTTAGGGATCTCTAGATACAACATACACTTCATGCAAGACATTTCACATATAGCAGCACCAATCACGAGTTTGACTAAGAAGGGTTCAATGTTCTTGTAGTCAGATTCGTGTGAGTCATCCTTCAGGAGTTGAAAGGGAGATTGAATTAAGAACTGATACTTGTCTTGACAGAGCTAGGAAGTATCTATATGGTTTATTGGGATGAATCTGGTATCGGGATAGGAGTTTTACTTATGCCAGGAGAAGAAGCTTTTGCATAGCGGTCTTGGTAATGGAGGCCACATGAGAAGAATTACCCGACTCAGTATCTCGATTTGGTAGTAGTTGTTCATGCTTTACACTGTTAGAGATATTGTCTGTTAAGAGAGAATTTTGTGGTTTTTACATTCCAAAATAGCCTCACGTACTTCTTCACTCAGTGTGACTTGAATTTGATACATTAACAGTGGGTTGAGTACATTCAGTATTTTGACTTAGAGCATGCCTACGTGTCGGGGAAGTGTTCCACAACAGCTGATGTGATGAGCAAGAAGACCTAGATACAGGTAGTTCAAGAGGCCATCAGTGAGTCGCAGGTTATGGCTCTGTTCTCTGAGATGCAATTGGAGGAGCACAACAGACAAGGGTAGTCGTTTCCTTCTTCTGAATTTGTCACCTATACACTTCTTGATCGAGTTCTAATAAGGAATCTATCAGATTCTGAAGTCCATGTCCTTTGGTAGAGTTTTTTAGGAGAATACCCTATTTCTGGAAGGACTATAGCTGAGGATGAGATCCTACATTTCCAACGGCGTGTATGTGTTCAAGCTGACATACATGAGGATCTAATGCGGGACTATCATTCCTCAGTTTGGTCATTTCATTCTGGTGTCACCAAAAAGATTCTTGATCTACACTATCAGTATTGGTTGCCAAGTATGAAGAGTGATTTGGATGGTATCATCTTGAGGTATTCCACCTGTCAGTAGGTGAAGGAGGAGCATCAATGGCATGTAGGGATTTTTCAGTAGTTACCAAATCCCGAGTGGATGTGGAATGATGTCGTGATGGATTTTGTGACAGGTTTACCGAGGTCACCTCGAGGGAATGAAGTAGTTTGGGTTGTCATTGAGAGACTCATGATGTATTCCATATTCTTGATGATCAAGGATTCCATCAGTGTTGATGAGATGGGATGGTTTTAAATTCATGTGATTATACGTCTGCATGGATTTCCACACTCCATTGTTTCAGACAGGGATACACATTTTACTTCTAGGGTTTGGTAGGGGCTTTAAAAGTCTTTTGGTACATAGGAACTTTTGAGTACAACATCCCACCCCCAGACAGATGGCCAGTATGAGTGGATGATTCAGGTGCATGAGGACATGCTCCAAGCATGCATCCTGGATTTTAGATGTTCTTGGGAGAAGCACATATCCCTTGTGGAGTTTTCCTACAATATTAGTTTTCATGAAACTGTTAAGATAGCACCTTATGAGGCTATGTATGGAAGGACATGCTGACCACCCATATATTTTTTGGAGGTAGGAGAGGCAACCTTTCTAGGACCATGTCTGGTTTAAGAGACCAGAGAGTAGATAGAGATGATTCGGAAAAGGATGGCTACTCCACAATCGTGATATATGTCTTATGCTAATCACAAGAGACGAGATCTAGAGTTTACGGTCAGTGATAAGTTTTACCTATATGTCACACCGAGGTTGGGGAACAAATGAATTATGAGACAAGGTAAAATTTCACTGAGGTACATTAAGACAATTGAGGTTGTAGAGAGAGTTGGCCCGGTTGCCTATCAGTTGTAGTTACCCCAGAGGTACTGGGCTATGGACTATATTTCTCATATTTCTCATCTCCAATGTTACATTTCAGAGATTTATAATAGCTTTCAATATGAGAATGATGTGCTTGAAGTGGATTAATCATTTGGGGATCATTATATCTAGATTTTTTATCACAGTATGGAGGTTATCCATTGTCGGTCAGTTCCTCTAGTACAGGTGCTATGGCAGCACGGGTGGGTACCGGACAATATATGGGAGAGTGAGGTCGATGTATGAGCACAATGGTCAAAAGTATTTGGGGTTTCTTCTTCTATTCCTCACTAAGGAAATTCGGGGAAAAATTTCTTTATTAGGGGAATCTTGTAAGAACAAGGACCTTTTTAATGTATTTTTTCCTTTTTGGGTCGTTTTTTTGAAAAATAGAAATTTCTAGAAACATCCAAAGTAAACGCCGTGTTCATTATGAGAACACACTATGTACTCAATTACCACGGGTTTCCATGTGCTTGCCATGTAGTGGCCACACACACTTCCATGAGGGAGTGACAATGAGGCCGTCTAAAGTGGAGTATAGAAACGAAAAGTACACGCCATGTACTTAAAAAGTACATGCAATGTATTTTATTTGTTTTTCTTTAAATGGACCAGGGTTAAATCGAATCGATAAAACACCCTTCTTTCAGGTCTTCTTTATCTGAGAGAACCTATTTGGACATGATCCCTCTCCAATACCCCATGCCTCTGTCAAATCTTCAATTAGACAGTCGTTGATTATGTTGGGATCACCTCGGTATGATCTTCCGTCATTAGGAGCATCGTTTCATGATTCCTTCTCATTCTCAAGTGATCCTTTGTTGAAAGTCTTAGATTTTTTCATAGATATTAGGAATTCTAAGGTGATTCAAGACCTGAGACTCAAGTATAGAGATCTCCCAACATTGCGGTAGGTGGTTTGTGCCTTTCCATTGAATGTTTTTGAGTAATATGTACAATTTTTTCCAATACCCATGAATACTGTATTGCGTATTTATCGTTTTACCTTTGTAAATTGCTTTCAATGATTGTATTCTTGTGTAGAGGATAATTGGATGTGAATAGGGTTGATTTATTAGTCTTGGATGTGTTTAACCATTATTTGTTATGTGTATGACTGTTGGTCCTATTTAGCCTATTAGTCCGCCCTGCCATGATTTTCCATACCTAGTTGTGGGATGATGCGGTTCTTCTTATCTAAAATCATTGATATGATATAGTCTATTTATCCAAGTATTTCATGAGGTTTACTTTTTAATTATTTCACTACAATGCTTGTTTTACTTACACAAGGTCGTGAGACCTAGTGTAGTAGACTATAATGGGGATTGACCGTGTGAGCGTTCTCAGAGAGTATTTGATTACATTAGACTACAAGGGGAATTGATCTTGTGAGCTTCCTCATAGAGTTATTACCCCACACTTGGCTATTTGTGGAATTGTCCATGTGTTCTTCCTTATAGAGTCATTGGCCACACTCAGCTACAAGGGGAATTGACCGTGTGAGCTTCCTCAGAAATTCATTTTTCAATTTTGACTATAAGGGGAATTGATTGTGAGTGCTTCTTCAATGAGAATTTATATATTCTTATGACTGAACCACAGGGGATTGGCTATGTGTACTTCCCATAGGGTTAACATGCTTTATTAGCTGTTTATTTTATATGTGGAACTATTTTTTGGTTAGTACTTTCTTGTTTACTGCATCCTTTATTATTAACTACCATATATATTCACTAACTGTTAGGCGCAAATATATGGGAGGATGCCTACTGGGATTTAGTCTCACACCATGTTTGGGTCATGCTATTGGGCCCACGAATATTTTATTGATGCGGGTATAAATAAGGGAATGTGCCCTTCGATTTCATGTACTTAATTTGATGTGGAGCTGCAGAGCATGGGACCAAGCTGAGGATTGCGATGCTGAGGACGTATTTATTTGTTTTCTTTTATAGATTGGTTTAGTACTGGTTGTATTCTAGCATTGTGATTATGTTGGATGCTTTCCTAGACATATGTATTATGCATCATTATATATATGATTTCTGGTTCATTATTTCTCAGCCTTCCTCTTTTTACTATCGATTGGTATTTTACTGCTTCTTCTAGTTTTTATATGTTCTACTTCGGCTATGTACTCGGTAAATTAGGGAATAGTTTACCCACTATCACCCCCAAGGCCCTCACTACTAGTTAGCAGCCCCTGGAATTAGGGGAAATGTGCTTGAGATCACGTGACCAACTCGGTACGGGGAACCCCTGGGTGGATTCTATAACTGGGACGTTATAATATATGATCCTATTATAATATTTTACCAACCATTTGTTAATAATGTTTCATTATTTTAATTATTTTGGGTGTTAATTGTCATTTTTTTCATGCGTGTTTTTTTGGGAAAGATATGCTTCTTATACATTAGATATAAACACGTCATATAAATAATGATAAATTTTTATAAATATAATATTATAGTTAGTATATACAATATTATAACCAATTTTGAATGTTTTACAAGTAAACGATTCACATCGCTTCATGGAGATGGAAGATTGTATATATGCACGATCAATAATATCATTCAATTAATAGGTGAAATGGTAAGGAAATGGATAGTATACTAATTTTCAGAAATTAATATATGTTCATATTTTTTTAATATATTCGTAATTTAAATCATTATGACTATCCATTTTAATCGGTGATGAAAACAAATTACAACAGTTTAGGAGAAGGTAGTCCACCGTAGACACAAGCAATGGATTTGGTTCTCATTTAATGGTGATGGATATGGATAAATATTATTTAATAAACATAATAAATTTCAATTTTAAGGTATAAATGGTTGTTATTATATTTTAATTATTTAATCAAAATTTAAGGTGGTAAAAAGAGAAATAAAATGAAAGTGCATCGCTCAGATGATTACCTAATAGTAAAGAAACCTCATTGGATATCCTCTTAAGAGGACTAGGATATGAATTTTTGGAATAAAAAATGACTATAATGTTAATATAGATTTTGGGAAGATTTTTATTTAGTTTTTTGTGAACCAAATTGTTTTACATGTGTGAAGTATTTCGACAGGGGGGGTGCGAGATCCCTTTTATAATTGTTGAGTAGTGGCATTTTCATAAATACCTAAAACTTTTCAATAATGGGAATCCATTTCTCCCCAGGTGCCTAAAAATTTATAAATAATGGATTGGAGGGAATATAAGTTCATTAAACGCCACAAATTCTTTAAAATAAAATTGTTTAAAAAAAATCGTCCCTTATCTCTTATGTTTAATTACATTTACAATTTTAGTTTTCACCATTGTGACTAGTTTTTTTACCTTAGTATTTATACAATCAGAAAAAATAAAATGATACTTATTGTATAATTTTTATCCATTAATTAAAAATATTAAATCAAATATCAAATAAAGAATATTTTTATGGGGATATTTAATTTCAACAACAACGCATTTAACGAGAAAAACCTCATTGTAACCTTAACTCGATTAATAAAATTTTAATGTCATTTCTAATCATTATGAACAATTATTATGTTTAAATTTTAACTAATATTAATTATGAATATTAAAAATAGGTAATCCATTTTATTAAATTTATATTACATATTTTTTAAAAATTTAATTTAAAATAACCCTCCAAATTTGTCAAAAATCTGTTTTTCAGATAATAAATTCTCAACAATAAGATGATCTTACATTAACTATATGGATTGTAATCCCAATTATATGAATTTAAATTAATTTATTTTTATATATAATATATAAAACACAATAAAATCATTCATCATTAAATATTATTTTAATTAATGAAAACAGATAAATATAATTTATTTTTAAAAAAAATTATTTCTTAAAAAATTGTTTTATAGAAAATATCTATTTTACATCCAAATTTTTTTATATTTATTTATATAAAATTTATAATTAATAAATTATTATTGAAAAATATTATAATACATTATTATAAATAGATTATGAATAGTACAATACTATATTTTATTATACATAAAATCTTATTTCTAAGGGAAAATTTCAAAATATTACTCTGTAATTATTTTAACCTAGAAAGATCAAAATTAATATTCAAGCTATAAAATTATTATTTGATGACAAGAAATATTAAAATGTTCATTTGATTATATGTTTATTAAAATATAACATTCTATTAATGTAATTGAGTTTCTATTTTGCATGTATCTCAACCTATCAAATAAATTGAATTTATTTAAATGTAAATATATCATAAATTCAATTGGGATTTTCATGATTCCCTCCTAATAAAATTATTCCAAATTATTTTTTTATGATACCTTATTCAAAATGAGGGTTCTTATTATTCAAAATGTACTCTAGTTCCAAAGTTTATTCTTCAATTTTATGATTTCTCTTAAGTGGCATTAATAGTTGATTCCTCCAAACATGTTATCCTATGTCTAGACTCTAGATGGGATCTTTTCAGTAAAATATATAATATCTCAATTTAATTTATTTAATGGTCATCTCATGCTCTAGGTCTATAATGTACTTCATTAATAATGATATATGGAACACACTGTGTTCTTTAGAAAGACTAAGTGGAATTTAAAAACGATATGCCACAACACCAATTATTTATAGAATTTAAACGGGACATATTATCATGGGGATCAATTTTACCTTCTTACCAAAACCTTATGACACCCTTCAATAGAGATTTTTTTTTTTTTAAATATTCTACCATTTGATTTTTTTTATTTTTCTTATAATTATCAGGATAAAATTTTTCACTTCCTTTAAGTGCTTTAATATTATCTAGAATAGTATTTAGTATTGTTATTGTTACATCAAAATTTGTAGTGGCTAAGAGTTTCATTTCATAAACTTAAACACCATAAGTTATAGTATGGAATCTCATTCTGTATAATGATTAATACAATTCCATTTTAATAGATGAATGGACTATATTGTTATAAATAAAATCTATCAAAGGTAAATACTGATCTCACATACCTTGAAATTCATAAAATAATGACCTCAGCATGTCTTCTAATATTTTTACAGCCCTTTAGGACTATATATCACTTTGAGTATTTTTTTTGGTTCCTAATTGAAGCTCAATAACAAGATACATCTGAATTATCTCAATAAATTTTAATTTAAAAAAGATACAGTGTTTTGAAAAAAATGTAAGATGTTTTCTATGAATTCTTAAAACTTTATTAATATAGAGGCTTTTAAAGTTCTCCAAAGGTAAATCGTCTATTATTGTGAGCAAATACATAAATTTGTTTAGGCTACCAACAATAACCCACATTACCTAATCCTTTCTAGGAGTATTTGGTAGTCCCGTGAATAATTCCATAGTAATATCATCCCATTTATAAAAAGGAATAGGAATATGCTTTATGACTCCTCTGGCATGCAATATCCCGATATTCACCTATATAAAACCATAATATTTGGATACATAATAAAAAATTTCTTACTTCATTTTATCCCACCAAACATATTCCCTCAAATATCTATATATATTTTTTCTACCAAGGTGAATAGAGAAGTTTGATCTCTGAGTGTCACACAACCAATAACTTTTTAACACAAGCATATGTGGAGAATATAATCCCTTTCCAAATTTCATAATTAATCCTCACAAATAATGTCTATTAATTTCCCATCATTCACAACTTAAATATTCATCTAAAAATTCTTATCATTAAATTGATAAATTTTTATCTTCTGAAATAATTATTTTTTCACAATCATTTGAAAAATGAGTAATGTATCATAGCCTATAATTTTTTTATACATATTTAAAAGTTCCATGAACATTGTATCCTACTAAATCTTCTATTGGCCATGAACTCCAAGATCTTTCATTCTTAATGCTTATGCTACTATATTTCATTTCCCTAGGTAGCATTGAATTGATAAGACATTATCATTGAGTATCACGATCCACCACCATTTACTGGTATTGAATTTTTTTTAAAGAGATGTATTTTAGGCTCTTATATTTAGTGTATGTCACACATCTTTCATCATAGAGATAGTGTCTCAATATCTTCAAATAAAATATGGTGGCTTCCAACTCAAGAAAAATGGTTTTATAGTTTTGTTTGTCATTTTTCAGCTTGCTTTATGCATATTCCATAAAATTATCATTTTTTATAAGTAAATAAGATATCACCTACTTCAATGATTTTCAAAAAACCACAAAAACCTTCATTTCTTGAAGGTAAAGTCAAAATAAAATAATTGACCAATTTATTCTTCAATTATTCTAAACATTCCTTGCATTCCTTTTTTCTATTTGAACATAATTGATTTCTGTGTAATATTGGTAAATGAGTTTTCCAATAATAAAACAATATGAATGAATAATTAATAGTTACTTTCCTAACCAATAAAACATTTTACCTCGGTTATGTTCACTATTATAGGACATTCTCTGACTATGTTTTTCTTCACCAGATCAAATGATATTAAATCTTTATTGAAAATACAGACAAGAAAATAAACTTCTTCATGCAAGAAATAAAACATACTTATTTCAATATATAAATACATTCTAATAAATGTAAAAATATAGATCCATATATAATTATAATGGACCTCATAACTTTTATAATACACCAAAATATCATCAATGAATACCAAAAAAAATCATTTTGATATTCCTTGAATAATTTTTTCATTAGATTGTTAAGAAATTGTGTCATATCTTCAATATATATGTAATTATTTTAAACATGTAATTCCCATAAATCCTTTAGAAATATTTAATTATAATTTCGTCATTATTTACTCACAATTGATGATGCCAAGAATGAAGGTCAGTCTTTGCAAAATATTGGCCTCTATGACTTGTATCAAATAATTAATCTGTCTGTTGAAAAGGATACTTGTTTTTTGGTGTGATAATATTTCATTCCCTCTAATCAATTTATAACCTCATGGATCAATATTTATTCATAACAAGAAGTACATGGACTCCCTATAGAAAAACACTGGGTAAATAAATCTTTTGTCACAAAACACCTCAAGTTTTTTCTTAAACACTACTAAATACAAAATGTGTATTCGACGGTGATTCTTTCATATTATACTTGAATTAGTGATTAAAAAATGTAAAATTATACTTTACACTTTATTTGATCCCCATGTAATCCCTCATGAAATACATCAATGAATTCCCAAAAAATAGGAACTTATTCAATTTAATAAATAACTTCTTCATCCACATATTTTTATTTCTTATTCCCTAAGAATCACATTCAAAAGATCTATGATGGTAGATCTAGACATGTCTCAGATGATGAATTCTATGCTCTATAGATATTCAATACTATAACATCTTCATGTATCATAATTTTATTACATTTCCAATAAATATGTGCATCATATTTTGAAATCCAACCCATATCAAGGATTATACCAATGTAAACCATTGGTTTAATATTAAATTCCTAAAATAGTGTATGTTTATGTTTCACAATATGGACTAATTGACACATCCTTATTGTAGTGATAATTTGATTATGATTTTGACTAAAAATCACTTCTTAAGGTTCTAGGGAAATATTTTTTTCTAGAAAACATGGAATATATAAAATTGCGTGAATAAGAAAAACCAAATAAATCATTGAATAAATTTTAGGATATTATTAATTTACATTCCATTAAATAATTAAGTGTCTCCACCTCATCTATAGTGATCACATTATCATAGACTTCATATCATGGAAACTAAATTGGTGTACTCCATATATTCTTGGGACGTTGGTTTGAATAATTCCACATTTCAATAAAGATGAAGCACTAGATAATAGCTTTTTCTTTCTTCCATTTTTATTATTTCACCTGAATATCCTTTTCTATGCACTTATAATAAACTTAATTTCCCTTCACTGATTTCCAATAATTATTCCTTGAATAGTTTTCAGAAGATAAAAATTGCTTTATTATCTTCATATTATTTGGGACATTACATTTTTTAGTCCTCAAGTGACATATTATTTTCATGATTTCCATTGAACAAATAGGATTTAGAAAAATAGTTATCTATATTGATGGAATATAAAATTGTTTCATCATATGATGAAATGTATTGATAGACCAGCTCCCTATGGATAATTTTCTTAAAACCATAAGAAAATGGTCAATCTTGCAATATTTTTTGCTTATGTAATCCATATAGTGCCTCTCTAGACATGTAAAGGTAGATTTATACATGAACAAATTTTTTTCATCATTTTTAATTAAGATATGTAAATTTCTAAAAATTTTAGTTCATTGATCATGAGGGGAATATTTGTTGAAGAATTTATTCATAAAAGACTTCAATTTCCTGAATTGAATTTCTTCTTCCTACATATTATTTTGAATAAAAAACCAAAATTAATCAGCATTATACTCGGGATAGTATACTCCCATTTTAACATTTTATTTTTCTTTTCATCCCAAGGCCAGAAATATCTTCCTAAGGGACATAATCCATTTATCAACTACTATAACATTATATGTCTCCCTAAATGATTGGTAGATTTTACACATGAAGTGATCCAATAAAGGGGAATCACACTATGGAACAATAGGTTTCTCTATTCGGTGAAATGTTTTATTTCATTACCTGATTAATCTCCCTAAAAAGATCCATGATCTATTAATTTCAAATAACAGATATATTAGCTTTCTCAATAGAGAGATCACTACATTTTCCCTGAATTTTGATACCATTGTTTCTTCACAGTTACATTTCAAAAAAATAAAATATATTACATTAGATCATAAATTATTAATTTTAAATCATAAAATATAATTATAAATTGGATATAGTATATAAAATAAATAAAAAATTTATGAATGTTTAATCTCATAATCTGTAACGAGGTTTGTTTATGAACAACTTTATTCTAAAATATTTTGTCATTATTTGTAATGAAAATTTGAATTCTCAAAAAAATATCCAATGAGTGTTTCAAAATAGGTTCACAGTGAGGTATGTTGATATGTAGTATGTAACACTCAAGTTAATCTCAAAATATTTTTCCTCTATATATCACCCATAAGTTCTTTTTTCTCGTACCATATTCATTTGTAGTATACATACAATGATGTATTTCTTTTAAAAAAATATAATTCATTTCATAAAAAAAATTATAATGTTATTATTTACTTATAATCAAACTATATCATTATGTTATGTTACATAACTTATGTTTTCCTTAAAATAGTTCCCAACATTGATAATAAACATGCTCTAATTCAAATTTTAACAACCCCGACTCTAGTAACCTGTAACCATTGTCTAATTTTTTACATTTCAATAATATAGAAGCAATCAAATTAACCTAGATCGACCAATTTAGTGGTCTAGAAAATCTAAATACATACATGATACAAATTTTAACACCCCAACCTTCCACTGTACGATTCCCATTTAATAATGTAATAGCTTGCGTTGTACGCAACTTCAAGATTCTAACACATTGAGACCAATAAAACTAATCGTTATGAATATTAATACCCACTTTTTTAAATTTTATAAATTTTATCATTGCAAATGGACATCATTTTTTTATTCATAATATCGAAATTATCTTAGGGTGATTTTTTTGTATTTTTCTAAAAACATTCAATTTTTGATGAATAGTGAAAAACATTGAGTTATAGTTTAAAACAGAGTTTTTATTCAAATAATTATTTATTTTATTTTTATATATTTTATGTCAAAAATAGATACATAATACCTTTAAAATTTCAATTTCATTCATTGGAGTTATTTTATAATAATTTTAGATATATAAAAATTTTAATTAACTTTTTACCGTCTGTTACCCACCTTCTAGGAAATTTTCAAATTTACATAAAACATAATTTTAACACTTCTGTGAGATAAATTTAAAAAATATGAGATACACATTTGATATCGATATGTAAAATTTGGTTCAATAATATGTAAATAATTTCATGTTAATAGTGTCTTTTTTCATTTATTTACCACGATTAAAAGTAAATAGGGTAATTAAGGGTAAAAATGATATTATTATTACCCTAACACATGTCTTAATTCTATTGTATATGTTTAATTAGAAAGTAAAACCTCATGAATAAAATATGATCCTTAATTTCCACTCGGATTAGATTAGGACATTTATTATTATTTATTTCAAAGAGGAGTTAAAAGTGTTAAATTCAATGTTTAATAACTAAAATAATTTTAATATAGGGATAAACATAAGATAAATTCAACTATAAATATGAATTTTAAATCTAAAAACATTTCTTACATAATGGTATTTTATTTATAATTTTTAGGCATTAAATAATTAAATTTATTTAAGACACAATGAAGATGAATTAATTACCATATTAATGAAAGATTAGAATAATTGATATTATAAATATAAAAAAAATGTAATTTTAGACTTTTTATGAATTGCACTAATTTTATAGGTTAATATGACATATTGGGGTTGGTTTGATAATTTTTTTTTGAATTAATAATGTGGTTATGAATTTAGTAAAAACTAAATACCAAATGGTGGTCAAAATTGACAAAAAAGAGTATTTAAAAAATATTATATTATTAATTGATATTATATTCCTATGAAACTACGGTTCGGCCAAAAGACTTATTTAATGGTAGGTGTGTCATTAGTGAACCGCTTTGGGTTCTCTTGGTTGTGTATAATATGTTTATTAACTTTATAATATAAAAATACAAAGAGACATGGTAAATGTCAAAAAAATTAACAGAGAGTTATATCTAAAAGATAAGGTTAATATAATAACCCAAATCTGTCTAAAACCAATTGGCTGAGTAGTTTTCGACCCATACCCACCTTATCCTCAAAATAAATCATTTTATAGCAATTATAATCCGATAATGATTTTATTATAAAATAACATTTCCACCTTTTCCGAAGGACCCACTCACCCCTTTTATAAAAGGGCACTCCCTCTTCTCTCTAATTAACACCTTCAATGAACATTTTCATAGCCAACCACTGCCAAAATACCCTGTAAACTGTTTTACCTTCATCGTAGAGGCCATATTTTAGTCATAAATTGAACCTATGCATCCATTTTGATCAAATCAAAATGCATAACCTGATTAAAATGTAAATATTACATCACCTCTTTCAAGTTCATTTCTTCTTCATCATCCTATTTCCTTGTTGTTTCCATTTTAAAATATTGAATCTAGTGTCATCTATATAGTGTGATGTTATTATAAATATGTTACAACCATATTCATTATTCTATCCATCCTTTGAATGACATGTCACCATACGTGTGTACATACGGCTTACCTTCTCAACGTCGTTGTGTAATTGTTATTCAATATATTATTATTCGGATGGGTATAATAATGATGTGTAAATGATTTAAATAATAAATATAACATTATAATTATAATTTATATATTATATAACATCTAATTATATATTATTATAATATCAAAATAATGATAGCATTGCTCGTTCCTATGTACATATTACCCTCTCCACGAACGCAATGAGATTCATTCCTCATTGTATCCATTCAAAACTAATTTTCATTGTATGATTAAAAATAATGATTCAAAACATAATAACATTCTTAAAATGAATATGAAATATATTATCCATAATAAAAATTACTTACATAAAAAGCATATAAAGGAAACCAAATCTGTTAAAACCCATAACGACGATAATACTAAAATATTATTAACAAAACAATGATAAAATAACATATAAAATATCATATTAATGTTAATGATTCTTTTATAATTTAATAACAGTTATTTAACCACTATATAGTAGGTTAACATACATTTTACCAAGGAAAAGTACATGGTTATGGTTAATTTCACAATCTCTTCATTATCCGAGGGTGTTTATATGTAATTATATATTGTGACCTCTTTATCATCCACATCCATGCTTCTTAAAATTTATTTCAAATAAATTTTTTACTATTTACTAGATAATGGTTTATTTTCATTTATACCATTATTTGACCTTATATATTTTGAAAGGAAACTTATCGTCGTTTTCCAAACATGGTACTTTATGACCTTTTTGACAAAATTAAGGTAAGAATGTTTTTTTAACTTATACAGTGGGTGTGGCTATTTTCAGCTATTTCAACATCATCGAAGCATCCCTTAAAATCTTATAAGAATATTTTTAGATATAAATATTTTCTTTTAAAATTACATGACTTTTAGATGCTTTCAAAATAGAACGAGATATTTCACGAAAAATGTTTGGATTTAATCTATGTCAACATCCTTTTATGGATTTTATATTTGTTTGATGTTGATTTATTATTATACAAAACTTCCAAATTTTTTGATGGTTTTGGGATATTCTTGACTGTGGATGTGTTATTTCATACCATTCATGGTTTATGGGTAAAGAATTGATATTTTGTATGCCAGTTTTAATTGAAATGTTTATTTTATGTTTAAACCTTTTCTTTTGAGGAATGCAATGGACATTGTATGTGACGGGTGGAGCCCATTATAGCTCGACGATGCATTAGAAGGAATCATGATATAAACTAGTGTCTTGGAACAAACCCTTAACATAGTCTTATTTGTATTCTTGGAACAAGGACCTGAAATTTTGGTTATTAAAGTATGGCATTATGCATTCCATCATTATGTAAGTGGCTATTGATATTGCATGTGATTATTCAACTAGTAGAATATCCATGTGAATAAGTATACAGAATTATTTTAGTTTTAACTTTTCTATATTATGCTTAAGTTCATGTTTAATAGGCTTTTGTGTTAGTCTTATACATTTCCGTAAATTTTTATGCTAATTTATGAAAATTTCCGCTATATTGTTATCCTTACTGAGCATCTGAGCTCACCACATTCTTGGTTTTATTTTTCCCTGGATGTGAAAAATTATATTATAACTGACTTGAGTGGATAGTTTATGGGATCTTAGTGTTGCCTATGGAAACAATTTTGTGGTAGTTTTCCATTTTATGATGTAATGTAAACATTATGAATGTATCTACTACATCCAAGGGTAATAAACTAATATGTCTTTAGAGACATGATCTTTTGTGATCATGCTAATGTTTTGTAATAATGCATCAACTTTGGGTAAATAGGGTTGGGGTGTTTCAGTTGGAATCAAAGGAAGATTAGTACAAACCGTGGAAACTATACTTAGGTAAACTCTGATAAGATCACATGGCCCTAAGATAGAATTTAAAGATTAGTATAGAATGACTTCCTAGATTATTGGTATAGTAGTTATGTAACGACCCGAAATTTTGAATAAATCTTGTTTCCTAATTTTATGTGTTATTATATTTTATTTTTATACTCAACAAAAATGTTTCATTTGATAACATGAGTATAATTAAAATGAGACTGTTGGGTTTCGACTGTTATTTGACCATTGGTCAATATGACCGCTGGAAACTAAATATTTTCATTATTGTCTCTAAAACAAGAAATCTTGGTTAAGTAATATAGAAAGAAGATTTGATGGCCTCACCTAGTAGTCTTGGACCGATCGAAGCCCATCTAACAGAACTTGGGAAGGAGGTAGCACCACTGGGCTTTGCTCTGGACCAATCCCAATATGAACTTCATCGTGTGAAGCTAGAACGTGATCGCCTTCACGTGAAGTTCAAACTGATAGAAATTACTACTCGTGCGATGTTGGCCGAGCCTCCCTCAGATTCTCTCACCTTAGCACACCTTACACTTAGGTCCTATGCTAGTGTGATAAGGGGCAATGTAAGGAGACCGTAACTGCCTTGTGTAATCCTTTATTTTAAATAAAAAATGGGATTTCTTCTTATGATGAAGTTTATGAATTTTTAAAGGTCTGGATAAATATATTATGCATATTTTTTTATGAATTTTAGAGAAAGGATATTTTAAAAATGATTATTTAAACCTTAAATAAATAAAAATTTGTTATGATTTTCAAAAAATGGTCTTCTACAATTATGTTCAGTGCGAAATTTCGAGTCTAATAAGATCAACTTGATTTTTGATGAATAGTAAATTATGAATAGTAATTTTATGCTTAGGATTAGTAATGTGACCAAATGGATTAGTAATTTCACTCAAATAATGTTTTCATATAATTTAGACACTTAGATTAAGTAATGAGATTCAATAAAATGGGTAAATAACAATTTCATAAATTATTATTCAAGTATTAGTTTTTTTCAGGTGAATAGTGTTTTTTAATTATAAATTAAATTAAAAATATTTATCTAATTATTTTTATAAAATGGATTTCATTTTTTAACTCATAGCATCGATATTATGTGAAGGTAATTTTTGGGGATTTTTCTGAAAAAATTGAATTTTTGGTGAATAGTGTATTTATTTAAAAAAGGAATTAAAAATATTTAGAAAATTATTTTTATAAAATGGATTTCATTTTTGAAATCAGAGCATTGATATTTGGTTAATGTGAAATTTTGGGATTTTTCTGAGAAAGTTGAATTTTCAGTGAATAGTAAAAATACAGTTTTAGGGTTTCAGTATGTTTAATGACATCATAACTGTGTCATGATGATGTCATGAGATATTTTAAAGTTTGGACGACCAAAGGTGATGAATTATTGTATTGGGGGCCCCATGTGGCCTAACATCATGAGAAGTATCATGGGAGAGCACATGGTTTTGAGAAAACCACTTTTGAGGTGTCATTTGGCCATTAATGCCTTGTCCCCTCACTTTCCCTATAAATACCAAGCCTTCATCTCATCCATTTAGACTCCCCACACTCCCCCAACGAATTTATAGTATCATTACCTCCCAAGGAGTCCTCCCATGGTTCCCCCAAGCCATCAAGGTCCCAACCATTGATTTTTAAGAGTTATGTTTTAAGGTAAGGGATCCGACCTCTCTCTTTCTTTTCAAATGATCTCTTTTATGTCATTTATTTTATGCTCCATGTTCTTATGTTGGAGGATGTAGTTTTATATTCATTATACTGTACTTTTTATGTTCATATGATGAGATACCCCCCTCTTACTGTCATCATTTCATTTTATGAATGTTTAAGTGGCGCCGTTAGGCTGCCGAAATTTTTGTAACGGATTCTTTCACCCTTCTCATTTTCAAGTTCTATTTTCTTGTCAAGCCTTTCAAGTTAATTTTTATTATGTTGGGTTATGATCTCTATATCTATCATACTTATCTTTTATGATTATATGATGATGGACCCCATTTTATCTCTTCAATTCAGTATTTTTAAGTTTTAAGTGGCGTCGTTAGGCTGCCGAATTTTTAATGGTTCTTTCTCCCTTCTCATTTTGAAGTTCTACTTTCATGTCAAGTCATTCAAGTTCCTTTTTATTATTTTGGGGTATGATCACTATATCTATAATACTGAACTCTTATGTTCATATGATGAGAGAGCCTATTTGATCTTGTCAATTCATTTTTTTGAAGCTTAAGTGATGCTGTTAGGCTGCCGAATTTTTAAGGGGATTCTTTCACCCTTCTCATTCTTTTCAAAGTTCTACTTTCATGTAAAGTCTTTGAAATAACTTTATTTATGTTGGGGTATGATATATATATATATCATAATGATCTATTATGTTCATATGATTAGAGACCCTATTTAATCATTTCTAATCATTTTTGTTGAAGTTTAAGTGACGTCGTTAGGCTGCCGAATTTTCATTAGAGAAATCTAATTTTTGTCTTCCTTCCATGTTTTTCATTTCAAATGGTATGTCCTTCAAATTTCATTACCATGTTCATATATCCTTCTTATTCTGACCCTCTATTGTTTTATTGGTCATTTATGAATGTTGGACCCATGTCCCCTCTCTTTTCAAGGTTTTCTAAAACCCTGAAACATAGCTGTTATGCTGCAGAATTTTCGTCTCAAAATCCTCTCTCTTTTTTCAGAATTATTTTATGTTATAAAGTTAATACTCAAAGATATTATTTCTATGGGGTTATTCACATATATATCAAAATTTTCTATTTTAAATTCTGGTATTTACATACATGAGACCCGCTCTCCCCTTTCGTGGGTTTAAAGGGACGTAAATATCGTGTCTTTAAATCAATTTTTAAAACGTTATGATTATGAAATGAAAACCATTTATTTTATGATAAATGGGTTATTTATGAAATGATTGATGATGATATATTTGTCTCACATGATAATAAAGGAAAATTTAAGGGTGCGCCCTGATAGCGCTCCAATGCATTGGGCAATGATGTAACAACTAGAGATTACAATTTTCACGATATCTTGGTGAATAACCTTGGTAATTTTCAAATGACACCGTGGGGATGTACCTTGGTGATATGTTCATGATTGTCTATGTTAAATTAAGTATCCAAATCTTAAAGTTATGAAAAATGTTATTTTTATTATGATATATCTCATGATTTATTTCTCATGCCTTAAAGTTCTTTTCATGACCTTATGGAAGTATCTCAAGTTCACATTTAAAATGTTTCTCTTGTTTCCCTTACTTGGCCTTCTGCTCGCCCTTTCTTTTGATTTATGTCCCCAGGTTATGAGATGCAGTAATGAACCTAGAAAGAACATGAGGAGAAGCAATTCAAGTGTTTAAGAAGAATGTTTTATGTTTTCATGTTTTATGTTCCTGGTTTCCAAGACACTAAACCTTAAAGATCCTCAATTTTGTGTAATGAAATGAAATTTTATGTTATAAAAAGGCGGGATGCTATAATTTATTTTTTTTATTTTCCATGAAATACATCCCTGCTTGGATACGAGTAGGTAGAGGAATCTCTGGAATAGATGTACATAGGGGTAAAACTCGAAAACACCGCTTTGAGCTTGAATCAAATGGGAACTGGTTCATGACAACAGGACTTGCTGCATTCATGGATAGGACACTCCCAGGTGATTTTCATTGGATAATTATCATTTTATTTACAATCCATCATGATTGGTTTATGAGTATATACTTCTTCAAAGAAAACATTTTGTATGATAACAGATTATATCCATAAAAGGTTCAATATATGTTATGGGTTTTACAAGACTGGATTTATGTATTTTGATTCATAAACTAATCAATTCGTGAAATTGTTAAAAAATGGAATGTAGTGGAAGGAATCAAAATTGTATCAATGCACAAACTCCATGTAGGGATTTCCATCCTATAAAAGATGATTATAGTGGAGCTGATGAAGCAATTGGTTATGATCATCTTATCACCATAATAGGACAACTCAACAAGGTTATGAATAATTACCTTAACCGAATGGCGCACCATGATCCACAGCGTGGAGGATCCATGTTTGATCGATTCATGAGGCAATAAACACCCACATTCAATGGGACTACAAATCCATTATTAACTGATAAATGGATAAATTCCTTATAGAAAATATTCCATGCCATAGGAAGTAGTGAAAAGGAAAAGGTTGTCATGGCTGTTTACCGCCTCAATGAATATGCTGATCAATGGTGGTCATTGATTTAAAACACAGAGGAAGATATTGAAGTTTAAAATATAGAATAGAAAGATTTTAAAGAGATTTTTTAATAGAAAAATAATTTCCTCATGACGATCGAGTAGGTATAGAAATGCAATTTCTAAGGCTGGCGAAAAAGGAGGATGAGAATGTCGCATTGTATGAAGCTAACATTACAAGGTTAGTGAGGCATGTTGTAGATTTTATACGTAACCAAAAAAGTAATATTTCATCATTTCTTTTGTGGGTTAAAACCATTTCTATGTCGAGAATTAGTATCAGAATCATTCTCATCGTAGAAAGATAGTGTTTTATGTGCTATCAAGACAGAAAAAAATTTCTAAGTCTTACGACATTAAAGAAAAGAAAGGACGAAGAGATCTGATGAACACTCTGGAAACAGAAATAAGGGTAATAAGGGAAAATTTGAAATTCCATCCTGCAGTAAATGTTGGAATAAACACCCTGGGACATGCCTGAAGGGAATGATTGTCTGTTACAAATGTGGCGAAAAATGGCACCAAACTCATGATTGCAATGGGAAGAAAGAGGTCGTCGATAATTAATGCTAAAATTATATATAGAGGGGGAATTATACGAATGAATGTACTAAGATCCAAATAAAATACATCAAAAAGTACAAGGGATCAACGCCATGATTATTCTATCACTAATGCTGAGGTTGAAGCTCTGAAAGATGTAGTGGTAGATAATTTAATGGTTTCCTCATGTTTAGAAAATTCATTAGTTGATTTTGGATCTTCGAATTGTTTCATATCTTGCCAGTTTTCTATGAAAATTAGTTATATTAAATTTGATTTTACAAGGGATTTGTCAGTCATAACTCCTTAGGGAAGTATCATTGCAATAGTGTTTTGTGAATCAGTCCCCATTAGGGCATATAAATTTTCTTTATTTTCTTATCTCATCATCATAGCCAAGATTGAATTTGATATAATCCTAGGTATGGATTGGATTTCAGATCATGATGTGAAAATTTATTATAAGAAGAATGAGGTTACAATTTTTGATAACGATGATAAAGAACACCTTACTGTTAGAGTAGAATCGTCACCACCAAACTCTTATCTAGATACACCCCCACAAGCTAGAATAAATTCATTAATTGGGGACGAATAGAATGAAATAACTATGGGTGAGGAAAATTATTTTCAAATAGATGATATACCTTTTGTGAAAGAATATGTTGATGTGTTTTCATATGATTTACCTGAACATACTCCAGAACGATAAATATAGTTTTCCATTGATTAAATTCTTGAATCAAGGCCAATATCAAATACCCCTTATAGAATGGGCATTGTGGAATTAGTTGAATAAAAAAACTAGAGTAATTGAGTAATAAGAGAATTTATTCACCCCTAGTGTTTCTCCATTGGGATCCCCCATTCTTTTTGTTATGAAGAAATATGGATCTATCAGGTTGTGCATTGACTACATGGAGATCAATGCTATAAAAATAAAGAACATGTATCCCTTACCTCGCATTGATGAATTATTTAACCAAATTCATGGAGAAAAATATGTTTCAAAGATTTTCTTTCGATCTGGATATCATCAGTTGTGCGTGAAGAAGGAAGACATTCCGAAGACAAAATTTTGAACCAGGGACAGGCATTACCATGTTACAGTAATGCCTTTTGGAATGACTAATGCACCCTCTGTCTTCATGTATCTAATGAATAGGGTTATCAAGGAATATCTTGATGGCATTAAAGTGGTATTTATTGATGATATCATGGTATACTCTTAAAAAAATGATGATCAAGAAAATCACTTGCGCATTATCCTAAAGACTCTTAGAATACATGGATTATATGGGAAGTTTAGCTAGTGTCAATTCTGGTTTCAGGATATTTCATTTCACGGCCATATTGTCTCTGAGGATGGAATCTCAATTGATCCTCCTAAGACTAAGGCAATCCATCAATGTCAAGGACTGACGAGTATAAATAAGGTACACCATATTGTTGGTTTAATAGGTTATTATCTAAGTTTCATCCGGAATTTTTCTTGATTGGCTAACCCATTAACAATGATCACTTGAACATGGGTTAAATTTGTTTGGAAAAAAGAGTGTGAATAATGTTTTGAATAAACAATGAGAATATTATCCAATGATACTATCCTGACTATATCATCAGGGATTGATGGGATTGTTATTTATAGTTTTTATTCAAAGAAAAGACTTGGTTGTGTCTTTATACAGTATGATAGTGTTATTACCTATGCATCATGACAGATAAAAATTCATGAGAAAAAATATCCTTCTCATGATCTTTGGTTAGAAGTTTTAATCATTTCTTTGAAGATGTAGAGACACTATCTCTATAGTGAAAAATGTTAGATATTAACCGATCAAAAGAGATTGAAGTATATTTTCCCAAAAAAAGAACTCAATATGGGGAAAAGGAGATGGCTTGAACTACTCATGGATAATTGTTGCACTATCCACTACCAATCGGGGAAGGGAAATAAAGTAGTAGATGCATTGAGTAGAAATGATCATGGAGTTTTAAACAAGATGAGAGTTTAAAATGATCCTATATACATGGATCTAGTGAAGATGGATATGGTAATCACCATCAAAGGTGAAACATAAATACCTTTTCAAATTGTTTCCAAACAATCATTATATGAAAAGATAAAGAGTTCTTAGGTTGATGATGAGGAGTTTCAAAAGAAGATTAAACCTATGAATGATGGGAGATTGAGCGACATTGTATATGAAAGTGAAATTGTGAAATTTGGAAAGAGACTTTTTGATCTTGATATACCTGATCTAAAAACAGAATTTTTGGATGATTCTCATAGTTCCAATTTCTCTATACACCCTAGAAGAACCAAAATGTATAGAGATTTGTAGGAATATTTTTGGTGGGACAACATGAAGTGGGTGATTTCTGCTTTTGTGTGAAGATGTATGGTTTGTCACCAAGTGAAAGCTGGAAGGCAACAGCCACGAGGAGTCATGCAACATCTTCACATAACTAAGTGAAAATGGGATAATATTATTATGGAATTCTTCATGGGACTACCAAACACTCGTAGAAGGAAATATGCAATATGGTTCATTAATGATCGTCTTACCAAGTCACCACATTTTCTTGGTATAAGAGAAGATTTACCACTTGATCGTCTAGAAAGACTATATATTAATGATGATGTAAGACTTCATGGATTAACCTTATCGATTGTTTCTGATCATGATCCCAATTTTACATCATGATTCTGGAAAATTAATCAGAAAGACCAAGATACTGAACATCGTTTGAGCACTGCCTACCACCACCAAACAGATGGAAAATAAGAACAAACTATTCCAACCATAGAAGACATGTTTATACCATGCTCACTTGACATTTAATGTATGTGGGATAAATATTTACCTCTAGTATAATTTTCCTATAATAATAGCTTCCATTAAAGTATTTTCAGGGCACCATATGAAGCATTATACAGAAAGAGATGTTGCACCCCAACCTGTTGGTATGATATTGGTGAAAGAAAACTCATAGGCCGAAAACTTGTGGAGGAAATGGTAGAAAAGGTAAAGGTAATCTAAAACCACATCAAGGAAACTCATAGTATATAGAAGAGCTATACTGATAACTGATGGAACAATTTGGAATTTTAGGTAGAAGGTCATGTATCTTTGAAGGTATCTCCATGGAAGGGTGTTATATGTTTTGGTAAAAAGGGTAAATTGTGTCCCAGCTACATGGAACCTTTTTAAATTCTAGAACTAATTGGGGATGTAGCTTACCGCTTAGCAATGCCGCCTAGTATCTCCAATGTTCAGAATGTGTTTCACGTATCACTGTTGAAAAAATACTTGCATGACCCAACAAATGTACTTACCTATGAGGAATTAGAACTGGAACACGATTTGTATTATTGTGAAGATCCTATTATGGTTATTGATAGAAGAAAACATGTGCTGAGAAACCGGACTAATCGTCTTGTAAAAGTTTTATAGAGAAACCATAGGATGTAAGTGGTAATGTGGGAACCTGATGAACATATGGTGAAAACCCACATGAGTATTTTTATATAGTAATATTCATAAAATTTCAAGGGTAAAATTATTTGAAATAGGGGAGAATGTTACACCCCAAGCTTCCACGGTGTGTTTCCCTTTGAATAATGCAATAGCTTGCGTTGTACGCAACCTTCAGATTCTAACACATCACGACCAATAAAACTATCCATTGTGAATAATAATACCTAATTTTTGAAATTTAATAAATTATATCATTCCAAATGGACTTCATTTTTGGATTCATAATATCAAAATTAACTTATGGTGAATTGTTTGTATTTTCTGAAAGCATTCAATTTGTAATGAATAGTTAAAAACACTGAGTTGTAGTTTAAAAAGGAATTTTTATTTAAATAATTATTTATATTGTTTAAATTTATGTTAGGTAAAAATAGATACACAATACATATATAAGTTCAATTTCATTCATTTGAGTCAGTTTAAAATATTTTTAGAAATATAAAAAATTTAATGAAATTTTTACCATCTTTTACCCACCTCATAGTAGTATTTGCAAATTTACATAATTTTTTTTTTCACCACTTCTATGAGTTGAATTTTGAAAATCCGAGAGAAATATTTTATATCAATAAGTAAAATTTGGTTCAATATGATTAAAATAGTTTTTGAGGAATAATATCTTTTTACTTTTATTTACCATAGTTAAATGTAAATAGCATAATTAAGGGTAAAAATAATAATATTATTAAACTAACACCTGTCTTAATTCTATTGGATAAGTTTAATTCTACCAAAAAACATTAGGAATAAAATATGATCATTTAGGTCCACTGGGATTAGATTTGAACATTTATTATTATTTTATTCATATGTGAGTTAAAAGTGCTAATTTCAATGTTTAATAACTAAACGGTTTTGAATATAGGGTTACACATAAGATAAATTATAATAAAAATATTCATATGAAATATAAAATGATTTTATACATAATGGTATTTTATTAATATTTTTAGACATTAAATAATTAAATTTATTTATGACACAAAAATGATGCGGTAATTACTGTATTAATGAATTAATGGAATAATTGATATTATAAATATCTAAATAAATGTATTATGAGACATTTTAGGAATTAAAATAATTCTATAGGTTAAAATGACATATTAGGGTTGGTTAAATGAATTGTTTTCGATGTTATAATGCTGTTATGAATTTAGATAAAACAAAATACCAAATAGTGTCAAAATTAACATAAAAGAGTTTTTAAAACAAATATTATATTATTAATAGATATTATATTTCTAAAATTATAGGGATCAAACAAAAGACATATTTAATAATATATTTATCATCAATGAACCACTTGGGGATATATTAGAAGTATATAGTATGTTTATTAACCATATAATATAAAAATAAAAAGAGACATGGTAAATTTCTAACTAATTAACTATGAGTTAAATCTAAAAGATAAGGTTAATATAGTAACCCAAACCAGTATAAAACCTATTGGTAGAGTATTTTGGACCCATACCCCTCTTATCCTCTAAATAATCCATTTTTTTGCCATTAGAAACCAAACATGATTTTATTATAAAATAATATTTCTAGCTTTTCCTATGGTGCCCCTCACCCCTCTTATGAAAGGGCACTCCCCCTTCCCTCTTATTCAAACCTTGAAATCCATTTGGCTCAAAAAAACTCTTCCCAAATACCCTATAAACTGCCTTTAATTCATCCTTTAGGCCTGAATTTAGATTGAAAACCAACCTAATGATCCCTTTTATCAAATCAAAATGAAGAACCAGATGAAGATGTAACTATTTCATCACCTCTTTCAAGTTGATTTCTTCTTCCACTTCATCATTAATTATTGTTTCCATTATAAAATAATAAATCCAGTATCTTATATCTACTATTATGTTATTAAAAATATTGTACAACCATATTCATTATTATATTCATCCTGTGAATGACGCATCACCATAGGTGCATACATACGACTTACCGTCTACATGTTGTGGGGTAATTGTTATTCAATATATTATTATTTTGAAGGATATAATATTGATGTTTAATTGATTTAAATAGTAAATATAACATGATAATGATTATTTATATTGGATATACCATCCCATTATATATTATTTAAATATTAAAAGAATGATATTGTTTCTCATGCGTACATATGGATTACAATCTCCATGAACGCGATCAGCCTCATTCCTCATCGTATCCATTCAAGGATAATTTTCATTAGATGATTAAAAATAATTCTAATAGACTTAATATCATTATGAATATTAATAAGTTACATCCACTCCATAATAAACATTACTTACTAAACAAATCATATAATAGAAACAAATCAGTTAACACCTAAAATGCCAATAATAATAAAATATTATTAACAAAGCAATGTTAAAAGATAATATATGATATCATATTAATGTATATGATTCATGTATAATTTAGTAACAAATATTTCACCATTATAAATGAGTTTAACCAACCCAAAACCATGGAAAAGTACAAGGAAAATGTTAATTTCACAATCTCTTCATTATCCGAGGTTGTTTATAGGTAATTATCTACTAGGGATTCTTTATCATCCACATCCATGCTTATTAAAAATGTATTTCAAAACATTTTTACTATTTAATAAACAATGGGTTAAAGTAATTTAGACCCTTATTTTACCATATATATTTTGAATGGAATCTTTCCGTTGTTTTCCAAACAAGGAACATTATGTCCTTTTCGAAAGTATTATGGTAAGAATGTTTTTAAACTTATATGGAGGGTGTAGCTTTTTCCCTCCATTATAAAATCATTGAATCATCCCATAAAATCTTATAATAATATTTTCAAATATAAATGTTTTCATTTATAATTATGTGTCTTTTAAATGATTTCAAAATTAAACAGACACTTCTCTAAAAATGTTTTGATTTCATCAATGTCAACATTCATTGATGGATTTTAAGTTTGTTTAAAGTTGATTTATTGTGATACAAGACATCCATATTGTACTGAATGTTTTGTGATATGTCTGATTGAGGATGTTTTATTTCATACAAATCATGGTTTATGGGTAATGTATGGACATTTCGTGTTCCATTTTTAATAAAAATGTTTATTTTATGTTTAAAATTTTTCAAATGAGGAATTCATGGACTTAGTAAGTGACGGGTGCAGCCCGTTATAGCTCCTCGATGCATCGGTAGGTTTCAAATGACAAACTAGTGTCTTGGAACAAGTCCTTGACAAAATCTTATTTATAGTCTTGGCACATTTCCTTGACTATGTGGTTATTAAATGTTGTCAGTATGCATTCCATCATTATGAAAGTGGCTATTGATATTTCATGTGATTATTCGACTAGTAGAATATCTATGTGAATAATTAAATGTCATTATTTGATATTTATCATTGTCATATTATGTTGAAGTTCATGTTTAAAAGGATTTTGATTTAGTCTTATTCATTTCCTTATATGTTTAGGCTTATATATGAATGTTTCCTCTATATTGTAATCCTTACTAAGAATCTGAGATCACCCCTTTCTATGTTTTATTATTCCCAGGATGCGATGAAGTTTATTATGACTGACCTGCAGGGATAGTCTATGGGATATCACTTTTGTCTATAGAGGCAATGTTGTTGTATATTTCCATTTTAGGATGTAATGTAAACATTGTGAATGTATCTATTTCATCCATGGCTACGAAACTAATCGGTCTTTCGAGACTTGATCTTTTGTGATCATGCCAATGTTGTATAATAATGCGCTGACTCCGGGTAACTAAGGGAGAGGCGTTACACCAATTTTACATTGTGAATAAAAATAAAAATCATAATAATGGAAATCATTTAGGATCCTTAGATTTACTGAAATATTTAATCTTCATAACCTAGGGAATGAAAATAAAATACGGGTGAGATGAAATGCTCGGTAAGGGATACGTATAGTTGAAGCAATCATGAACCGATAAGGCATAATTATTATATCGAGTTAAATAATTGATGACACATTCCATTTAATTTATAACATAGATATAATTATTATATAAGGAATAATAAATATTAAAAGGTAAATAACTAAACATACATTCCATTTAATTCAGTTACATGAGAAAAATATGTATCCATGTATAATATAAATACAATATCCTCGTGGATAATAATAACAAAATTCTCAATGAGCGAAATGAATATTATTGGATTTAGTGATCTTAAAAAATTAGGTATCTATAGTGTAAAGATCATTCACAAGGCGGTTTAAAAATATAGTTAAATACATACATAATTAGGCAAACTAATTTGGATCATGTGACCTAATAATTCAATGAGAGGATATTTAATTACATGACCTACATATCACTACATGTCCAACACATTAATCATATGTCAAATGAAATTCTTAATTTACGAATCAATAATTTTTATTAATCAATATTATATTGATTAAAGGATACAAATTTGTAAATATTTTTCATTTTAGACATACAATTTAAAAAGTAAACTGCATATAAATTAATGGATAATTATTATTGAAATAATAATATATATGATATAAATAATATTTATATTTAATTGAAGTGAAATTTCTAATGAAAAATGATATTATGAGAGTTATTGTCTCTGGATAATGTTCATAAGGACAAAATTAATCAAGAAATGAGCGGTGACCCACAGTTTGTTTGGGATATTGGTTTATGAAAAAAAGTAATTTCATTTGAAATAATAAAGTGAATCGAAGTTTTATTTCAAAATAACCATTAAAAAATAGTCTTCTATAAATATAAATTGAAAACATATAGATATTAAAATATATTGTGAAATAGTTATGCCAGGGGGGTTGTCTTTTATCACCATATACATTAATGAAACAATACATTTTACTTTTTTAAATAATGTGAATTTTGAAAAATATTATAAATAC
This sequence comes from Viscum album, assembly GCA_963277665.1. NCBI lineage: Eukaryota > Viridiplantae > Streptophyta > Magnoliopsida > Santalales > Viscaceae > Viscum > Viscum album. The sequence goes on from OY728137.1 coordinate 1,669,725,090, forward strand.
TAATTTAATGTGGATTCTCAACCCTAGAAAAAAAAAGAGTCTATGCCTTATGAACATTATGTACTATGTTCAAACAAGTACATGCACTAATAGACTACAAATCATGTCCCATATAGAGGATTGAATTCGGTTCGGGATTTGGGAAACCAGCTAATTCAGAATTGTTTCATCAATTATAATTTGTTACCTAAAAAATTTAAAACAAATGTAGCGTGAGCATACGAATGCCCCGTAAGAAGTTTTAAAATAAAGAAATGTAACTTTTTAATACATTCTTTAAAACATTTCATAGAACATTTCTCTTAAAGAAAATCAATAACATATGTAACATGTCATAAATATGCTCAATTAAAAACATGCTAAGAGAGTTATAGGGATATATGACTCAAATATAGGCATGCTTATTTTTTGTAACAAATAAAAGACATTATAAACATGTAAGGAAAAAGAATATGAAAGAATAAATTAATCATATAATAGTAATGAATAATCAGAGTTGCACATAAAGGAAAAAACATCAATTTCATATATTGGAAACTAATTCATTTAGTATTTAACACAAGTCATGCCATAAACTCTTACTTTTTGGATACTCATATGTAATGGACCATAAACATGGATATTCTACTAGTAAAATACCCATTGGGTTATTTAATTTTCATAAGAATAATATTGGTGTGTAAAAAGTTAGACTTCTGTGTCAGGGACTCAAGACAAGACCTAGGGATAACTGTAACCAGACCCGAACTCAGAGAGCATATGTAACCAGACTATATCCCAGAGAGCATCTGTAACCAGACTCCAACCTGGAGGGTATACTATTACTAGTCCTCAACCGTGATCATACTAGACCAAAACAATCTTCATATGCCAAATAGGGTTGTATTATCAGAATGTCCCATACCATTTTGAATAATTTCTTACATAATTGGTCATAGTTGTCGAATTTAATCCTCAAATATTTAGATATTTATAAACTATTACATGCATCTATATGTTTAAATACCACGCTAACAATTATATGATTGTCACTAAATGGTATGAATAAAGGAAGATTCTGACACGTACATTGACCTCCATGGTACTAAAATAAAAATAAAAACATAATTATCACATAGAAATGTTGTTATAATAATATTAAAACCTTAATTACCAATAAATTAAAAAGATAAACCAAATATTTCATGTAGAGTTTTAAGCATACATATGATAAATCATTAAATGCTGTTAAGCCTTTGTATACCACAAAATAATGTCCATAATAGAAAGTATTAATATTCACGATAAACAACATCATTTAAAAAATGTGAAATGGTATGTGACTCATAACTACGGATATATGTTTTGAAGAACACAACATTTCATATGTTTTAAATTAAAACTAAAACATTGAGGCCCATTATACGAAGTCTATAAGAACTAGGTATAATACCACACATATATTTCACTATCCATAGAATGTGAATTTATATATACAAATGTACCATGTATAAGATCACTTATATAATATTTTACATTAAAATATGACACTTGCATTTTGAAATTATTATCTTGCAACATTTTTAGAACATTGTAGATTCAGTAATTTCGGGACTCTACGTGAAACTGAGAGACGACATCAGTTCCCATGCATATATAAACTAATGTATATATATATATACCAAATATGTTTATATATATATAGCACGTCCCAAGCATTGAATACCTTAAATAACTTTCAATTTTACAAACACTCCAAATTACAAAAAATATGAGACCTAGGCTCAGTCTTAATGAAGGATTTAAACTAACTGGAGGGTTATATAAAATACAATGTTTTTTAGGATACATACATATATATAAATATATATATATATAATCAACACCATGAATCAAGGAAAAAAACCTTACATATTTTATTCCATTTAAAAACAACAACATAAAGGCATGGGTTTAGTATAGATGAACGTTGGAGCTAACCCGTGAAGTTATAAATATATGTTATGAATATATATGTGTTTATGGTCTCAATGAAACAAGACAATGCAAAGTTAAAACCCTTACATTCAAACTAGGGGCAAAGAACTCATACAAGGTTAGCTGGGACATGCTGGAGGATTGAGTGGAGAGAAGAACCGATCGTTCATTTGGGTGCAACCAGTTATTTATATACTGAATGGGAAACACAAATTTTAACGCAAAAATGTACCTCCTTGCGGTGAATTAAATTGGCGTTGTTGTGCATGATGAGAAGGGTATCAAGGAGGGTCCCTGATAGTCAGTGGTCAAGTAAAAGAGATGGTGTAATAGGGCAGGGTTACTGTTTTAAACCCATGTTAAGAAGGAAGAAGGCGATGTTTTAAGAAGGAAAACAGGAGAAAAATAGACAGTCTAGATCAAATCTAACCTTGATCCAAGGGCTGGGTAATATCTATGGTTTTAATAGGAAAAGGGTGTCTCAGATTAAATTTGATTTCCATCGAATAGTCCTAGTTGGAAGTGGCATTTTATAACACACTAATGACCATATTTAGTTATATGTTAGACAAAACAACATAAAAAACATGATGGAAAATAGTGGTTTCTGAAGGTCGAAAATGAGATTGTGATTGGTGGTCTAGATTGCGTGCGACACGATCCAATGGCCCAAATCACATTTCTACGGAAAATAACACATCCCACGCTGAAACAGTGAGCTGTTTTTTCCACCCTTGAAAGCCTGAGCCTCCCAATGACTACTCAGAAAACACACAACACACACGAAGGGGGCCATTTAGACAGGCTCCCGCCCCGACCCCGTAGTCCTTGTCCGAGCCAAACTCCACTACGCCCTTTCCCCAATGGTGGTGCGCCTACGCGCTCCTTCTCCGGTGCACCCTTCGGGGGGCCTCTGCCTGAGCTCGGGCCAGCCTTGGCTTGGGATGAGGTCTTGGGCTCAGCCACTTTATGCGAGCTGCCTCCCTCAGCCATAGCCGTAAATTGTTGTCCCTAGTGGGCCTATATTTTTATAAAATCCTACACATAAATTAAAAAGTTTTAAAGAAGATAAAACAATTGATTTATTAAATTTATATATAATTTATATTCATAAACATTAATGAATACAAAAAAACATAGTCTTAGTTAAATTTATTTATAAAATTATAAACACAAAACTAGTTTAACAAAAGAAGTTATAAAAAATATTTTAATAAACCCAAATGATAATGTTTGTGATAGTATGGTAGAATACTAAATTTAATCAAAAACATAATTTAATTTTATAAATTTAAACATAGTTTATAACATAATTTATGAAATGAATATCGTTACATTGTATTTGAAATATTGCAATGTGTTTTGAATTCCATTGTACTTCTCAAAGTTGAAACAATGTTTTAAATCATAAAAGTTTAGAGTTCATTAATGATGTGTTAATTATAATTTTAATCCTATAATAAATATTTTGAAACTAATTAATACTTAAATATTTCTAATTTTATTATAATAGTGAAAAGACTATAATTATTTTTGTTAGCTTTCAATGGTCACCATAGCAATGGTCAGGATGATTCCGTATAAAAACATGCCTCAGAGTGACCTAAACTCAAGAAGTAGAATTATATGGTGCTTTTCATACCTTTGATTCTCAACATGGTTTATAGGATTATGTTGGTGTTGTTTTTTATTTTCACTAACCCGAAGGATCTCCTTTATTTACCGTGTATTATTGTGTTTTTAGGCGGATTCCTATATTTCAGATATTATTTTTATTAATAATTTTTGGATATTATATTTCCTTGTGATCTTACCACATTGTAAACACTATAGTGTTATTTTTATTATGAAAAGCCAGGTGTCTATTTGTTTGTTTAACTTGGTTGCTTTAAAATATAAATTAAGACCATATTATTATATTCTCAAGAGAAAAAAGTTTTTTTAGTTAATAATATACTCAAAAAAATGAAAACATAAACATATCAAAATGAGAGGTACATGTTTTCAGGGTGTTTCATTATCCCCCCTCCTACGAATAATTCCACCCTCGTAATTCATGTCCTGTAACCATAAACATTCTCTGATGTTCTCACCAAATCCCCTATCCCAGAGGATCCTCATGTACGTTCAGCTGGAAACCTATATTGATTCTCAACTCCTCTAGTTCTCTGATCCAGACACACCTTGGACAGAAGGGGTTGAAATCAAGCATCGAGCACTTGGGATTCCAGAGGGAGGATTGAACAGTAGCATGGTTGGAAATGTCTGAATGGACTAACACTCGAAGAACTCGTCGAACTATGTCTCAATCAAGAACATCAATTTTATAGGCACTTTCATATAGGCTAACACCGAGGAGTTGGTACATGTAGGTCACACAAATGTTTCCCTCTAAAGAAGCCTCTTGAAATTTTACTCTTGCCCTGTAGTTCTGGCTTAGGGTAAATCATAAGAAAATCCCTTTATGGTATTTTCCTCTTTTCCTATGCTCAACCAATTGTGCCGAACCTATGTGGTAGAAGATGGAAGCATTCCCTTCACATGTGTAAAGAATATCTGGATATTTTTTCACCTCATATTGTTTCTTTCAATTTCTTTGCATGTTTTTTAAGGGAAGATACTCTTCTCCACAGGTTTTGATTACAATAATATCTAGTATCTCAACATAAGGAGATAACTTTGGGGCTTTCCCTTCCATTTGAAAAGTTATGATGGCAGTTCAATCGGTGAAACCTATTCAGAAACATAAACCCAAACAACATATTAGAATAGAATGAATGGAAAACAAATATCGTTCTCATATCACCACTTTTTAATAAAAAGAAAAGGGATAAGTGTTTCCCCACTTCCTTAATACAAGAAACCCCATATCATTCTTAAAACACTCGATCTCCCTAAACTATATGCAACCCGATAAATCTGGTTCGATATCGTGGGAGCACTTATGTTATTTCTATAGTCTGACATGAGGGGTGTATAAATGAGAGACATCAGTATGCACTTTATGTATATACACCAGTCATGTGCCTTCATATTCAATAACTTTTAATCCCATTAATTGATTGAAATGGCCATAGGATAGGACATGCCACTTATATGTCACATGGAGGTATCCCACTACTTCAGCTTCATGGAAGGCCATGGGGGCCTAGCTTCCTTCCATTATGGTGAAGAATCAAAAAAGTCCCTCATTGTACATTCCATATCGTGCGTAGGATAGAAATTGGGATTTCATCATAAAGATGTAATGCAGACATGATCATCAATGGAGTTTATGTACTCAGGGAGAATTGGATATATCATAAAGATGTCTTCATGAAATTAGGATATGGGCATAGATTATATAATTTTCATGGTTGGCTATTGAAATTATTGTTTCTAGGGCCTCATTGGGAAGAGACAGAATATTTTTACCATCATCATCCATCATGAAATTAAAATCTTTATATTTAGTAATGCTTATGTATATTTTTCATTGTTTCATTTCTGGTTTTCCAGAGTTATCTGAACCTCCCTTTGAAACCATCTATGGAGACTCGACCCCAAAAAACCAAGAGCCAATTCCTTCTGAACCTGATGTTTCATGGTCAAGAAAAACCTGCACTGATAGACTACACAAGATGTCCCATACAGAGGATTGAATTTGATTTGGGATCTAGGAAACCAGATACTTCTGAAATGTGTCATATGTTAAAATGTGTTATCAGAAAACATTAAATCAATTGTAGGGTGATCAAACGAATGCCTAGTAAGGGATTTTAAAAAAACTAAAGTAACTTTTAAAAAAAATTCTTTATTATTTTTCGTAGAACATTTCTCTTAAGGAAAAGATTTATCTTATGTAACATGTCATAAAAGTGCTCAATTAAAAACATGATAATTGATATATAAGTATATATGATTCAAATATAGGTATTATTATTTGGTGTAACAAATAAAATACATTCTAAACATGTAAGTCCTAAGAATATGTATGAAAAAATTTAATTGCTTAGAGAAATAAATAATCAGAGTTGCGTGTAATAGAAAAAACATCAATTTCGTATATTGAAAACTAATTCATTGAGTGTTTAACACAAGTCAAGCCATAAAATCATAAATTTATGATACTCATAAGTACTGGCTCTTAACCATGGATATTATACTAGTCTAATTCCCATTAGGTTAATTAATTATCATAAGCATAATATTGGAGTGTAAAAAATTTGTAATTATGTGTCAAGGCCTCAAGCCACCACCTAGGGCGAACTGTAACTGGACCCCAACCCTGAGAGAATCTTTAATCGTACTCTATCCTGGAGAGCATCCGTAACAGGACTCCAACTCGTAGGGCTTACATTTACTGGTACCCAACATTGAACATACTAGTCCAAAACACACCTTATATTCCAAATATGGATGTATATCCAAGATGCACCATACCATTTTGAATAATTTCATAAATATTATGTCAAAGTAGTTAAATTTCATCATCAAATATTTAAATATTTAAAAATTATTACATGGATCTATATGTTTAAAAACCAAGATAACATTAATATGAATGTAATTAAATGGGAAGAATAAAGGAAGACTTTGGCATGTACATTGACATCCATGGTACTAAAAGAAAAAAAAAGAGAATTGTCACATGAAAATGTTATTCTTATAATTATAAACCCTTATTATACAATTAATTAATAAGATAAACCAAAAATTTCATGTAGAGATTTAAGCTTGTAGTGCTAAATCATTTAATGTTGTTAATTATTTGTATACCAACAAAATAATGTCCATAATTGAAATCATGAATCGTCCCCATAAACAACATCATTAAAAAATGTAAAAAGATAAGTGACTCATAACTTTGGATTTAAGTTTTAAATATGATGACATTTCATATTTTTCAAATTTCTACTAAAATATCGAGACCCATGGTACGAAGACCTTAAGAACTAGGTATAATACTGCCCATATATGTCACTATACATAGAATGTGAAAATATATATAAACATATGTACCATGTATAAGATATCTTATATAAAACTTGTTCACAAAAATACCTCACTTTCATTTTTATATTCTTATCTTGCATCTGTTTCATAACTTCATAGATTGGGTAATTGTGGGTGACTACATGAAACCAAGAGACCACATCAATACCCATGCATATATTACCCAAATTATATATATATACACGGTATATGTTTCTATATAGATATAGAATATCCCCATATTATTAAACATTAATAAAATTTCATTTTTATAAACATTCCAACGTACAGAAATTAATTGACCTAGGTTCGGTCTTAAGTATGGTTTTAAAGTAACTCGTAGGTTTATTTATGACACAATGTTTTATGAGCATACACACATATATATAAATATATATATATATATAATCAATACTATGATTCAAGGCAGAATAACCCCTATGACTTTTATGCCATATAAACACAAGAAACTGATGGCAGAGGTTCAACATAAACGAATGTTTGAGCGAAACCACGAAGTTATAAATATATATTATGAATATATATATTTGTATATACTCTCAAAGAAAAAAGACTCGGAAAAATTAAAACCCTTAATTTAAAACCATGGGGAGGATAAATTGAGGTAGGTTAGCTAGGACTTGCTAGATGCTTGATCATGGACAAGAACCGAGAGTTCATTGGTGTGCAACCAGTTACTTATATACTAAAAAGAAAACACAACTTTTCAAGAAAAAACATACCCTCTTGTGGTGTATTAAATGGGTGGTGTCGTTCATGATGAAAAGAGGAGACATAGAGGGTCCCCAGTGGTCAGTAGTGATGAAAAAGAGATGGTGTAATAGGGTTGGGTTACTGGTGTAAACCCATGCGGAGTAGGATGAAGACTACACGGTAAGAGTTAAAATCGGAGAAAGACGAATGGTCCAGATAAAATCTTACATTGATTTAAGGGATGGGGTGTGTATTCTATTTTAAAAGTAAATGAGAGACTCATATTAAATTAGAGATCCATATGATGATCTCGGTATGACGCTGAATTTTAAAACACACTGACATTCATGATTAGATTTGTGGTAGATCGATCAGTGTAAAAAATCATTGTGGAAAACTGCTGTTGCTGAAGGTTGAAAACAAGATCATGATCAGCGGTCCCGATCATGCGTGACGTGATCCAGTGGCTTAGATCGCGCTTCACTTGAAAAAATACATCCCACACCGAAACAGCGAGTTGTTTTCGCCTCCCTTATAATCGTGAGCCTCCTAATGACAGATCAGAAATCAAATATCACACACGAAGGCGGCCATATACATGGGATCTCGTCCCACCCACGTAGGCCTTGGCCAACCCAAAATCCGCTGCATCCTCGCCCTCGCGGTGGTGCACCTACGTGCTCTTGCTCCCATGCGCCCTTCAGGGGACCTCTACCCGAGCTCAGGCCCACCTTGTCTTGGGCGGAGGGCATAGGCTCAGACACATTGTATGAGATTCCACCCTCAGGCCTAGCCATAAAGGGCTTGCCCTAGCGGGCCCATTTTTTAAAAACAATCCTACCCTAAAAATTATACAGTTTTAAATAAGGGAAAATAATTCATTTATTAAAACTAAATAGAATTTATATTCATAAAAATTAATGAATACAAAATAAAATTTTTCTTAGATAAAAGAATTTCTAAAATTATAAACACTATAACATTTTAACACAAAATGTTATAAAAAATTATTTTAATAAACCTATATAATAATATTTGTGCAAGTATCATAGATAACATAATTTAATCAAAAATATAATTTAATTTGAAGAATTGAAACATAGTTTATAACATTATTTCAGAAATGAAAATTTTTACATTGTATTTGAAATATTCGCAATGTGTTTTGAATTCTTTAATACTATTCAAAATCACTTAAGGATGAAATGAAATTTTAACTCAGTTCTTTTTAGAGTTCATAAATGATGGTTTAATTATAATTTTAATAAAAACATAATTACTTGGATACTAATTAATACTTATATATTTTTAATTATCCTATTAAATTACAATGACTATAATTATTGATGTTAGCTTTCAACGGTCATCAGAGCTATGCTCGGGTTGATTCCCTATAAAAGCTACCTCAGAGTGACCTAAACTAAAGAAGAAGAAGGAGATGGTGCTTGTCATACCGTTGATTCTCATCATGGTTAATACGATCATGGTGGTGTTGTTTTTTATTTTCACTGACCCTAAGGATCTCATTTATTTACGGTGTCTTGTTATCTTTGTAGGGGGCCTTCCCGTAGTTTTGATAGGATTTTAATTAGGCATTTTTTGGTAGGATGTTTCCTTGTGATCTTAACACATTATAAACACTACAGTGTTCTTTTTATTATTAAAATACATCTATCCATTAGTGTGTTTTACTCGGTTAAATTCTAAAATAAACTAAGACCATATTATTACTTTCTCAAGAGAAACAAGTTTGTTCAGTTATTAAGGAACTAAAATATAATGAAAACATAAACATATCCAAACGAGAGGGACAAGTTTTCAGGGTGTAAAATTTAACCCTATTTTTAAAATTAAATGATAACACCATCTTTTTTAATAAACCATTTCAGTAAATAAAATGATATTTTCAAAACAAATAGAAAAAAAATTACGGAAGAAAAAATTATCTAATCTTAATTGAAATTAAAAAAGTTTTAATTTTAAACATTTAAATACATGATCCATGTATTAATGGGAGGGAAGATTTTGATAATATATATAATATAATTAAATATTTATAATATAATACAATTATTTAATATTATGAAGGATAAATTATATGATTACTTTAAAAAGAGTAAAAAAATACCAAAAGTCAGATTATATGATAGATTCTTATCTATTTTTAACATTAAAATTCCAACCCCATGGATGAATAAGGATGAATTGATATTTATTCAATTTTAAATAATTATGGATTGATTATGAATAAATAAATTGGATAAAATTTACACCACATAAAATTGGATTGGTGCATATTAACAAATATGTCTCAATGAAATAGAAATTGAGACGAAATACCATACCTCCCACTTTCCTTTATTTGATCATGATTTAACATCCTATATTTTTTTAATCATGAAATTAATTAATACCCTAATCATAATCAATTTTAAAATATCTTATATGATATTCTTTTAACATTTTACCCCCCATTTTATAATAATATTTCATTATTTTTAATATTTTGGCTGTTAATTTCCTTATTTTCTCTTGTGTGTTTTGTCATGAAAGTTATAGTTATGGTATATAGGATATAAAAAAATTTACCATATAGTGATAATAATGTTATTAATATAATAATAACATATAACATATATTATTATAACCATTCTTGAAATTTATATATGGAATGTGAATGGCATCATTTTGTAGAGATGAAAGGTAATACATATGCCTGAGTACCGATATCAATCCCTCAATGGGTGAAAGTTTTAAGAAGTGGATGGTATATTAATTTTAAAGAATTTATATCATTTAATATTTATTGTATATATTAATTATTTCTATCATTATTACTATCAATGGGAATCAGTGATGAAAATTAAATTACATCAGTTCACGAAGCGGTAGTTCATTGTACACAAGAGTGATGACTTTTTTCCATTTTAAGGACAAGCATATAGATAAATATAATTCCATAAACAAAACAAAATAATATTATATTATATATAATCTATTTATTATATGTTATGCATTAACAAATATTATAAGGTTATAATAGAAGAATGAAAATGAAACACCTTCATTAAGACGATTACCTTCTCTTTGAGAAACGTCATTTGGATCTCCTCTTGAAGACAAAAGGGATGGATTTTTTGGAATAAATGATGATATATAATTTTTCTAAGGATTTTTTAGAGAAAATAGTTTTGGTTTGTTTTTACAAAAACCGATCAATCGGTGTGGGTATGTGAGGGGAGGAAGTTCCCTTTTATAATTGATGAGTGAATATTTTTAAATAACCAAATCTATTCAAAACCATGAAGTCACACACACCCAAAATTTCTAAACAATTGATAAATAATATATTTCATTGAATTTAGAGTATATTAAAACCTCCAAAACATAAAAAGAAAAATTTTAAAACATTTTATTTCCATATCTTCTATGTTTACTTACTATTAGAGTTTTACTCTTCACCACGATAACTAGTTATTTATCCTAGGTAATTTATCAATTAAAATTAAAATAAAAGGATAATTTTTAGAATATTTGGACCCAATGATTCCAAATATCAAATCCTATATATAAAATAACAAAACTATGAGTTCAAAAATTTAATTTTAACATCGGCGCATGTAACGTGATAAACGTTGTTTAAACCTTTACCATGATAAATAATTTTTTATCTATTTACTAAATTGTAGGGGAACATTATTTTTATCTTATTAACAAATATTAATTATTATAATTTAAAATATGAAAAATGTTTTGTTAAAATTAATTTATATAATTTTTAAATTTTAATTTAAAATAAACATATGAAATTTTTCGAAAAATAGGTTTTTAATAAATGTATTTTTTCAATAATAAGCATATCTTATAATAAATATGTGGATAAAAATAAATATTATATTGAGTAAAATTCATATATTCAGATATATAATCTTTAAATTGCATTAAAATCAATCATTATTAATGACTATTTCAACTAATTGAATTATACAAACATTATTCATTTTTAAACAAAAATAGTTTTTCTAAATAAAATGATTGGAATATTTGATCTCTGACTGATCCCCTTGAATGAGATCCATATAATCCCAATATATGGAATAATCCAATACCCAATGATAATTTTTTTCATTGATGATAGCCTTGAATTTCGTCTAACTCATCTACGCATGCTTCCCAACTTCATGCATAGAGTGCCACCACCATGGGACCCTCTTACAAGAATGAGGAAGACATTAATATAACTTCTTTAGGAGTGTAATGAAACTCAAACATGTATTTGATATTCTCAAGACAACTATGCTTTCCTAAGCATCCATGATACCTCAATTTTCAGGAGTTCTTTTCTTGAGTGACATCTTCGATTTTTCAATTCTAAGACAAGATTCATATTCTCTAACTTGTAGAGGTATAGGACCCACTCCCTATCCTAGACCCGGGAAATCCTATACCATAGCTTCCTCCAACATCCGATCAAGAGGTTATTGAGAAATCTCATTGGATTCCTCCTATGGGTGCAAGAGAGTTATTCCGAGAGACATGATTCAATAAAAAACAACAATCACAGGAGAAAATATTAATACAACAATTATGAAAAATTTCAATAATAACGTCAAATACAAATAAATAAAACGTGTTATGGAAATATAATTACCAATAAACATCACCCTAACCCATTTTTCTTGTGTAGTCATCCACAATCATATTCATCCTGGAAGAGATGTTAAAAAGATCACAACATCCCATGGAGACTCAAGATCTGTCATAAGGGATGCTGGCCAGGCACCCTACTCAATACCATAACTCTGAGCCTCAATAGTCCTTGCTTCTCTCTAACCAATCTCATCACAAATAAAATGACCCAAATAAAAAATCCTACCTCTAATACCATTTTCAAATACCAATATGGGTCATCATCTAAACTGGAACCCGACCTCGTCCATTGAATGCCTAGAAGGGTGTTCCATATCCCCATGGATTTAAAGAAGTGCCAAGGTATTATAAATAACAAGTGGGAATGATTTACCCATGTTTACATGCATTCAAAACCCAACAAAAATCCATAAAAAAATATGAATATTCAAACAAAGAAACTTTAATAAATTTTTAGAATTTAATTACATTGTTCAAGTCAAAACCAATTATGGATATAACAAAAATAAACCAAAAGACTAACTAAAACCCCACCACATGGAAAGAAGAATCTCCCTTAAGACACCTCCAAAATTTCGTACCAAGGATGATTACTAGAAACCCAAACATCAATATCCAAAAGATTTACCCTTACCTGTGTTTTACCTTACAAAGTTAACTTATACCTAAATGATTAAGTACGGTGTGAGACTAAGACCATTATGATGCCACTTAATAAAATAATACTTGCTATAAACATTATAAGACAAATGGATTGATTTTTTTCATTAAAAATTTGAAATTCTAGTTAAAATTTTAATGAAATTAACAGTTAATGAGAAAGAGTTTTTAAGATGGAAGATTTAACGAAGAAACCAATTTAATGAAATAACACCAGCTGATAAAATTACCAACCAATCATACCATATTCATATGGTGAGTGCGATATAACCAATGATTACTAGTCCTGGGAAGCATAAAAATCAGACACTTGGTACATCGTATCTTGGTGAAATGTGGCATAGTAACCACTACAAACTATTTGCTAATGCACAGATTACTTGTAGGGAACACACCCATAAACATGAGTTCTCCAATCAATCACCATTATTTAGTTAGTGTTGTTATTTTCTATCCTACTAAGTGGTACTTGGTTGTAAACACTTCCGAGTCACTAGAATCTAGTCCTATTCTACCAACCTAGAAACACTGGCTTCCCAATTCTGTAAAATCAATTTCCACATGTCACATAACACCTTTTTCCAAAACAAATTTCTTTTTAAAATCATACTCAAAACAAAATAGATGAAATATATTTTTCTCCCCTTCCGTATATTTTTATAAACCATAAAAATATTTATAAACCAATTACAAGTAGTATCACAAGGATTCACACAGAAAAATAGATTAAAAGTATCTATTTGACATCAAAACACACCACCACCACATAAAAACAAAATTGTAATCCCTTGTAAAAATTAATAAACTAATTGAAATATTTATAAAACACAACCAAATGATTTAATACGAGTCTACACAAAAAAACATACCCCATTACATATAAACAGGAACATAAAATAAAACACATATCAAACGCTTTCAAAATATTTTCTCTCACCACACACATCATTTAAAGAACATAGTAAATAAATTACTAATAAAAAATAATTCACCAAATAATGATAATTCATGGAACCACTAACCATTGGAGTCAAAATTCCAAAAAATATTTATGAATTTCCAACCATACCTCAACTTCCCCACAATCAAAAAAATGATCCCTAATACAAGATACCGAACAATAAAACCCAAGATTAAACCCTAGGGACAAATACCTAGCCACTAGAAAATTATAACCACAAGAAAAAGGGAAGAAATGAAAAAATATAAGGACGAAAGAAGGGTGGAATCCACTTACAAGAGAATTCGTGAAATTTCACCCACCAAACCCCCTTAAATATGGGTGATGAGGGAGTTTGGATTAGCATGGAGACCTCCAATGGCTGAAGTCCCAGAGTGGGAAAGAAGATGGGCATATTAAGTTTGATTCTAAAATGAAAAAATGTAGATACAAATTTTTTTATGAAATTGGCATTTCAAATGGAATATAAAACCATTTTTAAACCATTCATATGTTATCTCAAGAGCACATGGTTACCTGGGATAAGCTGCATGACCATGTAGTGGGTTCTTCCTTCAACCAAAAAGTTACTTGGTTTTGTTGTACAGTTTACTCTACTAATTTTCCAACCATGAGAATGGGTCTATCATCCAAAAAATCACCATTTTCTCTAAAATTTAGAAGGTAAACTTAGGTAAAATAATACACTAGATATAAAAATTGAAACATTATTGGAAAAGAAAGTCACAGATGTGATAATTCTTCCCACCATGAAAACATTTCTTGCTCAGATAGTCAAATCGATGCTTTATCAGAAAACAATAATTGATACTACTTCTCATCCCAGGAACCTTTCTACCAAGAATCATGAAAATCACTCCAATGCTTGAAAAGGACACAAACCAATTTAATAGACATCCCATGAAGCACCTTCTCCTATGAATCCACTATATGCACCGACCATTCAAACATTGATAAATTGGGCCCTGTCCCAAACTCTTCCCAATTATATACATGGTAAGGATCCCATTTTTATTTCAAAATATGGGATATATGAAGAACATTGTGATTTAATGTCATTTTGGAAGGCTAATCTAACTTATACTCCACCTTTTCAATCCTCTCAGTGATTTCAAAAGGCCTATCAAACCTCAGCATTACCATTCCCTAATTCCTCATAATGATGATAGCCCAAGCATTAGTCCACCATCAAGAACACACGATCACCAAAAAAAACTCTTGATCATGATGATCTAATAAACAAAAGATTTGTGGGTATTTTTATATTTCAATAACTAATACTTGATCAACATGACTTTCCTAGATTTCTCTGACACAAGGATTAGTCCCAAATTTGAGGTATCGCCTACCACATCCCAAAATAAAGGAGACCAACATGGCCACCAATATAACCTCATGAATGGATCAATTAAAATATTGGATTGGAAACTATTATTATATGAAAACTAGGCCAATCCCAGATGGCTATCCCATGACCCTCCAAATTTTAAAATCAAGCTCGAATCATACAATTTAGAATTGGATTTGATCACATTGTCTTACTGTCTGTTTGAGGATGATATGGTGTAATAATTTTAATATTTAAACCCATTGAAATTTGAAGGCACCCAATAAAACCTTACCACCTATTAAATATACAATTGGAACACTTTATTTGTATCTATAATCAGAATTAAGTGGGATGATTTGGTCAGATGATCATTAACCACCCAAACAGTGTTCCATCCAAGAGGATTATGAGGAAATACAACAATGAAATTCAAGGAGACATCATCCCACTTTCAAGAAGGGATGGGTAATGGTTGATGCAAACCTGAGTATATTTGATACTCGTATATTACCTGCATACATGTATAATAGCTCGATACAAATTCAGTTATGTCATGCCTCATGTCGGGCCAAAAAACTATTGTAGAACCCCGTGATACATTTTGGAAGCCCTGGGATGAACAACCCACTTGGATTGATGGATATCCAGTATCACCAAATTCTATAAAGACAACTGAACCACTGAATTTACCTTAAAGAAAGGGATCCGGTGGGAATATTATAGCCATACAAAAAATGTCTCCCCACCAAGAAGAAGCTACATAGACTTTAGGCAGAGGTCATCAATAGGATAGTCCTGATGAATCAACACCAGAAGAGAATAAGTCAATTTATCACTCACCAATAATGCACCCTCACTATGCTCCTTGGACTTCATGTTCATTTGGGCAATGAGACCCATTAGAGTCCCCCCATTTCTAGACTTCCCCAGAGCCTATACTTGAAATTTTCTTGCTGAAGGAATCAACCACCCCTTACCCGTTCTTAGGGTATTGATGATATCAATGTGAATCCCTGTAAATACTCGATCCAACAATTATCCCTCATGTTCGAATTTTTTTTTGGAAATGTTGTAGTCTAGTATTATATGATCAGAATAGACCACAAATTTCTCCCTAAAATTATAATTGCTCTATGTATTCATGGAATGCATGCCCGCTGATAATTCCAAGTCCTGGGTCAGGAAATTATTTTCATGTGGTTTGATTTTGTGAGAACCATAGGCCACCACATTGACATATTTCATAAGAAAACACTTTGATACCCTTTCCTGATGCTTAAAAATAAACCACAAAATCCTTCCCATACTCTAAAAAGATTTACACAGAGGTGGTATTCATCAACCAATTCATCTCCTCATAGGATTCCTAAAATTCTAGTATCCATTAATGCTTCACCGATTTTTGGGTGAACGTGGTCATGGGTGAAGAAATCCAAGTGAAATCCACAGAAAATCTTATAATTACTGACTAGGCCTAGAAAAATCTTGATCTCGAACATATTATTTGGATTATCCAATGATATAATTGCACTTATCTTCTAAGGGTCCACCAAAACCCCTTTCTCTAAAATCTCAGGACCCAAAAGCTTCACATCCTTTATCTAGAAGGTTCATTTGTAGAATATTTCATAAAGATGATGACCTTGCAGTGTTCCCAACATGATCCTCAAATGATGCCCATGTTCTTCCTTATATCTAGAGTACAGTAGGATGTCATCCACTAACACCACAATTAATGAGTAGAGAAATTGGTAGAACACCCTATTCATGAGCATCATAAACACTTTTGGAGGATTTGACAAACCAAAAGGCAATAAAAATTAATCTAAGTGGACGTACCTAATTCTAAAATAAATCTTCATGATTTTATCCTCTATCACATTGACATTGTGGTAACCCAAATGCATATGTATCATATAAAACCAGTCAACCCTTCAGTTGGTCAAACAGGTCATCCAATGGGGGAAATTTTCTTTATAATTATTGGTTACATTTTTTAACTTCTTCTATTTGATGCACAACTAGAGGGATTTTTCATCCTTCTTCGTGAGAATATTAAAAGCGGCGTAAGGTGATATGCATGGTGAATGAACCCTTCTGATGCAAAATCATCCTTCTATATCTTTAATTAACTCAGCTCAGTGGGGTCTATATGATATAATGTAATTGATATTAATGTGTTCTTAATGCCAAATCAATCAAAAACACCATGACCTGCTTTGGGGGTATGCCCAAAAATCATCTAGAAGGACCTCTAGGATATCATCCACCACATGTGGTAATCAAACCTTAGGATCACCACCTCCATCATCCAGTGTGAGTTATAATTACTGAAAGACCAGATTTCCCAACTCTTGGAGTGGAGGTCCCACACAACCTGGATGATGAATACTATCCCCAATAAATACCCATGGACTCCCAATAGGTGCCAAAAAACCCACCCATTGCCTAGAGTAATAAATATGAAATTGGAAGTGCATTAGGCAATCCATGAAATTTATTAAGTCAAAAAGGACCATATACAAGAGTAGGAAATCCCATTCCATCACTACCCCTGACAAGGAGAGAACACCTGATGTGCACCTGAGACACTGATCCTTCCTCTTACCCAATGACACTACCAACTACATCACAAATGACATCAGATCAGTTGTAAAAATCAGCATGTTTCGAAGATGGTAAGAGATAAAATAAACATATGCACTAGTGTCAAATAAAATACCTTCTATAGAATATTCAATCTGAATGGTACCTTGAACAATAATTGGTACTACATGCTATACTATTGGTGCCTAATCAACATCATGAAGATTCCTAGACTCTTACTAAGAATGACCTCTATCTAGTGGGTCTACCCTGAACTGGATCTACCTAGAAGACTATATGGTCTTGCTACCACAACCACTACACTGAAACCCCACTGTCCAATATGTATCCGACTAAACTGACAGTGCCTGGAAGCCATAGACCCTCCCCCACTCTAGTATTAGCGCATCACCCTAAAAAAACCTTGCAAGTTCCCCATAACTCCACATCGATGATAATATCTAGGAAGAGATGTACAAGCATGTCAAATATTTTTTGTCCTCCCACACTAATGGATCATTAAATTCCGATCATTAGAAGATATAGATGGTGTATTTATAGAAGTATGGCCGAAAAAAACTACCCCCTTTCTTCCCATAATCCTCCATTTTCCTATCCTTCTTGGATGGACTTCTACTACCCAACATTGACACTAGCCCAAATAACCATAAAAACCATTGAGGTCTATCTCATTCATAAAAGATAGATCAAATACCTCAAAACAAGTATTTAGATTAAATAGGAATACCTTATAATAGATCATTGATCGGAAACACCATTCAAAAACATTATCCTTCTTACACTCATTGGTGACTATTTTAGTTGTATGTGGGAATAGATCAGAAAAAACAGTTGAAAAATTACATCCCCGACTGATCCTCTTGAACGAGATTCATAAAATTTCAGATCCTTGCATAATACAAGACCACAACATAGTACTGATCAGTGAAGATATCCTTTAGGTCCTTCCATCTCATCTAATCATGC
Organism: Viscum album; assembly: GCA_963277665.1. NCBI lineage: Eukaryota > Viridiplantae > Streptophyta > Magnoliopsida > Santalales > Viscaceae > Viscum > Viscum album. The sequence continues at coordinate 1,669,743,908 of OY728137.1, forward strand.
TTCTTAACATGAATCAAAGATTTCATCCACATTTGACATGGACCCTCTAAAAATAATGAGACAAACATTACTCCGGCTTTCTTAGGAGTGTCATGAAACTCAAACATGCTCTTCATCTTCTCAAGACACTCATCTGCTTCATGAGGCTATTTGAAACCTTTGAAATAAGGGTATTTATTCATGGGAAACACCGGGGATTCGTCCTTCATATTACCAAATTTATCTTCTCTAACTACAGTAGGAGCAAGAGAAGAACCATGTCCTATATCATGGGAAGCTCAGACCATATCATCCACCATCCTCTAATAAAGTAGTGTTGGAGAACTCTCTCCATATTCCTCCTGTGGGTGGACGAGAGTTCTTCGGGGAGGCATGTTGCTAAAAAAATCAACAGTCACAAGAAAAAATATTAATAAAAAAATTCTTAATTTTTTTTGTAATAACATAAAATAAAATAAAAATCAATCTTGTTACGATAATGAAATGACAAAACAACCTCACCCCCACCATATGTCCATGTTCAGTCTACAACCTGCATGTCCCAACTAGAGGAGATGTCAATCAATTATCCCATCATCCCACAGGTACTAGAGGTCTATCACGAGGGGTACTGGACAGGCACCCTACTCGCAATGAGAACTCTAATCCTCAGCAATCATAGATCATGTCTAACTAGACTCATCCCAAATAAAATGACCCAAAGACATAAACCTAACTTTGATACCATTTTTTCACGAACTAAGAGTGTTTTTCATGCAAACCGGTGCTCAACCCTATATGTGGAGAGGTACTTAGGGTGTTACCTATCCTCATATGCTAGAACATGTTCCCATGTATTCTAAATAAAGATTGAGAACAATTTTCCCATGTTTACATGAATTAAACAACCGACAATAATTAATAAAAAAATATGAAAAATCCAACCAATCAAAACATAAATAATTTTATGAATTGAATTAAAAGGTTAAAACCAAAACCAAACAAGTATAAAACAAAAAAGAAACCTCACGAATGACTCAAAACCACCACATGTTAAGGGGAATCACCCTCATTCCACCTCCACATCAAAGCATGATTGAAGATAACTAACAATTGAAATCATTGTCTCTAAAATCATTACCCTTACCTATGTCAAACATCCCCAAGTATATTTGAATGAAAACGTTTATGTATGATGTGAGCCTCATCCTAGTCGGACACCACACAAGAAAATATTCCATGTTATAAAAATTATAAGACAAATATCATGAAAGTTTTCATTAAAAATTGGAAATTGTAGTATCAATTTTAACGAAATTAACTTTCAATGAGAAACAGTTTTTTAGAATTTTACTTTAAAGAAGAAGAAAAATATAACGAAAGAACACTAGCAATTGAAATTACCATCCAAACATACAGTATGCCTATGGTAAGTGTGATATAATCAGTGATCACTAGTCATGGGAATCACCCCATGGCACTGGATAACCATGGGCCACTAGGTATATCATATCTCGGTGAAATATGGGATAGGAACCATGACCTACATCATTCAAATTCATGAGCCACTATTAGGTAACACAACCATAACCTACTGTCATCCGATCAGTCATAATTATTTAGTTATTATTGTTGTTGTTAAACCTTCTATGTGAATCCTAGCCATAGCCACTTATAAATCACTACAATACTAGTCCTATACCACCCACCTAGATACTCGGGCTTCCCTTTTGTTGTCAATCAAATTACACATGCCACATAACACCATTTTAAAACTAAATTCCATTTAAAAATCATACCCACACAAACATCGATCAAAAAAATGTTCCACACCTTCCATATAATTTTATATACCGCAAATTTTTTTATAAAACAATTCTAAGAAGTAACACTTGGATTTAGGCCAAAAACCCATTAAAATCCACTTTTATGATCAAACACAGACCACAAACACATCAAAATACAATTCATATCCCTTCCCTAATATAATAAACTAATTTCACAATTTATAAAAAAAAACAATGTGTAAAAAAATGGGTTTACCCAAAAACACACACCCAATTTCATATAAGCACATCAATTAAAAATTAAATGCATATCAAAATCTTGTAAAAAGTAATTTCACACCACACAAATATAATATAGAACATAGTAAAATAATTAATAATAAAACAATTCACCAAATAATGATTATACCTAGAACCACCTACTTTTTTGTCCAAATAGTAAACAAATCCAAATGAATCTCCAACCTCACCTCAACTGAACCACAAAAAAGGACCCCTAATCCAATATTTTGAACAAAACAAACCCATAATTAAACCCTAGGGATGAATTCCTAGATAATGGAAAATTAAGACCCCAAGAAAGTGGGAATAAACCCTAAAAATGGAAGATAGAATGGGGGAATGAACTTACATGGTATCTCTTGATGTTTCTCCTACCAAACCACTTACAAATGGGTGCAAAGGGATCTTGAGAGAGCTTTGAGACCTCCTATCGGTGAAAATACATAGTGGGAAAGAAGAGAGGTAGATTAGGTTAAATTCCAAGAGTGTAAATTGTAAATACACCTATTTTTAATGACCTGGACATTTTTATAAATTTAATAATCTATATAGAAACCATGTGAACACTCTTTCCAATGCGCACAATTACCTTGGCCAAGGTTCATGGTCGTGTGGTAGGATCAGCCTTTTACAACCCAATTACCAGGGTTGGGCTCACGATTTACTCTAATGGTGGGCCAACCGTGTACCAGGGTCTGTCCACCAAAAACATTCATTTTTCTACCCAATTCTGAAGGTAACCGTGGGAAAAATAACAGAAGAAAAAAAAAGAAAAATACCTGAAAAAATTGAAATGGATGTGACAATTTTCCCAACCATGAAAATTTTATGCCCATGGAAATTCAACTGGATGCTTGATCATAAAAAAATTGATTCTCTTGATCAAACAACGACCTTAACACCCATCTTATCATGCATACCATTCCCATGCTGCAATGGAAGTGGAAAAACAGAATAGACTTCCCATGAAGCACCTTCTCTTGGGAATCCACTATCCACACTGTCAATTAAAACGCTTATAAATGAGGATTTATCTCCAAATCTTCCCAATTAAAAACATCGGATGGATGTAGGATATACATCTTTAATTGGGAGACAAGAAATGTCACCACCCGTCCTCGGGACCGTTGTCGTGACTACCCCATGCCCGCCTCCCATAGGCCAGGGGCTGGCGACTAGAACCAAGGCGTGAATCCTGTCAAAAAGGGGAAGGCATTTCCTTTATAAGTAAACAACCCCCATAGAGTAAGACAACAGAAGTAAACACTATGTAAACTGAGTACAAGTAACCGTGGAAAGTAAATGGGCCAGAATACAATCCAAAACTAAAAGTAAAGTACAACTAGAATGAAAGTACATCAACTAAATGTAAAGCAGCAACATCGAGCCATCCACTAGAAGTCCCACCTGAAGGGTGGGTACAGATAGCCACCTCAGCTCCTCGGGTCCAGCTGTCCACTCCGTGTACGTCCTGCCCAGGTGTCCTCCTCCAGGTACCGAATGCTCCACAAGCCTCATCCTCGATCAGTGCTATCCATCGTCTGCATCCAACATAACGTAGTACGGGCATAGCCCGTGTAGGGGTGAGTATACGCTACTCAGTAGGGACCCTGAGACCCACGATGGTCTCCCAAAAGTCCACAAAGGATAATCCACAAAGGAAATATACAATCATGAAGTAACAACCAAAACTACATAGGTATATTCCCATACATATACATAAGTCATCAATTCCAGTTCAGCTCCAACGCCGGAGCCCAAGTTCGATCACGTCCACCCAGGATATTATAAACCAATCCACATAGGAAAGCAAGTCAATCATATCGAAGATAATGATTGAATGTCAAGACTCAACTCAGATAGGTATACTGCTTTGGTGATAGAGATGATCAGATATAGCCACTGATTCATCTAAGCTAGGACCCAGGTAGGATATTAAACCTTCTACTCTGCCAGACCCATAGAGGATAGCAAGAAAAGAGTCAGACAATGCCAGACCCACATAGGATACAAGAACAGTAGTCATTGTCGTCAAACCCACATGCGATTTCAGTATGATTTTCATCGCTACAGAACCCACTTATGATTTCAGGGCAGTCTTCATCTCCGTCGAACCCACATAGGATTTGAGTACGGTATTCATTGCTGCCGAACCCACATTGGGTTTTAGTGAAGTCTTTATCTCTGTTGAACCCACATAGGATTTCAGTATGACCTTCATTGCTGTCGAAGCCGCATAGTATTTCAGTGCAATCATCATCTCCGTTGAACCCACATAGGATTTTACTATGGACTTCATCACTGCCGAACCCAAATAGGATTTCAGTGCAGTCTTCATCATCATCGATCCAACGTAGGATTTTAGTATGGTCTTCATCGTCGCAGCCTGTTCTAGGGTTCCTGCACACAGCATGGTCATTTCCGGGAGGGTCTGCTCTACGAGACAAGGGGGAGATACATCAACTGACACGTAGTCTAGAGTTTATGTATCCCAATGTACCATCTCGAAATGTGAAACTCGACGTGACAGATGGCGCGTCATTCGGATGCCCGGTCTGAGAGTTATTGGCTTTTTCGTTACAGGGGCCCGGTTGGTTTTTTTAGACAAAACCAACCGGAACTCACCCCAACTTCATCCAAACCTCAATCGGAGTAATCCAAAAGGTCCGTCTCACTAAGAGGAATCCAAATAAGTCGACGGCATGTCAATCGGACATCCAGAGCTCAAGTTAAAAGTGTTTCCGCTCCGAGGGCCCGATTTGTTTCGTGTTCGAACCAACCCGGCCGTTCCCAAAGTTTTCTGAAACCTTGAGTATAATATACCGAAACATCCATCTCGATCCACGTATCACATCCCAACGGACGGTGCATCGATCAGAGGTCTGTAGCCTAAGATATGGGAAAAAGACCAGAAGTGGCCAGAAAATGGGGGGTCTGGGCCCAGTCCGACATGGCCCAACCCCCACCCCCCCCCCCCCCCCGGGTCGTCCCGAACCGGGTCCGCGTCCGGCCCATTAGGGTGCAGCCCTGCTCAGCCTGGGTGGCCCAGCCCGCTACGGCCTGCCAGGCCCGGGGCGGCTCGGCGCTTGCCGACCAGACGCGCAAGGGGCTGGCTGCCCCCTTGATTGAAGTCGCGGCACCCGTGTGGGGGCCGCTCCTTGACAGCGGACATGGCCCGGCGCTGCATCTCCCTCGGTCCCGTGCGGCTGCAGGACCAGTCACCTACCGCCAAGGCTTAAGTCGTGGCGTTCCCTCCTGGCGGCGCTCCGGGACACCGCCGCCTCTAGGCGGCTGGCCGGTACCGACTGCCGCCTCCGGGTGCCGACGCCGCCGCGTCGGCGACCCGCACCGCTGGTATAGTCCGCTGGCCACCAGATTTGCTTAGGTGGTCTGTTTACAATTCCGTATGCGCCGGTGTTCATCTCGGGCCCCATACATTACTGCGGAAACATCAAACTGCCTCTGCGGCCTGTTCCATGATCGCTCGTCGATCCGCCACCAAATAATCAATTTTCGGAGTCTTCAAATAGCCGCAACGGTCCCATTTCATCACCGCCCAATGTTCCGCGCATCAAGAATAGTGAAACGGTGGGTCGGACATGTTCTTTGGTCCTCACCCACCGCGTTAGTGGTTCAAACGACTTCCAATAATTTAATTATATGCTGAGGATATAATCCATAATAATTAAAATAAACCAAACCCCCTACCTTAAGGTGTTGTCGAATGAAGGTTCGTCATAGGATAGAATGTTTCGGAAGAAGGCATCGCGGAAAAAAAAGGCTTCGCAGAGAAGAGAATCGTCGGCATCACGGAGATGAGAATCATCGGCGTCACGGTACACGGCGTCGCGTCGTCGATCTCCGAGGGTTCGGAGTTCTTCGTTGCCCTTCGTCAGAATCCAACATTCTTCGTCGGTGATGGTGCATTATTCGCGTTCTTCAAGGAGGATGATTAGGATTCCAAGAGTTGGGCTCTCCTCTTCAAATCCCTATCGCACAACGCAACCCCTACTAAAATAAGGCAGTTCCTTATTTTATAACCCATTCCATCTATTTTTGATATCCAAAACAGGTCACGATTTAATTTAACGTGCATTGACCAACTAATGATGATTTTAATAATTAATTAAATTCAAGATTTGACATGGCATTTAAGAGGGGTTGGAGGTGAGTTACATAATTAAATGCACGTTGGAGGTAAAGGAAATTAAGGGGGTGGGGCTCCTGTGTGCCCCACCTTACTAATATCCTACCTAGGAGTTAGGATATCAGTGGGTCCCACTCCAACCACCATGCATAGATTAACACTACTTAGAATACAAATAAAATATATTGCACAATATTTTATTTTATTCTTCAGTTAACCTAATGAATTAATATCCTCACCTGAGCAAAAAAAACTCCAGAAAAGGAGTTCTTAAGAAATTACCGGTGTTGTGATTCCATCGGTGCCCCCGGAATTCGATTCCGAGAACTGGTTCAAAATTTAGGAAAACCATGTCATTCGTTCACTGAATGTACCCGAGCCAAGCATCAGAAATTGATTCCGGGAACACCGGGCCTCAGAATCAGGTGCTGTTAGAAACTGCATTCTTGTAAAATTCCAAAGAAAAATTAAAAAAAATCATTGAATTTTCGGGTCTTTACATTACTCCCACCTTAGGGCTTTACATCCCCGTAAAGATACATCATAAACTAGGGGAAAAAATGTGCGTACTGAGCATGCATCTGAGCCTCCCGCTCCCAAGTGCTCTCTTGGATGTTCCTGTGCCGCCATCTGATGCGCACTAGAGGTATCGACCATCCACGTAGGAGCTGCTCCTGTCGATCCTCAATCTCCACCAATACCACATCAATGGTCTCCCCATCGTCAATATCCATCTCTCCATGGTCGATGATATGCGTCGGGTCATGCACGTATCTACTCAGCTGGGATCCATGGAAGACGTCGTGCACCCGGTGAAACTGAAGTGGTAGAGTCAGGCGATAATCCACCTCGCCTACCTTGCTGTGGACTTAGAACGGTTCGATGAAGTGTGGAGATAACTTGCCGACTCGGCCAAATCTCTGTAATCCACATCGAGGTGAGACACACAAGAAGACTTGTCTGCCATCCTCGAACTCCAGTGGCCTCCGCCTCCTGTCAGCATAAGTCTTCTGTCGGCTCCGTGATGTCCTCAACCACTCCTGGATTACCTAGACCTTCTCTGTCGTGGCCTGGACCATCTCCTGTCCCACAAGTACTAACTCCCCAGGGTCTATCCAGCACATAGGTGATCTTCATGGTCAGTCGTACAATGCCTCGTATGGTGCCATCCTGATGATGGAGTGGTAGCTATTGTTGTACGCGAACTCCACCAAGGGTAGGTGGTCCTCCCAGCTATGACCAAAGCCAATGACACACACACGGAGCATGTCCTCGAGATTCAGAATGGTCGTCTCCGTCTGACCATCCGTCTGAGGGTAAAAGTTAGTGCTCAGACGTAGCATCGTCTCGAATGCCTCTTGAAACCCCTTCCAAAGCCGGGATGTAAAGAGAGCATATTGATCGAAGACGATACATGATGTCACACCATAAATCCATACAATCTTCTGAACATAGAGACGTCCAAAGCTCTCTATTGAGCCCTGCTCACTGATGGGTAAGAAGTGGGACGACTTGGTGAGTCGGTCAACAATCACCCAAATGGAGTCGTGACCTCTGGAAGTGTGTGGATTTATAGTAACGAAATCCATAGATATCCCGTCCCACATCCACTCTAGGACCTCCAAGGGCTGCACCAAGCATTCTAGTACCTGGTGCTCTTCATTCACCTAATGGCAGGTGAGGCATCGAGAAACGAACTCTTCCACAACCTTCTTTATACCTGACCACCAGTGCTGTCATCTTAGATCCTGGTATATCTTCACCACTCCTGGATGTATCGCAAATGGGGAAGTGTGAAACACTTTCAGCACCTACTCCTACAAAGAAGATGGTACCATGGTACGACCTCTGAAAAGGACATCATGCTCTCCTCCTACGGAGAATCCATCAGGTGCCTTTCCTGAGGATATCTGTGCATGCCACGTCTCACAGTCAGCGTCCCCAAGCTGTGCCTCTCTGACCTTCTGCGGTAGTGGAGGAGTGACTGTAAGTGACTAAAGAAAGGCTGCTCCATCTATATCCATGAAGGAAATCTACTATGTGGCTAGCTACTCTGTCGCCTCGCCGAGTAGCTGGATGCCCATCCTCCTGCTGAGAGATTCGACTACTACGTTCCCCTTCCAAGGAGTATAGACTATCTCAAAGTCATAGTCCTGGAGGAACTCAAGCCATCACCGCTGTCTCAGATTCAGGTCCATCTGTGAGAAGATGTAACTGAGACTCTGGTGGTCAGAGTAGACTGTAAAGGGCTCTCCCATCAGACAGTGTAGCCACATATTCAGAGCGAATCCAGGTAATGTGTAGCATAGTTCTTCTCATACTGCCTCAACTGACGTGATTCATAGTCGATCACGGCCTGGTCCTGTATCAGGACACACCTGAGTCTTGTCCCTGATGCATCGTAGTAGACTATGTACACTACTCCCTCCTCAGGTAACCTCAAGATAGGCACGCCGGTCAATCTCTGTCTTAGCTCTTGGAAGCTCTGCGGACATCTGTCTAACCACACAAAGTGTTTCACCTTCTTCGTCAATGCTGAGAGTGGTGCCACAACTCTGGAGAAGTCGGGAACAAACCGCCGGTAGTACCCAGCTAGCCCCAAGAATCTCTGTACCTCCGTCACGCTTGTGGGTGGCTCCCAAGATAGCACTGCCTCGATCTTCGCAGGATCCACCGCTACTCCTGCCTCAGAGATGACGTGTCCCAAGAAGTGGACCTCATGTAACCAGAAATGACACTTCGAGAGCTTTTTATAAATCTGGTGCACTCTAAGTGTGTCTAGTACAACCCTCAAGTGGTAGGTGTGCTCCTCCTCAGTGGTCGAGTATATCAATATGTCGTCAATGAAGACCATGACAAATCGATCGAGGTATGTCTGAAAGATCTTGTTCATGAGACTCATGAACACTTCTGGATCATTTGTTATGCCGAAAGGCATAACCAATAACACATAGTGGGCATACCGACATCTGAAGGTCGTCTTCTTCACGTCCTCATCTTGAACACTTAGCTGATGATATCCTGATCGAAGGTCTATCTTTGAGAACCACAACACTCCCTTGAGATGATTGAAGAGGTCCTCAATACTCGTTAGCGGATACTTGTTCCTCACGGTCCCCTAGTTCAAGTGAAGATAGTCGAAACAAGGTCGCAAGCTCATGTCCTCCTTCTTGGTGAACAATATCAGGGAATCCCAGGGTGAAACACTGGGTCGGATGAATCCCTTGCCCTGCAAGTCCTCCAACTATACCCGTGGATCTCGATGCTCAGCGGGGGCCATCAGATATGATGGAGTGGATATCGGGGCTATCCCGGGGTACACGTCAATATAAATGTCTACCTCTATACGAGGAGGTAGTCATGAAATGTCGTCAGGGAAAACGTCCATATACTAATCCACCAATACAGGAAAACTAGGACTCTGCACGTCAAATGCTCCAAGGATGAGGCTAGCCAACTGATTAGTGATGGGAAGTCATCTCCTCTGTGTGAGTCCATCCTGTGCTGCAAAGGCTCCCTTCATTCCAGTGAAGGTGAACCAACTCCCATCGGTGCGTACACACCGCACATTCCACCTAATACAGTGGATCTGAGCATAGAATGTGGATAACCAATCCATTCCCAAGATGACGTCGTAAGGCCTCGATGATGCTACATAAAGATCCCACCCAAAGCTCTCACCTACTAGAGTAATATAACACTACCTTCACTAGTGCGTAATCATCGAGCCTGCTCCCGTAGTAGTCTCTAGCCGTAAGGATCGAGCCAACGACTGTGTCGGAATCTCCGATCTTTGAACAATGGCAGCGGTAGTAAAAGAATGACTCGCTCTTGTGTCTAAATGAACTGCAGAAAGGGTGGTGTAGACACAGATCGTACCTCGAATCCTCTCTAGCGTGCCGTGGTCGTAGGCCACTACTGCCTGAAGCTGAGCCTGTCTCTGCCCACCAGCTCCCTATGGCCGGGGTGGACCTCCTGGTAAGCGTCACCGACCACCTGCTGCCTGGTCAGCTCCCCAGCCTCATCCACCTGCTCTCAGAGGACCACCACGGTCGACCCTCTGCCTATGCATGGGTGGCCCCTCAACCGTCTGCTTCTCCTCTGCATGGAAGGTCGGGCAGTCATGAGCCATGTGGCCCTACCCACCGCATGCATAGCATTGTCTGCTCCTCGGAAGGTTGGCTCTGTGCCATGTGCCCCGCACCTCTGAGCCAGTGTCCTGAGGTCGTCTTCCTGATGGTCTAGTCCTCCTAGACCCCTGCGACATCCTTTGACTGCCAGCTACAGATGACTCTGCTACATGCAGCACTATGGTAGGTCTCGCTACTAGTGTAGGATCAGCAAGAAAGCTCTCTATGAGAAGAGATCGCTCCAGTACCCCTGCCTGCATCGGAATGTTGCGGGACATCATCGACACCCTTATCTCATTCCTCAGTCCCTTCTTGAAGGTTCGAGCCCGGAAGAACGAGTCCCATACCATGTCCATTGAATAGCGTGAGAGGTCGGTAAATCTCACCGAGTACTGGGTGACCGTCATGCTTCCCTGCCACAGCTGTAGAAGCTCCTGGATGCACACCGCATGAAGGGTGGCTAGGAAAAACTACGAGAAGATGAGGCTCTCAAATCCCGTCCAGAGGAGTGATTACTCACCGTGCACATGGTGCATCAAGCTCCACCATCTTCCTACTACCTCCTGTAGAAGGCTCGCTATGAGTATCACCATGAGGTCAGCTGGTGTCCCCACTAAAATGAAATCTCGTACAACTGCCTCTAGCCAATAATTGGCTACCTGAGGGTCCATCTCCCCATAGATCCTAGGCGGTCTCTAATGTTGAAACATGTACAATTCACTAAAGCTAAATACACTATCAGCGGCTGGGGCTGGTAGCATCGGTGGCTCGGCCGGTAGAGGTACAGCCGGTGCCCCCATTGTCAAAGGGCCCTTCACCGAGACATCATCGCTCAATGGGCTATCATCTCGCACAACGCTCGGAACCCTAGATAGCTACTATCATGGGGCCATCCTGAAAATAAAAAGGTACACCATGGTCAAACAGTATACCTAGTGAGATGACAAAAAGTAATCACAAAGAAAACTTTTGAAACACACATGCAATCAATGTTTTCGCGCATTGAGTAAGAAATCAGATGACATGGTCCTGGTGTACGGATACGTTGGCCGCCGCACCAACACCGGACACCCTGGACTAATAACCACACTCAATACCCTAATCATTATTACATCACAGAGAAGAAAGATCAGAGTACTGAGTTCTGCGGTATAACTGAACTCCTTTGATACCAATTTGTCACGACCCGTCCTCGGGACCCGTGCCATGACTACCCCATGCCCGCCTCCCATAGGCCAAGGGTTGGCGACTAGTACCAAGGCGTAAATCCTGAAAAAAGGGGGAGGCATTGCCTTTATAAGTAAACAAACACCATAGAGTAAGCCAGTAGAAGTAAACACAAAGTAAACTGAGTACAAGTAAGTGTGGATTGTAAATTGGCAAGAATACAAACCCAAACTGAAAGTAAAGTACAACTAGAAAGAAAGTACAACAACTGAAAGTAAAGCAGCAATATCGAGCCGTCAACTGGAATTCCCACCTAAAGGGTGGGTACAGATAGCCACCTCAGCTCCTCGGGTCCAGTCGTCCGCTCCGTGTACATCCCATCCAGTGGTCCACCTCTATTTACCGACTGCTCCACAAGCCTCAACCTCGATCAGGGTTGTCCATCGTCTGCATCCAACACAACGTAGTGCTGGCATAGCCCGTGTAAGGGTGAGTATACGCTACTTAGTAGGGACCCTGAGACCCCCGAAGGTCTCCCAGATTCCACAAACGATAATCCACAAAGTAAAGATACAATAATGAAGTAACAACCAACACTACTTAGGTATATGCCCATACATATACCTAAGTCAGCAATTCCAGTTCGGCTCCAACACCCGAGCCCATGTTCGGTCACGTCCACACAGGATAGTACAACCCAATCCACATAGAAAATCAAGTCAATCATATCAAAGATAAAGATTGAATGTCATGACTTTGCTCACAACGGTATACCTCTTCGGTGATAGAGATGTTCAAATATAGCAACTGATTCATCTAATCTTGGACCCACATGGGATACTAAACCAGCTACTCTTCCAGACCCACATAGGATAGCAAGAACAGAGTCAGAAACTGCCAGACCCACATACGATACAAGAACAGTAGTAATTGTCGTCGAACCCACATAAGATTTCAGTACAGTCTCCATCGCTGCCGAACCCAAATAATATTTCAGTGAATTCTTCATCTCCTTCTAACCCACAAAGGATTTCAGTACGATCTTCATTTCTACCGAACCCACATAGGATTTCAGTGCATTCATTATCTCCGTCAAACCCACATAAGATTTCAGTACGTCCATCATCGCTGCCGAACCCACATAGGATTTCAGTACAGTCTTCATCTCCGTCGAACCCACATGGGATTTTAGTAAATCCTTCATCGCTGTTGAACCCACATAGGATTTCAGTGCAGGCTTCATTGCTGTCGAACCCACATAGGATTTCAGTATGGTCTTCATCATCGCATCCAGCACTAGGGTTCCTGCACACAGCGTGCCCATTTCTGAGAGGGTCCACACCAAGAGCCAAGGGGGAGATACATTAACTAACAAGTACTCTGTATTTTATGTATTGTAAAGTTCCATCTCGACTAGAGGAACTCGACGTGACAGATAGCGCGTCAATCAGACGCCCGGTCTAAGAGTTATTGGCCTTTTCATTCCAAGGGCCCTGTTGGTTTTTATGTCAAAACCATCCCGACGGCACTCCAAATGCATCCAAAACTAGAGCGGAGTAATAAAAAAGGTCTGTCTTAGTAAGAGGAATCCAACTAAGTCGATTGCATGTTAATCGGACGTCCGGAGCTCAAGTTATATGTGTTTCTGCTACGAGGGCTTGATTGGTATCGTGTTCGAACCAACACGGCCAAACACAAAGTTTTTTGAAACCTTGAGGGTAATATACCGAAACGACCGCCTTGATTCAAGGATCGCTTCCCCACTAATGGTGAATCGATCTGAGGTCTGTAGCCCAAGATATGGGAAAAATACCATAAGTGGTGTGAAAATGGGGGGTCTGGGCCCGGTCAAACCCATACCAACACCCCCCCCCCCCCCGGGTCAGACCGAACTGGGTCGACCCGAAACGGGTCTGGGTCTGGACCATTAAGGCATGGCCCTGCCTGGTGGGTGCGGCCTGGCCCAGCCTGGGCGGCCCGGCCCAGTGCTGCTGGTCCGGCCTAGGGCGGCTCGGCGCTAGCCGAGCGGACACGCAAGGGGGCGGCTGCCCCCATGATTGATGTCGCGACCACCGCGCCGGGGTTGCTCCATTCCAGAAGACGCGGCCCGACGCCGCGTCTCCCTCGGTCCCTCCTGGCAGTGTGCCGGGACGCTGCTGCATCCGGGTAGCCGGCCGGTGCCGGCCGACGCCTCCGTCCGCCGGCCCCGCAGCACCGGCAACCCGTGTCACCAGTGTAGTCTGCGGGCCGCCGATGTTTCTCCAGTGGTCCGTTTTCAATTCCCTCTACACCATTGTTCATATCGGGCCCTGAACATTACTGCAGAAACCTCAAACCACCTCTGTGGCCCTTCCCATCGTCGCCCGTTGATCCGCCATCAAATAATCAATTTGTGGAGTCTTCGAATCGCCTCAACGGTCCCGTTTCATCACTGCCCAGTGTTCCGCGCATCAAGAACAGAGAAATGGTGGGTTCAAACTGGTTCGTTGGTCTGCACCAACCGCGGTAGTGGTTCAAATGACTTCCAACAATTTAATTATATGCTGAGGATATAATCCACACAAATAAAAATAAACCAAATCCCCTACCTAAAGGTGTCGTCAAATGATGGTTCATCGCAGAAAAAAATTTGTCGCAAAGAAGATAATATTCTCTATCACAGATAAGAGAATCATCGGCATCACGGTACATTTTGTCGCATCTTTAATCTCCGATGGATCAGTGTTCTTCATTTCCCTTCGTCGGAGGCCGGCGTTCTTCATCGGCAACGGTGCGTTCTTCGTTTTCTTCAAAGTGGAAGATGAGGATTCCAAGACTTAGGCTCTCCTCTTCAAATCCTTCTCACACAACGAAACCCCCTAATAAAATAAGGCGTTACCTTATTTTATTACTCATGCCATCTATTTTTTAAATTAAAAAAACAGATCACGATTTAATATAACGTGCGTTGACCAATTAATGAGGCGTTTAATAATTAATTAAACGCGATAGTTGACTTGGAAGTTATGAGGGGGTTAGGATGAGTTACATAATTAAATGCACATGGGTGGTAATGAAAATAAAGGGGGCGCGGCTAGTGTGGGCCCCACCTCACTAATATCCTACCTAGGAGTTATAATATCTGTTGGTCCCACCCCAACCACCATGCCTAGTTTAACACTACATAGAATAAAAATAAAATCTGTTGCACAATATTTTATTTCATACTTTAGTTAACTCAATTAATTAATAACCTCACCCGAGCAAACACAACAATGGAAAAGGCATTCTTAAGCAATTACCGGCGCTATGATTACATCGATGCCCCTGGAATTTGATTCCGATCACCGGTTCAAAATTTTGGAAAACTCGCGTGTTCGTTCACTGAACGTACCCGAGCCAAACTTTAGAAATTGATTCCGGGCACACCGGGCCTTGGAATCAGGTGTCGTCAGAAACCACGTTCTTATAAAATTCCAAATAAAATAAAGAAAAAAATTTTCTTGAATTTTATGGGTCTTTAAAAGAAATACATCGTGAATTTTTGTCAAATTTGAAATCAAAGCTAACCTATATTTCACCTTTCAAATCAGATGGTTGATTTCAAAAGGCCTGACATACCATGATGGAAGATTTCACTACTTTCCCAAATGAAGGTGTCCCAAGAGAGGGACCACCTACAAGAAAGACCGATCATCCACTGAAAACACAAGATATCGATATGAACAATTGAAATTATATTTGTAGTGACTCTGATCTGTCAATATCCACTGTCTAATCAACCTAAAATTCACAAACATCTCATGCACAATGATCAATCCCAAAATTGAGGTCTCATCTACCACATCCCAACATAAAAGAGATTGACACGGCCAAACATATATCGCCTCAAAAGGATCCATTCTAATAAATGATTGGTAACTATTATTCTACAAATAGTCAACCAATACGATAGGGATATCCCATGATCCTATGAAATAAAAAACAAAATCACAAAGAATATCCTTTAGAATACTATTTTCCAACTCCTTTTGACCATATGTTGGAAGATTATATGTTGTAACCATCTTAATCTTCAAACCCAATGACTTATAATGTTATTCCCAAAACCAAGAGGTAAAACAAGTGTCTCTATACAAAAAAACTGCTAATCTAACCCCATGATGCCTTACCACATCCTGAATATATATCTATCCCATCCCATCCACTTTAGTTGTATCTCTATTTGGGATATAGTGTACTGATTTGGTCCAACGATAAATTACCACACAAATGGTGTCCCCCCTGTAACGACCCGAGAAACTGATTTTTGAGTAATGAGAAGCTTGTTTTACAATGCCACCCGTTAATTGAACAAACAATCATCTTATAAGATAATAATAATAATAATAAAAAAGAAAAAACGAATCAAATGAATGAAATTCCCTTTTATTCAAATGAGTAACATCTCGGTGGCTACAACTCACACTGATCGAACAAGAAAATAAGCTAACCAAAAATCCCAATTAAAAACCCGATTACAATAATAGGGAGACCACTTAAAACCACCAGGACCCCAACAAGGCGGTAAGGGTTTCTGGAATCCATCAGAATAAACATGAGGATGGCTGAAGCCACTACAACCGTGCTGAGCAACAAGGGAATCACATGAACTATCTCTTGCTTTCTCCTTCAGTCACCATGAGTGAGGGATACCCCATGACCAGACTCTTTATAAGAACACTAATTCGATCATTGAACCCTAACAGCTATAAATATGACCTTTGGCTCCCCATGATTCTCCTATCCACTAATGTTTTATTTTGGACCGTTGGAGATAAGAATGGTTTACCCCCGAAAGGTTCGAAAAGTTAATTATGTAATTTGCATTAATATTTAAAGAATGACATCAATAATAATATAATTAATTTAGTTCTTGTTTCCCCAAAATTCGAATTATATTTTATGTTTCAAAATTGTGAAAATTAATATTATTTTTTTCCACTATTTATTGTACATGTTTTTAAACTTTTATTTTGTAATTATATTGAATCTGATGGGTTTTTACTTTGCCTAATAAAAATATCTACTCAAACTTTTGAGTTATATATATATATTGCATCAAACCTTAAATTAAATGTATTATATTAAATATAAGTAATAATATTAATGCGAATGTTTATAATTTGAATTAACAGTTTTGAAAACTATGTCAAATCATGATTTCATTTTCTTATGTGTTTCTTAATGATAATATTTATATCAATGCACTCTTATGTGTTATTTTGAAAATAATTATAGATGTAGTTATGTTTAATGTTTAATTGTATTAATAATATTAATCTTTAATAAAGGAAATTAAGATAATTAGTCGATAAAGGATATTTAATATATATATATATATATAATAATATGTTTTGAATAAATTAATGTATTTTTATTAAATTAACCCTTGACCAATGACTTTTCTTAAAATAATAAAAGTTATGTTAATAATTGAATGTTAATAATAAAAATAATGTTATAATAAATTAATTGAAAATAATATTAACTGAATTTGTTTTTTTAAACCATTGAACCGCGTTTTTTAAGCGCTGCATCAAGCTAGACCATCAGATCTGGAGCACCTCCATTGTAGTTGTTCTATTCTTTTATATCCTCACCGCATCTGAGCCACACGATCACCTCCCATGTGATCTAATCCTTCCATCCTTTTTCTTGTTTTCTTCCTCCCCCGCGTCCCACGTCTCCTTTTTCTTCGTTGCGCCGCTGAACCAGTAGAGTAGGGCTGGTCTTCTTCTCATAGGCCGGCTAGTACACCCCTCTTTGCTCCCACTTTTCCACAGATTTGGCACTGAATTCCCTCAGATACCCTCCATGCATGTGAGTCCTCGGTTTTATTTTTTTTAATCCCTTGTTTGCACCGAAGTCCAGAGACGTTTTGCACCCGAAGATCCTTGGATCTCCGACCACCGGACCGGCCTCGTCTGCTTCATTTTCCTTCATCTCCTTCCCTCCGAACTTGTAAGTGGAAAGATCCTACGTCATTTTTTTAAATCTTCGGTTTGTATGTTTTTATATATATGATTATATATATATATATATAAACCTATAAGTATATACCCCTGTTTATACACTAAGGCTTGTCTTGAGGACCATACTTGTCCACTTATGAGTGGGATTCCAAAACCGGGGTAAGGGTACATGGGGGATCTATTTTATTTAGGTTCAGGTATTTGTATATACACTTTTAGTATGTATATATATAATTATATACATATATGTATAAAATTATATATGCAAATATACAAACCTTTTCTCAATGTTTATAACCATGATTTTATTTCGCCTATGAAAAAAATGGAGTTTGCGGGTAATTTTATCAACATGTAAGATTATGCAAATATATAGAGTATATATATATATATATGTACATGTGATTATATAAGATGTACATGTACATCTATGTGCGAATATGAGGACAAGCATATTTATTTATATTACAATTTACCACAATATCACATAATGATTTATTACAAATTATATGTACCCTTTATGATTATTACTTCAAGAACAATACCCAAAACTATTTTTATACATGTTTATATGTATGATGAAGTTTAAAGGTTTTTTTGATATCAAAATAATTCTTTCAGTTGAAAATTTTCATTTATCACCATTCTTGATAAATCAGGATTTTGTTTTGTGAAAAAGGGTAGCATGAATTCCTTAAACTTTTACAAGTGTATACATGTATTCATATATATGTACTCATGATTATAGATCGACCTTGTTGTATGAAAGGATGATTTTTATGTCAATAATGGTTTGATTAAAATTGTATTCACATTTTTTCTTTTATGTAAGAGAACTCCAGATGTTTTTGCCAAACATTAATTTTGTTTAATATATAACAAGAGAAATGTTATTGAGTATGGTTTCATTTGGTAAACCCATGCACATGTGTATACTCACATACATTTATATATATATATATAGGTATATATAACCATGTATCAATATGTTGTCTTCAAATACATGTTCATCCAATGATGTTTGCAATCTTTTTAAAGGAAATTTCATGTTATTTAAAGTGAAAATAAGTTTTTACTCAACTGTATTCATGCAGTTTTCATACATATATACATGACTTCTCAATATGAACCTAATTGCACACTTTATATCCCTAACTGTTTGTATATTCACACAGTCTTAATTAGACTACCACAATGCCCATTTATTAACAAGTGTATTAGTTATGAACGACATTGTTTTAACTTGGTATTATGATGCTTTGGAATGTTAAAGTGTTTATGTTCACCCATGTTTTCAATAGTTATGATAATTTCTTCTGTGTACGAATTTTTAGCATGCATATCTTAGTTTTATTAATGATTGAACAATCTCCAAGATATGAATATTTATGTGAAAAGTGGGTTTGATTAAGATTGTATGAATGAAACCCTATGAATGAAAGGCCATGTCAAGATATGTGAGAGATGTATTGGACTTAAATGTGATGGGTGTGCCCGGAATTATATAGCGCAATATGAATGATGTGATGGGTGCTCCTGGAATTATACAACGCTCTAATGCATTAGGTAATGTATGAGTCTCATGAGACGTTATGTGCGATGGTCATGGCAGTTAGCCTTGGCTTTGTGCTACCATGGAAACATGATTGGCAGTTTTCCTTGACCTGTTATGTATGTTTTACGGTCTTGACGGAAGGTCTTGACAATGTCTGGCATTATACATTCCCTCTACATGTGATGATAAATGGTCAACCAGGGGTTAGGTCAACAAACAGGACATCCCCTAGTTGAAAATTCACATGACTATGAAAATGTAATTATGTGATAAGAACATTATTTCATGTGGTAAGTTGTTATAAGAATAGTATGTGCTCATGAATCATGTTATGAATGTTTTCCCACCTTACTCAAAGATTTCATTTAGAACTAAAGTACCCTTGTTTGAATATTATGCATTGTCTATTCTTCAGGTGTTGCGCTCTCTGATCATGTTTACTTTAAAGTTTATTTTAAGCGCGTACTTATTCTCCATGCAAGTGGTTTTCAAAAATGTTGGATTTAATGTTTTTAAGAAAATATAATGCTTTGTTTTTAGCGAAGTGTTTTATTCTCTTCAAAAGTACTGCCTTGAGAAAGAGTTTTCTTAAAACGTTTTTAAAACCCCTTACTGGGCATATTTTCTCACCCTACGTTTTTTCTAAATTTTTCAGGAATGGTTTTTACTAATGAAGTCTATCAGAAGCAGCTTCTTTCCCAGAATCATGAGCCTCACGATCTTCTATAGTAATGGGACATGATATCTAATTTGTAAATGATGTAATGAAATGTTATATATATCATGTCTCATAGGCACCCTGGGATTGTGGTCACTACAATTTGTATTAGAGGATGGGTTTAGGAAACTCTGGAAAACCAGGTGGTATGAATGTATTGCTATTATTGACTAAGTAAAAGTGTTATAAATTTCCGATGGCTAATGAAAATGTATATACTGAACTACTGTCACTTCCCACTGAGGCTCTAGAGAACATTGTATCTCTAGCTAGCCATGAGAACATTCTAAATTACGCCCGAATTCGCATGACATGTAGGCACCTGTATGACGTGTCAAACTCGCCTATGATGCTTAATCTTCACCAGGGATTGGGGATGGATTATCTCCTAATGATGATGTCCCAATTTCCATCTTATGCACGTCGGGGAAAGTATCACGATGGACTCTTCCGAGTTTTCACGACTGGCGAAGAATTTGGCACGATGCTTGATAACCCCTTTCAAGAATCTGCTGCTTCCAGAGACCTCCGAGCGGCTTACTTATGCCAGATTTTTCACAACGGCTTCTAGGGCCAGTTAATGGACCTTGGAGTGTTGGAATATGATTCCACCCAATTTTCTCTTAGGCAAGAATTGTATACTGATGTTTCCCAACTCCATACCCCTCACGCTAAACTTCAGAGGCATCATAGATGTTCCCATTAGTTTAGTTCCGTCTGTTCAGCCTGTGTGTGGTTTGAAGAGTTAGAGAGTTTTTCCACCCTCTGTGGTGTACATTTAGTAAACTCAGGATTTTTCATGTAATCTTTTGCATAAATTAATGTTTCATGTTTCCTTTCATGCTTCTACAATATCGATTTTGTTAAGAGTTTCCTTTCGAATGTTTGTTTTCAGATGGATGGTCAAATGAACATCTCATCACTACCCGATGAGTTAATAGAGGTTATCTTGATCAGGGCATACATGGTGGATTATCCATCCCTTCTCCACCAGAAAGGGTCCTGCCAGCGTCTGCTCGATCTAGAAAATGGTCCAGAGATTCTTCATTTGTGTCAAGAGGATGATCATGTTTTCACCTCATTTCCACCGCTCAACTCCCCTACTATAGGCGAAGGGGAAGGTACTATGAAGGCCTCTTCCGGTGTTTTCCACTGGCACATAACTTCTCTACCAGAGCGTGCTTCCTCGTAGCTGTGCAGGATAGCCACCTTAGTGCAGCCTATATGTTCCAGGTCTTGAATTTCAGTCTCCTCAATCACATCATTCCTCTTGACTACCTCAATCGTGATGTTGCCCGAAGAGTTATCTGGGAGTTTATCTACTCGAACGTTTCCTAGATTTTCACCACACAAGCCTCCCTTTGGAAGCCCGTGTGCAGTATGCATGAGCAGGAGTTCAAGACGCACTGTTCGAAGTGCATCTGGGCTAGGGAAATGGAAGAACTATGTGCCATCTTTGGTATTTCGTTAACCGAGCCATATCCACTATTTCAGTAATGTTGTACGTGTGGGGTTTCAGTTTTTTTTCTTTTTATGAATAGAATTGCAGGGGTGCAATTCTTTGAAGGGGGATGCAATGTAACGACCCGAGAAACCGAGTTTTGAGTAATGACATGATTGTTTTACAATGCCACCCGTTAATTGAGCAAACGATCATATTATAAGATAATAATAATTATAAAGTAGAAAAACTCATCAAATGAATGAAAGGACCTTTTATTCAAATGAGTAACATCTCGGTGGCTAGAACTCACACTGATCGAATAGGAAGATAAGATAACAAAAAAAATCCCAATTAAAAACCCGATTATAATAATAGGGAGACCGCTTAAAACCACTAGGATCCTAAGAAGGTGGTAAGGGTTTCCGAAATCCATCAAAATAATCATGAGGATGTCCGAAGCCACTCCAACTGTGCTGAGAACCAAGGGAATCACATGAACCATCTCTTCATTTCTCTTTCAGTCACCTTGAGTGAGGGATACCCTGAGACCAGACTCTTTATAAGAACACTAATTCGATCATTGAACCCTAATGGCTATAAATAGGACTGTTGGCTCTCCATGATTCTCCTATCCACTAATGTTTCATTTTGGACAGTTGAAGATAAGAATGGTTTACCCCCGAAAGCTTCGAAAAGTTAATTATGTAATTTGATTTAATATTTAAAAAATGACATCAATAATAATATAATTAATTTATTTCTTGTTTCCACAATATTCAAATTATATTTTATGTTTCAAAATGGTGATAAATAATATTGTTTTTTTCTACTATTTACTGTACATGATTTTAAACTTTTATTTTGTAATTATATTGTATCTAATGGGTTTTTACTTTGCCTAAATAAAAGATGTACTCAAACTCTTGAGTTATATATATATGTTACATCAAACCTTAAATTAAATGTGTTATATTAAATATAAATAATAATATTAATGCGAATGTTTATAATTTGAATAAACAGTTTTGAAAACTATGTCAAATCATGATTTCATATACTTATGTGTTTCGTAATGATAATATTTATATCAACGCACTCTTATTTGTGATTTTGAAAATAATTATAAATGAATTTATGTTTAATATTTAATTTTATTAATAATATTAATCTTTAATTAAGGAAATTAAGATAATTAGTTAATAAAGGAAATAAAATGAAAAAATATATATAATAATATGTTTTGAATAAAATAAAGTATTTTTATTAAATAAACCAATGACCAATGTCTTTTCTCAAAATAATAAAATTTAGATTAATAATTGAAAGTTAATAATAAAAAAAATGTTATAATAAATTAATAGAAAATAATATTTAATGACTTTTTTTATTTATAAACTGTTGAACGGCATTTTTTAAGCACCACATCAAGCTGGACCGTCGGATCTGGTGCACCACCATCACAACCATTCTTTTCATTTAAAGCTACACCGCTTCTGAGCCGCACGATCACCTCCCATGTGATCTCATCCATTCATCCGTTTTCTGGTTTTCTTCCTCCCCCGCGTCCTGTGTCTCCTCATTCTTCATCGCGCCACTGAACCAGTAGATTAGGGCTCGTCTTCTTCTCGTAGGCCGGTTAGTAGACCCCGCTGTGCTCCCCCTTTTCCACAGATTTGGCACCGACTTCCCTCGGATACCCTCCATGCAAGTGAGTCCTCTGTTTTCTTTTTTTTAATCTCTAGTTTGCACCGAAGGCCGGAGAGTTTTTGCACCCAAAGCTCCTTGGATCTCCGACCACCGAACCGACCTCGTCTTCTTCGTTTTCCTTCTTATCCTTCCCTCCGAACTGGTAAAGGGTCAGATTCTACTTCGTTTTTTTAAAGCATCAGTTTGTATGTTTTTATATATAGGATTATATATATATAAACCAATAAGTATATACCCCCTATTTATACACTAAGGATTGGATTCAGGACCATACTTGTCCGCTTCTGAGTGGGATTCCAAAACAGGGGTAAGGGTACAAGAGGGATCTATTTTATTTAGGTTCAGGTATTTGAATATACACTTTGAGTATGTATATATATAATTATATACATATATGTATAAAATCATATATTCAAATATACAAACCTTTTCTCAATGTTTATAACCCTGATTTGGTTTCTCCTATGAAAAAATGGAGTTTGCGGGTAATTTTATCAACATGTAAGATTATGAAAATATATAGAGCATATAGATATATCTGTAAAAGTGATTATATAAGACGTACATGTACATCTATGTGTGAATATGTGGACAAGCTTATTTATTTCTTTTAAAATTTACCACAATATCACATAATGATTTATTGAAAATTATATGTAACCTTTAATATTATTACTTCAAGAAAAATACCAAAAACTATTTTTATACATGTTTATATGTATGATAAAGTTTAAAGGTTAGTTTGATATCAAAATAATAATTTCAACTGAAAATTTTCATTTATCACCATTCTTGATAAATCAGGATTATTTTTGTGAAAATGGGTAGCATGAATTCCTTAAACTTTTACAAGTGTATACATGTATTCATATATATGTACTCATGATTATGGATCAACCTTGTTGTATGCAAGAATTATTTTTATGTCAATAATGGTTTTATGAAAATTGTGTTCACATTTTATCTTTTATGTAAAATAACTACAGATGTTTTTACCAAACATTAATTTTGTTTAATATATAACATGAGAAATGTTATTGAGTATGGTTTAATTTTGTAAACCCATGCACATGTGTATACACACCTAAATTCATATATATATAGGTATATATGACAATGTATCAATATGTTGTCTTCAAATACATGTTTGTCCTATGATGTTTAGAATCTTTTTAATGGAAAGGTTTTGTTATTTAAAGTGAAAATAAGTTTTTATACAACTATATTCATGATGTTTGCATATATATATTCATGACTTCTCATGATGGACCTAATTTCACACTTTATATCCCTAACTGTATGTATATTCACATAGTTATAATTAAACAACCACAATTCCCAATTATCAACATGTGTATTAGTTATGAACGACCTTGTTTTAACTTGGTAATATAATGCTTTGTAATGTTAAAGTGTTTATATTTACCCATGTTTTTTAATTGTTAAGATAATTTCTTATGTGTACAAATTTTTAGCATGCATGTCTTAGTTTTATTAATGATTGAACATTCTTCAAGTTTTGAATATGTATGTGAAAACAGAGTTTGATTAAGATTGTATGAATGAAAACCTATGAATGAAAGGCCATGTCAAGATATGTGAGGGATGTATTGGACATAAATGTGACGGGTTCTCCCGGAATTATATAGCGCAATTTGAATGATTTGACAGGTGCACCCAGAATTATACAGCGCTCCAATGCATTGGGTAAAGTATGAGTCTCATGAGACGTTATGTGCGACGGTCTTGGCAGTTAGCCTTGGATTGTGCTACCATGGAAACGGGATTGGCGGTTATCCCTGCCCCGTTATGTATGTTTTATGGTCTTGATGCAAGGTCTTGACAAAGTCTGGCATTATACATTCCCTCTGCATGTGATGATAAATGGTCAACCAGAGCATAGTTTAACAAACATGACATCCCCTATTTGAAAATTCACATGACTATGAAAATGTAATTATGTGATAAGAACATTATTTCATGTGGTAAGTTGTTATAAGAATTGTATGTGCTCATGAATCATGTTATGAATTTTTTCCCAGCTTACTCACAGATTTATTTTAGAACTAAAGAAACCTTGTTTGAATATTATGCATTATCTATTCTTCATGTGGTGCTCTCTTTGATCATGTTTACTTTAATGTTTATTTTAAGCACGTACTTCTTCTCCGTGCAAGTAGTTTTCAAAAATGTTGGATTTCATGATTTTATGAAAAGATAATTCTTTGTTTTTAGCGAAGTGTTTTATTCTCTTAAAAATGACCACATTGAGAAATATTTTTCTTAAAACGTTTTTAAAACCCCTTACTGGGCATATTTTCTCACCCTGTGTTTTTTTTAATTTTCAGGGATGGTTTGTACTAATGAATTCAATCAGAAGCAGCTGGTTTCCCAGAATCCTGACCCTCATGATATTCTGTAGTAATGGGACATGATATCTAATTTGTAAATGATGTAATTAAATGTTATGTATATCATGTCTCATAGGCACCCTGGGATTGGGGTCACTACACCCCTGAAGAGTGTGAGGAAATACAACAATTAAATACATGGGTACCTCATCCCACTTCCATGTAGGTTTGGGAAATTCATGAATCAAACCAGAGGGACTTGGATGCTATGATTTTACCAACTGACATGTATATCACATCAATACAAAATCATCTATTTCATGCCTCATGTCAGGACACCAAAAATGTTAACACACATAATAATACATTTGGGAACCATAGGATCAATGTCCTACTGAGATTGGTGGCTATCCTGTACCACCAACTTCTTTAGTGAAAATTGAACCATGGAAAATCCCTTAAATAAAAAGATCTATTAGAGAGATAAGAACTAATCAGAATATGTCCCTCACTGTAACAAATCTGCATAAACCACTGACATAACTCATCATGAGGATAATCCTACTGAATCAATTCTATAATATATGAATTCAGCTAAACACTCTCTTGAAATTCACCACCACTTTGCTCTTTGGTCTGCAAGTGCATTTATGCAAAGAGTATGATTAGAGTCCTCTCATCACTGGACTTCCTCAAATCCAATACTGGAAATTTTATTCTCTGGGTTTTTGCCAACACATTATCCTTTCCCGGGGTATAGATGATATCAACATTGAACCCCTACAAATACATGATCCAACATCGCTTCCTCAAGTTAAAATATTTTTAATAAAATATATAACATAGGATTTTATTGTCACAATTGATTACATATTTTTTCTAAAAATATAATGACGGCAAGTATTCAGGGCATGAGTCAACATTGCTAATTCCAAGTCATGGGTCATTTAATTATTTTAATGTGGTCGGAGTTGGTGAGAATCATATAATACCAAATGGTTATATTGAATTATAACACACATGATACTTATGCCTAAAGCATCACAATAAACCACATAGACCTTTTATTATTCTGGAAATATCAACACAACGACGGTAGTCAATGGCCTCTTCATCTCCTTGAATGTTTCATGACATTCTGGGCTCCATTCAATCTTCACCACCATGCAGGTGAGAACAGTCATGGATGAAAAAAGATGAGAAAAGTACAAAACAAACCACCTCTAATAACCTATTAAGATGAGAAAAATAATGATCTTAAACACATTCTTTGGTTGCCCCCTAACAGAAATACACTGATATTCTCTGGTACTATCGAAAACCCTTTCCAAAAAATCACTTTTTCTTGAAAATTCACCGCCCTAATATTGAATATTAATTTATAGAACCTTGAATAAAGACAATGATCCCACAATGTGCCCAAAATGATCCACAAATAATGCTCATGATCTTCTTTAGTTCAAGAGTACACTAGGATTTCATCCACAAATACCATTATGAATGAGTTGAGATATTGGTGGAGCTCCCTATTCATGATTCCTGTAAATACATCTAGATCATTTTTCAGTCCAAAAGGTGTGAAAAAATACTCAATGTAGTAATACCTACTTTACAAATCCTTATTTATGATGTCCACATCCCCCACCTTGACATTGTGGTAACCCAAAAATAGATCTACCATGTAAAGCCACTTTTCCTCCTCATCTCGTCAAAAAAGTCATCAATTCGGGGAAAAATTTATTTTTCTTAGTGGTTTACTTATTTAATTTCATTTATTTTTTGCACAACTGAGGGGATCCATTAACCTTATTCATTAATAGAACACGAGCGGCTTAAGGAGGGACACTCAGGCGAATGAGACATTTTGATTCCAAATTATCATGATGTATCATTAATTCTCATAGCTCAGTGGGGAATATATGATATGAGGGAAGAGATATCAGTTGTGTAACTGATGCCAAATCAGTCGAGAAATCCACATCTAGTTTCTGAGGTTAATCCCAAAAAATCACCTCGAAATTCTTCTGGGAAGTCATCCACCACATGAGGTAACCCACCCTTAGGAGCACCACCATCGTCCTCGAACATGGGTGATGATAACTAAAAGACCATATTTCCCAACATTGGGAGTGGAGGTACCACATGACCTAATCAAGGACCACATAACTCAATAAATACATGATGAATCCCACTTGGATCCATAAATCTCACCAACCACCTGTAGTAACAAATATCTTCTTGGAAGCACACTATCCAATCAATAGAAAGGATTATGTAAAAAACGTCAATCTCCAAGACTATGAAATCCCATTCTATATCAACCCCTGACACATGGAGCACACAAAAAGGGCACCAAGAACCTAATCATTACTCTTACTTAGCGACATCACCATCTCCATCATAAATAACATCATCCCGGTAGGAAAATTCCACAAGTTTACAATATGGGAAGGGAAAAAGAAACTAAATCAATAGTATTAAATAAAATAGATAGTATATAATATGCTATCATAATGGTTCCAAGAACTGTTAGGGGACCTTCATGTTGTCCCACTCGGACCTAACCAACATCATAAAGATTTCTAGTCTCTTTATAAGAACAATCACTCGCCTGCTGCTCTCCCATGAACTGTCTCAACCCAGAAGATGATCTGGTCTTTCTGCTACAACCACCAAAATGAGATCCCACTATCTTGGATGGATCCAACTAAATTGGAACCCCAGGGAAAACATAAAACCTAACCCAATCTAGTATGGGTGCATCACCCAGCAAAAAAATTGAATGATCCCCATAATTACACATCGATGAAAAGGCCTAGGAAGATATGTACACAAATGTCATATATGATCTATCCCCCAACATTAATGGTACATGAAGGACCATGCATATGAAGCTATAGATGATGAAATTCTGAAAGGATGTCCTGAACTACCACCTAATTTCTCCCCTTAATTCTCCTGCTTCCTCTTCTTCACAGATGAACGGTCACTGTCCATATTTTACACATGCCCAAAGGAACCTGACCATCCCTTTCACTCAATATTGACTATATAATCTTGATCGACTATATCATCATATGTCATCATCTTGAAAATGAATACCTAATAATAGATCTCCAGCCACAAACCCTTTTTGAACCTCTAACACAGTATATAATCATTGAAGACTATTACAGGTGCCTATCTGAATAACATGGAATAATAGTTAGCATATTCCATCATTGACCGATCCCCTGGAATGAGATCCATTAACTCTCAGGATCTATAATAATCTATGACCTTCGAACAGTACTATTCATTGAAGATATGCATGAAGTAAATCATTCTCATATGCTCGTGCTTCCCATCTATAAGCACAGTGTCCCACCACTTTCTACTTGGACCCACTAACTATAATGAATCTTACTTTACTCTAACTTCAATAGGAGTTTAATGGAACTCAATCACGCCCACAATCTTCTCAAGCCACTCCTCCACTTCCTGAGGATTCATGCATCCTCAGAAAAAAGGATGTTTTTTATTGAGAAAATCTAAGTCATTATCCTTTATAAGGATAAATTCATCTTCTCTAGCTGTAGGAGGAGCATGACCCACTTCCTGTCCTAGATCTAAGATAACCTGAACCATAGCTTCCACTAACCTCTAATCAAGTAGTGGGGAAAACACTCTCCCAAATTCCTCATGTGGGTGTAAGGGAGTTGTTCAGGGAGTAATGTTTCTATAAAAAGAAATAATCACAAGAGAAAATAATAATACAACATTTCTATAAAATGTTACTAATAAAATAAAATATAATTAAATCAAACTTGTTACAATAATAAAATGTCCAAAAAACATCACCCCCACCCAATGTCCACATGATGTCTACAACCTACATGTCCAACCTGGAAGATATTCGAAACAAAGATCCCCACATCCCATGGTGACTCGAGGACTGTCACGAGGGGTGATGGTCATCACCCTACTCACAACAAGAACTCCATGTCCCAACAATCCAATCTCACGTCTAATGAAAATAATCTTATATAAAATGACCTAAAGAGATAAACATGTGTATGATATATTTTTTTCATTAAACAATACTCGTTGTAATCCAAACTAGCATCTAACCATATACTGGGTAAGGCCCAAAGGGAGTTCCCTATCCCCACATGTAGAAAAAAGTTCCCATGTATTATTAATAAATAGTGGGAAATATTTTCCCATGTTTACATGCATTAAAAAACCAACAATAATCAATAATCCAAATCAAAAAATTCGAACCAAATAAACCATAAACAATTTTTAGAATTGAATTAAAAGGTTCAATTCTAAACCAAACTACGATTCGAAAAAAAGGAACCACAATACTAACTAAGATACACAACCTGTCAATGGGTTATCACCCTCAAGCCACCTCCACAACACCTCACCAAAAAATATTGCTGGCAACCTAAACCTCCATCTCTAAAAGTTGTACCCTTACCTATGTCAATCATTAACAAGTCTTCTTACACCCATAGGTGTACATAGTTTTTGAGAATATGACTTGTAGGATTCCACCCAAGAAAGGATTCCATTCTGTAAGCAATATAAGACAAATAGATTGCATGTTTTCATAAAAAAATGAAATTTAATAACAATTTTATGGAATGTAACATTGAATGAGAAATAGTTTTTTAGAAGGAAACTTTTAAGAAGAAACAAATTTTAAGAAATAACACTAGATTATGTAATTTCCAACCAAACATATTATTTCCAAAGTTATGTTTTATCTAACCAATGAAAAAAATTTATAAAACAATTCCAAGAAGTATCACATGGCTTTACACATAAGAACCCATTCAAAATCATATTTTATTATCAACCACACACTTCCACAACATGAAAACATAATTAAATTCCCTAGAATTAATTACTAAACTAATTTCATAGTTTATAAAACATTACCCAGTTACATAATATCAGTTTACGCAAACAAACAGACACTATTTCATAAAAACAATCCACTTAAAAAATCAAATTCATATCACTCCCATTAAAAAACTATTTTTTCACCACACACCTCAATTAAAGAACATACTAAATTAATTAAGAATGAAAAATAATTTCACAAATAATCCATATACATGAAACCACCTACCATTGGGGTCAAAATTCCCAAAAATTGGTTTAAATCTTCAACCGTACCACATGATAGATAAAAAAGTACCCTAATCCAAGAGATTGAACAAAAATCCCAAGATTAAATCCTAGGTTAGAAACACTATCTACTAGAAAATTAAAACCCCAATAAGGATTTAAGAAACCCTAAAATAAAGAATAATGAAGGGAGTAATCTATTTAATCGACGATTCCTGCTATTTCTCCCTCTAAAACCGCTTAAAAATGGGTGCCAAGGGAGATTGAGAGATCGTGGAGACCCCCTTATGGTTGAAAATCTTGAGTGGGGAAGAAGAGGGGTGGATTAGGTTATGTTTTAGAATGAAAAATGGTAAATAAACATTTTTTAGTGACTTGTCATTTGACATGGTTAGTCCACACGGTATAATAAACTGTATGGAAACCATGCACGTACTCTTTCAGAAGAGAACGATTACCTGGTCTGAGGGGAATGAATGTACGATAGTTGTGTGGTAGGTTCTGCCTTCAACTACACAGTTACCTAGGTTGGGTGTACGGTATAATCAAATCGTGCACCCAGGTCTGTTGATGAATAAACAACCAATTTTATCAAAAATTTAGAATGGAACCTAGGGAAAAAATATATAAAAAAAATTAAAAAGTAAAATAATACCTGAAATTAAATACTCAGATGTGAATGAAAAGATATAATAAAAATAAAATAATTCTCTTGGTGTTGTGAAGTGAGTCGTGTTTATAAATAATATTTATAAAACCTAAAAATGAAATGTCAGATTTAGAGGATTCAATATGGGTTTATAAAATTAATAAAATAACCAAAAAACCAATTTTTTAAAGGTTAAAAATAATTTTGATTGTGGATACTTGTTATTGTATTTATGAAATCACTTTTGGGACTTTATATTTCCATAATAAAAGCTATATAATTTTAATGTATTTCATTTGTACCCAAAATTTAGTTGTCTCAAAAAATTATGAAATTGTTTACATAAGATAATATCAACATAATTATTTAAAAAAATTAAAAAAAATCAGTAAATTTTATAATTTTAACTTTAAATAAAAAATTTCAATTTAATGAATTTGTTTAAAATATCATTATTTTGACCCTAAAAAATTTACAATTGACTTTATAAAATTATATTAACATTTATATTTAATAAACATTATTTCATAATATTACTTTATTAAAAAATAATTTATTTCAAAATATCTCTAATTCATCAATAGGTATATCTCAATTGAAACTATATATTTCTGAAAACTAAAATTTGGGATTCATCTTTTCCAAATCTAAATATAATTAAAAAAATTAGTAATCATTATAAAGTAATAAAAGATAAAAATAATCATTATTTTATTAAAAATAAAAAATGAAAATTCACATTTTTTTAATATATATATCCATTTATTACACTAATGAATTTCATATGTGTATGGTGTATGATCGTTTTATTTTCATGGGGTGGTACATCATACATGTTTTGGGATATGAAAAAAATGACCATGAATTTCTCTCATAAATGGTTTTTGGATCCTATAGTTCTTGAATGTTATATTTGTACTAGTCAATAGAAATGTTTAGTTTTGACATACCCCATTGAAGCTCTGATTAATGTTCTTCAAAGGGTAAAGTCCTACTAATCTAGGTCAAAACTCCTTCCATCTATGTGAATTTGATTTTTTTCATAACCATTAATATAATAATCATAATGATCAATATAAAATGGATATATTATCAGAAGTTATGATTCATAAGGGTATTTTAAATCTAAGTTAATGTAACTATAAAAAATATCAAATGCAGTGCATGAATTATTTATAAATACATTAATTAATAATACATTTATTCATTTAGATATATAATAAAATTTCTAAATTTTTGGACATTACATGTCATTCCATAATATGATTCTTCTCTTTACTCACTTCCACTAGAGGATCCACTATTTTGTTCAAAATACATTAAAATTGATGTGTGCATAGATAGGGTATGTAAGCATAAAAAATGATATTACAGTCTGTCGGGGCCACTAATGTGTTTTCCCATATAGACATCATGTATGATTGCAACTCATTTATGACACCATGCTTATTAGTAAGAATTTCAGTGGGTGGTTTTCAAATATTGTAAGAGATTTAATTTATAAAATACATCTAGAATTTTGAGGGTGGACTCACCTTTCAGTTACTAATATCTAAAACATGAGACAAATTTGATGAATTGTTAGAATCTATATCTTGGTATTTTAACTCCGATGAGTATGATATAGGTATTTTAGATGGCCCACATCTTTCCCAATAGTATTTGGAATGGACATGAGATATTAAAGGGTAGAATTCTAAAAATAGATATACAGGAGGAACTGGTGAATATCTTTCATTTCCAGCACATATAATCCCCTGATATCACTTTGTTCTATTTTTTCGACCATAGTAAAGGTGTTTAGATTAATTAGTTTTTTATATTCATGTACTATGAGAAGGAACCCACTAAACCACAGGGAAAATAACACATCGAGGATAGTTTTAGTAAGTAATATTGAGTTGATTTATATCCCCATACATCAGATTCACACCACTCAAGCTATGGAGGGAACATTTTTGAATTTCCTCTCTTCATTAGGGATGTAATTAACAATGGGAACTTGAATGTGTGATCATCTCCATCAGTGACTACGAATATATCAACCTTGTATAAAAATAGATATTAGGTTTGGGATTAGGTTCTTTCCTTGTAAAATAATTAGATTATTTTATACATTACAATTCTATATATGTCACCCACTAAAAATACCCCTACATATCATGTGTTGGAATGAACTAATTATATATAAACCTAAGGTTTGGTTCCTAGAAGATATTATAAATATGACATAATCTAATTCCCTCCTTGTTGTGGGTGATGTTAAATGTATGTTATTGGAACTCCAATGTCTTAAAAAATTGAATTATTTCATTATTCATATAATTTTATATTTGGAAATCCAAATTAAATTATATATGGTCTCATCATTGATACTCCTATCAACATCTATTCATGTTTGGAGAATTCTATAATCACACATCCATTTATCCTTAAATCCTCACCCTAAAATCAAGTCATACTCATCATTCCCAAAGCATTATTGATCAATTGAAAAAAGATAAAAATATAAATAGGAATAGTAGTTTTTATCATGTTCAACAATGTGATTATTGTTTTCTATATAAATATGATATTGATAAAGTAAATAAGATATGTTACTATTCTAATAAAAAATGTTGTTTTCCTTTAAATGA
Source organism: Viscum album (assembly GCA_963277665.1). Classification (NCBI taxonomy): domain Eukaryota; kingdom Viridiplantae; phylum Streptophyta; class Magnoliopsida; order Santalales; family Viscaceae; genus Viscum; species Viscum album. The sequence goes on from OY728137.1 coordinate 1,669,777,574, forward strand.
ATGTTAACAATACTAGTGTTTGTATATTATATAACCCATGAATCTTAGATACTATAATTTAGGTGATAGATAGTGACATTGGTTAGACATCTATACCAATATATGGGTAATAAATTCATCATTAGGTAATCCTGGTGGTATTTACTTATGACCATTCCAAGTGCTGGTATGGAAGTTTCCTACTAACCAATGTACCCTAACTCATTGTATGAAATCAAATCATTGATTTGTGAAGTTACCTCAGTGTTTGAAATATTATTTGAATAACAAAACATTAAAGACTAAAAATTATTTCAATAATGAATTAGTATGATATGTCAATTTTTCAAAATTCCATAAGATAAAATGAGATGAAGAACAAACCTGATCTGAAAAAATTCAAAGTCAACTCATTTTAAAATGTTATTTATAATTTCCCTTTATCAAGGGATTTTTACTAGGTTATTATCCAAGGAACTTCACCCTATTATAAGGTTGAACTGAAATATCACTAAGGAAAACCATGGTTCTTTTATTTACCTTATGATTGTGTAAATAAAGAGATAGTGAGAGAGGAGAGTGTGAAGTTTCAAGTCTCATTACTATAGATGTAGGTGTTCCTATGTAAAAGAGGGAGGGAACACCTCTATTTATATAATGGTTTATCCCTTAAATCATCATCTATCACATGGAATACCCAACCATTCCTGTGGAGATTACCCAACTTGCTAGATTGAATCAGATAATCCACCTGTATAGATAGATCAATTTCACCATTGTTTATTACCATGATTGAGAAAATTATATCTCACAGTATGATCCTATAAATTCAAATAGGATCTCATTTTAAGGGGGGGGGGGAAGGGTATGAAATTCCATTTTGGGGGAAATTAATGAATATTTATAAGTGTGAATTCCCCAAATATGTAGACCCACCATTTCACCCAAGACCCTAGGGTCGCACACAATTCAATTCAACCATGGTATTCTATGTTCATGAGATTATTTAAACATAGGTAGTCTATGAAAATTTCCTTATAACCAAAGTCTGTGTTCTTAGATCCTCATTTCATTGAAATAAATAAAAACCTAATTATTTTACTCAAGTAAGTGATTCATACCTTCTTGAAACAGTGATACACTTAGACATCCTAACAACCAGGTCTTCATAACTCCCTTCAGGTAGCCTTGGACGGTCAAAACCTTAAGGAATTTACTTAATTTAATGTTATTGGAGTCATCTAAGTAGAAAACCTTTATAACTGACTACTTTTTCTCATAGTCATCTTTCACTAGGTCAATAGACCAACCTGTTCGACCATATTAGGGTTTTATTTTATGAAAGGCTCAATGAGGATCCATATCCACTAAGGTGAAGAAACACCCAATTTTCCCAACTGTAGAGACCCTACTCTCCATATATATCACTAGGGGAGAACTTCTCCATACAATCATGAGGGTGCCACTATGCCCTAATATCCCTAGGGTTGCACCTCACCCTAATATCCTTAGGGATACACCTCGTTGGATATATTCACTTGGGGTAGACTCCTTCACTCACCTCTCAAAAGGGGGAGGCCATACTCAAGTATACCACTTGAGGGAACACACATATTAAACTATCATACCAAGGAACCAGGAATACCTCAATTTTAGTTGTATATTGAGAATAACTATATATTGTTCACTCAATAGTAACTAAAATTGGGTGGCCACATTATCTCATGTGTGCCACCCCTTACAACAGGGGTTTTCAAAAAATAGTAAGGGTACATTGTTGAATAGTGGGGAGATGATACCACATAATCATAGTGTTGTATAAAATTATAATCATATCAATTAATAGTATAATCATACAAGATAACTAATTATATGGATAATAAACGTCCATCATATAAATAACCATGTAATATCATCCAAAACTGTAATATACAATGATGATCAAGTAATTCTATAAAAATTGTAATAAATACATGGAAACATTCATCCTATACAATACATGTATCCAAAGAAAAAAAACTATCTTCAAACAGAATCAGGATCCCTAGCCCAGTCTTATACTCCCCAACTATTATATAAATATAAATCAATTTATCACCAACTTGGAATGTGACCATGCCTTTACCTACATCAATGTTGTATGTATGGGTACACAAAATCATACCAAACAATGTTTGGGATAATAATTAGTTGGCCACTACCATAGAGGACTACAACAAGTCCATTATATGCATATAGGTTGAATGACTCTATAGATATTATATGTGTACAAGTAATAAGAGTATAAGTTATGTTATATTGACTATAAAGTCACATTTTAATCAAAAACTATTTAATATGTTATATGTTTAAATCATAGAAACTGTCAAAAATAACATACTATTTTGTGTAAACATGTATCAACCCTATATGTGCCCAAGAGTAAAGAGAATAAATATCCAAGGACACTAATTAATCTAATTAGGACATGTAAATAGCATCTGAGTAGTAGAAATGTCTATGTAAACCTAATGAGTTAGATCAAAGGATTATAAATATCCAAGGAATCCTATTTTATCAAGAAAACTAGTTAAACGAGATCCTTAGATTAGAAATGTACAAGGAATCCATGTAGGCCCTGTAACTATGATCAAATGATTAGAAATTTTCAAGGCATCATAACAAGTCCATAAATATGGATCCATGGAGTATAAATGTCCAATTAATCCTAGCATTTCAAGTTAATCATGTATTCAAATATAATTATTTAAAATTTCCATGAAAACCATGTAAACTGATTAAATGTAATTCAAGGAGTGTAAATGTCCAAGGAATAATAAAAAATCAATAAGCATATCAAAAATCCATTTTTCATCATATAAATTACTAGTTAATAAACTATTTATACCTTTCATATACAATTGAAATGGCGATACATGGTTTTTACAACCTTTAACAATTAACATTAATACCCCATAAATTCTAAATTATACCAGGTGATATAATAGGAACCCATGGGTGGGACCATCATTGTAAGGAGGTAGAACCCATCACATAGATGGTTTAGGGGGAGTTATAAAACCCTCATCCTTGATGAAATGTGTCATGTGATGTCTCAAACATGAACATCTCAACTAACCCACAGAAAAATTAATATAGGAATCATTGCATAAAAATGTATGTCATGAAACACACTGAGGAAAAACAATAAACAAATTGACTTTTAGGGTAATGGAATATAACATAAAACAAATTCCCATATATGAAAACTCATCTACTATAATCTTCTAATTTGTATTAAATTATTAGAAAATGGCTGAGCAAAATTGTACCATGGAAATAGGGCATAAGATCCTTCACTAGAATAGAATTTCCAACAATAATTAAAAATGATATTAAGTAATATAGAACTAATAGGAGGCCATCCAATGAGATTAACGAATTTCTAATCGGTGGACAGATGATAAAATATCATCAAATTGAAGTGTACTAATGAAGAAGGCTCCAACATGAGAAACAATGGTTATGCATGATTGAAAATTGGAAAGGAGGATGGGGATTTAAGCTTTCAATATATTAACGAAAAAAGGTCAAATTCCATTTTAAAAACTAAGATGCACATTTTGGACACACGATTGACCAAACCAAGCACAAACCATGTTCCCAAAAATGTCCTAAACCCCCCTCACATGGTTATGGAGAACATTTAGACGAAATTTATTCCGACCTTGTCTTTTACCTCTATTAAAAGCTCAACAGCACCTGCACAGTCATTTAACATCAGTCAGATGGTTAAGGGAAACTATGAACCCTTTTTTGATCATTGTAAATCCTTACACGATTAACTCTAAGCATGTGGAGTGGGCGAAACAATTTTTACCCACATGTTTCCTCTAAAATGTGGGGATTTGGGCTATGAACAAGCTATATGCCCCTCATTTCCTCCAAATCTTTACAAGGAATTGACATTAAGTCAAAACTAATGAATTAAACCAAAAATAAATGACTTTAATACCTCATAGAAATGTCAGGTTCTTACAATACCCACCTGATGAATTATGACCCAAAATTTCCCTTCAAAGGGTGTTCAAGGGTCATCATACAATTTCTATGCCCACTGGGTAGGAACATTGCCCTCATTTTCTGAAGACTTTTCCTATAAACATATATTATTCCATACCACCCATAACTTAGGAATTGGCCAAACTATGATAAACATTCTGTCCTAATCAGCAATAATTGTAGGATTCTCCTCAATGGATGCGTCTACCTACAACTCAACATCAATAGGCTGATGAATGTGTAAAAGATCAGAATGATGTCGGTGATGTTGAGAATCACAAAGGACCACATGCATGGACCCATACCTATAAATTTACTAAAAATAATAGGATACCTGATTGATTCTATCTAGAATCTCAAAGGTCCTGAAATAATAATGTGATAGCTACCCTTGTTTTAGAATCCATATATGCCCTAGTCTAGGTGGAAATTTAAATAAAACAAGTCTCCCCACCTCAATCTATGGTGGTCATGATAATGATTAGTGAGTGACTTATGTCTAGACTGATAAGTATACATCTGATTCCTATGAAGCTGAAATAAATCAAAATTATCGTGAATATGAAAAGGACATAGTATCATTACATATCCCAACTCTAACTAGAACATGGTTTAATTGATCAAACTACTTTATATGGACTCATAAAGAACCATATTAATGGTCACATAGAAGTTATTATTATAATAGAACATAGTGAGGGAATGTGTTTTTTCATGGAAAATTTGAAATTATGGATGCATTCTTAGAGAATTTCTTCCAAAAAATATATCGTACACTTGGAATAACCCTTATTCTATGTGTGATATGATGTACAATATAGTATCTGTGAACCATGTTCTATTTCCAACACCTAAATAAATTTTGACATGAATAATGTGTCTCAATCATATATGATAAAAAATGTAATTGAATAAACATGGAATGGAATAAATAATTATCCCATGGAGATGGAATAATCCATGGTATACAATTCTTGAAGTCACTCTAATTATGCATGATGCAATATTAACATACCATATTAGGCCATGGATAAAAATCCATAATTAGATGTACCATCACCCATCAAGTGTCTAACAACCCAGGATTTCATATTACATTTGTTTTTCAATGTAATTTAATAACATACACTACAAGCAATGTCGAGTTCAGGCGCCCCATGACATACCAAACTAGTCGTTCAAAAGAGGTTATGTATAGTATTAACATAATTTTGATCTTTATATTACCATAATAATTTTATAATCCATATTATGAGTTTCTTAGACATAATTTAAGGACAAATTCATTTTTCTTTAGATAAAATAAGTATTTTTCAAAAAAAATGCAATTTTTCTGCCTTGTAAGGGAGAATCATTTTTAACCCCAATATTTAAATCATTTATATATTCAATTTGAAAAAATAAAATTGTTTTTTGGGATCAGAACATAATAATTTAGTTTCAATTAACATTTGGTGTTTTTCTGATAACTTTCATATTTGGGTGAATAGTGAAAAATAATATATTTTAAAAGAAATCAACTTTTTTAATCAAAATAATTTATAGTGTTCAACTATACATATAAATGGATTGGATGTATAATTAGATTATATTTTTACCATTTAATCCAATTTTGGTCATGGGAAATAATATCACATTGAAATTGGACATAAACAAATGCCTGTCTTTTGGTAGTTATTATTTCATAAAAATACGCGTTTTGGATTTGACAACGAGATTTAATTTTAAAATAATAAATAAAATTTATATGTTTTGAATTAGGTAAACTAGACTTAATTTTTGAATTCAGAAGATCAAAATTATCTTAGGGTGAAGTTTTGGTATGTTTCGGAAAACATTTAATTTTTGACGAATAGTGAAAAACACTAAGTTTTAGTTTAAAAACAAATTTTTTTTTAAATAATTATATATTTTATTTAAATTTATTTTTGGTCAAAATAGATACATAATACCTATTTATGTTCAATGGAATTCATTGGATTCATTTTATAATAATTTTAGATATATAAAAAGTTTATTTAAATTTTGACCGTCTTTTACCCACCTTCTAGGATCATTTTCAAATTTACATAAAACATAATTTTACCGCTTCTATGAGTTGAATTTCAAAAATCTGAGAGACACGGTAATATCAAGGAGTAAAATGTGGTACAAAAATATTGAAATAATTTTTTGTCAATGGTAACTTTTATCTTTTATTTACCACGGTTAAAATTAAATAGTGTAATTAATGGAAAAATGATATTTTTATTACCCTAACACATGTCCTATTTCTATTGGATAAGTATAATTCGACCAAAAACAACATTTGGAATTAAATATGAACCTATTTGATCCACATGGATTAGATTATGACATTTATTATCATTTGATTCAAAGAAGAGTTAAAAGATTTTAAATCAAGGATTAATAAATAATTCATTTTTAATATAGGGTTTAACATAAGATAAATTCGACTATAAATATTATTCATAAAGATAAAAATAATTCCTACATAATGGTATTTTAATTATATTTTTTAGACAATAAATAATTTAATTTTTTAATGACACAATGATGATGCAGTAATAACCTAATATATGAAATATTAAACCAACTGATACTATAAATATATATATAATTGTAATATGAGAATATTTATGAATTCCACTAATTTTATATGTATATATGACATATTAGGGTTGGTTAGATGAATTTTTTTCGAAGTAATAATGCTGTTATGAATTTAGAAAAAAAAATACCAAATAGAGTCAAAATTTTCATAAAAGTGTTTTCAATACCAATATTATATTATTAATTGATATTGTATCCATAAAAATATATGGATCGGCCAAAATACATATATAATGATATATGAGTCATTAATGAACCACTTGTGGTTCAATGGGACGTATATAGTATGTTTATTAACCATATAATATAAAAATATAAAGAGACATGGTAAATGTCAAAATATTTAACTAAGAGTTAAATCATAATGATAAAGTTATTATAGTGATCCAAACCTGTCTAAAGCCAATTGTTTGAGTGGTTTTTGACCCATCACCAACATAGCCTTTATATAATCCATTTTTTATCCAATATAAACCAAATATAATGTTATTATAAAATAATATATATATCTTTTCCTAAGGTGCCCCTCACCCCTCTTATAAAAGGGCCCTCCCCCTTCTCTCTAATTCACACATTCAAAGCCACTTGGCGCGGCCGAACAATGCCAAAATACCCTCTACACTATCCTCCATTCATCCTTGAGGCCCTCCTTTGGTCATAAAGCCATCTTAAGGATCCCCTTTGATCAAATCAAAAGAAAGTACCTGAAGAATAGGTAATAATATCACCACCCTCTTTCAAGTACTTTTCTTATTCCTCTTATTCTTTCTTTGTTACTTACATTATAAATAATAACTCCAGTATATTATATATTCGATTAAGTTTTTATAAATATGGTACAACCATATTAATTATTCTATCCATCCTTCGAATGACATGTCACTATAAGTGCGTACGTACGGATTACCGTCTTCGTATCGTGGTGTAATTGTTATTAAATACATTATTATTTGGATGGGTATTTTAATGATGGGTAATTCATGTAAATAAAAAAATATAACATGATATTGATTCTGTATATATGATATACTATCCAATTATATATTATTTTCATATTAAACGAATGATATTGTCGCTCGGGCGTACGTATGGATTATCGTCTCCACGAAACGCGATGAGATTCATTTCCATCATATCCATTCAAGACGAAATTTCATTTGATGATTAAAAATAATTTTTAGAGACATGATATAATTCTGGATAAGAATAAGATACCTCCTCTCCATAAAACATATGACTCACATAACAATGAATATAAATAAAAACGAATCTGTTAACACCTGAAATGACGATAATATTAAGATAATAATAACAAAACAATGTTAAAGGATAATATATGATTTAATATTAATGTATATGATTCTTGTATAATTTAATAACAATTATTTCACCATTATACATGAGTTTAACCTACCCTCGTCCAAGGAAAATTTTCAAAGTAAGGGTTTTCTTATATCACTTTTCATTCTGTCAGATTTCCATTGTTCACCACTTATTTATTGTATGTGGAGTGTGTAATGCCCATTATTGTATTCATTGTGTAATATAAATTAATTTAGGGGTATTTACATCATAATTTTATGATCCATATTTCATGGGTGTTTTTCTGTTACCAAATCGATAAGGGAATTTGAAATTTCAATTTCCACTCATTCAAATTTACACATAATTCATTGATTATTTTACTCCAAGATTAATTGTGGAAACTCTATTCATTTTCTTATGTCATAATTTCCAATCCCCTTTCTGTGGATATAATTTTGATACACATAATCAATCCATTTATAAATTCACTAGTCATCGATATGATCTTGATAAGGCTAATTTTAAAACAATCTCCATTTGTTGAGTTAAATATCCAATTCAGTGGTGTTGTTTTAACAAGAATATGTGTGAATTTAATTTAATTTATTTAAATTAAATATCCAATAATACTGAGTGTATTTATATTTTTCACACATAATTATGTCGTTAATTTATCATTAACCTAAGTATATGGTCTTTATAAGAGATTTCATCTCAATTTACATTCCATTGAGACTTCTTTGTTGTTATACACAAAATATCTTTTATATAGTGTATATAATGTACTTTGAAATAGTATATCAGGAATCCCAATGTTCTCATTATATTATAATTTATTGATTTCCTCAAATATTTTTATTCATGCTTGTCTCATTTGGTTAGAAACTCTAACTAAAATATCATTTTTAACTGTTTTGAAGACTTATTATTCTAAATCATTCTCATTAATGTCCATGTTTTAAAAATGGATTTAAGTATTTATTTATATGTAAATTAATGTTTTAAAATTAAAATCCTTTTAAATGATTTAATGTTTTATGGGACACTTTGATTCAAAAATCGATTTTAAATGGCTTCATGATAAATAGTGAGACTTGTAAATGTTTTCATGAAAAATTGATATTTCTCTCAAATAGTTTTGATGGTTATTTTCATCTATGTCAATATCCATAATTATTCTTGATTGAATTTAATCTATTACAATACAATATTAAATATTGTATTGAATGAGTTATGTTTGACTGTGGATGTGCTATTTTTATACCATTCATGGATTTTGGATAAAGTATTGACTTTTCTTACGTTTTTTAATACGAATGTTTATGTTATGTTTCAAGAATTTCATATGAGTAATGCATTGGACATAGTATGTGATGGGTGGATTCCTCTATAGATTTCCGATTCATCGATAGGTCCCATGAGACAAACTAGTGTCTTGGAACAAGGCCTTGACAAAATCAAATTTTTAGTCTTGGCACAAGGCCTTGACTATGTGGTTATGAATGTCTGGCATTATGCATTCCATCATTATGAATGTGGCTATTGATATTTCATGTGATTATTTGACTAGTTGAATATCCATGTGAATATGTAAATGGTATTATTTTATTTTATCTATGCTATATCGTCCTAAAGTTCATGTTTAAAAGGCTTTTGTTTTAGTCTGATACACTCCATCAAATGTTTATGCTTATTCATGAATGTTTCCACTATAATGTTCTCTTTACCGAGTATCTAAGATCTCCCCTTTATATTTTTTATTTTTCCCAGGATGCAAAGAAGTATATTATGACTGACTTTCAGGGATAGTATATGGGATATCAGTGTTGGCTATGGATACAATGTTGTTGTATTTTTCCATTTTATGACGTAATGTAAACCTTATGAATGTTTCTATTACATCAAGGCAACTAAACAAATGGGTCTTTCGAGACATGATCTTTTTTTTATCATGCCAATGATACGTAATAATGCACTGAATTTGGGCTTCTGGGGTTAGGGAATTACAATTGGTATTGGAGGATGTTTAGTAAAAACCTTGGAAACTAGATTTAGATAAACTCTGATCAGAGAAAATATCCCTAAGATAGACATTGAGGATTAGTATAGATAAACGTACTAAAGTTTTGGTACTATACTGATTTTGTGAGTTTTTTAAAGAATACATCCCTGTCTAGATACGAGAAGATAGAGGTGGCTTTGGCACAGATGTACCTAGGGGTAAAACCTGAAAACACTACTTTGAGCTAGACTCGAACGAGGACTGGTTCACGACAACGGGCATAGCTGCAATCTTGGTTATGACACTCTTGGGGGATATTCATAGGATAATTTACATTTTATTTATGAACCGATTTGAATTATTTCAATATAATAAGAGAATAAATGACCTTGGTTAATCCTAAGGTGTTTCAAATTGAAAATATGGTGCCATGATATTCTCTAAATGATTTTATGAATAATGTCACTCACATAATGCTTTCTATTTTTATTCAATGCCTAGATTCAAAGGAAGTCATTATAATTTTGAGAATGATGTAAAAGGGGTGAATAATGGTGGAAATGAGAAAATAAATTGAATGTTGATAGGTGTAAATGTTATCATGTTCATTCTAAATCAGTTTTCCAAAAATTTGATCAACAACATATAAATTAACCAACTCCCAGACTCAACAATGAAGAGAAATGTGATGAATGATAAGAGCTCCAATGGCGGAGACCATGGAGAAACGAATCCTCAATTTCTATCATGTATGAAATGTGGAAGGAAACACCCAGGAACGTGTCTCAATGGAATAAAGAAATTCATTATGTGTGGTAAAGAAGGACATAAAGTGAAAAATTGCCGAGGAATAAATGATGAGTACTATGGATAAAAATAAAAATGGCCCCATTAATCCATTTACAGAAATTTCCCATAAATGTAGGGGACCTGGCCATTAACTGAGTGAATTCCCAATCATATAGGATATTTTTGTGGTAAAAGAAGAAGTTATGTGGAAATGAATAGTTAGAGAAATGTTTAAAAGTATTAGTGATCCTTGTTGATGGGATTACTTTGGAATAATTTTCTATTATATTTGTAACCCTATAGCTTCTCAGGTGAAAATGATATTTGATGAAGAATTATCTTTTATGTTTTGGATATAGTTATAAATAACCATTTGGTTTTATATGGTCATTGGGATTGAGGTAATTACATGTTATTATATTTTCGGATGAAAATGTAAGTTATGAGATAAAATTTGTAGTTAAATTATGTTATGGTTATTTGAGGAATTTATCTCATTTTGGTAATGTTATAAAATATAGTTTTAAATAAAGAAAAACACGTAGACCATGTGACAACCCATCACTTCGAACAAAGTAATGGGAATTGAACCCACAACAAGAGTGTGATTGGGATTTATCTTATAACACTAGACTATATGAAGTCCCTGGTTAATGTGACTAATTATTTTTAGTTAAATGATTTTATTAATCAATAAAATGTTGATTTGGGATCTTATGTCTTATCAAATGAATACACTAATATAGGAAAATGATTTGGTGATTAAGTGATAAATTTTATTTTGGAAGACGTTAGCTTTGTTGGGAACATTATATGCCCAAGGAAAATATAATACTATGGGATTTCATTTGGGGAGTAATGGAGGATTTTTATCTATATTTTTATATGTCTTTAAATTTATTTGGGTTATTTATGGAATCGATTATCCTATAATAGAGAATATGTGATTAGGTTAATTACTATTAATTATGTGCCTTTAAGAGTAGTTGATGTCATTTGGAGATACAATTTAATGTGGATGACTACATAACCAAATTCTTCAATGTTTTGTGTTTCAATATTAGTTTGGATTATATTGAAGGATTTTAATGACAATTGTTTATTTAATGGTATTTATTTATCTTTTGGGTATTGTTGGTTTAATTTTAGAAATTAAGTTTAGTTTTTATTTCTATAAGGAATATCCTTTGGGGGGGCCATCAGATCATGTACTAACAGTTTTGGTTTTGATTAATCTCTAAACACAAGGTATATATATAGTTTATTCTTTGTGGATCATGTGATTCTCTAGAAGATTATTCTAGCTCTTCTGGCGTGACCAAGTCTTCTTGAATACTCATCATTTTAAAAAATTTGAGATAGTGCTAGAAATTTATTAAAGAATGAAACACTACTTAAAAAGTAGTATATATCTTTATGTTCTTAGTCATTCTCATAAATAAATTTCTCATATTTATGAAATGTTACATAATACAAAAAAAAATGTTGTCAGTTTACTTTTCCTTCTAGGAATCTAATGACTGTTTGCACCATTACATGTTTGTGGTTTTCTTGTTGTTAACTTTTTCATGATCATATTTTCAATCCCTCTCCATCAGAACATGACACTAAGTTTTTCTTTCGTATCGATGTTTTCCTACATGGAATCCTAGTATGGTTTATCTTGGATTACCTTTGTACTTCTCTTTATTTCTATTAAAGTGATGGTTCTATTGACTAATTTTCTGATATGGGAATTTCCATTATATTCCCAAGCCCAATTTTAAAAATTTTGAGTAAACAGTTTATTGAAGGTGGGAAGAATGTAATATCCCAATATTTCAGAGTACGTTTGCTATTCAATGTAATTCAATAAATTTCAATACACGCAACATCGAGTTCAAGCGCGCCATGACTTACCAAACTAGACGTTCGTAATCGGTTATAAATAGTATTAACATAATATTGAACATCATATAGACCTTATAATTTTAGAATCAATATTTTGAGTTTCATAGACATAATGTAAGCATGAATTAATTTTTCTTCAGATACATGAAGTATTTTTCAAAAAATGAAATATTGACGGATTTTAATGGTGAACCCTCTTTAAATACAATATTAGCAACTATAATATATTCAATTTGAAAAAATAGACTTCTTCTTTGGGATAGGGACATAAGAATTTAGTTTCAATAAATTTTTGGTTTTTTTCTAATAACATACATATTTTGGTGAATAAGGAAAAAATATATATTTTAACAGAGAACAACATTTTTAATAAAAATAATTAATTATGTTCAACTATACATATGAATTGTTTGGATGTATAATTAGATTATATTTTGAAAATTTAATCCAATGTTCGTAATTGGAAGTAATTTCACTTTGAAATTGGATATAATCAAATGTCAATCGTTTCGTAGTTATTATTTCATAAAAATACGCTTTTGGGTTTTGACAATGGGAATTAATTTTAAACTAATAAATAAAATTTCTATGTTATTATTTTTGTAAAATAGACTTCATTTTTGAATTCAGAATAACAAAATTATCTTATGTTGATGTTTTGGAATGTTTATGAAAACTTTTAATTTCTCATGAATAGTTGAAAACACTGAGTTATAGTTTAAAACCTATTTTTTTAAATAATTATCTATTTTTTTAAATTTATTTTTGGTCAAAATAAATACATAATTCTTATATAATTTCAATGTAATTTATTGGAGTCAGTTTATAATAATTTTAGATATATTAAAATTTTATTGAACTTTTCACCGTCTATTATCCACCTCCTAGGAGCATTTGCAAATTTACATAAAAAATAATTTTACCGCTTCTGTGAGTTAAATTTCAAAAATCCAAGAGAAACTATTAATATAAAGGAGTAAAATTTAGTTCAATAAGGTAAAAATAATTTTTGGTGAATAGTAACTTTTAGCTTTTATTTAACACAGTTAAATGTAAATATGGTAATTAAAGGTAAACAAGATATTATTATTACCCTTACACACATATTAATTATATTGGATAAGTATAATTCGACCGAAAACAACCTTATGAATAAAATAAGAACCTATTTGATCCACATGGATTAGATTAGGACAATTATTATTATTTAATTCCAAGAAGAGTTAAAAGAGTTCAAACAAATGTTTAATAACTAAATAATTTTTTATATAGAGTTACACATAAGATAAATTCGACTATAAATATTCATTATAAAGATAAAAATATATCCTATATATTAGTAGTTTTTTTATATTTTTTAGAAATTAAATAATTTAATTTTTTAATGACACAATGATGATGCAGTAATTACCTAATTAATTAAATATTAAAATAATTTATAATATGACTATCCTAATAAATATAATTTGAGACTTTTTTATGAATTCCAATAATTTACTATGTTAATATAACATATTAGGGTTGGTTGTATGAATTTTTATGTAATTAATAATGAAATTATGAATTTAGAAAAAACAAAATACCAAAGATTGTCAAAATTGAGATAAAAGAGTTTTTAATACAAATATTATATTATTAATTGATTTTATATCCATAAAAATCTGAGGATCAGCCAAAAGACTAATATAATGATATTTGTATCATTAGTGAACCACTTGGCATTCTATTGTAAGTATATATTATGTTTATTAACCATATAATATAAAAATATAAAGAGAATTGGTAAACGTCATAGTATTTAAATAATTGTTAAATATAATAGATAAATTAATATAGTGAAACAAGCCTTTCTAAAACTGATTTTTTGAGTGCTTTTTGACCAATCCCCTCCATATCCTTTATATAATTCATTTTTTAACTATTAGAAACTGAAATTTATTTTATTATATAATAATATTTCTAGCCTTTCCTAAGGTGCCCCTCACCCCTCTTATAAAAGGGCACTCCCCCTTCTCTCTAATTCAGACCTTCAAATCCATTTCGCTCGGCCAACCCCTGCCTAGATAACCTCTCAACTGTCCTACCTTCATCTTAGAGGCCCTCCTTTTTTCATAAATTCATATTAAGAAGCCCTTTTGATCAAATAAAAAAAAGAACCCAAAGAAGAGGTAATAATTTCACCACCCTCTTTCAAGTTCTTTTCTTCTTCTACTTATTATTTTTTTGTTACTTACATTCTAAAATAATAACTCAAGTATCTTCTATATAATTTGATTTTATTATAAATATGGTACATCCTTATTCATTATTATATATATCCTTCGAATGACATGTCACCATACATGCGTACGTACAGATTACTGTCTCCATGTCGTGGGGTAATTGTTATTCAATACATTATTATTTTCCTGGGTATAATAATGATGTTCAATTCATGTAAATAATAAATATAACATTATAATTATTCTTTATATATGATATAATATCCAATTATATATTATTTTAATATCAAAAGAATGTTATTGTCTCTCGTTCGTACGTACATATTACCGTCTCCATGAAATGCAATGTAATTCATTCCCCATCGTATCCATTCAAGAATAAATTACATTAAATGATTAAAAATAATATTTAGAGACATGATATAATTCTGTATATGAATAAGATACATCCCATCCATAAAAAATATGACTCACATAGTAGAGAATATATAGGAAAATGAATCTGTTAACACCCGAAACGACGATAATACTAAGATTACATTAACAAAGCAATGCCAAAAGATCATATATGATATCAAATTAATGTATATGGTTCTTTAATAAATAAATTAAAATTATATCACCATTATACAGGAGGATAACCTACCCTCGACCAAGGGAAATGTACAAAGTATTTTTTTTTCTTATAACACTTTTAATTCTTTGAGATTTCCATTGTTCACCACTTATTTATTGCATTTGGTGTGTGTACTGCCCAAGATTGTATTAATTGTGTAATATGCTTTAACATATTGATATTTACATCATCATTGTATGATCCTTCTTTCATGGTTGTATGTTTCGTATGTTATGAAATTGATAATGGAGTTTGAAATTTCAATTTCCGCTTATTCGGCTTTACGCATACTTCATTGATTATTTTACTCCGAGATTATGTGTGGAATCACTATTCATTTTCATATGCCATAATTTCAACTCCCCTTTCTGTGGATATAGTTTTTATACAAATAATACCAAGAATCAAGATACAAACTCAGTGATATCCCTCTTCATTCCATCCCACCAGATGTATTCATCCATGTCTATATACATCATCATACATTTAGGATGGATATTAATGAAGAACCGAGATACTCCTCTAGAAGATTCTTCATTATATTCAGTATGCATGAAACACATACATTGTTTGTGAACCTTATCATTCAATCCTATTCATGTCTAAACTCTAGAATATCTCAATCCTTCTATTGAAGCAGTACATCTTACTTCTAATCCACTTTGACATTCACTTGTATAGAGGGATGAAAATTTTATTTAATAAGACAAGATTTCCACCTCAATTTAATATTTCCATATCCAGTAATTTAATATATATATATATATTAGTTTCTTGGATATCATAATCATGGATAAGAGAGAACAATCCTTTTGACTCAAAGCATCAGCTACCTTGTTCACTATCATAGTGAGGTATTGTGTTGAGAATTCATAATCTATTATCAGCTCTAACCATCTTCTTAGTAAATTGTTCAACTCCTTTTATATGAATATATATTTCATAATTTTATGATCAGTATATATATATTTCATTTTTCTCCATAAGGATAATGCCTCTAAGTCTTTAATCCACAAATTACAGTTGCTAACTCCAAATCATTATATGGATAATTTTTCTCAGGTATCTTCAACTATCATGAAAAAAATGGTTTAAACTTGTTATTTTGTCTAAGATCGCATCCTAATACCTTATTTTACATATCAATATATATTGAAAACCGTTATAAATTTTAGGTTCTGGTATGAACAGTTGTATTGACCATTATCAATTATAGGGTCTTGTAAGAAGAGTTGCGTTGAAATTTTCCTCACATTATTTTGTTTAGAGGAACTTGGCACCCATTCGAGTTAACATGGATAGAGGATTATATAGTCATTATAAATTATCAAAAAAACATTGTTAATATTTAGAAAAATGAAAAAATATGGATTTTAGTTTTTTTTGTTCTAGGATATCATTCAGTATCTTCTTTGTAACACCCCAAGCTTCCACATTATATTTCCCTTTGAATAATGAATTTTCTTTCATTGTACACAACTTGGAGTTTTAACACACCACGACCAATCAAACTAACTATTATGTATAGTAATACCCAATTTTTGAAATTTTATAAATTATATTTTTCCAAATGGACCCCATTTTTGGATTCAAACTATCAAAATTTTATTAGGGTGAATTTTTGGTATTTTTTTGAAAACATTTAATTATTGAGGAATAGTGAAAAACATTACGTTATTATTTAAAACTGAAATTTTATTTATCTAATTAAATAGTTTATTTAAATTTATTTTAGGAAAAAATAGATACATTATACCTTTATATGGTCAATTGAATTCATTGGATTCATTTTATAATAATATTAAATATCTAAATTTTTATTGACCATTTTACCGACTTTTACCCACCTTCTAGGCGCATTTAAAATTTTTCATAAAACATAATTTTCCACTTTTGTGAGATGAATTTAAAAAATAAGATAGTAATTGTTGACATTAATAAGTAAAATGTTGTTCAATAAGATTATAAAATAATTTTTTTGAATGGTAATTTTTATATTTTATTTACCATGGTTAAAAGTAAATATGGTAATTAATGGGAAAAATAATATTATAATTACCCTAACACATGTCCTAATTTCATAGGATAAGTGTTTTTAGACAAAATTCAACCCTAGGCCTAAAATATGATATGTTTTTTCCACATGGAATAAATTAGGACCTTTATTACTATTTTATTTAAAGAAGAGTTAAAAATGATAAATTCAAATTTTCATAACAAAATCATTTTTAATATAGGGTTACACATAAGATAAATTCGTCTATAAATATTCAATAGAACGATAAAAATATTTCCAATGTAAGGGTTGTTTATTTATAAATTTTATACATTAAAATTAAATTTACAAATGACACAATCATGATGCAATAATTTCAATATTAATGAATGATTAAAATAATTGAGATTATAAATATCGAAAGAAATGTATATTGAGAATTTTGATGAATTAAACAAATTATATAGGATAATATTAAATTTTATTATTTATTAGATGAATTTTATTTCATTTAATCATGTTTTGAGGGCTTTATCGAAAACTAAATACATAAACTGTGTCAAAATTGATATAAATGAGTTTTTAAAACGAATACTATATTATTAATTGAAATAATATTCCTAAAAATATAAGGTTCATCCCAAAGACATAGATACAATTATTTATATTAATAATTAACCAGTTGGGATTATTTTGGATTTTTATTGTAGGATTATTAATCATTTATTATAATAATACAAGAATACATGGTAAAAGTTAAACTATTTAACTAATATTTTAATCCAAAAGATAAGGTTAATATAGTGACCTAAACCTCTCTAAAACATATTGGTTGATAGGTTTTCAACCCATACCCACATTATCATCAAAATAAATTATTTTTTAGCCATTATAAACCGAATATGATTGTATAATAAATTAATATTTCAAGCATTTCCTAATGTGACCCTCACATCTCTTATAAAATGGTACTAACCCTTCTCTCAAAATCACACCTCCAATTCCATTTGGATCAAAAAACCCCAGCTCAAATATCCTTCCAACTAGCCTCTTATCTACCTAGAGGCCATACATTGATCATAATTCCAAACTAAGGAGCCGTTTTGGTCGCCTCAAAAGAAAACACTTGAAGAAGAGGTAATAATTCCAAAACCTCTATCAAAGTTCTTTTCTTCTTCCGCTTCCTTTTTCATTTTTGTTTCCATAACAAAATAATAGCTACAATAAATTACACATAATGTGATATTATTATAAATATGGTACAACCATATTCATTATTCTATCCATCATATGAATGACAAGTCACCCTACGTGTGTATGTACGGCTTACCGTCTCCACATCGTGGTGTAGTTTGTTACTCAAACACATCATTATTTGGATGGGTATAAAAATGACTACAAATGATTTAAATAATAAATATAACATTTTAATTATTCTTTATATATGATATACAATCCAATAAGATACAATTTCACCATCAATGTAATGATATTTTCAAACGTGCGTACGTACGGATTACCCTCTCCACAAATGCGATGAGATTCATTCCCCATCGAAATAATTCAAGTATAATTTTTATTTTTTTGAATAAAAATAATTTTCAAGAACTTAATATCATTATTGATATGAATCAAATACATCCTAACCAAAAAAATGGCTTACGTAACCTATAATATAATAAAAAACGAATCAGTTAACACTTGAAACTATGATACTATCGAAATGTTATTAACAAAAAATATTATAAGATCATATATGATATCATATTTATGTATGAAGTTATTTTATAATTGCATAACAATTATTTAACTATTATACATATGTTTTATGTACCCACAACCAAGGAAATGTAAAATTTAAGGGTTATTTATAATCTCTCTTGCTTATCTGAGGTTGTTTATATTTGAGTATCTACTGGGACTTCTATATCAACCACATCGGTGATTCTTAAAAATGTAATTCAGAACATTTTTACTATTTCCTAGAATATGGTTTAAATTCATTTATACCCTTGTTTGACTTTCTATCGAATGTTTATAAAGTAATCTTTCTGTCATTTTCCAAACAAGGTCCTTTACGAACTTTTCAACAAAATTAAAAAAAATAGAATATTTTTTTAACAGATACGATGAGTGCATCTACTTTCAACCATTATAACACCATATAATATTCCCTCACATGATTATTAGAATATATCAAAAATAAATGATTTGTTTTATAATTATGTTACTTTTAAATGGTTTCAAAATTGAAAGAGTATTTTTTTTCAAATAGTTTTCATTTCATCTATGTTTATATCCTTTGATTGATTTTAAACTTGTTTGAAGTTGATTTATTATGTTACAAAACTACCATATTGTATTGATGGTTTTGTTATATGTTTGATTGTGGATGTATTATTTTGATTCCATTCATGGTTTATGGGTAATGTGTTGTCATTTTTCATGCTAGTTTTAATAACAATGTTTATTTTATGTCTAAATAATTTCATATAAGGAATGCCTTGGACTTAGTAAGTGATGGGTAAAGCCCGCTATAGCTCCTCGATGCATCAGTTGGTCTCATGAGACAATCTAGTGTCCTGGAACATGGCCTTGACAAAATAATACTTTTAGGCTTGGCACGATCCCTTGAATATTTGGTTATGATGTTTGGCATTATATATTCCACCATTACGAAATTGGATGTTTATATTACATGTCATTATTCGACTAGTATAATATCCTTGTGAATATGTAAATTGAATTATTTGATTTACCATTTCCATATTATGGTAAATATTAAATTTAAAAATCTTTTGTTTTAGACTAATACATTGCCTTAAATTTTTAGGCTTATTTATGATTGTTTCTGCTATATTTTTATCCTTAATGAGTGTCTGAGCTCACCACATTCTATGTTTTATTTTACCCATGATACGAAGAATAATTTTATGGTTGACCTATAGAGTTATGATAAGGTTTATAATTGTGTTCAAAATAGAAAAAATGTTTTTGTTGTTTTTATTTCATGATGTAATGTAAAAATTATCTATGTATCCATTAATTCCAAGGAAACTAAACTTCTCGGTATTTTGAGACATGATATCTTGTGATCGTTCCAGTGTTATTTAATAATTCACCAACATTGGGTAAATGTGGTTGGGGCGTTAAATATGGCATCAGAGGATGATTATTACAAACCTTGGAAGGTAGATTTAGAAAAACTCTGATTAGAGAACATTACCAAAGTCAGACTTTAGGATTAGTATAACAGAAAATCCTCGAATTTTGGTAATGTAGAGATTTTATTTATTTTCGAAGAAAAACATACCTATTTGGATATGAGCTAGTTGAGGAGGATCTAGAACAGATGTACATAAATGTAATGAAACTGACAAGGAGTTTCAGGCTTGACCCTGGGTATCCTAGTACATGACAATGGGCCTTGTTTCACTATTGGTTACGACACTCCTAGGAGATATGTTTAGGATAATTTACATTTTAATTACAAACAATTATGAAGGATTTATTAGTATATACCTCCTCGATGAAAACATTTTTTATGATTATAGATTATATCCATAATCTATTAAATTTATGTTAAGTGTTTTATAAGTTTGGAATTATGTATTATGATTCATAAAATAATTTAGTGTATTCTATTGTTTATAAATGGAAACTAGTGGAAGTAATATAAATTTTATCAATGGAATTAATCCATGTATGGATTACCCTCCTACTCAAGATAATTATAGTGGAGTGGGTGATGCTACAAGTGCAGATCAGCTTATCCCCATATTGGGGAAACTCACTCAGGTTATGAATTATAATTGTACCCATATAGAGCACCTTGATCCACAACACGGAGGATCAATGTTAGACCGCTTGATGAGGAAATAACCTCCCACATTTAATTGGACTAAAAATCCATTTGTATACGAGAAATTGATAAGTACCATTGAGAAAATATCTCACGCTCTCGAGAGTAGGGAACGGGAAAAGGTTGTCATGGAAGTTTATCACCTCGCAGGAGATGCAGATAAATGGTGGTTATTAATTCAAATCACAAAAGAGGATGAATAACTATCAAATATGGAAAAGACGGTGTTTAAAGAGCTTTTCAAAGAAAAATTATTTCCACCTGACAAACAAGTGGATATGGAAAGACAAATTGTATGTGTGAGGAAAAAGGAGGATGATAATTTCCCAATGTATAAGGATAACATTACAGGATTTGAAAGACATGCATAATATTATATATGTAACCCAAAGACTCAGATTGATCAATTCTATGATGATTTAAAACCATTTCTCCATCGATCATTAGTCTCAAAATCTTTCTCATCGTATGAAGATATAGTCTCATGTGCTATCAAGTCTGAAAAAGAATTATCTAAGTCTTATGAGATTAACGAAATGCAAGGGAAGAAGAGATCAACTGAACACCCTTCAAATATAAATAAGGGGATAGAGGGAAAATTTTAATATCCATCCTGTAGTAAATATTGGAAGAAACACCCCAGTACTTGCCTATAGGGAAAGGGAGTTTGTTAGATGTGTGGTGAAAAAGGGAACCAATCTCGTAATTGCAATGTAAATAAAGAGGTTGTCAATGTTGAATGAAACAATTGTAGAGAAAAGAGCCATTATGAAAACGAATGTCCTATGCTCCAAGGAAAAATACATTAGAAAAGGCCAAGGGAGAAATTACAAGATTATGAAATCACTACTGTTGAGGTTGAGGCTCCAAAAGATGTGGTGGTAGGTAATTTAATGGTTTCTTCATGTTTAGCCAATGATTTATTTGATTCCGGATCATCACATTGTTTTATATCTTCAGAGTTTCTATGAAAATTAGATATTTCAAATTTAATTTAAAAAGGGATTTGTTAGTCAAAACTATTAAGGTAAGTTTCATTGCAACAAATTATTTTCAATCAGTCCATATTAGTGTCTATAAATGTTCTTTATCAGCTGATCTCATCATTATAACCATGATTTAATTTGATATAATCCTCAAAACGGATTGGCCTTTGGGCCATGATTTGAATTTTTATTATTAGAAGAAGGAGGTTAATGTTTTTAATGATGATAAGTAGTACCTTATATTTAAAGTAGAAACGTCACGACATGATTCTTATCTAGATCCACACCCAGTAGCCCAACTAAATTCAGTTTTTCGGGAGGGAGAGAATGAAATAACAATTGTTGAGGCAAATAATGTACAAATTGAGGATGTACCAATTGTGAAATAATATGTGGATGTGGTTCTAGAGGATTTACCTTGACATGTTATTGAACTAGAAATTGAGTTTTCTATTGATTTAATTCTCGGTTTAATGCCCATATTGAAGACCAATTATAGAAAGGCCATAGTGGAATTAGTGGAACAAAAGAACCCACTAGAGGAACTGAGTAATAAAATATTTATTGAACCTAGTATTTCTCCATGGGGAGACCATATTTTTTTTGTTACGAATAATGATGGATCTATGTGGTTGTTCATTGAATATAGGGAGATCAATTATTTAACAATAAAGAACCATTATCCCCTACCTCACATTGATGATTTATTCGTCCAACATCATGCACCTGAATATTTTTCGAAGATTGACCTTCGATCTGAATATCATTAGTTTTTTGTGATGAAAGAAGACATTCTAATGATAGAATTTTGAACCTTGTACGAGAATTAGGAGTATATAGTAATTCATTTTAGATTGACTAATGCACCATCTGTATTAATGCATCAAATGAATACAGTTTTCAAGGAATATCATGATGACTTTGTAGCGGTATTTATTTATGATATCTTAGTAGAATAAAAAAATTATGATGATCATGAAAATCACTTGAAGATTATTCTAAAGAATCTTAGAAGAAATTAATTATATGGTATGTTTAGCAAGTGTGAATTCCGGAATTAGGAGATTAATTTTATTTTCTTTATTGTCTATAGGGATAGAATCTACGTTCATCCTTCTAATACAAGAGTAATACAAGAATTACCAGCACCACCGAGTATAAATGCGGTACAGAGGTTTATTAGTTTAGCGGGTTATTAATGACATTTTGTCCATAATTTTCTCTCAATTGGAAAACACATTCACTAAACTCACATGTAAAGGGGTTGATTTTTTTTGTGGAAAATAGTGTGAGGAATGTTTTAAAGAACTGAAGAGAAGATTAGTCAATGTTCTTATCTTGAATCTGACATCGAGGAATGATGGGATTGTTATTTATTGAGATGTATCATAGGAAGGACTTGGTTGTGTCTTTATATAGAATGATAGTGTTATTTCATATCCAATGCGAAAGATAAATATTCATGAGAAAAAAAATATCACTCATAATCTTGAGTTTGAAACTATAATATTTTATTTGATGATTTGAAAACACTATCTCTATGGTAAGAAATGTGATATATATACTGATAACAAGTGTTTGATGTATATTTTCATACAAAAAGAACTCAACATGCGACAATGACGATGGATTCAACTACTCAAGGATTTTTATTTCACTATACACTACCACATGGGGAAGGAAAATAAGGTGGAAAATTCATTGAGAAGATATGATCATGGAGTTTTTAAAAACATGATACTTGAAAGGTATCATATGTTAATGGATATAGTAAATATGGATGTAGGAATAATCATGTAAGGAGAAACATTAATACTTTTTCAAAAGGTTTCCAAACCATCATTACTAGAAAAGATAAAAAGATCTCAGACTGATGATGAGGAGTTTCAAATGAAACTTAATGCTCTAAATGATGAGAGACCGATTGACTACGTATATGACAATGGAATTTTGATATTTGGGAAGAGATTTTTTGTTCCTGATATACCTGATCTAAAAAGATAATTGTTGGATGATTCTTATAGATCGAATTTCACTATACACCATAGTAGCACTAAGATGTATAGAGATTTGAAGGAAAAATTTTCGTGGGACAACATGAAGAGAGAGATTGTTGATTACGTGTCAAGATATATAGTTTTTCAATAGGTGAAGGCTGGAAGAAAACATCCTAGATGTGTCATGAAACCTCTTCCCTTACATATGTGGAAATGGGAAGATATTACGATGGAATTTGTCATGGGACTACCAACGACTCCTAGAAGGAATGAGGAAAGATGGGTCATCATTGATCATCATACCATGTCAGCACATTGTCTTCCTATAAGAGATGATATAAAACATGACTGTCTAACAAGACTATATATTAGAGAAGTTGTAACACTTCATGTATTACACATATCAATTGTTTCGGATCGTGATTTTTGTTTTACATCCTGATTTTCGAAAAGTCTTCAGAATGCCTTAGATACTGAAAGTCATTTGAGCATGCCCTACCGCCTTCAAACTGATGGAAAATTAGAACAGACTATTCTAACCTAAATATACATGTTGAGATCTTGATCACTTTACATTCAAGGCATGTGGTATCAATATTTACCTTTTGAAGAATGTTCTTATAATAATAGCTTATATTGAAGTATTTAGATGGCCTATATGAAGCGTTATATGGAAAGAGATGTCACACACCAAATTTTTTGGATGATGTTGGTGAGAGGAAAATTTTAGGCCCAAAACATGGTAAGAAACCAATTGAAAAGGTGGGGGTTAACCAATCCCACATCGAAGCAGCTCAATGTAGGAAAAAGAGATATTCTAGTAACTAAAGGAAAGATTATGAATTTCAAGTAGTAGATCATGTATTCTTAAAGGTATATTCATGTTATGGTGTTATACATTTTGTTAAGAAGGGTAAATTATGTCCTTGCTACATCAGACTGTTCGAAATTCTTGATCAAAATGGAGTTGTATCTTACTATTTGAAAATGTCTCCATTTCTCTCCATAATTCATGATGTGTTCCACATATCACTATTGAAAAAATACATGACTCACCCAATGCATGCACTCACCTATGAAGAAATAGAACTGGAACCCGACCTGTCTTTTTAGAAATAGCCGATCAGAATTATTGTTACTAGAGAAGTAGTGTTGAGAAACTGAACTACTCGTCTGGTTAAAGTTCTATGGAGAAACCATAACATGGTAGAGGCAACATGGGATCCTCAGGAACATATGATGAAGAACCACCTGAATATTTTTGAACAGTAATATACTAGAAATTTTGAGGATTGAAATATTTCAAGGCGGTAAGAATGAAACACCCAAAGCTTCTTTAGTATGTTTCTCTTGGAATAATGAAATAGCTTGTGGTGTACACATCTTAGAGTTTTAACACACCACGACCAATCAAACTAGCCTTATGAATAGTAATACCAACTTTTGAAATTTATTTTCCAAAATGGACTTCATTTTTGGATTCGGAATATCAAAATTATATAAGGGAGAATTTTTGGTATTTTTTGATAACCTTAAATTTATTATGAATAGTGAAAAACAACAAGTTATTATATAAAATTGACATTTTATTTAAATAATTAATTGTTTTATTTTAATTTATTTCAGGTGAAAATAGATACATAATACCAACATATGTTCAATGTAATTCATTTGGGTCATTTTATAATAATATTAGATATATAAAAGTTTTTTGAACTTTTTAACATCTTTTTCACAACTTCTATGCAAAGTTGAAAATTTGTATAAAACATAATTTTACTGCTTCTTTGAGTTGATTTTCGAAATCTAAGAGAAGCATTTGACATCAATAAGTAAAATTTGTGTCAATAAGATGAAAATAATTTTTGGTGAATAGTAACTTTTGATTTTTATTTACCACGGTTAAAAGTAAATAGGGTAATAAAATGTAAAAATGATATTATAATTTCCCTAAAACATGTCATAATTCTGTTGGATAATTGTTATTTGACCAAAATCAGCCCTAGGAATAAAATTTGTTCTTTTGGGTCCACTTGGATTAGATTAGGACATTTTTTATTATTTTATTTAAATAAGAGTTAAAAATGTTAAATTCTAATTCTCATAACTAAAATATTTTTAATATAGGGTTACACATAAGATAAATTCAACTATAAATATTAATTAAAAATATGAAAATATTTCCTACAGAATGGTTGTTTATTTTAAATTTTTCAACATTAAATAATTGAATATATTTATGAAACAATGATGAAGCAGTAATTACCTTATTAATGAATGATTAAAATAATTGAAATTATAAATATACAAAATAATGTAAATTGAGAATTTTGATAAATTAAACAAATTTTGTTGGTTAATATGACATGTTAGGGTTGATTAAATGAAATTTATTCAAATTAATCAAGTTGTTCCAACTTTAACAAAAATAATATACTAAATAGTGTCAAAATTGACATAAATGAGTTTTTAAAACAAATAATATATTATTAATTTATATTATATTCCTTAAAATATATGATTCATTCAGAGGAAATAGATATGTATATATATATCAATAATCAACCACTTGGGGTTCCCTTGGGTTTTTATATTGTGATTATTGACCATTTGTTATAATAATACAAGAATTCATGGTAAATGATATATTATTTAACTAAGAGTTAAATCAAAAAAGACATGTTCTATATAGTGACCTCATCCTGTATAAAACCTATTGGTTGAGAGGTTTTCAACCCATATACACCTTATCATCCAAATTAATCATTTTGGAGCCATTATAAACCGAATATGATTGTATAATAAAATAATATTTCAGGTTTTTGCTAAAGTGACCCTCACCTCTCTTATGAAAGGTTACTTACCCTTCTCTCAAAATCTCACCCCCAAAGCCATTTGGCTCCGACTGATCCTACTAAAATATCCTCCCAACTACCCTGCCTTATAACTAGATTCCTTACATTGATTTGAAATCCAACCTAGGTATCCCATTTGATCAACTCAAAAGGAAACACTCGAAGAAGAGGTAATAATTTCACCACCTCTTTCAAAGTTATTTTCTTCTTCCTCTTCATGTTTCATTGTGATAATAACTCCAGTACCTTATACATACTGTAAGGTTATTATTAATATGGTACAACAATATTCATTATTCTATCCTTCCTGTGAATGTAAAGTTACCATATGTTCCTACGTACGGCTAACCACCTCCACGTCTAGGTGTAGTTTGTTACTCAAACACTTTATTATTTGGATGAGTATAATAATTAGTGTAACTGATGTAAATAATAAATAAATTATGTTAATGAATCAGTATATATGATATACGATCTAATTAAAAATTATTTCATAATCAATATAATGATTTTGTCACTCGTGCGTACGCACAGATTACTGTCTCCACGAACGTGAAGAAATTCATTCCATATCATAAACATTCAAGAATAATTCTCATTTTTTGTTTAAAATAATGTTTAGGAACATAATGAAATTATGGATATGAATAAAATACATCATATCGATTAGAAATTGGATTTTGTAACCAAGAATATAAAAGAAAACGAATCATTTAACACCCGAAAAAATGATACTACAAAAAAATTATTATCAATGGAATATTAGAATATAATATATGATATCATATTCATGTATGTAGTTTTGAATAATTTAATAACAATTATTTAACTATTATACAGTAGTTTAATGTACCCTTGACCAAGTAAAATTACAATGTAAGGGTTAATTCTATAATCTCTTCCTTATTCAAGGTTGTTTATATGTGAGTTTCTACTGGGACCTCTTTACCAACCGCACCATTGTTTCTTAAAAATGTATTTCAAAACATTTTACTCTTTCCTAGACTATAGTTTAGTGTCATTTATAATTTTTTTTACTTATTATATAATATTTATAAAGGAATCATTCCTTTTTTTTCCAAACAATGTCTTTTATGACCTTTTTGGAAAAATTAAGGAAAGAATATTTTTTTAACTTATACAGTGAGTGCGGCTATTTTCAGCCATTAAAACACCTTCAATGCTTCCCACTAAATCTTATAATAATATTTCCAAATAAATGTTTTCTTTTATAAATATTGTAATTTTAAATGCATTCAAAATAGAAAGAGTTATTTTTTTCAAATAGTTTTCATTTAATCTATGTCAACATCCTTTGATGGATTTTAAACTTTTTTTATGTTGATTTATTATGATACAAATATTCCCTTTTGTATTGAGGGTTTTGTTATATGTTTGATTGTGGATGTTTCATTTTGATACCATTCATGTTTTATGGGTAAATTATTTACATTTCGTATGATAGTTTTAATATGAATGTTTGTGTTATGTTTAAACCTTTTCATATTTGAAATGCATTGGACTTAGTATGTGATGGGAGGAGCCCACTATAGATCCTAGATGCATAAGAAGGTCACATGAGACAAACTAGTGTCTTGGCACAAGGCCTAGACAGAATCTTGTTTATAGTCTTGGCACAAGGCCTTGACATTGTGGTTATAATGTCTGGAATTATGCATTCCATCATTATGAAATTGGATATTGATATTAATGTGATTATTCGACTAGTAGACTATCCATGTGAATAAGTAAATTGAATTTTTTGATTTATCTTGGCCATATTATTCTGATGTTTAATTTCAAAAGGCATGTGTTTTATTCTTATACATTTCCTTCAATGTTAATACTTATTTATGAAATTTTACTCTATATTGTTATCTTTTATGAGCATCTGAGATATACCCTTTCTATGATTTATTTTTCTCATAATGGGAAGAGGTATTTTATGGTTGACCTGTTGGGATAGGATATGGTATATAAGTGTGTTCAAAGTGAATAAAATGATGTTGTTGTTTTTATTTCATAATGTAATGTAAAACTTATATATATATCTAGTACTTACATGGAAAATAAACTAATCCGTAATTAGAGACATGATCTCTTGTGATCAAGCCAATGTAATGTAATAATGCACCGACTCTGGTTAATTGGGGTTAGGGCTTTACATTCTTCCTTAGATGGATCCACTGTTATACCTTCACTAGAGATTATGTGACCCAAAAACGAAACCTTTTTTACCCATGATTCACACTTTGTAAATATTTCATAAAACATATACATCATTAGGGACATTATTAAAATTCTCAAGTGGTCTTCATTGTCTTACAATCTATTTTAATTGATAAGGATTTCATCTATAAATAATACCACAAACAAATTGAGTTAATCTCTAAAGACTATATTCATCTAGTCTATGATGATATTAGGGGAATTAGTAAGACCAAAAGGAATCAGTATATATTCATAGTGTATATACCTTTTATAGAATGTTGTATTGGGTATATCATCTTTATTTACCCTAGATTGATTATATCTATAATGAATTTCAATTTTGGAAAAGGTTTATGCTATGTGTATTTAATCTAGAAAGTCATCAATATGAGGAAGTTGATACATTTTGTTGGTCATGATGTTTTTCAACTCTTGATAATTAATGAAGAGTCACATTGATCCAAAATTCATTCTTACAAATAGGAATGGTGCATCCAAAGGTGACACACTTGGCCAAATGAATCCCCTATTACAGTTTTCGTGGATTTTCTTCATAAATTCATGCAAATCAATTGTGGAAATTCTCTAGGGGGTCTCTGAAATTAGTGTGTAATTAGGTTTGATTTATATTGAGAACTCAAATTAAAATTTTGGTGGAAGGATATGTCAATTTTTGGTAACACATCCAAAAATTCACAATAAATAGGAATATCATTGAATTCATGTTTATCCCAATCAATTTGAGAAAAAAACACATTCTGAATTGGAATTAAGACCCATTAACTGGATTTAATAACCAATGTAAGTTCATACATATCGTCACATTGATAGACGATCATAGGTCAGTTTAAAATATCCAATTTGAAATCCTTTCTTTGGAAATTGATGTGGGATTTATGCAGAGAATGTCATCACATGCCTAAGATGATATCAAATTAAACCATGGGAAGAATTAAAATATTTATGGGAAGTATATTCCCATTAAAGTAAACCAGATAAAAATCATATAATTGATATGATATCGGCATACCATTATGTATTTTAATATTAATTCCATATATAATTGTTTGGGTGGAATATTGAAACCCTAATAAAATACATTAGATTTTAAATCGTGGGTAGATCTAGTATCAAATTATCCATTAGTTGTTATATAGTTGAGGGTATCTGTGCCGCTCGCCATTTAGTTATCTCACCCCACATCATATACATTGATCACAATATATTTCCCCTTTTACTTTATTTTCATAGGATGATGGCTCGAGTCATAATCAGTAACAATTGGGTTTAGGAACTAGTTTGCGTAATTCCCATAATCCTTACACTTGATGAACTGATTTGTGAGAGGATCATTATGAATATCAATTTCTCTATTTTCATCATTGGACACCTTCTTCTCATCAGTGCAATAATTAGTTTCCCAATGGGCTTTCCATGCACACATAAAACTCTTATTAGACCCCATAATAAAATTACCTCTATGCTTATTTCCACACATAAATCAAAAAGGAAGGATCATATTCATATTTCCACGGTTTATACATTTTTCATTTAGTACCCATATTCCTTTTCTTGTTAAATCCATGAAATTAAAATGTAAATCCAATATATATTAAATATTTGATTGTGAAACACAAAATCTCTTCATAAAAAATAAACTATCTTATGTAAAATTCATTTCTGAGACTTGGATTTAAGAAACTAAAGAACCTACCAACTTTACATTCAGTTTGGACGATAATACTAGAACCATACCTCAAAAGTATTTTGAAATTATCCTCATAGGTACCAGTATATTCACCATCCTTTTTATTCAACTCAAGGAAATCCTTATCCATCTATGTATGAATAAAATGTTGAAAGTTATTATTGAATAATAATTTCATGTAGACACCAAAATCTATGGATTCACTTTCATCTTCTTCCCCATATTTTGGATTTGAGTCTACCATTGGCCTACATTACCTTTTAAGCCATAAATAGCCATATTGAATTTATCATGATCTAAACAATGGAGAATGGAGAAAATATTTTTTGGGATACATGTCATGTGTTCAATAACAAGTGGACCAGATTTCTCCCTGATAGAAGGTGGATGTTTCCTCATGAAGGACTCAATAGAATGTTATTTTATACTTTTCTAATTTGGAATCTCAGTATGATTCATAGCTTGAGAATGTTGGGTGAGCATAATAATGATATTTTTCATTATAGCTCCTATAGAAGTTGGATTCTTAAAAGGAAAATTGTTTGATTTTATATTTAAATCACTATTATCAAAATTCCTTTAGTTTATAACCATTGACAATAACAAAAAAACATAGAGTAATGAATAATTTTCATAGGTAAGAACCACATAATCATGAAAAAATCACTTACAGAATATCTAAATTATGAAACATTACTTAATCTACAACACCTTTGGATTATCCATGGTTTTTCATATAAAACCGATTTTTGAATACATAATGATGGTTCATAAAGAGTTTGTGAATTCCCAAATAACTTCCATTAGTAGTGTCAAACCATGTGTTTATTATGGCATGTTATCATATACCTAGATATGCTCACTTCACGATTGATGCACCGTGTCAGATTTGTTACTTAAAGGTACATCTATTCAAGAACCAAATGCTCTTGTAGAATCCAAATATATAATATTTTTAGGAAACCAATCTCCCTTTCCATTACAAATATTCCAAGACACTTTACTACACTTTTATTTAACCTTTAACTTATACTCAGAAATTTCCTTAGAAATATCACTATGTTTTTCTCAACATAGTTACCAAATGTTAAGTATAGTTTTAATCTCATACCTTCTATAAAACCCTAATTTTTCATAAATTAACATTATATCACTTTTTTGGAATATATAATACATTAAATAGATAGATATCCAATGAACATATTGGTCTAGTGCCTTTGGAAACATTGAATCATAAAAAACTAGTACATAAGTGGTACATATTATCTCCCACTATTTTATCTATGTCTAGTACCACACTTACACATATTATTCATAAAATATATCATGGTAACATGGGGAAGGAAACATAAAAAGAGGATATATCAGATGCTCGGTAAAGTTAAAGAATAGAGATATGTATGTATAAACATTATCATAAGGGTATGATAATTTAATCATAACAATAGAAAAACATACCAGGCCTATCAAATATCAAAAACACAAATGATGGAAACCACATTAGTAGTTCATAAGGCCGGAATCACATGGTAATAATGAGAATGATCCCTGAAAGAATAACATGGGAGTACGACATGCAGTTTTGGAATAAACATAAAAATTAAATATAATTCCTTATAAGTGAAGATACTTTTCTATATATTATTATGAAATTCACGGGGAGTAAACCTACTAGGCGGGACACACCACCAAACCCAATCATATTACTTTATGTTTACTGGATTAGGTTGCCCCATACTCCCATTGTGAATGTGGATTCACCATATTCTCATTGTTGATTGGGTTTCCCTCTCATCCCATAGTGGAATGGGTTTCCCCATCTCTATGTAGATGATCAAGTTTCCCCATATTCCCAAAGAAGGTTAGGTTTACCCATCATCCAATGAAGGATAAGGTTTCCCCATCTCCCTTAAGTGGATTGAGTTTCCCCATATTTTACACTATATCACGCCCGTCTACTTGAATCCCTTCATTATATCTTAATATATAAAAATTTACTCAATTCATTAAAGGGACATATAGGTCCCACACATCACATAATAACATCATACATACACGTTACATACTATAATAAAAGCTTCATCATATCATGACCCATAAAAAGATATGAGTTTCAAAAACATCATATCATAACCCATGAAAATTA
This sequence comes from Viscum album, assembly GCA_963277665.1. Classification (NCBI taxonomy): domain Eukaryota; kingdom Viridiplantae; phylum Streptophyta; class Magnoliopsida; order Santalales; family Viscaceae; genus Viscum; species Viscum album. The sequence continues at coordinate 1,669,810,792 of OY728137.1, forward strand.
AATGAGAATCAAAAAATATAATCATATATTCCCTATAAAAAAATATACAGGCTTCATAATTACATTATCCAATCATAACTTGTGAAAGTAAATGGCTATGAAAATCATATGACCCATGTAAGGGGAACAACATTCTATAAATATCATTTCATCTAAATATAAACCATTCAAGAAATAATATGAATGGTATTCTTGGATTATATCCCCAGCGAGCCTTAATTATGTCTACATAGATGCATATTGATTTTAAAAGATCATATGGATCATTTCTTAAGTTTTATATAGTTTCATGGAAAATAATTTTCATAAATCCATTTCAAAAATAATTTTCTTATATATATATACAATTTAATTTAAATCATTTCTTTAGGAAAATATTTTTTCCTCTTTGAAAAATTTTCATAAAAACATAAATCATTTTGAAAATATTTTTTTTGGAAAATAAACTAAAAAACATATAATAAAAGATAGAAAACTATTTTAAATAAAAATATATAAAGGAATATTGTGAATTTTTTAAAAAAAATTCTAGAAATTAATTGAAATGTTATAAAAGAATATTTGAAATTAATGAAATAATTTTCTTTAAAAAATACCATTGAAAACATATAAAGGGAGCTTTAATTGTTTTTAAATACATTTTTATGCATAAATTTTTTTTGAAAAAAATTTTATTTGAAAATACCCTAAAAACAATGCCTTCCCATAATATTTGGGAGATATTTTGATAACTACAAAAAAAATTTCAAAACATTCAGAGGACACTTTAATGGATGAAATATCCGAATGTGGATACATTTGGTGACACCGAACATTCCTTTTTCGTTGTAAAATTTTAGACATGTGCCCTTATAGAAAAATGGAAAGAAGATTAATTTTTTAATTTTTTGTAAAAATAAAAAGAATTGTTAAAAAATTTCTTTTATCATTATCTGATAATAGTAAACCATTATTAATTTTTTTAGAAATCATGGCTCTCAATGAACCAATATTTCTGACCAAAAGGGGAAATAAATTTGGATTGTAATAAAACAATTTCTTAGTTACCTTATGTAAAATATTTTAAAAATGGTACCATTACATAGAATGAACATTGATAAAAATGTATAATATAATTCATCATGTTTATTGAGATATGGATCATAATTTTTCATCAATGGAATTATAATCATATAAAATCTCAATAAACAATGAAAAGGTAGAAAAAAACCATTACCACTTTAATAACATGGAATCATAATACCATGAAATAAATATAAATAAATTAATCTATATATATATATAATACAGAGATTTATAATAGTTCAAACAATGTATATACCACTCATATAATAATATAGTAGAATAACTTGGCATGTGTCTCAATGAATGAAAATTGAGGCGGAATTACTTTTCTGATTTGGAAACTGTTGAAACAGAAACCCCCTGAAATAAAGATACTAAAATTGATATATAAATACCAATAAATGAAACTATAAGAATAATATACAACATAAATGGGTAATATATACTCCACACAAATAATTGAGTAGTTAATATAAATGAATCTCCCAAAAATAAAATATGTGTTGAAATTCAGTTTCATTAACTCTTCACTTCCATCGTACATGTTCAAAAATAATTTATAATATATATAATTTTATTATAAATTTACTAAAGAACCATATTATTGTATATAATACCATATATTATTTTTCTATGACTCTATATTACCCATTTATTGACAACTATGTGTTAATGGTACATCTCAGGTAATATATTCTTTGATTTTCATATATGATATGACTTGTTATTATTGATAAGTTTACTTAGATAATGATTTAATTATTTTAATAATGTAAATAATTATAAAAATATAATTTATTTATTTATTTATATAATCTACATAATATAGAAATATGAATTACAATACACACTGCATGGAGATGGTAGGTCGTATGTATGCATGAACGTTACATTAGTATTATTGTCATGTTAAAGGAATGAATGTAAATGGAATATAAGTATATATATAATATAATTAAATTATAATTGTTACTTCATATAATACATATAATTTCTCGAAATAATCCCTATGTATAGTGTGAATGAATCAAATCATTTTGAGGAGTCGGTGGTCCACACTTCCCTAAACGAAATTATCATATTTACACAAAAAGGAAAGCATGAAGGTATGTGTTATATAATAATTAATGAAGAATAAATATATCATATATGTAACATAAATACTATAAATTATATAAAAAAAGTATTGTACATTTTAAGGTCCAACCACAATATGCGGTAAAGTAAAAAATGAATGACATCATTTCATGAGGTGATATTTCGTAGTTAATAAGAACAGTACATTTGTTGCCCATTAGATGGATGTGTGTGTTAGAGTAGGTAGATAACATATAATAATAACGTATTAAAAATATTTTGTAATATAATGTTATTATATAATTATGGAATAATAAGATTATTGGGGGTGGAAAATGATAATAATATAAAGGATCTAGAGGAAAGAAGTTACCTCTTCTTTGGGTAACTCCTTCTGGTTTGCACCAAAGGACTTCCATGGATGGATTTTTTCCCAAAGATAGGATTATTGTATTAATTGAGGGATTTTGGAAGATTATTTGAGTAAATATTTGGAGATATAAATGTTTTTGGACCTTATAATAAGTGGGAGGGGTGAGTATCTTTTTATAGTGCAGGAGGTGGGGAATTATAGTAAATATTTTGAAAAGGGAATTCCACGCACATTTTCCCCTCTAAAGTTGAAAACGTAAACAATAAAATTCTATAAAATGGAGTATAGGGTATAAATATGAACATAATATATATTTTTGATAATTTTATAGTTAATTTGGGATATTATGTGTATGTTTTAGTCCATTATTAAGCAAATTTTTATATTAATCACTATAATTAATTTTATTCACATTCAAAAATAAATTTGGAAAAAAACTAAGTTGAATAAATTAGAAATTATATATAATTATGAATCCAAATATAGAATATGTTTTCCAAATTCTATGTACAAAAGTAACATAAATTGAAGGAAAATTATTCCTATAGACATGTCGTGATAGCGGGTTTTTCACAAAAATTATTAAATGTTTGGGAGGATTTTATATAAAATTTCATCATGAAATTGGTTATAGTGAAAAAAATTAGATCAGTTAATGTAAAATTTAAATAATTTTACTTCAATTCCAAATGAAAATTTAATTTAACTATATAAATAATTTTTATGAAAAAGTATTTTTTATTAATATTACATATTTTCCAATATTTATCCAAAAATGATTTTTTTAGATAAATATAAAAAAAAATCTTAATATTTTTTTCACAAGATGAATTCATAAATGATGTTTATTTTTAAATTTAATTCTAAAAAATTTCTAAAATAAACTTTATTAGTTTTCACCTACGGATGTAAAATGTAGTTTATTTTTTGAAAATAATATCTTCCATCATATAAACACATTACCAAAATTACATGTTTTATTATCATTATGTTTTATTTATATTAAGTAATTTTAAACAATATTTAAAATATAGTTATTTCTATTCATATTACTGTGTTTAAAATCTAGGTTATAATTATATCATTTAAAAAATCTAATAACAAAATGATGTTTCATAGAAACTCGGTGTCCCATGTAATGCAAGGCAAGTCGTTGTTGTGTATAGCACAATACTATCCTGATGTAGCATATAATGAATATTTTACTTATTGAATCATTAGATAAAATACATCAAATAAAATTAATTTAATTGAGAAAAGAAGGATCACAAAAACTTTGGGAGTTATAGTATAACCATTAAAGGTCAAGAACTAGTATGAGAATCAACCCATGGGTGTGTTGTTAAAATTTGATAAATGATTCAGTTATACATATAAAATTTAATAATCATATGAGGTGTGAATCATGAACCTTGTATTTAGGATTTATGAATTAACATATTGAAATGTGAATTGAACTAAATTTAAGACGGATTGGTGATCCAACATAACTAGGAATTGTCCCTTCTTATTCACACTAGAGTTACACATTATAAGGAAATGTCCAATTGAATTAAAAATGATGTAAATGGCATGGATAAATTGTGTTACATTATGGTTCAGTGTTTCATGTTGAGAGTGATAAATGGGTTTTGACTTGGAATTTTTTGGATGGGTTCATCGGGCTTATTAAATTAAAATGAAATATAAATGGAATTTTGTTATGCCATGAGTGACATTTGGGTTCCTTACATATAATTACAAGGACTGAATTAGAGGGCATTGAATTATATTTATCCTTGAGAGAAACTAGGTTTCATTACATGTAAATCCATGGAAATAATCCATGGATAGTGCAATATGATTTTTGAAAAGTGCTACTTTGATTCCTTACATGGAATTCCAAGGACAATCTTATAAGGAAATGTATTTATTCTATTCCTTGGGAGATACCAAATTTCCATTAAGCAATTCCATGGATAAGATCATAGGGATATGGGATCATAGTATACATATTGTGATAAATGAGTTCTCTATGAAGAACTCATAGGATGAGAATAATATTCCAATAAATTAATTAAAGTATGTGTCTCAAAAATGAAACCATATTTGGATTTATTCAATGAATATATACGTGACAGCCTTGTTTCAATTAAATTTATAAAATAAAATGACAAGGGATATATATATCCCTTGTTTGAATATAATTAATAGCATAAGGCTAGGATATTATACATATATTTGGAGATAATTATACATGTTATGCCACAAATCAGAATCATTCAAAGACATACTGGAATACACCAAAGAAGGTAGCATAAGATGGGTGGTCGATGGGAAACATGTTCAAGAAAGGGTTTTTTTGACATCATTTATTGATTTTATTATTCTACCTACTCAATATTTCATTGTATACTCATTTAATGGATGGAATTATACACCATTATTGGTGTCCATCAGATTATATATTACACCAACATCAAGTTTATGATTGGTACTCGATCAGACTTTATTGATGAATTAGGGGATAGGGTAAAGATGACGTTATGGATTCATGATTTTATATATTATTATGGAGTGTAGTATACGAGGGCCAGGTTTATGATTATGATTCTATTTGAGATGAATTTTGATATTTTGTTCATTTTTTTAATATCATGATGTATATACCTATTACTTTATATCCCATATATTCTCCATTTTTATATCATTATTAAGTTCATATTTTGTATATATAATTGTTAATAATATTGGATACTATCTTCAGACATGGTATATATTATAATTTGGATGTTTTTTCTATAACTCATAGTTATATTTATCTACTACTTGTTCAATTATTATACTTTTGTGTTCCACTTAGACCATGATGTTATAGTACCACCACTATACTACCATAGACCCTCACTGCTAATTAGAAGCTCTGGAATACAGGGAGACACTCTTAAGACCCTGTTGCCAACAATGTTTGATTAATTTTGAGTGAACATGGTTCACGATGTAACAAAGTTGTATGATATTTCCATTTACTTTTATCTTCCTATTTGGTTTCATAGATAAGATACTAGGGATGTGACAGAATTTAGTAATGAGTGTGTCCTAGGGAGTAGCTTACACAATTATAGGGAAAATCAAAATTACATTGGATGATAATTTTAGTTCTAAATATTTCCTATCAATGTTTTATTTATTTCTCCATATAGAGATGCACATGATTTGTTGAATTTATAATCATTATGGGATATTTTTTTTCTAATATAGAATGTAAAGGTTGTATAATGTATCATAGTTTTTAGATGGGGATTAATATGTCATGCATTTGAAATTCGATATTTTTTTACTACACCCATTTCATATAGCATTTTCTAGTTCCTTGACTCTTGTATATATTATCTAAATAACTTTTAATAGGATAAATGAGAAATAATTTTTGTTAATTAATGTTTTTGCATTAACATAAATGGTGTTTTCCCATATTGAAATATTATGGGACCCCAATTATTTAATTATGATATGTTGAGATGTGGAACATGGGTCATATGTGCCGAAAAATTAGTGGTTTCGATTAAATGGATTATAAATGAAATATAAACAGTTTATGTGACTTTATAAATTAGGAATGGTGATCCATATAATTGAGCCATTGTAATGGTCCAGTGGCATATACAGATACTAGAAATTGAAACTAATAAAGAAAAGAACATTATAACATGCGAATGAAAGACACATCTAACTAAACTATGAAATATATATATGTGTGTGTGTGTGTGTCTATATGTAAAATATACTAATATATGGATTTTAACTCATAAGTGAAACAATTAACATTATAATAGGATAGTAATGTTGTAACACCCCATGATTTCATAGTACGTTATTTCTTCAAAGTCATTCAATAACTTGCACTACCCGCAACACTGAGTTCAAGTGTACCACGACTTACCAATCTTGCCGTTCAAAAGCTGTTATGAGTAGTATTATCTGAATTTTGAACTTTATATAATCCTTATAAATCTGGAATCAATATTATGAGTTTCATTGACATAATATAAGAACAAATAAATTTTTTTCAGATAAAAGAACTATTCTTCAAAAAATTCAACTTTACCACCTTTTAATGGAGAACCTTTTTTAAATCAAATATTTGAAACTTTTATTTATTAAATTTGACAAAATAAATTTCTTCTTTAGAATTGGGACATAATAATTTACTTTCAATACATTTTTGGTGTTTTTTTGATAACTTTCATATTTGGGTGAAAAGTGAATTTATTTTATTTGAACTTAAAACAAATTTTTAAATAAAAATAATTTATAGTGTTAAATTATAAATTTTAATGGTTTGTAAGTAAAATAGATTATATTTTTACAATTTAATCCAATGATGTTCATTGTATGTAATTTTACATTGAAATTGGACCTAAACATGTGTCAATCTTTTGATAGTTATTATTTCTTAAAAATACGCATATTGGTTTTGACAACATGATTTATTTTTAAATTAATAAATGAAACTTCTAAGAATTTATTTTGGTAAAATAGACATCATTTTTGGATTTGGAATATCAAAATTAGACTGGGGTAAATTTTTGGTATTTTTCTGAAAAAATTGAATATTTGATGAATAGTGAAAAACACTGAGTTATTGTTTAAAACCGTCTTTTTATATATATAATTATTTATTTTATTTCAATTTATTTTAGGTAAAAATATTTAAATAATACCTAGTTAAATTCAATGTAATTCATTGGAGACATTTTATAAAAATTTTAGATATATAAAATTTTTATCGAACTTTTTACTGTCTTTTACCCACCTCATATGAGCATTTGCAAATTTACATAAAACATAATTTTACTACTTATGTGAGTTGAATTTTGAAAATCTGAGAGACGCGGTTAATATGAAGGAGTAAAATGTGCTTCAATAAGATAAAAATATTTTTTGGTGAATAGTAACTTTTTACATTTATTTACCACGGTTAAAAGAATACAGGGTAATTAAGAGTAAACATGATATTATTATTAGCCTAACACATAACCTAATTCTATTGGATATGTTTAATTCAACCAAAAATATATAGGGAATAAAATTTGAACCTTTAGGTCCACATGGATTATATTAATACATTTATTATTATTTTAATTAAGGAAGAGTTAAAAGAGTTAAAATCAATGTTTCATAACTAAAACATTTTTAATATAGAGTTATACATAAGATGAATTCAACTATAAATATTCATTAAAATGATAAAACAATTTTCAACATAATCGTATTTTATTTAAAATTTATGGATATTAAATAATTATATTTATTAATGACACAATGATGATGCAGAAATTGCCTTATTAATGAAAGAATGAAATAAATGGTATTATAAATATTAAAATAAATATATTTTCAAAGTTTTTATGACATCAAAGAATTTTCTTGGGGAATATGAAACTTTAGGATTTATTCAATGTATTTTTTAAGTAATCGTGTTGTTATTATTTTAACAAAAAACCAATAGAAAATAGTGTCAAAAATGATATAAAATAATATTTATAACAAATATTATATAATTAATGGATATAATGGTCCTAAAATTCTATGGATTGGCCAAAATGCATATATAATAATATATTTGACATTAATTAACCAATATGGTTCTATTGGTAGTATATAGTATGTTCATTAACCATATTGTTTAAGAATACAAGAAAACACTGGAAAAGTTAAATTATTTAACTTGGAGTTAAATCTAAATGATAAGGTTAAAATAGTATCCAAATCTTATCTAAAAAATATTTTTAGAGTATTTCGACCCATCCCCACCCTAGCCTCTAAATAAGTCACTTTGGAGCCATTATAAACCTAATATGAATTTATTATAAAATATTATTTCGTGTTTTTCCAAAGGTGCCCCTAACCCATCTTATGAAAGGGAACTTCCCCTTCTTTCAATTTCATGCCTCCATAAAAATTTTTCTAGGACATCCCCTGTCCAAATATTCTCCCAACTATCATAAATTCATCCTAGAGGCCTTCCTTTGGTCAGAAATCCATCCTATAGAGCACTTTTGATCAAATCAAAAGAAAAAAACCCGAAGGAGAGGTAAGGATTTCACCACCCTCTTTTACGTTCTCTTATTCTTCCACTTACACATTCTTTTTCGTTTACATTATAAAATAATAACTCAAATATTATATATATACTTTGATGTTATTATAAATATGTAACAACAATATTCATTATTCTATCCATCTTATGTATGATAATTTCACCATGCGTGCGTACATATGGATTATCGTCTCCACGTCGTAGTGTAATTTGTTATTCGACACTATGTTATTTGGATGGATATATTGATGAGTTATATGTAAATAAATAATGATAATAACATGTTAATGTCTCTGTAAAATTATTATACCATCCAATTCCACACTTTTAAGGAAATGATATTGTCGCTCGTGCGTATGCACGGATTTCCGTCTCCACGACGCGATTAGATTCATTTCCATGTTCACCATTCATCGACGATTATAAAAATATATATTACTAATAAGTATGACATAATAATTCTACTAGGGAGATATATATATATATATATATATGTATGTATGTATGTACTTACATATACCTCATTCACTTAGTTCTGTTCAATACAAGAGGAAAACGGAAACAACATTTCTACGTATGTACGGACTTCCATCTCCATAAACGGTGTTTTACAATTCATATATATGTCAATTATACATATTCATATGATACATATATATGATATATAAATCATGTTTTATATTCTGGAATTATTTAAATCCTGATCTAAGTGATACAATCAAAATTAACAAGTTAAAACACGTACGATAAAAAAAGCGATTGTTACCTGAAATGATAATTTAACATGGAAATTATTATTATGTGAGTAGTATAAAGTCATATATGAATCATTTATGATATCATAAATATTAGTATGGATCTGGTATAATTTAATAACATACTACGATCTTCATACAAGAGGTTAAATGTACCCTGGACTAATAAAAAATCTCAAGGTAAGGGTAATTTTCTCAATCTTATTATTATATGAGATTGTTCATGTGTAAGTATTTTCTGGGACATTCTTATCATAGATATCCATATTTCATAAAAAATTCAAAAGGAATCTTTTAAGGTTTTATGGGTGTGTCTATTTAACAAGATCATCATTTTAAATGTTTTAAATATTTATCTTTCTAAACCCTTTTAATTAATGTCCATATTTTCAAAATGATTTTAAGGATTTATTTATATGGACATGAATGTTTTCAAATTATAATTCTTTTAAAATGTTTAAAAGTGGAATGGTGCACTTTGATTCAAAAATATATTTTAAATTAATTACATTATAAATTATGATACTTACAAATATTTTCATGAAAAAGGGGTATTTCTCTCAAAGCATTTTACAGATTATTTTCATCAATGTCAACATCCTTTGATTAATTTTAAAATTTATTAAAATTTATTTATTATAATACAATCATAAATATTGTATTTAATGAGTTATTAATTGTTTGACTTTGGATGTTCTATTTTTATACCATTCATGGTTTATGATTATTTTATTGACATTTCGTATGCTAGTTTAAATAAAAATGTTTATGTTATATTTCAAACATTTCATATGAGGAATGTATTGGACTTAGTAAGTGACGGGTAGAGCCCGCTATAGCTCCTCGATGCATCAATAGATAACATGAGACAACTACATATAGAATTCGCCGATGCCTTCCCCAATTTGAGATATGGTTTTGGCTGAGGCCTTAATAATTTTTAGAAGTCTTGGTCAAGGACTTGAAAAACTGTTTTAGAATTTCCAACATTATAAATTCCCTCATTATGAAAATATTATTGATGGTTCAGTTGGTCATTAGACTAGTAGAATACCCATGATTATTTTTTATCATGTCATTATTTACTCAGCTCATACTCCTGCCATAAAAGTATTCATGTTTATTATTGGTAAAGGAATGTGGTTTCAATTATTCACCATGATTAATATTTATGTTATCTTCCACTGTATTGCTTACCCTTACTGAGCATTTGAGCTCACACCTTTCTATGTTTTACTTTTCCTAGGATTCCAAGAAGTGTATTGTGATTGATATGCAGGGTTAGATACGGGAATAGTGGCATTCCTAAAGGAAAATTTATGTATTTTTATGTTATAAAGTTTAAGGTAACATTCATGTATGTAATCTATTTTCCAAGACTGTTAAACCGATCGGTCCATCGAGACTTGATTCCTTACAATCATGCCAATTTATTAAAATAATGCACCGACTCTGGGTAACTGGGGTCGGGACGTTACAAATGTTTACATAGAGGATGTTTTCCTCTATAACATAAAATTTAATATCCATATACCATAGCCTCTCAATGTAATAGAGAACATTTCATTGAACCAACCATAGTAGTTGGATGTTGGGAGTATATCTTGTGTAACGTTATGACATTATATATCAACACGAATTTTCTTTAGGAGCTTGTATTTGGGGGGATATTTACATATAGGAATTCATTGTTATTCAATTTTTTTAGTGATTATATTTTATATTATCAAATTTTTTTATTTGATATCTATTTGGAATTTTATTGATATTCCACAATAATGGCCTTGATTGGGTTGTGCACCACGATAGTGGTGATTACCGTGCTCTAGTGGCAGTGGGCCCTCAACCACAATTATTACCTCTTATAGAGAATCCTATGGAACCTATTTCTATTAATAATATAGGAATTGATTCTTAAGTTTGAGAGGGATTCATATGGCGCATGCAGAATATATAGATATCCTTATAACCTCCCCTAATATTGAAAATATGATGAGTAAATTTCAATAGTTTCATCAACCTACATTTTTAGTGTATGGATTTCGTCATGTTGTAGAGACATGTCTAGAGGCCCTGGAATCTATATTTTTTAATTTAGAGAGACCTCCAAATATGAGAGTGAATATCACTAGATAAATGTATTTTTATTCTTTCATGTGATGGTGCAATGTAATTACCTAGCCAGATTTTTTTTGGGATCCGGTTTAGAAGGATTTATAATTATCCTTCTACAATTACATCTATCTTGAGGCATGGAGGTTTGATATAGTTTGAGAGTTTATACACCTTGAGTTGAGCCCTTTATCTATTATGGATTACCCCACACATTTAATGATGCTTAAATGATTCACACTGATTATTTTAGGTGACCATGTTTCTAGGTAGGGGAAATTTGAGGATGGACTCCGATATGAAATCCAATCCTAAGTGAATTTTTCTAGTATACAATAATATCATGATAGTGAATCTTCCCCTCATTACCAAGCATAATCTGATAGATGAAGATTGTTTGTTCTAGGGTATCTCAACAAATAGACAGGGGAGTTCTTTAACTAAAAATTTTATTTTACATTTTGAGCCTTCTCATGGATTTAGTAGTGAGAGTATATGACTAGGTTGCCTAGAATTATGCCTTATGTTTGGTAGTCTTGGGATACGAAGACCCAATATATTGAGGACCCAATTGAGTATTAAGATTAATTTAATAAGGGACGTATTTAGTGACACTGTAGAACTTTTCCTCTAATGTCTAGTGATAAAGGATCTGTATCAAATGTATTTTAAGTAGTGAGATCAGTTGATCCACATTAAGAATGGAGCTGGAGTACTACCAATCATTTTGGTGGAGGGGGTGATCAGGGATTAGGAATCTGAATACCAGACAGAAAATTCCACAATAGTGGTATAACCTAGGTTGGATAGGGTGTATATTAGAGCTATATTTCAAGCTAGATATATGAATTACAATAATACCAATAGATAAGAGTGTTTTTCATTCTATATTTTTCTGTGTGGTTTTAGTAGAATCTTCTTCGATGTCTATTTTCTTCACCCAGGTACTTTGCAATATTTTCTATTTATAGAATTAAATAATGTCTTTCACTCAAAATTCAATAATTTTGTGGGTTGATGACACTCAATACTCTATTGATAGTATTATTTGATAGTGTACCCATGTGAAAGGAGTGACTCCTTGACATATGTTCTATCATTTTATTTGGGACTATTTCATCCATGAGATGATAGTTTTTGGAATAATTCATGAGATGGAGAAGTTGGCTCATTACCATGAATATGTTGATTTTTATCACAAGAGGTTTTCTTTCACATCACCAGATATTGGTAACCATATTTATAAAGTTTAACGGGAACCTAAAAAATTCATGTTGAACCCATGAATTTTGGGTTGGATGGAGTGAAACCCCATAACTAAATCCTTTATCTATATGATCAAGGAATGTGATGTAAATATATCCCTCACATGGTGTATCATTTCTGGGACATCATCAAAAAAAAAATTGGGCTACCTCTTGATAGAGGGGTATAAATTATGATTGATCATGTTGGGAGAGTAGAATTGATATCCCTTTCTCCTTATAGGATTGATACTAATGAGTTTCAAGTTCCCAAGAGGCAACTAGGTGTCTTGGAAGATAAGGGTTTTATACAACCTAATACTTCTCCTTGGGGATCATTCAAAAATTTTCCAATAAGGAGAATGTAACCCTTTGATTATTATTCAATAAAAAAATTTAAATCTTCTTAACATGAATAACTAATATACCTTGCATTATATAGATGACTTCTTGGACTAAATCATAGATGTGAAGGTTTCCTCTAAGATGGAGTGGATGTTTTTCTACCATTATGTATGAGTTACTCCATCAGATATACCTTATAAATAATTCCATAGAAGATCTGTCATATATAGCTATTTGTTCATGCTATTTTATCTCATGAATCTGTGGATAGTTTTCATGGATTTGATGAATCTGGTTTTCCACACGTATCTATATTCATTTGTGGTAGTCCTCATGGATAAATTTTTGGTGTATTCTTGGACTCAACAAAACCCTAAAAAATATTATATTATACACAATAGACTATGGAAGAACCATATGTATCCTAAGATAAAAAATTCCACTATTGGATCGGCAAGTATAGCTTTTTGGGTCACATCATATCAAAATTTAGAGTATCCATATATCTAGATAAGGTGAGAGTTGTATTTTTCTAAGATAATACCAAGAACATATTTGAAATAAATTGTTTTTTTGGATGGATGTTAATTAAAAGATCTTTATACTAGATTTATCATTCCTTACAACATAACATAATATATAAACCATGAATGGTGTCATTTTAAATTGTCGGAAGCATATAAGAAATCTTTTTATAAGATGAAAGAAAGAATGGCATTACTGATAATCATTATTTTACCTCATCCTGGTAGAGACTATACATTATATTATGATTCATAAGTTATTCGTAGGGGTTCCATTCTAATGTATGTAGATCTTGTCAAGGTTTACGATTCTCTGTGATTGATGGAACATGACTGTAGTTACTCGATGCATGATATTGAACTAGCATCTATGGTTCATTACTTTGATTATTGGAGGTATTTCTTTCTTGGAGGGAACATTATAGTGTACCAAGACCACAATGAATCAAAAACATTTTCATATATTGGGAATTGAACTCATAAAGATAAGGTGGGTCAAATACCTACAGTCATTTTACCATGATAATGCTTATACACCTATGACAGGAAGCGTCTTTGAAGATTATCTAAGCCAAAAGAGTCAGAAACAAGTAGTTTATCAGGTCAGTAGTGAATTGATGTTGATATCCATATTTTATTAGATGCATTTGGAGGTATAGGAACAACTAGAATATCATGTTCTAGAATATTTATTTTAGACCTATTCACTATTGGATAAATTAATGGTGGTGCAACATTCTAATCTTGAGTTATTGGTTTAAAGGGAGATTATTTCAAGTCAGGACCCACTTCCTTGTTGTGTAGTTGAAGAATATTTGGTCTTTAACATTAAATGATGTGTTTGGGTTCTTATAAAAATCTTAGAGAAATTGATTCATGTATCTCATCCCACTTCTTAGGAAGTACACTATGGTATTTAAAAGATATAACATTACTTACACCACCAGTATTGGTGGTCAAGGATGAAAAGGGAGATCTTGGGTTTTATTACACCGTGTTTCACCCGCCAACTTGTGTAGGTAGAACACTAGTAGCATATAGGGATTTTGTGGATGATTCGAATTCCATAGTGTCCATGGGATAACAACACTTTGGATTTTTTTATGGGTTTACATAGATAATCTCAAGGTTATTCTACAGTATGGGTGATCATAGAAAAGTTGAAAAATGTAACTAACTTCATAAATTTCTGAGATACCTTTTCAGTGGATGAGTTTGGGTGTCTATATCTCAGGGAGATCCTGGGCCTTCATGTAGTTCCATGTACCTACGTATTGGACATGGACACATGTTTTACATAATAGTCCTTGTAGGTGTTACTCTGGTAAATGGGTTCACATGCACTTCTGAGTATATCCTATCGCCCAATGACTGAAGAGTAGTCTGATTGTATGATACAAGGGCTGGAGGAAATGCTCCAGAAATACATCTCCAATTTAGTCGGTTATTGGGAGAAACACCTACCACATGTCAAATTTTCATATAATAAAAAAAATTAGGAAACTATATAGATGTATACTTATGAGGCTCTATATAGTATGACACACCATTCACCCCTATTCTGGTTAGAGGTAGTAGACAAAATGCTACTTGAACCTCATATTTTTTAGGAAACCCCATATAAAATATACGTTATTTTAAATAATATGAATATATCTCAATCTAGGGAAAAGATTTATGTCTATATTTACAACTATATTATAGTGTATGATGTTATATGTTGAGTCTTCTTTCATGTTTTTCCAAAATTAGGGCATTAAAAAATTAAAAAACAACGGAATTTGGAAGCTATTTTTTCTAGGACATTCTAAATACTAAAGAGAGACCCACTTGTAGAATATCGGTTGTTGTTTTTTAAGAGGTATCGATCCATGAAAATTTTATTTCATGTTTCATATATTCACCATTATCATTCAAATGCTTCTCATGTCAGTCTCTATGAAGAGGATGAGTTGGAGTGTGACGTTTTTTTTAAGGAAAAAAATATTTGTATTATTGAGTAGATCATGAAGGATATATGGGGTAGGTCACTTTCTCAACTACAAATATTACGATATCATGACCATTTATAGAAATATTAACAGGAGTGAGAGGTTGAAAGATGTTTTTTGTGGATATAATAGTTCTAAGATGATTCTTTACGACCCTTAAAAGGGAAACTTAGGGTTGAGTTGTTTGATAGAGGGGAGGTTATAAGATCATATATATTCCAATGAGGTTCAGGTAATTTAAATTCTACCATAACTCAATTCATTATTATAATGTAAGTGATAAAATATTTAATGAATAGTCTGAGAGCATCAGGGGATCTTTTGGATCCTAGATATTTGGGTTTTAGAGGAAACATGCTAGGTGTACGGTTTGTTAAAACCATGTGGGGTGCCATAGAAAACTATAGTGGTCCGCCTAGGCTACCCTTGGTTTTATAAAAACATTAACTTCCCATGCATGTGTAGTTCCACATATTAGTTGGTTTTCGTGGTTGTCACATGATTTGGATAAACTGTGTATCCAAATTGTGTTCCCTTTAAAATAGGGTGAATTCATGATTTCTCCCCTACCTTATAAAAACATTAAAAGACTCATTTTCTTCATCCATTAGTAAAAAATATCCTACCTAATGTTGGGATATTAATTTCGAATCCAAGGTATCATTTTATCTACATAATCTATATGGAATTTTATTCCCTCACCTTTCATTTTGGAAGTACGTCAGTAAGTTCTTTAATCATCTTTCCTTCTATTTACCCTTTTCTTGTTGTATGTAATGTTAAATATGTGCAAGATAATATGCCTTATTTTTAAGGAGTTCATATATTTCTTCAATTTATCCCATTAGGTCCCAAATTATAGTTCAATAAAATATTATGAGTCCAACACCCATTTAAGTTATGTGGATTAATTATTTAACCTAAAAGTGTATTTTTATACATTATTTCATTGTGTTGTAGACCGATCTTTATGGATATCACTTCTCAAGAAGTATTTTTCTTTTAATGAACATGTTTTCCTTGACCTATGTGACTACTGAGGATTGATATCACCATTTTTGGCTGAGATCTTCAATTAAAACCACCCTATGGATGTGTTGTTAAAATCGGATAAATGAATAAATGTTCTATATTATATGAAATAAAATTTCAAGGAATGCTTCATTAACCTTTTCATTGGGATGATATACTAAATGGATTGAAATATTAATTTAAAAAAATTCTTGTGGGGGTGCTATACCCACATACCCAGGCCCTTTTCATTCTCGTTCATTCTAGAGTTAGGCCATGTATTTAAATGACCAAATGAATTAAAAAATTAATTAATGGTAAGGATAGATTATGAAACATGGCCATTATATGTGACATGGTGAGAGTGATACATGGGTTCTGACATTGAATTCCATGTATGGGATCATCAGGACTATTAAATTAAAATGAATTATAATTGGAATTTAAGTGTTCCATGAGTGACACATGGGTTCATTACATGGAATTACAAGGATAAACTCACAGGGGATTGCATTACATTTCACTATGAGTGACAGTTGGGTTCTTTACATTGAATTATAATGATGGAATCAGAGGATAGTTCATTATTCTATTCTTCAAGGGACACTTGGATTCCATGCATGGAATTATATGGATGTGATTATAGAGAAATTACATTATACCATTCATTGGGAGATACCTGGGTTCCATAAGAAATTCTATGGGAAGGATCGTAGGGAGATGGGTTTATAGTACACCTAGAGTTATACCTAGGTTTCTTATGATGAATCTATGACATGATATCATGATGAAAATAAATTAATTAAAGTTTGTGTCTATATAATCAAATAATATTCATGTATTTGATCAATGCTTACATACATGAATTTCTTATTTTAGATTCCTTTATTCTATCAAATGTCATGAGATTTATTCATCCCATATATGAATATGATTAATGAGGGATGCCTTGTCTAGGATACTCAAGTCCAAATCATATTATGTAGATTAAAACATATTTTACAGGTAGTCAGACACATGTCTGTATAAGTTAAATTACGTATCATCAGACAGGTGGTTTGTGGGAGACTCATTCGGGCATGGGTTTTTTGCACTAAATTTAATAATTAAATTATTTAACCTACTCACTATTTTTTATACTCATGAATTACAAAGAATTATAAAGAGTTAGTCGTGTCCTACAAAGTATAACTCCCAACCTGTTTGGTCCACAGATTGGTACCCAGAAAGAATTCATTGATGCAGGGAGGGATAATTGAAATCGTCATAATAAAGACACATGATGTTTTGTACTTAGATGAAGTACATTACTAGGGGAAAAATATTATTTTTGTGATGATATAAGAGAAAATTTTTGAGAATGTATTCATTTTTATAGAATGTTGTATATGAATATTACTATTTATCTAATGTATTCTTCATTTTTAGTAAATTCATTACATTATACTTTTTTATATGGTTAGGTTTATTTTATTTTCGATCGTCTATCAATTTGTTAATAAATTCATATATAAATTTTTTTCCTATTACTCATTTTTATATTGATCGTATACTCATTATATTATTAAAATTATATTCTGTACTTGGATCATTAAGTCATATTATTCCCTCTTTACCACTATATACCCTCACTACTAGTCGTTATCCTCTAACAAACAGGGAGGCACATATGAGGCAATGTGTCCTACATCATTTGGTTACTTTTGTGTGAACCGAGTTTTGGATACCATAAAATACCAACTAAATCCATAAATGAAAAAAAGTATTATTTGGTTTTCATCTATTATTACAATAGTCTAACTTGAATAACGGTGATTATTGACATGTCTAAAGTGTAAAACATAATTACATGTTATAAATTATTTTTGTATAAGATGAGTGAGTTTAAAATAATGAATTTAGAGAATTATAATGGTATATATTTCATTGATATCCATGTTGTGGATTAACTCCAGAAAAACTAGATAAGACACAATGTTTTAGAAGAAAATACTCCTTAATAGAATGTTATTTTTATAAGATAATTTTATTCATAAATAATATAACTAGACTAATAAAATAGTGTAATACATACTATAAAATTATATCATGAAAATGGCCTTAACATTATCCAACATCACTTGTAGGTATTTTTTATGTCTGTAATAAGACACGATACCTAATGAGGTGCAGTATAGGAAAAAACCAGTGCTAAATTACTCTCAAATACAAATATGTATGTTTTTTATTTTTAATACTTAATATAACCATAATATTATTTAATCTCATGGAGATGAAGGTACATTTATAGGTTAATATTTATAGATCAAGGTATATAGAGACTTCAATAAATGAAATTGGAATATTACTATAATTCAAGACATTATTGTTGTGGAAAGAAAATATTTTGCAAAATAGCGATTTAATTCTAGAGGATAGTGATGAAGAATTATATATATTATGGGGTACAAAATAGGTATAATGATGATTATAATGAATAAATTTCTAATTAGGAGGTATAAAAATATGATTCACTTACATGAAGGGCGACAAGCTAGTTTTAAATTAGTGTTCATAATTTGGTTAGTGACTAGAAAACACTAATGGAAACATAGATAATAAAGTCTATACACATAAAATCACCCCTATATGTAGTAATGTTTAAGTGTTTGAATAGTAAACTAATTATAATAATATGATTAATCTATATATCAATATATTAATAATATTGGTAGAAATCATACTAATAAAACTATCTCGTGGTGGAATATCAAAAAAACAATAATAATATAATGGGTATTTCATAAGTGGATCATTTAAGAAGGAAAATTTACTCAAAAAAATATTTTACATAAGGAATATTATCATATTTAAGGAAAGGATGTGGATAGTAAAATTTCTCTTGTGGAAAACTTTTAAATATTTTTTTGTTACTTTTAGCCTTTACAGTTCAAAAAGGGTTATTAGATTTTCAAATGGATTTCAAATATTAATTTACAAATAAATTATTCTAGAATTAGGAATATATTGAGATTCCAAAAGTTTTTATTATTCATTAATGTGGTTTAGAGGTTTTTTTGTGGAATAATGAATTGTATGGGATGGACTAAGCTCTAATATTATAATTTTCTATAGATGATATTTTTTTTAAATGTTGATTTTCTGAAAATTGTAGAAATTAAAGATGTATATAGACAAAAGAATAATCATCCAAGGGAGATGGTTCTTATTTATGATGAAAAAATAATTTTTGTAGGACCACAGGAAGAACTATGTAATTTTTTTCATGAATTCATTATATTATAGTTTATATTGTTAATGATATGTGACATAATAATTCCTTGGGTTTTTTTTTTATTTATGGAATGTATGGAACATTTAATTATGAATAAAAATATTTCAACGAGTTTATAAAATGATTTTTATGGACGAATTACATGTATATTAAAACACTGGTCTCTACCTAGATGATGTTTTCAATAGATAGAAATGGTATGGTGGGAAATACTAGAGAGTATAATAAAATCAATATAAACATGTTATACATAACGAAAACAAGATTATACATCATGTTTTACAATTTTAATCCACTAGGTACAAAAAATATCCCAAATAAGGAAACTATATATATGTAAAATTAAATAATTTTGTATGTTATAACAATGTTATATTATGAATTGTTTTATCTGGTTATATGAGAGGAGGATTCATCATGATAAACATAAAAAAGTTGGTATGTATAAATGGATGATAGAAAAGAGTACATTAGGAGGTTCTAATTTATTTTGAAATGACTGCATCTCTTATATGATCATTAAGCATGATTTTTTTCATTAAACAATGAAAAATATTAATATAAATTGGAAACCCAAATAAGTTCACAAATTTTGGGGATAATGTAAAAACTATATGAAATTGTATTTTAATTGTAATTTATCATAACAATCAACTGTTATTACATGAGTTGTATTAATCGTTGAAAATATCATTTTCTTCATTCAATGAAAATTCACATATATATAAAATATCATTTTTTAGAAGGATAATATTGAGCATGGTTTGGTGAAATTTTGTGTATGTTTTTATACAATATAATATTTAAGACATTTTGAAATTGGTTCTACCCAAATAAGTGATTGAATGACACTGATTGGATCTTGGATTCAAATTATTTCTATATAATTAGATGGATTTCAGAAAATACTATAACTCGCTAAGGTATGTTTAAACTCTTCCATTAACTAGATTAGCTAATATTTCAATTTTTTGAACCTTCACAGAAGTGATATTTTAATTTATTGATAAGTATTTGGATATATATTTATATTATTCAAGGAGAATTTGTGTTATATGTTTTTTCATCCCATATTGAAAGCGGGGAAGATGTTTTTATTATATTTGTGGAGAGAAAGGTTCATTTTATTTTGGTGTAGATGATGGAAAATGATTATTTGAACCTTATATGCCACAAGTGTTGTAAAATGGAATATTTATGGTGTATTTTTAGTACTTGTAACATATTATGAATTATTTATAATTAAGGGACAAGAAAAACATAAAGGTCTTTGAGAATTTTGATGATGAAATTTCCATTTAACACTTATTTCTCACACTGATCAAGGCTCTTTGGTTCATTGAGTTGATGTTTTAGGGGATAATTGAATACCCCATCTTATAAAGGTTGGAGGATTCTATAGTTTGTGTGTGGGAGCTATAATATCTAGTTAAAAATGTATCAATATATTTTCTATAAAACCAAAGGATTATATTGTCTTTAAAAATCCTTGTATTAATTTTGGGTTTTATTTATTGAAAAATAAATTCTAAAATCCTCAGTAAAGCCTCATTAAATTAATTTGATTAAACATTTAGTTGGATAAATTTCATACCTAACATATCTAAAATTATAGAAAATGATAAAATAATATATATGAATTTAATGTTGAAAAAATAAAAAATTTCTAGAGGTATCATTGTGATATGTAACATATGTCATGTTATATATTTGGAATTTAAATGATTGATTAATATTACACATGTAAGAAATAAAAATTAATTGATGTTTTGTTATGATAATTAGTATATTCTAGGTGGTACATTTTTTATTAATTTGTATACATAATATATTATTGGGTTTCAATGTGGTACATTAGATGTTAATTATAGTAGGTAATATATTTTGATCTTTTTGTGTGATACATAAGATATAAATTTTCATATAAAATATATTATGATATGTTAAAGAGATATGTAAGATTTTTAAGTTCTTACAAAAAATTAATCTATCTGTAACACATGAATTTTAGGGGATTAAATTTTGATTCTTTTTATGTGACACATTCAAATAACACTTGTGATTATTCAAGGTAATTATTATTCAATATGATATTAAATAGGGAAGGGGTTTAACTTGTGATCTGAAATTTCACATGGAGTTGTGTAAGGGGATATTTCAGGTCTAACACAATACTATTGTTGATGAAAGTTGGAGTTCATAGGTGTTTGGGTGTGTAAATATAAAAGTATAGAAACACTCTTTTTACATTAAATCTAACATTCATGGAATTTTAAATGGATAAAATCATCAGATATATTATGAAATCATGAATTCTGATTAATGATTGAAATTATTAACAATATATTCTTCCCAATTTAAAATATGATGATGTAAATTATTTAGATGGTGGAAAATCATGAAACATGCATGCATTGTGGAATTTACAAATATTACAGTCCTTTTCAAGGATCCTCCAATGAGGAAGGGAATTCAGATAATATTTTAATAAAATACAAAAAAGTATAATATGACAAATGATCCCTTAAAATAAAAATGGATGTAATGATAGTGTGGATTTTTACACTATGTAGTGAAAATTATAGTTTTAGGAAGTTGCAGATAGTGAAAAAAGGGATTCACGGAGTCCATCTCTCAAGAATATTAACGACTTTCATTGAATGAATGAAAAATTGTCTTAATTTTACAATATCAATACTATATTTTGGTTCCATTATTTAGAAAAGGAAAAATATATTTATAAGAGGAGTTTTATTTATCATATAATGAGAGAAGTGAGTTCTCCATTTGTATAGTGAATACTATAAGCATAAAGGGTTAGTAAAGATTCTCTAATTTATAAAAAAATTATTTCTCTTAGTGATTCTTGTAAATCAACATGAATTCATTATATAATCATTTGATTAGGATAGTGTGGGTGAACATGGAAAAAATTCCTCCCAATTTTCTTATTTATGACATTAATATAATTATGTGAGGGAGAATAATGTTCCAAATAGAAGTGGAATGAGATTTTTGAAAAGGTTATTAAAATGGGTATACCCTAATTCAATCCCCCACCCTCAAAAGGTAATATCCTTTTTTGGGAACAACACACACTCAATATAAAAATGATGTATAGAAACACATTTAATCTAGCTAACATACCTAAATAAAGTACTTTGGAAATATTTCTATGTGTCAAACCCCTTGTCACATCAGAAAGAATATTAATTTTATTTAAACAACTTCCTTATACTTTCAAATAATATTGAGAGAGTTGTCAACCACTGGAAGAACCTTTTATATCAATCCAAATATATAATTTAAACAAATAATTTATCATATATTTATTGAAACAAAGTCCAAAAATCAATGATACATGACTCCAAGAGACTTGAGACACTTGACAATAATGATCTAGAGTTTTTTCTTTAGAATATATTTATTATTTCTATTTGTTTAATATAATATATGTATACATTATTTACCATATAATAATTTTTTTATAAAATATATGTTATAATTGCCTAATAATATGTTTTACATTAAATTACTATATATAGT
The DNA here is from genome assembly GCA_963277665.1 of Viscum album. Classification (NCBI taxonomy): domain Eukaryota; kingdom Viridiplantae; phylum Streptophyta; class Magnoliopsida; order Santalales; family Viscaceae; genus Viscum; species Viscum album. The sequence continues at coordinate 1,669,834,191 of OY728137.1, forward strand.
TTCCTGTAATACTGATAACCAAAATATGATATGAAAATATTAATAAAGTAATTTATCATTTTCTTTATATAACTATGTCTGAAAGAACTCAGATGTCATTTGATTATTAGGTCATGGGGTTTATAAAGATTTATTATTTTTCTCAAGAGGTTAATATTTACTAATATTAAAAAAGGTCATGATGGTAGAGATATTAATGGTAATTACTAATGTTTTATCTGTTATTAGATATTATTTTATGTGAAGATGTCTATTGATGACCTCCAAAGGAGCAATGAAAATTTAGGTCTAAGAAACTCCCAAACCACAAGTATTATTTTCTCACAAAGGGGGAAAAGGAAGATTCACGAATACATTGGGATCAATCAACTGGATCATGTGAATAATATAATAATCAACAATATTCATGGCCATATATCCTTTGGAAAATCACAAAAAGGTAATATGTTTTTGAACATCATATTTTCACTAACTATGTAAATCACCTCCCAAAATCCATCATAATAACATAAATCCTCCAATAATATTATTTTTTATCATGAGAAATGTTAGAAGTCAAACAGTCAAAAACGATCAATATTTTCACATGTAATAAGAATAAAATGATGGAATCCTTAAGAAAAGAACGTTAAATTGATCTTTAGGTGAAAGGATCAAACATATTTGAATTATTAGTTCATTAAACGTGAAAAATACGCCATAAATGTTATTTTAATAATGATAAAGATATCAAACATGTCAACTTGATCATTTGACTCCCTAGTGGAAAAATGATTGACAATATCCAAAGGAATCAAAAAATTATGGCTAAAATTGATGGGATCCATAGATGTTTCATTATTTTTCACATGATGAGATTATATTCATTATCAGATTAGTTTATTGATCACTTGAAGGAACTTTGATATTCAGGATTGATCTTGTGAAGGCCCTCAAACATGTCAGTTTGATCTTCTAAAATACTTTAGACATATTAACTTCATCTTGTGAAGTCGTTCAAATCTGTAGACATAATCTATGTAGGATCATTGGAATCCCAGATTGACAATGAAAATAACCATGTAAAATTCATAGTTTCAATGAATATGTTAGGGATGGAGTGTCCATGTGATCATTGTTTAAAAAAATAAATGAATTAATTAATTGATGAAAACCATCTAGTTCCTATAAAGAGCATGTTACATAATCAACTAATAAGAACACTTCCTCAACTGACTCAATACAATATATAGGACATAGTATCAATAAAATATGGAATTTATATAGGGTGGTGATGACTTTAAAACCACCCCTTGAAACATAACAAAAGGATGCATATAGTCAAGATAGGAATTTCAGAAGTGGATTAATATGTTATCTCAAGAGTATTCCACCTGATAAGTCATATGAGTAACTTACGGGATTTCATTATAGGTTTATTCTCATTAAGTAATCATATCATTGATCATGAGAAGGATATTATGTATATCAGCATAATCACGTAGAGGACCTGTTGTGGGTCATCATGATCTCAGAATGACTCAGTAAGGAAACTCATAACAGTCACTAAGGCATTCACATGATTGGGGATGAAAATAATGTTAGATTTATTTGAAATATGATACACTAATTTTCATATAAAAGTGTCATGTGTTTTTCATGATGCACTAATTAATCATGTGAAAACCATTATACATGTTATCTAAATCAGGAAATAACATTGAACGTGTATTCTGAATAATGAAACAACCATTATATATGTCGAATGGGCAATGAAACACCCTTTGGACAAGTCAGGTGGATCATGTGACACCCATTGGACATGTCCTTAAAATCATGTGATGGACTCTGAACATGTTATGATAGTTTATGAGAGACCCATGGATGTGTTTACATTATCACGTAACATCCCTCAGACAAGTCATATTTATTACACAATGTCCTTTGTACATGTCGTGGTAGTTCATGTGAATCCCCTAGATTTGAACACTTGATCACGCAATGGGCATTGAACATGTCAAATTGATCGTGTCAAAACATTTTTAAATGTTTGAATGATCACCAAATGGAATCTGTATATGTCAAAACAATTACTTTTATTCCCTTATACATGTCCACATGACCATGTGAAAACTTTTATTCATGTCAGACAGATTGTGTGACGCCCATGGACATGTTTTCCTAATCGTGCAACATCTTTCAGACATACCAGCCAAATCTTGTTGTTTCCTTTGAACATGTCTAGATACCACATGATTTCATATGGACATGACATACTGGTTTATGTGAATCCCTTGGAAACATCCTAAAAAATTATGTGACATCCCTCCAACATGTCACCTGGTTCGTGTGACATCCCACAAACCTTTCATCTTGATCACTTGAAGACCCTTGGACATGTCAAACATGCATCCTCAAACATATCAGGAATAAATATATATATATATTATTCATTTTAGATAATAAAACTCAAAGATTTCAAAAATATTTACTCATCAATGTTATCCTTGCTTTATAGATATCCTTAGACATGTTAGGATGACATCCTATGACATGTCTTCCTTGTCTGGATGACTCCATAAGACATATCAGTCTTGTTATATAGGAATACTTTCACATGATCACTAAAACCATGTGAACCCCCATCCCTGGCCATTTGGTTAATAATCCCCTTAATGAGAAAAGTTCCCATAATAGGTCATGATTATGCACTCAGTCAACCTTAGTCATTTCATGGGGTACTGATGCTGATCAAGCATACTCAATAGACATTATATGGTCCATATTTTTTATCCTTTAGAGGATAAGGTGTGGATATATAATATGAATATCAACAATGACTTAACACCCTAAAACTCCATTTACTCCATCCCATACGACCCATCTCTTATGGGACTACAATTTTTCCTTGTTAATCAGTAGGTTGACGTCAAAGTGAGCAACAAGGACTCTTATTTCCATTTTAAATATGATACATTGGATTCATTTCTCTGTCCCAATATTCATTAAAACGTGAATATAAATCCTTTACTTGATGGTTTATAGCCTTTAAAATGATATAATCTTATTTTATCAGGGTTGCTTTTATGCATAAGTCCCAAACCATTAGGCCATATTTCTAATCACTTATTTTTTCTTGTTTTTCATGATAATCCAGACTCACAGGAGTTTAGAGACAACTAATGATTATTACAATAGAATAATTAAAATACCACAATAAAGGAAACCACAGTTTGTAATACTCACTCCAAAATTAGGGAAAATCAGTTTGTAATCCCCACTCAAATATAAGGGAAACATTAGTGTGTAATCCCTGCTCAAATATATGTGCCACCTAAATGTGTATATAGTGTGAAAATATAAACATTTATCCCTATTAGGGTGTTTGATATTTTCTGATATCTTGTTTTTCAAACCGAGCGTTACTCACATGGGCTTAGATATTTTTGGTGATCATGTCAAAATCCTGATGCAAATGCCTCCCAGACATGTAAATTCATCTTTACATTAGAAGTGGAAAATGAGGACACATATTCCTATTATAAACTAGATAGATTGGTTTCTTTCATAATGTTTGAACTCCATACCCAATGATTAAATTACATCATATATGTAATGTCAGTGTGATCTTAAACTAGACAACATGTTCCAATAAAAAGTATATAGTATTTGATTCTTATTATTATAGGATACGTAGAATTCCTCTTATAGGTTTAATGCCAATCCCATAACACCAATTTCTATCATGGAATTAAGTGAACTCCAGAGTAATTAGACATATAGATTCAAAACATAATAATTATTCCTTTTTTTAACAAAAAAATTAAGTATATGTAGAACCACTAATACATATTGATAGTGTAATTAATAGAAATCCCTTTCATATATACATGTTTTCAACACCCAAACAATTTAATAGGGTAACCAGTCCCATACCATGATTTTGGAAAGGTTCATGAGCATATCAAAAATTTAAAAGAGATTCCTAAATTAGAAAATAATCCCCCCAAAATCTTTTGTGGTCTTGACTTGCCATCCTCTCAACCATTGTGAGTTCCTAAGAGTCATCTGAATGGAAACCCAAATTGATCATATGCCGTTGGAATGTAGGCTCATATATCAATACATATATGTGATTCATATGGAATTTCCATCAAAAACATAAATGGTGAACCCAGTGTAAACCCTTTAATCATATTTAACCATTTAATGAATAAAAAATGATAGATTTTATAGATCATGATGGTTCATTTTGTCCAACAATTTGTATGAAAAAAATTTATTGGTCCAAATACATGAGTACATTATTGATGTGTATCAAGATTCACATAATTCTATGCATTGTTGTAAACTACTATGATATATGTAACTGTAGAGGTAGCATATATCAGGTGTATCATATGTGATATGTAAATAGTAAAAATTTGATGAAGATAATTTGTCCTTTCCATATTAATGAAATAATATATATCTAAACCATCAATTGAAATGGAACTTTCAGAACAAATCCATGGTCCTGGTAGTTTATATTTGATCTCATTTTGGGAATTCAATGAAAGATAAATTGTTCACATTTGGTGGTGACACCATTATACATCGTACATGATTTAATATTTGTTAAAAAATGGAATATATTACATAGTCTCATTCATAGAAAGGTTTTTGTGGTTTATAAAGTAATTTATTTCACTATGAGTTATCTAATGTGTTATGAGACTCTGATATTATAATTTAAGTATGTTCACATATTTATGTCCAAGAAAGAGGGATAGAAGGTCACATATTATGTGTATCCCAATCAAATTAAATATTTATGATTATAAGAATCAATTTATTCTATGGTTTTTTGAATAATATTAATCCATTTAATATTTTACTATATAAATTCAATCATGATATATTCAATTTTAGAACATGGGAGTATAATGTTATCTCTTATTTAATTATTCATAGGGTAATAAGTTGATATTAATTTATTCATGAGTTTAGAGAATATAAAAAAATAAATTTTTTTACGGTATATGAATATTAAAATCAATATTCATTTAATGTTTAGTGAAAATAATATTTCATCGGAGGAAATAGGTTGACATTAATGACCCAATATAAATAATATATTTCAATTAATTACATTTATATAAATATTAATTTATTTATTTATGAAATAATATTATAAAAAACTCACATCTTGGGATATAATAATAATAATATTATTATTATTGTTTTACATGACAAAACCAATAATAAATAAAATGATAAGTTACATTTTTAAATTAACATTATTTAACAATATGTATATATTATAAAAGATATAATTTTTTAATGTTGGGATGATTTCATACAATTGATATATAATCTAAAATTATATCATTCCCCCATGAAAATCCTCTTTTCTCTCTCTCTCACTCAAGAACATATAGGGGGAGAATAAGAGAAAATTATTGTGAACAATAGTGAATGGCATGAATACCTTGATCCTTCTACTATAGAATCCAGACTAACAAGAATGTCATTTGAGTTTTTTGGAGAATATTTGGATATATATATTGGAACCCATTCTTATATTATTCATCACGACTGGAATACAATAACGATAATTTTGAAATTTCAATCAATGGGGGTTACTAAATATGAGATAATTCTATGATAAATTAATTATAAATTAATGTTTCATGAATATATCTATAGAATTATAGTTTTTGTTTGTTAAATTATAAAAATATATCCAAATATAATAATAAAAAATAAAAATTATTCATTTAATCATCACTTCAAACGTGCCCCATAATTGTTAGTGGTATCCATGTAATCACACTCATATTTATAAATATTTTTAAATTATCTGATCAATTTCATACATTGGTTTTGTAGAATTCGTATTCATAATTTCATTCTAATTTACACGATCAAACTAATGCATTAATTTGACATCATATGTCTACGAACTAGCCCAAAATTAAAAAATAATGTTCGAATAATCAATCTAGATGAGCTGTGTTCACTAGTTATATAAAACCAATAAACAATTTTTTATAGAAAATGACACATCTTGCAATCCTTATTGACCACAAAAGGTAAATGACATTTAAATCACTGTACACCATGTGGTTAAATATAGAGCCTCATTACCGACTATGTATTGACTTCTAGAATGGTATACATATTTATAGGGACTACACGACATATAGTGGGTTTGTACATGTCATGAAACCATGTACATGGTGTATATAGTGGAAATCATGGTGCATCATGTCGGTCAATTTGTGGTATCATTCCATGTCACATATTGAAAATCATAATATAAAACAACATGATAAATACTCTTTAAACTATAGATTTAATACACATCATGTAACACATTTCATACCGCAACAGATATACAGTAACTGATTTTTAGATTATCATGTGGATAAACAAATGGTGTAATTTGTCATCATGTATCAACTATTACCAAATGATGTGTAACTATTAGTTACATTCCATATAGTTTGCATGTATTTTAGTAGTATGGACAACATATATTAATGGAATTATGGGTGGAAGTACACATCGTGGAGACTACAATGTTAAATCATACATAACGGCGCATTATGTTTGTTTGGATAATACATGTGTAGTTACATGTCATGTAATACATGTTAATATATGATATTAACATTCGATATCGTAATTTTATTAATTCTAATTTTAATATTATTCTTGAAAAATGCATCATGTGGCCTCTAAAATTCATGTTGGGTACAAAAGTATTTATACACTTGAATTTATTTAATAGAAATTTAGGAAATTCTTAAAAGATTGATCACAATACTAAATGTGGATATTTTATAAACAATAAAATATCAAGATCATTGGCTGAAATGTGTATTTGATTTATTTTTTCATTTAACAATTATCTATTTTTTGGTGAATTATGTGGTAATTATTATTAATTAAAAAATTGATAATTGTGAATTATTCCTTCCACATAAATTTTGTGTTGACGTACATGTATAACGATTATTTTATGTAACCCTAAACCAATATTACCCCTCACATTCATGTGAATATAATTTTATAATGTATATAGTACTCAGTTTGAGGAGGTAATTTTGGACACGAGCTAAGATAGATCTAGACAAGGAGATGATCATAATAATGGTTAAATTCTATAACTTGTTACAAGTAGAGACTCAAGGAGGTATTTACCCTGGATTCAATATTGTTTTATCACCTCTTGATAAAACAACCAGAAGAAATGTTGTCATTATCATTTTACATCATTATTTTTATTTTATCAATGAATAATTATTTATTTATTTTTATAATGCATGGTTTATTTTGATGATTCAAAATAATCATATATTGTAAATAAATAAAAAATAAATCATAAATAAAATAAAAAATTGTATAAATTGATATTATCTGGTATACGTGATTAATTATATGACCTCCACATAATGTTAATAACAAAGGATAAAAATAAATAACTTTTATAGGTAATATTCTTACACAGAAATTATTTTTTTAGTAATTGTTAAATTTTATATAAGACTCATATAAAATTAACAATATTACGAATAAGAAAATAAATGATATTTATAATCAATTTAATAAAATACCTCAACTTAATCAATAATTCATCACAACACTTTCCATTACTGGAGTCTGAATACAAAGATAGTTAAAATTATTGTTCTATTCCTCATTAAAAGGGATTTAAATTATTTAGTAGTTATAAAAAAGTATTTGTCAACTTAAACATGTTATAATCTAGTGATGTATCTCAAAAATACTGGGTATAAATTAGAATAAAATATTAATGAAACCTGATTATAAGTTTTTGGGATTGGGAAATCTAATTAACAGATTAAAGAGATCTATTTTAATATTGTTTGAAATAAATTCAAACAAAAATATCATCAAGATATTTGGTATGTCGAATGTTCATGTTATAGGAATTGAAATTTTGAATATAGCCCCTAAAATAACTAAGATGCTATATATTTCAATTCTTATAGTGAGTATAAGGACCCAACATGAAGCATTACATTAATTACTATCTTTAGACTAGAAAACAATTTCCTTCATTCCCAATGATATTTCAGTTTTATATTTTTAGTGAATAGTTCAAAACACATACATAACAAACCCCTAAAATATAAAGTGGACACATACACATTGTATAATTTTTTCACACAATAGAAAACTTTTAAAAAGAAACACATTTTTTTCATCAGAGGACATCATGACTTTCATCTTGAATTCTGTATTTTTTTTCATAAATCCTATGAGAAAAATTTAAAATTTTTAGACAATTAATAAAATCCTTGAATGGTAAAAAAAGAACGAAATCTATTTGATCATTGAAAAAATGAAATAACAAAAAAAAATTACCTTTACCACAAAATTATATGATCATATGAAAAAATCATATCCATATAAAAAGGATACACTTTTTTCAAAAGGAAATTATTTAAAACCCATAGTAAGAAAATATAGACCCGTTTAAGAAACATAGAACATTATATTCATAACCCATATCCAAAATAATTGAATCCTAGTTCAATACATAAGATAATCCTCCCCAGTTATCTCGCTCTTTCTTAACATTTAAGATAATGAACATTATCCAATTCATTGTAGAGCTATATCTGGATCACTTATCATGTAAGATGTATCCAGATCCCCCATAATATATATTGTATCAGGTTCCCTAGTCATTATATATAATTATCAAATAACATATCATAAGTAAAAAAATTTATGTTTTCAAATTTTCATCTTATAAACCTTTATAAAAACACTTCTGAACCCATATGAAAAACAATTTTGGATATTACAATAAAATTTTGTTTTAAAACCCCATTTTCAAAATTAAAATACCAAAAAAAAGTGAAGAGTGTTTTTTATTAGAAGATAACATTGAATTTTTTAAATGAATTAAAACGTAAAATAATTATTTTGGAAACTATAAAATCCATTTAGATCACATATGTTAAAATAGATAATACATTTTACCTTTTCTATATAATGTCCAAACATTATATACAAAATACATTAAATTTTCCTTTTATGAACCTTTTAATGAAAGTAAAAAATTGATATAAAATGTTATTTATAATTAATTTATTAAAATATAAATATATCTATAAAATTATTTTACGAATATGGATATGGATGGAAAATATTTATAAAATTAAACATTACAAATTTAAAATTAGTTTTTATGTTAAAGTGACCCTTACCTCATGTCTGACTCATCACATACATTCAATATATTCTGGAATAATAAAATTATTTAAATTATATACTTTCTTAAAAACATTTTTAATGTTTATTAATCATTTTATTTTATTAATTACTATTTCATATACAATTACATAACCATTTAAGTTCATGTTAGATGTTTTGACGATATTCGGGTCATATATCCAAAATGAATTTGGCAAGAATAAAATGGTCAAAGAGTTCATTATTACATCATCTAGTGAATATTAATCACGACAAAATTATTATTTATTAACAAAAAATTTACATTAAAATAAACCATTAAAATACTTTCAAAAAGTGAACTATTTTACAATCATGGATATGGTAGGCCGAATATACCCGTGAATAACATTTCAATTTTTCTACAGTCAATATGTAGAGAATGTAAGTAATATTTTACCTTTGAAGAATGATTATTTAATTATGAATATAATATTATATTCTTAAATAAATATATTTATATCATTTATTTTATGTGGTGATGAAAAAATAATCAAAACGCTTAATAAGGTAGAAGTCCACACATACTAAAAAAATTATCATTTTTTAATAGATATAATGGTAAGAATGTATTTGACATATTATCTTAATTTTTTTTAATTATTTCATGATTATAATATATATTAATATAATATATCACAATAAATATTCCTGAGAGTTGGTAATTTGAAATAAAACACATTTCTTTGTAGAGGTGGTAAATCACATGTACGTTTGAGCGATATTTTCATTTACAACAGGATGAAAATTGAGATTAAAAGGGTTATAATATGATCATAATAAAATTTAATTGTATTCAAAATAATTGCATTATTATTTAATCTATCATAAAGTATATTTTAATGACGTGGAAGAATAATAAAACTTAAAATATGTTGATTAAGACTTATAACATCTCCTTAGAAAACATCTTGGATTACATATTAAGCCTCCTATTTTTTTATTTTGTTGAAAAAATGACCACTATCATGTGGGGAGGTTTTATTGGATACCTATGTTGGTATTGAAAAAACTAGAATGCTAGAATTGTGTGAGGGATAAAGGATATGAGGTTCTCTTTTATGAGTGAGGGATGTGGTACTTTTGAAATTTCGTAAAGTATTAAATTATAATATATTAATTATATTTTATATATGTATAAAATTGTTATAATTATAATATAAGATGAATATGAGTCTAAATCCTCACATCCGATTTATTTTACAATTCTAGGTTATGTTTTCATCTTTATTTCTTCATTTTATCACCTATTTAAAACATTTGATGATTACCGTGATATCACGTGTTTTTACTATATAGAATAAATAATTTCAATATAAATGGAAATGTGTAACAAAAATAAACAATGGAACATTTTATAAAACATATAGGATTCAATTTTTCAAATAAATTATATTTAAGAATAATAAATCATTTAATAAATTATTATTTATTATAAAATATCATTGCTGTGATTATTGGAACTTGTCATTTATTTTTAATTTAATGGAATCAATATTGTAATTTAATTGAATATAAAAATTTGTAGAATCTATAATATGTTATATTTATCTATATAATTTCTTGCAACACTATATCTCACACAAAAAATATTACTTTTATATTATTTAATATCAATTACATTATTTCTACTGGTATCACACGCATTATGTGGGTGTTGCATAATAATTTATAGAAATTATTTAAATTTGAAAAATTATATGTATGATAGCAGGATTATAAGTAATTATTCTTATAAATAACATTTCATAACCAAACATGACCAATTTTAGCACTATGAAAAAATCAAATATAATAAAACAAAGACAATTCCGTTTTATTTTAATTATTTATTTAAAATTACATTATAAACATTGTCAAAGGAAACTGAAAATATAATACCAAATTTTTTAAAAATATAATGGCATAGACGAAAGACATATCAAATAAAATAAAGGGAATTTTTGGGAGATTTTAGGCCTTATAAATTTTTTTTTCTTTAATTACCAGATTTACCCTTATCGGGGTGACAAATATTTAATGTACTTACTAATCATAATGAAAAAAATAAAGGGAACCTATTTACAAAATTTTTAAACAATAATTCCAAGTATTTAATACATTTCTTATATTTTTTATTTCTAAAAGATGTAAAAATTAAGTTACTATTAAATTGAAAGATGCAATGAAAAACAGTTTTTAAAAAAATACATTTTAGGCCAAAACATTAACATATAATAAATTGATGTATAATATTGATTTAAATTATATATTCTAGGTCCTAGTTTTCACATAAGTAACTGAACATGATTGGCCACATGCCCTTTATGTGTGTCTCCTAAAACGCCAAAGGCTTCTAACTATCAACAAGGGTCTATGGTAGTATGGTGCAGAGACAATTCCCTCGTGGTCAGAGTGAAACATAATGGTATAATATAATGATAATAAATGAAATAAAAAATCAACTAGATATAATATAAATGTGTAAAAATAAATTTCATATCAAAAAGGATCCTCATGTCATGTGATATGCATAATGGGTATAGGGGGACAGGCATTTACATCATTTCATACAAGACTAAAAAAGGACAAAAACAATCTCTATTACCATCACAAGAATTAGATCAATCCCCCACTACTATAATCCATCATAAGTTGAAAATCAACATTCTATAGTTAGACACATCCATTTTCCCCTACCTATATCCATAATATTGGTTTAGGTACTATCCATCGGCCAGAATAGTGCATGAGATATATTTTGAAGGACACCACCAATGGTATATAGTAAAAATAATCCGCTTCATCTAAAATGAGTTGTGTTAATTTTTAATAATGTTATAAAATACATAAAATGTAAATTGGTTAGATCTGGATCCTAAAAGAAAACCATAATGACACTACCTACTTTGGTCGAAGACCGAATATCTTCGAAAATGCGACCTTCTGTAAAGGTAAATACATATAGAGACAAGTATATATAAAAATGATATATATATGTAGTTATGTTTATATCAATATATATATATATAAACTACTACTCGCTAGGTCTCTTGGAATAACATAGGAGACAATGGATAGTATTATGAGTATCATTTAATGTGAAGGTATGTCATACCTATGTGTCTTGAATCATATGGGTATTCATGCCATGTTATCACATTTAATTAGGGGAACCATGCCCATACATCACATTTAATCAGAGATGTTTTTCTTGTATATCAAATTTCACTTGTTATGACTTTATCATATATCACATATAGTTTGGTATTCCACTGTCAAGTATCATTAAGAATATGGGACATCATCCCCAAGTATCACATGCATATGGTACTACATTCTTGTGGATTGTATTTAATTATAAAATTTGGTAATGCTTTAATTAAATCCATTGGATGAATTAATATTCATTTACATTTCATTTAATATAGGGAATAACTCAATAATTTAACTGAATTTATGTTATGTGGAAATACTACTCAATCCCATTTGATTTGCAGTAGTAGATTCAATTAAGCAACAAGACAAGACCAACTAGAAGTGGTTTCGCTATTTAATCACTCAAAAAGTAATGGGGAATTACATTAACAAACCCTCTGGGGTGTCACATGACAATGTGGGGGGCCTCATACCATTAATAAGAGAACATGTGTAATTTCAATCAAGTATAACTATCTAAACTAAGATAAATTATAAAATTAATACATCATGTGGAATGTTCATCATACATCACAATGGAACATGTTATTAAATGACTCAAATTTTTGGAGAAAGTACTAGACCACCAACATTAGGTTGGTAGAAGAACCCTCCTCAATTATTTAATTCAGATTTGAAGTAGTATGGGAGAAATTGGAAAAATAAAAAAATTACCTAAAATAGGTAATATTAACTTTCACCAAAATAAAACTAAATATAGATAGATAAGGCATGAAAAGAATGTAGTTGAAATAATAAATTATTGATACACATCCAATGAAACTAATAGAAAAAAAATCAGAGCTTGGGTGAGGATGGTGGCTCAAATACTAAAAAAGTGGTGAGTTGGAAGATTCCACACTGCCAGCTACAAGAGAAGAATAATAAAGAAGATGAGTATTGAGTTTTTAATTCAAAATGAAAAATTGGTAAAATTTTTATTTTTAAAGCATATTACGGTGTGATAGCATGGTTTTCCAAACCATGGGTATCACCATGATCCTATATCGTTTAATTGAAACTAATTATGTGGACATGGGTGTTCTATTTAGACTATCTTTGTGGCACCTTCCATCTCACTATTAATCCACTCATGGTCTTATGGCCTGAGGTGCATGGTTAGAACTGACAGTGCTTCCCTCTACAGTTTGATGTATTACCTACACAGTTGAACTGAACGGTTAACACTAATCTTTCAAAAACCATTCATTTTTGTATCTCACTCCAAAATATTGACCTCTGATCCCAAATTGTAATCAGACTATCATGAACTAACCCTTATCCTCTTAAGCACACAACTAGAAAAAAACATAGGTTGTGTATAGTAAATTAAATATTTGTACCTTTTCAAAAAATCAATGAAGTTATAACTATGTAGTTAGTTATAATGTTTATAATTAAAGGATAATTATTTTACATTGAGGAACATGGGAATTATAAATAACATTTTTTAATGGAAATTACTGATAGTTTAAAAAAACATTTTTACAATATTAACTGAAAAATATACTTTTTTTGACAAATATCAATAATTTACTCTAAGATAATTTTGATATGCTGATTTTAAAAATAAATATATTTTTAATATCTAGAAATTATTCATTGAAATAAAAACCCATATTATATGAAAACGAGTTTAATAAGAGTAAAACTATTTCCTTTTTTATTCAAAAATTACTTAGTATTAAAATATTAACTATATAAAATCCCATTCATATATACTAAAAATGAATGAAATTGATTTAATAATAACTTTTATTTGGTTTCTATTTTCATCCCCTCATTTTGAAATTACATACTTACAATTTTATTAATTATTTAAACATAAAAAAAATATTCTAATTCACATGAAAGGATTTATCATAGGATCACCTATGGACAATAATTTCATCTCATAACCTGGGGATATACATCAAAGGAATGGGTGGGCATAAGGCCTAGTAATGGAAAGAAAGGGAAACCGTTTTCATATGATCTTTAGAAAATTCAATAAGAACACAAAGAATATGATTGTGGAATGAAATAGATGACATGGGGAATATCATAAATAAAATAACAAGAATCATAACATTTAAATATAGACACAACATTTTTTAATACATTCATAATCAAATCACCAAGTGTTTTCACCGAGTTGTCATAATGTTTACTAAGGTTATTCGCCAAGGTATTATAAAACATGTCATCTATAGGGATTGGATTATTTACCCAACACAATATAGTGCTATCAAGTTGATATATTAATATGTATTAATGTTCATGTGATCCAAATAGGTCATAAAAATCATAAATAACCCGTGGGGAATGCAAGAAACAAGATTCGTATGAAAATCATGGAATATGAAAAGTGATTAAAAGTATGATCATTATCTCATTTATAAACCATAAAAATGGAATTGGAGTTTTATGTAACGAAATTAAAGAATAAAATAGTTATATTTTAAATATTGTCCTACACACATATAAATAATATATGTTCCAGTATTCACATAAAAATATAATAATTTCTTGATAATAAACTGATATTTTGAGAAGAAAATTTTTCCAAAAAAATGCAATGGAATATGGTTATAGAAAAGATTAAAAATGGATGGGAAAATGGTCTCCCATTCCAAAAAGTATCTTAATACTATAAATGGGTTATAATAAAATTTACAGAATAACATTGTTTCAAAATTTGGAAGACATTCTATATAAAAATAGATCTTGAAATGAAAAGTCAAGTTCAAATTTCACTTAACATGAAGAGTAATTCCTAAAATATAAAGATTAGAACCTTGCGAGATTAAAACACCTTGCAATTATTCCATTTGAAGTTAAAATATCATATCTTTATGGAGGATTAATTGGGAATGAAATTAAATGATGAAATTGGTGGGTATTAATTGAAAAATGGTAGATTTTTTAAATAATTTCCTTAGAAACCAATGTAGTGGTAAATTCCAAACCATGGGGAGTCCCATGGTATGTTACCATGGTATTGGCCCCCTGGGACACCTATTATATTATTATAATCTCTAAATATTGACAGAAATTTTATATTTCATGTTGTGTCATTATGATGTCATTAATTGAGGTTTTGTTATGATAATTAGTATATTCTAGGTGGTGCATTTTTTATTAATTTATATACATAATATATTATGGGGTTTCAATGTGATACATTAAATGTTATTTATAATAGGTAATATATTTTGATCTTTTTGGGTGATACATAAGATATAATTTTTCATATAAAATATATTATGATATGTTAAAGTGATATGTAATATTTATTATTTCTTACAAAAAATTAATCTATCTGTAACACATGAATTTTAGGGGATTAAATTTTGATGCTTTTTATGTGACACATTCAAATAACTCTTGTGATTATTCAAGGTAATTATTATTCAATATGATATTAAATAGAGAAGGGGTTTAACTTGTGATCTGAAATTTCACATGGAGTTGTGTAAGGGGATATTTCAGATCTAACACAATACTCTTGTTGATGAAAGTTGGATTTCATAGGTGTTTGGGTGTGTAAATATAAAAGTATAGAAGTACTATTTTTACATTAAATCTAACATTCATGGAATTTTAAATGGATAAAATCATCAGATATATTATGAAATCATGAATTTTGATTAATGATTGAAATTATTAACAATATATTATTCCCAATTTTAAATATGATGATGTAAATTTTTTAGATGGTGGAAAATCATGAAACATGCATGCATTGTGGAATTTACAAATATTACAGTCCTTTTCAAGGATTCTCCAATGAGGAAGGGAATTCAGATAATATTTTAATAAAATACAAAAAAGTATAATATGACAAATGATCCCTTAAAATAAAAATGGATGTAATGATAGTGTGGCTTTTTACACTATGTAGTGAAAATTATAGTTTTAGGAAGTTGAAAATAGTGAAAAAAGGGATTCACGGTGTCCATCTCTCAAGAATATTAACGACTTTCCTTGAATGAATGAAACATTGTCTTAATTTTACAATATCAATACTATATTTTGGTTCCATTATTTGGAAAAGGAAAAATATATTTATAAGAGGAGTTTTCTTTATCATATAATGAGAGAAGTGAGTTTTCCATTTGAATAGTGAATACTATAAGCATAAAGGGTATGTAAAGATTCTCTAATTTATAAAAAAATTATTTCTCTTAGTGATTCTTGTAAATCAACATGAATTCATTATATAATCATTTGATTAGGATAGTGTGGGTGAACATGAAAAAAATTCCTCCCAATTTTCTTATTTATAACATTAATATAATTATGTGAGGGAGAATAATGTTCCAAATAGAAGTGGAATAAGATTTCTGAAAAGGTTATTAAAATGGGTATACCCTAATTCAATCCCCCTCCTTCAAAAGGTAATATCCTTTTTTGGGACCAACACACACTCAATATAAAAATGATGTATAGAAACACATATAATCTATCTAACATACCTAAATAAAGTACTTTGAAAATATTGGTATGTGTCGAACCCCTTGACACATCAGAAAGAATATTAATTTTATTTAAACAACTTCCTTATACTTTCAAATAATATTGAGAGAGTTGTCAACCACTGGAAAAACCTTTTATATCAATCCAAATATATAATTTAAACAAATAATTTATCATATATTTATTGAAACAAAGTCCAAAAATCAATGATACATGACTCCAAGAGACTTGAGACACTTGAAAATAAAGCTCTAGAGTTTTTTCTTTAGAATATATTTACTATTTATATTTGTTTAATATAATATATGTATACATTATTTACAATATAATAATTTTTTTTATAAAATATATGTTATAATTGCCTAATAATATGTTTTACATTAAATTACTATACATAGTTTCCTGTAATACTGATAACCAAAATATGATATGAAAATATTAATAAAGTAATTTATCATTTTCTCTATATAACTATGTCTGAAAGAACTCAGATGTCATTTGATTATTAGGTCATGGGGTTTATAAAGATTTATTATTTTTCTCAAGAGGTTAATATTTACTAATATTAAAAAAAGGTCATGATGATAGAGATATTAATGGTAATTACTAATGTTTTATCTGTCATTAGATATTATTTTATGTGAAGATGTCTATTGATGACCTCCAAAGGAGCAATGAAAATTTAGGACTAAGAAACTCCCAAACCACAAGTATTATTTTCTCACAAAGGGGGAAAAAGAAGATTCATGGATACATTGGGATCAATCAACTGGATCATGTGAATAATATAATAATCAACAATATTCGTGGCCACTTATCCTTTGGAAAATCACAAAAAGTTAATATGTTTTTTAACATCATATTTTCACTAACTATGTGAATCACCTCCCAAAATCCATCATAATAACATAAATCCTCCAATTATATTATTTTTTATCATGAGAAATGTTAGAAGTCAAATAGTCAAAAACCATCAATATTTTCACATGTAATAAGAATAAAATGATGGAATCCTTAAGAAAAGAACGTTAAATTGATCTTTAGGTGAAAGGATCAAATATATTTGAATTATTAGTTCATTAAACGTGAAAATACCCCATAAATGTTATTTTAATAATGATAAAGATATCAAACATGTCAACTTGATCATTTGACTCCCTAGTGGAAAAATGATTGACAATATCTAAAGGAATAAAAAAATTATGGCTAAAATTGATGGGATCCATAGATGTTTCATTATTTTTCACATGATAAGATTATATTCTTTATCGGATTAGTTTATTTTTTCACATGAAGGAACTCTGATATTCTGGATTGATCTTGTGAAGGCCCTCAAACATGTCAGTTTGATCTTCTAAAATACTTTATACATATTAACTTCATCTTGTGAAGTCGTTCAAATCTGTAGACATAATCTATGTAGGATCATTGGAATCCCAGATTGACAATGAAAATGACCATGTAAAATTCATAGTTTCAATGAATATGTTAGGGATGGAGTTTCCATGTGATCATTATTTAAAAAAAATAAATGGATTCTTTAATTGATGAAAACCATCTAGTTCCTGTAAAGATCATGTTACATAATCAACCAATGAAAACACTTCTTCAACTGACTCAATACAATATATAGGGCATAGTATCAATAAAATATGGAATTTATATAGGGTGGTGATGACTTTAAAACCACCCATTGAAACATAAAAAAAGGATGCATATTGTCAAGATATGAATTTCATAAGTGGATTAATAGGTTATCTCAAGAGTATTCCACCTGATAAGTCATATGAGTAACTTACGGGATTTCATAATAGGTTTATTCTCTTTAAGTAATCATCTCATTTATAATGAGATGGATATTATGTATATCAGTATAATCACATAGAGGACCTGTTGTGGGTCTCATGATCTCAGAATGACTCAGTAAGAAAACTCCTAACAGTCACTAAGGCATTCACATGATTGGGGATGAAAATGATTTAAGATTTATTTGAAATATGATACACTAATTTTCATATAAAAGTGTCATGTGTTTTTCATGATTCACTAATTAATCATGTGAAAACCATTATACATGTTATCGGAATCATGAAATAACATTGAACGTGTATTCTGAATAATGAAACAACCATTATATATGTCGAATGGTCAATGAAACACCCTTTGGACAAGTCGGGTGGATCATGTGACACCCATTGGACATGTCATTAAAATCATGTGATGGACTCTGAACATGTTATCATAGTTTATGAGATACCCATGGATGTGTTTACATTATCACGTAACATCCCCCAGACAAATCATATTTATTACACAATGTCCTTTGGACATGTCGTGCAAGCTCATGTGAATCCCCTAGATTTGTACACCTGATCACGCAATGGGCATTGAACATGTCAAATTGATCGTGTCAAAACATTTTTAAATGTTTGAATGATCACCAAATGGAATCTGTATATGTCAAAAAAATTACTTTTATTCCCTTATACATGTCCACATGACCATGTGAAAACTTTTATTCATGTCAAACAGATCGTGTGACGCCCATGGACATGTTTTCCTAATCGTGCAACATCTTTCAGACATGCTAGCCAAATCATGTTGTTTCCTTTGAACATGTCTAGAGACCACATGATTTCATATGGACATGACATACTGGTTCATGTGAATCCCTTGGAAACATCCTCAAAAATTATGTGACATCCCTCCAACATGTCACCTGGTTCGTGTGACATCCCACAAACCTTTCATCTTGATTACTTGAAGACCCTTGGACATGTCAAACAAGCATCCTCAAACATATCAGGAAGAAATCCATAGATATATTATTCTTTTTAGATAATAAAACTCAAAGATTTCAAGAATATTTACTCATCAATTTTATCCTTTCATTATTGATATCCTTAGACATGTTAGGATGAGATCCTATGACATGTCTGCCTTGTCTGGATGACTCCCTAAGACATATCAGTCTTGTTATATAGGAATACTTTCACATGATCACTAAAACCGTGTGAACCCCCATCCCTGGCCATTTGGTTAATAATCCCCTTAATGAGAAGAGTTCCCATAATATGTCATGATTATGCACTCAGTCAACCTTAGTCATTTCATGGGGCACTGATGCTGATCAAGGATACTCAATAGACATTATATGGTCCATATTTATTATCCTTTAGAGTATAAGGTGTGGATATATAATATGCATATCAACAATAGCTTACCACCCTAAAAACTCCATTTACTCCATCCCATACGACCCATCTCTTATGGGACTACAGTTTTTCCTTGTTAATCAGTAGGTTGACGTCAAAGTGAGCAACAAGGACTCTTATTTCCATTTTAAATATGATACATTGGAATCATTTCTAAGTCCCAATATTCATCAAAACATGAATATAAAACCTTTACATGATGGTTTATATCCTTTAAAATGATATAATCATATTTTATCAGGTTTGCTTCCATGCATAAGTCCCAAACCTTTTGGCCATATTTCTAATAACTTATTTTCTCTTCTTTTTCATGATAATCAAGACTCACAGTAGTTTAGAGACAACTAATGAATATTAAAATAGAATAATTAAAATACCATAATAAAGGAAACCACAGTTTGTAATACTCACTCCAAAATTAGGGAAAAATCAGTGTGTAATCCCCACTCAAATGTAAGGGAAACATTAGTGTGTAATACCTGCTCAAATATATGTGCCACCTAAATTTGTATATAGTGTGAAAATCTAAACATTTATCCCTATTAGGGTGTTTGATATTTTCTGATATCTTGTTTTTCAAACTGAGCGTTACTCACATGGGCTTAGGGATTTTTGGTTATCATGTAAAAATCATGATGCAAATGCCTCCCATACATGTAAATTCATCTTTACATTAGAAGTGGAAAATGAGGACACATATTCCTATTATAAACTAGATAGATTGGTTTCCTTCATAATGTTTGAACTCCATAGCCAATGATTAAATTACTTCATATATGTCATTTCAGTGTGATCTTAAACTAGACAACAGGTTGCAATAAAAAGTATATAGTATTTGATTCTTATTCTTATAGGATACGTAGAATGCCTCTTATAGGTTTAATGCCAATCGCAAAACACCAATTTATATCATGGAATTAAGTGAACTCTAGAGTAATTAGACATATAGATTCAAAACATAATAATTATTCTGTTTTTTATCAAAAAAATGAAGTATACGGAGAACCACTAATACATATTGATAGTGTAATTAATAGAAATCCCTCTCATATATACATGTTTTCAACACCCAATCAATTTACTAGGTTAAGCAGTCCCATACCGTGATTTTGGAATGGTTCATGAGCATATCGAAAATTTAAAAGAGATTCCTAAAGTAGAAAATAATCCCCCCCAAATCTTTTATGTTCTTGACTTGTCATCCTATCAGCCATAGTGAGTTCCTAAGAGTCATCTGAATGGAAACCCAAATTGATCATATGCCTTTGGAATGTAGGCTAATATATCAATACATATATGTGATTCATAGGGAATTTCCATCAAAAACATAAATGGTGAACCCAGTGTAAACCCTATAATCATATTTAACCATTTAATGAATAAAAAAGGATAGATTTTACAGATCATGATGGTTCATTATGTCCAACAATTTTTATGAAAAAAAATTTATTGGTCCTAAGACTTGAGTACATTATTGATGTGTATCAAGATTCACATAATTCTATGCATTGTTGTAAACTACTATGATATATGTAACTGTAGAGGTAGCATATATCAGGTGGATCATATGTGATATGTAAATAGTAAAATTTTGATAAAAATAATTTGTCCTTTCCATATTAATGAAATAATATATATCTAAACCATCAATTGAAATGGAAGTTTCAGAACAAATCCACGGTCCTGGTAGTTTATATTTGAGCTCAGTTTGGGAATTCAATGAAAGATAAATTGTTCACATTTGGTGGTGACACCATTATACATCATACATGATTTAATATTGGTTGAAAAATGTAATATATTACATAGTCTCATTCATAGAAAGCTTTTTGTGGTTTCTAATGTAATTTATTTCACTATGAGTTATCTAATGTGTTATGAGACTCTGATATTATAATTTAAGTATGTTCACATATTTATGTCCAAGAAAGAGGTATAGAAGGTCACATATTATGTGTATCCCAATCAAATTAAATGTTTATGATTATAAGAATCAATTTATTCTATGGTTTGTTGAATAATATTAATTCATTTAATAGTTTACTATATAAATTCAATCATGATATATTAAATTTTAGAACATGGGAGTAGAATGTTATCTCTTATTTAATTATTCATAGGGTAATAAGTTGATATTAATTTATTCATGAGTTTAGAGAATATAAAGACATAAATTCTTTTATGGTATATGAATATTAAAATCAATATTCATTTAATGTTTAGTGAAAATAATATTTCATGGGAGGAAATAGGTTGACATTAATGACCCAATATAAATAATATATTTCAATTAATTACATTTATATAAATATAAATTTATTTATTTATGAAATAATATTATAAAAAACACACATCTTGGGATATAATAATAATATTATTATTATTATTGTTTTACATGACAAAACCAAGAATAAAAAAAATGATAAGGTACATTTTGAAATTAACATTATTTAACAATATGTATATATTATAAAAGATATAATTTTTTCATGTAGGGATGATTTCACACAATTGATATATAATCTACAATTATATAATTCCCCCATGAAAATACTATTTTCTATCTCTATCTCTATAGAACATATAGGGGAGAATAAGAGAACATTATTGTGAACAATAATGAATGGCATGAATACCTTGATCCTTCTACTATAGAATCCAGACTAACAAGAATGTCATTTGAGTTTTTTGTATAATATTTGGATATATATATTGGAACCCTTTCTTATATTATTCATCACGACTGGAATACAATAACGAAAATTTTGAAATTTCAATCAATGGGGGTTAATAAATATGAGATAATTCTATGATAAATTAATTATAAATTAATGTTTCATGAATATATCTATTGAATTATAGTTTGTGTTTGTTAAATTATAAAAATATATCCAAATATAATAATGAAAAATAAAAATTATTCATTGAATCATCACATCAAACGTGCCCCATAACTGTTAGTGGTATCCTTGTAATCACACTCATATTTAGAAATTTTTTTAAATTATCTGATCAATTTCATACATTGGTTTTATAGAATTTTTATTCATAATTTCATTCTGATTTACACGATCAAACTAATGCATTAATTTGACATCATATGTCTACGAACTAGCCCAAAATTGAAAAATAATGTTCGAATAATCAATCTAGATGAGCTGTGTTCACTAGTTATATAAAACCAATAAACTATTTTTTATAGAAATAACACATCTTCCGATCCTTATTCACCACAAAAGGTAAATGACATTTAAATCACTATACACCATGTGGTTAAATATACAGCCTCATTACCGACTATGTATGGACTTCTAGAATGGTATACACATTTATAGGGACTACACGACATATAGTGGGTTTGTACATGTCATGCAACCCTGTACATGGTGTATATGGTGGAAATCATGGTGCATCATGTCGGTCAATTTGTGGTATCATTCCATGTCACATATTGAAAATCATAATATTAAACAACATGATAAATACTCTTTAAACTATAGAATTAATAAACATCATGTAACACATTTCATACCGCAACAGATATACACTAACTGATTTTTAGCTTATCATGTGGATAAACACATGGTGTAATTTGTCATCATGCATCAACTATTACCAGATGATGTGTAACTATTAGTTACATTCCATATATTTTGCATGTATTTTAGTAGTATGGACAACATATATTAATGGAATTATGGGTGGATGTACACATCGTGGAGATTACAATGTTAAATCATACATAACGGCACATTATGTTTGATTGGATAATACATGTGTAGTTACATGTCATGTAATAGATGTTAATATATGAGATTAACTTTCGATATCTTAATTTTATTAATTCTAAATTTAATATTATTCTTGAAAAATGCATCATCTGGCCTCTAAAATTCTTGTTGGGTACAAAAGTATTTAAACATTTGAATTTATTTAACAGAAATTTAGGAAATTCTTAAAACATATCAATGTAATTAAATTGAGCAGAATATAATTTATAGAGTTAGTTTTTTAATTAAAATTATTTTATATTAATTAAAAATTTATTAAAAGATTGGTCACAATACTAAATTTGGATATTTTATAAACAATAAAATATCAAGATCTTTGGCTGAAACGTGTATTTGATTTATTTTTTCATTTAACAATTATCTATTTTTTGGTGAATTATGTGATAATTATTATTAATTGAAAAATTGATAATTGTGAATTATTCCTTACACATAAATTTTGTGTTGACGTACATGTATAAGGATTATTTTATGTAACTCTAAACCTATATTACCCCTCACATACATGTGAATATACTTTTATAATGTATATAGTACTCAGTTTGAGGAGGTATTTTTGGACACGATCTATGATAGATCTAGACAAGGATATGATCACAATAATGGTTAAATTATATAACTTGTTACAAGTACATACTCAAGGAGGTATTTACACTAGATTCAGTATTGGTTTATCACCTCTTGATAAAACAACCAGAAGAAATGTTGTCATTATCATTTT
Organism: Viscum album; assembly: GCA_963277665.1. Lineage (NCBI taxonomy): Eukaryota > Viridiplantae > Streptophyta > Magnoliopsida > Santalales > Viscaceae > Viscum > Viscum album. The sequence goes on from OY728137.1 coordinate 1,669,858,784, forward strand.
ACATCATTATTTTCATTTTATCAATGAATAATTATTTATTTATTTTTATAATGCATGGTTTATTTTGATGATTCAACATAATCATATATTGTAAATAAATAAAAAATAAATCATAAATAAAATAAAAAATTGTATAAATTGATATTATCTAGTATACATGATTAATTATATGAACTCCACATAATGTTAATAACAAAGGATAAAAATAAATAACTTTTATAGGTAATATTCTTACGCATAAATTATTTTTTTAGGAATTTTTAAATTTTATATAAGACTCATATAAAATTAACAATATTACGAATAAGAAAATAAATGATATTCATAATAATATTAATAAAATACCTCAACTTAATCAATAATTCATCACAACACTTAGCATTACTGGAGTCTGAATACAAAGATAGTTAAAATTATTGTTTTATTCCTCATTAAAAGGGATTTAAATTATTTATTAGTTATAAAAAAGTATTTTTCAACATAAACATGTTATAATCTAGTGAAGTATCTAAAAAATAATGGGTATAAATTAGAATAAAATATTAATGAAACCTGATTATAAGTTTTTGGGATTGGGAAATCTAATTACCAGATTAACGAGATCTATTTTAATATTGTTTGAATTAAATTCAAACAAAAATATCTTCAAGATATTTGGTAAGTCCAATTTTCATGTTATATAAATTGAAATTTTGAATATAGCCCCTAAAATAACTAAGATTCTATATATTTCAAATCTTATAGTGAGTATGATGACCCAACATGAAGCATTACATTAATTACTATCTTTAGACTAGAAAACAATTTCCTTCATTCCCAATGATATTTTTGTTTTATATTTTTAGTGAATAGTTCAAAACACATACATAACAAACCCCTAAAATATAAACTGGACACATACACTTCGTATAATTTTTTCACACAATAAAAAACTTTTTAAAAGAAACACATTTTTTTCATGAGAGGACATCATGACTTTCATCTTGAATTCTATATTTTTTTTCATAAATCCTATGAGAAAAATTTAAAATTTTCAGACAATTAATAAAATCCTTGAATGGTAAAAAAAAGAACGAAATTTGTTTGATCATTGAAAAAATGAAATACCAAAAAAAAATACCTTTACCACAAAATTATATGATCATATAAAAAAATCATATCCATATAAAAAGGATACACTTTTTTCAAAAGGAAATTATTTAAGACCCATAGTAAGAAAATATAGACCCGTTTAAGAAACATAGAGCATTATATTCATAACCCATGTCCAAAATAATTGGATCCTAGTTCAATATATATGATAAACCTCCCCAGTTATCTCACTCTTTCTTAACATTTATGATAATGAACATTAGCCAATTCATTGTAGAGCTATATCGAGCTCACTTAGCATGTAAGATGTATCCACATCCCCCATAATATAAGTTGTATCAGGTTCACTAGTCATTATATATAATTATCAAATAACATATCATAAATAAAAAAATTTATGTTTTCAAATTTTCATCTTATAACCCTTTATAAAAACACTTCTGAACCCATATGAAAAACAATTTTGGATATTAAAATAAAATTTTGTTTTAAAACCCCATTTTCAAAACTAAAATACCAAAAAAATGTGAAGAGTGTTTTTTATTAGAAGATAACATTGATTTTTTTAAATGAAGTAAAACATAAAATAATTTTTGTGCAAACTATAAAATCCATTTAGATTACATATGTTAAAATAGAACATACCTTTTACATTTTCTATATAATATCCAAACATTCTATACAAAATACATAAAATTTTCCTTTTAAGAACCTTTTAATGAAAGTAAAAAATGGATATAAAATGTTATTTATAATTAAATTATTAAAATATAAATACATCTATAAAATTATTTTACGAATATGGATATGGATGGAAAATATTTATAAAATTACACATTAAAAATTTAAAATTAGTTTTTATGTTAAAGTGTCCCTTACCTCATGTATGACTCATTACATACAATCAATATATTCGGGAATAATAAAATTATTTAAATTATATAATTTCTTAATAACAATTGTAATGTTTATTAATCATTTTATTTTTTTAGTTACTATTTCATATACAATTACATAACCATTTATGTTCATGTTAGATGTTTTGATGATATTCGGGTCATATATCCAAAATGAATTTGGCAAGAAGAAAATTTTCAAAGAGTTCATTATTACATCATCTAGAGAATAATAATCACGACAAAATTATTATTTATAAACAAAAAATTTACATTAAAATAAAACATTAAAATACTTACAAAAATTGAACTATTTTACAATCATGGATATGGTAGGCCGTACATACCCGTGAATAACATTTCCATTTTTCAACAGTCAATATGTAGAGAATGTATGTAATATTTTACCTTACAAGAATGATTATTTAATTATGAATATAATATTATATTCTTAAATAAATATATTTATATCATTTATTTTATGTGGTGATGAAAAATAATCAAAACGCTTCATAAGGTGGAAGTCCACACATACTAAAAAAATTATCATTTTTTAATAGATATAATGGTAAGAATGTATATGACATATTATATTAATTTTTTTTAATTATTTCATGATTATAATATATATAAATATAATATATCACAATAAATATTCTTGAGAGTTGGTAATTTGAAATAAAACACATTTCTTTGTAGAGGTGGTAAATTACATGTACGTATGAGTGATATTTTCATTTACAATAGGATGGAAAATGAGATTAAAAGGGTTATAATATGATCATAATAACATGTAATTGTATTCAAAATAATTGCATTATTATTTAATCTATCATAAAGTATATTTTAATGACGTGGAAGAATAATAAAACTTGAAATATGTTGATTAATACTTATAACATCTCCTTAGAAAACATCTTGGATTACATATTAAGCCTCCCATTTTTTTATTTTGTTGAAAAAATGACCTCTATCATGTGGGGAGGTTTTTTTGGATACCTATGTTGGTATTGAAAAAACTAGAATGCTAGAATGTTGTGAGGGATAGAGGATATGAGGTTCTCTTTTATAAGTGAGGGATATGGTACTTTTGAAATTTTGTAAAGTATTAAATTATAATATATTAATTATATTTTATATATGGATAAAATTGATATAATTACAATATAAGATGAATATGAGTCTAAATCCTCTCATCCGATTTATTTTACAATTCTAGGTTATGTTTTCATCTTTATTTCTTCATTTTATCACCTCTTTAAAACTTTTGATGATTACCGTGATATCACGGGTTTTTACTCTATAGAACAAAGAATGTTAATATAAATGGAAATGTGTAACAAAAATAAACCATGGAACATTTTATAAAACATATACCATTCTATTTTTCAAATAAATTATATTTAGGAATATTAAATCATTTAATAAATTATTATTTATTATAAAATATCATTGATGTGATTATTGGAACTAGTCATTTATTTTTAATTTAATGGAATCAATATTGTAATTTAATTGAATATAAAAATTTCAAGAATCTCTACTATGTTATATTTATCTATATAATTTCTTGCGACACTATATCTCACACAAAAAATATTACTTTTATATTATATAATATCGATTACATTATTTCTACTCGTATCACACTCATTATGTCGGTGTTGCATAATAATTTATAAAAATTATTTAAATTTGAAAAATTATATGTAAGATAGCAGGATTATAAGTAATTATTCTTAAAAATAACATTTCATAACCAAACATGACCAATTTTAGCACTATGGAAAAAATAAAACATAATAAAACAAAGACAATTCCATTTTATTTTAATTATTTATTTAAAATTACATTATAAACATTGTCAAAGGAAACTGAAAATATAATACCAAATTTTTTAAAAATATAATGGCATAGATGAAAAACATATCAAATAAAATAAAGGAAAATTTTTGGGAGATTTTAGGCCTTATAAAATTATTTTTTTCTTTAATTACCAGATTTACCTTTATCGGGGTGACAAATATTTAATATAATTACTAATCATAATGAAAAAAATAAAGGGAACCTATTTAAAAAAATTTTAAACAATAATTCCAAGTATTTAATACATTTTTTATATTTTTTATTTCTAGAAGATGTAAAAATTAATTTACTATTAAATTGAAAGATGCAATGAAAAACAGTTTTAAAAAAAATACATTTTAGGCCAAAACATTAACATATAAAAAATTGATGTATAATAATGATTTAAATTATAGATTCTAGGTCCTAGTTCACACATAAGTAACTGAACATGATTGTCCACATGCCCTTTATGTGTGTCTCCTAAAACGCCAAAGGCTTCTAACTATCAACAAGGGTCTATGGTAGTATGGTGTAGAGACAATTCCCTCGTGGTCAGAGTGAAACATAATGGTATAAAATAATGATAATAAAAGAAATAAAAAAATCAACTAGATATAATATAAATGTGTAAAAATAAATTTCATATCAAAAATGGTCCTCATGTCATATGATATGCATAATGGGTATAGGGGGACAAGCATTTACATCATGTCATACAAGACTAAAAAAGGACAAAAACAATCTATATTACCATCACAAGAATGAGATCAATCCCCCACTACTATAATCCATCATAAGATGAAAATCAACATTCTATAGTTAGACACTTCCTTTTTCCCCTACCTATATCCATAATATTGGTTTAGGTACTATCCAGTGGCCAGAATAGTGCATGAGATATATTTTGAAGGACACCACCAATGGTGTTTAGTAAAAATAATCTGCTTCATCTAAAATGAGTTGTGTTGATTTTTAATAATGTTATAAAATACATAAAATGTAAATGGGTTAGATCTGGATCCTAAAATAAAACCATCATGACACTACCTACTTTGGTTGAAGACCGAATATCTTCGAAAATGCGACCTTCTGTAAAGGTAAATACATATAGAGACAAGTATATATAAAAATGTTATATATATGTAGTTATGTTTATATGAATATATATATAAACTAATACTCGCTAGGTCTCTTGGAATAATATAGGAGACAATGGATAGTATTATGAGTATCATTTAATGTGAAGGTATGTCATACCTATGTGTCTTGAATCATATGGGCATTCATGCCATGTTATCACATTTAATTAGGGGAACCATGCCCATACATCACATTTAATTAGAGATGTTTTTCTTGTATATCACATTTCACTTGTTATGACTTTATCATATATCACATATAGTTTGGTATTCCACTGTCATGTATCATTAAGAATATGGGACATCATCCCCAAGTATCACATGCATATGGTACTACATTCTAGTGGATTGTGTTTAATTATAAAATTTGGTGATGCTTTAATTAAATCCATTAGATAAATTAATAATCATTTACATTTCATTTAATATAGGGAATAACTCAATAGTTTAACTGAATTTATGTTAAGTGGAAATACTACTCAATCCCATTTGATTTGCAGTAGTAGATTCAATTAAGAAACAAGAAAAGACCAACTAGAAGTGGTTTCGCTATATAATCACTCAATAAGTAATGGGGAATTACATTAACAAACCATATGGGGTGTCACATGACAATGTGGGGGGCCTCATACCATTAATTAGAGAACATGTGTAATTTCTATCAAGTATAACTATCTAAACTAAGATAAATTATAAAATTAATACATCATGTGGAATGTTCATCATGCATCAAAATGGAACATGTTATTAAATGACTCAAATTTTTGGAGAAAGTACTAGACCACCAATATTAGGTTGGTATAAGAACCCTCCTCAATTATTGAATTCAGATTTAAAGTAGTATGGGAGAAATTGGAAAAATTAAAAAATTACCTAAAATAGAGAATATTATCTTTCACCAAAATAAAACTAAATATAGATATATAAGGAATGAAAAAATGTAGTTGAAATAATAAATTATTGATTCACATCCAATGCAACTAATAGAAAAAAAAATCAGAGCTTGGGCGGGGATGGTGGCTCAAATACTAAAAAAGTGGTGAGTTGGACGATTCCACACTGCCAGCTACAAGAGAAGAATAATAAAGAAGATGAATTTTGAGTTTTTAATTCAAAATGAAAAATTGTTAAAACTTTTATTTTTAAAGCATATTACGGTGTGATAGCATGGTTTTCCAAACCATGGGTATAACCATGATCCTATATCGTTTAATTGAAACTAATTATGTGGACATGGGTGTTCTATTTAGACTATCTCTGTGGCACCTTCCATCTCACTATAAATCCACTCATGGTCTTATGGCCTGAGGTGCATGGTTAGAAATGACAGTGCTTCCCTCTACAGTTTGATGTATTACCTACACAGTTGAACTAAACGGTTAACACTAATCTTTCAAAAACCATTCATTTTTGTATCTCACTCCAAAATATGGACCTCTGATCCCAAATTGTAATCAGACTATCATGAACTACCCCTTATCCTCATAATCACACAACTAGAAAAAAACATAGGTTGTGTATATTAAATTAAATATTTGAACCTTTTCAAAAAATCAATGAAGTTAGAACTATATAGTTAATTAGAATGTTTATAATTAAAGCATAATAATTTTACATTGAGGAAAAATGGGAATTATAAATAACATTATTTAATGGAAATTACTAATAGTTTAAAAAAAAATCTTTACAATATTAACTGAAAATTCTACTTTTTATGAAAAATATCAATAATTTACTCTAAGATAATTTTGATATGCTGATTTTAAAAATAAATCTATTTTTAATATCTAGAAATTATTCTTTGAAATAAAAACACATATTATATGAAAATGAGTTTAATAAGAGTAAAACTATTTCAATTTTTATTCAAAAATTACATAGTATTAAAATATTAACTATATAAAATCCCATTCATATATACTAATAATGAATGAAATTGATTTAATAATAACTTTTATTTGGTTTCTATTTTCATCCCCTCATTTTGAAATTACATACTTACAATTTTATTAATTATTTAAACATAAAAAAATATTATAATTCACATGAAAGGATTTATCATAGGATCATCCTATGGAAAATTATTTCATCTCATAACCTGGGGATATACTCAAAGGAATGGGTGGGCATAAGGCCTAGTAAAGGAATGAAAGGGAAACCGTTTTCATATGATCTTTAGAAAATTCAATAAGAACACAAAGAATATAATTGTGGAATGAAATAGATGACATGAAGAATATCATAAATAAAATAACATGAATCATAACATTTAAATGCAGACACAACATTTTTTAATGCATTCATAATCATATCACCAAGTGTTTTCACCGAGCTGTCATAAAGTTTACTAAGGTTATTGACCAAGGTATTATAAAACATGTCATCTATAGGGATTGGATTATTTACCCAACACAATATAGTGCTATCAATTTGATCTATTAATATGTATTAATGTTCATTTGATCAAAATTGGTCATAAAAAATCATAAATAACCCGTGGGGAATGCAAGAGTCATGATTCGTATGAAAATCAAGGCATACGAAAAGTGATTAAAAGTAGGATAATTATCTCATTTATAAACCATAAAAAGGGAATTGGAGTTTTATGTAACTAAATTAAAGAATAAAGTAGTTTTATTTTAAATATTTTCCTACACGAATATAAATAATATATGTTTCAGTATTCACATTAAAATATAATAATTTCATGATAAAACCTGATATTTTGAGAAGAAACCTTTGCAGCAAAATGGCAATGGAATGTGGTTATAGAAAATATTAAAAAGGGATGGGAAAATGGTCTCCCATTCCAAAAAGTATATTAATACTATAAATGGGTTATAATAAAATTTACAGAATAACATTGTTTATAAATTTGGAAGACATACTGTATAAAAATAGATCTTGAAATGAAAAGTCAAGTTCAGATTTCCCTTAACATGAAGAGTAATTCCTAAAATATAAAGATTAGAATCTTGTGAGATTAAAACACCTTGGTATTATTACATTTGAAGTTAAAATATCATATCTTTATGGAGGATTAATTGGGAATGAAATTAAATGATGAAATTGGTGGGTATTAATTGAAAAATGGTAGATTTTTATAATAATTTCCTTGGAAACCAATGTAGTGGTAAATTCCAAACCATGGGAAGTCCCATGGTATTTTACCATGGTATTGGCCCCCTGGGACACCTATTATGTTATTAAAATCTCTAAATATTGACAGAAATTTTATATTTCATGTTGCGTCATTATGATGTCATTAAACACCATGAAAAAATGAAACTGTATTTTTTTTTATAATCACCGAAAAATAAAATATTTCAGATAATTATCAAAATTTAACCCTAACATACCATCGATGTGATGATTTAAAAAAATATGTTTATTTTATCATAATAATTATCGATGTATGATAAGTTTAACTTCCAAATACAAAAATATTTATTTTTTAAAAATAATAGCGGATGGAAAATGCATCGTAAAATGCATTGGAAAATTTCAGACATATGAAAAAATAAAATTACAATATCATTTAAATTTAAATAAGAATATCATAGTTATGATATTTAATGAAATTAAATATTATTCAAAATATTTTAATTTTTCATAAATAAATATATCTTTTATTAAAATTACAAATTCTATCCAAAAAATCAATATATAGAATTTATCTTATTTTTAGGAAAAACTATTATCAAAATAGAATTGATGGAATAAGATTTTTATTTATGTAATGGGATTAAACATTACGTAAATAAGGCCTCAATATATATATCTCTTTATAATAACCATATAGGATATAATGGTGATGTGTGCCATTGTGATAGATTCATGGGGGAGCTTAGATAAAATCGCCCGTGTGGTATTCTCCAAAAAACTGGAACTTATCCCATAGGAATTTTCATTTAGGATTAACATGATGAAGCTCAGCTTGGTCTTGGTGAAAATTGAAGCCTAATAATGCTACATCTCTATTAATTTGTACCAAATGGGATTCATACAACATTACACTACTAGATGAGGCCACCGACTCTCCTTTATTCATTAATTTTCCATTTAAATTTCTACTTAAAAACAATAATTATAATACTAAAATAATTATTAAGAAAAAATTTTCAAATAGTTATATTGGTACATGGTCATAATTGAATGATGTTCATATCTGGGACATTACTCGATTTTCACATTCCAAATTACACTCACTTCATTATTAAAGAGATATATTTATGTTGAGTATAAAATAATATAACCCAAATATTCTAGGAATAAATATTAATCAAAAATTTTAGGTCATTACATTCTTCCCCAGTAAAAAAATTTCATCGCTAAAATTATAAATCGATCCCTCTGTTGAGAAAATATATGGGTACTTTTTCCTCGTTATCTCCTTTGCTTCCCACATGGAATCTTCATATTTGTGGTTCCCCCATAACACCTAAATTAGTTAGTAGTCTTGATGAATTGAAACATCTCTCTACAGTCCAATATCTCCACTGACTGCTCCTCATAAGATTGTTCATGTTGTTTTTGTACCAATTTAGTATTCAATAAATGTTAATGTTCATGTATGTACTTTTTCAAGAGTGGCATGTGGAATACATCATGAACATGAGATTGATTTGGAGGATGTACAGTCCAATAGGCCACTGATCCTATATTATCAATGATTTCATAGAAGCCAATGTACCCGAGGCTATGTTTCCCATTCGTCCCTTAATGGATAACTCTTTTCTGAGGTGAAATTTGATAAAGACTTTTTCTCAAATGTCAAACACAAAGTCCTTCAACGGTTGTCTGAATTGCTCTTCTTTCAAATGTGAGAAGACTTTTTGTGTTGATGGATGGTATGAACCTTTTCATTAATCTATTGAACAAGATAATTCCAAAAAATCTTTCTCCCACAACCATCATTCTAACAAGTTGTAGTTCTACATCACTTCCCTTATAGTTATTTATAGGGATCCATTTGAATACTCCAAGAGAATATGTTATTGTATAATCACTCAATTTGTATGATATGTTCATCCCATCCACCATTAAATTCCATTGAGAATGTTCTCAGTATGTCCTCGTGTGTCAGAAAATTCCATTAAGATTTTCTATCTTTTTGAGGGTGATATTCCATATTGAAATTCAATTCAGTACTCATATAACGTTGAATAATTCTCTATAATTTTGATATGAACCTTGGATCATGATCAGATGTGATGTAGAGTGGTTCCCTTTACAACATACCACATCTTTTACGTAAATCATGGATGGTTGTTCTTGTAGAGACCTGAAGCTTGACATACATGGACATTACATTACTTTTCCGGAATACTTAGTACATAAAAAAAACACACACACAAGGACCGTAATAGTTTAGTGTCTTTGGAAACTCGGAATATAATCTTCTAATCGTGGTAAAAGATATTCATCATCTCCCATAAAGATCTTATTTTTTTTAAACCTAAATCCTTTCTTTCTGTCCTGGGGAAAAGAAAACATAAAAGGGTGAGCTCAAATGCTCAGTAATCGTAAACAAAAAGAAATATCAATCACTTCATATTCATAAGAACATATCGTTGGTAAATCTTAACCTAAAAAAGAGATCATAATTTCATAAAATGTGATAAATCATAGTAGTGAAATGTAATCCCAATAATCATAACATAAAACATGAAACTTTGTGGTATACAAACATAATCCTATAGAATCATTTCTTATTAGTCAAGACTCATTTCCAAGACTATCTTAGTGGACAAAGTCCATTTCTGGACCGAGTTCACTCTTCATTTCAGTCCTGTTTCACTGAACCGGTATAACCTACCGTTCCAGCCATGTCTATCTCATGAGATATAAAATCTTTACCCAATGAATTGGAGGGAGATATAGGTCCCAACCATCTCATAATGAAATCATTCTTACTTGTGCCACAAAAAACATACATCATTCATAATAACCCAATAAACAAAATGGATTTCATAAACATCATTCCATCATCACATAATCCATATAAAAGAAATGGATATCATTTCATAATAAGAAAAGTGAAACCATTAAAATCATAGAGACATGATACTTGAAACATACACATATAAAATAATGTCATCTTAGATGAAAAATGGTTTTGATAAAATACTTGAAATGAATTCTTGAGGAAAACATCCTTTCTTCTTCAAAATCAATTTCTTTTCATAAAACGTCATACAATTTTAAAAGAAAGAGATTTTGTTGAAAATAGTAATGAAATATTTTGGAGGAAGCTTCATGAAAATAAGGACTTATGAAACCATAAAAATCCTTTCATGCCGTATATGTTAAAAAAACATTGTTCTCGTACTTTTGTCGAAAAATTCAGAAGTACCTTGTAATGTAAATAAAATAAAGATTCCTTCCATACCATTGGGTAAAAGTAAAAATGGGTAAAAAATACATTAAACATACATAAAAACACTTTTTGAAAACATGGAAATGGATGATAACAATATCCCCAATAAATACTTACGAATAAGAAATCTCGGAAAAAATGAGATTTGTGAAATTATCCCTTACCTTTGGTCTTATTTTCTTCGTAAGTGTCCAAACATCCACTTTTTGACGCGCCTTCACTTAACCTCCAATTAAAGAACCATGGATGGTCATTGAAGAAGACCAAGACCTCTAGGAAGATACTAGGGAAGTGGAGGAGATTTTTTCAGGGGTTGGCCGAACATGAATTCTCAAATTGGTGTGAGGAAGAGAGGGAGGAGGTGCACTTTTATAAGGGACGAGAGGGGCACCTTAGAAAAATATCAAAATATTATTTTATATTAATGTCAAATTCGGTTTATAATGGTTCCAAAGGGTCTTATTTCGAAGATAAAGTGTTTATGGGTCGAAATACTCTCATCAAATAGGATTTAGACAAGTTTAGGTTATTATTTTAACCTTATCAATTAGATTTTACTCTAAGTTAAATAATTTAACTTTTACCGTGTCTTTTTGTTTTCTTACACTATATGGTTAATAAAATTACCATAACAAGCCAAATGAACCCCAAGATGTTTGTTGTTAATATATCTATCCTTATCTAAGTCATTTGGCCAGACCATAGATTTTTAGGACTTAAATAACAATTAATAATATAATATTTGTTTTAAAAACTTATTTATGTCAATTTTGACACTATTTGGTACATGATTTTTATAAAATTCATTAAAGAATGATAAGTTAGAAACAAGTTACTTATATAAACAATAACATTTCATATTAAGCTATAAAATTAATGTAAGTCATAAAAAGTCTCAAATTACATTTATTTGGACATTTATAACATCAATTATGTCAATATTTCATTAATAAGAAAATTACTATATCTTCTTTGTGTCATAATAAATGATAATTATTTAATCCCTAAAAATTCTAAACAAATTCCTATGATGTAGATAATTGTATTATATTTATGGATACTATTCATGTTTGATGTTTCATGAAGTCTATCACTAAATTAAAATTATTATACTTATAAGATTTAAGAAAGTGACATGTTGTCACATTCTTTGGATTTAATAATAATTAAATTATTTTCATGGAAAAAATTCCATAAAATGAATCTAATCTGACCCTTAGGTTATATGGGTCTACTTTTACTCATCCAATAGGATTTTTCCAAGTGTTAGGGTAATTTTATAATCTTATATTTACCCTTAACTACCCGATTTACCTTTAACTATAGTAAATAAAATTTACCATAGTTACTATTCACAATGCCCAAAAATAAAAAGTAGCTTATTCACATAATTTGGACCCACTGATTATAAATATGGAATCCATTTTTCCAAATTCAATATATAAAAGATGCAGAAATTAAATTAAAATTAATCCTGTTGTTGAAAGAAAACGGGTTTTTCTTTAAAACATTGCAAAAGATTGAATTGATTTAACCTTCGAATTCAAGGTAAAATCAATGATAATGACATACATTATATTAAATGGTAAAAATATATTCTATTTATAATTTAAAACCATTCCATATTAAAATTTAACCACATATGATATTACGATGAAAAAAGTTGTTTTTAATTAAAATATAGCGTGTTTTTAATATTCATTAAAATCTGAAAGTTATTGGAAAAATATAAAAACATTATCTAATGTAAATTTTTATATCCTGATTCAAAAGAAGAATTTTATTTTGTCAAATTGAACTTATAAACATGTCAAAAACTAGATTTAAAGTGGGTGCGCCATCAAAAGGCGACAAAACTGAATTTTTTGAAAAATACTTATTTTACCCGAAAAATTTATTTTTTTCTTGTACCATGTTCTAGAAATGTGTAAGATGAATAATAATGTTATAAAATTCAAATTTTAGATAACACTATTCATAATGGCTAGTTTTAATAATATTTTAATTCATATCGTTGTTTAATGGAACTCGGTATTGCGGACTACACACGCTATCGAGGAAGGTCGTGATTACGTGTAATGCAAGGCAAGTCAAGGATGAGTGTTTTGCAAGATTCTTTTGGTGTAGCGTACAACACAAGAAATTAATGAAATTAAAAAGAATATTTTTCATAAAATCTCGGGGTGTTACATTCTACCCCCCTTAAAATAAATTTCGCCCTCGATATTCATCAGGGTTATAAATGGTTTACTATTCAAAAGATTCATTAATAGAAACCCACATCATAAAAAAAGAATACCAAAACCAATATTTAAAAACAAAAGTATGAAACATAATGGTTACCCAAATAAACTAATCACTGGGTTTCCACATAGAAGAAAATATAGATACGGAAGAGAAATCTAACCATCATAATCTGATGGAAAGTGGTAGAGAACATGGCTATGGAAAAGCTAGTAATCACAAAGCCATAAATTTGTGACGATCTAAGGTACCATCTGATTCATCAGATATAAGAGCACTAGGACAATATTTTTGGTTTTCAAGATCGTTTCCTTAAAGTAGATGAAATTGAAATTAGACGAAATACTTTTGTGATTTCGGTATAGTCTCACCGTTGGTCGTTCTTTGGAAAATTTCCACATCATCTCTTAAAGAAATGAATTTGAATTTGTCATTCGTGATGTGTTAGCAGATCATGTGATAGAATGATGGGTCATTCCATCTGTCTCAAACAAAAGGTTAGAAAAGTTATCAAAAAAATACATAAGTCCATCTATAGTGAGATTAATGATATATGGTTCCTAAAATGGACTTATACTTCATATATCATACTGCTTAATATAATTAAACTAGTTTCTAATAAATAGGGACTTCCTGTAGCCCAGTGGTAGGAGATAAAGGCCAGTCGCACTTCGGTTGTGGGTTCGATTCCAACAGCCTTGTCCGACGCGATGGGTTGTCGCCCGTCCTGCAGGTTGTCCTTTTTCTAAAACTACATTACTATAAAATCCCATCAGTAATATCGAAAAAAGTTCTATCCTTAAACAATACTTAGCATATGTCCAATATAATCCATTCCAATATTTAGGCTTATCTAAAATACTTCGGTCCAATCTCATAGTATAAAGAAAATGATTACTTGAAATGTCATCAACCAAGCATGTGAATACCATCATTTATCCCCCATATATGTATATTGTTGGTCACATTCCAATCATGTGAATACCTTAATCATGTATTCTTTTAAAAAAATTAATACCCATTGAACCATAGTGAAAACATGAATACAGTTAAAATTTAACACTTTCCACATACCAAAATCCTCAAAATTCTATATACTCAAACCATGATATCACTTAGTCTTTATATCAATCATGAGCTCATGAATACTTTTAAACATTTCATTTTCTCATTTTCCCTTCATTATGCGCATATCATCTTATTTCCAAAAATATCTCAATCACATTGAATACCACATTAGACTAATACATAAATATTCCAATACTCCATGATACTACATTATTTTGGAATCCCATTACATAAACACCTAATCATTCCACCACATCGTTGTCATATTCAACATCGCCAATAGTTATCGCATGTGACTTCCCTTTGTCCTTTTCCTTAAGCGGTTGCTCATGTCAATCATCACTAACCCTTGGATTAGGGAATTTATTGGCATAATGTCCCATTTCCTTGCACATGGAACATTGAAGTGTAGTAGGTTCATTCTGTGTATCCCTTACATTGTTAGCATCATTAGACATCTTCTTCCCATCTTTGTGGCATTCAAATGACCGATGAACTTCCTTTCAACATTTGAAACATTTAATTGTCCCTTTAAGACAATCTTCACAATGCTTCTTTCCACACATTGAGCATAAGGAAACATTCATCTTCTTTTCACCATTATTCTGAGATTTCTTCTTGAACTCCATCTTTCGTTTCTTGTCAAAATCATGGGATGGATATGTAACACCAACTTCCATTTCTACCATGATAGAACAACACAAAATTTCTTCATAGCTACTGAAGTCTCTTATAGCTAATGCCCTTTGAAGACTTGGTTTTAAGCCACTGAATAATCGATCAACATTACTTTCAGGTTGGATGATAATGCCAGATGCATACCTTGCAAGTCTTGTAAAATTCACTTCGTATATAACAACAGATTCATCATGCTTCTGCTTCTACTCAAGAATCTCCTTTTCCATCTTTGTTCGAATAATATGAGGGAAGTACATACTGAAAAACATGTTCTTGAACTCATCCAATTCCATGGACTCAATTTCATCTCTTGGACTCGTATTCTTGATAAGATTCTACCATTGATCAGCTTCACCTCCCAAACGATAAACTGCTAAGATGACTTTATCATGTTCAGAACAATGAAGAACTGAAAATATCTTTTCAGTGGTACCGATCCATTGTTCAGAAACAAGTGTATCAAAAGACCCACTTAATGAAGGTGGACGTTTCGTCATGATGGACTCAATAGAATATTGTTCCCTTATCTGCTCATTTGGAAGTCCAGAATGATTCATAGCTTGTGTAAGTATAGTAATAAGATTTTGCACTCCATCTCCCATAACAGTTGTTTGTTCAGGAGGAAAATCATTGCATTGTCCATTAAAGTGATCAACATGGTTCCTTCGGGTTCTATCCATCGTCTAAAACCCAAAAAGAATAGTGTGAGAGGCAAAAATAATTCTAGGGAAAACAACATAGTAAAGGGGGAGTACCCTTAATATCTAACATCTTAGGGTAAATTCTAAGATCGTTACTGTAGTTCTAGGACTATATCCTATACGTATACTTATCCTTAGGGACATCCCTAGTCATACCTTAGAAATATCTCTAGGGATTCACTAACGTTCTCACATCCTATTTTCCAATGTTTGACTATACCTTTCCTCTGATACCAACTGTAGAGTCCCGAAGTTTGATGTACATGGACATTACATTACTTTTGCGGAATACTTAGTACATAATAAAAACGCACACACAAGGTCCGTAATAGTTTAGTGTCTTTGGAAACTCGGAATATAATCTTCTAATCGCGGTGAAAGATCTTCAACATCTCCCATTATGATCTTCTTTTTTTAAAACCAAAATCCTTTCTTTATGTCCTGGGGAAAAGAAAACATAAAAGGGTGAGCTCAAATGCTCAGTAAGGGTAATCAAAAGAAATATCAATCACGTCATATTCATAAGAACATATCTTTTGGAAATCATAACCTGCAAAAGAGATCATAATTTCATAACATGGGATAAATCATAGTAGTGAAATGTAATCCAAATAATCATAACATAAAACATGAAATTTTTTTTTCATACACACATAATCATAGAAAATTATTTCTTATTAGTCAATACTCATTTCCAAGACTATCTTAGTGGACAAAGTCCATATCTGAACAGAGTTCACTCCTCATTTCAGTCCTGTTTCACTGAACTGGTATAACCTATCGTTCCATCCATGTCTATCTCATGAGATATAAAATCATTACCCAGTGCATTGGAGGGAGATATAGGTCCCACCCATCTCATAATGAAATCATTCTTAATTGTGCCAAAAAAATACATCATTCATAATAACCCAATAAACAAAATGGGTTTCATAAAAATCATTCTATCATCACACAATCCATATAAAAGAAATGGATATCATTTCATAATAAGAAAAGTGAAACCATTTAAATCATAGAGACATGATAATTGAAACATACACATATGAAATAAGGTCATATTAGATGAAAAATGGTTTTGATAAAATACTTGAAATGAATTCTTGAGGAAAATATCCTTTCTTCTTCAAAATCAATTTCTTTTCATAAAACGTCATGCAATTTTAAAAGAAAGAGATTTTGTTGAAAACAGTAATGAAATATTTTGGAAGATTCTTCATGAAAATAAGGCTTTATGAAACCGTAAAAATCCTTTCATGCCGTATATGTTAAAAAAACATTCTTCTCGTACTTTTGTCGAAAAATTCGGAAGTACCTTGTTGGGTAAATAAAAGAAAGATTCCTTCCATACCATTGGGTAAAAGTAAAAATGGGTTAAAAGGACTTTAAACATACATAAAAACACTTTTAGAAAACATGTACATGGATGATAAAACTAGCCCCAGTAAATACATACGAATAAGCAATCTCGGATAAAAATGAGATTTGCGAAATTATCCCTTACCTTTGGTCCGATTTGTTTCGTATGTGTCCGAACCTCCTCTTTTTGACACGCCTTCACTTAACCACCACTTAAAAACTATGGATGGTCTTTGAAGAAGACCATGACATCTAGGAAGATACTAGGGAAGTGGAGAAAAGATTTTGGCAGGGGTTGGCCGAGCTTGAATGCTCAAATTGGTGTGAGGAGGAGAGGGAGGAGGTGCCTTTTTATAAGGGAGGAGAAGGGCACCTTAGGAAAATCTCAAAATATTATTTTATATTAAGGTCAAATTATGATTATAATGGTTCCAAAGGGTCTTATTTTGAAGATAAAGTGTGGATGGGTCTAAATTATCTCATACAATAGGATTTAGACAAGTTTAGGTTATTATTTTAACCTTATCAATTAGATTTAACTCTAAGATAAATAATTTAACTTTTACCGTGTCTTTTTGTTTTCTTACACTATATGGTTAATAAACTTACCATAACAAGCCAAAAGAACCCCAATTTGTTTATTATTAATATATCTATCCTTATCTAAGTCATTTGACCGAACCTTAGATTTTTAGGAATTAAATAACAATTAATAATATAATATTTGTTTTAAAAACTAATTTATGTCAATTTTGACACTATTTGGTACATGATTTTTATGAAATTCATAACAGAATAATAAGTTATAAACAAGTTACTTTATCAACAATAACATGTCAATTAACCTATAAAATTAATTTAAGTCATAAAAAGTCTAAAATTACATTTATTTGTGCATTCATAACATCAATTATGTCAATATTTCATTAATAAAACAATTACTGCATCATATTTGTGTCATAATAAATGATAATTATTTAATCCCTAAAAATTATAAATAAGTTCCTATTATGTAGATAATTGTATTAGATTTCTAGAGACTATTCATGTTCGAAGTTTCATGAAGTTTATCACTAAATTGAAATTATTATTCTTATAAGATTTAATAAAGTTACATGTTGTCACATTCTTTGGTTTTAATAATAATTAAATTATTTTCAAGGAAAAAAGTCCATAAAATGAATCTAATCCAACCCTTAGTTTATATGGGTCTACTTTTAGGCATCCAATATAATTTTCCAAGTTTTAGGGTAATTTTATAATATTATATTTACCCTTAATTACCCAATTTACCTTTAACTATAGTAAATAAAATTTACCGTAGTTACTATTCACAATGCCCAAAAATAAAAAGTAGCTTATTAACATATTTTGGACCCGCTGATTCCAAATATGGAATCCATTTTTCGAAATTAAATACACAAAACATGCATAAATTAAATTAAAATTAATCTCATTGTCGAAAGAAAACAGGTTTTTCTTTAAAACATTGCAAAAGATTGAATTGATTTAACCTACGAATTCAAGGTAAAATCAATGCTAATTACATACATTATATTAAATGGTAAAAATATATTCTAATTATACTTTAAAACCATTAAATATTATAATTTAACAACATAAGATATTACGATGAAAAAAGTTTCTTTTAATTAAAATATAGCGTGTTTTTATTTTTCATTAAAATATGAAAGTTATCGGAAAAATATCAAAACTTTATCTAATGTAAATTTTTATATCCTGATTCAAAAGAAGAATTTTATTTTTCCAAATTTAACTTATAAACATGTCAAAAACTAGATTTAAAGTGGGTGCGCCAGGAAAAGGCGACAAAACTGCATTTTTTTAAAAATATTTATTTTACCCGAAAAAATTATTTTTTTCTTATACCATGTTATAGAAATGTATAATATGAATAATAATGTTATAAAATTAAAAATTTATTTAACACTATTCATAATGGCTAGTTTTATTAATATTTTAATAGCATATTGTTGTTTAGTGAAACTCGGTATTGCATACTACACACGCTATCGAGGAAGGTCGTGATTGCGTGTAATGCAATGCAAGTCAAGGATGCGTGTTGTGCAAACTTATTTTGGTGTAGCATACAACACAAGAAATTAATGAAATTAAAAAGAATATTTTTCATAAAATCTTGGGGTGTTACAGTTCTAGAGATAAATTTTCTCAAATAGAGATAAAATGGGAAATCTTGTTGTGACGGTCCACTAAAAACCATATCATACTATATCAAATTAATATTTTTTAGGATACTAGTGTCATAGCCAAGTGAGATAATGTCTCACTTCATTGATAATATCTTTAGTGGTTGTAATAGATCATTATGAAGTTTTCACTCTTACATCACTGGTTAAAACACAAACCCCTTGTACTGTAGTCAGAAATCTCCTTTTTCATGTTACGCCACAAATAATGATCACAAATATCCCTATAATTTTTTTTATTCTAGGATTTATAGTAAAACTAGATCTATGAGATTCATCAATTAGATATTTCTTTATTTCTTTAATAGATGGTACACATAGTCTTGTTTGAAATTCCCATATAACTTCTTGATCAATAATGGACTCAAGAAACTCCCCAACTTTACATCCTTTAACTTATATTATAAAAATTGACTGTCTCTTTGGGATTTATTGATATTTTTTAGTAATGATGGTAGAGAAATCATTTGGGATAGGGTTGATGATGTCTCTTCCCTTACAATTCCTATGTCCAGTTTTACTAGGTTTTGTTATAAAAGGATCTCTGTGAACCCTCATCATTTCCAGAACAATAGTTTCTTTCCTGCATAGTGCATTAGTGAATTTTTTTATCTATCAGGATGGTATTGAATTGAACAATCATAGTCTTTAAAAAGTTCCAACCATCATCTATATCTCTCATTCAATTTATTTTTCAGGAAAATATAATACACACGTTGATGTCCTATGTACATATCACATTTCTCCGCATAAATACTGTTCCACCATATCTTCAAATCAAAAAAAATCATCCATATCCAATTCACATCTAGGATAATTAATCTCACAAGGATTTAACTCTTGAGATGAATAAGGAATCTCATTTCCATATTTCATTAGGATACGCCAATGCCCTTTGTGAAATGAATCACTAAAAATAAAAATAATTCTCTCGTAGAGGATAGAGTTAATAAGGATGAAATAAAAATATCTTCTTCAACTCTTGGACATATTCATCACACTCCTTTTTCAAGATGAACATAGACCCATTTCGAGTTAACAAGGTTTTTGTATTAGAAAGTCATGAAATGTATTTCACAAAAATCCTATAATATCTCACTAATCCAAAGAAACTATGAAGCTCAATTACTATTTTAAGATGAGGCCTCTCCACCATAACCTTTTTTTAGTAGGATCAACTGATATTCATTCATTCATTAAAATGTTCTGTATGAAATAAAACATTTTGTAACCAAAATTCAAAATTTGATGAATTTTACAAATAGAATCTCCTCACTATGATTTTTCAATACAACCCAAATATTTCCTTATTCTCCATGAGGCTTATGGAATATATTATAATATCAAAAAAAATACCACAGTGTTATCAATCCAATCCTTAAAAATAACAGGAGTATTAGTCAAGTTGAAGTGCATAAAAACAATATCATAATGCCAATATATTGATCATAAGGAGATCTTCATAATATCTCTTTCTTCACCCTCAATTGATGATAACTTGATCTATGATCAATCTTTTAGAAAAATTGAACCCCATGATGCGGTTCAAATAAATAATCAATCCTTGGAAGAGGGTACTTGTTATTCACTATGATCGCAATAATATCTATATAATCAAATAATAACCACATTGATATATCACTATTCATCACAAATAGAACATGGTATCCCAGAGGAGACACATATGGCAGTTAAATACTTTCTCTAAAAGATCTTGGAGTTGTTTTGTTAATTCATCCAGGACCACATTTTCCATTCTATACGAGGTCCTCGATATTGGCTTGATCCATGCATGAGTTCAATAGATAAATCTAATTCTCTTTACAAGGGAGGTCTAGGTAACTACTTAGTAAATACGTAATTATTTTAAACATTATTTGTTTGTATACTTTCATTTATTTCTTCATCTTCACTGAACATCTATATAAAGAAGGATACAAATGATCCTTATAAACGATGATCGGGTCAAGATATCACTCCATTGAAAACAATTTTAGTTTTTACAATAAAGACTATTGAGATTTACATTATTCTATAGTGAATCTTAGTAGTATAATTTAAGATCCAGTCTATCCCTATTATAATGTCAAATTCCAACAAGGGAGTGACTACTATATCTGTGATGAGATTGTGCATGCCAAAGTAAATACTACAGTATCTATAAATAGTTAATGGTTAGATAATACCACCATAAATATTAACTAATTACACTACATATATATGTTTAGGGATTGATTATGTATTCTTTTCAACATATAGGAAATAATGGAATGGGTAGAATAAAATAAAACAAATCAGAGGCTAGTTTTGAGAGAACAATGACAGTACCTTCCACCAAATCATTTAGAGATTCAACATCATCCATCATGATAAAAAAAATAATGAACTTTATCTCTTGACCTATGTTGAGGATTAATGTGATTCCCCAATATTAACTTTGGATTTGGATAGTGATTTGAAAAGTGACCAAGAATCCCACATTTGAAGCATTGGACATCAGGTAGGGCCGACACTATGAATGTTTCGAGCAATATGACCTTCCCTTCTACACATGTTACATTTCTAACTCCCATATAGTTAGTTCCTGTAATGCTTCTTCCAATATTTGTTACATGTGTAAAGTTTCACTTTCATTCCTCCTCTTATTTGATCTAATCCCCTCCCCATGTTTGAATTTAATGATATATTCTTTTCATCCGTTCTATGGGACCAATGCTTCTCTCCAAAATCTGGTGCAAATTTCGTAGCACTAACCATGATCTCCTCATAGTTTTAATAGAATCAGTTTGATATATTATTCTATAAGTTGGGTATTGTTCCACCAAAGAATATATCAACCATCCCATTAGGATATTTGAAAATGATAGAGGTGTATCACAAAATTCATGTGAATTTTATCTCATGGCATTCCATAGATTAATTTTTTGTCTTCTTAAACCATAATAATTTATTCTCTATTTTTTTCATTGAATGGGGAAAATATGTTTTGGAAAAGGTTCACTTGAACTATTCCCACACCATAGCTTCAATATTCCCTCTTGGATTCATGTTTTTAACTAGTTTCCACCACGGATCATATTTTCCCTATATGTGGTACACATCTTGGGAGATTTTATCTTACTCTGACCTTTCTTTTGATACCAACTAGGCTATACCACATTTTTATTACATAAAATTTTTAATACATTGTACAAAAAGCTGATCTTTTAAATTTTGGTGCATTGGAAAAAAGGTACATATTACATCAAAACATAAAAAAATCATTCTAATACACTTTAAATACATAATTATATGTCCATTCTATGTTTAGTTATTTCATCTCAAATCATGGGTATATAGATAAAAGGAATAGTTGAGAAAACGTCCAATTAATGTAAAGAATGGGAAATAGTTGACATGTTATCTTGCGGAGCTTGAATAAGAACATGAAGAATATAACTATTGAATGAAAAGGATAAAATAAGTTATAAAATAATTAAAATAACATGAATAATAACTTTTAAATTTTTCCAAATTACTTATTTTATTCATTAATAATCATATCAAAACGTTTTTTCATTGAGTTGTAATAAAAATATTCAAGGTTATTCAACAAGGTATCGTAAAACATGTCATCTCTAGATACTAAATTATTTACCCAGAATATTCGAGTTCAATCATGGAGTAAAATTAATATGTTTGAATTTTCATATGATATAATTATATTAGAATCAAACATCTAACAAATAACCCTTGGGGAATAAAATAAATTAGTTTCATATCAAAATAATCGTATTTAAAAAGTTCTTAACAACATGTTCATTATGTAATTTATAACCCATGAAAAATGAATGTGGGTTTTCTGTATTCCAATTAAAGAATAAAATAAATCATTATTACATCCTGGTGAATAACCCTAGAAATGAAATATATTTATGGATTCACATTATATAATTTTTATATAATTTCTTGTGAAAAAAGATGGAAATTTTTAGAATAAAATTCGGCAGCATAACAGGTATGAAACCGGGTTTTAGAAAGTATTAAAATGATAGGGTAAAAGGTTATACAATTAAAAAAATACTCATGATACAATATTGTTATATAATAAAATGAATATATAACCTAGTATGTAAATTTAAAATACATACCACATAAAAAAGAACATGAAAGGAAAAGAGAAGTTTAAATTTCCTATACTATGAAGTGTAACTACTAAAACTAAAATATTAGGACCATGGGGGATAGATAAATATATTTAGAATTCATAGGATGGTAAACATATTATAATATCATTACGGATGAATTGGTAACGAATTTAAATGAATAAATGGGTTGGTATTTATAGAAAAAAGGGGGGATTTTTTTATAATTTCTTTGGACACTTAGGTAGTAGTAAGTTCAAATCGATGTGATTTCCCATGGTATTTTCCCATGGTAATAGATTCATAGGACATAAATTATTTCATTATAATCCACAACGGTCGACCAAAATTTTATATAACATATTACATCAGTATGATGTAATTAAACATACTGAAAAACTGAAACTATATTCTCACTATTGACTGAAAACAAAATATTTTAGAAATTCTCATAAATTCACCCTAACCATATTTCAATGTAATTATATCAAGAATACTTTTTATATAATCATAATAATTATATAAATATGATAAATTTTTCCTTTAAAAATAAAATTCATTATTTATTAAAAATAATAGTGGATTGAAAACGCATAGTAAAATGTAAAGTAAAATTTATGAATCATGAAAAAAACATATTATTAATATTTAAATAACCATTTTTTATTAATAATTTTTGATTAATATAATTATTATTTATAATATATTACTTAATTAAAAATATTATCATCATTTTAGAAAAGTACAATTTCTGTCAGAAAATTATATATATCAAATTCATCATATTTTTTCTGAAAAACTCATCTCAAAATGGAATTGATGTAATAAAAACATTATTTATAAAATGGGATTAAAAATTATTTAACTAATTCCTCAACACATAAACCCTTATTAAACTAACATATTTCTTAAGGTTGAAGTATGTCATGGTGAATGATTCTGGGGGTGACATGGATAACATCGTCCGAGTGGAAAATTCAACTTACATAAACTTCTCCCATATGTGATTTTATTCAATATTAACATGTTGAAGTTCATCTTGGGATTTTTCAAGATTGAATCCAATTTAATCTACCTCTCTCCCATGTTCTGAACAATGGGATTCATATTACATGACTTTACCAGATGATGTCATTAACCCTTATTTCAACATAAATTTTCATTTTTTATATCAACTTATAAATAATAATTATAATGATTAAATCATTATTACGAGAAAATATTCCAACCATCTTATTGACCAATGATTGTTATTGACCAACGGTCATATAACGATGAAAACTCAATGTTCTCATTTAAAATTATTCTCTCTTCATTATTAAAGAGATATATTTCTGTTGAGTATAAAATAATATGACACACATTTTTATGAAATAAATATTATTAAAAAATTTCATGTTGTTACATTATAAAAATATTTGGAAACTGTGATCCTATGTAAGATAATAAAAACTTATAAGCCAGAAAATAAATGTGAATTTATTCTAAAGAAGAAGAAAGATGATAAATTCTAGGATTTGGGAAAAACTAACACTATTGACAATTTATATGTTTAAAATTTCTAAGTCAAAAAAATGTTGATCATAATTCTGATTCAAAAAAATTTGCGAGGGAATCTGAGTTGAAGAAAGGTATTCTGGGTGATAATGAGAATTTTGGGGGAAAATAATGTTCAAATTGGAATGATAAGAAAATTATGGAAAATCATGTTTAGAACTCCAAGAAGTATTATTGTTACATAAAAAATTATTCATTCTATTGATAATTCTAGTATTTTGGTTGATTTTAGAATTGATAAAATGTGTATTGGTTGAATATAAAACTCTAAAATTTTCCCATGATTTATACTAATCAATGTTCAATGGGAAGTCAATCCTCATAGAGAATATATTCTGAGAAATCTGTTCTAAAAGTTGAAAATAGTTTCATACCATGAGATATATTTTTAATGAAGTATTCAATTTATACATCTTGATAAATGATGTGTTGTTTTGTTTTTGAAACAACAACTTGTTTATAATAAATCTCAAAATCTAAATGTGAATAATGATGACGGGAAATTGAAAACTATTTTTGTAGAAACTGATATCAACGCTACTGAAGTAGAAGGACCCTGGATTTTGGATTGTGTGTGTTCTTATCAAATGATTTATGATTTAAAATTGTTGAAGAATGTGAAATATTTAAAAGATGTAATAGTTATATTTTGAAATGATGAATCTCTTAAAATCATAGGAGTTGTATTCACAATTATTGGGGAGGAAAAAAAGTTGAAATCCAAGAAGTCTTAGTTAATTTATGGGATGAAACACAACATGCTAAATTATTCACAACATTGTGATTACTTTAGTAACTTTTTTTAGAATATATGGTGTTTTTGTGAATATTGATGAATATAAATAAATTGTTACAAGTGGACAACAAAAAAATGAAGATTCTTTCATGTTTTTAATGTGTGTAATTTTTAAATATTATCATGATGGATGAAAATCAGTTGTGGAATAAAATTTTGGGATATATATATCGTAAAAACCTAATATAGTTATCAATATGAGATAGTGTTTGTGATATTTATGATATGAAAATAAGAATATATTGGTGTTGTTTAAATTTTTATAAATGGATGATTACAAATTTATAACATAAGAATGTTGGAATTTTTTCTTCAAATCCCTCAGAATTGATTTATTCCTATATTTGTGGGCCAACTGGTAAACAATAAAATTTCATAGATTAGTATTATATGTAATGTAATTATTATTTTACTCTCATTACATATGTCACGTTTTTAAACAAAAATTAGATTATCTGAATATTTTTAATATTTTTTGGATAAGATCTAAAATGGAATGTGTGTATTCTATGAAGATATTGAAACAGTTTAGAGGTGGTGAGTAAAATAATGACGAATTCAATGGTTGTTTTGAAAAAAATGTAATTTTTCATGAGTTCAGTACACTATATACACCACAATATAATGGATTGGGTGAAAGAAGGGGTATAATTTTGGTTGATAGGGGTATTTCAATGTTACTTGTACATGGTTTTTCTCAGTACTTATAGGATAGTATATGAGTACAACAATTTATATTCATAATCAGTGATTCTATAGGAATAATTTATATATGAATCATTATGATATGTTCTGTGATTGAACAAATAGTTTGAAACACTTAAGAGTTTTGGGGAGTCCCTACATCATATTGAACAAACTTGAATATCATGGAATGTTTGATCAGATAGGTGAATATGGAATGATTCTTGGATATACTCCAGATGGAAGGGGATAAAGATGTTTCAAAAAATATTGGAAATGAATTTTTTCTATTGATGTAAATTTTCATGAAAAATAATAGGACAATGTTTTATAAACACATGAAAAATAGAAATATGGATTAGATGAATGTATTTTCCTTTAGAAACATGAAAATAATTCCAATAATAGTGTTTACATATAGATAGAATAATCAGACGTAGTAATTTCTAGTTTTTAGAATTAAATTCATACATTTTCACCTATGTTGTGGAAACAGGTGAAATATAAAAATATTTTTAGTCATCATAATCAAAAGTTTTAAACAATAATAACAAAAAAAATTATTACACATACATCATTGTATTCAAAGGTTGATAAAAAAATATGACAATGATGATTTTGAGAATCGGGAATGGATTCAGTCTATGAATGAAGAGTTGGAACAGATTGAGAAGAATAATACATGGGAACTAAAACCTGAACCAAATGATCAAAATGTTATCGGTAAAAATAGGGTGTTCTAAAAAAAATATAATTTGAATGGGGAAGTTATACGAAATAAATAAATATTGGTATTCATATGTCACTCATAGATTAAAGGAATATATTTTTATGATACATTTTATGTTGTTTCAAGGATAAAAACAACCAGAATCATTCTTAACATTACTGTACAACTATATTATATAAATTTCCAAATTGATGTGAAATCAAAACTTCTAAATAGATAATATTATGATGAATTTTATGTTGAACAACCATGTGGAATTGTTATTATAAAGGGAAATTTTTATTTTTGAAGGTTATGTAAATATTTATCCAGGATAAAGAGTGATCTAAGTGATTGAAATTCCAAATTGGATACATTCTTATAGAAGTTGAACTTAAATAAAGGAAGAGTTGATAGTTATCTATATTTCAAAGAAACTATGGATATTTCCATATATCTCATTAAATATATTGATGATGTTATATTTTTTAAGAATGATGAAATAACTTGTGAATGGATTACTAAAGAGGGGAATAAGTTGTTTGAAATGTCCATACTCGGTGAAATGAAATACTTTAATGTGTTAAATAATGTTAAAAAATAAGAAATAATTTTATCTTTATCTAGATAACTATTCTAATGAATTTATTAATATTTTAGGAATGTATAATTCAAAACACATGTCAATACGATTTTCGATGAGAACTAAGTTAACTAAATATAGTGAAGGAATGGGAGTTGATTATAAGGAGGTTTAGAAGCTGATTAGAAGTTCATTATATTTTACCTCTTTAAGACTATAGTTTGTGTATGATGTTACCTTATGTGCATGTTTCCAATGTTTTCTAAAGTAATCACATGTCATGGATGAAAAAATAATCCATAGGTATATAAAAGGCACAATAGATTTTTTAATCAAATACAATAGCTCAAAAGGAATTGATTTGTTTGGGTTCATAGATTCTTATTTGACACGAATCATAGATTAATGATTATCCATATCTGGTGGAGATTTGTTTATGAGGAAAAACTATGAATGTTGGAATTCAAAGAAACATAATTTTTTTTATTCTTATAATGGATAATGTTGAGTATATATCTACCACTCAAGCTACAAGAAAACTTTTTTCA
This sequence comes from Viscum album, assembly GCA_963277665.1. Classification (NCBI taxonomy): domain Eukaryota; kingdom Viridiplantae; phylum Streptophyta; class Magnoliopsida; order Santalales; family Viscaceae; genus Viscum; species Viscum album. The sequence continues at coordinate 1,669,887,417 of OY728137.1, forward strand.
AGGAAGACTCAATTAGAATATTTTTTTGAATATGTGGAGATACCCCTACTATTGGGTTATGATAATCTATGTGATATAAACCTCACATTAAGTCTAGTATGGCATTCTCATTAAAAAAATATTTATATAAAATATCTCTTCATCCAAGTAAATATGGAGAAGAATTAACTCATGCTAAAATATGTTCATAAAATGGAAAACATTTCTAACATTTTTATGAAACTTTTAATGAAGGAATTAAGTTACAATTTGAGGTTAAACATGAGCTTACAGCCTTTTTATATCCATGGTTGTGGTATGTCTTTTTACCCTCTATCATATTTTCTTTGAATAATTATGTCGTGGGGAGAAAATGGTGTTTCAAATATTCTTCCATTGATAAGGGATAAACCTTTTACGAAAAAATTTATTTAGGAGGAGTTTTGTGGAAATTGTGAAATCATCATGTATGTGTGTGAACTATTTTAATAGATTAATTATTTTTATTTAGGAAAACATGTACCAGAAATAGAAAGCAGTTTTTTTGTATTCTAGAAAGTTTGAAGTTGATGAAGTTGTAACTTAAGTTAATAATTATGGATAGAATGGTTTTTTATAAATGATTGTTGTTTCCAATAATTATTTTTATCACATTGAATTATAATTTTTATTTGTGATCAATATATTGAGTTAAAATGTTTCAGGGATATATGATCCCTAGATGAAAACAACAACCAAACATGGAGACTGTTGGGATCAATTTGGATGGAAGTGATTTCTGGATACTGAAATAAGTTTTTCATGAATGATTTTAATTTTTTTATTATGAAAAATAAATTCAAATTATAGGTATTATTGATAATATGAAGAATTAATGGACTCATATGATCAGATGAAAAGTTCTTAAGAAATTACATCAGATTTTGCTTTTTACACTCACAATGTTTACTAAAAGAAGTTTTAGTTTGAACTCACACTGTGTCGGGAATGATGTTTTAAATTGGAGCGAGATGATTTATAACACTATGAATATCTCTCATGATATTTGATAAAAACATTATTTTATATTTTCTTTTTTTACATCCTCAACATCATTAATTATCTGAAAACTTGTCATCCATGATTCGTAAATGTATGGTTGAGAAAATGTGTCTTTGTTTTAAAATATTTAAAAATCAGAATGAGTTTCTGATAGAAAATAAGATGATGTTTAAATGATTATAATTCATAGAAATTTACAATTTTTGTTCGACAGTGTTGTGATGATCCTTATTTTCTCATAATCATGAAGACATTATGAAATAAGTAGAATTTTATTTAAGAAATCAGTGTTCATAGCCAAAGTATTTTATTATAATATCATTGGAAAAAGATGTACAAGATGATGAAATTGTTTATTGTTTGATGAGATTGAATTTTTTTTAAGTCAAATGTTTTTCAAATGTACTGATCGATCGTTCCGTCAATTTACTCAATCCATCTAACTGTATGATCCACCAGATTGACCAATCCATTGGTTTAATTATTAGATATTATGAATATGAAAGAAAGAAGTCATTATTAATACCAATCCATCGGAAATGAATTCCCCACAATCCATATGAGGATATTATAACACCAATCCATCAATAAAATGTTAGTATCTTTATGGAATCAGATGTAGAGTTCTTTTAGTTTCTTAACAATGTTGTTAAACTCTTCATATCGATGATGATAAGGGTTTCAAAAATCGATCAATTAGAGTATGTACAACAATGTTGTCACCCATTTTTACATAAAATTATTTTTTCTTATTTTTAATTGGGTCAAGAGTCATCAAAAAATATTTTACTCTAATCCACCAGATGGTAAAGAGAGAGAAATTCAACAGATGGTTACTAACACTGATAGTTCATCAGATGATGGACCTTATCGAATGCAGTTATTCATCTATTTGGTGGGTTTATTTATCAAATAATGAAAAGGTTGAATCATTCTGAATTTTGAAATAATGTTTTTTAGTGTTTCTGATGTCTTTAAAAGATTCAATGATGTTTATGGAATAAGACATTCATTTGAATATTCTAAATGAAAAGTCTTCATTTGATCATATGTTAAATTAGAATGAGAAATTCTATCAGAATGATAAAATATATCAGAGTAAAAAAATATTTTTATATTCAATGAAGTCTGATGTTTTTAGAATACTAAATAATTTTTTACATGAATCCAGAAGATTTCAGAAGTTCTGCAATAGTCAATGACGAAGATGAAATGTATGTGAAATTATAGTTTTTGGAAAATGGTTGATCATGAAAATAAAACTACATTCCCATACATTCCAATTTTGTAACACCTATTAATAGATTTCATTGTAAAACATACTATAACATTATTCATATTCTAGGGAGAGTATGATCACTGATGTTTTTTGGTATATTTTTAGTATAAAAAGTTTCCTAACATAGTTTTCTTGAGATTATTTTCTGTACATAAGAAGATTAAGTACAATGTTTCATTCAGAGATTTTCATATCGGACTGAGAAATTGAACGGGTTATTTTCATAAATGAACGAAATGATTCAGAATTATTTATAGTCTAACTATTCAATCTTTTTTTTAGAATATGGAAGGAGACTGGGGAATCAAATTGAGCATCGGACAGAGTTTACATACAAAAAAATGTTGTTTCAACCTATTAATCAGTAGGAAATTGAAGAGTCATTATATATAAAATAAAATAATTGAATTTTTAAGCAGAATAGTGACATTTTCGAAACCAACTAGTTAAGGATTCTAAACTTTTTAATAAATTTAATTTACATCATTCATGCTAGAAGAATAACATGCACTATTTTATTGATCATAATTTTACCTAATATTATTATTATTTCCTACTTGTTATATCGAAAAAAATCATTTTTAATGAATTATGTGGTATTGGATTATTTTGAAACCATGAAAAGGACTATATACTCTTATTGAGTTGTAAACCTTGTAAATAATTGGGTTCTTGTGAATGTGTGAATGATTATTTCTTTAGAATGGTGATACATTTTTAACTGGAGGTGAAGGTTGTTATACAAAAAGAAAACATAAAATAAAAATATATCACTGATTCACCCTCTCCCCCTATAAGTGATGCATTGAACCTCGTGGGGTCCTTTCATAGTTATGGAGGTGGAATATAATGGCCTCCAAATTTCTCCTACCACATTTTTGGAAGGCTTATCCACTTCCATTGATGAGCTCATGTTGGAAAATATAGTAACATAAGATAACGTGTTGATTATTTTAATTAGTTCCTCCATAACCCTTGAAGATAGATAGATATATATTTCATTTCTAAATAGAAATTGATATGATATTTCTTTTGGAATTATAAAAAAACTCTTTGTTGTACCCTGATGTGGCTACTCATTATCTAGGACTTCCAGATGACCATTGTTGTTTTAAAGAATTATCCATAATAATTCACCACTCTCACCCAACAAAGGTATAATACAAATTAGAAAAACAATTCAAAGGAATTTTTTTTGAATGATGAGGTACCCAAAAGGTGTTTCCTTAATAATCCATGTCAAGAATAATAATTAGCATATCAATCATTTCATCATTTTCAGATAAATTAATAGGAACTATTTTAAAGAGGTATTTCTAATACTAATCATGTTAATTGTTATCCCTAAAATTTATATCTTCCATGACATTTCCATTATGTATAGGTCTTCAGGATATAACTAGCTCAAAATGGATCCTTGAAATACACAATTTACTACCTTCAAATCACCCTTGGGATATTTTTCTTCGAAGTCATTACCTTTCTCTTAATGAATATTTATGCCATTATTAATTCACCCTGCATCATTTATATAGGGCCCCAGCCTTAAACCTTACATAATCTTGAGTTATTACAAAATTACACATTGAGGATCTTTTCAGGTTTATAGTTTTAGAGAATTAGATTATAAACTATTACATCTCAAAAGATTAAAAATTAGACACTTCTACTAAGTTTCCATAGAATAAAAAACTCTTAAAAAGAAACATGTATAGTTCCATGTATTATATAGCATGACTTTACCTTGATCCTATCCATGAGCCTATTCCACATTAAGTCCTCTGAAAAGAATTTCAAAAAACTTGGTGTGAGCATAAAATGCTCAGTAAGGGATACACAAAGAATTAAAACTGTTAGTTAATCAAAACAACAAGTAAACCATGTATACTTTATCAAAGTAATAATTTTCACCTTTATGAGGTAGTAAAAACACATCACTGAATAAAAGATCATTACTTACCCTTTTGTAACCAAAATATTACCATAAAACCCATATAAATATCACATAACATATAAAGGAACTTGGGACATAAACATACTTAAATGGAATAACCATACGGTCGACTTCCACACATATCACTTAATGGAATAGCCATACGGCCGACTTCCATACCCAATGCATTGGAGGTTATAACGTAACCACCCATCCTGGTATTCACAGCACCACCCGTCATATGGTTTATCATGTAACCACCCGTCAAATGTCCAAGTACCATTATAAAAATCATAAGACATAAAACAAATATAGTGGAAAGAAAACATTTCCACACATGGATCACAATATATCACTTAAATATATTGATATAAAAAATACATTATAAAAACCATTTTCAATACCAAAATACAAAAATGATTATATGGTATTTATTTCATTTAAAAAATCATTACAACTTATTGAGGAAGCCAAATACCAAATAATACTCGTGGCGGCGGAAAAGGTCGTTGTCACCGCGTACATTAAAAGAAACATTCCTTTTTGTCATTTAGTAAAACTCTTCATATAATAAGATTATTTTTGAAAAAAATTAAAAGTCAAAGGGGTTTGTACTCCATATAAATTAATGTTGTGTATAAAACAAAATATGCCTCAATGAACGGAGATTGATACGAAGTCCCTTACCTCGGGTCCGACTTGACTCGATCATTATTTAACATCCTAAATAATAAACTTGAGTTAATTTATACTTGTTTAAGAACCTTTTTGAAGTTAATTATTACTTTTATATCACTTATTACCATGTTATAAATATTATGTAATCATTTAAGTTAATAATGTTTGTTTTGTCGATATTTGGTACATAAGTCAAAAATGGACATCTTACAATTACATGTTGTTTGTGTGGTCAAGGTTCATTATATACCGATTGATATTAATGATTTTGATATTATATATATAATATATATCCATAACATACATGTATTTATAATATTACATAATCCTTTAGTGGTAAGAAATGAAATGCAGCGTTCATGGAGACGGTAAGTCGTACGTACACATTAACGCTACTTTCATTTCTATGTCATATTAATTAAATTAAAAATAAATGAGAGATATGTATATATAAATTCCATAATTATATTAATAATTTATATGTAACATACATCATATATACCCATTATATATATGTACATATAATAGTACATTACATTTGGGGATAAGAAATGAAATGCACCGTTCATGGAGACGGTAAGCCGTACGTACGCATGAACGCTACTTTAATTTCTATATCATAATTGAATGAAAATAAATAATAATAATATAAAGGTATATTATAATTCCATTATAACATAATATATAATAACATTAAATCCATCCTTTATATTTCCCACATATGGCATTAACGGATCAAATCACTTTGAGGGGGCGGTAGTCTGCACTTCCTAAAATGAAGATATCGCGTTTACCCATAATGGAAACTATAAAGGTATGAAATAAAAGAAAAATAAATAAGATTAAGGAAAACATAAACATATTATATATCATATATAAATATAGTGGCATCTTAATGGACACCTTTTAAGGTGTTAGAAGAATATTGAACAATCATCGTTTCGTGAGGCAGAAATTCACCATCCACAGAAACAATATGTCCTATAACCATTAGATATAGGTGTGTGTATGTGTAGCTCTAATACTTCACATAACAACATCATATTAAATTTAAGATACTAGTGTTGTTGAAAAAGAAAGTAATAAAAAGATATTAGGGATGTCGGAGAAGCAAAATAAAATATATGAATTCAAGAGAAAACACTACCTTTAAGACGGGTAACTCTTTTCTATTTGATATCAAAGGATTCCTTGGGAAGACTTCTTCCCAATGTGAGGCTTAAAGGAGTAAGACAGGGATGTGGAAAGACAAAATGGGCAGGGTTTGGCCGAGCCAAAGGATTTGAAAGTGTGGGTAAGGTGGTAGAGGTGGGGGCCTTTTATAAGAGGAGAGGAGGGGCACTCTTGGAAAGTAAGGAAATGTTACTTTATTATAGAATGTGTTTCGGATTTTAATGGTCCCACATTTATTTTTTTCAAGGATAGGGTGATAAGGGTTCTAAATACACCCATACAATAGGTTTTGGACATTTGTAGGTCTTATATTTTACATTATCATTCCATTTTATTTAAATCGTTAAATAATGAGGTAATCACTGCATTATCATGGTGTCATATATAATTTAATTTATTTAATGTCTCAAAATTATTAAAAAAATACTATGATGTAGGAAATCATTTAAACATTCCAATTACTATTTATAGTCAAACATCTGACTTGTATAACCCCATTTAAAAATTGTTTTAGGAAAACAACTCATGTTTGTGTCATTTTTAATTTAACATTAAATTAAAAATTATTAATGTCATTTTCCAACCAAAGTGGCTCTATGTGGTCCCCAAGTTGACCCATGGATTTTCATGGTCGCCCATGACACATAAAATAGGGGTAGGACTTGTGTCAAGTTCATTTCAAATTATTAAAACATTATTTTTACCTTAAACTACACTAATTACCTCTAATCGCGATTAAAAACTTAATAAGTTACTATTAACAAAAAAATTATTTTAATCCCATTGAACCAAATTTTACTTCGTAATGACAACCATGTATGCCGGATTTTTGAAATTCAAAATACAGAGGTGGTAAAATTTCATTTAAACAAAAAATTAGTTTTTGAAATACCACATAGTGGTTTCACTATTCATCAAAAATTAATGTTTTTCAGAAAAATAACAAAACCTCACCCTAAGCTATATTTGATATTCTGAATTCAAAAATGAATTCCATTTTAAAAAATTAAAAACATATAAGTTGCATTAATTAATACAATAATTAATTCCCGCTGTCAGAGCAAATAGCTTGTTTTTATGAAACAATAAGTATCAAAAGATTGACACTAGTTTAAGTCCGATTTCAAAGTGAAATTAATTCCAACGACCACTATTGGATTTAATGTTAAAAATATATTCAAATTTCACTTTAAAACCAATTCAAAATATAATCTAATCATATAAATAAATTAGATTAAAAAGAGGATTTGAATTAAAATACAACATTTTAAACTATTCATTAAAAAAATGAACTTTATCGGAAAAATACCAAAAATTTACACAAAGTAAATTTTGATGTCCCAATTCTAAAGAAGAGTTTTATTTGGTCCAATAGATTGTATTAGAGTGAAAAAAACTATATTTAATGACGATTCTCCATCAAAAGGCGATAAGTGAATCTTTGGTGAAAACTAGGGCATATATGCCTAAAATTGAATTCTTTCCGTATTTTAAGCCTTTATCTTTTATTATATAAAAGTAAAAACATATATAATCATATTTTATTTATTTCTATCCATTACCACCAATACAAATGGTATGTGTTAACAACCATTTAAAATAATATTATTTTATTACTAGTGTGCAACATAAGATTTCAAAGAAACTCTTTGTTGCGTATCTGGTAGGCTATCGAACATATAACCCACTTTAAAGTAAATTAATACTTAATACGTAAATATTAATAATTATGAAAAAAATTTATTCATTATTTACCTGGGATGTTACATCACTGTAGATAAAAAACTCACCATTCCTGGAAAGAAGTGCCAAAACTGGAGCATTCACCAATATTCTTTTCAACTCCTGAAAACAATCATCACATTCTTTTGTCTAGATAAACTTAACAGCCTTCCGAGTTAGCTTAGTCGTTGGACTAGATAATCGTGAAAAAATTTCAACAAACATTGTTAGTAACCTGCCAAACCATGAAAAATTCAGATCTCGGTTACATTTGTGGGTCTTGGCCATTCATCAAAAACTTTTGTTTTAGCAGGATCAACAGTTATGCAATCTTTTGAAACAATGTGACCCTGGAAAGAAATTTGTTGTAACCAAAACTCAAACTTGAAAAATTTTCCATACAGTTTCCTTTCTTTTAAGGTTTGAAAGATAACCCTTAAATGACTTTCATGCTCCTATTTAATTTTAGAAAACACCAAAATATCATCAATAAAAACAACCAACATTTTTCACCTGAGTCAACTGACCCATCACTGCACAAAACTGTTTAGTTCTGATTCTGACCATCTCAGGATACTGATTTTAAAGGTCATTTCCCTCTATATGCCTTCCCAGAAAATCTGTTTTGTTTCCTCTATGAAAAAACATTCTTAACACTGAAATATCTTAGGAGAAGCAACATGGTAATCTTTAAATGCTATATCATTTCCATCATACCATAAATTAATTTATAATTTAACAGTATTCTAACTCCTAAAGTTTTCTAAACCGACCATTGATACCAACTATTAGGCCATAGCCTTAAAACCTTACTTAATCTTGAGTTATTACAAGATTACACATTGAGGATCTTTTCAGGTTTAGAGTTTTAAAGAATTAGATCATAAACTATTACATCTCAAAATATTATAAAGTAGACACTTCTACTATGTTTCCATAGAATAAAAAACTCTTATGAAGAAACATGTCTACTTCCGTGTTTTTTATTGAATGACGTTCCCTTGATCTCATCCTTGATCCTATTCCACATTAAGTCCTATTAAAAACATTTCAAAAAACTTGGGGTGATCATAAAAATCTCATTAAGGGATACACAATGAATGAAAACTGTTAGTTTATCAAAACAACAAGTAAACCATGTATACTTTATCAAAGTAATAATTTTCACCTTTATGAAGTAGTAAAAATCTTCACTGAATAAAAGATCATTACTTACCCTTTTTTAACCAAAATATTACCATAAAACCCATATAATGATCACATAACATATAAAGGTAACTTGGGACATAAGCAAACTTGGATGGAATAACCATACAGTCGACTTCCACCCATATCACTTAATGGAATAGCCATACGGCCGACTTCCATACCAAATGCATTGGAGGTTATAACGTAACCACCCGTCCTGGTATTCACAGCACCACCCGTCATATGAATTATCACGTAACCACCCATCAAATGTCCAAGTCCCATTATAAAAATCATAATACATACAACAAATATAATGTAAAGAAAACATTTCCACACTTTGATCACAATATATCACATAAATATATTGACATAAAAAATCCATTATAAAATCCATTTTCAATAACAAAATACATAAAATTGTATATGGTATTTATGTCATTTAAAAAAACATTACGACTTATTGAGGAATCCAAAGACCAAATAATACTCGCGGCTACGAAAAAGGTCGTTGTCACTGCGTACGTTAGAAGAAACATTCCTTTTTGTAATTTAGTAAAATGGTTCGTATAAAAAGATTCCTTTTTAATAAAATTAAAAGTCAAAGGGGTTTATACACCATATATATGAAAGTTGTGTATAAAACAAAATATGCCTCAATGAAAAGATATTGAGATGAAGTCCCTTACCTCGGATCCGACTTGACTCGATTGTTTTTAACGTCCTGAATAATAAACTTGAGTTAATTTCTACTTTATTAAGAACCTTTTTAAAGTTCATTATTACTTATATATCACTTATTACCATGTTATAAATATTATTCAATCATTTATGTTAATAATTTTTGTTTTGTCGATATTTGGTACTTAAGTCAAAATGGACTTCTTACAATTACATGTTGTTCATGTAGTCAAAGGATCATCATATCGAGAATGATATTAATGATTTGGATATAATATATATCCTATATATCCAGAATATAAATGTATTTATAATATTACATAATCATTTAGAGGTAAGAAATCAAATGCACTGTTCATGGAGACGGTAAGCCGTACGTACGCATGAACGCTACTTTCATTTCTATGTCATATTAATTGAATTAAAACTAAATGATAGATATGTATATTTAAATTCCAGAATTATATTAATCATTTATATGTAACATACATCACATATACCGATTATATATATGTACTTATAATAGTACATTACATTTGGGGATAAGAAATGAAATGCACTATTCATAGAGACGGTAAGCCGTACGCACGCATGAACGCTACTTTCATATCTATCTCATACTTTAATGGAAAGAAATAATAATAATATAAAGTTATATTATAATTACAGTATAACAACATATATAATAACTTTAAATGCATCCTTTATACATACCACATATGGCATTAACGAATCAAATCACTTTGAGGGGGCGGTAGTCCGCACTTCCTAAAATGAAGATATCGCGTTTACCCATAATGGAAACCATAAATATATGACATAAAAGGAAAACACAGAAACTTAAGGAAAACATAAACATATTATATATCATATATAAATATAGTGACATCTTAATGGACACCTTTTAAGGTGTTAGAAGAATATTGAACAATCATCATTTCATGAGGCAAAAATTCGCCATCCACAGAAACAGTATGTCCTTTAACCATTAGATGTAGTTGTGTGTATGTGTATCATGAATCATTCAAATAAAAACATCCTAGTATATTGAATATACTGTTTTTTTTTGCAAAAGAATGGAATCAAAAGAGTTTAGGGGTGTTGGAGAAGCAAAATAAAACATAAGAACACAAGAGAAAACACTACCTTTAAAACCGGTAACTCTTTTTGATTTGAGCTCAAAGGCTTCATTGGGAAGACTTCTTCCAAAATAGAGGCTTCAAGGAGTAATATAGGGATGTGTAGAGACAAAATGGTCTTGGTTTTTCCGAGCCAAAGGCATTAGAAGTGTGGGTATGGTGGTAGAGGTGGGGGCATTTTATAAGAGGAGAGGAGGGGCACTCCTGGAATGTAAGGAAATGTTACTTTATTATAGAATGAGTTTCGGATTTTAATGGTACCACATTGATTTGTTTCTAGGATAAGGTGATAAGGGTTCTAAATCCACCCATACAATAGGTTATGGACATGTGTAGGTCTTAGATTGTACATTATATTTCCATCTTATTTAAATCATTAAATAATGAGGTAATCACTGCATCATCATAGTGTCATAAATAATTTAATTTATTTAATGACTAAAAATTATAAAAACAAATTCCACGATGTAGTAAATCTTTTTATCTTTCCAATGACTATTTATAGTCAAAAATCTAACTTGAATAACCCCATTTAAATATTGTTTTATTAAAACAACTCATGTTTGTGTCATTTTATTTTTAGCATTAAATAAAAAGATATTAATGTGATTTTCCAACCAAAGTGGCTCCATGGGGTCCCAAAGTTGTCACATGGATTGTCTTGGTCGGCCATGACACATAAAATAATGGTAGGAAATGTGTCAAGTTCATTTCATATTACTAAAACAATATTTTTACATTAAACTACACTAATTACCTCTAACCGCGATTAAAAACTTAATAAGTTACTATTCATCGAAAAATTATTTTCATCCCATTGAACCACATTTTACTTCTTAATGAAAACAATGTATGTGGATTTTTGAAATTCAAAACACAGATGTGGTAAAATTTCATTTAAACGAAAAATCAGTTTTTTAATTACCACTTAGTGGTTTCACTATTCATCAAAAATTGAAGTTTTTCAGAAAAATACCAAAACTTCACCCTAAGCTATATTTGATATTCCGAATTAAAATATGAATTCCATTTTACAATATTCAAAACATATTAGTTTCATTAATTAATTTAATAATTAATTCCCGCTGTCAGAGCAAATAGCGTGTTTTTATGAAACAATAAGTATCAAAATATTGACACTAGTTTAAATCCGATTTCAAAGTGAAATTAATACCAACAAACACTATTGGATTTAATGGTAAAAATATATTCTAATTTCACTTTAAAAAAAATTCAAATGATAATCTAGACATGTAAATAAATTAGATTAAAAAATGGTTTTGAATTAAAATACAACATTTTACACAGTTCATTAAAAAATGAACTTTATCGGAAAGATACCAAAACATTACACAAAGAAAATTTTGATGTCCCAATTATAAATAAGAGTTTTATTTGGACAAATATAATGTATAAGAGTGAACAAAACTATATTTAATGGCGGTTCACCATCAAATGGTGATAAGTGAACCTTTAGTGAAAACTAGGGCATATACGCCTAAAATTGAATTCTTTACATATTTTAAGCCTTTATCTTTTATTAGATAAAAGTAAAAACATATATAATCATATTTTAGTTATTTCTATCCATTCCCACCAATACAACGGCTATGTGTTAACTACAATTTAAAATAATATTATTTTATTACTAGTGTGCAATGTAAGATTTCAAAGAAACTATTTATTGCATATCGGGTACGCTATCGAACATAGCAACCCCTTTAAAGTAAAATTAATATTTAATTAATAAATATTAATAAATATGAAATTTTATATTCATTATTTACCTGGGATGTTACAATTTCATTGAACCCTTGTTGGGATGCATCTTTCATTTCGATGTCAATAACCTATTGGTTGGATCTCAATGGTGTTTTTATAACCTCACTGATCTCCAAAAAAAATTGTTAAAAAATTCTAGTATCATAGTTTGAATATAAACCCACTGAAGTGTACTCTTGGAATAACATCATGGAAATTCCTAAAATTTATTATATTACTCCAAAATAACTTGTTTTAAATAGAAATTAAAAGTGAAATTATACAAATACAAACATCGTGGAATAATTCCTAATTGAGACAGATCCAAGTACCCCACTCTTATATCAAGTATTTCATTGGTAACCTGATTGGAAAATATATCTCCTCAACTGACTTAATGAATAAGGTAGTTCCCTACCAGTGGGATGTGTACTACAAAAATTATTTTGATAATATCAAACAATACATGCTTCATCTACAGATTTTTATATCGCATGTAGAAGGAAATAAAATTATATTATATGTGGACACTATGGAACGATCTCTTAGCACCATACTCACAGTGAAATATGATGTAGGAAAGTAAAATAGTCTCTAATATCTTGGTCAAACAATTCTCGATACTGAGACTATATATTCTAATATTGAGAAGATCTTTTTCATACTCATATTCATATTGAAAAATAGGTGTAGTTAATTATAGAATTATTAACTCCACCTTCAATTTTGTATCAACCCACTAAATTATATTCACGGTTTCCCTATTTTAACTGGGTGTTTGGACCTATGGGAGGTTATTTTGCAATAGTATGATAGTCAATTTGTGTTACATATGGAAATCAAAGGGATGGAAATGACAGATTTCTTTTTGGAACACCCAACCTTGAAAAACACACCAGTAGACACTGAACTTTTGGATGAAATGGATTTATTTGTCCACGATAGTCCTTGAATATAAGAGATGTAATTTTTGGTTTCCTCTTGAAGTCTATGTGGAAATAAAATAGAAATCCTAAAACTGAACCTAGTAGATCAATGAATTTAATTTGTTCCCCATACAAGGAAATGATTTTCTTACTCATTCTTATTTTTGAAATGATACACTAAAAATGTTCCAAAATACAGTGCCCTAATTTTGGGATTGGATATTTCTCATGCATCTACAGATATATTATCTGAATTATAAACGTGATTCAGAGCTAGTGATTAAATAGATAAATATTCAATATACCCTCATGAAAGAATAATTAGCCACATACTTTAGTTAGATTATAGGATTGATAGTGGGATACCCTTTTTAAACAACACTACATCACATCCCTCAATTATAGAATTTTCATATTGATGCATTTACCAATGTAGGAATAGTCATAGATGACTTTGATCAGAAAGAGATAACCTTGCATATCACTCACTTAAGGGTATTCTCACCAATCATCATCTGTGAAACAATGGATATTAATCAGATCAATGCATTCCTAGAGCATGATGAGTTGATATCTACCACCACCAAGATGGTTCCCATAATAGATTACCCCCCAAATGGGACACTCCCATTAGGTCAATCCAAAAATTAATATATTCAACATTTATTACTGAAATTCACCATTTTGGATGGTTTTAAAGATGTGAAAGCCCTTAATAAAAATGTATTTGATGGATTCCCTATATTCATTGTAGAAGTTGAGCCTCTCCTTGTTATGAAAGAAGTCCATCTAGAATCCTACGGAATAGACCAGTTTGGAACTAAGATCTCCCAAAAATATTGAAGGATTGGTTACTACCAGTAAACAATGATACAAGACTTTTGAGAAATTACTTGGATGTGTCACAAATTTTTATATTCTTGAAAACTCGAGGAACCATCCCTCGGATTTATTTCAGGTTACTAAATATAATAGGATTCATTTTTTATGGATAATGGGAATAATGGGGCCATATCCCCCAACTAGAGATCAGAATATTAAGTATACCTTAACTAATGCTGAATTATTTTCTAAATTAGAACATGAAATATCCATAAAAATTCAGGAGAAATAGAATCACAAACTCTTTGAAGTTCAATATTATTACTAGATTTTGTGTCCCTCACATGATACTCACAAAAAATTGAACCAAAATCTATTATTATGAGTGAAAGAGTTTGTACTAATAGTATAACTTCAATTACAACATTTATCTTGCTATCATGATACAGAAACTGGACATATACTAGACTTCAATAAGACTATTTTGAATATAGTTCCCAAATTGATCAAAAATACCAGAAGCCTTGTTCGAAAAACCTCATTCATTCTTTATGGGCCTATTGTATTACCACATTCATTACCATGAAAGTAACCCCATATTCAATTGTTTATTTAAAATTGTAATTATTACTCAATGAATCTTATTTTCCCTCACTCTAAATTGGTATCTATGGAACTCTATCAATGAATGAATAATCCCAAAAAAATTACTTATGTTTGAATGACTCAATGAGTAAAGGTTCTATGATTTTCACAACTTCGAATCCCATTAGAATTGGATTGTGCGAGCCTTTAACTAAAAGGATCACATCTACTCATTCCCCCATGTAGAATTGGTATTTCTTATTAGGACCCCTATGATAACATTTAGGAAACATCAAATAATAGAATGATTATGGGAAGGTCCTTAGGTAGTATATAATTTATATTCCCGTGGGGCTTATTCATTGGTTGCGATGGATGTGGAACACATTAGGAACCCACCAATGTGAGTTTTATTAATTTTTAATTCACATAAATTCCATCATTAAAACAAAATCCTAGGGGAATAATTTAAAAAGAATGTAATTCTATTTCCTTACTAAACAATGTTAAAATTAATGGAAGATTTCTTTATCAAATGACATTAAACTACATGGAATACTTCTTCAACACATAACCATATAACTATATAGGATTTATCCCAATCTCATGAAATTAAAATATATGACACATGGTTACTTAATGGGACCTTCCTACTCTTCTTATAGATGACCTAGATAACAATAAAATATTTCTATTGTTGGGGTTTACAAGGTAACACCATGTTTTCTCTGACAACATTACAAGAGGTAAATGTGACCCCTCTTGATTATATCACTAAAACCTCATTCACGATATTTTTTCTTCATCTGAAATATGTGTAATTAATTCATTAATGATTCACTATAGATTATCTGGATTTGAGTGGAATAAAAAATGTAGTTCCCCAAGACTTATGTGAGAATCTAATATTTAAAAGGTATTGCATCTAAAAACAATGTGTGGATTGATTATTTTTACTTCAGGATATGAAATGATTCCTAGATCTCAAATCCTTGGTCCAACTGTAATATGAAATATAAAAAATATCCCCTTCGTTCATATATGTTAGATCCCCATAGCAATTTTTTAAATATAATAACAAAATGTGGATTTCTTTATGTTACAATAGGATACATAGGTATGAATATGTCTGAATCTAAATCTCATCCACAATGCAAGATAAAATGACCATCCATTATGTATGGGTCATTCCAATATTAGGGATTCTCATGAAAGGGAATCATATGGATTGATTACCATTCAATTGGATATGTAATGATGTACGAATATCTCATTTCAATCCAAGCCACAAACTACCATCAATCCAAACCATGAATATGTAGAGGATAAATTCCACAATATAATATCACCATCCCCATATATTCCCCATAATTCACTCCCACATGACATCATCATCTTCCCAGTTGTCATTTTTTTCTCCAGGCCAATATGGCTCATGTTATCTTAGAGAGCCTGGAAATATTATCTATATAGTGAGATCGAGGTGTGTTATAGATAGGGAACTATATCATAGTCCTAATACATTAAACTAAAAGACTAGTTTCTTATCACATGATGTAAAACAACATTCCATGAGGTCTTCATGGAATAGATTTCCCCCTGATGATTATGTATATAGGATTATCCTATTATATCCGTTCACCTAAAAAATGAGTTCAATACATATTTCTGTATCCATTACGGAACTTGAAAATATTTAGAATATTATGTTTTGCATAAATAACATTCATATATTCAATATTTGAGTTAATACCAACCAATTACATGAGTTGATACACTTCTCTTTGAACCCCGAGGACCTTGATCTCAAATAATATTTTTTCTCCCTATTTCAAATGTGTAACATGGACTAAATAATATGAATGGACCCTACTAGGATTCATTGGTGAATCGCACAATTCCTAAGATATTGTGACCAGGGGATGTTTTGGTCCCATAAGAAACCACCCCTTATATCAAGGAGTTATTTCCCCAACTGCATGGAATATGGGATTCATCTAGTATTAATGGTGGAACTATACTCACTGGTCATCATCTCCCATTTACTAAGATATTCGTGGGTTTTGAATTACACATTCCATTACCAAACCGTTCATGTAGATTAGGATACCCTCTATGTTACTTATCAATAAAACAGACCAATTTTCAGAGAAAAAAATATAATATTGTCTCCTTATAACCTTTCATTCCATGGTTCACATCTCATATAAATACCCAAATTCATTGAGTTAACCATTCCTCTTTGTAGTACATATAGGTCTCATAGTTTTAATCTAAATTACATGTGGTCTATATTGATATACCTTAAAATACATATACTAGGATGCACCTTATACATCATTACTAAAATGATATCAAGGTCTAGTCAATGTGATAAAACAAAATTCCCACTCCCTGTATATGGGTTAGACTTTTTTTGGGAGTTACATATACAAGAACTATGTCTTTATTGATTATTGTTGTAACAAAATATTTAGTGATTCTTAGATCCCCTAATCTTATGCCCATCTATAATGATAAGTAAAAAAATAAATAAAAACCATCAATATATAATAATCTAAAACATATAGAGGCTATATATCAAAACAATGTGTTTCCTGATTCTAATTCCATTAGATATATAGTAATGCTTAGATTTCATATTCCTTATCTTATCCATGAATAATCCCATACATGAGAACTATATCCATGTAGACGTATTTCTAGCAAGGGTAGAATACACCTGAATGTAAAAAATTTACAATCCCTACACATGAGATTGATATGTGTAGGAGACTTTATTTGGAGACATACATGTGTCTTGATTCTTCTTTCCATTAGATATATATTGACGCCCCAGATTCCTAATCCTAAGACTAGTAAAAATGAAAAATAAATGATCTTTCCCTTTCTTATGTATCAAACTTATGTAGGTAATTTTTTATATAAGAACTATGTGTGAATTAATTATTTTTCATATGGGATTCAAAGAGATTCATGGACCTTTTATTTCTGGCCCAAAAAAATCATTATCACTACCAAAATATGTTCTACAATGAGAACCAAATTTTTATTGGGAGTTATTCTTCAATTGAAATGAGAATACCCCCATATAATAACTCTCATGCACTCTCTATGGCACAATTTACTTCCCAATTATATATTATTTCTCAAACTAGGAATTAATCATGTATGTTTAGGGAACCTAGAAAGTCTCTTTGATGGGCATTATTGATGCATTTTCTAGATAGGGAAATACATCCTTTTCAAATGACATTAAACTAAGTGACATGAGGTCTTCATGCTAAACAAATCATTCCCTCGTATGACTGTTTAGTCCATAAATGAATGTCTTATGACTTCACCTTGAAAGTGTGTTCCATACATGTTGGTGTTTCCTTCAGAGAACACTATCTCTTCTTGAATATTACAGTATTTGTGAATCAACATCATAATATAGATATTTTAATTAATAAAAACCCATTACATGAGTTTATACACATCTCTTGGAAACACATACACCTTGATCTAAAAAAAAATGGTTCCCCAATAGATAATTGGTAACAGTGGATGGATAATATGAAGGGACCCTAATAGGATTCACTAATGAATAACACAATTCCTCATAAAATCTGTGTTGGGGATGTTGTGGCCATATTGAAAATGTCCCACATAAATCTAGGATTTATTATCTACACATCATAGAATATAGGCTTCCAATAATTTTAATGGTGGACCTGTACCCACCGATGATCATCTCTTGGTGACTCAAATAATCTTTGGTAATGATTTACACTTCCCATAACTGAACTGTTCAACAATATTTGGATTTCCTCAATGTTACATGTCTATACGTTAGACAAATTATCAATGAAATATTATAACATCTCATTCTTGTACCCATCCATTTTGAGGTATATATATCTAGTAAAGAAAAATAATATATGAGTTTCTAAACCCCATTGGACACCACCGTTTCCACAAAAAAACATTATTCATCTTTTTCATGCCTTAATCTGTTGATACATTGAGAGCATATTATATTATAATTTCATGGACCTTGATCTCACAAAATCCAAGTTCACCCTTGAAATATATTGGTAGAGGGACTGACTAATCCTGAAGGAAACCCAAAAATATTAGTTTCTGAATAAAAAATTCTTAAGTTCCTTTTCCTTGGGGTGATTTACTTCCTGAATGGATCCCACTAGGATTATTTAGTGAATAAAACAATTCCTCATAGATTGTTCCTAATGGATTTTTACCAATGAATTACACATAACATAGTGATCATTTTCTCTAATGGTGAAAAGATAATCCCACCAGTTATTAAACAACCTTCCTTGATATATGAATATAAAGAAATGATTTATTTCATCCATTTTTTCACATCTAAGAGGGGTCAAGAATAAATTACTAGTTTATATCTTCATAAAAAAGAACAATAATAATGAATATGAACTACAAAAAATACTTATAAGAACAATGTGTGGATTTATTCCAATTAATATAGGAAACAAAGTAAAACATGGATCTCAAATACCTGTTCCAATCGTAATATAAAAGGAGAATGTTCCCTCCTTACATATGGTCTAGACATTGCAGGGAATTTTCCAGTTAAGAACTATATGTTTCTAGATTACTATTACCATAGGATAAATAGGGACACCCATATCTCAAATCATGGACTCATCTATAATATAAAAAAATGACCCTCTTTACATATGGATCAGACCTCTGCAGTGAGTTTTCGATATAACTACATGTAGATTTATTATTATTTACATAGGATACCTTGAGAGGCCCGAGTTCTTTAATCCTCGGCACATCCACATTGAAAAAATATAATATATAAATCCCCATACATACATATGGTTTATATGTATATAGATATTTCTTCCATGATAACTATATATCAGCTAATTCCATTTGTCACGGGATATGTAATGATGCTTGGATATCAAATCATGTGCCAACCCTGAATATATATATATCTGTGTAAGTGTGTTAGAGAAATAAATCCCAGCCACCATTCATATGGGTCATAATTGTGTAGGGATTTTTCTTTCTATGAAATATATGTGGCTTGATTTTTGTTGTCATGGGATACGTAGTGATTTATGGATATTCAATTTCAATCCCATGTGTGAATTCTCATTACAACCAACTATGTTCGTTAATGAGAAAAAATTTGTTATGGGGATTCCCACTCATATAAAAAAGTTAATATTCCCTACATAATCCCTATTATGCACTCTCTCATGGTTCAATCGACTTACCATTTGTATCTTGTTTCTTATGATATGAATGACTCATGTGACCTTATGGAACATAGAATTCCTATTTGACTAGAATGATTTAGAATGTCATTGGAAGGGTACTATTCCATTTCTACATGGTGTTAAACTATATGGATTATGTTATTCATGTAAAACATGTAATCCCTCTAATGGATGTGTAATCAAGAATCACATGCTTTATCCCATCACCCTAAAAATGTGTTCAATACACATTGGAATTAACATTAGTGTACTCTAACCCTTATTGAATATTATTTTCTCTATGAACCTGCATTATATGTTATATATCTATGTTATTAAAAACAAGTTTTATTAGTTTCTATAATTTTCTTTGAACCTCATGCTCCTCGATCCCACATACAACTGGTTCGTCCTTGTAGTGTACTGGTAACAGGTGTTGGCTAATCTGAATTGAACTCTCAAGGATTCTCTAGTGACTAACATAATCCCTCAATTCATGTTCCTAGGGGATAAATTGGTCCCAGCAGAGAGGCCCAACTTATATCCAGAAGTTATTTTCCTAACATTACTGGATATGGGTGTCCTCTATTATTAATTATGGAACTGCGCCCACCAATCTTCATATTCTATTTATATAAATGTTCTTCTGTTATAATTTAAACTTCCCATAAAACAACCATTCACTGGGCTTCATTTTCCCTCAATGTTACCCATATTTTCATCGTACCCATTTTCAAAGCAATATTATAACATTGTGTCCTTGTTCCCTTTAATTCGGGGTATGTATCTCCCATGATGACCCAAATTACCTAAGTTATTTATTCATCTTGGTGGTCCATCCTGCTCATGTGACATTAAGACACCTTGACATATGGTCCATCATGAAAAGACATAAAACGACTTCTTGTGGGTGTCCTATATATAATATCCATGAATCTATGATAGAGGTGAATGTTTTATCTCCATAACAGGATGTGGTGTGGAAATTTCCTTTCCCTATGTGTGAGATATATCTATGTAGGGTAACCTATAGCATACTGTGATGCCAAGTCTCACCAAGGGAAGGAAGGAAATGTGTCATTTCCTTGTATATGGCCTGGATTCATTCAAGGAGTATTTATAACAACTATTTGTTGCTTGATTAATTTTATCACAAGATATGTAGTAACACCCAGGTTCTATAATCATAGTCCTAGACATGATATCCAATAAAATTATTCTCCCTTCCATACGAATAAGGTCAACATATGCATAAAACCTATTCATATAAGAATGACATGTGCCTTGATTCTTGAATGGTCAGGATACATAGTGATACCTAATAATATTATTCTAGGTCAATCCATAGTTATTACACTACCATAATATTTTCTTGTTCTTAACCCATGTTGAAAGCAGTTGACCAAGTTTGGCACTAATGAATGCATCTTCCTATATGAGATCCCTTTTTCCTATATGGCATCACCGATAGGTAAAGATGATAAACCCCTCAAGTAGTGGGTGACCTATCTTTCAAGGGGAGAAAACCATTATCTCTAGCATATGATTCATATCTATGTGAGGGAAAAATTAATTTTTTTTAAAAACCAGGTTTGGCTTGATTCAAATCCTTATTGGGTTTGCAGTTATACAAGAACCAGCCATCATAGATCCCAACCCTAAATTCAAATAATATATCCCCTCCTACAAAAGTGTTTCAAACATTGAATAAATACCTCTCTTTTATGATTGATCTTCACCATGATATGATTTTATTATCCTTTCTTTCACAAGGGTTTGATTATTGCAGGGGAAGCCTCATGGTGATAGTGAATGGAAAAAAATACTCCCCCCGGACATACGAGTTTGATTGATGTGATGAGCCATATAATAAAACCTTATTTATTGATACCTATTATTGTAGGATACATAATGACACCCAAAATCCTTCAATCCAAGGCCCAACCAAAAAATCAAACACACATAATATTTTCCTTCACACTATCATGTACAAGCTAGATATACGTAGAGGGATCTCCTTGAAATAGTTGACTATGGCAGGATTCGTTGCCTTGCAAAATTCATAAGGAATCCCAATGAATTCCAAAAATAGAATTTCATTATTTTCCTATGATTTGTCCTACATTAAAATACCTTATTCTATTTATGGATGTCCTAGTATTACATACTCACTTGAATTTCTTATAAATCTGATCTGTGTGTGGCTTGTTTGTGCATGAATAAAATCTACGATAAATTGACTCTAACATATGACTATAAACAAATAAAAATGTTGAAGGATAAAAATCTCCCATAAATAAAAATTGTCCTGACTAGTGAAAGGTTTCTATAAGGATATATTTCATAACTCCCCCTCGATTCTTGTGTCCTTACGGCATGACATTAAACTGCATGGGAGACATCCTAGTTACAAGATGTTAAATAGTACGACTACTACATCCTAGTCACATGATGTTAATAATAATGGTTGGTGTATCTTCACTGTATGATGTCGTACTTTGTATGCCATAATCCATCTTCACCACTTATCAAAGGACCATGATATCCTGACCCAAGACAACCAATTTTTAGGGTTCATCCATCATCATTCTGAGAATCTAAATCCAAAAATCACACTTCATGACCTGATCATGTCAGCTTTTCACAACCCTTTCATAGACCTCTTAAGGGAGAAATGATTTCTATGACTATCCATATATGATTTGGATCTGTATAAGGGTCTTAGAGCTATAAACAATAGTATTTTGTCCTTGAAAAAAGGGCCTTCTAATATTATTGATCCATGAGATCATTAAAGTGGAACTTGTAAAAATATTATGATTCATGATAATCCATTGTATGATAGTATCATACCATTACACATGATTTGAGAACCTTGATCCATGATTTACAACTTTCTCATCCATATCTCAAAAGGGTGTTGGAGTAATCTTGACAAAGAGAATCATAATTATGCTATTTTGTAATACTCCCTTCATACAATGACAATGTAACATGAACTAAAATTATGTGAACAATGGTTAAAGATGTATATCCTACAAAGTTTTCATTTTATGGTATAAATCTAAATACCCAAAACATCTAGTGAAAGAAACATAAAACTGGTCAAAATAATAACCCCCAAAGCATGGAATAAGAAAAAGTCAATCCTTTCTCGCTGAACTCTTCATCTAAAAACATTAGGCAAAATATTGTGTATAAGAAGTGTCTCAAATATCATTGGTCCCATATTGTGGCCCTAGTGAAAGATAATCCATGCTCTATGGAGCACTTCGTACAAAAAAATTTAAAAAAAAATATTTCTCATGTATCCTTTCTATGATAATGAGTTTAGTTTGTGGTGAAACAACTTTTAGGTCTCTTTATCCTTTAATGAAGTTTACATTTTACATATACCACGTTCATGTCATTGAATAATGAGTCCATACCCCCTAGTTCTTTGACTTTTCATACTTCTACTAGAACCCTATAGCCTTATGTTATTCCTATATGATTATCTCAATAGTGTTTTGGTAATAGGGACTGACATCTCTAAAGGGGACCATCTAGGATTAACTGGTGAATAATTCAATGTCATGGAGCTTGCCCCTCGTGTATTTTTTGGTCTTTTATGAAATTCACCCCTCTAAATTACAAATCTTCTTCCCTTACTAAGTTTGATATTGATATTCACCATTACGAATGGATCCCTAATACCCATTAGACTCCATTTTTAGTTGACTTGAGTATTCCTACATTCAGAATTACAATTCACATGATAAGACTATTTATATGGATTGGATATCCTCAACATTACACAACCATTATTTATACACATTATCAAAGAAAGAATGTGGTAATGCAATAAAAATCCTTTTAATTGACCTTGTCACATGAGCCAAAACCATGTTATTTATGACCTTAGCTTCAAGACTATATAAAATTAACAATCCCTATGTTATTGGAATCCTTCTTGGTTAGCCTTTTCTCTATACCCTACATCATTTTACAAATATATTAATCATCATAAATATTGTATATCCCTTGGAAAGGATTATGGGGCTTATTCTTGACCATGCGTGTAAGCCCATCTATTCTCTTGCATAAGGTTCCTTGACCCATAAACTAGAGGAATCCCCCCTTGTAAGAAAGGGACCTCTAATACATGTGAGCCCAAGTAGTATAACAGTGGAACTCAGTACCTTGATGTTTTTTTGATCATCACAAACATCACAAATTGAACACATTACCTTCTATTTAAAACCATTAATGTATGATTCACAGTTCCCATAATCCAACTATCCATGTGAATTTGATATCCCTAATAGTATGTCATCATCTAAAATGATTCTTTGAAGAAATGGTGTTGGGTGTCATATGCCTTGCTAAAAATTTTTCCTATGTAACTTATACACTAATATAAGGTGTTATAACCCTTTATAATTATTCATTCATAAGAATATTAATTAGGATGTTGGGTGTAAAAAATCTTCATGAATATAAATTCTCAATGTCTTCAACTTCTTAATCAGTATAATATTAGAGTTAGAAAAACCTAAACTACAAAAAAAGGTCTTAGATAGTAGAAAAAAATACTCCAACTAAAGATCTAGGGAATTTAAAAAATAAAGAAATGATAGGTGCAGGATTGAAGGACCTAAACTACAACAATCGAAGACATGATCGACAAGACCCTAATCTACAATAATTAAAGCATTTTAGTTATTCAACCGAAAATTATAGAACATAATGGATCCAAACTGCATGACTATAAAACTACCAATTTAAAGAGTCAATATTCTCAATTGGTTGAATACCCATAAAGGGAAACCTAGGAAAAATTCAAGTATCTATTATCTAGAAAGAAAGTTTTTTGATCATTAAGACATTGAGAACTAATGAAATGGAAAATGCATATAACATGGTATGATTAAGACACATGCATGAAGACCTAAGAAAAATTAGACTATATGTCTAATATTTATATATGAGAATAGATTTGGAAAATTTTAGGTCTAAAACTAAAAAAAAGATACAGTGCTTATTAAGATCATCATCTAGCCCTAAAAAAGACGAGCAACTCTCACATGGTCCATTGACCTGGGAAAAAATCAATAGGACTCTCTCCTTGAGAAACATCAACCACTACACACCCCTTCAAACTATATTATCCCAAAAGAAACTTCCTTAATAATAAATATTTATTTTAATGATATCAATAGTTCATTAGAAATTCTCATTATTTTTCTATTATGATTCAATTATTTAAGTTCAAATATGGTGTTCTCTCAGCATTATGGTTTTTGTTTGATATGTCTAATGTTATTTGTAATATTTATCTACAAAAGGGTTATAAACATGAAAAATGTGATACGTATTGAAAACTTAAAAAAAATTGAATGATTTATTCACATATAGTGTACAATGAAAAGAAGAATATCCACAAGTTAGAGTATCTCCCAGGGCCCCTAGAGGTCATACAACAAGATCATTGTAAAACAAATTAGTCTATTGGGTTTTTCAAATCTGCGAGAGCCTGGTGGGAGGTATAAATTAAATGTTTAGTTATTTCACAATCAATTTCCTCCACCACCACTAGTGGATTAAGAGTCTTAGTAAATGATGACATCTCTTTATACTCTTTTAGAATGGAATATTCTAAAGTAGATGTCTTTGAGAAATCAACCTTTACGTGAAATATAAATACATCAGGTTATGTTCTCTATGAATCCAAATTTCTCATTTGGTCATGAAATCAGGAGGATGTATGATGTTGTTATCAAAAAACTATATGAAATCCCTCATTGATTAATACATGAATATATGTTTATAAAATTCATGTATCTACTTATCATGATTATAAGGTTTTTTCCATTCTATGATTATTTTTATGTGATATTTTATAATATTTGATAATTCAATCCAACTACCACCAGACTATATAAAATCTATTTGAGGAACTACCTTTGAAAATGAATTAATTCTTGGTATGTCTAGATAATTTAAGTGTGAATTTGGTTCCATAAATAGTCTTCAGGATATGCACCTCTTGGTGTCTTTTTTATTGGGTGTGTCAGCATGAGGAGTAAAGGTCCTGACATATTTAGGTATAGAAACAGTCTATGGAAGGCATTATCCGACCAATGAAGAAGTAAATAAGAGTGACTTGTGTTGATCCCCCTTCAACAATAACATGCACTGACCCTCAAATGATTAGTACATTGCCTATTATCATCCTTGAAGGGGGATTTTCCCTTCAAAAATGTACTCAACATATTTAGAAACTTTATCATGATTAGATATTTTTTTAGGGATTCGTAAGTCATGAACTAGATCAATTGAGGCCATAAAAAATGGGTTCAAGAAGGCTTAGTTTATCAACCAGGAGAATTGGTCAGCTCCACGCACCACCTGTATAATATTCTATCCAATATGAAGCATGATCTAGAGAAAGATAAGTGCAATAATTAATGTAAATGAAGTAAATCATGGAGTTGGTATCCTAAAATTAAAAAACAATATATAATTGGTGAATATGATCTAGATATTGTTCCACTCACATTCCCAAAAAAAATTAGGACACGACACTTTTTAAATGAATTAAAACTGTTGATCAAATCTATAAGGGCTCTATGGAACATAGATGATTATCTCATATAAATGGTCTATAAAAACCCCATATAAAGAGGAAACAATGAATAACATATCATTTAGAAAAACAATACACTCTTCAATGATTAGTTCATAGGGTGTGGGATCTGGAACGAAAATGAAATAATTATCATTACTCATCATTTTGATGGACACATAAATGTCTAGAAGTATTTCCATAATCCTAGAGAAATTTATTATTCTAGGTTGGAATAGGGAATGAGGAATTTCAATTTTATTTATTACCCATAACACATGATGTAGTCACCAATATAGAAAAATCGAAATAGTAAGGGCCTACTAATTTGGTAAGGGGTATTACCTTATTCAATATGACTGAGAAGCTATTAAATATGAATATGTGATGTCATGTCAAGGTTTTGAGGCCTCTCCCCTTATAATAAATTTAACATCACCAATGTGATGATCTAAATTCCAAGACATGCATACTTGTAAGGGAAAATCCATCAATTTAGAAACATGGGGAAAATACTATGAATCAGAGACATGAAGACCCAAAAAGTTTCACCATGTACATCCATCTTGTGTACTACCTATCATATATAATGAACCAATAAAAGGTCACATTATATCAAAATATTTTAGGATGCTGATATGGACATAAAATAGTTAGTTGGGTCATGATTTGATAATTAATGATGTTGATACAATTATTGAATGAAATGAGCATAAGTTCATATCCTTAATTAGTGTATTCATCAAATTGGTGAGAATATATCATGCCATGGTTTTAGTCTATTGAGTTTCATCCAAAACATCCACACCAAGGAAATATTTATCATACATATCAGTAATAAAAATTATTCTCCCAATATGATGAATGTCATGTAGGCTGATTTATACCTTGACATTGGTTAGATGAAAAGAATTTGTGTTAGGAAACCAATTATAAAAAAGTTACATATGGAGATATTGTTGATGATACACGAGGAAAAGAGAAATCCACATCACCTCATAGAGGTGGATGGCATGAAGTTTATTGGAAAATTCTATTGAGATTTACATGACCATGAGTGGTCATGTCCATTCATCAGAAACTTTTCATCAAGGGAACATGTCCCCTTTAAAATTATATTCACCATTCATATTTCACAATGAAGTGGAAAATATATTTGGGTATGATTGAATAATTGGATGATGAATGAGTTCCCAATCATCAAGGCTCAATGGTGAGTGATTAAATGTGAAGGATGACTACTAGAATTGTGCCATGATCAATTGGATATATTTAGAGACAATCACCAGGATATAGTAAATGGAAAATGAAAACTAGATAGATAAAAATTATGGTCATGTGAAGGGATGGTGGAATCATCCAGAAGGATAATGTTATATAATGGTAGTATATGTGATATAGGGAGTTTATGAAGATCAACTAAAAAGAGATATTTTAGGACCTCATTTTTATATAGGACCAGGTATTGGGGATCATTATTGTTGTTCCACTAAATATAATCAATCCGAGAAACCATGTTTGGTTAAGTCCACAAGCTCTAATCCACCAAGATCAATAAATTTGAATCATTTTTTAGAAGACTGAAGAACCATTTCAAAATAGTTATAACAGATAAGAAGTCACATTTATTAGGTGGAATCATGTTTATTATGTGACCTATTATATGTATCACGATAACATGACCACTTATGTGTCTCATTATTTCCTTATTAGTAGCCAATCATGTGAATCTTGTGACCATTGGATGGTCACATTAATTTCATTAATCATAAGAAATCATGCAACATCTATCATGAGACACATGAATCATGTGAAGTAGACCCATGACTATGTTTTTTTATAATTTTTCATATGAATTACCATTGGGTAGTTAGATTATTAGTATCATGTGTTTTTAGTGAAATTTTTCTTGTTAATAGGTCATTTGAAGAGATCACATGATGATTTCATGTGATGTTATTTGATGATTTGTTCTTATGACGAGATTATACGAAGTATAATTGCAAAGAAGTCATTCCAAAAAGAGGAAATATTGTGATTTCTAGATGTCTGAGTCAAAGGTGAAATGGTGATCCCATTTTCACCAACTTATATATAACTTATAAGAATACAAAATTCCTATAAAAATTATAATATACACCCATAATACCAACCTGTGGAAGGCTTAGGGACTCGGGTGGGAATTAACATCCCTGGGACAGTGTCCTCATTCCTTCCACTGAAAATGACATCTTAGGGGGGAATTTCTTGAAACATACCAAGTTATCATCAATAAATCTTTTCAATGAATCACCCAAACAACATGAATAATTATCCCATAAAATGGAAGAAGGATGAATCTAGGATACATGCGAATAAATCCTCTAGATCACATGTATTGTGTAACCTTCAATACGACTCATGTTCATATAATATTTTGTACATCAAATGAAGGGAATAAAATATTCAACTGATATGTTAAATAATCATAAAAATACACTCATACAATCATTCCTGATGATGCGAATCCCCTAAAATGATTCCTTCTGATCACATGACATTTTGTAAATAAACATGACAGTCATCAAGGATCTCACTCAACAAAAGCATAAAATTGTAGGATCCTTATATAAATAGACTTCAAGTGATCATCATGATAAGGGATTATGTGAATTCAAGTGACCGGTTCACTGATCATGTTAAATACCCCAAACATATAGGTTTCATCATCTGAAATACCTCATACATTTCAACTAAATAATTTCACTCCCAAGTGTAAAAATTATTGACAATTTCCAAAGAATCAATAAATAAAAGTTGAAAATGATAGGGTAGTTATGTGATGGAAGTTACATTATTTTACATGGGATGGGATTACAAACATCACATTATTAGTTTATAAATCACATGAAAGACATTATATATGCCATCATGGTCTCCTGAAATCATTTGGACATATTAGATTGATCTCAAAAATAATTTTATAAATAAAGACTAAATCTTGAAAAATATATTTGGAATCCTAGATAGATCGTGTGATGACCATATGAAAATATTTTGGTTCATGGTATTTTTAAATTATTTTGTGGTCATATGGTCACTATTTATCACATGAGAATAGTGTGACATCATTAATGACATGAAGCCTGATCACATGAAGTGGATGATATATTATTTATCTATGTAAATGTTCCCCATGAAGACTGAAGCCATGATATGGGACTTAATTATCATAAAAACATGCATAGATATAGGAAGGTTATACCATAAAACATCCCTTGAAACAAAACATGAGGATATGTACTGATAAGTGTAGACATTATAGTGTGTACGTCTACATTCTCCCAAGTGTCTTCCAATTATCATGTCTGGTGAGTAACGTAAGGGATTAAATGATTGGATTGTCTACATTTCATGATCAGATCATTGATCACAAAAAGGATATTTGGTGTGTCAACCAATGTACATGAAGGTCCTTCACGGTTTCATCTTGATCAAAAAATGTATCAGAAGAAAATTCCTCAAAACTAAAAAGGCATTCATTTGAAGGGGTATTAAAATGATGTAATATTTCTGAAAATGTAGATACACGAATTTTTATGTGAATGTTTCATGAATTTAATTTGATATGTTCATTGATCATAAAAAACATCATAAATAGAATATAGATCATGAGCGTCCCATGAATATTTATTTCTAATGACACATCAAACCTCATGCATGTCATTAAAATTTAGAGATTACATTTTCATATGTTAGGGATATCATGAATCATCATTTTGGAATTCTAGGTAGATCACCTTACATCCTCTATACATTTCAACGTGGTTCTTATGAAGCCATTGGATGTGTTCACCTAACCATGAGAGAAACCTCAAACATATTTTCTTGGTCACATGATGACATATGGACATGTCAGCCAAATTTACATGAAACCCCTAGATGTGTCCACCTTCTTACAGAAAAACCCTCAGATATAATAGGTAGATCATGTGATTACCGTTGAACACATCATATAGATCATGTGATGACCTCTAAAAAATTCAGCATGTTTCTTGTTATTCCCCTAGATGTTTTCACCTAATCATGTGATAACCTTACTAATTGATATCCATATCATTACATATCCATGAACATGTCAATCTGATCACATGACCACCTTAAAACATTATAGTCAGATCAATTAACTCCCCATGGACATTTCAGGTCGATCAAAATACAACCTCTAGATGATTCATCCAGGTTTATGTGAAGCATATGACAACCCATGTCTTTATTAAACATTAATTAATGATTTATTACATATGGTTAACCATAATGAAACATTGAATAAAGAGAATAATAGTGTATTTGGTAATTAAATACATTATATCAAAACATTAAATAGAGAACAAAACACCATTATTGAATACATTCTTAACATGCTCAGGTTATTCCATCTTATTATAAACTACATGGGATGACATGGGGATATACATAAGAAATGGGTGTGATATAAATCCTAGTAAAAGAATAAACATTGAATAAAATAAATAAATTATTACATGTTATAAAATAGGTATATAAATGATACAAAAAATAGGTGAGATTAATAAACACTAACAATAAGTCATACTATAGCCTGCAAACATAAAGGAGACATGGGAAATGCGACATCCACATAAAACAAGGAATTATAAAAAAAACATCAAGCCTAAAATCCAAGAAATATTGAAGAAAAAAGTCTTATAAATGGTTAGGATAACTCTTTAATCCCTTCAATGGAATCTCATGGGATTAAAAAATTTCCCAATGCATTATGGAAATATATAATTTCTGGTGCACCAGTCACATACATTTCATTCATGTGAATACGTGTGCAACAAAAATCAAATATCAGGGAAATATTTATCATCAAATTTTACTCCATAATCAGAGAGTGTAGAAAATATATTTCAAAACACACAATATTATATGTGTAACTGCAAAAATGTGAACACACATGATATGAAATGGAAATGGGTTTTCACTAAACAATTGTTTGGCATGGAAAATCACTCTGAAATTTCGGCATCATAGTGGGGGAATATAAATGATCATGGGGGGGGGGGGGGGGTTAATGAGAGTGAAAGGTGTTGATTCAATATGGTTTCCATTGGACATTCCCATTCCTCTATATCTTAGGGATAATAATATTTTCCCTAATAATTATCATCCTAAGGAAAATGTTGTCTTCCCTAAGGAAATTTTATCATTATTTATGTTTTTATTGTTCATTTTATTCTTTCTCTAAATCTAACTCATTCTAAGGGTAAAATTTTGTTTCACATCTAAAAAATTCTAATCCTATAATATCCTTGGTTATAAAGTATTTTGTTTTCAGACTCAGAATTCTCTAAAATTAAGACTCCCAATTAATTAGAATTCGGACTCCGAAAGTTATAGACTTCAGGTTCTAATTTCCTTGAATAATAGAATCTGAATATCCATGTCTTATAGTTTCCAATTTTTATTTGGTTAGACTCTAAAGATTATTTTTTCTTTATACTCCAAAAATATAGATTTGTTTAAGAAATATTTTTTGACTTACACTTGTTATTTTTATGAAATGATTTATTAAAATCTATTTATATCTAACCATTGTTTGAGTGACATGTGTACAGGTTCTTCTAAGATTCAAGAAAAAATATGACAGTTGAAGGAGGGAGAATACCATTAGAGAAGTGACAATAAATAAGATCTCCTTTCTACAATCTAAATACAAGTTGATCACTCTAGAGGTTTCATGCTACTGATGTAATTTCATGAGAGAGATACTCTCAGGACCTTTTCGTACTAAAAATCACGTTCATCTTGCTTCGTGTGACTCCTATTGTTGTTGTGTTCAATCAAAAACATACAGGGATAATAAGACATCGGTGTTGACTACCTTAATGTTTGAGGACATCCATGGATAGGGAGATAGAGGTTTTGAGTACCATAATGTTTGAAGGCTTGCGGGAATAGAAAGACAGATTCTAATATTCCAATCAAGGGCTTAACTTGGTGTGGGTAATATAGACTTTTTTTAATGTATAAATCAAGGAAACTTTATCCAAGGTTGTTGGATACCCTACTCATCGAGTTAAAAGATTTTATACATTTACTTTTTTTTTCATGTTAATTTATGCTCTATTTTGATAAAGGAAGAAAGTACATCCCTCTTATACTTTCTTATTGTTTTGTATTCTCTGATATGTATGATTCTATATGCATTAAGGAATAATCTTTTCAATGTAAACCTTCATTATGATTAATTTCCCAAAACACATTTCTGGAACATAGCATGTTTGAATAACTAAATGAGGTCTTATGAATTTACATTTTTAACCTTTTGAACCATCATTTTTCTTAAGGTTAAAAACGGTATTTTTTTAAAATTACAATTCACCCCCTCATGTAATTGGGCATCTAAATTCATATTTTGATCCTATAAATGGTATAAAATGAGGTCTCTAATATACATATATTCCCATATACATTTTCTTACTCATGTTTTAATTGTTCTAAATATTTTCATTGCTTCAGAATTTTAACCCTTATTTACAAACAATTACTATTAACATGTTTTGGGGAACAATATTTTCTTTTAGATGGTAGAGAAGAATGTCGATTAGATTGTTAATATAAATCCCACTAGACCAGCTATATTTTATGGGAATGATTATGAATATTGTAGAGATCATAAAAAAACTTTTGTTATTAATACTGGAGCAGGAAACTTCGTCATGCTTACTGGAGATTAAAAGATTCCTGATATGGAAGTCCGAAATTTAACTAATCAAGAAAACTAAAAATATAAACTAAACTACAAGGTACTCAATACATTGTTGTGTTCTGTTTCCTAGAATATATATATTCAGATTTCATCTTCTGAAGCATCTAACTTCTTCTAGAAGAAATTGGAGGTTACACATTTTGGTACATCCAATGTTATAGAAACTATAAGAGCAATTCATAGAGAATAATATCATGGATTTCTATTTCCTTACGGAGAACCAATATGCCTAGTGCAACAATGGATTATGACTATTGTTACCTGTTTTCAATATATGGATGAAAAATGTCTTGATGATGAAGCTCTTGTGGAATGATTATACATATTATGCATTATGAGTGGTAATCTAGGAGAACAACTATTGCTGAGAATAGGAAAGTATCTCCAATTACTCTTGATGAGATTTTTTGAACTCTTCTTCAATATGAGACAAGATTGAAATATGTTGCTGATTTGAATAAGACAAAAAATGGAAATGGAATTGTAGCCTTTACTACTACTAATGCCAAGACTCCTAATAGGGTTACAAGATACATGTTAAAAAAAGTCAGTGTTTTATCTGAATCTAGTGAATGTGAACATTCTGAGAATAAGCTATCTAATCTTTCTCGAAGAATGAAATAGAGAGTTGGGAAGAATGTCTATCAGTATAGATATAATAAGAAATAATGAAAACAAAAGAAAGACTCGGATGTCACTTGTTATGAATGAATAATTTCATGGTATATAAGGTTGGGTTGTCCTATGATTAAAAAAAAGTATATAAAGTAAAAGATTTCTAAGAGTAATAGGAAGAATCACTACAAATCTAAATCTAATAATTTTTTTGAAATCCAATGATACATGGAGTACTAATGGGGGTGACTGTTCTGATGAATCCATAGAGTATGGATCATCTAATTAGAAGAATCATAGTTTACTAGCACGACTACCCATTGAAATTCATTGTCTAATGGTTAAGTTAAACAATGATGAATCTATCACAAATGTATCCTAGAATTCAAAATATAATTATGATAAATATTATATGTATTTAGATGAAGAATTATCTTATGACAAAGATACTATATTCCCTACTTATGAAGATGTATCTAGGTATGGTAAAATTCTTGATAATGAGAATTCTAAACTCGAGAATAACATTATAAAGAATATTCCATAAATTCTATTTTAACTAAAGATGTATCATATCATTCTAGAAAAAATGATAAAAAAATTAATGATTTTGAAAATATTTCCAAAAAAATTAAAGATGTTAATTCTGAGAATGATAAACATTATAAGGATATGGAAACTGTAATTTCTAGGAAAACTATTTTAGAGAATATATCTAGTTCTAAAACTAATGTTCTTTTGGAGAAAAACATGGTTATTAAAATAAAGTCATAAATTTTTTATTTGAGGAATTGTTTTCAAATTTTTCCTATGTAAAGGAAAACTTCAAAAAGATATTTTACCAAATTCAACCACTAAGAAATATTTCTAGATTTGGTTATAATCATTTTAAGCCTATATTTAGTAATAAGTATTTTTTCCTGAATGTGCTATAGTCTACAGTCATGGTATGTGTGTTGGACATTGGGAAAAAAATTGTTCTTAAAGAAAACTCACTCATTAGATTTTAAAAAACCTTATTTTTCTATGAAAATGTGGATTCCTAAATACATTCTTTCTAAAAAATTTGGATCCATGAAAATTTGGATTCCGAATATCTAACACTCTTATTATCAGGGAAATAAAAAAAGGGACAAATGTAATACATGGTACATGGATGTTGTATGTTCCTGGAATATGATTGGTAACCAAAACTTCTTTGAAAAGAGTATCAACATTAAAAGAGGAAAAGAAACTTTCAAATATAAGGCTCAGGTAGAAATTATCGTTATAGGTAACGTTTTTCTTCTCAAAAAAACATTTATTTCAAATGCTTTATTTATTAAAGTTTATAAGAACAACATCATTAGCATAAATCAATTATGTGATGATGGTTAACATGTGAATTTTAGGAATGAAAAATTCTTAGTACACAATTACAAGGAATAATTTATTCCTTCTTCCCATAGGAAAGATAATGTTCACACACTAAACATAGAAGACCTTAGAATACATTATCTACCTTACCTTAGTGCAATATAAGATCATTATTGGTTATGGAATAGATGTTTAGGACGTTCTAACCTTAGAAACCTATGTAAACACTCTATGAAAACACTTTTTATGGATATACCAGAGCATGTATATGATTATTCAAAAGATTGTGATCCTTTTCAATATGGAAACGATATAAATCAAGTGTTAAGTCAATTAGTGAAGTCCCAACTACTGATGCGTTATAGTTGGTGCATATGGATAATTTTTGTCCAACACAAACTGGAAGGATTAGAGCCAAATATTATGTAATTGTCTTAGTCTACGATTACACTAGATTTATATGGGTCTATTTTCTAGAAAATAAATCTGAATCTTTTTCACATTATAAAATATTTACAGCCCATGTTAAAAATGAGAAAAATTTTCCATTGATAACTATTCATAGTAACCATTGAGAAGAATGTCAAAATTCTGATTTTGTGACTTTTTTGTAGTAGAAAGGGAATTACTCATAACTTCTCAGCACTAAGAAATCCTAAACAAAATGGTGTTCATGAAAGAATAAATTGATTTTTTCATAGATAACATGAACCATGTTGAGTGAATAATCTATATCAAATCATTTTTAGGCTAAAGCTGTAAGTACTACTTTTATACAACCAATAATGTTTTGATTAGAGCTTTCCATAATAAACCCCCCTAAAATTGTGAAATTATAGAAAACCTATACATTCATACATCAAAGTATATGGTTTCAAAGTATTCATTTTGAATATTAAAGATAATTTACATAAATTTTCACCCAAATTCGATGAAAGAATTTTCATAGGTTACTCCACAACATCTATGGATCATATAGTTTTTAGTAGAAATACTTATACGGATGAAGAAACAGCCAATGTTAAATATGATCAAACTGGTCGTTTTATTAAAAAAACCTTAACCTACATCTTTAGATGTGTTGATAAAAATTTATTAATAAAATTTAATAGAAGAATCTTCTGATAAGGAAAATTTTTAAGAAAATTTTTCTGAGACATTTACCCTAGAAGATTTCCTACCATATGTGGATGAACAGGTTTTACAAAACCCAAATCAAATATTTCATAAAAATCATCTCAGTGATAGTATCATTGGCAATTTAAATCAACTTTTAAGGACTTGATGTTCCATATGAAATTAATTAGAATATCTATAATTGCATTCTCAATTAGAACCAAGAGCTAATTGATGAAACATTAGGTGATGATTATTGGATAAAAGTCAAGAAAGAGGATCTAAATGATTTTGAAAGGAATAATGTCTAGTACTCAGTTGATTGACCTGAGGAAATATTTGTTATTAGAGTAAAATGGTTCCTCATAAAAAAGTGTGATGAAAATGGAGTCATTGTATTAAATAAAGCTTGATTAGTTTCTAAAGGCTATAGTCACAAGAAGGATTAGTCTATGATGAAAAATATTCTTCAGTAGCTAGACCTGAATCTATCTTTATACTACTTGAATTTGAAACATTCTTTAATATAGTACTTTATTCAATGGATGTTAAATGTGGTTTCTTTAATGGATATGTTCAAGAGGATGTTTTTGTTGAACAACCTCCTGGTTCAGAATATATAAAACACCTTGAACATGTTTTCAAAATTACTGAAGAATTATACAAACTTAAAGAAGACCCTAGAGCCCGTTATGATACATTGAAAGTATTTTTTATAAAAAAATTATGTCAAGGGAAATGCTGATCAAACCATCTTTTTAAATAATGATAGGAAGAATGTTTTGGTTGTTCAAATTTTTGATGTTGACATCTTATTTGGTTTAACTCATCTCTCTTGAACTGATTTATTTTGTGAATCTAATGAAATAATAATTCAAATTGAGTATGATGGGTGAGTTATCATTTTTCTATGGTTTTCAAATTTTTCTAAAACTAGAAGGAACATAAATTTCTCAACAAAAGTATATTAAATATCTTCTTCAAAAGTATGGATATGAAAACACCAAAAGTATAAGTAATCTTATTGGTACATCAAATTCAATTGATCTTGAAGAAGCTGGGAAACTAGTAGATCAACCATCATTTAGATGTATGGTAGGAAGTCTACTATACATGATAGCTAGTCACCTAGGAATAATTTTTTTTGTATTCTTATGTGCAAGGCATAAATCCAATCCTATGGAATCTCATTTAAAGGCATTGAAAAGATTTTTTTTTCTACTAAAAGGGAACCATGTATTTAGGA
This sequence comes from Viscum album, assembly GCA_963277665.1. Taxonomy (NCBI): domain Eukaryota; kingdom Viridiplantae; phylum Streptophyta; class Magnoliopsida; order Santalales; family Viscaceae; genus Viscum; species Viscum album. Next base: position 1,669,925,279 of record OY728137.1, read on the forward strand.
CCCTTTTATACATCTAGAAATGGTCTTGTTTTAAAAAAAATTCAGATGCTGACATTGGTGGATGTAGAATGGATAAGAAATGTGCATCTAGAACATGTCTTTTGTTATAAGATTCATTATTTTCTTGGTCATGCAAAAAGAAACACTTAGTAGAAATTTCCAATGATGAAGCTGAATATGTAGAAGTTAGAAGTTGTTTTGCTCAAGTATTATAGATGAAAAACACACTCACAGAATATGGTATGTGTTTTACCAAAACAAAATTATTGTGTGATAATACTAGTGTCATTTCTCCATGTAAAAACCCAACACATCACTCACGTACAAAACACATAGATACTAGGCATCACTTTCTTAGGGATCACACAAAAAAATATATCATTCTTCAATTTATCTGAATGCAAGATCAACTTAATGATATTTTTACAAAATCATTAACCTCAGATAGATTTTAATACATTAAACATATGTTAGTAATGATAACTATAAGGTAATATTCCATATTAACTTTTTGTTGAAATCTATCTCCGTACAGTATAAGATTCATTTCATGGGGGGGGGGTTCATTTTCTTGTTAATCAAAATTTTCTTAATCAAAATTTTCTTAATCATATTTTTTTAATGAAAATTTTTGTAATCCAGATTTTTTTAATCAAAATATTTTTTCATCAACATTTTGGTAATCAAACATATTTTAATCAAACATCTGGTAATTAAAATTTTTGTAATCAAAATTTTTGTAATCAAAATTTCCATAATCAAAAAATTTATAATCAAGATTTTTGTAATCATAATTTTCATTATAAAATTTTTTGTAATCAAAATTTTCATGTTAAAAAATTTTGTAATCAAATTTTTGAAATAAAAATTTTCAAAATCAGTTTTTTGTCTTTTCAAGAATCTAATGTTATTCAATAAGAATATCTCTTATTACGAATAATTTTCCCACAAATCCGGAATATATGCTTCTTCTCTTAAATTTTCTTAATCATTTTTTTACATCTTGGTATTTTCATTTTAATTAAAATTCATTGGATTTAATTTTCCTTAATTCCAAATTTTTTAACTTAAAAACCTCAAAAGATTAAAACCAAGCAAATGCCTTTTTTGACTATAATAACAATATTCAGGTCTCATCATGATTTTTTCAACTATTGTATCAATCAAGGAAGGTGAATCATCACCTCAAACACCTATATAAGGACCCTCTAGATGTTTCTCCCACATCGATATTCAATGCTCTTGTTTTTTGAAACCCTACTGATCTACTTAATGTCATTCAGAATTTTAAGAGTTTTCCACAATTCTGAATGTCTAAGCATGCTTCTCCTCAGAAGGAAATGGCTTCTGTAAAGTAATTCATAGAATGGAAGAAATACCGATAGAGGTTAGTTGATCTGATGTTATTTCTAAAGTATGATTCTATTATTTCAGTGAATATCAAGCTCAATGGCTGGTATAGCCTTTTGTATCAAAACCAATGGCATGGGATCCAGTTTAACCAGAGTTATTAGATAAATTCAATTAGGTAGTATTTTTCTTCAATGAATAAGGGAGAGACAAGTTTTCTTTAAAGTGTTAGGTAATGACCTACTCTCTTTCCTACACTAAGGCTGCAAGTCTGATTGGAATTCCTTATGAAGGAGAAGAAGAGTTATGTATACATAAATTACCAAATGAGTCAGGTTCTTTTGAGAAGGAAAAGGCATTACAGTGCCTTGGCCTAAAGGAATTAAACACTCTGAAGATTTTTCATCTATCTACAAACTTACAGATTCATGAATTATGGGTTCATGATTTTATTATTCCGAGAAAGGGGGGTAAGGATTCTCTGATGAAAAGTTACATCTATATTCTAGATTTATTTTCTATCCTAGGGAAGATAAAATTGGTCAACTATATCTTGGTCCCAATTGAGAATATCAAGAATGGAATTTTAAAGTCTCAAATAATCTTATATCTGTCCATTCTCCCCATGATTATTGTTTTTTTCCTCAGTAATTAAAAATTTCTTAAAGTTCTATGCCAAAGAATTGAAATGTGATGTTTTTGAGTGATGAAAATCTCATAAGGATGATTTTTTGGTTTTCTAGTGAAGAATGAGATTTTTAGGATTTGTTTGAAGCTTAAATTGATGATTTTTAAAAGAAACCATAAGTAAGTGAAACATACATAAAGGATGGATGGAAGATGAAGTTGATGGAACCCGGAGAGAAAGGAAAAATCCTTGTGGCTATGGAAACTCAATCATCGCCCCCAAAACCAAAGCAGAAAAAGACATAAACTGATGAAGTGGTGGCTAAGTGGGGAAAAGATAAAAAGAACATGAAGGAAGGGGGCATACTTTTGGCATAGGCCCTGTTAAGGAAAAGGCCTTGATGTTGAAGGTTGCAGAAGAGCATGAGAAAAAAAGTGAATGAAAAGAAGAAGAGGAATAAAATGTCTGATGCTGAGAAAGTTTAATTCCTTCTTAAGGATGCTGAAAAATCCTTTGAACAAATTTAGGTACTGGAATAATTCTTGAAATAATCACTCCATGTGAATCGGGGAAAGAAGGTAGTGATTCCGGAACCAGAATAAGAAGAAGAAATTGTACAAGAGAAAGAAGTGGTAGAATAAGAATGAAGTGATTATACCGAAGAATTGATAGGGAACGTCTGAGAATATCATGAGAAGGTGTGTACTTTTGAGAAACTATGAATCCAAACCTCTAAAGAATAATCATAAACACATGATACACCAAAAAGAAGAAAGTGATCATGAAGAAGTGAGTAAACTATCTCACAAAGGGATTAGAAACCATGAATTCATTCAGCCAGATTATATTATTCCATGTGTTGAAAAAAAACATTGTGTAAGATAAAATTGTTTAGTTATCTGATAATGAGCATGAATCAGCCAAAAAAGAAGAGATAATTTCGAGAGCTAATAAGGGAAATAAAGTTTTGGTTGATACATCTAGTAAATATGTGGTGAAAAAATGGTTTTGGTGATTCATCGAAGAGGAAATCTGAAGAGTTAGAAAAGTAATCCTCACTAACCAAAAAATCTGATTCGGAATCATCCTCTCTTGGAGGTGATTTTTTGGTACAATATTTATAGAAGTTGGTTGATACCATTCCCTTATTTACATGTATATAAATTATTTTCTAGATGATTTAGCACTCATTTAATATGAAATTAGATTCAGTAACCATTCTTATGGATAGGTTTTTAAATCTTGAGATAGATTTCGAAACATTATTCCTCAAATACAAAGCTCATAATGATCGTGAAATAAGATTACAAGTTGGTCAAGGAAGAAAATCGAATACCTGAGAGTCTTTGATTAATTTTACAAAATTTTAATAGATTCTTTTGACACTGATGATTGGAATTTCAATGATAGAACTAAGAGTTTTGAGGAAAATATGACTCTCAAGACAATAACCTAGATGGAAGAATTCAAGGACTTGAATGGTGAGATTAATTCAGCGGCAATGAATTGGGAGAGATAAAGGGATCTTGGAATTGAGTTTGAAGAGAACCTTGTTAAGAATGAATAGAACTAAGAGTTTTGAGGAAAATGTGACTCTCAAGAAAATAACCTAGATGGAAGAAGTCAAGGACTTGAATGGGGAGCTTAATTCAGTGGAAATGAATTGGGAGAGAGAAAGGGATATTGGAATTGAGTTTGAAGAGAACCTTATTAAGAATGAATAAGTTATGAAGGCTCGTGTAAATATTCATAAGGATCAAGCTGAATAGATAAAAGCCTTAGAATATAAAAATGAAGAATCAGGATCAGCTACTCAAGTGTGAAGAAGAAGATCACAAGGAGATAAAGAAGAAAAAAACTATTGTAAATATGTTAATTCGGAGGGATAAATAATGATAATTCTACACCATTCTGATATTTTGTTGTATTGTCTTCATTGTACAAATTCATTCAATCATATTGGAATATTGGTCTTTCTTCATATATTTTGTTGTATAGTAATAATTCTTCCGGTACCATATTTTTTTCCATTCTCTTTAATCCTTCTTGAAAATCACAAAGGGGGGAGAAAGGAATGAAAAAAACAAGTAAAGAAGATATTTCCCAAATAAGGGGGAGTTCATCTAAGGGGAAGTTCTTATCAATGAAGATTTTTGTATGAATGAAAATGTAAAATATCATTCACGAAATCAAGAATACGATCCATATGGATTTCAAATCCTAAGGGGGAGATAGTCATATTCACCATGATTCACAAGTAAAGGGAGATAAGTTTTTATTTCATGTCCATAATGAAAAATTCTAAGTCCTTATATTATTTTTGGAAAGGATTTTTGTGATTCCCAAAAAGGGGGAGATTGTTGAATCAATAATGTTTCCTTATGACTTTTCAATTCCTATATGTTTTGAAAATTACCAACACTCTATAATAAGGAAAATTATATTTTCCCTAATAATTATCTTCATAAAGATGATTTTCCTTCAGCAAGGAGACTTTATCATTATCTATGTTTTAATTGTTCATTTTATAGTTAATCTAAATATAACCATTTCTATGGGTAAAATTCTGTTTCACATATAAAACCTTAAATTACTATAAATTATTTGGTTATTAATTATTCTGTTTTCAAACTCCAATTTATATGAAATTCAGACTCTGAATTCATTGGAATTTTGACTCTGAATGCTATAGAATTCAGGTTCTAAATTCTTCTGAAAAAAAGAATACAAATATCGATGATTTATAATTTCCAATTTATTATTTTGCTAGACTCCGAACATTATTTTTCCATTGACTCTGAAAAAATAGATTTGGTTAAAAAATAAATTTTTGATTACGCTTGTTATAGTTTTGAAATGATGTCGTAAAATATATTTCTAACTAACATTTGTTTGAGTGGCACATGTATAGGTCCCTTCGAGATTCAAAGAAAAATATGACCGGTGGATGAGGGAGTCGACCGTTGGAGAAGTTCCTATAAATGGGACCATATTTGAACAACCTCAATACTAGTTGTTCACTCTAGAGATTGAATGTTGCTGTAGTGATTTCTAGAGAGAGATAATATCATGCCTTGTGCGTACTAAACATCGTGTTCAGCTTTCATTGTGCAACTCAGATTGTTTTTGTGTATAATCAATGACATATAGGGACAGGAAGACAGATTTGTTGACTACCTTAAAGATAGAGGACTTCCGTGGATAAGAATATAGAGGTTCCAACTAACTTAATGTTTGAGGGATTTCATCGATAACAAGAAAGATTCTAATATTATTAATGAGGGATTACCCTAGTGTGGGAAAGACATACATTCGTGAAAGTAAAAATCAAGGGACCTTTATCCAAGGTTCTTGGATACCCTAATCATTGGGATAAAAGATTTCATACTTGTTACTTAATTTTGTTTCATGTTTATTTCTGTAGTTTTTTTATAAATGAAGAAAATATAACCTTCTTATACTTTATTTCTCTTTTTTATACTCTAATAAGTAAGATTCTATAAGCATTAAGGTCGAATATTTTCCTTGTAAACATTCTTTATGTTTCACTTCCAGAACCACATATCTGAAACCAAGAAAATTTGTAGAACTAAAATAGGTCTTGTAAATTTACCTTCTTTAACCTTTTTAAACATAATTTTTCTTATGGTTAAAAAAGAAATTTTTAATAATTACAATTCACTCCACTCTTGTAATTGAGCATATATATAAATATTTTTTTCCAAAATGGTTATATCATAATTTAGACATAAAATTTATTGTAAGAGCATATGGAATAAAAAATACCATCATTATGAATTAGAGATAATATGCATAAAGTAATAAATATAGTTGAATAAATAAGATAATGATATGATACCTTACTAAATTTTATCATGGTAAAAGGTGTAAATAAATGTTAATGAGATGGACTAATTAGTGTTAAAATAGAATTTTATTATTTTGAAATCAAATTAATATAAAGATAGATATGGATTTATATATTTCAATAAATCCAAATGGAAATTATGATACCTAACATAAAACAGGTGCTTGATAAAAAAATAAGAGATATTGATCCTTTACCATGAGAGGATGATTCCAAATGCTTTGGAGGAGATTCTTGAGAGATTAGGAGCAACATGGGAGGAATCTAGAGAGGGGTGGGAAGTGTAAGGACACGATATAATAATTTTTAGTGTTGATTAAAGCAATATATGGTGGGTTTATATTAGAAAATATTGGGGAATTTTTTATTATTTCTCAAACATTGGTTTTGGACTTTATATAACACATTAATAAAAACACAAACCTTCCCACGAGATTTCCCTTGTAGTCTATTGTTTCTCACATCGTTCATGAATCACTCGACCTTAAGGACATGTAAATATAATTCTAGTTTCATAATTATAATCCCTCATAATGGAAACCATAGAGTGTAATACCTCCTTAAATATCTACTCAACCTTAGGGTGTAAGCGCCACTAAAATATAATTTAATCAATAGTGTGTAAAAACGTCTCAAATATATATTATACCTCAGTATGTAATCCCCATGAGAAAATAATTTATTTCCCTTTTAGTGAATTTGATCTGTTGAAATCTAATGTTCAAAACACTGAACATGACTCAAGTTTGATTTTGTATTTGTAGTGATCATGTTAACACCGTGGTTCAAATTCTTCACAAACATGGGAATCCTCCTTGGAATAAACAATGAACTACGAGGTCACTGATTATTATTATAAATAGGATTCATAGGATACCTTACTAAGGCCCTAAATCTATACCCAATACATTAATTACATAATATATATCATCCCCAACTGAAAATAAACTGAAAGCATTATTCCTATAAGAACAACGATGGATTTTATTCATGTTATTATTGGATACAGAGAATTCCTATTAGATGTAAAATCCTAATCCCAAAACATCAATCACCTTCCTGGGTGATAGTACATAGTAGAAGTTTTGTTCATATGAATTTAAAACATAAACAGTCTTGCATTGTTAAGAAATAATGAGAAAACAATGGAAGACCGTTCATATATACAAATGTTTTCATTAATAAAATACACTATTATCTGTATAGGAATTCAACACCTTCTAATTTTATTAAGGTAACTGGTACCATACTAGGATTTGGGAAAGATTCATGAACATATATTAAATCTATAAAAGTGTCACAAAGTATGTAATAAATCCCCCTAAAATTATGAAGTGATATTGACCTATCATTTTATTGACCATTGTGATTTCATAGGGGTCATTTAGTTTGAAATACAAAATGACCATCAATCTTTGGAAGGTAGTCTTGTATCTCATAATATATATAAGTTTTGATTGGAATTTCTATAAAAAAATAATTATTGAAACCCCTATAAAACATTTATTTTATTTCAATCAATTCATGAATATAAAATTATATATTTTCTAGTTCTTTTTAGGATATTTTCATCATATTTTTTAAAACAATATGTATTTGTCATTACGCTTGAGTTTGTTATTGGTCTGCATCATGAATCACATAAATTAATGCATGTATGGAAACTAGGATGATAAATTCTCATGTAGAGGTATAATATGATAGGTGTATCATAAGTGATGGAGGATTATTTAAATTTTTACGAAATAATTTTTCCATCCTATATTAATGAATTTATATATATCATAACCTTTGATTGAAATAGAACATTCTAGAGAAATCTATGGTCATGGTAGTTTATGGAAGAGTTCATTTTAGAAGGAATTTCAAGGATAAATCAATCATATACGGTGGTGACACCATTATACATATTAGATGATTTGATATTGTTTGAAATGTGGATTAAATTACATAGTATCATTAATACAAAGGTTTTTGAAGTTTCTATAGTGAATTATTTCTCGATGAGTTATATGATGTGTTTTGAGATGTTATCACTAGAATTTAGGTAACATTGAAAATTTATATACGTGAAAGAGGGCTAAAAGGTCACCTATAAATTTTATCTACAATCTTAATAAATTCTATTAAGTTTAAGAACCAATTTATTTCATGGTTTGTACTATAGAATTTATTAAAGTAAATTCTAACCATAAACATTTAGTCACAAAATATTCAAGTTTAGAGTATGTGAGTTCAATTTTGTTGCTAATTTAATTCTAAATAATTTAATAAGTAAAAAATTATTTATTAAAATTTTAGCGAACACAAAAAAAATAAATTAATTCATGTTGCGGGATTAATAAAAAAATATTTATTCGCATGGTTAGTAATTATAATATTTTATGGGAGGATACAAGTCATGTTTAATGGCTCAAAGGAAATTATATATATTTTAAATTCATTTAAAAACTCTTAATTTATTTATTTATTAAATGATAATTTAAAAAACTCATGTCATGGGAGATAATAATTATGATAATATTATTATATTTTGACGTGGAAAATTATAAAATAACAAAGGAAAAGGACCATCGTGAAATTTTCATTATTTAACCACATATATATTCTAAAGGATATATTTTTTCATGTTGTGGTCTATTAATAAAATAAGTATATAGTAGTTAAATATATCACTCCCCAAAGAGAATATTATTTTATCCATCTCTCAATAACATAAAGGGAGATAATAAGAGACAATTATTGTGAAAATTGGCGATTTTCATGATGCACCTGATCATCTACACTACAACCTATAATATAAATAATATCATTTTGATATTTTCAGATCACATATGGATATTTATTCTATAATCCTTTCTTAGAATCTTCATCACATATATAATTCAATAAGAATAGTGATGTGATTATGATCGATATAGATTTCTGCAGATTAGATAATTCCCTGATAAATTAAGTGTTTATGATTCTATCTATATAATAATAAAGTTTTTATATATAATTAATCAAAATTTCCCATTTATTATGATAAGAAAATAAAAATGAAGCACAGAAGCATCAAATCAAATGTTCCTGATAACCTTTAATGGTATCCTAGTGGACACATTATAATTTAAATTATTTATAAATGATTTCATAAATTTAATTCATTCCCTTTATTGTATTCTTATTCATATTACAATTTGGCGTCCAAAAATCAAGAAAATGAATAAATTCAAGCTTGTATGTCCAATAAATAGAAAAAATTCCAAATTAATTCACAAATAATCCATCTGGATGAGTCAAGTTCATTGACTATATAAAACCGCTACATGATTTTTAATAGAAAATCACATGTAACATAATAATTTTTCACCACACATTGCATATTCCATGTAAATCATTATGAACCATATGGGTCAATATGTATCAGTATTACACACTGTCTATTGGCTTTCAACATGGTGTGTGGGTTGATATGTGCTACACCGTGTGTAACTTATTTTGACATTTCAAGAAATCCAACAAAAGGTAGACATGGGAAATGTCATGCACATAATGTGGGTCAATATGGGGAATCATTATGTCTCATGTACTGAATTCCTTCCTAGAAGATAGCAAGATACAAACAACATGACCTTTATATAGAATAATTATTGTGTAACATAGGTCATAACACACCATATATATTTTGAGTGATTTTTAGTAAATCATGTGGCTTGAATCACTATGTAATTAGTCATCATGCATTGAAAACTATCACACGATGTGTAACTACATGTTTCATATCGTATAGTTTATGGGTATTCTAGTTGTAAACACCACATATATTAATTCCATGTTGGGTGGCTATACACACCATGAAGACTACATAGTTTCATCATACCAAATAGCACACCAGGTATTCCATGATACTCGATGTTGAGTTACATGTCATGTAATATATTGAAAAGATTGTTATAGTTGTGTGATATATTAATTTCAGAGAATTGGATTTTCCTATTATTTAATAAATATACACCCAATGGCCTTATAAATCCATATTATGTACATAATTATTTGGAAAAATAAATTTATTTAATTTAATTGATAATAATTGATGTGATAATTAAAATATATAATGACCGTAATGTTAACATAATTTAAGTTAAATACTTTATTTATTAATTGGATTTTTATTTTACTAATTCAATTCAATTTATCTTAATTAGAATGTTTCAAAATGAATGTATGCAATAATAAATGTGGTTAGTGTTTCATGCTATGAAAGATCGTGAGAATTGATAGAAATATGTTTATTTTTTTATTTATATAATTTAATTATTTATTCCATCATTCGTTATCTGATAATAATTATTATATAAAAATTTATTATCTATGATTGATTTATTCCTCATAAATTATGTATTGACTTGCATGTGGATGGATTATTTTATGTAACCTAAAATCATTGGTACGAGTCACTTTCATGTGAATATGCGTTTGTAACAAATGATGTTCCTGCTCATAGGAGGTGATATAGGACTTGGTCTAAGATGGATCTATAAAAGGAGATATACAGAAAAGTTTTTAAATGTTATAACAAAGCCATGTAATGACCTGAGGAGTTATTTCCCATATATTCAAGGTTAATTTGTAACCTCTTGTCAAACCAGCATAAGATAAAATCTTATTATCATTTCACATTTTATTTTTATTTTTTCAATAAATGGATATTTGTTTATTTATGTGATGCGTAATTTATTTGGATTATTAGACATAGTAACATATTATAAATAAATTAAAAATAATTCTTAAATAAAATATAATAAAGGGTATAAGATTATTTTACCAGGTATATTTTATTATTTATGTAAGTTACACCTAAACTAACTAAAAAGGGATAAAATTAGATAATTTAACAGGTCATATCCATTTGAATAAACTAATTTATCAGACATGGACAAATTTTATGTTATTATCATATAAAAATTTCAATCATGTGAAGATTAATAAATAAAATATATACATTAGTTAAACAAAATCCCTCAAATTAAATATTAATTCATCAAAACGCCTTCAAAAACATGAATTACAATACAATAACAGTTCAATGTATTATTTAAACTCATATCAGGGTGCCATAAATTTTTAAGGATTTATAATAATAATTTTAGTTCGACATAACAATGTTAGAATCAACATAAGCTTCATGGGAAATACTTGACATAACTTACAAGAAAATTTTGAGGAAACCTTAGTATATGATTTTAGGACTGGGCAGTTGGGTATATCATTTATTGAACTATAAGATAGTAATTTTTTCATGAAATTAATACCTAAATACCTTTTAGTGAATTGATTAGCCTAATTTTATGGTTATGGGAATGGAAATGTGGGCCTAACTACTATAATATCTAAGAGACTACATATTAAAAATCTAACACTCCGTATTAGAAACTATCCTGAAACATTAATTTATCAGGTATCTAGTACTTTAAATAACTTTCATTCGATCCAAAATATATTTTAGGTTTATTGGTTTAGAGAATTATGTCATTAATCCTATATAAAAAACATATATTACAAAGTGGAAACGTACTCTCAGTATACATTCTTTCAATAATATAAAATTATTAAAATGAAATTAATTATTGCATGAGAAATATTCATGAATTTCAACTTGACATCATATTTTTTATTACTCATCCTAAAATTCGGTTATAAACTATTACAATTGTTGGATGAGAATAAAAAACCTGGAATGGGACATGAATGTAATAAATACACTAGTCTAGTGAAAAAAGTGAAAACCTATAAAATGTATACCTTTGTGATGATATTATTTCATCCTAGAGAATAAATCATATCCATGTGAAATAAAATAATAGAAAACTAAAATATTCAAATACCATAATAAGAAAATGGAGACCCATTTAGAAAACATATAGATTTATATTCATAACCTATGTTAGAAATAATGAGATCCCAATTAAATCATTAGGATAAACCTTCAAAGTTTACTCTCCATTTCATTTAAAGACACTGAACATTACCTAATGCATTATCGAGATATATTAAGCTCACCCATCCTAACATTTATATCAGTCTCACTAGTTGTATATTATTTATCAAGAACAACCATAGTCATCTATAATTATCAAGTATAATAACATAATTATTTTAATATTGTACCTTTTCATCCTAAACCCCTTTATATATTAATTTTAACTCATATGAAAAAAAAATTGATATTGAAATACCCTTAAAATTTAAAAACATGAATTTCAAACTAAAATTCACATTATATAGGTAAAAAAATTTATTTTAAGAAAACCAGTAATATTATAATGGTATAAAACATAAACTAATGGTTTTGGTGGTTGTAAAATTATATTCTTCTTTATATGTTAAAATAGAACATTCCTTCTATCCTTTTTTAAAAAAGTGAAAACATAATGTATAAAATATATAAAAATATTCCCTTTGAATTCATTTGATAAAAAGTCAACAAATAAATAAATTTTTTTTTATAACTCATTTATTTCAATATAGATACTTCAATAAAATAATTTAATGAATATTGAAATTGAAGAAAATTATTTATAAAATAAAATTTGAAAACATGAAAAACAAGTTTTAAGTTAAAGTGTATATTACCTTGAGTCTAACTCACTATGTAAGATCCTTTATTTATTAATAATAAACTTGTGTTAAATATTTACATTCATAAGAAATATTTTCAATTTTATTATTCCATATTTTTTTATATAACTATATTATATACAATTACTTAATTAATTATTTTAAAATCAGATGTTTTGATGACATTCAACTAAGATATACAAAATGAAATTATTAAGATGAAAATTGTCAAATATGAATTTATTCCATTATCTGCTGTATAATAATCAAGATATTATAAATATTTTCAAACATAAATTGTACTTTCAAAAACAACCATGGAATATGGTTGTGAAAAATGAACAACAATACAGTCATAGAAATTGTTTCTCATACGTTTGCATGAGTAACATTTATATTATTCAAAGATATTGATGGAAAGAAGGAATGTAATATTTTAAATTTGAAAAATTATGAATAAATTATAATTATAATATTACCTATTTAAATAAATGTTTATATATCATTCATGTTATGTGGTGATAAAATTTGAATCACATCAATTCATGGGGTTGGTAGTCCACATATGCCACGTAATGATGTTATCTTTTTTTACCTGATAAAAATGAAAAATAGATGATATATTATCTTTACATAATGTTAATTATTTCATTAATATCGTATATATTAATTATATCTATCATTATATATATCCATGTGAGGTGATGAAGTAAAATGAAACACATCGCTTTGTGGAGGTGGTAATCTGCAATTACGCATGAGAGAGGTTTTCAACTCATAGAGGATGTGAAATGAGATAAAAAAGTGTTATACTATGATCATTATAAAATATTTGTATATTGAATATAATGGGGTTATTATTTCATTATAGTTCAAAAATATTTAAAGGAGGTGGGGAAAGAAATAAACATTAAATAGGTCGGTTAGGACATAAGCCTTCTCCTCAAAAAACTTATTAGATTACACATTCAGCCTCCTAGGTTTGGTCTTTTGGTGAGAAAAATGACCAATAAGACATGTAGAGTGATGTTTTTGGGAAAATTGGATAGGTATTGGATAAAATATAGTTATCCAATGTTGTGAAAAATAAAGGGGTGGATGTTCTCTTTTATAAGTGAGGGGAGGGGCACCCATGGAATTACATAAAGTATTAAATTAATATAAATTAAATTTTTTAAAAAATAGATAAAATGGGTAAAATTATAATATAAGATGATTATGAGCCTAAATACTATTATATAATAAAATTTCACAATTCTAATTGATTTTTCACCCTTATCTCTTTTTTATCCACCTCGTTAATCCAATTGATGATTACAAGGGTATAGATGTTTTTTACACTATTGAAGTCATGAATGTTACTAAAAATGATTGGTTAAACATAAATTAACAATGGTTAATATTAAAAACCATATAACATCCAATTCTCTAAATATAATATTTTTTTTAATTTAAAATCATTTAAAAAATTATTGATCACTATAATTTTTCATTAAAGTCATTTTTGGAACACGTTATTTAATTTTACTTTAAAAGCATAAAAATACCAATGTAATTATATTTTATACTTTTAAAAAATTATTAATATTGTATATGGATATTTAAAATTATTGTGACACTGTAAATCACGGAAAAATATTAATAGTATACATTTTAAAAACATTTACTAGATTTTTATATTTCATGTACATAAATTTTGCTAGTGTTTCATAAGCATTTAAGGTCATTATTTCATTTATAAAATATAATATCAAATTACCATGAAAAATAGAAATTTATCACTAAAATAACCTTTTATGTTAAAAAATTCATATTTTATGACTATGATAAATATTTAGAGGTATTAAAACAAAGTGAGTGAAGTTTTTTTTATTTATGTTAAATTATATTAAGATCATTATCTATTGAAAAGAGAAATTAAAAAGGCCCATATTATAATTATATATAATCACGTCTTAAAAAAATCAATCATTAAAAAAAGAAATATTTTTTGGATATTTGAGGCCCTATCAAATTATTTTCAACCTTAATTACCTGATTTACCTTTAGCAGGGTGACAAATATTTATTACGATTATTATTCATAATGAAAAATTAAAAGGGTAATATTTAAAAAAATTAAATCAACTAATTAAAATTATTCAATCCATTTTACAATATTAAATTTCAATAATTATAAAAATTTATTTAAAATTTAGTTTTAAAATGAAAAGAAAATCAATTCTTAGAAAATTTATTTTTAATCTGAAAATTAACTTATAATAATGATGTATAATGATTATTAATTTGTAATTAATTAAATTATTTATTATTAAAGGTTATTTATTTTACTCAAATATCAACTAGAAATTTTAAATTACACTATTTAATGGAAATAATCAACAATTATATAAAAAACAATTCCACAATTCCCTGAAAAAAGCATTCTTTTCTGAATAATACCCAAATTTCAACGTAAGAAAATGTTGATATTCTGATTCATAAAAAGTCTTATTCTAATTATAAAATTTATAAATAAAACTTTTAAATAGAAATTTATAATATAAGATATTGATTTTAATTATAATAAAACTATACCCATTTTCAATGAAAATTAACATAATATTCTTATAATAACAACATAAAATCTAATTCACAAATACTAATATGTTTTGAACGTGATTTAAAATTTACATTAATTGGGTTTCTACAAGATTCCCCTTCTTGAAATATAATTCATTGATTTTTGTAGATTACTAATAGTAGTGGGGATATTTTTATGTCGTATCATTTTACTATTTTCATGTTACTTTATCAACTATATGGTCTTTCCCAAAAATACTTATCTCAAGTAATTAGCTTATTTTGAATCCATTTTCATTTCATTCATGAATCTATAATATTTTTATTATTATTCTATTCTAATTGTACTATTATAGGGCTCAAAACATGATATTCATCCACCTTATGTTTTCATAACAATGATGCATTAAATACATCATGTACCTAAGATAAACTCAAAGGAAATGCCACTCAAAAGTAAATTAAACCAACATTTTCAAGGACTTTATTTGTTCTATTGAACCATAGACATAGCATCCATTTTAACCATAATGTATAAAATTTTCCATAGAGATACCTTCAATGAAATTGATCACCTACCTTGAATGAAATATATTTCCTCTTATTATCCACATAACTTTTCTACCTACTCTGAGTCATCCTAATACGTTATTGGATCATATTAACTTTATTAACCACTTCTTCATCCCATTATAGTCCCATAAAACTCATCTCCCCTCCTTAATCACATTAAGTGGGAATCCTACACAACTTTTCATATAATTAATTAAAATATTATAACTATATTCTAGAATGAAAACTCTTGTGATAAGAATACTCAATTAATAAAAGCTATTGATAACAATTTTTTTTATAAATCCATTAAACAAAAATGATTCTTGTCTTCCGAGTTTTTCATCATTTTATTAGAATACCAGTATTGTTTAGGATGAAACATTATAATATAATTTAATAAAGTACCCAATTAATATTGAGGGAATATCATAAAATTAGAAGTGAAACTGGGATAAAATAAATATACAATGAAGAGATTAATTTTGGGTTACCTCATTATCTCACAGATATATATATAAGAAATATGATATAAAAACATAAAATCATGAATGTAAAATAAATGATAAGATATATTTGTTCTATTAATAATGACCCAAATTCCATTATTACTTTGAGATAACTTCTGTAATCCCACAATGAAATATATGGATGTATTTCCAGATTTCCACTATTGAATTTAAATAAGATGAAGAATCCATTTCAGTATTTATCATTTAGATTTAACTAATTGACTAGTTAAAAAATTATTAAAAATAAAATATATATTTCTCAACCCCATCCCTCCAATAATACTCGTTATATTTTATATACATCTTAGTACATCCCTGATGAATATATAAGTGAGATTTTTAAGCTTCTATAAACAATTACATTTTTAACTAGGAGATAACTAGTACGAAAAACCTTTTTCCAAATATCAAAACACCATTCTTGTCAATGTTAAATTAAGTAACTTACCTTTCTTTACCACTTCTACATTTTCTTATAAATCATGGTATTTCTTATGAGCTTACTTAATTATGTAAGAAAATGATGACTACACTAAAACCTGAAATAGAATAGTATAAGTTCCTCCAAATATAATTATTATGCTAGCATTCGTTAAATCGTTTAAAAAAAGATCAGACTCAAAACATAGTACAGTTAATGAATCATTATTTTTTTACTCAAAGAAACTATTACTTTGTTTTCTTCTCTAAAAAGGTAATAAATCATGTTATCGTAATCCTTAATTAATTTCAACCTTATTATCTACCACATATTCTATTATTTTTGATAAAATATATATTTCAATAATTTATGACCAATATTTATTTCACACTTCACTCAATATAGATTATGTCTCCATATCTTTAAAGAAAAAACCAAAATAGTTCCAGATCATATGGGTGATTATATAACTTGTATGGTTTTCGTTGAAATGAAGCATAAGAAATTTATTGATTATTCTATTTCAAAACAGAACACATTAAATTATAATAAGAATCATTAATGTTAAAAAATTAATATTTCTATAGTGAAGGATAAAAAACTAATCATTCACATTTTTTTTAACAAAAATAATCATCACACTATTTTATCTAACTTAATTTAACTACTTTTCGAGTTAACATAATCAGTGGGTTAGATAACTGAGCAATGATGTCAAAAAACCCATGGTATTGACCCTATAATTCAAAAAATTTCACGAATCTATGTGATTTTTAGTGCTTTTCCATTCATCTTAATTTTCAGTTTTAATAGTGTCAATA
Organism: Viscum album; assembly: GCA_963277665.1. Lineage (NCBI taxonomy): Eukaryota > Viridiplantae > Streptophyta > Magnoliopsida > Santalales > Viscaceae > Viscum > Viscum album. Next base: position 1,669,942,595 of record OY728137.1, read on the forward strand.
TTTTTTCCATATATAGAAACAATATTCTTGGGGAAATAAATTGATTACAACAAAAATATACACTTACTATATATTTCATATAACTTATTTTCTTTTCATATTTTTAAAATAATCTTTATTTTTCATTCATTATCCTCATGAATATTAGAGTATTCCAATATATTATCAATAAAAATAGCTAAAAAAATTTACAAATTATCATGGAATAAACTATTCATAAGATCCACGAATACATCTGGTGAATTATACTACACAAATGGAAGAAATACAAACTCATAATGCCTATATCTAGCATTAAATTCTATCTTTTGAATATCAACCACCGTCGTCTTCAACTGATGGTATCGTAACCTCATATATATCTTTAAAAAATATTCTTCTCCCAGGAGATGACCAAAAAAATAATCAAGATGAGAGAAAAGATACTTCTTCTTAATAAGGATGTTATTCAAGGATCTATAATCAATGAAAATTCTCATCGAATCATATTTATTTTTTAAATAGTAAAAAAGATCACCCAATGGTGTGGTAATCATATGAATGAATCTTTTGTATACAAATTATTCCAAAATCATTTTCAATTTCAAATGTTCTACATGATCCATTCAATAAGTGTATTTTGAAATAATATTAGCATTAATAAATAATTAAATATTAAACTCAACCTATCTATTACAAACAACACCAGGAAAGTTATCAATAAATATGTCCATATATTCATTCACTCTGACAACATCATTAAGATGAACAATTTATTTCTTTTCAATAACATGATCTAGGAAACATTCACATCAATCTCTAATCAATTTATCATCTTTTTGATATGTTTTCAGTGGTACTGAATTATTGAATATAAATTTATTTTATCTATAATATATCTTAAAATGATAAAATAAATTCAATCCATTCCCAAAATAATATCAAACTCTAAAATGGGATGTTCAAAAGATTTTTAGGAACAACCGTCCTACTGATAATAATAAAAATATTATTATAAATACTTTTTGGATTAATACATTCAACTAAAGTTTTCACCAAAAATTATATCTTTTTTTATAATGTTATATTATAGATTTACATGAAAATTTCAAAGAAATAAAGTTATGAAATGAACTAGAGTAAAAAAGGTAATCAAGGTAATCAGAATAAACAAGTGATGTATATGTCAATACTTTATTAGATGTCCCAACATCAACCATAGTAGTATAAAATGACTGTTACAAAAAAAATTCTTTAGATCATGGTTATTTCCACCCTATGTAACTATCTCCTAACACACATTAGCATAATTTCCCAACACATGGAAATTAAAACATCTCAATGATTCATTGATACATTTTACCCCATTCATGGATTGTTTGGGGATCTTTTAATTGTATTCATGTTCCCCACTACCAAACATATCACACTATTAAAAATTTCATGATCCTATTAAACATTACCTGAAATGTTTTTTCACCAAACTAAGAACATGTAGGGGTCTTACCACTAGATGTTTTAGTTAAATAATTCTACATTTCTTGTCACCTTGACTAATTCTTACCCTTTCCATATTAAGGAACATAAGACTCAAAAAACTCAATCTCAACATCATTAGAATAATTAAAAACATTGTCATAACATTTAAATTTAAATTTGGCCAATTCTCTTCATAACATCGTTTCAATCCGGATTAAAATATAATAAATCTACTATCAAGGTATCCAATAACCTTTTATGCATACCTGTAAAATATTTTAAAACATTATTCATACATGACTATTTAATATTGATCTTTTTCCTCAATTATAAGAAATCATTCTTTGTTCTATGTCAAACGACATTAGAGAAATATTACTCTAAAAAACTATTTTTAAATGTGTCTTGTCCCATAGAATCAAGTACTTATATCTCTATGGTATTATTAATTGAATACCCCCATCAATCAGATTCACCTTCAATATGGTAAATGGAATGAATTGCATTCTATTGTTATGAACATCCCATTAGTTGTAATATATTTTCTAGGGAATTTATTTATCCTATAAATTCACTTGGAATCTTCTGATATTTGATGAAGGTTTGTGTAGTATATCTCAATCAGATTTACTTCCACACTGCACGGTGTTCACTCCACCCACTTATCCTCCACTATTTCAACTTCTATCACAGCTTATTATAATCAGATTAAGAAATGATTGAAATTGATATGTTGTAGGTGTTCTGACTAGAATTCCTGGATCACACCCAGGCTAATGAAACCTCCTTTTGAGATTATGGATCTTCCACTGTACATGAATCATGTTACCATATCTGATATACAAACTAACAAAACCGATCCCTATGGATTTATTCCCACTCACGTGTTGACTTAAATACAGAGGTATGAGTATTTTGAAAGACACACTCTTATTTGGTAACCATATGCCACTGTTAACCATTGTACCATAGAATGTTATAGGTAGGGGTTTGAGAGTAATAACCCCACTCCTTGATGGATCATTAGATTTAGGAAATATGGGATTTATCCTTCATCATTCTTTATACTATGTAGAGTTTGGAAGAATAGAATTCATATTCACAGCATTCTGAAAAAACTCGATTACATCTTGCCTCATCTTTTTATTTATGCTTGATTGCTGAAGAAGGAATTGATTAGTTCTTTTTCACATGTTCATTTATGTGCATATTCATTATGTACTAATGAGAGATGGTAAGATACATGTTTAATGTGAACTATTTTGAAGTGATTTGTAGAGTCCATTAACACTGCTAGTAATTGTGACCAGGAACAAGGAATGTTTTATATTACTGCCGCTACCACTACAAATCATGTTGGAATGGAAGGGAATGATTTAATTTTTGAATATCAGTCAACTAATTTTCATGCAGGGATAAGGGATATTCATAGGGATGTATCCACAGCCTCTATAATTTCAACAGGCTGCATGTGGAATGAAATCAATGACCATATCATTTTACATTTTTTGGGTGTTTTGGAAAGGGTCAATAAACCATTGTTGATGAAAATGTTAATATGGATCGCTACAATTTCTTGTTGGATAAAAAATTATGTTGATGGAGTGGCCTCGGGTACACATGGCCCATCAGGTTGTGGTGGTGTATTCTATACCCTTCGAGGCTTCATCAAAGGTTATTTCTATCACATTATTGGATTTTTTCACACTGTTTAAGTTTAATTATGGTCCAAGATTAAGGCCATCAAATATTAATTACATTTTGGATAGTGTCATATTTAATAATGGCAGTTGAAATTTTGAAAAATAGTTCCTTGGATATTCCATGGAAAATGTTGGCACCATGGACATAGTGTCTTCATTTGATCAATAAATTTTTGGTTCAAGAGACACTTTTTTACACGGAAAAAAACCATGTTGCTAATGTACTATCTGAGAGATCCATTAATGAGACATCTTCAATATGGTTCTTTTTCTTCAACGGACTTCTACTCATAATTTGTTGAGGAGGATGCACGTGGTGAATTTTGTACCCGCCTTTGTAGACCCTCACATGTAATATATTCACCCTCTCTCTCTCTAATTTAATAATAAAATTTAGTAGTGAGTTTACTAGATTCCAGGACTTTTTGGTAATTTATCTATCCTTTAGCACCAATTGGTTTTGATGTTCCACTTAATACTATAGGGTTTCATTTCATGAAATTCTAAACTGTAAAAATGTTCCTCTATGATAATATGAATTCTCTCTAACATGGTATTGCATATTTCAACTATGAAATCACTAAAAAAACACAGTTTAAATTCCTACTAATATAAATGACTGATTTGGAAGGATACCGTCACCTTGATACCTTACTACTTCATTATCTCTATTTTTTTTGGAAAATTTTTTGGAACATACATATATTAGATAGAGAAACGTGGTAATATTAAAATTCTATATCATTTGAAATTAAAAATATTATTGAATATTTTAAGGGTATTATATTAATATTATCCTTTAATTTAATGTAATAAAAAAATTTTCTTTGATACCAACTATAATTAATCATCCCAAAAAATTACATTATCTATTGTCTTTATTCTAAAATTCCCTTTATTTTTTCCCAAATATAACACTAGCTTGTTTTTTTGTGAATGTGTTCGTAACCATCACATAAGAAACCTATAAATTATAAATTAGACTAATCAACTTTGTATCCATTTTCCCGACATTATAAAACAATTATAACTAAATTTATCTTATTTTTATAAAAAATAATCATGAATCTCAACGTGACTTCTTCTTTTTTGTTACTCATCATTAAACCAAGTAAAAAAACATTTAAAAATGTCGAATGAGAACCAATATATTGGTATAATACAAAAAATTATGAAATAATTAATATAGTGAAAAATATGAACACCATAAAATGGTTAAATTTATCATAATTTTATTTGAGTGTATGAAATGTAACATATGTACATAAAAAATAAACACTTTTTTTTAAAAAAACCCCTAAATCCCATAGACTGAAAACAAAAATCCAATTGGAAAACATAAGCATTATATTCATAACCTATGTCATCAATAACTAGATTCTCATTGAATACATAAGATAAACCATTATTGTTAATTCCAACCTTATTTCACCAAAACACAAGGAACATTAACCAATGCATTAGAGAGCTATATTGGGCTCATCCATCATATAAGCGATATTGGGATCACCCATCAGATAAGAGGTATCACGATCACTTTTCATATAAGATATATTAGGTTCACCCATCATTATATTTATTGATAAAGTGATATATGATAATAAAAATATTTTAATGTTTCACAATTTCATCTCTAAGCCCGTTAAAAACTCTTTTGAACCCATATTAGAAATAATTCTCGAATATTGAAATGAATTTAAATATTTGTAAAACAATATTCAAAAATAAAATATATATAAAAAGGGAAAGACAAATTTTTCTATTAATAAGACATGAAATCTAGTAATGGAAAAAAAATCAAATAATGGTTGTGTCAGTAGGAAAAAAAATTTAGTTGTATATGATAAAATAGATCATTTTGTTTTCCTTTGGTAAAAAAGTCAAAACGTTCATGATAAAATTCATAAAACGATTCTATTTGAAACCCCTATAAAAAGTCAAAATTGAAATAATTATTCATAATTCATTAATTCCCATATAAATATATCAATAAAAAAATTTATGAATATGGACATGGAATAAAACATTTAGATATTAATACTTTAATACTTTTAAAATAGGTTTAAATTTAAACTCCCCCATACCTTGAGTCCATATCATTATTTACATTCTCTTTCTTCCTAAATTATAAAAAAAAATTAATTATTAACAATATTAGGTAACCATTTCAATGTTTTTGTTCATCTAATATTAATTATTACCATGTCATATATTATTACATAATTAACTAATTTAACATTGAATGTTTTGAAGAAATTTTTCTCACATGTCCAAAATAACATTGGAAAATTAAATGTGGTAAAATTGGACATTATTAAATCATATCTATAATAAAAATCATGACATAAAAATCATGTTTATAAATGAATTATACTTTAATATACAATCATGATATATGGTTATGAAAGTTTGTTACAATCATTGACACAATATGTTAAATGTACACATGAGTATTATTTCCAATTTTTAATGATCTTGATTGAAATAAAGTAAGTATTATATTATCGTAAAATAATTATTACTATAACATATATATCATATTACCTCTTTAATTAGAATTATATATATAACACATGTGTTTTGGTGATGAAAAATGAATTACATCACTTCCTGGATGTGGTATTACACACGTACCCACAAACGATGTAATCATTTTTCAACGGATATAGAGGTATGAAAATAGATGATATAACATAATATAATTGTAATTTTTTCTTTAATATCATATATAATAATTAAATCGCTAAAAATAAATAGACAAGAGAGGTAGTGATGGAAAACTAAACACATCTCTTTTTGGAGGTGGTAATCCACATGTATGCATGATCTAGGTCTTCATTACCCACATGATGGAAAAAGAGATGAAAAATGATTTTAAAATAATCATAATAACATATAATTATATATGATATATATATGTTACTATTTTTTCACGGTTGATGATTATTTAAATGAGGTGGAAAATATATAAACATAAAATAAGTCTGTTAGGAGTTATTCCATCTCCCCTAACAACCACTTTGTATTACACATTAAGCATAATAGGTTTAGTATTTTTCTGAGAATAGGACATCCATGATGTGGGTATTGATGTTTTTTGGAGACATGGGTTGGTCTTGTTTGAATTAGAGTGCACAAATTATGTGAGGAATATAGGATATGCGGTTCCCTAAAATAAGTGAGGAGGGTTATTCTTGGAATTTATTAAAGTATAAAATTAATATAAAATAATTTTCATGGATAATTAGCAGAAAATTATTATAATTAAAATATAATATTAGTAAGATTCTATGTAATATCATAAAATAAATATTTTACAAGTGTAGCTGATGTTTTCACCATTATATATTTGTTTTAATCCGTGGTATCCCTTTAGAAAATTATCATGATATAAATTTTCTTAGCTCAATAGGATTCAAGACATTTATAATAATTTGAATAGTGTCCCATAAATTAATCTTTGATTGTAATAAAATATTAATAATTAAAATATATCATTAATTTCATTTTTGGAGTTTTTAATTTAATTTGAATTTAATGGCATCAAGCCTATAATGTAATTCAAATATAAATCTTTTGAAAATATCTAATATGTTATATTAATTTATAAAATTCTCTGAAAACTATAAATCACACACACAATATTAATTTTATAGTTTTTGAAGTCATTTACCACATTTTTAAAAAGCTTGTACAAGAATTGTGTCATATTTGCATAATCATTAAAGTAATTATTTCAGCTTTTTATAAGTACAATTTAATTACCCTAAAAATAATGATTTTTCTTTCAAATAAACATTAATATCCAAACATGACATACTTTGAAATATATTAAAAATTAATATGTAAATATAAATAGAATGACCCTTTTTATTCTTTATTTAAAATTATATAAAATTTATTTTCAAAGAAAGTGAAAAAAAAATCCAGACATTAGAACCATTTATTTTGATGGTCAACAAAATTATCCATTAAATTGAAGATAAGTTTTATGGATATTTTTAGGCCATATAACATTATTTTTAAACTTAATTTCATGGTTTACCCTTATAGACGTAGTAAATATTTCATACAGTTACTATTCATAATGAAAAAAATAAAAGTAGAATATTTACCATATTTTCCATTTTAATTAAAAATATGGAATATATTTTTCAATATTCAACTTCTTTATGTGGAATACATTTATTTATGATTTAAATTCAAAACACAACAAAAAATAATTTTTTTAAAATGTATTTTTTTGCAAAATATGAACTCAAACCAAAATAATGCCTGATAATTATTCCAATTAAATTAATTATATAATATATAATTAAATAATACTTATGTTACTCTAATATCAAATTATAATTCTAAATTACATTATTAAATCAACATAAAATAAGGTTTTACAAAAAAAATTATTTTTCATTATTCATTGATTTACTATTGAAATTAACTAGGTTGTTATTGTGATGATTTTTTTATTTACTAAAATAGTTGTTGAGATTGTTAATTCATGAATGATTTCTTTATTTTTAATCATGATAAATAACTAAAACATCTATTTTTATAGATAATGGAAATTAACCCCTTCCCCATATCACTATCCTTGAATTTGATTATGGTGAAATGGAATATCCCTTCTGGTGTAAACTTATAGGATTGATACAAAGGTTTACTCATTATATTATTCAAGAAAAGAAGTTAAATATATTTGAGTCCGCTATTCCTATTGATCATTCTAAGGAGGAAACTGGGGAAGTTAAAATATCTTCTAGAAACATGTGGATAGTACATTGGATATCTAATTCCCTATATTATCATTGATGACTAGTGAGCTTCAAATTATTTATGATGATATGGATGATGACATCATTTCATCTTGTCATTCTAATTGTAATGAGAAGAAATCAAGGCAAGTGTGGTATAAAATCTCAATGTCTCTCTTTATATGAAAATTATTAGAATGCTTCCTTGTTAGACCTCGTGTAGTCAAGATTATGGTAGCATTAAGCATCTAGAAATTTATGTAATTATATAATATATATAACTATGAACAACATCCTTCTATCCCCACTTCCTCTTAAATCTCACGTTATATTAACAATTTAAGCATGGATAATATAGACAAATCAATCCCATATATTTTTACACTAATTCACCAAGTGAATAATGATTTGAAGATATAGATAATTCTTAGTTCTTATGGTGAAAATGGAGAATAAATTTAAAAAGGTCTAATGACAGATCTAGTAAAAAGTAATCTTTACAATTCTATTCAATGATATTCAATGAATTTACCCAAGATAAACATTATTTGAATAATACATCATTAGTCTCATGATTTAACTATTACATCTCACATAAATTCACAGAACCCACGTACCTAAATGTTTAGTGCCTTTGATATTAGTAAAAGAGATATATAACTTTAAAACACTTTAAAAAACATATCCATAATAATGTTCCTCCAAAACCCATTATAGAAATCTGATATTATAAAATAATTTTTTAACCTTGATATTGGAAATGAAATAATATGTTGAGATTGATTGATCAGTAATGGAAATGATATATCAGAAAGCATTATATCATAACCACGAATGAAAATATGAGAAACATATAACAACCTAAAAAAATCATAGAAGACCATGGATAAAACTCATAAAAGTTAAGGGATCCACATTAGAACATTAGAATATCATTAAGTAAACATAAAAAATTACCAAGATTAAAACAGAATATCATTAATAATATAACAAGTGAGAATGAAATAAATGTTTGTAATACTTTATAAATATTGGATAACCATGAAAACATTCCAAAACATGGGAAAAACATTAAAATGTGGAAGAATAAAAAACATAGTATTATTTATCATTGGAAACCTATATACTCACTAACTTATTCACAGGTAAAATGTTTATCAGATCTAAACTCCCTCACACTCACCCTTTTTAAAAATAATGAAACTCTAACCTATTCATATGGAAATTATAAGGCATAACTCCATAACACTCACCCTTTGTAAAACGTTCTACTCACAACCTTTTTGCATGTAAATTTATAAGAATATATTAATTATAATGCACTCTCCATTTTTGAGTCAACCTACACACTAACCTTTTCATATTAAAAATTATTATTAGAGTGTAATACCAACACACTCACCATTTGTGAACCGATCTACTCACTAAGATGTTCACATAACATTTTTTCTCATAAGAAATAATCATTTACCAAATTCATTGGATGATGATACAAGTCCTACAATTCTCATAATCCATACATTTCTATGAAACAGGAAAATAATCATCACATACTAAAATAACATATACATTGAAAATGGGTTTCTTTATATTTTCATATTATTATATAAATAACCCAATGTAATAAAATTGGATTCCTAAATAATCCAAATAAGTTCATGAATAATATTTATTGAAAACAAAAATATGAACACAAAAAATAATTTCATAATAAAATAATAATATAGGGTTGAGTATGAAACATAACTCCACTAGAGATAGATCCCAATAAATTCAAATCATTGAATGATTTTTCAATCAATAATTTATATTCAATATTGTAAAATTAATAGTTATGAGTATCTTCTCAAAAATTATATCTTGTTTTTTAGATGAATAAAAGAAAAAATTTAATGGGAATAGAATTGTTTCATTATCCTTTTTTACCAAAAATAACATGTGAAAGTATAAAATTGTGGAAAAGAATTATATTAAAATGCATCATAAATGAGGAAAACTAAAAAAATAAACAATATATTGAAAAATGGATGCGAAAATATTTAGAAAACTTGTACATTTAAAATAATATTTAATAATGATGAATTGAAAAGATACATAATGTTTTTGCAAAGGAATGAAGATATATTTTAAAATTTTTACTTTTAGAAAAAAATAATTATATATGAGATCTTGAAAAATATATAAGGATAATAAAATTAAAATGTACAGTTGACGAAAAAAAATTTATTTTGATATAATTGGAAAAAACATTTAAAAATTGAATATTGCCTTATTGATAATCCACATCATTAGAGGGGTAAAAAATTTCTTTTTGAATGTAGATAATGAATTATTAAAATCATATAAAATAATCCATATTATATTTTCAAAATGAGATGATAAAATTCATATAAATGAAGATATGTACATGGAAGAAAACATCCATTGGTATGAATGAGAGTAATTCATACCATCTGTACGCATTTATTTTGGAAAAAATATAATCAAATAATGTTAATTTTGATAAAGATGATTAATTAAAATAAAAAATATCGTGTAAATAAAACATAACATTATTATATTCTATAATAGTTAAATTTTAAAATATTATAATCAAACATTAACGATTATGATATAAGGATGATATTTGAGTCATGAAAATAATTTAAAACCATATAATATTTTAAATAAAAACTTCATGAGAGTTATAATTGTAAATAAAAAATATAATATCTTGTAATATTATATGATCCTGATAAAAAAATTAAAATAGTGTATTATTTTCACCATTTAAGGAAACATGATGTATATATTAAACATGTAACAAGGGAATAAATTTGACATAAAGAAACTATCACAATTTTATAAGTGAATTGATTTAAAGACCATATAGGAGAGATCTGGAAATAAATATTTTTTGTCTCATGAACAACGGTAATTTATGATGGAATGATTCATTTCTCATGTAGTTATTACACATCAATGAGAAGTAGGTGTTAAACATGTAATCATTCCTCAAAGAAGATGAACCTGACACTCTAAACTAATATAAAATAGTCATAGCCAACTTGATAACTTATTTCTAAACTTACACATAAATTTTACCATTTTATCATCTATATTATAATTCTATATCATGAGTATTGTAATTTATTATTCCATAATATGACCATAGAGGGTTATTAACATTAACTATGTTGTGGACGTGTAATAATTTTTATATCATTATCCATAATTATATTGAATGTTCATTATTGATTTTTCATTTTTGATTATATTAAATAAATCCTATATTAATGTAAAATGTTTTTGTTTTATTTCATATTTTTTTAATTTTTTGTTAAAGATAAATTGATAACAAATTATTTAAGTAATTTTTTATAATTTGAATGATATATTATTAATATGTTAGAAAATTAATATAATAATTCTACAATAAAATAATAATAATAATTATTATATTATAATATTATAAATGTAATAGTTTTCATGTTAGCTTTTTCATCAAAAAATGGATTTTAAAGTATTGATAACCAAGGTGGTTAAAATGACCCAAACATGAACACACTTTAAATTGATTAAAGAGTATTATTGAGGAGATTTTTCTTTGAAATAATATTATTATAATATTAATTATATTGATATTATTTTAATTTTTTCATTACGGTGAACCATATTATAATATTTGTATACAATGTATGAAAATATAAATTTAAAATGGAAAACATGTCAGCATGGAGGCAGTAATCTGCAAGTAATCATGATTAGTATTCTCGTTTCTCAATACATAAGAAGTGGTGATGGTGGATATTAAATTTAAATTTAATAATAATAAGTATATGAAATATATCATATTTATTAATCATTTACACCATTAAAAATATCCATGAAATTTGGTAAAGAAAAAAATCGATATTGCTTCATGGAGCCAGTAATCTGTGCGTCGCACTAACTTGTTATTTTGATTTTCTATGTGGATGAACATTAGTAAATTAGGCTTTTTTCACTTGATATAAAAATGTATAATTATAATAATAATACTTAATTAATTATGTTATTTTGGTGATAAGAAAATTTTAAGAGTAATATTAATAAGAAAATTTTAAGAGTGGATAACACTTATGTCGAGGACATAATTTTTCCCATGGAAGTTCCCATATTGTCGAAGGAAATAGGATAACTATTAGAGGTAATTGTATTATTATTTTTGGGATTGGGTTTTCAAGATAGTAAATGGGTATAATATAAAGTAGTAATTCAAAAGTTATATTTATGTTTATAAGGATGTAAGTGATCATATTTTATAAGAGAAGAAAAGAGAACTTGAAACAACAATTATATTTTAATAATTTCATGAAACAATTTCAAGGTTAATGAGTCACAAATTTACAAATTATTGAGTATGGGGTGTACTTGGGTCTATAAATACTCAAAAGTTACTTTACACACATATTTTAAACATGTTATAAGGCTTTTACCGTTTTTTTATGTTATACTCATTTAATTTTAAAATAGGTAGTAATCATTCAACTAAGTGATTTAATGTTTTATTAAACATATAACATAACCCATATAATAAAATTTGGGTGTTATGTAACTAAATTTAACATATATTTAACACTATTAAATTGATAAGTATCAGTAAATTTACTTTTAAATTAAAATATATAATGTGAAGAAAACTATTTTATTAATAAATGATATTTTGACCAATATTGATTGATCATATTTAGCATGGATTAAAAATTAAATCTGTTTAAATATATATATATATATGTTTATAAATAATTATTAAATTAATTACATAATGGTGTTGTAATTAATTTATTCGATTGATATTCCATTATATTAAAATTTTTTAATATAATTCTTTCTCCATTATCATGGTAACTTACATTAATACTAATAATCTAAATTGTGTACCGAATAATTAAATTGTATATAATAAATAATATTGTAATTATTATAAAAAAATTTAGAAATAACATTAAAAAATTAAATTTATTTTTAAAGAAAATTAATCTTAATGATAGCGTATGAAACTAATAAAAACATCCTTTTTGAAAATCAAAATATAGAAAAATTAAGATTTATGATTAGGGTTGAATTATAAATTCCATTAATTACAATTAATTTTAAATAATAATATTTATTTAATTATAATTTATTTAATAATTAAATAATTAAAAAACAATATTTCATCATGTTATAATTAATTAGACTAAATAGTTTTAAAATGGATTTCTTTAAAATTCTATGAATTTTTTCCAAATGATCAGCATGGGTTTATAAATTCAACATATTACTTTAAAGTGATTCATTAACATCAATAATTTTTTTAAATTTAAAAGCATTAGGAAAATTATATGTCTTATAAAATTCACAACATTTGCAGAATTCGGTATTATTCAATATTCACCTAATACACAATTAATTTAGAAAAATATAAAAAATACAACCCATTCTATTTTTGTTGTAATGAATTTTAAAAATGAATTTTAATTAAACAAAATTAAATTCCCAAAATTTAAAATTCATCCTTTCAAGAAAAATATATAATATAAATAAAATATAATATATTTAAAATAATATTTTCAACAATAACTCGAATTACTTATTTACAGTCTAAAGGTATTAATCATTAATGGATTACCATCATACTTTTTATTATAACCACATTAATAAGTTATTCTTAATATGTTATGGTTTTTTTATGTTGGGTGTATCATGAGGAATAATTTATATAATATTGTTTGTATTTTAATGGATCCAAAATCTCTTGTTGTTATATTCTACACCCTTAAATAAGTTGTGTCCTATAAAATTTAAAATTTATCAACTAATGAAATTAGTTGATGGTATTCTTATCATATTTGTTATTCTATATATACCTACTATATTAATCTGGATCAATATACTTATCTTTCTTCAAACATCATTGATTACTTATACCCTAAGAATATATTATATAGATTATACCTTCTCCAAGACTACATAATTATCCAAACTGTAAAACCATAGTTAAACAAAATATTATTCAGAAAATTAATTATTTCTTTAATTCTAATATGGTAATAGCCATTAGTTTATAAAATCACTCACTATAAACTATATAGCGTAATCCTAAAATACTGAAACACTTCACCAAAAATGAATTGTCATCAATCTAATAGAGGTTGATACTACATATCTTATATTTTCAAAATCATAGAACCATTTATTATATCAACATTGAACATATTAAAAACATAAAACTTAACATTCCATCAATATGTATTCATTAATAGTTATCTTAAAAAATATAACCATTCTATAAAATTTTTCATAAGGATATTAATACCATTTAATATATGAATTCAAACTATTAATGTGAAACTATTACATATATATTATATAAGTTTCACATAACCCTGAATTCCTTTTATAACACATTGAAATATCATTTATACATACCACATAACAAAATAAAATAACTATGAACCTCTAAATTTAATTTCTATTTGGTTGTCAACATCAATACCTTAACTAGGATTAGTAAATTCACTTTTCCATCTTAACTAGAATATACTAAGATTCATCTATTTAGTCATGCTCCATAATTTTTTTATAATATATAGTGGTTTTTTGATTACGTACCTTTCATAACATAATCCTTATGTTTCAATTTTAACCAAATACTAAGAAAAATTATAGTACTTACCTAATAAACCTGATTGTACGAATATGAAATATCAGTGCCAAGATGTCTTCATTAATGTCACCATCATTTAAACATATGATACTTTAATTTCAACTATGGAACACTTGGTCCGTCCAATTAAGTATCTTTGTTTTTATAAGGATGATTTATGTAATGTTCTCTTGTACTTATTAACCAAATCACGTACTATAAATAATAAATAAATCCATAAGAATAGTTTATAAAGGGTATAAAATCAATAAAACAATATCCCCTAGAGAGTGTCTTGATAGATGTGCAATCTTAGGCCTACTCAACATTTTTTAGTGTGATGATAGGGTTAATCGAATATATGCCATAGAAATATCCTCCTTGAAATATCTAAATAGGTATGTATTTCTAAGAAAACCATTTACTCAATGTGTAATGTCCTAACCTAGGATCCACTAAACGGTTCCCTACGCTGGTGGATCACATAGTATCTATGGTGCCACCTCATATACTCGAGGTTGCGACTAGTACTGAGGGTATATGGTGGTACATTGGGGAGACTATACCCTCCTGATTAGATTAACATAGTGGTATCTCGAGTAAATAAATAATCTGGAGAATAATATAATAAATGATAGAAGTTAAACATCTATAATACTATAATAATATTAATTCCATCTGGAGTTTAATGTATAATATTATGTTCATTCCATGCCTCTATACAATATTTAATGTAATACATAGCAATATTAAGCCTGTAAAATATATGAATAAATGTTACAAAAACCCCAAAAAGATATTTATATATCTTGTATCATGACAATTACTCATTACTATTCTCCCATACACCTAAAAATGATTACATCAAAAATTTTACATTTGGTGTTTACCTTTGTCCCTACCTATATCAATGAAATTGTATCCCGTAAAAAATATTATCCTGAATAGGGTGTGAGATAAAAATCAGTAGGATATCCCCAATGGTGTGTATAACATGACTAGTATGTGTAAAAACAATAAAGCAGTGGGCAGTATATCATAGGTATCAATGTAATAAAAGAAAAGTGTCTAAAGCAAAAATGTTCTTGTCCATCCAAACATGGATCCCTGTGAAAAATAAGTAGGAAACTGTAATCATGGGCTGCTATAAATCATAAAAAAGAATGTGTGATATCATCGAATCTAACAATTATATAAAAATACCCATACTAGTGCTAGTTGTAAATCGCGGAAAATATATCCACAACATCCACACATGTATTCAAGTTTTTACATCCCAAGTGGAATATTTCATGTAATCTTGTTTTATAAAATGAAGGGATATATCCACGGTATAGAAAACCAAGGCATCATTATTGAGTCCATGGAGTATCTCGATGGAAAAGTGGTAAGGACTTGGGTTGAGTCCAAGGATCATTTCCACATAGCATGTCTAATGCGAGTCTATGAAATCTGGATCCAAGGAGTATAATGGCCTTTCACATCCTATGGAATTAGAATCTTGGGATTATAAATTTCCCATGCATCCACTATCATAATGAATACAGATCCAGGGAGTTGAAATTTCAATGGAATCATATGGAATCCGGATCCAAGGAGGTTGTCCAAGGCATCCACTAACATAATAAATATTTATCAATGGTGTGGAAATAACCATGGAATCAAATGAAATCAGGATACAAGGAGATCATACAAGGGATCCACTACCATTATCAATTCACTAACCATTTCATAACCATTTATAATCCTTGGGTCCACCCTACCCATTTCTACATTTCCCATTTAAACAATTAAATCCATTAACGTCATGTAATCACCTGGAAAGAAGGAATAACCTTATTATAATCATTTATTTAGTTATCATTAATATTATTTTGTCTCTAAAAATAAGTGGTGAGCTACAACTCACCCATTGGGGTGTTTTTAAATAGGGAAAATACAAAGGTGGAACCATGGGTGGCATAATATGGGGACAACATCCTCCAATGATCAAAAATATACTAGTGGGAAACCTAAACAGAACCCAAATATATAATATCATAACATTAAAATATTTTTTGAATAATTATGTAAATTATAATGTGTGAAAAAATATATAAAATGAAAATAAAACACCAAACCATGATGGAAAGTGATAGACCACATGTCGTAAACCTGTGGAAAACAACACATCTAGTATCAACTCCTAACTCATGCTAGATTAGAAGAAAATAGAAGAAAATAAAATTACCATAGTAATAGTTAACATTATATTTTAGTAAAATGACCACTTTTATACAAACCAAAATGATGAGAGGAATATGATAAATGAATAACTCAACGGTGTGGATCCAATGAGATGAATGGTGTTCCATTCTGAATCCAAAGATTAAATTGGGATCCAATCCCGTAATTTGAGATCAAAAATAGTATAAAATCCTCTCCATGGTTCATCTGAATTAATGTATGAAAATATATATTGGTTTTAAAAAAATTTATGTTAAATATGGTCATTTCCTACCTTTTAAATGGGTCTCATGGTTTGGTTGTATGGTTGGTAAAACTGTGCACCAACCATACACCCCTTAATACCTCTATAGGAAACTCTAAGGGATCATGAACACTGTTTGGAAACCCATTCAAAAATCATTCCATAATCAATTTTCCTCTTCCAACCATTTCACAGTCATGGTTCATCGTTTGAATAACTATTTATTTGGCATCTGTTAAAAGTTTCAAGGGGATGCACATGGGTGTACAACCCTTGGTGTATGGTTTGGGAGAACCATAAAACCTAGGTTTCTCCCTTCCCAACCCCACATGGTTAAAGATAATCATTCCTCGTGGGTGCACAGTCTCTACTAAACATGTGTTTCTTCTACCTTTTCCAAAAATCAGGCCTCTAGTCTCTGAATAATCCTGGAACACCCCTCAAATCCCCCATGATCTCATTAGGAATTTACATTACGTCAAAACCCAGGAGTTAAACAAAAATTAAAAAGATCCCTAAATCATAGGAAAACTCAAGATATTTTATAAATATTAACTAATATATTTTGATATCATCATATACTTAGACGTGAATCAAGAGTTTTTACAAAGGTTCTATAACATTAATAAAAATGGTTGCTTAAAATATATCAAAATACAACTAAACTAATCTCCAAAAACCAAACCTACTTCTGGTACCAACTATAGTGACCCATGAAAAACATATGTGAGATCCCAAACTAGATAACATTGAATGATGCCCCGAGTTAATGGTCTACATGGCCTTAAGAATGCCTCCCCATATACTAGAAGTTGACAACTAGCAGTGATGGTAAAGGGTGTGTCCATAGGGTGACTATTCCTTCTTGTCAGAGTAGCACAGTTTTATAATCTACAGATAAATAGCTAAAGCATGTCAATAATTGAAAAGATAGAATGACAACGTATAAATATCCAAACACTAAATAATATTCAAATGATGTAAAATGAATCATACAAAAAAGATTATGACATCATATATCCACTAAAATGTTCAGTCCCGAATGATTAAAGGTTTAAAAATACCAAAATGACTATCTCTAATAGAATCACAACCAAAATGTAATTCATATTCCCCCCCACTCCCATGATACATGAAAATAATTAATCCACCATATGTCAAATTCCCATGTCCATAACTAAATTCACATAATCTGCATGGGTACCAATGGTAGCTCAAATTGGGTGTGAGATAAACATAGTATGCCACCTCTAGAAATATCAATAAATATCCATTAATTCCATATAATATGGAAGTGTAAAAATTTAATGGAAATAAGTAATAGAAATAGTAAAGGGGTTGACTCTAGTTCATGAAAGATACTAGGTTAATGCTATCTACTTCCACCCATGCTGGATAATCTCTAAATAAGTAACCATGTGTATATACATATATGGACTGTATATGAAGTGTTGTATATAGGGATATATATGGATACTGATACTATCACAGACCCGTGGTGTAACTAGGGTGTACAAAATATGTCACATCATTATCAATACTATTAAGGGATTTAATACCCAGTATCACAAGAATAATGGATGTTATTCCCAATATCATAGTATTAGGGCCGCCATGACCAAATCATTACAGTTGGGTCACCATGACCATTAACATGTCATGAAGGTTATTCATGCCCATATATAACTGTATGGGTCGTCATGTCCATATATAATTGTATGTTTCATCATGCCTGAATCATAGTAATTGGGTACCCATTCCCACATCATATTATGAGGATATTGATTCCCATGTATCATAATTAATGATGGTATCCATACCCATGCATCATGATTAATGCGGGTCTACATTCTCGTATATAATATTAAGTTTTTCATGCAAATATATTATAGTAAGGGTCATCTTTCCTAAATAATAATAATAATAATAACAAGGTTTATCATGCCTATATATAATAGAAAGTTTATTCACGCCTAAATCATAGTTATAGGGTATTCATCCCCATATCATATCAATAGGGCTATAATACCCACATATCATAGTTCATGAGAATCACCATTCTCATGTATCATAATTAATGAGGGTCACCACAAACTTATATAATTAATTAGGGTCTCCATTCCCATATATAATATCTCATAATGGATTCTATTCCCATTCATTATTATTCATAAGGTTTTCTAATACCTTTTATAGAAGAAGGGTCCTTATTCCAAATTATATCAATTATAAACATTAATGGACTTTAATTTGATCTAATAGTTAATTCCTATATAATTAATATTCAATAATAACAAGTGTGTAAACATTGTTCAGTTTAAGCAACTAACATGGCTACACTACTCACATTCATATAATTTATTATGGGTTTATAATTCTGTTACTCAATATACCCCAAAAAAATTATCCTTTGTAATTTATGATATCATAACTAAATATCGCACAAAAATCATATAGATAGTGGCTTATCTATTTAGAAATTTATAAAAACCATGGAAAATTATTCTTCACACCTCTAGTGGTGGAAATAATTGAAGGGTACTTAAGAAGGAAATAATTTTCTCAATTGAGGAAATCATTTAACGGAGTATTAAATTTAGGGGAAATATTGTGTGAAACCAACGTGGGGAACATAAAAATATATTATCAAACACCACAACATTGAGATATATATACTAAACAACCTACCTTATGCCTATAGAGGAGAACTGATCCAGTATCAGCCTTTGGTTTCATTCATATTCGAATAATATGGAAAAATATATGAACACCATGAATATAGAACATAAGAGCTTACCCCTAGACAACTCTATTAAAAGGAAAAAAAATAATCAATGTATTCATAGGAAAAAATTAATTACTAATGCTCGTCCAAATATATAATATGAATCTACATCAGAGTTTGTATTAAGAAGTTTTCATGAAACCCAACATTTCTAGGAGGAGAGATCAAAATGGGATATGAAATCCCTTGTATTTATGAAAATATATAAAAGCGGATGTAGGGTAATAGTTGTTAGCATTTATGGTAATAATTTTAATTTTGCCCAATTTTTTTTGACTTTCGCAGTTTTTCTACACAGTTTTCCAAACCATGGACCAAAATATTGCCAGTGGCTGTCTAATGAGGAACCTCGCATCGTTTTTTGACATAGCATTAGAAACCATGTACCAACAGTATTTTATGGCTTTATTAAGAATTTTAGAGAACCACTATGGTTGTGGGTCCTTGGTCCCATAGTTATGGAGAACCATACACCCTTCATTTTCATCTAAAAATACACACACGATTAGGAGAAATCATCTGGTCTGGTAAACATTGTTTCTGATAACACTATGGCCTATTGTTTCCTTCCATTTGTCAGTATTTTGAGTTTTAAAAAATAAATTGAAATTTCCAAAACATTTATGAACTAATTATCAATCCATAATAGGTTTAAAACAATGATTTAGACTAAATTTAAAGGAATTAGACCTCATATAAAAATTGTGTTCTTACAGTCTTCACCACTTAAAGGAACTTGTGCCTAAGTTACCATTACATGGGTGGTGAGACGCTGTCTGAGAACAAATCTGATCAGTAATCATGTATGCCCACCTTTTACTCCCAAGTCTCATGATGTACCCATACTTTCTTCCAAATCTCCCAAACTAAAGGGTCATATCGTCCTCACCTATCCTTTTCTCTTCCGTCAATGATTCTTATAGGATACTTCTCAAACTAATTAATAAAATATAACTCTACATCCATGTGATCTAAAGTATGAGATGAGCCAAAATGATAATGGAGAAGATGATAAATGTGGAATAAAACATGAATGGAATGGTACGTATCTGGTAATAGTAACTGATATGTCACCAAACAAACTATCTCAAAAATATAAAATGGCCAAAAAACAAATAGACCTCTTACCTTTCCCCGGTATACTTTTATTCCCACGTCTAGGTGATACCCATAAGAAAATAATATCCTTGAACTCTAACTCTAATGTTCATTGATGGTTATTGAAATAATATTTCTATATAATATAAGTATATTAAATATTCCTTGTGATAAGATAAACCTAATTTGAATTATCATCAATGATATGAAGACTTAGTTGCATAGCCTCTCATGCCATTATACAGCGTATGGGTGAACAACATGATCTATTGAATAGGACTGCATATGGTGACATCTGAATCATCATATGATAACTTTTATTGTATTAAAACAAGGAGGGGGATATAAATCTCCCAAAAACTATTGAAATTATAGAATAATTCTTAAATCATGTACTCTAGAATATGTATTGTCCATTCCTTCTAATCATTTGTGTGAGGTTGAAAAGTTTTTCTCAATAGTAACCATCTACCCATAAATTTTTATAATCCCTTCTAGAACATTAATGTTAAAAAATCCTTAATGTATGAAATTATTGTATGGGGGACCCCAAGTAGTCTTATAATATCAATAGAATACAATCTTACCATCTCATCAACTGATAAAGTCACCCAGATTGTAAGTAATAGGGAAACATTTCTTAGTTTCTCCTTGACTACCCAAACTAGGTTTTTGACTCAAGGTAACCTCAGTAAATTGACCAAAAAATCTATTGCAAAATACTCAAATTTCCATTCCGAGTTTGGTGGAATATATAACTATATATTGGGGTTCTATTGTTCTTGTTTCAGCTAATAACAAGTGTAAAACATTGTGATAGTGCCCACTATTTGAGGTTTTGTCCCTGGATACCAATACTACTGGTGCATATCATGCTACATCTTTGATATACCTAGTCGAACTACCAACTGGGAGGCATGTGACTCAAGCATTAATCTCCTCTTACAGATCTATAGGAACCCAAATATTCCCATGTATATGAAATATGTAATCAACGTCGATGAACCAACCCACATTAGTTTTATCATCATAAACACTCTGTCATAGGACAAAGACATCAAGATCTGAAAACTTCACCATCTTCACTCTCTCTAGAAGTGAACAGGACACTAATAATGATGTTACTACAGACAATCCATGAAGGTTTTGAACCTCAATGTTCATCTCGATAAATATTCACATTTCTTCCACTCTCTCCTAAACTATCTATTCTTGAGTCCTACTACATAGATCATCCACAACATTGTCTTTCTTAGGTATTTAAGAAATCATGAAATCAAATAACTGTATGTATTCCAACCATCATTGATACCTATGATTAAATTCATGCTGTGTAAAAATATATGTATTGTTATTCTTGTCTTTAAAAACCAAAAAATGCACTCTAAATGGGTAATTCCTCCAACAATACAAGTCATTAACCAAAAATTTCAACTAAATATAGTTTGTTTGGTAATTCTACTAATGATGACTCAAATATTGCGACTAGTATGAAATGACTCCATATACTTACATCAAAACTGATCCTATCTCGATTCTTGATGCATCGCAATATACTGTATAGCTCTTACCAGGATTTGGTAAATTTAGGACCAGCACTGAAGTTAATCCCTTTTTCAAATCCTAAAAGGTTGTCTCACAATATTCATATCATATAAACATCAAACCCTTCTTAATCAGTCTCATAATAACTTCTTCTAAATATGATAAGTCTTTTATAAATTAAATGTAGTAACTAGATATACCAAAGATAATCATTATGATAAAGAAATTCTATGGATTCCCCTAGGTAACCACATTCATCGCCTTTTTTAGATTTACTAAAAGTATTACCTCTAATATAATAATACCGAATAAGTGATCCATATCGATATATAGGTGAAATTTAATGATCTTAGTATTAAGGTGGTGGTCTCATTTTGTATTGAGAATGATATTAAAATGAGTATAATAGTCTCTTCACGTATGATAATAAACTAATTTGTCATTTATAAAGACCACCATAAAGAAATCTAGGTAGGGATGGAAAATAGTATTCATAAAATCCATAAATATTTTAGGTGAATTTATAAGACCAAAAGGTATAAAATGAAACTCATAAAAACATTATCATCATCATAAATCCATACATGGAATATATGAAGGCATGACATAAAATTTATTATAACCCAATCTTAGTTCAATCATAGAAAATACCCTTTCTCTTCTAAGATACTCAAAGAGAACATCTATTTGAGGTAATGGATACTAGGAATTCACTATAATATGATTGAATTTTCATTAATCGATAAAAATTAAGATTTTTATATCTTCATTCATGGAGAAAAGGGCCAATGAACACCAAAGAGAAGTAATGGGACATATAAAAACATTGTTCAATAAATCATCCATTTCTTCTTAAGCTTCAGTAACTCAGTAGTAGTCATCCTATAACGTTGAATGGATATTGGTGCATCTCCAAGAACTATCTTGATAGTAAAATCTGCCTTTCTCTTAAGAGGTAGTTCATAGAATTAGTTAGGGAAAATATCACTAAAAAATAAAATACACGAGTTAATTAAGTATGATGTAATCTTATATAATCCATATAACGAATAGAAATTTGGGTTGTGACTCCACCTAGCCCATGATTCTATAATTTAGCTCTACATGTCTGGACATCCCATGTAGCCTAGTGAATATAAGTACCACCATATGGTGATGTGAATGACTCCCTCTAAAGAAAAAAATTCACATAGGTGTGATGGGGGACAACTATTTCATTCCATGAATGAAATCAAAACCTATCATTTTGAGGATTGGGAGGTCCCATAAGAAATGATTAATTCCTATTTCAAGGGGAAAGTACATAATTTGACTTAAAATCCTTGAATGAAATCCCAATGGATTTTCAAGGTTCATAATTCCATAGGCATATAAAATATCAATCCCAAGGCTTTCCATAAAAAACATAGAGTTAAACGAGTGTGATGCACTTGTATCAAATTGAAATGTCACTATATTAGAGGATACTACCATAATACCATGAATGATAGATGTATATACAAACTTCTCCTCTGGTATAAGTTGCAATAAATAAATCTCTCCTGATCTTAATCTATGTGATACACCCTATCTTACTAAAGTGGGCCCACTCTAATGGCGTTTTTTATCAAAATCCTGGATACTATGGCTATGACCTCCTCATCTACCTATACGAACTATAATACTCAAAATTCCTTCCTATTGAGGTCTTATAGAACAAAATCCAAATGGTGTATCTAGAATAGATCATATCCCGCATGACAGGAATAGGAATGTCATGCAGCAATGTTGAAAATGCACTAATATACAATAGCCTCATCACTCGATAGGGTCTCTGAGAAACTGTTTCTTCTTATTCTCAGGATTCCCACACTGATGACATACCAAGTAACTATCCTCCGGTGTCATATGGCTATAACTTCTCATTCAAGACGTATCAAAGTGTCGCATCTAACCGTTAGTCAAACCCTAGACTCTCTAAGTTTTGAACTACCTTGTGTCACACCTTTTACTTCCCTCGGTTTCTTCTTGGTGATAAGATCCTAGTTCACATTATCACACATGACAGTCAAATGGAATACATTCAAATCATAATGAATAGGAATCATAATTCAATCCTTGAATTTTATAAATTTCTCTGTATCGAAAGTCATATAGATAGGCCCAAATAACTAAAGCATTGTAAAATGAAATGATTAGTACATAAATAGCACACAACCCAACTAAAATTTCATGAATTATTTGGAATAATCTTCCTTTAAGGTTTCAGAGAATATATATTCAATGAATCTCGACTGTAAATGCCTCCAAATCACTTATCAATACTAACCATCTTGGTTTATAATATCTTACCAATGTTTGGAGGATCCATGAAGCATATAAGTATAGAGATTCATTGTCCTCTCAAGAGGTGACTCAAGATTATCGACAACATATATGACTATCTCAATCCATAACAATACATCTTGGGGTGCACCATATCTTGAAAAAATAATGTGGATTCAACTATGGGAACTCATGACTCAGCACTCCAACATAAGTATCATTGCATAAATCTCCTTGTATAGTCTGCATAAGCCACAAAAAATATTTTTGAAACTGAGAACCATTTCTCACATCTTGAATATGAATAGGTGTAATAGGTGGCACTATTAGAGTTATCAATGGTAGATCAGTACCCACTGACTCGGACGAATGGTCATCACCACCCTTATAGTGTACAACCTCAAGAAATCATGGAATAATTTCTCCAAAAATTCCAAATACACATCTCATATAGGATTTAATGAAGATAATATAATATATTCATGAATATTATAATTAAAAAACTCTATATGCAATAATCACACAAATCTTCCAACTCTAAGATCCAGTTCTGGGTGATAAAAACACTTATGTAAAACACTAGATACAATACCTACTATCAGCTACCAAGGTTGGGTCGTGGTCAAGCTCTATGATTCACACTTTAAATTAAATTATAAATTCATATTATATTTCAATTATCATTAAATTGTTGATTTAAATGGGTTGACAATTTTATTCTATAAGGGACCATACACCTCATGATTCAAATTGTGGAATCCAATTGAACCAAAACCTAACACATTCTAATCCATATGGCCAATGGTCCATGAATCAGTGTGATTTAAATATATTTATATGGTTTATGTTGTTACCTTTATAAGAAATACTTTTTAGTTTATGGAAGGAACTCTATGTACCAACTATGTTTATTAATCCCCTATAAAAAACGTTATTAAATAAGCATTTATATCACAGAAGTCACATACAATAATGTCATTCAATCATGCAATGCATCCTATGTGGAATGTCATAATTTATGACATGTGATTTCTATAAGGTTTCTAAAATGATGATTGAGATTGAATGCCCTAATCTCATTATACTATTATGATAAAAAATCCATAATCATTGAAATAAATATTAGAAGTCATTTCTGTTTTACACCGGTTGAATGAATTCAACTTTAATAATCTTAATAAGAAACACCATATCCCATCCTAGGTGATTTGGTATTTCTCTATATGTTCATTAGCTGCTCCCAAGAACATATTATTACCAAATTATGATACATTAATTATATCTTGCCTAATATTTCCAAACATTAAGAAGAAAAAAGACCCTCAGATACCACATTGTGACGTCCTGAACTAGATTCCACTGAATGATTCCCCAATATTGTCGTGCAAATGATCTCATGTATACCTCACCATTTGGGAGAGGTTTTTGACTAGATGTGAGGGAATAGGGTGTGTCCATGGGGATCCCATGACAACTAGTAAGAGTATCACAATGGTATAATCAATTGATAAATTGAGGAACCATGTCAATAATGGATAAGAAATTCAAAGGATATATAAATATCAATAACTAGATAATAATATATTGTAGTAAACTAAATCACATAAAAAACTGATATCATAATCTGTATAAAAAATGAAATAGGAATGCATGATATAAAATAAATGTATCGAAGCTGAAAAACGTCCAAAATGGTTGTATTCAACAACATCATAGACCAAAGATCGGTCATCTACTTCCCTTCTCCCATGATATAAAAATATCAAGTATCAAAAAATGTTCCCTTTCCCCTATATCTACCATCATCCATATAATAATCCCAAGTATCATCATAATCCCGGATAGGGTGTGAGATAAACATAGTATGAAACCACTAATTGTGTTTATAAATATCCATATATTCAAAATATTATGGTATTGTGTTAATATAATGGAAATCAGTAATAAAAACTTTAAAGGGCTAGGCTCTGGATTGCAATACATACAAGGATGATTCGACCTACTTATTACCACATGCGATAATCATATAATAAGTTAACATGGGTATACACTTATGGGATGTGTATATATATGGATTTCTACAACCATATTTATGGTTATATCTACAATCCTGGACCCGAGGAATAACTCAAGTGTTTATAAGATGTAACAAGAGTATCATGAGTATCAAGGGATACAAAGCATGGTACCAAATGTGAAGGTGATTCCATTCCAAGTACCTTAGTTGTAGGGACTCCATGATCAAATCATGATAGTAGGGTTTAAATGATGAGAATCATTTCAAGACTGGTTGTCATGACCATATATATTTGTATGGGACGACATTCCTGTAATGTTATGGATTTTTTAAAAGATACATAGTATTAATTTTTTAGTCGAATTCCTTTAATAGGGTCTAAATTTGAAACCAAAATGTTTTAATGAGGATTAAAGAACGTCTAGGGATTATTCAATGTCAAAGACATGGAAAACATGAAGGGAAATGGGCTGCATAGTTTCCCTGTAACTGTGTCGCCTAGGGCGCATCGTCATGCAAGCTATCTAAAATCCTTAAGAGTTATCTTTTCCATAGTTTGTACACTGTTAGTAAAACCATTTAGCAAATTTATTGATGTTCCCTAAGTAGGAGTGAGTGCTTCACAGTGGATAAAATGATTTTTTAAACTGTATATAGTGTAATACTAAATGAATTTTCTGAAATTACCCTCTTAAATGAACTGAAAAATCATGGAGATCCTTCCCCCTTATTTCTCTTGTATCTTTCTCCTTCCCAGAATGAAAAACCCATTCCTCCCCCAAGATTGAAATTCTTCTAACTTCTTTAGATAACACTTGAATCATCCACCATTAGATCCTCTAGAAATATAATGGTATGATCACAAATTCTCTTTAATCTATTTCAAGTTCTTCATAAAATCCATTTTATAATTTAGGTGCAAGATTATCGTCCCCATTTTTTATTCATTTGATGTTTTCATTGATTTATTTCATTCACGGACGACTAAAATGTCGATACTTGATATAGAAAGAACTATAATACTATGGTAGTTTATCCAGGTATTTTCGTATCATTTCTTCAATCAATAAAATATGTTATTATGTTTCTTAAATGTCCATTTCCTTGATTCCCCTTAAATGTTAATTAAATTGTTCTATGGGGGTTTTCATGTGGTTTTTTCATACTAACTAGTAGTGAATAACATATGAGGTTGATGGAATTAACTTGTACCACCCCGATGGGAGTGTCATACCCTTATGAAAAATTTCCCCTTTTTTGTAATTTTTAATTGCCTTGGGTGTGTCATTACATGGATAACACCTCATATTGATTAATTGACTTGGATTTTGTAAGGATCCAAATGTTAAACCATCTATTTGTGTCTTCTGTTGAATGGTTATAATTAAATAGAAGGGGACAAGTGCATAAGCCTTATACCCCATGGAATAAATAGAATATTCACTATGACATTCTTTGACCAATAAGCCAAATATGGATTAATGGTTTGAATTAAATGTAATTTACCCTCAGTTCTGCTTATTAATAATAAATTTATTGTTTAATTATTTCATCTTAATTTTTGGGGGTAAATAAATTCTTTGTGACTTAAGAACCCCTTGGAAGGACTCTCATACCATATATTATAATTGTTAGTGGTTAGTAATCACATCATGAATCAGACCAGTTATTTCATGGATGTTATCAACTAGTGTTATTCATTTTTACATCAAAACGTGTTATGATGGTTCCCTAGGGGAGACCCCTTGGATGGGCTCAACGGTATGATTGGTTGAAAAATGTCTCAAGAGAGACTCGGGCTCCTACATGTGATTCTAGGTATAGACTTAGAGGTTAGTAATGGTAATTTTCCATAATCCTTAGTGTAAAGCATGGGATATAAATCCTAGGTCACCATGGATAGATCCTTATGTTTGGTTAAGAACTGAGACCCTTTAAAAATACTTTTAGAGACCCAAAATATCTCCATGTACTTTCTCCGGGAATCTTTCTATAATTTTATTATGTTGTTTTCAAACAAAATTAAATAAAGAGGTAAATATATGTTTTAAAAATGAGAATTTATCCCATGGTAATAAAGATATAGGTATGTGTCCTTTAATCCCAATCACAATATTGGGGAAATCCATCATTTGGAACCTTATATATATATCACTTTACCCTTATAGGATCCTTCAGTTCAGACACACTATCTTAGGATAAAGAATGTATTTTGGAGGGTATCCAAGTGGAACTCAGTCTAATTCTTTTATTTATGTTTTCTAAATTGATTTTTAAATTAAATTTGAAACACTACATATATTTATTGCACGAAATGGAAAGACTTAAACACAATGGGTGTGGACCTGTTGATATTTTATCTCACACCCTACACATGTGCCTTTGGTACTTCATTATATTTATTGATTTCATATATAGAAAAAGGGAAGTAGGCAGCTCTAATGATTCATTTACATTTCTAGGATGAATTTGGGAGCAGAGGATCAAGCCTACACATGAGATACTAATAATAGACGTTTTTTTATTTTTTTATATGTTGTCAGTATTTTGTATACTATTTTATCTTCCACCCTTTGTTTTTAATTTTTGTGTAGAAAAATGACATATTACCATCATCTATTTCATTTGTTTGTTATTCGGCTTCCTCGCTTATTTTTTTATTCTGAATGATTATGATTTTGGTTTTATCAATTGTCTATGTGTAGTTATTAATTATGATATTATATATATTTATATATATTCTCTACTCAAATCAATGATGGAATAATATGCCCACAAACATGCCCATGTTACACAAAGCTAATCAGCAGCCTCTAGCATTTGGGGATGCACGCTCGAGGTATAGTAGTCAAGCACCTCAGGGTATTATTGCTATCAGAGTCAATTATTTTATTTTTTATTACATTTTGGGTTTATTTAGGATACCAGGACATTGGAATTTGGATAATATCCTATGCTTGTGAGTAGCTACCCCATGTACAGGGGAAACCAGAATTTCCTAGGATGGGTAAGTGTTTTTTATGGATTCCACTATTATGGTTTATGGATTTCAGTATAGGGTGACAAAGATTATTTATTTATTACTTTTATGATAATATATTTTATATTTCATCTGGATGATATGAGTTCATAGTAAAATCATGCATCATTCCATGCACTATATGACTAAATCTCCATGCATTATGTCATTCAATCTCTAATTTTTGTGTGCATTTCTTATTTTTCATGTGATAGAGAAATTGTGACTTATTTATTATTGTTATAGTTCACCAATTTTTTCAATTATGGAATATTTCGTCTGAATTTACCAATAATGCCACATTATTTGTTTTTATGGTGGAGTTTTAATGGTAGCTCGTCCAATAAAAACACAACCCATGGCACGTTACACCAGTTTTTTGGTGTGAGGGTAATGATAAAGTTAGTTGATGTAATAACATCAATTATTAAGGTGTATGGTCCCATGTGATTTAGAATTGGTTATGGAATTAACTGGATCATGATTCTAATAATCAATTTAATAAAAATTAATGTGAATGAACTAAAATGTAATTATTTATTTTATAAGGAAAATGTGATACTTTAACCTGACCGGACCATAGTAGTTGTATATTGGTAATTTATACATTAATATTTATTGTATTCTTAGAATATATTCATGTCTCTTGGATCAGGAAAAGGGGTGTGTATCTATCGTATGATGGATTAGTACATGATCTCTCTTTATCATTTTCCCTATCTTTTATAATTCATATCTGACGTATTCTCTTGAAATTATAGAGCTCAGAAACATTAATAAACTTATGTAATAATCCAAGAAAGACGCGATGAGTATACTCTAGAGGTGGTGGTCCCTGAGACACCTGTGATACCTCTTGCAGTTCCACATGAGGCACATCCTCCTTACCATCCATTGGGTGACGATGACCAATTCCATGATAACTTCCTCTAATTTATGTAATTCGAGTAAGGCATTCGTAAAACTTCACACTCTATAGTAGATTTGACCAGGAAATTTTAGTAGTATCATTCTCCCACATTCTCGAGGGATATCATACCTCAGACTACAAAATCATGGTTAGGGTAAATGGTGTAAATATTCAATCATAATGAGAAACTTCTATAGAAGAGGGTAACGATTACAACTTACATGTTACCAGACTCAGCCAAGCATTGGTGGTACATTTTTACTTAAGTTGGTTGACATCAGGGCTTCTACATTGTTGATATCTAGGAATCCTTCATTGACTATTTGATCCCTCAATCCTTGATAACAGATTTCATTTTATATTTCAGGCTCCTTAAGCGATGTGACATGTTAGGAATGAAATACTCATTTCACTTCATCAAATTGCATAAATTTTCACTGACCTTTTCGGTGATGAGATTACTACTATGATGAATTTTGATGATGGACTAGATAATTCCATCCACTCATAGTTTAATGTCTTCGGATTAACCACTGTTATAGAAATCATGCACATGACATCATCACTAAGTGAATCCTAAGGGAATCATGTGGCATGAATCAAGGCAGTTCAACTTTGGGGAAATATATTATATTATCTAGTGGCATGAAATGACACATTGATGGTGATTGTGGGGGATGAACTATCTAGGTTTCATGAACTGAAACCAATGCATTATATCATCTATATGACAACCCATTAAAAATTCATCAGTTTATAATGAACCCACTAGTGTGTTGGGATTCCAAAAGGATGGGTCCCCTCCAATTTTTTTTCCAGCCTTTTTATTTATTTCCAATTAAATAGCGTTCTACGATGGTATTACCTTCATGTTTAGGATTAGTGACACCTCATCAATTAATATGTTGGTCTTTTATTGGTCGTTCAGTCCAAGAAGGTGGTCATGGCTGACAGAGTCAAGATTCAAAGTTCCATTGAATGAAAAGTTTCCATGCATTGGCTAGTCAGGAAGAATATCTGATACGTGGTTCATTAATTATGTATGTAGTGCACCCTCCCTCAGAGGAGCAGTATCCAGAGCTTTCTAAAGATAGATTTATTATTCAAGTATCCTCTACTTTAGTATCTTCCTTATTCGATTAAGATGAATTGCACTCATTTATATATACTCCAATAATGGGAATTCTAGGATTAGTATTTGAGTACTCTAGGGGTGTTATGACCCTTAAAACACCTTCTAGAGTATGAGCTAGGGTATAAGTCAGTGCAAGTAGTTACCCACTTATGATAGGTGGGTATCGTTTTCTATGAGGATTATTAGTCCTAGAGATGATTGTTTTCAACATCATTCCTCTATATAGGATGTCACATATAGTGATCTAAGACATCAAGATATTGTTTTAAGGATTATAGATTATGGGTTTTATCTTACCCATCACATCAACACGGAGTTCAACCATCGATTTCACCATGAAGGTAGATGGTACCCTTATATTGTGTTTAGATTATCACCAACTTAATCATCTTACAGTGAAGTCCTGCTATCCATTTCCATGTATATATGACCAATTCATATAGATCTAAGGAGTAACTATTTTCTCTATGATTTATTCGAGGTTGGTCCATCATCGGCTTGAATTGAGGCCATCAACCATTACAAATATAGAATTATGAAGCAGGTACATCTTATATGAGTATCAGGTCATTCCATTTCTCCTAACAAACATTCCAACATTATTCATGGATCTGATGAATTTGGTTTCTAACTCATACCTTGATTCCAATGTAGTGGTATTCGTAGATGATATATTAGTGTACTCACGCACTATACATGACTATTCCAATCATCTTGATATCATGATAAGTGCACTAAGAGAGCACTGAGAATATGAGAAGCTTAGTAAAGGACACTTTTAAATTAGTGAGTTTTACATTTTTGTTTATATCATATATGAGTATGGAGTATCAGTTTACCCAAAAAAGTTGAGTGATTTGGTTTCTTTGGATAATCCCAAGAACGTGTTTGACATACGCGTATTATTAGGGAAGGATACAAATTATAAATGATTTATCAAGGACATCTCATTCCTGGAATCCACGCTTATGGGCCTGTCTAAGAAGGTTTTAAAATTTTACATGATATAAGATTTTGACAAAACTTTTAAGGAGATTAGGGCACGACTCACTTCAACAATGATTTTGATTCTACCTAATCCATAAAGATCAAAGAAACTCTATTTTGATGCCTCTATGATTCAGTTGGGTGCAGTTCAAATGCAATGTGATTAGGTTGTATCTTATAAATCCCCCTAGAAAGGACCCCAAGAGTGGAACTATCATACGCATGACCTTGATTTAGAATTCATGGTTCATGATCTGCATTATTGGAGGAACTTCTTATTAGGTGAGTTGTTTATTGTTTACATGTATCCTAAAAGACTCAAATACATCTCCACTCAAGAAGAATTGAATATGTGGAAACATAGGTGGGTTAAATAACTACATTATTTGTCATTGAAATTTCATTACACACTTGTTAAGTGAAATGTAGTGGTTTATGCCTTAATCCACAATACTCGCATGCAATCCATCAAGGAGCCTAGCAGTGATTGGTAATTTATGGATTTGCTTTCTAAAATTCATCTTGAGGATCTAGAATAGCATAAGAACACTTTTCTTTTAGCTATGACTATGATTTATTTACATATATAGTAGTTCTGGATGATATAGTTATTAGATACTTAGGGCCTTATCTTTAGGGAGAGTGTCAAAAGAGGGATCCCACCTCCGATATGGGTTGTTGACGGAAGCGAGACTCTTCTATTGCATGGGTGATTGTGGATACCTTTAGACATATGGTAAGAGTTGTTGAGGCTATCACATGACTCTGTTTGGTAAGTTCATATTTGTCTTACCAAGATTTATAGATACATGTGTCACCGGTATTGGTGGTTAGGTATAAAAAAGAAAGATAATAAATTTCAACAGTCGGTGCTCCACTTCAGAACTGATGAAGGTAGAGCACCAGTGACATTCTAGAATTTTACAGACACTCTCCGTTCTTGAGTGGAAATGGAATGATTTCACCATAAATTTTATAATAATCTAGTTTAAATCTACTTAAGGAAGTGATGTTGTATGGGTGGTTGTCAATAAAATGACCAAATTCACACACCTTCGACCAATTTTGGATTCATTCTTTATTGATGATATGTCAAGGCTATACATTCAGGATACAATGTACCCACATGGTGTACCCCATTATATCATATAAGACAATCCAACCTACATTAAATCATGTTTTTTGAATGTTATAATGAAGACAGTGGGTTCACAGGTGCTCTTAAGCACTTCATATCACCCTTAGACTAACAAGTAGTCCAAACAGAAAATACAGTTTTTAGAGGATATGCTACATAAATGTATCATTTATTTTGGAGGGTTTTGGGGAAACTATATTACTATTGGAGAGTTTCAATACAATAATAGTTTCTCGAAAACAATTTAGTTGGCTCTTTAAGATGACCTCTATGGTATACCATGTCATTCAAATATATGGTGTCTAGAAGATGGTGAGGTACCTATATTGTGTCCCTATCTTGTGTAGGAGACTTCATAGAAAGTCTACCTAATTCAAAACCATGTGAATATAGCTCAATCCAGTCAGAATTCATATACCTATAATCTCTACAAACATCTAGAGATCTTGGTTGGAGGTCTTCCTATTTGCATCAGCAAGATTGGGTTAGAGACAAATTATGAGACATGACAAGTTATCACCTTGGAATATCCGGCCCTTAGAGATACTAGAGAGGGTTGGGTAGGTATCATATAAATTTTAGTTACCTCATAGGTACCATTCCATGAATAGAATATTCCACAGGTCTCAAATTCCTGAGAATCATTTTGACATGTCTTAATCATTTGACCCTAAGGATATTGAGAAAGAAGTGGATTCTTCCTTCGAGGAGCGTTCAATTTTTATCATTGATCAATTCATGAAGGTTCCCTAAGATTGGTAGGTTTTTATGTTATGGGTTATATGGAATCATGGATGTGTATAGGTGTATCCCTCGGAGTGGGAAGCCGATGTAAGTACTCAATGGTCGAAACTCTATTGAGATGACATTCTATTACCCTCAAAAGAAAAACTCTAGGATGTGTTGTCTTAAAGTGGGGATGTTGTAATGTCATGTATTTTATAAAAGGCATAGACAATTAATTTGATTTATAACTCCATTAAATGGCCCAATTATATTATAAATACAATGTTAAAAAGGTTTCTAGGGCATATGTGGCTTGTTTGGAGTTGGAGACTCAGAAAATAAGAAGCAGACTGGGTCATACGGTTTGTCTGAAACCATATGACCTTGAGAACATGGTTGAGCGAGCTATCTAAAATCCATGATAGATATCATTTCAGGGTTTACACATTGTTTTTAAAACCATATGACAAACTATGTGATGTTACCTATGTGATAGGGAATGGACAATGGTTTGGACGAAGTGTGTGACCAAACTGAGGATACTGTAAAAATTGTTGAATTTAATAAAATTACCCTATAAAATTAATTAAACAAAATCCAATACATAATCATAAAATATTTCCCTAGAATATTTCTCCTCATCCCATTGAAAACTGAGTTCCTCCTCCAAGATAATAATTCATACAAATACTTCGTTTGTCACTTGATTCATTTAAAATAGGATCCTACAGAAAGATAGAGGTATGATACAAATTCCTCTACAATCTATATCAACTTATTCACCCCATTAATTTTTCTATTTTTATTGAATGATCATTTGACCCATTTTATTATAATTTAATTGGTTTGTCGATTTATTCCAACCAAGGTCGAATAAAATGTTGATACTGGATGAGGGAAGCTATTTGAGGCTAAGGTAGGTGGTCCAAGTCATTTCATATTGTTTAGTTTCATTATATAAAATATGCAATCATTCAACACACCATAACATTCTGGCAATGCCCGTAAAATGTTATTTAAATTGTTCAAAGTTGTTTCACACATGTATTTTTATCATTGAATGTACACAATCACATTTAAGATGATCACCTTTACCCAAACCACCCCATGGTGTAATTTCTACACTTATAGACAAATTCCCCATTTTATTAAATTAGTTTAAGAGCCTTTACTATTTCATTACATGGATATAACCAAAATTTGATTATTTTACTTGAAATGGGTAAGGAGACATATTTTAAACCCTCTACCCATGCCTTATATGGAATGATTGAACATAAATAAAAGGGTCTATGTTCTTATCCCTAGATCCTTGTGGGATAAATGTAATTTTACCAATTACATGCCTTAAACAATTTGAATAATGTGGATTAATGGATTGAATTAAATATAACAGTCCCTTAGTTGATCTTGTTAAATTTGAATTTCATGGTTGATGTATTCTCCTTGTTTTCTGGGGTGAATTAAGGGGTATTGATATAAGGAACCCTTTGATGGACTCTCGTAAACCACTTTTATAGTTATTAATTGTTAGCGTACATGTTACGAATGACTCTAGTTATGAAAATGATGGTTTCAATAAGTTTTGTTCATATTATCCTCGATATGAGTGATGTATGTTCCCTAGGGGAGACCCCTTGGATGGGATTTAAGGAAGGATTTGTTAAAACATACCAGAAGAGAGACTTGGTCCCCAGTATGCAATACAAGTAGAGATTTAGAGGTAAATACTAATCTTTTTTCACCAACCATGAATTGATATACTGGACTTCATTCCTAGGTCACCATGGATGGACTCACTGTCATTGTTCATGAACTGAGTCTCTTGATCTAAACTTGGAATGTCCTTATAGATTTACATGGACAGAGTGATGGAATCTCACTATATTTTTAGGAATTGGATTTCAAAATTAATTAAAGAAATATTTAAAATAATGATTTCAAATTAAAGTTGATCCCACGGTATTAAAGGCATATAAACGTGTCTTACAAGACCAAACACAATTTTGGGAATATTATATCATCTGGAAAATTACATTATTATCTCACTTTTACATTACTGGTTCCATCGGTTCAGAAACACCGGCATTGGACTATGTAGGTATTATGGATTGATTCCATGTGGAACTTATTCTAATAGTTTTATTTATTTATTTTTTATATCTTTGGTATTAAATATGAAACACTAAATATTTTTATGGCACGAAATGGAAATTCCTAAACATTGTGGGTTCCAGCCTACTGCTTTTTTATCTCACATCCTTCTCAGATACGTTTGGTACATGAGATGAATAAATGAATTTAGTGGTTGAAAAAGGGAAGCAGACAACTTCTAATTCTTAATTTACCTTTATATGATCAAATTGGGAGAAGGGGACCGAGCCTATGATCAAGACTCTAGCCTTATAAATTTTGTGATTTTTGTATATTTTTTTATTAATTTTCCCCATACACGTCCTTTATCATTTTTCGGTGCACACATGACATAATATCCTCAATTGTTGATTCTGTTTGTTAATTAGAATATATAATTTATTTTGTTATGTTTCATTATTATGTTTTCAATTTTCACTGTTATCTAGGTGTTGTTATTTATTATATTATTTCTCATATATATATTGATATGCTATACTATGACCAATGTGGGAATAGTCTCCCCAATGACATACCTAAGGCCCTCATTGCTATTTGGAAAACACTAGAATTTGGGGAGGTGGACATGAGGTCTTATAACCATCCAACATAGGTTAATATTGAGTAGAATTTGACGAGGGTTTCTACAATGAATGTATGTAAAAGTAAGGCTCATCATGATAAAATTATATTAATAGGATCACCACGTAAATATCAAATCAGGATGGTATCCATGAACATCTATCATAACAAATGAGAGAACCCATAATAATGTATCATAATCAACTAGGGTCTCTATGCTCGTATATAATAGTTAGAGTCTTCATACCAGTATATAATGATAAGGTTCTTCATGCCTGAATCATAATAGTTAGGGTTGTCATGCCCTCATATAACAGTAAGGTTAATAATTCCAAAATTATAGTAATATAGTTATCGTGACTGTATCATAATTAATGAGGTTCACTATACCCATTTATCAAAATTAATGAGGGTTTCCAGGCCAATGTAGCATAATTAATGAGGGTCACCATGATCGTACATAATTAATGAGGGTCTCCATTTCATCATATGATATCTCATTAGGTTCTATATTCTAATTTATTATAATTCATATGTTTCAGTATTCTAATATATAATATGAAGGTATCCATTCCTGATTATATCAATTATAAAAAGACAACGGTTTTAATCAGAGCTAAGAAGTAATTAATATCTCATTAATATTCATTATTAACAAGTGTATAACTTTTGTACATCGTAATAATGTGATGTGGTCATACCAATCACTTTCATTAAATTCATTATGTGTTGATAAGTGTTTTAGACAAGCTACACCACAAACAATTATCCATTATCATTCAGCATATCAAAATTAGAAGTCATTAAAAATGATATAGATGATGTCTTAGCCAGTTAAAAATTTATAAAAATCCTGAAAAGATTGTCATAACACCTGAAGTGGTGGTGAAAATTTAAGGGGAAATAAGAATCCCATAATATTATAAACCAAGGAAACCATTTAAAGGTATATGAAATTTATGTGAAACACTCGGTAAAACCGACATAAAGATCAAAAGAACATATTATAAAACACATCATTATTGAGGGATAAAGACTAGATGATATACCTTGTTCCGGCAGAGGATAACTCAAACAGTATTTGACTTTGGTTTGGTCCACATCATATGAAAATAGAAAAATAGAAAAACTCCCTACTATATGTCATAAGAGTGTGCACCATGATAACTCCTATGAGAAAAATACAAATGACTAAAGTTGCAATATGAATAGAGTACATGCTGACACACATCCAAAGTGAAAATTGAAAGTCAAATTAGAGTATGCCTGAAAAATTTATCATTGAACATGTCATTATATTGAGGAAAGAATAAAATTGGAGAAGAATTCCCATGTTCACTGGAAAATTGAGCAAATGACAAGTGAGGTAAGGGTTATAAACATTTAAGGGAAAATATACTTTTTTCCCAAAATTTCTTGGATCCATGGTTTGGCCACAAAGTCGGACAAATTGTGAATCAACCATGAACTAGGAACTATAAAAGAAGTATCCTCATACAATTTGGCCACATTATTTGAGAAACCATGTTCCAACAATGGTATATGCCTCTATTAAAAATTTTAAACAACCTTCACATGTATCTATTCCTGGGCACATTGTTATGTAATACTATGTGGCGTTCCTATACATCTTAAATTATTCACAATGTTATGAGAAACCATGAATAATAGCTCTAATGGTTTTTACTAACAATGCTGCCCAATGTCTCCTTCCACTAAATGGGTTTTTTGCTTCTAAAAAACCTTGTACACCCCCACACTGAAACATTCATCAAATCGTACGGCATCCATACTTGGTTCAAAATACATAGTAACCCCAATATTTAAAAGATTCATACATTATAAATAACTCATGTTCTTTCAACATGACTTAGATAAAATAATAATCTCATGATTTAAATATTAAATATCACAAATAGTCACAAAACCAAAGGAGCTAATGGTTTTTTGTCATCGATATTCCAAACAATAATTACTTATTTTACAAAACAAAAAAAATATTTATGTACAATTGTGCTCTAATAAACCCTTTATAAAAATATCACATGATAAAAAGATCTATATAAACTATTCATTATAATCATAAGAAATTGGTGATCATAGAAACTCAATAATGTAAAATAAATAAAATAAGTTATTAAAAAATAATCATGATGGATAATATGACAATGATATAATTTATATAACAAAATACTAAAGAACATGGGTTAAAATCATAAAAATTTATAGAGTAACATAATATCATAATATGAAAATTTAAGAACCATAACAGAAATGACATCTCTTAAATTCAAATATCAAAAATTATAAGACGTGTGAGCATGATATAAAACTATTGTATAATTTAAAAATATTTCATAATTATGAAAACATGTCCTAATATGATGAAAAACATGAAAAGGTGGCACAATCATCAACATAGTATTACTTATCATTATGAAACCAAATACTCCCTAACATATTCACATGAAATTTTTTAGTAGATCTAAACTCCATTAGACTCAACCATTGTGAAACAAGCTAATCGCTAACCTATGCACACATAAAAAAGCGAATAGAGATAATGACATCACACTCACCCATTTTAAACCAAGCTACTATTTAACTTGTTCATATAGAAAATTATGATTATATATTTACACGAAGACACGAAGTCTTTGCAACCCATGATACTTGCAAACCTACTCAAATGTTAAATTTTGAGTAGAACATAACTCTATCACACTCACCCTTTGTGAAACTATTTATTCACTAACATTTTTTCATATCCTTTTTATCATATGATATATAATGATTCACCAAAATCATTGTAGGGAGATATAGGTCCCAAACTTCCCATATTACATCCAATTATTTTCCCATGAAAACAACCATAACATCATAAAATAAACTATATAATTAAAATGAATTTCTATAAATGTCCAAATAAAAAAATAAAGGACCCACGATAAAAAAATGGGATTAAAGAAACATCCAAATAATTTCATGAATTAAATCTATTTAGACCATAAACATGATCACCTGAAATAATCACATAATAAAACAATAATATATGGTGAAACATGAAACCTAACTCCATTGGAGAATATCATAATAAAAACGAATTCATGGAATGGGTTTTTGGAAAAAAAATTATTCAAATTTTTAAAATTCAGTGTTACAAGTATCTTTTTTAAATTTATCATTTTTTTAAAAAAACCAAAAGATATGATTTCATGGAAATGCAATTTGTTCAAAAAAATATTTCACAATAAATAAAAATAGAAAATATAAATACATTTAAAAACATAATTCTAAAAATAATCTATAAATATGTAAACCTAAAAACAATATATAGTTTTCAGAAAGGGAAGCACCAATACATTGAGAACTTTTACTTTTAAATGAATATTTTATAATGATGACTTAAAAAGAGATAAATGTTTTAAAAAAAATAAAGTGAAATTTATTTGAAAATATTTATTTTTAAAAATAACCTTTAATAATGATATATTTAAAACTACATAACGTTTATCAGATGAAATTTGAAATGGATAATAAAACTTTTTATTTTGAAAGGATGGAAACCCCTTTTAATCATTTTTTAAATAGTCTTATTGAAATATCATATCATTAAAAGAGTATTAAATATTTATATTGAAAGGATATAAATAATTTTGAAAATTATATGGAATAATCCATATTATATTTTCTAAAAGAGAGGAAAATATTTTTGGGAATTAAAATATAGACATGGAGAAAAAGATCCATTATTAGAATGAGAGTTATTTTTACCAATGGTACACATTAATTTTGGAAAAAATGTAATTAAATAATTTTATATTGGTAAAGAGAACTAATTTAAATATAAAATATAAAATAAATAAAACATACCATAATAATATGTTATAATATATGAATATTTATTTATTATAGTAAAAGAAGAGTTATTATAACACACTGATGAAATTTGAGTCACCATCCATGAAAAGTGATAATGAAAAAAATAATCTTGCATCATGGTCGCGACAGTCAATGCAATACACTAACGATGTTCTTTTGTATTTCAAAGGAGATAAAAATGAGTAAATAAGGAGGTTTTGATTAATATAAAAATATAAAAGGTAATAATGACACCTAATTTTACATATTATTATGGATATAAGATATTCAAATGAGTAATATTAATAATAAAATCTTAATATGAGATAACACTTACATTGGAGACATAATTTTTTCCTTGGAATTCTCATTGATATTTAAGGGATTGGGCTAACTATGATTGACTAGGGGATTATTTTGTGTCATATAATTATAGTTAGAGTAAATTTTCAGAGTTTCAAGGAGTAATTTTAAATGTATTTTTATTTTTTAGAGTGTGCATGTGATCCTCTTTTATTAGATATAAAAAGGACACTTTTGGAAACACACCTTATATTTTAGAAATTCCATGACACTAATCAAAAGTCAGTGCCTCAAAAGTTTCGAAATTATTGATTTTCAAGTATATATGTGTTGATAAATACTCAAAATTTCTATCCACACATGTATCAAACATGATATAAGTATTTTACCATTATTTTTATAATATATTCTTTTGCATTAAAACTATACAACTAGTTTTTAACTAAGTGATTTTATGTTTTATTAAGAATATAAGAAATCCCACATAACCAAATTTTGGTGTTATATCACTAAATTAAATAGTTACTTAATCCACATCAAATCCCATAAATTAAAAAAATTCACTTTTAAATTAAAATATATAATGTGTATAAAAATAGTTTTATTAGAAAAATGACATTTTGAAATTTATTTATTCTTAATATTTTTTTACTATTTATTAAAATTTAAATGTGTCTTAATATATTTATTTATGTTTTTATAAACCATATTATTATCATTATTTAATAATTTCTATATAATTTATTCAAAATAAATTACATGATATTTATAAAATAATAATTTTAAAATAACGCATTCGTTATTATCATGGTAATTAGCAGCAATCCTAATAATATAAATAATATAACAAAAAAATAATATGACCATATTAAATTGTATGAACAATATTCCCTAAAATATAAGAACATTTTTATAAAATTATCATTCTATGCATAGGAAAATTAATCTTAACATTAGCACGTGTAAGGTATAAAAACTCTTTTTTTAAGAAAATTTTATTTTTAGAAAATTATTTATGATTAGGATATGATTATCAATGAAAATTAATAAAATTAATTTAGAATAAAATTTTAGTTAAACATTATTTCTTTAAAAAAATCAAAATTATAATTTCATTAATTTACAATTAATTAAAAAAACAGTCAAAAACTGTTTTCATTAAAACGCTACGTGAATATTCATTACATTGAGACATTTTTTAATAAATAGAACATAGAATTAAAAATTTATTTATTAAACACAATAATATACATTTTTTCAATTGAAAAGGATTCAGAAAAATGAATTTCAAAAAAAAGTGAAAATATTAGAAAAATTCCAAATTATTCATTATCTACATAAAAAAATTATTTTTTAAATTTTTTAAAAATATATCTTAATCTAGTTTATAATGAGGAATTAAAAAAATTAATTTTAATATATATATTTTAAATTCTACAAAAATTGAAAATTAGTATAATTATAATAAAATATATAATATAAATAAAACCCCACTTATTGAAAATATTATTTCCAATATTAACTCATATTAATTATTTAACTTCTAATTTAAATAAATATTAATGGATTTTCATATTTTTATTTATTATATATTTATTAATAATATATTTAGGTTTTTTTACAATGGGTTTAGCATATGAAATAATTTTTAGAATATAGTTTGTATTTTAAATGATCAAAAATCATGTGTCATTACACAAAAGATCTAGAGGGAGTTTAGATAGTCGGATGTTGTGTGTTTTTCATATAGAGTAAAGTTTTAATGGAAGAAGAATTTTACTATAGTAAAGAATAAATGGGAATCTACATGAATGTTCATTTTTTAAGTGTAATATTTCCATTTCTGAAAACTGGGTATTAGATAAAGCATTTGGTTCTCAAATTTCATCTAAAAAAATCACAAACCATAATGTAGAAAAATAATATAAATGAGGTGGTTATTAACGTTTATAATTTTATAGTTATAGTATCACTAGAAATTATAGACTAACATCTCACATATCTAACTTGAATAGTCTTTGTTTTAGAGATATGTTCTTATATTACCAATGTAATGAATATCATTATTTCATTGTCCAGTTTAGAATTATATCATTTTATTTTCATGAAAGAAAATAAATAATGATTCTTTTATAATTATAGTATATGGTATGGTATGGATCATATAAATAATTATCATTAAATACTATAATATAAAAATCATGTCTTGGAAATTGATAACGAATAATGTTCACATGACTCATATTACATTGAGTTGTGGCATCATGGACTCGGTTATGTAAACAATGATAATCTGATGAAATTATATCAAGAATACTATTATGATTATTTTGAACACAAACACTTAGGTATATGGATTTTTTTACACGTAAAAATATCTATGTATCCTTCGTCTCAAAAAGTTGAATAATCTATAAAGCTTCTAAAATTAGTTCACAATTATGTGTGTAGACCTTTTACAGCAGATGAAAGATGTTGAGAATCATAAATTACTATTGTACTCATGATTTAACTAGATATTGTTGTATATAATTTATTATGTATATAATTGATGATGTATATGTATAATTAATTTTAT
Organism: Viscum album; assembly: GCA_963277665.1. Taxonomy (NCBI): domain Eukaryota; kingdom Viridiplantae; phylum Streptophyta; class Magnoliopsida; order Santalales; family Viscaceae; genus Viscum; species Viscum album. The sequence continues at coordinate 1,669,986,750 of OY728137.1, forward strand.
AAATTCATGGAATACCATTATTAGGTATAAATTCATCATCATTTGAAGATAAAGAAACTCAAATTAAATAGTGGCGGGGAATTTCTTAACCAATAATTCTTTAATTATATAATAATTTTAAATATCGTCCTAGATTACTCCTCCTTATACATCACAATATAATGGAGTTACTAAAATGAGTAACTTCACCTATTTATACATGGTTATATCGACGATGAGTCATGAAAATATTTCAATATCCTTTTGAATTATATGCATTATAAACAATCAAAAACACACTAAACTGGGTTTAAATCAAAGCGGTAGGCATAATAAAATATGAATTTTTGTATGGGAGGAAATATATTTTGTTCCATATACATGTGGGTTGGTGATAATAATATGTTATGACTAATTATAAGTACAAACTAAAATCATGATTTATAATGCGTATCATTATAGGATATCGTAAAGCGACAAGAGGATATTATTCAATATGATCCATTAGATATAAATGAAGTCATATAAATTCTTGCTAGGTTTCTAAAAAGGAGAACATACATAAAGGATATATTGGGAGAAAAATATACTTTCTTGAAGATGATGCTCAAGATGCATATGTGTTCGTATATGAATAAATTATACAATACCGATTGGAAGAAATTTTAAATGGATATACCCATTGGGACCCTTAATTTTCAAATGTTATGTTAATTTTGATTCCCAAAGCCCTCCTCAAATAATCCATGGGCTGGTTAATAGAACTAATATGGAATAATACATACGTGGGATGACATAGCCTATAAAAACTGCAACGGATATGTGTAAACATGTAACCATAACAACCAAAACCACACCAGCAGTGGAAAGCACATTTCAATAAAAACATAAGCACTTCCAGAAGAAGACACCACATGTCTACACTAATCGTTTTCTCCATCATAACCTTACCCATCGAGATATACACCAACTTTTATGTTATATATAAATACATAACACATGTGGAACTAATTTCAATTTATGGGTGAGTATAAAAATACATTGTATGGTTCCCTATAAATATAAAGGGATATAGGTTGCAGTTCAACTCAAAACCAAGGGCCCAACTGTATACACATCTAACTCATATAAATTTAAAAACATATGATAGGGAATATTCTTTGGATTTACAGATTAAATGTAATCATTAAAATTCTTATAGGGGGAAGATACCCTAATAGTCTACTAACTCCATGGAATAAGGACCCCACATATAAACCCAACACATCATGGAAAAACACCACCTCCTTGATCATTTGTAACAAGGTAGTGTAAAGAATAGTCAGTCAGTACAAAGAGATCTTCAAGCCAAAATATTGTGCCTATCCCAAGGGTATATGATCATAATACCTACACACCTATGAAATAGAGATCTCCAAACCACTAGTTTTACTACACACAACAACATCACCAGTCTCATGACATTCATAGTGATCAACACAACTTGTATGTGTATTATTATTCTTGAAATAGTGTCCCATGGAATAGATAACCCATCTGAATATACAGCTCTTAGAACCCAATAGTAACAGTCTAATTGAAGTAGTGTACCATCAAATCAATGGATTTTTTTCATACATATCTAAGTAGTAACTAACCACATATATATTTAACATGTACACTATTCAAATAGGGATTTCACTTCCCATCGTATAAGAGAAAGAACTCACCACCTAAATAGCATAAGGATTAATAGAAATATTGGTGCAGGTATATACATTATGGGGGGAATCAAATAATGTTAATTTGTGTTCCAACATATTCATCCTAGCTCCACCATAGCAGCATATCAAATGGTGGGTGCAAAGCCTTATGCACCAAATGTCCCCAAAAATCTAAACTCTATGGATATATAAATTCAAATAAACATCATATCATCATTCAAAAATCATAATGGAGGAATCTTGTGTTTCCTCAATTAAAAAACTGGATGAGGGACGTACAAAAACTTAAAGAGGACCTCACACCTCATAGAACAAAACGATCGATCAAGGTTGGTATCATATCCATCAACCTAAGGGATATTCCACATATTAATGGGATCTCTAAGAAAATATTTATTATGACGGTGAACCTCCAAACCATATTTAATAAGCATTTATAACTCCATCAGTGTGTGGGATGACCTACACCTTCATAATTATACTAATTCTAGGGGATTACTCAACCAAAATCCCATACAACTCACTCCTTTTATATATTGTAACATTCGATTTAGGGAATGTTAAATTGAGAATGATATAAAATTATTACTCAATATATCATGTACAATCATGGTGTGGTACATGAGATAGATTATATCAACCATCAACAATGTATATCTAAAACTAAGACCATATAATAATGTGAGTTAATGATTAACTCCCCATAATTATATGTAACCACATGTCTGTACTTTAACTGTGGAGTGTATGGTAATAGGGGAACCTCCTTGTGTTGTACATCAATATGTAATTACCTTCAAAAATCTCTTTTATAAATTGGGCATCAGTGATGAATTTCATAGACTACCAATAATTCGATGTTCACAACTATTCAATCCTTCATGAAAGGTTCCAAAATAACAAAAAAACTCCCATATAATACCAAATCTTGATTTACATGTGAGGGAACACACCCCAGTCTCTAAATGTGTCCAATGTGGTTTACCAACCCACACCTAATTTAGATCATCACCTTGATCCAGTCATTATCATTATGGATCTACGATTTTCAAATAGCACCAAATGTTTCTTTAATTTCATTGAATAACAAATAGGACACCACCATCAAAATATATTGGAAATATACTAAAATGTAATTATTCACTATTATATGTGTAAATTTTAGTTGAAAAATTTGAAAAAACACCATTGAGAATAATTACACTACATGCACTATGCTATACATGATGTGTACAACCAATGCTTTAAGTTGGTAATGTACCTTTCATTGTCTAATCGTATAATATAAATATACCTGGTGTATCCACTTTAATAAATTTATTACAAGAAACACAATACCATGAGTTATGTATTCTCATACTACACAACATATTCTCTCAAAACATGTTGTGTGGAACCTGGGTATAGCCAATTTCATGTACCTTGACTCATGATGTTCCATACAAATTGACATGGCATGGATGAATACATGCCATGTAAATCACATTGGGTGGGTAGGCGTGTACTTCTACACGTTGAGTCATATTCTCAAGAACCTACGCCATGATTGAATTTGATATAAACACATTGTGGAACCCATCATCAAACCAAGATGCACTGATAAACTATACAATTTTTGTTTATATAACTATAAACAAGGTGATTGGGAATTCCAAACAAGGTAATTATGTAAGCTATATTGATGTGCCCATTCCATAAAAAATAATTCTCCATTATTCTTATCCATCAATGAAAACATAAATGAAAACATAAAAAGTCCCAAAACATGCATCAAAAAATGAAAACATAACTGAATAAAATTGATATAACTTATCCTCATGGAGAATCAATGAATCATTGTGGTTTTCATGCTGAAAATTTGTGTTCTAATGTTCTTTCCTTCAAATTTGTTTCCACAAACACTCATAGACAAGGCTCTTCACATATCCTCCCTTCCCCCTTCACGATCATTGGAATCAATGAGGGGATAAAGTCTCTTCCTCAATGTGGTAAGCGAGAGAAACTAAAGGGGAGGTAAATAGGTAAAAACAAAACAATTAATAAACAAGGACCCAATAAAATCTTGTCCCCATATTCATTTAGAGTTTATATCTATCCTAGGCAAAATTATAAATTATGAGCTCAACCATGAAGTCAAAATTTTCATCCAAATCTCCCTTTTGGTTATATTATCATTCGTATGAGAAATATAACAATTAAATATCTGATGAAATAAACTATATTGGAATATATAGAAATTTTATCTGAAGGGTAAACATCACATCTAAAAAATAATGAAAAATTTATAAAATATTTATTAGGAAAATTTCTATGGAAAATTACTATTTTAACCATAACAAAGGTTATAGGTTCCAAAAAACAATTTCATCATATACATGTTAAAAATGACTCACTACACCCTCCCCACCATTAAGAATATTTTTCTAAAAAAATATATCTATAGTGACTTACTAAGAATCCCATAAACCATCCTCATAATGAAACATGACACACTCGTGCAAGAGAACCTCCAACTACTAAGGGGATAAAAATCTATGAGGACCTAGAATATAATTCAATCTAGAATGAATCCCTTTTATATCACATAGATCATAGATTTTATATATGATATTCAAATCCCACCACAAGTAACCAATAACCTCATCACATAATAGGGTAAAATAACAACATAATAATAGCAATCCTTCCATGTACGTCACCAATTTTTTTCACATAAATCCATTTTCCCCAACTATGTTACCCCCATTAGCACCAATATGATGAAAAACCATATAACAATGATATAAATCAAATATAATTTGTAAACATATTAAATTCTTATTAGGGAGTTAATATCCCAACATTCGAAAGGGAGACCCAGAATACTATCATACAAAGAAAATCAAATCAAACCAAACACTATCATAGGAATCCTAAACAAGCGTATGATACTGCATCACAAGGACTCACCACCATTACTTGTTATTAGTAGACAAAGTTTACACCACGACACGATCTAGATTTGGTCATGAAGATAACATTGATCTTCTTATCCCATCCCTTAAAACTATTCCACGAATAATATTCTAGGAAAAATGACCTTTTTCAGGCTCTCATCCACCACTGGTGACTAGATCCATCTATTTTGAACATCAAGTCCATGTTTACATTAAACATAATTGAAAAAATAATTTTTATAGAAATTATTTTCCTTATCACCCATCTGAATATTCTACTATGAATCAACCAATAAAACTCTTGTTATTTAATTATGTTTTCCACATAATAGAGATGACTAGTTATATGATCAATCATATAAACATAAAATGTAAACTCAAACAAAATATCCAACTATTTATAAATATAAATCTATGTCCGGATCAATAGAAATCAATGAGAATGAAAAAATATCTCTGAATCAATAAAATTAAAAAAAAGAGCATACATCAACTCCATATTCTTATCTTTGGAATCCCTAGAGATAGACCAAAGAAAATCTCCAAAATTTTATCATACTCTCCCCTAATACTAAATAATATTCAACCAATAGAAAAAACCATGATTAAATCCTAGAATAGATAGAAGACATAGTAGGGAATTTGATACTCTTACCAGATCTAATAGGTTCTGACATGAGCCGTTGATTCACCAAAACACCTTCCAAATATACAAATATAAAGATACAATAGGAAAAAAATGGGTCTGAAGGATTATTTCCCCCAAAAAATTCCTCTCTTAGTCATAATATTTCAATTTTCAAACAGTATAAAAATCTCCCTCAAAAAATATTTAATCATTGAGTCACACTATATAGTGATAAGATCCCAATAAAAACCACTCCATCAAATCTCACTCTTGTCCATTATATAAAAGTTGGTTGATGGTCTCTTCTAGTAGATGAATATCATTGAATTATATGATAAATAGACATAATTATAGTATCTATCTCTCTAACCAATAATGAAATAACAGAAGAATATAATGTGTTGGTGAAAACAGTATGATCACCAAGGTAAAATTAACATTGATCGATTCTTATGAAAAAATCGATTATTGCATGTTCATATCCATTCACAAATATCACATATCCATAGTCTTATCTACTAACCCCATGAGTTGAGAGAGTAACACCTAGATACGAGGAAGTACATGGATCAATACTTTATCCAAATCATTTTGGGATACAACCACAATAATAATCATCATCATCCATCATACTATCGATCAAGGAACAAAATATCCAAAAAACTACCTCACATGAATGAGGGGGGACAATCCAGTCAATCCCATCTATCCAAGACTCCCAAGACTCATATCCAACTCCTCATGGCCATTATAATATTATTAAACTATCCTGATAGGATACACAAACCATATATAGTGGATCATCATTGTGATGTAATATCCGCATTGAGATTGCAAAAAAACAGCACACACTATGTAAATTATCATCAATTATTTAACCCTAGTGAGGGACTCATACCTCATTGGGAGTCTATGAAATGGTAGAAAGAGTAAATTAGCTATCTAATGGAAGTCCACATGCCTCAAACTATAGGGGATTACATAACCACAAGGGTAAAATAATCATACGCCATGTCATATTAACTATAGACCTCTACAGATGGATGGCATGCACCATATTTTATAAAGGTTTACCAAATCCTAATAGTATGGTAGATCCATTCCAGGTTATGCCCAAGAAATTAACATCCCCATTTCTATATAGAGAACTCATACACCCATATATGGTATTATGTGCCCATGTAACCATGTGAAAATAGCAAAATCCACCATAAATATAGGGGTCTCACAACACACTAATAAATTTACATTATCCAAGGGAGTCTAAATCCCCATACATAGATTACCTTTACCCCAACCCATCAGTTACTATGACTCCCATAGTTAAATTAACCAAACCCTTCCACATAAATAATGACAACTACTATAGATGGAGGGCTTGTACCCATCTATGTTTTGGAGTACCAACTCTACTGTTGTATGGGGTACTCACACTTCAAAGAGATTATGGGAATAATAACCTCATGTATGGTTATAGAAATCACACACACATGGATTGTAGTCTAAATGTTTATATATATTAAGGAGTACCAAATTCCACAATGCCAATTGAGGGACCCACATCCTATCGGAAATATGATCCCAAGGGAGTTACCAACATGAAGTATGGAGGATATATACCCTGAATCATGGGGGAGTAGATGAACTCTATATATACTCAATAGATTATATGGGGTGTATTTTCCCTATTATCTACACCATCAATAAGTGGTGGTTAAAAACCTTATCCTAATAAAACACACATAGATACTTGTATATTTCTCTATGCCTTGTAATAATAATAAGAAAATTCTTTTAGAATCAACAGACTGAAATATTTGGAGATCATCTCCTAGAATGATCACCATTTTATGAGTAGTCTCTTTGATTGTTTCATGTATAGAAGGGTTATTCCCCTACTATATATAAATATGTTTCATGGGGGAATCAATATAATTTTCACATGTTAACTTCTCAAGAAGTAAGATGTCTCATCAGCAATCCTACAATGGAAAAATTATTGTATGATGCATGGACTAACATAACTGTACCTAGTTAGCAGTTATATATGAACTTTTGTATTTTAGAAAAATTTACAAGTCCATATATGGGAATTTATCAACTATCACACCCTAGTTGGGATCCCTAGTCTGATAGCTATGTTTAATCACATTAAACATTATTTCAACCACTATCCTAAAATAATTCATATAAAATTCCTAAATCAAAACACCATTCCGAAAAAAGAACAACTCTCATACTAATCCAACAGGACTTGGTACATGGGGTCCCACCTGGGTTAGTGTTACATTGAATGTTCCACACCAATATCACCTTCAATAGGTTATGTTATGGTGAATATCACTGAGAAGGCATAATACATATATTGGAGGTCTTATTATATACAACCAAAAATAGATATACATGTCTAACAAACCGTAAAAACCATAAACACATAGGATAGACATAACTAACTAAAATAAAACAACATTGAAATATTAACTAATAACCCCAATTAAAATGAATAAAAAATCTAGTATACAAGTTAAATAATATAATCCCCAACATACTAGGATTTAATCCAACCATGAGAGAATGGATGAGAGATAACCGCATTATGTCAACACTAACATAATAATTTCCAGTAATGTACACCACAACATTCCACTAATCTCCATCTCTACCATCAAATCATCCACTGAGATATCCACCAACCCATTTGTAGTTTTCACAAACCTAACATGTGTGATCGAGAAGCTCATGATGGGGTGAGTATAAAAACACCAAGTAGGATCCCTCAAAAACATAAATAACAATATGCTAAAAGTATACTCACAACCTAGAATTTTACTATACACCCACTAATCTCATATCATGTAGAAAATATAAGAAAGGAATGAAGATATCAGTTTACATTCAATTAGGGAATAAACTAATGTTTCATAAACGGATAAAAGATTAACATATGGTGTACACATTCCATGGAACTAGGACCCCATAAAAACCCCCTACCTCAAGGGAAAACTCCACCTCTATTCTCATCATTGACAAGCCATGTCAAACAATGGTAAGTCAAACAAAGGGGACCTCACACAAAAAAAACTTATTAAACATAGTGGGGTATGATTGGGAATACCCCCCATGTAATGTGGCTTATCCGACCATGATATTTACTATATACACCAGCATCGCCAAAAACCTATCAAGTAATGTGATAAATCAGACTCACCAGTGTATTATTTTTTCAATAACAACACTTGATACCACATTGATCCCATATATGTATCCCACTCTTGAAACCCATTGTTGATATTCTAATCGAACTGGAGGAATCACACCTCACCTAAAGACACACATATCATCCAAGAGAGTAACAAACCCCATTGATGACTGATTCACACCCCGTTACATGGGGGATTTCCCTAACCCATCATAATATAAGGATAAAATGATACCAAAATAGATTAAGGACCATTAAGTAAGTTGTAATACCTAGATATGACTTATAAGGGAAATCAACTGACATTAGGGTTTGTCCAAACTCACTCAAATCAGCTCCACCAGAGTAGCATACCCATGGGTGGACTAAAGAACCCTATATAACACAACTACCCTAATATCATAAATAATTTTGTTAATCATATACCATAACCACAATATCACCATTTTGTAAACATAACTAGGTACCTACATCTTTAGAAAAAGAATAAAATAGTTTTGGGAGATACCTACCACTATGTTGGACCATACACCTTGCCAAATGACAAGATCAATCATTATGAATAATTTATCAATACCTCTAAGTGATATATCACACCTCAAAATGTGAAACACCCATTATTTTTATTTTTTGCAAGAAATATCTAATTATTTATTTTTTCCTCTTCATTTATGGACATGAAATTATATATTAGTGTTTTTTGACCCAAAAAAACTACAACCCCGAAAATTAATTTTTTTTACAGTGTCATACATGTGTCTCATCATGAAATGTTAAACGTAGTGGGAGGGTGGTATCCCTCTATAAAAGTGTTTAACAACATGAACTGTGGATTAATACCCTAGACCATGTTTTTTCAAGGAGTTACATGGAATGAACCTCTCTATGAATCCATAAAATATCTTTCCCATGTATATATTTTTTATATATATTTTACCCTATCAAGTTAGAGAGGTTATAATAATATCTCATACCTATTTTATATTCATCAGAACCTAGGTGAATCCAAGGGAACTATTACTTATATAATCTGGTGATTCAAATCTCTTCCACTTTTAATTATTTTGTATTTGTCATAGGAAACCACTCTTTTTTCTATTTTTCACCAAAATCCTCTCATTTTCAGTTATTTTCTCTTCCTATCAGTACCATAGAGTTGTTTTGGTATAATATTAGGATTAATTAGTGGTTATAATGTGGATATTTTCCTTAAGGTTTATAGGTACCATTTACTATTGTGTTTGGGAATTTTCATCCAGAATTGATGTGTCTCATATTATTTCAGCTTAGTTTTCTTTTGAATGAAGTAGGTGGTTCGTGTAATTTATGTTGATGGAATGAGATTATGTGTTTTATAATTTTAATATTTTTATTTATTAAATTCCATCAATATGAGATATTTATTTAATGTTTAAAAAATGTGTTTCATAGTGGTTTATCACTTGTAATTAAAATGTTGTTTAATGATTTTTTAGTTTTTAAAAGGTTGTTTGAATTCCAAGTATCATAAAAAGGATTTAGATGTTTAGTTAATGAAATGACATGAAATTTTCTGGGATTTGAACTTATTTGGGTCAAAAAATGGATAAAGAGGAATATTTTTATTTTTAAGAGGTTTATTAAAAAGGGGAATCAATTCATTAAATAGTTTTATGTGGGGTTTTAATTATAATTTTTTTGAATCATTTTATAAAATATAATTAAATTTATAAAATGGCATGCAACATAAAGTGGATTTTTAAGAAATCTCGTTTTTTAATTTTTAGTGACTTTATAAATTATTGGTTGTGTGATATCATCTTGGTCCACCTCTTTTATTATTCCATTTAAGGGTAGTGGTTGAAGTATTGGGTGATTAGATAATGGATCTATAGGGGATTTTACTTGTTAAGGAGTTGGTGGTGTGGTAAGATTGTTATTTATGTTTTTTTAGTTTTATTGATTACATGTTTTATCACCCTCACTTTTCTTTGTTCATGGGAACATATGTTTTTAATTGGAAAGTATAGAATTATGATACACTGGATAGTCAAACACTATTGGTCTTCCCTAGTTATATGATAGGTTGATTTTTTAGTGCCCCTATGTTAAGGGTGACTGTAGGATAGATGGTTGTCTTATGTTATCATGCCACATAGGCCAACAATTGGCCCCTATTTGGTAAAATCATGTACTATATAACATTAGTACCTAGGGTATTGCCCATGGAACTCATTCCATGATTGCTGGATGATGTTGGGTGTATCTATGATTTCCATATTTTACATTCTTGTGGAAACATTAATTATTTAATTGTATTTCTTGTTATCATTAACTTCACATGGTTCCTTTCTAATGACATTATATTTGTGAAAAGTGCGTGGTTTATTTTCTAAGGGTTTAAAAATTGATTAAAAATAATTTTTTGGATCAATATGTTGTTTCAAAAGGAAATTTATTACCTAATATAGAGTGATTGATTTCATAAGAAATGGTTTCTAAAGAATATTTAAATTTAAAATAAAAATGGAATAATTTTCTATAAAAACGTTATAACTATGATTTTATTTCTTTATTTTTTTTCTAAATTTTTCATGAAATAATTTTCAACTATATTTCAAATATTCTCAGATGAAATATCTTTCAAAAGGAACTACAAAAACTATATGGTGAAACCCTACTTGGATTATTGGGATCTCACCATGAATATACCAATTGGTATATGTAGACACTATTGTTTAATTTTATGTTTCCTATGTTGTATTATCATATATTTTTTTATGTGTATGTTGGTTTAGTTGTCATGGGTTTTGATTTGGTGAGAGTCCATGGGTTGTGTAAATATTCTTAGTAGTGTTATGGTTTTTTTTACCGTCAGGACTTTTATGCATCAGTTAAATCATTAAAAACATATTATTAAAAAAAATTTGTTATTTATATAATTTTTTTGATTCGTTTATTCCTATTTTAGTATTTCTGGATAGTTTTGTGACAATTATTTGTTTTCTACTACATATTACAATGATTATTCTTCTTTCGTTAACTATCATGGCGTGATGTGTATATGTTCAACATACGGATGAATAAAGATGGATTTATAGGTGGAATTATATTTTAGTTTTCAATTTTATTAGATTAATTCATCTCTAATAGTGTTTCTTGATTTCTTGGAATTATTTGTATGTCTGGGGATTTGGAACACCCTTCAGGCCTTATCATTGGTCAATTCTGGTGACACTTTAGTAGAATATTATAGGGAATTTTTAGATCAATCCCAACTTATACTAATGGATATGTGGAGATCATATTTTTTATTGTTAGGTTTCCTAAGATATTGTCTCATTCCTTATTTAAGATAATGTCGGTTTAGTAGACGAAGGATTGGATGTGGTGGCTGAATGTGGCTCATGTGATGATTCATGGTAGTGTTTTAGATTTGTTTTTTTATTTTGGGCACATGAAGGTATTGGACACATTACATGAAACCAATTCCTAATTTGTTTTTTTCAATTTATAAAATCTCATTGATTAATTTATTCCAAGTATATTTTAATTTTTTTAGTTCTGAGAAAACTCTTGGTTTCTACATCCAATTATAAAGACTGGATTAGTTTTATTTATTATTTTGGTTTGGAGAGTGAATGTCTGATATATTGACAATTCATACCTAATTTCATGGTGTAATTACATTTATTGTATTTAAATTTTATTGCTAAAAATCATTCCGAATTTTTTTTAATTCTCATTCACTAGTTACAAGATCACGAGATTCAAGAATTCCCTTTAGATCATATTGTGGGTGAGGGCAGTCCAACCGTGTTTTGTTCAAAAAAAATTTGCATCAAAACATAGGTTTCTCAAAGGAAATGTAGGTTCTTAAAAATAATGTATATTATTGGATTATATCGAGGGAGAAAGAATAATATTATTATTTTACACTTTAGAGGTATATTATAAATAGGTTCTTTGTCACCACTTTTCATGGTTTGAAACAAGTTTTTATGTGTAGTTGGGGTTTGTTTTTCAGTTGGATTTAATTTTATAATATTTTATGTATATTTTACCACTATAAATATTTTTTGAGATTATTATTTGTTTTAGAGTGTATTTTAAACAATATAAAAGGTAACATGGGTAACTCACTTGGTCTGTACGACTATGTGGAGCTTCTAGGAACAGGGTTTGGGGGGTTTTTCTTAGGGCCCAAAACATAGTTGTAACTTTTTCATCCAATGAATCTTTCAAAACCATATCTACACTCCTATGGAATTATTTTTTATCCACTTTAGATCTCAAATGGGTTGTGATTTTTTCCATCACTCATTTGAGTAGAATCAAATGATGTTATTTTATATGATGATGATATTAGGTTATGATATGATGGAAGTTTGTATTATATTTTTTCGATGTGGTTATTGATATAGTGGTTTGTTAAAATTAGGAATGTTTTATGAAATGTTTAAATTTAATAGAGATTTTTATAAAAAAAAATTGGGTTTTGGAGAAGTAGAGGTTGTAGGTTAATATTAAACTAACCATACTTTTTAAAATAATTAAAAACACAATGGTTTTATAATATTAAAATTTGGTAAATGATAGGAAATTATACTACATGTAAATTTTAAAATGAAGTGATATTATTTGTAATAAATTTCATATATTCAATGGTTTTATTAGGTGAATATTATTTTTTTATTTCATAATGAAAACATGGTATTTTAAAGGGTTCAGGTTTTTGTTTGTATGAATTTTTATTATTTTTAAGAGTTATAATTTAAATTTTGTCCTCTAGTGGATTAATGGGATATTTTGGGTTTATTTTTGAGATATGACTTGATTATGTTCATGTCTCCGGATATTTGGAGCTTTCTTCTATGAAATGGGATAAAAAATAAGTACATGGATTATATTTATGTATTTTTGAATAGGTGAAACCTCTAATCGTTCAGAAAATATCCCTTTTCATTTTGGACTCTACATAGACTCTAAATACAATGGTGGAATAAAAAAATCCTTTAATTTAGGACCTTTTTTATAACTTAATGATTTGATATCCACCCTTCCTCGTTCATTATCATGGTTCATATGGAATGTTATCGTGATTATAAAGGATTGGGGGAATCCCTCAATTCTTTTAGTTGTGTGGTAGTTTAAATTGATAGTTATTTTTCATGAAATTTTTTATATAGCGGGTATATATTGATGATGTAATGTCGAGTAAGGATTATTACTTCATGATTTTGTGATATGGGTTATCAAATTAGGTATATGTTGTATTTTTTGTTTGGGTTGTCTAATTTTGTTTTTATTATCATTGGTGTTCTAGGGTTTATTTATGTTAGATGTTGTCCTTCAATGGATTTTTTCATTTTGGTGTCTCTTTGAGATTATTGAATTCAGATTTCATTGAGTTGTAAGGTGATGTTTGGTGTATGTTTCTTTAGATTTATATTGAGTATGTTGTGAGATATTTTTTTTATAGTTTTTTTAGGTTTTTGTGGAATTAATTTTCTTGTGAATTTTTTTTTCTTGTGTTTTATCTACATTGAGGTCAGTTTACAATTTTGTTTGAATATGAAAGACAATTGGGTATGTTATTTGATGTGTTACAGCATTATGTCCCTGGGGCAGTGGAGAACTTGGTAGTATTGATTTTATAGTAATCAGTTTATTGTGGGATAATGTTATGAGTTGAATGTCACATTTTACCTATTATCTTTAGTGAACCAGGTCTATAATACATGTTACCTTTTTTGGGTTATTTTTTGTTCCACTCTCATTTCATTATATTTTGGTGTTGTCAGTAATTTGAGGTCATGTTTTATTTTAGTTATTGGATTAGGTTCTACTTTGGTGTTAGTTTCCTTCTATATTCATTTTCATTTTATTTTCCATCTATTTTTTGAAAATTAATATTTTTTTGGAGACCTATGATAGGTCTCTACCCCTTAGAGTATTTAGGTATTGGTTATAGTCTAGACTGTTCTTGAAGATGTTTGGAGTTTCATAAGGAATTGGATTCCACAGTTTTGAGGGTTATATTCATTCAATTTTGGTGGTAAAAAAACATTGAGTAGTTTTTTGGTTAGGATTATTACATCCCCACCAAACCCATTATCTTGGGGTGGATAAGAGGTTCCATAAACCTTAAGTGACATCCCCAAGACACCAAATTCATGAAATAAACTCTATATGATTACCTAATCATTGGGGGAAAATTTTCCCTTTTAAATTAAAAATGAAACCAAAAATAACAAAATATAAAAGGTATTCAATATATATATAATATATTATGAGAACATGGTGTTAACATAGCACTAAAAATAAAACCAGCATCAGAGTACTAATGAAAATAAGATACAAACACCAATGCATACTAAAATAATACATGTCTCAATGACACTAAACTGGAATCATCCCATGTATCATATGATATATCTTAATAATCCAACTCCCAATTGCTTACTTATTGTATAAAGATACATTTCTGGAGATGTATGGAACATTTACCTTTCTAGTTTACTAATATAAAACATCTGAAAATTCACCAAAGCTAATAATAAGGGGGTGATTTTATCACTCAAAAGGTAATACCTAGAGACCTCCAAACACGTTCCATTAGGATTAGAACCAGTCACCATGTAGTAAATTAGTGACACCCATTGATGGTGGAACTTTATGACCATGCTCTATCCTACATTGATAATGTTACTTCAAGACTATGATCTATCCCAATGACCACAATCCAAACATCTATTTCAAGTTCCCATATCAAATAATTTTTTTTAAATCGTTTCTTACCTTATAATATTTCATTTAATATCTTTCTAACATTAAAACAAAACCATAATTTCGAAACATTAATTTAAAACTGTAAAACAAGTGGTTTTTTTGGAATTCATACAAATTACAATATTAATCCAATGTTTCCTTTGAAAATCCAAGAAAAATATTGAATAAACACAATCCTTTAATTTAAATAATATGTAAGGTTGGAGAGAAGACACCTACCTCTCAATATGGGAAATCAACAAATAACATTACAAATAAATTTCATTTTCTAGGCTCTAACCTTACTTCCTTCAATAAATCAAATAAATATATCATCAAAACACGTCGTGGAAAGTAGATCTATCCATAACAAATTATATATAATGTTATAGGTGATAGCATGAGGAGATATAGGGAGAATGAGAGAATATAGATACTTTCTATTGATTCGAGAGATCCTATTCACTTTGATTTTCCAAAACTAGATTCTATATCAAAAGTAAACACCAGAAACACTTATGAAATGTGATTATTTTTAGGGCCAAAATATGATTTAATATCTAATTTTCACAATAATAAATACATGTTTCCTGGTTAAGCCGCACATTTTGGGTAACCATGTGCATGATAATGTCTCTAAAGACCCCCTATCATAGTTGACTCACTTGGTTTGAAAAACCATATGATAAACATTAATTTTATATAATTATACAATTGCATGGTTTCATATACAATCCATGTGTTTTGGCTAAGGACTACCCCAATTGTGTACCATCCATGGGACTCCTTGAATCTCTTACATGATTTTTGAGAGAAGTTTCATGGTTTCCTCTAGCCTTTCTCAAACTATTTACCCATAAAACAATTCCAAAACACTCCAAAACCATCCAAGAAAATCTTGAAACTCAACCTAAGTGTTATATAAATTAAAAATAATGAATAAAATGATAAATTACCTAAAACATGGGTTGTTATATTCTCCACACCACTAGGCTTTATAGACCTAGAAGGATATATATTTCTACTGATTTAAAAAAAATTGACATCCCTTTAATATAATGTTTCCCTATTCCCAAAATTTATTCCCAAATCTGACCATGATTACATTAATATCAAAACAAAAGGATACTAATTCCTTATAATAATTTTTCATAGAAATACAACATCTATCTCATCACATGTAATAAAGTATCATTTGGTTTAGGATAAATATGCACCCATAGAATCACATGGTCTGGATCATGCTGGTACTTCTTCAATTGCTATACATAAAATGAATTCTTTGAAAAGATAAATCATGAGGGTAAATCCTACTTATAATCAAAATCACCAATTCATTCCATTATCTCAAAATGATCAATGTTCCTTGGATAAATTTTACCTTTCTTACCCAAACGCCAATTCCCTAGACTTATTGAGACTTTCAAGAACACATGATCAACCACATCAAAGAGTAATGCATAATGATGATGATCCATATATAATTTTCTATGACTATATTTTCTCCAAAATATTATATATCATTTTAGTTTTCTCAGTCGTCTGTAGAATAAGTCTTGTTCCGAAAATAAAAAATCTACAATCTCATCCCATTAAATTAGAGACCAATAAGGAAGACTAAAAATGATTCAAAATGAGTTATTTGTATCAAGTGTTGATAAATTTAATTTAATTAGAACTAAAATAATGTTATATGATCCTCCCATGAGACTATGAAATCTATAACACAATCCTACTGTAGTTAATCTAATATTTCAACCATCTATCAGATTAAGCATTCACTTTAGTATCATAATCCATTCAAATATTTATCTAGGTACTAAAATGTTGTTTCAACGATCTCCATATACAAGAAGTAAAATAAATATTTTAGTTGGAAATGGTTAAAACTGTTATTAAATTAAATTTTATAACCTTGTAAATATATATTTTATCTATGTATTCCACTACATGGGATTTACAAATAAGAATAAAATTGGCCAAATTTAGTAGCTGATCCAAAATCTCCCAAATGAAATCAGGATTATATATTTTTCCTAGTAAAATAGTATAAGAATATATCACTATGTTATCCCAGTTATAGATGGGTGTAGCCCGAATGGCCTGAAGGCCTTCTTTTATTTTATTGTGTTATGGATAATCCCCCTTTTAAGGGTTGATGGGGAACTCGTACATGACCCGTAGGACCAAGGTACAAAGCCTATCATGACTTCCAATACATGAACCAATTGCCCAGAGGCATAACATGCCCAATACGTGACCTGTTGGCCCAAACCACACGAACTACCCCTCCCTAGCTTCTATATCATTTATTTCCTAGCTCCCAACCTTACATTGTTGATCGGCTGGCATTGCCCTGTACAAAGCTGCACGGTGCCTGGTCGTAATGGTGGTTTCCATACCCTCTCATTTTTCCAATCTGGTAAGTTCTTCTTTTGGTGAATACTATTCATGTTTCTCTTCTCCTCTTTTAGGGTCTGATCTGTGTGAATTGGGCTACTCCACGGTCTCAATAGCACTAAGTCTTTGTGGCCCAAAAGCTGTATATGGCTTGAAGGCCCTTGAGACCTCTAGGCCCAAACCGATGGCCCGAAGGACCAAATCGGGTGAATAGTTCTAGCTGCTATAGTTCCGAACAGTACCTACTACAGTTCCTGCTACATCACTCCAACAGAACTCAGAAATGTTCGTCAACATGGTTTTGAACCTGGCTCTCTTGGATGCCATGAAAGAGCCCTTACCACTCAGGTACGTGCTCGTTGTCTTATAGATGGCTATAGATAAAGACATAAACATGCCAACTAGTTATTGGTGCTCAACCATGACCTACTGATATGTAATACATATCAAAATACTCTTTTACCATTTATTTTCATGTCCTAACACCATAAAATTAGTTGCAATTTCTTCTACATCTTCTAAATTTTATGATCAAGAACCCATTTTGTGTGGTGATAAGAATAAATGTGTTTCTCATAACAATACTATATAGTGTAAATATGATCACAAAAAAATAATTCATGAGCTTCCATCCTATTTTTATCAATCAAAGGCCTCCCTGACCTTGTGTTTTAATGTTATTGAAAATAAATCATGATCTGATCTTTGAGCATCTTGGAATTGTTCAACGATGTTTTTAATTAGAGTTACATGATAGGAAATTTAAATTTTATTATACTTTGTGTAATCAAAATTCATATCTACTATAATTGAAATACATTTCCATTGATAATAAGATTATTTGGCTAATATATTGTTTTAATTTATTCTCAAATAATCCTCTATGAATTTTAGTTATTTAAGATAATGAACCAAGTCAATGTAGAACAACTGGATATATTACAACCATCACCTTTATTAAATTATTAAATTGAATTGAACTTTTTATTGAACCATTATGATCTATGAGAAAAATGAAATTCTCAAAAAATAAATAATGAAACCATGTTTTCAAAGCATGGGCTTCCAATGAAAATTCTAAATCATTGATCAGAAACATATTTTCACAAATTCATATCTATCATGATCCACATTCTATCACAAGACCTCCTAGTATATAGAGACAATATAGTCTAGATATAGATGTGTCACAATAAACCACATATCCTTTATTAGGTTATAGAAAAAAATAATTGTTGTAAAAGTGATCAAATATTTAATCTTTAAAAAGGATTGAGTGTAATCTTCACTACAATGGAATTGAGTGTCCTTTCTCATAAGAGACAACATAAAAGATACAAATCATGAGAAGTATCCTATAATGTGATGAGATTAACTTTATAATCCCAAAATTTTATGAATCTAATGTTCATTTTTGAGTGCTTTCCAATATACAAAAACATCAACCATTATAGGGTAAACTGATACATGTTTCAATGAAATGAAATGCCCTAGAAAACATAATTATAATCTCTAGATATAAAATTTAGAAATTTTTTTATATAAAAATTTCTCTCTTAAAACTACCAATGTAGTCAATAAATGATCTTAATGTTATTTATAATCTCAACAATTCATCTATAAGGACTGGTTTTATTAATAGAGGATGTTTTTTGACAAGATATTTGATTTTTTTTCTTTCAGATGCTTGTAAGGGGTAGAATATCATTTTAACATAGCATATGATCTCAGGTACTTTTTATGGCCACTTTTTGGTCCCAAAATAGTTTTCTTACATGATGATAAGGGTTTTTTGTAATTATATGATTATTTAATTTGGGAGGAAAAATTAATATTTAATAATAAATTAATTAAATAATAATTTATTCGCACAAATTTAGTCAACAATATATTTTGATCAAAGTGTCGGGTTGATATTTCTTCTTCTCCATTTAGTATAGAAAGATAATTTTTTCATGGGAGGGCATAAAATCTGGTCTGGCACTAGAATCAATCATGGGTCAATTTATCATTTTTCTGTTCATTTTTCATTTTCTTTATTTTACTTCATTTTCATTTATTTATTTCTTTCTTCCATGTACTCTCATGTATTCCCTTTCATTGGTTACCTCACAACAAATGATATAACAGAGAGAGGTGGAGATAAAAAAAGACTGGCAGAGGAATAGAGTTTCTACCACAAAGATCAGAAGGAGTAGGATCATCAGGAGGTAGATGTGTATCATGGAAATGGGGGAAGCTTCAATTAATTCCACACAAAATTAGTCCATTTTTATGTTTTAAAATAAATAGCTATATATTTTCTGTCATACTAAATTAATGTCTTTTTTATGGGTTTTTAGTACCCCTTGTGGGACAATCTATAGATTTGGAGGAGAAAAGGGGGTTTAGGCTATCTGAGGGGTTTCACATTGTGGAATCTTGACCACATGTTGTGTAGTTCAGAAACACATGTTATGTGTTCTTAATATTCATATAATATGATCTATTGAGAGGTTGAATCCATGTATGGGTTATACATAATGTGTACTAGGACTCGAACCAGTAGCCGAGTACCCGTCTAGAAAACCCATCTAGGGAAACATGGCCATGTATAGTATATAGTCAAACCTAATTTGGGATGCATGAAGTATAGAGGTGCATGATATGGATAAGAACATGGCTCTAACATGTAAGGTGCATGGGAAGGTACCCTGTGTAGGGTACATGACTTGTACTAAATTAGCACAACGTGTACTTGGGTTTTTACATCCCAAGTCCAACTAGAGTACACATCCAGATTTTGATTTGGGGGTACACACCATGTAATGGGTATAACCTCCTAGTACTCACCCCATTTCTAACTTTTTTAGGTTCTCCTTATATTCACACCGATGATCTATAATTGGTTACATTATTAGTCTATTCTAAAAATCATTCTACATATATCATGATGGTGAAACCCTTAAGGTGATTAGAGGGATACTTATAGGAATTTCATACATTTCCAAAATGGATAGGTTCTTCCTATGGTAATTAAATCCAATGTATTCTGAGAGTGGGACCTTTAATCTGAGATGGGCCATGATCTACATCTCTCAAAAGATTATTACATTGCTATTCCCTTTAGGTTATCTTCTTTTTGAGATATGACCATCTATCCTAGGAGGTCATTAGACTAGTTTGTTCAATGAATCTCTTGTAGGATGACTCTATGTGTGCTTCATCTTAGAGGATCCTATTTAGGATGCCTTTATATTTTTATAGTTATTAAGGTACCCCTATGGAATTCCATCACATTAAAGTTTAATGATGGGTCCGTTATAGGATCCATTTACCAATATACAATTCATAGGAAACATTGTACGATTCCTCTACTTCATGCACTACTTTTCAGGGTCCCATGTATGAAACATCTTCTTATTTACCATTATGAGGAACCCATGTACAATGTATATTTTTTGACCATTAAGTATCCCATATTGGATTCCTCCTTTTACCATAAAAATTGATGAACTCGAGTAGGGTGTATTTGCTTATTTTTATACAACAAAGTTCCAAAGTACGATGCTTCTCTAGTCCTTTGACTTGAGGGACCCATTGGGTTCCACAGTGTTTATTAGGCACTATGTTCTTCCATTTGGGGATTGGATATAGATGGAATCATGTATCACATTAGAACCTATACCAAACCTGTGATCCCAATGGCTTATCGAATTAGTGGTGGGTTTAGGAATTATTCCACTTTCACTCATTATTTTGTTTTTCATCTATTTTATATTGATGTAATGATAATTACTAGAGTTATTTCTTTGTTTATGGATAATGATACTAACATGATATTTCATATATATTTTGGTTTCTCATATGTACATCATGTGATCCATCTTATTCGTATCGTGGGATGATCATATATATTTCTTGGGACATGGATTTTGAGCCCATTTTATTATATCATTGTGATTTGTAGATGTTCTTCCTGGGAATTATCTTTTTTTTATTATGATTGCAAAACATATTTCTTAGGAATCATCTTTTGATCCCCTTTTATATTAAATTTGGGACTCACATACCAACTTCCTGGGATCTAAATTCTGAGTTGATTATATTTTGATGTTCTTTAAATATATGATGTTGTTTTTTAAGAAGATTCATCTCTCCTTGATTTATTATATAATGAGGATGTTCCACTAAAATATAATTGTGATATATGGAGGATGATTACCTTGTACCTGATTTGGTCATGTATTCATTATGATAATGATATACATGCACGATGTCCCAACTAATTAGACTCGGGGGTGATTATGCTCTCCCAAGGGATGTGGATGATTATAATATCCCTAATCAGTTACATGATAACAGTGCTGGACATGGAGCTCCACATAATATATATATACTCATTGATTATTTTTCTCTCTCAAGTGATGGGGATGATTCCACTCAATTAGATCAGAGACATCAAGGGGTGGGCATGACGTCTCACCGGTGAGTTATCCTTTTAATCTCATAAGGGTCAGAACCTTATAGATTATGTAAGTCAGTATGTCATAAATGAATATGGAATGGGACAAATAGATTAGACATTAGACTATATTTACATGAATTTAGAGGCATGACGTCCAACTTAGTGACCATTTATAGG
Source organism: Viscum album (assembly GCA_963277665.1). Taxonomy (NCBI): domain Eukaryota; kingdom Viridiplantae; phylum Streptophyta; class Magnoliopsida; order Santalales; family Viscaceae; genus Viscum; species Viscum album. The sequence goes on from OY728137.1 coordinate 1,670,008,969, forward strand.
GTTTTCCGTTAAAATAATTAATGCTTCTTTTTATATAATAGAGGTGAGTGCAGGTGTGCTTAGGGCTTTGAAATATATCCCTATAACGTGAAATAGCTTACATAGACTGATTTTTGGTGGTTTATGACACATATATTTTTTATTGGGATCACAGACCCATAGAAAAACTTAATTAAACATGGTTTGAGTGGCACGACATCCAACTCAATTCTCTTTCCATGGGATGTTACACCCCATGTTTTTATGAACATTTTTCAAATAAATTAAATTAATTTTATGTATTTGGAAGAATAATTAAACAAGATAAACATTCATTACACACTACACTAATTCAATCTTTTTTTCTACATGCAACATCAACTTATCTTGTGTTTTACGCAACACTGAGCTTCTACGAAACCTCGTGTTATTATTATAAATAATTAAACAAGACTCCTATAAAATATACGTTAAAATTAATAATATTAATACAAATAAATTAATTTAAAATATAATTTATAATGGTTTCATATAAAAATACTTTGGGACAATGAAATATATAATTTTTGGTAAAATATATATGTTTTGAAAAAATATTATTTTCTCAACAGGAATTATTTTTATGTCCTTCTATAAACAATAAAAAAATTAGGTTTAGATAATTTTATGAATTTAATTATATAAAATAAATTTAATTTTTCAATTAATAATATCAAAATTATCTTAGGTTTATTTTTTTGGATATTTCAATTATATTATAATTTTGGATGAATAGTGAAAAATACTAAATTTTAATTAGAAACTGTGTTTCATCCAGTTTATTTTTATAGTTAAATTAAAATTTTAAATTTATTAATGTATAATCTGTTTAATTGTAAATATTTAAATACAACTTCTTTAATTGGATTTAATTTTACATTGAAATTGGATAAAAAACATTTTTAACAGTTGAACATTTCTACTTAAAAACTCATTGTATCACAACATCTAGGGAATTAATTTTAAAATAAATTTATCCATTTATGTGAAATTAATATGAAAAAATGGATATACATATTTTTAATGTATATGAATTTTTTTTTTAAATTATATCAACTTAATTTATTGTCTGAAATGATTAGTCTAAATAGATAAAATTAATTATAGTGATTAATGTAAGAACATGCTTAGTTAATGATTAAAAATTGAATATAAGGTGTCTAAATGACCCAAAAATTCTGCAAAATCCATTTTATGGATATATTTATACCTTATAAATAATATTATATATTGTTTTGATTTATTTGGATTGAATTCAATGAAATTGACATATATAATAAGTTATGAAATGAAATGAAAAAAAAGGGGACCTTCATTTCCTTTAAAACTTATAAAGATTTGGAGTAAGGAATAAGCTACAAAGGTTTGGTTTTAAATGTTACTTTAGAATATAAATGTATTATTTTTATCATAATAATTTATATTTAATATTCTGAGGTGATATAATTGATGTAAATTTTTATTAAACACTAACACATTGATTATTTAGTTAATAATTAAATAATATTAACCATATTTTATTAAATAATTAAACATTACTAAAATTACTATATTATACCATGATATTTTTAAGTGTTAACAAATATAAAATATGTTTTATTCATGGTCTAATTGATCTTTTATATTGAACATATTGAACTATAAATAGTAAAAACATAGTTAGTGTAGTTATAGTTAAAGATGTGTTTCTGTATGTTAAATACTTTTCTGTTAAAATTAATTTCAAACACATATAGTATTTTTATTTTAAAAAATATATATAATATTTCAGAATCATTGGTTATAAATTTTATAATATTTATCACTTTAATTTATTCTTATTTGTTGAATTATACAGTTTAGAAAACTAGCTACCCAAATGAAAAACCAAATGAAAAAATATGGAAACTTAATGACTAAGGAACAAATGATAAAAATTATTTTATTTTTATATGGTTTTAGTTTGGAAAAAAATAAAAATCTACATTAATTAATTATTTTTTATTTTATAATCACATTAGGTAAGTGAAACCTCCCAATAGTGTTTACCTTTTTATATTTAACAGAATGCCACTCCACCTCTACTATAGAAAGGCACTCAAACTCCCTACATATTCACACATATCTGAACCACTATGTCATCAAAAATATGAAATGAAATTATCTCATGTCACCCCTCATATTATCTTAGAAGCCTAGATTTGGGTATAAATAAATCCGAGGAATTCAATTGTTGAAAACCAAAAGGAGTTACCCAAAAAACAGATAACATTCTTCAAAAATAACTTTTGTTTTATTTTTTTCTGAAACCACATCAATAATTCAGATTATATTATTTAATAATAACCTAAATATCTTATATAAACATATATTTTTTATGTTAATTTTTTCACCTAAAACAACACACACTTCCATCCAATTGGATACACAATAATTGTCTGTGCAAACGGTGGACTACCAACTCACGAAATGATGTCATTTTTTCTTCTATTACCAAATTTCAAGGTTGAAACACTGATGGAATTAATTATTTTATTAGTTATAATTGATATTTATGATTTATGTTTTCTTATTTAATTAATATATGTCACATACCTTCATGATTTTCATTTTTTGGTAATATGATAACATCATTTGTGGACACGTGGACTACCACCTCCTCAAAATAATGTGATTCATTCAAAATGTAAATGGAAACAATTAAGGATGTGTTTAGTGAAATTATATGATATAAATGAAATAATAATTATACTACAATTATATTATTCATATACATATATTTCATTTTCTTCCTTTCATTCAATACGATAAGAATACAGAAACAATATCTATGCATACATATGAGTTACCATCTTCATGAATAGTGTATTCCCTATCATGTTTATATATTTTCTCGATTATTATAAATACTTATATACATAATATTCATAATATTAATATCATTTTTTAAATTCTATATATAATTAAATCAGGATCTAATTAAGATTAAAAATCATGGAAAGTTAAAACAAATATGAAAAAAGTGGATAATACCCGAAACGTAATATTAACATGAAATTGTTAATAAAAAGGTATTTTAATTTCATAATCAAATCGTAATTTTTTTTACATATAATAATTTGGTTGTTTTTTAAATTTAAAATAAACATATATTTATTATACATGAGGTTTTAACATGTAAAAATAATGTCAAGTAATAAGGTAATGGTGTTCCCATATCAATTTCATTTCTATTAGATATACACTATTTTCACAACTTTTTATTTTTGGGTGGTTTATATAATACCATTTAATTTATAATATTAATATTGCCTTTAAATATATGTTTATTTATATATCGATTTTTATGACCTCTCTTTCAATATGGTTTTTTGTTAAATGTTACCAAATCATTAAAGTAAATTTGTCTCAATTTTCCTCCTTTGATAAACATGTATGTTATGAACTTATATTAATTTAAAAGGTTTATATATTTAGCTATGAAATTTTTTTTCAAGAATATAATTATTTTTTGTATATTAAAATATTATCTTAATTTAATTCTCTCATGATGACTATGATTCAATGTTATCAATGTGGACAGATTTTATTACAACAATCTCATCGTAACCGTGGTTCTATACGATTATGCTTCCATTGAGGAAATATTATGACCTATATATCAATAAATCTAAATAATTTTATTATAACATGATTTATGATTATATATTCATGTATTGGTATCAATTTTCCACTCTTTGGTACTTAAGATAATTATTAAATTGTTTTTAAGAAAATCTGACCTTATCTTTCTCTTCAATCTGGAATCTATATTCTTTCAAAACCATGTTTTTTAAAAATTTATTTAAAAATGTTATATTATTCTCATATGATCATTAAAATATATTTTAACCCATGTTTTCAATTTTAGATGAAATATTTTTTTATGTATTCTTCTAGTTGTTTTCTGATTGAATAACTTTTATAAACTTTTTACGGTTAAAAAGGAATATTTAGAATTTATGAATTGATCATCCAGTAGGACAGTAATTTATTTGATGTTACATTTAATGTTTGAAAGGTTAATTTTTATTACAAAAAAATTATTTTTACTAGTATTATGGAAATTCATTTTTTAGTATGGAATTCAGGGGAAAAATTTTTTAAACATATTATTACATTTAAAAGGTTATTTGAATTTTTTTCATGTTTCCATTATAAGGTTTTAATGAAAAAGGATTTTATAATTCTTTCTACTTTTCATTTATAAGTTTTCAAGGAAAAATGTTTTCAAAAAAATTTCAACATCTTTTTTATGTTTTCAAATAAAAAGGTTTTCAAAATGTTTTTATGATTCAATTATATTTTTTAAAGGTTTTTTAAAGGAAAAAGGTTTTCAAAAAATTCTAAAGCCTCTTTTGTAAATTTTCAAAGTTATATTCAAATAAATTATATTCAAAAGGTTTTTAAATTTTATAATAATTTTTCAATGAAAATAGGATATTCTTTCTGATAAATGTTTTCAAAATATCTTTTAAAATTATTTTCCATCAAAGATAAAATCTTTTGATGTTACTCAGGCCTTACTAAGGATATGATCCAATAGTTACATTAATATTATTTCTCTTAATTGTTTATTTTTTTGATAGAATGATGTTTATGAAACCTGTTTCTAATTCATAGGTTTTATTTTTATGAAACCCATTTCTCTTTCAGTAGTTATATGTTTATGAAACTTGTTTCTCATTTATGGGTTATATATTCGTGAACCACATTTCTCGTTACCGGGTAATATGCTTATGAAACCTACTTATTTACATGGTTTATTATATTATGAAATTATTATGAAACTAGACTATTTTCTGCAGGTTATTTTTGTTTGAAATATTTATAATACCCATTTCATTTCATGGGTTAGGATATGATGTAAATGAACACAATCCTTTTTTATGTGTCATAATATATTGAATTATTCACGATCATATGGCACAAATATGTATTATTTCATTATGATATGGGTGAGACCTATTGATCCATCCAATGAATTTCTTAATGATTTATATTTCATGAGAGATTCTGAGGCAAAATTTGAAAGGCTTGATCCCCTTTGTAGAGAATGGGAAACCAAATCTACTATGGGAAGAATGGGAGACACAATCCATAAAAAGGAAAAAATTGTGACAGGGGATGGTGGTGTGTCCATCCCTGTAGGTGATCCACCATGAAGTTCCAAAATGAGTTTTGGAAATGATCCTTTAATTATTGAGAATGATATATATTTTCATGTGTCTTCTACAAATTATATGTCTTACACTTTTGTTATGTTTTCATGGATTATTCTGTTGATTTCCTTATGATTTATTTATAAAGAACTTTCATTATTTATGTCATGAATAATGTATTTTATCTTTGATATATAGGGTATGATATTATAATTTTATAATCATTTTCCCATAACCTTATGCTCATGTCATGCTTACATATCTCTATTTTTACCCTTACTAAGCAACTAACCTCATCCCTTTATTATGTTTCCTTTCCCATCGTTATCATGAAAGTTCTTAAGTAGGAGTACTATATGGGAAAATATTTAAGGGATATGTTTAATATATTTAACCAATGTATAAGATTGTATTTTAAAGTTTCCAAATACACTAAATGGTTATGGCCCTTAGGCATGTACTTCTGTAATACGGTAAATATTCACAAAAAAGATATAATATCCATATTTGTTAAGAAAGGGTCTCTATATTTGATATCAAATGAATGTTTTTGTCAAGATTTAAAAAATAAGATGAGGAAACATTAGTTAGTTTACTAGGAATGTTACCATGGTTATGTTTAGGTTTGTCTCTATGGATAGGTATAAGGATGAGTTAATATACAGGAAGATTACCTAGAATATTGGTAAACGATATAGTGGGTAGTTTAGAAGGAATAGATACATGTTTGGATACTACTTGTGTATTTGTATCATGAAAATATTTACATAGGGGTAAAACATGAAAAGCACAATATTGAGAATGGCTTGATTGATAACAAGTGCACAAAAGATGGTCTTATTACACACCTGGTTTGACACTCCTGGAAGATATGCTTTGGAAATTCAAAAACAAATTATAAACCATAATTAAGGATATAAATAGAATATGACTATGAATAACCTATTATAAACACTAATGTTTCATAGATTAAATAATTACGTGTCATGATTTAGACATCCTATAAGTGATTTTTTAGGATTGTGTGGTTTTCATCTACGATAATTATTTCTCACATTATGCCTTCTTATTTTTAGTAAATAGAGGGAACTAGAAGGAACTATGTTAATGCTGAATGTAATGGATGATTTTAGGATGAGAATAAAAATTTTATGAAGATATGAGTAAATGATGTTTTGAATATTTCTCATTATCTATTAAGGTATATAATTAAAAACATGTAATTCAGTTAGATTCATAACACATATAATTAGAGGAATATGGGATTCTATGAAATTTTATATGGTAAAGAACATAGAGGGATCAACCATTTTCTTCTTAAATTTTAATAATCATGGATCAAATAACTCAAGGAATGTCTCAAATGGAATGGAAGATGTTATTTCTCATGAAGAAAGGGTTTTACGGTGACAAATTGTCAAGGAGTTCAATGTATTATTTGTAGAGATCATCGACATTGCCCAGTCCAAAGCCCTAACTTAATAATATTCTTCTAGGAAAAGTAAATACCATTTCAATTAAAATAATTTAATTAGAAATATTGAAGTATTTATAAAATTGGATTCAATAATTATGAATGTGGTGTTATATAATGATTTTTCCGTTTAGCAATTTTTCTAGGAATTTAGAAGAATATGTTGAATTGTTTTGAAGTGAAAGAAAATTGAATTAATGAAAAGATGATATTAATGAAAAATACATGATTAAGATAATAATAACCCTTAATATTTCCCAAAAAATGATATAATTATGTTTCAATAAATATATGATAGATTTGAATAAGTAAATCGAACGATACTGATTACCATATAATTGATTAAAAATATGGTGACTAAGTTCTTTATTCTATCACATATGGAGTTTACATCATTTTTCTATCTATGGAATATATCAAATAATTTATTTTTTATATAAATAATGAAAAAGATTTCATGCTTTCAAGAATGATTTATGTTAATTTAGGTTATTACAATTTTTTAAGAGAATATCTGATGATTTTATTCATATTTTTGGTAGGTGATAACTAGAATCTACCTTATGATATATAAGGGATCAATGTAAAAGTAATTTTTAGAAATTTAGTTACCTTATTTATAATGTTTTTGGATTTTTATCTTTTGTAAGGGTTTTAAGTTTAAATATTTATAGATGTATAACATATACTTAAGATAATGTATTTATATGAAATTTTTATCTCACAATATTGGGATCTATGAATTTTTAATAAAAATTTCCAACCAATTTGTTTGTGATGCTAACTAAAGATAGATGGAATTTCATATCTTTATACCTCATCATCTGTAAGTACCTCATGAATGGAAAATTCATCTTTATTTCTTGGAGTGAGAGATGAAGTGGAAATCGATCAAGGCACAAAAAAAGCTCTGATTGTGCATTTGAAAAGGAATAAAATCATGTATATTTTCTTATTTTATTGTACAATAAAATAATTCATAAAATATCACAAAAAAGGAATTTTTTTACTAATATATTAATTTATGATGAACTAACTATCTTCTAAATCATCATAGATTAATGTTTTTGAGTCCCTTAATATTTTTTTTTCATTCAATTTTTGGTGATCAATTATAATTATCACTCTCTATAATTATATATGTTTTTCTGATATTCCCAATCTTCACTCCAAACCTATATTCTATTATGCAGAGACCTAATTATGGGTTACATTGGAGAACTATTATGGTTCCAAATTTTCCTTTTTAAATAATCATTTAGAATTTAATTTTATGATGTGGTATTATATGAAAGAAACTTTTCATTATTAATCTTTTCATAACCTAGATGAATTTAGAGGGAAGAACATTTTAAGGGTCTGGAATGTAAATCCTCAAGTTCTTGTGAACATTTATTCGAATAAATTAAATTTACATTATGGAATTTATTTCCTGATGCAACAAGTTAAATATGATTTATAACTACACTAATCTAATCTTGTTCAACATTCAACATCGACTTAGATTTTGTTACACACAACATTGAGTTTCTAAGAAACAATGTTTTATTATTATAATTATTTAAACAAGCCTTTTATGAAATAGAAATTAATATTTGTAATATTAATATTAATAAATTATTTTTAAACATTATTTATAATTTCTTTATATGAATTATACATTTTTATAATGAAATATATAATATTCGGTAGAACATATATGTTTTGAAAAATATTATTTCCTCAAAAGGACTGTTTTTATGCCCTTCTATGAAAAATAATAATAATAATTTTATAAAAATTTCAAAATATAATTATATAAAAAAATTTATAATTATTAATTTCAAATTTTATCATGGTGAATTTTTTGTATTTTTCAAAAATATTTTATTTTTGGATGAATAGGGAAAAATATTGAATTGTAATTGAAAACATCATTTTAATATAATTTATTCCTTTATTTAAATTGTATTTTAAATCAATTTTAAATTATGTATAAATTAATACATTTTATGTTATTGTATTCAATTTCACATTTAAATTGGATATAAAAATATTTCAAAAATTTGAAAGTTTCTCCAAAAAAACTAATTGTCTCAAAACATCTACAGGTTATTTTTTAAATAATTATATCCACTTCTAGGAATTGAATTTGAAAAACTGGATATAAATATTAGGAATTTGTATGAAAATTTTTGTCTAATAATATCAACTTAATTTTTTACCAAAATGATAAGTAAAGACAGTCAAAGTTAATTATATTGATTAAGGTAAGAAAAACCATCACAATTAAACTTATAATATAATGTGTATAGATGACTTAACAATTTTCCAACACCCATTTTATAGAAGCAGTTATACCCTAACCACATTATCCATTATTATTTTTAGTTATAGGAATACCATTCCATGAAATTGATCTATATAATAAATTAAGTAAGGAAAGGGATAAAAAAAGAAACCAGCCATGCTTTTAACACTTATAAAGAATTAGAGTTGGTAAAAAACTACATTGGTATGATTTATAATATTTTTTTAGAAGTTAAATTATTTATTATCATTATAATATTTTATATTTAATTTTTAAAGATGTTATAATTACATTTAATTATTATGAAATTCCAACCGAATGATTATTTAGTTAATAATGAAATAAAAAAATTTATTAATATGCCAATTTATCATTTATAATTAACAAATTTTCTCAAAAATATTTAAAAATTTGTTAGCACGATTTGGGTTAAATTAGTGTTTTTACGCATTACATGCATTTTTGTTAAAATTAATATGCTACATATATCAGATTATTATTTTATAAATTAGATTTACTTTTTTTTAATAATTGGGTATAAAATTTATAATATGACTCAATTTAATTTATTCTGAATGTATGAATTATAGTGGTTATAAAAGTAGATACATAAATGAATAACCAAAAAGGAAAATATAACCAAAATTAAAGAATAAGGAAAAATTGACCGAGATTATTTTATTTTTGGGTGGTGTGAATATGGATCATCTACAATTCCCATTTAATATATTATTTGTCATCTTTTAATGATAATATGTAACGGATAAATCCCAATAGTATTCACTTTTTTATATTTAGAAGAATCCCACTCCTCCTCCAATATAAAAAGGCACTAACCCTCTCCACTTATTCACACCTCTAATGCCCCTTGGAATATCCAAACCATGTTCAAATAATGTCCATAAACCTATCCTATCACAATTGAATCCTAAATCTGTTCATAAATAAATCCATGTAAGTCCTTTGGTGAAAAAAAATGAGTTACCCAAAAAAGAAGAAACATTAACCAACGATCAATTTGGTTTCATTTATTTCTCAAACCAATTCAGTTATTCTTATTATATGATTATATAATAATATTAGTAAATAAATATAATTATAATTTTTATGTATAATGTTCTCCCTACACCTAGACACATATATTGAAAAATGGATACACAATCATCATTCGTTTGTACAGTGGACTACCACCTCACAAACTAATGTTGTATTTTCTTCCATTATCACCTTGAATGGTTTGGAATAATGATAAAAATAATATTCCTATATTTTATTCATGGTATATTTGATTAATTTATGATTATTTAGTTATTATATAACACATAACTTTATGATTTGCATTTTTTGGAAATATGATAACATTGTGTGTTGAAGTATGGACAATCGTCTCCCCAATGTGATGTGATTATTTACACTTTTTAGGAAATGTATTAATGATTTTTTTAGTGAAATTATATGATATATATGACATAAAAATTATACTGGAATTAATATAAGTATATATATATACATGTTTTCCATTTTCCTTGTTTCATTCAATATGAAAAGAAAACATAAACAACATTCATGCATACCTATGGTCTACCATCTCCGAGAACAATCTATTCCATTTAATATTTATATAATTAATATATTATTCTAAATATTTATATTCTAAATATTTTTGATATTTATATCCTATCTTGAAATGTTAAATCATGATCGATTTAAGATGATTAAAACATATATGAAAAACAGAGAAAATATTACCTTAAACACAACATTAACATGGAATTGATAATAAAAATGTAATAAAAGTCATAATAAAATCATAAATGGTATTAGAAATAGGATTATAGTTCTATGGTAGATTTATAATAAACATATTTTTATTTTTCAAGATATTTCAATGCGTTTGAAGAAATGTAAGACTTAAGATTAGGGTTTTCTCATCCCACTTTTATATCTATGAGATATACTCTATATTAACCACTCATTCTTATTGTATGGTGGATTTACTACCCTTTAATGTTTTATATGAATATTATAATTATATTTATTGGTATTTATTTACGCATTTTATGATCTCTATTTCATTTTTTTGGTTCATAAGTTACCAAATCGGTAAATTAATTTTCTCTCAATTTACCTTCTTTGAAATACATGTTATGTTATGCACCTATATTCTATAAAATTATTTATCCTTAATATCCTTATTTTCATGATATTGCATGATTATTTTAATTTAATTCTCTCATGGATATTATGATTCAATTTTTTTGAAGTGGTACGATTTAATTGTCACAATCTCATCATTATCATGAATATTTAAAATTATACTTCCACTAATTGAATATTATGATCCATCCCTCAAGAACTGCCATGAATTTTATTTTCCAGTGGTTATTCATGATATATACATATATTGGTTCAATTTTTCAACAATATAGTACTTAATATGATAAATAATTTTTTTAAGAAAATCCAACATTATCATTCTCTTCAGTAGGAAATCTATGTTCTTTTAAAACCATGTATTTAAAAAATGAGTTCTAAAATGTTCTAATATTATCCTATGACTTTAATATAAATTTATACCGATGCGTTTCCATTTAATTTTTTTAAAATATTATTCTTGATTTTTTCTGATCAAGGCACAACTAAGAACTTTTTATGTGGAAAATGTAATTTTCATCATTTATAGATTTATTAACCATCATGACCACCATTTCTTTGATGTTTTATATGAAATTTTATAAGAATAAATTTTTTAGGAAGTTTCTTTTAAAAATATTTTTGAAATTCGTTTTCATAATGTATTTATCATAGAAAAATATTTTCAAAAATGTTTTTTTTTGAAAATTTATTTTAAATTGTTTTCAAACATCCTTTATATATTTTCAATAATAAAAATTATAAAAATATTTTCAGTGTTCCTTTATATGTTTTAATGGAATAATGTTTTATGAATTTTTCTAATCATATTTTATAAGTTTTCAAATTAAAATGGTTTTATAATTCATCAAAGCTTCCATTATATATTTTCAAGGATATTTTCATTAAAAATGATTTCAAAATGATTTCAATATTTCATTATATGTTTTAATGATTATTTTCAAAGAAAATGGGATTTAATAGGTTTTATATTTTAAAAATAATTTTACAATGAAAAGGGATATTTTCCTCAAGAAATGTTTTTAAAAGATTGTTTAAAATTATTTTATATCTAAGTTGACATAAGCTGTTGTTAATCATGCATTTTAGGGGATATGATCCAAGGGTTCCATTCATATTATTTCTCTAAATGGTTTATATGTTGATGTAATTATTCTTACAAAACCCGTTTATATTTTATGGGTTATATTTTAATGAAACTCATTTATCTTTTCTGGGTTATGTGTTTTTGATACTCGTTTCTCTTCCATAGGTTATATGTTTATTAAACCTGATTCACTTTCATCGGTTATATATTTATGAAACTCGTTTCCCCTTGATAGGTTATATGTTTATGGAACCTTCTTATTTTTATGGGTTATTATATATGAAATTATTTTTACACTTATCTATTATTGATAGGTCATGTTAGGATGAAATATTTATGATACCCATTACATTACATGGTTATGATAAAATGTTTTTGAAACTCATCTATTTTTATGGGTTGTGATATAATTCATGTTTTACGATCCTGTGGAATATGTATTTATGATTTCATTATTATATTTGTGTGACCAATATCTCCCTTCAATGTTTTGGGTAAATATTATATCTCATGAGATAATCATGGGAAACAAGTTGATGAGCTTGATCCCTAATGGAAAATGGGGAAACCTGGACAATTATTGGAAGAAGGGGAAATCTAATCCACTATAATGAAATTATGGTGATTGGGGATTGTGGTGTGGCACACACATTAGGTGTATCCCCCATGAAGTTCCCTAATATGTTTTGGAAATGAACCTTTACTTATGGGGAATTGTTTTATATGCTTATGTGTCTGCCAGAAATTCAATTTCTTACTCCTATGGTATTCATTAATGGATTATGTTCTTGATTACCTTATGATTTATGTCTTGTGAAGTTCAAATATATATTCCATGACTCATGTATATGATCTTTGATATGCCTGGTATGATTTTTTAATGTCATGATCATGTTCTCATGCCATTCATATCATGAAATTCTTACATATATCAATTTTTTACCCATATTGAACATATGACTTCATCCGCTTCTTATGTTTTTTCCCATAGGTTATGAAGAAATGTCTTAAGTAGAAAATCAAAAGGCAAAGATCTTTAAGGGAGATGTTGAAGATAATTCACCAAGATAGAATATTATGTTTTTAGGATTCTAATGACAATAAACTATTATGGATCTTGGGAATGTACTTTCGTAATCTGATGAATAAAAAAATGATGTAATATCTATATATATTAATCCTAGGTCACTATATGGGCTGTCCAGATGATTGGGATTATGGACCCAAGGATCAAATTCTATTGATTTATGAAATTTTTCAATTTAATCTTCTACATTCATATTTATGTTTATATATTTCTTAGAATATATATATATACAGATTATTAAAAATGTACATGAATGTATATTTACTAGTTTATTGTGATTATGGATCCAAGGATCGACTATGGTTTCATGTTTATTATTTATCTATTCAGCTATTTTTATGCTTGGCTGATCATACCGCATGAGTTTGCACTTATGAAAGAAGATTTATATGTTCATCATTTTGGTGGCCTACTAACATTATATATCACCCATGTATATGATCCTCGATGTGATTTAAGAAATTATGTCTATTTTTAACGTTTTTCAAAGATTCATTATGGATAGGGATGAGGCTCAAATAGTCATTATCATGTGGCGTCACTCGTGTGGATATCATTAATCTAGATAGAGAAGCCTAACAGTGTCATAGAGACCAAATATGTGGTATGGAATAGAGTTAGTATTATATCCATGTGTTTTTTAGTTTAATTTATACACTCTTACTTTTATTGTCGGTTTAGTTGGTGACTAGTGTTTTAATTATGGCATGGTTGTTCATACTTTTATAGATTTTCATTTATTGTTACAGCATGTTCTATTTCAATTTATTTAATTCATCCACATATAGTTCATTAAATTCGTGGATGATGTCTAGTAATTTACCATTCCTTTACTCTAATATAAGGTAATAGTCTCTCCACAGACACACCCTAGGACCTCACTACTAGCTGGAAGCCTCTGTCATATAGAGAGGTGTTCTTGAGTCCATTGGGTGAACTTTCTCATATCACCATTCTAGTGGAATGTAGGTCCGGATTTTTCAATATTGTATCATAGGTGTTCCTTTAATTTTGATTTACTATTTGGGATTCTATAGATTGGAGTGCTATGAATGTGTCAGAACCTAAGATGGATATCAAGAAACTGAGTTGAGAACACTTGTTCTAGTAAAAAGTAATAGTTTCCAGGTTAATTAGATTTATATTCTAAAATGTGATGTTATACTTGAATTTGATTTATACTCTAATATACTTACATATTTTGTGTATGTTATGATTTATTATGGATTTTTGGATCTTGACCACTGACAAGAGGTTAGTGATTCATTTTGACTATTGGCCAAAAAAGGTAAGAGGTATCTCATGCATCATATTTGGCACATATAATTCAAATATTATAAGCTTGATAGCGTGTGAAAATTATTAAAGATAGAGGATAATTATTTAAGTGTCATGAATAACCTAAATTGTGTTTTCCTAAATATTTTCTTGATTAAAATGATACTTAATTATACCTACTTTTAAATATATTTCATTCTGATCGAAGGAGATGTGGATATACATTGATGAATTATGTGGAATAGATGATTAATTTTTTCACATTGATAAGTGTTCTAGATACCCTATTTGGTCGATAAGGTACATGATACCCAAATGTTGGACCCCTTTTAGGGTTTTTTCTTAGTCCTATTATTTAAAGTGTAAGTAAAAAACTATATAGTTTTTTCCATCATAACACTGAATGTGATTTTACATAAATTGCCTTCATTATGGTTATCTAGTTATGTAAATATTTATGATGTTGATAAATATATGAACTTTTTTGGTGATCTAGACCTTGAGGGAGTTCTATCATATAAATATTTTTGATGAGTGTTTGTTCGTTATCTTTTCAATGTTATATCGTGACATCTAGGGAGAAGTCCTTATGAGGATGATTATAGTGGATCATGGCCCTAATAAGATAATACATGACATTTTATTCCCTTATAGGTTATTATTATCTTTACCTTATATAGATAGGTTTGATCTTTCAGGAATGGTGGTTAGACCTCATTTCCTAGTTGTGAGACTTAGTGAGTAGGGCAAGGTGGGAGACCTAGAGGCCCTTAGTTTTGACTCAAACCCTAGTTGGTTGAAATTTTTTCTGATTAAGGTAAACCTGAATGGGAGGTTGGAAGAGGTTTATATATTCTTTTCTACAACATGAGCGTAGTTAAATTATCATTTTATACTAATGTACATTTAGTGATTAGGTTTGTGATATAGGCATGTTGATGCCTTTTCCATTTGATATTGATTCTACGGTGATTTTATATCAAGACTGGATTCTATGAGTAGGACTTCTTGAAAGCATAGCCAAGTCCACTTGTGTTTTCTTCTATTTTAAATTCTTTTAATGAAAAGGTATACCCTCATGAAAATAGAAACATTAGTTGATGGTTAGACATAGAATAAATAATGGCAGGATTGAGGTACCTAATTTTGAAGACGATGTCCAAGGGAGCTTATAGATTTTTTGGTATGATGTGTCATGTAGCATGGTCATCTTAGGATTATAATAGATTATTCTATATACAATGGGTTAGGTGACAAAGGTTCATGCGAGTTATGTGTGGTACCATTTAAATCATAAATCAGTGGGTGGTCAGGTGAAATCTATGTACTGATGTTCTCAAAAACATTTCATGGGAATGGGATCCCATTATTTGTTGATAAAAATGATAAATGTTCCACCACGGTAGTGGATACATCATAATGGAATGAGGAATCATGAGATGGTGACCCAAGGATGGACCTCGATGCACGTTTATGGGACATGTTGTGTCATGTGTTGGATGAAGGCGAGTATAGAATGTTTTGATGTGGGTGTTGATCAGGGAGATCTATATATTCCTTTCAATGGAATATCAATATAGTCATAGTTTGGGATGATCATGCTCTATATTGATATCATTTTAAGTATACTGAGAGATTTTCAACTCTACTCCAAGAATCTTTTCTGTTCAAATATCTTCCTAGCATGATGAAGGAACCTATTTAGGTTTCCCTAGAGTAGTATAAGGTAATCCATATGGTGGGAAGTAAACCATTGGTCTTTTAAGGGTGGTGGACCTTGTTTTTATTTTTAATCTAATTCATTTCATGGTCTATTGAGCTCATGTTTTGTATTGTATATGATTATAAGGGTATTCCATTGGCGGGGAGTACCCGATTGGTCACAGTTTAATGTCCCATGTGTAGGAGACAATTGTGGATGATATGATACTTTTCATAAGGCAGACGAGATAGTGTAGTTGTGCAGATTATCGATATGAGAGCATGTCCACAATTATACAACCAAGCATTCTAGAGAATTATAAATTTTGTAATGGAAATAATATTAGGACATGTGTATTTTCAGAATAGAAATTTTGAGAAAAAATTTGAATTTTTACTTGTATATGATTGTAAGGGGTAAAATGCTCATTTTAACCTAGTATAAGATATCAAAAAAATAACAATAACATCATTGGTCCTGGAATATGGTTTATACCATAGGTTAGGATTTTTTTTGTATTTTATAATAAATCTAATATTCATGGAATAATTAATAATTAATATTTAATATTTAATTAATTATTTATTAATTTATTTTCATGTGTTCGATCAGCCAAATATTTTGAACAGATTGTAAAATTGAGATTATTTCTCTATCATGGATTTCAGAACATAGAGTATTTATTGTATGGGGCATAAACTAAGGCCAAGTGTTGGGGATAGGCATGGGTACCTTTTGATATTTCTTTTTCTTTTCCTCTGTTATTGTATTTTTTTAGTTATTTTTTATTTCATGATTTATTCCATATATTATCAAGAATACCCTCCATTGGTTCCTTTTCAATAAAAAAAAGTTAGTATGTGGATAGGGAGATATATAAAGAGGGAGCGGTGAAGATATTTTCCACTACAGAGCTCAGTATGAGATAAATCATCATACAGAAGTCTTGGATCATGAAAATGGGTGAAACATTGGTGGATTCTGAAAAAATGTATAACATTTTTAGTTATTTTTTAAATACCGATAATTTTTTTTTCAGGTTTTCATTTCTTTTTATGATTTTTCATGACCCCTTGTAGGTTTATATATATATTTTATTTAGAAAAAGTGGGTTTCAAGAAATTTGAGCGGTTTCCCATTTAGTAATCCTGATCACACATCATGTAGTTTAGGGACATGTGTCATGTACTCATACCATTTGGTGAGGATTATATTATCAGATGTATATTTTTTAAATAGGGTATACATTTCGTGTACTGGGACTCGACCATGTAACCGAGTACCCAGCCTGACAGCATGTGTAGGGGCACATGGTCAGGTCGACTACAAGGACAAACCCCATGTGAGTTTCATTCTATATAGAGGCACATGGATAGAATAAGTGCATTTCTAATCCATGTGATCTATATGATAAGGTACCCCCATTTTGGTTACATTACCTATACATAATCATCAAACTATGTACTTTGGTTTTTACATGCCAAGTCTTGATAGATTACACACCCTAGTGAGAATTTTAGGGGGCACATTCTATACTAGTTATATACATTGTGTACTTCACCCCTTTCAACCCTTTAATTTTTTTAATATCTTTTTTCACATGAGAATTAATTTGATACATGATTATTCGATTATTAATATCATTCAACAAAGATTTTTATGGTGAAACCCTTAAGGTGATTATCATATTTCTAGGAGGCGGTTCAGGCTTTTCCCAAATGTAGGGGTTCTTCCTCTGAAAATAAAATCCATCTGTCTATCGAGAGTTATAAATTTGATCTAATATAGTCTATGATATATATATTTTCTGACTGAGTCCTTCATAGCTCTTCTGTTGAGTATGTCTTCTTTGTGAAATGTGTCCTTCTAGCCTATGAGTCTGTGAGACTAATTGGTTCAGTGGATCTTGTATAAGATGCCCTTTCTTATGTTTCGACCTATATGATCCCATGTAATATGACTCTAAATTTTTAATGTTATCATGGGTCACCTGTGAGATGTATTCCCTTACATCTTGACTACTATAATCCATTTTAGGATCCCATTATCTGTATACTCTTCTAAGGATCCTATGTAGGATGTCTCTACTTTGTATGCTTCTTTTGAGGGTCCCATATAGGACGCATATTCTTGTGTACCATTTTTTGGGACCCCATATATAATTCCCTTAATTTTCAAATATCAAGTATCTCATTTTGGATTCATACTTTTACTTTCATAGCGTATGATCCCAAGTTGGATGCCTTCTCTTATCCATAGATCACGAGGATCCCAAGAAGGTAGCATCTACAGTATTTTGACTTGGGGGACCCAATTGGTGACCATATTTTCAACCAAAAATGTGTTATTTTATTGAAAATTTTGATAAATATATTATTGAGTGTCACCTTTAAACCTTTACATAATTTTAATCCCCTGGGGTTGTGGAATTAATGGAAGGTTTAGGCAATTGACCACCCTTTCTCTTTATTTATGATGTAATCTGTTTACTGCTGATGCAATGATGATTACTTGAGGTACTTCCTGGTATGTGGGAGATAATCATAACATGTTACAATATATATATATTTTTTATGCCAAAACATACTTATTGGGATCTAGAGTATTAATTTATTAGGATCCCCATATTTATTTTTTAGGACCCACCTTCGGATCGCATTTTATTTATATCACTGGGATGCCTATACTTACTTCATGGGATCCACCTTATTCAATTATTAGGATACCTGGATGTATTATTATGACCCATATTCTAATCCCTTTTTATTTATATCTCTGGGATTCCCATATGTAATTCTTAGTATCTGTTTCCATATATTTGTGTGAGTTTTCTTCACATCCCTATTGATGTTGTTGAGAATGATTTGGTTCTCCCCGATTTGTTATATAATGAGGACGATTTTTATCACCTAAACATGTTGTTTGACTAGGATTATTAAAATATTTTTTATTTTTTCATGGTATCCCTATGATAATTATTTGTGAGAATCATGTCCATATAGATTATACTCACGGAGGATTACTCTATCATGAGCAAACAGGATTATTACGCTCTTCCTGATTGGTTACTTTATCATGGTGTTGGACATGATTTTCCACATAATTGATATATACTCATAAATGACTAAGCTCCCCTTTGTGATGGGGTTGATTGTACTCTCACTTATCAATGAACCCAATCGGTGGTCATGACATCTCATCGGTGAGCTCTCCTTTTCATCGAATATTGCTCAAGCCCTTAGGGATTATCCAAGTTTCAATGTTCCAACGACCTACAGAACGGGATCTAGGGATCAAATATTGGACTATAATTTCATTTATTGAGCAGCATGATGTCCATATCACTTACCATTTATAGGATTTCCCACAAGAATGTAGAATATTTCATTTTATATATTAGAGGCATGTACTGGTGAGCTAAGGTCAAGGACATGTATCACCCAATGGTGGCATAGCTTTCTCAGAGACATTTCTTGAACTATCCAAAGTAGGTACTATAGATAGGGTTTACAAATCCACAGATCATCTTAATGACACATGTTTTGAGTGGTAATAAATCTATCTCAACTCACTTTTTGTGGGATATCTAGATGATTCAGATTACTGACCCAAGGATCAATTATTGTTGATTTATGTTATTTTTCACATTACTCATGTATATTCAAATATGTGTGTGTGTGTGTTTGGTAATATATATATATATAAATATAAATGTTAATATATATGAAATAACATTTCCAATTTGATTGTTATTATAGAACCAGGATCAATAGTGGTTTCATGTTATTTGTTTTATTTCTCTTTTCAATGTTTCCTCAACTAGACTAAGCATATTGCATGATTATGAGCATATGATGACATATTTATATATTCATCATTTAGGTGGCCTATTGATACTATTTCTAATCCAATTACATGAACCTTGGTTGGTTTGTAGACATTGTGTCTACTTTTCAGGTTGATCACAGATTCATGATGGATAGGTATGAGCCCTAAGGTTTTGTTATCGAGAACTGTCGCTCATGTAGATTTCATTGATCGGACTTGAGGAGCACGAATGCCTCATGGGGACCATGTGTTTGATTTTCCTTACAGTTAGTAGTAGATCTGTATAATTTTATTTCATTTTCCTTTATATAATATTATATGTTTGGTCGTCCTAGTGAGCAACCATCTTTTAATGTATGACATGGATAGTCATGATTTTATAGCATTAAATTTATTTTTATTTCAAGTTTTTTTTCAGTTGATTTGCTTCTTCTAAAAACTATTTATTTTCTTCATGGATGATATCATATTATTTTCTCTATATTTTACTCTTATATGAGGGAAAATAATCTCTATAGAGAAACCTTATTCCCTCACTTTTAGTCCAGAAATATTTGTTATATAGAGAGGCGCAATTTAAGACCTATGGAAAACTAGCTCGGAGCACCATTTTATTGGAATCCCTATTAGGATGTTATAACAACGAAATTTTATCCACCAATACCCTAGAGAAATATTCTAGATACAACTAAAATTAATGATTCATAAATTTCATGAAAACTACTCATGCATTTA
Organism: Viscum album; assembly: GCA_963277665.1. Classification (NCBI taxonomy): domain Eukaryota; kingdom Viridiplantae; phylum Streptophyta; class Magnoliopsida; order Santalales; family Viscaceae; genus Viscum; species Viscum album. The sequence continues at coordinate 1,670,029,802 of OY728137.1, forward strand.
AAAATTCCCACATGTATTAGCATATATTGATAATGACCATAATGACTCCCAGATGTTTTATTTGGTATATGCAGTTTATGATCCCATGGTTAGTGATACCCTAAGCACAGAATATCTATAAAAAACCATTGGGAACCCTTGAATTGATAAAAAATGGTCATAAATCTAATGTAGTGGATATCTATTCATTATCATAACATGATTCATCTTATAATAATTAACACATAGTCATAATGAACCTTCTCCCTTCTAGACAAATAGAATTGGGGTAGCCTAATGAGAAATATTAAGTCATATAGACCCTTTAATATTTAATTATTTAAATAGTATCATTAACTACTTTAAAACCACTAGTGTCATTATATATGATGGAAGTGGAATATGATTTTTCCCACAAATAAGATCGGTTAAAAAATACAATTCGCTTTCAAGTGGTAACCCAGTTAGATCATTCCGGAACACGTCTATAATACAATCCAAAATGTTAGAAATTTTTTTAGTATCAATAATTTCATTATTCCCAAAATAGAATATTACTAATAGGAAAAAAATTATACTAATCATTAGTTATAATGGTTTTTCATTTATAGTATCCATAACCTGATGTCCTTTAAATAGATGATATATCCCATGAGGAGTTGCAAACATTAATCATCATGAAAACAATCAATTTATTCCTTTTAAGAAGCTAAAAAATCCATCCATATATGCATGTAAAATTCTTCTATCTCCATAATATAAAAATATAAATCAAACTAGACTCCATCAATTATTATTCAAATAATAATCACATTTAAATACCATGAACGTTCATTGCATAAGAGGTTTCTGGAAACTCATGATGTGTGGTATCATATTGATATAAAACCCTATTTGATCAACGATATGTGAATCAATAAAAGAGTGGGATGCACTATCATAAAATAGAACATTAATAATGGCTTTTTTATGAATAACGGTACCTCATATAGTTGAAGGAAATGAGTGGTATGTTGTGTTCACCTTCTCATAACCATACAACTAATTACTCCCTTGCCTTTGTCCCTTACTTCTATGATATGATTTTATTTCCCCTGGAGTCATAGTGTTCCTATAATCAACCAATTTAACTCAGTTTTGAGGATGAGAACTATTATGAACAGATATTCAAATAAAAAAATATGAAGACAGAGACATATTAGAGGAATTTCAAGTAGCTGAATTAGTAGAGATGTGATAATCACACTGAATATGTCTCATGTGATTATAATTATGATATACACTAGGTGGTTTCATACAATCTCACATGATATACTCAGGTGAACCACATTAGAAACGTCCATAGTTTCTTTTCGATATGGGAGGAATGTTAAGCAATTAAGTAGTCAGATTTCGAGATTCTACGCCACATAAGAAGTAGGTGTCCCTCATTCTCTTATTTCTAGTAATAAAGTTCCAACATGTTCCGATGTAGAGAAACATAATTCCTCTATCCAGATTTCAATTGATATCTATTTCCACCACTCTCACTATTTCAACTATAGTGGCCCACAGTTTTCATAAATAAATATTACATCTTTTTAGATGAATATAAATTATATAACATTATGATCAATATTAGAATAATGTATGTATAATGAATTTAGAAACATGGATACGTGAATAATTAGTTCTTAAGTAAAATACATCATCTCCCACTAAGTTATTCATAAATTAAACCCTTATTAGATATGTTCTGTATAATACCTTTTTCAGAACCTTTGTAATGATAACATATGAAAGGGTGAGATAAAATACACAGTAAGTATAAACAAGGTATATATCAATATAAAATGAGTATATGGGTATGATAAAATGAAAATAAAATTTATAAACTATAACATGAATATAATATATCACAAAAATGAGTCTCGGAATAAATCAAGGTAGTGTAAAAAACATGAATCATGAAGGAAAAATTGAAAAAAACCATGATTGAATAAAATTATCATTATACATATATTTTTTGAATATATATAAGAATATAAAATAATTTACTTAGTAGTCATTGACTACTACCATGGTTGTCATAGAAGAATGGGTTTGCTCACCAAACTATATCAGTAGTCAATGTTCACTCCCAAGAATATCATAATGGACAATGTCCATTTATAAATTGGGTTTTAGTCCATATTATAGTCTTATTTATCTCATTAGATATCAATCATTACTCAACTCATTAGATTTTGATATAGATCACCCCATCACAAAACTAAAATAATACAAATGGGTTACATAATATTATAAAACATTCCATCTATTTTCGGGGTTGGTAGTTTTGGTCCTTATAATTTTATTATGGTTAATAAAGATATAAATATAATCTCAAATAATTATTTACATATTTATATTCATCCATAAATGTGAGATATGGAATAATTTATTACCCTATTCATGGAGACTGTAGGATGTACGTATGCATGAACCCTATTTTCATTTTTCGATGGTTGAATGAAATAATAAGGTAAATATTAATTGAAAAATATAGAATAATTTTTATATTATATATACTATATGTTGATAATATCAATCCTTTTTACCATTCAAGTAAAAATAACATGAATAACATATCACATCGTTTCATGGCGGCGGTAGTGCACATATACACACGAGGGACATTATCATTTTTCAAAGGATTGGAAGGTAAGAAAAAATATGTTATATAATAATTCCATAAGTATAATTAAATTATAAATATAAACTAAATATATTATATCTATCAACATATCGATCTGCAAAAGGTGGTGTTGGAAAATTAATTACATCTGTTCGTGAAACAGTCATCTGCTATACACAAGATCGATAGTTTTGTTTCCAATTTGAGGGAAAAGGAGATTTAAATAAGAAAGTAAATTAAAATTGTATGATATAAGTATATTGGAGATATTTAGTTTTTTATATCACTAAAATTTAATAATATTTTATTGAGTATTAAGGATAAAATTAAATGAAAACGCATGTTTAAGAATTATACCTCTTCTTTGGAGAACCTCTTTAGGATGACATCTAAAGAAATATTATGAAGGTTTAATAATAAAAATAAGTAATATATATTATTTACATTTAATTAATTAATATCTTTTTCTACTAACCCAAAGGTATTTTTATGTGTTAATAGGGGAGGATTGGGGTTCCCTTTATTATGTGGGGGATAGATCACACTTGGAATTTTTTAAATGACAAAGATATATCCAAATTTTATAAATGAAACAAGGCACGAAAATGAATAATAATAAAAACATAGATGACATAAGGTTGAAATATTTGTATAAAATAATAATTTTACAATTTTTTATGTTGTTTTAACTCTTATCATTTTTTATTAACCCCTCAATAAACACGTTTTAACATTACCCATGGTAATTAATTTTTATTATTTTTACAATTCATTATGACGAACAATTATATTTAACTTATTATATATTATTAATTATGATTATTTAAAATATTTAATCCATTATTTAAAATTCAATTCATTGAAGTGGAATAATTTAATTTTAAACAAAACCGCAAATGCGTTGAAAAAGTGATTTACCAAAGAAAATTTTTCCATAAGTATGAAATGTTTTATATCAAAGATTAATTTAATTTTGATTAAATTGAACTAAATTAGATTAATAATAATATAATTTATCTTTTAAAATCAGAATAAAGAAAAACATAACTTTAAAATGCTTTAACTAAAAGGAATATTTTAATGAAAATTAATATTTTTCATTATTCATCGAAAAGATAATCTTTTAAACAATTATCCAAAAAGAACACTTAAATAATTTTGAAATTTTGATTTAAAATTATGTTTATTTTCTCAATTAAATTTTATAAATTAGTTAAAATTTAAATTTTACTATTTTTTCACAAAACAATAATAAAAAAGTATTTGTGGTAAAACTATTATCAAATAATATGAAGACTTCAACAAAAATTAAAATATTTTAATCAATATGTTTTATTTATATTAAATTATTATAATTATTTTTAAAAAAATTTATTCCTATTTGCATTTCAGAATATAATATTTGGGTTATAATGGCCATGTTCAAAATAATTTTATTAAAAATTTAATGAGGTTCATTAAAACTCAATGTTGTAGGTAATGATAGCTATATTAATGTAATCTATTTAATAAATAATAAAATATAGCGGTGTTACATTCTATCCCAACCCCCTATAAAATAGTTTCACCCTCAAAATTACATCACATTGATATAAACAACTTAGGAAACTTCTTCATCATAATATCCTTAGGTTCCCACATATCTTTTTTGAGTTGGTGGCTTTACCACGAAACATTAACCAAGTGAGTGGTCTGGTTTCATGTCACTTTTTCTATATGATCCATAATATCCACTGGTTTTTCCTCATAAGAAATATATTTCCCCAATGTTATGACCATTGAGTTCCGTACAAGTAAATTTTTAGGTATGTACTTCCCAATGAGAGACACATATAACACATTGTGGACATGAGAGTGGTTCGATAGAAGTGTCATGTGATAAGTTGCCATCCCTGACCAATCACGAATATAAAAAGGGATAAAATACCTATATATCATCTTTCCTTTATTCCTAAATCACAAAACATAATTCCCTGTATGAAATTTTTGGAAAACCTTCTCATTAACATCAAACACCATATTACTCTAATGATTTGAAGGAAAAATTTTTATCAACTATGAGCTGACATGAAGTGATGTTGAAAGTATATAACATTCTCTACCATTTCCTCAGCCACATAATGTCTTGATAGTTTTATTTTATCAACTTCATCCCAACACATTGGATTTATTTACTTTTTTCTACATATGTCTTTATATGGATCTAACTAAATTCTTGAGTGAAAGATATTTTATTAAGAATACTTAACTAGAATAAGGTGTTGATCAAAACCACCTTTTAAATCCATAGAAAATATATTAAATATCCTTTGTGGTTTGATTTTTTCTCTCTGAATGAACTTTTGAATGAGTATAATACACAATATTGACACTCAACTCAGTATATATAACCCATTCAAGTATTCATCTGAACATCGATTTAAACCATGAATATATATCAGATATAATTGAATTTGGTACTCCATGAAACCTTATGACTTACTTAATGAAAATCATTGAAATATGATATAGAGATAAATATTCTATAATAGTGATGGAGTGTACAGAATTCATATGTTGATAGAATACAACCCATATATCATCCTTCTCATTAGATGTTTAGGGGAGTCTGATGAAAAAATACATGGTTATTTTTTACCATTTCTTTTTAGGCATGGTTAATGGTTGTAACAAATCAATGGACATTTGTCTCTCATCCATAAATTTTCAATATACTAATCACATAGATACAATCTCTTCAATAACCCCCTTCATTCCATTCCACTATAATGAAATTTTCCAATATCCATTTGTTGATGTAACCATATGATAAATAGAGAATGAAGAACTATGTTATTCCTCTAATATATCCTTTTCAAACATGGTATGCGAAATAATCATATGTTCTTATTGAATATTATCACTCCATTTTAATCAAGGTTAAATTTAATCCCATTAATAAACTTCTTCTACATCTCTACATTATTCTTTTATGCCTCTTTAATATTGAATTTTGTAGATTTTTTAATACTTGTATGGTCACAACGTGAATTCCACTAAAATGGAGCTCTGATCTAGGTTTTTATGAATCCTCAATCAAAACTCCCTATATGAAAGAGGAAAAAAACTAGAAGCAAGGGCATAGGGTATGATAGTGGGGACACTACTCTATCATATCAGACTAAGAAAATATCAAAAATAGTTATTTTTCAAACACAACATTAAATAAATAGAGTGTAGAAGTAGTAAATAAACTGAAATAGAAAAGGTTGTAATAAAAAATGAAAATGTTATAAAATCCATAACAGTTATGTCTTACATACAACACTAGTTACCCAGTGGACCATTCATACAGATACATGAGTAAAAAATAAAATGAAATAAAAGTATAGGTATATAATACTAACTTCGAGATAGATTATGTACCTAGTTTCCATACACTATCAAATTGTGCCATTTCCAATAGAATAACCCATATGAGTAGCTTCTCTCAAACATGAATCTTTGGGACTTATCCTTATCCACTATGGAAACTATACTAAACATGAAAATAGAAATACAGTCTACATGTACATCGAGGTGTACATGCAGGGGTGAAAAATAATATTAGTAGACCACCATAACGATGAACTTATAATGTAAGATAATATAATTTTATGTAAAAGAAAATTTCTTATCCATGATGATACATGACTTAAAAGATAAGTAAAACTATCAAACATCAAACAATAGTCGAACCCCATGTCCATAATCTGGATCAAAGTGGAATGTTCCACCATGGATGTCCATATATATATATATATATATACATGTATATTCCCATGCCTATAAATATATACATTAATATGAATATTCATTGGTAATTGAATGAAATAACATGAAAACCATTAGTAGTTGATCCTTGGGTCAATAATCTCGATAGCCTAGACCTCATATGCAAATTAATTAAACTATACATTGTGTCACTCAAGCCATGTATCATGAATTCAAACTCGAGGTCTGTAATCTCAATTGACATACACATGCTTCAGCTAACACCGTAAATAACTTTGAGAAAGTTACATCACGATAGGGGGGGTACTCATCCAAAAACAACGTTCACCCATACTCACCTCCAACCACAAAAATTATATATTTTGGGTAATTACATTTGGAAAAAATGTAAATGTTCATTTAGAAAGTCTCCGTTATTCTCATGCCAGGTAAATCCATTCAAATATATGATCCCTAGGTCCTGGTTAGTAGGTGGTCGTGACATTCTACCTTGGATGATCCCAATTTCCTGAACCTTATGTGATCTATAGATTATCTCACTAGTGAGATTTCATAATCACCCCTTCATATCCAATGTGAGTTTCAAACATATGTATGAGATTCCATGCCCAAACACCCTAACATAGAAATGGGCCCACAAGAATGATCCTAGAGACAACTTCTAGAGATCCTCATTATATGAAAAATCAAGAAGGTATTATTCATCATGCATAAGACACTGGTTGAGGAGAGGTTAATTTTCCTCTATAGACCTCAAGTAAATGAGAGTTTAATCATCCACTAATAACCATAGGTTTTGGAGAGTATGATCAACCTCATTTAACCCATAATCCAAGGACAGTGTAATCATCCTCATCACTCAAGAGAGTGTAATCATCCTCTAGTATAATTGTATCGAGGAGTGTGTAATCATCTTCATCATATATTAACCATAGGAGAGAATAATCACCCTTATCTCATGTCATAGTCATTGGCTCAATATTCAGATACCAGGAAACACCTATATAAATCTCAATAATATAACAATAATATATATATGTTCAATAGCCAAATCCATGGTAGTACTTATGTGTATACTGGTAAACATAAAAAATAACATGGCTCTAAAGATGGATCCTAGGAAATAATTTCTGGTCATCCAAACCAGCAATACAATTTCTAGGTAGAACATTCAAGAAACCCAAATTAAAGAAATATGCCTCTCGTCAGGCTCAATATCCGCCAACTAGGATGAACCTCTAGAAAACATATCTTAAATAGTAATAAAAAAATTGAATGTACAAAAAAATTTATAGTTCATACCTGAAAACAACCCAACACTACTTCCACAATCCCATGGGCTTACATGTTCATCACTGGTTCAAAGGTGACTCTTACTTCCATCTCTACCCAAACCCAACATACTAACCCTAGGTCGGTCCAATAATGTGGCATCCACTGGGTCCCTTAGGTAAAAACACTAAATAATAATTTTACATGGGATCATCAAGGTATAAACACAAGTGAATTCATCCAACATTGGATCCTTGGCTGAAAAGGTAAAATAGGACGCCTACATGGGATCCTTGAATATCAAGTCGATAGACACGTCCTACAAGGGTCCTCAATATATTATTCATGAAAAGGGATCCTATTAAGGATTTTATATGTTACAATGTAAGTAAAGGAATCCCATATGGGTCCATAGTATATAAAGAATATAGAGTCGTTATAAATTTTATCCTCTAGGTTGAAATTTAAGAAGAGGAATTCTATATGGTGTCCTTAGATAATATTAGTCGCATAGCCTATCAAGTCCAATGGGAACATCTCATAAGGGGGACATACATAAGGGAAAATCTATAAAGGCAATGATCATGAGAGATATCCCATGAATCATCTCCGAATAGATCTCACTCTTAGGAGACATTGAATAAGATTACTATAAAAGATCCTCTATATAGAAAAAGTTTGAAATGCCAATAATGAGTCCTTATAACACCTCAATGGTTTCTCCATCACTATTTAAATGAAATTCTACAAATAATTAACTAATCGTGGGTCATATTTTGACTCTTGGGTAGAAATATATGCAAAAACCTCAATGTATGAAAAGGGTCAGCACACTATTTATTTCCCTATGTACATGGTGTGTACTCCCAATTCGCTATGTAGGAATGTACTTTTTCAAGACACGGTGTGTAAATTCTTGAATGCATGGAGTGTATGGTGGTTACATTATATGAACCATGCATGGGGTTCAATATCATGTCCCTCAAATAACCCAACCATATACTTTGTCATGCAATGTTCTTCTATATTGTGGGTGGCCCACACTGTGTCTGGTCGTGTACTCTACACAACCATATACCCCAACATACATAGCTCTGATGGGTACTCATCTACAAAACTGAGTCCAAATACATAGAGTGTACATTAAAAACTTATTCTACCCCAAATAGGAAGAACACATGAGATGTCTCCCTGAACAACATGTTTTTCTAATGGGTTTTCCCAAATAGAAAACTCTTGAAACACCATAAAACTCCATTTTTCCCCAAAAATAGTAGATCGGTCCATAATGGGATATAGGGAAGAATAATAGGGGAATAAAAATTTAAATTTATTAATGTATAGATATTTATGGGAAAACATTAAAATGGCCTCCATTTTGGAGGAATCCACCAAAGCTCTGCTCATTTTCACAGTCTATGTTTGTTGCATGTCGATATGGAACATCCCAAGCTCCATGGTGGTACCTCTTCCTCCTCCTAATATCTATCTCTATCCCTCTCCCATTTTCTCTCTCATTTGAATAAATATGAATCCAATTTGGGCAAACATGATGATCTATAGGAGAAAGAAGAAAGAAAATGGGAAAAGAGAGAAAAGAAAAAGAAAAAGAAAATAGTGGTGGTCGACCCAATTCCAAAAATGGTTTTATAAACATCTTTGGAAATAAAATATTCATTATAGATGAAGAACCGGAGAGATTCACAATCTGATGCTTTAATAAAAATATATCTACAAAAGAGCATGTGGGAATTAATTAATATTTAATTTTTTAAATATTAATAATTAATTATTCCACTAAAATTTGAATGGCTAATATTTCTACCAAACTCTTTTCATATATTGAAGACTAATTTTTGGTACTAATTAAGTGGTCAAAAAAGTATCTATGGTTATATTCTAGGGGAAAGGCCATTTTTCCCCTTATAATCCTGTTAGAGAAAAAAATCAAATTTCATGTCAAAATTACATTTTACAAATACATTATTCATTACAATCCCCACACTATAATCCTACTCATACCAAAAAAGCCTTGGTACTATGACTATCAACCATTCATTTAACCTGATCATCTATACAGCCAAGCTACATGTACAGTCTAACCACTAGTCTTATAGCATCAACCGTTTTCTCCTACATGGGAGGCATTAAACTGTGACCAATTTAGAACTCCCAACCAAAGGATTACCCTTATTGTAGTCTCAAAACAATTCATGAGCTCAATTAATTATGGAAAATTAAATATGTAAAATAAAAAAAGGGCCACCACCCTCAAATGGAGAATGGTGCACTCCCCACCATATGGAATAACATTAATTTCTCCTTGAGTGTAACCTCAAAAAGTTCCATCCTCATCTAAGGATGATAATTTAAAATAAAAGAAGATATTTTTAGTTCCAAAAATCTCTCAACATACTCAAGATGATATCCAGATACATCATGATCATATCTAACCATCAGAACACTAATATTCCACAAAAAAGAGTCTACAGCTCTTTTCGATACAACCTTACAAAATATAGGTTACACTTTACATTAATGAATTCCTAAAACCATGTATCCTCACAAAGAATGTACATGTCTAATCATGATGCCTAATAAACCATTTAAGGGCATTCATCACATTAGCCACAACACTCAAGTAACCATGCTCACATAAATTCTTTGAAAACAATGGTCCTCAGCTCACACCTGACCACTTGCTGATTATGATTTAAATGGTACCATGAGAAACGAACTTATACCATTACCACCCAACTCATACTCTAGAAAGTATTCCATTACAGGACTAAGCTGACCATGTTACACTACATGTCAATCTCATTAATCCAAAAGCTCCCCTGGAACTCCTCTACAATATTGGGTACCTCACTCTTTCCATGATATATTCCACAAAAAATCATCACCATGAGTCATTCTAGTCAAGAGTGTCTACCCACGCTTTCAAAATAATAGAAATAGAAGAAAAAATGATCGACCAGTCAAGGCACCCAAACAGTCATTCCCATCGAAGCCAGTATTGATACCAAAACATTGAAAGTGATTAACAAAAATTAAGGCATAAAAATGTCTATAATACAAAACATGAGAACCCACTATGAAGGGATCTCCAAATGAGTGTTAAACCAAGAAAAATTATAAATAAAGGCATCTGAAAATGTAGTCCAACCTCTCTCATGGAGGTTGCAATTGAAAAAATGGATATTTTCCTACAAGTGTTTGAGCTAAAACTAAGTGGCTCTTGATCTCCAACCTTGCCCTACAGATCAAGTCTCATAACTAAGTCACAATGTCTAACCACTTAGACCAAAATATTCAACCTCTCTAATGATGGTATAGATTACGACTAACTACGATGGTCAAAACTAAAAACATGTCCTACAAGGTTCTCATCCTCATCGAGCATCCTTAGAAGGAACTATGCCCTATAGGTCGTGGTAACAATTTAGAAAAAGATACTAAACAGACACTCATCATGCATCCATATATAGAAATACCCACTGCAGTTCTAGATTACATGAAATTCCCCAGAACCTATTGGTATCATACTCATTGATCTGACTAGATAACAAGGACCTATGAAACAACACCCTACAAGGGTTAAAACAAAAGGGCATCAAAAGCCAGGTTGATCTACAAGGGTCATTACACCTCTCATGCATGAGGACTAATACATTATCCTAAATGTATATCAAATAAAAAATTCCCTATGAATGATAAATATATATATATGAAAGTTCTCCCAAATCAATTAGGCCTAAATAAATAGTAAAAACACACACTATCATTCATATATCTTGTGAATCATACAAGACAAATATGACGCATGAGATGCCTCATTCATTTTTCCACCATGAGTAAAAATCCATCTCTGACCTCTTTCTAGAGGCCAATAGCTTCAAATCCATTGTATATAATAACATCCACAAAACATGTGAGTTTATAATGTATAAAATCATATAAAAAATTAACATTGTATATAGTAAAAACCATTTCATACCCATGGAAACCGGGACTTCTTAGTGGAATAAGTTTTCTCATCACACTAGTCTGATATCTATCACAAATTCAAACAAATTCCTAATACTCATGTCTACCATGTTCTAAATAGTAGTGACATAGAAAATAACTACACAGATACCACTTAATAACGTCCTGGAACCTATGACACTAAAATAGTACTCCATGCCAGTTGGTTACATGAATTCATGTGTGCATCCCCATACACCAGAGGCTTCTCACAAAACGAAAGGTCCTAGGGTGTGATAGTGTGGAAACTATGGCCTCTTATTAGACTAAAAAAATATTATAAATAGATAATAATCTTACACAAAATTAAATAATCAAATTATGAAAGAGTTAAATAAATTTATTTATAAAATTCTATAATTATATACGAAAGTTATATAAAATAGAGATTACCTTTTTCATACATAAAAGATTGGTCACACACTAGGCTAACCATACAGATTCAAGAGAAAATAAACAAAACTGAAATAATATCATAGGTATCTACTACTAACTCTGATCCACAGTACGTAGCCAGTCTCTAGACACTGTTGAACTACACCATCATGAACAAAAGAACCCACATGAGAATATCTACTCAAACATGAAACTCTGGGCCTATTCTCTATCCACCATGAAAACCATAATCAACCTGAAAGAAAACTAAACTATCACACGTACACTAAGGCATATATTCAGGGGTGAGAAATAATCTTAGTATCCACCCTAATGATGAATGTATGATGTGCGATATTATAAGTGTATGGAAAGGCAATGTACTCTACCAAGAGGAGATACAACTGAATAGATAAGTAAAACCAATAAATTTGAAACCAATGTTGATCCCCAAGTCCATAATCCCAGTCAACTGGACAACTTCCACCATGGATGTCCATATCTATTTAGGTATACATGTATAGTCCCATACCTATACATATATACATAAATATGAATATTCATGAGTAAGTGAATGAAATAACATGAAAACCATCAAATGTAAATCCTTGGGTTTATAATATGGATCTCTAGGATATCCTATGAAATGGAATGGAGATAGAAATCATATCATTAAAACCATATCTCAATAAGTATATATGTTGGTCTGTAATCACAGTTGACATATCCTTGCATCAGCCAACGTTGGAAATGTCTCTTAGCAAGAAATATCGCCATAGGGAGATACTTTTCTGCACTTTGGGTCACTCATACTAACCTCCAATGATTGAAATCATGAAATTTAGGGATGTGGTGGATCAAAATATATATGTTGATGCTCAATTACAAGAGGGGTGGCTAATAGGTTTAAAAACTGTTGTTTTTATCTTTAATAAAATATTTTTTTAACAATGTTAAACAAGATAGATTCACCAACCCTCATTAGTTCTTCACTAAGAAACTAACATTCTTAGTATCTAGAAATTTGGATCCGAAAATAGAATCATACGAAAAGATTACATAGGGTAAAATTCTACCTTAAAGTGTATAAAATCTTATTTATCAGAGTATACCAGTATAAGAAAGTATAAGAAAGTTATACATTCTTTATTTAAAAAAATACAGAGAAATAAAACCTATAAAATGAACAAGTAAACATGTATGAAATATTTTAACCTAAAAAGAAGGGTACCCAACAACCATGGATAAAAATCCCTTGATTTATACATTCAGGAATATATCTCTTACATTCACTTGGGTATTCCCTCGATAAGAATTTCATAATTTGTCTTGTTATCCCCACAAGCCCTCGAACATTAATGTAGTAAGAACACCAGTCTCACTATCCTTGGAATCCCTCAATTAATCACATCAACAATTAGATCCTCACTAAGAAATCTAAAAAAGTGGTTCACTGCTGAACAAAATGTTCACAGATCAAAAAAGGAACAAGTGTCTCTTTATCTTTATAAATCACTTTATCATATCACAACTTGTAATCTCTAGTTATTTTTAACTCTAAAAATCCCCAAGGTATTTATTGTAAAATGATTCAACGTTCGGCTCCCTCCTCCAATGATCATATTTTTAGATGAATTCTAGAGGGACCTGTACACGTTTCACTCAGCCAATGGTTAGTTCAAAACAGTTTAAACAACATCAGTTCATATAAGTAAAACATGGTAAATATTATCCTACTTATTAAAATAAGATCTAATGAACTTTATACAATACGTTAATAATATAAATAAATATTATCATATAATAATAATATAAATCTAGGAAAATTATAAATTGGAGTTTAAAAATATGAACAATCAGATTCTAGAAAAATGGATATTTAGAGTCTGAATTCTGAGGAATTCAAAGTCTGGATTCAAAGGAGTTCAGAGTCTGAATTTTGATAATTTGAAGTCTAATTTTTAGTAATTTGATGTCAAAATTCTGAGGAATTCAGAGTTTTAATTATAAGTAAATCAGATTCTACATTCTGAGGATTTTGGAGTCTAAACATTGAGGAATTCAGAGTCTAAATTTTTAGTGATTCGAAGTCTGAATTCTAAGGAATTCAGAGTTTAAAATCTAAGGAATTTGGATTCTAAATTTCAGAGATTTTAGAGTCTTCATTGATGAGAATTTAATTTCTGGATTTCAGAGAATTTGGAGTCTGAATTTCAGAGAACTTGGAGTCTCAATTTTAGTGCATTCGAGGTCATTATTTCATAGAATTCGATGTTTGAATTTTAGAGAATTTTGATTCTGAATATTGATGAATATGGTGTCTCAATTCTAATGAATTCAGAGTTTGAATTCTGATGAATTTGATGTCTGATTAGAGTCTTAATAAATTTTATGGCTTTAAGATTGGTAACTTCCAAAATTTTTGGTTTATGTAAAAATATTTTTTATACATGGTTTGAGAATACATTATATTAAACATTTAAAACCAAGGGTTAGGAATATACATTTTTATAGAAAGATAAATTTTCATAAGAAAAAAATTTATAGAGTAAGATATTTTCCCTTAAGAAACATGTATTTTATTTTTAAAACATAAAGGAATTGAAAATTTCATTAGGATACTTATTCACTTAACAATATCATCCTTTTTTGAAATCACAAAGAACTTTTTGAAAATAATATATGGAATATGTTTTTTTTAGAATTTTAAATGAAAACCATTTCTACAATTACTTTTGACCCATGATGAATATGATTAACTCCCCATTAGGATTTTAAATCCCAAATGATTATATTCTTGTTTTTCAATGATAAATTACATTATCCATCTTAGTAATATCCTCTTTGTGTAATTTTCCCTTTTTTAATCTCCCCTTACTTAATGTATTCTCTTCTTTTGACTTAATATTATTTTGATCATTATTTTCTCTCCCTTTATGATTTTAAAAAAGGAATGGAGGAAAAAATGTACCTGAAAGGTTATAAATATACATGATAATTCAATGGAGGTATAAAAAAATTTCATTATGATTGTGAAATATTTACAATGAAAATACAAAAAAAATATCATATTTAAATAAATCAATCATCCTTTTTTATCCATTGGCATCACCTTTTTATGGTGGCTTTCTGATTCTTCATCTCTTTATGATTATCCTCAAATTTCATGATCAATTTATCCGGATCGTGATTATTTTTGTTGAGAACATTAATTCAATCTTATTGGGACATAAGAAAATCAGTTTGAGACCTTACCACCTATTCTTGTTATTCGAATTTTTCTTCCAAATCTTCCCTGAGTTCCCTTTCCCTTTTCAAATTTAGAGCAACTGAATTCATCATTCCATGAAGGTATCTATATTATTGAAATTCAAAAACATTGTCTTTATTAATATTATCTAAAAAACATGATGTATGGTTATTTATGGTGTCATATTACTTATCAAAATCTTCTTTTACTAAATCATGGAAATCATCCATGATTTTCATATCATCAATCATTGACATAAACCATTTGGGTATTTCCTTCCATGATATCGTATGAGAATCATAACCAATGTGAAGAGATTTGAATTATGCTTCAATATTGATATAATTTTCTTTAATCATTCTTATCAAATCCATCTTCTGATTGATAGTATGGTGAAGAATTTATCATCTCGATTCAATATTGGGGAATAATGTAATGGTGTTCACTATCTTTTTAACAATTATACCCAAAAATATTGTCCCATTGAGGATAAATATTCGAAAGTAGATTCCTTTTTTGGTGAGAAAACATTATCTTTCACTTTATCTTTCTTCTTGGATGTTCCAACAACATCATTATTAGATTTCATAACCATATCTCTTCACAGAGAATCACAAACCACTTTTTTCCTTTATTAGATCTAGAGATTTCCTACTCGACTCTCGGAGTCTCATGCATGCTATTAGAGACAGGAATTATCAAATCATCATCAACATCATATTTATCAGAAGATTAATTAACATCTTCAGGATGAATAAAATCACGATTTTTGCATTCATCATCAAAAGGTTTATCAACCTCATACTGAGCATCATAATTTTTACCTTGTGTGATTATTTTGGTTGATTCAAATTGGGATGTTCGGATTAATAACTTTTCTGAAGGCCTTTCCATATCATGGTATTCCTCAACCATTTTGATTATATCTTCAGATTATTCTTCTTCTTCTTCAAGTTCTTCTTCTTTATATACTTATTATTCAGCAATGGGTTATGAAAATGAAGCATTATTTCCTGGAGTTTCTATGGGAATTGATTCTTGTAAGAAGGATTCTGGAACCTATAATTTTGTAAAATTTTTCTCTGTATCTTTATGAAATACTTGAACAATTTCATCTTCTAAAATATTCTTCATCATTTTCTCTTTATCTTACTTATCAATTTCTTCTACTACCTAAATCTTCAAGGCCTTAGCCTCAGGAGGGTCTAAACCAGAACCTGACTCTCCCACCTTCTTCTTCATCTCTCTCCAATTAGGTACCACTTCATCAGAAAAAGTCTTTTTATTTTTCTACGTTGGTGGAGCTGACTGAGCTTCTAGAATGGGAGTGTTTTCTTTTTATTATGCTACATTCTATTTTCTATTCTTCAGAGTTTTCTTGGAAGTTTCACTTACTACCTTTTTCATTCTCAAAGAATGAATTTAAATTTTATAAATATCTTAAAATTCTACTGAATTGTGAACGAAATTGATTTTCATCCTCCTCATAGTTTCATAAGTCAACAACATAATCTTACAAGTTCTGGGTTTTCAACTACAAGGATTTTTGAAGGATTCAAAACAAAGAACAATGATCTTCTACAAGATCGTTGGATACATGATTATCTGAGACCTTAGGGTGCCATTTTTTGATATTATTGATGGTTTAATGAATATTCTTGATAATATTGACCATTTATAGATTAACCAAGAAATCCATCATGAAAATATCAATCTTCTTAATGGAATCCTTATCTCTCTTTCTCGGAATGAGAAAACATTTCATCAATGAAGCATGTAATCAGTAGTTGGTTGTAAGGTTATTGATGTTCAGTGACTTAACTCCTTTATGTCTTATGTACTCAATTGTTATAACCTTCTCAAAACAACCATCCTTTTCTAGGAACATGTGAGTACAAAGTAATGTCTTTTCTTTTATAAGGAATATCCAAAATACAAGATTCTTTATTGAAAGATAAAGAGTAAGTCATACCATAGATTTTGAAAGAAAACTTTTCACTTCATCCTTATTCATAAAAACATACTGAATCATATAATTATATAAGTATATTAAAATAAATCAGATCTTGAGTCTTCATCTTGGATACACAAAGACATCACCAAATATTATTCTTTATAACATTAGAAATCAGGGAATCATTCATCAAAATGAAATATTCTTCAACTAACCATTCTTTGTAAATTTTACAATATTTTAGTTACTTGATAAAGGTCATAAGATTTTATGAATAAAATTAAAGATACATCTAGAACATAAGAAAACTGAGAAATATGAATGACTGGTTTAAAGGGAAGTATAGATTTGGTGCAAAAACCATGGAAAACCAATGTGGGAGGCTGAATATAGGGAGCATTAATATAGGCATCGCGATGATGGTTCGAATTATTAAATCAATACAATGAATTATATAAACTCAATTATGATCTAATGATTGAAATAAATGGAAAATAAGGATTTGAATGTTCCGACCTTTTTGGGTTTTATGAAAAAACTAGATTTACGATAAGTGAATCTGATGAGTTTTTTCCTAAAACAGGATAGAAATACCAACAAGAAAAAAATTACAATGATTTAAGTAAGGAAATATACCTTCTAGATTGCATGGAAATAAATTTAAATGTTTATAAAGTTCTTCTTGAAGAGCTTATGTTCTGAAAAATTTATTAGGGGAAGGAAAAATTTATATCTCCAAAAACAATTGATTGGAAATGGAAAAAGTTTGGTGCTTAGAATTTTTTCATAGAAATTTTTGAAAGAATAAAAAAATATACTCATCCTATGAAAAGGATATTCATAGTGTTAGGATATTTGGTTTAACAAAAAGTTAATTTATGGATGATTAATTTATGTATATCATTCCTAACTTTGTTTAAATGTATTAAAATCTATTGGAGGGTAATTATTTTCTAAAAATGTTAAGAATTTTATCTCACATTCTGATAACTTGAAGAATGATATCTTTATTGAGTGTTTTGTCCATAATAAAGTGATTCCTAATATCTTTGTGCTTTGAACGAGAGTTATGTTAATGGTTTTTGAATAGGGAAATGGAACTAGTATTATCATAGAATATCTATATTTTGGTAAAACTCTTCTAATAGTCTGTGATTGTGTGTTGCATCCAGAACATTTGAGCACAACAACATCCAGATGTTACCTATACAGCTTCAGTAATGGAAAGTGCTAATGATTGTTTCTTCATGCATGACCAAGAGACCAATTAATATCCTAATAAATGAAAAAATCTTGATGTACTTATCCAATATATTTTACATCCACCAAAATCATCATTTGAGATATTTTTCAAAAAAAATCATTTCCATAATGAAGAATAGACTTAAATCCATGGTTCCCATTAAATAGTGAAAAATTATTTCCACTAATTTTAAATGAGATTCCATTATATTAGATTAATATCTATAACATACTCATGCTAAAAAAATTATGTCTGGATGACTAGATATTAAGTATTATAATCTTATTATCATACCTCTAAGAGATGTTTGAATTACAAGTTTCTAAGCTTCATCATAATCAATAGGGTTTGAGGTACTGATTAGAGTACTTATACTTTTCGTTTTTTCATATCCATACTATTTATGCAGTATCTTATATACTTATGTTGTGATATTTATGTTCCTTATAGATTTTGAGAAATTTGAAATCCATGGAAAAATGTTAACTCACCCAGCTTACTCATTTCAAACTCAGATTTCATATGATTCTTAAATGAATCTGTTAACGATTACCGAGTTAATTTGAATACAATTTCATCTAAATGAATTTTAATAATTAAATAATTATTCTTATATTTAATTATAAAAATATTTTAATCTGTATCTCCTTTATAAAAAATGTTTTGTAGCAAAAAACATATGAGTATATCATACAAGGATCTACGAGATTGTTTAAGTCCATATAATGCTTTGGTATGTTTGAAACCACGATCATGATGTTTTGTTACTTCAAAACCAGGATGTTGTTCAAAATAAACATCCTCTTATACATGTCCATTAAGGAAATCAAACTTCACATCCATTTGAAATTTTTTGAAATTGAAGAATTTTGTAGAGGCTAATATATTACGAATAAATTCAAGTCATGCTACTAGAGCATTGTTTTTATCAAAGTCTATTTCTTCTACTTGATTATGGACTTTAGAAAATAATATTGATTCAATTATTAAAATGATTCCATTTTCATCACATTTATTTCTTAAGACCCATTTTACTCTAATTATATATCTTTTTTTTGATCCTTCATCCAAGGTCCAGACTTTGTTTCATTCGAATTCATTTAGTCCATCTTGCTTTGATTTAAACTTATCAACATCACCTAAATCATATTGTGTAATTTTAGGATATAATTTGGAAAGGAATGTTAAATTTTCTACATTATTTCTTAAATACCTGCTAGTCCTTACTGTTTGATTTACATCACTAATGATACTATCACTTGGATGATTCGTAAGGAACAACTAACATTGTTTTTCATAAAACATGATTACCAATATAATGTAGAAAATCATCTGGAGTAAATAATTTAGAAACATTTTGTTGAGTATTTTCCTTATTAGAATAATATTCCATAAAAGATTGATAATAGGTTTTTGAAAACATATCTAATGATTTAGGTTTGGGTAGTTTAAAAAAATGTTCAGTTTCATAAAATTTAAACTGCACTATTTCTTCAATAGTACAAGCAGTTTTCTTTAAAACATTATTTTCCTTAGAAGTTGTGGAGTATCCTAATAAAATTCCTTCCTCAGATTTGGGTGGATATTTATACAATTTATCATTAAAATTTAATATGAATGCTTTTTATCAAAATAGTTTTAAGTATTAAACTTTTGGTTTTCGACCATTCCATAATTCTTATGGTGTTTTATTAAGAAACCTTTAGATTAAAAATATGTTAATAGTATAACAAGTAGTACTAACAACTTCATCCCAAAATAGTTCAACAATATAATATTCACTCAAGATAGTTTAGGTTATCTCTGGAAGAATTATATTTCCTTTTTCAATAACACTATTTTTTAGAGGAGTTCTTGGAGCTAATAAGTTATCAGTAATAACTTTCTTACTAGAAAAAGTTTGAAAATATAAAATTTCAAATTCACCCCCATGATCACAATGGCTTATTATCAGTGGTTGTTTTTTCACATTTTTATATTTTTCTAAAAATCATTTAAAATAAGAAAAGTATTAGGATTTATTTTCTAGAGAATAGACCCATGTAAATCTACTGTAATCATCAATTAAAACAAATATATTTCATATTCCTCCAATACATCCAGATTGTGTTGGACTGAAAATATCCATATGCACTAGATATAATGCATCAGGAGATGAGACTTCACTTATTGATTTAAATATTGAGTTATGTTTATTTCTATATTGACATGGATCACTAGTTTTTGAGGAATCAAATCTAATATTTGGTAGATCCCTAACAAGTAATTTTTTTTGAGATTTTTCATATAGTTCAAAAGATACAATGTCTTATTCTTCTATTACATAAACTAGATTGATCTTACATTGCACTAAGGAATGATAGATATTGTATTCTATGGTCTTCTTTGTTACGTTTATAAACATTCTCATACCTAATGGCGGAGATAATAAACTCTTCCATGGAATTGTGTGTTACGAATTTATCATTCCTAAAATTCATAAGTTAAACTTCATTACATAATTGGATTATGCTTATAAGGTTGTTTTTAAGTCCTTTAACAAATAAAAAATTTGATATTAATGTTTTCCCAAGATTAAAAACGTTACATATACCAAAACATTCTCCATAAGAATTACTACGGAAATCTATATTTCCTCCTTTCATCATGAAAATATTTTCACAGATGTTTTTGTTACGAGTCCTGTATGTAAAATATACATTATCCATTTACCATATATTATTATTGACACTTCCTTTATTTTCTTGAACACAAAATAGTTAGACTTTCGGAATCATGACATTCTTAGTTTTCGAAATTTAGAATTTAAAACCTTAGGTTTCCATATTTTCATAGAAATCTAAGATTTATGAATACCAAAGGATTGGGTTTTTTAAGGGAAATTTTTCTCCCAATGTACACTATATTGAAACATAGTGATAAAACAATCACTTTGGGGAACAAAATAATTAGGACTAAAAATACGTTTTGTGTGAGCATAACCAAATCAAGAACTATTTATAATAGGAAACAATTGTGAATAAATTTTATCAAATTATTTCTTTCCAGAAGTGAAATTTAATAAAATTTTCATTAAAGGAAAAAAATTTGGATATTTTTTTGTTGACTAAATTCTTATCGGCAAATACATTTTTTTAGGGTTTGAGATATTCTATATGTCATTTTTCATTGAAATAAAATTTTCAAGAACCATTGAATGTTTATCCTTCTAATGATTAACATCCATATAGTTTTTTGATACATTTTCAAAATCAATAGTTTTTTAATCAAGATCCATAGAAAGATCTAATAATTTTTTTGTTAAAATACAAATTCTAGAATTTTCTTTCTCTAACATATCTTTTATCTTATAGTTCTCATTCCCAAGTAATTTATTAAATCTGTAGACTTTTCAAATGAAGGTAATGTGTTATCTTCTGATTAAGAAGATTCCACATCTGATGATACATAATATTCATCATTATGAAAATTTGAATCTATATAATTATTGGTTAATGATTCATCATTTTGTACATTATCCATAAAACGATGATTTTCAATAGGTAATCATAATATAAGACAAATATTCTTCTGACTAGAAGAATTATATTCTAAAGATTCATCTAATGTGTTACCACCACTGGTACTCCATGTATCATTTAAATTCAATAAATTCATATCCTTTTATTTTTATTACTTCTTTATGATCTTTATAGAATGCTTATCATTTATATCTTTTATCTTGAGCATAGGATAATCATGTCTGAAATGTCCAACCCTTTTAATTTTGAACAAGATACTATAGAATATTTCTTATCCTTTATTTATTTCTTCTTATATCAGTATTGGAAATCATTATTTCACACAATCGTGTTCATCCTTCAAACAAGATTGGAAGGTTCATTCTTGGACTGATCACTGTCACTTGACTCAGATATAACAATAACGTTCATAGATTTAGATCTAGTTACCCTTTTTGGAGTCTTGGATTTGGATTTAATATGCAATGAAACACTTCTATTACCATTATTCTTCTTATTGAAATCATCATATCTCTTCATTTATTGTTTCATGCTGAATAATTATTCCAAATTACTCATCAAGAGTAATGTTAGATACTTTCATATGTTCATCAATTGTTTTCCTTTTATATTCCCACTCAATATCATGTCCAAATAAACTTCAACATCATGACATTTCTCTCCCATTGATTGAATACTATTGATGAGCGTCAAAAATCATTGGTGCAATTTTCAAATAGGTTCCCTATAAGAAAATAAAAATCCCTGATATTCACCTCTCAACATACCTATTCTAGTTTCTACCACTTTAAATGTTCCAAATTGTGTAACTTCTTGTTTCATAAAGATATTATTAGCATTGTCACAAGAAGGTATTTTATTTTAGATATTTCTAGTTATGGATCATAAAAGAGTATTGTGTACCTTATAGTTTAGTTGATATTCTTGTTTTCCCGGGTTTTTGAATGTTCTTATTTAATTATCAGGAATCTTTTAGTCTCCCATTAGCGTAACAAAGGTATCAACACTATTGTTGATAATGAAAGTATTCATATTATCTGATCAATATTTATAATCATTACCATCAATGATTGGTGGTCTTATAGGATTCAAATTATCTAGAGAACGTACATTCATTCCTCCCATTCTATAAGAAAATATTTTTTTCCATATAACATGTTAGTATAATAATTTTATAATCAATAAATGTTTATGGAAAAACATATGTATTAAAAACCTTTATTAAAGTCAAATTATTTCAGAGACCTCCTATAATACCAATTGTAGAATTAAAATATTGATGTAGATTTTTAATTACAAGAGGAGGTATATTATAGGTTTAAAAACATTCGTTTTTATCTTTAAGAAAACGTATGTTTTATAATGTTAAAAAATATAGATTCACAAACCATATTTAGTTCCTTACTAAGAAACAAACATTCTTTGGATCAGGGAATATGGATTGGAAAAAACATAAGAAACTTTACATTGGAAAATATTCTACCTTAATACATATAGAATCTTATTTATTATCGTATACATGTATTGGAAAGTATAAAAGAGTTATACTTTTGTTTTTAAAAAATACAATGGATATAAAACATATACCATGAACAAGTAAAAAAGTATGAAATCATTTTACAAAAAGTGAAGGCTATCCAACAACCTTGGATTAAGGTCCCTTGATTTATAGTTTCAAAAAAGTATGTCTTACCCACACATGGGTATGCTGTCAAAAGGAATATCATAAACATATTGTTATCCCTACAAGCCCCCAAACATTAAGGTAGTTAGCAACTCTGTCATCCTATCCCTGGAATCCAACGATTGTACACAACAACAATTGGAGTTTCACTAAGAAAGATAAAAAAGCTGTTTAGAACAAAAAACAAATTTCATATATCGCACAAGTAAAAAGAGTCTCACTCACTATAAATCACTTCACAACATCACAAAATGTAATCTCAATTTGTTTTTAACTCTTTAAATGGCTAGGGTTTTTATAGTAAAAGTTTTTAATGGTTGGATCCCCACTACAATGGTAATATTTTTCCTCGATTTTTGGAGGGACAGATATACATATTACTCATCCAGCAATTAGTACAAAATAAATTTAACGACATAAATTCATTTAAGAAATATTGAGAAACATTATCATGATTAAAAAACTAGGTACTAATAAACTAGAAACAATATGTTAATAACGTAAATAAACATTATCATATGTGAATAATCAGAATCTTGGAATATTAGTAATCAAATTCTAAAAATATGAACAATCAGATTCTAGAGAAATGGTTATTCATAGTGTTAATTTTAATGAATTCAGAGTCCGAATTCTGATGAATTAAGAGTTTGAATTCTGATAAATTCGGTGTCTAAATTTTTACGAATTCAGAGCCTGAATTATGAGGAATTTGAAGTCTGAATTATGAGGAATTTAGAATCAGAATTTCTGAGTAACTCAGAGCCTGAATTATCATAAATTTGGACTCTAAATTCGGATGAATTTAGAATTTGAGTTCTATGGTATTCAGAGTTGGAATTTTGAAGAATTTAGAGTCTGAATTCGGATGAATTCGGAGTCCGAATTTTAGATGATTTGGAGTCTAAATCTCATATAATTCAGTGTATAAATTTAAGATACTTTAGAGAATGAATTTCAATGAATTAAGAGCCTAAATTTCAAAGAATTTGTAGTATGAAATTCAATGATATCAGATTCTTAATTTTAGAGAATTTGAAATCTAAATTCTCATGAATTCAGAGACCAAATTTTATTGAATTTAGAGTCTGAATTCTGATGAATTTAATATCTGATCGGAGTCTTAAGAAACTGTAAGGATTTATGATTGGTAAGGATCCTATTTTTGGGATTAAGAAAAAAAAATTATCCTTGGTTTTAGAATACATTGATTAATACATTGAAACCCAAGGGTTGGGATTAATCATTTCGTAGTAAAAGACAATTTTCATTAAAAAAATCTGAGGGAAAGATAATTTTATTTGTGTAATGTGTTTGTGATTTTCAAAACATAAAGAAATGGAAAATTTCATAAGAATACTTATTTAATTAACAGGAATTACATCTTGAAATCCTATAAATGGTCACTGAGATAGATGAATGTTTCTTAGTCCATGTAAATCCAGCCCATTGTAATGTCCCTATGTCTCGGTTTGTTGGTGTTCATGAAATTACAACTCAGATTAACCCTAAGTTTATTACCCTTAATTTATATGTTGGATATATCACTGGTGATACATCTTACTAACCCATTGAGGTCCAATGTGAGTGTCAAACATAGTTGTGAGACGCTATGCCCAACCACCCCAAAATAGAAAAGGGATCACCAGCCAGATCCTAGAGAGAATTTCTATAGATCCTAATCCTATAGAAGATCTATGAGAGCATTGTAATCCATGATAAGTCACTAGTAAATGTGAGTGAAATCATATTCTATGGACAAAAATTCAAGGAAAGTGTAATCTTTAATCGATAGCCCTAGGTTGAAGAGAGCATAATCATCCTCATTTATCCCATGAGCACAAGATATCATAATCATCTTCATTACTCAGGGGAACATAGTCATCCATGATTGTAATCAGATCGACGAGAGTTTAAGAATCCTTATCATATATCAACCATAGAATAACATAATAATCCTCATCCCATAAAATAATCACAGGTTCAATAGTCGGAAACTGGGAAACACCTATAGAAATCCCAATAATATAATAAAAATTTTAATGGCTCAAAAACTAGATATCAGGTATGGATTTGTTTATACGATTAAAAAAAAGAAATAACATCACTCATAATATTGATTCTAGGAATGTACATCTAATAATCCCAAAAAAAAAAGAAAGATCCTATGAAAAACATTTGGGAATACAAAAAAAATAAAGAAGCCTCATGTGAGGATCAATAGCCACAAACCGAGAATCACCATTGGTAAACATCACTGTAATAGTACTAAAAAATTTATAGATATATAAAAGAGTGAGGGTGGTCGAATTGAAAAACCCAACACTACATTCATAGTACAATGGGCTTACATGATTGGTGTAGATTCTAAGGTGGGACATGCTACCATCTCTACCCAAACCCAATATACTAAATCAACATCATAAAAATAGTGGGGCACCCTCTAGGAAACACATGTTAATACACTGATGATACATCCTACTTGGGGTCCTCAAGGACTAAACAAATGTGATGACATCCTACTTAGAATCCTTAGCTAAAAAGGTAAAAATGGAATCTTACTTGGGATCCTCAAATAGAATGTTGATAATGGAATCATATATGGGATCCATATAATATGGAAATTGGGATCCTATAAATTATTCCATAACATGTCATGTAATAAAAGGCATCCCATAGGAGTGACATGGTATAGAAAGAGGTTACATGTATCCTATATATGATCCTACAGGTCGAAAATTAATGATAAAAAATCATATAGGGGATCCTTAGAAACAACTAGTCTTGTATCCTCTAAAGACATAATAGAACATTTCAAATGGGATACATCCTTTATGGAAAATCTATAAAGGGACCAGTCCTGAGAGATAGCCCAAGCCTCATCTCAATATAGTTATCACACTCAATATGCCCTGGATAAGATTATCATAGGAAGAACCTCTCAATAAAAAAAGTCTAAAACTCCACCAATTATTCTTTGTAACACACCAAGGGTTTCTCCATCATGATCTATGAAAAAATAAACACAAAATTGACTACTCATGGTTCCAATTATTGAATCTTGTGAATGAAGACACAAAAAAATTTCAAAGGGGGGAAACGAAAAGTAAACCATTTGTATCCCTAAGTACATGGTGTGTACTCCCAATTCCCCACATGGAGTGTTCTCTGGTCAGACTTGATTTGTATATGCTTGATTATATGGGGTTTATGGTGGTAACATAGTGTGCACCCTATAAAGTGTATGAACCCATGTCTCTAAAATGGAATGACCTTGTAGTTGGCATGTTTGTGTAATTCTACATAGCATGCGACCAACAAGGGGTCTAGCCGTATACTCTCCAAGGCCATGTACCCATACATGGGTACATGGATGAGAAATCAGCTACATGGTCAAGTCCTATTAATTGGAATTTACACCCTATTATATAAAATGTACTTTGTAAAATTCAACTTCCCCATATAGGAGGAACACATGGTGTGACTCCCTAAACAACATGTTGTATAGACAGGTTTTCCCAAATAGAAAACCTTTGAAACACCCAAAAAACCCCTTTTTATCCCCAAAAACAGTACATCATTCAAGAAGGGGACAAAAAAAGAATAAAACACGAATAAAACATGAAAATGACTAATAAATCATTATATACATAAAAACTTAAAAATGGACTACCTTTTGGCGGGATCTGCTAAAGCATTGCTCGCTTCCACGTTCTATGGTTGTCATACACCAATCAGGCATGTCCCGAGCTCCATGGAGGGAACTCCTTCTTCCTCCCTCTCTCTATCTCATATTTTATCTCTCAGTCATGAAAAATGTAATCCATGGGGGGAATTTGTAGTAATCCAAAGGTGAATGAAGAAATAAAAGAGGAAAAGGATTAAGGAAAAGGAAAGAAAACAAAAAAGAAAAATGGGTTATCGGCCAGCCCCGATGCCAAACATGAGTTTATGCCCCTCCTTGTAAAAAATAGACATTTTGGACTCTATGGGGGGGAGAGAATATAAATAATATTTTATGTAAAAAATATATTTATAAAACCTCACACTTCCACGGTATGTTTTCATTTTGAATAATGCAATAGCTTGCGTTGTACGCAACATTGAGTTTTAACACACCACGACCAATCAAACTATCTGTTATGAATAGTATTACCCACTTTTTAAAATATTATAAATTTTATTTTTCAAAATAGACTTTTTTTGGATCTGGAATATCAAAATTTTCTATGGGTGAATTTTTGGTACTTTTCTGAAAACATTCAATTTTTGATGAATACTGAAAATTACTAAATTTTAATTTAAAACTACTTTTTTAATTGAAATAATTTATAGTTTTCAATTCTAAATTTGAATAGTTTTTAAGATAAATTTTATTATATCTTTATAATTTACTATACTTTAGGTCATTGGATGTATTTCCACATTTAAACTAGACCTAAACAAGTGTCAATCTTTGGATAGTCATTATTTCTTAAAAACACGCTTTTTGTTTTGACAACAGGAATTATTTTTAAATTAATTTATGACACATCTATGATATTAATTTGAAAAAATGGATTTCATATTTTTAATCAATAGGTCCAAATTGTGTAAATTAGTAACTTTTATTTTTAGACATTATGAATAATTATTTCTGTAAATATTTTATTTACCATGGTTAAAGGATAAATCTGTTAAATAAGGGTAAACAATTATATTATACTAATATTAAAATACCCTAACAGGTGTCCTAAACCAACTTAATTATACATTTACGACCATGGTAATCCTTTTGTCAATTTTGGGAACCCATGGAGCCACATGAGAGTGATAATGACACTTTATATTAATTAATTTAAAGTAAAGACCAAAATGACACAAACATATATCTTTTAGTAAAGAAAATTTTACATGAGGTTATATAAGTTATCTATTAAACTATAAATATTTATATGAAATCTATAATGATTTCCTACGTCAGTTAATTTTTTTATAATTTTTAGACATCATATAAAAAAATTATTTATGACACACTAATGATGTAGTGTTTACCTCATTAGTGAGTGATTTAAAAAATTAAGATTATAAAAATTAACAAAAAATATCTAAAACATGTTCAATTATTATTGGATGATTTTATTTCAAACATGAGTCATATTATAATTTACTTTAATGATTTTGGGTGCTTTGGAACCCGAAAAAGGGTATATAATTAAATAATATTTTCACTCATTTCTAAAGAGCCCATCCTCCCCCTTATAAAAAGCCATCAACTCTAACCCAATTCTCACACCTCTCAATCCCCTTCTATGATAAAACAATCTACCCAATTAACCAACCTACATCCCTTTATTACTCTTAGAAACCTTACCTTATGTAGAAGGCACTTCAATGAAACCTTTTTGTTCAAACTAATGGGAGTTACCTGATTTAAAGGTAACATCTCTTCTTATGTACTTTTCTTTTATTTTACTTCTCCAACCCATAAACTCTCTTTATTAGATTATTTAAAAACAAAACCAGTATCCTAAATATACTATGTTTATTTTATGATAATTATATGTACTAAAATAACACACAACTCTATCTAATAGGTTTAGAACATAATGTTTCTATGGACGTCGAACTACTGCCTCATGAAATAATGATTACTCAATCATCTACTACCATCTCTTAAGGGGTCCATTATTATGGAACTATAAATATATATGATACTTATTTTATCTATAAGTTTATGTAATTAAAAATTATATCATAACTTTATTCTTTTCAGGTTGTATATATACAATGATTTCATTTGAGGAAGTGCGGGCGACCACCCCCTCAAAGTGATATGACTCGTTCAGGCCATACATGGAATGTAAAAAGGTTGGTGTTAATGAACTTATGTAACATATATAAAATATTATATTATAATGGAATAATAATATAACTATGTATCATTTGGTTTTGTTTCCATTAAAAAGATGAAATTGAATTAGTGTTCGTTCATACGTACGAATTACCTTCTCCACAAATGTAATCAGATTCATTCCTCATTGTAATCATTAAAGAATAATTTTCATTAGATTATTAAAAATAATGTTTATGAACTTAATATCATTGTGTATATGAATCAAATACATCCTATTCATAACAAACATAACTAGTGTAACAAAACATATAAAGGAAAATGAATTAGTTAACACTCGGAACAATGATACTACTAAAATATTATTAACAATAAAATATTAAAATATCATATATGATATCAGATATTGGTATGTAGTTATTTTATAATTTAATAAAAATGATTTAATTATTATATTGGAGGATAATGTTCCCTCTACCAATTAATAGTACAAGGTAAGGGTTAATTTCACAATCTTTTTATTATCTGAGATTGTTTTTACATAAGTATCTACAGGGACCTCTTTATCATCCACATCCGTGTTTCTTAAAAATATTTTTAAATACATATTTTCTATTTTCTAAACTAAGGGATAATGACATTTAT
Organism: Viscum album; assembly: GCA_963277665.1. Classification (NCBI taxonomy): domain Eukaryota; kingdom Viridiplantae; phylum Streptophyta; class Magnoliopsida; order Santalales; family Viscaceae; genus Viscum; species Viscum album. Next base: position 1,670,059,996 of record OY728137.1, read on the forward strand.
ACCCAATTTTTTCTTTGATAAATCGGTTTTAATGGAATCATTCCATCGTTTTCCAATCATGGTACTTTATTACCTTTGCAGAAAATTAAGGTAAGAATTTTTTTTAACTTATACAGAGGTTGTGGTTATTCGCCCCCATTATAACACTTTAAAAGCATCACTCACAAGCTTATAAAAATATTTCCTACATAAAATTTTTCTTTGATAATTTTGTGAATTTTATATGGTTTCAAAATAGAAATAGATATTTATTTCAAATAGTTTTCATATCATCTATGTCAACATCCTTTGATGGATTTTAAACTTGTTTGAAGTTGATTTTTTATGATAAAAATATTCCACATTGTATTTAGGGTTTTGTGATATGTTTGACAGTGGATGTGTTATTTTTTATACTATCCATGGTATATTGATATAGTATTGACATTTTTTTGTAGTTTAAATAAGAATATGTATATTATGTTTAAACCTCATCCTATGTGGAATGTATTGGACTTAGTAAGTGGCGGGTGGATCCCACTATAGCCCCTTGATGCTTCGATAGGTCTCATGAGACAAACTAGTGTCTTGTCATAAGGCTTGAAAAAATCTTATTTGTAGTCTTGGTAGGAGGCCTTGACTATGTGGTTATGAAGCACGACATTAGGAATTACATCATTAAGAAATTGGATATTTATATTGAATGTTATTATTAGACTAGAAGAATATCCATGTGAATATTTGAATGGAATTATTTGATTTATATTTTCCATATTATACTGATGTCTATGTTTAAAAAGATAATGATTTAGTATTATAAATTTCTGAACATGTTTATTCTTATTTATGAATGTTTTCTTTATATTGTTATCCTTACTAAGTATCTGAGCTCACCCCTTTCTATGTTTTATTTTTTCCAGGATGTGAAAAGTAAATTATGACTAACCTATAGGGATAGTATAAGGGATATGAATTTGGTCAATGGATACAATGTTGTTTTTTCCATTTATTAATGTAATGTAAAACTTAAGAATATACCTAGTACTTCCAAGGCTACTAAACTGATCAGTCTTTCAGGATTTGATCCCTTGTGATCATGCCAAGGTGATGTAATAATTAACTGAATCTAGGAAACTAGGTTCATGACTTTACAATATTTCAACATGATACTATGTGAAAAAATAATATTTAATTTATTTAGTATTAATTATTAATTATTCCACAGAAATTTAAAAGACATAGATATTCACAATACTCCTATCCTTGGGAAAACACCCTTTTCTACGACCAATGGAGTATTCAGAAAAATTATCCAAGATCATCTGATATAAGATCAACAATAGTTTACCACTTATAGCATCTGATCATAAAAATTAAAATTACTACTTAAAATTTTATTCTAGAAAAACCGAGGTATTTACAACAATCATTTACGAAATATCATATTTTCATAATTCATTCATGATTTTTAGATTCAACCATTGTAAATCAAAAAATATTTGATCTTTTATGATCCTCATAGTTGATATACTGACATGATCATTTATACTCAAAGTATCATCCACCTTTTTTATATTTTATGGTGTTAATTCACTGAGCAATCATAATCATTAATCAGCTCCAATAGTCTTCTACGCTATATATTCAACAATTTCATTGTGAATATATACTTTTAATCTTCTGAAAGTTGAATATGTATCAAAAATTTCTCCATAAATATAATTCCTCTATATATTTAATGAAAAAATTAAAATAACTAATAACAAATATTGAGGTGGGTAATCTTTCTCATGAACCTTCAATGGACATGAGTCCATGTATTTCTACATGAGAACACATCTCGGTCTCTTATTCAATGCATCTCTATAGGTTACAAACCATTATTTATTGTAGGGTAATTTAAACACATGAGAACTTACTAACATTTTATTTAGTTACATTATATTTTACCCATATTCATATATCTAGATTATATTTTCTCCCATCTGGGATAACATGGTGAGTGGATTTGATAGTCATGAGAAATTCTCCACAAACATCTGATAGAATCTATCCAAACCAAGAAAACATCATATCTTAGCCACAATGGTCAGTCTAGGAAAATATTAAATTGCTTCCATCGTTGATGGTTCTATCGATATACGATCTCATGAGATTATATTACCCAAAAATTAATCCTTTTATTTCAAAACTTTACACTTTTAAATTTTTCATAAAATTTCTCCTTCATTAGTGTCTGCAATACAACTCTCAATTGATATTCATGATATTTATTTATCATTAAATATATAATAATATCTGAATAGCCCAAAGGCTTTTTTTAAATTTATTATAGATAATCCCCCTTTAAGGGTTAAAGGGGAACCCATACATGATCTGTAGGCCCAAGGCACAACACCCGACATGACCCGAAGGGCCAAATGCGTAGCATGCCTATACATGCCCCATAGGCCCAGCCCACTAGAACTGCCCCTCCTGAGCATCTTCATCATTGATCACCTTTAGATCCCCACCTACATTACTGATTGTTTAGCATTTCCTCATACAAAGCTGCATGGTGCCTGATCTCGATGGCAGTTTCCATACCCTCTCATTATTCCAATCCAGTTAGCTCTAATTCTAGTTACAGCTACTATTTCACTAATCCTTTTATGGGCCCTTCTCTATGTGAATTGGGAAACATCATGGTCTAAAATGTCCCTAAGGCCCTATGGCTCGAAGACCTTTGATGGCCTGAAGGCCCATGAGACCCGTAGGCACAAACCGGTGGCCAGAAGGCCCAAATTGGGTGAATAATACAACATATTTTTCAAGGTAATATCTAAAGACACTATTCATTAAATACATGAAGATAATGGGGAAATTAGTAAGCAAAAATGGAATCACTATATAATCATAGTGTATATACCTTGTAAAAAATGATTTCTTTCGTATATCCCCTTTCTTGAACCTAAATTAATGTTATCTAAAATAAAGGTTATTTCTTGAAAATTTTTAGGCTTCACACAATTGATCAAACAAGTCATAAATATAGGCTAATGGTTATTTGGTCTTGATTTTGATCTTGTTCAGCTTTTGATAATAAATGATGAGTGACATAAATCCATTTTTCGACCTAATAAAAATAACATGTGCACACAAACAAGACACAAATTGACGAATAAAACTATTTTTTGGATTCTCCTGGAGTTACATATTCAATTCTAGAAACTCAATCAGTCTCATTGTATATGTAGTCCTTGAAATATGTGAGGCACTAGGTATATGTTTTATTGAGAACTAAAATACACGATTTGATGCAAGACTCTGAAATTTTATCATTAAGATATATACAAAATCCCATTCAATAGGAATATAATAGATTTTAAGTTTTTCTCCAATGATCTTATATAATTAAAGCTTTTGAATAGAAATCAATTCCCATAAAATCGATTTGATTGACATTAGAAGATCATATTTATCATGATAATGATAGAAGAACCCAGTTTGGTTAGGAATATCAAAAATGACATACCTTCATCATAAATTGATGTAGGATTTATATAGAAATATCCAATCCACACCTAAGATAACATCAAATTCAACTAGAGGGTGAATAAAAATATATTTATGAATGAAATTCCCACAGAAATCAACTGGAGATGAATAAAAAACATGGGATGTGGTCATTGTACCATTAGTGGTTTTCCCGTATAATTCAACATATAAGAGTTTATTTGGTACTATTATACCTTTAGAAAAATCTTATAGATATAAAATAGTGGGTATATCTATAGTTAAATAATACATTTTTATTTCTAGATTGGAAGGTATGTGTACCATTCACCATGTCATTATCGCACCCCTTGTTTGAAATGATGATTTCAAAATATTTCCCTTGGCCTCTTGGTTTATGATGTTTCTGATGTCGATCATCATCATTAACCATAAAACTTTGGATCAAGTTATAATAATGGACATACTATTTACATTTCATACATTAGAGTGTGGGTGATGCATTATGTGCATCTTTCTCTCTATTATCAACATTAGATAACTTATTCTCATCCCCTATACTTTATATTTCTTGGTGACCACTATTTCCAAATATAATAAATTTACTAGTAACCTTAATAGAATTTCATCTATGATTCGTTTAAATAACTTCAGATTAGTAGCTCAGAGTTAGTGAATTACACGAAAAAAATTGCCTTGTTAGCATTGGATTTTTTTATTTGGTGTTGTTATAAACTGATGCCAAATGTTTTTATGTTGGTTTCAAAAAACCGCAAATAAATTCTTTTCGGAAAAAAACTCCTCTTGGTTCCTTAAATATAAGGGTTTTTTCTGGGATCCTTCACAAAAACATTTTTTAGAGGTGGTTTTTTGGGTTTTTATGTGGTTTCACCTCGCAAAAAAATAGACAGAATATAGTGGCGATTTAAAATGTGGCTATATTCCCCATATTATTTGGGTGGGAAAACCACTGGTAAAACCACAAAACATCCTCTAAAAAATTTCATAGTTTCAGTGGTTTAAACCACATATAAATAAAACTTCTAAAAAATTAAACTGTAAAATCTACATCCCATGAACAACCAAAGAAAAATCAAAAACCAATATATCATAACAATGTTTAACCATCCCACCTACAATACACATAGAAAAGATCTCATTTTAGGTACATAATAATCAATCCATTATCAAATAATATCACAATACACATAATAAAGAATCAAATAATCAAGGGGATCTATAAGGTTATAATAATAAACATTTAAATCATTATATATATATATATTAATATATGATTAGTTTCACATCATCTCTAAATCCAAAGTGAACCATAATCACTACCTCATGAATTTTTCGTGACACCCTCTCCCTCTCTGTATCAACTTCCTAATACAAGGACCTGTATAACATATTTATTGAAAATTAAACAGTGTTTTAAATTTAAGTTTAATCTTAAAACTAAAAACTTTTTGTGTACTAAATGATTTTGATATTATGTGATTTACCTGCTCACTACCAGCAATCAATGAAATATCACCTAGGATATATCCAATCAATTAATGATATAATTCAACCAATAAATTATGTAGATATATGAAGTTTTCATATTGCATATTTATATTATCCCTCCTTGAATTGGGATTTCCATAAAAACAAACTCCCTCCTTGAAAGTCTTAAAATTTAATCAAATAAAATTAACCTATGAACATATATTTCAATAAATTCATCTATAAAAAAATATAAATGATAACAGATGCATAGTACCAACAAACTAAATATACATAGCTATGATATTGAATGATTGAACATATAAGAAGAGTGGTTGACAAACGAATTGATGACTACCCATACAATCATCATTCCCTTCAATCATGTCGTTTATTAGCTCCATCATTACATTGTATACTTTATCCATGCTAACACGACTAAGACATTCAATATCATGAAATAAATGAAATTTAAATTCTTTTTATTGATGACATTCAATGTCAGATGTCAAATCATCTACTTTATCAACCTTATTATACATGTCTCATTGTTTTACGTGATCAACATGACTCAACCCATTATCCATGACATCTTCTACATAATATGGCATTTACACTGGTGATAATAAGATATACATATCTTGTATTTAAATATCACTAACATCCATCATGCAAGAGAAGTTAACAAAAGTAAATTGAATGTAACCTATTTTAACACCCCAGATAAAATCAAACAACATTAATATGAATAAAACAAATGAAAAATGCACATGGTTGTTTAATTCCATAATATCATTTAACTTCTCAAGTATCCCAATTCTAAAAATATATATAACACTATTCTGTGTTTCCAAACCCGCTTCTTGATCAAATTTATGAAATTGAAATCCATTCACATTGTAATCTTTGAACTATCTATCATTTTTAGAGGACCTCGATCTAGAAACATCAAATATTTTGACAAGTTATCTCACGTTTCAATATTCATGATCTATATAAAGTAATAGACTTTATTATATTTATAAAATATATTTGTCAACCTAATATTGATATTTATTTTCATATTCATGAACATACACATCGTGTAAACCTTTCTACAAGCACTTTATTTACTTCTTTTGTTATATCATTCTCATTCCATGTTTGGGTTATCATTCATGTCTTTGTTTGTATCATGATATCTTTAATAAATGGATCTAAAAATTCACTATTTAGAAACAAATATCTATGTGCCTGTAATAATTCCATTTTTTAGTGAAACATTGGAGTTCCTCCTAACTGATCGTCCAATAGTATGAAAGAGTTTTATTTTATATGTAGTTGATAATGAGTTTATGTTTCAAAAAAATGTTCAACTTGATTGAATCTTGTCTTAATATAATCTAAGTATCTATAACAAAACCACTACAAAATAGAATTCAGAAATATAGCCTTCTGGTTGAGCATTATTTTTCATATATGATTTAAAAGGCCCAAAATATCTACAATATAAAATAAATAAATAATAATATTGTTTTTAATTATGTTCCAAAAATTGTATACATAATAAGAAAAACAAATAAATAAACAACCTCTCAACTAGATATGTCTATCGAAAATATACAGGGCCTCCTAATTTATCTTCCTAGACCAAATGCATATTTAAATACATCATGATAGTAAAAAATGACTAAGGGAAGATCATCTTAATTGAACAATGTCTCAATAGAAATATCTACAAAAAAATTTCAATCTCAAATTCTTGTAGAGTTTTCTTAGATATTTTTCTAAAGAATGAAAAAAATAGGAGTACAACAGCAGAAACATATTCAATAAATAATATATGCAATTCCAATGGTAGTAACTATTATAACAAAATATGTGAATCTATACCTTTGAATCCTTGTAACCTATGATGATTTAATTAAAATGACCTCAACATTTTATATTAATAACCATCATATACCTTTACTTGTTTTAAAATATTATGGAATGTATTTTTATCCCTATTTTCATTGAAAAAATTTCAAGAGCATACTTTCTATTCATGTCTAGCCATAGATCACGCATTATGTTCATTATTTATATGTCATTCCGATCATTGAGATAGTCCTTATACATTCAATTTTCATTAAGTAATTTTATGATCAAACTATCAAAAACATTCTTCTAATTATTCAAAACATCATGATTATGCGCAAAAAAACTAATTCCTAATACAGAAGTTTGAAGAATGTACAATTATTCTTCCATTGTTGTGTTCTGATTTAACTTGATGATGAACATCGAACTCTTTTCTCACTATAATTCAATTGATGTAACTTTTCAAATTATGCTTCAACATTTTTAGGTTTTTCTAATATTTCAGATTCTTTTAATAACTTTAGAAGTGGTCTACGATCAATATAACCATTGAATTTTGAATTGATAAATTGAAATCTAGGAGTTGCATGAATAATTCTTCAATAAGTTAAGAAATACCAATTTTTACTATGAGTAATTTAATTAGCATCAAAATCTATTTTTTATAATAGGGAAATCCAAAACCATAATAGTATTCAAACCAAGTAAATTCCCATGTCTAGAGAAGTCACTGATGGTCCACAATTGATAAGCTTGCATTTTGAACATCGTTCTAGAAGATTTCTCACATGTCTCAACATATTTCCTTTATAACTCTTATAATTCATCAATTAGAGGGTTAAATTATTTTTAAATATCATTTACATGTGTTGTTTCCATGGATAATCATAAAAATGATAAAAGACGTTTATTTCATACAAATCTTTAGGGGCATATTGTAATGGACAATACAAAATGCCAAATTCTATATCTCATGCTCAAAGTCCCAAATGGGATGAATCCAATGGTATCCAATCCTAGTTTCACATTCATATAATCAGATGAAAAGTTTAGATATAATTAATCAAATGTATATCATGATTTTAAATCTATTGGAAGTCTCATTAACCCATCATTTGTATTATCTATTGAAATGCACTTCATGTGATCATTGGTTTTTTATGTCATGAATAATCTTTTCAATCATTGTTTCAATGGAATGTAATGAAAAACATTTTCATTTTTTGTTTCATTTCATCTTTATATTATCATATTGATTTAGACTACAAACATCACCCATTGACTACCATATAGAATAAGATCATTTTTTGCAATCGTGTCTTCATGATTCCTCGGCTTAATAAAGCATACAACCATTGGTAAAGGATTGTATTTTTGTATAAGTCACACCATGATTGTTAAAAAAATTATTTATATCATAAAAATTACTTATAGATCTTATCTCCAAGAAATGCATCATGTAAAAAATCTAATACTATGCACATTACCTTATTTGTAATTCCAAATATGCATTATATATGATTCAACATCAGAAGAAAAGAATGTTTTGAATATTTTAAACATCCACCATAAATATCATGATTTACATCACCAACTAAACCATGAAATTAGTTTTTCTACCTAGTGATTCCTCTCTTGAATTTGTCTCTACAGAATCAAGAGAATGATCCGATGAAATGCTACAATCTTGATCTTGATATCTTATGGTCCAAAAAATCACCAATCAAGTTTCAATTTTTAGTACCCTCAACTAGTTGTTCTGATATGTTTTCATGTTTATTTTTTTTTGGTAACACTAAACGTGTCATTTATCTGTTTTTTAATTTCATTTTCCATTTTTGATGAACTTGGGATGTCATTCTGTCGATTAACATCATTTCTCAAACATTCTATAACATTCGATTCTCTATTCCAAATCCAACACAAATATTTATCATGGAATTTCTCATATATCAATTGTTCATAAACATCATATCTCTTCAACCATACTCTAAATTTACATTTAGGACATGGAAATATTATTATCCTATAAGTGGATTAATTGGAAATGGAAAAATCTAAAAACTCCTCCAAACCTTTTTCATAGTGAGGTGACATCCATAGTAATGTGACATAACTTATAGCCATATATATCATAATTTTCATACATTTATTAAAATAATTAAAACACATAAGTATTACTAAATATGAAAAGAGATAAATGGAAGTGAATAAAAAACATAACCCAGGTTGTTATAAGAATATTCATATAAGTACTAAAAAGGTGAAAGTAAAAAATAGGAAATAAATTATGGATTTTATCAACTAAAATAGAAGAAAGAAAAAATCATAAAATTATTAAGAAAACACATATATGAATCAATAAAAAACATCCCATCATGGAATCACAAGTCTCCTTGGATGTAACTATAGTCACACAAGGCTCAAGAGGGTCTCAAACCTTTATAAAAAACATTTTTCTTAAACATTCAATCAGACTTTCACAAAGGGATTTAGAAGCTATTCCATTTTCACACCATTTGAAAACTAAATATAAAATGTTATTTTAAAATCATTTATCAACCATACATTGAAAACCAATTTAGAAATCAAAATTTTTTCATAATATCACTTTTGAAAAGAGACCCCTAAATGAATAGAATTCAAGTGCTGTCAAGAAGCCAGTTTTTGCGATCAAAATTTCTCCTTTTTAATACATTTCAAGCCACCATGATACATATGGTCTAAAAAACATTTAAAAATATTAAATTCTAACTACCATTAATTCTTAAAACATTCCTGTAAAATAACATAAATGCATTTTAAATAAAAAAACTAGTTCTGAACACCCCTTTAAATAAGTAAATGTCATTATAAAATCCACTGTGAATTTTATCAACCAATTCACATTTGATAACTAAATAACAATTATCATCCCTTCAGGTGGAAAGCCATTACATTAATTTTAATGTTAAACCAGGAGATATATAATATATATATATATTATTTATTATTTATATGAATTTTATAAATAAATTATATAATTTATATTATATTTATATGATTCTAATTTATATTTGGAATGGTATATAATAGGATGTTGATTAATAATTAATGATAAGTGTGATAGTTTCTAAATCATATACGAAAATATATCTTAACTAGATAATCTATAATCAGACCAACATAGGAAAACAAAATGATTATACTGTACCCAAATAATGACATATACCATTATCCCAATCCCCTTTCAATCACTCTACACATAACCAATTTAAGATGATATATATTTCTAAATCTTTCATAGGAAACCAGAATTATTAGTTTTGTAAAAACACATTTTTTAAAAACATACATTCTAAAGTAATATTAATCAAATAAGAACCAAAATTATTTCAAAATACTAATGTCTATCTATAAATTTTATTCTTCTTTAACCATGATGTATTAAATATTGATTTACATTGAAATGTGGTTAATATATCATATGATTTTATTTGTAAAATATAAATTATATTAAAAACCTACATTAATAAAAATCAAATGAAGTAAAAAATACTCATGTAATAAACTACTCAAATAAATTATTCATAAAATTTGTTTATATTCTATTTAATATTTAAATAAATAATTTAATTATCAATGTGGTAGTCTCCCCAAAAAAATCAATGTAAAAAAAGATTAAATGAATAAATATATGGTGTACATAATATAATACAAAGATAAACACCCATGAAATCCCATAAAATCATTAAATGTAAATAATAAATTCAAAATTTAATAAATCAATATTTTTGTATTCAATTTAAAATATCTCAATTATATGAATAATTATTAAAAATATATACCAAATGATATAAAATAATGAATTATAATAAATTAAAATTAATAAACACATATAAGGGAACACAAACAACATATTTATTTTCCAACAATATATAAAACTCACCCCAATATATGCTCTTTCCATTTCAATATACCGCCATTTTTTTAGAAAACCATTGTATATAAAAACATTATAAAACCTATATTCTTTCAACAATCTAGTTAGTTTAAAATAGAAATAAATATAATATATAAAGATCAAAACAAATTTTACAATCCCTAAAATATATAAAGTGTAAACATTGATGAATTCATTCTAAAAAAAAATTTATAACCTATTTCTCTTGTAATTAAGATACGTCAATAATTGTATGAAATTGAAACTAGAAGATTAACCTTATTATTTACGACCCATGTAATGTATACAAGTAAGAGACTATACAATCAATCCCACAATAAAACTCCTATAACTAGAATACCAAAATACATATCATTAGAGATTCACAAGTGATAGAATGTGTACAAAAAATGATAGAGGGTAAAGGTAAGAAGGAAGTAAAAATAAATACCAATAAGGGAGGACTTACTTCTCGGGATATGGATCAGAGGCATCAGGGTTGACCAGTGCTCTGGCATGGGCTTGAGTGAAGGTGATGGCTTGGGGTAGGGAGAGGGCTTGGAATAGTGAAACATATTGGGTGAGTGTAAAGGAGGGGGTGACCAGTAAGGGGGTTGTGACAGTAGTACCAGTAATGGCAGGGTTGTTCAGACTCTGAGGGAATTGGAGATACAAGAGAACCATTGATGGGGAATGCACAAATTTTTTAGGGCTCAACATTAAGGGGGGCTCAGGGTTGTCGGGGGAGGGGGATCTCGGGGGAGTTGAGGTCAGGGTAGACGTGTCTTAATTTAATAAAAAAACAATATTTAGCAATGGTTTTTAAAAAACCATCGTGGAATAATATATTTTTCAATCCTCGGTTTACTAAATTGACTCTAAACAAAAACCATTTTATAGTATTACATCATTATATTAGTATAATGATCAATATATAGCATCCCAAATAACAAAATAGTTTAGTTTCTTTGGAAACCTAGATACAAAAATAAATTTTCCATTTCTACATCAAATGAAATAAAACATAGAAAATCCCTTGGAAATATCCCTATTATCTAATATTATCCCCTTATTTCAACAAAAATATACATCTTGGTATCCAAGGGAATAATAAAACATATGAAATGGGTGAGGAAAGATGCTCGGTAAGGGTAAGAATATGCTGGAAGATATCACAAATAATCATAAACAATAAAAATAATAACTAAATAAAAATTACAATAAAATATTGTGTTGAGAATAATATGACTGAAATTAATATTGGTCAAATAATTCCATATAAATTATCACATAATAATTACGCATAACCATATAGATTCAATGAGTCAAATAATAACATGGATTAACAATAAATTATGTCATAATGAGGGAATGTATAATTTGTTACATCACAAACATACCATCAAGTAATTTTCCACTAAGAATACATAAATGGTTAAGTCCATGGCCAAAACACATCCTAGTTTGTTTAATTAGACCTAATAATGCATCTAGGGGCTGTATAGGTCCCTACTCAACACATACTAAGTCCAATAAAGTCCTCAAATGAATATATATGAACACAATCAACATATACATTCATATTGAAAATAGCATATGAAATGTAAATAATTTCCCCATTCAGTAAACATAATCATAATGTATCTAGAGTAATATGGTGAATGTTATTAAAATAGTACATCCCTATTCAATATGATCATAAAAAATCAATAAATAATGGTAGATGGTATCTATAAATACCTTGACCCCAGTATGCGAGAGAGAGTAACTTACATAATTACATCTATATTATGAACATGTTCTCTCATCCCAAATGACAAAATAGTTTATTATAATAGGAAAACCAGATACAAATATAAGTTTTACATTACCATAGGAAAGGAAAAACAACATAGAAAATCCACTTTAAATATCCATAAAATATTTTAGTATACCTATAATTCATTCCCAATATACATCTCTTTATCCTAGGGAATATAAATCATAAGAAATGGGTGAACTCGGTTTCTTGGAATGGATAATAAATAAAGGGAAAGATATCATAAATAGTATCTCATAGTAAATAACTAAAAATGAATTACATTAAAACATAATCATATGTATAACATAGAGGGAATAAATTCTGATCACATAATCCAATATAAATATTCATATGGGGTGAAACATAACAATGGATATTATAATTGTCAAATAATGGCATGGACTATGAAATATAGTATCAGAATGAGGAAATGTATAATTTTGGACAATAGAATCACACTATCAAGGATTCATCCATGACACCGTATATTAATGCATAAAAATTTGGTCTAATTTGTCTCCTGAAACGTAGCTCTCCATGAATGTGATATAGAGAACCCAATCCATCACAAACTAAGTCCAATACATTCCTCATATGAATAGTACAAAACATTCACAACACATACATTCATGTTGAGACTATCATATAAAATGTTAATAACATTCCCCAAATAATGAAAAAAATCATCATCCATCTAGAGTAATATGGAGAATGGTATCAAGATAGTACATCCCCTGTCAAAATAATCATAATCCATAAAATATCATAGATGGTAACATAAAAGTTCATTTTAAATAAATTATAATATTTAACATAGGTTTTTAAAAAATATTAAAATATTCTAATAAAATCATTTGGAAATTCTTGACATAAATACAATTTTAATTCAGAAAGAGGAGTTCTATTAGAAAATTCATTTGTATTTTTTATAAAACAAAATTGTAAACATGTATATACCAAGAATAAAATTGATGTAAAATGAAATTATAATTGAGGAATAAATTATGTATAGATGAATTAAAATATGTAAAAATAGTTTTTCAGAAAATTTAGAATTTAGAAACATTAGTGTGGTTTAATAGAAAATATAAAAGAGTCATTAAATTATATAAGAGATTTTTTTTTACGTAAGAAAATAAAATAAATAATTTATTTTTCATAGTAAAAATATTTATTTTATAAAAATATTTTTGTCTTAACACATATTATATAGTGTACTTTAAACAGGTTTAGAAATTGTGGAGTACCCTTTAATTGGGATAGCTTATCGAGAAGAATTGAAAAGGGAAACTTTATAAAATGCGTATTTCCCCATAAATGAAAGATGAAATGATATGAATACATATTTTTGGAACATATAAATTGAATTTAGAATGTTTAAGTAAAAAAAATAATACTTACATTTGGGTAAACATAGATATAAATTATAACCCGATGAAAAAAATTGAGATTCTTGTAGAATCCCCTACCACTTTCCAAATTGTCAAACCGTATGCCCCATAAAATTAATGAACATGAAAATAAACGTTAGATACCATGAAGATAAATAGAATCATGATATTTTACATGAAATTTAATTATACATACACTACACAAAAGAAATTGTGATTAAAGAGACAGATCTCTCAGAAATGAAGGTGATATTAAGTAAACCCTTACCTTATGTCTTAAACTGTTCTGCACTTACACTAAACATACAGGATAATGAATGTAGATTTATTAATACATTAATTCAAAACCTATTAAATATTTATTTCATTTATTATAATTTAATTATGTTCATTTATAGTCTTTTTTATGAGTAATAAGATTCAATTTCTCTATTCTAAAGTGTTTTGTTTCCTTAGATTTCATGATTGGTTGACTTGTATAAATGAATGGTAGATCTTTTGAAATGGAAATATTTATCCATAAATCAAATAATATGTTATAAATGAACTTATATATGATTTCATGGTCATTTAAATATTTTTTATATAATATTATGATTAATTATATAAAATTTTAATGATAACCGTTTGGATTATTTTTCTATTTTTTGATCATCATGCGCCAATTATCTTTTAGGAATTAATTTTACATGTATATATTGGTTATATAACATTAAATAATTATTATTACATATAATGAAGTCTTTTTTAACCATAAATATGTTTTTATAACTATCCCTTAATGAAAAATTGAAAAAAAAACATGTCGTCCTCGAAGGCGGTAAATCTGCACCTCACAGATGATGTTTTAATTTTTAGAATAAAAATTGGAAGATAAGAGAATTTATGCCTGATATATCATTAACATAATACAATTTAGGTATATAGATGATGTTGGGGTTACCATGTGACTTTTGATAGGGGAGGTTAGGGAAGGACAAGAAAAAATAAAAGAAATTTAAAGAGATGGGGTTTACCTATTGAGTGTCACCTCGTTGGAAATCTATTTGAGGTACTTGTAAATAATATTAGGGTGATTCCAATAGCTCTATAATGTGTGGTAGAGGTTTGGTAGATAAAATGGTGAGAATATAAGCATGATTATAGGATTAGGAGATGTTGGGAGAAGGGACAATGATGGGTTGTATTTATAGTGGAGGAGATGGGTTTTTAGTATTTAATTCATTTATTTATTATTTTGGCTCAAGACAATGAATAGTGATTATTATTGTGACCAAATAGTGTAACTAGTGAATGTGAGTTCAAGACAATGGGTTCATACCTCATCCATACGTCATCCAGGACTCAATAATTCATGTATTTTGGCTAAAAAGTAAAATATAAAAATTATCATATTTCACAATTCACTGAAGATTCCATTATTTGATAAAAATACCAAATATTAACCCTAAACATTTTAAACAGGTATAAGTATAAAATGAAATATATTTTATGAAAATAATTTTCTAATTATGTGAAATTTAATTTTTAATTAAAATCTTAATTTATTTGAAAAATACAGATTTTTAAATTATATCTCCTTTTATAACACTTTTAAAAATTAATAAAGGTCTAATAAAATTATTTTTTAATAATAAGAAAAAATAATAATTAATGAACCCTTTTTATGAAAGTAAAATATCTTTTAAATTATTATATTATTTCTAAAAGTTTAAATAACATTTATATCTCACAAAAAAAACAAAACACAAATTTATCTTTGTTAATTTTTTTACTTATTCCATTATATAAATATATCATATTTTTATTTATAAGTTACCCAAATTTTATTTACACATACATTGGTTTGGTTACTATTAAAATCATAAATACACTTCAAATATAATGAAAATGATAATTTTATAAAAATCAAGATTTTCACTATTCAATGGAGAATAAATACTTTCAGAAAAATTAACATATTCCACCATAAGATAATTTTGACATTATAATTTTGAAATTAAAGTTTATTTTTAACAATAGACATTATAAAAGTGTCAAATTTTAGTTTTAAAATATGTGAACCATTAAAGGCGATAAAACCACATTTAAAAAATATTACTTTTTAATACGTGAAATTGGATTCGTTCTTCTTTTGTGCCAATAAAATCATTTAGTTAAACGTCAGAAACATTTGACTAAGTATATAATACATTAATTAAATAATGTTTTATTACTATTCATTCTCTCAAAATTATCGACTAGGTTATAAAATTCATTTTAAAATAATGATTTTTAATTGGATGTCATCGTTTATTTAAAAATGGTGTTGTGTGAAACCTATGCTATCGATGAAATTTAATTTAAAATGAGGCATATAATATAATATTTAGGGGTCACTGTCTCCCCTCAATAAATAAATTACTTCCTACAAATTTGATATTTTACATCAAGAAACAATGTCTGATACTTCAAAATTTCTTTGTGGGAAACCCACATCAAAAATAGGGTTACTAAAATATCCTCCAAATAAGAGGGGGAAAAATGTGAAGGTCACTACAAAACTAGGATTTTTGGAAGGAAATAATTAGGGGAAAGTGATAACATGGACATGGAAGACAAATCTAACTATCATGTTTTTATGGAGATTGATGGAGAACATGGTCATCAAAAAGATAACCATCCAAAACTGTAAATCTTATGATCAGTTCAATGAACATTAATTTCTCAGAAGGAATGGTAAATGTATAACATATTTATTCCAAAATCATTATCCTAGATATGAGATATTCTTTTAATATTCATATAATTAATTGAGAAAATAATCTTGCTTAATTAATTTCCATGTCATAATCATAATCGTGTCATTTGGTTATCTTTCAATCTATTTCTACTTCATCCCTCACACTTTTAAATGAATGCTCAAGGTGAATTTTTCATCACAAATGCACTTTTATTGAATCATATAGTCCTTAAATCATCCCTCAGCCATTATGTGTTTACTAAAACAAAAATTTTCATCACATGTTAACCAATATGATAAATCCTACCATTATCTTTAACCCCAAGACTCATCCAAAATATTTCTGTCTAAATTCAAATACCAATGATTTAGAATAAATCTTACATTATATCATATTTTCAAAATCAAATCATAATGTATATCTTAATTTCTTATACCAAATATAAGATTACCTTGATCTCCATTAATCATTTATAAAACATTTTTTCTTCTAAGAGTATAATATCATATAGTCATTAAATCGAAACATCCAATAATTCCAGCATTTTTTTAACCATCAGTTCACTAAACACCTTTGTGGTAATCAATACTATCTCATAAACATATATATATTATTATCTCAATATACAAGAACAAATGTATGTATATCATTCCCAAGACTTGTTTTTTTCAAAAAGACCATCCTTCAAGAAAATCGCTTCTCTTGATTACTAGTACAATTCATTATGCGATTCTCGTTCCATAAAGGAATAAGTAATTAATTATAATCCATAAATATCTGATGAAACTTATAAATATATCCTTATTGATTAAATACTCAAAAAAAATCCTTGAATCCAAAAATCTTAATATTAATCATTTCTCTTATTATGAGGAAGTAGTGTATGATTAACCATTATCCCTTTTCTTATTCAGAGATATATACCCCTAATTATTAGGAAATTCCTTTTCATAGTTCCCTCTAAATTTGAACCATTAAATATTAAAATATTTTGTCCTCATCTTTCAATTATTATCATGGTGGTATTTTTCTCCACACTTGATGAAAAGTTAATTTCCACTTAATCATATACCAAGGTGTTTCCATACACAGTTATCACATGTTGGAAAATAATTGGTTCCTGTATTCCCTTTATCCATCATTTTCTATACCATACTCTTCTTCTCTTACTACCATTCGAATTCATAAATCCTATATAAATATTTCCATGTCTTGATCGGATATGATACTACATCCTCATATGCTTAAAATGATTCAGAGACTTGTTCCCTTTGAAATATTGGCATAATAATATAAAATATATGATCATTCTTACAATTTAGATCATGTTTATTGGTGAGGTTATCATTCCTTCTACGAGGATCCATTTATTAAAAATGAAATACACTAAATTATGTTATGAATCATAATTTATAATCTCAAACTAAAATAATACATACTAGAAATTGAAAATTTATTCCTAACTAATCTCATAATCATAAACATTGATTATTGGGGGATATATTTACTTTAATATCCATAAAAATAATTTATAATGAAAATATGAAATATCCTAATCATATCTCCTAGGAGTGTCAATCCAGGTTGCAATATGGACCATTATTGTGCACCAGGTTACGTCGAGTCAAGACTGACACACCTTGTTGGAGTTGTTACCCCTAGGTACATCTCTTATAGAACCAAATCCACATGCTGTATCCATATAGATATTTATTTCTAGGAAGACCCTTATAATCTCTACCTTACAAATATTCTTGTATTTTCATATATTATTGTCCTCAAAGCCTATCTTAGTGTTATGATCCCTAATCAATGTTTTCAAAATCTAGTTTCCAAGGTTTATTTAAAAGATCCACTCATACCAACAATAATGACCCCAACCCTAGTGGAATATATCATAAATAATATTCCATGGTGAATAACTCAAAACAAATGTCATGAAAACACAATCTTGAGAAAAAGATGGAAGAAATAAAAGATAAGTAAATAATGACATATAATTATTAATATAAGAATGAAATTTAACCATGGATATTCTACTAGTTGAATAATCTCATGAACTATCAATTACTAGTATCATAATGAGGGAGTTAATGATTCTATACTTCATAATCATACCATTGTGGCTTCGTCCAATACACCATACATAAATGGTTAAAACGAGGTCTAGTATGTCTCATGAGAACTATCAATGCAATGGGGGCTATAGTGGTTCCCACCCATCACATAATATGTCAAATGTATTCCTCATATAAATGGGGTGAAACATACTCTATATATACATTAATATTTAAACTATCATATGAAATGTTAACAACTTTTACTAAATAATAAATATAATCATAAATCATCCTTAGTATTAATGAGAATGGTATCAAGAGAGCACATCCTCCATTTAAAATAAAAATAAAACATATAATATTGAAAATAATAACATAAAATATCATTTTCAATAAATCAAAACATTAAACATAGTGTATTTAAATATTTTAAAATACTGTAAAAAATCAATGCAAAACTGTTGATAGATATGCGCTATTACTTTGGAATGAAGTGCTGTTTTGGAAAAATCATTTGTATTTCTCATAAAATCATATTTTAAAAATTAATTTAGCATAAATAAAATGGAAGGATAATTTATTTATTTTTAGGCACAAATAATGTCCATATAAAGTGAAAACATTTAAAAATATTTATTAAGAATCTTCAGAATTGAGCCACTTCAGTGCAGTTTATGGAAAAATATAAAAGAGACTTTAAAACAGACAAGGATTAATTATTAATGTTAAACTAGAAAATTTATAGGTTTTTATTTCATAAAAAAGGATGATTTTATAAAAATATTTGGGTATTAAAATATATTATGAATTGTAATTGAACATGGATGAGAAATTGGGAAGTTCCCTTTAATCGGACATGATTATTATGGGGAATTGAAAAGGGAAACGTTATAAAACATGTATATACCTATAAAATAATGATGAAATAATATTTATAAATGTCTTTGAAACATATAAATAAAATATAGAATAATTATGTAAAATGATGGAATAATTACATTTGGGTAGAGAGAGAGATAAATTGTAACCTGAATGAAAAAAAAAGACTCTGGTATAATCCCTTACCTCTTTGAAAATTGTCGAAATATATGCCTCAAAAAATTATTGAAATTAAAAATAAATATTGGATAATATTAATATAAAAATCTTCAAGATATGATACATAAAATGGAAATATACATACACCCAATAGATTAATGAGTAGTGAATAAAGATGACCTAATAGAAATAAAGGTGAGATGTGGAAAACCCTAACATTATCTGTGAAAGCATTCTACACTTAAACATAAAATTCGGGATAATGAAATTAGATTCATTAATTATTTAACATAGAACCTATTCAACATATATATTAATAAGTATAATTTTATTATGTCTTTTTATGATCATTTTGATGATTTATATGATTCAATTTCATCATTTTAAAGTGTTTGTTTCATTGGATTTCAAGATTGGTTCACTTATATACATTATAGATGATCATGTGAAATGGGGATAATTTTAAAATATTAAAATAATATATTATTAATGAACATAAAGAAAATTACATAGTCTAATATACCATTTTTCCCATATAAGAGGATGATTCATTACATAAAATGTTAACGATACCTGTATGGATTATTTTGGAATTTTTCAATCACCACATTCTAGTTTTATTTTATTAATAAATATTATGTATATATTCTAGTTATATAAAAATAAATAAGTTTCATACACATATTAAATTAAATTTTATCCATAAAATTGGTTTTATGACAAACCATGAAGTCGAAATTGAAAAATAAAAACTCATCATCCATGAAGGTAGAAACTCCGCACCTCATGGACAGTGTTTTTATTTTTAGAATAACAAGGTGAAAAGAAGAGAATTTTTTCTTGATATTACATTAGCATAATAAAAATTAACTATATAAAATTTAATAGAGTTATAATTTAAATTTTTATAGGGTAGGTGAGGGAATTTAAAAAAAGAGTATAAATTGAAATTGAGAGAGAGAGAGAGACTGTTTCACTTCATGAGTGTCACCTCATTGAGAACCTCCTTAAGGGACGTGGAAATGGAATTTTGGTGGGAAAAGAAATACCATAAAATGGTGTAGAATTTTGGGATAGGAAATGGTCATAATATAAGAAAGATTCAAGTATTTGGTTGTGTGAGGACAAGAGGTTGTGAGGGGTGGTATTTCTACTGGAGAAGAGGAGTTTTTTATTATTTAATTAATTTGGTTAATATTTTCCCCCAAGACTATGAATATTGATGATTCTTAGAACTAAATATAGTAAATAATTCATGTTATTTCGAAACAATTTGGTCTTACCTCATCCATACATATCCCATGACTCAAAAATTCATGTATTTGGCTAAAATCATAAATAAAAAATATTACCTTATTTCACTATTCAACAAAAATTCATCTATTTCTTTAAAATACCAAAAATTCAACCTAACCATTTTTTAGCATGAAGAATTTAAAAATATAATCAATTTTATAAAAAAAATTTATATGTATGAGGAAATAAATTTTTTATTAAAATCATAATTTACTTGAAAAATAATGATTTTAAAATTATAACGGATATTATAACACATTGAAAAATTAGTTAACATACCATAAAATTAACTTATAATCATAATAAAAAATACATAAAATCATATATATATTTTATTAAAAAAAATATTCAAATTCATTATTTTAATTATAAATTTGTAAATTAACATTTATGTTTCAGAAAAATTCCAACACTTAATTTATCATTTTTAAAATATTTATTTACATAATCCATGATATAAATATTTAATATTTTCACTTAAAAGAACCCCAAAATTTATTTAAAATTTCATTGGTTAGTTTACTATTAAAATCATAAATTTACTATTAATATAACATAAATGGCAATTTTATAAAAATTGGTATTTTTTACTATTCACGGGAAAATAAATATTTTTTGAAAAATAACAAAATTTCACCCTAAGATAATTTTGACATTACACTTTAGAAAATGAAGTTTTTTATCAACATATATTATAAATGCCTCAAAATTTAGTTTAAAAATATGTTTTCCATTAAAAGGTAGTAAAAATATCTTTAGAAAAATATATAATTTTAATGTTGGAAATTGGATTCATTAAAATTATATAATCATATAAAATCATTTGGACAAATTTTAAGAAAATTGATTAAATATATAGCAAATAAATATCATAATTTGGTTACTAATATTTATTCTCACCAATTTATCATCTAGGTTATTAGGGTCACCTTACAATACGGTTTTTTATTGTATATAATCATTCACTTAAGCTAAGTGTCTGTTGAAATCCATGTTATAAAAAAATTGAAAATTAAAAAGGGATATACCATAAAATATTTCAGTGTTATAGTGCCATAATATATCATCCTAAATTAATCAAAATATCCAACAAATAATATTTACATAGATGAAAATACACTAATAAAATCATTGAGAAATTCTTGAGAGAAATACTACATTACTTTGAAATCATTTAGTTAAAAACCGCACAATTATAAAAGAAAAAATTTTCTATGAAGAGACCCTTGTAAACTCATAAATTATTTTAGAAAACAATATTTGGTCATGGAATCAGGAAAATCTTCTAATATTTTTTTTTCAAATATTATTTAAAAAATTGAAAAAAAACAATTAATTTTTTTAAAATGAAATTTTGTTAAAAATATTATATCATTGAAGTGAGGGTTAATCAAATGAATCGATCATACGTAAAACCACATAAAACATGTGGAAATAACAATTAATATAATAAAAAATCATGTGACACTTAATCATAGCATGACATAATCAATGTAGTAGATGTTTAAACCAATGAAATGAAACTGGGTAAAGAATTATCATACCACTTCGCAATCAGTTAAACTATTTTCCCCATTAATGATAGGGGATATTAAAACATAATCCCTTCCCATGATTAAACTAAACAACACCTATGTTAGGAATTATCCCAACCCCTAATTAACAAATCGTATCGTAAGGATCCCTTCCTTAACTAGGGACCTAAGCAACATACCTCTAAGAACACCTATGGAAACCCATAATGGATTGAGAAAATTCTCTCCCACGTATTGTTTACTAGTTGATCCATTGCCCATGTTTCCCCCATATTACAAATAATACATTCACAGAACACCCCTTGAATGTATGACCCCTTCCACGAGCCTCCTTGGTTCTCCCTACCCTCCAACCTACGTGATCCATTCATTATACCTTATTTAAATCCACTCATGTAATGGAATTTTCCTTCTGTAAATCCCTTTTCTGAGTGGGATTATAATGAAAGCTCCCCCAAGACCCACTAATCTAAAAAACATTGGGGAAATACACACTAGCATATCTACCATTCAGATTTGTATTTACACATTCAGAAGTTTCCCACACTTGTCCTATCATAGGGTTAGGATTCATAGAAAATATATTGATTTGTATCTCTACATTTAGGAGGGGCCTTACCCAATGGAAAATGTAGGGGAGTTCTTGGTCTCACATTCTAGTTATATGACTATGTTCGTACCTTCTTTTATCTGAGACCCATATCCTTCAGTTCCCAGTTTGGAGGGAGATGATCAAACATGCTTTTCCATTCAACGTGGAATGAGATCAACCTCCCACTAGAGAACCAATTTTAGGACATCCATCCTAGTTTAATTTCATAACCATTACCATGGGAGGTATCATCCATGCTCCTACACACATCTACATCCTTCACCTTCATAACTTGATCACATTGGACTCTCGCACAATGTAAAGTGAGGAGAGGGAAGTGTCCTAGCCCCGACCTCTTCCATCTTAGCCCCATCCTCTTCTATTGTAGCACCTGCCTCTTCCTACAGCGAAGGAGGAAAAGTGTGTGATTAGTAATATCTTACACATCCTCCTGTTTCTAAAACCATGTATGTCTCACGTGTTCATAGAGGTTAGTGAGGATCATGAAATCCACAAAATCCACTTGAAGATTTTAACTTTAAGAACTCTTGATACTGTTAACTAGGATATGTAATAATCCCACCTGGGGATCAAGATCAATGTGAATCCTCCTTAGGAATAATCCCCAATAATAATTCCCTTAATCAATGTAACAGCTTCAAGATTAAACCTTGATTTAATCATCCAAATCACCATGAGTGAAAACCTCCCTCATGGAACCCTCGTAGGGGATATCCTTCTCAGTAGTAATCAATAACCTATCATCTCAAAGGGCCATACTCCCCTATAATACAAACCCTTGAGGGACTTCATTGTCTTGGGTTATCACTAATAAACTAAATGGGATTTCATTCCCATTCAAATGGTAAATGTAAGAAGACTCCCAAATGTTCAAACCCAACATCCTAAACCAACCCGGTTCTTTTGGTCTATATACCCAATAGGGACTAATTTAACTCTAAACTAAAATACCTTCTGGGTTCCTTGGGATATTTTTACATATTTCCCACACTAAACGATGACTATTCATCTTCGTCTTAGACATCCTGGCCAAATTACATTAAACATAATGGTTGGGTCCCCATCACATGACCATAAAAGGTATGATGTTACCCATTAAGTGCAACGAACTACATGGGATCTGATTTTTTCACAAGGATACATAGGAAGTACATTTAGGGGTTTTATAACAATCATCAAACAATTCGTGTCTCCCTAGATGATATTAAACTCTATTGTGACCATCATCTACTTGGATGATAATAAAATCAAGATTTCTCAAATATGTGGCTAAAAAATGAGTATCATCATAATAACAACCAAATAATCTCTATGTAGTATGTGAGAGGATACAGTTGATGGAGAACCTCATAAATTATCATATATGTACAAATATATACATAAATGATGTACGTCGAATACCTAATTATGATTATAAATTACACACATGTTATTGATAGATTGATAATCTTGGTTTTACCTATATAATACTTGGGAATTAATGAAAGATTCGTGAACATATCATAAATATATAAGAGATTTTCAGAGTAGGAAATAATTCATTCCAAAAGGGTATGATGATTCAGACCTCCAATCCTCTTGACCAATGAAAGTTCTTATGCATCTTGTGTCAAAATCACTTATGAGATCGTGAATTATGAAAGAAATTCCATATGGATAGAGAACCATTGAGTGTTTCTGATTCCAAAAACAAATCTAATAGAAACTGTTTGAAAATAGAAATTCATAGTGGGGTATGAGATCTGAGTGAAATAATAAATGTTGAACCAGATGTGAATCCTTAACCAAGATGATAGTGTAAACTACCTATTATGCCCATTACATTCTAAATGTAAATAATGTTTGGATAGCTAATTATTTTACTCATGTGCTTCCAAAAAATATGATTTTTAATAGGGTTTTATTAATAATGTATTTTATATATCTTTAGGAACTTCTTTCCAACAACTCCCTTCAATCCAATGGCTTCATTAATATTTTCACCAATGAACGCTCTGGCTACTACTCAATATGGATCTTCATCCACACGAAGGATGCAAACATTGACTCAATGTATTCAATACTAGGTCTTTAATGCACTCTTCAGATAATACCTTCATCATGATACCATACCAACCATAGGGTCCACCTAATAGGACCTCCAAATCAACCAACACCACCAATTGTCCAATCAACGATGACTGGTGGTCCAAAGGTAGATTGTGTCGACCGCCATCTTCAACTATTTTGAGAGCTTATCTTGGGAATGAAACAACCCACCACTCCCACATTTCAGGGATGTGGATCAGGATGTCACCTTTAGCCTCTTCCAAAAGACAAACGGGACCATTCTAAGGACTCATGGAATCAATCATTGTTCTGAACTTTTCATTGATGTGAACCCTCAACATGATGAGGGTGTCACCTTTGGTTGCCCGACCTAGGTTACTTAGACCCATCCATGCAAGACATCCTTCTAGGGATGAAAACCAGTCAACAGGGAGCTGGTTCACACCATTTCCATTCAGAGAATCCTACCAACCATGTTTCGTGGTAAGTGGTTAGTGGGAATATACACCGATTTTCCTTCATTCAGTCATCCAACAAACTCTTGTAGAGGAATTCAAGGAATCCCACCAACAAAATATGGAAACATCCTTTAAGTAGGAACATACATATCCTATAACCCACCATTCCTATTTGTAGACTCATCTTGAATCACTCAATAAAGTACATAGTCCATGTTTTGTAGAAAACATTGAGTAGGAACATACAGCTTCTATCATTTATCAGTACTTGAAATATCCTCATCTAGAAGCACACAGAGAAATCAGTTATAATGACCCAACATGGATTATAGGATAGAATCAACTCTCTTCCCCCGTACATAAGTAATATCCGTATCCACTGGAAGGAAAGGGGGGATATGAACAAGAGCATACACCAACTATAGATATATAATGGACATATATCCACATTCTAGTTGCTGAAATCATCAAGAATGAAATTACAATGGTAAATGTTAAGATGAAAATCCCCACCCACATCCTACATACTTTCTCAAATATCATCGTGAAAAAAAAATTATTTCCATATGGATAGACAAATAACTCTATACCCACAAATAGTGTTTCTCGCCAGTATAATACCCCTGAGTGGAAACATACATTTACTCTCATCCAGGAGGGTCATGGGGAAATCTACCCCATATTATATAAACAATAGGATAAGGTAAATACACCTGCTCAAATTAGATATAATCATATTATTCCAATGGCCACTACAAGGCCGGCACAAACATCTATCCATGACGACCACTTCTCCGAGATAGGGGCCCTAATTCCTCATGAGAATGCATTTAAAATTTTGTATCATAAAATATTATTAAAAAATAAATAGATGGTGTATGGTCAGGCTTCTTCTAAAGCTGTAATCTTGGAAGGCCTCATATTTTTATCTATTGCAGCTAAATATCTTACCCTACAATTACCAAATTACATGTGCAATATAAATATTTATAAAGTTATTCATCGGACACTTCACCATGAAGGCTATCTTAATGGAAACAATTTTGTTGATCTCAAGAGTCTATATCTTGATAAGAGCCACGACTACCCTCTGCGTGTCCAAAAGACCACAGAGAAAGAGGTTCTTAACCTTACTATAACCCACCATGATGGTCCACCCCATGATGGTGATCACTATAAAAGTTTTCTCAATAGTAGTGAATCACATTGTTAAAATAATTCTCAAATTGACAATGTAGTATCTAGAAATATCTATTATAGTGAGGCACTTGTAAACACAAGGATAGTCATGTCTGATGCCTTATCACTGGTGGGTTAAATCCTTTCACAATCAAAATATATCCCAAGGAAATGGTCATTATCTAAACCTCCCATGGGTCATTCTCCATTCAATGTAGCAGATGGAATCACAACCAATCCATTTAGTTTTGAAAAACAATAAGGAAGCATCCAATCTGGTTAGACCAGGTCAAGAAACATCTTATGAAAGACAAAGAGGATTTCTTAAACATTAGAAAAAAACTAGATAAGGATGACATACTATTTATGTTTTTCCATTTATCTACCTCTCAAGATAACACTCCAAAGGTGTTGATGGAAGATTGTATGGATGAAATTTATCTCAATATTTGAAATCCTCTTCATCACTAAAAATGAAAAATATTACCATATAATGAGTATCAGACTTGTGTCAAGGAAATAGAAGGGTTATATTTCCAACTTGACTAGGAATCTATCAAGGATTCTTGAAATCCAAATATTGAGATGTATCAAGGATCCCGTCAATGTGCATGCCTTGATGCATTAATTAGGTTGGGAAGGCTGATCGCATACACCCCACCTAGTTTTCGTATCAGTGGGTGGGGAATACATGGAACATTCCATTTCAATGTGTTCCCAAGACACAATATCATGCCAAATATGGAATCTTGCAATTTTATTTCCCTAGGATATCTATAATAAACAGAATCTATTCATGATCGAAGGTATGCTCAGCAAGAATAGTCCTTAATCAACTCTCATAGATGTCAGGCCAGAAGATAGGTAGCTATTGAGATAATTTTGTGTTAATCATTTTATAATATAGATCAAGAATCCCTCATAGAGGACTCCACCCATCATAGTGAGAAAATTTCAGAATTAGAACAGTGGTCTTCAGAAATGGGTGATTTATGAGAGTTTCGAATATTGCATCCAACCCATGTTCATACTAGAATCTGTAAAATTAGACGGCAATATGTGGTACTATTAGCCATAATAGTTCAAAAACAACCCCATATCATAGGGCTATGGTCTCTTTTAACCTGAACATTTGGATCAACCAACCATGAATGAAGGGTTGTGAAGGATAAATAGGAACATCCCTTACCCACCAGGGATGTGGGATTTTCACCCAATCAATCCCCACCTTAGTCGGAACCAGTTTTTTACTAATTAAGAAGGATTCCACAGACTGGATCCTACTAATTTTTTCCATCCAATGATATAATTAAATAACTTGGAAAGTGAACAAATAAACTCTATAGTAATTCCCTTTGGGTCACTGTCCATCAAACAGATATTTTGATACCAATGAAGAAGTGGACTAGGTCTCATAGAAGACAAAAAAGGCGATCTCATAGAAATTTTAATGGGATGCATCTAATTCACTATGAATCTATTAATTCCATCAATTCAATCATTGAATAATCTCAAAAACATTGGATTGATTCATAGGATTCTGAAGATTAAGTTCTTACTCATGATACAGTCTACAATGAAATGAATGCAGAAGGTCTGTGTACCCGAAACTAGAGGCTCAACCAAAATTCAGTTATCCCCTAAAATAATCCACCTCTACATTTTCAAAAAATCCTAATAAGTTAAAAGGTAAGGGACATACGATGTGTCACCTCCCCCACCCCAAAGAAGATTTGATAAAGGAAATATTTTCTCTATAAGAGGAGGAAATGAGAGAGTTGATAAGACTCAATGTAGAGTTACTTAAAAGAAGTATTACTTCCAAATATTCCCTATAATCTGACGCTCAACACGCACTTCCAATTGGTTCACCTTAGCAAAGAGGTTTTTCCACAGCAACTAAAGCAGACCGGGAATATACACATACCATGGGACATCAACCACTAATATATTTGAATCTCATAATAGAAAATCATTAATTCCCTTCATTGGGTAATGAGCCAGATCATGGTAAATCACATCCATGGAGGCCTTCCACTATTGTTTACCACTAGTAGATACTAGTGGTGATTCCACCAATGACCCTTCTAGTCATCACACCTGTCCAGGATCTAGCCAACTCACCTATTCAGGTCCCGGATCAACCATAAATTAATCAAATTAACTCTGTTAATTCATTAATGACACATAAGGAAGATATAGAAATATGGTGTTCCCTAATATAGTTAGAAAATATGGCTTACCCCAATTTTGTAGATTTGACTCCTCCCCATCAAAAATTTTGGAATCCTGCATTTCTTATTTTTAATGGCTTGGGAGATTGATAGGATCACATGGTGAATTTATTCTCTCATTGTGATCCCATGATGGGGACGCTGGAAAAAAATGATAAAATCTAATTCTTCACGAAATCATTACATGGGATAAGATTTCTATGGTACATGGTTTTTCAGTCCCAATTGATGAATGCATAGGATTATCTCCTTAAAAAGTTCATCTTACATTTCATATCAATGCTATAGAAAACAATTGTCTTCGATATCACAAACCGCAAGTAAAGTGGGTATAAAAGAGTCTCAGACATCATTTCATGATGTAAAGGATTGACTTACTCTATGAACATACAACTACCTTAAGAATATTTTTTTCTTATCTTTGTAAAAATTAATGTGATGTGTTTTTCACACCATAGAACCCTTTGAAATACATAGAAGGGTTTCTGGATCTGGATCCAAATTCCCAATAGAAGGAAAATTACATTAAAATGACCATATCTAGGTCCTAAGTAATCCCATCAACTCATGGAACGGAAAAAGAAAAGGAAAAGGCCACTACGATTTTTCATAAGAAGCATTCCCTTTTTCCTACCCCTACCTCAGAGCATGAATTATACCGTAGGGCTCCAACTCCTGAGAATTAACAACAAATACTTCCTCGTAATGATGGTCGAAGATATCATAGGTAGATATAGATTAATGTGTTGAAAAACAAAGTCTATTCCTTTTTAAAAGAACATGTCCCTAGTTATTTGAACTCATATTTGGAAAATAACTACTTATAGTTTCTAAATCCGAAGAATTTGAACAATGAAAGTGATTAGGATATCACAAATTAGTTACCCTTCTATCAAATGTGTGGGGAATACACATCAGGAGTATTTTTTTCAAATAACTCCTTTAGAAGTTGATATAATCTAGTAAAGTGAAATAGAATAATTCTCCATCATGGGGAGAATATGTTTCTGTTACCAATCTGGAGGAGGAGGGTGAATGGGAAGAAGTTTGAAGAAATAATGTGTAGAATTTCAGTGACTGGATGGTCAAAAAAATTCAATCTGGATCATTCTGTTCAATGAACACAGATGAAATAGCGAACTATTCCTCCTTCCACTTCTTCTATGGAAAATACATCATCATCAAAATACCCAACCTCTATTTTCCAATCCAAAAAAGAAGGACATGGACATATGGATAAGGATCAAACAATATAATATGAGCTTGTATCAAGGACAATGTTTTCCATGACCTTAGTATCTTTCACTCCAACCATCACAATAGCACAAGAACCAACTCACTAAATGGTAAAACAAGAGTCCCCCCATGTGGAATCTCTATCTGATGAGGAGTTTTTTTGGTTCCGTTCATGTTGTTCACCTAATGGATCCCTACTGAAATGATGATTCTAATTATGAACCTGATTTCCCTACACTTGATTGGGGAATTGGGGTGGGAGACATAAAGGATGAGGCTATAAGGGATGATTTGGTTGTTCTAGGAGTAGCTACATTAACTAAATCCCTACTCAAACATTCTACATGGTTAAAAAATCATGATAAATATCTCCAGAAAGACCAATAGGAAAAAATGGGTTCTTTCTTAATACATCATAGGATATTACCAAACATGATTATCTTGAAATATTTGTTAGTGGATATTCCACCACCTCCTTGGAAGGTAGGAATACCTAACCAGACAAATCCACTCAGAACATCAACACATCCAACTCCTATCTCAAGGAATGACACATCCATAATTGAAACATTAGATCCTAATGTTCTGTCTAAGTTAAAAATCTTTGATGATCGAAGTTTATCAAAAGACCTTTGGAAATCGCCCATTTAGGAATTTTCAAGCCCTAAAGAATTGTAACATTATGTTTTTGTATGTGAAGTATATCGTTTAGGTAATGACTTGGTAGAATTACGTGTGGTTATTTCCTTCCCTGACCATGATGATGATGTTTTCTTACTAGTACATGCCATACCCTTGTATAAATCTATTACGCTAAATGACATTTATGTCTGATGAGCCTTCATAGACAATGGATCAGGATTCAACCTCATCCTAGTACAGACACATCATTTATGGTGTCTCAATGAATATTACTTTTCTCCCTCCACTCTAATGTTATAGTGTTATAAAATGAATGAGTAAGAACCACTCAACGATATCACACATAGAACTGAGTTCTGATATCATATAAATGACTCAAGGTTCATGGTGGTCTGGTAGAAAACTTCATTAAATTTTATATTAGGAAGAACTTGGCTATATCAGTATGAGTTCATTCCTTCATTATGCCCCAAATGTCTCAAATATTCTATCAATAGTAAAATTTGGAAATTTTAAGGTGATAAGGCCTCATCCATATACTATTAAACATAATACATTGATGTAGTGTTCTATCACAATGAAGGGAATCAATAAATGCATAATGATGCTACCCAAATCAATCCACCAAGTGGATTTCATATGATCTTAGCTAACCCTTTTCAGTATCTATGTGAATATTATGTGCTGGATATTAATCAAATTGAGAGGGTGGAACCGAATTCCCATTTTCATTTAATATCGTTTGTAATTCCAATCACTACTATTGATCTTGAAGGCACTGAAGAAGTTATAACCCCTATGAATGATAAGAAATATTTAATGAATATATATTCATTCTATCCCATAATCCTAAAAAACCCCATTTTTTCCAGTCAAAATAGAATAAACCATCATGACTATAGTTGAAAGTGTAGAGCCTCTTTCTTAGTCCCTCATTTTCGCTTTAAGAGTCCAGTAATTTTGTATACTTGTTAGTGAGCATGAAATGATTACCTAATCATTCATTTGTCCAAATGGTTACTCCCCTCTTCCCCCTAAGGAAATTTTTTATCCTTTCCACCCTAGGAAAATAAAAAACATTAAAGCATGTGGAAGAGGAAGAAGAAGAATATCATAGGGACACCCCTCCAGTATTTTAGAAAGGTGTCACCACCACCATGTATGAAATCAAAGAAATAATTATAGGTAAAAAATAAGATCCACACCCTCATTTTAATTAGATTGGCCATGAATACCAAAGAAAAGGAGGTATACGCCTTCTTCCAAAATCTGATCCAATATGTGTTTTCATGGAATTACACATAGATTATATGCCTTGACACTAAGGTGGCCACATTGTATTTAGGTTTTCCAAAAAATCATAGGGGATACAAGTCGATAGCCATGAGGATGCAACCAACCCATTCCTCCAAGATTGATGATGAATTCGAAAAACTCATCAACAATGATTTTATCCAAGAGGTATAGTACCCAAAATTGAGAGACAACATTTTCACTTTGAAAAAAATAAGAAAAATAGAGTTTTTATTGATTCCAAATATCTCAATGGTCATTTTCCAAAATATTACTTCCCAGTTCCAATCATAGAACTGTTGATTGATGAAACATCTAGCTACCAAGTCTTCTCCTACATGGATGGATACAATAGCTTTAATCAAATCTGGTTGGTCCCAGAAGATGAATAATCTAAATCCTTCAGATCCCCTAAAGAAATAATCTATTATCCGGTAATACCCTTTTTCATGAACAATGATAGTGCCACATACCAACATGCTATGCATCTCATATTCAAACACTTCTTGATAATTTTTGTCAAATTCGACATTGATGATCTAGTGGTCATGTATTGGAAATGTTCTGACCATCTTTCTAGTCTTTAAATTATTTTTATAAATCTTTGACAACATAATCTAAAGATGAACCCCTTGAAATGTGATTTCAAGGTAACCTCGATAATATTTCATGGCGTTGTTATAAACCATCATTGAATTGAATCTTATCCAGAGGATACTAAATAAATCCAATTCATGTCACCACCTCAAAACATAAAAGCGTTTCGAGGACTTCAAGGACACTTATCCTATATTCAACACTTCATAGATAACCTCATAGGAATGTGTTTACCCTTCAAAATATTTGTAATGAAAGAGGTTTACATATCAATGGACCAACTAATTTCAAGAATAATTTGATGTACTCAATAAAAAACTATTTCACCCAATGGTATTGATTCCGCCTATTGAAGGAAATTCCCCCATTATTTATGTGACAGCCTTGGAGCGATCATTGGATGATTTCCTCAAAAAAAAAAGAATGATTTTGGGAATGAAAATATCTTTAATTTCTTTTTTGAACCATGCTTGATGCAGAAAATCAGTATTCAGATATTTAGAAGAGATTCATGGCATTAATATTTTTCATTTAGATGTTCAGTGACTAATAGAATCATCATGATATCCACATGGATTTTGGTATTAACCCACTCAAATTTATCTTCATTTGTCCTATTCTAATAGGTCACCTAGCACGGTGGGAAGGTATTTTGCAGTGGATTGATATATTGTTTTCGTCATAGGATGCAGTGAAATGTTGGTCATTTGTATAATTCCTTACTGAGAACCCATCGGCAGATGAGATTTCATTAAATAATAAACTTCATGATGAATAAATCTTCTCTATTCAGGATAGCCCCTCAACATGGGAAATGTATTCTGACAATACTTCCATGAGACTAACAGGAAAGAGAATGGAAGATCCAAATCTCAACCATTTTTAGTTTGGAATTTTTCTTATCTCCCTAGAGAAGGAAGTGTTTACATACTTATTCATGTTATCAAAATATTGATCAAATAATGAGGCATAATATCACACTCTCATTGAAGGACAGAAATTTTCACTCCACACAGAGGTGAATGATGAATTATAATTGATAATCAAGTAGGTTAGTGTGGATTATTCCATCAAAAAAGAAGAAATAATTACCTATATGATTATGTATTAGGTTTAATGGAAAAACCCCCTCAGATCAAACATTTAATCACATCTTGCGATCATAGAAGGATAAGGCATATGTGTTGGAAAATGTAGTTATATCTTGGTAGATCCAAATTGGGATGAAACAGTCATCATCATTCCCATCACTGAATCGTTTAACCTTTGTTTCTGATCAGAACTGAATAGATCAATGAAATCAGTATCATTCCTGATTCATGTGGTCTTACCATGGTATGGACGACAACCATCTTGGAATATCTACCATACATAATACTTCCACCAGACATGGTTGGAAGAGAGGTGCTGGAGTGATGAGCCGATAATTTCACTATTTATGACGGACTGCATCACAAGAAATTCATCTACTATAGTGGAATTGATGGATTCCTTCTCAAATATGTTAATGGAGAATAGTCTATGACTGTTATGGAAGATGTACATGTAGGATCTTATGCTGTCCATCAATTTGGGTATAGACTTTGATCAAAATCTATATGTCAGATACTTTTGGGCTTTGATGACATGGGATTACACTGAATTCACTATGAATTTTCTTCCCATACAAGTGCATTCCAATTTCACTGATCAACTCCAATTGTTACTAAATATAGATAAGTACTCATTACCATTTTCTATATCGGGAATGTGTGTTTTTTTACCATATCTACCAGCAACGGCTAATCAGTTCAATTTCATCCTTATTATTCCCAATTTATTCTTTAAATGGGATAAGGCAATATCTCTCAAAAAAATTGGAGACAAAATAATTGTTATTTTTTCAAAATAACATAATTAAAAAATTTACTGTCCCTCGTACTATTTTTATGGACAATGGGATAAATTTATGTTCTGGTGATCTAGAGAATCTATATCATGAACACAATATCAAATCCAACCATTCAACCTACTATCATGCTATGGCCAATGAAAAATACAGGATTTTAGTAAGAAAATATGGAATAAACTCAAAAATATGGGTGATAAAGATAATAAATATTGTCTTGACATTCTCTTGCATGCATTATGGTCATATTAGACTACCACAAAATGGGAAACCCCATACTCATTAGTGTATAGAACAAAACTCACCTTGCCCATTTAGGTTCAGTTTACATCCCTAAATATTTCCATTTTTGACTAGCTATCCCAATATGAGCTATCCTAGAAATGACTGGATGAAGATGAGTGACTAGACGAAAAGATATTGCACACTACAAATCCCATAGAGGTATATCATAATCAGATAGTGTGAGATTTCAACAAGAAAGTACACATCCATGCATTCCATCATGTAAAATTCGTATTTTTCCTTTGGACTCTGATAATAAAAAGGAAGAGGCAGCAAAATATTTAGCCATAGTGGGAAGGATCTTACTCTATACATATGTTCCACTCAAATAGATATTATTCCTTAATCGCAATGGATGTAAAAATCACTTAAACTCCATCCAATGTAAGGTTCATGAAGAAATAATTTGTGTAATCACGCAAGATATTGCCTTAGTTTTAGGATGTTAAACTACATAGCACCATTTGTGTCCCTATTGCATGAAATTAAACTGCATAGCAACATTTTACTTGTCTCATAATGATAAAATGCACAAAATGATATCTTAGTTGCAGGATGTGAATATGCATAGCATCATTGTACTTGTCTAATAATGATAAACTACACAAAATGATAGATTAGTTGCAAGATGTTAAACTGCATATCACCATTTGCATCCCCATTTCATGATGTTAATATGTATAGCATCATCATCCTTGTCACACAAAGATAAAATTAACAACATTTCATCTTAGTTGTCAGACGCTACACATCATAAAACCATATTTCCTCACCACATGGCATTAAATTTTATGTTCAATATCTCTCTTGTTTAATGATGGGAAATATCCAATATCCCAGGATATGAAACATCTTATATTCCTCTAATTATTAGTAGCTTCCACGTGTAAAACTCAGTCCCCTCATTACCTCTCCCTAGTTGCATTTGATCCTTATTTATCCCTGTGTTTGGATCATCCCTTCTATGGATTAACTATTATGAAAAACATGTGCCTTGATTAATTCATCATCAAGATATATAGAGACACCTAGGTTTTATCCCTTGTACCATCCACATTTTTTCATTCAGGTCTTCTAACCCACTTCCTTGCGACATGATAATAAACTACACCATTCATCAATAACTACATGTGGCTTGATTCTCATTCCAATGATATAGGCAGTGATTTCCATATCGTCAATTTGTGCCCACATGTGACCAAAAAAGAAATAATTTCTCATTCCCTTGTGTATGAACCAAATCTATACTAGGAACTCATATTGTAGATATGGCTTTATCCTCATACCATTTTTTTTCTTGAGCACAACCATTAATTTTGATATTATCAAAAAATTAGTAAATCCCCATTCCTAGCATCAAACCATAGTTAGTGTGGGGAAACATCTTCAAGAATTACATGGTGCTTGATTAACATCCATTTGAGATACGTTGTGATGCTTGTATCTCTAATCCAGGGTCCATCCTCTGAAAAAATACTCCACTCCCTGTGTATGGATCAAACCTAGATGAGGAAATTTATCAAGAACTACATGTTTCTTGATCGTTAACCGTTCAAGATAATCAGTGATACTCAAATATCCTATCACTAGTCCATCTGTGACGTTTAAAAAGTACCTTAGTCTCTTATGTTCATAAATCAAACCAGCACATGGGGAATTTCTAAGAAATATGTGGGCTTGATTCTCATCCCATTAAGATACATAGTGACACCTAGATCTCAAATCCAAGGTTCATCCATGATTTTGGTAAATAAAATCCCATTTATTTTTCCCCTTGAATGAACTAGATATTCACACAGATCATTTCCAAGAATTATGACTTGATTCTCATTACAACAAGATGTCTTGTGATACTTAAACATCATGATTTAGGATTAACCATTGGTATGGATGTTATCAATAGTCCCCTTCCCCACATCAAAGTCTGATTGGTGTGTGGAAAAACCTCATTAACTACATGTGGCTTGAATATCATCTTATTGTGATTCATATTGAAGCCTAAATCTCTAATATTGGGTATATCCATAATTAAATCATAAAGACCATTTACATTCAATGCTTGTATCAAATCTACACAAGGATCCTACCAAGGTCCACATGAGGATTTAATCTCATCCCAGTGAGATACATAGTGATATCTGGGTCTTACACCTTTTCTCAGAAACAATGTTACCATTATTACATGTCGGTACATCTTGTCTTTAATGCATGACTTTAAAATAAAGGGAATATCATTAACTATGTGTGGATTGATTATTATTCATTTGATATACGTAGTGAATCCAATATCAAAAGACCTTGGCCTACCAAAGATGAAAAAATATAAATCCTATATTATCCCATGTATGATTCATATCTACATGGTGGGATCCAATACAAGTTCTCACATTGCGTATAAACCCATATCTATTAGAACTACATATGTATTCATTATTTCTCTAGAATGATATGTAGTGATGTTTGGGATCTACACCCTATCCCCTCCACAATATTCCTTTTCACATAGGAATACCCCAAATTCATTCTGTAAGATGTTACACTACATGTCTAGCATCCTTGCCACATGAATTCAAACAACCAAGTACCTCTAGAACAACGTAAGACTTGATTATCATCCCATTGAGATACGTATTAGAGACCCAGTCATAGATCCTATTACTAGCCATGGGGTAAATAAAAATTTCCCCGCTTCAACATAAAACTAAAAATCTATGTAGGAGTCTTTATTTTCGGTCTTCTCTATATAGATCCAGCTAATGAAACAAGATATGTCACCCTCCTAAATATGAGAAAAATCTATACATGGGACTCCAAATTCATGGATAGTATTGATACAATGCTTTATTTATGTATTGAAAAAATATAATTATTTATGTTACTCTCCTAATCATGAATACTATCATATATTTATAAAATTTCTCTGGATTTAAATGGAATTATGTCTAATACCTGAGAGCTCATTGGCCTAGCCATACAGTGTGTGCACCAGTAAGCCTTGTATAAATTTACCCCATATTAGGTTTTCAGCCAAAGGATTCCACTATTTGGTTATGGAATACGTTCACAATTTCAAATTGCATAAAACATCTATCATAACTAGTTTTTCAATCAATGGTAGCATTGTTATTAGGATTAGACTCTTCTTACCCTTTAATCTTTTAATAACGGTATGCTATAACCTAAAAATTAAAATCAATAATCATCTTATACATATTTATCCCATATCCTTTCTAATGACATTATATTCTCCAAGATCATGGTTTGAATTTCCCCGCATCATATGTTCAAAGAATAAATGAATAATCTTGGTCCATTTCACAACATACCATCCATTGTTTCCATTATATTATGGTCCTAGTCATATAAACTAAAACGGAAAGCAAAATACTTTCTATGCTTTGGTAAGACAAGTGTAGAGAATCCATATCCATGATTATTTGGAAAATAATGACATAGAAAGACCCTATTACATTCATGTACATTACCTACAGACAAAACTATGTTCTTGAGAAAATCCAATTCTCAATAATCTTCCATTGGCATTTAACAATATAATTTCATAATTATTGAGATTTACTTTTCCTAAATGTGCAGTACATTCCCTAGTTTTACTTGCATAATATTTCCCTTATAATAGTTTTTTCAACCAACAGATTCCATTATTGAATATTAAATATGTTCCCTAATTTTCATTTCAAAAAACAGACCCCATAATATGTTTGTCAATTGGTGGTATCATTTTTCTCAATAGATACCTCTTCTTAACGTCATATTCCCCTTTTCCCATACCATCCTTCTGATTCAGGAATCCCAAAACCAACGTTTACAATTTTCTCATTCCATACCAAATCACGGTATCATATTTTGAAATAAATTACCAATAATGTGATAATCATATACCGTTTATGTCAAATATAAAAGACCGTAAGTAATAACCCCCCTAATGTCCTTGTTTCATGAATTTAAAATATAAGGCATAATGTCGTTACAGTGCAATGTTAAACTAAATCACATAATGTCATTGTTGTAGGAATTTAAACTACATGACATAATTTCCATAGAG
This sequence comes from Viscum album, assembly GCA_963277665.1. Classification (NCBI taxonomy): domain Eukaryota; kingdom Viridiplantae; phylum Streptophyta; class Magnoliopsida; order Santalales; family Viscaceae; genus Viscum; species Viscum album. Next base: position 1,670,099,103 of record OY728137.1, read on the forward strand.
AATGACTTTGATCTCAACGACATTGTATCCTTACTCTATGACTTTAAATTTCAATGAATAATGTCCTTATTTCATGAATTTAAACTCCACAACATAATATCTTAGTCGCATGACATTAAACAATATAATAACATCATCCTTTTCCATAAAAATAGACTTCTTCCCCTGAGATTTGTTAGCTTAAAAAATTTACCATCTTTCACACATCAAAATTATATAGGAGTGGTCTCTCATTCCTGGAATGTTACGACATAGATATTCCTTTGATTTTCATACACTTTAACTTGGAAAACCATGCCCTATGGTCTTATTAAATCCGAATTCTCAAAAACATCATTCCTCTAAGAGAAATAGAATGTAAAAATTCCTAGGAACTCTTTTACATGACTATAAAGTTTGTTCCTCCATTTTCATTTCATAAGTTTTCCCCATAACAAACATCTCATCCTAAGGATTCCGCTAATTGACCATGTAGTATGTGCCCAAGTTGTCCTGGAATAAACATCTCCCATAATGGGTTTTCAATAAGTAGTAAATTCATTCTCAGGAGAGACCTCCACTATTGTCAAATATCATGTTTTAGATTCAAGAACCATATAAACATGTATTGATATTCCCCTTGTAATTATCTAAAGAATATTGGAACATTCTTAGTTAGCAAGCCCTATTCGGGTAAACAACTTAAAATTCATGGTCATAGTTTTTCAACCTAAACCACTATCCGTTTTAGTTCGTAATGAATGAAATTAAATTTCCTACAAAAAGAAAAATAGTTCTAACAAGGATGAAATCCCACAAAGGGAACCCCGGAAAAAAGTTGTGTCTTAGCTCTCTAGACCTATGATTTGTATTTATTTGGAAATAACAAGAAATTAAATGTTAAAAGGCACAAATATTTTTAGGATGAAAACCCAAAAAAGGAGGCCTAAGAAAAGTCCATGTCTCTCCCACTATGTCTACATAATATTGACCTCAGGAAAAAATCATAGTGAGGACACAAAAGAAAAAATATTTGTAGGGTTTTCCATTTGAACCTAAAAATAGTCAAACAATGCTCACTAGACCCCTTGGTTTAGGAAAATTCTATTGATCCCCCATACTTATCACTGTGATTATGATTATATGATATAAATATTTATTGTTATGAAAATTAGGTTTGACATTATGATTACATGACGAATTAAGGGATGAAGACATATATGATATGAAATAAAATTATTTACATTAATTGGGAAAAGTCAGAGAAATATCCAAAAAATAGAGTATCCATTTAATATATTACAATATGCCTTCAAGATAACTCTTCATATACTAAACAGCTTCTTGATACCCATCAGCTATTTATTGAAGCTCAATCAGTAGACTTGTCTCAGTCTCCTCAACTGAACAAAGCACTTCCGTATTAGCAATAATGGTAGTTTCACCTTCCATTTGATATTATCATAATAAACAATAGAGTTGTTTGAGTTCTCCTTGATCGGAATCCAATTCTCATGGGAAACATGACACTTCAATGGACATCTCCTTGAATTTCTATTTAAATCCCACCAAATTTTTGTTGTGGGTGTTCTCTATTTGGAATCTGCAGCGTGAAAATAATCATCTTTAGTGAGAAATTTGGCCTTTGTAAGTTCTTAATAAATTTTATGTTCATGTTCCCTTCGGAGAATAGTCACTTTCACTCATGTTTGTATTGGACGATAATCAAACCCACTAAATCCCAACATGATGAAAAAAATTTAAATCCGTTGGATTTATGAAGGAAAACCCTGAAGGGGTGTCTCTGAGATTATCATCCATATGTCCCACCATGCCATGTGTCGTGCAATGTAGATAGAGTTGTATAGCTCCAAATCTGATTCATAACCACAGTCATAAGGATATATGTACTCCAGGGTTATTGTAATCAATGAAGTGTCATGTTTTACTCCCCCCTAAATAGTAGTTGTCTTGTCTTCCGATGCTACTTGAGCCGATGCAGAAGCTTCACCCTCAGACCGAACCATCAAAGACGATAATCCTAAATGATGAATTAAAATCATTGTTAACATCAAACTAATAGAAATATTGGGGAATATTCTCAGTATTTTTGGATCCCTACCCAACAATAAGTTATTTGTAATGCCCCAACCCAAGATTCCTAGAGAAGATGTATTATTTTAATACATTGGGATGATTACAATGAATCAAGTCTAGAAAGACTGATCAATTTAGCAGTCTTCTATAATATATTACATACATGACCATTATATTACAATTCCTCACATTCAACACACAAAAATCCATTGATAATTTCATTGTTCCCTTAGCATAACCCTGTATCTCAAATAGAAAACACTAGTTGGGATCCTTGTAAAATAAATCATAAGATAGGGGTGAGCTCAGATGCTCGATAAGGCTAAATAATTTAGTGGAAGCTATAAACTTTTAAGGAATGATGTGTAATGAAAACAATAGCCTTTTAACAAATAAACATGAACATAATATGTAAAAAATAAATCAAACATTACCATATAAACATGAACATGGATATTATACTAGTTGAATAATGACATGTAATAACAAATTTCATAATGAGGGGATGTATAGTATAGGACATTAATTTTTGTTTCGGGGCATCGTGCTAGAACCTATGGGATAAATGTAACCAGACCCAAACCAAGAGAGCCTTTGTAACCGGACTCCATCCTGGAGAGCTTCTGTAACCGAACCCCAACCTAGAGAGCCTATGTAACCGGACTCCATCCTAGTGGGTCTACTGTAACTGGACCCCAACCGGGAACATACTAGTCTAATACATTCATCATAAGGAACGGTTGAAATATAACATAAACATTCGTATTAAAACTAGCATACGAAATGTATATACTTTGTCCATAAACCATGAATGGTATAAAAATAACACATCTACAGTCAAACATATCACAAAACATTCAATACAAAATGGAAGATTTGTATCCTAATAAATCAACATCAAAAAAGTATAAAATCCATTAAAGGATTTTGAGATAGATGAAAATGATCAGAAAAAATTCATAAACAGAAATACCCCTTTTTCATGAAATCGTTTATCATTCTCACAATTTATAAAGGTAGTCATTTAAAAGGGTTGTTTGAATCAAAGTGTCTCATACCACTTTGATACTTTTTAAATGAATTATCATTTCAAATCATTCATCTCTATATAAATAAATCCTTAAAACCATTTTCAAAACATAGACATTAATGAGAATGATTAGAAGAGTAAATCATTTAAAAAATTTAAAATGATTCTTTTGTAAAATTTACCCTTAAAAACATTCCATTTGAAAATTATTTTATGAAACATGGACATGTATAATATATATGTCCTAGTAGAAACATATACATAAACAGTCTTGAATAATAATGAAATTGAAGAATTAACCCTTACCAATTTGGTAATGTATGAAACATACACACAATGAAAGAAATGTCATACAATTAAGATGTAAATAATCATAAATTAAATTGTACTACCAAAATAATACAATTATGGGAAATAAATACACCACACAAAAGGAAATAGTTTCATTATAGCATGAATCTCACGAGAATAAGTAGTGAGATGAAATCCCCTGACCACGTTGTAATCAATCAAGTCATATGAAAAAAGTTAATAACCACAAAATAATTCATATAATACCATGATTATAAATATAATCATGATAATATATATAAAATTTAAGTACAAAATACACCATAGGTAATAAATATGTGGAGATCAATGGAAATCTGACGGAATTAAATGTGAGATAAAAACCCCTTACCTTGAACATTCCTTTGGTTGAGGGTTCGTTTAACCTCCGGTATAATGACCATTGTGCGCTATTAGATTATACCAGAACCATATTCATATTTATTATATCATACATGATTCATTTATGACTTCATACTACCCATTTAGTTATTGTTTTCATGTTAAATTAAAATTTCAGTTAATAATCGCTTTCTTTATCGAACGTAGTTTAACATGTTATTCTTGATCGTATCATTTAGATCATGATTTAAATAATTCCATTATACAAAACATTATTTATATATAATATATATTTAGAATATATATATATATTTATAATAGATAGATATATGAAATGGAAACCACCATTTATGGAGACGGTAGGTCGTACGTACGCATAAACGATTTTTATGTTTTCATATCGTATTGAACAGAAGTAATTGAATAAGATATATGTATGTTAATAAATAATTATATATATATATATATCCAGTAGAATTATTATTTCATATATTACATACTTATTAGTAATATATATTTTTATAATCATCGATTAATGGTGAATGTGGAAATGAATCTCATCGCGTCGTGGAGACGGTAATCCATATGTACGCACGAGTGACAATATCATTTCATTAAAGGTGTGGAATTGGATGGTATATTAATTTTACATGGAAATTACCATGTTAATTTTATTTTTTATATAAATATTACTCGTCATTATATCCATCCAAATAAAATAGTGTTGAAAAAAAAATTACACCACAGCGTGGAGATGGTAAGTTGTACGTATGCATGCATGGTGACTTTATCATTCATAGGATGTATAGAATAATGAATATGGTTGTTAAATATTTATAATAACATCACAGTATTTTCAAGGCACTGGAGTTATTATTTTGGTTTGGTAATAACAAAGAATGAGTAAGTGGAAGAATAAAATAACTTGAAAGAGGGTGGTGAAATCATTACCTCTTCTTCGGGTTCTTCCTTTTGATTTGATCAAAAGGGATCATTAGGTTGGCTTTCTGACCAAAATAATTACTCTAGAATGATGTTAGGATAGTTTTTAGGATATTTGGGAAGGGTTTGGCCGAGCCAAATGGCATTGGAGGTGTGAATTTGAGAGAAGATGAAGTTCCCTTTTATTAGAGGGGTGAGGGGCACCTTAGAAAAAACATAAAATATTATTTATAATAAATTAAATTTAGTTTATAATTTCTAAAAAATTAATTATTTAATGTCTAAGGTGGGTATTGGTCCAAACCCACTCAACCAATATGTTTTAGATAGTGTGGTTCACTATATTAACTTTATCTTTTAGATTTAACTCTTAGCTAAATAGTTTGACATTTACCATGTCTCGTTGTATTTTTATATTACATGGTTAATAAACTAACTGTATTCTTCCAAGAGAACCACAAGTGGTTAATTAATGAAATATATAATAGTAATTAATCATTTTGTCCTATACTTACTTTTTTTGTAATATAATACCAATTAATAATATAATATTTGTTTTAAAACATCATTTATGTCAATTTTGACACTATTTGGTATTTTGCTTTTGCAAAATTCATAACACCATTATTACATCAAAAATATTGATTTCATAAACTCTAATTGGTTTTATTAACCTATAAAATTACTTTAATTCATAAAAAGTATCAAATTACAATTATTTGGGTATTTATAATATCAGTTATTTTAATATTTCTTTAATAAGATAATTACCGCATCATCATTGTGTCATAAATAAATAAAATTATTTAATGTCTAAAAATTATAAATAAAATATAATTATGTAGAAAATATTTTTATATTGATAATGAATATTTATAGTCGAATTTATCTTTTGTGTAACCCAATATTAAAAATGGTTTAGTTATTAAACATTTAATTTAACAATTTCAACTCTTCTTTGAATTAAATAATAATAACTCTCCTAATATAATTCAAATAGACCTAAAGGAAAATATTTTATTCCAAAGTTATTTTTTTCATATTAATCTTATCTAATAGAATTAGAACATTTGTTAGGGTAATAATAATATCATTTTTACCTTTAATTTCCCTATTTACTTTTAACCGTGGTAAATAAAATTGAAAAGGTACTATTCACCGAAAAGTATTTTTATCTTATTGAACCAAATTTTACATAATGATATAAATCATGTCTCTTTGGTTTTTGAAATTAAATTTAAAGATGTGGTAAAATTATGTTTTATTCAAATTTGCAAATACTCATAGGAGGTGGGTAAATGACAGTAAAATTTCAATAAAAGTTTTACATATCTAAACGTTTTATAAAATGACTAAAATGAATTACATTGAACTTATATAGGTATTATGTATCTATTTTGACCTAAAATATAATTAAATGAAGTAAATAATTATTTAAATGAAAAGTCAGTTTTAACCAATAACACAGTGTTTTCACTATTCATCAAAAATTGAAAGTTTTCAGAAACATACCAAAAATTAACCTAAGATAATTTTTATATTACAAATGAAAAATTGAAATCTATTTTACCAAATTAAAAACATATAAATTGAATTTATTAATTTAAAATTAATTCCTACTCTCAAAACAAAAAATCATTTTTTAAGAAATAATAACTTTAAAAAGATTGAAACTTGTTTATGACCAATTTCAATGTGAAATTACATCGAATGACCAACATTGGATTAAATGATAAAAATATAATCTATTTATTCTTCCAAATCATTAAAATGTATAATTTAACACTATAAATTTTTTTGATTAATGAAGTTGTTTTCAATTAAAATATAGTATTTTTCACGATTCACCCAAATATGAAAGTTATGAGAAAAAACCCAAAAATTTATTGAAACTAAATTCTTATGTCCCAATTATAAATAATAAGTTTATTCTATAAAATTTGATATATAAAAGTTTCAAATTTTTTATTTAAAAATTATTCTCTATTGAGAGGCGGTAAAATTGCATTTTTTTGGAAAAATACTTTTTTTATCTGAAAAAAATGAATTTATTCATAAATTATTTCTAAGAAACTCATAATATGGATTCTAACATTATAAGGATTCTATAAAGTTCAAAATTCAGTTAATTCTATTCATAACTGCTTCTGAATGAATATTTTGGTAAGTTGTGTTGTGCTAGAACTTGGTGTTGCGTGTAGTGAAAGTTATTGAATTACTTTGAAGAAATAACATACTATGAAATCTTGGGGTGTTACATTATTCCGTCCTTTAATAAATTGTGTCCTCTCAATTTCAAATTTTTTTCGAAATAAAAGGATAAAATAGAAAATACATTTTTGGGAAAACCCACATCTGAATTGGGTTATTAAAATTTTTTAATAATAAGAGGAAAAGGGAAATGAAAGGGTCACCACTAAATTATGATCTTGATTAGAAGAAAATTGGTGGAAATTAAAGACACGCAATTATAAGAAAAGCCTAAATAGTTATAGAGATTGATTATGGTCATCAATAAAAAACAAGTGTAAAATTGATGGCCTCAAATCAATCAAACAATGATGATTTCAAATACAATCAGTTCAACAAAACATAAGGTATTAGGATAACACATTTTTGGTTTTAAGATCTCTTCCCTAAAGATTAAGACTTAATTTACCCATATAATGAGAAGGAAAAAATTATATATATATATATATATATACTTGAAAAGTATAGTTTCATCCTTCAACTAATTCCTACCACAAACTCATCTTTCACTCCAAAAGATTTCAAAAATATATTCTATTTATCCTAATCATATAAGGTTCCAAAATAATGAATTTATAATTCACCTATTAGACCCTTTAAAAACTAGATTATACAATACAAGGACTTTATTTAGTCCATTGGTAGGCGATAAATCCAAAAATTACTATGGTTGTTGGTTTGATTCCTGCAGCTTTTCCCGACATGATGGATTGTCACACGGTCTGTGTGGTGTCCTTCTTATAACAATCCAAAAATAACGTTAATAATAATATCCAATTTCAAATCTAATCCATTCCAACCTTTACACATATCCAAAATACTTCTATCCAAACAAGCACTCCAAAATTTATAAGGAAGTTAAAAAGAATATCCTTTTTTCCATGAAATAATATGTGAACACCTTCATCATGTATTATATTAAAACATGGTAACACCTTAAATTAAATAAAAAATTATTTAATACAGTCATCCTCCTTTATCCGATATATAATACTGGATATATTATTAATATAAAATAAAATTGAATATTGTATCAATGATGAAATAAACAAACCATTATTCAGTTCCAAGATAGTCAATAATATCAAATATAATATTTACAAATCAACCATCTCTTATTCAAAAATTACTCCCTCAGTATGAGGACCATATAAAGGGGTATCTTTCCTCCAACCAAGTATTTTCCAAAATGTTTAACTTTTTTTTGAGTTACATTTCATAAATCCTTATAATATGAAATCCTCAATGAAATAGTACTGTAGTAGAATCCTTATTTATTTCAATAATTTATTTAACTTGTACATCATAGATAAAACCCCTAAATGACATATTCATTTAACAACAACATAAGAACATTATTCATTACACTTCATATATGGTAGTATAATAACTTGATTATTATCCAATAGCATCATTAGGGGTATACTTAGATGATTTGGACATTGATTCTCATAGTGTCCCAACTCCTTGTAGATGAAGAATTGTACACATGAAACCTTTTTCATATCCTTTCAATATTGTACTTGTTGTCCTTTTTCACCACTCTCATAACAAACTCTCATTCCCTTCATGATATTACCAAGTTGATTCTTTCCACAATTATCACATATGGTAAGATCCTTCTTTCTCTTCTTTCCTGTATCCATCTTTCTATCTACCATCCATTTATTCTCTGGCTTCCCTTCAAAGCCCTGGGACTCTGATAATTGTTTACTTATCATATTAACACATGAGACTATTTCTTCATATGTTGAGAATACGTGGGATACTATTTTCCTTCTAAATTTTGGCTTAATACTATGAAAGATATGATTCTTCTAACTCTTTGGATAATAATTATTGTTTTAGTTCTCATTCCTTCAACCGAATGTCATTTCTAAACAATAGAATACACTAGGTTAGTTTATGAATCACAATTCATAATTCCAAACTTTTAAAATAATTAACATAAATGGAACAGTTTATAGATTTAATCCATAATCATAAAAATGTTTTCTTTGAGGAAGTATACACTCATAAACTGTTTGTAATTGTTTGTAATGAAAATGATAATTTTTCTAAGCATATACCCTAGGAGTGTCGTAACCAAGAGTGCTGCCAGTCCCGTTTTCCTGCACCAGTTCATTTCGAGTCTAGCTCAAAGCGGTGTTTTTGGGTTTTACCCCTAGGTACATTTGTGCTAGAGCTGCCTCTACCTGCTCGTATCCTGACAGGGATGTATTTCTTGTAAAACTCACAAAATCTATATATTACCAGAACTTTAGAAAGTTCTTCTATACTAATCCTCAATTTCTATCTTAGGATAATGTAATCTAATCAAAGTTTATCTAAATCTAGTTTACAAAGTTTGTAATAAACTTCATTTGACACCAACTGTAATGCCCCGTCCCTAGATTCCCAGATTCGGTGAATTATTTTAATACATTGTCATTATTACAAGGAATCAAGTACTGAATGACCGATCTATTTAGCAGTCTTGGAAAATAGATTAAATACATGAACATTACATTACACATCCTAACATACAACACAAAAAAATTCTTTGATAATGCCATTGTTCAGTTAGCTTAACCTTGCATCCCAAACGTAAAACACTTCTTGAGATCCTGAGAAAATAAAACATATGAAATGGGTGAGGTTAGATGCTCAGTAAGGGTGAAAATTTTAGTATAGGATATAAAATTATAAGGAAAGATGTGTAATGAAAACAATATCCTTTAAAACATAATCATGAACATAATATAGAAATAATAAAACAAACATTACCATATAAACATGAACATGGATATTCAACTAGTCTAATAATGACATGTAAAAACTAATTTCATAATGACGTAATGTATAATACCATACATTAATTTCAGTGTCAATGCCTCCTGCCAGGACCTATGGGCTAACTGTAACCAGACCCAAACCATGAGAGCCTCTGTAACTGGACTCCATCCTAGAGAGCCTCTATAACCGGACTCCAACCCGGGGAGCCTCTGTAACCGTACTCCAACCCGTAGGGTCTGTTGTAACTAGACCCCAACCAGGAACATACTAGTCCAATACATTCATCATAAGAAATGGTTGTAACATAACTTAAACATTCTTATTAAATCTAACTTACAAAATTTCAGTAATTTATACATAAACCATGAATGGTATAAAAATAAAACATCCATAGTCAAACATATAAAAAACATTCAATAAGATATGGATTATTTGTATCATAATAAATCAACTTCAAACAAGTTTAAAATCCATTAAAGGATGTTGAAATATATAAAAATGATTAGTAAAATGCTTTGAGAGAAATTACAAATTTTCATGAAATCTTTTAAAATTATCACAATTTAAAAAGGTTGTTATTTAAAATGGATTTTTGAATCAAAGATTCCCATACCAATTTGAAACATTATAAATTAATTATCACTACAAAACATTCATGTACATATAAATAAATCCTTAAAACCATTTTAAAAATAAGGACATTAATGAGAGATGTTTAGAAGAATAAATCACTTAAAACATTTAAAATGATGTTTTAGTAAAAGAGTCCATTAAAAATAATCCATTTGAAAATTATTTTTTCAATCATGGAAATGTATAATAAATATTTCCCAGTAAAAACATACACATAAACAATCTCGAATAATAATGAGTTTGAGGAATTAACTTTTACCAATTTGGTTACTTATGAAAAATACACCCCATGAATGAAATATCATTAAATGAAGATGTAAATATACATGAATTAAATTGTATTACACATAGAATACAATTTTCGGTAGTAAATACACCACACAAAAAGAAATAGTGGCAATATAACCTGAATCTTACAGGAATAAGGAGTGATATGAAAACCCCTTACCATGTTGTAATCAATCGATTCGTATAACCAAAAGGTAATAACCACCAAATAATTAATAGAATACTGTGAATATAAAGAGAATAATGATAATATATATCAAATTGTAGTAAAAAATACACCACATGTATAAAATAAGTGGAAAAGAATGGAAATCTCATGGAATTAAATGTGCGATATGAAACCCCTTACCTTGAACTTTCCTATGGTCAAGGGTATGTTTAACATCCTGTATAATGACCATTGTATGTTATTATATTTTATCAGAACTGTATTCATATTTATTATATCATACATGATTAATTTATGAGTTTATACTACCCATTTATTAATTATTTTCATGTATAATTAAAATTTTGGTTAATAATCGCTTTCTTCATCGTACGTATTTTAACTTGTTATTCTTGATCGTATCATTTTGGTCCTGATTTAAATAATTCCTGAATAAAAACCATGATTCGTATATCATATATATTAGGAATATAAATATTTATAAAAGATATATATATGAAATGAAAAAAAACCATTTGTGGAGATGGTAGGTCGTACATACGCAAAAACGTTGTTTCTGTTTTTATATCATATTAAACGGAAGTAAGTGAATAAGATAGAAGTAAGTAAACAAATACACACACACACACACACACAGATATATATATATATATATATATATCCATTCACATCATTATGTCAAATATTACATAATTATTAGTAATATATATTTTTATAATCGTCAATGAATTGTGAACGTGGAAATGAATCTCACCGCGTCATGGAGACGGTAATTCATATGTACGCATGAGAGACAATATCATTTCCTTAAAGGTGTGGAATTGGATGGTATATTAATTTTACAGAGACATTAGCATGTTATTTTCATTATTTATATACATATTACTCATCATTATATACATCCATATAACAATGTGTTGAATAAAAAATTACACCACGATGTGGAGACGGTCAGCCGTACATATGCACGCATGGTGAAATTATAATTCATAGGATGTATAGAATAATTAATATGGATGTACCATATTTATAATAAAATAATATTATATATATGGTACTGGTTTTATTATTTTGGTATGGTAATAACAAAGAAAGAGTATGTGGAAGAATAAAATAACTTGGAAGAGGGTGGTTAAATCATTACCTCTTCTTAGGGTTCTTCCTTTTGATTTGATCAAAAGGCCTCCATAGGATTGATTTCTGACCAAAGGCCTATAGGATAAAGTTAGGATAATTTGTAGGATATTTGGGTAGGTTTTGGCCGAACCAAATGGATTTGGAGGTGTGAATTAGAGAGAATGGGAAGTGCCCTTTTATAAGAGGGGTGAGGGGCTCCTTAAGAAAAAATTAAAATGATATTTTATAATATTTTCAATTTTGGTTTATAATGGCTCAAAAATGAATTATTTAAAGGTTAATGTGGGTATGGGTCTAAAAAAACTCAAACAATATGATTTAGAAAGTTTGGGGTCTCTATATTAACATTATCTTTTAGATTTAACTCTTAGTTAAATAGTTTGACATTTACCATGTCTCTTTGTATTTTTATATTATACAGTTAATAAACATACTAAAAACTTACAAGAGAACCCCAAGTGGTTCAATAATGACATATATAATAGTATTTATGCCCTTTGGCCGATCCTTATATTTTTAGGAATAGAATACCAATTAATAATATAATATTTTTTTTAAAAATCTTTTTTGTCAATTTTGCTTCTATTTGGTATTTTGTTTTTTCTAAATTCATAAAAACATTATTAAATTGAAAAAAATTCATTTAATCAACCCTAATATTTTATAAAATTAGTCTAATTCGTAAGAAGTCTCAAATTACATTTATTTGGGTATTTATAATATCAATTATTTTAATATTTTATTAATATGTTAATTACTACATCATCATTGGGTCATAAATAAATTAAATTATTTAATGTCTAAATATTATAAATAAACTACATAATGTAATAAATATTTTTATCATTCTAATATATATTTATAGTCGAATCTATCTTATGTGTAACCCTATATTAAAAATGATTTAGTTATTAAACATTGAATTTAACACTTTTAACTCTTCTTTAAATTAAACACTAATAAATGTCATAATCTAATCCAAGTGGACCTAAAGGATCATATTTTATTCCTAATATTGTTTTGGTTGAATTAAACTTATCCAATAGAATTATAATATATGTTAGTTTAATAATAATAACATTTTTACCATTAATTACTCTATTTACTTTTAACTATGGTAAATAAAATTCAAAAGTTACTATTCACAAAAAAATATTTTTATCTTATTGAACAATATTTTACACACTGATATAAACCATGTCTCTTGTGGTTTTGAAATTCAATTCACATAATTAGTAAAAATTATGTTTTATGAAAATCTCCAAATGTTCCTTGGAGGTGGGTAAAAGGCGGTAAAATTTTAATAAAATTTTTAAATATCTAAACATATCATAAAATGGATCCAGTGAATTACATTTAACATATATAGATTTTATGTATCTATTTTTACCTGAAATAAATTTAAATGAAATAAATAATTATCACAATGAAAAATCAGTTTTAACCAATAACGCAGTGTTTTTCACTATTCATCAAAAATTGAAGGTTTTCAGAAACATACCAAAAAATTACTCGAATATAATTTTGATATTCTGAATTCAAAAAATAAGTCTATTTTACCAAGTTCAAAACATAGAAATTTAATTTATTAATTTAAAATTAATTCCTGTTGTCAAAACCAAAAAGCATATTTATAAACAAAATAACTACCAAAAGATTGACATTTGTTTATGTCCAATTTAAAAGTGAAACTACTTCCATATAGTTTCAGAATAGAAGGACCATTCCTACCACAATAGGACTAATTCTAGTTGTATGTAATGATAATACATGCCAATAATCTATGAGGATGATTCCACAAAGCTAGATTTTATGGGCATCCAAATTATTTCTTTAATAGTTGGAGAATAAGAAAATAGAACATGGTTCTCTTCTTACTGATGGCATCTAAGACGCCTTGGGGTAGTTTTAATTGGTGACGTTAGTATAGAACTCAAGATTTTGGTGGGTGGATTATATCTTTCATGAGGTCATTTTTATTAACTATAATCCTCGTCATCCTTGCTCCTTGACTCCAATGACACAGACTCTGAAAGTGATAAAGCACCCTCCAAGAGAGAATGATCTTTTCTTCTTAGTCAATTTACCCCAGCATGAGGAACAACCTACTCCAAAATTTCTTTGGGGTACTATTCTATAAAATATTTTACATACCGGATCATAAATCTTCTAATTAAATTTTCTTGATGTAGATTGATCATCGCCCCTTCAATTCCATAGTTGTGAGCATCCATAGTTGTTAAGCTACCATCCGATATTGTTCTATTATAATGCTAAATGGAGGATGTATTAATTTCTTTCATACATTTGAACTTTCATTAAAACCAGTATAGAGAAAAATCCTTACATAGTATATCAACATCAACCCTTGTTTCCAAGACACCATCCCAAAAGGCTAGCACGTATCACCTCAGCTCCATGTTGGTCGTTCCTTCAACAAAAAACTGTCTCCTTGGTGGATTCCCATGGGGGAAGAAGTTTAATTCCTTGAATAAACTCAAACATCATTAAATGTCCTAATGTTTAACGTATAATGGAGAAATACCATATAAATATTGGACGTATGGTCTGAATGTGCTCCCAAGGACCTCAATCCCACTCTACATGGAATAAGTCATAAAATGATCGATGATCCATCCCTATAAAACATGGAAAGGTCCTGTAATTGTTAAAGAAGTTTTCCCACTATGAATATAGAGTATATTGCTATAGATTATTTCAAAAATATGGGTGTCCAACCCCACTAACTTATTTTCGCCCATCATTGATGCTACTTAAAATTTTCTCGGACTTATACCACCTTTGGAATCTTGGATAGGCAACAGATAGATACTGAGCTACAAAGATAGAAAACCTATAAGACATGTCTTGGTAGAAAAATTGGGCCTGAATTTATAACCCCATTTATAAAATTCCTATTTTCTATTATTGACTATAATGTGCTGGGAACACCTCTCTTCCCCACCTTAGGAGAACATATTAAACATTTTCAAGAGGTGCCTTCCACTTTCTTGTTCCCCAATAAAATATCCGTCCATGTCTCTAGATGAATATACCCTTTTAATAGGGATCTATATTTTTGATGTCTTGACCCTTTTTCAATATCTCAAATGCTAAATCTAGTATCTTGATGGTGTCATTCCATGTTTCCCTCGAAGGGATGACCTCATCATACATAACTCCAAGGATCGGAGCCTAGTATATCCTATGACCATCCCCCAAACTGATACCCACTTCTCCATGTGTCAGATGAAATGAATTATTTTGTGGACCACACCAGCTCAATATCTCTGGTACAAAATCATTATTCCTATATACATTGGTTTTCCATACCCAAATACATCATAAATTCCAACGCCTTTCAAAACATGTTTGAATTCTGCACATGTTTAACATACCCAGTATGCCCACATCCATATAAGTTTAACACCCCCTCCGAGTAGGATTTCCCAACCTTTCCTCCATCCCATTGATTTATCAAATTGTTAATCCAGAAAATGGATGAATATAAATGCATCTTGTGGTCAACTATGTGTGGCTACATATATGGATCACACAGGCTGTGAAGCATAACACATGTTGTAGATGTCGTCCCTGTGTTAATATATGTGCTCGCACTAGATCTATTTTGAAATGATAATTTCATATAATTTTGAAAGAAAGAAGATTAGAGATAGTTCTTTAGAGTTGGTGTCGGGACTTCCCGAAGATTTCCATTCCCATAAAGTGGTAGATATGAACTCTTCGAGAAATCGGGGTGATATTTCTTCAGATAACCTACCATATCATAACAGTGGTATCCCAAATGTCATAATAATCATTCCTAATGAATATTATCATATAATTATATTATTTTTTGGCTAGTTCATTGTAAATTGAAACCTTCTTGGTATCCACAGTACCTTCCAAGAAATATTAAGTTTAATTCAGAATAGTTTCTTTTTAAAGAAGACTATGGAAATCAGAATATTTCGAAAAGGCATTCGGGCAAGAATGTGTCTTAGGAAAGTGTATCAAAAAAGTGTTTCATGAAATAAATACCACATTGACTATGTGTCATGAATACCAAAACATACTATATTTGAGTGAAGGAGTCAATTAGTTAGAAAATCACTATGGAGTTTTCATGAAGGAATTGTGTAGGCAGAGTCGAAATTTCTGTGTTGTGAGAGACTTACATGAAAATGAATTCACTATTTATAGGCAAGTAATCCTACCTACATGATGATATTGTGCATAAAACTATTGATACTAACCCATAATGGAATCTTGTGTGACACATCTATATTTATCATCCATTTACCTTAGGATTAGACCCTCTTTCTACAATCAGATCCAATCATGAATGGAGGATTTTTTGACCCTCTGTTTTATCACATAGATAAAAATGAAATCAAAGGGAAATGACTTATGAAAAGGAGGATAAAATAGATGATGAAATCAAATAATCACAATTCCTAAATTATCAATTCTCCCAATGTATCCCAAAGCATCACTGGAATGCGAGTACCTGCACACCACCCACTTGGGTGATACCAACATTCATGAACTAAAACCTTCACCAGGGCCCCATATTTTCATATAAATAGACCCTTGGGGTCATTATTTGGATGGATGAATTTTATAGAAGGCCAATTTCTACTATGATATCCCTAGTGCTTCTCTAAAGTCCTCCAAAACCCTTGATGTAGATTTCTAACACCTAAATAATGGTGAATAATATGGGGATAGTAAAACGTAGGACCTTTTCGTGTTTAATGTAAACAACACCTCTGTGATTACTTCTAATAAACCTTAATTAACGAAGCCTAGTTTGAGGATCCATTCCTTAACTTGAGACCTCAAAGTCATACCTCTGTGAACACCTGTGAAAACCCTAAAAGGCCTGAAAAAAGTATCTCCCATGTATAGTTGTAAAGGTGATCCATCACCCAAGATACTCCCATTAGCCCAATCATACTTGTGCGGAGCACCCCTTACATGGATCACCACTTACGCGAGACTCCCAAGTACACACTACCCTATAACCAATGTGATCCATTCATTAGACATATTCAAAGCCACTCATGGAATGGAATTTACATATTTGGATCCCTTTTCTGAGAGGGATCATTTTCAAACCATCACCAAGACCCCCTAATCTACAAGACCATGGGGATAGGCACACCTGTGTGTCTCCCATTTGGATTTGAATTTATACGATATTAAGTTTACCGAACTTGTCCTATTAGAGGGTAAAGATCCTTGGGGTGTCTGTAGATTGTAAATCTATGGTCCTGAGGACCCTTAAACTTTGGGGAGTGTTGAGGAGTTCCTGGTCTCGGATTCGGAGGATATGACATTGTATGTCCCTACTTTTCTCTGAGACTAGAAGCCTCCAATTCCGAGATGGGAGCATAATGATCACAGTTTATTTTCCATTAAACAAATAATGAGATCATCCTACCCTTGTAGATGAAATTTATGTGTATTCATCCTGGTGTAATGTCACATCCCGAACCGTACAAGGGATCGAGCCACAACTACCCCAAGCATGACTCCATAGTTCAATGGCTAGTGACTATCCCCGAAGGCACAACAAACTCAGGGAGGCCATTAACTATGAACCCGTACACCCCACATATCCAACTCAATGTAAATGTGTAGTGGAAAAAAACAGGGTACCACATTGCTATAAAAAGGGAACCAAACAAAAATGCATCGACCAATAAATAGTACCAGTACAAGAAAAATAAATCTGAAAGGGATATGTGAAAAAATACACACCCAACAAGAAATATTTTACAACCTGGAAATAGGTGAAAATTATAAAATAGTTGGAAGTGTCCCACTATTGAATCCCAATCTATGACCACTGCATGTTTCCCAAGCACCCAATATCCCTAAGCTCCTCTAATATCATGATCAACCTATTTTTCATCTACAAGGGAACACCAAAAGGCGGGAAAAGTAGAAGTAGGGGTGAGTATAAGAAAACTCAGTAGTATGCAGGGAAGGCTCAAGGGAGTAGGAAAAGTGTTACTGAAGGGGGGAGTAGTAAGAGAGAACAAGGTACATCAAGAGTGGAAAGAAAGTTCACAACTCCATCCAAATATTAGATATGATCACTCAAGGAATACCAAATGAGAGAGTAAGGGGATCTCCATCTCACAGCTCACACCCAGTATATTCCCATTAATATTTCTAGGGCATCCAGATATACTCGGAACTCAAACCAATAGTCTATAGACAAGTCACACAACCACATACACATGCTAGGGATCCAGTTCGAAGATTCCACAAAGCACTCATCTGAGAGAACTCACTCCATGAGTTTGATATCTCTGATAATGTCCTTCCAAGAATTACCATTTTTTGGAAAGGTCACGAGAGATAGATATACACATTCTGGGAGAACACAAACCTGAGTGGGAAACAATCATGATACACATATGGGGATCACTGCCAGGGCCTTGGTGTATATCACGACTCATCCAGATTCACCTGCTAGGTAGATGATTGGAACCATGTGGGAATAGTCACATCGACACCTGACTCTACCTAACGTCAATAATGGATAAAGGATCTAGTTTTGGGCCTCTTAGAGGGATACCTCACTTTATCTCAGAAATTCATGCTGAAGGGATAATACTATGGAGATTGTAAACAATACCTGGCCCTAGGAGAATGAGAAAAATAGGTCCCTAACCCAAATGAATCATGTCCAAGATACGGTGGATAAGAAGATCAAGTCATGTACAATGAATGAAACTACGTGTAGAAGTGTCACATGCCATGTCTTATGAACTAGGGTTCTTCTGTGTACAACAACCCATGTTGTAAGGTTGGTCATGTAGGAGAAGATGTACAAAAAATGTAAGAGAGTGACATGCCGTGTTTCTTTGTCTAAGGCGGACTCTCTGTCCGCTGGCCATGTTCACATACACAGATTCAGCCCATTTTTTACAACCCGGGTAACTGGTACACGTTGTAACCCATGTAGTCGGCCCTGTCAGGCCGTGTGGTCGAGTACCGGATCCAAAGATGGGAAAACCATCTTAGGGAAAAATGAACCAACACTCATGATGTAGGGAGTCCCGTCTCTACTGGAGCGGAGGAGTAAGGAATACCCATGTCGTGAGTCATCAAGGGAGTAGCAATCCTAACTCTCACTAAAAGAAACATCTTGGTTCTACTCCTTAGGTTATCGGTCATACCTCAACCTCCACAAAGTTCCATGAAGGAGTAACCTAATGGACTGCCATGTCATAAGGGTTCCAACACGATAGAAAGTGCGCCAATCAAACATTTAGTATGTAAGTTATATGAAATTTAGTAACGAGGGCATAGTTGGATTCATGTTCGATCCAACTCGGTCATACAATAAATATCACTAGAAAACAGAATGGGTCACATTGTTGTGATCCACCTAAAAGAACACATTATATGGACTACACATTTGACCCAAATGGATATCGAGTGAAAAAGTTGCATTTCACTGGCACACGCGTGAACCGGGACATGTGGTGCCCGCACTTCAATCTGGACCTAAAATATTTAAAATTGTTCTGGAAACATCCATCTTAATTTTATGGTGTCAACGACACAGATAGTTCTCCATTCTAACACCGTATGAGGGGGATATTTCTGATACAAGATCCCATATTATTATTATTATTATCGGGTGTTTCATAGACCCCATCAATGATCCATAATATAATATTGAACCATAGACTTGAATTGACTATCCTAAAAATCGGGTCACGTCGCCGCTGACAGACAGTCAATTGGACCTTGCATGCAAGTGTTTTAGCGGCTCAACGATTTAATAATAATATTAAATCTATTTTTTCTTGAGCACTTCAGGTACCCAATCCAAAAACCTGAAAAAAGTCCAATATTGGACTTGAAATGTTTGCATCAAAGTTAGGGTCACACTACCCTTGATGGTTCATGAAACTGAGATCGCACGAAAATGTTGCAGATAAAAAGGTGTTTTATCATCAAAAGTAATAATAATAATATTTTATTATTATTATTAATTACTTTTTTTTAATTTTTCCAAACTTCAAAATCAATCCCTGATTTGGAGCTCCTTCTTGCATGCTGGAATCAATCACAAATTCCCTCATTTATCATTTATTTCTATTTTAATTTTATTCCCTTTCAATTTATTTCTCTCTCTAATGTTAGTCATTCTTTCATGTTTTCTTCTCCAAATTAGCACCTCTGCAATCTGAAACACCCTACCTTCTTCTGTATGATCAAAACCACCACCATCACCTTTGGATAGCTACACCACCACTCCTCTATCTTACCATGTTGATGCACCTCAAGCCAGTTTCACCGCCTGAGGCCGCCTCGACATTATACTCGACTATCCTCACCTGATCTGTCGCAGTGAGCCGCACTCCTTCATCCTTCCCCCACTTACCCACCTGATGCCGCAACAACTCTCTACACGGACCACAACATCATTTTCCTAATCTCAAAAAATGTGACGATCACAAATCTTTGATCCTCGGGTTGAATCTCCATGTCATTATGCCATGCTCAATGAAACATTGTGTTTTTAGAGCACTTAATTATTTTACGATGAAGAACACACCAAGAACGAATAGAGAATGAAATAGGAAAGTTCATGGTTTGAGTGTGGATCGATGGCCATTTTTTTGGAAATATTCATTGAGAATCAAGAACAAGAAGAATTGTCAAATAGATATTTATCACACTTCAGTATTTTCAATCTCAAGATAAACGAGAAAAAAAATGATTCAACGCACTATTTTTTGATCCACGAATTAATTCATTTAATTCGTGTTAGTTATGAAAACTAAACCGGGGTGAGGAATCCCCAATGATAGATCCTACCTATGGTTTGGATAAATCATTGGTGAAGATCACATTCACCTAGATTTGTTTGGTGTTGATGAAGATCACACTTGAAAAACGATGAGAAGAAAATGTCGTGTTTGTCGTGCTTCGATATTCCTGTATCTAAGGCTTCATTGTCGTGTCATCAACGGAGAGGATAGGAGAAGAGAGGAGGATGAGTCAATGGAAAAAAGGGTTATGAGGCCAAGATCTCATAACCATGAATTTATAACCTCTCACCTGGTTAAATAAAAATTAACCAAATAACTAAATAAAAAATTATTTAATAATTTAATTATTCTCCCACGATGGCGCATAAGACTAACACCGGATGCCAACAAAGTTTACACCCATCTTGGGGTAAAGCCTATATTCCAATATCATCGGTGGCATCATATTTTTCATCTAAGCTCTCATCCATGAGTTATTCAAGTTTGATCTATTAAATGAATTAATTAAATTTATAATTTATCCATTTAACACACCATCAATGAGTGAGGGGTCCAAATGTCCCACACTAACTTTTTTATGTCATGTCTATCTTAAAAACTGCATTCCGAACCCAACTGTGGTCTTAGATTTCCGATTTGAACAACTGTTTAATAGAAATACTATTTTCTTTAGATAACCATGTGTGTTTAATATAAAAACACTTCACAATTTTATAAAATTAATTCCAGGAACACCGGGATTTTTAATTTAACGTCATCCCAGCGCCCAGCCCTGGAAATATTTTTAGAAATATTTCAATGCCTTATTAGACCAAAAACCAAGTCAGTACATTTAATCCCCCATCCATGTTTTTGGGAAGTTGCAGTCTAGATCCTCTCCACCTCCATGTCCATCACCTTCAAAACTTCCTCACAGTGGACTCACATCCAATGTAATGTAATGAGGTGGGAGTATCATAGCCCTAACCTCTTTCACCGTAGCCCCGACCAATTCCACCATAGCCATGGCATCTTACACAATCAAATGAGGAAAAGTGTGTTATTTTTAAAATATTCTACTTCCTCTTGATTCTCACACCGAGGATGAATCATGTTGTCTTAGAGGGTAGTGATGATCACAATATTTACATAAGACACCTGAAGGATTGAACGATGAGAACTCTAATTTATATTAATTAGGATACTTAGAAATACCACATGGGAATTAGATCAATGGGAATCCTACATAGTAATAATCTCCAATCATAATCCCCCTAATCTGGTTATCCTCCTTAGGAGTAAACCCAGAGTTAATCCGCCAAATCACCATGAGTGAAAACATCCCTCATGGCCCCTTCATTGTGGATATCCTTCTTGGTATAATGACCCACCCTATCATCCCAAATGGCCATAATCCCTTGAAAGGAATACCCTTGGGATCCTCCATAGGCATGGGTCCTCAATAACAATCTACATGGGATTTGATTCTCATCTAAATAAAATACTTAAGAAGCCTTCCGAAGGGTGAAACCCAACATTCTAAACCAACCTTGTTATTTTGGGCCATAACCATAGTAGGTTATAATTTATCTTAGAAACTTATATCCCTTCTATGTTACATGGGTTGTTTCAGCATAATTTCCATGTTGAACATTGACTAAGAAACTTCTTCCTAGAGATTTTTTCCATGTGATGTTAAAATGTACGGATGGGTTCTCATCACAAACATTAAAAGGTATGATGTACCACATTAAAAGGAACTGAGTTATTTGAGTTATAATTCATTTCACAAGGATAATTAGGAACCCCATTTATGGGTTCGATCTAAAACATCATACTATTCATATCTCCCATGATGACAATAAACTCTAGAGAGACCTTCTTCTACCTGGATGATATTAAAACCCATAGTGCCCCACTGTGTAGATAGAAAACAAAAATCATAATAATAACAATGAAAGAATACCTAATTAGATTATGAGATGATGCCATTGATGGGGAACATCGAATAAATACAAATATCTCTATCAATGAAGAGCATTGAAAAAATACAGATGATACTGAATTCCACACATGCTAATAATTTGTTGCTAATCTTGGGTTGACATGTATCATACATAAAGAATATTGAAGGATTCATGAACATATATTTAATATTTAAGAGATTCCCAGAGAAGGAAGTAATTCCCCCCAAAAGGGTGTAAAGATCTTGACCACCCATCCTCTCGACCAATGTGAGTTCTCAAGAATCATGGTTCAAAATCCCTAATTGCTACCTCCCTTTTGAATTTAGGTCCCCATGGATAGAGAACCATTGGGTGTTTTAGGTTCCATGAATTAACCTGTTGGAAGAAATTTAGAAATATATAACCATAAAAAGGAAATATATCTGAGGGAAACAAATGTTAAAACCATAAATTATCCAATTTCTCTATTCATTAAAAATTAAATACTTTTATAAAAAACCATGAAAATCCCCCTAACCATTTTTAGACATGTATATTTCAAAAATAGACTCCATTTTATTAAAAAAAATATAATTTTTTTAATTTAATTTTTAAATAAAAGTGTCATTTAATCAAGAAATACCATTTTGAATATGGTAACTAATTTTTTAAAACATTGACAAATGAATTACGGTTTAAATAAATTATCTTCTAATTATAATGAAACAAAATATTAATTTAGATAGCTATTTTATGAAAATAAATTTTCATTTAAATCATTATATAAATTATAAAATTATAAATAAATATTTACGTTCCACAAAAATACCAACACATAATTTATCATTTTTAAAACATATATTTACTAATTCCATGATATAGATATATCATATTTTCATTGATGGGATACATAATTTTATATAAAAAGTTTAGGTGCGGTTACTATTCTAATTTCCATATTACTATTCCTAGTGGTCACATTACTATTTCATTGATCATATTAATATTTAATAGTCTATCATGGTTTTAAACTTAGTATTTCATGAAACATATTCTATCAAGGATGTTAAATTTAAAAGTTACATACAATAATTTCTAATGGTATTACATTTTACTGTCTATAGAAAATTTAATCTTTGAAATTTTAAAGAATGTAACCTCATAAAAATATTTGGGTAGATCTTCATCATGACTTGCGTTGGCTCCCACATATCCTCATAAAATTTATTTTTTTTTTCCAAGGTACCTTTGTTATCTGGGTCATATAATTCCTCCACACCTACAATCTAGTGTCTACAATCTAGGAAAGCTCTTCATAATAAGATAGATCAGGTTATAAATATATCTCATTAGATGTGATAACATGAATTGGGTCTAGCATGTACATCCCTGAAAAATTGAATTTGAACACATCATGAACATTAGAGAGACATGGTGGAATTAAAAATTGTTATGATATAGCTCCATTTCATTCCATAATTTTAAAATTTCCAATATACTTGGGAGTTAGTTTACCTTTAATTTAAAATCTTCACTACTATCAAATCGGGCAAGGGATGCTCTACCTTATATCAGCACTAAGAAAAAAAAAGCTCATATTGAATCTCTGTATCAGCGCTAAAATTTTAGAACTGATACAAGCCTTCTTTATCAGTTCTATAAAAGCATTAATAAAGATTCCATGTATTAGCGCTAATAAAGGGTATCCTTTATCAGAGCTAAAATTATAGCATGGGTAAATGAAGTCCTTATCAGTTCTTTATTAGCTCTGATAAAACAGTAGTCCAATATTTTATAAAATCGTTCGTACATTGTCCTATGTTAATCACAGTATAAATCTCTCATGGTACTGTACCCCTACGACAACCCCCCCCCCAATCATCGCATTATTGTACCTCCGTCTCTCCACGATCTTCACGTTGTCGGACCTCGGCCGTTAGCCCTTCTCCTTATCCTCCCCCTCAAACCCCATCAGAAGATCATCCTACCTTCAAACCCTACTTCTCCTCCTCTCCACTCGACCCTACTCCCTGCAAACCCTACGAATCCATTTCTCAACGGTTGACAGACCCTCCCGTGCACCTCCCCATCTGGAGGCCTATCCTTCCCCTCCCGACGTAGCGATGAAGGTTCCCTACATCTCCTACTCTAAGGTGGATTTATTTTCTATTGTTCGTGATTCTCTTATTGAACTTTCTTCTTAGGAATGATGTGAGAAAAATATTGATTCGGTTTCTATGTTTTTTTGTAATGGTTTTAATGGTTAATGGTAATACATAGGACTTTCATATTACCCTCATGTGTTATGTCGTGTTTTATTTTAATATTCTTCTCATTCTTATGAAATATTTGTTAAATTGTTAGTTGACGTTGGGGAAATTAAATTTGACCTTCCTTAGTATGTGTAAATTGTGGAATTATCTTGTTATTTTGTTTCCATTGGATATATATTATTTATTAACCTAAATACTATAATTAATTACACTAAAATAAATTAATGTGAAGAGGGTGTTTTGCATGTAATTTATGAAGTTCTATAATATTTCTTATATATTTATTGATTTATTGGTGTTGTTTCTCCGTGATTTATTTCTGTTGTTGTGAATGAAAATTCTTGCTACTAATAATATGTTATAATAATATTTCATTATTTTCTAGTCACTTAATGTAGTTAATTAATTGTTAGAGTGCAAATATATAAAAAAATTGTAATATTTAATGTATAAATTCTACTTTAATATTATAGATTGTTTAAGGGGATGTTTTTAGTGTGAATTTATTATATGTTTTCCCTTTCATACTAATATGTATTGGTGTATTTATCACTATGATTATAAGGGTGATGGTTGATTGATGTGGTTGGGAGCATGTTGTGTGGTAATTAATAAAGTAGTGATGGATGGATTATTGTGTGGATATTATAGCAATGATATGGCTATTTATGTAGAAAATAAGTACTTTAATGGATTTTTGAATTTTTTTAGTTGTAATTTATGTCATGAAATTTTATTTTTTATTGGGTGGTGTTATAGTTTTCTTTTGGCATGGAATATGGTTGGAATAAATTAAAATATTAATGGGTGTTGGGTTGAAAATTATAAATTATGGTTTGTTAAATGATTAATGATAATGATTGGAATAATTATGTTCAATAAATGGTTAATGATATAATAAATGTTATTAATGATTAATGAATTAATTATAATGGGTAGTGATTAAATGAATTGTTTTACCTTAAAATGGATAAAAATTGAAATGCATGTGGTAATAAAAATCCATGAAATGTTAATGTTAAATGAAATTAGAAGTTCTCAATGTTGATATGGATGCTTATGTGATTTGTTGGGGATTATTTGTGGCATTATAATGGAAGTGGTTATAAGAGGGTGGTAGTAACAAGGAAATGGTTGATGAGGGTGTTTGCACTATTAGTTGTGAGTAAAACCTTAGGAAAGATATATGTGTGACTATATAATTATTATAATTTCATATTATATCTTACTCACCACCACTTGAGTTGAGTAGCCCAATTTAAATCCATATGGGTGATTTGGTTCTGAGTGTTTTTCTCAATATCTATGTTATAGACGGAACACATATTAAACCACTCCCTCTTCCCTTCTCACCCTTCACACTTAGTATGATTTATAATGTCTCACAATGGGTATATATATATATACGACCTAAAATGATTTTAGGCTTTGGTGTATATATATTCTTGCTGACATGATTATGTGTATTTTCTGTGGATACATATTAGGGTTTTTGCATTATAGGAGGTGGGTATGATGTTTATGTCCTGCATGTCCACGATATCATAATGTGATGAGGATGTGATGTTTGGTTATGATGTGGAAATGGTTTTTTATTTGTTTGTGACATGTGTATGTTGGAAAATATTATAATCAGATTATATTGAAAGGGTTTAATAATAATAAATATTCCATTAGAGTGTGAGAATGACTAGATTAGTGGGGAAGTGGATGTGGGGTAATTTATTAATATATATTCTTTTGATATTAAACATATTATGGAGTTTGGAATTATACACTCAAGAGGATTTAATTTTATGATTGGTCAATAGTATTTGTTAAAATTTTCATATGGAATAACATGGGAGACCATCTATGACACTAGTGATTATCCCCCTGTGATTTAAAGTAAGTAACTTGAGCATACCGAAAATATTAGTCATGATGATATTGAATGTAGGGAAGAGACCTAGGAGTGGTAAATATATCATTCTTGATTATTTCTGTGTTTTGACTTGGGTGATTCGAGGAAACAATAATGAATCTAATGTAATTATATTTAATTAATTCTATATTGTAGAGATTATGATAATCCATTATTTACTTATTGAGCTGCCTACTAGTTTTCATCCATATGTAGTTTAGGTTGGTGAGGTATAAAAGGATGGACTAGTTGTCCATAGAAGCATTGACATGATAGAGGAGTACGAGCTATAGAGGATGGTGTTGTGTGAGTTTTACCATCTTTTACACAAGTGATTTTCCCCAAAAACCTTTTTTTATTTAAAAACTGTGTTGATTTTTGATGGGGGGGCATATCCTGGTTCTGTTGATTTCCAAATATTTATTGTAAATGGTTAGGTTCTATTAATCCTTATTTTTATAAGTAATCAGTTCTCTTCTACAGTATTTTGAAGTCTTGTGTTGTGTATTTGAACCATAATTACTAATATTTCAGAGTGAGATAGGATAGAGATGAATAAATATTGGATGTTTGCTAAGCATTTGACAATATAGTATGATAATGGAGTGAAAGGGTTCATAAAAATTGTAATTGACCACGCAAAAGATCCTTCTCAACTCCTTTGTCCAGGTTTATGTTGTTGTTATTATATACTACATACTACAGAGGAGTTGGAAGGACATTTGATATTTCATGGAAGATATCAGAGTTATAAATGTTGGAATAAACAAAGGTAAAAAGTGAATGTAGCTACTAGCTGGGATAAAACTGTATTTTATGGATCATCAAATATGAACACAAATATGGGTAATTAAGAATATTGTATCAAGGATGTGATTACAGATACCAATGATGATGAAGAACCTGTTGTGGAAATGGAAAAGAAAATTGAAGATGAACTCCGTGATTGCCCAAAATTGTTTGAGAAGGTAAAGATTTGGGCAAAGATGTCTTTTTATGGTGGTTGAACAAAATATACAGCATTTTCAGCTGTACTGATGTTGTATAAATTGAAAGCAGGCAATGAATGGATTGGTGTCAGTTTTATGGAACTAATTGCTCTCTTTAATGACATGATCTCGGAAGATAATGATCTACCAAGACAAACATATGAAGCTAAATGATTTCTATGCTCGGTGGTTATGATTTCTAAAAGAATACATGCATTCCCGAAAAATTATATATTGATTCGCAATGAGAAAAAATCAATTACAGAATGCCCAAATTGTGGTGCTTCTTGATACCATAAAGATGAATCCAATCCTATGAAAGTTTTATGGTACTTTCCAATCATTACAAGGTTTAGGCGTCTGTATGGATGTTAAGAAACTGCAGGGAAATTGTTGTGGAAAGCAAATAAAATAAATAAAGACGGTAAATTACATCATCTGTAAAACACTCATTAATGGAAGAAAATTGATCATAAGTATCCGGAATTTGGAAAAGAGCCGAGAATCCTTTGTCTTGTGTTATTTACAAATGGATTGAATCCTTTTTGTTTTCAATCCAGCACTCATAGCACATGGCCGGTTATGTTGGTAAATTATAACTTTCCACCTTGGTTATGCATGAAGAGGAAATTCATCATGCTTTCTAAGCTTATATCATGACCAAAACAACCAGGTAACGATATTGATGATTATCTGGATCCTTTGATCGAGGATTTGTTGTTATTGTGGGATTCATGTGTTATGTTGTTTGATGCTTGTAAAAGTGAATACTCCACGTTGAGAGTGATGTTGTAATGTACAATATATGATTTCCCTGCTTATGGAAATTTTTCAGGAAATAGCATTAAAGGAACTCAATGGTGTCTCGTGTGTGAATAAGATACAGAATCAATTAGGTTGAAACCTTAATCAAGATATTTGTTTCTAGGAAATCGTAGATTTCCACCTCGTTGACACAAGTACCGATCTTGGATGACATCATTCAATGCAAGTTCAGAACAACACGCAGCACCGTCTCCACTAATAGGTAATCAGCTGTTTGAGAAAGTAAAAGATGTGAACACTATTTTTGGTTAACCATTTTTGAAAAAACATACGAAAATTAGTTGGAAAAATAGATTAGTTTTTTTTGAATTACCAAACTGGAATTGTCTGTATGTCATACATTTTCTTGATTTGATGCATGTGGAAAAAAACTGTATGTGATAGTGTTATCGGAATACTGCTAAATGCCCCTTGAAAACAAAAGAATTTAGGCAAGGTTGGACATGGTTGACCTGGAAATATGAGAATATTTTGCTCCTGTGAAGGGTGAAAATAGAATGTTTCTCCCTCTAGCTTCTTATACTCTTTCTAGGTAGGAGAGATATCAGTTTTTCATCTTCATCTATGATGTAATGGTACCATAGGGGTATTCATCAAATATCAAGAACATTTTGTCAATGGATGATTTGAAGTTAAAAGGTTTTAAATAACATGACTGCCATGTTTTGATGTAATATCTAATTCCTATAGATTTACATTTAATTTTTCCCAATAATGTTCATCATACATTAACCAAACTTTTTATTTTTTTTAAAAGGTATATGTAGCAATGTTTTAGACACAACGAAATTTCTTGTTATGGAAAAAGAAATTGTCATCATATTATGTGAATTAGAAACGTTCTACCCGCCAACATTCATTGATATGATGGTTCATTTGATGATTCAATTGGTGAGAGAGATTCAACATTGTGGTTTTATGCACTATAGATGGATGTACACCGTTGAATGGTATATGAAGATTTGGAAAGGGTATGTCAAAAAATGAAGTTGGCCAGAGGGTTGTATAGTTGAGCGATATATTGTTGATGAGGCCATTGAATTTCCTACCAAATAACTATCTAATGTGGAAAGCATTGGTCTCCCGAAATCTCATCACAATGGACACATTGGGGGTGATGAAATTTCTGGAGGAGATGTTGTGACAATCAGAATTATAGATCGGGATCATGCCCCCCTTGATGTTTTGTATAATAGTTGGGAGGCCTCTCAATATATTGAAACTCACCAAGAAATTATTAGGAAGTTGATTCCATCAAGGGATGAAAAATGGATATCAAATACACATAATCACTAGTTTGTAGGATGATTTTAGGAACATATTAATAAGGATTAGGATGAAAATCCGAAATCAATTTCAGAATGAATTCGATGACTAGCCACCAGACCAAGTGTGTATGTATTATCTTACAATGGTTATGTAATTAATTGTTATACATTCTATGCAGATGAACATGATGAAGACAGTGCCATGAAAAATAGTGTAGTTACACTAGTGGATGAAGTGATGCATGTTTCTTGTAGTAAGGACAGAAATCCAATTAATGTAAATATGTCATACAATGGCATTATCAAAAAAATATGGGAGTTGGATTATATGACATTCCAATAGGAAATTTGTCAATGAATATGGGTTGATAAAAACAGTGTTGTTAAAATAGATGAATGGGGACTTGTGAAAGTTAATTTTAGTAAATAAGGGTACATAGATAAACCGTTTATAATGACATCACAAGAGGTACATGTTTTTTATGTTATATATCCCGCAAACCAAATGATGTCGATTGTTTTCTTATCACCCAAAACAATTGAAGGGCCCGATGGAAATTCAGTTGAGGAGGATTCTTTCGGCGGTATGTCACAATAATTTTGTAGCGGTCCCAATGTATATTTTTTTTATGTTAGAGGTTCCCACAATTAAGGTATTTGGGTAATGGATAGAGTTTTCAAATCCCTTTAATCTTAGAAAAAAAATAGAATTCAATAAACAAGTTATATTATGTTTGTAAAATAGATCATGGTATCTCATGTTATTATCTTATCATTATCGAATTTGTGTTATCTAAATTAATTGTTCAACCACCTCTGTATATAATGACTTATGAATGTTCTGGTGCTCCTAACCTTGGTGCTGAACAAGTCTCTCATGCTGCTGCTGCTGCTGCTACTCCTACTGTGTCTACTCACAGTGCAGAGCGACAACATGTTTTTGAACCAATTGTTTCTCCTAGTGTTGAGGTCCAACAACCATCAGCACATGTCGTTGCTACCATTTTAGATAAACATATAGTTGATTTTTATATCAATGAAATTGTTGGGGATGAAGGACCGACATTGAAGAAAACATAGGTGCATTGTAGTTTGACGGTGTTAGCCAAAGTTCATAAGGTGAAAAACGAAGGAATCAAATTTTATGTCAGATGGAATTCACGAGGCCAACATGTGAATCCCAAGTAGTCTATATTTAGTAGTTATATTGGAGTTGTCACTCAGTAATGCGTTCCGATGGACATAGATTCATGGAACGATGTTGTCTTCGGGCTGAAGGCAGTGATCTGGGAAGAAAGTACGGTAACATTTTAAAATTTTTTCATTAATTTACTATCAAATAAAATAATGAAATAGTGGCTTACTATTCTCAATCTCTTGTAGAGTAAATTTATTGTAGTTTATTTACATAATAATTGTGTACAAAGGCTTCCAAGAAGTATATATTGATGTTTTTCACACTATTTTAACAAAATGACACATGAATGATTCCAAAGGTAAAAAAACCCGCACCCACCCATTGTCTATGCTCACCATATATCCCAATAAGCCTGTGATGAATTTATTGGATGCGGTGGGGATGAGAAATTTCAGGTACATTGTGGGTGATAATACGTTTTTTAAGGAGACATGTATTCATCACATTGATTGTCAATATATAATTATTGAAACAGTAACTCTATACTGGAAATAAGGAATGTGCATCAAAACAAACATACCCATATCTTAAAGCAAGGATGGGATATGCTTAACAAGAAAAGAAAATGGTACATAATTTATATTTTTAGTAATATTGTTAGGTGCCAATAAAAACCATCATGATTATCTTTCTATATTAAAATGTAGGATGATGAGTCTAAAACCAAAGACACCACCATCCCACGTCATGTTCTATGTATGTAGGAACATGTGAATAAAGAAGGGAAGAGAATAGATTAGAACACACCAAAATTGTGGGAAATATGTATAAGAATGACACGATAATAAAAATATTTGATTTAAATTTATATTACATAAAAATAAGTAGTTATTTTCCTATATCCGAAAGTCACAGGAATCAGCTACTCCTATAGCAGATGCAGACCAATTATCGATGGATTTGAAGAAACTAGAACAATATGGTCGTGTTAGAGGTGTGGGTTTTGCGGTGACAACCCGAGTATATTTAAAAAAAACAGATATTAGAGATGAAAAATTGAATCAAATGTGTGAAAGACTAAAAACTCTTGAAGAATAATTGCAATGGTAGAGAGATTTTCTTGCAACATGTATGGGTGGGATGTAAGGAGAAGACACATATTAGGAACAACCAGTGCCTGAAGATCCCACCCCACCCCCCACCGGCATTGAGGCGAGCCATTCCCCTCAAAGAGCTGTCTTAGCCGTGGTAATCAATATTCTAATATTTGTTCCCATGAAATATGAATTAGACAAGCACTGAAACCTTTCCTATACTGGTCTTCATCAGGGTGACAATGATTGTGATTTATATCTGTCAACACCCATCTATCACCTTGTAGTGAGGGCTACAGTGTTCAACATCCCAGATGACAAGATAAATAATAGAACACTTCCAAAAGATCATCTAAAAGTGACGATTATTGTTTCTCATGAGCCAAATGCAGAGATACCTATTCCACTTGATGATGATGATATTAATACGATCAAAAAGTCTTTTGGGAAATTCATTGCACTTCCATCAAAACATGTAAGAGTACATGTAGAAATAGAGGTATTTATTTCTTATTTTTCAAGATAAACCTTTAACAATTAATTAAAAAAGGGTCTATATCAATGAATATTATTATAGTTGGAGAAAGGGAAGGGGGTGACAAACGTCGACTCCAAACCATCTAAAGGATCGACCCACCGATCCCAAGGAGCTACTGAAAGCACAATAAACCCACTTCTTCTCTATCCACATTTACTATCACTGACGACTCATGTGGATATGAAGAAATGAGGTGGTAGTAGTCATATAATGGTTTTTGAAAATAGTATATATAGAGTGGAAAGTCAAAATTTCTTTTCTTCTGAAAATTTAAATGAGATCCTTGAAAATAGTTGGCTAGGAATCACAGTTGGAAATATATATATGAGGTATGTTTTCATGAATTTATTTTCTAATAGATGATCTAATGTAAAAATTAAGACTAAATTCATTTTATATTCATGACAAATGTATATATGAAAAAGAGTTGAAGAATTTTTCCATGAGAAAAAATTTGGACCCGTTAGGCCTCATACCACATCAACACATCTAACAAAATTATAGCCATAAAAAAAGATGAAATAGTGAATGGCTTGCTGAAAACAGTTGAAAGCAAGATTACAGATGAAAGACTCTTCTCAATACTAACCATACAGGGGTAAAACCCTACGATTAAATCATATCAATTATATTTTCAATTCTTTTATGCCTTATTCATTTTTTTTAGGCAACATTGGATTCTAATTTTGGTGAACATGGATACTCCAATGATTTATTTTTTGGATTCAAAGCATGGATATCCATCAAACCGAACGCACATGATGGAGTTTTTGAATCTGTAAGAAACTACATCCTACATTATTTGTATAAATATAATGTAATATAATTTATATTATCTTTTATGAAAGATTCTATTATGAATGGTCAATGTATCATTATCATCTAAAAAAGGAATGTGGACATGGGCTAAGCATTAGGAGGTGAGCAAGTACTACATCTGGACAAATATCAGGGTATGTGAGATAAAATTTTACTATCCTAACACATATCAATAGAATTTAATTATTCTCTTAATGAAATTTTTTTTCAGTGTCCAAAACAAACAGACGATAATGATTGCGGTTACTATGTTTGTAAATTTAAGAAAGAGATCGTTTATCATCAACAAACTAACATCCCTAAAGAGGTATTTCCAAAAACAACTACTATTTCATTTAATTTATATATTAATTTTTAATTTTTATATTTTGCAGTACTACTCTAATTGCTGAGAAGCCTCATAATCACAAGATGATATAGATATGTTCAAGAACTAGTGGTCTGCATACCTGATGGAAGATTTTACACAAATAGTATGATGATCTGACTTGGGGACGTGTACAATTGGCGGTCATTTTTTGACAGGGGTTAAGGGGATCATAAGATGAAACATTATTGTATGTAAATGTTCATAGAAAAATTGTAATTGTTATTAAATAAAACATCCTTTCTCCAATGAGTATTTTTACCATTTTAACAGATGAAATTCACCAGCAACATGGAGGAATGATGAACCACTCAAAGGGTCTCTATTTTGTTTAAAATTGACAGAATTTTAAGAGAAAAGAACAAATGACCTACATAAATTCAACCAAATGAATTTGGATTGTGTTTATCCTTTAGGAGAACAATACATGGGATTGATGGTGATGTGTACGAGTCAACCCCGCCTCAATGTAAGGCACGGTGTGGTTGGTGTCACTCAAAGGGTCTCTCTTTTGTTGAAAAATGGACATAATTTTAAGTGAAAACAACAACTGATGTATGAAAATATGACCACATACATTCGTATTCTGTTTATATATTATGACAACAATCCATGGGTGCGTTGGTGACATGTATGAGTCATCCCTGCCTCAATAAGAGGCATAGTGTGGACGGTACCTCTCAAAGTGTTTGTATTTTGTTTCAAATTGACACAATTTTAAGTGAAAACAACAAATGATGTATGCAAATCTTCCCAAACGCATTCGGATTGTGTTGATACTTTAGGAGAATGATCCATGGGTGAATTGGTGACATGTACGAGTCATCCCCGCCTCAATCTGAGGCACTTTGTAGCTGGTATCCCTCAATGTTTCTTTCTTTTGTTTAAAATGGACAGAATTTTCAGTGAAACAACAAATAACCTATGGAAACAAGATCAAACACATTTATATTGAGTTTATACTTTAGGATAACTATCCATGGGTCATTTTTGACATGTACAAGTCAAACCCACCTCATCCCGAGGTAACGTGTGGCCTGTATCACTCAAAGGGTCTCTCTTTTGTTTCCAATGGACAGAATTCTAAGTGAAAACAACAATTGATCTATGAAAATCTGACCAAATGGATTCTTATTGTGTTGATCCCATAAGATAATAATCCATGGGTGTGTTGGTGATGTGTAAGAGTCCACCACACCTCAATCTGAGGCACGGTGTGGCCAGTATCACCCAAAGTGTCTCACTGTTGTTTAAAATGGATAGAATTTTAAGTGAAAACAACAATTGACATATGAAAATCTAACGAAATGCATTCGGATTGTGTTTATACTTTTGGAAGAAGATCCATGGGTGCATTGGTGAAATATACGAGTCAAACCCACCTCAATCGGAGGCACTGTGTGGATGGTTTTACTCAATGTGTCAGTCTTTTGTTTAAAATGGACACAATTTTAAGTGAAAACAACCATTGACATTCAAAAATTTGACAAAATTCATTTGGATTATGTTTATGCATTATGATAACTATCCTTGGGTGAATTAGTGAGGTTTAAAAGTCAACCCTGCCTCAATTTGAGGCACGGTGTGGCTAGTATCACTAAAAGTGTCTGTATTTTGTTTAAAATGGACACAATATTAAGTGAAAACAACAACTGACATATGAAAATCAGAACAACACATTCGTATTGTATTGACATTTTAGTAGAAAGATTCATGGGTCATTTGTGACTTTTATGAGTCAAACCTGCCTTAATCTGAAGCACGATGTCACTGGTATCAGTTAAAGGCTCTCTCTTTTGTTTAAAATGGATATAATTTTAATTGAAAACAACAACTGACCTACAAAAATCTGACCAAACGCATTCAGATTATGTTTATTCATTATGACAATGATCCATGGGTTAGTTGGGGACATGTATGAGTCACCCCCACCTCAATCTGAGGCACGATGTGGTCGGTATCACTCAAAGTGTCTCCCTTTTGTTTAAAATGGACATAATTTTAAGTGAAAACAACAACTGTTGTACGAAAATCTGACCAAACAAATTTGGATTGTGTTGATCCATTAATAGAACGATCCATCGGTGCATTGGTGATGTGTAAGACTCGACCCTTCTTCAATACGAGGCACGGTGTGGCCGGTATCACTCAAGGTGATTGTCCTTTTTTTTAAATAGACATAATTTTAAGTGAATCCAACAAATGACATACACAAATCCAACCAATTTCATTCGAATTGTGTCGAAACATTATGAGAATGATCCATGGGTGCATTGGTGACATATATGACTCAACCTTTCCTAAATCGGAGGCATGATGTGGCCGGTATCACTCAAAGGGTCTCACTATTGTTTAAAATGGATATAATTTTAAATGAAAACAACAATTGAACTACCGAAATCTGATCATATGCATTAGGATTGTGGTTATTCTTTAGGATAATGATCCATGGGTCAATTGTGACATGTACGAGTCAACCATCCCTCAATATGGGTCTTGGTATGGCTGGTATCACTTAGATTTCCTCTCTTTAGTTTAAAATGGACAGAATTGTGAGTGAAAACAACAATTGACGTACGGAAATCAGACCAAATGCATTTGTATTGTGTTGATCCTTCAACAGAACGATCCATGTATTCCCCCAACCTCCTGGATATCCCCCCAATCCATCGAAGCCCCCACCCCATAGACACCACCCCAGTACCCAGACACCTCCCCCACCCTTAGACACCCCCACCCTAATAGACATTCACCCCAACCCACTTGGCCACCACCCCCCCCCTTGGACAGCCCCACCAACCCCCTTGACCAACACTAGACCCTCTTAGACACCACCCACCTCGTGGACACCCCCACCCCTCTGGACACCCACACCTCCTAGAAAGCCCCCCCAACCCACTGGACACCCACCAACCCCCTGGACGGCACCCCATCCCTCATAGACACCACCCCCACCAGGACACCCCACTCTCTAGACACCCCCACCCCATGGAAGGCCCCCCCCCCACCCTCTTGGACACCACCCAACCCCCATGGACAGCCCAACCAACCCCCTGGACTGCCCCCACCCCCCAGACACCCCCACCCCTGAAAGCCCCCCCCCCCCCCCCCGAGACCCTAGACACTCCCCCCCCACCTCGACACCCCCCTTCTATACCCCACCCCCACCCCCCTTGTACATCCCCCAACCTCTGAGACCGCCCCCACCCACTGGACACCCCCAACACCCTGGACACCCCTATCCCCCGGAAACCCCCATCCCACCCTGCTGGACACCACCCCACCCCCCTTGGATAGCCCCACCAACCCCCTGGACTACCCCCACCCCCCGGACATGTCCCTCCCCTGGAAAACCCCCCCTCCCCCCCCCCCCCGACACCGTAGACACCAGCCCACCCCCAAGGACACCCCCATTAACACCCCCCCTCACACCTAGACACCCCCACCTAAACCCTAGCCCACCACCTCGACATCCCCACCCCCTAGACACACACACCCTCATGGACATCCCCCCCACCCCCACCCCCTGGACACTACCCCACCCCCATGGATAGTCCCCCATCCTCCTGGACCTCCTCCAACCCCCCTTAGACACCCCTATCCCCTCGGACACTCCCACCCCCCGGACACCCCCTACCCCTCCATGGACAGCCACCCCGAACCCCTGAATTTTCCCCCCAACCCCTTGAATTCTGAATTGAATTCATTATTTATTTAAATAACTTTTGAATTATTTGTTAATGGTGAATTGCTATACTTATTGTATGTGTATACGTGGTTTAATTAACTTATTATTTATGTGTTAATTTTGTATGCGTATATATACTTGTTGTGATGCTGAATTTTTTGTAGGTGTTGTTTGGGTGTGCTGCTGCATAATTTTTTGATGCAACAAACAATTCATTTATCAGTGATTTTTTATCAATGATAGAAAGCACATTTATTAGAACTTTTTTAGCATGGATAAAGGGATCCTTTATTAGTTTCTTTTTAGAACTGATAATGTCTCCCTTTATCAGTGTGTTTTAAGCCATGATAAAGGTATCCTTTATCAGCACTTTTTTAGCACTAAAAAAGTACCACTTTATCAAAGGTTATTGAGAACTGATAAAGGGGACCCCCCCCCCCTCTATCAGTGTTGAGCTTTATAGTGCTTTTTTAGTGCTAATAAATACTATTTTTAGCGATGATAAATCCCATTTTGTATTAGTTGTTATATCACACTTCCATGGAGATACGTTCAAGAAGACAAGATATCTCACTTGAAAATCCCAATATTTCCTCCATTTTTCAGCATAAATCATTTTCTGACTTTGAGCTCTATTGATATGTGTTTGTATTGCCTTTAATTTTTTAATTTTTTCATGGACCTACAATATTCCTTTCACCAACATCATCCCAACAAGTTGGTGTACAAAATATATTATCGTATAATTCTTTATATGGAACCATTTGTATACGAGAGTGAAAACTGTTTTCATAATAATGTTCTACCATTGATAAATATAATTCTCACATAACATTAAATCCAATTGAGTAAGATTCTAAGATGTATTATTATTCATGATTATACTTTTATGACTTCCCATCAATTTGAGGGTTATATGCAGTGCTAAAATGAATCTTTGTTTTAAAATCGTTTTGAGTACTTTTCCAAAATTTTATTGTAAAATGGAGATCTTGATTAGACACAATTGATAAATATGCACTGTGATGTTTTAAAACATCATTCTTATAAAGTCTTCCAAGGTTATATAGTGTAAAATCTTCCCTTATATTGAGGAAATGGTCATATTTTGTAAGTCGATCAACAATTACCCATACCGCATCATTTTCTCTTGGATTCATTGGTAAAAAAAGAAAACAAATCCATATTAATGTCATTCCATTTCCATGATATAATAGGTAGATATTTCATGAATTCTCTAGTATTTTTTTCATTCATCCTTCACCTATTGATAAAATAAACATCATGATACATAATATAAAATTTCCAACTACATATTATCACACCAAAAATGTTCCTTCCTGTATTTATATATATTAGTGATACTAGGGTGTCTAGAGAAATTTCAACTATGAGAATCATCCAATAATTCACTTTTTATCTCTAATATATATGGAACACAAATCCACATATCAAGGTTCAAAATTATATATTCATATAATAAATCTACCAACTTCCCATCATTAACAACATTAATATTCTTTTGAAAATTCTCATCATAAAACTGAGAACATATTATCCACTCTAATAAGGATTTATTGGTATCCAGTTGAAAAATTATTGATGTTTCACCTTTTTTAAATATTCACATATCCATATATATTAGATCCATATACATAGGATCCCTATCAATACTCATTTAATTCAAAAATCTATGATATTTCCTCCTCAATGTATATGATACCATAGTTTTCCTTCCCTGGGTGGAAGTGTATTAAATAATAATAATACTTGACTATCTCAAGTAATTGCATTTCCCTCATGTTGAGTTATTTATGTG
Source organism: Viscum album (assembly GCA_963277665.1). Classification (NCBI taxonomy): domain Eukaryota; kingdom Viridiplantae; phylum Streptophyta; class Magnoliopsida; order Santalales; family Viscaceae; genus Viscum; species Viscum album. The sequence goes on from OY728137.1 coordinate 1,670,138,525, forward strand.
AGAAGATATTTTTTAAACTCTTTTGATCTGTATTTATCTCGCATCATTCACCATCGAGATAGTGTCTCCATATTATTAGAAAAAATATTACAGTTTCTACCTCATGATCATTTATAGGATAATTTTATTCATGAAGTTTTAACCACCTTGATGTATATACAATAACTATATCATTATGAAAAAGGAGAAAACTGAGTCCTTTCTTTGATTGAACTCTATAAATAAAAATTACACCATTTCCTAATGATATAGTTAACATCAATGTATTAACAAATCTCTTCATCAATTCATCAATGCCTTCTTCACATTCCTTTTTCCAAACAAACTAAACCCTTTTATGAGTAATCATGTTTAACGGGTTAGATAATTAAGAAAAATTATAAACGAGACACTGATAGTAACCTGATAAACCAATGAAACTATATACCTTGATTGTGTTCGTTGGTGTAGTCCATTCCTGTACTTCCATTATATTCACATGATCCAATGAGATTCCATCCTTGGACACAATATGTATTAGAAAAGAGACTATTTGATTCCAATATTTACACATTCTAAACATCTCATATAACTATTTTCTTTTATGAGTCTCCAGAATAATCCTAATGTGGTTCTCATAGTCTACATATCATTTGGATTATACCATGATAGCATCAATAAATACCACAAAAAATTATCATGACATTTTGTGAATAATCTGTTAATTTATCCAAAAAAACATATGGTTAATTATTCCTTCCAAAATGAAATGACATTAAACTCATAATGTCCATACCTTCTTCAAAATTTTATCTTCGGAATCCATTCCTTCTTTATAAACAAATGATGATGTCCATAATGATGATCATTATTTTGAAAAGTTTGAGCTCCATGAAGGTGAAAAAATAAGTCATCAATGTCATGTACTGAATAATTATTATTTATTGTATTATTATCTATCTCCCTATATTTCATTCATACCCTCATAGATCCATCCATATTTTTAACAAAAAGAACAGGATCCCCCTAAGGTGAAATGATAGGTCATATAAATAACTTATCACTCAATTCCTCTAGTTATTTCGTTAAATATATTAACTATGTTGTGGCCATTCTATTAGGAGTATTTGATATAAGTTTTATTTAATGTATTAAATCAATATAAAACTTAACTTCCTTCTTTGGGCGATATCCAGGTAAAACATCTAGAAATATATCAATGAATTCTTTTGCAATGGGTACATCCTCAATATTAATATCAAATTGTTTATTAGTAGGTTTTACTTACTCATCTTACCCAAAAATATCATTTATATGTTCTACTAGAGGTGGATCCATATATAACTAAGATGATGAAGTATCATCTCCAAAGACAAGGAATTACATATCTTCATCAATAGTCATAATTTACATCTATTTGTAATGAATTTTTTCATTATATTTGTAAATTAATAACATACTATGGAATATATCATAATCCACCATAAGCATGCTAATATAATCAGTAATTAGTGGATGTTTATGTGTCATATTGAGAATGTATTGACACATCATTATTTCAATAAGGTTCCCACAAGGAGTTTTGATAGAAAAATCCCTTGTTAAGGTGAATTGAAAATTTCCAATCATTAAAGAATACTAGGAAATATGAAGGAATATGATGATCCAAAATCAAATAAATCTCAACATAAATTTTTTGAGATGATTAAAGTACTTTCCACCACATCATTAGGAACTTCAAACTTAGTTGTTGTGACTACATAATCATGACTTTGTTCACTTGGCTTTTTTGGGGAAATTTTCCATGATGTATAGAACGTTCATGTGCATAGTGTACCATATCTTTATAGAAGAATAATTTCACATTAACTTCCTTCTTTCCATTATAATCATGGTACTGATGGCTGTTTCCTCTATAATTTTTTAAAAATACCATTAAAAATAGGAATGACCCATGATGATTCTTTCAACATTTATTGCATGTTGGAAATTATATTCATTCCTTCTACCCTTTTTAATTATCCATTTTTTTAGTGTACTCAACATAAAACTTCTTATCTTTATTCCCCTAGAATCCATATGGATTGGAAAGTTAATTCTCCTTCTTGATAAAACATGATACTATATCCTCATAAGTTGATAATGTTTGGTAGACTGGTTCCCTTCATAGAATTGGTATAAAACCATTAAATAAATGGGAAACATTGATCCATTGATTATGTATGTATTCTGTGTCATGACTTACTGAACTTGTAAACTTGGTTTCATATATACAAATGTTTTCATCTTTATTATGTCTCAGATAATGAATTTTATCTCCATATATGCTGGTTATTTTCACGTAAAATAATCATATAAGAAAATTTATTTAAAATCCTTCAATTCCATGTTTGTAATTTTTCTTCCTCCTTAGTGGTTTTAATAAATGGCCACAATTTATGTACATCACATGAGAGATGATAAACTACCATGATAAACTTCTTCCTTTCATTACATCCCTAAGCGATAAATATTTTTTCTAAGGAACATATCCATTTCTCAATTATAAATGGGTTTGTAGTCCCATTGAATAATAGTGTTTTTTATCACATGAGTTGGTTTTACATCATTACAATAAATTTTGGATTGGGATTCACCATATGAGTAAGGATATTTCTCATAACTTGAGTTAGTTTTCCTTGTGTTTTTATAAGTTGTTCAGGTCAAATTGTAGCTCCGGCTCCAACATCATTATTTTTCAATGGAGGTAAATCCCGACAAGGAATATGTGAATTGATATAGTTTCCATTCTTTCCAATATGATACAATTATAAACAATGGAATAAATAAATTTGATTATGAAATATCAAAAATAGTGAATCAATTAATGTTTAATTAATACCAAAATTGTAATCATTTTTACATTTAGAATATTTTCAAAGTCATTTATAGGGTTATATTTCCCTAATATATGTTTTCCTAAATATAGTTTATATAGTTTCTTCTATTATTTCTTTGATAAAAACTATAAAGACCCTGACTCCAATAGCCCATAACTGGTGTCCTACTTGATTACATTTGTACAATGAATAATATATTGCATCCAAAAGAATGGAATAGTTTATTGTAATTGAAAAACTAGATAGAAATATAAATTTTACATTTCAAATTGAAATAAAATACATCATAGAAACACCTTCGGAAACATCTCTATTTTCCTAGATTATCCAAGAATTTCATTCATAATACATATATTGGAATCTTGGGGAAAAATTAAAATGTAGGAAAGGGTTGATCACAAATTCTTCATAAGGATTAAAATGTAGTGGAATCCTTCATAAATAAACAAAAAAAATAATCCATGGAGAATAAATTAAAACGCATTCCATTAAAACATAATCTTCAGCATAATATTATAGTAATAAAATATGATCAAATAATTCCAAATAAATAATCACATTAAAATGAAGCATAACTATGGATATTATACTAGTTAAATAATCACATGGAATTAAAATAACTTATCTCGTAATGAGGGAATGCATGACTTGGGACATCATAAACATACTATCAAGGCATCGACCAATAAGTCTACATAAATGGGTAAGGCCTCAGTCAAAACCCAATCTAATTTTTCTCATGAAACCTAATGATACATTGGGGGGCTATATTGGGCCCCGCCCGACACATAATTAGTCTAACTAATTCCTTACATAAATGGTTTTAAATATAATAAACAAATATATTCAAATTTAAACTAGCTAATGAAATGAAAATATATTCCACCATCAGTAAACATAATCATAAACTATCCAGAGTAATATGGAGAATAATATCAAAATAATATATCCCCAGTCAAAATAATCATAACCCATTCAATAAATTATGTTATATGGTATCATAATAGATCAATATCACTTAATATAAGTATAAAATAAATTTTTTTACATAGATGAAAATAATTTATAAATTATTAAGAGAAAAATTAATTAAATTTAAAATTATTTATTTAAAAATTGTGTAATTATAAAAGAAAAAATTTCTTTTAAAAATCACCTTGTAAACATATAAATTATTTTAGAAAATATTAAAGCTTCATAGAATCCAAAAAATCACTCATAATATTTTTTAAACATTTATTTTAAATTTTGAAGAAAAATATTCATTTTAAAGGATATTTTTAAATGAAATTTATTTAAAATATTATATAATTTCGGTAAGAGTTAATAAAATTAATCGATCATATTTAAAACCATATGAAATAAGTGGAAATAAAAAATAAGATAATAAAATTTTATTTTACACATAATCATAGCGTTACATAATCAATGAAGTATAAGATTATCACAATGAATGGAAACTGGGTTAAGAATTACCTTACCACTTTGTAATCTGTTGAAATGTATGCCCCATTAATGATCATTAAATGAAACAGTTAAAACAATTATGATAAATAGACTCATTATAATATATATAAAATAGAATCATTGATCCACCACACAAAAGGAATAACTGGTGAATAAGATATATCTCACATAAAAAAGTAAAATGAGAAAACCCTTTATGTCCGAAAGCATTTTTTACTTGTACTTAATATCCTAAATAAAAAAATTATATTAATTAATTATTTAATTAAGAACATATTCGTCATATTTTTTTATTACAATTTTGTTAAGTTAATTTATGGATATTTTGATTTGTAATATTATTTAGGTTTTGGGTTTGTGGTTTATTTTTTTAGTGATTTTATGACAATTTGCCTTCAGTTTAATAATGGGAGTTCACATGAAATAGAGGAAAAACTACATAAGTGGAGTTATATTATATTTATGAACTTACAAAATTTAATATTATCTCATTTCTCATTTTTTAATATGTTATTAGGATGATTGGTTATAAAAAACATTAAGGAAAATGATTTAATTTATTTTGTCATTTTTTCGACCATCACGTATTTGTATAATTTTATTATATAATAATTTTATATCCTAGTTAAAAAACAATAAATTACATTAAATAAATAATTATTATAATTTATGACCCTAAAATGTGTTTTATGTCCAGACATGAAGTTTTTAATGAAAAATAAAAACTCATCATTCACATAGGTGGTGAATCAACACCTCACAGATGATGTTTTCAATTTTAGAATAAAAAGAGAATATAAGAGACTATATTATGGATATTCTATTAAGATAATAAAATTAATTTATATATATTATATTGGATTTATCATCTTATTTTGTAAAGTTAATGTGAGGAGAGGATAATAAAAAAATTAAAAGGGAACAAAGGATGGTTTTACAACTTGTATGTTCCCTCGTTGAGAACATTCTTAAGGACCATGAAAATTGTCTCTTGGTGAGCCATAAAAGTAAAAAAAAAATGGGAAAGAGCTCGGTGATATTAATTGGTAAGAATATAATCTACCTCAAAGTCTTATAATGTTAATAAAATATGTGGTGAGAGGTGGTATTTATAGTGGAGGAGATGGGTGATTTCTGATTATTTTATTCATTAGTTTATTATTTTAGGTCAAGAATATCAGTATTGTTGATTATTTTCACTATGTAAAGACACAATTGAATGTGAGATCAAAATATTGGGAGATTACCTCATCTTTACATTATACATGACTCAATATTTTTTGTTATTTACTTATACTATAAAAACAGTAAATTTCTATATTTTATTATTCATCAAAAATTAAACTTTTTTAGAAGAGTCCAAAAAATAGTAATCTAACCATTTTTGACATGTATATATAAAAAATGAACTCCATTTAACGAAACAAATTTTATAACTATGATAAATTTAATTTTTAAATAAAATCTACATTTATTCTAAAAATATAAATTTTAATATTATAAAAAATTTTTGCGAAACTTTGGATATTCAATTATGGTCTAACAAAATTATCTTATAATTATAATGAAAAAAATATTAATTTATTAATATATATTATGAAATTAGTTTTTTATTTAAATAATTGTATTAATTATAAAATTGTAAATAGATATTTATGTTTCACAATAATACAAACACATAATTTGTCACTTTTTAAACATTTATTTATGTATTCCATGATATAAATTTATCATATTTTTTTTATGGGATACCTAAATTTTATATATACAATAATAGTTGAGTTTATTATTATAATGGCCATATTAGTATTCCTGAAATTCACATTTCGATTCAAATGATCATTTTATTATTTAATAGTATATTGTGGTTTTAAACATGATATTGCATGAAACATAAGCTATCAGAGATGTTAAATTTTTAAGAGATTGGATATAAAAGCTTGGGGTATTAAATTTAATTATATTAATTTTTCATAAAAGATATCATCTTCATATATCAATGATTTTTATAGTTTTTTTGAATTACATCATTCTTTTCTTATCAAATCTATAATATTTATAGGCAACTCTAATATTTATTTCAAAATATATAGCACATCTAATGATGTCATCATAAATAATAATGTCCCTTATTGAAAACATTCATTAAATGATTCTTTTTAACCTACCTAATATTCAATCACCCATACATTCTGATTGGATGATAATACTATAAGAATACATTAACAGTATTGTAAAATTGTCCTCATAAGCACCTATAGATTCATCACCGTGCTACATTAGCTTAATTAATTCCATATATATTTTCATATGAATAAAAAAATGTTTAGTACTTATTGAAAAATAACCTATTAAACTCATCTCATTCCATGTATTCAATTTCATCCTTTTGCCTCATGGTCATGATAGGAGTCTATCATTGATCTACATCTTCTTCCAATTGATAGATAGAAAAAAATTACTTTTAAATTCTCTTTACACAGGACAAAGGGAAATTTGTTTTCAATGGTAATTATACAATTCTTAAAATCTAGTGGATCACTAGAACCACTAAAATAAGTTGTATTTTTTTTATTAAGGACTCAAAAAACGTTTCTTCCTCCAAAATTCATTTATATATCCACTGTCATCATTCTTTAGTTATTAAAAACTAGAAGAGTTCAATAGGATATAGTGTGAGTATAAAAATGGGATTTTTCATTCCAAAACAAATAAAATTTGGTCTTTCGGGAGGAAAATAATTTTTTACCATCATATTCAGTATTAACATGTTTCCTTCAGGTTTATTCCATTAAATAAAACCAAAAGTCATATTTTGAGCAACATAATCATACTTGAAATCAACATAATCATGCAAAAACATTTACAGGGTATCTTAAGTCATGATACCTTATTTTAAATATATTAAAACATAGGCTGAACCACGTTAATTCCTGGTCATAATCTATTCAAATTGTTCATGATGGTACTTAAAGAGTTTGTGAATTTCCAAAAATATATCCCTTGGGATTGTAAAAAAAAGTGTACAGTAAGGCCCATCATCTAATACCAAGTGGTAATCGAGTCAAATACCAATGCAACCTTTTCTGAGTTATTTCACCAAAATAAAATTATTACAAAGACACATAAACATATTATATCAAGATATGAATGTAATTACATTAAAATGAATCACTCTTTCCTTCACCAAAATTCTAGAATATGTTCATATACTTGGATATATCCTTATTGTTCTCCCTATATTTTTCTCATACTATTTTTGAAAGGTTAACTAAACCTTCCTATGATACCAATAATAGATACCCATTGTTATCATATATAGATATTAAATATTATTAGATGAATATTCATTACATAATATAATGATCTTCACCAGACTCATACGGGTCTAATGCCTTTGGAAACTTTGATACATGACAACTGGTTCATATGTGAACTAAATAATCTCTCATTAAGTTTTTCATAACTAGAACTCATATTAGACAGAGAATACAGAATACATTTCTTCATAACCTTGGTAAAAGAAACATAAGAAAGGTTTACATTATATTCTCTTTAAGGGTAATTAATAATGATATCAATATAACATGATCATAAGGATATGACAATATGATAATTCCATTTTCAATCCAAATAGTGAATATCGTAGGCCATAAGAATTAATCATGGAATTAATATTTTTCATTCATAATACATGAATCATAAATTAATTAATGAATGGACTCCATGAGAGTATGAAATTTTTATACTTCATAGATTTGCTGAATATACATAAGAATGCAAAATAATTTACTTAGTACTCAAGGAATACTTCTATGTCTATAATATTGAAATGGGTTCACTCTCTAACCCATGTTAGTAGTCAAGGTTTACTCCCAAGACTATATTAATGGATTGATTCCCTAACTTAATTAGACTATGTCCCCATTCAAGTCTAGTTTATCACATGAGATACCAATATTTACCCAAAGCATTTGAGGGAGATATAGATATCATCTATCACATAATGGAAATCATAAAAATGTGTTCCAAGATATCATAAAACATTAAACATGCATTTCTAGAAACTGAGGTTATATCAATGGTTTTATAAAATTAGTATAGAGCCGGAAAGTGTTTGTATATCTTATACAAATAGTTCGAATAATCGTGGGTGATTAGGCATGGGGATATCGCTTTACCAATGGTTATTACCTAACTTTTGGCATAGACCATTGTAAAATCAAATATAGAAATGGTTTATTGATAACTGTTTGGATAAACATATATCAATGGTTTCTAACCATTGGGGTAGAGCCTAAGCCTTCAAACTATACCAGCGGTTCTTAAACCATTTTTATAGACTTATTCCAACGGTTTTCCAAAATTTTTTCTAAAAATGTTTGTATAAATAACCCTTCAAACTATACCAATGGATTCTGAACAGTTGTTATAGATTTCCTACAAAATTCAACATAGCATACCCCTACTATTTTACCTAGAGAAGTTCCAAATTCAATACAGTAGACAATACCAGTTCAAACATTCCATACTACAATCAATACAATAAAACACTATACTAAACACAATTAATTACCATGCACATAATTTATTAAAAATAGTACAATACCATTAAAAAGTTCAAACACATAAAACATATAATTCCATCGCTATTTAATACACATAATTACACCATTTTCAATACAAAAGTCCAAAATACCTAGAATTCACACAGAATTCAACTATTTTCCACTGTCTTGTGTTTCCCATAGAATACAGAGATTTACACCATTTTCCATATAATGCATATAATTCCTCGACACATTCTACCTTCCTTTTCATAAATTATAGATATCTCCAAAAATATTTCAAAATCATAAAAAGAATATAAAAAACATATAAAACACCTGAAAAGGACAATAATTTCAAATATTTCATTAAGGATGAATTTCTGTGGGAGATCATAATGCCAAGTACCTCAAATATTTCCTGAATTTTTTATTTTGTATAGTTTTTATTTATGAAGATATCACTGATTATTGTTGTAGTTGATATCTTTCATGTAACAAGGACACCACCATATTTTCAGATGTGCTTTTCTGAAATATATTGTTAATTTTCCCTATAAATCTCACAATATAATGATGGAGTTTCAAAATTTTCATAGGATGGATACTCGAATATCATTTTATATAGTGGATTTACATGGATGTAGTCAAATGAGTTCCATAGATGAAACAATATATCAAATAAGTATTCCCATTGTTAGAGGGTAAATTCATTTAGAGGGAGATTTAATGATTGGATGGAAACATTGAATATAATACTATGTGAATACTATGGATGTGTGGTGGTATCATGTTTTGTAGTGGGAAATTAGTGTGATCAGGAGAATCTAAATTGGGTGGGTATTATTAGACTCACAGTCAACAAAAATTATAAAGTGGTATAATTTATTGTTTAGATTTAGAGTTAATTTTATAGACAAATGTCAGATCTTCTTATGTTTATTCAACATATGAAACACGTGGGTGATCCAAGAAGATGATAAAAGACAAAAAACATGGAATTTTCATTTCATGAAGATTAAACCAATTAAATAGATATAGAATCATCATTGGAATAGATATTCAATTGTAGGAATCATGTGTTATGTTCTGGGAAATATGCTAAAATGTGTTATCGGCAGGTGGTGTGTTCAGTGGAAAGAGAATGACAAGTTCAATCTGAAAGATTCTTACATGAAGGATGAATTTGGTGGGTGGATAAATGTGGAGTCTAAGTATTTTAATTATGAGTTGGTACTTATTATACATGTGATGACGGCTTTAGTAATAGTTAGGATAATTCATTGATAGTTTTGGTAGGGGAAACATCCAGTATCAGTACCAATGTCCAGAGTAGATGAAGGAATTTATGAGTTTCATGAAATTCAAAATTTCACTAATGGAAATATATATAATCCTTATATACAAATAATATATCACCATATGATATAATGTTTAGATTTGATGACACCTAATCAAAATCATAAAGACTTGTAAGAGTAACAAAAAATTAGGTGTTATATAGAGGTAATATAATCATCTAGAGGTGTCCTTTCTGAGATAATAAAGGTCCTACATGAAGATATTTCAGGGTTACCCTTTTTATTCAATGGAAATTTCATTAGAAGAACTGGTTAAAAGACATAACCCTCTCAAATTTAGTGAAATCCAATTGTGAAACAGCTTTAATTTCCAATCATAATATATTTATTGATTGAGCCATCTATTTTTTCACTATTCATTTAAGTTTTTTTATAAATTCTAGCTCTGTTTTTATTGTATTTTATTTTTTACAGTTCATGGGATAGTGTTTTACTAAAAAAATACTTGTGCGAGTTGTGATTTTTATAGGGTTATCTTGTTATTACATACATATTGGTTTAGCTATTAGGTTTAAAACATGACATATATTTATTTATTTATTTTCTGGACAATTATTTAGTCTCTGTTGGTTTGTATACATGTGAACCTACTGTGTGGATATATTTATATAAATTTTCCATTTGTGATAGCTGAATATGATTTTATGGAAGTGGTCTGAGTATATCATCATCATCCCCTATGTACATAAGTGCACCAATATTAAAATTGAATAAAGCTTAGTTTGTAGGTGTGAATCATCTCCTCTTCCCAATAAACCATTCCACATGATCTTCTTGAATCATCCTACACCATTTTTAAATTAACAATCTCCGTTGTTACTAAAAATTTTCAAGGGATGGTCTTGTGTTTCTTTCCCAGAGTGTGAGGTGTCATCTACTGCAGTTTTATAATTCATGTGATCTATATGAAAACATGTACTTATTTTTAAAATTTATACACATTATGTACTAGAAATTAGTATCTATTTTAGAGTGAAGAAATTTTTTTATAAGATCTACAATATTTAAGTTGTTAATATTGAATCTATTTCTTTATTTTTATCTCCAATGTTAATTATTCTTCTTTTTATAATACAAAATCTCCAAGTATCTATTTTAGGAATTTTTTCTCCCTTCTTAATTCTACTTGTTTCATGAATTATTATGTGTACACTTTTGATTTCATATTATTAATGCATGAGTAAGAACATTTTGGGCCACAAATTGGTTATTTTTGTAAATTGAAATACGAATAATTTACCCCTTTAATTAAAATGTGGGTCTATTATGATATTTAGCCTATAAAGAAATATGTTCATGGGATTCGAACCTACAAATGGTGTCCCACACCATAACCCCATGACTGATGCACAACACCCCAAATACATTATTTTATATGACTAAAAATTGAGTTGTAGGATGCGTTATTTATTAAAACCAAATTTATTCTTTCAATTAATTTTTTTAAAAATATCATTAGGATACCATATACAAAATTCACCTCCATTGGGTACATAACGGTCTACATGGGAGTAACCCTCCATTAGACCCCTCATTGTGTTCTCAAAGACCCAATAGCTATTTTATTTTTCACTCCACACAAAACATGGATGTCATATTTTCCTATACTTCTAAATAACTATTGAGATAACTATGATATTATTAACATAACTTCAAATAAATCATCATGAACCATAATTATTGATCAAAACAAAAAACAGAAAACAACACAATATTTAAATCAATCCAAATGAAAAAAGGTAAAATATAATCTTGTTAGAATATATAAAAAAGGTTGAACATTCCAATTTTAAGTGGAATAAAAAATAGGGATCTAAAAAAGGAAGGATCACAGGTTGGGAAGAAGAGTTCGCAAAAAATAGGGGACTTGTCATTTAGGTAAAATCAAAATAGAAAACAGTCATGTCTTTAAATAAGTCTGAATAGAAAAAGGAAAAAATGGAGGGAGAACATAAAACTAACTTATAACTTACGTATTTAAAGTGGAAGAAAAAATGGTTGTTAGAAAGAAGGTTTCACACAGTAGGATGAATGGGAGCTCACATTTAGGGCACAGTGAGGGTGGATCCATATTTGTGGTATTCTATCCAAACAGTTTTAAAATATCATTGGGGACATTGGTTCATTAATATCCCAATGGTTTTATAAAACCATTTGGTAATTATTCCATATCCCAAACGTTTCAAAAAACCATTGGGGAAGTAGGGATAATCATGATTTATCCCAACGAAGATAGAAAAACTATTAGAGAAAGTGTGGGTAGGCATTATATATTCCAATGGTTTTGAAAACCATTGGGAATAAACACTCCAAAAACTCATATTCTAATGGTTTTCTACAAACTGTTAGTATAGGTAACCTATCCGAATAGTTTATCTAAACCATTGGGATTAGGGAATTAGTACAAGAGGTATTTAAAGTAGTGATATAATAATCCATATAAATAAAATGGGTTTTATAAACATTTCATCATAACATGACCCATGTAAATGAAACGAGTGTCATAAGAATTTCATCATTTCATCATGGAAAAACCCATGGAAAAGAAATGGATATCATAAACATAACCCATAGAAAAGTAATGAGTTCCATAAACATCTTCTTATCATAATAATAAACCATATAGATAAACAAGAATTAATTTATCATTTGATCATATCCCAAGATAATCATAAGTAACATCAAATGATTTCAAATTAGATGGAAAATTATTTTAAAAGATCATTTAGAATATTTCGTGTGAAAAATATCACTTCCAAATGAAATAAATTATTTAAAATCTTAAAAATTCCCAAATATTAAATAAAAATATTTATTTGAAAACATTATTATAATCATATAAAATAATATTTAATTAATTTAATTTTCATTATGGTTGGAAATATCGTTCATGTCATACACATTTAAATAAATATTCCTTCTACATTTTCTGTAAAAGGTCAAAATAGTATTATTCAGAAAATAAAAAAGATTTTACCTTTAAAATTATTGAATAATAAAAAATGTGTTAAATTAAATTTGAATAAACATTTTATAATAGTAAAAACGTTCTATAAAATATATTTAGAACACATGGTAATGGATGAAAATTGATTTTTGACAGAAGTTATAAATAATGTTGGTTTTCCTTAAAACACTTATTTTTAACTCATAAGTACATAGATAGAGGAAAATAAAAGGAAACATATAATTTTTTGAAATATCCATAGGATAATAGAATTTTATAAATTTTAGGAATATATATTATTAGATTTCATCATTGGAATTTATCATAAATGGCCCTGATACACAATGAGGTTATAACATTATACTCTTACCACTTTGGTATCCATTGATTTGTAATCCCCCTAAAGTTGTAAAATCCATTTAAACATTAAATATAATAAAAATAAGTATTTTAATTATATAACATTTTAAATTCATATTATATACCCCAGATAAATGAAATGAGTAGTGAATATGGAATGTGTCTCCTTGAAATAAAAGAGACACTAGAAATCCATTACCTCAATTCTCGAATTTATTCATACACATTTAAACCTTCTAATTAATAAAAATTTCTTTATTATAAATCTATTATAGAACCATAATTATTTATTAATTTAACTTATTTTATTCACTTATAACCTTTTACCACCTTTTATTAATAATTCCTTATTAAAATCACAGTTTTAGGTGATAATTGCTTCATTTCTCTTGAAAATTTTGGTTCAGTGGTTTTGGTCCATGTACATTAATTATTTTTAATAATGATATAAATATCATATAAATTAAATATATGAATATTTATAATCATTAATTATGATAATATATAGGATTATAAATAACATCGTTCATGGAGACAGTATTTCGTACATATGCATGATGATTGTTTTCATTTTTTGACAGAACGAATGGAAATAATATAAATACTAATTCACCATTAATGAATATTTTATATAATATATTTCATAAATATTCATTATATCTATCCTTTTTACCATCCATGTCAAAATAAAAATAAAAAAACATATAACAACACTTCTTGGATGTGGTAGTCCATACGTTCGTACGAGCAACGTTATCATCTTCCAACATATTGGAAGGTAAGATGTTATATATGATATTCTAATTACAAAAGAAATTTTTTTTCATAAATATAATATAAATATGTTTAACCCATAAATATATCCATCCATGAAAGGAATTGATGGAAAACAAATTACATTGGTTCATGAGGTGGTTGTCTTCTTTAGACACAATCGAAGGTTTTATTTCACTTTTAAGGGAAGATGAGATAAGTATAGGTTTTCAAATTAAAATAATAACATATAATAACATTGGATGTAATTATATTATTGTATCATAATATTTTAAAAATATTTTGAGGAGTAAGATGGAGAAAAAAAATTAAGATTCGTGGTTAAGGATTATACCTCTTCTTCAAAGAACCTCTTTACTTCTATAGATAATTCCTCATTAAGAGGGTTAAATAATAAAAATAATGCCTTTAGTAAATGTGTACAGAATTTATTAAGATATTTCTGTAGTTATTATCCAACTATATCATTGGACAAGTGAAGAGGATAAGAGAGGTGGTTCACTTTTATAAGTATCGGAGAGGCCACACATGAAATTTTTAAAAGAATAAGTTATACTAATATTTGACACATTAAAAAAAGATAAAAATGGATATTTAAAGAACATTATATGATATGAGGTTTAAATATATTCATAAAATATTAATTTTAAAATTTTTATGTTATTTTTACCATTATCTTTTTAGTTTAACCAACCGGTAAACCCATTTTAACCTTAATAGTGGAAATTATTTTTTACTATTTTTATACTTCATTATGACTAAATATTATATTGAACTTATTATATAATATAAATTATTATTATTAAAAATTTATAATACATTTTTTAAAATTCAATTCACATATGTGGTATAATTTATTTTAAAATTAAACAAGTAGACACAATGAATAAACAATTTTACAAAAAAATAATTACATCATATTTTAACATAAAATTGATTCTAGTGGCCTAAATTAGATTAATAATAACATCATATAAATTTTAAATTAATATTATTTATAATTTAACTTTAATTTCATTTATAAAAAATTAAGTGTTTAATAAAAATCAGTATTTTAACAATTCATCTCGAAAAGTAATCTTTTTAGAAAATTCTCAAAAATTAAATCTAATATAATATTAACATGAATCTTTAAAAAAAAGTTTTTATCAAATAAATATTATATTTTCAAAAAAATTAAATTTATTATTTTTTAAAAAAAATTAAATAAAAAACATTTTTTCAGAAAAAAAATATTTTCAATGCATTAAATGATTTTACAAAAAATAAAAAAAAAATTGATATATTTTATTTATTCAAAATCATTACAATTAATTTTAAAATTTTGGTTATTTGAATTTATACAATCCAATTTTTATGTTATCTTATAATATTCCTATTTAAATAATAATATTAATAGTATAATGTGGTTGTTTAAAATAATATGTTGCATGTAACACCAGCTATAGAAATTAAATATGTTAAAAAAATATCAAGGTGTTACATTAACCATATTTTTATAATTAGTAAAAAAGAGTAAAACTATTTCAGAATGTATATTTTTTCGTAGTCTAGAGTCAAAGATGCCTTCCTTCAAGGATTCACCGATAGATACTTCTGTATAAAAACATACTATGTTTATAAAATTAGTTACATGCATACACTATCAATGATAGATTATCTTTATTTAGACTGAAAAAATATGTCATTATATCTATCTTGAAGGTGTGAGGTTATAATTTTTTGTTGAGAAAATTTTCAATGTCCTTTTTTATGATGTATTTTTCAACTTTATCATGGAAATATAAGTCCCACCATTGGAATCAATGATCCTCCAACATGTATACAGTTTACTTTTCCATATGTTTAGCGAGTGTGACCATGAATTCCAACATATGATTCATCCTATCAATCCCCACTTTTTTTGTTTTTAGTTTTGAAACCCCCGCCCACCTATATTGATGGATTTCACTTCTAAAATTACACAGAATGATCCACTTTTCTCAGTTCCCCATTTTTATTTCCCTTTTCAACAGTATGAAAAACATGAATAGTACTCTAAAATATTTATTTCTTTACCCATGGATTACATGCAACCATTATTTCTATATTCTCTTATTATTTTATTATACATTATCCAGTTGGTTCCATTTCTCTATAATTTAAACCAAACACTATTGATTCATCGCTCACTAGATACTAAAGTCTTATAATATTCCAATTCATCAAAGAAACAATAATTATCAACAATTTACAAAAAAAATCATCAATACAAATATAAAAAATGAAGTCATAGAGGGAAGTCTTATTAGTAATGTATGATATGAAACAGTCAATCGTTGAACCTATGATGATGAGATAGACTCAGTCTTAGACGTTTCTTAGGAAACTTTTACACCCATAACACCATATTAACGTGAAGTTTAGAATAAAGAGATTACATATATCTTTTTATGATATACATTTTAAGTTCCCAAATCATTATCTTCATTGTGTCATCTTATGATCATAGATCAAGAAATATAGATACCACTTTTAATATCTTTTTCTAACCAATTCACTTGGGTTGGGTTGGTGGTCACACAAACCGTATGTGACTTCCCTAATACATCGTAGGATATAAATAAATGAAATGTTATTACATGAACATTGGGTGATGGTATTACCTTTAAAAAACAAAACATAACATAACAAAATTAAAAGGTAGTCAAAATCATTATGATGAATAATAAGAATGCAGTTTTAACATAAGCCCCAAAATAATATCAAAATCAAATTAATAATGAATAAAAGTTACAACAACCAATAAAGATATTAAGACAATATGAATCTATAAATCTAATGTGGAATCTTCCCAAGCATCACATGATCTAGCTCTATCCTCCAACTCCTCATGCCTTACCTCTATATCAAGATACATCGCATGAAAAGTTTAATATTTTTCCATTTCATGTGTCATGATATACAACATCTATAAATTCACCAAAGATACCAAGTAGGGGTGAGTATAACACTTATTAGGTAATCCATAAATACTTCCCAAAAAACACCACTAGGAAATGTACAAGATATCACCGTTTATATAAAATAGGTGAGATGTAGATAAATGGTTTTATACAAATCCATAAACAACATTCTTATAAGAAAACATTAATAAAATAATATTAAAATTTATTACCACTTTTAATAATTATCCTACATTCACATACACACACATGGATTCTATGTACCTCTATATACTCGCATATATTGAGTCTTCCTATTACCAATCCATCTCTTTGTGACCCACATTGATGGTTGTACTTCAAGAGCTTTCTCTATCGCACATTGATAGTGGTACATCATGAACATGTTCCATCCCAATGAGCAGTCACAAACAATAAATATCATGTTCTCATATTAAAATATTCCACACAAAAAATTATTCTCTATATAATAATTCATTGAACATCTTTCATCCTTTAATCCAAACCCATAATTTTAAAACAATGATTTAAAATTTTTAAACAATGATTTTTCCAAAATACATTTAAATTCCAACTTTTAGACAAATTTCATTCAATAATAAAAAAACATAAAATGAAACATGTCCTTTAAGTTCTAGAATAAGTAATGTGGGAGAGGATCCACCTACCTCTCAATGAGTGAATATAACAATGAAGGACACAAAGAAACATCTAGTTCGTGGATTAAAACCTCTTTCCATGAATAGATCGAATCAATATCTCAAAAAACACATCATGGAATATAGATATATCCATACCAGATTAGTTCTAACATTCCAGGTGAGAGAGGATGAATAGATCTAAGGATAATGTGATAAAATGTAGAATTTATTTGGATTTCATAGATGCAACACACATTGATCCATCAAAATTGGATTCTAGATCCAGTAGAAACACTAATAATGCTTAGAGAATGATAATAGTTCAATAACCTATGAAAATAGAATAAAAATGTATGGCTTCAAGGATTAAATCTGAGTCAAAAAATAATTTTCAGAATAATAAACGGACAAAGCATGTTTAGGACATGTGGTTTGGGTAACCATGTGCCAACTGTGTGCAAGTTATTATCTCTAAACACCCCTTGATTGGTTAGATACCATTGTTTGAAAAACAATGTGTCATGTATACCTTTCACCTATATCAATAATTGCATAGTTTCAGAATTTCCTCACATAGTCTAGCCAAATTCTGTACCTACATAGTGGCACATTGAACCTCTCACATGATTTCTGGGAGAAGTTTCGTGGATTACACTAACTATGTCCAAACCATACAACAATTAAAAACATTTTAAACACTCCCATCCCATCCATAACCCAATGAAACTCAATAATAGTATTTTATAAATTTAAAATATATAACGAAATAATAAATTACATAATACAGGGGTGTTACCAGGTTCCTTAAAAATCTTTCCCCAACCCATGCACATATGGCATTGAGCATGAATGTTCATGTTCTATATTACCTTATACTTAAATAAATACATTCTAGTTGTAGAAATATAAATGGTAAAGAGAATTTTTACACCAAAGATGTTTTTTTTTGTATGAAATATGTAATTATTTCTTTTTCCTACACTTTTTAGGTGTTATAGTCATTTTTGGATGTTTTTGGACCCAAATGAACTATAGAACTAAGAAAATACAAGTAGTTCACATTGTGACACATGTTCTATTAAATTAAATTTTCAAGACGAAGGGGGTTTATTCCTCTATAAAATTGGTTCATGACATGAACCATGGGTTCACACCATGAACCATTTTTTCTGGGATGTTCATTGTGTGAACCCCTATATCATGATGTGAATCATGCTTCCATGTTTTAAATTTTTATTCTTCCATGGTATCCCCTTTCAAGATTAATAGTATTTAATTCCCTCTCCTCACTCATTTCCAATCGTCTAGACGTAGGTGTATCTAAGGAAGTACCTCTTTTCCACCATTGGAAATTAAAATATTCCACATTAATTAATTCCATGTTAATTGAGGAAAGCTTATCATTTCTTTATCCTCTTTTTCTTCATCATCATTTTGTCCCTCCTCCTATCTTTTTTATCTTGTTTTTTCTTACTAATAATAAACTATAGGTATTTTGGTCCAATATTAAGTTTTAAATTTGGTTTCAATATGGGTAGTTTTTTGTTTAACTTTTTTATGGTGAATTATCATCCTGTTATGGAATTATCCACCAGAGGTGATGCATTTTTAATCCTTGAGTGTTGGGTCCCCTTCTCCCAAGGTTTCTGTTTTGAAAATATTAATTTAATGGAATAGAATTGTGTGATTGATAATTTAAAATGTTTTAATTATTAAATTACTTCTATGTGTGATATTTTTTTGGTTTTGTAAATAATTTCATTGTGGGTTTTTACTTAAAAATAAATGGGTTTTTAATGATTTTTTAGTTTTTCAAATGATATCTGAATATAGAGTGTCTTAAATATATTGAAAAAATAATAAAATAATGAATTATATTTTTGATGTTCTTTCACATCATTTCAATCAAAAAATGGACAAAAAGTGGTTTTTTGATTTTTAATTTTTTTACAATAAGAGTAATTTATTATTTAAATGATTTTTAGTTGAGTTTTAAATATGAATTTTTTAGAAAAATTTTAAATACTATTATGGAATTTTTAAAAAATAATTTGGACATAAAAAGGATTTTTAGGAATGGAACTTTGGGACATTTTAATGGTTTTTAAAATTTTTTAGTATTTGAGACCCTCGCGATTACCCTTTTTTTGTACCCTAGAAGGGTGGGGATTGTTGTATATGTTGATCAAGTGATAAATATAAAGGGGTCATTTCATGTGATTGAGTTGGATGTGAGAGTAATATTCTTATTTATTATTTATTTTAGTTTAATTTCTTACAATTATTCTCACCATAAGTTTAATTTGGTCTTTGGAACCTCGGTAGCTTAGTGTGAAGTCTAGAATTATGCTACACTAGATAGTCACATACGACTATTGTCCCTGTAATTATCAGATAGGCCTAGTGGGTATTTCCACAGATTCTATGTTAGTTGTAGTCTAGTCATGTGGTTTGTGTTAGTATGCAATGTAGGCTGGTAGTTGAACCCTTTTTATTAATGTCTATGAATGCCTTATATTATGAACTTGGGTATATCTAATGAAATTCATTACATTAATGGTTGATTGATGTTGGGGATACCTTTTATTTCCCAATTTTATTAGAGTGTGGAACCATTGACTGTCTATTTGTATTTCTTGTATTTCTACCATGACATGGTGACTTATTATTGACTTTCTATTCATTCTATCTGAGGGATTTTTTCTAATTTTTTTTGGAAATAGTTTAATATTAAGAGGGTGTTTCAAATGGAAACATATCAATTGGTATGGCATGAGACATTTCTAACGAAATGTTTTCAAATGATTTTTCATTTAAAATAAAAATAAAAAAAATTTAGAAAAGTTTTATATATGTGATGTATTCTATATCATTATTTATCATTAAATATATCAAGAAACTATTTTCTGTTGAATTTAAATTAACTCAAATGAAATTTATTTTTAATGTAACTACACATACACTTTCGTGAAATCATACAAGGATCATTTACCTCACACCCTACACATTCCAATGGGTATATGTAGATCCAATTATTTCCTTTCCAACTTCCTTGGCCATTATTTATTTACTTTCTTGATGCTCATGATGGTATAGTAGTTATATGCTGGGATATGGTGAGTGATCATGAGTCATATAGAGATTCTCAGTAGTGTTTTAGTTTTAGAGTTTTATTTTTTGTACTTGTATTTATTTGTCACATCATCCTGGACCTCTTCTTTATCCATTTTTTATTTATGTAATTTGTTTGATTCATTTTTTCAAATCTTATTATTATCGGAAGATTTTTATGTTTATTAATTTCTGCTTCTTATTACATTGATTGGATTCCCTTAATTATTTCTTTTGGTTTTTAGGTGTATGATATATAAATGAGTAATAATATATTTTTAGGTTTATGTACCACTATAAATTTTAAATTTTATTAGGAGATATTATTTAGATGATTGATTCATGATTAACATGAACTAGTTTCCATCTTGTGTGGATTGAAAACCCCCTATATCCTATGTTGTGGGATGGTTTGAGTGACGAGTTAGATCAGTCCAAGCACTGAGAAACTATTTATCAGGTAGGAGAAATTACACCCTACATTTTTACAGAGTTTCAAGTCCATCACCATAAGGGATAACTTACTCCAGGAAAAACATAAAAATTTTGAGGTATTTACCAACCCTGATTTCATAATGTTGTTTCCTCATAGTCATCAGAATAAAGGATTTAGTGAAAGTGAAACTAGGAATTTTCTAATATCATTACACAATCTCATATGGCGACTCATGAGAAGGTACATTGATCATATGATATCCACCATCCACAAGTATATTATCCATAAAAACCATAGTGTAATTGGGCTAAAAAAACTCCATATACTTCTACCCAATGAAATGGTTGAACTAAAACTATGGAGTACATGGGAAGAAGTGAATTTACTTGTCTTACATATCAATTTATAAGTCCCTTTAGACTCATATTCTATAATTATGGGTCCACCAGTGACATTCTCATAATATTCAATCCCTTTTACTTGTGAATCTTCCATCCTTCATCAAATGATCCACAACTGCTGGAAAACTCCTAGAGAAATAAAATTCAATCATATATCAACGGACCCCACACCATATTATCTGAATGATAATAGGGTGTTTTACCATACCTATATCATCTATGAATCATAACCTCTATTCATTATCACTATTGAAATAGAACTCAAAAACTAGCACCACCATCATGATATATATACAATGATACATTGTCTTATTGAGAGTTTACCTCCACTCTCCTGCTTTGTATTCTAAATATACATCGTGTTCCTACAATGGTACATGGATTGTAGTCCCCTAGGCAGAAATCCTCATACTATATTGAATGTATTCTCGGACAAGTGTAAACTGATGATTTCACGTGCCACTCACCTTATCTCACTCCATGTACTATAGATGGGGATGAATTATAGAACTACATGCCATGTACTCAGGGACCTATATGGAATTTTAATTTGATCTACACACTATTTGGTACTGGTCATATACTCTATAGAAAATGAAAAACTACACAACATGTCTTTATAGAACAGTATTCAGTGTGATTGGGAATTCCAGGCAACAAAATATGTGAACCAGCTAGATATTTTTACTCCATAGAAAACTACACCTATGTACATCAATAGCCATCTATAATTCATAAAAATTCACAAATATAAAATAGAAAAATAAAAGAAAATCTAAACTAAGAAAATAAAAAATAAAAAATCCCCACATTTCCTTGAATCATCAAACCATTAAGGTCCTCACACCAATAATATGTGTACTAATGTTGACGCATTCTAATCCACGACCCAAAATTCTCAAGTAAAAGGCTCCACAAATCTCCCATATTCATCCTTAGAGATCCTTGTGATTAATGTGGGGAGTAAATATCCACCTTAGCATGTAAATAATGACTTTCTAAAGAGGATGAAAAAAAACTAAAGAAAATTATTAAACAAGGACCCATTAATGGCCCAATCTAGGACCCAAAACCTAATAAGAGTCTATTACTCTACTATGGAAAAACACTCATTTTGGATTATACCATTGAGATGGAATTTCAAATTGGATATCTATTTACGAGATATTAACATTCTCATGACTCGAATAATAATTATAATTATTTAATAAATATTAAGTATCCTATAAATTCATCATTCTCAGAATATAAAAATAATCAAACCCAAATCTAAATTTTAAATCATGATAATAGAGAAATTGTTTAAGAATATTAAAAATTAAATTTTCTATTTTAAATTAACCATTTTACCCTTCTATAAGATTTAGGTCATATAAACTAAAAAATTGGCTAATCCCTCCGCATGGGAAAACTTGATTCTCTTCACGATTGTTCCAAAAAATAAAGTGTTTCATATGAGTAATAGAGAGGTTAGATTAAGAGGGTGACATTATTTTCTTTCCACTAGTGATGGTGAAATGAAATTGGTTGAAATTAATCAAAAAAATCCAATAATGAATTAGTAAACAACTCAAGGGTTGTGAAATGGAAAAAAGCTATGAGTTGTGAAGTGAATTCCACGTATCAAAATCTGGTTTGGGTTTTGGTTAATAATCATTTTGATGTAAATATCAGTGGGTAAAAATGTGTATTCAAGAATAAATAAGATATAAATTTTAAATTTAGTACCAATTAGGTAAAATTATTATTGTTGGTTTCTTAAAACATCATGGAATGGACTATTACAGAACCTTTTCATTAGTCATTGAACTAAAATATATATAGTATTACTTTTCATTTTATCATTCCATAATTATAAAATTTTGATAATAGATTCGAAGACAATTTTTCTTAATGGAAATCTTGTGTAAGATTTCATTATAACATAACTAGTATGGTTTGTGACATCAAAGGATTCTAATAAGTTATGAACGTTGAAAATATCTATTTATGGGTTAAATTAAACATCAAGATAATGGAATATTTTTTTTCATGAATACATAAGAGTGTTCAGATTTATTAAGAATGAATGTGAAACATATGACTACATGAGGTTTAGTGGGAGTGTTATTGTTTTCTTAATGATATATGTTAAACATGTATAACTAGTGTGAGATAAGATACTAGTCTTATAGTTTTTAATAAATTTATCAATAAATGATTAATGATGAATGAAATAGGTTATGTAACCTATATCCAGGGGATCATGATCCATTGAGATATACCTTAGTAGATGTTTGGGATATGTAAATGTTCATATATTGATAAGGTATTAAAAATATATAATATGGGATAATCCAATAGATAATTTTTGTTATGCCCCATAGTATAAATGATTCTAAAAAATTGACTCATAATACAAAATAATATAGGGAAATGATTTTTCAAATGAATTAGGAATATAATATTAGATCTTTCATGTATATAAATCTATGAAACTGGATTGATGTTATCTACACATAGATCATTGTAGGTAAATATGAAGCAGAACCAGGAGAGCCACATTAACAAAATATAAAAACTATCCTTAATAACATTAGGTATACGAAGGATATGTTTTCTGTGTTTAGATTACATACAGAATTAGTTTTTATAAGATACACATATTTTAATTTATAAATATGTCAAAATGATATTAAAAGATAATAATGAAATGGTTTTTACATTAATGGAAGAGTTGTGATATGTAAGAGTTTTAATAACCAGTGTATACTAATTCTATAATATAATATGAGTATATTACATATTTTTATATGGATAAATAAAAAATATGGTTATGAACTCTCATCCAATAGTGTGGTGTTATACCTAGGTGTGTAGATCTTATTACTTTGTGTTGTGATAACACTACGTAAGTTATTTAAAATAAGGGTTCATGGTCACATCAAAGGATAAAGAATAAACAAAAAAGTATTATCTCATGTAGAATTTTACTCAAATAGGTGAAATCATTGTTAGAAAAAAATTTATAGAGGAAAATGTGTAGACCCATTTACTAAGTCATATATCAGTAAAACCACGAACATTAAGTGAGAGGTAGTGGGTATAATTTTGCCTATAGTTGGATCTGGTGCAATTGGAATTCTATTGGAGTTGGTTCCTAAGAACTAACTGACTTATTACTTTTTATTAATATATTATATGTATATATTACTTATCTCATAATAATTAATATTTTATGTAACTTTATTATAATAATATCCTTATAATATTTTCACATCAAATAGTTATAAGACGTTACCCACTGTAATAAAAACCCAATGATATTATATAAATATTTTTAAATTAATTTTTCATATTATCTAGCTACATCAATAAGATAAGGAAAATGTAATGTTTGACAATCTGGATTTTTGGGATCATAATAATTTCAACTTATTTTCTTGAAGTTTGTAGTTGGTGGTCGATGAAAAATGGAGGCCATTAGAAAAGATATTCCAATATGAATTACACATGATTTATATGATGGGGTTATATACGCTAGGTGTGTCATAAGTGATATGGCATTAATTTAATGGTCATGAAAGGATGTGTCCCTTCCATATCAATGAAAGAATATTTATATCATCCATTGATTGAAACATAACAATATACAAATCTTTATCCAAGGTTTTTTATAGACAAGATAATTATAAAGATTTAAGGAAATATAAATCGAGCATATAGGGTGACGACACATGTACACATCCTATATGATGTGATATCAGTTGAGTATGGGATTATATTACACAACAGTGTTCGTATGAAGGTACTTATATTTTCTACACTATTTTCTTACTATATAGGTTCCTTGATCTATTTCAAGATACTAATATTATAATTTGTGTATAGTCACATATTTCAATATGTTAATGAGTCTTATAAGGTCACGCACTAATTGATCCCAAAATATCATTGAAATCTATTGGGTTTAATAATCAATTTATTCTTATTTTTGTAGGATATTATTTATTGAAATAAAAATTGATCATATAAATTCAATGAAATGATATTTGTTTTTAGATTATATTAGTGTAATTTTATATCCAGTTTAACTATTCACAATGTAATTGAAAACAATTTATTTATATATAATTTTAGTGGATTTAATTAAATAAATATGTATTTACATTATATGACTAATAAGAAATATTTTTTTAAAGTTTCATGAATAGAAAAAATTATGGGGAGGTTATGGGTTGATTTTGTAACCTGATGGAAATGATATAATTTATTTAATATCGTTTATCTAAATATTTATTTAAGAAATGATATTATAATAACCACTTGTCAAGAGATATTAAAAAATACTAGTATAATTATATTTTTATATGGGGAATCACTTATAATAAATATGAGGATAAAGTTCATTGCAAAATTATCATTATTCAACCATAAATATATATTTTAAAAGATATCATTTTCTATAAAGGGATATAATGACAAAATAAAGACATAGTCTAGAGTTCAGTCAAACCCTAGTGAGATCCTTTTTCCTACCTCTCTGGAGAAACATGATAAGGTACAAGTGAACATTTCTTCAATCAATAGTGAATACTGTGAAGCGTATTATCCATCCCTTATAGGACCAGAAATACAATAATATCATTAAAAATGTGTAGTATCTGTATGGATACATCTAAATGAATCCTTTATTGGATTCTCCATCATAATGACAATGTATCAAGAGTAGCAATGGAATTTTGATCATGGAATATTAATGAAGATGAGAAAAGTATTATTTAGATTAATTATAATTTAATATTTCATGATCTTATATGTATAATTATAGTTTGTGTTTTTATATTTCTTCATATTTATCTATTGATTTTGATAAAAAGAAAAATTTGGGAACTAGTATATAACTTTTATTATAACCCATACTCTTCACAGCGCCCTCTCATCCATAGATTAATTACTCTAAAATGAACTTATTGAATATTAACATTCATAATTTACCAGTTGATCCTTACAATATATTTTAACATGGACCGATTTTCCAAAATTATACTGTATGGATCTTAGCCCAGCTAATTTCTTCTAAACCCTTTATCACTTCTCATCACACTTCTTTTACAATAATTCTATGTCAAATGTCCCTAACCTTCAACACTAAAATATTTTTCGTTATTTTTACACACTTCTTTCTATAAAATTTCTTAATTTATAATTAAATATTGAATGTACAAAAACTCTTTGTTGGTCATACCTCATGAGTTTCTCAAAATAGTAACTGTCACATCCATGAATCTGGTAGTGATAATACAAGTAGTAAATCCCACAATGCCCCTCTGACCATCCTAACAATAGATTCCAACAGATTAAAAATAATCTTGAAATTAATGACATGATCTTCCTCTAAAATTACATACACCATAGTTAGGATAATTATTCTTCATAACACAAACACTTTTTTTATTATTGATGTTTTCTCATTCATTCTCAACAATATATACATGTTCTCCGTGGTTGTTTTCACTTATCAAGTTTTAATGGACACATTACATGTAATAATCATTTAAAATACTTTGTTTTATCCGAATTTTATCCTATTATATTCAAAATTTTCCCACGCTATTAGTTTTACTCTATAAAATGGTTGATAGAGATCTCTGTAGAATAGATATTCATTATTCTGTGTCCTAAAAAATCTAAAATATTACATATTTAAATTTTCAATATATACTTGTACTTATTAAAATTACATACATTTAACTATAATCTAATTTAATTAAGATCATACAAGATAGGAAAATAATTTTTTTAATGGATTATATTGATCATTGAACAAAATTATGAACCAATATATAGTCAACATATTGAACCATTTTCTATCAAAGAAATCTATGGTAACACTTTTTATGCAATAATGTATAATCAATAACACATACTTAATAACCTATAATTTAAAAAAAATAGATTCTGTATACTTTAATGGAATCCAATGTCATTATATCTATATAGAAGAACTAATCATTAAATTGTCACTTTGAATTTCCTCATATATGCCTTAAAAACACTCCGAAATGAAATTAAAAAAGGAATGAAAATTTGGAATAGCACCCAAAAATCATAGAATAATAAAAAAAACATTTACATGGTTTAGAACTTCACCTACATAATAAGAGGAACCCCACAACATAACTATTATGAATATCATAATAATATAACGGTATTACAAGTTACATGTAATGACCTCGACCCTAGTAGCCCAAATCCAGTTCCTTACTAAATTACATTGGTACTGTGAACAAGTGTTCACATCTCAATAGGCCAAATAGTTTAGTATATTTGTAAAAAATATATGAACATATTTTTTACAACATAAATTTATAGTAAGAAAAATGTAGCAACTCTATTAAAAAAATACATAAACTCTTATATTATCCCTTTAAGTCATCCATAATATACATATTCACATTCTGGGAAAAAATAAAACATAAGGAAGGTGTGAGCTCAGATTCATAGTAAATGTAATTAACAGTGTGGATGATATCATAAAATAAATATAGAAAATAATTCCTGGTGAATAAGTAAAAACAAATGCCATTAAAACATAATTTGTTTTATAATATGGAAAGAATAAAATGTGAGAAAATAATTCCATATAAATAACCACATTATAATGAAACATAACCATAGATATTATACTAGTCGAATATTCACATAAATTATAAATTACTAGCATCAGAATGTGGTAATTCATAATGATTATCTCATTAACATACTATCAATGCTTATTCCAAGACACCATAAATACATTGGTAAACCTAGTCTAGTATGTCTCATTAGACATACAGATGCATTGAGGGGATATAGTGGGCCTCACCCATCACATATGAAGCCGAATACATTCCTCATATGAATGAGGTGAAACATACTCAACATATTAATTCACATTGAAACTATAATTGAAATTTCAATTACATTCCATAAAAATGAACATTATCAAAAACCATCATGAGTAACATGGAAAATTGTATCAAGATAGTACACCCCCTAGTAAAAACAAAAATAATTCAATTAATATGGTAGATTGTAAAAAAAGAGATCATTTTCAATAAATCATAACATTCCATATAGGTTTTTTAAATATATTAAAATACTCTAAAAAATCCTTGAGTAATTCATTAGAGAAATGCCCTTTTACTTTGGAAAGAATAGTTCATTTAGAAAAATTATTTTATATTTTTCAAATAATTAGATAGTTAACATATATATCATAGATAAAATTTAAGTAAAATATAATTATTTTTTAGCCCTAAATATTGAACAAATGAAGTTAATAAAATTAAAAATATTTTTTTAAGAATCTTTAGAATTGAGCCACTTTAGTGTGGTGTAAGATAAAATATAAAGGAATCCTTAAAAAAAAGGATTAACTGTTTACATAAAACAAGAAAAGAGAAAATATATATTTTCATGATAAAAATTATTATTTTATAAAAATATAGGTTTCTTAAAATATATTATGGAGTATGATTGAAAATTGATAGGATATTGGGAAGTTCACTTTAATCGGGCTTGCTTAGCGGGGGAATTTAAAAGGGTAACCTAACAAAACATATATTTATCTTTATAATAAATATGAAATGATATAGATATATGATTTTAGAAAATTTATATAATATATAATAAGTATATAAAAATAAATAATAATTATATTGGGGTAAATAGATAGAGAAAGTGTAACCCAAAGGAAAATGGAGATTCATGAAGAATCTACTTACACTATGAAAACTGTCAAACCATATGCCCCATAAAATTAATGATCATTAAGTAATAAATTTAATACCATTAAGATAAATATATTCATGATATTATACATCAATGGGTAGTATACATATACCACACATAAGAAATAGTGGGAAATAAGGCATTTCTCTTATAAATAAAAGTGAGCTGAGAAAACACTTACCATATGTATGAAATTGTTCTCCACTTACAACTAACATCCTAGATAATGAAATTATATTAAATAAAATTTTATTTCTGAACCAATTCAAAAGTTATTTAATTTATTATAATTTTATTTTATTCATTTATGGTCTTTTTGATCAGTTATAAGATTCAATTTCATCGTTCAAAAGTGTTTGTTTCCTTGGTATTCATTATCGGTTCACTTGTATACCTGTTTGAAAGATCACATTAAATAGGAATAGTTAAAAATAAATGAAATTATAAGTTATTAATCAGCCTTTAGAATATTTTATGGTATTATATATCATTTTTTTTCTAGAAATGAGGATGATTCATTAGATAAAATGCTAATGATAACCGTTTGTATTATTTAGGTATTTTTTCGATCAACACATACTAGTTTTCTTTTAGGAATTAATATAATATATATATACATGTTATAGAACATTAAATTATTTTTAATACATATATTAATGTAATTTTTACCACAAAAATTGTTTTATAACCAGCCTTTAATGTTAAATTAAAAAAACAAAAACTCATCATCCATGAAGGAGGTAAATCGGTACCTCGTAGGTGATTTTTTCATTTTTAGAATAAAAAGGGGAAGAGAAGAGAATTGATATTTAACATACAATTAATATAATAAAATTACATTATATAATATATTTTTTAGTTATCATATAACTTTGGATAGGATAGGTTAAGTAAGGATAATAAAACAAATGAAATTTAATGAGAGAGAGAAAATGTTTTACCACTTGAGTGTTGTCTCCTTGAGAACCTCTTTAAGGGGATTGGAAATGGTCTTTTGGTGAGACCATTAAGAACATAACATGGGGAAAAGTTTTGTGAAATAAAATAGGAATAATATAATCAATATTAATGTTTTTTGAGGTCTAAGGATAAGGGATGGTGAGGGGTGGTATTAACAGTGGAGGAGAGGGGTTTTTATTGAATTCATTTGTTTATTATTTTTGCTGATGACTATAAATAGTCATGATTCATGTGACTAAATACATTTTCTATTGAATTTTATTTATAAAAAATTATTGAACTTACCTATACATCATTAATGACTCAATAATTCATTTATTTGGGTAAAATGTTAAATTCCAAAAATTATTGTATTTCACTATTTACTAAATATTCACCATTTTGAAAAAATAGAAAAAATTAACACCAACCAATTATTCATTTATAAAATTAAAAAATTGATTCCGTTTCATGAAAATTAGTTTTAAATATGATAAATTTATTTTTTAATTTAAATCATATTTTAATCTAAAAATATATATTTTTAAACTATAATAGATTTTATAACACTTTGAAAAAATAATAATGGTCTCATTAAATTATATGATAATAATAAACAAAAATATATCTTAATTAACAAATAAATTTTAGGACAATAACTTTTCTTTTAAATCAGTATACTAATTATAAAATTGTAAATAAATATTTTTGGTTTCACAAAAATACCAATACTTAATTTATAATATTTAGAATATTTATTTACTTATTACATGATATAAATATATCATATTTTCATGTATAAGATACCCAAATTTATTGAAAAAATTCATTTTTGACGTTTTGAAATGTGTGGCCGATTTTTTCTTATTGACCGGTCAATGTTCTGATGCTCTCCTAATGTGCTTAGCAGTACTCGTGTCGAATCATCGATGATGATACTTTTTAAATAGTAAATTGTTTTTAGTTGATTGTATTTTGATTAGGGGGGTTTGTTTGAAGAGATTAATTGATATGATTTATTGAATATAACTGATTTAACAAATTGATAATGATTGGGGTGAGTTCATCATTAGGGAGTTAAGCTTGTTATATCCTTAAGTTTTTCTTTATATTTCTTTTAAATTAACACCCACTTCACAAGATAACATTGATTGGAATTCCTATGTGTTAATGCTTTAATCCAAGCCTTAACATAACATAGGGTTCTAATAATTACCATTACTTGATTATGGTAGTGTATTTATGGTTCCATAAATCCATGGAAACCACATGTTAAAAAAAATATGTCATTAATCCGTGACGTTTTATGTTCGACATACACAATGTTAAATTAACGGATACTAATCGAGAAAATACTCTCAATCACATAAAATCCATAAGTTTTGAATCACCCCAATGAGATATTTACTCGGACATTTGGGTGTTTAATAATCTGGTTATAATTATTATGATAATAAATTAATAATAGAATTATAAAATGGATAAGAAAAGAGTGGTGTGTCGAACACACACACACACATACAATGATGAGAATTAAAAAAACGGACTTTCGATTGAATGAAGAAGAAAAATAAGGGAAGGGGATTCAACAGTATTTAAAATATTTTAAGAACATTAATATTAATCTACAGAAGGTGGATGAGAAGAATAGATATTAAAGAAGAAACTTTCATTAAAAAAAATTACAAAACACAAACTTACAATATTACAAACGAAGAACAACAAAAAAGTGAAAGGAATGAAAGAGAGGAGGAAGGGTATCTCAAGTGAAAACATGTGAATGGAAGGTCATACCAATCCTTTGGAAAGGCTTTGTTAATGCCAATATGTTCTCTTTTCTTCTGAAATGACTACCCCTTTGATGGAGATGAGGGGGTGTATTTATAGCCCAAGGACGTGGACTGTTTTCAGTCCCAATCTGTCCATCCACATGCATTGCAAATTTGGCTATTCAGATAGTCGAATCTCGAGATATTTATTTCTTTTAATTTTTATATAATAAGTTTTCCGACCTCTCTCAAAATTGGGAGTCATTTGGGTATATAAATCCAATGTTATGGCTGGTGGATTAAACATTTTTAATATGTCAATTTCAGTCCAATATTTTTGAAGTCCAAAATGTGAAAGGGTTTTTTAATAGGAAGATTCCATCAAAGACGAATTATTTCTTCAACAAAGTCGGCCGCCTATATCTCCTATTTCACACTAAAAAATCTCCACTTGATTTGAAGAATACATCATGTGATATGTTAGGAATAATGTCTGGATTTTAATTCTCGTCTTGAATGGTGGGCTAGGTTTCAAAACTTTATTTGGTCCCTTGTTTCTTGAATATGGGTCCTGAAATTTTTATCCATGATTATTTTGGATAATAAAGAACATATGGTAGAGTTTCATAAAATTTGGGCTTTGGGATTTAGACCAGTAACTCAATCATCATGGCTAGTCCAGTTTCTTCACAAAATTTTTGGGTCATCTTGTGTGGTCCATTTTATCCTTCAAATCGCAGAATTGGATTATGATCCCTTATAGTGAAATTTTAAAATTTAATTTGGAATCCTAAAAAACCAGAACCACACACTTTTTATCATTATGGGGATATTTATAAATAAAATTGTAAACAGACTCAATTGGACTACTTCTAAACATGCTCAAAAATTATACTTAGTATTGAACCATTAATATTTCAAACAAATTATGAAAATTTAATATAAAATCAGTAAAGGGGATATATAATAATTCATGAAAATATTAATAACCTCAACTCCTCCAATCATAGTTTTGTGCATGTCCTCATGTGCAAAAAATATAAAAAGATAACAAAATCATTTTAACTCAACAATAGATATTAAAATTTTGTTTTCTCAAATCAGTGGAGGTTTATACTATTTCACTCATCCATATTAAATTCCACCACATGTTTTTATGAAAACAATGTTCTAAAACTAATTCATTTTTTTCATGCTCAATTTTAGAAATAGATAATGTAGACTCTCAAAACTCACACATCTCAAGATGATAAAATTCATTTGTGGAGGTTCACGTTTTCACCAACCAAAAGTGAAAATCTTAGAGTTTAAAAGAGCTCTCAACTTTGAATCCCTATACAAAGCGCAAAAGAATTAGGAGGTATTTTTAAGGGTTTTTTCTATGGCTATGGAATGGTAGGAATATGATGTCCAAGAGAGATAATAATAGGGGTAAAACACTAACATATAAAAAGCAATGGACATTTTTTTTGAAATAAAACATTGAAGGAAATGAAAACACATATTTTACAAGGTAATAATTGTCACCTATCGATCGGTAAATGTTCTGATACTCTGATAATGTGTATAGTAGCACTCGGTTCGAATCCTCAACGATGATAATTTTTAAATAGTAAATTGTTTTTAGTTGATTGTATTTTGATTAGGGGGTTTGTTTGCAGAGCTTAATTAAAATGATTTATTGACTATAATTGACTTAAAAATTGATAAATATTGGGATGATTTCATCATTAAGTAGTTAATCTTGTGATATACTTAAGCTTTGCTTAATATTTCATTAAAATTAATACCCACTTCACTAGATAACATTGATTGGATTTCCTAAGTGTTAAGGCTTTAATCCAAGCCTTAACATAACATAGGTTTATAATAATTACCATTACATGTTTATTGTAGTGTATTTATGGTTATAATATTCCATTGAAACCACATCCTAAACAAAATATGTCATTAATCCATGACATGTTTAGTCCAACATACACAATGTTAAATTAACAGATACTAATCGAGAAAATACTCTCAATCACTTAACATCCCTAAATTTTGACTCCCCCCAATGAGAGATTTACTCAGAAATTTGGGTGTTAAATGATATTTTTATAATTATTATTAGGATAAATTGAGAATATAAAAAAATAAAGGGATAAAAAATAGTGTTTCGTCAAACACGCACACACGAACAATGATGAGAATTAAAAAAAACAAACTTTTGATTGAATGAGGAAGTAAAAGAAGGTAAGGGGATTCAACAGTATTTAAAATATTTTAAGAACATTAATATTAATCTACATATGGTGGAAGAGAATAAGGGATATTAAAGAACAAAATTGCATTAAAATAGAATTACAAAACACAAACATAAAAAATTACAAACGAAGAACAACACAAAAGTGAAAGAAAGCAATGATAGGAGGAAGGGTAACTCAAGTAATAAATTGAGTATGGTAGGTCCTCCCAAGGCTTTGGAACAGCTATTTTAGTGCTAATAAGTGCTCTTATATTCGGAAATGGAAACTCCTTTGAAGGAGACGAGGGGGATGTATTTATAACCCAAGGAAGTGGACTATTTTCATTCCCAATCTTTCACTCCACTTGCATCGCCATGTTGGCTATTCAGACAACCGAATCTCAAGATATCTCCTTATTAAAAGTTGTAGGTAATAACGTTTTAAGACCTCTCTAAAAATATGGAGTCATTAAAACTTATGGATCTGATGTTATGTCTGGTTGATTAATCAATTTTAATATGTCCATTTCAATCGAATCTTTTTGATGTCCGAAATGTGAAAGTGTTTTTGAAAAAAAAGATGCCTTTATATACGAATGATTTCTTCAACAATGTCGGCCGCCTATATCTTATCTTTCACACTACAAAATATCATCTTTATTTTATTATTACATCTAGAGATATGTCATTAATAGTGTCTTGATTTTAATTCTCGTCCAGAATGGTGGGATATAATTAAAAAATTTATGTGGGCCCCTTGTTCATGGATTTGGTCCCTGAAATATTTATCCATGATTATATTGGATAATCAAGAACATATTTTAGAGTTTCATAAAATTTGGGATTCGAGATTTAGACCATTAACTCAATCATCATGGATGGTCTAGTTTTTTCACAAATTCATTGGCTCATGATCCCTTCTAATGAAATGTTGTAAATTAAATTAGGAATCCAAGAAAACAATAAACACACAATTTTGATCATTAGGGGGAGAGTTATAAATAAAATAGTAAACAGAATCAATTGGAATACTTCTACAGATGCTCAAAAATTATACTTATTATTAAAACATTAATATTTCACACAAATTATGCACATTTCATTTAAAATCTGTAAATGGGGCATATAATAACTAATTAAAATGTTAATAACCTCAGGTTTCTATTAAAATCCTAAATACACTATTAATATAACAAAAATTATAGTTTCTTAAAAATTGAGATTTTGACAATTCACTAGAAAATAATGTTTAAATAAAAAAAATTAACCATATGATAATTTTTACATTCTTATTTTAAATATAAACTTTATGATCTTCAATTGAATTTATAAAATTCTCAAATTTATTTTTAAAGAAATTTCTTCATTAAAAGATGGTAAAAATGCCTTTAGAAAAATATAGCCTTTTAATATCTGAGATTGGTTTCATTCTTATATTATTCCCATAAAATAATTCAGGTGAATGTATAAACATTTGATTAAATATATAATACATAAATCTCATAACTTATCAAATTTTATTGATTTCCACAAATTTATCAATTAAGTTATAATGGTCTTTTTAAAATAATTATTTTTAATTTATATCATTGTTCATTTAATCATGGAGTCGTATGAAACCTATGATGTTGAATAAATTAAATTTAAAAAGAAACATACCATAAAATCTTGGACTATTACATTATCTAATCCTTCAATAATTTATATCCTCATAATTTTAAATTGATCTTCAAAAATCAAAGGTTGGTACTTCAAAATTATTTTATGGGAACCCCGTATTGAATATAGGGTTATTAAAATATCCTATGAATAAAAGGAAAAGGGGAAATGAAAAGGTCTACAAAAAATAAGGATTTTAGGTGGGAAATAATTAGTGGAAAGTGATAACATTAACATGGAATTGAAATCTAAGTATCAAGTTCTAATGGAGATTAATACAAAACATGGATATTATAATGATATACATCACAAAACCATAAATCTTTTGATTAGTTAAAAGACTGTTGATTTCTCCGAAATAAAATTAAACATATAATTTTTTTTATAATATATTTTTCCTACAGTTGAGGTATTATTTTAATATTTAGATAAGATTTTGAGAATGTAAACTATCTTTATTTCTTTCCATTTCAAAAGAAAAATATCAACATTTGGTTGTGCAAAAAATCTATTTTCACCTAATCCCTTACAGCTGGAAATGGGTTTTTAAGATGAATTATTCATTTATGAGGCACTTTCAGTGAATACTATGGTCCTTGATTCATCTCCCAGCATTTAAATGTTTAATGAAACCAAAATGGTAATCATATGTGGTCTAATATGATAAATCATACTATTATCTTATTCAACAATATTTTTAATCAATTCAATAGGTAGTTAACCTTAAGACTCATCCAAAATATGTCTGTCCAAATTAATAGAACAAAGATTTAGATAAAAGGTTACATGACGTCATAATTTTCTAAAAATAGTATAATGTATATCTTATTTTCTCATACCAAATATATGATTAACTTGATAACCATAAAATTTTTATAATACATGCATGCCTCCAGGAGTAAAATATCATATTGTCTATAAATCTAAACAACTTGTAATTCCAATATAACATAAACCATTAGTTCACTGACCACATTAATTGTCACCAATATTATCCCATAAACATCTATTTATTATTATCTCAATCAATAAGCACACATTCTGGGTTATGTTTCTCAATACATATTTAAAAAAATCAACCAACAATAAAATCACTTATCTTGATTGATGGTCTTATTCATCACACACTTCCTATTCCTTAAAGAATAAGTATTTTAGTACAATCCATATATATCTCATGAATTTTATACATCAACAATTATTAATAAAATACTAAAATAACATAATCCTTGAATCCAAACAGAGGCATATTAATCATTCCTCTTCATATGACGTAGTATTATATACTTGACCATGATGGAGTTGCTAATTATGAGCTATATTTCTATAACACCTTAACCCTAGTTACCTAGAGTTAGTGCATTATTACATAACATTGTCATGATCGCAAAAGATCAAGTATCAAAATACCGATTAGTTTAGTAGCCTTGAAGTACTAGATACATTCACAATGATTACATTACATCATAAAATAGAAAACTACAAAAACATTGTTTCCGTAGACAACACGGAAATCTCCTAGACTATCCTAGTAGGGCAGTCATAATATACTTATTTTCATCTTGGAAAAAATAAAACATAGAAACGAGTGAGCTCATACGCTCCGTAGGGATAACAATATAGCATAAGCTTTCATAAATAATAATATACATTTAATTCAATGTATAAGACTAAAAAAATCTTTTAAACTTGAACTTCATCATAAAATGGCATAGATAAAAATAAAATAATTCCATTTACTTATTCACTTGGATATTGTACTAGTCGAATAATCACATGCAATATCAATATCCACATTCATAATGATGGAATGCATATTGCCAAACATTCATAACCACATAGTCAAGGCCTTGTTCCAAGTCTAAAAAAAAGACTGTGTCAAATCCTTGTTCCAAGACACTAGTTTGTCTCATGAGACCCACCGATGCATCGAGGAGCTATAGCAAGCTCCAACTGTCACTTACTATGTCCAATGCATTCCTCATATGAAAAGGTTTGAACATAACTTTAACATTCATATTAAAACTATTATATGAAATGTAAATACATTATCCAGAAACCATGAATGGTATGAAATAACACATCCATATTTAAACATAACACTAAACCTTCATTATAATATGGAATTTATGTATTATAATAAATCAACTTCAAAGAAACATAAAATCCATCAAATGATGTTGACATAGATAAAATCAAAACCTTTTTAGAAAAATATCTCTTTCTATTTTGAAATCATTTAAAATTCACATAATTATAAAAGAATACATTTATATTTGAAAATATTATTATAATATTATAAGGGATGCTTCAACAATGTTATAATGGAGGAAAATAGCTGCACCCTCCCTATAAGTTAAACTAACATTCTTACCTTAATTTTGTCAAAAAGGTCATAAAGTACCTTATTTGGAAAACAACGGAATGATTCTGTTTAAAACATATAAGGTAAAATAAGGGTATAAATGAATTTAACTTATTGTCTATTAAATAGTAAAAATGTTGTGAAATACATTTTTAAGAAGTATGGATGTGGATGATAAAGAGGTCCTAGTAGATAATTATGTATAAACAAACTCAGATAATGAAGAGATTGTAAAATTAACCATTACCTTTAACTTTTCCTTGGACGAGCGTCGGTTGACATCCTATATAATGGTGAAATTATTTTTATTAAACTATACAAGAATCATATATATTAATATTATATCATATATTATCATTTAACATTTCATGTTAATAATATTTTAGTATTATCGTCGATTCAGGTGTTAACTAGTTTTTTTCCTTTAAATGATTTTTTATGTAAGTAATGTTTGTTATGGATAGGATGTGTCTTATTCATATTCAAAATTATATTAATTCATTAAACATTTTTTTAGTCATCAAATAAAAATTATTCATGAATTGATATGATGGGGAATTAATCTCATCGCGTTCGTGGAGATGGTAATATGTACGTACGCACGAGCGACAATATCATTCTTTTTATATTAAAATAATATATAATTGTATGGTATATCAAATATACATAATCATTATCATGTTATATTTATTATTTAAATCAATTACAAGTCATTATTATAGCCATACAAATAATAACGTATTGAATAATAGTTACACCACGATGTGGAGACGAAAAGTTGTACGTACGCTCGTATGTTGACATGTCATTAAAAGGATAAATAGAATAATTAATATGGTTGTAACATATTTATAATAACATAACAGTATATATAAGATACTGGGGTTATTATTTTATAATATAAACATTAAATAAATAAGAAGTGGAAGAAGAAATGAACTTTAAAGAGGTGATGAAATATTTTTCTCTTTTTCAGGTTCTTCCTTTTGATTTGATAAACAATCCTCCTTAGGTTGGATTTTTACCTAAATTAAGGTCTCTAGGATGACGTTAGGATAATTTAGTGGGTATTTGGGCAGAGGTTGGCCATTCCAAATGGCCATGAAGGTGTGAATTAGTTAGAAGGGGGATTTCCCTTTTATAAGAGGGGTGAGGGGAACCTTAGGAAAATCTAGAAATATTATTTTATAATAAAATCATTTTAGGTTTTTAATGGCTAAAAAATTATTTATTTAGAGTATAGGTTTGGTATGGTTCTAAAAATACTCAACCAATATTTTTTAGAAAGGTTTGGGTGACTATATTAACCTTATCTTTTAGATTTAACTCTTAGTTAATTAGTTTACCATTTTCCATGTCTCTTTGTATTTTTTTATTATATGATTAATAAAATTACTATATACATAAAATAGAACCCCAAGTGGTTCATTAATGATAAAATTATCATTACATAAGTCTTTCAGCCGAACCCTGTATTTTTAGGAATATAATATAAATTAATAATATAATATTTTTTTAAAAAACTCTTTTATGTCAATTTTGACACTATTTTTGTATCTTGTTTTTTCTAAATTCATAATAACATTATTACTTTGAAAAAAAA
This sequence comes from Viscum album, assembly GCA_963277665.1. Classification (NCBI taxonomy): domain Eukaryota; kingdom Viridiplantae; phylum Streptophyta; class Magnoliopsida; order Santalales; family Viscaceae; genus Viscum; species Viscum album. The sequence continues at coordinate 1,670,178,690 of OY728137.1, forward strand.
TTCATAAAACCAACCATAATATGTCATATTAACATAAAAAATTTATTTAATTCATAAAAAGTTACAAATAACATTTATTTAGATATTTATAATATCAATTATTTTAATTATTCATTAATACGGTAATTACTGCATCATCATTGTGTCATAAATAAATTTCATTATTTAATGTCCAAAAAATATAAATAAAATACCATTATGTAGGAAATATTTTTTTCTTTATAATTAATATTTATTGTCTAATTTATCTTATGTGTAACCCTATATTAAATATTATTTAGTTATTAAATATTGAAATTAACTCTTTTAACTCTTCTTTGAATTAAAAAATAATAAATGTCGTAATCTAATCCAAGTGGACCTAAAGGAACATATTTTATTCCTAAGGTTTTTTATGGTCGAATTACACATAATAAATAGAATTATCACATCTATCATGGTAATAATAATATCATTTTTACCCTTAATTACCCTATTTACTTTTAACTGTGGTAAATAAATGTAAAAAAATTCTATTCACTAAAAATTATTATCATCTTCTTGAACCAAAATTTACATACTAATATCAACCTTGTCTCTTGGATTTTTGTAATTCAACTCATATATGAGGTATAATTATTTTTTATGTAAATTTTCAAATGCTCTTATGAGTTGCATAAAAGACGGTAAAAAGTTCATTAAACTTTTTATATATCTAATTTTATTATAAAATAACTCTAACGAATTAAATTGAACTTATATAGGTATTTTTTTTCTATTTTGACCTAAAATAAATATAAAAAAAATAAAGAGTTATTTAAATAAAAATTTGGTTTTAAACTATAACTCAATGTTTTTCACTATTCATCATAAAATAAACTTTTTCAGAAAAATACCAAAAATTCACCCTCAGTTGATTTAGATATTCCAAAACCAAAAATGAAGACCATTTTGAAAGAAAAAGTTTATTAAATTTTGAAATGTAGGTATTACTATTCATTATGGCTATTTTTATTGGTCGCGATGTGTTATAATCTCGATGTTGCGTACAACGAAAGCTATTTTTTTATTCAAAAAGAAACGTGTCATGGATGCTTGGGGTGTTACATTCTCCCCTTCATCAAATAATTTCATCCCCTAAATTTCTATAATATTACTAAATAAAAAGACTCAGGTGGTTCTTCATCACAAGTTCCTTGGGTTCGCACGTTGCCTCTTCCATCTTATGGTTTCTCCTTAAACTTTTACCAGATGAGTCATCTGGATTCTCAGCACTTGTTATCTTGTATCAAGAACCTTGAAAGGCTCTTCGCAATAATAAAAATTAGGTTCCAGTTCTGATTCCTCGTAGGTAAGTACATGTGTTGGGTCTGGCATGTAATTTATCAACAGTGATACATAGAAGACATCATGAACTCTGTTGAGACTTTGTGGCATTTCCAAAAGGCAAGCTACAGCCCCAATTCATTCTAGAATTTCATAAGGTTCGATGTACCTGGGACTTAATTTACCCTTCTTATCGAAACGTATAACACTCTTCCATGGAGATACCTTCAAGAAAACAAGATCTCCAATTGAAAATTCCAAATCCTTCCTTTGGTTATCAACATAGTTCTTCTGTCAACTTTGAGCTGCCTTGATGTTGTTTTGGATTACCTTAACCTTTTTCATCATTTCCTCAATGTGTTCTGGGCCTATGAGTTTTCTTTCACCAACATCAACCCAATAGGTTGGTGTGTGACATCTCATTCCATATACCACTTCATTTGGGACCATTATAATACTTGAATGAAAGCTACTGTTATAGGGAAATTCTACCAGAGGTAAATATTGATCCCACATACCTTGAAAGTCAAGTGAGAATGATCTCAACATGTCTTATAAGGTTTTAATAGTTCATTCTGATTGTCCTTCAGTTTGGGTGTGGTAGGAAGTGCTCAAACGAAATTTAGTATCAAGGAATTTCTGAGACATTTCCAAAATCTTGATGTAAAATGGGGATCACGATCAGAAACAATCGATAATGGTACTCCATGAAGTCTTAAGACATCATTAATATATAGTATTGTTAGATGATAAAGTGGTAAGTCTTCTCTTATAGTAAGAAAAAGTGCTGACTTGGTAAGACGATCAACAATGAGCCATATTTCATTGTTCCTTCAAGGAGTGTTTATAAGTAAAAAGGAAAATTCCATCATAATATTATCCCATTTCCACTTATGTATGGGAATATGTTCCATGACTCCTCCATGTTTTTTCCTCCCTGCATTCACTTGTTGACAAACCATACATCTTGACACAAAATCTGCAATCTCCCTATTCATGTTGTACCTCAAAAAATGTTCCTTCAAATCTCTATAAATTTTAGTGCTCCCTGGGTGTATAGAGAAATTGGAGCTATGAGAATCATCCAACAATTATCATTTTACATCAGGTATATTGGGAACACAAAGTCTCTTCCAAAATATCAAAATTCCATCTTCAAATATGAAGTCACTCAATCTCCCATTATTCATTGTTTCATTATTTTTTTGAAACTTCTCATCATCAACTTGTGAACTCTTTATCCTTTCTAGTAAATATGGATCGGAAACCATTTGATAAATTATTGATGTTTCACTTTCCATAGTGATTCACATATCCATCTTTACTATATCCATGGATATATGATACTTTTTCAACTCTCATCTTGTTCAAAACTCCATGATCCTTTCCCATAAAAGCATATGGCACATTATTTGCTTTCCCAGGGTGGTAGTGTATAGTGCAATCATAATCCTTGAGTAGTTCAAGCCATCTCCTTTGCCTCATGTTGTGTTCTCTCTGTGATAAAATATACTTCAAACTCTTATGATCGGTATATATCTCAAATTTTTTACCATATATATAGTGTCTCCAAATCCTCAAAGAAATGATTACAGCTCCTAACTCAAGATCAACATTATGATAGTTTTTCTCCTGAATTTTTAGTTGTCGTGATGCGTAAGAAAAAACTCTATCATTTTTCATAAGGATAAAACCATGTCCTTTCTTTGATGCATCACTATAAATAACAAACCCATCATTCATAGATGGATGAGTCAAGATTGGTTCATTGACTATTCTTCTCTTCAATTTTTCAAAACATTCTTCACACTCTTTTTTTCAAACAAATTTAACCCCTTTTTGTTTGAGCATTGTTAATGGGTTAGCCTATCGGGAAAAATTCTGGATGAAACCCTGATAATAACCCGCTAAACAAATAAAACTGTGTACCTTAGTTATACTCATCTGTGCGGGTCATTTTTGGATTTCCTTGGTCTTAGAAGGATCAAAAGAGATTCCATCCTTAGAGACAATATGGACAAGAAAAGAAATCTCATGAAGCCAGAATTCTCACATGCTAAACTTCCCATGTAATTCATGTCTTCTAAGTGTCTTCAGGATAATATGCAAGTGATTTTCATGATCTTCATAGATTTTGGAGTTTACCATGATATCATCAATAAATACCAATAAAAATTTATAGCATCCCACATTTTTATCACATAATGTTTCATTACGTATTACAAAATCGAGGATCTTTAAGGTTTAGTGTCTTGGAAACCAGGAACTTAAAACATGAAAACATAAAACATTCTTCCTAAACACTTGAACGGCTTCTCCTCATGTTCATCCTAGGTTCATCACTGCATCTCATAACCTATCACTGCATCTCATAACCTAGGGACATACATCAAATGAAAGGGTGATCAGAAGGCCCAGTAAGGGAAACAAGAGAAACATTTTACATGTGAACATGAGATACATCAATAAGTTCATGAAAAGAACTTTAAGGCATGAGAAAGAAATCATGAGATATATCATAATAAAAATAACATTTTTCATTACTTGAATATGTGGATACATCATTTAATATTGAAAATCATTTCATTTTACCAAGGTCCATCCCCAAGGTGTCATTAAAAATTACCAAGGTTAATCACCAAGGTATCAGTCTAAATGGTCATCTCTAGAGATTAAGTCTTTACCCAATGCATTGGAGCGCTATCAGGGCGCACCCTTAAATTTTCCTTTATTATCATGTGAGCCACATATATCATCATCAAAATTTCATAAATAACCCATATAGCATAAAATAAATGGGTTTCATTTCATAATCAGAACCTTTTAAAAAAACTTCTTTTAAGACATGATCTTAATGTCACTTTAATCCCACGGAAAAAGGAATGCGGGTTCCATGTATGTAAATCCCAGAATTTAAAATAGAAAATTTTGATATATATGTAAATAAACCTGTAGAATAAATATCTCTGAGTATTCACTTAATAACATAAAATAATATTGAGAAAAAGAGAGAGACATTTTGAGACGAAAATTCTGCAACATAACAGCTATGTTACAGGGTTTTATAAAAAATTGAAAAGAGAGGGGACATTGCTAACCCACTCATAAATGATCCATAAAAATTTTATAGGGATATAATATAAAGTATATGAGGCATGGAAATGAAATTTGAAGGACATACCATTTGAAATGAAAAACATGGAAGTAAGAAAAAATAAAATTTCTCTTATGAAATTTCTGCAGCCTAACGACGTCACTTAATCTTCAATATAAATGAATTGACGAGATCAAAAAGGGTCTCTCATTATATGATCATAAAAAATCAGTATGATAGGTATAGAGATCATACCCCAACATAATAAAAAGGAACTTTAAAGACTTGACATGAAAATAGAACTTCAAAATGAGAAGTGTGAAATAATCCCTTAAATATTCGGCAGCCTAACGGCGTCACTTAAACTTCAATAAAAATGAATTGATGAGATAAAATAGGGTATCTCATAATATGATCATAAAAGATCAGTATGATAGGTATAGAGATCATACCCCAACATAATAAAAAGGAACTATAAAGACTTGACATGAAAATAAAACTTGAAAATGAGAAGGGTGAAAGAATCCCTTAAACATTCGGCAGCCTAACGGCGTCACTTAAACTTTCATGAAAATAAATTATGAGAGTAAGAGGGGATATCTAATCATATAAACATAAAAATAGGATGTAAGATTAATATAAAAGAACATACTCCCACATAAGAACATGGATCATAAAAGGAATGACATTAAAGAGATTACTTGAAAAGAAAGAGAGAGGTTGCATCCCTTACCTTAAACGTAACTCTTAAAACTCAAAGGTTGGGACCTTGAGAGGCATGAGGGCACATTGGGAGGACACCTTGGTAGGTAAGGAGACCAGAACTTCTGTGAGAATGATTTTGGAGTCCAAAGGATGAGAGAATGACATGGTATTTATAGGGAAAGTGGGGGGACAAGGCATTAATGGCCAAGGGACACCTCACAAGTGGTTTTCTCAAAACCATGTTCTCTCCTATGATATTTCCATGAAGTTAGGCCACATGGGCCCCCCAATACAATAATTCATCACCTTTGGTCAGACAACCCTTAAAATATCTTATGACATCATCATGACACAATTATGATGTCATTAAACATACTAAAACCCTAAAACTGCTTTTTTTACTATTCACTGAAAATTCATCTTTATCAGAAAAATCCCAAAATTTCACCTTATCCAAATATCGACGCTCTGATTAAAAAAAATGAACTCCATTTTTTAAAAATATTTTTATAGATATTTTTAATTTATTTTTAATTAAAAACACTATTCACCAAAAATTAATTTTTTCAGAAAAAACCCCAAAAATTACCATAACATAATATATGTGCTCTGAGTTCAAAAAATAAATACATTTTATAAAAATAATTTTCTAAATATTTTTAATTTAATTTTTAATTAAAAACACTATTCACTCAAAAAAATTAATACTTGAATAATAATTTATGAAACCATTATTTAACCATTTTATTGAATCACATTACATAATCACTAGATTATATTAATACTTTCTTTAAGTGATATTACTAATCCATTTGGTCAAATTACTAATCCTAAGCATAAAATCACTATTCATAATTTACTATTCCTAAAAAATCATGTTGATCTTATTAGACTCTAAATTTCGTAACGAACATAATTGTAGAAGACTATTTTTGGAAAATCATTACACATTTTTAATTATTTAAGGTTTATATAAACATTTTTTAAATATCCTTTTTCTAAAATTCATCAAAAATATGCATACTATATTTATCCGGTCATTTGAAAATTTATAAACTTCATCATAAGAAGAAATCCCAATTTTTATTTAAAACAAAGGATTACACAAGGCAGTTACGGTCTCCTTACATAGCCCCTTATCACACCAACATAGGACCTAAGTGTAAGGTGTGCTAAGGTGAGAGAATCTGAGGGAGGCTCGACCAACATCGCACGAGTAGTTATTTCTATCAGTTTTCACTTCTCGCAAAAGAGATTATGTTCTAGCTTCACACGATGAGGTTCGGCTTGGGTTTGGTCCAAAGCAAATCCCAGTGGTGGTACCTCCTTCCCAAGTTCTATTAGATGGGCTTCGAATGGTCCAAGACTACTGGATGAGACTATCGAATCTTCTTTCTATAATAATTAACCAAGATTACTTGTATTTAGAGACAATAATCGAAACGTGTAGTTTACAACGGTTATATTGACCAATGGTCATATAACAGTCAAAACCCAACGGTCTCATTTTAATTATACTCATGTTATCAAATGAAACATTTTTTTGAGTATAAAAATAAAATAAAATAACACATAAAATTAGGAAAAAAGATTAATTAAAAACTTCAGGTCGTTACAATTTTCCCCCCTTAAGAAATTGCGTCCTCGCAATTTTTGAAATTGGGTTTTAAAATTTCATTGAAAGTCCCACATCGGAAAAGGAGTCAGTAAAACTATTACTTTAAAAGAAAGAAAGTGAAGTACAAAGGTCACCCGAGTTAACCCACACTAGGATTCCATGTAGAAAAACATGGACATGGAGGAGAAAACAAAGGGTCAAGTTCTGAGGGAGAGTGATAGAAAACATTATTAGGATAAATTTAACCATAATAAAATCCCAAACATATGATGTGTGTAAACGGTCTTTGATTACCTAGTAGGAAACGTAAACCAACAACGTTTTTGTTTTACGTTCCTTTTCATAATTTTGAGGAATTCTCTTACTATATAGAAAAAAACATAAGAAAATATACCTACCTTCATGTAGAGTTTCATCCTTTAATTAGTTTCTACCAAAACTAATCATTTCTCCAAACGATGAGAATTCAAAACTACATGGTCTCATCAAAACACAAGAATCATCTTCTAGAGAATCACATAATCCACAAAATATTAACTATCTATTTCTTCTATCTTTTAACATTATCCCAAAAATAGAAAGGGTAAGGTAAAACAACTCTTCAAAAAGAAACAATCCCATAGGAATGGAAACTACTTTTAAATCATCAAAGTTCCATGGTACTACCCAAAGTTCATCATAGACCATTCCATAAATAACGGTCCATAAGATTCTTCAAGATAAAACAAACTATGATTGAAACCCAAATACAAGAAGTACTTGATAACATAGTCTTCCAAAATAAACTTCATTGTTCATCTCCAAACAACATCAACCACTCCTAACATCTTATAACAAAAGTAGCTAACCAAAAAATATGTTACCGAATATAGGTTAATCATTCCCATAAGTAACCTAAATTACTATAAGTCCACCTTAAATTCATCGATTCTTCAAAATATAAGTCAACCTTACTCCTCAATGAAAATACCATAGTAATCTATTTACCTTGATCATATAGGGTCCCCAAAATAGTGAATGTCTTCCAAAATAATAATCATCTTTTAATCCCCTAATCATCTATGTCATATTAATATGGAAATCATCACATTTACTATTACATTGGTTGTTGGGACATGTTCTCCCATTTCCCGCCATTATCTACGAAAAGAAAGTACAATTAGGGGCTTGAATACTTAGCCAATAATCATGAAAAGGACCCTAAATCATATATGGATAACTTGTAAAAGAAAATTATACCCTAACTTGTGATCCCCTAGGATCCCATCTAGGTTATCCATGATCATATATTCATATGTGAATCTTTATTTTTTTATCTTTGTTCCTTTAACAATGGTTCATACTAAGCTTATGAATTTACCAAAGCATATCCCCCGGGAGTGTCGTAACCAAGAGTGTAGCAAGGCCCGTTGTCATGTACCAGTTCCCGTTTGATTCTATCTCAAAGTGGTGTTTTCGGGTTTTACCCCATGTACATATGTGCCAAAGCCACCTCTACCTGCTCGTATCCATGAAGGGATGTATTTTCTTGGAAACCCATTACTTAATACTCACCAAAATACTAGGAATATTTAATATATATAAAAATTTCTATAGGCTTCTTCCTAAAGTTTTCATATCCAAATTTCCAAAAATAACTAAACCATCCTCTGATACCAAATATATAATCCCACCATTTTATCACATAATCATTCATTACATTTTACAAAACCGAGGATCTTTAAGGTTTAGTGTCTTGAAACCAGGAACTTAAAACATGAAAACATAAAAAATTCTTCTTAAACACTTGAACGACTTCTCCTCATGTTCATACTAGGTTCATTACTGCATCTAAAATCATGGGGACATACATCAAAAGAAAGGGTGAGAAGAAGGCCCAGTAAGGGAAACCAGAGAATCAATTTACATGTGAACTTGAGATACTTCAATAAGGTTATGAAAAGAACTTTAAGGCATGAGAAAGAAATCATGAGATATATCATAATAAAAATAACATTTTTCATAACTTGAAGATGTGGCTACAACATTTAATATTTACAATCATTTCGTTTCACCAAGTTCCATCCTCAAGGTGTCATTAAAAATTAACATGTTTATTCACCAACGTATCAGTCTAAAAGGTCATCTCTAGAGATTATGTCTTTACCCAATGCATTAGAGCACTATCAGGGAGAACCCTTAAATTTCCATTATTATCATTTGAGCCACATATATCATCATAAAAATTTCATAAATAAACCATATAGCATAAAATAAATGGGTTTCATTTCATAATCTCAACCTTTTAAAAAAATATGCTTTTAAGACATGATCTTTACGTCACATTAAACCCACGGAAAAAGGAAAGCGGGTTTCATGTATGTAAATCCCTGAATATAAAATAGAAAATTTTGATATATATGTGAATACACCTTTATAATAAATAGCTTTGAGTATTCACTTAATAACATAAAATAATTTTGCGAAATAGAGAGAGACATTTTGAGACAAAAATTTTGCAGCATAACGGCTATGTTATAGGGTTTTAGAAAACATTGAAAAGAGAGGGGACATGGGTCACCCACTCATAAATGATCCATAAAAATAGTATAGGGATAGAATATAAAGGATATGAGTCATGGTAAGGAAATTTTAAGTACATACCATTTGAAATGAAATACATGGAAGTAAGAAAAAATAATATTTCACTTATGAAAATTCGGCAGCCTAACGGTGTCACTTAAACAGCAATAAAAATGAATTGACGAGATCAAATTGGGTATATCATCATATGATCCTAAAATATCAGTATGATATGTATAGATATAATTCCCCAACATAATAAGAAGTAAAATTAAATACTTTACATGAAAATAGAACTTGAAAATGAGAAGGGTGAAAGAATCCCTTAAACATTTGGCAGCCTAACGGCGTCACTTTAACATGAATAAAAATGAATTGAAAAGATAAAATAGGGTATCTCATCATATGATAATAAAATATCAGTATGATAGGTATAGATATCATACCCCAACATAATAAAATGTAACTTTTAAGACTTGACATGAAAATAGAACTTGAAAATTAGAAGGGTGAAAGAATCCCTTTAACATTCGACAGCCTAACAACGTCACTTAAAAATTCATAAAATGAAATTATGAGAGTAATAGGGGATATATCATCATATAAAAATAAAAAGGGAAGTAAGAAGAATATAAAAAAACATCCTCCCACATAAGAACAAGGAGAATAAAAGGAATGACATAAAAGAGATTACTTGAAAAGAAAGAGAGAGGTCGGATCCCTTACCTTAAAAGTAACTCTTAAAACTCAATGGTTGGGACCATGAGAGGCTTGAGGGAACCTTGGGAGGACTCCTTGGGAGGTAAAGAGACCAGAACTTCGTTGAGAATGATTTTGGAGTCCAAAGGATGAGAGAATGTCTTGGTATTTATAGGGAAAGTGAGGGGACAAGCCATTAATGGCTAAGGGATACCTCAGAAGTGGTTTTCTCAAAACCATGTGCTCTCCCATGATATTTCCCATGAAGTTAGGCCACATGGGGCCCCCAATACAATAATTCATCATCTTTGGTCGTCCAACCCTTAAAATATCTCATGAAATCAGCATGACACAGTTATGATGTCATTAAACCGACCGAAACCCGAAAACTGCTTTTTTACTATTCACTGCAAATTCATCTATCTCACAAAAGTGCCAAAATTTCACCTTAACCAAATATCGACGCTCTGATTATAAAAATGAACTGCATTTTATAAAAATAAATTTTTAAATATTTTTAGTTTATTTTTTAAATAAAAACACTATTTACTGAAAATTCATTTTTTCAGAAAATACCCCAAAAATTACCATAACATAATATCGATGATCTGAGTTCAAAAATGAAATCCATTTTATAAAAGTAATTTTCTAAATATTTTTAATTTAATTTTTAATAAAAAAAACACTATTCACTCGAAAAAACTAATACATGAATATTAATTTAGGAAACTATTATTTAACCATTTTATTGAATCACATTACTTAATCAAGGTCCCTAGATTATATAAATACTTTCTATAAGTGAGATTACTAATCCATTTGGTCACATTACTAATCCAAAGATTTAAATCACTATTCATAATTTATTATTCATCAAAAATCAGGTTGATCTTATAAGACTCTAAATTTTGTACTGAACATAATTTTAGAAGACCATTTTTTGAAAATCATTACACGTTTTTAAATATTTAAGGTTTACATAAACATTTTTAAAATATCCTTTTTCTAAAATTCATCAAAAATATGCATACTATATTTTTCCGGTCATTTGAAAATTCATAAACTTCATCATAAGAAGAAATACCAATTTTTATTTAAAACAAAGGACTACACAAGGCTGTTACAGTCTCCTTACATAGCCCCTTATCATACCAGCATATGACCTAAGTGTATGGTGTGCTAAGGTGAGAGAATCTGAGGGAGGCTCGGCCAACATCGCACGAGTAGTAATTTCTATTAGTTTGAACTTCTCGCAAAACTGATTCCATTCTAGCTTCACACGATGATGTTCGTCTTGGGTTTGGTCTAGAGCAAAGCCCAGTGGTGCTACCTCCTTCCCAAGTTCTATTATATGGGATTCGATCGGTCCAAGACTACTAGGTGAGGCCATCAGATCTTCTTTCTATAATAATTAACCATGATTACTTGTATTTAGAGACAATAATCGAAACTTTTAGTTTACAGCGGTCATATTGACCAATAGTCATATAACAGTCAAAACCCAATGGTCCCATTTTAATTATACTCATGGTATCAAATGAAACATTTTTTTGAGTATAAAAATAAAATAAAATAACACATAAAATTAGGAAACTGATTTATTCATATTTTTGGGTCGTTACAAAAGTCATCAAGATATTGCTTGAAAACCCTATTCATTAGATCCAAGAAGACAGAGGGTGCATTTTTCAATCCAAAAGGCTTTACTGTAAACTCGTAATACCCATACCTGATTCGAAATGTTGTCTACATAATGTCTTCCTTCTTCATGGAAAACTGATGATATCAAGATCTAAGTTCAATCCTTGGAAAGTATTGAGCTCTATGAATTTGGTCAAATAAATCATCAATTCGATGTAGGGGATACCTGTTCATCGTTTTCAAAGCATTGATCTCCCTTTAGCCAATGCACAATCTAATATATCCATATTTCTTCTAAACAAATAGAATTGGGGCTCCCCATAGAGAAACACTAGGGCGAATAAATCCTTTACTACTCATTTCCTCTAGTTGTTTCTTTAGTTCCACTAATTCCACAGTGGCCATTCTATAAGGGGTCTTCGATATGGGCCTATATCTAGGAATTAATGCAATGGAAAACTCAATTTCTCTTTCAGGTGGATGTCTAGGTAAATATTTTGGAAACACATCAACATATAATTTCACAATAGTAACATCTGCTATTTGAACATTTTTTCCCTCACCCATAGTTATTTCATTCTCTTCCTCACTAATAATTGAACTTAGTTGATCTATTAGGGGTGGATCTAGAAAAGATTTAGGTACTGATGATTCTACTCTAAAGATACGTTGTTCATTATCATCATCATCAAAAATCATATCCTCCTTCTTCTTATAATAAATTTTCACATCATGGTCTGAAATCCAATCCATACGGAGGATTATATCAAATTCAATCCTGGGTATGGCGATGAGATCAGCAGATAAAGAAAAATTATATTCTCTAATGGGGACTGATTCAAAAATAATTGGAACAAAGATTCTTCCCTTAGGAGTTCTGACAGACAAATCCCTTGTTAAATCAAATTGGAAATATCTAATTTTCTTAGAAAACTTGGATGATATGGAACAATGTGATAATCTAGAATCAAATAAATCATTTTCTAAACATGAGGAAACCATTAAATTACCTAACACTACGTCTTCCAGAGCTTCAACCTATGTAGTAGTGATAGCATAAGCTTGGCTTTGACACCTTGGTCTTTTCTGAGGTAAGTTTCTTTGGAGCATAGGACATTCATTCGAAAAATGATTCCATTCTCTACAATTGTAGAATAAAAAATCTATATCCTCTTTCATCCCCTTATAATCACGATCATGGTTTCCTTTTTCACCACACTTGTAATAGACTCGCATTCCCTTTAGGAAAGTACCATGGTGTTTCTTCCCACATTTACTACAGGATGGATATTAAACTTTTCCCTTCTTCCCCTTATTTCCATTTCCAATGTGTTCTACAGATCTCTTCATCTCTTTCTTTTCATTAAATCCGTAAGACTCATAGAATTCTTTTTATGTCTTGATATCACATGATACAATATCTTAGTATGTTGAGAAAGATTGTGAGAATAATGATAAATGTAGAAATGGTTTTAACCCATCAAAGATACGATCAATATGACATCTTGGGTTACATATATAATCTGCAACATGCCTTACTAACCTTGTAATGTTATCCTCATACTTTGCGACATTCTCATCCTCCTTTTTCCTCAGACTCAGAAATTGCCATTCTGTATTTTCTCAATGGTCATGAGGGAATTATTTTTCTATGAAAAGATCTTTAAACTCGCTCCATTCCATATTTGATACTTCATCATCTTCATTTGAGTTTTGAATCATTGACCACCATTGATCAGCATCTCGAGTGAGGTGGTAAACTTCCATGAAAACTTTTCCCCTTTTACTACTCCCCAAGGCATGTAATATTTTCTCTAAGAAAATTCTGCATTTCTCAGATACTAATGGATTTGTACTCCCATTGAACATGGGTGTTTTTTTCCTCGTGAAGAGATCTAACATTAATCCTCTACGCTATGGATCAGGGTGTTCCATACAGTTAAGGTTATTATACATAACCTGAGTGATTTATCCCAGTACAAAGATAAACTAATCAGCACCAGTTGCATCACCATCTCCACTATAATTATCTTGAGAATTATAGTGATAGTCTCACCCACTGTATAAGTTAAATAAACATTCTTACCTTAATTTAGTCGAAAACGTCATAATGTTCCTTGTTTTGAAAACGATGAAACGATTCATTTCAAAACATATAAGTTCAAATAAGGGTATAAATGACATTAACCCATTTTCTAGTAAATATTAAAAAAATTTGAAGTACATTTATAAGAAGAATGGATTTGGATGATAAAGAGGTATTAGTAGTTAATTACGTATAAACAACCTCGGATAATGAAGAGATTGTGAAATTAACCCTTACCTTGTAATTTTCATTGGTTGATGGAAGGTTAACCTCTTGTATAATTGTAAAAGAATTTTTATTATGAAATACAAGAATCATATACATTAATAATATATCATATATGATCTTTTATCATTGCTTGGTAAATAATATTTTAGTATTATCTTCATTTCGGTTGTTAACTGATTCTGTTTCCATTATATTCTTTGTTACGTAAGTAATCTATGTTACGGATAGGATGTATCTAATCCATATTAAGAATTTTATTAAGTCTTTAAAAATTATTTTTAATAATCTAATGAAAATTAGTCTTGAATGGATACGATGGGGAATGAATCTCATCGCATTTTTGGAGACGGTAATCCATACGTATTCACGAGGGACAATATCATTCTTTTGATATTAAAATAATATATAACAGGATAGTAAATCATATATACAGAATCATTATCATGTTATATTTATTATTTACATCAATTACACATCATTATTATACCCATCAAAATAATAATGTATTGAAAAAGAATTACACTAATATGTGGAGACGGTAAGTTGTACGTATGCACGTATGGTGACTTTTCATTCAATGGATGGATAGAATAATGAATATGGCTATAAAATATTTATATTAAAACAACAATATATATAAAATACTGGATTTATTATTTTATAATGTAAACAAAAATGAAAAAAAGTGGAAGAAGAAAGGTACTTGGAAGAGGTGATGAAATATTTACCTCTTCTTCGGGTTCTTCTTATTGATTTGATCAAAATGACCATTAGGATGGATTTATGACTAAAATAAGGCCTCTAGGATTTTAGGGAGGACGGTTTAGAGGGTATTTGTGCAGAGTTTGTCTAAGCCAAAAGTATTTGAAGGTGTGAATTAGAGAGAAGGTGGAGTTCCCTTTTATAAGAGGGGTGATGGGCACATTAGCAAAAGCTAGAAATATTATTCAATAATAAAATAATTTTGAGTTCATAATTTCTCTAAAATAATTTATTTCGAGGATAATGTGGGGATGGGTCAAAAACAACTCATCCAATAGGTTTTATACAGGTTTTGGTCATTATATTAGCCTTATCATTTAGATTTAACTCTTATTTATTTATTTTGACATTTACCATGTCTTTTTGTATTTTTATATAATATGGTTAATAAACATACTATATACGTCCATGTGAACCCCACCTGGTTCAATAATGATACACCTATCATTACTTATGTATTTTGGCTGAACAATATATTTTTAGGAATAGAATATAAATTAATAATATAATATTTGTTTTAAAAACTCATTTATGTCAATTTTCACACTATTTGGAATTTTGTTTTTCTAAATTCATAAAATATTTATTAATTCAAAAAAAATTCATCTATCCAACCTAATATTTCATATTAACATATATAATTATTTTAATTCATAAAAAGTCTCAAATTACGTTTATTTGGATATTTATAATATCAACTATATTAATCATTCATTAATACAGCAATTACTGCATCATCATTGTGTGAAAATTAAATTTAATTATTTAATGTATAAAAATTATAAACAAAATACCATTATGTATGAAATATTTTTATATTTCTAATGAATATTGTTTGACTAATTTATCTTATGTGTATCCCTATATTAAAAATGTTTTAGTTATTAAACATTGATTTTAACACTTTTAACTCCTCTTTGAATTAAATAATAATAAATATCCTAATCTAATCCATGTGAACCTAGAGGATAATATTTTATTCTCAAGATTGTTTTTGGTCTAATTAATCTTATCCAATAGAATTAGTACATGTTTTATGGTAATAATAATATCATTCTTACCCTTAATTATCTTATTTACTTTTAACCATGGTTAATAATATTAAAATGTTACTATTCACCAAAAATTATTTTCATCCTATTGACAATATTTTACTTACTGATATCAGTCTTATCTCTCGGATTCTTGAAATTCAACTCACATAAGTGGTAAAATTAAGTTTTATGTCAATTTTCAAATGATTCTAGGAGGTTGGTAAAAGACGGTAAAAAGTTCATTAAAATCTCTATATATCTAAAATTATTATAATCTAATTATAATGAATTAAATTGAACTTAAATTGGTACTATGTATCTATTTTGACTTAAAAAAAATTTTAATACAATAAATAATTATTTAAATAATTGTTTTTTAAACTATAACTCAGTGTTTTTCACTATTCATCTAAAATTTAATGTACTCAGAAAATACAAAAAATCACCCTAAGCTAATTTCGATATTCAGAATCCAAAAATGAAGTCCATTTTGGAAGATAAAATTTATAAAATTTCAAAAAGTGGGTATTACTATTCATAATGGCTTGTTTGATTGGTCGCGATGTGTTAGAATCTCGAAGTTGCGTACAACGCAAGCTATTGCATTATTAAAAGGGAAGCGTACCATGGAAGATTGTGCTGTTACAATACCCTTGATTCTTGGGAAATTCTTTTTTGTAGTTACCCATGTAGTTGATGAATTGAATATTGGAAAATCCATTTTTCTCTTAAAATTTGGATCATTGTGGAATTTTTTCCACATTTGAAGAAAACTCCTTTTCCTATTAATCATATATCCAGGTGTTTCCGTCAATAATTATCACATGTGGTTAAATCATTCTTTCCCTTATTACCATTATAAAATATTTTATATATCATCATATTCTTCTTTTTATTCCATTCAAATTCATGAAATTTGAATAATTATTTCCATATCTTGATAGCACAAGATACTATATCCTAATATGATGATATTATTTGGGAGAATTGTTTCCATCAAAATATTAGTATAATTCCATAAATTATATGATCAATATTACACTTTATATCATGTTCATTGGTGAGGTTCCAATTCATTTTTTGTGGTTCCCATTCCTTCTATGAGGATTATTTCTAAATAATGGCTTACACTAAACTAGGTTATGAATCATGATGTATAATCTCAAACTATCATAACACATAACATAAATTGAAAGTATATGTTTAGCTAATCTCATAATTATTAACATGGTTTTTTTGGGGACAAATTTACTTTTAAATACTTCATTAGTAATTATAAATAAAATGGGAATTATATTAATAATATCCCTAGGAGTGTTAAAACTAGGTGTGTAATATGGTTCATTGTTATGTACCAGGATACACAGAGTTAGGGATAATGATCCTTGTTAAAGTTGTTACCCCTATGTACGTCTATGTGAGAACCACATCCACCTTCAGTATCCAGATAATGATTTATTGATAGGAATCCCCAAAAAATATATACCCTAACAAAATTAAATAATTTTATTATATTATTATCCTCAAAGTCTATATTAGGGATATGTTCCATAATCTTTGATTTTCTAAATCTAGTTTCCAATGTTTCTATTAAACTTCTTCTGATACCAACTGTAAAAGCAATGACCCCAGTAGCTTAGATAACATTCCTTACTTAATTACATTGGTACTATGAAAAAGTATTATCATCCTTAAGGACCAAAAAATATATTATATTTGGAAAACTAAATAAAGACACATGGTTTACATTACAACATAAAATAATAAATAACATATAAACTCTATTATAAACATCCATAAACTTCTATATTATCCCTATAAGTCATTTATAATATAGATCTTCGTATCGTGGGAAAAATAAAATCTATGAAAGGGGTTATATCAAATGCTAATTAAGGGTAATGAATATTGTGGATGCTATCATCAATAAACATAAACAATAAGGCAAGGGTTAAACTAATTACACATTCCATTAAAACATTATCTTGAGAATCATAAGGGAGGAAGAGAAGATGAATAAATAATTCTATGTAAATAATCATATGAGAATTAAAATTATCCATAGATATTATACTAGTCAAATAGTCACATGTATTATCAATTAATAGTATCATAATTTGGTAATGCATAATGTCTGATGTCCTAAACATATTTTTAAAGATTCAACCAATACATGATACATAAATTTGTAAAACTCGGTCTAGTTTATCTCGTAAGACCAACCGATGCATAGAGGGGATATAACGGGCCCCAAAAATATTTTATTATGTATAATGAAATATTCATATGAATGGGGTGAAACATACTCAACATATATATTCATATTGAAACTGGCATAATAAATATTAATAACATTCCCCAAACAATAAAGATAATCATAAACCTTCTAGAGTAATGTGTTGAATGGTATCAAGAAAGTACATCCCCTGAAAAAATTATCATAAACACTAAAATATGGTAGATTGTATTATAAGATATCATTTTAAATAAATCATAAGAGTGAACAGAGGTTGTTGAAATAGATGAAAATACTCTAATAAAATCATTGAGAAATTCTTGAGATAAATACCCATTACTTTGGAATTAATAGTTCTTATGGAAAAATAATTTTGTATTTGTGATAAATTCATATTATAAACATATATCTCCTAGAAATAAAAGTTAAGGAAAATTAAATTTTGTTTGAGGCATAAATTATACCCAAATTAATTAAAACATGTTAAAATGGTTTTTAAAAAACTTTATAATTGATTCATTTAAGTGTGGTTTAATAGAAAATATAAATGTGTCTTAAAAGTATACAAAGATTAACTATTTAAAAACTTCCATATAATAGATAAGATATCATTTCATGAAAAAATGAGTTATTTTATTAAAATAATTATTTATTAAAATAGATTATGGAGTATACATAAAAATGGATGAGAAATTTGGATATTCCCTTTAATTAGGCATCCTTATTGTGAGGAATTGAAACAGAAAACCTTTTAAAATATGTATTTCCCCGTAAATTAAAGATTAATTGATCTAGATATATAATTTTGGAACATATACACATAATGTATAATAATTATATAAAAATAAATAATAATTACATTTGGGTAATGTGATAGAGAAAGTTTAACCGAAAAAGAAAAATGGATATTCAGGTAGAATTCCTTACCACATTGAAAACTATCAAACATTATGCCAAAAAAATGTAATTATCATCCATTGACACATTGGATACAATGAATATAAATAAATTAAGGATATTATACAATAAAGGTAAGTATACAGATACTACACACAATAAATAGTGGTGAATGAGACAGATCTCATATAAATAAATGTGAGATGAGTAAAATCCTTACCTTATGTCCAAAATAGTTCAGAACGTTCCCATAACCTCCTGGATAATGAAATTATATTTATTAATAATTTTATTCATAACATATCCAACATCAATTTTATTTATTATAATTTTATTATGTTTATTTTTCGTCTTTTTATGAGTTATAAGATTTAATTTTGTCGTTTGAATGTGTTTGTTTCATTTTTTCTTCTTGATTGGTTCACATGTATACATGTATGAAGGATCATGTGAAATAGGAATATTTATCCAGAATTCAAATTATATGTTATTAATTAACTTTAATAACATTTAATGGTCATATATGCCATTTTTTCCATGTATGAGGATTTTTCAATATATAAAATCTTTGGATTATTTTGGCATTATTTTGATCATCGCACACTATTTTTTGGTTTATAAATTGTTATTATTCACATATACTTGTTATATAAAATTAAATAAGTTTTATTAAATATATAAAATTATGTTTTAACCATAAAAATGGTATTATGACAATCCTTGAGGAAATATTAAAAAAATAAAAACACATTATCCACAAAGGCGGTAAATCAGCACCTTAGAGACAATGTTTTCATTTTTAGAATAAAAATAGTAATAGAAGTGAATTGATATTGGATATTTCATTAAAATATTAAAATCCTTGTATATAAAATATATTATAGTTATCATGTCACTTTTGATAAAGGAGGTTAGGTAAGGATGAGAAAATAAAATAAATTAAATGAGATAGAGAGAAGGTTTTACCTCTTAAGTGTCACCTCCTTGAGAACTTTTTTAATGGACCTGGAGATGTTATTTTGGTGAGACCAGAGAGACCAAAATGATGGGTATATTTTTTGGAGAGGAAATGGTCTTAATATTAGTAATCTTCATGTTTGTGGGATATGAGAATAAAGGGTGGTAAGGGGTGGTATTTATAGTGGAGGAGAGGGGTTCTTTTATTATTTAATTCATTTGTTTTTTACATTGGCTCAAGACTATGAATAGTGAATCATTTTGTGACTAAATACCATAACTAATGAATGTGATTTTGAACCATTGGGCTTTTACCACATACATATGTCATTTATGACTTGATAATTGTGGGGGTAAATCCCTCAAGGTAACATTGCAGCATTTTTTGGTTGGTTCTGATTGTTGAAAATCCTGGTTATCATGGTGAATTTTCATGTTCCAGAGATGTTGTTAAAAATACATGTTGATAAAGAACAATGAAAAAGGAATGGATGATATGGAGGCAGTACAAAAAATAAGTACAAGGTGGCATATTTTTCAAGTGTTTGCCCTAATTTTTGTGTCCAAAATTTGGAGTTTGGTGAGAATTGTGAAAAGTGGATTTCATTGAAGATATTATCAAAATACGGAAAATTAATTAGTTTCATGAAGATGGGATTCATGAGTTTTATTTCACAAATACATAAAAAAATTGACGGTGAGTGCTGCAATTATAATGAGCTTCACGAATAACATTGGGGAAGAGCATTATGAGGAAGCACTGTGGTGGCAGTGCAAAGGAATTGATGAAACAATCTACAATTTTGACAAGCTCTATGACCTGAATGATTCCATGGTGCATCGTGGTATAGAGATAATTTCTGTATTAATTTCAGAGATTTTCCATTTGAGATGACGTGGCACTGACATTACGTGGAAGGTTCTCGAGTTAGTGTAATTGATTATAAATTGACCCCGATCCCCTCGAGAAGAGTAGAGAGTTTTTTCAAGAAAACCTTTTAGATCACGAATCAAAAAGGATGTTTGTGAATGTGGTGGTATTTATGAACGATAAGAGCTTCATGAAGGCTAATATAGATATTTTAAATACAACTGTTTTGGGTTGGCTTGGTGATCTTCGAGAAAGAAGTCTCCATGAGATGGCTTGAGCTCTGTGATGGCATAAGATCTATGAATGTGTGTGATTTGCAAAAAATTAGGGAATTCACTAAGGCTTGTTTGAGCTTTGTTAAATTGGGAGTCAGACAAAGTAGATATATTTATGAAGGTATTTTCAAATATTGTCTCCCAGTGATCAGTGTCAAAGGGGTAATCATCGGTAGATGTAATTTAAACTTCAACATAGAATCTATTTATAACTGAGGTTGCATTAAATTGTGATAATTAAGAGACTACAGGTCTATAAACTATGAGGGGATATTATGAAGAACATGTGATCTCAATTCATTTGAGAGAGAAGTGAGTTATAAAATTGTGAGTGGTTGTAGACCAGAAGAGACAGTGAATCTACTTCAAACTTATTCAATGAAGTGAACTTTTAGTATATTTGGTACATCAGCACATTTCTAGTTTATGCACCTTTGACGTAGCCTACTGAGGGTGAAATAAGTAATATTGTTGTGTCTTGTACATGATTTAATATTTTTTTACACTCTACAATGGGAAGGAGAAAGAGAATAATGTTTTTTCTAACAACAAAACAAAATCAAAGGGGCAGTTTCTTTAATCTGTTATACCTTGTTCCAATCCCCCCCCCCCTCAGGTTATCAAGTCTAGTGGACCTAACAATTGGTATTATAGAGAAAGTTTGATATCAATGTTTCTCTCTCAAATGGTGGCCAGTAATCATAAAAGGATTCTGATCGTAGACAGAAACAATTTATAGCTATGGAAGAATCGGATGAAACACTAATTTTGATCATTGGGAATGGATTTTGTTACAGCCGGTATGAATGGTATAGCATCTGATATTAATAGTTGTGCTTTATTGGAAGCTGAGTAAAGAGAATTAGATGTTGATTCAAAGGGATGAAATTCTTTATGGGGATCCCTATCCAATGCTATCTATATAAAGGTGATGTCATGAAAAACATCACATTCCATGTGGGAAAATCTATTAATGATATATGATCGGGATACAATGGTTAGAGAGGAAAAGTTTCAATTTATTTAAAACAAGTATGAAGATATGATAATGAACCCAAATGTGTCTTTTGAGGCATTATTTGACATGATAAATGTTTTTTTAGAAGATGTGCTAGGTCAAGGAGAATTCATATAAGACATAAAGTTCGTGAAGCACATCGTGAAGAAACGTCCACCTCGCTTCAATCCAAAAGTTTCGGTATTGGAAAATTTGGATCTAAAAGATTGTCTACTAGATAACTCTCATAGTACCCTTGTAGAATATGAAATGAAAAATTATGATAATGATGTTGTGAAAGGGGTAAATCCAAATAGGTGGCATTCAAATCCATGAAGATGCACACTATTGAAGACTCTCTAGAAGAAGAAGAGGAAAATGAGGTGATTTCAATCCTTCCCACAAATATTAAAAGAAGAAAAGGAATGTTCAAAGGGTGAATTCCACTTGACTTATTTAGATTTGGAATGGTTGGTCATCTTGTGTCAAGGTGTTTGAAAAAGTTCTAAAATGATGATGGTGTTGATTATATTAAAATTCCTAAGAATAACTCTTCAACCTCTGTGAAACGTAAGAAACAATTATATATAAATTTCCTTAAAAATAATAATCTTATTTTACAAAAAATTTGATAGTTCAGATGAGTATGAGGTTGAGGAGGTTGAAGAGACAGAGGAATGAAATGATCATGGAGAAAATGTTATGGTGGCAGTTATTGGTATTACTCTGAAAGAGGAAGAAACCGACCTTGATCAAGAAGGGAAAGGTTTAGAAAGATTTGATATTAATTATAAGTTATTTTCTTCTATTAGAGAAATAGATGTTTGGAGATAAAAACCAATGAAATAAAACAAACTACTTTGTGATTCCAAACTCTATAGGCAACAACAAGAAGAAGAAAATTCTGAGTTGATAGTTGAAATTGAAAAACTTAGGTCATCAAAAATAGAGGACTCAAGATCAGTTAATAATTATAAAATCATGGTTGAAGAAAAAAATGGAGATTGATGGATTGAATAACACAATTAAATATCAAATCAATTGTATCTAAGAACTTGAGGAAGATGTAGTCGGTTTGCTTAAAAAAGTTAAGGATCAAGAAAAACTCTTGACTCCTATTGTCACATTAAGAATGCTGGTCACTCAGAAAACCATGAAGCTGAAAGTGGAGCATAGTGGTTCCGCATAAAGGTAGTATCAGTTATGTTCAGATGTTATGGATGATATGGGGCTTTATGTAAAACAAATAATTGTGAAAATTGAAGTCATACTGCAAGCACCCATTCCGAGATTGAAGGTGGATTTGGGTATGAAGCTGAATATGATGATTCATATAACATAATGGATACCCATTGGTGTAGAATTGACGCAAAGGAATTCATCATATATGAGGTGTTATTGTGGTGTAAAGATGGTACATTCATCGTACGTGTGTTCCATAGACAAGAGATACCTAACTGAATATGAAAAACAGTGGCAGCCAAACCGAGCTCGATATTATAGAAAATCCTTTGAGTGACATTATATTTTGTGTAGAGAATTTTGGAACATGTTTAGATATTTTATATCAACCATGCATAATAATATTCCAAGGTATAATCAATGTATTCACAATCATCAAAACAAGAAACCAATAGGTGAGTTAAAAATGAAAAAATTGATTTCCAGCTCTGTAGAATGAAGTTGGGCCATCACACTCTGAGGAAGATCAAGATTTTCAAACTACAATTAGTGTGAAGTAAAAGACATGGATCAAAAAGAAATATGATTATAATGTAGTGGTGGTATAAATTTCCCTTAAATCATCACATAGTTTTGGTGTATGGATATTTGACAGCGGTTTCATAACTCACATGACTGGTAATAAAGATCATGTCAAAAGCATAATATATGGAAAAGAATGGGTTATAATGTTTGAAAATGATGAATTCATAAAGATTATTGGCTCTGGGAAGGCTAGGATAGTGGGGAAAATATATCATACTTGATGATTTTCTAGTAGTAGAAGGTCTCATAAACAATTTGATCAACGTCAGACAACTATGGGACTTAGCGTAATCAATGTGGTCTACTAAGAAGACATGCATCGTCAAAGGGAAAGATGGTGCAATGGTTCTACAGGGAAAAATAAAAAATGGAAATATTTACCTTTTAATAATAGAAGAATATTTTCATTTTTTTATAGGGGAAGAAAATGAGTTTTTACATAAAACAATTATTTCCATATAAATAAATCCATAAAACTATTTTGAAAACATGGACATTAATGAGAAATATTTAGAACAATAAATATTTTAAAATTTTAAAATGATGTTTTAGATAAATAGTACCATAAAAGAGTAATTTGGAAATTTTTTTATGAAACAAGTACATGGATAAAAAATATTTCCCAAAAAATACTTACACATAAACAATCTCATATAAAAATGAGATTGAGGAATTAACCCTTACCTTGAACTTTCTATGGGTATTGGGTATGCTTAAAATCTTTTATAATGAACCTAGTATGTTATTAAATTCTACCATAACCATATTAATATTTATTATACTATACATGAATCATTTATGAATTTATACTACCCATTTAATAATCATTTACATGTTAAATTAACATTTCAGGCAATAATTGCTTTCTTTATCGTACTTGTTTTGACCAGTTATTCTGGATCATATCATTTAGATGAGGATTTAAATACTTATAAAACATGAAACATGATATATATATAATATATTTATTATATAAATATTTATAATAGATATATATATGAAAGGGAAAACACTATTTATGGAGATGATAGTTCATACATACGCATAAATGTTGTTTCCGTTTTCATATTGTATTGAATGGAAGTAAGTGAATAAGATATATGTAAGTACATACATACATATATATATCAAATAGAAATATTATTTCATATATTACATAGTTATTAATAATTTTTTTTATAATCATCGTTGAATGTTTAACATGGAAATTAATCTGATCACGTCGTGGAGACGTTAAGTCGTATGTACACACGAGCGACGATGTCATTTTCATAACGATTAAAAGTTGTGGGATTGGATGGTATATTAATTTTTATATAGAAATTATAATTTTATTTTCATTATTTATATAAATATTACTCATCATTATATCCATCAAAATAACATAGTGTTCAATAATAAATTATACCACGACGTAGAGACTTTAAGTCGTACTTACACACGCATACTGACATTATCATTCATAGGATTTATAGAATAATTAATATGGTTATATCGTATTTATAATAATATAAAATTATGTATAAGGTACTGGAGTTTTTATTTTAGAATGGAAATAATAAAGTAAGAGAATGTGAATGAAGAAAAGAACATTGAAAGTGGTGATAAAATAATTACCTCTTCTTTGGGTGTTTCTTTTTTATTTGAACAAAAGGGATTCTTAGGTTGGATTTCTTCTCAAGGGAAGGATGCAAGGTTTATGTGAGGGAGGTTTGGAGGATATTTTTTCAGGGTTTGGCTGAGCCAAATGGATTTGGTGGTGTGATTTTGAGAGAATGGTGTGTACAATTTTATAAGAGGGTTGAGGGTCACTTTAGGAAAAGCATGAATTATTATTTTATTATACAATAATGTTCAGTTTATAATAGTTAAAATTTATTTATATCGACTCTAAGGTAGGTATGGGTCTATATAATCTCATCCATTAGGTTTTAGACAAGTTTAGTTCCCCATTTTAATGTTATATTTTAGATTTAAGTCTTAGTTATATAGTATAACATTTACCATGTCTCCTTGTATTTTTAAATTATATGGTAAACAAACATACTATAAAATTCTGAGATAAACCCAAGTGGTTCATCAATGACATTTATATTATTATATAATTCCTTTCTCCAAAAATTTGATTTTTAAGAAAATTATATAATTTATTAATATAGTATTTGTTTTAAAACCCCATTTATGTCAATTTTGACAATCTTTTGTATTCGGTTTTGTGAAAGTCATAACACCATGATTACTTCAAAAAAAATTCATTTAATCAACCCTAACATGTCATATTAATCTTGAAAATTATTTTATGGAATAAAATACTCCATTTATAATTATTGTTAAATATATTATATCAATTATTTTAATCATTCATTGATAAAGTAATTATTGCATCATCATTGTGTCATAAATAAATTTAATTATTTAATGAAAAAAAATTATAAATAAAATAACATTATAAATGAAATAATTTTATATTTCTAATGAATATTTATAGTCGAATTTATCATACGTACAACCCTATATTAAAAAAAATTAGTTATTAAACTTTTATTATAACACTTTAAACTCATCCTTAAATAAAATAATTATAAATGTCCAAATACAATACATGTGTACCAAAAGGATCATATTTTATTCCAAAGGTTTTTTGGTCTAGATACACTTATCTAATATAATTAGGACAATTTTTAGGGTAATTATAATATAATTTTGACCATTAATTTACCTATTTACTTTTAACCGTGGTAAATAAAAGTCAAAAGTTACAATTCATCAAAAAAATCATCTTGTTGAACAAAATTTTACTTACTGATGTCATCCGTCATTCTTGGATTTTTGAAATTCATTTCATAGATGTGGTAAAATTACTTTTTATGCAAATTTGGAAATGTGCCTAGAAGGTGGGTAAAAGATGCTAAAAATTCAATTAAATTTTGAATATCTAATATTTTTATAAAATGAACCCAATGAATTACATTGAACTAATATAGGTAATAAATATCTATTTTGACATTATAATAAATTTAAAAACAAAATTCAACAAAAGTCGGTTTAAACAATAACGCAGGGTTTTTAACTATTCATCAAAAATTGAATGTTTTCAAAAAAAACCAAAAATTAACCCTAAGATAATTTTGATATATTGAATCCAAAAATGTTGTCTATTTTTTCAAATTCAAAACATATGAATCGCATTACTTAATTTAAAATCAATTATCGTTGTCAAAACCGGAAAGCGGGTTTTTTTGAACTAAAAACTATCAAAAGATTTATATGTGTTTATGTCCAATTTAAAAGTGAAAATATGTATAATGATGTAAATAATATTTAATGATAAACATATAATGTAATTTTACTTACAAAAAATTAAAATTAATAATTTAACACTATAAATTATTTCAATTAAAAAAATTTCAATTAAAATTTAGCATTTTATACTATTCATCAAAATATGAATGTTGCAGAAAAGTACCAAAAATTTATCCAAACTAAATTTTTATATCCCTATTATAAATAAGAATTTCATTTCATTAAATTTAATATATAAAAGTGTCCAATATTGGTTTTAAAAAGGGTTCTCCATTAAAAGGAGGTAAACTTGAATTTTTTTTTAAAAATACCTCTTTTATCAGAAAAAAATGAATTTGTTCATATATGATGTATATGAAACACATAATATGGATTCAAAAACTATATGGAGTTTATAAAATTAAGAATACAGTGAATAATACTCATAACAACTTTTTGAACAGCTAATTTAGTTAGTCCTTGTGTACTAAAACTCGGTGTTGCGTGTAGCGTAAATTATCGAATTACTTTGAAGAGATAACATATTATGAAATATTAGTGTTTTATATACTCCCCTCCATCAATAAATTGCATCCTCGCAATTTGAAATTGTTATTTGAAAATAAAATGGTAAAAATAGAAAAATACTTTTGTGGAAAACCCACACCAAAAATTGGGTTAATAAAATTTAGTCGTAATAAGTGGGAAAGGGAAATGAAAATTCACCACCAAATTATGATCTCGATTAGTAGAAAATTAATGGAAATTATAGACACATAATTGGAAGGAAAATGAAAATATTTATAGAGAGTGATTGAGGTTATCAACCATAAACAATTGTAAAATTGAGGTCCTCAGAGCAATCAATCTATGGTCATTTAAAATATCATCAGTACAATAAAACATAAGGTATTATGATAACACATTTATGGTTTTAACTTTCCTTCCCTAATGTTTAAGAATTAATTTTTTCACAAAATAAGAGGAAAAAATATACTTGACATACACAGTTTCATCCTACAACTAATTCCTACCACAAACTCATCCTTCACTCCAAAAGATAATAGAAATCAAAAATATTTTATTTATAGTAATCATAAAGGGTTCCAAAAATAATTAATTTAGAATTAATTTGACCGACTATTGAATAAAACTACATTATACAAACTAGGACATCACGTAGGCCAGAGATAGGTGATGCACCCTTGTCGCCCTTTGATTTCAGTTTCAAGTCTCTCACCCTTTCCAGATGTGACAGGATGTCACCCAACATCCGGGTTGTAATTTTTATAACAATCCAAAAATAATCTTAGGAAATAATGTTACATTAAAAATAGTATCAAATGTCACACTTAATCCATTTAAACCCATAGACTTATCTAAAATACTTTATTCCAAACTCACAGTCCAAAATTTATAAAGAAGGTAAACTTAATGAAGATCATTTTTTCATGTAGTAACGTGTGAATACCTTCGTCATGTATTCTTTTAAAACATGGTAAAACCATCAATTATCATAAAACTTTATTTATTACATCGATTCTCCCATATTCTTTATAGAAAACTGGATATACTCCTTATATCCAAAAATATTTTAAATTCCATTAATAATGGAATAAACAAACAATTATTTTCAAATTAGTCAAGAATATCGAATATAATTTATCCTAATAAATCATATCTTTTTCCAAAATCACAACCTTAGTTTCACAATAATATTAAGGTTTATCTTTCCATCAACCATGTAATATCCAAAAGGTTTACCTTTCTATTGAGTCACATTTTTTAGAACCATATAATCTCAAATCCTCAATGAAATAGTACTACAGTACAATCATTTTTTTCCATTTTTCGTAAAACCAGTACATTGTTGATACAATACTCAAATGAAATAATTATTTAAAAACAACATAAGAACCCTAGTCATTCCTCTTCATTTGTGGTAGTATCATATCTTGATTATTATCTGA
This sequence comes from Viscum album, assembly GCA_963277665.1. NCBI lineage: Eukaryota > Viridiplantae > Streptophyta > Magnoliopsida > Santalales > Viscaceae > Viscum > Viscum album. The sequence goes on from OY728137.1 coordinate 1,670,207,676, forward strand.
TAACATCAATTGGGGAATACTCTTATGAATTATAAATTGATTCGCATTGTGTCTCAACTTCTTATAGATGAAGGATTGTAAATTTGTAACCATTTTTATACCCTTTAAATCACGTATGTGGTGTCCTTTTTCACCAAACTTATAAAAAACTCCCATTCTCTTATAGCATTTACCTAGGAAATTCTATCCACCATTATCACATATGGGAAAATCCTTCTTTCCCCTCTTCTCATTATCCATATATCTCTCTACCATCCTTTTCTTCTCTTATTTCCCATCAAATCCATAGGACTCAGCGAATTCTATACTTATATTTTTAACACATGACACTATTTCTTCATATGTTGAGAAGACGTGGGATACTATTTCCCTTATAAATGTTGGCTTAATATCATGAAATATATTATCCTTCTTACTCTTTGGATCTTTTGTATTGCTGGAGTTCTCATTACATCTACTAGACACCATTTCTAAATAATGGCATACACAAGGATAGTTTATAAATCACAATGCGTAATTACAATGTTTTAAAATACCTAACATAAATTGAAAATATTATTAATATAGTCTATAATCCTAAAAAAATGTTTTATATGAGGAATTATTTACTTCTAAATCCATCATAATGTCTTGAAATGAAATTGTGAATTATCTTAAGCATATCTCCTGGGACCGTCGTAACCAAGAGTGTAGAAAGTCCCCTTGTTGTCTACGAGGATACCCCAGGTCAATCCATAAACTCCTTGTTAGAGTTTTCACTCCTACGTACATCTATTCCAGATCAACCTCTACCTGCTCGTATCCATATAGGGATGTATTTCGTGGAAAATATAAAAAATCTATACATTAACAAAATTCTATGAAGTTCTTTTATTCTAATTCTCAATGTCAATATTTGGGTAATGTTCTCTAATCAGAGTTTTTCTAAATCTAGTTTCCAATGTTTTATTAAACTTCCTTTGATACCAACTATAATGCCTCAACCCCAAAATCCCGTAGCAGGTGCAATATTTTAATACATTGGCATGATTACAAAGAATCAAGTCCTGAAGGACCAATCCGTTTAGTATTCTTAGAAGATAGATTACATACATGAATGTTACATTACACATTCAAACACAAAACAAAACATTAATAATCCACTGGGAACTCCTATATTTCATTTGCTTAACCCTTCATATAAAACATACTACACTTCATGGAATCATGGGAAAACAAAACATAAGAATTAGTTGAGAAAAAATGATTAGTCAGGGTAAATAATTTAATGGAAACTCTATACTTTTAATGAAATATGTGTAATAAAAACAAAAGAGTTTTAAACATAGACATTAACATAATACATAGAAAATAAATCAAACATTACCATGTAAACATTCACATTGATAATATACTTGTAGAATGATCACATTTAATAATTAATTTCATAATGAGGGAATACCTAACACTGGACATCATAACTATATATTCAAGGCCTCGTGCCATGAAAACAAATAATTTTTTATCAAGGCCTTGTGAAAAGACACTAATTTTTCTCATGATAACTACCGATGCATCAAGGGGCTATAGAGGGCCCCACCCGTCACTCTTTAGGTCCACTAATTCATTATATGAAAATGTTGAAACATAACATAATCATTCGTATTAAAACAAGCATATGAAATGTCAATACATCATCCATAAACCATGAAGGGGATAAAAATATCACATCCATATTCAAACATGTCATAAATCATTCAATAAAATATGGAATATTGTACAATAATAAATCAACCTTAATCAAGAATAATATCCAGTAATGTAATTTGACATAGCTGAAAATGATTAGTAAAATTTTTTGAGATAAATATCCCTTTTTGTGAAATCATTTAAAAATCACACATTTATAAAGTAATTAATTTCAAATATATTTTTGAATCAATTTTTCCAATACCACTTTGAATTTTTTAAAGGGAATTAACACATTTAAAACAATATTGTCCATATAAATTAATACTTACTAGTTTGAAAACATGGACATTAATGAGAAGGCTTTAAAAGAATAAATATTTTAAACATTTAAAATGTTGTTTTAGTTAAATATTACCTTAAAATAATCATTTTGAAATTTATTTTATGAAAAAATGACATTGAAAATAAATATTTCCCAGAAAATACTTACACATGAACAATCTCGGATAATAATGAGATTGAGGAATTAACCCTTACCATGCACTTTCCTTTGGTCGATGGTACGTTTAACCTCATGTATAATGACCATAGTATGTTTTTAAATTATACCAGTACCATATTCATTTTTATTATATCATAAGTGATTAATTTCATACTTTATACTAACCATTTCGTATGGATTTCAATGTTAAATTAACATTTTAGGTAATTATCGCTTTCTTTATCGTGTGTGTTTTAACGTGTTATTCTCGATCGTATAATTTAGATCATGATTTAAATACATCCAAAAAAAATTATGATATATATATATATAATATATTTAGAATATAATTATATATAATAGAAATATATATGAAATGGAAAACACCGTTTATGGAGATGGTAGGTAGTACATATGCATAAACAATGTTTCTGTTTTCCTATCTTATTGAACAGAAGAAAGTGAATAAGATATATGTAAGTACATATATATATATATATATTTCCAGTAGAAATATTATGTCTTATATTACATACTTATTAATAATATATATTTTTATAATCATCTTGTAATGGTGAACGTGGAAAGGAATATCATCGCGTCGTGGAGACGCTAAGCTGTACGTACACACGAGCAACGATATCATTTCCTTAATGATTAATAGGTGTGAAATTGGATGGTATATTTATTTTTAAAGAGAAATTATAATGTTATTATCTTTATTTATATACATATTACTCATTAATATATCCATCCAAATAACATAGTGTTGAATAACAAATTACACCATGGCGTGGAGATGGAAAGTCGTACGTACGCATAAATGGTGACATTATCATTCATAAGATGGATAGAATAATGAATATGGTTATACCATAATTTTAATAACATCATAGTATGTATATGGTACTGGATTTATTATTTTGGTATGGAAATACCAATGAAATAGAAAGTGAAAAAAGACAATAACATTGAAAGAGGTGATAAAATAATTACCTCTTCTATGGGTGTTTCCATTTGATTTGAACAAACGGGATCCATAGGTTGGATTTATGCTCAAAGTAATGCCTCTAGGTTTAATTTAGAGATGTTTGGAGGATATTGTTTCAGGTTTTAGCCATGCCAAATGACTTTGGAGGTGTGATTTTGAGAGAAGGGGAAGTACCCTTTTATAAGAGGGGTAAGGGTCACTTTAGGAAAAGATGAATTATTATTTTATTATACAATAATATTCAGTTTATAATACCTCCAAATAGATTTATTTCGAGGATGATATGGGTATGGGTCTATATCCTCTCAACCAATAGGTTTTAGACATGTTTAGGTCACCATTTTAACCTTATCATTTATAGTTAGCTCTTATTTAAATAGTTTAACATTTACCATGTCTCCTTGTATTTAGGAATTATATGGTTAATAAACATACTATAAAATTCCCAAAGAACCCCATGTTTTTAATTAATGACATATCTATTATTATATAAGTCATTTTCTAGATATTTATATTTTTAGAACTATTATATATTTTAATAATATTGTAATTGTTTTAAAAAATCATTTATGTCAATTTTGTAACTATTTAGAATTTTGTTTTTATGAAAGTCATAAAAGAATTATTACATCATAAAAAATTCATTAAATAAAACCTAACATGTTATAATAATCTAGAAAATTCTTGGATGTCATTTAAGGCCCCCATTTACATTTTGTTTTATATTTATAATATCAATCATTTTAATAATTCATTGACAAAGTAATTACTTCATCATCATTGTGTCATAAATAAATTTAATTATTTAATCTATAGAAATTATTAATAAAATATAATTATGTAGTAAATCTATTTATCTTTCTAAGGAACTTTTATAGTCTAATTTATCTTATTTATAACTCTATATTAAAAATGTTTTACTTATTTAACTTTTAATTTAACACTTTTAACTCTTATTTAAATAAAATAATAATAAATGTACAAATCTAATTCATGTGTACCAAAAGAATCATATATTACTCATAAGTTTGGTTTTAGTCGAAATACACATATCTAGTAGAATTAGTACATGTGTTAGGGTAATTATAATATCATATTGACTTTTAATTACCCTATTTACTTTTAACAGTTGTAAATAAAAGCAAAAACATACTATTCACCTAAAATTATTTTCATCTTATTGAACAAAATTTAAATTAATGATGTCATCCATGTCTCAAGGATTTTTGAAATTTGATTCATAGAGATGGTACAATTACTATTTATGGAAATTTAAAAAATGTGCCGAGAAGGTGGGTAAAAGACGTTTAATAATTCAATAAAATTTTATATATCTAATTTTATTATAAAATGACCCCAAATTAATTAAATTTAACTAATATAGGTATTATGTATCTATTTGTACACTAAAATAAATTTAAATAAAAATAAAAATTAATTAAATAAAATTTAGTTTTAAACAATAACACAATGATTTTCAATATTCATAAAAAATTGAACTTTTTCATAAAAATAACAAAAATTAACCCTAAGATAATTTTGATATTACAAATCCTAAAATGATGTCTATTTTACCAAATTAAAAACATATGAGTTTCATTAATTAATTTTAAATCACTTTTTGTTATCAAAATAAGAAAGCGAGTTTTTGAGAAGTAAAAACTATCAAAAGATTGATATGTGTTTATGTCCAATTTAAAAGTGAAATTACTTATATTGACCTAAATTGTATTAAATGATAAAAATATAATCTCATTATACTTACAAACTATTCAAATTCATAATTTAACACTATAAATTAGTTCGATTAAGAAAGTTATTTTCAATTAAAATTTGAATTATTCATTATTCATCAAAATATTAAAGTTATCAAAAAAGTACCGAATATTATCCAAAATGAATTTTCATGTACCAGATATAAAGTAGAATTTAATATCATGAAATTGAATATATACAAGTGTCATAGAATGTTTTAAAGCGGTTTCTCCATTAAAAGGCGTTAAAATTGCATTTTTGAAAAAATACTTCTTTTATCTCAAAAAATTAATTTGATCTTATATTATGGATAAGAAAAAAATAATATGGATTAAGAAATTTTATGGAGAATATAATATTCAAAATCCGGTAAATACTATTCATAACCACGTTTTGAATAGCTAGTTTGGTAAGTCATGGTGTGCTCGAACTTAGTGTTTCGTGTAACGCAAATTATTAAATCACTTTATGGACATAACGTATTATGAAATCATGGGGTATTACACAAGAAGTGGAAGATGATAATTTAGATGAAGATATGGATTATGAACAATAGTATTTCGAGTCTATATCTGTAATGAAGACAAGGATTCGAGCTGAAATTTACATGCATAATATCATTGGTGATCAGTTAGCTATAGTTCAGAAAAGAATAATGAAATCAATGTAGTAGAGATATTTCTTATCTCAGGGAGAGCCTAAATGATTTTGTAATATAGATGAATATGAAAACTGGGTCCAGGCTATGAATGTAGAGCTAGATCAAATTTACATGAATCGGACTTGGAAGATTGTTTCGAGGCCAACTGATAAGAGTTTCATCAGGACTAAATGGGTATATCACAACAAGATTAATGAAAATGGAATAGTGATTCAAAACAAAGCACAGATAGTGTGAAAAGGGTACTCCTTGATAAATGGTATTTATTTTGATGAGTCATTTTCACATTTTGCAAGGCAGGAGACAAAAAAATTATTTCTAGACATTGCAGTTCATGAGATGTTCAAAGTGTTCCAGATGAATGTCAAATATGAATTTTTTAATGAGATTGTGGAGGGGGAAGTTTATATTGAGCAGCCAGATAGTTTTCTCATTCATGAAGACGAGAATAATGTTTTTCGGTTCAAGAAATATCTATATGGGATGAAACAAGAACCAAGAGCATGTTACTCGAGGCTTGATCTGTTTTTGAAGAAGCATGAATATAATAATAGTGGAGTTCATTACAATATCTATTTCAATAATGATTGTAATCAAAGGATTATAGTGTTTGTTTATGTCATTGAAAGAATCTTTAGTGGATCAGATTAAGCACAATGTATACAGTTTTCTAAATTCAAGGAAAATGTGTTAGAATAGTCATTGATTGGTGAGATGAAATTTTTCAATGGATTATAGGTGATACTAGGAAGTAATGGTACATAAATTTCTCAATCCAAATATTCTATGGAAATTGTTAGGATATTTGGAATGTAAAATTCAACAGACGTGACGAATCTTGTTGCTACCCGGATGAAACTATACAAAGATGATGATGGAATGGGAGTTAACATTACAGAGTATAGGCAAATCATTGGAAGTTTGTTGTACTTAACCACGATAAGGCCTGACATTATATTCACCACATTCCATGTAGTGAGATATCAAAGCAACCACAAGGAAGTCCACATGACTGATGTGAAAATAATACATCGGTATATCAAGGGCACAATGGTTTTTTGATTGATATATTATGAATAATCTCATTCAAAGGTATTGGGATATTCTGATGTAGATTAGTCCGGCTCAGTAGATGACAGAAAATCAACAATAAGAGCTGCTTTCTATCTTGCTGTATTGTGTATTTCTTGGAAAATAAAGATGGATGATTTTGTTTGATTGATCACGGTAGAAGCGGAGTATATTTATATCGCTCAAACATTCCCACATTTATTGTGGTTGAAGTATCATCTTGATGATATTGGCACGGAAGTGAAGTCTTTGATGGGAATCCAGTGTGTTAATACATGTTCTATCAATCATAAAAAAATATTCCATCACTCAATGTTGGGAAAAAGTCCCTCAAGGTGTTCCATCAAGATGTTTTGAGTGTGATATTGTTTGTTGACAAAGCCAGGTGGCGACAAATGAGTATGGTTGGTGTTTACTAAAGACAGGTTTTTAAGGTGGTGTTGTTTCCCAATGATTTCCAAATTTGGTGGCCTCAAAATCAGGAATTTTGTGAATAATTATGAACAAAATAATCAAAGGAAAAGCAATGATGATCCCAGGACATGGATTGTAATTTGTGTCTAGGAAGGGTACGTGGACGAGTACCAGGCAATGGGAACTGTATGTGGATGTGGTTCATAAAATAGAAAATGTTTCACGGTGTATGGTGGTGTGGTATGTGGATGGGTTGAAGTAGGTGAAAGAGATCAGTCACGTAATGTGAAATATTGTACGCAAATCGCATAATAATATGGTTCATGGATGGATTGCATTTTCCAGTGGCAGAAGATTTGGTATGCGGTGGGGGATGTATTGAATCAAGATTTGGAAAATCTAGATTTATTGGATTAAGCGGGTATCCTTTCTTATATAAGAAACTCTAATCCCATCAATTACTGTGGATACTGAACATCATTATAAAGCATATTTTTCTTTGGGAATTCAGAAATGTCCGAAAGTGGTTCAAGCTGAAGGTGTTTGGGGGTATTCTTAACCTAGAAAGGATGTCTAGTATGTGAAGGAGGAATTCTGGTACATGGAAGGAGTTGTCACGGTATGTGGAGGAGGAATCCCTAGTATTCGAGACGGATAATTATGCATGTGGTACATGGAGGGAGATCTCTGATAGGTAGAAGCGATGGTAGCCCGCGAATAGAGAACAGTTTTTGGACACGAGGTGTTTCATAGAGGATGTTCGCCGAGTCGGTACACGGTAGATGTATACGATAGTGAAGGCGGAGGCAGTCCGTGGAAAGAGAAGGTTCATGGAAGAGGTAGTCCATGGTCATTTTTGGTTCGAGGAAGAGGCAGTCCCCGAACAGAGGAGGTTCGTAAAAGTGGGAGTAGTATGTGGAGTAGGCGGTTCACATACCAAACCTAGTACTCATTACGCGGGAGAGACAAGGTGGTTCGTAATTTTTACAAAGAATCTTGCAAAAGATTCAATATAGTTTGTAAATCTATTTTCTAGTACCCAACAGAAATTTGGAATTTGGAATTCATCTACGGGTGAAAAGATAACACCAACAAAGCATCAACATATAGTTCTGGATGCAGGAATTATTTCCAATAAAGGGACATACATGTCTATAAACTATGTTTGACCTACATGTCCAATAACTGTGAGTGGAGTCCTTTCCAAGAGCAGTGAGCGAAGGAAGAGGGAGACAATTACCCATTCCACCAGTAGTGATCCAGAGAAAAAGGCATAGGGAGTGGCCATTGGGAATCCAGTGAGAAGACCCTAAAACATGTAATTGCAGTAATCCTAGACATAGAAGATCTTTCCTGAACATTGTACTTATTATTGGAAATGAACATTAGTGAATTTGGTATATAGGCACATTTATATTTTTTTTATCCTTGAACGTAGCCAAGTGGGGGTCTACCAAGAAAAATCATTTTTTCATATGCATGATTTCATATTTTTTCATATATTTCTATGGGAGGAAGACAGAATTGTGTTTTTTCTAATACTGAAAGAATATCTGAATGGGAGAGTGTTTTAATCTATCATACCCTGATTCACCCCCCCCTCCTTAGGGTATTCTACCTAGTGGATCTAACACTCAAGGAAAAGGCACATTTAGATCAAATAGCATTTCATCAAGGAGAATATGGAGCAAGGACTTGTGATGTTAGATTATGTGCCTATTGAGTCATAGTTTGTAGACATTCTGACAAAGTCCTTACCTAATTAAGGTTTTGAGAGACATCGACAAGCTCTAGGAGTCATGTCGACTCCTTAAACATGAAAAAGATCGGATGTGGATCCTCCTCTCCCTGAGGTATTATTTTTTTTGCTAATGAACAAATGTGGCTGTTTACCCTGTTGTAGAGTACAAAGGAGGGACCTTTGGGTGTGTTGAAAGAGGGGGAGAAAATGTGACTGTTCAGGTGGGATAAAATTTCTTATATCAATACACAGGATGATTCAGATATGTGGAGAAGAAATATAGGGGGAGTACTGAGATAGAGGGAGTGTTTTGAATCTCATAATACTTCATGTGATCGATCAAATATTATATATCATGATAGCTTAGATTTGTGATAAATCAGTTTATTAGTAGTAGTATGGTGTCAAAAGGTTGGTGTCTGAAATGAAGTAGTTCATTGATGAACATTTTATACTACTCATGTTTATCATGTAGAGCATTTCTCATGTGGGCCTAGAGTATGTGGTGATTGAATCTTTTGTTGCTATCTGAATCACAATAGGCGAATGGCTGTAGATGTTGGAAGGATCTTTAGTAAGGTATCCAAGTGGAGAGAACCATTATGAGAAAAGTTCTCAACAAACCCAAAGGGGGTATTGTTGGGAAAATATCTCAATGTAACATTGCATAATTTTTTATTGATTGTGTTTGTTGATAAAGTAGTTTTTTGTGGTGAATTTTAATGTTCTAGATATTTTTTTGATAATCCTTGTTTACAAAGAACCATGAAAAAGGAATGGATGATTTGGAGGTGGTACACAAAAACAGACATATAGTTGTACTAGTTTCCAGTGTTTTCCCAATTTTTGGGGGATAAAATTTGGAGTTTGATGACCATTGTGATATGTGGATTTCCTTGATGATATCAGAAAAAATGGAAAATTCATGTGTATAAGGAGGATGGGATTCATGAACTGTATTTTGAAAATATATAAATAATGTTGATGGTGAGCTCTGCGATTACTACAAGAATCACGAATAGAATAGGTGAGGAGCATTACGAGGGAGCATTATGGTGATAGTACAATAAAATTGAAGAAATTATCCACGATAATGATTAACTCTATGATTTGAACGTTTCAATGATGCTTCAGGATATAGAGAAAATTTCTGCAGAAATTTTGGGGCTTTTTTATTTGAGTTGACATGGCATAAACATTGAATGGAAGGTTCTCGAGTTGGTGGAATTACCTATAAATGGACCTTGACCCCCACGAGAACAGTAGATAGTTTTTCAAGAAAAAATTGTATCTTTCCAATCACAAAAGGCGTTCACTAAGGTAGTGTGATTCTCAGATGATTGGAGCTTCACGACGACTAATCTAGCTCCACGAAAGAGGTGTGTTCTATATTGGCTCTGTGATATTTTTGAAGGAAGAAACTTTATGAAGGCTTGAGATTTTTGTAGGCCTATAATCTGTGAAGGTGTCTACCTTGTGAAAAATAAGGGACATTATGATGACTTTTTTGAGCTTTGTGAAATTGGGAGCTTCACAAAGTAGGGAGATTTACAAGGGTATTTCCAAAGATTGTTGTCGAGGGATCAGTGGCAAAGGGGTATTCATCAGTGGAAGAAATTGTAACTTTAAAATATTATCTATATATAACATAGGATGTATTAATTATTGATAATTATGAGACCTAATGTTCTATAAACAGATAGTAGTTCTTTTGAAGAACCAATGATCTCACTTCAGTTAAGAGAATAGTGAGGTCTGAAATTGTTAATGGTTGTAGACCAGAAGGGACAGAGAGTCTACTTCGAACTTGTAAAAAGTAGTGCGATTGTATTGGATTTGGTACATAGGCACATTATCGGTATATAATCTTTGGATGTATCCCAGTAGGGGTGAACCAAGTTAAATTTTTCTGTCATGTTCATCCATAAAAAAAAATTTATACTCTGCTATGATAAGGAGAGAGATATGAGAATTTTGTCTAATGGAAAAACAAGATCAAAGGAAAGGTTATTTTAATCAATCATACCATTATTCAACCCTACTCTAAGGGTATCTAGCATAGTGGACCTAACAATAATTCATGTATTTTGTTAAAATATTAATTTCAAAAAATTACCATATTTAACTATTCATCAAAAATTAAACTATTTTAGAATTATCCAAATAAACCCTAACCATTTATTTATGTGTAGAATTAAAAAATGGACTCCATTTTATGAAAATAATTTTATAAATTTGAGATTTTTAAATTTTAATTAAAATAATAATTTATTCAAAAAACACTAATTTTAAAATTGTAACTCATTTTATAACACATTGAAAAAAAAATTTAAGGCCTCATAAAATTATCTTACAATCATATGAAAATAAAATATTAAATCATTAATCTATTTTATGAAATTAAATTTTCTTTTCAATTATTATATTAATTATAAAATTTTAAATAAACATTTATGTTTCAAAAAAATACCAACACTTAATTTTTCATTTTTAAAATTTTTATTTACTCATTCCATGAAATAAAGATTTCATATTTTCATTTATAATATAATAAAATTTTATTTAAAATTTATTTTGGGTATATTTCTATTAAAATCATAAATATAATTTAATATAATGAAAATGAAAATTTTATAAAAATCGGGATTTTTTTTTCTATTCACTGGAAAAAAAAAATTTTCATAAAAATACCAAAATATATCAACAGGCTAATTTTGGAATAATTATTTATAAAAATTAATTTTATTTCCATCAATATAATTTATAAATGTGTCATGAAAAATTAAATCAAGTGAACCATTAGAAGGTTTTAAAACTACCTTTAGAAAAAAAAATTAGCCTTTTTATACATGAAATTGAATTTATTATTATGTTATGCATATAAAATCATTTGCATTAATCTAAAAATATTGGATTAAATATATAATAAATAAATTTCATAGTTTTTTTAATACTATTAATTCTATCTAATTTATCAGCTAGGTTATAATGAACATTTTTCAATAATAATTATATATCATTGTGCTTTTAAGATTGGTGTTGTGTGAGAGCTATGTAGTTGAAGGAATTACATTTAAAAAGGGACATACCATAAAATATTAGTTTGGTAAAGTATCATAAGAGATCAACCTCAATTAATTAAAATATCAAACAAATAGTGTTGACATAGATGAAAATACTCTAATAAAATCATCAATAAATTCTTGAGAGAAATACCACTTTACTTTGAAATTGTTTATTTAAAAAGCATACAATTGTAAAAGGAAAAATTTTATTTAAAAAGAAAAATTTAATATTATAAATGATTCTATAAAACATTATGGTTTCATGAAAGTATAAAAATATCTTAATAGTTTTTTAAATTAGTTATTTTTAATTTAAAAAATCATTTAAAATGTATTATTAAAAGAAATTCTTTTAAATATATCATATCATTGAAATGAGAGTTAATAAAATTAATCAATAAGATGTAAACCCACGTAAAAATGTGGAAATAAAAATTAAGATAATAAAATTCATTTAATACATGATCCTAGCATGACAGAATCAAAGAAGTAAAAGTTTAACCAAAAGAAAGGAATTTGGCTTATGAATTCCCTTACCACTTTGTAATTAGTTAAACTGTATTCCCCATTAATGATCATCAAATAAAAAATTAAATTGAATTAATATAAATATATTCATGAAATTATATATCAATGGGAATTATAAATACCCCACACACAAGTAAAAATTTGAGAATAAGGCATATTTCTCAGTAATAAAAATGAGATGATAAAAACCTTACCTTCTGTCTGAAAGAATTATTAATTTGTATTTAATGTCGTAAATAATAAATATACACTCATTTATTAATTAATTTATAATGTATTCAACATATATTTGATTTTTTATCATTTTATTAAGTTAACTAATGACTATTTTGATGATTTATTGTGGTTAATTTTATTGTTCCACGTGTGTTTTTTTGGGGATGTTATGATTTTTTTCCATCAGTTTAATTATAGTAATTGTCATCAAATGGAGAAAAAACTCTAGAAGTTGAATTATATTATATTTATGAAATTATATAAGTTTATATTCTCTCATATATTATTTGGTTATATGTTATTAATATTATTCTTTAGATAAAATGTTACTGAAAATAATTTAATTTATTTTGGTATTTTTTATGACCATCATGAATTAAAATAATTTTATTAAATAAGATTTTAGTTTATTGGTAAAAAATTATATATGTTTTAATACACTTATTATTATCATTTTTAACCATAAAAATGGTTTAACTTCCAGCCTTGAAGGAGGTAATGAAAAACAAAAACATTTCATCTACAAAGGCGGTCAATCGTCACCCCACGAATGATGTTTTCATTTTTAGAATAAAAAGGGAATATAAGAGACTTGATGATGGATATTAACATAATATAATAAAATTTTAGTATAAATATTACACTTTAGTTATCATTATGTTTTTTAAATGGTAGGTTAGGATATAATAATAAAAGAAATTATAAAAGAATGAAGTGTGGTTTTACCTCTTGAATGGAAACTCCTTGAGAACATCAATAAAGCACTTAAAAATTGTATTCTAATGAGACCAGAAATACCAAAAAGTGGGTAAGGGATTTTCAAATTTAATTGGGTAGAATATAAGAAATATAAAAGGCTTAGAATGTGTGAATATAAGAGGTTGTCAGGTGGTATTTATAGTGGAGGAGAGGTGTGTTTTTTGATTATTTTATTCATTAGTTTATATTTTGGATCAAGACTATCTATAGTGTTGATTGTTTTGAATATATAAAGTAACTAGTGCATTTATGTTTGAAATATTTGGTTATTTTATCGTACCTACATCATCCATGGCTCAATAATTCATTTATTTTCTTATAATGATAAACCTGTAAATTATCGTATTGAACTATTCACAAAGAATTCAATAATTTTAGAAAAATCAAAAAAATTAACCAAATTTTTTTTTCAACATTTAGATTTCAAAAATAAAGTCCATTGTATAAAAAATATTTTCTAAAAATTATTAATTTATATTTTATAAAAATCTTCATTTACTCAACAAATATCGATTTTAATATTATAACTAAATTTTAGAGACATTAAAAAATTATTTATGGTCTCGTTAAATTATCTTATAATTATAATCAAACAAAATATTAATTTAAAAATCTTTTTTATGAAAAAAAAAATCATTTAAAATATTATATTAATTATAAAAGTATAAATAAACAATTAAATTTCATAAAAATAAAAAAAATCATTTTTAACACATTTATTTAATTATTTGATGATATAAATATATCATATTTTCATTTATGGGATAAATAAATTATATATATACATTCTTATGTGTGGCTATTATTATAGTTTCTATATTAATATTATTAAACGTCACATTATAGTTCCAACAATCATGTTAATATTCAATAGTTTGTCATGTTTTTAAACTTAGTGTTGCATAAAACATAAGTTATCACCAATGTAAAATTTAAATGAGACATACCATAAAATAAGTTTTTTAAAATTCTACCCTCCATCAGAAGCATTTTCCTTTAAATTTATATAATATCATCTAATAAAATGATTTTGGTAGTTATTTATCATAAATTTCCACTCTCTCCCATGTCTCCTCTTCGATTTTATGATTTTTCCGAAGTTCCTTTTCCAACATGACTATCTGATTCCTCAACAAATATTCTCCATTATCGACATAAATATTTTTCATAAATTGAGATACTTGGATATGGGATATAATGGTCTTTAACTTTTCTATGGTTTACTCAACAATGTATGGTCCTACAATCTTCCTCTCACCAACTTCTTCCAAATAAGTTGGTGTACATAATATTTTTTGATATAATTCATCATATGAAACCATTGGAATACTAGAATGAAAAATATTTGTATAAGAAAACTATACCAAAGGTAAATACTGATCTCATATGACTTGAAATTTAAATTATGAGGATTTAAGCATGTCTTATAATGTTTGAATGGTCCTTTCAGACCGCCTTCCAGTTTGAGGGTAATAAGCAATGCTCAAATGAATCTCAATACTATGATACTTATGACTACATTTCTATAATTTGGATGTAAAATGGGGATATTAATTATAAAAAATCAATAAATTTTCACCTTGAAGAATTAAAACTTCATTAATCTAGAGTATTCCAAGGTTATCCAGTGGTAAATCCTCCCTTATAATGAGAAAATGTGGAAATTTGGTAAGTCAATCAACAATTACCCATATCACATCATTTTTTCTTAAAGCGTTTTTTAATCCCATGACAAAATTAATAGTAATGTCATCCCATTTCCATGAAGGATAAAGTGAGACATTACATGCATAGGATGTTTTCTTTCACCCTTTACCTCTTGAAAAACTAAAAAACATGATACATAATCGGTAATTTTTCACTACATATTATCACACCAAAAATGTTTCTTCAAATATCTATACATATTATTGCTTCTATGGTGTATATAGAAATATGAGCTATGGGAATCATCCAATAGTTCTCTTTTTATCTAAGGTATATAAGGAACAAAAATCCTCTTCCAACATTTCAAAATTCTCCAATAATATAATAATTATACCAAAATACCAGCATTCACAGCATTAATATTATTTTAAAAATTATATTCATCAGACTGAGAACTTTTTATCCATTCAAATAATTATTGTTTAGAATCCATTTTAAAAAGTAGTGATGTTTCACCTTCCTTGATAATTACATCCATCCTTTTTAGATTTGAGTGCATAGGATCACTACCAATCCTCATTTTATTCTTAACTCCATGATCCTTATAGATCAATGGGTCTTCAACCATATTTTCATTCCCTAGGTGGTACTGTATTCAACAATCATAATTCTTGAGTATCTCGAGCCATAACATATTCTTCTTATTGAGTACTTTATTTGAAAAGATATATTTTAAAATTTTTTGATCTGTATATTTCTCATATATTTCACCATATTTATAGTGACTCCATATCATCAAAACAAATATTACTATTGGTTACTAAAGATCATGATTTGGATTGTTCTATTCATGAATTTATAACTACCTCAATGCATAGGCAATAACTCCATCATTATTCATAAAGAGACAACCAAATCCTTTCTTCAATGCATCACTATAAATAAAAAATAAATCATTTCCTGATGGTAGAGTTAATATAGGATCATTCACTAATATCCCCTTCAAATATTCAATGAATTATTCACATTCCATTGTCCAATAAAACTAAACTCATTTACAAGTAATCTTGGTTAAAGGGTAAGATGATCAGGAAAAATTATAAACTAAACACTCATAGTATCCTAATAAACTAATGAAACAACATACCTCGGCTATGTCCATTGGTGTAGGTCATTCCTAGACATCCTTTGTGTTTATATGATAAAATGATTTTCCATCCTTTGAGACAATATGGCCAAGAAAAGAAAATGTTTTCTCCCAAAATTCATACTATCTAAACATTCCATATAACTCTTTTATTTTATGAGTCTCTAAAATAATTATCAAGTTCTTATCATAGTACTCATAGCTTTTTTATTACATAAATATATCATAAAAATACCACGAAAACAGTTATCATGATATTACATGAATATTCTATTCATTATATCAATAAAAATAAGGGGTGCATTAGTCGGTCCAAATAGAATTATTATAAATTATTTATGCCCATAACTTTTTTAAAATTATCTCTTTATAACATATTCCTTCATTAAACATAATTGAGGATATCCATAATAATGTTAAACCTTTAAAAAATATTAATCAATGTTAATTTCGTCAAATAATACATTAATGTGAGGTGGTGGATACATGTTCATTATCATAATAGCATTGATCTCCCTACAGTCAATACACAACCTCATATATCTATCCTTGATTTTAACTAAAATAATAAGAGCTCTTAAATGTGAAAGTGTTGGGTGTATAAATCCCATATCACTCAATTCCTATAGATATTTATTTATCTCTATTAACACCATTGTGTCCATTCTATAGGGATTATCTAATATAGTACATGCATAAGGGAATAAATCAATAGAAAACTCAACATCCAACTTTGGAGTTTGTCCTGGTAAATCTTATTGAAATATAATAATGTGTTCCTTTACAGTGGTTTGTCCTTAATTTTAAGATCATCATTTTCGTTAATAGCATTTATCTACTCTTTTTCTCCAAGAATCTCATTTATAAGAGATACTAGATGTGGATCCAGATATGACTCATATGATGATTTGTCCACTCAATTGATAATAAATTCCATATATTAATCAAGAATTATAATTTCCTTCACTTTTTAATAATGTTTTTCATTATATTTTTAAATGCATTCCATACCCAGGATTATATCAAAATCCACCACACATATGATAATAATATCAGCAATGATATCATTTTTATGTGTCATTATAGGAACCTCTCAACAAATATTTGTTTCAATAAGGTTCCCACTAGAATTTTTGACTAAAAATCCCTTGTTGATTTTAATTTTAATAGTCTACTTTTTAAAAGAAACTAGGATGAAATAATGGAAGGTGATGATCTAAAATCAAATAAAGATCTAGGTATAATTGTGGAGATGATTAAAGTGCCTTCCACAACATCATTAGGAACATCAACCTCATTTATTGTGACTAAATATTCATGTTCTTCTTCCCTTGTTATTTTATGGGGATACATTCCTTGATTTTGTGGAAATAAATGTGCATGGTGTCCCATCTACTTACAGAAGAATCATTGCACATTGTTGACTTCTTTATTTCCCTTGAAATCAGGGGCCTGTTAGCCTTGTTCGTCACAGTTGCAATAAACTCTCACTCCCAATATGAATGTTCCATGATGTTTATTTAAACATTTATTTAATATTGTAAATTTTATTCTTCCATTATAACATTTTTTTCTTATTTTATTTTCCAGAGTAATCAACATACCTCTTCTTATCTTTCTTCCATTCAAATCCATATGGCATGGAAAATTCTTTCTCAATCTTTATGGCACAAGATACTATATCTTCATATGTTGATAATGTTATGGAGACTAGTTCCATTCCTATAATTGTTTTAATACCATCTAAATAAAATTCAATATTTCTCCTTGGATTACGTATTTAGTCTGCATCAAGCCTTGAAAACCATGTAATGTTGGTTTCTTAATTAGAAATATTTTCATACTCATTCTGTTTCATAATTAAGAATTTTTCCCCTATATCTTCTCATTATTTTCTAGGAAAATAATTTCCATGAAAATATCCATAAAATCCTTCCATTACATGTTATAAATTTCCTCTTCCTCCTCAGTGTTTTAAATCGATGACCACTATTGATTTGCATCACCTGAGAGATGATTATGTAACATGAGAACCATATCTATTTTGTTACATCCCAGATCAAGAAATATGTTATCTAAGGAAATTATCCATTGCTCATCTAAAAATGGTTTTTATAGACCCATTGAATGATGGGGGTTATTGCCACATGACTCAATCTAACATTGTTACACCGCATTGTTGATCTGTTTATTCCATGTGTGTAATGTTATTTCTAATAACCTATGTCAGTTTCCTAAGTATTGTTATCAGTTGTCTAGATCTAGTTTTATCTCCCTCTCCAACTTCATTATCTTGAATAGGAGGTAAATCCTGTAATGGAGTACTCATGTTTATACAATTTCCATTCCTTCCACTAGGTTCCTTTTCCAAACAATGACATACAGTAAATTATATTATGAAATTTCAAAACTACTTAAAGAATTAATGTATAACTAATCTCAAAATCAATACATTTTTTAAATTGAGAGTATTTTTAAATTATATTTTAGGGTTATATATCCCAAACCCTTTTTTTATAAATATAGTTTCAAATGTTTATAATAAACATACTCTATTACCAAATATAAATTCCTCTAATCTAGTAACATGGAGATGGTGAATTACTTAATTATTTTTGTACTCTGAACAAGAGATATAATCCCAAAGGATAAAATAGATTAGTAAATTTGTATAACTAGAAGCAAAAATTTTTTTACAATAAAACATGAATTTATATACAAAATATAAACTCATTTAGAAATATCCCTATTATTTTAGATTATCCCTACATGCCAACCCTAATATACATCTTGGCATCCTAGGGAAAAATTAAACATAAGAAAGGGGTGAGTATAGATGATCATTAAGGGTAAAAATATAGTTAAAGCAATTGTAAATAAAAATAAATTATAAGGTAGGGAGAATAACATAAAACACATTATCTTAAAGCATAATCTTGAGCATAATAATACTGGAATAAAAGCGGATAAAATAATTCCAAATAAATAGCCACATGAGAATAAATCCTAACCATGGATATTCTACTAGTAAAATAATCTCATGTGTTAAAAATAAATTATCTCATAATGTGGTAATTCAGAATGTGTGACATCATAAACATACCATCAAGGAATCTTCCAATAAGTCTACATAAATGGGTAAGGCCTCAACCAAAACTCAGCATAGTTTGTCTCGTGAGACCAGCTGATGCATTGAGAAAAAATAGCAGGCCCCATCCGACACATAATATGACCAATTAATTACAAATATTAAAGGCGATAAACATAATCAATATATACATTAATATTTAATGTATCATATGAAATGTAAATAATTTCCCCAATTAGTAAACATAATCATAAACTAAACAGAGTAATATGGAAACTGGTGTCGAAATAGTGCATCCCTAATCAAAAAGATCATTAACCATTAAATAAATTACAATATATAGTATCATAATATATTGAACAAAAGTAATCAAAAGTTATAACAATGAGTGTTGATATAAAAGAAAATAATCTAATAAATTCATTGTGAAATTATTGAGAGAAATACCATTTAGCTTTGAAATCATTTATTGAAAATTTATAGAATTATAAAATAAAAACATTCATGTTAAATAAACTTGTAAAATTATAAAGGATTCTAAAATTCATTAATTTTTCATGGATGTGGGAAAATCCTCCCATTAGTTTTTTTAACATTTCTTTTTAATTTTTTTAAAAAGAATCATTTAAAGGGGTATTTTTATAATAAATTTATTTAAAAATATAATAGCATTTAGGTGAGAATTAATAAAATGATTTGATAATATTAAAAAAATCAATAAATAAGTGTAAATAAATATTAATTTAATGAAAAATTCATTTTACACATAATCATAGCATGATATAATCAATAAAGTAGAAGCTTAACACAAAGAGAGGAAATTGGGTTAAGAATATTCGTACCACTTTGAAATTTGTTAAAATATATTCCCTCATTAATGATCATCAAATGAAATAGTTAAAAACCATAATATAAATATATTCATGATAATATATTGTAAATGGAAGTATAAACACACCAAAAACAAGGAATAATTGGAAAATAAGGCATATCTCATTAAATCAAAAGTGGATTAGAAAACCCAAACTTGTGTTTGAAAGCATTCATCACTTGTACGTAATATCCAAAATAATCAAATTAGATTCATTAATTACTTAATTAATAACATATTAAAAATATATTTCAATTATTATCATTTTATTGATTTTTTTATAGATATTTTGATGAGTTATAGTGATTAATTATTTTAGGTTCGTTTGTTTCGTGACTTTATGATTGGTTTCCTTGAGTTTAATTATTGTAGTTCTCATAAAATTGAGGGAAAACACCATAAGTATAATTATTTGATATTAATTAACTTTTAAAATTTTATATTATCTAATATATGATTTGGTTATATGGTATTAGAATGATTCATTATATAAAATATTAATGATAATGATTTTATTTATGTTGGTGGTTTTTACAACCATCACAAATTAGTAATTTTTTTATTAAATACTATGTTTATATACTAGTTAAAAAAATTAAATTAGTTTTAATAAACATATTATAATATTTCTTTACCATAAAATGGTTTTATGACCATACTAGAAATCATTAATTAAAAATAAAAACTTATCATTCATGAAGGCGGTGAATCGACAAATCACGGATGATGTTTTCATTTTTAGAATAAAAAGGGAATAGAAGAGAATTGATGTGAGATATTACATTAACATAATAAAATTATATTATAAATATTATATTTGATTTATCATTATATTTTTAAAATAGTATTTGAGTAGAGGATAAAAAAATTAAATTAAAAGGGAATGAAGTATGGTTTTACCTCTTGAATGTTAGCTCCTTGAGAACATCCTTAAGGCACGTGGAAATTGTGCTTTGGTGAGACCAGAATTACCAAAATGTGGGTAAGATTTTTGGAAGAGTAATTGAGCATTATATAAGAAAAATACTAGGCATATGAGGTTTGATGAGAAGTGGAGGTGAGGGGTGGTATTCATAGTGAAGGATGTGGTTGTTTTTTGATTATTTTATTCATTAGATTATTATTTTGGCTCAAGACTATAAATAGTGATGGTTATCATGAATATTTAGAATAACTAGTTAGTGTGAGTTTAAAAAATTGGGTGGTTAAATCATCCATACACCATCTATGTCTTATTAATTCATTTATTTACTTATAATGTAAAATGCTATAAATTACTGTATTTCACAATTCATAAAAAATTCAACTATTTTAGTAAAATCTCAAAAATTAACAGTATATTTTTTATGAAATTTAATATTTAAAATGGACTCCATTTTAGGAAAAAAAATTCTAAATATGATAAATTTAATTTTTAAATAATATCTTTATTTATTTGTAATTTTTTTATTTTAATATTATAACTTATTTTGCGACACTTTGAAAAATTAATTATGGTCTAACAAAATTATATTACAGTTATAATGAAAAAATATATTAATTTATATATATATTTTATGAAAATAAATTTTAATTTAAATCATTATATTAATTAATAAAATTTAAATAAACAATTACATTTCAAAAAAATACCAACACATCATTTATCATTTTGAAAACATTTATTAACTTATTCTATGATATAAATATATCATATTTCATTGTAAGGGATAAAAATATTTTATATATACATCCATAGTTGAGGTTATTATTAAAATGGCCATATTACTATTCTTAATAGTCACATTACTACACCAACAGACATGTTAATATTTAATAGTTTTTATGTTTTTAAACTCAGTGTTGAATGAAACATAAGATATCAGAGATGTTAAATTTAAAATATACCGGCCATAAAATCTTGGGGTTTTACATTTCATTCCATAATTTGAGAAAGACAAAAATATTATCTTAATACCTCTATATTTTTTATATTTTCCTTTGCATTCCATCCTTCTTTTCTTATCTAAATTATAAGATTTATATGTAACTCCAATATATATTTAAAAATTGATAGAATATTTAATGATTTATTCATAACTACCTAAATACCTAATGGATCAAACTCTTTACAGGCTTTGTTTTAAACAACTTAAGAATCACTCATCCTTACCATCAGGTAGGATGATAAATCTATAATTTTACCTAACAACTCTGGTAAAATATTCCTCATTGGTACCAACAGATTCAACATCCTTCTACTTTATCTTAAGTAATTACATATCTATTTTCTGATGAATAATACAAAAGAAGTAATTATTGAAAAATGACCTCTTAAACTCATCATGCGCCATGGATTCAATTTATTCACATTTCCTCGCGTTTTTTAAAAGAGAATATCATTGATTTATATTTCCTTGGAAATTATAGATATCCAAAATGAATTTTTCATGCTCGATACAAAAAAAAAGAAAACAACATCTCAATGTTACTTATTCATTTATTATTATCTAGTGGATCTGAGTAACCACTAAAATAAGGAGGGCATTTCCTCATGAAGGATTCAATAAAACATTTTCCCATCCTTTGTAAATTTATATGTTCTTCATGATTGAAATATTGAGAGTGTTATGTGAGAAAAATAGTGAGACCTTTCATTTTGAATCCCATAAAATCTGGTCAGCCAAGAGAAAAATAATTATTATTCGGGAAAATTCAATATTAACATGTTTTCTTTAGATTCTATCCATTTACTAAAACCATAAAATAATATTTTGATAAATATAATAACAGTGGGAAACCACATAATTATGAAAATCATTTATAGGATGTCTTAAATTATGAAACCTTCTTTTAAGTATATTACACCTTAGGTTTAACCTAGGTAATTCATGGTAATCATCTATTCAAATTATTCTTGATGGTTCATCAAGAGTTGGTAAATTTACAAAAGATATCCCCTCATATTTTTATGTCAGGTGTGTATTAAGGCCCATCATCCAAAACCATGTGGTGATCGAGTCAAATACAAATACAACATTTTATGAGTAATTACCCCTATGTAAAATTATTCTAGATACACATATACTTATATTATCTAGACAGGGATTCAATTTCATGGAAACTAGTCCCTCTATCCATCACTAAAATTCTAGGATATTTTACTATAATTGGATACATCCTTTGGTTATCACTAAAGATTTCTCATCCTAGTTTCCAAATTTTAACTAAACAATCCTATGATACAAACAATATAGGCCAACACTTTTCATACATTGATATTTAATCATAGTTGATGAATATTCATTACATAACATAATGGTCCACACCAGAATCATATAGTTATAGTGCCTTTGGAAACTTGGATACATGGAAAAGTTGTCCGTAAGTGAACTACATCATCTCCCAATAAGTTCTTCAGAACTATCACCCTTATTATAAATATCCTAAATAATACCTTTCTTCATAACCAAGGGGAAGGAAAAATAAGAAATAATGAGCTCAGATTATCATCAAGGGTATATAAGGGAGATATTAATATAACATGGTTATAAGGGTATGAGAATATGATAATCTCATTTGAAAAAAGCACACTGCATATCATATTTTATTAAAAGGGGTCATGGAATAAATATTTTTATTTCAAAATTCATGAATTATAATTGAATAAATTAACTAAATCCATGAGATAATAACATTTTTATAAGACATATATATGTGGAATACACATAATCATATAAAATCATTTAATTATTAGTTAAGGAATATTGTTAAGGATATCATAGTAAAATGGGTTCCATATTCAAGCCATCATGGTAGTAAAGTTTCACTACCAAGACTATCATAATGGATAGATTCACTTAATTAAAGAGGTTTCCCCACCATTAAAGTCTTATTTATCATGTGAGATATCAATATTTACCCAAATAATTCAAGGGAGAAATAGATCCAATCCATCACATAACAAAAACCATAAACAAATTTACAAAAAATCCTAAATCATTAAATATATCATATCCCATATAAATTTAATGGTTTTTATAAAAATATCATCATAACATAAACCATTTAAAATAAATTGGTTTCATAAACATTTCATCATATAAAAACCTATGGAAAGGAAACGAATATCTTTAACAAAACCAACGTAAAAGAAACCAGTTCCATAAAAATATTTTTATCATATTCATAAACCATATAGATAAAGGATAATGAATGTATCATTGGATAATATCCCTATAAAATCTTAAGTAACATCATATTATATCAGTTTTTATGGAAAATTATTTTAATATATCACATGGAACATTTATTAAGAAAAGTATCCTTTCCACTTTCAAATCACTTATTAAAAATCTAAAAAATTACAAAATATTAAAAATGAATTTTATTTTAATTTATCTAGAGAATCATATAAATAATACTTATATAATTGATTATTCATGCGGGTGGGAAATATCATTCATGTCGTACACATTAAAATGAATATTAATATAATATTGTTAGTAAAAAACAAAATAGCATTGTTTCGAAAATTAAAAGAAGCTAATGTTTAAAACAAATTGTAAAAACGTAAAAAAATGGGTAAAAATACATTAAAGGATTATTTAATAATTTTAGAGACATTATATAAAATTTTTCTAGAAAATATGGGCCTAGAAGAAAAAGTATTTTTGACTGAAGAGAGAAATTATGTTGGTTTTCCTTAAAAAAGTTATTTTAATATCATGAGTGAATAAATAAATTAAAATAAAAGAAAGAATGTAGTTTTTTGAAATAAACATAGAAGAATAGAATAAAATAGTTTCTTATGAGATAGTTCATAAGATTCCATCATTGAAACATATTTATAAATGACCTTGAGAAACAATGAGGTTGTTACATTATACTATTACCACTTTGGTATCTTTTGAATTATAATAACCCTGAAATAATAACATTAATTAATCATTATAATATATTTAAAATAATACTTTTAATGATATAACATTTCAAAGAGGTTGTATATGCACCTCAAAAAAGAAACGAGTGGTGAATATGGCACGTGTCTCCCTGAAATAAAAGTGACACTAAAAATCCTTTACCTCAAGTCTTGAATTTATTCATACACATTTCAAACTATTATATAATAAATATTGGTTTTTTATAAAAATATTATTAAACCATAATTATTTTTACCATACCATATATGATTCACATATAACCTGTTACTATTCGTCCGTTAACAATTCTTTATTAAAATCATTGTTTCATGTGACAACTGCTTCGATTTTCATGTATGATTTGGTTCAATAGTTTTTATTCCTATAATTTTAATATTGTTATAAATTAAATAAATATCATATAAATTCATTATATAAATATTTATGGTCATGCATAAAATTTAGATATATAAAAATTAATTACATCATTCATGGAGAGAGTAGGTCTTATGTATGCATGAACATTGTTTTCATTTCATGATGGATGGAAAGGAAAAAAAGATAAATATTAATTAACATTTACATAATAATTTTTATATCATATATTTCATATATATTCATTATATATATATTTATTATCCTTTATTTCAATATAAATTGAAAAATGTATCACAATGCTTCATGGAGGTGCTAGTCCACCATTACACATGAGCGATGTTATCATCTTCAAATTGATTGGAAGGTAAGAAGGTAGATATGATATTATTATAAAAAAACTAATATTACTTCAAAAATACAATATCAATATGTTAAATCCATTAATATATATATCCAATAAATTTGGTTATGGAAAGTGAGTTACATCGGTTCGTCAGGCGGTAGTCTGTCGTACACACGATCGACAGTTTCATTTTCCATTTGACATAAGTGCGGAAAGGTATAGGATATTCTAATAAAATAATAACATATATGTAAATTGAACGTTATTATATTTTTATATCATCATATTTGAACAATATTTTATGGAGTTTCTAGGAGACAAAGAATGAAAATTCGTGGTTAAGGACTATACATCTTATTCAGAGAACCTCTTTACGTCTATAGTTAAATATTTATTAATCTAGATACATAATAAAACTAAGTCCTATATGAAATTTGGAGGAGAGTAAGTACTATATCTTTGTATGTATCATCCAAAAAATGGTCATTGCATGTGTGAAGAGGATAGGAAAGGGGTTCATTTTTTTAAGTGAGGGAGAGGAAAAAATTTAAAAATTTAAAAAGAAAAAGTTAAAATCACGTTTTACATATTACAAAAGGATAAAAAATGGATAATTAAAAATAAGTTATATAATATAAGGTTTAAATATATTAATACAAATTCATTTATCAATTCATCATGTTATTATTATGATTATTTTCTTTAGTTTAACCAACCGGTAAACCTATTTTAACCTGAATAGTTGTAATTAGTTTTCACTATTTTTACTCTTTATTGTAACCAAAAATTAATTTGAACACATTATATAACAGAAATTATTATAATTAAAAATATAGAATATATTTTTAAAAAATCAATTCATAGAGGTGGTATAATTTAATTTAAAATTAAACACTTAAAGGTGATGAAAAATATAATATCTAATGAAAAAATTTCCATAAGTATAAAATGATTTCATTTATTATTTTAACATAAATTTTTTTCAAATAAACTACATTATATTAATAATAATATAATTTACATCTTTATATAGAATTAAAAAAATGGGAACTTTTAATTTCTCTATTAATAATTAAGTGTTTATTAAAAATCAATATGTTTCACTATTCATTGAGAAAATTAATCTTTGAAGAAAATTTTAAAAAAATTCCCTATAAAACAATTTTAATATGTCAATTTCAATAATTAAGTTTATTTTTTAAAATAAATTTATTATAATTGTAAAAATTTACTTTTATTATTTTTCATAAAATTTGATAAAATTCTTTTTTCAATGAAAATAAAGACATTACTAAAAATTAATTTTTTTGTTGATATGTTATCTTTATAAAAAATAATTATAATTAATTTTATGAATTTATATATTCCTATTCATATCACATAATTTTTGGACTATTTTATAATGTTCGTGTTTAAATAATAATATTAATAGTATAATGTTGTTCGTTATAAATCAGTGTTGTGTGTAACAGAAGCTATATAAATTACTTATGTTTGAAAAAAATAGTATAAAATTATCAGGTTGTTACATTAACCATATTTTTATAATTATTAATATAGAGGAAATATATTTACAATAGTTCTATAGTTGTGGTCAAAACTAAAAGACACGTTCCTTCAAATATTAAAAACATCAACTTCTGTACAAAAACATACTAATTAAATAAACATAGTTACATGAATAATCAATCCACGATATATTATCTTAATTTAAACTAAATAAATATTTCATTCTTTTTAGATTAAAGGTGTAAGAAGTTAATGTTTTATTGAAGAAAGCATCAATGTTATTTTGCATGAGGCCTTGTTCAAATTTATCTTGGACATCTAAGTCCCACCATTGTCTTTCAATATCCTCCAGAATAAATATTGTTAACATTACCATAAGAATATCTAGTGTTACCATGAAATTGAACATCTTATTCATTATATTAATCAAATTTTTTTCCTTCTCAGTTCTGGAATCCCCCCATAATATTAGTGTATTTCACTTTTGAAATTGAACAGAATAGTCCACTTGTTATGGTTCATGGTTTTGATTTACCTTTTCAATAGCTTGAAAATATTGAACAGTACTCTGAAAAAATTATGGCATTAGTTATTTATTAGTTTAAACCATTATTTTAATAGCCTCATAATACAAGATTCTACATCATCCAATTGGTTCCATTTCTATATATATTTAACAAAACACTAAAAATTCATCACTCACTAGATATTAAAGTCGTAGAATATTCAAAATCATCAAAGAAACAATCATTATCTTTTATTTAAAACAAATAATCAATAATAATATAAACAATGTATTCATAGTGGTAATTTTTTTTACTAATTCCAGATATTCTACAGTTAATGGTTAAACCCAGGATGATGAGATGGGTATATTCATATAAGTTTATTATGACACTTCTATACGGAGACCACCCTAGTAACATGAATTTTAGAATAAATCGGTTACATGGATATTTTTAGGATATAAATTTTATGTTCCCAAACATCACTCTCCTTTTTATCATATCCTTATGATGGATTGAACAAGATAGATACCATTTCTAACATCCATGTCCAACTCATTGGCTTGGATTGGGTTGGTGGTGAAACTAACCATAGGTGACATTCCTAAGGCACCGAAGGGTATAAATAAATTTAAAGGTATTAAATTATCATTGGATGGTGATTTTAACTTTAAAAAAACAAACGTAAATAAATGACATGGTATTCAAAATATATATGATACATGATAAGAATGAACTCTTAACATAAGACTAAAAATAAAACCAACATCCAATTAATAAGGGAAACAAGATACAACAACTACAAAGGATATAAGAAAAATATATCCCTATGAAACCAAAGTGGATTTATCCGAAACAACAATTTATCTTGCTATAACCTCCAACTCCTGATGCATTACCTAATATATCAATATGAATCACTTGAGAAGTATGACACTGTTCCATTTTCCAGGTCATAATATACAACATCTGTAAATTCACCATAGTTTCCAATTATGGCATGAGTATAACACGTAGTATGTAATCCCTATATACTTTCCAAAAACAATACTATCGAAAGTACAAGTTATAACATTTTATTTGAAATAGGCAAGAAGAAGATAAATAGTTTTATACAAATCCATAAATGAGTTTCAACTAAGAAAACATTAATAAAATAATATTACCATTTCTTAATACTTGGAATAACCATCCCACATTCAAATACACACATTCATTCTATGGAACTCTCTATACTGACAAGTTTTGAGTCATCCTATTATAAATCTATCACTTTGTGACCTAAATTGTTCATTATACTTCATGACCATGCTCCACCCCACATTGATAGTGGGGATTAATGACTATGATCCAACAAAATGTACACACAAAAACCATATATTTCATGTTCCCATGTCAAATTATTCTACATAAAACATTTCTTCTATTTAAAATATTTCATAGAAAATATTTATTCATTTAAATCAAAACCCAAAATTTTAATACAAGAATTTATAATTTGAAATAAATTGGTTTTCAGAAATCCATTCAAATTCTCATGTTCATAAAAATTTTCATTCAAAATAAATTAAAACATAAAATGAAAATAATCCTTCATGTTCTAGAATGAGTAATGTGGGAGAGAATCAACCTACCTCTCAATGGTTGATGATAACAAAGAAGGACAAAAAGAAACTTCTACATCATGGATCAAAACCTCTTTCCTACAAATAGATCGAATTAATATATCACCAAAAGACATACATGATTATAGATATATCAATATCAGGATAGTTATAACATTCCTGGTGAGACATGATGAATATATTCAAGGAGAAAGTTAGAAAACAAATAATTTCCATTGATTTTGGAGATCCTCCACACTTTGATTCATCAAAAATGGATTCCATATCAAAATTAAACAGAAAGAATGACTAGGTAAGGAGAGGAGTTCAATAACATAAGAAAAGAGAAGAAAAAAAAAGAGTTTTATGTCGAAAATAGAGTTAAACTCTAATTTTTATAACAATAAAAGCACTTCACATGGTTAGGCCATGCGGTTTGGGAAACCATGTGATAACTATGTACATGATACTATCTCTAACAACCACTCTCATGGTTATCTCAAATTGTTTGAAAACCCGAACTCCAAAAATACATTTTCCATATATATACAATTATGAAATTCTAGGTATCACCCTCTTTGTTTGGAAAAACATTATTCCTACCCAGTGACTCCTAGAATCTCTTGCACAATATCTAGGAGAAGATTCATGGATTCCCCTAACCATGATCAAACCAAAAACCATTAAAAACATTTCAAAAACACTCCCAAACCATCCATAAAAAACTAAAACTCAACCCAATTATTATATAAATTCAAAACACATAATAAAAGTGTGAATTACTAAATTTGGGGTGTGTTGAAAGGATCCTTTCAAATCATTCCCCAACCCATCTTCCTCAAGTATCGATAAGGAAGTTTCTACTTCTCTATTTCATTTTGCTTCACTACGTACTATCTCAGTGTATAAATTATCATTGTTGGGAGAATTTATACACCCAAAATGTTGATTTTTGTTATAAAATATCTAATTATTTCAGTTTTATTCTTCTTTTAAAGCGTTACAACCATTTAGGGATGTTTTTAGTCCAAAATGAGGTAAAAAACTAATAAACTACAAGTGGTTCACAATGTAAAACATGTTTCATTCCATGAAATGTTCAATATATAAGAGGTTTCATCCATATTGAAAATAGAAGCATGACATGAACCATGGTTTCACACCATGAACCAAGTGTTTTTAGGTATGTTCCTGGTTTCAACCCCTATATCATGATGTGAACCAAGATTCCTTGTTTTAAATTTGTATTATTCCTTGTTTTCCCCCATCAATATTAAGAGGCATTCACCCCCTCTCCTCCCTCAATTATATTTTTCCAAACCATGGTACATCTAAGTTAGTACCTAATTTGCACCAATTTAGATTTAAATATCCACCACTTTAATTAATTTCAAATTTCCCAAGGTAAACTACTCATTTATTTATTAAATCACTTCAATGTGTAATATTTGTTTCTTGTATGTTCATGGTTTGAACCCCTATATCATTTTGAAATGTTTTATTTATTAAATTACTTCTATGTGTAATATTTTTTTGGGTTTTAAAATTGATTCCAATGTTGTTTGTCACATGGAAATAAAAGTGTGTTAAATGATTTATTAGTTTTTCAAAGAATGTTCAAATTCCAGTTGTTTTATAGATGTTTCAAAAACACTTTTAAAGAAAGAATCCTATATTTCAAGGGATTTAACCCCATTTAGATCAAAAAAATATGTATAAAAAGAGTTGTTTGGATTTTTAAGAGGATTTCTAAAAGGAGAATTTATTCTTTAGATGATTTAAGTAGTGTTTTAAATTTAATTTTTTAAGAAACATTTTATATAATTTTATGGAATTTTTAAAAAATACTTGGAACTTCAAAAGTGTTTTTAATAATGGTTTTTTTAAAAAAATTAATGGTTTCAAAATTTTTGGGTGATTAAGACCCTCTTGATGTCATTTTTTCGTGTACCCTATATGGGTTGTGATTCAAGTATATACTAATCTATTGATATATCTAAAGGGTTTTTTTCATTTGATAGAGTTATAGGTGAGGGTTAGATTTTTATTTGTTCATTATGAATATTCTATTTATTAATTGTTTTCTCACCCTGAGTTTACATTGTCCATGGCAACCTGTTTAGCTATGTCTGATGTATGTAATTATGCTACACTAGATAGTCACATAATATTGGTGTCCCTCTGATTTTTTGATAAGCCTAATGGAAGGTACCATTGATTCTAGGACATGTGTATTCTAGTCATGTGGTTTGTGTTAGTATGAAATATTGTTAGAGAGTTCTCTTGAATTTTGTAAATTCTATAAATGAATCATATTAAGACCTAGGGTGGATCTCATGAAACTCATTCCATGAATAGTGAATTGATATTAGGGATACCTTTGATTTCATTATTTTATTATATTCTAGAACCATTGAATATTTGTTTTCATTTCTTATCTTTTTTACCCTTACTTCTTGCCTTCTAATTGACTTTCTATTTAGGCAATGTGAGGGAATTATTCTAAAGGGTTTTGGAAGTAGTTTAAAAATATTTTCTTAAATGGAAATGGATTACCTGGTGTGATGTGTATGGTTTATAAAGAAATATTTTCAAATGATTTTTTTCAAATAAAAAGGAATTAAAATAAATGTTTATAAAAATTTTGTATATGTGATTTTTTTTATCATTATTTATCTGTAATTTTTTTTAAAAACTAATTTCTTCTTTATTTCAAACATTCTCAAACGAAATTTATTTTTACTGTATCTAAGCAAACCCTTTGGAGAAATTATACTAGGCTCATTTATCTTACACCCTACATATACCAATGGCTATTTTTATCTCATGATATTTATTTTCTAGTTTCTTTATTTTTAATTTATCTCCTT
The DNA here is from genome assembly GCA_963277665.1 of Viscum album. NCBI lineage: Eukaryota > Viridiplantae > Streptophyta > Magnoliopsida > Santalales > Viscaceae > Viscum > Viscum album. The sequence continues at coordinate 1,670,239,893 of OY728137.1, forward strand.
GATTGATTCTCATGATGATATGGTAGTCATAGGTTTTTTATATGGTTAGTGATCATGGGTCATGTGGATAATCTCATTAGTGTTTTAGTTTTGTAGTTACATTTTTTGGACTTGTATGTATTAGTTGCTTCATCACGAACCTCTTCATTGTCCATTTTTAAAGTAATTTTGTTAATTAATTTATTCCTAGTTTGTGATTATTTGATAGTTTTGTGATGATTATTCATTTCTGATACTTATTACTCTGATTGGATTCCATTAATTTTTTTTCTTTTGTTTTTGAGTGTGGACGTATGATATAAAAATGAGTCATGTTGTATATTACTATGGATGTCTGTTTCATGTTTTTAAATTTAATTGGGAGAAACCATTACCATGTGTGATTCATTATTTCCATTAACTATTTGAAATATTTTTAGGATTAGAGACATCCTTCAGTATATGTTGCATGCTAGGATGGGTGACGGGTAAGGTCTGATTAGGTCAGTTCATAGAAAAATGATCATTGAGAAACTATTTCTTATGGAGAAGAACATACAACCCATATTTTTTATGGAGTGTGGAGTCCATCACCATAAGGGATAAACTACTCCGTGAAAATGATACTAAGTTCTATGGATTTCCCAACCATTATTTCATACCACTCTTGCCTTATAGTAACTAAAATTAAGGATTTGTTGAAATTTAAACTATGAATTCTCTAAAATAAACAATCAATCTATTATGACCACTCATGGGATAATATATTTGAGAGATTTTATCCATTATTCAAAATTATACTACCCATGAATACCATAAAATTATGGGGTAAAAAATAACTCCATATACTACTACCCACCCACATGTTTGAACTCAAACTGTGGAGTAAATGGGAAGAAATGAATTTACTTTTGTCCTATATTAATTTATAACTCCTTTCAGAATTATTTTCTACAGATATGGATCCACCAATGAAATTCTAATACTACTCAAACTCTTGTATTTTTTCACCTTTATCCTTCATCAATATATCCAAAACAACAAAAAACTCCTAGAGAATAGAAATATCCAAAATATATCTATGGTCCACACACCCGAGTATTTGAATGATAATAAGGTGGTTTACCATTCCTATAGAATCTCAAAACCAGAACCATGATCTAGTAATTTCCATCATAGAGATAAGATTCAAAAATACCCTAGGAATCACTCTAATGACCTTTAATATAAAATATGACACCACCATCACGATCTATATAAAAAGATACATGATATAGGCTATTGTCTAGTTGGGAATATACATGCACAATCATGTTGTATATTCTCAATATACATGGTGTTTTTATTATGGTACATGATGTTTACTCCCCAAGTTAGATAGCCCTCTACTTTATGGAATATACTTTCGAACAAATTGAGTGTGGAACTTGAAGATTCCCATTATCATTCACCCTATCTCATGCCATGTCCTTTAGACAAACATATATTATAGTGCTACACACCATGTACATCACATGGGATGGTTTGGTGTGTGTTTTAAAACCCTATGTCATGTACTCAGGGACATATTGGGAATGTGTATGTGATCTACACTCCATGTGGAACACAAAATATAATCCATACACAACTAAAAAAACACAACATGTTTTTATATAACTACATTCCATGTAATTGGGGATTCCCAGAAAAAAAATTTGAACTAGTTTTATCTTCATACTCTATCTAGAAACACTCCTTTTTCAATAATTATACATCTGGAATGCACAAAAATTCCCAAAACAAAAATGAAATAACTAAACTAGGTCAATAAAATTAAAAAAAATTCCTACATATCATTTAATCATTGAAGCTTTAAGGTTCTTACACCAATAATATGTGTTCTGATGTTAATACCTTCCAATCCATTTCCCAAAACTCCCACGGAAAAGGCTCCACATATCTCCTGTATTCCCTATTATAGAACCTTTTGATTAATTATGGGAGGAAATATCCACCTCAACATGGGAATAATGAGTGTCTAAGGGGGTGGAAAATAAAAAAAAACAAGAAATATATAATTTATAAACAAGGACCCATTAAAGACCCAACTCAGGACAGAGAACCTGATCAGAGTATATACCTCATCAAGGTAAAACAACTCATTTTAGAAGAAAATATACAATTGGAATTTAAATTTGGATATATAGTTAAGATATATTTGAATTATCATGACCTGAATAATAATTATATATATTTAATAAATAATAAATAAACAAAAAATTAAACCATCTTGTAATATCACCAAATTCCACCCCTATGGTAAATATTACATCATGAGAATGGATAAACAATTAGAAAATATTTAAGGAAAATTTCAAGATTAAATTTACCATTTTATAAATATATAAGTAATAGTTCATACAAACTCAAAAATTAGTTAATACCTCTACATGGGAAAACTTGATTCTCTACAAGATTAACTCATGTATTTCATATGAGTTATAAAGAGGTTATATAACCAGAGAGATATTATTTTTTACTACAAGTTATTGTAACATCCCAAGTAAGTAATGAATAATAGATATTTTTATCTATGTCTATTAATGATTAAGATAGTGTTATAGAGGCTTAAAATGAAAATAAATGCAATCTTATGCATGGAATACACTAATATTCTTAAAAGATTGTTTTACTGCCTTTTGATGACAAACCATTTTTAAATCTATATTTTGACAATATTATAAACTATGTTTGTCAAAATAAACTTATTATTTATGATTGGGACATCAAAATTTACCTTGTGTGAATTTTTAGTATTTTTCTGACAATGTTCATTTTTTAATGAATAGTGAAAAATACTGCATTTTACATCAAAACTGCTTTTTAATCTAATTTATTTATATTATTAGATTATATTTTTAATTGGTCTTAATGTGTAATATGAATATATTTTTACCATTTTATCCAATGGTGGTCATTGGAATCAATTTCACTTTGAAATTAGACATAAACTGGTGTCAATCTTTTGATACTTATTGTTTTGTAAAAACACGCTATTTGCTCTGGCAGCGGGAATTAATTATTAAATTAATTAATGTGACTTATATGATTTGAATTTTGTAAAATAGACTTCATTTTTGAATCCGGAATATCAAATATATCTTAGGGTGAATTTTTGGTAATTTTCTGAAAAACTTCAATTTTAGATGAATAGTGAAACCACTAAGTGGTAATCAAGCAAACTGATTTTTTAGTTAAATGAAAGTTTACCACTAATGTGTATTGAATTTCAAAAAATCCGACATACATGGTTGTCATTAAAAAGTAAAATGTGGTTCAATGAGGTTAAAATAATTTTTTGGTGAATAGTAACTTTTTTTCATTAATCGCGATTAGAGGTAATTAGTGTAGTTTAAGGTAAAAATGGTATTATAAGAATGTGAAAACACCATGAAACTTGTCCTACACCTATTGGGTGAGTCATGGCCGACCAAGAAAAGCCATGGGACAACTTGGGGACCCCATGGAGCCACTTTAGTTGGAAAATGACATTAATATATTTTTATTTAATGTTAATGTGAAAATGACACTAACATAAATTGTTTTACTAAAATAATTTTTTTGTGGTGTTATAAAAGTCCAAATTTTGATTATAAATATTCATTGGAAAGCTAAAACGATTCCCTATATCATAGTAGTTTTTTTATAATTTTTAGACATTAAATAAAGTTAATTATTTATGACATAATAATGATGCAGCGATGACATCATTATTTGACGATTTAAATAAAATGGAATGACAATGTAAAATATATGAACTACACATGGCCAAAACCAATAGGATGAGTTGATTTATAACCCTTATCACCTTATCAACGAATTATATCAATGTGGGACCTTTTGAAACCGAAACAAATTTTCAAATAATGTAATATTTCTTTACTTTCCAAAAGTGCCCCTCCTCTCCTCTTATAAAAGGCCCCCACCTCTACCTCATTTCACACACTCTTCAAGACTTTGGCTCGGCCAAACCCTGCCCATTTACTCTCTCCACATACCTCTCCTCATCCTAGAGGATTCCCTTTGGGCAGAATCCTTTCAAAGGAAGCCTTTAGGCTCAAATCAAAAGGAGTTACACTTTTAAAGGTAATTCTTTCTCTCATTTTCATTTGTTTTATTTTGCTTCTCCAACCCCCTAAACTCATTTAATTTACTTCTTTTGTAACAACACCAGTATATTAAATATACTAGGATGTTGTTATATGATTTATTTGAGCTACACTCTCACACAACTACATCAAATGGTTAAAGAACATACGGTTTCCGTGGATGGCGAAATTCTGCCTCCCGAAACGATGATTGTTCAATACTCATTTAACACCTTAAAAGGTGGCCATTATGATGTCACTATTTTTATATATGATATATAATATGTTTATGTTTTCCTTATGCTTCTGTTTTTTCATTTTGGTCATACCTTTATGGTTCCCATTATGGGTAAACACGATATCTTCACTTTAGGAAGTGCGGACTACCGCCCCCTAAAAGTGATTTGATTAGTTAATACCATATGTGGGATGTGTAAAGGATAAAGTTAATGATATTATATATGTTATTATACTGTAATTATAATATACTCTTATATAATTATGATTCCATTCCATAAAATACGAAATAGAAATGAAAGTAGCGTTCATGCGTACGTACGACTTACCGTCTCCATGAACGGTGCATTTCATTTCTTACCTCTAAATGATTATGTAATATTATAAATGCATGTATGTACTGGATATATATGAAATATATGATATCTACATCATGAATACCATTCTGGATATAATGAACCTTTGACCAAAATTAACAACATGTAAGTGTAAGAAGTCTATTTTTGACTTAAGAACCAAATACCGACAAAATGAACATTATTAACTTAAATGATTACATGATGTCCATAACATGGTATAAAAGTAATAATGAACTTGAAAAAGATTCATAATAAAGTAGAGATTATCTCAAGTTTATTATTCAGGAGATTAAAGAACGGTCGGGTCAAGTCAGATACGAGGTATGGGACTTCGTCTCAATCTCCTTTCGTTGAGGCATATTTTATTTTATACACAACTTTCTTTTATACGGTGTATAAACCCCTTTGACTTTTTCATTTATTCAAAAGGAATATTTTTTATATGAAGCATTTAATAAACGACAAAAAGGAATGTTTTTGTCGTACGTACGCGGCGACAACGACTTCTCCGCCGTCATGACCGTTATTTGAGTTTCAGCTTCCTCTACAAGCCATACCTTTTTTTAAAATGAAAAATAAATACCATGTTTTACTTTGGTATTGAAAATGGTTTTCATAATGTTTTTATAATATCAATGTGTTGTATTGATATCTTGTGATTGAAATGTGGAAATATTATGTTTCCTTTATGCATGTTTTATGTGATATGACTATGTTATGGTTCTTGGGCATTATTATGAAGACGGGTGGTTTCGTGATAAACTAAGGGCGGGTGAGCCCGTTATAGCTCTCCAATGCATTGTGTAACGCGAAGGAGTGAAACGTTAAGGTTTCTCCGAAGAGATTTTAGGGAATATACTGTGATGGGTATTCCAAACGTATCCAAGAGGGTTACTCCCTACGTAAGAATGTTATGAATGCCTCAAGTTACCTTTATGTCTTATGGTTTCTATGATTTATTCATGATTTTATGAGGTATGTTAAAGTGCCTATGTTTTATGGGTATGGTATGATTTCAATCTTATGTATATATGAACTCATGTTTCCTTCCCATGTTTTTATAACCCATACTGAGTTTTTATGCTCATCCCAAGTTTTTGAAATGTTTTTCACAGGTCAAGGGAAAGGTACATGATAAGATGATAGAGTCAAGGATGTGTCAAGGAATAATCCATGTTTTATTTTAAATGTGTTTCCATTGATGGGAATGAAGAATACTATCTTTATGTAACCACTTTGTTTATATGTGGAATGTAATGCAAGTTTTATGATCTAATTCTCTAAAACTCTAAACCTGAAAAGATCCTCAACGTGTAATCTTGTAATAACTCAAGATTATGTATGGTTTAAGGCTGGGGCCTTATAGTTGGTATCAGAGGATGGTTTAGACAACTTTAGGAGTTAGAAAAGTGTTAAATTATAATATGATTGAAATGATATAGCATTTACGGATTACCATGTTGCTTCGCTTAAGATATTTTTGTGTTCAGAATGGTTTTCCGCAGAGGAAACAAAGCTGCTATGTTGGGACGACATCAGGAGGAAGATAACCTTCCAAATCAGCAACCTGAGATGGTCAGAATCAGAACTGAACAGTTTGTTGCAATGATGGCACAGTTGACTCAGGCTATAAATGGTGGTGGTATCCATGCACGAGATCAGCCAGATCAACCACAGAGGAACATGTCAGTGGTGGAACATTTCATGAGGCAACATCCCCCTTCATTCAGAGGATCATCTGACCCTGTGCAAGCTGAAGGGTGGATTAAACCACTGGAGAAGATTTTTGATGTCATGGGGTGTTCAGAACATCAAAAGGCTAGTCTTGCTGTTTACCGTTTTGAAGGTGAAGCTGATCAGTGGTGGTCGATGGTGAAAAATATAAGGGATAGTGATGAGATTGAGGATCTTCACTGGGACGAATTCAAAGGTATGTTTCTTGAGAAATATTTTCCTAAGGTGGTTCGTCATAGGATGGAAAAACAGTTCCTAGACTTGAGGCAGGAGGATGATTCAGTGGCTGCTTATGAAGAAAAGTTAACTCGATTGGCAAGGTATGCTCCAAACTTCATACGAGATCTTGATAGTAAAATAAACCATTTTTACTCAGGATTAAAGCCAAAGTATTGAAGGGATTTAGCTTCTTGTGAGTTCAAAAGTTATGAAAAACTTGTTCGATGTGCGGAGAAGGTGGAAATGGAGTTTTCTGATGATCACATGTTCTATGACAAACAACAGAATAAGAGGTCTAGTTGGCAGGAAAAGGGGAAGAATTTATCAAAGAAGCAAGGAGGTAAGAAAACCAAATATCCATCCTGTGAGAAGTGTGGTAAAATGCATCCTGGAGAATGTTTATCCAAGTCTGGTAAGTGCTTTCGGTGTGGTAAGTCTGGCCATATTGCCCGTAACTATAAGGAAGATGATCAAGTAGGAAATGAAAAGCCAACGGTAAGATGTTTTAAGTGTAATTAAATGGGTCATTATGCAAATGAGTGTCCAAAGAAGAACTAAACTGGGGGAATGCAGCTAGACTACAAGCAGAAAGGGGTGGTAAAATCATTTTCAACAACTTCAGTAGATGTTGGGCCATCGAATGAAGTGGTATCAGCTCCAGGGAGCTCAGTATTTTTCAAAGATTGACTTGAGGTCGGGGTACCATCAGTTAAAAGTAAAAGAAGGAGACGTTCCGAAGACTGCGTTCCGTACTAGATATGGCCATTATGAATTTGTAGTTATGCCTTTTGGGTTAACCAATGCACCTGCTGTATTCATGGACCTTATGAATAAAATTTTCCATGAGTTCTTGGATAAGTTTGTGTTTGTGTTTTGAGGTTTCTGAAGAGGTTATGTGTGCCTTGTGATTCACAGTTGAAGAATGAGTTGTTATGTGAGGATCATAGTTCTCCATTTTCAGTTCATCCTGGCAGTACTAAGATGTACAGAGATCTGTGGGCGTATTACTGGTAGGATGGAATGAAAAAAGATATTGCTGATTTTACTGTGAAGTGTTTGACATGTCAATAGGTTAAAGCAGAGCGGAAGTTACCGAAAGGGATGCTTCAGCCTTTACCAGTACCAGAGTGGAAATTGGAGAATATATCCATGGACTTTGTTGTTGGATTACCGAAGACATCTCGAGGTAATAATGCAATCTGGGTTATTGTTGATCGCTTGACCAAATCTTCTCATTTCCTTGCTATAAGAGATACTTTCTATCTTGATCAACTTTCCTGTTTGTATCTTAAAGATATAGTCAGGTTACATGGAGTTCCTCTCTCCATTGTATCGGATCGTGATCCCAGGTTTACTTCTAACTTTTGGAAAGGCCTTCAGAAGTCGTTGGGTACAGAATTAAATTTTAGTACAGCTTTTCATCCTCAATCAGATGGGCAGTCAAAACGAACAATTCAGACATTGGAGGATATGCTACGAGCTTGTTCTATGGATTATCAGGGAAGTTGGGACCAACATCTTTCTTTGGTTGAGTATTCATATAATAACAGTTTTCATTCCAGTATACAGATGGCACTATTTCAGGCATTATATGGGAAGCGGTGTCGAACTCCAGCATTCTGGGATGAAGTGGGTGAAAGGAAGTTGATGGGACCAGAATTGGTAGAAGAGATGGCAGAAAAAGTTCAGCTGATTCATAAAACACATGAGAACAGCTCAGAGCAGGCAGAAGAGTTATGCGGATAACCGGAGGAAGGATCTATCTTTTGAGGTAGGTGATCATGCTTTTCTCAAGGTTTCTCCTTGGAAAAGTGTGATGAGATTTGGTAAGAAAGCAAAGTTGAGTCCAAGGTTTATTGGACCATACGAAATTCTGGAAAGAGTGGGATCAGTTGCATACCGAGTGGCTTTACCTCCGAGTTTATCTCAGGTACACAATGTTTTTCACGTTTTGATGTTGAGAAAGTATATGCCAGATCCATCTCATGTTTTGAGTCCAAAGGTAGTTCAGCTGGAAGAGAACCTATCTTATGAGGAACAACCGGTCCAGATTCTTGACCACAGGGAGCAAGTGTTACGAAATAAGGAGATTCAACAGGTAAAGGTTTTGTTGAAAAACCACATGATTGAAGAGGCAACATGGGAATCTGAAAATGCAATGAGGGATAAGTACCCCCATTTATTCGATAAGTAAATAAATTACAGGGACGCAATTTTCTAAAGGGGGGAAGGATGTAACATCCCAAGTAAGTAATGAATAATATATATTTTTATCTATGTCTATTAATGATTAATATAGTGTTATAGAGGCTTAAAATGAAAATAAATGCAATCTGATGCATGGAATACACTAATATTCTTAAAAGATTGTTTTATTGCCTTTTGATGACAAACCATTTTTGAATCTATATTTTGACAATTTTATAAACTATGTTTGTCAAAATAAACTTATTCTTTATGATTGGGACATCAAAATTTACCTTGTGTGAATTTTTGGTATTTTTCTGACAATGTTCATTTTTTAATGAATAGTGAAAAATACTGCATTTTACATCAAAACTGCTTTTTAATCTAATTTATTTATATGATTAGATTATCTTTTAAATTGTTCTTAATGTGTAATATGAATATATTTTTACCATTTTATCCAATGGTGGTCATTGTAATCAATTTCACTTTGAAATTAGACTTAAACTGGTGTCAATCTTTTGATACTTATTGTTTTGTAAAAACACGCTATTTGCTCTGGCAGCGGGAATTAATTATTAAATTAATTAATGTGACTTTTATGATTTGAATTTTGTAAAATAGACTTCATTTTTGAATCCGGAATATCAAATATAGCTTAGGGTGAATTTTTGGTAATTTTCTGAAAAACTTCAATTTTTGATGAATAGTGAAACCACTAAGTGGTAATCAAGCAAACTGATTTTTCAGTTAAATGAAAGTTTACCACTAATGTGTATTGAATTTCAAAAAATCCGACATACTTGGTTTTCATTAAGAAGTAAAATGTGGTTCAATGAGGTTAAAATAATTTTTTGGTGAATAGTAACTTTTTTTCATTAATCGCGATTAGAGGTAATTAGTGTAGTTTAAGGTAAAAATGGTATTATAAGAATGTGAAAACACCATGAAACTTGTCCTACACCTATTGGGTGAGTCATGGACGACCACGAAAAGCCATGGGCCAACTTGGGGACCCCATTGAGCCACTTTAGTTGGAAAATGACATTAATATATTTTTATTTAATGTTAAAGTGAAAATGACACTAACATAAATTGTTTTAATAAAATAATTTTTGAGTGGTGTTATAAAAGTACAAATTTTTATTATAAATAGTCATTGGAAAGCTAAAAAGATTTCCTATATCATCGTATTTTTTTTTATAATTTTTAGACATTAAATAAATTTAATTATTTATGACATAATAATGATGCCGCGATGACATCATTATTTGACGATTTAAATAAAATGGAATGACAATGTAAAATATATGAACTACACTTGGAAAAAACCAATTGGATGAGTGGATTTCGAACCCTTATCAACTTATCCACGAATTATATCAATGTGGGACCTTTTGAAACCGAAACAAATTTTCAAATAATGTAATATTTCTTTACTTTCCAAAAGTGCCCCTCCTCTCCTCTTATAAAAGGCCCCCACCTCTACCTCATTTCACACACTCTTCAAGCCTTTGTCTTGGCCAACCCATTCCCATTTACTCTCTCCACATCTCTCTCCTCATCCTAGTGGATTTCCTTTGGGAATAATCCTTTCAAAAGAAGCGTTTAGGCTCAAATCAAAAGGAGTTACACTTTTAAAGGTAATTTTTTCTCTCATGTTCATTTGTTTTATTTTGCTTCTCCAACCCCCTAAACACTTTTTATTTACTTCTTTTGTAACAACACCAGTATCTTCAATATACTAGGATGTTGTTATATTATTTATTTGAGCTACACTCTCACACAACTACATCAAATGGTTAAAGAACATACGGTTTCCGTGGATGGCGAAATTCTGCCTCCCAAAACGATGATTGTTCAATACTCATTTAACACCTTCAAAGGTGGCCATTATGATGTCACTATTTTTATATATGATATATAATATGTTTATGTTTTCCTTATGCTTCTGTTTTTTCATTTTGGGCATACCTTTATGGTTCCCATTATGGGTAAACACGATATCTTCACTTTAGGAAGTGCAGACTACCGCCCCCTAAAAGTGATTTGATTCGTTAATACCATATGTGGGATGTGTAAAGGATAAAGTTAATGATATTATATATGTTATTATACTTTAATTATAATATACTCTTATATCATTATGAATCCATTCCAGAAAATACGAAATAGAAATGAAAGTAGCGTTCATGCGTACGTACGGCTTACCGTCTCCATGAACGGTGCATTTCATTTCTTACCTCTAAATGATTATGTAATATTATAAATGCATGTATGTACTGGATATATATGACATATATGATATCTACATCATGAATACCATTCTGGATACAATGAACCTTTGACCAAAATTAACAACATGTAAGTGTAAGAAGTCTATTTTTGACTTAAGAACCAAATACCGACAAAATGAACATTATTAACTTAAATGATTACATGATGTCCATAACATGGTATAAAAGGAATAATGAACTTGAAAAAGATTCATAAGAAAGTAGATATTAACTCAAGTTTATTATTTAGGAGATTAAAGAATGGTCGGGTCAAGTCAGATACGAGGTATGGGACTTCGTCTCAATCTCCTTTCGTTGAGGCATATTTTATTTTATACACAACATTCTTTTATACGGTGTATAAACCCCTTTGACTTTTTCACTTATTCAAAAGGAATCTTTTTTATACGATGCATTTACTAAACGACAAAAGGGAATGTTTTTGTCGTACGTATGCGGCGACAATGACTTCTCCGCCGTCATGACCGTTATTTGAGTTTCGGCTTCCTCTACAAGCCATACCTTTTTTTTTTAAATGAAAAATAAATACCATGTTTTACTTTGGTATTGAAAATGGTTTTCATAATGTTTTTATTATATCAATGTGTTGTATTGATATCTCGTGATTGAAATGTGGAAATATTATGTTTCCTTTATGCATGTTTTATGTGATATGACTATGTTATGGTTCTTGGGCATTATTAGGAAGACGGGTGGTTCCGTGATAAACTAAGGGCGGGTGAGCCCGTTATAGCTCTTCAATGCATTGGGTAATACGAAGGAGTGAAACGTTAAGGTTTCTCCGAAGAGATTTTAGGGAATATACTGTGATGGGTATTCCAAACATAACCAAGAGGGTTACTCCCTACGTAAGAATGTTATGAATGCCTCAAGTTACCTTTATGTCTTATGGTTTCTATGATTTATTCATGATTTTATGAGGTATGTTAAAGTGCCTATGTTTTATGGGTATGGTATGAAATCATTCTTATGTATATATGAACTCATCTTTCCTTCCCATGTTTTTATAACCCATACTGAGTTTTTATGCTCATCCCATGTTTTTGAAATGTTTTTCACAGGTCAAGGGAAAGGTACATGATAAGATGATAGAGTCAAGGATGTGTCAAGGAATAATCCATGTTTTATTTTAAATGTGTTTCCATTGATGGGAATGAAGAATACTATCTTTATGTAACCACTTTGTTTATATGTGGAATGTAATGCAAGTTTTATGATCTAATTCTCTAAAACACTAAACCTGAAAAGATCCTCAACGTGTAATCTTGTAATAACTCAAGATTAAGTATGGTTTAAGGCTGGGGCCTTATAGTTATAGTGACAGAATGTTAGTTGAAATTAATCAACATTTTTTAATAATTAGTTAGTAAACCACATAGAGGTTATAAAATTGGAAACAAGCATTGAATTATTAAGTGGATTCCATGTATCAAAATCTATTTTGGGTTTTTGTAGATCCTCTGGTTGATGTAAATATCATTGGGTGAAAGTGTTTATTCAATTAGAAATTGGATATGTATGTTAATGTTTGTACCTATAAAGAATGATTTGTTATTAATAGTTTGAAGAAATGTCATGGAATAGAATACAATGAAAAAATATCATCTGTAATTGAACTAAAATATGGTAGAATATTACTATTCATAGTATCTTTCCAAAATTATAACATTTGGATGAAAAATCTCAAGACCAACTTACTTAAAGTAAATATTTTCTAATATTTATAAATAACAAAACAATAATATTTAGAGTAAAAAATGGATGATAATATGTTATAAAAGATACAAATATCCATTTATGGGTTTATGTAACCATCAAGATCATGGAATATTTATTTTTAGGAATCCTTAAGAGAGTTTAGATTTATTATGAATGAATGTGAAACCAGGATATTTAGAGGGAGGGTTAGTGTATTCATAGTGATATATGATAAAGATATATAAGTAGTGTTAAATGAGATACTAGTCTTATAGTTTTTTAAGACATTGTTCAATAAAATATCATTTATTAAATACATTGGTTAATAAGCCTATGTTCTAAGGATAATGATCCATTAATATGGATTTGAGACGATATTTGGGGTGAGTAAAAGTGCATATAATGACAATGTATTAAAAATATACAAGATAGACAAATCTAATAGAGTATTGTTTTTATGCCCCATAGTATAAATCTCTATAAGAAAATGTGGTAAAATAAACAATAATAGAGGGAAAGGATTATTGGAAAGAAATAGGAGTAAAATATTAGATCTTTTATTTATTCAAGTCTATGTACTAAGATTGATGTTATCCCCACCTAGATCATGGTAGGTAGATATCTAGAAGACCCAGGAGAGCCAGATTAACCAAATATAAAAATATCCTAAATTCCATTAGGTATACAAAGGATATGTATTTGGTTTTTATATTACATGAATAATTAGTTTTGATAAGATACACATATTTAAATTTCCAAATATATTATAATGATATAGAGAATCAAAATCAATATAAGTTTTTACATTAATAGAGGCGTTTTGATCTAGAAGTGTTTAAAAAAAGTTTTTACTAATTCTATAGTATAATATGATTATATTATATCTTTTTATGAAACTAAAGAGAAAATAATAATATGAAACTTCGTCCAGGATCTTGGTGTTATACCAAGGTGTACAGATCCTATTACTTTATGTTGTGATAGTACATCAGAAGTTCTTTTAAATAAATATTCTTGGTCACATCAACAGATAAATAATATCAAAAAATTTATTTTCTCTTGAGGTATTTTACTAAAATTTTTAAATTCTTATTTAACATAGTTTTCATAGAAGAAAAATTATAGACCCACTAACTAATTCATGTCTTAGCAAAATCTTGATAAATAAGTGTGAGATAGTGGGTGAAAAGGTGAATATTTTTTCTCTAGAACATACGTGGTTTTTTTTTGGAGTTTGTTCCTAATAACAAAATAAAACTATACTTTTGATTAATAGAATATAAGTATATATTAATTATAACATAATGATTATTATTTTACATAATGTTAAACCAATAATATCCTTAGAATATTTTCACATCAAATAGTTATAACAATTTCCCCACTATAATGGTAACCCAGAGATTCTATAACAATATTCTTTAAATAATTTTTTTATCTTCTCGATTCATCAATATTATAAGTAAAATATAATGTTTTACTATCAGGTTTTTGGGATTATAATAATTCTAAATTCTTCTCAGGAAGTTTTCACTTGGTGATCTCTAAATAAGTGAGTATTGGGATAGATCTTTCAATAGGAATTACACATGCATTATAGGTCATTGAATATTTCAATATCTGGAAATCAGTATTATACCTAATACATTGAGGACATTATTAATGTATATCATGAATCACATACTTTTATGTATGGATAAAATCTATGAAAACATATTATTATGATGAGGTAACATATTTTAGGTGTGTCATAAAGGGATATGGAATTAATTTAATGGTCAATAAAGGATATTTCCCATCTATATTAATGAAAGAATATATCTATCACCCATTTATTGAAATATTACTATATAAAAAACATTAGTCATCGTAATTTATTGACATGTTCATTACCGAAAGCCAAAGATGTATAAATCGATCATATTGGGTGATGAAACAAGTATTCATCATAATTGATGTGATATCAGTTGAGTTTGGTATTATATTACACAATAGTGTTCGTAATAATGTTGTTATATTTTCTATGATATTTTAATACACTATAGGTTAATTGTTGTGTTTCAAGATATTGATCTTGTACTTATGGTATGTTCACATGATTCCATTTGTTAAAGAGGCATATAGAATCACACACTAATTGTATCCAAAATATCATTAAATTATATTGGGTTTATGAATGAATTTATTATCTAGTTTATGGGATATTATTTATTCAACTAAAATTTGATCTTATAAATTCGACTAAAGGATATTCAAGTTTAGTATATAGAAGTGAAATTTCTTCCCTTTTTTAATTATTCATAATGAATTATAAAAATGTTTATTTATTTCTCATTTTTTGAATATAATAAAATTAATACATATTTAAATTATATGGATAATGAAAATAATTTATATTTGTATGTTTAGTGAATATAATAATTTATGGTGAGTCTATAGGTTATGTTTAACAACCTGATGAAAATGATATATTTTCTTTAATATCATTTATATAAATATTTTTTTAAGAAATGATATTATAATAAAAACAAGTGATGTGATATAAAAAATACTATTAATAATATATTTTGATATGAGGGATATCTTATAATAAATAAAAGAATAAGGAGTGTTATAAAATTATAATTAATTAACCCTTAGAATATATTAAAAAATATATAGTTTTTCCATAAAGTGACATGATAACACAATAGAGACGTGTTCTAGAGATCTCTCAAAACCTAGAGATAATCCTGCTTCCTCCCTCTTTGGAAAATATAGTGATTTCTTCAGTGAACATTTTTTTGGTCGATGGTGAATGGTGGGAATCAAAATTTATTTCAATGAAATATACAAAAATATCAATAATATAATTCAAAAATTCATAATGTGTGTTTGGATACATTTAGATAAATTTTTTATCGAATGTTATATCATAATGAAAATGAAACAAGAGTTGAGATGAAACTTTGATCTTGAAATATTACAAAAGATGAGAAAATTATTATTTAAATTAAATATAAATTAATTTTTCGTGTTATTATCTTTTTAATTACATAGTGTATTTTTAGTTATTTGTATTAGACTGTTAATTCAAGTAAAAATAAATATTTAGGCAGTAGTTTATCACTTATGTTATAAATCAAAAATTTCCCAAAGTTCTCTTATCCATAGATGCATTAATCTTAAACAAAATTCTATAATGTTAACTATGATAATTAACCCTATGATACATGCAATCCTTATTCACATGGAACACATTTCCAAAATTCTAGTGTATGGATCTGAGCCCTACACATTTCATCTAAATCCTTTCTCACATCTCATCACACTTCTTTTAAAAATCTATCGAGTTAAATTTTCCATTCCTTTCACACTAATGGTAGTTCTGGTAGCTTTACACACTTCCTTCAACATAATTTCTTCATTCATAATGAAATCATCAATGCAGAAAAAATTTATGTTGGTCATACCTCATGAGTTTCTCATAATAGAAAATATCACATACCATGAATATGTTAGTGATGATTAAAGTAGAAAATCCCACAATGTCCCTCTAAATATAAGACTAATAGAATTCTACTAATTAAAAATAATTTTAAAATAAATTTTATGATCTTCCACGGAAATTACTTCCACCATTGTTAGTTTAAACAGTCTTCCAAAACAAAACACTTGGTTTATTATTGAATGATTCGTATACATCCTCAACAGTATAAACATGACCTCGGTAATTATTTTTACCACTTATATTTTAATGTCCACATTTCATGTAACCATCTTTTAAAAATACTAAAATTTATCCCCATGTTATCCTTTAATATCCCAAATTTTCCATCTCTTTCAGTTTTACTCCCATCAATGGAAGATATAGATTGACATAGAATAGATATTCTTCAATTTGTGTCCTATAAAATCTAAAATCATACATGTTAAAATTTTTAATATGTAATTTACCTTATTAAAAATACATACCTTTAAAAATACTGTCACTTAATTAATATCATACAATATAAGAAAACAATTTTTTAAAATGATTCTATCAATATTTGAATCAAACTCTCAACAGATCTATGGTCCACATATTTACCCATTCTCAAACAAAATAATCTTGAAAATTATTCTTTTATTGAAACCAAAAATCAATAATACATCTTTTAGAACATCAAATTTGTAACAACATTTAGAATACCTATACTATAATATCATCCAATTACATTGTATCTAGATAGATGAACTATTATTAAAATTTTCAATCTGAATTTCCTCGTCTCTCACATAAAAAACACTCTAAAATAGAATGAAAAAGGAATAAAAATATGGAATAGATCCAAAAATCCTGGAATAATATTTTTTTTAAATGGTTTAGAACTATACCTACTCCATAAGAAGAAACCCACAAACTTTCCATTAATAAGAAAATAATAATATAAAGTTATTACAAGTTACATGTAAATACCTCAACCCGAGCAACCTAGATCTGGTGCCTTACTAAATTATATTGGTACATTGAATAAGTGTTCTCATCCCAAAGGACTGGATAGTTTTATATCTTTGTAAGACCATATACAAAAATAAGTTTTTCATTACAAATTTAAATTAATAAAACAACATTTCAACTAAATTGGAAACATACATAATCTCCTATATTACTTATTAATGTTCTTTATAATGTATATCTTTGCATCGTGGGGGAAAATATAACAAAAGAAAGGGGTGATATTAAATGATTAGTAATGGTAAACAATACTGCAGAAGCTACCATAAATAATATAACCAATAATACATTGTGAATAACAAGAAAAGCATTCCATTAAAACGTATTCTTGAGAAGAATATAACAGGAATAAAAGGTGAATAAAAAATTCCATATAAATAATCCCAATAAAAAGAATCATAATTGTGGATATAATACTAGTAGAATAATAAAATGGATTATCAATTACTACTATCAGAAAATGGTAATGCATAATTTCAGACATCGTAAACATACTTTTAAGGATTTGGAAAAGTCACCATACATAAATCGGTAAACCCAATCTAGTTAATCTCATGAGACCTACCGATGCATTAAAGGGTATAGAAGTCCCCACTTATCACATTCCAAGTCCAATTCTATCCTTATATGAATGTTTTTAAAGATTCTCAACATATAAATTTATATAGAAAAATTATATTAAATTTTAATAACTTTTCCAAAGAATGAACATAATCATAAATCATCTAGACTAATTTGGTGAATGGTATCAAGACAATACTTTCCCCGTAAAAATAATCGTAAATGATAAAATATGGTATATGGTAAAATAAGATATCATTTTCAATAAATCATAATATTCAAAAAAGGTTTTTGAAATACATGTAAAATTCTAATAAAATTATTGAGAAATTCTTGAGAGAAATGCCCATTTGCTTTTTAAAGAAGAGTATTTTTAACAAATCATTTGTATTGGTCAAAAAATAAAATTGTAAACCTATATATCCCAAGAATAAAATGGAAGGAAAATGAAAAATTATTTATTCATAAATTATTTTCAACTAATGTGAAAAAATAAAAAAAGATTTTTTAAGAAAAATTTTATTTGAGCAACTTCATTGCAATTTTATAAAAAATATAATAGAGTATTTAAAGACAACAAGGATTATTTGTTTACATAAAACAATTAAATATCTAAAATATTTTTTCATGATAAAAAAGTGTTATTTTTAAAAAATATTTGTGTTTATAAATAGATAATGGAGTGTATTTGAAAATGGATTTAAAATTGGAATGTTCATATTAATTGGACTTGCATTTAGGGTAGAATTAAAAACGAAATCCTTATAAAAAATATATTTCATTATAAAATAAATTTGAAATAAGTTGAATAAATTATTTTAAAAAATATAAATATAATTTAAAGGAATTATATAAAAATAAAAAATAATTTAATTGGGTTAAAAAGTGAGTGAAAGCGTAACCCAGTGGAAAATGGAGATTCGGGTAGAATCCCTTAACCCTATGCAAATAGTCGAACCAAATTCCCCATAAAATTGATAATTATAAAATAAGAAATTTAATATCATTAATATAAATGTATTCATGATATGATTATTCAATGTTAATTATACATAAACCACAAAAAACAAATAGTGATGAATAAGGCATATCACCTAGAAATAAAAGTGAAACGAGATAACCCTTACCTTTTGTTTGAAAGATTTATACACATTCACATTACATAATGAATAATGAAATTAGATTAATTTATAATTTAATTAAGAACATATTCCGTATTTATTTAATTTATTATAATTTAAATATGTTTATTTACTAAATATTTTTTATGATATAAGATTTAATTTCGTAATTCGAAAGTGTTTGTTTCCTTCGTTTTCATGACTAGTTCACTAGTATATATGTATGAAAGATCATTTGAAATGGTAATAGTTAACCAAATTTGAAGTTATATGTTATTAATGTACTTAGAGAATATCTAAGGTTCTTATATATCATTTTTCAGATATGAGGATGATTAATTAGATAAGGCATTAATTATAACTGTTTTGATTCTTTTGGTGTTTTTTCGATCATCACATGCTAGTTTCCTTTAATGAATTAAATTCTGTATATATACTGGTTATAGAACATTAAATAAGTTTCATTAAATATATTAAATTAATTTTAACTATAAAAATTGTTTTATTACCAACCATTAGTGTGAAATTGAAAAATGAAAACTCATCATCCTTGAAGGAGGTAAATCAACAACACACATATGTTGTATTCATTTTTAGAATAAAAATGGGAAGAGAAGAAATTGATGTTTGATATAAAATTAAAAAAATAAAATTATATAATATAAAAGACAGTGGAGTTACTGTTTCACTTTTTATAAGTGAGGTGAGGGAAGGATAAGAAAAGAAATTAAATTGATTGAGAGAGAGAGAGAGAAGGTTTTACCTCTTGAGTGTCACCTCCTTGATAACCTATTTAAGGGACTTGGAAATAGACATTTTTGGGAGACCAAACTGACCATAATGTGGGGGAGAGTTTTGGGAGAGGAAATAAATACAAAATAATCAAGATATAAGGTTTTCTAGGTGTGATGTGACGGGGTGGTGATTGGTCATATTTATAGTGGATGAGAGGGGTTTTCTCATTATTTAATTCATTTGTTTATTATTTTTGGCTCAAGTCTATTAATAGTGATGATTAATGGGGATAATAATAGTAAATAATGAATTTTATTCCTAACCAAATAGTTCTTAAATAATTCATACATTAGGAATGACCTAATAATTCATGTATTTGTCTAAAATGTTAAATACCAAACAATATAATATTTTACTATTCACCAAAAAATCATGTATTTGAGAAAAAATAAAAAAACACCATAACAAATTTTTTTTTCATAATTTAAAAATTAAATCCATTTAATTAATGTTTTTTAACAATATGATCAAATAAATTTTAATTAAAATCATAACTTATTCAAAAAAAATATCAATATTATAATATGAGTAATTTTATAACACCTAAAAAATTAATTAAGGTCCAATAAATGTTTATTATAATCATTAGAATACAAAATATTAATTCCTATATTTATTTTATGAAAATAATTTTTCTTTTAGATCATTTTATTAATTATAAAATTTTAAATAAACATTTATGTTTCACATAAGTTCTAACACATAATTTATCATTTTTCAAATATTTATTTACTTATTCCATGATATAAATATATCATATTTACATTTATAAGATCCTTTAATTTATTTACACATTCATTTGTGAGGTAACTATTTAAATATTAAATATTATATTAATATAACAAAAATGATTGTAATATAAAAATTGGGGTCTTTACTATTCAGTTGAAAATAAGTATTTTTAGAAAAATACCAAAACTTCACCCTAAACTAATTTTTTTTGTAACACCCCAAACACAGTTACCCAGAGTCGGTGCATTATTACATAAAAATGGCATGATCACAAAAGATCAAGTCTCGAAAGACAGATTAGTTTAGTACCATAGGAATCAGTAGATACATTCATAAAGTTTACATTACATCATAAAGTAAAAAACTACAACAACATCTAGTCTCCATAGACCACACTCATATCCCCTCATAGTATCCCTTCAATTCATTCATAAAATACTTCTTCACATCCTGATAGAAATAAAACATAGAAATGGGTGAGCTCAGATGCCCAATAAGGATAATAATATTGAGAAAACTTTCATAAATAATCATAAACATTTAAGGAAATGTATAACTAAAACAAAAGCCTGTTAAACTAGAAAATCAACATAATATTGCAGAAATAAAATAAAATAATGCCATTTACTTATTCACATTGATATAATACTAGTTAAATAATCACTTGGAATATCAATAACCATTTTCCCAATGATGGAATCCATAATGCCAGACTATCATAACAACATAGTCAAGGCTTTGTGCCAAGACTACAAATAAAATTTTGTCATGGCCTTCTGCCAAGACACAAGATTGTCTCGTGAGACCTACCGATGCATCGAGGATATATAGCGGGCTCCACCTGTCACTTACTAAGTCCAATGCATTACTCATATGAACAGGTTTAAACATAACATAAAAATTCATATTAAAACTAGTATACGGAATTTCAATACTTTCTCCATAAACCATGAATGGTAAAAAAAATAACACATCCATAGTAAAACGTATCACAAACTCTTCAATACTATATAGATGTTTTGTATCATAATAAATCAACTTCAAATAAGATTAAAATCCATCAATGGAAGTTAACATAGATGAAATCAATAATATATGAGAGAAATATATCTTTTTTTGAAATAATTTAAAAGCCACACAATTAAAACATTTACATTGAAAATATTTTTATAAGATTGTAAGGGAATCTTAGATGATTTTATAAAGGCAGAAAATAGCTGCACTCGTTGTATAAGTTAAAAAAAACATTCTTACCTTAATTCTCTCAAAAAGGATAAAAAGGTCCTTCTTTGGAAAACAACGAAAAGATTCATTTATAAACATCTTATAAAAAGTCAAACAAGGGAATAAATGAATTTAACCCATAGTCTGTAAAATATTAACAAAAATTTGAAATACATTTTTAAGAAACATGTATGTGTATGATAAATAGGTCACATTAGATATTTACGTATAAACAACCTCGGATAATGAAGTGATTTTGAAATAAACCCTTAACTTTGTACTTTTCCTTGGTTAAGGATAGGTTAACCTCATTTATAATGGTGAAATAATTGTTATTAAATAATAAAATAATCATATACATTAATATGATATCATATGAAATATTTTAACATTCCGTTGTTAATAAAATCTTAGTATTATCGTCATTTCGGGTGTAAACTTACTCATTTTATTTTATATGTCTTTTTAAATAAGCCATGTTTTTTATACATATGTTGTATATTATTCATATCCAGAATGATATCAAGTCCATAAACATTAATTTTAATAATAAAATGAGAATTATACTTTAATGGATAAGATGGGTAATGAATCTCATCTTGTTCGTGGAGATTGTAGTCTGTACGTACGTACGAGTGACAATATATATTTTTTGATATTAAAATAATATATTATTGGATGGTATATCATATATAAATAATCATTATAATGTTATATTTATTTTTTACTTCAATTACACAACATTATCATGACCATCTAAATAATATTGTTTTGAGTAACAATTACACCACGACGTGGAGACGGTAAGTCGTACGTATGCACATATGGTCACATGTCATTCAAAGGATGGATAGAATACTTATTATGGATGTACCATATTTATATTAACATCACAATATCTAAAAGATACTGGAGTTATGATTTTAGAATAGAACTAACAAATAAAGAAGAAGTGGAAGAATAAAGGAACGTGAAAAATGGTGGTGAAAACAATACCTTTTCTTCAGGTTCTTTCTTTTGATTTGATAAAAATGGCTCTATAGGCTGGCTTTCTAATCAAACTAAGGCCTCTAGGTTGAATTGAAGTAAGTTGAGATAATATTTTTTGCAGGTTTTGGCTGAGCCAAATGGATTCTAAGGTATGAATTTGAGATAAGGGGGGGTTCCCTTTTATAAGAGTGTTGAGGGGCACATTAGGAAAAGCTATAAATATTATTTTATAATAAATTAATATTCAGTTTCTAATGGTTAAAAAGTAATATATTTAGAGGATAAGGTTTTTATGGGTCTAAATACACTCAACGAATAGGTTTTAGATATTTTTGGGTCACTATATTAAACTTATATTTTCGATTTAACTATTAGTTAATTAGTTTGACATTAACCACGTCTCTTTGTATTTTTATATTATTTCGTTCATAAACATACAAGAAACTACCAAAATAACTCCAAGTTTTTCATTAATGACATAACTATCAGCATATAAATCCTTTGGAAGAACCTCATATTTTTGGAAATATTATATCAATTAATAATATAATATATGTTTTAAAAACTCCTTTATGTCAATTTTAAAACTATTTAATAATTGATTTTTTTTAAATTCTTATCAACATTATTAATTAGAAACAAATTAATTTAAGTAATTCTAACATGTAAAATTAACAAATAATTTTTTTTATGTCATAAAAACATTCAAATTATATTTATTTTAACATTTATAATGCCAATTATACGATTCATTCATTAATAAGGAAAATACTGCATCATTATTGTGTCATAAATAAATTTAATTATTCAAAGTCTAAAAATTATAAATAAAATCCCATTATGTAGGAAATATTTTTATATTTCTAATGAATATTTATAGTCTAAAATATAACATATATTACTCTTTGTAAAAAAAATTCTAAAAGATATATGCTTATGTCATTTTGGTAATTACTTTAACTTAATTAATATAAAGTGACATTATCACTTACAAGTGGCTCCATGGGGTCCCAAAATCGACCCAAAGATGTCCATGGTCGAACATGTATCACCCACTAGGGTTAGAACACGTTTTATGTTAATTTGATATTATTATAATATTATTTGTTAAGCCTTATTTACCGGATTTACCCTTTAACCAGGGTAAATAAAATAATTACCGTAGTAATTATTCAAAATGTATAAAAATAAAAGTTATATATTTACACAATATAGGCCTCCTGATTATATATATGAAATCCATTTTTCTAAATTCAAAACACAGAAGTGGCAGAAATTAATTTAAAATTAATTTCTCTTGTTAAAACAAAAACACTGTTTTTAAGAAATAATAACTATTAAAATATTTTCACTTGCTTATGTCCAGTTTAAATGTGAAATTATATCCAATGACCATCATTGGATTAAATTGTAAAAAATATAATCTAATTATACTTGAAATTAATTCAAATGCTTAATTTATCACTATTAATTATTTCAATTAAAAATGTTGTTTTTAATTAAAATTTAGAAATTTTCACTATTCATCAAAATATGAAAGTTATCCGAAAATTTTAAAAATTTCACCCTAAGATAATTTTGATATTCAAAATCCAAAAAATAGGCCATTTTGAATAAAATTTATACAATTTTAAAAATTGGGTATTAGTATTCAGAACGTCTAGTTGGATTGGATGTGGTGTGTGTTAGAACACGAAGGTTCATACAACACACGCTACTATATTATTCAATGAAAAGCGTACCATGGATGCATGGGGTGTTACATTCTCCCCTCCTTAAAATAATTTCATTCTCAGAATTTATAGAATACTAACACATTAAATGACTTGGGCGGTTCTTCATCATAAGTTCATCGGGTTCCCACGTTGCCTCATCCATCTTATGGTTTCTCCATAGAAATTTTACCAGACGAGTCGTCTGGTTTCTCAGCAAATGTTCCCTGGTATCAAAAATCATGATGAGCTCTTCGCAATAAGATATATTGGGTTCTATTTTAACTTCCTCATAGGTGAGTACATGCGTTGGGTCAGGCGTGTATTTTCTCAACAGTTAGATGCAGAACACTTATTGAACTTTGGAGAGACTTGGCGGTATTTCAAAATAGTAAGCTACAACCCCTATTCGTTCTATAATTTCGAAAGTTCCGATGTACCTGGGACTCAATTTACCTTTCTTATCAAAACATATAACTCCCTTCAATGTAGATACCTTCAAGAAAACATAATCTCCTTCCTTAAATTCCAAATCCTTCCTTCGGTTATCGGTAAAGCTCCTATGCCTACATTGAGCTGCTTTGACATGGTTATGGATTATATTCAAGTTTTCTATCATTTCCTCCACCAGTTCTGGGCCTAGGTGTTTTCTTTCACCAACATCATACCAACATGTTGGTGTGAAACATCACTTTCTATATAATGCTTCATATGGTGCATCTGATTACTCGAATGGAATCTATTGTTATGGGAACATTTAATCAGAGGTAAATATTGACCCCACATACCCTGAAAGTCAAGTGTGAAA
Source organism: Viscum album (assembly GCA_963277665.1). Taxonomy (NCBI): domain Eukaryota; kingdom Viridiplantae; phylum Streptophyta; class Magnoliopsida; order Santalales; family Viscaceae; genus Viscum; species Viscum album. The sequence continues at coordinate 1,670,265,150 of OY728137.1, forward strand.
GATATCAACATGTCTTCTATAGTTTGAACAGTCTGTTCTGATTGTCCATCAGTTTGGGGGTGGTAGGCAGTGCTCAAAAGAAGTTCAGTATCTAGGGTTTCTGAAGACTCTTCCAGAATCTTGAAGTAAAATGGGGGTCATGTTCAGAAACAATCGATTGTTGTACTCCATGAAGTCCCAAAACTTCATTAATATATAGTCTTGCTAGAGGTTAAAGTTGTTTATCATCTCTTATAGCATGAAAATATGCTGACATGGTAAGAAGATCAACAATGACCCTTATTGCATTGTTCCTTCTAGGACTCTTTGGTAGTCCCATGATAAAGTCCATCATGATATTATTCAATTTCCACTAAGGTATGGGAAGAGGTTGCATGACTCCTCCAAGTTATTTCCATCCAGCTTTAACTTGTTGTAAACCCATACACCTTGACACAAAATCAACAATCTCCCTCTCCATGTTGTCCCACCAAAAATATTCCTTCAAATATATATACATTTTGGTGCTCCCTGGGTTTATAGAGAAATTGGAACTATGTGAAACATCCAACAAATCCCTTTTTAGATCAGGAATATAAGGAACACAAAGTCTCTTCCCAAATTTCAAAATTCCATCTTCATTAAGAAAGTGACTCAATCTCCCATCATTCACACCTTTAATCTTATTTTGATGTTTTTCATCATCAGTCTGAGAACTCTTTATCCTTTTTTAGTAATGATGGTTGGGAAACCATTTGAAAAAGTACTGATTCTTCACCTTCCATGTTAATTCCCATATCCATCTTCACTGGATCCCTAAAACTAAGATCCCTTTAAACTCTCATATTGTTCAAAACTCCACGATCCTTTCTGCTCAAAGAATATGCCACCTTATTTGCTTTCCCTGGGTGGTAGTGTATCGGGAAATCATAATCCTTTAGTAGTTAAATCCATCCCCTTTGCCTCATGTTGAGTTCTTTCTGTGAGAAAATATACTTCAAACTCTTTTGATTGTTATATATATCACATTTTTTACCATATAGATAATGTTTCCATATCATCAAAGAAAATATTACCGAATCTTACTCAAGATCATGAGTAGGATAGTTTTTCTCATGAATTTTTAGTTGTCGTGATGCATATGCAATAACCCTTTCATTCTGCATAAGGACACAACCAAGTCCTTTCATTGAAGCATTGCTATAAATATCAAACCCATCATTCCCCGATTTTAGAGTCATGATAGGAGGAGTGACAAGTGTTCTCTAAATTTCTTGAAAACATTCTTCACTCTCTTTTGTCCAAACCAATTTATCCCCTTTAAATGTGAGCTTCGTTAATGGGTTAGTCAATCGGGAAAAATTCTGAACGAAACATCAATAGTAACCTGCTAAACCAATAAAACTACGTACCTCAGTTATACTCGTTGGTGATGGAAATTCATAGATTTCTCTTGTCTTATATGGACCAATTGAGATTCCATCCTTAGAGAAAATATGGCCTAGAAAATAAATCTCCAAAAGATAGAATTCACACTTTCTAAACATCCCATATAATTCATGTATTATGAGTGTCTTTAGAATAATGAGTAAATTATTTTCATGATCCTCGTAGCTTTTGTATTATACCAAAATATCATCAATATATACCACTACAAAGTAATCAAGATATTCATTGAAACCCTTGTTAATTAGATCCCTGAAAATAGAGGGAGCATTAGTCATCCCAAAATGCATTACTGTAAACTCGTAATTCCCATACCTAATTCGATATGCTTTCATTGGACTGTCTTCCTTCATCATACACAACTAATTATATCCAGATCAATTATAATTCTTTGAAAAGTATTGATCTCCATGAAATTGGTCAAATAAATCATCAATGTGAGGTAGGGGATACTTGTTCTTTTTTTTATAGCATTGATTTCCCTATAGTCGATAGATAACCTCATGGATCCATATTTCTTCTTAACAAAAAGGTTAGGGGCTCTCCATGGAGAAACACTAGGGTGAATAAATCCCTCATTACTCAATTCCTCTAGTTGTTTCTTTTGTTTCACTAATTCTATAATTTCCATTATATAAAGGGTCATTGATATGGGCCTTGATAGAGGAATTAAATTAATGGAAAACACAATTTCTCGTTATGGAGTATGTCGTAGTAAATCCTCTGGAAAAACATCATCATATTCTTCTACAATAGTTACATCCTCTATTTAAACATTCCATTCCTCTCCCACATTTATTTCATTCTCTTCCTCCCTAATAATTGAATTTAGTTGAGCTACTGGGGGTGGATATAGAGAAGAATCAAGTGGTGACGATTCCTCTCTAAATATAAGGTGTTATTTAACATCATCATCAAAAATAGTAACCTCCTTCTTCTTACAATAAATTTTCACATCACGGTCTGAATGCCAATACATAATGAGGATTATATCAAATTCAATCATGGGTATGATGCTGATATCAGTTGATAAAGAACATTTATATGCTCTAATAGGAATAGATTCACAAAACATAGTTGCGATGATACATCCCTTGGGAGTTTTGACTAACAACTCCCTTGTTAAATCGAATTGAAATTATCTAATTTTCATAGAAAACTGGGAAGATACGAAACAATTTGATGATCTAAAATCAAATAAATATTTTTCTAAACATGAGGAAACTATAAAATTACCTTACACCACGTCTTTCAGAGAATCTACCTTAGAAGTAGTGAGAGAATAACTTTGGCCTTGATCCCTTGGAAATTTATGAGGTAAATTCCCCAAACACTTAGGAAATTCATTTTCATTATGTCACATCTCCCTGTAATTGTAGCATTAAACATCATTAGCTTCTTTCTTCCCCTTGCAATCACGATCTTGGTGGCCTTTTTCACAACACATGTAACAGACTCCCATTCCCCTAAAGCATTCACCTTGGTGTATCGTACCACATTTACTACAGTACGGATATTCAACTTTTCCCTTCTTCCCCTTAATTCCATTCCCATAGTGATCAACAGATCTCTTCTTCTCTTTCTATTCATTAATGTTGTAATACTTATAGAATTCTTTTTTTGTCTTGATAGCACATGAGACAATATCTTTGTATGACAAGAAAGATTTTGAGACAAATGCTCGATGGATAAATGGTTTTAACCCATAAAAGAAATGATTAATCTTAATTCTCGGGATACGTATATAATCTTCATCGTGACTCACTAACCTTGTAAAGTTAGACTCATACATTGTGACATTCTCGTCATCCTTTTGCCTCAGACCTAGAAATTGTCATTGCATATCTACTCGATGGTCATGAGGAAAGTATTTTTCTCTGAAAAGATCATTAAACTCCCTCCATTCCATATTTTATACTTCATCATCATCTTTTGTATTCTTAATTAATGACAACAATCGATCAGCTTCTCTAGTGAGGCGATAAACTACCATGATAAATTTTCCCCTTTCACTACTCCCCAAGGAATGGAATATTATCTGTATGGAATTTATCCATTTCCCATCTAATTATGGTTTTGTGCTCCCATTGAATGTTTGTGGTTGTTTCCTCATGCAGCGATCTAACATTGATCCTCCACACTGTGGATATGGGTGCTCCATATGGGTAATGTTATTATTCATAACCATGGTGAGTTGTCCTAGTTTGGTGATTAGTGGATCAGCACTAATTGCATCACTAGATCAACTATAATTATCTTGAGATGGAGGGAAATCCCTACATGGAGTGTGTGCAATGATATGGTTTCCATTTCTTCCAATAGGCATCATTCCTAAAAAATGGCATAAACTATCATAATTTATGAATCGCAATACATAAATCTAAACTTGTAAAACACATAAAATAAATTGAATAGTTTATGGATATAATCCAGAATCATAAAAAATTTTTCATTGAGGAAGTATATAATAATAAACCCTTCATAATGGTTTTTTAAGAAAATGATAATTATCCTATGCATATCCCCCGGGAGTTTCGTAACCATGAGTGCAGCAAGGCCAGTTGTCATGCAACAGTTCCCGTTCGAGTCTAGCTCAAAGCAGTGTTTTTGGGTTTTACCCCTAGGTACATATGTGCCAGAGCTGCCTCTACATGCTAATTTCCTAATAGGGATATACTTCTCTGAAAACTCACAAAATCTCTACAATACCAAAATTATATAAATTTATTCTATACTAATCCTCAATGTCCATCTTAGGTCTATGTTCTCTAATCAGAGTTTATCTAAATCTAGCTTCAAAGGAATTTTCAAAACATCCTCTGATACCAACTATAATTCCCTGACCCGAGTTACCCAGAGCCTGTGCTTTATTATATAACATTGGCATGATCACAAAAGATCATGTCTCGAAAGACCTATTAGTTTAGTAGCCTTGTAATCACTAGATACATTCATAAAGATTACATTACATCATAAATTAAAAAACTACAACAACATATTCTATCCATAGACCACACTCATATCCCCTCATACTATCCTATCAGGTCATTCATAAAATACTTCTTCACAGCCTAGGAAAAAAAACATAGAAAGGGGTGAGCTCTAATGCTCAGTAAGGATAACAATATAGCTGAAACATTCATAAATAATCATAAACATTATAAGGAAATGTATAACTAAAAAAAGCCTTTTAAAAATGAACAACAACATAATATGGTAGAAATAAAATGAAATAATTTCATTTAATTATTTACATGGATTTTATACTAGTCTAATAATCACATTCAATATCAATATCCATTTTCATAATGATGAAATGCATAATGTCAGACTATCATAACCACATAGTCAAGGACTTCTACCAAAACTGCAATTAAAATTTTGTCAAAGACTTTTTCCAAGACACTAGTTTGTCTCATGAGACCTACTGATTTATCGAGGATATATAGCGGGGTCCACCCATCAATTACTAAGTCCAATGCATTCCTCATATGAACAGGTTTAAACATAACATAAACATTCATATTAAAAATAGCATATAAAATGTCAATACTTTCACCATAAACCATGAATGGTTTAATAACAACACATACACAGTCAAACATATCAAAAAACATTCAATACTATATGAAAGTTTAGTATCATAATAAATGAACTTTAAATAAACTTAAAATACATCAAAGGATGTTGACATAGATGAAATCAAAACTATTTGAGAGAAATATCTCTTTTTTGAAATAATTTAAAAGCTACACAATTAAATAAATTGTTTGTAAAACATTATTATATACTTATAATGTAATATTCGATGATTTTATAATTGTATAAAATTACCATTGCCGCCATATAAGTTAAAAAAATACATTTTTACCTTAATTTTGTCGAAATGGTTAAAAAGGACCTTGTATGGAAAACGACGAAAAGCTTTCTTTATAAACATCTTATAAAAAGTAAAAAATGGTATAAATTAATTTAACCCATAGTATTTATAATAGTAAGAATGATTTGAAATAAATTTTTATGAAACATGGATGTTGACGATAAAGAAGTCCCAGTAGATAATTATGTATAAACAACCTCAGATAATGAAGAGATTGTGAAATAAACCCTTACATTTGAACTTTTCCTTGGTAGAGGGTTGGTTAACCTCCTGTATGATGGTGAAATAATTGTTAAAAAATTATACAACAATCATATAAATTAATATGATATCATATATGATCTTTTAACATTTCTTTGTTAATAATATCTTAGTATTATCGTTATTTCGGGCGTTAAATTACTCATTTTCTGTTATATGATTTGTTACATAAGTCGTGATTTTATGGATAAGTTGTATATTATTCATATCCAGAATGATATCAACTACATAAACATTATTTTTAATCGTCAAATGAGAATTTTACTTGAATGGATACGATGGGTAATGAATCTCGTTTTGTTCGTGGAGACGGTAGTCCGTATGTACGCACGAGTGATAATATCATTCATCTGATATTAAAATAATATATAATTGGATGTTATATCATATATATAGAATCATTATAATGTTATATATATTATTTACTTCCATTACACATCATTATCATACCCATCAAAATAATAATGTTCTGAATAACAATTACACCACGACGTGGAGACAGCATGTTGTACGTACACACATATGGTGACATCTCATTCTAAGGATGGATAGAATAATAAATTTGGTTTTACCATATTTATAATAACATCATAGTATATAGAATATATTGGAGTAATTATTTTATAATGGAATTAAAAATTATATAAGATGTGGAAGAACAAAGGATCTTGAAAGAGGGTGCTGAAAAAATTACCTCCTCTTCGGGTTCTTCCATTTGATTTGATCAAAAGGGCTCTATAGGCTGGCTTTCTGATCATACTAAGGCCTCTAGGTTTAAGTTAGGGAAGTAGAGAGAATATTTGGGCAGGTTTTGGCTGATCCAAAAGGATTTGAAGGTATAAATTTGAGATAAGTGGGAGTGCATTTTTCTAAGAGGGGTGAGGGTCACCTTAGGAAAAGCTAGAAATATTATTTTATAATAAATTAATATTTGGATTATAATGGCTCCAAAGTGATTTATTTATAAGTTAAGGTGGTTATGGGTATAAATCCAGTCAACTAATAGGTTTTATACTGGTGTGGGTCACTATATTAACCTTATCTTTTAGATTTAACTCTTAGTTAATTAGTTTGACATTTACCATGTCTCTTTGTATTTTCATATTATTTGTTTAACAAAATTACTATAAACTACCAAGGGAACACCATGTGGTTCGTTAATGACATACCTATAATTATATAAGTCCTTTTGAAGAACCTCATATTTTTATGAATATTATATCAATTAATAATATAATATTTTTTAAAAAAACTCCTTTATGTAAATTTTGAGACTATTTAATAATTGATTTTAGTAAAAGTCTTAACAAATTTATTAATTCTAACCAAATAAATTTAATTAATCCTAACATGTCATATTAAACAATAAAATTTATGAATGTATATAGTGATTCCAAGGCTACTAAACTAATCGGTATTTCAAGACATGATCTTTTATGATCATGCCAAAGTTCTGTACTAATGCACTGACTCTGGGTAACTGGGGTCAGGGCGTTACATTGCCACACATTATTTAAAATGATTTTTATTTTGATCAATGTAATTTATAAAAGTCTCAAAATTTATTTTAAAAATATGTGCACCATTAAATGATGGTAAAAATACCTTTATAAAAAACAGACTTTTAATACCTGAATTTAGATTCACTCTTATCTTATGCCAATAAAATCATTTAGATGAATATAAAAACATTTTATTAAATTTATAATACATAAATTTCATAATTTTTTAAATAATAATTATCCCCAAAAATTTATTATCAAGGTTATAATGATCATTTTAAAATAATTATTTATAATTGTATATCATTTCTCTTTTATGCATGGTGTTGTGTGAAACCAATGCTGTAGAAAAAATTAATTTCATAAATATACGTACCATAAAATATTTTGAGGTTTGATTATCCCCTCCTTCACTAATTTCCTTCCTCATAATTTTAAATTTCACTTCAAAAATCAAAGGTTGATACATCATTATTTTTATTTGGGAACCCACATAAAAAATAGGGTTATTAAAATATCCTCCAAAAAAGAGGGAAAGGGAAAATGTGAAGGTAACCACAACATTATGATTTTTGGTAGAAAATCATTAGTGGAATGAAATAACATGGATATAAAATAGAAATATAACTATCATGTTCTGGTGGAGATTGATAGATAACATTATCATTATAAAGTTAAACATCACAAAACAGTAAATTTTTTGATTGGTTAAAAGACCATTGATTCCTCAAAAAGAAAAGTAAATGGATAATGATTTTATTATGAAATCTTTTTCCATGATTTGAGGGATTATTTTAAAAGTTAGAAAATAATTTTTTAAAATAAAATTACTTGATTACTTTCCATTTCATAAGAATAATCTCATCATTTGGTTGTGCTATGATATATTTTCACTTCAGCCCTTACACGAGGGAATGAATGATCAAGAAGGATTTTTCATTCCTGAATCACATTTAATGAATAATATGGTTCTTAAATCATCCCTCATCCTTTAAATATTAGATATAAAAAATATTTATCACATGTTATCGAATATGATAAATTATTATTTAATCTTAATCAATAATATAATTAATCCATTTAATAAGTAGGTAACCTTAAGAATCATCCAATATATTCTTTCTAAATTACAATATGAAATATTTAAAATAAAGGTTTGGTAACATCATATTTTACTTAAAATATAATAATTTTTCTCTTATTGTAATGTACCAAACAAATTATTACCTTAATCGCATTTAAACCATTATAAAATATGCATGTTTCAAAGAGTAAATTATGACTTTGTCCTTATATCCAAACATCTAATAATTCAAGTATAACGTAATGAATTAGTTCACTAGCCACCTTCATGGTCACTAATAATATCCCATTAATTTATATTTATTATAATCTCAATAATCAGGAAGATATTTAGTGATATAATTCCCAATACATGTTTTTTCAAAAAGTTCAACCTAAACGAGAATCACATCTATTTATTACTGGTCATATTCATCACATGATTCCAATTTCGTAATGAATAAATACTATAGTACAATCCATATATATCTCATTAATTTTACACATATAGTATTATTGATAAAATAATCAAATAACATTATCCACTAATACAAACATAGGGATATTAATCAATCCTATTCATCTGAGTAAGTAACATATGCTTAAGGATGATCTATTTTCTTCTTCTAAGCTATATACCCTTGATGCTTGGGACATTAATTTTCATATTTCCCCGTAAAATTGAATCATTTTATATTTTAATTAATTCTTTCTCTTATAATTATGATCATTGTGGCCATTTTCTCCACACTTGAAGAAAACTCCTTTTCTTATTAAGAATATACAATGTTGTTTCCTTCCACAATTACCACATGTGGTAAAATCATTATTTCCCTTATTCCATTTATCAATTATTTGATTTTTTGTCCTCTTCTTCTCTTCATTTAATTAAAATTTATTAAACTTGGATAATTCTAATTCTATATTTATAGCACATGATATTATATCCTCATATAATGAGATTGTTTAGGGGAATTGTTCCCCTTGAAATATTGGCATAATACCATAAAATATATCATTATTATTACACTTTAGATTATCTACATTGGGGTGGTTCACATTAATTCAACAGGGTGTTATTTTTAAATAACTAAATACACTAAATTAGTTTATGAATCATAATTCATAATATCAAACTATAAAAACACTTAAAATAAATTGAAAATGTATGAATAACTAATATCATAAGAATAAACATGGGTTCTTTAGTGACATAATTACTTTTAAATAATTCATAATTATTTTATAAAGAAAATGTGAATTATTCAAAGCATATCCCCTATGAGTTTCAAACCAGGTGTACAGTAAGTTATGTTGTTGTGTATCAGGTTATGCTGAGTCAAGGACAACACACCATGTTAAAGTTGTTACCCCTAGGTACATCTGAACCAGAACCACGTCCACTTATAGTATCCAGATAGGGATATATTACTATTAAGACCCACAAAAAATCTACCTTACCAAAATTATATGATTCTATTCTATTGTTATCCTCAAATTATATCTTAGGGTTATATTAACTAATCTATGTTTTCTAAATATAGTTCTCAAGGATTCTGATAAACAGCCTCTAATACCAATAGTAAATACCCCAACCACAATTTCCTAGATTTGGTACCATGAATAAAAATTCACATCCAAATGGACCAAATAGTTCGTAATAATTGTTAAAATAGAAACAAACATAAGTTTTACATTACTAATTAAAAGACAAAACAACAGAGAAACACTGTTGGAAACACCCATAAACTCCTAGATTTTCCATATATGTCATTTATAATATATATCTTCACATCTTGGGGAAAACTAAAACATAATAAGGTGGTAATATCAGATGCTAAGTAAGGGTAAACCATATTTTGGAATCTATCATAAGTAAACTTAAACAATAATTAATGGTGAATAAATAAATTCACATTCCATTCAAACATAATCATGAGCATAATATGGTATGAAGAAAATTAGAATAAAAAATTCCATATAAATTATCACATGAGAATTAAATATAACCATGGATATTTTAAAAGTATAATAATCACATGTATTATCAATTAAAAGTATCATAATGAGGTAATTTAAAATTTTGGACATCATAAACATACCATCAAGTCTTTTTCCAATACATAATATATTAATGGGTAAAACCTGGTCTAGTTTGTCTCATGAGACCTACTGATGCCTCGAGGGGATATAGAAGGCCTCACCCATCACTTAATAAGTCTATTGAATTACTAATTTGAATGGGGGTAATCATAATCTACATATACATTAATATTTAAACTATCAAATGAAATATTAATCACTTTACACAAAGAATGAACATAATAATAAATTATCCAGATTAATCTAGTGAATGGCTTTAAAATAATACAACCACAACCAAAATAATAATAAAGAAAAAAATATGTTAGATGGTAAAATAATAGATCATTTTCATTGACTCATAAAATTCCACTAAGCATGTTTAAAAATATGAAAATACTCTAATAAAATCATTGAAATATTCTTGATAGAAATACAATTTTCCTTGGGAAAAGAGTTCTTTTGAAAAAAATCTTTTGTACTTGTAATAAAATTAGATTGTAAACATGTACCTACCCGAAATAATTAGTAGTTAAAAATAAATTATGTTCTAAGAATAAATTATGTCTTACTTAAGTGAAAACATGTAAAAAGATTTATTAATAAACCTTAGAATTGAGCCACATCAGTGCGGTTTAAGAGAAAATATAAAAAGAACATTTAAAGCGGGAAAGGATTAATTGTTTAAATAAAACCAAAAAAGGGATAAGATAATTTTTAATGATAAAAACATAAATTTAATAAATGTATTGGTGTCTTAAAATAAATTAGGGAGAATTGTTGAAAATGGATTAGAAATTGGGACTTTATCAATAATCGGGCTTGCTTAACAGGAGGAATTGAAAAGGGAAACCTTATAAAACATGTATTTCCTTGTCCAAAAATATGAACTAATCTAGATACATGATTTTGTAACATATAAACATAATGTAAAATAAGTATAAAAAATAAAGAATAGTTACATTAGGGTAAAGAGAGACATAAAGTGTAACCAAAGGAAAATAGAGATTCAAGTAGAACCTGTTATCACTTTGCAAACAGTCAAACCATATTCCCTATAAAATTAATTATAACCAAGTAAGAAATTTAATAAAATTAATATAAATAGATTAATGACATGATTATTAAATTCTTATTATACATACACCACCCACAGAATATAGTATTGAATAAGGAATATCTCACAGAAATAAAAGTGAGGTGAGAAAACTCTTAACATATGTCTGAAAGACCTTTTCACTTTCACATAACATCCTCAATAATGAAATTAGACTAATTAATAATTTAATTTATAACCTATTTAATCTTATTTTATTTATTATAATTATATTAGGTTCATTTGTGGTATTTTTTATGAGTTATAATATTTAATTTCATCATTTGAAAGGGTTTATTTCCATCATTTTCATTATTTGTTCACTTGTATACATATATGAAGGATCAATTGAAATTGGAATAGTTACCCTAAATTAAAATTATAGGTCATTAATTAACTCAATAATTGTTTAATGGTATTATATATCATTTTTTCATATATGAGGATGCTAAATTAAATAAAATGATAATGATAATAATTTCTAAAATTTTGGAATTTATTGTATCATCATGAGCTAGTTTTCTTTTATGAATAAATATTATCGATATATACTAGTTATAGAATATAAATAAGTTTAATTTTATATATTTAATAATTATTTAATAATAAAAATTGGTTTTATGAACAAAATTGAAGGAGAAATTGAAAAATGAAAACTCATCATCCAAGAAGCCGTAAATCGGCACCTCACAGAGGATATTTGATTTTAACTTAAAAATTGGAAGAGAAGAGATTTTATATTTGATATACCATAAACATAAAAATATTAAAATATATAAAAGGTACCATAGTTATCTTACCACTTTTTATATGGGATTTTAGGGAAGGATCGTAAATTAAAACAAATTGAAAGAGAGAGAGAGGGGGGAGAGATAATGGTTTACCTCTTGAGTGTCACCTCCTTAAGAACCTTTTTAATGGACTTGGAAATAATATTTTGGTGATACTAGAAAGACTATAATGTGAGGCATATGTATGTGAGGGGAAATGGGATGAATATAATCAATATTAAATGCTTTTGATGTGTGATGATATGGGGTGGTGAGGGGTGGTATTTATAGTGGAAGAGAGAGGATTTTTATTATTTAATTAATTTGTTTATTGTTTTGGGTTAAGACCAAGAATAATGATGACTATTATGTCTAAATAAATTATCTATTTCATTTTATTTCTAACCAATGGGTGTTTACCTCATCTATACATCTTCTATTACTCAATAATTCATGTATTTGGCTAAAATGTTAAATACCAAAAATTATTGTCTTTTACTATTCACCAAATATTCAAATATTTAAAAAAAATAAACCACCTAAACCATTATTTGGAATGTATAATTATAAGATGGAATCCATTTTATGAAAATAATTTTATAAATATGAGAAATGTAATTTTATTAAAAATCATAATTTATTCAAAAAATCCTGATTTTAAAATTATAAGGGATTTTATAAAATTGTGAAAAGTTAATTAAGGTATCATAAAATTATATTATAACAATTATAAAACATAATATTAGTTTATGAATCTATTTTATGAAAATAAATTTTCTTTTAAATCATTATATAAATTGTAAAATTGTAAATAAACATTTATGTTTCATAAAATTACCTACACTTAATTTATCATTTTTAAAATATTTATTTACTTATTTCATTATATAAATATATCCTATTTTAATTTATAAGACACCAAAATTTTATTTATGATTTAATTTTTGAGCTTACTATTTAATTTATAAATTTATTATTAATATAATAAAAATGATAGTTTTATAAAAATTGGGAATTTTCACTATTCACTAGAAAATAAATATTTTTATAAAAATACAAAAAAATCACCCTAACATAATTAAGAAATTATTATGTTAAAAATGAATTTTATTTTTATCAATAGATTTTTTAAATAGTTTCAAATTAATTTTTAAAACAAGTACATCATTAAAAGGTGGTAAAACTTCCTTTAGAAAAATTTAACATTTTAATGCATGAAATTGGATTAATTATAATCTTATTCCTATTAAATTATTTAAATGAATTTAAAAAAAATTGATAAAATATATGATTCATAAATTTCATAATTTGGTTTATACTATTCATTCCCTCTAGTTTATTTTCTAGGTTATAATATACTTTTTAAAATAATGTTTATTAATTTTATATCATAGTTCGTTTTAACTTAGTGTTGTGTGAAACCTATGTTGTCAATGAAATTATATTTAAAAATATAAATACTATAAATTCATGGGTTGTTAAATCATTGTTGTCCAAAACAATATAATTAAATTTATAAATTTATGGTGAATAATGCATTAATAAATTAATATATCCATGTAACCCCCCATATATTTATTTTGAAAACATTATATGCTTATGGATCCAACACCATATAATCCTTTCACTATACCACTGCATCAACTAATTATTCTCCCGTATTCATGTTCTAGTCACTAGTAAATCACCTCCATAATAATTTAGAACATTCTTTTAAATTGTTCACTTCCATGTCTTAAACTCTATCATTATAAACCATAAGGATTCACTGCATTCATTATATCTACATCTAAAACCTACTTCATAATATTCTCCTTCCAAAAATGTTAGTTTGAAATAAAAATTAATAATTTCTTCCAACACAATAAAAAAGAAATTTTGGTTTATGGTTTCTTTGATCTGGTAAACAAAATTCTTAGTTTCATTCAATGTTATAAACTAGTTAGTTATTATTATACCTTGGTTAATAAATTTATGTAAATGGAAACGGTAATGTTCGGTGACAAAATATTTATATTAAAGGACCATGATCTGAATAAATTTACAATATATGATATAAATAACATCCTGATATCTTATAAGGTAATTAAGAAGAAAACCTTTAATAAAAAAGAAAAATATAAAAAGATAATTAATTTCAATGCATACAAATTTTTGAAGAAAATTTAATCTAAAACAAACCATTATAATGAATAGAAAGATGAGGATAAATTGATGAATTTCAATGACTTCATATCATTTATCTCAAAATATAGAAAATGTGGAAAAGGTAAATACAGTTGAATGTTTTAAGTCATTAAATTATGGTAATATTCAACATTTTTAACTAGTTTCCAATAGAAGGATGATGAAGATGGATATCATTACCTATATAAAATAATTCCAAGGGGAAATTAAGTTATAAGAGTTTAAAGTGGTGTAAAATTATTTAATTTAAATAGAATGGATAATTCATCAAAGAAATAAAATTTTCACTCAACTCAATATATCTCATCACGTGATGAAGAACATGAAAAATAGGAAGAGTACTTAAAAAATTAAGGACTTGAAGCCTTTATGTAAAATTCAAATCAATACAATGACCAACTAGTGATAAGAGGAAGTACCAAAGAGTGAAGAAGTGATATGTAAGACCAAAAAATATTTAATTAAGAATGTAACTCATTATTTATTTGAAAGAAAACAGAAATATTTAAAGATAAAACAAAATATTAAGGAATAATTATTATTCACCAGGGAATTTTCTTGATGAAACAAATAGTCAGGATATTTTTGACATTGAAACATATTTCCTAAGAAATATGGGTGATCTTAATAAATTACTCGAATAAAGAGACAAACTTTTTCATATTTCTATATAAAACATGATTTATAATTATGATTAAGTGAATACTATTAATGTGAAGTTATCTAAAACAAATAATTACATTAAATAAATGGAGAAATGTTAGATTAAATATTCTGTAAAAAAAAGTTTTTTAGTGTTATAAATCTACAGAGGAAGATTATAATGCCACTAAGAAACTATTAGATTATATTATGATTTTAATAATCATTATTTTAAATACTCAATCTTAAAATAAAAAGGATGGTAAAAGAAAAAAATAAAAATAAAAATTCATTACCTCACCAATGAAAGAAGATACATACATTGTTACATTAAGTTATCATGCTAAAAATCACAAATAAATAATGTGTGAAAGAAGGATAAATCTTATGTCAAGATAAAGGAAAAAATACTAGGTGAAGAAAATAAACCTAAACCTGATGTGGTTATTTATATTTAGAGTGTTTTAATAACATGGAAGAATCAGTGGGAATAGAGGAATGATATATCAAATTGAGGAGATTTCTTTTTGAAGGGAGATTTTATTGATTTAGAGTATAAAGATAATGATCATATGTTCTTTTGTAAAATATTCCACTTCCTCAAAAAAAATTATAAGTCATCAATTTAGGGGGTCAAGCTAAATATATTAAATGGAGCCTAATGGAGAATTTAATTGAAAAATAAAAATTTCATTAATTTTTTGGGTTCTTTTGATAAAAATAAATAAAGGATAGAATAATTCAAATACATCACTAAAAAAATTTCAAACCTTAGTAGTTGAATCCAAAATGAAACTCCATGCATACAAAAAGGAGGATAAATAAAAATAAATATATAATGGATTATTTTACATACATAAATAAAATGGGAAAAAACATATATATTGGATTTTGGTTTCTCACTACACATTATCAATAAGAAACATCTCTTGAAACATATAAAATGGAATGATAGAGGATTTTTACTATTGGAAATGTTATATCACTCAATTTGAAATCATTTTGAAGTTACAAAATAGGTGAAAAGATATTTAATTCTAGGAATATCCTCATTCATTATGTTTTGAGGTTCCATCTCTTAAGTGATTCATAGAACTGTAAAAATAAGAATGATTTGATCATTGTGAATAATGGATGTGTCATTAAGATTATTAATCAGAAAATAATAATTAGAAATATGAAATAAATTATTTTAATTATATTATACATTCTCAGTGACAAAAAAATTCCATCATGTATACAAAATAGAATGAACATTAATATAAAAGACATGGCCATTTTGGTTAAAATAATATAGAATAAATTATGAAATATGAATCCATGAGAAGTATACCAATGTTGATTCATGAGAGTAGAAACATATTAGAGTTTTTTAATGAATGAAAATGGTAAAAATGAAATGTGGTTGGGGTCTTAACAGGGAGGTAATGTCATCTCATAATCCTACATGAAACCCAAGTTCAAAACAGAACAGGAGAAACATGTCCTAGAAATGTAGCATTAATGTAACACTATACCAGTGTAAGTATTATATCATGTATTGTAGTGAGAAATTTTAGCAGTGGTAAAAACATAATGAATATAAAATTGGGTTATATTATAGGATCTGGGCCATATGATATTTTTTCTATGAGACCTCGGGGTTTTATAAAATGACATTTATCGGTGGATAAATAGTGTTATGGCGGTGAATAGTGAAGAAATAGGTACTACGATCATCTATAAAACTTTTCAATGGTATTATAGAATGGACTTTAGCAAACACCTATAGCCATAACATGTGGCATATGTGGAAATATTAAAATTTGACAATGGGTAACATTTTAAGTGGAGGGCATGATAGTGGGAAGTTCTACTAAAGATTAGATTCATATTACACTAGGATTTAAGGAATGTACTCTAGGTCCTTCAAGCCTTATATTAACTGGATTTCAAACCATGTAATGGTTCTTTCTCAACTTAGTTAAAAAATGGATTATATATAAATTAAAAAAATAGATTTTTAATGAAGGTAAAAAATAGTTATAAAGTGGAGAAAAACATTATTAAATACTCTTGAATTCATACACTCAAATTTGTGTGGTATTATGAGCTTTAAATAATCCAATTGAGATAATAACATTATTACTTTTACTAATTATTTAAATCATATGACATATATTTATTATATGTCATGAAAATCATAAGATATTGAGTGGTATAATTATTTATTGTGATGTGATTATAAGTAAACAAGATATGTTATAAAAAAATTTAGCCTGGTAGTGGATCTAAATATAACATTGAAGATCATGATTCAAATCCTAATAAGCATATGATAATCCATGGATTTATTTCTCTATTCATGATATAAAAAATGGAGTGTCTAAATGGAATATCTAGTGTTTAGTATATATGTAATAATCGTGTTATTAGAGAATTAAAATCCAAAATATTATTATTAAAAACATGTATTAATAATTATATGTATTTTTAAATGATTGTTACTTTGATTGGATTCATTCAATACACCATATGGAATGTGATTTAGAATGTTCATTATTTTTAAGATATTGAAAGTATTTTTTCCCCATGTTACATCATTATTATAGAAAGATTTATTGGTAAGTTTGATTAGAGATCAGATAAATGAAAATTTATTAGACATATAAATAGTGTAAGATGTTACTAGTGTTATGAAAATAATATTAGTTAGAATATCAATAACCAAGATGTTATTATATTATAAAATCAAAATAAATCACAAAATAAATACTTATTGATGGTGTTTTTACCTCTCAAAAATAACTTTATTTATATTTATAAAGAACATCATTTTGAGTAAAGGGGGAACCCCAACATCTTCTAGTGTAAAAAATACTTTCAAAAAGATTCTATTTCACAATTCTAAACCCAAATACAAATATAATTCCAATATAAAACATTAAAAAAGGTATGGTAACTAAAAATACCCATAGTATATAGTCAATTTGAGCATCATAGACTGAATGTCTAATGTGATACAGAGCTCAGGTGCACTGAGGGCTCAACAACCATGTCCATGTGTTATAAAGTCAAGTATTATCCTCTTAGTTATTACACTAACTTGATAATCATTACATGAAACACCACACTACGTATCATAGAACTAGTTGTTTCAACTATTCACATTATTTTCCCAAATAAATATCATGAAATTGATTAATAAAAAATTATAATCAATAAAAATAAGGGGAGACCAACTAAGATAAACTGTCACAAAAAAGATAAATGAATGTGCTTGAAACCCCATATTTAGCCAATGTAGTTCCACCCTTCCACTATAAAACCCATCATCATATCTTATAGTATAATCTACATTATTATTTTAACCACACCTGCTCCACCATAAAAAACAACCATACATGACATTTTCTAAAAATAACCCTAAAAATTTATTAGAGTTAAAACACCAAAGGAACAATGAGAAATGAATAAGGGGACCAAAAATGGAAACCACAATAAATAGCCAACAAATGAATATGATACTAACAATGATAACTATAAATAACCAAAGAAATTTTTAATGTATAAAATATAACCCCATAATCATTCCCAAATTGTGGATCCATCAAACTCAAGTTATTAACTAAAGGACTTATAACCTAAAACATCTTCCTTAAAATATTATTTCTTCCTTGACCAGATAAATCGTAATGAATTCCCTGAGTGAATAAATATAATAATTTATACACCATTGAGGTAAATTATTTGATTCATAGGTGAAGGTGTGACAAACTTATGTTACTAATAATAAAATAACATGTCAAGAGACACATATCTCAAGGCCAAACCACATTAGATAAGGATACAACAGGAAACAATTGGGGAATATATAACTAAGTCAGTGACCTAAAGAATTAGATGCACCAAACCAATGGTATATAACACAAGTATAAATTAAAAATAAAACAAATAATGCCCAGGATAATGATCCAACCCCTGATCGAGAAAGATCACTCACTTTTATCACCAACATAGTTATCTCTACTTCACCACCACCTAACCCCTCATTACTAGAAACAAACCTAAGGCACAATATAATAGTTGAACCCTCCACCCCTTGGATGATTAAGAAAGAAAAAATTACTAATGACGACACTAAAGGGTCATGAATGAAATTAGGGAAGACAAAACTAAAGAATTATTCACTATTGAATATGCTAATAGAGAAAATAGAAAATAAAAAAAACTAATAAATAAATGAAGTAGATGGTCGAAAACCTATATCAATAGCATCATAAGTGGAGGATTAAAACAACCAACAAACCCTAGGGAAGAAGAAAAACTAAGAAAAATATAAAATGAGTAAATATATATCCACACATTATATGAAAAACAATGATAGAGGAAATGATAATATAAGAGGATAGAGACAATGATGAGTAACTAGTTGTTGGTTAGTGGATCAAGGAAGGTAATTCCATTAGAGGGATTTAGCTATGGTAGATACCCTAATCCTTTGAAGTTGGGGATCAAAATAGCAAGATTCACCATTCTTATTAATGGAGAACTTGAATAAACATAAAGAAAAATTGTTAAAAAATGGGATAGATTTAGTAAGAATAATAGTTTTTAAAAATTCCCATATTGATTAAAACATTTATCGGGATGAGGAAGAACGAGATCAAGGATGATATATTCTATCAAGAATTAAAAAACATGTTTAGTGTGAAAAATATCATTGGAGATAGTAGAAAGTGTATATAATAATATAAAATTTGGAGAAATTCTAATAATACCATATTTCATTTTAATGTTGAACCAAAAAGTATTGTTGATATGTTAGAACATGAGTAATGGATCACAATAATGGAATAACAGATTAAATAAATTATGAATAATTTAAATTAGGATTTTGTTTCATATCAGAAAAATGAGAATATTATCAATATGAGATAGGGTTTCATAAATTATATCAACGATAAGGGAGAAATAAGTTATAATAAACCTCATCTAATTTTCAAAGGTTACTCTCTAATATTGGGCAATTCATTTGATGATACTTTTTTCCTAGTCTCAAGGCGTGGAATAATTCATATTTTTATTTAAGATAAATGCTAAATGAAATATAATTTCTGTTCAATCAATGTGAGATTGATATTATTTAGTGCACAAATTTAGGGATAGCTTTATATTAATCAACTACTAGTATTAATAATTGATGGTTTTAATTATAAATTTTGTTACGAAAAGAAATAATAGACCTTAACAGGAACATGAAAAATGAATTTTTAGTAAGAAAATATCTTAAAGGGAATAAATTTTAGGAATTTAAATGATTATTGAAATCTCTATGTCAATAGAATCCACAGAAAATAACTTATTATGATTATTTATACGGATAGAATTAATTTTTATGTAACCGAAGTAATTTATATTTATGATGTTTCAACCAAAAGAAAATTCTATTTAAAATTTCTATAATTTATGATATTAAATTATTCTTGGCAATATAAGTCATAAACACATTGGATTCTATTTTTCCATTATAAGTAAAATATACTCATGGGTTTATCAAAAAAATTTAAACAGTATAATAAATATAGGTCTTTACACTTATAGAACTAAGGACCAAACTGTCCTTAGAAGGAGGAATGAGTGTAGAATAAAACGACTTCTAAAAGGATAATCATGATCCAACCCAACATATTTTTATTTATAATAGATCTAATTTTTTTATTACTATTTTTTAATAATATAAAAAAATTTAATCTTTATTCATTTTATAACATCAAAATGGATGTTATACTCTATCAAAATGACTCTTGATTAAGTACTTAGGTATAAAAAAGTCACATTATTTTTTAATTATGCTTTTTAAAATATATATTTTTTAGGTGAAACATATGATAAAAACTCAAAATATGGACGTGAATTATTTATTAAAGTAAGGTTGAATTTTTTTCACTCCTAGAAAATATATTTTATCACAAAAAACAAAAAATAATATAAGTATGTTGTGGCATATAATTCTAAAACCTGAATAATATGGATGAATTTTAATGTTTTATAAATGAGGTTTAATGTTTTATACCAATTTTTTATTAGATTTAAAAATCCATGGGTAATAATTTTTTTAAAAATATAGTATAATATTCATGGATGATGAGTGTTGACATCAAATATGACTTTATTAAGGAGAATTTGGAGTGTGGAGATCTTATCTTGGAATATTTTTCAATAAATGAGAATGAAGTGGATATCCTAAAAAAATCCTAATGAAGGATTCCATTTGACACATGAAGGAATTTTCTTATGTTAATTTTTACCCTAAATCACTTTGAGTACACAAACTTATATTTTCTTATTTATTATCTTTTACTTTTTAAAAATTGTTGATAATAGTGTGGAATCTATTCATGAAAAGTGAGAGAGACTCCAACTTTTATAGTTGAAAAACAATGGGGGGAAGATACGTGAAGTTACATCTTATGGAGGGAGACTTTAGGTATTGGTAACTAAAGTGAGAGACTAAATAACCCTCATGAATAGTATTAACATTGGTGAAGTAGTGAAAATATCTTAATTGAGAAATGGTCAATATAGTATTGATCTTTACACTGAGAGTTAGAGAACTCTTAAAAATATAATTTTATATAATAGTGTGGTTTGTATTTAACACTAATATTGGAGGAAGAAATGAATTGTTTCTTTAGATTATTCATTTAAAATTTTTTAATATGGTTTCATGTTTTATTTTTTTTCAACATACACACATATTACTTATAAGATGAATTCGGTTGAGTTGATAAAAAGGAATGAAGATTTATTCAAGGTTGTAAAACTATTTTCGGATTATGTGATCATTAAACAAGGATGATATCAGGGAAGAATGGTTTTTATTATTACATACTGATTCATTATACGTGATAAATGGATTTAAATTTGGGTAATTTCTGGGGTATTTCCTTTTGAATCTTATATTTGTATAATTTCATGAAACCATACTATGATATGTATTAGTTTCTCAATGTTGGTAAGTGTTCACACTACCTAGTATAGTAAAATTGTTATGGTGAAAGAGGAGAGTTCATGTAATACATTTCCAATTCATACTAAAATGTTCCAGGACACTAAATGATGGTGCTCTACTAGAATTAGAGCCTTGTGTTGTGAGTAATATCATCACTTCATAATGAATTAAGAGCCAGTGTGGATTTTTTGAATCTCAATAATGATTTGAGGAGATTGATCACGAAATATGAACAATATTTTTTACATCTATATTTTACCCAATATTATTCCATAACACATGAGGTTCTAGACATGATTTTTTTAGTTTCAATAAAAATATGATTTTTTATAATGCCTCTAGTATTATTATTTACGTTTTTTAGGGAAATTATTTATGAAATAATAAGGTATTTTGAATTTGTTAATTTAGGGGTCATTTCTCCTTTTTAAATTTTTTCATTGGAGATAAACTTTTTGGATGATAATTTTGATAGTTTTAGAAGTTATTCATGTTGTAGTAGTTAGTTTGTAGGGTTTAGAAAGGTTTGGGGTGTTGGAACCTATTGTATTAAAACAACTTGTGGCCCTAGGTACCCTTTGTGAGTGGAAGAGACATGGACACTTGGTCTTACCATCTAGTTTGAAGTAGGCCCCTAGGAATATTTTGTTTAAAATTAACATTAAGGTGAAATGATTTATTTTTCACTCCTCCTTTAAACCCCCAATATTGTTCCTTCTTGTTCATTGATTTGGTATCTTAATATATTCCTGATTAAATACATTCTAATGCACGCATAATTATGTTTTCAGTATGGTTAATTACGATCAATGGGACTTTGGGATGTTTCGTTAGTATAGGGGATGGTTCATGAAGGATATTTAATTTTTTGAAATTTCCAACCCATAATAAATTACTTATCTTATTATTTAGACTTATTTTTCATTTTTTTCTTAAACTAAATATATGAATTGAGTGTCTCAAATTAATATCTTAGTCATATATACAAATAACTATTATATGAAAACATAATTTATACTTGGAGAAATTTATTAAACTATTTACTTTAGTTTAAATATCACGTTTAAATTATTTTTATTGATTGAATAATTATAGTATATGATTTAATTATTGATTGATAGTATGTGATGTAGATATAATTTATGATTTATCTAGAATTATTATATGTTCATTGGGTTAAAAATGTATTCCCTTTAGTTAAGTATGTTGAATCAAAAGAAGTAATGTAGAGAACATGTCATATAATTTAATTAACCAATTAGGAATGAATAACTAAAGGAAAATTTGATGTTAAAAGGAATTATTGATGTGATTTTTTATTAACTTGATTCCAAGTTCCTCCTTGGGTGTTGTAATATTCATAAGACTCTAATCGGTTATAAAAATTATTCATTATGTATTTAATATTAGGCTAAATTTACCTACCCTAGGTTCTTGAATGAAGTATGTGGGAAGAAAATACATTTCCATATAACAATAAATATTTCCCTTGAACCTGTTTTAACTCAACTTGATTATGTGAAGGGATTACTAACTAAATTGTATTGATAGAGATGGGAAGAATTAATATATTAAACTTGAAATTATCCTTCTAGAATCCTTAATATAGCTATCAAAATAAATTATTATTTCCCACTTTATCCTGAATGAGTTTTAAGACGATGTTCCATATTCAACATTTTTTAAGAGATTCATTGATAATGAAGTAAAGTATATCTTGAATGAAATAATAAAATAATAATGTGATAACTAAAATTATTCAGTTTTTCTATTTGGGTTACAACCCAAACCAGATACCTTTTCAACAAAAGATATTCTTATCTCTCTTTCCTAAATTATAGAGTAAATGTTGATTTCATATAAAAAACATTTTCTACATAAATTTATTTCATTAAACTACTTCATTTATAAAATATATTTTACACTATTTTTTACAAGAGTTCATAATTTATAGAAAAAATAATAATAACATTTAAACCTAAATGTATGTTTTCGTTAAAGTAAATTCAATGTAAGAAAACATACATTCATATAAATCTGAATTTTAGATGGGTATCATAAAATGAATCACTCACACTAATTTTAACTCTATATCATATATTTTTTGGGTATATATTAGAAATTAACAATCTCATACTCAGTTTATCACTTTGTTATCCACTAATGAATACTATTTATTAAGAGTTATATCCTAGATTGGATAGTTTATAGAGAAACCTTGAATTATCCCTCAAGCATTTCTAAGCATCCATATAGATTTCTCCAAAAGTATTACAAATAAAACATTATTTAATAATGTATTCCATGTATGTATTGAAGATCATTTACCATTTTAGACACCTTCATGTAAAACAAATGGATATTGAAGGTTTATGTTATAACTATGTAGAATGATATTTACTTTTTAGTAGAAAATTACTATGATACATATCAGTATATCTAGTTTCTATTTAATTTATTGAATTAGTAGTTTCTATTTAAATATTTTAGAGCATGCCTACTACTTTGATACTTTATGGGTATATTAGAAGGGATAGAAGTATATGTTCATATAAATAGTAATAAATTACATAATATAACGTTTTTTAAGGATGAATGGGATATACATTTTACCTTGGATACCATATAAACCTTCTATTATTCCATGGCATGCGAAAAGTCCCTAACTCTTATATAGACATTCTCATTTCAATGATATGGGTGTTCCTCCCTCACTATCATGGATCAGGTTTGACCATGTATGGAATGGAAAAATTCAACACCCTTACCTACCCACATTAGATATCAGGTATTGACAAGAAGCATGTAGTATTTATATATTAGGTATTATTCTAATTTTGGAATAATATATATAGACTCTCTATATATATGAAGTTATTTTTTTATAATCTTTTATTCAGTAGTCTTCTTCTTAGGGGTTACCCATGCCATATTTTAATGATAATTGTATGTAAATCTATATTTATTCATATATCTATAAATGATTATATATGTATAAATAAATCACCTAAGTGTATTTCATATATGTTACATCCTTGGTGGTTTCTTATTATATATGTTGTTATCGTACTCTACATGAGCACTTAGGTAGACACGAATCATCTTAGTAACTATTATAAGTCCCTATAAGTACTAATATATCTTTATATGATGTGTTATTGGTTGGGTATGGTTGTATTAGGTACAATTTTAGTTCCTCTCATTTTTGAAATTGGAGGTTGAAGTTTGGGTTTGGTACATAGTTGTGTCAGAGACCTATTCTATACCATTAGTTTTACCTTGGAAGTATTTTTTATGTTGTATAGTTTTTATTACATTCATGTTGTTTTAATTTGTTATATTTATAGTTGACTAAACTTAGTAGGTAAATCACTCCAAAACTATACTCTAAGGATCATGACACTAGTCAATATCGCCTTCAGATTAGGGAGTACTCATATGGTTATATTTTGGCCTGATCTGTGAATTGTATGGGTGATTCAGGTCAGAGTCATTACAAAATGTATCTGATCAAGGGAAATAATATCATTTCACACATAGATATATTAAGGTGGTTGTAATTGATTTTATATATAAGATAAACAATTGGGAATTATGAATTAACCAATAAAAAAGCATCTCTAATCTCTTTATGTTAGAATCTATAAGTACTTTTGATTTCTATGTCGTTGATTAAGCAACATCAGTATAAGAAATGTCTTAATCTAAGTACATGAGGTGTAAGTAAGTGATAACCTATAAAATGTTGTATGGATATGACAGGATTCATGCTTCCTCATATTTTCTTCTGTATTTACTATATCACTTATGTGATATAGGGTATCTTAGGAACTAGTATATGAACCATTTTTTTCTTCTAATTATTATTTTTCAATACCTAGGATTACTTCCTCTTCAAAAAAATCAAACTCATATTCTATTTTTTAGAGGGGTTCTCTTTAGTGCACTCAAGTGTTTAATCCTATAGAATCTTCTTGCTAACTTTTTCTTCTTCCTTTCTAAATGTTGGTGACAATGATATATTTTAAATATATTTAAAACATAAACCTCTTAGTGAGTATTAGTTTAGTGATCCTCTCACTTTTCTTCAATGTCTTATACATGGGTATATCTCATACTCTCTATATATTTCATCATTATTTTACTTTTGGGTGTGTCCCCACATAATTTTTTGTTTTTTCCACAACTCTATATCCACTATAATACTAATAAGTCCCTTTCCAATTTTATTTTCATTTTCATTCATATGAAAAACAATCATCATTTAACACTTCCAATATTATTAGGACACTTGTTCTTAACTCACTTCCACAAATATAAATAGTTAACTCCTTCTTCATAACTGTATAAAAAAATACATCAAATCATGTTGCAATGTGGGTCATTATTCATGGCATGAGTACTTCAATTAAAACAGAAAAAACTATCACTTGAATCTATAAACATCCGAAAACATGTCAGGTAAACCTACTTCGTCTCCTTCCTATCTTGAAGAAAATTATGATTTGGATATTTAAATTAGGAAAGATGATTACCAACTTTATAATATTTTATTACAATTTTTATCACCAAAAATAATTTTCAAATCTCCTTCTTTGAAAATCATATTTTAATAAAATAGTGATATCCTCTCTATCATCTCCTTTTATCTTATTTGAATTATACCTTTAATCGAGGCTTAATATAGCATCCAGATATTAAAAAATATAAATCACAACATAAGAATCGTTTGATATATTTTTTTCTTTATAAAATCAATTCTAGAAACATATTTTTTCAATAAATAGAGTTCATAAATTTTAACTAGTTGTTGATCCTAATGGAGTAAAAATGTATCTTATAGAATTACTCGTATGGTGTCTATAAAATAATATTTACAGTGATTAATCTTATAGTATCTAACAAATGAACCATGTAGTATTTCAAAACGAATCTTATAGTCTCAAAAAACATTTATACTCAGCTCAACAAATTATTCTTACAATGTTGTAAATGATTCTTATAAAGTCAGTTTTTCTTATTATGAACTATGAAATTAAACAACAAAAGTTTTCAATTATCCTTATATATTCAATATTCATCCTTTCATTGTTAATTAGTCCTTTAATATTTTAGTGATAATTGTTATATTGATTAGGAGTCAACATTATGAATTTTTACATTCCCATTTTGTTTTTGTATCTCCATAATTGAAATGAATCTTACACAGATATCAATCATCTTTATGAATATATCATAGGATAGTCATTATTTCAATCATGAATTCATAATTCAAAAATTATTTTAATAAGTTCATATTAAAATCAAATCATCTTAGGACTTCTCAAATAACTTCAAATCACCACAGAACCGCTTCAAAAAATTATCGGAATTATTAGAATAATTAAAAACCATTCTACCATATTTTGAAGGTATATAAAAGAATTTATACAAAATTAATAGTATCACCAATAACATCATTACCTTTTTATATACATCATTAATCTTAGTTAATCAAATCCATCATCCAGGTGATATGTGTTTCTTGATTTTATTTTCCTTCTTTCTAAGTACTCAAAGGATGGTTTCTCGAAAATTTATCTAGATTTCTTCAAAACATTGAACCCATTTTTTAAATTTAATTATAGCTATATATTCATTCAATGTTTGTGAGTTCAATATAAAGATATAATAATTTATTTTTTATTGATTTAGAAAATTATTCTTGTACTCCTTTCAGGAGTAACAATACCTGACATGATTACCATGATGATTAGCTAAAAATCATCACATTTGTAGTCTTTCTATTATGTTTATCCAGATAGATATTCTTATATAATAGATCCACATTCATCATTACCCAAATTCTTGGGAAATATCTTCATCACCTTTAGTGGGTGTATTCTTCCTCAACCACCAAATTCTTTAAGACATTCAAAATTGATATTACCATTGAATAAAATAATAGCAAAAAACCTTTCACCACTTCATATTCACTTATTTAATTCTTAATGCGTCTCATTCAAAAACCATTATTTTATAATTTAACTTCCTTGAGTTACATAAAAATTATATATGTTTAACTTTAGTTAATAGATGTATCAATGGATAGTTAATGACTATATCGACTTCGGGTGGGAAATAATACTATCATACCTAAACATAATAGGTTTTATTATTTTTGTCATAACCCATAGTGGAATTGTTATCTTGAAAATATTTTCCGGTTTGTTTTTCCTAAATTTCTAGAGCCAATCTTGATTTTATTCAAAACATTTTCTTTATAACAAGGTTTCATAAAACTGCTTTTTTAAATTATATATATATATATATATTACACTATGTTATTCGCAAATTTTAGAATTTATAGTAATACCTTAGATATTATTGAATCCCAAATGTATTTTTTCCTCAATGTAAATTCTTTATATAAAATCATACATTGAAAAGAATCATTCTTTTAACTGGGATCCTAAAATTTTATACTCACACTACATTTAATTGTATAACTGAGATTCTAGGGGTATGTATTGGTTATGACCAATCCAATACATGATTTATTACTTAGTAATCTTCTAATGCATACAAGTTACTACCCTTGTATGTGTTAAATATTTGTTTTTCTAAGTTATAGTGATCATTGAATCCCCCTCCCCCCGCAATATTATCTTCATATTGGTATACCTTTATTCAAAAGTAATACGAAGAAAAAAATTCCTATAATGTATGACGTTTATAGATTAATTCTGGTAATCATGTTTAGACATAGTAATGTGATAAAGATAGATTAGGAATGATTATATTATAACTATATGGAATTAAATTAAATTTTTTGTATGATAATTGTTGTCATATATGTCAACATATCGACTTTATATTTAATTAATTACATTATTTTTTTTGATTGAACTACTTTTTATTGTGGTAATCACTTTGATAGTTGATAAGCATGTTATAAGGGTTATGTGTATATGTTTTACCATGTTAACTATTAGTAAGTGCTCCAAATTTTTACGTATACTATTGAATTGGGTTGTCATTGGAATATGTCTACTATATACCTCATCACACATTCCACTAGATGATAAAACACCCTAACTCTTATATACACCCACCCATTTCCATGTGATGGGGGTTTCCCTATAACTGTTTTTCCAAGGTCTCTTGTAATAACCACATAAGTAATGGTCCAATGAAATTCCATAACCTACCTACTCCAAATATCATATACCATCAAAATTTAGATAGCACATAGATATTTTGTATTGACCTGCAATAGGTAGAATAGGTATTGACCATATAGGTAAAGGGATTATTTTTCTAATAGTATTTTATTCATCTGTCTCTTGCTTGGTTGTCATAAATTCCATATTTTGATGATAGATTTATTTAAAAATATTTTACCATATATTTTTTTAAATTATTATATTACTATATTGAACACACTTAATTGTATTTCATATATATTTGAACCTAGTGTTTTCCTATTGAGTATGATTTATTCCCCGCCAACCCTTACATGTTAACTCAAGTTGAAATAAAACATCATTATCTATTGCTAGTACCTACAGGTTTAAGTAGATTTCATGATGATTTTTGTGGACTACATGTGGTTATAGTTGGCACAGTTTAATTTCCTTTTGATGTTGGAGTTGGATGCTGGATTTTGAGTTTGAAACATAGCCAACTGTATCAAATACCTATTTTTTACAATTAGCATTTACCTAAGATATAATTTTTTTCCCAGTGTCATGTAATAATTTCATGTAGTTTTTTATTTTCATTATATTTAGTTGACTAACCCTCAAGGGTAAATTTATTTTCAATAATACTCTAAGACTCAGGGTACTAGTCACCTGCCCTTATTAGGGGCATTTGGTGGCATGATTAGGGAACTATTTAGATGATTTAGGTCATGTTCATTATAGTTTAACAAGAAAAAACTATAAATAATATTTATACAGTTAGACATGACATTTATAAAAACTTATAGAAATTAATTTATTTGGGATTGAGGACAAGAACAATAATACACACTTAATCCATCATCTGAAGGTGCTTAATAAGGATAATAAAATAATGATTAAATCATTCATTCTTATTTAGATCATTTTATACTTGGAATTTACAACCATGTTACTACTTATATATTTCTTATTATTGATAATAAGATAGGAATTTGAATATTTTAAATATAACTGTTAGTACCTAAGGATTATCCACTTGATAAAAAGTGTATTAAACGTGTAAATCTCTAGTGTCAATTTTGTTCTTACAAACTCTCTATCTCGTAGCATCAGTTCTATGGTTTTTTCATTAATCCTACAATAAAAGTTGTATAAAATCAATTTAGTTCTAATTTTTTATATGTTAGTTACCATTGATTCACCCTCACCCCACTCAATTGTTGTGAATACATCACCTAGGGATGAATATTTTTGGGAAATGTGGGTCTATATATAATTTAATATTTATTTATATTAGAAATGGATCTTTTTCATTGCCACCCAATACCATAAAATTTGGATAACCAATTGAATTTACATGATGATTTGGGAATCGTGTAAATCCAAAATATCTTAGATATGATGGAATAAATGGTTGATTATTCCCTTATACCCTAATATCTCTTTTTGTGGTATGATGTATTTGGGTTGTGCTTATAGTTTTAGTTGTGGTTTATTGTTTAATTTGATTTTGTTTTGGTATAATGAGGTTGATGTTGTTGTATGATGTGGTACAAGGACATTGGAAGGTATGGGAGTAATTGGACATATAATGTTAAGTTGTGAGGTTAACTCGTTTAGTGATGAATTTGGTGTTGGGTAACCTATTTTCTATATTTTCATAATATTTATATACTTATTTTATACTAATATTTTATATTGTATACTTGTGTTGAAATTGGTTCATAGTTGACTTAGAATGGGATAACATGATTATTTTTCTATTATTCACTAAAACATTAATTGACTTCATCAACATTAGTATAATATTTCATAGGGTGGAACCCACTAAGAATACGTTAATAATCACCGCAACTTCTATATACTATTTTTTATAGATATTTAGAATGGTTTCTATGATCAATTCGAACCATTATACCTCATGACATTACTTCGGGAAAAATATGAAATGAGTTTTTCATCATTTTTTAGGATTTATTATCCTATTTGATATTGACATTTCGAGATACGATGTTTATTTTTGTAATGTGAAATTACATTATTTGTTGGATTATTTGGTCTTCTTAACTATTATATTTTTGGTATTAATTGGTGTATAATTTTATTTTACAGTGATAAAAAAGATAATGTGTCCTATATCATTATATTCACACTCTTGGTACTATTCTTTTTCCCATGGAATATTAGGTCCAGGTTTTAGAGTTCACTCCAGATCTCATAACTAACACAAGAGGTGTTTTGGTGTGTTTGGATCATGAATGATAAAATATATTAAGGATACTAATCCTAAACACTTAAATAAAAATAATTGGTAAATCATAAATTTTTTCAGTGCTAAAATTTTTAACATTGAAATAGGGGGCCTTTTTTCGTGATTATTTTTTAACACTAAGAAAGTATATCGATTTCTAAATGGTTAAAAAGAACAAAGAAATGTGAAATATATATGAAAATACCATAGGTTTTGGAATATTTTCTTCAATAAAACCCATAATGAACGACCTAGGGAGTGGGGTTCTCACTAGTCTACCTAGAGAGCCAATCTATTTATATATATATATATACATAATATTTAAATATATTTATTTTTCACACATATGTTTATATATTTATAAACATAAATATATAATTGTATTAATTTATTTATATATTATATTTATATATGTATACATCTATAAATATATTATTCATATATATTATTTAAATTATTTATTATGTATATGTTATTATAATTTATATTTAATTTTAAAATTTAATTTTTAATCGTATATGCGTATGTCTTTTTATTTAAAATTAATATTTTTATTTCAATATGATATATGAATATATACACAAAAATTTATATATTTCACACACACAGACAAATATATATTACCATAATTTTAATATAGTATATATTTTTAAATATATAAATTACAAAATTATAATTTCAATATGAAGTTCTTATTTTCATTTTTATATGAATATTTTTTTTATTTATATCTTTATAATTATTTTAATTTTAAGATTTATTTTATTTTAATATACATAGTATTTTTATATTAGTATTTTGGTTTGTTTCTTTGTCCAGAAAATAACACAAATAGAAGATTTAGGGAAGAGGAATGAAAAGAATTCCCAAAAATTATAGAGGAGGAAATACATCATCTGGATATCAATGATGTTTCATTCAAGAAAGGGGATTATGAAGACCGTGAAATGGTTTATTTTTATCCTAAAAAATCCACATAGTAGGAATCGAGTGAGTATATTTTCTCTTCAGGGAAATCAGATCTCTGTAAGTAATGTAGTGGAATAAATCATCAATAGAATATTACAACGTACAATGAAGACCCTCTATTTTAAATTCAGGCTACAAAAAACTATAGTAGCATGGAATTGTTTGGGAAGCATATAAAGGAACATAAAAAATAGCTGATTCATTCTAATCTATTGGTTTGAAAAATGTTGTAGCTCATAAATCAAGACATGCTAATCTATAGAAATGTAAAAACCTATGGTGGATTACGATGGATTCAGAACAATGAAAAAGAATAATTAATATCCTTTTAAGGATTATTCTTCAATTACTTTGACTATTTTACTGATACTGTCTAGAAATGCCTCCCATGAAATGATTATTGTTATTTATAGTTATTAATATCAAGAGTGATTCATGAGTGGATTGAATTATTTTCTATAATTTAGGAATTTATAGAAAATACTGATAATTTTTCATTAGTGAGATGTTTTGTTAATTAGAATAATAAGGATCTCACCACCTTGGAACTATTTGTTCATTGTGATTTATTGACTTTAGATAAATAAGATGAGATTTTAGTTATATTTCGTATAAATAAATATGAGGACCCTAAATGGGAGAACTCTTTGAATCATATAGTCTAATTATATTACATTTAAATTTGTTGGTTTAAAAATATTTCTAGTTAAAGTATTTATTTCAGAGATCATTGATTTTAAGCATTGACTTTGGGGTCAGAAAGTGTACTTGAAAATTTTGAATGTATTTTGGTTAATAAATAAAATATTAATATAAATAAAATATATCAAAAACAAATAATGATCCAAAGGATGATTTGAAAATATTTTATTGGGGAAATTTTGATATTTTATTGTGGATTATGATGAGTAAGGGGAGTGATGATTTTTATTGAACAAATTTAACTTTCTCAATTTCATTTATTATAGGTTTCTTATTAATTTTCTTATGACATATTATATGGTATTTATATTACTATTATGCAATTATAAACATACAATTTTTTATTTTATCTATTATATGATAAAAACAATCATCTGAATATTCTTTCATGTTTCAGCATAATGATATCAGTAGTTGGTTTGATCATTTTTCTTCATCATTTAAATTTATTTATTTTATTTATTTTGGATTGATTCTTTATTTTTTATGATATCATAAAAGGTATCTATCTTATTTATATTCAATGTCCTATTTATAATTTTTTGGTTTATCTATTATAAGATAACTTCTTTTATCTGAATATTTTTCCAGGTTTTAACATGATCTTATATACAACTACTGTTGTATTCTATTGTTTGTGAGCTATCATGATGGAAAATATTAACAAGGTTTCCTCTAAAAGTGATTTTAGAATATTGATGTGTAGGTTTTTGGTAGTGATATCATTGTGTAAAATATAGACGTCGTAGTTTTGGTGTCTTATTACAAGGATGCTTGCATGTCATAATGGGAGTGTTTTTCTAGTTTTGATTTTGTTTATTTGGATTACAAAATTAAAAATTTTAATATGGTATTCCATTGTCACAAGTGAGGTTTTCATCTTATTTTTATTTTCCTAATACCCACACACACACACATATATATATATTCATTTATTTATATATAATTTTCATTTAAACATTAAATTTCATTTTAATATATAGATATTTAAATTCATAATTATAATTATAAAAAGAAAATCCATGATCTGGGAAAATCATGTCATAAAAATTTATTAATAAAAGTTTAACAAAAATAATTCATGATGTAAAAGGAAGTTTTCAAATGTAGGAGTGAACCAACACTCGCATTTCATCATCCACTAGTGACATAAAATACTCTGGTGCTTTTAAGGACCACATGGTGCTTACATCAATGACTACTCCCTTTGATAGAGCATCTTCCATTGGGGTAGCTTCCCTATATTCATGTGAAACAATCATATTTATTTGAGGGAAATTATGCATATAGTAAATCCAATGAGGAAAATGTTTCCATGGGGAATTCCTGTTTCTCGACCTTAAAACCATGATAACATTCTCTAAATTAGATTCAATCCAAAGGGAATTCTATTTATGATGGTTAGAATGTTTTATGGAATACATCATTTACCATAATTTAGCTTCACATACAGTTCATATTCTAATATAGTGATGAAAAAAACCTTTATCAAATGCCATGGGGTCTTTGTAAAATACCTCCATAACCTGAGGGCCCCAGCGCACCGGAGGCCACACCATTAACATTTTATTTGATCTATATGGAAATCCAAGGAATCCACCTTGTATAAATAAGAAAAAAAGGGTGCTTCAACCTTCCGAAAACTCCCAATGATCTTAAAATATTCATATAATCCATATTATTGTACATATATCCCATATGTACCATAGAAGCATCATATACCTCCCTAAGAAAAGGTCATATATATTGTGACTATTTATATATTAATATATTATCAATGTGATATAAGTTGTTTTAATATCTTACAATTAATATGATTAGAATTTATATATTTATAAATTTTCTTTTTACTAGTATTTTAATTGATAGGATCTCCTCAATATATTTGTTTTACTCTATTAGGTTTTCCAAGATATTTCTAGTGTTTAGTGGTTTGTTTTTTCCATCTTGTGGATGGACTTATTTTTTATCAAGTATTATTTACTTATATAATCATATGGTGTTTAAAATAATGATTCATCAAGTCTTTAAAAAGATGTATTTTACTCATCTAGTATTGATTATCCACTAAAATATGCTAATATTCATTGCCTATACTATAAAATTAATGTGATTTATTATTAATAAACACAATTTTTAGTGCATTTTCATTTTGAACATTATTTCACATCATGATGGTAATCCCTCTTAAAATTCACTATTACATGGTAAATTTTTGAACACCTCCTAAAATAAAAAATGGTATTGATTTTATTTTAATATTTAATTTTACCGTTTCTCATTACATTGGGAACAATTACTAATTTTTGAGTACTTGATGATTCATATTGGAAGACCCCCAAACATGGACTTGAACAATGAACATTCTGGGTGAAGTGAACTAAACAACAACCAAATAAAACTTCTGTAGCAGCCAAGATCCTGGCCCAAGGATTCTAAAATATTAACAAAAGATAGTGAACCACATTTTTAACATTTCACCGACGAGTTACAAGAAGGCCATTTTGACATGTCTGTTCGATGAATGAAAGTGGGATTCCACATCGGGTAAAGACTAGAATAGTCTAAGTTCCACAAAATTTCAACCACCCTAAGCCTACCATACTCAAGTGTTCTGGATTTTACTATTGTAGTATATACCAAAGGTTCAAAAAATTACTATTTAAGGAAGTCGTTTTGGAGTATTTAATCATCTTTGGTGCATTCCTTCATTGTAATCTTATGCTGCAATTTTATTGTCCCAAATTTTACTTTCACATGTAATTTATTATAATTCATATTAGATTCATAATAAGAGTTCTTCTTGTCCTATTATAATTTTAATTTTCATGTCAATTTTATACTGTTGGATCATGGATTGATTTTATTCACACCAAACCTTGTGAAATTATCACACAACAGTGGAGTGATCATTATTTCATTAATTTGTTTTTTCTTCACCATTTCCTCCCTCATTAGTCTACTTCCCGCTTCCATTGAAACCATGGAATCAATGGAGGGATAAACCTTTTAGGTTTTGATCAAAGGGAGTAGAAAGGGGATATATTGGATGTTATTTATCACCCCATTAATGTCTAACCACTCTTCTTTAAATTGTGATTTTTTTGATGATTTTAAAACATCTTCTTCCTTATTGAATTTTAAGTCCACATACTTCAATTTCTAATATGAACATTTACCTTGGAGTTCTCATGAATTTTATCCTCCAAGTGTATAGGTGATTAGTATTATTTTTTGTTGGTATTAAACCAGTAAGTGATGAATCTGTTTTATCTTCTTGAATAAACTCATCTCAAATATATGAAATTGGAACCGTTAAAAAAAGAATTTCATCCAATCCACCCCAAGTGATAACTAAGATTAAAATCATTATTTTAAATTGAATTCAATTTAGTCTCTTAGAGTTTACTTAAACCCATATAAAATAAACCCAACTTGTCCACCTCATATCCAAACACAATCTATAGAATGTACATGTTTGTAAGTTACATCATAGGACTTTGAGTATTTGAGAATCCAAGCTAAACTACAAGCGACCAGTTGACCCTAAAAACATGGGTAAATTTGGGAGAGACCAAATTATGGTGCCATTTATGGGGACCCAAGTAAGTCATATAAAAACCAATTCTATTCTCCCCCATTTCTTATATTCTCATCCATATTATCTTATCTTTTCCCTCTCTTGATTATTTTCTTTTTATGCATGTTCTCCTAAACTTGTGACCAATCAAACAATCTATTTAGGGTGGATAGTCATGTGGTTGAGGAGTCAAGTGCACCAAAGGAACAATTTCCATCATATCCTAATTTTACAAATACTACATAGTCAATAATTGATCCCATTTCAATGAATGGTCTTCTACAAAACCAACTCACAAACCCGAGTGGGAACCAAAATGTAAATTCAAATGTGGCAGCCCCAATCTTGGAGAATGAAGTTGATCAAACCATGAATGACTACCTCACACCTACTTGAAACAATGACCCATCATGAATTAGACACAATTACCTAGGATATTCCAACTAAAACTATAAACACCATGTCCTAAACCACTTTCCCACATTCCATGGAATGGATCCCTAGATGTCCTTCATTTAATTTAAGGAGTTTAATGACATTGTAGAAACCATGTGTCCCCCATATCAACAAGAATCATATAAGATGAGGATATTTCCTTTTTCATTAAGGGATAATGATAAAAACTGGATAAGAATTTTGAGACCATCATCCATCAACTCTTGGGACCAATTACAAAGATAATTATACAAAAAATACTTTCCCCACCACAAAACAGTTGGACCTAAAAAGGGCTTCCCAAAAAATTTGAAAAAGAGGGAGAGTCATTCTACGAAACATGGTAGAGGCTCAAAGAAACTATAAACATGGTTCTACAACATGGTTTTTCTATTTCTGAGAAAATGAGAACTTTATATGAAGGTTTGGTTCCAAAGAAAAAACAATTCATTGACTTGATGTGTAATGGAACCTTTAAAACCAAAGCCCCAAGTGATGCTTACAAGTATCTAGAAAGCCTTGTTGAATAAAACCAAACACGGGGAACATCACCTTATTCTGAAATGTCACAAAGAAATATTGGAATGAATACAATTAGTTAAGAGTAATTCCTTACGGATAAACTCTTTGCACATACTATGAAGGATGAAGAGATAGGCCTTAGGAAAATCCATGAAGTCCATACTGTAGACCCTGTTTGCACAATTTGTGACAAACATGACCACAAAACAAACTACCCAATCATTCCATCCTTCAAGGATGTTCTTCTAGGAGTACCAACAATGGAATTCAATACCCTAAACATTCAAAATCCCCAATACCAAAACACATTCAACCAACAGTATAATGACCACCTAGGCTTGGGATAGAAAGATAACCAACAACCTAGCCAACCAAAAGGACCAAACCCCTACACTTTACAAAATTTCAAAAACCATTATGAATTCCATCCACAACAAGTACAATACCGACATCCCCCTATCCAATGCCAACAGCCCATCTGATATCCAAAGTATCCCCCTAGGATAAACCAACCAACACAAGCCCCTACCCAGTCTGTCCCATTACCAATCCTTGAATAGTTGTATAAACTAATGTAGAAAATTAACTCATAAGTCTCATCCCATAAAAAATAACTACAAACCATTAAAACCGGGAAGGCACCCATGCCTACTCAGATGGTACCATCATCAACCTTATGGGGAGAGTCAAGTTGCAAAAAAACAACTCATGAACAACTAAAGGTTGTGCTAGATTTAATAAGTGGGAAATAAATTTAGAAACATGATCAAATAATTTAAAAATTATCTGAAGATTCAAACTCTAATGAAAATTCAAATTAACCACCAAATAAAATTGAAAAAACGGATAACAATGTGAAAGATAAAACTCTTTAAAAAACCATCCCAGGACCTACACCATTCCCTCAATTCATGATGGGGGAAACCATGCGTGAATTTAGTGAAAAATTGAGGGAAATATTATCACAAGGCATGTTGAACATTCAACTTCCAGATGAAATCAATCCCATTCTTTCAAACTCAATGTACCTTAAGGACTTCTGCACTTTTAAAATTAAATATTCACATAAAAAAAGTCCTTTTGGCTACTAATGTTAGTACCACCATTTAAGTGACCATTCCTCTAATGTTGAAAGATCCAGGATGTCCATACATCAATGTTGATATAGTAGAGAAAAAAAAATTTCAAATCCATTCATGATGTAGGAGCCAGTGTGAACCTCATTTCTTAGGCAATGTATTTTTAGTTAGGGATTTAAGAACACCAACCCACATCTTTCACTCTTAATCTTTCTGATCATAGTGTATGAGTTCTTAAGGGGAACTTAAAGGATATTTTGTTGAAAGTTGAAAATTTCATTTACCCAGCTGACTTCATTTTCCATGACAATCACCCAAGATTATGTCTTAGGGATAAAACCCCCATCGTCATTGGTCGTCCCTTATTAGCAATTATCAACATAGTCATCCAAGTCCGAAATTGGATCATGACAATAACTTTCAGGAACATGAGTCTTGACTTCAACATCTACAATGAAAACACTCAAATTGGGGATAATGAAGATATCCATGAAGTGGATTTGGTTGGTAGTATTGATAGTGAACTCAAGGAACATCAAGAAATTACTTAAGGATATGTATGTCAAGAAGATATTGATTTTATTTGTTCACATGAGGTAAATTTGTCTACTTAGCTTTAATAAATTTTATATATCTCTATTGATGATTTTCTAGAATCACTAATTAATGACACCATGGGTGAAATCAATAACATTGAGTCCATATGCATTCATGACAATACTCTGGGTAATTTATTTGATGAAAATTATGTTCACAAGGAACCAATTCTTTTAAGAAATCTGAACAATGAAGCTGAGTTCAATACAAACTCTCATCCTTTCTTGGAATGTGATAACCAATAGGATCTCAAATTTATGGTCTTACCTTCATCAATCATGTATGTATTATTAGGGGAGAATCAAGCCTTTTATTTTGTTATTTCTTCCTCTCATGAATCCAATCAAAAGATGATGGTTTTAGATGTCATAAAATAGTGTAAGAAATCAACTGGATGGACCCTTTCTGATATTCTGGGGATTAGCCCAGTCATTGGAACTCATAGAAGTATTCTTGAATTTGAATCCAAACCATGTAGTTAACCTCAGTGGAGACTCAATCCAAATCATATGGATGTGGTGAGGAAAGAACTTCTTATGTTATTGAAAGAGGGAATCATCTAACCCATAGATGAGAGTGAGTGGGTAATCCCATTTCAAGTTGTCCCCAAGAGAGATATAATTATTGTGATCACCAATGAGGATGGTTAACTTCTCCCCACAAGGGACAGTAGTGGATGGAGAGTTTGTATTGACTATTGGAAGATCAGATATTGTACCAAGAAAGACCATATCCCCTACACATTTATCGATCATGTCCTCGAGTGAGTGGCGGGTCATCAATTCTATTAATTCCTAGATAGATTCTCAGGGTATAATCAAATCGAGGAGTCCATAGATGATCAGGGAAAAACAACCTTCACTTGTCCATTCAGCACTTTTTCCTTCAAACGCATGCCATTTGGGTTAGTCATTCTCCTCGTACCTTCCTGTAGTGCATGATGGGAATATTCTCAAACATGGTGGGGGATTGTTTAGATGTATTCATGGATGACTTCTCCTTCTTTGGAGACACTTTTGGGTATGCCTTTTGAATGTTTAAAGGGGTTTGTGAAGATTTGAGGATACGAATCTCATCCTAAATTGGTGAAAATTCCATTTCATGGTAATAGAAGGATTTTATCTTCTCCATCGGGTATCTGGTAGAGGGATTGATGTTGATAAATCTATGGTTGACATCATTCATGACCTTCCCTATCCTAAAACTGTTAAGGAAGTGAGTTCCTTCTTAAGACATGTTGGTTTCTATTGAAGGTTCTTTAGGAATTTGAAATCTATTTCTTGAACACTTTGTGATCTATTGGTGGAAGTTTCTCTATTTATATGGACAGAAAGGTGTGTGGAATCATTAACTACACTCAAGAAAACTCTTATCCCTCAACCTATCATGATGTATTCAAATAGGTAACTTCCTTTTGAGCTCATGTGTGATGCGAGTGACTTCATTATTGGAGTAGTCTTAGGACAATAGTGTGAAAAAAAATCCTTTTGTCATTTCATATGCAGGAAAATCATTAAATGATGTAAAAATCAACTACAACCCCACAAAGAAGGTGTTAGTTGATGTTTTGTTTTCCATAGAAAAGTTTAGGTCCTACCTATTAGGATTCCCCATCACTGTGTTCACTGACAATTCTGCACTAAAATACCTCATCCAAAAACAAAATTCTAAGGATAGACTAATTAGGTGGTTCCTTCTATTACAAGAATTTGACCTCACAATAAAGAATAAAATGGGTGTTGAAAAAGTTTTAGCTGATCATCTCTCTAGTATGGAATTCAAAGACAACTAAATCATTGTTCTGTGTCTAATTCATTTCCCGATGAACACCTCTATTGAGTGAGTGATTTCACATGGTATGCTGACATATCCAACATCGTAGTTATATATGTCATTCCAAAATTCATAGGGTCTCACGCGTGAAGTAAATTCCTTTACGATTCAAGGCACTATGTTTTTGGGGATTCATAGCTTAATATGTTCTTCCCTGACCAAGTAATTAAGAGGTGTGTTATAGAATCTAAAAAGGATTCCATCCTAAAATTTTTTCATAGTGAGGCGTGTGGAGGTAACTTTTCCTCTAAAAAACTTCATCTAATGTTCTTCAGTGTGTTCTCTTCTAACCCACCATCTCTAGGGACTCTTACACATTTTTTAAAAGTTGTCCTAGGTGCCAACAAATAGGGTTCATCACAAAAAAGAATCAAATTCAACTCACTCCCATCTTAGTGATTGAAATCATTGACTGTTGGGGAATCGATTTCATGGGTCCATTCCCAAACTCTAGGGGATATATGTACATTCTTTTATCTGTAGATTATATTCCCAAATGGTTTTATTCTTTTCCTAAAAATTCCTATGATCATTAAAATGTGATTTTATTTCTCAAGGTAAACATCCTCTCATGATTTGGAATTCCTAGGGATATCATTAGGGATCGTGGAACTCATTTTTGAAATCATCTATTTTCAGCACTCATGTAAAAGTATGGAATTTCTCGTAAAGTGTCCACTACTTACCACCCACAGAACAATGGTCAAGCTAAGTTATCCAATCGAGAAATAAAACAATTTCATAAAAAAATGGTCAATCCGTCTAGGAAATATTGGTCCAGAAAACTCTTAGATGCTCTTTGGGTATATAGATCCACATATAAAACCATTTTAGGAATGTCCCCATATTGGTTGGACTATGGAAAATCATGGCATTTTCCAGTGGAGATTTAAAAAAAGGATTTTTTGGAAATTGAGAAAATGAAA
The DNA here is from genome assembly GCA_963277665.1 of Viscum album. Classification (NCBI taxonomy): domain Eukaryota; kingdom Viridiplantae; phylum Streptophyta; class Magnoliopsida; order Santalales; family Viscaceae; genus Viscum; species Viscum album. The sequence goes on from OY728137.1 coordinate 1,670,307,111, forward strand.
TGTGACCTCTCATTGGCTGGATGAAAAAGGAAATTAGATCTCATTGAACATGCCGAACTTAGGATGGAGTCTTATGAAAATTCAAGGATAAATAAAGCTAGAGTTCAAGCATACCAACCTTGAAATCTTAAATCCAAACACATTATACCAGGTAAACCTATTATTTTGTATAGTTCTAATCATCATTTTTACATAAGAATATTGAGTTACATATAGTCAAGTCCACACAAAGTGCCTAAGGTGTACCCCCATGTTGTTGTAGAAATTAACGATCCCACTAATGGTCAAACCTTTAAAGTTAATGGTCATAGATTTAAACAATTCATTGAACCATTACAATAACATGAAGTTTATGAAGACTTTTTTGAACAAAACATAGATGATGAAAATACGTAAACAATTGAGAGTCTCATACAAGCTAGGAACGTTGAACCAAAGTGTTGCATGGGAGGAAACCCATGGTTTTCATGTTTCCAATCATTGTGAATCATCATAATTTTTAAAATAGGATTAATGAATAATTTTTATATTTAAAAAATATATATTATTGACAAGTTCTTCTATTATGAATATGGATGGGTATAGAATGGGAGCATTATATTAATATGTGGCACGTGGTGTGATCCTTGAGTAATATGTTACCCAGAAATTTAAAAACAATACTATGTATCAATTGTTTATTTTATTTTATTTTTATGTGTCTTTAGTTTAAAATAAGAATTAAAAAATGTAATATAAAATTAATTAATAAATATAAAAGTAGACTTCTTAGGTCATGGGTCAAACCCCATCACAACTGGTGAAGCTGTGGGACTCAAACCTGGGACAGAAGGGAGATAGGGGCACGTGCTTACCAATGACCTATGGCTTACAGTGCTTCTGTATTATATAATTTTTGTATATATACTAATATTTTACATTTTTTATTATATGAATAAATATATATATATATACATATTTTTTGTTTAATTTGTTTATTTGTTTTTTCCTTTTTCCACTAGCGAAATCTACAAGTGACATGGATATCAAAGGACTATATTAGAGCTGAAAGAACATCATCTTCAACCACCAAGTGACTTCATTACATGATCCTCATATTTCTAATTTCATTCAGAACTCCTCTCATCTACCTCTTCCCCCATCTAAATTTTATTTTCATTAAACACAAAGGATAGCATGATTCTAAGTTGGTGGGTGAAAAGAATGAAATAAAATATTAATTACTTTTCTGTGCTTAAAAAAATGTGTGGAAGGAAAAATTTATTTATCCTTGAACATGATAATACACATTGAACACATTGAAATGGAATATAAACTAATTTGGCATGACCTGATTGTAATTTTAATCCATGTATAATTTCATGAGCATAGATTTTGGAATGTGTGGAAGTCTAATGTAAAATTTCATCAATTATATTTTCATCCAAATAAAAAAAGAGATCAAAACGAACATCCATTGGATAGTCGGGTATTAATTTTAGTTCATGGGGTTCCCCAAATAAATAGCAAAGGTTTGGTGATCAGTATAGATTTAATATGAGTATTCAATAAAAAATAAATAATAATAATAAATTTCCATGTAGACCAGTGAATATACCTAATGCGTGGCTTTTGGCACTAAGGGATCGTGGAAACATAGTGGTCTAGCCCAGAGTTAGTAACATTACCTCTATTTGTGGTAATTTTACAATGTTTTTGACTGAGTTAAGTTGATTTGTTGCCCGAGTATGTGGCATTCACTTGGTTTCCTATGGTCTTTAATCCTGGGAGTCATCGACAATGTGTTGTTGCATGGGTTGACTCCATTGAGTGCAATTTCTATTACCATGGAAAAATTGAAAATATATATATATATATTCAATAAAAAAAATTGGATACACATCTTAATATTTAAATTTTATTCCATCAAGCGCTTCCATCATTTCCACCTAAAATAAAAATGAACCTCCATGTCTATTGTGATACACAACACATCTTCATGCATAAATGATATTGGATGAAATATGAAGATGAATTTGATGAAAGGAATGGACATGGTCTTAGGATATGACTATGAAACTATCTTATATTCAAATATTTTGAAGTGTTTTTATCTTAATATAGAGGAAATAATTTTGAACATTTAATTCAATAGTGAAAAAAGCTAATTCAGATGCTTTGTGTGCATAAAAAATGTGTGGATGTAAAAACTTTCTTCAACATTGAACATGATAATACACATTTAACACTTTGAAACTGAATAAAAAATAATTTATCATTCCCTGATTATAATTTTAATCCATGTATAATTTCATAATCATATATTTTGGAAAGTGTAGTTGTCTTATGTGAAATTTCTTCGTTTATATATTCATCCAAATAAAAAGGGTGATCACAACGCACGTCCTTTTAATATTGGGGTTTTAGTTTGAGTACATGGGGTCCCCCAAAGAAATAGAATAGGTTTTGTGATCATTTTATTTTTAATATGAGTATTCAATAAAAAAATAATAAAAATAAAAAATATGATTGCACGTAGAGTAATGAAATGACATAATGTGTGGCTTTTCGACATGTTGGGATAGTGACTCCATAGTTGTCTGGCCCTGAGATAGTAATTTTATATCTATTTTTGGTAATATAACATTGTTTTTGACTTAGTTAACTCGAGATGATGCCTCAGTATGTGGGATTCCCTTGGTTCTCTAAGGTCTTTGAGCTTGGGATTCATCGGCCAAGTCCCACTACATGGGTTGACTCTATTGAGTTCAATTTCAATTACAATGGAAAAATAAAAAAAATACCATAAAAAAATAAATTTAAATAAATAATCGTCTTAATATTGAAATGTGATTCCACCTAGTGATTCAATCATATCCCCCTTGAATAAATATGAACCCCCATGCCTAGTGTGATACACAACATATCTTAATTCTTAATTGATATTTGATGAAATATGTCGATAAATTTGAATAGAGGAATGGTCATGGTCATTGGATATTCTTATGAAACTATCTTATATTAAATGATATTGATGGATTTTTAGGTTAAGATAGAGAGAATAACTTTGAAAATTTAATCAAATAGGGAAAAGAGCTAATTCATACGTTTTAAGGGAGTTCCAGGTGGCCCATGTTGGAGATAAAATTCTGGGTCAGATTCTGCAGCGCAGCAAAACATTCCACCATTTAGATAATATCTCAAAAACTGAAATTCCATTTGGGATGAAATTTTACATGATGTTAGGAGACATCCTCATATATATATATATATATATATGTTTCTATGGACCTATCTAATTATGTCATATATAATTCCATTTAGACCCGTTTGATGAGTGAGTGCATGTTGTCTTACACTTCGGGTCAAGAGTAGAAAAGTCTAAGTTCCACAAGATTTCCACAACCCTAAGCCTACCATACTCAAGTTGGATGAATTTCACTTTTTTATTATAGACCTAAGGCTCCCAAAATATTTATTTAAGGAAGTGGTGTTGGAGGATTTAATAATATTTGGTTCTTTCTTTCATTGTAATGTTATGCTGCCATTTTGTTGACTCAAATTTGTATTTCACATGTATGTTGTTCTAATTCATATTAGTTTCTTAATAAGAGTTCTTCTTATCCACTTATTATGTTCTTCTTCATATCACTTTTGATACTTCTGGATCAAGTATTGAATTTATTCACACCAAACCTTGTGAAATTATCACCCAATGATGGAGTGATCTTTATTTCATTTCTTTTTTTAATTCTCCATTTCCCCCCTCATGAGTCTACTTCCCACCGCCATTAAAACCACAACATCAATGTATGGATAACCCTATAATGGGTTGATCCAAAAGAGTATAAATGGTATGTATTGGATTTTATTTATCACCCCCCTTAATTTCTAATCACTTCTTTTAATTGATATTTTTATTTGATGATTTTAAAACTTCTTTGCCCTTGTTGAATTTTAAGGCCACATACTTTAAGTGGTAATACGAACCTTTACCTTGGAGTGATCATGAATTTGATCCTCCGGGTGTATAGGTGATTATTATTATGGCTTGTTGGTATTAAACCAATAATTGATGAAGTTGCTTTATCTTCGTGAATAAACCAATCTCAAATATAAGAAATTGAAAACGATAAAAAAATAATTTCATCTAATCCATCCCAAGTGATAACCAAGGACAAACTCATTTTTTTTAAATTGAATTCACTTAATTATATTATCATTTAATTAAAACCATATAAAATCAACCCATGTTGGCTATTTCGTAGCCCAAAACAGTCCATAGATTGTACGTGTATTTTGGTCACTTCTTAGGTCTCTAAGGATTCAACAACCCAAGCTAAACTACAAGCGACATCTTAACCCTAAAAACATAAGTAAATTTTGGCGAGACAAAGTTTTAAGTAGTTTATTTTTTGAATTTTCATTTATTTATAAATTTTAAATAGTTTTTAATTATCAAACAGATTATCTATATCAAAATAACATATATAATTTACCAGCATATATTTTCAGAACATATTTATTCATTAAAATTAATTTTTTTAGTGGAATTCGTGGTGTATTAACTCATTATAATCTAAAATATCAAAGAATTATATATTTTTGTACCATTTATCATCTGGTCGGTGGAAGCCTTGGTTTAGATATCCTTCTTTTATCATCTAGAGGGTCATCTTTATCTTCATCTGGATCTCTGAACAAATTTATTTTTTCATATGGGAAATATTTAAAAAAATGATCAATTTTATCTTGCAGTTTAAAATTATGTGGTGGTGCATGGATTTTTTATTGCGATATATCTACTCCACCTAAAACAATAAATAATTTGTGTTGGAATTACCTAGGTCTTCATATCCCTTATAATGTTTGGTTTCTCTATAGCAAAAAATCGAGGAATTTATTTAGAAAAATATTTGTATCAAGTTATATACTAATAAATAAAGACACATCAAATCTTAAGAACAAAAGTTATTTTAAAATTTATTTCATTGTTCAGGTAAGCTATTTAGGTGGACCCTAATTGTTTTTGGAATTAAGAGCTCATGTTATTCTTATGAAATACTTATAAAATCACATTTTTTCAACTACTTGTGAGGATGGCGTTATTAACTAGAACTTTTGAAGAGTGTGTGTGCATACTAGTATGAGATACAAGCTAAAGACATTGTGCTTAATTTTAAATTTTCAATAATAATTTGAAGGAATACTATCTTTTGGGAGATATTTTAAATAAATTATTATGAATATAGAGAATAATGGTTGATTATTATGGTAGGATCATCTAATATAGATGTTTTTGAAGGCAATTAATAAGACTATGTTATTCTATTTGGTATATTCTAGTTGTTTTTCTAAAAGTTTCTGGGAAAATTTTTCTCATTTCATTATTTCTAAGTGTCTTGAAATATTTCTTCGATTATTAAATTAGAAAAATATGTTTCTAAAACATAAGAAAATTCAATAAACACATTCAGAATCATACCATTCTCTATTTATTTTTTGTTTAAAAACATAAACTAAAATTCAATAATTTTTTCCAATTTTAGATATGAAACATTCTTGTCTACGAACTGACATTGTGAGAAGGATATTATAGATTTATGCAGTCATCATGGGTATGACATGTAAGGGAAACATTAGAAAGTGTTTATGGAGATATAATGCTTGGATTATTCAGAACCCCAACAGTTCAATAAAGGATTAAAGGACAATGAGTAAAGGTTGTGTTTCTTGTAAGGGTATCTAATTAATTATTCGGTTAATAAGATTTTGTATCTGGAGAATTAGGCAATTAATTTTTTGTCTAAAGAGCTACATTGGAATCTCATATCAAAGATTACATTTATCTCGGATGGATTTCATAATATCTATTTGCTAGAGATTAAAACTAATTCAGGATAAAGGAAGAATCAAATTTCAATTTAAAATGGTAAGTATATGTATTGGGAGTGTTCTCCTATAGAGATTACATAGTTTATTTCAAATTATTATCAGATTTTTTTCTCATCTATGAAAAGAATTATGATGATATTCATGTGTTCTTCGTTAAACATGTCACATATGAAATAAATGATTTATTGGGATTATATATTTTATGTTGTGACATTCATGTGGATATCAGGTTGATTTATCCAATCAATGCTTTTATTCCTTATGTTTTTAGGCTATCACCTATAGAAATTTTTTAAATGTAGATTATAGATATGTCTTCCCTATTATGAATAAATTATGGAAAGTAGACATGTCTCATGATAATATCAATTATACTCCTATTACTTTGATTAATAAGGTTCATAACCAATATTCTATAAATAATTCTTGGCCTATTACTTTATGAAATACTATCTATAATATCTTTTCAAAGGTATTGATGAATAGGTTGAAGAGGATTCTACCATTTATCATTACTGAGTCTCGAGGTACTTATGTTCCTCCCCATTTTATTATTGATAATTCAATGATTATATATGAAAGTTTTCCTTTTATGAAAAAATTCTAAATTGTGAGAAAGTGTGTTGTTGTATAAAAACACGTTATAATGAATTATTATGATATGTCAGAGTGGAATTGCCTGGTTTTTTATAGGAAAATGGGATTCAATGATATTTTGATTTCAAATATTTATAGGTTCATTTCTTATATTTCTTTAAGGATCAATTGTAATAGTAGAGTTATAGATAAATGTTTTCTAACATGTCAAATCTAGTAAGGAAACCCATTATCCTTGTAATTTTATCATATTTTCGTATGATATTTCATTGTTAATTCATTTATATGTTTCAAAAGGGAATTTTCATTGTGTGGGGATAGTAATATTGGTCTTTATATTTCTCCTTTTTTTCTGGATGATAGCCTCATTTTATTAGGTCAACTCAAAGCTATTTTAGGATAGTTTTTAATGTCATTAATAAATATGAATGTGATTTGAGAAAAAATGTTTATTTTTAAAAATATGAGATTTATTTATTCAAAGTAATTTATTTACATTGTAGAGGGGATATTTGTGTTATTTTGGGTTTCCAAAAAGTAGAGGTGTATAAAAAAGATTTTTGTTTCCACACGATAATTGGTGCAGGTTTTGGGAAAAAGAATCTTTGGATAGTAGAAAACTATTCTTTTATCATAATCATGAAATAATTCATGATATACATGATAAAGAATGTCATGACCAATGTAATACAATTAAATATTAATCGACTATTATAATGGGAACAAGTATAAAAGATCGTCAAATATAATTTATAATTAATTAATTTAGTTAAATAAATATCTTGCCTCAAATTTTTTCCTTCATTGATGAATCAGTAGATCACTTATTGATTTTAGGTCATTATGGTGAGGAGATTCAATTATAGAGTCCCTATTTTAATGATCCGTGCATGCATCAAAAACATCTGAGTTTCATCATAGAAATTCCTAGATTCGAGCATGGAAGAATTTGACACATGTTTCATTCATTAATGATCCCCATAATAATCACTTTGGGTGGAAGAAATATTCTGAATATCTCTTGTCATGGGAGGTTGGGGAGGAGGATCTCTCTCTATAGTTGAGAGTGTTTTAAGAGATAATATCTCTACCACATGATAGAATTTTCTCTATAAATTTATTGCGTAAAATAATATTATGACATATAAATGACATAATCAGGTTTGAATATATCTAATGTTTGAAAAAAAAAATTGTACTCAGACCCATATTACTTTTTTATATCCATGGAAAACCTCATGTCTAAAATAGTTATATTATTATTATTTGCATGACATGCACTCAAATCATGGATAAAATAAATATAATTATTAAGGAATAAATAAATAATATAATTATTCAAATGATATTTAATATGTCTTTTCTCATCATGATGTTAAAATAATGACAATTTAGTTAAATAAATAAATATCACTACATTATTCGATGATAAATAAATTAATATTATATTCACTAAAATAAAAAATTGATTTTTATTAAATATAAAACTCACAAATATATTCTCTCGAATAACTAGTGTGTGGATACTAATTATCAATCATAAGTATAATATTATTCAACCAAATATGGGAATTATATTTATTCATCATGTAAAATTCATATATAATTTAACTAAGGCTTTTAATACACATATCGTGTGACCCTTAAATCCCCATTCCCAGTGACATTTGGTTGTTACACCTAAATTCCAAGGTTATATTCACCAACATGCCAAGGAACCCATTGGTAAAGAATATAAATTTTAAAATGAAAATAACAACAAATTATTATACACTATTTAATATAAACTCATTATTATGATATCTCAAATCAAGATGGTTGTATTTTGGTTTCATCAACCTATGTGTTTGATGTATCATTAATTGAATTTATATAAATGGACTCCTTGATAGAAACACATGACCATAGATTTGGTCAAGCATTTAGATTACTATAAAGGGACTATAATATCAACTTCTACAAAACAAGGAGGGGAAAAATCCTTTCCCACACAATTCATTAATACAATATTAGTCATGATTCACCTAATGTATCTTACCTATCCAAGAGCATATATTATCACAATTTTCATCAATATATCAAAGTACATGACCCATGGAATACATTAATATTAATCATAATTTTTAAGGATAAATATACAAATAAGAAGATAGGAACATCCAATATCATATATAAATGTGTATTTTCTGTTGGCGAACCATGTTCTTATAACCTTGTTTCTTGAGATTACCAATGGCATACACATGGAGATAGTTTCTCAATGTCCTATGAGTGTACACCCCTAATTGAATAAATCATTTGTTTCCCATAAAATGATATCTATAGAATATATATTTAATAATTCTATCATAACACTTCAAGGTTCTCATCATAGCATGGAACAACTATGACCTTTCAACAAGACATATTTTCTAAAGGCATTATCAAATTCAATGTCACGACGAAGAAACATCATGATGCGATAAGAAAATTGTTAATATTTAATAAAAATGACTGTATGAAATCATAAATGACATTATTGTAGATTCTTGGGACTCAAATCCAATAGCCTCTCCTTACACTAGAACCATCATTAAAAACTATAACCCCACAATCTCTCACATGATATTCATGCTTCTTATGAGTTATATAATTATTCAAGGGGTCCACCATATTCTCTTTTGTGAAAACATTTCTCATTGTGACTTCAAACCTCTTAGAAAACTTCTTCCAGAGTATGTTCTTCATCTATTGGTGTGACCTTTGCTCATTTGTGAGATCTTCTGTTTCAGTAATATCACAATATAATGTAATATGGTCCTTTATTCTAGGTATTGCACATGCCACTTGGATAATTTTTAAAATATATACAAATTTTTGGCTATATAATAATCTTCTATATACTTAGATTTCATTATAGAATCAGTAAAAACTAGCTAACTTAAACTATTTTATCTCAAATTTCCTCCATTGATACTGAAAACAGATATATAATTTGAATAGATATCATTATGATATGTTTGAACTAATAATTCAATATAAACCTTGATTAACAGCTCGGTATTTCATCTAATAACAAGGGACGTATCCTTAGTTTTCCTCACATACCTAAGGATGGCCTTGATGGCAGAATAATTATGTTCACATGGATCAACTTAATATCTAACTACCATCATCAAATTGTATATAATATCAATACTATTAAATAAAATGGAATATATTACTGATCTTATCATAGAATCATATATGATCTTCTTCATTTTCTCTCAATAATTTTGTGTATGAGGGAACATTTTCTTTGAACGATGTATATCATGTGACACTAGAACCAATAGAAAATTAGATTGTTCCGTACTTAATCATTTTAGTATCTGGTCAATGTATGCACCTTGAATTATCCCAAACAGCCTCTTAGATCTTTCAAAAATAATCATCATACTAGGGATAAATATTTTTCCCCAATTTACATCATATAGATATACTTTTTCAAATAGTCCTCCACAAACTATAAGACTAGCATATTATTTCCAACAATAAATATTTCATTGATATTTACTACTAAAACATATGCCTTACTCCAACTAAACCACTTGTAAACACATATTTCAAATTCATTCCTTATGAAACCTAATTCTATTATGGATTTATAAAACTGAATGGTCCAAGAACTAGTTTATTTCATCAATACATGAATTGACCTCTACAACCTTCATACTTTTTTGGAATTATATAGAGTAACAAACCCTTTTAGTTGTGTCATATAGATATCTCCATAATGGTTCCCATTAAGGAATAATATTTTGGAATACATATACCAAATATCATATCCTAGAAATTTTTTATAGAAATTATAATTCTAATGAATTTAAATAAGAATACTATAGAAAAGGTTTCATCGTATTCAATGCCTTAATTAAATTTAAACCCCTTATCCACTAGTCATTATTTATAGGTACTAACTTTACCTTTAGTATCTAGTTTTCGTTAAATAACCATTTACACCCAAGAATCATTACATCAACTGGTAGATCATTCAGAACACATACGCAGTTCTAATACATGTAATCTATCTCAGAATTCATGGATTCTTTCCATTTATCATCCTCTATGATTTATGAGACCTCCTCATAGGAAATAGGATCCATGTTTAAAAAAATAATGGTTAATCATCATCAATGACTAGTTAACTATATCACTTTTGTTATCTATCCTCTTTAGTACATATACAGAATACTTTTTTTCAATAACATTATCTTCTATAGGGACCTATAGAATATGTTCCATCAACAACTCTTTTGTATCATGGGAATAAACTTCATATAAATCAATCTTTCACTCACTATCCTTTTTTAGGATGTTTTCCCACTCAAAAAATATAAAATATATTTCTACAGTTACATTATTAACTGATGGGTTATATAGATAGTTTCCCCTTAATTACTTAGGATGCACTATAATGATATAATTAATTCCCTAGGATTCATTTTCTCTTTAATAGGTTTCCTTAAAAAATTAATTGCATCCACATACATGTATGTTTTATAACATGGATTTACTTTCATACATTATCTAATATGATATTTTGTTTTCCTCTTTTTTTGGTACCTAGTTTTGTGTGAATACTAAAAGTATGTAATTTTTATACCTAAAATGATAATTAAATATATTTAAGTCTCATACTTGACCTCACTATGTAAAAAATATATGGTATCTTCTTTCGATAACATCATTCAACCATGGTGTATAAGGTAGAGTAAGTTGATATAGAATCTCGTACTCCTATAGAAAGTCGATGGACACTTTATTAAGATACTCACCACTCTTTCGACTCGTAGGGGAAATGGTGATTCTAGTATGGGGGATTACTCATATCCCATGGAGGTCTCCAATGGGATTTATTTATAGAACTAGAAATAACCAACATTTCCCATGTCTATGATTAGCTATGGACCTAATTTCTAGAGGAACGTGTTTATTGAGGTGTTTTACTAATGACACTTAGAGACTCATATGTTTATAGAGGATGTGAAGTTAGGCTCATCACACTCTATTGGGGAGAATTATTTCCTACTCCAGAACTCTCTTATTGATTTAATTCATGATTTTAAATCATTCTAAAATTCTCAAACTGGGCTGGTTACCCCCATAAAAGAAATCAGTTATCATAAATTATATATGTGAAAATAAATATGAATCATAGATTCTCCATTAATAGTTCCATATCTATATATAATTGGTTCTAAATCAATGGATAAATCTCTATTTATTATGGTTTTTCAATATTTTTTCTTTATTGTTTAGTAATGCTTCATTTAAATTGATTTAGTTTAAATACACAGAGCTAAGAACTCTGGAATTTACATTCATCTAGGAAGGAGATGATTTTGTTTTATTAGAATCAAACCCTTGTTGGGACTTCCTATGTATACTTGAAAAATAAATCAAAACCAATGTTGTTCAATGCAACTGAATGGGACACATAATACCCTTTAAGATCATGTGACAAGGATTAATCCATGTAGTTTAACATTATATAGTAAAGAATACTAAGTGAAATTTTCCTTGTAATAGATGGTGTGGGCCTTATACATGAGAGGTCCTTTATGATTGACCTCAAAGGGAATGTGTACAAATAATATTGGATTGATATTACAAGGAATATAGACCTACCAAGATTAATCCCATTAGGAATATGTCATGATTAAGATGATATGAAAGTACCCTGGAGAAGTATATTACTTCAAAAGGGGCATTATTTTATTCGGAAAGTGTCCTAGTGAAGATTGTAATGGGTTTGTTGATGTTAGGTTTGATCATTATGGAGGTTTCCAATATATATCATCAATAAATGAATTAAATTCCATGTATTTTTATTATTATATTTTAAGTTCATGTGATGGGACTATACATTGCAGTTTAATATCATGTGGTAAGAACGTTGTCCATATAGTTTAATTTCATACTATAGGGACACTTGTTCATAAAAGTAGTTATAATATATTATAGAACAAGGATTATTCATGAAGCTTCTGATAATGAATCTATTCCTCGTCCACTTATGAATGGTGGAGGGTATATGGAATCCCAAAAGTAATATTGTGGGATTAATCTAGAAATAATTACATATTCCATATTAATTTGTAATTTTAAAACTTATAATACAGTTTATGTATCCACTGATTGTAAAACAATATACATAGGTATTTCACAACTTTATTTATGTTTTACGTAGCAATTGGGATATTACATCCACTTCCTAAGCTAATAATATTCCCATCACTATCTCTGGGATCACGGCCCTCATTACCAAGGGAATTCATGATTGAAAACACACCATGTAACCTATTAGTTATTGAGGAATACTCGGTGAAAAAATTTACCTTGGGAATACATAATTTAAAGGGATGCACTAGTGTGCATTATACCCAAGTTGTGCAAATCTATTTTTCATAGAGGTGGACTAAATGAAAACATTCCCAAATATGGGGCTTATGTAAATAGGGTGAAGTATTTTAAAAATAAAGAAACACTGGGAAAATTCTCTACTAGTTGGTTACCCCTATTTGGTTGGTAACCTAGGTGAGAAGATCCAGGTGGTTGGTCTCCCAAGAGAGGAGACTCGAGCGGTTGGTTGACCAGATGATACAACCCGAGTTGTTGGTCATCTATGTGAGAATACTGAGGGAGTTGGAATCCTTGGTGTAGAGACCTATGAAATTATTCTCCTAGGTGATGAGACCTAGGTGGAAGGTTATCCAGGTGATGAAACCTGTGAGTTTGGTCACCGAAGTGGCGACCCATAGGTTGCTAGTCACCCAGGTGATTATCCCTAGGTGTTTGGTAACATGAATGAATAGTTCTAGGTGGATAGTCAATTATGTGGTTGGCCCCAAAAAATTGGTCACTCAGGAAAAGGCCATAGATGATCCTTTAGTAATAATTATGTTTGTTTTACTAACTATAAGAGTGTCACAGGCTACCTGGAAAATTATTTGAAGGCCGGAGTGAAGCATGCTGGGGAGTATTTATCTCTATTATAGAAGTCGGAAAATATTCCACTATAAAATTTCTAAGGGGGTATAATTATAGGGAAAATAGGGACCTGGGCAAGGAAGGCCTATGTGAGTTAGGATGTTATTGAAAGTAGACTCGGTGAAGAAAGTTGGGCGACTAGATAGGACCTAGAAGAAGAAATACTAGTGACCAAAGGGTATACTTCTCTATTTCTTTCTTTATGTATTTATTTTGAAAAAGTGATCACTACTAAATCCCACCCCCCTTGAAATGTGGTCCAATCGAAATGTCATGTATTGTATTTTTATGTCAATCTTACACCTAGAATTAAAATTAGACATTCATAGATTTCATTTTGAGGAAATTAAGGTGAGATATGATACTTATCCTAATAAATCCTCTATTGTAGGGCTATATAAGGCACACAGATGTGGCTATGTTAGGTTATAGACTTTACAATTAATAGAAGTGGCCCCCATTACTTGATCACATGATCGTCTTCCCTATTTTCCATTTTCACATTCACTACTCTAAGGTGAATGTTGTTGTCCTTACCCTTAATGAGGCCACCCTAGTAAAGTTACCTTAGATATTCTACTAGATAGAGGGGGTTTTAGAGAGGCCACACTTGTGAGGGGCCTTATCAAGGCCACCCTTGAGAGGGGGACATAGCGAGGCCACACAAGTGTGAGATCCTTGTCACCCTACTGAGTGGGACTTAGAAAAAGACACATGAGTCAGGGATTCTTAGAAATACCTCCCATCAAGGGGGATGTAGAATGTCCAGCCTTATTAGGGGACCTTATAAAGGATACTCAAGAGATGAGGCCTTAATATTTCCACCCTATAGAGGCCATCTGGGAAAATTCACCTATGTGAAAATTTTGAATTTGTAAAATTATTTCTTAGTTTCCTTCACACATTGATGATCCTCGTTCATAGGGTAATATTTATGGTTTCATAAATATTTTGAGATAACATTTTTTTAAAAACCATCTATAGGTTTAATATATCCAAATCTTCCAATGTTGTCTTAGATATCAAAGTTTCTACTCATATAGAGCTTCTGGTTGTTGAAATTGTGCAAGGGTGAACTAGTCAGCAAGAACCATATTTGTTGGTTGTATCTAATATCCCAATGAAAACCATTAGGAGTACCTAAAATCATATTTTGTTCCGTTATATTGGCAAAAAATACTAAACGATGTGGATATCACTCACCTAGACACCTTTTTCCAAAGCTCATGGATCACCGAGTACAAAAAATTTGATGAGGCAAACATATCAAAAATGGGTTCTTATATCTAGAAAGGAACCAAATAGTTATTTTGTTTGATTCATCATAATAGGACCACCTTAGATAGAAGCAATATTATTATATATTATTCGATGTGTTATTATTCCTCCATCTTTAATTTATATTCCATTGATCAGACAAAGGGATAGAATGATGAATGGAACCTTTATCTTGAGGGTGGATTCAAATCATAGTATATAAAGATCTATTGGATTTGTGTAATATGTTAAAATTTTGAGTTCTAGATCAGTAAGGAGTATATTTATGATTCCATTTAGGTTTCATAGACATATTTCTATAAGAACAGTCGACTAATTACAGAGCTTTTGGGTCACTGGAGTCCTCAAACTGTCACCTTTCATCCTATAAATGTTGAAGTGTACATCAATTTTTACGTAATTCTACAGGATATTAGGGCACTTATGCTTGGGGATATATATTATTATATTTTTTCCCACTTTTTTCATGTGGATATTTTCAATGAGTGCCAATTTATTTGGGGGGTCAATGAGAATATCTGATGATTCCATATAGAAAGATCCTAGTAATAGGTTTTAATTCAAATTCCAAGCATCGATGAACACTTTATTTTTCCCCTGTGTACACAATATTACATTCATGTTCCCAATTATATATCAAACCATATAAAAATGTGGATTATATAGAACATATTGGACAAAACTCCAGCAAGGATAGTGTGATAAATGGGGATATGGAATCAACTCAAAACTCATATAGGAAACTCATCTAGTAAAGTCCCTAGCCATGTGGATAATAGGGAATCTCTTTTCAATGTGTGACTCAAACAATGGTATTATCAAGAGAATATTAATTATGGAATACATGATAAAAATAGTGGATCTAGTGGTTTTTCTATAACCATATAGGCAATGATACATTGTTGTTTGTTAAATGTACACAATGGGAAAACCATCATTCATATCTCGGGGATATTATAGAGTATCTGGGTCTGCATATAGGACCACTTAGATTCCTAGGATTTCATTAGTGTCATGTGGATCACATGATGTATATTTTATCTATTTATGTAGTTTTTTTCAAGAATCAAACCATTTTTTCTAACAAGTGGGCCTATGAATCTCTAAGGAATTCAAATTCTGTCCATACTACCTACCTCTTATTGGCAGAATCACTGTTGATGGAAACATCATAAAAAAGGTGTAGTCCTATATTATTTCTTTCATGGATAGTGTGTTGGTGGATTAGATAGAATTGGATATTATTTAAGAGGATTATAGACCTTATCACTTTGTATTATAGTTGTGATGCCTTTAATAAAAAACATCATACCCTTAGGTGGATGTGTAGCCAGAGGAATACCATATCTTATCACAACAACTATTTGTGATGATGCACTAGGATATGATAGGTGTTGTGATTAACTATCCCCTAGATGACACATTTTTCAGTATATTCTTTGAATATTCCCTCACCTTGATGTCATTTAACACATGGTGGATACTATACAAGGTTATAACCTGAATTACCACTAAATCGCATTCGGCCAGGGAGATTTTTGACCCAAAAGACCCCCAAGAGGCATTATGTGGTTGAAGATCCTATGTTTTAAAATCATGTTATGTACCGAGATTTCTTACTACCAATATCTAATCCCCTCTATCAAGGGGTAGTTCCAAGGTGGTCCTATTTTCGTTGATAGTATGAGGCCCCAACCTTGTTTAAAGGGCCGAGAAGAAGCTTAAGTCAAAGGGTCTTGAATCCTATT
Source organism: Viscum album (assembly GCA_963277665.1). Taxonomy (NCBI): domain Eukaryota; kingdom Viridiplantae; phylum Streptophyta; class Magnoliopsida; order Santalales; family Viscaceae; genus Viscum; species Viscum album. The sequence goes on from OY728137.1 coordinate 1,670,323,619, forward strand.
GTAGAAATGAAGATAAATTAGAAATGATTCATATGTAATATATTTTAATGCAGTCAAGTTATTTCATACCACCACTTACTTTTCCAAAACAATTGATTTATAAGCCGTGGTGGAAAGATTCATTCATATTCCTCAGATTGGAAATATAAATCCCACCTAAAACTTCATTTATGAAAATAACCTCTGAAAGTATAGAAAAATGAACATAGATTTGGAAATAAGGATACCGACAACTAATATGAGGCTTCCCACCACTCAGTGAGTAAAATAAATGAATTATTAAGGGAATCTTGAAGGGAAACTCAACAAAACAATATATATGGATTTGGATCACTCGTTGACCCTAAGGGTGTAGGTTCACTTCTAAGAAATTAATTTGTGTTTCATCCTTGAGTTTATTTCCACCAATATCTATATATTTTTGTAGGAATAATGGGATGATGATGTGGGGATGGTAAAAGGGGTGGCCAGATCCCCTATGTATGTGGTTGAATATTCTTCTATGGATGAGCCTATGTACATTAAGGAGGGGAATATATCACATTTATAAGTGATGATGCAGAATGTAAAATGAGAAATTATTTCTTTTGTTTTCCCTATTACAGTATTGTTTTGACTTATAGAGGGGAATAACCCTCCATTGTTTGAAATAAAAATATTCATAGGGCCAAACCACCATCTATGTGTATTTTTCTCGAATAGAGTTTAAGGATTTCAATATATCACGTATTCAATTAGAATGATGGTGTTTTTTCATACTTGAATAATAAAACCAAAGTTTCTTGGTAGTGGTATCCAACTCTATAAGGAAGTCTAAGGGAAAAACTAAGGATTCTAGTACAAGTGCCATGGGAGAAGATCAAATTCATGCTATCAGAAAAGTTGTGCCTTCCATATAGGAGATTCCGGTAGGTGAGGCCCTACCATTATAGAAATTAGATACTTTATATGATTTTATGATATCAATGGATGGTACATCATCAGTTTTTTTGTCCTCCTTGAGTCTACACAACCGATAGAGGTCCTCTTGGTGGCCATTGATAGCCCCACTCAATCAAAAAAACCTAGAGAGGATATCCAGGAGTTTGAGTGACCATAGAACAAACCTATATCTTGTATAAGTGTATATAACCAACCATATGATTATATTTACCCTATCTAAGAGGCATAAACCATATAGGGAAATTAGGCTCTAATAGTCTACCTGATTATAGAATGAGGTGAAGATATCTAAGGATTATCTATAAATTTTGAAGCATTGATGGATAATGACTTAGTCACCATTGATGAGGGGGAATCTACTATAATACATGATGAGGTAGCTTTGTCCCTCAAGGTGTAACACACCATGCAATTAAATGTGGATTCTAGAAATGGTGAGTGTCTATATTTGTCCTTGAACCAAAAAACTACTGATTTAGTATATATTTTTTAAATTATTTTTATAGAATTACAAACAAGAATTGAGGTTCCCACTGTAGAAGATCAGGTTCTTTTGTTTCTGGCCCTAGAGTAAGGAAATTTGGTATATCTAAGTTACCTTCTTCCAAATTATATTTATTTTTCTAGTATTGAACCAGATATGGACCAATAAACCAATTATTACTAATAAACCATTTGTCAGTGTTCTCTGAAGAGTCTATGGAATCTGATCTCCAACACCCCAATGATGAGATGAATTCACACCTTAATTGGATATATCACTTCTTCATAAAACTAGTTAGTGGGGGATTCAATTATCATAACCTCCATTCTATAATAAATGACATCATTTTGTCCCAAAAGTGATGAGGAGGTTTCAAGGAATGCCTTCTCCAAGAATAAAAATGGCACATACAGTAAAACATTAGGATGTGACATTTTATCAAGCTTCCCATTATATAGATATAGAATTGGAAAAATAATTTCTCGAAGATAAATATGAATCAGGAGTAGGTTTAATGGAACATGAATTAGATTGATCATAGGTGAATCTAATGGAATATCAGTGACTTTTATAGAACACCTGAGTAGAGAGGATAAAGTCAACTATTGATGTAGAGAGCCTTTCTATTATCGAAAAACTTTAGACTAGAAATGTATTATAATTTAACCACATAAATATAGAGGATATATAGTCCTTTTTTTATCATCCAGATTCTACTGAGCATCTCCTACAATACGAAATTTATAATGGAGAGAGACTCTGGATTGTGGTTTCTCCCCTCATTATTTTTATAAATAAATGAAAAATTGGTTTATTCTCAGTTATCCATCTATTTTATTATCTGGAATAATTTTTCATAATAAATTTTAATTCATTGAAAAGTAATATCATGATATCCCAGAACATTTGACTATTGAAATATAAATAATTATGTTAGTCATAATTTTGGAATACATGAATCAAAATGATCTATTCCCAAGTCTAGCTCATAGATGTGTATAGGTGTAATCTTCCACCACCATAACACTATGATTTTTTTGGTGTAGAATGAGGATATTAAATCATAATTTTTATGATTTTAGGGAAATATTCAAACAAATATTTTAAGATCAAAATGATTATAACATTTTTCCTATTTTAAGGGACATATATATAATAGCTTGACTGTTATTAGGGCCATATGGTGGGCCACACAAGATTTATGTATAATTTTTTTATTTCCATTACTTTTTCCTATAACAAATATGAGTATAATTTTAGCAAGTGGTACTTTACTTTTTCTTAGGATTCCCATTGCGTTTTTTCATCCTAAAAATTGATATCTCCTTTTTAATTAAAAAATTTCTATTTTTACAGGGCCATTCATGGTGAACGTCTAATGAGAGAAGACTCACCATGAGTTCAGAATCACTTTTATGGGTATTCATTTTTCTGATTCCTGTGTTTATTCACTACGGTGGTTTAAGTTCATGCAAGTTGAATAAAAATAGGTTAGAGTTTAAGGTATCATAAATTTAACCAAGTGTTTCTTCAGTTTAAGGTTGAAATGATTTTCCCAAGTGTTATTGTTGTTGTTTAATGTTGTATAGATTTGGTTTCGTACTTCTATAGTCTGATGTCTTATATATTTGATCAAGTGTTTGAGGTGACTAATGTGTCATGAGTAGGGTAGACCAGATTTCAATTGATAAATTTTTATTTTATCAATTAAGAAAACCTCATAGGTAGATACATATAAATTGTGATCATAATTCCCAATCAATGTGACCAGATCCTTCAACATTGACATACTTTCATTTGGTAGGATTATTCTAGAGCCTGATGATTTGAACGTAGGTACAAGAAAAGATCTGGTAGTTGTTAATGAAGGAGAAAGGGGATTTCAATTTATGGTTCTGAAGGTCAAACCATCATGAAATATGGTTTAATGTTATGAAATGAAGACTATTCATATAAAACATAGTATATTTGTCTAGGAAATAGGCATGATACACAAGTTTGAAACATCGAGGGAGATGAATATACATAAATAATTTGATTATGAATTTTGTAAATCACAACTCAAGAAGCATAGATATGTGGTGATGGAGTGAGACAAGTATGTTGGGATTATCTTGAACCATGATCTTAATATGTGTTCCACATTAATTGTGCCAAGGCATACATATATAAGAGTTCCCTACCCTTAGAATGTAGATTATTCTAGTTAACAATCCATTTTATGGGTTTATATGCACATTTATACAATGGTTGTAGTATGAATAGTCAAAATAGGAATGTAATTCAGATTCAGACAGTCCTGTCACTGATATCCGTGAAAGGGTTGTGATAATTTAAACTCATGTTTGATGAAGTGTGTTTTTGGGGGAAATATTATTCAAGATTAATTAAAAAAACTTAGTAATTATATCATTGTTTATGGAATACATATTCAATGTAAGTTGATGTTTCTTTGGAATAATTCAAAAAATTCATTAACATATTTTAAGGTCATGAGGCTTTGACTAATGAGATGGGAATAATGAACCAAACAAGCCTTATAGGAAAAGAGTGATCCAGTACCATCATAATGTGGGGATATATATTTTAAATCATAACTTGAGGCTCTTATATCCAAAAAATAAATACTGGATAGGTATGTAAGGAATGATAGAAAACCATTTTTCAGTGATTGATTCCATTATAATTATTTCTAGTAATATGGGGGTAAAAGAGAAACAACTCTTTATAATGCATATGACTCTTGTGGGAGAGCCATTTTTGGGGGAAAATTTATAGATCCACTTCTGGAGTGTAGTATTCATAGTTAAAACAGACTTTTCATTTAGATTTAGATACTCTTATCTCTGATATCCTTATATATTTTGTGATAATCCATGTTTCTCAAGAAAAAATGTGTGCTTTATGAAATTAATGTTCATGGAATGCATGATTGAATATTTTATACCAAATATTTCCATGACTAGGTAATTATGATAATATCGAGAGGCATAGACTAGACATCACATTGTTCTCAAAATGATTTTACAATATAAATATATCTCATATGTGTAAAAAATGAGATCCTTTGAATGTATTTAAAGGGTCAAACATAAAATAAATCATTTGTCATTTTCAAGAAAGTGTTCTTTCAAACAACAAGAGAAAATTCACTTAACATAGAGTCCTATTGTGAAAAAAGAGAAAAAAATATAGAAGTGAAAATGTGGTGTATTTTATCTTGGTCAAATATAATCCACATATTGTTTTAAGGATGTTATTTGCATAGATCTGGATTATTTTCATAGAAAGGGTCATTTTTTCCTTGTGTTAGGACTTAGTATTAGAGAAATAGGTTCTCTATGTATCCTAACATAAATGGGAATCAAATCATAAATAGTATTTTATAAAAAAATAACTATATAGATCTATCACATTTCAAGGAGGATGGTATATTTTTTAGCATTGAGGTTGGGCCTAGGATATGGGGTCTAGGAAACGCTGCAGAACCTGTATTAACAACAATTAAGACACACATAGTTCTTTATTATGGTCTTAGGAGAGGATTCCAATTATGGGGGAGTCATTTCAATATTTCATCCAAACTAGGATGACATATTTTTATGTGTAAAGATCGTTATTGATGTTTATAATGTTTATGAACCTATTGTTGCGTACAAGAAACAAAATACTCATCCCTTATTATGTATCCTGAAAGATCACAAATAAAGCCACAAGTAGTTATTTAGAATAATTTCTGCAGCATATATCTAACTCTAGTGCCCCGGGAGGGCATTTTTTGTCATTTCAACTGAGCCCAGGATTGCAGACCTATGAATCACTGCATATCCTATATTGATATGAATCAACACACATGTAGTTCATAAAAAGGGATGTTTCCTTGAAAATATCAATATTATATTCAGGGGAAGTGGAATTAATGATTAAGGTCACAAGTATGTTATGTGAAAAGTACTTCTATAAGAATAGAGATCTCATGTATATTATAAATTGGTCATAGGGGATGGGCCAACCAGAGTAGTTTAGAATCATTCAAGTTTTAATTCTACCATGTAGTTTAATTTTGTGTATTAGGGATGGTAACCATGTATTTTATCAACTTATGGTTAGGAAATTATAAAGAATTTTAACTTTATGTGATTTAGATTTTGATGCTATATAGTTTAAATTTATTACCATCAGGACCAATGCTAGGAAATTTAAAGTTGTGCAGCTTATACTATAGTCATTTATACAAATTAGTTTTTGATAAATGTTTTATTGGTTATTTGTGAAATACACTCACCATAAATTGTGAAAAATAGTAGGATCATTTTGAGAAGAAATTAGGAATGGAATAAGGTCCCTCCAACTATGGATCAATTTTGTAGGTTTATTTCTAGGTATTATTTGGGTTATGAGAACCAAAATTAGTTCCCCTTGGAGGAATTAATAGAGGTGAACTTTCTTGCTGATGTCTCATGCTACTTGGTTTTAGTGAACCTACAAGTGGTGTTATATATGAAACCTTTGTTAATCAATTCATATTATCACATCCAATTTATTATGAGATTTCATGTTCATGGATAACTGATTCCAAATGGAAATGTGGAGTGAAGCTAATTGTTAATTAATGGGTAGAACCACTTTTTCCTATATATATGTTAATACATAGTTTCTTGCATAGCCATATGAGTTGTGGTATGATAATCCAACAAGTCATGTATAAATTTACAAGGAAAAGATTTATTGTATTTATCCACCATCCTATAGAGTATATTATATGGGGTTTTTTAAAAGCCTCTATATGTCTATTTTTTACTCCATGGGAGTGAGATGAGTGGTTATATATAATGTTATATTTTAAATAAATTATTTTTATTTCAAAAGAGAAGAAGTTTGTTCCATTATCCATTAGTATTGCATGAGGGACATCAAATCTGGTAATAATATTTATCTTTAACAAACCAATGATATCCTTATTCCAAATTCCTTGAGGTAGTAGCAATGAATGACATATAGAAGAAGATAGGGGTATTAAGGATGTAATTGAACTACATGACTGTTGGAGGGGGATATGAAATCGTGGGATAAATTTCATAAATATCAAATTTCTATGAATATTTGATAATATGAAATAATAATTAGTTTTGATGAATGAATTTGGAATTTATCTAATACTAATGACATTTCTAGTGGAATTCAATAAATTATTATTTCATTGAAGTCCAGAAATATTTGATTCTTTAGATCTGATGCAAAATATTAGTCCCCAACTGATTATCCCCATAAAAAACTAAATGTACTTCTTACATAACAATATGAGTTTCCCCTAATTTAATAAATATAATTACAACTCCATCAAAGCCTTATTTATATAGAAATTTCTAAGAGATTTGACCATCATAAAGAGTATATTTGACTATCTATCATCATATTTTATCTTTTATTGGTCTATTAAATGGTATAATACCATTTTGTAAGTAGTCCAATATGGGGTGGAATCCATCACATTACAGGAAAATATTTTTAGGGGTGGAGTTTACCACACTCTTCTCCTCTATTTTTTCCAATGAATCATGACCTTCTAGGGTGATTTTCCTCTTTATGTGTCTCTTTGGATTGTGAACTCTATAGGTATTCATACTTTCCTTATATGATTCTACTGTATCTACATTTTGAAGGGTGATCAGGATATATTCTCTATAAAACCTTGTTATATATGTTCCCAATGAGAAATATAGGTCATAGGATGAGCCAAACTATAGAGGATTGTCTTGAAACATAATTTAAATTAGGAAAATTCTAACTTATATAGAGGAGGGGGATTTGATTTAAAAAATTTCCCATTACTATTTGATAGGCCTCATCATGTTCAATTGCTATAAAATTTTAGACCTACTGGATATCTGATGTCCTTGAGGGGGGTGGTGGTGGTAAATATTCCCCAACCACTACGTTTTGGGACTTATCTTGGATTATATTTTTTATTCCTATCATTTTTTTCTATCTTGAACTCATTAATTTATATCTTAGCATGATCTAGGTGTAATGCATGTTTTGAATGTGAGATGTTTTCTACTGGGGTTAGTGCTACCAATTGAGGTTTAACTTTCCTCAAATAAGAATCTTGCTCAATATTTTTAGATTAATTATGTTAGATTATTTCAATGGATCACTCTTATCAGATTCAACGTTTTTGTGACTTGTTCGTGACTGATCACTAATAAGAATACCATAATTTGTGTATAGATCATGATTCTGAGAGTTTTATTTAAGCGATGGCATTGCATGATGACACCTTTGGATATATTTTCTAGTTTGGAAGTGAGGTGAAATTAAATGATCCATGTTCACCCAATCCTCTAATATATACACTAAGTGGATAATCTCAAATAAAATACCATATACTTCTATGAAAATAAAGGAATTCATGTTGAATATTCTCTCATGGCTTTCACAATGGCAGGTATCGTATAGCTGAAAGAGAAACAAAATCAATCATTCAGTGAAACTCTTTTATTTTCTTCACGTGATTTCCATATCCGTCATATAGTAGTAATTACCCTTTTACGTTACAAATACTTTTCCATAGGTTCAAACGTATATGATTTACACATTCCTCCATCAATGATTTTTTAATGTTATGCTAAAGGGTGTCTAGAGGCTAGAACATGACAAGTAATTTTAATTGGGTAGTTATTTCTCCAAAATCATTGTATTCTATTCTCCTTCTGTGAGATATTCTTTATCTAGATATAACAAAACAGATTTATTTCTGGTTTCTTTATCATTAAGATCTATATTTAATGGGATCTTCAATATTGTAGTGGAATCCATGTGGTCTGAGGGTGGATCATAGAATGACCACTTTCTTGAGATATCTTCCAGTTAAAAAAGAATATCACTTGAGAATATAGGTCATCATATATATATGGCATAATCCATTAAAATTCCAAAATATATGAGGTTGTACAAGTAGTAGGTTCAGAAAGGGTAGGACCTTTCTGTTGAAATGAAATATCAATATGGGAAGGGCATTTAGAGTAAATTTCATCATGGGAAGGACTACCATCATGGCTCAATATCTATCCATAGGAAATAATCCTATAGAATATTTTTTTGGGAGGACCTTCAGGGTGGATAGTAGAAATGGGTGGACCATATTTTTGTTTTACCTTATAATATTGTTGAGGTTTTCCATAGATTCCCTCAGGATAAAAATTTTCATCGTAAATCATGATATTCCATCGCAACTAAACCTATTTCTTCTTTGATCTTATAGAAAATTAGAAGCATATTAAGTCACTATTGAAATATTTTTAAGCGCCCAATGAACACCAGAATTAGGAAAATTCAGAATGTGGGCCTTCTTTTAGGATTTTCATTTTCCTTGTTGATACTTATTTTTTAATGTTCCTCATTAAGATACTAGATTCACTTGTTGTGAAGAGGTACTTTCTTGTGTGGGGTTATATCCAGATGACTCTAATGTTGATGTCATAATATACTGAAAACAATTTCTTCTTTTCAATGGAAGGTTCACCTTAAATAATGTGGAAGTTGGGATAGTCCAGCTATCTTTTGTTGGAATAGGAATGTGAGTCCAATCACATTTTCCTTTTATCACTAAAATGTACCAACAACCTTCCTAAATGGGTGAAATAATATTTTCCTACTAATAGGCAACCCGCAAAGTGTGCTGATGAGATACTACGGTGGTGTGATAAGGGATGTGTTCCTACCACTATTTATTATCACTGTAAATATATGTAGATAGATCTATAAAATATGGTAAAGTATGTAAGTGTGACCCTCTATTGCATCTAGGATGTGAGTATGTGATTTTGTAGCCGTAACAAGAATGTGTTCCCATTCCTTGGATAGAGTGGGAATGTTTTCCTACACCTGTCGTACGGTTTTAATCATAATATGCCAACAAGATTCATGTATTGGGTTTCTAATGTGTTCATACCCCCGGTTCAATTCTAGAATATTCCAATATTGTTGCTTCGAGGGTATGTTGTCCGACTTATTGGGTTCGAGTATGAATTTTTGGTTGTTCAGTATTTTTTTCCATAAAATAACAGTGGGATTCATTGATAGAAGATGTGATGTGAGTCCACTCTTGATTGTCAAAATTATACCACCCATGGCAGTATTTCATTGGGGTTTTTGTCAGGGTGACTTGAGTAGGGAACCATGAGGCGGTGTCCTCAGTGGGATGTTAAAGGTTTGGGTAGCATGGATTTAATAATGGTTATTTTTAGAAGTATCAATCATGGGTGAGTTTTGTGTTGTGGTGGGGACATTTTTGGCATACTAGTCCACCTCAATATTATAAGGGAGGTATTTTCTATTGTTTTCCAAAGATATTATTTCAAAATGATTTAAAATGTTGATAAATATTGTTTTATCATTCACCACAACCCATTATTGGGAAAACATATGGTGGAGATTCATGTTTTTGAGGTCTTCAGGTGAAAATTTCAGTGTTATGATAGTACCATCAAGCTCGTACTACCAACATAATGCATTCACCACCTATAATTGAATTTCTTTGTTGGGAAATGGTTCCCTAGGATTTTAGGAGGACACAACATGTGTGGTAGTTTATATATAGGTATTTCATGGTTTAGAATATGCCTTTTGAATGGAAGAGAGTTCTCGTTGATTTATTGATTAAAAAAAGAAATGTCGACACGAAAAGAAGCCTCATAAGTAATCAATATCAAGCATGTCTAACTACTTTTATGGTTATAATATACATTTTTGGATTACCTTTTTCCATAGAACTCGCAAAACAAAATAATACGATGTGTGGGAAAAGTTATTAATTTTTAATGAAGTAATCACTCTGGGTTAAAAAGATTTTTGTTTCAACCCAAAGGTAATATAATGTTTCATGTATAGAAAATAACTCATGTTTCTAGTTGGTTTTCTATGTAATTTATTCATCGAACAAAAAAAATCTAAAGGTTCCCATTTCCATGATGAATTATGAACATACTTTCCAATGGCATGTGTTCACTATGGTGTTTTACCAATGACACTTAAGAACGCACATTGGATGAGAGGATGGGAGAACAAGGTCATCACTCCCTATTGAGGATGATTATTTCCTATTTTAGTTCTATCTTCTATATGTACGTCAGGTTCATGAATCCATCTTAATTCTCATTCAAGACTAGTGACCCTCAGACAAGAAATCAGTTGTCAGCATGTATAGATGTGAACATCTATATATATCATAGTTTCTCCATAAATAGTAGAATTTGTTTGTATCATAAGTTCTCCATAAATGGTTCCATATTTATGTATAAGAGGTTCTCTATATTTTTTCATTACTATTTGGTGATTCTTTGTTTTAAAGATCTATAGTTTAAATCCAACTAGTTGTGCACTCTATAATTTACCTTTATCTACAATTTTGTTTATTATTTTTGTGTTGGGATCAGAACCATTATGGGGATCCAAATATTTAATTTCCTAAACAATCATAACCCACATAGTTTGGTTCCACTTAATAGGGCACATTTTATCATTTTTTGTCATGCAATGTGGACAGATCCATGTAGTTTAACTTCATGCGTTATGGATGGCTTTGAAATATGAGCCTAAAATTGTTGGTGTGGGACTTCTGAAAGAGAACACCTTTATGTTTGAACTATAAGGTAATGTTTCCAAATGATAATGGATTGATCTTAGAATAAATATGTCAATGTGAATATAGATCACATTGGGAATATGGCCCAATGAGGATGATATGAACAGAACCAAAAGTATTATATCCCTTCATGTGGGGGAATGATTTTTTAGGAATTCATACTCAAGGAGATGTAAATGGAGGTGATGAATTTATGTATGAACATCAAGGAGTTTTTCTATGTATCCCATCAATATGTGAATAAAAGACCGTGTGGTTTTATTGTTATAGTTTATGGTCATGTGACGAGACTGTATCATATAGTTTAACCAAATTCTGTAAGGACAGTGACCACTAAATTTAATTTCCTTTTATGGGGATTTTTTGTGTCTGAAATGGTTGAAAAAAATGATTGGTCGGGGATTATGCATGTGGATTACCATAATTAGTCTTCTCCCTATCTTTTGATTGATGTGGTAGGGGATATGGAATCGTGAAATGAAAATTCGGGGATTACTCTAGGAAGGAATTCCTATTCTTTCTACCTGTGTGTTTCTAAAACTTGGACTGGGGATTACAAATACATTGATTAGGAAACATATGGCGTGGATGCTTCCCAACTCACTAGAAATTTTAGGCAGTGCATAGAATGTTAATTCCAATGGCCAGTATGGGAATATTCCCACCACATTCTCCAAGATTAAAGCCCTTTTACCAAGGGGATACATGATCTCAAACACCCAATGGACTCTATCAATTATATATAAAATTTTTGGGAATACATTATTAAATAAATGTGTGATCATATAAGGCATGTTGGTGTTCCCTATACCCCATCCATGTAAATCTAGTAGACGTGGGGGTGGATTTAATGTCAAAATTCTCAAATTGGAGGCTTAGTTAAATTGGGTGTCGTATTTTGATGTTAAATAAAATGTTAGAAAATTCTCACCTAAGTGGGTACCCCTGAGTGTATGGTCAGCCAAGTGAAGAGGCATGGGTTTTTGGTCATCCAGGTATGAATACCCAGGTGGTTGGCCACCTCGATGAGGATACATTGGTGATTGGTCACCCGGGTGATGAGACCCAAGTGGATAGCCATCTAGGTGAGGAGTCACAGGGAGTTGATCACCTAGGTGGAGAGAACCAGGTGGTTGGAACCCAGGTGATGAGACCCAGGTGGTTGGTTATCCAATAGATGAGACTCATCTAGTTGGTCACCCAAGTAGTGATCCCTATGTAGCAGGCCACCATGGTGAGTGTCCCTGTGTGGTAGGTTATATAGGTGAACAACCCAGCATGGTTAGTCTCTTGGGTGGCTGGCCCTGAGTGGCGGGTCACCCAGGTTAAAGCACTAGATAATCCCTTACTACATCTTAAGTTATTATTCTTAAGTATTATATATCTAGAGGATTTTAAGAGGATGTGATGTAGGCTTAAGAGAAGTGTCCCGGTGAATCTTTTTCTCTCTTCGGTAGGTGGGAAAATCATTCACTATACAATATACAAGGGTGTATATTTATAAAAAAAGGTTTCATGTAAGAAGAAAGTATCATAGAGTAAGGCGGTGTGTAAAAGTATCTTGGGAAATGTAGGTTGAGCGACTAAAGATGAATTGAGTGGGCCAAGATGGGTGACCACAAGATACCTGGGTGAGGCAGTCCAAACAAATATAGGGGACCTACGTGGTGCAGGCCTAGAGACCAATGGGAACACATATCCTTCTATTTCTTTATAATTTTTTATTGAAAAAGGATGTTCCAACAACTATCTCAATCAAATATAAGTTTTTTATCTTCTTAACAAGTTTATTCACGAATTCATTCTTGAATTATTTAAATTTCTCAAAGGACTCAGACTTGTACCTCATTAAATTGACATATCCATATCTAATTAAATCTTCAATAAAAGTAATGAAGTAGGAATTTCAGCATCTATATTAAAATAAAGAGTTTGCACACATCTATGTGTACCAATTCTAAAATCTCTATATCCCTTTCATCATACCCCTCAAATGGTGGATGGGTCATTTTTACAAATAAGCAAGTGATACATTATCTATGTGTCATTAGTTCAAAACAATCTAAATAACTATCTTGATATAGATTTTTTCAAACACTTCTTGTTTACAAAACAAATATAGTGATTCCATAACTGGGTGTGATATGATTCATGTAAAACTTATTCATTATCAATTTTTAAAACATTGTTTTAATAATATTATATATAAAGAAATTTATTAAAATACACCATACCACAACATATGTTGTCTTTATAAAAGAAATAACTCTTATTTACAAACATGAAAATAAAACCATTTTTATATAGAAATTATATAGAAATAATGTTTTTGATAATAGTCACATAATAATTATCAATTCAAACCAATATCATTCATGTTTGAAATGTAATTTTTTAATCTTGTATATCCAAATAATAAAATTTCATGTCATTGGCAACTCAAAGATCTTCCACTCCACTATAAATATTTTAAAATCTACTTGGTTCCTTCATTTTCATACATATGTGAGCAACAAAAGTAGTCTAGAATACCCAACTGGTATATATAGAAATATTTGACTTCATAATAGATTCACATAACCAGTCCCCTTTGTTTTTTAACTGGGTTCAATTCTTATTCCAGTGGGCCAACTTACCACATGTAAGACATAATGCATCTTTTTCCTTCTCCTGTATTTGGATCTTCTTTTTATTGGAATGAGAGTGCTTAGGATCCTTAGATCTGGCATGAGACTTTAGTCCCTCTTACTTATTCCTCTTTTTATTCTTCAAATGTACTATATTATTTTCATGATCCTTGTCTTTATAAACATGGATAATCAATGAAAATATTTAGAAAAGATTCATCTCATTATATCTCAGATTATAATTCATAATGAAACTAGGTAGGAAATTAGGTATTGAGAATAAAATGAGATTTGAGCATATCCCATATGAGATTTTAAATCCCAAGATATCTATGTTCCCTATGTATCTAATCATATTGACTACATGAGTCTTATCTGAAACCAACTCTCCAATCTTTCCTATGAATAGTTCTTTGGAGATCTCATACCTCTCTTGTCTCACCTTCTATTGATTAATACCATAGAATATTGACATCATGTTATATGAATCCATCTCATCATATTACTTCATGACATCACTAGGCATAGATGATAACACGAAACATTATACATGTGCGGTATCATCAATGTGTTTATGTTAGAGAGATACACCTTCCTCACTGGCCTCTTTAGAAAGCAACATAAGATCCCATGTTTTCAATACATATAATTTCCACACATTGAATAGTATAATCCATAAGTGATTATACTATTATTAGAAGTTTGAGATGATGAGAATCTTATCCTTTTCTAGAATGGATTGTAGTGATATATTTGAAGTTGTGTATATTTCTATTTCTATAATAAATAAGTTCATAATTTTATTACATTACCTAGATTATAAAAATTAGATTACAATTTTTAAATTTATTAATATTCCACTATTTTGTTAAAAGACTAATATCCATCACCGTTTGATACAAAATATCCAGTCATGTAGATATCATAGGGTAAAGAGGCCATATTTCCATTCTTATAACCTATGATAGGACCTGGTTTATTACTCAATGGTATTTAGGAAGGTAGGTCTTTGCAAACTACATTAACATGTAACACATTGATCAGTTTAGTGGACTCCCCAGTCATGAAATCTTGTTCATGGATCTCCTCAATAGTTTCCTCTAGATTTACACCAAGTCTAGAAAAGGATACTCCACTTGATATGGATTTTGGTAATTTGAAACCAAAACATTATTTAAATCTCCCTATTAAATTCTAGTATTCTGGTGAGGTTTGGATCAAACAGTCATATCTAGCTGTCCATTATAAAATAGGTAATGTAAAGCCTTATCAACTTAATATTTTAATGGAGTGATTTATATGAGTATTAATAATTATCCAATTTTATCTAATTACATGAATTTCAATGCGATGTGGATTATACTTAAGTGATTAAATATTTCTTAGATAAAATTTACTCATTGTCCAAATTTATTTTAATTCCATATTGCATTCTTCTTATATCATTTATTAAGTGATAAAAATAAAGTTTCCATAAATAATTAATCATAAAATGATAGAAATAATATAATAATGTGGTATGGCTGTGATCTTTTCTAATAGCTATTTTATCTATAAGATGATAGAATGCCCCTCAAACCTAGGGATAATACCTTAAACTATAACGTGGTTCATACTGCAGTATTTCATTAGTCCACGTATGTATCTACTTGATCATATTTATCTCGACTCAAAACATGATCCACCTACACTCTCTTTGGAGATCCATTAATTATATAAGAATTACTCAATTGTAGGTGAGGGGAACTAGGGGATTGGATAAGGTTTATACATAAAAAATATGATCACACATGCCCTTACATAATGAAAGGAGGGGATGATGTATGGGAAATCCATTAATTTTAAATTAATAAAGTGAAGAAACAATTATAATTTATAGTTGTATTCTTCACTCCTGATCACCCACAAACATGTAATGAATTTAAATTTTAAACCTATCTATAATTCACTTCAATTCATTATTTAATTAAGATAAAACACCTCAAACAAATCAAATTAATTATTTGATTTGTAAATTAATAAAATTTATCTTAACTTCATCCAAATCATCCAGGAAATTTACATAATCCATAATTAAAATAAAATAATTTAATATTTACAAATTAAATATGTTTACATGGAGGCAACAACATGTTCTCGTATAAACTAAGTAACATGTTCCTTATACTGTGTACTCACATGGAATCTATAATACATGGTTTGGAACAAAATTAAAAGGAATTTAAAACCAATAAATGACAAACAAACACATATAAATTAGACAACATGTAATTATATAACCATTCATTGAGTACAGTACAATTAAATACTATACAATTCTTATAGTTCAAAATTTCTCAAGGAAATTAATTTAACATATATTTTATAATCCTATCACATAGAATGTATTGTTAATAAATGACATAATAAAACGTGTTTTTCAAGTATAATTATAGCAATAATTTTATTTCTATATCAAATTAATCAAAACATGTGTAGTCTGTTACATACCATGTAGTAGGGATACACATTAGGTAATGCCTTCTTACTATTTATGTGACACAAACCCTTGGATAGGGAATGTTTTTTATATAGGGATGTTTATGAGGTACATGGTGTGTGTGATAACTACACATTATGTTATTACAAAGTTAAATGGCTCTCAATCACGCAGTTTATGTATTTATTACCCAATATTCCTATGAATACATGGTTTTGGACACAAAAAAACATGAATTATATGACGTGTATGTATGTCACACACCGTGTTGTCCGATATTTTATTTTAAAATTTAATCATTCCACACAAATTTTGTATTTAATGCATTTTATGTGTATTTTTTGTATAAAAAACATATTTCTCATTGATCTTCCTAGTGAAATGAACTTGGTTGCATGACATGTACTAACAGGATTAATGTCATATACTCTTTGTTTACCAACCAGAACCCTTAACACCTCCTGATGGAGTCTTTAAATTCTATTCATGAAAATATAACATGTTATTTTTTATATGATCAACAACAAAGAAAGAGAATATAATATTATTCATGTTTGGGTTTAAAAAATGACCAATCTATAAATAAAAACTAACATAAAATTGAAATCAGCAGTCAATGAATAGTAGAAAAATTATAAATTTATTAGGTTGCCTCTTTAATAAAACTCAAAGGATTTGGTAATAGTGGAAGTGTCTTTTGGACATATCTAACTTAGAATTTTCTATAATTGACAAACAAAATGAGATTTACATGATGAAGAATATCCTGCACAGTAAAATTAAATAGAATATTAATTGAATATTATGTTTAAACTAAGAAGACTAGAACCTCAAATATATTTCATTATAAGATTATTTTGATAATGAAATGCCTTATATTGAATTTATTTCTTCATTAATGTATCACTGAACCACTTATTGTCATTCCAATTTTGTAGTGATAAGATTCAAGTGTAAAATTCCTCTTGCCATGATCAAAACATGTCATGTGAACCCTTGAATGTTGTCATAGAAATATTTGTGGGCTATCATGGATGATTCAAAAACATGAATCATATGATTTTGATCACTACAAGACTCACTTTTTTTTGGAAGGAATCTTCTTGATATATCTAGTTTTGAAATATTGGTGGAGGAGGATCACTATCTATTCTTGAGAACAGTTTAGGGGAAAAACTCTTTAGGTCTGGAGATGATTCTATCTAGACTTTCATTGTGTACAATAATGATTATATTTAATAATTAAAAAATTGATTTTATATAGATATCGAGTTATAAAATTATTAATTTCACTCAAGGTCTTATTATATCTATACATCCCTATAAAACCCCATGTATAAAAAAAATTATTATTATGATTTACTTGACATGAACAAAATTCAAAAATAAAACAAACTTTATTTTTCCTAAATAAATAAACGAATATTTATTGAAATAATATTTAATATGTTTTTTTCATCAGACTATTAACTCATCCCACATCCTCCTCAATATTTATTTGAAATTAAATTATCAGTATTTATTAAAATAAAAAAACATCACTACATTATTCCCTAAAAAATAAATAAATATTATTTTCGAAAAAATAAAAAATAACTATTTATTAAATATTCAACTCATATATATATTCAATCAAATAACCAGTCACCTGATATTTGTGATCAATAATAAATAATTAATAATTAAACCATATATGGAAATAATATTTATTCAATTTGATAAATTCATAGAGAATTTAACTGAGGTTTATAATTCACTTAGTGTGTGGCCTTATAGGCCCTTTTCTCAATGGAATTATATTGTTATACCTATAGTCCAAGGTCAGTATCTAGTCGTATTCCAAGTTACCCATTAAGAAAGATTCTAAATACCCCAATGATAATAAATATATAAAAACATACACTATTTAATATAATCCATTTATCAGGATGTCTCTAATTATGTAAGTTTCATGTGGGTTTCATTAACCTATGTGGCTGATTTCTCTTCTGTTGAATTCCTATAAATAAACTCTCCAGCAAAACACCATGTCCATGGAACTGATAAGGTTGTTCCATTTCCATCAAAAGAACCATGATTTCAACTTCCACTAAAATATATGGGAAAATACTTTCTCAAATTATTAATTAATAAAATATCAGTTGTGACACACCCAATATATTCTACATTTTTGTGAGCATATTTTTCTACAATTTTCATTAATACATCAATGTAAATAGCTCAAGAAATGAAATAATAATAATATTAAAGTCTAAGGATAATTGTGCACATTTGTGGATATGAACATATAATAACACATAAAAATGTAGATTATATACTGCTGGGATATGTTCTCATAACATTATCTATTGAGATTACAAAGTGTATACAAGTTCAAAAAAACGATATCAACCATTCATAGAACATATATTTAAAAATATTTTCCAAAAACATCTATTTCTCATTATATAAGGGAATTGGTATGACCTTTCAATGTGACAGATACCCTTAGAAGATTATCACATTCAATTTCACATGAAATAATAATCAAGATATGACAATAATTTTTTTAATATTAAATAACCATGAATATTCAAAACTATAAAGTACATAGAAGTTGGTTTATGGGCACTAACTCAAATAATTTGGTAGTGAACATAATATGTTTTTAGAATGATTATTGGTATATTTTGGAAGAAAATTTCAACATAGTTGGGTAAAAATATCATGAGGGATTGAAATTAGATCCTAATTAAAATATTTTTCCATAGTGTTCCTATATATATAACATCTTTATTTAAGCTATTTTGTTATCTTGTTGAAGTTATTCACTCTTTACACTAAATGTTTTAGTAGGGCAGTGTCGATGGGAGGAAGAAACATCATTTGGCCTATTGGGATACAGATTGTCAACCAAAAATTATTATGGGGCTTGGATTTAGAAATATTTGTGTGTTCAGTATTCCTATCATTACTAAATTGTGTTACTTTTTTTCAACCTCACATTATCATAGTGAATAAATTTTGATGAAGAAGTGTATTCCAAGTATTTATGGGGTTAATGCCTTTATTGAGGGAAGGGATGTGCTACATTGTTTCAAATTGTAGTCTATATGATATATTTAATGAACTATTATATCACGATTTGAGAAATGGATCTCCAAAGATGATATTTTGTTAGGCTTAGAGAGTACATCCATTCAGAATCATATGTTGGATGATTTTTCAGGTTGCAATTTATATTTGTTTCACTAATTATTGAATGACCAGGATGGTAACATTATTCTAAGAAAACTATTATTTAGTGACCATTTAGGGATTAATTTTTATGGTTTTACTCTAATAGTAACATTTTTTCTATTATGATAGAGTATGTGTTAGGAATAAGTGTTTTTTATCTTCTTAGGGACTATTTTTAGAATTATGTATAAAATTTAAACCTCTTACCATGGTTTCTCATTTTATGTGGATGATTTTTATGGATCATTTCCAAGAGAAAAAATTCTTATATTAGAGACTTGTTATATAAAAATATGTCTTAGTTATTATGTCTTGGTAAATTGGAATAAATGGCATATGCCTTATTTGTATGTGACTATATGATGCATATTTCAAATAAGTGGTGGAAATTATTCTAATACATGTCATATAAGTCAATTATGAGACCTCAAAATATTCAATATTTAGTGAATTATCTTCAACTAGTTATTTTATTTATGGATTTTTCTATGTCATGGTAGAATTGGATGCATTTAAATGAAAATATTTTAACCAGAAGATGTTTATTGATGAAATCTACATTCAATGGGCTTATGGAATTTTGTAAATTGTGGAGAACTAGAATAGAATTCAGTTGGTATATTACATTTACTGAGGGTAAGAAAATATTCTTTTACAATAATCGGTTTTATCAAAAATCAACACTAAAATTGTAGTTCTTTATGGGGTAATGAATAGACTTTGATTTGTTTATAGGGATTCTTTTTGGAAGATTATTAATTATCTACATTAGTATATTTCAGATATTTGGATCCAATTAGTTGAAAAAGCATCTAAAATCTATGTGGAAATTACGTTTGTAATGAATTAGGAGTTTCAAAGTATTACAATCAAATCGTATTGCCTAGGTTTGGTTAATTTGATTGATTCAAGGAATCCAATTCTTACTTTGGCAAGGATTTTTTTTGGATGAAATACGTGCTTGTTTTTATGTTTTATTTGTTTTTTTTTTCTTTTTCATGAAGAGATGAAAATAAAGTTTACATTCATTGGTGCACTTTAAGATTTCATATGATGTTCATGTTTAGATGGGTTATGTTCCATTCTCTAATCTGGTACCATGTACTGAAGAAAATTAATCATAAATATATATGGTTTTCTTTCAAAAAAATATAAATAATAGTAGTCTATGTGTAATAATTTTAATTATATATATAATTCAATATAATTTATATTAATTATATAAACAATATATATACACACTTAAATGTAGTTTAAATATATAAATACATTAACACGCCCACACGAACTTAAATATGATTTGTAATCATATAAATATAATATATATATAGAGAGACATATAAATATGGTTTTAATATATAAATATATAAATACCAAAAAATAAAACACACTCACATTTATATAAATATTATATATTACTATACATATTACTATAAATTTAATATTTTTTATTTTTTATTTTTCTATTAATTTTTCATATAAGTAGTATTTATTTAGTTATTTTTTTATTTATACTTTCATATTATTTTTATTAATATCTTACTATTGATATAAATAATATGTGTGTAGTTATTAATATATATAATATATATATATATATATATAAACTTAAACCTGATTTTCATTTATACAGATATCATAGATACATATAAATACAATTAAATTTCATTAATGTTTTATGCATTTTCTTAGCACTAATGTTACCACTAAGAAAGGATGTTCATTCTCAACGATTTTTTTAGCACTCGGAAACAAGGTCCTTTTTTAGAACTAATAATAGTGTTAAAAATGATCCTAAACAATTGAATCATTTTCTATAGTGTAGAGTGAATTTTTTTTCAGAATCATATAAGTATCACATATCATTACCAATTTAAACTATTATCAAATTAAATAGGACCACATGTCCATTTTTGACCAATATTTTCCAAAATTCTCATTATTGTATTAAAAAATTAAAACCCAAATAAATTATTTCATTATTTAGTGAGTTATATTGTTGGTAATTATTATAATTACTATCAAACTATAATTTTTTTTTGGAAATAAAAAAACATAATATACCACATTTTATGAGTGTTAGATAATACAAAGAAATTAAATATAAAATAAAATAAAATAAAATATTATGGTTTCTCAAAACCCAATAGTCATGAAAAATATTTTCATATAAAAGAAAAAATATATTTTTTTAATATATTTTTTAAATGATTTTAAAATTTTCAAAAAAAAATTGAACATATATTTTTTATTTCAAAAAATTGAAAATATATAATAATTTTTTTTACAATTTCATATTATTATATAATTAAATTATCTTATTATTTTTTGAAATATATTATTTTTTGTGAAAATCATATTCATGGACATATTTAATATTATTTATCATATAAAATATTTTTTATATTGATGGTTGTTTTATTTTGGTATACATTATTTAAAATGTTAAAAGAGTCTTCAATTTTTTAAATTTAGTTCGATTAATGACTTTTTGTTTTGAATATATTATAATTTTTTTACATTTAATCGTAAATTTTTAAGTATATATTATATATTTAATTTAGAAAAACTATCACTTATTATTGATATAATTTGAAAAAAACATAATACTTTTTTAAATATAATTTTAGCTTCTATTAAAATATTTCATTAAATATAATAAATATATATATATTTCGTTATGTTTTTTTAAAAAATATTTTATTTCTTTTTTGTTGTCTATTAATTGAAAATTATTTATTTTTTTATAAAATAAATTTCATTCATTATGTATTTTTTATTTAATATATTATACACATATATTTATTAAAATTTTAATTTAGTATACATTTTTTTACATTATGTAATATGTTAGAAATGTTTTTAAAATTTATAATAAATTTATGTATATTTTATAAAATTATCTCAAAAACCTAAAGAAGCATGTATCATATATTTATTATTATTATTATTATTATTATTATTATTATTATTATGTTCATGTTTCTTTAGTTGAAGGTATTTCAAACTAAAACAACCCAGAAACCTAATACACTAGTGGGTCAAGCGTCATCTATCTCAACTATGATTCATAATCACCCACAAAGAATCATATTAAATTTTTATGGCCTGAAGGCCTATATTATGGTATCCCAAAATCCCTACATGAAATAATCCCATAAAATTTATATTTACCATGGAAAATTCATATATATCACTAATTAAGTTAGTGCATTACGAGATATAATTGATTATGTAATTCAAGGTCAATATGAATATGAATCCCTGATAAAAATCATTTATAGTAGAACTAATAATAATGAGAAATTCTATAACTATTATAGAATTTGGGATGTTGAAAAAATGTTTGTTGTTTCTCATCATCCTCAATAAAATTGTTTTTCATCAAATTGCACATTGATAAATTTTTAAATATATATGATAAAATTAATAATAGATGGAAAATGAACCAAAAAGTAATGCAATGGCATGATTGACATATATTATAGAATTTTCATGTTGATAATTTAGTTCTAAATTCAATTAACCGGTCTTACAAGAATACAACAAAACTTGGGGTTAGGATATAAACACATTGATGATTTTATTAATGATTCTTATCTATTTTTTAAGTAAAACAATGATTTTAAAGGTTTTATAACATATGGATAGTCTCAATTCAAGAAAATTTATTAGAGGTGAAATAAAATAACATATAATTGTTTATGGTATTTACCACTTATAAAATGTTTGTAAATACAATATAAGTTTATAAAACCAGGGAAACGCATGAGGTGGAACCATTATAAACCCCAAAAAAATGACATAGAAAGGAATATAACTGATTTTGAAGAAGAGTGGATTGTCAACATGCAGTATGCAAATTTTTCATAAGATATCATAATATATGACTAGGGGTATCCTTTGATGGGGGTAACCCATTTGGGATGAATGGTTCATATGTTATATGTCTAGTTATACTTATAATATTTAACATACCAACAAGGTCTGCTGGAAAGAGTCTTTTTTTATGAAATAATTTATGATTATTAACTCCCATAAACCATATAATTATATGGATATTTATCTTCATCCCTTAATTGAAGAATTAAAATTATTGTTAAATAATTTAATTGATACATACAATTTATATGGGAATAAGATAATTAAAATGAACATTTATTTCTATGGACAATAAATTAACTATATATCTTTTGATAACTTGTCTTGGTAGAGTACCAAAGGCAATAAAGGATGTCATAAATTGAAAAAAAATTAACTCGTTATCTATTTTGTTAAGAAGGAAAATTGGATACATAGTTCATATAATATTCCATCATAAAAAAGATTTAGTAACATAAAAAAAGTATTTTTATTTGAAAATAGAATCTTATGTGATGTCACTAGAATATATATCAATTGATAAAGTACCATAGGTACGTGATACACTTATGTGATCCACAAATTAGACTAAAAATTTATTTTTTATATATATCCATACTTTAACTAAATAATGATTCAACATAGAAATGATTTTATACATGTTTAATATATATATATATATATATGGGAATTTTTTTTAAATAATGGTTGATTTTGAAAATGAAATCAAATGATTCATGGGTGCACATCATGATTTGGTGGATACTAACTTTATGATAACAAATTATCGATATAACAATGGTAATATAATAAAAGGTAATCCATATGAATGTAACACATTAGGTTTTAGAGAGAAATAATGGTTTTTTATATATTTAAGATAAATTAGATATCCTTGTCACTATCAAAAACACCATTATATATGTTTGATTAAAAAAAATTATAATAATGGGTTTGAAAATCCATTATTATCATTGAAATCACAAAACCCAAATTTTCAAATCTCAAGACTCGAGCTATATTTCCACATAGCCTAAAATTCATTTCATAGATTTTAAATATTAAAAACTGGTATTGAGGGATAAAAAAATTTTGGTCATTTATTTTCCCTAAATAATAAAACACAACTAAATATACCAAAAATAAACCACCAGACGTTTTTTTCAAATACAATTCACTGAAATATAATCACATTTTAAAAATGAAATAATGGGATGTTAAAATGAAAATTTTATACAAATACTATCAAAATAGAAAACAAAACAAGTCCTTCTTAATATAATTCCTTTAACTCTATCCTTGTATCACTATCCATGGATATATGATCCCCTCTAACAAAAAATAATTATTCCATTTTACAATATCATGGTTGAAAATATTAAATTTTACACCAACGAGTACATGTATACATGAGTACAAAAATCACCAAGATTTCCATGTGATTTTCATATACTTCCATGAATACATCATAGTCCCAAATAAAAAAAATCAATATAAAGTAAAAAAAATTGAAAAAAATTGATTATTAAACCATTTAAAAAACTTGTATCTAAACACGGTAATGATAAATACATATTCAAATTATAGTTAAAAATAATCCATATCCAAAAAAATTTAATCTATAAATCCATTTAATAAAAACACATTATTTCTATTTAAAATTAACATTTTTATTGCACAAAATTAATCCAGAATATCCATATCCAAACCCATAGTGTGTTACCGAAATAATATGAAAAAACACCAATATATTAATCATAAACATAATATAAAAAACTCTTATGAAAATACTCATCAGTGATTATGATTATCATGAGAATAAGATAAAATAAACAACATTTAAATCCCGGATAATATGATTATTCATCCCCCAAACCCATCATATGGACAACGTCTTCTCTTTTCTATACACATACACTCCAACTTTCTCATAAAAAATAACCCATAGTAGAAGGGCACATATCATATCCCTATGATTCTCTCCATATATCATTTCTCAATCCATTAAAACCAATCATATTTTTTTACTAAAGGATTAAAAATAACATAACCTATGTAAATTTCCCAATGAAATAAATCAAACCCACATTGTAAATATATATTTAAGTTTTTTGAAAAATAATAAAAACAAAATTTTCTAGATATATATCAAAACCCATATATTCAATAAAAATATAGAAAAAATCATTTTAACAAAATCTTTATTTTAATAATTTGAATGAAATCTAGAAAATGGTAAAAAATCATATCAAGACACACCACCATTAATAATTATGGAATAAATCCATCATTTTATGAAAACAATTGAAATTTTATTAATCATGATCTCTTATTTTAATTAAAACATGATGGTTGAAAAAAAACATTTACATAACTATCAATATTTTATCAAAAATAATAAATTAAAACCCATAGATAATGATTTTTAGAAAATCAAACAAAAAAATGAATAATTTTTTAATTTATTCATGTAACATCATATATTGAATATAAATAATATCTTAGCATGTACTCATAATTTGGTTCACATTTTTATTTGATTGGATTTATTACTATCCATATTTATTAAATTATATTATTTAATGGTTTAAGTGGATATGATAATAAGACTATTCTAGAAATATGATAAATGATTTTTTTTCATGAATGGGGATCATAGTGGAAAATAAAAATATCATAAATAATTATTTTTGGGTAGAAAATATATATGTGTAGTATTGCTTAGGGAAGTTCATTTCTATTATGTATGACATTATCCATTAACAAAAATAGACCCTTTTAAAAATCATTTGGACTATAAATAGATAATCAACCCCATACAAAAACTATTAGATACACATCACAAGGAATAAGAAGAATGATATGGTATCAAAGGATTGATGGTGGGCAAAAATTAAGTAGGATTTTGAACACTCCTTTGTAATCTAGTTCTATTCCCCTAGCCTGAAGGCACTGATTTTTTGTTTTATTATCAAGATGAACCCTATTTTTAATTATGTTAATAGATAACCCTTATATGTAATTAAGGCTCAATGGAACTCAAAAATAGAAGAATAAATGGTCTAAAGACTCATATCCATATACATCTTTGACAAGTGGCCCAATTCCCCACCCTCAAACATCACCTTGCCAAACTTCTTATCATCTGGATTCATCAACTCTCCCTGAACCCATATATTTATTTGACCATTTCCACCCCATGATCATTATAACACTATGGTTTGGATCCTTGCAACACTTTAAATATAGTGAACCACTACCCATGTTGGCTGCATTTGGCTAACACCATGTAATAATAGTTAGATATTTGAGTATTGGTCAAGACTCAATCCTAGAAATTAATTAGTGTCATGATGTGTGATAGATAGATAGTAGTATATATAAGTGAAGACATGTCATCCATATATGAGATTTTTGGTCGATGTGGGTTTGTTGTCAGTTCATTTGAAGGTGATAATGGTGTTTTATATATGTTGAATACTAGAACTCCCATGGGATGATAATTATGAGAAGGGGATAAAAACCTATTTTAACACTCTGACGTGATCTGATGCTAATTGGACCACACTCAAGTAAATGACCGGTTAAATAATAAAGAAATAATATTATCATTGAAAAATTTAACAAAATAATGTCATTGAACTACATTCATTACCATGCAACGATCAAACATGAATAAACAGTTGATATATAGGGTTAAATATGATAGAACCAAGTAGTTTCATTGGTTCACTGATTTATGTGAACCATATAAAGGATGTATCACTTGATGGGATAGATTTCGGAAATTTTAATTAAAAATTATGTTTACATTTTTAATTGTACTATGTGAATTATGTAATTATTTTTAAATATCCACTTAAATATAGTTGAAAACAAACATGTTTTTCATATGAATGTTATCATTAATCATAGAGGACTCAACTTGGATACATTTAGGAAATGAAATATCATCATTTAATATTTTTTATGATATTGTTGATGAATATTTTAAAAATTTTGGATCATTAAGTTCTCCCATGGAACATCATGTTGAATTCATTATAATTAATTAGAAATTTATATCACTTTTCTATAACTTATAGTACATCACATTGTTGTGAGAATGATTTAGGATATTTGACCACAATATTGGTGGATGTGTATGTGGAGTATCCCGAGATTCATATATTAATTCCTTTACTTATATCTAGATAAGGATAAAATATTTGGTTTTGAAGATATTATGACATAGTCGTAGAATACCTCTAGATAGTAATGATATTATATTAGGATAATTTTTTTAACAGATCATATGTATCTTTTTAAGGGTTATGAATTTTTGAAGTTGATTATTTATTGGTTGGTATAATCTACCCCTTTATTTTATATTTTCAATCCATGTTTTTTAAGGATTATTTAATTATTATACATATATATAATCATAATGATATTTTTAGTATTACTGATGATTATTTTATATATAGGTTTTCATTACAATTATTAGTTTTGATATGAGGTACCTATGATATCTGGATAATAAAAAATGATCAAGTGCAATGTTAGACTCTTAAATGGAAATCATATGGATTAGAATATTCATGTACCCAAGATGAAAATATCACATTATATTTTGTATATTTAAACATAAATATATGAACATTTTCTGTTATGGATTTTCAGGATTTTACGAGTATAGTAAACTATTTTATATATGTATTGGGTGATCATGGGTGTGAACAGTGTAGAAAATTTATCCTAACATGTTATTTTTAACATCAATGGATTAATTCATGATGTATTTTATGAATCATGTATCCATATTTTTATAATATTGTAGACATAATTCATCATAAAATGTCATCTTGATATAAAAATAGAAATGCATATTCTATAAATGGTTGATGAATTAGATTATTCGCCCTAAATAGATTTGTTGTTCATGTACAATTTATCAAATATGAAATAATTTAAGAGAGTATAATATTGAGTGGGTATATGAGATAATGAAATTTTAATATGAGATTAGTATCTTCTCCTATGGCTATATTTTGTTTCCTAAAATCATTAATGGTTGAGACAATATAATATCCTATATTTATCCTTGACAATTAATTAACATATACTCATAATTTAGACCTTATATAGATTTCATTGGATTATTTCGTAAACATATTTTTTAATTATAGTATTTGATGAATTAATTATCCACCAGGATATGTTTTTATTTTGAATACAAAAAATTATTTTTTTTAATAAATAAACTCCTATAAGAAAAATCAAAAATAGTACAAGAGCCTCATCTCAATTGGTGAGGACTCGACAAGTTCATCTAAGATACCCAATTTCAAAAATGGTTGGAGACATATTTTGGGGGTAATATAATAGTAATATAGCAAACATTGTTCGGTACTTTAGTATCCAAGTTTATTCATCCATTTGGGCTTTCGAGAAACCAGTTTGGGCCTCGGGTCCATTAAGGCCTTCGGGCCACCCAAGGCCTTGGGGACAGTAAGGCTTTCGGGCCACCTCAAGGCCATCGGGCCACCTCAAGGCCTTAGGGACACCTGAAGTGGTGCATAAATGATTATACAAAATCTACAAGGAGGATACTCCATATGGGGATTTAGAGCAGGCGCATTCACCAGAGAAAAAGCTAAGATGGTTTGTCAGAAAGAGAGGGTATGGCATTACCCTCGGGACCAGCTTGTGCTTGCATGGGAAGCCTATCTGAATTTTCATATGAAGGGGGAGAGCTATTATCATGATGAAGAAGCTGGGAGGATGAGTTCCAAGTATAGTATTTATATTTCCTAAGACCTACGTGTCATGTAATCTCTGAGCCTACGGGCCTTGTAAGGGTTCCCCCTCATCCAATAAAAGGGGGTTATCAAAAATCAATAAAAAATAAGGCCTTCGGGCCATTCAAGAAAAAAAATCATAAATATCTTCTATATAGAGTTTGATATTATAAATACATTGTTGTATTATTTATTAGGATAATGGATTTCTGTAAGTGGTAAAATTTGTGATTGATGGGATTTTGTCCCAAAACATGATCATTTTGTCTATTAGTAGGCAATAACCCCAAATATATTCCATTATTCTTGCCTCATGTGTAATATGATGATCATGGAATACTCAAGGGGGTGATGTTGGTCCTTGATATAGTAGAATGTTGAAATAGATATTTTTATCTATGTCTATTCAATTTTTATCAATATGAATTAAATAATAATATATTTCTTTAATAATTGTTATGATTTATATTAAATTAAAATTACTATTTTAGTTAATAATTAATTCATTGGATAGTGGATAGATGGTGGCTAGACACCATGCATTTATTCACTACATAGTTGAGTAACCACCCATGACTAAGCCATAGTAACCTGATGATTTGTACCTTTATAATCAATCAATTATTAAACAATGCGACTAATGCCTATATGGTTTGACTGATTCAGGGGTGGGAACATCCAATTTATGGAGTATTTATCGATGTACCTCCCAAAAATACAAATTCTTTTAGATATATGGGAGATTATTACTAAAAAGAAGAGTGGTATCACTAACCATGAGCTATACTATAATCTAGGGTGTGACTTTTGAAATTCCACATGATAATAAGGGTGGTTATTTATAGAGGTTGGATTATAGGGTTACTTTGGGATTTTTAATATATAAGTGGAGGAAAATATTTGATAATTTATATATTTAGTTATAAAACACCTCATTATTTGGGTAGAGATTTGTGATTTTATCATCCCAATTAATGGTTTTAGTGTAATTTCATTGAAATACCCACCCTTTGAAGCGATTCCAAAATAGGTTATGTTATAATTTATTAATTATATTTGATGAGTCAATAAACACATCTATGTGTTCTTATATATATAGTGTAAAGGTAAGTTGGCTACATGGGACAAGGGGATCAAACCATTGGGACAATGGGTCTATGAACCTCATCCATGTGATGTAAATTCTTGACTCAACATGTTCTCTGAAGCACAAAATCATTAGGTTACGAGT
This sequence comes from Viscum album, assembly GCA_963277665.1. Lineage (NCBI taxonomy): Eukaryota > Viridiplantae > Streptophyta > Magnoliopsida > Santalales > Viscaceae > Viscum > Viscum album. The sequence goes on from OY728137.1 coordinate 1,670,353,888, forward strand.
GTACATTATGCATTAGGACCCCTAGACCGTGGGTAACTAAATTTTTTTCCTTATTTTTAATTTATTATTTAAAAAATGAATTTTACTATTAGTTTCCTTTTGGACATACCTAATTTTTTATACTCATTTTCTATGAAAATTATTATGGTGAGGTTTTTAATGTAATTTTAAATCATTTAAAAGGGATTATTTTGAAATATAAATATTTTAGATAGTAAACTCAATGATGACTTAGGATAAGACAAATTTGAGAGTATATTTGTGTTTGTTTCCACGGTTATTACAAAAAAAGGACATACATTGGTTTGTTTAGTGATCTTAATTTAGTGGTTTATCTAAATGAAAAAAATTTAATGTGGATGTGAATGTTTGGATTATAGAGATGGTTATAGTGAATATAGTTTTTTAGATATTCCTATAGGACTCATTATTAGGAGTATGACTATGGTGATTCATTTAAATCACCTATTCAACAAGATGTGGTGATTTTATAATATATTTATACTCTATGATCTATGAAAAAAACTAGAATAGGTTTGATGAGATATAAGTTATCAAGGAATTTGATAAAGTATGGAATAATCCAAAAAATTATGAGATCGATGGCATATTCTTACATGACCATATATATAAATGATTCACATATCTCCTTTTATCCTATACTAAGGGTGGGTAGCATGAAGGATGTGTGACTTCATCATACATGGTATTTATGTAATGGTTTTATTAGTATCCAAAAATACATGACGAACATTAGAATAAAACTAGGATGATGTTTCATTTTGTTGAAAAGTTCAATTGACCATAGTAGAATAACTAGTAAAACATATCTTCTAAAAATTTATAGTCATGGTTGAGTTGCCTTATTAATCATTCTAAAGCCCTATAGTGATGGTACATGTGAATTAAATTTCTAGATATAATGATGTTGATGATGATATGGCTTGTTATATTGAGATAGAGATGTTTCGAGATGAAATTTTGAGATTTTTATTTAGTAATTGATTTCAATAATGAGTTTATTTGTAATCCCAGATGGTTCATGTTATTTTTAGTGGCAGTTTCATATTAAACAGCCACCTTTATTTCTTCTAATCATGAATCTAACACTGGTATAAAATTCATATGGACACGAATGAGGAATAGCTGTATTATGGATTGAGTTGACCCAATATTTTTTGTACCAAAACTATTATGATGGTCCTACATACCTTTAGATTAGTTTTGGCATGCCTTAGACCAGTATCTATCTCAATAGTGTGTGGGCCCCCAAAATGTGAATAAAAGAATGACTCTGACAATTTCGATGAAAAATAGGGTGTATTTTCTTCTCATTTCCTTTAATCATGTGAGTTTTCTTTATACTTTAAGATAGATTATTGACCCCCCATAGATAAGAGTTTAGTTGATTGGAAGCTAGTTTTGGTGTGTGTATCAAAAAGATCGTTATTTTTTAGAGAAATATTACTTATGAAAAGATTATGTATAGGCTTATTTTTTAGTTGGATCATCTTATGAAGGCTTGTTGAATTCAAGTATGAATGATATTTTTACATGATATTTTACATAACTTAAGGATGAGAAAATATTTTAGTTAAAAACAATATATTTTAACCCTTATGTGGTATTGAGACGTATAGTCAACTATATAATATGATTTCATAGGTTTTTATTATTATGCATTCACAATATTATCTTTAAAATTTCTCAACACTTAGGATTTCCTAATAGGTGTTTTTATTACCCCTAAAATATGAAAATGTGTTGTGATGTACTCATGGATGTGTAGCAATTTTAAATATTTTAGGTATACATTGATATGTGAAGCCCTTTGGGTTAACCTATTGAGGTAGTTCACGTGATGTTCTTCAAATGTGACATTTTAAGAGGAGTCTATGCTATTTAATTGATGATTTTAAATTGATTTTTATTTCAATGAAATTATACCTCATCTAATATAATTTGTTATAGTCATTATCTATTATGATATTGATTATGTGTTTTTCAATTAAAAGAATGTAATATCATATATATGTCTTAATTTATTTTTATTTTACTGGTGTATTTTCATTACATAATCTACTTTTTAAAGTTTTATTGGTGATTTTTCATTGTATTTTTTATAGAATAATTAATCTCATTAAGGTGTGCGCCCACTTGGTGCTAGTTATCGATTCCTATTCTATAAGAGGTTTCCATGGGGAGGCACACTCATCCTTTTTTCTAACCCAAGAAAGATCTCAGTGGGGTTATATCATCTCATATAAGAAATTTATATTATGATTTACCACAACATAACATTTTAACCAAGCTTCCTACAATTATGGGATATCATAATATTTTTACAACTTCACAAACCAATATATCGATGATGGAAAAAAATTATTTGATTCATATCAAAAGATATTCAAAATAAAAACCAAGACCCACATATATCATAATAGAGTCCCCCAAAATTAATATTTTAAGAGATAAAAATAATGTAGAAAATATAAATCAATGAATAAATATATTGGTAACTCCTTACCATCAACCTAGTTTTGATTCATCCCAAAAATAATAGTAAATCATAAAATAATGATGGAAAACTTATATTTCCCATAAAAAACCCTAAATTTTTTGACAATCCTGAATCTAGTAACTCGTAGCCATTGTTTACTATATTAAATTGATAAAATATATCGGTATAAAATCATTAAAGATAAATAATTTTAGTAGTCATGGAGAACTAGATACAAACATGAATTACAATTTACATTTAACACATAAAACATTCAATGAAAAAAAATTCATGTATCTTTGAAAATCATTCAAATAATATTTCTTCATGTCATAGGGAAAGGAAAAAACAATGGGTGAGATCAAATTCATAGTAATGGTTACATAAAATGGATTATATAATGAGTAGATATGGTATAAATAATATATAATAGTTTATAATCATTACATATTCAATTTGATCAATAACTTGAGCTTCATAATTTATACATGTAAAAGAACAACATAATAATCTCATGAATAATAATAAATGAAATTTTAATAAAGAAAATGTATAATTTTAAACATCATGATATTAATTTCATGTTCCTATGACAATACATTATTAAACGTACCATAATGGCTTAATTAAATAACATTTAAAGGAATGGGTATGTATACACCAAATACACAACTAATTAAGCCAATTGTTTTCTTCATGAAACCTATTGGTGAATCAAGAGGATATCTATAATTTAGCCATTCTTATCACTTACATATATTTAAATCATTACTTATATATTTAATAAAAAATATAGTACATGATCAATATGACATATTAAAAAATATATATATTGAATCAATAATATAGAACATCAACATTTCCCTAATGGATGAAATATTTTTCATAACAAGATTCATTAAACTAACACCAAATGTGGTTATTCTATATATAGTTTAAAAATTATTGAAATGATAAATATTTCAATGATACAAAATAATATGTATATACTTTCAAAATAATAAAATAGAATTTTAGATAACATAAATTCAAGGAATGGAGATTATTCCATGTGAACAAAATAATGTGTAATCCATAAATCAGTCATGGAAGAAGGAAGCCCCAAATTTTTTTAGAAATAATATTTTTCAAGTAAAGGATTGTATTTTTAGAATTAAAGAATAAAAAAATATAAAAATAGAATATAAATGTCCTTATATCTTTTATACTTTGTTGTAAAAAAGTTATAAATCATTTCCCATATTATTTTAATCTTTTTATAATATTATTTTTTTTTAATTTTGTAATAAAAAATAAAAAACCATTCAATAATATAAAATTAATTTATTTTAAAAACCATATAATATTATAGAGGAAGATAAATAGTTAATAATGGTTGAGGATGTGGGTAAATATGTTCAGGTCGTGTGCATTAAAAAACATTTCTTTCACACTTTTTTAAAAATTATAAAATGAATTTTTTATAAAACATTTATAAAAATTAATTTTAAATTTATGTAAATAAACTAAAAGGGAGTATACAAATACCTTTACCAATAATTTATAAGTATACAAAAAATTTCATAAAACAATTTTAAGAATATAGATATAGAAGAGAATTATTCCCAACCAAAAAAAGATAAATAAGGCAATATTTACATGTAGATAATTCTTTGGTTGTTTTGTGTGTAAGGAGTATAAAAGTTAGTAAAAAAAATTAAAAGACAATAAATAACCATAGCATAAGAAAATACATGGAATTTAGTAAGTAAGTTTAATATAATTATTCTAATATAAATTTAAACATTAATAATCCTTTATAAGAGTTATATTGTAAAATAACCCCTTATGGATTTAAAAACCTTTTAATCAAAACCACTTAAAAGAAAAAACATGAATTGATTCTTTAAATACCATGAATAAAGATTAATTCATGGTATATTATGTCAAAGGGATAGTATATACACCATTAAAATAAATTACGTTCATAGTATAAATTATGTATCAATATAGTGGAATTGATATGAAAACCCCTTACCATGGATTCTTTCCTGGTTTGATGTAATATATCCCCCTATTCTTTAGGAAACCTACTTTATCTTACACCTTAATATTTCATAAAGTAGTCTTTTGGGATGACCAAAACCTCTAGGATGTTCATAAATATATTGGAAGAATTTTTTGGTAGGTCTTGGTCTAGATAAGTTTCTCAATAAGTGTGGAAGAGTGAGGGAGAAGGTTTCATTTTATAATTGATGAGGGTGGAAAATAGGTAAATACTTCAAACATTATTATATAATATAAGTATTACTCATGTAATCTACATCCAAATTTTCATTAATTCAAATCAAATAATTATAAGGTTGAAATCAAACCATCCAATGATTTTAAACAAGTGTTCTGTGTTATCTTAAATCCTTATCCCATTTTTTACACCTTTTTACCCATTTTACCCATAATTGTGGTGATGAATTTTTACCATGGTTAGTAATCATTATGAACAAAAGTTAAATTAAACATATCATGAAATTTTTACATTATAATTCCAAATATGGATACCATTTAAATATATTAAATCCCTAAAATTAGTAAAAAAACTGTTAATATATGTTTCCAAAATAAAATGAAAACCATTTTTAGGAAAATACCATTTTAAAAAAAAATTATTTTATACTAAAATAAACTATAAAGTTATATAATACAATCTATTTTTGTTTATTATTAAAAAATAAATTCTATTTGTCATTTATATCAATCCAAACATGAATGAAACCTTCCAACTACTTAATTAAATTCAAATAATTGAAAATAGTTTTTTATTAGATTAAAATATAAAATAGGTTCCCAAATGTCCGCTATGCGCTTCAAAATTCAAACTTATGTTTTTAAATTATTTATTTAAATTCTTATATAAATATTCGGTTAAAAATTATATATTTTCAATAAATTATTATATTATAATGTTTTCACAATGGTTGTGATATTTATAAAATTGGTATTTTAACTATTCACATAAAAATCAACTATTTGAAAAAAATACCAAAAATTCACCATGAGATAATTATAAATTTATGAATTTAAAAAAATATTACATTAAATTAAAATTATAAAATTAGTTTATTTTCCTTTTAATCATATTTTTTAATAAAGTAATATGAATTATTCTATAGTTTCCTTAGAATTAAATAATTACATGCTATGATTAATGCTCATGTGTTATGATCTTTCCCCTTCCATAAATTTAAAACATGAAATATCTATAATGTCATCTCATAAAAAAATTGGTATTTTTTCCTTCATTACCAAATTTCCTCTTAGATCATAAGATTTATCCAAAGTACATTTACCATTTGAGTTAACTAATTCCACAATACTTAATATATAGTGTTATGAATTTTTATACACTATTAGAAATAAGATAAATTTGGATCCAATTATATTTATTTAAAGGTGATTACATGAATTGGGTCTGGTGTATACTTTCTTAATAATATGATATAGAACAATTCATTCACTTTAGATAGGTTTTCTATCATTGAAAAATGGTAATCCAAAATTCAAATTATTTAAAAAATCTCAAAAGCGTTGATAAACATGTGACATAAATACCTTTCTTTAAAAACCATATAACACCAATACATTGAGATACCTTCATGAAAACATGATTACCTACTTGAAATTATATATCATTCCATTGGGTATTGGAAATCTAATTTATTTATTTATGTTACCTTGATATGACTATAAATACCCCTCACTTTCATTATTATCTCTTAAACATGTTTTGGTACTAAAATATTCATTTCAAAAAATTCATCCCCACAATTTTGTGCAAGAAATATTTTCTCATACAAATATTCATATAGTGCCATTATAATTCTTTAATGGAATCCATTATTATATGAAAATTCCACCAAAGGTAAATATTGATAATATATTCCTTTAAAGTCAAGTGAGAATGACCTCATCATGCCTTATAATGTTTCAATGTTCCTTTTAGACTATACTTCTATCAAAGGGTGATACATAGTGGTCAAATTTAGTTTAGTGTTGATATCCTTCTAAATAATTTTTCATAATTTTGATGTAAGTTTTTTTATATGATCAGATAAAATTAAAAGAAGTTCATTGTAAAGTCACATAGCTTCATTGATATAGTTTCATGTGATGTTATCAAGAAGTGTATCCTTCATTGTAGTGAGGAAATATTAATACATAGTAAATAGATCAACAGTAACCCGTATATAATAATTTATTTAATGAATCTTTGGAAATAAAGTTAAAAGGAACATATTAATATCAACCCATATCCATATAATAATAGGAAGAGGTTTCATGAATCCTTTGGGATGATAACACTTATCTGTTACCTATTAATAAACTAATAATATTGATACAGATTTATAAATTTACCACTTCATATTTTCCAAACAAAAATATTCTCTAAAATCATTGTTTATATTGGTTTTCCATGGGTGTATAGAGAAATTTGAGTAAGGTTTCGTCAATTAATTCACTCTTTAGCTCGTGTATTGATGAATCACATAGAGTATTTCAAAATTTCAACACGCCATATTTATAAAAAATGTTTTCCAACATCCCATCATTCAAGATATTAATTATATTTTTTTAAATCTAATCATCAATTTGTAACCATTTTATCTTCCCTATTAATGATAGTTATGCAATAATTTGGAAAAAAATAGTGATGTATAAACTTTTATAATGATTCTCATATCACACTTTACTAAATACATGAATATATAATATTTTTATATTCTCATTTTAATCATAACTCCATGATATTTCTTACTCAACACATAAACCCCCTTATTTTCCATTCTATGGTGGAAGAGTATTGAGAAATTGTAACACATGAATAGATATAGTCATCACCAATAAGTTATATTGATTTATTTTTTGAAAAAATTCATTTATATAATTTTTTATAATTATATATATCTCATCATTCAACATATAGATAATAACTTTATATCATCAAAGAAAATATTATGATTTCTAACTCAAGATCATGGGTTGTATAATTTTGTGTATATATATTAAACTGTCATTATTCATAATAAATAAAATAATCATTTTTCATTACTACACATCAAATTCCATTATTTGATGCATCATTATATATCAAAAAACAATTGATTCCTCATGGTAATGTAATTATCAGTTCATTGAACAATATCCACTTTAATTCTTCAAAACATTTTTTACATTTATCTAACTATATGAACATAAACATTTTGCATGTCTACTTAGTTAATGGGTTAGATAATAAGAAATATTTTTTAACATAGTTTCGATACTAACCTCATAATCTATGGAAACTATGTACCTCAGTTATGTTTATCAATGTAGGTCATTCTTTAACTATAATATTCATTAAAGGACCAATAAATATTCCATAGGAATAGAAAATATAACCCATAAAAAACTTCCTGAAGCTATAATTTTTTCTTTCTAAATTTCCCACATGACTTATTTCATTTGAGAGTTTTAATAATTATTACAATCTAGAACTATATAAATTAAATTTACCTTATTGTATTTATTTTATATAGTATATATCACATAAAATCACTTACAGAACTCAATACAAACATCATAAATAAAGAATGAATTAAATAAGATATGTTTTTAGAAGTTAAGGAAGTTATACTGATAAAATAGTGACTTTAACTTAGGAATAGAAATATAAAACTTATGAATAATAAATCATCCAAATGAATAGTAACCTCACCTAGTTGTATATAAATAAAATTTTGGCATATTATAAATGAAATTATGATATAATTATATCATATTATAGGTAAAAGGATATTTTAAAATTTATTAATTATGTGTTGTTGTTTTTTTTGTGATTTAGAAATATTTAATTACAAATTATATAATAAATAAAATTATTTAAAAGAAAATAAATTTTTATAAAATTTATTCATAATTTAACATTTTTTATATTATTGTTTTAGGATAATTTTATGATTCCTTGGTTAATTTTTGAATGTTTTATAAAATCAGTTATATATTTAAATTCTATATTTTTGAGTAAATGATGATTTTAATTAAAAATTAAATTTCTCATATTTAGATAATAATTTCCATAAAATTTAGTTCATTATTTAACTCTTCATGTTAAAAAATGATTAGGATGATGTTTTGGGATTTTTCTAAAATACTGGAATTTTTTTGTGAATCGTAAAATATGATAATTTACGGTAAATGATAAATACATAATTTATTGACTCATTAGTGATGTTTGGATGATGTAAGAACATTTAGTTTTAACATACATGAATTTATTACTTTATATATTCCCATTAATCAACACTATTGGTTGTCTTGAAAAAAATAGTCATATATTGAATCAAATAATGAGAAATAACCCATCTCATCCACTATAAATAACACCGCATGCCACCACTTCTCCTCACAACATCCAAACATTGAAACTTGTAAAATGTTATCTGAATACTCTTCCCAATACCTCCCCCCCCATTCATGAGCTCTTGGTCTCATAAAAATACCAAAAATAATCCCCTTAAGGAAGTTCTCAAGGGGGAGTATTGAAGAGGTAAAATCCTCTTCCTTTTCCTATTATTTTATTTTCATGTTCTTTTCTTTTATTATTATCTCCTGAAATAAACTTTACAAATGATCATGATAACTCTATTATCATATATATAGTGAAATTGTATCATTTCACTGGAATATCCTTACACAAGATTAGATCTAACTCTATTTTATTTTAAAAATGCAATCATCGTCCTTGAGGTGGCGATTTACAACCTTCATGGATGAAGGATTTACGTTCAACAATTTATACTTTAAGGATGGTAATGAAACCATTTTTATGGTAAAAATATAATATAATATATGTATTAAAACATTTATTATGTTCTTTAAGTTACATATTTACATAATAATAAATGATAAAACAAAATGACTTCATTATTATCAATAACTGTCATAATAATGTAAACGATTATCCCTAAATGTCATATCTAATGATTAATCGTCATACCATAAATTCAAATGATATATATAATCATTTGAAATTATTTATGTTCATTAATGTCACTTAATTCAATCTATAGAATTATACTCTTTCCACATGAACTTCCATACTCTTATACAATTATACTAATCGTGAAAACCCAGGAAATGAACGCCCTTGAGTAATACAATTGAAACTTATAAATCATCAGAAAGTCTATAAATGAACTTAAAAAATTCGAATAAATAAAATAAATGTTTATAAGGTTATTAATTAATTAATTAATTAATTTTATTTTATTATCCATGTTGTTAAGGTCAATTAATGAACTCATTCAGACATAAGGTAAGGCCTTCTCACTGAACCTCCATTTATCATTTGGGGTTATTTTTCCTCTCTCTTTACCTCCAATGAAATTATTAATTATTCTTATGTACTCTACAAAAATTATTTTTTAATGTTCTATATTTGTTTATAAATCGTAATCCTTTTTTCATTTATGTGGAGTGACATGTTTTATAAGGATCTTTGTCAGTCTATCTCGATACGCAAGCATGGTTAAATGAAACATCTTGATTCCTTACCTATTTTCATGTATGAACTAAAATGTATTTTAAGAAACCATTATTTTTATAAAATTAATAATTATTCTATGAAAAACTATATTTTTTCCTTAATATTTTTATAAAAACAATTATGTCAAATAAAAATTACTTTTCCAAAACTATTCTTCATTGTAAAGTAAAGGGGTATTTCTCTAAAGAATTCATCAACGATTTTATTAGTGTATTTTCATATATTTAAAAACCTATATTGAATTTTATATTTTATTGAGATTTATATATTATTATTTTAATCTAAAATGTGTTATGAAATGGATTATTATTATTTTACTATTGATGTTATATCTTGATACCATTCACCATGCCACTCAGAATGGTAAGTGATTATGATTGCAGATTAGGGGAATTTATTTAAATTTCATATGTTCATGTTGTTTATATTTAGTACCATTCAAATGATGAATTAATTGCACTTATAATGTGATGCTTTTTTCCCTCTACATCATTATTTTGTATTGATAGGTATCATTAGACAAAACATAATTGGGTTTCTGTTGAGGCCTTACACTAGTATTTTCAGATATCTTGGTTGAGGCCTTGATGATATGAATCAGACATCCAGAATTATGAATTACCTCATTATGATAATATAAATTCATTACCCCTGTGATATTTTAATATAATAATATAAATTAATAAGATTTATTATCTTATGATTACATATATGGATTTATTTACTCATTTTTCATTCATGCCATATTATACTGAAGTTTATTTTTAAAGGATTTTTTTTGTTTCTAACAATGCCTAATGTTAATGATTATGATAACTTATAATGAATTACATACCCTTAATTTGAATCTATGCTCACCCCTTTCTTATGTTTTATTTTTCCCTAGGATTTTAAGACATGTGATATGAATTACCTGTAGGGAAAATCTCGTTGTTTATGTGTGATTCAAAAGAAGTTGTTATATTGTATTTCATTTCATGTTATAATGTAATAATTATGTATGTATCTATTTTTCCAATTCTAATAAACTATTTATTCATTTGAGATGTGATTCCTCATAATATTACCAATGTAATAAAGTAAGGCACCAGCTCTAGGCTACTAGGGTTGGGGTCTTTATAGTTGGTATCAAAGGAAGTTTAGTAAAAACCATGGAAACTAGGTTTTGAAATCATAGATTAGAGAACATTGACATAAGAATAACATTAAGGATAATCATACAAGAAACATCCAAAAATTTGGTAGGGTAGTGGTTGGGTGGATCTTCATTGTAATAAATTCTTGTCTAGATATTACAAGTTAACGTGGTATAGGCACACATGTACATAGGAGTAATAACTTTAATAAGGTGTTCTAGTCCTAACTCGAGGTAACCGGGTACATGAAAATGGGCCTTACTGCGCACCTGGGTTGACACTCCCAGGGGATATGCATAGGATAATTTATATTTTTATTACAATACACTATGATGGATTTAAAATAAAAATTTTCCTCCAAGAAACTTTTTTAATGATTATGATATTATATATGCTTAAAATTTCAATTTTTGTTACGTGTTATTATAGTTTCAATTTATCCATTATGATTCATAACCAAATCTAGTGTATTCAATTATTTAGAAATGATGTCTAGTTGAAGGAATGGAAATCATACCAAATTATTTATCCCATGTAGGAACATCCCTCTTATGCAAGATAATAATGTAAGTATTTGAGCTACAACTGGTGATGATAAACTTAAAACTATATTGGGGCCCCTAGAAGAAAAAATGGCCTTCAACATTGGATTTTTTTAATTTTGACCCCAGTTTTTAACCGACATTGTCACCACCAACATAAAAAATAAGACTTTTGATGTTGGTTTTTGTAAACCAATTCCAAAAAATAATTACATTTTCTATATGGAATCAGTTTTTTAAAACAATATTATGCCAAAAATGCTCATCGGTAGAATTTTTGGAACTGGTTTCCATAATAACTGATGCCAAAAGGGTAAAAAAATATAGGGTTTTAAACAATATCTGACACCATAAATAAAAAAATTGGTGTCATTTTTTTCATAAAATAGATGCCAATAAGTAATTTTTTTCATCTATGTTTTAAATCATAACATGAGCTTCGATTTGACTGGTCTTGTAGCTAAAATGAAGGTACTGATCAAAATTTATGGCTTTAAGAAGTTGAACTTATCAATGTTTCGATTGATACAACTCGTTTCAAAGAAAACATGAGAAAAATGATTGATAATCACAAACCCCAAATGAAATGAAATATACATAATATTTAAAACATATTTCAATTATTATAGGAGTTTCCATCAAAATGATATGTTTTCTATCATCATATCTCTTATATTTTGGGTAAAATTCATGTGACAATGGAAATGGTGATTGATAATAAAATTTCCACCTTGGTTGGTAAATCTCATCTCAATGTTTTATATTAATAACTTGATTATAAGAATAAATAATCATTATAATCAGGCTAAATGATTTTTTAATAAATGATTTAAAATAATAATAAATAAAATAAATTTTTACAATAGATATCATGTTTAAATAATTGATTGATATTTTGTTGAAAACATGATTGAATAGAAGAGCTTCAAAATGATGAATGAAAGAGAAAAAGGATTTATATATAGTAAATAATAATATTTTCAATATCAGTGTATGAAAATGTTGGAGGGATTTTAAAAAGTTAAACAAGCAATTTGAAAAAAAAATTGAAATACCAATCTCATATATTTTTGAATACTCTTTTCCATTAGTTTTATTTAAAACCGACATAAATTTGTATTTAAATTGGTTTTCTGGCATCTATTTTTTAAAAGATGAATCTAAAAAGTAAAAAAAATTCATGTCAGGTTTTTTTAAAACTGATGCTAACAAGTAAAAAATATGTATTTTTGGAATCTATTTCTTAATAAACCAATGATAAAAAGATTAAATAATTTATTTTTTGTGTCAGTTTTTTTAACTAATTCCAAAAACAAAAAAATACTTTTAACATCAATTTTTTAAAAACCGACTAGAAAATTTAAAAGAATTAGTATTTTTTACTTCAGTTTTAATAAAAACCATTACCAAAAATTAAATTTTCTTTATATTGTTTTAGATAATTTCTTAATCTTTGATTTGACTAGTCGTGGAGAAAAGATGGAGTTATGGATTAAAAGTTACAGCCTTTGAAATTTGTACTTTATTAAGACATCTCATATAGAAGACCAACATCCTACATCAATAACGTTTAATCTGTAACTCCATTTTAGTTTCACAACTAGTCAAATAGAATGTTAAAAAATAATCTAAAACAAAGTAAAATGATTAATTATTTTCATCAATTTTTTAAAACATGATCCCAAAAATACGTTTATTGAAATTTTTGTCGTCAGTTTAAAAAATAGATACCAAAAAGTCTCATAAAATATATTTTACATCGGTTTATAGGAAACTAACCTTAAATTTTCTATGTTAAAGACTATTTTTCTACTAGTGTACAACTAACTTAGGTTATGAACATAACCTTCCCTATATAGAGAATCAGGATCCACAACGTGGATGAGAAATGATAGAATTCTTTATAAAGAAACAACCTCGATCATTTAGTGGGACTATAAACCCACATGTAGTTGAGTAGTGGTTCAGTTCCTTTGAGAAGATATTTTTCACTTAGGAGAGTAACAAAAGGGAGAGGGTTTTCCTAGGAGTTTATCGTCTATTGGGAGATGTAGATTGATGGAGGTCACCAATTCAAAAAAAAGACGAGAATGAAATTAAAAATATGGAATGGATGGATTTTAAGAAAATTTTCCCTGAAAAATATTTTTTTCGTGAACAACAAGTGGATATGGAAAGGAAATTCTTAAATCTGAGGCAAAATGAGGATGAAAAAGTTTCCATCTATGATGCAAAATTTATAGGGCTATAAAGGCATGTTGCAGACTATAAACGTAATCTATGGAACAACATTGATTGATTGTTTAATGGTTTAAAACCATTCCTATGAAGGAAACTAGTCTCCCAAAATTTCTCATCATATGAAAATATAGTCTCTTGAGATATCAAGATATAAAAATAATTCCCAATATATTATGAAATTAAGTGAAATAAATAAAAGAATAGGGTAGCAGAGGAAAGAATGGATAAAGGGTATAATTAAAAAGGGTGTTTTCCAACATGTGATACTTATAGAAGGAAACCCCATAGAGCATGATTAAAAGGAAATAGAATTTGTTACAAGTGTGGATGAAAAGGACACTGATACCATGATTGTAATGGAAATATTGAATCTACCAATGTTTAATGCTACAAATGTAGAATTATGGGACACTAAGAAAATTATTATCTGAATCGTTAAGGAAAAAGTATTAAGAAAGAGGTCACAGGAGAATGTACGAGAAAATATGATCACAACTGTTGAGGATGAAGTTCCTAATCATGTTGTGGCATGTACTATAACTCTTTCCTAAAACTTAGAGAAAGTATTATTTGATTCTGGATCACCGCATTGCTTTATATCTTCCCTGTTTGGTTTAAAAATTAGATATTTCTAATTCTTCTTAACATGGGATTTTTCAATTAAAACCCCTAAGGGGTGTCTCCTTACCACAAATATGTATCTGGTAGTCCCAATTATGGAATATAAATGTGCTTTATCTTCTTATTTTACCATCATACCAATGTTTGACTTTTTCATAATCCTTGGCATGGACTGTCTTTCAAAATATATTGAAAAAATATATTGCAATAAGAAGAAAATTATTATTTTTGAGTAAAGCATGGAATCCATTATCTTTAGAAAAGAAACATCGCAATGTGACTCTTTTCTAGATCCACCCTTATTAGCTCTACTAAATTCCATTAATTGGGAGGAAGAAAACACAATATCTATTGGTGAAGAAAAAATATTCAAATTGAGTATGTACCTATTAAGAAATAATATGTTGATGTATTTATAGAGGATTTACATGGACATCCTCTGGAGCGGGAAGTTGAGTATTCTATTTATTTAATTCATGGTTCATGACCTATATCAAAGACCCCATAAACAAATTCCACGATGGAATTAGGGTAATCGAAAAAACAAATAGAGTAATTGAGTGATAAAGGATTTATTCACACTAGTGTTTCTCTATGGGGAGCCCTAGTTCTCTTTGACAAGAAGAAAGATGGATCCATGAGGCTATGAATTGAATATTGAGAAATAAAATATATTACAATAAAAAACCAATACCCCATTCCTCGTATTGATGATTGATTTGGTCAACTTCATGGCGATAAATATTTTTTGATGATTTACCTTAGATCTATATATCATCAATTGCGTTTTAGGAAGGAATATATTCCAAATACAGTATTTTGAACTAGGTATGGTCATTAAGTGTTTAAAGTAATGTCATTTCGACTGACTAATGCGCCCTCCATTTTCATGGATCTAATGAATAGAGTTTTCAAGGAATATCTTGATGACATTATTGTGGTATTTATAGATGATATCTTGGTATAATCCAAAAGCTATGAAGACCATGATAATCATTTGCAGATTGTTCTGAAGGCACTTATAATAAATGAATTGTAACACCCCAACCCTAGTTACCCAGAGTACATGCATTATTACATAACATTGGCATTATCACAAAAGATCAAGTCATGAAATATTGATTAGATTAGTATACTTATAAGTACTAGATACATTCATAAGGTTTATATTAAATCATAAAATGGGAAACTAAAACAAAATTGTTTCCATAGACAACACTAATATCCCATAGACCATCCCTAAATGTCATTCATAATATACTTCTTTGCATCCTGGGAAAAATAAAACATAGAAAGGGGTGAGCTCAAATCCTCAATAAGGATAACAATATAGCGGAAATGTTCATAGATAAGCTTAAAAATTTAAGGTAGTGTATAAGACTAAAACAAAAGACTTTTAATCTTAAATATCATCATAATATGGTAAAAATAAAAATAAAATAATTCCATTTAATTATTCACATGGATATTATACTAGTTGAATAATCACATGCAATATCAAGAGCCACTTTCATGATGATGGAATGCATAATTCCAGACTTATATAACAACATAGTATAGGCCTTATTCCAAGACTGCAAATACGATTTTTTAAGGCCCTGTTCCAAGAGACTAGTTTGTCTCATGAGACCTACCGATTCATCAAGGACCTATAGAGGTCACCATCCATAACATACTAAGTCCAATGCATTCCTCATATGAAAAGTTGTAAACATAACATAAACATTTGTATTAAAAATGGAATACGAAATTTCAATAATTTTTCCATAAACAATGAATGGTATGAAATAACACATCCACATCCATACATATCAAATAACCTTCAATACAATATGGATGTTTTGTATCTTTATAAATCAACTTCAAAAAAATGTAAAATTGATCAAAGCATGTTGACATAGATGAAATCAGAACCTTTTTAGAGAAATATCTCTTTCTATTTTAAAATCATTAAAAAGTCGCGTAATTATAATAGAAAACAAGTATATTTGAAAATATTCTTATATGATTGTAAGGGAATCTTTGAAGATGTTATAATATTTGAAATGAACAACAACCGTCGTATAAGTTAAAAAAACATTCTTACCATAATTTTGTCGAAAAGGTCGTAAAGTACCTTATTTGGAAAATGAAGGGAAGATTCCTTTCAAAACATATAAGGTCAAATAAGTTTATAAATGACTATAACCCATTTCCATGTAAATAGTAAAAATGTTTTTATATACATTTTTAAGAAGCATGGATGTGGATGATAAAGAGGTCCTTATAGATAATTACGTATAAACAACCACGGATAATAAAGAGATTGTGAAATTAACCATTACCTTGTAATTTTACTTAGTTGAGGGTACTTTAACCTCATATATAATGATAAAATAATTGTTATTAAATTATAAAATAATCATATACATTAATATGATATCATATATGATCTTTTAACATTGCTTTGTTAATAATATTTTAGTATTATTATCATTTCAGCTGTTAACTGATTCGTTTTCCTTTATATGTTTTGTTATATAAGTATTGTTTGTTATGTACGGGATGTATCTTATTAATTTTCATAATTATATTAAAGTATTTAAACATAATTTTAAATCATCTAATGAAAATTCGTCTTGAATGAATACGATGGGGAATGAATCTCATCACGTTCGTGGAGACGGTAATCCGTACGTACGCATAAGCTCCAATATCATTCTTTTGAAATTAAAATAATATATAATTGGATGTTATATCATAAAAAAGAATTATTATCATGTTATATTTATTATTTATATCAATTACACATAATTATTATACCCATCCAAATAATAATGTATTGAATAACAATTTCACCACAACGTGGAGACAGTAAGCCATACGTACACACGCATGGTGACATGTCATTCAAAGGATGGATAGAATAATGAATATGGATGTACCATATTTATAATATCATAATATTATATAGAGGATATTGGAGTTATTATTTAGGAATCAAAACAACAAATAAAGAGGAAGTGGAAGAAGAAAGGAACTTGAAAGAGGTGATGAAATATTTACCTCTTCTTTGGGTTCTTCCTTTTGATTTGAACAAAATGACTCATTAGGTTGGCTTTATGACTAAATGAAGGCCTCTAGGATGAAGGTAGGAAAGTTGGGAGGGTATTCTATCAGAGTTTGGCCATGCCAAATGGATTTGAAGGTTTAAATTATAGGGAAGGGGAGTGCCATTTTATAAGAGTGGTGAGGGGCACCTTTGGAAAAGAAAGAAATATTATTTTATAATAAAATAATTTTCATTTTATAATTGCTCCAAAAATATTTTTTCAAGGATAAGGTGTTGATGGGTCAAAAAATATTCATCCAATAGGTATTAGACAGTTTTGGTTCAATATATTAACCTTATCTATTAGATGTAACTCTTAGTTAATTAGTTTGACATTTACCATGTCTCCTTAAAGTTTTATATTATATGGTTAATAAACATACTATATACTTCCAAGAGAACCCCAAGTGGTTAATTAATGATACACCAATCATTACATATTTATTTTTGCCGATCATTATATTTTTAGGAATATAATATCAACTAATAATAAAATATTTGTTTTATAAACTCTTTTATGTCAATTTTGACAATATTTGGTATTTTGTTTTTTCTAAATTAATAACAGCATTATTACTTCCAAAAGAATTTATATAACCAAAACTAATGTTTTATATTAACATATAAAATTAGTGGAATTGATAAAAAGTCTAAAATTACTTTTATTTGGTTATTTATAATATCAATTATTTTAATCTTTCATAAATACGGTAATTACTACATCATCATTATGTCATAAATAAATTTAATTATTTAATGTCAAAAAAATATAAATAAAATACCATCATGTAAGAAATATTTTTATATTTCTAATTAATATTTTTAGTCAAATTTAACTTATGTGTAACCCTATATTAAAAATGGTTTAGTTATTAAACATTCAATTTAACACTTTTAACTCTTCTATGAATTAATTAATAATAAATGTCATAATATAATCCAAGTGGACCTAAAGGATCATATATTATTCTTAAGGTTGTTTTTTGTCGAAATAAACTTATCCAATAGAATTAGTACATGTGTTATGGTAATAATAATATCATTTTTACCATTAATTACCCTATTTACATTTAATCGTGGTAAATAAAAGTAAAAAGTTACTATTCACCAAAAATTGATTTCAACTTGTTGAACCGAATTTTACATATTGATATCAACCGTGTCTATTTTATTTTTGAAATTCAACTCATAGAAGTGGTAAAATTATGTTTTATGTAAATTTGCAAATGCTCCTAGGAGGTGGGTAAAATACGGTAAAAAGTTCATTAAAATTTTTATATGTCTAAAATTATTATAAATTGACTCCAATGAATTACATTGAACTTATATTGGTATTATATATATATATATATACCTAAAATTAATTTAAATAAAATAAATACTTATTTAAATAAAAATACGGTTTTAAACTCTAACTCAGTGTTTTTTACTATTCATCAAAAATTGAACGTTTTCAGAAAAATTCCAAAAATTCACCCTAAGCAAATTTTGATATTCTGAATCCAAAAATGAATTCCATTTTCAATGATAAAATTTTTAAAATTTAAAAAATAGGGTATTACTATTCAATATATCTAGTTGGGTTGGTCACGTTGTGTTAGAATCTTGAAGTTGCATACAATGCAAGCTATTGCATTCTTCAAAGTGGAAAGTATCATGGAAGATTGGGGTGTTATGTTCTCCCCTCCTTCAAATAATTTCACCCTCAAAATTTCTAGAATATTACTGGATAATAAGCTCCGGTGGTTCTGCATCATAAGTTCCTCGGGTTCCCACATTTCCACTTCTATCTTATGGGTTCCTCAGAAAACTTTTACCAGACAAGTCATCTGGTTTCTCAGCACTTGTTCTCTTAAATCAATAAAATTTAATGACTTGGTAAAACGATCAACAATGACCCATATTGCATTGTTCCTTCTAGGAGTCTTTGGTAGTCCCATGAAAAATTCCATCGTAATATTATCCCATTTTCACTTAGTTATGGGAAGAGGTTGCATGACCCCTCCAGGTTGTTTCCATCTAGCATTCACTTGTTGAAAAAATATACATCTTGACACAATATCAACAATCTCCCTCATCATGATGCCCCACCAAAAATGTTTCTTCAAATATCTATACATTTTGGTGCTCCCATGGTGTATTGAGAAATTGGAACTATGAGCATCATCCAACAACTCTCTTTTTAGATCTGGCATATTGGTAACACAAAGTATAGCATCCCGTCTTTTTATAACATAACTTTTCATTTCATTACACGGAACTGAGGATCTTTAAGGTTTAGTGTCTTGGAAAAAAGGAACATAAAACATGAAACAAAAAAACATTATTCTTAAACACTTGAAAGGCTTCTCCTCATGTTCACCCTAGGCTCATTACTGCATCTCATAACCTGGGGACATACATCAAAAGGAAGGGTGAGCAGAAGGCCCAGCAAGGGAAACAAGTGAAACATTTTACATATGAACATGAGATACATCAATAAAGTCATGAAAAGAACTTTAATGCATGAAAATGAAATCATGAGGCATATCATAATAAAAATAAAACTTTTTCATAACTTGAAGATGTGGCTACATCATTTAACATAGACAATCATGAACATATCACCAAGGTCCATCCCCAAGGTGTCATTTTAAAATTACTAAGGTTATTCGCCAAGGTATCGTGAAAATTGTAATCTCTAGTGGTTACATCATTACCCAATGCATTGGAGCGCTATCAGGGCGCACCCTTAAATTTGCCTTTATTATCATGTGATCCACATATATCATCATCAAACATTTCATAAATAACCCATATAGCATAAAGGAAATGGGTTTCATTTCATAATCATAACTTTTTTAAAACTGCTTTAAAGACATGATCTTTATATCACTTTAAAACCCACAGAAAAGGAAGGTGGGTCTCATGTATGTAAATCCCAGAATTTAAAATAGAACATTTTGGTATATATTTTAATACCCCTTTAGAAGAAAGAGCTTTGAGTATTCACTTAATAAAATAAAAGTTCTTTAGAAAAAGAGATAGACATTTTGAGACAGAAATTCTGCAGCATAACGGCAATGTTCCGAGGTTTTAGAAGACATTAAAAGAGAGTTAAAATGGGTCAAACATTCATAAATGACCCATAATATAGTACATGGACAGAATAAGAATGATACATGATCATGGTAATGAGATTTCAAGGACATACCATTTGAAATGAAAAACATGGAAGGAAGAAAAAAAAAGATTTCTCTTATGAAAGTTCGGCAGCCTAACGGCGTTACTTAAACCTCAACAAAAATGATTTGAAAAGATCAAATAGGATCTCTCATCATGTGAACATAAGAGTTCAGTATGATAGATATAGAGATAATTCCCCAACATAACAAAAAGGAACTTGAAAGAATTGACATGAAAGTAGAACTTTAAAATGAGAAGGGTGAAGAACCACTTAAAAATTCGGCAGCCTAACGGCGCCACTTAAAACATCAAAATACTGAATTGAAGAGATCAAATGGGGTGTCTCATTATATGAACATAAGATTCAAGTATGATATATATAGAGATCATACCCCAATATAACAAAAATGAACTTGAAATAATTGACATGAAAGTAGAACTTCAAAACGAGAAGGGTGAAGAACCACTTAAAAATTCGGCAGCCTAACGGCGTTACTTAATCCTCAACAAAAATGATTTGAAAAGATCAAATAGGATATCTCATCATGTGAACATAAGAGTTCAGTATGATAGATATAGAGATAATTCCCCAACATAACAAAAAGGAACTTGAAAGAATTGACATGAAAGTAGAACTTGAAAACGAGGAAGGTGAAAGAATCTCCTAAAAATTCGGCAGCCTAACGGCGCCACTTAAACATTCTTAAAACGAATTGATGAGAGCAAGGGGGGGTCTCTCATCATATGAACATAAAATAGGCAGTTGGATGAATATAAAATAACATCCTCCAACATAATAACATGGAGTATAAAAGAAAAGACATAAAAGAGATTACTTGAAAAGAAAGAGAGGGGTCAGATCCCTTACCTTAAAATGTAACTCTTAAACCTAAAAGGTTGGGACCTTGAGGGCTTGGGGGAACCTTGGGAGGACTCCTTGGAAGGTAATGAGACCATAAATTCGTTGGGAATGAGTGGGGAGTCGAATGGATGAGAGGAGGGCTTGGTATTTATAGGGAAAGTGAGGGGACAAGGCATTAATGGCCAAGGGACACCTCACATGTGCTTTTTTCAAACCCATGTGCTCTCCCTTGACATTTATCATGGAGTTAGGCCACATGGGGCCCCCAAAACAATAATTCATCACCCTTATCCGGACAACCCTCAAAAGATCTCATGACATCATCATGACACCGTTATGATGTCATTAAACATACTGAAACCCTAAAACTGTATTTTTACTATTGACTGAAAATTCAACTTTCTCAGAAAAATCCCAACATTTCACATTAACCAAATATCAATGCTCTGATTTCAAAAATGAAATCCATTTTATAAAAATAATTTTCTAAATATTTTTAATTTAATTTTTAAATAAAAACACTATTCATCAAAAATTCATTTTTTTCAGAGAAAACCCCAAAAATTACCATAACATAATATCGATGCTCTGAGTTCAAAAATAAAGTCATTTTTATAAAAATAATTTTCTAATTATTTTTAATTAAATTTTTAATTAAAAAAAACTATTCACCTGAAAAAACTAATACTTGAATAATAATTAATGAAACTGTTATTTAACTATTTTATTGAATGACATTACTTAATCAAGGTGCCTAGATTATTTTAAAACTTTCTTTAAGTGAGATTACTAATCCATTTGGTCATATTACTAATCCTAATCATAAAATCACTATTCATAA
Source organism: Viscum album (assembly GCA_963277665.1). NCBI lineage: Eukaryota > Viridiplantae > Streptophyta > Magnoliopsida > Santalales > Viscaceae > Viscum > Viscum album. The sequence continues at coordinate 1,670,376,451 of OY728137.1, forward strand.
TTTACTATTCATCAATAATCAAGTTGATCTTATTAGACTCTAAATTTAGTACTGAACATAATTGCAGAAGACCATTTTTTGAAAATCATTACACATTTTCAATTATTTAGGGTTTACATAAACATATTTAAAATATCCTTTTTCTAAAATTCATCAAAAATATGCATACTATATTTATCCGGTCATTTCAAAATTCATAAACATCATCATAAGAAGAAATCCCAATTTTTATTTAAAACAAGGATTACACAAGGTAGTTACGGTCTCGTTACATAACCCCTTATAATACCAGCATAGGACCTAAGAGTAAGGTGTGCTAGGGTGATAGAAGCCTGGGGCGGCTCAGTCAACATTGCCCGAGTAGTAATTTCTATCAGTTTGAACTTCTCATGAAGGCGATTTCGTTCCAGCTTCACATGATGATGTTCGGCTTGGATTTGATCCAGAGCAAAGCCCAGTGGTGCTACCTCCTTCCCAAGCTCTGTTAGATGGGCTTCGATCGGTCCAAGACTACTAGGTGAGGCCATCGAATCTTCTTTCTATAATAATTAACCAAGATTACTTATATTTAGAGACAATAATCAAAACATTTTGTTCACAGCGGTCATGTTGACCGATGGTTATATAATAGTCAAAACCCACGGATCTCATTTTAATTATAATCATGTTTATCAAATAAAATATTTTTGTTGAGTATAACAATAACACATTAAATTAGGAAACAAAATTTATTTAAAAATTTTTGGGTCGTTACAATCTTCCCCCCTTAAGAAATTGTGTCCTCGCAATTTTAAAATTGGGTTTTGAAATTTCATTGAATGTCCCACATCGGAAAAGGAGTCAGTAAAACTACTACTTTAAAATAAAGAAAGGGAAGTACAATGGTCACCCGAGTTAACCCACACTAGGGTCCCATGTAGGAAAACATGGACATGGAGGAAAAAAAAAGGTTCAAGTTCTGAGGGAGAGTGATAGAGAACATGATTAGGAGAAAGTTAACCATGAGAAAATCCCAAACTTATGATGTGTGTAAACGGTCTTCGATTACCTAGTAGGAAACGTAAACCAACAACATTTTTGTTTTACGTTTCTTTTCATAATTTTGCGGTTTTCATTTACTACATAGAACAAAAACATAAGAAAATATACCTACCTTCAAGTAGAGTTTCATCCTTTAACAAGTCCCTACCAACACTAATCTTTTCTCCAAATGATGAGAATTCAAAAACACTTGGTCTCATAAAAGCACAAGAATCATCTTCTATAGAATCACATAATCTACAAAAGATTAACTATCTATTTCTTCTATCTTTAAACATTATCCCAAAAACCGAAAGGTTAAGGTAAAACAACTCTTCAAAAAGAAAGAATCCCATAGGAATGGAAACTACTTTTATATCATCAAAGTTCCATGGTACTACCCAAAGTTCCTCATAGACCATTCCATAAATAACGGTCCTTAAAATTCCTCAAAACAAACCAAACTAAGATTGAAACCCAAATACAATAAGGATTTGATAACATAGTCTTCCAAAACAACTTCATTGTTCATCTCCAGACAACATCAACCACTCCTAACATCTTATAAAAAAGTAGCTAACCTAAACATATTTTACCCAAGATAGGTTAGTCATTCCCATAAGTAACCTAAATTACTATAAGTTCACCTTAAATTCATCGATTCTTCAAAATATAAGTCAACCTTACTCCTCAATGAAAATACCGTAGTAATCTATTTACCTAGATCAAATATGGTTCCCAAAATAATGAACGTCTTCCAAAATAATAATCATATTTTAATCCCCTAATCATCACTGTCATATTAATACGAAAATCGTCGCATTTCCTATCACATTGGTTGTCAGAACATGTTCTTCCATTTCCCACCATTAACTAAGAAGAGAAAGCATAATTAGGGGCTTAAGTACTTAGCTAATAATCCTGAAAAGGAACTGAAAGCATATAAGGATAACTTGTATATGAAAGGTATGCCCTAACTTGTGATCTCCTAGGTTCCCATCTTGGTTATGAATGATCATATATTCTTATGTGAAACTTTATTTTATTTTATCTTTGTTCCTTTAACAATGGTTCATACCAAGCTTATGAATTTACCAAAGCATATCCCCCGGGAGTGTCGTAACCAAGAGTGCAGCAAGGCTCGTTGTCGTATACCAGTTCCCGTTCGAGCCTAGATCAAAGCGGTGTTTTTGGGTTTTACCCCTATGTACATCTGTGCCAGAGCCACCTCTACCTGCTCGTATCCAGACAGGGATGTATTTGCTTGGCAACCCCTTACTCAATACTCACCAAAATACCAGGAAGATTTCCTATATTAAACTTTTCTATAGGGTTCCTCCTACAGTTTTCATATCCTAATTTCCACAAATAACTAAACCATCCTTTGATACCAACTATATAATCCCGTCTTTTTATAACATAACTTTTCATTTCATTACACGGAACTGAGGATCTTTAAGGTTTAGTGTCTTGGAAACAAGGAACACAAAACATGAAACAAAAAAACATTCTTCTTAAACACGTGAAAGGCTTCTCCTCATGTTCACCCTAGGATCATTACTGCATCTCATAACCTGGGGACATACATCAAAAGGAAGGGTGAGAAGAAGGCCCAGCAAGGGAAACAAGTGAAACATTTTACATATGAACTTGAGATACATCAATAAAGTCATGAAAAGAACTTTAATGCATGAAAATGAAATCATGAGGCATATCATAATAAAAATAAAACTTTTTCATAACTTGAAGATGTGGCTACAACATTTAACATAGACAATCATGAACATATCACCAAGGTCCATCCCCAAGGTGTCATTTTAAAATTACCAAGGTTATTCACCAAGGTATCGCGAAAATTGTAATCTCTAGTGGTTACATCATTACCCAATGCATTGGAGCGCTATCAGGGCTCACCCTTAAATTTGCCTTTATTATCATGTGAGACACATATATCATCATCAAACATTTCATAAATAACCCATATAGCATAAAGGAAATGGGTTTCATTTCATAATCATAACTTTTTAAAACCTGCTTTAAAGACATGATCTTTATATCACTTTAAAACCCACAGAAAAGGAAGGTGGGTCTCATGTATGTAAATCGCAGAATTTAAAATAGAACATTTTGGTATATATGTGAATACCCCTTTAGAAGAAAGATCTTTGAGTATTCACTTAATAAAATAAAAGGACTTTAGAAAAAGAGATAGACATTTTGAGACAGAAATTCTACAGCATAACGACAATGTTCCGAGGTTTTAGAAGACATTAAAAGAGAGGTAAAATGGGTCAAACATTCATAAATGACCCATAAAATAGTATATGGACAGAATACGAAGGATACATGATCATGGTAATGAGATTTCAAGGACATACCATTTGAAATGAAAAACATGGAAGGAAGAAAAAAAATATTTCTCTTATGAAAGTTCGGCAGCCTAACGGCGTTACATAAACCTCAACAAAAATGATTTGAAAAGATCAAATAGGATCTCTCATCATGTGAACATAAGAGTTCAGTATGATAGATATAGAGATAATTCCCCAACATAACAAAAAAGGAACTTGAAATAATTGACATGAAAGTAGAACTTCAAAATGAGAAGGGTGAAGAACCACTTAAAAATTCGGCAGCCTAACGGCGCCACTTAAAACATCAAAATACTGAATTGAAGAGATCAAATAGGGTCTCTAATCATATGAACATAAGAGTCCAGTATGATATATATAGAGATCATACCCCAATATAACAAAAAGGAACTTGAAATAATTTACATGAAAGTAGAACTTCAAAATGAGAAGGGTGAAGAACCACTTAAAAATTCGGCAGCCTAACGGCGTTACTTAAACCTCAACAAAAATGATTTGAAAATATCAAATAGGATCTCTCATCATGTGAACATAAGAGTTCAGTATGATAGATATAGAGATAATTCCCCAACATAACAAAAAGTAACTTGAAAGAATTTACATGAAAGTAGAACTTGAAAACGAGGAAGGTGAAAGAATCCCTTAAAAATTCGGCAGCCTAACGGCGCCACTTAAACATTCTTAAAACGAATTGATGGGAGCAAGGGGGGTCTCTCATCATATGAACATGAAATAGGCAGTAGGATGAATATAAAAGAACATCCTCCAACATAATAACATGGAGTATAAAAGAAAAGACATAAAAGAGATTACTTGAAAAGAAAGAGAGGGGTCAGATCCCTTACCTTAAAATGTAACTCTTAAACCTAAAAGGTTGGGACCTTGAGGGCCTGGGGGCACCTTGTGAGGACTCCTTGGGAGGTAATGAGACCGGAAATTCGTTGGGAATGAGGGGGGAGTCTAATGGATGAGAGGAGGGCTTGGTATTTATAGGGAAAGTGAGGGGACAAGGCATTAATGGCCAAGGGACACCTCACATGTGCTTTTCTCAAACCCATGTGCTCTCCCTTGTCATTTATCATGGAGTTAGGCCACATGGGGCCCCCAAAACAATAATTCATAACCCTTGGCCGGCCAACCCTCAAAAGATCTCATGACATCATCATGACACCGTTATGATGTCATTAAATATACCGAAACCCTAAAACTGTATTTTTACTATTCACTGAAAAATCAACTTTCTCAGAAAAATCCCAAAATTTCACATTAACCAAATATCAATGCTCTGATTTCAAAAATAAAATCCATTTTATAAAAATAATTTTCTAAATATTTTTAATTTAATTTTTAAATAAAAATACTATTCATCGAAAATTCATTTTTTTCAGAAAAAACCCCAAAAATTACCATAACATAATATCGATGCTCTGAGTTAAAAAATAAAGTCATTTTTATAAAAATAATTTTCTAATTATTTTTAATTAAATTTTTAATTAAAAAACACTACTCACCTGAAAAAACTAATACTTGAATAATAATTAATGAAACTGTTATTTAACAAATTTATTGAATCACATTACTTAATCAAGGTGCCTAGATTATTTTAAAACTTTCTTTAAGTGAGATTACTAATCCATTTGGTCATATTACTAATCCTAATCATAAAATCACTATTCATAATTTACTATTAATCAAAAATCAAGTTGATCTTATTAGACTCTAAATTTAGTACTGAAAATAATTTCAGAAGATCATTTTTTGAAAATCATTACATATTTTTAATTATTTAGGGTTTACATAAACATATTTAAAATATCCTTTTTCTAAAATTCATCAAAAATATGCATACTATATTTATCCTGTCATTTCAAAATTCATAAACTTCATCATAAGAAGAAATCCCAATTTTTATTTAAAACAAGGATTACACAAGGTAGTTACGGTCTCGTTACATAACCCCTTATAATACCAGCATAGGACCTAAGAGTAAGGTGTGCTAGGGTGATAGAAGCCTGGGGCGGCTCAGTCAACATTGACCGAGTAGTAATTTCTATCAGTTTGAACTTCTCACGAAGGCGATTTCGTTCCAGCTTCACATGATGAAGTTCGGCTTGGATTTGATCCAGAGCAAAGCCCAGTGGTGCTACCTCCTTCCCAAGCTCTGTTAGATGGGCTTCGATCGGTCCAAGACTACTAGGTGAGGCCATCGAATCTTCATTCTATAATAATTAACCAAGATTACTTATATTTAGAGACAATAATCAAAACATTTTGTTCACAGCGGTCATGTTGACCGATGGTTATATAATAGTCAAAACCCACTGATCTCATTTTAATTATAATCATGTTTATCAAATAAAACATTTTTGTTGAGTATAACAATAACACATAAAATTAGGAAACAAAATTTATTTAAAAAATTTCGGGTCGTTACACAAAGTCTCTTCCCAAATATCAAAATTCTATCTTCATATACGAAGTCACTCAATCTACCATCATTCAAAGCTTTAATCCTCTTTTAAAACTCTACATCATTAACCTTAGATCTCTTTGTCCTTTCTAGTAATGATGGTCTGGAAACCATTTGAAAAATTATTGATGTTTCACCTTCCATGGTGATTCCCATATCCATATTTACTAGATATATATATATATATATATATGATCCTTTGCAACTATCATCTTGTTAAAAACTCCATGATCATTTCTACTCAAAGCATCTTCCACCGTATTTTCCTTCCTCAGGTGGAAGTGTATAGTGAAATAATGATCCTTGAGTAGTTCAAGCCATCTCATTTTCCACATGTTGAGTTCTTTCTGTGAGAAAGTATACATTAAACTCTTGTTATTGGTATATATCTCACATTTTTCAACATAGAGATTATAAGGCCCCAGCCTTAAACATTACTTAATCATGAATTAAATGAATAATTCACATAGAGGATCTTTTTAGGTTTAGAGTTTTAGATAATTAGGTCATAACTATTACATCTCAAACGATTATATAGTATAAACTTCTACTAATTTTCCATAAAATAAAAAAAACACTTAAAAAGAAACATGTCTACTTCCATGTTTTAGATAGAATGTATTTCTGTTATCCCATCCTTGACCCTATTAATTTTTAAGTCCTGTGGAAAACATTTCAAAAACATGGGATGAGCATAAAAATCCCAGTAAAGGATGCACAAAGAAAGAATACTGTTAGTTTTTCAAAACAACAATTAAACCATGAGTACTTTACAAAAGTAATACTTTTCACCTTTATGAAGTAGTAAAAACTCTTCACTGAATAAAAGACCATTACATACCCTTTTGTAACCAAAAGATTTCCATAAAAACCATATAAAGAAAACATATCATATAGAGGTAACTTGGGACATAAACATACATAAATGGAATAACCATACGGTCGACTTCCACACATACTTAATTGAATAGCTATAAGGCTGACTTCCATACCCTATGCATTGGAGGTTATAACGTAACCACACGTCCTGGTATTCACGGCACCACCCATCATATGGTTTATCACTTAACCACCCATAAAATGTCCAAGTACCATCATTACACATAAAATATTGAAAATATAAAAATTTCAATAACCACATTTCATTTTCAATCACAATATGAAATTCCAAGATATTGAATTAATCAATCTATTTTCAAAATTCATTTAAAAGGTATTTTTTAAAAAAAGTGTCCCATACCACTTGGAAGCTTATAATGGAATTATAATTTTAAAACATTAATGTCCATATAAATAAATACTGAAACCCATTTTTAAAACATGGGCCATAAATATAAATATTTAGAATAATGAATCTTTAAAACATTTAAAACGATATTTTTGTTCAAGAGTTTTTAACAAAATGAGAGACTCTTGAATAATTATAATTGTGGAATAACATTTAATCTGAAATTTATAATATCATGATAATAAATGGATTCATGATTTAATATGTCAAAGGACAGTATACACACCATATAAGAGTGAATTTGTGTATAACAACATTGAAGTCTCAATGGAAATGTAAATTGAGATAAAATCCATTATAAAGATGGTATCCTTAAATTAGGGATAAATATATCACATAATTATCTGTGAGAAATATAAATGCACCCAATATAAGTGGATATTATGTGTGAATCAATCAGAGGTCATTCACACATAATATTGAAAAATCAAAACCAATGACATATATATTTAACTCAATGAAATGAGATTGAGTTATGATTTCCCATACATGTTCGTAAGAATTTATCAATGAGATGATTATGTGTAGAAATATTATATCCATATAAAGGTTTGTGGAAATTACAACATAGAGATTCCACACATAATATTGGCATAATAAAATCAATAATTAGAGGTTTAACCCAAAGAAATGAAAGTGGGTTAAGAAGTTCCCTTATAGAAATCTGATAGCCTAACGACATCACTTTAAAATTCAGAAAATGAATTGATGAGAGAGAAAATGGTATCTCATCACTTGGAAATAAAATTTACATAAATAAGGATATAGAAGAACGTATCCCAACGTAATAGTATGTGAATTAATAGACATAACAAAAGAAGTCTCTTAAAAAGAGGAGGGTGAAAGGTCCGCTTACCTAGTTGGGTAACTGTCGAAACGTACACCCCATGGAAGAAGGGGCATACAATGAAGATATAAATAACCATAAATGAAATTATAATACACAAAGTGTATAATAATGGGAAAAACATACACCATTCAAAGGAAATAGTGTCAAACATAGCATAAATGTTAGGGGAATAAAAGTGAGATGGAAAATCCCTTACGAAAACTCAGTAGCCTAACGGTGCCACATAAAACATCCCCAAATGGATTTATGAGATCAAATAGGGTCTCTCATAATATAAACATAAAAAGTACAGTATGAGGAATATAAAATAACATCCCCAAACATAAGAAATATGAGCTTAAAATAAATGACATAAAAGAGAGTACTTAAAAAAGAAAGAGAGAGGTTGGATCTCTTAGGAATATTCGGCAGCCAAATAGAGCCACTCAAAACATCTAAAATGGATTTATGAGAGAAAATAGGGTCTGTCATCTAATGAACATAAAAATTACAGTATGAGTAATATAAAATAACATCCCAATCATAATAAATATGAGCAAAAAAGGAATGACATAAAAGAGTACTTAAAAAGAAAGAGAGGGGTAAGATCCCTTACCTCAAGTCTGACTTGTCTTGTTCGTTTCATTATATTCCTGAATAAAAAACATTGGTTAATTTATAATTTCATAAGGATATATTTTAAAGATTATTATTCTGTTAATATCACATATTATAATGTTATAATAATTGGTTAATAATGTGAGTTCATATCAGACATTTTTGTCGATGTTTGGTACATGAGTCAAAAATGAATTTGCTTGAAAATGATTGTCCATGTAGTTATAAGTAAATCATCTCCAGAATAGTATTAATGATTTAAATATCATATATATCCAGTACATATTCATTATATACTACTCCATAACAATTGGAGATAAAAATAAATGAAATGCACCGTTCATGGAGACGGTAGGTCGTACGTACGCATGAACGCTACTTTCATTTCATTGTCATATTAATGGAATAAAAAATAATTGAGAGATATTTATATTATAATTCCAGTATAATACATATGTTATATAGGTCACATATTTTATTAATTTCATTCTTCATACATTCCATGTATTTCATGAACGAGTCACATCACTTGAGGGGGCGGTAGTCCACACTTCCTCATATGAAGTTATCGCATTTGCACAACATGAAAATCATAAAGGCGTGTTTTAAATATAAAATTCATAAGCATATAGAAAACATAAATACCATATATATTATATATAAAATATAGTGACATCATAATGCCCACCATGAATGGTGTAAATAGAATATTGAGCAATCATCATTTCGTGAGACAGAAATTCGCCATCCACAGAAATAGTATGTTCTTTAACCATTAGATGAAGGTGTGTGTAATTGTAGCTAGAATAATTCACATAAAAACATCCTAGTATATTGAAGATACTGTTTTGGTTACAAAATAAAGGAATAAAAAGAGTTTATAGGGTTGGAGAAGCAAAATAAAACAAAAGAACACAAGGGAAGACATTACCTTTAAATCGGGTAACTTTTCTTGATTTGAGCTCAAAGGCTTCCTTGGGAATACTTCTGCCCAAAGTGAGGCTTCTAGGAGTAAGAGGGGGATGCGGAGAGACAAAATGGGCAGGGATTGTCCGAGCCAAAGTCTTGAGAGGTGTGGTTATGGTGGTAGAGGTGGGGCCTTTTATAAGAGGAGAAGAGGGGAACTCTTGGAAAGTTATAAAGGGATACATTATTATAAAATTATTTTCGGATTTCAAAGGTCCCAAAATTATATATTTCAAGGATAAGGTGATAAGAGTTCTAAATACAACCATCCAATAGGTTTATAACAAGTTTAGGTCTTAGATTTTACATTAACTTTTCATTTTATTTAAATCATTAAATAATGAGGTAATTGCTGCATCATCATCGTGTCATAAATAATTTAATTTATTTAATGTCTAAAAATTATAAAAAAAATATCATGATTTAGTAAATATTTGTATTTTTCTAATGAATATTTATAGTCAAAAATATGACTTGTATAACCTCATTTAAAAATTGTTTTAGGAAAACAACTCATGTTTGTGACATTTTTATTTTTACTTTAAATAAAATGTTATTTATGTCGTTTTCCTACCAAAGTGGCTCCATGGGGTCCCCAAGTTGACCCATGGATTTTATTGGTTGGCCACGACAAATCAAATGAGGGTAGGACATCTGTCTAGGTCATTTCATATTATTAAAACATTATTTTTACCTTAATTACACTAATTACCTTTAATTGCGATTAATAAAACTTAAAAGTTACTATTCCCCACAAATTATTTTATTCCCATTTAACAAAATTTTACATCCTAATGACAGCCATGTATGTCGGATTTTTGAAAATAAAATCATAGAAGTGGAAATGTTTTATTTAAACGAAAAATCAGTTTCTTTAACTACCACTTAGTGGTTTCACTATTCATCAAAAATTGAAGTTATTCAGAAAAATACCAAAAATACACCCTAAGATATAATTGATATTCCAAATTCAAAAATGATGCCTATTTTAAAAACTTAAAAATATATATTTTTCATTAATTAAATTACTAATTAATTCCCACTGTCAAAACAAAAAGCGTATTTTTAAGAAACAACATCTACTATAAGATTGACACCAGTTTAAGTCCAATGTCAAAGTAAAATTAGTTCCAATGACCACTATTGGATTAAATGGTAAAAATATATTCTAATTTCACTTTAAAACCAATTCAAAAGATATTCTAATAATATAAATAAATTATATTAAAAAGATGTTTTTAATTAAAATACAACATTTTTCATTATTCATTAAAAAATGATCTTTATCGGAAAAATACCTAAAAATTACACAATGTAAATTTTGATGTCCCGATTCTAAAGAAGAATTTTATTTTGTCAAATATGACACATAAAATTGTCCTAATGTTGATTTAAAAGAGATTCAAGATCAAAAGGCGGTTAATCGACCTTTTAAAGAATATTAGATTGTTTACGCTTAAAATTGGATTCATTCGCATTTTTAATCCTCTAACATTTATTGTAAAAAGTAAAAATATTTTACAAACATATATAATAATTTTTTAGTTAGTTCTATTCATTCTCGTCATTAAAACGGCTAGGTGTTAACTACCATTTAAAATAAAATTATTTTATTATTAGAGTTCAACGTAATATTTCAAAGGAACTCGTTGTTGTGTATTGGGTAAGACATCAAGCTTAGCATTCCCTTTAAATTAATATTAACATTTTATTCACAAATAGAGATAAATATAAACAAGTTCATATTATTTATTTACCTGGGGTGTTACAACCTTCTCCCCTTTTTGGAATTGCATCTTTGCATTTTTAAAATTGGGTTTGGAAACTACATTGATAATTACACATCGGAACAAGAGTCAGTAAAACTATCATTTTAAAAAAATAAGAGAAGTACAATGGTCACCCTAGTTAACCCATACTAGGGTTCCATGTAGGAAAATATGGATATGGAGGAAAAAAGGGTCATGATCTTAGGGGGAGTGATAGAAAACATGTTTAGAAGAATGTTACCCACCAGAAAATCACAAACTGGTGATTTGTTAAACAGTATTTCATTCCCCAATAAGAAAAGTTAACAGACAACATTTTTGTTTTTATGTTACTTTTAATTGAGGAATTTATTTATGAGCATAACTAAAACATAAGGAAACATACTTACTTGTCATGTTTACTTTCATCTTTTACTAGATTTCTTACACAAACTCATATTTTCTCCAAAAGATGAGTATTTAGGATTAATTGTTTACATTAAGAGAGCTATAATCAACTTCTAAAGAATCAGCCAATCCACAAAAGAGAACATTATACTTCCCATGTCGATAGACCATAACCAAAACTAAAACTAAAAAGGTTAGTATGAGATCAGATAATATTCAAAAAGGATAATCCTTTATAAAAAAGCTATTCTTAATCTCCAAAATTTTTCAAACAATAGCCAAAGTTCAAAAAAGACCATTCAATAAACAATTTTTCAATAAAATTATTCAATGTAAACCAAACAAAGATTGAATCCCAAATATTTGATGGATTTAATCACATATTATTCCATGGTAAAAATTAATATTTATCTCCAAATAACATTAGTTTCTCTTAAAGTCTCATATTGAAAAGTAACTAACCTAATCACATATCCTCCATGATAGATTAATAATTTCCATAGATAACCCAAGATAAACATACTCTTGATTCCTAAAATCATCTAACTAAAATTAATTAGTCAAACTAAATAGTGACTTCACGTAGTCCAGTGGTAGGAGATAAATTCCAGTCGGACATTGGTTGTGGGTTCGATTCCAACAGCTTTGTCCGAAGGGATGGGTTGTCACACAGTCTGCGTGTTGTCATTTTTACAAAACTACATAATTATCAAATCATTCCCCAAAAAGAGATAAAATCATAAAAAATAACCATAACATAATTTAACCTCAATTTTATCTCATGCCTTTCACTTTCCTTCATAACATATAGTAACCCATAATTACCTCAAATGTTAGGATCATATAAACCCTAATGGTTACCTTTATAATTATTACCTGAACTTCCACATCGAGTCGGTCATCTCGTACATGATGCATTAGACAACTCACCAAGGTTGAAGTGGTTGATCATGACTCCTTGATAGTTGGTTTAGAACAACCACGAGATTCCTCCTTGAATCCCCCATTTCAACCAGTCTCGTAATCAGAGAACCACTGCAGTTTCATTCAAACCCATTGTCACTTTGGTGCCTGCTAGATCCATCCATTTACTAAAAACAGAAATGTCAGTGTGATTATATCAACAAAACCATCATGTACAAATAAGGAATATAAACACTAAGATATACTTACTCATTAACTTTATCTAAAACTATAACTATTTATAAAATCCTAGCCATTATGGTAATGTCACTTATGCTTAGAGAATACCCTAACCTCTAAAGTTATCTAAACCGACCTCTGATACCAACTATAAGGCCCCGACCTTAAACATTACATAATAATGAATTAAATTAATAATTCACATAGAGAATCTTTTCAGGTATATAGTTTTATAGAATTAGGTCATAACTATTACATCTCAAAAGATAACATAGTAGACACTTCTACTAAGTTTCTATAAAATAAAATAAACACTTAAAAAGAATCATGTCTAGTTCCATGTTTTAGATAGAATGTATTTCCTTGATCCCATCCTTGACCATATTCATCTTTATGTCTTGTGGAAAACATTTCAAAAACTTGGGATGAGCATAATAAGCTCAGTAAAGGATACACAAAGAAGGAAAACTTCTAGTTTTTCAAAACAACAAGTAAACCATGAGTACTTTACCAAAGTAATACTTTTCACCTTTATGAAGTAGTAAAAACTCTTCACTGAATATAAGACCATTACATACCCTTTTGTAACCAAAAGATTACCATAAAGCCCATATAATGAACACATAACATATAGAGGTAACATTGGACATAAACATACTTAAATGGAATAACCATACAGTCGACATCCACACATACTTAATGGAATAGCCATACGGCCGACTTCCATACCCAATGCATTGAAATATGTAATGTAACCATCCGTCCTCGTATTCACAGCACCACCTGTCATATGGTTTATCACGTAACCACCCGTAAAATGTCTATGTACCATCATTACACATAAAATAATGTAAATATAAACATTTCAATAACAACATTTAATTTTCAATCACAATATGTTATTCCATGATATTGAATTAATCAATCCATTTTCAAAAATCATTTAAATGATATTTTTGAATCAAAGTGTCCCATACCACTTTGAAGATTTTAATGGAATTATAATTTTAAAACATTAATTTCCATATAAATAAATACTGAAATCCATTTTGAAAACAAGTAAATTAAAGATAAAGATTTATAATAATGAATATTTAAAACATTTAAAACGATATTTTTGTTAAAGAGTTTTTAACAAAATGAGATACTCTTGAATACAAATAAATGCGGAATAAAATTTAATCCAAACTTTATAATATCATGAGAATAAAGGGATTCATGATATAATATGCCAAAGTACAGTATACACACCATATAATAGTGAATTGGTTCATAACAACAATGAAGTCTCAATGGAAATGTAAATTGAGATAAAATCCATTATTAAGATGGTATCCTTAAATGAGGGATAAATCTATCACATAATTAAGTCTGAGAAATATAAATACACCCAATATAAGTGGATATTAAGTGTGAAACAATAAGAGGTCATTCACACATAATCTTGAAAAAACAAAACCAATGACATAGATATTTAAATCAATGAAATGAGATTGAGTTATGATTTCCTATACAAGTGCGTAAGAATTTATCAATGAGATTATTATGTGTAAAAATAGTATATCCACATAAAGGATTGTGGAAGTTACATCATAGAGATTCCAAACATAATCTTGGCATAATAAAATCAAAATGTATAGGTTTAACCCAAAGAATTGAAAGTGGGTTAAGAAGTTCCCTTATAGAAATCCGACAGCTTAACAGCATCACTTTAAAAATCAGAAAATGAATTGATGAGAGATAAAATGGTATCTCATCACTTGGACTTAAAATTTACATAAATAAGGATATAGATGAACGTATCCCAACATTATATTATATGAATTATAAGACATAACAAAAGATGTCTTTTAAAAAGAGGAGGGTGAAAGGTCCCCTTACTGAGTTGGGTAACTTTTGAAACATACACCCCATGGAACAAGGGTCATAAAATGAAGATGTAAATACCCATAAATTATATTATAATACACAAAGTGTATATTAATGTGAATTACATACACCACTCAAAGAAATTAGTGGAAAACGAAGCATAAATGTCACGAGAATAAAAAGTGAGATGAAATATCCCTTACGAAAACTCGGTAGCCTAACGACGCCACATAAAACTTCCAAAAATAAATTTATGAGTTCAAATAGGGTCTCTCATAATATGAAAATAAAAATTACAGTATGATGAATATAAAATAACATCCCCAAACATAAGAAATATGTGCTTAAAAGAAATTACATAAAAGAGAGTACTTAAAAAGAAAGAGGGAGGTTGGATCTCTTACGAATATTCGGCAGCCTAATGGAGCCACTCAAAACATCCAAAATGGGTTGATGAGATAAAATAGGGTCTATAATAATATCAACATAAAAAAATAAAGTATGATTAATATAAAAGAACATCCCAGTCATTAGAAAGAAGAGCATAAAAGTAATGACATAAAAGAGTGTACTTAAAAAGAAAGAGAGGGGTAGGATCCCTTACCTCATGTCTGACTTGTCTTGTTCATTTCTTTATATTCCTGAATAATAAACATTGGTCAATTTATAATGGCATAAGGATCCCTTTTTAATATTATTATTCAGTTCATATCACATATTATAATGTTATAATAATTGGTTAATAATGTGAGTTCATATCAGACGTTTTTGTCGATGTTTGGTACATGAGTCAAAAATGAATTTGTTTGAAAACGATTGTCAATGTAGTTATAATTAAATCATCTCCAGAATAGTATTAATGATTTAAATATCATATATATCAATTAAATATTCATTATATACTACTCCATAACATTTGGAGATAAAAATAAATGAAATGCACCATTCATGGAGACGGTAGTCCGTACGTACGCATAAACGCTACATTCATTTCTTTTTCATATTGATAGAATTACAAATAATTGAGACATATATATATATATTATATTTCCAATATAATATATATGTTATATAGGTAACATATTTTCATTAATTTCATTCTTAATACATTCCATGTATTTCATTAATGAGTCACATCACTTGAGGAGGCGGTAGTCCACACTTCCTCGAATGAAATTATCGCATTTTCACAACATGAAAAGCATAAAGACATGTTTTAATTATAAAATTTATAAGAATATATAAGACATAAATACCATATATATCATATATAAAATATAGTGACATCATAATGGCCACCATGAAAGGTGTTAAGAGAATATTGAGCAATCATCGTTTCATGATGCAGAAATTCGCCATCCACAGAAACAGTATGTTCTTTAACCATTAGACGAAGGTGTGTATAATTGTAGCTAGAATTCATCACATAAAAACATCCTAGTATATTGGAGATACTGGTTTTGTTACAAAATAATGGAATAAAATAAGTTTATAGGGTTGGAGAAGAAAAATAAAACTAAAGAACACAAGGGAAGACATTACCTTTAAATCGGGTAACTCATTTTGATTTGAGATCAAAGACTTCCTTGGGAAGACTTCTTCCCAAAGTGAGGTTTCTAGGAGAAAGAGAGGGATGTGGAGAGATTAAATGGGCAGGTGTTGGCCGAGCCAAAGGCTTGAGAGGTGTGGGTATGGTGATAGGGGTGGGGGCCTTTTATAAGAGGAGAAGAGGGCCACTCTTGGAATGTTATAAAAGGTTACATTATTATAAAATGTTTTTCCGATTTTAAAGTCCCAAAATTATGTATTTAGAGGATAAGTTGATAGGAGTTCGAAATCCACCCATCCAATAGGTTTCTTAAAAGTTTATGTATTATATTTTACATTATCTTTTAATTTTATTTAAATTGTAAAATAATGAGGTAATCGCTGCATCATCATGGTGTCATAAATAATTTAATTTATTTAATGTCTAAAAATTATAAAAAAATATCATGATGTTGGAAATATTTTTATCTTTCTAATTAATATTTATAGTAAAAAATATTACTTGTATAACCCCATTTATTTTTTTTTTATAAAATAACTCATGTTTGTGACATTTTTATTTTAACATTTAATAAAAATTTATTTATGTCATTCTCCTACCAATGTGGCTTCATGGGGTCCCCAAGTTGACACATGGATTTTCTTTGTCGGCCATGACACATCCAATGAGGGTAGGACATGTGTATAGGTCATTTCATATTATTAAAACATTATTTTTACCATAAATTACACTAATTACATTTAATTGCAATTAATAAAACTTAAAAGATACTATTAAACTAAAATTATTTTAATCCTATTGAACCACATTTTACATCCTAATGACAACCAAGTATGTCAGATTTTTGAAAATAAAATCATCTAAGTGGAAACGTTTCATTTAAACGAAAAATCAGTTTCATTAGCTACCACTTAGTGGTTTCACTATTCATCAAAAATTGATGTTTTTCAGAAAAATACCAAAAATTCACCCTAAGATATATTTGATATTATGAATTCCAAAATTATGTATATTTTCCAAAATGAAAAATATATATGTTTCATTAATTAATTTACTAATTAATTCCGCTGTCAAAACAAATAGCATGTTTTTAAGAAACAATATCTATTAAAAGATTTGCACTAGTTTAAAGCCAATTTCAAAGTAAAATCAATTCCAATGACCAATATTAGATTAAATGTTAAAAATATATTCTAATTTAACTTTAAAACCAATTCAAAAGATAATATAATCATATAAATAAATTAGATTAAAAAGAGGTTTTGAATGAAAATACAACATTTTTCATTATTCATTAAAAAAATGAACTTTATCAGAAAAATACCAAAAATTTACACAAAGTAAATTTTGATTTATCGATTCTAAAGAATAATTTTATTTTGTCAAATATAACACATAAAATTTTCAAAAAGTGGATTTAAAATAGGTTCTCCATCAAAAGGCGGTTAATCGACCTTTTAAAGAATATTAGATTGTTTTCGCTTAAAATTGGATTCATTCTCATTTTTAATCCTCTAACATTTATTGTAAAAAGTAAAAATATTTGAAAAACATATATAATGATTTTCTAGTTATATATATTAATTCCCGTCATAACAACAGCTATGTGTTAACTACCATTTAAAATACAATTATTTTATTATTAGAGTGCAACGTAAGATTTCAATGGAACTCATTGTTGGGTATTGGGTAAGTTGTCAAGCATATCGTTCCCTTTAAATTAATATTAAAATTTTATACACAAATATGGATAAATATAAAAAATTTCATATTTATTATTTACCTGGGGTGTAACAACCTTCCCCCCTTTTGGGAATTGCGTCCTCGCAATTTTAAAATTGGGTTTGGAAAATAAATTGAAAATAACACATCAGAACAACAGTCAGTAAAACTATCACTTCAAAAAAGTGAAGTACAAAGGTCACCCTAGTTATCCCATACTAGGATTCCATGTAGGAAAACATGGATATGGAGAAAAAAACAAAGGGTCATGTGCTAAGGGGGAGTGATAGAAAACAGGTTTAGAAAAAAGTTAACCACCAGAAAATCACAGACTAGTGATTTGTTAAATGGTATTTGATTCCCCAATAGGAAAAGTTAACAGATTTTTTTTTTTTATGATACTTTTCATTGAGTAATTTATTTATGAGCATAACTAAAACATAAGGAAACAAACTTACTTGTCATGTTGACTTTTAACTTTTACTAGATTTCTTACATGAACTCATATTTTCTCCAAAAGATGAGTATTTAGGATGACTTGTGTACATTAAGAGAGCTATAGTCAACTTCTAGAGAATCAGCCAATCCAAAAAATAGAACTGTATACATCCCATGTATTTAGACCTTAACCAAAACTAAAACCAAAAAGGTTATTATGAGATAAGATAATATCCAAAAAGGATAATACTTTATAAAAAATCTATTCTTAATCTCCAGAAAATTTCAAACAATACCCAAAGTTCAACAAAGACCATTCAATAAACAATTTGTCCATAAAATTATTCAAAGTAAACCAAACTAAGATTGAAACCCAAATATTTGAAGGATTTAATCACATAGACTTCCAAGTTAAAAATTATCATTTATCTCCAAATAACATTAGTTTCTCTTAAAGTCTCATATTGAAATGTAATTAACCTAATCACATATCCACCATGATAGGTTAATAATTTCCATAGATACCCCAAGATAAACTTAACCTTGATTCCAAAAATCATCTAACTAAAAAGAATTAGTCAAACTAACCAGGGACTTCACGTAGTCCAGTGGTAGGTGATAAATACCAGTCGCACTTTGGTTGTGGGTTAGATTACCACAGCATTGTCTGACGCGATGGGTTGTCACACGGTCTGTGTGTTGTCCTTTTTCCAAAACTACATAATTATTAAATCATTCCCCAAAAATTGATAAAATCATCAAAAATAACCAAGACATAATTTAACCTCAATTTTATCTCATGCCTTTCACTTTCCATCATAACATATAGTAACCCATAATTACCTCAAATGTTATGATCATATAAAACCTAATTGTTAACTTTATAATTATTACCTGAACTTCCACATCGAGTTGGCCATCTCGTACATGATGCATTAGAGAACTCCCCAAGGTTGAAGTGGATGATCATGACTCCTTGATAGTTGGTTTAGAACAACCACGAGATTCCTCCTTGAATCCACCATTTCATCTAGTCTCTTAATCAAAGAACCACCACAGTTTCCTTCAAACCCATTGTCACTTTGGTGCCTACTAGATCCATCCCTTTACTAAAAACAGAAATTTCAGTGTGAGTATATCAAAAAACCATCATGTACTAATAAGGAAGATAAACACTAAGATATACTTACTCATTCACTTTATCTAAAAACTATAACTCTTTCTAAAATCCTTGCCATTATGGTAATGTCACTTATGCTTAGAGAATACCCTATCCTCTAAAGTTATCTAAACCGGCCTCTGATACCAACTATAAGGACCCAGCCTTTAACATTACTTAATCATGAATTAAATGAATAATTCACATAGAGGATCTTTTCAGGTTTAGTGTTTCAGAGAATTATGTCATAACTATTACATCTCAAAAGATTACATAGTAGACACTTCTACTAAGTTTCCATAAAATAAAATAAACACTTAAAAAGAAACATTTCTAGTTCCATGTTTTAGATAGAATGTCCTTCCTTGATCCCATCCTTGACCCTATTCATCTTTTAGTCATGTGGAAAACATTTCAAAAATTTGGGATGAGCATAAAAAGTCCAGTAAATGATACACAAGGAAGAAAGACTGTTATTTTTTCAAAACAACAAGTAAACCATGAGTACATTACCAAATTAATAATTTTCACCTTAATGAAGTAGTAAAAACTCTTCTCTGAATATAAGACCATTACATATCCTTTTGTAACCAAAATTTTACCATTAAACCTATATAAAGAACACATAACATATAGAGGTAACTTGGGACATAAACATACATAAATGAAATAACCATACAGTCGACTTCCACACAAACTTAATTGAATAGCCATACGGCTGACTTCCGTACCCTATGCATTGGATGTTATAACGTCACCACCCGTCCTGGTATTTACGGCACCACCCATCATATGGTTTATCACGTAACCACCCATAAAATGTCCAAGTACCATCATTACACATAAAATATTGAAAATATAAGCATTTAAATAACAACATTTCATTTTCAATCACAATATGTAATTCTAAGATATTGAATTAATCAATCCATTTTCAAAAATCATTTAAAATAGATTTTTGAATCAAAGTGTCTCATACCACATTGAAGATTTTAATGGAATTATAATTTTAAAAAATTAATTTCCATATAAATAAATACTGAAAACCATTTTTAAAACATGGACATTAAAGATAAAGATTTAGAATAATGAACCTTTAAAACATTTAAAACGATATTTTTGTTAAAGATTTTTTAACAAAATGAGAGACTCTTGAATACAAATAATTGAGGAATAACATTTATGTAACGCCCCGACCCCAGCTACCCAGAGTCGGTGCATTACTTCGTAACATTGGCATGATCACAAAGGATCAAGTCTCGAAAGACCGATTAGTTTAGTAGCCTTGGAAACACTAGATACATTCATAAGTCTTTCATTACATCAAAAAGTGAAAAACTACAATAACAACGTCTCCATAGTCCACACTCATATCCTCTTCCGACTATCCCTGCAGGTCATTCATAAAATACTTCTTCACATCCTGGAAAATATTAAAACATTGAAAGGGGTGAGCTCAGATGCTCAGTAAGGATAACAATAATGCGGAAGCTTTCATAAATAAACATTAACATTTAAGGCAATGTATAACTAAAACAAAAACCTTTTAAACATGAACTTCAACATAATATGGCAAAAGTAAAATGAGATAATGCCATTTACTTCTTCACATGGATATTCTACTGGTCGAATAATCACATGCAATATCAATAACCACTTTCATAATGATGGAATGTATAATGCCGGACATTCTGAAACATTTTGTCAAGGCCTCGGCCAAGACATCTAAAATGATTAAGGCCTCGGCCAAAACCATAAATCAAATTGGGAAAGGGCCTCGGCCAATTCCACGTCTAGTTGTCTCATGAGACCTGCCGATGCATCGAGGAGCTATAGCGGGCTCCACCCGTCACTTATTAAGTCCAATACATTCCTCATATGAATAGGTTTAAACATATCATAAACCATAACATAATTGTATCACATAAAACATGCATAATGTAAACATAACATTTCCACATTTCAATCACAAGATATCAATACAACACATTGATATAATAAAAACACTTTCAAAACCATTTTCAATACCAAAATAAAAGAAAGTTAAAACTTTGTATTTATTTTTCGTTAAAAAAATGATGGCTTGTAGAGGAAGCCGAAACTCAAATAATGGTCACGGCGGCGGAGAAGTCGTTGTCGCCGCATAAGTACGGAAAGAAAAACATTCCCTTTTGTCGTTTAGAAAAACGCTTTGTATAAAAAGATTCCTTTTGAATAACCGTAAAAGTCAAAGGGGTTTATACACCGTATAAAAGAAATTTGTGTATAAAACCAAATATGCCTCAATGAAAGGAGATTGAGACGAAGTACTTTAAAAGATAATTTTTAAATAAAATATATCTATTATGTGTATTCACTATAGGTACACATAAATAATGTAAAAATACAAGATAGGACATAATAATATCATGACATAATTTGAAAGTAGGAGATTAACCCAAAGAATGGAAGTTGGGTTAAGAAGTTCCCTTACCTTGTGTCCGACTTGACTCAACCGTTCTTTAACCTCCTGAATAATAAACTAGAGTTAATATCTACCTTATTAAGAACCATTTTCAATTTCATTATCCTTTTTATATCACTTATTACAATGTTATGAACATTATGTAATTATTTAAGTTAATAACGGTCGTTTTGTCGATCTTTGGTACATGAGTCAACAATAAACTTCTTATAATTATAAGTTGTTCATGTGGTGAAATATCCATTATATCCAGAATTATATTAATGATGTAGATATCATATATATCATATATATACAGTATATACATTCATTTATAATATTACGTAACATTTAGAGGTAAGAAATGAAATGCACCGTTCATGGAGACGGTAAGCCGTACGTACGCATGAACGCTACTTTCATTTCAATTTCATATTTAATGGAATGAAATCATAATGATATAAATGTATAATATAATTCCAGTATAATATAGTGTATAATACCATTTACTCCATCCTTTATACATCCCACACATGGCATTAACGATTCAAATCACTTTGAGGGGGCGGTAGTCCGCACTTCCTAAAATGAAATTATCGCGTTTTACCCATAATGGAAATCATAAAGTATGCCATAAATGAGAAATACAGAAGCATAAGTAAAACAAAAACATATTATATATCATATATAAAAATAGTGACATCTTAATGGCCACCTTTGGAGGTGTTATATGAGTGTTGAACAATCATCGTTTCGTGAGGCAGAAATTCGCCATCCACAGAAACCATATGTTCTTTAACCATTAGATGTAGGTGTGTGTAAGTGTAGCTCGAATCCTTCTTATAACAACATCCTAGTATATTGAGGATACTGGTGTTGTTACAAAAGAAATGAATAAAAAGAGTTTAGGGGGTTGGAGAAGAAAAATAAAACAAAACAACATTAGAAAAGACATTACCTCAAAATCGGGTAACTCTTTTTGATTTGAGCTAAAGGCTTCCTTGGGAAGAGTTCTGCCCAAAGTGAGGTTTCTAGGAGTAAGGAAGGAATGTTGGGAGAGTATTTGGGCAGAGGTTGTCCGAGCCAAATGGCTTGATGGTGTGAATAAGGTGGGAGAGGTGGGGGCCTTTTATAAGTGGAGAGGAGGGGCACTTTTGGAAAGTAATGAAATGTTACATTATTTCAAAATGCTTTTCGGATTCTAAAGGTCCCACATCTATATAATTCGAGGCTAAGGTGATAAGGTTTCGAAATATCTTCATCCAATAGGCTTTGGACAAGTGTAAGCCTTGGATTTTGCATTATCTTCTCATTTTATTTAAATCGTCAAATAATGATGTCATCGCTGCATCATTATTATGTCATAAATACTTTAATTTATTTAATGTCTAAAAATTATAAAACAAATACTATGATGTAGGAAATCTTTTTAGCTTTCCAATGACTATTTATAATCAAAATTTGGACTTGTATAACCCCAATTAAAAATTGTTTTAGTAGAACAATTTATGTTAGTGTCATTTTCACTTTAACATTAAATAAAAAGTAATTTATGTTTTTTCCCAACAAAAGTGGATCCATGGGGTCCCCAAGTTAGGCCATGGCTTGTCTTGGTCGGCCATGACTCAACCAATGAGGTTGGGACATGTGTCTAGGTCATTTCATATTATTAATGTATTATTTATACCTTAAACTACACTAATTACCACTAATCGCGATTAAGAACTTAAAAGTTACTATTCACCAAAAAATTATTTTGATCTCATTGAACCACATTTTACTTCTTAATGACAACCATGTATGTCGGATTTTTGAAAATCAAATCACAGAAGTTGTAATATTTCATTTAAACGAAAAATCAGTTATTTAACTACCACTTAGTGGTTTCACTATTCATCAAAAATTGAAGTTTTTCAGAATAAGGCCAAAATTTCACCCTAAGCTATAATTGATATTCCGAATTCAAAAATGATGTCTATTTTACAAAATTCCAAACATTTAAGTTGTATTAATTAATTTCATAATTAATTCCCGCTGTTACAACAAATAGCGTGTTTTTAAGAAACAATTTATATCAAAAGTTTGGCAATTGTTTATGTCCAATTTCAATGTTAAATTAATTCTAATGACCACCATTGGATAAAATGGTAAAAATATTTTCTAATTATACCTTAAAACCACTAAATAGTATAATTTATCTGTATAAATTATTTTGATTAAAAAAGTTGTTTTTATGTATTTTTCACTATTCATAAAAAATTAGAAGTTCTCAGAAAAATACCAAAAATTCAACATAGGCTAATTTCGATATTACGAATACAAAAATGAAGTCCATTTTGAAATATAAAATTTCTATAATTTTAAAAAGTGGTTATTACTATTCATAACGGCTATTTTGATTAGTTGCGGTGTGTTAGAACTCGAAGTTGCGTACAATGCAAGCTATTGCATTATTGAATGAGAAGCGTATCGTGGAAGCTCGGGGTGTTACATTCTCCCCTCCTTCAATAAATTGTGTCCTCGCAATTTGAAATTTTTCTTTGATAATAAAAGGCTGAAAATAGAAAATACCTTTGTGGAAAACCCACATCGGAAATAAGGTTAATAAATATATAACATTAAAAGAAAGCAGGATAAGTACAAAGGTCACCCGATATAGCCCATTCTAGGATTCTATGAAAATATGGATATGGAGGAGAAACAAACCATCAAGGTCTGATGGAGAGTTATAGAAAACAGGATTAGGAGAAAGTTTAACCATAAGAAAATCACAAACTTGTGATTGGTTAAACGGTCATTGAATCCCCAGTTGGAAAAGTTAACCGACAACATTTTTGTTTTAAGTTACCTTTTATTATGTTGAGGAATTTATTTATGAGATTTACTAAGAACGTAGGGGAATATACATACTTGTTATGTATACTTTCATTCGTTAATAAATTTTTACCACAAACCCAACTTTTACTCCAAATGGTAACGGAACTCAAAAATATTCTATTTATCCTAATT
Organism: Viscum album; assembly: GCA_963277665.1. NCBI lineage: Eukaryota > Viridiplantae > Streptophyta > Magnoliopsida > Santalales > Viscaceae > Viscum > Viscum album. Next base: position 1,670,401,502 of record OY728137.1, read on the forward strand.
GTATAAGGTTCCAAATGTTAACACATACCATTTAGATTAGTAAAACGATTTTGTAATAACCAGGGACTTCCTGTAGGCTAGTGGTAGGAAATAAAGGCTTGTCGCACTATGGTTGTGGGTTCGATTCCTGCAGCTGTGTCCGACGCGACGGGTTATTCCCCACCCTGCAGGTTGTCCTTTTTCTAAAAATATAGTATTATAGTATTCCAGAAATAATCTTCAGAAAAGTTTTAACCTTAAACAATACTATTCAAAGTTCAACTTAATCCATCCCAACATTTATAGTTATCCAAAATACCTCTGTCCAAACTTTCTCTAAAAGGTCTCTTAATTCCAAAATCAATTGTAACATCAGATTCCCCAAACAAAGAAAAGTTTCTCTTATTGTCACATACTAAAAATATGATTACCTTAATCATATTAAAACCTTACTGAAACCAACAAGTACTGCAGTACAATCCTTATATAGATCACATTATTCTAATAACCAGAATATAATCCATGAGTCCGAAAGCATCAATACATTAGTTATTCTGCTTCAACTGTAGTAATAGCATAAGATTGTCCTTGATCCCTTGGCCTTTTCTGAGGTAAGATTCCTTGACGCTTAGGACATTCATTTGCGTAATGACCCATTTCTCTACAATTGTAGCATTCAACTTTGACAGCCTCTTTCTTTCCCTTGCAATCACGTGCCTGGTGACCTTTTTCTCCACATTTATAACAGACTCCCATTCCTTTTAGGCAAGTACCAGGGTGATTCTTCCCACAATTATCACATAATGGAAAATCCTTCTTTCCCTTTTTCCCTTTATCTGTCTCTTGTTCCACCGTTCTCTTCTTCTCTTGCTTTACTTTGTTGTCATAAGACTTAGAGAATTCCTTTTCTGTCTTGATAGCACATGAGACTATATCTTCGTATGATGAGAAGGATTGTGATACTAAAGCTCGTCGGAGAAATGGTTTTAACCCATCAAAGAAACGATCAATCTTACTCCTTGGGTTACGTATATAATCGGCAGCATGCCTCGCTAACCTTGTAAAGTTAGCCTCATACTTTGCGACATTCTCATCCTCCTTCTGCCTCAGACTCAGAAATTTCCTTTCCATATCTGCTCGATGGTCACGAGGAAAGTATTTTTCTAAGAAAAGCTCTTTGAACTCCCTCCATTCCATATTCGATACGTCATCATCTTCCTTTGTGTTTGGAATCAGTGACCACCACTGATCGGCATCTCCAGTGAGGCGGTAAACTGCCATGACAACCTTCTCCCTTTCACTACTCCCCAAGGCATGGAATATTTTCTCTAAGGAATTTATCCATTGCTCAGCTACTGTAGGATTTGTACTCCCATTGAAGGTTGGCGGTTGTTGCCTCATGAAACGGTCTAGCATTGATCCTCCACGTTGCGAATCAGGGTGCTCCATACGAGTAAGGTTGTTATTCATAACCTGCGTGAGTTGTCCCAGTATGGTAATAAGTTGATCAGCACCAGTTGTATCTCCAGGTCCACAATAATTATCTTGAGCAGGAGGGCAATCCCTACACGGAGTTCGTGCATTGATACAGTTTCCATTCCTTCTACTAGGCGCCATTTCTAAACAATGGCATAATCCAGATTAGTTTATGAATCAAAATACATAATTCCATACTTGTATAATACTTAACATAAATTGAACTATTTATGGATATAATCCATAATCATAAAAAGAAATGTTTCCTTTGAGGAAGTATGTACTCATAAACCTTACATAATGGTTTGTAAAGAAAATGAGAATTATCCTAAGCATATCCCCCGGGAGTGTCATAACCAAGAGTGCAGCAAGGCCCGTTGTCGTGCACCAGTTCCCGTTTGAGTCTAGCTCAAAGCGGTGTTTTCGGGTTTTACCCCTAGGTACATCTGTGCCAGAGCCACCTCTACCTGCTCGTATCCAGACAGGGATGTATTGCTCGGAAAACTCACAACATCTCTACAATACTAAAATTCTAGGAAGTTCTTCTATACTAATCCTCAAAGTCTATCTTTGGGCTATGTGCTCTAATCAGAGTTTATCTAAATCTAGCTTCCAAGGTTAGTACTAAACTGCCTCTGATACCAACTGTAACGCCCCGACCCCAGCTACCCAGAGTCGGTGCATTACTTCGTAACATTGGCATGATCACAAAGGATCAAGTCTCGAAAGACCGATTAGTTTAGTAGCCTTGGAAACACTAGATACATTCATAAGTCTTTCATTACATCAAAAAGTGAAAAACTACAATAACAAAGTCTCCATAGTCCACACTCATATCCTCTTCCGACTATCCCTGCAGGTCATTCATAAAATACTTCTTCACATCCTGGAAAATATTAAAACATTGAAAGGGGTGAGCTCAGATGCTCAGTAAGGATAACAACAATGCGGAAGCTTTCATAAATAAACATTAACATTTAAGGCAATGTATAACTAAAACAAAAGCCTTTTAAACATGAACTTCAACATAATATGGCAAAAGTAAAATGAGATAATGCCATTTACTTCTTCACATGGATATTCTACTGGTCGAATAATCACATGCAATATCAATAACCACTTTCATAATGATGGAATGTATAATGCCGGACATTCTGAAACATTTTTTCAAGGCCTCGGCCAAGACATCTAAAATGATTAAGGCCTCGGCCAAAACCATAAATCAAATTGGGAAAGGGCCTCGGCCAATTCCACGTCTAGTTGTCTCATGAGACCTGCCGATGCATCGAGGAGCTATAGCGGGCTCCACCCGTCACTTATTAAGTCCAATACATTCCTCATATGAATAGGTTTAAACATATCATAAACCATAACATAATTGTATCACATAAAACATGCATAATGTAAACATAACATTTCCACATTTCAATCACAAGATATCAAAACAACACATTGATATAATAAAAACACTTTCAAAACCATTTTCAATACCAAAATAAAAGAAAGTTAAAACTTTGTATTTATTTTTCGTTAAAAAAATGATGGCTTGTAGAGGAAGCCGAAACTCAAATAATGGTCACGGCGGTGGGGAAGTCGTTGTCGCCGCATAAGTACGGAAAGAAAAACATTCCCTTTTGTCGTTTAGAAAAACGCTTTGTATAAAAAGATTCCTTTTGAATAACCGTAAAAGTCAAAGGGGTTTATACACCGTATAAAAGAAATTTGTGTATAAAACCAAATATGCCTCAATGAAAGGAGATTGAGACGAAGTACTTTAAAAGATAATTTTTAAATAAAATATATCTATTATGTGTATTCACTATAGGTACACATAAATAATGTAAAAATACAAGATAGGACATAATAATATCATGACATAATTTGAAAGTAGGAGATTAACCCAAAGAATGGAAGTTGGGTTAAGAAGTTCCCTTACCTTGTGTCCGACTTGACTCAACCGTTCTTTAACCTCCTGAATAATAAACTAGAGTTAATATCTACCTTATTAAGAACCATTTTCAATTTCATTATCCTTTTTATATCACTTATTACAATGTTATGAACATTATGTAATTATTTAAGTTAATAACGGTCGTTTTGTCGATCTTTGGTACATGAGTCAACAATAAACTTCTTATAATTATAAGTTGTTCATGTGGTGAAATATCCATTATATCCAGAATTATATTAATGATGTAGATATCATATATATCATATATATACAGTATATACATTCATTTATAATATTACGTAACATTTAGAGGTAAGAAATGAAATGCACCGTTCATGGAGACGGTAAGCCGTACGTACGCATGAACGCTACTTTCATTTCAATTTCATATTTAATGGAATGAAATCATAATGATATAAATGTATAATATAATTCCAGTATAATATAGTGTATAATACCATTTACTCCATCCTTTATACATCCCACACATGGCATTAACGATTCAAATCACTTTGAGGGGGCGGTAGTCCGCACTTCCTAAAATGAAATTATCGCGTTTTACCCATAATGGAAATCATAAAGTATGCCATAAATGAGAAATACAGAAGCATAAGTAAAACAAAAACATATTATATATCATATATAAAAATAGTGACATCTTAATGGCCACCTTTGGAGGTGTTATATGAGTGTTGAACAATCATCGTTTCGTGAGGCAGAAATTCGCCATCCACAGAAACCATATGTTCTTTAACCATTAGATGTAGGTGTGTGTAAGTGTAGCTCGAATCCTTCTTATAACAACATCCTAGTATATTGAGGATACTGGTGTTGTTACAAAAGAAATGAATAAAAAGAGTTTAGGGGGTTGGAGAAGAAAAATAAAACAAAACAACATTAGAAAAGACATTACCTCAAAATCGGGTAACTCTTTTTGATTTGAGCTAAAGGCTTCCTTGGGAAGAGTTCTGCCCAAAGTGAGGTTTCTAGGAGTAAGGAAGGAATGTTGGGAGAGTATTTGGGCAGAGGTTGGCCGAGCCAAATGGCTTGATGGTGTGAATAAGGTGGGAGAGGTGGGGGCCTTTTATAAGTGGAGAGGAGGGGCACTTTTGGAAAGTAATGAAATGTTACATTATTTCAAAATGCTTTTCGGATTCTAAAGGTCCCACATCTATATAATTCGAGGATAAGGTGATAAGGTTTCGAAATATCTTCATCCAATAGGCTTTGGACAAGTGTAAGCCTCGGATTTTGCATTATCTTCTCATTTTATTTAAATCGTCAAATAATGATGTCATCGCTGCATCATTATTATGTCATAAATACTTTAATTTATTTAATGTCTAAAAATTATAAAACAAATACTATGATGTAGGAAATCTTTTTAGCTTTCCAATGACTATTTATAATCAAAATTTGGACTTGTATAACCCCAATTAAAAATTGTTTTAGTAGAACAATTTATGTTAGTGTCATTTTCACTTTAACATTAAATAAAAAGTAATTTATGTTATTTCCCAACAAAAGTGGATCCATGGGGTCCCCAAGTTAGGCCATGGCTTGTCTTGGTCGTCCATGACTCAACCAATGAGGTTGGGACATGTGTCTAGGTCATTTCATATTATTAATGTATTATTTATACCTTAAACTACACTAATTACCACTAATCGCGATTAAGAACTTAAAAGTTACTATTCACCAAAAAATTATTTTGATCTCATTGAACCACATTTTACTTCTTAATGACAACCATGTATGTCGGATTTTTGAAAATCAAATCACAGAAGTTGTAATATTTCATTTAAACGAAAAATCAGTTATTTAACTACCACTTAGTGGTTTCACTATTCATCAAAAATTGAAGTTTTTCAGAATAAGGCCAAAATTTCACCCTAAGCTATAATTGATATTCCGAATTCAAAAATGATGTCTATTTTAAAAAATTCCAAACATATAAGTTGTATTAATTAATTTCATAATTAATTCCCGCTGTTACAACAAATAGCGTGTTTTTAAGAAACAATTTATATCAAAAGTTTGGCAATTGTTTATGTCCAATTTCAATGTTAAATTAATTCTAATGACCACCATTGGATAAAATGGTAAAAATATTTTCTAATTATACCTTAAAACCACTAAATAGTATAATTTATCTGTATAAATTATTTTGATTAAAAAAGTTGTTTTTATGTATTTTTCACTATTCATAAAAAATTAGAAGTTCTCAGAAAAATACCAAAAATTCAACATAGGCTAATTTCGATATTACGAATACAAAAATGAAGTCCATTTTGAAATATAAAATTTCTATAATTTTAAAAAGTGGTTATTACTATTCATAACGGCTATTTTGATTAGTTGCGGTGTGTTAGAACTCGAACTTGCGTACAATGCAAGCTATTGCATTATTGAATGAGAAGCGTATCGTGGAAGCTCGGGGTGTTACAATTTAATCCGATCTTTATAATATCATGAGAATAATTGGATTCATGATATAATATGTCAAAGGACATTATACACACCATATAAGAGTGAATTGTTGCATAACAACAATGAAGTCTCAATGGAAATGTAAATTGAGATGAAATCCATTATAAAGATGGTATCCTTAAATTAGAAATAAGTCTATCACATAATTATGTGTGAGAAATATAAATACACCCAATATAAGTGGATATTATGTGTGAAACAATCAGAGGTCATTAACACATAATCTTGAAAAAACAAAACCAATGACATAGATATTTAACTCAATGAAATGAGATTGAGTTATGATTTCCCATACAAGTTCATAAGAATTTATCAATGAGATGATTATGTGTAGAAATAGTATATCCACACAGAGGTTTGTGTAAATTACAAAATAGAGATTCCACACATAATCTTGGCATAATAAAACCAAGAAGTAGAGGTTTAACCCAATGAATTGAAAGTGGGTTAGGAAGTTCCCTTAGAGAAATCTGACAGCCTAACGACGTCACATTAAAATTCAGAAAATGAGTTGATGAGAGAGAAAATGGTATCTCATCACTTGGACATAAAATTTACATTAATAAGGATATATAAGAACATATCCCAACAAAATATTATGTGAATTAAAAGACATAACAAAAGAAGTATTTTAAAAAGTGGAGGGTGAAATGTCCCCTTACCGAGTTGGGTAACTTTCGAAATGTAAACCCCATGGAAGAAGGGTCATACAATGTAGATGTAAATACCCATAAATTAAATTATAATAAAAAAACTTTTTAATAATGGGAAGTAAATACACCACTAAGAGGAAATAGTGGCAAACGTAGCATAAATGTCACAGGAATAAATGTGAGATGAAAAATCCCTTACGAAAACTCGGTAGCCTAATAGCGCCACTTAAAACATCCAAAAATGGATTTATGAGATCAAATAGGGTCTCTGATAATATGAAAATAAAAATTAAAGTATGAGGAATTAAAAATAACATCCCCATACATAGGAAAGATGAGCTTAAAAGAAATGACAAAAAAGAGAGTACTTAAAAAGAAAGAGAGAGGTTGGATCTTTTGCGAATATTCACCAGCATAACGGCGCCACTCAAAACTTCCAAAATGGATTGATGAGAGAAAATAGGGACTCTCATCAAATAAAAATAAAAATTACATTATTTGTAATATAAAATAACATACCAATAATAAGAAATATGATCTTAAAAGTAATGACATAAAAAAGTGTACTTAAAAAGAAAGAGAGGGGTAGGATCCCTTACCTCAAGTCTGACTTGTCTTGTTCGTTTCTTTATATTCCTGAATAATAAAAATTGGTCAATTTATAATTTTGTAAGGATCTCTTTTAAGTATTATTATTCAGTTCATATCACATATTATAAGTTTATAATAATTGGTTAATAATGTGAGTTCATATGAGACGTTTTTTTCGATGTTTGGTACATGAGTCAAAAATGAATTTGTTTGAAATTGATTGTCCATGTAGTTATAAGTAAATCAACTCCAGAATAGTATTAATGATTTAAATATCATATATATCCAGTACATATTTATTATATACTACTCCATAACATTTGGAGATAAAAAGAAATGAATTGCACTGTTCATGGAGACGGTAGGCAGTACGTACGCATGGACGATACTTTCTTTTCTTTGTCATATTAATGGAATTAAAAATAATTGAGAGATATATATATTATAATTCCAGTATAATATATATGTTATATAGGTCACATAATTTCATTAATTTAATTCTTGATACATTCCATGTATTGCATGAACGAGTCACATCACTTGAGGGGGCGGTAGTCGACACTTCCTCGTATTAAATTATCGCATTTGCACAACATGAAAAGAATAAATGCATGTTTTAAATATAAAATTCATAAGAATATAGAAAACATAAATACCATATATATCATATATAAAATATAGTGACATCATAATTTCCACCATGAATGTTGTTAAGAGAAGATTGAACAATCATCGTTTCGTGAGGCAGAAATTAGCCATCCACAGAAACAGTATGTTCTTTAACCATTAGACGAAGGTGTGATTAAGTGTAGCTCGAATACTTCACATAACAAAATCCTAGTATATTTAAGATACTGGTGTTGTTACAAAAGAAATGAATAAAAAGATTTTAGAGGGTTGGAGAAGCAAAATAAAACAAAAAAACACATTGGAAGACATTACCTTTAAATCGGGTAACTCTTTTTCATTTGAGCTCAAAGTCTTCCTTGGGAGGACTTATGACCAAAGTGAGTCTTCTAGGAGTAATAGAGGGATTTGGAGAGACCAAATGGGCAGGTTTTGGCCGAGACAAAGGCTTGAGAGGTGTCAGTAAGGTGGTAGAGGTAGGGACCTTTTATAAGAGGAGAAGAGGGGCACTCTTGGAAGGTTATAAAAGGTTACTTTATTATAAAATGATGTTCGGAATCTAAAGGTCACAATATTATATATTTCTAGGATAAGGTGATAGGAGTTCTAAATCCACCCATCAAATACGTTTTTGACAAGTGTAGGTCTTATATTTTACATTATCGTTTCATTTTATTTAAATCGTTAAACAATGAGGTAATCACTTCATCATCATGGTGTCATAAATAATTTAATTTATTTAATTTATAAAAATTATAAAAAAAATAATGATTTTGGAAATCGTTTTATCTTTCTAATGAATATTTATAGTCAAAAATATGACTTATATAACCTCATTTAAAAATTGTTTTAGTAAAACAACTCATGTTTGTGACATTTTTATTTTAACTTTAAATAAAAAGTTATTTATGTCATTTTCCTACCAAAGTGGCTCCATGGGGTCCCCAAATTTACTCATGGATTGTCTTGGTCGGCCATGACACATCCAATCAGGGTAGTTCATGTGTCTTGTAATTCCCCGACCCTAGATACCCAGAGTCAGTGCATTATTACATAACATTGGCATGATCACAAAGGATCAAGTCTCGAAAGACCGATTAGTTTAGTAGTCTTGGAAACACTAGATATATTTATAAGTCTTAAATTACACCATAAGGTAAAAAAACTAAAACAACATCTTGTCTTCATATCCCCTCATACTATCCTTTCAGGTCATTCATAAATTACTTCTTCTCATCCTAGGAAAAATAAAACACTGAAAGGGGTGAGCTCAGATGATCAGTAAGGATAACAAAATATTAGAAGCTTTCATAGATAAGCATAAACACTTAAATCAATTTATAACTAAAACAAAAGTCTTTTAAACTTGAACTCCAACATAATATGGAAAAGATAAAATGAAATAATGTCATTTACTTATTCACATGGATATTCTACTAGTCAAAAAATCACATGCAATATCAATAACCACTTTCATAATGATGGAATTCATAATTCCAGACTATCATAACCACATAGCCAAGGCCTCGTGCCAAGACTACAAATAAGATTTTACCAAGGCCTTGTGCCAAGACACTAGTTGGTCTCATGAGACCTGCCGATGCATCGAGGAGCTATAGCAGGCTCCACCCGTCACTTATTAAGTCCAATGCATTCCTCATATGAATAGTTTTAAACATAACATAAACATTCGTATTAAAACTAGCATACGAAATGTCAATACTTTAACCACAAACCATGAATAGTATGAAAATAGAAAATCCACAGTCAAACATAACTCATTTGATACAATATGAAGGATTGTATTGTATCACATTAACCTCAATCAAGAATAATAAATGATATTGACATAGATGAAAATAATCATCAAAACTATTTGAGAGAAATATCTCCCTTTTTCTTGAAATCATTTGAAAGTCACACTATTTGTCAAGAAGTCATTTAAAAAAATATTTTTGAATCAAAGTGTCCCATACCACTTTGAAACTTTTAAAAGGAGTTTTAATTTTAAAACTTTAATTTCCATATAAATAAATCCTTAAAACAATTTTAAAAACATGGACATTAATGAGAAAGATTTAGAAGAATAAGTCTTTAAAACATTTAAAAATTGTATTTTAGTTAGAGTTTCTAACCAAAAGAGAGACACATGAATACAACTAATTTAGGTAATAAAAACATTGTATTATCATGAGAATAATGTAATTCATGATATACTATGTCAAAGTACATTATATACACCACATGAAAGTTATTTGGTGTATAACAACAAAGAAGTATCAATGGATTGTAAATTGAGTTGAAATCTCTCAAAAAGGTTGTATCCTTAGATTAAGGATAAATCAATGACATAGTTATGTGTGAAAAATATAAATACACTAAATATGATTGTATATTTAGTGTAAAACAATCAAAGGACATTCACACATAATCTTGTAAAAACAACACCAATGAATTGGATATTTAACTCAACAAATGGAAAATGAGTTAAAATTACTCTTATCAAATTCATATCGATGACCTGAGAAATTATCAATGGAGTGATTATGTGTATCAATAGTATATCCACTGGAAGGGGAGTGGAAATTATGACATAATCAAATTAATAGTGATACACACACAATCTTGGAGTAATATAGTCAATGAAATATGCATAAAGCTAAATAAGTGGAAATTGAAATTTCAAATTACCTTATCGATTAGGTAACATAAGAAACATACACCCATTAAAGAAGGATCATACCATGATGATGTAAATATCCATAAATTAGTGTGTATTACACAATGAATACAATCATGGGAAGTACACACACCACATGCAATAAATAAGTGGCGAACAATGGAATTCTCACGGAATTAAAAGTGAGATAAGAAATCCCTTACTTTGTACTTTTTCCTTGGTCGATGGTAGGTTAACCTACTTTATAATGGTGAAATAATTTTTATTGAATTATACAAGAATCATTTAAATTAATATGATATCATATATGATCTTTTATCATTGATTTGTTAATTATATCTTAGTATTATCGTCATTTTGGGTGTTAAGTTACTCATTTTCCTTTATATTCTTTGTTACGTAAGTCGTGTTTGTTATGGATAGGTTATATCTTATTCATATCCAGAATTATATCAAGTATTTAAACATTATTTTTAAATCATCATATGATAATTATACTTTAATGGATACGATGGAGAATGAATCTCATCGCTTTCGTGGAGACAGTAGTCTGTACGTACGCACGAGCGACAGTATCATTCTTTTGATGTTAAAATAAAATATAATTGGATGGTATATCATATATAAAGAATAATTATCACTTTATATTTATTATTTACATGAATTACACATCATTATTATACCCATCCAAATAATAAGTTATTGAATAACTATTACACCACGACGTGGAGACAGAAAGCCGTACGTACGCACGTATGGTGACATGTCATTCAAAGGATTGATAGAATACTGAATATGGTATTAATATATTTATAATAAAATCACGGTATATATAAGATACTGTAGTTATTAATTTATAATGAAAATTACAATGAAAGAAAAAGTTGAAGAAGAAAGGAACTTGAAAGAGGGTGGTGAAAACATTACCTCTTCCTCGGGTTCTTCCTTTTGATTTGATCAAACTCCATAGGATGGCTTTCTGACTAAATTAATGCCTCTAGGATGAAGTGAGAGAAGTTTAGAGAGTATTTGGGCAGGGGTTGGCCTAACCAAAAGGCTTTGAAGGTGTGATGTATTGAGAATAAGGAGTTACCTTTTATAAGAGGGGTGAGGGGAACCTTTGGAAAAGCTATAAATATTATTTTATAATAAACTCATATTCGGTTTATAATGGCTCCAAAGTGTATTATTTAAATGTTAATGTGGGGATGGGTCGAAAACCACTCAACCAATAGAATTTAGACCGGGTTGGGTCATTATATTAACCTTATCTTTTAGTTTCAACTCTTAGTTAATTTGTTTGACACTTACCATGCCACTTTGTATTTTTATAATATATAGATAATATACTTACTATATACATCGAAGAGACCCCCAAGTGGTCCATTAATGATATACCTATCATGATATAAGTCTCTTGGCCGAACCATAGATTTTTAGGTATTTAATATCAATTAAAAATATAATATTTGTTTAAAAAACTCTTTTATGTCGATTTTTACACTATTCAAACATTGATTTTTCTAAAAATAATAATAGAATGATTTCTTCGAAAAATGTTAATTAAATAAATCTTAACATGTCATATTATCTGATAAAATTAGTTTAATTCATAAAAAGTCTAAATTATATTTATTTGGGTATTTATAATATAGATTATCTTAATTGTTCACTATTATGGTAATTACTACATCATCCTTGTGTCATAAATAAACTAAATTATTGAATGTCTAAAAAATATAAATAAAATATCAATATGTAGGAAAGTGTTTTAGATTTGTAATGAAAATTTATAGTCTAAAATCCAACATATATAACTATATGTATAAATTGTTTTGCTAAAAGATATATGCTTATATCATTTTTGTAATTACTTTAACTTAAATAATATAAAGTGTCATTATTACTTACAAGTGGATCCATGGGGTCCCAAAATCGTCCCAAAGATGCCCATGGTCGGCCACGTCTCAAAAAATAGGGTTAAGACACGTTTTAGGGTAATTTAATATTATTATAATATTATTTATTTACCCTTATTTACCGGATTTACCCTTTAACAATGGTAGATAAAATATTTACCGAAGTAATTATTCAAAATGTATAAAAATAAAAGTTACATATTTACACAATTTGGAAATCCTGATTCCAAATATGGAATCCATTTTTCAAAATTCAATACACAGAAGTGGCAGAAATTAATATAAAATCAATTTCCGTTGTTAAAACAAAAAATGTGTTTTTAAGAAATAATAACTATCAAAAGATCGATAGTTGTTTATGTTCGGTTTAAATGTGAAATTATGTTCAATGACCCACATTTTATTACATGGTAAAAATATATTTTAAATATAATTTAAAACCTCTCAAATTTATAATTTATCACTATGAATTATTTCGATTTAAATAGTTGTTTTTAATTAAAATTTAGTAATTTTCACTATTCATCAAAATATAAAAGTTATCTGAAAGTACCAAAATTTCACCCTAGGCTAATTTAGTTATTCCAAATCCAAAAATGAAGTATATTTTACCAAATTAAAAACAGAAAAGATTCATTTATTAATTTAAAATTGATTCCCGCTTTCGAAACCAAAAGGCATATTTTTAAGAAATAATAACTATCAAAAGTTTGACACTTGTTTATGTCCAATTTCAAGGTGAAATTACTTAAAATGACCATCATTGGATTAAATAGTAAAAATATAATCTATTTATACTTCAAAACCATTAAAATTTATAATTTAACCATATAAATTATTTTGATTAAAAAAGTTGTTTTCAATTAAAATATAGTATTTTTCACTATTCACCCAAATACGAAAGTTATCAGAAAGACACCAAAACATTATTGATACTAAATTATTATTTCCCGATTCTAAAGAAGAATTTTATTTTGTCAATTTTAATATATAAAAGTTTTAAATATTGGTTTAAAAAAGGCTTCGCCATTAAAAGGCGGTAAAATTTCATTTTTTTTAAAAATACTTCTTTTATCTGAAAAAATGAATTTGTTCATAAATCATGTCTTAGAAACTCATAATATGGATTAAAATTATAAGGATAATATAATATTTAAAATTCAGTTAATACTATTCATAACCTCTTTTGAACAGCTAGTTTTGTATGTCGTGGTGTACTTGAACTTAGTGTTGCGTACAACACACGCTATTGTATTATTCAAAGAGAAGTGTACCGTGGAAGATTAGGGTGTTACATTAACCCCTCCTCCAATAAATTGCACCCTCTAAATTTTAAATATTGGGCCTGAGAATATAATGGAAAGTCCCACATCAGAAAAATATTCAATAAAACTATCACTTTAAAGGAAAGAAAGAGAGGTATAAAGGTCACCCAAGATAACCCATACTAGGATTCCAGGTTGGAAAACATTGATATGGATGATAAACTAAGAGTCATGTTCTGATAGAGATGGATAGAAATCATGATCAGGAGAAAGTTAACAATAAGAAAACCACAAACTTGTGTTGGGACAAATGATCATTAGTTTAATATTAGGAAAAGTAAATGGACATCATTTTTTGTGTTAAGTTACATTACATAAGGATGAGGTATTCATTTATGTTATTGACTCAGAATATAAAGATATATACATACTCTTTAAGTATAGTTTCATTCTTTAATAAATTTCCACCACTAACTCTTTTTTTTTAAATGATGAGTATTCATAAAGACTTGTTCACACTAGAAGAGCTAGAATAAACTTCTATAGAATCAAATGATCCATGCAGGATAAACTATATATTTACATTGTCATTAGTGATTAAACAAAACCAAAATGGTTAGTACAATATCTAATGATCCCCCAAAAGGATATTCCTTGAGAGAAATAAACACTAATCTTAATTTCTAAAATTAAACCAATAATACCCCAAAGTTAAATAAATACCATTCAATAATCAATTGTCCTCAAAATCCTTCAATATAATCCAAACTAATATTGAAACCCAAAACATAGAAGAATTTTATTATGTAGTCTCATATGTTAAATTGTATCTCTAAATGACATCACATACTCTTAAAGTCACATTCTTAAATGTAATTAACCTCATCACATATTCTCTATTATAGGTTAATCATTTCCATAAATAACCTAAATCACTATAAATCCACAATAAAAATGTAGATAAAAATCCACAATTACTCCACATATGAAACCCCATAGTCTTCTATTTTCCTTGGGCATGTAGTTTTCCCAACAAAGCGAACATCGTCCAAAATAACATTTATCACTTAATCACCAAATCATTTTCCTATACCAAGGGTATTCATTTGATAAGACATAAGAACCCAAATCAACTTATTATTGATCAATAAAATCATTTAACTAAAAATAATTAGTCACACTATCCAGGGACTTCACGTAGTCCAGTGGTATGCGATAAATCCCAATCGCACTTTGGTTGTGGGTTGGATTCCCACAGCTTTGTCTGATGCAACGGGTTGTCACACAGTCTGCGTGTTGTCATTTTCAAAAACTATGTTTTATAAAATTTCCAAAATGAGATAAATTCCTCAAAATAACCATAACATAATTTAACCACAAATCTTATCTCATACCTTGCATTTTCATCCCAAATTATAATAACTTATAATTGTATCAAACCCAATGATCATATAAAACAAAATTGTTATTTATACCTATATCCACATGAGACGAGATAATTCTTCCTCAAATATCATTCTCACATGGAAAACTGCAGGGTTACAAATACAAGAGAAAATTATTCCAAAGTAAACACATCAACAAGGAGCACTAAAACTTTTTAAACATTTCTCCAACCATTTATTTCCACAGAGCTTCTTCTTTGACCAAGAAAATATCCTATAAAATAGGGAATTCACTTGGGTAATGGCCAGGTCCCCTACATTTACGGCAAATGGCTGTAAATGGATTCTTGGGACTATTTTTATCTTCTTCCATAGTACTCTTCATTTTTCTTCGGAAATTCTTCATTTTATGTCCTTCCTTCCCACACGTAAAGCATTTCTTGGTCCCATTGAGACACTTTCCCGGGTGTCTCCTACCACGTTTCTTGCATGATGGAAATTTAGGGTTATTTTCACCATGGTCTCCATTAATGGAGCTCTTATCATTCATCACCTTTATCTTCCTTGTTGAGTCTGGGAGTTGGTTAATATATATGTTTTTATCATATTTTTGGATAACTAATTTGGCATAAAGACGATATCTTTTACGGCTGTCAACATTGCATTTTGATGCTCATTTCCACCACTGTTCCCACCTTGTAAATCATTCTCAAAGTCACTATGACTTTCTTGGAATCTAGCCATTGACTAAAACCTGATAGCATTGTGTGAGTAACAGTAGTCATAAAATCATTTAGAGATTAAAATGTCACCATATTCTCAATTTGAAACATATTAGGATTAACCAAGGTCATTTACTCTCATCTAATATATATATTACTTCAAATTGGTTTGTAAAGAAAATGTAAATTATTCTAAGCATATCCCCCGGGAGTGTCGTAACAAAGAGTGCAGCAATGCACGTTGTCATGCACCAGTTCCCATTCAAGTCTAGCTCAAAGCGGTGTTTTCGGGTTTTACCCCTAGTTACATCTGTGCTAGAGCCGCCTCTACCTGAACGTATACAGACAAGGATGTATTGCTTAGAAAACTCACAATATCTCCACAATACCAAAATTCTAGGAAGTTATTCTATACTAATCCTCAAAGTTTATCTTAGGTATACATGCTCTAATCAGAGTTTATCTAAATCTAGCTTCTAAGGTTTATACTAAATTTCCTCTGATACCAATTGTAATGCCCCGACCCTAGATACCCAGAGTCGGTGCATTATTACATAAAATTTTCATGATCACAAAGGATCAATTCTCTGAAGACCAATTAGTTTAGTAGTGTTGGAAACACAAGATATATTCATAAGTCTTACATTACATCATAAGGTAAAAAAACTAAAACAACATCTTGTTTTTATATCCCCTCATACTATACTTGCAGGTCATTCATAAATTACTTCTTCTCATCCTGGGAAAAATAAAACACTGAAAGGGGTGAGCTCAGATTCTCAGTAAGGATAACAATATAACAGAACATTTCATAGATAAGCATAAACACTTAAATCAATTTATGACTAAAACAAAAGCCTTTTAAACTTGAACTTCAGCATAATATGGAAAAGATAAAATGAAATAATTCCATTTACTTATTCACATGGATATTCTACTAGTCAAAAAATCACATGAAATATCAATAACAACTTTCATAATGATGGAATGCATAATGCCAGACTATCATAACCACATAGCCAAGGCCTCGTGCCAAGACTACAAATAAGATTTTTCCAAGGCCTTGTGCCAAGACACTAGTTTGTCTCATTAGACCTACCGATGCATCGAGGAGCTATAGAGGGCTCCACCCGTCACTTATTAAGTCCTATTCATTTCTCATATGAACAGGTTTAAACATAACATAAACATTTATATTAAAACTAGCATACGTAATGTCAATACTTTAACCAAAAACCATGAATGGTATAAAAATAGCACATCCACAGTCAAACATAACTCATTCGATACAATATGGAAGATTTAATTTTATCACATTAACCTCAATCAAGAATAATTAAGGATATTGACATAGATGAAAATAATCATCAAAACTATTTGAGGGAAATATCCCCCTTTTTCTTGAAATCATTGAAAAGTCACACTATTTGTCAAGAAGTCATTTAAAAAAGATTTTTAAATCAAAGTCTCCCATGCCGATTTGAATTATTTAAAAGGAGTTTTAATTTTAATACATTAATGTCCATATAAATAAATCCTTAAAACAATTTTTAAAACATGGACATTAATAATCAAGATTTAGAAGAATAAATCTTTAAAACATTTAAAAATGGTATTTTAGTTATAGTTTCTAACCAAAAGAGAGACACATGAATACAAATAATTGAGGTAATAAAAACTTTTTAATATCATGATAAAAATTGAATTCATGATATATAGCATCCTTCCTCTTTATCACAAAAACATTCATTACATTTTACAAAACTTAGGATCTTTAAGGTTTAGTGTCTTGGAAACCAGGAACTTTAAACATGAAAACATAAAAAATTCTTCTAAAACACTTGAAAGGCTTCTCCTCATGTTCATCCTAGGTTCATTACTGCATCACATAACTTGGGAGCATACATAAAAAGAAAGGGTGAGCAAAAATCCCAGTAAGGAAAACAAGAGAAACATTTTACATGTGAACTTGAGATACTTCAATAAGGTCATGAAAAAGAACTTTAAGGCATGAGAATGAAATAAGGAGGCATATCATTATAAAAATAACCATTTTCATAACTTGAAAATGTGGCTACATAATTTAACATAGACAATCATGAACATATCACCAAGGTCCATCCCCAAGGTGTCATTTGAAAATTACCAAGGTTATTCACCAAGGTATCGTGAAAATTGTAATCTCTAGTGGTTACATCATTACCCAATGCATTGGAGCGCTATCAGGGCGCACCCTTAAAAATGCCTTTATTATCATGTGATCCACATATATCATCATCAAACATTTCATAAATAACCCATATAGCATAAAATAAATGGGTTTCATCTCATAATCATAACTTTTTAAAAAATGCTTTAAAGACATGATCTTTACATCACTTTAAAACCCACATAGGGGAAGGTGGGTCTCATGTATGTAAATACCAGAATTTAAAATAGAAAATTTTGGTATATATGTGAATACCTCTTTAGAAGAAAGAGCTTTGAGTATTCACTTAATAATATAAAAGAACTTTAGAAAAAGAGAGAGACATTTTGAGAGGGAAATTCTGCAGCATAACAGCTATGTTACGAGGTTTTAGAAGACATTAAAAAGAGAGGTAAAATGGGTCAAACATTCATAAATGACCCATAAAATAGTATAAGGACATAATAAGAAGGATACATGATCATGGAATGAAATTTCAAGGACATACCATTTGAAATGAAAAATAGGGAAGGAAGACAAAAATTAGATTTCTCTTACGAAAGTTCGGCAGCCTAACGGTGTTACTTAAACTTCAACAAAAATGATTTGAAAAGATCAAATAGGGTTTCTCATCATGTGAAAATAAGAGTTCAGTATGATAGATATATAGATAATTCCCCAACATAACAAAAAGGAACTTGAAAGAACTGACATGAAAGTAGAACTTCAAAACGAGAAGGGTGAAGAACCACTTAAAAATTCGGCAGCCTAACGGCGCCACTTAAATCGTCAAAATACTGAATTGAAGAGATAAAATGGGGTCTCTCATCATATGAAAATAAGAGTCCAGTATGATATATATAGAGATCATACCCCAATATAACAAAAAGGAACTTGAAAGAGTTGACATGAAAGTAGAACTTCAAAACGAGAAGGGTGAAGAACCACTTAAAAATTCGGCAGCCTAACGGCGCCACTTAAAACTTCAAAATACTGAATTGAAGAGATCAAATCGGGTATCTCATCATATGATCATGAATTATCAGTATGATAAAATTAGAGATCATACCCCAACATAATAAAAAGGAACTTGAAATACTTTACATGAAAATAGATCTTGAAAAATGAGAATGGAGATAGAATCCGTTACAAAAATTTCGGCAGCCTAACGGCGCCACTTAAAACTTCATAAAACGAAATAATGAGAGCAAGAGGGGATCTATCATTATATGAACATGAAAAGGGCAGTAAGAGGAGTATAAAAGAACATCCTCCAACATAATAACATGGAGAATAAAAGGAATGACATAAAAGAGATTACTTGAAATGAAAGAGAGAGGTCGGATCCCTTACCTTAAAACATAACTCTTAAAACACAATGGTTGGGACCTTGAGGGCTTGGGGGAACCATGGGAGGACTCATTGGGAGGTAATGAGACCAGAACTTCGTTGGGGGAGAGTGGGGAGTCGAATGGATGAGAGGATGTCTTGGTATTTATAGGGAAAGTGAGGGGACAAGGCATTAATGGCAAAGGGACACCTCATTAGTGGTTTTGGCAAAACCATGGGCTTGCCCATGGTATTTGCCCATGGTATTGGCCACTTGGGACACCTGATACACTATCTCACTACTCATAATTCTAACATATTTATTACAAACTTAATACATCATTTAATGATGTCATTAAAAACCCGTAACTTAAAAACTGTATTTTCACTATTCATCGAAAATTCAACTTTCTCAGAATAATCCCAAAATTTTACCTTAACCAAATATCAACGCTCTGATTAAAAATATGAACTCCATTTTATAAAAATAATTTTCTAAATATTTTTAATTTAATTTTTAAATAAAAACACTATTCACTGAAAATTCATTTTTTTCAGAAAAAACCCCAAAAATTACCATAGCATAATATCGGTGCTCTGAGTTCAAAAATGAAATCCGTTTTATAAAAATAATTATCGAAATATTTTTAATTAAATTTGTAATTAAAAAACACTATTCACCCGAAAAAACTAATACTTGAATAATAATTTATGAAACCATTTTTTAACCATTTTTTTGAATCACATTACTTAATCAAGGTTCCTAGATTATATTAATACTTTCTTAAAGTGAGATTACTAAGCCATTTGGACACATTACTAATCCTAATCATAAAATCACTATTCATAATTTACTATTCATCAAAAATTATGTTGATCTTATTAGACTCTAAATTTCGTACTGAACATAATTGTAGAAGACCATTTTTCGAAAATCATTACACATTTTTAATTATTTAAGGTTTACACAACCATTTTTAAAATATCCTTTTTCTAAAATTCATCAAAAATATGCATACTATATTTATCCGGTCATTTGGAAATTCATAAACATCATCATAAGAAGAAATCCCAATTTTTATTTAAAACAAAGGATTACACAAGGCAGTTACAGTCTCCTTACATAGCCCCTTATCACACCAGCATAGGACCTAAGTGTAAGGTGTGCTAAGGTGAGAGAATCCGATGGAGGCTCGGCCAACATCGCATGAGTAGTAATTTCTATCAGTTTGAACTTCTCGTGAAGGCGATCCCGTTCTAGCTTTATACGATGAAGTTCAGCTTGGTTTTGGTCCAGAGCAAAGCCCAGTGGTGCTACCTCCTTCCCAAGTTCTGTTAGATGGGCTTCGATTGGTCCAAGACTACTGGGTGAGGCCATCGAATCTTATTTCTATATTAATTAACCAAGATTACTTGTATTTAGATACAATAATCAAAACATTTAGTTTCCAGTGGTCATATTGACCAATGGTCATATAACAGTCAAAAACCAAAAGTGTCATTTTAATTATACTCATGTTATCAAATGAAACATTTTTGTTGAGTATAAAAATAAAATAACACATAAAATTAGGAAACAAGATTTATTCAAAATTTTGGGTTGTTGCATCATATACTATGTCAGAGTGCATTATATACACCACATAAAAGTGAATTGGTGTATAACAACAAAGAAGTCACAATGGAATGTAAATTGAGATGAAATCTCTCATAAAGGCCGTATCCTTAGATTAAGGATAAATCAACGACATAGTTATGTGTGAAAAATATAAATACACTAAATATGATTAGATATTTAGTGTAAAACAATCAAATTACATTCACACATAATCTTTTAAAAACAACACAAATGAATTGGATGTTTAACTCAACAAATGGAGAATCATTTAAAATTACTCTTATCAAATTCATATCGATGACTTGAGAAATTATCAATGAAGTGATTATGTGTATCAATATTATATCCATTGGAAGGTGAGTGGAAATTATGACATAATCAAATGAATAGTTATTCCACACATAATCTTGGAGTAATATAATCAATGAAATATGCGTAAAGCCAAATGAGTGGAAATTGAAATTTCAAATTCCATTATCGATTAGGTAGCTTACGAAACATACACCCATGAAAGAAGGATCATACCATGATGATGTAAATATCCAAAAATTAATGTATATTACACAATTAATACAATCATGGGATGTACACACACCACATGCTATAAATAATTGGTGAACAATGGAATTCTCATGGAATTAAAAGTGAGATAAGAAACCCCTTACTTTGTACTTTTTCCTTGGTCCATGGTAGTTTAACCTCCTATATAATGGTGAAATAATCTTTATTGAATTATAAAAGAATCATTTACATTAACATGATATCATATATGATCTTTTAACATTGATTTGTTAATAATATCTTAGTATTATCGTCATTTTGGGTGTTAACTTCCTCATTTTCTATTATATTCTTTGTTACATAAGTCGTGTTTGTTATGGATAGGTTGTATCTTATTCATATCCAAAATTATATCAAGTATTTAAACATTATTTTTAAATCATCAAATGATAATTATACTTTAATGGATACAATGGAGAATGAATCTCATCGCTTTCGTGGAGACGGTAGTCCATACGTACGCACGAGCGACAATATCATTCTTTTGTTGTTAAAATAATATATAATTGGATGGTATATCAGATATACAGAATAATTATCATGTTATATTTATTATTTACATGAATTACACGTCATTATTATAGCCATACAAATAATAAGTTATTGAATAACTATTACACCACGACGTGGAGAAGGTAAGTCATACGTACGCACGTATGGTGACATGTCATTCAAAGGACGGATAGAATACTGAATATGGTTTTACTATATTTATAATAACATCAGAGTACATAGAAGATACTGGAGTTATTATTTTAGAATGAAAATAATAATGAAAGAAAAAGTGGAAGAAGAAAGGAACTTGAAAGAGGGTGGTGAAAACAATACCTCTTCTATGGGTTCTTCCTTTTGATTTGATCAAAATGACTCCTTAGGTTTGATTTCTGACTAAATTAATGCCACAAGGATGAAGTGAGGGCATTTTAGAGAGTATTTTGGCAGTGGTTGACCGAACCAAAAGGATTTGAAGGTGTGATGTAATGAGAAGAAGGAGTTCCCTTTTATAAGAGGGGTGAGGGGAACCATTGGAAAAGCTAGAAATATTATTTTATAATAAATTCATATTCAGTTTATAATTATAGCATCCCTCCTCTTTATCACATAAACTTGCGTTACATTTTACAAAACTGAGGATCTTTAAGGTTTAGTGTCTTGGAAACCAGGAACTTTAAATATGAAAACATAAAAAATTCTTCTAAAACACTTTAAAGGCTTCTCCTCATGTTCATCCTAGGTTCATTACGGCATCACATAACCTGGGAGCATACATCAAAAGAAAGGGTGAGAAAAAATCCCAGTAAGGAAAACAAGAGAAACATTTTACATGTGAACTTGAGATAATTCAATAAGGTCATGAAAAAGAACTTTAAGGCATGATAATGAAATAAGGATGCATATCATAATAAAAATAACATTTTTCATAACTTGAAAATGTGGCTAAATCATTTAACATAGACAATCATGAACATATCACCAAGGCCCATCCCCAAGGTGTCATTTGAAAATTACCAAGGTTATTCACCAAGGTATCGTGAAAATTATAATCTCTAGTGGTTACATCATTACCAAATGCATTGGAGCGCTATCAGGGCGCACCCTTAAATTTTCCTTTAATATCATGTGATCCACATATATCATCATCAATAATTTCATAAATAACCCATATAGCATAAAATAAATGGGTTTCATCTCATAATCATAACGTTTTAAAAACTGCTTTAAAGACATGATCTTTACATCACTTTAAAACCCACATAAAAGGAAGGTGGGTCTCATGTATGTAAATACCAGAATTTAAAATAGAAAATTTTCGTATATATGTGAATACAACTTTAGAAGAAATATATTTGAGTATTCATTTAATAATATAAAAGAACTTTAGAAAAAGAGAGAGACATTTTGAGACGGAAATTCTGAAGCTTAACGGCTATGTTACGATGTTTTAGAAGACATTAAAAAGAGAGGTAAAATGGGTCAAACATTCATAAATGACCCATAAAATAGTATAAGGACATAATAAGAAGGATACATGATCATGGTAATGAAATTTCAAGTACATACCATTTGAAATGAAAAACATGGAAGGAAGACAAAAATTAGATTTCTCTTATGAAAGTTCGGCAGCCTAACGGCGTTACTTAAACTTCAACAAAAATGATTTGAAAAGATCAAATAGGGTTTCTCATCATGTGAAAATAAGAGTTCAGTATGATAGATATATAGATAATTCCCCAACATAACAAAAAGGAACTTGAATGAACTGACATTAAAGTAGAACTTCAAAACGAGAAGGGTGAAGAACCACTTAAAAATTCGGCAGCCTAACAGCGCCACTTAAAACTTCAAAATACTGAATTGAAGAGATCAAATGGGGTCTCTCATCATATGATCATGAAAGATAATTATGATAAATTTAGAGATCATACCCCAACATAATAAAAAGGAACTTGAATGAATTGACATGAAAGTAGATCTTCAAAACGAGAAGGGTGAAGAACCACTTAAAAATTCGGCAGCCTAACGGCACCACTTAAAACTTCAAAATACTGAATTAAAGAGATCAAATGGGGTCTCTCAACATATGATCATGAAATATCAGTATGATAAATTTATAGGTCATACCCCAACATAATAAAAAGGAACTTGAAATACTTTACATGAAAATAGATCTTGAAAAATGAGAAGGGAGAAAGAATTCGTTACAAAAATTTCGGCAGCCTAACAGCGCCACTTAAAACTTCATAAAACGAAATAATGAGAGCAAGAGGGGATATCTCATTATATGAAAATTAAAAGGGAAGTAAGAGGAGTATAAAAGAACATCCTCCAACATATGAACATGGAGCATAAAAGGAATGACATAAAAGAGATTACTTGAAATGAAAGAGAGAGGTCAGATCCCTTACCTTAAAACATAACTCTTAAAACTCAAAGGTTGGGACGTTGAGGTCTTGGGGGCACCATGGGAGGACTCCTTGAGAGGTAATGAGACCAGAACTTCGTTGGGGGAGAGTGGGGATTCGAATGGATGAGAGGATGACTTGGTATTTATAGGGAAAGTGAGGGGACAAGGCATTAATGGGAAAGGGACACCTCATCAGTGGTTTTGGAAAAACCATGGGCTTTCCCATGGTATTTTCTCATGGTATTGGCCACTTGGGACACCTCATACTGTATATCACTATTCATAATTCTAACATATTGATTACAAATTTAATACATCATTTAATGATGTCATTAAACACCCGTAACTTAAAAACTGTATTTTCACTATTCATCGAAAATTCAACTTTTTCAGAATAATCCCAAAATTTCACCTTAACCAAATATCAACGCTCTAATTAAAAATATGAACTCCATTTTATAAAAATAATTTTCTAAATATTTTTAATTTAATTTTTAAATAAAAAAACTATTCACCGAAAATTCATTTTTTTCAGAAAAAAACCCCAAAAATTACTATAGCATAATATCGGTGCTCTGAGTTCAAAAATGAATTCCGTTTTATAAAAATAATTCTCTAAATATTTTTAATTAAATTTTTAATTAAAAAACACTTTTCACCTGAAAAAACTAATACTTGAATAATATTTTAGGAAACCATTATTTAACCATTTTATTGAATCACATTACTTAATCAAGGTGCCTATATTATATTAATACTTTTGTTTAAGTGAGATTATTAATCCATTTGGACACATTAATAATCCTAATCATAAAATCAGTATTCATAATTTACTATTCATCAAATGTTAAGTTGATCTTATTAGACTCTAAATTTCGTACTGAACATAAATGTAGAAGACCATTTTTCGAAAATCATTACACATTTTTAATTATTTAAGGTTTACACAACCATTTTTAAAATATCCTTTTTCTAAAATTCATCAAAAATATGCATACTATATTTATCCGGTCATTTGAAAATTCATATACTTCATCATAAGAAGAAATCCCAATTTTTATTTAAAACAACGGATTACACAAGGCAGTTACAGTCTCCTTACATAGCCCCTTATCTTACCAGCATAGGACCTAAGTGTAAGGTGTGCTAAGGTGAGAGAATCTGAGGGAGGCTTGGCCAACATCGCACGAGTAGTAATTTCTATCAGTTTGAACTTCTCGCGAAGGCGATCCCGTTCTAGCTTTATACGATGAAGTTCAGTTTGGGTTTGGTCCAGAGCAAAGCCCAGTGGTGCTACCTCCTTCCCAAGTTCTGTTAGATGGGCTTCGATTGGTCCACGAATACTGGGTGAGGCCATCAAATCTTCTTTCTATGTTAAATAACCAAGATTACTTGTATTTAGAGACAATAATCAAAATGTTTAGTTTTCAGTGGTCATATTGACCAATGGTCATATAACAGTCAAAAACCAACAGTATCATTTTAATTATACTCATGTTATCAAATGAAACATTTTTGTTGAGTATAAAAATAAAATAACACATAAAATTAGGAATCAAGATTTATTCAAAATTTTGGGTTGTTACAATCTTCCCCCCTTAAGAAATTGCATCCTCGCAATTTTTTAAAATTAGGTTTTGAAATTTCATTGAATGTCCCACATCGAAAAAGGATTCAGTAAAACTATTACATTAAAAGAAAGAAAGGGAAGTAAACGGTCACCCGAGTTAGCCCACACTAGGATTCCATGTAGGAAAACATGGACATAGAGGAGAAAACAAGGGGTCAAGTTCTGGGGGAGAGTGACAGAGAACATGATTAGGAGAAAGTTAACCATAAGAAAATCCCAAACTTATGATGTGTGTAAACGATCTTTGATTACCTAGTAGGAAACGTAAACCAACAATGTTTTTGTTTTATGTTCCTTTTCATAATTTTGAGGAATTCATTTACAACATAGAACAAAAACATAAGGAAATATATCTACGTTCATGTAGAGTTTCACCTTTTAATATGTTTCTACCAAAACTAATCTTTTCTCCCAAACGATGAGCATTCAAAACTACTTGGTCTCATCAAAACACAAGAATCATCTTCAAGAGAATCACATAATCCACAAAAGATTAACTATCTATTTCTTCTATCATTAAACATTATCCCAAAAACAGAAAGGGTAAGGTTAGAAAACTCTTCAAAAAAGAACAATCCCATAGGAATGGAAACTAATTTTTAAATCTTCAATGTTCCATGGTAATACCCAATGTTCATCATAGACCATCCCATAAATAACGGTCCTTATAATTCCTCAAAATAAAACAAACTAAGATTGAAACCCAAATACAAGAAGGATTTGATAACATAGTCTTCCAAAATAAACTTCATTTTTCATCTCCAAACAACATCAACCACTCCTAACATCTTATAACATAATTATCTAAACTAAACATATTTTACCCAAGATAGGTTAATTGTTCCCATAAGTAACCTAAATTACTATAAGTCCACCATAAATTCATTGATTCATCAAAATATAATTCAACATTAATCCTCAATGAAAATACCGTAGTATTCTATTTGCCTCGATCATATAGGGTCCCTAAAATAGTGAACATATTCCAAAATAGTAATCATCTTTTAATCCCCTAATCACCTCTGTCGTATTAATACGACAATCGTCGCATTTCCTATCACATTGGTTTTTGGGACATGTTCTTCCATTTCCCTCCATTAACTAAGAAAAGAAACTATAATTAGGGGATTATTTACTTAGCTAATAATCATAAAAAGGAAACTTTAAGCATAAAAGTATAAACATGTAGAATAAAAGTATATCCTAACCTGTGATCCCCTAGGTTCCAATCTAGGTTATCCATGATCATATATTCTTATGTAAATCTTTATTTTGTTTTATCCTTGTTCCTTTAATAATGGTTCATACTAAGCTTATGAATTTACCAAAGAATATCCCCAGGGAGTGTCGTAACCAGGAGTGCAGCAAGGCCCGTTGTCGTGTACCAGTTCCTGTTCGAGTTTAGCTCAAAGTGGTGTTTTCAGGTTTTACCCCTATGTACATATGTGCCAGAGCCACCTCTACCAGCTCGTATCAAGACAGGGATGTATTTGCTTAGAAACCCATTACTCAATACTCACCAAAATACCAGGAAGATTTCCTATATTTAAACTTTTCTATAGGGTTCCTCCTAGATTTTTAATATCCTAATTTCCACAAATAACTAAACCATCATTTGATACCAACTATAGAATCCCACCTCTTTATCACATAAACTTTCATTACATTTTACAAAACTGAGGATCTTTAAGGTTTAGTGTCTTGGAAACCAGGAACTTTAAACATGAAAACATAAAAAATTATTCTAAAACACTTGAAAGGGTTCTCCTCATGTTCATCCTATGTTCATTACTGCATCACATAACCTGGGAGAATACATCAAAAGAAAGCGTGAGCAAAAAGCCCAGTAAAGAAAACAAGAGAAACATTTTACATGTGAACTTGAGATACTTCAATAAGGTCATGAAAAAGAACTTTAAGGCATGAGAATGAAATAAGGAGGCATATCATAATAAAAATAACAACTTTCATAACTTGAAAATGTGGCTACATCATTTAACATAGACAATCATGAACATATCACCAAGGTCCATCCCCAAGGTGTCAATTGAAAATTACCAAGGTTATTCACTAATGTATTGTGAAAATTGTAATCTCTAGTGGTTACATCATTACCCAATGCATTGTAGCGCTATCAGGGCGCACCCTTAAATTTTCCTTTATTATCATGTGAGAGACATATATAATCATCAAACATTTCATAAATAACCCATATAGCATAAAATAAATGGGTTTCATCTCATAATCATAACGTTTTAAAAACTGCTTTAAAGACATGATCTTTACATCACTTTAAAACCCACATAAAAGGAAGGTGGGTCTCATGTATGTAAATACCAGAATTTAAAATAGAAAATTTTGGTATATATGTGAATACCCCTTTTTTAGAAATATCTTTGATTATTCACTTAATAATATAAAAGAACTTTAGAAAAAGAGAGAGACATTTTGAGAGGGAAATTCTGCAGCATAATGGCTATGTTACGAGGTTTTAGAAGACATTAAAAAGAGAGGTAAAATGGGTCAAACATTCATAAATGACCCATAAAATAGTAGAAGGACATAATAAGAAGGATACATGATCATGGTAATGAAATTTCAAGGACATACCATTTGAAATAAAAAGCATAGAAGGAAGACAAAAATTAGATTTCTCTTTTGAAAGTTCGGCAACCTAACGACGTTACTTAAACATCAACAAAAATGATTTGAAAAGATCAAATAGGGTTTCTCATCATGTGAAAATAAGAGTTCATTATTATAGATATAGAGATAATTACCCAACATAACAAAAAGGAACTTGAAAGAACTGACATGAAAGTAGAACTTCAAAACGAGAAGGGTGAAGAACCACTTAAAAATTCGGCAGCCTAACGGCGCCACTTAAAACTTCAAAATACTGAATTGAAGAGATCAAATGGGGTATCTCATCATATGATCATGAAATATTAGTATGATAAATTTAGAGATCATACCCCAAAATAATAAAAAGGAATTTTAAAAAATTGACATGAAAGTAGAACTTCAAAACGAGAAGGGTGAAGAACCACTTAAAAATTCGGCAACCTAACGGCGCCACTTAAAACTTCAAAATACTGAATTGAAGAGATAAAATTTGGTCTCTCATCATATGATCATGAAAGATCAGTATGATAAATTTAGAGATCATACCCCAACATAATAAAAAGGAACTTGAAATACTTTACATGAAAATAGATCTTGAAAAATGAGAAGGGAAAAAGAATCCGTTACAAAAATTTCGGTAGCCTAACGGCGCCACTTAAAACTTCATAAAATGAAATAATGAGAGCAAGAGGGGTTCTCTCATTTTATTAACATTAAAAGGACAGTAATAGTAGTATAAAAAAACATCCTCCAACATAAGAACATGGAGCATAAAAGGAATGACATAAAAGAGATTACTTGAAATGAAAGAGAGAGGTCGGATCCCTTACCTTAAAACATAACTCTTAAAACTCAATGGTTGGGACCTTGAGGGCTTGGGGGCACCATGGGAGGACTCCTTGGGAGGTAATGAGACCAGAACTTCGTTGGGGGAGAGTGGGGAGTCGATTGGATGAGAGGATGGTTTGGTATTTATAGGGAAAGTGAGGGGACAAGGCATTAATGGCAAAGGGACACCTCATTAGTGGTTTTGGAAAAACCATGGGCTTGCCCATGGTATTTGCCCATGGTATTGGCCACTAGGGACACCTCATACCTTATCTCACTATTCATAATTCGAACATATGGATTACAAACTTAATACATCATTTAATGATGTCATTAAACACCCGTAACTTAAAAACTGTATTTTCACTATTCATCGAAAATTCAATTTTCTCAGAATAATCCCAAAACTTCACCTTAACCAAATATCAACGCACGGATTAAAAATATGAACTCCATTTTATAAAAATAATTTTCTAAATATTTTTAATTTAATTTTTAAATAAAAACACTATTCACCGAAAATTCATTTTTTTCAGAAAAAACGCCAAAAATTACCATAGCATAATATCGGTGCTCTGAGTTCAAAAATGAAATCCGTTTTATAAAAATAATTATCTAAATATTTTTAATTAAATTTTTAATTAAAAAACACTATTCACCCAAAAAAACTAATACTTGAATAATAATTTATGAAACCATTATTTAACCATTTTATTGAATCACATTACTTAATCAAGGTGCCTAGATTATATTAATACTTTCTTTAAGTGAGATTACTAATCCATTTGGACACATTACTAATCCTAATAATAAAATCACAATTCATAATTTACTATTCATCAAAAATTATGTTGATCTTATTATACTCTAAATTTCGTACTGAACATAATTGTAGAAGACCATTTTTCTAAAATAATTACACATTTTTAATTATTTAAGGTTTACACAACCATTATTAAAATATCCTTTTTCTAAAATTCATCAAAAATATGCAGACTATATTTATCAGGTCATTTGAAAATTCATAAACTTCATCATAAGAAGAAATCAGAATTTTTATTTAAATCAAAGGATTACACAAGGCAGTTACAGTCTCCTTACATAGCCCCTTATCACACCAGCATAGGACCTAAGTGTAAGGTGTGCTAAGGTGAGAGAATCCGAGGGAGGCTCGGCCAACATCGCACGAGTAGTAATTTCTATCAGTTTGAACTTCTCGCGAAGGAGACCCCATTCTAGCTTTATACAATGAAGTTCAGCTTGGGTTTGGTCCAGAGCAAAGCCCAGTGATGCTACCTCTTTCCCAAGTTCTGTTAGATGGGCTTCGATTGGTCCAAGACTACTGGGTGAGACCTTCGAATCATCTTTCTATATTAATTAACCAAGATTACTTGTATTTAGAGATAATAATCAAAACGTTTAGTTTCCAGTGGTCATATTGACCAATGGTCATATAACAGTCAAAAACCAACAGTATCATTTTAATTATACTCATGTTATCAAATGAAACATTTTTGTTGATTATAAAAATAAAATAACACATAAAATTAGGAAACAAGATTTATTCAAAATTTCGGGTTGTTAGAATAATGGCTCCAAAGTGTATTATTTAAATTTTAAGGTGAGGATGGGTCGGAAACCACTAAAAAAATTGAATTTAGACAGGTTTGGGTCCTTATATTAACCATATCTTTTAGTTTTAACTCTTAGTTAATTAGTTTGACACTTACCATGCTACTTTGTATTTTTATATTATATAGTTAATAAACAGACTATATACATCCAAGAGACCCCCAAGTGGTCCATTAATGATACACCTGTCATGATATAAGTCTCTTGAACGAACCTTATATATTTAGAAATTTAATATCAATTAATAATATAATATTTTTAAAAAAAAAATCTTTTATGTCAATTTTTACACTATTCAAAAATTGATTTTTTTAAAAACCATTATAGACGTATTACTTCAAAAAAAGTTAATTACATCAATAATAACATGTCATATTATCCTATAAAATTAGTTTAATTCATAAAAAGTCTCATATTATATTTATTTGGGTATTTACAATATCAATTATCTTAATTTTTCACTATTATGGTAATTACTGCATCATCATTCTGTCATAAATAAACTAAATTATTTAATGTCTAAAAATTATAAATAAAATATCATTATGTATTAATTCTTTTTATCTTTCTAATGAATAGTTAGAGTCTAAAATAAACCATATATAACCCTATGTAAAAATTGTTTTCCTAAAAGATATATGCTTATGTAATTTTTGTAATTACTTTAACTTAATTAATATAAAGTGTCATTATCACTTACAAGTGGTTCCATGGGGTCCCAATATCAACCCAAATATGCCCATGGTCTTCCATGTATCAACCAATAGGGTTAAGACACGTTTTAGGGTAATTTAATATTATTATAATATTATTTATTTATCCTTATTTACCAGATATACCCTTTAACCATGGTAAATAAAATATTTACCGAAATAATTATTCAAAATATCTAAAAATAAAATTTACCTATTTACACAATTTGGAATCCTGATTCCAAATATGGAATCCATTTTTACAAATTCAATACACAGGTGTGGAATAAATTAATTTAAAATTAATTCTCATTTATAAAACAAAAAACGTGTTTTTAAGAAATAATAACTATCAAAATATTGACAGTTGTTTATGTTCGGTTTAAATGTGAAATTATGTTCAATGACACACATTGTATTACATAGTAAAAATACATTTTAATCATAATTTAAGACCACTCAAATTCATAATTTATCACTATGAATTATTTTTATTAAAAAACTTTTTTTTAATAAAAATTTAGTAATTTTCACTGTTCATCAAAATATAAAAGTTATCCGAAAAGTACCAAAATTTCAACCTAGAATAATTTCGTTATTTAGAATCAAAAAATTAAGTCTATTTTACCAAATTCAAAACATAAATGTTGCATTTATTAATTTAAAATTGATTTCCGCTTTCGAAACCAAAAGGCGTATTTTTTAGAAATAATAACTATCAAAAGTTTGACACCTGTTTATGTCCAATTTCATGGTGAAATTACTTAAAATGACCATAATTAGAATAAATAGTAAAAATATAATCTATTTATAATTCCAAACCATTAAAATGTATAATTTAACAATATAAATTATTTTGATTAAAAAAGATGTTTTCAGTTAAAATATAGTATTTTTCACTATTCACCCAAATATGAAAGTTATCAGAAATACACCAAAACATTATTGATACTAAATTATTATGTCCCTATTCTAAAGAAGAATTTCATTTTGTCAAATTGAATATATAAAAGTTTCAAATATTGGTTTTAAAAAGGCTTCGCCATTAAAAGGCGGTAAAATTTCATTTTTTGAAAAATACTTCTTTTATCTAAAAAAATTAATTTGTTCATAAATCATGTCATAGAGACTCATAATATGGATTAAAATTATAAGGATAATATAATATTTAAAATTCAATTAATACTATTCATAACATCTTTTGAACGGCTAGTTTGATAAGTAATGGTGTACTTGAACTCAATGTTTCGTACAACACACACTATTGTATTATTCAAAGAGAAGTGTACCGTGGAAGATTGGGGTGTTACATTTCTAGGTCATTTCATGTTATTAAAACATTATTTTTACATTAAATTACACTAATTACGTTTAATCGTGATTAATAAAACATAAAAGTTTCTATTCACCAAAAATTATTTTAATCCCATTGAACCACATTTTACATCCTAATGACAACCATGTATGTCGGATTTTTGAAAATCAAATAACAGAAGTGGCAAGGTTTCATTTAAATGAAAAATCAGATTCTTTAACTACAACTTATTGGTTTCACTATTCATAAAAAATTGAATTTTTTTAGAAAAATACAAAAATTTTAACCCAAGATATATTTGATATTCTGAATTCATAAATGATTTCTATTTTACAAAATTCAAAATATATATGTTGCATTAATTAATTTACTATTTAATTCTCGCTGTCAAAACAAATTGCGTGTTTTTAAGAAACAATATCTATTAAAAGATTGACACTAGTTTAAGTCAAATTTCAAAGTAAAATCAATTCCAAGGACCACTATTGGATTAAATGGTAAAAATATATTCTAATTTCACATTAAAACTAATTCAAAATATAATCTAATCATATAAATAAATTAGATTAAAAAGAGTTTTTGAATTAAATTACAACATTTTTCCCTATTCATTAAAAAAATGAACTTTATCGGAAAAATACCAAAAATTTACATAAAGTAAAGATGTCCCGATTCTAAAGAAGAATTTTATTTTGTCAAATATAACACATAAAATTGTCAAAAAGTGTATTTAAAATTGGTTCGCCCTCAAAAGGCGGTTAATCGACCTTTTAAAGAATATTAAATTGTTTACGCTTAAAATTGGATTCATTCTCATTATTAATCCACTATCATTTATTGTAAAAAGTAAAACAATTTGACAAACATATATAATCATTTTTTAGTTAGTTATGTTCATTCCCATCATTACAACGGCTAGGTGTTAACTACCATTTAAAATAAAATTATTTTATTATTAGAGTGCATCGTAAGATTTCAAAGGAACTCGTTGTTGCGTATTGGGTAAGCCATCAAGAATAGTGTTCCATTTAAATTAATATTAACATTTTTTTCACAAATAGGGATAAATATAAAAAATTTCATATTCCTTATTTACCTGGGGTGTTACAGAGATAGTGTCTCCAAATATTCAAAAAACATATTACGGCTACAAACTCAAGATCATGAGTAGGATAATTTTTCTCATGAATATTTAGCTGTCGTGATGTATAGTCAATAACTTTATCATTCTACATAAGGAAACAACCAAGTCCATTATTTGAAGAATCACTATATATAACAAACCCATCATTTTCCAATGGAAGAGTCAAGATAGGATCATTGACTAATATTCTCTTCAGTTCTTCAAAACATTCTTCACACTTTTTTTCAAACAAATTTAACCCATTTTTGTGTGAGATTTGTTAATGGGTTAGCCAATCTGGAAAAATTCTGGACGAAACTCCCATAATAACCTACTAAACCAATAAAACTGCGTACCTCATTTATACTAGTCGGTGCTGGCCATTCTTGCATTACCATGGTCGTAGAAGGATCAACAGAGATTCCATCCTTAGAGTCAATATGGCAAAGAAAAGAAATGTCCTAAAGTCAAAATTCACAATTTCTATACTTCCCATATAATTCATGTCTTCTAAGAGTCTTCAGGATAATGCGCAAGTGATTTTCAATATCTTCATAGCTCTTCGAGTGTACCAAGATATCATCAATAAAGACCACTACAAAGTCATCATGATATTCCTTGAAAACCATATTCATTTGATCCATGAAGATAGAGAGTGTGTTAGACAATCCAAAAGGCAATACTGTAAACTCGTAATGACCATACCTAGTTCAAAATGTTTTCTTCGTAATGCCTTCCTTCTTCACGCACTACTTATGATATCCAGATCAAAGTTCAATCTTTGAAAACTATTGAGCTCCATGAATTTAGTCAAATAAATCATCAATGTGAGGTATGGTACACGTGTTCTTTATTGTTAGAGAATTGATCTCCCTATAGTCAATGCACAACCTGATAGATCCGTCATTCTTTTAAAAAAAGAAAATGGGCTACCCATGGAGAAACACTAGGAAGAATAAATCCCTTATTACTCAATTCATCTAGTGCTTTCTTTAGTTCCACTAATTCGATAGTGGCCATTCTATAAGGGGTCTTCAATATGGTCTACGATCTTGGAATTAAATCAATGGAAAAATCAATTTCTAATTCTATATGATGTCTTGGTAAATCTTCTGGAAACACATCAACATATTCTTTCACAATAGGTACATACTCTATGTGAAAATTCCTTTCCTCACCCACTGTTATTTCATTCTCATCCTCCCCAATAATTGAATATAGTTGAGCTAATGGGGGTGGATCAAAATAAGAGTTAGGTGGGGATGATTATTCTCTAATGATAATGTGTCCTTTATCATCGTCACCAAAAATCATAACCACGTTCTTCTTACAATAAATTCTAAAATCTTGGTCCAAAATCCAATCTATACAGAGGATTATATTAAATTCAATCATGGGTATAATGATGAGATCAGTAGAAAAAGAATGTTTTTATGCCCTAATGGGGACTGATTCGCAAAAAATTGTTACAATGATACTTCCCTTAAGATTTTTGACTGAAAACTCCCTTGTTAAATCAACTTGAAAATATCTAATTTTTGTAGAAAACTTGGAAGATATGAAATAATGTGATTATCCAGAACCAAATAAAACATTTTCTAAACTTGAGGAAACCATTAAATTACCTTCCACTACATCTTTCGAAGTTTAACCTCAGCAGTTGTGATAGCATAAGCATGGCCATGATCCCTTGGCCTTTTCTAATTTATGTTTCCCTGGAGCTTAAGACATTCATTTGCATAATTCCCCTTTTCTCTACAATTGTAGCATTCATCATCGACAACCACTTTCTTCTCCTTGCAATCACGATCTTGATAGATGTTTTCTCCACAATTGTAACAGACTCTCATTCCCTTCAGGAAAGTACCAGGGTTTTTCTTCCCCCATTTACTGGAAAATGGATATTAATATTTTCCCTTATTCCCATTATTTCCATTTCCAGAGTGTTCAGTAGATCTCTTATTCTCTTTCTTTTCGTTAAAGTCATAAGACTTAGAGAATTATTTTTCTATATTGATAGCACATGAGACAATATCTTCGTACGATGAGAAAGATTGTGAGAATAACTCTCAACAGAGAAAAGGTTTTAACCCATCAAAGATACATTCAATCCTACTTCATGGGTTACGTATATAATCTGTAGCAAGCCTCACTAACCTTGTAAAGTTAGCCTCCTAATTTGGGACATTCTTATCCTCCTTTTGCCTCAGTCTCAGAAATTGCCTTTCCATATCTGCTCGATGGTGATGAGGAAAGTATTTTTCTATGAAAATAAATTTAAACTCCCTCCATTCTGTATTATATACTTCATCATATTATTAATTTTTTGAATCAGTGACCACGATTGATCAGCATCTCCAGTGAGGCATTAAACTGCCATGACAACTTTGTCCCTTTCACTACTCCCTATGGAATGGAATATTTTCCATAAGGAATTTATCCATTGATCACCTACTATTGGATTTGTACTACCAATGAACGTGGGTGGTTTTTTCCTCATGATGCGATATAACATTGATCCTCCACACTGTGGATCAGGGTGCTTCATATGGTTAAGGTAATTATTCATAACCTGAGTCAGTTATCCCAGTATGGTGATAAGTTGATCAGCACTAGTTTCTTCACTAGCTGCACTATAATTATCTATAGTAGGAGGGAAATTCCTACATGGATTTTCGGAATTGATATGATTTTCATTCCTTCCACATGGCATCATATCTAAACAATGTCTTAAACTAGATTAGTTTATGAATTGAAATACATAAATCCAAACTTGTAAAACACTTAACATAAATTAAACAGTTTATGGATATAATCCATAATCATAAAAAATATTTTCTTTGAAAAAATATATACTCATAAACCCTTCACAATGGTTTGTAACAAAAATGAGAGTTATACTAAGCATATCCCCCGGGAGTGTCGTAACCAAGAGTGCAGCAAAGCCCATTGTCGTGCACCAGTTCCCATTTGATTCTAGCTCAAAGAGATGTTTTCTGGTTTTACCCCTAGGTACATCTGTGCCAGACCCGTCTCTACCAGCTCTTATCCAAATAGGGATGTATTTCTTGGAAAACTCACAAAATCTCTACAATACCAAAATTATAGAAAGTTCTTCTATACTAATACTAGAAGTCTATATTAGGGCTCAGAGTATATCTAAATCTAGTATCCATGGTTTGTACTAAACTTCATCTGATACCATTTGTAACACCCTGACCCTAGTTACCCAGAGTTGGTGCATTATGACATAACAATGGCATGATCACAAAAGATAAATTCTCGAAAGACCGATTAGTTTAGTAGCCTTAGAAGTACTAGATACATTCATAAGGATTAAATTACGTCATAAAATGGAAAACTACACCAAAATTGTTTCCATATACAACACTGAGATCTCATAGACTATCCCTACAGGTCAGTCATAATATACTTTTCGGATCCTAGGAAAAATAAAACATAGAAAGGGGTGAGCTTAAATGCTCAGTAAAGATAACAATATAGCAGAAAATTTCATAAATAAGCATATACATTTAGGGAAATGTATAATACTAAAACAAAATCCATTTAAACATGAACTTCATCATAATATGGAAAAGATAAAAATCAAATAATACCATTTACTTATTCACATGGATATTATTCTGGTTAAATAATCACATGAAATATCAATAGCCAGTTTCATAATGATGGAATGCATAATGCCAGACTTTCATAACCACATAGTCAAGGGCTTCTACCAAGAATACAAATAATATTTTTTTCAAGGACTTATTCCAAGACACTAGTTTGTCTTATAAGACCTACCGATTCATCTGGGAGATATAAGGGGCTCCACTCGTCACTTATTAAGTCCAATGAATTCCTCATCTGAAAAGGTTTAAACATAACATAAATATTCATATTAAAAATGTCATACAAAATGTCAATAATTTATCCACAAACCATGAATGGTATGAAATAACACATCCACAGTCAGAAATATCAAAAAATCTTCAATACAATATGGATGTTTTGTATCATAATAAATCAACTTCAAAAAAATTTAAAATCTATCAAATGATGTTGACATTGATTAAATCAAAACCTTTTTAGAGAAATATATCTTTATATTTGGAAATCTTCTAAAACTCATGAAATTATAAATGAAAACTTTTATATTTGAAAATATTCTTATAAGATTGTATGGGGAGCTTCGATGATGATATAACTATAGAAAATTGTTGCACCTGCTATATAAGTTAAAAAACATTCTTACATTAATTTTGTCGAAAATTTCATAAAGTACCTTGTTTGCAAAATGACGGAAAGATTCCTTTCAAAACATATATGGTAAAATAAGGGTATAAATGAATTTAACCCATTTTTTAGTAAATATTAAAAATGTTTTGAAATATAATTTTAAGAAGCATTGATTTGGATGATAAAGAGGTCCTAGTAGATAATTATGTATAAACAAACTCAGATAACAAAGAGACTGTGAAATTAACCCTTACATTGTAATTTTCCATGGTCGAGGGTAGATTAACCTCCTGTATAATGGTGAAAAAAATGTTATTAAATTATACAAAAATAATATACATTAATATGATATCATATATGATCTTTTAACATTGCTTTGTTAATAATATTTTAGTATTATCGTCGTTTCGGGTGTTAACTGATTCGTTTTCATTTATAATCATTGTTACATAAGTAGTGTTTATTTTGGATAGGTTGTAGCTTATTAAAATTCAAAATGATATTAAGTCTTTAAAAATTATTTTTAGTTATCAAATGAAAATTAGTCTTGAATGGATACGATGTAGAATAAATCTCATCATGTTCGTCGAGACATTAATCTGTACATACGCACGAGCGACAATATCATTCTTTTTATATTAAAATAATATATAATTCGATGGTATATCATATATATAACAAATAATTATCATGTTATATTTATTATTTACATAAATTACACATCATTAGTATTCCCATCCAAATAATATTTTATGGAATAACAATTACACCATGACGTGGAGGCGGTGAGTCGTACGTGCACACATATGGTGACATGTCATTAAAAGGATGGATAGAATAATGAATATGGTTGTAACATATTTATAATAACATCACGGTATGTGTAATATACAAGAGGTTTAATTTTATAATGGAAACAACAAAGAAAGAGGAAGTGGAAGAAGAATGGAACATGAAAGAGGAGATGAAATATTTACCTCTTCTTGAGGTTCTTCCTTTTGATTTGATCAAAAGGGCTCATTAAGTTGGATTTTTTTACAAAATGAGGGTCTCTAAGAAGTCGGTAGGACAGTTTATAGGGTATTTGGGAAGAGTTTGTCTGAGCCAAATGGATTTTAATGTGTTAATTAGAGTAAAAGTGGAGTTCCCTTTTATAAGAGGCGTGAGAGGCACCTTAGGATAAGCTAGATATATAAATTTATAATAAAATAATTTTTGGTTTATAATGGCTCCAAAAATAATTTATTTCTAGGATAAGGTGGGGATGGGTCGAAAATTACTCATCCAATATGTCATAGATATGTTTGGGTCACTATATTAACTTTATCTTTTAGATTTAACTCTTAGTTAATTAGTTTGACATTTACCATTCCTCATTGTATTTTTATATTATACGGTTAATGAACTTAATATATACATCAAAGAGAACCCCATGTGATTCATTAATGATACATCTATCAATACATAAGTCTTTTGGCCGACCCTTAGATTTTTAGGAATATAATATCAATTAATAATATAATATTTGTTTTTAAAACACTTTTATGTCAATTTTGCATCAATTTTGTATTTTGTTATTTCTAAATTTATAACAACATTATTAGTTATAAAACATTCATCTCAACAACCCTAATATGTCATATTATCCTATAAAATTATTTTAATTCATAAAATGTATCAAATTACATATATTTAGATATTTATAATATCAATTATTTTAATATTTCATTAATATGATAATTACTCCATAATAATTGTGTCATAAATAAATTTAATTATTTAATGTCTAAAAAATAAAAATAAAATACAAGTATATAGGAAATATTTTTATCTTTATAATGAATATTTATAGTCTATTTTATCTTATTCATAACCCTATATTAAAAATGGTTTAGTTATTTATCATTGAATTTAACACTTTTAACTCTTCTTTTAATTAAATAATAATAAATTTTCTAATCTAACCCAAGTGGACCTAAAGGTTCATATTCTATTCATAAGGTTGTTTTTGTTCAAATTAAACTTATCCATTAGAATTATGACATTTTTAGGGTAATAATAATATCATTTTAACCCTTAATTACCGTATTTATTTTTAACAGTGGTAAATAAATGTTAAAAGATACAATTCACAAATAATTATTTTCATCTTATTGAACCAAATATTACATACTGATATCAACCGTGTCTCTGGGATTTTCTAAATTCAACTCAAAAAGTGGTAAAATTAAGTTTTAGGTAAATTTGCAAATGCTCGTAGGAGGTGGGTAAAAGGCAGTAAAAAGTTCCTTAAAATTATTATGTATCTAAAATTATTATAATCTAACTCCAATGAATTACATTGAACATATATAGGTATTATGTATCTATTTTTACCTAACATAATTCTTAATTAAATAAACAATTATTTAATGAATAATACGGTTTTCAACTATAACTCAATGTTTTTCACTATTCATCAAAAATTGAAAGTTTTCAGAAAAATACCAAAAATTCACCCTAATCTAATTTTGATATTACAAATCCAAAAATAAAGTCCATTTTGATAGATAAAATTTACAAAATTTCAAAAAAGTGTGTATTACTATTCATAATGGCTAGTTTGATTGGTCGTGATGTGTTAGAATCTCGAAGTTGCGTACAATGCAAGCTATTGCATTATTCAAAGGGAAACGTACCGTGGATGCTTGGGGTGTTACATGAATAGTATGGGATGGTTTCCATGTGTGATTTTTTGCATCAATCAGTTTCTTTTGATAGGATTATTTTCTAAAAGCATGGAATCTCAGTTGATCCTTCAAAGGAAAAGGTGGTTCAAGAATAGCAGACCCAAATGAACATAACTAAGGTACGTATTTTCTTGGTTTAGCCATTATTATCCGCACTTCTTTTATAACTTCCCCCGATTAGCTATCCTTTTAGTCAATATTACTCATAAATGGGTTATTTTCATATGGACAAAATAATGTGAATAATGTTTTGATGAATTTAAGAAGATGTTAGTGAATTATCCAATATTCACTATTCCATCATAAATTTTTTATTTTTTATTTATAATGATGCCTATAAGAAAAGAATTTTCTGTGTCCTTATTCAAAATGATTGAGTAATTCCCTAGGAATTAAGGCAGTTAATAACTGATGAACAGAATTGTAAACCTTATGATCGTGAGTTAGAGGTTGTGATCTTTTCTCTGAAGATTTAGAGAAACTATCTCAATGGTCAAAGATGCAAGATATATACAGATCACAAGAGTTCAAACTATATCTTCTCATAGAAAGAACTCAACATGATGAAATGGTGTTGGCTCGAGCTGCTTAAAGATTATGATTTTTCAAGAAACTACCACCCTGGGAAGGAGAATAAGGAATTAGATTCCTTGAGAAAAAAAAGATCATGGAGTTATGAACAAAATGCGGTTTGAAAAGGACCTTGTGTACATGGATATAGCAATGACTGATATAGGAATTATCAAGGAATTTGAAACATCATTACTTTTTAAATTGGCTGCACAACCATCTTTATTGGAATTAATTAAAAGTTATTAGGGTGGTAATGAGAATATTCAAAATACAATTAATGAATTCAATGATGATAATTTTCTAAAATTCATGGGTGAATATGTAATTACCAAATTTGGGATGAGGATATGTGTTACCTCTATACCAAAGCTAAAAATGAAGTTAATAGATGATGCCCACAGCTCAAATTTCTCTATACACCATAGTAGCACTAAGATATATATAGATCTGAGGGATCATTTTGGGTGGGATAATATGAAGTAGGAAATTACTAATTATGTATCAATATGTTTAGTTTATCAACTGGTGAATGATGAAACAAACATCCATGGTATGTCATGAAACCCATTCCTATTGCTACATGGAAATGAGATGACATCACTATGTATTTTTTAACTGGATTACCAAAAAACTCTTACAAATAATGGTGAAATATGGGTGATTATTTATCAACTTCCAAAATATGAACATTTCCTTTCTATAAGGGAGGATTTTATGCCAGAGAACCTTGCACAACATTGTAGTAATGAATTATTAAGACATAATATATTACATCTCCCTATTATGTCTGATCATAATCCACTATTTAAAATTAAATTATGGAAATGTCTACAGAAATATTTGGATACTAAGTTTTGTTTGAGTACTGCTTACCACACATAAATTGACGGGTAGTCTGAAATGACTATTCAAACATTAGAAGACATGTTGAAATCATGATACCTCGACTTTCAAGGTATTTTGGATCAGGATTTTCCATTTTTATAGTTTTACAACAACAATAGTTTCTATTATAGTATTCAAATGGCACCATATGAAGCATTGTACAGAAAAAGATTTCGTACACCAACTTGTTGGGATGAAGTTAGTGAAAGAAATCTTGTAGCCCCATAGCTTGTAGAGGAAGAAACAGAAAATTTAAATACTATTAAATACCGTATTAAATCATCTTAATATATGAAAAATAAATGTGTTGATAATATGAGTAAAGATTCATTTATAATTTTAAGTGGGAGATTATGTTTTCTGAAAAGTATCTCCGTGGAAGGGTGTTATAAGATTTGGGAAGAATGAAAAACTAAGACCTAGGAAGATTGGTCCTTTTGAAATTATGGAGAGAATTGGAGTTGTGTATTATCACTTTGAAATTACACCTAGCCTTTCTAAGGTACACAATTTTTTTGCATATCTCATTGTTAAGAAATTACATGCCTGACCTAAAGCAAGTCCTCACTTCTGAAGGAATAGAATTGGAACCTGAATAATATTACTCTGAAGAGCCTATCAAAATTTTAGATAGTAATGAACATGTGTTTAGGAAATATATGACATGGATGGAAAATGTACTTTGTATATAAAATCCCACCTTTTTATTACATAAACATTCATTACATATTACAAAATGAGGATCTTTAAATTCAAGTGTCTTGGAAAAAAG
Organism: Viscum album; assembly: GCA_963277665.1. NCBI lineage: Eukaryota > Viridiplantae > Streptophyta > Magnoliopsida > Santalales > Viscaceae > Viscum > Viscum album. The sequence continues at coordinate 1,670,444,887 of OY728137.1, forward strand.
GTACATAATACATGAAAACATATAACAATATTTTATTCATATTTAAATTATTCTTGAAATTTTTATCCTAATTACAATTATTATATCTCATAACTTGGGGACATATATAAAAGTAAAGATTAAACATAAGGCCTAGTAAGGGAAAATAGGGAACATAGTTTACTTGTGAACTTGAGAGAATACAATAAGAACATGAGGAAATATCAAAAAGTAATGAGAATAGATATATAATGATAATAAAAACATTAATAATATCCTGACAATGTGGCTACAACATTTAATTTATACACTCATAATTATATCACCAAGGTAAATCCACAATGTATCATTAAAAATACCAAATTTATTCACCAAGGTATCATAAAACATGTCATCTCTAGAGATTATTTTCATTAACCAATGCATTAAAGAGATATTAGGGTGCACCCTTAATATGTATTTATTTTAATTTGATCCACATATATCATAACAAAACATTTCATAAATAACCCAAAGAGAATAAAATAAATGGTTTTCATATCAAAATAATGGTGTTTTACGAAGTGCTTAAAAACATGATCATTATGTCATTTATATCCCACAAACATGGAATTAGGGTTTTATTTATGTCAATTACATAATAAAATATATCATTTTTATATTTTGATAAATACCCCTATAAATTAAATAGGTTTGGGTATTCAAATAAATAAAATAACATAATTTCTTTAGAAAAAGAAAGAGATTTTGAGACGAAAATTATGTAGCATAACGGCTATGCAACAAGGTTTTAGAAAACATTAAAAAGAGAGGGAACATTGGTCACCCATTCATAAAAGACTCATAATATAGTATAGGGACATTATAAAAGGGAAATAATAACTTTTTAAGGAATCTTCAAAGGCATATCACATAAAAGATAACTTGAATGGAAAAAAGAGACGTTGGGAATTGCTATACCTTAAAGAGTAACTACTAATGCTCTAGGATCATGACCTTGAGGCAATGGGGACACTTTTTGAGGAATCCTTGGGAGGTAAAACTATCATATATTTTAGTTTAATGAATTTTTAATGGAACAAAAATGAATTAATTACTTTCTATTTATAGTAAAAGAGAGGGAGTTTTTTATAAATTTTCAAGGACACCTCCTCGGTGGTATTTGCAATACCATGGTATTTCCCATGATATTTTCTAATAGTTTTGGCCACATGAGACACCTCATATAATATTTTAATCGAAATTAGATTCCACAAATTTTAAATTATATATTACATCATTATGATGTCATAAAACACACCAAAAACTCAAAAAAATGTATTTTTATATTCACCGAAAAACAAAACATTTTATAAAAATATAATAGATTAATCCCAACCTAATATCGATGTTATAAATTCCAAAATGAACATAATTTTATGAAAATAATTTTCTAAATATGATAAATTTAATTTTTATGTAAAATCACTATTTACCCAATAAAATAAATATTTAACAAATAACTTCTAAAACAGTTATTTACTTATACTATTATATCACATAACCATTCAAGATGCCTAAATTATATTTAAACATACTTATGTGAGGTTACTATTCCATTATTCTTATTACTATTCATAAGGGTAATATAACAATTCATAATTTTCTATTCACTAAAAAATTTGTTGATCTTATCAGACTCTAAATTTCTTAATAATCACAAATGCATATATTCGTTTTTCTAAAATAATTTCAAAATATTAATTATTAAATTATTACAAATATTTTAAAATACTCTTTTTCCATATTCACCAATAACCTGAAACATCTTAGAAAAATCTAAAAATTCATCCTATATCAATTTGGACATTTAAAATTAAAAAATGATTGTTATTTTACCATAATAAGAAATAAAAAAATATTTATACCAAAGTATTATAAAAATTAACTAAGGCCTCATTAAATAACCCCTTACAACACCAATATAAGAACTAAGATTTAGGTGTGTAATTGTGATATAATCCTAGGGTGGCTCTAACAACTTTTCCCATGTTGTGATTTCGATCAACTTGAACTTCTGTCGTAAGAGATTTAGTTCAAGAATAACATGTTGAAGATCATCTTGGGCTTGGTCCAAAGAAAAACCCAGTGATGTTACATCCTTCCCAAGCTCTAACAAATGGGCTTCGTACGGCCCAAGTCTACCGGATGAGGCCATTGAATCTTCTTTCTTCATTAATTATCCATTTTCATTTCTATTTATAAACAATAATTATAAAATTAAAAACTATTGTTTTTTCCAACGGTCATATAACTGTCACAACTCGATGGTTACATTTCAATAATAAATATATAGTTTTATTGAATAAAACATTGTAAAACATAAATTTTCATGAAACAAAATATTATTCAAATGTTTGGGTCGTTACATTCTTCCCCCCTTAAGACATTTCATCCCCAAATTTCAACTCATACCCTCAGAAGACAAAATTTGTGGGTACTTCTACCTCATAGACTCCTTTGGTTCCCATGTGGATTCTAGATATCTATAGTTCCTCCCCAACACTTTAACAAGGTGGGTTATCTTATTGCGTAGAACCTTGTCTCTATAATACCTGATCTCCATTGGCTGCTCCTCATAAGAGAGGTCATGTTCCACTTGTACCACCTTCGGATATAGTGAATGTAAAGGTTCAGGGATGTACTTCCATAAGTGGGATATGTAGAAGACATCATGAACTTGTTATATATTTGGAGAAAGTGAAACCTGATAAGGCACTACTCCTACGTGATCAAGGATTTCATAAGAGGCAAATGTACCTAGGGTTGAGATTCCCTTACTTCCCAAACCTCATGACTCTCTTACAAGGTAAAATTCGAAGAAAGACTTTTTCATCAACATCAAAATCCAAGTCCCTTCAATGGTTTTTTTCATAGCTATTCTGCCGACTATGAGTAGAATTAATGTGTTTCTGGATGTAATAAACCTTTTTTTGTCATCTCTTTCCCAAGATCAGGCCCAAGAAGCTTTCCCTCGCCAACTTCATTCCAAAAAGTAGGAGTTCAACATCACTTCCCATATAGAGCTTCATATGGTACAATTTGAATGCATGAGTGGAAACTATTTTTGTAATAGAACTCAACTAATGGGAGATATTGATCATATCCACCATTAAAATCCATTGAGCTTGTTCTTAGTATCTCCTTGAGTGTTTTAATAGGCCTTTCAGATTGGCCATCAGTTTGAGGGTGATATATTGTATTTAAATTTAATTCGATTATCAAATCATGTTGAAAACTTCTCTAGAATATTGATTTGAACTTGTGATCACAATCAGATATGATTTAATGTTGAACTCCATGATTCCTTACAACTTCCTTCATTTAAATACTGGAAAGTTGATCAAGAGAGAAATCTTCCTAAATAGATATAAAATGGGATGTCTTGGTGAGATGATCCACTATAACCAATATTTTATTGTTTCCATTGGATGTTCTCAGGAGGCCAGTGAAAAAGTTCATAGTTATATTGTACAACTTCCATAATAGTATGGTTAGTGGTTTTAATACCCATTTAGGAATTTGTTTCTCTGCCTTCATTTACTAACATTATAGGCACCTTGTAGTGTAGTCAGAAATATACTTTTCCATATTTTTTCACCAATAAAGATCATGAAGGTACCTATACATTTTTGTGCTTCCAGAATGTATAAATAATGTAATGATATGATCTTCATCCATCAACTCTTTATTTATTTCTGGAATAGATAAAACACATAGTCTTGTATGAAATTTCATTACACCTTCTTGATCCTTATTGAACTCAGGAAACATCCCATCCTTCATAGCGTCAATCTTTTTTAGTTAAAAAGGATCATATTTTTGAGATTAAATGATCATATCTAATAATGACAGTTGATAAATAATTTGGGATCGGGATGATGATATTCCTTCCCTTATAATTCCCATGTCCAGTTTCACTATTTCTTTAATCAATGGATCTCTTTGAATCCTCTTCATGGACTAAAAAACATGGTATTTCATACTTAATGCATCAATGACATTGTTTGATCTTCTAGGAATATAATGAATTGAACAATAATATTCAATAATAAGTTACAACCATCTCCTCTATCTCATATTTAGTTCATTTTGTGGGAAAATATACTTCAAACGTTTATGGCATGGGTGTATATCACACTTCCCCCCATAAAGATAGGTCCTCCATATCATCATAGCAAAAACAACTATATCTATGTCTAGATCATGTGTAGGATAGTTCTTCTCAAGAGTCTTGAACTATTCATATGCATAAGAAATCATCTTGTCATTTTTCATGAGGATTCTCCCAATCACTTTCAAAGATTCATCGATAAAAATAAATAAACATTCTCTTCATGAGGGAAATGGTAACAAGGGTGTGTTAACCAATATTTTCATCAACTTATAGAAACATTCCTCACACTTCTTTTCCTGATGAACTGAACCCCTTTTCAAGTTAACTTGTTTAGTGGATTAGGAACTCATGATTTATTTTCCAATCCCTCCTATAATATTCCCTTAGTCCAAGGAAACTAAGAATCTCATTTATTTTTTTAGGCTAAGGATACTACTCCACAAACATTGTCTTTGCATGTTCAACATTTATTTCTTCATTAGTTACAATGATTCCCAAAAAAATATCTTTTTGTAACAAAAACTCACCCTTGATGAACAATACATAAAACCTATCCTTCTATAGAGTTTGAAAAATAACCCTTATATGATCCCCATGATCATCACAACTTTTATAATATATCATAATATCATCAATAAAAACTACCAAAAAATTATCTAGGTATTCCTTAAATACTCTATTTGTTAAATCCATAAAAATTGAAGGTGCATTAGTCAGTCTGAATGGAATAACAACAAACTCATAATGATCATATTTTTATTGGAAGGAAATTTTTGGAATATCATTGTTCTTCACCCTCAATTAATGATAACCAGATCGAAGATCAATCTTGGTGAAGAATTGAGCCCCATTAGGTTGGTAAAATAAGTAATCAAATATTTAAAGATGTTAATTGTTCTTCATTGTGATTTCATTCAGTTCTTTATAATCAATGCTAACCACATTTATCCATCCTTCTCCTTCACAAAGAGAATAGGTTCTCCCCGAGGAGACACACTTGGTCAGATAAACCCCTTCTCCAAAATATCTTATAGTTAGTTATTTAATTCTTACATCTCTACATTTTCCATCTTATATAGATTCTTTGATATCATATGAGATCCAGGTACATGTTCAATGGAAAACTCTACCTCCCTTTCTGGGTGTGGTCTGGGTAACTCCTCAGGAAATACGTCTAGGAATTCTTAGACGATGGGGACATTTTCTATCCTTATACTGTCATTTCCTTCTTCTTCTTCAATAATCAACTCTATATAGAAGGCTATAGGATGTGATTCTAGACAAATATCAGGTTGATATATTTCTCCTTGTAAGATATTTGTTGGTTTTCTATTCAAGACTACTAAGATTTCTTTGCTTATGAATTTGATCTTATCATTATAACTTAAAAGAATGTCCATCCGTAGTATAATGTTTAATTCTAACATGGGAATGAATACTATATTTGCGATAATATTTTTCTCACTAAGTAAATACAAGATTTTCAAAACACTGATGACGCTTGGATAATCCAATCAAAAGTATTGACTGATAACTCTACTTTTAGAAAATCATGGGATGATTGTAAATTCTTTGCAAACATGGAGTGAAAATATGAATGGATAAAACTAGTATCAAAAAAATAACTTGATAGATTTTAGAGAACAAAAATATTACCTACTACCATATCATTTGGAGCTTCAACATCAGTTGTCATGATAGAAAAATCATGACCTTGCTCCCTTGGCCATTGCTTAGGCTGATGCTGATTCCCCTCCACTGCCTTCAAATTTAGACAGTGATTGTAATAGTGCCCAATTTTTCCACAGTTGAAGCATTGGACATCAGGTAACACCTTCACCATCGTCCATTTATGATTATTTTTGGAAAGTTTAGGCTTCACCTCACAATGAAAAATTCGCGTGATATAGTCATCTCTTCCACACTTGTAGCATATCCCTCTCCCGAGCAGGTAGTTCCCCGAATGCTTCTTCCCACACATATTACATGTGAGAAGATGCACATTTGTGCATACTCTTCCCTAATCAATGTTTAAGAACTCATTTTTTGCTGTGGAAGACTTTGGAATATTATTGATGATATTCCAGAGCAGCGCCTTCAGACGGCGTGCAACTCTGAGCCCCGGAGTGGCCGGAATTTAATTTTCAGTGCGTTCAAACTGGAAACACCAAATAAATGTGATATATTCTAAACGGTGCTTCAGTTTAGAGATCCAAGTGTACTTATGGGTCCGTAATGGGTTTTTTACCCTAGGAACTACATAAAACTTATCGATGTGGGATGTTTGGACCCCTCTCCCGCTCCCGGAACGTTAAACGGGTAAATAAAAAAATAAATTTATTCGTTTAATGGTTAAACTCAAGTACCTCTTAAACGATGTCTCGGATTGGAAAACTGAGGGAACCGTTGAGTTTGGAGCGTGCTGTTTACCCTAGGAGGGGTATAAGTTTCGCGGGCGCGGGCCATTTGTAAAAAACAGCCCTATGGGCGTTTTCGTAATTTGGCATCTTCAGAGGTTAAATTTTGTAACTTCCAAATGGATTCTCGGAATCAAATTTCGAGACCACCATTGTGCTCAATATGTGGTGCTTTCCCAAGGAGAGGCTTAACCTCGACCACGTCGAGCGTTTCGGGCGTGAGATAAATTGGGGGTAAAATTAATTAAATTTTAACTAATTTCTTCCTTATTTAAACCCTAACCCCACCCCACTCCTTCCCATTTCCCCTGGAAGAAGCGCTCAACCAAGGAGGAGAAGCTCCTCCTCTCATCCTCCCCTCCGGCAAGGCGTGGCGACCAGCGGATCGTCGCGAAGCTTCGGGCGAAGCCCCGCGAGGTAGGGTCTTATTGCGTTTTTCATTCCCACCCCTCCTTTGAACATAAATTATATGCTCGAATTGTTGTTTGATTTTCGAATGAACCACATGAATGCGTAGTAGAGTTTTTTCTCTTTCCATCACTTGTTTCGCTTCATAAAACTGAGTTCTGAGGACCCCACAAACATCCACCGATGTTTGCGGGTTTTTGAAGTTTCCGATGGGTTTCTCTTTTTTTCCGGTGAGCTCCAGCGGCAGCGGCAGGGGCTTCGGCGGTGCCGGCTCCTCTTCCAGGCGGCGGCGTGGCGTTTTCGTGGCAGCGGCCAAGGCGGCGCGGGATAGGGTGGTCGGAGGTCGCAACGGCGGGGGCCCTTGGCAGCGGAGGCCGGCGCGGTGGGCGTCAGGCGGGGCGGCAGGGGCTTCGTGCACCGGTCACGGCGGTCGTCGGTGGCTGGCGCCAGCGGGGCACGACGCGGGGGAAGGGTTGGCCTTTGGCCGGCCGCTGTTGGAAAAGACCGGGGTCTTTGGACCCTGGCTGGAAAACAGGACCCACGATCGGGGTTCAGTATTGGAGGATCCGGTTCGGGGCGGTCCGCGCAGTGGACCGTGGACCGCCGGTCCATAGTGGGGGTGAGCCGGACGAACCGGCCCGACCCCCATTTCTATCCGATAAAGACACTAAAATGCTCCTAAAATGTAGACCGGGTGTCGGATTTGGGTTTCGTCAGCGGAGACGCGTTCCTCGTATCGAGACGAATATTTTGAGATAGTTTCGGAGAATTTTAATTCCCGATATGAAGGGCTCGAGGGCGTGACGTGACCGTTAAGTGGACGAGCGTTTATAAGGGAGTTTTGTTTTGGACTGCGCGGACGCGTTCGACGTCCGTTTTAAGCGCCGTCAGCGGTGTTGGGACCCTGGCGTCGGGGCGAAGCTTTACAAGGTGGTTTCAGGCATTGAGGCGAAGTTGAGGCATGGGCCCCATGGCCCATCATTCGAGCTGCGTGCAGCATTTCACGACTTTTTCATCGGACGTCTGTTTGGGGCATACGAGCAGTCGTTTATTGGTGTTTTCCTGAGGGGATTGCAATGGGGAAATCTGCCTGCTCTAATTTATCATGTTGGTGTGGGGCCCATGAGGGTCGTTTGGGCGTCGACGGTGATTTTCCATCTTTATCACCGGGCGACCGTTTTGGACCAGTGAATAGTCCATCTTGTGTACTTTTTCGAGAGGATCGCAACGGTGCAATCCGTACGTTGTGTTTTGGGACCAGGGTGCAAGTCCCGCGTGGTACCGGTCATGCACGGTAAGCCGAGATGAATCTTTTTCTCCGGATAACCGTTCCACTCAAGTAAGCAGTCAATTTGACGTGCTTTTCCGAGAGCATTGTGATGGCGTAGTTCGCACGTCCTTTTTTGGGGACGTGGTGTGGGTCCCACCCGACTTGGTTATGGTGAATAGTACCATTTTTCACCGGTTGACCGTTTCGGGTGAGTAAGTAGTCTATCTCGCGTGTATTTCTGTGAGGATTACAACACTGTGATCTGTTTGGTTGTGCGGAGACTCTTGCACAATCTTTTTAAATATGGAAGCATGAAAGGTTCCCCAGTGGTGGTTCGTCCTACCATGTTTGTATTGGACCCTTGGCATGTGATCGTGCACTCTTGGGAGAGTGATATAAATGATTCACAAGATGTGGTAGGCCGTGCCTGGGCCTTTGCGGTGGATTTTTTATGTCACGCCTTCGCGTTGATGTTGGGTGTCGTGTGCACGATAGCCTTTGGTCTGGAACGAGGTATACTCTGGGAGTATATGGGAGCGCTTGGAGGTACAAGTGGTTTTTACCTGAGAACGTTTGTGCGCTCGGTTGGGGTTGACGTGGGGCCACACGTCATGTGGGCCCCACGTGCGTGTCGTGATCTGCTTTACGTACTTTTGACCTCTCACGACGTAGAGGGTTCTTATTTTCTTAGTTGTTTGACAAGTAGGGTGGAGTTTCCCCTAGCCTAGTTCTCTTTTGTTTGACCACCAGGGTTAAGCGGTCTCCCCCTAGTTTCTTTCTCGATGGTTTGGCCGACAGAGATGGTTTTTTTCCTCTGTTTCTTCAGCTGTGAGGGGTTTTCAGTATCATTCCATTCCACCGGACGACAGCACCATTTACAACTACGAGTGTTCGTACAGTGTGGGTGTTTTCCCCACTTTCTGGGATGAGTTGTCTCGGTCTGCTTATACAGTGACTCAGTGGATTGATGCGAGATAGCCTTGTGAGGCCTCGGGAGTTTCTCTCGTCCTTTCGTGACCCCTGGTAGAGTTCTTGTGGATTAGGTGTGACCAACACTTTACGCGGGCACCGATCCTCTACCCAGGATGTTGTTTCCAGCAGGGCTGAGGTTGTTTCCAGCAGGACTGAGTTTGTTTCCAGCAGGGTTGAGGTGGTTACCAGTAGGGCTTAGGTTGATACCTACAAGGTTGAGGTTGTTACCAGCAGGTCTGAGGTTGTTTCTAGCATGACCGAGGTTGTGGGGAGCAAGGCTCCCTAGTTGTACCATCCAGCAGGGACGTCCAGTACAGCGGTGTTCACCGAGCAGTTCCATCCAGAAGGGATGGCTAGAGTAGTTCCGGGCTTACCTCCAGCTGGGCTGGGCAGTGGTCCCTGATCCCGGGCTTACATCCAGCTAGGCTTGGTAGTGGTCCGCGATGCCGGGCTTACCTCCATCTGGGCTGGTCAGTGGTCCCCGATGCCGGGCTTACCTCCAGTTGGGCTGGGCAGTAGTCCCCAATGCCATGTTACATCCAGCAGGGATGGGCAGTGGTCCCATCACCGACTTTAGCTGGTTCACCCTCAAGTGGACTACCCTGTTACGGGAATGGGCAGTGTGGCACCCGTCGACATTCCATGTCTCCCTGTAGTGGGAACCCGTCGACTTCCAGGGACCCTCAAGTGGGGCTGGGTAGGGGGTTGCCTGTCATCTTTGAGCAGACCCCTTGACTGCGGGGCAGTGACGAGTTGTGGTCTGACGTTCCCCTAGAACTCTCAAGTACGAGGAGATATTTCCCCCCACCGAGATGCGTCCTTGTGACGCGACCTAAAACCGTGTGGGCGAGTCAGTTTTTCCCAACGTGGATAGTGTCGAGGTGCAGCGATTGTGCCCTTGACTTGTAGTTCGGGGCAGACGTGTGGGATGCTGTGCATCGATGGTGTTACTTCTGGGACTGTTGGCTACTCTTTTCTTGGGCTGAGCTATGGGATAGAGATCCCCTTAAGACCTTGTTCGAGTTTCATCTGATCATATTTATTTGTATATACCTTATTCTGGTACCCAATTCCTGGGTTTTGTTACTATCCTTCCAGGAGAGGCGATGACGCATGGGGTATTCCACGTGCTTTCTGTGTATAGCTTCTCGTGGTTGGACGAGTCTACTCTACTTCTATAGGTAGAAAAGACTTGATGGGAAGTTCATCTTCTCACCGTTTCTAACTCCTTGTGTCTGGAAGAGTCTACCTTCATTCCTCTTATTGGGTTGAGCTAGACTCTCTACTGATACTCTTTACTGAACTCCTTATTGTAATCCTTTACTTTTCTTGTTCTCTCTACTACTCACCCTTCAGTACCTCTTTTGTTGCTCCCTCGAGCCCTTGGGGTATCCTACTGAGTATTTTTATACTCACCCCTGCTTGGGCTTTTCCCGCACATGGTGTGCCCTTGCAGACGATGGACATGTTGGTCGTGACTTTAGTGGAGCTTAGGAGTTTGGTAGCTTGGACCGCGTGCGGTGGTCGGAGTCGGGTTCCAAGTAGGAGACCCGTCAGCTGTTTCTTTTTGTTTACCTATTGTCGGGTTTTGGAACCTTTTCTGATTGGGTGCGTGTTTTGCCCCTTTTTCCTTTTCAGCACTTTACTTGTACTGTTTAGAGGTCGATGCACATTTGTGGTATATATATAGTAGTTTTCCTTTACTCTTCATTTTTACCCTACACTTTTGCATTGAGTGTGTTGCGTGTGTGTGTATATAGGTACTTAGGCAAAGGCCTCCCCGAGTTATTGTGCCTTCGACGTTGGTCACCAGCCCCTGGCCTATGTAGGCGGGCTTGGGGTATTTGTGGCCTGAGCCCGGGTAGGGTCGGGTCGTGACAAAGTGGTATCAAAGGTGGTTCGTTCCTTGGGACGTCGTTCGGACATCCCTAAAATAAAAGGTAATTGGTTGGGATTTAGGGAAATAGTGTTAACGTGTCTCGAGAGTGTCTCTCATGCCCGAGATTCCAGTGATGGTGTGGCGGCCAACGTATCCATTCACCAGGACCTTGATAACCCGCTTGTCGACTCGGTATGCTGAGACACTTGTTGTAGGGAAAATTTGTTTGTGCATCACATAGGATTGAGTCTCTGACTGTCCTTCTTGAGTCAGCTCCCCATCGTAGTTGGTATTGGTATATACATATATGCTCATCTGACTGCGGCACTCCTTGATAATTTTCAGGATGTCTCCGCGAGGACAGCCAGCCAGGATACCATCTTTGGTTCGTGACGACGACCATGTGAGCTACGAGTCCATAGTCCAGGACCCATCATGCGAGCCCCTTTCTCCGAGTGGGCTTGTATCATCACCCCCACTTGTTGAGCGGCACGCAGTTTCAGTAGAGAAGGCAGGGCTTGAGAGCAGGTTGAGTGCGCTCCGTGACTTCCAGCGGCAGAGACCGTTGAGGTTCAGTGGTGAGCCAGACCCTCAGGCAGCAGAGGTTTGGATCGGGGAAGTGGTTCACCTTTTCAGTATTGTGCAGACACCGGAAGATCAGAGAGTATCTTTGACAACCAACCTTTTTCATGGAGCATCTTGCATTGTTGGAGTCTGGTGACTCAGTTTCTTGATGAGTCTTCGCTTTCATGGGACGACTTCCAGTTGTTGTTTTGTAAGGAGTTTTTCACCTCCTGCATGCGCTCCAATAGGATTCAAGAGATCCTACAGTTTTAGTAGGGAGGAATGACGGTGGCTGAATATGTGGCTAGTTTCACAGACTGTGCACGCTTTTACCCGGATGTGGTACGTGAGGACAACATCTGAGCACGGAAGTTTGAGAAGGGTCTCCACCGAGAGATTCGTGCTGTCATAGTACCCTTGGGAATTTCCACATATGTCGGGGTTCTAGAGTAGGCGCTGGTGACAGAGAGCTTCCTGTCACTTTCCAGAGTTGGTGGTGGCAGTAGACATGTTGGAGCCGAGAGATCTGTCGTGGCTAGGGGGCGCCGGCATGGAGAACCTCGACACATGTGGTTTTTTGTCAACCGGACTTAGGGGTGTGGTAGTACACCATAGTGGCACTGAAGGGCACCAGTGCTGCCCGAAGAGAGTCGGTACTATGCTTGAGATGGGTGAGGTCCCCTGGAACGAGACTGCCCGACCAGGCATGCAGAGAGCTTCGGGCAGGCAGCAGGTGCACCACCACGACAGAGGCAGCACCGTGATCGGAGTAGTGCCCAGAGAGGTGGTGCTAGAAGAGGAGTGGGAGGAGATGGTAGTGGCGGACGGCTTTACGAGGTCTTCCTATCACCACTAGGAGGTCCATGTCATGATCCAGGAGCTGACAGTTGGGACCACGGACATCTGCGAGCTTTGGATGTCTACAATTCTGCAGAGCATGAGGTGATAAGAGGTATGCCCTACAGCTCTTCTACCTTTTTGTATTAGAATTGTTAGACTCTGTGTGTGAACTGCTTTCCTCCCTGCTCCTTATTTTATGTGTTACCAGGGTGACGCAGGGTGTTGGGTGTAACCCTGTGTTACTAAGGTAAAAGGCGTGGGACCTTTTTCTCTAGTCGATGGTGTAGACTCCTTCGCCTTTCGAGCTTATAGAAGAGCCATGGTTATGGGACATCGGCGGTGAAATATTGTGTGTTCAGGTATCCTTTGGTGTTTTACCATATGGATATTCTGAAGGAGAGAATCATCGAGCCTTGTTCCAGGTGCGGGCGGTGATTCCAGTCGCGACATGCGACGTAGAGGTTCGGTCGGGGAGGTGAGATACCCTCGAGGGCCTTCGGGCCGTTTGAGTCCGTGAAAATGGATTGAGAGGTACCCTACAACCTTTCCCTAACCCCATAGTCTGGATTTGGTGCACGATATCACCAAGGGCCAACATCGCGTGAATGTATCAATCCTTTAGTCTGTGTGCGGTGACGCCGAGCTGTGCGAGAGTTCTTCTCGGTACGGAAGAGCCGGGTGTGGGCTTAGTACCCTGTGTTGCTCCCTAGTTTTTCTTTTCGGGGAGGAAAATCTTGAAGGAGGGAATGATGTAAGAACCCATTTTTTGATGCGGAAGACTTTGGAATATTCTTGATGATATTCCAGAGCATCCCCTTCAGACTGCGTGCGATTCTGAGCCCCGGAGTGGCCGAAATTAAATTTTTAGTGCATCCACACTGGAAACGCCAAATAAATGCGAAAACTTCTAAATGGTGCTTCAGATCAGAGATCCGAGTGTACGTATGGGTGAAGAATGGGTTGTTTACCCTAGAAACGACATAAAACTTGTCGACGCGGGATGTTTGGACCCATCTCCCTCTCCCGGAACGTTAAACAGGTAAATAAATTAATGAATTTATTTGTTTAATGGTTAAACTCGAGTACCTCTTAAATGGTTGCTCGGAATGGAAAACTGAGGGCCCCATTGTGTTCGGAGCGTGCCGTTTACCCTTGGAGGGGTATAAGTTTCACGGTGGCGGGCCATTTGTGAAAAACGTCCCCAGTGGTGTTTTCGTAATTTAGCGGCTTCTGACGTTAAATTTTATAACTTCCAAATGGATGATCAGAATCAAATTCCGAGAACACTGTTGTGCTCAGGAGTTGTTGTTTTCCCAAGGGGATGCTTAACCTCGACCCCGTCGGGCGTTTCGGGCGCGTGATAAATTGGGGGTTAAAATAATTAAATTTTAACTAATTTATTCATTATTTAAACCCTAACCCCACCCCTCTCCTTCCCCATTCCCCTGGCAGAAGCGCTCGACCAAGGAGGAGAACCTCCTCCTATCCTTCTCCCCTCCGGCAAGGCGTGGCGGCCTGCGGATCGTTGTGAAGCTTCCGGCGAAGCCCCGCGAGGTAGGGTATTATTGCGTTTTTCATTCCCACACCTCCTTTGACCTAAATTATATGATAGAATTTTTGATGGATTTTAGAATGAACCACATGAATGTGTAATAGAGTTTTTTCTCTTTCCATCGCTTGTTTCGGTTTGTAAAACTATGATCCGAGGACCATGCAGACGTCCGCCGAAGTTTGCGGGTTTTTGAAGTTTCTGGTGGGTCTCTCTTTTTTTCCGGCGAGCTCCAGCGGCGACGGCAGGGGCTTCGGCGGTGGCGGATCCTCTTCCAGGCAACGGCGCGGCGTTTCCGGGGCAGCATTCGTGGCGGCACGGGTTAGGGCGGTCGGAGGTCGCAGCGACGGGGGCCCTTGTCAGCGGGGGCCGACGCGGTGGGCATCATGCAGGGCGACATGAGCATCGTGCGTCGGTCGCAGCGGTCATCGATGGCTGGCACCAGTGTGGCTCGACGTGGGGGAAGGGTCGGCCTTTGGCCGGCCGCTGTAGGAGAAGACCGGGTTCTTTGGACCCCGGCTGGAAGACAGGACCCGCGATCGCGGGTCCATGTTGGAGGAGCTGGACCGGCCGAGCCGGTCCGCACGGTTTGGGGTGGTCCGCGCGGTGGACCACGGACCGACGGTCCAGAGTGGGGGTGAGCCGGCCGATCTAGCCCGGGCCCCGTTTCGGTCCGATAAAAACACTAAAACGCTCCTAAAATGTAGACGGAGTGTCGGATTTGGGTACCGTCAGCGGTGATGCGTTGTTTGTATCAAGGTGAATATTTTGAGATGGTTTAGAGGAATTTTAATTCCCAAAATGAGGGGCTCGAGGGCGCGACATTACCGTTAAGTGGACGGGCGTTTATCCGGGAATCATGTTTTGGACGGCGCAGACGCGTTATATGTCCGTTTTAAGCGCCGTCAGCGGCATAGGGACCCTGGCACCAGGGAGAAGCATTCTAGGGTGGTTTCGGGCGTTGAGGCCGAAGTTGAGGTGCGGACCCCACGGTCCGTCTTTTGTGCTGTGTATCGCGTTTCACGACTTTTTCATCAGATGTCTATTCGGTGCGTACGAGCAGTCGTTTCTGGGTGTTTTCCGGAGGGGATTTCAATGGGGCAATCTTCCCACTCTAATTCGACACGATGGTGCGGGGACCATGAGGGTCGTTTGGGCATCGACGATGATTTTCCATCATTATCACCAGGCGATCATTTTGGAACAATAAATAGTATATCCTGTGTAATTTTTTGAGAGGATCGCAACAGTGTGATCCGTACATTGTGTTTCGAGACCGGGGTGTGGGTCCCGCGTGGTACCGCTCGTGCGCGGTTAGTCAGAATGCATCTTTTTCTCCGGATACCCGTTCCACGCAAGTAATAAGACAAGTTGACGAGCTTTTCTGAGAGCATTGTGATGGCGCAGTTTGCCCGACCTTTTTCGGGGATGTGGTGTGGGTCCCACCCGACCTAGTTACGGTGAATAGTACTATGTTTCACCAGTTGACATTTCAGGTGAGTAAGTAGTCTATCTCGCGTGTTTTTTCGCGAGGATTACAACGGTGTGATCCGTTTGGTTGTGCGGAGCCTCTTGCGCAATCATATTAAATGTGGAAGCATGAAAGGTACCCCGGTGACAGTTCTTCCTACCATGTTTCTAGCGGACCCTTGGCGTGTGATCGCGCACTCTTGGGAGTGTGATATAAATGATTCACAAGATGTGGTTGTTCGTGCCTGGGCCTTTGAGGTGGAGTTTTTATGTCACGCCTTCACATTGACGCTGGGGGCCGTGTGCATGATAGCCTTTGGGCTGGAATGAGGTATACTCTGGGAGTATACGGGAGCGCTTGGAGGTACGTATGGTTTGTACATGAGAATGATTGTGCGCTCGGTTGGGGTTGACTTGGGGTCACATGTCGTGTGGTCCCCACGTGTGTGTCATGATCTACTTTATGTACTTTTGACCTCTCGCGGCGTAGAGGGTTCCTCTGTTATTGGTTGTTTGACCAGTAGGGTGGAGTTTCCCCTGGCCCAGTGCTCTTTTGTTTGACCAGCAGGGTTGAGTGGTCTCCCCCTGGTTTCGTTCTCGATGGTTTGGCCGACAGAGATGGTTCGTTTCCTCTGTTTCTTCAGCTATGAGGGGTTTCAGAACTGTGCCCTTCCACCGAACTGTTGCACCATTTACGAATACGGGTGTTCGTACAGTGTGGGTGTTTTCCCCACTTTCTGGGATGAGTTGTCTCGGTCCGCTTCGACAGTGACTCATCGGATTGGAGTGGGATCGCCTTGTGAGGCCTGGGGAGTTTCTCCCATCCTTCCGTGACCCCTTGTAGAGTTCTTGTGGATTCGGTGTGACCAACACATTACACGGGCACTGGTCCTCTACACAGGAGGTTGTTTCCAATAGGGTTGAGGTTGTTTCTAGCAGGGCTGAGGTTGTTTCCAGCAAGGCTGATGTGGTTAGCAGCAGGGCTGAGGTTGTTACCAGTAGGGCTGAGGTTGTTACCAACATGGTCGAGGTTGTTTCCAGCAGGGCTAAGGTTGTTGCGAGCAGGGCTCTCCAGTTGTACCATATAGCTGGGAAGGCCAGTACAGCGGTGTTCACCGATAAGTACCTTCCTAGAGGGATGGCCAGAGCAGTTCTTGGCTTACCTCAAGTTGGGTTGGACAGTGGTCCCCGATGTCGGGCTTACCTCCAGCTGGGCTGGCCATTGGTCCCCGATGTCGGGCTTACCTCCAGCTGGGCTGGGTAGTTGTCCCCGATGTCGGTCTTACCTCCAGCTGGGCCGGACATTGGTCCCTGATGTCGGGTTACCTCCAGCTGGGCTGGGCGGTGGTCTCGTCGCCGAATTTAGACGGGTCGCCCTCCAATGGACTACCCTGTTATGGGATTGGGCAGTGTGGCACCTGTCGACTTTCTAGGTCTCCCTGTAGTGGAAAACCATCGACATCCAGGGACCCTCTAGCGGGGCTGGACAGGGGGTCACCTATCAACTTTGAGCAGACCCTTCGACTGCGGGGCAGTGACGAGTTGTGGTTTGACGTTCCCCTAGAACTCTCGAGTACAAGGAGTTCTTTCCCCCATCGAGATGCGTCCTTGTGATGTGACCTAAAACTGTGAGGGAGAGTCAGTGCCGGACAAAGAGGATAGTGTCGAGGTGCGGCGATTTAGCCTTTGACTTGTAGTTTGGGGCAGACATGTGGGATGCTGGGCGTCGATGGTGTTACTTCTGGGACTGTTGGATACTCTTTTCTTGGGTTGGGCTATGGGATGTATATCCCCATACGACCTTTTTCGGGCTTCTTTTGAGCATATGTATTTGTATATACCTTGTTCTGGTACCCAATTACTGGGTTTGGTTACTCTTATTCCAGGAGAGGCGAAGACGTGCGGGGTATGCCACGTTTATTCTGTGTCTAGCTTCTCGACGTTGGATGAGTCTAATCTCTTGCTATAGGTAGCGAAGACTTGACGGGATGTTCATCTTCTCACCTTTTCCATCTCCTTATGTATGGACTAGTCTAGCTTTCTTCCTCTTGTTGGGTTGAGCTGGACTCTCTACTGATACTCTTTACTTCACTCCTTGTTGTACTCCATTACTTTTCCTTTTCTCTCTACTTCTCACCCTTCGGTACCTCCTTTGTTGCTCCCACAAGCCTTTGGGGTATCCTACTGTGTATTTTTATACTCACCCATGCTTGGGATTTTCCCGCACTTGGTGTGCCCTTGCATACGATGGACAGGTTGGGCGTGACTTTAGTGGATCTTATGAGCTTTGGAGCTTTGGAGCTTGGACCGCATGTGGTGGTTGGAGTCGGGTTCTAGGTGGGAGACCCGCCAGCTGTTTCTTTTTGTTTACCTGTTTCCAGGTAGTGGAACCTTTTCTGGTTTGGCGTGTTTTTTGACCCTTTTTCCTTTTCAGCACTTTACTTGTACTTTTTAGAGGTTAATGCACATTTGTGGTATATATATATTTCAATTTTCCTTTACTCTCATTTTTTTTACTCTTCACTTTTTCATTGAGTGTGTTGTGTGTGTCTGCGTGTACCGGTACATAGGCAAGGGCCTCCCTGAGTTATTGTGCCTTCAGCACTGGTCTCCATCCCCTAGCCTATGGAGGCGGGCTTGGAGTAGTTGTGGATCGAGCTTGGGTAGGGTCATGTCATGACACAATGCTCTTTAAAATGCATAGATCCATTGATCTCTTCTTGTCATTAGATTTTTATGACCCATATGTCTCACCGAACTCTAGTTCGACTTTCATAACAATTTTCATGATCTCTTCATGGCTATAATAGTTTGGGATGGCTAGATTCTTACGTAGATGAGGAATCATCCCACTAAATAATATATCATCTTTACCATTTGGATCCATGAAAATTCGTGAGGTGTAATAGCAAATCCTTTTGAATATCATCTCATAGCTTCAAATAGATTAATTATCCTTCTACTTCAGCTCACAAAACTCCTTCTCTATTATCATTCTCATCGAATGAGGGAAATACTTATTGAATAAGATCCTTTAAACTCTTCCAATAAAAAATATTCAATCTACCCTCTTGGTATCATGTTTTTAATAAGTTACCAACACTGATCAACTTCTCCCTCAATGTGGTAAAACAACCATGGTGGCCTTCTCTTAGTATAAAGAGTAGATTAGGGAAAAGATCCTTTCGATAGAGCCAATCCACATTTCAACAATCGATGGGTCTGTAGATCCATTGAAGGATAGTGGTCATTGACACATAAAAGACTCAATAAGAAATATGTTCCCTTATGGTGAAATTTTTCTCTCATCTTGATTCATGTTATTTTTCATAACATGAGTTAGTTGGTTCATCATTCTCATGAAAGTTTCCATTCTAGCTTTCATCAGAGGTTCGTGAGAGCATGGTCCATTGTTGTCACCATTTCCATGGTTCCTCCTATTTCCCTCAAATTTATAAAAGAATAAAATCTTAGTGAGAAGTTTATTTCATTTACGAGTCATTTATCTATAGAGGCTTTTAATGTCCTCAAACTTCATGATTAACTATATTATTATTTAACAACTATTACATTTCCCCATAAATCATTCATAATGATTCATAAAAATATTTTTATTATCCCAAAATATCCTCCAGAGGTGTCAAAACAAGAGACAAATAAGGCTTGTTGTCATGCACCAGTTTCCTTTTAAGTATATCTCAAAGCGGTGTTATAGGGTTTTACCCCGAGATACATTTGTGCTAGAGCCACATCCACTTGTTTGTATCTAGAAATAGATATATTAGTTAAAACATACTTACTTAATATTTATCCCAAATACCATGAATTTTTCCTATATTTATACTTTTCTATAGGGTTATTTATAAATTTTTCATATCCTAATTTCCCCAAATAACTAGAAAATACTTTTATACCAACTATATCATCCCACCTTTTTATTAAATAACATTTCATTACATTTTACAAACAAAGGATCTTTAAAGTCTAGTGTCTTGGAAAAAAGGTACATTATACATGAAACATATAAAATTATTTAAATCCTATTTAAAGGATTCCCGAAATGATCATCATAAATACAATTACTACATCTCATAACATGAGGACATACATCAATGAAAAGGGCGATCATAAGGCCTAGTAATAGAAAATTGGTAAAATAATTTACATGTGAAATTGAGAGAATACAATAAGAACCTGAAGAAATATCATAAAGTCATGATAAGAGACAAACCATGATAATAAGAACACGAATAATATCCTAAAAGTGTGGGAAAAAATTTTAATTTAGACATTAATAATAATATAACTAAGGTCTATCCCCAAGGTGTCATAATAATTACCAAGGTTATTCACCTAAGTATCATAAAACTTGTCTTCTCTAGAGATTAATTTCATTTCCCAAAGCATTATAGAGATATTAGGGCATAAGCTTAATATTTATTTATTTTCATGTGATCCACATAGATCATAATAATAAATTTCATAAATAACTCAAAGATAATAAAATATATGGCTTTCATATCAAAATTATGGCTTTTTACAATGTTCTTAAAAACATGATCATTATGTCATTTATAACCCATGTACTAGGATTGAGGATTTTATGTATGTCAATTACAGAATCATATATATCATTTTTATGTCTTGATGATACCCCTATAAATGAAATATGTTTGGGTATTCACATAAATAAAATAAAATAATTTCTTCAGAAAAAGAGAGAGATTTTGAGATGAAAATTCTATAGCATAACGTCTATGAAACATGGTTTTAGAAAACATTAAAAGGATAGGTTAAAGGGGTAACCCATTAATAAAACACCTATAATATATCATAGGTATAAAATAACGTTTAAATTATAACATGGTAATTAATCATGAAAGACATACCACATAGAAGGGAACTTGAATGGAAAAAATAGACGTTGAGAATTACCTTACCTTGAAGAGTAATTATACAACACTAGGATTAGAGAATGGAGGCCTTGCGAATACTTGGGAGGAAACACTATCAAATATTTGATGTTAATGAATTTTTTATGAAATAAAAAGAAGTAATGGCTTTGTATTCATAGTAAAAGAGAGGGAGTATTTTATTAATTTTCAAGGACACCTCATAGGTGGTATTTGTAAAACCATGGTCATTTTCATGGTATTTTCCCATGTTTTTTTTCCAAATTGAGACACCTTATATTATATTTCAATCCAAATGAGTGGAATAGAATTTTAAATTACATATTACATCCTTATGATGTCATAAAACACACAGAAAACTCAAAAAATGAATTTTTTCTATTCACCGAAAAACAACACATTTTATACAAATATCATAAATTAACCCTAACCATATATTGATGTTCAGAAACCAAAAATAGACTACAGTTTATGAAAATAAATTTCTAAATATAAGAAATTTAATTTTTTTTGTAAAATCGCAATTTACCTGAAAAAAAAACTAATACTTAACTAATAATTTCTAAAACAGTTATTTACTTATACTATTATATCACATTACCATTCAAGATGACTAAATAATATTTAAACGTACTTAAGTGAGGTTACTATTCCATTGGCCATGTTATTATTCATAAGGTTAATATTACTATTCATAATTTACTATTCATAAAAAAATTTATTGATCTTTTCAGACTCTAAATTTCTTATTCATCAAAATTGTATATGTATGTTTACTAAAAATAATTTCACATTATTTATTATTTAAAGTATAAAAAATATTTTAAAATACTCTTTTTTCCAAATTCATCAATAATATAAAACTGCATATAAAAAAAATAAAAAATCATCATGTAATCCCAGTGTAATTGAGGAGATGATGGGACATGACCTTACTTTGGTGATTTAGGGTTTCATGGTGGTGAGCTCTTTCCTTCCCTATGGCATGATTTATAGCCATTGATATGGATCATATGTGCATCCTACTGCATTGTTTTATGACTTAAAGTATGGATTGAGCACCACCATGAGCACATGATTTCAACTGGGCTGAGTCGAGTTTTGGCTACGTTGAATGTTGCGACGGTGAAGGTCGATATGCAGAGACCAATAAGTGTTGTGTCTAAGTTCTAGGTGATGATTCCCTAGACGGTGGATGTCCTGAAAAAATGGGAAACATGTCATGTAGTGAGACTAAGGTTACATTGGGGGAATTATTCAACCGGATCCATGGTCTTGTGATAGATTTCACTACTAAAAATATGATCTATACCAACGGTTTTGCACAAACCATTGGCATAGTTCACTAATTTGGACCTATACCAACGGTTTGGCCAAAACCATTGGTATAGGTCAATTATATGGACATATACCAATGGTTTTGGACAAACGGTGGGTATAGGTCCCAAAATCAAAGAACCTATACCTACGGTTCTCCAAAACATTGGTATAGGTCTATACCAATAGTTTTGAGAACCGTTGGTATAGGTACATGTATTCTTAATGGAATCTTCTTACATGAGACATTAAATAAATCAAAATTTAAAATACTTATGATAATACATGTATATATTTATTAAATTATGTTCAAAAAAGTATGTTAGGTGAGTGGTCATGTCATTCAATCACAAACATGGGGTGCTAAGATCAAAACCAACCTGATAATTATTTATTGAATTACATATACCAACAGTTTATGGAACCGTTGGTATAGAATTTCATATTACATATACCCACAGTTTTCAAAACAATTTGTATAGGTCTATACCAAAAGTTTTCCCAATACCGTTGGTATAGACCAATGACCACGACTAAAATTGAAACAGTTCTCCAAACCGTTAGTATAGCATATACCACCGATTTGGAGTCCTCTACCAATGGATTCAAATTGTTGGTATAGGTTATTTTTCTAGTAGTGGTTGAATAAATAACCACACACAATATCTAATTTTTCTGAGGATGGTGTCTTTACAAATAGTGCCTTTTTCAACATCAAAGGGGTTATTGATTCTCCTATTAGACGGAAAGTAACCATTAAACACATTAAATCTGACCAAGCTGCTCTCTTAGATCACATCAAAATGGGTGAGTTCTCAATCATTGCTTGGTTATTTATTCCTAAGGGATGTCGGCCTTTGAAAATTGATGAAATCAATAAGTGTATTTCATTTATTTGTTGATTTTCATCTTCTAAATGTGTCTCATTAGGATAGGGATATTTCCATATGCTATTTTCCATAGATAAACTAAAATTATGTGCCTGAGGCTTCGGTTCCATTGCGCTTAATCCTAATATTATTCACCATCGTGAATGGGATAAGAAATTCAACCCATTTTTTGGTGAGTAACACCACCAAAAAAAATTTGTTATAGTTTGATGTTTAAATTGGATAATCTGGCATCCCAAAATTTTGTATGACATTTCTCTATCTATTGGAATCCCAATTAATATGGACAAGGAAACATAAGTGGGTCGATTTGGTCACTTCTCTATGTTCTTAGAAGAGGTTGACCTGATCTTGACTCCAGCTGACAAGGTAATTCTTTCCCCTGATGATGATGTTATTGAGTTAAAGTTCATTTAGGAAAAAATATAAAAATTCTTCAAGAACTGTAATGTCATAGGTCCTGAATCATCTGCATGTAGATTCTTTATTATATGCATCTTCTGTTCATTATGTGGACATGATGTCAGTGAATGTATTATGAAAATAAATCCTACTTGGAAGGCTGATATTCCTCCCCAGTTGCAAATTGAGGATAATAATGGCCCTTACAAGAATTATGATGGATCTATAATTGATGTTGATATTATTTAGTAAAGTAATGATGCATAAGTAATTGTTCTTAGGGATGTTTTCAACCCACCGATTGAGGGTGACAATCCACACGAATTACATAATTATTAGCTACAGTTGAAGTCTTGGGATGCCATCTTCTTTGAATAGTTAAATTCCCACAATGATGAATCTTTTTACATAAGTATGAGCAATTAATTATAGCAATATCAAATACCTTCGACTACTCAGATTCTAGGTGGTGATAATGAATCGATGGTTGAATAAGTGAATGGAGAAGAGATACAAAAGGAGGTTGATTGTCAGCTTTCAAATGAACGCATGGTTTTTTAGGAAATCAAATGTGTAATAAAATTTTAGAATGGGACTCTCCATTCATTTCTAAAACCTTCTCAAAACTTTTTGAGGATAATGAGGTATTTTAGCATTTTCCTTCAAGAGGAAAAAGTGTTTTGTGGCACCCTTAATGCAATCAGATGCAGGTAACCATGTTCTTATCTCTCAAAATAATGATGATTACATAAAGATGTATTAATATATGTTTCAATCTCCAGATGAGGCAAGGAAATAGAAAACTCTTCTTATTCTTGAAGAACTAGAGTCCAAGGGGATGAAGAAACCACTAACAAGTGATGCCTCTTAGGAAAACTATGAGGCACAACAAAATGATAGCTCTGACTCTGAAAGCACAAAAGCTGAGACATTACATGAATGACTTAAATCCCTTCCACCAAGCAGAGAGATTCCATGAGGTTTTGGACATGGTCATAGTCATGGTTGAGTTGGGTGGCATGAAATTAGTGAAGAAGAAAGTTAGCTAATGGAAATATAGATGAAAAATATAGGAATATACATTTTTCCCTTGAGATTTTCTTTTGCTGTGTTTTCCCGTACTCTTTTGGACTCTTGTATTTTATTTGTATTTAATAAAAGAGGAACAACCTCTATCATTCCCAACAAAAACTAAAAATTCATCCTATACTAAATTTGGAATTTGAAATTAAAAAATGATAGTTATTTAACCTTAATAATAATTAAAAAATCTATTTACCCAAAAGTAATACAAAAATTAAAAAATGCCTCATTACATATCCCCTTATAACACCTACAAAAGACCCAAGAGTAATGTGGGAAATGGTGATAGAATCTTGGGTGGCTCAGAAAACATTTCCCGAGTGGTGATTCCTACAAACTCTAAATTCTCCCAAAGGAAATTACGTTCAAGCATAAAATGTTGAAGCTCAAGTTGGTCTTCGTCTAGAGAAAATCCCAGTGATGATACCTCCTTCCCAAGCTCTGACATATGGGGTTTTTACAGCCCAATTCACTGGATGAGGCCATCAACTCTTATTTCTTTAGTAAATATCACTTATCTGT
Organism: Viscum album; assembly: GCA_963277665.1. Classification (NCBI taxonomy): domain Eukaryota; kingdom Viridiplantae; phylum Streptophyta; class Magnoliopsida; order Santalales; family Viscaceae; genus Viscum; species Viscum album. The sequence goes on from OY728137.1 coordinate 1,670,469,518, forward strand.
TCTATTTATAAATAAAAATTATAACATTAAAAATTATTATTATTTCTAATGGTCATATAATCCAACGATCATATAACTATCAAACCTTGATTGTTTCATTTCAATTATACTTATATAGTTTTATTGCTTATGACACAATAAAACATACATTTTTAAGGAAAAAAAATATTATTCAAAAGTTCGAGTTAATACATTGGAAAATTCATATAATTTAAGAGGATACATGGGAGCCTAAGGATCTTATAATGAAGAACTACAAAAATATTTTTGTGTAATGACAAACTAGACATTTTGATGACCAAATTTTTTAGGAGGGGAGAATGTAAACAAATAGAATGCTATCAATGAAATTTACCTTCTTGTTCTTATTTCATATAGTATATATCACATAAAATAACTTATAGAACACAATTAATACATCATAAAATAACAATTAATTAAATAAGAGGTATTTGAAGAAGTTAAGGAACCTATACTGATGAAATAGTAACTTGAACTTAGGAATAGTAGTATGACCCTTATGAATAGTAAATTGTCTGAATGAATAGTAACCTCACCCGTGTTTCAATAAATAAAATTTAGGAATTGTATATGTGAAAGTTTGATATAAATATATCATAGTATAGGTAATTTAATTTTTTAAAAAAAATTAATTAATTAATGGAATTTTTGTGAGTCATAAATATTTAATTAAAAAAATTTAATTTATTAAATGATTTAAGGGAAAATAAATTTTTATAAAATGTATTCAAAAATTAAAATTTTATTTTCTTATTATTTTAGGATAATTTTATGAGACCTTAGCTAATTTTTGAAAGTGTTATTAATCAGTTGTATATTTTAAATCTTTTTTTTAGTAAATGATGATTTTAATTAATAATTATGTTTCTCATACATAGAAAATTCTTTTAATAAAATGGAGTTCATTTTTTAACTCCCCAAGTCAAAAAATGGTCAAAGGTAATTTTTGGGATTTTTCTAAAATACATGAGTTTTTGTTGAATTGTAAAAGATGATAATTTATGATAAATCATAAATACTTGGTTTATTGATTCATTGGTGATTTTTGAATGATTTAAGATACCTTGGTTCGAAATCACATGATCCTTTTACTATATATAGTCACAAGAATCAACAATATTGGTTGTCTTGAGAAAAATAAAAAAATAATGAATAAACTAATGATAAATCACCCCTCTCCTACACTATAAATACCGCCCCTCACCGCCACTTATCCTCAAACCTTAAAAGCTTTGAAACGTTTCAAATTTCTACCCAATACACTTCCAAATCCTCTCCCCTGGGTCTAGGAGATCTTGGTATCATCAAAAGGACAAAACCAATCCCATTAAGGAGGTTCTTAATGAGGAGTATTCAAGAGGTAAAATCCACTTCCTTTTCCTTCTAATTTCTTTTCAAGTTCGTTTATATTATTATTATCTCCTCACCTCATCTATAAAAATTATCATTATATCTCTATTATTATCTATATACTATAATGATATCATTTAAATATAATTTCTTTACTCAAAATCCTTTCTCATTCTATTTTATTTTTAAAATGAAATCATCGTCTGTGAGGTGTCAATTTTCCACCTTCACAGATGATGGATTTTCATTCTTTAATTTATCCTTCAATACTCGTAATGAAATTTTTTTTTGGTTAAAATATAAAATAATATATTTATTTAATCCTTTATAGTGTTCTGTAATAAGCATATTTACACTATAATAAATGATAAAACAAAATGAGTTCATTATGATCAATAACTGTCGTAATAATATAAATGATTATCACTAAATGTATTATCAAATGATTCATCCTCGTACCATAAAATCAAATGATATATATATATATATACAAAAAATTACACTTATTTAATTTCATTAATATAACATAAATTCAATTCTAGCGAATCATACCCATTCCATATGAACTTCCATACTCATATACATGTTTACCAATCGGGAAAATTAAGGAAATTAATCCCCCAAGCAATAAAATTATATACTATAACTCATAAATAAGGCTATAAATGATATTAATAAAATTGAAATGAATAAAATACTTGTAGATAAGGTTATTAATTAATTTATTAATGGATTCAATTTTATTATCATGGATGTTAAGGTCATGTTCAAAACACAGTAGTACATAAGGTAAGGGTTTCTCCCTGAACCTTCATTTTTCATTTCGGGTTATTCTATCTCTATATTTACCCCAATGAAATTCTTAATTATCCATAATTTATCAAAATAAATTATTTCTGAATATTATATATACTTTTACCAATCATAATACTTGTTTATTTTATGGGGAGTTACATGTTTTATAAGGATATTTCTAAATCCTTCCTGATATTCAAGCCCAATTAAAGGAAACATCTCAATTTCTATCCCATTTTCAAGTACCTTCTAAAATATGATATAAGAGTCCATTATTTTTATAAAAGTACAAAAAATTTCATGAAAAAATATATTTCCCATTATTGGATTGATACAAAAAATTATGAAAAAAAATTCAAAATAACTCTTCATTGTAAAAAAGAGGTATTTCTCTCTAGAATTCATCTATGATTTTATTATAGTATTTTCATTTATTTAAAAACATATACTGAATTTTTTAATTTATTTAAATGTATATATTATTATTTTCATCTATAATATGTTATGAAATGGGTTGTTACCATTTTAGTTTGTGAATGTGCTATCTTGATACCATTCACAATGCCACTCTGATTGATTAGTGATTATGATTACAGATTAGGAAAAGTTATTTAAATTTCATATGTTATTGTTATTTATGATTAGACACAATCATCTGAGTAATGAATTAGACTTATCAATTTATGGGTGGTGCCTTCTATAGACCCTTGATGCATTAGTAGGTCTCATGAGACAAAACAAAACTGGGTTTTAGCGAAGGCCTTACCATAGTATTTTCATACATCTTTTCCAGGGCCTTGATGATATGTTTTAGATATCAGACATTATGAATTCCCTCATTATTATTTAATAAATTGATAAACCATGCATTTTTTTACTAGTATAATATCCATTACAAAATTACATCCTCATGTGATCGTATATATTGATTTATTTACTCAATTTTCATTCCTTCCACATTATGCACAAATTTATTTTTAAAGGCATGTGTTTTTTTGTTATTCACTGTGCCTAATGTTTTTGTTTTATGATACATTCACCTAGATTTTGTACCCTTAATTAGCATCTAATCTCACCCCTTTCTTGTGTTTTATTTTCCATGAGATGTAAAGATATGTATTATGAATGACCAATAGGGATACTCTTTGAGTTTATGTGTGATTCAGAAGAATTTGATATGTTGTATTAACTTCATTTAATAATGTAACAATTATGTATATATATGGTTTTCCAATAATACTAAACTATTCGGTCCTTTGGGAATAAACTCCATGTAATATTAATAATGTAATAAATTAAAGAACCAGATCCGGGATACTGGGATCATGGTCATTACAATAATAATATTTAAATATATTTTATACTCTATATTGATTTTAGAGTATACCAAGATATCACCAATAAACAACCCTAATGAAATTATCAAGATATTATTTGAATACTCTATTTATCAAATCCATAAAATAGAGGTTGAATTATTCAATGTAAAGGGAATTACCATAAACTCATAATGTCCATACCTCATGTGAAATGTCATCTTTGGAATATCTTCCTTCCTTACTCATAATTGACGATACCCAGAATAGAGATCAATATTTGAAAAATATTTAAATCCATGAATTTGATCAAAAAAGGTATCAATTTGTGGTATAGGATACTAATTCTTTATATAAATGGAATTAATTTTTATATGATTGATACACAACCTCATAGATATATCATTTTTATTAACATAATGAACAGGGGATCCCTAAGGAAAAACACTTGGGTGAATGAATCCTTTATCATAGACTCCTACAATTATTTATTCTACTCCACTAATTCCATTATAGACATTATATAGGTATTCATGGATGTATATTTTTCATGAGGGATATGTTTAATGGAAAACTCAACTTCAGACTCGTGTGGATTTCCAAGTAACACATTAGGAAAGATATAAATGTATTCCCATATAGTAGGTGAATTTTTTATTCTATGGTTACATTTCTCAAGAATTGGTTGTGTCTACTCTTATTCTCCCAATGTTTAATTAAGGTGATATACTAAATGTAGATCTATACATGATTTTGATGATAAATCTCCCCTCTGAATATAAATTATTCCACATATCAATCCTGAATTGCAACACCCTTCACTATGAAATAATTTTTCTCATTGTACTTTGAAATATAATCCATACTAAGGATTGTATCTAATTTAACTATAGGTATAATAAATAATTTTTCAGATATGGAATGTATATGAATCATAATAGAGATATACTAACATATCATTGTTGTAATAATATTTCCATTGGGTGTTTTGATTAAAAACCCCCTTTTAGGGTGTTAGGGATGGTTTAATGTTTTGGGAAAAAATGGAAGATATAATTTTCTTAACGATATAGAATCAAATAAATAATTATATATCATTGATTTTACAATTAAATTACTTTCCTCTATATCTTTATGGACTTAAAATTCATTTGTAGTAATTTCATAAGCTTTTCCTTACCCCTTTACCTCTTCCATTATAGGTTCCCTTGATACATGGAGAATTTACATGAATAATTCCCCATCACCATACATTTGATGAATTGGATAGTAGTGGTTTGTTTATTTATCATGAATTCATTATCCATATAAACCTTAGACCTAAACTAGTAAAAAATACTATTCCCTTTAAGAATTTACAAGGATTTTTTTTTCAAAAAAACACTTGATGGAAATCCCATATTTTTTTATTCTTATTTTTCACATCTCTTTTACTTAGTTCCCAGTTGATCTTTTATTTTATTGATTTACATTAATGATATAATGTGTATAAAATTATTTCTCGCTCTTGATGGCATGTGATACTATATCATCATATTATGAATGCTTATGGGATACTAGTTCCATTTGGAGGTTTTTCTTAATCCCATTAGATAAATGATAAATTTTTATTTCATGATTATGTATATATTATATTTTATTCCTTTCTAATATTATGAAACTAGCCTCGTATTAATCATAAATTTTATCATTAGTCTATTATAATTTTATATACATTCTCTCCATTTGAGCTCATTTCTCTTGAGGAATATATTTCTCAAATAATATCTCTTTAAAATATCTTCATTACATACTATATATTTATTCATATTATTTAGTATTTCATATCAATGATTAATAATGATCAGTATCTCCCATTAACCAATATATTGTTAGAATTACATTTTACCTGTCATTACTTCCCAATTCTAAGAATATCTTTTTTTGGGACTTGATACATTACTCAGTATCCAATGTTTTAATAGTTACATTAAAGGATGGATTCTAATATCATATAAAGTAATCTAACATAGGTGTAACATATTATAGAACATGAGGTTTCTCTATATGGTAATGATTATTTTTAATAAGCTGGTTCAATTGCACCAATATGGCCCCGACCTACTTAGCTCCAACACCTACTATACTGGTTTTCTCATTAGATAAATCCTTATATTTATTATGGGTGTCAATATGATTTATATTTCTTTCTCTCGATTATATCTTTAAAAAATAGAACACACATAGTATTCTTATAACATCATGAATAACAATCCAAGGAATAAAAAACCCATTAAAGTAAAAATTCCAAAATTTTGGAAGGGATTATCATAATGCTTGTTCTAGATATAGTTTTCTAAAATCTATTTCCCATGGTTCTTATTAAACTTGATTTGATAGAAACTATACAAACCCCATATAAAAAACTCAAAGTCAATGTTTACTTTATTACATTTTTGTAAGATACAAGGAATCACATCACCAAGGATTGATCAGTTTATAAATATTGTAAAATTAAATACATACATGATTTATATATTACATAGGAAAAATAAAATTTAGCATGAAAAAATTATTTCATCCTTAAAAATCATTTAATAATTATTTCTCTATATCATAGGGAAATGAAAAAAAATGGGTGAGATAATATTCTTGGTAAGGATTATATATAATGAAATCCATCATAAGTAAATAAAGAATACATAATATGGTAGAGTGAACAATCAATAAATATGTTATTTAATCAATAACATTATCTTCAAAATATATTGATGGAAAAGATAAATATAATAAAAACATGGATAGTAATAACTATAATTTTAATATAAAGTGATTGAAAAATACCATATACATTGATCTTACCATAAATGAATCATTCTAAGACATCAAGAACCTTACTGTCAAGGTATGATATCAATACATTTCATTCAATGGGTCAGTATACACCAAATACCTAAGTAATTTAGAAAACTATTTGTCTCATGATATATGTCGATGATGTAAAGCCCAGAAATTTCAAGGACCATTTTGTCTTAAATTCTTTGATATTTTACGAGTCCACAGTTTCTGACGGTGCCTGATTCCATGGCCTGGTGTGTCCTGAATCAATTTCTGATGTTTTTTTCAGGTATGTTCAGTAAATGTATGTGGGGGTTTATCTATATTTCTAACCGGTGCTCGGAATTGAAATATGAGGATGTCGATGAACTCTTATCGTCAGTATTCAATTATGGGAACCTTTACTGCAGTTGTGTTTTATTGAAAGGAGAGGTTAATTTTTGAGGTATGATAATAAGTTAAAATAATGTTTGACATAATTTTTTTAGGCGGTGGTTAAAACCACCAAATGGATGTTGGGAGTGGGGCCACCCCCCACATAACCACCCATAGAAGGATAACGTGTTGTGGGGACCACACAAACTTCAACTCTTCAACTCCCCCTTGAAACCCTTGTAACCCCCCATTGATGAGGGTTAAACTCTCCACCTCCCACATTCTCTCATTAATGTTCCAAAACCTTCATTTTAATTAATTTAGCTCCCCCAATTAATCGGTTAATTTGAATTGATTTGGAATTCATGGAATTATTAGATTTGGAAGACTTTTATTTTATTTGCATTGGAAAACATTTTGTTGGAAAGTATCTAGAGAATGAGAAGGAATGTGTTCGTCTCCATGAAGAACATCATCAACGAATAACGACATCTTCTTCTCGATGAAGAAAATTATATCCACTTCTTCAACTAGGGCAGGAACCTGAGGCGACACCCACGAGGAATTCTGTATTCCTTCCTCTTCCTTCACATCAATGGAGAAGACGCTGCGCACGAAGAATGACGCTTCGTCCTCAGACACACCCCGACGTCAACAAATTGACACCGTTGTCAACGAACGAACTTTAAATCGAGGTAGGGGGTATTGTATAATTTTATTTATGAGAATTATACCCCCATAATTTTGAGAATATATGTGGGATAATTGTTTGAGCCACTAATGTGGAGGGCATGGGCTAATGAATAATTGCAGACCCTCTGCCATTTCATTCTTCATTCTCTGTTTGTTGAGCGATGGATGAATGGAAATGAAACCTTTTTTGTGGTTGTGGAAGTGAATAGCAGGACACGAGGAGGCCATAGGCACTGCCGGGAGGCAAAAAGGACCACCAAAATGACTCCGGTTGTAACACCCGAGACTTTTATGTTATATAAATCGTCAAAGGAAACTTTTTCTACACAACACTTGCTTGGCTTGCTTTACACGCAATCGCGACCTTCCTCGATAGCTTGCGTCGTACGCAATACCGAGTTTCACTAAACAACAATATGCTATTAAAACTAGCCGTTATGAATAGTAATAAACAATTTTTGAAATTTTATAAATTTTATTTTTCAAAATGGACTTCATTTTTGGACTCAGAATATCGAAATTAGCCTAGGGTGAAATTTTGGTATTTTTCTGAAAACTTTCAATTTTAGATGAATAGTGAAACCACTAAGTGGTAGGTAAAAAACTGAATTTTGCATAAAACTTAATTTTACCGCTTCTGTGAATGGAATTTCGAAATCCGACAGACACGGTTGAGATCAGTAAGTAAAATGTGGTTCAATGAGATAAAAATAATTTTTTGGTGAATAGTAACTTTTTACTTTTTTTTACCGCGGTTAATAGTAAATAGGGTAACTAAGGGTAAATATGATATTAATATTACCCTAAAACATGTCCTAATTCTATTGGACAAGTGTAATTCGACCAAAAACAATCTTAGGAATAAAATATGACCATTTAGGCCCACTTGGATTAGATTAGGACATTTATTATTAATTTATTTAAAGAAGGGTTAAAATAGTTAAAATAAAGGTTTAATAAGTAAATCATTTTTAATATGGGGTTATACATAAGATAAATTCGATTGTAAATATTCATTAGAAAGATAAAAAGATTTCCTACATGATGGTATTTTATTTGTAATTTTTAGACATCAAATAATATAATTTATTTATGACACAAAGATGATGCAGTAATTATCTTATTAATGAAATATTGACATAATTGATAATATAAATACCAAAATAAATGTAATTTAAGACTTTTTATGAACTCCACTAATTTTATAGGTTACTATGATATATTAGTGTGGATTTAATCAACTTGGTTCGAACATATAATTCTGTTATGACTTTCAAAAAAATCATATATCAAATAGTGTCAAAATTGACACAAAATAGTTTCGAAATCAAATATTATATTATTAATTGTTATTTTATTCCTAAAAATCTAAGGTTCGGCAAAAGGTCTTAGATAAGGATATATATATTAATAATAAACAATTTGGGGTTCTTTTGGCATGTTATAGTAAGTGTATTAACCATATAGTGAATGAAAACAAAAAGACACGGTAAAAGTTTAATTAATTAACTTAGAGTTAAATCTATTTTATAAGGTTAAAATAATACCCTAAACTTGTCTAAATCCTATTGGTTGATAGGATTTCGACCCATCCCCACTTTAGCTTCGAAATAAGACCCTTTAGAATCATTATAAACCGATTTTGACTTTAATATAAAATAATATTTTGAGATATTCCTAAGGTGCCCCTCTCCTCCTTTATAAAAGGGCACCTCCTCCCCCTCCTCCTCACACAAATTTGAGCACTCAAGCTCGGCCAACCCCTGCCATTTTCTCCTCTCCACTTCCCTAGAATAATCCTAGAGGTCCTGGTCTTCTCCAAAGACCAATCTTAGTTCCTTAAGTGGAGGATTCAAAGAAGCGTTCCAAAGAAGAGGTAATATCCATTACCGATCTTTTCAATTTCATTCTTCTTCAACTTCTTCTCCTTTAGTTGTTTCATGATAAAGTAATAACATCAGTATTACTTACATACTGATATGTTATTATAAATATGAAACAACCCTAATTCACCTTCTATCCATCCTACGGAAAAAATGAAATCACCGCGCGTGCGTACGTACGGAATACCGTCTCCACGCCGTGGTGTAATCTATTTTCCACCATCACCTTACAAGGATGGGTATAATGGTGTAATGAGTAACTATATATGATTATTATGAAGTAATATTGATACTGAAATAATATATATATATACTCCAATACAATTCCACGATCATAGGAACGATATCATCACTCGTGCGTACGTACGGAATACCGTCTCCACGATGTGATGCGACTCGTTCTACATGATCTTCATTTCATAATGATTATATAAATGAATTGAATGAATAAATATGATATATGTTACACTAATACCATTCTGGATATAAGAAATCTATAACCTTAAAAGAAAATTAAGAATGTATTCGGCAAAACACGCAAAAGAACAAAAGGCAATAAAGACCCGAGTAACAAGTAACCATGAAATATTACTATCAAGAAGCTAAGAATATGAACATATATGATATCATATCAATATGTATGATTCTGGAATAAGTCAATAACATTATTTAAACCATTATACAGGAGCTTCGGACATGTACAAAGCAAATTGGACTTAAGGTAAGGGAAATATCACAATCTCATTTTTATCCGAGATTGTTTATTCGTAAGTATTTACTGGGGTGTATTTTATCATCCACATCCATGTTTCATCAAAATGTAATATTATTTCCATCCACCTACAATTGTTTAAATCCATTTTTACCCTTTGGTGAGTTTTTAGTAATATGTATGAAAGGAATCTTTTGTCGTACGAGGTACTTTTTGACTTTTCCGAGAAAAAAGTACGAAGAATGTTTTTTTAACATATACGGCATGAATAGATTTTTAAAACATTATTTCCAAGAAGCTTCCATTACAAGTTCTCAAGTTTATTTTTAATCAACTTCTTTTATTTTAAAGTTTTATGACATGTTATGAATGGAAAAATGTTTTTGAAGAAGAAAGGATATTTTCCTCAAGAATAGAGTTCAAGTGTTTTTATCAAAATTATTTTCCATCTAAGATAATAAAGGGTTCTGTTTTTATCCCTATTTTTACATTGATTTGATCATGTTGTGATGGAATTATTTTTATTAATTCCTTTATCTTATATGAATTGATTTATGATGTCATGATGTTTCAAGAATCCCATTTTTGTTACATGTGTTATGCAATGATGTATGTTTTATGATTATGTGGCACACATAAGAAAGGATTCATTATAAGATGGGTGGGACCTATATCTCCCTCCAATGCATTGGGTAAAGATTTTATATCTCATGAGATAGACATGGCTGGAACGGAAGGTTATTTCGGTTCAGTGATACAGGACTCAAACGAGGAGTGAACTCGGTTCAGAAAGGGACTTTGTCCACTAAGATAGTCTTGGCAATGAGTCATGACTAACAAGAAATGATTTTCCATGATTATGTGTGCATGCCACAAATTTTATGTTATGATTATGGGATTCTCATTTTCACTTCTATGAATTATTCCATGATAAGATATTATGATCTCTTTTGCAGGTTTTGATTTTCAAAAAGATATGATATGATTTTTATTTCCTTTATTTGCCCTTGCTGAGCATTTGAGCTCACCCTTTTATGTTTTCTTTTCCCCAGGTCAGGAAGATGGATATTAAGTAGAATATGCTAAAAGGGACCCTAGATAAATGGGAGACACTGTAGAAGATTTATGAACCGGTTGTTTATGTTTCCCAGTTTCTAAAGACACTATACCTATACGGTCCTTTGTGGTTTTGTCATATGTTGTAATATGTGTGCTTCAATTTTGAAGTATTAACAATGTATGTAAAGTATGGGTCGTTCTAGTTGGTATCAGAGGAAAGGTATAGTCAACCTTTGGAAACTAGGATATGAAAGACTTAGTAAAAACCCTAAGGATAAGTCTAAGCATATAACACAATCTTAGAAATGGCCATGAATAACCTAGGATAAGACCTTAAGAATGAAAATTTTATTCTTGAATTATGTGGTTTCCTATTATAATTAGTGTTGCTCACACTATTATTCTTGGTTTTAGTCAATGGATGGAACCCGAAGGAACCGTGTTAATGAGGAATGCGATGGGAAATGAAATGATTGTCCCCCTGAGCAACCAAACGATATGGGAGCTGGAATGCAAAATCTTGTAGCCATGCTCACACAACTTTCTCAAGCTATGAATCATGCAGGATTTCCAAACAAGCAAAGGAGGGAGCAACATTCTGTTGAATCCTTCATGAGGCAGCGTCCACCTTCTTTCAGCGGGTCTACTGATCTATTAGTTGCTGAACAATGGATTAGTACTACTGAAAAGATATTTTCAGTTCTTCAATGTTCTGAGCATGATAAATTCATCCTAGCAGTGTATCGTTTGGAAGGAGATGCGGATCAATGGTGGAATCTTGTTAAGAATACGAGGCAAAGGGATGAAATTGAGTCTATGGAATGGGACGAGTTCAAGAACTTATTTTTCAATAAGTACTTCCCTCGTATTCTCCGAACAAAGATGGAGAAAGAGTTTCTTGAACTGAAGCAAAGGGATGATGAATCTATTGGTACCTATGAAGCAAATTTTACAAGACTTGCAAGGTACGCTTCTGGTATTATTATCCCACCTGAGAGTAAGATCGATCGATTCTTTAGTGGCTTAAAACCAAGTCTTCGAAGGGAGTTAGCTATAAGAGACTTCAATAGCTATGAGGAAATCATTCGATGTGCTCTCAAAGTCGAGATGGAGATTGGAGTAACCCATCAGTCACATGGGTTTAATAAGAAGAGGAAGATGGAATTCAAAGGAAACTCTAAGGAGCACACTGAAAAGAAGATGAACATTCCCTTATGCTCAAAGTGTGGAAAGAAACATGGAGGGAGTTGTCTTAAAGGGACAAGTAAATGTTTTAAATGTGGAAAGGAAGGTCACCGGGCATTTGAATGCCGCGATAATGGGAAGAAGATGTCTAATGATGCAAACAAAGGAAGGGATACACAGAATGAACCTACTACACTTCAATGTTTCAAGTGCAAGGAGATGGGGCATTATGCCAATCAATGCCCAAATCCAAGGTTTGATGATGATGGTCGACGTCAACAAACTCTTAAGGCTAAAGACAAAGGAAAGTCACATGCAATTTCTATTAGCGATGTGGAGTACGATAACGATGTGGTGAAAGGTACACTTACCATCCACTCTAAAGTAGAAAATGTTTTATTTGATTCTGGATCCACCCACTCTTTTATTTCTGAAGACTTTTCTAAGGGTATCACTGTATTACCTCAACAATTAGATTTTGAGTTAGCTGTGACAACACCTAATGGCACATCAATCGCATCAAAAGTTTATAATTCTTCTCCGATTGAAGTTTGTGGGAAAGTGCTTCCTGCAAATCTTGTGATCCTTCCTTTAGTGGAATTTGATGTGATTCTTGGCATGGATTGGCTTTCTCTACATGGAGCTCATATCGATTGCCAAAGAAGGGAAGTCACATTTCATATTCCAGATCAATATACGATCGTCTATCAATGCAAGGATGAACATAACCTTCCAGTGGAAATTTCTTCCATCTTATGGGTATTGATTCCACTAAATGAAGGTTATTTATCTCAAATGGTTGGTGAGAAAGTCACGATTAAGAATATGCCCATTGTAAGGGAGTTTGATGATGTCTTTCCGGAGGAATTACCGGGTCTTCCACCAAATCGTGAAGTTGAGTTTTCAATAGAACTCGTTCCGGGTGCTTTGCCTATTTCAAAGACACCTTATAGAATGGCCCCAATTGAGTTGCAGGAATTGAAGAAGCAACTCCAAGAGAATCTTGATAAGGGATTCATACGCCCTAGTGCGTCACCTTGGGGAGCACCTGTTCTATTTGTTAAGAAGAAAGATGGATCAATGAGACTCTGCATTGATTATCGAGAACTTAACAAGATCACTATCAAGAACAAATATCCTCTCCCACGCATTGATGACTTATTTGACCAACTACGCGGAGCTCAATACTTTTCCAAGATTGATCTTCGTTCAGGGTATCATCAATTAAGGGTCAATTGGGAGGATATACCAATGAAGGCTTTCCGTACAAGGTATGGACACTATGAATTTATAGTGATGCCATTTGGTCATACTAATGCCCCTGCTATCTTCATGGATCTAATGAATAGAGTCTTTAGAGACTATCTTGATCAATTTGTGGTAGTCTTTATAGACGATATTCTTGTCTATTCAAAGAGCAAGGAAGAGCATTAAGATCACTTGATAATTATATTGAAGACCCTGAGAAAGGAGAAGCTTTATGCCAAATTTACCAAGTGTGAATTTTGGCTTCAAAAAGTTGCATTTTTGGGTCATATAATCTCAAAAGAGGGGATATCTGTGGATCCAGCAAAAACAGAGGTTATCAAAAGATGGTCAAGACCAACAACAGTAACTGAGATCCGAAGTTTTCTTGGTTTGGCTGGATATTATCGACGTTTTGTAAAAGATTTTTCACGATTATCTAATCCACTCACCAAGTTGACTCGGAAAGGAGTTAAATTTGTCTGGACAGAGGAATGTGAAGAGAATTTCAAGGAGTTGAAAAGAAGGTTATCCAGTGCACCTGTGCTCACACTGCCTTGTAGTGGAGAAAGGTTTGTGATCTACAGTGATGCATCCAAGAAGGGATTGGGGTGTGTTCTTATGCAAAATGATATGGTGATAGATTATGCCTCACGACAGTTGAAAATCCATGAGCAAAATTACCCAACACATGATTTGGAGTTGGCTGCGGTAATCTTTGCATTAAAGATATGGAGGAATTACCTTTATGTTGAAAGGTGTGATATTTATACTGATCATAAAAGTTTAAAGTATATTTTCACACAAAAGGAGTTGAATATGCGTCAAAGAAGATGGTTGGAGCTGATTAAGGATTATGACTGCTCAATCCATTACCACCCTGGGAAAGCAAACAAGGTGGCAGATGCATTAAGTCGACAAGACCATGCTAGTTTATCCATGATGAGGATCACAAAAGATCCAATATTTATGGATTTACAAAGGATGGATATTGGAATTATAATGGAAGGGGAAAAATCTTATCTTTCTCAAATGAATGTTCAGCCATCTCTACATGTGAAGATTAAAGAGGCACAGAAAGAAGATGTCGAGTTACAAAAGAAGGTGAGAAATGTTCCTGAATTCAACCTTGATTGTGATGGGACAATAAAGTTCAGGAATCGGGTTTGTGTTCCTCCCATCCCCGAATTAAAGAAAGAGCTGCTGGATGAGGCTCATAGTTCTTCATTCTCTATTCATCCTGGAAGCACGAAGATGTATAGGGACCTGAAAGAGTACTTCTGGTGGGATGGCATGAAAAGAGATGTTGCTGAATATGTCTCTCGATGCTTGGTTTGTCAACAAGTTAAAGCTGAGAGACAAAAGTCTAAGGGGATGTTACAACCATTACCCATACCCGAATGGAAATGGGAAAACATCACTATGGACTTTGTCACAGGACTTCCTAAAACATCCAAAGGCAATAATGCTATCTGGGTCATAGTTGATCGTCTTACAAAGTCTGCACACTTCATTCCTATTAGAGAGGATTTATCTCTAGATCAGCTTGCCAGGATATATGTAAAGGAAGTGGTAAGATTTCATGGAGTACCACTTTCGATTATATCTGATCGGGATCCGAGATTTACCTCGAAGTTCTGGCGAAGTCTTCAGCATACTCTGGATACAGAGTTGAGTTTCAGCACTGCTTATCATCCCCAGACAGACGGTCAGTCTGAGAGAACAATTCAAACCCTAGAAGATATGTTGAGAGCTTGATCTATGGATTTTAAAGGAGGTTGGGATCAACACCTACCTTTGGTAGAATTTTCTTATAATAATAGCTTTCACTCCAGTATTCAGATGGCTCCTTATGAAGCTCTCTATGGAAAGAAATGCAGGACTCCAACTTGCTGGGATGAAGTTGGGGAAAGAAAGCTATTAGGACCTGATCTCGTTGATGAAATGGCAGAAAAGGTCAGATCTATTCAACAGCACATAAGAGCAGCTCAGAGTCGACAAAAAAGTTATGCCGACAACCGAAGAAAAGACCTAGAGTTTGAAGTGTGTGATAAAGTGTTCTTACGAATATCTCCCTGGAAGAGGGTTATGAGATTTGGAAAGAAGGGGAAGTTGAGCCCTAGATATATCGGTCCTTTCGAAATACTGGATCGTGTTGGGAAGGTAGCTTACCGATTGGCGCTTCCACCGAATCTCTCTCAAGTTCACGATGTGTTCCATGTATCTCTCCTGAGAAAGTACATACCAGATCCTTCACATGTACTCAGCTCAGAAGTTGTACCGCTGGAGCAAGATCTTTCTTATGAAGAACAGCCGATAGAGATTCTGGATCGTAGCGAAAAAGTCCTACGAAACAAGACCACTCGCTTGGTGAAAGTTTTATGGAGGAACCACCAACTTGAAAAATCTACATGGGAGCTTGAGGATATGATGAGGGAGAATTATCCTCATCTGTTTGTTACAAAGTGACGAATTTTGAGGGTGAAATTCTTTTTAAGGGGGGTATAATGTAACACCCGATACTTTTATGTTATATAAATCGTCAAAGGAATCTTTTTCTACACAACACTTGCTTGGCTTGCATTACACGCAATCGCGACCTTCCTCGATAGCTTGCGTCGTACGCAATACCGAGTTTCACTAAACAACAATATGCTATTAAAACTAGCCGTTATGAATAGTAATAACCACTTTTTGAAATTTTATAAATTTTATTTTTCAAAATGGACTTCATTTTTGGACTCAGAATATCGAAATTAGCCTAGGGTGAAATTTTGGTATTTTTCTGAAAACTTTCAATTTTTGATGAATAGTGAAACCACTAAGTGGTAGGTAAAAAACTGAATTTTGCATAAAACTTAATTTTACCGCTTCTGTGAATGGAATTTCGAAAATCCGACAGACACGGTTGAGATCAGTAAGTAAAATGTGGTTCAATGAGATAAAAATAATTTTTTGGTGAATAGTAACTTTTTACTTTTTTTTACCGCGGTTAATAGTAAATAGGGTAACTAAGGGTAAATATGATATTAATATTACCCTAACACATGTCCTAATTCTATTGGACAAGTGTAATTCGACCAAAAACAAACTAAGGAATAAAATATGACCATTTAGGCCCACTTGGATTAGATTAGGACATTTATTATTAATTTATTTAAAGAAGGGTTAAAATAGTTAAAATAAAGGTTTAATAAGTAAATCATTTTTAATATGGGGTTATACATAAGATAAATTAGATTTCAAATATTGATTAGAAATCTAAAAAGATTTCCTACATGATGGCATTTTATTTGTAATTTTTAGACATCAAATAATATAATTTATTTATGACACAAAGATGATGCAGTAATTATCATATTAATGAAATATTGACATAATTGATAATATAAATACCAAAATAAATGTAATTTAAGACTTTTTATGAACTCCACTAATTTTCTAGGTTACTATGATATATTAGTGTTGATTTAATCAACTTGTTTTGAACATATAATTCTGTTATGACTTTCAAAAAAATCATATATCAAATAGTGTCAAAATTGACACAAAATAGTTTTTAAATCAAATATTATATTATTAATTGTTATTTTATTCCTAAAAATCTATGGTTCGGCCAAATGACTTAGATAAGGATATATATATTAATAATAAACAATTTGGGGTTCGTTTGTCATGTTATAGTAAGTGTATTAACCACATAGTGAAAGAAAACAAAAAGACACGGTAAAAGTTAAATTAATTAACTTAGAGTTAAATCTAATTGATAAGGTTAAAATAATACCCTAAACTTGTCTAAATCCTATTGGTTGATAGGATTTCGACCCATCCCCACTTTAGCTTCGAAATAAGACCCTTTGGAACCATTATAAACCGATTTTGACTTTAATATAAAATAATATTTTGAGATATTCCTAAGGTGCCCCTCTCCTCCCTTATAAAAGGGCACCTCCTCCCCCTCCTCCTCACACAAATTTGAGCACTCAAGCTCGGCCAACCCCTGCCATTTTCTCCTCTCCACTTCCCTAGAATAATCCTAGAGGTCCTGGTCTTCTCCAAAGACCAATCTTAGTTCCTTAAGTGGAGGATTCAAAGAAGCGTTCCAAAGAAGAGGTAATATCCATTACCGATCTTTTCAATTTCTTTCTTCTTCAACTTCTTCTACTTTAGTTGTTTCATGATAAAGTAATAACATCAGTATTAATTACATACTGATATGTTATTATAAATATGAAACAACCCAAATTCACCTTCTATCCATCCTACGGAAAAAATGAAATCACCGTGCGTGCGTACGTACGGAATACCGTCTCCATGCCGTGGTGTAATCTATTTTCCACCATCACCTTACAAGGATGGGTATAATGGTGTAATGAGTAACTATATATGATTATTATGAAGTAATATTGATACTGAAATAATATATATATATACTCCAATACAATTCCACGATCATAGGAACGATATCATCACTCGTGCGTACGTACGGAATACCGTCTCCACGATGTGATGCGACTCGTTCTACATGATCTTCATTTCATAATGATTATATAAATGAATTGAATGAATAAATATGATATATGTTACACTAATACCATTCTGGATATAAGGAATCTATAACCTTAAAAGAAGAATAAGAATGTATTCGGCAAAACACGCATAAGAACAAAAGGCAATAAAGACCCGAGTAACAAGTAACCATGAAATATTACTATCAAGAAGCTAAGAATATGAACATATATGATATCATATCAATATTTATGATTCTGGAATAAGTCAATAACGTTATTTAAACTATTATACAGGAGCTTCGGACACGTACAAAGCAAATTGGACTTAAGGTAAGGGAAATATCACAATCTCATTTTTATCCGAGATTGTTTATTCGTAAGTATTTACTGGGGTGTATTTTATCATCCACATCCATGTTTCATCAAAATGTAATATTATTTCCATCCACCTACAATTGTTTAAATCCATTTTTACCCTTTGGTGAGTTTTTAGTAATATGTATGAAAGGAATCTTTTGTCGTACGAGGTACTTTTTGACTTTTCCGACAAAAGTACGAAGAATGTTTTTTTTAACTTATACGGCATGAATAGATTTTTAAAACATTATTTCCAAGAAGCTTCCCTTACAAGTTCTCAAGTTTATTTTTAATCAACATCTTTTATTTTAAAGTTTTATGACATGTTATGAATGGAAAAATGTTTTTGAAGAAGAAAGGATATTTTCCTCAAGAATGGAGTTCAAGTGTTTTTATCAAAATTATTTTCCATCTAAGATAATAAAGGGTTCTGTTTTTATCCCTATTATTACATTGATTTGATCATGTTGTGATGGAATTATTTTTATTAATTCCTTTATCTTATATGAATTGATTTATGATGTCATGATGTTTCAAGAATCCCATTTTTGTTACATGTGTTATGCAATGATGTATGTTTTATGATTATGTGGCACACATAAGAAAGGATTCATTATAAGATGGGTGGGACCTATATCTCCCTCCAATGCATTGGGTAATGATTTTATATCTCATGAGATAGACATGGCTGGAACGGAAGGTTATTTCGGTTCAGTGATACAGGACTAAAACGAGGAGTGAACTCGGTTCAGAAAGGGACTTTGTCCACTAAGATAGTCTTCGCAATGAGTCATGACTAACAAGAAATGATTTTCCATGATTATGTGTGCATGCCACAAATTTTATGTTATGATTATGGGATTCTCATTTTCACTTCTATGAATTATTCCATGATAAGATATTATGATCTCTTTTGCAGGTTTTGATTTTCAAAAAGATATGATATGATTTTTATTTCCTTTATTTGCCCTTGCTGAGCATTTGAGCTCACCCTTTTATGTTTTCTTTTCCCCAGGTCAGGAAGATGGATATTAAGTAGAATATGCTAAAAGGGACCCTAGATAAATGGGAGACACTGTAGAAGATTTATGAACCAGTTGTTTATGTTTCCCAGTTTCTAAAGACACTATACCTATATGGTTCTTTGTGGTTTTTTCATATGTTGTAATAAGTGTGCTTCAATTTTGAAGTATTAACAATGTATGTAAAGTATGGGTCGTTATACCGGTGGCCCGCGGAAGAGCGCGGTGGAAAGGGTCACCGGCCCGGCGGCGCCTGCGACTGGAGGTAGCGGTGCCCCTAGTGCGCCGCCGGCGGAAGGCCACCGTAGCACCAGTCATGCCGGTGGAGCGGAACCCACCTCACGGGTTCCGAGAGAAAAGAGTGGTGCCAGATGGAACTGCCGTTACAAAAAACTGAGGGGCGCACCCCCACTCCACGCACGGCCAGCTGGTTGAACCGTGGCTGACCACCGAGTTGGGCCGCCCGCCACGCAGGCCGGGCCGCCTACCGCGCGGGTCGTGCTGCCTGCCACGCATGCTGGGCTACCTGCCATGCGGGCTGGTCCACATCTACAGAGTTGGGCCACTCCCTACCGGGCCAGACCCAGATCCGGGTCGGGTCAACCCTGATCAGGCTGGGCCGGGTCGGACCGGACCCAGACCCCCCCTCTTCGGACAACTTTTCATTTTTCACCCATAACATGAGCTACGAACCTCCGATCCATGCACTATAAGTTGTGTAGGATTTCATGGATCGAGACGGTATTTTCGGTATATCACACTCAATATTTTCGAAAATCATGTGTACATCCAGGTTGGTTCGAACCCGAAACCAACCGGGCCCTCATAGCGGGAACACTTATAACTTAATGACTGGACGTCCGATTGGCATGGCG
Organism: Viscum album; assembly: GCA_963277665.1. Taxonomy (NCBI): domain Eukaryota; kingdom Viridiplantae; phylum Streptophyta; class Magnoliopsida; order Santalales; family Viscaceae; genus Viscum; species Viscum album. The sequence goes on from OY728137.1 coordinate 1,670,489,734, forward strand.
TCAACAACATTTGATTCATTTTGATGAGACGGTCCTTTTGGAATAGTCCTCATAGGATTTGAATGAGGTTGGAGTATGGCCAGGTTGAATTGTACCCGAAATCGAACCGGGCCCTTTGAACGAAAATGCCAATAACTCTCAGACCAGGGGTCCGATTGACGCATCGTCTATCGCATTGGGTTCCTTTTGATGAGATGGAAATATTGGATACATAAACTCAGGACTTCATGATAGTTGATGTATTGAACACTTTGTTTGAGGCGCAGACCCTCCCGGAATCGAGCGTGTTGTGTGCTGGAACCCTAGAGCTAGATGCGACGATGACGACTTCTATACTAGGATCCTACGTGGGGTTGACATCGACAACAACTATACCATAATCCTTCATGGGTTCGACAGCGACGAATTCTATACCGGGATCCTCCGTGGGTTCGACAGTAGTGACTTCTATACTAGGATCCTATGTGGGTTCGACAGCGATGACTACTTTACCAGAATCCTATGTGGGTTTGACAGTGACAACTTCTCTTTTATGATCCTATGTGGGTCGACAGAGCTGATATTGTTCCAGTATCCTATGTGGGTTTGACAGAGGAGATGATTTAGAGGAAACATCTAAACATCTCTACCACACATCATGTGTTGTATATCTGTGTGAGCTGAGTCATTTCATTCAACCATTATCATCTTGGTGATTGACATTACATCCTTGGTGGAATTTGTTTGTGCTTGGTCTTGAGAGTTTGAGATAGACTGAGATTGTTAACTTAGTTATATGTATGGGCATATACCTAAGTAGGGTTGGTTGATGCTTTGTGATTGTATCTTACTTATTTGTTTATATTTATTGGATACTGTGAGACCTTGTGGGTCTCAGGGTCCCTATTGAGTATCGTTATACTCACCCATGCACGGGCTATGCCCACACCTCTTTGTGTTGGATGCAGATGACGGACATCAATGACGGAGGCCGAGAGTGCCATGACTGGATGCTACCCAGAGGTGGACCTTGCGACGAGTCGGCACACAGAGGAGACTAACAGACGTGATTTCTGAGGTGGACATATGTACATACCCTTCCAGTAGGAATTTTGGGAGTACGATCCAGGAGATTCTCTTTACATTCAGTTATTTTCCCTTTTTACATGTATTTGTTGTTCAGTTGGGTTTGTATATTGGCCCATTACTTTCCATCACACTCTTTTGTATTTAGTTATACTTAGTGTTTACATCCTATTGCGTACTCTATTGTGTCTGTTTACTTTTATAATGGAAAATCCTTCCCAGCTTAGGGTTTTATGCCTTTAGTGCTAGTATCCAACCCATGGCCTAGGGAAGGCGGGATTGGGGTAGTCATGGCACGGGCCTGAGGACGGGTCGTGAAAAATTGGTATCAGAGGAGTCAGTTCTACCGCATAACTTGAAATCTAATTATTTTAGCAGAAATAGTAAGTGTTTTGAGTCTGGTTATCAGTTTAGGGAAAGCGATGTTAGTTCGGTGGGCGACGTATCCATACACTAGGACTCTGACTTCTGATCTCCTACTCAGTGCTCGAAAGTAGTGATTGCGTGTGTGTTTCATTTGTGAAAGTTTTCTTTGTGAATACATTGCGTCAGCTAACAAGGTATACTGTTTATACTATGGTGCACCTGTTTCTTTTCAGGATGGCCCCACAAAAGTAGCTAGCTAGGGTTTCGAGTTACATATAAGATGGTAGACCACCGAGCGAAGAGGCCTCGGGGCAGGGCCCCATCATAGCAGAGGCACAAGCGGTACCACTACCCACTGGGCCACTTATACCACAAGCCCCAGCAGCAGAGAGTGCATGCCGCCTGAGTGTGTTTCACGAGTTCTAAAGATAGAGGCCTCCTAGGATCCGTGGAGCGATGGACCCATAGGCATCTAAGGATTGGTAGGAGGCTGTCGTGAGAGTTTTTAGATTGGTAGGGACACCAACCAACCTTATAGTGATCTTTCCCATGAGTCTTTTGTACGCAGCAGTAGGTAGATTGTGGATCCTGTTGCTCCAGGTTCATGATGAGTCATCACTACTCTGGATAGACTTCGAGAGCCTATTCCGATTAGAGTTTTTACCAACCACCCTTTGTGCAGTGCAGATTCAGGAGTTATTTCTTCTGCAGTAGGGCAGCATGACAGTAGCTCAGTATATAGTGAGGTTCACTGAACTCTCTTTCTACTCTACGGTTATGGTACGAGACACATTCATCCGGGAACGGACCTTTGAGTAGGGACTCAGGCATGAGATCAGGGCATCGATGATCTCCCTCAACATTCTGACGTTGGCGGGGGTACTGGAGCGATTCCGTTTAGTAGAGAGCTATCTCTCTGAGCAGTCACTAGAACCGAGACCCACCACTGGGAGACATGTATTGGAGTCTTCTGCAGCCGGCAGTAGACAGATGACGCAAGGGTCCAAGAGGACCAGACCCACAAGTGGTCAACTGCACAACTCAGGTTCGGTTGTGTGGGGCACACGAGACAGAGTTAGACATACGAGGTGCAGGTAGTGTTATGCATGCGGTGGGTAGGGTCACATGGCTTGAGACTGCCAAACCCGTCCTACAGATGAGTAGTAGTAAATAGTGGGACCTCCCAGTCAGAGGCAGAGGATCATCCATGGTGGTTCGTCGGGAGCAGTCAGACGTGGTAGAGGAGGTGGCCGAGTAGTAGGTGGTGGACGACGTTTCGAGGCCCTACCACCACCACCACCAGGAGTTCCACCCCGACCACAAGGAATGGGTGGACAGGGGACAGATCAGCTTCAGGCAGCTGAGGCCTATGACCATAGTGCTCTGGGAGTAGGTGGACAAGAGAGGGACTACTTCCATTAACATAGTTCTTGTTCATGAAGCTTCTATCCTTGTTGATGTCATTGTTTGGGGTTGATTTATGTCTTCGTTCATCGAGATGTGGTAATAAAAGATAGTTGTCCTTGTGATGTTTGATTTCCCATTTTTTGTGGATAATTCTATGAGTTTTCGGATAAAATTGTTGACTTGACCCTCACAATCGAGATTCCTACAGAATAGACCATTGACCACACACAGATGCCGACATCGTGACTCAACCCTTGGAGGTGAGAGTAAAAATTGGATCATATAGTAGTAGCTTAGAGGCCTTACTACATCGTACATGGCATGAATTAGTACCGTTCATGTCAGGATAGACTATATTAGGCAATGGTCGTGGTTCATCAAAGGGATGATAACAGATTTCTCTTTGTGGAAATGGATAAATCTTAGCAGATCTTGTAAAACGTAGGTGTAGGAGGGTGTAGAAGAGTTCTTTTAAATTGGATAGTCTCACCCATAGTTTTTTAGGTGAACGCTTTGCAGTCTACTCTAACCACCAGAGTCTCAGGTATATCTTCTCTTAGAAGGACCTGAACCTGAGACAAAAATGATGACATGAATTCCTCCAAGACTTTGACCTCGAGATAATTTATACTCCTGTAAAGGGGGAATGTTTTTGCCAATTCACTCAGTAGGAGAAATGTAATTCAGCTGCTATGAGAGGTGATGGAGAATCTAGCCACATTGCAGACGTGAAGAAGGCAAGTGAAGGAACAACATCTGGTAATATAAGGCTTGGTATAACCCTTAGAGGTCCCAGAGTGGAATTGGGATGGGATATCCATGTATTTCGTAACGGGATATCCATGTAAATTTAGAGGACATGACTCTATCTGGGTTATTGTCAACTGACTCACCATGTCGGCACACTTCCTACCGATCAGAGAGCAGGGCCCAGTAGAGAGCTTGGGACGCCATTACATTCAAGAGATCATATGGCTTCATGGTGTTCCATCGACTATCGTCTCCGATCGAGATGCTCATTTTACTTCCTGTCTATGGAAGGGGTTACAGGAGTCTTTTGGGACGCAGCTTTGCTTGAACACCACCTTCCATCTTCAGACGGATGGTCAAAATGAGAGGACCATTCATACAATCTAGGGCATGGTCCATGCATGTGTCCTAGACTTTGGTCGCAGATGGGAGGATCACTTACCCTCGGTGGAGTTTGCGTACACCAACAGCTTCCACTCCACCATCAGGATGGCCCCTTACGAGGCACTTTATGACTGAACATTCAAATAAACTCTTTACTGGACTGACCCCGGGGAGTCAGCACTTGTAGGACCAGAGATGGTGCAGGCTACGATGGAGAAGGTGTTGATCATCTACGAGCGAATGAAGACTGCATAGAGTAGACAGAAGACCTATGCTGATAGAAGACGAAGACCACTGGAGTTCGAAGATGGCAACCACATCTTCCTACTGGTCACACCTCGATGAGGTCTACGAAGATTTGGTTAAGGCGGAAAGTTATCTCCACATTTTATCGGGCGGTTACAGGTCCTCAGCAGAGTAGGTGAGGAGGCTTACCTCCTAGACCTTCCACCTTAGGTGCACCAGGCTCATGATGTCTTCCATGTATCTCATCTACGGAGATACGTGCACGACTCATACCACATAATCGACCACAGGGAGATAGATATTGAACACAGGGTAACTTTCACTGAGGTTCCAGCAGAGATCGAGGATCAACAAGAGAGTGTCCTACGAGGATGGTCAATTCCTCTAGTGTGCATTTGTTGGTATCACGGTAACCTCTTGGAGGGCACATAGGAGCGGGAGGCTCAGATTCGTGCTCAGAACCCCCTTTTTATTCCCTAGTGTGTGTTATAGGATTAGAGGGACGTAAATTCCTAAGGTGGGGGTAATGTTATGACCCATAAATTTCAATGATTTTTTAAATTCATTGGAATTTTACGAGTCTGCAGTTTCTAACGGCACGTGATTACGTGGCCCAGTGTGCCCGGAATAAATTTTTGATGTTTTGTTTGGGTACGTTCAGTAAACGTACATGTGGGTTTTTCAATCTTTCAAACTGGTGCTCGGAATTGAAATCTGGGAACACTGATGAACTCGCAACGTCAGTATTCTCTTAAGGGGACATTTACCGTAGTTTCGTTTTATCGGGAGGAGAAGTTAATTACTGGAGTTTGTTAATAAATTAAAAATTATGTGTGACATAATTTTTTTAGGTGCTAGTTAAATCAACCAAAGGGATGTTTGGAGTGGGGTCACCCCCCACATAACCTCCAATTGGAGGATAATGTGTTTTGGGGCCCACACTAACTTCAACTCTTCAACTCCACCTTGAAACCCATGGTACCCCCATTGATGTTGGTTAAACTCTCTACCTCCCAGCTTCTGTCATTAATGTTCCAAAACTATCAATTTAATTAATTAAGCTCCCTATGTTAATTGGTTAACATGAATTTATTTTAAATTCATGGCATTATTAAATTGGGAAGCCTTTTATTTTATTTGCATTGGAAAATATTGTTTCGGATAGGCTCTCGAGAATTAGAAGGAAAGTGTTCCTCTCCACAAAGAACACCTCTAATGAAGAACGACATCTTCCTCTCGACAAAGATTGTTCTCTCCACTTCTTTAACTGGGGTAAGAATGTGAGGCGATGCCCACGAGGAAATTCGTCTTCCTTCCTCTTCCTCTGCATCAAGGGAGATGACATCTCCCGCGAACAACGATGCTTCCTCCTCAGATGCAACCCGACGTCAAAAAATCGATGTCGTCGTCATCGAACTGACTTTGAATCGAGGTCAGGGGTTTTGTATAATTTTATTTATGTGAATTATACCCTCATAAGTCGGTGAATATATGTTGGATAATTCTTTGAGCCACTAACATGGAGGGAATGGGATAACAAACAATTTCGGACCCTCTTCCATTTCATTCTTGATGCGCAGTTTTTTGAGAGACAGATGAACGGAAGGGAAACCTTGTTTTGAGGCTGTCGTAGTGAAGAGCAGGACCCGAGGAAGACATAGGCACAGTCTGGAGGCAAAACAGACTACCAGAATGACTACGATGGCCCGTGAAAGAGCGTGGTAGTGCGGGTCACCTGCGTAGTGGCACTGGCTACCGGAGCGGGCAGCCAACACCGGCCAGCCGCCTAGGGGCAGCGACACCCCTCGCACGCCGCCAGTGGAAGGCCGTCGCGGCACCAGCCGTGGTGGTGGAGAGAAACCCGTCTCACGGGTCCTAGGACAAACGGGCGGCACCAGCTGGCACTGACGTTACAAAAACCTGGGGGGCCACACCCCCCCCCCCCCCGCTCCGCGCTCGACCAGCTAGCCGAGCTGTGGCCGACCACTAGGTCGGGAAGCCTGCCGCACAGGCCGGGCCGCCAGCAGCGCGGGCTGGGCCGCCTGCCGCACGGGTCGAGCCGCCGCACATGGGCCGGGCCACAGCCTCTGGTCCACGATGCACCCTACTAGGCCGGACCCGGATCTACGTTGGGTCGACCCGGTTCCGGCCGACCTGGGGTGGGATGGGACGGGTCGGACCGGACCCAGACCTCCCCCTCTTTAGACTACTTTTGGTTTTTCGCCCATAACATGAGCTACGGACCTCCGATCAACGCACTGTTAGTTGCGTAGGATTCCTTGGATCAAGATGCTAGTTTCATTATATCACACTCAGGGTTTTGGCAATTTTTAGGTATGTAATGGTTGGTTCAAACCCAAAAACAATTGGGACCTCAGAGTGGAAACACTTATAACATAAAGACCGGACGTCTGATTGATGTGTCGTCAACTACGTTGGATTCCTTTTGGTGATACTGTCCTTTTGGAATATTTCTCATAGGATTTAGATGAATTTGGAGTATGGAAGGGTTGTATTGTACCCGAAATCCAACCGAACCCTTGGAATAGAAATGCCAATAACTCTCAGACCATGCATCTGATTGACACACCGTCTATCGGGTTGGGTTCCTTATGATTTGATGGAAAAATTGGATATATCAACTCATTAAATTGTGATAGTTGAAGTATCGACCCCTTTGTTCAAGGATAGGACCCTCCTTGAATCAAGCGTGTTGTGTGCGGGAACCCTAGAGCTGGCTGTGATGATGACGACTTCTATACCAAGATCCTATGTGGGTTCGACAGCGACAACCACTGTATCGGGATCCTACGTGGGTTCGACAGTGACGACTTTTGTACCAGGATCCTCCGTGGGTTTGACAGCAGTGGCTTCGGTACCAGGATACTATGTGGGTTCGACAGTGATGACTACTGTACCAGAATCCTACGTGAGTTCGACAGTGATGACATATGTGCTAGGATTCTACGTGGGTTCGACAGAGCTGATATTGTTCCAGGATCCTACGTGGGTTCGACAGAGGATATGATTCAGATTCTACATCAAAACATCTCTACCCCTCTTCATGAGATGTATACCTATGTGAGCTGATTCATGTCTTTCCACCATTATCATCATGGTTATTGACATTACTTCCTTTTTGGAATTGGTTTGTTCTTGGGCTCGATAGTTGCAGCCGGACTGAGATTGGTAACTTTGGCATATGTATGGGAATATACCTAATTAGGGTTAGTTGATGCTTTGTGATTGTATCTTACTTATTTGTTTATCCATAGTGGATATTGTGAGACCTTGAAGGTCTCGGGGTACCTACTGAGTATCATTATACTCACCCCGACACGGGCTTTGCCCACACCTCGTTGTGTTGGTTGCAGATGACATTCAACGCTGACAGATGCCGAGAGCGCCACTACTGGACGGTACACAGAGGTGGACCTTGTGACGAGTCATCACACGAAGGAGACCTATGGATGTGAGTGCTGAGGTGGCCATATGTACCTATCCTTCAAGTAGGAATTTCCGAAGGATGATCCAGGAGCTGCTCTTTACTTTCAACTATTGTTGTAACGACCCGAAATTTTGAATAAATCTTGTTTCCTAATTTTATGTGTTATTTTATTTTATTTTTATACTCAACAAAAATGTTTCATTTGATAACATGATTATAATTAAAATGAGACCATTGGGTTTAGATAGTTATATGACCATTGGTCAATATGACTGCTGGAAACTAAACGTTTTGATTATTGTCTCTAAATACAAGTAATCTTTGTTAATTATTATAGAAAGAAGATTCGATGGCCTCACCTAGTAGTCTTGGACTGATCGAAGCCCATCTAACCGAACTTGGGAAGAAGGTAGCACCACTGGGCTTTGCTCTGGACCAAACCCAAGTCTAACTTCATCGTGTGAAGCTAGAACGGAATCGCCATTGCGAGAAGTTCAAACTAATAGAAATTACTACTCGTGCGAGGTTAGTCGAGCCTCCATCAGATTCTCTCAACATAGCACACCTTACAATTAGGTCCTATGCTGGTGTGATAAGGGGCTATGTAAGGAGACTGTAACGGCCTAGTGTAATCCTTTTTTTTAAATAATAAATTGGGATTTCTTCTTATGATGAAGTTTATGAATTTTTAAATGACCGGATAAATATAGTATGCATATTTTTGATTAATTTTAGAAAAAGGATATTTTAAAAATGTTTATGTAAACCTTAAATAATTAAAAATGTGTAATGATTTTCAAAAAATGGTCTTCTACAATTATGTTCAGTAAGAAATTTAGAGTCTAATAAGATCAACTTGATTTTTGATGAATAGTAAATTATGAATAGTGATTTTATGATTATGATTAGTAATGTGTCCAAATGGATTAGTAATCTCACTTAAAGAAAGTATTAATATAATCTAGGCACCTTGATTAGGTAATGTGATTCAATAAAATGGATAAATAACTGTTTCATAAATTATTATTCAAGTATTAGTTTTTTTGAGTGAATAGTGTTTTTTAATTAAAAATTAAATTAAAAATATTTAAAAAAAATATTTTTATAAAATGGATTTCATTTTTGAACTCAGACCACCGATATTATGTTATGGTAACTTTTGGGGTTTTTTCTGAAAAAATGAATTTTCGGTGAATAGTGTATTTATTTAAAAAATAAATTAAACATAATTAGAAAATTATTTTTATAAAATGGAATTCATTTTTGAAATCAGAGCATTGATATTTGGTTAAGGTGAAATTTTGGGATTATCCTGAGAAAGTTGAATTTTCGATGAATAGTGAAAATACAGTTTTTAAGTTACGGGTTTTTAATGACATCATTAAATGATGTATTAAGTTTTTAATCAATATTTTGGACTTATTAATAGTAGGATAAGGTATGAGGTGTCCCAAGTGGCCAATACCATGGGCAAATACCATGGGAAAGCCCACGGTTTTTCCAAAACCACTAATGAGGTGTCCCTTGGCCATTAATGCCTTGTCCCCTCACTTTACCTATAAATACCAAGCCATCCTCTCATCCATTCGACTCCACACTCTCCCCCGACGATGTTCAGGTCTCATTACCTCCCAAGGAGTCCTCCCAAGGTTCCCCCAAGCCCTCAAGGTCCCAACCTTTGAGTTTTAAGAGTTATGTTTTAAGGTAAGGGATTCGACCTCTCTCTTTCTTTCAAAAATCTATTTTATGTCATTTCTTTTATGCTCAATGTTATTATGTTAAAGGATGTTCTTTTATACTCCTTTTACTTCCCTTTTCATGTTCATATAATGAGAGATCCATTGTTACTCTCATTATTTCGTTTTATGATGTTTTAAGTGGCGTTGTTAGGCTGCCAAATTTTTTTAACGGATTCTTTCTCCCTTCTCATTTTTCAAGATCTATTTTCATGTCATGTATTTCAAGTTCCCTTTTATTATTATGGGGTATGATATCTAAATTTATCATATTTATCTTTTATGATTATATGATGAGATACCCCATTTTATCTCTTCAATTCAGTTTTTTGATGTTTTAAGTGGCGCCGTTAGGCTGCCGAATTTTTAAGTTGTTTATTCACCCTTCTCGTTTTTAAGTTCTATTTTCATGTCAATTATTTCAAGATCCTATTTGTTATGTTGGGGTATGATCTCCATATATATAATACTGTTCATTTATTACCATATGATGAGAGACCCCATTTGATCTTTTCAATTCTGTATTTTCATGTTTTAAGTGGCGCCGTTAGGCTGCCGGATTTTTAAGTGGTTCTTCACCCTTCTCGTTTTGAAGTTCTACTTTCATGACAATTCATTAAAGTTCCTTTTTGTCAATTTGGGGTATTATATATATATATATCATACTGATATTTTATGATCATACGATGAGAGACCCCATTTGATCTCTTCAATTTAGTATTTTGAAGTTTTATGTGGCATCGTTAGGCTGCCGAATTTCTAAGGGGTTCTTCCACCCTTCTCATTTTCAAGATCTACTTTCATGTCAAGTATTTAAAGTTCCTTTTTATTATATTGGGGTATTATCTCTATATCTATAATACTGATAATTTATTTTCATATGATGAGAGACCCTATTTGATCTCTTCAATCCATTTTTGGAAGTTTTAAGTGACACTGTTAGGCTACCGAATTCTCATAAGAGAAATCTTATTTTTGTCCTCCTTTCAAGTTCTTCGTTTCATATGGTATATCATTCAAATTTAATTTCCATATTCTTAAATACTATATATTCTTTTCCCCTACTGTTTTATGTATCATTTTTGAGTGGGTGACCCATGTCCCCTCTTTTTTTTAATGTTTTCTAAAACCATGTATCGTAGACGTTATGCTGCATAGTCTTCATCTCAAAATGTCTCCCTCTTTATCTCAAAATTATTTTATGTTATTAAGTGAATACTCAAAACTCTTATTTCTTAAGGGGTATTCACATATATATAAAACTTTTCTATTTTAAATTCTGGTATTTACATACATGAAACCCACTATCCCTTTTCAGTGGGTTTAATGTGACATAAACATTATGTCTTTAAAGCTGTTTTTAAAACGTTATGATTATGAGATGAAACCCATTTATTTTATGCCATATGGGTTGTTTATGAAATTATTTATGATGATATATGTGGATCACATGATAATAAAGACATTTCAACGGTGCGCCCAGATAGCGCTCTAATGCATTGGGTAAAGACTTAATCTCTAGAGATGACTTTTTAGACTGATACCTTGGTGAATAACCTTGGTAATTTTTAATGACACCTTGGGGATGGACCTTGGTGAAACGAAATTGTTGTCAATATTAAATGTTGTAGCCACATCTTCAAGTATGAAAATGTTATTTTTATTATGATATGCCTCATGATTTCATTCTCATGCCTTAAAGTTCTTTTCATGCCCTTATTAAAGTATCCCACGTTCACATGTAAAATGTTTCTCTTGTTTCCCTTGCTGGGCTTTTTTCTCACCCATTCTTTTGATGTATGTCCCGAGGTTATGTGATGCAGTAATTAACCTTGGATGAACATGAGGAGAAGCCTTTCAAGTGTTTTAGAATAATGTTTTATGTTTTCATGTTTAATGTTCCTGGTTTCCAAGACACAAAACCTTAAAGATCCTCGGTTTTGTAAAATGTAATGAAAGTTTATGTGATAAAAAGGTGGGATGCTATAGTTGGTATCAAAGGATGGTTTAGTTATTTGTGTAAATTAGGATATGAAAACTTTAGGAAGAATCCTATAGAAAAGTTAAAATATAGGAAGTCGTCTTGGTATTTTGGTGAGTGTTGAGTAAGGGGTTTCCAAGCAAATACATCCCTGTCTGGATACGAGCAGGTAGAGGTGGCTCTGGCACAAATGTACATAGGGGTAAAACCCAAAAACACCGCTTTTAGCTAGACTCGAACGGGAACTGGTACACGACAACGGGCCTTGCTGCACTCTTGGTTACGACACTCCTGGGGGATATGCTTTGGTAAATTCATAAGCTTAGTATGAACCATTCTTAAAGGAACAACGATAAAATAAAATAAAGATTCACATAAGAATATATGATCATGGATAACCTAGATGGGAACCTAGGGGATCACAAGTTAGGGTATACTTTTCTTCTACAAGTTATCCTTATATGCTTTCGATTCCTTTTCTTGATTATTGGAAAAGTATTTAAGCCCCTAATTATAGTTTCTTTTCTTAGTTAATGGCGGGAAATGGAAGAACATGTCCCAAAAACCAATGTGATAGGAAATGCGACGATTGTCATATTAATATGACAGGGATGATTAGGGGATTAAAATATGATTATTATTTTGGAAGACGTTCACTATTTTGGGGACCCTATATGATCGAGGTAAATAGGTTACTACGGTATTTTCATTGAGGAGTAAGGTTGACTTATATTTTTAAGAATCGATGAATTTAAGGTGTACTTATAGTAATTTAGGTTACTTATGGAAATGGTCAACCTATCTTGGGTAAAATATGTTTAGGTTAGCTACTTTTATTATAAGATGTTAGGAGTGGTTGATGTTGTTTGGAGATGAACAATGGAGTTTATTTTGGAAGACTATGTTATCAAATCCTTCTTGTATTTGGGTTTCAATATTAGTTTTATTTATTTTGAGGAACCTTAATGATCGTTATTTAAGGGATGGTATATGCTGAACTATGGGTAGTACCATGGAACTTTGAAGATTTAAAAGTAGTTTCCATTCCTATGGGATTCTTTCATTTTGAAGAGTTGTTTTACCTTACCCTTTCTGTTTTTGGGATAATGTTTAAAGATAGAAGAAATAGATAGTTAATCGTTTGTGGATTATGTTATTCTCTAGAAGATGATTCTTATGTTTTGATGAGACCAAGTAGTTTTGAATGATCATAGTTTGGTAGAAAAGATTAGTTTTGGGTAGAAACTTATTAAGGGATGAAACTCTACATGAAGATAGGTATATTTTCTTATGTTTTTGTTTTATGTTGTAAATGAATTCCTCAAAATTATGAAAAGGAACGTAGAAAAAAATGTTGTTGGTTTACGTTTCATACTAGGTAATCAAATACTGTTTACACACATCATAAGTTTGGGATTTTCTTATTGTTAACTTTTTCTTAATAATGTTCTCTATCACTCTCCCCCAGAACTTGAACCCTTGTTTTTTCTTCCATGTCCATGTTTTCCTACTTGGAATCCTAGTGTGGTTTAACTTTTGTGACCTTTGTACTTCCCTTTATTTCTTTTAAAGTAATAATTTTACTGACTCCTTTTCCGATGTGGGAATTTCAATGAAATTTAACAACCCAATTTTAAAAATTGTGAGGCCGCAATTTCTTAAGGGGGGAAGAATGTGACGACATGAAATTTTGAATAAATCTTGTTTCCTAATTTTATGTGTTATTTTATTTTTATACTCAACAAAAATGTTTCATTTGATAACATGATTATAATTAAAATGAGACCGTTGGGTTTAGACAGTTATATGACCATTGGTCAATATGACTGCTGGAAACTAAATGTTTTTATTATTGTCTCTAAATACAAGTAATCTTGGTTAATTATTATAGAAAGAAGATTTGATGGCCTCACCTAGTATTCTTGGACCGATCAAAGCCCATCTAACAGAACTTGGGAAGGAGGTATCTCCACTGGGCTTTGCTCTGGACCAAACCCAAGCCGAACATCATCGTGTGAAGCTAGAACGGAATCGCCTTTGCGAGAAGTTCAAACTGATAGAAATTACTACTCATGCGATGTTAGTCGAGCCTCCCTCAGATTCTATCACCTTAGCACACCTTACACTTAGGTCATATGCTGGTGTGATAAGGGGCTATGTATGTAGACCGTAACTGCCTTGTGTAATCCTTTTTTTAAAATAAAAAATTGGGATTTCTTCTTATGATGAAGTTTATGAATTTTTAAATGACCGGATAAATATAGTATGCATATTTTTTATGAATTTTAGAAAAATGATATTTTAAAAATGTTTATTTAAACCTTAAATAATTTAAAATGTGTAATGATTTTCAAAAAATGGTCTTCTACAATTATGTTCAGTATGAAATTTAGAGTCTAATAAGATCAACTTGATTTTTGAGGAATAGTAAATTATGAATAGTGATTTTATGATTAGGATTAATAATGTGTCCAAATGGATTAGTAATCTCACTTAAAGAAAGTATTAATATAATCTAGGCACCTTGATTAAGTAATGTGATTCAATAAAATGGTTAAATAACGGTTTCATAAATTATTATTCAAGTATTAGTTTTTTCAAGTGAATGGGTTTTTTAATTAAAAATTAAATTAAAAATATTTAGAAAAATTATTTTTATAAAATGGATTTCATTTTTGAACTCAGAGCATCGATATTATGTTATGGTAATTTTTGGGGTTTTTTCTTAAAAAATGAATTTTCGGTGAATAGTGTATTTATTTAAAAAATAAATTAAAAATATTTAGAAAATTCTTTTTATAAAATGGAGTTAATTTTTGAAATCAGAGAATTGATATTTGGTTAAGGTGAAATTTTGGGATTATTCTGAGAAAGTTGAATTTTCGATGAATAGTGAAAATTCAGTTTTTAAGTTACGGATGTTTAATGACATCATTAAATGATGTATTAAGTTTTTAATCAATATGTTCGACTTATTAATAGTACGATAAGGTATGAGGTGTCTCAAGTGGCCAATACCATGGGCAAATACCATGGGCAAGCCCATGGTTTTTTCAAAACCACTAATGAGGTGTCCCTTGGCCATTAATGCCTTGTCCGCTCACTTTCCCTATAAATACCAAGCCATCCTCTCATCCATTCGACTCCCCACTCTCCCCCAACGAATTTATGGTCTCATTACCTCCCAAGTAGTCCTCCCAAGGTTCCCCCATGCCCTCAAGGTCCCAACCTTTGAGTTTTAAGAGTTACGTTTTAAGGTAAGGGATTCGACCTCTCTCTTTCTTTCAAGAGATCTCTTTTATGTCATTTCTTTTATGCTCCATTTTCTTATATTGAAGGATGTTATTTTATACTCCTCTTACTTCCATTTTCATGTTCATATAATTAGAGATCCCTTCTTGCTCTCATTATTTCGTTTTATAAGGTTTTAATTGGCGCTGTTAGGCTGCTGAATTTTTTTAACAGATTCTTTCTCCCTTCACATTTTTCAAGATCTATTTTCATGTAAAGTATTTCAAGTTCCCTTTTATTATGTTGTGGTATGATCTCTAAATTTATCATATTTATCTTTTATGATCATATTATGAGAGACCCCATTTTATCTCTTCAATTCCGTATTTTTAAGTTTTAAGTGGCTGCGTTAGGCTGCCGAATTTTTAAGTAGTTCTTCACCCTTCTCGTTTTGAAGTTCTACTTTCATGTCAATTCTTTCAAGTTCATTTTTGTTATGTTGGGGTATGATATCTATATCTATCATACTGTTCTTTTATGACCATATGATTAGAGACCCCATTTTATATCTTCAATTCAGTATTTTAAAGTTTTAAGTGGCTTCGTTAGGCTGCCGAAGTTTTAAGTGGTTATTCACCCTTCTCGTTATGAAGTTCTACTTTCATGTCAATTAATTAAAGTTACTTTTTGTTAATTTGGGTTATTATCTCTATATATATCATACTGATATTTTATGATCATATGATGAGAGACACCATTTGATCTCTTCAATTCAGTATTTTGAAGTTTTAAGTGGCGCTGTTAGGCTGCCGAAAATCTAAGGGGTTCTTCCACCCTTCTCATTTTCAATATCTACTTTCATGTCAAGTCTTTCATGTTCCTTTTTATTATGTTGGGGTATGATCTCTATATCTATCATAATGATCATTTATGTTCATATGATGAAAGACCCTATTTGATCTCATCAATCCATTTTTGTAAGTTTTAAGTGACGCCGTTAGGCTACCGAATTCTCATAAGAGAAAACTTTTTTTTGTCTTCCATTCATGTTCGTCATTTCATATGGTATATCATTCAAATTTCATTACCATATTCTTAAATACTATATATTTTGTTCCCCTGCTGTTTTATGTATCATTTTTGAGTGTGTGACCCATGTCCCCTCTTTTTTTTAATGTTTTCTAAAACCATGTATCGTAGACGTTATGCTGCATAATTTTCGTCTCAAAATGCCTCCCTCTTTATCTGAAAATTATTTTATGTTATTAAGTGAATGCTCAAAGCTCTTACTTCTTCAGGGGTATTCACATATATATCAAAATTTTCTATTTTAAATTCTGGTATTTACATACATGAATCCCGCTTTCCCTTTTCCGTGGGTTTAAAGTGACATAAAGATCATGTCTTTAAAGCAGTTTTTAAAACGTTATGATTATGAAATGAAACCCATTTATTTTATGCTATATGGGTTGTTTATGAAATGATTGATTCTGATATATGTGTATCACATGATAATAAATACATGTCAAGGGTGCGCCTGGATTGTGCTCCATTGCATTGGGTAAAGACTAAATCTCTAGAGATGACTTTTTTGACTGATACCTTGGTGAATAACCTTGGTAATTTTTAATGACACCTTGGGGATGGACCTTGGTGAAACGAAATTATTGTCAATATTAAATGTTGTAGACACATCTTTAAGTTATTAAAATGTTATTTTTATTATGATATGCCTCATGATTTCATTCTCCTGCCTTAAAGTTCTTTTCATGGCCTTATTGAAGTATCTCATGTTCACAAGTAAAATGTTTCTCTTGTTTCCCTTACTGGGTTTTTTGGTTACCCTTTCTTTTGATGTATGTACCTAGGTTATGTGATGCAGTAATGAACCTAGGATAAACATGAGGAGAAGCCTTTCAAGTGTTTTAGAAGAATGTTTTATGTTTTCATGTTTAAAGTTCCTGGTTTCCAAGACACTAAACCTTAAAGATCCTCGGTTTTGTAAAATGAAATGAAAGTTTATGTGATAAAGAGGAGGGATGCTATTGTTGTCCCCTTTTACTTGTATTTTTTGTTATGTTGGATTTGTATACTGTCCCATTACGTTCCAGCACACTCTTTTGTATTCAGTTATACTTTGTGTTTACTTCCTGTTGTGTACTCTGTTGTGTCTTTTTACTTTTATAATGGAAATGCCTTCCCAGCATAGGGTTGTACTCCTTCGGTGCAAGTCACAAACCCATGGCCTATGGAAGGCGGGCTTGGGGTAGTCACGGCTTGGGATCGAGGATGGTTTTTGATAGATTAATCAATGGGATATTTATATTTTGGCCCTAATAAACATATAAAAATGTCCAGTGAATTCATTATATAGCGAATCAACAATATAATAGATAATAAATATTCCTTATCAATAAATATCTCTATTGAATCAATAATATATATTATCAATATTTCCCTAGTAAATAAAATAAATTTCTTAAATATATTCCTTTAAATGATTACATATGTATCAACGGTATAATGCTAAGATAGTATTGAAATATATTAATATATTTATGATATAATAGAATATGAATATATTTTCAAAAAAATAATGGATATTGATAGATAACATAACTACAAGGAATAGAGATTATTCCTTATGAACAAAATGGGGTATAAAAAATAAATTAATAGTGGATTAAATGAGGCTATATATTAATTAGAAACAAATTTTTTTAAGTAAAAAAATACTTTTGAGAAATTTAAATCAAAATGGAAGTGAAAATTTAAAAATAACTTTCCTGAAATATTTTTTATCTTTGTAGTAAAAATCATGTTATTAATAATTTTCAATATTCATATCAACATTTTCGAAAATGGATCATTTTATTTTTATATAAAAATAAAAATTATATAGACTAATAGAAAAAAAAATCATTGAAAACCACCAAAAACCTTTAGGGGAACCTAAATGGTGACTAATAGCAGTGTAGGTGGGAAAATATGTTCATGTTGCATGAGTAAAAAAGATCATTCCATTCACATTTATGTTAAAAGTTAAAAATGGTTTGTTTGGAATACATTTACAAATATAACTTTTAAAACATTGTATATAAAATAAAATAAATTTAAAAATAAATTTAAAAATAATATAAAATTGCATAAAAACATCTATATAAAAATTAAAAAATATGGATATGAAAGAGAAATATTCCTGACTAAAAAAGAAAAATATGGTCAATTTTTTAATAAGAAATAATACAATTTTTCTGAGTGTCAAACCGAAGAAAATTTGGAATAAAATAGGTAAACCCAATAAGTAAACATGTTGAAAGAAAATATATTGGGTTTAAGAGATAATGGTTATATAATTACACTAATTTAAATTTAAACATGGATAGTCCGGAATAAGAGTGATATTGTAGAATAAACTCTTACGAATTTAATAACTTTTGAATCAAACCCCCTTAAAATAGAAAACATGAATTAAAAAATTAAATACCATGAATAAAGAGGAATTAATGATATAATATATCAAAGGGGTAGTATATAAACCTTAAAAAATAAATTAGGTACACAATATAAAATATGTCTTAATAAAGTGGAATTGATATGAAAGACTCTTACCTTAGATTCCAATTTGGTCGGACATGTTATATCCTATTGTTATTTGGAAAACCTTCTTTATATCACACCTTATTAAATCATAAATTGGTCCTTTGGGGATAGAAAACCTCTAATACGTGGCTAAGGATGTTGGTAGAATATTTGGGTAAGACCTGGTCATGATAAGTTGCTCAATAAGTGTGGATTGTTGAGGGAAGAACCTTCCCTTTTATAAGTGAGATGGGTAGAAAACTTATAAATACTGGAGAATTTATTATATAATATATGTATTAATCAAGTAAAGTGGCTCAAAATTGTCATATTTTATAATATAATAATTATATTTTCAAAATAAAAAATAATAATGAGATGTTACGAATTTTTTCTTATTATTTTGAAGTATTAACCATTATTTTTAATCATTTGAACCATTTTATCATTAACCATGGTGATAAAATTTCACTATTTTTGCTATTAGTTATGAAAAAAATATGACCATATAAAAAATTCACTTAATGATTGAAAATAAAGAAACTATTTTATTATATTCCATTCCTAAAAGTGGAAAAATACTTTTAATATATGTTTGTAAACTACTACCAAAAACAATTTTTTTTAAATTTCCTTTTTAACCATAAAAATGATTTTACCCTAAAATCTTGTGTAAATTTGATTAACATGGTTTTATTTGGGTTTATTATAAAAAAATTGTGGTTATTTTATATATATATATATATATAAATAAAAACCAAATTAAACCTTCTAACCTCTCTATTAAATGAAAAGAAAAAAATATTTTTTTATTATATTAAAATATAACATAGTTCCGCAAAAGATATGAATGGGTTTTCGAATTCAAAATAATGTATTGAAATGATTAATTTTAGTTCATAAATACATATTTGGATAAGATAAATATCTATATATTTTCAATCCATGCTTATGTCATTATGAAGTCACAAAAGTAACGGTATTTGTAAAATCGATATTTTTCAACTTCACCAACAAATCGATTCTTTCAAAAAAGTCCCAAAAAATATCCCTAAGCTAATTAGAACATGATGAAATCAAAAATTAAATTTATTTCATAAAACTGAAATTATTAAATATTGGTATTTTTCTTTTTATCACATTCTTGATTAAAACTATATGCATTATGTTTTTGTTTCTATAGAATGAAATGATTACTTACTATAATTTATGCTCGTGTGTTATAAAATTATTCAAGGTAGATGGTTTTTTGAATATAATATAAGAGTTTGAAAATAAAATATTAATAACTTAAACTAATAAAATCATTGTGTATTCATGGATATATAATCCTGAAACAAAAAATGTGAAGCTTCTACCTCTAAACTAGCTCACTTGGTTTACATACATTGTTTGATAAGAATATTGAAAAAAATATGAAACTATTACCACCCATAAAAATGTCCGTGGTTTTCTACCATGGATAAATAACCCTGAACCTAACCATATAAGTTCAATTCTTATTGAGGTTCCCATTCGATGAAGTGTATTTATTATTATTAATAGAGGTTCCCTTATAGTGCTGAAGTCGATGTCAATATCTATTAGTAATAACCTATAAATAGAAGTTGAGGTGTTTCCATCGGAAATTGAAAAGGGGATTGAGGCTACATATTAGAGTTCTATCTTATAATGACTCAATATAAATCATCAATTTATATTTCATGATATACAAAATTTTAGTTATGTTCATGATAATAATTAATGATGAATGTGTTTTCATCAACATTTGATGGAATTAGGATGTTGTTATCTAGTGGGAAAATAAGAATTCTATAAAATTCTTGATTAAAATAAATTTAATAATGTGAAATGTGCATACATTATAGAAGATAATATTAGGAATATGATTGAAGATCAGTTGGAGTGATTGAGAATGGCTCTAGATTGTTGGAAAGGAATCAAATATGATTGAAATAATGTCTAGAAATGTAGTCGTACAGGTTGAGCCATATGGATAAGTATAATGCATGTAAGACTTTTTATTAGAGATTATTCGTCATTTTGAAGTAAATGTAATACTTTGAGTGCACATTCACCTTTTAGAGGAACCCATGTATGACATTAGGAGAAATCATAAAATGGTCTCTATATAAGACTGTCTGTGTAAGACTTTGATAAGTTGTTTAATACTTTTCTAAGATACGTGTAATATTTTCAAAGTGAGTTCATCAATTTTTTATGGGTTCTTATATGAATTTGATACGAGGTATGACTTTTTTCATAGTTTGATTTGGTTAAATAATAATAATTATAAATTTCTATGAAAACCCATATTATTTAAGGATTTCATAATTAGGTGTTTTAAAGAAATGAAATCCAAGTATGAAAAAAAATTAGGAATATCTTCAAGTAATTAAATATCAAAATAAAATTTAAATTATTGTGATCCAAGATGAGATTTAAGGAAACCCATCTTAGAGAGATTGTGGGTATTGATAACTGTTCCACGCTACATGAATGAGGTTCCACATCATGGTGTCATTCACACATTGATAAATCAAAGGTGTTAAATGCATTAGTATTTATATAGATTTAAAATAAGAAAATAATTATGAGTATTTAGATAAAATATAAAATGTAAGAATTGATTGGGGGTTTTAAGTATAGTTATTACTAGAAAATATCATCCATATTTTCAATGAGAAGACTTCCTTGAATTTGAGACTTGATGATTTTCCATATTTTTTTAATATGGAAGATAATATTCATGACACCCTGGGAATATATTATGATTAAAGTACAAAAGAAAGAATGACATGAAGTGTAACGAGAGAGAACACATAAATATTGATTAGGAAAATTAGTAATTACCCAGACCCCAATACATAATTATATTGAACAAAGAATAATAGATTGAATTTGGGATCTACTAAATAAGGATACATGTTGTTCCCAAGTATTCAAATTGCTAAGGAGAACCATTTCATTTGAATGAATGGAAGTTGAGCATGTTGGATGACCATTTAATAAAGGCATCCTAGAAATATAGACTCGATGGTGTACACAAGAATACTATTTAATCTATTCCATTTATTGAGGAAGATAAATATAGTGGAATTGAAGAAATCCAGAGTAGAAAGAGATATTTCTTTTTTTATCATGTTTATAGTAGAGAGTTGTTTCATCCAGTGGGAATCTGGAAGCCAAAATACAGTGAGGCTCTTTATTTATAGTATTGGGATGTTCCATGGTTGTAAACACCTAGGAATATATTTGATTAATCCATGATTGGGGGTACTAACAAATCACAATAAGGAGTAGGCTCTTCTAGAAAAACCATTTAAATCCAATATGATGTGATTTATTTATATTCTTATGAATACTGGGAAAACTTGATAAAATATATTGAGTATATTGGGACCTTAACAAGTTCAAGAGGTTGAGTAAAAAATAAATAATTCAAATAATAAGACCACTAAATCACCCACCCACACCCCAACACCACTCAATGGTCAATCTAGCCTGAGGTGTTACAACTGTTTTCCAAAAAATATCAATGTTTCTTATTAAGATTTTTGAAGTTACATAGTATGAAGAAAAAAATTATATTAATAGACAAGGTTTACCCACTTTTTATGGAACTAACTACCACAGATATAGGAATATAATATTTTCCTAACTTCTATCACTTTTCCGAGAGGTAAGATATGTTGCAATTATTAGTTTTTCACCCATTATTGTAGTATTTCATATGTATTTCACTAATAAGATAAAATTTAAAGTAAATATAAAATCCTAAAATAATATTTTTACAAATCTAAAAAAAGGTATATAAAAATGTTAGTGTATTTAAAAAGCCAAAGAGATCTGGGATAAGTGGATGAACAGTTATGAATCAAATATCAAAGATGTAGATAATAATTTTATAATGATGTGGTATACATGACTGTCTTACAAATATGATTTCATTATTATATGAAAGAGAAGAAAATTTAGAAGAAATAAAAAGAAAATTATTTCCTTACTAAGAGTACCAAGAAGTCATGTGTGAAATCTAGAGAAACTATGAAGTTCAAGAAATAATTCTTGACAATTTGAAAAAATCAATCGGAGATGGCTATGAAAATGGAGTGTGAAAAAATTACTATACGTTCTAAATGGATGAAAGTGATTAAGGCACATGAGAAGTCATCCAAAGGTAGTGAATTAAAAATTCAAGTAATCATGTGTGAAATATGAGGACAAACTGGGTATAGGTTGAAATATTGTAAAAGAACCTACTAGACCATGAAGAGTTGATGATAAATGGTGTTCCATGATCAGGATATGAATATTCCTTAATGTATAAGGTAGAAAAAACTACATCATATAAGTAATCATTTGAAGGGAAGAATATTGAAACAAAACATTCAAGGATTATAAAAGATAATTTTGTATGAAGAACTCCTCCCATTTTGATTTTATAATAAATGAGAGTCTTATATTGATAAAACCACCAACCATTATTGTTACATATATGGAACCAATGGGTCCCTTCTTATTCCCTTATTTATTTTTTATTTTTCACTTATATATTTTGAATTAAAGTAGAAAAATAGGTGTTTAAAACACTATAAAACAAATAAATTAGATTTTTATGGATTATTCCAACCAACATGAGGAAGAGAAAGTGAGTTCATCCATTGAGCATGACAAATATTAAAAAAAAAAGAGGCTTTCAAAATCAAGGTTCCACAAAAATATATAATTTCCAAACAACACTTACGAAAACTATATGTTGAGTTATAAAGACACTATCAAACCACTATTATAAATTATGTGGAGTTTGGGATAAATGGGGGAGAATATTGATATATAAAAGGGAGTTTTTATAATATAACATGACATTTTTATGGTTTTTGATTTAATTAAAGGTTCCATTTATTTTGATAAATCTATTTTCAATATCTGAAAAATGAAAAATTATGTTTGTATCACAACTATGTGAGTTCATGGATAGCATATGTTACCTTGGTTGAATAACTCCGTTTTTAAACATTGGTTTGGACTATGTAGTTTCACACATAAATTTTTATCTTTGACCCTTGATCTATTTTATCTTGTAGACTTGGGTTTTTACCTCAAGTCACGGGTGTGGCATATTTGAATTTTGAGTTTCAAGATGTTTTTATATTGGCGCACGGTTGGAAAACGATTACAGGAAACCCTACAGGTTAGCCCAGTTAACCATGAATATTTGGCGTACCTCTTGTTTAAGGAACACAACCCATGAACAGTTAGTCAAACTGTGTGTAGAGCATATAAGAATCCATTGTCTCATTTTAGAACCATTCTGAAATATTAGCACACTGTTTACCAAAACATGTGGCCAAACCATGTGGTAATTACATAAATTATAAATAATAAAATTACAAAAGTATCATTATGGTATATAATCCCCAAATACAACCATTTATCCCCCACATGGTTCATGCAGCCATAGGGGGGACTCTCTTTGGTTCTTTAAGTCTAATTCATCACCCCTTGGTGTAGATTTATGTTTTTCATGAATATTTTGTGATATATATTCACATAAATTACTTATTTTAAAATTATTCTTCATTTGATTTCAATTACTGCTTTGTTTTGGGTTTTTCCGATGCATTTTGGTGGAAATGGTGGGTTTTTAAAATTTGGGCCAAACCGTGAGCCGATTTTCAATATTTAAATATATATTTTATTTCTTTTATAACTCATTCATTTGTCAACATTTCTCATCCATTCCACCTCCAAAATTACCTCCCCTTGCCTATTAACACCTTCATATAAATTTGGAGACATTATAAATCCATAATAATGGGGGATTTGGGTTTTTTATAAGGAATTGGGCCATCCTGGATACCCATTTCCATTTTTAAAAAAATGTTTATTTAATATCTCATTCAATTAAAATGATTTTTCGTTGATTCCACCTCCCACTCAAAGCCAACATCCCTAGGTGCACCCCCATTTTCGTGTCTCCCTTTTTGGAGCTCATTTTCTCTACATATTAGGTCATAACATATCGACCTTTCTCGGTTCCACCAATGGCCCGAAGGCCTGCATTTTTTATTGATTTTTGAAAATCCACCTTTCAAGGGGTGAGTTGGAACACTTATAAGGCCCGTATGTGTATTTATTAAATTTCCCATTGCAATTAGTGTAATCCATTGCACGTTGGATTCAAACATTACATACAACCCATAATAACTACTTGAAACTGCTCCTCCCCAGCATCTTTATCATGTAATCAGCTCTCCACCTATGAAAGGTTGTTCAGCTAAGAATTCCAATGTATGCACAGGCTTTTCCCAATGGCAGTTGTCATACCCTCTCATTCTTGCAATAAATTTATCTTCTTCTATATTGAAATATCCTTGCTCATCCACTTTTTAGAGCTTGTTGTATTTTTTCTGGTTCTCTTGGTCTATTCTTTTGTTTTTAGTCTTGATCTAAGTCCCTTGTGGTGTGGTGGTGGTGCAGTTGGATGTTCGCACAAAGATTCAAGGGTTTTCATTATTGTGGTAGGTGATTCCATGGGTATCCAATGATATATGATTTATCTTTGCTGAATTTATATGTTTTCACACTTTTAGTTTATTACTATTTCTTTGAAATCTTGTTTTGGTGATGTTAGTTAAGAAAATGATTTTTAGTTTCCAATTTTGTGTTAAATTGGGTGTTTTACATGCCTATATTATGTTATGTCAAATGGGGATGTACTATAACCCATGTAATGGGTTTATATAAATGTTTTGTGTCATTTAAATTCTATTATCGTGAATATGGGTATGCACATGGTGTTCATAGCGGGGTTTTAAAGGGATTTTGTGTGTAAATCTTTGCAATATTTTGGGAAGTTGATTTATTGAAATTCTAAAGGTTTTATTGAGTGGCGTAAGTGATGAAAACCCTGTGCATCTACTTATTTGGGTTTATTTTGAAACTAAATGATGTGTTTTTGTTATAATTTCTATTGGTATAATAAGATAATGGTTTTATCACAAAGGTGGAATCTCGGGTACCTAAGAGGGCGGATATGTACTAGTACACTGGTGATCTTGATGGGTTTTGTCATTATTTCCCTGCGGAAAATTGACAACGAACACACTAAAAAATATATATGTATCATGTTTGGGGACCACTAGGTTATGTGTATATTCCCTACTACTGGCTTGTGCATGGGAAAGGATTGTGACATGGATATTTTACACCGACGTACGGAGTACATAGGCCCCAATACTATCTGGTGTCTAGGGGTGTTCCTGGTTTTGGTGATCATGGGACTGGTGGTATTTACCCATATATTATGGTGTGATTGGATTTAAATTACAGTATCTATCATTTAATATTTTAATGTGGTAACATTCTGAAAGTTTTTTTTTTGAAAACTGTTTTCAATTGAAATTTTCATTTCATGGAATTTATCGCTATTTTTTCTTACATATTAAAACTACTGGCTTTTTCAACATGTATTGCACACTATTTCAAATAATTGGGTTGTATACTATTTTTATTAGGCTCACACACTACATACACCCCTTGGGTGTAAGTACACTTGGTTATCTTTGACATAGGTTAAGGAAGAACCTCAGGTGAAGGAGGTTTGGGTTGTTAGTCTCCTCCAATGGTGCGGTGTTGTGGAGAAAAATCGGGGGTGATGACCCCTTGTTGTGTGGAGTCATTGGTGAAGAATTTTTGATATTTTTATTTATGTTTGTACCTCTTGTAATTTATTTAAAACCATTAATTTGGATCTGATTTTTGTTAAGGCTTGTTTGGCATGAAAACTTCAGATTCATATTATTGATTGTTTTTAATGTTTTACTCTTTCATGCTCAAGTAAATTGTTCCCAAAACAAATTCATTGATACCTGGTCACTTGTTATAGATTATGGGGATAGGTAACTCCCATTGAGCATTGTAATTGCCAATATTTGGTGCCAGTATTAGTGGCGACCAGATTCGGTTTGTGAAAAAATGGTATCAGAGAAGGCCAATGTTTTTGGGTTATATTACTATTTTGGGATGAGTTGTGATGGACATGAGATAAGACTATATTGGATCAAGGTTTTGGTGGTGAGTATAGTGCTTGGTCTGCACCTCTCTTGGCAGAACGTGAGTCACCAGGGGATGTTGGAATTGTCCGATTGACTTCACTTCTAGGTGAGATATGTGGGTTGCAGACCACATGTTGACATCGGGAGGGGGTAGAGTAGTGGTTTCTTTTATTACTATAATGTGTTTAGATTATTTATATATGATTTATTGCATTAAAATTTTTAGAAGGGTGGTATTGAATATTGTTCTTGTGACTGTTTCATTTTGTAGCAGCATGCCTCCCCAGAAAGCTCCAACGAACCCACGAGAGGATGCTAGAGAGAGTTATCCCACACCGATCAATCAGAGACTAGTAGAAGTTGTGGTCAAGGATGTACAGGATCTAGGAAAGGGACCATCTACTTATCCATCTCCCAATAGAGAGGATGAGACTTGTCCTAGAAATGACAATGCCTATGAGTTCTTGAAAAATAAGTCTCATACATTCTGAGGAAGCATAGAACCCCAGGTAGTAGAAGAATGGCTTGAAAAGATGAAGTGCATATTCAAGTTCATGGATACACCTGAGGAGATCAGAGTGAAGGGTACCTCCTTTCTGTTGGAGGGTCCCAGTCGTAGTTGGTGGGAATCGATACTTCAAACTAGGAAGAATGAGCAGATGCACTTGGGAGATTTCAAGGCTGTCTTGAATGAGCAGTACTACCCTGGGTTCTTCGCATATGCCAGGTCCTAAGAGTTCATGGATCTTGTTCGGGGGGGGGGTCTTTTTTGATGGAGTAAATGGACCATTTTGATGAGTTGTTTTAGTATGCTCCTGAAATTGACTCTAACGAACTAGAAAAGGCCCATAGTTTTGAGAAAGGTTTGCGACCAGAGATATACACATAGGTATTCTAGTTCAAGATGAGGACCTATGTTGATGTCATTGACTGGGCATGAATGGTGGAGATTTATCATAAATGTAGGGCTGGTTTTTCTAGAACTATATCATTATTGGGAAGTGGAAGATATTGAGATATGAAAAGTAATCTGGAGGAACATGTGAAGAATAGAGGTGGAAGTTTTGGCCACTTTTCCAGGATGATTTTATTTATGGATTCTGATGTGAGCTATGTCATGTGCCACTAGTTTGGGAGGATGGGTAACATCCAACCAGCATACCCACATCGTCTAAAGACCTATTATTAATGTGGAGGTATGGGTCACTTGAATCACTTTTGTGGGGTGGCACGTCCACTTCAGAGTGGGGCAGGGTCAGTGGCTTCAAGTGGAGTGCTAGCATTGTCAGAGCCATCGAGGATGGGGGGATCTCGAATTTGGGGTTGTGGTGGTAGGGTTGGGTCATCTATTGGGAAGATCTAGTTTAGGGAACAGCTATATAATAGTGGTCTTCCTAAGGTAATGACCGGTCATCTTCATGCGTTGGATCAGGCACTAGTAGAATCAGAGGCCGGATCGTCGACAGATCAAGTTACCATTTTGATCGCATATTCAATAGTTGCTACAATTTTTTCTAACAGTGCCTCTGTTTCATTCATTTATTCCTATTTTGTGGACACACTGAATTTTCCAACTGATTTGTTGTCTTTTGCGATGGATTTGGTGACGTCGCTGAGAAAGAAGAAGGAGCAGGTTCTCACGTGCCTATTGTGTGTGATTTCCGTGTCAGGGGTTGAGATGAAGTGAAACCTATTGGTATTATATTTGGAATTGTATGATATATTAAATGGAATGGATTGGATATTACACTTCTAGGATCACATCGATTGCTATAGGCGACACATGAGTTTCACGACAGTTGATGGGATTTGTCCAGTTTTTTTTGGAGAATGGGATCCTCGGTCAGGTCGCACATGACCTCCACTCCTAGTGTTCGTAAGTCTTATATTTCAGTTATCATCACTCTCCCTAGAGGAATATGGTATTTATCTTGATGGATGACTACCTCATGTAGTTGAAGAGTTTGTGGAGGTATTTTCAGATGCTTTTTTAGGTTTTACCTCCGATCGGGATATGGAGTTCTCGATTGATCTGGTGCCGAGAACACAACTGATATCTATTCCTTCATATCATTTGGCCCCCACCCAGCTGATGGAATTAAAGATACATATAAACGATGTAGAATACAGAGGATTCATTTTCCCGAGAATCTCTCCTTGGGCCGCTCCAGAGTTGTTCAAGAAAAAGGATGACGAATCCCTCCGGTTGTGTATTGAATACTGAATGTTTAATAATATGACAATTAAGAACAAATACTCATTGCTGAGAATAGATTATTTGTTCAATCAGTTAAAGGTGGAAAAGTGGTTCTCAAAAATAGACTTTTGTTTGGGATACCATTAACTCAAGGTGAAAGATGTTGATATCTTGTAGACATCCTTCCAATGTAGTTATGTCCACATTGAGTATTTGTTCATTCCATTTGGATTAACCGATGCTCCCGCAATCTTTATGGAACTCATGAATAGTGTTTTCCACCAGTATGTCGACTTATTTTTTGTAGTGTTCATGGATGACATTATAGTATAATCTGTCTCTAAAGAGGAACATGAACATCACTTGAGGATTTTTTTGGGAACTTTTTAGGATCACCACCTCTATGAAAAGTTTCCAATGTGCAATTTCTATATCAGGGATGTAAAATTTCTGGGGAATGTGATCTCAGAGAAGGGGGTTTAAGTAGACCCCGATAAGAACAATACGGTAATGTCATGGGAGAAACCAAAGAATGTGTTTGAGATCAGACATTTCCTTCGCATGGCTGGTTATTACAAGCGATTCGTTTGGGATTTCTCTCGGCTTGCTTCACTGATGACCACACTCACCTGGAAAGGGGTGAACTTCGTATGGGGACTAGAATGTCATACATCATTCGAGGAGCTGAAGAGGTGGTTGACTACCTCCCACATTCGGATTTTTCTTGAGGTTGGATAGGTGTATGTAGTCTATTTTGATGCTTTAGGTATGGGTCTTGGGTGAGTTCCTATGTGGGATGATCATGTGGTGGTGTATGGATCTCGCTAACTCTGACCACATGAAAATAATTACCCGATCCATGACTTGGAGTTATTGGTTGTGATGCATTATTTGAAGACTTGGTGTCACTACCTCTTTGGGGAGAATTTTGTGGTCTACTCTAATAAAAAAATCTTCGCCTATATCACCTAGAAGAAGGACCTCAACATGAGGTTGTGTCAATGGATTGAGTATTTGCAGAGGTTCAACATTGATATTTTTATACCACAGGCAAGGGTAATGTAGTGCTCGATACCTTAAAAAGATGAGTTTCAGTAGAGGCTTTGAGGAAGTCCAGTGTTGGGTGAACTTTGATGGGGCTCTTTTCATAGATGCATGTGGATAACAAGGAGAAAATGGGGGTGTGTTCTTGGAGATATTTCAGTTAAATCCTTCTATGGTGGAGGTAATTCTGTAGTAACAGCCTACTGATGAAATGTTTTAGTGGTTAAAGTAGTTTCTTTATGGTGTTGAGACTTCTTATGATTGGTCCCCATCTCCGAAGGGTATCTTGTTCTTCAAGGGTTCAGTAGTGTCGATAGCTAAGAGGAAGGTGGTGATGCAGGATAGCCACCAGTCTCAATGGGATGTCCATCTGAGTTCCACCAAGATGTATTATGATGTGTGATGAGAGTTCTGGTGGCTAGGTATGTAATGGGACATAGAGGACTTTGTGTCGAGATGCTACATATTCTAGCAGGTGAAACTATAGCATCAAAGGTCCTCTGGTTTTCTCCAGTCTTTGCCCATTCATACCTGGGTGTGGGATGATTTTGAAATGGACTTCATTTTTGTCATACCTCATACACCTCGGGGTAAGAATTCCATTTGGGTGGTGATTGATCAACTTACAAAATTATCCCACTTCATTATGATTAGAGATATAACTAAAGAGTATGAGTTGGTCCATGTGTATCTTTAGAAGGTGGTAAGGCTTCTTGGTGTGTTGTAAGTTGTTGTCTCAAATAGATACCCTCGTTTTAATTATCAGTTTTTGGAAGGGCTTCAAAAGGCCTTCGGGTCTCAAATTAAGAAGAACACAAAATACCTCCCCCAAACAGATGGTCATATAGAGCCGGTGAATCATATTTTGGAGTACATGCTCTAAGAATGTGATCCGGACATTGGAGGTTCTTAGGATATCCATTTTTGATTTTTTGAATTTTCTTATAATTATAGTTACCAATCCTGTATTCAAATGGACCCTTTTGAGTCTCTCTATGGTTGCTCATGTCGGTCCACCCTATATTGCGATGAGGTATGAAAGACTTCACTTTTGGGACCGAACCTTGTGTAGGAGACTTCTGAGAAGGTAAAATTGATCAGGCAGTGCTTATTGATATCTCAATGTCACCATAAATATTATGATGACCGGAGGTGTAAAGACCTAGAGTTTTTTGTTGGAGACATGGTATTCTTGAAAGTGGCCTCCCGTTTGGGCCATCATCGATTGGGGAAGCAAAGGAAGCTGACGCTGCGAAATCTCAGCCCTTTTGAGATCACCGAGCATATAGGCAATTTGGATTATAGGATGGATTTACATTCTCAGTCAACATCCATCCATGAATTCTTCCATGTCTCACATTTGAAGAGATAAAACATGGATCCAACCCATGTACTAAATTAAGAGGAGTTGGATATAGATCCTAATTTGTCTGTTTTTGAGCGGCTGGTGTGAATAGTTTATTTGAAAAAGAAGTTCTTCGAGGAAAGTCTATTCCTCTAGTTCAGGATCTTTGGAAGCATGGTAATAAAACATATGATATGTGGGAGCGGAAGTCATGGGTTGAGGAATAATACCCCTTTCTTTCTTCTGATCAAGCTTTATGTTGACTTTCTAAGATGGAAATCATTCATGGTGGGGAGAATTGTCACATTAATGACTTAATTTAAATTTATTTTTCATTTAATATCCATTATTTCTTTGTTTTGGGGTTTTCCCATTAATTTTTTTGGAAATGGAGGGTTTTCAAAATTTGGGCCAAACCGTGGGCCCATTTCCAAGATTTAAAAATAAATTTTGTTTCTTTTATAAATCTTGCATTTTTCAACATTTTACCCCCATTCCACTTCCAACATTTCATCCTCTAACCTATAAAAACCACCATATCAATTTGGACTATTTAGGAATCCATAATAATTGTAGATTAGAGTTTTTGTATAAGGAATTTGGCCATCTGAGAAGCTCATTTCCAGTTTGTTTTAAAAAATACTTAATATATTTTTCATTTTTTATAAGTTTTCTATGATTCCACCTCCCACTCGAAGCCAGAATCCCTAGGGGCGCCCCCATATTCGAGTATCCATTTTTTGATCTCGTTTTCTTCAAATATTATGACGAAACTTCTCAACCTTTCTCAATTCTTCTAGATTTAAAAAGGTAACTTGTTTCCTTCATAACTACCTCAATTTTTACTATTTTTCTCCATTTTAGTTCTCAATTTACCTTCAATGCATTTTTGAAACCTCAATTTTATTTTGGGATATTTTAAAATTCATCTACTATTCTATTTGGGGAGATTTATTTAATATCTATCAAGTAAGTGGGTCCCCTTCCCTCTTCATTCAATTTACTCAAGGATTCATTCAATTTTATTAGGGTTTCATCTATTTATTCATGAAGTTACTTATTTCCAAAAATTATGGTTTTTAACCTAGGGGTTGATCCTAGTTCTATTGGGATATTCTTTTAGTTTTAGGATTGATCTATGTCCCGTGTGGTGCAGTGGTGGTGCGTTGGGATTTTCTCACAACGATTCAAGGGTTTTCAATATTATGGTAGGTGATTCCATGTTTAATGAATGATAGATGAGTCATATTTTCTGTATTTATATTATTATCACACTTATCATCCATTATCCTTGATTATAAATATGGTTTTGGTGATGTTCGTTAAGAAAATGTTTTATAGTTACCAAGTTTGTGTTAAATTGGGTGTTATGCATGTCTATTTTATGTTATGTCAAATGGGGTTGTTTTATAACCCATGTAATGGGTTTATAGAAATTTTTGGGGTGTTTCAAATTATTTTTTGGTGAATAAGGGTATGCTCATGCTGTTAGAAGTGGGGTTTTAAAGGGGTTTTTTGAGTAAATCTTTCCTAGATTTTGTGAAGTTGTGTTATTGAAATTATAAATGTTTTATTGAGTGGCATAAGTGGTGAAAAAAAATTTCCAGCTACGATTTTGAGTTGATTTTGACCAGAACTGATGTGTTTATATTTTAATGGATTTTGGTATCATGATATAATGGTTTGAGCACAAAGTGGGAAGCCCAAGTAACTTGGAGGGCGGATATATACTAGTACTCTAGTGATTCAGATGGGTTTTGTTCCTGTTTCACTGAACAAAATTGATAATGACAACACTAAAAAAATTATGTTTATGATATTTTGGGAACACTAGGTTTTATTTATGTTTCCTACTAGTGTATCGTGCATGGGAAAGGATTGTGAAATGGATATTTTACACCGAGGAACGAGGTACATTAGGCCCGAGACTATCTAATTCCAAGGGGTGTTCCTAGTTTTTGTGCTCATTGGATTTGTGGTAATTACCATTGTCATAGGGTGTGTTTGGTTTTACATTAAAGTATATGAAATGTCTTATTTAAATGTTTTAACATTCTGATTTTTTTTGAAAAGTGTTTACAATTTAATGTTTCATTTCTGGGAATTTAACGTTGTTTTTCCTTACATATTAAAATTGCATGCTTTATCCCCTTGTATAGAATACTACTTGGAATCATTTGGTGGTATCCTATTAGTAATAGTTTTTCACCCTACTTAAACCCTTTTTTTTAATTATAATTGGTTATGTTTTACATAGGTAAAGGAAAAGCCTCGGGTGAAGGAGGTTCGAGTTGTTTGTCCCCTCCTATGGTGCGGTGTTGTGGCGACGGCTCAGGGGGTAATGACCCCTTATCATTTAGAGTCTTTGTGGCTGAATTTCTTCTGTATTTAATTATTTTTGGACCTCTTGAACTTTATTTTAAACCATTTATTCGGATCTGGTTTTTTTAATGTTTGTTTCGCCTGAAAATTTCATAATCATATTATTCATTTTTTTAATGTTTTATGCTTTCATAGTCAGATAAATCATTACCAAACCAAATTCATTGATTATTAGGAACTTATTTCATCCTATGGGGATAGGTAACACCATTAGGGCCACGTCATGGGCTATATTTGGTGCTCGTATTCATGGATACAAGATTCTATTCATGACATAGATCTTCAAGGTATTATCCTCCATTCCTCTTATTCTTCCTTATTCATCTATTTTCTCTTGATAACAATTTATCCCTTGGTCATGTGAATCTAGGGTTTATATTTACCTTCATTTAGGTTGGTTTCTTTGTGTGTTTAGGGTTCCACTTGGTAGATCTTCTCTCTCGGAACCATTGTGGTGTGTTTTTGGGTGTGTGTTGTCAAAGCATCGTGATATTGAGGTAGGTTTCCCCTTTCACATGAATTTAATATTTTGGATTCATTAGATTATTACTTTTCAAACCTTGTTCTTAAATTAAATATTTTTATGTGTTGTTTGGGAAAAAAATTGTGCAATGTGGTGACTTATGCCTTTTTTGTGATAAATGGCATGGTTTTATTATATTGTGCACACCAAGTGTTTGATAAAATGCTCGGTTTAACTCTGTGCTTAATTTGTAATATTTAATGCATGGATTGAATATGTGGGTATATTTTTTATATGTTAAATGATGATTTGATTTCCTTTAATGGGTTTCCTAAGAGTTTTTAAATTTCATGTATGTGTTTATTTGGATTTTAAAATGGTGTGGCATGTTATGGTGGTTAATGTACCATTTGGAATTTTAATGAAAATTAATTTGGCTTCAAAATGTGATGTGATAATTCAATTGGGATTTTATAAATGATTCTGAAAAGAAAAATGGAGTATTTTTGCCTTTTTGTAAATCTGGTCTTGGTTCATGGAAAAGTTATGGTTTCTTAAAGAATGCTTAATTTCCTATTTATAACTTTTTGAAACTTGTGAAAATGATTATTATGAATAATTTTCTTGGATAATTCTCTTGTTGAGTTTATATTGAATGTGTGGGATATCCTCATTATGGACTCCTCATGACCCATTTACTCTGTGCAGAATGGGTGATCCTTAGTGTGGACTCCTTCGGTATATATTTTTTATGGAAGGATATTAGTCCTTGGAGTGACTTGAGTGATTCTAGATGTGTGATTTATTATTATATATGTGCATGTTGTAGGATTCTTGGTTGACATTGGTTGTCTCGCCATATTTTACATGTTGACATGGGATCCTAGAATAGTGAGAGAATTTTTTGATAATGATTGATACACTAGCTTAGGTTACGTACTGGATAGAATCCCATATCAGGGGGGATATATTTATTTTTATTTATATAGGATAATGGCTTTTGGTATGTTCCATCTAGTGGATTGCTGATCGTCTGATGGTTTTATTGATTTTATCGAGTGAGGCATGATATCCAGGATTAGTCAACATGTATATGAATATCCTTGAATATTCATGAGCCCTTAGTATTTTTCCCATATCTATTGGAACATATTTTTATATAATAATGATTTAGATGCGTTTTTGGTTTGTTAATATTTGGTGATTATTTCCATTTCCATTGTTGTATGATTATTGTGGTGTTCTTATATGTGGTATATTTCTTTAGAAAGTTATGTGTTGGCTTTAAAAAGTTTATGAAAAAATTATTTAAATTATACAATGTTGTACACTCTCTTGTACCTTTTTTGATATGAAAGTGTAACATTACCTTTGAAAATGTTAATGACGATTTTATAGAAAAGAACCAAGTTTTTTAATGGAAAGCAGAAATAGACTATATTTTTTGAAGTAAAAAGGTATGGAAAATCTTACTTTTATATATTGTATTTCCAACATGAAGTAGATATTTATTTTATTTTAAAGTATTTTCATTGGTAATAGATTTTTTTGAGCATTCATACCATGTTTTAATAATCGTACCTATAGATCTTTCTTATTTTTATCTTGTAGTGTAGTTCATATATTGTTTTTGATTTCCATAGGAGATGGTTGGTTTTGGTTTCAGAGAGTGACCATCAGGGTCACATGGAGATGTGTGGTTATCTGCTGCAGTTTGTGTTTTTTTGTATAGTTTTTTTTATTTTCCATTTCATTGTGAAATTATTTCAATTTTTATATTTTTATATTATTTGGGATGATTTGTTTATCTTTCTATAATTCATTTTATTTATTTTGGGTGAAATCATTCCCTTCTCTCTCTATTGATGCTCGGCACTAGTTTCCAGCCTATGAGGATCGTGAACGCCCTACAAACCTTGACTTGTATTGGATCGGGTGAATGTTTCAGGGTCTACTTAGGTTGGTTTGTGATAAAATGGTATCAAATAAGGTTTGTTCTTTACGTGACCTCGCTTTCAATGAACCCTTTGTTGTTTTGGTTGTTTTGGTAGATATAGTTGGATTATTGGAG
Organism: Viscum album; assembly: GCA_963277665.1. Taxonomy (NCBI): domain Eukaryota; kingdom Viridiplantae; phylum Streptophyta; class Magnoliopsida; order Santalales; family Viscaceae; genus Viscum; species Viscum album. The sequence continues at coordinate 1,670,525,492 of OY728137.1, forward strand.
CTCAGGGTGCACGTTTGGGGGAGTGAATGGCCAAGACTTTTTGGTAAGACCCTTGAGTTTCCATGGGAAGTAAGATTACATTTGATTTATTTTGTTATTTTTATTTTTTTGTTTGGGAACTGAAATGGGAGTTAGTATAATGGTCTCCATGAGCTCTAGGGACCTAGAAAGCCATGCGGATATGGGGACGTAGTCTTAGAAGACTCTCCATGACGATGGTGTGTCTAGCATATGGCCTCCAACCATATGTTAATTTCAATAATAAAAAATAGTTCCCTCTTGTGATATTTTTGGTATTCCTTGAATCTGAAAATTATTTGGAAACACTTGTTTGGAAATTTTTAAATTGGGGTTTTTTGTTGTAATTGTTGGATTTTGGAATGTGGACAAAGGAGTTTTAGATTCGACTTTGAGGAAGGATTAAGGAAAATTAATTTTTTGTAATATGAATCTTTGAAGTGAAATGGAAATGGTTTAAATGGATTTTTATTTTATAATAAAATACTAGAGTTATATAAATCTCTTTCTTAGAAATTATAAATTTATTTTGAAGGAAGTTTTTTGAAACATGTTTTGAATGAGAAAGAATGGGTTTTTAACCAAATTGTTTTTGATGTAATGGGGATGGTTAATTTGATGAAGATGTTTTGAATTTTATGAGTTGATATTCTAATGGAGTTAAATTGATTTATATGTGATGTTTTGAAAAAGGTTTTTTTCAGTAGTTGGTGAACTTTTAAAAAGTTTTATGAATTTTGAAATATAAATTGGATTGGAAGTGTGAAAATATTGGGAGGATTTTTTTGGAAAATGATAATTTTTTGTTTTTACATTTGGTATTTCCATGGGTATTCACATGCACATATATTTGTGGATAAGTTGGCATATGAGTGCCCAAATTTGAACAAGTTGATGGGTTCCCAAGGTGGAATGGAAATGTGCATATGTGAGGATCCATGTAAAACTTATTGGTGAGTATGAAAATCCACCAAGATTTTTTTCTTTTGAATTATGTTTTTAATGGGAAAAATATTATGTTTTGATAGAAAATGGTTTATGGCTCATTTTCCCCATGTTTTTGTAATGTTTCTTATACAGTTTTTGAGCCTAATAACTATTTTTAGTGATTAGGATTAGATTTATCTCTTGGTTTTCTTGTTTCTTCGTGTTATCCCCCATAAAGATTTGATGGATATTCAAAGTGAATACATGGATGGTTCACCATTGGTAGGTCATTTAGTAGATCAACCTAAGGATTTCCTCCTTGACATTTGGAATTTGAATCCACCTCTCTTTCATTGTCAATATAATCCTCTCAGAGAAGAAGTGAGGATGCAGAACATTGAAATAAACATGTTTTCTTGAGTTTCCTGAGTCATTGAAGGCTAATTTTTCTACCTTTATGCTTGATGGACCGACCTAGAAGTGGTGGAAGTTTGTATATTGAAACAAGCCATGTGAAGATATTACCCAGACTGAAGGTTGTATGCATTTAGAAATCCTTGGGATGCGAGGGACCTTATTCTATATTTTTTCTTTAGTGTGGAAATAGAGAAATTTTAAGGTTCCCTATTTAAAATCTGGTTTTACCCTATGATTTGGGGTTTTTTATTAGTGTGTAATTATTAATGTTGGGTTCATCTAGTTGTTTCCTAATGTATGGGAGACCCACCATGGTTCTCATTGAGATTTATCCTATGATAAATATGTGCTAGTTGTTTTTAATGGTGGGGAGTATGTTCTGACCTATAATGTTAAGAGTTTATTATGGTTTCAGATGTGTTCTAGTATAAAATGGTTTCTTTTTTAAGTTATCTAATTTTATTTTATTTTTAGTTTGGGTAAAATTTGGTATTTTTTTAGAGTCTTCCCAACATTTTTGTTTGATGCATAGCTTTAGTGTGGTTATAACATGAGTTTTCCCATCATTGTTTGGGAAATGGTATGAGTTCATTGATTTTTTTTGGGAAAGTGGAATGAGTTTAATTTGGAGGTGGTTGATATTTTCATGGTTTAAGAGGTTGAATCACGTGGTTATGGAATCCTTAATCTTTGATTGAACAACTATATGATATTGTGGGTTTATAGAGTCAAAAAGTTTTAATGGTGGGGATAATTACCACATCCAAATTTTTATCATTGACCCATGTTCTAGTTTATCTTTTGGAATTGGATTTTTGTCTCATGTCCCAGCTATGGTAGTTTTGAATTTTGAATTTCATGGTGTTTTTCTCTTTGCGCACGGTTATAGGAAAGTCGGTGGCTCAGCCCAGGTAACCATACATCTTTGGAGTTCCTATGGTCAATGGTTAATGGCTTGATCATGGTCAGTAAAACCATGTGGAGAGAATATGGGAAACCACTATCTCTTGGAAGAAACATTCCACACAATTTCATAAATCGTGCGGCCAAACCATGAAAGCTTCCCAGAACTTGAAAATTGTGAAATTCTTAAACATCCCTTATGTGATTTTAACCCCAGATCTACCCATTTATCCCCCAACCTGGTTTTTATGGCCTTAAGGTTTCCTCTAATTGGTTCCTCAAGCTTCCTTACTCCTCCGTAGGTGTAGATCTAAGGATTTATTTAATATTTAGGGCTAGATCTTCAAAGTATTCTCCTCTGTTCCTATTCTTCTTCTTTCTTCCTCTATTTTCTCTTGATATCTCTTTATCCCTTGGTAACGTGAATATAGATTTATTATTTCCCTTCATTTATGTTGGGGTATGTGTTTTTTTGGGTTACTCATTGTAGATCTTGGCTCTTGGAACCTTCATGGTGAGTTTTTGAGTGTGAATTATTGAAGCATGGTGAGATTGAGGTAGTCTTTCCTTCCCATTTTTCTTTATAATTTAATATTGATGGGATTATTCCTTTTCAAACATTTCTTGTGAATTATATTGTATAGTGTGATCTTTGTAATAATTTTTTGGTGTGAAAAGTGGTGACCTTAAACTTGTATTGTGATAATTGGCATTATTTTCTTATATTGCACACAACAAGTGTTTGATAAAATTCCTGGTTTTCCTTAATGAATAATTTATAATATCCAAAGCATGGTTTGGATTTATGAATATATTTATGATATGTGAAATTAGGATTTTACCTTCATTAATGTGTTTACCACATGATTTTTATTTAAAAGAAGTTTTTATTTGGCTTTTAATGTTGTTGCATGTGATGATGGTTAATGGATGGTTTTACCTTTTGAATAAAATGTATTTTCCTGGAAAATTTGTTGTGAGAATTTACGGTTCATTTTAAAAATGATTTTCAAATGAATTTTTTTTTATTTTGACCTTTTTTAAAACGTGTTTTTGGTTCTTTGAAAAGTGATGGTTTCTTGAAGAATATTGAGTGGCATGTTTTCACTTTTGTGAATCTTGTGAAAATGAATTTTTTGAACACTATAATTGGATAGTTATCTTGTCTAGTTTATATTTAATGGGTGATACATCCTTCTTTTTTAATTCTCGTGACCAATTTAGTTTATATGGAATGGGATATCCTTGTTGTGTACTCCTTTGGGATCTATTTGCGGTGGAAAGAGATTAGTTATTGGAGTGACTCGAGTGATTATTTTTGTGTGTATTATTATAATATATATTCATGTGATTGGATTCTCAGTTGGAATCAGTTGGTTCACCCAATTTTACATCTTTACATGGGAACCTATCATAGTGAGTGAATTTTCTAAGAACGATTGTTGCACTAGCTTAGGTTATGAATTGGCTAGTGGCCCATAGTAGGGGGATATATTGAGTTTTATCACTATGTGATAGTGCCCCTCGGTCTATACCATGTAGGGTATGGATGATCTAGTGAGGGAATTATTTATTTCATTGAGTGAGGCTTTCTTTCCAAGATAAGTACAAATGTATTAGTCTTTTTTGGATTTTTCATGAGATCCGAGGATTTCTCCCATGTTTATTGGAACTTAGTTTCCTATAGTGATTATTGAGATTAATTACTGGTTACTTACAGTTGGTTTTTTATTTCCATTTCCCTTATTTTATGATTATTATGGTGTCATTATGTGTGGTATATTTCTTTGGAAAGTTATGTGTTGGTTTTTTAATTTTTATGGACAAATATTTTAAAGAATAATTTTTTTACACTCCCTTTTAGAAATTTTTAAATGAAATCATCACTCTCCCTTTGAAAATGTTAATATTAATTTGATAGACAATAACCTTTATTTGGAATGAAATGGGGGAATGGAATGTATTTTGTTTTTAAGTGAAAAATTTTGGAAAATATTTCTTGTATATATTGTATTTCCAACTTGAAGTTGAGGTTTGTTTTATTTTAATATAAGTTCATTAGGAATAGATTTTTTTTGGGCACACCTATTGGGTTTTAATAATCACACCTATAATCATTTCTATTTTTATCTTGTGGTGTAGGTATCATCTTGTTTTCAATCAATGTGGGAGATGGAAGGTTTTAGTATCATACAGTGAAACTTAGTGTCACATGGAGATGTGTGGTCGTCCGGTTTTGTTTGAGTTTTTTATATTGTTTTTATTATTTTCGTTTTTGTTGTGAAAGATGTTCAGTTTGGATATTTTTATAATATTTCTGAATATTTGTTTATCTTTCCACTATTCAGTTTATTTATCATGTGAAAAATAATTCCCTTTTCTCTCTATTGATGAAAGACACTAGTTGTCAGCCCATAGAGATCAGGAATGCCTTTCAGGACTTGTCTTGGATCCACTCGAGTGATCGGTTCAAGGTCGACTTGGGTTTTTTCATTACATATAGACTTATATTTGACTAACTAAAAGAACTTTTCTATGAAATCCAAGTGTTGTCATCCATTTCTCAAAATTGGATCAAGAAGTGAATCTATATGAAAGGATAATAATAAGAATCTTTGAGAAGTATGATGAGATGAGATTACACATACATCTCCTTTGTATATCTTATCAATAAGGGGGGGAAATAGAATCACACATGTTGACATTAGAATTGTGTGGTGGTATTGACAATAGATCCAAAAGGGGATATTAAAGTTTCCATTGGATAAATTGTATTTGTTTTAAATAGTTATGGATGATTTAGGGTCCTAAAGTATATTTTAATATGTGATAATAATATGTTGTGATAAATTATTAAGGTACTAACATGTGAAATTGAAAAGGAGTTTAAGGCAACAACATGGAGTTCTATATTGGAATGATTCATGAAAAGGTAGTTTTATATATTTGATGATTGATGAAATTTTATTCATTTTTATGATAATAACTGATGATGAAAGTGAAATAAACAAAAATTTATGGAATTTTTAAGCTTCTAGATAGTGTAAAATTCAGAGTTAGTTTTCTTACAGGGTATGAAAACTGTTAAAGAAAGTGTAAATTCTTTCCATTGTAGAAGAGAATATTTGGAAGATTATTTTTGTTTAGTTGGTGTGATTTTTAATGACTTGGGATCAGTGGAAAATATTCATATATGATTGGAATAAATTCTTGAAGATCTGATATATTGTTTTGAAAGACTTATAAGACAAGAACATATGATTTTATTGAATTCATCATAATACATCAAGTGCATGTATGACTTTAAAAGGATCAAGTATATGACTTTCGGAAAACCTGTAAGACTTTGGTAATGTAATAGTCTACATGTAATACATTGTTAATTGAAATAATACTTTTCATTAAGCTTCATAATACTTTCATAGTGGGAATATGACATTCCCATGGGGCCTATATGGATTTGAGAGAGTTTGAGATTTTACTACATTATATGACATGGTAATTTTGTAACACTTATAAAGTACTATGAGAAACCAAATTATTTTAGAATTTTATAATTACATATTCTAAAAAAATGAGGATAATAAAATTTAAATGATTGTGACCTAAGCTGATATTTAATCAAGACCAACCATGGAGATGTCGAATGAAGATATGAGATCGGCACCATAAGAATGAAGCATGACGTCATAGTACAATGAAAACATTGAAAATTAAAAGGATTTAGTTTTAGTAGTATTAATATAGATTTAATAGAAGGAAAAAATCATGAGTCTTCACGAATTTTAAAAATGGGAGACTTTACTAAGATTTCACAGGAGAATTATAATTCAAAAATATCTTCTAAATTTTTAATGATGTGACTACATATCATCTGAGGCTTAATAAGCTTCAATTTTTTAAATATGGAAAATAATATTCATGATAATTTTTGAATATAATATGATGAATGTAACAAATAGGGAACAAAATTATGTTCTATTATAGAGAACATGAAAATACTGAGTTTAATAATTCTAAAGATCTGTGTACTTATTACCAAAATTCATCAATGATACAAGATGATATCAAATATGGGAGCCATTAAAGAAAGAGGAGACTTATTGTTCCAAATATTTTAATTTATATGGATAACCAATTCATGTTAAGGATTATAAGTTTATTAATACGGAATACAATTTTATGAAGAAGACCTATATGTACATACTTGAAGGTGTACAAGATCATAACCATTTATCCATTCTATTCATGTAGGAAGATCAATATCAAGTGGTGTAAAAGAATCTTGGAGAAGAAGAAGATAATTCTTTATTTGGATCATATTTTTAGAGGTGATTTGTTTCTTTCAGTGGGACTGTAGAATATAGAGTACAATAGGGAATTTTTAATTATAGGACTGGGATGGTCCTTTGTTTTAATCACTTGGGTATATTATAGAAGAATACATCATTGGGGGGACTAACCAATCATCAAGAGTATTATATTTTGACTAAACCTTTTAAATCCTATATGTTATTATTTCTATATATTTTGATACATATGATGAGAGGTTGAGAGAATATACTGAGTGGATCAATACCTTAAAAAGTCCAATATTTTTAGTTCAAAATGAAAAAATACATAAACTAATGCCACAGATCCCCCATAATGATCAATCTAGCCTGGGAATTGCACTTATAAAAAACCCTTGAACGGTTATACTAAAAGGTTTGTTAATGAGAAACCTAAAAATTAATCAATAAAATTCCTTTTCAAATTATCAACTTTCATCCTAAAATTCTCTAGAACTCAAATATAATATTACATAATAAAATCAAGGAGTTATCCATAAGAATTTTTATTAATTGTAATTAACTATAAATTCCTGATTATAAAATCTCAGTCTGTTGTTTTCACATATATATATATATATATATATATATGCATCCCTCAAAAAACTTCATTCGTGAATATAATCATGTTCCAAAAACACCCAAAATATATTAAAATTTAATCCACTTAAAATGTTCTCTTATCTCCGCAAAGGTCAGATATTATTTTATATAAACTATTTCCCAATTTGAAACATGAGATATATCTAGAGAGTTCTTCTATAGTAGATAAACATGAAACATGTCATGAATTCCATTATATATCTATAGTATATCTAACCTATAATTCACTTCATTAGTATATTTTATAATATCAAATAATTCTACATATTATGTTATAAAGTTTCCTTGAATCACATGTCATCAATGTCCCAAACAAGGAAACACTTAGAAAAACATAATCACTGATATTAATTTCAGTGGTTTTCTTCATCAATCATAATAAGACATTTGTATAATTTGGGATAATAATTGAATATTAAAAATCATTTGAATATAATATTTCACATCATGCATTAATCTATTCCCCAAATGTTCCCTTATCCCCATTTTTATCTTATACAATGATGAATAATAGAGACTTTCATATAATTCCTCAAATAGATTCATGCTAAAAGAATATTGGTAATTATTTTTATTAGTTAATTTTAATAAAATAACATGATCTTTCTATGAATTTTTAAAATAAAGCTCGCATGCTTAATTTTATTCCCAAAAAATTTAATCCCCATCTATAATATAGATGTAAATTATAGATATCAATATAAGATAATGTGCATTGGAACTCCATGAAGTCTCAAAACCTCCTCAGTATATAATTTAACAACTTATTATATAGAAAATTTTTCATGATTAATAAAAAAATGTGTTAACATTGTAATTCAATCAACCACTTCCTAGATAAATCATGCTTCCTTTGTGGTCATGAAAACCTAACCATTAAATTCATTGAAATATTTGTATATTTCCACACTGGTATTAAAATATTTGTGTACTAAGAATTTTTTTTCATATGTGACATTCCTTTACCTTATTCTAAAAATAGAATCAAGAGATGAATTTACTTACCTCTTTATTCAGTCTATATAATCCAAATTAGCACCTAACATGTTCGTATATCTTTTTAACTCTAGTATATTTTAGTCAAATTGAATGATAGAAATATTCCACAACATTCTTCCTTAAATTTAATGGAACTACCACACACATATTGAAATAAAGTGTCAAATATGGTGTTAAGACCCATCCATTAGTGGTACTCATTAAATTAAAATATCTCGCATCCCCATATACTCATAATCAAATATCGATTCATCCTTAAATTATTCCATAAGAAAATACAATTTAAACCCACTGGAAAACACCATTCGATAATCTTACTCTACTAATCATAAGTGAAAATCAACTAGAATGATTATTAACCACCAATTACTCTTTTATTCATTAACTTATTGATATTAATTCTTAAAAACCAGATAATCAGCCATGAAATTATATTTATTCATGATAATTAATAATAATTTTTATTTAAAAGTTAAATAAGTACCAAACATCACTCACTCTAATAAGGTAATATTAAAAATTGATTAAGGGAAATTCACCTCTTCAAATATTCAAAATAATTATAATACTTATTATGTTATTCAAAAGTAACTTCCTTATACATGTATTCACTCATAAGTGAAGTCAATTTATATAATTCTTTAACAATTCTATGGTGGTGTCTAATTAAACCATGGAAACTAAGGATTTTAAAAATATTCTTGTGCTTCTTCCAGAACATCAAATATTTATCCTTATTAGGATCAATAAATATTACTTTATAATGAATAAAATACACATTAAACCTAGCCTCTTCTATCCATAAGTGGTATTTATAAATTAGTGCATATAAATGATCCTCATTCAAAGTATTCAAAACAATCTTCAAGTGCTTTTCATGATTTGGCTATGATATTTAGTAAATGAAAATATCATCCTAAAAAATATCACAAAGGCCTCATGATATTTGTAAAATATAAAATTCATTATTTATAAAAACACAATAAGATAATTTCTAATCCAAAAATGCATAAGAAAAAACATTTTATGCCTATAATGAATCTAAAAACCCATGTTTTCTATCCCCAATTCCTTTATCTTCAACTGATGATATTCATAACATAGATTGTTCATTAAAAACAATTTTTATCTCTTTAGTTATTCAAATATATTATAAAATAGGTTAAAAATAATTTTCCATCATTATTAATTGATTCATATTCTTTGAGGTTATACATAGATGTAAGATGCCATCATCCTTCTTGTAAAATAACAACGATGTTGTCCATTAGGTAAATTGTTACTTCTCAAGATCAACCAACTGTACTTTGAGTTCCCTTATCTATATTTGTGTCACATGGTAAGGTGGTGTGTATATCATTATTATATTATTCACGTGATAAATGGGTATAAACATGCCACTCTTTGGAGTTAGGTTTGAAAATCATCTAGAAATACATGAGGATACCTTCCAAAAAATTTGTGATATTTATACTGATAAATTATAACTATATTTTTAATAAATTTTCTTAAAGATTATGGGAAATATAAAATATTTATCAAACAATTAGTTCTGCCTTACTTACATAAAAATATCACTCTCCCCATATAATATATATAAGGAATATTTATGATGATTTTTTTTCTAGGTATGTGTTAAAAATTTCTGGAATGAGTAATTTTATAAATTATGATTTGAAACTAGATAGGAGAAGGCATAGTAAAACCAAGTCCTGAATCCCAGAACTAAAAAAAATTCAAAGATTGTTGAACGACATATAGATTTTTTTTGGATTTTCACTGTTTCTAATTTTATGAGTTTTTTTCTTGAGAATAGTTCTGATTTAGAAATTATTATTTGGATCATGGTTATGATAAAGTGTGTGGATATAGTATAGATACTTCTATGTTCAAGATTCATCATCATTGCATGTCATTCCATTGTGGAATATTTAAATTTTATTCCATGATTTATGTTTTGGAGAATTGTTTTAAATTGGTGGGATATGATACAACAAGTGGAATAAAATATTAATAACAAAGATTCATATATTCATTCCCTAGTTAGGTGTTTAGAGCTTAAGGATAAAAATCATTATTAAATTGGGTTTTTCGAATCCTTATGATAGCCGGATCATACCTTTATGATTTTAATTTTCAACGGTAATTTATGTTTCATACGGTTAGAGTTGTATGATGGTTTGGTCTATATTAACAAGTTTTATGGGCTATATTTCAGTTATTATAGGATAAAAATTTAAGATTATATATTATATATATATTTAGAGTTTATATTTAAGGTAGTTAAACCAGATGTAATATGAAATGAAGAATTGAAAATTCCTGACTAAAATACATTAAGAGTTATTTAGTTGATTTTGTCATGGAATGAATATTCAACATATGATATGTGAAGACGGATGTAGAGTTGATAACAACACTATCCAACACATATGAGATGCAAATCACCATGAACTAGGAGTTTATGAAGTGGTGACATTTTTTAATAAAGATGGTAGAGGGAATGAAATTTTATGATCATGTCAATTAATTCAATTAGATTCTGATTTAACTATAGGTAATTAATTTAAGTTTCATAGGTGAAGTGTGGGAACTGATTCTTCACTCATTAATTTTTTAATCATCACATGTGATGATTATCACAATTGGAAAAGTAAGCATTAAGAATAACATGGTGTTTGAGGATACCCACAAAATGATTTTAAATGAAGAAATTATTCAAAAGGATATCCAATATTCAAATAAGAATAAATTTGTTATGGAAGATATAAGACAAACTTCTCAACAAATAAATCAAAAAAAGGAAATGAAACACAAAAAGGGGTTATAGGTGATTTAGATGGTCCCAGACTTGTATAATATCATTTCATGAAGTGATGGTATGTGAATTATTTTTGGGAATGAAGGATCACTTATAAGTACTATGATTCCAAATGTTCATCTTCAATTCCCATTTTAGAAAATAATGGGAATTTTTTTGAGTATCTTTAGTTTGCATGATTCGTTGATTATTGACTCCATTGATTCTTTTCACACAATATTTGGGAGAATATTCATGACAAAATACATGTTTGTAAGATTTATTATGGTTTATCATGTGTAAAATGAAACTATAATGATCTTGATAAAGGGTGATATTTGCATCCAACCATTGAATGAATGATATCTTGAGTTGAAATGTGTGTGACACATACCAGGGTTAGTGAAGAATGTGTTTTTAGTTGGACAACCGAATGATATTTTTTACTATATAATGTTTATGTATAGAGTTTATAAGATCAAATAGGGTTCAATAGTATTGGATAATGGTATAAATGATATAACATTTTATCTTAGTGGTAATTTATAGGTAATAATGCATATTGGACAATCTAATTTTAAAATTATGATGTTGTGGCATGGGTGTCTCAATCACATGGGTGAGAATGGGATGGATTCTCTAGTTGTTAAAGGCATAATAAAATACAAACACGTGTATAACATAACATGATAGGAGTGTATCATTGGGATGAAATGGAAGTTATCAATTAATAAAAAAATACATTTATGAATCATAAGATACAATTTGTTCATCCGAATGTATGGGGTCAGTCCCTTTTCATTTTCATTAGGGTTATTTTTTACTATTGTTACTTCATTGTTGATGTCACACACAAAGTGTGGGTGTTATTTATCAATAAAAAGAACTATATTTTTATACCCTTTATTAGATAGATATATATAGTGGAAAAGGATTCCAAAGATAATATAAAATACATGTGGTATGATAGTGATGGATAGTATGAGAAGTAGTGAGTTGTGAAGATTCTAGTAGAAGAAAGACAAATGGTTTGAGAATTTCATTCCTAAAACACTTAAAAATAACTTATTCATAGAATAGATAAATAAAATACTAAATTATAGGGCCATGATCATTTGGTTTCATTTTGGTTTCGTTATAGATTTTTGGGATGAGGTAATAATCTATGAGGCATATGTTTTGAATTAGAGTCATGTTATGTATGGGTATGATCTTGAAGATCACATTAGATAGAGATGATGATGTAATGTATTTTTTTTCAATCGCTTCTTTAAATTAAATTCAATTATATTAATGGAATATAATATTTCAAATGTATATGTTTTTCCCGGGTTAAATTAATAGGTCCTATACATTGTTAGGTGTAACCATCTGTAAAACAATTGAAAAAATGGGTATCAGTATATGCATGTTCTAATACCAACAGATGTCGCTAAAGAAATTCTAGATGAATTATCTACAAATTTTAATTTTTTTATCACTATAAATAAGAAACTAAATTAGTGTAAATTATTTTGATAGATAAAATAGAAAATAATCCAGTTAATTAAAACTGGAATCAACAATAGCATTTAAATATTGTTGAAATTTTCTTTAATGGATTTCATGATAAGAATTGAAGTTTGAAAAGAAAATTATCATATACTATATTTTTTTGAGAATCCATCAATGTTATTCAATTTTATAAACATTGATGAGTAATTTTGAACTGCACTTGTATGAGGATGTTGGAGGATATTCAGAATTTGAGTACACCAAAAGATACACCATCATAAGATGTAATATGAATAGTTAAATGATGTATGCGTGAACGTATAACCAGATAAAGTCTAAAATATAGGGTTTCTAGAAGATATATGTTTATAAAGTGAATTATCTAATTAATTGATAAGGACTTTTTGAATTTATACTAAGTTATTAAAGGTAAAACCTAGGATTATAAGGTTTCTTTAGCATTTATAAACTGAAATATAGATAAATTATGAAAAAGGAATGGAAATTTTATAGGGTATAAAATTATTATGGTACCTTCATAAGGTAAATTAAATCATAAGTTAAACCTAACCTAGAATTTAGAGTGTTGTAAGAAAATGTAAATTGCATGAAGTATAGTGCAGCTCGAGCTACACTATGAAAGTAGAACAAATGGAAAACATACAGAATATTATGAGCTAGAGGATATTTGGTAGATGAATCTTCAAATTAGTGTAATTGTTTAAAGATAAAATAAAAAGTCTAAAAGTAAATTTAGACGATTCTTACAATATAATAACATCACATTGGTATAATGAAAACTATGATTCAATATGAACCTATTGAATATAAAGTCAATTAAAATATAGAAGAAGAAAATTTGATATTAAAGAGTATAATATATGATGAAGTAAAGGTAAATTAATCTATGAATATATCAAATGTTGTATTAATGGAATAATAGTATGAAGTAAAATCACTTGAAGTAGGGCTGATGCTAAAAAAGTTTGAAGCTAGGTCAATCGGGAGTTAGAATACCAATCCTATGTGTTATTATTGTTCGAAGTAGCAGAATTCAAGATAGTTAGGATTCCTAATATGCTTTGGTCAATGTAAATAAAAATTATTATAAAATAGGGTGATATAGAGGATATGGTAAAGAAGTAGTTTATTAAATACAACTAGAATAAAGTTGAAAACATTGTAAGATATAAGGTAACATAAAATAAGTGTTGAGGTTATAGGGTGGTAGATTAATTGGAGTTAGGAAAAATAAAAATATACTAATTAAAGATAATTAGAATGTAATATGATTAGTAGTTATGTTAATATTTTATATATTTTTATCCAAATATCAAACAAAGTATTCGAGTGATGCAGGTCAAAATAATATATGATCGTGAGATTTATCAAAGATTATTTGAACTAAGTATGGTTGGAAGAGTTTTAGGGGATCATATATAAAATCAAAATCATTATATATAGAATGACTTCTATGGATGTAACACCATTGTATGTGTCCAAGGGAATTTACATTTATGTGACGTCATAATTAATTATGAAGATGTTGATTTGGATGTTCATAGTTCCAATACCCATAAAGGAAATATGTGATTCAAGATGATATTTGTGAGTGATTTGAATAACATCGATGCCATGTTTCTCATGAGTTTTGAAAAATTCCAATCCCTATATAATTAGAATCATTTAAATAGTTGACTAGAATTTTTACTTTCCTGTAGTTTTAAATTGAAGTCCAAGATTTCCCCATAGTTTTCGGAGGAAGTTTGGATATAAAAGGGATAAAATCATTCAAGTGTAAAATTATAATGATGGAGAACTAAGAGATGTTCTGAAATTAGTGAGAAGAATAAAATAGTTTTATTATCTAACCAATTACATCCTATATTATTTTTTTTTGGCCAAATCGATGAAAAGATGAAAACTTGATGTTTTCATGAGTTAATTGAGTTCTCTTAATACATAAGAATATAATGAAACTCAAGAGACTCATGAATACTAAGAAAAAATTCTATTTTAATAAATTTATAAAATAATGAAAACATTAACCATTAATGGAACAAAAAAAATATAATTTTTTAGTAAGAATATTTATTTTGAACTTACATGGTCAAAATATGACAAGAATGAATATTTGAAATTTCCCCTTAGAAATATGTTTTTTGAAATAATTAAAAATGTAATATTTAACTATTCCTATCTTTATTTATAATAATGTGTTATAATTTATATAATTAACAATTTATTTACTATCAATTTGATATAAATAAATATAATATCATTTGTAGGTAAAAAATGATATTTTTTATAAAACTATTTTTTAAGGCATAATGTTGCTTCATTTGAATTAATTAAATGAATATTTAATGATGAATGATTTTAATTCAATGTATATTATATATATATATATATATATTTATTTAAATTCATCTATTTATTATTACTAGTTATATAGTTAATATTATACCATCTTATGCTTCGAAATGCATTTCCTAAAACAAAAGTTTTTTACCCTATTTATGGGTTTGTTTTTAAAATAAATAGTTACACTTATTTATTTGAATTTGATAAAAATTATTTTATAGTTTTAATCCATGAAATTAATATCAGGCGATGTGTTTAACTTAATTATTTTTATAATGAATAGTAAAAATAGTAAAAATTAATTATCATGGTTATCTTTAAAATGTGGTTTGGTATGTTATATGATCATTTATTAAAATTAATTTTACACACACAAAGTATTTTTATTTAATAAATGTAATTTCTTATTAAGAATAATTGGATTCAAATTATCTAAAAATTTTAATTTTATTTTAGTAATAATGAATAAATTAAATAGGTTAAAAAACTAGTTACTGTGGTGAAAACTAATATGGTAAAAGTGAGTAACCATGATGGTAATGGAAATAACATGTTTTTTTTTTATTTTTTGAGGACTTTATGATCTTATCTTCCCTCAAAAACATTATATATCAATTTTTTACGCACTTGGTTTGAGAGTGACTTCACTTTATTGAATAGTTTTGGGTATTCACAAAAAAGTCACTCATCCTAAATTATAAAATGGAACCCCCTACCCTCACCTATCCACACCTATAATGAAATATATATCAACCAAACACTATAAAAATACATTCAAAAAATAATTATAAACATTCTAGAGATACTTTTTTTCCAAAAAACCAATCATATGGTCTTTAATAAGAAATCCAATGGAGGTTTCTCTAAGCAGTGGTAATCGTCTTCACCAAGATCGTTCTTTTTACTTATTATTTTATCACCTTAAATAATATAATCAAAATTAAAATAAATAAAAATAGTATTTATAATATATTTAGATTTTATTATTTTTATATCATAATATTCATTCATCTCCTTCTCTATCAAATTGGAAACAAAGTCATAGCTCGACTGTAAGGTGGACTACCACCTCGCAAACCGATGTAATTTTTTTCCATCACCGGCTCACATGAATCATAATAATGATGGAACTAATGAATATAAACAGTACATATGACTTGATTTTAATTATGAAAAAGTTATATATTATCCACTTTATTACCCATTCTCCCATTAATGGAATGATATTTTTGCTCGTGTATACGTACGACATACCGTATCCATGAAGCGATGTGATTCGTTTTCCATATTCAACATTAATGAATTATTATAAAAGGGTATATAAGGAAAAAATATTATAATTATAAAATTTATATAATTATTTATATGATGGATCTATTTCTTATACATAAGAATAGTCACTTCTATAATAATACATGCATGGGAAAATGAAGCAGTTAACACCTGAAATAATGGTAATAGTGAAACATTATTAATGAACTGGTGGTAATATGTAATAAAAGGATTGTAATGTCCCAAACCGACTGACCACTAAGATAGGAACTAGAATGGTGTGTCACATGTCCTCAAGTGCACCTATCCTAATGCTAGAGTTTGTCTACTAGTAGCGAGGGTGTGAAGATGGTACAATGGGAAGAATATACCCTCATGTCAGAGTATCATAATGTTATAATATAAATAAACATTAAAAAATTGAATGTAATAATAATTGAATGATAGAAAAATATAAGCGTAATAGAAACTGAATATAAAATAATGGACAATGACAATATACAACAACATATATGTGTCCAAATGATGATACATAAGATAAAACAAAATAAATCCATAACTAACTAGTATAGTACAAAATAAATGAATGAAATAAAAGTCCCAAGGGTGGTCTTCATGAGCATCCTGAGCTCTAGCTCAGTACTATGGTCCTAACATCGAACAGATGGTCTACTCGGGTACCCTTCTGAAATGGAAGCCCTAGCAGGGTGTGAGATATAAATCCCAGTAGGTTACCACCTATGGTATCAAGCACGGAATACAATCAATGAATAATAAGTAAATCAGTGTTGGTAATATGAATAAATAAAGAATACTAAAGTAAAATAAAAAACAACCTACTTAGGTTCTTAAAGGACACCTGGAAGCACTACCTACTTCGACTCATTGTTGGAATAGAATGTATAAAAATTAATTATATATATATATATATATATCATTTATATATTTTATCCACCTATACGATCCATGTATGTACAGATTTAAGATGGCATATTCCTAGAATACTAGGTGCTGGATGGACCAGGGTGTAACTCCATCATCCATAACTAATCTAAATGAGCCTATAAGAACAGGAAATAGGGTACATTATCTACATCCCAATAGATTCTGAGACTTCATTATCATCACTCATGATGTTGTGTTTGTCTTCAGTTCAACACTTGAATCATGTAACATTGTGTGTAAACCCAACACCCATATAGTATCTATATGGACCTGACCATAAGCACTACATAATGTTGAATTATGTCAAGAATTCACATTGAGGATTTGTTCAGGTTTAGAGTTGTAGATAATTAGTCCATAACTATTACATAACAACTTTAATATTACATATAGGAACTTCTACCATGTATCCATTTTTCATAAAATAAAAAACTCTTAAAAAAGAGACATTTCTAGTCCCATGTTTTAGACATCATGACTTTTCCTTGATATCATCCTTGACCCTGTTCATATTTAAGTCCTGTAGAAAACATTTCAAAAACATGGGATGAGCATAAAAACATCAGTAATGGTTATAAAATAATGAAAAGAATCATTAGACCATCAATAAATACAAATCAATGAAACCATACTTTTCAATCATAACATACCTCATGAAATTATAAGATTAATGAATAACAAACAGAAATCATAAATAATAAAGGTAACTTATGGAATTCATAACATACATACATTGTAGTTATCACAGATACATAGGAAGTCTCATTCGGAATACCAATCACCGTATATACCCTAAATCTCTTAGGATAAACATTAACGTTTACCTCTGTCACGTTTCCTAATGCATTGGAGAGTTATCTCGTGATTTCCCGCCCTAGGTTTATCACAGAACAACCAGTATATGTAAAAAATTACCAATAACCATAAAATAATCATAACACGTGAAACAATCATAAAGCAAAGATAACATTTCCACATTCTAATCACAGTATATCATATCAGGATATTTAAATAAACAATGATTTATCATACCATTTTAAAAACCATTTAAAACATTTAATAAAGAGATTTTTGAATCAAAGTGTCCCATACCACTTTGAATATTTTAAAGGAATTATCATTTGAAAATATTAAGGTCCATATAAATAAATCCTAAAACCCATTTTGAAAACATGGGAATTAATGAGAAATATTTAGAAGAATAAATCTTGAAAACATTAAAAAAGATATTTCTGATAAAGAGTTTTTAACAATATGAGAGACGCTTGAATACAAATAATTTAGGAATAACATTTAATCAAAACAGTATTATATCATGAGAATAAATTTATTCAGGATATAATATGCCAAATTATAGTATATACACCATATAATAGTGTATTGGCACATAACAACAATGAATTCTCAATGAAATGTAAATTGAGATGAAATCCCTTATAAAGACAGTATCATTAGATTTAGGATAAATTAATGACATTTTTATGTGTAAAAAAATATAAATATAACCAATATAAGTGGATATTATGTTTCAAACAATCAGAGTTTTTTCACACATATTTATAGCACGAAAATTTCAAGATGTATAAGTTTAACCCAAAGAACTGAAATTGGGTGAAGAAGTTCCCTCACAGAAATTCGATAGCCTAACGTCGTCAATCTAAAATTCAGAAAAATAATTTGATGATAGAGAAAAGGGTATCAAATCCATAGGACATAAAATATATATAATTAATGATATATAATAACATATCCCAAAATTAAAAGATGTAAATTAAAAGACATAACAAAAAGAAGACTTTAAAAAAAGAAGGGTCAAAGGTTCCCTTAACGATTTGGTAACTTATGAAACATTCATCATATAAAAGAAGGTTCATAAAATAATTATTTTATTAAACATAAATTAATGTATATTATTCAATTAGTACAATAATGGGTAGTACATACACCACACAAAAGTAAATAGTGGAAATATAGCATGAATCTCACCGGAATAAATGTGAGATGAAAACCCCTTACCACATTGTAATCATTCGAGTCGTATGACCAAAGGTTTATAACCACCAAATGAATCATAGAAATACATGAATATAAATAGAATCATGGTAATATATATCAAATTTAAGTACAAAATACACCACATGCAATAAATAAATGGTGTACAATGTAATCTCACAGAAATAAAAGTGATATAAGAAACCTCTTACCTTGTGTCCAACTTGACAAGTTTGTTCCTTGTTATTCCTGAATAATAAAATTAAGTAAATTTATACATGATTGAGAACCATTTTTCAGGTTTATTATTTCTTTTATATCACTTATTACCATGTTATAAACATCATGTAATCATTTATGTTAATAATGGTCATTTGGTCGATATTTGGTACTTGAGTAAAAAATGAACACCTTATTATTACAAGTTGACCATGTGGTCAAAATTCCATTATATCAAAAATTATATTCATAAATTATATGTCATATATATAATATATATGCAGTATATATAGGTATTTATAGCATTACATAACATTTGGAGGTAATAAATGAAATCCACCATTCATGGAGATGTTAAGTCATACGTACGCATGAACGCAATTTTCATTTCTATTTAGTATTTTAATTGAATGAAAACATAATTATTCAAAGTTATATTAAAATTCTAATATATTATCATATATAATTTCAGTAACTCTATTTTTTTACGTCCCACTTATGGTTTGAACGAGTCATATCACTTCGAGGGGGCGGTAGTCCGCACTTCCTCAAATTAAATTATCACGTTTACTCATAATGGAAACTAAAAAGGTATGCTATAAATTAAAAATACTGAAGCATAAAGAAACCATAAACATAATAAATATCATATATAAATACATTTCCATTATAATGTCCACCATAAGAGGAGTTAAGAGATAATTGAACAATCATCATTTCATGAGGGGTTAGTTTTCCACCCACAGAAACAGAATGGTCTTTACCCATTAGATGGAGGTGTGTGTAAGTGTAGTTAGAATAATTCTCATAAAAACATCCTAGTATATTTATAATTCTAGTTTTGTTATAAAAGAAATTAATAAAAATATTTTAGGGGATGGATAAGTAATATAAAAAAAATTAAGAGAAATAGTTACCTTTAATTTGGGTAACTCCCTTTCGTTTGAACCAAAATGACTTATTGAAAAGCCTTCACAGTAATTTAAGGAATATAGGTGGAAGAGATGGATCTTGAGAGATTATTTTGGTAGTGTTTTGATGATCCAAGTGGCTTTAGAGGTGGGAGGAATGGGTTATAAGTGAGGTCTTTTTATAAGGGGGAGGACGGGTTCTTTAGAAAAGTGTGAAAATATTATTTTATAATATAAAAAATTTCGATTTATAAAGGTCCAAACCTCATTAAGGTAGAAGATAAGATGACTCATTGTAGAAAATATAACTTATATAACCCCATGTAAAAATTAATTTACTAAAAGATATTTTTTTGTGTCATTTTTGTCATTACTTTAAATTAATTAATCTAAAGTGTCATTATCACTCCCAATTGGCTCCATGGGTCCCAAAATAAACATATGGATTCCAATGGTTGTACATGACTCATCCAATAAAGTTATGACAAGTGTTAAGGTAATTTGTTATTATTGTAATATTCTGTTTACCTTGAATTTCCCAATTTACCTTTAACCCCGGTAAATAAAACTCAAAAGTTACAATTTAGAAAAAATTATTTTCATCTTATTGAACCACATATTAATTACTAATAACAACCATGTATGTCGTATTTTTAAAATTTAATTTATAGAAGTGGTAAAATTTAATTTAAATGAAAAAGTCAGTTTTTTAACTACTACATAGTGGATTCACATTACTTCTAAAATTGAGATTTTTTAGAAAAATACAAAAAATTTATCCTAACATATATTTGATAATCCGAATTCCGAAACGATGTTTATTTTAAATAATTCAAAACATAGAAGTTTCATTAATTAATTTAAAATTTATTTCAGTTTTCAAAACAAATAGTGTGTTTTTAAGAAACAATATATACCAAAATATTGACACTTGTTTTTGACCAATTTCAAAGTGAAATTATTTCCAATGACCACCATTGGATTAAATACTAAAAATATAATCTAATTACAATTTAAATTAAACTAAAAATATAATCTAACCATATAAATATATTATATTAAATTGTAGTTTTAAATTAAAATACAGTATTATTCCCTATTCATCAAAAAATGAATTTTATCAGAAAATACCTAAAAATTCACCCAAACTAAATTTTTATGTCCCAATTATAAAGAAGAATTTTATTTTTTCAAATGGAACATATAAAAGTGACCAAAACTAGATTTTATGAGGGCCCTCTCTTAAAAGGCAGTAAATCGACCTTTTAGTGAATATTAGAGTATTCATGCTTCAAATCAAATTACATTCATATTTTAAGACCCTAAATTTTATTGGATAAATGTAAAAACATATAAAAAGTATGTCTATTCATATTGTAGTTTGTTCTGTTCATTCCTTCCAATTAAACATCTAGGCGTTAACTACCATTTAAAATAATAATATTATATTATTAGTGTGCAACGTAAGATTTCAATGAAACCAATTTTTGTGTATCGGGTACGCCATTGAACAAATAATCCCATTTAAAATATATTTAATATTTAATTCAAAAATATTAATAAATATGAATAATTTCATTTTCATTATTTACCTGGGTTGTTAAATCCTTCCCCCTTTTAGGAACTGCGTCCTCACAATTTTGAAACTGGGCTTAGAAACTTCATTAAAAGTCCCACAACGAATAAAAGTCAGTAAAACTATCACATTAATTGAATGAAAGATAAGTAAAAAGGTCACTAGAGATAACCCATACTAGGATTACATGTAGAAAAACCTTGATATGGAAGAGAGAACAAACGGTCAAGTTCTGATGGAGTGTGATAGAAAATATCATTATGAGAATGTAAACCACCAGAAAATCACAAACATGTGACGGGTAAAACGGTCTTTGATTCCCCCATAAGAAAAGATAACAGAAAAAGTTTTTTTTATGTTAATTTTCATAAAGTTGAGGAATTTATATATGAGCTTAACTAAAAATATAATGAAACATACATACTTGTCATGTATATTTTCATCCTTTACTAAATTTCTACCACAAACGTATATTTTCTCCAAACGATGAGTATTCAAACAGACATGGTCACATTAAAAGCACTGGAATCAAATTCTAGAGTATCACATAATCCAAAAGATATGAACTATATATTTCCCCTATCTTTAGACATCAACCAAAACCAAAATGTTATGTACAAGATCAAATAATCCCCAAAAGGGATAAACCTTTACAAAAATAAAAACTACTCTTAATTTCCAAAAATGTAATAACAATACCCAAAGTTCCACAAAGGCCATTCAATAAACAATTGTCCATAAATTCTTTAATGTAACCCAAACTATGATTGAAACCAGAAATTTCAAATGGATTTTATCACATAGACTTCTACAAAAATCTTAACATTTATCTCCAAAAACATATACTACTCATAAAGTCTCATACTGAAGAGTAATTAACCAAATCACATATTCTCTATGATAGGTTAATCAATTCCATAGACAACCCAAAAATAAACATATTATTGATTCATAAAATCATCTAACTAAAAATAATTAGTCATACTATCTAGGGACTTTACGTTGTCAAGTGGTAGGTGATAAATCCCAATCTCACTTTGGTTGTGGGTTCGATTCCCGTAGCATTGTCTGACACGACGGGTTGTCACATGATCTTCATGTTGTCCTTTTTCAAAAACTATATAATTTTATAACATTCCCAAAAAGAGATAACTTCATAAAAATTAACAATAACATATTTTAACCACAAAGGTTATCTAATAACTTTCATATTGCATCCCAAAATTTATTAACCTGTAATTGTCTCAAATTCAAGGATCATATAAACACAAATGTTTCTTTATAACTATATCCACAAAAGAAAAGATAATTATCCCTTGAATAAAATTTTTATATATATATTTTCAGCGTTACACATACTATAGAAACCCTTCTAATGTAATCACGTCATCAAAAGAGCCATAATACTTTTAAGAATTTCACGATCCTAAAATCTACCATAACTCCTGAATCCCTTATGTGTTGAATTCATACTCATTCAATATTATTCATGATCCACTAACCATTCCTTTACATCTTATTATGAAATACTTCATTCCTACAAACAAAATAATCAATCATATCCAAAAATGAAATAATATCAAAACATATGTTAAGAAATAATCCATACCTTTCATTGGTCATTTTCAGTTTCTTCATCCTCAATTGGAATTGCATTTGGTATTGGTAAACATATATTTGTATGATACTGGTGATCACATTACTGAAAATTCTTCGTAGGACAACTATTTTTATAATGACCATGCACACCACATTTAAAAAATTCAATTTATCTCTCAGAAAGAACTTCTTTCCCCTTCCTAGAGTAAAAAAGATAATTCCATTTTCCATGTCAAGTTCTGGCTTTATGACCTTCGTTACCACATATATTATATCTTCCAGTCCCTTTGAAGCATTTTACTAGGTGTTTTTCCCACATCCTTGACATATAGGTTATCGAACATACATTCATTTATGATTGTTACCAATAGTTATGAAGGGATTTGTTTCTAGAATATATGATTCCTTATAAAACTCACTAAGGTTCTGGTTGACAATCATGACTCCAGATAGTTGGTTGAGAATAACCACAACAGTTCTAATTGTAGCTCTTATTTTATTCAGTTTCTCATTCTGAAAATCATCGTAGTTTTCATCACATCCACTGTTACTTTGGTTCCTATGAGATCCATCCACTAACTAAATCCAAATAGGTCCGTGTGAGTATATAAGTAAAATCATCATATAATAACTTATGAGGAGGTTAAATACTAATATATACTTATTCATGTTATCTTAAACTAATTAGATTTATATAAAATAACTACGAATCTTTCTAAAATCCTAACCATTATAGTAATGGCACATATTCTTAATGCACACCCTAACCTCTAAATTTATCTATACCAACCTCTGATACCAACTATAAGGACCTAGCCTTAAACATTACATAATCTGGAATTATGTCAAGAATTCACATTGAGGATCTTTTCAGGTTTAATGTTTTAGAGAATTATGCCATAACTATTACATAACAACGTGAATATTACTTATAGACACTTCTACCTAGTATCCATTTTTATAAAATAAAAAAACTCTTAAAAAACAAGTCTAGTAACATGTTTTAGACAACATTACTTTTCCTTGATCTCATCCTTGACCCTATTCATCTTTATGTACTGTGGTAGACATTTCAAAAACATGTGATGAGCATAAAAATCTCAATAAGGGTTATAAAATAATGGAAAGAATCATTATCCCACCAATAAATACAATTCAATTAAACCATACTTTTCAATCATAACATACCTCATGAAATCATAAGATTTATGAATAACATACAAAAATCATAAATCATTATGGTAAGTTATGGAATTCATAACATACATACATTTTCGATATCATAGATACACAGGGAGTTGCATTTGGAATACCCATAACAGTATATTTCCTAAATCTCTTAGGAGAAACATTAACTTTTACCTCTTTCATGTTTCTTAATGCATTGGAGAGCTATCTCGGGCTCACCCGCCCAAGGATTATGACGGAACCACCCGTATACATAAAAAATTTCCAATAACCATAACATAATCATAACACATGACACAATCATAAAATAAAGATAAAATTTTCACATTCTAATCATAATATATCAAATCAGGATATTGAAATAAATAATGCTTTAACAAAAAAATTTTCAAAACCATTTAAAACATTTAATAAAGATATTTTTGAATCAAAGTCCCCCATACCACATTGAAGCTTTTAAATGAATTAACAGTTGAAAACATTGAGGTCGATATAAATAAATCCTAAAACCCATTTTGAAAACATGGACATTAATGAGAAATATTTATAAGAATTAATTTTTAAAACATTTAAAATGATATTTTAGATAAAGAGTTTTTAACAATATGAGAGACGCTTGAATACAGATAATTAAGGAATAACATTTAATAAAAAATTATTATATAATAGGAATAAATGTATTCTAGATATAATATGGGAAAGTATAGTATATAAAACATATAAAATTGAATTGGTGCATAACAACAATGAAGTCTCAGTGAAATGTAAATTGAGATGAAATCCCTTATAAAGACAGTATCCTTAGATTAAGGATAAATCAATGACATAATTATGTGTCAAAAATATAAATACACCCAATATAAGTGGGTATTAAGTGTAAAACAATCATAGATTATTCAAACATATTTATAGCACTACAAAATCATGAAGTATAAGTTTAACCCAAATAATTGAAATTGGGTGAAGAAGTTCCCTTACAGAAAATCGACAGCCTAACAGAGTCACATTAAAATTCAGAAAATTAATTTGGTGAGAGTGAAAATGATATCAAATCACTTGGAAATAAAATTTACATCATTAAGGATATATAAGAACATATCCCAACATTAGAATATGTAAATTAAAAGACATAACAAAAAGAAGTCTTTAAAAAAGGGGGGGTCAAATGTTCCCTTAACGATTTGATAACTTTTGAAACATTCACCATATGAAAGAAGGATCATAAAATAAAGATTTAATTAACAATAAATTTATGTAAATTATACAATTAATACAATCATGGGTAGTTCATACAACACACAAAAGGAAATAGTGGAAATATTTCATGAATCTCACGGGAATAAAAAGTGAGATGAACACACCTTACCACGTTGTAATCAGTCGAGTCATATGACCAAAAGTTAATAACCACAAAATTAATCACATAATACCATGGATATAAATATATTCCTGATAATATATATCAAATTTCAGTACACAATAAACCACATGTAATAAATAAGTGGTGAGCATTGGAAATCCCACAAAAATTAAAAGTGAGATAAGAATCCCCTTACCTCGTGTGTGACTTGACTTGTTTGTTCCTTGTTCTTCCTGAATAATAAACATACGATAATTTATAATGTTTTAAGAAACCTTTTTAAAGTTTATTAATCGTTTTATATCACTTATTACCATGTTATAAACATCATGTAATCATTTATGTTAATAATGGTCATTTAGTCGATATTTGGTACTTGAGTAAAAAATAAACACCTTATAATTACATGTTATCCATGTTGTCAAGTGTAAATTATCTCTAGAATTATATTCATGATTTAGATATCATAAATATAATATATATCCAGTATATATATGTATTTATAACAGTACATAACATTTGGAGATAAGAAATGAAATGCACTGTTTATGGGGATAGTAAGTCGTACGTACGAATGAACACTACTTTCATTTCAATTTCGTATTTCAATTGAATGAAAATGTAATGATTCATAGTTATATTATAATTAAAGTATAATATAATATATAATTTCAATAACTCCATCATTTATATGTCCCACGTATGGTATGAATGAGTCATATCACTTCGAGGGGGAAGTAGTATGCACTTCCTCAAATGAAATTATTGCGTTTACTCATAATGGATACCATAAAGGTATGCTATAAATTAAGAATAATGAAGAATATAGAAAACATAAACATAATATATATCATATTTAAATATGGTGCCATCATAATGGCCACCATAAGTGGCGGTAAGAGATAATTGAATAATCATCTTTTCGTGAGGTGTTAGTTTGTCATCCATAGAAACAGTATGTTATTTACCCATTAGATGGAGGTGTGTGTAAGTGTAGTTTGAATATTTCCTATAAAAAAATCCTATTATATTTAGTATATTTTTTTTGTTTTAAATGAAAGGAATAAAAATAGGTTAGGGGTTGGAGAAGTAAAATAAAAGAAAATAATTTAAGAGAAATCCTTACCATTAATTCAGGTAACTCTCTTTGGTTTGAACCAAAAGGTCTTATTGAAGTGACTCATACCTAAAGTATGGCATCTATGAGAAATATATGGATCTTGGTAGCTTATTTTATTAGGGGTTGGATGATCCAAGGGACTTGAGTGGCATGAGGAATGGGTTAGAAGTGAGGGCTTTTTATAAGGGGGAGGAGGGGTTCTTTAGGAAAGTGTGAGAATATTATTTTATTATATAATGAATTTTGGTTTCTAAAAGTACAAAACTCATTAAGGTAAAAGATAATATGACTCATGATATAAATGATAACTTATATAACCCCATGTAAAAATTAATTTACTAAAAGATATTTTTTGTGTCATTTTTGTTATTACATTAAATTAATTAATCTAAAGTGTCATTATTACTCCCAAGTGGCTCCATGGGGTCTTAAAATATACACAAGGAAGACCATGTTCGACCATGACTCATCCAATATGGTTATGACAAGTGTTAAGGTAATTTTTTATTATTATAATATTCTTTTTACCATGAATTACCCTATTTACCTTTAACCACGGTAAATAAAAGTCAAAAGTAAATATTTACCAAAAATTATTTTCATCATATTGAACCATATATTACTTAATAATAACAACCATGTATGTTTTATTTTAAAAAATCAATTCATATAAGTTGTAAAATTTCATTTAAATGAAAAAGTCAGTTTTTTAAATACGACATAGTGGTTTCACTATTCTTCCAAAATAATATTTTTTCAGAAAAATACCAAGAATTCAGCCTATGATATATTTGATATTCTAAATACAAAAAGGATTTCTATTTTAAAAAATAAAAATCATATAATTTTCATTAATTAATTTAAAATTAATTCCCATTGTCAAAACAAATAGCGTGTTTTTAAGAAACAATATCTGTCAAAAGAATGACACTTGTTTATGTCAAATTTAAAAGTGAAATTAATTCGAATGAACACCATTGTATTAAATGGTAAAAATATAATAAAATTACACTTTAAAACAAATAAAAATTAAATATATCCATATAAATAAATTATATTAAAAGGAATTTTTGAATTAAAATATAGTATTTTACACTATTCATCACAAATGAATTTTATCAGAAAAATACCAAATTTTTACCCAAATTAAATTTTGATGTCACGATTCTAAAGAAGAATATTATTTCTTCAAATGAAACATATAAAAGTGACCGAAACTAGATTTAATGAGGTTTCTCCATCAAAAGGTAGTAAATCAACCTTTTAGTGAATATTAGAGTATTCATGCATATAATCGAATTCGTCTCTTATTTTAAGCCTCTAAATTTGTTGGGAAAATGTAAAAACATTTATAAAACATATATATTCATATTTTAGTTAGTTCTATTCATTCCCTCCAATAAAACGTCTAGGTGTTTACTACCAATTAAAACAATAATATTATATTATTAGTGTGCTATGTAAGATTTCTAAGAAACTCATTGTTGCGTATCGAGTATGCCATTGAACAAATCGTCACCTTTTAATTATATTTAATACATAATTCATAAATATTAATAAATATGAATAATCTAATGTTCTTTATTTACCTAGGATGTAATAGAATCACTGGTACGAGATGTCATACTGAACACCTAATTTAATAGAGCATGATACCACCGTTCACAACATAACCCTTACCATCCTTCTACATCATATATAAATGAATAATCATATTTATAATAAACATACAAGAGGAAAAAAATCTCATGCTTTATAATTATTGAGCCCGTATATAGGCATCATTATAGTTACAATATAAGGCATATAGAATTACCTCTCATGCTCTTCATTTAATAATCCAAATATAAGAATGGTGTTCCATCTATAATAACTCAAATTAACCATATACTGAAAGGTGTGGAATTACTACCCTTTACATTCAATTTCACATAATAATTTTAATATAAACAAGTCATTTTATTAATACAATTTAAACCAATCATAGATGAAATCTAATCATGATTAGCCATTCAATTAAAACATTACCTTTAATCAACTCAAAAATGGAAATTTTTTATAAGGTTAAAGTAAGAACATAGAAGGTTCCATTTTCTAACAAGTAATTTCCTTCATGGTTATCCCAGTTAATTAAGAAAGTCAATCCCTTAAAATTATATTTTTCCATTTTTAATGTATATATAAGGAGGTAAATTAATTTTATAACTTCAATTAAGTCCATGTAAAAAACATTCCTTTTACCAAAACATGTCATCGAAGCATATAATAATGATAAAATCAATAAGGCCCAACACGTTATAAACTACTACTCATCACTTTTTAATTTCAAATACATCACACCTCATTCGAGGGGTTTTGTTATAAAACCATGACATTTTTCATTAAAATTAAATTTAAAAAAATATACAATTAATTTAATAATAAAAATTAAATATATAGAAATAAACATTTAGAAATTCACCACACGTAGAAATTAAATCATATAGGTTAACATGGAACTTATTAGGTTCCATTATCATTTGATTATAAGCCAACAAGGGGAAATTCCAGTATTTAACCATGAAGAAGGCTTAAAAGGTTCCCTAAAATTTTATTATTCAATTAAAAGGGATAATTAATGCTGACATCCCCTTTGGGTGTGAGTATTCAAGGATAAAATCCTAAAATTACTTAAAAATTCTCAATTGGTGTACAACTAGGTGCATGGATTAATTTATTATTAAGGAACTAATTTTAAGGCAATGTGTGGTAAGGGAAAGTGTGTGGCACAATGATGATATTTATTAAATGACAGAAATTTATATAAAAAGTTGTATACCACCTACCTCATTATTAGGATGTTCCACTCATCAAATATAGGGGTATGATTAAATCAGGTTTGGATAAAATCTGAGAACCTGAAATCCAATCTAAAGTTAAGGAAAATGATATTTCATCTTGATAACATAGTTGAGAGAATATTAAACAAAAAAAATAAAAAGGAATTGATAACCTACTGATGCAGATCCATAAAGACTGATGGTGATCGATTCTAACTTTAAATGAGGAAGATCCAATGAAGCCTAGAAGAGGGAGGAGAAATAACCCCCCTACGTAGGGAGGTGGATCACATAGCTGCTAGGAGGATAGGAAAAAGGAAAATTAGGTTTTACCTCATTAAGTTAAAATAGTCATTTTAACCCAGAAAATCATGTTTCACAATTTGGCCATATGGCTTGGCCAAATTGTGCACCAACAATGCAGCTTCCCCTGCTAAGGAAACCCACCTCACACGGTTGTGTCATACGGTTTTCTAAATCATGTTTTGACTATTTAATGAATAGTATAAGGGTTTTTCCTAAGTTTCACTACACATGTTTCCTATGAATGTGGTTTGGGAAAATCATTAGAAGCCTGTGTGCACCACATCTATCCACCTATTGTAGGCTGCATGATTTGTTTTTGTGGGATACACAGTTTCAGACACACTGTGTTCTGTTTTCAGAGCACCCAAACCATTGATTTTCTAGCCCCAACGCTCCCAAAATTAAATGACACACCTGATAAATATATCGAGACTGTAAATGAGTCTAAAAAATTATTTAATTGTTCTAACTTTTAAAATTCATTCGGAAACCCATTTTGAAAACCAGCCTATCCACCTAACACTAGAATTAAAATTCCTTTGTCTTGTTGTCTGGTTTAAAAACATGGGTCATTACAACCTCCCCAAATTATAACAACTCATCCCCGATAATCCTAAAGTAACAAAAAAACATCACCCTACTGATGAGGGTCATGAAGTCTCAATGCTTTCCTAGTAACTTCAGGGTGATCAGTTTAAATGGGGTCAATTCATAATCAACCATTTGATCAGATCATGTCCCATGTTGTGAGTGATGTTGGAATGATACAGTAATGACTTGAAAGGAAATTCTGATGATGGATGTACCATGGTTTATATTTTTTCCTTAAATAATAGAAGTAATGGTGGATGCACCATAGGATGGGGGTTTGAAGGGGTGATGATATGATCGAATCTCTAGATGGATGGGCTTGAGTAAGCTTTGTCTCTAGGTCTTACCTCAGAAATAAGAATTGGATTGAGTTTCTACGGTTTATGTGTCATGTGATAAGGTAATTCTTGAATGTTTATTGGTAGTTTGGAAATGAAACATTTGCATTGGATTGAGACTTCACAACCTCAGTAGGTCAAATGATGTTATCTTAATTTTCCCAAGGATTCTTGAGGATGATAAGTTCTAATGTGGGGATATTTTAGTATCCTTTTTTTTGTATCAGTTGTAATTCCAAGGGATTTTGAATTTAATCATTATTTGGATTGTTCATTTTTTGAATTGAGATTTGGAATTTAATTCTAGGGGCTTCAGTACTTTAATGTGTTGTTTTTTGATATGGTTCAATGCTCGGTGGTTCCTTGGGTATTCCAACAAGTTTCAGTAGAATTGGTCTCTGAAAACTCAAGTTGTGAGGATCTGGATACGGCACACTGTTTTTTGGAATTTTTTGGCCACTAGCAGCAAAACATGCCACCTAATCTAGAGGAGTAGATAGTGTCACATGGTTTATTCAAACCATAATGAATAATCCACATGGTCGTGCGACAACTTCTGATGTTTTTGACAGAGCCAACTATATGGTTAGTACACAGTTTTCCAAACCGTGTGTCCATCTCCTATGGGGTGCCCTATGTTTGAAGTAGAGGGTGAATGGAAGGTGCATGATTTTCCAAATGGTGTTACTTAGACCATGCATAGATTGCTTATTTAAAAAAAAACAATTAAATTAATTTAAAAAAACAAATTAATACATAATATAACCCTCCCATCTTCCTCAATGTTCGTTTGATGCACACCCTATAGAACTCTCAGTCATGCATGACAACCCTCCTCAACCTAATATATATAAGTGGATTCACTAAAATTTCATTAGGTTTCTCATTTGATTTTTCTAGGTATGGTCTTTAGTTCCCTCTTCTTACCATTTTTAGTGTTTTTCATTTGTCATGTCACCTTGTTCTATTCAGATGAACCCTAGGTCACGGGTTAACCTGATTTTTGGTTTCTCTTATCTTGTTAGGGTGTGTGGTGTATATCATGGGATTATTCATGTGCATTTCAGCATCCACTATAGAAAGCGAAATAATTTGATACTTTTCAGTTTGTCGTAGTCTCTTGAGGTTGTTATTCTCTTATTGCTTTGTCTAGACCAATTTTATTTCGGGTATTTTAGTGCTTTGTATTTCATATTATTTTTTCCTTAAGTGCGTTTTCGTTATCCTTGAGGCAGTTTTGAGTCACCAGAGTTGAAGGTGACTTAACTGTGTATACATAGGTAGACATATATATATATATATATATATATGTTTTTGTGTGTGTGTAAGTTACCTTGTTATATATATATATTCACCTATGGTGTCATGAATTTATATATTTGGGATAGATTTTCTTATTTATATATTTGAAAAATTCATATATGTGTAAGTGTAAATTGTTATATGGATATATAAACATATTTGTAAGGATCTCCTTTTACATATTCATTACTATGAAATTATGTACTTAGGGGCATGGTGTCCTTATGTATATATAAAGGTGAATATTCTAGGAGGTGGGAATGAGTAGCTTCTAGTGGCATCTAATGAAAACGTCTTGTTTTGAAGTGTTCATCTTGATCCTCTTCTCTTTGAAGTTGGATCACTTGCTTATTACCATTTTTTAATGTTGTTTGAATATGCCATCTTTCTTTTTCATGTAGTTAAATATTTAATCATGTGTCATATCTATCTTATGACCTTCCATTTACCCTTACTTTATGTTGTATGTTATATACATTACACATTGTAATGAAATTGAACTCCTTAAATAGAATGAAATGAATTGTTTAAAAACAATGTCATGTTTCATAATAAAACCCATCAATGAGGTTCATTGTATTTAAATGTAACTTTCCATATGTATATTCCTATGGCCTATTGCTTATGATTATGCTTAGTGTAATGGGTCCTTTTCTACTTTCCATTGTTACTTGGGTTGTTAATAATTAAATGGTTGTTTAATGATTTTATCTTAGATATGAGGGTGAGACAAGGGGTTCCAAATTAAGGATCCTTTTCACAGACTCCAATTCCATCATGTCATATTTCTTGATGGTTTGTAAACTTGATGAGGATGATATCATCTATTTCTGAGACAAGATCACTGTACATTATCTATTTTTACCTCCATATGAGTGACACCAATTCCCTAGGGGAGTCCCCATAGAGGGGAACTATGGCACGATTGGTTGTACAATTCCTCGAGAGAGACTTATGTTCTTATGTGCAATAATAGGTATGGAATCATAGGCCTGATAATACTTGACATTTCATACCATGCATGGAGTGATACATTTGACTTCATAATTTGGTCAACATGGATAGAATCTTAGGCATTGAATATATACAAATCCCCTTATTTGATACTTTAAATGTCCCTACACATATCCATTGATGGGATCATGATGTCTTGATAATTTTTATAAACTGTTTTCTCAAATTGAATTAATGAGAAAGGTTAATAAATGTTTTTAGTTAATCATTGTTCCCCTTGAAACTAAAGACAAAGGGACATGTCCTCCAATCCAAACCAGTAGCTTGGGGATAATCCAACTTCTCTCATGTTATCTCTTCTAATTTACTATTTCAGTATCCTTTGGTTTAGACTTGCCATCTTAGGCCAAAGCAGGTACATTGGATGGATGTCCAAGTGGGACCCAGTCCAATGCATTTATTTTTTAATTTATTTTTGTCTTTTGTTTATATACTTTGGAATATTTCTTATATTATATTGCATGAAATGGACTATGTTATACAATGTTGGTGTCTTCCTACTAATACTATATATCACACATTTATCGGGAATCATTGGTACCCAAGAAGACTTTAGGATTGTAAGTAATGATAAAGGGAATCATCCAGCTTCCAATGTTTTGATTTACATTTCTAGGATGGAGTTGGGGTAAAGGAAAGAGCTAGTACTCCAGATGATCATGGAGATTGTCATTGGGTCGTTATTCTTTTATTAAAGAATATTGATTATTGTAAATCTTAATTCTTATACTTATAACATCATCTATCATACATGCATTTTTGTATAGTGACGTTGGCCACTTTTATTCATTTATGATAATATTTCATCTATTGTTGTCTCTATTTTATTTACACTTCTTATATTTTTTATTGATTTCATTATGAATATATCATTGTTCCTATATGATATCAAGGGTAAATTCTCCCCACTGTACCACTATTATACCCTCCCTACTAGTCGGTATCCTCGGGCATATGGGGAGGCACTCTTAAATGCCTTGTGGCGACCAGTCCGAGTACCAATTTTGTGGTCAGTTGGACCAGGATTGTACAAGGATCATATATGATATTATAAATTAATAACATGATTAAGATCATTATACATAAGATGAAATAATGTTCAACTAATGTTAAGCCTGAGGTAATGGAATTTCATTATTATTTCCATTCAATTGATTTATATTTGTTATTATTAACCTATTAACTTTTATGTGGTGAATATGCTACCCCTACGATATATTTAACATTAGTACCTATTTATTCGTGATTATTAATGTATCAATTAAAATTTATTCTTTAATGGGGTTATAATTCAAAATTTACCCAAGAGGTAATAGGTTATTTTACAATTTCACTTTTTTGGTATTGCTTATATTTTCATTGAACGAATCTTATCATTTATCCTTATCAAGAACCAATAATTTTATTAACCAATATATATTTAATGAGTTTCCAAATTTTATTGCATCTTTTCCCATATTTGGTACTTGAATCAAACAATGAATTTTTTTGAATAAAAACTAATTTTATTTCTCATTTAATCGGGATTATTTTTTTCCATATCCATATTTTCTCAAAATTATTTTACAAAAGTACTTTTTATTACTCAAATGATTTATTAAAGAAATTTTAAGTTATCATTGACCATTTTTAAAAGGTATGAAATGAATACTTCTAATTTTTTTTAAAATATATGTTTTTGAATTTTTTTATATAAATTCAAAATAGAATTCTTTCTAATGCATATGGAAATAACAGAATTATTTACCACCGTAAACATTTTAAAACATTTATCTTCTTCTACACATTTTCAATTATTTTACAAATAAGATACTTTTAAATAATGATATTTTAATATTTCACTTTCATTACCTTTATTCATCTAAAGGACATTATTTTATTACAAACCTGTTTTACTAATGAACTCATGGTTATATCTTATATCTTATCATTCACTTTCATATGGTCATTAGAAATAAAATTTCCTTGGAATTAAAATATTCATTATCATTGATATGTTTATTTCTTAAACCGTGTATCATTTCTACATAATGTGTTTTATTTGAATGTTATTTAATTGACTGTGGAAATATTGATATTCCATATTATTTATTCAATACATAAATTTATTATTAAGGCATGAGATCATGAATTAAATTGATCATTTTATATATGAGGAATAGATTATACATGAAGGGATAGATGGGGACTATAATTTATAGCCCCTCTATACAATGATAGGTCTCATGAGACAAATCAGTTGGAAAATTTAAATTGTTTTTTACCTATATTTATAAATTTTCTTAGAATAAGGTGTTGAAGGTATAGATATCATGATGTTTGAGATCATGAAGTCCAATATTAAGAATTTAATTCATTGATCATTCATTTGTTATTATCCATGACATTATTGCATTCTTATTTTCTGTGGATTCATTTCATACTCCAGTTATTGATTAAATGGAATGTGTTTATAGTTATTTACCTTTACTTGTGTATTATGACTTATTTAATTATGATATTTTAATTTTACATTACCCTTACAATGAATTTGTGCTCACCATTATTTTTTTATTTCCCCATGATATAAGTTATAATTCTATGAATGAGTTTCAAGGATGAAAAACATTTTATATGTTCTGTTTTGTATTATATTACCAATGTAAAATGGGTATCAATTATGTATTTGGTTATAAAATACTACGAAACAGAACAATCCATATGGATTATAACCCTTATATTTATGCCAATGTAAGAAAGTAACCACTAGCTCTAGGTTACCAGAGTCAATGTTGTTACAGTTCGTATCAGAGAAAAGTTTAGTAGAAACAATGAGAACATGATTTTGGAAAACTAAGACAAGGTAACATAACTCTATGATGGACTTTCAGGATATGAAAAATTATGAAATTATATATTAAATTTTTGGTAAGGTATAAATTAAGTGGTTTTTCCTATAAATACTTCCATGTATGGATACTATAAATGGATGTGGTTTTGGAACAATTGATCCTCGGGGTTAAATCTGAAAAGGGAACATTTGGCTTTGACTCGATCCTTACTTGGCATTAAAAAATGGGCTTTACTGTAAAACTAATTTGACACTATTGAGAGATATTCTTAGAATAATTCACATTTTATTTACAAACCATTATTAAGGATTTGAAAATATTTTTATGACTAATAGATATAACCAAACATACCATGTTTATGATTCCATGATTAACAATGCATAAATTTTTTATTTATGTTAAGAGTTACACTATATTAAAAATTATATGTTATGATGTAAAACTCATAATTTCATGATATAATACATTATATTACATTTTTTAGAAATGGAGCCTTGAATAAAGAATCGAATAAAAACTCATGGTTAATTTAGAAATTTATCTAATTGGAAAGCCAATACATATAGTACTGGAATTTACCAAACCATGGCTATATTAGGGAAATTTAATTAGGATACAATGAATAAAGTTGAATAAATAGAGAAACGTGTTATTACATGACATGATTCTTCTATTTTGGATCACTTCATGTCATATAAACCCCATAATTTGGTAAGACTATTAAACATGTGGTAGATGAAAAATGGATTAATTCTCATGAAATGATATTTATATCCTTATGATGTTATGAAAAATAAAAGGTTATATTGTAAGTATACTATCTCAAGGGATATACTGATCAATAGTGGTCATTGATCTAGAATACTATGGAGGTAGAGGGCATAGAACACATAGAATATAGATCTTTTAAACAAATATTCATTGCCAAATATTTCCCATGTGAGCAATGGACTAAAATGAAGAGATGGTTCATCAGCTTAAGGAAAATGAGAAAAGAAAGTGTTACGGAGTATGAGGATACCTTTACAATACTATCCAGGTATTCTATATATTTTACACACAATAAAAAATGAAATATTAACCATTTATTTTTATGGATTATTCTAGGTATCAAAATGGTGATGGTATATCAAACCATTTCGTCATATGATTAAATAGTTTTATATGTCATTAAAATAGAGAAGTAATTTTCTAGATTATATTTATTAAAGGTCAATAAAGAGAATAATAGGTCTACTTAACACCCAGATAATGGGAACATATTAAAAAATAAGACGAAAATGTATCAATTTCTATCATGTGAACATTACAGGAAGATACATCCAATAAAATGTTTGAACGACATGGGAGTTAGTCAAAAGTGCAGTGATAAGGTTCATATGGATAATGAATGAAATTGGAAGAAAAAAATTAAATTATGTATAGTGCTTCAACTGATGATAATTAGGGAGTTATTAACCCCAATTCTCCAAGTGTTAAGGGAAAATTTTGCAAAAGTGTTTGAGGGGATGAGGCCAAGATTATGTGATCACTAAAGATGAGGTGGAAGCTCTCAATGATGTGGTGGAAGGTAATTTAATCATATAATGGAATTTCTCCATTGATTTATTTTATTATGTATCTTTTCACTATTTTTTATCTTTAATTTTTTATAAAGAAATTAGATATTTCTTTACCACCTCTATAAGGAAGTTGTCATTCAAAAGTCCTAGTAAAAATATCACAATGATAAAGATATATCATGAAGTTCCCATTATTATACATAAATGTGTTGTATTTTCTAAATTTATGGGCATACATGTGGTTGAATTTGACAAAATCCTTGGTATGGAATGGATTGAAAAATATAGTGAAAAACAATTTGTGCAAGGAGAAGTAAATTACAGTACGTAATGAAGATGTTTATTTCTTTATCGTTAGAGAAGAGACCTCATTATCTAGGTCATCTCTAAAACCACCCCCAGTGGTTATTATGAATGGTATTCTTGGGGGAAAATTTTAAACATAATCTATGGATGGAAAATGTAATATTTAAATCGAGGATAAATAAAATGATTTATTTTTTTAGATACTGCCCAGACATCCACTAGAGTGTGAAGTTAAATTTTTCATTGATTTAATCACTATTAAAAGACCTCTATCAAAAACTTCCTATAGAATGGTCACTGTGGAATTATTTTAGTTGAATAAAAAACTAGAGGAGTTATGTGATAAGGTATTTATTCACTATAGTGTTTCACCGTGGAAAACCCATGCTACCCGTATTAAGCCGAAAGATGGATCTATGAGTTTCTACACTGATTATAGGGAAATCAATGCTATAAAAATAAAGTAAAAGTATCATCTTCCACACGTTTCTAACTTATTCGATAAAATTCATGGATATTAGTATTTTAAAAATATTTACCTTCATTCTGGGTATAATTAATTGTGAGTAAGGAAGGACGAAATTTCATAGATATCATTTTTAATGAGCTATAGAAATTATGAGTTTACAATAATCCGATTTGGATTGACTAATGCACCGTCGGTTTTTATGGATCCAATTAGTAGAGTATTCATGGAATATCTTGATAATTTCTTTGTGGTATTTATTAATCATACCATGGTGTATTTTATGAGATATTAGGACCATGATAATAAATTTTGGGTCATTATTGAGGCTCTTAGAAGTAAATATTTATATAGGAATTTTAGAAAGTGTGAATTATCGATTTATGAAAAAAAATCTTTTTTATATCTTCTCCAAGGATGGAATCATTGTTGATCCTATGAAGGAAATGTTAGTTAGATAATGTCATACACTAATGAACATAATCGAGGTATGTAGTTTCATTAGTTCGGTAGGTTACTATCAGTGATTTGTTCAAACAAATTCTGATTTGATAATTCATTAACCAAGCATACACATAAAGGGGTTATTTTCATATGGATAATAAAATGTGAAGAATATTTTATGTAATGGAGTAAGATATTATTCAATAATATGATTTTGACTCTACAAATAGGAAATGATGAATTTGTGATATGTAGTAATATATCAAAGAAGGGACGTGGTTGTGTCCTTATGAAAAATGATAAAGTATTTTCATGTTTATCAAGTATGTTAAATACTCGTGAAAATAACTATCCAACACATGATATTAAGTTGGAAGTTGTAATAATTTCTTTGAAGATATAGAGATATTATCACTGTAATGAAATATGTGAGATATGAACAAACCATAAGAGCCTAAAATACATATTATTACAGTTATAGATCAACATGAGGAAAAGGTAATGACTTGAATTACTCAATAATTATGATTTCTCAATAAACTACTACCTTGGAAAGGAAAATTAGGTATAGGATTCATTGAATTTGAAATATCACAGTGTCCTATCCAAAATGAGAATTGAGAGGGATCCTATGTTCATCAATTTATTAATGATGGATGTGGTAATTATTAAGGAAGGGGATACATAACCGCTTTTTCAAATGATAGTGAAACTATATTTATTATAAAGGATAAAAATTTATCATGATGATTATGAGAATTTTCATAAGAAAATTAAATTCATCAATGATGCAAAATTAGAAGAATTTTCTTCTGATGATAGAATTTGGAAATTTGGAAAGAGACTATGAAATCCATATATACCTGGTCTAAAAAGGGAATTTTTGGATGATGCTCAAGGCTCTAATTTCTCTATACACCCCGGTAGCACTAAGATGTATACAGATTTGATGGAACATTTTTTATTGGATATCATGAAGCAAGATCTTGTTGATTATGTATCAAGATGCTTGGTTTTACAACATGTGAAATTGGAGAGATAACATACTAGATGAGTAATGATTCCTCTACCAATTCCTATGTAGAAATGGGAAGAAATTACTGTGTACATTTTCATGTTACTACCAAAAACTCCTAGAAAGAATGTTTCAATATGGGTTATTATTGATCATCTATCAAAATCATTACATTTTCTCACTATAATAGAATCTTTACCTCTTGAGCACCTTGCAAGGATATATATTAATAATGTAATAAGACATAATGGTGCACCTCTTCCAATTATGTCTGATCATGATCCTTGATTTACATCAATATTATGAATGATTTTTTAGAAGGCACATGATATAGAGCTTCATTTGAGAACCGCCGACCATCCTCAAACTGATGGAAAACCCAAAAGGAATATTCAATCATTAGAATACTTGTTGTGGTCATGATAATTTGACTTTTATTGTATATGGGATCAATATTTATCTTGGTTATAGTTTTTCTATAATAATGGTTTGCATTCAAGTATTAAAATGGAGTCGTATGAAGAATTATATAGTAAAAGACTTAATACTCCCACTTTTTGGGATGAAGTTAGCGAAAGGAAACTTGTAAGGCAAAAACATTTTAAGGAGGTAATTAAAAAGGTAAAGACTATTTAGACTCAAATTAAAGAAACATAATGTAGGAAAAAGAGTTATGTTGATAATCATAGGAATGATTTGGAATTTCAAGGGGGTGATCATTTTTTCTGAAAATCATATCCATTGAAGGATGTCATAAAGTTTTATAGGAAGGGAAAAATGAGCCCCAAGTACATCGAAACTTTTGAAATTTTCAAAAGGATTGGAGTTGTTGCTTACCAATTGGAAATACCACCATTACTCTCTAAAGGATGTTGTGTTCCATATTTCATTGTTAAGGAAGTACATGTCATACCCAACACATGTGCTCACCAATGAAGAAATAAAATTAGAACCTGATTTATCTTACTATAAAGAGCACTTCTAAATTCAAGAAACTATAGAGTAAGTATTAATAAATTAGATGACTCAACAGGTAAAGATACTTTAGAGAAATCATAAAATAAATGAACCAACATGGGATCCATAGGATGTTATAAAGAAGAATTTCCCTCATTTTTTTAGAAAATTATATCCATCAAAAATTTGAGGATGAATTTTTTCACTATAAAGAAAAAAAGTGATATACAATGGGTTATTTATCACTTAATGACGGTTTAAACCGCCACTAAATGATGTGCGGTGCTTTCTAAAAGCATTGTGTTCTTGTGTGTCAGGAATCATTTCATGGTGGTTTTTATGCGGTGCTTTTTATTTAGCATCATTTTGGTTAGCGATGGTTTTTTACCTTTTTTTTGGTTTTTTATTTTTTTATTTTTTATTAATGTATTTAATTAATTTATTAATATTCATTATTTTTTGTTATTTATTTACAAAATTAATTTATTCACTATTATTTATTATTATTTGTTATTATTTGTTTAATACCTATTTATTTGTTTATTTATTATTTATTTATTTATTACTTACTTGCTTATTTATTTATATATTAATTATTTATTTATTTATTACATGTTAATTATTACTTATTACTTATTTATTATTATTTATTACTTATTTATTAATTATTTATTATACTTTATTACATACTTATCCTACTATGCATGCATATTCCTTGCATGTCATGCATAAATATGGTATATATACACGTTGAGATATATTCAAACACCTTACCTATTGGTTATTATACAAAGATTTTACCATTGTTGTAATCTCTTCATGTGGGGAGTAAATAGCAAAGGTATTGTACCAACGATGGGTACTGTAGTAGGGACTACAGCGGCACCAGTACAGTAGCAGGTACTGTAGCAACCTCAGTATTATAGTAGTACAATTTAGCAGAGGGCCTTTGGGCCAAATATATGAGCCTTCAAGGCCATGTAAGGGAATTTAATGCCCACTGAGCGTATGGGTCTTGTAATGGATTTTCCCTACCCAAAACATAGGTTCATTTCTTTATTTCAATAATAAAGTGTCTTTAACCACAAATTTTAAAATAAATAAATAAATATTGAATAATAAATGAATAATAAATATTAGATATTAAATACGTAATAAATTAATATATAATCAATAATTGATAAAAATAATAAATAATAAATAATAATAAACAACATCTAAATAATAAATAATAAATACATAATACATAAATAATAATTAAATAATAAATAATAAATAAATAACAAATAAATAAATAATAATAATAATGAATAATAATAATAATAAATGATAATTAATAATAGTTAATAATAAATGATTATAAATAATAAATAATAAATAAATATTAAATATTAAATGAATTCAAAAAAATAAATATACATATAAATAAATAATTATTAAATATATAATAAATATATAATAAATGAATAATAATTAAATATTCAATAAATATTCAATAAATAAAAAATCAATAAATAATAGATAATAAATCATAATAAATCATAATAAATCATAATTAATAATAATTAATAATTTATAATTAATAAATGAATAAAAAATAAATACATAATAAATATATAAATATTACATCAATGATGAATATAAAATATATAATAAGTGATAAATAATAGTAGATTCTAAATAAATATTAAATTAAAAAATAATGATAAATAAATAGTAAATAAATACATAATGACAATATAATAAATATTAAATAAATAGATAAAAATAATATGTTTATAATAAATTAATAATAAATTATTATTGGGGTTAATGTGGATTGAACCTATTTGGTAGAATCCAACGTGATTTTCTCAATTCCCTCAAATGCATGGCATGATCTCAAATTTGGGATGCATGGCTCTTTTTCATGGGCGATACTCAACCACTCAATGTCATTTGAGCCTAGGTCTGTTCTAGATGTGGATATTGAGACACCTTCTGTTGATCCAATGTAACGGGATTTCGTTCCTACCCCAAAACCTCGTTTATTTGATGGGGTATGAGGAGCGTCCTTTTTGTTCTCCGAGATGATTAGGAAGAAATGGGAAATGACATTTGTCAAAAAAATCTCATGAAATTATTACAGACCAATGCAAAAAATGTTAGAACTATCTTATTGCGCAAATCTCTTTAAATGATAAAGATCACAAATGATGTCTTCATTATATTAGGATAAAACTCAGGGACTCTTGGGTATTTTATGACCATGCGATGACTTATCCATGATGGATGTTTCTTCCATATAGTGTTTTCTTCTATAGATCAGAACTCTAAATACTGAGGATGGGGCTTCATCAACCTGAAGCCTAATTTTATTAAAATATAGTATTGGGAACCCTCTTTCAATCCTATGAATGTAATTAATTCTATTTCCCAGCAATAGATTTGAATTCGTGGCTTGAGTTAGTTTTTGTGGAACCCTAAATTTCTTGGGAAAATTGTCTCAGTAATATTTTTTTCGATCAAGATGGATAAAGAGACCAAAATATCTTGATATAGTCACTTTTCT
This sequence comes from Viscum album, assembly GCA_963277665.1. Taxonomy (NCBI): domain Eukaryota; kingdom Viridiplantae; phylum Streptophyta; class Magnoliopsida; order Santalales; family Viscaceae; genus Viscum; species Viscum album. Next base: position 1,670,569,032 of record OY728137.1, read on the forward strand.
AGGTCACTAGTGGTATTTGATCTTATCACCCCTCTTACCAATAATCTTGTTCTTTCTACGAATAATTTTCTATTTGACATGCTTGTAGAATTCAATAATGTTCTTGAATTTTGAAAGAGATGTATAAACATTGGGAATTCATATAAGAGTTGTTATAGGAAAATGAGGTGTTACCATTTTGGTATGAAAGGACATCCAACTAATAGGCATAGTAAGAAGTCCCTGATGTCAAATGGAATGTTATACCATTAGTGACATATGGTCGGTAAGGAGGTAGAAATGTAGTTTCATGGAATGGACACTCACCATCAAGGGGTGTTGATAATGTGGATCTTCCTCTACAATATGTTGTAAGAGGTGAATGAATGGTCCACAAAACTCCTCTGGATATGTTTTTTATAGTCTGATGAGATCTGGTGAAATTATACAAAAACCTCATCATAGTTACGCCTAGGAAAGTCTAGGTTTGGTGCTGGAAGAATTACATGCTAAAATGAAGGGTAATTGTGTTTTTCATGTTGGTGATATAGATTCATCACTGGTTGGGAAGAATCATCCTGAATTGGTTGGGAAAGTGACTGAATAGATAGTACAGTTAAAAAAATCTCCACTGGAAAAAGGTATAAATATGGTGAATTATGAGATTTTCAAGTGGTATTACCCAGAAAACCTAGCTCTAATTAACTTTTCCTTGTCTCTCAACAAGAACATCATACTGTTAAGTCACCTAGGAGTTCACATTATTAGAGAATGGTGCTCTTGGGATATTCTTCTCAGTAGGGAGAACTAGAAAATATATATGATTCACTATAAAAGAGACCCGATCAAGGGAAAAGTGCCTAAGGTACTAAATTTATCTCCTTAAAAATCTAATGTATCTGATTCTCAACCACAGCCTATTCAGGCTTCACCCACTCTAATCCTGATGCAGACTGACATAGTTACTATCGCAGGTGATCATGGGGACATATCGCCCATCACTATTTCTAAGGATGAACATGAATATTAATATAATGAATTGAATTATCTTTGTATTATTTTTGGATATTATATGGATTATTTTTTAGACCAGGTGCTGAGACGACATGCGATTTGGAGGCCTAGTGTGCCCAAAATTTTTTTTTGTAATATATTATGTATATTAAATAAAACAGTAACAAAGTTTTCTGAAAAAAGTGTAATTGCTCCAGAACTAGGTCCTAGATCGGAAATATGAGCGAACCATTGAGTTTTGAATAAAAACATTACATTACGCATGACATAACCTTTCTCATGGAATTTGTGAAAGAAGTTTCACTATCACTGAATTAATAAAATAAATTAATTAAATGATTTATTTTATATTATTTGACACAGATAAATTATTCCTATTTAAATATATAGATATGAATTTTTTCTTAGGTTTGGATATTAAACCTTGGAGACCTAGAGGTCATTAGAGGAGATTGTTCTTGGAAAACAATAACGAATCGAGACAGATCATGGATATTTGCACGAATGAAGTTCGTGTAACTTTTCAATGATGCAAACATGAAACTATTTTTCATCAATGATGGATCCAAACTCCGGGTAGGATACTGATTTGTGCTTTCCATCCAATTTTTTAATCTCAGATGAAGGTTTATCAACTATATGAATAAAATTGATATGTGCATCATCAGTAGATTTAATTTTATGTATTTGTTTTTGTTTGATGAGTTTATTTTCCTCTTAATCTATATTTTTCAATGAAAATTGATCGATTCCAAATGAACAAAGGCTAATAATCATTCCTCACATCTTGTGGATTTTGGTTTTCTCCCCGTTTCTTTGAATATTCATCTTGAGTATTTATTTTGGATCATGGTTCAACGATTACATGATATTTGATCGTTGCATGAACTTTCTTCGATGTAACATATCAATACTAATGGCAAAACATGAAATGGAGGTTTTTATTAGAGGATCTACAGTGATGATGGATGAAACACGGAGGCATGACACCAAACCGATGGGATTAATTTTTCCTGAGTGATGCATGGTGCAGCTATTGATGGAATGAGAAGATGATTCCCAAGTGGATATTAAGTCTAGATATATGATCTCCAATGATGAAAAGCTTATATTAACCTAGATCTATATATTCTAGTGAAAGTTTGTCTCAATAGATGTATTGGACAATACAGAAGAGGAACCAGGGATTCTAGAAAATCCTGATCCACATAGCGTGTATTTTAGGAGTTCGCATCGTGTGTGACAACTTGGATATGACACTAGGGTTTCACCTAGAGTTAAATACCATACACAGTGTGACATGGTCACACGCCATGTGACCCCTCAGTGATGGCTCATCATGTACTTTTAATGGTACACTGACACAGACATAAGTACACGGGCATGGGCACACCATGTACTTAGTCATAGACACGACCAAGTGTACACAAGCTGGTACATGGGCACTTCTACACTACTAAATATATGGCCTTTATCAATACTAGAAAATGGAATTAACAGCACTATACAAGCGATGTTAATCAAGGAGAAGATAAAATTGGGTCCATATTATCAGTGCTTAGAAAAGTGTAGATAAAGGCCCATTTTATGAGTGCTAAAAAAAGCGCTGATAAAAAAATCTTTATCAGCCCTTTTTTAGCGCTGATAAAATTAAAAAAAGCTAAATTCAATTTATAATGCTGGAAGCCATTAACAATGCTTGAACACACACCCCCCCCCCCTTTATCAGCGCTAGGTGGAGCCCCCTCCCTCTCACCACACTCTGAACTTGCCCACGCAACCCCCTCTAACTTGCCTGTGCACCCCTACTTCCACCATAACTCAAACCTGAGACCTCCCCCCTTATGTTCCAGCACCTTTACCACTAAGCTATTTAGTTTTTTTCTCCATTTAATGACATTTATATATATATATATATATATAGTTATAGTTATATTTATTCATATATTAATATAGATTCATATTAATATAAATATATTAAGTTATATTAATACATATATATTTATTCGTATATAAATAATTAAATTTATTTATTTATTTATTTATTTTTATATTAATATATATTTATATCTATTTATATATATATTTAGTTAAAAAAAATGTATCCATATATTTATTTTTATATTAATATATTTTTATAAGATTAGTTTTAAATAAATTTATAAAATATGTTTTTTATGTGTGTTTCTAAATAAATAAATACATATATACATACAACACACACACACACACACACATATCTATGAATAATTACATATATATGTGTATCTGAAAAGCCCTAGAATGTTAAAATGACCATAACTTCTAATCTAGAAGACTGTTTCAACTCAACAACCATTAAAATCGAATAAAATTAAATAATCATCGATATGATATGTGTTACAAGCCTAGAGGACATCAGGATCAGAAGTTATAGTTGTTTGAATGCTAAAAAATCAAGGTATCCTAACTAAAAACTCAGTTTTAGAGGACTTCTAGGACACTTTTGGCCTTGAAAGATATGAAAAAAGGATCCCTTCAATCATTAACATGTATAGCTCCTCGCGAGCTTCAATTTGATATGTTGTAGAGCGCAAAAGAATGCCCAGATCAAAAATTATGTCCATTTGAAGTTTGAGTTATATTTTCAACATATTTTATATATATTATTATTATTTTTCATCAAATTTTTATTAAATTATTATTAGTCGATTATAATTAGAAAATTATTAATTTATAATATTTTTAAAACTATTTTAAATCCATTTTCACTAAATGTCTTATACATTAAATGTAAAGGTCTATTTATACTTATCTAAATCATATTTAAAAAATATATATTATATTTATGTCAATATATATATATATATCAATATATTATTTTTAATGAAAAATTATCTTTTAATAAAAATATACATTTTATCAGCACTAGGAAAAGCATTGATAGAGCCCCCCTTTATCAATGCTACTAAAAAAGCACTGATAAATGGTAGTGCTTTGGAAAACCAGTTTTATGGTAGTGCTGGAAGTACACCGACATGACTAGGAGACATATACAGAGTGTCGAGTGACCTCTACATGTCGTGTCTGTTGAGGCTTACATTTCAGGTGGGGAAGTACCACATAGGTAGATCCAAGTTGAGTTGTGTACACTGTGTACCACACTTACACACCATTTACTCCCTTAGGGGTATCTTGGAGCTCTTTGTCTCATTAGATCAAACTAGTTTTGGTTGAATGGTCTTTCCCTTGGTCTTTTCCCTTAAGGATACAATGCATTATTACGTCCACATATTAGGACTGTGATCCCCTCTAGAGGATGAGTCTCTGGTAGAGTTTATGGTTTCCCTCTATGATACTAGAGTGTTTACCTTTATCATCATTATACCCTTGGTGGGGTTTGTGGAATCTATGTGACCTTCTTGACTAGGGAGTTGATCCTCTTTATCATTGGCCATATTTGTAGGGTTTGTGTTATAATTGGCATATAATCCACTACATAGCGGGTTGATCTAGATTTGGATTGTGGTGTCCCCCAACAATTCTTCTCATGACCCCCTATCTAAGTATCGAGGTCTAATGTGACCAGTGAGATTTATTGGGTGTGTACCAATGATAATGACCTCTTGAATGAGTGTATCAAGTGATAGCATGTCTCATGGAGTGGATTATCTCAGAACAAGCATTACATCGAGAAAAATCCTATGGCTGGAAGTTGGTGGGGATCTCCTAGTAGTGTTATTTCTTTCCTGAGTATATATAGGTGTTTTCTATTATACATTGACCATAATATCTTTGTATTTAGATGGCTATAATTTTTTTGCTTCATGTTTATGGTTTTAAGGGTGTCCTGTTGGATATTATTATACTCACCCATGCATGGGATCTACCCACACATGTCAATTTTTATATAGATGAAGGCCCTTTTGATGGTGACCTATGAGGATGCAGAGTAGGTGGATCATAGCTTGAGCTGGATATACATATTTTTTTATTAGTATCTTGTATTTGATCCTAGTTCCCACCCTTTGACTAGGTTGGACTTTTTAAAATTTTTGGTTGGTCTTGTATTTGGCCATTTTCCACTTTTAGTACTTTGTTTTCATACTCAAGTTGTGGGATTATAGATGTATGAATGCATTGGTTTCAAAAAAATCATTCTAGATTTTTTTTGACTTAGATATATGTGTGTGTGGTTCTATGTGAATTGGGATAATGCCTCTCATTTATTGGATATGCCTACTTAGTGTTGATCTCCAGCCCCTAGCATATTGGAGGAGGGATTGGGATGTCACGGGTCAGACCCCAGTGGGTCATTTTATGAATGATTTGTATCATATTAGTTTGTTATATCTTAGGACCGAATTTAGTGATATTGGTTTGGGGAACAATGCATAATGTTTTGATTTTATCTTTTAGGTTAGGGACTATAGGGTTAGTGCGATGACCAACGTATCGATACACAAGCACTTGGATCACCTGTCTTTCTACTCAATACCTGTAAACATTGGTTTCATGATAAAAAATTGGTACATTAATAATATAGGAATGGGTTTTGTTTTCCATTTCCTTGAGTCATATCTTTAGATATACACTTTCACTGCGGTAAATCTTTTTTTTATTTCAGGATTCCTCCAGAAATACAGCAGTCTAGGATTCCCCTGCATGGTCATGGGAATGATATGTCAAATGATGAGGCATCAGTACAAGGGAATATATCAAATGTAGCACCATTATATGGTTAACCAGCTATACCACCACCTATTGAACAGTATCTAGTGCGGGAATTTCCATCATAGGATGCACATAGGCTGATTGTGCTATAAAATTATCATAGGTAGATACGTCCCAGGTTTTGTGGTGATCCATACCCCTAGGTGGATAATGACTAGCTAGAGGGAGTCACTCACAGTTTTCACCTTTTTAGGATGTATATAGATCATATGGTGATCCTCATGGTGAGTCTTTTTCAGGGATCAATTGGGTGATGATGGAGCATAGTGATTCGGTCACACAATGAGATACCTCTCTCCAAATCAGACATTCGTTTCCTATTTAGGGACGAGTTATATTCAGTCACATTTTGATCAGAGTGCATTTAGGAACTTCTACATCTATAGTATAGTAGTTTTACCATGGTAGAGTAATCATCATGTTTTAGTGATCTATCATGATAATCCATGGGTATTATTTGAGATCTGTTCTTTATATCACATAACATTGTGAAGGTCTTACACAAATATGTCGGGGATTTAGTGGTATCCCTTTTCATTTCTGCTTATACTGGTGTGCTTGATAAGACTTTGGTGGTGGAGAGCTTCCTAGAAGATTAGGCACCCATAATGGCTATTGGTAATAGGCACCTTGGATCTAAGACCTTTGTAGGTAATAAATGACAGTCGTAGGGATCCAATCATGTCATACGCTTCAAGAAGTGATCCCGAGACATAGTTTCTGATGAACTAGTGGGTTCCCTAAACACAAATATTCAGTTATTTCAATTACCATATCATGTATACATTAAGCAATGCATGATGTCATCTTACCATTACTGTGTAGACTTTTCTGCATCCACTATTGAAATGGTAATGTCTAAAGATTAATTGTCGCATCGAAAGGTTATAACAGTTCCCAGGCTATAATGGGAACCTGTTGATACTATGACATTAATAATAAATATATGTTCTATAGTCTAGATACATCTTACTAATTAGACATAGTATATGTTTGAATATAAGGTGTTGGGGGCCCATAAGCATTGATACTTCTTCTCATGATGTTTTCACTTGTTCATCTCTAGTAGTGAGATAATGAGGGCTGACCCACCAATAAGAATACCACATGTTTTAGGTGTCATTGGATGGTCCAATCTATGTTCATGTGTAATGGTCTCTTGATATGATATCATTACCAATGTATGTCACTTGATTACATACTTTGAGACAAGACGAAAACCATGGCAATGAAGTTGTGGTGAGGTAGTTTGTGATGGGTGTGTCATTGGTGGCATGACATTGGATGAATGGTTAAGAAAGGACTTGTCGCTTCTAGTTTATGGATGTAATATAACTTAGGCCATGTTGATATAAATTTCAGTACCTTTATAAGAACATGGCCATGGAATTCACGGATAAATCTGTCTAGTTACAGCATCAAACAATAATGAGAGAAAAGGGCGATGACACGAGAGTGCATCCTACTTTATGAGATATTATATACAAAGAGATTATATTAAACATTGCATGTTAGTAGGTTGGTTGTCGCTTTTGTGACAATCCTTATCTCTTCAAGGGCCATGATGGGTTGCTAGATCCCACTCATGGTCTGTGAATATTATTCACTACTATTGAGATGAGGACCTAGAGGGTCACACACAATAGCATATTCAAGAATCTTCCCTATCTAGTTGAATATGAGTTTTGGACATAGTGGGACCCACCACAGGAATCTGAGAATTTTTTCAAAGTTAAATGATCACCAATGCAATAAATAAAATCATATTATTCATGTTTATTATAATAAGTATTGAATTTATTTTTTAAATGTATTTATGAGTTATAAGTAAATACATGAAAAAATATTAATTGATGAATATTACATCATAAAAGGTTCAATTAATTTTTATGAGAGTGAAGTGTTGATTTAAAGAAGCGATTATTATCAATTAATATATTTTAATATATTACAAGTAAATGATAATAATATTTATGACTCGTTTTAGTAGTCATAAAATTTTGTTGAGAGTGCGTTATGTATTTGGAGCTGGCGAGGCTATACCGGGTATTTTAATTGAGCACAATAAACAGTAGATGAGGGGATTTTTCCAAGGTAGGTCTATGGGGCTTCACTCTTCCCTCCTCTCACCCACGATCTACAGAGTGATGCTCTGGATCCAAGGAGCTCAGATGGAGCTCTCTCTCGGGTATCACAAGTCAAAGTGATGTGGTGATTGTTGGATTGTCGAAGGCATCATCAGTATTCTATTCTAGCACCGGATTATGATGAAAGGATCCCTCGTGGATTCCTTGAAGCATGTGTGGATAATCTAGAGGAATTATACTTCCGAATATTAGAGCAGCGAACACCAACGACTAGCAGACGTCGTGCGTGGTTTCAGATCTAAACCAGGTATTTTACAATTTATGTTTGTGCTTAAAATCATCCTACTGTGGTCCTCGACTAAGACCAGGCTGTTTTTCACTGACGTCGACAAGTTTATGTCGATCGTCGATGGAAAATTATAAAAACCCACCTATTTGGGGCTTCTTCTGCATGACCGGTTCCAACAAGTGGTATTAGAGGGACACGTTTCAATTTGAAAAATAATAATTAAAATTTACATTAATTAATGAAGAGGTTGTCATTCCAGTCCCAATTCCATCGACCAAATATGAATCGGACATCGGATGGAAAGTCTGCAGCCATATGATGTTTTGAATTTTGATTCAAGATTAAATTTCGTCGATGTTTCGTATTTCGATCAGAAATCCCGTGGTCGAAATACTCACCGGAAAATCAATTTTGAGTTGATATTATCTTATTAAAATTAATTGTATTATTAATATTATAACAAAATTATTTGATTTTAATATAATAATAATATTAATTTTATTATAATATTATTATTAATGTAATATATTTTTTTCAAATCCAAATATAGTCTTTAGAAAAAAACTTAAATCGGTGCAAGACTAGCATAAAAGAAATAATTAAATTAAGTATTTTGTTTTAAAAAATAAGGGTAGAAGGCCTTTTAAAAGTCAAGAAAGAAAAAAATGGAAGGAATGGGGTCGGACCAGCCGGTCAATAAAGATTAAATTTTTTTTTGTGGGGACTGATCCCCCTTGTTCACCGTGAGGTGGCCCCAGCCACAGCTTATCCCTTCCGCGTTAGCAGCGCTTGCCCCGGCCCTGCCTCCTCTTGTTGTTCCACTGGATCCAATAGAAACAGTTCACCTGTAGGCCACTAGCCTATTTCCCATGTATCCCTACATGGCTTCCCCATAGTAGCACCTATCGGTTCTTCTTCCTGTGGCGCAGGCCAATGCTCCATGTCGGATAGTCCTCTGCTTGGTGTTCCGATAGTCTGGCTCGACCCTGGCCAGCCCATCCCACCCACACTCAGTTTTACCGAATATTACACCCAACGCTGTGCATGGCCTCCCAGCTCCTAGACTCCTCTCCATTGATGTGGCATGTGCGGGTCCTGTTTGTGCGTAGCGGTAGCGCTTCTTGCACAGGCTCCAGCGCATATGCTCGCGCCTGTCAGTCCACTTATCTCCCTCCCATGAAGAGTCGCCTCTCCCAGCCCTTGTGTTGTGCCTGGCTAGGAAAACCAGACCACCGACATGGGCCTCCACTCTCCACTACCATTCTAGACAACCTTCAGTTGGCGCCCCTGCTGGTTACTGACAGCCCCACTGGGATGCCTCCCTTCACTAGCATAGCTTGCCAGAGCAATTAGTCCCTCTCCTTCGGCAAAGCGTTTCGCACAGGCTCTCTCTGGTGCCTCCTTGCTTGAAAACTCATGCGCGCACAGGTATCCCACAATGTTCTCATTATTTCGGTCACCTCGGCCATTCCCTAGTAGCTCACTTCGCCACGGACATGCTCAGTTCTGGTTTTCGTCAAGTCCTCATAGCTGGAAGGTAACATTTGTTGCCCCAAAACATCTCTAGGTAGGTCTGCTCATCCCAGAATGGGATTGGGTGGACCTGCCCGACCCAAAAAGCCCTTGCACTGGGTCGGCACTGCCCGGGATGGGCATGCGTAGGTTCTCCCCGACCCACACAAGCCCTGCCCAGGGTTTATAGAGCTCGAATAATATTATTTGAATAAAAAGATAATTTAATTAATTAATTTAATTTTGGTTCAGAATTAAATTAATTAAATATTAACATTGGATTATAATTACTGCGGTGTTATTAATTTAAAAGGGAGATTAATTAAATTAATTGATTAATAAATTTTTGTTTTTATAATTAAATTAATTAACTGGGACCGAATGATGATAAATCAAATAAAAAAAAGTGTGTTGTTTTTTAATTCAATTAAATACCCTAAGGTTTGTTTTATGCAAGTATAATTTTTATTATGAATTTAATTAATATACATGAGTTTAAAGGATTTACTGGCCTTGAGCAGCATACCTACCAATGCATGTCTACTGTTTGTTTATTTATTTAATTTAAATATTGCACGGTTTTGAAATATTTAATTTAATTAAATGAAAAGGCAATATTAGTGTCGTCTCAAAGTCATTATATGTATAACAACATGTGCTCCCATTCTCAAAGTTGTATATTTATACCCCGAGACCCCCTCACCATCTTGAGAGTACTATTGTATAATGATGAGAGGATCCTTTAGGCACTTCACGCCGATTGACGGCGACACACCAGATAAGAGTTAGTTTCATTGGATGATCAGACGTTGTTGTTAAAGTTGAAATCCATGCGACAAAATGTACTTACCCTTAGGGTTTCGGTTGATCTGTTATTCACTCAATGGATCATCCAACAGTACCGACTCATGATCAGGTTTTTCATTTTATTTTAACATGGTTTATTATTTTGTGAATGTGTGGTTAGAGTGTGATCACATAGAATAATAATAAACAATAATGGAAGATAAAATGAACATGTGCCGCGATCAAATTTATATTTCTTTCACGGTCAGTTACGAGTGCAATCACATAGTAAATGCTTATAAAAATTGAAAATGATATCATTCGTCGAATTAAAATAATAATAAAACCCTCAAAATATATATTAAGTCATAACAGCCTTCCGACATTCATGTTTGGAAAAAACCAACTATTTGAGGTGCCAGTCATGCCATAGTTGAGGGTGCCTTTTACTACTGGGGAATCCTTATAGGAATGATGGGTTTACATAACTATAATTTCAAAAAAAATTATCCATAGATAGCTTATTGTAATTTCAGAGGTAGGCATTGAGTAAATCTTGTTTTGATTTTAAGAAACTGTGACTTCACTCAACAGATTGAGGAGATGCAGGTTAAAGTGGTTGGTCGTCCCAAAGCCTACCTAAAACACTCCAAGTAGTTTTGTAGCCATAGCTTGTAGACTATGAGGGGTGGTTACAGGTTCTTTGCCAGTAGAATACTCAAGTGACAAAGTATTCCGATTCTGGGACATAAGGTTCCTAGAATCTGATAAAATAGTGGGAAACAATATATAATTTATGTAATTAATCAAAAATCTTCTAAACCGGTATTCGAGATAAAAGGCACTCATATGCTGGAATTTATTTTTGTATAAAAATGAAAAGTTATAACACAACTTTAAACTATGATAAATATGGTACAAAGAAATTTTCCACACTGACATGAGTATCTATGAATAGTACAGGAACGTGTGCATAGTACTATGATATAGGAAACTCAAGGTGCCCATGTCCCCAAACACTGTTAAATATTCAATAAGAAAGGATGAAAATTTCATTCAGGAGACTAATGTACAAAGAATATTATAGTTATATCATTATGCTTTCATAAACGTTTGGTGTTAGTTGTGGTCGCTACAACATGACACGGAAGATATAACATGATGTAAAATCTCTGGGATGTTTGCAAGGAGAATGTGAAGCAATGATATGACTAAGGCGATACTTTTCAATGTGTGTAAATTGAATTCTTGATCGTGATCTTTAATTGAATCATTTTCTCATACCATTTTCACCACTTTACTCACGTTTCATATTAAGTAACAAAACAGACAAGTATTGAGTAAATGCTCCATTACCTATATAGGTAAGGTTCTCTAAGTGGATAAAAGTAAAAGAAAATTTAGTATTAATTCTTATGGAAAATAAAATTGAAAGACAATGTAGAAAGTTCAAAGGAATTTAATTCCAATGAAACATTCTGGACGTCCTTCAATTAATGATGTATTAACAAAGGTTATTGCATTTCATATTATAAAATAAAACAATGGAAGTTTAAACACAATAAAATGATTTAAATAAGCATTTTTTCGCTTCTATATTAGGAATATTCAACAATGTAAGGATTAAATTTACTACTTGGGTATTTAATACTATATAATTTTTACATATGTTTATTTAAATACAATAACCAAGTAAATAAAGAAACATTACTAGAAGTCATGTGTATTCTCCAAGTGGCTGTGAGAGGGTAATACCTTGGCAAGTGGTGAGAAGTACAAGACTTCTTTAATGTCAAGTGAAAGATTACTGTTGAACTATTATTGAGTACAACAACAAACATTTATCTCATGTGTCCTTGGATTCAAGGATACATTGTTTCAGGTTCTAGAATGAATGTTTTTTGGGTAAAATCAATCACTCGTTCAGTAATACATGAATCATAGGAAATTAATGATGAATATAAATATAATACTTATACCCAATTGTGGAAAGATAATTCATTGTCAAGTAATAATAATATCGAACATCAATATACCAAGTATGGTATTTAGGATCATCACAGCTAAATAAATTTGGTATTATCAACATCTTTAGTTTGGAAAAATAAGCCTTTAGAAACAAAGGTATGTCACAAAGCATTTTGATATAGTTCAACTATTAAGCGTGAACTATTCCAAGTATAATCTATAGGTATATATGTCTCATAAGATTCTTTTAAGAAATTAAGGAATAATAAGGTGATGTATTTCCATGGTCTGGAGATATGAGTTTCTTTGGGTTGGGATATTGAATAATATCTCGACCAAGCATTCATCTATCATGATAATGTATCTTGGAGTAATTCCTAAACACACATTACCTTATTGAAATCATGACATTGATGTTAATGAGGAGGATTGATGATCAAGTATTATATATGAATATTGATCAATAAACATATTGTGTGGAGAAATTTTTAAACTCATATGTTATACATAAAAATTTTGATTTAAGTAATATCAATTTAGCTACTAGCTAAAACTTTTAGTATATTTCATGAAAGGCTTTTCAAATAAAAATGATATCCCACAACCATATGCCAATTATAATTAAAATTTGATATCATACAAGTCATAGTACGATAGAAATCCACTATGTTATAAGGATATGTTTTCGGATGTAAATAGGTTGTTCGGATAAAAAGAAAATTGTATCAAGATAAACACATTGTGCATCTATTGTAAATTATCCTAACAATTTCTTAAGATGTTAAATAAATCCCTATTTTATAAAATATATAGTCAAGTTATAGACTGTATTTCTATAAGAGGGTGAACATATCTATTTGAGATAGTGGGAGCTATATTGACTTATTTTTAGTCATTACTCAAGATGCATAAATAGTTGTCATGAGAACTAGTTCCACAAGCGCATGTGGAACCGAGTATGTTTGAGAGACATACACTGCGTATGAAGGATAAAACAATAGTGATGGTTTTTATATTCACCGTGGGGGGTGATCTATTATTCAATATGAATAGTATTTCCTACAAGTAAGTAGTATATGGAAATTAGCTATAATTGATAAGACCAACTAAAATTTAATTAATGGATTCCATGTATCAAAGTGCAAAGGGGTTATTATTTTTAATAATGAGGTGGGTATTCAAGTAAGTTGATTCATGGATGGTACAAGTGTAGTACCAATAAGGCTCAATTGGTTTCACTGAAAAGTTATGCCTAAATTAGATAGAATTATAATTATCATAGATAATATCTATGATCAATTTATTTAGCATTGGATGTCATGACCACCCATCGTGGATGGTGTCTATACGATGCAACTAGAAATGGATGGTCACATCACATAATGCTAATAAAGGTTGCATGTTTCTGAAATCCAGTTTAGGACTAAGGTAAGAAACATGATCATAGGATATACATTTGCAAAAAATGACTTCCATGTGTCTATGAGATGTTAGTGGGAGCACTAATGTTTTCTAAATAAAATATGTTCAGAAACATGTGGAAAACAGACATTGGTCTCACAATTAGTAAAACCAAAATAAAATTTACACTCCTATGATTGACTTAATGTAGCAACATATGTTCTATGTAATAGGATCTACTAAAGTAGATCTATAGGTTACTTGGCCCTATTGAATCGTACAAATAGTGAAATTGTATTGAAAAATACATGTTGGAACAATTCAAGAGAATAATTGTTGCCTATGTCACATGGAATAATCTCTCCATGTTTCCCTATCTATGACAAGGGAAGAGATAAATTTGGTGAGTTGAAATCCATACATCGTAAAAATGGAATAATCTCTCCATGTTTGCCTATCTAGGGGTCTTCATCTTCTATCAGCATAGGACATATATCTGCTCTGTGCAGTCTTCATCTGCTCCTAGATGATCTGTACCTTCTCTGTTGTAGCCTGAACAACCTCTTGTCCTACAAGTGTTGACTCCCCAGGGTCCATCCAACACAGTGGTGATCTTCAAGGTCGGTCGTAAAAATTTTTGTATGGTGCCATCCCGATGGTGGAGTGATAGTTGTTGTTTTACACAAACTCCACCAAGGGTAGGTGATCCTCGAACCTGCAACCAAAGACAAGGACACATGCACGGAGCATGTCCTTGAGAGTCTGAATGGTCCTCTCAGTCTGGTCGTCTGCCTGAGGATAGAAGGCGGTGCTTAGACATAGCTGTGTCCCAAAAGCCTCTTATAACCCCTTCCACAGCCATGAAGTGAAACCAGAATCACGATCGGAAATGATAGAAGATGGAATTCCATAAAGTCGTACGATCTCCCAAACATAGAGGCATCCCATGATCTCTAATGAGCCATGCTCTTTGATTGGTAGGAAGTTGGCAGACTTGGTGAGTCAGTCTACGATCACTCGGATAGGATTATGTTCTCTGGATGTGTGTGGAAGTCCCGTTCTGAAATCCATAAATATTCCATCCCACTTCCACTCTGGGACCTCTAAGGGTTGTACTAAACCTGCTAGTACCTGCAGCTCCACCTTCACTTGATGATAAGTGAGGTATAGTGAAATGAACTCTGCCACAACGTTCCCCCTTCCCAGGAGTATAGACTATCTCAAAGTCATATTCACGGAGGAACACAAGTCAATGACACCATATCAGGTTCA
Source organism: Viscum album (assembly GCA_963277665.1). Lineage (NCBI taxonomy): Eukaryota > Viridiplantae > Streptophyta > Magnoliopsida > Santalales > Viscaceae > Viscum > Viscum album. The sequence continues at coordinate 1,670,584,053 of OY728137.1, forward strand.
GGTGCTTTTACAAGAAGGAACACCTAAGATTTGGAGATTAGAGTAAACCATAAAACATTCCCTCAACAAACTATAGTTGTGACTAACCATTTGTAAAGAACTCGACTACACTCTTTTTCACTTATATCCTACATGATCTGCTAAGATTTATCCCTTGCCGAAAAGAGAAATCAGGTCTCATCCCTTGGATGAACCATGTTCTTTGCCTAATACAGTCAATCCTGACCTAAATGATACTATTTCATGACATGGATGATGTCGTAAGGCCTCGACACTAATACAAAGAGATCTAACTATTACACTCACCTCCCAGGGTCGAGTCACACTATCGGCAGTAGTGTGTGGTCACTAGGTCTCCTCTAGTAGGAATCTCAAAAGTCAGAGTCAAGTCAATGGTTTTAGCTGGAACCTATCAGTATCAACAATTCAAATTGGACAGGGAAGAAAATTTCACAAGGAAATGTGTATTTTATTACTGCAGCACAAAGTACAAAGACACAAAGAATCCACAAACAATGATAACAACGAAGCTAGTCCCGCTCCTGTACACTTGCTGATCGATCAGATTCTCTGCCACATCCACCCGCTCTTGGAAGACCACCATGGTCAAACCTCAGCCTAATCCTGGAAGGTTCCTCTAATGTATGGTACTCATCTGTTGGATGGGTTGGGCAGTCTCGAGCCATGTGACTCAGCCCACCGCATGCATAGCACTTCCCGATACTCGAATGGCTGGCTCTGTTTCATGTATCTCGCACATCTGAACCTGTATCCTGAGGTCGCCCACCTGTTGGCCTAGTCTGCTTGTACTTCTGTCTCATATGTCTACTATCGTCTGCAGAAGACACCACTACGGTCGGAAAGCCTTGCGGAAAGTCTAGTAGCTCTTGAGCCCACACAGAGTATAGAGTTGCTGGTACAAACTCCGCCCTGAAAGACCCTTGAAGTATCCCCAATTAAGGGTCACCTCACTGTAAAAATGGATCATGAGGCTCCACCATGTCTCAGCTGCCCCCTGAAAGAGACTAACAGCAAGGTACACCATCAAGTCAGTGGGTGTCCCAACTGGGTGGAAAACTCATGCTACATCCTCCATCCAATACCTGACCGTCTGAAAATCTATCTCGCCTCAAGACCGTGGAGGCCTCTGTCACAAGAAACCATGCAACGCGCTCAACTGGCGCACACCCTCTACTACTAGGTCTGGTGGAAACGGTATCTTAGCAGTTAGTGGTACTGCTTGTGCCTCTGTTGTGATGGGCCCCTACACCATAGCCTCACTGCTCAGTGGGCTACCATCCCGATCTCCACTCGGAACCCGCATTGACTGACTGGGTGAAGACTTCCTGAAGATGAAAAAGGTGTTCCATGATCAATATATTATACCTAGTGAGCTTCCCGGGGTTGAACTGACATAAAGGAAAACTTTTTATACACACACGCAATCATTGTTTTCATGCACTAAGTCGGAAATCAGTAGTCATGGGTCCCGGTGTACGAATATGTCGTCTGCCACACCAACACTGGACTCACTGAACTGAAAACCACACTCAGTACTCTTAACACTATTGCTTCATAGAAAGAAAGATCAGAGTCTAGTGTTCTATGGTAGAACTGACTCCTCTGATACCAATTTGTCACGACCCGTCCTCAGGCTCGTGCCGTGACTACCCCAAGACCGCCTTCCATAGGCCAGGGGATGGTGACTAGCACCAAAGGCATAAATTATGATAAAAAGGGAAGTCATTTCCTTTATAAAAGTAAACAAACACAATAGAGTATGAAACAGAAGAACGAACTAAGTAATACAGAATACAAAATTATGTGTTGAAAGGAAAGGGGCAAAAAATACAAGGCCATAAGTAAGTACAATACAACTGAAAATCATGTACAATTGAACTAAAACAATAACCACGGATTCATCCTCTAGAAATCCCACCTGAATAGTGGGTACATATGGACACCTCAGAACCTCAAGTCTAACCGTCCGCTCCTTGTACGTCTTGCCGAGTGGTCCTCCTCCAGGTACCATCCAGCTCCCCAAGTCTCCACCTCGATCAGTGTTATATGTCGTCTGTATCCAACACAATGTAGTACAGGCATAGCCCGTGCAGGGGTGAGTATAACGATAATTAGTAGGGACCCTGAGACCCTCAAGGTATCACAAAATCCAACAAGGATAAATAAAAATGTAAGATATCAATAGATAACCATTACTTTGTTATATTCTTATACATATATCTAAGTAATCTAGTAACCCATCTCAATCATGAGGAAAATACAAAGGACATTGACATAGTTCAAACCAGGATTTTATTCATGATGTCAAAACCACGACTGCTAGATAACACTCCTCTATCGAGCATAGTAGTCCTGTTGTGACTCCGAGGTGCTTCTCACTAACCTTAGACTACTGAGGTACTCCTCCTGTCTAGTACCATGTGTCTGCCACCTCACACAGTAGCGCTCCCCGCCATGGGTCTGCCGCCTCACGCAATAGCGCTCCCGCTAATAGCCTACAGAGGTACTCCTCCTGTTAAGTACCATGGTTATTTTTCCTCACATTGTTGCACTCATCCTCCATGGGTCTACCACCTCATACAGTAGTACTCCCCACTGGTCTAGTCAAGTCACTCCGAAACGAATCAGACAAGCAGTCATCAGGTCTAATCCAGCTACTAGATCTTCGTGCTCTGTATGCTAGTCTCTAAGAGGATCCACTCCACGAGCAACTGGTTGATACTCCAAGTGTCAAAAATTATCACGTAGAAGTATCACAACGGACTGCCTCGTCATAGGTGTCTCAACGCAATAGAAGACACGTCAATCAGACGCCTGGTCTCTGAGTTATTGGCTTTTCCGTTTCAAGGGCCCTGATGGTTTTTATGCTAAAACCAACCGTACCATACTCCAATATAATCTGAAACCCACGTGTAGTATTCCAAAAGAACCATCTCAACAAAAGGAAACCAATGTAGTTTACGACATGTCAATCAGACGACCAGTCCTTATGTTATAAGCATTTTCGCTCCGAGGGCCCGGTTGGTTTCGGGTTCAAACCAACCCGTCCATACCCACGATTTAGAAAAAAATTGAGTGTAATATACCCAAACGACCATCTTGATCTTAGGAATCGTATTCATTTGATGGTGCATCGATCGGTGGTCTGTAGCTCATGTTATGTGCGATTAACTGAAAAGGGTCTGAAGAGGGGTGTTTGGGCCCGGTCCGACTCGGCCCAACTAACGCTGGGTCGGCCCGAACCGGGTCGACCCACCCCGAGTCCGGGTTCGGCCCGCGGATGGTGCGGCCCATCCCGTCTAGGCGCGACCTGGCCTATGGTAGGCCTCGGCTCGGCCAGGTTGGCCGAGCGGGGGGGGGGGGGCGCCATGCTGGTGTCGCCCGGTCTCCCCAAAACACGCATGGCTCGGGTTCTGTTTCTCCACCGTCTTTGATGGTGTTGCAGCAATCTTCCTCCGGCGGCATGCTAGGTTTACGCCGCCTCCAGGCGTCCGGCCGTCACCTCCGGTCATCAGCGCCAGCGTACCGGTGCGCCGAAGACCCGCGCCCCCGCGATATTCTACGTGCCACCGGAGTCGTTCTGGTGGTCCGGTTTAGCCACAGTCTGCTCCTACGACCTCCTCGGGTCCCGCTAGACACTTCTACGGCCTCAAATCAAAATTTCCCTTAGATTAATCCATCTCCAAACATTCTGTGCCTCCCAAAAAATTTGGCGGTGGGTCTGGACTTGTTCGTTAACCCGTACACACTGTGTAAGTGGTTAAAATAATCATCCAACAAATAAATGCCCATGTTCAAGGGTATAAATCACATATATGTAATTATACAATATCCCCCAACCTAGAAAATTGGCATCACACGTCGTCAAGCCACGAAAGACAAGCGTCATGGTAGTCAGGCGTCGCGGAAGAATGGTGTCGTCCTGCCAACGTTGGAGGAGGAGTCGTTGTCGTAGGTGATACCTCTCGCGAGCGGTGTCTTCTCCCTTGATGCTGAGGAAGAAGAAGGTAGGAGACGGCGTGGAGCGTTCCTTTCCGAGAGAGTATGAAGTTCTTCGACAGAGGTGTTCTTCGTCGGGAGAAGAACACTTTTCTTTTCTAATACTCCAGAGCATTCCCACGTTTTCCCCAACACAACAAAATACCTCCCAAAATTATAGTTAATGCAATTATTTTATTCACACACCAAAATACAAACAATCTAATTAATTAATTGGAGAATACCATTTAATTAATTAAAATGTGTTGGAAATCTTAATGGGAGGGAAGTGGAGAGGCTCCTCTTATTAAATGAGGGGGAGTTAAAAAAATAATTAAAGGGGGTTTAAGGGAGCTGAGGGGAGTTATGGGGAGATGAATGGTTTAGGGAACGTGTGGGTACCACCACACTAATTCCTCTCATGGGAGGTTATGTGGGTGTAGGCCCCACCTCCACCTCCCCTTGGGAGGAAATAACCACCATCCCTAAATAAAATTTTTTGCCACAAATTTAATTTATTTAATTCTAAATTCCCAAATATTAACTCTCATCTCACATAAAACACAATTGAGGTAAAGGTCCCCTTAAGTGAATACTGGCGTTGCGAGTTCATCGGTGTCCTTTAATTTCAATTCCGAGTAACGGTTCAAAATATAGAAAAACCCACACGTACATTTACTGAATGTACTTGAAAAAAACATCCGAAATTGTTTCTGGGCACATTGGTCCTCATAATCAAGTTCCATCAGAAACTGCAGTCTCATAAAATTCATAAGTATTAAGAAAAAAATCTTCATCAAAATTTCTGAGTGATAAAAAAATACATGAAAAAAATATTAACTGACGAATATTAAATTATTCAAGGCTCAATTCATATTTATGGTAGAGGCGACTCGAGTTAATAACTCAATTATTATCATGTAATATATTTTAAAATATTAAAAGTAAATGATAATAATATTTATGACTCAGTTTAGTAGTCATAAAATTTCGTTGATAGTGCGTTAAGTATTCAGAGCTGATGAGGTTACACCAAGTATTTTAATTGAGTGCTATAAATAGAAGAGGAGGGGATTTTTCCAAGGACTATTCATGGGGATTCTCTCTCCACACATATCTACCATGATATAGAGAGATATGATCTGGATACAAAGAGCACGGATGTAGCTCTCTCTCAGGTATCGCAAGTCGAAGCGATGTGATGATCATTGGAGAGTCTAAAGCATCGTCATTATTTTGAACTAGCACCCGGATTATAACGAATGACACTCCCATGAATTCATTGAAACATGTGTGTATGATCTAGAGAAATTTGACTTTAGATTCTTCAGCAGCGATCTCCAAAGATGAGTAGACATCGTGTGCAGCTTCAGATCTAAACCAGGTATTTTATTATTTATCTTTGTGCTTAAAATCCTTCTTGTGTTGTCCTCGGCTATGACCGGGATGTTTTTCATTGATGTCGACAAGTTTACGATGATCATCAGGGGAAAATTTTAAAAACACACCTTTTTGGGGCTTCCGATGCATGCTCAGTTCCGGCAGGTTTATCATTTTAGGGCTCTCAGAATTGATCAAACTAGCTAAGGGAGAGGTGGTGATTATTCAATGATAGTCGAAGATATTTGGATCATGATTGTCTAACCCATTGTAAAGAAGATCGAGAGACATTAAAGGGATTGCCGAGGTTGATACTAAGGTATAATAAGACTATCCTTCAGGGTAGTGGACATGGCATAGGGGATGGAATAGTAGTAGGATGTGGTTGGAGGTTTAACATATTACCATTACCACCCCCAGGTGGCCCATGATAGGCTTAGGGAGTTGGTGTTTAGGGATGAGTCCAGTTGAAATCTATGGAGGCCTATGACCCCGAGGCTCCAGGGATGATACATGGTAAGATATATATCAATTTTATATTTGTTATAGTACTGATTGAAATCATTGAAATTTATTTCTTCCTTTCCACTTATCTGGATCGATACTTAATTATTTATGTTGAGTCACTGGTTCAACCCCTGTGGTTGTAGACTCCAATAGGTGGTGACTCAATTATTATGATCATTTGATGATAGTGTTTTATGACTCTTGGAGGTGAGAGTTTTGTTTGGGATCTATTTGTATCAGCGATTAGGCCTTATGATTCTTTCTTAGGTATGTAATGATTATCCATAGTTCATGCCCATATTGACCATTATAGGTGGAGGATGTGGTGTTTCCGTAGTGAAGTAATTAGTTTATAGTTTATGGGTAAAAATGAAAACGTGGAAGAGTAATATGGGCTCATTCATAGGAGAGTACAAATGATTTCTAACCATTTTGATAGAATAACTCATGGAGTAGTGGATGCTGCAATATTTTAGTTTCTATAGTGGTGGTGGAGTATGATAAAGTGTTTCTGGATGATGTTTTAGGCTTACCACCCCATCGTTAGACAGAAGTATTTATTTATTTCCATCATTGTATGGCCGTTATATCTTCACCAGTATATCGAATGGATCCTTCAGTGTTTCGTGAGATGTGGGTGTAGTTAGAGGACTGCATGAGAAGATATTTGTGAGACCTAGTGTTTCTCCCTAGGAAGCCCCGATGTTATTCACCAAGAAGGCAGTATATCTATTTAGTTTATGTGTGGATTTCAGATTCTTGAACAAGTAGACTGCAAAGTATAAGTATCCACTATCAGGGTTTGAAAATCACTTTGACCATTTTAGAGGGGTACAAAATTTCTTGAAGATTTACTACAGATCAAGCTATCACCAATTGTGAGTACGGGGAAAGGATATACAAAAGACAAAATTAATATTCCCTTAAGGTCACAATTAGTACTTGGTGATGTCTTTCAGAATAACTGAAACTCTAGAAAAGAATGGGACTCATGAATTGGATCTTTCATCCTTTCTTAGACCGGTTCTTGGTGGTCTTCATCGATGACATCCTAGTGTACTTAGTATCTAAGTAGGAGAACAAAAGACACTTTATGATAGTCTTAAACACACTATAAGAGTACTATATTAATGGGAAGAAATCAATGTGATAGTTTTGGATTTGATATTTCCACTTCCCATGACACATCATCTTTGAGGAAGGGGTTGTAGTAGACTGGATGATGGTTGAGGCAGTGCTTACTTGGGATCCACCCAAGAGTGTTACCGAGGTGCATATTTTCCTTCGGTTGGAAGGGTACTATCAGAGGATTGCACCTGATTTCTCTCGAGCGTAATTACCCTTGAAAACATTGAACTGGAAGGGTTAGACTTATGTGTGGATAGAGAGGTGCTAATAATGCTTTCATAAGTTGAGACAGAGGCTGAAAAGAACTCCCATTTTGATATTTTAGATGAGGATTTCGATTATGTAGTGTTTTGAGATATATCAGGGACTAGTCTTGGTTGTTTTAAGATTGATCGGTAGACAATTATTTTCTATGGTTCATGTCTGTTGAGACCATATGAGTATAACTATGTGACCCATGGTCCTGAGTTATAAATGGTATCCTTCGAACTGAATATGTGGTGGCACTGCCTAATGGGAGAGTAGTTTATCTTCTACTCTAACCATAAGATTCTCAATTATAGATTCTCATTGAATGATATTAACTTCAGATAGAGGCAATGGATATAGTTCCTCCAGTGGACATGTATGGGGCTTCGTGTATTCATTGGATTTTTTTATCCCCACTGCTGTTATAGAGTTTTAGGGATTCTCAACATGGAGATACCAACTATGAAACCTTACATACTCTGATATGCACTTGATGCGCTCTGGATTGTTATTCTTAAGGTGGAGAGCGTAATATCCTTTTTCGAGGATGGATGATGGTACCTTTGATATTGTAGGATTAAGTGATATTTTTGTTTCAAACATTCCCTTTTGAGGGACATTAATATGTGTTAAAGATGTAACAGGACCTCAGACATCAGTTTTTGTGTCTAGGAATGAAGAAGGGAGTTGTATAGTTTTCTTCTAGATGCCTCACTTATCAGTAGGTGAAGGATGAGCACCAGGTTCCAATGGGTTTATCTTAATATCTTGATGTTCCAGAGTAAAATTGGGGTGGTGTATCCCTGGACATTATGATAGGGTTACCACATATATCCAAGGAACATGATTCCATCTAGGTGATCGTAGATCGACTAACCAAGTTGGCCCAATTTCTATCCATTCGAGAGAAGAGTTCAGTAGAGAGCTTGGAACACCTCTACATGTAGAAGATAGTCTAACTCTGTAAGGACCTGATCCCAGTTTCCCAGAGCCAGTGCCTTATCTGATTACATTGGTACATAAACAAGGAACATGCATCCTGAATGAACGAATAGTTTAGTAGTATTGGAATCAAGATACATAGATAAGTTTAACATTACAACTTGAAAATAAATGCAACATATAATTTCCTTTGACAACATCCATAACTCCTAGGTTATTTTAACATGTCATTTATAATAAAAGTATTCATGCCCTGAGAAAATGAAACATAATATAGGGGTGAGCTCAAAATCTCAGTAAGGGTAAGAAATACAGTGAAAGATATCATAACCTAAACATTATTCATGGTAAATAGTTGAAAACAAATGACATTACAAATAATAAACATGAACACATTATTAAAAGAATATGAGCTGATTAAATAATTTCATAATAAAACATTATCATGGGTATTATAAAATTTGAATAACCACATGAACCACTTATACCCTTTTCAATGTGAGGCAGTTTATAATTCGGGACATCATAACCATACCATTGAGTCTTCGTGCCATTACCATAAATAATCATTTTTTCACGTTGTTGTACCAAGAACATAGTTTGTATCATGAGACCTAAAATTCATATAGGGGTTATAGCAGGACCCATATGAAACTTACTCTGTACAATGAATATCCTCTTATGAACATGGATAAATATAAACAGCATATACATTAATATTTAAAATAATATAAGAAATGTAAATAACTTTCCCCAAACATTAAGCATAAACACTAACCATTCAGAGTAAATTGGTGAATGGTTTTAAGATAGAACATCCACAACCAAAATAATCATAAACCATAATATTAAATATGGTAGATGATACCATGAAATATTATTTCCAAAAATACATAATAATCAACAAGAGTGTTGTAATAGATGAAGATACTATTAAAAAATCTTGGAATAATTCTTGAGATAAATACTCTTTTACTTTGAAAAGAAGATTTATTTTGGAAAATCATTGTATAAAACCAGAAGTGAAGTAATTTAGTATTTTCATAAAAAATTTTGTGATTTTATGAAGATAATGGTTTACAAAATAATTATTATAGAGTGCCCTTGAAAATAGGTAATAATTTTAGAGATTCCCTTGAATCGAGATTGTATTTCGAAAACAATTTTGAAACTTCATTTTAAAACGTTTAACTATCAATAAAATAAGTAAGGGTTATGGTTGGTGAACATATATAGAACAATCACACAGAAGTTATGAGGAGTAAATAACAATACACAAGAGTTTCATTGAGGTAATTTAGACAATAAAAATAACCTAAATTAAAATGGAGGTTCCGGTGGAAGAACCCTTACCTTAAGTCCAAATGTGTTTCGTTCTTGAATTTAATGTCAAAGAATATGAAATTAGACAGATTAATAACATAATTAAGAACCTATTAGACAAGATTTTATTTTATTATTATTTTATTAAGTCCATTATGTCCTTATGTGTTAGTTATTATATTGAATTCTGTCGTTCGAGAGTGTTCGTTTTCTTTATTTTCATAATCGTTTCACTCGTTTTTATGTAATGGAGTTCATGTGGAATGGATGTAAACCTCCAGAATTAAAATTACAAATCATTTATGAATATACATAATTGTTAATGGTAATTTATATCATTTTGATACATATAATGAGGATGAATTATTAGATTAAATATTAATGATAACCACTTCGATTATTTCAGCGGTATTTGATCACTAGGAACTAGTTTGGTCTTGTGATTTAATATTATGTACATATACAGGTTTCTGAATATTAGATAGGTTATAATACATATATAATTGTCTGGTTCAACCATACAAATTTTTTATGACTAGTAATTAAGTATAAATTTAAAAATAAACTTCGTCGTCCACAAAGGTTGTAAATTGGAACCTCACATACGACGATTTCATTTATAAAATAAAAGATAGAGATTAAAAATACTGATGATGGTTCTTCCATTAAAATGATTTAATTCTAGTATATATATGATAATAGAGTAATAATGGTATTTATTACAGAGGATGTTAGTTGATAATAAGAAAATAAGATAAATTGAAATGAAACTAAATTAAAAAGAAAGATAATTTTCTTTTTGGAATAACCTCCTTGAGAACCTCCTTAAGAGAAGGAGTTTTGGTATTTTGGAAATACCAAGAGATTATTGGATGTGGGGAGTGATTAGGTAAGGGTAATTGGGAAGAACATTGAGTTGATTTTAGGCTTAGATGTGTGAAGAGAAGAGGATGTAAGGGGGGTTATTGTGGAGGAGAGGAATGAGTTTTGAATATTTTATTCATTATTTTATTATTTCCCTCAAGACAACCGATAGTGTTGTTTCATGTGACCCATAATAGTAATAATTGAATTTGAGATCGAAACAAGTGGCATTACATCACTTATGATGTCAAAAATAGTGTATTTAACTGATAATTTGTATATACGGTATTTTACCATATATCACTATACATAAAAAATTCTAGAATTTCATATTAACCCCAAAAAATTACACAATATTATCTTCAACATGTATAATTCCAAAATAAACTCAATTTTTCAAAAAAAAATTCCTAAATATTATTAATTTAATTTTTAAAAAAATCATAGTAAATTCAAAAAATATAAATTTTAAAGTTATAATTATTTTTATATAACATAGGAAAATTAATTAAGATATCATTATCATATTACCTTAAGAATATAAAATAATATCTTCATTTACTATTCATAAGGATAATATTTATATTTATATTACTATTCATAAGGGTATGTTAATAGTCACCAAAAATCATGTTGAACCTAATAGACTGCAAAATGACTTACTGATCACAGCTCTAGATGACTGTTATTCTAAATTCAAAACATAGTAGGGGAAAAGGTGTGTTTAAAGACTAGATTATTAAATTTATTGTCTTATTTGGACTCAGTGTTTAATGCATTCGATATTTATATTAAAAACCTTGGGGTGTTACATTCTCCCTCCATTCAAAATTTTTGTCCTCAAAATTCACAGAATGTTACCTCATAAAAAGATTTGGGTGGGTCTTCCTCATAAGCTCCTCAAGATCCCATCTTGACTCTTCAATTTTATGATTTCTCTTAAGTATCATTACCAGATGATTTTTCTGATTCCTCAACATTGGTTCATTGGTGTCTAGAATCCATATAGTTTTTTCACATTAAGATAGGTCAGGTTCCAAATCTATACCATTAGAGGTGAGGACATGTGTTGGGTCTGGCATGTACTTTCTCAGTAATGGGACATGGAACACTTTGTGTACTTTGAACAGGCTTGGCAGTATATCCCAAGAATATGAAACAGCTCCAATTCCCTCCAGAATTTCAAAAGGCCCAATGTTCCAAGGGCTTAGTTTCCCTTTCATTCCAAATCTTATAACACCCTTCCATAGAGATACTCTCAAGAAAACGTGATCCCCCACATGACATTCCACATCCTTCCTTTGATTATTAGCATAACTCTTTTTTCGACTTTGAGATATTTTGATATGAACCTGAATAGTATTTGACTTCGTTTTTGTTTCCTCCAAAAGCTTTATACCCATAAGCTTCCTTTATCAAACATCATCCCAACAAGTTGGTGTACGACATCTCTTTCCATACAATTCTTTATATAGCGCCATATGAATACTTTAATGTAAACTATTATTATAGGAAAACTACACTAATGGTAGGTATTGACCCCATTTACCTTGGAAGTCAAGTGAAAATTATCTCAAAATTTCTTCTAAGGTTTGGATAGTTCTCTCTGATTTCTCGTTAGATTGTGGGTGGTAAGTAGTACTCAATCAATGTTCGGTATCAAAATATTTATGAAGACTTTTCCAGAATTTCAATGTAAATCGTGGGTCACAATCAAACACAATTGAGAGAGGTACTCCATGAAGTCTCACAACTTCATTTTTATAGATTATTTATAGGCGCCCTAGTGTAAAATCCTCCCTTATAGAGAGGAAATGTGCAAATTTCATATGTCGATCCAAATTACCCATATCGCGCCATTCATCCTTTGAGTTTTTGTTAATCGAGTGACAAAATACATGGTTACGGCATCCCATTTACAGGTAGAAATCGGTATAGGTTTCATGACTCCTTTTGGATGTTTCCATTCGGCCTTCATTTGTTGACACACTAAACATCTTGATACGTAATCCGCAATTTCTATCTTCATGTTATCCAACCATAAATGTTCCATCAAATATCTATACATCTTAGTTATACCATGATGTTTTGAGAAATTCAAACTATGGGAATCATCCAATAACTCCCTTTCTAGCTCATGTTTAGCTGGAACACAAAGCCTTTTCCCAAATTTCATAACAACATCTTCACACACAAAGTCAGCCATTTTCCCATCTTTTACAGCATTAATTTTCTTTTGTAGGTTCTCATCATCAGGATGAGAAATTTTAATCCATTATAGTAAATATGGTTGGGAAACTAAATGAAAAATTAGTGATGTTTCACCGTATTTGATAATTCCCATATCCATCCTCACTAGATACTTGTACAAAGGATCCTTATAAATCCTCATTTTGTTGAGAACCCCATGATCCTTCCTGATCATTTCAATAGCTACATTTGTTTCCTTTTCTAGGTGGTAGTGTATAGTATAGTCATAATCTTTGAGTAGTTCAAGCCATATTTGTTGCCTCATGTTGAGTTCTTTCTATGAGAAGATATATTTCAGGCTCTTGTGATCCGTATATTTCTCACATTTTTCACCATAAAGATAATGTCTCCATATCTTCTTAGAAAATATTACCGCTGCTACCTCAATATCATGAGTGGGATAGTTTTGATTATGAATTTTCAATATCTTTGGTTCATAGGCAATAACTCTATCATTCTGCATTAAAACAGAACTGAATCCATTCTTTGATGAATCACTATAGATCAAAAACTCATCATTCCCTGATGGTAGGGTTAGGATCGGATCATTCACTAATCTCTTCTTCAATTCTTCAATAAAATCAATTCATTATTTTCTCCATAAGAACTTAACCTATTTTTGTGTATGCTTGGTCAGGGGGTTGGCTAAATAGGTGAAGTTCTAAATGAAACCCTGATAATAACCTGGTAAACCAATAAAACCATGTAACTCAGTTATGTTATTTGGAGTAGGACATTCTTTCACAGCATTTATCTTCGCAGGATCAACATATATTCCATATTTAACGAAAATGTTTCCCAGAAAAGAAACCGATTGAAACCAAAATTCACACTTGCTAAACATTCCATATAATTCATTTCTTCTAAGAGTATTCACAATAGTGAAAAAGTGATTTTCATGATCTTCATAGAATTTAGATTATACCAAGATATCATCAATAAAAACCACCACAAAGTCGTCATGATATTCCTTGAAATTCATTTCTTCTAAGAGTCTTCAATATGCTGTTTTTTGAATTCCTTCCTTCCTCACAAGAAACTGATGATTTCCAGATTGAATATCAATCATTGAAAAATATTTGAATCCATGAATTTTATCAAATAAATCATCAATGCAGGGTAAGGGATTTTTTATCTTTATTTTTATATCATTGATCTCCCTATAGTTAATGAACAACATAAAAGATCAATCTTTCTTATTAACGAAAAGAACAGGGGCTCCCCATGGAGAAACACTAGGGAGAATAAATACTTTATCACTCAATTCCCCTTGTTGATTATTTAGTTACACTAACTCCACAATGTCAATTAAATAAGGGGTCTTTTATATGGGCCTTGAACTAGGAATTAAATCAATAGAAAACTCAATTTCACGCTCTGGAGGATCTATAGGTAAATCCTCTATAAATATGTCAAAATATTCTTTCACAATATGTATGACCACCATATGTACATTCACATCATCACACATAGTTATAGCATTTCCTTCATCCCCAATAATCAAATTCAGTAGATCTACTAGGGTTCGATCTAGATGAGAATCAGATGGTGATGTTTCTGCACTAAAGATAAGGGGTTCCACATCATCCTCAAAAATTGTAACCTCTTTCATATTCTAATAAATTATTGCATCACAATTTGGAAGCCAATTCATACCAAGGACTATATCAAAGTCAATAATGGGTATGAAAATACAATTAGCAGAAAAGCACGTTTATATAGAATAATGGGGATTTCTTGATACAATTTTTTTGCAAGGATACTTCCTTTAGGTGTGTTGACTAAAAAATTCATTATTAAATCATACTGGAAATATATAATTTTCATGGAAACTAGAAAGATATGAAATAATGCGATGATCTAGAATCAAGTAAAGCATTGGCTATATTTTAAGAAATGATTAATTTACCTGCCACCACATCATTAGGAACTTCAACCTCCACAGTTGTGAATGCAAAATCTTAGTCTTTCTCCCTTGGCCCTATTTAGGGATCATTTCACTATATCATAGAACATTCATTTGTATAATTTCCCATATCCCTACAATTGTAACATTGAACATTGGTAGCTTCTTTTTTCCCCTTAAAATCCTGATATAGGTGGCTTTGTTCTCCGCACTTGTAACAGACTTCCATTCCCTTCAGGAATGTGCAAGGGTGTTTTCACCCACAATTACTAAAAGATATATTTTCCACTCTTCCCTTCTTTCCCATTTCCTTATTTCCCTTTACAGAGTTTTCATCAACCCTCTTCTTCTCTTGTTTTCCATTAAAGTCATAAGACTTAGAAAATTCATTTTTTTTCTTGATATAACTTGATACTGTATCTTCATATGATGGTAAACTTTGAGATACTAGAACCCTTTGAAGGAATGGTTTTAAACTATAAAAGATTATATCAATTTTTCTCCTTGGATTACATATGTAGTCTGCAACTTGCCTTTCCATCCTTGTAATATTGTCTTTATACTGGGAAACATTTTCATACCCCTTCTACCTCAGATTCAAGAGTTAAATTTCCATATCTAATCATTATTCATGAAGAAAGTAGTTATATAGGAATATTTCATTAAAGTCCCTCAATTATATCTCTTATATATATTCCTCCTGCTTTCTATTTTGGATTAATGATCACCACTGATCTGTATCTCCCGATAGAAGACAAACTGCCATGATGCCCTTCTCTCTTTTGTTACATCCTAAAGGGAGAAAAATATCTTCTCTAGGGAAATTCTCCACTGCTCACATATAAATGGGTTTGTAGTCCCATTGAATGATAGAGTTTGTTGTCACATAAAATAAATCGAATAAATCTCTTCCCTGAGGTGGATCCAAATGCTCTATATGGGTACGGTTATTATTCATAACCTTTGTATGTTGTCCTGGTATAGTTATAAGTTGATCTTCACCAGTCATAGTACCATATCCATCATCATTATCTTGCATCGGAGGGAAATCACCACATGGGATACACATGTTTATGTAGTTTCCATTTCTGCCACTATGTTCCCTTTTAAAGTAATGTTATACACCAAATTATTGTATGAATCATAATGTAAAATCTCAATGTAGAAAAATACATATCAGAAATTGAAATTATATACATAGCTAATCTCATAATCATAAACACGGTTTCTTTGAGGAAAAATTTACATTTAAATCCTTCATTATGGCTTTTCAAGAAAATGTGAATTATCCTAAGAATATTCCCGAGGAGTTTCAAACCCAGTGTGCAGTAAGGCATGTTATTGTGTACTAGGATACCCTGAGTCAAGTCTAAAACTCCTTGTCAGAGTTTTCACTCCTATGTACATATGTACTAGAACCACGTCCACTTGTAGTATCCAGACAAGGATGTGTTTGCAAGAAATATCCACATAATTTATTCCTTACCAAAATACCAGAATATCCTTGTATGATTATCCTCTAAGGCTGTCTTAGGTATTTTTTCCCTAATCTACATTTTTGAAATCTAGTTTCGATGTTCTCTACTAAATTTCCTTTGATACCAACTGTAAAGACCCGGCCCTAGTTTCCTGGATTTAGTGCCTTATTTGATAAAATTGGCATATAAAGAAGGAATACTCATCCCAAAGGACCGAGTAGTTTAGTAGTATTGGAAACAAGATACATACATAAGTTAATTTTTTAAACGTGAAAAGAAAAAATCATAGAAACTCCTTTGACAATATCCATAACTCTTAGGTTATTTCAGCATGTCATTAATAATAAAATTCGTTATAACCTGAGAAAATGAAAAATAAGAAAGGGGTGAGATCAAATGATTAGTAAGGGTAATAAATATAGACGAATATATCATAACATAAACATTTGGTATGGTTAATAACTGAAAACACATTCCTTTACAAATAATAAACTTGAACACGTTATGGAAGGAATATGAGCTGAGTAAATAATGTCATAATAAAACATAATCAAGGGTATTCTACTAGTATAATAACCACATGAACAATCAATACAGTTTTCATAATGATGTAATTCATAATGTGATACATCATAAACATACCTTCGAGGCCTTGTACCAAGACTACAGATAATCATTTTATCAAGTCTTTTTATCGAGAACGTAGTTTGTCTCATGAGACCTACTGATGCATCAAGGGGCTATAACAGGTCCCAACCAACACTTACAATGTCTAATGCATTTCCTCATATGAACTGGTATAAATATAAAGAAAATATAAATTCATATTGAAACAAATATATGAAATGTAAATAACTTTCCCCAAACATTAATCATAAACACTAACCATTGAGAGTAAATTGGTTAATAGTTTTAAGATGGCACATCCACAGAACAAATAATCATAAAATATTTAGTTAAATATGGTATATGATACCATGAAAAATTAATCCCAAAAATATATAATAATCTATAAGAATGATGAAATAGATAAAGATACTCTTATAAAATCTTCGAGTACTTCTCATGATAAATACGCTTTTACTTTGAAAAGAATAGTTTTTTAGGAAAGATATATGTATAAAAATTGAAGTAAAGTAAGATAATATATTCATAATAAAATTAGTTCTTTAGAAATATAATGATTTCCAAAAATAGATTATAGAGTTTCCTTGAAAATATGAATGAATTTGAGAAATTCCCTTGAATCTGGCGTGTATTTTAGAAACAATTTGAAAAGTTCCTTTAAAATGTGTATCAATCCATAAAATAAGCAAGGATTATTATTTTTGAAGATATATAGAACAATAACACAGAATTTATAGGGAGTAAATAATAATACACAAGAGTTTCATTTAGGTAATTTAGACAATTAATGTAACCAGAATGAAAATGGAGGTTCAGGTGGAAAAACAATTACCATAAGTCCGAATGTGTTCCGTTCTTGAATTTAAGGTCCTATAATATGAAATTAGACTTATAAATAACCTAATTATGAACCTATTGGACATTTATTTAGTTTATTGTGATTTTTTTAGATTCATTATGTCCTTATTGATTAGTTATAAAATTGAATTTTCTTGTTCTGGAGTGTTCTTTTTATTTATTTTTGTAATTGGTTTACCTGTTTTTATGTAATGGAGTTCATGTGGAATGGATATAAATCTCTATAATTGAAATTAAATATAATTTATGAACATAAATAAGTGTATATGGTCATTTATATCATTTGTATACATGGAATGAGGACAAATCATTATATGAAATATTAATGACAACCACTTCGATTATTTTAGCAGTGTCTGATTATTAGGAAATAGTTTAGTCTTATGATTTAGTATTATGTACATATACTGCTTCCAGAATATTAAATAGGTTATAATAAATATATTATAGTCTTCTTTAACCATAAAAATGGTTTCATGATTATTAATGAAGGAAAAATTGAAGAAGAAAACTTTGTCATCCATGATGGTTGTAAATGGGAACCTCACTGATGATGATTTTGTTTATAAAATAAAAGAGAGATATTGGGAATATTGATTATGGTTATTACATTTTCATGATATAATTCTAGTATATATATGATAATTTAGTAATCATGGTCATTTTTATAGATGAGGTAGGCATATAATAAGAGAAGAAAATAAATTGAAATGAAACTAAATGAAAAAGATAGATGATTTACCTTTTGAAATAACCTCCTTGAGAACCTCCTTAAGGGAAGTGTTTTTGGACTTTTGGAAATAAAAACAGCTTCTTGGACGTGGGGAGTGACTATTTAAGGGTAATTATGTTGAACTTTAAGGAGATTCAGGTCATAGAGTATTGAATATAAGAGGAAGTGGGGGGGGGGGGGGATTATTGTGGAGGAGAGGAGTGAGTGTAGAATATTTTATTCATTATTGCATTATTTCCCTCAAGACAACCAATAATGTGGTTTAATATGACCCCTAATAGTAATAAGTTAATGTGATTTATAACCATGTGGACTTAAATTAATTATAATTAAATAAATTGTGTATTTAACTGATAATTTGTATATATGGTATTTTACCTATTTCCCTATTCAACAAAAATCAAGAATTTCAGAAAAATCCCAAAAACTCATTATAAAAATTTATTGATCTGTTGAATTCAAAAATGAACTCCATTTTTCAAAAATAACTTTGAAAATAATATAAATTTAATTTTCCAATAATATCATAGTTAATTCAAAAAATTACAATTTTAAAGGAATAATTAGTTTTATATCATATTAAAAAATTAATTAAGATTTCATTTTCTATTACCTTATGGAAATAAAATAAAATAATTATTTAGTATTCATAATGTTAATATTACTATTAATAATGGTATGTTATTATTCACAAACAATCAAGTTGGTTCTAACATACTCCAAATGACTTACTGATCACAACTTTAGAGTACCATTTTTTGAAATTCAAAACATAGTAGCGGCAAAGTTTTGTTTAATGGCTAGATTATAAAATTTTTTAGTTTATAGGGACTTAGTGTTTCAGGTATTCAATATTTTTTTCCAAACATTGGGGTGTTACAGACTCCATGGAGTTCCCTAGATGGTTGTTTCAGATCCTGATGATCTCTTCACATCATGATTATAGAGAAGATTCCAGGTGGCCTCCGATACTACGTTGTTCTTGAGTGTATCATTTCCCCACTAGACTAAAAAACATATAGAGTGAACCATTTTCATCTTGTAGAACATGTTGTGGGATTTCATATTATAATTTGGTCAAATATGGGAGGATTATATACCCTTTTTAGATTTTGCGTACAACAACATATACCATTCCACCATGGGTATGACACAATTAGAGGATGTGTATGAGAAACCATATAAGTCACCACTTTATTGGAATTATATAGGTGATTCAGTAATCAGGGACCTAGAGTTAGTGTTAGCTGATAAAGAGAATGAATATATCATCTAGGAGTGGATGACGACTACATATATCCATCATAAGTCTTATGTAGACCAATGATGGAGACCTTTAGTGATTGAGGAGGGAGACCATGTGTTCTTGATGGTCTCACCTTGATGTGAAATATAGAGATTTGTATGGGCAATAATGTTATCTTTGAGATTCATTAGACCTTTTGAGATATTGCATAGAGTAGGCAAGCTGGTGTACCACTTTTATCTATCACTGTATTTGGACTGGGTACATGATATCTTCCACATGTCGTACATAAAGAGGCACGTTCATGATCCATCACATGTTATTTACTAGGGTGAGCTGGACATCAAGGAAGGAGCTACCTTTTCTGAGTACCAGGTGGAGATTGAGGATCGGTAAGAGAGGATCATTTGTAGGTGATTGATTCCCCTAGTGTTTGTCGAGTGGTAGCTTGGGAATATTTATGAGGGAACTTTGGAGTGGGATACCAAGATACAAGCCAAGTACCCTCATATTTTTTAGTAGACATTCAATTTTATAGATAAAAATCCCTAAGGTGCAGAGAATGTAATTACTTGGATTTTCCAGGTATTGTTTTTGGATATTATATGGATTATTTTTTATACTAAGTACCGATATAGTGTGTAATTCTGAGGCTCGATGATCCCAAAAAATTGTTTGAAATATATTAAATAACATGCATGCAAAATTTTCCTTAAAAAGTGAAATAAATCTCAAATGGGGTCCTAGATTAAGAATATGTGTTTTCCATTGAGTTTAGAATGTAGTTTTTACCTTAGGCACAATATAACCTTTATTGGTGTGTGGTGCTTGTGAAAAAGTTTTCACGAGCACAAAATTAGTAAAATAAATAAATAAAATGATTTATTTTATTTTATTATATGCAACAACCTTCTTACTCGATAAATATATTCCTATGAAACTTGTATCATGGTTATACTCTAAACTTGGGAGATATAGTGGGGATTTGAGGAGATCATTCTTGGAAAACGATGATAGATCGAGACCAGATAATGGATCTTTGTGCCAATAGAGTTTGTGGATCTACTCAACAAAGTCACTGTGGAACCAATATTCATAAATGATCAATACAAACTATAGGTAGGATTTTTATTTGTGTTTTCCAACTCGTTATTTAATCCTAGACGAAGACGAATCAATTCCATGAATATAATTGATAGGTTCATCATCAGTAGATTAAATTTGATGGATTTTTTATTTATTGAGTTTATTTTCCTCTTTATCTATCTTTTTCTATGACCATGGATCAAGGCCGAAATAACAAAGGCTAGGAATTGTTCCTCACATCTTGTGGATTTTGGTTTTATCCCCTATTTCTTCACGTATTCACCATGGGTATTCTTTTGGCACGTGGTTCAATGATTACCCAGTATTTAATCATTGCACAACCGTTATTTTGTGTAATGGATCAATACATAGTGTACGGATTGTGATGGATATTTTGATTAGAGGA
Source organism: Viscum album (assembly GCA_963277665.1). Classification (NCBI taxonomy): domain Eukaryota; kingdom Viridiplantae; phylum Streptophyta; class Magnoliopsida; order Santalales; family Viscaceae; genus Viscum; species Viscum album. The sequence continues at coordinate 1,670,605,035 of OY728137.1, forward strand.
TCAAAAAAGATGGTGTAAAATTAATGGGGAATGAGATTGGACAATAGAAAATCATTTTTTCTAAGTGTCACATTATGAGACAATAGATGGAACAAGTGGACATTTCCTAATCATATTCAAAGCCCAGATCTATGATCTTCAGAAATGAGCGGCTTGTATGACCATGAATCTATAGATTCCAATAAGGAAAGTGGCTCCAGCGATGCAGTGAATAGTATGGAAGAGGAACCGAGGATTCTAGAAAACCCTGATACACGCAGCGTGTATTTTGAGATTACACATCATGAGGGACACCCTGGCTATTGAGCTGGGGTTTCATCTTGAGTTAACTATCAAATTCCATGTGACATGGTCACATGTTTTGTGACCCCTCCATTATATCTTGGAGTTTACATTGTAATGTTAAAAAGACTGGGCCGAAAGTACATAGGAATAGGCATTCCATGTACTTGGACTTTGACACGGCCAGGTGTACATGGGTTGGTATACAAGAATGACCAATACTTCACAGACACATCTAGGCGACAAAGGTAGGGTGTCGAGCAACCTCTATATGTTGTCTGTTTCACTCACACATCGTGTATGTTGAGTATTAAATATCATGTGAGGATATACCACACAGGTAGATACAAGTTGGGTGATACACATCGTGTACCATACTTACATGTCATGTAATCCCTCAGGTATTGCTTGAAACTATTCATCTCTTCAATTCAGACCATTTTTGGTTGAGTGGTTTTCAACTTGGTCATTTTCTTCAAGGGTACAATGTCGTATTACCTCCACATATCAGGATTTTAATCACATCTAGAGGATGATTATTTTATATAGTTTGGGGTGTCCCTCCAATAGAGTGGATTTTGATCCTCTAGCATCATTATACCCTAGGTGGGGTTTGTGGAATCGGTATGGCCTCCATGAGAATAGAATTGATCCTCCATCTATTATGATTTATCATTATGATTTGTGGTATCATTGGAAAACGATCTCCTACATAGAAATTTTATCCGTATTGGGTTTATGGTGTCCCCCAACAGTTCTAGGCATGGACCCCTATCTAAGTATCAAGGTCTTCTATGAACAATTAGCTTTCTTAGTTAGGGATCAATGATCTTGGCCTATTGAATCAGTGTCTCTGGTGATATCAATGTACGTGGATTGGATTCTCTTGGAATGATCATTGCTTCAAGCAGAATCTTGTGGCTGGCATTTGGATATGACAACCTGGTGGCGTAGTGTCATTCTTGAGTATATCTTTGTGTTTTCTATTATACATTGACTATTATATATTTATATTGAGCTAACTATACTTGGTTCTTCATGTTTAGTGTTTTCATTGTGTCCTACTGGGTATTGTTATACTCATTCATGAATGATTGTTGCACACACATGTCTTGTCTTATAAAGATGATGGCCCTTCTAATGATTTCCTAGGAGGATGTGGAGTAGGTGGAGCATATCTTCATCTCAAAAGACCAAGTTGTTTACCAGGATCTTGAATTTTATCATAGTTTTTTCCCTTGAAGCAATTTGGACTCTTTATAGTTTTTTTCTGCTTGTATTTGGCCCTTTTATGCATTTAGTACATTATTTTAATACTCTAGTTATGGTATTATTGATGTATGCATGCATTATTTACATTTTTTATACATTTTAGCATTTTGTGGGCTTAGATATGTGTATTTTTGTATATGTAAATTAGGATAATTCCTCCCATTTATGAGATATGCCTACTTGGCTCTAGTCATCAGCCCCTGTCCTATTGGAGGCGGTCTTGGGGAGTCATAGGTCAGACCCTAGTAGTTTGGATCATGATAGTGTAGTGGGCGATCTAGTCATTGGTGTTACTCTAGAAAGGAAGGTGGAAAATGAGGAGGGTGTCACTGAACTACGATACTATGGACCGAGTACTAGTATATTTATCTTGCTTGACATTTTAAACATATCTCATAGCAAGGAATATTTCCATAATACATTAATCAATATTAATATTCCTTTTCAAGTTGAAGCACAAACCTCAGACGTTGAGCATGTCAAGGAAAGAATCAATTATTATATGAACGATAATGCCTCAAATCATGATACATCTGTTTTCAAAAATTATTTCACTGGAAACATTGAACCTCATGGTGAGGAAGATGAATCACTGGCCATGGATGGTAAAGATGACACTTTCCAAGCTCCTAAGTACCGAAAGAGAGCCATACACCCAATAGGTCAGTGTGCATCCTGATAAAGGGTTGAGAATCATAAAAGAAGGTGATTATTGAATGATAATTTATTTTGGTGGCATTTTTGGTGTCACTTTTTAACATTACACCCATTGTGATCATTGATTATATACTTTATTTTTCAATAATAAATTTTTTAGGACCATGGATTTTAATCCATCATTCAAGCCATTCCTGGGTAATAATAAATTAATAATAAATTTATAAACAATAAACAAATTATAAATAAATGAGGAAAAATAATAAATTAATAATAAAGAAGAAATTAATAATAAATAATAAATTAATAACATAAAAAATAAGTAATAATAAATAAGTAATAATAAATACTTAATATTATGCAGTAAAATGTAATAAATGTTAAATAAATATTAAATAATAATTTAAAATTAAATTAATAGTAAATAATTACTCAAAATATAACAAATATGTAATAAATTAATATATAATAAATGAAAAAAATAATAAATAACTAATGAAAAAATAATTAATGATTAAATAATGAATAAGGAATGATGAATGGAAATAAATATTTATATATAAATTTACATATAACAAAATTTACATAAATATATATAAACACACAATTATATTACATAAATATATATATATATATATATATATAAACCCACACACATGTGAAATTGTATTTATATATATATATATATATAAACATAACTAAATATAAATATATATAGATATATACATAAATACTTATAAATATTTACAAATTTATATAAATATAGACAAATATTCCTAAATACCTTTAAATATCCATGCATGGATATAATTATTTCTAATTTTAAATAAATAATGATAAATATATTTAAATTATAAAAAAATGTACATAAATTTATAGATGTACATACAAATATATATAGACACACACAATAGATAATAAATCACTAATAAAGGGAAAACCACAATAACTACAACACTATCAAATCGACTGGAATATAAATCAATGGAATAAAATAATGTATGACCTCAACAAATTAAGACACTCTTAAACAAAGATAAAATCCCATCCAATGTACAAAAAACATGATATCTGAAGAAAAACTCATTTTTGGAGGCCTTTGGGAACTATTTTCACATCAGAAAATAGTAATGTGGATTTTCCAAATCAACACATCATATAGATAATCTCAGGCTTCAATTTGATATGTGATAGAGCTCAAATGGATACCCGGGTTAGAAATTTTGATCCTTTGATGTTGAAGTTTGATTTTTAACTTATATTAAAACTATAATAAATATTATTATATAAATTGTTAACAAATTATTATCTAATGTGATTGTATGTCATTTCATAATCTTTTATTTGACTGGTTGTGAAGCTAAAATGGACTATGAGATCAAAAAGTATTGTCATTTGATAGTGAATTCTAATTTTCAAATCATATAAGAATTAATTTAAGTTTCAAATAACTAGTTTCTATTAATAATATGAAATTAATAATTGAAAAATTATAATTAAATAAAAATAAAAAAAATAAAAAATAAGGGAATATAAATCATAAATAATACATATTAATAATAAATCCTAAATAAATATTAAATATTTAATAATTATTCACATTAATTTCGTATCATTTTAAAAAAAAACGCTGCCATTTCATGGTGGTTTTTTAAACATTCCATAAAAAGAAATTAAATTTTATAAGATAAATAAATAAATCTAAATAAGCGTCGGTTTTAAAAAAAAACCTTCGCTAAAAACAACCGCAAAAAAATTGGTTATGGTTTTAAGAACTACCAAAAAACTACTTTTTTCTTGTAGTGTTTGTGATATTGAAGAATGAAAAACCCAAGATTCAATTATAGTAAGTGAATATTTTTTAGCATATATTTTTTCAACAATACTCTATATTTTTATGATTATTTTGATGCTCAAAAATACCGTTATGTGTTATTCTAATGATTTTAATTTAAGTATATTCTTGGAAATTAATATTATTTATATTTCCAATTTTGGAATTATATTAAATCAAATGATTCACATGAAATATTTTTCAATGCTTCTGGAAAGATATTCAGCGTGTTCTGAAAATGTTGTTCATATCGTACGGTGGAGAGCATAGCGTAGGGATTATATCCTATGTTTATATTATGGGATTTTAGAAAATTATAGTTAATCAACCTTAAGTTGAAGGAATGGTATGGTAAAAGAACTTATTGTTTGGAAGGAATATTAAATTTTTTATATGAGAAATGTATGGATGAAGAACCCAACATAAGTATGTAACCTTACATTTTCTTTACAAAAGTATGGATCGTCAACACTACTTTTGTATGAACCTTACGTTTTATCAAGAAGTATAGATCATATAATATAGGATCTGATGTAATGAAAAGTATGGATCATATACCGTACATTTGAAATTTGATGAAAAAAGTATAGATCATCAACCTTACATTTGTAATCAACCCTGCGTTTGGAACCCTACGTTTGACTTCTTCAAGCGTTAGAGATTTGAATTTTCCACTTTATCGTCAATGGTCTTTTGCGGAATATTAGGCTGATTTCAAGATCGATTCAAATCCCAATTTTAAAAGCGCGTATTTTAATGATTTAAATCCATTAATATGTGATTTAAATTATTGATTTAATAGGATGATTTCGTGCTGATTATTAAGGGATATTACGACAGCTCTATAATTTAATCATTTTAATATCATGATCTATCTGATGACTTTTGGGGACCTGAATATATGAATAAGGCACACATCCTTATTCTATATATTCTTTTGTATACAAAATTTCAGAAGAGAAAAGTAAGAATATATCTTCTTAATTCATGGAAATTACAAGATTAAAATCTGGAGATATTTGAGTTTCACAAAAACAGAGATATGCTGATTCTTTTAAAATATATTTTACAGATCGATTATTACAAAGAACGATCATATTTCTTTATATCAGAATGAAAAATGTTGAATATTTACCTATTCTACATTGAATATCAATTGTGTGTCTACTACTGAGATGCTTATGACTTCATTTCAAGATCAAATTGCAATCAGATCAATTCATAACTGCTCTTACCTGGAGAACATTGTTTTTGAAGATAATGATCCATCTACTATCAGTTGTGAATGGCTGCAACTATCAAGAAAATCTAGAAAGAATTTTATAAAAAATAATCTTTGATTTTTATTATTCGCTTCTCATACTATGTTTTTTTACCAGTTCTGTGTTTAGAACCTGAATATTCTATTTTAGCCTTAAATTGTAAATGTGTCAACTGCGTGCACTTAGTTATTGGTGGTCTTGTGAAAAGAGCACTGACTAGTGAAAATCATCAAGCTCGTGGAGAAGAGCATTGGTGGAGTGGACTATGGAATCTTTCTACCCCAAACCACTATAAATATTTTCATCCTGATATTTTTTTATTTTCACTACATAAACAATCTGATAATGATAAAAGGACAAAATTGATTGTCATCAAGATTTCTTGAAGAAGTTTTGAAAGACACTATTCACCCCCCCTCTTCTGTATATTTTATATAACCTGATCCAAAAATTAATATATTTTAAAAAAGCTGAAAGACAATTCACATTTTAATATTTCATGGAAAAAATTCTAATTTGATTGGATAAATATTTCTTTTGAACTTATTTAAAACAAACCTTGGATGAATTTTTGAAATTCTCACTTAGAAATATGATTTTTTGAATAATTGAAAATGTAATATTTAAATATTCTTCATTTTATTTATTAAAATGTGTTATAATATATATATTTAACAATTTCTTGGATATCAATTTTATATAAATAAATATAAGATCATTTGGATGTCAAAATAATTTTTTTCAGAAAACTTATTTATGAATAATGTCGTTCCATTTTAATTAATTAATATAATATCAAATGATGAATAATTTAAATACAATTTATATATTATATACCAATATATATTATGTTAAATTAATATATTTATGATTACTAGTGATATAGTTAATATAATATCATCTTATCCTTGATAAATGTATTTCTTGAAAAATAGTTTTTCGACATGATTTACGAGTTTGTTTTTAAACTAAATTCAATTAATTTTTATTTGAAGATGATAAAATGGATTATATAATTGGAATCAGTATAATTAATATTTGTTTATAAGGTTAACTTAATTTTTTTTCATAATTAATAGTAAAAATAGTAAAAATTAATTACCACAATTAGGTCAAAACGGGGTTTTGAAAATTATATATGCCAGTGTTAAAATTAAGTTTCAACAAACATGAGATTTTTATTTGATAAATTGGATTATTTATTTATAATAAATGGTTTCAAGTCATCTAATAATTATCATTGTATTTTAGGCTTAATGGATAAATAGCATGGGTAAAAAAACTAGTTATCGTGGTGAAAACTAAAATGGTAAAAGTGAGTAACCTTTAAGTTATAATAAATAACAAGTTTAAAACGTGTTTTTTATAAATGGTGGTGTTTCTCAAATTTATATTCCCTCACCCCCATTAATTATTAATTTTGGAGGCACATTGGATGAAAGTGACTTCTCATTATTGAATAGTTTTGAGTATTTCTAAAGATGTCACCCATCATCAATTATAAAGGGAAACATCCTTCCCTAAGTTATTCACACCTCTCAAGCCATTTAGCTTGACAAAACCCTATTAAAATATCTCCTCAACATCTTTATTTACATTTTAAAGGTGCTGTAATTCCAAAAAGACAAATTAGAGGATCCTTAATAAGATATCCAACGGTTATGAGAGTATATTCATCATCAAAAATGGAATTTGGGAAGTTGAATTAAATAAAAAGTGAAGTTTGTTTAATCATTTTCAAAATTTTCAAAATAAATATCATTTCTAAAACTAAAACCAATTTTTTTACAAAATCATAGTTCAAAGATAAAAAATAAGTTTTAATTACATACAAAAAAGTATGCTCGAAAAAACTCGAAAAATCATCTCTTTGTCGGCATTTCATGTTTTCAATTTTTTTAAAATTGCATCCACTTAATATAATGAATGGATTGATTCGGGAAAATAAAATAGTTGAAACTTAGAGGATTTTATGTGGTCATAATTTTATATATTTTTTGAACATAATTTTAATAAATTAATTTAATTTTAATGGAAAATAATTATTTAAATAGAAAATTTATGTTTAGGTTAATATGTGATGAAATTTTCATTCATGAAATATCTTAATAAAATTGTGTGTTTTTAGGCTCAAACTAATTAAATTATTCTTGGGTTTATTTACTCATTCATTGGGATTATATATTTTTCTATTCCTATAATATACTTTTCAAACAACTTTTGGGAATGTAGATTTTGGAATTTAAACTTTCAATGGTGAAGATGAGATTTTGGACTTCTCAAGTGAAAGGGCATCGTTTGAGTTTTGTCATCTATATGGGATCTGTTCATTACAAACATTTAAGAAGAGTGTGAGTGTGGTAGACTTGTTTTGATAAATGAAGAGAAATTTATATTTCTTGAGGTTCAGGTCTGTGAAATTAAATCTGTGATACTTTAAATCTAGTTGAGTTCGAATGAGTGGATTTTGGGGCCACTTGAGCTCCTTGTTGACGTGATGTTTTGGAACCCAGCTATGCATGTGTAGAGAACTAAGTCAATGAAAACTAAGAAGACTCATTATTGAATATTGTGGGGGAATCTTAACAGAGGAATCAATAACTCACATAGGGGAGAGAACATTATATTAGGATAAATTTTCTTGAGTTACATATAGAAGATGATGAAAATTTAAGGTAACTTAAGAGAAAATATCAGATCTACTGGCTATGAGTCACAGAGCTTGAGACGGTGTGGGTCTCATTGAAAAAGGGTAAGACTTTCACATATGGATAATATTCATCACACAAAAATAGAAAAAAGAAATGGGGAAGAACTAGGAAACTTGACAGTATCTTGATTTGGAGGAAAAGATACTCTATAAAGAAGCCTCCCCATCTTCATTATATATTTGTTTTAATTTGAAATTATTGTATATTGTTGAAACTAGTATTGTTATTGTCTATTTTTTTAGAGGAAATGAAATTGTTCTGTCATAATTCATTTCATTTTTATATACAGGTTCTATTCTTCACGTTTTTCTTACGGTAATCCTTTCTTCCAAACCTTCATGAACAAAAAACCATTGGTCTTGATTTTGGTTTTCAACTGTTCAGAATTTCCTTCTCAAAATCATTTAACAATAGATATTTGAAATAGTTGAAACCTTGATCAATGAAAAAATTATCCTTGTAAGACCAACTTCACTTTTTCACCCATTATGTGTATTCATTAATAGACAAGTTGTTGAATATACCAGTTAAGAGCCACCTTTATTGATAGTTGGGGTTTGGCTTTTTTATATACTTTGTTCTCCAAAATACTATGACATTTAAGAATCTACACTTCTCGATCAAGTTCTTAAACATGATATATATTTTTTATTTAAAAATAAACTGAAAAACATATATTTCTTTTCATATCCAAGGATCATTTCAATCTAGCTTTTGGAGATTTAAGAAAAAACCTTACAATATATCATATTTTTTTAAAATTTCTATAAAAAACTAGTCGAATTCACTCTAGCTAGATCCTTAAACGAAAACAAAAACTTTTGTGATTTCTAAATATCAAGTTAAAAACATTTTAAAAATGTACAGTGGATATAAATCTGTCATCACCTCAACTACTCCCCAAGCCTACATCCAATAGTCTAGGGGATGATATCCAGTGCCGAGTAGGCATATCACACAAATGGGAGGCATTAGCCAATGGTACCTATACACATGCACCCACATACATCTCCGGGAAATGTTTCATAGATAATAGAACTGGAAATAAAATAAATGTCTACATCTATCCCAAAAATAGTGTGAAACCAATGTAATGAAAGTGAAAAAGGGAAAAATAAAAACTCCCCAAAATAACTATAAAAGTGTCTGACCTACTCACATATAGGGTATTTATATCAAATGAAACCACCATAACACACCTCATACAGGCTCCAGTAAACACCCAGGTCCATCTAGCTCACTATGCTCTGCATGCCCTAGGTACCCCTAGGACTCCGTCAAAAGGCCTATTATCTATACAAGAAACAAAATGTACAAGAAAAACTCATGCATGAGTGAGTATAACAATACCAAGTAGGCTCCCAAAAAATCAAAAATAAAAGGGAGAAACTGAAAGATAGTAGTCCACTCAACCCATCCATAGGGAACCTATGCGAAAGAGAAACTCCATCTTGGCCACTCCTTGGCTATACATGACTAGTCAGATCATACCCTATGGTGTATCAACAATGTTATGTGAAGAAACATCAAGGAAATCGAAAAACACTCAGATATACTCGTCTTAGAATCCATGTCTCATGAGGTACTGATATCGAATCCAGCCACAAGATTCTACTCGAGGCTCGAAGGTAATGCTCATCCAAGGAATCTCATTCCATGAGGTCTGTCATCCCAAATGGAAATCACCTAAGAGATACAATTCACATGGAATAGTTATCTAGGTCAAACTCTAGTGCCCAACACTAAAGGTCCTATTATCATTGTCTTTCACCTTGTGCAAGCTCATAAGAACCCAAGTGGACATACCTGCCCCTCACCACTGCACACAATCAAGAGAGCACTACTCCAAACTGTGCACTACATTATTCATATATAAAGAGAGAGGGAATGGAATCACACCTTACCACTACCCTATATCTGAGGGATTACTAAGTCCTTACCATCCTTTGAAACCTCTATAGTACCCATTTGTTGTGGCTTGTACCTAACTGCATCGAGGCATCAAAAAATCCCAACTAGGTGTCACGCATAACAAGTGGATAGGTTCGCTCCTCATACTATGCTCCACAGCTGAGCGATCTCCAACTCTGAAGAAGGACCCACTACCCAACACTACTCAAAGATGGGAGAGTACTACTCTAGAGATGGAGGACCCACACTATAGCATGGAAAGGGAGTACATCTTTATAGATAAAGGATTTGTACCATCACATAGTAGAAAAGTACAACTTCATAGAGAGATTAACTACACCCTGACAAAGTCGGAGAGTACCACTCTACTAGAACATCGCATATGGAGGACATATACCCTGATTGACAAGGGGGTACTGACCCCACAAATAGATGACACATGCCCTAGTATGATAGGGGACTACATACGCTATATATACAATGAGTATAGAGGGATCACGCCCTGGTAAAACAGGGGAGATCTATCTTCATATGCACAAATGATACAGGGGACCCACACCCCGATCTGGTAGGGGAGTACTGACCCCGAGTTAAATTCATCATGGGTTGAGGACCCACACCCATTATAGGGAAGTATTGTCTCTACCTATCCGAGAGGTAAGGGAAAACTATGCCCTGGTGCGATAGGGGAGTACTAATCTCAGAGTCACTCTAATAACCCAAACTAACCACCTACATTGGTCAAGCACTACTCAATGTAGGATCATGCTCATTATAACTAATTTCACAACACGACTACAAGTAGGGGACCCTCACCCTGTTAGAACAGGGTAGAACCACTCTACTAGCCTAAAGATTCTAAGGGACCCATATCCTAAGAATATTGGGAAGGGTTTCAACCTCGCCATTCCTCCAACAATCCACCCTAATAAAAATCCATGATCAAGCAATGCTATTGAAGTGTCATTATTGAATCATGTCGCCTTGTAAATCACAATCCACTATGAAGGACACCATCACATTCTACGTGGAAAATTTCTCAGGATAGGCTATTCGTAGTCCTGAATCTGAGCTCTAAAGAAGTAGATACACTAGGAATAAATATCTACCAGAAGTACATGATATGTACTGGGGTCCACATGGTGTGTGACCCCACACTATCACCTAGTCGTCTTCTCGGATGCATGACCTGGATGACCATGTGATCATATATGGCATGTACTTCTTATACACGGGGTGTCTCAACTCACTCATTACCTTGAAGTGTCTTCATCCCATGACAATGTCCAACTTCTTGTGTCTGTGTCTCCTGGTCGGAATTTCCTGAAGGAATTCATTTTTTATTATTTTATGATAATCCAGCTTTTAATGGGTGAGTTGGACCCCTTAAAAATCCCAAGGGCTTGGAGACAATTACATGACCCGCATGTCTTAGAGGAATCACCCACAGAAGACAACTTGGAACTGCTCCTCCCCAACATATGTCATGATATCAGCACTCCACCTTCACAGGGCTGGACGGCTAGCTGTTCTATGAAAAGATGCACAGGCCTGGTACCGATGGAAAATCCATACCCTCTCATTCTTCCAATTCTAGATATATGTGCTCCAGTGAATGTTTCTGCCCTGAATCCTCCTATGAGGCCTTGTCCCTTGTATTATGAATGGAATATTTGCATTTCATGTGTCCCTAAGGACTTGGGGTGGACCTAAGGCCTTGAGAATCAACTGTAATGGAGGCATAGGGTGGCCTAAAATCCATGTAGGACCCAAGGACCAAACCGGTGGCCCAAAGGCCTAGATGGAGGAATAGTTATGGCTGCTACAATACCAAACAGTACCTGCTACAGTGCTTCTACAGTACCCAAAAAATACACCTCCACCCAGATATGATCTTGGGACTCGTGGATGCACCTAACGAGACCTCACCACCGGGCTGAGGCTCATGTGAAAAATGAATTTCTGTGTCTCCCAGTCATGTACTTCATCACGACAATGTCCTCTTACATGGCTACCATTTCCATGTCCCTCAGCCACTTGACCTGGGCTCATTACACAACATGTACGTCGGTTACATGGCGTGTTGTCCCTAAAAGTCTTCTTCCCTGAATCGAAAGAACACATGGCATGTGACACTATACTACATGTTGTTTGATCAGGAATTTAAAATGGTAATTCCCTACGAGTAACCCGAAAATCCCCAGTTTCCTTCGCAACCCACAGGTCGACCCCCAAGGTGTCCCTAACAGATGTCTAATGGATGTAAAACCTTATAAAAACATAAAAATGGCATTGGGTCTTAAAACTCAAATTATCCTAACACAAGGTGAAATTCAAAAGCATTGAGGTCAGATCCATGCTCTGAATCCACTACACCACGATCAAGGAGTGATCGTTGTCAAGATTAGAGATTGGCGACGCCACCTCTCATTGGATTTTCCGCAGTTTTTCCATCACTCCAAGGGGTGGGGGGAGGGGGTTTCTACTCTATTCCATGTATACACAAGGGGGGGATATTGATTTAACTTTTATTAAATCAATAACTACCATTTTACTCCCCTCCAAAACACACCCTCAATTGAACACCCGACGTCGACAAAATTTATGTCAAGCCTACGGTAAACCCCATGTCCTGAACTCAACTGTAGTCTCAAAAGTCTGATATGAGACCCCACTCAGGATTTATTCCATTTTTACAATGAAACTGCACATGCGTGATATAATATATTAAATAGTTTTAATATCACCGCACTAAGGCTTTATGGGCCCCGAAATCCCACACCGACTTAGCATATGCATTTAGAAATATTCCAATGTCTCACATGTCAATACCAAAGTCGCTACATTCTTCCAAACATTAGGATTTTTCCCCTGAAAAGCGAAAGCCTTGGAATAATGAGAATTTCATAGAACTCCAACCCTTGATCTTGAGGTTGTATTCATAATATTTACATTGAAGTTATGGAGACATTATTTCTATAGTGAAATATGTGAGATATACACAAACAATAATTTCCTAAAATAAATCTCTTCAGAGATACATATCAACATGGGGCATAGGTGGTGACTCAAATTTCCCAAGGATTATAATTTCTCAATACACTACCACCCAGGGAAGTCAAATAAGGTAGAGTATGCATTGAGAAGGAAATATCATAGAGTCGGGACCAAAATCAAGATTCATAGATATCCTATATTAATGGATCTAATAAAGATAAATATGAGAATTATTAAGGGAGGGGAGAAATTAGTCATTTTTGAAATGAAAATAAAACCATATTTATTGGAATAGATAAAAAGTTTCCATGCTCATTGTGATAATTCTTAGAAGAAAAATAAAGTCATGAATAATGGGAAATTGTCATTTTTTTGTGAAGATGACATTCTGAAATTTAGAAAGTGGCTATGAGTTTCATTTATTCCTATCATAAAAATGGGATTGTTGGATGATGCTCATGGATTCAATTTCTCTATATCCCCTGATAGAACGAAGATGTATAGGGATTTGAGGGAGCATTTTTTGTGGGATAACATGAATCGGTAAATTTATAATTATGTATCAAGACGCATTGTTTAACAACCGATGAATGTCAAGGGTAAACATCCTAGAGGAGTCATGAAACCTTTTCCTATTACTATATGTAAATGGAATGACATTATTATGAGTTTTATCATAGGAATACCAAAGGATCTTATAAATAATAATTCAATATGGGTTATTATTGATCGTCTAATAAAATATACACATTTCATTTCCATAAGATAAGATTTACCTCTTGAAAAAATCACAAGGATATATATTAATGAAGTTTTAAGTCGTCATGGTGCACCTATTTCAATTTTTTCTGATCATGATCCCCAATTTATACCAAAATTATGAAGGAGTATTTAGATTACTCTTAATATTGAGCTTCATTTGAATACCACAAACCACCCTCAAACTAATGGACAACCCAAAAAGACTATTCAAACAATGGAAGACATATTGATTTCCTTCTCAATTGTCTTTTATGGTATGTGGGATCAGAATTTTCCATTGGTATAATTACCTATAACAATGGTTTCCATTCATGCGAGAGATCATGTATTCTTGATAGTATATAAATGTGTCATAAAGTTTGATAGGAAGGGAAAACTGAGCCCCAGATACATCGAACACTTTGAAATTTTGGAATGGATTGGAGACATGGATTACCGAATGGAATTGCCAACCAGTCTCTCCAAAGTACATGATGTGTTTCATATATCATTTCTAAGGAATTACATGTCATACCCAACACATGTGCACACCTTTGAAGAAATAGAATTGTAACCTGGTCTATATTACTATGAAGTGTCCATCATAATTCTTGACAATAGAGAGTAAGTATTACATAATTGGATGACTCAACTGAAAAAGGTATTTTGGTTAATTATAAAATTAAGGAAGAAATGTGGGAACCATAGGATGTTATGAAGAAGAATCACCCTCATTTGTCTAGAACGTTATATTATAAGTCCCCAACATTAAACATTACTTAATCTTGAGATATTTAGAGAATATACCTTGAGGATATTTTCAGGTTTAGAGTTTTAGAGAATTATATCATAAAAAATGCATTACATCCCACATTTAAACAAAGTGGTTACAGTAACAGATAGTTATAATTTTTCCCATCAATGGAAACATATTTAAAATAAAACATGGATTCTTTCTTTACACTTCCTTGACACTATCATCATATCATGTTCCATTCCCTTGAACTATTAAAAACATTTCAAAATCTTGCGATGAGCATAAAAAGCTCTGTAAGGGTTATAAAAAAATATGGAAAGGAAACATGAGTACATATATACATAAAAATGAAATCATAATTTTCCCATAAAACACAAGCACTTTAACATACCTCATCAAATCATGAATAAGTCATAGAAATCATAAGACATAAAGGTAACTTGAGGCATTCATAAAATTATTACATAGGGAGTAACCCTCTTGGTTACGTTTGGAATACCGATCATAGTATATTCCCTAAATCTCTTCAGAGAAACCATAACATTTAACCGCTTCGCGTTACCCAATGCATTGGAGAGCTATATCAGGCTCACCCACCCTTAGTTTATCACAGAACCACCCGTCTTCATAAACAATGCCCAAGAACCATAACATAATCATAACACATAACTTAAGCATAAAGGAAATATAACATTCCCACATTGCAATAACAATATAAGATTTTAAGATAATTAATCCATTCTAAAAACCATTTTCAAAAATATTTAAAACATTTAATAAAGATATTTTTGATTCAAAGTGACCCATAACACTTTGAAGTTTTTAACATTTTAAACCATTAATATCCATATAATTAAATCCTTAAAACCATTTTTAAAACATGGATATTAATGAGAAATATTTATAAAAATAAATCATTAAAACATTTAAAACGATGTTTTAGTTAAAGGGTTTTTAACAAAATGACAGACCCTTGAATACCATAATTGAGGAATAACATTTAATCAAAACTTTATAATATCATGAGAATAAATGTATTCATGATATAATATTACAAGAGAGAGTATATACACCATATAAGAGTGAATTGGTGCATAAAAACAATGAAGTCTCAATAGATATGTAAAATGAGATGAAATCCCTTATAAAGAATGTATCCATAAATTAAGGATAAATAAATCTCATAATTATTTGTGACAAATATAAATACACCCAATATAAGTGGATAATAAGTGTAAAATAATCAAAGTTCATTCACACATATTCAAAGGATGACATATTCAATAACTATATGTTGAACCCAAAGAAATCGAAATTGGGTTAAGAAGTTCCCTTGGTAAAATTCGACAGCCTAACGACGTCACTTTAAAATTCATAAAATTAGTTGATGAGAGAGAAAATGGTATCTCATCACTTGGAAATAAAATTTACATCAATAAGGATATATAATAACATATCCCAACATAAAAATATGTAAATTAAAAGACAAAACAAAAGAAGCATTTTAAAAATAGGAGGGTGAAAGGTTCCCTTACCGATTTGGGCAACTATCGAAACGTACACCCCATGAAAGTAGGGTCAAAAAATTAAGATGTAACTACCCATATATGTGAGTATATTATACAATTATTAAAATAATGTTCAGTACATACACCACACAAAATGAAATAGAGGCTAATGTGCATGAATCCTACAGGACTAACAAGTGACATGAAAATCCCCTTATGAATATTCGGCAGCCTAACAGCGCCACATAAAACTTCAAAAAATTGATTGATGAGATAAAATAGGGTCTCTCACCATATTAAAATAAAATTTACAACAATATTAATATAAAATAACATCTCCTAAAATAATAAATAGGATCTTAAAGTAAGTTACATAAAAAGAGTACTTAAAAATAAAGAGAGAGGTCAGATCTCTTACGAAAATTCGGGGGCCTAACGATGCCAATCAAAACATCCAAATTGGAATGATGATAGAAAATATGTTCTATAATCATATGAAAATAAAAACATAAAGTAATATTAATATAAAAAAACAACCCAATCATAAGAAATATGAGCTTAAAAGGAATGACATAAAAGAGTGTATTTAAGAAGAAAGAGAGAGGTAGGTTCCCTTACCTCAAGTCCGACTTGTCTTGTTCGTTTCCTTATAGTCATGAATAATAAACATTGGTAAATTTATAATTTCTTAAGGAACAACTTTAAATATTATTATTCAGTTCATATCACATATTATAATGTTATAATAATTGATTAATAATGTTCGTTCATATAATACGTTTTTGCTGATGTTTGGTACATGAGTAAAAAATGAAGTTGTTTGAAAATGGTTGCCCATGTAGTTATAAGTAAATCATTTCCAGAATATTATTAATGATTAAAATATCGAATATATCCAGTAAATATTCATTTTATACTATTCCATAACATTTTGAGATAAAAAATGAAAATCACCATTCATGGAGACGGTAGGTCGTACGTACGCATGAGCGCTACTTTCATTTTTTTGTCATATTAATGGAATTAAAAAAATAAATGATATATATATATATTATAATTACAATATAATATATATGTTTTATAGGTCATATATGTTCATTAATTTCATTTCTTTATACATTCCATGTATTGCATGAATGAGTCACATCACTTGAGGGGGCGGTAGTCCACACTTCCTCATATGAAATTATCGCATTTGCAATGCATGCAAAGAATAAAGGTATGTTTTAATTATAGAATACATAAGCATGTATTAAACATAAATACCATATATACCATATATAAAATAAATTTACATCATAATGGCCACCTTTAAAGGTGTTAAAAGAATATTTAACAATCATCGTTTCGTGATGCAGAAAATCGCCAACCACAGAAACAGTATGTTATTTAACCATTAGACAAAGGTGTGTGTAGTTTTAGCTCTAATAAATCTCATAAAAACAACCTAGTATATTGAAGATACTGGTTTTGTCACAATATAAAGGAATAAAAAGAGTTTAGGGGGTTGGATAAGTAAAATAAAACATAAGAACACAAGAGAAGACACTACCTTTAAATCGGGTAACTCTTTTTTATTTGATCTGAAAGTCTTCCTTGGAAAGACTTCATCCCAAAGTGAGGCTTCTAGAAGTAAGAGAGGGATGCTTAGAGACAGAATGGATAGAGTTTGGCCGATCCAAAGGCTTGAGAGGTGTGGGTAAGGTGGTAGAGGTGGGAGCCTTTTATAAGAGTCGATGAGGGGCACTCTTGGAAAGGTATAAAATATTACATTATTATAAAATGATTTTGGGACATTAAAGGTCTCACATTGATTTAATTCGAGGATAAGGTAATAAGAATTCTAAATCCACCCATCCAATAGGTTTTTGACTTGTGTAGTTCTTAGATTTTACATTATCTTTTCATTATATTTAAATCGTTAAATAATGAGGTAATCGCTGCATCATTATGATGTCATAAATAATTTAATTTATTTAATGTATAAAAACTTTAAAAAAAATACTATGATGTCGTAAATATTTTTATCTTTCCAATGAATATTTATAGGCAAAAATATAACCTGTATAACCCCATGTAAAAATTGTTTTAGTGAAACAATACATGTTTGTGACATTTTTACTTTTACTTTAAATAAAAGGCATTAATGTCATTATCTTACCCATGTGGCTCCATGGGGTCCCATAAATATGCCCATGGGTTTTCATGGTATTCCATGACTCATCCAATAGGGTTATGACAAGTTTTGAGATATTTTCATTTTATTATAATATAATTTTTACCTTAAATCACACTAATTACCTTTAATGGCGATTAATAAAACTTAAAAGTTACTTTTCATAAAAAATTATTTTCATCCCATTGACCCAAATTTTACTTAATAATTAAAATCATTTATATTGGATTTTTTAAATTGAAATCACAGAAGTGGTAAAGTTCCATTTAAACGAAAAATCAGTTTTTGTAACTACCACTTTGTGGTTTCACTATTCATAAAAAATTATTGTTTTTCTGAAAAATACAAAAATTTCACCCTAACCTATATTTGATATTCTGAATTCAAAAATGATGTCTATATTACCAAATTTATAACATATAAGTTTCATTAATTAATTTTATAATTAAATCCCACTGTCAAATCAAATAGCATTTTTTTAAGAAACAATATCTATCAAAGGATTCACACTCGTTTATGTCCAATATCAAAGTGATATTAATTCCAATGACCACCATTGGATTAAATGGTAAAAATATATTCTAATTTCACTTTAAAAACAATTAAAAAGATAATATACCTATATAAATAAATTAGATTAAAAAGTGGTTTTTAATAAAAATGCAACACTTTTCATTATTCATTAAAAATGAACATTATCAGAAAAATACTATAAATTTATCCAAACTAAATTTGAATGTCCCAGTTAGAAAGAATAAGTTTATTTTGAAAAATATAGCTTATAAAATTTTCAAATGATAGATTTAAAAATGGTTTTCCATCAAAAGTTGGTGAAACAATCTTTTAAAAATATTAGAGTATTTATTCTTGAAATTGGATTCATTTGGATTTTAAGCCTCTAACATTTATTGGATAAATGTAAATTTTTTTAACAAACATATGTAATCATTTTTTAGTTATTTCTATTCATTCCCTTCATTACAATGGCTAGGTGTTAACTATTATAATATTATTATATTATTAGTGTGCAATGCAATATTTCAAAGAAACTCGTTGTTGTGTATTGGGTAAGCCATCGAGTATAGCGTTCCCTTTAAATTAATATTAACATTTTATTCACAAATAGGGATAAATATAAAAATTTCATATTCTTTATTTACCTGGGGTGTTAAATCCTTCCCCCATTTGGGAATTACGTCCTCGCAATTTTAAAATTGGGCTCGAAAACATCATTGAAAGTCCCACATCGGAACAAGAGTCGGTAAAACAATCACTTTAAAAGAAAGAAATAGAAGTACAGATGTCACCTGAGTTAACCCATACTAGGATTCCATGTTGGAAAACATGTATATGGAAGAAAAAGAAAAGGGTCATGTTCTGAGGGAGAGTGATAGAAAACATGGTTAGGAGAAAGTTAACAACAAGAAAATCACAAACTTGTGGTGGGTTAAATGGTATCTGATTCCCTAGTAGGAAAAGTTAATAGACAACATTTTTGTTTTAAGTTAATTTCATTGAGGAATTTATTTTTGATCTTAAGGAAACATACTTACTTATCATGTTGACTTTAAACTTTAACTACATTTCTTACACAAACTCATACATTCCCCAAATGATGAGTATTTAGGAAGACTATTTCACATTAAGAGTACTATAATCAACTTCTTGAGAATCACCTAATCCAAAAAAGAGAACTATATACTTCCCATGTCTTTAGACCTTAACCAAAACCAAAACCAAAAAGGGTAGTACAAGATCAGATAATACCCTAAAAGGATAATCCTTAAAAAAAATCTATTCTTAATCTCCAAAATTTGTCAAACAATACACAAATTTCAACAAAGACCATTCAATAAACAAATTTTCCATAAAAATTCTTCAAAGTAATCAAATATAATATTGAAACCCAAATCTCTGAAGGATTTAATCACATAGTCTTCCAAGATAAACCTAAACATTTATCTCCAAATAACATTAGTTACTCTTAAAGTCTCATACTGAAATGTAATTAACCTAATCACATATCCCCCATGATAGGTTAATAATTTCCATAGATAACCCAAAATCAACTTATTGTAGATTCATAAGATCATCTAACTGAAAATAATTAGTCAAAATAAAAAGGGACTTCACGTAGTCCAGTGTTAGGTGATAAATACCCATCACACTTTGGTTGTGGGTTCAATTCCCAAAGCTTCGTTTGATGTGACAGGTTGTCACACGGTCTACGTGTTGTCCATTTTCCAAAACTACATGATTCTTAGAACATTCCCCAAAAAGCAATAAAATCTTAAAAAATAACCATAACATAATTTATACCTCAAGTTTATCTCATGCCTTCTATTTTCCGTCATAACATATAATAACCCATATTTACCTCAAAAGTAAGGACCATATAAAACCTAATGGTTACCTTTATAATTATTACATAAACTTCCACATTGATTTGGTCATATCGTACATGATGCAATAGAGAACTCACCAAGGTTTAAGTGGTTGATCATGACTCCTGATATTTGGTTTAGAATAACCATGAGATTTCTCATTGAATCCACCATTTCATCTAGTCTCTTAATCAGAGAACCACCACAACTTCCTTCAAATCCATTGTCACTTTGGTGCCTGCTAGATCCATCCATTTACTAAAACCAAAAAAATCAGTGTGAGTATATCAATAAAATCATCATATTAAAAGTGGAAGATAAAATCCAAGATATACTTGCCCAAGTTATCTCAGACTCATTCTAGAATTCAAAAAAAAAATGACTCCATCTAATATACTAACCATTGTGGTTATACACAACTTTTCACTTTTTCTTAAACAACACTATAACCTTTAAAGATATCTAAACTGACCTCTGATACCAACTATAAGGCCCCAGCCTTAAACATTACTTAATCTTGAGATATTTCAAGAATACACCTTGAGGATCTTTCCAGGTTTAGCGTTTTAGATAATTAGATCATAAAACATGCATTACATCCCACATTTAAACAAAGTGGTTACAATAATAGATAGTATTCATTTTTCCCATCAATGGAAAAATATATAAAATAAAACATGGATTCATTCTTGACACTATCATCATATCATGTACCATTCCCTTGACCTGTGAAAAACATTTCAAAAACATGGGATGAGAATAAAAAGCTCAGTAAGGGTTATAAAAAATATGGAATGGAAACTTGAGTACATATATACATAAGAATGAAATCATACTTTTCCCACAAATCATAATTACTTTAACATAACTCATCAAATCATGAATAAATCGTAGAAATCATAATACATAATGGTTACTTGAGGCATTCATAACATTCTTACATAGGGAGTAACACTCCTAGTTACGTTTGGAATACCCATCACAGTATATTCCCTAAATCTCTTTGGATAATCCTTAATGTTTAACCCCTTCACGTTACCCAATGCATTGTAGAGCTATATCGGGCTCACCCGCCCTTAGTTTATCCCGGAACCACCCGTCATCATAAAAAATGCCCAAGAACCATTACATAATCACAGCACATAACTTAAGCATAAATCAAAGATAACATTACCACATTTCAATAATAATATAACATTTTAAGATAACGATTCCATTCTAAAAACCATTTTCAAAACTATTAAAAACATTTAATAAAGATATTTTTGAATCAATGTGTCCCATACCACTTTGAATTTTTTAACATTTTAAACCATTAATATCCATATAATTAAATCCATAAAACCATTTTTAAAACATGGATATTAATGAGAAATATTTATAAGAATAAATCACTAAAACATTTAAAAAGATATTTTAGTTAAAGGGTTTTTAACATTATGAGAGACACTTGAATACAATAATTGAGGAATAACATTTAATCAAAACATTATAATATCATGATAACAAATGGATTCATGATATAATATTCCAAGCTACAATATATACACCATATAAGAGTGAACTGGTGCATAACAACAATGAAGTCTCAATATAAATGTAAAATGAGATGAAATCCCTTATAAAGAAGGTATCCTTAAATTAAGGATAAATCAATCTCATAATTATGTGTGACAAATATAAATACACCCAATATAAGTGGATATTATGTGTAAAACAATCAAAGGTAATTCACAAATATTAAAAGGATGACATATTCAATAACTACATGTTGAACACAAAGAAATCGAAACTGGGTTAAGAAGTTCCCTTGGTAAAATTTGACTGCCTAACAGCGCCACTTTAAAATTCATAAAATTAGTTGATGAGAGAGAAAAGTGTATCTCATCACTTGGAAATAAAATTTACATAAATAATGATATACAATAACATATCCCAACATAAAAATATGTAAATTAAAATCCATAACAAAAGAAGTCTTTTAAAAAGACGAGGGTGAAAGGTTCCCTTACCGATTTGGGAAACTTTCGAAAAGTACACCCCATGAAAGAATGGTAATAACATAAAGATGTAACTACCCATAAATGAGAGTATATTATTCAAATAGTAAAATAATTGTCAGTACATACACCACACAAAATAAAATAGTGTCCAATGTAGCATGAATCTCACAGGAATAAAAAGTGACATGAAAATCCCCTTATGAAAATTCGGTAGCCTAACTGCGCCACATAAAACTTCCAAAAATGGATTGATGAGATAAAATAGGGTCTCTCATCATATTAAAATAAAATTTACAGCAAGATGAATATAAAATAACATCTCCTAACATAAGAAATAGAAGCTTAATGTAATTTACATAAAAAGAGTACTTAAAAATAAAGAGAGTTGTTGGATCTCTTACGAAAATTCAGCAGCCTAACAACGCCAATCAAAACTTCCAAAATGGATTGATGAGAGAAAATAGGGTCTCTAATCATATGAACATAAAAATTAATGTAATATTAATATAAAATAACATCCCAATCATAGGAAATATGAGCATAAAAGTAATGACATAAAAGAGTGTACTTAAAAAAGAGAGAGAGGTAGGTTCCCTTACCTCAAGTTCAACTTATCTTGTTCGTTTCTTTATATTCCTGAATAATAAACTTTGGTCAATTTATAATTGCTTAAGTACCTCATTTAAATATTATTATTATGTTCATATCACATATTATAATGTTATAATAATTGTTTAATAATGTTAGTTCATATCAGACGTTTTTGCCGATGTTTGGTACATGAGTAAAAAATGAACTTGTTTGAAAATGGTTGCCCATGTAGTTATAAGTAAATCATTTAAAGAACAGTATTAATGATTAAAATATCATATATATCCATTAAATATTCATTTTATACTACTCCATAACATTTGGAGATAAAAAATGAAAAGCACAGTTCATGGAGATGGTAGGCCGTACGTACGCATGAACGCTACTTTCATTTTTTTTCATCATAATAATGGAATTAAAAAAATAAATGATATATATATATTATAGTAACAGTATAATATATATTTTATATATGTCACATATGTTCGGTAATTTTATTCTTTATACATTCCACGTATTTCATGAAGGAGTCACATCACTTGAGGGGGCGGTAGTCCACATTTCCTCATATGAAATTATCGCATTTGCACAACATGCAAAGAATAAAGGTATGTTTTAATTATAAAATACACAATCATATAGTAAACATAAATACCATATATATAATATATAAAATACAGTTACATCATAATGTCCAATTTTATAGGTGTTAAAAGAATATTGAACAATCATCCTTTCGTGAGGCAGAAAATCACCAACCACAGAAATAGTATGTTTTTTAACCATTAGACGAAGGTGTGTGTAGGTGTAGCTCTAATAAATCTCATAACAACATCCTAGTATATTGAAGATACTGGTGTTGTTACAAAAGAAAGTAATAAAATATTTTAGGGGGCTGGAGAAGAAAAATAAAACATAAGAACACAAGAGAAGACACTACCTTTAAATCAGGCAAGTCTATTTGATTTGAGCTCAAAGGATTACTTGGAAAGACTTCTGCCCAAAGTGAGTCTTCTAAGAGTAATAGAGAGATTTGGAGAGACAAAATGGGAAGGTTTTGGCCAAGCCAAAGGCTTGATAGGTGTGGGTATGGTGGTAGAGGTGGGGCCCTTTTATAAGAGAAGAGGAGGGGTACTCTTGGAAAGGTATAAAATATTACTTTATTATAAAATGGTTTTCGTATTTTAAAGGTCCCACATTGATGTATTTCTAGGATTAGGAGTTAAGAGTTCGAAATCAAACCATCCAGTAGGTTTTTGACATGTGTAGGTCTTATATTTTTCATTATCTTTTCATTTTATTTAAATAATTAAATAATGAGGTAATCGCTGCATCACCATGATGTCATAAATAATTTAATTTATTTAATGTCTAAAAATTATATAAAAAAATACTATAATGTAGGAAATATTTTTATATTTCCAATTAATATTTATAGTCAAAAATCTGACTTGTATAACCCCATGTAAAAATTGTTTTAGTAAAACAATACATGTTTGTGTCATTTTTACTTTTACTTTAAATAAAAGGCATTAACGTCATTATCTTTCCCAAGTGGCTACATGGGGTACAAAAAATAGACCCATGGGTTTTCTCGGTCGGCCATGACTCATCCACTAGGGTTATGACAAGTTTCAAGATATTTTCATTTTATTATAATATCATTTTTACCTTAAATCACACTAATTACCTTTAATCGCGATTAATAAAACATAAAAGTTACTTTTCATCAAAAATTCTTTTCATCCCATTGAACCAAATTTTACTTAATAATGAAAATAATTTATATTTTATTTTTTAAAATTCAAATCATAGAAGTGGTAATGTTCCATTTAAATGAAAAATCAGTTTTTGTAACTACCACTTTGTGGTTTCACTATTCATCAAAAATTAAGGTTTTTCAGAAAAATACCAAAAATTAACCCTAAGCTATATTTGATATTCCGAATTAAAAAATGATTTCTATTATAACAAATTCATAACATAGAAGTTGAATTAATTAAATTGATAACTAAATCCCGTTGTCAAATCAAATAACATGTTTTTAAGAAACAATGTCTATCAAAAGATTGACACTCGTTTATGTCCAATATCAATGTGATATTAATTCCAATGACCACCATTGGATTAAATGGTAAAAATATATTCTAATTTCACTTTTAACCAAATTAAAAAGATAATCTAACTATATATATAAATTAGATTAAAAAGAGGTTTTGAATTAAAATACAACACATTTCACTATTCATTAAAAAATGAAGATTATCAGAAAAATACCATAAATTTATCCAAAGTAAATTTCAATGTCCCAATCATAAAGAATAAGTTTATTTTTAAAAATATAGCTTATAAAATTGTCAAAAGATAGATTAAAAAATGGTCCTCCATTAAAAGGCGGGAAAACAATCTTTTAAAAATATTAGAGTATTTATTCTTAAAATTGGATTCATTTGGATTTTAAGCCTCTAACATTTATTGGATAAATGTAAAAATATTTAACAAACATATTTAATCATTTTTTAGTGATTTGTATTCATTACCTCCATTACAATGTGTAGGCGATAACTATTATAATATTATTATATTATTAGTGTGCAAAGTAAGATTTCAAAGAAACTTGTTGTTGTGTATTGGGAAATCCATCGATAATAGTGTTCCCTTTAAATTAATATTAACATTTTATTCACAAATAGGGATAAATATAAAAATGTCATATTCATTATTTACCTGGAGTGTTAAATATATCCTTGAAAAATCCGACGGAAAAATTTTTATTGGAGGGAAGAATGTAACATCCAAGCTTTAATTATAGTAAGTGCACATTATATATTAATAAATATATAAAACAATGTACATTTTAATATTTTATGGAAAAACAATCTAATTTGTTATGATGAATATTTATTCTGAACTTAGTCAAAATACGCCTCGAATAAATTTTTTAGATTTTCCCTTAGAAATAAGTTTTTTTAATAATTAAAAATGTCGTATTTAATTAATGCTCAATTTATTTATAATAATGTGTTATCGTATGTAGAATTAAAAATTTATTGGCTATAAATATGTTAGAAATAATTATATGATTGTTTTAAGGTAAAATATATATTTTACGAAAACGTTTTTAGACATAATGTAATTTTATTAAAATTAATTAAAGTAATCTTTAATGTTGAAAGATTTAAATGAAATGTATAGATTATATATCTAACTATATTAATTTAAATTCATTAATGATAATATCTAGTCAAATGGTTAATATAAGATTATCTTCTGCTTAAAAAATGAATTTTTTGAAAAACTATTTTTCGACACGATTTAATTGTTTGTTTTTAAACTAAATTCTATCACTTTTATGAATTTAATTTTATAAAATGTATTCAATATTTGGTTTCAGAATAATTAATATTAGGTAATATGGTAAAATTTATTTTATTTCTTAATTAATTTTAAAAATAGTAAAAATTAATTATCCTGATTAAGATCTAAACAGAGTTTTACGCATTATATGTGTTTGTGTTAAAATTAATTTACTACACACATGAGATTTTTATTTCATAAATTGAATTTTATATTTAGAAATAGTGGTACCAAATTACCTAATAAGTGTACTATTATTTTAGGTTGAATGGATAAATAACAAAGGTTAAAAAACTAGTTACTGTGCTGAAAACTAAAACGGTAAAAGTGAGTAATCTTGGAGGTAAAAGAAATAACATGTTTATTACGTGGTAGAGGTGTTGCTAGACCATATCTTCCCTCCAAAACATTACATAACAATTTTGGAGGCACTTGATATGAGAGTGACTTCTCATTATTGAATAGTTTAAAGTATTTATAAAAAATTTAATTATCCTCACTTATAAAATGGAAATTTCTTCCTTTATTTATTCACACTTCTCAAGCAATATAGCTCGACCAACCCTGGCTAAAATATCTCTTAAACATCATTAGCCACATTCTAGAGATGTTTCCTTCTCAAAATATTAATCATAAGATGCATAATAAGATATTCAAATGAGGTTTCTCTATGTGAGTATATTCATTTTTGAAAAATGTAAGTGTGGAAGTTCAAATAAATACAAATTGAGGTTTGTTAAAATATTTTCATGATTTTCAAAATAAATCTATTTTTTAAAAACTATAATCATCTTTTGTAAAATCCCTTGTTTTGAAGAGAGAAATAATTTTTTATTACATGACAAAATCTATGGGGAAAAGTACTTGAAAAAAATCATCTCTTTTTCGGCATTGGATGTTTTCATTTTTGAGGCCAACTTGCTTCCATTGAATATGTTGGAATGATTGATTGAGGATAAGAAATTAGTTAAGTGTGACCATATTTGATGTATTCATAATTTATACATGTTTGCAACATCATTTCAATAAATTAATTGAGTATTAATGGAAAATCATGATTTTAATGGAGAATTTATGTTTTTGGGTATAAACTTGTTATTATTGGAATATCCTGATAAAATAGTGTGTTTTTAGTGCCAAACAAATTAAATGATTTTTGGGTTAATTTTATAATTAATTATGAATATAAAATTTTTTCTTTTCTATAATATAATTTTTAGATGATATTTGGGAATTTATAACATGGAATTTAAAAGTTCAAAGATCCATGGTTGTATTTTAACTATCTTTTGTATTATCATTTGAAGAAAGGGAAAATTTCCATTTTTGTAAGTCTTTTTTATCATCCCAAAAACATATGAATGGGGGGGCATATTCAAACCAAGTCAAAGCATGAAGAAATCGAAGGAGAACTGAGAAGTCAGATGAATTTATAGCTTGGAAGAACATGTGTGACCAACCCTGATCAGGGGAGAACATGATTGAGCCACAACATAGAAACCAAAATCGATAACTCTGTACAGATAGGGATCGACCCAAACGACATCCAAACTAGGTAATACCTATGGGGGTCACTCCCATTTTGGGAGTCTTTGGTTGAGAACAACATCTTTTAGGGTTGGCATCCAACCCAACCGACACCAAATACATAGAGCAGCCTTCTTTGAAGCAGCCTACAGCAGGAGGAGACTTCTCAATGGGAAAATGAACAACCGAAGGAAATTGTTGGTTTTCATTCCTCTATTTAAATGGGATTGGACCCATTTGTTTGTAAGAGCTATGTATTTGTGTGATCCTATGTGATTATCTAGAGAGAGTGATAATACAGAAGAGCCCTTGTTTCTCTCATGCATGTAGGCAGCTCGTCGAACCACATTAAATCCTTGTGTTGCTCAGTTTACTCCTTTTTTGTGTGTTTGAGGTACCACGCACCTCCGATGCACCCTAAAAAGTGTTATCAAAGGCGATTCGAAGCGAACTAAGTTTAACTAGTGAGGCGACAACGATTATTCTGGTGGCTGGAAAATTGAAAGTGTTCGGAAAAGTTTTCTGAGGGTAGATCTGTGAAGAGGACGGCGAGACGATTCCAACGTTGCATGCAGTGATTAAAATGGAGTTGAAACGAGCCTGGTAGGCTCGGTCAAAGTATTGGTCAAACCCTCTGCTGAACAGTTCCCTATGCCAGAGAAGACATCACTGTTCACGCCACTGGTGAAAATTCCTACGAGATTCCAACAGGAACTCTGTCGTGCCACGTAAGCAGGTGAACTGGACCGTTGAACATGTTTTGTCCATATCTTCATCAATTGGTGTCCAATTTCGGCATTCCAGTAGTCGTTTCAGACTATTTTGACCATTCCGGACGCATCTGTACAGTTAGTTTTTCACAATTCGAAATCTATCAGGTGGTTTCAAAAGGGTTCGCCATTGATAATGGTGATCACGTTTTGCGACGACGGTGATGGCTGGTGGCAGAGAACTACCAAGATTTGAGATCAAGAAGTTCGATGATTGATACAATTTTAGCTTGTGGAAAAGCAAGGTGAAAGATCTTTCGGTGCAGCAAGGCATGATCAGACAGTTGATTAGATAAAATCCCAAGACAACTAGTGTCGATGATTGGGAAGAAATCGAGATGCTGGTCGTCAGCAGAATTTGGATATGTTTGGTAAATGAGGTAAAGTACTTGGTTTTGGATGTTTCATCACCGAAGGAGATCTGGAATAAGTTGGAGCAGTGGTATATGGTGATGTTTCTCACCAACAAATTATTCATGAAGAAGAAACTGTACCACTTGCACATGGACGAGTTAGCGAATTTGTTGGATCATACCAATGAATTCAAAAAGATCATAACCCAGTTATTGGGGCTCAGTGTGAATGTTGGAGAGGAAGATAATGCACTTTTTCTTTTTTCATCACTACCAAGCTCATTTGATGGGCTTGTGACTGCATTGCTCGTGGGGAAGCATACATTGAAGCTAGACAATGTGATGACGTCGCTTCAAGATTTGGAAGAATTTTGATTACTCGTGATGCATTCAAGTGAGAAAATCACGGAGATGCGAAATTATCAACATGGGAGGAGCCAACATCAGAAGTCATGAGGTAAAGAATGGAGGCCAAAATCCAAAGGACATGATCCTAGTGAAATCACATGTTTCTGGTGCGAGAAAAAGTGTCATTATAAAAGTGATTGTGGGGAGCACAAATGGTACATTGTGGGGAAGAAGAAAGTTGAAGAGGAGGATGTGAACATCATATGATTATCAGAAGATGAAGAAATATTCATGACAACGGGAAGCATGCACTTAGATGAGCGAGTTGATCAAGGAGAAGTGCAGTGTCATTACTACAAAAGATATAGTCACATGAAGCGGGAATGTTGTTTTCTGATATGGAAGAACGAGCGACCTCAAAATCCAAAGGAAGATGGATGGATTCTAGATTCGGGGATCTCCACACACATATGTACAATGATATGTAATTTTTATACTTTTTAGCAGGTGTGAGACTTGGTGAGACTTGGTGATGGGTCAACATGTGAGGATCGAGGTGTCTGGATAGTGAAATTGAAGACACCCAATGGAGGAGTTCATTAACTGGCTGACATGAACTTTGTTCCAAGGATGAGAAGGAGTTTGATATAATTAAGTATGCTTTATGGGAATGGGTTTAATATTTCCATAGCAGCTGGAGTGTTGGAAGTGTCACTCGGGGATGCAGAAAAGCTTTCAGGGAAGGGGTCCCAAGGTTTGTATCATTTGATGGGGACCACAGTCAGCCTGAGATTGACTGAAGACAATTGAAGTTCCATGTCATCTAACGTGAAGAATTGTTTTCGATTTGATGATGAAGTTTTTGAAACCTTCAAGGAGACTGCAAGACAGGATTCTACCCATAATTGGTCATGAGGGGGATATTTGTGGGGGCCACTCCTATTTTGGGAGTCTTTGGTCGACAGCATGCTCTTCCAGGGTTGGCAGCAAACCCAGCCAACACCAAAGACATAGATCAACCTTCATTGAAGCATCCTACAATGGGAGGAGACTTCTCAATGGGTATATGAACAAATAAAGGAAATTTTTGGTTTCCTTCATCTATTTAAATGGGATTTAATCCCATTGTTTCTAAGAGTTTTGTATTTGTGTGATCCTCCGTGATTATCCAGAGAGAGTGATAATAGAGAAGATCATTTTTTTCTCCGATGGACGTCGGAAACTCACTGAACCATGTTAAATCCTTGTGTTGCTCCATTTACTCCCATTTTGTGTGTTTGATGTACCACTCACCCCCGCTGTGCCCCAAAAAGGCCTAATGGAGAGTGGATTTTCAAGGGAGGATGACCATGTTACAAGCACCAATACTAAGATAAAATATGAACGTACACTAAAGAGGATGTCCTGAACTAATATGAAGCAAGGCTGAAGCTTAGAAGTTCTACAGTTAGCCAAGTTAGTCGCAGATGAAGATCACCCTGCGGGATGAATCTCGGTTGACAAACTTATAGAGTTGATGCTAAATTTTTTAGGACTAAAATCAAATCTATTTATGGGAATCAAAGATTGTGATAGCTTGCGTTTTATCTATTTGAAGGATCAAATAAATAGGATGACATGGCTTCATAGTTTCCGAATTATATTTCTATAAGAGAGGAATGAAACACACACATGGTGTTCGATAAAATTCTCCAGTGATCCGAATTACAAAACTACATGACTTCAATGGAAAAGACGAGATTTTGGCCTTCTCGATTAAAAGGGGATTGTTTGAGTTTTATCCTCTGTATGGGATGGGTTTGTTACATCCATAGAAGAAGAGTGTGGTTGTGGCGGTCAAGTTGTGCTCAATGAATATGTAGTTCTCTTTCATGAGCATTAGGTTTGTGAAAGGAATCCATGATAGTTTGAAACTAGTTGAGTTAGAATGAAGTAGAGTTTGGGGCCACTTCAGCTCCTAATATTTTATGGAACCCATATGCGCATGTCAATTGAACTAAGGCAGTGAAAACTAGGAAGCTAATCCCTAAAGATTGTGGGAGAATCTTAACGAAGGAATTAATAACTCACATGGGGGAAGTAAATTCTATTAGGAATAATTTTCTGGAGTTACATAATGAAAATGATTCACATTTAAGGTAACATTAGGAGAAATGCTCAGACCATATCTAACCCAATGGAAAAAATACCATTTTGAAGTAAAAATTCCCTCCAACCAATCATTATTCCCTGTGCTATAATGGAAAATGCTACAGCTATGGCGCTGCACTGTAGAAGTGATATCCCTATTTTTTTGTTATATTCATTTTATCAGTAAAAAAAGATTTATATTTATATTTTATAAATAAAAATCAGGTATATTCATGAAATACCATTTCTAGAGTATAAAATGATGTAAGTTGGTTGGAGTGAATTTACCTGTTGATACTTCAAAATGAAGTAAACTTACTGCAAAATAGTGTTTTTGGTTGGAGTTTCCCACCGGGCTGCTGCCTATGAGTCACAATGCTAGAGTCTACACGGGTCTTCTTTCAAAAGGGTGAAGACTTGCACATCTGTCATATATTCATCACACAGAACTAGACAAGAGCGGTGGGGATGAACTAGGTGACTCGGTGTTAGCTTGAGCTGGAGTAAAAGCAACTCGAAAGAGAAGCCTCTTCCTCCCCTTTTCATTATTTACTATTTTTTAATTTGAACATATTGTATATCATTGAAACAAGTATAGTTGTTGGATAAATGTTTTTTGGAGGAATTGAAATTGTTCTGTCTTCCTTCATTTCATTTTTATATCCGGTTTTATATTCTTCAAGTTTCTCTTATGGCCATTCTTTTTTTGAAACCATCAAGAACCAAAAACCATTTGTCTTGATTGTGGTTTTCAACTGTTCAAAATTTCTTTTTCAAAATCATTTAACAAGAGATTTTTGAATCAACTGAATGGCACACCAAGATCAATAAAAATTTTACCTTTGAAAGACCAACATCACTTTTTCACTTATGTGTATTCAATAACAGACAAGTTGTTGAACTAGCTAGTTGAAATCCGCCTTTCTTTAAGGTTTGGGGTTCGACATTTTTTTTTTCTAGAAGTAGTTTTCCAAAATAAAATTATAGCTACGAACATGTACTTACAGATCCAATGTTAAAACAAATTATATATATATATATATATATATTTAAAAATTAATTTAAAAATAAACAATCATTTACATATACACGAATCTTTTCGATCATTGTTTTTTGAGTTTTCGGCAAAATCATACAATATATCAAAGTTTTTAAAAAAAATAAGAAATAAATATCCGGATTCACTCGAGTTAGGTCCTTAATCGAAACCAAACACATTTTAATCTTTTAAAAATCTTGTGATAAATATATTAAAAACATACTGTGAACATAAAATTGCACACTAAGAGGTTTTATAATTATAAGGAAAATCATTTTATAAATAACATAAAAATTTCCTTCGAAATCAGTCATTTGAAAACATTTCTCCATATATAATGCAAAACATTTTTTATAATAAATAATTTTCCAAAAAATATAAAACTATGATTTTCAAGGAATATCCATAATATATACTTTTCAAAAACCTTTAAAAAATATAACATTTTTAAAATCCATTTAATTTCAAAATAATATGACCTTTGAAATAATACTAGGATTTCCTTTATTAACATTTTTGAACTTCACTATAAAAATAATGTCTTTTTTATGGAGTATAATGTTACTTGGAAAATTCCTAAAAAACTCATGAGGGAACAATCAATATCACTTGAGGCTGTGGAATCACTTCATTTCTAATCACCTCCTTCGATACCCAAGTACCAAAGTTTATAAAAAACCTTTTTATAAGGATTTACTTTAAATTTTATAATCCATTAAAATTGTCACAACCCCCTCCCTCCAATGATATTGTAATGAAGGGAGAGAGATAATCACCACATTGTCACGCCTCCAGTAGGATTCAGGTAGGAAACTAGCACCGAGGGTATGGAAATATTATATATGGGAGGCATTATGCTCTATAGTGTAAATAAGATCAGGAGATAAGATGGATCATCCACAAACAACCAAAAGACACAATATAAAAAGAAAGACAAAAACAATCCCACATGCATATACAAATAAAACAGATACAGATACAAGTATCTAAGGTAAATACCCAATGTAATGATAAAGGAGAGACACAACAATTATCCAAAGGTCCAAACTAGTAATGCCCAACATGATCCATGTAATCATTCTAGAAAGATGAAAACAATTTTATATATGTAGGGGGAGCATATAAGTATACTTAGTAGAAAAAAATCAAGTCTCTCATCCACATTTTAAAGAAGAATACTATTGAACTTGTGAGAAAACAATAGACCTAAACAACACCTATCAAGGTATACTAACCATCACAACCTCACCATGGTACGATCATCATATAACGCAAACCAAGTAATATAGTATAATAAGAATCAAATCGATAAGGGTACCCCGCACTCCTTCCCGACTGGTATGCAGCTCTCACACCCAACGTCGTACATCCTGTCACACCCATATCTTCAGTATACCACACCTCCCACAAGAACAGTCACAACACACCTTTCTCGCTAACACCTCGGCTCGCCACCCCCTAAGCCCAACCATAATACATCTCTCCTGAAAACACCTGGTCCACAACACAACAAACACCATAACCAGAATAGTAGGGTATCATGAACGTGTAGGACATCAACCTCATGCCCTCCTTCTACCAAGCATGACCCCCACTAGAAGTCTCCTCACAAGAAAGATCACGTCTCTCCCGAAACCATTTGGGTCGTCACATCTCGCCCACAAACACTGGGGCTATCACATCATTCCAGAAGTCACCTGGGTCATCACTACCACCATATAATGCACTAATTGGAATCTGGTCCTCAAATCATGTACAAATGCCTACCACTCTTTTAAGATAGAGTAGGAAAGAGTTGGTCCCAAGACATCCATACTCCTCACTGGATGTTGGAAAAAATACCCACTATGTGACTATGTGGTGTCAGCACAAAGTTCTCAACATGAGTGGAGTGAGTATAGAAATCACAAGAATATATATATATATTAAGAACACTCAAGTCCATCCTACGGGTTCACAAAAAATCCAACCAACTCATAATGCCGTTACTTTTTTTTCCACCTCTAAATACATAACATCCCACAACATGCCAGAAACCCAATTT
Source organism: Viscum album (assembly GCA_963277665.1). Classification (NCBI taxonomy): domain Eukaryota; kingdom Viridiplantae; phylum Streptophyta; class Magnoliopsida; order Santalales; family Viscaceae; genus Viscum; species Viscum album. The sequence goes on from OY728137.1 coordinate 1,670,639,689, forward strand.
CACATTTCCATCAAATTTCATTTAATCATCCCATTTATTTCATTAGTTAGCATCAAACACATTTAACCACACAACCCAACATTTAATTATCCATTAACCATTTACATTCCATTCACCAAATAACCTCAAACCATTCCAAACATTATATAAAAATTATTTATTTATTCCCTCACTAATCGGGCATCTAGCACAAAGTAACCACCACCTCGCCACCCTAAAAGTGTGGCAAAAAAAATTAGTTCCCTGCCACCTCAGAAGCATGACCAAAAAAATTACCTCCCCACTGCTCCAAAAGCATGACCAAACAAACTATCAGCCCCACATTCCCAAAAAACACATCACCCTTCTACAAGAATGGCCAAATATCAGAACACATGAAGACCATTTCCCAAATTTACAAAGGGGCTTTTATCACATTCCGCGTTATTTTAGGGGTACTAGCACACAAGACCAAATATTGGGGAAACCATTTCAATAACCAAATATATGTGGTTAATCAATTTTTATTTTAGTGTGATATCATAATAATCACAACAAATTTATCCATCACAACACATATATCCAACTCAAACAAATCCCCCAAAGGCCACAATTTTCAGCGGGGCATCAAGCCCATACAATTCACTATATCATAAATAATATCAAAGATGAAAAAGTATGTCAATCTAACCCCATTTTCACTTCAAATTAAATTAACCAATTATTTATCTTTTATTAAGATGAAACCACCATGACCTATAGATAAAAAAAGTAAACCCCTCTTGTATGATACACAATAAGGAGTAACTAGGGAATCCCTACCTAAAAGATGCTTTTTGACTCATTGCACACCGCAGGGTGATGAAGAATGCTTGTAAACCACAACCGCGCCATGAGAAACCATATATCAACCTACACCACAACCAAAGAACAAAAAAACGCAACCCAAAATACACCCAAACCAAAACTTCATCTCTTTAAAAAATCCTCAGAATAAGAATAGAAGGGAATTCAACAAGAAGGGAGAAGAACCTACCATGGACCGGCCACAGATTTCCCACAAACAACCACTAGGACCAATGAATGAATGAATGAGGATGAGGGCTTGAAGAACCCCCCGAGGTGCCTAGGGTTTAACCAAAACAAGAGAATTATGAATCCAAGACTGAATGAATGAAAATTCATCTGTAAATAATTTTAAAAATTCACTACATTGGGGGTTTACATGATGTGTAATCCTCGGGGTTCAGTTTCACAAAAAAATTGTTTCATTTTTTATTAATTTACCCCAAAAATCTACACATCATGAACCAGTCCTGGAGAATCCATAAATGAAACTTTCATGTCATGTAACACACTTACACGACATGTATTTCTTGCAGTATCTCTGATATAGCTCCAACTCCCAAAAAACTCCCAAAACCACCCATGAACACCTCCATCAACCAAAACCAGCAATGTAACTGGCATAGAGGGCCCAAACCGTTATATTAGATACCTCTAAAATGATTCTCTCCATCAATAATCCAAAACCAAGACTAGAAGGAGAGGTGCATGAACTACCATCCCACAAGATACCTCTCAAGGATCTCGTCATACATCAAATTCTACAACCAGCTAAACACACCAACCCAAACGGTCACAAAACACACTGCACAAACAAAAGCCACCTCCTCTCACACAACGAGACTACCACAACACAACTATCTCAACATCCACATTTCCCAAACCAAAAACTGCTACAACCAACAAACTGTGCTATATTGAACACATGAATAGTATAATTCCATCTTCCCTTTCATGATTCTATCTTATCTGGACAATACTGACTCACCCACATATGTTTAATTGCATCATAGTTAATGTGTCGTGATTACGAATCATGTCCTACCCTTTTCAAACATCAGGAATTTATCACACATCGCACCACATGCACCACATACCACGGAAAATAGCTCATCACGTAAAACAAAAGGATCCAAACATCAAATCACAAAGAAAAACAGAGAAAAGAAAAACTCAAAAAAATATGGGTACTGGGATCACATATTTGTTTCTCACTCCCAATTACTCTTGTCTAGGCCAACATGCCTTCACAACACATGAACCAAAGAAATGGTCCATCCACGTGACACCTTCTCTTGGTTATCCAAGATCTCTACTAGTCATTCCACAATTGTCACGTCATACTCAATATCCAACTCTCCCCAGTCAATGACATGGGAGTCATTGTAAAGATACTGAAAAAGATGAGAGACAAGAAAGACGTTATGGATCCTCTATAACCACGGTGGCAACACCAACTGATGTGCCACCATGCCAACTCACCCAAACACCTAAAAGGTCCCAACAAACCCCGATGAAAACTTACACCCTATAATAAATCTCTACATCCCACATCGAGATGAAACCTTCAAGAACATGTGGTTCCCAACCTCAAAATCCAAGGGAATCCTCCTGTGATCAGTATAAGACTTTTTTCAATCCTACACTACTTTCATCCTCTCATGAACAATATGATCTTTCTCTATCATGCTCTACACCATATCAGGAAGAAAAATGACTGTCTCCCCAACCTCCATCTAGAATAATAGAGAATGACACCTTATTTCATAAAAAGACTCAAATAGAGCCATGAAAAATGATGAGTGATAGCTATTATTATAAGAAAACTCTACCAAAGGATGATTTCATACCCAAGATACACCAAAGTCTAAGACGCACAATCACAACATATCCTTCAACATTCGTATATTCTGTTTCATTTTCCCATTTCTCTAAGGTTAGAAAGTAGTGTTGATATGTAACTGTGTGAAAAAACATAATGAAATCCCCTACAGAATCTTGAGGTAAAATGTGTGTCCTGATCCGAGACAATGGAACTTGGAACTCCAGAAAAATGAACTACATGCTCCATGTACCACTTTCTAAGGCATCCATTATGCCCGACTCCTTGATCGCTAAGAAGTTGGCTGATTTCATCATCCGATCCATGACCATCCAGATAGCATCACAACCTCCCGGAGTTCTTGGTAACCCTGTGAAAATGTCCATTGAGTTTTCATCTTATTTCCCCACAAGAACTTCTAAGGGTTGCAACAAACCACTTGGAATATGATGCTCATACTTTACTTACTAAAAAACCAAGCACATTCACACAAAATCAGCCACTGCTTGTTTAATACCAGGACACCAAAACATCAACTTCAAGCCATGTTACATCTTGGAAACTTCTTGGTGTAGCACCAAAGGTAGGTTATGAAACTAAAAAAGGACTTCATCATGCATTACAATCGAAACAAACACCCTACCTTGAAATAAAATCCAATTTTGAGCATCTTCCGACCATCCTTCTGGAGCATCACCATGGAAAAAATGATCATGCATCACCTCTGCATCTGAGCCCCCAACTGAGACTCCTACACCTACTGCGTTAGAGAAGATTGTATCTTTATCTGAAACAAGTAGACTCTACCACCATCCACTATTATATCTAAGTGCAATACTGTCAACTCCTATATTTCTATCCAAGCATCCTCAAACTCATTAACAACACCCTTCCATGACTTCCTACTCAAATCATCAACCAAAAAATTCCCCTATCCTTAGGTGTAGGAGATATCAAAATTATAATCCTGAAGAAAACCCATCCACCTCTACTTGTACAAGTTCAAATCATACTGGGAAAAGATATACCTCAAAATATTGTGATATGTGAAGACCATAAAGCGCTACCTAATGAGGTTATGTCGCCACAACTTTTGTAAAAAGACAACCGTTTCTATATCCATACCATAAGTGGCATTGTTACACTATAGGGAACATAAATACCTATAACCCTAATAGATCATTGTTTGCTACTACATTAGCATGCATCCCAATCCCAGACAGGAAGTGTCACAAAACTCTCCAAACAACACACCCTCCTCTGGCAGCTGAACCACTAGAGAACCGACCAACATCCCCTTAAGGTAGCCAAATTCTACCTAGCATTTATCACTCCACACAAAATCTTGGTGCTTCCTAGTCAAATATATCAATGGGGATGCAAATCAAGAGAAATCGGGAACAAACCTCCAATAAGAGGCTACAAAACAATGAAAAATACAACCCTCTACCACATTCATGTGTGATTCCCAAGATACAATAGATTTAACCTTTGACGAGTCTACTACCACACCCTGATAAGACACCACATTCTGAGGAAATGAACCTCTATTTTCCATAACATTAACTTTTAAAACATTCCATGGAGATGGTGGCATCGAAGAACATGCAAGACAGTTCTAAGATGCTCGACATGCTCCTCCTCTAACTTTAAGTGGATTAAGATATCATTGTTGAATACGATGAAAATAAATCCCCAAACTCATGAAACAAGATGTAAAACCAGTAAATTTAAAGAAAATTTTTTCTTAAATGTTTTGGAATTTAATGAGTCCATGGTTTCAGAGGGTGCTAGATTCCGAGGCCCGGTGTGCCCAGAATCAATTTCTGAACTTTTGTTTGGGTACTTTCAGTAAACGTACATGAGATGTTTTTCTGTCTTTTGAACCAGTGATCAGAATTGAAATCTGAGGGCACCGATGAACTCACAGCGCCGATATTCCCTTAAGCGAACCTTTACTGCAGTTTTTTTTGTTCGAGAGTAGAAGTTTTAATTTGGGGATTTGTAACAAAATAAAATAAAATTGTGGTGTTACATTAAGTGTACACAATTTTATTTAATTTTTTATGTGGTGGTTATTTACTAAAAGGGGATGTTAGTGGTGGGACCCACACCCACATAACCTCCCATGTGAGGATATTGTGTGGTGGGGCCCAGACGAGAGCTTAACCCACTCCCATGAAACCCCCTAATTAAATCTTTAAACTCTCCACCTCCTCTCTTTGAAATTTAAAACTTTTCGCCTCCATTCTGTTTTAATTATGGAAACCCATCTAATTAATATCTTCAATAATTATTTCCAACCTATTATTTGAATCAATCTGAATTACATGTAAATTCTTTTAAAATTGTGGAACCTTATTATAATATTTTCCTGGGAAAATATTTTGCTGCGGGAAAAATATGGAGAATTAGAAGAAACGTGTTCCTCTCTTGACGAAGAACATCGTTCTTCAGTGAAGACCATCTCCGACGAAGTACTCAAAGAACTTCTCCAATGACGCTTCCTCTTCAGATGCACTCCGACGTCAACAAAATCGACGTCTGTTTTCCACAACACCCAACTACCAGGACGCTTGTCTTCCACGGCTCGTCGACGTGCGATGTCAATTTGGAGGTAGGGGGTTTTATAATTTATATTGAAAAATCAGTCCTTCGCTCTTGTTGAATGCAAGTGATCGTCTATGGCCATTTGATACTGCCTAATGTGGAGGGCGCGGGCTGAATGAACATGGTCTGACGACCCTCCATTGTTTCTTGTTTTTATTCGTGATAGAGACGGTGTTGGAAGAGGTGGTAGTGAACGGAGTTGGTGATGATCAGGGGCGGCGATGACTGAAGGCGGCGACGGCAACGGCGGCCACGCGGCGGGCTGAAGATGATCGCAGCATAAGGTGGCACGTGAAAGGGAGACCACAGCCCACAACCGCGGGCCGCTCGGGCGAAGAAGAACTAGTCGGATAAAGCCAGTCGTGTTGGATGAACCACGACACCTCTAGGTGTCGTGTTGTGGAGGAACCACAGCCCGCGCTCCGTGGGCCACTTTGGTGGGTGAACCGGCCGGCCACCTACCGGCCAGTTTGAAGAAGTCACAGCACCCGAAGGTGTCGTATGGGAAGACAATGGCCCATTGAGGGGGCCGCTCACACTAGAGACGACTTTCCATCTTCAGTCGGCCCGGCAGGAGGGGTGGCACCACTCGGCGCTGCTGTTTCCGAATGCTGGGGGGCGCCCCCCGCACCTTTTGGCAAGCCGCGGGCCGGGCCGCCCATGCGTGGGTCAGCCGCCTACAGCCGGGCCTGGTCGTGCCCCACCTAGCTGGGCCATAGCCACCGGGCCAGGCCGCACCCTACTAGGCCAGACACAGACTCGGGTCGGGTTGACACGGTTCGGGCCGACCCAGGGCGGGTGCTGCCGGGTCGGACCGGACCAAAACCCCCCTCTTCAGACCCATTTTAGTATTTCACCCATAACATGAGCTATAGACCTTTGATCGATGCATCATCCATTTTTTAGGATTCCTTGGATCGAGATTGTCGTTTTGGTTTATTACACTCAAGCTTTTGGTGATGTTTGGTTATTACCGAGTTTGTTCGAACTTGATACAATTCGGGCCCTCGGAGAGGAAACACTTATAACTTAAGGACCGGTCGTCCGATTTACGAGCAGTCAACTACATTAGATTACTTTTGATGAGATGATTTTTTTTTCATAATACACATGGGATTCAGATGAGATTGGAGTGTGTCCAGTTTGGATTGTACCCAAAATCAATGTGGGCCCCTGGACGGAAAAGCTAATAACTCTCAGATCGAGTGTCTGATTGACGTTACATCTATCACGTTGGGTTCTTTATAATTAGATGGAACATCGGGATACATCAACATAGGACTTACTTATAGTTTATGTATCGATCCTCCTTTTCATGAGAAGTGGACCCTCCTAGAATCGAGTGTGTTGTGTGCGAGAACACTAGAGATGGAAGTGACTATGACGACTACAATACTAGGATACTCCATGGGTTTGATGATGATGTTTAACGTACTAGGATCCTCCATGGGTTCAACGATGATGTGTACCATACTCAGATAATTTTTGGGTTTGACGATGACGTCTACATACTAGGATCCTCCTTGGGTTCAACGACGAAATCTACCGTACTAGGATCCTCCATGGGTTCAACGACGACGACTACCATACTAGGATCCTCCATGGTTTCGATGACAACATCTACCTTATTGGATTTCTACATGGGTTCGATGGTGATGAATTCTGTACTAGGATCCTCTGTGGGTTTGATAGTAATGGCTTTTGTACTTGTATACTGAGTGGGTCTGACAGAGTAGTTGGTCTTGTATCTGGACTGGGTCCGACAATATAGTTGGTCTAGTATCCTTAGTGCGTCTGATAGCTTAGATGAATCAGTGACTACAACTGATCATCACTATCGTTAAATGAAAGATGTATAACTGTGTGAACTGATTATTGACTTTCAATAATTATCACCTATGCGATTGAATTTACATCCTATGTGGATTGGGGTAGTGCTTGAGCTCGAGAGTTGGAGCCAAACTGTAACTGATATCTTAGTTATACGTATGGGCATATATCTTAGTAGGGTTGGTTGATACGTAGTGTTGGTTTATACATTGTGATTGTATTTCTCCTTTATGGTTTGTCCTTCGTGGAATCTGAGAGACCTTCGGCTGTCTTTGGGTCCCTACGGAGTATCGTTATACTCACCCCTATATGGGAAATACCCACACTTCGTGGTGTTGGTTGCATTCGATGGACAACATTGATCGAGGCCGAGTGTTGTGGAGATATATGGTACCCAGTGGTTAACCACTTGGCGAGACATATGCGGAGCAGACAGACAGACCTGAGGTGCTGAGGAGACAATATGTACCCACCATTTAGGTGGGATTCCTAGAGGACGACTCAATAGTTGTTGTTTTACTTTACTGCAGTTGTACTAGCTTTCAATTGTACTGTACTTTACTATTGGGATTGTATTTTCGGCCCTTTTCCTTTCAAATCTTTCATTTGTATACAGTGTTTACTTTGTGTTTACTTTATGTTGCTTACACTTTTGTGGTTGTTTACTTATTAAAGGAAATTCATTCCCTATTTATCGAGATTTACACCTTTGGTGCTTGTCACCAGCCTCTGGACTATGGAAGGAGGGCTTGGGGTAGTCATGGTACGGGTCCCGAGGATGGGTCGTGACAAATTGGTATCAGAGGAGTCAGTTCTACTACAGAACATAGGACTCTGGTTTGTCATACTGTGGAGCAATAGTGTTAAGAGTATTGAGTGTGGTTTTTAGTCCAGGGAGTCCAGTGTTGGTGCGGTGGCCGACCTATCCACACACCAGGACCCTGACCACTAATTTCCGACTAAGTTCACAAAAACACTGAATGCGTGTGTGTTTCGTTTGAAAATTTTTTCTTTGTGACTACTCATATCAGCTCACCAGGTATACTGTTCTAATCCTGGTGCACCTATTTCTTTTCAGGATGGCCCCACAAATGCGGCCAACTAGGGTTCTGAGTTAAGTACGAGATGGTATCCCACCAAGCGATGAGGCCTCGGTGCAGGGCCACCTTACAGCGGAGGCACCAACGGTACCACTACCCGCTGGGCCACCGATACCACCAGCTCCAGCAGTAGAGAGTGCACACTGCCTGAGTGAGTTGCATGAGATCCAGCGCCAAAGGCCACCCAGTTTTCGAGGAGAGATGGACCCACATGTAGCTGAGGATTGGCTGGAGGCTGTCGAGAGAGTTTTCATATTGGTTGGGACACCAGCAGACCTCATGGTGATCCTTGTCGCGAGTCTCCTTCAAGCAGCGGCATGTAGATGGTGGAGCCTGATGCTCCAGGGGCATGATGAGGCATCACTACTCTAGACAGACTTTGAGAGCCTCTTCCGGGCAGAGTTTGTACTAGCCAACCTTCGTGTGGTTCAGATTCTGGTGTTACTTCATCTGCATCAGGGTATCATGAAAGCATCTTAGTACTCAGTGAGGTTCAACGACCTCTCACGCTACTCCACGGACATGGTGTGGGAACCGTTCATTAGGGCCCGAACCTTTGAATAGAGACTCGTTCATGATATCAAGTCTTAGATGATCTCTCTCAACATCCCGATGCAGGCGGGGATGCTGGAGAGAGCCCTTCTAGTGGAGAGTTTTCTCAATGAGCAGTCACCAATGAAGAGACCCTCCAAAGGACGACACATAGTAGAGTCTTCAATAGAAGGAAGTAGACAGTTGAAGAAGAGGTCCAAGTGGACCAGGCCATCAGGTGGGCAACCTCAGGATACAGGTTCGATTATATGGGACACATGATACAGTGCTACCCATAGGACGAGCAGGCAGTTCTATGCAAGGGGAGGGCAGGGTCAGATGGCTCGAGACTGCCCGACCTGCCCTGCAGATGAGCAACATACTGTAGAGGGACCTCCCAGGCAGTGGCCGAGGTTCGACCGTGGTGGTCCACCGGGAGCAGGCGGATGTGGCAGAGGAGCTGGCCGAGTAGTAGGTAGTGGATGACGTTTCGAGGCCCTACCACCACCACCACCACTAGGAGGTCCACCCCGACCGTAGGGAACAGGTAGACAAGGGACAGCTCAGCTTCAAGCAGCTGAGCCCTAATAAGATAGGTCTCTAGGATTAGTTTGACAGGAGTAGGACTGGATCTAGGCATATAGACTTTTGTTCATGATGCTTCTAGCTTTGTTGATGTCGTTGTTTGTGGTTTCTTTGTGTCTTTGTAATTTGAGCTGTAGTAATAAAAGAAACTTCTCCATGTGATGTTTTCCTTCCTATATTTTTGTATGGTTGATACTAAGAGGTTCTGGTTAAAACCATTGACTTGAGCCTCACATTTACGATTCCTACTAGAGGAGACCCAGTTACCACACACTACTGCCGACAGTGTGACTCAACCCTTGGAGGTGAGTACAATGGTTGGATCTCTTGGTAGTAGCGTCGGGGCCTTACAACATCATCCATGGCATGAAATAGTATCGTTAAATTCATGATTGATTGTATTGGGCATAGAAAGTGGTTCATATAGGGGATGAGACCAGATTTCTCTTCTCAGCAAAGGAAAAATCTTAGCAGTCCTTGTAGGACCAGAGATGGTTTAGGCTACGACGGAGATGGTGCAGATCATCCAGGAGTGCATGAAGATTGCATAGAGCAGACATTAGTACTATGTTTATAGGAGGCAGAGACTGCAAGAGTTTGAGGATGGGGACCACATATTCTTACTGGTTTTACCTCGACGAGGTCTAAAGAGATTTGGATGAGGTGACAAGTTGTCTCCATGATTACTCAGACCGTTCCAGGTCTTGATCAGGGTAGGCGAGGTGGGTTACCGCATGACCCTTCCACCTCAGTTACATCGAGTGCACGATGTCTTCCATGTATCTCAGTTGAGGAGATAAATGCACGACCCGACCCAAATCATCAATCACGGGGAGCTGGACATTGATGATGGGGAGACTTTGACGGAGGTTCCGTTGGAGATTGAGGATCGACAGGAGCGTGTCCTACGTGGATGGTCAATTCCTCTGGTGCACATTTTTAGGCAACATGGGAACCTCCAGGAGAGCACATGGGAGTGGGAGGCTCAGATACATTCTCAGTACCCCCATTTGCTTCCCTAGTGTGTGTTCTAGCTTTATGGGGACATAAATTCCAGAAGTGTGGATAATGTAAAGACCCAAAAATTTAATGAAAATTATTTCATAAATAATTTGGAATTTTATGAGTCCGTAGTTTCAGACGGCGACTGATTCCAAGGCCCGGTGTGCCCAGAATCAATTTTTGATGTTTTTTCAGGTAATTTTAGTAAACTTACTTGTAGGTTTTTCTATCTTCAGAATCAGTGCTTGGAATTGACATCTGAGGGAACTGATGAACTCACATCACAAGTATTCGCTTAAGGAGACCGTTACCGTAGTTGTGTTTGGACGAGAGTAGAAGATTTAATTTGGGGATTTGAAACAAATTAAAATATAATTGTGGTGTTACATTAATTGTACACAATTTTATTTAATTTGTTAAGTGGTGGTTATTTCATACAAGGGGATATTAGAGGAGGGGTCTACACCCACATCACCTCCCTTGTGAGGATAATGTGTGGTGGGGCCCACACGAGAGCCTAACCCCTCATCTCCCCCTTAAACACCCATGAAACCCCCTTATTAACTCTTAAAAGTCTCCACCTTCTCTCTTTGAATTTTAAACTTTTCACCTCCCTTCTATTCTAATTACGCTAACCCATATAATTAATATCATCATTAATTGTTTGGAACTTCTTATTTGAATCAATTTGAATTTCATGGCAATTATTTTAAAATTGGGGAGCCTTATTATAATATTTTCCATGGAAAATATTTCGCTGTGGGAAAACTCTAGAGAATTAGAAGAAAGGTGTTCCAATCTCGATGAAGAACACCATTCTTCAGTGAAGGACATCTCTGAAAAAGAACGTGAATAATTTCTCTAACGATGCTTCCTCTTCAGACGCACTCCGACGTCAACGAAATTGACGTCTGTTTTCCGCAATGCTGACTACTACAATGCTTGTCTTCCACAGCTCGTCGATGCGTGACGTCAATTTCGAGGTAGGGGGTTTGTATAATTTTAATTGGAAAAATTATACCTTCGTTCTTTTTGAATGAAAGTGATCGTCTATGGACATTTGATACTGCCAAATGCGGAGGGTACATGATGAACGAACATGGCATCATGACTGTCCGTTGTTTCTTTTCTTTATTCTCAATAGAGACGGTGTTGGAAGAGGTGGTGGAAACCGGAGTTGGTGACGATTCGGGGTAGCGATTACCGAAGGCGGCGGTGGCCGTGCGCCGGCCCGAAGAGGATGGTGGCACCAGGTGCCACGCAGAAGGAAGACTGCGGCCCCCAACTGCGGACTGCTCTGCTAAAGATGAAATGGCCTGCTAAAGCCAACCAGGTTGGAAGAACCGTAGTGCCTCTCTGTGCCATGTTGCGGAGGAACCGGGATCATGCTCCATGGGCCACTTCAGCAGGCGAACCGGCTAGCTGCCTGCCGGACGAGTTGATGAAGTTGCGACACTTGAAGATGTTGCATGGGGGGACAGTGGCCAGCTGTGCGGGCCGCTTGCACTAGAGAAAACCATCTAGGTAGGAGGGGCAGTGCCACTCAGTGCTTCCATTTCAGAATTCCTAGGGGCCACACCCCCCACACCGCTCAGCCAGCCGTGGGCCGTGCTGCCCATGCGAGGGTCAGGCCGCCTGCAGCCGGGTCGGGCCGCCTGCACCTGGGCCGGGACACGCCCCGTTGGGTCGGGCCACGCCCCACCTGGCCGGGCCGCAGCCGCTGGGCCGAGCCGTGCCCTACTGGGCCAGACCCGGACCCATGTCGGTTTGACCATGTTCGGGCCGACCTAGGACAGGTTGGACCGGGTCGGACCAAACCCAAACACCCTCTTCGAACCCATTTTATTATTTCACACATAACAAGAGCTACGGACCTCTGCTCGACACACCGTCAGTTGCATAGGATACCGTGGATGGAGAAAGTCATTGTGGTATATTACACTCATGGTTTTGGTGAGTTTTTTGTACGAATGAATTGGTTTGAACTCAAAACCAATCGGGCCCTCGGAGGGGAAACACTTATAACTTAAGGACCAGACATTCGATTGATGTTCCATCAACTACATTGGATTACATTTGACAAGATAGTCCTTTTGGCATACTCCAGATGGGATTCAGATGATATTGGAGTTTGGCCGGGTTGGATTGTACCCAAAATCCAACCAGGCCCCTAGATAGAAAAGATAATAACTCTTAGACCGGCCATCTGATTGACGCGATGTATATCACATTGGGTTCCTTATGATGAGACGGAACTTCTGGATACATCAACTCAGGAATTCGTGATAGTTGATGTATCGACCCCCCATTTCTCGAGGAGCAGACCCTCACGAGATTGAGGGTGTTGTGTGCGGGAACCCTAAAGATGGTTGCGACTACGATGACCACTATACTAGGATCCTCTGTGGGTTCGATGAATACGTGTAACGTACTAGGATCCTCTGTGGGTTTGGCGATGATGTCCAACCTACTAGGATCCTCTGTGGGATCGACGATGATGCTTACCGTACTAGGATCCTCTGTGGATTCGACGACGATGACTACTATACTAGGATATTCTTTGGGTTCAACAACGATGTCTACCATACTGGAATCCTTCTTGGGTTTGACAGCGATGACTTATGTACTAGGATCCTCTGTGGGTTCGACAACAATGACTTCTATACTTGTATCCTGAGTGGGTCTGACATAGTAGCTAGTCTTGTATCATAAGTGGGTCTGACAGCTTAGCTAGTCTAGAATCTTATGTGGGTCCGACAACTTAGATTAATCAGTGACTATATCTGATCATCTCTATCGTTATATGAAAGATGTATACCAAGTGTGAGCTGAGCCTTGACTTTCAATCATTATGACCGATGTGATTGACTTTACTTCCTATGTGGATTGGGTTTGTTCTTGAGCTTGAGAGTTGGAGCCAAACATTAATTGATAACTTAGGTATATGTATGGTTATATACCTAAGTAGGGTTTTTTGATACTTCGTGTGGGTTGATACTTCATGTTGGTTGATAATTCGTGTTGGTTGATACTACATATTGGTTGATACTTCGTGATCGATCTCTCCATTGTGGTTTATCCTTCATGGATTCTGGGAGTCCTTCAGGGGTCTCGGGGTCCCTGCTGAGTATCTTTATAATCACCCCTACACGGGGAATGCCCACACATCGTTGTTATGGTTGAAGATGACGGACAACACCGATCGAGGTAGAGTGTTACGGATTTGGATGATACATGGAGGTGGACCTCTTGGTGGGACGTATGTGGAGCAGACAGACAGACCTGAGGTGCTAACGAGACCATCTGTACCCACCCTTTAGGTGGGATTCTCAGAGGATGACTCAGTAGTTGCAGTTTTACCTTACTATAGTTGTACTAGCTTTCAGTTGTACTATACTTTACTGTTGGGCTTGTATTTCCGGCCCCTTTCCATTATGCACTTTCCTTTGTATACAATGTTTACATAGTCTTTACTTTCTATTGCGTACTCTGTTGTGGTTGTTTACATATTAAAAGAAATTAATTTCCTATTTATTGGGATTTACCCCTTTTTTTCTAGTCGCCAGCCCTTGGCCTATGGATGGTGGGCTTGGTATAGTCATGGAACAGGCCCCGAGGACGGGTCGTGACACACAAAGTTCATATGCTCTATGAACATGTCTAGTGCATTCGTAACACCAAATGGCATGACTAAAAACACAAAGTGTCGATACCAATATCTAAAGGTAGTCTTTGGGATATCACCCTCCTTTACACACAACTGGTGATATCCAGATTGTACATCGCTCTTAGAAAACCAACTTTCCCCTCTCAACTAGTCGAAAGGATCACTTTTCCATGGAAGAGGATAAATATTTTTGACCGCGACTGGATTCAACAACTGGTAGTCTATACACAACCATAGACTACAATCTTTGTTCTTTAAAAACAACATTGGAGCACAAAATGATGACACATTGGGCTGGATACAACCATTCTACATCATATCATATACTCGAACCCACAAATCTCGTAACTCATAAGGTTCCATCTGATAAAGATCCATTGAAATCAGAATCACTAAGATGCAAGTTTATCCTGAACTCAACATCATGTCGAAGGGGTAGCATCACAACCTCGTTGAGAGAAACATATAAGAACTCCCAAAAGACCGTGGGAACCTCAAGCATCTCAGTGTGCACTGATTTCACTAACAAGTCATCCAATAAGGGAAAAAGGGGCTCCATACACTGAATGCCCACCTGACAACTCCACTCGCCAGTGAAAATCACATGTTGTACATCCACATCAACAAACATGACTCACCTATGGAAGAAGTCGATAATAGCACATATGGAATAAAACCAATCTATATTGAGGACGAAATTGTGTGGATTTATCTGTAGAAAGAAAATATCCCCACTAGACTTATGTGACCTCATCACCAATCTACACCACTAGAACATATCGAAAAAGTTTTTCTGGCCTCTGATTGGCATAGTCAACACCAGGGTTACAGGAAGACTGTCTACATCTAGTCCTATAGAATTTTCTAAATTGAGTGAAACAAATGAAGCTCCTGAATCAAACAAGGCATAAACCAGTCTACTAAACAAACTGATCATACATCTAACAGCCTCTGGCCCCTCTAAAACTGATGCCTCCATTATGTGCAACTTACCACGCCTAGCTCCTCTACCTCTATATTGATGACAACCTCCACAAACATGGTTGGATCACAACCCCTGAACTTGAGGAACATCCTATGGTTAGACTCTTCCTGCTCAATTTCCCCGTGGCAGAGAAAAAACCTGTTACCCTACCTCTGAAATAGCCTGACTAGAAACTGCTGCTGAGGTTGGCGATGAACTTTTCCACCTCCAACAAACAAATCTTTGGGATCCAATGGGCACTGGTTCTAGAGATGAACACCTGCCCCAAAACCAAAACACATCAGTATAAAAATCCTAGGAAAATTATGGAAACCACTAGCCCTAGAAGTTTGGAAATGAAGTTGATGATGTTGAATCCCTACCAACCAAAACCCTGAAGGTCTTAGTGCCTAAGACCTGCCACTGGAAACTCTACTCCATGAAGAACCCTTCTGGTTCTACTGCCAGGAAAACCTCTTTATGAGTAAATCTACTTGATCACTTCTGGCTTCTTCTAAACCTCCAAATATGTTGACAACATGAAAGGAGATACTTCATAATGGGTAAGAGGACGATGTGCCTCTTCAAGACGTCTCGCATGAGACACTTCATCTAGAAAATGATGTGGAAAAAAATTTAGATGTTACTTGAACATGATTTCCATCTCCCACACTAACATGCTACCCAGTTGAAGAGAAAGAAGCTCCCATCTCTTTACTGCCTTCATGGTCAATGAAAGTAACTACACCCAGAACTCATTCTAGAAGTCAACCCACATAACATCTAACTCCTTCCACTCTCCTAGATATATCATCCACCACTAACGTGCAGATCCCCACTTCCAACTGGTTGAAAAAGGGACCCATTACTTTGTTGGGGCCCAGATTAAATTGAATGAGATCTCAAGATTTTCCATCTAGCTCTTGTCTCCATGTCTACGACACTACCCTCATAATTTCTCAAATCCTGCCACTGGAAATCACAGAACATCCTCTACCACTAGTTATCCTCCTCAATCAGATCTACCCTACGATGATCGACAAGATTAGTCAGTTGAGCCTCAACAGCCTGAGCCACACGCAAATGATGAACATGATCTATAACTAATAGATAAAAATGGATTTACTAAGCCCGAGTAGTATGGAATTTCATAATGATTCATTTTAAATCATTTAATTTATATTTTTATTCAGTTCTACTTTCCCAAAACAACCCCATTAAAACAAAAAAAAGTAATTATAATGCATGTACCTTTCCTTGATCTCTACCCTACAAGAAGGTTTATCTCACGTGGTCATTTAACAAGCTTATAGTATGTGCACTAGATCACGAGGGGCCCTAAAATCCTATATCCAAACCAGTATCCCTGACCTACATCACTTTTGGAGTAAATTTCTTTGGAAAATCTATTTTTATATTGATTACATGATTATTTATCATTTAAATATTAAATATATTATTACATATTTTTTATTGTTCTACATGACTATAATGTAATAATGTCTTGAAGTATTTTTTACATTAATATAGTCATAAAAGTTCCCCATTATGATTAGAACCTTGAAGTGATATGAAAATATTCTTAAATATAGTTATGCAGTTGGATGACATAATATGATGGGACACATGGTATATAGTCCATTAGGTGTGAGTACTCATAAGCAGATGAGACTTTTTCTAATGAAGTTCACACTTGGTAATTGCCAAGATGGGAGATTATAAGAACAAACCCGCCAGTAGTAATTTCACATGTTTTGATGTCATCATATATTTCTATCTATGAGCATCTGTATTGGTCTTTAGACTTTAAGATTATCATTAATACATGTTATGAATTGCACAATTATATTTGATGATGAAAACCGTCATGCTATATGTTGGTGGGAAGTAGGGTACATTGGGTGCATCATGAATGACATGTTATTAATGGATAAGTCAAGGAAGGATTTTTTCCTTCTATTTATGGAAGTTTATATCTTGTCCCTTTGATTTAAATAGAACCATCGCCCCCAATTCCATGGACATGGTGTAACGACGAGATTATTTTAGGTAGTCAAGTAATGACGTATCATGCATATAGGTTGACGACACTATCATGAAACCTTCTTGATGAGATATTATCACAAAGAGATTATATTACATAGTGAGCGTTCATATGTGGATTTCTTCATTACAACTTTATGTTCTTTCTCTTGGGTGCCTTGACCTGTTGGTAGATAGTAATCTTAGACTTAGGCAAGTGCACCCAATTCCTATGAGAAATAATCCTAGAGGGTCACACACTAAGTGTTTCTTGTTGTATCGATTAACTTATATTTGAATTTAATTAATGGAATTAACATTATTCTCATGACCAATGAATAATTTTATTCAATTTAAATTGATCACATAAATTAAATAAATATTTACTCATTAGATTATAAATAAAATATATTTATTTTTTGAACATTTAATAAATATTTATTTACTAGTTTGTAAATAAAAATATTTATTTAATAGAATAAAATATTTTATTTACGTGTTTAGTAAATGGAAGAGGAGTTAGAACGGATCAAGACTATGTCCATTGATAAATTAATTATTCACAAGTCAGTAAATAATGTTCATCAAGTTAGTGAAAGAAATAATAATAATAATGTTATAATTACATAGCCCAAGATATCATTTATGGTTCCATTTTGCGCAAGTTGGTGCACCACAAATAATGGTGATATTATTGTTATTATGTGGCATGAGATTTCTCTAATAGTTATAATTGCATTTAATTTATGTTTCACAATTAAATATTGAAACTGAAACCCCATGTTAATTAATAGGTAGGTACATATATTGTTCCAAACACCGATGAATGGAAAATTGTTGAGCAAAAAATTTTCTCTCTCGACTCCTCTCATCTCTCCCTCTCATGAATGAGAGATGTTCTTCAAGAATAAATAATGTGCAATTAAGAATGATTCATTCAAGACATTCATTCTACCACGCTAGCACTCAGAGAATGAGTGACATTGATCAGAGACCATTGGAGCACATGTGGATCACCACTAGAGGGATTCTACATTGTATCCTCACAAGCACAGTAAAGGTAATCTAGAAGGGTCATTCTAGATGATCAACGATCATCAATGAAGAAAGAATGAAAGACCCGGGAATTTAATTTCTTCAGAAATTATTAAATTAATTATGAACATGATGTGAAAGATCTATTTTCTCAGATCTAGTGTTATTCTTCTCTATGTCTAAATATTTGATTTCAATTTGTGTATACTGGCATTCATCGTCATATTGATCCCGGATTGGTCATCGACTACGAAAAAAGAAATGTTGGGACCTCCCAACAGCCACACTTCCACCGTGTCTGGATCCTTCAAGCAGTATCAGAGTAGGCGCATCATCATTTATAATTAGTTAAATAATTTGTTGATGATGTACGCTTTGATAGTTTAGTATTTCAATTCATGTTTAATCAATATTATAATATGAATTTCAAGATTTGTTCTTCCAATTTTTGTTTCTCGTGGATCTATGAGAAATGAATAAATTTTTGTTTAAAATTAAATTGAGGATCTTGTTAGGAGGTTTTGTTGATTCTGTCTAGGTAACACGATAGTTCACACTGTGTATTAATATTTACACGACGTGTAATATGCCATACACATCTTGTAATCCGGATTACTCACTACAAAGTTATGTTCAGTGTCTCAGGAGTAATTCCGAAATTACTCAAGCCGTGTGAATTAATGAAACATGGTGTAGTTAAGTCTTATACCACGTGTTGACCAAGAAAGACTGGTGCACGGTCAGAAAGATTACACACTGTGTGGCCCACTGGAGACAACATGTAGTCCCTTCGGTTCAAGGGCCAAACCATGTATCCTATACATGGCTAAGCTGACTGGTAACCATGTAGCTTAGATACAACACGACGTGTGTCCCACCGGACATGCCGTGTACTCAATGATTTCTGAAGTATACCACACACACCGAGTCCCTAGGTGTGTACTTCAGATAAGATGGTGAAGGCAATTCAAGATGTGTAGTTGGAACTACACACTGTGTACTTTAACAAATTACATAGAAATAAAACATTAATGTTTTTTATTGTTTAGAATTATATATCATGTATATTTGAATGGGTGTTCATTATGTTACTTCCAAGTATATGGATCAGAATCTCATAGAAATTGTGAAAATGATTAAGATAAAAGTATTGATTAATTAAAGATAATAATTAATCGATTCATGCACGATTTATCTTAATATGAATGAATAAATAATTGAATTCTAGTTTTATTAAATGCGTAATTCGTTTCATGTTTGTGGATGATCATGAGATAGACCAAACTATTGTATTTGATTGGTTCTTTTTAATTTATTTTACATTAAATTGTTGGTTTCTTTGCCATCACTCCTCATTAATATGTAGGGCATACGTGCCCATGGTTTCTTTTTGTAAACCCCCATTTCATCCATAACCTACATGCGAGTTAATAATCTTATGTAATGGATGGAGCTCCCAAGATAATGGTCGTGGTTTAACATAGCATCCTGTCTTTTTATAAAATAACTTTTCATTCCATTACACAGAACTGAGGATCTTTACGGTTTAGTGTCTTGGAAACAAGGAACATAAAACATGAAACAAAAAAAACATTCTTCTTAAACACTTGAAAGGCTTCTTCTCATGTTCACCCTAGGCTCATTACTGCATCTCATAACCTGGGGACATACATCAAAAGGAAGGGTGAGCAGAAGGCCCAGCAAGGGAAACAAGTGAAACATTTTACATATGAACTTGAGATACATCAATAAAGTCATGAAAAGAACTTTAATGCATGAAAATGAAATCATGAGGCATATCATAATAAAAATAAAACTTTTTCATAACATGAAGATGTGGCTACATCATTTAACATAGACAATCATGAACATATCACCAAGGTCCATCCCCAAGGTGTCATTTTAAAATTACCAAGGTTATTCACCAAGGTATCGGGAAAATTGTAATCTCTAGTGGTTACATCATTACCCAATGCATTGGAGCGCTACCAGGGCGCACCCTTAAATTTTCCTTTATTATCATGTGAGCCACATATATCATCATCAAACATTTCATAAATAACCCATATAGCATAAAGGAAATGGGTTTCATTTCATAATCATAACTTTTTAAAAACTGCTTTAAAGACACGATCTTTATATCACTTTAAAACCCACAGAAAAGGAAGGTGGGTCTCATGTATGTAAATCCCAGAATTTAAAATACAAAATTTTGGTATATATATGAATACCCCTTTAGAATAAAGATCTTTGAGTGTTCACTTAATAAAATAAAAGGACTTTAGAAAAAGAGATAGACATTTTGAGACAGAAATTCTGCAGCATAAAGGTAATGTTCCGAGGTTTTAGAAGAAATTAAAAGAGAGGTAAAAAGGGTACAAACATTCATAAATGACCCATAAAATAGTACATGGACAGAATATGATCATGGTAATGAGATTTCAAGGACATACCATTTGAAAAGAAAAACATGGAAGGAAGAAAAAAAAGATTTCTCTTATGAAAGTTCGGCAGCCTAACGACGTTACTTAAACCTCAACAAAAATGATTTGAAAAGATCAAATAGGATCTCTTATCATGTGAACATAAGAGTTCAGTATGATAGATATAGAGATAATTCCCCAACATAACAAAAAGGAACTTGAAAGAATTGACATGAAAGTAGAACTTCAAAATGAGAAGGGTGAAGAACCACTTAAAAATTCGGCAACCTAACGGCGCCACTTAAAACATCAAAATACTGAATTGAAGAGATCAAATGGGTTCTCTCATCATATGAACATAAGAGTCCAGTATGATATATATAGAGATCATACCCCAATATAACAAAAAAGAACTTGAAATAATTGACATGAAAGTAGAACTTCAAAACGAGAAGGGTGAAGAACCACTTAAAAATTCGGCAGCCTAACGGCGCCACTTAAAACATCAAAATACTGAATTGAAGAGATCAAATGGGGTCTCTCATCATATGAACATAAGATTCAAGTATGATATATATAGATATCATACCCCAATATAACAAAAAGGAACTTTAAATAATTGACATGAAAGTAGAACTTCAAAACGAGAAGGGTGAAGAACCACTTAAAAATTCGGCAGCCTAACGGCGCCACTTAAAACATCAAAATACTGAATTGAAGAGATCAAATGGGGTATCTCATCATATGAAAAGAAGAGTCCATTATGATATATATAGAGATCATACCCCAATATAACAAAAAGGAACATGAAAGACTTGAATGAAAATAGAACTTGAAAACAAGGATGGTGAAAGAATCCCTTAAAAATTCGGCAGCCTAACGGCACCACTTAAACATTCTTAAAACGAATTGATGAGAGCAAGGGGGGTTTCTCATCATATGAACATAAAATAGGCAGTAGGATGAATATAAAAGAACATCCTCCAACATCAGAACATGGAGTATAAAAGAAAAGACATAAAAGAGATTACTTGAAAAGAAAGAGAGGGGTCGGATCCGTTACCTTAAAATGTAACTCTTAAACCTCAAAGGTTGGGACCTTGAGGGCTTGGGGGAACCTTGGGAGGACTCCTTGGGAGGTAATGAGACCATAAATTAGTTGGGAATGAGTGGGGAGTCGAATGGATGAGAGGAGGGTTTGGTATTTATAGGGAAAGTGAGGGGACAAGGCATTAATGGCCAAGGGACACCGCACATGTGCTTTTCTCAAACCCATGTGCTCTCCCTTGTCATTTATCATGGAGTTAGGCCACATGGGGCCCCCAAAACAATAATTCATCACCCTTGGCCGGCCAACCCTCAAAAGATCTCATGACATCATCATGACACCGTTATGATGTCATTAAACATACTGAAACCCTAAAACTGTATTTTTACTATTCACTGAAAATTCAACTTTCTCAGAAAAAACCCAAAATTTCACATTAACCAAATATCAATGCTCTGATTTCAAAAATGAAATCCATTTTATAAAAATAATTTTCTAAATATTTTTAATTTAATTTTTAAATAAAAACACTATTCATCGAAAATTTATTTTTTTCAGAAAAAACCCCCAAAATTACCATAACATAATATCGATGCTCTGAGTTCAAAAATAAAGTCATTTTTATAAAAATAATTTTCTAATTATTTTTAATTAAATTTTTAAATAAAAACACTATTCACCTGAAAAAAACTAATACTTGAATAATAATTAATGAAACTGTTATTTAACTATTTTATTGAATCACATTACTTAATTAAGGTGCCTAGATTATTTTAAAACTTTCTTTAAGTGAGATTACTAATCCATTTGGTCATATTACTAATTCTAATCATAAAATCACTATTCATAATTTACTATTCATCAAAAATCAAGTTGATCTTATTAGACTCTAAATTTAGTACTGAACATAATTGCAGAAGACCATTTTTTGAAAATCATTACACATTTTTAATTATTTAGGGTTTACATAAACATATTTAAAATATCCTTTTTCTAAAATTCATCAAAAATATGCATACTATATTTATCCGGTAATTTCAAAATTCATAAACTTCATCATAAGAAGAAATCCCAATTTTTATTTAAAACAAGGATTACACAAGGTAGTTACGGTCTCGTTACATAACCCCTTATAATACCAGCATAGGACCTAAGAGTAAGGTGTGATAGGGTGATAGAAGCTTGGGGCGGCTCAGTCAACATTGCTCGAGTAGTAATTTCTATCAGTTTGAACTTCTCACGAAGGCGATTTCGTTCTAGCTTCACATGATGAAGTTCGGCTTGGATTTGATCCAGAGTAAAGCCCAGTGGTGCTACCTCCTTCCCAAGCTCTGTTATATGGGCTTCGATCGGTCCAAGACTACTAGGTGAGGCCATCGAATCTTCTTTCTATAATAATTAACCAAGATTACGTATATTTAGAGACAATAATCAAAACATTTTGTTCACAGCGGTCATGTTGACCGATGGTTATATAATAGTCAAAACCCACTGATCTCATTTTAATTATAATCATGTTTATCAAATAAAACATTTTTGTTGAGTATAACAATAACACATAAAATTAAGAAACAAAATTTATTTAAAAATTTTGGGTCGTTACAATCTTCCCCCCTTAAGAAATTGCGTCCTCGCAATTTTAAAATTGTGTTTTGAAATTTCATTGAAAGTCCCACATCGGAAAAGGAGTCAGTAAAACTATTACATTAAAATAAAGAAAGGGAAGTACAATGGTCACCCGAGTTAACCCACACTAGGGTTCCATGTAGGAAAACATGGACATGGAGGAAAAAAACAAAGGGTCAAGTTCTGAGGGAGAGTGATAGAGAACATGATTAGGAGAAAGTTAACCATGAGAAAATACCAAACTTATGATGTGTGTAAATGGTCTTTGATTACCTAGTAGGAAACGTAAACCAACAACATTTTTGTTTTACATTTCTTTTCATAATTTTGAGGATTTCATTTACTACATAGAACAAAAACATAAGAAAATATACCTACCTTCAAGTAGAGTTTCATCCTTTAACAAGTCCCTACCAACAATAATCTTTTCTCCAAAAGATGAGAATTCAAAAACACTTGGTCTCATAAAAGCACAAGAATCATCTTCTATAGAATCACATAATCTACAAAAGATTAACTATCTATTTCTTCTATCTTTAAACATTATCCCAAAAACAGAAAGGTTAAGGTAAAAAACTCTTCAAAAAGAAAGAATCCCATAGGAATGGAAACTACTTTTAAATCATCAATGTTCCATGGTACTACCCAAAGTTCATCATAGACCATTCCATAAATAACGGTCCTTAAAATTCCTCAAAACAAACCAAACTAAGATTGAAACCCAAATACAATAAGGATTTGATAACATAGTCTTCCAAAACAACTTCATTGTTCATCTCCAGACAACATCAACCACTCTTAACATCTTATAAAAAGGTATCTAACCTAAACATATTTTACCCAAGATAGGTTAGTCATTCCCATAAGTAACCTAAATTACTATAAGTTCACCTTAAATTCATCGATCCTTCAAAATATAAGTCAACCTTACTCCTCAATGAAAATACCGTAGTAATCTATTTACCTCGATCAAATATGGTTCCCAAAATAATGAACGTCTTCCAAAATAATAATCATATTTTAATCCCCTAATCATCCCTGTCATATTAATACGAAAGTCGTCGCATTTCCTATCACATTGGTTGTCGGAACATGTTCTTCCATTTCCCACCATTAACTAAGAAGAGAAAGCATAATTAGGGGCTTAAGTACTTAGCTAATAATCCTGAAAAGGAACTGAAAGCATATAAGGATAACTTGTATATGAAAGGTATACCCTAACTTGTGATCTCCTAGGTTCCCATATAGGTTATGAATGATCATATATTCTTATGTGAACCATTATTTTATTTTATCTTTGTTCCTTTAACAATGGTTCATACCAAGCTTATGAATTTACCAAAGCATATCCCCCGAGAGTGTCGTAACCAAGAGTGCAGCAAGGCCCGTTGTCGTGTACCAGTTCCCGTTCAAGTCTAGCTCAAAGCGGTGTTTTCGGGTTTTACCCCTATGTACATCTGTGCCAGAGCCACCTCTACCTGCTCGTATCCAGAGAGGGATGTATTTGCTTGGCAACGCCTTACTCAATACTCACCAAAATACCAGGAAGATTTCCTATATTAAAATTTTCTATAAGGTTCCTCCTAGAGTTTTCATATACTAATTTCCACAAATAACTAAACCTCCCTTTGATACCAACTATAGCATCCCGTATTTTTATAACATAACTTTTCATTCCATTACACGGAACTGAGGATCTTTAAGGTTTAGTGTCTTGGAAACAAGGAACATAAAACATGAAACAAAAAAAAAACATTCATATTAAACACTTGAAAGGCTTCTCCTCATGTTCAACCTAGTCTCATTACTGCATCTCATAACCTGGGGACATACATCAAAAGGAAGGGTGAGCAGAAGGCCCAGCAAGGGAAACAAGTGAAACATTTTACATATGAACTTGAGATACATCAATAAAGTCATGAAAAGAACTTTAATGCATGAAAATGATATCATGAGGCATATCATAATAAAAATAAAACTTTTTCATAACTTGAATATGTGGCTACATCATTTAACATAGACAATCATGAACATATCACCAAGGTCCATCCCCAAGGTGTCATTTTAAAATTACCAAGGTTATTCACCAAGGTATCGTGAAAATTGTAATCTCTAGTGGTTACATCATTACCCAATGCATTGGAGCGCTATCAGGGCACACCCTTAAATTTGCCTTTATTATCATGTGAGCCACATATATCATCATTAAACATTTCATAAATAACCCATATAGCATAAAGGAAATGGGTTTCATTTCATAATCATAACTTTTTAAAAACTGCTTTAAAGACATGATCTTTATATCACATTAAAACCCACAGAAAAGGAAGGTGGGTCTCATGTATGTAAATCACAAAATTTAAAATAGAACATTTTGGTATATATGTGAATACCCCTTTAGAAGAAAGAGATTTGAGTATTCACTTAATAAAATAAAAGGACTTTAGAAAAAGAGATAGACATTTTGAGACAGAAATTCTGCAGCATAACGGCAATGTTCCGAGGTTTTAGAAGACATTAAAAGAGAGGTAAAATGGGTCAAACATTCATAAATGACCCATAAAATAGTACATGGACAGAATATGATCATGGTAATGAGATTTCAAGGACATACCATTTGAAAAGAAAGACATGGAAGGAAGAAAAAAAAAGATTTCTCTTATGAAAGTTCGGCAGCCTAACGGCGTTACTTAAACCTCAACAAAATTGATTTGAAAAGATCAAATAGGATCTCTTATCATGTGAACATAAGAGTTCAGTATGATATATATAGAGATAATTCCCCAACATAACAAAAAGGAACTTGAAAGAATTGACATGAAAGTAGAACTTCAAAATGAGAAGGGTGAAGAACCACTTAAAAATTCGGCAACCTAACGGCGCCACTTAAAACATCAAAATACTGAATTGAAGAGATCAAATGGGGTCTCTCATAATATGAACATAATATTCCAGTATGATATATATAGAGATCATACCCCAATATAACAAAAAGGAACTTGAAATAATTGACATGAAAGTAGAACATCAAAACGAGAAGGGTGAAGAACCACTTAAAAATTCGGCAGCCTGACGGCGCCACTTAAAACATCAAAATACTGAATTGAAGAGATCAAATGGGGTCTCTAATCATATGAACATAAGAGTCCAGTATTATATATATAGATATCATACCCCAATATAACAAAAAGGAACTTTAAATAATTGACATGAAAGTAGAACTTCAAAACGAGAAGGGTGAAGAACCACTTAAAAATTCGGCAGCCTAACGGCGCCACTTAAAACATCAAAATACTGAATTGAAGAGATCAAATGGGGTCTCTCATCATATGAAAATAAGAGTCCAGTATGATATATATAGAGATAATACCCCAATATAACAAAAAGGAACAGGAAAGACTTGAATGAAAATAGAACTTGAAAACGATGGTGAAAGAATCCCTTAAAAATTCGGCAGCCTAACGGCGCCACTTAAACATTCTTAAAACAAATTGATGACAGCAAGGGGGGTCTCTCATCATATGAACATGAAATAGGCAGTAGGATGAATATAAAATAACATCTTCCAACAAAAGAAAATTGAGTATAATAGAAAAGACATAAAAGAGATTACTTGAAAAGAAAGAGAGGGGTCAGATCCCTTACCTTAAAATGTAACTCTTAAACCTCAAAGGTTGGGACCTTGAGGGCTTGGGGGCACCTTGGGAGGACTCCTTGGGAGGTAATGAGACCAGAAATTCGTTGGGAATGAGTGGGGAGTCGAATGTATGAGAGGAGGGTTTGGTATTTATAGGGAAAGTGAGGGGACAAGGCATTAATGGCCAAGGGACACCTCACATGTGCTTTTCTCAAACCCATGTGCTCTCCCTTGTCATTTATCATGGAGTTAGGCCAAATGGGGCCCCCAAAACAATAATTCATCACCCTTGGCCGGCCAACCCTCAAAAGATCTCATGACATCATCATGACACCGTTATGATGTCATTAAACATACCGAAACCCTAAAACTGTATTTTTACTATTCACTGAAAATTCAACTTTCTCAGAAAAAACCCAAAATTTCACATTAACCAAATATCAATGCTCTGATTTAAAAAATGAAATATATTTTATAAAAATAATTTTCTAAATATTTTTAATTTAATTTTTAAATAAAAACACTATTCATCGAAAATTCATTTTTTTCAGAAAAAAACCCCAAAAATTACCATAACATAATATCGATGCTCTGAGTTCAAAAATAAAGTCATTTTTATAAAAATAATTTTCTAATTATTTTTAATTAAATTTTTAATTAAAAAAACTATTCACCCGAAAAAAACTAATACTTGAATAATAATTAATGAAACCGTTATTTAACTATTTTATTGAATCACATTACTTAATTAAGGTGCCTAGATTATTTTAAAACTTTCTTTAAGTGAGATTACTAATCCATTTGGTCATATTACTAATCCTAATCATAAAATCACTATTCATAATTTACTATTCATCAAAAATCAAGTTGATCTTATTAGACACTAAATTTAGTACTGAACATAATTGCAGAAGACCATTTTTTGAAAATCATTACACATTTTTAATTATTTAGGGTTTACATAAACATATTTAAAATATCCTTTTTCTAAAATTCATCAAAAATATGCATACTATATTTATCCGGTCATTTCAAAATTCATAAACTTCATCATAAGAAGAAATCCCAATTTTTATTTAAAACAAGGATTACACAAGGTAGTTACGGTCTCGTTACATAACCCCTTATAATACCAGCATAGGACCTAAGAGTAAGGTGTGCTAGGGTGATAGAAGCTTGGGGCGGCTCAGTCAACATTGCTCGAGTAGTAATTTCTATCAGTTTGAACTTCTCACGAAGGCGATTTCGTTCCAGCTTCACATGATGAAGTTCGGCTTGGATTTGATCCAGAGCGAAGCCCAGTGGTGCTACCTCCTTCCCAAGCTCTGTTAGATGGGCTTCGATCGGTCCATGACTACTAGGTGAGGCCATCGAATCTTCTTTCTATAATAATTAACCAAGATTACTTATATTTAGAGACAATAATCAAAACATTTTGTTCACAGCGGTCATGTTGACCGATGGTTATATAATAGTCAAAACCCACTGATCTCATTTTAATTATAATCATGTTTATCAAATAAAACATTTTTGTTGAGTATAACAATAACACATAAAATTAGGAAACAAAATTTATTTAAAAATTTAGGGTCGTTACATTTAAGCTATTGTTGAGATGAAAAAAATCTTAATAGATACAACGGTGGACAAGTGGAAAGCTATAAACACGAACCCAAAAGGCTCAAGGTGTTTCTCCCATCGGTCAGGGTTAGTGATGCAATATGGAAGTAAAATAAACTAGGATTATGTGTAAATATTATCAAGACATGTTGGATCACTTATGTAAGTTTCACTTTATATTAACAAGCATGTGATAAAGTTAATAAGAAATTTATGTATAAGAGATAAAAATAACTCAATAAAATATTAAGTCAGACAAATCCTTCCATTACTTGATTGATGTAACGACTTAATAAAACTATGTGTTTGGCCGATACTTGTTGGGACACTTAATTTTATATAGGAATCTCTTATGAATGTTTTAGGTTGACTTAGCCATATTACATCATGATGAGTATCCCTTTCTAGACTTGGTGTAATATTGGTGGCATGTGTTGATAAAATCCATGCAATGATTTCAGGATTGGGGTGTGCACTCAACCGATCAAGGAGATACAAGCCCACAGTTGGAAAATACCTACATACCTAAATACCATCAAATAGCTTGACCAACCCTTGTTGTTCTTATGAGAAAGGGAATATGTATCCTTTCCACCAGAATATACAAGAAACAATACATTTCAAGTTCAATGGTGAGGGCCATTGGGACTTGATAAAATAGTGGGAGACATAATAAAATTAATATATTATCTCTCATGAAATGTAATCAAGAAAGTAATAATTATCTAATATTATAATTCTAGAATAAAAATTACAAACTTACTAACCACACTATCCTTGCAATCAATACTAGATAAAGACAACGTCTTCACCAACAATAACTTCTAGGAATGGTTTAGATGCCTTCAATTCATTCAATTCCATGGACCAAAATCTTACGTGATGGAGTCCTCATTAACTGATCTAACTTATGAAGAGGTGAGTGATGAAGAGTTATTGGTCTAGGAAAAACATATGAACGACTCATTTGATGTTCAATGTTTGATGTTATCACCAATGTCCAGTAAACTCATGAAGTCTCATGAAAATATGGATGCTTATAACAAGCTTGAGCACCACCATGGTCTTTACTAGTGGAGAGAAATATAGGAATAATTTGAGATCCCAAGTCACTCTTTTAGAGTAATCTTGGAGAGGGTGCCTCATCTAGGCCTCATGTAGTCAAGATCAATAGCTACATTGAGCATCTGGAGGTTTTAAGGTTTAAACTCCCTGATGAACTGGTTACCAATCTCATTATTGTATCACTCCCTCAAATATTCTCCAGTTTTATTTTAATTTCTATATGAACAACATTGAGAAGTCTCTACCAGATCTTCTTATCCACCTTTTCCATGTGGAAAAGTCATGAAGCACAAAATATCATCTATCCTTAAGGTGAATAAGAAGAAATGGAAGGTGAAGATATTTAATCTCAAAACATATTCACAACCTTCTATGAAAAGGAATATCACGGGGAATGGAATAGAAGATAATGATGTTTGTTTAGCATGTGAAAATAAGGTCCACTAGAAGAAATACATCACCCAGCTAAAGAAGCAAGGGTAAAATTTAGGTGCATTTGTTATCGAGTGTAGTTTATCTATATCTGCAAATTGGGTATTAGATATAGCATGTGGTGATCACATTTTTATCCAAATATAGGAACCAAGTAGATTAAAGAAAAATGACAAATGGGAGGTAGATCTATGAGGATCTAACAGAGCTAGACTTGCTGTTGTAGCTATAGGGGACTACCACCTCACGTTGCCTACTAAGATGGTCTTGGTATTAAAATATTATTATTAGGTACCTTTTGTAACCAAAAACATTATTTCTATATCCAAAATAGATACAAATAGATTTATTTTCAACTCAGAAGTGAATTTTTCTTCTTTTATAATGATATCATTTGTTTTGGTAAGGAAAATTTATATAATGTTCTTTACATGTTGGATTAAACAAAGTAATGACAATCTATAATAAAACCACTTCACATGACTCATACTACACCCAACTTTGGCATCACTGGCTAGGTCATGTAAATGAGAAATTCTTAATAAATTTACTCCAAGATGGATATTTAGTGTCATGACCCGTCCTCGGGGCCCGTGCCGTGACTACCCCAAGCCCGCCTTCCATAGGCCAGGGGCTTGCGACTAGCACCAAAGGCGTAAAATCCCGATAACTGGGAAGGAATTGCCTTTATAAAAGAAAAACAAGCATCACAAAGTACAAGCGGAAGCAAAACAGTAAGTACAAAAGAAAATCTGAAAAGTAAATGGGCCAGAATACAAACCCAAAAGAAAGTACAACTACAACTGAACAAGGTACAACAGAAAAAAGACAAACAGCTGGAAGAAGGAAGCAGCTCCTGGGTCGTCCTCCTCGGATCCTACCTGAAGGGTAGGTACAGATAGCCTCCTCCACGCTCTCGTCGGTCAACCTCCTCTGTGTGTCGTCTCATCGTGTAGTCCACCTCCGGGTACTGACTCGTTGTGTAGTCCACCTCCGGGTACTGACTCGTCATGTAGTCCACCTCCGGGTACCGTCCAATCCTCGAACACTTGGCCTCTGTCAGCACTGCCCGTCGTCTGCAACCAACACAACGAGGTGCGGGCATAGCCCGTGCATGGGTGAGTATAACGATACTCAGTAGGGACCCCGAGACCCTCAAGGTCTCACTGAACCAACAAGGATAACCACAAGAAGATCTCAACAGATAACTTCTACTTAGATATATGCCCATACATATACCTAAGTTATCAAGTAACCCATCTCAATCATGAGGAAACATAAGGATTGTGAAATCAACGGATAACCACTACCCAGGTATATGCCCATACATATACCTAAGTTATCAAGTGACCCATCTCAATCATGAGGTAAACACAAAGGTCAAAAGTTTCAGATCAAACCATGATTTTCATTATCGAAACCATAACTGCTGAAGAGCTCCATCTCTGGAGTGTATAGTGGTCCTGTCATGACTCCGAGGTACTGCTCACTAACCTAAGACTGCTGAGGTGCTCCTCCTGTCGAGTACCGCGGGTCTGCGGCCAACTACCGGGCACTCCGTCCGCTGTGGGTCTGTCGCCAAATACCGGGCGCTCCCCGCAATAGCCTACTGAGGTACTCCTCATGTCAAGTACCGCAGGTCTGTGGCCAACTACCGGGCGCTCCGTCCACCGTGGGATTGTCGCCAAATACCGGGCGCTCCGTCCACTGGGCTAGTCGACTCACTCCAAGTCGAATCAGTCAAGCATTCGTCAGGTCTCAGCAGGCTACACGGTCTCCGTACTCCGCACACTCGTCTCCAGGAGGGTCCGCTCCACGAGATACTAGTCGATACTCCAAGTATCACAAAGTCCCACAAAGAAGTATCTCAAAGGACCACCTCGTCATAGGGGTCTAAACGCAACAGACGTCGCATCAATCGGACGCCCGGTCTGTGAGTTATTAGTCTTTTCGTCCCAGGGGCCCGGTTGGTTTCGTGTGCGAACCAATCCGGCCGTAACTCAACTATACCCCGAACACTAATAGGGTATACTCATAGGGACCTTTTCTCAACGAGATCACCAACGCCGCTGACGGTTCGTCAAACGGACGTTCTTTCAGAAAGGTATCAGCTTTTCCATTCCAGGGGCCCGGTTGGATTTCGGTGCGATCCAACCCGGACACTATCCAAATGCATCCAAAACTTGGGCGGAGAACGCCAAAAATTCTTTATCATCAACAGGAACGCAACGCAACAGATGGCACGTAAATCGGATGCCCGGTCTGGAAGTTATTAGCTTTTTCGTCCCGGGGGCCTGGTTGGTTTTTTTGTAAAAACCAACCCGACCATACTCCAACTGCATCCAAACCTTGAGCGGAGTAAGCCAAAAGATCCGTCTCACATAGAGGAATTCAACAAAGCTGACGGCACGTCAATCGGACGTCCGTAGCTCAAGATATGAGTGTTTCCGCTCCGAGGGCCAGGTTGGTTTCGTGTACGAACCAACCCGACCAAACACAAAGTATTCCGAAACCTTGATTGAGATATACCGAACTGACCGTCTCGATCCAAGGATCACGTTGCCACTGACGGAGCGTCGTTTGGAGGCTCGTAGCTTAAGTTACAGGCATTTTCCAGAAAATGGTCCGAAGACGGGGGGGGTATAAAAGTATACACAATCGAGAAAACTATAGTCTCTCATATACATGTGAAAGAATCATACTAATGCACTAGTGAGAAAATAGTAGAACCAAACAACACCTATCAAGATATACTAACAATCCCAAAATCACAAAGGCACGCTTACCAAATAATGAAAACCAAGTAATATAGTATAATAAGAATCACTTAGAAAAGGTTACCCCACACCATTTTACCAATGATATGTCACTCTCATACCCAAAATCATATATTCCGGCACTCCCATATCTTCCGTATACCACACCTCCCTACAAGAACAATAACAACACACCTTTCCCGCAGACACTTGGGCTCACCCCCCACAAGAACGACCTCAACACATCTCTCCCAAAAATACTTGGGCCATAACACAACCACCACCATAACCAGAGTAGAAGGTTATTGTGAACATTTAGGACATAAAATTTGTTCCCTACTACTACCATGAATGACCCCCACTAGACTCTTCCCCACAAACATGACCATGTCTCACTCGAAAACACCTGGGCAATAACATCTCTCCCACAAATAATTGGGCTATCACATCTCTCCTAAAGACACATGGGCCATTCCAACCACCATCTAATTCACTAATAGACCTCTATGCATCACAAACAATGCAATACCTACCTATCTTGGTAGATAGTGAAGGAAAGAGAGGGTACCCAACAATCTTTACCCCTCACTGGATATTGAAAAAAACACCACCCGTGTGACTATGCGGGTGTCAACACAGGTGGGGTGAGTATGGAAATCAAAACAATATAAAAGTATATATATATATATATATATATATATATTATAAAACACTCAAGTACAACCTATGGGTTCACAAAAAAACCAACCAAATCACATCACCTTCACTTTTGTTACCACCTCTAAATGCATAACATCCCATAATAAGACACAAAACCCATTTCACATTTCCAACCAATTTCATTTAATCACCCCATTCATTTCATTACTTAGCACTAACCAAATTTAACTACACAACCAACCATTTAATTATCCATTAATAATTTCCATTCTATTAGCCAAACCAACACAATCCATTCAAAAAATTATTGAACAGTTATTTATTTATTTCATTATTAATTGGGAAAATATCACAATGAATCCTCCACCTCACTGCACTAAAAGAACACCCAAATAAACTACCTCCCTTCCACCCCAAAAGCAGATAAAAAGAACTACCTCCCCACTGCCCCAAAATAACAACCAAACAAACTATCATCCCACATTCCCCAAACAAAAATCGTTGTTCCATAAGAATGACCACACATAACAACACATCAAGATCATTTCACAAATTTCCATAGGGGATTTTATCAGATTAAATTTTATTTTAGAGGTATTATCACAGAAGCTAAAATCTTGGGGAAACCATTTCATTATCCAAATATAAGTGGTTAATAAATTTCCATTTTAGGGTGATATCACAACAACCAAAACACATATATCAAACTAATCCCCCAATGACAATAATTTTTAGTGGGGCTTCAAGACCATTCAATTATCAACAACACAAATAATATCAATGCTAAAAATTCATGCAAATCAAACATCAATTTCAACTACAATTAAATTAATAAGTTATTTATCTTTGATTAATCCATCTCAAACATAACCCATAGATAAAAAAATGTAAACCCCTCCCACATGGTACACAATAAGTAGAAATTATTGAATCACAACCTAAAAGAATCTTGCTGACTCATTGTGCACTGCCTAATGAATAAGAACACCTACAAAATAAAACCACACCATGAGAAACTGAAGATCAACCTACAACACAACCAAAGACCACCAAAATGAAACCTAACACACACCACAAACAAAAAAAACATCACCATAGTGAATCCCTATGAGAATAACGGAAGGAAAATTATCAATAAGGTAGAAGAACCAACCACATATCAACCAAACATTTCCAACAATCAGCCACCAGGACAAACGAATCATGGGAGGAAGAGAACTTGAAGAAATTCTTAGGGTGCCTAGGGTTCTCCCAAAATAAGGGAAAGAATAATCCACAACTAAATGAATGAAAATTTGTCTATAGAGAACATTAAAACTACACTACATTGGGGGTTTAAATGATGTGCAATACCCTTTCATGGAATGTACTATTTGGGATTCAATTTCAGTAAAAAACACCACCTTTTTATTATTTAAACCAATAAATATACATGCAGTGAACCATCCCTGGAAAAGTTGTGAAACTAACTTTCACATTGTGTAATACAGTTACATGACATCTATTTCCTATAGCAGCTCTTCTACACCTCCAACTCCCTAAAAAACTCCTAGAACCTCCCTCAAACCCATCCAATAAGCAAAACCGGCAAAGTAATGGACTAAGAGGTTGAAAAATATTACAAAAACATTTAACAAAACTACCAAATTTATTGTCAAAGATTAATATAATTTTTTATCTTCTAATCTATTTCAAAATGTTGTTTTCTCATAAAAACCCATAAGAAATAGCTAGGAGAAATCCATACATAAAAAGAAATCCACACATTCAAAGGTAGTGACTTTAGATAACTTGAAAATAACTCTTAAAAAAATTCTATTATTAATATGCATGGAATGTCAATGAAAAACATATCGTATGACCATAACTAATATTATAAATGATGTTTCTTAAATACAAGAACATTTTACACATAAAATGATAAAATTTAGCATTTAAAATTATCCTTGAATTAGAATCAAAATTATCTTTTTAAAATAACTTTTTAAATTTGAAAATGAGAATTTAAATGAGAAAATGAAAATAAATATTTGAATCATATTCCACTACAAGGAGTGTTTTATGTGAAAATAAATTTCCTTTAAAATGATAGAATTTTAAATAAAACATGGAAAATGCATATTTTTAAATAAAAAATTAAACCACAATTACATTAAATATTAAATTTTAAAAATACATTTCCCTTATAGAAGGGTTTCTTTGAAAATAATCTCGGTATTCGAATTAGAAAATAGAGAACCCCTCACCTTATATTTGTTGTTGTTGGCTAAAAAATCTAGGTAGTGATCTTCCAAGGTCAAAAAATACATGAATGAAATGAGAAAATAAATATGAGGAGATAGAGAGAGATATAGAGAGAGAGGGAGAGATAATGGTCATGGAGGTCTGCCTAAGGAGTATGAAGGGTAACTTATATAGAAAATGAAAGGCCCAAAAATTATTTTAATATTGGCAAGTGGTTTCATAAAACCTATTAGTATTTAATGAACCGATTCATTAAATATAATAAATTATTTTCTAGTTTTGGTATAATATATATATATATATTCAATTTAGCCAAAGAGAGTTAGGATCTTAGTTTTATCATCAATATAATTGTAGATGAATATTTATATATATATATATATAATCGTGTACATTAAAAGGCCCGAGTATCTAATCGGATCCATATATAATATTCATGAAGGTTCTAATATGGAGAATATATATATATATATATTTTTTCATTGCTTGTACAAGTGTGATCCAAAGAAACAAAATGATGAAGCTGGGAGATATTATAACATAATGTAGACAATCATTGATTTGAATTTAATAGTTTCATTTAGTTACATATGTATTTGTTATACCTGTTTTTGGATAGTTCCTTCAAGATTTATTAAGAATATTTCTTGAAAAAGGACAAGGTTTTGTGAAATTTTTTACATAACCATTATTGATTTCAAACTGTTCTTGGTAACTTGGATTGAACATGCATTGCATGTTACAACGTTGATGTGAATAGTAGATTGATGAGAAAAATGGAGAAAAAGATGTCGTTGTAAGCCTAGGACAAGAAGTATTTTTTTGTGATGTAAAACTTTATAATTTCATTGTTAAAATGATTATAGAAACATATTTTAAGGATAACGACAATGGAGAATGAGGGTTCTTTTGATCTGGGTCGCAGGCATCGGAGCGTAGCATCAAGAAGAAGTTGAAGGAGACGACATCAAGTTTGGTTAGGTCCAGTGAAAGGAAGAAGAAAACCCTTAGGATGATCAAATATCTAGTGTTAATTTAATCATATGATGATGATGTTATAAATGAAGGGTTTTAAAGTAGAGAAACAATTCCCACTTAAACCCACACCACCTAAAAAATTTACACATTAGAGAACTTCAATATACATCAAACACTCCCATCAGTAGTCTGTGCCAAGGCACTAAGGGATCAAAACCTGTACACACACACACACCCAACATAGGTCACGCCACATGGTTTATTAGTCAACCCATGTGTTCCTTTGGGTGCACCCTACGGGTGCTATGTGACTACCAATGCACTCAGTTCTTCCTTGTCGACATGCGGGCTGGCCAGGCTTGTAAAGACCTAGAATACTATCAATAATATTTTCCTTATTATGTTTATTTAATATAGTATTGATCACATAAAATCACTTTTAGAACACAATACAGACATTATAAATTAAGAATTAATGAAATAAGAGTTATTTCTCTAAGTTAAGTAATATATACCGATGAAATGGTAACTTGATGTTAACAATAGTAATATGACCCTTACGAATAGTAAACCAGAAAAATGAATAGAAACATAACCCATGAAAGTATAAATAAAATTTAGGAATCTTATAAACTAAATTATGATATAATTATATCATAGTGTATGTAAATAAATATTTTAAAGATTATTAATTAAGTGATGGTTTTTTTGTAAGTCGTAAATATTTAATTAAAAATATATAATTAAAAAATTATTTAATAGAAAATTTATAATCATAAAATGTATCACTAAATTAAAATTTTTATTACATATTATTTTATGATATATTTCCGAGACCTTAGATAATTTTTGAATGTGTTATAAAATCAATTATAAATTTTAAATATGCATATTCCGAGTAAATGATGATTTTAAATAAAAATTAAATTTCTAATATTTCGAATATTATTTTCATAAAATGGAGTCCATTTTTTAATTATAAATATTTAGAATTGGTTAGGTTTAATTTTTTGGATTTTTCTAAAATACATGATTTTTTTATGAATAGTAAAATATGATAATTTACAGTATAAATACATTATAAGTTAAATAATATATTTCTTGAGTCATGAATGATGTAAGTACCATAATATCAAACCTCCATTAATTATTTTAATAAATTTGATGAAAATTCTAAAAAAACTCATAGTCTTTGTCCAAAATAATAAACAAATGAATTAAATATTCAAAAATCACCCATATCCTCCACTATAAATACCACCGTTCACCACCACTTATCCCCACACCTATAATCCTTGAAGATTGTCAAAATTATACCCATCAATATCTCCAAGACACTACCCCATGTCCATGAGTTCATGTTCGTAACAAAATACAAAAAACCATCCCATTAAAAAAGTTCTCATGGAGGAGTATTCTAGAGGTAAAATCATCTTCTTTTTCCGTAAAATTTCTTTTCAAGTTATTTTATTTTTTTATTATCTCCAAACCTACTCTATAAAAATTATCATGATAACTCCAGTATCTTCTATATAATTTAATGATATAATGTTAATGTAATATCTTTCATCAAACTCATTTCTCTCTCTCTCTCATTTATTTTAAAAATGAAATCATCATCTATGAGGTGCCGATTTACAACCTTCATGGACGACATATTTTCGTTCTTGAATTTCTCCTCCAAGTCTGGTAATTAATCCATTTTATGGTTAAAAAATACTATAATATAAGTATTTAATGCTTTTTTATATTTTTATGTGACATATTTTCATAATACAAAATGATAAAACAAAATGATTTTATTATGATCACTAACCATTGTAATAATACATAAAATTATAACTAAATGCCTTATCTAATGATTCATCCTCATACCAAATAAAAAATAATATATATATATATATATATATATATATATCCATTAACCCTTATGAATGTTCATTAATAACATATAATTCCGATTTTACAGAACACATGAACTTCTATAATCATATATAATTATACTAATCCTGAAAACCAATGAAATGAACAATCTTGAGTTAAAACTTTGTAACTTATAACTCATTAAAAATGCCATAAAATAACTTAATAAATTTATACTAAATAAACACATGTATTAAAGGTTATTAATTAAGTAATTAATTAATGGGTTTAATTTGATTATCCATTGCATTAAGGTCAATTATAGAACACATTCATACATAAGGCAGGGGATTCTACCTGAACCTTCATTATTTCCTTCAGGTAATTATTTCACTATTAACACCACAATGTAATGATTATTTATTCATTATCAATTGTTATAATTTCTGTGTGTATATTATAAACTCATATATCTATATTTGTATATATTTTTTTAGCGTAATACTTGTTTTTATAAGGTTCCTTTTCAATTCTTCCTGATATGCTAGCCATATTTAAGGGAACAACTCAAATTATTACCTATTTTCAAGTTCATAATATAATTTTTTTAAGCCAACATTATTTTTAACAAATAACTCATTTTATTATGAAATAACTATCTTAGTTAACTTCTCGTTTTATACAAATACTTTTCCAAAATAACTCTTCTTTTCAAAATAAAAGATTATTTCTATCAAGATTTTCTCAATGATTTTATATATTAGTATTTTCAACTATTTAAAATCGTTGATGATTATTATGATTAATTAGGGTTAATATTTTATTATATGATATACAATATTTTATTTAATGGTTTATGGTTATTTTTATTATGGATATTCTATCTTGATACCATTCAACATATTACTCTGAATGGTTAGTGAATAGGTTTACTGATTGGGGAACGTTATTTACATTTCATATGTTATTTTATATATGAATGTATATGTTGATTATGTTGCATACCCTTAATATTAGTAATGAATTGGATTTAGTAAGTTTCGGTTGGGGCCTACTATATCCCCTCAGTGCATCGATAGGTCTCATGAGACAAACTATTTTGGGTATAGACCAACGTATTACCCAATTATGTATGATGTCTTGGACAAAGACTTAACACTATGTTTATAATGGTCTACATTATGAATTCCCTCATTATGAGATTATTATTTGATATTCCAAATTCTTGTTAGACTAGTATAATATCCATTGTTAAGTTTCATTCTCCTATGATCATTTATATGGATTTATTTAATCAGTTTTTATTCCTGCCACATTATGCCAATGTTTATTTTTAAAGTCTTGTGTTTTTAGTTATTCACCATGATTAAGGATTATGTTTATGATAACTTCCACTGTATTACAAACCCTTACTGAGTTTCTGATCTCACTCTTTTCTTATGTATTATTTTCCCCAGGCTACGAAGAAGAAT
The DNA here is from genome assembly GCA_963277665.1 of Viscum album. NCBI lineage: Eukaryota > Viridiplantae > Streptophyta > Magnoliopsida > Santalales > Viscaceae > Viscum > Viscum album. Next base: position 1,670,679,506 of record OY728137.1, read on the forward strand.
ATTATGAATGACTTATAATGATAATCTAGGATTTATATATGTTTCCAATGGAATTTATATATTGTTTTCCTTTCAAAGTTGTAATGTAAAACTAACGGTTTTATCTGATTTTATAATACTACTAAACTATTCAATCCTTCAGGATATTAATTCCTTATAATCATACCAATGTAATAAGTAAGGCAATAGCTCCGGGCTACTAGGGTGAGGGTCTTTACAGAGCTGGTTCCCATGTGTGGGTTGATCTTGCTCCACACATGTGAATGGTTGAGCTAAATATGCCAACTTGAAATGGATTACTAAGTTTTTTAATGCCAAGTAAATTTTAAATCACTTATAAAATATATTAATATATTATTTTAGTCTTACGTACATATCTATTTTATCTTTAAAAATATTATTCTCATTCTATTTATGTGATGTATATATTTTCTATTAAAATTTTAACAGAACGTATTAATATAAAATATATTAATTTTTATACATAGGTAATTTTTTTTATACAATTGTAAATTTTATTCAATATATTACTACTTATTAATGTAAACTACCATTACTACAAATTAAACTATGCCTTACATATATTTTAATTTGAAGACAATTCTTTTAAAACTATGAATTAAAAATGACTTTTATTTCATTATACAAAGATAGTTTTAAATATCTAAAAAGGGTTTTAAATATATTTAACCATACATATGCACATTTTATTATTATATTTAGTATAGTTACTCTTTTTTTATTAATATTTTATTATATTATATTACTACAAGATAACTACTAGTATTAATAGTTTAGTAATAATATTTTACTAACCAAATATTTTATATTAGTTTATGAAAATAAAAGTTATTATTTATGAAAATTCAATATAAATAATAATATAAATTTAGCATAATTAATTATATATTTTTAAAAATTGAAAGAAAATTATTATTTAAATCCTAAAATATACTAACAAATTATTATATTTACATTGAAAAAATAAAATAATAGAAATATAATATTTTGATAATTTGAATATGTTATCTTAATTTATATAAAAAATTGATATTGATAACAAAAAAGAATTTAATTTCTATGTTGAATTGTAGTTTAGTTTTTTTAATTATAAAGCAAACAATTAAATTAATATTTATAAAAAAGAAAAATAAGCTTAAAATTTCTAGGATATTACAAATACTCTCTTATTTTAAATAAAGGAATATGATTTTTAAAAGTAAACAATTGGAATTTACCTTAACTCATTCATATTCGGTTTCTACAAGGTTTATTTTCTCATAGTTTTATTATCACCTTTTCCACTATCATCATTTCACCACTCTATCATCACATCATATGCATCACACCTTTACCATTCCACTTGTTTCTTTCTATTTAGGGTTTTACATTCAAGTATTGAGTAGTTTTATTAGAATTTACCAAACACCCCTATGTGGTCTGGCCCATATTCATTTTTTGACCATTTTTATATAGAAAAAATAACTAAATAACCTGGAAAGTGTATGTTCTGGTCACAGTGGTAGCACCTCAGGTGGAAATTAAATAACATTTTCTTTTAATTTGGAGTCTCTGGAAACCCAAAAAGATGACCTTTTATGTCAAATATATAATTAATTTATTAAGATATTGAAAATATTATTATCTCATCTACTATCCCTTCTTCATTGATGATGCTGATATTACAAAAAACCATATTCCTATTTCCTAAATTTCTATTAGAATATCCATGTGTATAATACCTCTAGCGGTGATCTACACATGATCCTTTTATCTCCGAACAACATCTTTTGATTTATGGGTGCTATCACAGTAAATCAATCATCTTGTGTTGTTTTTCTTGATCTCTCATGTTTCTTCGGTCTTAAAGGAGTTCTTCTTATTCTTGAGAGAAATAGGGTGTAATTTGAGAGGGGGAGAGAATTGCATTGTGTGAAAAAATTGTATATTATCAATATTTGATAACCTTATAAAATAGACATAAATATATATTTATAAAGATAAGGTTAAGGTTAAAATATTATTAAATTTCATACTGACCCTTAAAAAATAAAATAAACTCTAATAAAACCCATTCCAAAAAATAATAATAATAATAATAATAATAATAATAATAATATTTTATGGCATTTGTGCTAACCTGAAAAATAATAAATATTATCGTTCCAGCTTGTAAATGAATATTTATCATCATGTTGAGTCTAAATATATTTAAACATGTAGACATTTATTTAATACCTGAATAAATATTTAATAAATTATTTCATTCATCAATAAATATTATCAATCGATAAAATAAGAATAAAATTATTCCTTGGTATTTAGAATAATATTCATTACATTAATTAAATTTGAATAGAATTTAATCAAGATTAATGGAAACGCTTAGTGTATAACCCTTTAGGATTATTTCTCCTTATAATTTGGCATGATCAATTAAATTCCAAGATTAATGTTTGGAAAAGGGAAAAAGAACCTTATAGAAAGAACTTAATGTCACAAAAAATGGAAAACATATATGAATTGTCACAATGTAATATAATACATTTGTCACAATATATTATCAATAAGGTTGAACATATGTGTAACCAACTTATGTGATCGATACATGTTTCTTTTAATATTTAAATAAACATGTTGTTTCACCATGACCATGAAATTTAATACGATAGTTATATTCAAAACAAAGGGATGATATATAAGCATCCATAAAGATGGAAGAGATAACTCCTTCATATTCCTATCCATTAATAACATGTCATTTGTGACACACCCAATGTACCCTACTTTCCACCAACATATGGCATGAATATTTGGGTTAGTAAATCTAAGTGCCCAAGTCATTACATGCATCAATGATAATATTAATGTCTAAGGAACATTACACATTCTCACAGATAAAAATATATAATGACACCAAAACATGTAGAATTCCTACTGGTGCGTCTGGTCTTATAATCTCCCATCTTAGAAATTAGAAATTGTGAACTTCAAGAGAAGAAGCCTCATCTAATTAAGAGTACTAACACCAGACAGTATATATATTATGTGTCTTATCATAGTAAGTAATCAAGCCATAGAACTATATTTAAGAATATCATTATAACAAATACAAGGCTCTAATGATATTTGGGAGCTAATATGACCTTATCAATGTGATATATACCCTATGAAATTATTAAAGACATGAAATACAATAAATAATATAGAATACGATGTTTTATCAATATTAAAATGGCCGAATATACAAGAAATAAAAGTACAAACAGTTGTTCATAGGTCACCAACTCTAACAGCAAGTACCAATTATAATTTATCAATAATATTTATTATTTTTATTCTCAAATATGATAAGAATACTTAGAAAATCATCCAACAACACATCCTTTGGATCCTTCCCCTCAATCACTGAGACTTTTGAATTGATGTGAGGTAGAAATCTTATTAAAATTTAGTTTACAACGTTATCATATTCAAGTGTATCACTATCTTGACCCCCTTCAATGGTACCCCTCCTAGACCGACTATTAAGAAAAGAATTTGTCCTCTGATGTCTTCCTCTAATATGACATGGGTTGCTAAATAAAACTGAGGGTATATAATCAAAATCCGGAGGCATTACCCTATTTATGTAAATTTATGAAATAAGAGGAATGATGAGACCCACTAGTAAAAAAATTTATAAATAATGAAAAAATCATAATATATGAATGAAATTCCATTCATATGTTAAAAAAACTAAAAAAACCAAAACTATCATAGGTAGTTACCATGAACCATAGATACTCCTAAACAACTCCATGAGCTAGTATTTCCAAAATCGATCACTAGATGCTCATAGGGACCTAAAAATAGTTTATATATACAATGGGTGAGCTTATGAGTATACTCAACACAATCCGACCAAAATAATCTCATGTTAAATGTGAAATAAGTATACAAAATCACAATGGATAAGAAAATGAAACCAAACCATTACCTAAGAAATTAAAACTATATCCTATCCTCACCATGAATTTATCACTAAGTAATATATACAAGTAATAATATAAATATTAAACACACACACATATATATATATACAATAGATACCACGATTTCACATCCCCACTAGGTTGTCACAATCATGCCCCAAACGTTCATGTCATGTGCTCATCCCTCATATGAATCATCCCACCCCACATCTGGGAAACCATACCACAACCAGAACATCATCTCATCTTATAACCCATGAAACTCATCACAACCCAATCATGACCATCTCACATATAACCAAGTATAATTTTGGAAGACACTATGGTTTCTGAATTATTCATTATATCATAAGCTGCTACAACCCATTCAATTACACCCATGGGAAAAAATAGTTACCATGAATGGATAAAAGCTTGTGCTATAACCTTAAGTTGTTATAACTCTCACATAAATATATAGTAAGATCGAGATCCATCAAAAAATACTTGATTCCATAACTTATACCTTAATTATGAAAAACCTAGGTATTCCCACATGTGATACTATAACCAAAGGTAGAGTGAGGGTTTGGGATAAGAAACTTGGATGTTGGTGAAATCATCCCCTAAAAAATTGGGTGTTAGTTTCCCTAGAGACTCAGGAGGTGAGGCGTATAAAATTGTAAAAATATAATAATATATCACACACAAACCAAATTAAGGAAAACTATATAAACATAGACCTAACAACAACTTTTATCCTGCATTACACTTAGATACAACAACTAAGTCATAGTAAAATAGATCTCATACATGCACAAAATCATCGAGATTCATTATCAACCAGTTTGGTTATGAATTTACTAATTTCTAATCATTTATTAAGTTCATCATTAATTCTAATTTATCTATTTTATTTTAACTGAATCCATCATGATTTTATAATATTCTCAATTATATAGATCCCATTCACAGGTTCTTCAGGCATTTAATCCAACCTTACCATGGTTCTAATTATGATAAAATTCATTATTACCATTAATAGAACTCAATCCCATGAATCCATTATTAATACATTTTCATTCCATAATTTTTTGGTACACTATGACTCATTCCAAGATTTTACAAAAAATGATAAGCATACTGTGCATAGAGAAAAATTGCATCAAGTAGTTGGAAACCATAACAAAAAATTTCTAGAAAACCTTCAATTTAAATACAATCACTATGAAACAACCACTGAGAAATACAAACTATCAATTTGTTCCAACTACCCCAATGTCATCTCTGACACCATTGTGCATAACACATTCCATCTCATGATCATTAGAATCAAGATACCACTTGAACCCTAAGAAAATAAAAACATTTCCATTAAAATACCAACCATTCATGATTCAAAAAAACATATCAAGGGTATAACATCCTAATGCACATTTACAAAAACTAAACAAATTATTTTTAGCATGAAACATCAATATGAAAACTATGGACATAACACCAAGGAATTCAAGACATTGTTATCCATGAATTGGTTTGCTCATCCATAATTTTAATGTTTTGACACCCAAAGCTGAGAGTCAGTGAATTATTTTAATACATCTGCATGATTACAAGGAATAAAATCTTGAAGGACCATTCAGTTTAGCACTCTTGGAAAATAAATTTCATTCATGAACATTACATTACAATTTCTAACATAAAACACAACATAGATAATCCGTTTAGAATTCCATTATTCAACTTCATTAACCCTAAATATCAATTATAAAAATATTCTTAGAATCCTAGGATAATAAAACATTATAAAGGGGTGATATTAGATAATCAGTAAGGATATACAATATAGCGGAAAGCTATCACAAATAAGTATAATATTTTAAGGCAAGGTACAAAACTAAGATAAAAGACTTTTAAAAAAATATCTTAGGTATAATATGGAAATAATAAATCAAATAATTTCATTTAAACATTCTCATGGATATTATACCAGTCGAATAATCACATGTAAAATCTATAAGTATTCTCACAATGATGGAATGCATAATGCGGGACATATTAAACATACCGTAAAGGCTTCAACCAAAACACCATACCTAATTGGGTAAGACATTAGCCAAAACCCAAACATAATTGTCTCATGAGTCTACTGAGGAATTTATGGGATATAGAAGGCCCCACCAAACACTTACAAAGTCTAATGAATTCCTCTTATGAAAGGGGTAAAACATAACCAACATTAACAATCATATTAAAACTCGTATATGAATGTCAATACTTAAAATATAAGCCACGAATGGTATAAAATAAAACATTCATATTCAAGAATATCACAAACCATTCAATACAACTTGGAATATTGTATTATAATAAATCAACCTCAATCATGACTAATATCCAATCAAGGATGTTGACATTTGTGAAAAAAATCAGTAAAACTCTTTGTGAGAAATATCCCTTTTTCATGAAATCATTTAAAAATCTCAAAATTTATAAAGTAATTTAAAATAAATTTTTGATTCATATTTTTTCATACCAAATTGAGTATTTTGAAATTAATTAACATTTTAAAACAATAATGTCCATATAAATAAATCCTTAAAATCATTCTGAAAACATAGAAATTAATTAAATATATTTAAAAAAATATATTTAAAACATTGAAAATGATTATCTAGTAAAATATTCCCTTCCATAAAACCTTAAAAGGCTACTTCTTATTTTTTTTATGAAAAATTTATATGGATGATAAATATGTACTAGTTAATACTTACATATAAACAATCTCAAATAATAATGAGATTTCAGAATTAACCATTACCTTAGGTCTGATACTCTCCGTACGTGTTTGAAACTCCTTTATAATGTTTCTAAACATATTATTAACTTATATAAGAATAATAATAATATTTATGATATCATATTTGATTTTTATGACTTTATATTACCTGTTTATTATCAATTCTAAGTTAATTAAACAATTCGTGTAATAATCACTTTGTTTATCATATGTGTTTTGACTTGTTATTCATGATCATATTTCATATATCATGATTTAATTACTTCTAGAATGTATAATATGAATTATATATCATGACGTCATGGAGACAGTAAGTCATACATACAGACGAGCGACAATATCATCACATTAATAGTTTAATGGTATGGAATTGGATGTAATATTAATTTTATAGAAATAATATCATGTTAAATTTATTATTTAATTAATTTCTATTGATCATTATACCTATTGAAATAATATATAGATGAAAAACAGTTTACACTGCGACGTGGAGATGATAACTCGTACGTACGCACAGATGGTGGTATTGTTTTTCATGGGATGGGTAAAAATAGGAATATGGTTCTACCATAATAATAATAAAAATATTAATATATTAGATTATGGATTTATTATTTTAGTATGGTAACAACTAAGGAAGAGGAAGTAAAAGAAGAAACGGACATTGAAAGAAGGGATAAAATGATTACCTCTTCTTCGGGTGTCACTTTTTGATTTGCACAAAAGTAATACTTACCTTGGTTTTATTCCCAAAGGGTATCCTCTAGGATGAAGTGAGGGGAGTTTGGAGGATAGTTTTTCAGGGTTTGACTGATCCAAAGGGCTTTGGAGGCATGAATAATACAGAAGGAGAAGTTCTCTTTTATAAGAGAGGTGAGGGGCACTTTAGGAAAGTGTTGAAATATTAATTTATTATAAATTCATTTTCGTTTTCTAATAGCAACAAAGTGATTTAGTTAAAGGGTACTATGAGTATTGGTCTAAATTCTCTCATACAATGAATTTTACATAAGTCCAGTTTGTGAAATTAACCTTATTTGTTGGAATTAACCCTTAGTTAAACGGTTTAACTCTTACTGCGTCTTCTTGTATTTTTATACTATATGGTTAATTTAGTTACTATAAAATGGAAATATAACAAAAATTGGATCATTAATGAAATTTTAATCATTATATAATGCATTTTTCAAAATATTAATGTTTTAGGATTTTTATATAATTTAATAAAATAGTATTTTTTTTAAACTCATTTATGTCAATTTTGACACTATTTAGTAATTGATTTTTTGTTAAATTCATAACAACTTGATTACATTAAAAAAAGTAATTGAGTCATCCCTAATATGTCGATTTCATCCATAAAATTAATTTATGACATCAAAATTTTCAAATTACATTTATTTTAATATTTATAAATTCATTTATTTGAATCTGTAATTAATAAGGTAATCAATACAACATCATTGTGTCATATATAAATATATTTATTTAAAGTATAAAAATTAAAAAAATTACCATGTTGTATTAAATATTTTTATATTTACTGTTAATATTTATTGTTTATATGATCATTTATATAAATCGAATTAAAATGTTTTAGTTAAGAGATACATGTTTATGTTATATTTCGCTTTATTTTAAATTAATTATTATAACATGTCATTTTCAAACTAATGTGGCTTCCAAATGCCACATTTTCAGCCTAAGGATGGTCATGGTCTAAAAAATCTCATAAAATAGTATTAGGACACGTGTTAGGGTAGTTTTATATTATCATAATATTATTTTTACCCCTATTTACATGATTTACCCTTTAACCATTGTAAATAAAAATAATTATTATAGTTATTATTCATAATGTCAAAAAATAAAATGTACCTATTTAAAAATTTAGAAAATTTGATTCATAAAGTGGAATATATTTTTCCAAATTAAAAATATAGAATTGGAATAATTTAATTTAATATTAATGCACGTTGTCATAACTAGAAAGCAGGTTTTTAAGAAGTAGAAACTATCAAAATATTGACATGTGTTTATGTACAATTTCAATGTGAAATTACATAAAAAGACCAAGATTGGATTAAATTATATAACTATAATCTAATTATACTTTAAAACTGAATAAAAAAATAAAACTATATAAATAATTTAGGTTAAAAAGAAGTTTTGAAATAAAATGTAGAATTTTTCACTATTCATCAAAATATGAAAGTTATCAAAAAAGTACAAAAAATTCATCCAAACTAAATTTTTATGTCCTTATTTTAAAGAATAATTTCATTTCATCAAATTTAATATATAATTTTTTCCAATATTTTATTTAAAAATAATTCGTCATTAAAAGTTCTAAAAACTGTTTTTTAATATTTCCTTTATCTAAAATATTGAATTTGTCCTTATATTATGTCTAATAAACACATAAGATGAAGGTTAAAATTACATGGTATATATATAAAATTAAAATTTTTGTTTATAATATTTATAAACACTTTAAATATCAAGTTTGATAGGTCATGCTACACTCGAACTTGGTGTTGCATGTAGCGGGAGCAATTGAATTATTAAGAAGTGTATCATGGAAGCCTGGGGTGTTAAAATAATCAATTATCTTCAGAAAACAACAATTTCATGACCCTATTTTATTAAAAAATTCATTATGAATAGGTTAAATTATAATAATCTACCGATAATCAATAGATATCCATAGATAAGAATCTGTCATTAATATACTTCAAGCATAACTTCCGTGTATCATTAATTTCAATGATGAAAAATGATTAATTTATATGAATATTTTATTAGTATTTTTATAATTATAGATATAAATTATTTATACAACAATATGAATATCAACAATGGTAGAGAAAAATAATAATCACAATAAGGGAAAACACACTATTTAGAAAATCAAGAGGCAACATCATCATAACATAAATCACATATTATCACAATATCTCAATATCGTATTTCATTATTCATTAATATCATATATTACTGTAATAATTAGGCTGATTCCATTATTAACCAAGGAAACTGAAGCTTGATAATAACACACTTTCACATAAATAAGGATGGGTAATGAATCCCCTGCCTCAATTAAAAGCTCATCATTTTCTGACCAATAATGGTAGAACAAGAATCAATCATCACTAAAAGAAACACCAATGCATCATATGAACAAAAATCATGATCGGTACTTTCTCTAATATCATCTCAAAATAGTATAAATACATCAAAAAAACTCCTTAAGTAAATATGAATAAGGAAATAAGAGGATAATAGAAGATAATAGAACCTTGATATGTAACTTCGATTTGATAATACAAGGTGTTTGTGCTCTCAAGGGAAGTGGTCGAATGGTGGTGAGAAGGCTAGGTGTTGATAGGGGTTTGAGAGAAAAGATAAAAACCAAAACAAGGGTAATTTTACACTATATTTATATGGGAATCCTGGAAGGCCTCCACCACAACATAGTGGTGTGAATAACACATGTGGTCGATCTTGGACAATAGAGATCTGGATGACTCATCATTTGAAATTTTTTGAATCCCAAATTATTATTCATTTTAATACAGATATTGAAAATAATTGACTAACTCCATGACTTGCACCACCAAATGGTGCAATGTGTTTTAGATGCCCAATAGGTTAATATAGCCGCCACCACAACATAATGGAAAACCCATCTCTTTCATTTCCTTTTATGCTGAAGACCACGACATGGAGGACCCCGACTCCCCCATTCCCCTTACCTCACACACAACATGAGCACACCTCATTAAGAACGATCACACCCAACAACAAGGGAATTTTCATGCTCCATGTTTCTGATAGGTAGACTGTAATGACCCAAAATTTTATTAATGAAAATTTTTCTTAGTCTAATTAAATATATTATTATGTAAAATGGTGAAATAATATATTCAATTCCTTGGTATTATGTTTTTGTATTTTAAAATATATTTAATAATTGTTACTATTTCTAAAATAGCCTCTGAATAGTGATCACATTTATAATATAAATATAGGGCTTTAATAAATCCAATTTACTTAGAAAAAGGAAGCGATGAGCTCATCCAGTAGAATTGAGCTCTATGAATCCCATTTTTTGGAGCATAGAAATGAGGTAGCATCACTTGGATTCGATCTTGACCAAGCCCAAGATGAGCTTCCACATGTTAAGCATGAACAAGACCACCTATAGGAGAAGTGGAAGTTAATAGATATTACCACCCGAGTGATATTATCTAAGTCTCCCCAAGAGTATGTCACCATCGCACACCTTTCCCTTATGTATTATGAGGGTGTTAGAAGGGTTTAGGTGACAATACCCTAGAATTATGATTATGTGATTTAATTTTTATATAAATAAAATACATTCATTTTATTATCGTTACATTGTAAATGAATTTTAATTTGAAAATAGAAATTTTAGTTGATATTCAATTAAAAAATATATTTTGGTTAATTAATGGATTTTTGGAATTAAAAAATATTTTAATAAAATATTATTATTACTAAATCACTTTTTATTAAATATAAATGATCGTATAATTTTTATGAATACAATTGTAATTTTTTTTAACGTTTGAAAACTGTTTTTATCTAAACCAATAAATTTTTAATAAATGCCAATTTTTATCTTAAAAGTGAAAATGAAAATATTTAGAAAATTGTTTATATAAAATGAATTTTATTCCTCGAATCAGGATGTCAAAATTATCCAACGGTATATTTTTCATAATTTTCTAAGACAGCTGAATCTTTGGGTAATAATTAAACATCGTTTAAATATATAATGTGTTTTATGAAATCATAATTACCCAATAGTGATGCAATAAAATACTATAAAATTTATTTTTACATTTAAAATAATGTTATTTTATATTTGAGTGATTAATTTTGTGGTGCCTTAGTGGACCCTCCAAGACTTATAAAACATTTTATCTTTTAAAATTATATCCTTGAGAGTGTGGCTCACCTCCACATAAGCCAGCCTAATATTTTAAAACGTTTGGACATTGAACTTATAAAATAATTTTTTCCACTTCCCTTCGGAAAAAACTATGGGAAAAACCCATGGGATGGTTTTTGGTTTTGATTAGCTTAATATGTAGTGTCCAAAACCTAAATAATAAATAATTCCTTCACTTTTCCTATATAAACCCACATAATATCTCATTACACTTCACTAAAACCATTTGTAACTCAAAAAAACTCTACCCTCCTCTCTCTATAATCCTCACAATGTTACCCAAGCTCCCACGAAGCCTCTCTAAAACCCCTCCCAATCCTCTGGTATCACACATCCAAGTAAGGGAATTTCTTCCTTTCTCATTTTTGTCCAAAATTATTTATGTTGTTATACAGTTTTATTTTCAATTAAAAATATTGGGGTATGATTTATAACCTCAAAAATACTTCCCTCATTATGTTTTAATATGAGAGACCCCTTTCTCTCTTATTACATCCTCCCATTTACACCCGTTACCATACCAAAACTTCGTAAGAAATTTCCCTCTCCTCATTTACATTCTAGTAATTCTTTTATATTATGTATAAAAATTCCATTTAATATGTTTGTAAATGTATTTATATGACCCTAATTATGGTACATTTAATTTACATATGATTAGATACACCATTACCTATCATTAACCATTTTTATCAATTCTTATGTCACGTCTTTCTACTGCTGAAATTGCACCATGATTTTCCAAGCCAAAGTCATTATGTAGTGAATACTATTACCATTTCTCTATCAATTGTATTCAATTTATTAACATTTACTTATTTATTATGTAGTTTCATTTATTTATTCCATATTACTTTATCATGTAATAAATGATGTTGTTGAATGATTTCATGTTGTATAATCCATGTGGCACACTTATGCATGAAATGAAATGATTAAGAAGGGTACAGCCTGATAGTTATTCAATGCATCGGGTAAAGATTTGTATCATGATACGTAATGTGCAATGAGGGTTTACTCATGATAATTAAATTACAATGAGAGTTTACACATGCTCCATTTCCAATGATCCTTGGCTCGTGTTAATATTGTGTTAAATGTTGTTTTCCCCTTTCCATGTTATGATAATCGGGATATATCATGCCTTTATGTTCATGTTTCCCTTGTGATACATTGATATGCATATTTCCTATCATGTACTATATTCTTCATGTTATTCCTGGTTTACTCCCTTATTGGTCTTTATAGCTCACCTTTTTCTTATGCAAGTCCTTGGGTTATCCCATGCAATGCTATGTATGAAGGAATGTTGCGGTCTTGTAAAAGAATTTTTCAATAAAGATGTTGGGTTTTATGTTCTATGTTGTTATGTAATGTTCATAATTTTCGCAAGACACTAGACCTCTTGATCCTCAGAGTTGTCTTAAGTGTAGGTTTATGTAATAAATCATGTTTAAGTGTGTAATAAGAAGCAAGGTTGTTATAGTTGGTATCAAAGGATTTGTTTAATTATTTTTGGGATTAGGATTAGAAAAACATAGTTAAATCCTTAGGGATAAATCTAAATACAATAAAATAATCCCTAAATTTAGGTGAGTATTGAGTAAGTGGTTTATCAAGAAAATACATCCTTGTCTGGATATGAGCAGGTAGAGGTAGCTCTGGCACATATGTATCTAGGGGTAAAACTAGAAAACACTTCTTTGAGCTAGAATCGAAGGGGAACTGGTGTAAAAAATGGGCCTTGATGCTCTCATGGATATAAAACTCTCAGGGGATATTCATTGGTAAATTCATAAACATAGTATGAACCATTTTCAAGGAAATTAAAAAAAATCCCCTAAGAATATAAGTTGTTAAGTAGATCATCGATAACACAGATAAGTTAAGGAAATAAATATAATATGTAAGATATCACTTTTTGTCATCAAATTCCCCTTTATGTTTTAACCCTAACATTCCTTTTATTCTAGCCAATGGTCGGTAATAGGAGGACTCATGCTAATAACCGATGAGAAGATCAATGCGAAAACTATTATAATGAGATGCCTAATATGATGGGATATTGAATCACAAAATTTTCATCATACTCTATTAGTTAACTAATGTTTTGAATAGAAACATGGGTCAAGAGGAATGTTAACCCCCACCCCCCCAAGAAAGAACAAGTGACAATTGAGACTTCATGAGATATTGTCCTCCCACTTGTAATGGATCATCTGATCCCTCAATTTATGAACAATGAATCAACTATATAAAAAATATCTTCTCCATCCTTCAATGTTATGAACATGAGATGGTTATTCTAGTTGCTTATTATATGGAGGGTGAAGCTGATCAATGGTGTACATTGAAAAAAAAAATTGAAGCCTGGGGAAGAGATCGATGCATTGGAATGGAAGGATTTCTAAAAACAATTTAATAAATATTTTCCTCACACCCTCGGACATCAGATGTAAAGGTACTATGTTAACCTCAAGAAAAAAGACGGTAGATTCATCAGAGTGTATGATGAAAAATTCAAAAGTCTTGCACGATATGCCTTCGACTGTGTCGTTACCCCCAAATTCAAGGATGACCACTTTATTGGTGGGTAAAACCTAGACTACGGAATGCCGTAGTGATATGTGACTTCGAGAGCTATGAGGAAATTTTCTGATGTGCCTTCAATGATGAAATAGAGATCGGATAATCTCAAGGGTATAATGGTGAAAAGAATCATAAGGAAGAATTTAATTATGTGGTTCGATGGATAAATCCAATGCTGCTAAGAAAATCCAGCACCCCCCATTCCAAAGGTGCATAAAGAAACACCCTAGAAATTTCTTGAAGGGGATGAGGAAATGCTTTAGTTGTGGAAGAGAAGGGAACCTAGACATTAACTACTGATAAGAAAAATCCACAACTATGACAGCAGAGAGGAACAATCCATTCAACGCTCAATGCATGGTTCATTGCTTTAACGACAAAAAACCAGGGCCCATTGCAAACTAGTTCTCTACGACAAGGGTTTTTGGAGGCAACAAACAACCTCCAAGGCAGCAAGGGAAAGCTTTTGCCATCACTACCGCCGAAGTGAACCCTAAAAATGAAGTGATGATAGGTAACCTAGTTATTCATTCAAGAATAGTGAACTAACTTTTTCAATATAGTTCTATAAATTCTTTTATATCCCAAAATTTTACTATAATAATCCCAACACCACCAAAAATCATGGATGTAAATATTTCAGTGAGAATAGAAAATAGGGATATGATTACATCCCATGAATATAACTCCTCCCATGTACTAATTTGTGGATTGAACATAAAAAAACGTCATCATACTCCCTATGGTAGAATTTGATGCAATTATTTGTATGTATTGACTTTCCTTATATAAAGACAACATAAATTTCCATGAGAGGGAAATCCCTATCCATATGAAGAATTGACCCCCAATTCTGTAGAAGTGCAAGGAGGAGGATGAATCTTCTGTAGCACCATCATCTCAATCATGGATATTACTGCCCTATGAGCAAGCGTATCTTGATCAGATGATTGAGTATAAGGAAGCAACCATCCCTGAAGACATGCCTATTGTGAGGGAATTATCTTAAGTGTTTCTCGAGGACTTTTATGGTCTTCCTCCTAGAAGAGATGTTGATTTATCAGTTGATCTTATACTTAGGGAAATTAAATTATCCAATACTATATATAGAATGGATTTTTATGGACGTTTAGGAGATAAAGAAACAACTACAGGAGAGTCTGGATAATGTGTTTATACAACCATGTGCTTCACCATGGGGTGCACTAGTACTCTTTGTCAAGAAGAAGGATAGGTCAATGTGCCATTAAATTGATTATCGTGAGCTCAAAAAAAATTACAATAACAAACAAGTATCCTATGACATGAATTGAAGAATTGTTCAATTAGAAATTTGGAGAATAGTACATCTTCAAGGTGGATTTTTGGTCAGGATATTACCAAGTAAGTGTGAATTAGTAGGATCTCCCCAAGACTACATTTCGTACAAGATATGGGCACAATGAATTTATAGTAATGCCTTTATGACTCTCTAATTCTCTATAAATATGCATGGAATTGGTGAATAGTGTATTTAGATATTTCCTCAACAATGTTTTGGTAGTCATTATAGAAGATATTCTAATATACTATAAAACCAAGGAGGACCCAGAGGAGCATCTATGAACTATACTGAAGGCCCTGAAAAAGGAGAAGATCTATTCAAAGTATAACAAATGTGATTTATTGTTGAAGGAGGGATTATTCATGGGTCATATCATCCCATGCAATGGTATATCTGTGGATCCCTCTAAAATATAAGCTATTGTGGGATAGATGAGGCCAACATCGGTAATAGATATCCATAGATTGCTAGGGTTACCTTGATTTTATCCCTGAATTGTGAGAGATTTCTCACGATTGTCCATCCCTATTACCAATCTAAATCATAAGGAAAGTAATATTTTCATAGAGTGATAAATGTGAATATAGATTCAAGGAGTTGAAAAAAATACTTATCACTACACCCATGCTCACACTACCCACACTTGTAGAAATTTTTGTGGTATTTATATATGCTTTGACGAAGGTCATGGGTGTGGTGTCGATGCAAAATGATAAATTCATTACTTATGCTTTAAAGAAATTTAAAGTTCATGAGAAGAACAATCCAACACGTGATCTAGAATTGGATATAATAATCTTTGCTTAAAAAATTTTGCGACATTACATCTTTTGGGAGAAGTGTGAAATATATATGGATCACAAAAGCATCATGTATATATTCACAAAGAACAAGTTGAACATGCGCCAATAATGATTGTTAGATCTAATCAAATACTATAACTGCTCAATCCATTACCACCATAGGAATGTAAATAAGTTAGAGGATGCTCTATGTATAAATGACCCATCAATTTTATCATTGATGTGAATTAAAAAGTATCCAATCTTCTTATATTTGATGAATATAGACATGAGAATCATAAATAAGTGAACATCATTAATCATTTCACAAATTATTTCTAAAAAGAATCTTTTGGAAAGGTTAAAGGATGATAAAATGGATTATGTAGGAATTCGTTAGAAAGTGGAAACTATCAGAAAATGGAAAATCCTCAGAGTTAAATTTTAATGAAGAAGGAATTTTGAGATTTAGGACAAGACTATGTGTTCCATCAAATCCGGAGTTAAATAATGAACTTTTGGATTATGCACATAGTTATAATTTCTCCATTCAACCAGGAAACACACGGATGTATCGAGATCTCTAAGAATATTAATGGTGGGATAACATGAAGAAGGAGATCGTTGATTATAAATCAATGTGCCTGGTATGTCTGTAAGTGAAGGCCGAGAGGAATAAGACTAAGGGGATGATGAAACCATTACCCATACCAACATGGAAATGGGAGAACGTCACCACAGACTTTTTCACCAGACATCTGATGAAACCCAAAGGAAACAATGCTATATGGTTTTTTGTGGATCTTATTACAATGATTGCAGACTTCATTGCAATTTAATAGTATTTCCCATTAGATCAACATGCAAAAATATATATAAAGGAAGTGGTAATGCTACATGGAGTACCACTATCTATTTTATCTGATCGAGATCCAAGATTCACCTCTATGTTTTGGAAGAGTCTTCAACATGGTATGAATACTGAGATGGACTTTAGTATAGATTATCATTCTCAAACTAATGGATTATCTAAGATGACTGTCCTAACACTATAAGAAATTTTTAGAGCATGCTAAATGGACTTGAAAGGAGGATGGGATTAACATCTCCATCGGGCTGAGTACTTTTACAAAAATAGTTTCCACTCAAGCATCCAGATGAATCCTTATGAAGTCTTTTCTTGGAAGAGGTCTAGAACGCCAGCATGTTGGGATGAAGTTGGGGAGAAAAAATCCTTGGTATATAAATGGTCAATGAATTGGTATAAGTGGTTAAGACCATCCAGCAGCACATTAAAGCTTCTTAGAGTTGACAAAAGAACAATGCTAATAATCATTGACAAGACCAAGAGTTTGATGTCGGATACATGGTATTCCTCTGCATATCACCATGGAAGAGAGTTATGAGATTTTGGAAGAATGGAAATCTTAGTCCAAGGTACATCGGCCCTTTTGATATCATTGATCACATTGGAGTAGTGGCCTATTGATTAGAACTCCCACCGAACCTATCACAATTACATGATTTATTCCATGTATCACTCTTGATGAAGTACATAATTTAATCATTGCATGTACTCAATCCAGATGTGGTAGTATTGGAGAATGACGTATTCTATGAAGAGAATCTAGTGATGTTCTTCTATCATAGGGAAAAATTTCTACGAAATAAGACAATGCCCCTTGTCAAGGTGTTATGGTGCAACGACAAGTTTGAAGAGGCAATGTGGGAATCAATGGAAGTGATGAATCAGAGTTACCCACATCTATTTAGTGTGGTAATAGGAAATTTCAAGGGTGAAATTTCTTAAGGGGGGAAGATTGTAACAACCCAAACATTTATTAATAAAAATTCCTCTTGATATAATTAAATGTCTAATTATGTAAAATGGTTAAATAAAATATGAACTTTCTTGGTTTTATGTATTTGGATTTTAAAATACCATTAATAATTATTAATATTTCTAATATAGTCATTGAACATTGATCACATGATTAGTTTAAATATAGAGCTTTAACAAATCCAATCTACTCAGAAAAAGGAAGTGATGACCTCATCCAGTAGAATTGCTTCATATGAAGCCCTTTTGTCGGAGCATGAAAAGGAGGTAGCATAATTGTTATTTTCTGTTGACCAATCCCAAGACGAGATTCAACATGTTAATCTTGAACAGAACTTCCTATGGGTGAAGTGCAGTTAATAGAGATTACCACCAGAGCGATGTTATCTGAGACACCCAAAGAGTCTATCACCATCGCACACCTTACCTGGAGGTATTATGTGACTGTTATAAGGGGTTATGTAACAAGACCATATCACTATGATTATGTTCTATATTTTTTTATATAAATAATATAAATACATTTCATTATTGTTACTTTGTAAAAGGGTTTTAAAGGACCAATAGTATTTTTAGTTAACATTCCATTAAGAAATATATTTTTGTGAATTAATGAATTTTTTTAATTAAATAATATTTTAATAAAATATTATTATTACTAAATTACTTTTTATTATATATAAATCATAGTATAATTTTTATGAATACATTTGTAATTTTTATTAAGGTTTGAAAACTATTTTTGTCAAAACCCATGAATTTTCAATAAATATCATTTTTATTTTAAAAGTAGAAATTAAAATATTTAGAAAATTATTTCGATAAAATGAATATTATTTTTTGAGTCAATATGTTGAAATTATCCAATGATGATTTTTCATAATATTCTGAGACTGTTAAATTTTTGGTAATAATGGAATGCTGTTTAAATATATAATGTGATTTATGACATCATAATGACAAAATAGTGATGTAATAGAATAATATAATTTTTTTTCAGCCAATCTATTTGTACCCTTAAAATAATGTGATTTTAGATTTTTTTGATTAATTTTATGGAGCCACAGTGGACACTCCAAGACTTATAAAACATTTTAACTTTTAAAATGATTTCCTTGAGAGTGTGACTCACCTCCACATAAGCAAGCCTAATATTTTAATATTCTTGGACACTGGACTTATAAAATAATTTTTTCCACTCCCCTTTGGAAAAAACCATTGTCGAAAACAATGGGATGTTATGCGGTTTTGATTAGTTTAATGTATAGTGTCCAAAACCTAAATAATAATGAATTCCCTCTCCTTTTCTATATAAACCCACTCAATCTACCATTATTCTTCACTCAAACCATTTGGAGCTCAACAAAACCATGCCCTAATCTCTTTATAATACTCCCAAGGTTCCACAAGATCCCCAAAAGTCTCTCTCATGCCCATCCCAAGCCTTTGGGATCACACTTCCAAGTAATGGAATTTATTCCTTTCTCATTTGGTCCAAAAAAATTTATGTTGTTATGCCTTATATTTTTGATTTAAAATGTTGGGGTATGATTTCAATCCTCTCCTATAATTCCCTAATTTTATTTTAATGAATAGAGACCACTTTATCTCTCATTTATGCCTTCCATTTACACCTATTTACATGCCTAAATTTAGTATGATATTTCTCTCTCTTCATTTACATTCAATAAATTATTTTATATTATGCATCTAAATTCCATTGAATATTTCTGTAAATATATATATATGACCCTACATACTATAAATTTTATTTAAATATTATTCAATACCCCTTTATCTCTAACAAAACATTTTTATGAATTCTTATGTCACGTCATTATGCTGCCGAATTTGCACCGTGATTTTCCAAGCCAAAGTCATTGTGTAGTGAATACCATGACCATTTCACTATCAATGGTATTCAACATTACAAAAATTTACTTATTGATTATATAAATTCATTTATGTATTCTATATTACTTTATCATGTAATAAATGATGTTGTTGAATGATTTCATGTTGAATGATCCATGTGACACACTTATGCCTGAAATAAAATGATTAAGAAGGGTGTTCCTTGTTTGTGCTCCAATGCATTGGGTAAAGATGAGTATCATGATACGTAATGTGAAATCAGGGTTTAGTCATTATAATTCATGTGCAATGAGGGTTTACTCATGCTCCATGTTCAATGATCCTTGGATCATTCTAATATCATGTTAAATGTTGTTTCCACATTTCCTTGATATGATAATCATGCTATATCATGCCTTTATGTTCATGTTTCTCTTGTGCTCCATTGATATGCCAATTTCTTAAAATGTACTATATTATTCATGTTATTCCTTGTTTACTCCCTTATTGGGCTTTATAGCTCACCCTTTTCATATGCGTGTCCTCGGGTTATCCCATGCAATGATAAGTACGAAGGAATGTTGTGGTCTTGTAAAAGATGTTTTCAATAAAGATGTTGGGTTTTATATTCTATGTTGTTATGCAATATTCATAATTTTCCCAAGAAACTAGACCTCTCGATCATCATAGTTTTATTAAGTGTTGGTTTATGTAATAAATCTTGTTTTATATTGTAATAAGGAGGAGGGTTTTTATATAGACATTGAGAAGAATAATTCCCTGAAATATGGGTGTTTCAGGGTTCCCCTTTCTAATATAGAAAACCCCTAAGGAACCCAATGATTTTGTACCTTAATCCTTAGGTATTTCCTTAATGCCATTTTATAATAGGTAGTCACTCAAAAACTCATAGTGATTACATTCCCTCTACTATGACATGGTGTCCTTACCCAATTACTATTGGGGGAACAATGAAATAAAAACGCCATCTAAAATAGAAATCATTATTATTCCACTCATTAGGGTACACCATGTGAAGAAGCTAATTTTTTGGTTACTCCATAAGTGCATCCAAGAGACCTATGATCAAATCAACGTAGAGGATAATTTCTTGGCACTATAGTAGTACTATAGCAATACTGTAGCAGTACTATTGTAGGAACTGTGTAGAAGTATAGCATGTACTATAGCAAGCACTATTTGTCATTGTAGAAGATGGGAAGATTTCCTTGTTTGGGCCTTTGGGCCACTAATTTGGTCCTCGAGTCCATTAAGGCCTTCAGGCCACCCAGGACTTCAGGTCAATAAGGCCTTCAGGCCACCTCAAGGCCTTCAGGACACATTATGTACAGATGAAAACCAGACAACCTACAAGGAACAAACTTAAAGAAGGAGGATCAAAGATATTTCACCATAGCAGAAGCAAAACGGATTGCAAGATTGAGAGGGTATGGCCCCTGCCATTAGGGAAAGCTTTTGTATGCATGGAAAATCCTAGCTGAATAGCCTAGTGAAGGTGGAGAGATGATTTCGCGATGAAGATGATGGGGAGGAGTAGTTCCAAGCAGTTTGTCTGGGTTGCATGTAATGTTTGAAACCTACGGGTAATGAATTCTTATAAGGACTATGAGACATGTAGTACTTACACCAACGGACCATCTAAAGATTCCACCTCACCCCTTGAAAGGTGTATTAAAAAAAATCAATAAAAAAATGAAGGCCTTCGAGCCATTGGAGGAGGGTACACCGTGTACCACACAACCATCTCCAAAACACCTTGGCCACAAAAGACCAACTCAAAAAGATCAAACCATTATCAAAGATCCAAAATAGCTCAAAAAATTTAGAACCATCACCGCATCTTTGATATGGTGTCCCCAAAGGTAGCCCAAATCCATATCTAGATTCCAAAACTCATAAAAACACCCTATAGTTAACTTCGAGCCATAGAAAAAAGGGAGGGATCCAATAATCTGGTCTCGTACATAAGATACCTCTTAAACAGTTCTCATCTCTGAGAATTTAAAACAAAAACTAGGATGGAAAGTAAATGGTTTTGAATACCCACCTTTTGTGTTTCCTATCAAAGATATCTCTAGAAAAGAACACCACCAAATCAACATGAGATAGAAGAATATAAACATGAAACACTAAATATTATATCATAAAATAATAAATGGTCATAAAAATCATCTCAACAAAGGATCAAATATCAAAACAACTTTAGATATTGAGTTAACTTGTACGAATCCAACTCCCATGTACTCTCCTCCAAGCCACCATGCTAACCTTGGTCACGAACCCAGGAAATATCAGTCTCTACCAACAACATATCTTAACAATAAAAAATCTCAATAAGAATCTCCCCTAAGGTATCATTTCCCTAAACACTTTCTCTCCCTAATCAATGATAAAAGAATCATCATGAAGATACTAGTATTGAAGAGACACAAGAAATATGTCATATATCAATATCATCTGTGATGTAAGTGCTAAATAATATGCTACAACATCAAAACACACAAAAAACCTAGAAAGTTCCAAAAAACCTAGGATAAATCGTACTCCCATGATGGAACCTTCACTTCCCAAAATGATAATATACCTTCAAGAACACGTTATATCTAGTGTCAAACTTCATAATATTCCTCCTATTATATGCATAGGAGTTTTAACTATCCTTTTTCAAATTAATTATATCACAAATCACATGTAGCTTATTTATTATTCTTTGTATCTACTATAACCTTAGAATAATTGACTCTCTAATCTCGGTTTAATATAATGGACATTAGAAAGGACATCCAAAAAGCACTTTGAATGGAGCCATACCAATGGTAGAGTAATAGTTTTTACTATAATTAAACTACACCAAGGGTAGGTTCCTCAACTAAGAACCTATGAAATCTAGAATGCATGTGTGCAATATATCCTATAGAGTATGTATTTTCTACTCTGTTTGACCATCCATATGTAAATGAAAAGTAGTTATAGGGAATAACTATGAGCTAAAATTATGATGGATACCACCATAAATCCCAGAGGTAAAACATGGATCACAATAAGAGATGATCATATTAAAAACCCCATAAAATCTCACCACCTCCTCTAGAGACAACCTCGCTAAAAACTTTACCTATATTGACTCCTTAATCACTAAAAAGTATGTTGAATTTGTGAATAAGTTCATGATTACCCATATAACATCACAAAACACCCTGAGCTCATGAAAAATTGGTGATTAAGCCCATCAATATTTTCTCCCACTTCCACTGGGGAACATAAAGTGGATAAAGAAACCCACCAGGAACACGATTCTTAGCCTTTACCCTATAGAAAACTAAAAATTAAGAGACAAACTATGAAACTAATCTCTTAATGTATGAACACCAGAACTGAACCATAATGGAATTATGCATCTTCCACACAACAAAATGTACCACCTAAGGAGAACCATGGAACTCATAAAGAACCACATAATGTATTTCCAAAGGAATAAAGATACTTATTTAAAATAATACCTGATGTTGACTAGCCTCGCACCATCTCTCAGGAGCATCACCAAAAAATAACACAATATCACATGAAATACACGTCAAAATGCCCTTGCTAGAACACCTACACCTTATAAACCAAAGATAACTATATCAAAATATAATAAAGTACCCCTATTAAATAAAATTATCCTTTATCGAGCTGAATTGAATCCACTACTCCCATTACACTCTAAGAGTCTTCATACTCATGCACATCACTTCCACATGAGTTCTTTCTCATGGATTTTATGAAAACACTCCCTTTCCCAAATGTATATGAAAATTGGAAGCTATAATATTACAAGAATTCCATTCACCACCACTAACATGGGTTAAAATCAAACTAAGAGAAAACATACCCTAGTAACTTGTAATTTATAAAGACAACAAATCATTCACTAATGAGTTTATTCCACCAAAACTTTAGAGAAAACACAATTTTAGAAAGCTCCATATCATGGGTGATATAATTACATTCATGACGCTATAACTAATGAGACATATAAGAAAAAATATACCTATAATACATCATAAAACAACCCATGCCAAAACATAAAGCATCATAATAGTCCTCAAACTCAATGCCCTCCTTTAGAAAACAAAGAACCAGAGAACTAACCAATTTATATTTCAAATTATTCAAAACATTAAGCGACGATTTTTCCACAAGAATACCTAATAATTCATAGTCAAGGGTGTCATAGGAGTTATAATAAATGATAGTTTGAGTAAAAACCTCTTATATTAATCAAAAATTACAAGAAAACTCTGCACCTCTGCATCATTCATGGGTACTACCCAAGAAAAATCCACAAATCCTTAGAAAGATCCATCACTAATCCACAGCAGGACACAAGATGAGCTAATAAAAGGACCTCATAGGACAAAAACTCACACATAGATAGATTGTTGAATATTTGATGATGATGAAGAACACATAAAAAAATCAAAGATGCTCGACATACACCTATACTGACTTAATGAATAGAAGGATTTTGTCAATAAATATAACCACAAACTGATCCAGAAACTCATTGAACACTACATTAATCATTATTATAAATATATCTTGATTGTTTATCATAATTAATGAAATCATGAAAAACTCATAATTTTCATAACAATATCAAAATATCATTCTTCATAATATCCTCATCCTTCACTCACATCCGATGATATCCTAATGATATATTGATATTTGATAACCATCTATTTCCCTTATAGTGATTGAATAAATCACCATTCCACAGGAGAGGATAATTTTTCCTCATTTTCAACTAATTCAAGAGATGATAATTAATAAACTAACATTGACTACCATCTACCTTCTTCACAAAAAGACTGGATAACCCCATGGAAACACACTAGTTCAAATGAGTATTCTCTATATAATATCATTAATTTGAATCTATAGCTCCCATAATTATTAAGGGGACATCCTATATAATGAAATTTATATTGGGGAAACATTTGGTTGTAGATCTATCTCAAAATCGATCTAGCATACAGGTTGTAGTGTCACAACCTCATTAAGAAATACTTGTGGGGACTCCTCATCAACCTTGGGAAACACTACTGGAATATCCTCTACGAAACTCAAAATCATATCAACCATCAAGGAGGATAGGGAGTGAACATGCCTCCAAACCATTTGAGAGTCTTTATATATAATAAAAAAACCTTATCTTCATCGGTATCATAAAATTTGATTCTCCTATTGTAGAAATACACAATATCCTATATTGAATAAAACCAATACATGTTGAGGATGATGTCATATGGATGTATCAACAACCATAAGAAGTCTCCCCTATAGAAATGTTTCTACAGAATCATTGAAAAATATTTCCACACATCATTCAAGATAGTTCAACTTCTGAATTGTGTAGTCAATTCCAAAGGAACTGGAATCCTCTCTACCTCTAATCCCATATCATGAACTAGGACTGGTGAAATTAAGGAGTGTTTGGCATCTAAATCAAACAAATAATACACCCAAGTAGAAATTAGGTATATAGTACCATTCATGACATCTAGATCACCATGTGATGGAAACTGTAAGGCATGCATCTGACCATGTCAAGATGAATGAACTCTCAGAAACTAATGGAGACCACCTATATGGACACACACTATTTGTAACACCCCAAGCTTCTACGGTACGCTTCTATTTGATTAATGTGATAGCGTGTGTTGTACGCAACACCGAGTTCTAACACACCATAACCAATTAAACTAGCCGTTATGAATAGTAATACCTACTTTTTGAAATTATATATATTTTATATTTTAAAATGGACTTCATTTTTGGATTCGGAATATCGAATTTATCCTAAGGTGAAATTTTGGTACTTTTCGGATAACTTTCATATTTTGATGAATAGTGAAAATTACTAAAATTTAATTAAAAACAACTTTTTTAATCAAAATAATTAATAGTGATAAATTATGAATTTTAGTAGTTTTAAAGTATATTTAGAATTTATTTTTACCATTTAATATAATTTTGGTCATTGGACAAAATTTTACAATTAAACCGAACATAAACAAGTGTCAATCTTTTGATAGTTATTATCTCTTAAACACACGTTTTTTGTTTTGACAGTGGTAATTAATTTTAAATTAATTTATTCCACTTCTGTGTTTTGAATTTAGAAAAATGGATTCCATATTTGGAATCAGGATGTTCAAATTGTGTAAATAGGTAACTTTTATTTTTAGACATTTTGAATAATTACTGCGGTAAATATTTTATTTACCATGGTTAAGGGTAAATCCGGTAAATAAGGGTTAAAAAAATAATATTATAATAATACTAAATTACCTTAAAACGTGTCCTAACCTTATTGGTTGATACATGGTCGACCATGGGCATCTTTGGGTCGATTTTGGGACCCCATGGATCCACTTGTAAGTGATAATGACACTTTATTTTAATTAAGTTAAAATGAATACAAAAATGACACAAGCATATATCTTTTAGAAAAACAATTGTTACATAGGGTTATATATGTTGGATTTTAGATTATAAATATTCATTAGAAAGATAAAAATCTTGCCTACATAATGATATTTTATTTATAATTTTTAGACATTAAATAATTTATTTTATTTATGACACAATGATGATGCAGTAATTACCAAAATAGTGAAAAATTAAAATAATTGATATTATAAATACCCAAATAATTATAATATGAAACTTTCCATGAATTAAACTAATTTTCTATGATAATATGATATATTAGGATTTATTTAATTGACTTTTTTCGAAGTAATCAATCTGTTAGGAGTTTCACAAAAATCAAGTATTGAATAGTGTCAAAATTGTCATAAAAGAGTTCTTAAAACAAATATTATATTATTAATAGATATTAAATTCCTAAAAATATAAGGTTCGGCCAAGAGACTTATATAATGACAGGTTCATCATTAATGGACCACTTGGGGGTCTCTTGTATGTATATGGTAAGTTTATTAACCATATAATATAAAAATACAAAGAGACATTGTAAAAGTGAAACTAATTAACTTAGAGTTAATACTTAATGATAAGGTTAATATAAGTACCCAAACCTGTCTAAACTCTATTGGTTGAGTTGTTTTCAACCTATCCCCACCTTAGACTTTGAATATTCAACTTTGGAGCCATTATAAACTGAATATGAATTTATTATAAATTAATATTTCTAGCTTTTCCAAAGGTGCCCCTCACCCCTCTTATAAAAAGGCACTCCTCCTTCTCATTTCTTCACACCTTCAAAGAATTTTGGATCGGCCAGACTCTGCCCAAATACTCTCCCAACATCCCTCAATACAACCTAGAGGCCTTAGTTTGATCCGAAAGCCAACTTAAGGAGCCCTTTTGATCAAATCAAATGGAAGAACCCGAAGAAGAGGTAATGTTTTCACCACCCCTTTTCCAAGTTCATTTCTTCTTCCACTTCTTCTTCCTTTGTTGTTACCATTCTAAAATAATAACTCCAGTATCATTTATATATTGTATTTATATACTGTGATGTTATTATAAATATTTTACAACCATATTCAGTATTTTATCCACCTTTTGAATAACATGTCACCATACGTGCGTACGTACGGCTTACCGTCTCCACGTCGTGGTGTAATTGTTATTCAATATAATATTATTTTGATGGGTATAATAATGATGTGTAACTCATGTAAATAATAAATATAACATGTTAATGATTCTGTATATATGATATACCATCCATTTATATATTATTTTAATATCAAAAGAATGATATTGTCGCTCGTGCGTACGTACGGACTACCGTCTCCACGAACGCGATAAGATTCATTCTCCATCGTAACCATTAAAGTATAATTATCATTTGATGATTTAAAAATGATGTATAAGGACTTGATATCATTATGGATATGAATAATATAAAACTTATCCTTTACAATCATGTCTTACGTAACAAAACATATGAAAGAAAACAAGTAAGTTAACACCCGAAACATCGATAATACTAAGATATTATTATCAAATCAAAATTAAAAGATAATATATGATATCATATTAATGTATATGATTATTGTATAATTTAATAACAATTATTTCACCAATATACAGGAGGTTAACCTACCCCAACCAAGGAAATGTACAAGGTAAGGGTTATTTCACAATCTCTACATTATCTGAGGTTGTTTATATGTAATAATCTACTGGGATCTCTTTATCATCCACATCCATGTTTTCTTAAAAATGTATTTCAAAAAAATGATATTATTTACAAGAATATGGGTTAAAGTCATTTATACCCTTTGTTGACTTGTTATAAGAGTTTTATGAAGGAATCTTTCCGTCGTTTTCAAAACAAGGTCATTTTTAACCTTTTCGACAGAATTAAGGTAAGAATGTTTTTTTAACTTATACGGCGGGTGCGGTTATTTTCCGCCGTTATAAAATCTTCAAAGCTTCCCTTACAAGCTTATAAGAATATTTTCAAAGAAAATTTTTTATTTTATATGGATCTTAAATGATTTCAAAATAAAAGGAGATATTATTTAAAAAGAATTTTGATTTCATCTATGTCAACATCCTTTGATGGATTTTAATATTATTTGAAGTTGATTTATTATGATACAAAACTTCTATATTGTATTGAAGGTTTTGTGATATGTTTGACTGTGGATGTGCTATTTTTATACCATTCATAGTTTATAGTGAATGTATTGACATTTTTTATGCTAGTTTTAATACGAATGTTTATGTTATGTTTAAACCTTTTCATATGGGAATGCATTGGACTTAATATGTGACGGGTGGAGCCCGCTATAGCTCCTCGATGCATCGGTAGGTCTCATGAGACAAACTATTTTCTTGGCACAAGGCCTTGACAAAATCTTATTTGTAGTCTTGGCACGAGGCCTTGACTATGTGGTTATGATAGTCTGGCATTATGCATTCCAACATTATGAAAGTGGTTATTGATTTTTGCATGTGATTATTCGATTAGTAGAATATCCATGTGAATAAGTAAATGGAATTATTTCATTTTATTTATTCCATACCATGTTGAATGTTCATGTTTGAAAGGCTTTTGTTTTATTTATACATTGGCTTAAATGTTTATTCTTATTTATGAAAGTTTCCGCTATATTGTTATCCTTACTGGGCATTTGAGCTCACCCCTTTTCTATGTTTTATTTTTCTCAGGAAGTGAAGAAGTAAATTATGAATGACCTACAAGGATGTTATGTGGGGATATGAGTGTGGATTATGGAGACATTATGTTGTTGTAGTAGTTTTTCATTATATTATGTAATGTAAAACTTATGAATATATCTAGTGTTTCCAAGGCTACTAAACCAATCGGTCATTCGAGATTTGATCTTTCTTGTGATCATGCCAATGTTATGTAATAATGCACCGACTCTGGGTAACTAGGGTCGGGGCGTTACAGTTGGTATCAGAGGAAGTTTAGTACAATCCTTGGAAGCTAGATTTAGATAAACTCTGATTAGAGCACGTAGACCTAAGATGAACTTTGAGGATTAGTATAGAAGAACATTCTAGAATTTTGGTATAGTAGAGATTTTGTGAGTTTTCCAAGAAATACATCCATGTCTGTATACGAGTAGGTAGAGGCGGCTCTGGCACAGATGTACCTAGGGGTAAAACCCGAAAACACCGCTTTGAGCTAGACTCGAACGGGAACTGGTGCACGACAACGGGCTTTGCTGCACTCTTGGTTACGACACACCCGGGGGATATGATTAGGATAACACTCATTTTCTTTACAAATCATTATGAAGGGTTTATGAGTATATACTTCCTCAAAGAAAACATTTTTATGATTATGGATTATATCCATAAATAGTTCAATTTATGTTAAGTGTTTTATAAGTATGGGATTATGTATTTTGATTCATAAACTGATCTAGTTTATGCCATTGTTTAGAAATGGCGCCTAGTGGAAGAAATGGAAACCGTATCAATGCACGCACTACATGTAGGGATTTCCCTCCTGCTCAAGATAATTATAGTGGGGCTGGTGATGGAACTGGTGCCGATCAGCTAATCACCATACTGGGACAACTTACTCAGGTTATGAATAATAACCTTACCCGTATGGAGCACCCTGATCCGCAGCGTGGAGGATCAATGTTAGATCGATTCATGAGGCAACAACCACCAACGTTCAATAGGGATACAAATCCCTTAGTAGCTGAGAAATGGATATTTTCCCTAGAGAAAATATTTCAGGCTTTGGGGAGCAGTGAAAGGGAAAAAGTTATCATGGCAGTTTACCGCCTCACTGGAGATGCTGATCAATGGTGGTCATTGATTCAAAACATGAAGGAAGATGATGAAGTATCAAATATGCAATGGAGGGAGTTCAAAGATCTGTTTTTAGAAAAATACTTTCCTCGTGTCCATCGAGCGGATATGGAAAGTCAATTTCTGAGTCTGGGACAAAAGGAGGGTGAGAATGTCACAAAGTATGAGGCTAACTTTACAAGGTTAGCGAGGTATGCTGGAGATTATATTCGCAAACCAAGAAGTAAGATTGATCGTTTCTTTGATGGGTTAAAACCATTTCTCCATTGAGCATTAGTCTCACAATCCTTTTCATCGTACGAAGACATTGTCTCATGTGCTATCAAGACCAAAAAGGAATTCTCTAAGTCTTATGAATTTAAAGCAAAGAAAGAGAAGAAGAGACCTGCTGATCAATCTGGGAATGGAAATAAGGGGAATAAGGGAAAGGTTGAATATCCATCTTGTGGTAAATGCGGGATGAAACATCCTGGTACTTGCTTGAAGGGAATGTGAGTCTGTTACAAGTGTGGTGGAAAAGGCCACCAAGCTCATGATTGCAAGGGGAAGAAGGAAGCTATCAACGTTCAATGCTACAATTGCAGGGAGATGGGGCATTATGCGAATGCATGTCCTAAGCGTCAGGAGAACATACCTCAGAAAAGGCCAAGGGATCAAGCCCAGGCTTATGCTATCACTACTGCTGAGGTAGAAGCTCCGAAAGACGTGGTGGCAGGTAATTTAATGGTTTCCTCAAGTTTAGAAAATGCATTATTTGATTCTGGATCATCGCATTGTTTCATATCTTCCCAGTTTGCTAAGAAAATTAGATATTTCCAATTTGATTTGATAAGGGAGTTGTCAGTTAAAACTCCTAAGGGAAGTATCATTGCAACAATGTTTTGTGAATCAGTCCCCATTAGAGCACATAAATTTTCTTTATCTTCTGATCTCATCTTCATACCTATGATTGAGTTTGATATAATCCTCGGTATGGAATGGCTTTCGGACTATGATGAGAAGATTTATTGTATGAAGAAAGAGGTTACGATTCTTGATGATAATGATAAGGAACACCTTATTTTTAGAGCAGAATCGTCACCACCTAATTCTTATTTAGATCCACCCTCAATAGCTCAACTAAATTCAATTATTGGGGAGGAAGAGAATGAAATAACTACGGGTGAGGAAAGGAATGTTCAAATAGAGGATGTACCTGTTGTGAAAGAATTTGTAGATGTATTTCCAGAAGATTTTCCTGGACATCCTCCAGAACGAGAAGTTGAGTTTTCTATTGATTTGATTCCTGGATCAAGGCCTATATCGAAGACCCCTTATAGAATGGCCACTGAAGAATTAGTCGAACTAAAGAAACAACTAGAGGAATTGAGTAATAAGGGATTTATTCGCCCTAGTGTTTCTCCATGGGGAGCCCATGTTCTTTTTGTTAAATAGAAAGATGGATCTATGAGGTTATGTATCGAATACAGGGAGATCAATGCTATAACGATAAAGAACAAGTATCCCCTACCTCGCATTGATGATTTATTTGACCAACTGCATGGAGCTCAATACTTTTCAAAGATTGACCTTCGATCTGGATACCATCAGTTGTGTGTGAAGAAGGAAGACATTCCGAAGACAGCATTTCGAACCAGATACGGGCATTACGAGTTTACTGTAATGCCGTTTGGATTGACTAATGCACCATCTGTATTCATGGATCTAATGAATAGTGTTTTCAAGGAGTATCTCGATGAATTTGTGGTGGTATTTATTGATGATATATTGGTATACTCAAAAACCTACGAAGATCATGAAAATCACTTGCGCATTATCTTGAAGACTCTGAGGAGGCATGAATTATATGGAATGTTTAGCAAGTGTGAATTCTGGATTCAGGAGATTTCTTTTCTTGGCCATATTGTCTCTAAAGATGGAATCTCTGTTGATCATTCTAAGACCAAGGCAATCCAAGAATTGCCAGCACCTACAATTATAACTGAGGTACGCAGTTTTATTGGTTTGGCAGGTTATTATCGACGTTTCGTCCAGAATTTTGCCCGATTGGCTAACCCATTAACGAAGCTCACACATAAAGGGGTTAAATTTGTTTGGAAAAATGAGTGTGAAGAATGTTTCAAAGAACTGAAGAGAAGATTAGTCAATGCTCCTATATTGACTCTACCATCGGGGAATGATGGGTTCGTTATTTATAGTGATGCATCGAAGAAAGGACTTGGTTGTGTCCTTATGCAGAATGATAGAGTTATTGCCTATGCATCACGACAGTTGAAAATTCATGAACAAAACTATCCTACTCATGATCTCGAGTTAGCAGCTGTGATCTTTGCTTTGAAGATATGGAGGCACTACCTCTATGGTGAAAAATGTGATATTTATACTGATCACAAGAGTTTGAAGTTTATTTTCAGACAAAAAGAACTCAACATGAGGCAAAGGAGATGGCTTGAATTACTCAAGGATTATGATTGTACGATACACTACCACCCGAGGAAGGCAAACAAGGTGGCAGATGCTTTGAGTAGAAAAGACCATGGAGTTTTGAACAATATGAGAATTGAAAGGGATCCAATTTTCATGGATCTAGTAAAGATGGACATGGGAATAACCAGGGAAGGCGAAACATCATTTCTTTTTCAAATGGTTGCCAAACCATCTTTACTAGAAATGATTAAGAGTTCTCAGACTGATGATAAAGAATTCCAAAAGAAGATTAAAGCTATGAATGATGGGAGATTGAGAGACTTTGTGTATGAAGATGGAATTTTGAAATTCGGGAAGAGACTTTGTGTTCCCAATATACCTAATCTAAAAAGGGAATTGCTGGATGATGCTCAAAGTTCCAATTTTTCTATACACCCGGGGAGCACCAAAATGTATAGAGATTTGAAGGAAAATTTTTGGTGGGACAAAATGAAGAGGGAGATTGCTGATTTTGTGTCAAGATGTATGGTTTGTCAACAAGTGAAAGCTGGAAGGCAACAGCCTGGAGGAGTCATGCAACCTCTTCCCATACCGGAGTGGAAATGGGACAATATTACGATGAAATTTGTCATGGGGCTACCAAAGACTCCTAGAAGGAACAACGCAATATGGGTTATTTTTGATCGTCTTACCAAGTCAGCACATTTTCTTGCTATAAGAGAAGATCTACCCCTGGAACGTCTAGCAAGACTATATATTAATGAAGTTGTGAGACTTCATGGAGTACCCCTATCAATTGTTTCTGATCGTGATCCCCGTTTTACTTCAAGATTTTGGAAAAGTCTTCAGAAATCCTTGGATACTGAACTTCATTTGAGCACTGCTTACCACCCTCAGACAGATGGACAATCAGAACGGACTATTCAGACCTTAGAAGACATGTTGAGATCTTGCTCACATGATTTTCAGGGTATGTGGGATCAATATTTACCACTGGTAGAATTTTCCTATAACAATAGCTTCCATTCGAGTATCCAGATGGCACCATATGAAGCGTTATACAGAAAGAGATGTCGTACACCAACCTGTTGGGATGACGTTGGTGAAAGAAAACTTGTAGGCCTAGAACTGGTGGAGGAAACGGTGGAAAAGGTGAAAGTAATCCAAAATCACATCGAAGCAGCTCAAAGTAGGCAGAAGAGCTATGCCGATAATCGAAGGAAGGATTCGGAATTTCAAGTCGGTGATCATGTTTTCCTGAAGGTATCTCCGTGGAAGGGAGTCATATGTTTTGGTATGAAAGGTAAATTGAGTCCCAGGTACATCGGACCTTTCGAAATTCTAGAACGAATTGGGGTTGTAGCTTACCGATTGGCAATGCCGCCAAGTCTCTCCAAAGTTCACGATGTGTTCCACGTATCTCTGTTGAGAAAATACATGCCTGACCCAACGCATGTACTCACCTATGGGGAATTAGAACTGGAACCCGATCTGTCTTATTGTGAATATCCCGTCAGGATTCTTGATACGAGAGAACAAGTACTGAGAAACCGGACGACGCGTCTGGTAAAAGTTTTGTGGAGAAACCATAAGATGGAAGAGGCAACGTGGGAACCCGAGGAACTTATGATGAAGAACCACCCGAGTCTTTTCATGTGATAAGTATTCTAGAAATTTCGAGGATGAAATTATTTGAAGGAGGGGAGAATTTAACACCCCAAGCTTCTACGGTACGCTTCTCTTTGATTAATGTGATAGCGTGTGTTGTACGCAACACCGAGTTCTAACACACCATAACCAATTAAACTAGCCGTTATGAATAGTAATACCTACTTTTTGAAATTATATATATTTTATATTTTAAAATGGACTTCATTATTGGATTCGGAATATCGAATTTATCCTAAGGTGAAATTTTGGTACTTTTCGGATAACTTTCATATTTTGATGAATAGTGAAAATTACTAAATTTTAATTAAAAACAACTTTTTTAATCAAAATAATTAATAGTGATGAATTATGAATTTTAGTAGTTTTAAAGTATATTTAGAATATATTTTTACCATTTAATACAATTTTGTTCATTGGACATAATTTTACAATTAAACCGAACATAAACAAGTGTCAATCTTTTGATAGTTATTATCTCTTAAAAACACGCTTTTTGTTTTGACAGTGGGAATTAATTTTAAATTAATTTCTGCCACTTCTGTGTTTTGAATTTAGAAAAATGGATTCCATATTTGGAATCAGGATGTTCAAATTGTGTAAATAGATAACTTTTATTTTTAGACATTTTGAATAATTACTGCGGTAAATATTTTATTTACCATGGTTAAGGGTAAATCCGGTAAATAAGGGTTAAAAAAATAATATTATAATAATACTAAATTTCCCTAAAACGTGTCTTAACCATATTGGTTGATACATGGTCGACCATGGGCATATTTGGGTCGATTTTGGGACCCCATGGATCCACTTGTAAGTGATAATGACACATTATTTTAATTAAGTTAAAATGAATACAAAAATGACACAAGCATATATCTTTTAGAAAAACAATTGTTACATAGGGTTATATATGTTGGATTTTAGATTATAAATATTCATTAGAAAGCTAAAGAGATTTACTACATAATGATATTTTATTTATAATTTTTAGACATTAAATAATTTATTTTATTTATGACACAATGATGATGCAGTAATTACCAAAATAGTGAAAAATTAAAATAATTTATATTATAAATACCCAAATAATTATAATATGAAACTTTCCATGAATTAAACTAATTTTATATGATAATATGATATATTAGGATTGATTTAATTGACTTCTTTCGAAGTAATAAATCTGTTAGGAGTTTCACAAAAATCAACTATTGAATAGTGTCAAAATTGACATAAAAGAGTTCTTAAAACAAATATTATATTATTAATAGATATTAAATTCCTAAAAATATAAGGTTAGGCCAAGAGACTTATATCATGATAGGATCATCATTAATGGACCACTTGGGGTTAGCTTGTATGTATATGGTAAGGTTATTAATCATATAATATAAAAATACAAAGAGACATTGTAAAAGTGAAACTAATTAACTTAGAGTTAATACTTAAAGATAAGGTTAATATAAGTACCCAAACCTGTCTAAATTCTATTGTTTGAGTTGTTTTCGACCTATCCCCACCTTAACCTTTGAATAGTCAACTTTTGAGCCATTAGAAACTGAATATGAATTTATTACAAATTAATATTTCTAGCTTTTCCAAAGGTGCCCCTCACCCCTCTTATAAAAAGGCACTCCTCCTTCTCATTTCTTCACACCTTCAAAGCCTTTTGGTTCGGCCAACCTCTACCCAAATACTCTCCCAACATCCCTCAATACAACCTAGAGGCCTTAGTTTGATCATAAAGCCAACTTAAGGAGCCCTTTTGATCAAATCAAAAGGAAGAACCCGAAGAAGAGGTAATGTTTTCACCACCCCCTTTCCAAGTTCATTTCTTCTTCCACTTCTTCTTCCTTTGTTGTTAACATTCTAAAATAATAACTCCAGTATCATTTATATACTGTGATGTTATTATAAATATGGTACAACCATATTTAGTATTTTATCCACCCTTTGTATAACATGTCACCATACGTGCGTACGTACGGCTTACCGTCTACACGTCGTGGTGTAATTGTTATTCAATATAATATTATTTGGATGGGTATAATAATGATGTGTAACTCATGTAAATAATAAATATAACATGTTAATGATTCTTTATATATGATATAACATCCATTTATATATTATTTTACTATCAAAATAATGATATTGTCGCTCGTGCGTACGTACGGACTACCATCTCCACGAACACGAGAAGATTCATTCTCCATCGTAACCATTAAAGTATAATTATCATTTGATGATTTAAAAATGATGTTTAAGGACTTGATATCATTCTGGATATGAATAATATACATCCTATCCTTTACAAACATGTCTTACGTAACAAAACATATGAAAGAAAACAAGTAAGTTAACACCCGAAACAACGATAATACTAAGATATTTTTATCAAATCAATATTAAAAGATCATATATGATATCATATTAATGTATATGATTATTGTATAATTTAATAACAATTATTTCACCATTATACAGGAGGTTAACCTACCCCAACCAAGGAAAAGTACAAGGTAAGGGTTATTTCACAATCTCTTCATTATCCGAGGTTGTTTATATGTAATAATCTACTGGGATCTCTTTATCATCCACATCCATGTTTTCTTAAAAATGTATTTCAAAACATTTTTTATTATTTACAAGAATATGGTTTAAAGTCATTTATACCCTTTTTTGACTTGTTATAAGAGGTTTATGAAGGAATCTTTCCGTCGTTTTCAAAACAAGGTCAATTTTAACCTTTTCGATAGAATTAAGGTAAGAATGTTTTTTTTAACTTATACGGCGGGTGCGGCTATTTTCCGCCGTTATAAAATCTTCAAAGATTCCCTTACAAGCTTATAAGAATATTTTCAAAGAAAATGTTTTGTTTTATATGGATCTTAAATGATTTCAAAATAAAAGGAGATATTCTTTAAAAAGAATTTTGATTTCATCTATGTTAACATCCTTTGATGGATTTTAAGATTATTTGAAGTTGATTTATTATGATACAAAACTTATATATTGTATTGAAGGTTTTGTGATATGTTTGACTGTGGATGTGCTATTTTTATACCATTCATAGTTTATAGTGAATGTATTGACATTTCGTATGCTAGTTTTAATACGAATGTTTATGTTATGTTTAAACCTTTTCATATGGGAATGCATTGGACTTAATATGTGACGGGTGGAGCCCGCTATATCTCCTCGATGCATCAGTAGGCCTAATGAGACAAACTAGTGTCTTGGCACAAGGCCTTGACAAAATATTATTTGTAGTCTTGGCACGAGGCCCTGACTATGTGGTTATGATAGTCTGGCATTATGCATTCCAACATTATGAAAGTGGTTATTGATTTTTGCATGTGATTATTCGATTAGTAGAATATCCATGTGAATAAGTAAATGGCATTATTTCATTTTATTTATGCCATACCATGTTGAATGTTCATGTTTGAAAGGCTTTTGTTTTAGTTATATATTTCCTTAAATGTTTATTCTTATTTATGAAAGTTTCTGCTATATTGTTATCCTTACTGGGCATTTGAGCTCACCCCTTTTCTATGTTTTATTTTTCCCAGTAAGTGAAGAAGTAAATTATGAATGACCCGCAGGGATGTTATGTGGGGATATGAGTGTGGATTATGGAGACATTATGTTGTTGTAGTAGTTTTTCATTTTATGATGTAATGTAAAACTTATGAATATATCTAGTGTTTCCAAGGCTACTAAACCAATCGGTCTTTCGAGATTTGATCTTTCTTGTGGTCATGCCAATGTTATGTAATAATGCACCGACTCTGGGTAACTAGGGTCGGGGCGTTACACTATTCATTAAACCTTAGGATAAGGTACATCACAAGGTTTTCCTACACCTACCCTATCCAATATCAGATGATCATAAACTAAAGATACCTATTTTTGCTGCTCCCTTACAGGATATTGATACAAAGACTAAGATTGAAGGGGTCTTCCAGCTCTTTCCTCACTATCGAGGAAGATCAAATACTTCTAATTCTTATGGTTATGACCACCAATTTCATAAGAAACCATACTTTATATTCCTAAAAGATTCCATCCCCAATGAGATGGGATGAAAATGCATGTAACTGACTCCCTGCTATCTGAAACATTCTCATATTTCTAGGAAATTAAGAACTTATGGAAACATCTCTTCTCTATATATAATCTTGATGACTCTCCTACTAATATAATCTTGTCTTATGTAGCAGAATTTCAATAACCTATTCAATTTCTATACCCTCAGGGTATGTATTTAATATAAATAAGGTAACCTAGCACAATATCTTTAGATGAAAAGTCTCACGAACCATTCAAGAGGGGGCCATACTATGACTAACCCAAGACCACCTCCAATAGGGAAAGTGATGGTGACTAACACCGATAAGAAATATCCAACAAATGGGAGGCACATTTCTATGTACATGTACATACTCACCCATCTCCAATCCAAAAATGATAAAATGTAAAAACACAAAGTAAAAAAAAATTCCTGCCAATTCTATATCCAAAACTATAGAGTATTGAAGGAATGTCAAGTACAGTAAAGCAAACTGGTCAAGAATACAAGCCCACATAAAGAAAAGTTTGTAAAACACAAAGTCCAACCTATTGACAAAGGTACTGGGACTACTACTCGAAGTCATAGGAACTCCCCTACTTCTTGAACAAACAAAGCACTATTCAAATATGGTCCACCCCGAACTCTGTCAAATGGTCACTCATCTTCAAAATACATGAAACGTTTGGGAAAATCACCTGTAGGTGTGAGTAAATAAATACTCAATAAGGCACCCCAAATCCACAATGGAAGACCACAAATGAAATACCCCAATGTTAATACCAAATAAAAAATACCACATTTGAAATAACATACAGGAAATACCAAAAAATACCATGAAAGAGTAGCACTGTCAGCTCTTTAATGTTATTCTCCCAAGGACCATATATCAATAATATCTAAATATACTCCCTCCATTGAGACAATCAGTCTCCAAGAGACACACCGTCTCACTAAGACACATAGTCTTTGGATGTAAAATAGTCTTCCTGAGAAACATAGTCTCTATAAGAAACATAGTCTTTAGTATTCATATAGTCTCCATGAGACACATAGTCTCTATAATACATATAGTTGATAGGAGTCACATAATATCCATGAGACATAATGTCTCTATAAAACACATAGTCATTGGGAGTCACATAGTCTCCATGAGACATCTAGTCTCTATGTCATAGCCATCCATAAGATATGGCTCAAAGAATGCTCGCTCTAGGGGAAGCTACTATTCATGACACTAATTCATATACACACTTCCAATAAAACCCACTTAGGATATCTCAAAAGGATTGCCTCGTCACAAGGGTCCCAATTTCACAGATGGTTCATCAAATAGACACATGGTTTGAAAGTTATAGGTGTTTGAAAATTCAGAAGGGGGTCTACTGGGTAATGGACCAACCATGGCAGTTGACCACCATAGTTGTCTACTCAGTTCAACCGCGACCCAGCTGCAAAAGTCATGAGTTAGCTTGGTTGACCATGGATCATGGTAAACAATGTCCCTATCCGACCAACTGGGTCGGACCTGGGTCTGATTGGACCTGGTCCGCTGGGCCTATGCCAGACTCACTTTTCTCATCGGACCCACCAGGCTGGCCTAACCCACTCTCCAGATCTGGTCCACTATCAGTTCTAATCCATGTAGTTCTATACTATGTTCCATGACCTCTATGCCCATCGACATTCACATAACTACCACCACATCTTATGGTCGTCGATGCCGCTCGCCACCCCTACTACTTCTGTGAACTACCACTCCTCCTCTGGTGGTCGAGACTTTGAAATGAAAACTCCACTATGATCCATAGTTTGAAACTTAGATCGATCCAGCCTCGATTTTTTCATTCCACCAATCCTAGGGTATGATAACGTTCTGAGCCTCCCAGAAATTTGAGCCACAATTATGAGGGTCCAACGGAGAAGAATTCCATGATCAGGGGCGAGAATAGTGAAAATAATTTCTTGATGAAAAAATATTGACCTTTTTTCAGGTTGGTCTCAATTTGTTCCAATTAAAATGAAGAACAAATAAGAAATAATCACAATGATTTATCTCCCATTAAAACCCTGAAAACAAAACCATATCGTAAGAACGATTGAACCATGTATCAAACTATTCATGGGTTGGTCCCCATTTCTTGTTGAAATTCATGAACAAGGAATAAAAAAGAAAACAAACACCCAACCTTGAGTTGGATCGGTCGTTGATGTGGAGTGGATTATTTCCCATCGTTGATGAGATCCTAAAACTCCATAAGAATGATGATCCATGTTCTGACATTCAATCCGTTATTTTTCATTTGAGAGGGTTCTTTCTCAATGCTTCAAGGAAATTCCAGGGTTATGGAGAAAATGTGAATTCTATGACAAAGGATTATTAAAAAAAGAAAATGTCCTATGTCATTGTGTAACATTAAATATAATAAATCTTAATATATTTTATTCTTTAAAATGTCCAAAAAAATTACTTTTCACATTCTGCCCACATCGGTTAATGTTAGGCCTCACATAAGCTAAAGTTGCTACCTTTAATGTAATAGTGGTCTTAGATTTTAAATTCAGGTACCCATTTAGATGTTATTCTACTTTATCAAGAAAACTACTTGCATGGGATATTTAATATTTTAATATTATTCAAACAATTATTTCAGGGACCCTATGCCTCAGAATAACACACTGTCTCAACACCTAGTCTCATAATAAATCAATATAATATCTAAAAATAATAATTAGAAAATATGATATGTTACATTCTCCCCACCATGGGTATTTACATCCCTAAAATCCAAAAAAAGGGCTCCTCAAAAAAATGAGGGTACTTATCACAAATCTGAGACTCCCACTCCCAAGTTCTCTACTGGATATTTTTGTGCTACCACCATACATGCATCAGGGGAATCGATCACCCAAA
Organism: Viscum album; assembly: GCA_963277665.1. Taxonomy (NCBI): domain Eukaryota; kingdom Viridiplantae; phylum Streptophyta; class Magnoliopsida; order Santalales; family Viscaceae; genus Viscum; species Viscum album. The sequence goes on from OY728137.1 coordinate 1,670,721,063, forward strand.
AAGGATTCACTCCTGTCGATCCTCAATCTCCACCAGCTACTCAGCAACGTTCTCCCCATTGTTGATGTCCATCATGCCCCAGTCGATGACGTGCAATGGGACATTCACAAACCTCCTCAGATCTGACATGTGGAAGATGGCATGCCCCCGCTCTAACTGAATAGGTAGGTCCAAGTGGTACTCCACCTTGAAAAATCTATATAGAATCTGGAAAGGGATGATGAACCTCAGGGACATCATTCTACCTCATCCAAACATCCTTAAACTGTGTCGATGTGAGACCCAAAGGAACACATGATCTTTTTCCTCAAACTCAAAAGGACATCATCATCTATCAGAATAAGACTTATTATTATGGATATATGTAGTCTTCATCCACTCCAAGATGATCTACACCTTCTCTGAAGTCACATGCACCAACTATGATCCCATGAGTGCTGATTCTCCTGGGTCTATCTGGAAAAGTGGTGACCTACAGGGTCACTTGTAAAAGGCCTCAAATTTTGAAACATTGATGGTGTAATGATAGCTATTGTTGTAGGTAAACTCCACTAGAGGCAGGTGATCCTCCCAACTATGACCAAAATCTATTATACATGCACGTAGCATGTGCCCCAGAACCTGAATGGTCTGATTAGTCTGACCATCCTTCTATTGGTGAAACACTATGCTCAGAAGTAAATGAGACCCAAATACCTCCTGTAATACCTTCCACAACTAGGATGTAAAGAGAGAATCACTATCTGATAATATCATTGTTGGAACTTCATGTAGTCGAACTATCTCATGAATGTAGAGGCATCACAAACTCTCTACTAATCTCTTCTCTTGAATAACAAAAATATTGGGCAACTTGGGGAGTTGATCAATGATCACCCAGATGGTATCATGTCCCCTACATGTATATGTTAAACCCATCATGAGTTCCATCGATATCTCATCCCACTACTATTATAGAACCTCTAGGTGTTGAGTCAATCCCATTGTAACCAGGTGCTCAGCCTTCACATGCTGGCTTATTGAGGAATCAAGAAACAAAATCCACAACTCCCTTCTTCATTCCCAGCCACTAGAATTGATGCAAGAGGTTTTGGTTTATCTTCTCCACACATGGATATACCACAAAATGGGATGTATAAAACTCCCTCAATACCTCCTCCCATAACACCACTGGTACTACTGTGCATCCTTTAAAAATGATGATGTGTCCTCACCTTTTGAATATCTATCACAGGAATGCCCTATGGACATCTGAGCATGTAGAGTCTCACAATCAGTATCTCAAAGATATGCCTCCCCGAATCTCTGTAAGAGTGGAGGGGTGACAACCATCAACTGGAGGTATGTTTTTCCATTTCCATCCACAAAGGATATCTATACTGATTCTAACTACTCTGATGCCTCATTTAGAAACTATGAAATGAATATCCTACTAAGAGAATCTACCACCACGTTTTCTTTCCCAAGAGTATAGACAATATCAAAGTCATGTTCTTGGAGGAACTCTATCCATCACCTCTATCTCAAGTTAATATCCTTATGATTGAATATATACTTGATACTATTCTAGTCATATTAGATGATAAACCACTCGCCCATTATATTGTGTCAGAAGATCTAAAATGAGAAGACTACCACTGCTTAATCAAGATCATGGTTCACGTAGTACTAATGGTGTGGTCTCAAATGGTGTGAACCATATGCAATCACATATTTCCCCTACATCAGGAAAAAACCAATATTAGTTCCTGATACATCACAGAAAAATACATACTCAGAACCCTCCTCTAGAAATCTTAATTTGGGAGCACTCATCAATCTCTGTTTCAAATGTTTAGAGATATCTTGGAACTTATATGTCTACATTAAAGGCTTCCCCTTTCATGTAAAATACATAAATGATGATGATAATATATAATATTTGTGTACAAACCTCTGATAGTACCCCTCCAAACCAAGGAAACTCCACACCTTGGTAATAGTCTTCAGTGGCTCCCAATCAAGAACCGCCTCAATCATCACTGGATCAACTGAAACTCCATCCTCTGAAATTATTTTTCCCGAAAAATGGACCACTCTAATCCATAACTAACATTTCGAGAGAATCTCATTAATCTAGTGATCTCGGAGTGTGTTCAGGACCATCCTCAAGAGTATTGTGTGCTCGTCCTTGTATACTGAGTACACTAGGATGTCATTAATGAAGACCAACATGAACTGGTCTAGGTAAGGTTGGAAGATCCTATTTTTGAGTCCCATGATCACTTTTGGGGAATTTGTCATACCAAATGGCATCACCAAGTACCCACAGTGGTTGTAACGTCAACTAAAATCTTTCTTCGATATATCCTCATCCCGTAATCGATGTTGGTGATAGCCAGATGTATGGTAAATCTCCAAGAACCATTGTAGCCCTTTCAATTGATCGATGAGTTCATTGATCCTCAAAAGTGGATACTTATTATTCATAGTCTCCTTGTTCAGGAACCAGAATTCCAAATATAACCTCAATCTCCCATCAGCATTCTTGGAAAAAAAACTGGGGCTGCTCAGGGTGAAACACTAGGTCTCAAGAATCCATTCCTTTATAAGTCCTCCAACTATACCCTCATCTCACAAAGCATTATGGGAGACATCGAATATGCAGGTGTAGATATCAGTGTCATCCCAAGGTATAGATCAATAAGTAATTCTAACTTCCTATGGGGAGGTAATCCTAGAACATCCTAAGGAAATATATCCTCATACTCCCACACCACTGCAGGAAACTGATGAATCATATAATACACTAGGTCGAGGGTCAGGCTAGATAACTGATGAGTGATCGGATGAACCCTCTTATGCATGAGTCCATCTGATACTGCTTGGGTTTAATTTTCACCAAAAAAAGGAAACCTAGTCTCATCATTGTGGAGACACCACACTCTATGCCTAAAATAGTCAATCTGAGCATGAACTGGAGATAACCAGTCCATACCAAGATTGACTTCATACATGCCTCAAAGCTTCTACCATGAGATCTCTACCAAAACACTCACCTCCATGAATAAGGTCACACTATCTACACTAGTGTGTGATCATCGAATCTCCTCCCATAAGAGTCTCTAAGTGTAAGGTTCGAGTCAATGGTTCAGCTGAAATATCTGAGTCTTGAACAAGGTTCATGAAAAGAAAATAATGACTTGAACCTATGTCTATCAAAACTATATCTAAGTTGGAAAATAAACAGATCATACCTCTAATCATCCCTAGACCCAAGGGTTCATAAGTCTCCATCGACTGAAGTTGGACTTGTCCTTGTCCACTAGCTCCTTAAGCCTATCATGGATCACCTAGGGTTGGATGTGGTAGTATGTTGAACCTCTACCCACCTATTGTATCCCTACCTACTCCTCTACCCCAAATTATGCCTTGAGGACCACCCTACTCCACTCTATGTATCTATCTTGGTAGTCCCTCGACCTTTTCCAGATCGGACATATGACGGGCCAGGAAATCTTGTGTGTGATATGCCCAACCACCGCATCTATAACACATCTTATCCTGCAGATTATTCAAGCCACCCTGGGATCCCCACACCACTAATATTGTGCCCTGGGATTGTCCCATGAAGTGCCAGACCAACTTGGGTCCCTACGACTACAATTAGTTATCTACTTCTAAGGTCTCAGCTACCTGGTGTCTACTGTTATCTCCCACTCCCAGTGTCTGATCTACAAGAAAACTCTCCTCCATCTAATCTTGAAAAATTACCCCAACAAAAGTAGGAATGCTAACTGATATCATGGATGAAATTATTTCCTAGCATAGGCCCTTGTCTAAGGTTTGATCCCTAAATAAATGGTTTTGTACTATATCCGTGGATTAACACGAAATATTAATAAACCTCACTGAGTACTCCGCCAATGTTATACTAACCTGTTGTAGATGTAGAAGCTTATGTATGCACATTGATCACAATAAAAAATGAAATAACTCATCTATGATGACATGTTTGAATTATGCCCATGAGAGAGTCATCTCATCATGTGACTGAGTCGCTAAGATCCAAAATCTCCCTGTTGATCCTTGAAAAATAATCACTATAAGGATTTCCATCTGGTAGGAAAGAATCATTACAAGGAGGAAGACACATGTAACTGCCTCCACCCAATCCACAGATTCTTAGGGGACTGGCTCGCCCCGAAACCTTAGAGTTATCTACCAATGGAACTCGTGTGATTCACATAGTTTGCATGCATAATAATCTAGTAATTGAGGTTGTAACTACTACTTTACGAGTGGTGCTATTACTAGAAACCCAATTGGAGGTGATATCTCTAGTACATTCCCCTGTAAAGATTCTTAGTCCCTAGGAAAATCATCCTCATGATCATGCAATAGAATCCTAGGTGGCTGTCTGTGTAGAGAAATCTTATAATAAAGAAATATGGACCAGGGTCAATATAGTATATCAAGAGAGATAACTCACTAAGGACATGGAAAACATAATCCATTCCTATATGATGCATGTACCATTATTTTTCCTTACATCCAGTGTTTTCATGTACCAAGTCAAAAAGAAAAAATTAGAGTCCTGGTTTATGGATATGACAGTTTCCACACCAACACTGGATTCTGTGGCCTGAAACCCGAACTCAAAACACATAACACTATTTCCCTAATCCAAACTCACATACTCTTGGTCCTATGATAGAATCGACCCATTTTGATACCACTCTTTCAAGACCCATTTCAGAGGGGCCTAAGTCGTGACTACCCCACGCCAACCTCCAATAGGCTAGGAACTGGTGACTAGCACCGAGAAGAAACATCCCACAAAGGGGAGGTATTTTACTAAGTACATATACACATGAACCCATCTTCCTGTCACAAATTTTGAAATGTAAAAATAATAAGTAAAAAAATGAATGAATACACTATATCCCAACAAACATTGTATGACAGGAAAGTAATGTATAGTAATGTAAACTGGACCAAAATAAAATCCCACCAAATGAACAGTTTGTAAACCAAAAAGTTCAACATATAGACAAAGGTAATGAGACTACTTATCAAATCCATAGAAACACCATGAATTTCATGAACTCACGAAGTTCTGTCTGGTCCTGGTCATCCCCGGAGTTTGTCAAAAGGTCACTCATTTACACAATACATGACACATGTGGAAAAAATCCATGTAGAGGTGAGTAAAACAATACTCACTAAGGCACATTGAAACCATAAAGTAAGACCACAAAGGAAATAACACATAGGAAATACCAAACAAGAAATAAAACCAAGAAAATACCATATAGGATATACCACAAAGAAAATACCCTGATGGAATAGTATTGTTATGTCCTTAAATATATATGCCCATAACCCATATATCAATATTATCCATATATACTCTCTCCAATGAGACAGTCAGTCTCCATGAGACACACAGTCTCAATGAGAACCATAGTCTCGGTAAGACACATAGTATTTGGGAGTCACACAGTCTCCATGAGACACCCAATCATTATAAGACACACAATCTTTGGGAGCCACATAGCCTCCATGAGAAACATATTCTCTATATGATACACAGTATTTGGGAGTCACACAATCTCCATCAGACACCCAATATTTATGTCACAACCATCCACACGATTCCTCTTAATGAACAATCTCTATGGTATAAAATACTTTTCAAGACATTAGTTCTTATCCACACTTCCTCAAAACCCACTAATGATATATCAAAAGGACAATATTTTCACAAGGGTCCCAACATCGTAGATAGTTAGTCAAATGAACACGTAATTTGAATGTTATGGGTGTTTGAAAATTATGAAGGGGGTCTACCTACTCATGGATCAACCATTTCGTCAACCGTGCCATAGCTGTACAAAAATCATGGTCAATCGTGGATCACGGTCGACTACTATGGCTGATTGTGGCCTTGTCCAGTCGATTGGGTCTGACCTAACCCTCTCTGTCTGAACCGATCCTCCGGGTCATCCAGACCTTCCATGTCATCCCAAACTGCTCGCCCAACCCAACACATTGTCGGGTCTTTTCCACGTGGTGCACCAGTGCATCCATAGCTTCCGCTCTACATCCCATGACCTCCACGCCCACATGCATCATTGGATGCCACACGACCAATGTCAGAACTGGTTGCCACCCCTTATACTTCCATGGGACGCCACTCCTCCCATGATGGTCGAAACTATGAAATGATGAATTCTTAATGATCCTTGGGTCATGAGCTACATCTATCCAGACTCAGTTTCATATTACCACCAATCTGAGGGTCTGATCATGTTTAGAACCTTCAAAAATTTAAAACCACAACCATGAGGGTCCTACAATAATGAACAACATGAACATGGGATATAAGAATCACAAGAACATTTGAATGAACAAACCTTGAACATTTTTTGTGTCGGCCTCAATTCATTCCTATTATAATGAATAATGAAGAAGGAATAATCCCAATGATTTATCTCCCATTAAAACTACCAAAACAATCCCACCCCACAAGAAAAATTAAACCGTGGATCAAATTTTTCATGGGTTGGTCCATGTTAATCAATGAAATTCATGAAAAAAGAATCATGGAGAAAAAAAACACCCTACCTCAAGTTATAATGATCGTTGATGAGGAGTGGTTGCTTTTCTATCATTGATGAGATCCTTCAACTCCATAGGTGCGACGATCCATGATCCGATCTCCGGTCCATCATCGATCATTGGAGTGGGTTATTTCACCATGATTTACATAAATTCTAGGTTTATGATGATAACCATGAATTCTTTGACAAAGGATTATTAAAAAAATGAAATGTCAATACGTAGTCGTGTAACATTAAATAAAATAAAACATAATTTATTTTATTCTTTAAAACGTTCAAAAAATTACTTTTCATAGCTGACCCACACCGATCAATGTTAGGCCTTGCCTAAGGTAAAGTTTAGGATCTAAACACATAGGTTCCCATAAATTTCTGATTCATGCACTCATTTACAATTTATTCCACTTTTTAGGAAAACTATGCGCACGTTCTATTTAATATTTTATTATTATTAAAAAAATTCGGGAACCTAAAGCCTCAGAATTGAATGTCGTCTTAACACCTGTTCTCTAAATCAATCTATATAATATCTAAAAATAATAACTAGAAAATACGAGATATTACACCAAGCCTCATGAAAATTTTCTTCCCTGGCCTCCTCATATGAAAAAAGGACTAAAGAATAACACAATAGGTTCTTACACAAGATACTATAATCCAACACACTAGAATTCCACTAGTGGAGAGTAAGAATCTCCTACTGATAATCGTCCTTCGTGATATATGAATGAAAATATACCTCAAATTTGTCACATAACTTCTCCCATGAAACATGCATTTACTCATGATCCTTAAGGAATAAGAACCACCATAGTTGAGTTACTCACATAGCATCATCGCAGCCATTTAAAACTTTTTCACCCTTTAAGAATTAATAAAACTGAATGAAATTTATACCTCTTCCAACCAATCCATTTTATCCTATCTTGAAATAGATCACTCATACTTAAATAATATTTTCCTCAAAACTCTTTCCGTGTCCTCCTCTAAGCATCATCATCATCGATCTCCACTCTATAATGATATTGTGGAATATCCTACTAAACATATTCATTGTGAACATGATGGGGGTATGTTTTTTAACCTCCCAAATACTTCCCTTATGATATACAAATGGTGAGATACCCTTTTATCTCTCATTAAACCCTCCTAAGAACACCTGTTACCATGCCGAAATTCCATATGGGTTATATCGTGTCTCATTTTGATCCAAGTTTCCTTAGCTTGTTATGTCCTTTTATTTTCAATTACTAATGATAGAATTTGTGTTCAAATTTCCCCCATACTACTCTTATTATGTATAAGTAGAGATAGACCAATTTATCTCTCATTAATCCCTCCCAAGTACACCCACTACCATGCCAAAATTTCATAATCATCTTTTCCTTTCACTTTTTATTAATTATTATTTATTATCACAAGCTATATTTTTATAATTCTGAATGTGTAGAGATGTCCTTCCATGTCCCTATTATTATACACTTCATGTAAAATGATGATAGACCCATTAATATCTCATAAACCCATTTTATGATTTTTTATGTGATGCCGTCATGCTGCCAAATTTTCACAGCGATTTTCCATACCAAACCATTTGTGTAGTGAATGATGCACCCTTATTCATATCGAGGGTGGTCACTTTTATGCACCTATACCTTTTTATTGGGTACCTATATGTAGGTATTTCACACTCTTTGATCATGGAAGAAGCTATGATAATTAATGAATCCTTGTTTTATGATATATGTGTGCACTTAAGAATTCGAATGAAATGAATGTGATGGGTGCGCCTGGAATTGAATAGAACTCCAATGCATTTGGTAATGGTTAGTATCATGATACGTCATGTTGGAACAAGGGTGTACCTGATTCCTTTATGGTACATTGTCCACCATGAAGTCTTGGATGTTTATCCTTGACTTTTGTTTATGATGCAGTGTTTTATGTTGTGGTAATAGTTCCCATGTTCTAGTTATCATGTTATATCACGACATATTATCCATGTTATATTATTACTTGTTAATAAGAATTTTATTACATGTATTATTATATTCATGTTATTCCATGTTTATTCCATTACTGGTGTTTATGGCTTACCCCTTCCATATGTATTTCTCGAGGTTTTCTAAAGTATTTTTATGCTCAAGCTTGTTATAGAAGTTTTTAATAAATATGTTGTAATTCATGTTTAAAGAGTTAATTCAATTTACCAAATTTCCAATGACACTAAACATATCAATATTTTGTGTTCTATTAAGTGTAATTTTATGTAATTAAATAATGTATGAATGTGTAACAAATAGAATGATTTTTATAGTTGGTATCAAAGGAATGTTTAGTTATTTTTGGGATTTGTTCTAAGAAACTCTAGTAAAATCCTTAAGGATAAGATAATGTATATAAATAAATAGATAAATATTTTGGTGAGTATAGAGTAATAATTTTATCAAGAAAATACTTCTCTCTATGGATAATAAAAGTGGATGTGGTTATTGAACAAATATACCTAGTATCAACAACTCTGACAAGGTGTTTTGGGTGTGACTCTGGGTAACCTCGTACACTAAAACAAGCCTTACTACACACCTAGATTGAAACTCTTAAGGGGTACACTTTTTAAATTCATAAGCTCATTATGAACCATTATTAAGGGATTTAAAAAGTGCACATAAGAGTATATGTTAGGAAATAGATCATCGATAACAAAGACTAAATCTTAGAAATCCATAAGGTAAGGAAATAAATGTATGTTATATGTTATCCCTTTAATGTCATTAAATTCCCATTTATGTTTTCAAAAGTTAAATATACTCATAATTAATTTTCATTTTATTCTAGAAAATGTTCAGAAATAAGAGGAATCGTGTAAATAATCAATGTGAATAAAATTTGATGACTTCCCCAATGAGATGTCTAACCAGATGGGAGCAAGAATTGCACACTTAATGACGATACTCCCTCTATTGAATCATGATTTTAATTGAAACCTAGATCTGGAGAAGCATCCAAATCCCCCCGAAATATTACAAACTACAACAAAGCGCTTCATGGGACAAAAGCCTCCAACTTTAAATGGATCATTTGATCCCTTGATCGCCAAACAATTGATCAATTCCATTGAAAATATCTTCTCCATTTTTACATTCTCCGAACATGAGAAGATTATTTTTAAAATTTATTTCATAGAGGGTGAAGACGATCAATGGTGGACATTGATCAAAAAATACAAAGCCTAATGAAGAGATCGAAACAATGGTGTGGATGGATTTCTGAAAAATGTTTTTTGATAATTATTTTCACCTCATCCTCTTACATAAAATGGAAAGGGATTTCCTTGACCTCAAGCAGAAAGATGGAAAATATATTGGGATGTATGAATAAAACTTCACAAGGCTTTCATAGCACACCTCCAGCTTTTTTATTACACCAGAATGAAAGGTTGACCACATTATTTGTGGGCTATAACCTAGCCAATGCAAATCCTTGGAGATACGTGACTTTGATAGCTATGAATAAACTTTCTGATCTACCCTCAAAGTTGAAATTAAGATGATTAAATCTTTTGGGTATCATGCAGATAAGAAATAGAAATTGGAGATCAATTCTAGTCATCCGATAGAGAGATCTAATAGTGCCATGAAATTTTAGTATCCTGGTTTCCATGGTTATGAAAGAAGCACGCCATAAATTTTTTAATGGGGATGAGGAAATGATTTAGGTTTGGGAAGGAAGGGAACATAGATAGTGATAGCCGATAGGTGAAACCCACTACGGAAATGAAGGAAAAGAATGATCCAGTCAACCCTTAACGTATTTTTAATTTCTACAAATATAAGGAACGATTGAATTTTGAAAACCAATGCACTAAGCCAATGGTTTTCATAGAAAACCAACATCCTCACAGGCAGCAAGGGTGATCTTTGGCCATCACTACCATCTAAGTGAATCCCAACCATGAAGTGGTGATAGGTAAGCTAGTTGTCCATTCAAGAATAGTTAATGTACTTTTTGATTCTAGTTCTATGCATTCCTTAATATCAAAAAATTTTAGTAGAACTATCCAAAAATCACGTCAATGCTTGGAAGTAGAGTTGTTGGTGTAAAATATAAATGGGAAAATTATTGAATCCCAAGTATATAATTCCTCCCTTATTTAAGTTTGCGGGATGAATTTGCAAATGAATCTTGTCATACTCCCTTTGGTGGAATTTGATGCAATTATGGGCATGGATTTCCTTTCCTATATAGAGATAATATAAATTTCAACAAGAAGGAAATCACTCTCTGAATTGTGAATCATCATCAGATTATGTACAAATTAAAGGAGAATGATGAATATTATTTAGAACCATCATCTCAGGAATTGTTATTATTTCCCTATGAGCAAGAATATCAAGCTCAAATTATTGAGTCTAAGGAAATAATCACCCTTGAAGACATTCCCATTGTGAGGGAATACACTGATGTGTTTCCCAAGGAATTACCTGGTCTTCCTCCTAGATGTGATGCTTATTATTCAATCGAGATTATACATGGGGAATTACCATTATCCAAGACTCCATATAGAATGGATGTTGTGGAACATGAGGAACTAAAGAAAAAACTATTGGAGAATATTGATAATATTTTCATATGCCCTAGTGTTTCACCAAGGGGATCACCAGTCCTGTTTGTCAAGAAAAAGGATGGGTCAATGCGCATTTTCATTGATTATCAGGAGCTAAACAAGATCACAATAAAGAACAAGTATCATATTACATGGGTTGAAGACTTGTTCAATCAGCTATATGAGGAATAATACTTTTCTATGGTGGTTATGTTGTTGGGATATTACCATGTTCAGGTGAAGGAGGAGGATATCCCCAAGACTACTTTTTATACAAGGTATGCAGACTATGAATCCATGGTAATGCATTTTGAACTCACTAATTCTCTTTCAATATTCATGGACTTGATTAATATAGTATTTAGAGATTACCTCAACAAATTTATGGTAGTATTTATATATAATATTCTAATATAATCTAAATGTAAAGAGGAGCATGAGTAGAATTTGAATAATATGCTAAAGACCTTCATAAAGGAATATGTTTATGCCAATTATAGTTAATGTGAGTCCTGGTAATATAATGACTTTTTCATGGGGAATATCATGACAAGAAATGAAATATCTTTAAAACATTCAAAAATAGAAGAAATTGTATGATAGTTGAGGCAAACAGATGTGTTATATATTCGTAGTTTCCTTAGGTTAGTTGCGTATTATCACTTATTTGTGATAAATTTCTCACAATTATCAAACCCTCTCCCCAAACTAACTCATATGTGAGTCAAGTTTTCTTTGAACGTCGAATGAAAATTATGCTTCATGGAGTTGAAAAAAGAGACTTATCACTACACTTGTTCTCACACTACCCAAAAGTGGAGAGATTTTTATAGTATTTAGTGAGTATTTGAAGAAGGTTTTGGGCTCTGTGTTGATCGAAAATGACAAATTCATTACCTGTGCTTCAATGAAGTTGAATGTTAACGAACAGAACTACCCAACACAATATCTAGAGTTGGTTGTAGTTATTTTAACTTTACAATTTTTAGTGTAATTACGTATTTGGGGAGAAGTGTTAAATATATACATATCAAAAAAGTCTCAAGTATATATTCACACAGAAAGAGCCGAACATACTCTAATTAATATGCATAAAGCTGATCAATGGCCAGGAATACTCAATTGAATACCATCTTGGAAAATGGAATAAAGTGTCATATAGTCTAAGTAGAAATAATCCAACAATTCTATCATTGATATAAATTGAGAAGGATTTGATCTTCTTAGATTTGGAAAATATAGACATAAGAATCCTAAAGGAAAGAACATCGTCAATCCTTTCACAAATGATATCTCAACCATCTCTTCTAGAGAGGTTAAAGGATGGTCAAAGAGTTTTTGTGGGAATTCATAAGAAATTGGAAGCTATAATGAAAGAGAAATCCTTAGAGTTCAATGTTAATGATGAAGGTGTTGTGAGATTTCAAGAAAGACTATGTGTACTATCAAATCCTAATTTAGAGAATGAGTTGTTGGATGACGCACATGACTCAACCGTCTCCATCCACCTAGGAAGCACAAATAGGTATTGAGATCTCCTAGAACACTTTTAGTGAGAAAATATAAAGAAGGTTATCATAGGATATATATCAAGATGTATTTTATGTCATCACGTGAATGTAGAAAAGAAAAAATCTAAGGGGATGATGAAACCATTACCCATAACTATATGGAAATGGGAATACATCACCACGAACATAGTCACTGATATTCAAAAGACATCAAGAGATAATAATTCTATATGGGTTATAGTGGATTTTCTAAAAATGACTTCACAATTCATTGAGATATGATATAAATTCACACTGGATCTACTTGCATGGATATTCATCAGGGAAGTGGTCAAGTTGTATGGATTACCATTTTCAATTATATCCAATCGAGATCCAATATTCACCACTATGTTCTAGGAGAGTCTCTTGCATGCTTTAAATACTGAGTTGAACTTCATCATGGCCTATCACCCACGGACTGAAGGCCAATCTGATCAGATTATCCAGAAACATGAGGACATGTTGAGAAAATGCTCAATAGACTTCAAAGGAGGATGAGATCAACATCTTCCTCTGGTCGAGTTCTCTCACAAAAATAGTTTTTACTTGGGCATCCAAATGTCTCCCTATGAACTCCTTTATGGTAATAGGGCTAGGACACCTAAATGATGTGATGAAGTTGGGGATCAAAAACATATAGTTCTTGAAATGGTCGAGGAAATGGTGGAAAAGATTATGACCATTCAGCAACACCTCAACTCAGAGTTGAAAAAAGATCTATGCTGACAATATTCAATGAGACCTAGAGTTTGATGTTGGAGACATGGTATTATTCCACATATCTCCTTGTAAGAAAGTGATGAGATTTGGGAATAATTGAAATCTTATCCCAATATACATTGTCTCCTTTGAGATACTTTATCACATTGAAGCGGTGACCTATCAACTTTCACTCCCACCTAACCGGTCTCTTGTCCATGATGTATTCCATGTATCACTCTTGAGGAAGTACATACATGACCCCTCACATGTACTCAATCTTGAGGTGGTACCATTTGAGAATGATCGTTCCTATGTGGAGAAACTAATAAAGATCATTGATCGTAGAGACAAAGTAATATGAAATAAGACAATGGACTTTGTTAAAGTAATGTGGAGAGACCATAAGTTTGAAGAAGCAACATGGGAACCATAAGAGGTGATGAAAAAGAGTTAACCTCATCTATTTTAATGTGGGAAATGAAAATTGTGATGAAAAAATCTCTTAAGGGGGGATTATTGAAATGAACAGAACTGTTATAAATAATGTTTCTCTTTGTGATATTAATTAAATGGATTATTATGTAATATAGTTATTGAAAACACAAGCAATTCCATAGTAATATGATTATATTTAATAGACCATTAATAATATTATCATTGTTAATATATCCTTTAAACAGTGATCACACAATTAATATAAATATAGATCTTTAACAAATCCAATTGACAAAAAAAAGGATGTGAAAACCTCATCTAGTAGGATTATACCCTATGAAGACCATTTATCAGAGCTTATGAGGGAGGTAGCATCACTGGAATTTTCTAATGACCAAGCCTAATATTAGATCCAACAATATAAGAATGCTCTATGAGAGAAGTTCAAGCTCATTGAGATCATGACCCAAACCATATTTGCTGAATGTCCCCATGAAAGTCTCACCATCACGAACCTTATTCTTAGAGAATCTGCTGGTTTAATAAAGGGATATGTATTATGATATTAATAATATGAATATTTATATTTTATATAATAATGATGTTTTTTCATTTTCATCGTTACTTTATAAATGTTTTTTATTTTTATTCAATTAAACAAAAATTGTATTTTTGGGTTAAATTCAAATTCAATTAAGGGATTTATTTTGATTAATTAATGTATTTTTAAAATAAATAATATTTTAATGAAATTTTACTATTAAATAAGGTTTATTAATTATAAATGTTCATATAATTTTAATAAAGTGAAATGTTCTTTTTTAAGGGTTCAAAACCGTTGTTATAAAAAACCCATCATTTTTTCAATAAATGTCGAATGTTATTTTAAAAGTGAAAATGAACATATTTATAAAATTATTTATTTAAAATGAATATTATTTTTTTAATAAGAAATTTTTATTTCTCCAATGGTGAATTTTTCATAATTTTCCGAGACAGTAAAATTTTTAGGTAAAAAGAAAAAATCCTATAAATATATGCGGTGTTTTATGACATCATAATGGCCCAAAAATGATGTAATGAATACTATAATGGGTATCTTCAAAAAAATATATTTTTTAATCTTTAAATAATTTTATTTTATGTTTATTTTATTTGTTTTATTAAGCCTTCATGAATCCCCCAAAACATATATTGTATTTTTTTATTTTAAATTCATTTATTTAAAAATCTGACTCACCTCCACCTAACGATGATTAATATTTTTATATTTTTGAAAATTTTATTAATAAAATAATGAAAAACTATCAAATATAGATGAAAACATAGGAAAAACCCATGTAATGTTTTTCTGGTTTTAAATATGTTATTTTGTAGAGTCTAAAACCTATAAATTAATGAAATCCCTCTATTTTCCTATATAAAATCACACAATATCCCACTTATCTCCACTAAAAATCCATGGATCCTGAAAATAATACTCCCTTTTATCTCTAGAATCCCCCCAAGGTCCCCCAAGCTCCCAAGAAGCACCTTTCAAATCTTTTTCTGTCATACTGTTAAGGTAAGGGGTACTCTCTTTATCTCTTTTATTCAAGAATCTATTCTTTGTTATGACCGTTTATTTGTTAATTCCTAATGATGGGGAATATTTTTTTCACCTCCCATATACTTCCATTATGATATATAAATGGTGATATACCCCTTTATCTCTCATTAATCTCTCCTAAGCATGACAAAATTCCATAAGGATTATTTTCTTTCTCATTTTTATCCATGTTTCTTTATCTTGTTATGTCGTTTTATTTTCAATTACAAATGATGGGGTATGTGTTCTCACCACCACCATACTAATATAAATATTTACAAGTGGGGAGAGACCCATTTCTATATCATTAATCCTTTTTATGTACACCTATTACCATGTCAAAATTTCATAAGCATCATTTCCTTTGCCTTTTTATTCAAGCATATTTATTATCATATGCCTTCTTTTTATAATTAAAAATATGTGGAAATGTCTTTACATGTCCCTATTATTATCCAATTCGTGTCCAAATGATGATATACCCATTTCCCTCTCATAAAACCATTTTATGATTTTTTAAGTGATGTCGTTATGCTGTCAAATTTTCCCCACGATTTTCCATGCCAAATCATTTATATAGTAAATGTAGTACCCTTATTCCAATCAAGGGTGTTAACTTTTATGCACATATACCTTTGGATCGGGGACTTACCTTTATGTATAACACACTCTTTAACCATGTTATAAGTTATGATGAGAAATGGATCCATGTTTTATGATCTATGTGTCACACTTAAGCATGAGAATGAAATGAAAGTGACGGGTGCCACTACTACAAAATATGACTTTAACTGCGCTGGTATTTATCAGTGCTATAACAAAACAGTGATAAATGAAATATTTATTAGTAATGATAAATGAAACATTTTATCAGTGCATATTTTTTATCATTGATAAAGAAAACCATTATTAGTGCTTTATTTTAAGTGCTGATAGTGGTATTCTTTATCAAAAATTTATTTTCAGTACTGATAAAGGGTATTCTTTATCAGTACTTTATTTTTAGCACAGATATAGGGTATCCAGTATTTGACCATAAATTTTAGTATTGATAATGGGCATCCATTATCAGTTCTTTATATTTAATACTGATTAATATTTATATAAATAAAATGAAATAATTAAATAAATAAAAAAAATGTGTTTATTAAAAAAAATTACAATTTTTAGTAATTAAATAATTATTGATAAAAATGAATAGATTTATTATAAATTATTAATTAATAAAATTTTTATTAATTAGAAAATTATGATAAATCAATGTTATTAAATTTTATATGTTAAATATATAGATATATATTAATGTATATGAATATGATTTATATATTAAAAATATTTATGCGCTTTACATCAAATATTCATATGGTTATTGAATAATGGTTTTAAATTAAAAATTTATATGAATTTAAAATATTGACTCTAATTTCATAATACATTACATATAATTGAATGTCGTTTGATTTTTCAATTTAACATAGATCAAATGTGTGTTATATTGATTTTACATATACAGAATTATTGTATTTTTATATACAATGCACATACACCAAACTTATCCATTTTTTCAATGTTGATAAAGTGTACTTATTCTAAATTTATTCAATTTCACTCTATTTTTATGTAGATACATTCACTAAAAAAGAGATATTCATTAATAATGTTAAAAAAATATTTGTAATAATATATTTACAAATATATATATTTATAAATGTACAATCACTATATTTATATAATTATATATTTATAATTATAAATAAATAAATATTTTTTTAGAAGTATTTATATAATTTTACTTAAATAATAATGTATATTTAAATAATTATTAATTTTTAGTAAATTTACTAAAATAATGAATATATTTACTATATTTATATTTATATATATTTATTAAATATATATGTATAATTATATAATAATATATAATGATATAAATATTGTTTTTTAAAAATATTTCTATAATTATAAATAAATTATTTCAAAACAATAATAAATATATATAAAAAGTAACATATTTACTATATTGATATTTATAAATATTTATTAATTATTTATAAATTATAATTTTTTTTATTTTTATTTATAATTATAAATCCTTTAACAATTCATTAGTAATAAGAGCTGATAAAAGAATCATTATTAGCACTTTTTATGTAATGATAATGATGAGGATTCATTAGTGGTAAATAAATCACTATAAAAAGGAACATTTATTAGTGCTGTAATTTAGAGATGATAAATATTGGTTTTATCAGTGCTTTTAAAACTGATAACGATAAGCCTTTATCAATGCTTATTTGTAAGAGCTTATAGAAGAGTCCCAGTCGATTTTAAAAACCCTAACCATTTGCGAACTCATTGCGATATCAGGATATTTCTATAGAATCCACCCAATGTCGGTGATCCTCCTCAGGGAATCGAAGCTCGAATCAAACCACTCGACTATTTTCGATGCTCCAGTTTCACGAACATCTCATGCATCAGACATCTGGTTTTCGATTGCGGTTGCGATGTGGATGTGGTTTTGTAAAAGATTCCAGGAATTTATCTCCAGAGGTAGGTGGTTCCATGCCCTAACAATTTTAGATAATTTAAATTTCTCTCTTGCTTTATATTCAGATTCCCTATAGTTTATTTTAGTGGTGAAAACATATTTTGAAAATTCTTTGACATGCATCTGTGTTGAAAATAAATTTTCTATAGAGAATTTTTTATGTTTATATATAGGAATTATTGTGAAAAATCAGTTAAATTGTTCAATAAATTTTTTAAGTAATGCGAAATGTGTTTTTGTGGGTGCTTAATGTGCACTTGTGATGAAAAATGAATTTTGATGGGAAATGCATCATTTTGGGCATGTTTTTCTTACTGTGCGCTTTTGAGTTTGAGTTTTGAAGTGTTCAAATAATGAAAAATTTGTGTTAGAAAAAAAAATTAGGATGTGGAAATTGTTTATTAAATGGTGTGAGGGATGAAAAATGTGTTCTTGAAGGGTTTTTGTGCTTTGTGTTGTGTTTGGGTTTTTTAAAGGAAAATGGATATGTTGTGTGTGTGTATTTTAGTGTAGTGTTTTGTGGAATGGGTTTTTGGGTACTTTGAAAGGTGAAAATAATATTTTTAAAGGCTCATAAATGAAGATAGGTTTGGAAGTATGTTCATAAATGAAATCGACATACTTTTCCGTGTTGAACATGTTGTACCTTTTTTAATGTGAATTTTTATGTTGTTTTAAAGCACAGAATACATGTTTTGAAAATGATTTGTAGTTCTGTATAAAATTTTAAAAATGTATTTTCTATGTAATTGGTGTAAACATTGGCTTTTTTAATTGATAGTATTATATAAATTTGTTAATATATTTATTAAATTATACATGTGTTGAAAATAATGTTTCATACAGTTATGCAGGGAAGTTTATTTTAAAAGTATCATTTTCATGTGAACATGTGTGTGTCTTTCATATAATGCCTTTTGGTGCCTCCTAGGGTTATTTTAGAAAAAATTTGAAATGAATTATTAACATACATAATAGGTTTGAGGCATGTTTGTGAAATGATTTTGTGTGCGTATGTTTTCAAATGGGGTTTGGCTGTGCAAGTAGTGGCACACCATGTGTAATTTATTTGGAATTACTTGTGCATGTAAATGTTCTGTGTTAGTGACATGTGAATGTGAAACTTGATTTAGCAAAAATAAAAGGGAATCTTGGGTAACTGGGTATCTTGATTGTGCTATGTTATAGAATCTTGATGTTTTCACAGTAAAATCATTTTCCATAGAAATAATGTATTGTTTTAAAAAAAATTATTCTTTTCTTTTTTAGTATTACTCATATAATATAATTCTTTCTTATACAGGTGGATTATTTTTCTCTAGTTGGTGTTCTCTATCCAAATTTCTTTCTTCTTCTCCATTAAAATATATTTCACCAATGTAGTGTTTTACTTATCACTTTATTCCAAGCTACCTACGCTTCCTTTGCCGGAAGAGAAATGATGCTACCTCTGTTCAATCACAGAGGTAATCTTGATGTTTTTATAGTAAAATAATTGTCCATTTAATTATTGTATTGTTTCATATTTATGTTTAATTCATTTATTTTTTTTATTACACACATAATAATTGTTTTCTTATAAAGGTGGATTATTTTGTTTGAGTTGGGGTGCTCTATACAATAGTCATGCTCCATATCCCTTAAAATCTTTTCACCCATGCAGTGGTGAATTTATCACTTTATTTAATGTTACCTAAACTACATTTGAAAGAAGGGAAATGAAACTACCAATTTTCAATCACAGAGGAAATCTTGATGTTTACACAGTAAAATCATTGTCCATATAATTAATGTATTTTTTCATATTTACGTTTAATTTATTACTTTTTAGTATTACTCACATAATAATTGTTTTCTAATATAGGATTATTATTTGGTTTGAGTTAGGGTTTTCTGTCCAACATTCATGCTTCTTCTCCATTAAAACCATTTCACCCATTCAGTGATGCATTTATCACTATCTTTAAATTTACCTCAACCACATTAGCAGGAATAGCAATGACGTTGTATCTGCTCAATCACAGAGGAAATCTTGATGTTTGTATAGTAAAATAATTGTCCAAATAATTAATGTATTATTTCATATTTATGATTAATTTATTTATTCTTTGTAATACTCACATAAGAATTGTTTCATATATAGGTGGATTCTTCTGTTTGAGTTGATGTGGTTTGTTCGCAGCTTCTCATGCAGTGTTGGCAGTTCGACAAAGAAACTTACTGGAAATAGTATTTTCAGGTATTTTTGTTGTAAATTTAATTTCATTTAAATTATGTATTAGGACATGTTTTTGCAGATATATCTGATGTTTCTCAGGTTCTTCTGGTGCCTCTAGTGCAATGGTGTGCTGTAACATCACAATACAGTGGTGTTGTTACAACATACTTCAGTATGACATTTTATTATCTCATTTAATAGTTTTGATAAATATCATTTTTACCACGGATTTTAAAAGTGATGATAAAGAACACATTTATCCGTGCTTTTAAAACCAGTGATAATGGTCTACATTATGAGCGCTTCTATAACGTTGATAAATAATTATTTTAGTGGTAATTTAAGAAGTGAAAATAAATGTATCCTTTATCAGCGCTAATAAAAGTCCAAGGATTTTAACATCACTCACATTTTATGTGCTTTTCCAACACTGATAAATTCAATTTCTAGTGTTGTTAGATGCCTATTTTGTAGGAGTGTGCATACAAAATTATATAACACTCTAATGGACTGGGTAATGTTTAATATCATGATATGTTATGTTGGGGCAAGTTTGTACCTGATTAAATTATGTGACTTTGTCCGCCATGAAGTCTTATCAGTTTAGACTTGAATTTTGTTTATGAGGCAATGTTTTATGTTGTTTCCACATTTCCCATGTTATGATTATCATGTTATATCATGCCTTATTCTTCATGATCCTTTATGCCTCACTAATAAGCAATTTCTTACATGTAATATTATCTTCAAGTTATGAAATGTTTATTCCCTTAATAGGATTTATGGATCACTCCTTTATTATGTATTTCACTAGGTAATCCAATGCAATTTTAATATCAAACATTTTAAATAAGTTTTCAATAAATATGTAATTCATGTTTAAATGTTTAACGCAATGTACCGAATTCCCAAACACACTAAACATATTGATCTTTCGGGTTGTATTAAGTGTAATTTTAGGTAATTAAATCATGTATTAATGTGTAAGAAATATAAGTGGTATTATAATCTTCCCTAAACCATCTCATGAAAAATGTAAAAGAAGCATATTAAAGCTTAGTGAATAAGTAAATAAAACCAACTAACTACATAAGCTTGTAAAGCTATATTTTATCTTCACCATTGCTTGTTCACCAAGAAACACATAAAAGTAATCATATCCATGTAATAAAAATATAGATGAAAGGTACCCTGATTCTTTTCCCTATTAGTTTATCAATTTCATGACCCAAAAATCACATCCTATGCTCATACATCCCACGAACCATCCCACCCCAAACACGAGAAACCATACCACAATAATAACATTATCTCATCCTGTATCCCATGAAAATCATCAAAAACTCATTATCATCATCTCTTTTATAACCAAGTATATGTTCAAAATCCACTACATCCAATGTATCATGCATTATATCTCAAGCCACTACAACCCATGCACGTAAACCCGTGGGAAACTAGTTTCCATGACTAGATACATGTATGTGTTATAACCTCATGTTGTTACAAATTGCACATAAAATGTATAGTAATTATGAGATCCACCATAGTTTTGTTAGTCCATACACTATACCTTAATCCATTATATCCTAGGTATACCCACATATGATATTATAGTTGAAGGGAGAGTGGGGGAGAGGAAAAAAGCCAATCATATGTTCCCTTTTCCAATTAGATGTTGAGGAAAACACCCCCAAAACATTTGGGTATAAGTATCCCTATAGATAATGGCGGCTAATCATATGAAATCAAAACAAATATAATAATTGAACACAAAAAAATACTATGGGAAAACACCTAACCTTTGACTACACTGTAGCTATCATCCTACATGACATTCGACTATCACCCCTAAATCCAACAAAACATGATATCATAAAAGCAGACAAGAATCAGTATTCATCATCAACAAATTAACTTAGAAATTTAGAACCTACCAATCACTTATTAATCACTATCATTAATTACAATTTAACATTTTCATTTTAATACAATCCATCACGCTTTTATAACCATTCTAATTTTATATTTTCTATTCCCATACACTTTAGGATTTTATTCCAACCATCCCATGGTTCTCATAAAGATAGAAGTGATTATTTCCATCAATAATACTCAATTTTAGGAGTTAATTGGTAATAAATTTACCATTCCATAATTTATGGGTTCCCTAACACTCATCCTAGCACACGAAAACCAAATATGTACTTACTGTTCATAGAAAAAAATGTTGTCAAGTAGTTGGAAACCATTATAAACAATATCTAGAAAACCATACCTTTAATAGAAATCACCAATCAAAAAAATGATTAATCCCAACTCTCAAAAAATTATAAATGAACTAGTATCATCCCTGACGCCATTGTGAAAACACATTATATCCCGCCATCACTAACATCAATCCACCACTATAACCCATGGTAAACCAAACCATTTATCTTAAAATACAAAACATTATAGATTCAAAATTAAACAAATAAAGTCTCAACATCCCAAATTAAACGTACAAAGTAACTAAAATCTATTTCATCATGACATACTGAAAAAGAGATTATGTCCATAGCACCAAGGAATTCAAGTCTTTATCAAACAAGAATGGGCTCACTCTACCCAAATAAATTATCTTTAATAATTAAATATTTCATTACCATATTGAATTAATTGATTAATTATACATAGGTTCAACAAAAACAAGATACCTATGATAAAAAGATATCCATAACTATGAATCAATCATAAACATTATTCATGAATAACTTCCATAATTCATAAATTTGAAATAAGAATTGTAATTAATTTACAGTCCTCTTTCATTATTCCTTCATTTTTCCTAATTTTCATTATTTATCTTAATTAAATAATTTCTATCTTGATGTAAAACAACAATTATAATAATAAGGGATGAAAAACTATCAAGAAAATCAAGAGGTAACATTTTCATAGAGTATATCAAATGAGATAAAAATATATCAATTCTATATATAATTATTCCATAGTTTCCCCTATTATTATCTACATTAGGTAGATTACATAATTACCTAATGAAATTAAATCATAATAATTTCACACTTTCATGTAAATAAGTAAGGGTAATGAATTCCCTACTGTGATTATAATTTCACTATTCTTCAGGAATGAAAAGATGAAAAATGACCAAACATCATTAAAGGGAAAAACATCAGAGCCTATGAACAACAAAAAATACATAGTTCTTACTCAAACATCATCCCAAAACATAAGAACTCCACCAAAAAATCTCTAAATGGGAAAGAGAACCCATAAAGATAAGGAAAAGAGAAGAGAAGAGTACATTGAGCTGTGACCTTGATCTGATGATCCAATGTGTTTAGAACCTCAAGGGAAGTAGTTAGAGGGTGGTGAGAAGGATAGGGTAATATAGGGTTTTAGAGAAAAGATAAAATTTTGATCCAAGGGTAATAGAAACATCTATTTATAGATGAATCCAAAAATGAATCCACCATGACTTACTGGCATGAAAAATGCATATGTTGGCCCTCGGTTAAATGAGATATATATCCCCCATAATTTGAAATAGTTCGAATCCTTGAGTCTCATGCATTTTAAAACTGCATTTGAATCTCCTTGAACACCACTCTAGCTTTCACCACAGTGTGGTGCAATGAATTTTGGACACCCAGTAGGCCACCACAGCCTCTAACATGGCATAGGGGGAAACCCTTCTACATTTTTTACTACCATGCAAAAGACCACATCACGGAGGTCTACATAATATTTTTTGATCTTACCCTATGAAAAATAGAGTTAGACACATCAAGAACTAGCATTTTTGGTAACATGAGAATTTACATACTCTTCATTTCCTATAGAGAGGTCCTGATAAGAACTACACCCAAAAATTGGAATTTATGAGTGTATATTTCCAATAGAGAGAACCCCAACACACCCAACGACACCCAATACAAAAAAACAGATTTAGTGGTTATTTTTGCAGTAGTTATGAAAAAATCCACTAATTTCTTTTCATGAGAAAAATGAGTGGATGTTTTTTAGTAGTGACTTTTTTAAAAACCACGAGGAAATAGTGGCAGTTTTTTAAATACCACCACTAAATAAAAGGAAAAAATTATTAATTAAAATTTTAATTGTGATTTTTTATTTATTATTTACTATCAGATATATTATATTATTTATAATTTTAATTAATTATAATTTTTTATTAGTAAATATTTAAAATTATTAGTTAATAATAATTTCAAACTATAAGAAAATCATAGATAAGTTGAAAATCAGACTCCAACACCAATTAACCATAAATTTTGATTCGAGAGTCCATTTTAACTCCACAAATAGTCAAATTAAAGCTTAGTAAATGTACTAAACCACATTAGATTTAAATTTTTGAATAATTAAAAGAATAAAATTTATTATAGTTTCACGAAAAGTAGAAAATCAAACTTGAACTTCAAATGACCATAACTTTTTATCCGACTATCTGTTTGGGCTCTACTACATATCAAATCAAATCCTACGTTGAGTCCATGCCCTGGTGACTAGGGGGATCCCAAGATATGGTTTTAGAGTCTAATAATTTCCTAAAAGACTTCCAAAGAAGTGTTTTTAATCAGTGTATCCCAATTTTTTAGCATTCGATGGAATTTCAGCCTCGTTTAAGGGGGTGTTGTTGTATTTTTTCGGCGGGGACTAAATTTATTCCCATGTATTACATTCATATTGATATTATGGTTTTTAAGTTTTTCCAATTTTCATAATGTAGTTTTATTTTTATTTAAAAACAAGTACATTTTCTTATATTTAATTATAACAAATTACTTGTGTAAATACAAATTTACATAGAAATGTCTTTTTAAACATATAAACCATATGGAAATAAATATTTTATTATTAATTTTATTTAAAATTAAAAATTATTTATATTATTTATTTTATAAAAAAGAATTAATTTGTATATATATACCAATATAAGTAATGTTTATATATAAACATGTGTGTGTCAATAAAAAATATATATTAATGTGTATATTCTAATATATGTAAATAAAAACATATAAAAGTAAATATTTTTGTGTGTATTTGAGAAATATAAATATGTAGTTGTGAGTCACTAATATTGTGTGTATACATCATATATAAATGTATTTTTATATAAATATATCATCATCATTAAATATTATATGTAGACGAATTTACAATAAAACTATATGAATATATAAACACACAAAAATGTAAATAATATTAATATATACATATACATGTGTATTGATAGATATATAAATATTTATATTTACATTCAAAATGATTTTATGGGGTTTTAATTATTGTGATTTCCCCACTTTTAGTAATTTATTATCAATTATATTTAAATATTTATATGAATTTATGAATATTTGTGTATATATATATTCATTTGTAAAAATGTATA
The DNA here is from genome assembly GCA_963277665.1 of Viscum album. Taxonomy (NCBI): domain Eukaryota; kingdom Viridiplantae; phylum Streptophyta; class Magnoliopsida; order Santalales; family Viscaceae; genus Viscum; species Viscum album. The sequence goes on from OY728137.1 coordinate 1,670,746,743, forward strand.
CATATTTATGATTATATATTTTTATATCATGTATGTGTAAATATATGTATAGAGAGAGATATTTTTATTTACATGTGTTTATATATATATATATATATATATTAATATACAACTATATATATGAGTGTGATTATATATAATTATGTAACATTAATGAGTGTTTAAATATATTTTTGTATATTTTTTTATATGTATATGTATTTATAGATATTCATATCCATTTATTATTTTACTATTTTATTATTTATTATTAATTAGTTAATATTTATTCAATTATTAATTAGTAATTATTTTTTTATTAATTATTAATAATTAATTTAATATTTATTTATTATTGATATATTATTTATTGAGATATTTTTATTATTACTTTAATATTAAATAACTATTTAATATTTATTTATTATTAATTTAATATTCATTTATTATTCATTTACTAATTAATTAATTAATATTAATTAATCAATTAATTATTTATTCATTATTTATTAGTTATTTATTCATTATTAATTAATTAATTAATTATTTATTCTTTATTTATCTGTTATTTATTTATTATTTTATTATTTATTATTTATTAGGTATTAAGTATTAAGTATTATTTATTATTTATCATTTATTTATTTATTTTTCATTATTATTTCATTATTTTACTATGTATATGTTATTTCTTTTAGAATGTATTTATTAGTTATTTAGTTATTATGTCTCAATTAATTATTAATTAATTATTAATTTATTAGTAATTTACAATTATTTTTTATTATTTTGTTATTAATTTAGTATTAAAATATTTTTTATTATTTATTTATTTTTCATTATTATTTTATTATTTATTTCCTATTTTATATATTTATGTTTTATTTATTATTTATACATTAATTATTATTTTATTTTTAATGTTTTATTATTTTATTTTTAATTTTCTATTCACCTACTACTAATTATTTATTAATTATTTACTATTAATTATTTATTATTTACTATTTATTATTTACTATTTATAATTTACCATTTATTATTTATTATTTATTATTTAACACTTATTACCTTACTATATATAAATATATTATGCAGTTATATTTTATTTTTTTATTATTCATCCACATTTTTTTATTTATTAGTAATTAGTAGTTATTAAATATTACTAATTACTTATTACTTATTACTTATTAATTATTTAGTTTTTATTTATTTGTTATGTATTATTGGTTTTCTAAGTCAATATATATATAAGAATATTAAAATCTTTTTATTCATCTCATGAAGAGTCTACTAAAGTGGTAAAGTATTTAGAGAATAATCAAGAGGTAAGAGGTTCAAATCTCATCCAATATATAATTTTTATATGTGGCATATGCATGCATGTGCATATGAATATGCAAAGTTAAAAATACTAAATAAAAAAAATAAATTAATGACATGAATTAAAAAATAAAAAAATATAATAATTAATAAAATAATTAATTCCGAGAATAATAAAATAATAAAATAATTAATTTTATGAATAAAAAAATAAAAAAATAATATGATAATTAATTCTAAGAATAAGAAAATAATATACCAAAATAATATAATAATAATAATATAATAATATAAAAAAATAAAAAAATAAAAAGGATGAAAAAATAAAAATAATTAATTCTAAAAATTATAAATTATTAAAAAATATATTTATGAAAAAAAAAATTAATAAAATTTATCAACCATTACGAAATGATTTAACGAATGTTTAAAATACCACTAAAAATTTCCCCCGATTTTAAAAAAAACGTCCACTAAATCATTCTTTGTTGGTTTTGAAAAATTGATGCTAAATGACTGCTGACACATGATTTACTAGTGGTTTTAACCTGTTGCTAAATGAAAAAACTGCTGATAAATGCCTATTTTGGTGTAGTGACCACACCCTATTCCCTAAGAATTTATTCACCACCCTTTTCTAATAGAGGGATTCTCACGACCTTCTAGATATTCCACTTACTCCACTACTTCATGGGTTCCATTCTCATTTCCCATAAGAGAAAAAATTAAAGAAAAACACCCTTTAAAATGATCTCATTGGCTGTTTCACTCATCATGGTGCACCAAGCACCACACAATCAACTCTAAATGCACAATCTTAAAAATAGTTCACTCAAAACGGCCACACCATGCACACTACTCCAAACGTGCTCCAAAAAACCAATATTATTCCCACTACTATGGATTCATGGACTTCAAGATGGCCAAAACACTTTTAAACTCCCTCTCAACACCTCGAAGCCCTAGAAAAATTTAAAGGGAGGGATCCATAAATATAAGACCTTATATTCACTAATCCCAGGAATATGATCGAAAATCTTGCTCACCCAATCAAATAATACATAAATATATTCGGTTGAGTGTATCCTCATGTTCTCATAATTATTCCATAGGATATGAAACTTATATTCTCTCACATTTTAGTCGCCTTCAAATATATCATTAAATGTTCCCACATGGAATTTTATAATTTAAATGTAATAAATTTTTTGTATATTATATTATATGTATACCCCCATGATAATTGATTACTTTATTATCAATAAAGAATTCCTTAAAATCACTTTTTTGAGTTCTCCTCTTTTCCTCTCAATAACAATTCCTTGAGTGACATATGTATACACATCTATACTGAATGATAAAAAATAGCATTTCATCTTATTCTTTAATATTTATATGTTGATTCTATTGAAGATTATAATACCATTGTAATTTATGACTGCTTCCATATCTTTTTAATAGAGAAAACACTTTTCCAAAAGAACTATTAGACCGGATTTCACTACCAATCTTGAAACCTTTCACTCCAATACCAATTGTTGGCCCATCGAAGGGATAATTCCTTGAGGGGTTTTGAGCCATAGTATCTCAATTTAAAAAAATCCCAATCAATTATTATATATTTTTTTGACTATCTATAAAACTTCTCCCATTCTCAGTAGATATAAAATTAATAAATAATAATAAAGAAAAAACTATACTTGGTTCACATGTTCTCGGAAAAATCCACAATGTATATAGAAATTATGTATTAATGTACCAAAATTAGCTGAAGTGAACTAATTATATAATTTTTTGAAAGGACTCATTATCCCCTTTTTTTTTAAATCACTAACACTTCATGATTTCACTGGTCTCTTACATAAGAAAAAATCGTTTCCCCTAAAGTGTACATGATTGATCCTTACTAAAAAAGAGATAAGATTACAACTTTATTTGTATAAAAATATGCTCTATTCTCTTCTCCAGGATAATTCTCTTTTTACACTAGTTAGATTAGTCATTAATATCCAAATCCCCATTGAATTTTTTTCTCTCCTCCATGTTCCATTATTCATCAAATATTTTAATTTTACATTATAATATATGAAAAATTAATAAGATTTAATTTAATTTATTTTCACCCTTCGATATCAAGAATAATGTCCTTCTAAATTATTATATATTTATGGGCATACAATATGTACATTTTATTTCTTCTTATATCATCTTTAAATACTTATTCATAAATGATTTTTCATTCCTTAAAATATAGAGATAACACATACATTTTTGCATAACAACACCCATTATGAAAGAATATCTTTAAAATCTATATCCCATAAAACATTATTTCCCAAATTATATATTGACTATGAAAATTATAGCATGAGTATACATTAAAAATATATCTTGAAAACTTGTCACAGAATAACACACCTTAACATAGTACGGCCCAATCTTAATGGCCATAATTTATGACTTCAATTTACAGCGCCAATGACAAACCCTATATACCCTTTTTAAGAAAATTCATTATAAATAAGTTATAAGACCACAATTTAATGTGGTACATTAGTCACAGTCGACAAATATGTATCCATTCATTCCTCTTTAACCAATCATGGGATTATTATTATTGTTGTGGCCTGATATTTAATTTTCCTTTGACAAAAATTATTCCATTATATCACCATGGTGAAACAACTGATCTATAATCTGCACCCTTATATGGAATATATCAGGATGTAATATATAGAGTAATATGGTGTAATTTTTTCATCACTATTAGAAAAAAATCTAAACTTCCCCATTTTTTACATGACTAATTCTTCATAAAAAAAGTCTAATAAATGATTTCCATTATATCTTTTTTCAACAAGAATAACTAAGAAATTTATACATGTTTTTTATAACAAGATCTATATCAATACCAATAGTGGGTCAATGTCAAAATCTGTAGCTAAGATCACATGTCAAAATAAAAAATACACCATATGAAAAAAAATCATATACTGAAATTCTTGATTATATCTTGAGAATATGAGAAGAAACACTAGATAAAAGTTGAATCCTTGTCAAAATGTTTCATCACATACATATCCCATTTTGTGGATAAAGTCATCCCCAATGTATATTCCCAGACCTAGGCTCTTAAAAAACTAATAACCCATAGAGGAAGAGTATATATAATATCTCTATGGTCTTAGTTATTGATTTATACTCAATAATTTAAAATAACATAACCCATATATATATTTATAAAATAAATAAAATAAACATGAAATTTAAATATATCTTATATAATTTAAAAATAAAAAAAATCTTTACCCATGAAAAATCCAGAAAACCACAACATTAATAAATTACTATGAAATTTATATAAATAACCTTATTATAAATCATTTGAATAAATTCAAACATATTTCCAAAAAAAATACATAAAAACCTCCTTTTAAAATCATTTAATAAATCAATGATCTAAAAAAATCAATAAATATTCTTTTAAAAAAAATCAATCAAATTGATTAGATCATGATAAATGTCAAAAAATATATTAAAAAATATATCTTCTATAAATATTTATGATCCAAAAATAATGATAAAGAAAAAATAATGCATTAACAAAGAATAATATTTTTTAAAAAATACACCTAAAATCATATTTTGATTAACCACAAGATTAGAATACATCAAATCCACCTACTTGTATTGGTCATCTCAGATTTTTGATAAACTCACAAAAAAGTATCTTGATGAGAAAAAATATTTCAATGATTATCCATTTGTATCTAAAATAAAAACCAATACCCTTATCTTTCTTGATCCACATCCCTAGAATGAATATTTTAATTGAGAGAAAATATGGGTAAAATGATAGTTCTAAGAATGAAGATCATCTAAAACCCTTTACATTTTCTCTTATGTTATTTCATCCAATAAATGTTATATAATCATCAAATGATGATGGGTTTCCCACAAATATTCTATAAAAGGTCTTAAACATAGTTAAAGTCAGATTTTTGCTAATTAATAGCTGTTTATGGGGGATAAATGGGTTTAAATAACCTTCTCATAACATAAATCCATAATCATAGTTTTCACACATGTTTAGTAAATCATGTTACAATTCTTGTGAAGTTTATACCTAAAAAATATATCACATAGTTTACATGCACAGTCAAATAGTCATATTGAAAACTAGGTGGTTCTACTTCCCTTGAAACTAAACTTACATAGTTATTTATAATAGTTATTTAACCAAGATCCTAACCTTGAATGTATACCAACTCTAAACATCCACTTATATATTTTTTGCATAGTAATTTAATCATGAACATAATCATGCATTAGTAACAACTCATTTAAATTATCAAAATTCGGCCCAAAATTCAGAGGAACTAAAATAACATATTACATCCCAAAATAAGTGTATAAAATCACATTTTATTAAAAAAATTATCATATTTGTATGCATGGATGTATGAGAAAAATTATATAAAGAAATTATTGGAGTTGGAATGATTATTTGAGAATATATGTCCAAATAAATTGAACATAATTCATATAGAAAAATTTTAGTGAACAATATTTCAAATTTTATGAAAGATGGAATATTATTTTCATTAATATTTTTTTGTGTGATGATACATCTAATTTATCATATACCATGTGAAGCACTTATATCATATTTATTATAATATCAGTGGATATTCCTAATTAATATTTGAGTAAATTTATTGTGTTTATTTAGGATTATAATAATATTATATTGATTTTTCTGTTTAGTATCCTAATATAACATTGAAAGGTTATATCAAGAATCATTATTGATCCCGGGGTTCAATCATAATGGAATATATTTAAAAAATATAGTGTTACATTTATACTAATTTATATAAAATAATATTTTGATTCAAGAAAAAATTAATTATAATGGTGAATAAGGATAAAAATTTCATGTATTTAAATAATAAATTAATGTTATTCTACTTGCTCGAATGGTATTTAAACCCGAATAAAAAATGAAATATTTCTCATTGTTTTAGGTTATATAATATATAGAAGGATGGTCCTAATATATATTAATTATTTTGGAATAATATATTTCAATTATTTTCATTAATTATACTTGAATGTTTTATTTAACATATAAAGAATATGTTAATAATATCTTATTTATTAAATACATGAAAAAAATTAACAGGACTAACATTATGGATATAGAACAAAGAGAGTTTCTAGTATGGTTTAAATAAAATATTAATATAATCTAAATTAAAACATGTACATAGTTATCAATAATAAATAAAACTAGTTATAAAATTTTTAATAGTGAAAAATATTCTTACATATCAACATTCTCTTAAAGCAACAAATATAATTTGGGAATTAACAAATGAGACAAATTTTTTTGGTTTATTTATAATTTGTTTATTTGTTAAATGGTCTTTTTATTGTAACCATATAACATGTTAACCATTTAAAAATAAAAAATAGTTTTGTGTTATTAAGGGAGAACATAATAGTAAAAATATTTATTTATTCAGTCACTAGACACATATTTATCAATTTTAATGCATTAATAATGTTGATATAATTTTGTTTAAATTTGAATTGTATGTAATTTTTCCTATATGTACAATAAATTTCAATCTAAATATGTTAATCATTTTCATTAGGGTTTGGTGATAATAATACGGTCTACTATGTTGTCCAAATCAGGTAAATCAATCATTTTATATTTACACCATTAGATTACATGATAATTTTAACATTATGGAATAGATAACAAATAAAGGTATGTGAGATGTATATGACTATAATTATGATAAGATAAATGAAATTATTAATCACACCAACAAGATAAATCATGAAAAATTATTTTTGGGACTATGAAGATGATTGAGAGTGTACACTCCCCATGAGGTGATTGTTTCTCAAAGGGGAGACTGTTTGTTAATTAATAATTGAAGTTGATATGATTTATAACTTGATGATTCATTTTTCAATCAATACATTAGTAAAAATATGAATCATATTCGAACTAAACTTGATCAATGTAATTAATTTTAGGTTTATGACTTTTTGATGATTTGGAAATGATTTGAAGAGATTTTATGTTAAAGAGTAAAGTTAGAGTTGTTTGAGGGAAGAAATAAATAATCATGCCACAACAAAAAATATCACATATTGATTGGATTTAACAAATAATTATTATGAAATATATTGACTCATTCTATGATTTAGTTTCTAAATAAGATGAAACTTGAGTTAGTTTTGATATGACATAGAGACCAAATTGTAAAGTGTGTGTCATGATTTTTAAATTTCAAGCTTTTTTTGAAGGTATGATTGTTGTTCTATGAAGATAAATGTTATTTTGTAAAGTCATATATCATTCCTTAAAAATAAAAGGTCATGATTATTTAATATTTTACTGTTTGGAAATGGTAATGACATTGCACAATGATAATGTTGGTTGAACCATGAATACTTTTACTATGTTGTAATGTTGGTGGTCATGATAAAATTGGTTAGATATGGAAGATGTGGTCATACCATAATATTAGGTTACACACTAAATTACTTATAGAATTTTATAGGTTTAAATTAATTATTGGAAACCATATATGTTGTGCCATGAGACACCATGATAAGCCACGATTTGTGTGAAAATATAGTTTCAAGTGATTTTGATGATGTGGATTCATGAATAACTCATTAGTCCCTCCAGTTTTATACATATCATCCTTATAGATTTTCAATGGTGAAAAATAAGTAGTTATAGATCTAATGGATTATATTTATATTTAAAAAAATTTAAATTTAAGGGTTTATTGAATTTAGAGTTTTGAATTTGAAATTCAATAATAAAATAACTGTGTTGCTACTCTGGAAATGTGAAAAAGTAGTAGTCTGGCATAGATTGGAGAATTAAATAGTGAAATAGAAGACATAATGACATCCAGTAAGAATTAATTCTACTAATTATCATGTGATAATGAAGCAGAATATTCAAATGGTGAAAATTTAAGGCTTTCTTTGAAGGGGAGATAAAGAATGTTTTTTTTGTAGTGATTCATTGAGTATTTTATTGTTGTTTTATATTGAAAATTATAACTATAATTTAAAATATTTCTATTAAATAAGGAATATATGGATGGGAGTTATAATGGAAGTATTTCAAAATTAAATTTCATAGTTTAGTGATCAAAGTGATGAATATGATGTGATACTCTTATAATAGAAGATTTTGTTATTCTTATTGGATATAGAAGATCCTTATAACTATTTCTTTGAAGTGTAATCTTGAACTGTGTGGGAGAACATAGGAATTATCAAATGAAATTTGTATATAAAATATTTTCAAAGATAAACCATACTCATTTTAATCCATTTGGTGATTCTAGTGGATAGTATGGTAGTATATGATACCACATCATATAAGGGATGTAGCTATTCATTTTGAATAGTGAAACTTATATGTTGATCATTATGTTTCAATTTGGTTGTGTGGATGTGTAAATGAAATCAATAAATTAAATGTATTAACATCAAAATATTTTTGTGGTGAAGAATTTTTATTTGTGATAACATGTTTTGTTTCAACGTTTTTTTGAGGATGTGGGATAATTAATGAGGAGTCATAAAAAATAATTATTCACTAATTCTCCCCCCAAGTGAATTACTTGTTATGGTACTACACTACATTGATGATAGTTTCCTCTATAATGATCTCATGATAAATTTAAAATATTAATTCATTTGGTTTTACATTTGAAAGATATTAGCAAATGTTATTCATACGAGAAGTGAATCTATAACTTATCAATATGATCCAACACTCGACGATCATATTGAAAATGATATCCCTTGGTAGAGTTCATTGATGTGAATGGAATTGAACAATATTTTCATATCATTGATCCAAATACAGAATTAATATTTTCTTTAATTCATCGGTACATTTTTTAATATAAATAAATAAAGAATCCATATTTACCTCATACTAAAATGAAAATTCTAATATATAATTAATTCTAATTACATTAATAGTATATCCAAAAATATCATCCATTTTAAATATAATACATATTTCTTAGGTATATGATTTTTAACTTAATTTTTTCTCGATTATATTTTTATATTACAATGATATTTATTTTCACCTTATTTATAATGATGTTATGTTATTTCCTAATTCAGGAAAGGCACTAGAGACTCATAAATTACAAGTAAAATAAAAAAAAACTTCTATATACCAAAGAATTATGTTGAAGGAATGCTTATGATTTTTTTGATTCAAAAAAATTGAATCAAAATTTGAACATTTATAAGAAATGGTAATAAATTTATTTCTGAAATCATTGTGATGCACATGTCAATATAAATCATAAATTACTTCAATAAATGATGAAAATGTGGATATGAAGTATGTTCCCTCCAAGAAATAGTTAAGTAAATATGAAAAATAAAATGAGTTTATATTTTATATTAACATGCTATTATGAAATAATAAATGATTATTCAATTGTCTATTCTATAAATCAATATCTTTCAATTTATTATTTTATTTGTAATTTTTAATTTTTTCTATGAAAATATATAGAAAAATACCCTCATAATTTGGATGAGATCACAATTATTTATATCATTAACTAAAAATGACAGTTTCTTATCCAATTCATTCTCATATATCAAACTAACTAAATAGAACCCAATAAGTAATATAAAAGTTAAAATATTTCTAATTTTTCATTATTTTAGAACTAAAATTTTTTGTAATATAAAAATTTATATATAACTATAGTAATTGTTTTCTAATAATTTAGAATATGATTTTGGTTTTATATTAATCAATATAATGAGTAAGTAGTGTGTTAGTTAGTCATCAATCAGAGAAGAGATTCAAAATTTAGTGTTGTGGGACATTTTTATCAATATGCACTAAAAATGCTACCTTAAAATTACCTTGAATACCATTAAATGTTCCATAAATATAAACATTGAGTCAATTTTAATAAAAAATAGTTTCTAAATCTATTTCAATAGGATCCCCATATGCAACATGACTGGTCACACATCATTGAATGAAGAATCTAAAAAAATACCAATATAGTGGCTTTGTTATAAGAAACTTATATCAGGTGTAATCCATGGATTCCATCCACCATTAAAGTAAAAACTACTTAAGTCACTCTTGATAAATGTTCTTAAAAATGTGTAAAACACTTCAATCTAAATATCAATATAATTTTACAATAAATAACGCTAAAACATGCCATAAAGGGAAGATAGATTTCAACAGGGGAAATTAATGTTGGGAAAAAAACCCCCCATCGAACACCTGTGATTTTGATATAACCACTAAAATGAGGATACTCGGTTTGTTGGAACATTACATCCATGAGGATCTATGCAGCATAAATGAGACCTCGAAAAGCTCGCTTACCTCAATTGAGTGTAAAAGAATTAGGTAGAATTTATGCCCTACTCATCTCAAAAATTGATCCTTATCCCACACAAGAAAACTCATATACACTCAAGGAAACAAAAATATATAAAATAGAGATACAAAGTAGGAATGAAGACATGATATTAATGCGATTAGGACAATGTTTCTTACATACATAGTAGATAAAATTCTTCTTACTTTTTATTCACCAGAAGATAGAAGATATTATAACAAAAGATTACTAAGTACACGTAATATATATAATCTTTAACTATCCATTTGATCCCTTATTTCATTGAATATTTTAATTAGAATTGATGTATCATATAGTTATATACTAAGTGTCAGCCAGTTTAAAAGTTAATCCCAATCCCATAGATTTATGGACAAATGAACATGACTTCTTCAGCGTGCCTAACAACCTGATGAACCCTTCGATTTATCGAACATCTGAACCTTTATCACTCAAACAAAACTCTGTTGGAAGAATCGAAATTCCAATGGTCCTATTGCACCTTGAGAGTTTGAACAATTGTTTTATGTACATCGATTCAAGAACATTTCATTGATCAATTTCATATAAACTAAATTCCAATTACTTAACTTCTGATAAACTAAAATTGACTTCACCTCACAACAATTTACCACTTGAAAACATTTTTCAAGGATCCTTGATAACTCTACATACTTTAGAAAAAATATTCATCTCTATCAAGTTGGTTTCCTCTATTTTTCTCTTTCTATTCACCCAATCCCCAATAAGGCATAGTCCTACCTTATAATTTCTTGATAGATTTACATGGTAAACATATCTGTTAGGTTTTTTATTCCCAATATAGCACTTTATACTCTAGGAAATTTCTATTAAAATAAAACTTCAGGTCAATGTGTTTGGTAAGATAATGGAACACATGATTTTTAGCCATGTGGATTTCACTTTAGATATTACAAAAAGGAACCCTGCCACCCTAAATTCTCTCAACTTACTTATTAACCACATTATCCAAATCATTTATTTCGAAGCTTATGTTGTATATACATACTCAAATTTTGTTGTACTTATAGTGAAAATCATCTATAACCTCAAAATAAAACTAAACAGTTTTCCTCCAAAAGTAAACACATGTATTGTTGTTATTTTCTTGGAATATGAGTCTCTAGTGACATTAGAATCAATATATCTATGAAAAGGGTCATCCTTCATATAACACAATGTCATATCATCCATTACATTCAAATACCAAAGGATCCATTTGATAGCCTCACAATCTTCCTTTCCATGATTTGACATATATTTACTTAAAAATCCACCTTAAATCTAATTTTTTAGTCATAAACAAATCATTTCATATATTAATCTTCTAACCATCGATGCATAAGGAACCCTTTCCATATATGAAACACCTCCTTCTATTTTGTGTGATTCGTTCTTGGTCATTTTAATGTGTCTAAAAAAGGATTCAATACTGAATTCTATCTAGAAATTGAAAATATATTGATAAAATTCCAGATATAACCTTTATAATATAGTAACAAAGCTATTTCTCTCCCATATCTCCCAATATTCCTCCTCAAATTCTTCTTAGCATACACTAGATCGTTCATTTTGAATCTTCTAGAAAAATCATGTTTCTGATTACATATTATTCACTTATTAGGAAAGTATAGTAATATATCATCCATATATAAAAGAAATATGCAAAATATACCATTTTACCATTACTTCTAGTAACAATAATCATCAATGTTTTACCTTCTGAACCCTTCTTCTGATATGAATGCATCCAATTTCTGATTCCATTATTTTTGTGATTTCTTCAGGGTATAAATAATTTTATTATAATTTATATACCAAATCCTATGTTTCATATTCCATGAAACCTAATGATCACATCATATAAATTTATTCCTCTAACTTTCAATAAATAAATGTTGTATTTACTTCTATATTTTCTAGTTATCGAAAATTCTATGATTCCATGCTCAAAACCATCTAGATAAATGTATTTTTATCTTATATTGGGAATATTTATGATAATCAAACACCTTCCTTCTGTTGAAATCCCATTTCTACCAACCATGATTTGTATCTTTTATTTCCATCATATTCTTCTTTAATTTAAAATGCCCATTTATATTCAAGTTTCTTTTTCCCTTCCTGTATGTTAGTTAGTTCCAAAGTTTCATTTAACATCAATAAATGAAAATGTTCATTCATTGTTGAATTACACCATTTGGAATCATTAAGTGTGGCAGAATCTTCTAGGATCTTTGTCTCTCCAATATCCATTAGAATAATAAAGTTCATATCATCCTAACAAAACATTGTTTTTGGATATGAAAAATGATATTTATTTCCAAGGAATCTGTAGTAGTAGTGGTAACCCTAGGTTGTATATAGACTGGAGTACACTCAATCCATTTTTCACTTTTTAGTTAATAAAAAAGGTATTTTCGTTTCAAAAAATAAATAAATTATGAAACAATTATTTAAAATTAGGTTATGATAAAAAGTGATTAGTTTAAGTTTAACTTTCCAATTGTAATGATATCTTGATCTCTAATTACCGATCTCTTATTCTTATTAACTAATAGGTGAGAGGTTCTAAAATCACTTCTCATTTCACCCCCGGTTGAATTATATTGGTCATATTATCTGAGTAAAAAATCTACTTTAGTTTAACATCCTTCCAATGGTGAAAGAAAAATAATAAATCTTCCACAGTTTACTTAGGGTACAACGGACCGGGTTTTTTAATTCCAAGTAATCTAGGAGTAACCACCGAACCCACCTCACATACAACAACTACTTAACACATCACCACTCCACCGAGAACATTCTAATATATATGGTCTATAACTATGTTTAGGAAGATGATGTTTCCTTTAACAATTTAATAAAAAATAAATAGAACTAAATCAAACACAATTGCATTCAAAATTAAAATCTTTTACCAAATACTGAGATCAATCAATAAGAAATAGAGCATTGTATTCATTGAAATAACGAGACTCAAGAATTATAAAAGGTCTTACTTATAATTCCCAAATCAATTATAATTTTAACTCATCCACTTGGTAGGTATCAAAGATGAATGGATAAGTGGAAGACACTACATTACTAAAGTGAAAAGAAAATAGAGAAAAAATGCAGTAGAATTCTAGTAGATCACCCCCATCCAACCGAGTTATTTTTTTACTAGTGCTATAGAACTCATGATTCTTCAATGATCCAAGGATATATCTATTTCTAGGCCAATAAAACCATTGATATCTTTATGCATTTAAAATATTTTGAATATTTCTTTATCCATTGTGTATTAAGATATTTATGTGATTATTTTCCCTAAAAAGAAATACCTTCTATTTATTTAATTTTCTTGATCAAAATATTTTTCATGGTTTTAATCAATATGATAGAACCTGAATGATTACATGAGGGTTGACATGTTAGTCAAAATTTTGCCTTGATGTCCCAAGTGAATCCCCTAAATCCTACCTTGTAACTTTTAGAAGTTTATTTTTTAAAAGGAAGAAATCCTTACAAAGGATAAAATGTTTACGACCAGGATGCTTTATTTTTAAATCCTCAAGATGATTGTAAAAGGTTTATTATCTGCCCCAAAAGATTTAAACTATGTTGGGAAAGTCCTATATTCAGTATTTTTCCAATATTTTTAAGACAGTAGCAATTCAAAAATGTCTAGATTAATCATAGAATCACCTGGATTTCATTCAAAAACTTTATTTTCCCACTAAAATAATTATTAAAAAAATTGAAAGTAAAATATAGTAATCATTCGAAAAAAATTCAAAAGATTAATGAAAATAATTAAAACTCAATATTTTATCCATTTTTACATTTAAATATGAAATAATTCTATATTCTATAGAAATAATAATTACACTAAAAATGATAAAATACAAAATTAAAATAATTAAAACACAAGATAACATATATGAAAATATTGTATTTTCAATTTACCCACACATAAAACTTAAACTTCAGACAAGTGAATTTAAAATATTAACAAAGGGAGATTTAAATACCAGAAAGTTTAAACTTCTCTTTTCTACACCAAGGTTTTCACTCTTTTCATTCCTCATAAATGATTTTTCTTCCATATTCCTTATCATGTTTATTCGATTAAACCCCACTTCTTTCATCCTCTCATGCACACTTATACCTACCTTCCTAGAATTTTTCCACTTAGTACACAATAAAATTTTCAAGAATGCTTTTCTCATTCCAAGTTCATAATAGTTTTACCATAGGATTGATGAATTTCTTCATCTCCACCTAATGATTCATGTATCAGTTCATATCATGTGGGCTTCTGGATTGGGTTTAAGTTTCACTGAGGCATAAAATTGGGTTGGATATGAAGATAAAAATATTGATGATGAATGAAGAGGATTGACTCTAGTATAATGATTAGTGCATGATTTTGAGTTTTATTGATATATGGATTCCTCCCTCACTTCATATCCTACAAGTAAACATAGCTTCTTTAAATTATATATAGATATATCATGCATTTTAACACATCCAAATTATTTAAAATTCCAATCCATGTTTCATCTAGTGGGTTTCATCCAATATTTTTTTTACGTTGGTTCTTGTCTTGAAGACATAGAGCAACATTAGAATTTCAATGGTAGGTGTGGGACCGTATCTAGATCCTTGCACAATCCATCATTTGTAAACATTAGTATATGTAATCTCACCATCAGTTTCCCCCCTCTTCCCCGATAGTGATTTTTTTATATTTTTCATATCTATATTTCTCTTCATAATCACTCTTTTTAGGGAAAGAGAGGAGATTTTTTACAGAATTCAATGATGGATCTTGTTGGTTAACCATGAATGATATCGAGAAATTCTTTTCAGTCATTCAACCATAATATATATCTTGAAATAGTAGTACAAAAGTTATAGAAATTTTTTATTTAATATTTAACCACATTCTACTGAATAGGTTTTCCAACTCCTTTTCTAATTTCTACCACTATTGAATTAAAATTAGTTCATAAAAAGTCTTATAGAGAAAAGTAGATGGGGATATTGGGATTATAAAGAGTCTTCGTAACAAATTAATTCATGGTAACTATGGGCTATGTGGATTTATTTACAGATAGGTTTGAAAAATAATTGAACAAAGGGGGCTTTAAAATCAAAACACAATGAGAAAATGTGTTATTTGTGATGGGTGGATGCTGCGTCACAAAAACTCTATCGCCGAAGACTATTAATGATGGGAATAGTGACCCATCACAAATAGTTTTTTTTTGTAAAAAGGTATTTATTATGGGGACACATTACATATCATAAAAGGATTTGGTGAACGATGCACGAAAAAATGCAGGAAGGCTATTTGCAATTACTGTTCACACCCGTCAGGAATAATATTTGTTGGTTTTAACTACTTGTGATGGCAGCTCCCTCCCATCCCAAATAGTATGTCGATATGAACTTAGTTGAGAAAGGACCCTTCACAAATAGTTTCTTTTTTCTTGCTGCTGAAATTAATATGGGGAAACATTTGTGACATTTCACATCACTTATAAGAGTATTTGCGACGAGAATCCTGTCTAAAATACAGCCATCGCAAATAAGCTAACCTATAAATACCCCTTCGATCGATTTTAACTATTTCACTCTTTTCTCAACTCCCTTCTCATTCTCTACTCTCATATATTTCACTTTAGAATTTTCATATTTTCAGATTTCTAGCGAAATAATTTTCAATGTTCGCATCCAACGAAAGATTCAATTTAGAGGTATTTATTCATTTTATTTTATATTTAATTTTTTTTCTATCTATAATATTTATTAATGAATAGTAATAATTAGTAAAAAATGTTAATAAATAGTAATATTTATTAATAAATAATACATATTTGTAATAAATAGATATAATTAGTAATAATTAGTAACAATTATTAATAAATAATAGTAGTTAGTAATAAATAGTATTAATTAGTTTTAAATAGTAGTAATTAGTAATAAATAGTATTAATTAGTAATAAATAGTAACAAATATTAATAATTAGAAATAATTAGTCAAAAGATATTAACAATTAGTAATAAATTGTAATAATTAGTAATAAGTAGTTCTAAATAGTAATAATTAGTAATAAATAGTTGTTATTTTTTATAAATAGAATTAATTAATAATAAATAGTAATAATTAGTAAATATTAGTAATAAATAGTAATAAATAGTAATAAATAGTAATAATTACAAATAATTAGTAATAATTAATAATAATTAGTCATAATTAGTAATAATTAGTAAAAAAATTTAATAAATATTAATACTTCTTAAAATATAGTACTAATAATTAATAAATAGTAATAATCATTAATAAATAGTAGTAATTAGTAATAAATAGTAGTAATTAGTAACAAATAGTAGTAATTAGAAATAAATAGTAATAATTTGTAATAATTTGTAATGAATAGTAATAATTTCTAATGAATAGTAATAATTAGTAATAATTAGCATAAATTAGTAACAAATAGTATTAATTAGTAATAAATATGATTAACTAGTAATAAATAAGAATAATTTGTAATATATTGTAATAAATAGTAATAAAGTGAAATAAAAAGTAATAAAGATTAATAAATAGTAGTAATTGTTAATAAAGAGTAGTAATTAATAATAAATAGTAATATTTAATAATAAATTGTAATAATTTGTAATAAATAGTAATAAATAGTAATAAGTAGTAATAAATAGTAATAAATAGTAATAAATAGTAATAATCAGTAATATATATTAATAAATTGTAATAAATTGTAATTATTAGCTATAAATATTAATAAAAAGAAATAATTAGCAATAAATAGTAATAATTTGTAATAAATAGTAAAAAATAGTAAAAAATAGAAATTTTTTTAATAATTTGTAATAATTAGAAATAATGAGTAATAAATAGTAATAAATATCAATATATAGTAAAAATTAGTAATAAATAGTAGTAATTATTAATAAATAATAATAATTAATAATAAATAGTAAAAAATAGTAATAAATAATAATAAATAGGAATACATTTTAATAATTCATAATAAATATTAATAAATAGTAATAAATCATAATAAATAGAAATAAATAGATATACATATCCAAAAAATTGTAAAAATTGTAAAAAATAGTAATAATTAGTAATAATTAGTAATAATTAGTAATAATAAATTATAATTTGTTATAATAAATGGATTCTAATAAAAATTATTTAAAATTTTTGGTAATGACTAATAATTATTAAAAATAGTGATAATTAATAAAATGTTTTTAAATAGTAGAAGAAAACCAGTATAATTAGTAAAAATTTGTAGTAATTACTAAAAAATAACAGTAACTCACAATAATTATAAAATATTGGTGGTAACTATTAAAAATTATCATTAAATCACATTAATTATTTAAAAATACAAGTAATTAATGGTACTTAGTAATATTTAGTATTTTATAGTTTAAATTACTAGAAAAAGTAAAATGAAATAGGTAGAAAATTTATAGGTGATGTGTAATGATAAATTTGGACATGTTTGGTATAGATTAGTTTACAAAATAATTTGTACATGGTTGAAATAAATTGGTTTCATCACATGAACATTTTAAAATCTACGATTTACACCTTTTTAGTAATTTAGAATATATTTTATTACTTTGTATTAAAATATACAAAAAAAAATATCTATAATTACTGTTAATTATTTCTAATTACCACTAATTACTACATATTTTTAGCATAATTTAATATACTATAATAAAATATATTAAAAGTTAATATTATCATGTAAATAAAAGAATTTAAATTCGTCATGTGATTAGAAATGACCAATTTGTGCCAAACTATGTCAATTTTATCATTAGGTCACTAAAACCAGGACAGGAAGGATACGACGCATCGATGAAAGTATCATTAGTAGTTGGAGAAGAAGTTGTGTCGATCACATGACATGGTTGGCATAAATTAGTTTCATTACATCAAGATTATAAAATATACAATTTTTATATTTTAGAAAATCATAGAATTAATAATCCTAAGGTGATTAGAAATAACCAATTTGTGCCACCCATGTCAAAATTTGTTATTAGGTTTCCAGAACTAGGGATGACATTATGTGACACATATATGGTAGTAGGAGGAGGAGGAGGAGGAGACACATCGATGACATGAGGATGGAGATAAATATTGACATAGTTAAATGATGGTTATAATCACATATAATATATATCTATATATAATACTTATTTTCAACTATTTTCTGACAACATTCATTTCATGTTTCATATGGATGATGAGCATTTATCTGATCTATTTCATGAGTTTGAGGAGGATTCAGTACCTGTTGATGAGCATGATCCTACATCATCATCCCCTAAAACTGTTGGTGGGTCAGTGACTACTCAAAGATGTCGAGGCCTTGTGAGATTGATGATCCCTAACCCAATACCTATAAGACTTCCACATACTGAGTTTGATCCAAATATGTAGAGGTATGTTTAGTTTTGTATTATAGTAAGTTTCCATTAATTTTCATTAATGTATTTACATACTAATGGTTTAATTATTTGATCTATTTTTTCACCACTTTTCACATATAGCTGTTGGATAGGGGAGCTCATAGGGAGTCATCATAATCTACTATATAGTATTAGGAATAGTTGTGATCTTAGGTTGGGATTGTAAAGACCATGTATTAGGAGTAGGAGGAGCTCTATTGATAGTACCGACAACAGTAGAGATGAATCAATGACAGGATAAACCTCACTAGTAGATGATGGCGTACGTGCAACATCTCACTCATGGATTAGTGGTGGAGATACTTTCACTACATCCTCTATATGGCCCCTCCCACTCAATGATTTGTGTATTTTTTTGAAAAACATTTTAATAGAAATATTTTTTGTAATGTTTTTATTAATTCATATATTTACAGTTCTATATATTACATATTTTATATTGTTGCGAATATTTTTTTTATTATTTTCATTATTTTTAATTCATTATTATTTATTATTATATATTTTTTTGTAAATTTTATAATTTTTAGGTTATTTATGACATGAGGGGACTCATGTCCCAAATATCTTTTTTAAAAAAGTGGATCATATTATTTTTTATTCCATTTTCAACAACGGGTTATTTTCAATGGGATGCAGTCACAAATAACCCATCAAAAATAGTAGAATATTTTGTAGTCAAAGAGTACCTCAATCATGTACATCATAGAATGATGAAATGGTCCAAGTTTTTTACTAGATTATTTATAAATTTATAGTTATTAAAATATTTATAGTTATTAAGATATGAGTTGGTTTACTCAATAAATATTTAATACTAAATAAGAAATCAAAATTGATTTAGAAAACTCCCTGATAAGTAACAAATTTTTTTGACAATAGGTCCTTGATTGAGATTCAAAAAATTAGTGGGTTTTATATGAATTTTCTTTAAATAGAATTTGGAAATAATTTTATTTAAATATTCATCTAAAGTTAATATATGGGTTAAATCAATTTCTTAAACCAGGGATGCATTCAACGTTTGGTATTCATATGAAGCTCATAGGTTTCAAAAACTGACTAAATATGAAAAGAAACACAAAAAATGTTGACATAAAACACAAAATTTGAAAACAAAAATAGAAAATTCCTAAATCAAATTTAATAAAATACAATGTTCCCTACCTCACAGTTAAATGATGAAGTTTAATAAATTAATTCAATCATATTAATCTGGTGGCATAATTTTACGTAGAACAATAACATGAAATAAAGTGTTATAGATTAGTACAATGTGGTAGATTATTATTGATATATAGGTAGGAAGAGTTTGAGCTCCTCCATTGGTTCATACAGTAGATTCCCATAACACTTCTTTAATTTATTCTCATTAATAGTGAATGTGGTTTCTTCTTCTTATTATATAGTCATCATAATTCAAAAATGGTATATATTAGTTACTATGAATGTACCTTTCCATCTACAATGAATGTTACCCAGAATTTTCTTGAGTATAGTTTTTTAGAGAAAAACATTGTCTCAAAGATTGAATATTTTGGGTTGTATCATCTTTTCATGATTCACTCAAATTATTTCTTTACAAATTCATTAATTTTCAAAATCTTATCTTTTAATTTCCCAAAATTATTATATCTATAATTTTATATATTTTACAGATTATTCAAATCCAGATTCATTTATTTGATAGCCTTGTATACATTTTTCTCCAACTCCAAAGGTGGGCGGAATTTGTTTCCATAGATTAATTTATGAGGTCTAATTCCTATGGGTGTCTAATAGGTTGTCATGTAGGTCCATAAGGTGTATTCCAACCATTGGTTCCAACATTTCTTATTGTGGTTTAATATCTTTTCCAAAAAAACATTTTATGTACCTTTTGTAATATTTAGCATATCCATCTGTTTGGAGATTTTAGAGTGTATATTACTTATGATTTACTCTTTACTTTCTCAGAAGAAATTCCATTATTTTATTGAAAAAGAGATTCTCTTGGTCACAGATGATAGATCTTGGTACTCTATGTCCATATAATATGTTAGTCCTAAAAATATTATACACAACATTAGAATCAATAGTTTTGGTGTCTTTGGGTTCCCACAATTTGGAAACATAATATACTATAAGAATAATATAACAATTTCTAAGTGACATGATAAAAGGTACAATAATTCATATTTTTCAAAATTAAAATATTTCAAAAAATGAAATGTTTGTTTGAGTCATATCCTATCTTTTTGAAATATTTCTATAAAATTTTCATTTTTTACAATTCTTATAGTATTAATGAGCATACAAGAATATAGTGGGCCTATAAATACCTGATTCATAAACCTTTATTGTAGTTATATGAGGTATAAAGTGGATTATACAAGCTATGGTGTGAAAAAAATTCAAAAACAGATTCAATTCCAGTTATAGGAAAACATAACCTATTTACATGATCATTTAATATATTTTGAATGAATGGATCTTCCCAAATATATAATCTGGATTTAGATTTATGTTTTTTATGAGAGATAGGATGATATTGTACATGAGAAGTTAACAAATAATTTACCATGTATGGATAACATGGTACTTCCCCTATAATATATAGAGTTATTCTCCTAAAATGTAGTCAAACAATGTGTTTTGGTCTAGAATTTATAATTCAGCAGTTTTTTGCTAGACTTCTTAGGAGATGAGCCTCTTGAATTTCAAATTTTTTTTATCTTTAATCTCCCAAATTAATTATTATAAAATTACCATCCATCCTACCAGACTATATTTTGCATCTTACTTTTTCATAATGTATGTAATGGGCTCATGGTTAGAAAAAATCAGGGAATTTTAGGATCTAAACATATCTATATAAAAAACTGAAAGGAACTCATTTTTGGTGTTTTTGTAGTTGATTTACGAAGTATCTAGTGTTATTAAAGTCTAAGTAATTACTCGTAGTTTTAATTTTATTACTAGATAAAAAAATAATCACATAGATTGGTTCAAAGTATCATAAATAAATTCAAATAGATTTCCCCAACTAGATGTACACATTATTAGTGGGGTGATTAATCATTTCTTAAGTTCATAAAAATATTCACTAAAATCATTATTAAATTAAAAATTAGTTTTTTAAAAAAGTTTATAAGAAAGTGTGAAATAAATATTAATAAAAATATTTTATGAATATTCTATAAAACCCCACATGGATCAAGAAATATCTAACATGTTTTACACAAGTTGGGTAGGGTAATTGATTTATTTCATATATTTTAGATTCTTATGCCTTAATAACTTTTTGGGAAATGATGTTCTCTAATAGTAATACTCTTAAAAACATGAAATGACAGATTTCAAAATTCACAACATGATTTTTATCAATGAATATTTTCAAAACATTTTCTATGTTTCCTAAACAGTGATCAAAATAATCACTAAAAATAGTAAATTCATACAAAAATTTCTTTACGTAGTCTTCAATGTGATCTGAAAAGATACATACCATTAATATTTGAAATATAACTAGGGAATTACATACACTTAAAGGAACCATATTATAGGAAAATGTTCCAAAAGTACATGAAAAATTTGTCTTTTCATAGTCCTCTGGAGCAATGGGTACCTAGAATATCCTAAAACACAACCTAAGAAATAGTAAATTATTCTTCATGCCAACCTTTCTAGTATGTGTTCAATGGAAGGAATGGTAATGTGATCTTTTCTAGTGACTTGGTTAAATTTTCTACAATAATTACACACTCTATATCTATTCTGAATTATTATAGTGATCAATTCAATTTGATCATTCCTTTAAATGGTTATACTAGTTTTATTGGGAACTACATGGATGGAACTGACTAGTTGTGAGTAAAAAATGGGGTAAATGATGTATGCTTCTAGGTAATTATCTATTTATATTTTACTTCCTCAATTTTGAGGGATTTATCCACTTTTGGGGTTTCGTAATTATACTGGAGTATCTCTCAATTATAATTTATGTAAGCATATTTTGGCATTTATACCTAGAATATCACTTAAACTCTAACATATGGCTTAAATATTTTCTTTTTGAAGTTTAATAATTTTTTTTATTGATGAATGAGTGGTTTATTAGAAATAATTACAAGAAATTTTCCACTTCATTATGATACAAATATTTCAAATTAGTGGGATGAGGTTTTAATTCCATATTTAAGGTTTCATCAAGATATGAAATTAAATTGAGGTTTCCCAATTTTATGGATTTAATTTTCAACACAAAAGGAGACATATCTGATTTTTATTATTTAAATAAATAATTTTATTCATTAGGAAACTATAAGGTTACCAATTATTCCAATTTGAATATAGTATTTATATAATTTTCAAAATTATTTCCAACCTCATCTTCCGTGGAATTTTCATTAAAAAATAGATTTGTAAGGATTAAAATTTCAGAAAAAAACATGGTTTTCTAAAAAATTTATTATCTTTGACATCGAAGAGTGTAAGAAATGAATTATCATTATAAGGTTTTCTCATGTAGTTGAAAATTTTGATGTGTATAGTGTTGTCCCTTAACTCCAAAGTGGGGGTTCTTTCATGTACATTGATTATTATGTTTGATATCTTAAAGAATGGTCTTCCTAAAATAATGGTTTGGTGTACTGGTTCTCTATCTTTCTAAATGTTAAGAAATTAATATTTGGCTTGGAATATTATATCTTTAACTCCAACTAACAAATATTCTAAGAATTTTATTGAGAAAATAGTGGATCTATATTCGTATTGTATAACCACTTTTCTGGGATTCAAATCCCACATATACAAACATGTAAACATGGTTTGAGGTATGATGTAACATAATATAAATGTTATTAAGGTGCCATTAAAACACAATTTTTTACAAATATTTGGTTAGGTTTGGTTTTGGGTTGTTTCAGTTTGAATTTTTATAAGTTTTGGAAAATTTCGGGCTAGTCCACGGTTGGGGTATGGTTTTCCCAAACCATTCAGCCTCCCAAGGAAAACCATGCAATAGCAGGTAGTGGGGTTTTATATGGTTGGATAAAAGTTATTAAGACTTTTTACCCCCTTAGGAGAAACCATGCGATCCATTTAAAACAAGCACATATTTAGTCCACACCATTTTTCAAACCATGCGGATCTGCCTAGAAAAATTTGCACAAGATTTATTTAATAGGAAAATCCAACATAAACTTACCAAAACCCACACATTAGGTTCCTAAAAGACCTATAATGACCTCATATGATTTCTTCTTCCTTGGGAGACTCCTTGAGCAATTCGTGGCACCTTGAAACCCTCCATGAAGTGAATTGCAGCTTGAGGAAAACCCTTTGATCTTCTCTTATTTAGTTTCATCACTTCGATCACTATCTCATGTGATCTCTATTATCATCCCTAGGGTTCCATGGATCCCCATGTTAAATTATGGATCTAATAATCTATATTTTGGGATCTTATACCTATGTTTTATCAATGTTTATTGGATTTTATCATCATCATTCATCTTTATCAAATCTTGATCAGGGTTTGACATTACGATATCTGTTGATCTTGGGGTAGCTGGTTCCTTCATGATGTAAAATTTATGTTAACCCTAAATTTATTTATTTAATTTCATTTTTTTTCTTTAAATGAATTTTTTGTATTTTTATTAAATGGATTTCAATTGGTTTGTTGGAAAAAAACCAATTCCATTGAATTGAGGTTTTAAAAATGGTTTTTTGAAATGAAATTGGAAAACCCCTAATTACATTGAATTGGTCTGTGCTTACAAAAATTGATGGAATTCTAATTGTTTAATTTAAATATTGGAATGGATTTGATCGAAAAATTGTGAAAACACCCAATTCCATTGAATTGGGGGTTTATTGTAAAATTGATGGATATTGTTTGAAATGAAATTTTTGAGGTTAATTGTAAAATTAGATTATGAAATTGAATAGTGAATTGATTTAAAATATATATTGGTAATAATTGATTTAAAATGGTTTGATATAAACCTTAAGTTTTTATCTTATAGAAAAAAAAAATTTAATAAAAAAACCATTTTGGTTTTCAAATGGAAATTGGAATTTTTGAAATGAGGGTATAATATTTAATAATATATTAAGATTGCTTAAAATAAATTTCTCAACAATTAATTGTAATAAAGAACATGAAATCCTAGGTAGTGAGTGAGTTATTATAAAAAACATTCTAGGATATAATTTCCCTATTAATGGATTGATGTTTTACATCATTATAAAAATATTGGTCATCACATATTTCTTTCACATTGGGACATAAATGAGTCCTCTCTTGCCATTGTTGTGGGACATGTGTTCACATTGTGGTTTATCACATGAGTGTGTGATGATCCCGTAATCTAGAACGATCGTACCACTTAGAAGATAACCATGTTTCTCACTTGTTTATATATAAGATATAACTGTATTCCAATTTTGTAAACTATTTTACAAGATTTTTGATTTATATAAAATGTTTTATATAAATGTTTTTATTTAATCCTTTTTTAAAGCACCATTTTTGTAATTTTTTTCTTAATTCCAGAAATTATTTAATAATTTGAAATGTAAAGGATGATTTTTTAAAATATTATCTTTAAATTAAAAACCTCTTTATTTGAAAATATGATAAAAATTTATTCGGTTATTTTGATTTTGGGATATTTTTATGGAATCTTTGGTTAGACCCTACTGAGATTTTATCTCACACCCTACCTATGCCTTCAAGTGTTTGTATATTATCTCCATTGAGTTTAGATCAGGGTTAAAGTACATCTTGAAGGTTTTTCTAGCTATTCATCTATGGACATGGAGAGTTGCGTATGTTAGAGCATGGGATGTTTATCTTCCTATTTTCTAGTACTTTATTTTAGTACATTGGGTTTTCTTACTTATTTGACTTTTGGTACACATATCCCTGTAGAATATTTCTTGTATGCATACTGATTTGTAATCATGCTTCAATATTCTTATTGGAAAATTCATACCCACATTCATTTTTATGATGTCAGGTGCTAGTCTCAAACCCATGTGGGTTGAGAATGACCTTTGGTAAATGTTAGGACTGACTTGGTTATTAGGTTACCAGGGTACCAGGGATGGTTCTTGAAAAAGTGGTATCAGAGGAGGGTGAGATTCTTTCCTTGAATTCAATATTTTTTACTGTAATCTTTTCAGTACATAGAAGGTAGTTATGATTGAGTGCTTTCCCAACTCTCATCGTAACAAACATTAAGTCAACAAATGTGGTTAGATAAATACATAATGAGGATCAGTTCTACTATTTTCCATCTTATTGATTTGGATATAGTTAAATACAAATATTTTTTTTCTATATGTTGTTATTATTCTCCATTTTTTACTCAATTTGAGTGTTAATATGATGTTTTGCAGCATCATGACTCATAGAAGGTGTGTGAATCAAATCCAAGTGGAAGTAGCTAACGGACCTCAGTAATCCAATCCTATTATAGATGCAAACATAGTTGAGGTGATTGTGAATACTATCCATGCTCTGTAGTAGACACTACCATTGGTTCCCATTCAATATCCAGTAGTGGAACCTCAATGGGATGTTCTCCAAGAGTGTTCTCAAGGATTAATTCTCCAGAATCAAACTCTATTAAAAGGATAAAATGATTCTTAATAAGAAGAGGAATGGTTGAGAATAATTTAAAGTATATTTTGGTCCTTTGAGACACTTTATGAAATTGAGGTGAAGCATGCCACTATCATATTGGAAGGACCGAGAAAGAGATGTTGGGACACTATGCTGATGAAAAAGAACCATGAAGTATTAGGGTGGATATAATTATAATTTTTTTTCACCAAATATTTCTATCAAGAGTCCATGATGATAGATAAGGCTAAAAAGTATTTCAAACTTGAGTAGGCTGATAGAACCATGACAGAGTAAGAAAACTATTTTTCTAATCTCATGCATTTCACACCATAGATGGTATCAAATGATAAGATAAAGTCTATAAGGTTTGATTTGGATATTCTTCAGGATATTATGTCTCATTTTTTCTTACTAAAACTACCTTCTTATATTGATGTGATGGATAGAAAACTGATTGTTAAAATGGACTTGGATGGAAAGTCAGGGATATTGGGAGTTTCTTTCTCTCCAAATGGAAGTGAGGGTTCCTTTAAAGTAAATTAGAAGTGCGATGATTCTCATGGTGGTTCTCGATGGAAAGTTCATTATTGACTTTAGGAAGAACCTATAAGAGTCCTGTTGATTTGAAACTAGTGTGGTGATATTAGACATTCTAAGAGGGGTTTCAATGAGTCACCCAAGATATGTGTCTCTTGTGGACAGTCACAACACTTATACATTTTGTTCCAAGTTTATTCCACTCCACATAGTAGAAAGAGATCATAAATTCCGATTAAAACTACGGGACAATCATATTCTTCACGTATAGAAGGGTTCTAGTCATCGTAATTCAGAATAAATATTATTCACGTAGTGGAGGAGTCTTTAAAGGAAGTGTATACGGGTCTACTGACCATTAGAGGTAACATTACTTTCTCTTAAACATTAGTGACTACTTTATTTGACATTGGATCATGTCAGTCATTTATTTCAACCTGTATTGTTAATATTATAAATATTATTAATGTTCTTGTATCTTATGTTAAAGATATTTCTATACCGCTTGGAATGAAGAGAGGGAATGGTCTCCACAATCCCACTTGTTTCTTCTCTCTATTAGATGTCAATATTTCGTAGAGTTTTTTGGTTATCAACATGATACTTCTTGATGTCATATTCTGAATAGATTGTCTCATTTCTAATAAATCCTAAATTGGTTGTTATATTTTAAGAGAATCCTTTATTATACCCAATGGTGTGTGTTGTGTCTTTCAAGGAGAATGGGATAGAAGGTTAGGTAGGGTCAGACCTTCTTATCCAGATATGTGGACAGTGAT
This sequence comes from Viscum album, assembly GCA_963277665.1. Lineage (NCBI taxonomy): Eukaryota > Viridiplantae > Streptophyta > Magnoliopsida > Santalales > Viscaceae > Viscum > Viscum album. The sequence goes on from OY728137.1 coordinate 1,670,774,960, forward strand.
ATCAATGTTTTCATTTTACCTAGTGTGGGAGTCTTTAAGTGGTGATCCCCCTCAAGTTGTTCTTGAGTTTCCCAATGTGTTTTCTTCTGACTTCTCTCATTTTCTACTTGTAAGAGTGGTATAGTTTTCTAATTGATTTCATTTCTCGTACTCAAAGAGTATCTATTCCATCTTACAACATGTAACCAACTAATCTGAAAGAGTTGAAGACTCAGTTGGATGATCTTTTAGAGAAAGTATTTGAATGACCAAGTGTCTCGCCTTGGTTTGTGCCAGTTCTATTTGTTAATAAAGTTGATGATTCACTTCACCTATGAGTTAATTACTGAAAGATAAATCACGTTATGGTAAAGAACAAGTATCCATTACCATATATTGATTATCTATTTTATCAGTTTAAATAGGAAAAGTTGTTCTTGTAGATTGACCATGGATCTGATTACCATCATTTGAGGATAAAAGAATCTAACATTCATAAAACTGCCTTTCAAATCATGTAAGGCCATTATGAGTACCTTGTGTTACCATTTGGTCTAACAAATGCTCATGTAGTCTTTAGGGATTTAATAAACATGATTTTCCATGATTATCTAGATACTTTCTTGGTAGTATTTATTGATGAAGTCCCCATTTAGTCTATGTTCGAGGAATATCATGTACATCATCTGAGAATAATTATATGTTTTTTGAGAAATCATCAACTTTATACCATGATTTCAAAATGTGATTTCTATATTTATGAAGTGACATTTTTTGGACACGTGGTTTCAATACAATGAATTTTATTTGATCTTGAGAAGGTAATGGATTTTATGACCTAGGAACAGCCATGATTTTTTTTAGATTTATAGCCTCTTTGGTTTAGCTGCGTATTATTGTTGGTTTGTTAAGGAATTCTCAAAGTTAAATTGTCCAATGTTTTCTATGAATCAAAAGGGAGAAAAGTTTTCTTGGGGTGAAAATATTTAGAGTTCTTTTTTTTAATCTGAAACATATATTGACTATTGTGTCCACATTGAATCTTCTAATGGCCGAGCTGGTATATGTGTTCTTTTGTGATGCATCGAGTTCAGGTTTGGGTTGTGTTCTAAGAAATGGTGATCACATCCTTGATTATTCCTCTCATCATCTTAGGACACATGATAACAATTATCAAAACCATGAACTTGAAATTGAGATGTCATACATTCACTTATGTATTGGCAGCATTACCTTTTTAGAGAAAGGCTCATAGTGTTTTTAGACCACAAGATCTTGAGTTATATATTATCTAAAAATGATTTGAATCAGTGTCAGTGGTGTTTTTTGTAATAAAAAAATCCTTAAACTGTGAAATCATCTATACCCCGGGGAAAGGTAATGTCATCACATATTCCTTGAGTAGGAAACATTTAACCTTGGCAGTGAAAGAATCTTCAAAAGAGTAGAATTTGATGGATCTATTTGCACAGTTTCATGTTATAGTCTATGAATAAATGAAAGAGGTTTATTTGGCCAATATTTAGTTAAAATATGATCTATTTGAGATGATTCTTTAGGGAAAGTAGCTTTATGATGTGTTCTGTATCATTATAGAATATCTTTATGGTGTGGAGACTGTTGCTTAGTGTATGTTCTCAAAAAATGGAATTCTATGATTTTAGAAATGTCTTATTATGCCATTAGCAATAAAAAAAATCCGTGATGGGGTATTTCCATATTTCGAAGTGGAATATGCACTCAACAACCAATAATATGTTTTATGACTTGTAGTAATAATTCGGTTAGCCAGGTATGAGATTGGACGTTGCAGATTTTGGCTCTCATTGTTATATGTGCCAACAGGTAATGAAAGAGCACCAAAACCTCCAATTTTTCTTCAGACACATTGAATTCCAAATTTTAAATGGTTTGATATCTCTATGGAATTTTTGGTTGGATTTACTCATACCTAGAGAAATAATAATGTGATATGTTTTGTGATTGATCGACTAATGAAATCAACACAATTTATACCCATTCGTGATACAACCAATGTTAAAGTGATTGAAAATATCTATTTAAAAGAGATTGTTTTATTTTATTTGAGTACTATATGATATAGTCTTTGATAGGTATCCTTGGTTTACTTCTCATTTTTGTAGAGGCCTTTATGAAGATCTAGGATATCACATCCGTTTATTTATGACATACCATCCACACTCGGATGGCTAGACAGAAAGAGCTATATAAATTATCAAGGATATGCTTCATGCTTGCGTTATCGACTTTGGGGTATCTTGGGAGATCATTTGGGGTTATTTGAGTTTGATTATAACAATTTTTACTATTCCATGACAAGAATGGATCCTTTTTATGCCTTATAAAGAAATCCTTGTAGAACTTTGTTGTGTTGGTCTAAGATTGGTGAAAGTTCCTTAGTTGGAAAAAGTTTGGTGCAAGATATGACAACAATGATTCAATTGATTCATTAGAGGATGTTTATGGAATAGTTCTAATATTGGTATTATTACAATCTTCATCATAGACCATTTTAGTTTATAGTTGGAGACCAGGTGTTCTTGAATGATTCACCCCAATTGGGTCATCAACGGATTGGGAGGAAAGGGAAAATTTCTCCCCAATTTTGTGTGAGATTTTGAGGGTATTTGTGAAGGTGGAAAAGGTTGATTAATAGTTAGAACTTCCACCACAGCTGACATAAATACAAAATTTGTTCCATATATCTTTCTTGTGAAAGTATTTATCGGATCCATCTCACATTCTAAGCTAGCATGATATTGAAGTTGAACCTAATTTATTATTCAATGATCAACCAATAAGGATAGTTGATTTTAAAACCAAGGAAATCATTTTGAGGATGATAAATTTGGTTTGTGTACTATGGATGTTAGGTTCTGATAATCATGAGACCTGGGAGAGGGAGGCACTGATGACAGAGCAGTGGCCTCATCTTTTTGGCATGGAATATTTTGAGGAGGATTTCTGGGGATAGAATGTTTCTATAGTGGGGAGACTGTAACATACCATTAATATTTTTCTAGTAATACTAAACCCCTCTTTTTAATAATATTTGTATGGGTTTCATTTGGTTCTCTTTCAGGTTTAATTTTTAAAAGTTGTGGAAAATTATGGGCTACTGCACGGTTGGTGCACAATTTTCCCAAATCGTGCACCCTTCAAAGGAAAACCATGAAAACCCAAGTAATGGGGGTTTTGTATGGTTGGTTCATGGTTAGTAGGACCTTGGACCCTATTATGACAAACCATTCATCCAATTTATAATAGGTGCATGATTATTCTGCACGATTTCTCATACCAGCGGCTCTACCCATCTCCCCATGTATGAGATTTCATTAATCTGAAGACCAAACATAAAAATCCTGAAACCCCTACATTAGTAGATGTAAGGACCTAAAACAACCCCATATAAGTTGTTATTACTAATGAGAATCCATGATTAGTTTTGGGACCTTCATATCCCTCATAGAAGCCGTTAAAATATTGATGAATTCTATTCGATCTTCCATCAATTAGTTTCCTCAAACTGATCTATATCTCCCTTGATCTGTCTCCTCCTCCCTAGGGTTACAAGGAACCCCATATTTATTTTTGGATCAAATTCCCTCTTTTTTTTGGGATCTTAAACCAATGTTTTATCCTAATTTCCTACATTCCATGACCATCATTCTTCTTTTTTGAATCCCGACTTGGGTTTGGCATTATGAGATCCATTAATCCCAGGGTAGCTGGTTTTATCATGATGCCCAATATATGCTAACCTTAAATTGTTTTATTTAATTTCATTTTTTTATTTCAATTCAATATTTTTGATTTTTATTAAATTTAATTCATTTTAATTGTTAGAAAAAACCCAATTATATTGAATTGTATTTTAAAAAATAGGATTTTGGCATTAAATTGGAACACCCCCAATTCCAGTTAATTGCGTTTTTTTACTGAAATTGATGAAATTTAAATTGTTTAATTAATTTTATGGAATGGATTTGATGGAACAATTGTAGAGAAAACCAATTTTATTGAATTGGGGGATTGATGGGAAATTTATGGAAATTTTTATAAATTAAATTATTGTATTTAATTGTGGAAGTAGATTATGAAATTGAATGGTGAATTGATATAAAATATCTATTTATGAAAATGGCTTAAAATGGTTTGATAGAAACCTTATGATTTTATATTTGTAAAAATGTATGTTTTTTATTAAAAGACCATTTTGGTTTTTAAATGGAAATTGTCATTTTTGAAATGGGGGAGTATGACTTAATTTTATTGCAAAGTTACTTTTAATAAATTTTCTATCATTGAATTGTACTAGAACACATGCAATTTTAAGTAGTTAGTGAGTTATTGGAAAAAACATTCTAGGTTATAATTTCCATAGAAATATATTGTCTCTTTACAACATTAACAAAATGTGGGTTAAAAAATTTTTCATGCCCATTAGGACATAGATGAGTCTTCTTTTTCCATTTTCTAGGGATGTGTGTACACAATGTGGTTTGTCACATGAGTGTGTGAGGATCCCAGAACTTGGTGCTATGGTACCTCTTGGCATTTGAACATGATTCTCACTTATTTATATATGAGATATAATTTCATGCCAATGTTTTGAACTATTTTACATGCCTTCTTATTTATAGAAACAATCTTATATAAAAGTATTTATTCGAGAAATTTTTTGTAAATAACTAGTTGTGTAAAGTATTTCCATTATTTGAAAATTATTTCCATATTTTGAAATATAAGGAATGATTTTTTTAAGTATGCTCTTTAAATAAAAATATTATTTTTATTAAACACTAAAAGCACTTTATTTGGTTAATTTGATACTGGAATTTTATTATAAAATACTTGGTGAGAACCTACGAGGATTTCATCTCATACCCTAGCTGTTCCTTTGGGTGTATGAAGATTATCACCATCCAGGTTTGAGCAGGGGTCACCACTAAAAAACAGGGCAACGGATTTTCTACCCCTTTGATAGTGTGAGTAAAGAAGTGCTGATAAAGGGGTACCTATAATAGGGCTAAGAAAAGTGCTGATAAATGGGTACTTTTAGCAGCGCTAAAAAAGAACTGATGAAACTACCCGTTTATCAACGCTTTTTTACTAGCATTGCTAAAGGTGACACCGTTTATCAATGCTTTTATAGAAGCATTGATAAAGACCCCCATTTATCATCTCTTTTATAAAAGAACTAATAAAGGTTAAATTTCAAAAAAAGACATTAAAAACCAAATATTTATATATAAATATATAAATCTATTTTTATTGATATAAATATAATATATATTTTTTTAATATGTTTTAGATAAGGATAAATTGAAATAGAAAATTAATGTATAAGGTATTTAGTAAAAAAGGATTATAAAATAATTTTAAAAATAATTTTAATTAATAATTTTGTAATTTTTATCCAGTAATAGTCATTTATTAACAGTTTGAATAAAAAAATAAATATCAAAAATAAGTTGAAAATGAAACTCGAACTTCAAACAGCCATAACATTTGATTCAGGTGTCCATTTGAGATCTACAGCATATCGAATCAAAGCCTAAGACAATCTCTACAAACAATTGACCAAAATAAAACGTTATGTCACATTTTTCAAGGCCAATAAAGGCCTCTAAAACTGAGTTTTTAGTCGGGATGCCCCAATTTTGTAACATTTTAACAACTATTACATCTGATCTGGATGTTTGTTAGGCCTTTACCACATATAATATTGAATATCATTTCATGTTCTTGGATTTTATTGGTTGTGGAGTTGAAACAGACTTCTATATTAGAATTTATATTGTCGTTTTCACATTCTATGGCTTTTCAAATACACACATATATATTTATTCATATATATATGTGTGTGTGTTTGTGTGTATTGTATATATGTATGTATATATGTATGTATTTATTTATTTATTTATAAACACACATAAGAAAACATATTTAATAAATGAATTTAAAAATAATCTTATAAATATATATTAATATACTAATAAATATACGAATAAAAAATTATAACTAAATATATATATATATATATATTAATATATGAATAAATATATATATATATATATATATTAATATAACTAAATATATTTATATTAATATGATTCTATATTAATATATTAATAAAGATAACTATATATATATATAAATAAATCGATATATCATTAAATTTTAAAAAACTAAATGGCTTAGTGGTAAAGGTGCAGGCGTGCACGGTGGGATGTTTGGGTTTTGATTTCTAGTGGAAGAAGGGTCGCATGTGGGAATGTGCATCAGGGGATAGCGCTATTAAAGGGAAGGCATTGTGCGAGCAAATGTAGTGTGCAGTGAGATGGAGGGGCTCCGCCTAGCGTAGATAAAATGGGGAAAGCACTGATAAAAGTGGGGGTCAAGAACTATTAAAATATCTGAGGATTAAAAATTATTATTTATTTGTTTATTTATTTTACCTTTTATGAGTTCTAAAAAAATCACTGATTAAAGACCCCTTTTATCAGTACTAAAAAAAGTGCTGATAAAAGACCCTTATTATTAGTGTTCTCTTTAACATTGATAAAAGGGGTCTTTTATCAGTGATTTATTATTGCACTGATAAAGGGTACCTTCATCAACACCTTTTTAGTTATGATAAAGGGTACCCCCCTTTATCTTCATTTTCATTAATATCACTTTTCTAGAATTGTTAAATGCGGTTTCCAGCGATAATAAAACCCTGTTTTGTAGTAGTGGGTAAAAAAACACATGGATGTTGTTCAAACTATTGATCCATGGATGTGGAGCATTGAGTCTGTTGGGACTTGGTCTTTTTATCATCACATTTTATGGTACTTTCCGGTAGTACTTTGGGTTTTCTTACCTATTAGACTTCTGTTACACATCCCTTAGTGGAGTTTTTATTGTATAAATACTGATATTTTATCGTTCATCCACATTATTTGTATAAAATTCATCCCAATTTCATTTTTTATGATTCTAGGTTCTAGTTTCCAACTCTTGGGGATTAGGAATAAAATTTAGGACATTTCAGGACCAGATTAGTTATTTGGTTACCAGGGTACCCAGGATAGTTCATGACACATAAAATTTATATAATAATCTAAGTCATATAATTAATCTGTAAAAGTTAAAATGATACACTAGTGGAAAATAGACCTATACCAAAAAACCGTGGGTATAGGGGTGCCCTATACCCACGGTTTAAAAAACCAGGGGTATATGTATAGTTAGAGAACCTATACCCACGGTTTTGGAAAACCGTGGGTATAGGTCACCTATACCTAAGGTTTTCCACGAAACCGTGGAGATAGAGTTTTTTTGAAGGCCTATACCCACGGTTTTTTAAAACCGTAGGTATAGGTGTTTATTTCAATGCTTATCCCCACGGTTTTGGAAGAACCGTGGGGATAGATAATTTTTTCTGAACACATATACCCACGGTTTTCGAAAACCGTGGGGATAGCTTCAACATATCATGGAGGCAAAAAAAATGGGCGGGAAACAACAAAAATTTGGTGGTAAAACTTATACCCACCGTCAAAAATAATATATTTAGATCAATAGAAATTTATCAACAAATTAATTCTCTGTCTCACTTGGATAGGCGCTTTGTAATTAGTGAAATTGCCATGGTATCGAATCTCGCTGGATTCTATATTTTGAATACAGACGTGAATTAATATATTAATATAAATGCACATAAATAATAGCATAGTCGAGTTGGCTTAGTTGGTTAAGCGCTGAAAGTGAGCTGCATTAGACGTGGGTTCGATACCCGTTGACTTACATTTTTTATAACACGCTAAGATATTAATATATATTTACAAATATAGATATATGTTAACAAAAATGTCACCGCCGAAGTGGTGTAGACCGCGAATTGCAGGTACGATGCTCCGTGGCGTTGTGGGTTCAAAACCTTCACGCTGCATGTTTTTAGAATTTTCACCCACGGTTTTAAAACCGTATATATAAGAGTTTGACACGTGGATGAGGCTTTGATGCGGTCGAAAAAATATATACCCATGGTTTTGGCAAACAGTGGGTATAGGTTAAGAACACTATACCGAGCCCCATGGTTCCCAAAACCGTGGGTATAGGCTATAAGCACGGTTTTGAACCGTGGGTATAGGTAGTTTTTCCAGTAGTGATAATGGTGTGGGGAATAGATAATATCCATATATCTTAAAATTTGGTGTTAAACAATGGTGATATAAGAGATGAAACACTACTACTTTATATTATTATTATTTTCTCATCTATCCTTCTATTTTTATTAAAAATTTCATTTGAGAAAAATGGAATATTTTGGGATTTTTTAAATATCTTCTAAAACAGGTATACTTATTTAAACTTTCTCGAAGGTTTCTAAAATTTCCATATGAATTTTAACTTCTTAAATCTTCTTTAACTGAATCATTTTTTATGGGAATGTAAGTGGAATTTAATTATTCTCTCTTTCTTCCTTTTAATCAGTGTCAATTATCTCTCATTCTGATAACTTCTAGTATTTCTTTATTATTTTTCATTTATTCCCTTACTTATTATAGATTGAGTTAGTTTTTATAAATCTGTCCAAAATTTTCAGATTTTCTTTCCCCAAGTTTAATTTGGTATTTATTAGTTGGATGTTATTAAATCTATTTGAAACTTCTTGTTATTATCATACTTATATCATCCTTTGTATTTTGGGGTGTAGGTTACCTAGATATTTGGATAGAAGTTTCACAAGGCTGTTGAGTTGGTGTGTGAATTTATCAACTTTATTTTATTGATCATCAAAATTGGTCTTTTGTTGTGTAGGTGATTCTACCATAGTTAAAGGTTCTTCTTAGAAATACTTTTTTTTGGAAAGGAGGTGGTTATTGGTAAGATAAATGGTTATAAGATGGCCTATAAATTTATTGTCATGGTGGGTTATGGGGTTTTTTTTCTATAATGGGGGATGGTGTGGGTATTGGTTATGGTAGAAAGGTTTAGATATATTTTATTTACATATAATAATGATTATTCATATAGGTTATATTTCCATGGTTAATTTTCGTGGAATTTCCTTAGTTAGAAAGATGTTTCACAACTCTCAATGGCCAATAATTCAACACACCATCTAGTGAAATGATTAGCTGAAGAGCATAAACCACATACCGTAGTTATTTTTTATTTTTCATTGGTTTATTTCAAATCTATTTGTCTTATCATACTAGTTATCTCTTTAATTTTGTTATATTAAAGGTGGAGATCCGGAAGTTCTTACCTCATAGATACCTACTATACATGTACCTCTTGTACTAAATTTTTTATTATTTTATAAAATATTTTCAATTAAGCACTTTCCTTATTTTGTTTACATATCATTTAATTCTCATATATATGATGCATCCAAAATATTTCAAACATTTTCAAGTTGTACTTGATAAAAGAACAAAATTAATTGGGTTTCATCCACAAATTATTGTGGGTAACTGACATATATATTCTTGAATATCTATTGATACTTATAGATAGTCTCTCTATTTTCTTTTATGATGGTGTATATATCATTCCTTACTATTCTATTCCATGATTATGGGGAGAAACTTTACATTAATCATTTTTAAGTCATCCTAGTCATAAATATATCAGGGTTGTAAGATATACAACTACTATTTTGATGATCCTTCTAGTGAAAAGGGGAATTCCCTCCACTTGTCTGGTCCTTTACTATTTGAGGCGTTAATGTTGAAAATACATGTGTGAATTATTGTATATTTATTTTGGGGTATTTACATGAAATACCATGAAAACTAGGAATTTTTTTATTAATTTAATTTTTAATTAAAAATTATATATTAATTTTGGCCTTGAAATGTGAGTTTTTGGTTATAAAAATGAGGTCAGAACAAGTATCTTAGGGTTTGTTCATGGTTATTTCCGTTATGGAATTATTAAAGTGAACACTTGAAGTTTCAACTGAGTTTGTAAGCGTAATTTATTCAAATTTAGTGCATATTTTAATGTTCCTAAGTCTAGTTAGTTGGTTTCTTTCAATTTATGGATCTAAATGGTAAAAATGTTCTTCAAAAGTCTCCACAATGAAATTATAAAGGTTATATTTTGAACCACCACCCTGGAAATAGATAATGGTTTTTTTCAAAACATCATCATAGGGTGTGAAAAAATCTATTTATTTCTAATGTTAATATAGTAGTGGTGGTAACTCTAGGTTTTCAATAGAGATGAGTGCACTAAATCCATTTATCCCTTATTGATTAAGAAAAAGAATGTTTCAGTTTTGAAAATAAGAAATCATCAGACAAATATTGGAAAGATGATGATGAGAAAAGAGATCGAGTTATGGTTATATTTCCAATTATAATGTTATATGAGTCTACAATTATTGAGATATTCTACTTATTAATTGATAAGTGAGAGGTTTTATAAAGACATCACCTTTCACCCCTAGTTGAATTATATTAGTTAGATCATCCTAAAGTGGCCATTTTCATCAGCCTAAATTCTATACAATGTGTTAAAGTTAAATAAGAAATATCCTCCAGCCCACTTTAGTAAAAATCAATTGGGTATTATTATTCTAAGTAATCTAGTAGTAACCGCTGAACCTACATCACATTTTTGTAACTGTTTAACACTTAACCACTCAGTTTAGACCATTCCACTTTATATGGTCCAATACTAAGTATATTGATTTGATTTATCCTTTACCTAGTCAATACATAATAAACACAATCAAATCAAACACAACAACATTCAAAATTAAAATCTATTACTAAGTGATAAAATCAATCAATAATAAATAGGGTATTTTCGTCATTGATATACTGAGACTCAATAATAACAAATGTTTTTCCTTCCTCAATTCACTTAAAAGTTTTACCCCTCTATTCGAGATGAATCAAATATGAATGTATATGTGGATGATATTACAGTTCTAAATTGAAAATAAAAGAGAGAATAATAATTCAACAAAAATCCAGATGATCTCCCTTATCCATAAAAATTATTTTTATCCATGTACTCTAGAACTCATACTTTATAAAATATCCAAGGTTCTATCGATTTATCATTCATTAAAACACAAATATCTTTATGCATTTTAAATATTTCAAATGTTTATTTTTATTTCAAAGATTTAGATCTACATGTGATTCTTTCTCCATGAATATCCATAGCTTCCCTCATTTATGTTTTATGATTGAAATATTTTTCTTGATATTAATTCAAAAGGTAGACCCTGAATGGTTGCTTGAAGGATGAAATGTATGTCATAATTTTAGTTTGAATACCCAATTTAATCCCCTAAATCTTTCCTTAGATCTTATACAAGATTATTTCTTGACAAAGGCATGAATCCTTATGGTGGATTGAAGGTTTATGATTAGGAATATTTACGTTCATATCCTTAAAATGGTTTTCAAATATTTATTTTCAGCCCCAGAAAACATACACTGAAATGGAAAATTATTATGTTTAGTACATTATCGATTTTTTCATCTGAACACATTTATAGAATGCCCAAATTAATAATATAATCCCCTTAAATTATCGAAAAAACAACCTCATCCATTTGAAATAATTATTAAAACATTCATTGTAAAATACATGCTTTATTCAAAAAAATTTCAAATATCAAAGAACACAAGTAAAAATAAAGATTTAAAATATATTTAATATAAAAATTAAATTTATCATATATTATAAATATGTGATAATTAACACTAAATGATAAAATTTTGGGATTAAAATCATTAAAAAAATATAAAATATATACAAAAATATCTTACCATAACCTTAAATATATAAGATGAATTTATAACTTTGATTGATCTCTTCAATTGAGTTAGATGTTTTGTACTTATTAGATCAACTATAAATTTTCGTAACTAATATTTTGGTACTAAACCTTGATATTTATCCACTATTGAACTTTCTGGAACATATTCTACTAGTACAAACTCTATAATTCAGGTTTATTTTGTTTATTTATTTATATTTTACTCCATTCCCCAGTTGTTAATCAAATAAACATGGACTTCAATAATGGATTTATTAACATTATCTTCTTATCCCACTAAGTTAAGTACCTTCCATAAAACCCCTTTATTGAAGTGAACATCTCAAATTCTGATGACTTGTCTTTTTTATTACTCCCAGTGTTTGTTGTTGAAGTTCTCATCAACATACCTGGTGAGTAATCAAACCTTGTACTTAACCTCAAGCTTTTCCTTATTCTTAACATCATTGATCTTGCATTCCAATAATCTATTGATTATTGGGCGGGTAACTTTTGATTGATTTTAAGAAAATAAATTCTTTTTAATTTCATTCCAAACTATAAATTTTGGACTTCAATTGGATATATATTTCATTGTGTCAAGATCTCCCACTAATATTCCCATATATATTCCACAATGAAACATTAGGTTATGATACTTCTCTATCTACATACGATTCATTTTTTTATCCAGTACTTTTTTTTGGAGTTCAAATAACTACCTTATCATGCCTTATACCCTTATTCTTACATAATTCTAGATAGTTTTATTTCATGTACTCACCACCATTTTCAGTTTTAATACATCAAAACATCCAGAGACACTCTCTTTACAATATGGATTTTCATTAAATAAAATAATGAAAGAATTATACTTATGCTTCCAAAATTAAACCCATGATTTTTTTGTAGCATCATAAAAAAGAAACAATGTAGACTGAACGTATAAGGGAATGAATTGGGGAAGGTCCCCAAATATATGAGTGAACTAGATCCATCTTTTGAGATCTGTGATTCTATCCATCTACGTTAATGGAAAAAATTATCTATTTTTCTAATACAAAAATTTCACACATTTCTACTTATGCATGATAAGGTTTTTGAATAAAAAAAGTATTTTGAAATTTCATTTAATTTTCACTGAGGTGACCAAGACTGTAATTCCACACTTTCATATCATTAAAAGTTGAACTTATGGATTTTTAAATTCAGGTTAAACTTATAATCAAGTAAAGAGTTCCATATTTAAATCCACAGCAAGGAACCATGGATCCTATAGTGAGTTTCTAATGATTAATTGGAAATGGTAGTTCCAAAACCCTATTTATCATGTTAGCCTATTAAAATTAGGTTCCTCTACAACCCTAGAATACATTAAACTTTTTTTTTACATTAAAACTCCCCCATTTGTTATCTACATATTCATATATCCTTTAAAAATGATCTCGATATTTTCATCATCCACCAAATGTGCTTTATAAATAATTTTGGAAACATAAATTTCAGTTCATCTCTTTTCTCCCATTGATTGGAATGATTCACTTGTGTAAAGTACCCATGAATCCTATAGAATTATGAATCTTAGTATCAAATTATTTGCACATTATGTTATATAAATAGAGAGATTCTAGAATTTGATGGTATTTCATAGCATTCATTGGGAATCCTATAGTTCTTAATGAAGTATCCCCTTTTTTAACACTTACAATATATAGGGCTTAGATTAGTCAGCTTTCCTAGACTCTTTTTTATGGATTATGTTTTAATGTTTTAATATGATATATTTTCTACCATTAAGTTGATTGTATTCATCCATTAAAAATAATAGTGATACCATATGGTGCATGGAATTCCCTATGACGAAGTTCTTCATTGAGAATCATATTCATGATATCATCAAATACCAAATATTTTTTACACTATAGTGACTTATTCCAGTCACCATCACATCCCACATATCTAGAAGTAATTACAGTTGTAGGAATTCCCACAAAACATCCATGAAATTCACCCTCATTGATTTGAGATTCCATCAAATCATATTGAAATAATTCTCATGTTATTCCAGTAGTCATCCATCTAATATAAATAATTTTTTTCATGTCATAGGTTTTTCATACATATCTTCCAATTCATTAATCACATCTATTTTTGTATTTATTTCTTGAATATTAAAAGGAAACATTACTCCTAATCGAAATCTTCACCATCAAAAATTATTTCCTATACTTCCATTCCCATTTTTATTTTTCAATTTCATAAAGAAAAACAACATTATGTGGAACAACCAGGTCCTATTAAATCAGAGGATCCTCTATTCACATTATCCAAAATCCAAAATCTATTCCACTAAACATATATTTGTGGAACATTCTTTCATTAGTTTCCATATCTTCCAATGATGTTAGATGCCACTAAAATCAATATATCATCAAAGAAAGAGATAACACGAGCTACATGAATCCATAGTGCAAAGATACCACTTTTTGGGAAATAACCTATTGATCGCATGTACATTCAATAAAACCAGAAAAATGAGGATCTATATTCTAAAAAAATCACTTATAGAAGTCTCTATGAAACAAAAATGAGACCTCTATATGTTTGTTCCCCTTGACTAAGTGTACATGAAGTAGGTAGACTTCACACCCTTTTCACAATAATAAGTTACCACTGACCCATACCATAAAAATAAAATACATTCAAGGGAACTGAAATAAAAAATATATAAATAATAAATTCAATGAACACAAGATGTTAACATGATTTGAAAAATGTTACAATGTTCATGGGATAAAACATTATGCTGACTTTTTATTCACTAAAACATTTAAGTAATCTATATAATATTTTCCACCCTCCTTTATCAATTATTTCAAAACATTTCATAATTAGTACTGAAGTACCAAAAACATATATACCATGTGTAATATTTTCAATAAGTTAATCCTTATCCAATAAATTGTGATCCAATCAACATGACTGCTTCAACTTTCATGAAAACCTGATAAACCCTCAGCTTTATCAAAATTTCAGACCTTCAGTGATCCCCCATAACTCCATCAGAATAAGTGAACTTATAATGGTCTTGGTTACTCTATATATTTGGAAATTTCAATATAGATATGACTTGTAAACAAACATCTATTGAAATTTTTTTGATAAATGAAATTCGAGTGATTTAAATTCCAATAAATTGAAATAGGCATCCCCTCCAAAGAAAGAGGTCACAATTTATAAAATTAAAAAATATAAAAAAAATCATCTTATGTTCTGTAAATGAAGATATAACCATACATAAAGTGTTTTGTGAAGACACTTTTAAAAAGTGTTTTACACTAAGGTCCAAACATACTGACAGAGAGAGACCTTATCATTGGATCCTCACCCCATGTAGTGATTTCTAATTCTTAGGAAATATATCCTAGGGGGATTACCATAGGTTTTATGTAGAAGAGGTCCAATAAAATATACTTTTCCTATAATTAGTTAATATTATTTTGAATATAGTACTAAAAATAAAATCACGTTTGAAGGACATGGAAGAGGAGAAAGTAAAAAAGAAAATTAAAAATGAAATATTATAGGTTAGAAATATGAGTGTCACTCTTCATGAGATTCTCCTATGTGATCCTTCATTGTATAATTTTTTATCTGACAACCACTCAATGATTACACTCACTATCATTTATGTAAAAATTATTTACTTTCCTAGTATTTTGAATGTACAATTCACTTAAAAAATTTCATGTACCTTACACATCCACCTCCTCCTTAGTTGGTAAGATAAGAAGATCCTAAATTAATAGCACACCAAAACTGACCTCCATGATATAAAATCATACCCATTAAACAATAAATCAAAATGGATACATTATATTCCATGATAAAAAATAAAGCGAGGGAGAATTATTTTTTCTATGGAATAATATTAACTAAGAACAGCTGAAGTGATGACACTGTCACTAACACCCACCACCTACTATCCCTAGTAAAACATAGAATAGATATTAGAGAATTAAATATAATCATTAATTTTATCTATATCATCACATGATCCTCACTAGGGAGCACCCTTGTTTTATCTCTACCTTATCTGGGATATGATAGAGCACAGTGATGAAGATAACATAAGATGGAAATAAAATACAAAAATTTTATTAAAATAAAATAAAAATGAAAAACATTCAATAAAAAATATACCTAATGATGGAACCTAATTATATTGGACTCCCCATATATATAAACCCATCCATATCATTTCATTTTTTTCTTATGGACCGGAAACCATGGTTTTGGTGCCACGATCTACTCTCTCAAATTATCTTTGATATGGGATTTTTGTCATGTAGTTACCCAATTTAGTTATACAATGGGTAATGGGAATAGTTGATGGTCCCCTAAGGAATTATTGTGTTCCATTTGGAAAATTTCTCAATAAAACTTCAATGGTTTCTTTGTCTATACTTTTTAATCATTTTAGGTATCATATGATGATTTAAGAGGCAATGTGGAAAGGTTGTGTCATTTTCTTGGCATAAGGTTCATTATATTCACGTGAGGGAGTTGGGTTAAAATATATCTCTATGTTGGCATCCAAACGATATTTTTTTGTGGAAAAATGTTTGTTTTTAAGGTATATCTCATCAAAAAGGATTTTTGAATGTGTTTAGATCTCAACATTTGTTGGTTTTTCATCACTACATGTGTTGGAGAAATGGTTCATTTACCATAAAATATGGCATCTAAATGATCAATATATTCTGATATATTCATAATTTTTGAATCCTATTTATAATCTATTATATTTGTCATGATATCCTAGAATGTTTATATTGATGGAATCATTATTGAAAATATGTGGAATGCATGCATGGGAATGAAAGAAAATTATATAATAATTGATGGTGAAATAGAACACCATACAGTAAAATCCATTGTTTTTATGCCTCAAAATAAAACCACAGATTCAAAATATATTTATAACTACATTATAAAACATTTGTTTCTATATAACACTTGATTAAACTCAAAAAAATTCAACATCCCATGAAATATTTAATTTTTTTCAAGGGTTTTATTTTCCATCTTCACATATGGAACATTAAATGTTAAATTTTAAAAGTATAACTATGTAAATTTTATATATAATATTAATTTAATTAATGTAAAAATATTTCTAATTTGTATTTAAAGTAAACTTTTTTATTATATTTTGGACATTTTATTAAATATATATTGGTGATGTGATAATGAAAACCTAATAAGAATGAAGTGAAATTTGATTTTTGAAGGTTTCATCACTTAGAACATCATGATAGGATTCATTATTAAGGTATAAATATTCTACACTCATAAAATATCCCTTTATTGAACTAATTATAAATAAATATGACAAAAAGTCATCCATGGCCTACCCCATTCATATAAAGGACACTTCTCCATGTCACTTCAAATTTTCTAAACTTTAAATATTTATAAATATTTCCAATATTAGAATGTAAATACATTTTACCAAAGAGGTTTTATAGAACTCAATTTTCAATATTAAAAATGGGATTAGACCAATGAATTAATTTTGGACAAGGTACTTCCTGAACCCAATTACCTTGGTAAACCACTTATTTATTCTTATACAAGACCAAGAAAACTTAATAGTCTATGTTCACCAATGTTTCAATGCAAAAGATACCCGGTTTGATATTGTTTTACACCTTTTTAATAATTATATAACTATATATAATCCTCGTGCTACTCTTCCATAACTCCAACATATGGTAATAATTCACCCAATTCATCAATAATACCCAAACACTTGGGTAATTTTACATAACAATTAATTAAATTATTTGCATTCCAATTGCATCATGCATCCACAAATGTAAAACCACATGTGTTTTATCATAGTCTGAGTTTATTTTTTCATAATAATTACTCATATTTCATACACTTATCTTTATACCTATATCCAAATTCACTTTATTGGGGTTCAATCAAAACTATTTTTGTGTAAGTCCCATATATGATCCACCTTCACCAAGTTCATCAACTTATGTGAATTATCAGGGCACTCTTTTATATGTTCCAAAAATTTCATATCTAACATGATCATATAATAAACAAATTTTCCATAAAATATGAAGTAAAACACTTCAGAATAAGTCCTTACCATGTGACCATAAACTATACTATATTTTTTTATTTTTGTATGATATAAAACTGCTTTGTATACCCTCTTTTATGGCTTTAATCTGTAAGGTTAATTTCTCATGGATAAATATTACATGCTTTGTAAATAATTTAAATTTAATAACACATTAATTTTACTTTTCATAATATTTACACTACATGAAGTGACTCTTCCCATGTATTTAAAATATAAGAATCATCTCTCGAAGATGACTATGATGATTATCTCACACAAAATTAAACAACATATAACACTTTTATTTCACGTTTTAAAATAATAATGATCATTTTTCAAGGGCGAGTTTCATGCCCTTGTAATATGATTTTATCCTCTATAAAAAACCTCAAAAAACTTGGGTTTCTATTCCCTTAATTTGGATATACACACACCATCTTAGAGGTTCAATCATAGCATCATCATAACCCCACAATAATCTTCCCAAAATAACTACTAAATTCCATCCCTCTTTAAATATTTCACCTTGTTGGATGAATCTAAACTACATTTTATACCTCCATAGACTTCATAGAGAGCCTTAAATTCTATATAAACTCCATTATATGGTATTAACCTAAATAAAACATTCACTAACCACATTTTTTTGGGTAAAGGAAATGGATGAGTAGATGGTGCAAGAAAGTAGAGCGGGATTAGATTGTGTGATGATTATACACATGTCTTTTGGAAAAAACATAGTGGATGTTTTGGTGGTGAAGAGTTGTGTACTATGATTGGTGTTCATGATGATAATTCACATGTATATTAGTGATTATCCAATGTAAAAGTATACTAGTGAAAATTTAGTGGACCAAAATCCATATCTATACATAGTGTACACATCAATGTAGAGGTACTCTGTAAAGGATGTATCATCACACTCTTTGATGAGATAAAACTCAAATATAAAATCCTAACACTCTCCAATATGACTTTAAATGGAAACATAAGCCTTCATGTCTTCCCATATGGATTTAAATTGGGCTTTAAGTCGTTATTCCTTCATATTTTGATTTAAATAGCAGTTTAAACATTTATAACATCTAATATAGAATTTAAATACAGTTTAACCTTCATGTTATATCATTTGGATTTAAAAAAATTTATGCACTTAAAATTTTCTAGTATAGTTGTAAAATAAAATTTACCCTTCACGCATTCCCATACGGAATTAGATTGATCAAAAAATCCATTTTTTCCCTTTACGTATAACTTCTACCTTGATAGTACCTTATATATGTATTTACATTATAAAGTCAATTATAGAATTCATTACTTGATGATCATAAGACGATTTGTCCCTTGAAAAAAGGAATAAATAAATTTCACATCAAGAAAAATTCATTAACATTACTCAGTCCCTTGGATGAAGGTATACATTACAGTAAGGTAGTTATAAATTTTATTAACAGAAATTCATAAGAATGGAATTTGGATATATTTTATGAATATTTATTAAATATATAATAGATTCATATTCTAGACAAAAAAACTTGATGGGATGATTCAAATTCTAATCAAATAGATTTTGAAATGTGTATTCTTATGGTAAGTGATAATATATCATCATTTAAGATACTCCAAAGAAGGGTAATTTTATTAAAAACTTCACAATCTAAACCACCATCACCAATAATGGGAAATTAAAGTTAGTGACCATAAATCGGTTTCGGGGTGGTATAATGGAGATTTGTAAAATTTCACCACAAAACAACCATGGAGTTATCCTTATCATATAAACATCTCATTATTTTTCTACTTTAACTACTAAAAACCTATTCCCACTACCATTAATTCTTCACTATTGTTTATAGATGATAAAATATAGTTATAGGAATATTTCTTGCACGAAATAATCTTGATATACTTGGTATCCTAGTAGAATCTATAAGAGATGGAGCTACAAACATTAATACCACTAAAATGGTTGAGAAGGGTAGGGCATCCCTCATTCCCATATATTTCCTTTCAGGATCCCCTCTCTGGAATATAAAAAAGGGTCCCTCATCTACTTTGAGTAAGTGAATAGCTCCCTCACATCAATGTTGATTCTTGGGAGTCTCTTAGGAAGGATCCTAACAATTTTTATCATCACCACAATTGTGTGGACCCCCACCATTACATAGATCCATAAAGATTCACTTTTCTATGTTAACTAAGACCTATTATTAAGAATCGAATCTCACCAGGGGTAGTAAATCCCTACCATATTGTGGTAATATGATACCCTATATTCTGACAAGACACTCATAGTCTATCACCATGTTCCAAAAGTAAATGAAGGAGACATTAAGGTGGGTCGATGGCCCCAATCATCCCATGTGTATGAAATAGTGGACTCAAAAATGTTATTCAACCCTCTAATGGAAACCAATAATTATAGTGTTCCTCCCCATGATGGAACCAATAAAAATGTTACTCGTTTTGATGAAGAATCTAATCACCATGGTGGTCCTCCCCATAATTAAAGAAGGTCCTAATGATAGACATTGATTAGTTAATGGGGGAAACCTATGAGTTATGATAAAGGTAATATTCCCCAGTTTTCCGAACATCATAGTGGTAAAATATCCAAGTGAAAACCTATAACTCACATATTCCATAAATCATATAGATAATAATATGATTTGTGATATTAATAATGCTAAAATAGGAGACATGTAACCTCCCAAATATTAATTAAAAAGATATTTTCCTCGGGGTTATGACATTAAAATCCACTCCATGTGCCTTTATTCCTAAGAATTTGGGTTCTAAGCTAGATTCACTAAGAACCTATTTTTCAAAGGATATACCAAAAAGGCCCCAATATCAACCCCATAACATTGTCTAATTCTATAGATTATTTCCAGAGTTGTAAGTTAAAAATTCACCCTTTTATTAATAGGTTCTTATAAAACTAAATTTTATCTTATCAAGAGTTAAACCATTATACATTGATATCATATTTCAATCATTATATAATCCATGACAACAATAAACATTTGTTCCACCATTGTATTTCCGTAGATTTAATTTTAGTGATGTTATGAATAATTAAGATAATGATTATATATTATGAAAAGTGGTTGGAAATAATCCCATCATGAAAAAATATTCCCTATAGAGGACATGAGTAATTCCAATATCATGTTAGAATAATTATTAATGAAAAAATACTAGGTACATGTTAGCCTCTACGAACCACAAATATGATAATCCTAAGATACATAAAGAAGAGTACATATCCTACCATCAGTGAGACTAAGTGACAATGTTCAAGAAATCAATTTTAAATATATTACATTTACATGTTTTATTAACCACATCATACCTCCTAATGATCGACCCTAAATGGATGACCTTTTTATACTTATGGTATCATGGAACCCTAATTCCATCATGAAATATAAATGCATTCCATTTATTTCCATGAATATCCTTAGGGTAATCAATAAAATCATTAAATAATCCTCACCCTATATACATGACATACACTAGAGATGTTCTGTAAAATCTCATTCATCATTATGGACACCATGAGATATTAAATATAGCTTCCAAATTAGATAAATCAATTGAAAAAAAACATATTACATTATCACCTTTAATGGATCACAAAATATGAGATATGATAATTCCACTCAAGAAACATGGTAGGATTTATCAATCTCAATGTACTATAAATATATTATTTGAAAGAGTGATATATTTCTACAATAAAACATGTGGTTTCCCAAGAAGTAGTCATTGAACCATCTCCAAAGTAGTTGAAAATAATTAGGTCAATGGAAACTCCATGAAAATTCACCCTCAACCAACATTGACTAAGAAAGTGGTACCTCCCATTATATATTCTACACCTCTAGAAGTTTATAGGATATGAGTATGAGAAACATGACTGACCACTAAATTATTATCACAATGATAATAATATCTCGTAAGACAGGGTATTTTTTAACTTTGTTTCCATATCTTATAATGATAAAAAAGAAAAAGGATCATTGATCAATATTTATATACCCTGTTAGAAATTGGTTTAGTTAGAATTGGTGTAGTACCATTGGAAATTAATTATCAATGACCTCTTCTGGGATAATATTTTTGGTTTCATAAGGAATTTTTCTCAAAGCACAATCCAATAGGATCTCATTACCTATCTCAACAAGCACATCTGAGTGAAATTAAAAATTCCAAAAGCTCTAAAATATCTTTAGACCATATAAAAGGAAATTTATAAGAAAAAACTTATATAGAAACTTTTAATTTTATTCTAAATTCAATAAAAATCTATATTTTATAAATGTTTATGAATAAATGGTACTAATATGTTTCATATTAGGGAATTTTTTCCCAAATGGAGCTATTTACATAACATAAAATGAGGCTAAAATGAAATCAAGCATGGATTAATTATCATCATAAAATACTACGTAGCCAGAGATATATGATATGGGTGTGCAAAATCAAGGTCAAATTTGAGATTTATCATAAATTTATCTAATTGAAATAATATTATAAATTTCATGATACATGGTTGATATGGGAAAGGTAATTGCTACATCATTGACCCATTATCTACATAACACCATTGAAAATATCACTCAAGAAAAAAAGATTTATATGTTAACACATAAATTAAATGATATTTTTTGAATTAATACTACGATACTATGATTGAACATTACTAGTGAATATTACATTCGATTCAAGGGCCAACCTCTAATTGTTAACCCAAATCGATTAGTAGAAAAATCCTGAATTGTTAGAGTTAAGTATATCCATCTAATTTGATTGAGAAAAAAAATAAAATAATATAAAAAACTTCCTACCTATTATACCATTAATAATTTTATCCCCTGAATGACAATAAATAATTGAATTAGTAATTTAAAATAGGGATGATCTTAATATAGGGATAATCAGTATAGGATGTGGTTATTCAAAATAATTATTCCTTGATTGGAATATTTTAAAGACCAATGTGTACTTGTTAAACCGAAGAGCAATCCATACCCTGAATGGGTATATCTAACCCCTCCACAAATAATATTTATTAAATTTGGTTTATCATACCTTAAAAAAATGATTAAATCAGAGATTCCCATACTCATTTTATTACTTCACGTGGTCCTCTATAAGAGACACTTAAGAAATAGGAGTTAGGAAAATATGCATACTTCTTTCAAATTCAAAATGACCTATTTTTTGTGGTATAGATATTTTATGGAGAGGTACATTTCCATATGGGATGATGTCAATTAAAAATTATAGTACCAGTTTATTTTGACACTGAGGAATAAAATCATATTTATCCTTTCAAAACAGAACAAATAATGAATGGGTAGACGACTCCATTCCATGATGGAAGGGATTGGCAAACTCTCTCAAGATAAAATTCCCACAAAAGATGCTATTGGAAATATGTATAGTGACCCTCCAAGATAATGTCACTACTTTTATAATCCCATAAAAATATCCTTGAAAATTATGGAATTTTAGTAAGACAGTTAAATGTGATGATTATTATATATGACATTCTTCGGAGAGATGTTATACAATTCCGTAGACACAAGTAAGAATATCTGGTAGTGAGGAAGTAGAGTTAACCCCTTTCAAAACAGATGTGACACCAACACACAAATTTAAACTACATGGATTCCAAATAGAACCTTCTTTTCAAGATCATCAAACAAATTTTACCCTACACCAAATTTATAAGGCATAAAGGAAAAATAGAGGTCTCATTATTAAAAAATAGGAAAAACCAGGACTATTACATAAAGTAAGATCACTCCCATTGATATTTTATTTATGAATTTTAAAATAAAAATATTTATATTTAAAAAAATCTGATTCCTAAAGAGGAATATTTAATGTATATACCTAAATATTACCCATATGATCAATTTATGGTCCAAATAATCTAAGAATTATTTTTCTATAAGTATTTTTGCTATAATATTTTAGAAGAAGTTTAGGTGGAGATAAAAAAATCTTATAGAAGATGTATTATATAAATAAGTGTCTATCGTTGAAGAAGATTTATAAAGGAAGGAAGTGAAAAAAATCCATATAAGTGTTGTAATGTCCCCTAACTTGTTTCACCTCCACCATGACTGAATTGGTGAATCTTGATACCTCAGACACACCTCTCGATATGTCAGAGGTTGGTGATTAGAAATAAGGGTCTATATAGAACATGGGGAGTCTTTACCATCTGGTATATATGACCATAAACCACAAAATGTAATATAAAATAACAAAATATATTAACAATATAATATTTTATTAAAGTTACA
Source organism: Viscum album (assembly GCA_963277665.1). NCBI lineage: Eukaryota > Viridiplantae > Streptophyta > Magnoliopsida > Santalales > Viscaceae > Viscum > Viscum album. The sequence continues at coordinate 1,670,799,207 of OY728137.1, forward strand.
GACCAACCACCAGTACAACATCCAACAGACATGATAATAAAATTAATTAAAATGTATTATTATGAAAGCATAGAATAAATGTGGGGTTTCCAATAGGATATACATATACATAATGATCCAAATAAAACCAAATAAATGAGGTTATTAAAACATATGGTTGTGATTCCTCATTTAGACACATCTCTAAACCCCAACCGTACCCCTCCATCTCACGCATTGAGTGAAGGGCCCTTGGGATTATCTATACTTTCAACTATGAGATCTACCTAGGTACTAAGAATACTAAACAACATGTGAGGAAAACTCAGTAGGAATCCACCAATGGTGATCATAAAAAATATCATATATATATGTTCATGAAAAGGGTTATATCCTTTTATGTAAATAATATACAAGGAAACAATAAAAAAATTAAAAAGCAAGAGTACTACTCAATTTCTTGGGTGAAACTATATTTACATTGGACAGTGTCAGAGTGTCTCAGACTATATCACTAGAATTATTAATAGGTACCCATTCCATTTTTATAATTATTGGCATGAACACCTGTTATAATATAACAGAAAACTCAAAGGAAACTTGTTATGGTAATCAAGTTACAATAGTGGGTATCACATCCCACGAAACTAGAGTAGTAATTGTTATTGTATCCTAGGATTCCTTGAGTGTGTAGAGGTGAATTTGTTTTTCCACATTTTATTATAATTAAAATAGAACTTTTCCCCAAATTAGTAGCAACTCTTTAAACCTATCTATTTATAAAGCGCATTCACCAAACACAAAAATACAGAAATAAAACAAAACACATCTATTTTTACTTATCTCTACACTAAGGGATAGTCCAAGGAGGATATGTTTATGTTGTGTTAGTCATAACATAATCCCATAAGCTTCACTATATTTTATGACTTCTTTTTACCATGATCACTCTATTATAGGTGCACAAACATTACAAGAAACTCAGGTATAACACTATGGATTCTTTGAAACACTTCCACTGACTCCTCCTTGTAGACTTATTTAGATAAATTCTTCCCCAATTTATCTACTTAAATATCACTTCCACATTTTCAAGGGAATATTATATTATTCACATAATGATATTCTATATTTGATGCTTCTATATTCCCTACAGTATCCAAAACACCCACATGATTATTTCATGTGAAAATGATTTCTTAAATCTTCCTTGTATGAAGAAAGAACAAGGAACACTATTCATCATGAATTAACCATGTAGACCATGTACCCCCCCCCCATAAAAAATCATACATTGTGCTTCTTAAAGTTACCTAATGAGTGATCTTACCTTATAAAAAGAAATTATAGATGCCTCCTATATAAAATACCTTCATAGATCATGCCTTGTGAACCACCTTCATGACCTCCTCTTCACACACTGACTTCGAAGACCTTTCCATTCATACTAACCCCATGGATCTTAATTCACAATTGATTATTTCCCTCATTGTATTTTAGATAAATCATTTGATCTTCTCTAACTTATGATTAATTCTTAATGAATGGGTTAATGGGGTATTTAAAGGGAAATCCATTCAAGAAACTCACTAATCACTATAATTACTATTAAACCCTTTAATAAATACAATTTTCATACTTCTTTCATGGTATTAACACTATGAACCTCCTTCAAAAACATTCCTTGACAAAATATCCAAGAGATCCACATACTTCTATTATGGTTGACCAAAAATATAAATTCTTCAACTAAAGAACATACCATTTTAATCATGTACCTCCTTCATGGACAACTGAAAACACTATTCCAATATTGTATAGTGCTCTCTTCATCAAATAATCTTTATGTGATCATGATACCACATAATCAATTCATGAGAACCACTGTTGAAAACTCTTTATGTGGGTTATGTACACTCCATTGCAGGGTGTGATAGCCCGACCCCAGAATACCCGGTGTTGGTGCCTTGAAACATGATGTGTAAATTTTTATCAAAACAAACACTGGGTTTTCAGACACAATTTCCTATATAGAGGATTGATTCCGTTCAAGTTCTGGGTATCAAGCTACTTCTAGCATGCTTCTTCAATTGAAAACTTTTACCTGAAAATTTTATTACAAATATATATGGTGAGCATAAAAATTCCCAGTAATGGGTTTTAAAATAAAATACTATACCATATATAACTTTTTAAATCATTCTTTAAAACATTCAATAAAAAAAATTCTTATAAGTGTTGTAACACATAACTATTTTCTATGAAATAATAGTGCATAATTAAAATCATACTAACCAAATTACAAGGGAACATGATTCAATTATAGGCTTGATAATTTATATTATTAAGTAAATGACATTATAAATAAGTATGGATTATGAATATATAGCTAAAAATTCAATAACTAAGAGTAATACATAATAAGAGTTTCCCATAATGGTTATAACTTCAATTTCATACAATGGTTACTAAATTACTGAGTGCTAAATAAACGTTATGCCATAAAAATTTACTTCTTTGGATACTCGTAAGTATTGTCTCTTAACCATGGATATTATAATAGTCAAATATCTATTTGGTTAATAAATTATCGTAAACATAATGAGGGAATGTTTAACATCAGACCTTATCAAGACCTCATGTCAGGAATCTTAAATGTCAATAACCTCATTCCATGACCTGATTGTCTCATGAAAACTATCAATTCATCGAGGTGCTTTCATTAAATGGTCCCCAACCTATTATACTGTGTATATACGTTCTTCATATTCCACAAAGGGTCATATATTCAAAATGTCCCATACCATTTAGAATATTTAATTTTCTTATTTCATATTATTCATTGTGTAACACCCCAGGTAAATAAAGAGTATGAAATTTTCATATTTATCCATATTTGTGAATAAAATATTAATATTACTTTAATGGGGACTCTATGCATGATGGCGTACCCAACACACAACAATGAGTTTCTTGGGAATCTTGCATTGCACTCTAATAATAAAATAATATTATTTTAAATGGTAGTTAACGCCTAGCCGTTGTAATGGCGGGAATGAATATAACTAACTAAAAAATTATTATATATGTTTGTCAAATATTTTTACTCTTTACAATAAATGTTATAGGATTAAAAATGCGAATGAATCCAATTTTAAGCGTAAACATTTCAATATTCTTTAAAAGGTCGATTAACCGCCTTTTAATGGAGAACCTCTTTTAAATCCACCTTTTGACAATTTTATAATCTCTATTTTTCTAAATAAACATATTATTTATGATTGGGACATTTAAATTTACCTTGGGATAATTTTTGGTATTTTTCTGACAATGTTCATTTTTCGTTGAATAGTGAAAAATACTACATTTTACATCAAAAATTATTTTTCATATAATTTAACTATATGGTAATATTATCTTTTTAATTAGTTTTAAAGTGTAATTAGAATATATTTTTACCATGTAATTCAATGACAGTCATTGGGATTAATTTCACTTTGGAATTAGGCATAAATAATGCCAAACTTTTCATAAATATGGTTTCTAAAAAAACCCGCTATTTGTTTTGACAACGAGATGTTTTTTTAAATTAATTATTGTAATTTATGTGTTTGGAATTTGGTAAAATGGATTAAATATATGGAATCAGAAGGTCCAAATTATGTAATTAAGACTCTTTTGTTTTTGGACATTATGAATAGTAACGACGATAATTATCTTTAATTATCTTGATTAATGAGTAATCAGGTAGTTAAAGATAATAAGATAATATCATAATAATACAAAATGACCACAAAATGTGTCCTAAGTCTACTGGTTGTCTCATGGCTGACCATGGGATGCCTTTTTCCAAACTTGGGGGCCCCATGGAATCACTTTTGTGAGAAAGTGGCTTTTTATATTTTTATTTTTAAAGAATGTTAAATGTAACAAAGAATGTATCACCTAAGTAAAATATTTTTAATTTTGTCTACATAAATGATCTTTTGGACTATAAATATTAATTGGAAAGATAAAAATCTTTACTACATCATAGTATTTGTTTTATAATTTTTAGACATTAAATGAATTAAATTATTTATGACATCATGATGATGCAGCGATGACCTCATTATTTAACGATTTAAATAAAATGGAAAGATAATGTAAAATCTAAGACCTACACATGTCCAAAACATATTGGATGGGTAGATTTCGAACCCTTATAACATTATACTCGAAACAAATCAATGTGGGACCATTAAAATCCGAAACTCATTTGAAAATAAATTTACATTTTATACCTTTCCAAGAGTGCCCCTCCTCTCCTCTTATAAAAGGCCCCCACCCCTACCTCCTTACCCACACTTCCAAAGCCTTTGGCTCGGCCAAACCCTACCCATTTTGTCTCTCCACATCCCTATATAACTCCTTGAATCCTCACATTGGGAATATGTCTTCCCAAGGAAGCCTTTCAGCTCAAGCAAAAGGGAGTTACCCGATTTTAAGGTAATGTCTTCACTTGAGTCCTTTTGTTTTATTTTGCTTCTCCAACCCCTAAACTCTTTTTATTAATTTGTTTTGTAACAAATACAGTATATTAAATATACTAGGATGTTTTTATAAGAAGTATTCGAGCTACACTTGCACACACCTTCGTCTAATGGTTAAAGAACATACTGTTTTTGTGGTTGTCGATTTGCTGCCTCACGAAACGATGATTGTTCAATATTCGTTTAACACCTTTAAAGGCAGCCATTATGATGTCACTATATTTTATATATGATATATATGGTATTTATGATTAATATATTCTTCTTAATTTTATATTTAAACGATACCTTTATTCTTTTCATGTTGTGTAACTGTGATAATTTCATATGAGGAAGTGCGGACTACCGCCCCCTCAAGTGATGTGACTCGTACATGCAATACATGGAATGTATAAAAAATGGAATTAATGATCATATGTGACCTATATAACATATATATTATACTGGAATTATAATATATATATATGTCATTTATTTTTACTTCCATTAATATGAAAAATAAAAAAAATGAAAGTAGTGTTCATGCGTACGTACGGCCTACTGTCTCCATGAACGGTGCTTTTCGTTTTTTATCTCCAAATGATATGGAATAGTATAAAATGAATATGTACTGGAAATATATGATATATATGATATATACATCATGATTATAACACTGGATATAAAGGATACATGAACAAATTGTAATTATAGAGAGCATATTTTGACTCAAGTACCAATGATCGTTTGAACGACTATTATTAACTAAAATAATTACATAGTGTTCATGACATGGTAATAAGTGATATAAAAGGAATAATTAACTTGAAAAAGGTTCTTAAGGAATTATAAATTAACTCAAGTTTATTATTCAGGAGATTAAACAACGATTGAGTCATGTCGGACCTGAGGTAATGGATCTTTCTCCTCTCTTTCTTTTTAAGTACACCCTTTTATGTCATTCCTTTTAAAGCTCATCTTTCTTGTTATTGGTATGTTATTTTATATTAATATTACTGTAATTTTTATGTTAATATGATTAGAGACCCTATTCTCTCTCATCAATCCATTTTTGAATTTTTGAGTGGCGCCGTTAGGCTGCCAAATTTTCGTAAGAGATCTTACCTCTCTCTTTCTTTTTAAGTACTCTCCTTTATGTCACTTATTTTAAGATCCTATTTTTTATGTTGTGGGGATGTTATTTTATATTATTCTTTCTGTAAAAATTATTTTAATTGGATGAGAGACCCTATTTGATCTCATCAATCCATTTTTGTAAGTTTTAAGTGGCGCTGTTAGGCTGCCGAGTTTTTGTAAGGGATTTTTCATCTCACTTTTATTCCCGTGAGATTTATGCTACATTTGCCACAATTTACATTTAGTGGGGTATGTACGTCCCATTATTATACACTTTGTGTAGTATAATTTCATTTATGGGTATTCACATCTTCATTTTATGACCCTTCTTCCATGGGGTGTACGTTTCCAATGTTACCCAACTCGGTAAGGGGACCTTTCACCCTCCTCTTTTTAAAAGACTTGTTTTGTTATGTATTTTAATTCACATAATATTATGTTGGGATAGGTTATTTTATATCCTTATTGATGTAAATTTTATGTCCATGTGATGAGATTCCCTTTTTATCTCTGATCAACTCATTTTTCTGAATTTTGAAGTGATGCCGTTAGACTGTCGAATTTTACAAAGAGAACTTTTTAACCCAATTTCGATTTCTTTGGGTTCAACATGTAGTTATTGAATATGTCATATTTTGAATATGTGTGAATGAAATTTTATTTTTTTACACTTAATATCCACTTATATTGGGGGAATTTATTTTTTTCACACAAAATTTTGAGATTGAATTATCCCTAATTTAAGGATACCTTCTTTATAAGGGAATTCATCACATTTGACATTTATATTTAGACTTCATTGTTGTTATGCACTAGTTCACTATTATATGGTGTATATACTGTTATTTGGAATATTATATCATGAATACATTTATTCTCATGATGTTATAAAGTTCTGACTAAATGTTATTCTTCAATTATTGTATTCAAGTGTCTCTAATTTTGGTAGAACCACTTTAACCAAAATATCACTTTAAATGTTTTAATTATTTGTTCATATTAATATGAATGTTTTCAAAATGGTTTTAAGGAGTTATTTATATGGATATTAATGGTTTAAAATTTTAAAAGCTTCAAGGTGGTATGGGACACTTTGATTCAAAAATCTCTTTATTAAATGGTTTAAATGGTTTTGGAAATGGTTTCTTTTTGAATGGATTCATTATTTCAATATACTAAAATGTCATATTGTTATTTAAATGTGGAAATGTTATATTTCCTTTATGCATGTTTTATGCGTTATGTTTATGTTATGGTTCTTGGGCATTGTTATGTAAACGGGTGGTTCCATGATAAACTAAGGGCGGGTGATCCCGATATAGCTATCCAATGCATTGGGTAATGCGAAGGAGTGAAACGTTAAGGTTTCTCCGAAGAGATTTAGGGAATATACTGTGGTGGGTATTCCAAACGTAACCAAGAGGGTTACTCCCTACGTAAGAATGTTATGAATGCCTCAAGTTACCTTTATGTCTTTTGATTTCTATGATTTATTCATGATTTGATGAGGTATGTTAAAGTGCCTATGTTTTATGGGTAAAGTATGATTTCATTCTTATGTATATATATGAACTCATGTTTCCTTTCCATATTTTTTATAGCCCTTACTGATCTTTTTATGCTCATCCCAAGTTTCCAAAGTTACCCAACTCGGTAAGGGGACCTTTCACCCTCCTCTTTTTAAAAGACTTCTTTTTTTTATGTCTTTTAATTCACATACTATTATGTTGGGATATGTTTTTTATATCCTTATTGATGTAAATTTTATGTCCAAGTGATGAGATTCCATTTTTATCTCTCATCAACTCATTTTTCTGAATTTTGAAGTGATGTCCTTAGACTGTCGAATTTTACCAAGGGAACTTTTTAACCCAATTTCGATTTCTTTGGGTTCAACATGTAGTTATTGAATATGTCATATTTTGAATGTTTGTGAATGAACTTTTATTGTTTTACACTTAATATCCACTTATATTGGGTGAATTTATATTTTTCACACATAATTTTGAGATTGAATTATCCTTAATTTAAGGATACCATCTTTATAAGGGAATTCATCACATTTGACATTTATATTGAGACTTCAGTGTTGTTATGCACTAGTTCACTATTATATGGTGTATATTCTGTTATTTGGAATATTATATCATGAATTCATTTATTCTCATGATATTATAAAGTTCTGACTAAATGTTATTCCTGAATTATTTTATTCAAGTGTCTCTAATTTTGGTAGAACCACTTTAACCAAAATATCACTTTAAATGTTTTAATTATTTGTTCTTATTAATATTCATGTTTTCAAAATGGTTTTAAGGAGTTATTTATATGGATATTAATGGTTTAAAATTTTAAAAGCTTCAAGGTGGTATGGGACACTTTGATTCAAAAATCTCTTTATTAAATGGTTTAAATGGTTTTGGAAATGGTTTCTTTTTGAATGGATTCATTATTTCAATATACTAAAATGTTATATTGTGATTGAAATGTGGAAATGTTATGTTTCCTTTATGCATTTTTTATGTGATATGTTTATGTTATGGTTCTTGGGCATTGTTATGTAAACAGGTGGTTCCATGATAAACTAAGGGCGGGTGAGCCTGATATAGCTCTCCAATGCATTGGGTAATGTGAAGGAGTGAAACGTTATGGTTTCTCCAAAGAGATTTAGGGAATATACCATGGTGGGTATTCCAAACGTAACCAAGAGGGTTACTCCCTACGTAAGAATGTTATGAATTCCTCAAGTTACCTTTATGTCTTATGATTTCTATGATTTATTCATGATTTGATGAGGTATGTTAAAGTGCCTATGTTTTATGGGTAAAGTATGATTTCATTCTTATGTATATATATGAACTCATGTTTCCTTTCCATATTTTTTATAACCCTTACTGGTCTTTTTATGCTCATCCCAAGTTTTTTGAAATGTTTTTCACAAGTCAAGGGAAGGGTACATGATATGATGATAGTGTTAAGGAAGTGTCAAGAAAGAATCCATGTTTTATTTTAAATATGTTTTCCGTTTATGGGAAAAAAGAATACTATCTTTTATGTAACAACTTTGTTTAAATGTGGAATGTAATGAATGTTTTATGATCTAATTCACTAAAACTATAAACCTGAAAAGATCCTCAATGTGTAATCATGTAATAACTCAAGATTAAGTATGGTTTAAGGATGGGGCCTTATAGTTGGTATCAGAGGTCGGTTTAGATAACTTTAGAGGTTAGGGTATTCTTTAAGCATTAGTGACATTACCATAATGGTTAGGATTACAGAAAGAGTCCTAGTTTTAGATAAAGTGAATGAGTAAGTATACTTAGTGTTTATATTCCTCATTAGTACATGATGGTTTTTTTGATATACTCACACTGACCTTTTTGGTTTTAGTAAATGGCTGGATGTAGCAGGCACAAAAGTAACAGTGGATGTGAAGGAAACTGTGACAGTTTTTTGATCAAGCAACTGAATGATATGGGAGATTCAATGATAACTCTTGTGATTATCCTCAAACAACTATCTGGAGTCATGATTGACCACCTAAACCTTGGTGATTTATCTAAGGCATCATATATGCGAGAAACAAATACCTACAGAACTACAGGTAATAATCATAAAGTTAAGTGTGTTAAAAAACTTATGTGTCAAAAATGTAGAAAGAAACACCTAGGAAAATGTTTCAAAGGGACAGAAATATGCTATAGATGTAGAAGTGAAGGTCATAAAGCAAGAACCTGTCCTGGAAAAAAGTATGCATCCAGTTGACTCGAGGAAAGGGAAATATGTTCTTTCTGAGGGATCAATTGAATGTTTTAAATGTGGTGTGCATGGTCATTATGAAAACACATGTCCTATCAATAAGTTTCATGAATGGGATCACCAAGATCAAACAAATGTTCATTTACCAATACCTAATGCCATTCTAATTGAGGATGAAAAAACTGAAAATTACCAATCAAAGGTATGGATTATTTCATGACTATTGTTTTCCGATTTTGGAATCTTAGGATATGATTCATGATTTTGTTTGTAGGAAAGAAGTATTTCAGAATAAGTTGGAAAGGAATGGTTAATGGATCATGAAGAAGGTTGAATGAGTAAGATGACAACATATAAGGGCTTCAAGAGTTATAATGAAATTATTAAGAGTATTAAGTCTCTTTTGATGATGGGGTTACATTAGAAGACTTTTTATAGTAACCCTGATGATTAATATATGAAAATTTTATTCAAGGAATAGTTATCTGTTCTTTGGTGGATATAGTTGTAAAGAACCATTTGGGTTTATATGATCCTTACTTTTGAGGTAATTATGGGTTACTATATGTTATGATGGAGGTGAAAGGAATGAGATAAAATTGAGGTTAAATTATGTTATGGTTATTTTTTATGATTTTATCTCTTTTTGGGGAATGTTTTGAGAAATATATAGTTTTGGAAAAAGGACAACACGCAGACCGTGTGACAACCCGTCACGTCGGACAAAGCTGCGAGAATCAAACATACAACCAAAGTGCAAATGGTATTTATCGCCAACCACTGGACTACGTGAAGTCCCTGGTCAGTTTGGCTAATTCTTTTTAGTTAGATGATTTTATGAATTAAGAGTAAGTTTATTTTGGGTTATCTATGGAAATTTATTAACCTATCATGGAGGATATGTGATTAGGTTAATTACTTTTCAATACGAGACATTAAGAGCAACTGATGTTGTTTGGAGATAAATATTACTATTTATCTTGGAAGAATATGTGACTAAATCCTTCAAATATTTGGGTTTCAATATTATTTTTGTTTACTTTGAAGAATTTTATGGACAAATTGTTTATCGGATAGTCCTCATTGAACTTTGGGTTTTTTTGGACAAATTTTGGAGATTAAGAATATATTTTCTTTTTATAAAGGGTTATCCTTTTCGGGATTATCTGATCTTGTAATAACCTTTTCAGTTTTGGTTTTGGTTAAATTCTAAAGACATGGGAAGTATATAGTTCTCTTTTTTGGATTAGGTGATTCTCTAGATGTTGATTATAGTACTCTTAATGTGAACAATTCTTCCTAAATACTCGTCTTTTGGAGAAAATATGAGTTTGTGTAAGGAAACTAATAAAACATGAAAGTCAACATGATAAGTGATTATGTTTCCTTATGAAACAATTCCTCAATAAAAAGTAACTTAAAACAAAAATGTTGTCTATTAACTTTTCCTAGTGGGGAATCGAATACCGTTTAACCCATCACAAGTTTGTGATTTTCTTGTGGTTAACTTTCTCCTAAACATGTTTTCTATCACTCTCCATCAGAACATGACCATTTTTTTTCCTCCATGACCATATTTTCATACTTGGAATCCTATTGTGGGTTAAATCGGGTGACCTTTGTACTCATCTTTCTTTATTTTAAAGTGATTGTTTTACCGACTCTTGTTCCGATGTGGGACGTTCAAGGATGTTTCCAAGCTCAATTTTTAAAATTGTGAGGATGCAATTCCCAAAAGGGGACAAGGATGTAACACCCCAGGTAAATAAAGAGTATGTCATTTTCATATTTATATATATTTGTGAATAAAATAATAATATTAATTTAAAGGGGACACTGTACACGATGGCGTACCCAATACACAAAAATGAGTTTTTTAGGAATCTTGCATTGCACTCTAATAATAAAATAATATTACTTTAAATGGTAGTTAACTCCTAGCTGTTGTAATGGAGGGAATGAACAGAACTAACTAAAAAATGATTATATATGTTTTTCAAATATTTTTACTCTTTAAAATAAATGTTATAGGATTAAAAATGCGAATGAATCCAATTTTAATTGTAAACATTCCAATATTCATTAAAAGGTCGACTAACCTCCTTTTAATGGCGATCCTCTTTTAAATCAATTTTTTGACAAATTTATAAGCTCTATTTTTTAAAATAAACATATTATTTATGATTTGGACATTGAAATTTACCTTGGGTTAATTTTTGGTATTTTTCTGACAATGTTCATTTTTCATTGAATATTGAAAAATACTGCATTTTACATGAAAACTGCTTTTTCATATAATCTAATTATATGGTTATATTATCTTTTTAATTTGTTTTAAAGTGAAATTAGAATATATTTTTAAAATTTAATTAAATTATGGTAATTGGGATTAATTTCACTTTGGAATTAGGCATAAACAAGTGCCAAACTTTTCATAAATATTGTTTCTAAAAAACACGCTATTTGTTTTGACAACAGGATGTTTTTTTAAATTAATTATTTCAATTTATGTGTTTATAATTTGGTAAAATGGATTACATATATGTAATCAGAAGGTCCGAATTATGTAATTATGACTCTTTTGTTTTTGGACATTATGAATAGTAACGACGGTAATTATCTTTAATTATCTTGATTAATGAGTAATCAGGTAGTTAAAGATAATAAGATAATATCATAATAATAAAAAATGACCACAAAATGTGTCCTAAGGCTACTTTTTGTCTCATGGTCGACCATGGGATGCCTTTTTCCAAACATGGGGGTCCCATTGAATCACTTTTGTGAGAAAGTGACTTTTTATCTTTTTATTTTTAAAGAATGTTAAATGTAACAAAGAATGTATCACCTAAGTAAAATATTATTAATTTTGTCTACATAAATGATCATTTGGACTATAAATTTTCATTGGAAATCTAAAAATATTTCATACATCATAGTAGTTTTTTTATAATTTTTATACATTAAATAAATTAAATTATTTATGACATCATGATGATGCAGCGATTACCTCATTATTTAACGATTTAAATAAAATGGAAAGAGAATGTAAAATCTACGAACTAAACATCTCCAAAACCTATTGGATGGGTGGATTTCGAACCCTTATCACCTTATCCTCGAAGTACATCAAAGTGGGACCATTAAAATCCGAAACTCATTTGAAAATAATGTTACTTTTTATACCTTTCCAAGAGTGCCCCTCCTCTCCTCTTATAAAAGGCCCCCACCCCTACCTCCTTACCCACACTTCCAAACCCTTTGGCTCGGCCAAACCCTGCCCATTTTGTCTCTCCACATCCCTATCTAACTCCTTGAATCCTCAAATTTGTCAGAAGTATTCCCAAGGAAGCGTTTGAGCTCAAACCAATGGGAGTTACCGGATTTTAAGGTAATGTCTTCACTTGAGTCCTTTTGTTTTATTTTGCTTCTCCAACCCCCTAAACTCTTTTTATTCATTTATTTTGTAACAACTCCAGTATCTTCAATATAATAGGATGTTGTTATAAGAATTATTACAGCTACACTTTCACACACCTTCGTCTAATGGTTAAAGAACATACTGTTTCTGTGGTTGCCGATTTCCTGCCTCACGAAACGATGATTGTTCGATATTCTTTTAACACCTTTAAAGGTGGCCATTATTATGTCATTGTATTTTATATATGATATATATGGTATTTATGTTTACTATATGCTTCTGTATTTTATATTTAAAACATACCTTTATTCTTTCCATGTTGTGTAAATGCGATAATTTTATATGAGGAAGTGCGGACTACCGCCCCCTCAAGTGATGTGACTCGTACATGCAATACATGGAATGTATAAAGAATGAAATTAATGAACATATGTGACATATATAACATATATATTATACTGGAATTATAATATATATATATATCATTTATTTTTAATTCCATTAATATGAAAAAGAAAAAAATGAAAGTATCGTTCATGCGTACGTACGGCCTACCATCTCCATGAACGGTGCTTTTCTTTTTTTATCTCCAAATGATATGGAATAGTATAAAATTAATAATTACTGGATATGTATGATATATATGATATATAAATCATGATTATAACTCTGGATATAAATGATACATGAAAAACGTGTAATTATAAAGAGCATATTTTGACTCGAGTACCAATGATCGTTTAAACGACTGTTATTAAATAAAATAATTACATAGTGTTCATGACATGGTAATAATTGATATAAAAGGAATAATGAACTTGAAAAAGGTTCTTAAGGAAGTATAAATTAACTCAAGTTTATTATTCAGGAGATTAAAGAATGATCGAGTCAAGTCGGACCCGAGGTAAGGGATCATACTCCTCTCTTTCTTTTTAAGTACACCCTTTTATGTCATTCCTTTTAAAGCTCATCTTTCTTGTTATTGGGATGTTATTTTATATTAATATTAATGTAATTTTTATGTTCATATTATGAGAGACCCTATTCTCTCTCATCAATCCATTTTGGAAGTTTTGAGTGGCGCCGTTAGGCTGCCGAATTTTCGTAAGAGATGTAACCTCTCTCATTATTTTTAAGTACTATCCTTTATGTCACATATTTTAAGATCTAATTTGTTATGTTGGGGGGATGTTATTTTATATTCTTCTTTCTGTAAAAATTATTTTAATTGGATGAGAGACCCTATTTGATCTCATCAATCCATTTTTGTAAGTTTTAAGTGGCGCTGTTAGGCTGCCGAGTTTTCGTAAGGGATTTTTCATCTCACTTTTATTCCCGTGAGATTTATGCTACATTTGCCACAATTTACATTTAGTGGTGTATGTACTTACCATTATTATACACTTTGTGTAGTATAATTTCATTTATGGGTATTCACATCTTCATTTTATAACCCTTCTTCCATGGGGCGTATGTTTCCAAAGTTACCCAACTCGGTAAGGGGACCTTTCACCCTCCTCTTTTTAAAAGACTTCTTTTGTTATGTCTTTTAATTCACATAATATTATGTTGGGATATGTCATTTTATATCCTTATTGATGTAAATTTTATGTCCAAGTTATGAGATGCACTTTTTATCTCTCATCAACTCATTTTTTTGAATTTTGAAGTGATGTCGTTAGATTGTCGAATTTTACCAAGGGAACTTTTTAACCCAATTTCGATTTCTTTGGGTTCAACATGTAGTTATTAAATATGTCATATTTTGAATATGTGTTAATGAAATTTTATTTTTTTTCACTTAATATCCACTTATATTGGGTGAATTTATATTTTTCACACATAATTTTGAGATTGAATTATCCTTAATTTAAGGATACCTTCTTTATAAGGGAATTCATCACATTTGTCATTTATATTGAGACTTAATTGTTGTTATGCACTAGTTCACTATTATATGGTGTATATACTGTTCTTTGGAATATTATATCATGAATCTATTTATTCTCATGATATTATAAAGTTCATGACTAAATGTTATTCCTCAATTATTGTATTCAAGTGTCTCTAATTTTGGTTGAACCACTTTAACCAAAATATCACTTTAAATGTTTTAATTATTTGTTCTTATTAATATGCATGTTATAAAAATGGTTTTAATGATGTATTTATATGGATATTAATGGTTTAAAATTTTAAAAGCTTCAAGGTGGTATGGGAAACTTTGATTCAAAAATCTCTTTATTAAATGGTTTAAATGGTTTTGGAAATGGTTTCATTTTGAATGGATTAATTATTTCAATATACTAAAATGTTATATTGTGATTGAAATGTGGAAATGTTATTTTTCCTTTATTCATGTTTTATGTGATACGTTTATGTTATGGTTCTTGGTCATTGTTATGTAAACGGGTGGTTCCATGATAAACTAAGGGCGGGTGAGCCCGATATAGCTCTCCAATGCATTAGGTAATGTGAAGGAGTGAAACGTTAAGGTTTCTCCGAAGAGATTTAGGGAATATACTGTTGTGGGTATTCCAAACGTACCCAACAGGGTTACTCCCTACGTAAGAATGTTAAGAATGCCTCAAGTTACCTTTATGTCTTATGATTTCGATGATTTATTCATGATTTGGTGAGGTATGTTAATGTGCCTATGTTTTATGGGTAAAGTATGATTTCATTCTTATGTATATATATGAACTCATGTTTCCTTTCCATATTTTTTATAACCCTTACTGATCTTTTTATGCTCATCCCAAGTTTTTTGAAATGTTTTTCATAGGTCATGGGAAGGGTACATGATAGGATGATAGTGTCAAGGAAGTGTCAAGAAAGAATCCATGTTTTATTTTAAATATGTTTTCCGTTGATGGGAAAAATGAATACTATCTTTTATGTAACCACTTTGTTTAAATGTGGAATGTAATGCATGTTTTATGATCTAATTCACTAAAACTATAAACCTGAAAAGATCCACAATGTGTAATCTTGTAATAACTCAAGATTATGTAAGGTTTAAGGCTGGGGCCTTATAGTTGGTATCAGAGGTCGGTTTAGATAACTTTAGAGGTTAGGGTATTCTTTAACCATTAGTGACATTACCATAATGGTTAGGATTTCAGAAAGAGTCCTAGTTTTAGATAAAGTGAATGAGTAAGTATACTTAGTGTTTATATTCCTCATTAGTACATGATGGTTTTGTTGATATACTCAGACTGACCTTTTTGGTTTTAGTAAATGGCTGGATCTAGCAGGCACAAAAGTAACAGTGGATGTGAAGAAAACTGTGACAGTTTTTTGAGCAAGCAACTGAATGATATGGATGATGCAATGAGAACTCTTGTGATTGTCCTCAAACAACTATCTAGAGTCATTATTGACCACCTAAACCTTGGTGATTTATCTAAGGCATTATATATGCGAGAAACAAATCCCTACAGAACTACAGGTAATAATCATAAAGTTAACTGTGTTCAAAAACTTATGTGTCAAAAATGTGGAAAGAAACACCTAGTAAAATGTTTCAAAGGGACAGAAATATTCTATAGATGTGGAAATGAGGGTCATAAAGCAAGAACCTGCCATGGAAAAAATGAAGCATCCAGTTGACTCGAGGAAAGGGAAAGAAGTTCTTTATGAGTGATCAATTGAATGTTTTAAATGTGGTGTGCATGGTCATTATTCAAACACATGTACTGTGAAGAAGTTTCGTGAATGGGATCACCAAGATCGTACAAATGTTCATTTACCAATACCTAATGCCATTCCAATTGAGGATGAAAAAACTGAAAATTACCAATCAAAGGAATGGATTATTTCAAGACTATTGTTTTCCTATTTTGGAATCTTAGGATATGATTCATGATTTTGTTTGTAGGAAAGAAGTATTTCAGAATAAGTTGGAAAGGAATGGTTAGTGGATCATGAATAAGGTTGAATGAGTAAGATGACAACATATAAGGGCTTCAAGAGTTATGGTGAAATTATTAAGAGTATTAAGTCTCTTTTGATGATGGGGTTACATTAGAAGACTTTTTATAGTAACCCTGACGTTTAATATATGAAAAATTTATTCAAGGAATAGTTATCTGATCTTTGGTGGACATAGTTGTAAAGAACCATTTGGGTTTATATGATCCTTACTTTTGAGGTAATTATGGGTTACTATATGTTATGATGGAAGTGAAAGGAATGAGATAAAATTGAGGTTAAATTATGTTATGGTTATTTTTGATGATTTTATCTCTTTTTGGGGAATGTTTTGAGAATTATATAGTTTTGGAAAAAGGACAACACGCAGACCGTGTGACAACCCGTCACGTCGGACAAAGCTGCGGGAATCAAACACACAACCAAAGTGCAACTGGTATTTATCGCCTACCACTGGAATACGTGAAGTCCCTGGTTAGTTTGACTGATTCTTTTTAGTTAGATTATTTTATGAATTTACAATAAGTTTATTTTGGGTTATCTATGGAAATTTATTAACCTATCATGGAGGACATGTGATTAGGTTAATTACTTTTCAATACGAGACATTAAGAGAAACTGAAGTTGTTTGGAGATAAATATTACGATTTATCTTGGAAGAATATGTGACTAAATCCTTCAAATATTTGGGTTTCATTCTTAGTTTGGTTTACTTTGAAGAATTTTATGGAAAAATTGTTTATCGGATGGTCCTCATTGAACTTTGAGTTTTGTTGGACAAATTTAGGAGATTAAGAATAGATTTTCTTTTTGTAAATGGTTATCCTTTTCTGGATTATCTGATCTTGTAATAACCTTTTCAGTTTTGGTTTTGGTTAAATTCTAAAGACATGGGAAGTATATAGTTCTCTTTTTTGGATTAGGTGATTCTGTAGATGTTGATTATAGTACTCTTAATGTGAACTAGTCTTCTTAAATACTCGTCTTTTGGAGAAAATATGAGTTTGTGTAAGGAATATAATAAAAGTTGAAAGTCAACATGATAAGTGATTATGTTTCCTTATAAAAAAAATTCCTCAATAAAAAGTAACTTAAAACAAAAATGTTGTCTATTAACTTTTCATACTGGGGAATCGAACACCGTTTAACCCATCACAAGTTTGTGATTTTCTTGTGGTTAACATTTTCCTAAACATGTTTTCAATCACTCTCCATCAGAACATTACCCTTTTTTTTTCCTCCATGTCCATATTTTCATACTGTGAATCCGATTATGGGTTAAATCAGGTGACCTTTGTACTCATCTTTCTTTATTTTAAAGTGATTGTTTTACCGACTCTTGTTCCGATGTGGGACGTTCAAGGATGTTTCCAAGATCAATTTTTAAAATTGCGAGGACGCAATTCCCAAAAGGGGGGAAGGATGTAACACCCTAGGTAAATAAAGAGTATGACATTTTCATATTTATCTATATTTGTGAATAAAATATTAATATTACTTTAAAGGGGACACTGTGCATGATGGCGTACCCAATACACAACAATGAGTTTTTTAGGAATCTTGCATTGCACTCTAATAATAAAATAATATTACTTTAAATGGTAGTTAACGCCTAGCAGTTGTAATGGAGGGAATGACCAGAACTAACTAAAAAATGATTATATATGTTTTTCAAATATTTTTACTCTTTAAAATAAATGTTATAGGATTAAAAATGCGAATGAATCCAATTTTAACCATAAACATTCCAATATTCTTTAAAAGGTCGATTAACCGCCTTTTAATGGTGAACCTCTTTTAAATCTACTTTTTGAAAAATTTATAAGATCTATTTTTCAAAATAAACATATTATTTATGATTGGAACATTGAAATTTACCTTGGGTTAATTTTTGTTATTTTTCTGAAAATGTTCAATTTTCATTGAATATTGAAAAATACTGCATTTTACATCAAAACTTCTTTTTCATATAATTTAATTATATGGTTATATTATCTTTTTAATTTGTTTTAAAGTGTAATTAGAATATATTTTTACCATTTAATTCAATTATGGTAATTGGGATTAATTTCACTTTGAATTAGGCATAAACAAGTGCCAAACTTTTCATAAATATTGTTTCTAAAAAACCCGCTATTTGTTTTGACAACGGGATGTTTTTTTAAAATTAATTATTTCAATTTATGTGTTTGTAATTTGGTAAAATGGATTACATATATGGAATCATAATGTCACAATTATGTAATTAAGACTCTTTTGTTTTTGGACATTATGAATAGTAACGACGGTAATTATCTTTAATTATCTTGATTAATGAGTAATCGGGTAGTTAAAGATAATAAGATAATATCATAATAATATAAAATGACCACAAAATGTTTCCTAAGGCTACTGTTTGTCTCATGGCCGACCATGGGATGCCTTGTGCCAAACTTGGGGGTCCCATTGAATCACTTTTGT
Organism: Viscum album; assembly: GCA_963277665.1. Lineage (NCBI taxonomy): Eukaryota > Viridiplantae > Streptophyta > Magnoliopsida > Santalales > Viscaceae > Viscum > Viscum album. The sequence continues at coordinate 1,670,818,410 of OY728137.1, forward strand.
GAGAAAGTGACTTTTTATCTTTTTATTTTTAAAGAATGTCAAATGTAACAAAGAATGTATCACCTAAGTAAAATATTTTTAATTTTGTCTACATACATTATCTTTTAGACTATAAATATTCATTGGAAGGATAAAAATATTTCATACATCATAGTAGTTTTTTTATAATTTTTATACATTAAATAAATTAAATTATTTATGACATCGTGATGATGCAGCGATGACCTCATTATTTAACGATTTAAATAAAATGGAAAGATAATGTAAAATCTAAGACCTAAACATCTCCAAAACCTATTGGATTGGTGGATTTAGAACCCTTATCATCTTATCCTAGAATCACATCAATGTGAGACCATTAAAATCCGAAAATCATTTGAAAATAATGTTACATTTTATACCTTTCCAAGAGTGCCCCTCCTCTCCTCTTATAAAAGGCCCCCACACCTACCTCCTTACCCACACATCCAAAGCCTTTGTATCGGCCAAACCCTGCCCATTTTGTCTCTCCACATCCCTATATAACTCTTTGAATCCTCAAATTTGGCAGAAGTCTTCCCAAGGAAGCGTTTGAGCTCAAACCAAAGGGAGTTACCCGATTTTAAGGTAATGTCTTCACTTGAGTCCTTTTGTTTTATTTTGCTTCTCCAACCAATTCACTCTTTTTATTCATTTCATTTGTAACAACTCCAGTATCTTCAATATAATAGGAGGTTGTTATAAGATTTATTAGAGCTACACTTTCACACACCTTCGTCTAATGGTTAAAGAACATACTGTTTCTGTGGTTGGCGATTTTCTGCCTCACGAAACGATGATTGTTCGATATTCTTTTAACACCTTTAAAGGTGGCCATTATGATGTCATTGTATTTTATATATGATATATATAGTATTTATGTTTACTATATTCTTCTGAATTTTATATTTAAACCATACCTTTATTCTTTTCATGTTGTGTAAATGCGATAATTTCATATGAGGAAGTGCGGACTACCGCCCCCTCAAGTGATGTGACTCGTACATGCAATACATGGAATGTATAAAGAATGAAATTAATGAACATATGTGACATATATAACATATATATTATACTGGAATTATAATATATATATATATATATCATTTATTTTTAATTCCATTAATATGAAAAAGAAAAAAATGAAAGTAGCTTTCATGCGTACGTACGGCCTACCGTCTCCATGAACGGTGCTTTTCATTTTTTATCTCCAAATGATATGGAATAGTATAAAATTAATATTTACTGGATATATATGATATATATGATATATACATAATGATTATAACTCTTTATATAAATGATACATGAACAACTTGTAATTATAAAGAGCATATTTTGACTCGAGTACCAATGATCGTTTAAATGACTGTTATTAACTAAAATAATTACATAGTGTTCATGACATGGTAACAAGTGATATAAAAGAAATAATGAACTTGAAAAAGTTTATTAAGGAAGTATAAATTAACTCAAGTTTATTATTCAGGTGATTAAAGAACGATCGAGTCAAGTCGGACCCGAGGTAAGGGATCATACTCCTCTCTTTCTTTTTAAGTACACCATTTTATGTCATTCCTTTTAAAGCTCATCATTATTGTTATTGGGATGTTATTTTATATTAATCTTACTCTAATTTTTATGTTCATATTATGAGAGACCTTATTCTCTCTCATCAATTCATTTTGGACGTTTTGAGTGGCGCTGTTAGGCTGCCGAATTTTCGTAAGAGATCTAACCTCTCTCTTTCTTTTTAACTACTCTCCTTTATGTCACTTAATTTAAGCTCTTATTTGTTATGTTGGGGGATGATATTTTATATTTCTCTTGATTTAAACATTATATTAATAGGATGAGAGTCCCTATTTGATCTCATCAATCCATTTTTGTAAGTTTTAAGTGGTGTCGTTAGGCTACCGAGTTTTTGTAAGGGGGTTTTCATCTCACTTTTATTCCCGTGATATTTATGCTACATTTGCCACAATTTCCTTTGAGTGGTGTATGTAATACACATTACTATACAATTTGTGGAGTATAATTTCATTTATGGTTCTTCAAATCTTCATTGTATGAACCTTCTTCCATGGGGTGTACGTTTCGAAAGTTACCCAACTCGGTAAGGGGACCTCTCACCCTCCTCTTTTTAAAAGACTTCTTTTGTTATGTCTTTTAATTCACATACTATTGTGTTGGGATATGTTCTTTTATATCCTTATTGATGTAAATTTTATGTCCAAGTGATGAGATTCCCTTTTTATCTCTCATTAACTCATTTTTCTGAATTTTGAAGTGATGCCGTTAGACTGTCGAATTTTACCAAGGGAACTTTTTAATCCAATTTCGATTCCTTTGGGTTCAACATGTAGTTATTGAATATGTCATATTTTTAATATTTTTGAATGAACTTTTATTGTTTTACACTTAATATACACTTATATTGGGTGTATTTATATTTGTCACACATAATTTTGAGATTGAATTATCCTTAATTTAGGGATACCTTCTTTATAAGGGAATTCATCACATTTGACATTTCTATTGAGACTTCATTGTTGTTATGCACCAGTTCACTCTTATATGGTGTATATACTGTCCCTTAGAATATTATATCATGAATCCATTTATTCTCATGATATTATAAATTTCTGACTAAATGTTATTCCTCAATTATTGTATTCAAGTGTCTCTAATTTTGGTAGAACCCCTTTAACCAGAATATCTCTTTAAATGTTTTAATTATTTGTTCTTATTAATATCCATGTTTTCAAAATGGTTTTAAGGATTTATTTATATGGATATTAATGGTTTAAAATTTTAAAAGCATCAAGGTGGTATTCGACACTTTGATTCAAAAATCTCTTTATTAAATGTTTTAAATGGTTTTGGAAATGGTTTCTTTTTGAATGGATTCATTATTTCAATATACTAAAATGTTATATTGTGATTGAAATGTGGAAATGTTATGTTTCCTTTATGCATGTTTTATGTAATACTTTTATGTTATGGTTCTTGGGAATTGTTATGTAAACGGGTGGTTCCATGATAAACTAAGGGCGGGTGAGCCCGATATAGCTCTCCATTGCATTGGGTAACGCGAAGGAGTGAAACGTTAAGGTTTCTACGAAGAGATTTAGGGAATATACTGTGGTGGGTATTCCAAACGTACCCAACAGGGTTACTCCCTACGTAAGAATGTTATTAATGCCTCAATTTACCTCTATGTCTTATGATTTCTATGATTTATTAATGATTTGATGAGGTATGTTAATGTGCCTATGTTTTATTGGTAAAGTATGATTTCATTCTTATGTATATATATGAACTCATGTTTCCATTCCATATTTTTTATAACCCTTACAAAGCTTTTTATGCTCATCCCAAGTTTTTTTTTAATGTTTTCCACAGGTCAAGGGAAGGGTACATGATATGATGATAGTGTCAAGGAAGTGTCAAGAAAGAAACCATGTTTTATTTTAAATATGTTTTCCGTTGATGGGAAAAATGTATACTATCTTTTATGAAACTACTTTGTTTAAATGTGGAATGTAATGCAAGTTTTATGATCTAATTCTCTAAAACTCTAAACCTGAAAAGATCATCAATGTGTAATCTTGTAATAACTCAAAATTAAGTATGGTTTAATGCTGGGGCATTATACATTGTGTCCTATACCACTTTTTATAATCTAATTCATAATTCCGTAAAACTCATAATAGTTCTAATTGAATTCATTAGAATTTACATTTTTATAGTGAATCAATCTTATGAGTATTAATTACAAAACAATCAACATCGTGGCTATGTCATTGACTGGTGAGTATGATAAGTATATTATTGAATATGTGATGACAACTAATGCACTAAAAGAAGTACAATATTTGTCACACAAAATGATCACCATAAAATTCTAAGACATTAATAATCAGTATATATTGGAATTTCACCTGGATGCATAATCAATTAAAATGATTAAGAAAATATTTCAAGTGGGTTATTAAACTATTAGATAGTCCCGCATTCGTTACTAAAATACTTAGGTATAACACATCCAAAGGGTATACATATTGTTAAACCTGGGAATCACATGATTCAACCACAACTAACACTATTTAATATATATATATAAAAGTAATTCCTAGAAATGAATATAAAAGATTCAAATATTATACATACGTACATTCCACATTTACTAAACACATCATAAGTATAATATTTGGAATATCTACAATTAGGGTTTGTGTAAATAGTGTATACAATCGGGTGTATTTGAAGAGTAGTGTTTTAAACAAAAAGCAAGAAAATTTTGAAAACAAAATATTTATTCTTTATAAGAAATAATTGGGAAAAATTTTAAAAGATTTTAGGATCCAGGATTATATGTATACATATCTTTTTACAAAAACTAAAATAAATTATGTATTGAAGGATTGAAATAAAAATCCAATAACACCCATATGACTTAAAATTAACATGAGTCCTTGAATTTAAAACCATATAGTGAAAAAAAGATTATTTGTTAAAATAATTTTGTATATATAAATATACACTAATGAAATCATGAATATCCCACATGTATAATTGAGTACACATATGGGTCTTGCACCAAAGTTATCTGAAACACACTTGTTTATCAAAAACAAAAGTTATCCTTTGATGCTTAGTGATAAATTACTTATATCTGGTCCAGAAAATGAGAATTATAAAAACGATGTAATTATATATGATCGTACATACTATATATATATATAAGTTTTATATAAAATACAATTCCATGCGTTTGAAAAAAAAATTCTTCTTAAACCTTGAAACACAAAGTTTTAGAAGTTTTAAAACCAGACGGTAGTGGTTTTTATGAAACCGTATGATTATATATATATATATATAATCGAATATTCATGGGATATAACATGTTTTTCATGACAAGAATAATTGTCCTTCGGGGTTGAAAATACCACATAAACCCGAAATCCAGAAGTCAAGCAATTAGGTATAACAGGAGTTCTATGAAAAGTGAAAAGATATATATATATATATATATAAGAGTATACATATTTATACAAGTATATAAACTTCCAACACAATATACAAGGAACTATAAGCTCCCATACATCCATAATACTACTAGAACATGAAAACCAAAGGCCAAGGATCGACAAAGAAGAATGTTTTTACTAAACCGCAAGGATTATAAATATACTTTTTGATCATGAATATGTATATAATCTCAAAAACAACATCGCAAGACAATTTAACCCTTACCTTAGTTTGAGGTGAAAGAGGGGATTGGGAAGACTCGTGGGAGCATTCTAGAGGTTTGAGTGGGAGATGAACCGAGGGGTTCTTGGGGTGAAATGGGTGGTTTATAAACTATATTTTGTATAAAATATAATGTATAATTTAAGTTCTAGTACTAAAAAATCCAAGCCCTATATGGTTTATTAAAAGATCAGGGAAAGTCCTTGTGGAAAATGTGTGAAATGAGGGGGTCCAGCGGGGTCACGGGTGTGGAAAAAGAAGAGAAAGGAGATAAGGTTACTGGTGCAGTGCACGTGAAGGAAAAGATGAAGATGCCATAGGAAGGGTAGAACCGAAAAATGAATGGACGACCAGGATTTGATCTGGCCTTGATCTGATGGTTGGGGTGTGTCCGCGAGATTTAAAAGGACAGACGGTCACGATTAGAACATAAGTGATCCAACGACTTAAGGAGATGCGACATTTTAAAATTTTGTAGATGGTCGAGATTAGATCCATGTCGTATCAGACGACACATAAAAACTCGAGAATAAACTACGACCACTGAGGATCGAGCGCTGACTTGAAATTGATGTCCCGGATCGCACGTGGTGGGATCTAACGACCAGATTCAATCCCAAAAAATTTATTCCATCCCACATTGAAATGAAGATGCCCGTGCTACTTCCTTATAATCCTAATACTACCATCAACTACTCTGAAATCTCCTCCCTCCCCTCCCGGTACCTCCCCGTACCGGGTTCTTCCGGCACGCTCTTGTGCCCACCCACGCCTATGTGCCGCCTGCTCAACGATGTTCTGGATCCCTCTTGCACTCCTTTGTGCCCTTCGGGGTAGCTGTAGCCCCACTCAGGCCGGCTAGTGATGAGGTTGAGGGCTAGAATCATCCTTCTATCACCTATTTCCTCCCTCAGACCAGCTAGAGGGTTGGCCCCTGGGGGGTTTATTTTTTGTGAAACATTAATAATCAATAGGTTCTTTTCATAAAATAATTCTTTTAGTTATAGAAAAATTAAATTGTAAAACACAATTTTATAACATTAATATATCCATATGAAAACTTTTTATACTAGTATAATTGAAATCAAAACGTAGTTAAGTTAAAATATGTTTTAATAATTAAGAATGAATTATTTTATAAGATATTTGGAAATATTTGTAAGATGTTTAAAATCCTCATCTCATTTTAAAATCACCTATGTGTAGTTCAAAGTATTACTATTTCCTATCTAAAGTTTATAATAAGTGGTTATATTATAACTCCAATTCAAAAATAAAATTTTATTTGGAATAATAATTTATACATAGATATTTTTAATTAAACCTCCAAAACACCGATGACTATAATTATAGCTATTTGGACTCAATGGTTCCATGAATCTCCAATGCTCACCAAAGGGGTAACAGTTGGGTAGATGCCTTATAAAACCAATCATTAGGGTGTCCTAAAATCACGAAAATTGAAGAAGATAGTGCTTATTATCCCACAGTGGGTTAGTATAGTTTTATTGATTCTTATTGTGATGTTCTTCGTTTTGACTGACCCAAAGGATCTTTTTAATTTGCTGGGTCTCTCTATTATGTTAGGTGGTCTCCCTGTGGTTCTGATAGGGTTTTTAGTAGGTGTTTTTGGTTAATATATCTTCCTTTGATATTATTATAATGTAAACACTTCAGTGTTTAATTTAATAAAATGATTTTGTGTTTTATTTGCATGTTTTTATTTGGTTGTCATGAAAATTAAACAAAATGAAACCATAATATTGTTTTTACCTGTGAAATAATTTTTGGGGCGTCATAATATTCCCCTCTATAATGAATTGCGTCCTTGCAAATCATTTCATACAACCACACTAAAAGAAACTCTTTGACACTATTTACCACATCCTCCATCATGAAGGATCCTAAGGCGTGGATAGATGGATACCCAAGTTTGTGATTAATTCCTCTACTTCCCAAGCCCAAACACACCTCAGATAGTACATGTTAAACTCATGTAGTGTACACTCGGGCTTCTAGAGGGAGGCTTCAATGGTAGAGAGTTCAGAGATGTCTAAATGGAAAAACTCTCTAAGGACTCGTCAGATTGTATCTCATATGATATTGTCATTGACATCAATGTGGTCATATAAACTGATGATTAGAATTTGGTACATGTAGGCTGTGTATAGGTCCCCATCCAGGTAGCCTCTAGAAACCTTACCCTAGCCAATAAGTTTTGAGATTGGGTGAAGCATAGGAAAAGACATTCATTGTAATTTCCCTTTCATCTATACTCAGTGAGTTGAGCATTAGCTATATAGTGGTAGATGTAGGCATTCCCTTGGAAAGAGTGGAGAATGTCTGGAATGATCGATATCCCATAAATATGTTTTCACGTTATTCACAGGTTTGCGATGGGAATGTATTCTTCCTCACAAGTTCTGACCATAATGGCCTCCAATACCTCAATGAGAGGATATAAAATCTGTGTTTTTGCTTCCATATAAAAATAGAAATTTTTCATGAATGGTCGTTTAGTGAAACACAAATACTGAAAAGGTAGAAGGAAAAAAGAAACAAAAAAATGTTATTTTCATAAAACAACGAGTACTTTACACCCATAACTAATGGTTTCCCCAGTTCCCAGTTACAGAAATCCCCAAAACAATTTCAAAACTCTCAATCTCCCTAAACTGAATGCATCCAGAGTAGTCTGGTTCAATATTGTGGGAGCACTTATGGTGTCTAAAGAGTGTGACATGAGGGGTGTATAGACGAGAGACATCAGTATGTATTTTATGTATGTACATAGAATGGGAGGATTTGAAATCAAGGATTTCAAAGTACATTACTTGACCATAATTTCTATAGGACAAGACATGGAAAATATATGTTGTGTGGAGGTCTCCCTCTGCTTCAACTTTTGGGAAATCCATAAAGGACTAGATTCCTTCTACTATGGTGAAGCATCTAAAAATTCTATCGTAGTACTTTACCTGATGTTTATAGGATGGAAATTGGGTTTGCATCATAAAGAGGAATTCCAAACCCGCTCCTCAGTGGAGTTGAAGTACACTGAGAGAGTTGGACACATCGTAGAGGTGTTTTCATGTCATATGAATATGGGCATAGTGTATAATGTTATCATGGATGACTATGGAAATTATGGTTTGTAGGGCCTCCAAAGGAAGAGATAGAAGGCCGGTATATCCGTTTTCCATATGAAAATTTTGAAAACATCGTACTCAGAAATGCTAAATTTTACTGTTTAGTTCTAGTTTTCCAGAGTTAACTATACTGAATCCATTGATACCAAATGTGACAGCCTGAGCCCAGAATACAAAGAGTCAATTCCTTGAAACATGATGTGTGGATGTTTAACCAAACATGCACTGATTATTCACACATCATGCCCCATACAGAGGATCCATTTGGTTAACGTTCTGGGAAACCAACTACTTCTTACATGCTTCTTTAGTTGAAAACTATCACCTGAAATGTTTATTACAAAAAAGTAGGTTGAGAATAGGAATTCCCAATAAGGGGTTTTAAAATAACATACTATACAACATATAACTTTTGAAACCATTCATTACTAATTTCCATAAAACATTTTTCTTAATAAATGTTGTAACACATTACAATTGTCTTATAAATAAAAGTTCACAATTAAAAGCATACTAACAGAATTAAAAGGGAACATGATTCAATTATAGGCATTCTCATTCAGATTAGTGATTAAAAGACATTATAAATAAGTATATCTTATGAATATGTAGGTACAAATTAAACAACTAAGAGTAATACATAATCAGAGTTTTGAATAAAGTTAATAACTTCAACTTCATACACTAGGTACTGAAGCACTGAGTGCTAAAAAAACGTCATACCATAAGAATTTACTTCTTCTGATACTCATAAGTAATATCTCTTAACCATGGACATTCTACTAGCCAAATATCCACTTGGTTAATTAATTATCATAAACATAATGGGAGAATGTTTAATATTAGACCCCGTCAAGACCTTGTGTCAAGACTCTAAAATGTGAATATCCTCGTGCCATGACCTAATTGTCTCATGAGAACTATCGATGCATCGAGGAGATCTCATTAACAGATCCCCAACCTATTATAACTTTTCTACACATTCCCCATTTTCCACAAAGGGTCGTATATTCAAAATTTACAATAGCATTTTGAATTTTTAATTTTCTCATTTAATATTATTCAAGGTGTCCCATACCACTTTGAATAATTTAATTCATAATTCCATAAAAGGTCATAAAATTTATAATTACATTCATTAGAATTTACACTTATATAGTGAATCAGAAATATGAGTACTAATTAATGAACTATCAACTGCATGTCTATGTCATTTACTAGTGAGTACAATAAGAAAATTATGGCATATGTGATGAAAACTAATGCACTAAAAGAAGTACAAGCTTTGTTACCCAAAATGATCACCTTAAAATTTTAAGACTTTACTAATCAGTACATTTTAGATTTTCACCTGGATGAGTAATCAGTAAAAAATATTAAGAAAACTTTTCAGGTGGGGTGTTAAACTGAAAGATAGTCACACATTAATTAATGAAATACTTAGGTAAAACACATCACAAGGGTATACATAATTTTTATAATGGAAAGCATGATATTCCACCACAAAGAACACCATTTAATATATATATATATAATTAATCCATGCAAATGAATTTAAAATTTTCCAATATTATTCTCACATACTTTCCAAAATTACTAAAAACATCATAAGTATAATATTTGGAATATCCCAAATTAGGGTTTGTGTAAATTGTGCATACAACAGGCTGTATATGAAGAGTAGTGTTTGAAAAAAAATCATATTTCTAAAAAAACATTTTTATTCTTTCTTAGATGACCTTGGGAAAAAATTTAAAAATTGAGGATCCAAGTTTATATATATACATATCTATTCACAAAACCGAAAATACATTATGTATCGAAGGATTGAAATAAAAATCTAATAACACATATATGACTTAAAATTAACAAGAGTCCTTGAATGTAAAACAATAGAGTGAAAAAAGGTTTATTTATTAAAATACTCATATATATATATATATATACGCTAATGAAATCATATATAACACACATGTATAACTGAGTACACATATGGGTCTTGCACCAAAGTTATCTGACACTCACTTGTCTATCAAAAACACAAATTAACTTTTTAATCCTAGTGTTAAATGACTTATATCTAGTCTAAAAAGTGTGTATTGTATAAACTATGTAATTATATATGACCATGAATACTATATATATATATATATGTTTTCTATAAAATACAATTCATTGTATTTTTTTTAAAAAAAATATTCTTTAACTCTAAAGCCCAAAGTTTTAGAAGTCTTAAAACTGGACTGTAGTGGTTTTTATAACATTATATGGTTATATATATATAACAGAATATAAAAGGAATGTAAAATGTTTTCCAAGAGAAGAAGAATTGTCATTTGGGTTTGAAAATACCACATATACCTGATATCTAGAATTCATGGAATCAGGTATAAGAGGAATTACAATCCAAACTGCAAGAATATGCATATATATATATAAGAGTATACATATTTATATAAGTATATAAACATCTAACACAATATACAAGGAATTATAATCTCCCCTGCATCAATAACACTACCAGAACTCGAAAACCAAAGGCCTAGGATTGGTATAGAAGAATATTTTTACTAATCCACAAGGATTATAAATATAATTTTATGTGCATACATATGTATATACTCTCAAAAACCACATTTAAAGACAATTTAACCCTTAAGTTATTTCGAGGAGGAGGGGGAAGGGAAGACTCGTGGGAGTTTGTTGAAGGTTTTAGTTGGGGGATGAACCGAGGGGTTCTTGGGGTGCAACAGGTGGTTTATAAAAGATATTATGTATAAAATATAATGGATACTTTAAATGATACTACTGGAAAAACCAAGCCCTATATGGTTTATTAAAAGACCGGGGGAAATTTCTTATAGAAAACACGTGAATGGAGGGGGGCCATCGAGGTCACAGATGTGGAAAATGAAGAGAAACAAGATAAGGTCACTGGTGTAGTGCACACGAAGGAGAAAAATAAGATGCCATAGAAAGTGTAGAATCAGAAAATGAATGGAAGGCCAGGATTTGATATAGACTTGATCTGATGGTTGTGGTGCGTCTGTGAGATTTAAAAGGATGGATGACTGCGATTAGAACGTAATAGATCCAAAAACTCAAGGTGACTTGACATTTTAAAATTACTCAAACGGCCAGGATTATATCTGCATCAGATCAGAAAGGGCACAAAAACATGGGAATAAACTACGACTATTGAGGATCGAGCGCTGGATTGAAATTGATGACCCAGATTGTGAACGACGAGATCTAGCAGCCCAGATTCAATCCCAAATTTTTTTTACCATCTCATATCAAAACAGAGAGGTCCTTGCAACTTATTTACAATCCTGAGACTCATATAAACCACTTAGAAATCTCCTCTATCCCCTCCCGGTACCACCCCGTACCTGGTTCTGCAAGCACACTCTTGCACCCATCCACGCCTCTATTCCGCCCTACACAACCATGCTCTAGTTCCCTTGTGCGCTCTTATGTTCCCTACGGGGTAGATATTCCTCCCACTTAGGCCGGTCTATGCTGAGGATGAAGTCTAGGATCAGCCGCCTAGTGCATGATGCTTCCCTCGGCCCGACTAGAGGGTTGGCCCCTATGGGGTTTATTTTTTTTGTTAAACTTTAATATTATATAGGTGGATTTCAAAACAAATATTCCTTTATTTATATAGACACTAATGTTTGAAACACAAATTTATAACTTTAATACATCCATATGAAATCTTTTTATACTTCTATTATAGATATCCAAACATTGTTTAGTTAAAACATTGTTTAAACATTTAGAATGAAAACTTTTATATGATATTTGGAAATATTTGTAAGATACATAAAATCTTAATCTCATTTTAAAATCAATTAAGCATAGTTAAACGTATTACAACATTTCCCTTCTAAAGATCATAATAAGAGGTTATATTATAACTTCAATTCATAACTTCAATATTCTAGGGAATACTAATTTATACATAGATATTTTTAACTAAACCACCAAAAGAATAATGGATATAATTATAGTTGATAGGGCTAAATGATCCCCATAATCTCCAACGGTCACCCAAGGGGTAGTGGTCAGGTAGAAGACTTATAAAACCAAACATTAGGGTGTCCTAAACACAAGACAATTGAAGAAGATCGTGCCTGCTATACCACTACTGTTTAGTACTGTTTTCATGATTCTGGTTTTGATGTTCTTTGTTATGACTAACCCGAAGGATCTTATTTATTTTTTTGGTATTTCCATTGTGTTTGGAGTTCTCTGTGTGACTTTGATATGGTTTTTAGTAGGTGTTTTTTATGAATATACCCTCCTTTGATCATACTGTAATGTGAAAACATCAGTGTTTAGTTTAATAAAATAATTTTGTGTTTCATTAGCACGTTTATGTTCGGTTTTTAGGAAAATTAAAAAAAATAAAACTATAATATTTTTATTACATGAGAAATAAGACTTGGGGAATCACACGGTCCATGTACTCCCATTCATTGTCCGAATACTCATCCATGTGGAAAACCTTTCTTTTCGTTATGAAATTCACAAAACGTCTCCAAACATATAATTTTTCAGGGTCAAAAAATGGTTTAACACTAGAAAAAAAGACACTATTGAACAAAATTCTCCAATTCCTCAATTGGTCATCTATAGTGTTCAAGATAATTTGATCAACTAAGAGATTGATTTCCAAAAACCAAAACATCAACACAAAGCATCATCTTGGTTCTAACATTATCCCTCTTTAGTTTTTTTTTTAGAAATATAAATTAATAATCAATGTCAGAAAACCATAAAAAATCACAAAAAACATATCGATTACTCTATGTTGACATAATAAAAAGTCAGTGTTTAGAATAAGAAAGTATCCCATGCATTAGGATATACCTCATTCCAAAACTCCCTCTATAATCATACCATGAACTCCCCCTATATTAATACCATGAACTCCCCTTGAATGAGAGAGTGTCAGTACTAAAACCATATGCTGAAAAATAATATACATAACTCCCATTGACATTCATCTACTGAATTTCACCATACCTTCTCCCCCTTTGACAATAAAACCAAAAATAAAAGAGTTATATGATCTTCTTCCATCACAATACACCCCATGGATCATATACCCCTTTAACCCTAAATCACATCAAAAATAATTATAGATAGGTAAATTCATGGGTAGAGGGGTATTTCTGAACCTCATCAGGCTAAGAAAGGTGGTTGAACACTTAGGTTTAACCAATTATTACAAAACATGGGAGTGGCCAACATTTTATTCATGATATTTTTCATTTGTTCATAATTTGCAACATAATCTAGTCTGATCAGTTTGTGTTCTAAATTTTCTTTAATAAATTGATACTAAATATTGATATGTTTGGTATGAGAGTAATGAACATGAATATTTTTTTATCTCAATTTTAATCTTGTAGTTAAAATAGTTCACCATATTCTACTTTAAATCTTCATTGATTCAAACTATTTATTCATCCAAAAAAGGAGGAGTACATGACATAGCCTCCAATATATATCCTGATAATTTCTGACACATTTATGTGATTTATTTCTTATTACTCATCCATGAAGAAAATTTAGTGTTGATGAAGAATCCACCACCACTTTATGATTTAAATTCCACCAGATCTCTATCCTAATCTATATCAGCTAATGAAAATAATCTATGATATTTTTCTATACCACAAAACAATCCAAATTTGAGGGTACCTTTTATGTACCTTAAAATTAATTTAATTGCTATGAAATGCACTTATTTTGGGATACTATAGAAAGGATCTAAAAAACGTGGTAAAACATATCTAGTTGAATTGTAATCAATTATAACAAGCTTTTAATTATCATCTTATATAAGGTACGATCCATTAATTTTCCTACCGCATGCTTTTCAATCTTGGATGTAATCATAATCAGAGTTGACATTGGCTTGGAATCATCCATATTTAATTCATTTATTAGATATCTCACATAATTATTCTAAGATAAAAAGTATATCATATACAATAAACCAAATACAACACTTAAAAAAAATTGAGTTCACCTATCATGGACATTTTAAATTCTTTACTCGTAATATTAGAAAATTCTTCCACAGACTTCTATTTACTCTACCAAATATGATATCACTAATAAATTAAAGTACCATGAATTATTCTTCCATAGATTTTTTATGTATAGATTGTGGTCAAAATCACCCATTTTAACTAAAACTTCTTTCAGTATGAATCATGTCTATCATACCATGAACAAGGTACTTAACTATATAAGGCCTTTTTCAACCTTCACACCATGATTTTATCATTTCCAATTATGAAACCCAATGTATATTCAAAATATACTTCATTTAAGAGATAACCATTCAAAATTTATATTTTAACATCCATTTGATAAATTTTGAAACCTATATGAATAACTATGAAAAATAATAGCACGAGTGACTTAAATGAGGCCAATAGAGTAAAAGTCTCTTTATCATCAAAACCATAAATTTGAGTGTATCCATTAAACACCAACCATTACTTATTTATGATCTTCTTTCATGTTTATAAAATTTATTTTTAATGATATACTTTTTTGCAATCAGATTGTGATGTTTTGGGCTTTTTACAAGTTCCCATGTCTAGTTTTTGTCAATCTGATCAAAATCATCATTCATGGCTTGTACCTATGATTCATCCTTTTCATATTGCTAAAATTATATTGGTTTTATTGTAAAGTAGTATGCTAAATATTTTTCATCCTTTATGTCTATCTTAAATTAGATATATCACTAATATTTTTTGATGGGTCAACTTCTACTCTCATATTCCTCATTTAAGGTGGAGGATGACTTTATTCAACAATAATTTCTTCTTCTGATGTAAACTTTAAATCATCATCATCTACACGACTTTATAAAACATCCAAATTTATAAAGAATTCATTTTATTTTTATTCTTATTCACAAAAATGTTTGACATTTTTCCTCTATAATTATTCATATATTTCTCCTCAAAGACTTTGATGTCACTTCTCTCCACAATTTTACTTCACATGTTATTGTATCATCTATAGATCTTAATAATTATTGATTATTTATGAAATAAAACATCATCGTTAGTATCACTATAATTTCCTTGATTTACTTCTTTATTTTGGATATAACACTTACATAAAAATACATGAAAATGATTCAACTAAGTCTTCATTCCTTACTACATGTGACGTCTCTGACTTGGATGCCACTCAATGTGTGCCCCATGTCTGGTGGGCCACATGGCCTCAAGTGAATCTCCCCAAATGATAGATGCTTTTGACTAGTAGTGAGGGCCTAGGATGTGTACATGGGGAGACTATTCCCTAATTATCAAAGTTTAGCACAACGGCTGAATATAAAAATATGGGTAAATAGAGGATGCAATATAAGTAAACATAAGGCATAATATAAAATAGAGATAATAATAATAATAACTGAAACAAATGGAATAGCATTAAACAACTGATGATATGTCATGTCATTAGAAAACATGTATACAAGATTGAGAGCAAAACATGTTCCGCATAATTAAAAATGAAATCAAAGAATATTCCAAGCATCCTACGTTCCATCATGGTCCTCTACTATCGAGATCCATACTAAATAATAAAAAAATCCACTGTTTGAAGCTGTATGCTTCCATTTTTCAGAACCTACAACCATTTAATATAGTTTGGGTACCAAATGGTGCCCATAGAGGGTGTGAGATAAATCACAGTGGGCCACCATCAACGATGTCTATAAAATCAGACCAATATAACAATATGGAAGCATGCATATATAAAGTAAAGGAGTACAATGTAACTAAATACCTAAGTACCTACTTCATCCCTCTTTTGGTGTCTGACCATTTCAAAAATTCATTATTCGATTATTACCAGTTTCTAATTTAGTTACAAGTTATCATTTAAAATGGTTCTCAAGTTGTAACAAGGAAACCTGTAATGGTATTTAATAATGAATTTACAAGGTAATGACAAATGTAATTTAGACCTCAGGGGTCACAAAATCAGTAGTAATTGTAGCCTATCTAAGGATAAGAGTGTAATTCAAGGAGAATATTCCAATGCATTCAACAATAATGTGCCTACCGATCCAAGGTGATCGTTCAAGGTAAGACAGAGCTACATTGAGACAGGGCCCTTTGGGATGTAACCATCGAACCTACATGTCGATGATGGATCAAAGGAGTGTATCCAAGGGATCATTTAATGATAGGGAAGTATCCTGCAGTATTATATCAGATATTTTAGGAATAGACAAGGATCAGGATCTAGGTGGGTCTCAATGTAAGAAAGTCATATCCTTGAATTGGAATGGGGTTCTCGAGTGCTCATTGAATTCCCAAATCAGAATCCAAGGAAAGATCTATTTTGGAAATTCCTATTTAAGTATGAAGTCATGTAAGATTTCATTTGGATTAATCCTTCCCTTTCATTAGTGTGATAAGGTCAAGTAGCATGCAACCTTTTAATATAGTCATTTTTTTCAATCCATGCCTTTCATTATTGTGGCAAGGCCAAGTAGCATTAAACCATTTATTTAATCCATTGAAAGCATATTCTATATTCATGGTTAATTATTCTAATTTACATTAATGTGGTAAGTGGTTCTACGAATATGAAACATACTATTCATTTACATTTATGGAAAGTCATATACTTAGTATACAATCCAATCCATAATTCACATATTTTTTAAAATTGAAGCACTTACATTAGGTGAGTCAAGTGGTGAGAATACATGGTACATTATATAATAAAATTAGCATTATAAACAATTCATTTAATATATAAATTCATACCCTTAGGAAGGTCAATACAAGGAACACCTGAGTGGTTGCACAAACATGACAAATTACTAAACAATAATAATGGCATAACCTTCGGCATGGAAAGGATGGAGTTGTGTTAATAAACACAAAAAATTAATCACATATATAGAAATAACATATCTATATGGTTTTAATAAATATAATAATGGAGTATAAATTCTATTAACAGCACTAATTGAAATCAGTCAGACCCGCACGACAATTCCAAAAATCAATGAACTTTAGGGATGAGTTATAGACCACCCACCTTAGGGTTGTAATAATATCCTCCTTCTTTATTGGACCATGATTTTTCTTGGATCATATTATATCTAAGAAAAAGATAACACAATCACACCATGATAACTTATTCAAGAGAAAGAGAGAAGAAGAATGTCTTAAGAGGACTCGAGTACTCACCATTTTGCATCCAACATGATGAAAAAAAGCTTGACCAGATCCCAAATGAAGGTGATCACATGATTCCTACCGTAGATCTTCATATGGATCCAAAATGAGAGCAATCCGGGTTAATACTGCTAAAATATGGATTAGGGTGGACGATGGGTTCTAATTAGAGCATTAAGGGAAAAATTGTCAAATTAACCAGATAATGGCTTATGCACGGTTTTTTTGAAATGTTTGTAAAACTATTACAAACCATGAAAGGGTACTTGGGGAGAAGGGGAACATGCATTGTTAGTCTACACATCTATGTACAAAACCTATGAAGTTTCTCTATCTAGAAATTTTAGTCTCCACGACTAGCCAAATCGTGTGCCGACCGTGCTCTAACCGCACGATGTAGCCAGTTTCCACAAAAAGATGGGTTTTGAGCTCAAAACATGCCTCAAACACCATAAAACCCTTTTCTAACCCATTGGGAATCTATATTAGGCCCAATGTAACGATTTATATTTAAATTTAAAGGATCTATACCTGAGTGAAAAACCAGGTTCCTACAGTCTTTCCCCCTTAAAAGAACTTGTCCCCGAGTTCACCTTCCAAGGGTGGAGAAACACTAAATCAGAAAAACATTGGATATTTGCTACATATGTAGACTTTCCTCTACCATGTCTCTTCCTATAATTGGATGTGCTACCATATCACCAATAGTATAGGGACAAACTTGCCTCGGAAATCCATTGTGTTCTGGTCAACTATGTGTACTGGATACTCCTCAAAGGTAGCATTAACATCTAACTCAACATCATCAGGATCAATGTTATGTCCCATGATGGCATGATAATGGAAAAGATATGAAATGTGGTGGATTGTGTTCATGTAATTATACCTTTTATGTTGTATCAATTGATAGGATACCAGCCCGACTCTCTCCATAATATCAAAAGACCACACATAACACGCTGATAGATTTTCCTACATTCACAACCGTCTATGACCTAGCATGGGTGATACACAAATAAAATCATGATCCCCAACCTCGAAATAAATAGGTCATCAATGAAGATTGATATAATATTTCTATATATATTGATCATTATTCATATACTTCCCAATAATCTAAACGTGCTCCAGTGTCTCATGAATGCGATGAGAACCTTGTAGGGCTGCCTCGCCTTCCTCTAACCGACATAGGGGTGAACAACATGGAATACTATAAAAGACCTCAGAATGAGACATATGAATTATATTCTAAATGATTTTATTAAAACATAACTCTATGATAGGCATATGATTCTCCCATGAACCACAAAAATCATGGAAACATGATCGGAGCATGTCCTATAGAACCTATATTGTCAGTTTCGATTATCCATTGTTATGAGGGTGAAAAGATGTGCATTGAAAAACCTATGTTCCAGTATCTTTATGCAATCCCTACCAGAACTGTGATGTGAAAAGAGAATCCCTATCTGAAATTATAGTATGTGGTACCCCATGTAATCATATGATCTCATAGACATACATTCTTCCCATCACATCGACTGAGAATGTCTCTCAAACAGGTTTGAAGTTGTTAGATTTTGTTACTCGGTCAATGACTACCCATATAACATTGCTAAACCTCAGTGACCTAGTTATTCCAAATAGAAATACATAGAAACATTTTCCCATTTCCATTCTAGGATTGTGGAAGTAGCTGTAAAAATCCCACTGGTCTCTGGTGATCCACCTTCACTTACTGACATGTGGAACACTTAATGATAAAGTCTGCAATTTGGAATTTCATCCTAGGACACCAATACTTGCATCACATGTCTTGATACATATTTGAGATTCCTGGATGAACTGACCACTAAGAGGCATGGGACTCTTCCATCAACTCCTCTCTCATATCTATAGGAACCCAAATACGCCCCCATAGAATCATGATGATGTCTTTGTCCACATACCAATACAGAGGTGGGTTATCTCCAGATATACTCTCATGAATAACCAGGTCTTCATGAAATAAAAATTGTCCACCATTCACCTTCTCAAGGTGGGAATAGGTAACTCTCAAGGATGAGAGGTTAGACATCTCGCGACTATCATGAAACTCTAGATACAACTCATAAAAGATGTCCATTAACATCCATTCATCACTGGATTCTCATACAGACTATAATTGATTTTTCTGACTCAGTTCATCTGCAGCCACATTTCCCTTCCCAAGATTGTACGCATGCTCAAAATAAAAGGATTTTAGATATTCTACTCATCTCCACTATATGAGGTTATGTTAATGCTGTCAGAAGAAATATTTTAGGTTCTTGTGGTCTCTGTACACCACAAAGCATTCAACAAACAAATAATGTCTCTAAAAATGTAAGGAATGGACAACTACTTCTCGCTCAAGGTCATGTATCAGGTAATTAATCTCATGATTCCCTAGATTTCGTGATCCGTATGAAAATAAATTTCCTTCATGAATATGTATTGATCCTAGGAAAATTATTGATTCTTCACAAAGGACGGTGTAACATTTTCAAGGATCTGGAAGAATCAGAATAGGTGCTGAGACAAGCCTCCTTTTTATCTCTTTAAGGGATTTCAAACATTTTTTTAATGAAAGGAACATTAAAACCTTCTCTTTAAGACTAGTAATAGGTGAATACAGGTGATAAAATTCATGTATTAAACATCTGTAATATCCATAAATCCCTAAGAAACTCCATATATGAAACACGTTTTTAGGCTGCTCCTAAGAAACTACAACACTAACTTTTTTTGGGTGAACAAGTATGCATTATTCTAAGATAATATGACCCAGGAAGTGAACTTTTGTAAATTCAGAAGTGAAATTTTTCAGTCTTGGCATTAAGGTAATGCACTCTTAGTGTAGTAAAAATGATCTCACGATATTTGGCATGGTTTCCATGAGTGTGAGAATACACCAAGAAGACGTCCAAAAATACTACAACTAATGAATCCAAATAGTGTTACAACACCCAATTCATAAGATCCATGAAAATGGTTTCCACATTCATAAAACTGAATGAAATAACATGGTACTCATTCAATTCATTCCTTCTATGAAATGTTATACGAGGTATGTCTGATGTTTTGAATCATAGCTGATGATAACTCGATCTCAGGTCGATCATAGAGAAGACATTTTCTCCTTAGATCTAGTCAAAGATATCTTCTATTAAAGGAATTGGATATCAGTTCTTGATTATAATATAGTTCAACCTTATGTAATCCATGCATGGATGCAAGGTCCCATCTACCTTATTAGCTAAAAGCATGGGCCAACCCTAAGAGGATGTACTGGGCCATATAAAGAATTTGGACTCTAAATTCTCTAACTACTACTTGATATATTGAATCCTTATTGGTTACATCCTATACAGAAGAATGGACATTGGAGATACTCCTAAAAAATATAAATAATAAACTCTACCTCTCTTTCATGAGGTAAGTTAGAAAAATCATCCGGAAAGTCGTCCATAAAACGATCCACTACTAGATAGAAATCCATTTGGTGAAAAACCTGATCCTCTATAAGGATATATTTTTTTCTGGAAAGTCACTCTGCCTATCCCTTGATTCTCTGGATCAACAATACTATCCATGACATGCCACTTTCCAATATGTAGATAACTTCTACCCTCGAGTTATATAAAAGATACCTTGTAGTGATAACAGTCTACAAAAGTGTGATGGTGGACCAACCAATCCATCCATAGTATGACATTAAAGCATGTCATCGTTAGAACAAAGAGGTTCCATATGAATGGGTATCTGCCTACCTCAAGGGGACAGTCCCCACACCGATGTATACCCTCTATTCATACCCGAATAGTGTATCTAGGTCCATTATACCATAATGATTTTGTATCTTCTTTCTGAGACTATCCACAATGGATATAAAGATAAAAGATTTTGAAGCACCTATATTGAATAAATCTGATTCTACAGTAGATACCATAATAATACTACCTCATACTATAGATGGTCTTGCAGCCTGATCCTCGGGTATCAGCTATAGTGCATTCAACGGGCCTGATCGATGGCCCCGTGCAAATGATAGACTACCACGATTATAACTAATCTTCTCATGCTACTAGTTATCAAGGGTTTGGCTACCAAAAACATGATCTCCTCCTTGGATAGACCTTTCAGTGCTATTCCAACTCCCCACCTTATGTAGTGTAAATGTACTCACATATTAAAGAGGATCTAGTGAGAATTTTTTTCCACTAGAAGATGGGGGAAAGGTCCTATAGAAATGCTATAGATGCCCCAAATATCCACAAGCCCGACACTACAGTGGGTCTCTATCACAATGAAGCTTTGAATTCCCCCATCATCCACACTGATGACACGCCAAAGATATAGAGAAATGGGCACTTTGTTTGTCACTTCCCTAATGAGAAACCTCAAGAGAATGTTTCCTACCACCGAAAGAACTACTGGCATAATGCATAACTAATCCTTTAAACCAGGTACTATTTCCATCTCTCCGGTTGCTATTATTAATAATAGCCTAGTTGACTGTTTTAGATAAAGTAAGCATGAAAAATACATTCACCTAAGTATGAATGATGCACTAGATCCCATCCTTGAAGCGTCTTGCACATGAAAACTAATCACCGACTAGAAGCAGTGCAAAGCACTGTAACTCTGTGAAACCTTCTGAATGTTCCATAACTGACATAGAACCCTATTCATGATGCATAAACTCTTGGGTGTTGTCATGTCTCATCATTTGAGAAAAGAATTGATCATAGACAGTAGTTTGGAGATCAACACATAACATGCATTGATGATGACCATCCTGGGTAATCATGTATCAGCAATGCTTGGATGAATTCTGAAGCATATATATGGAAAGACTGAACCACTTATCTAGAGGTGTTTCTAGATGCTCAAAGAGAGATAGGGTGGATTCTATCCAAGACTCAGCAGCCTACGGACCACCATCCTATAATAAAGTAGGATTATGTTGCTATTGGAACTCATGAGTAAGATCAGCTATCATGGGTGAAAGCCTCAGAGCACCATGAATGGCCTACATCAGACGTAGGAAAATATCATGAACTTGGGAATTAGTGCCAAAATTAGGTAAAACAGGTGGTTCCTCAAGTGGCACTCCTAAAGTTAAGACTAGCAGCTCATGGCCCACCACAACTGAAGTGTGATCGTCGCCACCCTTCTGGAATATGATACGAGGATGTTAAGGCGGTATTGGTCTAAAATATTCAAGAACACACCTCATCACAAACATTAGTATAAACATATCATCAGTAGCGGAATCTGAACCCAAGAAAAATCACTTCCCAAGGAATACTACCCTAACTACCTACTTAGATGGACAGGTATCGGTAAGTGCTCAAGAATAAATTTCATTTCATTTTACATTTAATTTCCAGGTCCACTCCTTTATCCTTTTTAAACATGAAAAGGTGGGATAAGGGTGTGTAACCATTTTATTTTAGATGTCTAGTTCCAATTTATAACAGATAGCCATTTCCGGTGAATAAGTACCCATACCCCTATCCCTAGAAACTATATCCATTTATTTATAGCATAATGGATCGATTTGGTAAATTACTAATCCCAAAACATGAGGGCCCACAAACCAAAGGAATTAATATTTTAAATCACTCAATCTAAACAAAGAATAATACCAGTATAAAATATCTATCATAGAATCACTCAACAATCATATGCATATCATGAATTTCAATGTAGTGAAATGCACCTATGTGGCTTGGAGATATGTATGACATGAAAATTTTAAGTGCTTATAATGATGCATGAAACGATGCTACTTTCCCTCATATCATTGGGCCAAGGATGACATAAATTCTCAATCAGAGTAAAAATCAACAGCTCTGCACATCATGTGCATCACCCAATAGTGAAATAATGTCATCTGTAATAGGAAAAAGTAAAAAAATAATTATAATTTTGTCAACATGGTTTTTTACAAGAACATTGGTTCACAACACCCAAGGTTTACTTATAAACAAGTCCCACGAATTCCTAATATTCAATATATTGTATCCAAATAGTAAATAATTAAAAGAGAAGAACCACCTTTGATACCAATTTGTGATGTCCTCAACCCCAATCCCACTCAATGGGTTCCCTGAGCCTGGTTGGCCACCTTGCCTCAAGCGCATCACCCCGAACACCAGAGGCTGCCGAATAGTATCTAGGGTGTGTCTATAGGGAGATTATTCCCTCATTACCAAAGTTTATTGCAGCGGGTGAATATAAACACATGGGTAAATAGAATAAGCAAAAGTAAATAGAAGGGAAAACTGAAAAATAGAGACGACAATAATAATAACTAAAACAACATTAATAGAAATTATTTACTGATGATATGTCATGTCAATAGAAAACTAGAAAGCATGAATACAAGATAGGACTCATAAAATATTCCACATAATTAAAAAGGAAATCAAAGAATATCCCAATCATACTAAGATCCATCTCGGTCCGCTACTATAAATCTCCACACTAAACAACATGCAACCAAGTGTTCGAAGCTGTATGATTCCCTATGCCAACACCTATAACCATGTAATCTAATTTGTGTTCCAAACGATTCCTAAAGTGTGAGTGAGATAAATCTCAATGGGCCACCACCAATGCTTTCTATAACATCAGTCCCCTGTAATGGAAATTTAATAGTGTGAAAGCATGAATATATAAAGTAAAGTAGTGCAATGTCACTTAAAACCCAAGTACATGATTCTACCCTCGGCTGGTGTCTGAACATATCAACAATCCATTATTTGATTGTTACTGGTATCTAATTTAGTCACATTTTATCATTTTAAAATGTTCTCAAGTTGTAACAAGGAAACCTGTAATGATATTTAATAATGAAGTTCCATGGTAATGAACAAGGAAACATAGACCTCAGGGGTCTCCAAATAATTAGTAATTTTATCCTATCTAAGGATAATAGTGTAAACCAAGGAGAATATTCCAAATCATTCCATAATAATGTTCCTACCAAATCCAAGATGATCGTCCAACATAAGATAGGGCTAAGCAGAGACAAGGCCTTATGGTCTATAACCATGACACCTACTTGTCGAAGCTGGATCCAAAGAGTGTATCCAAGTAATTATTTAATTATATTTAAGGATCATATGGTGTCATATCAGGCAGACAAATAATAGAAAAGGATTTAGATCTAGGTGGGATTCAACCTTAGCAAGTCGTATCCTTGAATCAGAATGTAGTTCTCGAGTGCTCATGGCATTATCTGATCAGAATCCAAGGCAACATCAAGTTATTCCATTCTTATTTAAGTATGAATTAATGTAACATGACATTTATTTCAAGAATTTCCTTTCATTAGTGTGATAAAGTCAAATAGCATGCACCCTTTTAATATAGTTATTTGGTTCAAGCCATTTTTTTCATTAGTGTTACAAGGCCAACTAGCATGAAACCTTTCATTTAATACATTTAAAGCATATTCCATATTCAAGGTTTAATTTTGATACCTTCTATTAATTTTGTAAAGGGTGATATGGATATTCAACCAACAATTCATTTACATTTAAGACAATTCATATACTTTGTAAACATGCCAATTAACATTTCACATTTTTTTGTCGAATTGAAGCTCTTACCTTAGGCGAGTCAAGTGGTGAGAATACATGACACTTTATATTATTCAATTCTTATTATAAATAATCCATTTAATATATAAACTCATACCCTTGGGAAGTTCAAGCCATGACACACTCGAATGGTGGAACAAACATGTCAAAACCCAAAACAACAATTATGGAATAAACATAAACATTGCATGTTTGGAGTTGTGGTAATAACCCCCAACAATTAATCAAATATATAGAATTAACATATACATAGGATTATAATGATTATAAGTATGAAATATAATCTATATTAATGACAATTGATAAAATTATTGATCCCCACACGAGAATTCCAAAAATATGTGAACATTAGGGATGAGTTGTAGACCACCCAACTTAGGTTTATATGACACTTCTACTCTGATATCAACCCTTGATTTAGATTGGACCTATGTAGATCTAATAAAAAGTGAAAAGTCTCATACCCCGATAACTCAGTCGAGATCTGGAGAGAATGATAATTGCTTCAGAGGACTTGAGTACTTACTGTTGAACATCTAATGAGGTAAAAATATGCTTGATCAGATCTCAGTAAACGAATACCAATTTATTACTACCTTAGATATTAAAAGGGATCCAAAATGATAGAAATTTAGGATAATCTCACTAAAATATGTATTAGGTAGGAAGAGGTGTTCTAATTAGATCATTAAGTGAAAATTTGTCAAATTACCTAGAAAATGGAATGTGCATGGTTTGTCCACACAGATGGACAAACCGTGTCAAAACCATGCACGAGTATATGGGAAGAAGGGGGAATTGCACCATTAGGATGCACAACCATGCACAAACCGTACTAGGTGGCCCTATTCGGAAATGTCAATTTACACGGTTAGCCAAATCATGTGCCAACCGAGCTCAAACCAGGCGACATGGCCAGTTTCCCCAAAAAGATGGGTTCCTGGAACCGAAATTTCCCCGTACACCCCTTCAACATTTGATAACCCAATGGGAATCCATATTACGTGAAAATTAAATATTTTGAATAAAATTTAGAGGATCCATACCTGAGTGAAAAACAAGGTTCTTACACCACATTTTATATTGTCTTCTCTATACACTAGGGATTAGAAATTCCAGATTATGAGTGTACACCACAACTTACACTACCTATTTATAATAGTAGAGAGAAGTTAAACCTTCAATGAGTAATGTTTTGGCAATATATTTTGTAATCTATTTCCTTAATTCAATAAATCCATTTTGTAATGGTGCTCTAATAGATGGAACATTATTATTTATGCCATGTTTCTTGAGATAGTTATCAAAATCAATATGCGTATAATCTAATCTATATTCATACATTAATATCATAATTTTTTCCAGATCTGATTTTATATTCTTATTTGATTCCTCTTCATGAAACTCATAACTTCCCTCTTTCATTACATAAAATTTTAACATTCCATTCTTCTTTGTTCATCTATGAAAATAATGAAGCATCTTTCTCTATATGTTCCAAATATATTCAAAAGACCATATACATCAATGTGTACATGATCAAGTATACAAGATTCACTCCCGTTCTCCAAAAAATAAGTATTTAGTACCATTTACCCCTATATACATGCATGAAATATATTTTCATGTTATCTATTTAGTATGGAATTCAGCCTTTTTAACATAACATTTCAATTCATTTTACAAATAGATGACCTTTAAATTCTAGTGACTAAGAAATCATGAACAAGAAACATGAAAACATTAAACAACCTTTTAAATCCCCTTATAAGTCATCTTGAAAATTTTATCCTATGTATAACTGCTTCATCTCATAACCGGGTGACAAACATAAAAGGAAAGGGTGAGCAGAAATCCCAGTAAAGAAAATAAGGGAATCATTTTACTTGTGATATCAATAAGAACTTGATGAAAAACATAAAGACATGAGAAATGGAAGTAGAGGAATTTAATAATAAAAATAACATGAACCATAACATGAATATGTGGATAAAACATTTAATTTATACATTCAAGAACATATCACCAAGGTTCTCCCCCAAGGTGTCATAATAATTAACAAGGTTATTCTCTAAGGTATCGTGAAACTTGTCATCTCTAGAGATTAAATTCTTTACCCAATGCATTGGAGATCTATCTGGGAGAACCCTTAATGTGTATTTATTTTCACATGATCCACATATATCACAATCATACCTTTCATAAATAACCCATAGAGAGTAATAGAAATGGATTTCACTTCAAAATTGTGACGTTTTAAAAGTGCTTAAAAAATTTGACCATTATGTCATTTATAACCGATGGAAAGGGAGTAAGGGTTATATGTATGTATATTCCAGAATAAAATAAATGAATTTTATGTATTTATGAATACCCATAAAAATGAAAATAGATTTGGGTATTCACATAAATAATACATGAGAATTTCTTGAGGAAAAGAGAGGGATTTTGAGATGAAAATTCTGCAGCATAACGACTATATAACATGGTTTTAGAAAACAATAAAAAGATAGGGGAAAAAGGTCTACCATAATTAAATGAATCATATTAAATTATAGGGACATAATAAAATATAAATAAGATCATGGTGGGTAATTAAATACCTCATCAAAAGGAAACATGAATGAAAAGAGAAAATGTGATTTCTTTTACAAAAATTTGGCAGCCTAACAATGTCACTAAAAATTCAGAAAATAAATTGATGAGATAAGAAAGGGTATCTAATAATTTGGACATTTAATGGAAAGTAATAAGAATATATAAGAATTTACCCCCACAGAAGAAGATGGAAACTAGAAGACATAACATTATGGAAGTCATGACTTAAAAGAGGAGGGTGAGAGGTTCCCTTACCTTGAAGATTGACTTTGAAAGGTCGATGGTTGGGAACTTGGGGGATTGAGGGAACCTTGGGAAGAACTCCATGGGAGGTAAAAGGAATATATCTTAATTGAGGAGGATTTTGGAATTAAATGAATGATGTAATGGATTGGTATTTATAGGCAACGTGAGGGAATATTTAATTAATTTCCAAGGGACACCTCATTGGTGGTATTTGAAAAACCATGGGCTTGCCCATGGTATTTTCCCCTGGTATTGGCAACTTGGTACACCTCAAAACATATCTTACTATTCAAAATTCAACCATATTTATAACATCATTATTACATCATTAATTATGTCATTAAACACACTAAAACATAAAACTGTATTTTTACTATTCACCGAAAACCGAACATTTTATAAAAATTTCATAAATTCATCCTAACCTAATATAAATTATTTGAATTTAAAAATTAACTCCATTTATTTAAAATAGTTTTCTAAATATTTTTAATATAAATTTTAAATAAAATCATTATTTATTCAAGAAAAACTCTATTACTAAAATTTATTTTGTAACGCCTTGGAAAATTAATAAAGGACCAAAAAATTATCATATAACCATAAAAAAATAATGTAAAAATCTATGATTATAGTTTATGAATATAAATTTCCATTTTAAACTATTAAATTAATTATAAAATTGTTAATAAATTATTTATGACATACAAAAATACCAAAACATATATTATGATCATATTTTAGATTTTAAGATGTCTAAACTGTATTCATACATTTATGGGTGATGTTTCTATATTTTTCCCAATTTACTATTAATTACTATTCATTTGGGTATGATACAATTCATACTTTACTATTCATTAAAAATTAAGTTGATCTTATTTGACTTTAAAAATCCTACTGATCACAAATGTAGAAGACCATTTTTTGAAAATCATTTAACACTATTAATTATTTAATGTTTACATGAATATTTTAAAATACCCCTTTTCCAAAATTTATCAATAATATTAATCCTATGTTTATCTGGACATTTAAAAATCAAAAATTTTATCATAATAAGAAATAAAACATTTATTAATACCAAGGGATTACAAAAAGTATCTAAGGCCTCATTACATATCCCCTTATAACACCAACATAGGACCTAAGTGTAAGGTGTTATATGGTGATATAATATTAGGGCGGCTGAGACCACATTTCCCAAGTTGTGATTTCTATCATCTTGAACTTCTCTCTTAGGAGATTTCGTTTGAGCTTCACATGTTGAAGCTTAGCTAGGGCTTGATCCAGAGCAAGGCTCAAAGATGTTGCATCCTTCCCATGCTCTGAAAAATGGTCTTCGTACGGACTGAGTCTACTGGATGAGGCCATTAACTGTTCATTCTATATTAATTATCCAAGATAAGTTGTATTTATAAACAATTAATTTAATGTTAAGAGTTTAGTTTCCAACATTCATTTTGGCCAATGGTCATATAATAGTCGAAACCCAACAAAATCACTTCATTAATTAAAGGATATACTTTTTTGGAGTATAAAATGAAATAACACAAAAATTTAGGAAACATGTTTTATTCAAAAGTCCATGTCATTACATTATTCCCACCATAAGAAAATTTTTACCAAAAATTTTAACTTGTACCCTAATAATAGAAAAGGTTTGGGTACTTCTGCTTCATAGACTCTTCTGGTTACCAAGTGACTTCTTCACATTTTTGGTTCCTCCAAAACACATTAACAAGGTGGGTAGTCTTGTTGCGTAGAACCTGGTCTCTATGATCCAATATCTCCAACAGGTGCTCCTCATAAGAGATGTCAAGTTCTAATTGTACCACCTATATATTTAGTACATGTGAAGGGTAAGTTATTTAATTCCTTATGAGGGATACGTGGAAGACATCATGAACTTGTGCTCGATTTGGAGGAAGTGGAAGCTGATACGCCACTGCTCCAACACGATCCATGATTTCATAGGGGCCAATGTACCTAGGGATGAGCTTCCCTTTCTTCCCAAACCTCATGACTCTCTTCCATGGTTAAATCTGAAGAAATATTTTTTCACCGACATCAAACTCCAAGTCCCTTCAATGGTTGTAAGCGTAACTCTTTTACAAAATCAATGAGTTCTACATCATTTACCATATATATATTCATAGGGTTCCATTTGAATTCTCGAATGGAAGCTATTGTTGTAAGAGAACTCAACTAAATGTAGATGTTGATCCCATACACCTTTAAATTCCATTGACCATGATCTCATCATATCCTCAAGTGTTTGAATAGTTCTTTACGATTGGACTTCGGTTTGGGGGTGATAGTCCATACTAAAAATCAATTCACTGCTCAGAGCATATTGAGGTCTTCTCCAAAATTTTGATTTGAAACTTGGATCACAATCGGATATGATAGAAAGTGGAACACCATGCATCCTTACCACTTCTTTCATGTAAATCTTGGCAAGTAGATCAAGAAAGAAATATTCCCTAATAGAGATAAAATGGTCAGTCTTGATGAGACAGTCCACAATAACCCATATCACATTGTTTTTATTTGGAAGTTTTCGAAATACCAGTGATGAAGTCCATAATGATATTGTCCCACTTCCATACTGGCATGGGTATTTGTTGCAGTACCACTTTAGGATGTTGTTGCCCTGCTTTCCCTTACTTACATACTAGGCACCTTTAGGTGTAGTCAGCAATCTCTATTTTCATATTATCCCACCAATAATGATCACGAAATGTCCCTATACATTTTTGTGCTTCCAGGATTTATAGAGAAAGTAGAGCTATGAGATTCATCCATTATATCCTTCATCAATTTTGAAATAGATGGAACACATAGTCTTGTATGAAATTTTAGTACACCTTCTTGATCAATATTGAACTCAGGAAACTTCCTATCTTTCATAGCCTCAAACTTATTCTATAACAAAGGATCTTCTTTCTGAGCATTCCTGATCATCTCTAGTAATGATAGTTGGGAAATCATTTGGGTTAGGTTTGATGATGCCCCTTCCCTTATAATTCCAATGCCCAACTTTACTAGCTCATTGATCAAAGGATCTCTTTGAATCCTTATCATGGAAATAACAACTGGGTCTTTCCTGCTAAATGCATCAGTGACTTTGTTTGCTCTTCCAGAATGATGATGAATTGAAAGATCATAGTCTTTGAAGAGTTCCAACCATATCCTCTATCTAATTTTAAATTCCTTTTGTGTTAAAATATACCTAAAACATTGATGGTCTGTGTATATATCACATTTTTACCCATAAAGATTGTGCCTCCATATCTTCAGGGAAAAAATGACTGCTGCCAGCTCCATATCATCCTTAGGATAGTTCTGCTCATGAGTCTTTAACTATCGAGATGAATATGTAATTACCTTGTCATTTCTCATGAGGATGTACCCAAGACCTTTCAGATATGCATCTCTAAAAATAATGAATCCTTCTCCACTTGAGGGAAAAGTTAACTTGGATGTAGTAACCGATATCTTCTTCTTATCTTGGAAACATTCCTCAAAATCCTGTGTCCAGATAAACATGACCCATTTTTGAGTTAACTTGGTTAATGGATTATAATATTGTGAAAAGTTTTTAAAAAACATCCTACAATATCTCTATAATCCATGTAAACTAAGAATCATAGTTATTATTTTAGGATCAGGCCACTCCTCTACAACTTTTGTCTTTTTTAGGGTCAATTGTGATTCCTTCATTAGTGAAAATGTTCCCCAAGAAAGAAACTTGTTATAACCATAATTCTCACTAGTGAACCTGCCAAAAATCCTCTCCTTCCATAGAGTTTTCAAAATAACCCTAAGATGATCCTCATATTCCTCGTGACTATTGGAATATATCATAATATCATCAATAAAAAACACCAAAAAGTTATCAAGTTTGTCCTTAATGACTCTATTCATTAAAACCATTAAAATTTTCAGTGCATTAGTTAGTCTTAATGGCATAACAAAAAACTCAGAAAGCCCATATCTTGATCAGAAGGCAGTTTTCAGAAAACCTTCTTTCTTCATCCTCAATTGATGATAACCAGATCGAAGATCAATCTTGGAGAAGAATTGAGGCCCACAATGATGGTCAAATAAGTCATCAATTCTCGGAAGAGGGTATTTTTTCTTAACTATGTTCTCATTCTATTATCTATAATCAATGCACAGCTGCATCGATCCATCCTTCTTCTTCACAAAGATAAATTGCGCCCCCATGTAGACACACTTGGTCAGATTAAACCCTTATCTAAAAGATCTTGGATTTCATTCTTTAACTCCTCCAGCTCCACATTTTCCATCCTATATGGGGTCTTTGATATTGGATGGGATCTTGGTATGAGTTCAATGGAGAAATCTACCTCTCTTTCTGGGCAGGTCAGAGTAACTCTTCACGAAATACGACAACGTATTCCTAAACTATTGGGAAATTTTATATCCTCAAACTCTCATTTCATTCTTCTTCTTAATATATCAACACCATAAAGAAGGATATAAGAGGCTATTCAAGAAAAATATCTGGTTGATATATCACTCCTTGGAATATAACTATTGGTTTTACATTCAAGACTACTGATATTTACTTTCTTCTACATTTTATCATAGAATTATACTTTGAGATCCAGTCCATCCCTAGTATAATGTTGAATTCCATCATGGGAATGACTACTATATTTGCGATAAGATTGTGAAAAATAAATTAAATACTAGAGATTCTAAACACTAACAATGCTTGGATAATCCCACCAGGAGTCTTGGCTGATAACTCTACTTTTACAAAATTGGAGGTCAATTCTAAATTCTTTTCAAACTTGGAGGAAATAAAGGAATGAATAGAACCATAATCAAACAAATTATTTTATATATTTGATAGAAAAAAACAGTACTCTCCACCATATCATTTGGTGTTTCAAATTCATCCATAGTGACTAAAAATGTACGACCATGTTCCCTTGGTCGTTCCTAAGGCTGATGGTGATTCCCATCCACCACCCTCCGATTTGGATAGTGATTGGAAAAGTTGCCAATTTTTCCACACCTATAGCATTGGAAATAATGTAGGGCATGTATCATCTTCCCATTGTTGTGATTTTTGTGAAGTCATGTCTTCACTTCATTACGACTATTCCATGCGATATGGCCATCTCTTCCACACTTGTAGCACCTCCCTCTCCCAAGTAGGTAGTTCCCCAAATTCTTCTTCCCACGTTTATTACATGTGGGATGTTGTACTTTTTTTCCTCCTCTACCCTGATCGAAGCTCCTCCCCAAGATTACATCATCGATCTATTCTTTTCATTGGATTTATGAGACCATTGTATCTCACTAAACACAAGTTTGACTATCATCGCACTCCTCACAATCTCCTCATAGCTATCATAGTTTCAGTTGGCTAGATTCTTCCACATATGAGGTCTCATTCCATCAAACAATATATCAACCTTATGATTCAGATCCATGAAAAATCTAAAGGTGTAATGTGAAAGCCTTGTGAAGTTCATCTCATAACTTCCCACAGATTCATTCTCCTTTGGCTTAAGCTCAAGAAACTCCTTCTCTGTTATTGTTCTCATGGAACGATGAAAATACTTACTCAAGAATATCCCTATAAAATCTTACCAATCTATAGATTCAACCTCAACTCTTGGCCTCTTGTTTTTAATCAATTCCCACCATTGATTAGATTCTCTCTCTAAGAGATAGACAACCAGGGTATCCTTCTCTTGTTTAGAACAGTGGAGCATAGAAAAGATTTTCTCGATAGAGCTAACCCACTGTTCAAAAATCAATTGGTCGGTAGATCCATTGAAGGTTGGTGGTAGTCAACTCTTAAGGGACTCAATAGAACATAGTTCCCTTCGTGGTGAGAATGGTCTCTCAGTTTGGTTCAAGTTATTTCCCATAACTAGAATCAACGGGTTAATCATTCGCATGAAAGTTTCCATTCCGGATTCCATTGGAGGTCCATTGGCGCATGGTCCATTGCGGTAACCATTTGCATGGTTCCTCCTATATCCCACCATTTACTATAATAATAAAACCATAGTGAGAAACTTATTTGATTTAATAATATTTTAACTGCAAAGGATTTTATGTCTTAAAACACCATGCTTTGAAAAATTACATTTTTTTATAAATCCTTCATAATGATTCATAAAAATATTTTGATTAACAAAACATACCCCCTGGAAGGGTTGTAACTAAGAGTGCAGAGAAGACCATTGTCGTGTACTAGGATATCCCAATTTAAGCCCGAAAATATTTGTCGGAGTTTTCACTCTAAGGTACATCTGTTCCAGAGCCACCTCTACCAGCTCGTATCAAGAGAGTGATGTATTTTCTTGATAAACCAATTTCTCAATACTCACCAAAATACTAAGAAGTTTTCTTATATATAAAATTTCCTATAAGGTTCTTCCTAAATTTTTCATAGCCTAATTTCCATAAATAACTAAACTATCCTTTGATACCAACTATGGCATCCTGCCTTTTTTATATAACATTTCATTAAATTATACAGACAGAGGACCTTTAATGTCTAGTGTCTTGGAAACCCTGAACAAAATACATGAAAACATAAAACACTCTTTTAAATCCCCTTGGAAAGCCTCTTGAAAATTTCATCCAATGTAAAACTAGTGCATCTCATAACCTGGTGACATACATCAATGGAAGGGGAGATCCAAAAGCCCAGTAAGGAAAATAAGGGAATCAGTTTACATGTGATATCAATAAGAACTTGATGAAAAACATAAAGACATGATAAATGGATGTTTATGCATTTCATAATAAAAAAAACATGAACCATAACACGAATATGTGGCTACAACATTTAATTTATATATTCATGATCAAATCACCAAGGTGCTCTACGAAGGTGTCAAAAAAATTACCAAGGTTATTCACCAAGGTATCGTGAAGCTTGTCATGTCTAGATATTAAATTCTTTACCCAATACATTTGAGAAATATTAGAGAAAACGCTTAATATGTATTTATTTTCATTTTATCCACATATATCATAATTATACATTTTATAAATAACCCACATAGAGTAAAATAAATGGCTTTCCCTTCAAAATTGAGATGTTTTAAAAGTGCTTAAAAATATGAAAATTATGTCATTTATAACCCATGGAAGGGGGTAAGGGTTATATGTTTGTATATTATATAATTAAATAGACAAATTTTATTTATTTATTAATTCCCCTAAAAATGAAAATATATTTGTCCATTCACATAAATAATAAAAGAGAATTTCTTGAGAAAATAGAGAGAGTTTTTGAGACCAAAATTCTGCAGCATAAGGACTATATTACACGGTTTTAGAAAACAAAAAATAGAGAGGGTACAAGGGTCTCTCATCCATAAATAACTCATTTTACAGTATAGGGATATAATAAAATAGGAAAAATATCATGTTTTGGAATGACATACCACATGAAAATGAAACTTGAAAAAAAGAGAAAATGCGATTTCTTTTAAAAAAATTCGACACCCTAACGACGTCACTAAAAAATTTAGAAAATAAATTGATGCGAGAATAAAGGGTATCTCATGTTTTGGACCTGAAATGTAAATTAATAAGAATATATAAGAGCATACCCATACATAAAAATATAGAAACTAGAAGAAATAACATAAAGGAAGTCGTGACTTTAAAGAGGAGGCTAAAAGGTTCCCTTACCTAGAAGAGTGACATTGGATGCTCGAATGATGGGACCTTGGGGGCTTGAGGGAACCTTGGTAGGACTCCTTGGGAGGTAAAAATAGTATAAAATTGTTGATAAGTATTTTTGAATGAATCTAATGAGGGAATGTGTTGGTATTTATAAAAAAAGTGAGGGAATATTTAATTAATTTCAAAGGGTCACCTCATCGGTGGTGTTTTCAAAACCATGGGCTTGTCCATGGAATTTTCCCATGGTATTTTACACTTGAGAAACCTCATAACATATATTAATATTCAAAAATTATATCATATTTATTACATCATGATTATGTCATTAATGATGTCATTAAACACACATAAACCTAAAACTGTATTTTTAATATTCAATATAAACAAAATTTTTTATAAAAATATCATAAATTCACTATAACCTAATATCGGTGATCTAAATTCAAAAATGAACTCCATTTTATGAAAAAAAAATTCAAAATATTTTTTATTTAATTTTTAAATAAAATCATTAATTATTAAAAAAAACATCTCTAAAACGATAACTTGTTTTGTAACACCATGAAAAAGTAATCAAGGACCCATAAAATAATAGTATAACCATAATACAATAAAGTAACAATTTATGATTACATTTTATGAAAATAAATTTCCTTTTTAAATTATTAAATTAATTATAAAATTGTAAATAAAGTAATTATGACATTAAAAAATACCAAAACTTATACTATGATTATTTTTTCGATTTCAAGATGTCTAAATTGTATTTATACATTCATGGGTGAAGTTTCTATTTTTTTCTAATTAACTATTCATTACTATTCATAAGGTATGTTACTATTCATAACATAATATTCACTAAAAATTATGTTTATCTTATTAGACTCTAAATTTTTTACTGATGAAAACTGTAGAAGACCATTTTTTAAAAAATCATTCCACATTATTAATTATTTAATGTTTACATGAATGTTTTAAAATACCCATTTTCCAAAATTCAACAATAATATTAATCCTATTTTTATCCGGACATTTAAAAATCACAAATTTTTCCATAATAAGAAATTACAATTTTATTTAACCTAAGGGATTACAAAAATTATCTATGGCCTCATTACATATCCCCTTATAACACCTGCATAGGACCTATGTGTATGTTGTGCTATGGTGATAGAATCTTGGGGAGGCTCAGACAAGATTTCCCGAGTGGTAATTTCTATCATCTTGAAATTCTACCTTAGGAGATTCTATTCATTCTTCACATGTGGAAGCTCAGCTTGGGTATGGTGCAGAGCAATGCCCAAAGATGCTACCTCCTTCCCAAGCTCTGACAGATGTGCTTCATATAACCTGAGTCTACTGGATGAGGACACCAACTCTTCTTTCTGTATTAATTAACCAAAATCACTTTTATTTATGAACACTAATTTTAATGTTAAGAGTTTAGTTTCAAATAGTAATATTGACCAACAATCATATAATAGCCAAAACCGAATGGTATCACTTAATTAATTAAAGGATATAGTTTTGTGGAGTGTAAAATGAAATAACACAAAAATTTAGGAAATATATATTATTCAAAAATTTGAGTCATTACATTTAGACTTGGTATGTCCACTAAATTTTTTAGCTTGGATAAGTTTTTCAGGATTTGTTGGAGTATGTGACATAACCTATGATTCTAAAAGTTTTTTTCTTAATCCACAATGATAGTACATATATTTTAATGAGTGTCCACATGGTATTGATTACCTTGAGTTATCCTTCGTCTCATAAAAGAGTTTCCATCTCCAACCTTGATTAGACACCATTTCTGTTTAAATGTATCATCAACACCAGAGTCCCAAAACTGAATCAAACATAGTATGTTCTGTCATAACCCATCCACATGGATTAATTTAGTCATAATTGGATCATCACATACTAAATAGGTATTTCCACTCCCCTTGATCTTTAATTATCCATCATTTCCATAATGATCGATTTCATCAACTCTTCCTTTAAACATTTTCAAGACCTTAACATTTCTTATAAGGTGTGACATACACCAGCTATCAAAAAATCTAGGTTTTTATATTCTTTATTCAATTGAAATTAATTTCTAATAGTATTTTCCTATAAAATTTTCTTCTTTTACATCCAAAAGATACTTGTTCCAGTATAGGAAAAATATGGCCTCTTTATTTCAAACCTAGCTTGTGTGGAAAAATCACACACTTCATCTTCATTAAGCATATAGTACCTATTATTCAGAGGGGGTTTTCTTGGTTGAAATATATACATTTTTCTATGATATTTTTCATAACTATTTATGCTTCCTTTTTCCCAAGATTCAGCGTATTTATATCCAATGTTGGAAAAAAACATCTATAGAAATTATTTCATCTATTTGATGAAGGATATGTCAATGTTCACCATTTTTAACTAATGGTGACTTCCCCATTCAAATAGATTCTTACTTATTCATAGTATGACATAATGTTTACAATGTAGCCATAAAATTTGAAACTTCATACGAGTAAATATATTCTCTCCTTCATTATTCCATATATCCCCAACCTTCATATATTTCCTATGATTTGAGTCGTATTAAAGGATCAAAGGTATTTTTTTCAGAACTATGATTTATATTGTTCAAAAAAATCCTTGTTTAAACATTTAGCAAAATATGTTTGATGAAAAAACAACCAACCTACTAATTTACCTTATTCATATCTATTACTATTTATTATTTTAATGACCTAACATCACAGTTTGTCCAACATTTTTCTAAGTATATTTTTATCTACTCATTCAGAATGTTATTGACCTGTTCAGATCATTACATGAACCTTTGTATCAATTCTCCATCTATGAACCTACCAAAGTGTATCTTATTTTTTGAATTTCAAGGTTTAATTACTGATTTAAGATTCACTATCAATGAAATATTCTCCTATTAAAAGGGCTTAGCCTTCTACTATATCCCCTACAAGATTTCATTATGGTTATCAGTCATCTTAGTTTTTTCATCGATATTCATCTTGAAACTGAAAACTAATTTTAAATTCACTTAACTAGACAAATAATTATCTTCCTCTTCTTTTAGTCGTTAAATATATTCTTTGAAATGATCCATATATTTTGAGAATTATTTTATAAGTTCATTACCATTTCACTTTTTATTTCTTGAAATATCAAGTTCTATTAAAGATCCGTCAAGTTCCACCTTGATATCATCTTCTCATTTAGGTTAACTAACATTTTCCACTTCAGGTATCTTCTTCTCAAAAGTGGTCATCATAACATATTCTATATAATATTTGAATTCAATTTCACCTTCTTCTAAATTGTCTTCATTATTACTTTCTTATTTTCTCAAAATGACATTTCTCTACAATTTCATTTCATATGAACTCACATTTATCGTGTCTCTTCTAAGAGAGAATATTATTCATGGATTCCAAGTAAATTCTATTTAAAATTATTTATCATAAATTATTATTTCGTACCTTTTTGTAATATTCCCAAATATTCTACACTAGAAATAAGTCAATGATAGCATTCTTTTGAATATAACCTTTCCACTTTTCAATTTCATATCCATGGGAGAGAGATAAGATCATAATTCATATCATCTTCACCATTACTACCTTTTTATATGTCAATATTATAAAAGTATTTTAACTCCATATCCATAATTTCATGAATTGATATCCCATCATACATAACTAATATATCAGAATCCACAAAATTTCTTAACAGATCATCTACAGAGATCTTGAAAAAATACATGTCTTTTAGAGATATTTTTTTGGGATTTGATATAGGTCAAAACCATCCCAAAATCTTCTTATAAATATCATTATCCATTATAAATTCAAAAATTCTTTCAATATATCTAATAACATTAGTGATTCATTTAAAGAAGATATTAGTATTCTCATCTAGATGATTTTTCAAATCATCAAATTAGTTATAGTGGACTTAAAGCATGGAATCCACCACCTTACTATCCCATTTATATGTGTTGGTAAATTTATATCTCAAGGTATAGGAACTAGTATGTTTTACAATCTCCATATATATCTAATATTACAATGCTCTAGATAATGAATTCTAATATTTAGCATCAGTATCTATTCATTTCATGTCAGCTTCAGTCATGGATTGTCTCGTCGCATCATTGACGTCAATCCCATGATGTTTAGTATAAATAACTTCTATTATGAGATATAAAAGATGTGATATCATTTTATAATAAAAAAATTGGTAGTTTCTACCATTAAATATAGGAACCCCTTTATAATTTATTAATTATTCATCTCATATAATTTTTTATGATAAATTTAACACCTATAACACTGATCTGATGCTAATTTTGTACCTTTGGAAGATCTGAGAATGTATGTGTGAATAAAATTATTAAATTTATTTTTCAATTAAAATAGATATTTCCCCACTTTAGTAGGAACTCTTTAAATTTATTTGTTTATAATGAACATTCTTCAAACATAAACATGATTAAATAAAATAAAAAACATAAATTTTTACCTGTTTTTCTTCTAAGGGATAGTCTAATGAAAATAAATCAATGTAGTCTTGGTCATAGTAGAATCTACTATGATACACTATGTTTTTTGGATTAAAAATGTCCAATTATGGACCCTCCATTCTAGATGCTCATCATTTACATTGAATCCAAGAATAACAAAGTACTTACCTTGGATCACATCCATCGACTCCACTGTGTGCCCTAATCTGGGTAAAATATACCTCAATTTTACAATTTGAAGGCCACTTCTATATTCTCATGATTTTATTATTTGGTTTTCGTGATTACATCCTGAATTTGATGCTCTTATGTACACCATAATCTCCAAAATAACCACCATCTATTTTCATGTGAAATTACTACTTGAGTATACCTTAGGTGAAGTATCCAAAAATAACACTATTCACTATGTACTAACCTTACAGACCACATGATCCCCTTCACAGACCACACACTACACTTCACAAGGATACCATGTGATTTTCCTTCATTTTTGGATGGATCCTCTAAAAAATGCCTTCATGTACTATGCCTCATGATCCACCTTCACGAGCACCTCTTCACACATCAACTTTGCATACTAGTCCCCACATACTCACCACACAGACTTTACTTCGTGATGTATTTTCCCCCCCATCAATATTCAAATTAATCTCTAGATATTCTATAATTTTTGATCAATCATTAATGAATGGGTCAGTGGGGTATTTATAGGGATATCTATCCAAGAAACCTGTTAACCACTAGAATTACTGTTCAACCCTCTTCTAAATACCCTTCATATACTTCATTTGTGTTATGGCTACTAAAAACCTCTTTTAGGAACTATCCTCTATAGAACACCCAAGATAAATACATTATTATTTCATGTTTAGCCAAAAATCTCAATTTGGATACCATGATCCTTACCATACTAACCATGCATTGGCTTCACGGTCAAAAAAAATATCTTTATGAGATCAGGTGGTGTGATCATAATCATGGACTCCCAAAAGTGTAAAAAAACATTATAATAACTTCGTTGGAACCCCACCTAAAAGATAATTTTGCGGTTTATGTACACTCTATTGTGTTCTGCATACTCTTCTTCACAAGCCTCAAAATATCCTATAAAGAAAACCTTCATTTTCTTTATTTATTTAGATAAACATCTCTAATCCTATATTTTTTTCTAACAAGGAGAATTAGAAAACAGTGGAATAAAACACCATTGAATAAAATTATCTAATTATTCAATTAATTTCCATAGTTTTCAATATCCTTTGATCAAACTAGAAATGGATTGTCAACAAACACGACATTAACACCAATCATCACTTTGGTTCCCACAATTTCATTGGATGTATGTATGATAAAACAGGTCATAGTAGTGAACATACCATCTTGGTAACAATGGTCCATAAACAAACATAACATCCCTTAATGTAAATATAACAATTAGCATATGGTACTAACTCTATTATTAAGAGGGAATATTCTCCCCAAATTTGATAATAATCATAAGTACGAAAGGAGTCCCTAGTTCAAGTCCTATCCATTAGAATAAGTTCACCACACCCCATAAATGGACATTCTCACACACACATCACACACACTTCCTTATAAGAATAAAACCATGCGTTGTATGAACCAATTCTAAGGGTTGAAATTTAATTGGGAAATCATCCCATTTCCAAAATCAACAATTTCATGTGGGAATTTCATCCAATTAGTTCATTCCTATAGTCCCAGAAATAAATAAATAATGTACTGGGAATTATGTCCCTTGTCATAACTAATATGATATAAATCGTCATTTACTCCCATAATGATTGGCATAGTTTCCCAGTTGTAAGCATTAAAAATATTGTGCAGAAAGTCCAGCATCATACAATTCCTATCAAAAGTGTGAATTTCTTCCCATCCAAATAAATCAATAGAAATAAGGACATTTATCCCCCAATAAATATCCCAAAATACAAAAAATGTATTACAAGGTTCTCAAAACCATTATATAAGAAATATACTTTAATATTGGAATATCATCCAACTAATTTTTAAATATAATTTAGGTCAATTTCCATATGCATGACCTTTATTCAATACCAAATATATGGCATAACTAACCCAGTCTCAATAA
Source organism: Viscum album (assembly GCA_963277665.1). NCBI lineage: Eukaryota > Viridiplantae > Streptophyta > Magnoliopsida > Santalales > Viscaceae > Viscum > Viscum album. Next base: position 1,670,860,901 of record OY728137.1, read on the forward strand.
ACATATGGGGGTACACTCACAATATATTATTTTATAACTATCCTAAAAAGGGATAAGCTAATCTTATAAGTTCAATGTGTGTCAAGCCGGAATAAAATCACTACCGATTACATATATCACTGAGGTCCAAGAGGATATGTACACATATCTAGGTCTATAATGGAAACAATAACTCAAGTATGTTGTATTTGGGTCCCAATTATCAAGTCCGACATACTTTAATTTAAATTAATGACCATCAGTGGCCATGAAATTAAAATAAAACCACAGGGAAACCAATAGTGGTCCCATTAATCATAAAAATTTCTATATTTATTGAAAAACAATATTTTTATTTAAATTTGGGACAAGCACACAATGTTGTATATAAGAACACATAAAAATCTCATGAGACTAAACATAACCTATTTGAAAACCATAGGGACCACATTACGTGATGTTTTATTTTTTTAGTCATTTAATATCAATGGAAAATTTCACCTCAATAGAATGTGTTCCCAATTCCTATAAAAACCCCAAAAAATTTGGGCAAAATGATGGAAAATTAACAAACAATGATAAATACTACTATTTAAGGAATAGGAAGATTAAAGTCATCTTAATATTTAAACATAAAAAATGATAATTGATTCAGTTAAGGAATGAGGAAGGGAGAACCAAATTCATCATGGAATAAGATAGTTTTGACTTAGAGGTTTCTATAGGTCAAAGGTAGGAAATAATGGTTGAAATGGGAGAAAAAATGTCACAATATAAATCTATACTAATGAAAAATCATTAATTATGATCCCCCACATAAACTCCAACAGATTAAGAAATGGTTATACCCACTACCTTATCCCACTAGAAGTCTAGAGGATACCCACTGAGCTTTCAGTGGGATATCTTCTCCCAGGAATATTTCCACCACTATATCCATTATCAAAAAATTATGAACTATAACTCCTACAAACTCGATTATACATCCAATATAGAACAAAATACATGAGTTTTTGGTGAAATTATATCAACATCATACATTATAAACACTCTAGGTGTTACAACCTCCTCACTATAGGGAAAATTATCCCTAATATGAAACATTCAGTGTCACTATAACACCCTTTATTTAAATTAATTTACCCTTTTAAAATATATTTTGAAGTTATATAATACTTGGGTTGAGTTTCAATATATTCTAGATGGGGTTGGTGTGACTTTGAAGTGTTTTAAGGGTGAAAATGTTTATCACAATTATGGGAAACCATTGAATATGTCTATGAATTAATGTAAGATATAATGGGAGTTTTGGTAAGATACACAATTTGATCATGATTTGGCCAAAACATGTGAAAAAACATGCTATGTAGACATTTTTTGGACATAGAAGTTTTTCAAAATTAGTTCATGGTTATTCAAACCACACAGAAAAACCATGCATCCACCAGGGAATCGTATAATAGATCTCAAATGGTTGGAACATGGGTTGTTAAACTGAGCATCATAACCTTGAAATATGTAGTAATACGACATAAAATAATATTTTTATTTTATTTTTACATGAAAATTATGATTTCTTGCTTGTTTTCCTAGGCTCTCAAACATGAGGATCCCACTTGGTGTTCTTGGAATCTCTCCTCTATCCATAACCACATTTAAATGGATCAATGTGCATTGTATAAATGAAATTAAAGGTACGATCCCCTTTATCTCCCTATTTATCTCTTATTTTTATATATGATTTTTTACTTTGGAACAAAACATTAGATCTGATCTATTATGGATATATCTTTGATCTATGTTGTGTTTTAATGAGATTTTTGTTGGATCTATTGACGAGATGGAGTTTAGACCCAATATTAAGAGGTTTCATTGTTTTTTTCTTCGATTTCATCACCCATTTAGAGTTAGGTGGCCTCTATCACTTGTCCCCTAATTATAGAACATTAATATTTGAATATTTAAATAATTTATTTGAATTTAAAAAGAATAGTATGTTGATTTTTTGTTATAAACCCCTTTTCTTGATAATTTTAAAATCATGGGATTTGAATGGTTTTTTGTAAACACTTTTTATTTCTAGTTTTAAATTATTGATGAGGTTTAACATAATAAATATGTTTAATTAAATTTTTAAAAGGTAAGAATGGAACTATGTGAAATAAATTGGCATGAGAACTTGGCATGTGTGGGTAGTGTGTGTTTATCATTTCATTGGACATGGAATTTCTATTGTGTACTTGGAATGAGGTTCCATACTGGGGGCACCGAGAAAATTTTCAACTAGTGAATACTTGGTGGATCAATGAGTAACCACTCATGATATAGAACTATCACCTAGAAGGTATGTCTATGTATGTAATGGATGTGGTTTAGGCATGCTAAGTGGAATTAATGGATAATATTTTAATGAATATAATTTTAATTTCTTTAATTTGGTAAACTTATATTATGTTCCATTATTTTTTTTAATTTAGTTTTGAACTATGAATATAACATATTCTTGTCCTAGTTGGGTGTATAGGGAAGTATCTTGGGGAAATCGTACTGGGTATGATTACTCAACCCCTACATATTCACTTTATTGTGTATGTATTTTTTATTATTTATGACATAGGTAAAGGAAATGCTTCTTATTTATCTAGTGAAGCATCCTGATACTACTTTCTCATGATGAAGATTGTGTCTTGGAGTTCTCTGATGGAGTGGTTGGAGTTATTCCATATTACTGTTTCTATGTTGAGACATCCTTTAGTTTTCTTAGGTCACCTAGTTCTACCTTTTCACATCTACTCTGATATTTTTTTATTTCATTGAATTGTATTATTTATACTTCATGCATCATATAGTTTGGTTTTATTAATGTAATTACCCAAACATTTGTAAATAAATGTCCCCTAGTGATTTAATTAAATGTATTATTATATATTATGGATATAAAAAACACATGCACATATTTGGTTTTATTATATACTGTCATTTTTAAAAGAATATTAATCATCATTACCATTGATAATGTATATATTAAACAATTTTCATATTATTAGTATAAATATTGGGTTTTAAGAAATCAAATTGACATAGAAAGGGGAAGTGATGAACTCAACTAGTAGGATCATACCATATGATGATTTTTTACCAATGATTCTAAAAGAGATAAGATCACCGGTCTTTGAACTTGGCCAAGCCCGAGCTGAGATCCAAAAACATAAGCATGATTGAAACCATTTATAGGATAAGTTCAAGATCACTGAGATCATGGCCCAAACCATGTATGCCAAACCACCCCATGAAAGGCTCACTATCACACACCTTACTCTTAGTGTGTTTTTTGGTGTAATAAAGGTATACGTATCAAGACACTAACAATATGATTATGTATATTTTATATAATAATGAAGCACATGATCCTCATCCCAGTTGGTGAGGAATCCTTAAGTGCATCCAAGAGACCCAAGATCAAATCTAGGAAGAGGCTAATTTCTGGGTCACTGTAGTAGGTACTTAAGTTGGAATAGTGATTAATTGTAGCAAGTACTATAGCAGTATTGTAGCAGGCACTATTTCGAATTGTAGAAGATGGGAATATTCCCCGTTTGGGCTTTCGGGCCACCAATTTGGTCCCCGAGTCCTTTAAGGCCTTCGGGCCACCCATGCCTTCAGGTCAGCAAGGCCTTCGGGCAACCTTAAGTGAATATGCAAACTATACAACCTACAAGGAACAATATTCCAAAGGAGGAGGAGTAAGGAGATTTCACCATAGCAGAAGCTGAACAGATTGCAAGAATGAAAGGGTGTGGCCCCTACCCTCAGGATAATCTTGTTCATACATGGAAATGCCTAGCCAAATAGCCATGCGAAGGTGGAGAACTAATTTCATGATGAAGATGCTCGGGAGGAGCAGTTCCAATTAGTTATTCTATGTTGTTTGTAATGTTTGAAGCCTACAGGAAATGAATTCTTCTAAAGCCTACGAGCCATGTAATACATACAACTATGGGCCTTTTAAGGGTTCCACCTCACCCATTGAAGGGTGTATTATCAAAATCAATAAAAAATGAAGGCCTTATAGCCATTGGAGTATATAATAACAAATATATTTTTCATATTATTATTGTTACTTAATAAATGATTTTAATTTTGATACAATAAAACCCAAATTTTATTTTTGGGGTAATATTAATATTAAATTAGGGAATGTATTTTTATGAATTAATGTATTTATTAAATAAATAGTATTTTATTATAATATTATTATTAAATATTATTTATTAAATATAAATGATCATATAATTTTTATTAATTAAAATGTATTTTTTATAATGGTTCGAAATTTTTTATTTTCAAAAACCAAATATTTCTAAATAATTATCAATTATTATTTTAGAATAAAAATTACAATATTTAAAATACTATTTATAAAAAATTAATATTATTTTTGGAATCATAATGTCAAATTTATCCAATGGATAATTTTTCATAATTTTATGAGACAATCGAATTTTCAGGTAAAAATTAAATACGATATAAATATATGATCTGTATTATGACACCATAATGACCAAAAATGATGCTATAAATAAAATAAATTTTATAAAATACCAAATATATTTTTCAATTTAAATTAATACAATTTTTAAGTTATTTGATTAATTTTACAAAGCCATTATAATTCATCCAAACCCTATAATATATTTTTTAAGGTTTTAAAATTTTTTCGTTAAGGGCATGGCTCACCACCACATTAGAAAGGGTGATATTTTAATTATTTTGGATGTTGGCCTTATAAAATAATGAAAACCACTATATTTTTGTCATAACCATTGTAAAAAAAATAATGGTAAGGTTTTTGGTTTTGGTTGTTTTACTGTATGTAGTAAAAAAACTTAGTTCAAGAAATTAAAAAGAAATTCCCTCTCTTTTACTATATAAACCCACCCATTTTTCTATTTATATTCACTCAAAAAACATAGAACACATAATTAATCTTACCCACTCCATATATTCCTTCCAAGCTCCCCCATGCTTTCAATAAATTCCTCCCAAGAATTTGGAATCACCCTCTCAAGGTAAGGTATCCTCTTATTCTCTTTATTCAAGTATCTTCTTTATCTTATGGCTTTTATCATCCTTTAATAATTTTAGGATATGTTATTAAATTTCCCCATTAATATAAATTTTATTCCTAAATGATGAGATAACCCTTCTTATCTCATCAATAACTCCCATTAATATTCACACACCCTCGTTAAGCTATCAAAATTCCTCTATGATCTTCCATGCCAAAAAACTGTATAGTGAATAACTATACCCATTTCCTATCTAGGGTGTTCACCTTTATGAAATTAAAATTCATTATTTGGGAATTAAATGTATACATTTTACTTTACATGATAATGTAATAAAATATTATGATGAATTAATCCATGTCATATTATATATGTGGCACATATAAGCATGAAAAATGAAATGAAAGTGACCGGAGCTCCTAAAATTATATAGCGCTCCAATGCATTGGTTAATGTTTTACTCTAATGAGACATCATTCTAGGGATTAGAGAGTGAGCCTAATCCATCATGGTAAATATTATATCATTATTTACCTTAATTTATATTTTAAATTCTTTTGATTCATTATTTTAAGTTGTTTCCACATTTTCCATGTTTCCTTTTATAATTATCATTTTATATCATGCCTCATTGTTCATGTTTTTGATTATCACTTTTTTATGCTCCATTGATATAAATATTTTATAAAATTTATTAATTTATTCATGTAATTCCACTTTTATTACCTTATTAGGATTTATATATCACACTTTCTTTTGTATGACCCTAGGTTATCCCATGCAGTTTTATGTACGAAGGAATAATATGAGCATGATAAGTAACTGTTCAATAAAGCAAATTTATTTCTTATTTTAAGTTGTTATGTAATGTACCTAATTAACAAAGACACTATACTTCTAGTTATTCCATATTTTTTATGTGTAATATTATGTAATAAATCATTAATTAATGTGCAATAAAAAGAAGTGTTGTCACAGTTGGTATCAAATGAATGTTTATTTTTTTGGAATTAATAGTATTAAACTCCAGTAAAATCCTCAAGGATAAAACAAAGTATAATAAAACAAGCCTAAATTTTGATACTTTGTAGATTAATTATTTTATCATGAAAATACATCCCTGAATGGATACTACAAATGGATGTGGCTCTAGCACAGATGTATCTAGGGGTAAAACCGGAAAACACCAAATTGAGCTAGACTTGACCAAGAATTGGTGCATGACAATAGGACACAATGCAAACATAGTATGACACTCATAGGGGATATTCATTGGTAAATCCACAAGCTCATTTTTAACCACTTTGAAGGGGGAAAATTACCCTAAGTGTATATGTAAGAAAATAGATCATGGATAACATAGAATGAAGCCTATAAATTCATGTGTTAATAAATAAATATAATTTATTAGTATTCCTTTTAATTTCATTGAATTACATTTTATATGTTTAATAGTTTTAAAATACTCATCCCTGATTTTTCCTATATTCTAGATAATTGAAATAAATAAAAGGAATTAGTTAAACAACCAACATGAAGGGAAATGTGATGAATGCCCATAAGAGATGCCCAACCTGATGGGAGTAAAAATATAGAAATTTATGAAGATAATCTATTAGATGACTTAGGTTATGAATAGAATCCTGAATCTGGAGAACCACCCAAATCCTCCTAAGAAAGAACAAGTTTTAATTGATACCTTTATAGGATAAATAAATTTCAATGGATCATGTGATGGATTAATCGCAAAAAAAAATGTTATCAACTCCATTGAAATGATATTCTCCATCCTTCAAACTTTTTGAGTAAGAGGTGTTTATAATGGATATAAATCATATGGATGGACAATATTATTAGTGGTGGACATTTATCAATAATATTAAACACAATTAATAGGCCAAAGTGATGAAGTGGTAAGAATTATAGAAAATGTTTTTCGATAAATATTTTACTCGAACTCTCTAAATGAACTTGGAAAGGGATTTCCTTTCCCTCAATAAAAAGATGAAAAATATAATGGAGAGTATCTGTAAAATTTAGAAATATTTTTTCGATATGCCTTCCGATTTTTCATGACCCCTGAATGAAAATTGGAAGACTTATTTGATGGGAAAAATCCTACACTACGAAAAGCATCGGTGATTTGAGAATTTTGATAGTTATGAAGAAATTTTCTGACATGCACTAAAATTTGAAATAAATATTGAAAAATATAAACTATATCATAGGGATATGGAGTGGAATGTGAAGCTTAATTCTATAATTCTGATAGATAAATCTAATTTTGTTAAGACATTTCAACATCCCACTTGTCAAAAGTGCGGAATGAAGGACCTCAAAAATTAGCTAAGGGGGATAAATAAATAAATTAGGAGTGGGAAGGAAGGACACCTATCTAGAAATTTATTATAGGAGAAACATAAAAATTCAATGGTGGAAAGGAATTGTACTATCAAACCTCATTTCATTGTTCATTGATTCAACTACATGGAACCATGGCACTATGCAAACCAATTCACTAAGCCAAGTGTTCTTAGAGAAAACTAACAACCTCTAAGGTAATAAAGGAGAGATTATGCCATAAAACCCACTAAATTGGATCCAAAAAACTAAGTATTTATAGGTAATATAGTTATTAAATCAAGAATATATAACATACCTTTTGATGTTGGTTCTATGCAATCCTTCATATCATGAATTTTTAGTAGTACTATTCAAAAAAACTATAAAAAACTGTGTAAGTAGTGCTGTTGGTTAAAAAAATGGGAAAATTATTGAGTTCCAAGTATAAAACTCATCCTATAAATATCTTTGGGTTTAATTATATATAGAACCTTGTGATACTCCATTTAGTGTAATTTTATGAAATTCTGGTATGGATGGACTTTCCCTGTATAGAACCAACATAAATTTCCATGAGAAGGAAATCTATCTCTATATCGTGAATCCACCCTCAATTCCATACAAGTGAAAGGTGAAGGATAGATCTTATTTATAACCAACATCATAAGAATGGATATTATTAACCTAAAATCAAGAATATTTATCTCAAATGATTGATTCTATAGAAAGGATCATCCTTGAATACATGATCCTTGTGAGGTAATACACTAATCTGTTTCCAAAAGATTTTTGATGGAATTCCTCATAGATGAGAGGTTGAATTTTCAATCACTCTTATTCATAGTGTGTTTCCATTATCCAAGAATCTATATATAATAGCTATTGTGGATATTGAGGAGCGGAAGAAACATATACATGAGTATTTGGATAAAGGGTTCATATGGACAAGTGATTCACCTTGGGGTGAAAAAGATCTATTCATCAAGAAGGCGGATGAGTAAATGTGCCTTTTCATTGATTATGACTTGTTCAGTCAGCTATTTGGAGCTAATTACTGGAAAGATAGGGGGGAAATGGGTATCCTTCCTCCTATGGAGAATGCGCCTCATGCACCATCGATGTTTTCAAATTTTTCGATAGTTGAGGCGTCCTCCTCCAGGCCCGAACTTCCACCCTCGGCTCCGGAGGTATTCAAATCTGGCTCTACCTACATTCATTGGGCTCTAGATCTGGACCCTCTTGTGGTGCCTCCCCAGCCTCTCCCAACATCTCTTCCAACCTTGTGGTGGCTGGAGCTCTCCTTTAGAGAGGTGTTATGTGGATCTAGATCTCAGAGGGCTTGCTTCCCGAATGTGTGCCCGGTCTCTTCGACGGTTTAGCAGGAGGGATATTGTATCTTGTTAGATGTGGTAAAAGAGGTGGTTGAACAAGGGGTGGGTTTTCTGATGTGGACCCTCGTGGATCATTTTGGAAGTGCGAAGCCGCCTCTGCTGGTTTTCAAAATGATTGTGGTCTCCTGGGGCTTACTTGTGCCAGAAAAGGTCTCTGCGTTTCACCGGAATTCTATTTTCTTGGTTATGGATTCAGAGGCATATTTCATTCATGACTGGTGCAAAGTCCCTCGTTCCTTTGGTCGGTGGCGGTTTAACATGGCTCTATGGTCGATGGATGAACACATAGGGAAAGAGAGTCCAAATGCGGCTGTGTGGGTGAGTCTCCCAGGTCTCCTACTGCCCTTTCAGAATGGATCCATGTTGAAGGTCATCAGTTAATCCCTTGGGGGATTACTATGCACGAAAATCGTTCCTATTGTGGTGATTATTTGTCTGTCGCTCGTATCTGTGTCAAGATAGACTTATCTGACCCTCCCCCAGATATGATTTCTATAAAGGTGTAGAACTCGGTAGCGTGGTCTCAAGATGTTATATTCATGGTGTTTCCTAGGTATTTATCTTCTTGACTCCTTCAGGGTCATCCGATGCAGGCTTGTAGAAAACACATACATGGTGACCACAATCTTGTGCAAGGGGTGTCCTCTTGTGAGGGCTCTTCCTCGACCTTGGTGGATGGAATGGAGCACGCTTCTCTAAGGGTCATTCCCTCAACAACACAGTCTATGTGGGATACCCCTCCTATACATGCGGTTGAGCCTCCACCAGCTTGTGAGGATACTCAGTTCTTGGATATAGTGCCATTTTCTCCACCAAGACACTCCCCTATGCCCCGTGATCTGAGGATTTTCTATCTGATCCCTCAGCATGCATTATTTAAGGGATTGCAGATGGAACGAGTGGTCCGGATTCAATCTCATATGATAGTGTCACTGATGGTGCTTCCTCATTCAACAGAACCCCCTTCAGAGAAGTGTAGGTGGTTCTAGATGGGGTGGTTGGACCTGTTCTGGGAGAAACAATGACCATAAGGATCGATTTAACTATGGTGGATAATTCGGGGTCCACGGTTTTGGGATATCCCTGCGATGAGAAAGTTAATGAAGTTAAACCCCTCCCAGTGGCGTGTGAGGAAAAACCTTACGGATGGCCCCTCCTGTGATTCCCCTAGAAACTAACCCATATGGTCAGAGCCCGGACATGTGTACGCATTTGAGACTAAGGCAGATTAGGGAGAGAACTTTCTCCAATTGGCAGGAGATAGAGGAGAACGAGGCCATTGTTAGGCCACCTCTAGCATAAATGTTACACATGATAATTTGTGACTCTCTAGGACTTGGAGATTTTGTAAACACTGACTTCCTTGCGTCGGAGATGAAGAAGAATGAGGCCCTTCTTGGGGCTGTCCTCAATCACAAGCATGTCCCAGTTAAGATTAATGACTTGTGAAGAAGAATTCAGATGCATGGCTCTATGAACATGGACTCAATTAATAGGATAATATGGGTATTCTGATATATAGAGGTCTATAAGGATTTCATCCAGGCCGGAGACCAGTTCTTCACTATGAATGTTAAGAAAGGCGGGGAAAGACAATATGCGACCTTTGTGTATGGCAGCTTTGATGCTCACAACAAAGTTCAGTTATGGCATGATCTCAAGGATTTTGATCTGGGTGACGTCCCATGGATAGTGTGTGGGGACTTTAACATAGTTTTTGAACATAGGGAGAATAAATGAAGAGGAGATTTACCTCGACAGGATAGCTTGGAGTTCGTGATATTCATTGAGGATGTCAGTCTTCTTGACAAGGGCTACTCTGGAGATTCCTACACATGGTGTAACAACCAGAAGGGAAATAGACAATGCTGGAGTAGGATTTATCATTTCCTTGTGAATATCAATGCAATCTCCATGTTCCCAAATTCCTAGGTAAATCATCTAGTAAGGGGTATTTCTGATCTTTCACCATTGCTGGTTCTATTGTCCCCATGGCTGGATTCCCATGATAAGTAAAAATTCTACCAGCACTGGTCTAGACATCCTGGATACCAACGGATTGTTTGTGAGTCGTGGCAGAAGCTGACCCAAGGTCATACATGGGTTGTTATCCATAATAAGCTCTGAAGACTGAAGCTCAGGCTCCAGGCATGGTCCAAGAGCCTCCCTCCAGTCAATCAGAATATAGAGGACCTCACACATACAATTGAGAGTAGGGAGACCAGTCTTGAGGATGAGTGGAGTGATTAAGCATTTGAAGACCCTACAAATAAGAAGGATATCTGGGCTCAAATGATCCTAAATCAGAAAAGAATGTCTAGGTAGAGATCTAGGATTAAATGGCTGCATGAGGGTGATAAGAACTCTGCTTTCTTACATGCTTGTATCATAGAGAAAATATGCCATATCAGACCCAATATCATTCTTGGGGATGGAACATTTACTGATGATAGAGACACCATAGGCAACATGGCTCATACCTTTTTTTGGGATCTATTGGCAGGACCCAACCCAAGAATGGCCAATGGATACCCCATGGGAGATTCAGAGACTTGGGAAGTAGTAGACACCTTGGTCTCTCAATGAGACAATGAAGGGATAGAAAAGATACTAGGGGAGGCATAGATTTAGATTTCCATGAGAATCCTTAACCTGGAGAGTGCACCAGGTCCAGATTTCTTCCCTAGTTCATTTTACTAGGATGCATGGGACATTGTTACGGGTGATATCATCGAAGAAATTCAGGATTTTTTCATGGGAGGTAGCCTCCCACAGGTGGTCTCGTCTACAATGATGGTTCTCATTCCTAAAATCAAGAACCCCTCCTCCCTTGAATATTATAAGCTAGTTAGCATGTGAAATATTCCCTTAAAGATTTTGGAAAGCATCATCAATTCATGGTTGTCTCTGCACCTCCCTCGACGGCTCTCCATCGAACAACATGGCTTTGTGCAGGGATGGTCCATCCAAGGGGATATAGACTTGTCCCAAGAGGTTTTGAGAGACATCAACATCATGATGCATGGTTCTAATATGGCGGTTAAACTGGATATGACTAAGCCTTATGACATGATTGAGTGGGGCTTCATCAACAAAGTGCTTGGGACTATGGGATTCTTTCCCAAAGTCATTTATATACTATTAAAATGCTTCAGTTCTTCATCGATGGTAGTTTAATTTATGGGGAATACTTATGGGTTTTTTGAGGTGACATGTGAACTGAGTCAATGCGGTCCTATTTCCCCCAGCTTATTCATCCTTGCGCAGGACACTCTGAGTCACCTCATCAACAGAGGATTGGATCATGGTTTCATTATTTTTTATAGGAGTAAAATGGACCTACCTACTGTTTCTCATTTGATGTATGTAGATGACACCATTTTCTTTATCAATGGTGGTAGGATATCAGTGAGTGATCTTAAGAGGATCCTTAAGGATTATTTCTCTTGGAGCAGTCAACTTGTCAAAAATGCCAAGAGAAATTTATTTTATCTCCAATAAGTGTGTCTCTCATCGTACCTCCAGGATTTGAAATGTTATGGACATGAATCATGAATCATTCCCATTGTAGTACAACAGTTCACCTATATCTTCAAGGAGAATCCAAGTTCGCGATTTTGACCACCTCATGAGAAGAATATTGGAAAGTGTTCTTAACTGTAAGAACAAATACCTATCCTTTAGAGGCATGATTTCTTTGGTTAACAACATTTTAACGGCCATTCACGTCCACACTATGGCTTTCACCAATGTTCCTAAGGGATTCATCAACAATATTTATAATATTTTGGCCAGGTTGGTCTGGAACGCTTGCTTGAAAGGAAAGAGGCACTAGGTTGAGTGGGAAAAAAATGGAAAAACCTACCCAGGATGGGGGAATCAATCTAAAGAGCTCAAAAAATATGATCCAATGCATGGATTAAAAACTAGCTTGTTAATCCATTGAAGAATGAACGCTATGGGGGGAAGTCAATGCCACACATCCGGGCTGGCAATATGAAAGCCACTGGTGGATATATATTACCGTTCTGTGCCAAGATCAACCAGTTCATTCATGACCTTCAACATCACTCATGATGGATTTTTTGGAAAGGTAATATTTCATTCGGGCATCATAATTGGGCACGCTCTGTTATCAAATTTCCTGGATGCCCTGCCCCTATGATCACTTCTAGGAAAGCGAGTCTCTATCCTTATTTCATCAACAATTATCTGGATGAAGAGCAGTAGGAAATATTTGACTCTGTATTACTATGCTCAGAGGATGAAAAATGTATATTCACTCCTTCTACCTCAAGATTTTTTAACACCAATGACTTCTGGCGGCATTATCTAGAGCAAGATAACTATGATAATTCAAATGACATAGTATGATGCACAAGGACTCCATCAATGTATAATTTCCTTACCTGTAGAATAAGAAGTCATGATGTGGCAACTGATGAGAATAACAGGAAAGTGGGTATTAACATGGCCTCATGATGTCAATGTTGTAACCACCCTCAGGAGGAAAGCACGAACCGTCTGTTCTATCAAGGAGGGTGGTGTCAGGATGTTTGATTATTTTTTGGTGGCAACACAATAATATCCAACCAAACTCATGAGGGGGTATCGTTCTTGGATAGATGGTTCCATGGATAAAACTAGGAGGGTCCATAAAGAATGGTGAGGACCATCATTTTCAGTGCCACCTGCTGGTGTCTATGGTAGGCCAGAAACCAAGCCAGGTTTGAGGGAACCCTCCCAACTTCAAGGGTTATAACTGTGTGCAAAAAAACATGATGATTTACATGTCCTCCATTTTCAGGGAATAGCGCGATGGACCTCTGCTGATCCTACTCAATGGTCGGCCTGTGCATGCCTAGGTCTCCACCAACAATCCAATCGGTCCATGGGTAAGCTGGGAACCCCTGAAAATGAGTTATAATCTTAACACATATGGGTCTTTTATTTTGGGAAATATGAGAGGTGGGGGCGTGGTGCAAGACATGCATAGGACTATAATTCTGGCCTTTTCTGAGACGTATGGTACTAGAGGTCCCCTTCAGGAAGAGTAGAGAGCTATGATGACAACGTTATCCCTCTGCAACCGGAATAACCTAGAGATATCCCATGTGCAAATAGATTCTATCATCCTCCATGAGGCCCTACATGGAAATGTGACATCCCTTGGTCCAAAATCTATATATTCAGAATGTTAAAATACCTTCATCAACAACAATATAAAGGTGACCCATACATGGAGGGAGAGGAATAAGGTTAAGGATTATATGGCCTCCATGGCAGGACCAGTTGAAGATATTTTTCATAATAACCATCCTTTCAAGTCTGAGGGGGTTAATTTGATCATAGGGGATGTGCTTGGTATTCACAACTATAGCCCCCACTAAGGACGCTTGCTTTGGTCTTTCTGTCTTGTAGGTCATTCTTATTGTATTGCGTAATAAAAAATTTGACGTTGTTTGGAGAAAAATACTTAATCAAAGTGGATCTTTAGTCAGGATATTATAAAGGGTGAAAAATGATGATATCCCCAAGATCGCCTTTTGTACAAGGTATGGGATCTATGAGTTCATAGTAACACCAGTAAGATTAAATAATTCTCTAGAAATATTTAAGGAATTTATTAATATAGTCTATAGATATTACCTAGAAAAATTTATGGAAGTATTTATTGATGATATTCTTATATACTCTAATATTAGGGTGGATCCTGAGGAGAATCTGAGCACTATGTTAACAACCTTATTAATGTATAGGCTACTTGTAAAGTACAGAAAATGCGAGTTCTGGTTGAAGGATGTCTCATTTTATGTACATATTATCACAAGCAATGAGATATCTATGGGACCTTAAAATAGAGAATTAATTAAAGGATGGTTGAGGGCAACATTTGTGGAATTTTTTTGAAGTTTCCTTGGGTTTAATCGGTATTGTCACTGATTTTAGAGAAATTTATATTGATTTTCAAATCCTCTAATCAAGATTACATAAAAGTGGTTCATTTTTGTTTTTAATGAATAATGTGAAGATAGATTCTTGGAGTTAAAAAAGAGGCGTATCATTGCTCCTGTACTCAAACTACCAACTAGTGGAGAACCTATTTATGGTATTAAGTAGTGCTACAAAGAAGGGATTGGGATATGTGTTAATTCAAAATGTAAATGTGATAGAATATTCTTCAAGTTAATTGAAATTTTACATACATAATTACCCAACACATGATATACTGTTGGATAAAGTGGTTGTTTTGTTGAAAATATGGCCGAATTATATCTTTGGGTAGAATTGTGTAATATATATAGATCAAAAAATGTTTAAATATATATTCACACAAAAATACTTGAATATGCACAAAAAATATTCTTAGATCTGATCATGGACTATTAATGATGAATCCACTACAATCCAATGAAGTAAAATAAAGATGCAGGCACTCTATGTAGAAAGGATCCAAAAAATTTATCATTGATGAGAATTAAGAATGATATAATATTATTATACTCAAAAAGGATGGACATGAGAATCATAAAGGAATGAGCATAATAAGTCTTTTCACAAATGATTGGTCAACCATACCTTTTATAAAAGATAAAGGACGTTTAAAAGATTATGTAGGAATTTAGAAAAAGGTGGAAGCTATAAAAAAGGGAAATCCTAAGAGTTCAATGTTAATAAAGAATGATTTGTGATGCTTGTGTCACAAATATATGTACCATCAAATACAATGTTAAATAAGGATCTATTTTATGATTCAAATAGTACTACATTCTACATCTAACCAAGAAGCACAAATATATATTCAGATCATTGAGAGTACTATTGGTGGGACAATTTGAATAATGAAATTGTAGAATATACATCAAGATGTATTGTATGTCAGTATGTTAATGTGGAAAGGAAAAACACATGGGTAAGATGAAAACATTACCCATACATACATGAAAATGAAAAAAACCACCATGGACTATCTCATAGGTATTACAAAGACAAAAAGTTTAAATAATTCTATATGGGATGTGGTGGATCGTCTTACAATGAATGTTTACCTCATTACAATTAAATAAGACTTCTCACTCGATCGACATGAAAGGATATATATTAGTGAAGTGGTGGGGCTTCATGGAATACAACTATCAATTATATCTAATCAAGATAAAATATTTTCCTCCATGTTCTAGAAGAGTCTCCAACATTCTCTAAATACTGAGTTGAACTTTAGCATGACATATCACCCCAAAATGATGGAAAATCTAAGCGAAATATCTAGACACTCAAGTAAATGTTGAGAGAATACTCATTTGACAATAATGGAAGATGGGATTAACATATTCATCTGGTAGAATTCCCATAAAATAATAGTTTTCACATTATCATCTAAATAAATCCTTATGAATCCCTTTATGGGAAGAGGTGTAGGAACCTGATTCTTTCATGAGGTATGTAATTTTTTAATTTTTGTAAATTTTCATTTTAAATGCCTAATTTTTTTCATATTGTGATTGGTGTTGAGGTCATGGAGGTATCAGTGGTGTCTTGGGATTTTTCAGAGCTCGAGATAAAACTTTTGGGGTGAATCTTGTCTCATGAATGGTTAGTAGAAACCATATGGGGAAAGACACAAATTTACTTATAATTATGAGGATGGATAGTGGGATGAATGAGCTCTCACAATTTGAGAAACATTGTGATTTAGGGTGCACTCCCATTTAGGTACATCTATAGTTTTTGAAATTGGAATGGGATACTGTTTTTTCATATTTAGAAAACCCATATGTACAAACCATGAAATGTGCCCCTCCATATAAGAGTGGGAACAATGTTGGAACACATTTTGACTAATATTGTGGCCAAACCATATGACCGAGTATTTTGGGGGAATTTATGAAATCACCCTTAAAAAATATATTTAACTCAACCCTAATTTCTCATTTCCTTATAAAAGCAACAACACATTCATTAAGTGATCCTTTTAAAGCCCTTTTATAGAATTTGATTCATATCCCCCATCTTGTATTAGAATTATTTGTCATTGATCTCATTGGATTTTCATCAGTGAAACACAATTCCATTTATGCCATTATTCGTTTGGTTTGGTATCGCTTGTGCTATTTAGGTGAAAGATAATTTTTCCTATTTTCAGGGTTCCCATCATTTATTCATTTTTCACTCAATAGGAGTTGAATAAGGCACTCATACTAGATGATAGATCCACTATGGGCCTACGGTAGGTGGTTTCATGCTTTTAGATTAAAGTTGAAGTGTTTATATATATACCATTGTGTCGTGTTTCTAATTTTTAGAGCGAATCCCTTGAAATGGAATTTAATCCTTGATTTAAATTTATTGGTATGACTGATGTAATTAATGAGACCCATTGGTAAATAAATAAAGGTTAAGAACCATAAATTTGAACCACCCCTTGGGTTTGTTGTTAAATTAATTGGGCAAACATGGGTGGTGATTGAATTTGGATACCTTCTAGGTGTAAGTTTTACCCCTTTCCATGGGATGTTTAATAACGATTTATAAATTTTAATTGATATTGATTAAATGATGGGAATGGAATGAATATGAACCTAGGATTTTTCCATGTGATTGATTTCTTATGCTTGAATAACGTCTTATAATAAAATTCTCATGTGAGATAAATAAGCGACTAAGCCTTTTTAGAATATCACGTACCTTAATCATAAATATGATGTTTTGATTAAATAAAATGTTCCTGGTGTTGACATTGACATATTACAATGATAATGATTGAGTTCTTATATATTCCTTTTGAGACACATGGGATCATGTACAAACCCCATGGAATGACTCATTTGGCTACTTCATTTCTTACACCTGAGTGAAACTTGAACTCATTATACAGACTACCATAGAGGACTCATGGGGGATTACTCATATACCCCTAAGTGATACTTGGAATCCTTATTGATTTCCAATGATGGAATAAGAGGCTAGCTTATTATATACGCCATGGGTGACACTTGGGCTCCCTTAAAGGACCACCAATGAGAGACTCAGTGAGCAGTGTTGTTACACCACACCTAGAGAGATATCAAAAATCCAATCAGGAATGCCTAGGATTGGCTTGTAGGGTGATTGTGTTATTATAATGATAGTTTCATAGCTGGATTCCACATGTTTAATTCGAAGGATAGTCTCAGGTTATAAATAGAATAATTAATAGAATATTTAATATGAGTCATCTTCCAAGTCAAAGTACATGCTTGTATTTGATCTTTTTTTTATAGTTTATATTGGTACCTGTTTGGAACCCTTGATCACAAATTCTAATGGGGGATTTTGGGATATTCACCAAGTCTCAATACTTAATAATAAAATGAACTTGATTATAAATTGATACAAGACTGACTATTTATTTAGGGAAATTATGGCTAATGCTGAAGCATGTAGCATAGGATGGGTGTCCATGGGAAACTGGAAATTTATGGCATTTTTTCATACAACACTTCATTTATATATTTTATTACCTACAACACACTATAATAATAATATATTCACTTATTGGATGGACTTAGAACTTTGGGTGATAGCCTACTGGGATTGTATTTCACACCTTGTTTGATATACCATTGGGTACCAAGAAAGATGATAAGACTACATGTATGGACAAGGGAAAACATCCTGATATAGGTTTTTAATTACTACTTAAGAGTAGGAGAGAATAGGATTGGGATTAGTCTTGTGATGCTAGCTAGTATTGTAACACCCCGAGATTTTATGAAAATTATTCTTTTTAATTTCATTAATGTCTTGTGTTGTACGCTACACCAAAATGGGCTTGCACAACACACATCCCTAAATTGCCTTGCATTACACGCAATCATGACCTTCCTCGATAGCGTGTGTAATAGGTAATATCGAGTTTCACTAAATGAGATATTATTATAATATTATTATGAACTAGCCGTTATGAATAGTAATACAAACATTTTGAAATTTTATAAATTTTATCTTTAAAAATGGACTTCATTTTTGGATTCGGAATATCAAAATTAGCTTAGGGTGAAATTTTGGTACTTTTCGGATAACTTTCATATTCCGATGAATAGTGAAAATTACTAAATTTTAATTAAAAACAACTTTTTTAATAGAAATAATTAATAGTGATAAATTATTAATTTGAGTGGTTTTAAAGTATATTTAGAATATATTTTTACAATTTAATACAATGGTTCTCATTGGATGTAATTTCACATTTAAACCAGAGATAAACAAGTGTCAATCTTTTGACAGTTATTATCTCTTAGAAACACGCTATTTGTTTTGACAACGGGAATTAATTTTTAAATTATTTAATGTAACTGATATGTTTTGAATTTGGTAAAATAGACATGATTTTTGAATTCATAAAATCAAATATAGCTTAGCCCTAATTTTAGGTATTCATCTGGAAACATTCATTTTTTGATGAATAGTGAAACCACTAAGTGGTAGTTAAAAAAACTGAATTTTTCATAAAACATAATTTTACAGCTTCTGTGAGTGGAATTTCAAAAATCCGAGAGAAACTATTAATATCAAGGACTAAAATGTGGTTCAATGAGATGAAAATAATTTTTGGTGAATAGTAACTTTTTACCACGGTTAAAAGTAAATATGGTAATTAAGGGTAAAAATGATATTATTATTACCCTAACACATGTCCTAATACTATTGGAAAAGTGTAATTCGACCCAAAACAACCTTAGGAATAAAATATGACCATTTAGGCCCACTTGGATTAGATTAGGACATTTATTATTAATTTATTTATAGAAGAGTTAAAATAGTTAAAATCAATGATTAATAAGTAAATCATTTTTAATATAGGGTTATACATAAGATAAATTTGACTATAAATATTCATTTGAAAGATAAAAAGAGTTCCTAAATAATGGTATTTTATTTGTAAATTTTACACTTAAAATAATTTAATTTATTTATGACACAATGATGATGCAGTAATTTTCTTATTAATGAAATATTGACATAATTGATATTATAAATACCCAAATAAATGTAATTTGAGACTTTTTATGAATTCCAATAATTTTATATGTTAATATGACATGTTAGTATTGATTTAATTAACGTTTTTCGGACTAATAATTCTATTATTATTTTCACAAAAATCAATTACCAAATAGTGTCAAAATTGACATAAAATAGTTTTTAAAACAAATATTTTATTATTAATTGTTATTATATTCCTAAAAATCTAAGGATAATCCAAGATACTTGTATCATGATAGGTGTATCATTAATGGACCACTTGGGGGTCTCTTTGATGTATATTGTAAGTTTATTAACTATATAATATAAAACTACAAAGTGACATGCTAAATGTCAATCTAATTAACTAAGAGTTAAAACTAAAAGATAAGGTTAATATAATGACCTAAACATGTCTAAATACTATTGTATGAGAGGATTTATACCCATACCAACCTTATCCTCGAAATATATCAATTTGGAGAAACTAAAAATCGAATTTGATTTTATAATAAAATAATAGTTTTAGTTATTCCAAAGGAGCCCCTCTCCTCCCTTATAAAAGGGAACCTCCTCCCTCTCCTCCTCACACAAATTTGAGCCTTCAGGCTTGTCCAAACCCTTCCCATTTCACTTCCCCACTTCCCTAGAAACATCCTAGAGGTCCTGGTCTTCTTCAAAGACCAATTTTAGTGCCCTAAAAGGATGTCTCAAAGAGGCTCTTCAAAGAAGAGGTAATGTTTGTTACCAATTCTTTCAACTCTATTTCTTCTTCTACTTATTCTTCTTTGGTTATTTCACTATAAAGTAATAACATCTGTATCACTCATATACTGATATGTTATTATATGTATTAAACAACTCTATTTCACCATCTATCCATCCTACGGAAAATGAAATCACTGCGCTTGCGTACGTACGGAATACCGCCTCCACGCCGTGGTGTAATCTATTTTCCACCACCACCTTACTTGGATGGGTATAATGGTGTAAATAATGACTATATATGATTATTGTAAAGTGATATTGATTCTGAAATAGTATACATACACTCCAATAAAATTACACGATCATGGGAACAATATCATCGCTCGTGCGTACGTACAGAATACCGTCTCCACGATGTGATGCGACTCGTTCTACATGATCTTCACTAAATAATGATTATATAAATGAATTGAATGAATGAATATGATATATATTACACTAATACCATTCTGTAAATGAGGTATCTATAACTTAAAAATAAAAATAATAATGTATTCAACACAACACGCATAAGAACAAAAAGTAATAAACACCCGAATAACAAGTAGTAATGAAATATTACTAATAAGAAGCTAAGAATATAACCATATATGTTATCATAAAAATAAGTATGATTCTGTAATAAGTCAATAACAATATTAAAATCAATATATAGGAGTTTCGGACACTTACAAAGCAAATCGGACCTAAGGTAAGGGATAAATATTCCAATCTCATTCTTGTACGAGATTGTTTACTCGTAAGTATTTACTGGAGGTTATGTTTATTATCCATGTCCATATGTTCTCAAAATGTTTTCATAAAATGTTTACATTCCTTCCATGTATGTTTAATAAATTTTTACCCTTTTCTTACTTTTACCACATCGTATGGAAGGAATCGTTCTTTTGTTTACCATTCGAGGTGCTTTTTTGACTTTTCCGGCAAAAGTACGAGAAGAATGTTTTTTTTAACTTATAAGGCACGAACAGATTGTTATGGTTTTATAAAACCTTATTTTAATTAATCTTCCTCCAAAATATTTCATGACTATTTTCAACAAAATCATTTTCTTTTAAAATTTCATGATGTTTTGTGAAAATAAATTGATTTTGAAGAAGAAAGGATATTTTCCTCAAGAATTCATTTCAAGTGTTTTATCAAGACCATTTTCTATCTAAGATGACATTATTTCATATTTTTATGTTTCATGTATAATTTCTATATGATTTACATGGTTTAAATTTTCTTATGATGAAATATTCATTTGTTTTATATGGATTGTGTGATGATGGGATGATGTTTATGAAACCCATTTTATTCTTTGGGTTATGATGAATGGTTTAAGTTTATTTTGAGGCACAAGTAAGAATGATTTCACTATGATATGGGTGTGACCTATATCTACCTCAAATGAATTGGGTAAATATTTATATCTCATGAGATAGACATGGATGGAATGGAAAGTTAAACCGGTTCAGTAATACAGGATTGGAACGAGGAGTGAACTCAAATCAGAAAGGGACTTTGTCCACTAAGATGGTCTTGGCAGCAATGCCTGGGCTACTATGGAAATCATATGATGTGCTTAATGGTTTCCACAATTACATGTTTTATTCCCATGATATTTTATCATTCTTAATGTTTCGTTATGATCTATGCCTTACGTACTTCCATGTTTTATGACGTTGCTCAAGCTTTTGATGTTTAAACATTATGTTCATATTTTTATGTTCAAATGTATATGGTATGTTTTATTTTATCCATTATTACCCTTACTGAGCATTTGAGATCACCCTTTTTATGTTTTCCTTTCCCCAGGATATAAAGAAATGTTTTAGGTAAGAAAAAAACGGGAAGGACTTAATGGGAGATGTTGAAGATCTTTCACCATGATTAGAAGATTACGTTCCAAGATTCCAAAGACACTAAACTATTACGATCCTTGTGTGTCTGTTTTTGTTATGTACTAAGTATTCCGCAAAAGTAATGTAATGTTCATGTACGTCAAGCTTCGGGTCTCTACAGTTGGTATCAGAGGAAAGGTTTAGTCAACCTTTGGAAACTAGGATACAAGAACTTTAGTGAGATCGCTAGAGATATTTCTAAGCTATGTCTAGGGATGTCCCTAAGGTTAAGCATAAGTATAGGTTATATTCCTAGAATTACTATAACGATATTATAATTAAACCTAGGATGTTAGATGTTGAGGGTACTCCCCCTTTATTATGTTGTTTTCCCTAGCATGATTTTTGCCTCTCACACTATTCTTTTTGGGTTTTAGAAGATGGATGGAACTCGAAGGAACCGTGTTGATCAATGCAATGGACAATGCAATGATTTTCCTCCTGAACAAACAAATGTTATGGGAGATGGAGTGCAAAATCTTATTTCTATACTTACACAAGCTATGAATCATTTTGGACTTCCAAATGAGCAGAGAAGGGAACAATATTCTATTGAGTCCTTCATGAGGCAACATCCACCTTCTTTCAGTGGGTCTTCTCATCCACTTGTTGCTGAACAATGGATCAGTACCACTGAAAAGATATTTTCATTTCTTCAATTTTCTTAACATGATAAAGTCATCTTAGCAGTATATCATTTGGAAGGTGAAGCTTATAAATGGTGGAATCTTATCAAGAATACGAGTCCAAGAGATAAAATTGAGTCCATGGAATGGGATGAGTTCAAGAACTTATTTTTCAATAAATACTTCCCTCGTATTCTTCGAACAAATATAGAGAAGGATTTTCTTAAACTAAAGCAAAAGGATGATGAATCTGTTGGTGTATACGAAGCGAATTTTACAAGGCTTGCAAGGTATGCATATGGCTTTATCGTCCAACATGAAAGTAAAGTTGATCGATTCTTTAGTGGATTAAACCAAAATCTTCGAAGGGCATTTGCTATAAGAGACTTCAGTAGCTATGAGGAAATTGTGTGTTGTGATATCAAGGTAGAAATGTAAGTTGGTGTTACATATCCATCTCAAGGTTTTGACAAGAAACGAAAGATGGAGTTCATAGAGAAATCTCAGAATAATGGTGAAAAGAAGATGAATGTTTCCTTATGCTCAAAGTGTAGAAATAAGCATGATGGAGATTGTCTTAAAGGGACTAGAAAATGTTTTAAGTGTGGAAAAGAGGGTTATCGAGCAGCTGAGTGTCGAAGTAATGAAAAAATGGTTTCTTGTAATGTGAATAAAGAAAAGACGGCAAAGAACGCACCACCAACACTTCAATGCTTCATGTGCAAGGAAATGGGGAATTATGATAATAAATGCCCTAATCCAAGGGTTAGTGATGATCGACATGAGCAAACACTTAAGGAAAAGGACAAAGGGAAGTCACATGCAATCACTATTGGCGATGTTGAATATGAAAACGATGTGGTGTAATGATTAAGTGTTTATGTAATGGGATTCCAAAATAATGTTTTATATAGTATCGTGGAATATTGGAATATTTATGTATTGGTCTATTGTGGTTTTTAATAATTTTATGGTACCAGTAACCATGGAAAGTGATTGAGATATTTTTTTGAAAAAGAATGATATGCGCATAATTAAGGGGTAAGGATAAAATGAAAAGTTTGATAGTATTCCTGAGCTCAGGACTGATATAAGTAAATAGTTATATCATGGTTTGAGTATATAGAATTTTGGGGTTTTGGTATGTGGAAAGAGTTATCTTTTGACAGTACTCATGTTTTCGCTATGATTCAATGGGTATTCATTTTTCAAGAGAATACATGATTAAGGTATTCACATGATTAGAATGTGACCGACAAGATATATGGGGGATAAATTATGGTATTCACATGCTTGGTTGATGACATTTCAAGTAATCGTTTCCTTATACTATGAGCTTAGACCGAAGTATTTTAGATAATCCTAAAGATGGGAATGGATTATGTTGGAATAAGTTAGTATTGTTTAAGGATAGAATTTTTTTTCAATATTATTGATGGGATGTTATATTAATTTAGTTTTAGAAAAAGGACAACCTGTATGATGAGCGACATCCCATCACGTCGGACAAGGCTGTGGGAATCGAACCCACAACTGAAGTGCGACTGGCCTTTATCACCTACCATTGGCCTACAGGAAGTCCCTGTTAAGTAGAAACAAGTATTATTATATTAATCAGTATGATATATGAAGTATAAGTCCATTTTAGGAACCATATATGATTAATCTCACTATATATGGACTTATGTATTTTTTGATAACTTTTCTAACCTTTTGTTTGAGATAGATGGAAGGACCCATCATTCTATCACATGATCTGTTAACACTTCACGAATGACAAATTCGACTTCATTTCTTTAAGAGATGAAGTGGAAATTGTCCAAAGAACGACCAACAGTGAGACTGTACCAAAATCACGAATGTATTTCTTCTAATTCCAATTTCATCAACTTTAGGGAAATGATCTTGAAAAACAAAAATGTTGTCCTAGTGCTCTTATATCTGATGAATCAGATGGTACATTAGATCATCACAATTTTATGGCTTTGTGATTGAGGGATTTTTCATAGCCATGTACTCTACCACTCTCCATTAGAACTTGATGGTTAGATTTTTCTTCCATATCCATATTTTCACCTATGTTCTCCTACGTGGAAACCCTATGATGAGTTAATTTGGGTAACCGTTACATTTTTTACATTAGTTTCTAAAGCCTAGTTTTGGTATTCCTTTTTACGATGTGGGTTTCTATTAAAGAAACTTTCGAGTAGTAAACCATTTATAACCCCGACGAATTTCGAGGGCGAAATTCATTTTAAGGGGGGTAGAATGTAACACCCCGAGATTTTATGAAAAATATTCTTTTTAATTTCATTAATTTCTTGTGTTGTACGCTACACCAAAAGGATCTTTCACAACACGCATCCCTGACTTGCCTTGCATTACACGCAATCAGGACCTTCCTCAATAGCGTGTCTAATACGCAATAACGAGTTTCACTAAACGAGATATTATTATAATATTATTATGAACTAGCCGTTATGAATAGTAATACCCACTTTTTGAAATTTTATAAATTTTATCTTTCAAAATTGACATCATTTTTGGATTCGGAATATCGAAATTAGCTTAGGGTGAAATTTTGGTACTTTTCGGATAACTTTCATATTCTGATGAATAGTGAAAATTACTAAATTTTAATTAAATACAACTTTTTTAATCGAAATAATTAATAGTGATAAATTATTAATTTGAGTGGTTTTAATGTATATTTAGAATATATTTTTACAATTTAATACAATTTTGGTCATTGGATGTAATTTCACATTTAAACCAGACATAAACAAGTGTCAATCTTTTGATAGTTATTATCTCTTAAAAACACGCTATTTGTTTTGACAACGATAATTAATTTTTAAATCAGTTAATGTAACTGATATGTTTTGAATTTGGTAAAATAGACATCATTTTTGAATTCATAATATCAAATATATCTTAGGCCTAATTTTTGGTATTTTTCTCGAAACTTTCAATTTTTGATGAATAGTGAAAGCACTAAGTGGTAGTTCAAAAAACTGAATTTTTCATAAAACGTAATTTTACTGCTTCTATGAGTGGAATTTCGAAAATCCGAGAGACATGGTTAATATTAAGGACTAAAATATGGTTCAATGAGATGAAAATAATTTTTGGTGAATAGTAACTTTATACTTTTTTTTACCACGGTTAAAAGTAAATAGGGTGAATTAAGGGTAAAAATGATATTATAATTACCCTAACATATGTCCTAATTGAATTGGACAAGTTTAATTCGACCCAAAACAACCTTAGGAATAAAATATGACCATTTAGGCCAACTTGGATTAGATTAGGACATTAATTATTAATTTATTTAAAGATGGGTTAAAATAGTTAAAATCAAAGTTTAATAAGTAAATACTTTTTAATATAGGGTTATACATAAGATAAATTTAACTATAAATATGCATTAGAAATATAAAAATATTTCCTACATAATTTTATTTTATTTTTAATTTTTAGACTTAAAATAATTTAATTTATTTATGTCACAATGATGATGTAGTAATTATCTTATTAGTGAAATATTGACATAATTGATGTTATAAATACCCAAATAAATGTAATTTGAGACTTTTTATGAATTCCAATAAATTTAAATGTTAATATGACATGTTAGTATTTATTAAATTGACTTTTTTCTAACTAATCATCGTGTTATGATTTTCACAAAAATCAATTACCAAATAGTTTCCAAATTGACATAAAATAGTTTTTTAAACAAATATTATATTATTAATTGTTATTATATTCCTAAAAATATAAGGTTCGTCCAAGATTCTTATATCATGATAGGTGTATCATTAATGGACCACTTGGGGGTCTTTTGGATGTATATGGTATGTTTATTAACTATATGACATAAAAATACAAAGTGACATGGTAAATGTCAATCTAATTAACTAAGAGTTAAAACTAAAAGATAAGGTTAATATAATGACCTAAAATTGTCTAAATTCTATTATATGAGAGGATTTCGACCCAACCCCACCTTAGCTTAAAAATATATCAATTTTCAGCTATTAAAAACCGAATTTGACTTTATAATAAAATAATAGTTTTAGTTATTCCAACGGTGCCCCTCTCCTCCCTTATAAAAGGGCACCTCATCCCTCTCCTCCTCACACCAATTTGAGCCTTCAGGCTCGGCCAACACCTTCCAATTTCACTTTCCCACTTCCCTATAAACATATTATATGTCTTGGTATTCTTCAAAGACCAATTTTAGTGCCCTAAAAGGAGGTCTCAAAGAGGCGCTTCAAAGAAGAGGTAATGTCCGTTACCGATTCTTTCAACTCTATTTCTTCTTATACTTCTTCTTCTTTAGTTTTTTTATTATGAAGTAATAACATCGGTATCACTCATATACTTATATGTCATTATAAGTATTAAACAACTATATTTCACCATCTATCCATCCTACGGAAAACGAAATCACTGCGCATGCGTACGTAGGAATACCATCTCCACGCTGTGGTGTAATCTATTTTCCACAACCACCTTACTTGGATGGGTATAATGGTGTAAATAATGACTATATATGATTATTGTAAAGTTATATTGATTCTAAAATAGTATACATACACTCCAATACAATTCCACGATCATAAGAACAATATCATCGCTCGTGCGTACGTACGGAATACCGTCTCCACGATGTGATGCGACTAGTTCTTCATGATCTTCATTGCATAATGATTATATAAATGAATTGAGTGAATGAATATGATATATATTACACTAATACCATTCTGGAAATGGGGTATCTTTAACCTAAAAAGAAAAACAAGAATTTATTCGACAAAACACGCATAAGAACAAAAAGTAATAAACACCCGAATAACAAGTAGTAATGAAATATTACTAATAAGAAGATAAGAATATGACCATATATGATATCATAAAAATAAGTATTATTCTGGAATAAGTCAATAACATTATTTAAATCATTATACAGGAGGTTCGGACAGTTACGAAGCAAATCGGACCTAAGGTATGTGATAATTATTCCAATCTCATTCTTATCCGAGATTGTTTACTCGTAAGTATTTACTGGGGGTTATGTTTATTATCCATGTCTACATTCTCTCAAAATTTTTTCATAAAATTTTTACATTCCTTCCATGTATGTTTAAGAAATTTTTACCCTTTTTACTTTTACCACATCTTATGGAAGGAATCTTTCTTTTGTTTACCATTCAAGGTACTTTTTGACTTTTCTGACAAAAGTACGAGAAGAATGTTTTTTTAACTTATACAGCACGAACATATTTTTATAGTTTTAAAAAGCCTTACATTAATGAAGATTCCTCTAAATGATTTCATGACTATTTTCAACAAAATCCTTTTCTTTTAGAATTGCATGATGTTTTGTGAAAAGAAATTGATTTTGAAGAAGAAAGGATATTTTCCTCAAGAATTCATTTCAAGTGTTTTATCAAGACCATCTTCTATATATGATGACATTATTTAAAATGTGTATGTTTCAAGTATAATGTCTCTATGATTTATATGGTTTAAATTTTCTTATGATAAAATATCCATTTGTTTTATATGGATTATGTGATGATGGGATGATGTTTATGAAACCCATTTTATCCTTTGGGTTATGATGAATGTTTTAAGTTTATTTTGTGGAACAAGTAAGAATGATTTCACTATGAGATGGGTGTGACCTATATCTCCCTCCAATGCATTGGGTAAAGATTTATATCTCATGAGATAGAAATGGCTGTAATGGAAAGTTAAACCGGTTCAGTAATACAGGACTGGAACGAGGAGTGAACTCGATTCAGAAAGGGACTTTGTCCACTAAGATGGTCTTGGCAGCAATGCCTTGGCTACTATGGAAATCATATCAGGTGCTTAATGGATTCCACAATTACATGTTTTATTCCCATGATATTTTATCATTCTTAATGTTTCCTTATGATCTTATGCCTTACGTACTTCCATGTTTTATGACGTTGCTCAAACTTTTGATGTTTAAACATTATGTTCATGTTTTTAAGTTCAAATGTATATGGTATGTTTTATTTTATCCATGCTTACCCTTAATGAGAATTTGAGAACACCCTTTTTATGTTTTCTTTTCCCCAGGATATAAAGAAATGTTTTAGGTAAGAAAACAAAAAAGAGAAGATCTTAATGGGAGATGTTGAAGATCTTTCACCATAATTAAAAGATTACATTCCAAGTTTCCAAAGACACTAAACTATTACGATCCTTGTGTGTCTGTTTTTGTTATGTACTAATTATTCTGAAAAAGTTATGTGATGTTCAAGTACGTCAAGCTTCGGGACTCTACAGGTATAGTTTTATCTTTTCTGGTATTTTGTTACATGTATTTTACACATTCTATGTATACATAATTTGGATGTTTTTTAGATACATGACATGTATCATAATTATCTATACATGGGATTAATTCTAGAATTATATATAAATTCCTATATTGTTAATTTATAATCTGTTTGGTTTATTTACTGCTTACATTATTGACTGTTAGTGATGTCCCTCCATGGTAAAATTTGATAATAAAGAAATAGTATCCACACAGACACACCCTTGGCACTAGCTGTTAGTTTGGAATTTGGGGACATATGTTGGATGCCATGTAGCCAACTGAGCTAAGGGTACCTTTAAGCGGAATCTAGGTTTGGGAAATTAAAAAGAGGTATCAGATAATATATTTTGGTTTTATTTACTATTTTGAGATAATAGAAACTGATAAGAAAGAATATAGATTTGGTAATGAGTTATTCCTGAGTGTAGTTATCCCAAATTTTGGAAAAAGCTAAATTTTCATGACTGAAATTGATGTTTTATAGATATTTCTTATTACATTTGATTTGATTCTATCCTTGGGTGATGAACATGAATTGTGATTTTATTATTGATATGATTGTGGGTTCTATTTTGTTGAAACCTTATGAGATTAAGGAATTAAATATCGTGAATCATTTTAATATCTTTATAGGAATCACTTTCCATGAATTTGTCCATTCCATTTAGTATTCATTACTTGTTGCGTGGTTTTGTGATAGGTTTCGTGATAGCTATACCTGCTTTTTGGTAGTTGATTTGTGCAGTTGGTTAAGAAAGATGGTTGTTTCTCAGAGTGACTACTAGAACCTATGCTTTTTTCCTCATTATGGTACAATTGAAAACCTAAGTATCCAATTGTGGAACGTTGAGTTAGTGATCATGAATCACATAGATCAAAACATATTATGGTGTGAATTAGGTGGACTCCATATTTTGGTTCATGAGGAGTATGTGACCTTATGGATCAGAATTTGATAAACCACTTGGTTTAATAATTTTATAATAAATTTTGATATAATAAAAATGAATATAAGAATAAAATGGAAACTGGAATTATTTATTGGAGAGAAATTGACCCTCGCCATAACATTGTAGTTGGTAGTAGGAAGTATCTATTTTTTTATAGGAAATATACCATAAACAGAACTAAATCAAGGATAAGGTATAGGGGTGTATTCTTATATAGGAATTCTTGTTCCCATCCTACATTAGTATAAATGATTTCAGCTGCAATCTTTGATAATATTATTTTTTGAGGCATGTGATATGAAATTGTAGAGGTATTCCACCGTTATGTCCTCCAGTCAGACACCAATAGGGTGGTTGCATTCATGCTTCAGAGGAGGTAGACCAGGGGATAAAAGTAGATCCTCCTTTAGTGACTGTTGTGGCACAATATTTTTACTAGACCTAGGTGATATGAAAAACATCTGTGAGGGTTTTATGAATTTCATGTAGACCATCTATGGATCAATGCAACCTACCCCGACTATAGAATAGTTGAAGTGTAATTTCAATCAGTAGAATCCACCCATGTTTTTTGGGGAATGGTGGACTATAGGCCACATAGTCAGGAATAGAATCCATGCTATCTATCTTTGAGCATATTGAGATGCCTCTTGAGAGGAGGGAAAATCTCACTATGTTTATGATGCATAATTCCTCCAAGCATTGGTAGGATGTCATTACTTAGAAGAATCATCATTGGGATATGAATTAGAGGGATTTTAAGATATAATTATTTGAAAACATCTATCCTGAGTCATTGAAGGGCCGAAAGATCTATAAATTTCATGCACTTGGAGAAGTGTGTGTTATCAGTTATGGATTATTTTTTTCATTTTATAGAGGTCCAGTGCTTTTCACCTATTCTAATGGGTAAAGAGTTATCTATATCAAATAGAATCATGGATGGTATCTATTACAATTTCTAATCATATGTGAATGCATTTTGGCTGACTAATTTGTCTATAATATTGAATAAGTAAATTATCTTACATCCTAACCGGAGAGACGCTGAGGGTGAGAGTTATGGTTGTTCGAAACTTAGATATGGAAATGTGTCATCCAGTAATAGGAAGCACCCCTAGATCTTCCACATGGTGATATTAGTATCTGTATCACTTTATAAAGTATCCAAGTGATGTGCCACCAGTGTGGTAAAACCGAGGAATATGAGACCTCAGTGTATGCCGGACCTAGTTGAGTGCAGATCTAGCTGTAAGATGAGCCATCTACAAGGATATTCTAGAAATATTCCTCTAAAAGCCAGTGAGATAGGGTCTACACTGACTCCAAATTCATTATATGTGTTAGAAGCTTCTCATCAAGTAGGGGGATGGAGTCCAACCAAACGATTAGGTTGAGGTGGTGGTCATGGTTGTGGTAGTCAAACCCCAAATTTTCTGTGATAACAGAGCATATCAACTTACAGTATCCAGGCTATATCATAGGGATGCAGATCAAGCCAGATATATGCAATGCAATAAAAACCTTGGAAATATAATCCCAAATCCTCCAATATGATAACTACTATTCTAGTATCCTCTACATTAGTACCTAATATTTTCAATATAGGTGTTTCTCATAGATTTGTATCCATTCTTGTTGTGGTGATTGATAGAGATAATATTTTCAATTAATTTATATTTAATATCATTTTTTTAAACCCACAAAATTGTTCCTCTAAGATGAATTGTTTCATTTTTTTGATAATGGCGTTATTTTGAGTCAAATAGTAAAAATTGGTCATTTTTGGATTTTTAACAGTTTTAAATTATTTAGGTAGGTTGGCCATAACATTATCTACACTGATCCAAATTGATAAATTATTTCGTTTCCATATTCTAAGAATCCAGGGCTTCATTTAATTAATTTGGACCAAAATCTGAATCTGTCATATGGAAGCTCAAAAGAAGCTCACAAGTTCGCTCAAGAAAACTGTTTTCAGTTCTTCCTAGTTTTGATGTGGGATCAATAACTCCTCCACCGTGGGCCCAAAGCTAGTAACATTAGGTGGGTGGACGCGCAAGGAGTTTTGGAGCATCTTTTATGCAGGAAGCACCGAGTGAATTGGCCGTTTATGGGGTCATTAAAGCACCCTAGTCCGGAGGATTTCGTTTTGGAGAGTCTGACTGGACAGAATAAATGCTTATAGTCAAACGGCCATAACTCTCGGAATACATGTCCAAATATGCTGGAATGTTGAGGGGACACGAACAAGGGAATTAGGAACAACATTTAAGAAGGGCTCAACGTGTGAAGATGACATTTAATGGGGCTAAAACATGTCGACATTCGGGGGAAAACATTCTGGCTATAAAAGGAGGAGAGCTCCACCCTCTCAAAGCATCCATTCTCCACCCCATTCCTTCCAGGACACCAAGAAGAAGATCTTTTCGGTTTTATTTTTTATTTATATTATTTTTCATAGTTTTTTAATGCCTTGTTGTTTCCCATTCAACTCAATTACCCTTACCATGGTGGGGTAAACTTTTGAAGTGATTGGGGAAGGGTTGGTTTTCTACATTGTAATGCTTGAGTTCTTGGACGCAATTGAATAAATTTCTTTCTTCTTCAAAGTTGTTTTCAATTTATTATAGAGGATTTTATTATCAACTTCGATCGTTTTTGAATATTAATTCCGTAATTTATTTTTGCCTTGGTAAAATAATCAATATCTCCCTCCACTAATTTCTGGTTTATATACGATGGAATAAACCAGGAATTAGTGGTGAAGTACTCGACGATCGTCAGTACGTGTAAAAGGTGTAGTGAATGTTCTTGATTGTGTGGGATAAACAAAACATGATCGGTAATTTCCCATTTCAATTAAGGATATTCAATACAACTATTTTACACATGGAAGGAGAGTTTACCAAACCAAGATCTTGGTATGGTTTTCTCTCACAATAATAATTTCACCAAGGAAGTAAGAGGAAACGATTGTGGAAACTCACTTTAATCAAATAAGAAGAAGAGGTTTGAATTAAATTGAACAAGGATAGCATTATAATTAGGAAACCGACCCCGACCTAATCACCCATTTAAATTTCATTGTTTTTCAATCATTTGAATTTCAAATTTCCGTTCACAACATTTTTACCACTGTTTTAAAGTGACAACCCATTTTTTGTGCACTCCTCTTCGGGAGACATCCTAGGTCAACCACATTACTACATTTTAACTTAGGAAATAATTGTTTTGCCACGCCCTATGAAAGGTGTGCATCAAACTTGGCGCCATTGCCGGGGAGGTAGTGCCACAAACTATTTGTAAATATTTTACTTTTTCAATTAAAAAAAAACTTTTTCCATGTTGTTTCAAATGATTATTTCTTTAATTCATGGAACAATTACCCACCAGTGAGAGAGCCAATTATTGAATCACCTTGGTCTATAGAGTATAAAGTTTCTTTCATGGCTAAAAAAATTCGGGGAGCTCGAATCCAAATCGTAACCGAGGATGAATTCAAGGATCTCATTGAAAACCTTAAAGAGAACCTCGAATACCCAGTGTTGGAGGGATTGGACAGAGAATTAATTGAACTTCAGGAGTATTTTCCGGAATTTTATCAAGACATAATCAAAGTACAACACCAAGAAGAAGAAGTTCACAATTATATTGAATCCCAATTTGAAAAAATTAGTCAAACAGTTCAAAACCTAGAGACCTCAATACAGTGGATTGTGGAACAAGTACATGCATCCCAAGATCCACAACTGGAGCCAGAACAAGAACCAGAACCTGAAAAATTGATGGAAGAAGTATCCTCACAAATCCTTCAAGTTGAAGAACCCATGGAGGCCTTGATGAAATTAAAAGAAGATCCATTGAGCCCATCTCAATCAATGTTGGAGAAGATTGATGAAGAAGATTTAGCTATTGAAATTCATATGGGAGATCAAAATGATCTGGATAACTTCTGGAATGAGTGTGAGGAACTTCTTGATCCAAGTATTCCTAATAATGTAGATGATTCAACAAAATTGAAGGAAAAAACCAACAATGTGTTGGAATTTGAAGAGAAGATAGAGGAGTCTGACTACCTACCTCTATCTACGGAAATTCAACTCCAAGAGCCACCTCCCTTTGAAGAAGAAATTGAATCCAAACAAGCTCAGGGAGTTAATCTTTTCATAAACTCATTATATTTTGAATTTTGTTAAAACTGAATTGAGTATTACCACCCCTTGTTTTAATTTTTCAGATTCATCCAACACTTTTATTTCCTTGGAGGGAGAATATGCATCTGAAGAGGAACATCTGGTGCTCCCCAAACCTGTTGAAAAATTAATGGAAGGAGTACATGAGAAGATCAAAGTAAATTGTTTAGAGGAAAATGAGACACAAGATACTTACTTTGAAAGGGAAGAATTTGATATTGATTCTTCATGCTTTAATTTTTTTCAAATATAATTAAACTCCATCATTCCCTTTGATTTTTCCCCAGATGTATCATACCTTCAGCAACCACTGGAGAATAAACAAGATGTTGTTCATGAGGAACCCAAGAAGGAGGAGGCTCTTTAATTCATCCTACCCCCACCATGCACAGTGTACCACATTGCGAAGGGGGTCGATCCAGTGTACTATATCTATGGAGTCCTCCTCAACAAGAACAATGAAATGAAAGCTGGGAAGAGCCACATGTGGTGTTTCAAATCAATGAAACCTCATCCATCATCTGATTGGGGATAATCGATTAGAACTGCCCCACTGGAGGCAGTCAAAACCCAGGGCCCACTTGGGGGATCAAACCAAGTTTTATCCTTCTATTCTCATCCTATTTCTATTTTTCTTTCGTTCAATAAATATCTTATGTTTTATTTTGTTCTTTTATTTGTAGGTTTTCAGAGTGCAACACTTGGAAGCTTAACTCAATGTTGCACTACGAATAAATCAGGCTGTACCTCTCTTTCACAATTTCTTGATGTTTTGATTAATTTGAAAATTGTCTTACATGTTAAATCCACTTGAATGAATCGAGGAAACTGCATCATTTAAGTGTGGGGGAGGGAACCTTTGTAGTATAGTATTTTCATTTGATGTTTGTTTTCAAAAAAAATGTGTGTTTTCAAATTTTTGTGTGTTTATTTTTCAATTTTTGGTGTGTTTCTGAAACTTTTGAGATGAAAAGATTTTCAATACCATTTTTGAAACCCATGTCAATGAGTGAACCGGTCTATTTCATGAAACTGATCTTAAATGAATGCTGAAATAACTTTGTTTCAAGTTCAAATCTTTTGGAAATTCATGAAAAGTATACTTATTTTTGAATCTCATGCCGTATTTCACTGTCTATATCTTTGAAATAACTTTCCTGTGAGGCTTCTGAACCATTTTTGTCATATTCTTTTCATTCACCTCATTTCTTGAGAGAACTAGACCATGCTTGCTTTAACCAGAATTTGATTTATTTCTTTCAAAACCTGAGGGTTGGGGTACGTGTGTTTCAAATGATTGAGGCATTTATTTTGTTTGAAGCCCCCTTTTCAAAATAATCCTTTTCATTATAGCCCACCTTTACATTTATCCTTCATTATAGCCCCTAGTAGCCATGAATTGCCAATTAGGTTAGCCACATTACAAGCCAATTTTTTCTATCATACCTGCTCTTGAAGTAAAATTCCATGAACTAGTTCAAATTATGTGTGGGGGAAGATGTATTGTGGTGTACTACCTCATATGGTTATACTTTGGGTGGAAAATAAACTATGGAATAGATGTGTGTGATGCTGAAAAATTATTCTGTCGAAAGCTGTGCCTTTTCTGGAGCTTATATGACAAGAGAAGCTGTGCCTTTCTGGAGCTTCCAATGAAAAAAGAAAGTTGTGCCTATCTGGAGCTTTAAAAAAATTATGTTTGAAAAGATTGAAATGTTTTCTGCTGAGCTGATTGAATGATGATGGAGCCTATTTTCATCAAAGGGGAAGTAAAGGAGACCATATTTGAGTGAAAACAAAAATCTTGCAATTTTGCTTCAATAAGAGCCAAGCCTTCCTTTTTCGGCCTTAGAACTTTTAACATCTAAATCCTACCAACCGGAAGACACAGAACAACCATGAAAAGTCCTCATGATAATCACATGTCCTTGACTCACATCGGGTGGAGATGTAGGAATTTATCAAACCTATGGTGACTCTTGTGTGTGTTTGGATGAGAAAAGCCTTGTTCAGCCTTTACATTTGTGAGATGAGAGAAAATTCCTGTGAGGTAGGTGTTTTGTGTGCATGGGACAAGAAATGAAGTGGAAATATATTAAAATCTTAAATGGAGAACTTGAAATAACAGTTTTTGATGAGGCATGATACGTTTTGTATCTTGAAATTGATTTGATTGATCTCATTGATATGTGTTTTGGATTTGATTTGATTTGATTTTTACTTGTCCATGAGTCCAAGTGTTAAGTGTGGGGGAATTGATAGAGCTAATATTTTCAATTAATTTATATTTAATATCATTGTTTTAAACCCACAAAAATATTTCCTCTAAGATGAATTGTTTCATTTTTTTGATAATGGTGTTATTTTGAGCCGAATAGTAAAAATTGGCCATTTTTGGATTTTTAACAGTTTTAAATTATTTCGGTACGTTGGCCATATCATTATCTACACTGATTCAAAGTGAAAAATTATTTCTTTTCCAGATTCTATAAATCCAGGGCTTCATTTAATTTATTTGGACCAAAATCTGAATCTGCCATATGGAAGCTCAAAAGAAGCTCACAAGTTCGCTCAAGAAAACTGTTTTCAGTTCTGCCTAGTTTTGATGTGGGATCCATAACTCCTCCACCGTGGGCCCAAAGCTAGTGAAATTAGGTGGGTGGACGCGAAAGGAGTTTTGGAGCATCTTTTATGAAGGAATAACCGAGTCAATTGGCCGTTAATGGGGTCATTAAAGCACCCTAATCCGGAGGATTTCGTTTTGGAGAGTCTGACTGGACAGAATAAATGCTTATAGTCAAACGGCCATAACTCTCGGAATACAAGTCCAAATCTGCTGGAATGTTGAGGGGACACAGACAAGGGAATTAGGAACAACATTAAAGAACGACTCAACGCGTGAAAATGACATTTAATGGGGCTAAAACGTGTCGACATTCGGGGGAAACATTCTGGCTATAAAAGGAGGAGAGCTCCACCCTCTCAAAGCATCCATTCTCCACCCCATTCCTTCCGGGACACCAAGAAGAAGATCTTTTCGGTTTTATTTTTTATTTATTTTAAATTTCATAGTTTTTTAATGCCTTCTTCTTCCCCATTCAACTCGATTACCCTTACCATGGTGGGGTAAACATTTGGAGTGATTGGGGAAGGGTTGGTTTTCTACATTGTAATGCTTGATTCTTGGACGCAATTGAATAAATTTCTTTCTTCTTCAAATTTGTTTTCAATTTATTATAGAGGATTTTATTATCAAGTTCGATCGTTTTTGAATATTAATTTCGTTATTTATTTTTGCCTTGGTAATATAATCAATATCTCCCTCCCCTAATTTTTGGTTTATATACGATGAAATAAACCAGGAATTAGTGGTGAAGTACTCGACGATCGTCAGTACGTGTAAAAGGTGTAGTGAATGTTCTTGATTGTTTGGGATAAACAAAACACGATCGGGAATTGCCCATTTCAATTAAGGATATTCAATACAACTATTTTACACATGGAAGGAGAGTTGACCAAACCAAGATTTTGGTAAGGTTTTCTCTCACAATAATAATTTCACCAAGGAAGTGAGAGGAAACGATTGTGGAAACTCACTTTAATCAACTAAGAAAAAGAGGTTTGAATTAAATTGAACAAGGATAGCATTATAATTAGGAAACCGACCCTGACCTAATCACCCTTTTAAATTTCATTGTTTTTCAATCATTTGAATTTCAAATTTCCGTTCACAACATTTTTACCACTGTTTTAAAGTGACAACCCATTTTTTGTGCACTCCTCTTCGGGAGACATCCTAGGTCAACCACATTACTACATTTTAACTTAGGAAATAATTGTTTTGCCATGCCCTACGACAGGTGTACGTCAAACTTGGAGCCGTTTCCGGGGAGGTAGTGCCACAAACTATTTGTAAATATTTGACTTTTTCAATTAAAAAAACTTCTTCCATGTTGTTTCAAATGATTATTTCTTTAATTCATGGAACAATTACCCACCAGTGAGAGATCCAATTATTGAATCACCTTGGTCTATAGAGTATAAAGTTTCTTTCATGGCTAAAAAAATTCGGGGAGCTCGAATCCAAATCGTAACTGAGGATGAATTCAAGGATCTCATTGAAAACCTTAAAGAGAACCTCGAATACCCAGTGTTGGAGGGATTGGCCAGAGAATTAATTGAACTTCAGGAGTATTTTCTGGAATTTTATCAAGACATAATCAAAGTACAACACCAAGAAGAAGAAGTTCACAAAGATATTGAATCCCAATTTGAAAGAATTAGTCAAACAGTTCAAAACCTAGAGACCTCAATACAGTGGATTGTGGAACAAGTACATGCATCCCAAGATCCACAACTGGAGCCAGAACAAGAACAAGAACCTGAAAAATTGATGGAAGAAGTATCCTCACAAATCCATCAAGTTGAAGAACCCATGGAGGCCTTGATGAAATTAAAAGAAGATCCATTGAGCCAATCTCAATCATTGTTGGAGAAGATTGATGAAGAAGATTTAGCTATTGAAATTCATATGGGAGATCAAAAAGATCTGGATAACTTCTGGAATGAGTGTGAGGAACTTCTTGATCCAAGTATTCCTAATAATGTAGATGATTCAACAACATTGAAGGAAGAAACCAACAATGTATTGGAATTTGAAGAGAATATAGAGGAGTCTGACTACCAACCTCTATCTACAGAAATTCAACTCCAAGAGCCACCTCCCTTTGAAGAAGAAATTGAATCCAAACAAGCTCAGGGAGTTAATCTTTTCATAAACTCATTATATTTTTATTTTGTTGAAACTTAATTGAGTATTACCTCCCCTTGTTTTAATTTTTCAGATTCATCCAACACTTTTATTTCCTTGGAGGGAGAATATGCATCTGAAGAGGAACATCTGGTGCTCCCCAAACCTGTTGAAAAATTAATGGAAGGAGTACATGAGAAGATCAATGTGAATTGTTTAGAGGAAAATGAGACACAAGATACTTACTTTTAAAGGGAAGAATTTGATATTGATTCTTCATGCTTTAATTTTTTTCAAATAGAATTAAACTCTGTCATTCCCTTTGATTTTTCCCCAGATGTATCATACCTCCAGCAACCACTGGAGAATAAAGAAGATGTTGTTCATGAGGAACCCAAGAAGGAGGAGGCTCTTTAATTCATCCTACCCCCACCATGCACAGTGTACCACATTGCGAAGGGGGTCGATCCGGTGTACTCTATCTATCGAGTCCTCCTCAACAAGAAAAATGAAATGAAAGCTGGGAAGAGCCACATGTGGTGGTTCAAATCAATGAAACCTCATCCACCATCAGATTGGGGATAATCGATTAGAACTGCCCCACTGGAGGCAGTAAAAACCCGGGGCCCACTTAGGGGATCAAATCAAGTTTTATCCTTCTATTCTCATCCTATTTCTATTTTTATTTCGTTCAATAAATATGTTATGTTTTCTTTTGTTCTTTTATTTGTAGGTTTTCAGAGTGCAACACTTGGAAGCTTAACTCAATGTTGCACTACGAATAAATCAGGCTGTACCTCTCTTTCACAATTTCTTGATGTTTTCATTAATTTGAAAATTGGATTACATGTTAAATCCACTAGAATGCATCGAGGAAACTGCATCATTTTAGTGTGGGGGAGGGAACCTTTGTAGTATAGGATTTTCATTTGATGTTAGTTTTCAAAAAAAAATGTGTGTTTTCAAATTTTTGTGTGTTTATTTTTCAATTTTTGGTGTGTTTCTGAAACGTTTGAGATGAAAAGATTATCAATACCATTTTTGAAACCCATGTCAATGAGTGAACCAGTCTATTTCATGAAACTGATCTTAAATGAATGCTGAAATAACTTTTTTTCAAGTTAAAATCATTTGGAAATTCATGAAAAGTACACTTATTTTTGAATCTCATGCCATATTTCACTGTCTATATCTTTGAAATAACTTTCCTGTGAGGCTTCTGAGCCATTTTTGTCATATTCTTTTCATTCACCTCATTTCTTGAGAGAACCAGACCATGCTTTCTTTAACTGGAATTTGATTTATTTCTTTCAAAACCTGAGGGTTGGGGTGAGTGTGTTTTAAATGATTGAGGCATTTATTTTGTTTGAAGCCCCCTTTTCAAAATAATCCTTTTCATTATAGCCCACCTTTAAATTTATCCTTCATTATAGCCCCTAGTAGCCATGAATTGCCAATTAGGTTAGCCACATTACAAGCCAATTTTCCCTATCACACCTTCTCTTGAAGTAAAATTGCATGAACTAGTTGAAATTATGTGTGGGGGAAGATGTATTGTGGTGTACTGCCTCATATGGTTATACTTTGGGTGGAAAATAAATTGTGGAAGAGATGTGTGTGATGCTGAAAAATTATTCTGTTGAAATCTGTGCCTTTTCTGGAGCTTTTATGACAAGAGAAGTTGTGCCTTTCTGGAGCTTCCAATGTAAAAAGAAAGTTGTGCCTATCTGGAGCTTTAAAAAAAATTATGTTTGAAAAGATTGAAATGTTTGCTGCTGAGCTGA
The DNA here is from genome assembly GCA_963277665.1 of Viscum album. Taxonomy (NCBI): domain Eukaryota; kingdom Viridiplantae; phylum Streptophyta; class Magnoliopsida; order Santalales; family Viscaceae; genus Viscum; species Viscum album. The sequence goes on from OY728137.1 coordinate 1,670,902,011, forward strand.
TTGAATGATGATGGATAATATTTTCATCAAAGGGGAAGTGAAGGAGACCATATTTGAGTGAAAACTAAAATCTTGCAATTTTGCTTCAATAAGAGCCAAGCCTTCCTTTTTCGGCCTCAGAACTTTTAACATCTAAATCCTACCAACCGGAAGACACAGAACAACCCTGAAAAGTCTTCATGATAAACACATGTCCTTGAATCACATCAGGTGGAGATGTAGGAATTTATCAAACCTATGGTGACTCTTGTGTGTGTTTGGATGAGAAAAGCCTTGTTCAGCATTTACATTTGTGAGATGATAGAAAATTCCTGTGAGGTAGGTGTTTTGTGTGCATGGGATATGAAATGAAGTGGAAATATATTAAAATCTTAAATGGAGAACTTGAAATAACAGTTTTTGATGAGGCATGATACCTTTTTGTTTCTTGAAATTGATTTGATTGATCTCATTGATATGTGTTTTGGATTTGATTTGATTTGATTTTTACTTGTCCAGGAGTCCAAGTGCTAAGTGTGGGGGAATTGATAGAGCTAATATTTTCAATTAATTTATATTTAATATCATTGTTTTAAACCCACAAAATTTTTCCACTAAGATTAATTGTTTCATTTTTTTGATAATGGTGTTATTTTGAGCCGAATAGTAAAAATTGGCCATTTTTGGATTTTTAACGGTTTTAAATTATTTCGGTAGGTTGGACATAAAATTAACTACACTGATCCAAATTGAAAAATTATTTCTATTCCAGATTCTAAACATCCAGGGCTTCATTTAATTTATTTGAACCAAAATCTGAATCTACCATATGGAAGCTCAAAAGAAGCTCACAAGTTCGCTCAAGAAAACTGTTTTCAGTTCTGCCTAGTTTTGATGTGGGATCCATAACTCCTCCACCGTGGGCCCAAAGCTAGTGAAATTAGGTGGGTGGACGCGAAAGTAGTTTTGCATCATCGTTTATGAAGGAAGAACCGAGTGAATTGGCCGTTTACGGGGTCATTAAAGCACCCTAATCCAGAGGATTTCGTTTTGGAGAGTCTGACTGGACAGAATAAATGCTTATAGTCAAATGGCCATAACTCTCGGAATACATGTCCAAATATGCTGGAATGTTGAGGGGACACAGACAAGGCAATTAGGAACAACATTAAAGAAGGGCTCAACGCATGCAAATTACATTTAATGGGGCTAAAACGTGTCGACATTCGGGGGAAACATTATGGCTATAAAAGGAGGAGAGCTCCACCCTCTCAAAGCGTCCATTCTCCACCCCATTCATTCCGGGACACCAAGAAGAAGATTTTTTCAGTTTTATTTTTTATTTATTTTAAATTTCATAGTTGTTTAATGCCTTCTTATTCCCCATTCAAATCGATTACCCTTACCATGGTGGGGTAAACTTTTGGAGTGATTGGGGAAGTGTTGGTTTTCTACATTGTAATGCTTGAGTTCTTGGACGCAATTGAATAAATTTCTTTCTTTTTCAAATTTGTTTTCAATTTATTATAGAGGATTTTATTATCAAGTTCGATCGTTTTTGAATATTAATTCCGTTATTTATTTTTTCCTTGGTAATATAATCAATATCTCCCTCCACTAATTTCTGGTTTATATACGATGAAATAAACCAGGAATTAGTGGTGAAGTACTCGACGATCGTCAGTACGTGTAAAAGGTGTAGTGAATGTTCTTGATTGTTTGGGATAAACAAAACATGATCGGGAATTGCCCATTTCAATTAAGGATATTCAATAAAACTATTTTACACATGGAAGGAGAGTTGACCAAACCAAGATCTTGGTAAGGTTTTCTCTCACAATAATAATTTCACCAAGTAAGTGAGAGTAAACGATTGTGGAAACTCAATTTAATCAACTAAGAAGAAGAGGTTTGAATTAAATTGAACAAGGATAGCATTATAATTAGGAAACCGACCCCGACCTAATCACCCTTTTAAATTTCACTGTTTTTCAATCATTTGAATTTCAAATTTCCGTTCACAACATTTTTACCACTTTTTAAAGTGACAACCCATTTTTTGTGCACTCCTCTTCGGGATACATCCTAGCTCAACCACATTACTACATTTTAACTTAGTAAATAATTTTTTTGCCACACCCTACGATAGGTGTGCGTCAAACTTGGCGCCGTTGCCGGGGAGGTAGTGCCACAAACTATTTATAAATATTTGACTTTTTCAATTTAAAAAAAACTTTTTCCATGTTGTTTCAAAAGATTATTTCATTAATTCATGGAACAATTACCCACCAATGAGAGAGCCAATTATTGAATCACCTTGGTCTATAGAGTATAAAGTTTCTTTCATGGCTAAAAAAATTCGGGGAGCTCGAATCCAAATCGTAACCGAGGATGAATTCAAGGATCTCATTGAAAACCTTAAAGAGAACCTCGAATACCCAGTGTTGGAGGGATTGGACAGAGAATTAATTGAACTTCAGGAGTATTTTCCGGAATTTTATCAAGACATAATCAAAGTACAACACCAAGAAGAAGAAGTTCAAAATGATATTGAATCCCAATTTGAAAAAATTAGTCAAACAGTTCAAAACCTAGAGACCTCAATACAGTGGATTGTGGAACAAGTACATTCATCCCAAGATCCACAACTGGAGCCAGAACAAGAACCAGAACCTGAAAAATTGATGGAAGAAGTATCCTCACAAATCCTTCAAGTTGAAGAACCCATGGAGGCCTTGATGAAATTAAAAGAAGATCCATTGAGCCCATCTCAATCAATGTTGGAGAAGATTGATGAAGAAGATTTAGCTATTGAAATTCATATGGGAGATCAAAACGATCTGGATAACTTCTGGAATGAGTGTGAGGAACTTCTTGATCCAAGTATTCCTAATAATGTAGATGATTCAACAAAATTGAAGGAAAAAACCAACAATGTGTTGGAATTTGAAGAGAAGATAGAGGAGTCTGACTACCTACCTCTATCTACGGAAATTCAACTCCAAGAGCCACCTCCCTTTGAAGAAGAAATTGAATCCAAACAAGCTCAGGGAGTTAATCTTTTCATAAACTCATTATATTTTGAATTTTGTTAAAACTGAATTGAGTATTACCACCCCTTGTTTTAATTTTTCAGATTCATCCAACACTTTTATTTCCTTGGAGGGAGAATATGCATCTGAAGAGGAATATCTGGTGCTCCCCAAACCTGTTGAAAAATTAATGGAAGGAGTACATGAGAAGATCAAAGTGAATTGTTTAGAGGAAAATGAGACACAAGATACTTAATTTGAAAGGGAAAAATTTGATATTGATTCTTTATGCTTTAATTTTTTTCAAATAGAATTAAACTCTGTCATTCCCTTTTATTTTTCCCCAGATGTATCATACCTTCAGCAACCACTAGAGAATAAAGAATATGTTGTTCATGAGGAACCCAAGAAGGAGGAGCCTCTTTAATTCATCATACCCCCACCATGCACAGTGTACCACATTGTGAAGGGGGTCGATCCGGTGTACTCTATCTATGGAGTCCTCCTCAACAAGAACAATGAAATGAAAGCTGGGAAGAGCCACATGTGGTGGTTCAAATCAATGAAACCTCATCCACCATCAGATTGGGGATAATCGATTAGAACTGCCCCACTGGAGGCAGTCAAAACCCAGGGCCCACTTGGGGGATCAAACCAAGTTTTATCCTTCTATTCTCATCCTATTTCTATTTTTATTTTGTTCAATAAATATCTTATGTTTTCTTTTGTTCTTTTATTTGTAGGTTTTCAGAGTGCAACACTTGGAAGCTTAACTCAATGTTGCACTACGAATAAATCAGGATGTACCTCTCTTTCACAATTTATTGATGTTTTGATTAATTTGAAAATTGTCTTACATGTTAAATCCACTTGAATGCATCGAGGAAACTGCATCATTTAAGTGTGGGGGAGGGAACCTTTATAGTATAGGATTTTCATTTGATGTTTGTTTTCAAAAAAAATGTGTGTTTTCAAATTTTTGTGTGTTTATTTTTCAATTTTTGGTGTGTTTCTGAAACTTTTGAGATGAAAAGATTATCAATACCATTTTTGAAACCCATGTCAATGAGTGAACCAGTCTATTTCATGAAACTGATCTTAAATGAATGCTGAAATAACTTTGTTTCAAGTTGAAATATTTTGGGAATTCATGAAAAGTACACTTATTTTTGAATCTCATGCCATATTTCACTATCTATATCTTTGAAGTAACTTTCCTGTGAGGCTTCTGAACCATTTTTGTCATATTCTTTTTATTCACCTCATTTCATGAGAGAACCAGACCATGCTTTCTTTAACCAGAATTTGATTTATTTCTTTCAAAACCTGAGGGTTGGGGTACATGTGTTTTAAATGATTGAGGCATTTATTTTGTTTGAAGCCCCCCTTTCAAAATAATCCTTTTCATTATAGCCCACCGTTACATTTATCCTTCATTATAGCCCCTAGTAGCCATGAATTCCCAATTAGGTTAGCCACATTACAAGCCAATTTTCCCTATCATACCTGCTCTTAAAGTAAAATTGCATGAACTAGTTGAACTTATGTGTGGGGGAAGATGTATTGTGGTGTACTACCTCATATGGTTATACTTTGGGTGGAAAATAAATTGTGGAAGAGATGTGTGTGATGCTGAAAAATTATTCTGTTGAAAGCTGTGCCTTTTCTGGAGCTTTTATGACAAGAGAAGTTGTGCCTTTCTGGAGCGTCCAATGTAAAAAGAAAGTTGTGCCTATCTGGAGCTTTAAAAAAAATTATGTTTGAAAAGATTGAAATGTTTTCTTCTGAGCTTATTGAATGATGATGTAGCCTATTTTCATCAAAGGGGAAGTGAAGGAGACCATATTTGAGTGAAAACTAAAATCTTGCAATTTTGCTTCAATAAGAGCCAAGCCTTCCTTTTTCAGCATCAGAACTTTAAACATCTAAATCCTACCAACCGGAAGACACAGAACAACCATGAAAAGTCCTCATGATAAACACATGTCCTTGAATCACATAGGGTGGAGATGTAGGAATTTATTAAACCTATGGTGACTCTTGTGTGTGTTTGGATGAGAAAAGCCTTGTTCGGCCTTTACATTTGTGAGATGAGAGAAAATTCTTGTGAGGTAGGTGTTTTGTGTGCATGGGATAAGAAATGAAGTGGAAATATATTAAAATCTTAAATGGAGAACTTGAAATAACAGTTTTTGATGAGGCATGATACCTTTTTGTTTCTTGAAATTGATTTGATTGATCTCATTGATATGTGTTTTGGATTTGATTTGATTTGATTTTTACTTGTCCAGGAGTCCAAGTGCTAAGTGTGGGGGAATTGATAGAGCTAATATTTTCAATTAATTTATATTTAATATCATTGTTTTAAACCCACAAAATTTTTCCTCTAAGATGAATTGTTTCATTTTTTTTGATAATGGTGTTATTTTGAGCCGAATAGTAAAAATTGGCCATTTTTAGATTTTTAACAGTTTTAAATTATTTCGGTAGGTTGGCCATAACATTATCTACACTGATCCAAATTGAAAAATTATTTCTTTTCCAGATTCTAAACATCCAGGGATTCATTTAATTTATTTGGAACAAAATCTGAATCTGCCATATGGAAGCTCAAAAGAAGCTCACAAGTTCGCTCAAGAAAACTGTTTTCAGTTCTGCCTAGTTTTGAGGTGGGATCCATAACTCCTCCACCGTGGGCCCAAATCTAGTGAAATTAGGTGGGTGGACGCGGAAGGAGTTTTGGAGAATCTTTTATGAACGAAGAAGCGAGTGAATGGGCCGTTTATGAGGTCATTAAAGCACCCTAATCCGGAGGATTTCGTTTTGGAGAGTCTGACTGGACAGAATAAATGCTTATAGTCAAATGGCCATAACTATCGGAATACATGTCCAAATCTGCTGGAATGTTGAGGGGACACAGAAAAGGGAATTAGGAACAACATTCAAGAAGGGCTCAACGCGTGAAAATGACATTTAATGGGGCTAAAACGTGTCGACATTCGGGGGAAACATTCTGGCTATAAAAGAAGGAGAGCTCCACCCTCTCAAAGCATCCATTCTCCACCCCATTCCTTCCGGGACACCAAAAAGAAGATCTTTTCGGTTTTATTTTTAATTTATTTTATTTTTCATAGTTTTTTAATGCCTTCTTCTTCCCCATTCAACTCGATTACCCTTACCATGGTGGGGTAAACTTTTGGAGTGATTGGGGAAGGGTTGGTTTTCTACATTGTAATGCTTGAGTTCTTGGACGCAATTGAATAAATTTCTTTCTTCTTCAAATTTGTTTTCAATTTATTATAGAGGATTTTATTAACAAGTTCGATCGTTTTTGAATATTAATTCCGTTATTTATATTTTCCTTGGTAATATAATCAATATCTCCCTCCACTAATTTCTGGTTTATATACGATGAAATAAACCAGGAATTAGTGGTGAAGTACTCGACGATCGTCATTACGTGTAAAAGGTGTAGTGAATGTTCTTGATTGTTTGGGATAAACAAAACCCGATCGGGAATTGCCCATTTCAATTAGGGATATTCAATACAACTATTTTACACATGGAAGGAGAGTTGACCAAACCAAGATCTTGGTAAGGTTTTCTCTCACAATAATAATTTCACCAAGGAAGTGAGAGGAAACGATTGTGGAAACTCACTTTAATCGACTAAGAAGAAGAGGTTTGAATTAAATTGAACAAGGATAGCATTATAATTAGGAAACCGACCCCGACCTAATCACCCTTTTAAATTTCATTGTTTTTCAATCATTTGAATTTCAAATTTCCGTTCACAACATTTTTACCCCTGTTTTAAAGTGACAACCCATTTTTTGTGCACTCCTCTTCGGGAGACATCCAAGGTAAACCACATTACTACATTTTAACTTAGGAAATAATTGTTTTTACATGCCCTACAATAGGCGTGCGTCAGTGATCCTTGCGATCAGTTTTTAGTGTTATGATGGTGCTTTAATAATTATTATTCCATTGGGTATTAGGATGGAGGCTTTATATTAGTGTAGGGAGTTCCCCCCTTGAGATTTGTGGGTATCACATTTTATGGGACATCTTTTCCATCGAGATAACAAGTTTTTAAATCATTATTAGGATGGTCTGGTTGTTACATTTGACGATTTCATTGATTTATATACCCTTAGGGTAACATTATCATCACTTGAGGGTGGATATTTAATTCACAAGGAATAATGGGATGTTCAAGAGATCCGATATGGAACTGAGCATCATGGTCTGGGCATGATGACAACCCAAATTGAGATTTTATAACAGGATGATCAGGGAAACCATTAGGAATATATCTATCCAATGGATAATAATTTTAGGGATGTTTTCCAGATTTTTTTTTCAGGATTACCTCTAGTGAGAGAGGTCGAGTTATTTCTCTATATAGTATTAGGAGCTGCATTAATATCAATTCCTCGTTATAGGATGGATACTACTAAAATTAAGATGCTCAAGATTTAGCTAGAGGATTTAGGGGAAAAGGGGTTTATCTGGCTCATTAATTATCCATATGTTTCACCATTAATTTTTGTGAAAAAGGCGGAAGATATGATTAGGCTATGTGTGAATTAGAAAAAAAATTAAACTAGATAATGGTAAAGAACCAATATCCTCTGTTTTGGATAAATGATCTCCTCAACTAGCTCTAAAGAGACCAGATATTATTAAAGATTGATTTGAGATCTAGTTTTCATCAGGTTAATATAAGACCTTCAAACATACCATTCATCACCTTTCACAGAAGGTGTGGTCTATATGAGTATTTCTTTATTTCATTCAATATCATGAACATGCTATTTGTTATCATGGAACTGATGAATCAAGTCTTCCATCCTTATTTTTATTTGTTTTTCATGGTATTAAAGGATGATATCTTGGTGTATTATCACACCTGACAAGACCATTCCAAACATCTTGAGATCATCTTGGATACACCGATAGTGTTTTATTTATATGCTAAGTTCACAAAGTGTCACTTATGTATGGATAAAATTTACTTCTTGGGTCACATTATATCAGATACATGAGTATCAGTTGTCCCATAAACTGTGAGAGCTATAGTTTCCTAGTAGAAACCCAAGAACTTCTTTGAGATAAAAGGTTTATTGGATGTAGATGGGTATTACATTAATTTAATACCTGACTTCACATGCCTATTATCACCACTGATGGGTATGACTATGAAGGGTGTGAAGTTTGTATGATTAGGTTCATGTGATTCGTCCTTCCAGGAGCTGGAAGGAATATTGAATTCAATGAAAATACTGATTTTTATAGAGCCAGGATGATGTTACAATATTTATCATGATGCATCAAGTATCAATTTAGGAGAAGTTATTATGTAAGGGGTAGAGTATTATTGTACAGGTCTCAACAATTAAGGCCACATCAGAAGAATTGCCTATAGAATTATCTCAAGAAAGTTGCGGTAATTCATGCATTGCACAGTTGGATACATTAATAACATGGAGAGCATTTTGTGGTTCACACAGACCATAAAAAAATCAAGTACATATTTACACAACATGATATGAACCTGAGGTAGAAAATTCAGGTTGAATGCCAATTGTATTTTGACTTTGATCCTGCTTATTTTCTTGGAAAAGGAAAAAAAGTGGTCGTTGAACTGAATAAGAGGGATTAGATACAGGTAGTTCTGTAGGCCAGTAACAATTGGAAACTCATGTATTTGTTCTTTGAGATGGACTTGGAGGTGAAGGACTGTCTGGTGATGAATTTTGTTTCATATTTAGTTGTTACCTCTACGCTTCGGGTTATAGTGATGATGAGAAAATAATAGTATTATGAGGGCCTTGTCCTATGGGAGAGTTTTACAGTTGAATGACCTCCTCATATTTATACTGTAGGTGAGGATGAGATTCTATGTGTACATGGTCATGTATGGGTTTTAGCAGACATGTTAAAATAGATGATGTGATACTTTCATGCTTTAGATTGGGCAGTGCACCCCTGTTTCACCAAGATGTATCAGGATTTACATCGCTAATAATGGTAATCGGGTATGAAGAGATATGTAGATACTTTTTTCATGAGGTGTTCCACTCATCAATAGGTGAAGGTGTAACATCAGCGACTAGCCATAGTTTTATAGAATCTTCCTATTCTCGAGTGGAAATGGAATGATGTCATGATGGATTTCATGATTGGGTTATTGAGGTCACCATGGGGAAATTATTTCGTATGAGTTATTATTGACAAGATCATAAATGTTTCTCATTTTATACCTTTCAAGGATAGATTTTCAATTGATGAGCTTGGGAGGTTGTATATTTGTGACATAGTATGACTTCAATGTGGTCCTACATACTATAATTTTAGATAGGGATGCTAATTTTACTTCACTATTCCAGAAAGGGTTGCTCAGGGCATTAGGTACACAGGTGCTCTTGAGATAAGCATACCAACCTTAGATTGATGGTCATGAATAGGTCACAATACAGGTGTTGGAGGACATGCCTCATAAATTAGTCCTAGATTTTTGGGGCTCTTGAGAGATGCACATACCCCTGGTCGAAATTTCCTAAAATAATATATTTTATGATACTATTTTGATGGATCATTATGAGGTTTAGTACTATAGGACATGACCATCACCCCTTTGCTGGTTAGAGGCTAGAGGGGGTATCTATGTTTGGACCCCCTCTTGTTTAGGAGACTAAAGATATGGTTCAATTCATTTAGAAGAGGGTTGATACTACACAGTCTTGATAGAAATGTTACGCCGATCGTTGTCGATGACTTATAGAGTTCGAGGTTGGAGATCAGATACTTTTTATATGAATCTATGAGACTGGGGTAGAAATGGTTCAAGAGATAGGGTAAAATTTTACCAAGATATATTAGGCTGTTTGAGATTCTATAGGGTGTTGAGCCGATAGTCTATCGATTACAATTACCTCATAGGTACTGGTCCACATATGATCACTTCCATGTATCTCAACTCCATTTTTATCATTCAGATTAGTCTCATGGTTTTTATCCTATAGAGATTGAGTTACGTGTAGTTGTATCCTTTGAGGATAATCCTATTTAGATTGTGGATTGTAGCAGAAGGTTCTCCAAGGCCGATCAGTTCCGCTAGTATGGGTGTTATAGTAAAACAATCATGCATTGAATGCGACCTAGGAGAGTGAGGCTGATGTATGAGCACAATAGATGGAGTTGTTCATAGATTATTCTTGAACACCGATGGAAGGGAAATTTCAGGATTAATATCTTTAAGGGGATAAGCTTGTAAGAACTCAGTTATTTCTTGATAGATAAAATCTTTTAATTTCCAACAATTTTTATTGTAAATTACTAATTACAACCTACTGTGAATACCATTTAGGTCATTGAGGTATCATGTGATTTTCATGTCTTTTTTGAAGGCCAAAATCCATATTTTGAGGTGAAACATGCTTGATTCATGGTTAGAAGAAACCGTCCGGGGCTGGACACATGGTTACATGGAACCCTGCATGGATGGAAAATGGGTTAGTAGAGCTCACATAGTTTCACCAACCAAGAAATTTGGGGTTCACATCCCTCTATGTATGTATGTAGTTTTTGACAGTTGAATTAGACATAGTTTTCACATGGTTAGACAAACCATGCATAAAAATTGTGTGAATTCCCCCTTCCTATAGCATTGGGTGCACGGTTGGCACATGACTTGGCCAACCCTGTGACAAAGCCATACATCCGAGTATTTTTTGTGAATTTATGAAACATACCTTAAAATTTTATTTAACTAAACCCCAATTTATCATTTCCTCTTATAGATAGAAGAACCCTCATTAGGATAGCCTTTTAAATTCCTTTTGTAGAATTTGATACCTCTCCGCTATCTGGTAACAAAATGAAGTGGCATTGGCCTTGTTGAATCTACAGCAGTGGGTACTAAATTACATTTGTGTTGTTATTCATTTTTTTATATCATTTGTGCTATTTAGGTGAATGATTATTTTCTCTATTTTCAGGTATCTCATATATTCTTCATTTTTCTCCTGATCTAAGTCCAATCTAGAGATGATACTGGATGAGAACTCTACTACAGAGGTAAAATAGGTGGTATCATGATGTTACCTTAAATTATAAGTGTTTATATATATTTTATTGGGACATGTTCCCAATTTTCAAAATAATTACCTTGAAATGTAATTCAAACATTGATCAAACTTTATTGGTATAACCTATGTAATTAACAAGACATGTTGATAAATTAATAAAGGTTAAGAACCTTGAATTGTAACCACCCATTGGGCGTGTTTTTTAATTAATTGGACCTCCATTGGTGGTTATTGAATTTGGATAACTTCTAGGCATGTTGTTAACCCCGTCTTGGGTGATTTTTAATAACGAAATGTATATTTTAATTGATATTAATTAATGGATGAGAATGGAATGTCCAAGACCCACATCTATATCCATGTGATAGATTGCCTAAGCTTGATTTTCTTCTTATAATTAAATGTTCACTTGATATAAATAAGAGGCTAATCTTTATAAGATTATCCCATACCATGATCTACCTTATATGGTGAGTTTAAAATGAAATGTTCATGATTTGGATCTTTCGATGGTTAAATGATATCGATTGAGTGCTTATATATTTCTTGGGTGACAAGTTAGATCATGTGTGAATTCTATGGATGGAATCATTTTGCTACTACCTTGCTTATTCCCATGTTAAACTTGGACTCCTTATTCATATTTCTAAGGACAAACTCATGGGGACTTACTATTATATCCCCTATTGATACATGGACTCCTTATATATTTACAATGATGGAATCAGAGGGTAGTTGATTATATACTCTATGGGTAACACTTGGGATCCATTAGTGGGCCACCAAGTAATGACTAAATTATAGTCTTAATTACAAAACACATATAGTGATACTAAGATTCTAATGAGGAATATATAGGTCGAGCTTATAGGGTGCATGGTTTAGGGTAATCCTGGAGTGATACCTGGATTCTACATGAGTAATTACAAGAATTAAATTTGGTTCTAAATTGAATAATTAATGAAATATTTAATATGATGCTTCTATCAAGCCAAAGCATCATCTTGGATTTGTTCTTTGTCTTGTACTTTATAAATGGATTGGTTAGGAACAATTCATCACATATCTTCATTGGCGATGTTGGGATACATAAAAGGTCTTAAGACTTAATAATTAAATGAACTTTATAATAATTTGATATAGAATTGAATATTTATTTATGGAAATTCTATCTAAGGTTGAAACAGCTATCCTAGGATGGGTGTCCATGGGAACTCAAACCATTATGGGTTTTTTGCATACGACACTTCCATTAAATATTCTATTATTTATTTCACATTGTTATCATTATTTATTTACTGATTGGATGGAATTATACCATTGGGTGGCAGTCTATTGGGATTGAATATCACATTAGGTTTAGGCGGCTGTTGGGTCCCAAAAAGATTATTTGACTGCAGGTATGGATAAGGGAAAGCACCCTTGTACAATTTTCTGATTTCTGTTTAGGACTAGGAGAGTATAGGACTGATATGAGGCTCTTAATGGGAGCTAGGATAGTTTTTTTTATTATTTTTGGTTTTGTGTTACAAGTATTATATACCTTCAATGTATACCTAATTTTTCTATTTTGTAGATTCATGACCTGTATCATTATTATATATACCTAAAATAACTTTTGGAATAATTTATAAATTTATTTCATGTTTATTTATCATCTTTATGTATGGTTTAATACTTTTTCTATTTATTTTTATTGATGTTCTGATATGTTACACTCTAGTAATGAGGCCATAGTCTCCCCACGAACACACCCTAGTCCCTCACTGCTAGTCCGAAGCCTCTAGAATTTGGGGAGAATCTCGTGAGTCCATGTATCCAACCAGGATTGGGGATCCTTTGAATTGAACCTCGGTTTGGTACATTATAAGTGGTTCAGAATACCTACATGTTGGGATGAAGTTGGGGAACAAAAAATATTGGGTCCTAAAATGGTTTAGGAGATGGTGGAAAAGTTCAAGACCATTCAGTAGCACATCATTGATACTCAAAGTCGACAAAAGATCTATGATTAAAATCATATATGAGACCTAGAGTTTTAGGTTTGAGAAAAGTTATTCCTCTGAATATTTCAATGGAATAAAATCATGTGATTTAGGAATAAGGGAATGCTTGGTCCAAGATGCATTGATCCCTTTAAGATCCTTGATCAGAATGATGCGGTGGCCTATCAACTAGCACTCCCACCTAACAGATATCAAGTACACGATATGTTTCATGTATCAATACTGGGTAATTACATTCCAAAAGCCTCATATTTACTATACCTATAGGTGGTACTATTGGATAATTAGCTTTACAATGAGGAGAAGCTGGTGAAGATCATAGATTATAGAGACAAAATTATATGGAATAATAAAATATATCTAGTCATAATTCCTGGAGAAACCACAAGTGTGAGTAATCAATAGAGTAAATGGAGGAAGGTTAAGGAAAAAAGTTACCCTCAACTGTCTTATTTCATAAATGAAAACATTGAGGGTGAAATTTCTGAAGGGGAGATGATAGTAACAAACCGAACTTTTATAAATAAAATTCTTCTTTTGATTTAACTAAATGCATTATTATATAATATGGATATAGAAAAATAGAATACACTTATTTGGTTTTATTATATCCTATATATATTAAAAGACCACTAAGAATCATGACTATTGATATTATGGCCTTTGAATAGTGATCATGTAATTAGAATAAATATATGGTTTTAACCAATCCAATTGACATAGACTAACGATGTGATGACCCCAACCAGTAGGATCATACCATACAAATCCCATTTATCAAAGAATAAAATTGAGAAAAAAACCATTGGAATTTTCTATTGACTAAGACCATGATGATATCCTATAACTAAATCACAACCAAAACCATTTAATAAGGATGTTCAAGATCATTGAGATGATGACCCAAATAATGTACGCTGAACCACCCCAGGAATGTCTTACAATCTAATAGCTCACTCTAAGGTAATTCACTGGTGTATTAAGGGGATATGTATCAAGATCCTAAAAACATGAATATGAATATTTTATAGAATAATTAATAAATTTTCGTCCTATTATTTTTACTTTATAAATGATTTTTATTTTGACACAATAAAACAAAAATTTTATTTTTCGGTAGTATTCAAATTAAAGTAAGGAATTTATTAGGATGAATTATGGGATTATTGAAATAAATAATATTTTATTTAAATATTATTATTAATTAATTTTTATTTAAAAAATGATCATATAATTTTTATCAAGTCAATGAAATTTTTATTTGCATTCAAAAACTATTATTGTCAAAAAAACCATCATTTCTCAATAAATGTAGATTATTATTTTAAATATAAAAATTAAAATATTTAAAAATTATCCATATAAAATCAATATTAGTTTTTAATTATAAGGTCTAAATTATCCAATGGTGAATTTTTCATACTTTTCAGAGACATCCATATTATCAGGTAAAAATTAAATATGGTATAATTATATAGTGTGTATTATGACATCACATTGATCGAAAATGATGTAATAAATACTAAAAATGGAATCCAAATCCACATATATATTCTATATTTAAATTCATTTGATTTTTATGTTATTTTATTAACTTTATAAGGCCATTATGACTCCTCTAAAACCTATAATATATTTTCAGGTTTTAAAATTATTTATTTAAAGAAATAACTCACTTCCACTTCAAAAAGGTTTATATTTAAATAAGTTCAAACCTTGGACTTATAAAACAATGAAAACCATCCCCCTTTAGGATAAACAATGGTAAAAAAACCAAGTTAAGGTTTGTTATTTTATCTATTTTATTATATAGATTCTAAAACCAATGTTGTATAAATAATAAAGTATTCCCCGATATTTTCCTATATAAATCCTACAAAGAACCCATTTGTCTTCACTAAAAAACATGGATAACTTCCTTACTCTTCCTAACAGTCTTTAGAGTCCTAAAAAGGTTCCCCAAGCTTTCGAGAAGTTCCTCCCAATCATTTGAAATTACCCTCTCAGGGAAAGGGATCCTCTCCTTCTATTTATTCATGCACCTTCTGTGTCTTCTGTATTTTATATTAATTTTTTAATGTTGGGATATGTTATGAAATATACCACTTACTTTACATTTCAGGTATAAATTATTAGTGGCCTATTTATCTCTCATAAATCCCTCCCATGACCATTCATACACCCCTGTTATGCTGCTGAAATTTCACCGAGATTTATTATGACAAACAATTTTTTAGTGAATACCCATACCCATTTCCAATATAGGGTGTTACAATTTATGAAATTATACATCATAATCACATTATTAAATGTTTTTATTCCAAACTCTTTGATCCTGGACTAAAATATGATGATTAATAAATCTATGTTTTATGATATATGTGGCACACTTTAGCATGAGAATGAAATTAATGTTACAAATATGCCCATAATTATATAGAACACAAATTCATCCGGTAATATTTTGGTATAATAAAACATAATTCAAGAGATTATGGAGTGAACATAAATTATTAAAAAAAATCGATCATTATTTCTTGGTAATGAGCCTTAACCTTTGTTTATGATGTGGTGTTTTATGTTGTTTCGACATTTCCCATGTTTCCTTTATGATTATCATGGTATATCATGCCTCGTTGTTCTTGTTTATGATTATCACTCCTTTCTTCCCCATTGATATGACTATTATCTAAAATGTATTACTTTATTAACGTTATTCCACGTTTATATCCTTACAAGACCTTATATCTCTCCTATTTATTATGTATGTCCCGAGGCTATCCCTTGAAATTTTAGATACAAGGGAATAATATGAGCTTGTTAAAAATGTTCTCAATAAAGATGTTGTATTTCCAATTTTAAGTTGTTATGTAATGTACATAATTACCAAATACACTAGAATTATCGATATTATGATTAGTATTATGTGTAATCTTATGTAATAAATCACATATTAAAGTGTAATAAAGAGAAGTGTTGTCATAGTTGTTCTTATTTTGTGTTCATAGGTTATGTTTTTAGAGGGGAAATTGAACTCCATTTTTAGGAAATCGCTTGGAATTTATTTTCAACCTTTTGTATATTGGGGATATCACTTAAGGTTTTTGGTACCTCATGTGTTTCCAGGCCAATGTTTAGGTTTAGGATGTTACAAATGGTATAAGTTGTTGTCATTTTTTCATATTGTGATAGTATCAATAATATAAGAAATGTCAGAACATGAAATGTATAACATAAAAAGATGCAACAAACCAAACTATAGTAAAATTCAACTAGTTAGGGTGGTTTTGGTATAAATAGTGTTCTAAACAATTCTAGGTTTGTTTTTATGTCATCATAATGGGTTTAACTAGTGAGTGTAGCATATCATGCATTAATAACGAGACTTCATACTAGGTCTAAATTATTCATGTTAAGATTGATATTTTTAAAATATTTGTAACATTGAATTTATATATTGGTGATTTTTAGAATTTTCTACGCCTTCAGTTTACTATTGAGTGATAAAAAAATAGTGTTTTATTCTAACTATAGAGAAATAGAATTGGTTAGACGATGTAGAAACCAACAAGAAGAATCCATCGATAATGTATTTTAACCTAAACCATAGGTTAAACAATTTATTATTTAGTGTATTGTTCATTATTTTCAATTTATTGGTAACAGAAACCTAAATTATGAACAATTATTAGAGGATCATTTTGTGAATTTTCTGAAATATAATCCACTTATTTTCATGGGGGATTTAATAAATGAAAATTCTGAGGCATGGATTAAAATAATGAACTGGGTTTTTGATTTCCTTGGAACCCTAACTGATCTAAAATTCAATTTAGTAGTCTATATACTAGAGGATCTTATTAGCCAATTGCAATGTTTAGTTTTCCAAAATAAATTAAACCAAGGCCACACATGGGTGGGATTTAAATAATTGTTCAAAAAACAATTTTACCCACACACCATCAAGATATCCAAAATGAAATCTTTCTTTAGCCATAATCATGAATGTTTATCAGTGATGGAATATGAAACTAAGTTTATAATTTTATTTTTATCTCTATATGTATTTTATGGTCCTTTTTGGAATTCATATTCGAGTTTGGACTGCAACAAAAAATTCATTTTAAGATATATGTGCTCTACATTACTAATTATATGTAGATTGTTAATAGACTAATAATGCTATAAATGGATATTAATAAGAATCCTACTAAAGGATATTGAAAGTGGGTTCCCCAGACCCAACTTGTTTTGTACTTTGATAACCACTACATGTATACCTTTTGTTATATATACATGTTTTTATTTTTCCATAATAGTGTAGATAGTTCTAAATCCACTTTTTATGGGTATTTCATTAGATTACATGTTGTATCAAGTGGTTATAGTAGATTTTGGGCTATAATGAGAACCCCATGATGTCATGACAATAATCATAAAGTAACACCCTATGGTCTAGTTACATCATTATGAAAGTACAAATATGATGTGTGACCATCATGTTTTGGGGTCTCATAAGAATTTAGAATTCATCTTATGAAGTTCTCACATCATGATCTTTATTAGTTGAGATCATGAGCACATACCCACATAATAGGAACACCACATGTTTCAAGTGTCATTGGTCATTAATATGTATAATCATTTGTAATGGTCTCCGGACTTGAGATCATTGTCAACGTATGTCATTTAATTGCATACATTGATGCAAGGTGAAACCATGGAAATTAAGTCTCCGTGAGGTAGTTTGTGTTGAGTTCGTCATTGGTGACATGAAATTAATTTAATTATCACGATATTATTTATCACTTCCAAGTTGAGGAAGATATATATCGGGCCTGGTTGATTAGGATGGTTTCACCTTCATTAAATCCATGGCCATGGTAGTGGAAGGTGAGACTGTCTAGAAAAATAAACAAATAAAATAAAACAAGATCAAGGATGATGAATCTAGTATGCATTCTGCTTTATTAAGATATCGATGAAAAAGAGATTATATTACATAGACCATGTTCGTAGGAAGTTAGTTTTTTCTTTGACTTTACCTCATCTTTATAGGGGCCTCAATGGGTCGCTAGACCCCACTCTTGGTTGGTGGATATTATTAATTGTTATTGAGATAACAACCTAGAGGGTCACACACTATAGTGCTTTGATAATATACCCTATTCTAGGAATATGAATATATAACTTCATGGGCCCCACCAAGTGATTTGAGTATTATCCATGTTCTATAGATCACCAAATAATAAATAAATTCTTTAATTATTCCTGTTTTGAATAATTTTTTGAATTTATTTATAACCATATTTACAAGTGATTAGTAAATACAAATATAAAATATTATTTGAACAGATTTAAATATCCAGAGTTCGTTTAATATTTTCAGGGGAAGCGATTCGAGTTACAAACTCATGTTTATCATGCAATATATATATTTAATATATATTGTAGTTAGTGATAACATTATAAATGTTATTTATGGAATAATTTAATTTGACAGAAATAAATATCTATAATACTTGTAATAAGAATATCTACTGCATGGGGGCCAGAATCCCATTCCAGGTATTCTAGATATTCTCTATATAATTAAGAGAGAGGCTCTCCCCATGTGATTATTCATCTGTCAAACATGAGAGCATGTCCCTCCTCTTGGATTCTAGAGGGAGATTATCCCATGAAAGGGAGAACATTAAACCAATCCTTCACGAATTGATGTCACTTGCCTTATGGTGATCATCATTGCGTCGAAGAGCTAGTTGGTGTATTGCGCTAGCACCCGAATTCCAATGAATGATGCATGTGAATATTCGAAAGGAGTGTGTGGACGATCTAGATGGATTCAACATCGGAGTCTTCAAGCAATAGTTGCTAACATCCTGTGATAGAATTTCAGACGATAGATCTGATCAAGGTACAAGTTTGTTTTTATTTTTATTCTCTGTTAAATCCACACATGGTCCTCATACCATATCGGGATGGTTCACTAGATTCGACGTTGTAACATTGCACCGGTAATGCAAAATATTTTAAATTCCTGGCCCATCAGATTCTTCTACCTGTCCCGAAGCCTAATAGTGATATCAATGTGACGCGTGATTTTTTAGAATAAAAAGAAAAAATTAATGGCATTATATTTAATTATGGGGCATTAAATCGGTTCCAAAGGATCCGACCGTGCATCAATCCATTTCCAAATGGCCATGTTATGGCCATTTGAAAATTTTAATGTGATCAATGTCATCAGTTTTAAATTTTATGATTTTATTTTATGAAGAGAGTGTTTTAATTTTATGTATGCATTCTTCAAAATACCAAAATCCAGCCACACTATAGCCAGAATCCGTTCGCCGAAATATTTCTGGCGGTTTTTTATTTGTTGAGTAAAATAAAAATTCTATGAAATAATATTACTTATTTTAATAAAATAAAAAATATATTTAAAAAGGGGTCTTTGAAGACATGAGGTCATGTCTATTTTTTTATTTAAAGTCTTTAGACTTTAAAATTATTTAATTTTTTTTGGGGACCAAGACCTAAAAAGTGGGCCATCTTCCTTTTAATTTTGTTAAAAGAACATGTATTGGGGAATGTTTTTTCAAATGAAAAAATTAAAAAAGGATAAAGAGACTAAAAGGGTCTTCTTCTATAGGTGTAGCTCACAATAACCCTAGCCACATGGGGTCCATGTCTGCGCCTCCCTCCATTCTTGGTGCGGCCTGGCCAGACCGCCTCCCCTCCCTTCCCGTCTCACCGGAGCGCCGCACCCGGACCACCTAGTCGCTACCTGGTTGTGCCACCTAGAACCCCATCCACCAATTTGCCTCGCACCGAACTGGCTGGACAGTGCTCTCCTGGAAGACCCAAACTGCCGAACCCTAGGTCGCCTCCTCCAAGCTCCCCAGACCACCTCCGGCTTGCCGCTTCTAGACCTAGGTCGCGCCGTCAGACCCAGGACGTGCCGTCAAACCCTTGGCTGCCTCCCTTCCCACTACCGGCTTGCCCCTCCTCCCTATTTGGTGCTATTCCAGAACAGGCATCTGCCGCCGATGTGGCTGGCTGGAGTAACGGGTTTCCTCTCTTACGGCTTGCCGGAGCGGTGCCCTGATGCCTTTTCACCTCGCTGGATCTCACTGCTGTCGTGGGGTGTTACTGGACCGTGCATATATTTTGCCGTCAAGCCACGGTCACGTAGCGGTCAAGCCACGATCAAGCTGCGGTCAAGCCTCGGTCAAGCCTCGGTCAAGCCTTGGTCATGGTGAGATCAATCTGTGGTCGCACCGCGGTCGCACCGCGGTCACGCGGCAGTCATGTCGTAATCCCACCGCGGTCGCACCACGTTTATGCCGTGATTCAGCTCTTCTCCTATGATACACCCTCACGGTGGTTCGCAGTCACGATAGAGTCCTTCCCGGATAGAGGTAACATCCTTAATTAATATTAATTAATTTAGTTTTTTAAAATATATTAATAAGAATTATATGGTTGTATAAATTTAACTTATTCTAAAATATTAATTTAAATATAATTAAAATTTAATTAAAATTTAATTTAATTTTATAGTTTAAAATAAATTAATGGTTTAGTTTAATTTTTGGATTTATATTTAAATCAAAAAAATATAACTACTAAAAATAACTTAATCGAATATATTTAAATTTATTTAATTAATAGAGTGCCCATGTACAATTTAAATTTTATTGTAGTTTGATTTTTAATTGCAGTTTATTTATACCGACTGGTCTTGAGTAGGCGACCGAACCATGCAAGTTTGGTTTATTTATTTAATTATTTTTTCATTGCGTACGATGATTGTAATAATTAATTAAATAACTGATGGTATGTGAATTGTCTTTTAATTCAAATATGTATAAGGGCTTGCGTGTCCATTTCACTCGTTGTATTTTGTACCCCTTGACCCGTTCGCCTACGGGTGAGTATATTTGTAATTAAATAATGAGGATCCGAGAAGTAGACCTCGACATGTCAAGGAGATAATCCAGATGAGATCCAGGAACATTACACTAGAGATGGTTGCAATGTGAGTCAGGTGTCGACTTTGGTATGGTTTCCCCTAGGTAAAGATTGATCCATTATGGATTGATCATAATATAATTCTCAAGACCATCCTCATTTCATGATTTAACTTTATGCATTGTTTATTATTTTATGTGGGTTCATGATTATTTCGTGATCACATTGAATAGTAAAAAAGATCCAAATTTCATAAAGAATTGACAAATATATTTTTGTTTGTAGGTTTGGTTGTCAGCGCGACAATCTAGTTTGAACATATAAATAAAAAAGGATTATATTCGTAAATTAATATAAAAATTCTCTCAAAGTTATATTAAGTCCAAAAGCCTTCCATTTATCACATATAATCAAAATTGGGTGTTTGGGGTGCTCGTCAACCATAGTTGAGAGTGATTTTTACTACTGAGGAATTATCATAAGAGAACTGGGTCGACTTATCTAAATTCAGTAGAAAAGGATTAGACATAGCTAACTTTCTATCAGTTTATAGGCAAGATGTTAAAGGAATCAAGCTTAGATTCTAAAAGCTGGGACATTACTCAACAAAATAGGGAACCATAGTTCAAGTGGATGGCCAGCCTAGATCCTACCTTGAAACCCTCTGAATAGTGGTGTATCCATAACTTGTAGACATTGAGGGAGGTTTCGAAGATCTTTTAAACTTGAATAATAAAGAGAAAGTGTATTCTGAATCGAATAGTGAGGGCTGTTATGTTTCGCTAAAATAGTGGGAGACATTAAAATGATATAATAATTTGTTAATCATAAATGTCAAAAGTCAATAAAGACAACGTAATTATTGATTTTTTTATCTTATATTGATTTAAGATTGAAATCACCAACACCACAAGTACATTATCACTGTGATCGATTCTGGATAAAGAAAATATCCTGACCAAAAATAACATCCAAGAGTGGTACAGTGACATGTGCATAGTACTACGCCAAGAAAGGAAGTTATATGTGTTGGAATCCCCAATTTCTAATGAGAATCATTAGGGAGATCAAGGCAGAAGAAGATAAAAGGAGAAAGCATGTAGATGATGCACTTGATGTTCAATGAATCATGTTGTCATCCATGTCCATCCAATTATAAAAAATGAATAAGGATGAGGATACCTACTAGATACTTTATCATATCCCATAATTATATCAGTAGAGGGTCATGAAAGAAAGGCATGAGATCTCAAGTGCCCTTTATAAATGCATGCTAGTAGAAGGGCACAAAGCCAGTCCTCACATACACAATATGATTGGGTACATTTAGAGTCTTGAAGCCCTTGGGTTCAAATTGAACCATGAGCTAGTAGTGGATCTCATTTTTTCCTCTTTACCATCAATCTTATCAAATTTTATTGTCAATTATAACATGAATGATATGACAATGTCACTCAAAACACATTTTGATTTAGTTCTCCAAGCAAAACAGTATATGAAAAATTCCAATTCATCTGTCCTTATGGTGAACAAAAAAAAGGAAAGGAAAATTGATCTAAGGCCAAGTCATGTCCAAAGACACAAATACATCATCCTGCAAAGAATCTAATTATCCAAAGGTGGATTAATGAACTAGAAGCTGTATGATTTGGATGTTGCGTGAAAGTCCAGTGAAAGAAGAATTGAAAAGTTTGGAAGAAGATGAAAACTGATGCTTCTACTTTAGGTATTTTTTTCATTGAATGCAATCTATGTTTATCTACAAGTTGGGAATTGGATATGGCATGTAGCTCCCATATTTGTATTTACATACAGGAACCATGTAAGTTCACGAAGATTGCAAAAGGTGATGTGGATTTATGATCTGTAAAATGTGAAATTTCGGTAGCCTTGGATGTGGGAGACGATCACCTAACCATGCCAAGTGGTTTTGTTCTAGTTTTAAACAATTTCTATTATGTAACTTATGTAACCCAAAACATTATCTATGTGTCATGTTTAGACATTATGGGATTTTACTTCATGTTTTGAAATAAATGTTGTCTCTTTTATAGGGATAACATATGTTGTGGTATGAAACATATTATTAATGTTTTATACATGATATAACTGAAGAACCCCATAATGGAAATCAATGAAAAAATATCCAACATGACTCATATATCACCCGCCTATGGATCTTCAGGCTTGGTTATGTAAACGAGAAGAGATTATGAAGATTACATCAAGACTGGTATTTAGACACATTATAGTTAGAACCCTTGGATGTATGTCATGATATTTTACAAGTAAATATGACAAAAGAACCTTTCTTAGGAAAGGAAGAAAGAGCCAATGCAGTACTACAATTAATACATACTGATGTATGTGGTCTATTTCCTATAGAGGAAAGGAGTAGTTTTTCATAAATCATTACTTTTACAAATGACTATAGTAGGTATTTCTATATCTAATTAATGTGGTATAAGTATAATTCCTTTATTTTTTAAGGAATACCAAAATAAAGTAGAAAACAAACTTGGTAAGAAGATAAAAGCACTCCACTCAGTCCGAGGTGGACAATATCTTAACCAAGCTTTCATTGATCACTTCAAGGAGTGTAGGATAATATCCCAACTCACTCCTCCTTATACACCAAAATGGAATTATGTTAGTGAAAGGAGGAATAAGACTTTTCTTGACATGGTAAAATCAATGATGATTCATGAAACTCTTCCATTATCCTTTTGGGGATACGCTTTGCAGACATCAACATATACACTTAACCGAGTACCACCTAAAACTGCTGATGGGATTCCATAGGAGTTGGGGTATAAAAAGAATCCCATTCTAACACACATATGTATATGGGGGTATGAGGCATTTGTCAAGACTTTACCAAGTGGAAAATTAGCTTCCAGAAGCACCATGTGAATCTTTATATGTTTTTCTAAGGAAACTAGAGGGTATTATCGATATAACCCTTTTGATACAAATGTTATTGTGGAAAGATATGACATATTTAGGGAACGAGAACACATTTATATTGGAAATAGTGGGAGCAAGATTGAATTAGAAGATTTTAATGCTTCAAATGAACAACAGTTGGTAGAGGAACAATCTACATAAGTGGAAGTGGAAGAAGAAGTTGTTCATTAGACATAAATAATGCATAAGACTATGCGAGAGGTTAGAAAACCAAAGTATTAAGGTTTTGTTTTCACCGAGTCAGGAGACACATTAGTCCTTGACGATGATGAAAGTCTAACCTATAAGGAAGTAGTAGAAGGAAAAGAAGCTGTAAAATGGAAAGAAACAATGAATTTTGAGAGGGAGTCTATGTACCAAAATAAAGTATGGATTTTGGTAAACCCTCTAGCTGATGAAAATCCCATTGGATTAAAATGGGTATTCAAGAAGAATCTGAACATGGATAGTGAGGTTAATAACTTTAAAGTAAGATAGGAAGCATTTTAGGAAACGTCAAGGCATTTTCTATAATGAAACCTTGTCATGAGTATCAATGATTAAATCTATCAGAATATTACATGTAATATCATCCTTTCATGATTATGAAATTTCGAAAATAGATGTTAAAACTTATTTTCTAAATGGTAATTTGGTTGAAGATTTCTATATGACTCAACCCAAAGGGTTTTTCAAGTCAAATAATTCCAATAATTTATGCAATCTACAGAGATCCATTTATGGATTGAAGAAGGAATCATGATCATGGAATGCTTGTTTGGATGAGGCCATAATAGAATTTGGTTTTTTCAAAAATAAATCTGAGGCTTGTGTCTATAAAAAGGTTGAATGGAATTCCATCATTTTCCTAGTATTATATGTTGTTGATATTTTAAATTATGGGAAATGAGGTGCATGTATTACAGTCAGTAATGATTTGGTTAAATGAATTATTCTCCATGAAAAACATATGTGAAACTGCCTACATTTAGGTGATTAAGATCCATCAAGATAGATATCAAAGGATTATTGGTCTAAGTAAAAGTATATATATTGATAAGGAACTTAAAAGGTAAAATATGGAACAATCCAAGAGTGTATTGTTACCTATTTCACATTGTATAAATCTCTCCATGAAAATATTTCCTCTAACATAGGAGGACTTTGATAGAATGAGTAAAATCCCTTATGCCTTAGTAGTGGGTTCTATCATGTATGCCCTTATATATACTAGGTTTTATGTTGCCTTTGCTTTAATCATGGTGGGTAGATATCAAGCCAATCCAGGAGAGTTTCCTTGGATATCTGTTAAAACTTTCCTAAAGTACTTGAGGCATAGTAAGGATATGTTTCTAGTGTATGGAGGAGATTCAGAACTAGTAGTTAGAGGATGCACTGATGAAATCATCCAAATAGATCATGATGATCAAAAATTGTAGCCATGCAACATCTTTTTCCTGAATGGTTTTGTAGTGAGTTGGGGAAGCTAGAAGAATGATGTAGTTGACGATTCTACAAAAGAGTCAAAATATAATGAAGCTTCTAATTCAACAAAGGAAGAAGTCTTGATACACAGCTTTATCTCAGACATTGGTGTTGTGCCTAGTAGTGCAGACCTTGTTTTAGTATGTTGCGATAATACTGCTGTAGTGGTGCTTGCCAAGTAGCCCAGGTCTCACCAGAGGACAAAGAATATTATTCATAAGTTTCATCTCCCCATGGATTTTACTCAAAGAGGTGAAGTCATAGGTAACAGAGTATCCATAGAATACAACGTGGTAGACCCTTTGAGTAAAGACATTTATCATCAAAAGCATGATTCTCATGTGAGATCTAGAGAATTGAATCCAGTTAGCAGTTGGATCTAGTGAATGTGGGAGTATTGAATGTTGTTTCCCTAGACCCAACTTGTTTTTTACTTTTATTACCACTACATGTATGAATTTTGTTATTTATACATGTGTTTAACTTTACATAATAGTGTAGATATGTCTATATCCCCTTTGTTTATGAAAATTTTCTTAGATTACATGAAGTATTAAAGGGTTATAGCAGATCCAATGCTATAATGAGATTCCTATGATGCCATGAAAGTGATCTTAAAGTAACATCCTATTGTCTAGTAACATCATTCTGAAAAGAAACAATTGATGTGTGACCATCAGGTGCTAGGTGCTCATAAGAATTGAGACATCTTCTCATGAAGTTCACACTTGCTGATCTCTAGTAGTTGTGATCATGAGGACAATCCCGCATAATAGGAACACCACATGTTTCAGGTGTCATTAGTTATTCCAATATATGGACACGTGTAATGGTTTCCAGACTTGATATCATTATCTATGAATGTCTTCTAATTGCATACTATGATGCCAGGTGAAAACCATGAAAATTAAGTCATTGCAAGGTAGTTTGTGTTGGGTACAATGTTGGTGACATGAAATTAATTGAAAGATCCAGATATGATTTGTCGGTTCCAAGTTGAGGAAGTTATATCTTGTGCATAGTTGATTAGAATGGTTGCACATTCATTAAATCCATGGCCACAATAGTGGAAGGTACGACCATCCTGAAAAATCAACAAACAAAATAAATAAAGATAAAGGATGATGACACTAGTGTAAATTTTTCTTTATTGAGATATTGATGATGAAGATAATCTATTACACAGCCCATGTTCATAGGAAGGTATTCGTTACTTCGAATTTACCTTATCTCTATAGGGGCCTCAACAGGTCGCTAGACCTCTCTCTTGGTCAGTGGATATTACTCAATGTTATTGAGATAGGGCCTAGAGGGTCACACACTAAAGCTCATTAAGAATCTGCCCTATTTTGGGAATATGAATATAGAACATGGTGGGCCATGCCAAGAGGTAAAAGTATTATCTGAGTTCAATGGATCACGAAGTAATAAATAAATTCTTTAATTATTCATTTTTGTAATAATTTTTTGAATTTATTTATAACAAGTATTAACAAGTGATTAGTATATACAATGATAAAACATTATTCGAACGGATTTAAATATCTCGAGTTTGTTTAATATTCAAGTGATGTGAGTTGATTTATAGACTAAAGTTTATCGCAATATATATATATTTCATATATATAGCAATTAGTAATAAAATTATAAATATTATTAAAGGAATAATTTCAGATAACATAAATAAATATTTATAAAACTTGTAATGTGAATATATACTACATGGGGGACAAGAACCAATATCAGTTATTTTAGATATTCTCTATATAAGTAAGAGAGTGGCTTTACACATGTATCTATTCATGTGTGAACTAGATATATTTTCTATACTCTTAGAATCTAGAGAGATA
Source organism: Viscum album (assembly GCA_963277665.1). NCBI lineage: Eukaryota > Viridiplantae > Streptophyta > Magnoliopsida > Santalales > Viscaceae > Viscum > Viscum album. The sequence continues at coordinate 1,670,929,382 of OY728137.1, forward strand.
TTCTCTCAAGAAAGGAAGAACATCATGAAAATCCTTTTTAGATCGAAGTCTCATGCCTTGTGGTGATCATTGCTACATCAAAGAGCTCGTTGGTTTACCGCTCTAGCACCCAGATTCCAATGAACGACACACAAGATGATTTGAATGGCATGTGCGGATGATCTAGAGGGATTTGTCATGAGATAATTCGAGCAACGGTCACTGAAATCCTACGACAGAATTGCACATGAAAGATCTGAACAAGATACTTGTTCATTTTTATTTTTGTGCTCTATTAAATCCACGCGTGGTTGTTAGACTGTATCGAGATAGTTCACCAGATTCGATGTTGTAACGTTGATCCGGTGATGTGAAAATGTTTAAATTCCTATAACATCGGCTTCTGCTACCCATCCTAGTACCTAACAAAGGTGGTATGTTTGTCTATACAATTATAGTTGGGAACTCTAATGTTGGGAACAAGAGTAAAAGGGACACCTACTTACAAGGAGGTATAGTATCACAAAGTCAAACTACTAGATTAGTTAACCTTCCCATATTCCACATTGGTAAGACTGAATATTTCCAATGTAATTCATTAGAGATTAAGATGCAATATTGGATGACACCACCCAAATCACATCACACAAATAATTATATGGGGAATATTTTATGTTATTTCACTAACATTAGAAATTAAGTTATCAGTAATACATGTCACATGTCATAAAAATATTATCCTATGACAAGATCATCACATTATATCAATTATTATTCTCAAAACTGTGTGAATCTGGCAGATTCTAGGAACACACTAACTCCTTTTAAAATGAAACCACGGAAATGAAGAAAAGAACATGGTGGGAGATAGTAATATGTTATATAATGATGATTAGATGATCACTGAGGACCAATCTGGTTATTCGATTGTACAAGCTATATTTATTCTTAACTCGTATCTTATACAAGTTCTATTTTATATAAGTATATCCCACTCTTTTATTTCTTCATGTTTCATTAATAAAATGGGGTTGCATATTAATATGAGGCCACATGTGATGAGTATCCAGACACCTCTTAGGGAGCATGAGTTTATGGGATTTAAATGTTTATATTGTTCTATAAAAATTTATGGAGTCAATATGGTTTCGTACTTTTATATTTTGGACATGGATGTATTTTGATTAATCATACTAATGGATTGGCTAGTTACATTCATGGATTATATTTATTTTTATGCCAGATGAGTAAATTTTACATATCATAGTGGGATGATGCATCTTTTTAAGTGAGATTGGGATGTTATGGTAGGAATAATAAGACATGTATCCCCAATGGTTAGAAATATTTCTTATCAATTGGTAGTAGATAGTTTTGAGACTAATGACATAATTGTGACTAGTTAATTTCCTACTATTTTGTAAATATATCCTATTGATTTTTCTGAATGTTTCATTGGTTTTCCACTATAAAGGGATGTTGCATTTTTGATTGATCTTTTTTTTGGAAAAAATACTATTTCAGTTCCATCATATAGAATAGAACCAATGGAATTAAGGAAATTGATTGTCCAATTTGAAGAATTGCAAATTAATGGATTCCTAAGACTGATTATTTCACATTGGGATACTCCTGCTCTTTTTTTTTCAATAAGGAATATGGTTCATTATAAATTTGTGTTTATTATAGTAAAATGAATCAGGTTATGATAAAAAATTTATATCCACTTCCTTGGATTTATGATCATTTTAATTAATTTATAGGAGTCCAATGGTCCCATAAAATATATCTATATCTTCGGTATGACCAACTCCTTGTTTGGAAACATGATATTATAAACTGTAATTTATGAGTCATTATGTTCATTATAAAGATTTGTTCATTCCTTTTGGTCTAACAAATGCACTAGTGGTTTTCATGGAATTGTTGAATTGTATCTTTAGCAGTACCTAAACTATTTTGTTATCATATTTTTTGGATGTCATTATAGTTAATTATCAAACTCAAAAAGTCTATAAAGAACATTTAGAGATCATGTTGACCATTTTGAAGAGCACCAGTTATATGAAAAATCCTATAAATGTGATTTCTGTATAAAATAAGTTGTATTCCTTTTATATTTAATTTATGAGAATTACTTATTAGTAGACCCTAAAAATATAGAAGTTCTTTTTTTTTTGGAAATCTCCAAATACTGTCATTTAGATACAAATATTTTTGGCCATATAAGGTTACTATTTATGATTATTTCATAAGTTATCACATATTGCATCTCATATGATAGAGATTACGAGAAAGGGAACTCCATTACACTATAGTGGTGATTGTCAACAATCCTTTGTGAAACTTAAATATAGGCTCACGTTGGAACTAATTATTTTCTTACCTGAACATAGGTAGGGTCATGTAGTTTACAATGATGAATCTATATCTAGAATCAGTGTTGTTATCATAAAATGAGATCATGTTATAGATTATGGATAATGGTACTTTCATATTTATGAAAAAAATTATCCAACCCATTTAATTCCAAGATCCTCATTTTACCTCTCAGATTTGGTTACCATTTTAACAAGATTTGGGTACCCAATTGACCAAGAGCACAACATATCTTCCTCAAATAGACATGCAATAAGAATAAATGATTTATACACTATAATATACACATTGAGCTTGTGTTATGGATTTCACTGGATCATGGGAGGATCATTTTCACTTAGTGTAGTTTTTATATAACAAAAACTATCATTCCATTTTACAGAAGGATTCATTCATGGAATTCTATAGTCATCCTTGTCACTCACCACTTTGATGGGTAGAGAGTAGAGAAACATAACTATTGGGACCTATAATTCTTCACGAGATAACTGATAAAATTTAGATGATAAATATAAATGATTTTTTAGGAACAAATCCGTTGTAAATATTATATATATAATCACCACTTCCCTTTATAATTTTTTGTGGGAGATTATCTATTCTTGAAAGTCCCTCCAACATTAGGATATCATCTATTAGTTAAGCAAGGAAAGTTTTGTCCTTAGATTATTATACCTTCTTAGGCACTTGAATGAATTCTCAATCTTTATTTTTGGTTAGCTTTACTACCATGGTTTAGTTTGTCTCATAATGTATTTCATTTATATCAATTAAAGAAATAGAAACCCGATCCAAGCCATGTGAATCCATGGGATCATTTTGACCTTGAAAAATAATTTCTATTTATTCAATCACCACTTCAAATATTGGATCGAAAAGATATATTATTTCATGGAAAAGAAGATTCCATTAGTTTCAATTTTATACTGAAATGGTGAAATTTAAGAGGATATGTGGGAATGTGAGAACGAGATGCTGGAATAATTGATAAAACATTTCTAAAGAACAATAAATCTTTTTATTTCGTGAAAAGGAAGGCAAATAGTTGGGAGAATATAATACCATTTTATTAAGTTAATTTACCATTTTACTATATATATTGATGTTATATAAAACTATGGTTGTTTTTTTGGTGTTTTTGGATGGTTTTGGTGTTTTTAGAATGTTATTTATTGGTGAACAGTTGGATTATAGTTAGGGGAAACCATGAAACTTCTCTAAGAAACTATGTAAGACAATATGAGAGTTATGAATATGTGCACAATTAGAGCATGATTTGGATAAAACTTGTAACAAACCGTAATATATGGACATGTTTTGAATAGATATGTTTTTCATAGTTGGGAATGATTAATCAAACCCTACAACACAATCTTGCAACCACTTGAGAATTATCTGGTAACACTGACACAGTTGGTGAATAGTTTGTTATAATATTTTGAAGAACCATGTGACATGCATTAATACCTCTAAAAATTGTATTTTTATTCCATTTTCCCCATAAAACGATCATTTATCTCTTACTGGACTAGGCACCTGAACCCAAGGATTCCTCTTAGTGTTCTTGGCATCTCCCCTCCCTTAAAAACCTCATTTCAACGAATTAAAGTGTGTTTGATGTATAAAATTAATGATAATATATGTATTCTATCATTTCTATATTCTATCTAGATCCACTTATTATGTTTTCAATTGAATGTTAGATTTGATTTGTTATAGACATATCTCTAATATAATTTGTTTTTATGAGATCTTGATTGGATATATTTAAGAGAAGGAGTTTTGATCCCAGATCTGGAGGTTTCATTGTACCTTTCCTCATTTTCTTTAACAGTTGAGTGGTAGGTAGATTCTTTCTCTTCCACACTAATTCTAGAACATGATGGTATAGATATTTAAATTAATTTATTTTAATTTTAAAGGAAAACCATGTTGATTTATTTTTGTAAACCCATTTTCTTATTAATTTATAAATATTGGCACTTGAATGCTTTTTTAGAAAACCATTTAGATTTATGGTTTTAAATTATGGGTGTATTTTAACACAAGTAAGATGATTGATTATATTTTTAAAATGGATGAACTGATTTATGTGATATAAATTTGTGTCAGAACATGGAATTTATGGGTAGTGTGACATCATCACTACATTTTATACAGCCATTCCATTGTGGATTTGGTACGTGGTTCCAGACTGGTGGCACCTAGAGAATAGTCACCTAATGATGACTTGGTGGATTAATGAGTAACCAATAATGAGTATGTGACTATCACTTGACATAGATGTGGGTCTGAGTAAGGGATATGGTTTTTGTAATCTTTGTGGAATTAATGGATAAATTAATTTTGATTTTAATTTAAATATAATTAATTTTCTAAAATACATTGTTGTTATTTAAAAAAAAAATTTTGAACATTGAAGACAAAATGTTGATTTCTTAGTGGAATGATTTGGGAAGTGTATTGGGGAAATACTATTGGGTATGAATAATCAACCCTACATATACCCTTTAGAGCACATGATGACGTTATTCTTCATCACATAAGTAATGGAAAGGTCTCTTATTTCTCATGTTGATAATTGTGATTCTACTTTATCAGGATGGCGATTTTAACTTAGAGTAATATTATGGAGTTGTTGGAGTGATTCCACATTATTGTTTATGTGTTGATTAGTCTATTAGTTTTTTGGGTCACCTTATTCTACATTTTCCCTTCTACTATGTTATTTATTTTTTGTTGGTATTTCATTGAGTTATATTATTTATAATCCATGCATCATATTGTTTTATTTTTTAATATTTATTGATATGTTATGTTTATTTTAAAGGAAAAAACATACCCCATTATTTGTTAATCCCTCGGAATTTATTTCCCACCTTTTGTTTTGTAGGGATTTCACCTATGGTTAGTGGCATGCAAGCTCATTCCACGCCAATGATTGGCGTAGGTATGCTAAAATCACATGCATACAAATATATAAATAAAATATATTATCAACCTATCACTTTTATGTATCTTCATATATAGGATTATGCTACCACATAACACATACCAAAGGTACTATCTTCCCACAAATATCATTATTTCTCTAATATATGTTATGAAACGATCATTCTTCCAATGATGCATCGGGTTCCAACTCAATATCCTCAAAAATAACCATTTGAGATGTATCAAGGTGGTATATATCGATCTAAGATACCTGAAATAAATAATTAATAACATAAAACCTATGAAATATTATTAATTGATAATCCATGGTACTGATCTCTCAAAAACCTCAAACATCCCCATAAACCTGGGTGCCAGTTTTTCATGACTATGAATCCACTGATTTCCCAACCTAGGTGAAACCCTTAATAAAAAAATTCACCCTCCTCAAACATAATAAGACAACAATGTTTGTATGCATAATATCACTACCTATTATGGGTTATTTCAAACCTCTTCCAAATTAATCGAATACACTCTGAAGTCTTATACAATAGACTCATCTCAATGATAGGAGGACAACATACCATTAAGAAAAAATGATGTGAACAAAAAATCCTTCTATATAAGTATACAAATGGTTCTATATTAATAGAAACATGATAATTGTTATTATAGAAAAACTCAAATAAAGAAAGATGGTTCTCCCAATAATTTTTCAATTCAAGAATATATACTTGAAGAATGTCCTCCAATTTCTAAATGGTATTCTTAGACTGTCCATATATTTGAGGATGGTTGGTAGAGATCATGTGAAACTACATATCAAGTCATTTCTATAGACCTTACTTGAAGTATGATGTAAAACAAGCATCCTAATCTTATAAAATACTCATATTCACCCCATGGAGACACATTATTTCTCAAACATATATCATTCCCAGCTCATCAATAACGTAGGTCTATCAAACTGATAATAAATGTGTGACCATTCTTAATTGATCAATGAAAACTCACACTAAATCATTACCTCATAGATACCTCAGTGGTACCATCATGAAATCCATCACCACATCATTTTACATCCACTCATGAATTATTTGGGAATAAAGAATACGATCTAGATATTTGTTCTCATCATTATCACTCTAATAGGTAATGCACTATAAAAAAACTCAAAATATACTTCTCCACTAGAGGCTACACATACTACCTATGCATGTCATGATACTTCTTGGTAATCCCTAGGAGAACAAACCATCTCTAGCAATGATAGTGATAATTTAATTCCTTATATATTCTTATGGGAATCATAACATGATCTCATATGTAAGGAATACAATAAAAAAATTTGTTGGTCGATCCCAAAAATATATATTTTTCCTTTATAATGATAGAATATGTTTCTAATAACTCAAGGAGTGGGGTGGTAATTTCCATAGGTATATTAATCACACCACCCTTATACTCTGATACATCAAGAATTATCTTAATGAAAATACTCATCAACTTATACTCATTTATTGCCTCCTAAACAACCAATTCCTATGTCTTATTTTTAGTGTGTTAACCACAAAATTCCCATTCCCAAGGGTATATGACACCTAAATGTAAATATAATTCTGGTATTCGACCCACTTCCTCTACTGGAAGTTCAATTCATGCGTCAAGAGTGTATATCAACGACTCTTGGGGTCAATATACACCAAAACTTCTTTCCCAACAAGTCATGACCCCAAAACCACATAGTGTTAACTATTATCACTAACCATCAATCGTGAGTGGGATAATAATACATACCAAGATCTATAAGAAACAACTCGCCTAATTTTCATCATAATATATAATAAAATAACCCCTAATGCATCGCTATATGTGGGATACTCCTTACATAGCTCAGGTAAGGTCTAACCATTACATATATCAAAATGACATTCAAATATTCAAAATATCACTCATAAGAATCATACCATACATGAAACACCTTGAAATTTTAGTATTAATTTCCCTTTAAATAAATTCTACATTTAATAGATTATTTTGCACAAAAATCTGAAATAAAACAAACCATAATGCGTTTTATTGAGAGAAAATATTACAATGAAAGATAAACACATAATGAGACTACAATATGAATCAATATGAAGAAAATTAAAAGTGGAATCAAACTACAAGTAAATAAAAACACTTTGAACATGAAATATTTATCATCATTGTTTTCAATGAATATCATAATCTTTTTTGAAATAATGGAAATAATGTAGAGAATTATAAATATTATATAAATATTGAGAGAGATGTAAATAAATTAGATGAATTATTATAAAAAATTATGCAAGATTATATGTTGAAATTAAATCTAGTTGTTATAAATATGATCATTGGAAATATAGTCCTAGAAAATATGGTTGTTGGATATGTGGTGTTGGGTATTCATTTATCTAATAGGTGTATATATTTCACTTATCATATGATCTCTAATTTTAAATATTATTACTTAATAATCACACTAACATGTTTGGTTTTAGTAAATGGATAGAATAAATAAATAATTAAGATAACTAATTGAACCTTTTAAAACTCATAAACACACTAAATATGAGAAAAGTGGAGTTTAATGATAGATTAGGTGATAAGGTTCATGGATGAAAGAATATAAATCTTCATATGCACTAAAAATGGTGGAATAATCACCCAGAAAAATATATTTAATGAATTTGAATGATGTTTTATGCGTGGTAAAAGAGGGAATATACCAATGAAATATCAATAAAAATGGAAGAGTTCAGTTAACATGATGGTTAAAAATAAATTTCTTACAAAGGAACCAAAAACAATTCTTTACTTTAAATGTCAGTAATATGGGAACTATTTATACCAATGTATCAATAAAAGGGTTGAAAATGACGAATTAAATCAGAATCCTCCCAAGATAATAGATAAAGGCAATATCTATGTAATCAAAACTATTAACTAAAGTAATGAAAATTAAATAGTGTATGGTGAACTCATCATCCACTGAAGAATTTCAAATGTGAAATTTGATCTTGATTTTTCCCACTCCGTTATATCTTATAAGTTTAATAATCCCATAAATTACCTACCCTAATAATTATATTATCAAGGAAAATTTATAATGGTATGCTTATTTTATCCCATTCCTATAAATAATCTCTAATAGAAGTTTGTGGGAATATACATCCTATAAATAATATTATTCTTCCTTAAGATCAATTTGGGGTGATTTTGGTCATAGATTGACTCTCACTATATAGATCCCATATTAATTTTAATAATGTGGAAGTCACATTTCATATCCTAAAACAAAATATGATTTTCTATCAGTGTAAGACTAATTAGGAACACCCCATATAAATTACATACATTTTATTTGCATTCATATCAAATTGTATGGGGGTATTGAGCTCAAATGATTTAAAAAAAAAATCAAATTTTCAGATATGACTATTATGGGGGAAAATATGAGTTTCTTAGTCTTTCTTAAGACATCGAGGTTGATATCTCATTATAAATTATATATCATGTATTTTATATCTTATAGATACCCTTATATATTGTAATTATTGTGTGATAATTAAAATCATGAGGATGAAATTTCTTTAAATGGGAGAATGTAACACCCATAAATGTCTTAATTAATTTCACTTTAAAGAAATACTATAATAAATATATTGTTTTACATGAAACTACAAAATAAAACAGACCACATTAAATTTTATTGAGATAAAATTATTACAATTAAAGATCTATACACTATTAGAATGAAATATGAAACAACATTATGAAAAGTAAAAGTGGAATAAAACCATAAGTAAATAAAAATACCATGAAAATGATATATTTATCATCGTTGTTTTCAGTAGAAATCATAACCCCTATTGAAATAACTAAAAAAAGTATATAATTGGAAATATTATAGACATGTTGAGATATATGTAAATGAATTGGATAAATAACTTTATGAATTTATATATGACTATATATAAGAATAAAATCTTACTACTATAAATATAGTCATTGGAAATATGGTTGTTGGAAATATGGTCGTTAAAAATATGGTCATTCGATATATGGTCATTAGATGTGATTTTTTCAAATAGTTATATTAACTGTGTGTAGTATTTATTAAAATCATGAAAATAATATAATTCTATAATTAAACAAAAATATAATATTAAAATACAATATTTTATTATAAATCAATAAATATACATATATATATATATATATTATGAATTATGTATTATTATTATTGTTAAAGAATAATTTTTTGCATTTATAAATTTTATATAATATATATTAATAAAAATGTTTTGATAAAATTTAATGTATAGAATATTAATAATTAATATGAATATAAGGTGGTTAAGATTATTTAATAAAATAATACTTTTCAGAGAAATATTTTTTTAGCTATTGGATATTTTATATTAATAAATTAAGTTAATCAGTATTGAAAAATTATATTATTGAAGATATTAATAGTATATATAAACAAATAAATTAATATTCATACAAATATTTTCACTTGATAAATATTAAGAATAAAATAAATGTATGCTTAAAAATTTAATATTTCTAAAAAATATTTTTACGCACTATCTGTTTTTATATTAATAATAATTTTTATTAATTTTTGAAATTGGATAAAATAAAATATATTTCCTAGATATAATCTGAATATTCAAATTATTCAGTGATTCTAATTTAAATTTTAGGTGTAATAATATGTTACCAAAGTAAAAGTTAGTTACCATAGTAAAGGGAAAGGGTTATTTTTAAAAAATTGTTTTTTATGTGTAATGCATTTTTATCTATATAAATAATATTAGTCTACATAAAAATATGAGACTAAATATATATATATATATATATATATAATATTAACACTCATTTTTTTATTTATTTGAAATAATAATAAGAATATTTAATGATTTAAAAGACATATTTCTATGTAAAAAATGTATTTTATATATATTATGATTTAATTAAAAAATTAAATTTCTCAAATATTTAAAGTTAAATATATTAAATGGAGTCAAAAATTTTAATTACAATTTTTATATAGGGTAATATGGGTCATCATATATTTTTAGTATAAAAAATAATTTCAATAATAAGTAATTAAACAATAAATTTTTTTGTAAAACATGCAATTTATCATGGTTCAAATTTTGTTTAACTAACATGAAATATAGACATTGTAAAAGGAAATTTTTATGTGTCAGAGTCAATCCTGTAATTCCCACCAACATTTATTCACCTAAATCATCTTTTTCCTATATGATTCTATATTTTCCCTTAACCTAATTATATATCGAAGTAAATTTCCATAAATTTCACCTATAAATGGAGTTTTCTTCCACCCACCCTAAAGCACAATTCTCCTTTAAATAAATTTTTAATACCTACCCATTTTGACTCTCCTAGAGTCCTCACCCAAGTTTGGAATCCTCTAGTCACTAGACGGAGGCCTAGGACCTTCATTTTAAGGGAAGGCATCCTGAGAAGGATTAATTTCGTCAATGTAATGAGTTTTCCTTCAATATTTCATTTTATTTATCAACTATAATCATATTAAAAGTCATTAACCACTCCAATGATGTTCTATTAACATCATTATACCTCTATGAAAAATTACATTATCATAATTCCACTCAACTTTCCCACTTATTCATTTGTTATAATGTGTTCTCATTTGGGATAGTTCTACCACCTACATGAATGGAGTTATAATGCTTATATAATGAATGATTAATAAAACTTAAATTATTATTATATAATGTAATAATGATGAATTTAATATGTTTTATTAATCATCAAATGATAGTATTAATATTTTGATCACTGTTAATATACCACATTTAATTCGTTAAAAATTGTCTAAACAGGTGTGTAATGGAATTCATATTATAAAACCATACTATATCCTGACATAAAATGAACTCAGAAATACATAAATAACTATGAAACATCTATTCTAGTTTCTTTACTATTTTGATGATTATGAACTCATGAACATGTAATGATGAACAAAATAATTATACTACAGACCAATAAGGAATGATTGAAACTACTAATAACCGATGACCAATACACTACCAAAATTAAAATGGGTTTCCCATATAAATTTTAAAACCCTATTATTTTAAAAAGAATACTTTATTTGATAGCGTATACAACACACAATAGTGAGTGTAAACAAACCATGAAATATTATTATTAGAATATTATCTTTAATATCTAGTCAATAATTAAAAGGTATGAATAATATTAAATGATTTATGAAATATATATAAAAATCCTACTCAATATAAATGTATTTATAAAATCATAGAAAATATGAAGTCAAATTTTAAGGAAGACATTTTATTCTTCAAAAAAAGGCATTTTCTTCAACAATTATTTTTATTCCTTTTTTTGAGAAAATATTATAATTAATTTTTGGAATTATTAGAAAATTTCTTTTAAAAAACGAACTTCATTTTTGAAATCATCTTTTAAAAATTAACTTAAGGTGAAATTTTAGGATTTTTCTAATCTGATTGATTTTTCAGAGAATAGTGAATGTTACTAATTTTTCAAATTATATCATTTATTTTCATTAAATCATGTAATTTAAAATCCATACTATATTTTGGATTTGATATTACAGTGAAAAAATGAACCATTTTATTTAGAATAATATAATTAATTTTATTTTAATGGGAAATTTTCATGATTTTGGTATAAGTTTATTTTTATGCTTAAAGACACCGTTTTCTACAAAATGTTTTCCTGTGCATAATGTTTATCCATTTTAGGTAAATAAATTATTTCGTAGTGAGGAATGATTTAACAAAAATTTATATATTATATGTCTATTTATATTAATTTAAATTTGTATAATTATGTTTCTTTGTTCATAGAGTTAATATAAGATCATACATTTCTTGAAAAATGCATTTTCAGAAAAAAAACAATTTTTATCACATTTTGGGGGTTCATTTTAAATTATATTATATAAACTATGTGAATTTAATATGATAAAATAGATTCAATATTTTTAATCATAATAATTATTATTAGGTAAAATTTTGAACTTGATTTTTTTATAAAGAACTATAAAAAAGTAAAAATTAATTACATCAGTGAAGGTTAAAATGTGATTTTGTACATTAGAAACATTTGTGTTAAAATTATGATTACACACACAATATTTATTTTATATATTTTATTTCATATTTATATTCAGGGGGTCCGAATTATCTAATATGTGTCTTCTTATTTTTGGTCTTAAAATAAAATTTACCTTTGTAAAAATACTAGTTACTATGGTGAAAACAAAAATGGTAAAAGTGAGTAACCATAAAGGTAAAGAGAAAAAAATGTATATTTTTATAAAATTTTGGATGTGTAATTAGGCCACATATTCAATCCAATAAATAATTTATCAGTTATTCATGTACCTGTATTGATAGTGACTTCCCCTTATTGAATAGTTTTGGGTATTTATAAAAATGCCACTATTTCTCAAATATAAAAGGGAACATAATATCCTATATTTTTCACACATATAAATCAATTTGGATCAAAAAAATACCTAAAAATTCCCTTCTTTACTACCCGTTACACTACCTATATGCCCTGGTTTTATTATCAAACCCTCTTTGGAAGGATTTTGGTGCAAACCTAAAGAGGTTGTCTGAAGAAGAGGTATTGTTCATAACATAATATTTTTTTTATTATTCCACCTCCTTAAAATATTATTCAACAATTATGATATAATAAATTCATTATCTACTATATAATGAGATTTTATTATTTTAACATTATAAAATACATCCATATCCTCTTCCATCAAATGGGAAATAAATCCATCATTCGTGTATATAGTAGACTATCCCCTCACAAACTAATGTAATTCATTTACCATCATCACCTATAAATTATGTTTATGATGATAGATTTAATTTATATATTTATATTAGAAAAATATTTATAATTATGTAAAATCAATATATCATAAATTTCCTAACCGTTCTATTCACTGAAAAATAATAACGTCGTTCGTGTGTACTTGTGGATTACCACCTCCATGAAGAGTTGTGATTCTTTTTTCATCACCACATCACATGAATGGTATATAAAAGTGTATATAAAGAAAAAATACTCTATTTATGATATAATTATAATTCTCTAAATACAAAATAATGTTAAAATTCTTTGTAATGCCCCGACCCTAGAAGCCCAAAGTCGGTGCATTATTACATATAATTGGCATGATCACAAAAGATCAAGTCTCGCAAGATAGATTAGTTTAGTAGCCTTGGAAGTACTAGATACATTCATAAGGTTAACATTACATCATAAAATGGAAAATTATAACAACATTGTTTTCATAGACAACACAAATATCCCATAGATTATCTCTACAGGTTAGTCATAATATACTTTTTCACTTTTTGGGAAAAATAAAACATAGAAAGGGGTGAGCTCAGATGCTCAGTAAGGATAACAATATAGAAAATGATTTCATAAATAAGCATAAACATTTAAGGAAATGTATAAAACTAAAAAAATACTTTTCAATATAAACTTCATCATAATATGGAAAATATAAATCATAATAATTACATTAACATACTTACATGGATATTTAAGTAGTCGAATAATCACATGCAATATCAATATCCACATTCATAATTATGGAATGCATAATTCCAGGATTTCATAACCTCATAGTCAAGGCCTTGTTCCAAGACTACAAATAAGAATTTTTCAAGTCCTTGTTCCAAAACACTAGTTTGTCTCATGAGACCTAACGATGCATCGAGGAGCTATAGCGGGCTCCACCAGTCACTTACTAAGTACAATGCATTCATCATATGAAAAGGTTTAAATATAACATAAACATTCGTATTAAAACTAGAATATGAATTGTAAATACTTTATCCATATACCATTAATTGTATAAAAATAACACATCCACTATCAAACATATCACAAAACCTTCAATACAATATGGATGTTTTGTGTCATAATAAATCAACCTCAAATAAGCTTAAAATCTATCAAAGGTTGTTGATATAGATGAAATCAAAAACTTTTTTATAGAAATAACTCTTTCTATTTTGAAATAATTTAAAATTCATATAATTAAAAAAGAAAACATTTATTATGAAAATATTCCGATAATCTTGTAAGGGAATCTTTGATGATGTTATAATGGCAGAATGTAGCTGCACCCGCCGTATAAGTTAAAAAACATTCTTTCCTTAATTTTGTCGAAAAGGGCATAAAGTACCTTGTTTAGAAAATGACGGAAATATTCCGTTATAAACATCTTATAAAAGTAATACAAGGTTATAAATGACTTTAAACCATAGTATATAAAATATTTAGAATGTTTTGAAATAAATATTTAAGAAACATGGATGTGTAAGGTAAATAGGTCCCAGTAGATAATTACATATAAACAACCTCAGCTAATGATGATATTGTAGAATTGACCATTACCTTGTAATTTTACTTGGTAAAGGGTAGGTTAACCATATTTATACTGGTTAAATAACTATTATTAAATTATACAAGAATCATATATATTAATATGATATCATATATTATCTTTTAACATATATTTGTTAATTATATATTAGTATTGTCATCCTTTCGGGTGTTAAAGGATTCATTTTCCTTTTTATTATTTATTATGTGAGTCATATTTTTTATGGATGGAATGTATCTTATTCATATCCATAATGGTATCAAGTCTTTAAACATTATTTTTAATCATAAAATGAAAATTAGTCTTGAATGGATACGATGGGGAATTAATCACATTGCGTTCGTGGAGACGGTAATCCGTAAGTACGCACGAGCGACAATATAATCTTTTTGATATTAAAATAATATATAATTGGATGGTATATAATATATAAATAATTATTATCATGTTATATTTATTGTTTATATAAATTACACATCATTATTATACCCATCCAAAAAAATAATGTATTGAATTACAATTACACCACGATCTGGAGACGGTAAGTCGTACGCACACACGTATGGTGACATGTCATTCAAAGGATGGATAGAATAATGAATATGGTTGTAACATTTTTATAATAACATAATAGTATATATAAGATACTAGAGTTATTAATTTATAATGGAAACAACAACGAAATAGGAAGTGGAAGAATAAAGGAACTTTAAAGGGGTGATGAAATATTTACCACTTCTTCGGGTTCTTCCTTTTGATTTGATCAATAGGTCTCTTTAAGATGGATTTTTGAATAATGGAAGGCCTCTAAGATGAAGGGGGAAAAGTTTAGAGTTTATTTGGGTAGGTTTTGGCCAATCCAAATGGCTTTGAAGTTGTGAATTAGAGAGATGGGGGAGTTCCCTTTTATAAGATGGGTGAGGGGAACCTTAGGAAAAGCTAGAAATATTATTTTATAATAAAATAATTGTCAGTTTCTAATGTCTCAAAAATGATTTATTTCTAGGATAATGTGTGGATGGGTTGGAAAATACTCATCCAATAGGTTTTATATAGGTTTTAGTCACTATATTAACATCATCTTTTAGATTTAACTCTTAGTTAATTCGTTTGACATTTTCCATGTCTCTTTGTATTTTTAAATTATATGGTTAATAAACATACTATAAACTTCTAAGAGAACCTGAAGTTTTTAATTTATTACATATATAATATTATTTTATACCTTTTTCCAAAACATATATTTTTAGGAAGAGAATATCAACTAATAATATAATATTTGTTTTAAAAACTCTTTTATGTCAATATTGACACTATTTTCTAGTTTGTTTTTTTTATATTATAAAAAGATTATTACCTCAAAAAAAAATAATTTAATCAACCCTAACATTTAATATTAACTTTTAAAATTATTTTAATTCATAAAAAGTCACAAATTACATTTATTTGGATATTTATAATATCAATTATTTTAATGTTTCATTAATAGGGTAATTACTACATCATCATTGTGTTATCAATAAATTAAATTATTTAACGTCTAAAAAATATAAATAAAATAATATTATGTATAAAATTTATTTATCTTTCCAATTAATTTTTATAGTCTAAACAATGAATTATATAACCCAATTTAAAATTTTTTTACTAAAAGATAATTGTTTATGTCATTTTTCTCTTTACTTTAAGTTAATTAAAATAAAGTGTCATTATCATTCATAAGTGGCTCCATGGGGTCCCAAAATCGACCCAAGGATGCCCATGGTTGGCCATGACTCATCGAATAAGGTTATCACAAATGTTAAGGTAATTTTGTATTATTATAATGCTATTTTCCTTGAATTAACCTACTTACCTTTAACCGCTGTAAATAAAAGTCAAAAGTTACTATTGACCAAAAATTATTTTCATCTTATTGAAAAAAAAATTACATACTGAGGTTAACCGTATCTCCTGGATTTTTTAAATTCATCCCACTGAAACAGTAAAATTATGTTTTATTCAAATTCGCAAATTCTCTTATGAGGTGGGTAAAAGACGGTAAAACATTCAATAAATTTTTTATATATCTAAAATTATTATACAATTATTCTAATGAATTATATTAAACTTATGTATGTATTATGTTTCTATTTATACCTAAAATAAATTTCAACAAAATAAATAATTATTTAAAAAAATCAGTTTAAACCAATAACTCAGTGTTTTTGACTATTCATCAAAAATTGATTGTTTTCAGAAAAATTCAATAAATTCACCGTAGGCTAATTTCGATATTCCAAATCCAAAAATTAAGTCTATTTTGAAAGATAACATTTATAAAATTTCAAAAAGTGGGTATTAATATTCATAACAACTACTTTGATTGGTTGTGGTGTGTAAGAACACGAAGGTGCGTACAACACATGCTATTGTAATATTCAAAGAAAAGAATACCACGGAAGCTTGGGGTGTTACATTCTCCCATATATTAAATTATTTGTCCTCGAAAATTATAGAATATTAATGCATAAAAAGACTGGGGTGGTTCTTTATTATATGTTCCATGGGTTCCCACGTTGCATCATCCATCTTATGGGTTCTCCATAGAACTTTTACCAGTCGAGTCATCCAGTTTCTCAACACTTGTTCTCTAGTATCAAGAAACCTTGATAGGTTATTCGCAATAAGAAAGATCAGGTTGCACTTCTAATTCCTCATAGGTGAGTACATGCGTTGGATCAAGGATTTATTTTTTCAACAGTGATACCTAGAACACAACATGAACTTTCGAGAGACCTGGCGACATTGCCAAACGGTATGATACAACCCCAATTCATTCTAGAATTTCGAATGGTCCAATATAACTGGGGTTCAATTTACCCTTCTTAGAAATGTATAACACTCTTCCATAGATATACCTTCAAGAAAATATAATCTCTTACCTGGAATTCCAAATCCTTCCTTTGGTTATCGTTATAGCTCTTTTTCCTACATTGAGTTGCTTTAATGTGGTTTTGGATTACCTTCACCTTTTCCATCATATCCCCCACCAGTTCTGGGCCTACAAGTTTTCTTTCTCCATCATTATCCCAAATGGTTGGTGTGCGACATCTCTTTCTATATAACGCTTCATATGGTGCCATATGAATACTTGAATGGAAGATATTGTAATAGGAAAAATTATAACAGAGGTAAATATTGATCCCACGTACCTTGAATGTAATGTGAACATTATCTCAACATGTATTATAATGTTATAATAGTTCGTTCTAATTGTTCATCAATTTGAGGGTGGTAGGCTATGTAACAGCCCGAGATTTTATGAAAAATATTCTTTTTAATTTTATTAATGTGTTGTGTTTTACGCTACATCAAAAGGAGCTTTCACAACACACATCCTTGACTTGCCTTGCATTACACGCAATCGTGACCTTCCTCGATAGCGTGTGTAGTACGCAATAACGAGTTTCATTAAACAACAATATGCTATTAAAATATTATTAAAACTAGCCGTTATGAATAGTAATAACCACTTTTTGTAATTTTGTATATTTTATTTTTCAAAATGGAATTAATTTCTGGATTCGTAATATCGAAATTAGCTTATGGTGAAATTTTGGTACTTTTCGGATAACTTTCATATTCTGATGAATAATGAAAATTACTAGATTATAATGAAAAACAACTTTTTTAATCAAAATAATTAATAGTGATAAATCATTAAATTGAGTGGTTTTAAAGTATATTTAGAATATATTTTTTCAATTTAATACGATGTTGGTCATTGTATGTAATTTCACATTTAAACCAGACATAATCAAGTGTCAATCTTTTGGTATATATTGTTTCTTAAAAACACGCTATTTGTTTTAACAGCGTGATTTAATTATAAAATTAATTAATGCAACTTCTATGTTATGAATCTGGTAAAATTGACTTCATTTTTGAATTCGGAATATGAAATATAGCTTAGGATGAAATTTTGGTATTTTTCTGAAAAATTTCAATTTTTGATGAATAGTGAAACCACTAAGTGGTAGGTTAAAAACTGAATTTTGCATAAAACATAATTTTACCGCTTCTGTGAATGGAATTTCGAAAATCCGACAGACACTGTTAATATGAAGGACTAAAATGTGGTTCAATGAGATGAAAATAATTTTTGGTGAATAGTAACTTTTTATTTTTTTTACCACGGTTAATAGTAAATAGGGTAACTAAGGGTAAATATCATATTACTATTACCCTAACACATGTCCTATTTCTATTGGATAAGTGTAATTCGAACAAAAACAACCTTATGAATATAATATGACCATTTAGGTCCACTTGGATTAGATTATGACATTTAATATTATTTTATTTAATGAATAGTTAAAATAGTTAAAATCAAAGTTTAATAACTAAAACATTTTTAATATGGGATTATACATAAGATTAATTAGACAATAAATATTCATTAGAAAGATGAAAATATTTCCTACATAATGATATTTTATTTATAATTTTTAGACTTTAAATAAATTAATTTATTTATGACACAACGATGATGCAGTAATTACCCTTTTAAGGAAATATTAACATAATTGATGTTATAAATGCTCAAATGAATGTAATTTGAGACTTTTTATGAATTCCACTAATTTTCTAGGTTACTATGATATATTAGTGTTGATTTAATCAACTTGTTTCGAACATATAATTCTGTTATGACTTTCACAAAAATCATATATCAAATAGTTTCAAAATTGACACAAAATAGTTTTTAAATCAAATATTATATTATTAATTGTTATTTTATTCCTAAAAATATATGGTTTGGACAAATGATTTAGATAAGGATATATGTATTAATAATAAACAATTTGGGGTTCGTTTGGTATGTTATAGTAAGTGTACTAACCATATAGTGAAAGAAAACAAAAAGACACGGTAAAAGTTAAATTATTTAACTTAGAGTTAAATCTCATTGATAAGGTTAAAATAATACCCTAAACTTGTCTGAATCTTATTGGTTGATAGGATTTCGACCCATCCCCACTTTAGCTTCGAAATAAGACCCTTTGGTACCATTATAAACCGATTTTGACATTAATATAAAGTAATATTTTGAGGTATTCCTAAGGTGCCCCTCTCCTCCCTTATAAAAGGACACCTCCTCCCCCTCCTCCTCACAACAATTTGAGCACTCAAGCTCAGCCAAACCCTGCCAAAATATCTTCTCCACTTCCCTAGAAACATCCTAGAGGTTGTGGTCTTCCTCAAAGACCAATTTTAGTGCCCTAAGAGGAGGTCTCAAAGAGGCGCTTCAAAGAAGAGGTAATTACCATTACCAATTCTTTCATCTTTATTTCTTCTTCCACTTCTTCTTCTTAGGTTGTTTCATTATGAAGTAATAATATCAGTATCACTCATATACTGATATGTTATTTTATGTATGAAACAACCCTATTTCACCATCTATCCATCCTACGGAAAAAAGAAATCACCGCGCGTGCGTACGTACAGAATACCGTCTCCACGCCGTGGTGTAATCTATTTTCCACCACCACCTTACATGGATGGGTATAATGGTGTAAAGAATAACTATACATAGTTATTACAACATCATATTTATTCTGATATATTGTATAATCCACTCCAATTCAATTCAATAATTATGGAAATGATATCATCGCTCGTGCGTACGTACGGACTACCGTCTCCACGACGCGATGAGATTCATTCTTAATGATTAACCATTCATGAATGATTATAAAGTATATATAATAAGTACTAATGAAATATATGACATAATAATGATACTGGATTTATGTATATATATATATATTTATGTCATCTACTTACTTCCATTCAAGACAATAAGGAAAGAAAAACAGCGTTCATGCGTACGTACGGACTACCGTCTCCATGAACGGTGTTTTTCATTTCATTTATCTATCTATTATATATATATATATACTGAATATATATGATATATAAATCATATTTTATATTTTGGATGTAAGTAAATCATGATATAAGTAATAATAATGTCAAGATCAACAAGTCAAAACACCTACGATAAATGAAACGATTTTACCCAAAACGCTTCTTTAACATGGAATTTACCAAATAGCGGGTAATATAATGTCATAAGTGAACCATATATGATATAATAACAATGAATATGATTCTGTAATAAGTCAATGAAATTATTTAAATCATTATACAGTAGGTTCGGACACATACGAAGAAAATCGGACCTAAGGTAAGGAAAATATCACAATCTCATTTTTATCCGAGATTGTTTATACTTTGGTATTTACTGGGGTGTATTTTATCATCCACATCCATGTTTCTTCAATATGCAATATTATTTCCATCCACCTACAATTGTTTAAATCCAATTTTACCCTTCGGTGAGTTTTTAGTAAAAGATATGAAAGGAATCTTTTGTCGTTTTTCATACGAGGTACTTTTTGACTTTTTTGAAAAAAGTATGAAGAAAGTTTTTTTTAACTTATAGGGCATGAATGGATTTCTAAAAAATAATTTCCAAGAAGCATCCTTTACATGTATTCAAGTTTATTTTTAATCAACTTATTTTAGTTTAAAATTTTATGACATGTTAAGAAAGGAAAAGTGTTTTTGAAGTAGAAAGGATATTTTCCTCAAATGAAGTTCAAGTATTTTATAAAAATTATTTTCCATGTAAGATAATAAAAGGGTTATGTTTTTATCCCTATTATTACATGGATTTGATTATGTTGTGATGGAAACATTTTTATTAATTCTTTTATCTTATATGAATTGTTTTATGATGTCATGTTGTTTAAGAATCCCATTTTAATTACATGGGTTATGCGATGATGTATGATTTATGATTATGTGGCACACATAAGAAAGGATTCATTATAAGATGGGTGGGACCTATATCTCCCTCCAATGCATTGGGTAAAGATTTTATATCTCATGAGATAGACAGGTCTGGAACGGTAGGTTATATCGGTTCAGTGAAACAGGACTGAAACGAGGGTTACTAGATTCAGAAAGGGACTTTGTCCACTAAGATAGTCTTGGCAATGAGTCTTGACTAACAAGAAATGATTCTCTATGATTATGTGTGAATGCCACAATGTTTCATGTTTTAGGTTATGATTATTGTGATTACATTTCACTGCCATGATTTATCCCATGTTATGAAATTATGCTCTCTTTTGCAGGTTAAGATTTCCAAAATGTTATGTTCTTATGAATACGATGTGATTGATATTTCTTTTGTTTACCCTTACTGAGCATTTGAGCTCACCCTTTTATGTTTTCTTTTCCCCAGGATATAAATAAAGATTTTAGGTAAAAAAATGGGAAGATATTTATAGGAGATGTTGAAGATCTTTCACCACGATTAGAAGATTACGTTCCGAGTTTCCAAAGACACTAAACTATTACAATCCTTGTGTGTATGTACTAAGTATTCCGCAAATGTAATGTAATGTCAATGTACGTCATGTTTTGGGTCTCTACAGTTGGTATGAGAGGAAAGGTTTAGTCAACCTTTGGAAACTAGGATGCGAAAACGTTAGTGAGATCCCTAGGGATATTTCTACGGTATGTCTAGGGATGTCCCTAAGGTTAAGTATACGTATAGGTTATAGTACTAGAACTACGCTAACGATCATTGAATTAAACCTAAGATGTTAGATATTAAAGGTACATCCCCTTTATTATGTTGTTTCCCCTAGCATGATTTTTGCCTCTCACACTATTCTTTTTAGGTTTTAGACGATGGGTGGAACCCGAAGGAACCGTGTTGATCAATGCAATGGACAATGCAATGATTGTCCTCATGAACAAACAAATGTTATGGGAGATGGAGTGCAAAATATTATTGCTATACTTACACAAGCTATGAATCATTCTGGACTTCCAAATGAGCAGAGAAGGGAACAATATTCTATAGAGTCCTTCATGAGGCAACGTCCACCTTCTTTCAGTGGGTCTTCTGATCCACTTGTTGCTGAACAATGGATCAGTACCACTGAAAATATATTTTCAGTTCTTCAATGTTCTGAACATGATAAATTCATCTTAGCAGTATATCGTTTGGAAGGTGAAGTTGATCAATGGTGGAATATTATCAAGAATACAAGGCAAAGAGATGAAATTGAGTCCATGGAATGGGACGAGTTCAAGAACTTATTTTTCAATAAGTACTTCCCTCGTATTCTTCGAACAAAGATGGAGAAGGAGTTTCTTGAACTAAAGCAAAAAGATGATGAATCTGTTGGTATATACGATCAAATTTTACAAGACTTGCAAGGTATGCATCTGGCATTATCATCCAACCTGAAAGTAAAGTTGATCGATTTTTCAGTGGCTTAAAACCAAGTCTTCGAAGGGCATTCGCTATAAGAGACTTCAGTAGCTATGAAGAAATTGTGCGTTGTGCTATCAAGGTAGAAATGGAAGTTGCTGTTACATATCCATCTCATGGTTTTGACAAGAAACGAAAGATGGAGTTCAAGGTGAAATCTCAGAATAATGGTGAAAAGAAGATGAATGTTTCCTTATGCACAAAGTGTGGAAAGAAGCATGGTGGAGATTGTCTTAAAGGGACTAGAAAATGTTTTAAGTGTGGAAAAGAAGGTCATCGAGCAGCTGAGTGTCGATGTAATGGAAAAAGGGTTTCTAATGATGTGAATAAAGCAAACATTGCAGAGAACGCACCACCAACACTTCAATGATTCAAGTGTAAGGAAATGGGGCATTATGCTAATAAATTCCCTAATCCAAGGGTTAGTGATGATCAACATGAGCAACCACTGAAAGCAGAGGACAAAGGGAAGTCACATGCGATCACTATTGGAAATGTTGAATATGACAACGATGTGGTGGAATGATTAAGTGTTTATGTAATGGGATTCCAAAATAATGTTGTATCATTGAGTATTGAAATATTTATTGATGTGGTATTCAAAGTGATTGAGATATTTTTTGGAAATAAGATGATATGCGCATAATGAAGGGAAAACGAGAAAATGAAATGTTTAATAGTATTCATGAGCTCATGATTGATATAAGGACTAAGTGATATCATGGTTTGAGTATATAGAATTTTGAGGATTTTGGTATGTGGAATGTGTTAACTTTAAACTGCATTCATGTTTTCACTGAGGTATTCAAGAGAATACATGATTAAGGACATTGAATGTTTAGAATGTGACCAACAAGACATATCTTATGGGGATCAACTATTGTATTAAATCTCTGGTAATTGTTTTCACTATATTATGAGAGTGGACTACAGTATTTTGGGTAAGCCTAAAGATTGGAATGAATTATGTTGGAATAAGTTAGTATTGTTTAAGGATAGAAGTTTTTTTTCGATATTAGTGATGGGATGTTATAGTAATATAGTTTTAGAAAAAGGACAACCTACAGGACGGGAGACAGCCCATCACGTCAGACAAGGCTGTGGGAATCGAACCCACAACCGAAGTGCGACTGGCCTTTATCGCCTACCACTGGCCTACATGAAGTCCATGTTTAGTAGAAACTAGTTTTATTATATTGAGTTGTATGCCATATGATGTATAAGTCCATTTTAGGAACCATATATGATTAATCTCACTATAGATCGACTTATGTATATAATTTTTTTGCTAACCTTTTGTTTGAGATAGATGGAATGACCCGTCATTCTATCACACGATCTGCTAACACTTCACGGATAACAAATTCAACTTCATTTATTTAAGAGATGAAGTGGAAATTGTTAAAGGCACAAACAACAGTGAGATTGTACAAAAATAAAGTAAGTATTTATTCTAATTCAAATTCTTTAACATTAGGGAAATGATCTTGAAAACCAAATATGTTGTCCTAGTGATCTTATATATGATGAATCAGATGGTACCTTAAATCATCACAAATTTATGGCTTTGTGATTGCTGGCTTTTCCATAGCCATGTTCTCTACCACTCTCCATCAGAACAAGATGGTTAGATTTCTCTTCCATATCCATATTTTCACCTATGTGGAAACCCAGTAACTAGTTTATTTGGGTAACCGTTATGTTTCATACTTTTGTTTTTAAAGATTGGTTTTGATATTCCTTTTTACGATGTGGGTTTCTATTAAAGAAACTTTCGAATAATAAAGCATTTATAACACCGACGAACTTCGAGGGTGAAATTCATTTTAAGGGGGGTAGAATGTAACAGCCCGAGATTTTATGAAAAATATTCTTTTTAATTTTATTAATGTCTTGTGTTTTACGCTACATCAAAAGGAGATTGCACAACATAAATCCTTGACTTGCCTTGCATTACACGCAATCACAACCTTCCTCGATAGCGTGTGTAGTACGTAATAACGAGTTTCATTAAACAACAATATGCTATTAAAATATTATTAAAACTAGCCGTTATGAATAGTAATAACCACTTTTTGTAATTTTTTATATTTTATTTTTCAAAATGGAGTTAATTTCTGGATTCGTAATATCGAAATTAGCTTAGGGTGAAATTTTGGTACTTTTCGGATAACTTTCATATTTTGATGAAGAGTGAAAATTACTAGATTATAATTAAAAACAAATTTTTTAATCGAAATAATTAATAGTGATAAATCATTAAATTGAGTGGTTTTAAAGTATATTTAGAATATATTTTTACAATTTAATACGATGTTGGTCATTGTATGTAATTTCACATTTAAACCAGACATAATCAAGTGTCTATCTTTTGGTAGATATTATTTCTTAAAAACACGCTATTTATTTTAACAGTGGGATTTAATTATAAAATTAATTAATGCAACTTCTATGTTATGAATTTTGTAAAATAGACTTCATTTTTGAATTTGGAATATGATATATAGCTTACGATGAAATTTTGGTATTTTTCGGAAAACTTTCAATTTTTGATGAATAGTGAAACCACTAAGTGGTAGGTTAAAAATTGAATATTGCATAAAACATAATTTTACCGCTTCTGTGAATGGAATTTCGAAAATCCGACAGACACGTTTAATATCAAGGACTATAATGTGGTTCAATGAGATGAAAATTATTTTTGGTGAATAGAAACTTTTTACTTTTTTTTACCACGGTTATTAGTAAATAGGGTAACTAAGGGTAAATATGATATTACTATTACCCTAACACATGTCCTAATTCTATTGGATAAGTGTAATTCGACCAAAAAAAACCTTATGAATATAATATGACCATTTAGGTCCACTTGGATTAGATTATTCCATTTAATATTATTTTATTTAATGAATAGTTAAAATAGTTAAAATCAAAGTTTAATAACTAAAACATTTTTAATATGGGGTTATACATAAGATTAATTCGACTATAAATATTCATTAGAAAGTTAAAAAGATTTCATACATAATAATATTTTATTTATAATTTTTAGACTTTAAATAAATTAATTTATTTATGACACAACGATGATGCAGTAATTACCCTTTTAAGGAAATATTAACATAATTGATGTTATAATTGCTCAAATGAATGTAATTTGAGACTTTTTATGAATTCCACTAATTTTCTAGGTTACTATGATATATTAGTGTTGATTTAATCAACTTGGTTAGAACATATAATTCTGTTATGACTTTCACAAAAATCATATATCAAATAGTGTCAAAATTGACACAAAATAGTTTTTAAATCAAATATTATATTATTAATTGTTATTTTATTCCTAAAAATCTAAGGTTCGGAAAAATGATTTAGATAAGGATATATGTATTAATAATAAACAACTTGGGGTTAGTTTGACATGTTATAGTAAGTGTATTAACCATATAGTGAAAGAAAACAAAAAGACACGGTAAAAGTTAAATTATTTAACTTAGAGTTAAATCTCATTGATAAAGTTAAAATAATACCCTAAACTTGTCTAAATCTTATTGGTTGATAGGATTTCGACTCATCCCCACTTTAGCTTCGAAATAAGACCCTTTGGTACCATTATAAACCGATTTTTACATTAATATAAAATAATATTTTGAGGTATTCCTAAGGTGCCCCTCTCCTCCCTTATAAAAGGACACCTCCTCCCCCTCCTCCTCACACCAATTTGAGCACTCAAGCTCTGCCAAACCCTTCCAAAATATCTTCTCCACTTCCCTAGAAACATCCTAGAGGTTCTGGGCTTCCTCAAAGACCAATTTTAGTGCCCTAAGAGGAGGTCTCAAAGAGGCGCTTCAAAGAAGAGGTAATTACCGTTAACAATTCTTTCATCTTTATTTCTTCTTCCACTTCTTCTTCTTAGGTTGTTTCATTATGAAGTAATAATATCAGTATCACTCATATACTGATATGTTATTTTAAGAATGAAACAACCCTATTTCACCATCTATCCATCCTACGGAAAAAAGAAATCACCACGCGTTCGTACATACGGAATATCGTCTCCACGCCGTGGTGTAATCTATTTTCCACCACCACCTTACATGGATGGGTATAATGGTGTAAAGAATAACTATACATAGTTATTAAAACATCATATTGATTATGATATATTTTATAATCCACTCCAATTCAATTCGATAATTATGGAAATGATATCATCGCTCGTGCGTACGTACGGACTACCGTCTCCACGACGCGATGAGATTCATTCTTAATGATTAACCATTCATGAATGATTATAAAGTATATATAATAAGTACTAATGAAATATATGACATAATAATGATACTGTATTTATGTATATATATATATATATGTATGTCATCTACTTACTTCCATTCAAGACAATAAGGAAAGAAAAACAGTGTTCATGCATACGTACGGACTACCGTCTCCATGAACGGTGTTTTTCATTTCATTTATCTATCTATTATATATATATATATACTGAATATATATTATATATAAATCATATTTTATATTCTGGAAGTAAGTAAATCATGATATAAGTAATAATAATGTCAAGAACAACAAGTCAAAACACCTACGATAAATGAAACGATTTTACCCAAAACGCTTCTTTAACATGGAATTTACAAAATAACGGGTAATATAATGTCATAAGTGAACCATATATGATATCATAACAATGAATATGATTCTGTAATAAGTCAATGACATTATTTAAATCATTATACAGGAGTTTCGGACACATACGAAGCAAATCGGACCTAAGGTAAGGAAAATATCACAATCTCATTTTTATCCGAGATTGTTTATACTTTGGTATTTACTGGGGTGTATTTTATCATCCACATCCATGTTTTTTCAATATGTAATATTATTTCCATCCAACTACAATTGTTTAAATCCAATTTTACCCTTCGGTGAGTTTTTAGTAAAAGATATGAAAGGAATCTTTTGTCGTTTTTCATACGAGGTACTTTTTGACTTTTCCGAAAAAAAGTACGAAGAATGTTTTTTTTAACTTATACGACATGAATGGATTTATAAAAAATAATTTCCAAGAAGAATCCTTTACAAGTATTCAAGTTTATTTTTAATCAACTTCTTTTAGTTTAAAATTTTATGACATGTTAAGAAAGGAAAAGTGTTTTTGAAGTAGAAAGGATATTTTCCTCAAGAATGAAGTTCAAGTATTTTATAAAAATTATTTTCCATCTAAGATAATAAAAGGGTTCTGTTTTTATCCCTATTATTACATGGATTTTATTATGTTGTGGTGGAAACATTTTTATGAATTCCTTTATCTTATATGAATTGTTTTATGATGTCATGTTGTTTATGAATCCCATTTTTATTACATGGGTTATGCGATGATGTATGATTTATGATTATGTGGCACACATAAGAAAGGATTCATTATAATATGGGTGGGACCTATATCTCCCTCCAATTCATTGGGTAAAGATTTTATATCTCATGAGATAGACAGGGCTGGAACGGTAGGTCATACCGGTCAGTGAAACAGGACTGAAACGAGGGTTACTCGATTCAGAAAGGGACTTTGTCCACTAAGATAGTCTTGGCAACGAGTCTTGACTAACAAGAAATTATTCTCTATGATTATGTGTTAATTCCACAAAGTTTCATGTTTTATGTTATGATTATTGAGATTACATTTCACTGCCATGATTTATCCTATGTTATGAAATTATGCTCTCTTTTGCAGGTTAAGATTTCCAAAATGTTATGTTCTTATGAATACGATGTGATTGATATTTCTTTAGTTTACGCTTACTGAGCATTTGAGCACACCCTTTTATGTTTTCTTTTCCCCAGGATATAAAGAAATATTTTAGGTAAAAAAATGGGAAGATCTTTATAGGAGATGTTGAAGATCTTTCACCACGATTAGAAGATTACGTTCCGAGTTTCCAAAGACACTAAACTATTACGATCCTTGTGTGTATGTACTAAGTATTCCAAAAATGTAATGTAAGGTCAATGTACGTCAAGTTTCGGGTCTCTACAGGCTATGCTCAAATGAAGTTCATTATCTAGGGATTTCTAAAGGATTTTCTAGAATCTTGATGTAAAATGAGGATCATGATCAGAAATAATCGATAGGGGTACTCCATAAAGTCTCAAAACATTATTAATATATAGTCTTGCTAGACGTTCAAGTGAAAACTCTTATCTTATAGCAAGAAAATGTGATGAATTGGTAAGATGATCAACAACGAACCATTTTGCGTTGTTCCTTCAAGGAGTCTTTGGTAGTTCCATGACAAAGTCCATCATAATATTATCCAATTTCCACAAAGGTATGGGAAGATATTGTAAGACTCCTCCGGGCTATTGAATTTGTGCATTCACTTATTGAAAAACCATATATCATGACCCAAAATCAGAAATTTCCCGCTTTATGTTGTCCCACCAAAAATGTTCCTTCAAATCTCTATACATTTTGGTGCTCCCAAGGTTTATTAATAAATTGGAGCTTTGAGCATCATCCAAAAATTCTCTATTTATATCAGGTATATCGGGAACACAATGTCTCTTCCCAAATTTCAAAATTCCACCTTCATATATGAAGTCACTCAATATTCCATTATTCATAGCTTTAATCTTTTTTTGAAACTTCCCATCATCACCTTGAGATGATTTTATCCTTTCTTGTAAATATTGTTTGGCATCCATTTGAAAAACATTGATGTTTCAACTTCCATGGTTATTCCCATATCCATCTTTATGAGATCGATGTATATAGGATCCTTTTCAACTCTCATATTTTTCAATACTCTATGATATTTTCTGCTCAAAGCATCTAACACCTTATTTTCCTTCCCCGTGTGGTAGTGTATCATGCAATCATAATTCTTGAGTAGTTCAAGACATCACCTTTGCCTCATATTGAGTTCTTTATATGAGAAAATATACTTAAAACTCTTATGATTAGTATAAATCTAATATTTTGTACCATAGAGATAGTGTCTCAAAATATTCAAATCAAAGATTACAGCTACTAACTAAAGTTCATGAGTAGGATAGTTTTCCTCATGAATTTTCAACCATTGTGATGCAGAGGAAATAACTCTATCATTCTTTTTAAGGACACGACCATGTCCTTTCTTTGAAGCATCACTATAAATAACTAACCCATCATTCCTCAATGGTAGAGTCAATATATGAGAATTGAATAATCTTTTCTTCAGTTCTTCAAAACATTCTTCACACACTTTTGTCAAAACAAATTTACCCCCTTTTCGTGTGATCTTGTTTATTGGGTTAGCCAGCCGGGAAAAATTCAGGAGGAACCGTCGATAATAACCTGCTAAACAAATAAAAATATGTACCTCAGATATACTCATCAGTGGTGGCCATTCGTGGATTGAATTAATCTTAGAATGATCAATAGAGATCCCATCCTAAGAGACCACATGTACAGGAAAAGAAATATCCTGAAGCCCGAATTCACACTTACAAAACATCCCATATAATTCATGTCATCTGAGATTTTTAGGATAATGCACAAGTGATTTTCATGATCTTTTTATCTTTTGGAGTATACCTAGATTTCATCAATAAATACCACAAAAAATTCATCAGGATATTCTTTGAAAATTATATTCATTAGATCAATGAATACATAGGGTACATTAGACAATCCAAAAGGAATTACTGTAATCTCATAATGCCCGTTCCTGGTTCGAAATGTTGTTTTCGGAATGTCTTCCTTCTTCACACACAACTAATGATATCCAGATAAAAGGTGAATCTTTGAAAAGTATTGAGCTCCATGCAGGTGGTCAAATAAATCATCAATGTGAGGTAAAGGATACTTGTTCTTTATTGATATAGAATTGATCTCCCTATATTCAATGCACAACCTCATAGATCTGTCTTTCTTCTTAAAAAAATGGATAGGGGATCCCCATGGAGAAACACTAGGGAGAATAAATCCTTTATCACTCCATTCCTCTAGTTGTTTATTTAGTTCCACTAATTCCACTATGGCCATTCTATAAGGGGTCTTTGATATGGGCCATGAACCAGGGATTAAATGAATGGAAAACACAATTTCTCACTCTGGAGGATGTCCAGGTAAATCATTTGGAAACTAATCAACATATTCATTCACAATAGGTACATCCTATAATTTTACATTCTTTTCCTCACCCACAATTTTTTCATTCTATTACTCCCTAATAATTGGATTTAGTTGAGCTAATGGGGGTGGATCTAGATAAGAATTATATGGTGAAAATTCTGCTCTAAAGGTAATGTGTTCTTTATCATCAGCATCAAAAATAGTATCCTCATTCTTCTTACAATAATTTTTTGCATCATGGTCTGAAAGCCAATCTATACCAAGGATTATATCAAATTCAATCATGGGAATGATGATGATATCAGTAGATAAAGAACATTAATATGTCCAAATGGAGACTGATTCACAAAACATTGATGCAATGATACTTCCCTTAGGATTTTTAACTGACAACTCCCTTGTTAAATCAAATTGAAAATATCTAATTTTCTTTAAAAACTTGAATGATATGAAATAATGCGATGATCCAGAATCAAATAAAGCATTTCTTAAACATGAGGAAACCATTATATTACCTGCCACCATGTCTTTCAGAGCTTCAACCTCAACAGCAGAGATAGAATAATATTGGCCTTGATCCCTTGGAATTTTATAAAGTATGATCCCCTGACACTTAGGTCATTCATTCACATAATTCCCCATTTTCTACAATTTTAGATTTTAACATCGATATCCTCTTTCTTCCCCTTGCAATCAAAAGCTTGGTGGAATATTTCACAACACTTGTAACAAACTAACATTTCCTTCAGGAAAGTACCGGGGTGTTTCTTCCCACATTTACTTCAGGATAGATAATCAAATTTTCCCTTCTTCCCATTTCTTCCATTTCCAGAGTGTTCGGCATATCTCTTCTTCTCTTTCATTTCTTTAAAGTCAGATGACATAGAAAATTCTTTTTTTTTGACTTGATAGCACATGAGACAATATCTTCATACAATGAGAAGGATTTTGAGACTAATGCTTGACAAAGAAATGGTTTTAACATATCAATGAAACGATCAATGACCACCATTTATCAGCATCTCCATTCCATATTTGATAGTTCATCATCTTTCTTTGTAATTATAATCAATGACCACCATTTATCAATATCTCTAGTGAGGCGGTAAACTACCATGACCAATTTTTCCCTTTCACTACTCCCTGTGGCATGGAATATATTTTCTATGAAATTTATCCATTGCTCAGCTACTAATAGATTTTTACTGCCATTCTATGTTGGTGGTTGTAGCCTCATTATGTGATCTAACATTGATCCTCCACACTATGGATTAGGGTTCCCCATACGGGTAAGGTTATTATTCATAACATGAGTGAGTTGTCCTAGTGTGGGGATAAGTTGATCAGCACCAGTTGTATCACCGACTCCACTATAATAATCTTGAGTAAGTGGGAAATCCCTAAATGGAGTGTGTGCATAGATATGGTTTCCATTCCTTCCACTCGGCACCATTTAAAAACAATGTAATAAACTTGATTAGTTTATGAATCAAAATACATAATTCTAAACTTGTAAAACACTTATCATAAATTGAACATTTTATGGATATAATCCATAATCATAAAAAATGTTGTGTTTGAGGATTTATATACTTGTAAACACTTCATTATAGTTTGTAAATAAAATTAGAATTATCCTAAGAATATCCATCGAGAGTGTCATAACCAAGAGTGCAGCAAGTCCCATTGTTGTACACCCGGTCTTGTTCGAGTCTAGCTCAAAGAGGTATCTTTTGGGTTTTACCCTTAGGTACATATGTGCCTGAGCCACCTCTACCTGATCGTATCGAGAAAAGGATGTATTTTTGGAAAACTCACAAAATCTCTAAAATACTAAAATTATAGGAAGATATTCTATACTAATCCTCAAATTCTATCATAGGTTAATTTTCTCTAATAAGAGTTTATCTAAATCTAGATTCCATGGTTTGTACTAAACTTCCTCTAATTCCAACTGTAACACCCCGACCCTAGAATCCTAGAGTCCATGCATTATTACATATCATTTTCATGATCACAAAATATCAAGTCTCAAAAGACTGAAAAATTTAGTAGCCTTGGAAGTACTAGATACATTCATAAGGATTAAATTACATAATAAAATGGAAATGTACAACAACATTGTTTCCATAGACAACAATGAGATCCCATAGACTATCCCTACAGGTCAGTCATAATATACTTCTTTTCATCATAGGATAAATAAAACATAGAATGGTGTGAGCACAGATGCTTAGTAAGGATACAAATATAGCAGAATCTTTCATAAATTAGCATAAACATATAAGGCAATGTATAAAACTAAAACAAAATCCATTTCAACAGAAAAATAATCTTAATTTGAAAAATTTAAATCAATATAATGCCATTTACTTACTCACATGGATATTCTACTAGTTGAATAATCACAAGAAATATCAATAGCCACTTTCATAATGATGGAATTCATAATGCTAGACATTCATAACCACATAGTCAAGGTCGTGTTCTAAGACTAAAAATAAGATTTTTTCAAGGGTTTGTTCCAGGACACTAGTTTGTCCTATGAGACCTACCGATGCATCGAGGATCTATAGCAGGCTCCACCCATCACTTACTAAGTCCAATGCATTCCTCATATGAAAAAGATTAAAGATAACATAAACATTCATATTAAAACTATCATATTAAATGTCAATACATTATCCATAAACCATGAATGGTATAAAAATAGCACATCCACTATCAAAAATATCACAAATCCTTAAATACATTATTGTAATTTTTTCCATAATAAATCAACTTCAAATTAGCTTAAAATCCATCTATGGTTTTTGACATTGATGAAATCAATTACTTTTGTTAGTGAAATAACTCTTTCTATTTTGAAATCATTTAAAATTCATAGAATTATAAATGAAATCATTTATTTTGGAAATATTTTTATAAGCTTTTAAGAGAATGTTTGATGATGATACAATGGCGGAAAATAGCCATACTAGCCGAATAAGTTAAAAAACCATTCTTACATTAATTTTGTCAAAAAGGTCATAAAGTACCTTGTTTGGAGAATTAAAGAATGATTCCTTTATAAACATCTTATAAAAGTCAAAAAAGGGTATAAATGACTTTAAACTATAGTATATAAAATATTAATAATGTTTTGAAATACATTTTTAAGAAACATGGATGTGGAAGATAAAGAGGTCCTAGTAGATAATTACGTATAAACAACCTCGGATAATGAAGAGATTGTAGAATTAACCCTTATATTGTACTATTACTTGGTTCAAGGTAGGTTAAACTCATTTATAATGGTGAAATAATTGTTATTAAATTATACAAGAATCATATTCACTAACATGATATCATATATGATCTTTTAACATATATTTGTTTAAAATATCATAGTATTATCGCCATTTATGGGTGTTAACAGATTCATTTTCCTTTATATTCTTTGTTATGTGAGTCATATTTTTTTATGGATGGGATGTATATTATTCATATCCAAAATAATATCATGTTTTTAAACATTATTTTTAATCATCAAATAAAAGTTAGTCTTGAATGGATACGATGGGTAATGAATCTCATCATGTTCATGGAGACGGTAATCTGTACGTACGCACGAGCGACAGTATCATTATTTTGATATTAAAATTATATTTAATTGGTTGGTTTATCATATATAAAGAATCATTATCATGTTATATTTATTATTTACATCAATTACACATCATTATTATACCTATCAAAATAATAATGTATTGAATTACAATTACACCACGACATGGAGACGGTAAGCTGTACGTACGCACATATGGTGACATGTCATAAAATAGATGCATAGAATAATGAATATGGTTGTAACATATATATAATAACATCAAAGTATATAAAAGATACTTGAGGTATTTTTTTATAATGTAAACAACAATGAAAGAGGATGTTGAAGAAGAAATTAACTTGAAAGATGTGATGACATATTTACCTCTTCTTCGGGTTCTTCCTATTCATTTGATAAAAAGGGATCCTTAGGTTGGATTTAGGACTAATGGAAGGACTCTATTATGATTGTAGGACAGTTGATAGGGTATTTGGGTAGGGTTTGGCCGAGCCAAATGGCTATGAAGGTGTGAATTAGAGATAACGGGGAGTTCCCTTTTATAAGAGGGGTGAGGGGAACCTTTGGAAAAGCTAGAAATATTATTTTATAATAAAATAATTTTTGATTTATAATGGATCCAAAATGATTTATTTCTAGGATAATGTGGGGATGGATCGAAAAATACTCTAAAAATAGGTTTTATATACGCTTGAGTTACTATATTAACCTCATCTTTTAGATTTAACTCTTAATTAATGGGTTTGACATTTACCATGTCTCTTTGTATTTTTATATTATATGGTTAATAAAATTACTATAAACTACCAATAGACCCTCAAGTTGTTACTTAATGACATATATAATATTATTTATGACGATTTGATGAACCTTAGATTTTTAGGAATAGAATATCAATTAATAATATAATATTTTTAAAAAACTCTTTTATGTCAATTTTGACAATATTTGATATTTTGTTTTTTGTTAAATTCATAACAACATTATTAATTTGAAAAAAAATTAGAGAATCAACCCTAACATGTAACATTAACTTATAATACTATTTTAATTCCTAAAAAGTCACAAATTTTATTTTTTTGTATATTTATAATATAATTATTTTAATATTTCATTAATAAGGTAATTACTTCATCATCATTATGTCATAAATAAATTAAATTATTTAAAATCTGAAAAATATAAATAAAATACAATTATATAGGAAATAATTTTAGAATTATAATGAATATTCATTGTCGAAAAGATAACTTATATAACCCATGTAAAAATTAATTTAGTAAAAGATATTTGGTTATGTCATTTTTGCCTTTACATTAAGTTAATTAAAAAAATTGTCATTATCACTCATAAGTGGCTCCATGGGGTCCCAAAATCCACTCAAAGATGCCCATGGTCGGTCTTGACTCATCCAATAAGGTTAGGACACGTGTTAAGGTAATTTTATATTATTATAATATTCTTTTTACCATGAATTACCCAATTTAACTTTAACCGTGGTAAATAAAAGTCAAAAGATACTATTCACCAAAAATTATTTTCATATTATTGAACCACATATTACTTACTGAGGTTAACCGTGTCTCCTAGATTTTTGAAATTCAACTCATTGAAATGTTATAATAATGTTTTATGAAAATTTGGAAATTCTCCTAGGAGGTGGGTAAAAGATGGTAATATATAAAATAAAATATTTATATATCCAAACATATTATAAAATGACTAAAATGATTTATATTGAACCTATATAGGTATTATGTACCTATTTTGACCTAAAATAAATTTAAATAAAATAAATAATTATTTAAATAAAAATTCAACTTTACCCAATAACTCAGTGATTTTTACTATTCATCAAAATTTTAATGTTTTCAGGAAAATACCAAAAAATCACCCTAGGCTAATTTTGATATTCCAAATCCAAAAATGAAGTCCATTTTAAATGATAAAATTTATGAAATTTTAAAAAGTTTGTATTAATATTCATAACATGTTGTTTTATTGGTTGTGGTGTGTTAGAACTCGATGTTGCATACAACACCCACTATTGTATTATTCAAAGAGAAGTGTACCATGGGTTCTTGGGTTGTTACATTATTTTCATCATGATCGTTAAAACCTAGAAACGTTACTAATGCACATCTTCAACCGACCATCTCCACGATTTTAACATATTTTTTTTCATAATATTATTTCATGGATGGTTTTAGAAGTATAATTTATGTATAAAAATGATAATTATTTCTTGATTATTATTCGGTAGATTATATAACAATGAACCATATTCAACCTACCAATGTCATCTTGGACATATGAAATGAATATAATCAAGACATACAATGTTAAATTATTTGATAGAGAAAGTTAATATAACATGATAATAAATAAAATAAATGAAATAATAAAATTTAGAAATATTCTTAATCAAGTAAAAAATTAACAAAATTTTATTATTTAGGAAGATAAATTTTGTACATGAGGATTCAGACTCGAGGTAAGGGATTTCGTCTCAATTTCTCTTCATTGAGGAATATTTTAGTATTATGCACCTAATTTATTTTATATGGTGTATATACTATCCCTTTTATATATTATACAACAAATAATTCTTAATTAATGTTATTTTATGTTACAAATCATTTTAATTCATCCAATGTGATTTGATTTGAAATTTACTGATGTCGTAAAGGCATTATGTTACAATCTCCTTTCTTTTAGAGTTTTTATATGTTAAAGGTAACTTTGGGGGACTAATATAAAATTACTTTCTTAAATAATATATTTTATTATTCCTTCGTTAGGAATGTGGTTTACTAGTTTTGTTTTCATTTTATCTGTTTAATAAAAAACATCAATAATGTTGTTTGTATGTAATACGGGTCTTGTATCTTCATTTAGATCTGGAATCATTCTTTTCCAAATCTATTTTTTAAATATAAAATTTAAAAGAATTTTTTAAATATTCTATAATGATTTATTAAAGAATTTCTTAACCATGTTTTAATTTTTTCAATAAATAGTTTAAAACGAATCTTTTTATCATTTTCCAAACATGGTACCTTTTACATTTTTTACAAATATAAGAAAAGAATTTTTTATTTTATATTTTATATCATCAATATAATTTCTTGCTATCACGAATGATAAATAATTTTATTATTAATTTTCTTAATTCCACTTTTATTTTCAAATATTATTTTCCTATAATATTTCAGGAATATTTATATTTTAATGATGTGATTTCATTGTCAAAAGGGAATTTTCTTCATGATATATTTCTTGTGTTATTTTAAAGACATTTTAATAAATAAAGACAACCTTTGATGTTATGGATTTATTCTAAATTATGTATATATATCTATTATAATATACCT
This sequence comes from Viscum album, assembly GCA_963277665.1. NCBI lineage: Eukaryota > Viridiplantae > Streptophyta > Magnoliopsida > Santalales > Viscaceae > Viscum > Viscum album. Next base: position 1,670,967,632 of record OY728137.1, read on the forward strand.
ATCTAATTATCTATTTCATTGATGGGATAATACAATTATTATGTTCATTTATAAAATGAATTCTTTATGAAATATCACTATATTATGACATGAGGCCAGATTATGCATCTCATTTTGTTTCCATGGGAAATTGTTATGTTTATACCTTATGATTTATTTTCTTTCTGTTGAAGAAATAATCATGTTATTATTATGACGAGTATTCCCTGATAACTCTATAATGAATAGTTTAATATTTTTGTTCTCGTGAGACATTATGTATGAGATTAGGTAGTAAGACTAATCCATTATAGGAAATTTTACACCATGTGATATTGTCAAGGATGTTATCCTTGAATAATGTTTACATAATGTTATTTTTTGTAGCCACATTTATTATGTTGATATGATCTTACAATACCATGTTCATTATGTTATGATTCTATGTGATTACCCACAAGCCTTCTCTTTTATGATACAGGCTATAACATTGACTCACATGTTATGATTCCTTCTAATTTTTATTCCCTTAATTATATTTTCATATCACCCCATTCATTTATGTATTCACCTGGTCAGTTAATGTAGTTTTAATAGGATATGAATATTTAAGAGTTCACTAAGGATAATAACATTAAATATGTTATTTTTTATTTTATTTTGATGTTTTTTGTACCTAGTTTTACAGAGACACTAGGTATCATGTTCATTTCATTGTAATTAATGGATGTTTATTTTAATGATCTTATAATAATACGTGTAAAAGGATTGGGAGATTATAATTGGTATCATAGTAATGTATAGTTAATTTTTGGGTATAAGATTAGATAAATTTATTAAAAAACCATGAAGATAGGTATAAGTATAGGATAATATCAAAATGTTTTTGCAAGACATAATTTTTTTTCCGAGAAAAAAATCCTTGTATAGATATTGTAGGTGGTTGTTGTTTTGGAATCGATGCATATACAGGTAATAACCCTAAAAAGAGTTGGTTGAGTGTATCTAAACCATAATTCTTATACATGGTGAGTGTTCCCTTACTATGCACCTGGTTTGACCATCCTTGGGGATATGTTTGGGTTAATTCCCATTTTCTTTATGAACCTTAATGAAATATTTGAATAGATGATAATTATGGATAACTTAGGTTAAACCTAAGGTGTTATAGATTGAAAATAAGCATCCATGATTTAGAAATACTTTAAATTATATTTTTATATTATTATTATTATTGGTCACACCCTAATTTTTAGTTTAAGTCAATTTTTAAAACCATGATTAATGGTGTTAACAATGAATGTAATGGAAAATTTGATGATTATAATCAACCAAATGTGATAATTACGGAAGAGAATGATATTGTGATTCTTCCTATAATTTATTATAATATATGGTTAATAACCTCTACCATATCCAACTCTTAGACTCCCCAAAAAAGAGAAGGATGATGTTTACAAGGAGATCAGATGGAGGAGACCATGGTGGATAGAAGAATAAATTTCATTCATGTCAAAAATGTGCTAACAGACATCCATTATAATATCTCAAAGAAGTTGTAAAATTTTTAATGTGTGGAAAATAATGACATAGGACCAAAAATTGGTAATGAAAGATCAGAGTTCAATGGAGAGAAATAAATTTCATCCTACAGATATATTTAATGTTTTTATTCTTAAATATAGGGAACCTGGTCATTATTCGAGTCAATTACCTCTTATAAAGGATAACTCCTAGAATAAGGAAGGACCTATGTTATACTAATCATTGAGGTGAATGTATTTATATACTGGTATTTTAGAACTATGTTGTAGAATTATTTTTTATCAATGGTGTATTAAATATATTAATCATGAAATGTATAATATTTTGTTTTTTTGCAATTATATATGATTTTACATTGGATTTATAGTGATTATACTTATTTATAAAATTTATTATCATATATGATTAGGTATTATACATTTTGGTATAAGACTTTATGGGTCATGGATTTTATATGGAGATAATTATTAAATTTTAATTAGATGAATATGTAATAAAATCATTTAAATCAATGGGTTTAAAAATTATTCAGGAATATTTTAAATTTCATTAGTTATAGTTATTCATTAAATGATAAAAGTTACACCGTGGGTATTATTTTTGAGGCTTCAGAAATTAATCTTGTATTTTATCGTATGATTGTTTAATCATTTTGGGAATTATCTTATATTATTAATTTTTTTATTATTGTCAAAATACAAATAGAATCAATTTTTATCCATTTGGGAATTATGTGATCAGTTAGATGTTGACTTTAGTGCATTAGGAATAAAAAATTGATCTTGAATATTCATCTTTTGAAGAAGATAGTGATATTGTGGTGTAAATTGATTAAAAGATGAAATTATTCTTATAAATTATGTATATTTTCTTATGTTATTTTTCTAGATGGTAAAATAATACACAATTATTGGAAAAAGGATTTCAGTTTTTTATCCTATTACCTTTTTTTAATAGATGTTATTTTTCCCAACTCCTTATTTTGTGGTTTGGCAGTTGTTAACATTCTTATAATCATTCAGTTTCTTATGATCAATGTTATAATTCAATCTCCATGATTAAATTGACATTAATTCTTTTATACAGGTACATACTTTCACTTCCAACTAATTTTATCATATTTGGAAACCTAGTTATGTGATGACATTTATATTTCATTTTACCTCTTTTCATGAGGATGTTTTATTAACCCTTTTTATGATGTGGGATTTTAACAACGTTGTTTTCAAATTTCAAACATATGATTACTGATTTCATGTTCCAATTTAAATATTAAAATTATAAAATGGGGGAGAATGTAACATCCTAATATTTTAAAATGAAAACCATGTTCGACAATGTATACAAGACGCGACACTGATCTTACACAAACCATGAAATATTATTATTTAAATATGAATGTTATAACCCAACCATAAAACTGGAGATTAAAAATTATATTAAATAATTCATTAAATATATATATATTTCATTTTTCTTCAACAAATTTGTGGGATCAGGCTTTCGCCTAGTTCAGACTTTCCTAGGTATATATAAATTTCCTACTGAATATAAATGTATTGATAAATTCTTATAAAATAATCAATCATTTTTTAATGAAGAAACCTTATCCTTAAAAAATATATTTTTCTTAAAATTTTTTTTTTCTTTTTGTGAAAAAATATTATAATTAATTTATGAAAATTTTATAAAATGGAATTAATTTTTTAAATCGTCATATAAAAATTAACATAGGGTGATATTTTGGGATTTTTATGAAATTATTGATTTTTTAATGTATAGTGAAAATTACTGATTTTCCAAATACATTCATTAATTTTCATTAAATTAAGTAATTTAAATGACTCATTATATTTTGGATTTAGTATTTAAGTGAAATATGAAATATTTTTTAAACAATATAATCATTTTAATTGTAATCATGAATCTTCATGATTTTGGTATATGTCTATATTTATTCTTAAATATATGGTTTTCAATAAGTTGATTTTTAGTGAATAATGTTTTCAATTTTAATTAATTAAAATAAAACCTAGTAAAGAAATATTTATATGATATTTATATATTTTTTATATATTTATATGAATTTAAATTCTTATAGTTATGTTTTTTAGTCATAGAGTTAATATATGATCATCTATTTGAAGTATTTTTATGATATTTATAGATTATTTAAATTCTTAATTACCGCGGTTAAGGCTAAAATGATGTTTTGCATGTTACATGAGTTTATGTTGAAATTAATTTTCCACACACATAGGTTTTTTATTTTATATATTTTTTTCATATATATAATAAGCGGGTTAAAATTTTCTAATTAGGATCATTTTATTTTTAGGGCTAAAGGATAAATTACCTATGTAAAAGAAAATTTACATGGTGATCACTAAAATGGTAAATGTGAGTAACCCCAAAGGAAAATGGAATAACATGCTTAAACATGGTTATTTTATAATTATAGGGGTTTTTATAGACCTTATCTTACCTTCTATACCCCAATTATCAAATTTTTAAGCACCTTTCTTGAGATTCACATCACAATATTAAATAGTTTTAGGTGTTTACAAAAAATGTGACACATTTTCAATTATAAAATGGACATACTATTTTTTAATTCACAGTTAAAAATAATTTTAGTTCATCCAATACTTGAAAAAATATATAACTTTCTACCCTCAACACTTCATAGAGTCGTTTATTTGATTATAAAACTATCCCTAGAATGCTCTTGGTTAAAACCCAAAGAGGTTGTCCGAAAAAGAGGTATCGTTATTAACCGAGAATTTTGTTTAATTTTTTATTAAACCTCATTAAAATATTATTTAATAATGATAATATAATAAAATTAGTGTCTCTAATATTATGAGTTGTTATTATGTTAATTTAATAACCAACATCCATCTCCTATTTAATTAAGTTGGAAATAAAACCATTATTCATGTGTATGGAAGACTACGTCCACACGAGCCGACGTAATTAATTTTACATCATCACATCTCATTGATATTTATGAGGATGGATTTAATATATATATATGATATTATTTAAATATTACTAATTATTGAAAATTAATATATCTCATATTTTCTTACAATTTCATTCACTAAAACTGATAATGTCCTTCGTGCGTACGTGCAGGCTATCACATCCACGAAGCGATATGATTCATTTTTCGTCACCGCATCACATAGTTGGTATATATAATTATATATAAATATATAATATTTTATTTAGGAGATAATTATCATTTTAAAATATAAAATAATACTAACCTTCTTTCCATCATTATCATTGAAAAATGGAAATGTTACTCATGCGTACGTATGAACTACCATCTCAATGATTGTTATGTAATTCATTTTTAATTATCATATTTCTTATATGTGTTTCTAAATATAATTTATGTTTAAAAATTATAAATATTTCATTATAATTATTATAGATATGATGAAATAATTACTTCTGTTTCCATAGTTAACCTACCAAAGTCATATTGGACATATGAACCGAATATTTTCAAAATGTCCAACATAAACATAATTGATTAAGTAAATAAATATAAAATTTAAATAAGAAAAATAAATGAGATAATATACTTTAAAAATATTATTATAAAATCAAATAATTAACATAAGTTTATTATTCATGTAGATAAAATACGTACATGATGAGTCGAAATCAAGGTAAGGGATTTCACCCTAATTTCCCTCTATTGAGGAATATTTTAATATCATGTTCCAAATTTATTTTATATGATGTATAATTGGAAAATTTTACATATAATGTCATTAATACATCATTATTCATGATATTTTACATTAAAATTCATTTTACTCTATCCAATGGTATTTGATTCTAAAGTTACAAAAGTAGAAGATGATTTATGTTACAATATCCTTTCATTCTGTGATTTTTTATGTTCAAGGTTACATTAGGGGAAATAATAAATAAATATTTTATTGATGTGAATATATTTTATAATATTGTTTTCATGTTTGGTTTCCATTTTCTCCCATATTTAATAATAGAATATCAAGAAATTTGTTTTTGAGTAATACTAATCTTGTATATAGATTTAGATCTTGAAATTTTCCACTTCCATGTATAAATGTTACTTAAAATATTTCAGAGGGGATTTCGACTATAATTTAATTATTTATTAAAGACGTATTTAACAATTTATTACTTTTTTTTCAATAATGGGTTGAAAGTAATATTCTTGTTGTTTTCTGAACAAGACACATTTTGAATTTTTTACATAAGGGTGAAAAGAATGGGTTATTTTAACTTATAATACATGAAAAGTATTTATTATCATGATGAAAATCTTATGGGCAATAATTGGGTCAATTCACATTTTCATTATATATAATAATGATGGTTTTGGATAGATGATAATTATGGATGACCTAGGTAAAAACTATAGTTTCATATATTGAAAAGACGTTTTCACAATTTATACATAATATAAATGATTTATCATGATTATGATTATTGTATCTCAAACCCTATTTTTTGGGTAATGTTAATGACTTGAAATTGGAAGATTCATGTTAATGATGAATGTGATAGAGAATGTAGAGATTCTAAGAAAACAAATTGGTTGATAAATAAAGTGAATGATATTGTGATTATACCTAATCATTGAGGTGAAAATATTTAAATATTGGTATTTAATAACTATGGTGTAGAAGTGTTTTTTCAATGGCGTTTTGATTATAAAAATCATGAAACATATAATGATTTGGTTACATTTTGGAAGAATATTGATTTTAATGCACCTTTTTGGAGATTTAGGTTAATTATAAAAATTTCTATCATATATTATAAGGGAATACACATTTTTATATAATAATTTAAGAGTGATTTAATTTATTTGGAGATAATTATTAAATTTATCTTGGATGAATATGTGATTAAATCCTTAAAATATCATGGTTTCAACATTTTTTAGGTGTATGTTGAAGAATTTTAAGGTTAGTTATCTATCAAATGATATAAGAAAAACATTAGGTGTTATTGTTGAGGCTTTAGAAAATAATGTTATATTTTATTATATGATGGTTTTTTAATTTTGGAAATTGACTTACCTTATGCTTAGTTTTTTGGTTTTGGTTAATGTCTAAAGAAAAATGGCATCAATTATTATCCTTTTATGTATTATGTTATCAATTAGAATATAATTTTATTTATTAATTCATAAAAATAAATTCATCATGAATACTCATAATTTGAATAAAAATGTGATATTGTGGTGGATATTAATTAAAGGATACACTTCTACTTATCAATTAATTATATTTCCTTATGTTCTTCATATATATGTTAAAATACTTCCCCAAATCTAGGAAAATGATTTTAAATACAAAAAATGTTATCCTATTACCACCATTTTTATGAATCAATGGTCTTTTATTCTACTCTTTGGTTTATGGTTTTGTGGTTGTTAGCATTCACATGATCATTCACTTTCTAATGACCAATGTTTTATTTCACTCTCCAGGAATATTTAGAAATTAAATATTTTTTAAATATCAATATTTTCACTTCCCTCTAATATTATTCTATTTGGAAACTTAGTTATGTAATGACTGTCATATTTCCTTTTCTATATTTTCTAGAATATGTTTTATTAATATTTTTTATGATGTGGGATTCCAAAAAAGGTTTTTCTGAATATCAAACCTTTGATTAACAAGTTCAAGTTGAAATTGGGAGGAAAAAATATATTAAGGGGTGGGGGATAATATAACACCCCTATATTTTAAAAAGAAAACTATATTGGACACCATATATGACACACAACACTGAGCCTAAAAAAACCATGAAATATTATTATCTAAATATAACCATTATAACCTAGATATTATATTGGTGGGTAGGAATAGGTTTAAATTATTTACGAAATTTATATAAAATTCATACTCAATATAAATTTATGGATAAATTCTTGGAAAATATATAACGACCCAATGTTTTATCAAAAGAAATTACATTATTTTAATTATTTCATTTGGTATAAAAACATAGAAAAAAATTACAAGCTTTATAAATGATGAATGAATTAAATAATAATAGTTTATTGATGTTAAGGAACATATACTGATGAAATTGTAACTTGACATTTGGAATAGTAATGTGACCCTTAAGAATAGTAAACCATGTAATGTAATAGTAAAACTACCAATGAAGGTATAAATAAAAATTTTCCATCAAATATGTGTCAATATGATATAATTATATCATTGTATGAGTAAATAAATATGTAAAAAATATTAATTAATTATTAGTATTTCTATAAGTCATGGTTATTTAATTACAATTTTATGATAAATTTAACAATTTAGAATAAAATTTATTTTCATAAAATGTATTAATAAATTAATATTTTGTTGTATTATTATTATAAGATACTTTTATAAGACCTTACTTAATTTTTCAAAGTAATATAAAATCTCTTATAATTTTATAAGTTTTATTTTTGAGTAAATTTTGAATTTAATTAAAAAATAATTTTCATATATTTAGATTTATTTAAAAAAAATGGATTTCATTTTCTATTATACACATTGAAAAATGGTTACGTAGAATTTTTAGGTTTTTTCTAAAATACATGATTGTTTTGGTGAATATTCAAATACAATAATTTATGATAAATGATAAATACATGATTTATGGAGTCTTGGATGATGTTATTCTGATTTAAGAACTTTTGGTTCGAAATCACATTCTATAGTTACTATTTTTTGTCAAAATAATCAACATTGTTTCTTGTCATGAGAAAAATAATAATCTAATTAATTAAATATGGAGAAAACATCTCTCTATCCATTATAAATACCACACCTCTCCCCTCTTCTTCTAACAATTATCAAGCCTTGTTCCTTGTCAAAATGTTGATCAATTATCTTCCCAATCCCCTCTAATACGACTAGGAGCTTTTGGTATTCTTAAAATAACAAATCCAACCCCCTAAGGAGGTTCTCAAAAAGAAGAAATCATGAGGTAAAACCTGCTTCCATTTCCATTCAATTAGTTTTCAAGTTCTTTTGTATTCTTTTATATCCTCACCTATCCACATCCAAATGGATTGATAACACCAGTACCTTACATAAACTAAAATTTTATTATTCTATTTGAATAATTCATCATCATATCTCATTTCTACTTATTTTAAACTAGAAATGAAAACACTATCTGATATGTGTTAATTTATCACATTCAAGGATGACGAGTTTTCAATTTACATTACGGTCATTAATTATGGTCCTAAAACCATATTTATGATTGAAAAAGACGATAATATATGTATTATATCTTATTTAAGGTTATGGAAATTTTTTTATACCTGATATTAATTTATAATGCATAATTAGTTTGTTGGGATCAAAAAATGCCAATTAACCCAAATAGACATCAGTAACGTTTTATATAATGATTCATCCTCAATAAAAATAACCAAGTGAATATTATAACCATTTAAGATTATTTATTTTAACCAATAAAATATAACTTTAATTCTTAACAACCATTATCAGCTTACATGTATATTCGTACATGTATATAAGTAAACAGATCATGAAAACCAAGTAAACAAATGATCCAAAACAATGAAATTGATCATAATAACCCATTAAAAAGGCCATAAATAGACAAAAGAAAGTTATAATAAATAAAATACTTGTAAAAGGGTTTTATAATTATTAAGTAATTAATTTAATTTGATTATCCCATACATTAAGATCAAGGGAAGAACACCTTCATACCTAAGGTAAGGGATTCTACCAAAACCTCTATTATTCATCCGGGTTACTCTTTATCTCTTTTTAACCAAATAAATATGTATTTTATTTTTATGTAAATATTATAAATTTTATTTATTTGTTCCAAAATCATGTATAAATATTCATTCATCCTTCTCTTTATGGGATATACATGTTTTTAATTGGTGTGGTTCTCAATTCCTCTCGATAAACAAGGCCGATTTAAGGGAACTTCATAAATTCTTAACCATTTTCAAGTTCACTATATAATTAGTATTGATCACTGTTTTTTATAAAATATGTCTTTTTATTATGATAAACATATTGGTTCACTTATTGTTTTCTATAAAATATTATGACATTTTTATTTTTTATTTTCTTTAGTATTTCCCTTAAAATCGCACTAAGATATTTTAATGCTAAGGTATCTGAAATACACTTTTTACATGTTATCAATTATTTTTAAAACCACATACCATGATCTATTACTATTTTCACTTATTAATGTCCATATATTTTTTAATCCCTTTATTTTATGTACTCTTTAATGATACACCAATTTATTATTCTTTATGATATGATCATGATCTTCATTTCATTCCAGGGGTACCCTTATGTTTATGTATGATTGATTATGTATAATTATTAGTGTGTAAAACATATTCAATGACATTTTATGATGGGTGAACCCAAATATAAATCCAATTAATTTGGTAAATTTCAGTCTCACGAGATGTTATGTTCAACAGTCTTGGCGATTAGCCTTGACTCTTGCTCCTTATGCAACAATATTGGTGGTTTGCCTGGAATCGTGCTACTCTATATGAAACAAGACTTGACTCATACTAAAGTAATTGTTATGATAATTCCACATTAATTTGATTCCATGATTATATGATCACATGTTCTATATGTTTTGATTCCTAATGTTTAATCAAGTTCTATGCATTGTTATATAATTATGTTATGCCTTCTAACCCATGTGATATATTTTATTCTTATGTTTATTCCATTATTGAAATTCTTTATCATCAATTTGTTCATATGATCACTATTTTATCCTATGAAAATTTATGAGCACTATCTAATATTGTATCTCAATATGAATATTAAATAAAGAAATGTTTTATTTAGTCCCATGTTTTCAGTTTTATGTACCTAGTCTTCAAAAAAACTAGAATTTACGATCATTGTCTTGTAATATGATGTTTAATTATTCTTAAATTCATTTAATGATATGTGTAAAAAGATAGGGTCACTATAGTTGGTATAATATTATGGAGTAGACATTTTTGGAGATTAGAAATTGAAAACAACATTAAGATCCTTATAAATAAGACTAGGTATACGAAAAACTCCCTAAATTTTGGTAAGTATAGGGTAAGTATTTTATTGAGAAAATAAATCCATGTTTGGATACTAGAAGTTGAAGTGGTTCTGGAATAAATTCACCTAGGAGTGAAAACTCCGAAAAGGTGTTCCAAGCCTGACTCGGGGTAACCCGGTACACCCGGGGGGGGGGGGGGGGGCTTGCTCGGATCTCTGGTGACAGGGGATGGCTCGGCTCATCCCTCAGGGCCCTCGTTCATGGAGGCTTTGCTGCAGCAACCCCCGGGTTTAGATCTGGGACAGGATGTCTCGTTGGATGCCCATGAGGTTGCTTATTTATTCTTGGATAAAGGTTCACCCATACTCGTGGTTTTAGTGGCGTCCTTTGCAAAGGCGGCCTTGGATCTTCAGTGGACTCTTGTTGCAAGATTTGGTGTGGGCAAGCCTCCCATCGCGTTGTTTCATGATTTCTTCAGGCATTGGGTTTTGGATCTTCCGGCCCTTGTGTCTATTCTGGATCGTAAATCTTTCTTCATCATCTTGGCTTCTAAGGAATATTTTGTTACCGCCTGGTGCAAGAGGCCGCACTCTGTTGGTCGATGGAGGTTCTCCCTATCCTAGTGGTTGATGGATGCGCACTATGGAAGGGAGAGTTCCAGTGTCGTAGATTGGATTTCTCTTCCTATTTTCCCCATTCCCCTCATGAATGAGTATTTCCTCAAGGTTATCGGGGATTTGTTGGGGGTTTTTTTGTGCATGGATGATCATACTACTCGCTTAGAGGAGGCTTCGGTAGAAAGGATTTGCATCAAGTTGGATCTCTCTTGGCCACTCTAGGATCATATTGTGATCATAATTGAAGGAATGAAAGATCTCCAACAACCTCTAATTTATCCCTCTTATCCCAGGTTCTGTTCCTTGTTCTATAGTACAGGTCACACTCTTTAGGTTTGTCGCAAAGCTTGAATGAAGGAGTTCAATCACCAGGATTTTCCGAAGTCTTATGATCTTCCTCATGCGCATCACCATGAAGGTCCTAAGGGAAATGTTTGAGGTGAAGGCGCTTCTTCTGCATCCCATGTGTAGGCCATAGAGGAATCCTCATCCAATGGGGATTGGAGTGCACCTCCCTCTCGCGACTTGGTTCTTGTTATTTGAATCCTGGGTAGGGACTCTGTAGTGTAGTTTTTTGAGGAAGGCCTTCCTCCCAAAGGGTTGTTTTTCAGCCAATCGCTCAGTTTTCGTAATCTGTTTGTGATGAATCGGGTCCCTACGCAAGGTTTCTTCACATACATCGTTTTGTTGGATCTTGGATCGAGCATTTCTGAGATCTCCTTGCCTTCCCCGTCTAAGGGGCATAACCTTCTTTCTTTGGAACATGGACCAGTGGTGTCCTCTCCCCCATCCTCGCCAGGACAAATTTTATCTCCTTCTCCTCCATGCCCCCTCTAGTTCCCCCATTGTCGGATCAGAATAGTATGGGGGGCCAGTTTTTTTTCTCTAGAATTTCCTTGTAGGGAGTGGTATAATAGTGGGTTTTCTCTAGTGGCTTTCTCCTCGCAGGTGCACTCTGGTGTTCGCACCCATTCGAAATCCAAACTCGATGACAATGTTTGTGAACTTTTTTCACACCATGTCGAAGGCCAGGAGTCTGGGGCCAAAGCCAGACATGATCAGATCAATGTGTAAAGTCCTAATCTGGAATGGTCGCGACATTGGAGCCAGGGTCATGAATGACTTCATCTACATTGAAATAAGAAACAGGAATGTTGATTTGGTGGCTATTTTGGAACCAAAGAAATATTCTAGAAAAAATAAGGATTATCCTCTAGGGCTTAAAGTACATGGTTTTATGCATGGGGATCCTCCCAATTCTACTATATGGATCTTTTTGAAGGACCATGTTAGTGTTGATCTCCTGAGCGCGTCAGATCAAGCTCTGAATACTATGACTATAGTGGGGACCCAAGTGTTCCTTTTTTCCTTCATCTACGCGAAGTGTAACGCTCAAGGTAGGGATTTATTGTGGAGAGATATAGATGGATTTAATAAAGAAAATGACCCACGGATCGTAGGGGGTGATTTAAACATTGTTGCGAGTTCAGAGGAGAAGAAAGGGGGAGGAGATTATCTGAGGAGTGTCAGCCAAGATTTTGTTTCATTCATGGCTAGGAGCGGCCTTTTGGATGCTGGTTATGAGGGCAATATATTTACATGGTGCAACAATAAATGTGGGGGGATATGTTCATACTGCCAGCTCGATCGGTGCTTGATGAATAATGCTGATATTTCCTTGTTCTTGGATTCCAATGTTGTTCACCTAACTCGGTGTCTGTCCGATCACTCTCTACTCCGCATCTCCCTTGGTGCAGGGTCGTCAGGGGAGGCTCAGCCCCTTTTTTCAAAATCATGGATGGAGGAACGATGGTTCTTCGGGTGGTTAGGGATGCTTGGGACCTGTAAAACTAGGGAAACCCATAGATTACCATTCACATCAAGCTTAAGAGGATTAAAACTCTCCTTCATGTATGGAGGAGAACGATCCCTACTCGTGATCAGTATTTGTCTGAGATCAGTGCAGAAGTTGATCGGCTGGAGAATGGTTAGGCATAGGGTTGGGATGACTCTCTGTTTTTTTTGAACTGTGAAATAGATAGGAATATATACCAGATAGTCTTCTGAGGCAGGAAAGGATTGACAGAGAGGGATCCAGGGTGAAATGACTTCACGAGGGGGCTCATAACTCGAGATATATTCATGCCTGCATTAGAGAACGTCGGTAAGCTCAAAGGCATGATATTAAAAGGGCTGATGGAACCTTCTGTACTGACCGAGAGGAGGTGGGTATGACGACCCATACTTTACATACATGGTTATTACTTCAAAATTTAAGCATACTTATTACAACATATAACAAAACCATGAATGTACCATATAGGTATAGTGTCTTTAGAAACTGGGAAACACAAACAACTGGTTCATAAATCATCTACATTGTCTCCCATTTATGTCATTATATCTAGAGTACATTTTTGGCATATCCTACTTAATATCCTTCTTCCTGGCCCTGGGAAAAGAAAACATACAAAAGGGTGAGCTCAAATGCTCAGTAAGGGTAAACAAACGAAATATCAACCATATCATATCCATAAGAACATAACATTTTGAAAATCATATCCTGCAAAAGAGATCATAAAATGGGATAAATCATAGAAGTGAAATGTAATCTCAATAATTATAACATAAAACATGAATCTTTGTGGCATACAAACATAATCATAGAGAATCATTTCTTATTAGTCAAGACTCATTGCCAAGACTATCTTAGCGGAAAAAGTCCATTTCTGAACCGAGTTCACTCCTCGTTTCAGTCCTGTTTCACTGAATCGGTTTAACCTGTCATTCCAGCCATGTCTATCTCATTATATATAAATCTTTACCCAATTCATTGGAGGGAGATATAGGTCCCACCCATCTCATAATGATACCATTCTTATGTGTGCCACAAAATCAAAAATCATACATCATTTCATAACCCGTGTAATAAAATGGGATTCTTAAACATCGTTACATCATAAAAATATTCATATAAGATAAAGGTATTCATAAAAATAATTCCATCGCAACATAATAAATTCAATGTAATAACAAGGATAGAAACATAACCCTATATTCTCATAGATGAAAAATAATTTTGATAAAACACTTGAACTCCATTCTTGTGGAAAATATCCTTTCTACATCAAAAACATTTTTCCTTTCTTAACATGTCATACTTTTTTAAACTAAAAGATGTTGATTAAAAATAAACATAAAAACCTGTAATGTAAGCTTCTTGAAAATAATGTTTTAAAAATCTATTCATGTCGTATAAGTAAAAAAACATTCTTCTCTTACTTTTTTCGGAAAAGTCAAAAAGTACCTCGTACGAAAAACGACAAAAGATTCCTTTCTTATCTTTTACTAAAAACTCACCGAAGGGTAAAATTGGATTTAAAAAATTTTAGGTGGTTGGAAATAATATTACATATTGAGGAAACATGGATGTGGATGATAAAATACACCCTAGTAAATACCAAAGTATAAACAATATCAGATAAAAATGAGATTGTGATATTTTCCCTTACCTTAGGTCTGATTTGCTTCGTAAGTGTCCTAAAATCCTGTATAATGATTTAAATAATGTTATTGACTTATTACAGAATCATAATTATTTTTATTATATCATATATGGTCATATTCTTAGCTTCTTATTCGTAATATTTCATTGTTACTTGTTATTAAGGTGTTTATTGCTTTTTGTTCATATGCGTGTTTTGTCGAATAAATTCTTATTATTATTTCTAGGTTATAGATACCTCATTTACATAATGTTATAAGTGTAATATATATCATATTCAGTCATTAAATTCATTTATATAATCATTATGCAATTAAGATCATGTAGAACGAGCCGCATCACATCGTGGAGACGGAATTCCTTAAGTACGCACGAGCAATGATATCGTTCCCATGATCGTGTAATTGTATTAGAGTTTATGTATACTATTTCATAATCAATACCAATTCACAATAATCATATATAGTTATTTATTTTTACCCTTATACCCATCCAAGTATGGTGGTGGTGGAAAATAGATTACACCACGACGTAGAGACGATATTCCATACGTACGCATGCGCAGTGATTTCGTTTTCCGTAGGATGGATAGATGGTGAAATAGGGTTGTTTAATACATATAATAATATATCATTATAATAGTGATACTGATGTTATTACTTCATAATAAAACAACTAAAGAAGAAGAAGTGGAAGAAGAAATAAAGTTGAACGAATCGGTAACATACATTACCTCTTCTTTGAAGCGCCTCTTTGAGACCTCCTTTTAGGGCACTGAAATTGGTATTTGAAGACGAACAGGACCTCTAGGATGTATCTAGGGAAGTGGAGAAGAGAATTTCTCAGGGGTTGGACGAGAATGAAGGATCAAAGTGGTTTGAGGAAGAGAGGGAGGATGTGCCCTTTTATAAGGGAGGAGAGGGGCACCTTTGAAAAAACTAAAAATATTATTTTATTATAAAGTCATATTCGGTTTTTAATATCTCCAAAATTGATTTATTTCAATTATAATGTGGGGATGGGTCAAAATCATCTCATAAAATATAATTTAGACAATTTTAGGTTACTATTTTAACCTTATCATTTAGATTTAACTTTAAGTAAGATAATTTAACTTTTATCGTGTCTTCTTGTTTTCTTACACTATAAGGTTAATAAACATACCATAACAAGAAAAACGAACCCCAAGTTGTTTATTATTAATATATATAACCTTATCTAAGTCATTTGAACGATCCTTATATTTTTAGGAATAAAATAACAATTAATAATATAATATTTGTTTTAAAAACTATTTTATGTCAATTTTGACACTATTTGGTAATTGATTTTTGGGAAAATCATAACAGAAATATTAGTTCGACCAAAGTTACCTAAATCAATAATAACATTTCATATTAACCTATAAAATTATTGTAATTCATAAAAAGTTTCAAATTACATTTATTTGGGTATTTTTAACATCAATTATGTCAATATTTCATTAATAATATAATTACGGTATCATCATTGTGTCATAAATAAATTAAATTATTTAAAGTCTAAAAATTACAAATAAAATACCATTATGTAGGAAATCATGTTAGATTTCTAATGAATATTAAAGGTTGAATTTATCTTATGTATAACCCTATATTAAAAATGATTTACTTTTTAAACATTGATTTTAACTATTTTAACCCTTCTTTAAATAAATTAATATTAAATGTCCTAATCTAATCCATGTGGGCCTAAATGGTCATATTTTATTCCTACAGATGTTTTTGGTAGAATTAATTTTTTCCAATAGAATTATAACATGTGTTAGGGTAATAGTAATATCATTTTTACCCATAATTACCCTATTTACTTTTAACCGTGGTAAAAAAAGTAAAAAAGTTACTATTCACCAAAAATTATTTTCGTCTCATTGAACCACGTTTTACTTACTGACATAAACCGTGTCTCTTGGATTTTTGAAATTCCACTCACAGAAGCGGTAAAATTATGTTTTATGTAAATTTAAAAATTATCCTAGGAGGTTGTTAAAAGACGGTCAAAAGTTCAATAAAATTTTTATATATCTAAAATTATTATAAAATGACTTCAATGAATTACTTTGAACTTATAAAGGTATTATCTATCAATTTTGAACTAAGATAAATTTAAATAAAATAAATAATTATTTAAATAGAAAGCTGGGTTTTAAATAGTAATCTAGTGTTTTCACTATTCATCCAAAGTTGAAAGTTTTCAGAAAAATACCAAAATTTCACCCTAGGATAATTTCGATATTCCAAATCCAAAAATGAAGTCCATTTTAAATATGAAATTTAAAAAATTTCAAAAAGTGGTTATTACTATTCATAACGGCTAGTTTTAATTATATTTTAATAGCATATGATTGTTTAGTGAAACTCGGAGTTTCTTACAACAAAAGCTATCGAGGAAGGTCGTGATTGCGTGTAAAGCAATCCAAGCTAGTGTTGTGTGTAGTGAATGATCCCTTTGATGATTTATATAACATAAAAAAATATTTCTCATAAAAGTCTCAGGTGTTACATTATACCCCCCTTAAAATGAATTTTTCCCTCGAAATTCGTCACATTGTAACAAAGAGATGAGGATACATCTCCCTCATCATATCCTCAAGCTCCCATGTAGCTTCTCCTAATTGGTGGTTCCTCCATAAAACATTCACCAAGAGAGTGCTCTTGTTCCGTAGGAATTTTTTGCTAGGATCCAGAATCTATATCGGCTGTTCTTCATAAGAAAGATCTTGCTCCAGTGGTACAACTTCTGAGCTGAGTACATGCGAAGGATCAGGTATGTTCTTTCTCAGGAGAGATACAAGGAACACATCGTGAACTTGAGAGAGATTCGGTGGAAGCGCCAATCGGTAAGCTACCTTCCCAACACGATCCAATATTTCGAAAGGACCGATATATCTATGGCTCAGCATTCCCTTCTTCCCAAATCTCATTACTCTCTTCCAAAGAGATATTCGTAAGAACACTTTATCTCCCACTTCAAACTCTATGTCTTTTCTTCGGTTGTCGACATAACTTTTTTGTCGACTCTGAGCTGCCCTTATGTGTTGTTGAATAGATCGGATCTTTTCTGCCATCTCATCAACAAGATCAGGTCCTAATATATTTCTTTCCCCAACTTCATCCCAGCAAGTTGGAGTCTCACATTTCAATCCATAGAGAGCTTCATAAGGAGACATCTGAATAATAGAGTGAAATATATTATTATAAGAAAATTCCACCAAAGGTAGGTGTTGATCCCAACCACCTTTTAAATCCATAGATCAAGGTCTCAACATATCTTCTAGAGTTTCAGCTGTCCTCTCAGACTGACCATCTGTCTGAGGATGATAAGCAGTGCTGAAACTCAAATATGTGTCCAGAGTACGCTGAAGACTTCGCCAGAACTTCAAGGTAAATCTCGAATCCCGATCCGATATAATATAAATTGGTACTCCTTGCATTCTTACCACATCCTTTACATATATCCTGGAAAGCTAATCTAGAGATAAATCCTCTCTAATAGCAATGAAGTCTGCAGACTTTGTAAGACAATCAACTATGACCCAGATATCATTATTGCCTTTGGATGTTTTAGAGAGTCCAGTGACAAATTCCATAGTGATGTTTTCCCATTTCCATTATGGTATGGGTAATGGTTGTATCATCCCCTTTGACTTCTATCTATCAGCTTTAACTTGCTAACAAACCAAGCATCGATAGACATATTCAACAACATCTCTTTTCATTCCATCCCACCAAAATTACTCTTTCTGGTCCCTATACATCTTCGTTCTTCTAGGATGAATAGAGAATGAAGAACTATGAGACTCATCCAGCAAATCCTTCTTTAATTCGGGGATGGGAGGAACACAAACCTGATTCCTGAACCTTAATATTCCATCACAATCATGGTTTAATTCAGGAAAAATTTTAACCTACTTTTGTAACTGTACATCTTCTTTTTGTGACTCTTAAATCTTCACATGTATATATGGTTGAACATTCATTTGAGAAAGATACGATTTTTCCACTTTCATTACAATTCCAAGAACCATCCTTTGTAAATCCATAAATATTGGATCTTTTCTGATCCTCATCCTTGATAAGCTAGCATGGTCTTGTCGACTTAATTCATCTTCCACCTTGTTTGCTTTCCTTGGGTGGTAATGAATTGAGCAGTCGTAATCCTTAATCAGCTCCAACCATCTTCTTTGGCACATATTCAACTCCTTTGTGTGAAAATATACTTTAAAATTTTATGATCAGTATAAATATCACACCTTTCTCCATAAAATAATGCATCTAGATATTTAATGCAAAGATTACCGCAGCTAACTCCAAATCATGAGTTGGGTAATTTTTCTCATGGATTTTCAACTATCGTGAGGCATAATCTATCACCATATCGTTTTTCATGAGAACACACCCCAATCCCTTCTTGGATTCATCACTATAGATCACAAACCTTTCTCCACTACAAGGAAGTGTGAGCACAGGTGCACTGGATAACCGTCTTTTCAAATCCTTTAAATTATCTTCACATTACTCCATCCACACGAACTTAACTCCTTTTCGAGTCAACCTAGTGAGTAGATTAGATAATCGTGAAAAATCTTTCACAAAACGTCGATAATATCCATCCAAACCAAGAAAACTTTGGATCTCGGTTACTGTTTTTGGTCTCGAACATCTTTTGATAACCTCTGTTTTTGCTGGATCCACAGATATCCCCTCTTTTGAGATTATGTGACCCAAAAATGAAACTTTTCGAAGCCAAAATTCACACTTGGTAAATTTGGCATTAAGCTTCTCCTTTCTCAGGGTCTTCAATATAATTCTCAATTGATCTTCATGTTCTTCCTTGCTCTTTGAATAGACATGAATATCATCTTTAAAGACTTCCAAAAACTGATCAAGATAGTCTCTTAAGACTCTATTCATCAGATCCGTGATGATAACAGGGGAATTAGTAAGACCAAATGGAATCACTATAAATTAATAGTGTCCATACCTTGTACGGAAATCCATATTTGGTATATCCTCCCTTTTGAACCTTAATTGATGATACCCAGAACGAAGATCAATTTTGGAAAAGTATTGAGCTCTTTATAGTTGGTAAAATATGTCATCAATGTATGGGAGAAGATATTTTTTCTTGATAGTGATCTTGTTAGGTTCTCCATAATCAATGGAGAGTCTCATTGATCCGTCTTTCTTCTTAACAAATAGAATAGGTGCTCCCCAAGGTGACGCACTAGGGTGTATGAATCCGTTATAAAGATTCTCTTGGATTTTCTTCATCAATTCCTGCAACTCAATTGGGGCCATTCTATAAGGTGTCTTTGAAATAGGCAAAGCACCCGGTACGAGTTCTTTTGAAAACACTACTTCACGATTTAGTGGAAGACCCAAATATTCCTCCGGAAAGACATCATCAAACTCCCGTACAATGGGAATATTCTTAATCATGAGTTTCTCTCCAACCATTTGAGATAAATAACCCTCATTTAGTGGAATCAAGACCCATAATATGGAATAAATTTCCACTGGAAGGTTATGTTCATCCATGCATCGATTGACGATCATAGATTGATCTGGAATATGAAATGTGACTTCCCTTCTTTGGAAATTGATATGCACTCCATATAGAGAAAGCCAATCCATGCCAAGAATCACATAAAATTCTAGTATATGAAGGATCACAAGATTTAAAAAAGAACTTTCCCACAAACTTCAATCAGAGAAGAATTATAAACTTTTTATATGACTGTTGTGCCATTAGGGGTTGTCACAGCTAACTAAGCATCTAATTGTTGAGGTAATACGATGATACCCTTAGAAAATACTTCAGAAATAAAAGAGTGGGTGGATCTGGAATCAAATAAAACATTTTCTACTTTAGAGTGGATGGTAAGTGTACCTTTCACCACTTCGTTATCGTACTCCACATCGCTGATAGAAATTGCATGTGACATTCCATTTTCATTATCCTTAAGAGTTTGTTGGCGTTGATCATCATCAACAACCCTTGGATTAGGGAATTGATTGTCATAATGCCCTATTTCATTGCACTTGTAACATTGAAGTGTAGGAGGTGCACTCTGTGTAGCCTTTTCTTTGTTCGCATCACTAGACATCTTATTCCCATCATTACAGCATTAAAATGCCTGATAACCTTCCTTTCCACATTTGAAACATTTACTTGTCCCTTTAAGACAACTCCCTCCATGTTTCATTCCACACATTGAGCATAAGGGAAAACTCATATTCTTTTCAGTGTGCTCTATAGATTTTCCTTTGAATTCCATTTTCCTCTTCTTATCAAACCCATATGACTGATGGGTTACTCCAATCTTCATCTCAACTTTGAGAGCACATCCAACGGTTTCCTCGTAGCTATTGAAGTCCCTTATGGCTAATTCCCTTCGAAGATATAGTTTTAAGCCACTAAAGAATCGATCGATCTTACTCTCAGGTTGGATAATAATACCAGAAGCGTACCTTGAATGTCTTGTAAAATTTTCTTCATAGGTACCAACTGATTCATCATCATTTTGCTTCAGTTCAAGATACTCCTTCTCCATCTTTGTTCAAAGAATACGAGGGAAGTACTTATTGAAAAATAAGTTCTTGAAATCATCCCATTCCATGGACTCAATTTCATCCCTTTGCATCGTATTCTTTATAATATCCCACCATTGATCAGCATCACCTTATAAACGATATACTACTAAGATGACTTTATCATGTTCAGAAAATTGAAGAACAGAAAATATATTTTCAGTTTTACTAATCCATTGTTCAGCCACTAATAGATCAGTATACACACTGAATGAAGGTGGACACTGCCTCATGAAGGATTCAACAGAATTTTGCTCCTTCCTTTGCTCGTTTGGAAGTACTGCATGATTCATACATTGAGAAAGTTGTGTGAGCATGGATACAAGATTTTTCATTCCAGCTCCCATAATGTTTGGTTGCTCAGGGGGACAGTCATTGCATTGCCCGTCGCATTCTGCATTAACACGGTTCCTTCGATTTCCATCCATTGACTAAAACCAAGAATAATAGTGTGAGAAACACTAATTATAATAGGAAAACAACACAATCAAGAATCAAATTTCACACTTAAGGTCTTATCATAGGTTGTTCATGGCCATTTATAAAACACTAAGATTATGTTATATGCTTAGACTTATCCTAAGGGTTCATACTAAGGCTTTCACATCCTAGTTTCCAAATGTTGACTATACCTTTCCTCTGATACCAACTATAATTACCCATACATTTCATACATGGTTATTACATCAAAATTAAATCATACATATTACAACATATAACAAAACCATTAAAGGATTGTATAGGTATAGTGTCCTTAGAAACTGGGAAACATAAACAACTGGTTCATAAATCATCTATGTTGTCTCCCATTTATTTCATCATATCTAGAGTTCCTTTTTGGAATATCCTACTCAATATCCTTCTTCATAACCTGGGGAAAAGAAAACATACAAAAGGGTGAGCTCAAATGTTCAGTATGGATAAAAAAAGAAATATCAAACATATCATATCCATAAGAACATAACATTTTGAAAATATTATCCTGCAAAAGATATCATAACATGGGATAAATCATATAAGTGAAATGTAATCCCAATAATCATAACATAAAACATGAAGCTTTGTGTAATACACACATAATTATAGAGAATCATTTCTTATTAGTCAATACTCATTTCCAAGACTATCTTAGTGAAAAAATTCCATTTCTGAACTCAGTTCACTCCTCATTTCAGTCCTATTTCACTGAACCGGTTTAACCTGTCGTTCCAGCCATGTCTATCTCATGAGATATAAATCCTTACCCAATGAATTGGAGGGATATATAGTTCCCACCCATATCATAATGATACCATTCTTATGTGTGCCACAAAATCAAAATTCATACATCATTGCATAACCCATGTAATAAAATGGGATTCTTAAACATCGTGACATCATAAAACAATTCATATAAGATAAAGGAATTCATAAAAATAATTCCATCAAAACATAATCAAATCAATGTAATAATAGGGATAGAGACAGAACCCTATATTCTCTTAGATGGAAAATAATTTTGATAAAACACATTAACTCGATTCTTGAGGAAAATATCCATTCTACTTCAAAAACAATTTTCCTTTCATAAAATATCATACTCTTTTAAACTAAAATAAGTTGATTAAAAATAAACATGAAAAATTGTAAAGGAATATTCTTGGAATTAATGTTTTAAAAATACATTCAAGCCGTATAAGTAAAAACACATTATTCTCGTACTTTTGTCGAAAAGTAAAAAGTACCTCATACGAAAAATGACAAAAGATTCCTTTCATATATTTTACTAAAAACTTACCGAAGGGTAAAATTGGATTTAAAAAATTGTAGGTGGATGGATATAATATTCCATATTGAGGAAACATGGATGTGGATGATAAAATACAACCCAGTAATTACCAAAGTATAAAAAATCTCAGATAAAAATGAGATTGTGATATTTTCCCTTACCTTAGGTCTGATTTGCTTCCTATGTGTCCGAACCTCCTGTATAATGATTTAAATAATGTTATTGAATTATTCCAGAATCATAATTATTTTTAATATATCATATATGGTCATATTCTTAGCTTCTTATTAGTAATATTTCATTGTTACATTGTATTCGGGTGTTTATTGATTATTGTTCTTATGCGTGTTTTGTGGAATAAATTATTATTCTTATTTTTAGATACCTCATTTAAAGAATGGTATTAATGTAATATATAACATATTAATTCATTCAATTTGTTGATATAATCATTATGAAATGAAGATCATGTATAACGAGTCGCATCACATCGTGGAGACGGTATTCCGTACGTACGCACGAGCGATGATATCGTTCCCATGCTAGTGTAATTGTATTGGAGTGTATGTATACTATTTCATAATCAATAACACTTTACAATAATCATATATAGTTATTTATTTGCACCATTATACCCATCCAAGAAGGGTGGTGGTGGAAAATAGATTACAGCACGGCGTGGAGACGATATTCCGTACGTACGCACCTGCGGGGATTTCATTTTCTGTAGGATGGATAGATGGTGAAATATGGTTGTTTCATACATATAATAACATATCCGTATATGAGTGATACTGATGTTATTACTTCATAATGAAACAGATAAAGAAGAAGAAGTGGAAGAAGAAATAAAGTTGAAATAATCAGTAACAGACATTACCTCTTCTTTGAAGCGCCTCTTTGAGACCTCATTTTAGGGTACTCAAATTGGTATTTGAAGAAGACCAGGACCTCTAGGATGTTTCTAGGGAAGTGGGGAAGAGAATTGGGAATGTGTTGGCCGAGATTGAAGGCTTAATGTGGTGTGTGGATGATAGGGAGGAGGTGCCCTTTTATAATGGAGGAGTGTGACACCTTTGGAAAAACTAAAAATATTATTTTATTATAAAGTCATATTCGGTTTTTAATAGCTCAAAATTGATTTATTTCAAATCTATGGTGGGTATGGGTCGAAATAATCTCATACAATAGAATTTAGACAAGTTTAGGTTACTATTTTAACCTTATCATTTAGATTTAACTTTAAGTTAGATAATTTAACTTTTACCGTGTCTTCTTATTGTCTTACACTATAAGGTTATTAAACATACCATAAAAATCCAAAAGAACCCCAAGTTGTTTATTATTAATATATATAACCTTATCTAAGTCATTTGGCCGAACCTTAGATTTTTAGGAATAAAATAACAATTGATAATATAATATTTGTTTTAAAAACTATTTTATGTCAATTTTGACACTATTTGATAATTGATTTTTGTGAAAATCATAAAAGAAATATTAGTTCCAACAAAGTTACTTAATTCAATAATAACATGTCATATTAACCTATAAAAGTATTGGAACTCATAAAACATTTCAAATTACATTTATTTGGGTATTTATAACATCAATTATGTCAATATTTCACTAATAATATAATTACTGCATCATCATTGTGTCATAAATAAATTAAATTATTTAAAGTCTAAAAATTAAAAATAAAATACCATTATGCAGAAAATTTTATTTTTCTTTCTAATTAATATTTATAGTCGAGTGTATCTTATCTATCACCCTATATTAGAAATGATTTACTTATTAAACTTTGATTTTAACTATTTTAACCTTTTGTTAAATAAATTAATATTAAATGTCCTAATCTAATCCAAGTGGGCCTAAATGGTCTTATTTTATTCTTGAGATTGTTTTTGGTCGAATTACACTTATCCAATAGAATTAAGACATGTGTTAGGGTAATAATAATATCATTTTTACCCGTAATTACCCAATTTACTTTTAACTGTGGTAAAAAAAGTAAAACGTTATTATTGACCAAAAATTATTTTCATCTCATTGAACCACATTTTACATACTTACATCAACCATGTCTCTCGGATATTTGAAATTACACTCACAGAAGCGGTAAAATTATGTTTTATGTAAATTTTCAAATTATCCTAGGAGGTGTGTAAAAGACGGTCAAAAGTTCAATAAAATTTTTATATATCTAAAATTTTTATAAAATGACTCCAATGAATTAATTTGAACTTATAAATGTATTTTGTATCAATTTTGACCTAAGATAAATTTAAATAAAATAACTAATCATTTAAATAAAAATTCGGTTTTTAAATTTTACCTATTGTTTTCACTATTCATCTAAAATTGAATGTTTTCAGAAAAATTCCAAAATTTCACACTAGACTAATTTCGATATTCCGAATCCAAAAATGAAGTCCATTTTAAATGATTAAATTAAAAAAAATTCAAAAAGTGGTTATTACTATTCATAAGGGCTAGTTTTGATAATATTTTAATAGCATATCGTTGTTTAGTGAAACTCGGTATGGCGTACAACACAATCTATCGAGGAAGGTCGTGATTGCGTGTAAAGAAAGACAAGCTAGTGTTCTGTATAGTGAATGATTGATTTGATGATTTATATAACAGAAAAAAATATTTCTCATAAAAGTCTCGGGTGTTATAGTGGGGGTCATGTTCAATGGAGCCCTGCAGTCCCTGCTGGATGCTCCCAATCCTGGTCTGGAAGAGGGATAACCGAGGGGTGATGCTGAAATTTTTGAGGGCATTCCGAACAGTGTTACGGAGGTAATTGATGAGAGCTTGAGAATAACACCAGATGAATATGATGTGCATGAGGAAGTTAGGACTTTGAACCCAGACTTTGGACCAGGGCCTGATGGTTTCTCTGGTTTTTTTAATAGGGCGACATGGGATATTATTAAAGGGCATCTTGTTCTTGAAGTCCAAGATTTCTTTCAGGGAGGAGTCCTGCCCCGAATTTCCTGTGCTACTAAAATGGTTCTCATACCTAAAATGTTTAACCCTCAATCCATTGAACACTACCGTCCCATCATCATGTGAAACATACTGTATAAGGCTTGCATGGGGTTTTCCAATTGGACCACAGACCTTCTGTTCCGCTGTTTCAGTTCGTCATGGATCTCTACTTCGTTCATGGGTAAACAATGTGGTTTTTTCAAAGATTTTTGTGGTCTCAGGAAAGGGGATCCTTTGTCCCCAACCCTTTTCATTCTCACCCAAAATACTTTTATCAGTTATATAAACTAGGGGCTTAACAAGGGTAAAATACTTCCTTATCATAACAGGTTTTCCACTAGGTGTATCACTCACTTGATGTTCTGAATGATACAATATTTTTTATCAATGTTCATTGAAGATCTATGCAGGGGTTGGATGGAATTTTAGGGGAGTGTTTCAAATTGAGTGGGCAGGTGGTGAAAAAAGATAAAATTATTTTCTTTACATCCAGGAAGACCTTAGAGATAAGGGAGAGGGCTTTGAGGGCCAGCTTGAATATGGATAAAGGATCCTTCCCAATGGAATATCTAGGGGATCCGGTAAGCCCCTATTCTCTTTGGGTACATCATTTTGACAAAATTATTTTCAAAATCATGGGGAATATCTACAATTGAAAAAATAGATTCCTATCCTTTGGAGGCAGCATTTCTCTGGTGAATAATGTTTCAGTTTCCATTTCCATGTATATTATCTCCACCCTTAAGGTTACTAAGAGCATGGTTTCCAACATGGAATGAATTATGGTGTCCTTCATATGGGATGGGTAGATGGATGGGAGACATCATTGGGCCTCAGGGAAAAGGTTATCATGACATCTTTCTAAAGGGGGAATTAATTTAAGAAGTGTCTCTTCAACCATGCAAGGGATTCAAGCTATGATTTCATGGGAGGCTCTGGAATATCGGTCTCTCTAGGGCAGAACAATGCAGGACTTATATGGAAGGAATGTGAATGTTCAGAGGTACCAACCTTCTAGGATATGGCACCTGAATTACCCATACATGGTGGTTTTTCAACATCACTCTCGATGGATCGTGGGAAGAGGTAATATCAACTTTTGGGTGTAAGATTGGGGGGTGGGCATGCTGTGGTTTCCAGGCTATGCCATGCCCAATCTATCATTCAAGGAGGCTAGCAGTCATCCCCGGTTTATTCAGGCCATCCTTGATGAGAGCCAAATGGATATTTTCAATACCATGGGGTCTAGTGACGATCATTATAGGCTTATCTTCACTAGTTCTACATCAGGTGATTTCTCTATCAAAGATTATGCTAGAGTGATGAGGTACATGTCGCTGGATGACCCGTGGGGGAGGATCTGTGGTACAAGTAGATTCCTTCCAAATTTAATTTTCTGATATGGCAAGTACGGAATAGGGTGATGCCCACAGATGAAAACCTACAATTTATGGTATTTAATATGGCCCCAAGATGTTTGTGCTATAAGAACTTCAACCAAGACACAGTGGGCACCTATTATATGATGTTGAATGGGCCATAAATATCTGGAAGACTTTCAAGGCCTTCTTCGGGTGGGACAGATATGATGGGTCTCACGGTAATTTCCTTAATGCATTGTTTTGAGGCACTGGGAATCACAGGGACGATAGAAAAGCCAATATAATCATTCAACTTGCAGGGTGCTGGAAAATTTGGAAAGCAAGAAATGACAGCTGGCACAACATTACAGTTGTTTCCCAGGTCAGCATCATTTTTAAAATGAAAAACCATTTTTTGTATCTGATCAGTATGTGTCCCAAATGTCATTGTGCTCCATCTATGAGCTCCATCTACTCTGATCTCTCCACCTCTCAGCAGGCAGGCAATATAGGGTAGGGCCGATGGGTCTGAGGGAATCCTCCATGCCACCGGCTCCAACTTAACCATAATGGTTCGCTGATCAGGGGTAGATGCAGAGGGGGGGGGGGGGGGGGTTGTGAGAGATCAGTTGGGGGGTGGTTCATGCAGCATTCACAGGAGATTTGGGGAGAGGTGATTCCCTACATGATGAGGCCCAGGCACTGGTGGCAGGGCTGGGAATGTGCAAACGTAGGCAGATCTCTTTGGAGAGGGTGGAGACAGACTCCATGCTCATGTGCAATGCGATGATGGGAAAAGGGAGGGTTCGATGGATTATTTATTACATTATTAGGAGATGTAAATCACTCATGGGGACTAACATTGAGATCTCTCACACTTGGAGGGAGGGCAATATGGTGGCTGATTTTTTGGCATATATGAAAACTCCAACTCACAGTATGATTTCTTTCTTTAACTTGGGGTCTTTTCCTAGTGAGGGGATGAATTTTTTTTTTCAAAAATGCTTTGGGCTTGTATTACATTCGTCCTCCATGATGATTTATGTATTTTCATTTTTCCAAATCAATAAAAATGTTAATTTTTAGTCGTTCATAATCTCATTACAAACCATTATTAAGGGAATAATGAAATTTCCTATAGCACCCCAATCTTCCACGATACACTTCTCTTTGAATAATACAATAGTGTGTGTTGTACACAACACTGAGTTCAAGTACACCACGACTTACCAAACTAGCCGTTAAAAAGAGGTTATAAATAGTATTAACTGAATTTTAAATATTATATTATCCTTATAATTTTAATCCATATTATGAGTTTCTATGACATGATTTATGAACAAATTCATTTTTTCAGATAAAAGATGCATTTTTCAAAAAATGAAATTTTACCGCCTTTTAATGGAGAAGCCTTTTTAAAACCAATATTTGAAACTTTTATATATTCAATTTGAAAAAAATGAAATTCTTCTTTAGAACTGGGACATAAGAATTTAGTATCAATAATTTTTTGGTGTCTTTCTGGCAACTTTTATATTTGGGTGAATAGTGAAAAATACTATATTTTAACTGAAAACAACTTTTTTAATCAAAATAATTTATATTGTTAAATTATACATTTTAATGGTTTGGAAGTATAAATAGATTATATTTTTACTATTTAATCCAATGATTGTCATTTTAAGTAATTTTACCTTGAAATTGGACATAAACAAGTGTCAAACTTTTGATAGTTATTATTTCTTAAAAATACGCCTTTTGGTTTCGAAAGCGGGATTCAATTTCAAATTAATAAATTCAACTTTTATGTTTGATTTTTGTAAAATAGACTCATTTTTGGATTCGGAATAATGAAATTAGCCTGGGGTGAAATTTTGGTACTTTTCGGACATCTTTTATATTTTGATGAATAATGAATATTACTAAATTTTAATTAAATACACATTTTATAATCGAAATAATTCATAGAGATAAATTATGAATTTGAGTGGTTTTAAATTTTATTTAAAATATATTTTTACCATGTAATACAATGTGGGTCATTGAACATAATTTTACATTTAAACCAAACATAAACAACTGTTTATCTTTTGATAGTTATTATTTCTTAAAAACACGCTTTTTGTTTTAACAACGGGAATTTATTTTAAATTATTTTTTTCCACTTCTGTGTATTGAATTTGGAAAAATGGATTCCATATTTGGAATCAAGATGTCCAAATTGTGTAAATAGGTATCTTTTATTTTTAGACATTTTGAATAATTACTTCGGTAAATATTTTATTTACCATGGTTAAAGGGTAAATCCGGTAAATAAGGGTAAATAAATAATATAATAATAATATTAAATTACCATAAAACGCATCATAACCCAATTGGTTTATACATGGCTGACCATGGTCATTTTTGGGTCGACTTTGGGACCCCATGGATCCACTTGTAAGTGATAATGACACTTTATATTAATTAAGTTAATGTAATTACAAAAATGACATAAGCATATATCTGTTAGAAAAACAATTTTTACATATGGTTATATATGTTGGATTTTATACTATAAAAATTAATTAGAAATATAAAAAAATTTCCTAAATAATGATATTTTATTTATAATTTTTAGACATTAAATAAATTAGTTTATTTATGACACAATGATGATGCAGTAATTACCATAATAGTGAAAAATTAAGATAATTGATATTATAAATACCCAAATAAATATAATTTTAGACTTTATATGAATTCCAATTATTTTCTAGGATAATATGACATGTTAGTATTGATTTAATTAACATTTTTATAAGTAATTATTCTATTATGATTTTTAAAAAAAATCAATTTTTGAATAGTGTCAAAATTGACATAAAAGAGTTTTTAAAACAAATATTATATTATTAACTGATATTAAATTTCTAAAAATATAAGGTTCAGAAAAGAGACTTATATCATGATAGGTGTATCATTAATGGACCACTTTGGGGTCTATTGGATGTATATAGTAAGTTTATTAACTATATAATATAAAAATACAAAGTGGCATGGTATGTGTCAAACTAATTAACTAAGAGTTAAAACTAAAAGATAAGGTTAATATAATGACCCCAACCTGTCTAAATTCTATTAGTTGAGTGGTTTTATACCCATACCAACCTTAAAATTTAAATAATACACTTTTGAGCCATTAGAAACCGAATATTAATTTATTATAGAATAATATTTCTTGCTTTTCCAAAGGTGCCCCTCACCCCTCTTATAAAAGGGAACTCCTTATTCTCATTACATCACACCTTCAAAGCCTTTTGGTTCGGCCAAAACCTGCCCAAATACTCTCTAAACTTCCCTCACTTAATCCTAGAGGTATTAAGTTCATTAGAAAGACAACCTACGGAGTCCTTCTGATCAAATCAAAATGAAGAACCCGAAGAAGAGGTAATGTTTTCACCACCCTCTTTCAAGTTCCTTTCTTCTTCCACTTTTTCTTTCATTGTAATTTTCATTCTAAAATAATAACTCCAGTATCTTATATATACTTTGATGTTATTATAAATGTAGTAAAACCATATTCATTATTATATCCATCCTTTTAATGACATGTCACCATACGTGCGTACGTACGACTTACCGTCTCCACGTCATGGTGTAATAGTTATTCAATAACTTATTATTTGGATGGGTATAATAATGAGGTGTAATTCATGTAAATAATAAATATAAGGTGATAATTATTATGTATATATGATATACCATCCAATTATATATTATTTTAACATCAAAATAATGATATTGTCGCTCATGCGTACGTACGGACTACCGTCTCCACGAAAGCGATGAGATTCATTCTCCATCGTATCCATTAAAGTATAATTATCATTTGATGATTTAAAAATAATGATTAAAGACTTGATATAATTATGTATATGAATAAGATACAACCTATCCATAACAAACATGGCTTACGTAACAAAGAATATAAAGGAAAATGAGTAAGTTAACACCCAAAATGACGATAATACTAAGATATTATTAACAAATCAATGTTAAAAGATCATATATGATATCATATTAATGTAAATGATTCTTTTATAATTCAATAACAATTATTTCACGATTATACAGGAGGTTAACCTACCATCGACCATGGAAACAGTGCAAAGTAAGGGGTTTCATATCTCACTTTTAATTCCGTGAGAATTCCATTGTTCACCACTTATTTATTGCATGTGGTGTGTGTACTGCCCATGATTGTATTCATTGTGAAATATAATATAATTTATGGATATTTACATCATCATGGTATGATCCTTCTTTCATGGGTGTATGTTTTGTAAGTTACCTAATCGATAAGGGAATTTGAAATTTCAATTTCCACTCATTTGGCTTTACGCATATTTCATTGATTATATTACTCCAAGATTATGTGTATAATAACTATTCATTTGATTATGTCATAATTTACACTCCCCTTACTGTATATATACTATTGTTACACATAATCACTCCATTTATAATTTCTCAAGTCATCGATATGAATTTGATAAGAGTAATTTTAACTCATTCTCCATTTGTTGAGTTAAACATCCAATTCATTTGTGTTGTTTTTACAAGATTATGTGTGAATGTCCTTTGATTGTTTTAAACTAAATATCCAATCATATTTAGTGTATTTATATTTTTCACACATAACTATGTCGTTGATTTTTCCTTTTTCTAAGGATACGGCCTTTATGAGAGATTTCATCTCAATTTACATTCCATTGAGACTTATTTGTTGTTATACACCAAATCACTTTTATGTGGTGTATATAATATAATTTGACATAGTATATCATGAATTACTTTATTCTCATGATATTAAAATGTTTTGATTACCTCAATTATTTGTATTCAAGTGTCTCTCTTTTGGTTATAAACTCTAACTAAAATACCATTTTTAAATGTTTTAAAGACTTATTCTTCTAAATATTGCTCATTAATGTCCATGTATTAAAAGTTGTTTTGAGGATTTATTTATATGGATCTCAAAGTTATAAAATTAAATCTCCTTTTAAAAGTTTCAAAGTGGTATGGGACACTTGGATTCAAAAATATTTTTTTAAATGACTTCTTGACAAATAGTGTGACTTTTAAATGATTTCAAGAAAAAGGGGGTTATTTCTCTCAAATAGTTTTGATGATTATTTTAATCTATGTCAATATCCTTCATTATTCTTGATTGAGGTTAATGTGATACAATAAAATCTTCCATATTGTATGTAATGAGTTATTTTTGACTGTGGATGTGCTATTTTTATACCATTCATGGGTTGTGGTTAAAGTATTGACATTTCATATGCTAGTTTTAATACGAATGTTTATGTTATGTTTAAACCTATTCATATGAGGAATGCATTGGACTTAATAAGTGACGGGTGGAGCCCGCTATAGATCCTTGATGCATCGGCAGGTCTCATGAGACAAACTAGTGTCTTGGAACAAGGCCTTAGCAAAATCTTATTTGTAGTCTTGGCACGAGGCTTTGGCTATGTGGTCATGATAGTCTAGAATTATGCATTCCATCATTATGAAAGTGGTTATTGATATTGCATGTGATTGTTTGACTAGTAGAATATCCATATGAATAAGTAAATGGCATTATTTCATTTTATCTTTACTATATTATGCTGAAGTTCAAGTTTAAAAGGCTTTTGTTTTAGTTATAAATTGATTTAAGTGTTTATGCTTATCTATAAAAGCTTCTTCTATATTGTTATCCTTACTGAGCATCTGAGCTCACCCCCTTCAGTGTTTTTTCCCAGGATGAGAATAAGTAATTTATTAATGACCTGCTAGGATTGTATGAGGGGATATGAAGACAAGATTTTCGGTTAGTCTTTTTACCTTATGATGTAATGTAAGACTTATGAATATATCTAATGTTTCCAAGACTACTAAACTAATCGGTCTTTCGAGACTTGATCCTTTTTGATCATGCCAATGTTATGTAATAATACACTGATGCTAGGTATCTAGGGTCAGGGCATTACAGTTGGTATTAGAGGAAGTTTAGTATAAACCTTGGAAGCTAGATTTAGATAAACTCTGATTAGAGCACGTAGACCTAAGATGAACTTTGAGGATTAATATATAATAACTTCCTAGAATTTTGGTATTGTAGAGATTTTGTGAGTTTCCGAGCAATACATCCCTGTTCGGATACGATCAGGTAGAGGCGGCTCTGGCATAGATGTACCTAGGGGTAAAACCCGAAAACACCGCTTTGAGATAGACTTGAACGGGAACTGGTGCATGACAACGGGCCTTGCTGCACTCTTGGTTACGACACTCCTGGGGGATATTCTTAGAATAATTTACATTTTATTTACAAACCAATTTGAAGTAATATATATATAAGATGACAGTAAATGACCTTGGTTAATCCTAATATGTTTCAAATTGAGAATATGGTGACATGTTAATCTCTAAATGATTTTATGAATACTGTTACTCACACAATGCTTTCAGGTTTTAGTCAATGGATAGATTCCAAGGAAGTCATAGTGACTTTGAGAATGATGTACAAGGTGGGAACGGTGGTGGAAATGAGCAAAAAAATCGAATGTTGATAGGTGTAAAAGATATCGTCTTTATGCCAAATCAGTTTTCCAAAAATATGATCAACAACATATATATTAACCAACTACCTGACTCAACAATGAAGAGAAAGGTGATGAATGATAAGAGCTCCGGCAATGGAGACCATAGAGAAAATAACCCTCAATTTCCATCATGCAATAAATGTGGTAGGAGACACCCAGGAAAGTGTCTCAATGGGACCAAGAAATGCTTTACGTGTGGGAAGGAAGGACATAAAATGAAGAATTGCCGAAGAAAAATGAAGAGTACTATGGAAGAAGATAAAAATGGTCCCAAGAATGCATTTACAGTCATTTTCCGTAAATGTAT
The DNA here is from genome assembly GCA_963277665.1 of Viscum album. Classification (NCBI taxonomy): domain Eukaryota; kingdom Viridiplantae; phylum Streptophyta; class Magnoliopsida; order Santalales; family Viscaceae; genus Viscum; species Viscum album. Next base: position 1,671,002,074 of record OY728137.1, read on the forward strand.
GGGACCTGGCCATTACCCAAGTGAATGCCCTATTATATAGGATATTTTCGTGGACAAAGAAGAAGATATGTGGAAATAAATGGTTGGAGAAATGTTTAAAAAGTTTTAGTACACCTTTTTGATGGGTTTACTTTGAAATAATTTTCTCTTGTATTTGTAACCCTATAGTTTTCCATGTGAGAATGATATTTGAGGAAGAATTATCTCTTCTCTTGTGGATATTGTTATAAATAACCATTTGGTTTTATAAGATCATTGGGTTTGAGGCAATTATAAGTTATTATAATTTGGGATGAAAATGCAATTTATGAGATAAGATTTGTGGTTAAATTATGTTATGGTTATTTTGAGGAATTTATCTCATTTTGGTAATGTTATAAAACATAGTTTTTGAAAAGTACAACACACAGACCGTGTGACAACCCGTCGTGTCGGACAAAGCTATTGGAATCAAACCCACAACCAAAGTGCGATTGGGATTTATCGCCTACCACTGGAATACATGAAGTCCCTGGATAGTGTGACTAATTATTTTTAGTTAAATGATTTTATTGATCAATAATAAGTTGAGTTGGGTTCTTATGTCTTATCAAATGAATACCCTTGGTATAGGAAAATGATTTGGTGATTAAGTGATAAATGTTATTTTGGAAGACATTTGTTTTTTTGGGAACACTATATGCCCAAGGAAAATAGAATACTATGGGGCTTCATTTGTGGCATAATTGTGGATTTTTATCTACGTTTTTATTGTGGATTTATAGTGATTTGGGTTATTTTTGGAAATGATTAATCTATAATAGAGAATATGTAATGAGGTTAATTAATTTTATGTATGCGACTTTAAGAGTATTTGAAGTCATTCGGAGATAAAATTTAATATGGGAGACTACATAATCAAATTCTTCTATGTTTTGGGTTTCAATATTAGTTTGGATTATATTGAAGGACTTTGAGGACAATTGATTATTGAATGGTATTTATTTAACTTTGGGGTATTATTGGTTTAATTTTAGAAATTATGATTAGTGTTTATTTCTCTCACGGAATATCCTTTTGGGGGATCATTAGATCGTGTACATACCATTTTGGTTTTGTTTAATCTCTAATGACAATGTAAATATATAGTTTATCCTGCATGGATCATGTGATTCTATAGAAGTTTATTCTAGCTCTTACAGTGTGACCAAGTCTTCTTGAATGCACATCGTTTAAAAAAATGAGTTAGTGGTGGAAATTTATTAAAGAATGAATCTATACATAAAATGTATGAATATATCTTTATATTCTTAGTCAATATCATAAATGAATTCCTCATCCTTATGTAATGTAACTTAAACCAAAAAATGATGTCCATTTACTTTTCCTACTAGGAGACTAATGATCATTTGTCCCAACACAAGTCTGTGGTTTTCTTATTGTTATCTTTCTGCTGATCATGATTTATATCCCTCTCCATCAGAACATGACACTTAGTTTATCATTCATATCCATGTTTTCCTACCTGGAATCCTAGTATGGGTTATCTTGGGTGACCTTTATACCTCTCTTTCTTTCTTTTAAAGTGGTAGTTTTATTGACTCTGTTTCCGATGTGGGACTTTCTATTATATTCTCAGGCCCAATTTCTAAAATTGCGAGGATGAAATTTATTGAAGGAGGGGTGAATGTAACACCCCAATCTTCCACAGTACACTTCTCTTTGAATAATACAATAGCGTGTGTTGTACGCAACACTGAGTTCAAGTACACCACGACATACCAAACTAGTCGTTCAAAAGATGTTATGAATATTATTAACTGAATTTTAAATATTATATTATCCTTATAATTTTAATCCATATTATGAGTTTCTAAGACATGATTTATGAACAAATTCCTTTTTTCAGATAAATGATGTATTTTTCAAAAAATGAAATTTTACCGCCTTTTAATGGATAAGCCTTTTTAAAACCAATATTTGAAACTTTTATATATTCAATTTGAAAAAAATGAAATTCTTATTTATAATCGGGACATAATAATTTAGTATCAATAATTTTTTGGTGTCGATAACTTTCATATTTGGGTGAATAGTGAAAAATGCTATATTTTAACTGAAAATATCTTTTTTAATCAAAATAATTTATATTGTTAAATTATACATTTTAATGGTTTGGAAGTATAAATAGATTATATTTTTAATATTTAATCCAATGATAGTCATTTTATGTAATTTCACCTTGAAATTGGACATAAACAAGTGTCAAACTTTTGATAGTTATTATTTCTTAAAAATACGCCTTTTGGTTTCGAAAGTGAGAATCAATTTTAAATTAATAAATGAAACTTTTATGTTTTGAATTTGGTAAAATATAAATCATTTTTGGATTCGGAATAAAGAAATTATCCTAGGGTAAAATTTTGGTACTTTTCGGATAAGTTTTATATTTTGATGAATAGTGAAAATTACTAAATCTTAATTAAAAACAACTTTTTTAATCGAAATAATCCATAGTGATAAATTATGAATTTTAGTGGTTTTAAATTATATTTAAAATATATTTTTACCATGTAATAAAATGTGTGTCATTGAAAATAATTTCACATTTAAACCGAACATAAACAACTGTCAATCTTTTGATAGTTATTATTTCTTAAAAACACGCTTTTTGTTTTAACAACGACAATTAATTTTAAATTAATTTCTGTCACTTCTTTGTATTGAATTTGGAAAAATGGATTCCATATTTGGAATCCGGATGTACTAATTTTGTAAATAGGTAACTTTTATTTTTAGACATTTTGAATAATTACTTCGGTAAATATTTTATTTACTATGGTTAAAGGATAAATCCGGTAAATAAGGGTAAATAAATAATATTATAATAATATTAAATTACCCTAAAACGTGTCTTAACCCTATTGGTTGAGACCTGGGCGACAATGGGCATCATTGGGTCGATTTTGGGACCCCATGGATCCACTTGTAAGTGATAATGACACTTTATATTAATTAAGTTAAAGTAATTACAAAAATGACCTAAGCATATATCGTTTTGAAAAACAATTTTTACATAGGGTTATTTATGTTGGATTTTAGACTATAAATATTCATTAGAAAGATAATAAGATTTCATACATAAATATATTTTATTTATAATTTTTAGACATTAAATAATTTAGTTTATTTGTGACACAATGATGATGCAGTAATTACCATAATAGTAAAAAATTAAGATAATTGATATTATAAATACCCAAATAAATATAATTTGAGACTTTTAATGAATTAAACTAATTTTATAGGATAATATGACATGTTAATATTGATTTAATTAACGTTTTTTGAAGTAATAATTCTATAATGATTTTTACAAAAAAATCAATTTTTTAATAGTGTCAATAGTGACATAAAAGAGTATTTAAAAAAATATTATATTATTAATTGATATTAAATTCATAAAAATATATGGTTCAGCCAAGAGACTTATATCATGATAGGTGTATTATTAATTGACCACTTGGGGGTCTCTTGGATTTATATAGTAAGTTTATTAACTATATAATATAAAAATACAAAGTGGCATGGTAAGTGTCAAACTAATTAACTAAGAGTTAAAAAATAAAAGCTAAGGTTAATATAATGACCCAAACCTGTATAAATTCTATTGGTTGAGTGGTTTTAGACCCATAACCTCCTTAAAATTGAAATAATACCCTTTTTATCTATTAGAAACTGAATATGAATTTATTATAAAATAATATTTCTATCTTTTCCAAAGGTGCCCCTCACCCCTCTTATAAAAGGGAACTCCTTCTTCTCATTACATCACATCATCAAAGCCTTTTTATTCGGCCAAAACCTTCCCAAATAATCTCTAAACTTCCCTCAATTCATCCTAGAGGCATTAATTTAGTCATAAAGCCATCCTAAGGAGTCATTTTGATCAAATCAAAAGGAAGAACCCGAAGAAGAGGTAATGTTTTCACCACCCTCTTTCAAGTTCCTTTCTTCTTCCACTTTTTCTTTCTTTGTTATTTTCATTATAAAATAATAAATCCAGTATCTTCTATATACTGTGATGTTATTATAAATATACTAAAATCATATTTAGTATTCTATCCATCCATTGAATGACATGTCACCATACGTGCGTACGTACGACTTACCGTCTCTACGTCGTGGTGTAATAGTTATTCAATAACTTATTATTTGGATGGGTATAATAATGATGTTTAATTCATGTAAATAATAAATATAACGTGATAATTATTCTTTATATATGATATACCATCCAATTATATATTATTTTAACATCAAAAGAATGATATTTTCGCTCGGGCGTACGTACGGACTACCGTCTCCACGAAAGCGATTAGATTCATTCTCCATCATATCCATTCAAGTATAATTATCATTTGATGATTTAAAAATAATGTTTAAAGACTTTATATAATTCTGGATATTAATAAGATACAACCTATCCATAACAAACAAGACCTACGTAACAAAGGATATAAAGGAAAATGAGTAAGTTAACACTCGAAATGACGATAATACTAAGATATTATTAACAAATCAATGTTAAAAGATCATATAGGATATTATATTAATGTAAATGATTCTTTTATAATTCAATAACATTTATTTCACCATTATACATGAGGTTAACCTACCATCGACCAAGGAAAAAGTACAAAGTAAGGGGTTTCTTATCTAACTTTTAATTCCATGAGAATTCCATTGTTCACCACTTATTTATTGCATGTGGTGTGTGTACTGCCCATGATTGTATTCATTGTGTAATATAATTTAATTTATGTATATTTACATCATCATGGTGTGATCCTTCTTTCATGGGTGTATGTTTCGTATGTTACCTAATCGATAAGGAAATTTGAAATTTCAATTTCCACTCATTTGGATTCACGCATATTTCATTGATTATATTACTCCAACATTATGTGTGGAATCCCTATTAATTTGATTATGTCATAATTTCCACTACCCTTCCTGTGGATATACTATTGGTACACATAATCACTCCATTGATAATTTCTCAAGTCATCGATATGAATTTGATAAGAGTAATTTTAACTCATTCTCCATTTGTTGAGTTAAACATCAAATTCATTGGTGTTGTTTTTACAAGATTGTGTGTGAATGTACTTTTATTGTTTTACACTAAATATCCAATCATATTTAGTGTATTTATATTTTTCACACATAACTATGTCGTTGATTTATCCTTAATCTAAGGATACGACCTTTATGAAAGATTTCATCTCAATTTACATTCCATTGAGACTTATTTGTTGTTATACACCAAATCACTTTTATGTGGTGTATATAATGTACTTTGACATAGTATATCATGAATTCATTTATTCTCATGATATTAAAATGTTTTTATTACATCAATTATTTGTATTCATGTGTCTCTCTTTTGGTTAGAAACTCTAACTAAAATACCATTTTTAAATGTTTTAAAGACTTATTCTTCTAAATATTTCTCATTAATGTCCATGTTTTAAATTTTTTTAAGGATTTATTTATATGGACATTAATGTTTTATAATTAAAACTAATTTTAAAATTTTCAATGTGGTATGGGACACTCTGATTCAAAAATCTTTTTTTAAATGACTTCTTGACAAATAGTGTGACTTTTAAATGATTTAAAGAAAAAGGGGGATATTTCTATCCAATAGTTTTGATGATTATTTTCATCTTTGTCAATATCCATCATTATTCTTGATTACGGTTAATGTGATACAATACAATCTTCCATATTGTATCGAATGAGTTATGTTTGACTGTGGATGTGCTATTTTTATACCATTCATGGTTTGTGGTTAATGTATTGAAATTTCGTATGCTAGTTTTAATACGCATGTTTATGTTATGTTTAAACCTGTTCATATGAGGAATGAATTGGACTTAATAAGTGACGGGTGAAGCCCAATATAGCTCCTCGATGCATCGGTAGGTCTCATGAGACAAACTAGTGTCTTGGCACAAGGACTTGTAAAAATTTTATTTGTAGTCTTGGCACGAGGCCTTGGCTATGTGGTTATGATAGTCTGGCATTATGCATTCCATCATTATGAATGTGTTTATTGATATTGCATATGATTGTTTGACTATTAGAATATCCATGTGAATAATTAAATGGAATATTTTAATTTTATCTTTTCCATGTTATGATGAAGTTCAAGTTTAAAAGGCTTTTGTTTTAGTTATAAATTGCTTTAAGTGTTTGTGCTTTTCTATGAATGCATCTGCTATATTGTTATCCTTACTGAGCATCTGAGCTCACCCCTTTCAATGTTTTATTTTTCCCAGGATGAGAAGAAGTAATTTATGATTGGCCTACAAGGATAGTATGAGGGGATATGAAGACAAGATGTTGTTTTAGTTTTTTTACATTATGATGTAATGTATGACTTATGAATATATCTAGTATTTCAAAGACTACTAAACTAATCGGTCTTTCGAGACTTGATCCTTTGTGATCAGGCCAATGTTATGTAATAATGCACCGACTCTTGGTATCTAGGGTCAGGGCATTACATTTCCCATAAGGATATATGTTAGAAAACAACTCATGGATAACATATATTGAATCCTAGGGAATAATATGTTAGGATATACTTTTCCTTATATGTTTATCATTTTTTATTCAAATATTCCATTTATTATACTATGTATTCAAACCCACTAATTGATCTTTACATTTCCTAGATAATGGAAGTAAATATAATGGAAAATTATAACAATAAAAATGATCTGGAATGTAATGATTTTCCTAATGATATGCCAAATTTGATTTGAAGGGGTGATAAAAACATCATGAATGTTCATACTCAACAGGATCAAGTTACGAATAATAACATGAATAATGTGGAACTCCCTCCTTCTCTAAGGAATGATAAAATTTCCATTTAATCTATCATGCGGCCAAAGCCTCCAATTTTTAGTGGATATTCCGGTGCCCTCCTCACGTAACAATTAATTAACATTATTGAAAAGATATTATATGTCTTCCAGTGCTCAAAATAAGAGAATGATGTGCTGAAAATCTATTGTTTTTATGGGGAAGCTAATCAATGGTGGACATTGATAAAAAATATGAAGTCCAAGGAGGAAATTGATACAATGGATTGAGAAATTTTGAAGATAATATATTTATATAAATATTTTCCCCAAACACTCCATATCAAGATAGAAAGGGAATTCCTCAGACTGAAGTAGATGGAAGATGAGTCAACCAGGGTGTATGAAGCAAAATTTTCAAGGATATCAAGAAATGCCTCCGGCTTTGCCAATAACAATGAAATAAAGGTAGAACACATCTTTAGTGGACTAAAGCAATGTATATGAAAAACATAAGAAATTTAAGAGTTCAACAGTTGTGAGGAGAGTTTTCATTGTACCCTTAAGGTGGAAATGAAAAACATAAAAACATATTGGTCTCATGGGCCTAGTGAAAAAATAGAGGAAAATGGAGTCTAATTTGCATGGTTTATCAAATAAATCACATTTTAGAAAGAGGACCAAGCATCCCACGTGTCAAAATTGTCGTATTAAGGATCATGGGAACTATCTAAAGGGAACCATGAATAACTTTAAATGTGAAATAATCGGGCATCTTTCATAGAACTACAGAAGGGATATGAAAAATTCCACTAACATGGAAAAGAAAGGTAGATTTAGATCAACACGCAGCCTGTAGTGTAGTGTTAAAACTTCAAGTAACATGGGAAATATTCAAACTATTCCCCTAATATAAGGATTGTCAGAGGAAATCAACAACAACCTCCAAGGCAACAAGGAAGGGAAAATATTATCACTAAAACTGAGGTAGATACGGAAAATGATGTGGTGTCAGTTATGATATTTATCCATTCAAGAATAGTTAATGTACAATTTTATTATAGTTCTATGGATTATTTCATATATTTCAAGTTTTTATAATTATTAAATTTCCACCACAAAATCTAGAGGCTGAGTTATCCATGAGAACATTAAATAGGGAAATTACTAATTACAAAGTTTATAACTCCTCCCTGATTAATGATTGTGGACTAAAACTACTAAAAAATCTTTTCATACTCCATTTTGTTGTGTTTTATGCTATATTAGCCCTGGAATATATATCTTTATAAAAATACAACAGTGACTGTTGGGAAAGGGAGATCACTCTTCACATCCTGAAGCATCTTCTAATTCTTTACAAGTGTAAGGAGGAAGATGAATATCTTTAAGAATCATCATCTCAAGTATACATATTATTGCCTTATGATTAGGCATAACTATTTCAAATGATTGAGACAAAGGATATGATCATGCTTGAAGATATTCCCATCGCGAGGGATTACACTAATGTATCCCCACATAGAGTTACCTGGTCTCCCTCCTGATAGAGAAGTTGAGTTCTCAATTCAACTTATTCCTAGATCCCTACCTATATCAAAGAAACCTTATATAATGGATACAATTGAGCTAAAAGAACTTAATAACTAGTTACATTTGAATCTAGACAAGGGTTTTATAGACCCAATTGCATCACCAGGGGGTGTGCCTATTCTCTTTTTCAGGAAGACGGATAGATCAACACATCTCTATATAGATTATTTTGAGCTCAATAAAATCATGATAAACAACACGTATCCCCTTCCTCAGATAGATGACGTATTTAGAAAGCTACATGGGGTAGATTTTTTCTAAGGTGTTCCATTGGTCAAGATATCACCAATTAAATGTGTGGAAGGAGGATATTCCCAAGACTACCATTCGAACAAGGCATGGACACTCTGTGTTCATAATGATGATTTTAAGACTCACTAATGATCCAGAAATATTCATCAATTTAATGAATATATTCTTTAGAGATTACCTTGACAAATTTGTGATTGTCTTTATCGATGATATTCTTATATAGTCCAAGATAATGGAGGAACACTAAGATAATTTGAATACTATTATAAAGAAATTATAAAGGGAGAAAAAATATTAAAATTATAGTAATGGTGAGTTCTAGATGGAGGATGTATCATTTTTTTGGCATGTAATCACCAGGAAAGGGATATTAGTAGACCCTTACAAGACAAAAGTAATCGAAGAGTAGATCATGAAAATCTATGTAACAATGATCCGTAGATTCCATGGTTAAGTTGGATAATACCAGTGATTGTGATGAAATTATCACAATATTTGAATCCACTAACCTAGCTTACATGGAAGGGATTGATGTTTTTCTAGTTTCTATAATGTGAGGAAATCTTTAAGGAGCTCAAAAAGAGTCTTATCACTGCGATGATGCTCACACTCCTGAAAAGTAGAGAACCATTTTTTGGCGTACAAGGATGCTTCAAAAAAAGTCATTGGTTTTTTACTGATTAAAAATGATAATGTGATTGCCAAAGATTAAAGGTAATTTAAAATCCATGTGAAAAACTATCCCAAACATGATCTGGTGTTGGCAGCTGTGATCTTCGCATTAAAAATCTGGCACAATTATCTCTATGATAAAAATTGTGAGATATATATAGATCAAAAGATTCAAAAATATATATTTTCATACAAAATAAGCTTAATTGTTTCCATCTATTCTATTTAGATATCATCAAAGATTATGAATGCTTAATCCACTACCATCCTAATATGGAAAATAAGGTGTTAGATGCTCTCTGTAGAAATGATCCTACATCATTATCAAAGATAAAAATTAAGAAAGATTCATTCTTCTATGATTTATAATGTATCGAAATGAGAATCATAAAGAAGGGAACACCATAAATCCTTCATCAAATGATTGATCAAGAATCCATCTTGGAGAATATAAAGGATGATCCAAGATAAGATGTAGAAATTCTAAATAAGGTGGAAGATATTATAAATGATAAATCCTTTGAGTTCATGTTTGATGAGGAAAGAGTCGTAATATTTGGGTCACGATTATGTGTACCATCCAATAAAAATGTAATGAATTATTTTATAAATAACAAACATAGATAAACCTTCTCTATTCACCCAGGGAGAAAAAAGATTTATCAAGATCTCTAAGTGAACTATTGGTGGGACAATTTGAAGAAGGAGATTGTTGAATATACATCAATGTGCCTGGTACATTTTCTAGAGATGGTTGAAAGTCAAAAGTGTAAAGGTTTGATTCAACCATTACACATACCAACATGGAAATGGTAAACTATCACCATGGACTTTGTCAATGGACATCCAAATACATACTGTGGAAACAATTCTATATGGGTGATTGTGGATAATCTTATGAAGAAAACTCACATTATCACAATTTGAGTGTACTTATCATTTGAACAACTTGCACAAATATAAATCAATGAAGTGGTAAGGTTTCATGGAGAACCACTATCTATTGAATCCGAATAATATCTAAGATTCACCTCAATGTTCTAGAAATGTCTCTAACATGGTTTAAGCACTAAGTTGAACTTCAGTACGGTCTATCATCCTCAAACTAATTGCCAATCTGAAAAAACTATTCAAACACTAGAAAACATGTTGAGAGCATGTTCTATGGACTTTTAATGAGGATGGGACCAACATATTCTTATATTTGACTTATCTAACAATAATATTTTCCATTGTGGAATCTATATGGATCTATATGAATCCTTTTATGGGAAAAGGTGTTGAACACCACGATTATGGGATGAAGTCGTTGAACGTAAACTGCTAGATCCTGAACTGGGTGACAAAATGGTGGAGAAGGTGAAAATCACTCAGGAACACATCAAGGTATCCCAAATATGAAATAATATCTATGTAGTAAATCTTTGACAAGTCCATGAGTTCGATTTTTGATACAAGGTATTCCTCCACATATCTCCTTGGAAAAGTATCATGAGATTTAGAAACAAAGGGAAGCCATGTCCAAGGTACATATGCAGTTTAGAGTTCCTTGATCATGTTTGAGTTGTTCTATGTCAAATAGAACATACAAAAACCATGTCTCAAGTACATTATGTATTCTATGAATCCCTTTTAAGGAAGTAGATACCATATCTTTTAGATGAACTGAATTCATAGGTGGTATAGTTTGAGAATGATATTTATTACAAGGAGAAACTGGAAAGGATATTGGATTTGAGAGATAATGTTCAATTTAATAAGTCTAATCACCTAGTCAAAGTACTTTGGAAGAACCATAAGTATGAAGATGAAACATGGGAACAAGAGCAAGGAATGAAAGACAGTTATTCTCACCTGTTTTCAACATATAATGTAAAACGAAATTTCAAGGGTGAAATTTCATAAGGGGGGAATAATGTAATGACCAAAATTTTTATATATAACAATTCCATTATTATAATTATGTCATATGATATAAACACATATAAATCAAAATAAAAGCTTTATAAATGATGAATGAATTGAATAATTAGTGTTTCTAGAAGTTAAGGAATCAATACCAATGAAATATTAACTTGACCCTTGGAATAGTAATGTGACCCTTAGGAATACTAAACCAACTAAAGTAATATTAACCTCACTAATGTAGGCAGAAATTTTTTTTTCCATCTTATAAGTGTCAATATGATATAATTATATCACAGTATAAGTAAATAAATATTAAAAAAAACTAATTATGTGTCAGAATTTTTGTAAGCCATGCATATTTAATTACAATTTTATGATTAATTTGATAATTCTATGAAAAATTTATTTTCAAAAAGGTACTCGTAAATTAATATTTTAATTTCTTCTGATTATAAGGTAATTTTATAGGACCTTAGTTAATTTTTTAATGTAATAAAAAATCAGTAACAATATCAAAATTTTTATTTATTCAGAAAATTATGATTTTAATAAAAAATTAAATTTCTCATATTTATAATTTTATTATTTTTTAAAATGGAGTTTATTTTTTAATTATACAAGTAAAAAAATTGATAAGGTGAATATTTATGATTTTTTTAAAATACGTGATTTTTTTAGTGGATAGAAAAGCCTGATAATTTATGGTAAATGCTAAATACATGAATTATGGAGCCATGGATGATGTTATGCTGATATAAGAACCATTATTTTGAATTCACATGCTCTAGTTACTATTTCGAGTCGCAATAACAAATACCATTTCTTTTCTTTAGAAAAATAATAAATTATTGAATTAAATATTGAGAAAACAACACTCTCATCCACTATAAATACCACCCTCACCCCCTATTATACACACACTTCTTAAGCCCTATGCCTTGTCTCAAATCGGCTCAAATATCTTCCCACAACCATCCCCCACTACTAGGATATTTTGTTTTAATCAAAACCCCAAAACCAAACCCTTAAGGAGATTCTCAAAAGAAAGGAAGAAAGAGGTAAAACCCACTTTCATTTTCTATCAATTTATTTTAAAGTTCCTTCTTTTTATTTTCTATACGCAACTATGATAATCCAAATTTTATGATAAATCCACAACCTTAAAGGTACTATATATTTTTTTATGCTAATGGAAAAATTTATCATCATCTCTCAGTTCCCATCCTTTTATACTAGAACTGAAAACACCATCTGAGATGTGTTAATTTATCACATTCAAGGATGACCAGTTCTCAATTTCTATTACCATATTCAATTCTAATAATAAAAACAATTTTATGGTTGAACTAGAATATTATATATGTATTATATCTTATTTAATGTTCTATAATCTATTCATACACGTGATATTAATTTATAAAGCAAAATGTGTTTGTTGTGATTAAAAACCACAAATTAACCCAAATAGTTATCATTAATGTTTTACATAATGATTAATCCTCACTCCAAATAACCTAATAAATTTAATAACCATGTAATATTATGGATTTTCACTAATATCATATAACATAAATTCAATAAACCCATTCTCATACTACATGTTTATCCATACATGTATATAAGTAAACCAATCATGAAAACCAAGGAAATAATTGCTTTGAAACAATGAGATTGAACCTCGTATCCCATAAAAAGGCCATAAATGGAATAAATAAAGTTATAATAAATATAATACATGTATAAATGGGTCTAAAATTGTTAATTAATGAATCTAATTTTATAATCTAGGAAATTAAGATCAAGAGAAGAAAACCATTGGACTTAAGGTAAATTATTTTACCCAAACCTCCATTATTCCTTCAGATTACTTTTTTTCTCATTTTACACAAATGAAATTATATTTTATTTTTATATAAATAATATAAATGTTATTTATTTGTAAAAAATTCACGTTTCAAGATACATTTATCCTTCACTTTTGGGGATATAATTTTTTTTAAATGATTCATCTGTAAATTATTCTTGATAAGCAAGCACGAAGTAAAGGAACTTCATGAATTCCTACGCAATTTCAAGTGCAATATATCATATATTTTAAGAAACCATTATTTTTATAAAATAAGTATTTATATTATAAAAACCTTATTTATTCACTTTTGGTTTTATATAAAATATCATTCACTTTTATATTTTAAATGCTCCTTAGTATTTTTTTGAAACCACACTAAAATGTTTTAATGCAAAAGTTTCATAAATACTTTTTTTACATGTTATCATTACTTTTTAACGTCACTTACCATGATGTATGGCTATTTTAACTTATTAATGTCCATTTATGTTTTAATCCCTTTCTTTCATGGACACTTGTTTGATACACCCATTTATTATACTTTATGACATGATTATGATACTCATTTCTTTCCATGGGTACCCTTATGTTTATGTATGATTGATTATGTTATATTCTTAAAGAAGAAAAAATATTCATGAACATGTAATGATGGAGGATAATACACAGCTCTCCATTTCATTGGTTAATGTTTAGTCTCATGATAAGTTATGTGCAACGGTCTTGGCTGTTAGCCTTGACTCGTGCTCCTTGTGCAATAGTCCAACAGGTCAGCCTCGACTCATGCTAATATATGTTAATCAAGCCTTAAATCATGATAAAGTCATGTTTTATGTTGCATAAAAAATACCATTATTCCATGATTATATTATCCCATGTTCTATATGTTATGATTCCAAACATTTAATCAAGTTCCAATCCTTTTTATATCACTATGTTATGCCTTCTAAGCCATGTGTAAGCTTTATTGTTATGTTTATTCCCTTTCTGGTATTTTAGGTATTCCATTTTTTCATGTTATCCCCAAGTTATAATATTCATATTTATAATCATAATGGAATTTAGGACCTCAAAATAATGATTAAATAAAGAAATGTTTTATTTAGTCACATGTTTTCTATTTTATGTACATAGTATTCCAAGACACGTGAATTTATGATCCATAAATTGTAATATTATGTTTAATTAAGATTAAAATTATTAAATTATATGTGTAAAATTCTTGAATCTCTATATAATAATAAATGACTATTTAATTAAGTCATTTTATTCCTTAAAAATATACTTTCTTCAAAAATGGTTTTTATTTATTTTTTATGAGAAAATTTTATAAAAACGTTTTAGAAATTTTAGAAAATATATTTTATAAAATTAAACTCATTTATAAAGTAATCATGTAAAATTATATTAGCTTGAACATTTAATAATTTTCAAAAGTAATTTATTTTTTAGTGAATAGCACAAATTACCATATTATCAAATATTTTCATTTGATTTTACTAAATCAAGTAATTTATAAGTATCATTAAATTTTTTATTTGGAATTAAAGTGACATATAAAACTTTATATTAATAATTATATAATTAACTTCATTTAAATTATATATTTTCTTGATTTTGGTATAAGTTTTCCTATGCCTAAAAATGTGGTCTCTACAAACAATTTTAAGTGAAAAGGTTTAAACATTTTAATTAATTAAATTAATCCCTATTAATACAAAATTTAAATTAAATTTATATATTATATATATATTTATATGAATTTAAATTCAAATAATGATGATTTATAGTCATAGAGTTAATATGAGGTCATATACTTCTCGAAAAAAGAATTTTCCAGAAAGGACACTTTTTATAATGTTTTGTGGGTTTAGTTTTAAATTTAATTTTACAATTCTTTTAATTGAACTGAATAAAATGTATTAAATATTTATAATCATAATAATTATTATTATATAAAAATTTCAACATAATTTTTGGTCATAATTAATAGTAAAAACTATAAAAATTAATTTCTTTCGGTTAAGGTTAAAACGATGTTTTTCTCGTTACTAGCGATTATGTTAAAATTATTTTTCCCTAAAATAGGTTTTATATTTGATAAATTTTATTTAATATTTACAATCATTGGGTAAAAATTATATAATAATTAACATTTTTTTATTCTTAAAGGTTTAATTATCTTGGTAAAAAAACTACTTACAGTGGGGAAAACTAAAATGGAAATAATGAGTAACCTTTAAGGTAAAGGTAATAAAATGTTTAAATTACGTTTTTTGGAGGATTTTCTAGACCATATCTTCCGTAAATTTTATAATTTATCAATTTTGGAGGTTTTCGTCTTTAGAGTTACTTCCCATTAAAGAATAGTTTAGAGTATTTACAAAAATTTCACTCCTTATAACTTATAAAAGGGAACCTCCTCTCCTATTTTATTAAAAAATAAAAAGAATTTTCTAGGTAAATAAATTATAAAATAAAATAATTAACAATATTAACATTTCTTAAAATCCTTTGTTTTTTATAAAACAATCTGTGGAAGGATTTTGGTACAAACCTAAAGTGGATGTCTGAAGAAGAAATGTCATTCTTAACCGAGCGTTTTACTTTATTTAGTCTTCCATTTCCATAAAATATTATTCAACCATGATGATAAAATAACAAAATTATCTCCCATATAATGATATTTTATTATTCTAATGTAATTATATACATCCATACCCTTTTCCATGAGGTGGGAAATGATGCCATCGTTCATGTGTACAACAGACTACTGCCTCACATATTGATGTAATTCATTTTCCATCATCACTAATCGTCGATGTTTATGATGATAGATTTAATTTATATAAATTATATTCATGAAATATTTATCATTATTTATAATTAATATATATTATATTTTCTTACCTTTCCATTCATAGAAAATAGTAATGTCGTTTGTGTGTATATGTGGACTACCACCACCACAAAGCGAAATGATTTGTTTTTTATCACCAAATCAATTGTATGGTATATAGAACTGTATTTAAAAAAAATTGTAATTTATAATATAATTATCATTATATAAAGATAATCTAATACTTACTTTATATCCATCATGATCATTGAAAAATGGAAGTGTTACTCATGCATACATATGACCTACCATCGCCAGGATTGTAACATAGGTCATTCTTCATAACCATACATAATGGTTAGTTTTAAAAGTACAATTAATTTATAAAAATAAGAATTATGTCATTTTTATTATTCAAGAAATGATCTAACAATGAATTATTTTACCATAGTCAACCCACCAAGGTAATTTTGGATATATGAATCGAATATCATTATAACATCTGACATGAAATTAACTGATTAATTAAATAAATATAACATTGTAATAAATAAAATAAATGTAATAATAAACATGAAAAATTTTCTTAATAAATTAAATTATTAATGTGATTTTATTATTACTGAATATGAAGAACGTATGTAATGAGTCGAATTTGATTTAAGTTATTTATTCTCAATTTACCTCCATTGAGGAATATTTTAATTTTAAGACCCTAATTTATTTTATATGGTGTATATGATGCCGTATTTACTTATTATGTCAAGAATACTTCATAATTCATGTAATTTAAAGTTATAATTCATTTTCATTCATCCTAGGGTATTTTATATGAAAGTTTCCAAAGTTTTCAAGGCTTTATGTTACAATATCGTTTCTTTTGGAGATTTATTTTGTTAAAGGTTAATTTCAAAAAAAAACATATAATATTATTTTACATAACCATATATAATTTATGTTTATATTTCTATAAATGTTGTTTACATGATTGGTTTCCATTACCTCCATTATTTAATAATGAAACATCAAGAATGTTTTTCATAAGTAATACCGATCTTGTATATACATTTAGATCTGGAAACTTTTTCTTCTATGTATATGTTATCCAAAAAATATTTTAAATAATGTTATTAATATTCTCTAATGATTTATTAAAAAAATATTTACCCATGTTTGGTTTTTTTTTCAGAAAATGGTTTTAATGTAATCCTTCCATCATTTTCCTAACATGGAACATTTTTTCTTTTTTTACAATAGTGTAAAAGTAAAGTTTTATTTTCAATTATACGATATGAAAACATTTCCCACTGCCATGACCAATCCACGGTTTGAATATTTCATTACGATTTTTTATGTTTCTTTTTAAAGAAAATTTTTTCTATAATAATTTGAAATTTTTTAGGTTTTAAAAAATTAATTTCAAAGTGAAAAGGTTATTTACCAAAAGAAAAATTCCTTGTAATATTTTGAAGAAATTTTCATAAATGACAATAACCCCTTTAATGTTATGGATTTATTATTAATTCTTTATAGATGTCTCTTTAACATATACATTGATAATTTTCCCATAATTTTATACGGTAATACATACCTTATGTTAATTTATCAAATTTAATCTATATTAAATCTAATTTTATTTAGACTTGAGGAAATATTTTTCAAAGCATATCCTTCCATGGGTAAATCTTATGTTTATAACATCTGATTTATTTCTTTTTTATGTAATATAAAATCATGTACTTGTTATGATGGGGTTTCCTAGATGGTGCTCCAATTTATTGGGTAATTTTTTTGGTCTCATGATATGTTATGTATGGGATTCAGGAGAAACCTAATCGAATATGGACTTTGTACACCATGTAATATTATCTAGAGAATTATCCTTGACTCATGTTTATGTAATGTTATATATTTCTGCCACATTTCTCAGGTTTCTAGGATATTGTGATACGATGTTATTTAAGTTACGATACCATGTGAATACCCAGGAGTCATCTCTTTTATTATATCATGCTATAACTTTGGCTCACATGTTATGATTCCTCATAATTTTTTTTCCTTACTCGGTTTTTAGGTCACCCCTTTCTTTTATATATTCTCCAGGTTAGCCTAAGAAGTTTTAGGGGATAAAAGAGATTTAAGAGATCACTAAAGAAAATAATTATAATAATGTTATTTTTTAGTTTATTTGGTTGTTTTATATACATATTCCTCTAAATACACTAGGCCTCATTATATTTGGGCCATAATTATTGGATTTTTATGTAAAAAATCATTTAATAATATGCGAAAAAGGATTTTTTTCACTATATTAATTTTCATTAATTGATACATATGTCATATTCAACAACCATATTATTTTTTGTGTTGTATATAATAATCCATATATATTTTTCATCATAATTTTCATCAAATTCAAGTGATTTACAATCCTATATTTGCTTTTTTTTCTTTCCAGAGATTTCGATTTAGAATTTGTCCAAATTATAGGGGATTACATACAATGTTACTTTTGAATAAATATTTTAGGTATCGAAACTCTTATATAGATTTTTTTGTTATTTATATATGAGAACTCATTTGTTTCCCTATTCTATTGGTATTTTTATTTTTTACAAGTCTTCTTACTATTTAACCTCTTTTTGGTTAACAATTAAATAGAATTATTTCATGTAAGTGGAGTAGACTTTATCACTTTTTATTAGCTGGTAATATTTTACCTTAACATCCATATTACATATATTTCATTATGTATTTCCTTATATAAAATTAAAATATATCATTATATCAATTTCTACATAATTTTAATTATTTTTCAATAACTTGAAAGGATTATTTTTAAAATCTTGTTTCTTCAGACTTTTTCTAATGACTTTAAATTTCATTAAAAAAATGTGAAAGATATCTCTTTATAAAACATTTAATAAATGCACTAATTTTCCAATTATCATTACTGATTTTATTTAATAAACATCCCTCCATGTTTTTATTTTTCAGCAAATTTATTTCTCTTCCCATTTTTTTATAAATTATTTTCTGTTAAACTAAAAGAAATCAAATGAAACGAGTGTTTATTATTGTTTTTAAAAATAATTTTCTAATGAACTTATAAAAGTGTTAAAATATATTTTAACATAATATAATTTTTATTATGATCTTATGGGGATATGATCTAATGATACCATCTACATTATATCTCTGGATGACTTATTATAATGTCTTTCAGAATTTCTCATGAAACCTATATTTTTTATGGGTAAATTATGATATGATGGGATTATGAATGTTTTCAATTTCACATGGCACACTTTTTTATGTTTTATAATTATTTGATTGGTCAGTCCACCATATCAATTTAATTTATTAGGTCATGTTTAATATCTCATGTGATCAAAATTATTACAGAAGAGGTTATCCCAATCCCATGGGTACATAGGTGTTTGTCCCAATCTCAAAAGGCTACACAACAGGTTATCTAATTACAAAAGGTTATATGAGAGGTTATCCCAAGACCAAGGGTATGAAAGTGGTTATACCAAGCCCTAAAGGGTGCATCGTATGCTATTATAATCCCAAAATGGTATACATTAGGTTATCCTAATCCTAATGGTAAATAGGTAGTTATTTCAATCCCAATAGGGTACACGGGTGGTTAGCCCAACCCGAAAAAGAGAAAATGGGAGGTTCTCTTATGCAAAATGGTACATGAGTGGTTGAACCAAACCCAAAAGATTACATAGGTGGTTAGACCAAGACCAAAAAGGTACATAGGTGTTTATCTCAGGCCAACTATATTATGGGAAGGGGGTCATATTAACCAATTATATAATTATTGTCTTAGTAGTTAATATTGAAATGTGTTATATGGTCATATTTGTACCATATTCATATGTTACATGGAATGACTATATAATGTTCACCTATTATTGAATCATGTTTTCACATCCCTTTTAATCAGGTCTTATAATTCATGCTTTATGTCATGACTCATGATTTATAATCTATGTTTTTCTAGGTATGATTCTCTTTTGTTTTATCCATATACCTTAATTATGATTTCTTACCATCATGTTCACCATATACTCACTTATGATATTAGATTGTTATCTATTATCATTACCCTTACAACGCAACAAATCCCAACCCTTCATTACGTTTCCATTCCCTAGGACATACTGAAGAGTGTAATATAGGACAAGTCTAGAAGGGTGTCGAACGTGGTGAGTCTATGGATTAGTGTTCATAGTTGTATATGTATCTAATATCAAAATATACTAAACATTTGTTTTTGGGGACTGTGTACTTATTTATAACATGTAATTGATGTAAATTTATTTTATATATTACACTCAGGTTGACTCACTTAGTATCAAGGTATGTGTGTAGATTATGTGTATTTACACTAGATCAAGGAGTATGGATCTAGGAATGTTCAATAAAACCTCCCCCATATCTTGGAAATGGTCATCATTGACACATACAATTATAAACATGATAAATTTACTATAATAACCTTCCAACATAAAAAAATATAGATACTTAAAACATTATTGGATATCTCTTGAGAAATCACTACCTCGTCCATTATAGGTTCTATAGATAAACCAACATTACATTCAACTTTCCCTATAAAGTGAACCTCACTAATAAAAAATATACACTTTTAGATCTTGGTATATAACTGATGGTCCCCATGTGTGCTCAAAACAATCTATAAACGGAGATAATGATCATCTCATCATTGGGAGTACACCAAAATACTATTGAAAAATATGAAAAAATGAATCCAAATACTGATGAAACACACTATTCATTAGGGTCGTAAACACTTCCATCATTTTCATACATCTAAAAGACATCACTAGACAATTATACATGCCATAAATTCTCCTTGAATAAGTATGAGTAACATTAAAATGCCTCACATACAAAAAATGATAGCCCGACCTCTTTTAAATATTAGAAATCCTATTGTCTCCTCACAATTGTTAAAACATATCAATGATATGAATAAGAGTATACCAATTTATTATTTTCAACTCTTCAACCTCTAGAAATTCAAAAATTAATCTAAAAAATCATATCCTTTATTGGAGAACAAAATAGTATCACCCAAAAGGTACGTTCTTAGGAAAATAAACCCCATCACCCCAAGGCCCCCTAGCTGAACCATTATCTCTCTAAGCCGAAGAAGAGCTATCCTATTTGGAGTAATGAAGATAAAATCCATAACAATAATGATATATACCGAATAATTAACCTCTACCATGGGTGGTATCCTAAAGAAGTCATTAAGATAGAAATATTGGAACTGAGATACCACTAGAAGAAATATCAGTCATCATTTCTCTTCATATACTAAAGCAACACACATGAACTATGTTGAAATCATTCCTGACCACCAATGGTTAGGTCTTTCAGGAAATACTTTTAAAAACATCAAGATTTCTTTGTAACTATAATGGATCAGACCTCTATGGTCCATTCCATTGCTATAATATAGTGTTTGAGGGTTTTTGGGAGGTCAAAGTGACTTATCCCCAACACTTTTACAAATTTTTAGTTATGTGAAAAGTGTTTCTAGTTTTGTGAACAGTACTATTGGCATTAGTGATTCATTTTTACTATCATCATCAGTTAGTAATTTTCATTTTCAGCATTTCTGATTCATTTATATCATCAGTGTTGGAGATTCATTTTTTACTTTCATCATCGATGATTAATTTGTGCGGTCAATATCGGTGATTCATTTGTACTATCGGCATTGGTGATTCATTCGTACAGCCAACGTCAGTGAGTCATTTCTATTATTGGCATCGGTGAGTAATTTTTATAGTTAGAATCGATGATTCCTTTGTACCATCGGTATTGGTGAGTCATTTGTACTATCCGCATTGTTGATTCATTTGTACTATTTCCATCGTTGAGATAGATGTGAATAGTGTTTATAGAACTATTCATTTCCTTCATCAAATTTCCATTTTTTCCATTTTTCCTGGTTTTTCCCTTTTAATGTCTTTCATTGACGTAAAATGATTTAAATTATATATTTAAGTGGGGTTGAAGACATTTTGAGGTCAGTAAGTCAAATATCTGATTTTTATAAAAATCCAGAGGCTTTTTTTATTAAACTGTGTGGTTTAATGTGACCAACTATTAATGGAAAATCCAGTGTATCCTAAACCGCTACTCCATTAAATCTTCATAAGGGATGTGATATCATCCTCCATTGTTCTTCCTTCTTGTTCCCAGGTGCGAGACACTCATACCATTTTTTATTCCCATAGAATTTGTGTGATCAAACATTCCTCCTTGGACTGGTTCCCCTTGAAGTTATTCCTACTGGAAGCACACCCCCCATTTTTGTTTAACCAAGTAGTAACAATCAGACAACGACATAAGGTGTGATCTAATGTAATTATTATGAGTTCATATCCTTCTTTTTCTCCTTTATTATTTTTGGCATGTGGTCTCTATGTTCATAATGGACTTTCCATTGGTGTTGGATGGTGTGGTGGTGCCTCTGCATCCCCGGGTGGATGCAGTCCTCCAAGAGAGGTGATCAGGATCTATTTTTCAGGACTGTTCTCAGGAAAAGAGAATAAAAAACCTTTTTAGGGAGGGGATTCATGGATTCATTATTCTTTTTTGTGAAACTATAGAGTTGTCATGTTTTATCCCAATGGATAACAATGTAATTGATATAAAAAATATTTGAACTAGATAAATAAATTGGCATCGATCGTATAATATTCCATCTTATTTTTCTATATAGTTGTATATCTATGATTTCCTTCTTTTAATTCTATTCATGATAAAAAAAATTTAAAGACTCTAAATTGGGATTAATTTTTAATTATTTTTCAAAGATAAAGACGCATGTAAATGAATCTGGTAGTTGTTAAAGCAAGCATGTTTTATTGAATTAATTGATGATCCATATGCATGTTGATGCTTATTGATAATTAATTAATGGAATGTCAATAAACTATTTAGTTAATTATTGATAGCATATTTTTTAGGTTTCATGTAGTTGGAACTTAAAAATAATAAATTGGTTAAATTCAAATGGATAAAAGAACCAGTTTTTTGATAAAAGATAATTTCCGGTAGGGTTCTAAGTTACCCTTTTTCTCTTAAGGTTGAGTGCCTTGTGCTTTGGATTTATGGGTACTCATTAAGTATGAAGGATGGATGCCTTGTTTAAGGGCCAAGATCCTAGTTGATATGATTTTTGTTTCCCTTTTTCTTGTTTTGTGATTTGAGCCTAGATGGTTGTTATGATATGAGGGGGCTGGGCGGCCCATTGGTTGTGGAATTAGTTGATGACTAGAGTGGAGTGATTCATCGGTTTATGCATGTGGGTGTTGGGTAGGACACTTGAGATGATGAAATAGGTTTGTTATTGAATTATTGGATGATTTTTGAATCTTGTTGGTTTCTTATCTGCATTACTTTCCCCACTACTCAAGGAAGATGGTTTTGATTACCCTCTACCCAAAAGGGGTGAAGATTCATGGGGTTTTAGACATTTTTTCAATGTTTAGATTATCAGGGGATGATGGTTTTACACTCCTATTATAGGTGGAAAATACATGATGGGTAGTTCTTCTACTCACCATATTGAGACCCCTTATGTTTAGTAGCATAGAATGTATTTAGAATGCTTGGTAATATGGGTAAGTAATAATGCTATTAATAAATGACTGAATAAATTATGTAACCCATGGTGTTGGAGCTTACTGGGATGCAATGTTGAGGTAATATTTCTAATAATCTATGTATTTTATGTGGTTATTCCTAGAGGGAATGAAACTTTGGGTGATTCTAATGAAATGTAATGTGGAATAAATAATGGTTAATTAATGGTTACATAATTAATTAACATAAAGTTCAATTGATAAAAAGGGAGAAAGTAATCTAACGAATCTATTTTATTGGTTTTGTGCTTATAGGATACCTATTCTTATCAGTGGTAGCCAGGAGACCGAGAGATATTAGTGGCAGTTGAGTCTAAGAATAGGTTATTCATAAGTAATGGTTGTGATCTATAGTATATTCATTACTTTTTTTGTTTCCATATTCTACTCCACTACATCAGTTAGGACACCAGACACCCCAAGGATTGTGATCCCTTGGGGGATGTTTTCTCCAACATCATAGTGGGAGGATGGATGTAAGAGTACCCCCTTTGGCCCCACTCTATTCTCTTAATAGTTACATTTGCTGGTAGGCACAAAAGTTAGTTTTTCACCATATATATGTGTAGAGGGTTGTAATGTCCTGTGGTTTTTCACACACATATATTATGGATATAGTTTCCTATAGACTACTATAGGTCTAACTTGTAAAAGTTGTGCTGGATTGAGGATCCTTACTCGATCTATGATTTTTAATGGCTTGAGTTATAATTCTCGATGTATGATACACGTTATGTGAGCTGTAGTGGATCATGGAAACTACATGTTTTCTTTTGTTACATGGACGTGGTGGTTGTGATGCATGAGGGGCATATTGAGATGCTTTACCCAGGTGTCTAGGGGAAAGCCTTTTTGGAGAGAGATACTTAGGACGTGCAACGTTTGGACAAAGTGGGAAACTAGTGGGGAAGTGGTATCGGGGTACCCTTGATATTATTTATTATATAATATACTCATGTTTGCGATACTTTGTGAGAGTAGTAATTTTGAGGATGTGAACATAGTATACTTGTTGTTCAATGTGATTTAACATGTTTTCTTTACTTTTTCCGGAGAGGCTTCAAGGAGGATCCTACTAAGTATACTGTTATACTCACCCTACATATATATAAACTATTTTTAGGACACTTAATGTTGGTTTTAGATTAGAATGGTTACTACTATCTTGGGGTTGCGAGATCTGTTCGTGCTTCATGGTTGCTATGGTTTTACATTCTTTTGGTACATACGGTTTTTTGTCTTATTTGTAGTATGTATTTTATGACATTATATATGTGTACATTGGATTTTGTTTATATTGAAGTTTGAGTTAGAGTTGGTTGATTTCTCTCATATTTATCTATTCTGCATGTGTTCTCTTAAAGGGATATGCCTCTCATTGGTGTGTTTACTATACCCTCAGTTCTATTCTCCAACCAGAGGCCTACTGGCGGTGGGACTCGGGGGTCACTGTCTCCCTTATCACATTGCTGGCCTAGGAGGGGTAAACCTTGTTGGGCGGGGGTCATGAAAAATTTCTATCAGAGGCCACATTGGGAGACAATAGGGATTTTGGTGTTAGAAATATGTCAGGTTTCATGGGTTATTAGGTAAGTAATGTCAGTTTAGTTTATCAAGTGATGTAAACACTGGAGACCAGCTAAGACATAGGCATTTAGGCCCCACTCTGATCTGATGCATGGTCCTTTATGTTTATAGTGGATACTAAATGAGGTGATACTAGTTTCATGGAAGAGACCTAGGAAAGGATAATGCATCATTTTTCTTTGTGCATGTGTTTGAATGGGTAGACCTTTAGATAGGTTAACCTAAAATGAATAAATGAACATAATAACCCATTAATATATAGAATTCCATATTCCAGGTTTAGGAGATCTACATTTTTTTTGCAAGTATGGATCCAGGTCGACGTCCTCTTCAGGTTCGCGCAGAAGATGTCCAACACGCTATGCTAGTGGATCACCAAAGGGTTGAGGTTGATGATGCTCAAACATGGAGGAGGAAAATTCGAGAGTTTCAATGCAAGATTCTATAAAAGTATGAGGGCTCTGTTTCAGATGTAGTCATGAAAGACTGGTTGGAGGAGGTTGAGATAGCCCTCAATTCTATCCATTCATAGATGGGGCATTGTGTGTCTTTTGTTGTGATGATTCTATGTGGGACAACATGGATTTGGTGGTTCTTGTTCCTCAGGGATCACGAGGAGTTGGTGATCACGTGCGGGGATTTCCATGAAAAGATCAGATTCGAGTTTCTTTCTTCGACCATGAAGGCATCCAATCTCCGGGAGCTACTTAAACATTGATAGGGGAGCTCCACTATGAGAGAGTTTATAATACATTTCAAGAACCTTCTACGATATGAATTGGACTTGTTTTTAGATAAGAAGACCAGTGAATAGCATTTAGAGGAGGATTTTCTTCCAGATATCTAGCATGAGGTCACCCTGTTTATGCCAAAGACATATCTCGAGGTACTGGAGTGAGAAGAGGTCATTGAGAGGGTGTTATCTCAAACTAGATAATCACAATAGGGTATTTTTCAAGATTCCTCAAGAAGCAGAGCTATGGTCTAGGGTTCCCAGTTTTTAGGGAAGAATATTTTATGTTCGTTCAGGGGTAGGTCCCATCCCTTTGTATCTATTTTCTCTGGGGACACCTTCACATATGCCTATACCAAGGTATCATGCACTTGTTTTTCTTAGGGAGGATTAGTTAATTAGTAGTGAGAGTTCCCAACCTTTCCGAGGAGTTAGTGTGCGTCAGGAGTTATGCTTCAGGTCCTTCCATTGAGGCAGTTGCAACTGAGTTAGCCGGAACATGTTGCACCAGCATTGGATTAGTAGAGAGAAGATATGGGAGTCATAGGATAACCCCGACATTCTCCCCATCCTCAGAGAGCAGAGAGAAACTATTTTGGTTGTTTTCGTAAGGTCCATAGAAGCCATAGAGCAGGTCATGGTCAGATTAATGCTTTAGAATTTTAAACGCTAGGTGATCCAAACATATTTTGAGGTACCCTTTCCTTATTTTGTACTTCGGTGTATTCCCTATTTGATTCAGCATCCACAAACTCCTCCGTATCACCATCCATTTTCCATTAATTAGGACTTGAGGTAGAGAGACTTCCTGTTCCATTGGAAATGACTACACTAGTTGGAGGTTGAGATGAATTGTTTGATGTAAGTAGATATTGAGAGCTACTGATGGGGAAACACCGCTCCAGGGAAAATTTCTTATGTTTTCAGATAAAACTATATGATTTCATTGTCATCATGGATTGGTTGTATTTAGTGAAGGATATCACATATTTCTGCCAGAGAAAAGTGGTGTTCTTCAATGGGGATGGAGAGCCAACAATATATGGTGGTGATTAAAACCCTTATATGGGTTAGAGGCGTGTTTCTTTATTGTCATCCTCGAGGGATGATTTGAGGGTAAGTTCATCAGAGGTTTACAAGTTAGCATTTCCTTGGGTCTTAGAAGAGTACATTGATACCTTTTTTGAAGAGGTTATAGCATTACGCCTTCAATGAGTGATCATGTTTGGGATTGACCTACATCTAGGAGCATCTCTTATATATATGTATCCATATAGGATGACACATTCTAAGTTATAAGAAATGCTTAAACTGATTTATAGTCTGTTATAATTTGGTTTTGTTCAGCTGAGTGTGTAACTATATGATGCACCGGTTCTGTTTGTGAAGAAATATGATGAAATTTTGCAACTGTGTATCGATTATCATCGCTAATGTAAAGTGAATGTAAAGATTCACAATCCTCCTCCATGGATTGATGATTCATTCAATCAAGTTAAGTGTGGATGTTGGTTATAGAATATAGAATTTTGATCAAGATAGCATCAGATGCATGTGAGATATGAGGATATCTCGAAGACTTCTTTTCTTTGTCTTCATGGGCATTATGAGTTCATTGTAATTTCATTCGATGTGATGAATTCTCTATTTGTGTTCATGGGATTGATGAAAAACATTCTTCATGTGTTCCTAGATAATTTTGTGGTAGTTATCATCGATTACATCCTCGTGTACTCCATTTTTGAGGAGAGCATGCAGAGAATCTACATGCCATTTTGGGAGTTCTTCTTCCACAACAGTTGTTTGGGAATTTTTTGAAGTGTGAGTTTTGGGCTCGAGAAGTCCATCTCATGGAGCATGTTATATCCAAGTAGAGGTATATGTGGATCCATTGATGATAAAAGTATTTTTGTCTTGGGAATCCCCTAAGACAGCAGTAGAGGTGTGAATTTTCCTTTGACTCGCATGATATTTTTAGAGTTTCATATCATATTTCTCTCAGGTTGTGACTCCACTAATAGTAATGACTAGAAAGGATTATGTGTTTGTTTGGAATGATCAGTTCCAGGATGCTTTCAAGTATCTTAATGAAAATTTGGACAGTGGTTCTGTTCTTTGTATTCCATTAGAGGAACTTTATTTTCATGTTTTCAGTGATACTTCACCTCCAAGTTTAGGATGTGTTCTAATGCATCAGAGATCAGTTATTTCTTACGGGCCTCAGCACTTGCGTATCCATGAACATAACAATGTCACCCATGACCTTGATTTGGCAGCCATTGTGTTTTCTCTGATGTTGTAGATACATGACCTCATTGGTGAGTTCTTTGTTGTTTTTACCGATCATAAGAGGCGGAGGTATTTTTTCTCCCAACATAACTTTAACATGCCATAACATTGGTGGATGGAGTTATTATATGAATACAACTTCAAAATCTCATATACACCAGGAAAGAGGAATTTTGTAGCTGATGTGCTAATAAGGAAGTCACTAAGTGATGTAGTGCCTGAATCTAGTGATTCATGGAGAGTGATGGAATAACATTCATTGTTACATCTCAATATAAGAGAATTTGGGGGTAAATGTTTTCTTCTTCAAATGATAGTGCATTCATCTCTGGTGAAATAGGTGGAAGGTACCTAGTTGGGGTTTCAATAGGTGGAGGTCTAGAGAGACGGATTTGTTTGTGGAGAGGCCCTTGATGGTAGGTCTGAGGATGAAAAACACCGAGTGTTTTATTTCAGAATGATTTTCGTTCCTTCAGTGATGTGTGAGATGGTTCTTAGAGGGTTCCATAGGTCAACTTTAGATTTTCATCCTGGCGTGACAATGATGTAATGATCTCTGGGGACTTATCTTTGGTGTCCCAGGTTGAAGAATGTTGTTTTAGATTTTGTGTCTCGATGTTTGGTATGACAGAAGATGAAGGTCGACCACTTAATCCCCAGTGGTTTCATCAAGGCATTAGATGTTACTCAGTGGAAGTTAGAGGACATCTTAATGGGCATTGATATTGGTTTACCTCAATATCAGCGAGGCCATGATTGTATTTGTATGGTAGTGGATTTTTTAACAAAATCATCCCACTTTATTGAGATCAAGGATTCGAGCTCAGTGAATTTTTTATCAAGGAAGTGTCTGGAAGAGGTGGTAAGACTCCACGGAGTTTGTAGGATTATCATTTCTGATTGAGATCCTCATTTTACCTCTATGGTGTGGATGGATCTCCATAATTCATTCAGTAATCAGATATGCCTTAGAAATTCTTTTCATCCACAGATAGATGGTTAGATAGAGCGGACCATCCAGACTCTTGAAGACATGTTGTGCTCTTGTGTCCTAGATATTTAAGTTTTCCGTACGAGTCACATACCTTTGGTGGAGTTCTCTTACAACAATATTTTTCACTCCACCATCGGTATGGAATCATTTAAAGCCTTGTATGACCAACCTTTCTGTTCTTCGTTGTGTTAGGCTGGGTTCAGAGAGTCAGAAATTCTTGGGCCAGAACTGATACAGAACACGACTGAGATGGTTCATGTTATTTGTGAAAGGATGAAGGTAGTGCATGATCAATTGAATCTCATTCTAATCAACGGATATGAAATTTGGAGATTGATGTTGGGGATCATGTGTTTCTGAAGGTGAATCCCTATTGTGGGAAACAAAGGTTTGTTTATGGGGGTTAGCTTTTAACCCTGTTAGTTGGGCCTTTCAAGGTGTTGGATTGTGTTGGTGTCATAGAGTATCACATAGCACTTCCCCCATAGAGGATCTAGATACGTGATATTTTTCTTGTGTCATTTATCCATTTTTATCTTCATGATGAATCACAAATCCTCGATTTGGGAGAGATAAACCTTGAAGATGATGAAATCTTCATAGAGAGGCCTGTAGTGATCTAGGACCGAAAGGAGAAGGTGTTGCGTGGATGTGATATCCCTTCCGTTCATGTCTTTTGGAGGCATAGTGGCATGGAAAAGAGTACAAGGGAACATGATTCACAAATATACATTTAGTACCCCGATTTGATTGATTTTTAACTCTTTTCATGTAATGATGTTCACCTATTGTTGTACTCCTTTCATGGTTATGGGATGGATTTAATTTTATGCTTTTTGTGGGTTTCTCAATTTTGAGAGATATCTCCCCTTAGAGAGTGTTTAAGACATGATCATGGTTTTCATGTGGCTTTACATGTTCATTTGTAAGCAGTATATCTCCTTTGGTGGTGAGAGCCTTGAGAGGTATCTGGAAGGGTGGATGTTCAGACCCCTTTTTATATTTCTTATTTGGGGTTTGTTTTTAATTCTTGAGGATAATAATGTTCTGAATGGAATTTAATGTAATGTCCCAGACCAATCCATCCCATTATTTTACTAAAATCTAGTGTTTCAATTGTTCTGGGAGTTGAAGGGGTCTTATCCCTGATACTCTTCCAAATTTACGGTTCTCTGAATAGTGATTCCAATTTTATGAACAATACGGTTGGCATCGGTGAGTCATTTGTATTGTCGGTATCAGTGAGTCATTTTTACATTCAATGTTAGTGAGTCATTTGTACTTCCAGCATTGCTGAGTCATTTATACTATCACTGTCGGTGAGCCATTTGTACTGTTGACATCAGTGAGTCATTTGTAGTGTCGGTGTCGGCGAGTCATTTGTACTATTGGCGTCGAGGATTCATTTATTCTATCGATGTTGGTGAGTCAACAGTATTGTTAGAATCAGTGAGTCATTTTCACTTACAACATCGGTGAGTCATTTGTACTCTCGGCATCGGTGAGTCATTTGTACTGTTAGCATCAGTGAGATAGAGGTGAGCGTTGTTTCTATAATTGTGTCATTTCCTTTTTAAAATTTCTAGATTTTTCCAGATTTAATAGTTTTTCCCTTTTGATGTATTTTTTTGACGTAAAATGATATAAATTCAATATTTATGTGGGGTTGAAGCTATTTCATGTTCTTTAAATCATATCTTGTATTTTTATAAAAATATGGAGGATTTTAATTTTTCAAAACACTTGGATTAATATAATCCTCTTTCAATGGAAAACCCAATATATCTTAAACCACTACTCCGTTAAATCATCTAAAGGGATAAAATATCTTTCTCCATTGTTCTTTATTCTTGTTCCCTGGTGCAGGATGCTCGTACCTTTCCTTCTCCCCATAGGTGTCATGCGATCAAACTTTCTTCCTTGGATTGGTTCCCCGGTAAGTTCTTCCTATTACAAGCGCACCATATATTTTGTTGCAACCAAGCAGTTACGATCAATCATCGATATAATTCATGATCTCCCGTCGTTATTCAGGGTTCCTCTCATTCTATTTCTCCTTAAACTATTATGGCATGAGACCTTCATGTTACTAATGGAGTTTTCTTGGGTGTTTGATAGTTTGGAGGTGTCTCTGCATCCATGGGAGGATGTATTCCTCTAGAAGAGGTGATCATGATCTGTTCTGCATAACTGTTCTCATGAAAAGAGCATCAGAAAACTTTTGAGTTTGGGTTTTTGTGGATTTACTATTCATTTACGTGAAATTGGAGATTTTAGCATGTTTTATCCCATCATATCAAAATAGAATTGACATAATAAATATTTGAAAATGATAAATAAATTTGAATCAATCATATGTTATTTCCTCTTCCTTTTCTAGATAGTTTGATATATATGTTTCTTCATTTTACATATCGTTCTTGACAAAATTGGTAAATAACATAAAATGGGATTAATTGTTATTATTTTTCAAAGATAAATAGGCGTGTCAATGAATATGATTTTTATTGCAGTAATCATGTTTGATTGAATTAATTGACGATCTAGAGTCATGTTGATGCTTGTAGATAATGAATTAATGGCATGTCAATTTACAGTTCAGTTAATTTTTGATAGATTACTTTTTAGTTTTCTTATAGTTGGAACTTACAAATAATAATTCCGTAAAATTAAAATGGATTAAATAACCAACAGTATAATAAAAGATAAAACATGTTATGGTACTGAGTTTCGCTCCAGTTTGTAAGGTCGAGTGCCTTATTATTTGGAGCCATGAGTGCTCATTATGATTGAAGGCCAGATGCCTTATTTAAGGGCCAATAGCCTAGTTGATATGATGTTTGTTTTCCTGTTTCTTGGGTTTTGATGTGATACTATATGGCGGTTCTGATATTTGGGGTTAGGGAGGCCCATCGGTTATGGAAGAAGTGGATTCCTATAGTGTCAAGATGCATCAGTTTATGAATGTGGGTGTTGGGGAGGACACCAAAGATGATGAAATGGGTTATTTGTTTTTAAGGATTGTATTCATGCTGAATCTTGTTGGTTTTTAGCTGAATTACTTTTCCCACTGCTCAAGGAAGTTGTTCTTGCTTTCCATCTTTCCGAAAGGGGTGATGACATGTGGGGTATGCTATGTGCTTTCCGTGTGTATCTTCTCAATGGAGGATGGGTCTATGCTCCTACTATAAGTGGAAAAGACTTGATGGGTAGTTAATGTACTCACCGTGTTGATCCCTCTTGTGTTCAGTAGCTTAGAATGTTTTTCTATAATTCTTCAGAATATGGGAATGTAATAATTCTATTAATAAATTATTGGTTAAATGATGTTAATCTATGGGGTTGGAGCTTAATAGGATGCAATTCTAAGGTAGTATTTCCGAGAAGCTGTGGATTTCGTTTGGTTATGCCTAATATGCATGAATATTTGGTGTGATGCTAATGAAATGTAATGTGCAAATTAATAATGGTTAATTAATGGTTATAGAACTAATTAATGTAATGTGAAACTGATTAAAAGGGATAAACTAATAAAATGAAAATCTTTAAAATGGAGGTGTTCTTATAGGATACCTATTCTTATAAGTGAAATTCTGTAGTCAAAGAAATGTTAGCTTCATTTGAGTATAAGACTATGTTATACCCATATTTTGGTTGTGTGATATAATATATTCTTCAATTTTTATGTTTCTATATTCCACTCCACCCCGTCAGTTAATGAATTGTCATCCCATGGATTCTGAGCCCTGGGGGGGTGTTTTCCCCAACATTCCGGTGGGTGGATGGATGGATTAGTACTCGCTTTGGCCCTGCTCTCTTCTCTTGGTAGTTACTTGTGCTGTTAGGAACATCGGTAAGTTTTCCCCCATATATGTGTGTAGAGGGATGTAATGGCATGTGGTTATTCACACACATATATTTTGGAAATATTTTTTTACGGACTACTATTGGTGTAACATGTATATGTTGTGATCGATTGAGGATCCTTAGTCGGTGTATGGGCGGTAATGGCTTGAGGTATAATTCCTGAAGTAAGATACATGTTATGAAAGGTGTGTTGGATCCCGAAAACTGCATGGTTACTTTATTTAAATGGATATAGTTGTTGTGTTGCATGAGGTTCATGTTGTGCTTCTTCAACCAGGTGTCTGCAGGAATGTATTTTTTGAGAGAGATTCTTAGGATCTGATATGTTGGGGCAAAGTCGAAAACTGATGGGGAAGTGGTAGCAGGGCACCCTTGATATTCTTTATTATATTATATATTCTTGTAAGTGATAATTTTTGAGAGTATCCAGGGTGAGGATTGGAAAATATTATATCTATTTAGGTGACGAGTTAGTTTCACTTGTTATTTATTATGCTTTAGCATGCCATCCTTATATTTTCAGGTGAGTCTACAGGGAGGATCCAACTGAGTATACTGTTATACTCACCCTACATATATATAAACTATTTTTTCAGGTCACTTGGAATAGTTTGGAGATCAGGTTGGTTAGTATTCGATTGGGGTTATAGGATCTCTTCGGGCTTCATCGTCACTGCTATTTTAGTTTCTTTTGGTACTTGTAGTTTTCCCTTAATGTTGAAGTATTTGTTGAATAACATTAAATATGTTTTCCTGGTATTTCGTTTATATTGAAATTTTAGTTGGATTTGGTTGTTGAATTTATTATTTATCTCTTCCCCATGTGTTTTCTTAGAGGGTAATGCCTCTCATTTGTGTGTTAGCTATACCCTCGGTGCTAGTCGCCAACCTCAGGCCTACTGGAGTCGGGACTCAGGGGTCACTATTTCCCTTCTCACATTTTTGGCCATGGAGGGGAACACCTTATGGGAGGGGGTCATGACTATAATAGTTCAGAATATTTCATGAAATATTTTTGGAGTAAAGCATATAGTTGGAGTGGATTCTGGTGCCGTGAGATCCTTGGTGTGGATATATTGAAAATATTAAATATATTATTTCAAACACACAGTCATAGTTTAAAACAATAATGGAATATATATAAAATGGTGTTTCATATGGGAAATATAATACCTATATTAATTCCATAATGTGGGGTTTACCCTAGGAAAAACATAAACTTTGTTCACATCAGGTGTTTGACTTATGTAAAATCATGGCAAGATAAATAAATAAATAAATAAATAAACTTCTTGTTTATTAAATGGCCTAAAGCATAATTTCTTTCTATAAAAATATAGTTATAGAAAAACCCTTGTGTTATCAATATAACCAAATAATTCTTGAGAGCTCCATGGAGGAGAGTTTGGTGAATTTTAATGATATCGATGATTGGAGATCAATTATCTAAATAGTTTTCTTCGCTAAAGAAGTTTTTGGTTATCATCAACAATAACATAAAACCATTATTTTTCAACGATTGATCCATAGTTGGGGTAGGGAATATTTTTATGTTGGTTTTATCATCATTTTTAATATTCATTGTCAAACATGAAATAATATTTGTATCAAATTGATTCACGGGTCGATCATTGATTTTCAGGTGTTCATTTATCTTCCTCAAAGTAGGAATGTATAATTTTTTATTACCTTCATTTAATGATTCTTCATAAAATAATTGAGGATAACCTAAAAACGGCTAAGGATTGTTCCTATTGTTTTAGTTTTTTTATTTTCTCCAATCATTCTTCATTAATTCATCATCGATAATACATTTTGTTGTAATTTTGTTAAATAATTGTAAGTCAATTGTTTCATAGTTGATCTTTGGCACAACAAATAATTTTAGTGGGGTTGAATTTGGGATTGAAAGAAAGAATGTGGTTCGATGATGATGATGGAATATTATAATTAAGGATTTGGGTTTATTCTACCATAATTTTTCAATTCAATAGTGTGGTTCTATATGAGGTGATTCCAAATAATATCAAGTGGCTAAAATCTAACCACCAGTGATAAAGGGGATCTGACATTAGTGGAAACAATGGTGTTCTTGTTGGTTGGGAAACATGGTGTGACAAGATAATGAATAAATTGGTTTTCAAGAATATTAACATCCAAAATTAAGCTTATATAATGTCTTTGAGGGTGGTTAAGAAAAATAATGGTGTGGCGGTATGATTCTTATTGGAATCTAAGGCAATGAAGGAGGTGTGAGGGAAGCGATGTGATGAACTGTAATTTCAATGATACATTGAACTACACGTCTTATAGTCTAGAGGAAAAAGACAATGCATTTAATTTTATGTGGAATATATGGTTTATGAATTGATTTAAATAACAAATTCCATGTGATTTAATAAAATGTTTCTTGACCACTAACCAGCCGACTCTATATGTATAGGGAGTACACACCATGAAAACCTTATAAGGTAACATTCTATGTAACCTTCCTAAATTCAAAATAACCCTGGGAAAATGAATCAACATGTATAGGGGGTCACACCCTAGAGTCCATGTCACCCCACACAACAATACCCCATGATTTTTAAATAGAACTATGTTCAATATCATACAAGATATGCAACAAAAATCCCAAACAAATCATGATGTATTATTATTTAAATTTGATAATTTTAAAATAGATATTAAATTGGAGGAAATGAATAATATTAAATTATTTATGAAATATATTTTAATTTTATAATTAATATAAATGTTTTTATAAATTTTTAGTAAACAATCACATAATTTTTAGTAAAGTCATTTTATTCTTCAAAAAATATGTTTTCATCAAAAATAGTATTTATACATTGTTGAGAGAAAATGTTATAATTAATTTATGGAACTTTTAGATATTATAAATGATTAAAATTATATATTTTTTATTCCATAATTTCCAAATTATTATAGAATTTTTCTTTTATAATTTGTTGAAATGAATGTTTTTTCAAAAAATCGTGAAAAATATTGATTTTTATTGAGAAATTTATTATCATTTCAAGAATCTACCGAGTAAATTTTGGTTTTCAAATGGACTCAATGTAACATTTGTTATATTATATTTTAATAACCAAATTAATACATTGTAATGAATTTTATGTTTGAATTTTGTATAAAAATAATTTTTATACGTAAAAAACTATGAAAAAATATTTTTATAAGCGAAATGTATTTTTAACTTAATAAATTAAATTCATAAATATTTCTAAATTATTTCCATGTAAATATTATATATTAAATAAAATTTTATATAAATACCATTAATTTTTTTTACTATCCATTTGATAAGAATAGTTCCAATTTTCTACTTAAAAACTATATTTTTCTAAAGTTGGTTTTCATCACATTTTGTCCAGTGATTTTAGAATTATTTTCGAACCCTTATAGAATTTTGTTTTGGTAACATTTATTCCATATTTGGAATCAATAGTTTCAAAAAAATTTAATAGTACAATTTTATTGTTAGTCAATATGAAAAGTAACTCTAGTTAAATTTATCACCTCATTGATGGATAAATTCGGTTAATCTAGGATAAAACTAAGTGATAAAGCCATAATTTTTCATCCAAATTATTATTGGATGAAGGTAATTTTACCCAAATTACATTATTTTTTATCCTAATTTTTTAATAGTAATATTTTCATGAAAATTACATATATAAAATTTTATGACAAAAATGTTACAAAATGTCACTCTCTTAGTTTTAGATATATATTTTTCTTCCGTATAGTGAAAAAAATATTAATGAATATAAAGATCTATTTTTATCTTAATAAAATTAATTTTTTTATGGAAATTTATTTCTAGTTATTATAAATTATATAATTACAATAAATTCTTATACAACCCCATTGTAGTAATTAATCAATTAATTGAAAAATAAAAAAATAATTTTAAAATATCAAAAAGTAATCTAACATGAATGATTTATCTTGTTTTATGAATTTTATAGATTATTATTACATATTAGTTTTGTTATAAAGGATTATATTATTATTCCAACTTTTTCTTTACGACTTCTAAGTAAAACTAAATGAAGTGTTAATGATGAAATTAATTATATTTTATCAAGATACTATTTTATTAAATTAATAACAATTCATAAAAATATTAAAAGTTGAAAAGAAATATAATATATGGTTTAAAATTTTATCTATTACCATTTATGAAGATATGTTCACGTTATATATAAGATTATAACCGTTTAAGAGTGAAAAATATTATGTCACAGTTAATGTTAAAATGGGTTAAATAAGGGGTTAAACCAAAATATAATGTTTAAAACACCCCTTAAACCTATGAAAATTTTATTTTTATGTAATTTCAACCAAATAATATATTATATTGGAATATCTATAATTTTGAAGGCATTTTTTCTAGATAATGAATATATTATATTTTAATATTTTAAGAAATTCAAAGAGTTCCCCTCCCCTCAACTATAAAAGGGAACCACTCCTTTCTACTCTTTTCACCATTTTTTGGCTTCTATCTCAACCATACACAACAAAAATATGATATAAAATTACTTATCCACATTATATAGGTTTTTATATTCCCCAAATACACAGTCAAGTGAACTTATGAAGATATCTAAATGAGTTTTTTCAAAGAAGAGGCAATCGCCTTAACCGATAATTTTATTAATTCTTAATTTACCACATATAAATAAGTAATGTTATTTAAAAAATAAAAATTTAAGTTTAATAAATATAATTAAATTTTATTATTATTATTAAACTACCTTTATTCATCATATTTCCATCAAATTGTTAGTGAAAGTACCACTGTTACGTACACTTGATTTAACATCTCAACATAGCGATACAATTCATTTTCTATCTCCACATTTCATAGATTGTTATTATGATGTTTTAAATGTTTATGTTTGAAACTTTTGAAATAATTATAATTATTTAATCATATTATAACCTCTACCTTCTTACTTTTTATACCATTTGAAAATAATAACTCCGCTCATACGTATGTGTGGACTACCACCTCCACAAAGTGATGTGATTCATTTTTTGTATCCATTTTAAATATATGATAATAAGAATGAGTTATATATATATACGATTTATATGATATATTAATAACTTTTAATGATGAATTATTATTTTAATTTCTTTCATTCCCTCCTTTGAAAAGTGAAAACCATGTTCATGCGTATGTAAAACCCATCATCTCCATGAAAGGTGTAAATTCATTTTTCTATATATAAATTTTATGGATGAATATAAATATATATATAATAAATATATATTAAATTTATATATTTATTAAAATTATTTAATTTTATGGGACCATGTTCAAAGTACAAGTACTAGAACTGCTAAATTGAAACATTATTGAGAAACTAACATGTTATCACATAGAACATTGACTTTAATAACAAATTGTTAATAAATAAGTAATAATAAGTCATAACTAAATAATAAATGGTATGATAAATATAATTATTGTTCTTGAATAAATTTATTATAAATATATATTTATTATATACGTGGTTCAAATGTGTATGATGAATGTTGAGACTTAAGGTAAGAGATATTTTTTTCACATTTCAATACTGGAAAACTAGGCAACAACCACAGTTTTCCAAATCTGTGGATATATTTATTTATACCAAGGATATGGACATGGTTTAAATGGGATATAGACATTGTTTTCATCCACATAAATATACCCTATATCCATGGTGGACAACAGTGTGAGCTATTGCCATGATTTTCCAAAACCATGGAAATAAATCATATAGCCATAGTTTAAACTGTGGGAATAGACTCTTAAAATCATGTATATAGATATATTTTTTTGAATCATATATACTTGGTTTTCATAAACCATGGGAATAGAGTAATTTATTATAAATGTACATTGTTCATAAAAACCATTGTTATAGGTCTTTCACCCTTACGAGGGGAAAAATGAACCTGCAAAAAAATGGTGGGAAGGTCTATATCCATGGATTACATGCTATATCCATGGTTATTAATATATATATATATATATATGCACAATTGTGTATTTTTTGTAGTGTTAGGGTGACAGTTTTATAGGTAAGGAGATCAAATATGGTTGGGCATTTTTATTTTAAATCAATAGCCACGGTTTACCTAAGCTATATCCATGGGGGAAAACTGTGTGAGCTATTGACACATTTTCCAAAACTGTGGCTATAGCCTCTTAAAACCGTGGATATAGAATTTTTATATATCCTTTCCAATTGGTTCCATGTCTAGTAAAACCATGGATATAGCTTATATCCATATCTTGGACACCTATAGCCACAGTTTTGAACTGTGGATATAGAGAAAATTTATACTTATGTTTATTTCTATGAGAAACATGCCATATTCATAACTTTTTTATTTTATATGGTTTATATAATTCCAAATAATTTATTTTATGATAATTATTATGAACATTATATGGATTTACATATCTATTTAGGTTTTTCATTTCATGGGGATTACAATTCAAATGTTACCAAAGCATCAAGGGTTTTATGTTACAATATTAATGTTTATCTGTACAATTTATTAATATGTTTTCAATGATGAATTATTTTGATAAACCTCCCAATAAATTATAAAATTATTATGATACCCATTTTTTCCTTGGGTTATTCTAACATGAAATTTCTGTGAAATCCATTACTTTTCATAGGTTATGATATGATATATATTTTATTATTTTTTGGAACAAATATTTATGATATTAATTATGTGATGGTTGGACATAGAATTATATATCCCTCCAATGAATTGGTTATGGTTTTATATATTACGATATAACTATGGAAACTAGTCCACATTCTTGATCTGTTATAGGAAACAAGTATATGTGCTTGATCCATTACAAGATACTAGTCAATGTGCTTGATCTACCATAGAAAACATTTATTCAGGATAGATCCATTATGTTTTGATGGTCTGGGTATTTATCTTTGACATATGAAATAGTTTCTTTACATATGATGGGTCGAAAATTTTATTAAATGAAATTTTGATTCCTGATTTATTTATGATGTTTTATCACTCTAATGAATCATATATTTTTAAATGATAATGTTTTATGACATGACTAATGATTATGATATTTTATATATTGGGTATAATGTTTATTAGTTATGGTAATGATCTATTGCCCATAAGCTTATCTTATTCTTTAATATGATCATTGATTGATATCTCCAATGTTTACCCTTACCATTCATCTGATCACACCAGTTATAATGTTTTATTTCCCTATGTTATAGAATAATGTTTTAAGTATTGTAAATCTAATATGTGTTATAGTTATGAATAAATTAGTGATAAATAATATAGATCAGTTATAAACTAGTTTTTGTGTGTGTAAATGTTATTAAAGTAACTATACCTATATGATTAAAGGATGAATCTTTATGATACTTAATGAATATTGATCTAATAAGTTATAATATCTATGTATAACAAGTTTGGTTCGATATATTTCGAATACAAGTTGGTTTTAATCAATATTTAGAGATTGAGAATAGAAAAATTTGGTAAACCCCCTGGAATTAGTCTAAGTTTAGGATAACATACTAATGTTTTGGTATTATCCATGGGTGACCTAGGTTAAACCTAATGTGTTATAGACTGAGAATTAGGTGTCCTGATTAATAAATCCTATAAATTATTTTTCATGGTTCATCACTATGAATATTGTTTCTCACACTTTGTTTTCTCGTTTTAGACAATGGATGGAACTAGGATGATTTATGATAATAATGACAGACAATGGGATAATTTTCAATATGAGTAACTAAATGAAATAGAAGAAAGAATGAGAGGCATTGTGATTATTCCTAATCATTTATCCAATTATATAAATAATAAACTCTACATAGGTCAATTTCTTGAGTCACATTATATGAAAAAGATGGAGTTTGATGAAGACCATAGAGATTAAGATTCTTACATGTTAAAAATGTGGGATGAATCACTGAAGAGAATGTATCAATGGAGTGGGAATATGTTTTCTATGTAGAAATGAAGTGCATAAGGCATGTAATTTCCATGGAAAAATTAATATTTCGTTGGAGGAAAATTGAGTCCATCCTAAGGTAGCTATTATAGTTCAATGTCTCATGTTTGGTGAATATGAGCTTTATCTGAGCCAAATTTCTAATCCAAGGGTTAACTTCTATGCCAAGGAAGGACCTATATTGTGATAATATTTTATGTTTAAGTATATAAGTGTTGATGAATTGGGATTAAATAATTATATCAATGATATTTTGGAAAAAATAATAATAAAAAATGTAACGATTGTTCCATAGTAGTTTACTTTAAGTATTTGAAAACATAATTTGGATGGTACAAATAAACAAGAAAATTGATAATTATTTTTTTGGATATATATTTGATTAAAATTTATGGGATGTTATTAGTGATATTGATATTGGTTATTGATTTGATGAAATATTGGTTTTTTTCATTTTGATAAAGACTATAACATTTTTATATTTATATAATATATTCAATGGTCTTTGATTTAATTTGAGGAATAAGAATCATAAGATTTTATGTTTTCATCTTTTAATAACTTAATAGTTATGGATACCAATATATGTTTGTAGGTTTAGTGTTGATCAAAATTTCAGAGACTTAGAAACCCATTTTTTAGGTTTTATGTGATGTCATTTTCAGGTGATTTGACTATTTTATTGGGTTTCTAGAAGAATAATAAATTGAGGTTTAAATAACCCCTCAGGTTATAATATGATTTGTGGATATGTTAATTATAGTTTATTATATAGTGGTAAATAGAAAATTTTTAAGGTTAAAAATGATTCATTGATAAGAAAATGTTTTCCAAATAATTTATGGTTAATAAAATG
This sequence comes from Viscum album, assembly GCA_963277665.1. Classification (NCBI taxonomy): domain Eukaryota; kingdom Viridiplantae; phylum Streptophyta; class Magnoliopsida; order Santalales; family Viscaceae; genus Viscum; species Viscum album. Next base: position 1,671,044,129 of record OY728137.1, read on the forward strand.
ATTACATTCCAGGTTAGCATTTAGATCTGACTCAGGATATTTTGGTTAAGTTCACTACATTATATTATTTATCATTGTCATTAATGATATCTTGGGATATTTTTAATTTGGTTGAGGTATTTTTGACCCTTAGGTTTAACATGTGAATTAACATGTAATATTATTTGGGAATAATTCAATTAAAATTATTGGGATGTAAGATGAAAGGTATGAAATCACCTTTGATGTTAAAACATTATTTAATGTTGAGTTTTTTTGGATATAGGGTTATTATTTATATAATTGTTTATGTTTAAATTTGAATATGGAGATTAATATGAAGGTTTATTTATTTTAGGAATTATCTTACCCTATACTAACCATTTATGCTTTTGGTTTTACTAAATAAAAATGGAATATATTATTATTATTATGTATATTATGTGTTCTATTAGAATTTTATTTTATGATTTAGGGGAAAATATCATCGTGAATAATCATAATTTATAAAAAATATGATTTTTTGGTGTAAATTAATTAATTTAAATTATTCAACTTCTAAGGTATGTATATTTTCTTATGTTCATTATCTAGATAGTAAAAGAAGGCCTCAACTATAGTAAAGGGATCTTAAACAAATTTTCCCCTATTAACATCAATTCCAATGAATTGGCGGTGTTTTCAAACATTATTGACAAGATCCTGGGTTTTTTAGGAGGTAAAAATCATTTTTTCGGGTTAAATGATTTGTTACGGATTAATGTGAACACCCTTTGATGTGACAGGTGTATTAGGGGTGTCTAGGGTTTGTTTGGAGCCCAGAGCCCATATTTGTTTTAAATAAATGGATGGACACATGGTTAGTGGAAATCATGTGAGTAGGTCATACAATTACATATAACATTACAAGGTTTGATAGTGGTGTGATGCAGGTCGGATGGTTTAAGTAATTAGTGCTAATGGAGGTGAATGCGGATAAAAAAACTTTATACTTTTTAACAGATGAGTTTTGAATGGTTTTCACATGGTTAGTCAAACCAAACACACTAACCATGCGAGGTTCCCATCCTTATAGAAGTGGGTGCACATTATGGTCATCCATGCAACCAAATCATGTGGCCTAGTAATTGGAACCAAATTTACCTTTTTTACCCTTTAAAGTTTTTAAAACCCTAATTTTCTACTTCTTCTTAATCTCTTGGAAAAATTGACACTGGAATCTCTGCTTGATCCAATTTGTAAACTACGATCCCTCTCCTCCATATGATCTCAAAATCAAGAATTGTTAGTCACGTTTGATCTACATTGGTGAGTACTCAATTATTTTTTTTGTTCTATGTTCTTCTTAGTGTCAATAGAGTGATTTAGGTGCAATCTTAATTTCCCCATTTGAAGGTTCTTCATCCGTTATTTATTTTTTTCTCAATCCTAATAGAATGAGAAGAAAAAAATGGATGAGTAGTTTTATAGTGACCTATGGTACGTGATCTATTCTTTTCCCTTTGGGTTTGGTGCTTTATTAGGCTAGTTATCATTATGCCTCTTACCAGAATTTTAAGAACGACCCTGAAATTGACTTGATTAATTGAATTAAATGAAATGATACATGTTAGAGATTTTATTTAGCTCCCTTGGGAATTATTGGAGGTTATTTCCATAACTAAGGACACCCATTGGGTGTTCATATTGCCTTTTTATTTGTTAAATAAACTATGGGATGAGTGTTTCGTGCTTTCCTGGTTAGAGGAAGCACTTGATGAACTAATTTGAATTGAATTGACTGTGAGGATATCGATATTGACAACTTTTACATATGATAACATTTTATTCCATACTTGTGTCGATTAAATGGATTATATGGTAATGTTATAAGAGTGGATATACTCATGGAATTGAATGTATTTGAATTGATGAAAGGAATGCGATTTGTATTGAATGACAGTGGATTCCATGGTTGGTAGACATTTGATCTTGATTCAAATATATGGCTTGGATATTATTCCTTGAACCTTGAATGTGGAAGTGGATTCCTTAGAAAGATATTTATCCTTGGGTCATTATTCTGTGGGATGCCTTGGGCCTTTCTATCGATGGATTTAGATTGGATAGGCTTGTAGTGGACATGGTCGGTTGACATGCTCCTTGGAATCTGACTCAAGCCTAACCCATTTTCCATCGAGATGCTCTTGGGACTTGTCAATGATTCCTTGGTCTTATATACTATTGATCTGGCCCCGTGGGGTCAAACTGTATGATTATATGGATTAAACATGTTAAATGTGTAATTCTTAGTTTTGCGAAGTGATTGTGGTTGATATAAAATTTTAGATTATACGGCTCACCAATGGTGGATATCGTATTATGGGTTGTTTGTAAAGGATATGGGTTATATGAGATGCTATGTACATGATATGGTTGTGGTGTTTACTTTATAATTTACTACTGCCTTTGGATAAGAGTGTGACACATGTTTTACAAGTACTGATTATGGCTATACATGATTACATGATTTTTTATTTTTTCCATGGGCACTATACTTCAAGTACTACGATACCCATTATACTATTCACTGTTATTTATCTTGTAATATTGAACAACCAGGACTTGTTATATATCATTGGGTGGTTAAATATTGGGATTTTATATCATACTATGTTTGGGCCACCATTGGGTACCTATAATGACTATATAGATAAAGGAATTGATGAGGTTAAGTGCCCCAAGATTGATGCTTGACTTTATGCCATGCTTAGAAGAAGGAGAGCATAGGACCGCACTAGGGCTCATGATGTTATCTGGAGATACTTTTTTGTCATTTTGGAATTTTTATATGTGTATTGTATTGTACTATTGTATACCTATTTGGGTATTTTTTTAGAAACATGAAATATATCTCCATCTTTTGTATATGAGTTTCCTTTGGAATTATTATTTAATCATTCTATTGTTCTATTATCTGATTGTTGCATATTCTTCTGTTATTTGATCTGTATGAATGACTCTTCTATGAAACACTTTGATTAGGGGGAATAGTCTCCCCATAGACACACTCTATGCACCCATTGCTAGTTGGAAGCCTCTATCATATTTGGGAGATGTGCTTGAGGCCATGTAGCCTAGCGGGCTTAGGGCACCATTCAATTGAATCTGAGCCTAGGATGTTACATCATTGATTCATGAATTTGTTGTTGCCAACTATCTCATGATCTTTAACTTTCTTAAGATCAATGTTCTCTATCACTCTAAATCATTATGTGGACATTAAATTTTTCTTACATGTCTATATTTATACTTAATACAAACTGATCTCTTAACTGGAAACCTAAATATCTGTTATTCCAGATGACCATCATATTTCTCTATCCATGTTTCCCTAAGAATGTTTTATTAAACCTTTTTACGATGTGAGTTTTCAAGAAAATAATTTTCAAATATAAAACCCTTGATTACTTAAAAAGAGTTAATATTGTGAGGATGAAATTTGATAAATAGGGGTAGGGGCGAATGTAACACCAAGAGATTTTAAAATAACACTATGTTCAATAGCGTTCAGGATACACAACACCAATCCTAGTCTAACCATGGAATGTTATTATTTAAATATGGATATTATAAATTAGCAGTTACGTTGGTAGGTACTCATAGGATGATTTTTTTTGAAATATATATAAAGGTCCTACTCAATATAATTTTATTGAAATTATTTATTAAATAATAACACATTTTGTTTTAAAGTCATTTTATTCTTACAAAAATATAATTTCTTCGAAAAACTAATTTCTTTTTAAGAAAAAATATGATATTTAATTATAAGAACTTTTATAAATTATATTTGATAAAAATTATATTATTTAAATTCCACATGTAAAAATTATGATTCATTTTATATAATTTACTAAAATTATTGTTTCTTAATAAACCGTGAAAAATAAATATTTTTATTGAAAACTATTTTCATTTCAAGTATGTACATAGTTTATTTTTGTTTTAAAATGGTTACAAAGTAAAATTAGTTCTCTTATATTTTAAATAATTCAATTACATTAATTGGAATCAATTTTATTATTTAATTTGGTATAAAAACATTTTTTATTCATAAAAAATGCATTTATTTGTAAAAAATGGTTTTTTTTGTGAAAAAATATTTTTCGCTTGAAAATTACTTTTATAAGACCCTGATATTTTGTGAATTAATTTTTTTCGAATTAATTTTATCTTTGTGATATTTTTCATTTCAAGCAACACTAAAAATCGTATATTTCATATTAATGAATTGTGTTTGCCTTGCATTATACATAACACCATGTTAATTGTGCACTACACACAACATAAATTTTATATTTCTTTACACGGAACACTAATATTAGCTTACATTACATGAATGGATGACTTTACTTGATGGCTTGTGTAACAAACAAGACTGAGTGTTACCAAAAAATAATATATTATTAAAATATAATTATTTAATAAGATATAACATTGCTGTTAAATTTCTGATTATATTATTAACTAAATTGAGGATATATATAGCTGAATTCATTAGTTACCTATTAATTATAAATGAATATAGAATCCAAATGAATATAAGGGGAATGATTTTATAAAATATTCTTTTTATGTGAAAAAGATGATTTATCTTAAGAAGTTAAATTAATTACTACTAGTGAATGATATTAATTTAATTCACATTTTATATATTCATAAATATATTGTTGACATTCATCAAAAATATTTTATAAGAACAAGATAATAACAAACCTAATATTACATATAAAAACCAATATTTCTATAAAAGTCATTTTACCACCTTTTATAGAGAACCTGTTTTAAATATAAATTTTGTAACTTTTATAAATATTACATGTCAAAATAGTGTTTTTATTTTAAATGAAAACATAAAAATTATCTTATTATGAATTTTTTGAATTTATTTGTGATGTTTCATTTTTTAATGAATATAGAAAAATACTGAATTATAATTCAAAACAGTTTTTTCATCTAATTTATTTATAGGGTTAAATTATAATTTTAATTAGATTGAAAGTATAATTAGATTATATATTTTTTTCAATTAATACAATTTAGTTCCTTGAAATTAATTTTACTTTGAAATTTAATATAAAAACTTAACAATCTTTTGGATGTTTTACTTTAAAAACCCGCATTGTTGTCCCATTTGTGGGATTAAATTTAAATTAATTTTTGGCACTTATGTTATTGGAATTTAAAAAAATGGATTAAATATCAGAATAATATATTATTACTTGTAAGGTCAAAAAAAAATTTACTAAAAATATTAGTGAAAGTAATTATTAATTAATTACAAAAATTAAGGAACAATTAAGATTAACAAGGGAATAAACCATAAACATAAGGGCCAAAATGACATAGAAACTTATCCCAAATCCATTATATGTAAATTTTTATCCCATTAAACTTATATTATTGATTTTTTTGGTTATGTATAATTTGTTTAGTTAAAAGCATTGTTATAACTAACTTGTTTTCCAAAATACCAAGTGAGTCATTTTCCTCCCCTATAAAGGTCACCACCTCTCCCCCTTCCTCACACCTCTCAAACCACATAGGATTGGCCAATATATTCCCAATAGACTTAAAAAATACCTCCCTTGCTTCTTTAATCCACCCTTTGGGATGAAATAATTCCAAATAAACCCTTTGGTGAAAACCAAAAAAAGATACCTAATAGAAGAGATAACATTCTCCCTCAAGATCCTATATCTTATTTTCATTCTCCACCCATTAATTATCATTAACCCATAATTATAAAAAAATAGTATAATAAATATAATTATTTTTTTCTTCTATGTTTTCTAACTAAACTTACACAAAAATTCCATCTAATGGGTAACATACATGTTATTTATGTGTACGGCGGACTTCCACCTCATTAAATGATGATTGTTCTTTCTTACCTTACCGCATTTAATAGTTGATAATTATGATGGTAAATCTGTTTTTATTTGGTATATATGATAAATATTATATCGTTATGCATATTTAATTCTTTTAAAACATATATGTTTATACTTTCCATTTTGTGTAAATATGATAATTTCATTTGGGGATGTGTGGACTACCGCCCCCTCAAAGCGATGTGATTCATTCAAACACCTCACCAAATATATTAAGGATGTGTTTAGTGAAAATAAATGATATATATGACAAAATAATTCTACTGTAAAAATATTATAAACATATAAACATATATTTCATTTTATTTCTTTCATTCAATTTGATAATTAAATAGAAACAACATTCTTGTGTACGTACGACCTACCATCTGCATAAATGGTGTATTCCATTTCATAATTATATATAATATAGAAAATTATAATAAAACTATAATGAATGCAAATTCAATTTATATCATGTTTTATATGCATTAAATTATGATATATGTATAAGGACCAAAGATATAAAAAATTAAGACACGTGCGAAAAAAAGAAATTATTACCTGAATCATAACATTAACATGAAATTGTTAAAAATAGGGTAATATAAATTAATAATCAAACCATATATAGTATTAAATATAATAATATAGTTCTATGATAGATTTATTATAAAATTATATATATTATACCAAAATGTTTTGTGAGTAGGGTGACAGTCAATACACAAGGTAAACGAATTTCATCTCACTTTTTTGTATATCCGTGGGATACACGCCATGTTCACCAATATTTTATTTTTCATGGTTTATATAATTCCCATGAATGTATTATTTATTATTGGTATTAAATTTATTGGTATTCACATATCTATTATATAATCTTTATTTAATGGGGTTTGTGTTTCAAATGTTTCCAAATCTGTAAAGTAATTTTATCTCAATTTTCCTTCTTTGCGACACATACCATGTTATGAATTTATATATTTTTTAATTATGTTTATGAATTAAATTTGTAATGATATATATATAATATCATTATTTTCATGATATTTTAATAATTTTTTAATTTAATTTTTTAAATTGAGAGTACGGTTTATAGTTACATAGTGGTAAGAGTTTATTGAAACAATCTCATCACTTTTTTATATTGTTTCAGATTATAATTCCATTGATTAAATATTATTATCCATATATCTAGAAAACACATGAATTTTATTATAATCTAGATATTAATTATATATTTATGTAATGGTACCATTTTTACACTCATTGGTACATAAGAGAGTTAAGAAAGTGTTTTTAAGAATGCACAACTTTTCCCACTCTTTGGCCGGAAATCTATGTTCCTTCAAACCATTTATTCCCAAAAGAAAAGTTTCCTAAAATATTATAAAATACTCAAATTATCTTTAGAAGAAAATTCAACAAATGTTTTATCTTAAAAAATGATTTTTAAAAGGAATATTCTTATCATTTTTTGGATGTGACCCTTTTCTAAATGGCACAAAAGGAATGTTTGGCTTGTATGGATTTACTACACTTCATGAATTTCATTCACATGAAAATTCCTTTATAAAATTACAATGTTATTTTTTTAAAATAAAATAATTTATTAACATTTTGGGATTTTTTTAAAAGTGTTTCTGAACATATTGATTTCAAAAAAAAATTGTTTAGAATGTATTTTAATTGATTTTAAAGCCTCTTTTATAAGTAGTCATAGAATTTTTACAGAAAATTTTGTTGAATTTTTTTTCAAGATTATTTTTAATGTTTTAAATGAAAATAGTTTTCAAAATTTTTTCAACTTTATTTTATATGTTTTCAAGGAATATAGTTTTCAAAATGATATCAAGATTTATTTAAATGAATTTATTGTAAAAGGTTTTCAAAAAATTTCAATGATTTATTTATATATTTTCAAGTTATTTTCATGAAAATGGACTTAAAAATATTTAATGTTTTAGAAATAATTGTTTTCCAAGAAGAATGTATATTTTTCTCAAGAAATTGATGTAAATGTTCATTCAAAATTATTTCCCATATATGATAACATCCATTGGTTTTACTCATTTTTTTGGAGAAATTATTCAATATTTCCATTAATATTAATTCTTTAAATGACTAATGTTTTTATTGACTGATTTTTATAATACCCATTTCACTTTCACTGGTTTTTTATTTTTGAATCCTAATACTTTTAATAGGTGATGTTTTTGATGAGATGATTATAAAACAACTGTCGTTATCCAAATGTTATGATATTATTACATATTTATGATACCCATTTCATTTCATGGTTTATGATACGTTTGTTTATGATTTTTTCGCACATGTATGTATGATTTTATCATGATATTGATAAGACCAATGTCTCTCTCCTATTCATTGGTTAAAGATTTATATCTCATGAGATAGACTTTGATGGTCTTGGGGGTGAACCCTGACTACTAAGATTTCCATGGGAGTGAACCATGACATCCAAGATGGTATGAGGAGTGAACTATTTCTATTAAGATGGCCAAGGTAGTGAACCATGACAACCAATATGGTATTAGTAGTGATCTCAAGCAACTAAGATGACCATGGGAGTGAACCATGTCTACCAAGATGGTATAGAGGGTGTACCTATGATACTACGATAAAATTGGCAATAATTCCTTGACTAAAAATGAAATAATTTTATATTTTTGGTGTCTACCACAATTCCATGTCTTATTCATATGTTATACATTAATGGATTATGTTTTTTTTGAAAAGTTGGATAGATAACATTAATGACAAAGATCAACACCCGTACATAATCAGATCCATGAAGGGAAATTATCCAACCAGAGCCGGTTGTCATCAAAGCGGCCTGAAGCTACCAGCTGATGGGCCACATTGTTTTCTTCCATTTTTGTAAAGGAGAAGTTGCAGTAAGAGAATCCATGGCGTAGCGAGTGAATTCTCCTGATGATGAAGTGAAAATATTGGGGTCCGACATCGTGGGGGTTAATAACATCAATCACGGTAAGACAGTCAGACTCAATGATGATATCAACCCATCCACGTTCCATAGTGAGCATCATATAGGAAAGGATGGAAGAGGCCTTAGCAACTGAAGGTTCCCAGAAGGCATGATGTGATTCATATTGTTCTGCAATGATTTTCTCTAGATGATTTCGGGCCTGGAGACCGAGAATAACAAGCCCATCCTTGTGGAGAGATGCGTACACGTTAAGCTTAATACTCCCCTCCATTGGGGGATTAAAATAATGGGGATAAGAGGGGGTTACACCTGGCATAAAGTGTATGAGGTTATGATATTATAATTTTATGATCACATTATCATACCCTTCTACTCATGTTTATTCTTACATGTCTCCCTTGTTTTCCCTTATAGAGCATCTGATCTCACTCTTTTTAGGTTTCCTTCCCCTGGTTATGAAGATGTGTATTATGTAATATGTGTCTATGAACGGTGCTAGACATGAAGAACCTAGTGGGAAATAATGTATCTCACTTATATACTAGTGTAAATGATTCAATGTTTTCAAAATCAAGAAACTAATACGGTGTTTGGGCATCTGTTTGTATAATGTTTTAAGTATTTCTCAAGTGTTATAAAATGTCTATGTATGTAAAGCGAGAGTTGCTATAATTTTTATCTTAATAAATTAAATTAATCACTATTTTAAAATTATTTATATATATTTTTTTTGTATTCAATAGAATAATGTAAATAAAAATATTATAATATTTTTACTATGCATGAGAAAAGAATAAATCCAATTTATTCTTAATAATTAAATTTTTCTTAAGGTTATTTTTGTTGAATTTTTCACACATATTTTAATATTAATATATACCACTTATCGAAATTGAATTTAATAAAATTGTTTTCATATTTGGAAGAAATAGGTTAATTTTTTTAAAATAATCTAATTTATATTTTGGTAGATATGATTTGTTACCATGGTAAAATTTATCCCCACAATTAGGGGTTAATCCTATTAATCTTGGTTAAAACTAAGTGACGATTCTATATATTTTCATCCAAAATCATATTAGATGAGGATAATTAAAACATTATCACATTATAATCAAAATTTCTTTTTATGGGAAATTTTCCATTAAAATTACCTATATAATATTTAAAGAAAAGAAAGTTACAGAATTCAACTCCCTTAGTTTTAAATATCTCTTATGAGTCCAAATATAAGAAAAATCAAGATATATTTGAATAAAAATTTCTATTTTTTGATTAATGAAATTATTTTAAGGATGTAAATTTATTTATTATTTGTATAAATTATATAATCACTTTAAATTGTTATAGAATTCAGACATAAAATTTATTTAAATAATCGATAAATAAAATAAATGAATTTAAAAATATTAAAGGTAATATAATTTGGATTTAACAAGATTTTTTATGATTAAGTTTACCATGACTAATTTTTATGATTTAACTCAAAAACAACTCATGAATTTTATTATAATTTTATTACTTTTTTGTGAATACTTATTTTGATTTCATTTTCATCACCTTAAGTACTCAGGAGACAAAAAAAATATTTCTTAGGAAAATCAACTTTATTTCCCTCTTTTGTTAAAAAAATTATTTCTTCCATACCCATGTTTTTAAATAATATATTAAAATTTTTTTTTACAATTATTATATTATTTTTAAATTAATATTTACCTATAATTTAATTTTTACAAAATGATTTACAAAATATTCTTTTTATTTTCTAAATGTGGTAATTTTTGAATTTTTCTTCAAAGGTATGAAAGGAATGTTTTACTTTAAACTATATTATATGAATGGAATTTCTTACAGTCATGACCAATCATTTCGTTGAAGATTCCAAAAAAAATTCCATGGTTATTTTTTGAAAAATAATTTTCCTTGATATTTAGTTAATTTTTATGTTTTCAAAAGGTTATTTCAATGTGAAAAGTGTATTTTAATAATGGAACTTTATAGTGATAATTTAAAGGGATTATTAATATGGTAACATCATTTTATGTTAATTATGATTTAATATATATACATGATCCAATTATATCGTACTTATTTTTTAACTCAGTGGTTTATTACTATGAAGTTATGATGTTTATAAAACCCATTAGTTTCCTATTATTTATGCCATGGTGATATGATGAAATGATTATGAAACCCCTTTATTTTACATGGTTATGATATGATGAGATGTTTATGAGACCATTTTATTTTATTGGTTTCAGATATGATGTAAGTTTTATGATATTATGAAATGAATATATATGACTTTCATCATGTGATGGGTGGGAACATAATTATATAGTCCTTTAATAAAATTGCTAAAGTTTTATATATAATGAAATAACTATGGGAAATGATTCAATGTGCTTGATCCATTATGGAAAACAATTGAATGTGATTAATCCATTATTGGAAAAAAGTATAAGTTCTTAATCAATAATGGGAAGTGAGTGTTTAGTCTTCCTCTATTATGATTTTATGGTCTTGGTAGTTATGCTAGACATATTAAATGGTTTATAAAAATATGAATGTTCCATACTTATATGAAATGAACTTATAGTTCATGATTGATTTATGATGTTTTCTCAACCTTAAGAATCTTTTATTTTGAAATGAGAATGTTTTATTCCACGACTCATGATTATGATATATGACATATTGGGTATGAACTTTTCATGTTATGGACATGATCTTATTCTCTTATGCCTATATTATGCTTTTATATCACCATCGATTGATATATACCATGTTTACCATTACTGAGCATTTGAGATCACCATTTCTTATGTTTTCATTCCCCAGGTTATGAAGAAATATATTAAGTATGATATCTCAATGATGGATTCTTATTATGGAGATCATAGTTGGAGAAATTGAAGATCATTTATTAACAAGCTTTTCATGTGTCCAAGTCTATAAAGAAACTATACCTATATGATTCTGGTGTGGATCCTTATGATATATAATTTATATTAATATAATAATATTTAATATATATGTACGATTGGTATGGGCCACTATAGCTTGTATTAGAGTTGGGATTAGTCAATATTTTGTTATTTGGATTAGATTTTTTTTGGAATAATTCATGGGATAATTCTATGTTTAGGATAACATCCTAAAATTGGTATTGGTTATGGATGACCTAGGTTAAACATAATGTGTCATAGATTGAGAAGAATGTTTCACTATTAAAACATATTATAAATTGTTTTTGTCGACTCCTTATTATGACTATTGTTTCTTACACTTTTCTTTTTAGTTTTTGGAAACTTTTAGAACCAATAAGATGTGTGTTAACACTGATATACAATGGAATGATTATCCACAAGAAAAACCAAATAAAATGGGATTTTTAATGTGAAACCATGTTGTAATTTCTAATCATATATGCCGTAATATAATTAATATCCAATATATAAATTAGTTTATTGGCACACCTAATAACATGAAGATGGGGTTTCATGAATTTCATCTGGTAAATAATACTCAGTGTAATGGCCCAGACAATGAATCATTAAAGAGTTTTCCCAAATAATTCAGTTCTATCAAATGGTTCAACCAAAACAGTAGCACCAGTCATGTCGGTACCATAACGGTGGCACCAGTCATGGGCACACACTGTGAAAGTGGCACCATAGTGATCGCACAGTCACAGTCATACACCAAAACAGTGGGACCATAACGGTGGCACCATAACTTTCTCACACCAAAATGGTGGCACCATGATGGTGGATCCATGATAGTAGCACCATGACTATGGAACTTCTTACGGTGTCTCACCAAACAGTGTCCCACCCAGTGTTTATTTTTCTAGTTAGTCTCCGACAACGTATCTTTTGATGTAAAAGTGTTTTAATACCCCTTTCAAATCCATTAAAATCCCATAAATGATATCTAAAATCCTCCTAGAGCTGAGATACCTTTAACTTAACAAAAAATGAGGATTTTGTCTTGGCATAACACCCTTTTTCTATTACTTTCCCGTTCCACCCCTGTTATGCATTTTCCTCTATTTAAAGGTAACCCTTTAACTCACAACTGTTATGGACACCTCTCTGATGAAAATTATTAAATAAAAATTAATTCTATTATGTTTAATCATCGAACTACAAGGTAAAACCCTGATATGCCTTTAAATTTGTTTTAAATTTTATATACCATAACTGCAAGATCTCACCTTTTATCACACGAGGATTATTTCTTCTTCTTGTATGGTCACTTTCATTTCCATGGTGCATTGCGAGTCCCCCTTACCGAGGCTAGTCGTTCCCCTTTGTTGGAGCCTTTCCTTCTCACTCTGGGTGTCCTCGAAGTTCCTCCCATGAAAGTCGCACATCCCCAATTCTTGGCACGTGGAGAAAAACTTCAATCATTGATAAAAAAGTTAGGATTTCCCTTCATCTCTCTTTACTGTGTATCATGCGAGGTGGGTACGATGACTTTCCTTTAAGGATGGATGAAACCAAACTTTAATAAAGATAATAAATTGCTTTTGAAGAATGTATGGGTGTTATTTATGATGAGTTTATACTCTTTTACATTTATTATATGTTGTGAATTGTATGGGATTATGTCCACTGAAAATCGTTGACGTTGAAATTCCTTTCTTGAGCACTAATGAACCTCTATTTTCTTGATGATTCTGGGATTAAATGGTTTTTACCTAGAAACTGGTTAATTATATAAACTTGGTTGAATAAATAGATTCATGAATGATTAATAATCCTTGTGTGGTCACCCCGGTTAACGAAACAGAAATACAATACTAAAGGAATAGTGTGGTTGAATCTGAAAACCCCCTTGCTCTGTTTTGGTGATGTGTATAGTTCTTTTGCTTGTTGCTTGTGGGGTGACCATCATGGGTATGAGATTCCATGTTGTGAACGTTTTGGTTTTTGGATATGAGGCTATGTGGGGCCATATGTTTGGGCTTGGTTTGGTTACAATACTTCGAGGGATTTCGTGAATCCCTTTTGATGTTGTGACATTACAAGAGAACCAGTTTTGAATGCTTAATTTGGTGCTTGGTTGTTTTTCCTTCATTGGTTGGTGGCTATGCCTGTTAGTTTCCCAGAAGTGAGGAATTATTTAAATTAAATTACTTTAATATGATAACATTAATGCGTTCAAATGGGATTTGTTTTCCGAAAATGAGTTACGACTTGATTTCAGTTGTTGTGCTTTTTATGAATGAATAGTAACAAGGGTGTTTATGTAAGGGATTTTTTTGGAACCCCTCAGTTTGGATTAGTGTTTGTTTACAAATATGTATAATTTAATTCTTATTTTTCTTATTTTTACCCTACCCATGTTGAGCAATTCATGCTAAACACCCCCATTTCATGGGAGAGGGGGTTTTTCCCAACACTCCTATGAGTGGATGGTTATTAGCTCTTTTTCTACCTTTATTGAGTATCCCAAGACTCTTTCGGTAGGATTTGATGTCCTGAGGTCTATTATTTAACATGATTCTCCGGGAAAGGGATATTGTAGTGGTTGGTCTAGGTGTGTGCGGGCAGGTTGTGTGCCGAGTGTCTTCGGGATGAGGCCAATGTGTCTTCGGGCATAACAGTAGTTATTTAGGCCCAAGTGTCTTTGGGTGTGGCGGTAGTTGTTATAGCCTAGGTGTATGTGGGACTAATTACATGTGGTTGCAGTGGCCAAGGTGTTTGCAGGCGTATCTGTGTTTATGGTTTCCCAAAAGTTTGTTGTTGGGGCGATAATGGGACTGTGGTGAGAATGGTGGGAGAGGTCTGACATATAGGATGTCTTCAAAAACCGGTGGGAAAGTGGTTCGGGGTACCCAAACATCGATATGTTATTTCTATTACTTTACTTGACATGTGTTATTTGGGAAGTGTGCCTTCGTGAGGTTTGGGTGGATAGTTTCCTTAATAGGTGCTTTGGGTATATTCTTTTTCTCTCAAGGTATTAGAATTCCTCCCCGCTTGTGCATAAGAGATTTTGGTTTTCTATACTGAGTATAACTATATACTATCCATAATATATAAAAATAATTTCAGGTTATGTGGAGCACTTTTAGGACCGTGTCGGGCCCTACTAGTTGGGACGTTTGGACCGTTGACGTTGCTGCTTTTCTTTTCTTTTGGTAAATTCCTTTGGAGTTTTCTTGTATTTTTGTAGCACTTATTATTAGAACAATCACATAGGAATGGATTGTTTTGGATTAACTTTTACTTCTAGTTATGGTGTTGTTTGCGATTTATTATCTTATCTCCCGATCATACTAAATAAAAGGTTAATGCCTTCAATATTTCATGTGATTCTATACGCTTGGTGTTGGTCGCTGCTACGAGACCATTTGAAGGCAGGTCTCGGCTGTCATTATATCTCCATCAACTTGTGTATGGAAGGGCCTTGCAATATGTTATCCCTTACCTCTTCATAGTGAAGGAGTGTCATGACAAAATGTAATTAGAGGGGAGGTTGGGAGATAGGATAAAGTTTTGATTTAGGCATAATAAGGATTTCATCGGATGGTAGGGAAATGGTGTTAGGAAATCTTGAAGTGTGAAATTTGATTGGGAAACCATCTTGGACATGTGATTTTTGGGCCCACCGTGATCTGATGCAATGACTCTGGACCTACCAAACGACCAAGTAAGGCTACACTGATTGCATGGTAGATACCCTAGGAATGGTACATGCATCATAATGACTTGTGTTCTTGTGTGTCTTGGGTATTTTGGGGATTTAAAATAAATAAAAAGTCTAATCAATATTTAAAAGTAATGTTTTACAGTACTCAGGCTTAGGTATTCATTGTTTAATTTGGAACTATGGCACTCAGATGATGAAGCGAGGTTCTGTAGGTGATTGAGGCCTAGGAGGGTGATTTGACTGATCAGTAGAGGGGTGATTGATAGGAGGATGAAGACTAGTAAAAGAGGACGCTTCATGCCTTTCAGTGACAGACCCTTAGGAAATACCAGTGCAGTGTCTCAGACATGAAGATAGAGAGATAGATCGATGATCCGGTGATAGATTTAATCTTGATCCAGGTTCCGACAGAGTACTGGGTTATTCTGGATATAATCCAGATGCAGGGAGAGGAACATCAGTGGTGGACACTATAACTTAGGGAGAAAAGGGAGGCTGATGTTTCATGGACTAACTTCGAGGGGGAGTTCCAGGAAGAATTTATCTCTTCCCCAGTGAAGGTAAAAAGAGGCAGGAGCTACTCTCCCTACACTAGGGGAGCATGTTAGTAAGGGAGTTGGGGATAAAGTTAAAGCATCTACATCGCTTTTCCCAGAATCAATTTTTAGATGAGGAGTATTGGGTGAGTTGTTTATGGGAGGCAATCTAAACTTCTATTCAGTATCCTATTAATCCCTTCACCCTACCAACCTACATGGAGGTCCAGATGAAGGATAAAGTGGTCGAGAGGATGCACACGCTGGGAGGGGTTCCCCAAGAGGGTATCTAGTTGGGCCTGCTAAAGGGAAAATCTATCCACAGTAGGCTTCTAGCATCAGGGCCTTCCAGGTTTCGGGTAGTGGGGAGAAGGCCCCAGTAGTTCTAGTTTCGATCACTTTGTCCTCACCCCTTATTTATGGGCACATGACCATGATTAATCATATGTGGAAGTCATGTGAATCTTTCAAATTAGTGCCCGGACTGAGTCAATTATAGTGGTGGTGGGCAGGTTCATCGCCCACCTCAATAGTAGAAGTTTCCAGCCAAAAGTTGAGGGGCAGAGGAGGCCGACCCTAGGTTGATCCTCAATAACCTCGACCAGTGCATGGTCGTGGAGGTTTCCGATAGCCAAGGGGCAGAGGAACTCGACATGGGCTATTTCACGCTGTAGAGGTAGGAGTTCCAGAAGGGCCAGAAGTCATTCGAGGTACGATCGACTTGTTTAGCACACTTTCCTATGCCTTGTTTAATTCAAGAGCTTTTCACTCTTTTGTTGCACCTAGTCCTTGCCATTCATTGGGTCTAGAAATAGAGATACTTTTCATCATCCATGTTTTGAGTACACTAGTCGGAGGTCAGACAAGTTTATCTCATGATTACTGGGGATGTAGACTAATGATTGGATTACATCACTCCAGTGGGGACCTTCTTTTGTTGCAGATACAGCGGTATGATGTCATTCTAGGCTTCGACTGGATATTCTTTGTGTCTATCATTATCTACTTCTTCTGGAGAAGGGTCGTGTTTTCAGATATGGGTGGACAATGTGTAGTTTTTTTGGCAAGCGGGGTTTTCAAGAGGGTGGTTATAAAGTGGATCCTCTCCTTTCCTTGTTAGATAAACTATCAGTGGAGTCGGTGGATAAAGAAATGGTGGAAGTATCGAGGATCGTCAGTGAGTTCATGGACGTCTTCACTTAAGAGGTGGAAACTCTACCCCCTTGATGTGATGTTGAGTCCGAGATAGACTTGAAAACTGGTGACCGTTCGATTTCAATGGCTCCCTATCAGATTGTGCTTTCTGAGTTGTGGGTCTTACAGATTCATATTGATGAACTGATGAAGAAGGGTTTTTTTCGACAAAGCACGCTGCCATGAGGTTCCCCGATCTTGTTCTTAATGAAGTAATATGGTGGTCTCAAGATTTGTATAGACTTCTGGAGGTTGATCTAGGTAATGTTAAAGAACCATTACCCCCTCCCAAGGATTGATGATCTTTTTGTTCAATTGAAGGGGGAAGGATGGTTCTCGAAGATCGACCAGCGGTTAGGATATCACCACTTTATGGTGAAGGAGGGTGAAATCTCAATGATTTCCTTTATGTGTAGATATGGGAACTATGATTTCATGGTCATGTTGTTCGGCATTATGAACACACCAGTCGAGTTCATGGGAATCATGGAATTTGTCTTTCGGGAATATCTAGACCGGTTCGTAGTCGTGTTTATTGATGACATCCAGATATAGTCAAGATCATAGGAGGACCACACTAAGCACCTGAGAACGGTTTTACGGGTCCTCTGAGAGCTCCATCTCTACATAAAGTCATTCAAGTGGATGTTATGGAAATGAGAGGTTCACTTCTTCAGAAACGTGGTGTTAGAGATGGGAAAAGCGGTTGATTCATCAAACATTGAAGCGGTTTTTTCTTGGGAAGCACACAAGAATGTGACAGGGGTTCATAGTTTTCGAAGTTTGGAATCCTTTTATCAGAGGTTCGTGCCCGACTTCTCTCGAGTTGCATCTCTTTTAACTTCTTTGACCAGAAAGTCCCAGGACTTTGTGTGGAGTGGACAGTTTTAAGAACCCTTCAGTTATCTAAAGGAGAAGTTTTTTAGTGCCCTAGTGATAAGGTTTCTAGAAGAATGGGTGATGTTTGAGGTGGTCTATGATGCTTCAGGACAAGGCTTTTCGGTATGTGATGATGCAACAGTAGAGGGTGATGTCTTATGGGTCTAGTCAGTTACGTCCCCATGAGGATAACTATGCCACCCATGACTCGGAGCTCACAGTGATTATGTTCTCACTAAATTTGTGGTGGAAATACCTCATCAGTGAGTGCTTCATAGTCTTCACGGATCACAAGATATTGAGGTATATTGTCTCTCAGTGAGACAAGAACGTTTGGCAGTGGATGTGGATGGAGTTTCTTCCAGAATATGACTTTGAAATTTCCTACAACTCAGGAATGGGGAATGTGGTGGCTGATGCCTTGAGTAGGAATTCGAAGAAGGATATGGTTCGAGAATCGTCAGATGCTTGGAAGGTGATGGAGGAGTTGGAATACTTGTACCCGGATGCAAGGGTGGAAAAAGGTATAGGTTTTTTGTTCAAGATTATAGTGAATTTCACTCTATTGCAGCTGGTGGAGGAGTCTCAGTGGGGGTCTTAGAGGCTGAAGTGATGGGTGATCATGTTATCCAGGGCAATTCATTGGGAGGATGGTTGAAAGATGGCCGGAATCGAATGCTATTTCATGGAATGTTGTTAATCTTGGTGGAAATGCACCATAGATTTCTTAGTTAGTTCTAAAACTCACACCTGACGGTGCACCCAGGAGTTTCCAAGATGTAATAGGGTTTGAACGGTCAGTTCTGGCAGCCTAGGGTGAAGCGGGATGTGGCAGAGTTTGGGGAAAAGTTCTTCATGTGTCAATAGATGAAGGATGAAAACCGCGTACCAGGAGGTCTACTACAACCTTCAGATGTCCCTGAGTGTTAGTGGGATGAAATATTGATGGATTTCAACACGAGACTACCCAGAGTTCAAGGAGGTTGTGATGCTATCTTGATAGTGGTGAACTAGTTGATGAAATCAGATCACTTTCTAGCAATCAAGGAGTTGAGTGCGGCGGATGCCTTAAAACAGAGGTACGTGGATGAGGTGATGTAGCTTCATGGAGTTCTAAGGTCCATAGTCTCTAATAGGGATACCCAGTTTATCTCACGGGTCTGGAAATAATTTCAACATGCTTTTGGAACCCATCTATGCCTCAAAACCACTTTCCACCCCACCACAGATGGGCAGATGGAGCAGACCATTCAGACTATGTAGGATATGATACGAACATGTGTAATGGAATTTTGGGGATCATTGGTCCGACACATGCCTTTGGTAGAGTTTTCCTAAAATAATAGCTGTCACTCTACCATTGGCATGGCTCAATTCAAATCCTTTTACGGGAGGTCATGTCACTCGCCCGTGTGTCGGGAAGAGGTTGGGGAAGTAGGTGTACTTGACCTAGAGATATTACAGAGAACTATGTAGAAGGTTTAGCTTATATGGGATATGATGAAGGCAACTCGGGACCAGTATAAGTCATATGCCGATCATAGAAGGATATCCTTGGAGTTCGAGTTTGGGGACCACATGTTCTTGATGGTCTCCCCTAAACATGGAGAACATAGGTTCAGCAAGGGGAGTAAGATATCTCCCATGTTCGTCGGACCCTTCTAGGTGTTGTGGCAGGTCGATGAAGTTTCTTATATGTAAGCGCTTCCACCGCCACTATTGAGGGTGCACGATGTCTTCCTTTTGACTCAGCTCCTTCAGTATCTACACAATGATCACACATCCTTGACTGGGAGAAGATGGATGTTAAGGACGATGAGACGTTTGTAGAGCCAGCAGTGAGGATTGATCACTGCAAGCATAAGGTGCATCACGGATAAACCATCTCATTGGTTTGTGTGTTATAGAGGCATGGTGGACTCGAGGATAGTACCTAGGAATGTGAGACATAAATGCATCCCCAGTACCCATAGTTGTTTTGTGTTTTGTTCTATTTTGTTTTTTACTAGTATGTAATTTAGTGTTTGACCTTGCTAACTATGAAATAGACTATTTTCCTTACTCTCTGGATGTGTGTGAAGAGTCATGAAAATGGGGAGGGGGGACCTGATGCCTAATCAAGATGCATCAAACTGGATACAGTTAATCCCATGCGGGAGTGTCAATGCTGCCCAATGTTGATTGTGTCATGACATGGAGGAATGGATTCCCTAATCCATTTGACTAGACGGAATGTCCTTTACATGTTTGTGTGGTCACATAAGAGAGATTTGTTCCTAGATGTCGTGTAGGTTTATATTTAAGAGGTATCTTTTCAGGGGGTTGTTCGGACCCACTTTTATTTGGGTCTAGTTTTGATTCTTGAGGGTGAGAATAGTTTGAGAGGTATCTTATGTAATGGCCATGTTAATGACTCATTATGGAGTTTTCCAAATAAAACTCGGTTCTATCAAATAGTTCCACCAAAACGTTGACACCGTTCACGGTGGCACCATATTAGTGGAATTTTCCACGGTCTCACACCAAAACGGTGGGATATCTTATGGTGTTCCACTGACCCAGTGGCACCGTAGCGGTCACACCATCACGATCCCACATGCAAACGGTGGCACCGTACTGGTGGCACTGTCACGGTCGCACACCAAAATGGTTGCACTGTGACGGTGGCACCGTGATAGTGGAATCGTGACCATGGAACTGCTTACGATGTCTCACCAAATGGTGTCCCGCCCATTTTTTCTTTTTCCAGTTCTTCTCCCACAAGGCTTATTTTGACGTAAAAGTGTTTTAATACCCCTTTCGAATCCATTAAAATACCATAAGTGATATCTAAAATCCCCCAATATCCGAGTGAACCTTGACTTACCAAAACATGTGTCTTTTCCTAGGAGTCCCACTATTTTCTAGTACTTTCTAGCTCCGCCACTATTACATGTTTTCATCTGTTTAAAGGAAACCCTTTAACTCACAACTATTATGGACACCTCTCTGATGATAATTATTAAATAATAATTAATTACATCATGTGTAACCATCCAACTTCCTAGTGAAACCATGATCCACCATTAAATTTGTTCATGATTTCATATTCCATAACACCTGGATCACATCTTTTATCATATGAGGATTATTTATTCTTCTTGGATGGTATCTTTCCTTTATTTGGTGAATTTGGAGTCCCCCTTCTCGAGGCTAGTGGTGTTCTTATGCTATAGCCTTTCCTACTTGCTCATGGATTACTCAGTGTTCCACCCCTGCATGTTGCACATCCCCAGTTCTAGGCATGTAGAGAAAACTTGCGATCATTGATCATCCATGAAGGGTTTTTCCATCATCTATCTTTACTGTGTATCATGCGGGGTGGTTATGATGATGTCCCTTCAGGGATGGATGAAACTAAACATTAAAAAAGATAATAGTTATATTTTAAAGAATGAAGGGGTGTGTTTGATGATCATGCTTTACTATTTTACTTTTCATATATGTTGTGAATTGTATTGGATTATTTCCACTGAAAATCATGGCCATTGGTGTTCCTTTCTTGTGCACTAATAAACCTTGGTTTTCTAGATGATTTTGTTATTAAATAGAATTAACAAGGACACTGGTTAATCATGTAAACTCGGCTGATTAAATTTATTCCCAATGAATAATAATCCATGTGTGGTCACCCTGGTTAACCAAACAGAAATACGTAACCAAAGGAAGGGTGTGGTTTAATCTAAAAACTCACTTGATATGTTCTGGTGATGTGTATGATTGTTCTGCTTGAGGCTTATAGGGTGATGTGGATGGGGATGGGATCTCCTATTATGCACTTGTTGGTTTAAGGATCTGAGGTCGCGTGGGGCCATATGTTTGGGATTTGTTTAGTTGCAGTACTTTGAGGGATCTCACATATCTCTTTTGTTGTTGTGACTTCATAAGTGAACCGAGTGTTAATACTTAATTTGGTGCTTCGTTGTTTTTTCTTCCATGGCTTGTGGCTATTCCTGTTAGCTTCCCGGTAGTGAGGAAATATTTAAATGAAATCGGTTGAATGTGGTAACCAGAATGGGTTCAAAGGGTATTTCTTTTCCTAAAATGATTTGTGACTTGGTTGCAGTTGTTGTGATTTTTATGAATGAATAGTAATGAGGGTGTCTGTGTAAGGGATGGTTTTGGAACCCCTAGTTTTGGATGAGTTCTTGTTTACATATATGTATAATTTATTTCTTTTATTTCTTATTCACACTCCACCCAAGTAGAGCACATCATGATGAACACCCCCATTTCATGCAAGAGGGTGTTTTTTCCAACACTCCTACAAGTGGATGGTTATTAGAACCTTTTTTGCTCCCTTTCTCGAGTAGCCAAAGAATCTTTGGGTTGGCTGTGATGGCTTAAGGTTTATTATATCCCATGTTTATTTGGGTAGGGGAATTTGCAGTGGTTGGCCCAGGCATGTGCGGGCAGGTTGTGTCCCAAGTGTCTTCGGGATGAGTCCAATGTGTCTTCAGGCATGGCAGTAGTTTTTTGGGCCCAGGTGGCTTCGGGCGTGGAGGTATTTGTTCTGTCCTAGGTTTCTATGGGAGTGGTTACATGTGGTTGTGGTGGACAAGGTGTTTTCAGGCGTAGCTGTGGTTATGGTTGCCCAGAAGGTTGATGTTGGGGCGGTAATAGGATTTCGGTGAGAATGGCATGGTAGGTTTGACGCATAGAATGTCTTCAATTACCAGTGGTAAAGTGTTGTGGGGCACCCAAACATCTATGTGTTATTATTATTAATTTACTTAACTTGTGTTATTTTGGAAGGGTTCCTTGGTGAGGTTTGGGTGGATAGTTTTCGTTATCGGTGCATTAGTTTTATCCTTGTTCTCACAAGGCATTAGAATGTGTCCCCACTTGTGAACGAGAGATTTTGGGTTTCCCTACTGAGTATACTTGTATACTCACCCTACATATATAAAACTACATTCAAGTTCCTAGGAGGACTTCAAGGACTTTGCTGGCTCCTACTAGTTTGTACATTGGGACCATTGACGATGCTGCTTTTCTTTTCTATTGGTACCTTACTTTGGAGTTTTCTTATATTTTTGTTGCACTTATAATTGGAACATGCATATGGGAATGTATTTTTTTAGATTTAATTTTACTTCCAATTTTGGTGTTTTTTGAAATTTACTATCTTATCACCCGATCCTACTAAATAAAAAGGGTAATTCCTTCCATGTTGCGTGTGATTATGAAAACTTGGAGCTAGTCGCCACTCTGGGACCTATTGAAGGCAGGTCTCGGGGTTCATTATCTCCTATTCAACTTGAGAATGTAAGTGATTCTCAATATGACGTCCCTTCCCTCATCTTGGTGAAGGCGGGTGATGACACTTAGCTTCCTACATATTTAGAATGTGGAAATAATCACTCAAGATAGTGTCTTAAATGAATGGTAATATGTTTTATGAGTGGAAATGAAGGGTATAGAGAATGTAATTTCCAAGGAAAAATTAATTTTTTGATAGAGGAAAATGAATTCCATCATAAGGTATCATTTATTGTTCAATGTCTCATGAGTAGGGAATATTTGAATTAACCAAACCAATGACCTAATCCAAGGGATAACTCCTTGACCTAGGAAGGAAATACATTGTGCTAATATTTATATTGAAATAATATAAGAGTTTATATATTTAGATTCAATAATTATATCAATTATATTTCTGATATAAGTATATTAAAACATATAAGTATTGGTCCATAGTATTTTTCTTTATGTATTTTAAAACATATATTAAATGACACCAATAATCAAGAAAGATGATAATGTTTTTTTTTCAGATAAAGATGTGATTAAAATTTTTGAGATGGTATTAATGTCCTTGAAATTATTTAGTGATTAAATTATAATGTGATTTATGTCATATTTTATAATTTTTATTGAATATTTGTAATTATTGAATATTTTAAATATATTGCGATTTTATTTCACGAAAAGGATTGGAATCTTGTATTTTTTCATGAAATCATAACATAGTAGTAATAAATACCAATGTTGGTTTGTAGGTTTTAGGTTGATCATAATTTCATATGTTTAGAAAAAAAAATTTAGGTTTTAAGTTATGGTATTTTAAGGCGATTTGAATCATTTTTTGGGTTTCAGGAAGAATACTTTATTAAGGTTTAAATAAAACATTGGATTATTATATGATTTGATGTTAAGTTAATTATGGTTTACTATATAGTGGGAAATAGAAAATATTGATTTTTGAAAAATGATTCATTTATAAGAATACATTTTCTTTGGTTTGAGTATGGCACTTTCCATTTTACCAAAATTAATGTCAATTTCAAATAAAAAGACACACTTGGAGTCATATAAATCACACCATGCATCAGATTGATGTGTGGTTGATTCTAACACATCTAAAAATACTTATGGATCATTTTCAAATAGTATAAAAATAATAAGAATTATTTTTCTGGGTTTTGAGTATGTCACTTATCTTTTTTACTAAAATGTCATTTTAACCAAGAAACTTGAACTTTGGGCCAAGCTATTTGTATCATGTGTTGAGTTGATTTGAGATTCATTCTTATACATAAAAAATGACTTATTAATCATTTAACTAAATTATCAAGATATTTTTAGTGATTTTTCTCTATTTTCAGTGAGAGACACGCTTTTTCAACAAAAATTTTATTTTTAAACTAAAAAAAACATTGAGTTTTACTGAGCACACCATGAATACTATTTAGATGTGGATGATTCATACATGTCACAATTGATTTAGGGATCATTTTTCTAAATTATAAAAATAATGAAAATGTGTTTATCAATTTTAAGTATGTCACTTTTCTTTTTTTACAAAAATTAATTTCGATTTTAAAAAAAAGATGCACATGGAGTCATTTCGGGAACACAGTGCGTTTGATTGAGGTGAGATTAATTCGTGCATGTAAATAGTTACTTATGAATTTTTTTACTAATGTATCAAAACAATATAAATGTGTTTTATAAATTTTGAGTATGTCACTTGTTTTGTTTACTAAAATAAATGTCAATGTTAAATAAAAATACACACTTGGAGTCATACCGAAACTACTGGAAAATGGTTCTATACCAACGGTTTTAGAAAACTGTGGGTATAGGGATAATATGGGGACCTATACAAACGATTTTTCCCAAAATGGTGGGTATATATTTTTTATAAATACAAATACCCACGATTTTGCAAAAACGTGGGTATATTTGTTTTTTTCAAACTATAGTCCCATTGTTTGGCCAAACCGTGGGTACAGGGATTTTTCGGAAGACCTATCCCCATGGTTTTTCCAAACCGTGGGTATTGGGGATTTTTTTAAGACCAATATCAAAATTTTGGCGAAACCGTGGTTATATCTTTCCATAATTATGGTGGGAAGGAAAATTGACGAGGGACAACAAAAATATTTGTCGGGAACACAGTTTGGATTAATATAATTACAAAGATATGCATATAAATACAAGTAATATTCATAGGTTGGTTAGTCAGCTAGTCTGTGTTGTTGAAGGTGGTCCAATGTTTGAATATCGATGAGTTTTTTTCTAATAAATGAGTTATAATTAATATAATTAAATAGGTGTATGGATACATTAAAAAAATCTACAGCTTATTTGGTCAGGAAACATCTCCTCCTCCAACTGGTCGCATGTTCAATTCTCTCCCTCCTCATTTTTAGATAAATGGATATATTAATATAATTATAGGAATATATATATATACACACACACACACACATATATATATATAATGAACTTGTGGTCGGCTCAGTTGGTCAGAGAGGGTGGCCTACTTCTGGGGTATCCTATGGTCGAATCCTACCGTCATCATTTCTTTAATATAAATCCCTACAATTTGAAAATCGTGGGGGCAGTGTTGTGCCATGTTGTACAGCTGTGTTTTGCATTATGTCACCACTATACCCACGGTTTGGAAAATCGTGGGTAAAGGCTCAGACCCTTATTGCAATGCCTCTCACCCCTACGATTCCCAAAACCATGTGTATAGGCTATACCCACAGTTTTGGTGGCTATACCGACAGTTTTGAACTGTGGGTATAGTTCGTCTTTCTAGTAGTGCAGTCACACCATGTGTCTGATTGAGGTGTGTATAATTTATATACATCAAAAACGATTTATGTATCACTTTAATAAAGTATCAAAACAATCCAAATGTTTTTTATCTATTTGATTAAGTAACTTTCCTTTTTTACATAAATTAATGTCAATTTTAAATAGAAAGACACACTTGGAGTCATATCAGTCACACCATGCATTAGATTGAGGCAGGACTGATTCCAACACATAAAAAATGACATATGGTTCATTATACTGATGTATAAAAACAATACTAATGAATGTTTTTGGTTTTGAGTATTTCACTCATCTTTTTTAATAAAATGTCATTTTAAACATGAAATATGCACTTTGAGTGTTTTGAATAACTATTAATTCATATATTGATCCCTTATGATGAGAATAACTATAAAATCCTTAGTGTTCCCTATAGCTATTAATTAAAGATATCATAAATAAAAATTACTTTCAATATTTATACCTTGTTATTATTATTTCATATTTATTCTTTTGACCCTTATAGTGACGATTTTGATCAATTGGGTATTTGTGCCTATATATTTCCTTCCTTTTAATAATTATTATGTGCCTTCATTGGGATTTAATTGAGGTAATAACAAATGAGAACTGTATAGGCAAGAAGTCATTCATTTGTAGAGGATCTAAGGTAGAATATTTTGTGATAGAGCCCAAAATGAAAATATATTTATTCTCAAACTACATAAACTTTTAGAAGTGTATACATTCAAAGTTAAGGTCCCTTATATTTGGTATCACTTTGTAAAAAGGTGATAAATGGGCCAAAAATTGTAAAATTGTTAACCTAACTTTCCACATGGATAAAATTAATGTATTTTCGTTTCAATGATTTTTATTCACTGTGTAACCACATGAATTGACATTATTTTAACTGTGTGAAACCTATAGAAATAACAGCATTATTTTTCAAATGTATCATAAAATAATAAATATATGTTTTTATGATTTAATTAATTAAACAACACTTTCATGCATATATATATATTGAAATATAGAGAATGGAAAATTACATATGGGGAATCCAATGAAATAAAATGTTGTTGAATTTGATATAAGAAGTTTATTTTAGTTTTGTGGAAATGATGAAGTGATGGGATAACATATTTCAAAATAAGGGATTTTTTGAGTTTGAAATGTAGTTATGGTTTGATAATTTTATTGGCAATGTTATTTATGGAAACATTTCCCAGTATCATTGATAAAGGAAGACACAATTTATAACTCTTATAAGAAAAAAATTATTTTCTTATTGAAAGATGCCCACTTGAACGACATTTGTGGACGGAGGTAATTATTTTAGTCATGTTACCGCATTCCATTCAAGGCACTGTATTAACCCCCTAAGTATTAAAATTACTATGTTTGGCCTATAAAATTCATATATTATCTTCTACACAATGACCTAAATCTAATCCAATCAAGTGATGGTTTGGGACTACAAAAACAAATAAGTGGTATTATTAAATACACCATCAAATCAGTTCCTCGATAAAAGTTATCATCTATAAAAATGGGGATCCAATGAATATAGTTTAAGGAAATTTAGATGACTTACTAGGTAAAGTTATGAATTCCAATTCACAAGAAATTATTGAAATTGGAGGGAAGAAAGATAAGGGGATGAATCTTGATGAGATCATTAATAAATTCAATATGTTCAATATTTTTAGAAAGGAGACCAATAATTACATAATTATATAGAAAATTATTTTATTATGCAAAAAAGGAAATCTCATTCAAGAGAAGAAGTTATTAAAATATTCAGAATGAACCAACTAACCAATGATGGGGTTAAATGAATATAAAATGTAATAATAAATAAAATGTTTGACCATGAATGTTAATTAGGTACAATATTTTACATCTAAAAAATCTTTTTGGAATTATAAAATGATGCGGTGTTTTTTATGAAGGAGCTTAGGCTATACCAACTAGTACCTAAGCTATCAAGAACCATACATGCAGAAAAATGCTTTGAGAGATGATTATTCCATCAGGATTGATCCATTCAGTGCCAATACTCCTAATCCATCATTAATGATTATGGAAAAAACCCCATAGATGATGATAATATAAAAAAAGTTGTTTTGGGGGGAAATGGAAATAAAGAGTGTTTTTGTTGAAAATTGAAAGGATATCTAGCCACATCTATAAAATTTGAAGTACCCTTTAATGGAATAAAGATCATTGATATCTAGTAGTGTCATGTGTTTATTAAAAAAATGTGGTATCCATTATTTTGATATGTGGTATGCATCATATAATTTTTGTTTTATTTATTATTCAACGACATTCTTATTAAAGTGTGACTCATATCATATTGATTATTATATTGAATTTAGATTGTGGCCCATGTTTTATGAGCACATGGTAGAAATTGAGTTATGTGGAAAACCCTAAATATATTATCTTAAACACTCAATACAATATATAGTTCTAAATAAGTAGGCTTTGAGTATTAGTTAATGACTCACTACCATGTTGTATTTTAACTGACTAAATTTCTTAAATAAAATGTAGATATAGTTGGATTTAATTTGAATCATATGGAATGGGTTTTCTTAGTTTTGAGTATGTGATGTTTGTTTTTATCTAAAATGTTAATTATAAACTAAAAACATACAAATTGAGTCAAACCATGAACACTATATATCTAATTGAGGTGAATATGATTGAGTATGTGATGTTTTTTTCAACTGTTTGCACCAAGAATGAAAACAAATATATGTTCCCTTAAGATGGAATAGAAAACCCCATGCTGACTAAAATTCCTCATCCAACAGCAATATATTCTCTCTTTATCTGGCTTACTAATGTCAGTTGAAGGAAAAATACGACTTCCAAAAATATCTATGAAAAAATATATAATTATATGACAAAAATGATAATGAGAGTAACTTAAAAATAGTAGATAAAATCATGAAAAAATTAACTAAAAAGTATTAGAAATTCAACATTTCTTGATGTCTATATACATACTCAACACATTTTTCTATTAATATAATCTCAGTTATAGCCTTTGAGACCAATCTCCCATGAGCATGAGCAATTCGAAACAAACTACCCCAACTCGACAAAAATAATCCACCTGTATAAAAAAAATTATTATGTTATGTAATACTATAAAGAAATGAATTAAACCTAAATATTAAAAAATAAATTAATAAAATGTCAATTTTAAAATGAAACCACACAATATGAGTCATATTTTGTACACTATGTTTCCGATTGATGTAGGGTTGGTTATTAAATGTCAGAAAATTACTAATTGATTATTTTCACAATGAACCAAAATAATACGCATTCATTTTTTTGGTATTGTGTATATCATATTTATTTTTTACTAAAATGAATGTCATTTTTAAACTCAAGACACACAATTTGAGTAATATTGGTCACACCATGAATCGGATTGATGTGTGGTGAATGCTTACACGATAAAAATAAATTATGGATCATTTTCTTAATGTTTCAAAATAATTCAAGGTCATTTAATCAGTTTTGGATATTTTGGAACATTTTCTAAACTAAAATGGTACATTTATATTGAAAACAAATACTCCGAGTCAAATAGACCACCTCATGTTTCTGACTGATGTGTGGTTAATTTATACACATAAAAATGAATTATGGATTGTTTCCCTAACGATTCAAAATAATATGATCTCATTTTATCTTTTTTGAGCACGTGGTGTGTTTTTTAAACTAATTTAAAAATTTTAAAAAAAAGTATCAGATAAAAATGATATGAAAATTTAATAAAAAAATGAGATAATATGATGAGAAAAAATAATTAATAAGAATTCACCTCTTCATGACTCCTGTATACATTATGACACTATGCATTCTATGAAATCGTTTTTAAAAAAATTGATTTCCCCTATTATGCTGATCCTTGAGAAATAGATCATAAATAATATATAACAATTATTATACAAATACCTCACATCCCAAATTTACTTCTAAGGTCCTAGCCCATACTAGATCCCAAACATCTTTGGTAATCAACTAAATTTGTTGGTAGAAAAAATTCGAAAACCATGTATGATTCCCACTCATCTCTATACAAATTACCTTATTCTCATTGCCACTGTCTTGCTGTAGACACTATAGAAACATTAGCCAGTATAATAATATTATTTTTAAATATTTTTTCATAGTTATATATTTATATATATATCTAAATATATTTCTATTTGATGTAATCCCATTATTTTTATGTTCAATCACTGACTTTATTCCCTAATTTATCCTTTATTTAGTGACCAACCAATCAAAATAAAACTATTTTTAAAACACAGTATGAAACATATATTTTTAATTTCTTCTATAAAATTATTATTTAGAGTATTAAAAATTAACAATACACTTCATGTGTGGTTGGTTTGTTGGATATCCATGCATTAGATCCAAAATATAAATATTTGGGGTATTAATATTGAGTTAAATCAACATCTACTTGTTTCTAAAAAACAAAAACAAATATGTAATGAAAAAAATAATAAAATGTTTTATGTGATAATATTGAACAGTTTTACCCCTACTTTGTAGTCATCAGAATGATTCTATCATCCATTGTTCCTCAAATTCATTGTTTATCTCTTTTTTTTCTTATCAAATTATTTTTTCTTCAATGATATTTCTTATGATGAAATGATATATGGATTAATGAATCCAAATAATGCATCACATGGGTTTCACATTATATACTAGTAATATAAACATTTATAGATAAATGTGAATAGTTATTAACTTTAATTAACATATAATATCATTTTTTAGATAGAAATATTATGAAAATGTACCTTATATATGTCTTTACAACTGAGACTCACATACAATCAAACAAGAGAATCTCATTTATACTCTCATGAACAGTAAAATATTTAATAAAAGTTCCACATATTTCATATTCATATGGAATATAAGATATATTTATATATTTAAATGTGATATCTAAATGAATTTATAATGATAATAAATGTTACTGTGGAACTTTTGGGAAGAAGTCACTCTAATAAAGTTCTTTTGATTTCTTGTTCGATTAATGAGATCATATTGATTCGACCTTCCATTTCCCAATCTCTTTATCTATTTGTAAAACCATACCTCAATACAAAACTTTTCAATAAATTATAACAGGTTTTCATAGGAAAAAAATTGATAATGTCATTCCACATGTATCCTTATAATATTAGATGATTATTCTATGAATATTATAACATCATCATAAACCATTGTAATAGTCGAATCACCGATGGAAACAAGAAACTCAGTAGTCGAATCCTAGGATACATCAATCCCCACTCTCTTGTGATATTTTGGGAGGTATTTATTATATATATTGTCTCCCAGTATATTATACACTATACCTATCAAAATAAGGTGGTTCATGGTTGTTGACTGATAAAATTCACATTCAACTTTACCCTATATAATTTTAGAAATATAATGTTATCATAAGTTGTTTGATTCATATTTAGGAATAATAGTAATGATAAAATGGATTACCATGAGTAAGGTATGTACATTAGGTGAAAAAATAGCCTAAATTATAGATAGTTCATTTTATTTTTGATGTAAGAATATGTGTTCCACAATCGGTTCTCTTTGATCCTTTGTCACATATCATTCATCCAAACCAAACTGGACCATAATATCTTGCAAAGAGTATATTTATGGTGGAAGAAATTTCATCATCTTATATGTATCTTCTTTTTGTTTTTTCGTCTTGGAAAACTTTCGAGGAGACTGTCTAAAAATTTATCCTCTAGTGTGGCCAAATTGTTCTTTCCACATCAATGCTACTAAAAGTAGTTTTTCTTATTGTTCGATCACTGTCGATTTTTGGGTCTAAAATGAATAATAAAATATTCACATAAATAGATATTTTTATGTAATTTTATTATAAACCATAGTAAATTAATATTATTTCATAATTACACATGTTTCTCATATTACTTTTTTATTTTCATCAACTAGTTTACCCGCCTTATTTATGTGATCCTCTTTCGGTAGCACATGAAATGGGATGGAAGTGGAAGTGGAATTTGATTTTGATTTATCAATATGAATATAAAAAAAGGAACATATTTTGTTTCATATCACCTAAAATTTTTATTATAGGTTTAAAATACAGATTAATTTATTCTCTAATAGAGTTTACCGCATCCTTTCTTTGCGATATGGGTAAATTTATTTTGATGCATGTTCTTTATTTTCATAACTCTTTTGGTGTTTAATAATTTATTTTTATTAAATAAAATTGGATAAAATTAATAATCTAAAATAATATATTTTTAACTATAATGCAGTTAAAATTATTTTCCATCATAATTACTAATGAAATCATTCTATATTTCTTTCTTTATAATGTGAACATAACTAACTAGTGGGTGGGTCTTTACTTTCTCCTCAGCATCCCTAATACTTAACTTGGTAAGATGATCCCATAGGCCTTTATGTGATTTTATAGAAACCATTAATAAATATTTCATAAATAATATTAAAAAATGAATGAAATCTGCAAGCAATAATGAAATTTAAATAAAATTTAAATTATATTTTTTTGATAAAATAAATGAAGTATATCGTAACATTTTCTTTTTTATCTTCCCAAAGAGCTTCCTTTATCAATGGATAGATGGCACCAAAAATATAAATCAATTAGTATATTCATACTTATTTTGTCCCCAACACATCTAAATGAAATTTTCTGGTTGGGATGAACAGGTTGGCATTGTGCAACCTCAAATTTTATACCCTTAATATTCCCCTTGATAATTTTATTCAACATTATGATGCTACGTCATTCTTATTTTTTTCATCAACATGGTGTTGGTAACCTTATATATTTTAAATTTATTAATCCACAAAATGTTGTTATCAAGGATTGGTAACATCGTCATTTTCATAAGACATCTTGTACATTAGTATTAAAACATTTAATTTATAATATGTTATAGAAGTATAGAAAAGATAATATTATTAGAAAAAACAAAGTATATTAAAAAAACAATAACCTTATCATTAAACTATCTTTCTTAATGGTTGAAGGGATTTGACTCCTCTATCAGGAATCTGAATCCACTCTTTGTGGTCCCCTATAATGTACAAGAAATTTTCTACATTTGTATCTCCATGAACTGATTTCAATCTCCCAATGAAAGGGTCACACTCGATTGAATTGTCAACTGGAGATATAGTTTTTTTAGTCACCAATAGGAAAAACAACTAATTCTTCTTTGATGGATCTGAGACATAAAATACATCAACTACTTGAGATGCCATTATAAAACAATAATTTTTCACTTACACACTGAAATTCACCTTCATGAATCACATTTCACCAAATTTCACTTCACTCCTATTGTCAAACCATTTGTAACAGAAAATAGAAACTTGAAATGTTCTATAATACAACTTGCATATATTTTAAATATTTCTAAAATATTATATATTTTCCTAAATTTGATTTTTATCCATTGAACATGATATTTGAATCATTTACACCACAAGCGTAACTCCACTATTTTTCATTATACTGCAACCATCATGTTATTTTTTATAGAAATTATAACCATTGATTAAAAGACAATGTAAGATATTGAATTTTCATTCTTCCCCTGGAAATGCATCTATGCTGTTCAAATATTGAATTTAGATTTTAGGATTACTTCTTATAAATATGATCTCAAAATCATCCTATAAATTTTTGTTTATGCATATTTTATATCAATAGTTCATCCCTTGATGGATTCAAATCTCTAAGAACTGTTTTTTGGGATTCAATAAATT
Source organism: Viscum album (assembly GCA_963277665.1). Taxonomy (NCBI): domain Eukaryota; kingdom Viridiplantae; phylum Streptophyta; class Magnoliopsida; order Santalales; family Viscaceae; genus Viscum; species Viscum album. The sequence continues at coordinate 1,671,078,199 of OY728137.1, forward strand.
GATCAATATCTTTACAATTATATAAAATGTAAAGGTGATCGTAATCATGATCTATGATGGTAATTTTATCTACTTCTCTTCCAGAAATCTCTTCACCCATATGAAGTTTTCTATGACAAGCGTTTGGGATAATGATTCTATCGATATCTGATAAGTAATTAGTATATAATTAAATATATTTTTCAACAATATATATTTCTCCAATAAAACCTTCTAGAATAATTGTAATCTTGACATAACCTTTCAAAATATTCATATAATGTTCAATGGGGTATATCCATCGGTATTGGATTGGACCACATAGTTTAACCTCTCTAATCAAGTGAACCATTAGATGGAAAATTATATCAATGAATAATGTTGGGGAGAACATAACTAATTCATAGAAAATGACTGTAACCTCCTTACTCATGATTGGAAGCTTCCCTGAATCTATAACCATACTGTATATGTATTTGAGAAAGAATAAGATTCTGGTTAGTGTATGTTGTACATTTATAGGTAGAATTCAATGTAATGAAACATGAATCAAATCATTAATTAAAAAATTATATTCATGTGATTTTATTCCTTATAACTTCATATTAGTCATTAACATGTTATTCTTGATATTTTATGAACACCCCTCATATTATATTACACTATTAAATAAAAATGAAAAAATGCAAATTTTAATGCATGGATAGAGTGTAAGATATAGGTTGTATAAAATTCCACCCTTTACACTTCACAAACACCAACTCTTCCATTATCCCCATGTCCATAATTTCCAACCTATCTTTTATTCCATATTTTTTTCAGGGAACATTTAGTATCATTCAAATAACTTAACTAAGTAAAATTGTTTTCTACATGACTGACAACAAGAAAATTTCCGACGTCTAAAAAATTACAATAAAAAAATTATATGAAAATTGATATATTTGTCCAATGGGATTTCATCGATTTTTTAAAATGTTTTACTGAAAATAGAGTAAATATATTAAACTTTATCAAATAATTGATCATTTTTTAGTGGAGATGACATTGTAACATATTCAGTATTCCCATAAAATATTGTTTTCTAGGATCATTATTTATGTCATTGAGAAAAAAATTTCCATTTTCCTAAAAAAATGGACTTCAAGGAATGTTTCAACCAAATTGAGTGACTAAATTCTTTACAAATGAGACACCCAAACATTATTTTAATGCTATATACTAACAAATACATAAGGATAAAATTCATTTATTATCATGTATAACATGGGAATCTATATGATTTTTTCACTTCATTGAGAATTATACATTGTAACAACTATATCCCATATCAATTTCAGATCATGGTCAATATATCCCAATAGACATCAATATCATTACAAGATTGCATTGGTCAAGATATAAATAGATGCAAAATAATGTATTTTAGCTTCATGAACAACCATAGTGACAGGTTATAATTTTTCAACATGACATGCCATGTATTGGGAGCAATAATCTATAATCCAAAATGGATTTATTACATCTGTAGAAAAACTAAGATGAAAGTTTCACAGATTCCAAATTCAAGATACCTATAATCAATTTTCTTTAACTAAGTGTAATCTGCTGGATGAAATTTGTTCCCATCTTTAATTATTGTATCTACATTCTATGTAAACTATCTTGTGGTTTCAGAAATCAATATACACTTCTAAATTATCAAATGATAGGAAACCAACATAAAATTTTTAAAGGAAATGAATCATTTTTGTTGTATCGATAAACTCCATGCTTAGAGCATTTTATGAGTGATTTATGGTCCTTGAAAAACAATACAAAATCGATTGAAAAATAATTTATTTTTTATAGATCATTCTAATTGAACGTATAATTCTTTTAGTGTCATATTTTTGACATGGAAGATCATTTTATAGTAGTGTAACATAATTCTATATACTAAGAAGTTTTGAAAATCTGGTGTCTCTCTATCCGCTTCCATCTTTCAATTTATTTAAATTCAATATAGCTTTCAATGTTGTGTATTTAATTCAACCAGTATAAAATGACCTCTTTGCACATATATTTAACTTCTCAAACAAATTTTTACAATCATATTGGTCCTCTATAATTCATGTTTTAATTTATTCCATGCGTTCTCGATCATCATTTACACTTGTATTCATATTAAATAATCCATAACATGTAGTTTCATCTCAATCAGTGCTCACATTTAGTTTTCCCAATGTTTAGACCTACACTTATAGCTTTGATCTATTTCATGGAAAATCATATTTTCTTCCCATAATTCATGATTAATTATTCTTGAATAATAATAATGAAAACATGAAAAAATTATTTGATAATGTCAATATGCTTTCTCCATTTCAATCTTGATGAACTCTTTTATTCCATCTTCATGATATTTTTTATTATGATTACAGTGTATCCATTTTTTATCCATATCAAATTTATTTGGTTCATAAAATATTCAATTTTTAAAATAAATAAATAAAAACACAAAATATATTCATTATCAAATGTTATTGTTATAGATAATTCTAATAAGTGAAACCCAACATTTTATAGTTTAAAATAATTTCATTATACCTTGATGAAAATTTGTAATTGAATTTAAGAAAATAATTAATCCAATATGGTTGGTTTTATCCTCTAAATTCATCAGACATTATGAATGCCACCTAGTATGGGATGACTACTGATCATAGTAGTTCAAGAAATATTGATGCATGTCTATAAGAGATGGGGGATGTGTCCCATGAAATATAATATTATAATAACTATTTAGGAGATGAAGTCAATGGTCATGATAGTTGTCTCATTAAATCTAAATTTTTTCAGTCTAGGAGTTGGTGAAGCACTTGAAAACAATTCTTATTTTGTTTCTCAAAGATGAAAAGTTTCTCAGGTAGACAAAGGTTAGACATAAGATTTGATCATACAATACAAGTTCATTGTTCACTTACACTTTTATACCCCTTTCCCCATTCCAAATGGGTTGAGATACATGATCACCATGGATTGAGTATGCATAAACCACTATCCATTAAATAGAAAAATTATTGCACCAAGACTACAATATGCTCTCATTGTTGAAATAAATGAATGATTTTCCAGTACAACTTATTTGATACACTAAAGTGGGGATCCTATTTGGTATAAAATTAATAAAACCTAAAATCATCTTCTCCATATTGAATTAAATAATAAGTGGTTGAATTAAAAAAATGGGTTTAGAAAAATATATTAATGTATAAACAATTAACAATTTTAGGAATATGAACGATTTCCAAATTCCATATTGAAACCAACTACTTTATGAAACACTTTTCAAGAGATCAAAACATTTTAAAACACCACATATTAATTTTAAATTTTAAATATCATATCAAAAGAACTTTCAAAAATAAAAAGGATTATTTTTAATTTTTTATAAAACCAGTTTAAATCCATTTTTTACAATTCCTCATGAAAATCGACCATGTTTTTTCAAAAAAATTAATTTTTTTAAAAAATGATTTTAAATAAAAATGGTTAGGATCATATAAATTTTTTTAAAATAATATTAAGAATTCATAAATAATAAATTAAATGTTTAGAACCATTTCTATGTGATGTAACACACATTGAAATGTTTAAAACTTTATATTTTTACTTTGAAATCACATCATGTGTTTCAAAACACAAAATCCAGTGTGGATCATTTTTAGGGAAAACATTATTTTTTCATTTCAAAACCCAATTTAACATTTAAACCCAATTTTAATTTTTCAAAACTATTATTGAAAATAGAAGTGATCATAAAAAATCTTATTATAAAAACACCCATTCTAACGAATTTAATTATTAACAAATATTTTATATACATTTTATAAATATGATATTAATATTACATTTTTAGAAGACATTAGTAAATTAAAATTTTAAATCCTAACATGATTGCCTTGGACTAACAACCTAAATTCGGAGGCTTCCATGGGATTCTTTAAAAATTCAATTAGGGGACTCTATATTTATAAAAAACTAGTTAAATCAAATATCACACAAGAAGCCAAAAATCCATGATTTTATATTCCATATAATTGAATCAAGAATAAAAATGAAGATGGTTTTACAAATATTTGTGACATTGAAAACTATTTTTCAAAAGATAATGAAGTTTTAGTTTGAGTTCTTTTATAATATAGAGTTTTGGATTATTTTAATTTCTCTGAGTGTTGACAAAATTTGAGGTGCTCTAGTACCTGAGGTTATAGAATGGTAACATATTTGGTTATTATTTAGAAAGGAACCAACCAGGAAGTTACACCAAGTTTCAAGTTTGTACATTTTTTTGGGTGTTTATAGGAGCATGGGTTGATTTTGGATGTTTAGAAGTTGTCACAAAGTTATGAGATAGTGCGTAAACAGGTTAAAATGAGCATTGGTAGTGAAAAAATTTCCATAGGAGGACCAGATAATTTTTTTTCATGATATTGGGTGTGGTGAGATAGAAACCACATCATTCATATTGTTCACATTATATAATTTTTCTTGGTTTATTGTTTAAATACTTTTAAACATTTTTAATAGTTTTAAAATAATTTATTATGTGAAATTAATGTTTGGGATTTTTTTATTTAATTATTTAAATTCTTTAATTTATATACATTCATGCATAGAAATTCTATTTGTTGTAAATCATTTTATGATCCATAATGAAATGTAGCTACCATAATTTTGGGTTATGTAACCTCGCTTAATATTGATATAGTAACTTAGGTATTCAAATGTTTTGGAGCTTCGTTATATAAAGAAAAATATTATTTTGTACATATTTATATTATGATATCTTGATTAATTTTAGTAAACATAAATTTAGTTTAAAATCATGTGTTTTCATGGTATTAATATACTTAGTTGAGTATTCCATTTTATAACTTGTCCTGTATTACAAAGAAATTAATTACTTATCACTATAACCTAAATGAATTATATGTCAATAAGAAATACTTCATCCCGATTTTGTGATTGCATCAATGTTGAGATAATTTTTTGGTTAATTAAGTTGGTAGGATTGATTTTTTATGATAACTTATTAAGTGTCATCAGCTTGTTTTCTTTTTTAAACTAATCAAAACAAATTAATTATTTAATGTGTCTTATTAATTAATTAATTATTTCTGTATTTGTTTTTATATAAATACCATAAATAAATAGTCTGTTTTCATGAATCAAAAACATCATGTATTTACATTCTGTCAAAATATTTACTAAATCATAATTTTACATTACTATCATAATATGGTATTTGTATATTTTAAAGATAAAAAATATAAAACATAATTTTCTTCAAATATGAGTTATAAATTGGCATCTTAATTCAAAATGAACTCTTTTCCTTAGAAAATGTAATTACTAGATATGACCTAAAACATCATAGGAGTGTGAAGCTATCATGGTGTATCATTTGAGCACACCCAGTAATACAGTCCCACTTTAGAAAGACACCATCTCAACTAGAGTTTTCACTCATACAAGATACGATTATGTTACATAGAAATCTCAGGACCAAGAAACCAAGTGTGTTAGCGAAATAGTAATGTAAATAATAACATATGGAAAAAAAATAAAGACAGTAAACTCAACTCCATCATCCTAGAATTATAAATTTAAAAAAAAAATAACATAATATTCCCACCAAATACAGGGGTGATCAATGAGGGTATCATGATCTATGAATCCATTTTAATGTTCCAAACAGACTATTAAACAAAATCTAACTCATGGTTCCATGTTATTTTCCTTGAATTTGAAATTAAAAAAATTCAATAATTTGTAAATTTTTAGAACCACATCCTTTTTATATTTCAAACCTTCCTTTAAAACATTGTTTATTCTTTTAAAACCCAAAATATATACTAAGGCTTTCATTTTTTATAAAAAGCATGAAATTCTTAAAAAGAATATGATTAAACACTTGAAATGGTAAAACATTTAATGCAAAAAAAAATTTAATCAAAATACATGGAAACCGCTCTATGCGAAGCATAGAATTAAACCAAAATGTTTTTCAAATCTATTATAAAAATTTCACATAGGCAAACATTAAATATAATGGAATTTAAAATAAAGAGAGAAACATACCTCAAGAAATCTGAATGGATAGAGGATAAACCTAAATCAGAAGGAAGAAATTTGGGATTTACATTTTAAAACACATGAAAATTGAGTGTGGAGACACCTAAATTGAAGTGGAGGGATGTGGAAACCCTCTAAGGGATCCAAGGAGGTTCGATTGATCATGCTAGAGAAGAGAGGAGATAAGACTAGAAAACACCACAATAACACAATCTGAGGAAAAAAACAATCAATCAAAGTTTATAGAGGAGAGAGAAATAATATACCATGGAATTGAGGCTTGATTAAACTGAGACAATGTCGGGGAGGAGCAACAACAACTGGGGACTTTCATGAATGCTTGAGAATCACGACTGAAATCAGTGCAGTTAGGGTTATTTTAAATAGATTGAGAAGGGTTTTATCATCGCTTCTGAAAAATGTGTTGATAAAGATACATTTTATCAGTGCTACATTAATATGTACGTAAAAACCCATCTTTATAAGTGATAAACTATTAGAGTTGATGTATGATATATAATAATACCTATAATAAATATATTTTTTAAAAAAATTATAAATATTTTTAAATTATTATAATATTATTCATATCATTATATATATATATATATTAAATATTTTAATTACTGAAATATATTTTTTATAAGTATTTAAATATATAATTATTTTTTATATAATTATATATTATTTTTTAAATTATTTTTATTTATTTATAATTTTAAATATAAAATTTTAAAATATATAAAATATACATTTATTAATATATTTATATATAACTATGTTTGTAAATATATTTATAATTATTTTTCTATAAATATAAGTATATAAATATCATTATATATATTTATATAGTTACATAGAATTTTAATATATATATAGTAAATACATTCACTATTTAAATATATTTATATCATTATATATATTAATATAATTATATAAAAAAAATTAAAAAAAATAAAAAAAATAAAATATATTCATTATTTAAATATATTTATTATTATTTTATAATTATTTAAATAATAATTAATTTATTCAGAATTGTATAAAATTTGTTTTAAAACAATATATATATATATAATTATATATATATATATATATAAAGAGCTTAGGGTACAATTACATTAAACACACACACACACACACTACACACACAGGTTAGAAAGGTAGACCATATCCTCCCCTAAGGGACGACCCGCCCATCTAGCCACATTTATTCAATACATGGCCCAAATTCATAGTGGGCATGAGGCCCATCACACAACCTAAAGGCCCAAAAATTGGTCTGAAAACCCAGTGAAGCATCACACATACATCATACTATCGGCGTCACTCAGCCTGCGTCATGCCTGCATCACCGCCTTCCTACGTCATGTGTCTTTCCTGAATTATCGCACTATTTAGAAAAAATTATATTTTTATAATTATATTTATATATATAAGTATTTATTTATAATTACAAATATATAAATTCTTTTTTAAAAAATAATTGTTATTTATTTATAATTATAAATATATATATTTATTAATATAGTAAATACAAAATTATCATTATATTTATTTATAAATGTTTTTGTAGAAATATATTTTTAACGTTATTAATGAATGTATAATCTTGTATTCATGCATGTTAAAAATGAGTCAAATTGAATAATTATAAATTAGTAGACATTAAAAATATTGAAAAAATGGATAAGTTTTACTAACTAAATATAATCTATTTAAAAAATATGGATATATATTGAAATAAATATGAATATATGAATATTGAAAATATTTGAAAACAATAAATAAATAAATATAAATAAATATAAATAAATATTATAAAATGATTAAATTCAAAAATAAAAAAAATATTATAAATGAATAAATAATATATAAATGTAATAATATTAAAAATTAATAAATAAAATTTACCGATTAAAAAAAATACTAAATGTATCATGTTAATAATGAAATTTTAAAATGAATACTTACATTTGAATAAATTAAATAAATTTTAGGTGTATTTGTTTTTGTACAAGATTTCATTAATTACATAAATATTTGTTTGTGTGTGTTGTATATTAAAATGCATTGATTAAATATATGTATGTGTGAAATAAAATGTAACACATGTTTTATATATGTTAAATTGAAAAATATAATGACATTCAATTAATTACCATTACAATATATAATTGGTGAATATTTTTAATTAATATGAATTTTTAATTTTAAACCATTATTCATTAAATATATGACTTATTTTATGTAACAATAAATTTTTTGTATTATATAAATCTTATTTTAGGAAATATTATGTATATAAAAATATAAATGAATATATTTCGATATTAAATGTATAAATGAATAATTATGTAAAAAACCATTAAAAATGAATAAGGTGTTAATATGTTTTTAATTATTACATTTTATTCATATTATATATTTATCTATAATATATATTATTTATTACTATTTATAATATATAGATATATATTAAACTTATTCACTTTTATTAATAATTATTTCATAAATTTGTTTTAATAATTTTGTAATTTATTCAATTTTAATATTTTTATTTAATTATTACAATTTATTCATTTTATATATCTATATTTAATATATAATAATTCTAAATATTTTTAAACAATATATATTTATAGTAAATTTATTCATTTTTATCAACAATTGTTTAAATAGATACTTTTTTTAATTTTTTTTATTTTACTCATTTTTAATTTCTATTTGTTTAATTATTTCATTTTATTCATTATATACTTATATTATTACGACCCATACATTACATACATGGTTATTACTTCAAAATTAAAGCATTCTTATTAAAACATAGAACAAAACCATGAAAAGGCCGTATAGGTATAGTGTCTTTAGAAACTGGGAAACATAAACAACTCGTTCATAAATCATATACGTTGTCTCTCATTTATTTCATCATATCTAGAGTTCCTTTTTGGCATATCGTACTTAATATCCTTCTCCCTGACCTGGGGAAAAGAAAACATACAAAAGGGTGATCTCAAATGCTCAGTAAGGGTAAACAATCAAACATATCATATCCATAAGAACATAACATTTTGAAAATCTTATCCTGCAAAAGAGATCATAACATGGGATAAATCATAGATGTGAAATGTAATCCCAATAATCATAACATAAAACATGATGCTTTGTGGCATACACACATAATCATAGAAAATCATTTCTTATTAGTCATGACTCATTACCAAGATTATCTTAGCGGACAAAGTCCATTTCTAAACCGAGTTCGCTCCTCGTTTCAGTCCTGTTTCACTAAACATGTAACGACCCAAAATTCTAAATAAATGTTGTTTCATAATTTTGTGTGTTATTTTATTTTTTATACTCCACAAAACTGTTTCATTTGATAAAATGAGTATAATTAAGATGTGACCATTGGGTTTTGACTGTTATATTACCATTGGTCAATATGACCGCTGGAAACTAAACGTTTTGATTATTGTCTCTAAATACAAATGATCTTGGTTAATTAATATAGAAAGAAGATTTTATGGCCTCACCCAATAGTCTTGTACCGATCAAAGCCCATCTAACAGAACTTGGGAAGGAGGTATCACCACTTGGCTTTTCTCTGGACCAAACCCAAGCTGAACTTCATCGCGTGAAGCTAGAATGAAATCTCCTTCGCGAGAAGTTCAAATTGATAGAAATTACTACTCGTGCAATGTTGGTCGAGCCTCCCTCGGATTCCCTCACCTTGGCACACCTTACACTTAGGTCCTTTGCTGGTGTGATAAGGGGCCATATAAGGAGACCGTAACTGCCTTATGTAATCCCTTGTTTTAAATAAAAATTTTGATTTCTTCTTATGTTGAAGTTTATGAATTTTCAAAGTCCGGATAAATATAGTATGCATATTTTTTATGAATTTTAGAGAAAGGATATTTTAAAAATGTTTATGTAAGCCTTAAATAGTTAAAAATGTGTAATGATTTTCAAAAAATGGTCTTCTACAATTATGTTCAGTACAAAATTTAGTGTCTAATAAGATCAACATGATTTTTGATGAATAGTAAATTATGAATAGTGATTTTATGCTTAGGATTAGTAATGTGACCAAATGGATTACTAATCTCACGTAAAAAATGTATTAATATAATCTAGGCACCTTGATTATGTAATGTGATTCAATAAAATGGTTAAATAACAGTTTCATAAATTATTAATCAAGTATTAGTTTTTTCAGATGAATAGTGTTTTTAAATTAAAAATTCAATTACAAATATTTAGGAAATTATTTTTATAAAATGGATTTTATTTTTTAACTCAGAGTATCGATATTATTTTATGGTAATTTTTGGGGATTTTTCTGAAAAAATGAATTTTTGGTGAATAGTGTATTTATTTAAAAAATAAATTAAAAATATTTAGAAAATTATTTTTATAAAATGAAGTTCATTTTTGAAATCAGATAATTGATATTTGGTTAAAGTGAAATTTTGGGATTTTTCTGAAAAAGTTGAATTTTCAGTGAATAGTAAATATACAGTTTTAGGGTTTCGGTATGATTAATGACATCATAACTATCTCATGATGATGTCATGATATATTTTAAGGGTTGGCCAACCAAAGGTGATGAATTATTGTATGGGGAGTCCCATGTGGCCAATACCATGGGCAAGCCCATGATTTTTCCAAAACCACCAAAGATGTGTCCCTTGGCCATTAATGCCTTGTCCCCTCACTTTCCCTACAAATACCAATCCATACTCTCATCTATTCGACTCCCAAATCTCCCCCAATGATACTATGGTCTCATTACCTCCCAAGGAGTCCTCCCAAGGTGCCCCCAATCCCTCAAGGTCCCAACCATTTAGTTTTAAGAGTTGTGTTTTAAGGTAAGGGATCCAACCTCTCTCTTTATTTTCAAGTAATCTCTTTTATGTCATTTCTTTTGTGCTCCATGTTATTATGTTGAAGGATGTTCTTTTATAATCATCTTACTGCCCTTTTCATTTTCATATTATGAGATACCCCCTCTTTCTCTCATCATTTCGTTTTAAGAATGTTTAAGTGGCACCGTTAGGCTGCCGAATTTTTAAGGTATTCTTTCACCCTTCTCATTTTTCAAAGTTCTACTTTCATGTCAAGCCTTTCAAATTTATTTTTATTATGTTGGGTTATGATCTCTATATCTATCATACTGAACTTTTATTTTCATATGATGAGATACCCTATTTGATCTTGTTAATTCATTTTTGTTGAAGTTTAAGTGACGCTGTTAGGCTGCCGAATTCTTAAGGGATTCTTTCACCTTTCACAATTTTCAAAGTTCTACATTCATGTCAAGTTTGTCAAGTTACTTTTTATTATGTTCGGATATGATATCTATATCTATCATACAGAACTTTTATGTTCATATGATTAGAGACCCTGCTTGATCTCTTCAATTCATTTTTGTTGAAGTTTAAGTGATGTCGTTAGGCTACCGAATTTTCATAAGAGAAATCTTATTTTTGTCATCTTTTCATGTTCTTCATTTCATATGGTATATATTTCAAATTTAATTTCCATGTTCTCAAATCCTTTATATTCTGTACCTCTACTTTTTTATGGTTCATTTATGAATGTTTTAACCATGTCCCCTCTCTTTTAAATGTTTTCTAAAACCACGAATCATAGCCATTATGCTGCAGAATTTCTGTCTCAAAATGTCTCTCTCTATTTCGAATGTTCTTTTATTTTATTAAGTAAATACTCAAAGCTATATCTTCTATAGGGGTATTCACATATATACCATTTTTCTATTTTAAATTCTGGGATTTACATACATGAGACCCACTTTCCCTTTCCGTGGGTTTAAAGTGACATAAATGTCATGTCTTTAAAGGAGTTTTAAAACGTTATGATTATGAAATGAAACCCATTTATTTTATTCTATATGGGTTGTTTAAGAAATTATTGATGATGATATATGTGGATCAAATTATAATAAAGACATGTCAAGGGTGCGCCTTGATAGCGCTCCAATGCATTGGGTAAAGACTTAATCTCTAGAGGTGACTATTTTTAACGACACCTTGGTGAATAACCGTGGTAATTTTTAATGACACCGTGGGGATGGACCTTGGTGAAACCGAAATGATTTTCATTATTAAATGTTGTAGCCACATCTTCAAGTTATGAAAAATGTTATTTTTATTACGGTATGCCTCACAATTTCTTTCTCATGCCTTAATGTTCTTTTTCATGACATTGTTGATGTATCCCAAGTTCACATGTTAAATGTTTCCCCTTGTTTCCCTTATTGGGGCCTTATGATCACCCTTTCTTTTGATGTATGTCCCCAGGTTATGAGATGGAGTAATGAATCTAGGATGAACATTAGGATATTCCTTTCAAGTGTTTATGAATAATGTTTTATGTTTTCATGTTTTATGTTCCTTGTTTCCAAGACACTAAACCTTAAAGATCCTCGGTTTTGTAAAATGTAATGAAAGTTTATGTGATAAAAAGGCGGGATTCTATAGTTGGTATCAAAGGATGGTTTAGTTATTTGTGGAAATTAGTATATGAAAACTTTAGGAAGAACCCTATAGAAAAGTTTAAATAAAGGAAATATTCCTGGTATTTTGGTGAGTATTGAGTAAGGGGTTGCCAAGCAAATACATCCCTATCTAGATACGAGCATATAGAGGTGGCTCTAGCACAGATGGATATAGGGATAAAACCCAAAAACACCACTTTGATCTAGACTTGAATGGGACTGGTACATGACAATGGGCCTTGCTGCACTCTTGTTACGACACTCCCGGGGGATATAATTTGGTAAATTTATTAGCTTAGTATGAACCATTATTAAAGGAACAAACATAAAATAAAATAAATATTCACATAAGAATATATGATCATGGATAACATAGATTGAAACCTAGGGGATCACAAGTTAGGGTATAACTTTCTTCTAAAAGTTATCCTTATATGCTTTACGTTCCTTTTCATGATTATTGGATAAGTATTTAACCCCTAATTATACTTTTTCTTCTTAGTTAATCGTGTGAAATGGAAGAACATGTCCCAACAACCTATGTGATAGGAAATGTGACGATTGTCATAATAATATGATAGAGATTATTAGGGTATTAAAAGATGGTTATTATTTTGGAAGGTGTTCACTATTTTGGGGAACCTATGATCGGGGTAAATAGATTACTACGGTATTTTAGTTTAGGAGTAAAGTTTCACATGTATTTTGAAGAATCAATGAATTTAAGGTGGAATTATAGTAATTTAGGTTACTTATGGAAATGATTAATCTATCTTGGGTAAAATATGTTTAGGTTAGCTACTTTTGTTATAAGATGTTAGGAGTGGTTGATGTTGTTTGGAGATGAACAATGAAGTTCTTTTTTGGAAGACTATGTTATCAAATCCTTATTGTATTTGGGTTTCAATCTTAGTTTGGTTTATTTTGAGGAATTTTAAGGAACGTTATTTATGGAATGGTCTATGATGAACTTTGGGTATTACCATAGAAATTTGAAGATTTAAAAGTAGTTTATGTTGCTATGGGATTATTTCTTTTTTAAGAGTTGTTTTTTATACCATTTCTATTTTTGGGATAATGTTAAAAGATAGAAGAAATAGATAGTTAATTTTTTGTGGATTATGTGATTCTCTATAAGATGATTCTTTTGGTTTTGATGAGACCAAGTGTTTTTGAATTCTCATCGTTTAGAGAAAATATTAGTTTTGTTAGAGACTTATTAAAGGATGAAACTCTAATTGAAGGTAGGTAAATTTCCTTATGTTGTAGTTTTATGTAGTAAATTAATTCCTCAAAATTATGAAAAGGAATGTAAAACAAAAATGTTGTTGGTTTACGTTTCCTACTAGGTAATCAAAGACCGTTTACACACATCATAAGTTTGTGATTTTCTTGTGGTTAAATTTCTCCTAATCATGTTTTCTATAACTCTCCCTTAGAACTTGACCCTTTATTTTTCTTCCGTATCCATGTTTTCTTACATGGAATCCTAGTATGTGTTAACTCGGGTGGCCTTTGTACCTCCATTTCGTTCTTTTAAAGTAATAGTGTTACTGAATCCTTTTCCGATGTGGGACTTTCAATGAAATTTCAAAACCCAATTTTAAAAATTGTGGGGGCACAATTTCTTAATGGGGGAAGATTGTAACGACCCCAAATTCTGAATAAATCTTGTTTCCTAATTTTGTGTGTTATTTTTTTTACTAAACAAAAATGTTACATTTGATAACATGAGTATAATTAAAATGATACCGTTGAGTTTTGACTGTAATATGACCATTGGTCAATATGATCGCTGGAAACTAAACGTTTTGATTATTGTCTCTAAATACAAGTGATGTTTGTAAATTAATATAGAAATAAGATTTTATGGCCTCAGCCAGTAGTCTTGTACCGATCAAATCCAATATAATAGAACGTGGGAAGGAGGTAGCACCACTGGGCTTTGCTCCAGACCAAACCCAAAATGAACTTCATCATGTGAAGCTAGAACGGAATCACCTTCGTGAGAAGTTCAAATTGATAGAAATTACTACTCGTGTGATGTTGGCAGAGACTCCCTCAGATTCTCTCACCATAGCTCACCTTACACTTAGATCCTATGCTGGTGTGATAAGGGGCTATGTAAGGAGACTGTAACTGCCTTGTGTAATCCTTTGTTTTAAATAAAAATTTTGATTTCTTCTTATGTTGAAGTTTATGAATTTTCAAAGTCCAGATAAATATATTATGCATATTTGTGATGAATTTTATAGAAATGATATTTTAAAAATGTTTATGTAAACCTAAAATAGTTATAAATGTGTAATTATTTTCAAAAAATGGTCTTCTACAATTATGTTCAGTATGAAATTTAGAGTCTAATAATATCAACATGAATTTTGATGAATAGTAAATTATGAATATTGATTTTATTATTAGGATTAGTAATGTGACCAAATGGATTAGTAATCTCATTTAAAGAAACTATTAATATAATATAGCCAACTTGATTAAGTAACGTGATTCATTAAAATGGTTAAATAACGGTTTCATAAATTATTATTCAAGTATTAGTTTTTTCGGGTGAATAGTGTTTTTTAATTAAAAATTAAATTTAAAATATTTAGGAAATTATTTTTATAAATTGGATTTTATTTCTGAACACAGAGCCTAGATATTATGTTAAGGTAATATATGGGGATTTTTCTGAAAAAAATGAATTTTCGGTGAATACTGTATATATTTAAAAAACAAATTAAAAATAATTAGAAAATTATTTTTATAAAATGGAGTTCATTTTTAAAATCAGAGCATTGATATTTGGTTAAAGTGAAATTTTGGCATTTTTCTGAGAAAGTTGAATTTTCAGTGAATAGTAAAAATACGGTTTTAGGGTTTCGGTATGTTTAATGACATCATAACTATGTCATGAGGATTTCATGATATATGTTAAGGGTTGGCTGACCAAAGGTGATGAATTATTCTATGGGAGACCCATGTAGCGAATACCATTGACAAATACCATGGCAAAGCCCATGGTTTTTCCAAAACCACCAATGAGGTGTCCCTTGGCCATTAATGCCTTTTCCCCTCACTTTCCCTATAAATACCAAGCCATCCTCTCATCCATTCGACCTCCAACTCTCCTACAATTATTCTCTAGTCTCATTACCTACCATGGAGTCCTCCCAAGGTTCCCCCAATCCCTCAAGGTCCCAACCTTTGAGTTTTAAGTGTTACATTTTAAGGTAAGGGATCTGACCTCTCTCTTTCTTTTCAAGTAATCTCTTTTATGTCATTTCTTTTATGCTCAATGTTATTATGTTGGGGGATGTTCTTTTATATTCATAATACTGCCATTTTCATGTTCATTGGATGAGATACCCCCTCTTTCGCTCATCATTTCGTTTTAAGAATGTTTAAGTGGCACCGTTAGGCTGCCGAATTTTTAAGGGATTCTTTCACCCTTCTCATTTTTCAAAGTTCTACATTCATTTCAAGTCTTTAATGTTTCTTTTTATTATGTTGGTGTATGATCTCTATAACTATCATACTGATCTTTTATGTTCATATAATGAGATACCCTATTTCATGTCAAGTCTAAATTCATTTGAAGTCTTTCAAGATATTTTTTATTATGTTGTGGAATGATCTCTATATCTATCATAATTCACTTTTATGTTCATATGATGAGATACCATATTTGATCTCATCAATTCATTTTTGTTGAAGTTTAAGTGACGCCGTTGGGCTACCGAATTTTCATAAGCTAAATCTTATTTTTGTCTTCCTTTCATGTTCTTCATTTCATATGGTATATATTTCAAATTTCATTACCATGTTCTCAAATCCTTTATATTATGTCCCTCTACTATTTCATGGTTCATTTATGAATGTTTGACCCACATCCCCTCTCTTTTCAATGTTTTCTAAAACCCAGAACCCTAGCCATTATGCTGGAGAATTTCCGTCTCAAAATGTCTCTCTATTTTTATAAAGTTCTTTTATTTTATTAAGTGAATACTCAAAGCTCTATCTTCTATAGGGGTATTCACATATATACCAAGTTGTTCTATTTTAAATTCTGGGATTTACATATATGAGAACCTCTTTCCCTTTCCGTGAGTTTAAAGTGACATAATGATCTTGTCTTTAAAGCAGTTTAAAAACGTTATGATTATGAAATGAAACCCATTTATTTTATTCTATATTGGTTGTTTATGAAATGATTGATGATGATATATGTGTCTCACACGATAATAAAGACATGTCAAGGGTGAGCCTTGATAGCGCTCCAATGCATTGGGTAAAGACTTAATCTCTAGAGATGACTATTTTTAACGACGCCTTGGTGAATAACCTTGGTAATTTTTAATGACACCTTGGGGATGTACCTTGGTGAAATAGAAATTATTGTCAATATTAAATTTTGTAGCAACATCTTCAAGTTATTAAAAATGTTATTTTTATTATGATATGACTCACGATTTCATTATCATGACTTAAAGTTATTTTTCATGAAATTGTTGATGTATCCCATGTTCACATGTTAAATGTTCCCTCTTGTTTCCCTTACTAGGCCTTATGCTCACCCTTTCATTTGATGTATGTCCCCAGGTTATGAGAGGCAGTAATGAACCTAGGATGAACATGAGGATAATCCTTTCAAGTGTTTAAGAAGAATGTTTTATGTTTTCATGTTTTAAGTTCCTAGTTTCCAAGACACTAAACCTTAAAGATCCTCGGTTTTGTAATATGAAATGAATGATAATGTGATAACAA
The DNA here is from genome assembly GCA_963277665.1 of Viscum album. Taxonomy (NCBI): domain Eukaryota; kingdom Viridiplantae; phylum Streptophyta; class Magnoliopsida; order Santalales; family Viscaceae; genus Viscum; species Viscum album. Next base: position 1,671,095,591 of record OY728137.1, read on the forward strand.
GGCGAGATGCTATAGTTGGTATCAAAGGGTGGTTTACTTATTTGTGTAAATTAGGATATGAAAACTTTAGGAAGAACCCTATAGAAATGTTTAAATAAAGGAAATCTTCCAGGTATTTTGGTGAGTATTGAGTAAGGGGTTGCCAAGAAAATACATCCATGTCTGGATACGAGCAGGTGGAGGTGGTTTTGTCATAGATGTACATAGGGGTAAAACTCGAAAACACCACTTTGAGCTAGACTCGAACGGGAACTGTTACATGACAACAGGCCTTGCTACACTCTTGGTTACGACACTCCAGTGGGATATGCTTTGGTAAATTCATAAGCTTAGTATGAACCATTATTAAAGGAACAAACATAAAATAAAATAAATATTCACATAAGAATATATGATCGTGGATAACCTAGTTTGAAACCTAGGGGATCACAATTTAGGGTATACCATTCTTCTACAAGTTATCCTTATATGCTTTAAGTTCCTTTTCATGATTATTGGCTAAGTATTTAAGCCCCAAATTATACTTTCTCTTCTTAGTTAATGGTGGGAAATGGAAGAACATGTCCCAACAACCAATGTGATTGGAAATGTGACGATTTTTGTATTAATATGACATAGATGATTAGGGGATTAAAGGATGATTATTATTTTGGAATACGTTCACTATTTTGGGGACCCAATATGATCGGGGTAAATAGATTACTACCGTATTTTCGTTGAGGAGTAAAGGTTGACATATATTTTGAAGAATCGATGAATTTAAGGTGTACTTATAGTAATTTAGGTTACATATGGAAATGATTATCCTATCTTGGGTAAAATATGTTTAGGTTAGCTACATTTGTTATAAGATGTAAGGCGTGGATGATGTTGTTTGGAGATGAACAATGATGTTTATTTTGGAAGACTATGTTTTAAAATCCTTTTTGTATTTGGGTTTCAATCTTATTTTGGTTTATTTTGAGGAATTTTAAGGACCAATATTTATGGAATGGTCTATGATGAACTTTGGGTAGTACCATAGAACTTTGAATATTTAAAAGTAGTTTCCATTCCTAAGGGATTTTTCTTTTTGAAGAGTTGTTTTACCTTACCCTTTCTGTTTTTGGGATAATGTATACAGATAGATGAAATAGATAGTTAATCTTTTGTGGATTACGTGATTCTCTAGAAATGATTCTGGTGCTTTTGATGAGACCAAGTGTTTTTTAATTCTCATCGTTTGGAGAAAATTTTAGTTTTGGTAGAGGCTTATTAAAGGATGCAACTCTACATGAAGGTGGGTATATTTCCTTATGTTTTTGTTCTATGTAGTATATGAATACCTCAAAATTATGAAAAGGAACGTAAAAAAATGTTGTTGGTTTACGTTTCTAACTAGGTAATCAAAGACCGTTCACACACAACATAAGTTTGTGATTTTCTTATGGTTAAATTTCTCTTAATCATGTTTTCTATAACTCTCCCTTAGAACACGACCCTTTGTTTTTCTTCCATATCCTTGTTTTCCTACATGGAATCCTAGTATGGTTTAACTCAGGAGGCCTTTGTACTTCCTTTTCTTTCTTTTAACGTTATAGTGATACTGACTCCTTTTCTGATGTGGGACTTTCATTGAAATTTCAAAACCCAATTTAAAAAATGGCGTGGACTAAATTTCTTAAAGGAGGATGATTGTAACGACCCGAAATTCTGCATAAATCTTGTTTCCTAATTTTGTGTGTTATTTTATTTTTTAGACTCAACGAAACTATTTCATTTGGTAACATGAGTATAATTAAAATGAGACCGTTGGGTTTTGACTCTTATATGACCATTGGCCAATATGATCACTGGAAACTAGACGTTTCAATTATTGTCTCTAAATACAATTGATCTTGGTTAATTAATATAGTAAGAAAATTTGATGGCCTCACCCAGCAGTCTTGTACCGATCGAAGCCCATCTAACAGAACCTGGGAAGGAGGTAGCACCACTGGGCTTTTCTCTAGACCAAACCCATGCTGAACTTCATCATGTGAAGCTAGAACGGAATCGCCTTCGCGAGAAGTTCAAATTGATAGAAATTACTACTTGTGCGATGTTAGCCGAGCCTCCCTCGGATTCTCTCACCTTACCACACCTTACACTTAGCTTCTATGCTGGTGTGATAAGCGGCTATGTAAGGAGACCGTACTTGACTTGTGTAATCATTTGTTTTAAATAAAAATTTTGATTTCTTCTTATGTTGAATTTTATGAATTTTCAAAATCCGGATAAATATAGTATGCATATTTTTGATTAATTTTAACGAAATGACATTTTAAGAAATTTTATGTAAACCTTAAATAGTTAAAAATGTGTAATGATTTTCAAAAAACTATCTTCTACAAAAATGTTCAGTAAGAAATTTAGAGTCTAATAAAATCAACATGATTTTTTATGAATAGTAAATTATGAATAGTGATTTTATGCTTAGGATTAGTAATGTGACCAAATGGATTAGTAATCTCACTTAAAGAAAGTATTAATATAATCTAGGCACCTTGATTAAGTAATGTGACTCAATAAAATGGTTAAATAACGGTTTCATAAATTATTATTCCAGTATTAGTTTTTTCAGGTGAATCGTGGTTTTTATTTAAAAATTAAATTTAAAATATTTAAGAAATTATTTTTATAAAATGGATTTTATTTTTTAACTTAGAGCATCGATATTATATTAAGGAAATTTTTGGGTATTTTTCTGAAAAAATGAATTCTCGGTGAATAGTGTATTTATTTAAAAAATAAATTAAAAATATTTGGAAAATTATTTTTATAAAATGGAGTTCATTTTTGAAATCAGAGAATTGATATTTGGTTAAAGTGAAATTTTGGGATTTTTCTGAGAAAGATGAATTTTCAGTGAATAGTAAAAATACGGTATTAGGGTTTCTGTATGTTTAATGACATCATAACTTTGTCATGATGATGTTATGATATATTTTAAGGTTTGGCCGACAAAAGGTGATGAATTATCATATGGGGGGACCCATGTGGCCAATACCATGGGAAAATACCATGGGAAAGCCCATGGTTTTTCCAAAACCACCAATGAGGTGTCCCTTGGCCATTAATGCCTTGTCCACTCACTTTCCATATAAATACCAAGACATCCTCTAATCCATTCGACTCCCAACTCTCCCCCAACGATGTTATGATATCATTTCCTCCCAAGGAGTCATCTCAAGGTGCCCCCAAGCCCTCAAGGTCCCAACCTTTGAGTTTTAAGAGTTACGTTTTAAGGTATGGGATCCGACCTCTCTCTTTCATTTCAAGTAATCTCTTTTAGGTCATTTCAATTATTCTCCATGTTCTTATGTTGGAGGATGTTATTTTATATTCATTTTACTGCCCTTTTCAGGTTAATATGATGAGATACCCCCCCTTGCTCTCATCATTTTGTTTTAAGAATGTTTAAGTGGCGCCGTTAGGCTGCCGAATTTTTAAGGGATACTTTCACCCTTCTCATTTTTCAAAGTTCTACCATCATGTAAATTATTTCAAGTTTCTTTTTATTATGTTGGGTTATGATCTCTATATCTATCATACTGAACTTTTATGTTCATATTATGAGAGACCCTATTTTGTCTCGTCAATTCATTTTTGTTGACGTTTAAGTGACGCCGTTAGGCTGCCAAATTTTTAAGCGATTCTTTCACCTTTCTCATTTTTCAAAGTTCTACATTCATGTCAAGTCTTTCATGTTAATTTTTATTATGTTGGGGTATGATATCTATATCTATCATACTTAACATTTATGTTCATATGATGAGAGACCCCATTTGATATCGTTAATTCTTTTTTTTTTGAAGTTGATGTGACACCGTTAGGCTACCGAATTTTCATAAAAGAAATCTTATTTTTGTCTTCCTTTCATGTTCTTCATTTCATATGTAATATCTTTAAAATTTCATTACCATGTTCTAAAATCCTTTATATTCGGTTCCTCTACTATTTTATGGTTCATTTATGAATCTTTTACCCATGTCCCCTCTCTTTTCAATGTTTTCTAAAACCCCGAAACATACCAGTTATGTTGCAGAATTTCCGTCTCAAAATGTATCTCTCTTTTTCTAAAGATCATTTATTTTATTAAGTGAATACTCAAAGATCTCTCTTATATAGGGGTATTCACATATATACCAATTTTTTCTATTTTAAATTCTGGGATTTACATACATGATACCCGCATTCCCTTTCAGTGGGTTTAAAGTGACATAAAGATCTTGTCTTTAATGCAGTTTTAAAATGTTATGATTATGAAATGAAACCTATTTCATTTATTCTATATTGGTTGTTTATGAAATGATTTATGATGATATATGTGGCTAACATGATAATAAATACATGTCAAGGGTGCGCCCTGATAGCGCTCCAATTCATTGGGTAAAGACTTAATCTCTAGAAATGACTATTTTTAACGACGCCTTGGTGAATAGCCTTGATAATTTTTAATGACACCTTGGGGATGGACCTTAGTGAAATAGAAATGATTGTCAATATTAAATTTTGTCTCCATATCTTCATGTTTTGAAAAATGTTATTTTTATTATGATATGCCTCATGATTTCTTTCTCATGCCTCAATGTTCTTTTTCATGTCATTGTTGATGTATCCCAAGTTCACATGTTAAATGTTTCCCCTTGTTTCCCTTACTGTGCCTTATGCTCACCCATTCTTTTGATGTATGTCCCTAGGTTATGAGATGTAGTAATGAACCTAGGATTAACATGAGTATAATACTTTCAAGTGTTTACGAATAATGTTTTATGTTTTCATGTTTTATGTTCCTGGTTTCCAAGATAGTAAACCTTCAAGATCCTCAGTTTTGTAAAATGTAATGAATGTTTATGTGATAAAAAGGTGGAATGCTATAAAACCCGTTTAACCTTCCATACCTGAGATGTCTATATCATGATATATAAATCTTTACCCAATGCATTGAAGGGATATATAGGTCCCACCCATCTCATAATGATACTGTTCTTATTAGTGCCACAAAATCAAAAATCATACATCATTGCATAACCCATGTAATAAAGTGAGATTATTAAACATCATGACATCATAAAACAATTCATATAAAATAAAGGAATTCATAAAAATAATTCCATCACAGAAATATCAAATAAATGTAATAATAGGGACAGAAACAGAACCCTATATTCTCTTATATGGAAAATAATTTTGATAAAACACTTGAACTCCATTTTTGAGGAAAATATCCTTTATACCTCAAATTTTTTTCCTTTATTAACATGTCATACTATATTAAACTATTATAAGTTGATTAAAAATAAACATGAAATCCTATAAAGGAAGCTTCTTGGAAATATTTTTTTAAAAATCCATTCTTGCCTTATTAGTAAAAAAACATTCTTCTCATACTTTTGTCGGAAAAGTCAAAAAGTACCTTGTATGAAACACGAAAAAATATTCCTTTCATAACTTTTACTAAATACTCAAATAATGGAAAAATTGGATTTAAACAATTATAGGTGGATGGAAATAATATTACATATTGTGGAAACATGGATGTGGATATTAAAATACACCCCAGTAAATACCAAAGTTTAAATAATCTCGGATAAAAATGAGATTGTGATATTTTCCCTTACCTTAGGCCCGATATGCTTAATAATTGTCCAAACCACCTGTATAATGATTTAAATAATGTTATTGACTTATTCCAGAATCATACTTATTTTAATGATATCATATATGGTCATATTATTAGCTTCTTATTAGTAATATTTCATTGTTACTTGTTATTTGGGTGTTTTTTTTGTTCTTATGTGTGTTTTGCCGAATAAATTATTATTCATATTTTTCGGTTATAGATACCTCATTTATATAATGTTATTAGTGAAATATATATCATATTGATTAATTCAATTCATTTATATAATCATTATGCAATGAATATCATGTAGAACGAGTCGCATCACATCGTGGAGACGGTATTCCGTACATACGCACGAGTGAATATATCATTCCAATGATCGTGTAATTGTATTGGAGTGTATGTATAATATTTAAGACTCAATAAAAATTTACAATAATCATATATAGTTATTTTTTTCACCATTATACCCTTCCATTTAAGGTGGTGGTGGAAAATAGATTACACCACGGCGTGGAGACATTATTTCGTACGTACGCAGGCGCGGTGATTTCGTTTTCCGTAGGATGGATAGATGGTGAAATAGGGTTGTTTAATACTTATAATAATATATAAGTATATTAATGATACTTATTTTATTAATTTATAATGAAACAACTAAAGAAGAAGAAGTGGAAGATGAAATAAAGTTGAAAGAATCGGTAATGGACATTACCTCTTCTTTGAAGCGCCTATTTGAGACCTCCTTTTATGGCACTGAAATTGGTCTTCTAAGAAAACCAGGACCTCTAGGAAGTTTCTAGGGAAGTCTATAAGAGAATTTTTCCGGGGTTGGCTGAGCATGAAGGCTCAATGTGGTGTGAGGAAGAGTGGGAGGTGGTGCCCTTTTATAAAGGAAGAGAGGGGCACCTTTGGAAAAACTAAAAATACTATTTTATTATAAAGTCATATTCGTTTTTTCAAAGATCCAAATTGATTTATTTTGAATATAAGGTGGATATGGGTCTAAATCAGTTAATCCAATAGAATTTAGACATGTTTAGGTTACTATTTTAACCTTATCATTTAGATTTAACTTTAAGTTAGATAATTTAACTTTTACCGTGTTCTCTTGTTTTCTTAAACTATAAGGTTAATAAACATACCATAACAATCCAAACGAACCCCAAGTAGTTTATTATTAATATATATAACTTTATCTAAGTCATATCGCCGAACCATATATTTCTATTATTAAAATAACAAATTAATAATATAATATTTGTTTTAAAAACTATTTTATGTCAATTTTGACACTATTTGGTAATTGATTTTTGTGAAAATCATAATAGAAATATTAGTTCTAAAAAAATTACTTAAATCAATAATAACATGTCATATTGACCTAGAAAATCAATTTAATTCATGAAAAGTTTCAAATTACATTTATTTGGTTATTTATAACATCAATTATGTAAATATTTCATTAATAATATAATTACATTATCATCATTGTGTCATAAATAAATTAAATTATTTAAAGTCTAAAAATTACAAATAAAATACCATTATGTATAAAATATTTTTATCTTTCTAATGAATATTTATAGTCGAATTTATATTATGTATAAACCTATTTTAAAAATTATTTACTTATTAAACATTGATTTTAACTATTTTAACCCTTCTTTAAATAAATTGATATTAAATGTCCTAATCTAATCCAAGTGGGCATAAATGGTCATATTGTATTCCTAAGGATGTTTTTGGTCGAATTAAACTTATCCAATAGAATTAGGACATGTGTTAGGGTAATAATAATATCATTTTTACCCGTAATTACCCTATTTACTTTTAACCGTGTTAAAAAAAGTAAAAAGTTACTATTAAGAAAAAATTATTTTCATCTCATTGAACCACATTTTACTTATTGACATCAACCATGTCTCTCGAGTTTTTGAAATTCCACTCACAGAAGAGGTAAAATTATGTTTTATGTTAATTTGAAAATTCTCCTAGGAGGTGGGTGAAAGACGGTCAAAAGTTTTATAAAAATTTTATATATCTAAAATTATTATAAACTGACTCCAATGAATTACTCTAAACATATAAAGGTATTATGTATAAATTTTGACCTACGATAAATTTAAATAAAATAAATAATTATTTAAATAAAAAGTCGGTTTTTAAATAGTAACCCAGTGTTTTCACTATTCATCCAAAATTGAATGTTTTCATAAAAATAACAAAATTTCACCCTAGGTTAATTTTGATATTCCTAATCCAAAAATGAAGTCCATTTTGAATGTTGAAATTTACAAAATTTCAAAAAGTAGTTATTACTATTCATAATGGCTAGTTTTAATAATATTTGTATAGAATATCGTTGTTTAGTGAAACTCAGTATTGCGTACGACACAATCTATCGAGGAAGGTCGCGATTGTGTGTAAAGAAATCCAAGATAGTTTTGTGGGTAGTGAATGATCCCTTTGATGATTTATATAACATAAAAACAAAATATTTCTCTTAAAAGTATCGGGTGGTACATTCTACCCCCCTTAAAATGAATTTCTCCCTCAAAATTCATCACTTTGTAACAAACAGATGAGGATACCTCTCCCTCATCATATCCTCAAGCTCCCATGTAGCTTCTTCTAATTGGTGGTTCCTCCATAAAATGTTATCCAAGAGGGTGGTCTTGTTGCGTAGGACTTTTTCTCTACGATCCAGAATCTCTATCGGTTGTTCTTCATAAGAAAGATCTTGCTCCAACGGTACAACTTCTGAGCTGAGTACATGTGAATGATCAGGTATGTACTTTCTTAGGAGAGATACATGGAACACATCGTGAACTTGAGAGATATTCGGTGGAAGTTCCAATCGGTATGCTACCTTCCCATCACTATCCAGTATTTCGAAAGGACCGATATATCTATGGCTCAACTTTCCCTTCTTCCCAAATCTCATTACTCTCTTCCAAGGAGATATTCGTAAGAAGGATTTATCACCCACTTCAAACTCTATGTCTTTTCTTCGATTGTCGGCATAACATTTTTGTCGACTCTGAGCTGCTCTTATGTGTTGTTGAATAGATCAGATCTTTTCTGCCATCTCATCAACAAGATCAGGTCCTAATAGCTTTCTTTCCCCTACTTCATCCCAACAAGTTGGAGTCCTACATTTCTTTCCATAGAGAGAATCATAAAGATCCATATGAATACTGTAGTGAAAACTATTATTATAAGAAAAATCCACCAAATGTATGTCTTGATCCCAACCACCTTTTAAATCCATAGAGCAAGCTCTCAACATATCTTCTAGAGTTTGAAATTTCCTCTCCGACTGACTGTATATCTGAGGATGATAAGCAGTGTTGAAATTCAACTCTGTATCCAGAGTATGCTGAATACTTCTTCAGAACATCGGGGTAAAACTCAGATCCTGATCAGATATAATAGAAAGTGGTACTCTATGTAATCATACCACTTTCTTTACATATTCCTGGAAAGCTGATCTAGAGAGAAATCCTCTCTAATAGAAATGAAGTGTGAATACATTGTAAGACGATAAACTATTACCCAGATAGCATTATTGTCTTTTGATGTTATAGGGAGTCCAGTGACAAAGTCCATAGTGATTTTTTCCCATTTCCATTCAGGTATGGGTAATGGTTGTAACACCCCCTTAGACTTCTGTCTCTCACCTTTAACTTTCTTACAAACCAAGCATCAAGAGACATATTCTGCAACATCTCATTTTAAGACATCCCACTAAAAGTACTCTTTCAGGTCCCTATACATCTTCGTGCTTCCAGGATGAATAGAGAATGAAGAACTATGTGCCTCATCCGGCAGCTCCTTCTTTAATTCAGGGATGGGAGGAACACAAACCCGATTCCTGAACCTTATTATTCCATCACAATCAAGGTTGAATTCAGGAACATTTCTCACCTTATTTTGTAACTCTACATCTTCTTTATGTGCCTCTTTAATCTTCACATGTATAGATGGTTGAACATTCATTTGAGAAAGATACGATTTTTCCCCTTTCATTATAATTCCAAGATCCATCCTTTGTAAATCCATAAATATTGGATCTTTTCTGATCCTCCTCACGGATAAGCTAGCATGGTCTTGTCGACTTAATGCATCTTCCACCTTGTTTTCTTTCCCAGGGGTGGTAATGAATTGAGCAGTCGTAATCCTTAATCAGCTCCAACCATCTTCTTTGGCACATAATCAGCTCCTTTTGTGTGAAAATATACTTTAAACTTTTATGATAAGTATAACTATCACACCTTTCTCCATAAATATAATGCATCCATATCTTTAATGCAAAGATAACAGCAGCTAACTCCAAATCATGTGTTGGGTAATTTTCTTCATGGATTTTCAACTGTCGTGAGGCATAAGCTATCACCATATCGTTTTGCATGAGAACACACCCCAATCCCTTCTTGGATGCATCACTGTAGATCACAAACCTTTCTCCACTACAAGGAAGTGTGAGCACATGTGCACTCGATAACCTTCTTTTCAACTCCTTGAAATTCTCTTCACATTCCTCCGTCCACATGAACTTAACTCCTTTTCGAGTCAACCTAATGAGTGGATTAGATAATCGTAAAAAAGCGTTCACAAAACGTCGATAATATCCAGCCAAACCAAGAAAACTTCGGATCTCGATTACTGTTGTTGGTCTCGACCATCTTTCGATAACCTCTATTTTTTCTAGATCCATAGATATCCCTTCTTTTGAGATTATGTGACCCAAAAATGGAACTTTTTGAAGCCAAAATTCACACTTGGTAAATTTGGCATAATGCTTCTCCTTTCTCAAGGTCTTCAATATAATTCTCAAGTGATATTCATGTTCTTCCATGCTCTATGAATACACAAGAATATCATCTATAAAGACTACCCCAAACTGATCAAGATAGTCTCTAAATACTCTATTCATCATATCCATGAAGATAGAAGAGGCATTAGTAAGACCAAATGGAAACACTATAAATTCATAGTGTCCATACGTTGTACGGAAATCTGTCTTTGGTATATCCTCCCTTTTGACCCTTAATTGATGATACCCAGAATGAAGATCAATCTTGGAAAAGTATTGAGCTCCGCGTTGTTGGTCAAATAAGTCATCAATGCACAGGAGAGGATATTTTTTCTTAGTAGTGATCATGTTAAGTTCTCGATAATCAATGTAGAGTCTCATTGATCCATCTTTTTCTTAACAAACAGAACAGGTGCTCCCCCTGGTGACGCACTAGGGAGTATGAATCCCTTATCAAGATTATCTTGGAGTTGCTTGTTCAATTCATGTAACTCAATTGGGGCCATTCTATAAGGTGTATTTGAAATAGGCAAAGCACCCAGAACGAGTTCTATTGAAAAATCTACTTCACGATTTAGTGGAAGACCCAAGAATTCCTCTAGAATGGCATCATCAAACTCTTTTACAATGGGAATATTCTTAATCATGAGTTTCTCTCCAACCATTTGAGATAAATAACCCTCATTTAGTTGAATCAAGACCCATAAGATGGAATAAATTTCCACTGGAAGGTTATGTTCATCCTTGCATCGATTGACGATCATAGATTGATCTGGAATATGAAAGGTGACTTCCCTTCTTTGGAAATTGATATGCGCTCCATTTAGAGAAAGCCAATCCATGCCAAGAATCACATAAAATTATTGTATATGAAGGATTACAAGATTTAAAGGAAGCACTTTCCCACAAACTTCAATCATAGAAGAATTATAAACTTTTTATGTGACTTTTGTGCCATTAGGGGTTGTCACAGCTAACTTAACATATAATTGTTGAGGTAATACGACGATACCCTTAGAAAATTTTTCAGAAATGAATGAGTGGGTGGATCCGGAATCAAATAAAACATTTGAAACTTTCGAGTGGATGGTAAGTGTAACTTTCACCACATAGTTATCATACTCCACATTGCTGATAGAAATTGCATGTGACTTTCCTTTTTCTTTAGCCTTAAGAGTTTGTTGGCATTGATCATCATCAACAACCCTTGGATTAGGGTATTGATTGTAATAATGCCCTATTTACTTTCACTTGTAATATTGAACTGTAGGAGGTGCACTCTGTGTAGCCTTTTCTTTGTTCGCATCACTAGACATCTTCTTCCTATCATTGCAGCATTCAAATGCCTGATGACCTTCCTTTGCAAATTTGAAACATTTAATTGTCCCTTTAAGAAGACTCCCTCCATGATTCCTTCCACACTTTGAGCATAAGGGAAAACTCATCTTCTTTTCAGTGTGCTGTTTATATTTTCTTTTGAATTCAAATTTCATCTTATTATCAAACCCATATGACTGATGGGTTAATCCGATCTCTATCTCAACTTTGAGAGCACATCGAATGATTTCCTCATAGCTATTGAAGTCCCTTATGGCTAATGCCCTTCGAAGACTTGGTTTTAAGCCAATAAAGAATCAATCGATCTTACTCTCAAGTTGGATAATAATACCAGAAGCGTACCTTGCAAGTCTTGTAAAATTTTCTGCATAGGTACCAACAGATTCATCATCCTTTTTCTTCAGTTCAAGAAACTCCTTCTCCATATTTTTTTGAAGAATACGAGGGAAGTAATAATTGAAAAATAAGTTCTGGAACACATCTAATTCCATGGACTCAATTTCAACTCTTTGCCTCTAATTCATAATAACATTCCACCATTGATCAGCATCACCTTCCAAACGATATACTGCTCAGATGACTTTATCATGTTCAGAACATTAAAGAACTGAAAATATCTTTTCAGTTGTACTGATCCATTGTTCAACCACTAAGGGATCAGTAGACCCACTGAATGAAGGTGGACACTGCCTCATGAAGGATTCAATAGAATTTTCCTCCCTACTTTGCTCGTTTGGAAGTCCTGCATGATTCATAGCTTGAGAATGTTGTGTCAGCATGGCTATAAGATTTTTCATTCCAGCTCCCATAATTTTTGGTTGCTCAAGGGGACAATCATTGCATTGCCCGTCACATTCCGCATTAACACGGTTCCTTCGAGTTACAGCCATTGACAAAAACCCAGAAGAATAGTGTGAGCAACACTAATTATAATAGGAAAAACACACAATCAAGAATACAATTTCACACTTAAGGTCTTATCATAGGTTGTTCATGGCCATTTCTAAAACACTAAGATTGTGTTCAATGCTTAGATTAATCCTTACGGTTCTTACTAAGGCTTTCACATCCTAGTTTCCAAAGGCTGACTATACCTTTCATTTGATACAAACTATAACAACCCATACTTTACATACATGGTTATTACTTCAAAATTAAAGCATACTTATTACAACATATAACAAAACCATGAAAGGACTGTATAGGTATAGTGTCTTTAGAAACTGGGAAACATAAACAACTGGTTCATAAATCATCTACATTGTCACCCATTTATATCATCATTTCTAGAGTTTCTTTTTGGCATATCCTACTTAATATCCTTATTCCTGACCTGGGGAAAAGAAAACATACAAAAGGGTGAGCTCAAATTCTCAGTAAGGGTAAACAAAAGAAATATCAAACATATCATATCCATAAGAACATAACATTTTGAAAATCTTATCCTGCAAAAGAGATAATAACATGGGATAAATAATAGAAGTGAAATTTAATCCCAATAATAAAAAATTAAAACATGAAGCTTTGTGGAATATACACATAATCATAGAGAATCATTCCTTATTAGTCAAGACTCATTTCCAAGACTATCTTAGCGGACAAAGTCAATTTCTGAACTGAGTTCACTCCTTGTTTCAGTCCTATTTCACTGAACCATTTTAACCTGCCGTTCCATCCATGCCTATCTCATGATATATATATCTTTAACCAATACATTAGAGGTAGATATAGGTCCCACACATCTCATAATTATACCATTCTTATATGTGCCACAAAATAAAAAATCATACATCATTGCATAACACATGTAATAAAATGGGATTCTTAAACATAGTGACATCATAAAATAATTAATATAAGATAAAGGAATTCATAAAAATAATTCAATCAAAACATAATCAAATAAATGTAATAATAGGTATAGAAACATAACTCTATATTCTATTATATGGAAAATAATTTTGATAAAATACTTGAACTCCATTCTTGAGGAAAATATCCTTTCTACTTCAAAAACATTTTTCCTTTATTAACATGTCATACTATTTTAAACTAAAATAAGTTGATTAAAAATAAACATGAAAACTTGTAAAGGAATCTTCTTGGAAATAATGTTTTAAAAATCCATTCATTCCTTATAAGTAAGAAGCATTCTTCTCGTACTTTTCTCGGAAAAGTCATAAAGTACCTCGTACGAAAAATGAAAAAAGATTCCTTTTATATATTTTACTAAAAACTCACCGAAGGGTAAAATTGGATTTAAACAGTTGTAGGTGGATGGAAATAATATTACATATTGAGGAAACATGGATGTGGATGACAAAATACACCCCAGTAAATACCAAAGTATAAACAATCTCGGATAAAAATGAGGTTGTTATACTTTCCCTTACCTTAGGTTTGATTTGCTTTGTAAGTGTCCAAAACTCCTGTATAATGATTTAAAAAATGTTATTGACTTATTCCAGAATCATACATATTTTTATGATATCATATATGGTCATATACTTAGCTTCTTATTAGTAATATTTCATTGTTACTTGTTATTCGGGTGTTTATTGCTTTTTGTTCTTATGCGTGTTTTGTCAAATAAATTCTTATTATTCTTTTTTAGGTTATAGATACATCATTTACAGAATTGTATTAGTGTAATATATATCGTATTAATTCATTAAATTCATTTATATAATCATTATGCAATGAAGATCATGTAGAACGAGTCGCATCACATCGTGGAGACGGTATTCCGTACGTATGCACGAGCGATGATATCATTCCATCGATCATGTAATTGTATTGGAGTGTATGTATACTATTTAAGAATCAATACCACATTACAATAATCATATATAGCTATTAATTTTCACCATTATACCCATTCAAGTAAGGTGGTGGTGGAAAATAGATTACACCACGACGTGGAGACAGTATTCCGTACGTACTCACACGCGGTGATTTCATTTTCCGTAGGATGGATAGATGGTGAAATAGGGTGGTCTAATACTTATAATAAAATATCCGTATATGAGTGATACTTATTCTATTACTTCATAATGAAACAACTAAAGAAGAAGAAGTGTAAGAAGAAATAAAGTTGAAAGAATCGGTAACAGACATTACCTCTTCTTTGATGCGACTCTTTGAGACCTCTTTTTAGGGCACATAAATTGGTATTTGAAGAAGACCAGGACCTCTAGGATGTTTCTAAAGAAGTTTAGAAGATAATTTTTCAGCGGTTGGCCATGATTGAAGGGTCAAAGTGGTGTGCGGAAGAGAGGGAGCAGGTGCCCTTTTATAAGGGAGGAGAGGGGCACCTTTGGGAAAACAAAAAATATTATTTTATTATAAAGTCATATTCGGTTTTTAATAGCTAGAAATTGATTTATTTTGAATCTAAAGTGGGGATGGGTATAAATACTCTAATCCAATTGAATTTAGATATGTTTAGGTTAGTATTTTAACATTATCATTTAGATTTAACTTTAAGTTAGATAATTTAACTTTTACCGTGTCTTCTTGTTTTGTTACACTATAAGTTTAATAAACTTACCATAACAAGCCAAAAGAACCCGAAGTTGTTTATTATTAATATATATAACCTTATCTACGTCATTTGGCCGAAACATAGATTTTTAGGAATTAAATAACAATTAATAATATAATATTTGTTTTAAAAACTATTTTATGTCAGTTTTGACACTATTTGGTAATTTATTTTTGTGAAAATCATAACAGAAATATTTGTTCGACAAAAGTTACTTAAATAAATAATAACATGTCATATTAACCTAGAAAATTATTGTAATTCATAAAAATTTTCAAATTACATTTATTTGGGTATTTCTAACATCAATTATGTCAATATTTCATTAATAATATTATTACTGCATCATCATTGTGTCATAAATAAATTAAATTATTTAAAGTCTAAAAATTACAAATAAAATACCATTAGGTAGAAAATCTTTTTATATTTCTAATGAATATTTATAGTCGAATTTATATTATTCATAACTATATATTAAATATGATTTACTTATTAAATATTGATTTTAACTATTTTAACCCTTCTTTAAATAAATTTATATTAAATGTCCTAATCTAATCCAAGTGGGCCTAAATGGTCATATGTTATTTCTAAGGTTGTTTTTGGTCGAATTACACTTATCCAATAGAATTAGGACATGTGTTAGGGTAATAATAATATCATTTTTACCCGTAATTACCCTATTTACTTTTAACCATGGTTAAAAAAAGTGAAAAGTTACTATTCACAAAAAATTCTTTCCATCTCATTGAACCAAATTTTACTTACTAACATCAACCGTGTCTCTCTGATTTTTAAAATTTCACTCACAATAGCGGTAAAATTATGTTTTATGTAAATTTGCAAATTCTCCTAGGAGGTGGGTAAAAGACGGTCAAAAGTTCAATAAAATTTTTATATATATAAAATTTTTATAAAATGACTCTAATGAATGAATTTGAACTTATAAAGGTATTATGTATCAATTTTGACCTAAGATAAATTTAAATAGAATTAATAATTATTTAAATAAAAAGTCGGTTTTTAAATAGTAACCCAGTGTTTTCACTATTCATCCAAAATTGAAAGTTTTCAGAAAAATACCAAAATTTCACCTTAGGCTAATTTCGATATTCCGAATCCAGAAATGAAGTCCATTTTGAATGGTGAAATTTAATAAATTTCAAAAAGTTGTTATTACTAAACATAACAGCTAGTTTTATTAATATTTTTATAGCATATCGCTGTTTAGTGAAACTCGGTATTACGTACAATGCAAGCTATCGAGGAAGGTCGCGATTGCATGTAAAGAATTCCAAGCTAGTGTTGTGTGTAGTGAATGATCCCATTGATGATTTATATAACATAAAAACAAAATATTTCCCATAAAATCTCAGGTGTTACATATATTTAATATATCTTATATATCAATACTTATAATATATTTATGTATATTAAATTTATTCATTTGTATCAATATTTATACAATTTATTAAATTTTAAATAACTTTTTATTTAATCATTTTTAATTTTAATTTTTTTAATAATTTCAATTTATTCATTTTATATATCATAATATAATATATACAATTTATTAATAATTGTAATATATATATATTAAATGTAATAATAATTATTTAAATAATTATTTATTGTTTTTAATTTATTTTTTTTTATTTTTTTATTTATTTTTATTTTTATAATATTTAATAGTTGTATTTTTTATTGGTTTGTACTAAAAAAATTGGATATGGAATGTGCCAGTTTCTTTAGGACCCAGATAAGGTGGGTATAGGACCAGGTAAGGTATATGGTGGGATATGGCCCACATAGGCCCACATTAGGCCCATATAGGTATCTATAGTGTATGGAGGAGCCCATACCTATAATATACTTCTGAGCCATTGATACCATAGAATAATATATAAGAGATCACCCTTTCGTGTGCTTTTTTGATGTGGGATTCACCTGGATATCGAGAACGTTATTAGCATAAAAAATCACTGATAAAGGCTACCCATTATCAGTGGTAACTATAAAGAACTAATAAAGTGTACCCTTTAACAATACATAAAGTAATTCACTGATAAATGGTACCTTTTATTAGTGCTAAAAAATCATTGATAAAGGGAAATTTTTATCAACACTTTTTTATAGTGCAGATAATGGCTAACAGTGTTAAAAGACTATTTTGTAGTAGTGGATAATATCGATTCATTACGTAAAGGCCTCTCATTATAGTTATGCATTCTTAGTTCTTGTCTCCAACCCCTAGCCGATTAGAATATGGATTGGGGTTATAATGGATGGTCCTTCTATAGACAAGGCGTACCCTAGTGGGTTGGGTTGTTTTATAGAGGTATTAGAGGTAGTTCATCCTCATGATGGAATTCAGAGTTTTCTACTTATGAGGATTTGTTGGGGACATAGGGAAATAATGTTGGAGTTTTTAAAGTGTGGATCTCATGCTATGGAACCCAATGATGATGTGTCATCCGACGTATCCATTCACTAGAACGCTAACTATCTACTTATCATATCGACATGCCTTATATTTGGTTACACGGAAATTTGGTCCTTGAATCATATGGGTTGAGTCCTTTGATTGTCCATCTTAACTAAACTGCCAATATATATATTTATATATATATATTATCATCTGAATGAGGTCATTCTTGATTACATTCAAGCTATCTCTAATAATATAGTTATCCAAGTTATCGATTCAGGATCATGATGAAGATCATATGAGTGATGAGACCTTAGATTATGGGAGATCACAAGATGTGTTTCCTCTAGGTGGGTAGGTAGTAGCACCCCCTTCTGTCAAACAATAGTTATTACTGGTAGTTCAAGCTGAGGATGCACACAATTTTGGCACACTATATGATTTCTAGTGTCAGAGACTTCTAAGGTTCTGTGGTTAGACAGATCCGTATATAGTGAATGATTGGCTTGAATTGGTGGTATGAGTCATTAGGATGGTTCAAACCCCAAAAAATAAGATGGTTTTACTAGCATCTTTAATTTTCCATGGAGAAGCTGGGAACTACAGTAGTTTTGTAATCTAGACCCAAGATGAGGCGATGCCCTCATGATTTGAAATCTATCATTTTATTTGTGAGAAGTATTACCCATCATGCTTGTGCTTAGTTTGAATTCAGGATCTTCTAGAGTAACAAAAGGGTCATATGATAGTAGATAAGTATGATTTGAGGTTCACTGACCTTACATAATACTCTCTCAATATGGTATGAGATGGATTCTTCTAGGTGATGAAGTTTTTGCGGGGTGTCCATAGAGACATTCGAGCCAGTGTGGTTTCCTTATGCCTACTCACTTATGTTTTTGTGCTAGAGTCGGATCTAGTGAATGAGATATTCGTAGAATAGGGGTGTTGGGTGGTTCGATTCGGATGTGGGATTCATGTGTATTCCGTTCTACAATATCTAGCAGTCGTCAGATGTCATGATCTCAGTATATGATGCATACTAGAACATAGATACATGGTTTTTTGGCTCATGGAACCTGTTGAGGACTCAGTTAGCCCGAATAGGGGAAATGGTATGCTTGCTGTGATCATGGTCACTTTCCTCATGATTACCCAACCCATCATCCTAAGTAAGACACAGATACGTTTGATGGACCTCTGCATTAGAGGTAGCACCATAATCAGGGACCCCTCAGACATGGCTAGAGTGGCCCTCAGGGAGGTGGTGCTGGTAGAGGAGTAGCAGAAGCTCCATAGGGTGGATAATTTAGTGGAGGGTGATGCTACAAGACACCACCACACCGATCACCAAGAAGCCCACAATAGGCTCAAAGAGATGACAGTCGAGGATGTTGGTAGTTATAGGCCAAAGAGGGATATGAAAAGGCTACACATGAGATGATCTGATGTATAATTTGTGTTAATTCTACTCTTTCCTTAGTACTAGTTGACACAGGTGTGAGTCTTTCCACCATCTTCTTATTCCAGGTGTGAGAGTTAGATATTATAGTTGAGACATTATCCTAAAAAATATGGCTAAAGGTTCAAACATGGATTTATTATTTGATATCTCACATCTATATACAGTGTGAATTATCACTTGGAAGGGAGGGTTTTAGGTGTAGAATTATGATTTTCATGATAAAACCTTATGACATCATCATGTGTATGGATTGGTTGTTTATGGTTCGATCATAGATTATCTTTTATCGTGGGGTGGGTCAGATGCATTCAGTATTATGGGATGAGATTCTCTTTTGTGGAAAGATATATCTGATGGTTAAGAAAGTGGGTGTTGTGTGTAGGAGGATACTACCCATCACCCATCAGTTGATGAGTTTAGTCACAAGAAAATTGGACTATAATGGAATTTATATTTCTTCAGTAGTTGATTACATTATGGATGTATTCACTTAATATGTACTGGGACAACCTCCTAGGTGGGAAATGGACTTCTTCATTAACATACACTTCGAGAACACACCAATATCTTCTATGGTATATCATATTTACACAATCGAGCTTCAGGAGATGAGGGTGTAATTTGAGGACAATTGAGACAAGTGTTTTATCATACCCAGTGTGTCCCCTTAGGAAGAAATGGTTGTATTCATTAAAAGGATGATGAGAGATTAAATATTTGTGTGGATTGTCGTATTTTGAACTATGAAATGATTAATAAATATTACCCATTGTCGAGGATTCAAGACCTCTTCAATCAACTATGTGGTGTGACTTGATTCTCTAAGATCAATCTATGTTCTTTCTACAACCAGTTGAGGGTTTGTGAAGCTATTATCACAAAGAGGTAATTATGATATCACTGTAGAAACTGTAAGTTCTTGGTGATTCCTTCCATTGTGACAAATACCTTTTAATAAATTTGATAAACCAGATTCATCAGCCATACTTGGAATAGTTTGTGGTTTCCTTCATTGATTAAAAACTCAGGTACACTATGTAAGAGGTGGAGTATATAGAGCACTTGAGGATGGTCTTAGATTCTATCTTGGTGAAAACAATTTATGGTAAGCTCTCTAGGTTCTAGTATTATATCTATAAGGTTTACTTATTGGGAAATGTGATTTATGAGCTTGAATTAACTATAGAATCAAGGAATTTTGATATAGTGATTAATTGGGTTGAATCCAAGAAAATGTTGAAGGTACGACAATTTATTTGCTTTGACGTGTACTATATTAGGTTTTTGGAAGACTTATCCCTGATTTCAAACACATTAACCACCTTGATATAAAAATAGAATCCATTTACCGAACCTAGCAATCTCAGAGATCCTTTGAGGGGTTGTTGCTGAGGTTGACTAGTGATACTATTTTGATACTATCAGAGGAGGGTGTGGAGTAAATAGTGTATTGTATTTCCTCTATAGATGGGCTCATTTGCATCTTCATGAAGTGGTAGGATGTGATCGATTGTGGGTTATGATAGTTGAGACCTCATGTGTATAAATAAGTGACTAATAGCATGGAATTGGAATTAGTTATCTTCATTTTGAATATGTTGAGGAACTATCATCTAGGGGATCCCTTTTTATTTTAAATAGACCATAATAGAATAATGTATATCTAAGTTCAAGGAGATATGAAACTAAGAACGAGGTTCTAGTTAGAGTTCTTATAGAACTATTAATTCAAGATATTCTATAATCATAGTATGGGAGATGTGGTGGAATATTCCCTTAGTATAAAGTCCTGCTCAAATTCATTGGAGTAGGATTTTGACTAGTTGAATTCAGTGTTGATTACCCTAGTTGATGATAGGGACCCAACATATCTTTAGTTTGTGGTTTTCATTCATCCAGTTTTCTAGCATGGGAGGGAGACTATGTAAGGGCGACATAGACTTTGAGGTTCTACAGGACCAGATAACTTCAAGAGACTCACCAAATGATTTTTATGAAGGAGTAGAACACATTTTTTTCCAATGATATAATGATGTTATATCCATGATGTGAGAGTAGGTGATTATGGAGTTTCATAATTCTCCTTTAACAATACATCCTGGTATGGGGATAATGTACATGAACCTTTAGTGGAATTTTTGGGTGGATGACATGAGGTTGAGTGTTTCTGATTTCCTCTTTTGGTGTCTCATATGTTAGTAGGTGAAGGATCTGGACTAGGTTTTAGAAGGTTTTACACAGCCTCTATAGATTCCAGAGTTGAAATGTGATGGTGTATCCATTTTATTTATGATTGGGCTTCGTCACATAGTGTAAAACCACAAATCTATCTGGGAGATTGATGACCGATTTATGATGTCATCACACTTACATTCCATTACATAGACATGTTTTTTGTAGAGTCAGGGATTGTATGGGATATCATAAGACTATATAGGGAACCCTTGATGATTTTCTTTGAACAAGATGAATGGTTTACATCACAACTGTAGAGAGGATTACAAGAGGTATTCAAGATATATTTTTAAATAATTATGATGTTTTACCCCTAGAATGTTGGGAAGACCAAGTGTACTATCTAGGTGTTAGATGATATGTTGAGGGAAAGAGTTTTGGACTTTAGTCAGCATTGAGAGGATCACTTTTCATTAGTAGATTTTTCTTATAATAATATATATCACTATAATATTGGCATGAAACCTTTCAAGGACTTGTATGGGAAACCCTATAGGTCACCCTAATGATAGACTAAGATTATCTAAGCATCTATATTTGGGCCAGATATGGTGTAGGTAATGATGGATATAGTTCAACTAATCTATGAGATTCTATGGATATCCCAGAGATGATAGAAATATTATGCAGATCGATTTCATAGGAACTTCGTGTTCAAACATGGATACCATGTATTCCTTATAGTCTCCCCATGATGACATTAATGAATATTTAGACTAGGGTGGAATGATATATTTGAGGTTTATATGGCTGTTTGAGATGTTATAATGTGTTGATGAGGTTTCTCACCACTTAGCCTTACCCACATTATTTGAGTGAGTTAATTATGTCTTCCATGTGTCATAATTGAGGATATTGTATCATGACCCTATGCATGTTATTGACTATGGAAAGAAGGAATTTGAGTATGGAGCCACCTTCAAAAAGTACTAATTTTAGATTATAGGTCAAAAAGTGAGTATACAATGAGGATGGACCATTCCCTTGGTTCATGTGTTGTTTTAGTATGGGAGAATCCAGGAGAGATCCAAAGATCAGGAGATCCAGATGTGGGCTCAATATGACAACCTTTTTTAGCATGTTCATTTTTGGGATGAAAAGCCATGAAGGGGGTAATAATGTAGTGACCATGCTGAAGTTATTTTTTATTAAGGGAGCATGAAGCTCTTGGGGTACAAGTCACGGAGGGCGAAAGTAGTGAAGGCCCAGTGAGTCCTTTCGGATCACATTGGCACACTCGCAAGGACCATAGTTTTTCCTTATATGACATTGAAACATTTTAATGAATATTTTCTGAGCTAGGATCTAATATGGTATGACATTTCGAGACCCGGTGAGCATAGAATTGATTTTATTAAAACATTAAATATTTTAATATTACATGTATGCTGTAGTTTAAGAATAACAGGATAACATATAAATAGATCCCTAGATCTAAAATTCAAGACCATGATTGATTACGCGATATAGGGATTTCCCAATGCTCAACTTAAGTTTGGTTATCACTAGACACCTGGTTGAGGCAACTGTTTGTAAGAGCATTTACTAAAATAAATAAATAATTTATTTTTTTTATTAAATGATATAATTAAAATCCTATATAAATAACCACTTATGAAAAATTTCTAAGGGTTACTCTCATACCACTTGTGATATCTAAGAGGAGGTTTTTATTTTTCATCATTGGTGAATCAGAATAGGATGATGAACAATAATCCGATCGAGGTGGATCGAGAGGCAGCAAGCATAGCAGGCATTCTCCTTCACTAAAAAATGCGTTCTTCACCAAAGATCAATCCATTTTTGTGGAAGGACTCATTAATTGTGGATTTAAACCATTTTTATTAATATATTAATAATTGATTTATTATCTTCTTCGAATTGTACAACCTCGTGTTCTTCAACTAATCCCCATTAATGATTTAAATTATTTATTTTAATTTTTTCAAGAATTATTCCATGTTCTCATCATTATTTTACTCTAATATATGATATTTTTACAATAAATATTTTCCAATGATGTATTTACCTTTCTTATTTTGATTTTTCCCCACCTGTTCTTCTCATTCTTCACCATTGGTCCATGAGTTCATGGTTCAATATTGAAGGGTCGAGTTAACCATTATTGAACCCCTGTTTTCATAGAGATTTAGTGGAGACAAAATGGATTAGTATTTTTCAGGAATATCTGAATGATTTTTTTGTGATGATTCATGGATACTAGATCTGTATAAACAATGACAGGTAATGTGAGGTTCTATAGGAGATGATTGGTGATGATAACTTTGAGTATATCACTAGATTCCGTATTTTTACCATTTGATGTTAGTAAATAATTGTTGTAGGTGGTTTCCTCCAATTTCAGGTGGTCAATGGTCATGATTTGTGTGGATGAGTATGGATATAGAAAATTCATGGATGGACTTCAATTCCTAAAAAAATATATACTATACACCATGATTCTTAGAAAAACAAAATACATGTATCCCCCTAGATGAAAAACAGGGGTTTCAGGTCATGTTAAATATCCCAGGACATGTAGGTGGGCCTACATGTCAAGTGAACCAACCCAAGTGACAAATATAGTGTTCCAACCACACATTCCTTAGGCCCCTTATGAATAGATATTTCTTATATCGGAGTACATGAAAAAGATCATGATTACATGGGTATAAGATTATATGCATGGCCCGGACCCCAGGTGGTCACACACACTATGTATCCTAGAGGGAACACTATGTATAGAGACATGTATTTTCAATATGTATCCTAGGAGAATATGGCATGGTCACGTAGTGGGTCCACACAATGTGTGTATCCCATACATTTCGTATACTCTTATGTGAATCTTCCACCACTCATATATCATTTTTTTGGGCTTGGATTTTGGCTTATGAGCAGCCTATACATAGTTTTTTTCAAATAGAATGTGTTGGTTCACTTCACAGTGAATTTTGAGATAGGATTCATGATGTTCTGATCATGAATCTATTTTAGGAAACATTTGATGATGTCAGTGATAATTAGAGAGATGTTGGAGTCATCACTCCCCTGTCTAACTAAGTCATGGGTTCTCCATGATATAATATAGATGACAGGGTCTTCATTACACAACTGTCACAACATGGTGTGGGTTCCTAAGGGTATCATATAGATGATAGGGTTAGTAATCGACAATCACACTAGGTAATGGGTTCCCCATGTCCTTTATATTGTTATAGGGCCAGTATTATCCTTATATGATAGTGTGCAGTTTATCTACCGATGGAGCAGTACTCCCCCATCCTCGATCTCTTGTTGGTTGAGGGTACTCTATGGGGATGTGTTCTAAAAAATTTATGGAGAAAATTTGTGGGGTGTAGTCCCCTCTAACCATAATTTGGTGAGGTTTCATTTGATACAAAGAACTGATGTTGGACTTCTGGAGGAGCAGGATTACACATCGAATTTGGTTGGGATGTGAGATAGAGATCCCACTTCTATATTATTTGGGTTATTTATGAGTATATAAATGTCTATCTAATGGGTTTTGTTTCCCTCTTGATTTGAGTTGATATGAATATTATTTTATCTATCTATCAGTCCCTTTTAGTTTCAGAGCATCCAACTTGTTATTTATATACTCACCGAAGCATGAGATTTTCCCACACATGTCATGTCCTATGAATATAATGGATTGATCGAATGTGATTAATGTGAATAAAAAGTTTATCTAGTTCTATTGACCATATATGATGGAAAGGCATAGAGATTAGGAGTGGGGATCTCTTATTTTTCATTATTTTTAGTTGGTGTTAGGTTGGGACTTCATTTCTGGTTGGAAATATGTTTATCTCCATTAAAATTTGGTTGTACACTACTATAATTTTTTGTATTCCCTAAATTTTATTACATGTGTGGTTTATCTCTAGATGTTCAATATTTAATATATATTTCTCTTCACTATTTTATGGATATGGTTAGGTGCATTCATAAAAATTCACTAGGAAGATTTCTCCCATTATATATATGACTTCATGATGCTTTTTGGAAGCCCCTGGTCTATTGGAGGCAGTCTTGGGGTTGTGATGGCTCATTTTTCTACTATCTAGGTGGGCCCTAGGGGATCATTTCATTTCATCTAAGGTTCTCTGATACAAGTGTAAATGGGAGGAAATATTTATGGATTTCATGATTGGGATTCCATGACCAGTGAGAGCTCACAACACTATTGGAGGGATCTTAAACCGATTCACAAATTTTTCCCACTTCCTAAACATCCAATGTAAAATATTAGAGATAATTTGGGACACCTATATATTCAATAGGTAGTCTGTCTTCATGGTATTTCCTTGGTAATCTTCTCTGACTATGATTCTCACTTCATGTATAAATTACATAGAGGATGATAGAGGCCTTTGGGAATTAGTTTTAGTTGAGAACATCTTGTCTACCCCAAGAAAATGTCTTGGAAAAGTTGACCATTTAAGTTTTGATGAAAATCCATTGTTTTTTTCATTTTTGAGAGGATCATTTACCATTATTAATGATTGTGTGTCATAGTAGTTACCACTCCCTCATTAGTGTAGCACCACTGAATTCCATGTTTGGGATACCCTGTAGTTCAGTACTAAACTAGATAGAGAAAGTGGGGAACATTACATGTGGGATAAGAGTTGGTACTAGTAATGGTAGTGAAGGTAAATATCATACAAGGGTGGATGATTGCTTTACCAAAACATTAAAAACCCATTGATAATCGATAAAATATGCATTTTAGGTTCAAAGGGGGAGACCACATGTTTACATGAGCCCCCCTCGTTGGGGATTTTGGAGTCATGAATGAGGTGAAAGGAAATCTTAGAGGTTAATATTCCATTTTTTAGTTACAATGTAATGTTATATAGGTGGTGAACTACATAATACAACCACCATAGTTATATTAGGCTTGAGACGAATTCCATGTGTTTTAGGTGAGGAGATATGTGCATTAATTATCACATTATATCTTCCGGGTGATCTACACATCATGAATGGAGTTTCTTTTTTGAGGTCACCATTGGTGTTTGAGAACCAAAAGATGAAGAATATTTTGGGGAATATTTTCCCTTGGGAACATGTGTTGGAAGAATGAAAAATTTCATGATTACTAAATGGAGCAGGAAATCCATATGTGAGATCAATACCCACCTTCATGAGTATGGTTTTCTTTTACGGAAAAAAATCCTATAAGGTGTGGAGAAAGTAAAATCTCTAAAATTTATGTCAAATAATTCAAAATATTTCATGGAATATTTTGTTTATATAATTAATTAGTTTTTTATGGGATTCTAGGGATCAGAGAGCCTTGGTGTGGATATATTAAAAATATTATATTATATATATATATATTATCACAAATGCATAGTTTTTAAAAAAATAACAGAAACCTCATGAATGGTGTTATGAATGGATAATCCAACATCACCATTAAATTAAAAATGTGGGATTTACCCTATGTTTGACATATCCTTTCTATACATTAGATGTTTGTCTTAAGTGAAATCCTGGGAGAATTAACAAAAAAATAAATAAATAAATAAATTTATGATTTATTAAATGACCCAAAACCTAATAATATTGTATAAAAACCCATTTATATCCAATACCTAGGTTTATCCACATAAACATATAATTCTTGATAGGGTCATGGTGGAGGGTTTGGCAGATAATATCGAGATTGAGGAATGAAGATCAATTTTCAAAGGAGTTGTCTTCTCTAGAGGAGTTTGTGGATATCACCAACAACAACAACATTGAACCATTCTTTTTCAACGATCGATACAAACTCAACTTAGGGTGTTTTTATGTTAGTTTTATTTAAATTTATTTATTAAATATTGAAAATGAATCAATATTTTTATCAAAATTATTCATAGGTGGATTTTTGATTTTCATGTGTCAATTTATCTTGTTATAATTAGGAATAGATAATGATTTGATTTTTCCCTTAGATTAAAATTTCTACAATAATGTAATAAGGATAACCCAAAAAATGGATGAGATCTACTCGTCATGTTTAGTTTTTTTATTTTACCCCATCGTTCTTCATGAGTCCATCAATGGTATTCCTTTTGGCTAGTGGTTTGATGAATACCTGGAAGCATATTACTGCGCAATCAATCTTTGGGGAACAATAATTTTAAAAGAGTTGGATTCAAAATCGGAAGAAAAAACAAGGTGCAATAATTATGATAGAATATTTGTACATTAGATAAGGTGTTTCTATTCCATGACTTCATGATGCAGTGTTGTGGTTTAATGAGAGGCGGTTCCCAAGCAGATAGGGTGGTCAAAATTCGACCACGAGCAATGAAGATGATTTGTGTTGTGGTGAAAATCAATAGTCCCATGTTTTAGGCCATGTGGTGTGACATTATGGTGATTAAAAATATTTTTTTCAACGAATAATTACTATAATTGTAATTAAAATTGGACATTTAGGGTGGTCAACCTAGATATATGTGTTGTGGCATGATTCTCGGTGGATTCAAAGGGAACAATAGAGGCATGGGAAATGTAGCATGATGAACTGAAATTTCTATGAAATTATGAACTATATGTCAAGTAGTCCACAATAAAACTTTTCATTTAGATTCTTATATATGGTGGCAAGGGTTTATGGGTTATGTTATATATCACACACTGTGTGATTTATTCACACATCATTTGACCCTTAAGTATCCAACATGGTGTGTAATGGGGGTGCATGCCCAAAAAGAAATGTAGTGAATCATTTTATATGATCTTACAACATGTTATGAAACCTTTTTTGAATATATAATTGTTTCCTAGGTATACCTTCCTAGGAGGCCATGTGACACCACATCTCATGTGTGTCTCTAAAATGCCACACATTTCCGAAAGTTCATTAGTAAGGGCTCGGGTATGGCCTATGTACACAGGTATGCTAGCATACCAAAACACAAGTTATAATACAAGGGAATGATAAACTAGAACACACTAAATACCATATCAACCCCTATATATTGTGTATCTTAAAATAGGTCATTTATCTAGATTAATACATGTTGTGTGAGACTGTGTTTCACAGAAAATATGATGCTTAGTGAGACATATTATGTACCCCAAGGGACATGCCGTGTACTTCTTCAAGGTATTGTTAGAGCACATTTCATTATATGTCCAGGTCTACTGTAGTCTTGGGTGAGTTACCTCAATCCATATCTATGGGTGTGTGTTACCTCCTATTTTCTTGGATTCAGTTTTCTCAGTCTACCACCATGAGGACTCAATGCATAATTTTGTTAAGGGCATTAGACAAGATCTCCTCAGTGGACTACAATAGGAATCACTTTGTGGGGATTTGGGGTTGTATCCTCATTCCCATTATTTTCATCCCTAGGATGTATTTTAATAACCTCATGACAAATATACATGGGAATGATATCTTATGTAGTTAGTTATTCCAGTTAGGGTCAGTTATACTCTATAGGCCCTAGAGGTTATCCCCTATCTCTATATCAACATTTGTTTTCATTTAGTAATTTGTAGTCTGATTGAGTGTGTATCTTGGATGAGGCATCTTAGTTTATTTTATGATAATTTATGTATAGAATCATTGAGTGTGTCTTCTTTGAGAAGTTAAATTAGTGTTAGCAAGACTCGTGGAGTGAGATATCCATGAAAAGTGTTACTTTTGAGCCTCTAGTATACTCCTAGGATGGAAGTGAGGATGCGATCTCACATTGAGACATGGTGTATACAGTTGATCATATCTAATTTATTTTTATAGTATTAATATTTCATATTCTGATTTACATACCTTCAGGATGATGAGTTGACTACTCTCCATATGCTTTAGTTTTAGTGATTTTTGGGCATCCTAGAGGGAATGTATATAATAAACCCTACATGGACTCTTCTTATACATTTCATGTATTATAAAGATGATAGTAATTACAAAATAGTCCAAGGAGGACCTAGATAAGGTTGTTTTTAGTCATTCTAGATAGACCTAAGAGGGATTTGTGAGTTTATTTTGGGGATTTTCCCCCATATTGTCTGCAGGTTGGGTTCTTTTTAAGTTTATGTGGGCTTGTATTTTGTCACAACTCAACAAACTAGGGATCTTATAGACATTATTAAATCAAATTTGATATCCCAAGACCATATTCAATAGTCTATGTGCTGGAAATCATCACTAATTAGGCATATCACACAAATGGGAGGCCTCAGCCTAAGGTACCTGTACACACACACAAAAACCCAAATACACATTCAATACTGAAAGGTCAAAAAATGATATCTTAATGCCAGAATACATCTATTTACCTTATTAGAGTATGCTAAAGTACTGGAATGCCTATAGGGGTGAATACATGCACATAAAAGCTATAAAATAATTCAAACTATATGGAAAGGGGGACTACTATCAAATACAAAACCCAATACAAACCATTTTTTTTCAATATCACTATGATCCAACTTCTTCCAGTTTTCATAGTACCCCATAAAATGTTATGTCATATTAACAAGACATGAGATGTTCTATAAAAGAACATGCAGGGGTGAGTATATACATACTTACTAGGACACCCCAAAATCACCAAACATAAAGAATCAAGAGAGTAGTCATCTCATCATTTTAAAGGCATTCCAATAAATATATGATACATAATAGTAATTATATTGATATAGTCAAGATACAATCCAATTATAATGGTCAATTCACAACCATACTACTATCCTGGGATTTTACATAAGGATTCAAGGTAATACATGTGTGGGTGAGCACACTCCATGAGTTTAATAAAACTTATTGTACTCATCCAATAGGTTGTCATCATTATTACTTTACATGAAGTAGTACACACTTGAACTAATGAAACATCGATGAAAAGATATTGGATCTCACCAAGAGCCTATGAGGGATTCTTGATCCTACTAATAGTAAACATGATAGGATAGGGATCATATCCCCTAGAATCATGTACATGATTCCTAATGTTACAATGGGAAGAATAAATTATATTGGATCACACCCTAGGACACAAGTAGGGATTCCTAAACTCTATCCAATTCAAACACTATAGAGAAGAACACATCATATGCTGAGTATGTGATTTCTCACTGTACCCTTATAGGGATAGACTAAGAGAACACACCCAATCGATACTATTCCATGATAATGAGAATTAGGGCCTCAACATAGACTATTAAATGTACATTTCATGTACTGTGAGTACACAAGAATTATTGTATAAACTGGGTTTACTTGTGTACTATAACTCAGGCCCAATATTTCTGATTCATTCATTAGGGTGTGCCACCTGTGCATGTTTCATTCACAGGAGCATCATAATATGTTCCTTCCCACATTACCACTTTACAAAGGTGCATCTATTTCATCACTTTCAATAATTATGTATGCTCCTTGATTGGAACAGGATGGTGGAATGTTGGTTCCTCCATCCATGGATCCCTCATTGGAAGTCATCACCTAATTTGAGTCTCCCTCGTAGATTTGAGTCATATTTTTTAAACTCATTATCAATTCCATCTCTTTGTGGATTCTAGTTAATTAAAATGATTTTTTTGTTCATTTTAAAGGGTATTTATTGGGTAGAAACCTTCAAACAATAGATTAGTCACATTGGGCATCACTGCCATGTCTGGATGCTAGGAACATTGGTCATCTATATTATTACTCATTGGGGGGAATCTCATGGGGAATAATTAGGAATATAACCAAAGTAATCCCATTTCAGTCATGAGGTTTATAATAATGAAGGTATGTATTCCAAGTATTTTACCTCATGAATCACATGTTTGTCATTAGATATAAATATGTGATAGGTAGTGAGTTAACATCTTTTGGAGATGGAAGGAGATTTATTATAACTTCATATAGATATAGTTCAAGGAGGGGATGCATCACTAGGAGGGAACACCTAAGATGTTATTGATTAATTTTTCATAAATCCTTATAGTGGTGGATTCAAGAGGTGTGTCCCATAAAGGTGATATGTCACACTATGAAGGTTGATCTTGACACCCATATAAGTGGATCAGGGAGGTTCTCCCCTTGGAGGCGGAACCATGGTTTACCATTAGTCGATATTGAATCTAAAAGAGGCATCCTATGTAACTTGTCTAGAAGGCAGGGATAAAAACCAACATAGTTCAAAATGGTAGTTTAAGCATGTGTGATGTGACTCGTCCATTCATTTTAGCGTCATGTAATAAGGATGATCATGTCATGAAATGAGCATCGATGGGTGATAGTGGTTAGCTTATGCATGAAATATTCTCTTCGCAAGAGGATTTATCTTGGTTGGATGTTGTGGGGATTATGTATGGGTGCTTCCCTTCACAATATTATTTATCTTGGTTGGATGGTGTGGGGAATTTTTATGGTATTTTAGCTTCATAAGAGGATTTCTCTTGAATGGATGGTGTGGGCCTTATAAATGGGAGCTTCGTGAAGGGACCTGAATGAGATATGGTTTTTTGGAAGGGTCGTGATCTTATTAGGATGTGGTATCTTAGAGAAAATTAGGATGGATGTGGATGGAGGGTATGGAGTGTTAAGTGGATGTAGTGAATGGATTTTTGGGTGGATGGAGTGGAATGAATGTCCAGTGGATCGAGTGGATGGAGTGTTGGGTTTGGACCTCAGGGAGTCTTCTTATGTATCCAATTTATTTTGGAATAAAATACCATTTAGTTTGGAATGGATGGGGGATTAAAACATAAAGGAGTTCTGTGTGGTTGGGGATTATACATGGATACTTCCTATTTTAAGGGGGGGTAATTGGGGCCAAGATCTATTGGGAAATCCCATTGAATATGTATAGCCCGGGTTTATGCACATAAGTTGCCTATTGAAAGGTGGTGACTAGGGATTACTCTAGGAGAGATTACCATTGGGTGTGTGGGAATAATTAAAGGTCTTTATTTATCTCCAATACCATGTGAGTCATGCTCGGTTTGAGAAAAATAGAAAGAAGTAGACCTGATGGTCGTGTCATGAATGATGCTCCTATGAGTGATGTTGTGGGGATTTTTTATGGAAGCTATCCATAGAGTATGTCAATACATGTGGGGAATATTTAATTCCATGTTAGGAGGTTCTCATTACCTATGAGGATGCGAAGTGTGGAGACTATCCCGTACCATTCACACAAAGAGAGTCACATGCCTTTCTCATAGGGATATGCTACATTTTATCGTTTTGTGTTGAGGATGTTCGACCTATGTAATTTAACTCAATGAAATGCAAATGTGGGGGAATATCTCCTTCCCCCTTGATATTACACAACCATATCTCATACACCCTTGGGTGAGGCATGTCTTGAATAATTCTAGGCTAAAATTGTTTAAAAGAGTGGTCAATCACAAGGTCTATTCTAGCATGCCATTGATGAGAATAAAAAGGTGTTAGTGTTCCTATGATGAGAATAAAAAGGTGAATATGGATATTGAGATTCACATGATTTGTAGTGGGCCACAATAATGGGAGGTACTGGTCACGTAGGGAATTGAAGTTCTATTGGACGAATCCTAGATTGGTATGGGGGCTCTGGGAACTCATCCTTCATGAGGATTTTTTAGTACAAGGGAGGCATCATGGTGAATTCTAAGAGAGAGATTTCACTATGTTTAGGGCTTCATTAAGAAGTGCTTCACGAAGCACAGGATCTTTATAGAGGCCAGGGTCTTCATGAATGGGTATGATTCATCAAATATTTTGAACGAACCTTGATATGAAGTCCTATTTCATGAAATAAGTGATTCACGAATGATTAAATCTTCATGAAACATCAAGCACCCTTGAGGGACTTTATCCATCATAAAGGGAATAAGAAATTTTGGAATGCGTCTCCACCATGGGTGGAGGCACTAAGGAATAGACAAAATGTAGTTTTCTTAAACCCGAAGTACCTTAGATAATCCATTTTATTTGTTCATGATACATGGTTTCTTTATGAATTGGGATAAATTTGTAATCTGAAGAGTCAGGGTAGTGATCCTCAATGTTTAGAGAGTGGTAAATATTTGTTGTTATGGTGTCTCATGAATGTATAATGTAGTTCAAAAAGAAAATATGGTCTTTAAGAATGGTCATGTCTCCATAAGAATTGTGAAGAGACTCCATTTGTCCATCCACGGTCATGAAACATCGTTGGACTCACAAAGGGGTTTCTTCTAGATTTTCATGTTCGTGAAGGGGATTCTTGGGAAAGGTGTTCAATGAGCTATTTTCATTTATAAGAGAAGAAGGGTTCATGAAGAAGACATGTTTGGGGGGGGGGGGGGGGTTGGGCCATTTGGACTTGGGGATTTCCCCAAAATGGTGACAACTCCGTTGACTGTCCCTGTGACATGTACTTCGACATAAGCACCCCCCCCAAGAAGGGTAGCTTATGGGGAAAGGAGGAGAGTCAAATTATGTGGGAGAATATTTTATGATTAACAATTTTCTCCATTCGATGAAGGAAATTCACAATGCTCTATCATGATGTTTTCTCAGGATGATTGTGAGTGTGAAGGCCATCACGAAGCCCAGGTGGTCTGGATGCCTATAAATAGTGAAATGGGCCCCTCAAAACGCACCAAACCATCATGAATGAGAAGATATTTTTTATTTTTGTGAAGATATCTATACCTATGAGAATCCTCCCGGGATTATCATAGTGAACTAGATACCAGGATTTTCTCTATGAACACTGTTTTATGGAACTAGATTCTATCACTTGAAGCTTCATGAAGGGACCTCTATGAACCAGTTATCTGCAAACCATCTTAATGAAAAGCCTCCAAAAAATACCTTCACAAACAAGACAAATAAAATAATCATGTGATTAATCTAATATCTTCTTAAGAAGTCGCTTAGGGTTTCCATGTAAATGTTGCTCATAGGGAAGAGGTGGAAACCAAAATTATAATCATATAATACATCTGAAGTGCCTCAAATGAAGATTCATTATTTGAGATGCTGTTAGAGGCTATGAAAGAATATCCCTTGTGAAAGGGGATTCCACTCTACAAATTTGGACTAAGAAATGATGTATTCCTCCTAGAAAAAAATAAGGATGATCCATCATACTAGTTATAGGATTGGTGGGGTAGTACCAGTAGAACCATGTCGCTATGATCCACATTTGGAATGATCATGTTCCCATTAGAGTAAAATTACTCTAAAAACACATCAAAAAATTCAATGGGGAGATACAAGAGGATGAGGCATCCCCATTTTAGTATCATACATTACTCATGGTGGGTATGGGGATCTCAATGATAGGATAGAATGATGAATGGGATTTAAGACAGGGCAGAAACTTCACAGATGAGCGAGCTTGATCGTAGTGGATGTGCATGTCATGACATGAATTTTAGGAAAAGATAAACTGTGTAAGACTGTATGAATCTGCATGGGATTCAGAGTTTTATGTTTATCGATCACAAGAGACCATTCCAGAACTATAGAGAATATATTCATAGGGTACCAACATATTCAATTTCCATCACAAGGAGATTGGTGTCAGGATTTGGGACCTTCACCAAATAATCATGATCCCAATCATCGTGTAAATGTATGATGAATGTCTCTCTATGAAGAACGTGTGACAATAATAAGAGTACCTTCCAACTCTAGTGAAGGTGCTGCTAGATCTGGTGCAAGGATCTAGTGAAAAGAAGCTGATAATAAGGGACATTACCATCACCAAATTGTTTAGATACTTCTTAAAGTAACCAGTGAAAGAAATATATGAAGGAGAGGATCCGATAGAGAAGTTTATAGTTAGGCCTTGGATGTGTCCAAAGGGATACCTATGGGTAAAAGAGGTCTCCTATTGAAAAATCAAGTAGGTTGAATAGTTTCGGCTATGAGGATATGTCTTTAATATCGAGAATCAACCTATAGTCAGACTGGAAGGATTCATCATCGTGCTTATTTTCAATTGGATTCTCCTATTGAATGACACACACACGGGGTTACATCCAAGAACATTCATAATGGCGGAAATGCTGGTGATGTGAAATTGTGTCATCCTTAGCATCTTAATGCAAGAGAACCAATATAATGTAATTCGACACATTAATGAAAGGGAGGCACTGCATCATGTAGGTGTTCCCTTCCACTTATTATATATACGGGTGGCCTCAAACATGGGGATTTACGAATACCCAAACCCCATTTCCCCTCCCATTAAAAAAGTAAAGCCATTGATTTTATATATCTCGAGAAGTCTCCAATTCACTTTGGGTTGTGTGGAAGTGATAGATAAGGTTGGGATGGTAGAGAACTTAAAATTTATTTCATTTTCTCTATCAAATGGGGAGGTGTATGATAATTGTTCCATAATTGAGTAGCATAGATCATAACTCTTAGCATTTCAAGGTGGGGTACGATTAGAAAGAATTGATTATGAGTCAGACTATGATCTATAAAATACACACTGGTTTTCCAGGTAATTATAGCAGTTGTAAATATTGACACTGAATGTGTACTCATAGGTGTGCTATCATTTACACCATTGAGTGATGGTGCAGCTTTGGATCATGTACATGTGTGAATATAGAAGGATGTGGTATGAGTTTTTTACACCTATTATTACGTACGAGCTTCCCCATGAAAATGAACAGAGTTGGGTGAATGCGTACCTCGGGACTATACTGAGACAATGAACTATCTGTTCTAATTAAGGGGTCAACCCTCCACTATGGTTCTGAGGTTGAATAGTGGATAGAGGGAACTCTAGTGGATGATCCAGTCTAGATGGTATGAAGATAGTAGTGGGTACAATAGATTATAGTCTCGAATAGGTAGGATCTGTAGGTAAAGGAACCACACCACACCCAAGACTCTCGAAAATGTGAAATTATGAAATAAGTGGGTCATTTGAGGTTATTCTATAGGTTCACATTCAGGGTACCAAGAAATGAGTATTCCACATGAATGTTCCCTAAGACACCATATATCCGAACTCCTAGGAGACTTTGGGAATGGAAAAATAGACCACCACTAATCATGGAGTGTTCTATTATCTCATCACCAATGGGATATTCCTCACCAGAATGGGTTATGAAAAGGTTGATTTCTATTCCCCCTTGAAAATGGGATATAGTACATGGTAGATCTTGAAGATATAGTATACTCTCATGGTATCACATTTCCATTGGATGATCGGCTAAGGAAGCCTATGGGCATTTATTCCCCTCTAGATTCTCTTATGAACCATGTCGCCATAGGTGGAGGATCAGAAGATTCCTGGGGAAGTGGATCCTATTGGATCTCAGACACATACTAGTGTCTTTCCACCAACCAGGTTAACTCACTGATCATCGCATACTATATAATAACATTTGATCTCCAAAATCATTACCTAACCCTCTATTTATTTGTGTAGGAATCATAAAGTACTGAAAAAGGTGATATCTGTGAAAAATATATAGTGTATGGATAATGAACTTCATCCAATGATGGGTAAAGAGTGAGGACCCATCCGGATGTTATGTTAATAAATGGTCAACTATCGATGGCTATGATTCAGGTAGCAACTTTGGCGACTGGGGAAATTATGGTCGAGGCTACCCCCTCGAAAGAGATAGAAGGGGAGGATAAGGAGGTTTGAATAACTACACAGGGTTCACTAGAGAGTAATGATGACTCAAAATCCCCAAATAGGGGGTCATTGTAAATTCCACAATAATACCAGATTAATAAGATGTGGTGGATGAGCAATGAAATAAGGCACCACCAGAAATTTCTACTAGTGTTGAAGCTGCTGTAGAAGGGAATGAAACGGGGACAAAAATAGGAAGGTCGAAGGGATGTTGTTGTAGATCCAGTGGTTAGGGAATCACTAGAAATGGATGTTAGAGTATAATATGTGACTAGGAATGTAGTGATGGTTTCAACCGCTGAAGAAATTAAGGAAAATAAATTGGTCATTCCTACCCTATAATTTCCACTAGTGGCGATTGGGGGGACCAAAAAAAGGTCATTCCACAAACGAGAGTCAATAAGGGAGGTTGTATGATATAATCCACATTTTATATGTCCAAAGATATAGTTGAGGACTATTTTATATTCATAGAGGAAGGAGAGAAATTATTCCCCAGGATGGTCTTCCAACTACTTACATTGGATGATTTTAAACAGGAGGAACCATCCGAAAGAATATCAGCGATATTTCCTCATCATGACCCAATGCTACCTAATGATTTTTAGGACTATAGTTTGAAACTTTATGAGGATAACTGGGATTTCCACCATAAAGCATGGAGTAATGTGTGGAATATCATCACTCACATCTGGATAGATGAACTTCCAAAACATGTGAGATCTCTCCATTATTGGTTAGTCATTATAGGGTTTGGTGGAATGGATTCTAGAACTCATTATACACTATCCTAGGACTTTATCATTGAACATGAATGTGCCTAAGGTCACGAGATCAACCATTCATAAAGGAAAGATAAGGTAATGGGATATCAATTTGTCTAGAAATGTAAAGAATGCATCACTTATCTTTAGGGGAGAACACTATATATTGCAATGACTACTACTACTCAGGATGAGATTACTAGTAGTCTCTAGGATCAATTGATAGTGTCCCCAGCCAAGGAAGCTGAGATCAAAAAGAAAAAAACTGAGTACCAATATGTAAAGCACCAAAAGTTGATTTGGGCCAATTATGTTCTATCCAAGGATAATGAGGAGAAGGATGACCTGACAGTGAGGAAATAATCCTTCGATATAAATCAATAGAATCTAGATGATCTTAAGCCCTTGATAACCATGGTGGATCCATAGAGGCAAATCTTTTCGTGGGTGAGGTACTTATATGTTGATAATGCTTTGGATTTTTTTATTAGTATGCTCAATTGGATTACCTTGTCCTATTTTTGCAGTTCAATCATATTTTTGAGAAATTAACAACCAATCCCTAAGCCTATATGGGTTATGTAAAGTGTGAGAAACAATTACTGGATGGGTGATTGTTCTTCATATGAGAGTTCTAGACAATCATCTAACACTCGAGGTAAGAGAGGCTATTATCAAAGAATAGGGCTATTAGAATAGTGAACTTTCTTCTTCAATGTACACTAATGCAAGAACGAGATAATTTCAGGGGCATTGAATCCGACCCAAACAAAGGAGAATGAAATGCGTGATTCATAGTAACCAATATCTAGAACAGAAGGAGAGTGTAATGGTGAAAGAAGATAGTTTTTGTCTATTATTTAAACACAAACTCTATATTGTTAGTCTAGAATGTGGAAAAATAAATAAGGGGTGACCACTGACCATGTTCAAAACATGAAACCTACATCAAAATGTCATATGATGTCCTATAAGATATTGGACCGAAATGGAAGGTGAGACAAAATAAAATGATACCAAGCTGTAAGGGGGTCCCTTTAGATGTGGAATAGGATGAGTATCAAAATAATGGGAACTAGAAGTGTGTTAATGGAGTGATGTGATTTCTATTGGGTCGAAAAACTCTTTGAATGATGCCACCATGGATTAGTGTACATTAGTATAGGAATATTGTTCTGAATAAAGATTAAACCCATCCTCTAGTGGATCTCTATCTCAGATACTGAGCTAGGACTAGAAATGGGACAAGTGTGGTAGATGGCCAAAAATGATGAAGGGGTATCAGGAAAGATCCTAAGGTACCCTACAGTTTTACATCATGTGAAATGTATGATATATATGTTGTTTTATGCCATACAATATGGATGGAGAATTGTGTTTCTTAATGCTGCGTGATCAAGATGCATCACAGACTTTAAGGCCATATGACTCAGACTCTGTGCATAGTTTAAGTTTATATGGGTTCAAGCATCTTTATGTCCAAGTGGTTGAAAGTTTAATGAACATATGGTTGGATGTGCAGATGATTTATATGAGCATTTCTACGTATCCCACGAGGATGAGAATCATGCCATACGAAGTTCAAGAACATGGTGTGGTGGAAGACTGATGTTGGTGAATATGATGATATCTGATGAGGTAATATAGTGCATCCCTAGTTTAAAATGCGGTGGATTCCTAGTTTAATGTCATGTTTTGAGGATGTTAGGCTATGTAGTTTAAATTTGTACAACTTATACTATAACAGATGCAAATATTTTATTATCATAATGCTTGGTCCCATTGAAAATAGTTTAAGGTCTCATTTTCAGGATTGTGGGATCTTAGTGTAAGTTCATAGTGTTCAAACCACGGGGAATGAAAAATTCAAGGATGTTTTTGTAGTGTGAGAGTCGACCCTCGAAGTGAATGATCCATGAAGTCTATAAACCATGTGAAATGATCCTTATGTCAGTTTCAAACATTTTATAATCACACGGACTGAATTATAGGGGTGATCATTTGAAATTGGGAAATTTATACTGAGGAAGGCCAATTTCCAAGGCATCTATGTGGCACGAGATAAGTATAACCTGATGTGAATAGAGCCAAAATGATATCACGTAACACATATATACCTTGAAATGGACTATGTATAGTTTAAGGTCATATTACATGGACCATATCTAGGGCCAAGTGGATAAATAGTTGATTAATTATTGGATGGTACTAAAGATAAAATGTATGGCATCACTAAGTATCCCATGATGATGGGAATATATCCATTAGTAGTTCTAGAACACGATGTGGTGAATGACCAACATCAGTGAAGATGATCCACCATAATGAGGGAAATACAGAGCATCCTTAGTTTAAAACGGGGTGGAATCACAGTTTAAAAACATGCATTGAGGATGTTGAATCCATGTTTAATTTCATAGATTCTGGATAATATATTTATTTGTTTATGGTCATAGAACATGGACCGTAGACTCCTTAAATTAAAAACATGTATCATGAAGCACTTAGAAACCCGATGTGAATGAGCTCCTAGGAGGCACAATTCCAGACCACATATTTTTAGGAGACTTTTGAGATTGTCCCCATAGAAAACTATGTTGAATAAATAAAAGAAATTCCTGATGTGAATGATGACCAAGGATGACCAACATGCCATAAATATGGAAAAAGGTGAAGGAAGGTTGACAAATTAGCGACCTGGACTGAATAAAAAATGTCTAGAAATTAGTATATATTCTAAAAGGGAATAAATAAAGCCACACACTATTCATGATTGGAATATCCCAATATAGGTATGAACTGCACATAGGGAGAAGGAATTTTTTTTGTTTTTGTTTTTTTTTTGAGTGGCTAGACGAGGATATAAAATATAGGTATGACTAAATTACCTATGTGGACATTGATCATGTTGCATGAAGTTCTTGAATATGGTATGGTAGATGACCAATTTCGGGTGTGATGTCCTCTCATTCAAGAACAATATGGTGTTTTTATGTTTATCATTGTGCATCTAGAATGATTTTTTTATGAATTTTATAATCTCTTACTAGGATGTTAGTGTTATGTGGTTTATCATCAAGCTTCATGGATGTCAGCAGTATATTTTAACATCATATTTCTTGGATTATGGGGAGAAAGAATTACAATGGGGTGTTCATGGGATGATTCTTATATCCTAACGTGAACAAGGTCCTAAGAGGCCCAATGCCACACCAAAAACATCCAATTAATACTTTCACATAGTTTAATTTCATGATCTATATACTTGAAATTTCTGAGACCACGCACCCAGTTTCATGTCATGTTCCTCAGATGTGAATTTCTTATGCAAAAGTACTACTTGAGGAACACAGCATTGGAGGAGGAGTAATAATACCACTATCAATCAAAACCAATGAGTGTGAACAATTATGATATAAATTATGAATTAAGTAAGGTCTTTATCACCTTGACATCAACTATGATGGATTCTAGCTATGTATCATTAGTGTTTTGGGATCTAGTACTGTGTCACCTCGGAGAAAAGAGAGAAATATAATATTCTTATTGAATAGTATTGCTATCCTATTCTGGTGCATTTATAGATTGTGAAAGGCATGGATCTTATTTTCTTTGAGGAATTCTATCTTATCTAGAAAGACTTATTCCTCTTTGTCTTGTATCTTCTGGTCACATAAATCTATATGGAGTGATAGAAACTGGATTTTAGTGAGTATTATTGCCTCTATTTTGTACACTAGGGAATATGGATTCACCTATATGGAATTGTGAGTCATTGTTCTATAGGTTTAGAGATAATTGGTTTTCTTTTCAAGCTTAGTCTTCTTATTCAGGATGAACATCTTCTACAAAATTTTTGGGAGGGGTTTTTTTACACATTGATCAGTCCATTTTCCTTTGCATGGTAATAGAAATCATGGTTAGACCAGATGTTGTACTTGGAATAGAACTTCTTTAGCTCGACACCACAAAATTTGGTGTTGTTTTCAGTGATAATGACATGAGGAAATTTGAATTGATGAATGATATTGGAGATCATGAATCCGACCATAGATTTTCCTTGTCTTCTTTAAGATGAATCTATTCTTCCCATTTTCAAAATAAGTCTTTCTTGGTTAGAATGAAACATGATTGGAGAGATATTGATGGTGGATATGGTACCATGACATCAATCCCTCAGATTGAAAAAGGAATAAGAATACTTGATAGTTTGAAGGGGATCTGGCGGTCAATGTAAAAAATTTGGTATGGATCTGAAACACGTGGATCCTCTTGGAGAACCTGATACACACATAGAACATTGTGGGCTAAGAAGTATCCCAACCATTGATTCTGGTGGGATTGCTCCAATCCTACCTGATGAGAATCATAGGAATCATTAATAACTTTCATAATTACCTATGTAATCTCACCTCCATGGATTTAGTTGATGATAATTCCATTAAACCCATATATGTAGTGGGTCTGCTCGAGGTTAGGCCAACTCTAGAGCATGAACTATGCTGCTTGAAAGTGAACTCTGTCATGCTTGGCTCGATCGAATGGGAGGGTTCCTAGCTAGAGATACCAGATGAAAGGATTTTTCCAATATGAGGTTCACTCTATTACGGGGTGGGGGGGTCAGGAGGGCCTACTCTAGAGGCACAGGTAGTCAGGTGGTTTATCTACCATCATTCATCATTTTTTGAGATAACAAGAGCAATTTCTTTCTAATGTTCAACATGAATGAATAGGTTATCTTTTTCTAGCTAGGAAAGAGACACACAAATACGATATACAACATTAGATTGATCATTATACAACCATGGATCATGAGTCACCTCTTTTTGAGAAGGGAACTGGGTTACCAACTGCTGAGTGCATTTTATCAAGGGAATGAGTTTAGTATTTATGATGATATAATCAACATTGATCATCTTGATGATTAACTCGGATTATCCATTCACATGAAAGCGGGGTATATAAATAAAAAGATCCATCTCGAGACTCATAATGAAAGCCTAATTCGCTTCCTCATGCCTAGTGTAGTCTTATAATAGGAGAAACAAGTAGGGTAGGATAGACTAAATTTGAGTGATAAAAACGATTCCTAGACCCACTATATTAATCATGGTACCATTAATTCATCTAACCGTTGGGATTTGGGAAGAAATATTGAAATGAATCTACTAGCATAGCCGAGATTGGTCCACTGAAAGGATGGACTCATCCGGGAATTTAAAATCTAGAGGATTCTCTTGAGGGGTCATATGAGTGGCCATATATTCTACCAATACATGGCCCTTAATTGATTTCAATGGAATGAACCTAATTTTATAATGGTGGAGGATCACTATCCAGTGTGCTATATGGGGTGATCAAAGATAAAATTTAGTGAGTCTATATGAGACACAATATTTATATCCTAATACTGCAGATAATTCCATAACTTTTGTACTGCAAAAAGCATGCATGAAAAATATTTTCTCAATTTAAAAATATTTCATCTCAATGTTGAGGAGCACGCAACTCAGATATTATAAAATTTTATATATACATTATTTTTTCTAATGAGTGATGAGGGATATGAGGGACCATTATTGGGAAGTAACACAAAGAACCAATTCCTTCCTTGAGACAAGTGTAATAAAAAAAATGTTT
The DNA here is from genome assembly GCA_963277665.1 of Viscum album. Taxonomy (NCBI): domain Eukaryota; kingdom Viridiplantae; phylum Streptophyta; class Magnoliopsida; order Santalales; family Viscaceae; genus Viscum; species Viscum album. The sequence goes on from OY728137.1 coordinate 1,671,139,085, forward strand.
GTAGAAGATGCTTATTTATTTCTTCAAATGTGTCCTAACAATATTAATCCCTTTATTAGGTGGTTTCGTTCTTTATGACCTTAGAAAAGGGTTTACTATTTTTGACAAAATTCTTAACGAATTGAAATTTTTTAGGTAACTGCATTCGAAGGACTTGGAGATCCTAGAGGTTTCTCATAGGAGGCATTTGACTGATGGCCTTGATCTTCTCATGGATGATCATGATGCCTCTATGTGTAACAAATATGTTGAGAAACATCCAATAGTTAACACTAAATTTGAAATTTAAGGATTTCAAGTTCAATTTCTTAGAGTGGATAAAGACAAGAACTTTCTCACAATCTCTATGATTGTCTTGAAGATGGTGGGATTTAACCACCATGTCATCCACGTAGCATTTCACTATAGTCCTAAATATTGGTTGGATGATGTGACACATGATCCCCTGATAAGTGGCTCATGAATTCTTCAAACCGAAATTCATTACCTAATGACAGGATGTTACTTGAGGTGCTCTAAAGGTGGTAGATTCCTCAAACTTGGGTGCCATCCAGATTTGATTTTATTTGGAGTATCCATCCATGAAGGATAGTTCCTAGAACCAAACTATGGAATATATTTACAACTTCATCACTGGAATGGGAAAATCATCCTTTAGAAAATGTAAGTTGAGATCCCATAAGTTGATATAGACTTTGATATACCCATTCTTATTTGTGACTGTGATGATTCAACTATCCACTTAGGGTACTAATCTTACTCCATTATGTTTAATTTTATGATCTTATCAAACTCAGCCTCAACCATGGCACTATTTAGAGGGTTCGGGTTTCTATGAGGTTTCTTGAACCCAAAATGATTCACTAGGAGGCCATGATAGTGGATGATGACTTGAGGGTCTAGTTCTGAAATATCTTCATAACTACAGTAAAATGTATCACATTTTTGATTTAGGAAGTCCACATACTACTATCATTCCTTCATAGGAATGGTTTTATTGATCAACATTGGATTCAAGTCATTCTCATTACTAATGTTCACTAGTTTTAGCTCATTAAAAGTGGTAGAGATAACCTCTTCGAATGTAGGAGGAATATATTCCAAATCTTCTCTATCGTCTAAGGTTGGGGAATCATTGGGTTGTGATATCTCATCTGATCCATCTAATTATTTGGGAACTCTAGTGCCTGCTTGAGCACATATGGAATCCACACTAGGAGATTCTTGATCTGTCAAAACCGTAATGATAAAGGATTTTATTTTAATACAATCAGGCCTTCGACTGTGGGGTCAATAATAAATGTCAAAGAAGTGGTGGTGGGTCGGTTTATGTCCGTTCAACATGGATCAACAAAAATGCACGAGTGATGTACAAAGGTACCCATGGGTCAAACATCTCTATACATTTCAAGGGTATGGGTTTCTAGTATCACTCGGGACTAACCTGTGTAAGAGTATGAGGTAATCTTATAATGTTATTTCTAACTAGGAATGTGGCTCCCATTACTCATGGAAATGGAATAGAAATTTATTAGGTCTGACATTGTAGCCTCCAACCGATGTATCAGGAGGATGAAATAATCATTCATGTTTATCCACGGGCTGCAGCAATTGTTTTATGTTCAAACTAATTGCTTTGAAGCTGATTTCCATGATCTTGTAGTAACCAACATACAGATTGTAGGATTCACATGAGTCAAAGGGATATGCATCACCCTAGATCATTCTTACCTAACCATTGAGGGATTACTTGAGGAATAGAATATTTTATGAGTGAACTACTTCATGAAAATGTAGTTAGAACCAACTGAAAAACACATTGTAGGCTGTGTACTAGTTGACAACCATGAATTATTCATTTTACATTAAGCCATGATTCTGGGTCTTAAACCAGATTTTTCCACACAGACTATGCCCAGTCCCTTCATAACACTGAAGCTTTAAGTTACACGGGCTCTGATCTGCTTCAGTTAGCACCAGCCTGCTGAGTGTCCAGGCTGGGTTTAGATTTACCCTAGAACCTATGTTGTCTAGGTGAAAAAATACATACATTCCATTGAACTAGCTAGTGATGTACAATAAGAGGACTCCCCCCTCCATAAGGGATCCCTCATCTTATCCATTGAATGAGATTATGGATTTTTATTATTCTTTCTCAGCCTCCTCATCATAAAAGGTCTCTATGGCCACTAACTCTATCTCAAACTATAGGGGACTCTTCAAGGCCTCTATAAGAGAATCACACATCTCTTTTGATATCCGTTGGTCCTCTTGGAATGAGATATTAACAAGGATTTTGGATAGGTGATTAATCACATTGTATTTCCATTCCAAACACTCGTTTCACACCATAGGGGGTTTATCATTGAGAGGAGGTTCAAATGGAAATGTTGGCTGAAAAACTGCATTATATCTAGTTCTTGAACTACCTTTGAACACTTGAAAAATCTCCCAATAACACTACTGGAAGACTTTCATCTAGATATGGAATTAATTTAGCTAGACACGACTGATATCTATGATGTTGTATCTATTCTACCAATTCAATTAGAATATTTATATTTGGCAGTGTTCCGGATGGAGGGGACTTGGTGGATTGTGCCTACTAAAAACTATACAGATCCTACTGTCTAGAATTGGAAGCATTCATGACATGGATTACAGCATTGACATAAGCATCCTAGTATTTTTCATGTCTTTGACTTATTCTTCCATGACGTTATCTAGGGACACTTATTGGGATTTCACGATATTCCTCATCCTCCAGGACCATGAATAGATCCACCAAATTTATTGTATTCATGGAGGCACACTCTTCATCATCATCAGAGGAATATCCTAATGCTTGGAGGACTCTGGGTGAAATTATCATATTTGGAGGCACGAAGCCTCTAGGGGAATGAGACTAATTTGGCCCCTTTAGGAGACTTTTTTACCATGATCCTTTGATACCTACTATTTTAGGATGTAGAAGGATGTGACGAAAACGAAGAAGCGATAACTGGATAAGGCATGGATACTTTAAGAGGATTAAGACATCCCGAGTGGTCATTAAATATTCAATGGTCACATGTGACTACTCTATGATCCAAACATTAATCATAATTATGAATACCATGGTTGGAAAGCCAATTCCATCCACCAGAACATTTGTTTTAGTTTTCAGGCTTAGTGGAGACCTTTGACACCTGCGCCAAGACATCTCCAAACATGACCAAACCACTTTCCACCTAGTCCTGAAGCTATTACTTGAACACATATTATTTTTAATGGTATATACAAGGATCATATGGAAAGGTAAATAGTTATAGAGATATGTTATATCAGTATCATGTGGCTTTTTCATTATAGAATCCTTAAAATTCCCCATTCTAAGGCACTACATAAATAGCAGGAACTCGTGTTTCCATAATGGAGTAAATTTAGTTTCTCATTTCTAGGAAGGGAAGTATAGGTTCTTAGACCTGATGAGGCGATGGATCCTGATGGGATCATGGATCTACATTATCATTCCTATTATGTTGTGCTTGATGATGAAACACCTACTGATTCTATACTGGGAATGGATGAGCTTGGTGAGGATGCTACCCTCAGCACAGATTCACTCTGTAGGGCTCTGCATGATATATCTATAGAGGCCTATGGGGCCTCTACTAGTACTATGGTGGAAGTATCTACCTTGTAAGCTCTACTTACATGTGATTGTAGAGGTAATGGATGTTCCTTCTTGGCATTATTCAAGGATTCCTCTATGCACTAATATTTTTCACTGAAATCTAGTAATCCACCTAGGATGTTCTGAGTGATGAGTTTAGGGGCCAGTCTAGTTTTGAGGTTCCCCACACACATCGTCAGTAGATTCTGTTGATTTATTGGTATATCATGTGAATATTTTAGGACCTTAAATTATGTGACAAAGTATGCAACATAGTTTTCTAGAAGTCGATTTCACTCGAAGGGGTTAGAAATGCTTGTATTGCATGTGGTGTAGCTAAAATGGTAGAAAAACTGCTTTCAATGCTCCTCTCAACCAGTAATATACCCTATGGGTATCTTTTTGTACCAGACTAATGCAGGGCCATCCAATGTTTGAATAGAAAATAGGATCTTAGTGGCCTCCCACTACTCTGGGGTTCTTAACAAGGGATCAAAACATGAGATGATATGGGCTAGATGATGCACTGGGATTCCCATCTTATTAAAAGGGGCGGAATTAGGATTCCCAATGTGTAAGGCACCCACATGTAATCCAAACATGAAAGTTAAGAAGTTTCTATTAGGTTGTATCACCACCTACAGAATCTCAAGAGCATCAAGATGAGAAGTTAGGGTGTGTATATGATAATAATTATAGGGGTTCATATCTAAACGGGGATCCCTAACAACAAATGTGTTGACAGACTGATCAACATGATAGGTAGGATCAACATCTTGTAGAGCGGCCAGATATGGGTCTCGATAAGGTTATCATGATTCTCAGGTAGATTCGATAATTCATACATTAGTCACTTGACATAATCTCCCCCTATGCTCTACATAGATTTGAGGGATCATCAGGATTTATTGGAAGAAACTAGCTATGGTATACATATAGAGGCCCCTTCTTCCCTAGTGGTGAAGGAACAAGATCATTTCGAGGATCACTATAATCCAAGAATCACTCGGAAAGGATCTTTTCAGTAATACTCTTATGATCTGCAACCTAATGGAACAAGGTGGAAAATGTAGGATCGACCTATTTCTTCTATTTAACATCATATGGATTAGAGGGCTCAAGAGGTCTCTTTTCATTGTTGATGATTCTGACTAGTAGAAAATGATGTAGAGTGATCACCAAGGCAATGTTTCTACCATTTCAAGTGAGTCGAGACACCCATGTGAGGGTCTTCTTAGTACTACACTTTCCTAGGGGCAGATTCTCACTGTCAAACCCTATTCTAGTGTCCCCATTACTATATATCTTGGGGAAAACTGTATTCCCCATCATGATACCCAAAGGTAAATCCTTAATATCATCATATAGGTTTAGTTGTTGTAGTATGAGGCTAATGTGTTGAGCAACATACTATCTCGATCCCTAGATCTACACATATGAAGAATCCTATTCAATGATTCTAAAAAATACTATGAAGCTCTTGAAACATCTCTATTATAGGGTCTGTTGGTACATGAGTGATGAAGGGTTTTGAGCCACTAAGAGTGCTGCAAATAAAACCATGTGACACTTCTGGTCAATGTCATCGAAAATCTCCTAGATTCCTAGATAGACCAACTGATGGCCATAATAATGAAAACACATAATCTAAATAGTTCAGTAGACGAACATGACCTGGTCCTCAGTAAGGGACTCTCAGGTATCGAATTTGGGAGACACATTCCGCCAAAATACAACTAAAAACTAATCATAGGTAAGTATATCCCAAAATATATCTTCTTCAAAAGTGGGGCCCTTATCTTGGTTTTACTAGGATTCAGCTTTATCCCACTAAGTTATTTTTGGTGACAAGGATTTTAATCAGTGTATTAGTTGGTTAGTCGGTGGAGGAGCTGCTGTATGATTGGATTGTTCACCATTTTATGGGTCACCTATCTAGATAGTTTCCATCCACATAATCATGTCCCAGTAGATCTAGTTTTTCACCACTACCTCATGTGTGAGTTCAATTACACTAATCGATGGGTATATTGGATGGTCTTCATCTATCAAATTCTAGAATATCCTTCCCTGATCAAGGGTATATATAGAGATGAAAACTGGAGATGATAGAGATGAATTCACCATGAGAACCTAAACATGAGACAACTAATCTGCTACCTTCATATACCTATATAGTGATTCATAAATCCTATAGATCTCACCTTCTGGGATGACAAACATCACTTATCGGGATCATTCCCCAGACCCATTTTTATATTAATTGGTTGAAGGTTCCTTGATTAAATCAAATTTTCCCTCAAAATCAGATAAGTGAATGATATTGACAATGACACGGTGCTTCAAGGCATTTTACCTTAAATAAAATTGGTTCATCCTTCTTCACGAAGGTTTTATTAGTTAACAGATGTTTTTTGACATGGGGAGAACCTTCTTTCTAGTGGGTGATAGTGTATGTGTGACCTCCACTTTGGTTAGCTGTCATACATGGAGGACCTTCATAATAGTTATTGTTAGATTAGAGAGGAACTCCACTTTGAAAATTATAGGAGTATTGAGGATCCCTACTAAAGATGTGGAAGAATTTGGGAGGAAAATTTCATGGGTTGGTGGAAACAAGTGTATGGCATCTGTGTTGGTTGTTGAAGTGGGGAGGACCTCCACTTGAACTGGGAATGAAAGAAGGAGGAGCATCACATTTAGAGCCATAGAATAAGGAGGACATAAACATTGGATGTTGATGAAGTGGGGAATTAATCATCTTTGATCAGTGATGAAAATGGGTAGACCTCCACTTGATCTAGGAATAGTGTGAGGAGGACCTTCTCACTGATTGGTTGTGACACGAGGAGGGCCTCCTTGTTGGCTGGTGGTAGTGACATTGGGAGGACCTCTATACTGGATGTCTAAGTGGGTAGGAACTATGTTTGTATTGGTGTTCGTATAGGGAAGACCACTTCTAGAATTAGTTATTACACAATTAGGACCTTCATATTGAAACCAATCATCACGAGTTATCTTTTAATGGCTAATGGTGGTTCCAGTGATTGACGGAGTCAACCCATCCTACATGTGGGGCGTATTATGTCACGATTAAAACAGTGAATGGATGGGTCCCAAATCAGTAGTGGAGGGGACCAATAGGAATGATCATATAGTGAAATGGTCCATAATATCTATATAATATGATTCCCCTTGATGAACATTGTCATGATCTTATGCCTAATATTGGTGTTGGGTCGGTCAGATCAGTGATGGAGGAGCTGGTGTGTAGTCCACCTATTCCCCATTATAGAGGACATATGATTGTTGGTGATGACAATGCCTAAGGGGAGAAGTACTTGGAGGCTCCCATGTGGTATTCACAGCCAGGGAATCTTAGGCATACCCCACCTCCTCAGCATAGGCAAGTGAATCATAAGATCACTTTAAAGAGAGGTTCCTGAAGCAATTTTCTACTGGAGTGGGGAATAGAGGATCTGTACGCATCCCATGGGAGTGGCAGTGATGATGAGGCACTGAATCCTTGAGGTCCTAGTGAGCCATATACCTCATGAAAATGACTACTTTCTACTCAAAACAGAATACAAGGGTGCCTCTTACCCATTTCTGGATTATTATAGAGGGTGATATAGGGCGTTGGAACCTAGTAGTTGTAGACATGGATGATGTCATGGTAGAGGTATAGTCATGACAGATTTCTGTGCTAACATTTCTATTGACCTTAAATCTATGGGCATTGGGTGACTGGTTTAATGCATCTTGGGTTCTACACAGCAAGAGGGTTCAACTGTCTGTAAAAATACAAAGAAATAAATGCTCAATGCACTAACATCATCCAATATTTAATGGCCAAAGAGAGAAAGATTCATGATGACAATGTAGAAGACAAGAATGACCAACATTTAACTACCCCAATTTTTGGTGAGTTATCTCTCAATGTCACTATTTAATTATTGGATCTCAGAACTGTAAAGCTGGATCCCATGACATGTTAATATATTGATGTCTTGAACACTACTAATCCCCATGTTGGGGAGAAGAGTTTCACATCTGGTTCACCATTTATGTTTCCAATTCTTTCATCAGAGTGCGCCATCACCACATGTTTGAATCACATTGGTGTCTCAATATGTGTTTCCCCACATTCTCACATTCAAAGGAGGGTGTCTTTTATCACATTCAATGGTGTTGTATTCTAATTTTTCAAAATGGGATGATGGGAGGTTAGTTCCTCCTTCGATGGATTCCTCCTTGGAAAAAATATCCACGTCTATGTCTCCCTCATATATTTGAGTCATGTTTGTGAAACAGATTCTTATTTCCATCTCATTTTGGATGTTGGTTAATTATAGTATTTTTATCTAGACATTCCAATATGTCTTAACAAGGCAAAAACCTTCATTCAGGATAGTAGTCTCATTGGGTATCACTGGCATGTGTGGATGCTTGAAAAATAGGCCACATGTATTCTTCCTAATGGGAAAAAATCACATGGAGGCATCTGTAAGTGTTGAAACTATGGCATCACCATTCATTTATGATGTATCTAATATCAAAGGAATATCATCTAAGGATTTCACCACATTAATCCCTTGTTTACAATGAGGTAGAAACATGTTATTGGTCATGATTATAACATCTTGAAGAGATAGAATGATATTGATCAGAACACACTAAAGTGGAAGATCAAGGAGGGGATTCATCCCCATAAGGGAACAATTGAGAGTTTAACAATGAATGTATCAAAAATATATATATATATATGAGAATTTGGGAGGTGTGGCCCATAAATGGATGATTTCACACTGTGAATATTGATTTGGACACCCCTGTAGTTGGATGAAAGAGGTGTACCCCGAGTAGTAAGGAACCATGGTATACCATTGGTCAGGATTGATCAACATATAAGTGTCTTATGTACTCTATAGAGGAGGAAGGGGTCAAAAACAACATTGTTCAATATGGTATTTCATGGTCGTGTGATAGGACCTGTCCATGCAGTTTAACGTCATGAGGTAAGGATTCATGTGTCGTAAAAGGTGCTTCGATGAAGGATGGTGTGTGGATTACGCATGGAAGCTGCCCATTGTAAGAGGATTTATCTTGTTTGGATTTTGTGGGGATTATGCAATGGAGAGTACCTTCACAGTAGGATTTATCTTGTTTTTTTGTTGTGTGGCTTATGAATGGGAGATTCTATTATCAAGAGTATTGATCTTAGTTGGATTGTGTGGGGCTTATGAATGGGATCATCCCAATGGGACTGAAATGAAATGTGGTCTCTAGGATGGGGAATGATATTACCTAGACATAATGGCCTGAATAAAATCAGGATGGATGTGGTTGGAGTGGATGGGGTGTCAGTTGGATGGAGTTAATGTAATGTAAGGAGGATGGATTGTCATGTTGATGGAGTGAATGGAGTATTAGGTAGATGGATTGGGTTGATTTTCTAGTTTGGACCTGAAGGAGTCTTGATACATATCCCAATTAGTTGGGCATAAAATCCCACAAAGTTCTGATTTTTTTGGGGATTACACCTTAAATTAGTCATGTATGGTTGGCGCTTACACATGTAAGCTTCACATGTGAGGGGGGGGGGTGACTGGATATTATATCTATGGATAAGGACTATGGAATATGTATGGTCGATTCATACAAACAAGAAGCTACCCATTCGAATATGGTGACTGTGGCTTACTCTAGGAGGGATTCACATTGGGTGAGTCAGAATATGTCATGGTCCCTACTTACATATATGCACACGTGAGTCATGCTCAGTGTGATAAACAAGGGAAATTAGTAGACCTAATGATGGTGTCATGAAATATGTGGCTACAAGTGATGGTGTTGGGATTACAAATGGAATATTTCCATGGAGTATGTCATTCCATTTGAGGAGGGTCAAATTAAATGTGAGGAGGATCTCATTCCCTGTTAGGATGGGAGGTGAAGAGGCCATCCCTTATCAGACACACGTAGATTATCATGTACCTTTAACACAGTGTAAATCCAAATATTAATGTCATGTGTTGATGAATTTTGTTCTAGGTAGTTTTATATCAAGTAGCGTGGACATGGGAGACACAATCCCTACCCATTGGGATTACATAGCCATAGCTCATGCAACCTTGGGTGTGGAATGGCTTCCACAATGATATGATGGAATGATAAGGAGGAGTGGTTGATCATGAGATCCACGTTATCATGCCAATGATTAGAAGAAAAATGATTTAGCATACCTATACTGAGAATAAAAGTTTTAGATGGGATCTCAACCCACACATGAAGTGGAGTGGGATAATGGAATGTGAGGCATAGGTTACATAGGGACATGAAGTGAAATCGGATAGATCATGGATTGGTGTGGTTCTCTAGTGACTCAACCTTCATGAAGAGGTGTCAATAGAAGGGAGGAAACATAGAGATCCCCATGAGAGTGGTTCCTTGAAGGTTATGGATTTTCATCGAGGTTCTTCATGAAGAACATGTGCTTCTCGGAGGTCAAGGGATTTGAAATGGACTAAGCTTCACAAAATATGGTGAACCAACCGCACGATGAAGTCCTAGATCAGGAAAGGAGTACATAATGAATGCATAACTATTTTTAGAGAATCCAGCCCCCCTAAAGGACTGCATCCCTCATAAACTGTATAGGAAATTGTGAAAGGAATCCTCACCATGGGTGAAGGCTTCCTGGAATAGAGCAAAAGGATTTTCATGAATCCCATGAACCATGGATGTCCCATTTATTTTCTAGTTCTCAATGATAGGATGCTTCACTAATTGGAAGAAATTCAGAAGTGGAAAGGATGAGGTAGTCATCCACAATGGTTGGAATGAGGAGAGTATTTATAGGTAATGTATTTTGTGATTATATGAAGTAGTTTGTGAAGAAAATATGGGCTTCTTGGATGGGTGCGGCCTTGTCAGACTCATGAGGGGAATAAATTTGGACACTTGTGGTCATGAAGTATTGTTGGACCCAAATAAGGGCTCATTCCGGCTTCACATGTTCATGAAAGGGATTCCTTGGTAGGGTGCTCCGCAAGATCATGCCTTTTCAGAGAAGCAGGCTTCACGAAGAAGACCCATTGGGGTTTTTTGTTCCATTTTAGATTTTGGATTTCTCTAGAACTTCTTCATCTTCTGGGACTATCCATATTGTAGGTATTTCAGCATCCAAATCCATGTTTTATAGACCATCCTTTTGTACTTTGTTCCTACCCATGTACCTATAAGTGTCCGAGTACTCTGGCCTTATCTGAGTAACGGGTTGTACCCATGTCAACTAACCACACCATGTAACTGGTCATGTCTATACCTATGTACCCCAATGGTACACAATGAGTCTCCACGAATGAGTTACAAATTTTGTTGTAGGTCCCACATGGAATGTGATATTTTAATTTTTTTGAAACCTGATCCCCCATAGCCATGTGGCTACAATGATTGTGTTCTTTAGGATACCCACTGTGTATATTATGATTTTTAAAAAATACTATAGTGATTTATAAATTTTTATGCACTAATAACACAAATTATTACACCACAAAATCCACTAATAAACATAGATGAGGGATTGACCGAGCCTTACCTTCATTGGTGGCTAGCTTCCAGCCACCCAATCTGCTTGGGAGTTTTCCAATGATGCTCAAAATTTCCAAAACACCAAACCCACATACTAAACTTCTCTAAAGAATCATCGTATCATCCATCATTTTCATTGATACTATATCACATTGTCAATCATAATAGAAATCCATTGGTTGCAATCAGTTATGCTAAGGAGCGATCATGCAATGATCCCCCACCTGGTATTTTTTGAATCTCTGTCCAAAAAGGATTACCGATGATTAACGCATGAAGAAAGCGGGAATAAATCGAAAAAAACAAAAAATTGAGAAACAAACTCATTCCATTTTTCATGTTCAATTCCATTAATTCAAGAAGAAACTAATAAAACAACGAATAATTAATGCAACATAAATTCTTAATTTTAGGAAGATAATAATACATCTATCATAATAAAAAATCGAACCACCAATCAATTAATGTTAGTTTAATTTATTAATATTAAACATGGGATAAAAAATAGTATTAATTAAAAGAAAACAAATTATTTACCTATTTTTGGATCATTCATTAAAAAAGAATGGTTACAATCTATTTTCATTGATGAGATCCTTTATCCATGTTAGCAAAGACAACTCCTTAGAAAATCGATCTCATACCCTCTATTATGTTATCATATGTAAAATATCCTCCTCAACCCTCTCATGAATTATAGGGTTATGTTGTTAACTCTACTATTTTTATATATTAAGGATTTTATAGAGTTTTAATAGTTTCCCCTTAATTTATAATAATATAATAAATTAAATAATATATTAAATTATTAATCAACCTGTGATGGTTATCAAGAAAAACAGTTGACTATCACAATGTTCATGACACACAATGGGTAAAAACCACATTTTTTATTTAATGGTAGTCTTGGATTACCCATATGTGACTATGTTCATGAGTTATTCCATTATTTCTAAAAATAATGTGAGTGTGATATAATATATTAACTATTTTTGTTATACCAATACTGAGCCCCCCATGCCTCGGAATCCCACACTAACTCAGCGCCTAGTTCTGAAAATTTAATTTAAAATTATTAAAATGTTTTATAAGGAAAAAAATCGAGTCACTTCATTCTCTCCAACTAAGAAATTTTTTATTGAAAAAGAAAATTAATTATAAAAGATATGAGGGTACCAAGATCTCATATGGTTTTCCCACTCCCAGGTTCTCTCCAATAGTTTTTCATACTTCCAATGGAGATGTACCAAGGGAATGCCTCACCCATGAAGGATATTCTTCTATTAATCAGCTATATCTACTGGGTACTCTATAAAGGTAGCTCCATCCTCAATTAACAGTTCACCCAAGTTTATAACATGTGCCAAGGTGTGCACATACCTCCTCAACCATGACACATGAATGAAATTTTTCACCTGGTCTAACTGTGGTAGTCAGGCTTAGTGGTACACAACCTTTCTAAATATATGTTGTCTCTAAATAGGATAATTAATATTGAAGATAAATTTCCACCCTATCTAAATCTCTACAACCATCGACAAGGTGAAATATACATGAACATGTAGTCTCCCTCACCAAAATCCAAAGTCCTCCTTCATTTTTCTAAAAATGAATTATAATGGTTATAGATGTCCTCATCCACTCTCATGAATTATAGGGTTATGTTGTTAACTCTCTTACAATGCCTCAAATGATTTCATTCCAATGATGGAGTGGTAATTTTTTATATAAAAAACTTCACTAGGGTTAGGTGATCCTCCTAACTAATAACAATCTCCAACATGAAATCCCAAAGAATATAATCTAAAAACTAAATGATTCGCTCTATCTAGCTATCTGTCTGGGGGTGAAACACCATGCTCAAATAAAATTGATTCGCAAAGTACTTCTATAATCCTGTCAATAATCATGACATGAAGCAATTATCTCAGTATTAAATGATCATTTATGGACCTATGTGAATCTGAACTATCTTCTACATGTAAACCCATCTTAATATATCTACTGGAATCTACTATTGAATAGTTTGGACGTTGACCAACTTGTGAGTCATTATACAATCTCCCAGAGAGCATGATGCTCTCTAAATGATTAGGGAATCCCCATTATGAATTCCATATGGAAAATATCCCACTTACACTACAACACCTGAAGGGGTCGAACTAAACCTGATTGAACCTATTTCATAGCCTTCGCCTACTAACAAGTGAGGCATTAAGTGACCAACTTATTTATACACTTATTCATTCCAATCCACTAGAACTAATGTTAAATGTCCTGGTACATCTTCACCAGTATTATATGTACTATTATGGGGTAATTATGAAACTACCTCATTGAGTCCTCTCATAACTCCAGTGGTACCATGGTCCATCCTCAGAAAAAGTAAAAATGCCACCACATTCATAAAATTAACTAGGAACTTGTATAGAAGATATTCGAACACACAAGGTGTCATAGTTAGTATCTACAAGACGATCCTACCTAACATGTTATAGAAGCATAGGGGTAAAAACTATTTATTGATGGTAATTTGTACCACCCTCATCAACTAAAGAAAAATTCAATGATTCAAATGGATCTGACACCTCACTTGATAATTGAAAACAAGATGTCCTACTGAGAAAATCTTCCTGCATGTTCCACTTCTTGGGAGTATAGACTATGTAAAATCCATAATCATAGAGTAACTATATCCATTCACTATATCTCACGTTAATATTATTCTAGGAAAATATATATCGTATATTGTTTTGATCATACTGGATAATGTGATGATCACCCATAAGGTAGTGTCTCTTTATCTTTAGGGATAATACCGCTAATTTTATCTATAGATTGTATGTTGTGTAGTTATTCACCTATAGTCTTAATTTATATAACAAAATATAATAACTACCTACCTCTACATCAAGAAATTTCCAAACTCGGTTTTAGAGGCATCATAGAAAATTATATATTCAACACTATCCTATGGTTGTATTGAGATGGGGTCTCTCATCATCCCCTATCTCAACTCCTAAAATTATTTATGTGACCTCTTTATACACATGAAATAATGAACCTTTTTGGGTCAAGGGATTCAGGGGTGCTGGTATTCTAGAGGAATTAGGCATGAATATTTTTTAGTATCCTGCCAACCCATGGAAGCTCTGCACTTCAATATCACTCTTGGGTGGCTCCCAAGAAAGCACTTCATCAAACATCACCAGGTCCAATAATACACCCCCTTATGAGATAAAAATTCCTATGAAGTGGACATCTCGAATATATAAATGACACCTCGAGAGCTACCCATAAATTTTATACTCTCAGAGTATGTATAAGACTATACTCAAGTGTCTCACATGATCCTCCTCAGACATCAGGTACACTGTGATATAATAAATGAAGATTACCATGAAATTATCTATGAAGGGAATAAATATCTTGTCCACGAGTCCAATGAACACTAATGGGGTGTTAATTAAACTAAAATTCATCTCCAATTAATCATAGTTACTATAGAAACATCATAAATTTTTCTTTGGTATATCTTTATCCTGAACATGGAGCAGCTGACAACTGGACCTTGGGTCAATCCTCAAAAACCACTCTGACCATTTCAACTGGTTGAAGATGATGTCTATTCATGGTTGTAGATACTTGTTCTTGACTATCTCTTTATTTATGAAATTTTAATCCACACATATCATCATGATCCCATCTTCCTTCTTTCCCAATAGAACTTGGTCTACCTAGGGTGACATATTGGGTATGAAAAATTACGTCATATATAACTCATCCAACTACAAATTTAGATAACAAAGATATGTGGGGGCCATTTGATATGATTTAATAGATATATAAGGAGTATAGAGGTTAATTTCTATGTCAAAGTCTATCTCTTAGTGGTTAAGTAAGACTGACACATCCTAAGGAAAGACATCCTCATACTATTCCACAACTTCAAGAAGTTGAAATGCCATAGATTATAATTCTCCAAGGGTAATACTATCCAAATGAAGAGTAATAATTATTATCCTATGGTGTATGATCCCATTGTAATATTATTGATTTTACTTCCCACTAATAAAGTAAAACATCAACATATCAAAATAGATGCACTACATCCTCCACCTGAAGTTGTGAATCTATTCATGAACTATACATATCCAATCCCTAACTAAGATTATGTCATAGGGCCCCATTGTGGCTATAAATACATACAAAAGGAAGATATATCCCCAAATAGTTAGGTTACAATATTAAAACAACTGGGTGATTACTGAATCAACTCTAGTATGAGTCTTCAAGCTTCAAAGTCTAGCTTATGGCTACACCGAAATATTTAGGTCTCGAAAAGGGACATGGAAAGAAAAGAGTTGATCAAGATTATGTCTATAAATATTGTATTTAAAGTATAAAATTATTATATTTCACCCCTAATGATTCATGGATCCACTTGTTCATAAAAATGAAAATACTACAACTTCCCTTATCCCTGATGACTAGATCTGTGAGCCTGGCATAATCCACTTAGGGGTGGTGGTGGTAATAAATAAAATCATCATCCGCCTCCTACTATTATCCCAACTCTCTAACAAAATTCAAAAATCTATGTAACTACAAATTATAGCCACTAAATATACATGGATGGTCTATCAAATATCTCTATACTAGTTGTATGGCAGTTTAGATTATATAAAAATATATGTACCCACAAGTCACAGGTGAAACACGACCTCTCTCTCTCTCTCTCAGCTAACTGGAAATGTCTTGTGATCCATAGAATGTAGTCCCTTGATCATGAAATTATCCCCCAAAACACCTCACATTCATGGACCCATAATTCAAACATAATATTACAGATGTTGATGTCTCTACTCTAGATTACCTAAAACCAACACCAACCATCAACGACTGCTCTGCCAAGAAGCTCTCTACTACCAAATAACATTTGAGTAGTGTAGAAAAAGTAGTAACGTAAAGTGATATAAAAAACCATATATCTATGAAGATTATATTCTTGAAGGTTTTTATTGAATAATGAATATGAAACTGTATCCATGGAGTATTATAAGATCTTATTGAACCTCGATGAATAATATTCCATAGCCATGATGACCTTATGACCTACTGAATCATCAATGCTCAAAGATGCGTACTATAATCAACATGGCTGGATAAAAATAATATCTCATGAAGGACATTAACTTATCCCAATAGAGATCATAATCATCATGAATCAAAGTGACTAGACTCAACCATGGACTGGAAGATCCATGGATATATCTTGCTTCTAGGACCAGATTCTAATCTACGGTGGACCTGACATGGTAAAAAACTCATATAACTACATCAATATAGTTATGAGATACATGGGGCTTGTAATTCACAAAAAACTGAGAGTTATATATCTTTGAAACTCATCAAGATCTCTTATCCTATGAACATACTCAATTGGTACTACTAGAACAACCTATTGTTAAATGTGTCCTAGAAAGACCAAAAAACAATCAGTAGTAACAACTCACAAAATGTCCCTATATTGAAGCCACATCACTAGGAATATCATCCTCATGATACTTCTTTATGATCCAAGATGGATATAATCTTGTAGGTATCCTAAAATAGAGAGGACACAAAATGAAAAAGAGTATATATGGGGAGTTGACTCATGATGGATTTAGAAACCATAAACCATTTATATACGATGCATGGAATTTTTTTTCCATGAAACTCGTACATAAATGCACCAACTAAACAAGTAGGTTATCAGAATATTGGTGAATGGATAACTCATCCTGCACACCAACACTGGATTCCCTATCCAGAGAGCCAGATGTGAGATAATTTAACATAGTTTCCAATGTTTCCAAACCAATCATCACAGCCAAAAAATTTCCAAACTTTGGTATTAAGATGTACCCCTTTGATACTACTTTTTAATGACTAGAACCACTAGGGCCAGACTGGTTGGTCGTAGTACGAATATGACCACCAAGACCACCTACAATAGTCCATGGGTTGGAGACCAACACTGAGTAGGTACATTAAACACGTGGAATGCCTTGGACTAAGATACCTGTACACATGTACACACACCCAAATACTCATAAAATACTGAAAGGTAAAGAAAAATAATACCATGGTTCATGAATACAATTATATCCACATCAGAGTATAAAATAAGTAATAGAAAGAATAATGGTCCAAATATAATTCTTGAAAATCTATAAAAAGTGTTCAACTTGATTACAAGGAAGAGACTTCTATCAAATAAAACACCCTGTACAAACCACAGTCGATCTAGAACACTATTCTCCACCTACTCCTGGTCTTCCTAAGATTGCATTTAGAGTTCTGTAGTTTCATATAACATGACATGTGATTGAAGATCCTATATAGGTGTGAGTACATACATACCCAGTAGGCCACCCCAAAATGACCAAACATAAATGGTCAGAAGACTAGTCTGCTTATCTTTGGAAATTCATGTTGATCAGAATATAAGACATACTAGTAATAATCTATTTGTACCCATGATAGATTCTAATTCCCATTATAAAATAAAAACCATACTACCATCCTAAAATATTCCTTGAGGATTCAACATAATTCTAGTTTGAGAGAACTCACTCCATGAGTCTGGTAGGATGGGGATCACGTTCCTTGGATGTTAGTATGAGATTCCTGACCCATCCCCGGGAAGAATAAATGATATAGGTTCACAGCTTGGTCCACAAAAGGGATTCATGAATTATATCTAAGACTTATCCTATATAGGGGATCCTATTTTATAATCAAGGAGTGATTCCTCACTATACCCTCATAGGGATGGACCAAGGGAATGCACCCAACAGATTCTGGTCCACAATAAAGAGAACAAGGCCCTCAACCATCCTTGAGAAAAGTAAACGACATGTAATATGAGTACACAATTTGTCTTGCCTACCATAGGTCTTCCAATGTATGGTGGTCTATTCTAGTGTACTACAACATATGACCATGTACATTTCTTTTACCGATGTAGATATACATGTATGGGTACTTTGGCATCATATGAGTATCAGGATGTGCCCATTAACTACTATTGTGCATGTGTACCTTGTTGTGTATGTTCCCTTGTACCCGAAGAGTGCATTAAGAGTCTCTATGTTTGGGTCACATGGTGTGTGTTAGTTCCCACATTTTTTGTGATTTTTATCCAAAGCCCAAGCTGCCATAGCTAGGGGACTATATGACATGTGTTCTCCAGACTACATGCCATGTATATTGTGATTTTATATAAATCCCATAATGCTTCTTACATTTCACTATGCTACTGAAAACATCATTTATACCTCCAAATACACCGATAAAAACATATATAGTCTTGATTGAGATAATTTTATATTCGCAATGGTATCACAATATCAATGGAATACTTACCATTCAAGGCATTCCTAAATATACACATACACATGTGATTTGATGTTGGAACCTAGGTATCACCCTTATGAATCCACTTCAGCATCAATCAAATCGCTAGATTCATATTGAGATAATAATTTAACCCCAATATATTGTTATAAGGGATCTTGTATCAACTTGAAACTAATAGCAATCTATATTAACAAAAACAAATGAAAACATATATATCAATATTACTAATATCTTATTTATGTAATGAATAATGTTGGACATAAAGAAAATTTTCTAAGGACTTTTTAGAAGATATTTACTTATTATTGAGACAAAAGTCAAAATATATTTCTGAATTGGGTAGGAATACAATAAATTCCGAAACCTATTTTATCTAATGAAACCTGTCGATGCTAGAGGGGATATATAATTATAGTATCCACCCATAACCTAAATAATTCCAATGAAATCACAATAAGATTAAAAAATATAGTTCATAACATTCACTAAGATACCTTTGGATGAATAAATACATTTTTATATATATAATGAATAATACGAAATATTAATTCATGATCATCCAATGTTAGCAGTCAATAATAATCAAGAATGTCAATAATTTTCATTATGTTCATTAAAGGGATAAAATGATCATAACCCATTCATAGAAAGAATGTGTATTCTCAAAAAATAAATAGTAAAATTTCAAATTATTTTATTTTGGTATGACTAATTATAGAATTCCAATACTTTTCCATATATAAATAAAATGGATAATAAGATCATATCCCATCTAATGAAAGATACTGTATGATTGCTAAATAACATAACCAAATAAGTGAGAAACATTTATCGAAGTGTTTCTGTATAGGAGTTTATATCCATAGAAAAAAAGTGAGATAATAGTACATAATAAAATCATAGGGTAGAATCAACCCAAATTATATTAAAAAACCTCAAGGGAATTATCATAACTGAATGAATGAATGTTGAGTTACACACAATCCTTACTACAATGGAAAAATGAATCAAATAACCTGAATTAAGGAAAAATGGTTTGGCTAGTAAATCCCATGAAATAGAAAGAGTATGATAAAAATATTCCCATGGTCAGTGAATGCACCATATAAAGAAAACATGAAGTAGAAATTCATTATATCTCAAATAATCAGAATTGAGACCAAAAAAACCCTTATGATATTTGAAAATTTCAAATATAAATTCCATGAAATAGAGGGAATATAATTTAATTTAAAATAAAATGAATAAAATATAATTCATGATATGAAATAAAAAATATGTAGAATATACACCATGTAAATAAAATTAGGTTTATAATACTAAACATGTTCAAAGAGAGGATTTTGATATGAAAAACCCTTACCTCATTCCTGATTCATTCTTCACTTGAACTAATAATTATAAATCAATTAACTAAGTTCGTTAAATAAATACCCAATAACCTTATTTAAGACTATAACCATTTATAAATTTCATTTATAATCATTATATATATATATAAATATTAGTTATTTTTTATATATTTTCATGACTGGATGTAATTAATCATTATCAAAATTAAGTAGTTTCATAAAAAATGGTGTTGGTATTCAATTCATGTCACAAATCCCACCACTATTATATAATATAACAAACTATAATAGATGTAAATTTATAGTTTATAAATCTTGAATTTCATTCCATATTAATTTTGGATACAAACCAGGAAGATGAAATTATCGATGAGCATGTTTTAGTGATTCAAAGTGAACGATGGGTGAATAATTAATTAATGTGTAAAATGTTAATATTAACTCACAAAAAGAAATTAAATATTTACAAAAAATTAAAACAGTAAATAGGTTTTCATAGTCATATATTACAGAAATGTATATTATTGTTCAAATACTTGGTTAAACCAACCCAAACATGAACCAACCATGATTAATAGAGATGATGAGATTGTTTAGATATAAAATCATTATACTAGAAGAATAATGATCTTATTTTGTTTTTATTAATGTGATATATCATAATATTAAATAATATTAAAATGTTGTTAATTTATATAAAGTTATTACTTAAAAAAATGGTCACTATTCTCATAGTTCTTCCATTTTAGTCAATTTAATTAACAATAATTTGTTACTAATCACATCATTAACAAGTTATTTATTTTTTCATTATATAAATTGAATTATATTATAAAACCATATTTATCCTTCAATAAAATAGTAATATTTTTCTAAGAAAAGTAGTGATGAATAATGAAACATTTTGTCTCATGGAGGTGGTAGTCTACATGACACACTAACAACAGTTTCGTTTTTATAAATATATGAGGAATTTGAATAAAAACTGATAATAATCATACAATAGTATAATTTTAGTAAATAAATTAGACTAATATAATTATATTAGTATGGCCAGAATAAATTTTAATTATGATAATTAAGACTAAAATCTAATTAGTTGATAGTAGTCACATCCAAGTCTTGAATTTTCCTTGGAAATCACATTTTAAATTAAATATTTATGAAAATAATGGAGAAAATAATATTTTTAAAGTGGTATATATTTTAATTAGAATAAAATTGGAATATTTAAAATGATAAATCATAATTATATGTGATATGATAAGGGGTGGGAGTGTTTCCCTTATATAAGTGAAGGGAGGGGTAGTTATAACAACCATGATATTTATTTCATATTTATAAATGATTTATTACATAAAATTGTTTTTAATACAACCAGAAGATAGATAGGTACAGTTTCGTTGGGGATTAGGATCATTATATAACATCTTAAAATATTAAAGGCAACACCTTTATTGAAAATTTATTTTACATGACCAAAACAATGCATCGTACTTAGCATTGCATGGGATAACCTGAGGATATACATAATAAAATTATGATCTATAAATCCAAGAAAGGGATTAAAAAGGAATGAAATTTAGAATAAAATACATTTTAGTCAATAGGCATATAAATGGACCATAATTGAATCATGAAATAAAGGCTTGATATAACATGAGTATAATAACATGGAAATGTGGCTACAACATAAAACTTGATATTAGCATGATCCAAGGATCATTTAACATGGATTAACATGAGTAAACCATAATTACACATGAATTATCAAGAATAAACCCTCATTTCACATGGATTATTGTGATACTAGACATTACCAAATTCATTGGAGCACTATCATGGAACACCCTTCATAATGATTTTAATTTTGTGCTTTAGTGTGCCACATAGATCGTATAACATGGATTCATTCAACATCATAATTTATTGAAAAATAATTTAATTTGGAATAAATACATGTAAGTACCATTCAATAATTATATTCTCATTAAGATTAATACCCTTGATATAGAAATGGGTATGGTATTCACTACATGATGATTTTGGTTTGGAAAATCACGGTGCAAGTTTGACAGCATAACGACGTCATATGGAAATTCGTAAATTGGGTTGATGAGAGATAATAAGGTATATAATCATTTATAATGAAATAGAAATTATGGGGATCATGGACCACAATATCCCAGAATATGAAATGGAATTCAGATACATAATATATGTGAAATGATTGAATGGAAATAAGATGAGAGAAACCCCTTTTGAACTTTTAGCATGGTAAGAGGTGTACATGAATGAAATTAATGAGAGATAAAGGGGTATATCATCATTAAGAAAATAAGGAGGGATTTATGGGGAAGGTAATAAGTTCTATCCCATCATTTTTATTTGAATATAAAAGTTTATAACAATATATGGAATCTTGGTGAAAAATGAGAAGGGAAGGAAAGTGAGGATCCCTTACAGGAGTGTGTGACCTCAATAGCTTGAAGAGGGGATTCTTGAGAGTTTGGGGATACCTGGGTGGGATTATAGAGAGGGTTGGACATTGTTGATACGTGATAAAAAAAATTTGAGTGGAGAGATGTGGGATCCTGGGAAGGTTTATATATTAAATGAGAGAGGGAATTCATTAATATTTCACAAACATAGGTTTAAAAATCTATATAATTAAATATTCAAAACCACAAACCATGACATGGTAATTGCCCATGGATTTGTTCAAATAAGATTATAAAACATTATTTAATAATTCCAATGTCCTAACATAATTATATATTTTCCTTTCTTATGTGAAGTTGAGTCACAATATTAAAAAAATTAATTTAAAATCAAAAAATATATACCACATTTTGAAGGATTCACTATGGAATTATAAAATAATTTTAAAAAATATAAAATCACATAATTTTAATGAGAAAATATTTATGGGGCCTATAATACCCATTATAGTATTTTATACGTTATTTATTTTCCATTATGATGTCATGAAGCACCAATTTTATTTATACAGTGTTTAATTTTTACCCAAAAATTCAATTGTCTTAGAAAATTATGAAAAATTCACCATTGGATAATTACAATGTCCTAATTCCAAAACTAATATTAATTTTATCTAAATAATTGTCTAAATAGTTGATTTTTTTACTTTTCAAATGAATCTGACATTTATTGAAAATTCATTGGTTTTGACAAACCTAGTTTTTTGACCTTAATAAAAATTACTATTGTCTTTATAAAAATTATATATACTCATTTATTATTAATAAAAGTAATTTGAAATAAAATATTATTAAAATTTTATTTATTTGCAAAATTCATTAATTCCTTAAAATAAATTCTTTAAAAATACACTGTCTATTTTACCGTATAAAAAATTTAACTCTTATCAAAATGATTACCAAATCATTTACATACAAGGAATAGATAGAATAATATTTTATAATTTATTCATAATATTATTAATAAAAACCTTAGTTTAATATAATAATGTATATATTTCTCAAAAGTACCATTTTTACCTGAAGAATCAATTTATCAAATTCATTAATTTTTTATGAAAGACTGCTCTCATAAAGTAATTGATAGAATAAGTATTTTATTTATATAAAGGGATTAAACAATTAGTAAATTATAAATTTTTACTTAACACTTTATAACACCTGCATGTGACCTAATGGTAAGGTAAGAAATGGTGAGAGACTCTTGGGGCAGCTCAGATAAAATAACCCGAGTGGTAATCTCTATTGACTTGAACTTCTCTGATAGGTGATTCAATTCAATATTAACATGTTGAAGCTGATATTGGGCATGGTCAAGAGTGATGCCCTAATAACAGTAACTCCTATCTGATCTTTAAAAATGGTCTTTGTATAGCTCGAGTCTAATGGGTAAGACCATCCTCTCTTTTGTATATATCAAAAGGATTTTTAAAAATTATTATATTTATATCAGTCATGTGATCACTGAAAAATTCATATATTATCAATGGTAAATGTAATTAACAAGGGAAATCAGTAGACCAAATGATGGTCATGCTCAGTGTGATAATCAAGGGAAATCAGTAGACCTAATGATGGTGTCATGAAATATGTGGCTATAAGTGATGGTGTGGGGATTACAAATGGAATATTTCCATGGAGTATGTCATTCCATTTGAAGAGGGTCTAATTAAATGTGAGGAGGATATCATTCCCTGTTAGGATGGGAGGTTAAGAGGCCATCCCTTATCAGACACACGTAGATTATCATGTACCTTTAACACATTGTAAATCCAAAGATTAATGTCATGTGTTAATGAATTTTGTTCTAGGTAGTTTTATATCAAGTAGCGTGGAAATGGGAGACACAATCCCTACCCATTGGGATTACATAGCCATAGCTCATGCAACCTTGGGTGTGGAATGGCTTCCACAATTATATGATGGAATGATAAGGAGGAGTGGTTGATCATGAGATCCACGTTACCATGCCAATGATGAGAAGAAAAATTCTTTAGCATACCTATACTGAGAATAAAAGTGTTAGATGGGATCTCAACCCACACATGAAGTGGAGTGGGATAATGGAATGTGAGGCATAGGTTACATAGGGACATGAAGTGAAATTGGATAGATCATGGATTGGTGTGGTTCTCTAGTGACTCAACCTTCATGAAGAGGTGTCAATAGAAGGGAGGAAACATAGATATCCCCATGATAGTGGTTCCTCTAAGGTTATGGATTTTCATCGAGGTTCTTCATGAAGAACATGTGCTTCTCGGAGGTCAAGGGATTTGAAATGGACTAAGATTCACAAAATATGGTGAACCAACCTCACGATGAAGTCCTAGATCAGGAAAGGATTACATAATGAATGCATAATTATTTTTAGAGAATCCAGCCCCCCTAAAGGACTGCATCCCTCATAAACTGTATAGGAAATTGTGAAAGGAATCCTCACCATGGGTGAAGGCTTCCTTGAATAGACCAAAAGGATTTTCATGAATCCCAAGAACCGTGGATGTCCCATTTATTTTCTAGTTCTCAATGATAGGATGCTTCACTAATTGGAATAAATTCAGAAGTGGAAAGGATGAGGTAGTCATCCTCAATGGTTGGAATGAGGAGAGTATTTATAGGTAATGTATTTTGTGATTATATGAAGTAGTTTGTGAAGAAAATATGGGCTTCTTGGATGGGTGCGGCCTTGTCAGACTCGTGAGGGGAATCAATTTGGACACTTGTGGTCATGAAGTATTGTTGGACCCAAATAAGGGCTCATTCCGGCTTCACATGTTCATGAAAGGGATTCCTTGGTAGGGTGCTCCGCAAGATCATGCCTTTTCGGAGAAGCAGGCTTCATGAAGAAGAACCATTGGGGTTTTTTGTGCCATTTTAGATTTTGGATTTCTCTAGAACTTCTACATCTTCTGGGACTATCCATATGGTAGGTATTTCAGCATTCATATCCATGTTTTATCGACCATCCTTTTGTACTTTGTTCCTACCCATGTACCTATAAGTGTCCGAGTACTCTGGCCTTATCTGAGTAATGGGTTGTACCCATGTCAACTAACCACACCATGTAACTAGTCATGTCTATACCTATGTACCCTAATGGTACACAATGAGTCTCCACGAATGAGTTACAAATTGTGTTTTAGGTCCCACATGGAATGTGATATTTTAATTTTTTTGAAACCTGATCCCCCATAGCCATGTGGCTACAATGATTGTGTTCTTTAGGCTACCCACTGTGTATATCATGATTTTTAAAAAATAATATAGTGATTTATAAATTTTTATGCACTAAAAACACAAATTATTACACCACAAAATCCACTAATAAACATAGATGAGGGATTGACCGAGCCTTACCTTCATTGGTGGCTAGCTTCCAGCCACCCAATCTGCTTGGGAGTTTTCCAATGATGCTCAAAATTTCCAAAACATCAAACCCACATACTAAACTTCTCTAATGCATCACAGTATCATCCATCATTTTCATTGATACTATATCACATTGTCAATCATAAGAGAAATCCATTGGTTGCAATCAGTTATTCTAAAGAGCAATCATGCAATGATCCCTCACCTGGTATTTTTTGAATCTCTATCCAAAAAGGATTACCAATGATTAACGCATGAAGAAAGCGGGAATAAATCGAAAAAAAAAATTTGAGAAACAAACTCATTCCATTTTTCATGTTCAATTCCATTAATTCAAGAAGAAACTAATAAAACAACGAATAATTAATGCAACATAAATTCTTAATTTTAGGAAGATAATAATACATCTATCATAATAAAAAATCGAACCACCAATCAATTAATGTTAGTTTAATTTATTAATATTAAACATGGGATAAAAAATAGTATTAATTAAAAGAAAACAAATTATTTACCTATTTTTGGATCATTCATTAAAAAAGAATGGTTACAATCTACTTTCATTGATGAGATCCTTTATCTATGTTAGCAAAGACAGCTCCTTAGAAAATCGATCTCATACCCTCTATTATGTTATCATATGTAAAATATCCTCCTCAACCCTCTCATGAATTATAGGGTTATGTTGTTAACTCTACTATTTTTATATATTAAGGATTTTATAGAATTTTAATAGTTTCCCCTTAATTTATAATAATATAATAAATTAAATAATATATTAAATTATTAATCAACCTATGATGGTTATCAACAAAAACAGTTGACTATCACAATGTTCATGACACACAATGGGTAAAAACCACATTTTTTATTTAATGGTAGTCTTGGATTACCCATATGTGACTATGTTCATGAGTTATTCCATTATTTCTAAAAATAATGTGAGTGTGATATAATATATTAACTATTTTTGTTATACCAATATTGAGCCCCCCATGCCTCAGAATCCCACACTAACTCAGCACCTAGTTCTGAAAATGTAATTTAAAATTATTAAAACGTTTTATAAGGAAAAAAATTGAGTCTCTTCATTCTCTCCAACTAAGAAATTTTTTATTGAAAAGGAAAATTAATTATAAAAGATATGAGGGTACCAAGATCTCATATGGTTTTCCCACTCCCAGGTTCTCTCCAATAGTTTTTCATACTTCCAACGGAGATGTACCAAGGGAATGTCTAACCCATGAAGGATATTCTTCTATTAATCAGCTATATCTACTGGGTACTCTATAAAGGTAGCTCCATCCTCAATTAACAGTTCACCCAAGTTTATAACATGTGCCAAGGTGTGCACATACCTCCTCAACCATGACACATGAATGAAATTTTTCACCTGGTCTAACTGTGGTAGTCAGGCTTAGTGGTACACAACCTTTTTAAATATATGTTTTCTCTAAATAGGATAATTAATATTGAAGATATATTTCCACCCTATCTAAATCTCTACAACCATCGACAAGGTGAAATATACATGAACATGTGGTCTCCCTCACCAAAATCCAAAGTCCTCCTTCATTTTTCTAAAAATGAATTATAATGGTTATAGATCTCCTCATCCACTCTTATATGATCCACACCATCACTTTAATTGCTCACATTAACTCTTGATTTCATTCCAATGATGGTTATAGATGTCCTCATCCAATGTCCTCATACCCTCTTATATGCCTCAAATGATTTCATTCCAATGATGGAGTGGTAATTTTTTATATAAAAAAACATCACTACGGTTAGGTGATCCTCCTAATTAATAACAATCTCCAACATGAAATCCCAAAGAATATAATCTAAAAACTAAATAATTCGCTCTATCTAGCTATCTATCTGGGGTTGAAACACCATGCTCAAATAAAATTGATTCGCAAAGTACTTCTATAATATTGTCAATAATCATGACATGAAGCAATTATCTCAGTATTAAATGATCATTTATGGACCTCTGTGAATCTGAACTATCTTCTACATGTAAACCCATCTTAATATATCTACTGGAATCCACTATTGAATAGTTTGGACGTTGACCAACTTGTGAGTCATTATACAATCTCCCAGAGAGCATGATGCTCTCTACATGATTAGGGAATACCCATTATGAATTCCATATGGAAAATATCCCACTTACACTACAACACATGAAGGGGTCGAACTAAACCTGATTGAACCTATTTCATAGCCTTCGCCTACTAACAAGTGAGGCATTAAGTGACAAACTTATTTATACACTTATTCATTCCAATCCACTAGAACTAATGTTAAATGTCCTGGTACATCTTCACCAGTATTATATGTACTATTATGTGGTAATTATGAAACTACCTCATTGAGTCCTCTCATAACTCCAGTGGTACCATGGTCCATCCTCAGAAAAAGTAGAAATGCCACCACATTCATAAAATTAACTAGGAACTTGTATAGAAGATATTCGAACACACAAGGTGTCATAGTTAGTATCTACATGATGATCCTACCTAACATGTTATAGAAGCATAGGGGTAACAACTATTTATTGAAGGTAATTTGTACCACCCTCATCAACTAAAGAAAAATTCAATGATTCAAATGGATCTGACACCTCACTTGATAATTGAAAACAAGATGTCCTACTGAGAAAATATTCCTGCATGTTCCACTTCATGGGAGTATAGACTATGTCAAATCCATAATCATAGAGTAACTATATCCATTCACTATATCTCACGTTTATATTATTCTAGGAAAATATATATCATATATTGTTTTGATCATACTAGATAATGTGATGATCACCCATAAGGTAGTGTCTCTTTATCTTTAGGGATAATACCTCTACTTTTATCTATAGATTGTATGTTGTGTAGTTATTCACCTTTAGTCTTAATTTATATAACAAAATATAATAACTACCTACCTCTACATCAAGAAATTTCCAAACTCGGTTTTAGAGGCATCATAGAAAATTATATATTCAACACTATCCTATGGTTGTATTGAGATGGGGTCTCTCATCATCCCCTATCTCAACTCCTAAAATTATTTATGTGACCTCTTTATACACATGAAATAATGAACCTTTTTGGGTCAAGGGATTCAGGGGTGATGATATTCTAGAGGAATTAGGCATGAATATTTTTTAGTATCCTGCCAACCCATGGAAGCTCTGCACCTCAATATCACTCTTGGGTGGCTCCCAAGAAAGCACTTCATCAAACATCACCAGGTCCAATAATACATCCCCTTATGAGATAAAAATTCCTATGAAGTGGACATCTTGAATATATAAATGACACATCGAGAGCTACCCATAAATTTTATACTCTCAGAGTATGTATAAGACTATGATCAAGTGTCTCACATGATCCTCCTCAGACATCAGGTACACTGTGATATAATAAATGAATATTACCATGAAATTATCTATGAAGGGAATAAATATCTTGTCCACGAGTCCAATGAACACTAATGGGGTGTTAATTAAACTAAAATTCATCTCCAATTAATCATAGTTACTATAGAAACATCATAAATTTTTCTTTGGTATATCTTTATCCTGAACAGGGAGCAGCTGACAACTGGACCTTGGGTCAATCCTCAAAAACCACTCTGACCATTTCAACTGGTTGAAGATGATGTCTATTCATGGTTGTAGATAATTGTTCTTGACTATCTCTTTATTTATGAAATTTTAATCCACAAATATCATCCTGATCCCATCTTCCTTCTTTCACAATAGAACTTGGTCTACCTAGGGTGACATATTGGGTATGAAAAATTACGTCATATATAACTCATCCAACTACAAATTTAGATAACAAAGATATGTGGGGGCCATTTGATATGATTTAATAGATATATAAGGAGTACAGAGGTTAATGTCTATGTCAAAGTCTATCTCTTAGTGGTTAAGTATGACTGACACATCCTAAGGAAAGACATCCTCATACTATTCCACAACTTCAAGAAGTTGAAATGCCATAGATTATAATTATCCAAGGGTAATACTATCCAAATGAAGAGTAATAATTATTATCCTATGGAGTATGATCCCATTGTAATATTATTGATTTTCCTTCTCACTAATAAAGTAAAACATCAACATATCAAAATAGATGCACTACATCCTCCACCTGATGTTGTGAATCTATTCATGAACTATACATATCCAATCCCTAACTAAGATTATGTCATAGGGCCCCATTGTGGCTATAAATACATACAAAAGGAAGATATATCACCAAATAGTTATGTTACAATATTAAAACAACTGGGTGATTACTGAATCCACTCTAGTATGAGTCTTCAAGCTTCAAAGTCTAGCTTATGGCTACACCGAAATATTTAGGTCTCGAAAAGGGACATGGAAAGAAAAGAGTTGATCAAGATTATGTCTATAAATATTGTATTTAAAGTATAAAATTATTATATTTTACCCCTAATCATTCATGGATCCACTTGTTCATAAAAATGAAAATACTACAACTTCCCTTATCCCTGATGACTAGATCTGTGAGCCTGGCATAATCCACTTAGGGGTGGTGGTGGTAATAAATAAATTCATCATCCACCTCCTACTATTATCCCAACTCTCTTACCAAATTCAAAAATCTATGTAACTACAAATTATAGCCACTAAATATACTTGGTTGGTCTATCAACTATCTCTATACTAGTTGTATGGCAGTTTAGATTATATAAAAATATATGTACCCACAGGTCACAGGTGAAACACGACCTCTCTCTCTCTCTCAGCTAACTGGAAATGTCCTGTGATCCATAGAATGTAGACCCTTGATCATGAAACTATCCCCCAAAACACCTCACATTCATGGACCCATAATTCAAACATAATATTACAGATGTTGATGTCTCTACTCTAGATTACCTAAAACCAGCACCAACCATCAATGACTGCTCTGCCAAGAAGCTCTCTTCTACCAAATAACATTTGAGTTGTCTAGAAAAAGTAGTAATGTAATGTGATATAAAAAACCATATATCTATGAAGATTATATTCTTGAAGGTTTTTATTGAATAATGAATATGAAACTGTATCCATGGAGTATCATAATATGTTATTGAACCTCGACGAATAATATTCCATAGCCATGATGACCTTATGACCTACTGAATCATCAATTCTCAAAGATGCATACTATAATCAACATGGATGGATAAAACTAATATCTCATGAAGGACATTAACTTATCCCAATAGAGATCATACTCATCATGAATCAAAGTGACTAGACTCAACCATGGACTGGAAGATCCATGGATATAGCTTGCTTCTAGGACCACATTCTGATCTACAGTGGACCTGACATGGTAAAAAACTCATATAACTACATCAATATAGTTATGAGCTACATGGGGCTTGCAATTCACAAAAAACTGAGAGTTATATATCTTGGAAACTCATCAAGATCTCTTATCCTATAAACATACTCAATTGGTACTAAAAGAACAACCTATTGTTCAATGTGTCCTAGAAAGACTAAAAAAACAATCAGTAGTAACAACTCACAAAATGTCCCTATATTGAAGCCACATCACTAGGAATATCATCCTCATGATACTACTTTATGATCCAAGATGGATATAATCTTGTAGGTATCCTAAAATAGAGAGGACAAAAAATGAAAAAGAGTATATATGGGGTGTTGACTCATGATGGATTTAGAAACCATAAACCATTCATATACGATGCATGGAAATTTTTTTCCATGAAACTCGTACATAAATGCACCTACTAAACAAGTCGGTTATCAGAATATTGGTGAATGGATAACTCATCCTGCACACCAACACTGGATTCCCTATCCAGAGAGCCAGATGTGAGATAATTTAACATAGTTTCCAATGTTTCCAAACCAATCATCACAACCAAAAAATTTCCAAACTTTGGTATTAGGATGTACCCCTTTGATACTACTTTTTAATGACTAGAACCACTAGGGCTAGACTGGTTGGTCGTAGTCCGAATATGACCACCAAGAACACCTACAATAGACCATGGGTTGGAGACCAACACTGAGTAGGTACATTAAACACGTGGAAGGCCTTGGACTAAGATACCTGTACACATGTACACACACCCAAATACTCATAAAATACCGAAAGGTAAAGAAAAATGATACCATGGTTCATGAATACAATTATATCCACATCAAAGTATAAAATAAGTAATAGAAAGAATAATGGTCCAAATATAATTCTTGAAAATCTATAAAAAGTGTTCAACTTGATTAGAAGGAAGAGACTTCTATCAAATAAAACACCCTGTACAAACCACAGTCGGTCTAGAACACTATGCTCCACCTACTCCTGGTCTTCCTACGACTCCATTTAGAGTTCTGTAGTTTCATATAACATGACATGTGATTGAAGATCCTATATAGGTGTGAGTACATACATACCCAGTAGGCCACCCCAAAATGACCAAACATAAATGGTCAAAATAGTAGTCTGCTTATCTTTGGAAATTCATGTTGATCAGAATATGAGACATACTAGTAATAATCTATTTGTACCCATGATAGATTCTAATTCCCAATATAAAATAAAACCCATACTACCATCCTAAAATCTTTCTTAAGGATTCAACATAATGCTAGTTTGAGAGAACTCACTCCATGAGTCTGTTAACACTGATGGTGCTCATCTGAGAGGTCTTTCTCTTCAAGGATCACCATGAATTACTACTAAATGTATCTTAGAAGATATTGATACATAGATAGGGTATCTCACCCATTGGATATGGTGGGATCCAAACTGTACTGATATTAAACCTGGTAGGATGGGGATCACATTCCTAGGATGTTAGTATGAGATTCCTGACCCATCCTCGGGAAGAATAAATGAGATAGGTTCACAGCTTGGTCCACAAAAGGGATTCATGAATTATATCTAAGACTTATCCTATATAGGGGATCCTATTTTATAATCAAGGAGTGATTCCTCACAATACCCTCATAGGGATGGACCAAGGGAATGCACCCAACAGATAGTGGTCCACAATAAAGAGAACAAGGCCCTCAACCATCCTTGAGAAAAGTAAACGACATGTAATATGAGTACACAGTTTGTCTTGGCTACCATAGGTCTTCCAATGTATGGTGGTCTATTCTAGTTTACTACAACATATGTCCATGTACATTTCTTTTACCGATGTAGATATACATGTATGGGTACTTTGGCATCATATGAGTATCAGGATGTGCCCATTAACTACTATTGTGCATGTGTACCTTGTTGTGTATGTTCCCTTGTACCAGAAGAGTGCATTAAGAGTCTCTATGTTTGGGTCACATGGTGTGTGTTAGTTCCCACATTTTTTGTGCTTTTTATCCAAAGCCCAAGCTGCCATAGCTAGGGGACTATATGACATGTGTTCTCCAGACTACATGCCATGTATATTGTGATTTTATATAAATCCCATAATGCTTCTTACATTTCACTATGCTACTGAAAACATCATTTATACCTCCAAATAAACGGATAAAAACATATATATTCTTGATTGAAATAATTTTATATTCGCAATGGTATCACAATATCAATGGAATACTTACCATTCAAGGCATTCCTAAATATACACATACACATGTGATTTGATGTTGGAACCTATGTACCACCCTTATGAATCCACTTCTGCATCAATCAAATCACTAGATTCTTATTGAGATAAGAATTTAACCCCAATATATTGTTATAAGGGATCTTGTATCAACATGAAACTAATAGCAATCTATATTAACAAAAACAAATAAAAACAAATATATCAATATTACTGATATCTTATTGATGGAATGCATAATGTTGGACATAAAGAAAATTTTCTAAGGACTTTTTCGAAGATATTTACTTATTATTGAGACAAAAGTCAAAATATATTTCTGAATTGGGTAGGAATACAATAAATTCCGAAACCTATTTTATCTAATGAAACCTGTCGATGCTAGAGGGGATATATAATTATAGTATCCACCCATAACCTAAATAATTCCAATGAAATCACAATAAGATTAAAAAAGATAGTTCATAACATTCACTAAGAGACCTTTGGATGAATAAATACATTTTTATATATATAATGAATAATACAAAATATTAATTCATGATCATCCAATGTTAACAGTCAATAATAATCAAGAATATCAATAATTTTCATTATGTTCATTAAAGGGATAAAATGATCATAACCCATTCATATAAATAATGTGTATTCTCAAAAAATAACTAGTAAAATTTCAAATTATTTTATTTTGGTATGACTAATTATAGAATTCCAATACTTTTCCATATATAAATAAAACGGATAATAAGATCATAACCCATCTAATGAAAGATACTGGATGATTGCTAAATAACATAACCAAATAAGTGAGAAACATTTATCGAAGTGTTTCTGTATAGGAGTTTATATCCATAGAAAAAAAGTGAGATAATAGTACATAATAAAATCATAGGGTAGAATCAACCCAAATTATATTAAAAAACCTCAAGGGAATGATCATAAATCAATGAATGAATGTTGAGTTACACACAATCCTTACTACTATGGAAAAATGAATCAAATAACCTGAATTAAGGAAAAATGGTTTGGCTAGTAAATCCCATGAAATAGAAAGAGTATGATAAAAATATTCCCAGGGTCAGTGAATGCACCATATAAAGAAAACATGAAGTAGAAATTCATTATATCTCAAATAATCAGAATTGAGACCAAGAAAACCCTTATGATATTTGAAAATTTCAAATATAAATTCCATGAAATAGAGGGAATATAATTTAATTTAAAATAAAAAAAATAAAATATAATTCATGATATGAAATAAAAAATATGTAGAATATACACCATGTAAATAAAATTAGGTTTATAATACTGAATATGTATCAAAGAGAGGATTTTGAGATGAAAAACCCTTACCTCATTCCTGATTCATTCTTCACTTGAACTAATAATTCTAAATCAATTAACTAAGTTCATTAAATAAATACCCAATAACCTTATTTAAGACTATAACCATTTATAAATTTCATTTATAATCATTATATATATATATATTAGTTATTTTTTATATATTTTCATGACTGGATGTAATTAATCATTATCAAAATTAAGTAGTTTCATAAAAAATGGTGTTGGTATTCAATTCATGTCACAAATCCCACCACTATTATATAATATAACAAACTATAATAGATGTTAATTTATAGTTTATAAATCTCGAATTTCATTCCATATTAATTTTGGATACAAACCAGGAAGATGAAATTATCGATGAGCAAGTTTTAGTGATTCAAAGTGAACGATGGGTGAATAATTAATTAATGTGTAAAATGTTAATATTAACTCACAAAAAGAAATTAAATATTTACAAAAAAATAAAATAGTAAATAGGTTTTCATAGTCATATATTACAGAAATGTATATTATTGTTCAAAAACTTCGTTAAACCAACCCAAACATGAACCAACCATGATTAATAGAGATGATGAGATTGTTTAGATATAAAATCATTATACTAGAAGAATAATGATCTCATTTTGTTTTTATTAATGTGATATATCATAATATTAAATAATATTAAATTTTGTTAATTTATATAATGTTATTACTTAAAAAAATGGTCACTATTCTCATAGTTCTTCCATTTTAGTCAATTTAATTAACAATAATTTGTTACTAATCACATCATTAACAAATTAATTATTTTTTCATTATATAAATTGAATTATATTATAAAACCATATTTATGCTTCAATAAAATAGTAATATTTTTCTAAGAAAAGTAGTGATGAATAATGAAACATTTTGTCTCATGGAGGTGGTAGTCTACATGACACACTAACAACAGTTTCGTTTTTATAAATATATGAGGAATTTGAATAAAAACTGATAATAATCATACAATAGTATAATTTTAGTAAATAAATTAGACTAATATAATTATATTAGTATGGCCAGAATAAATTTTAATTATGATAATTAAGACTAAAATCTAATTAGTTGATAATAGTCACATCCAAGTCTTGAATTTTCCTTGGAAATCACATTTTAAATTAAATATTTATGAAAATAATAGAGAAAATAATATTTTTAAAGTGGTATATATTTTAATTAGAATAAAATTTGAATATTTTAAATGATAAATCATAATTATATGTGATATGATAAGGGGTGGGAGTGTTTCCCTTATATAAGTGAAGGGAGGGGTAGTTATAACAACCATGATATTTATTTCCTATTTATAAATGATTTATTAAATAAAATTGTTCTTAATACAACCAGAAGATAGATAGGTACAGTTTCGTTGGGGATTCGGATCATTATATAACATCTTAAAATATTAAAGGCAACACCTTTATTGAAAATTTCTTTTACATGACCAAAACAATGCATCGTACTTAGCATTGCATGGGATAACCTGAGGATATACAAAATAAAATTATGATCTATAAATCCAAGAAAGGGATTAAAAAGGAATGAAATTTAGAATAAAATACATTTTAGTTAACAGGCATATCAATGGACCATAATTGAATAATGAAATAAAGGCTTGATATAACATGAGTATAATAACCTGGAAATGTGGCTACAACATAAAACTTGATATTAGCATGATCCAAGGATCATTTAACATGGATTAACATGAGTAAACCATCATTACACATGAATTATCAAGAATAAACCCTCATTTCACATGGATTATTGTGATACTAAACATTACCAAATTCATTGGAGCACTATCATGGAACACCCTTCATAATGATTTTAATTTTGTGCTTTAGTGTGCC
Source organism: Viscum album (assembly GCA_963277665.1). NCBI lineage: Eukaryota > Viridiplantae > Streptophyta > Magnoliopsida > Santalales > Viscaceae > Viscum > Viscum album. The sequence continues at coordinate 1,671,175,797 of OY728137.1, forward strand.
ACATAGATCGTATAACATGGATTCATTCAACATCATAATTTATTGAAAAATAATTTAATTTGGAATAAATACATGTAAGTACCATTCAATAATTATATTTTCATTAAGTTTAATACCCTTGATATAGAAATGGGTATGGTATTCACTACATGATGATTTTGGTTTGGAAAATCACGGTGCAAGTTTGACAGCATAACAGCGTCATATAGAAATTCGTAAATTGGGTTGATGAGAGATAATGGGGTATATAATCATTTATAATTAAATAGAAATTATGGGGATCATGGACCACAATATCCTAGAATATGAAATGGAATTCAGATACATAATATATGTGAAATGATTGAATGGAAATAAGATGAGAGAAACCCCTTTTGAACTTTTAGCATGGTAAGAGGTGTACATGAATGAAATTAATGAGAGATAAAGGGGTATATCATCATTAAGAAAATAAGGAGGGATTTATGGGGAAGGTAATAAGTTCTAACCCATCATTTTTATTTGAATATAAAAGTTTATAACAATATATGGAATCTTGGTGAAAATTGAAAAAGGAAGGAAAGTGAGGATCCCTTACAGGAGTGTGTGACCTCAATATCTTGAAGAGGGGATTCTTGAGAGTTTGGGGATACCTGGGTGGGATTATAGAGAGGGTTGGACATTGTTGATACGTGATAAAAAAAATTTGAGTGAAGAGATGTGGGATCCTGGGAAGGTTTATATAGGAAATGAGAGGGGGAATTCATTAATATTTCACAATCATAGGTTTCAAAATCTATATAATTAAATATTCAAAACCACAAACCATGACATGGTAATTTCCCATGTATTTGTTCAAATAAGATTATAAAAAATTATTTAATAATTCCAATGTCCTAACATATTTATATCTTTTCCTTTCTTATGTGAAGTTGAGTCACAATATTAAAAAAATTAATTTAAAATCAAAAAATATATACCACATTTTGAAGGATTCACTATGGAATTATAAAATAATTTTAAAAAAATATAAAATCACATCATTTTAATGAGAAAATATTTATGGGGCCTATAATACCCATTATAGTATTTTATACGTTATTTATTTTCCATTATGATGTCATGAAGCACCAATTTTATTTATACAGTGTTTAAGTTTTACCCAAAAATTCAATTGTCTTAGAAAATTATGAAAAAGTCACCATTGGATAATTACAATGTCCTAATTCCAAAACTAATATTAATTTTATCTAAATAATTGTCTAAATATGTGATTTTTTACTTTTAAAATGAATCTGACATTTATTTAAAATTCATTGGTTTTGACAAACATAGTTTTTTGACCTTAATAAATATTACTATTGTCTTCATAAAAATTATATATACTCATTTATTATTAATAAAAGTAATTTGAAATAAAATATTACTAAAATTTTATTTATTTCAAAAATTCATTAATTCCTTAAAATAAATTCTTTAAAAATACACTTTCCATTTTACCGTATAAAAAATTTAACTCTTATCAAAATGATTACCAATTCATTTACGGACAAGGAATAGATAGAATAATATTTTATAATTTATTCATAATATTATTAATAAAAACCTTAGTTTAATATAATAATGTATATATTTCTCAAAATTACCATTTTTACCAGAAGAATCAATATATCAAATTCATTAATTTTTTATGAAAGACTGCTCTCATAAAGTAATTGATAGAATAAGTATTTTATTTATAGAAAGGGATTAAACAATTAGTAAATTATAAAATTTTACTTAACACTTTATAACACCTGCATATGACCTAATGGTAAGGTGAGAAATGGTGAGTGACTCTTGGGGCAGCTCAGATAAAATAACCCGAGTGGTAATCTCTATTGACTTGAACTTCTCTGATAGGTGATTCAATTCAATATTAACATGCTGAAGCTGATATTGGGCATGGTCAAGAGCGATTCCCTAATAACGGTAACTCCTATCTGAGCTTTAAAAATGGTCTTTGTATAGCTCGAGTCTAATGGGTAAGACCATCCTCTATTTTGTATATATCAAAATGATTTTTAAAAATTATTATATTTATATCAGTCATGTGATCACTGAACAATGCATATATTATCAATGGTAAAGGTAATTAACAGTTATTTAAACCTAAAAAAATAAATTATAAAAAAGTGCATTTAGTTTCTATATCCATAAGACATTAAAAGAATTGTAATTTTATTCATAAAGGATCAGATCATTAAAATATTTCCCCTTAAGAAATTTCACCCTCCAAATTTCCTTTCCCAACAGTAAAATATAACACTGTAACTCTGCCTAATCACTTCATCTGGTTTCCACGTTGCTTAATAAAACTCGTCGTTTCACCACAGCACCATAATAAGGGGCATCATATTATTTCATATAACATTTTCTCTACAATCTACGATCTTCATTAGTTTCTATTCATAATAGAGGTCATTCCCCAATGGCACCACCTCTGGATTGAGTACATGCAATGGGTTAGGTATTTACTTCCTCAAGAGTGATATATTGAATACGTTCTGTAATTGAGTCAGTTTTTGTGGGTTTGATAGTCGATAGTCTACTACTCTAATGCGATCAAGGATCTCAAAAGGGTTGATGTACCTTAGACTAATATTTCCCTTCTTTCCAAATCTCATAAATCTATTCCATGGATATATGCTGAAGAATACCATTTCTCCAACATCAAAATATAGGTCTCGTCAATTATTGTCATCATATCTCTTCTATTGACTCTTAGAAGATTAAATGTACTGTTTGTTGGTCTCAACCTTATTTACTATTTCATCAACCATTTCTGGACCTAGAAGTTTTCACTCCCCAACATCATTCAACCATTCGCGTGTTCTGTACCTCTTCCCATAAGAGTCTTTATAAGGAGCCAGTTTGATGCATGAGTGGAAACTGTTGTTGTAGGAGAACTCAAACAGAGGAATATGTTGATACCATTATATTTTTAAGTCCATTTAGCACACTCTCAACATGTCCTCATGTGTTTTGATAGGCCACTAAGATTGTACCGTAGTTTGAGGATGATAAGTCTTACTCAAGATCAGATATGTATTCATAGAATGTTGGAGACTCATCCAAAACATAGAGAAGATACTTGGATCTCAATTTGAAAAAATCAATAGTGGTACTTCATGCAGCCTTAATACTTCTATGACGTATATCTTTGGTATTTTATCCAATGAAAAATCTTCTCAAATTTAAATGAAGTTTGAAGTCTTTGTATTATGATCCACAACAACCCAAATAAAATTAATTTTTAGGGATGTCTTCGAATGTCCGGTAACAAAGTCCTTGGTGATGTTTTCCCATTTCAATGCTGATATGGGTAATGGTGTCATCATCCACATAGACATGTGCCTCTCATCCTTCATTTTCTAAAATACCAGGCACTTTGATGTATACTCAATGATCTTTATGTTCATTTTATTCCACCAATAATTCTCTCTATGATCTTGATACATCATTGTGCTTCCTGGGTGATTTGAGAAATTCAAACTATGTTCACCATCCAAAATTTATTTCATTAATAACAAATTTTATGGAACACATTGTATTGACCCAAATTTCACAATCCTAACTTCATTATCGTTGATGTCCAGGGATTTTGGTTTTCTGATAGTTTCCACTTTCTTCTGAATTCCCACATCATATTTGTTATCATCCTTTAACATTTAAAAAAGTGACGGTTGAGAAATCATTTGTAAAAGGATTAATTGAATTCCCTTATTTATGATTCCCGTGCCCATACTCATCAAATCTAAGATGATTTGATAATTCTCAATTCGCATCAATGATAGAATTGTTTGGTCCTTTATACTAGATAATCTGCCACATTTTTTCTTTTCAAGAGAGGTAATGGATCGAGCAGTAATAATCATTAATGAGATCTTACCATCTTCATTGGTGCCCATTCAACACTTTTTTTGAATATATATTTGAGACTTTGGTGATCCATATATATTTCACACTTTTTCCCAAAGAGAGAATGCCAGCATTTTTTGAACACAAATATCACAGCTGTCAACTCCAGATCATGCATGGGTTCATTTTTGCCATGATTTTTAAATTACCTTGAGGCATAGAAAATGACTCGGTTATTTTCACTCAAATTCCACCAAAGGTATACTTATTAATTAAATTTATTTCCTTATCTTTTTAATTTATAGGCTTTAATCTATGTTATACATGATCTACTTCCAATAATATATTATTAGGTGTGTATTTTTATTCTTTAATAATGGTTTATACTAATATTATGAATTTACCAAAGAATATACCCTGGTAGTGTCGAACCAAGAGTTCATCAAGGTCTATTTTTGTGCACAAATTCCCATTTGAGTTTTTCTCAAATAAGTGTTTTCAGGTTTTACCCCAAGACACATCTACACCAGAGCCCTCCTACTTGTTCATATCCAGTCTGGGATGTATCGTCTTAATAAACCACTTAATCCATACTCACCAAAATTTAGTGATTACTTTATTATACACTGTCTTATCCCTAAGGAATTAAATAGAGTTTAATAACCCTAATCCCAAAATTATATAAACCTATCCTCAAATAAAAACTATACCAACTGTTCTCTTTATTTCATATTTATACATGATTTATTACATAAAAGTGTACTTAATACAACTCATATTATCAAGAGGTATACTATCATTTGGGCATAGGAACATTACAAAACAACTTAAAACATCAAAGTTAATATCCTTATTGAAAACTTCTTTTACATGACCACAACATCATTCATACTTTGGATTTAATGGGATACCTTGAGGACATACAAAAGAAAAGGGTGATCTATAAAGACAAGAAATCGAGTAAACCAGGCATGAAATGATGAATAAAATACATGTTATGAAATAGGTATATCAATGGATAATAAGAGAAACATGAACATAAAGTGAAGATATAAAAATATTTTTATAATTTGGAAATGTGGCAATAACATAAAACATGATATTAACATGAGACAAGGATACTTACACCTAGATTAGAATGAGTAAAACATCATTAAACATGTATTATCATGATTTAACCCTCATTTCACATGGAATATCATGATACCAAACATTACCAAATGCAATGGAATTCTATCAGGGCGCACACTTCATAATAATTTAAATCTCGTGCTTATGTGTGACACATAGATCGTTTAACATGGATTCTTTCAACATCATCATTTATTCCATGATAAAATAATTTTTAATACATACATTTTAGAACCAATAAATATTTACATATGTATAAATGTGAATAACCTTGATAGATAAATGGTTATGGTATTCACTACATGATGATTTGGGCATGGAAAGTCGTGGACCAATTTTGGCGTTATAACAACATCATATAAAAATTCATAAATTGGGATGATGAGAGATAAAGGGGTCTATCATAATTTATACAGGAAATATATAGTAATAGTATCATGTAACATAATATCTCAGTATATGAAATGGAATTTAGATACATAATATAGAATAAATGCTTGAATGGAAATAAGAAGAGATAAATCCCTTATGAAATTTCAATATGGTAACAGGTGTACATAAAAGGAATTTATGAGAGAGAAAGTTATATATAATCATTAAACAAATAATTAGGGAAGTATGGGGGAGGTTAAAAATCATATCCCAAAATTTTTAATAGAAAATAATAGGGTATAAAAATATAAGGAAACTTGGACAAAAATGAGAAAGGAAGGAATGTGAGGATACCTTACTTGAGTGTGTGAATTTAAAAGCTTGAAGAGGGGATTCTTGAGAGCTTGGGGAAACTTGGGGGGGATTTTAAAGAGGGTATTACAAATTAGGGATGTGATAAACGGATTTTTAGTTAATAGATGTTGGATCATGGGAGGGTTTATATAGGAAATGTGAGGGGAATTATTTAATATTTTAAAAACATAGGTTTTGGAATCAATATAATTAAATATTCCCAACCAAAATGTTTCCCATTTTATTCCCATGGTTCTGAAAAAATATGGTGGAAAAAAATATTTTATAAGGGTATCGGGTGAACATATTAAAATATTATCCTTGCTTATGTGGAGGTGAGTCACATTATTTAAGAAATGAATATAAAATCAAAAAATATATTATACATTTAGGAGGATTCAGTAAAGATTTTTAAAATAAGTGAAAACAATTCTAAAATCACAGAATTTTAATTACAAAACATATATTTGGTCGATAATACCCATTATAGTATTTATTACAACAATTAGGGGTCCTTATGATGTTATAAAACACATATTTTTATTATACGGTATTCAATTTTTACCCAAAAATTCAATTGTCTTAGAAAATTATAAAAAATTCACTATTGGATAAATTAGACGTCCCAATTCAAAAAATAATATTAAATTTTTCAAAATAATTTTCTATATATGTGAATTTTCACTCTAAAAATGAAAACCAACATTAATTGAAATTTCACAGGTTTTAACCAAAAAAGTTTTCTAAACTTAATAAAAATTTCATTTTACTCCATAAAAATCAAAATGTACTCATTTATTATTAATAAAAGTAATTAGGTAGTAAAATTTTATTAAAATATTAATTATTTGAAAAATTAATTATTTTAATAAAATATATTCTTTATAAAATATACTTTCTATTTTATCGTATAGTAAATATAACTCCTATCAAACTGATTACCTAATCATTTGCAGATAAGGAACAAATATAGTAATAATTTATAAGATAGTTTTTATAATATTGTTAATAATAACATTATTTTAATATAAAAATGTATATATTTTTCAAAAGTATCATTTTAAGATGAAGAATCAATTTATCAAATTCATCATTTTTAAGAATGACTAATCTCATAAAGGAATTGATGGAATAATAATTATATTTATAGAAAGGGATTACAAAATAAGTAACTAATAACTTGTTACATGACCCCTTATAACACCCACATAAGACCTAGGGTAAGGTTTACGATGGGGAAATACTCTTGGGGCGGTTCAGATAACATCGCCCGAGTGGTAGTCTCTATTAACTTGATCCTATCATGAAGGTGATAAAGTTCAAGCTCAATGTGTTGATGCGCCTCTTGGGATTTAGTCAAGAGTGATTCCCAATAACACTAATTTTTTCTGAGCTACGAAAAATGAGATTCGTACGACCTGAGTCTACTGGATGAGGCCATCCTCTCATTTGTTTGTGTCGAAAAGATTCTTTTAAAAAAACCTTATATTTATATCAGTCATGTGATCATTATTGAATTGATATATAATCTAAAGTAATGATACATAAAATTCATTTAATCCCAATAAATAAAAAAATAGTGGAAGTGTTTTCTATATCCATAAGTGTAAAAAGAAAGTTAATTTTATTCAGAAATGATCGGGTCATTACAACATTCCCCCACTTAATATATTTTTCCCTCGATATTTCCTTTTCCCACACTAAAATATATGAGGGTAACTCTTCCACATCACTTACTCAGGTTCCCATGTTGCTTCTTAAAATTTGTGGTTTCACTATAAAACCATGATGAGGGGAATCATCTTATTTCGTAGAAAATTTTCTCTATGATCTAATGTCTTCATCAAATTCTCCTCATAGGAGAGGTCATTCTTCAATGGTACTACATCTTGGTTGAGTACATGTGATGGGTCAGGTATTTACTTCTTCTTGAGTGATACCTGGAATACATCAGGTATTTCAGATAGGTCTGGTGGGAGTGCATGTTGATAGGAAACTTCTATGATGTAATCAAGGATCTCAAAAGGGCCAATGTACCTTGAAATAATATTTATCTTCTTCCCAAATCTCATAACACTCTTCCTTGGTGATATGCAGATGAAAACCATGTCTCCAATATCAATCTCTGGGCCTCACTAAAGATTGTCATCATAACACTTTTGTGAACTCTGAGAATCATTAATTTCCTTCTTGATGGTCTCAACCTCCTCTACCATTTCGTCGACCATTTCTATACCTAGAAGTTTTCACTCTCCAACTTCATCCCAAAATGCTTGTGTTCTGAACCACTTCCCGTAAAGGGATTCATATGGATATATTTGTATTCATGAGTCTAAACAATTGTTGTAAGAGAACTAAAATAGAGGAATATGTTGATCCCATCCTCATTGAAAGTCCACTGAGCATTCTCTCAACATGTCCTCCAATGTTTTGATAGTCCACTCAGATTGGCCATCATTTTGAGGATGATAGAACGTACTAATGTTCAGCTCAGTATTAAAATCATGTTGGAGACTCTTCTGAAACATAGAGGTGGATCATGGATTTTGATTGGATACAATCGATAGTGGTACTCCATGTAGCATTACCACTTCTCTAATACATATTCATTCTAGTATACCCAATGAGAAATCCACTCGAATTGCAATGAGGTGTGCAATCTTTCTAAGATGATCCCTAACAACCAAGATATAATTTTTTCCTTTGGATGTCTTCGGAATTCCGATGAAAAATTCCAGGGTGATGTTCTCACATTTCCATGATTGTATGGGTAATGGTTGCATCATCACCTTAGACGTCTACCACTTAACCTTCACTTGCGGATATAACAAGCACTTTGATGTATACTCAACGATCTCCTTCTTATTGTTATCCTACCAATAATTTTCATGGAGATCTCAATACATATTTGTGTTTCCTGGATGAATTGATAAATGCGAACTATGTGCGTCTTCCAAAAGTTCTTTCTTTAACTCCAGAAATAATAGAACACATAGTCTTGACCCAAATCTCACAATTCATTCTTCATTAACATTGAAATCTAAGGATTTCCATTTTCTGATAGTTTCCACTTTTTTCTGAATTCCCACACCATATTTTTTATCATCCTTTAACCTTTACAAATGTGAATGTTGATAAATAATATGTGAAAGGATTGACAATGTTCCTTTATTTATGATTCCTATGTCCATATTTATCAAATCAAAGAATATTGGACCCCTCTTAATTATCATCAGTGATATAATTGATGGGTCCTTTATACATAGAGCATCTGCCACCTTGTTCACTTTCATAGGATGGTAATGGATTGAGTAGTCATAATCCTTGATGAGATATAACTATCTTCATTGGTTCATGTTAAGATATTTTTGTGTGAATATATATTTTGGACTACTGTGATCGGTATATATTTCACACTTTTCCCCAAATAGAGAATACTACCATATTTTCAATGCAAAGATAACAACTACCAACTCCAGAACATGTGTGGTATAGATTTTCTCATGAATTTTCAACTGCCTTATGGCATAAGAAATGAGTTTTTCATTTTCCCTCAAATTCCACCAATGTGAGAGTTATATAATAAATTGATTTCCATAACATATAAATAAATAATCTTCAATCTAATTTATCCCTTTTCTAATTCCCAAAATATATTATTAGTGAAATTTTATTTTTTCATTAATAATGGTTCATACTAGGATTGTGAATTTACCCACGAATATCCCCAAGAGTGTTGAACCAAGTGTTTATAAAGTCACACTGTCGTGTACTAGTTCTTGTTCAAGCCTTTCTCAAAGCGATGTTTTCAGGTTTTACCCCTAGACACATCTAGGCCAGAGCACCCATAACATGTTCATATCCAGAGAAAGATGTAATTTATTTATAACAAAATTTATCTATTCTCAAAAAAAATTAGGTAATAGTTTCCTATAATATGTATTATGCCTAAGGATTTCACTCTAGTTTTATAACCACAATCCCAAAAATAACTAAACCTATCCTCTAATACCAATTTTAAAAAACCTTCTGTAAATTTAATATTTATACATGATTTATTACATAAAATTTTACATAATAGAACCGAAAATTTTGAGAGGCATACAATTTTTGGGTCTTAGGAACATTTCATAACAACTTAAAACATCAAAGGAAACATCTTTTTTGAAAACCTATTTTACATTTCACAACATTCTTTCATACTTAGCATTGCATGGGATATCTTGGGGACCTACATAAGAAAAGGGTGAGATATAATCCCCAGTAATGGAGTAAATAAGGCATGAAATGAAGAATACAATACATGATAGTTAATAGGCATATTAATGGAGCATAAGAGAAGCATAAACATAAAGGCGTGATATAGTGTTATTATCGTAACAGGGAAATGTGGCAACAATGTACAACAATATATTAGCATGAGACAAGGCTCATTGCACATGGATTAGAAGGAGTAAACCATCATTTAAAATTAATAATCATGAGTAAAACCACATTTCACATGGTTTATCATGATACTAAACATTACCCAATTCATTAAAGTGCTATTTGGGTGCACCCTTCATAATCATTTTAATCTCGTGCTTATGTGTGACACATAGATCATATAACATGGATTCATTCAACATCATCATTTATTGAAAAATAAAATAATGTGTAATACATACATGTAATTACCATTCAATTAGTATATGTTTGTAAAGAGAAATACCCTTAATAGAGAAATGTGTACGGTATTCACCACACGATGATTTTGGATTGGAAAATCAAGGAGTAATTTTTTGGAGCATAAATGCATCATATAGAAAATCATAAATTGGGTAGATGAGTGATAAAGGGTTATATAATCATTTCTGAATTAAAATGACAGTAATAGGATCATTTATCAAAATATCCTAGCCTATGAAATGGAGTTTTGATACATAATATTAAAGAAATACTTGAATGGAAATAAGAAGAGAGAAATCCAGTACGATATTTTGGCATGGTAACAGGTGTACACAGAAGGCATTAATGAGAGAGAAACGGGCCATTCATCATTAAAACATAATAATGGAAGTTTGCGGGAGGTGTGAATTCATACCAACACATTTTTAATTGAAAATAAAAGGGTATAACAATATATGGAAACATGGTCAAAAAACGAGAAAGGAAGAAAAGTGGGGATCCCTTACTTGAGCATGTCACTTCAAAAGCTTAAAGAGGGGATTCTTGAGAGCTTTGGGAGCCTGATGGGAATTAAAGAGAGAGTAGAATAGAGTAGTTATGTTATCCAGGTATTTGAGTGAAAATAATTTTGATCTAGGGTGGGTTTAGGTAAGAAATGAGAGGAAATATTTTTAATATTTCAAAAACGTAGGTTTTGGAATCTATAAAATTAAATATTCAAAACCACAAAACTTAACAGGGTTTTTTACCAAGGTTTGTGCCAAATATTATTGGAATAATTTATTTTATAAGGAAAATGGACGAAAATATAAAAAATTTATCCCTGATTATGTGGAAGTGAGTCTCATTATTAATGAAATGAATTTAAAATCATAAAATATATTATACATTTTGAATGAATCATTAAGGCTTTATAAAATATGTAAAAAAATATAAAATCACGTCTTTTTAATTAAAAAACATATATTGGGTCTATAATACCAGTTATAGTATTTATTACATCTGTATATGGTCATTATGATGTCATAAAAAAATATTTTATGTATATGATATTTAATTTTTACCAAAATTTGACTCTCTTAGAAAATTATGAAAACATAAATATTAGATAATTTCAATGTCATGATTCTAAAAATAATATTCATTTTATCTAAATAATTTTATAAATTTGTGAATTTTCAATTTTCAAATGAAAAACGGCATTTAATGAAAATTCATGGGTATTGGTAAAAACAGTTTTCTAAATTTAATAAAAATTACATATGACTTCATAAAACGTATATATACTCATTATTGTGAATAAAAGTAATTTCAAAATATTATTTTATTTAAATATTACTTGTTTCAGAAATTCATTAATTCATTGAAATAAATTCATTAAAAAATACAGTTTTTATTTCTTCGTAAATAAAATCTAACTCTTATAAAAATTATTAAATATTAATTTATAGATAAATAACTGATATAATCATAATTTATAATAATAGTTTTTATAATAATATTAATAAAAACCATACTTTAATATATTAATGTATATTTTTATCAAAAGTACCATTTTTACTCGAAGAATCAACTTATCAAATTCATCAATTTTTTAAGAAAGAATAATCTCGTAAAGGAATTTATGGGATAATAATTTTATTTAAAGGAAGGGATTAAATTGTAAGTTACTAATACCTTGTAACATAATGCCTTACAACACCTAAATAACACATATGCGTAAGGTTTGTGATGTTGATATACACTTTGGGTGGCTCAAATAACATCGCTCAGGTGGTAATCTCTCATAACGTGAAAACATCCCATATAAGATTTTGTTCAAGCTTTACATGTTGAAGATCGACATGAGTTTTGTCATGAGAAATGTCCAATGATTCTACCAACTTTCTGAGCTCTGAAAAATGTAATTTATACAGCTCGAGTCTACTTGACGAGGCCATCCTCTCCATTTTCTAGGTCACAAATAATTTTTAAATAAAACTTATATTAATATTAGTCATGTGATCACCATTCGATGTATATATTATCAATGATAATGATACATAACAATTATTTAAAACCAATAACAAAATAGTTCATGTATTTTTTATATCAACCAGTCAATAAAATAAAGTGAATTTTATTCATTAATTATCGGGTTGTTACATTATTTTTTGGAGTAACCCTTACATATTCAATAATGTAAGGTTACTATTCAAAGTTAAATGGAACAAAATAGGAAAAGTACCTACGATAGTGATTTTGGGTTTTAAATCATCCTCAAAAATTCATTTTTGAGACAACCTTGAGTGTTTTAGGATTTTTTGTTATATTCTTTAACTTTTACCCAACTTTTAATTAACCTTGGTAAATAATTTCTATCTATTGTTATAAATTATAATAAAGAAATTTTGATTGAAACGTTTACCTAATTTGATACGACTGATTTTAATTATGAAAATAATTTTATCACAAAAAAATTTCTAAAGGTTTTAGAATTTAATTTTTAAATAAACCCACTTAATCACATAATTTTTTTTAAAAAAGTAACATTTTACGATTTAAATTTATATATAAGATAAATCTATCCTATATTAGAATATTAATGACATAAATTGATTTAATAAAATAAAAATAAAATAAATTAGTCATTAAATGAATTACTAAAATGAATGACTCTTGGACATACTTATGAAATAACTAAAAATAATTTTTCTTAATAAAACAATTTCCCTTTAGATATAAAATGTTGAATATAGGATTTATTATGGCATAAAATATTTTAAAATTAAAAATGTTATTTAATTGATTATAATTTTATCACCTAAAATGTTTTTAATTTATATATCATTCTTATATAATGATAATGTCATACAAATTAAAATATTCTTGAAAATTTTATTTTTTAACTAAAACCAAACATTTCAGAAAAAGGTCAAAAAATAAAACAAAGTAAATTTGGAATTAATGAATTCAAAAATAAGGTAATTTTTTATTAATTTCAAATTGTAAAATTTATTTATTAATTTTTTAATTGAATAAAAAAATAAAATGATAAACCAATTTTTATTAGAAAATTATATTTTTTTTATAGAAATTATTATTTTTCTTATTTCATACCATTTATGAACAAAATTGTTTTTATCCAATTATTAATATTAAAAATAATTTATCATAATTAAAAATACATATCTTGAAATAGAAATGAATATAAGAGAAAAAAGGTTTTTTTTTGAAAAATACTTTTCTGAAAAATAAATGATCTTATTAGTCACATTAGGTAAATTAAATTAATTTCTGTCATATTTAACATAGACTCTATATTATTTATACATATATTTTATAATTTAGTTAAACCTATTCATTCCCATTAATTAAACAAATTAGTTTTAATTTTCATAATTAAAAATTACTATTTTATCTAAATATATTACAGTTTCATTTATGATTGGTGTTGCGTGTGGTGAAAGATATCAAAAACATTTGGAACATTTAAAGTAATTCATATATTATAAATTCATGGGGTTTCATTCCATACCCAATAAATAAATTTCATCCTCAGAATTTTAATTATAACTTACTAAATAAATTATTCATGGGTATCTAAAAGACAAATATGATTGAAGATATATTTTCAATTGACATGTCTACCTTAATATCATATTTATGACTCGGAACCACATTATTTCATCAATCTTGTTAGCCAAATGCTAATCATCAATTTTTCCTTCTTTATTCACATAAAATATCTTTCAATTCATTAAAGAAATTTCCCTCAGTGCTTCTTCTAATATTTTTGACATAAAGGATATCAAATATTATTTCCTTAATTATCATGGCCACCTGAATTTGTATGATATTTCCTCATTAACTTACATTTTTATTTTGGGATTTTCACAATTTTCACATTTTAAATCAAAATTATTGATAGCTAGTTTGGTATAATCACAATATTTCTCACTCCGGTCATTATCCTGTTAGGTTGTTTGTCGGGATAAATTTCTTGTAGACCATGGAATCCATTTTTAAAATGGTTACATTAGTATTTATCCATTACTAAATCCAGAATATTTAACACAATTAATGATAACTATAAGTGAATTCACATAAATAACCCCAAGACAAATTAACCTCAATATGAATCACTTTATAAATATATAATTTTAGCCGATAGTTCTTACAACTCAACTTTTGTCAATATTAGTTCAACCTATATCACTCATATACTAACATATTCTTGGTTCAACCTAGATCACTTTGAGTTAGGTTCCCTCATACATGTTAACTCAATTATTAAAATAGAGATCCTAAATTACCATGAAATATCATAAAATATTCTAAACCCAATAATCAATGAAATATGTATTCTCAAAATATAACTTATTATTCAATAAAAAAAATTAATCCTTCCTCCAAAAATATACATTACTATTAATATACCCTAGTATTATACTCTAAATAACCTACTTTTTCCAAAACCATTTTAAATTCCAAGACATTAAACAACAATGAGATTATATATTCCTCAAAAAATCAACTATACCTTTTACCCTAAAATGTTATTTTCCACTATTTCAAAAGTTTACACACATTTCACTTTATACCATAATCCCAAAAATTATACGAACTTTCTAAAAAAGATCATGAATTAATTATCAATCTGAATGTTACAAATTTATATATAACTTGACATTTCAAAATCAAACCACCCTTTATTATCTCTACATCATGTGCACATTAAAAATCCTATTTATATATAAATAAATCATATATTATATAATAGTTACCAAAAAAAATATAACCATATCATAAAATCACTTTTAAATATTATTAAAACCATTTAATATGTTTTTCTATACCATTAAAGTAAAAATATAGAAGAAAAATTCCTAAGAGTTTAACAAAGTCCTTATAAATTTTAAAGTAGACTAGAATATCCTTAATATATATCACTAAAAAATTAGAATAGTTATTTGTTACAATATTATTAAAATATAAAGATTACTACCCTATATAATAACATGAAACCCAATTTTTATTTTATAATTGGAATATAATATGATTTTCAAACATTTAATTATGATACTTTATTCAGTTATCAGACATAATAGTTTCTGGTACATATCTTTCACATCATCATCTTTATTAACCTATGTCAACAAAATACTAAAACCAAATTGGTAATAATAATATAGAAATTATGAATATAAAAAAATCAATATGAATATGTATTCCATTACAAAACCTTTTTTAACATATTATACTTTTGGATGAATCTACGACACTCCTTATTTAATCCTTGTTTATAAATGGTCATTTTTCTTTTAGGTTCTCTATCCTAATTAGTTAACACATAATGAAATCCCTAAAATTTGTTCATAAAGATAATATAATCACCCAAATAAGATCCCCCAGGATGGAAATCTTGGATTATTGTTTTAGGTACATTCATTATGCATCTGAGTGATGATTGAGTCAATGCTCAGCCAAAATTTTTTGGTGTGATTACCCCTATGTTCATTTTTGTCCTAGCCACATCCACTTTCCAATATCTATAATTAGATATATTTCTACTGAAGATATCAAAATATATATTTTACCCAACATTAGAATATTATCCAATATGTAGACATATTATTAGGATTTTCACTAATGTTATCACATCCTAATCGAGAAACAAAATGTGTATTATTACCTAAGAATTAAATCCTATAATATGAAAATGGTAATATATAATATTGTAATTTTAATAAAAGTAACCTTATAAATCGTTATATTATCCTCAACTAACATCCAAATATCTAAAATTTTCTAATAATTTCCTATGATATCAAATGTGTTCCCCCTGACCTGCACTCACATATCTGATTCCATAAACTTGTACTTTATATAGTCACTTTTCTAATAGTTGTAAAAACATGGATATAACCATCCTTACTGATAATATTAATAATTATTATTTCATCCCTCACATCCAAATTATTTTTCATGTTTTTTTATTTATAGAATTAATAAAAAAACTAGGAAATGCCGATGTTTTTTATTAAATAGTCATTGTTTTTATTATATTTGAAACTAATTGTTATATAATGAGTCACAAAAATATCTCAAATATTCATTCACCCATTCTACATTTCTAAAAATTCCACATGTTCTAATTTTATTCATAACCTTTGGAAATAGAAATATAAGGGGTGAGATGAAACTCCCATTAAGCGAAAACATACAACTGATGTAATCATGGAATAAATATGGCATAAATATCATCGAATGAATAATTAAACAAAATAATTCCATAATAAAAATAAAACAAATGGAATGTGTTATACATGAAAATAAATAAAAAAATAGATATCAATAATACAAATATCATATCGATGAAATGAATAATTTGGAATAATAAAAACTTGTTTTAAAGGCCTTATGCTGAGATATTTACATGTTTTTTTATACCAAATTCAAGAAATCATGTATAAATACTCAAAAATATATTTCTCATGAGACCTATCAATTTTTCAAGGGGATATATAATTCTAGGCTCCACTCGTCACATAATTATGAATAATTAAATCACAAAATGAGTTTACAAGACCATTTATAAGCTTATTAAAGGAATATCTGGATTAATAAAAACATATTAATCTATATAATGAAGGATATGAAGAATCAATTCAATATCAAATTATTTTAAGAGTTAATAATCATCAATAATGAAAATAATCTTCCTCATATCAATAATTGGGATAAATGATCATAAACTATCACGAGAAATAAATTTGATGGTTAAATAATACATAGTCAAATTTTGAAATTTTTCCCATATTGTAATGATGATATATGGTATGCCAATAATTTTCCTAATGTAAATAAATGGGATAACATGATAACAACCCATCCAGAGAATGAAGGCAGATGATTTCAAAAGAACATAACCCAAGAAGCAAGAAACGATTGTAAAATGGTGTATGTGGTATGAATTTTTATCCCCAAAAAACAAAGAGATTATACAAAATAATAAAAAAATTGAAAATAATGTTCCCAACTTTTATTAAATACATTCAAGTGAATAATCATAATTTAATGAACAAAGGTTGAGTTACCAAAAATACTTAATATTGGAGAAACAAGTGAGATGTTATCCACATGAATAGAGTAAAATTATTTTGCAAGTAAAACCCATAAAATATACATATTTTTATAAAAAATACAGACATGGGTAGTGAATACACTATTAAAATAATTTTTGGTGCGTAAAATATATTCTGTATTAAAGAATCAAAATTGAGACCAAGAAAACCATTACAGGTTTAGAATCTTTTGAATCTAATTCCCATGAATGAGAAGGATTTAAATTGATCTTAAATTTATATTATTAAAATATAATTCATGATATTAAATCTCAAATATCCAACATATTCACCTTATAAATTAAATTAGGTGCATAATTCCAAACATGTAAGAAAGAAAAGAAATTTAGATAAAAAACTCTATCCACCATTAGGATTAATTATTTACTCAAACACAATATCCCAAATAATTAAATTTAGTTCATTAAATACATACCCAAAAATGTTATTCATGATTATAAAATTTTTTACTAATAATTTATTGTCATTATATACATAGAAATAATCTATTTTCAACATAGAGTATAAGTTGTATTTACCAATTTGAACTAGTATCATTAATGTGTTGTTATTTAATTATTATTACAAAGTATTTCATAATTAAATAATATATGGTAATATAATCGATGTTTCGTGATAGTTTATTTATCTACAATTTTATTAAATTGTAGTTTTGAATACAAATCATGATGATACAATCATTGATGGGTGTGTTTCAGTAATTATTAATGAAAAAGGTTGATATATTAATTAACAAGTTAAATAATGACATAAAAACCCCATAAAAACAATAAATTTTTTAAACATTTATGTCATATTAAATCAGTAAATAATTTCTCATTGTAATCCATGACATAAATTTATAGTACTGTTCAAGTGGTTGGTTAAACCAAACCAAACATGAACGAACCATGAATAATGGGTGATTATGGGATTTTTTAGTTGTAAAATCATTGTAACAAAAGCATAATGATCTTATTTATTTCTTATTAATGTTATAAATCATAATTAAAAAAAATTAAAGTCAAAATAAATTATATAATGTCATTACATAGAAAAAAGTGACCAATTTTCATTTTAGTTTGCTCATTTTTAAATATTATATTTCTGATAATCCTATGAAGATTATATCATTGATTGGTTTTCTAATTTTTTTGTATAAATAACGTAATGAGTTAATAAAAACAATATTTATAATTTAATATCATCCTAATATCCAAATATATAAGGATGTTTTGGAAAATACAACACACCATTTTGTGGAGTAGGCAGTCCACACAACACACAAACAATGATTTAGTTTTTCATAATGGATAGGTTAGATGAATAGAAAATGTTAATGAGCATAAAAAAGTAACATGTATATATATAAATTATTCTAATATAAATATCTTTGTGTGGATAGATAAATTTTTTTATTAAGATAATTAAAAATAAAAGTTAATTATTTGATAATACTCACACGAGGGACTTGAATTTTCCTCGGAAGTATCCTTCAAAATGATGTCATTATGCAAACTAGTGGTAACAAAAATCTTTTTTAAGTGGATGAGGTTTCTTGGAGTGTACAATTGGATGATTTTAATGGAGATTTTATAATTATAGATGATATTTGAAGGGGTGGGAGCATTACCATTTTAGATGTGATGGGAATGGTGGTTTTGTGATTATCCCATACATTTTCCATAATGTAAGATTACTATTCAAGGTTCAGTGGACAAATAATGAAAAATATTGGTAGGTATAGTAATTTTGGGTCTTAAATTAGCTCAAAAACTCATTTTGAGCCTAATTTGAGTGTTTTAGGGAATTTTTGTAACATTTATCTATTTACCTAATTTACTTCTACCATGGTAATTAATTTAAAACATTAGTAATAAATTTTAATGTCAAATATTAATGTTTACAATTTAACTAATTTTATAATTCTAATATCAAATTTGGAAATAATTTTATAACATAAAATTTTAATGGTCGGAAAAGTTATTTTTAAATTAAACATACTTATTCATTTAGAATTTGTTTTTAGAAAAATAATGATTTTAATATTTAAATCCATATATTAGATAAATTTATCTTGGATACTAATTTTAATGAAATAAATTGATTTTTTCAAACAAATAATGGGTATGAGTCTTTAATGGAAATAAAAAACCAAATCATTCTTTAATATACATGATTCCAAAATAATGATAGAAAATTTTTTTCTATTGAAAGAACATTTAATTTAGTTTTGAAAATTTTGTAAGTATGAATTATAAACCTAAACAATACCTTAAAATTGATAATTTTATTTCGTATATTCATAATTCATCCCCTAAAACGTTTTTAATCTTATAGATTATTCTTATATAATGATAAATCTATAAAAATAGAACTTTTAATGGAAACCTTATTTTTCGACTAAAACCACACATTTTCGGGAAAAGATCAATTTTTAATATTAAATAATTTTTAATATTAATATATACAAAATTATATTACTTTTATTAATTTCAATTTCTAAAATTTATAAATTCAAATATTGACAAAAATCATAAAATATATTGAATAACTATTTTTATTGGAAATTGAAATTTTCAAATATTAATTATTATTATCCTTTTTTCATATCAATTACTAAATAAATTTTTCTTAGAAAATTATTTATATCAATCATAATTTATCATCAATAATAAATTATTTCTTCAAATATGAATTTATATAACATTAAAGGCAAAATTAAAAAAATTATTTGGTAATCAATAAATGTTCTTATTTACCCTTTTTGGTAACTAATTAATTTCATTATTATTAAAATTATTCAATTTTTTATTTATACATATATTTTATAATTGTATTAATACAATTAATTCCAACTAATTAAATTCCTAGGTTATTATGATCATATTTAAATAGTTTTATTTTATCTATATATATTATGTATTTTTTTATGTTTGGAGTTGTGTGTGAGGAAAGATATTTAAAAATTTGGATCATTTAAAAGAAATAATATATTAAAAAAACTTTGTTACAGGAAATACATATATAAGGCAACAGAAAGGGAGTTTTTAATGTTTAATGCTGATTGGTTTTTAGAAATGGTGGATTGGATGACGTCCCTTGAGATGTGGATCTTGCGAGACCAGATAGGACGGGCTTGGTGGGAGGCCAAGGGACATTGTGCAACACCCCAATAAATTAATTTATTTTTATAATATTATTTTCCTTTCTATATTTCATTATATATAATGACATGTTTAGTTTACAATACACAAAACACTGAGTTAGCTTGTGTTACACACAAGACTGAGTTTTACCATCCTTTAATGGGACACTATTTTAAAACAATATTTTGAAATGATTTAAATTGTATTTGTAAAAATATAATTCCATTTTGAATTAGTAATTTCAAAATTATATTAGTGTGATGTTTTGATATTTTTTAAGAAGTATCAATTTTTATGAATAGTGAAAAATACTACATATTAGTTAAAAATTCCATTTCATTTAGATAATTATTAATGTTAAATTATATTTTAAATTGGTTATTAGAGTCAAAATAGAAGAAATATAAATATATCAATATAATTTGGTTCATTGGAATAATTTTTATAATGAATTTGGATAAAAATACATATTGATTTTTTTTAATATGTTTACTTTAAAAACTAGTTTTTTCACTGCGTTTGTGGGATTAATGTTAAGATTAATTAATTTATTTATGTTATTAAAATTCATAAAAACAAATATACATGGTTTTAATAATTATATTATTTTTTATATAATAATATCAACATAAATTTCTACCAAAAAAATTTGTGAATGTGAATAAAATTAATTATGGTGATTATGGAAAAATTAAGCATACCAACAGACTAAACCTTAATCTTATTAGCCAAAATGACCTAAAACGTTGTCCAAAATCAATATTCATCCAATATTTTGACCATATGCCCTATTTTTTTAAATTTTATGGTTTGTGGGAATAATATTTATTGAAATATCCTTATATGATATGTTATGTAGGGAAAAAGATAAAAATGGAACCTTTCTTACCCTTAACATTTAAAAAACAATGATATATGTAAAATACACAATATTTTTAGTTATAAATGTCCTATTGAAAGATAAATGGGTTATTGTTATCATAATAATTTGTCATTAATTTTAATAGATGAATTATTAACATTAGATTCTTAAGAAACACCAATATAGTGATTATTTACATAATAATCAAGTAAAATTAATGATAATATAAATATTTAAAGTAAATAAAAATGATTGAATTAGCATTATTAATTATTTTTGTAAAGAATATATAGTTGTAAAAGAGATGGGAACTTAATAAATTTTAATTCAAATCTATTTTTAATATTTTTTTTAAATTTAATAAATAATGTTAAAAATGACATTAATGTTATTTTATAATAGATAATATGTTATTAAATGAATTAAAATTGATAAGAATACTTTATTAAAACAAGTGATTTTTTTTTGTTTTAATAAATATTAAAAATGGTCTATTACTGGACCAATTAGTCTTTTATAATTAACATATTGACCCATGTGTGTAAAAATATTGTTATCCTGATCCGGTTTAAAGGAGCATTTTTTTGAATTGTATGTTCTTGTGTTAAAATTAATTTCCAACACACATTAGATTTTTATTTTGAAAATTATATATTAGATTATTATTTCAATTTATATATACTTATAATAAATATCATTTTAATTTCATCTTAAGTGTCAATTTACATAGGTTAGAATACTAGTTTCTTAAATAAACACTAAAATGATAAAATTGTAGAAACATAGAATTCAAGGAACCAAATTATAAAATTGTACTTAATTTTATATGGTTGAAGTATTATAAAACATTTTTTACATTTAAACCATTATTTTTCCATTTTGGAGGCACATTAGGTAAATAAGAGCTCCCATAAATGTAACCCTTTTTTATTTACAAGAGTGTCACTCCTCATCCACTGTAAAAAGGCCTCCACACCTCCCACTTCCTCACACCTCACAAGAATTTTTTTATCAAACAATATATACCAAAATATATCCACAACATCCTTACCCTCAACCTAGAAGCATCAAATATTTCATAAATATATCCATGTAATCTATTTGGTTCAAACCAAAAGTGGATACCCAATTAAGAGGTAACCAGTTTCTTTAATCTATTGGTATATATATCTATTCTCCACCCCCTATACTCTTAATATTCCAGGATTATAAAAAAACCAATATAGTAAATATACTATGATGTTTTTATATCAAGGGTTTGACATATAATCACACACACTTCCATTTAATAGGTAATGGACATATTTATTATGTGTACGACGAACTACCGCTTCACAAAATAATTATTACTCATTTTACTTTACCACCTCTCATGGTTGGGAATTATGATGGACACATTGTTTATATAATATATATTTGATATTTATTATGTCATAATTCTTCTATAATTATTTTATACAATATAAATGTATACTTTCCATTTCGTGTGAATACGATAACATCATTTGTGGATGTGTGGACTACAACCTCCTCAAAGCAATGTGATTCGTTCACATTATACATGGAACATATTAAGGATGATATTAAAAAAATTATATAACATATATGATAAAGATATTATAGTGGAATTATAATATATATATATATATCATTTACTTTTCATTCTATAAATACAAAAAATAAATTGAAGTACTGTTAATGCATAGGTACAACCTACTGTCTCCATGAATGGTGCACTACATTTATTATCTCAAAATATTATTATCTATCTTAAATACATATATATTATAAATATATATGATAATTACATAATTTTTAGATTATGGATATGATGAAGTGATGATCTATGTAATAGGAACAACAAATAAATATGTTAAAACATACTTGAGTAAACTAGGCAATTAACAGTTGAAATAGTGAAAATAATGAAATATTTTTAACAAACGGGTAATAATATATTACAAGAAGATGATATATAAAATTATAAAAATGAATATGGTCCTGGTATAAGTTATTAATATATTTTAATCCACCATATGGGAGGATAAATAACAAATAACAAAAATTATGTTTAAGGTAAGAGATTTCATCTCAATCTATATTCCATTAAGACGTATTTATTGTTATGCACCCATTCACTTTTATATTGATTATATACTACCATTTAAAATGTAATGTCATGAATATACTTATTCTCGTGATATGATACAATTCATTTATTCCCATAACTTCACGGGGATTATGATTTATATGTTTCAATGTGGAATGAGCCACTTTGGAATGTTTAAAGATTATTCTTCTCAAGAACATTCTTTATGATTATCATTAAAATATCAATTAATTTTGTGATTTTTAACTTTATATAAAAAAAATTACAATATTCTAACAATATTTCATTGGATATCCATATTATAGGGTGATGTATATAATCATTCTTGGAAATGAATACAATTTTTACATATGCTGTTTACTTGACCAATTATTTTATTATCTAAGGAATTAATGATAAATACATAGTTTTATTCAATATAGACATTTCATAACAAATATTATTTATTTTTCCCATTATGTATGAATAATACTTTAGAAATAAAATTATGGGTGGTACCCATACTTCATATATCCCTCGATGAATTGACACGTTCTCAGGAGGCAAAAAAGTTGGCCAAATTAAACAAGTTTCTATCCATAGTATTAAATTTTATTGTGAAAGGTCTTGATGGTATAGGTTTTAATGTGAATTCGATATTACATACAATAAATAAAAATTTAAATATTAAATATTTCAGTTATTATTATTATAATCCATGAGATTTTTCATCGGCATATCAATAGATGTATTTTAATCTCAATTTATTGATTTAGTGTCATGTGTTTTAGTTTCATACCTTGATGTATTGACTTTTCCATATCTACTTATTTGATTGGAACACGTTATCAGTTATTTACCATGAATTTTAAAATTTTCTCATTGATTCATTATTTATTCCACATTAACTACCCTTACTGATCACTTGAGCTTACTCTTATTATTCTTCTTTTCCTCGGGTTATGATGAATAAATAATTGAGTAAGCATTTTTGGATGAAATTTATTTCATTTCATTATGTATAATGTTTTTATTTTCTATTTTACTTATAAATTATGGGTATCATGTATGTAATATGTATTTCCAAGACTTCTAAATTTATCAGACCTTTGGTAATTAATTTATTGTAATCGTGAAAATGTAATAAAATAATGCACATGCTCTGGGATTTCAAGGTTGGAGTGTTACAGTTGGTATCAAATGAAGTTTAGTAGAAGCCTTGGGATGTAGATTTAGAAAACAATTATTAAGAATATAACCATAAATTATAATTTGAAGATAACTACAGAAGAAGATCGTCGAATTCTGGTATAGTAGATATTTTTTGGGTATTCCTAGCAATATATCCATGTACGGATACTACTAGTGGATGTGGTTCTAGCACATATGTGCCTCTGAGTAACATCTCCCACAAGGTGTTCTAGGCCTAAATTAGTTTAAAATGGTATATGACAATGAGGATAACTATTTAATTGATTTTTCAATCCCATGGGATTCTCTTAAGATAGTCCACATTTTCTTTACCTAAAATTAGGAATC
Organism: Viscum album; assembly: GCA_963277665.1. Classification (NCBI taxonomy): domain Eukaryota; kingdom Viridiplantae; phylum Streptophyta; class Magnoliopsida; order Santalales; family Viscaceae; genus Viscum; species Viscum album. Next base: position 1,671,200,946 of record OY728137.1, read on the forward strand.
ATTTGAATGTAATGAATTCCCCAAAGTAACTAAGGATTATGATTCTATGTTTTAAGATTCATAAATTTAGGTTGTGTGATATTTATGGAATAGAGTTATAAAAAGTATTGTTTTATGAACTAATCTTGTATATGAAATTTTATAGAAATGGATCTTGTAATGAATTATGGTATCAATATTTTTTTCAAATTTAGAGGCTTCCCTGCTAATAATGTCAATGTAACTGGTATTATAATTGATAAAGTTATGGATATATGAGGGTTTCTTAGTCAGGTTATGATAAAAATCCATTACTAAATGGAGAAAACTATTTTTTAGATAGAATATACTTATCTTGATCACATTATGTGATAGAAGCACCAATTTTTTAATGGGAATACAAATCCAATTTTGGTTGAGTGATATATTAATTATAAAGAGAAGATATTTACATAATTGGGATGTAGTGAAATGGAAAAGGATACACTTGTGGTATATTACATCAAAGGTGATGAATATAAACGGTGATCCTTGATCCAAAAATACTAAGGGGGGATAATAAATAAAACACATTTAATGGAGAACATTTAAGGATAATTATTCAATGAATAATTTCCGCATGGTCAAAAAATAAAGATGAAGAGAATGTTTCTTAGCCTAAAAAATGTAAGAATAGATTTCTTCAGATTATTAAGAAACATGTACATGGTTATTTAGGTATTCTAAGTATTACATATACATCAAAAATTTCAATATTTACCACTTCTCTGTAAGTATTAAGACAAATCTTCAAAGGGAAATGTTTTCTCATAATTTCTCATTCTATGAAATGATAGTTAAATGTCATTAAAAAAAGATTTTTTTTTAAGTATAATAGATTAAAATGGAAGCAAGAGATAAAGATAAAGAATATAAAATAATAAATAATTATAACATAGAAAAAAGGATTTTACAACATGTGATAACGGTGGAAAGGATAACCCTGATAAATTCTTATGAGTATTGGTAGTTTGTTATATGTGGGGGAGAAAAGGGTCATATGGAAAAATAATTCAAAGGAATGAAGGAGAACATTGTTATTCAATTTTATAACTCCAAGGTGATGGGTCACAATACAAATTCATGCCCAAAACATCAAGGGGATATAATTACAAAGAAGCTAAGGGATCGAGGTAAAGCATATATTATTGACACAATTGAATTAGAATGATTAATGTGAATATTTATTTGGATGTAATAAATATATTTAAAACCTATATTATTTATGATGTTCCCGTCATATGATTTATGAAATATATAATGATTTTAATTCAATACATTTTCCTTAAGGATTTGATATCAAATACTGAATGCTATCAAGAAATGTTATTAAGTACAAAGTTATGTTTTTTAAAACACGTGATTGATCGAAGGAAAACCCGTAATATGTTTCTTAATGTTTAGATAATGATGAAGAAATGATTTATTTGGACAAGGTGATTACTAACATGGAATTTATTAATGACTTTTTGACATGTGGTATATTCTCTCATTGATGAAATTTAAATCATTTTTCGATTAATGGAATATATCCAATAACATGTTTCTTACTTATGAAATAAGGAAGAATGGTTGTTACCAAGAAATTATTATCGTAATTCATGTTATTATTATATTTTAAGAGAATAAATGATTAATTTTTTCACAAATTCGGTATGTGATAATTAAAGGTAAACATTATGTAGATTAAATGATAATGATAAGTTCATTTTTGAAATTTAGTGACCTTCCTTCTAAATTGTTGGATAATAATATTTTTGACAATTTAACCATTTATGAAATTTTTATGTTTATATTTGGAATATTTTTTAGATATTTTCATATTACATAACCATATAAGAATATAATTAGAAACAGTTCATCGACCAACAAAAGGATAAGATTTTTTATATATAAATGTAAATTTATTTATATTCATAGAGGGTGAAAGAATTCCCAAAATATAAAAACAGTTTTTCACGACAAAAAAAAATTCTATTATCGTCATTTTTTATGTTATCTATGACCATTATTCATACATATGATTTATAGTTTTGGGTTCAATAACATTCATCTAAACAAGCTCTCTATCTCTCTCCATCAGAAATTGATTATTAAATTTTTCTTCCGTATACATGTTTCTATTCCCAACGTATGGTTTCCAATTAGAGAACCTAGTTATGTGACTATTATAATTTCAATTATCTCTCCTTATGTAGATGTTTTATTACCCTACTTACGATGTGGGGTATTCAAAAATAGTATTTTAAAAAATCAAACTCTTGATTACCAAGATAGAGTTTAAATTTAGACGATGAAATTTGTTTAAGGTGGCGAGAATGTAACACCCCAATAAATTAATATATTATTTGAAAATTAAATTTTTTGTATCTTTATTTATACACAACACCATGTTATGAGTACACTACACACAATACTATGTCAGCTTATGTTACACGGATGTTTGAGTTTTACCACATTTTAAGAAGAAAACATTTTAGTTCTAAATTTTCTCAATTTTATAAAAATTATTTATCAAAATAAACATAATATTTGTACTTATAATAAAACAAATTAGTTTAGGTAGAATTTTTGGAATTTTTTTCGAGAAGATTCTTTTATTGATGAATAATGAAAAATAATATATTTTAGTTAAAAAATATATTTACATTTAAACACTTTTTATGTTAAATTTTATTTTAATTTTTTTAAAGTAAAAATAGAAAAATTATATATATATTAATCTAATTTAGGTCATTGAAATAATTTTTATATTGAAATATGATAGAAATACTTATTGATATTTTTAATGGTTTTACATTAAAAATTAGCTTTCTCACCAAGTCTGTGGGATTAGTATTATACAATATTTTCCTACTTTTGTGAATTGATATTTGAAAAATAAAAATAAATAGTTTTAATCAGTTTAATATTTTTTTTTCTAATAATATCAATATATTATTTGACTATAAATATTATTGAATGTGATTAAAATTAATTACAGTGGTCAAGGTAAAATTAAGTTTAACGAGGTACTAAACATTAATATAAAGGGAAAAAATAACCTTGACACTTGTCCAAAATCCAATTTATACCCACGGTTCGACCATAAACCCAATTTTGTTTTTAAAATATTAGTGTTTATTTTAGTACTATTTAATGAAAGTTATCTATATGATATGTTAAGTAAGGAGAAAGATAAAAATGGAACCTTCGTACCTTTAACATTTATAAAAAATTAGGATATGTAAAAAATCATATTTTTGGTTACAAATATCATTTTTAAAGATATATGGGTTATTTTTATCATTATAATTTACCATTATTTTATATTGACGAATTAGTTACCTAAAATGATTAATAAATTCCAACACATTGATTATTTAGGTAATAATCAGCAAAAATAAATGATACTATAAATATTAAAATTAAAGAAAAATGACTAAATTATTGTTTTAAATTATTTTTTAGATGAATATATAATATTCAAAATAATTTAATTTAATATATTTTAATTAAACCCATATTTTAAATTTTTTAAATTAAAATTTATTTAATAATGTCAAATTTTTTATATATGTTTTTAATGAATTATATTTTATTAAATGATTTAATATTAATAAAACTTATATATTCTTCATACTGATTTTTAAGTGTTAATAAATATTAAATATGTTATATTAAGAGTGAAATTTATCTGTTATAATTAACCTATTTACCCATAGATTGTAAAAACATTATTAACATGGTTCGGGTTAAAGTAGTGTTTTCTCACGTTGAATACGATTTTTTTAAAATTAATTCCCATCGAGAATAAGATTTTTTTTTTAAAATTAGATATCATATTTATAAGAAATTAGATATATATTTTCTAAATAATATAAATTTTATTTATTCATAATGGTTAATTTACAACGGTTAGAAAACTAGTTTCATTAATAAAAACAAAAATGATAAATTTGGAGAAACTTAAATGTTAAGGAACCAAATTTTAGAAATGCACTTATTTTTTTGGTGGAGGATTTTATAGATCATTATTCCCCTTTAAAATTATTTTACCATTTTTTATGAACATTAGGCATTGGATACCTCGCATTAATGTCTACCCTTTGGTTTTTATAATAATGTCTCTCCTCTTATATAAAAAGGCATCCTCTCCTACCACTTTATAAAAACTCTAAAGAATATTTGGCTCCAAATAGATCTCCCTAAATAGCTCCTAATAATCCCTCCCCTAAAACTAGAATCCTCACACTGGTTTTAAAGCAATCCTATTATGACCATTTGTTCAAACCAAAAATAGTTACCTGATTAAGCGGTAACATCTTTCCTTAATATCTTTAATTTTATTTATATTCAATAACACATAAACATTAAATATTATATGATTATGAAAAAAAGTATTCTCAATACACTAGTATTTTTTTATGTTATTGGGTAGACCAAAAAATACACACACTTGTATCTGATAGGTAACAAACATACTATTTTTGTGTATGGTAAACTACCACCTCAGGAAACGATGATTATTCATTTTCTGTTACCACCTATCATGGTTGGGAATAATGATAGAAAATATGTTTATATGTTATATTTAAAATATTTATTATTTCATTATGATTATGTAGTTATTTTATAACACATACCTTTATACATTCCATTTTTTGTAAATTCGATAACACTGTTTGTCGAAGTGTGGACTATCACCCCTCAAAGTGATCTGATTTATTCACGTTATACATGGAACATATTAAGGATTAACTTAATAAAAATATGCAAAATATATGATGTATATATGATAATATAATTATAATTATTTACTTTATCATTTTCATTTCATTCATTTAATATGATAAAGAAATCAATGTCGCATTCATACATACGTAAGACTTACCTTCTCTATGAATAGGTCACTTCATTTCATTTTTCCAAATATTATGGAATATTAATAATAAATATGTATAATTAATTTATATGATAATTACATCATGGTTTAATTTTTTTAAATTATTAAATCATTATTTATGAAATATGAACAATAAATAAAAAGTTAGAACATACTTGAGAAAATTAGATAATTAACACCCAAAACTGGGATAATAATACAATATTGTTAACAAATAGGTAATAAGATAATATAATAAGATCATTAATGATATAAAAAAATTTATTATGTCTCTGATATAAGTTATTAATATATTTTAATCTAGTATATAAGTGTATAAATACCACATAAAAAATTAATGTAAAGTTAATGGATTTCATCTCAATTAATATTTAATTGGGAATTATTTATTGTTATGCAATCATCCACTTTTATATGGTGTGGATACTAACCATGGAAATTTAATAAAATAAATATACTTATTCTATGAATATTATTAGTTTAATTTAATTTTATTCATTCTTGGGGATTATTATTTAAATATTTCAATGTAGTATGAGACACTTAATAATTATTAAGGATTATTCTCCCCAAGAATATTCTTAGTGATTATATTTGAAATATCACTTCCTTTTGTGATTGTTAAAATTATTCGGAAAGAATAAATTAATTTTAATAATATTTCATTATATATCTACATTCTTGGGTGATTTTTTAATAATTTTCTAAATGGCATACCTTGTTTGCATACGGTGTTTACTTGACTAGTTATTTGATTATCAGGGGAATTATAGATAAATTCTTATTCATTATTAAATATTGATTCTTGATAAGAAATATTATTTATTTATAATATTATATATGAAGAATTATTTATATAGGAAATGATTGGTGGGGATCTTACTTTATATAACCCCTCGATGTATCGACTTGTTCTCATCTGATGAATAAGTTGACCAAGTTAAATGGGTTTCTATCTGTAGTTTTAAACATTCTTATGAAAGGCCTTTATGGTATATGTTTTCATGTGTCTTAGACATGAGGTATAGTAAATAATCATTTCCATCTCATTTAAATTTTAGATATTATTTTTATTATCCCTGAGATTTTGAGTTGACATATCTATGGATGCATTTTATTATCAGTTTACTGAATAAGTGGCATGTGTTTTAGTTTCATGCCTTGAACTTTTAATTTTTCCAAATCTAGTTATTTGAATGGAATGTGTTCCCAGTTATTTACTATGACATGTTAATTTATTCTCATTCTTTGATTATGATTCTTATTTAATTTTCCTTACAGATCATTTGAGATCAACCTTATTATGTTTTCTTTACCCATATTGTTAATAAAAATTATTTGAATAATCATTCAAGGATACAGATTATTTTATTTTATTATATATAATTTTTTTATATTCTGTTATACCTATGTATTGTGGGTATCATGTATTTAATCTGGATTTCTAATACTGCTATACTGATAGGCCTTTTAGGATTTGATTCCTTGTAATTATGCCAATGTAATAAAATAAGGAACCAACTATGAGTTTCTCAGATCGGGGAATTATAACTTGAGATAAAACCCATTATTCCGTGGGATAACGATTTTATGGAGATAGAGGGTAACCCATAAGAGGGATTATCTCAGGATTGCGATTCCTTTACATTATAAAGTATAGGTATGTGTTTTTTTATAGTGATGCATGGGAGGTTCTTGGGGGTTTGTAGAATAGTCATGATGATGCCTTCAATTCATGAAAAATCACTTTGAGTTCCATGATTTTGAGGCCAATGGACATGACTATTTTGGGTTTCTCACCCTAATAAAAGCATGGTTATAAACATTATATCATGGTTATACTCTCATTAATTAGAATTAGAAACATTCATGGGTAGGCCAGGGGATAATATGTTTTTTGACGTACTTGTGGGATTGATTGTAATGTTATGAACCAACTCACTCTATAAAAAATAGCAAGACTGGTATCCACATGGTGTTAAGTGCACCTCCCCATACACTAGTGGCTATTATCTAGAGGCAATGGACTAATCAAGGTATAGTGTGGAGACTATACCTAATGGAGCTTGTTAAAAAAATGAAAACAAATAGATAACAAAATAGTGTAAGATAATAATCATAACTGATAATGTAAAATAATGAAAAATTAGACAATTCCAAATAAAAAAATCTTTCATTTTCATTACATTATACAATATAAAATCATAATATATACTAATTTTTTAGATTTTGGCTGAAATAAAATATGATTCTTGTATAATGAAATGGAAAAAATACACAAAAGTTCTCTCCATGTGCATCAAGAGAACCAGATTAGTCCTGTTCTCCTAATCTCCCATGTACAAATGTGATAGAAAAAAACAATCCATGAACCTGAAACTAAATCCATGAGGTCTATTCAGGTACCCAAATGAAAGGGTGGCTCAGATAGGATGTGAGATATAATAATTATTCCACCATAAATGGTTTCTAATTCGATCCAATCCATGAATATTATATAAAATAGTGTGAAATTATAAAGATTATAAAGTACATAAATAAATGTAAATAAGTCAGTCTTGGGTTTCTAATTGGACACTTCTCCAACGATACCATTTTTATCCTAAGTCAGAATATCTATGACATTCCATCATGTATATATATTTATATATTAAAACATATATATACAAATATATACATGAAATAGTAAGGACCCAAGGAATAATACCAAGCCATACCCATAATTGTAGCACAAGTTTTTATTTATTAATTAAGGTATCAATTTTGACATCACAACCATGGAATATAAACAATGTCATAGATTTGTAATAGTCATGTATGACTCAGGGTAAACCCATGAAATCCATGTAAAAATATGATCCAGAAAGTAATAAAATAGCATTTTTCTGATAATCATGTTCATGGTATTCTTACTAGGGAATTCATGTATCGCCCAAGGAGTTATGTAAATCAAGCCAATCCATGAGCCCATACAAGGTATTCCACATAAGGGACCCGTGTATCACTTCATGATATATTAAAATTCATTAAAAAATGATCTCTTCCAAAGAATTATGTATAAGGAACCTAGGTATCACCCATTTATTGAAAATATTTATGTATCCACTGTGCCCATCCAATGAATTATACACAAGGAACCCGAGTATCTCATATGGTACATATATGCTCAATAATATGAAGAGCTTGTCCAAGGTGTTCCACAAAAGGGACCAGAGTATCACTCATGGTATACATAATTAATTCAACCTATGATCCCATCTAAAGAATTCTATAAAAAGGAATCGTAGTCTAGATCCTGGATTACCAAAATTAATGTAATACATTAAATTTATGTAATAAAGGGGGAAAAGTTATTACACATATTGAATCATAATTTATGTTTCAATAATCAAGAGGATCTTCCACTTGTAAGTAATTAAGTAGGCTATAATAAATTCCATGCCATTCATCATTTGACCCAACCAGGACTCTTCAATTACTTCTATTTATCACTTCACATTCAGTTAAAGGAGTCAAGAACTCCGTTTAATAATTTGGTCATTTCCAAGGGTAAATATTTTACATAAGGACCCCACATAATTCAAAGTATCCATTTATTTTATGAACAATGAATCTATCATATTATAAATAATACTCATAAGCTATGGCAGTCATCCACACCATGTATAGTGTTGGAGTTGGTGTCCTAGGTCAAACTATTTGTACATTTATTACATGTATATTAATTGTATTGAATATTAATATAAATTATTATTACATATTTTCCATTTTTATACATGACTCTAATGTAATAATAGCTCAGAGTATATGTCACAATCATAAGATCATATCAGTTCCCCTCTATGATGCGAACCTAGAAGTGATACGAAAATATTCTTACATATAGTTTCGGGGTTAGATAACATACTATTATGAGAAACATAGTATATAAACTATCCGGTGATAGTACTCATAAGAAGGTGATTCTTTGTCCCATTAATTTCACACTTGGTAATATCCAAGATGGGAGATTATCAGAATGTGACTTCCAGAAGAAATTCTTATTGTTTTAGTGTCCTTAGATATTCTTATCTGTGACCATGAGTATTGGTCCTAAGAATTTATAATTATCATTAATGAATTTTTGAACTCGTTCAATTGGATATGCTGATAAAAACCATGATGATATATGTATGTGGCGAGGTAGGGTACATTGGGTGTGTCACAATTGACATAAAATTATTAGATAATCAGGGAAGGATGTATCACATTATTCATTATGGAAGCTAATAACTCATTACTTTGATTAAAATATAACCATCTCCCTAAATTCCATGGCCCTGGTGTAATGAAATATTTATTTCAGATAGTCAAAGAAAGACATATCCAACATATAGTTTGGTGACATGAATTTGCATCATTCTTGATGAGATATTATGATAATGGGAATATATTTCACAGTAAGTGATTGTATGTGGCTGTAATCACTGTGTCATTAAGTTCCATTACCATATATCAAGTAAAGGGACGTTCCTTCTTTTATGAGAACTAAAAAAAGTGCTGATAAATGTTTTTAATAAAAAAATATTATTAATTATTCAAAAATAATTTTTATTTATATATATTAATTAAAAAATAAATGTTTATAATTAATATTAATATGATATATTAATATATATTTTTAATAATTGAAATATGTAACATATCATCTTTATCCAAAGGAACATAACATCAATTTATTGTTTAAATTCTATTAAATGTCAATAATAATGATGTCTATGGGGTTAAAAGAGGTCTCAAGTGCGTCTGGGGCTTATCCATAGCTGGAATCCCTAAAATTGGATGAGACAGACTATGACACATGGTTAGAGAAAATCGTTCCCCCCATCCCACAAGGTATCCCTAAACCGTGTGGCTGTAGAAAATGGGGACTCAGTGGCCACACAATTTGTATCAAACTATATGAACCAAACTGCATGACTGTGTGACCCACCTGTAAATTTTGGATGGGGGGTTTTTCATGGTTTGCCCAAATGTAGTCAAACCATGCACCTAACCCTGTGAGATTCCCCCGTATAGACGTGAATGTTGCATGGTTGGGGCACAATTTGGACAAAATGTACATCCAAACCATGCACAATTTAAAATGTGGGTAAAATTCCTATTTCACCCTTACTGAAATTCTTTAAACCCTCTTTTTATTTTCCTCTCCATTCTAGTGGAATTTCCCTCCCTTCTCCACATGTGTGCATCCTCCTCCCATCTTCTAGGAGTTTTTACATATCTCATTCATTCATGGTTCTATTCCATCACTGTTTAAAGAAACATAGTTCACTTGGTAAGCTCTTCCTTCAACAATTATCTATTTTTAGTTTTCTCTTCCATCCATTTCAATATTTTGGAATTATGTATTCTTCCCTATTTTCAGTTAATTTTACATATACATTGATATATTTAATTTTAGGTGGAATTACGGTCTAATAATGGATTAGTGGAGAACTAATACATCGATGTAGGGGTTATATTCACTTTTCTATAATTTATTTGCGTTTTAGAGTTCAATACGTCATGCCGCTCACTAGAATATTCTAGTAATTTATAATTTTTTCTAAATAAATTATTTAAAGTGGTTTCCATTCCATGTGTGACTTAACATATGATGAAACACATCCAAGGTTCTTTCTCCTCCTTATTATCCTCCCCTTTGGGTGTTCCCTCCTTGAATGGCCTATTTCCTATGACTTAAATGTTTAATTATCTCATGTGAGTTTAATTTTCATTAAATACCGTAGATTAAAAATTCAATTAAGATAAATGGTTAGCCACGATAATGACCCTCTATCTTAATGCCTCACATATTATATTAAAGTTCTCATGCTTGATTACTTACATTGAATTCATTAGGCCTTACATTTAAAATTCTTCATTTCATGTTGTATGAATACCTTACTTCATACCATATTCTTTGATTACATTATGTTATTCCATGTTCCATGTTCCTTTTCATACTTATGGATTATTTATTAAGCTATTTTATTGGTTTTAATTGAATGTAATCCTTCTTCAAGCGTGGTGGCTTGAGATATTGAGATGTCATTTATGAAATGTTATTAGAGGCATGCTAATGTCATGTTCCAATGCTTCTATTCCATTTCTAATGATAAATTAATGATTCAAAGTGATTGTATCTTGTATACTAGAGCATATTCATGTGATTAATTCCAGATTCCTTTGACCCTTTGTAATGTGATACATGAATAGCTTGAAAGCCTTTGGAATGAGATATTTATTTAATGAAATGATATTTTATAAATTATCTTCCTTGGGATATTATATTGTTTTTATGGATCGCTTTCTATGGGCTAAGATATAACATGGGTGCCACGTTAAGGATTCCATTGATAGACTCAAATTGATCAGTTAGATTTACATGACGTTCTAGAAGTGATACTTTGGATTTCCAAGTACGAGCTCTTTGGGTAATTTTTATTACTCGGGAGTGATGTTGGTTCACTATGGTAGAAAATCTAGATAAACCAATTTGGAAATATGGATACACCATGCCTTGGGTGATAAATGGTCCACTATGTAAGATACATGATACATGATCAGAGTCACCATACCCTGAGTGATACATGAAACATCTTATAGGTTTCCTTGTATAGACTCTGAGATGGTGGTTTTTCAGAGACACCAATAGCATCCCCTGGGATCTGGTTTAGATCACCTTGGATGGGATCAAGAATCCACATTTGGATTTTATGTTATGTTGAACGTTTAATAGTGATATATGTATTCTTTCGTGTTTATATTAGAGCATGTATATTTGATGACATGGAGATGTGACCCCCCAAGTTAAAGAAAAAGTGTGGGGTTTTCATGTTTTAGTTTCCTTGTTTACAATGTCCTAGGTATAAATCTTATGACTTTCACAAGTACCTCTTTTCCAAAATCTATATTCAGACATAAAAGGTGGTATCAATTGGGTGTCTATTTAGGATCCTAGACTATGGTGTTTGCTACTTTAATTTTGTATTATCATGAATTTTTTTATTCTGAAACACTATCATTTATGTATTCCACAAAATGGATCGATGAAAAAACCATTTGTTCCGACATTCATTGATTATGTTTCACACCCATCTCAAGAACCATTTAGTACCCTAGTAGATGTTATGATTTAAGGTATATATAAAGGGCAGCACACCGCTTCAGATGAATGATTTACTTTTTTTTGGAATTAGTTTTGTGGTACATGAATAATCATATGCTTGAGATTCAATATTTTGGTTTTTGGACTTTTTGTAGTTTTTGTACAGCATGTAGTATATGATTTGTATCCTCTATTCCCCTATGCTCCCATTTCCTTATAGTATCATTACATGGATATCATATTTTGTACCAATTTTATTATTTCTCTTTCAATGCTTGCAAATTTATTATGCTTGGATTATTTCATTATTTAGACAACTGTATACTTATTTTGACAGTTATGATATTTATTATTTATTGTTTACCGCAATCCATACTATGATATATTATAGTATAGTTTCCCCAAGTACATACCACATGCCATCACTACTAGTCAGCAGCCTCCGGTGTTTAGAGAGATGCGCTTGAGGTCATGTGGCCACCATCTCAGGGCACTGTTCTGTGGAACTCGAGGTAGAATTGTTCAATTGATATCAAGGGAGTAGCTTTTTTATCATATAGATTGTTCTTAGATATAATACTAGGACAATAGAATTTGAAATTTACCATGCCCTTGGACATAGCTAACCCATGTGTAGGGGAAACCAAAATTATCTGGGATTGGACTTTCAGTTATTAATTATTCCATTTATGGTTGATACGACTTCCAGATTAGGTGACAAACATGATTTTTGGTGTTATTGTATTGATATGATTGGAATGATGATTTCTATTACACAAACCCAATGAAATTAGGGTGTTTCATTACATGCTTCGTACTATGAACTATATGAATAGAAATGACATGTATTATTCCATGCCATATTAATATTCACCTTTCATTTCCTGTTTGCATGTGATTTCTATTTTGATTTGTTCTATTAAGCCTATTAGTGCTTGATTATTTTTATATTTTTAGGGGTTTTCCAATGATACTTTTAGGTATATGTTATGGTTTTGATTAAGTTGATGCTAATTTCAACTGATGAGGTGCATGTGAACTTATTAATTGGAATGTGGAACCATGTAATTTAACACAACTAGAAAAGTGATTAAATATATATATGAATTACCAACAATACCACTCCAATTGAGAAATGTGAGACCATGAACCAAACCATACATTAGTAAAGGGCTATAGGATGTTCCTCTTTGTTATCTTCTGTGACATTTTCAATAATATATAGACCTGGATTTCAGAACAGGAAGTCAATTATGTTTTTATTGGAGGAAAAGTGTGAACATATCTAATTTATTTCTTTTTTACCTACCTTCCTTAGAAGTCCATAATCATATTTGTGAAGATCAATTAAAAATTATAGATCTATTATTCCCTGAAATCCTCATGTTTTATGCCATGAGAGTGGTGATGGGCACACTCCAGAGGTGGTGGGACCTGAGCAAAAAATTATACATTCTATAGTACCACACGAGGAACCGTGTGCTGGTCCTCTTATGAGAACTAACACTCAGGTTTTAGAGCTTCCATCGATTTATGGAATCTGTTCCAGGTGCTCCTCGTTATTCCTTGACTATAGAAGAGCTAAATCAGGACTTCCAGGAATAGAATCCTCCCCCTTCACAAAGGATGATGGACCTCAGGCCCTTAATTAATGGTTATAATACATGTATTGAATCATTATTATTATTGATAAATCTCCTGAATGGAGGGTCAAGCTCACTACGTACACGTTGTGATATTTCACCAAACACTGGTGTGATGTCAAATATCAATCTTAGTGTTATAGAGGTATGGTATGGTTATTATTCTAGATGGATTTATTTGATCACATATTCCCAGAGAATATAAGAGCAGACCAAACCATGTAATTTTTGTTTCTTGATTACGAATCTATTACTGTTCTTGAGTATTCATGTCATTTCAGTAAGGTATAGCGTATTACGACATCTCTAACCAGTGACGAGTTCATGACAATGAGATGTTTTTTGGAAGAGCATGGGTATTTTTTCCTTTTAGGTGACTCTATTTCTTTTGACTATCAAGATAGAGATAGTGGACTAGGCTCTGATTAATGAATAAAATATTTGAGAATCTATTCCTTACCCTTGTTGGTTCAGTTGTGAAATAGTGTGGCGGGTTTTTCGGCATTTGACATTTACATTTTGAGAGCACATTTGCGGGTAGTGTTTTCTTATTGACATGAACTGATAGCTCTATAGTGTGTCACCAGTATGGAAGGCCCGACCCTAAGAACCCCCAATGCATGAGGAACCTAATTGAGTTCGAAAATTGATGCAGTATAGGTCAACTTCATCGCTTCTGTTTTTCTTTTCCTCTAGAATCTAGTTGTGAGGGATCCATACTAGAAACTCTATCAATTATGTGATTTAAGACTCCATGTTATGATGAGAGTTGGTCTTCCACTAGTTGATCAAGATGAGGTATTTGTGGCTATGGCCATGCAATTCAAGCCCCAAATCATCTGTATCATCAGAGTGGATCTTCTCTGGTAGGGTAGGTAGCATCTAAGGGACACGATTCAAGACATACGCTGTAATGTATCCATCACTAGAGGAGTATAGTCCTGGTCCATATATGGTGATAGTTACTATTATAGCAGCCACTACTTTAGTTTATTCCGTTTTAAATACAGGTTCATCACACTCTTTCATATCTACCACTATTGTGGAATGTCGTGGTTTTTCTATAGAGTACTTCTATGGAGTCATGTATCATGACACACCATTAAGGGTCATGAAAAAATTCAAACAAAAATTTCAGGAGTACCCCCTTGAAATATGATGGGTCCATTTCTTTTGGAGTTTCTTCTCCCTTGAGATAACCAGATTCGATTCCATTCTCGATATCAATTTTCTTAGGCCTTAACTTTCCCTAGTGGATTTAAATCATTGTCAAGTGTCCTTCGTATCACTTGATATAAACATGTACTTGTACAAGTAAAAATATGATATCAAGGTAGACTGGTCAAGACTCTTGTAGAATAGGCTAGGTGGAGTGACAAATCATATGGAGAGTCTTTTTATGAGAAATCTGGGAATGCCGTTTGAAGTGTTACCTCCAGTTGTGTATCAGTTCATGTACCTGTTTTGTGATAATTTCTCTATACAGCTTCATGAGAGGTATAATGAGTTAACAATTGAGATTCTTCTAGGTGCAGCACTAGTGACTATTCTTTTGTGTAGGTTGACACTAACAGAGTTCTAGGAACTCAAAAAGCATCTTGAAGATCATGTCGGGAATGGTTTTTTCTTACCCAACAGATCACCATGGGGTTAACTTCTCTTTTTTACGATGAAGGAACATGAAACCCATTAACTTTGTATGGATTATAGTCAGTTTAACCAGCTAATGGCGAAGAAACATTATCCACTACCTCGTGTAGACAACCTCTTCAACCGGATCAAAGGATATACTATTTTCTCCAAGATCGATTTGAGGTCAAGATACCATCATGTTCATGTGAGGTCAGCAGTTATACCACATAAAATGTTCTATTGTAGGTATAGATTATACGAGTACTTATTCCTTCCATTAGGTTTAGTGAATGCTCTGAAATTCTTCATGGTATTGATGAATCAGGTTTTCCACCCATATCTTAATTCATCTATGATAGTCTTTGTAGATGAAATTTTTCTATACTCACACACAAGACCCAACCATGCCAATTATCTTGATATACTACTGAGTACACTAAGAGGGTCCCATATATATGTGAAGCTCAATAAATTCCACTTTTGGATCAGTAAAACTCAGTTCTTTTGTCATGTCATATTTGAGGCAAGAATATCAGTTGTCCCAGAGAAAAAAATATATATGATTTCCTTGGACCATTACAATTTTTTTTATATAAACAACTTATTGGGTATAGATGGCTATTACTGGTGATTCATCAAGGAGTTCTCCAACTTAGTTGTGCCTCTTATGAACATGACTATGAAGGGTCTGTTGTTCATATGGTATGAAGCTTGTGAGAAGGATATTCAGGAGTTAAAGGGAAGAGTGAGTTAAACTCTACATATGATTCTACCTGATATGAGTAGAGGATATACAATCTACTATGATTTTTCAGGAATTAGATTGGTTACAATTCAGATGCATGGCAATCAGGTTGTAGTGAATGGATTTCACCATTTGAGGGCCCATGAGTGGAACTATCCTATACAAGACCTCAAAATATTAGTTATGGTTCACACTATACATTTTTTTGAGATATTATCTATTAGGATAGTGATTTTTTGTTTACATGGTTCATAAAAGTATCAAATATATCTCAACCCAATGGAAATATAATCTGAGACAGCAAAGGTGGATGCAACAACTACAGTCATTTGATTTTGATCAATCATACAAACCGAGTAATGGAAATACCATAACTGATTCCTTGATCCAAAATAGGTAGACACAATTTATCATGGTGGAAATTAGTTCCTGGAAGGTTATGGATATGTTTACTGGGATATACTTAGAGGATCAAAAACATCACAAAAAATCTAGTCTTAGTAGCTCTAGAAGTGACATACTCTCTTCTAGAACAGGTTTAAATGTGACAATTATCATATTTTGAGGTCCTTGACCTGATGAAGATCATTATAGGAGAGAACCCACATCCTGGTTGAGTTTTTAATGTCATTGGGACTCTACTCATTCATGGTTTTGTATGGGTGAATGAAATAGTATTGGAAGAGATGATGATGAAATCACAAGCCTTTATTTGGGTAGTTTATACTTGGATTACAATGATCTATCATGATATACATCATCAGTTTGGGTTTCCAGTTATGAAGAAGAAGATAATAGGCTTCATTACCCAGTGATCCACCTATCAGAAGGTGAAGGAAAAGATCCAACAAAATTATAGACTTATATTGACTTTATCTATTCCAGAGTCGAAATCAAACTACATCACAATGGAATTCATGACAGGCTTTCCATGATCCACTCAAGGTAGTGATATAGTATAGGTGATGATTGATAGGTTGAACAAGGTTGATCAATCTATATCAATACGAGAATCCTTCACTCTTGATGTGTTTTCAAGGCTTTACATCCTTGAGATAGTGAATCTTTATTGTGCTCATCATTGTATTATTTCGGAAAGAGACACCCAGTTTATGTTACAGTTCTAGAAAGGGTTGCAGAAGGCATTGATTTCAAAGGTTCTGTTGAGTAGCTAATATCACCCGTATACTTAAGATAAATATAATATGACCATATGTTTTTTAGAGTATATCTTCTGGGATATTGTCCTTTATTTTTGACATTCTATAGAAAATCATATTACTGTAGTTGAGTTTTCTTACATTACAATCCTTCAAGAAATGATTCAGATAGCTCCGTATGAGGCCTTCTATGGTAGCCCATTTCGTTTACCTCTGTGCTAGATTGAGGTTGGTGATGTAGCTCTACCATATTTTCATCTAATTCAGAATACTAGAAAGTATGTCCAGTTGATTCAGAAGCATATGGCTACAATTAAGTCAAGAAATGAGTCTTATACTAATAGTCTCTGTAGACCTCTGGAGTCTGATGTGGGACATCAGATATTTCTATTTGTTATTCCTAGATTGGGTCATAAGCGAATCAATAGATAGGAAAAGTTATCACCAAAATATTTTGGGCCTTTCTAGATAGTGAAGATAGATGGGCTGGTAGCCTATCAGTTGTTTTTACCTTACAATTACCATGCCATGAATGATAACTTTTATGTATCTTAGCTTTGAAAACATCACCCTAACCCATCTCATTCATTTGATAGGGTTGATATAGATTTATAAGTGGATTCATCCTTTGAGGAGTATCCCATACGTATCATTGGTCATATCATGAAGGTTCTCTATGGAAGGTCAGTTTCATTGGTCTAGGTGCTATGGTAACACAAACACATACATGATGAGACCTAGGAGATAGAGGTTGATGTATGCGCATAGTGACCAGAAATCTTCTTAGATTATGTCATACCACACTCACAAGGGAAAATCAGGGTTGAGATATATTATGGATGGGAGGTTGTAAAGGTATGAACTAGTAATTTGTAGTTTAATTTCCCAAAAATAGTCCTACTAATTATTCTTAGGGGGATAAAAGAGGTCTCTAGTGCGTTCGAGGATCATTCCTAACACAGATTCCTAAAATGGGAAGGAAAAAACAAGGCCACATAGTTGGAGAAAACCATGCCACCCAACCCAAATGATTTCCCAAAATCATGTAGCTATAAAGAATGGTGACTCAGTGGCCTCATAGTTTGTCTCCAATATTGAGACCCAATGCACACAACCATGCGACCCACCGATATATTTTGGATAGTTGGGTTTTCATAGTCTGCAGATGGTTAGTCAAATTATGCACATAACCATGTGTGGTTCTCCCTTATATGATTGAATGACGCATGGTTGGTGCATGGTTTGGCCAAACCATGCATCTAGATGATGTGTAGTGTAAAATTTGGTTGAAATTCCTATTTTAATCTTAATGAAATGTTTTAAAACCACTTTAATTTTTCCTCTCCATTCCAGTAGGATTTACCTTCCTTGTCAATGTGTGAGCTTCCTCCTCCCATCTCCATGGGGTTTTGAACTTGACCTTTTTCCATGGTCTGTTTCTGTTGCTGTTAGAAGCAACATGAATCCACAAGTACTCTCTTCCATCCAAAATCCTGTATTAATCATTTTCTGTCCAATCCATTGTGATCTTTTGGTGTGATGAATTGTTCACTATGTTTATCATATCTGATAAATCGTTTTATTTATTACATTTTAAGTTGAATCGAGGCCTCATAATGGATGAGTGGATCACTACTACATCAAGGTAGGTGATCTATGATCATTTTTATTTTTTGTTTTTGTTTTGGAGGTCGCGCCATCTGGCTTATCACTGGAATCATCCCACGAGGCATCAATTATTATAAATAAATTATTTAAAGTGGGGTTCCATCACTTTTGTGACCTAACCTAAGAGTGAGACCCATATGAGGGTCGTTCACCACATCATTGTAACCCTCTTTGGGTGATCCCTCCTTAAATGGCGTATTTCCTATTCCATAAATGGTTAATTACTTCATGAGACTAGTATTTTTGTTATATTCCTTACATTACAAATTGAATTGAGGAAAATTATTCTGGAAGATATTTTCCATATATATTAATGCCTTATAACTTATATTTAAATTCTCACACTTGATGATTTATATTGAAATCTTTTTGTCTTAAATTTAAAATATTGCATTTTAATTTGGGTGAATACCTTGCTTCATATCATCTGATTTTTGTACATTATGGTATGATATGTGCCATATTCTTTTTCTGTGCTTATGAATTATTGCATAAGGAATTTAATTGTTTTGAATGGAATGTAATTATTTTTCATGCTTGATATCTTAAGCTATAATGATTTCATTGATGACATGTGGTTATAGTTATGTTAATTCCTTGTTCCTATGACTGTATTCAATTTCTTATGCTTAATGCATGTATCCTAGTGACTGTATCTAATATACTAGATCTTGTTAATGTGCCAAATTCCTTATGCATTTGATAGTTTGGAGTGTTATACATGTATAGCATATTTTACCTTGGAATGATATGTTTATTCAATGGAATTAAATTATATATATAATTTTCCTTGTTATATGATCTTGATTCTATTGATCGCTTACTATAGGCTGAGAGAGAACAAAGTTGAAAAATTAAGAATTACATGAATGGACTCACCAAGCTCAGTTGGAATTACTTGAAATGCAAGGAGTGATACTTTGGCTTGCTAGGTACAGGATCTCAAGGATGTTTTCATACTTTTGAGTGATGCCAGTTACCTAGGGGAGAAACTATGGTAAAAACTATTTTGAAAGATGGCTATGACATGCCATGAGTGATAACCAGTCCCCTATGTGAGATACCTGGCAGGGGATCATAGTCACCATACCTTGTGTTATATAAGGAATGTCGTATGGGTTTATTTGGAAAGACTCAAAGGTATTGGGTTATTTGCAGACACCTGTAGTGACCCATGGAATTAAATTTAGATCATATTAGAATGGCTCATGACTCCACCATTATATTTGATAGTTGGTTGAACGTTTGATGGAGGTATATGTATTGCTTCTTGTTCATATTAGAGCATGCTTATGTGATGATATAAAGATGTAACCTCCAAGATAAATCACAATCTCAGGGTCATCCTTTTTTCATTTCCTCTATTATATTGGCCCTTATATACATCATATGACATGTATAGGTACCCCGTTTCAGACATTCGTCTTAGGAAGAAGTAGGTGGTATCAGCCAGGTTTCCATTTTGGAACCCGAACCAAGGTTTTTACTACTTTAATTTTGTACCATCCTATATTCTGTTTTTATTATGGAACACTATGATTTATTTATTTCACAAAATGAATAAAGTTAGACACAGTGGGTTCCGAACTACTGAGATTATATCTCACAGCAGGCTCGGGTGTTGTTTAGTACCCAAGTCTGATTTATGATCACAAGTGTAGCCAAATGGGAGCATGCAACTTCTGATTCTTGATTTTCTTTCTTCTTAGGGTGGAGTTTGGGGTAGGGGATCAATCTTATGCTCGAGATGCGGTCTATCAATTTTTTTCCTTTTGTATTTTTTGTAATGCATGAAGTATATGCTTTGTATACTAAGTTACCATGTACACCATTTTTTGCATAATATCAGGACATGGTCATCATCTTTTGTGACCATTTACTTTTATAGCTTCTACCACATAGTAATTTATTATGCTTGTCTTATTTATTTATTTCCACTATTGTCTTTTAAATTTTATGCCAATGTTATTTATTATTTATTCTTTACCATTGTGAAAAATCAGATCAATGAGAGAATATTCTCCCTACTGACACAATGTGGTCCCTCTCTACTAGTTGGGCTTCTCTGGTGTTCAGGGAGATGTGCTTGGGGTCATGTGACCCACCGTCTTGGGGCACTGTTGAGTGGAACTCAGGGTGGGATACTACACAATATATATATACACACATATATTTAATGATTTCAAAAAATTATTTATATGACTATAAACAAATAAATATATATTTAATATTTTGTGGATTTATAATATTTTATTACATAGTAAATATATTTATTATATTTATTATCATAGGTTTATAATTATATACACATACATTTTAAATATGCTTATTTATAATTAAATATATATACATATATATTTAAATAAATACATGTTTCCAATGAATTTGGTCATTATATATATATATATAATGAGATGATGATGATATTCATGGACATGGTTGTCGTTAATTATGTTCATATATTGATGTTGGGGTGTAATTGACACTACATGGTCATATGTCTATTTTTTGACATGATTGTGAGTTGCAATGTTTGAAATGTCAAGATTACCTATATTATGATGACACATGCATATGTTATGTATTCATAATCATGAATTTTCATTTATAAATTAATACCCATATTATTCATGCTTTTTAAATATGTGATGACTCATTTTTTATGATAATTATAAAGTTATAATTATAATTAACATTTTTATTATAATTTTATAATTATAAATAGTTATATATTTATTTAAATAATAAAAAATTTATAATAAATATAATTATTATATTTATAATGTGATAAATATATATTATTAATATATTTATGACATATAGTTATAAAATTATTAAATTATAAATATATTAATTATAATTTTATAAATAAAAATAAATAAATATTTATTAGAAGTTATAATATTAAATAAATTTACATTTATTTAAATTATTATAATATTATAATATATATATTTAATATATTTATAAATTTAAATTATATATGATTAATATATTTATTAAATATAAATGAAAATTTTTAAATATAATAAATATATTTATAATAATTTTGTAATTATTTAAATAAATACATCATTTTTTATAATTATATATAAAAATAAATTAATATTTGTCTATAATTATAAAATTATAAAGAATATATTTATAATTTTTATAAATTTACAAATATATATAATTAATATATTAAGTTTAATTTTATAATTATTAAAATATATCTATATTAATTTATAATTATAAACATAATAAATATTTTTATCATAATTTTATAATTATAAATAATTATTTATTTTTTATAGTATTTAAAATTATATATATATATATATATATTTAAAATTATATTTATAAATTTACTAAATATATTTATTATAATTTTATAATTATAAATAAGTATATAATTTTTTATAATACTATATATATATATATAAAATTATAAGAATGTACACAAATATTTAAAAATTTATTTATTATATATATATAAAATTATACATAAATAAATATCAATTTATAGTTATATTTATAAATAAATAAATAATTATTTATTATATATAAAATTTTATAAATACATATAATAACATAAATAAATTATTAACATTTGTTCTTTATTTGGGGTTTTTAGTGCTGATATGTATGTTCCATTATCAACCCTAAAAAGGAAGTAATAAATCTGTTATTTATCAGTGTTATAATTTTTTTGCGGATAAAGACATGTTTTGTCAACACTTTTTTAGTGCTGATAAATATCTGTTTTATTAGTGCTTCATGTTTTAGGGTTGATAAAAAATTTCATTATCAGTTATTTTTTAAATATCTCATAAAATCCTCACCCCATTCTTTTAAAATAACTCAAACAAGATATCCTCTCTCCCACACCTTCATGCTATCACGGAAGACGATTGTCATCTCGTCATCACTCTTGACGAACCCCCTTGCCACTACTCCACCATTTTCACTAAACCAAACAGTCGTTGTGCCACCGCTCTGCTGCACTTTTGTCATGTCACCACTCTGTCGCTCTGTCATCGTTCCATAACTCTTATCGAACACTATTCCTTCCACCGTCAC
Source organism: Viscum album (assembly GCA_963277665.1). Lineage (NCBI taxonomy): Eukaryota > Viridiplantae > Streptophyta > Magnoliopsida > Santalales > Viscaceae > Viscum > Viscum album. The sequence continues at coordinate 1,671,223,891 of OY728137.1, forward strand.
TGCTCTAACAGAACCCAATGGTCGCCTTGCCCAACCCCACTATCAGTATGTCTCTATTGTGATTTTTCTGAACACTTTCAATGAATTAAGACCCTAAAAACTAATGGTATTCTATTTTTATATATATATTTTATATTTCTCAACTAATTCTCTTCATTTGTTACTTTTTTTGTTCTTCTCACAGAATAGTGTGTACTGCACCCCCTTTCTTATCTTATTCTTACACCACCATTTTCTTGTACATAAGATATCCATTTTAATAGTCACCTAATTCATTGTATTCTTTTTTTTTCATCCAATCCATTATATTAGTTATTTTATTCCTCAATTTTTAAATTATAGATTGTAATCCATACTTTTTAGAAAACATATAATGGTAGTTAATTTATGATTTAATACATGGTTTATAAATCCTGAATTTGAAAAAAATGGATTCAATATAAAGTGAATGAATTTTTTATGGTTTTTTAAACTATATATTTCAAAATCACCCCTTTTAACATTTTATTGATCCTAAATTAGTTTTGATATTTCATTAAGTTTTCTATCAATGTATCTCCTTTTTTCTGTGTGTTGTTTTTTTAATGTGATATATATTTAATTTCATATGGAAAACATATGAATGGATTATCAATATATAATGTGTGAGACCAATATACCCCTATAATGTAATGATTAAATTATAATATATCATGATATTACTATGGGAAATAGGTTGTGATTCTCGATCCACAATGGGAAATGAGTTTTGATGCTTGATCAACTTTGGGAAAGGAGTTGTGATGATTTATCCACTATAGGAAATAAGTTATGGTGATGAATACAATATGATAAATAGGTTTTGGTTTTTGAACCACTATGTTATGATGATATTCCTAGATAAACCTTACATATGCTGTGATTTTCCATGATTATGTATGTCCCACATTTTCTTTACCACATTTCTATGTTATGACACATGTTTATGTAATGCTATAGGGATCATGATTATTACCACATGTCATTAAATTATTTTCGATGGTATATTATTGATCTATTTATGTTATATGACCTCTAATTATTTATGGAAATAGATTATTATTCTATTTTAATTTTAATATAATGTTTCTTCCCTTCACTTTTTTCTCATTTGATTTTGATCTAACCACATTATAAGATATTTATATATCTTCCCTTTCTAATAATTTGATATCACTCCCCTCTGTTTTTCCACATTATATAGAGAATCATATAAAATATTTTTTTAGATTTAGTACTTATCAAGAGAAATATTTGTGAGATATTATTTTTTATACAACATGATTCGCACTTTTGGTTTTAGTTAGGGTTGGATCTAGGAGGAACCAATATAAAAATGGGTGCAATGGACAATGCGGTGACTATCCCAACATGAATCCAAATGGGAAGATAGATGTAGTGAAAAGTAAAATGATAAAAATAACTCAAAATTCTCAAGAAATGAATCATAATATGATCCTTTTCAAACTCCCAAACATTTAAAAGATAAAAAACTAACAATGGATTAATTCATTCTGAAATTACCTATAACCATTTGGTTACCCCTGATCTACCAGTTTTTGAAGAAATGAATATTACTTTATAAATTGGAAGGTTAAGTTGATAGATAGAAATTTCTTACTATAAATATGAGTAATGATTAATATGTTTAGAGTATTTAATTGGAGGTGTTTATGGAAATATTATACCCCAAATATTTTCCCGTATTACTCACAAAAAACAGAGGGATAATTTTTCTTAAAAATTAGTTTGAATCCATTGGCACATGTAAATGAAACAGCATGAGACTCCCAAGGTACACCAAAAGTTTTTTTGTTAACCATAAAATCAAAATCAATCATTTCTTCACTGGAAAAAAATCATATAATTTTATAATTTTAAACTTTCATAAATTTTTACATTTATATATTATAATTTTATAATTTTATAAATTTATAAAACTTTATACATCTATAAATTATGTATAATTTTATTACATATATGTACTTTTATTTATTTTTTTAAATTTATATAAAGTTTTAAATTATATAAAAATTATTTAAATTTATAAATTATGTATATTTATTTAAAAATATATATATTTTTATAAATTATATATAATTTCATACATATATATTCCTTTATATTTTTATAATTAATATAAATATATATAAAGTTTTATTTTATACATCTATACATGTAATATTTTTTCAATTCATCAATTGTTTAAAACATTTATACTTTCATAAAATCAATCTCAGTGTTGAAAATATTTTAAAAAATATAAAAAAATTATTTTTGAAACAAGTATTATATTCAATAGACAGATTTTATATTATGAAAAGGGTTTTAAAATAATATATCTTTTATTTTTTTATATTTCCATCGATTACATTGAATATTTTTATTTCATCAGTTTTTTACAATTTAAATGTTATTCAATACTTAATTTATAGTCTTAAAAAAGTATTTTTATCATTAAAAATATAATGTGAAAAACTATTTTCAAAAGTGAAATGTCTTCCATTAAATCTATATGATTTTTCCAAAAAAAAAAATTATTGTTGATCATGTGGGATGATAAACCATTTCTCAATCATTCAATTTTCTTTTAAGCTATTAATGACATCCATCTTCAATTAAACATCTTTTGTTTATTTATTTTGATAAATATTAATATTTTCAAATCAAATAGAATGGTTATGAATAATGAATAGATGGATTCCAATCATATGAAAAAAGAGTATGAAGATGGGTATAAAGAGTTCATCATGTTTACAAATGATCATGCATACGAAACTTCTAAAATATTTTGCCTGTGGTTATGATATTTTTATTAATGAATAATTATACTAAAAGAGTTGGAAGAACAGTTGATCTGTCATGGAATTGATTTAAGATATAATTGTTTTAATAGACATGGGTAAAAAGAAAATGTAGCTAGTTACTAGGATAACACATTGTTTTCTGAATCAAATGTTATGATTATAAGTATGGAAAATGATGAATACTATATTGAGGATGTGATTATAGGTGTAAATGATGATGAAGATCATATTGGAGAAATGAAAATTGTAGTTGAAGATAAACTTCATGATTTTAAAAAATTGTTTGATATGTTAAATAGTTGTGAAATGATTCCATCGTATGACCATTTCACTAAATATGAAACATTGTCAATCACACTAAGGATTTATAATTTGTAAGCATGCAATGGATGAAGTGACCCTAGTTTTTCTGATTTCATTCTATCTGGAATGATATTCTCCCAGAAGATAATGAGATACCAATCCAAATATACGACACTAAATGAATATTATGTTTGATGGGTATGATCTTTGAATGAAATAAATCCCATATAAATGACTTTATACTATACCTAAAGGAACAAAAATCACATTAATCATGCCCAAAGTGTGGTTCTTCTTGATACACGAATGATGATCTGGGTCCAATGAATGTTGTATGGTACTCTCCAATCATTACAAGTTGTAGGATCCTATATTTAAGTGAGGAGAGTACAAGGAAATTAACAAGGCATTTAGATTCATGAAATAATATTTGGAAACATAGTTACCCAATAGATTCTCATTAATGGAAGAGAATTTATCATGAGTACACTAAATTTTGAAATGAGCCAAGAAAGCTCTGTCTTTCATTATCTACAGATGGAACGAATTATTTTGGGTTTACAAGAATCACTCACAGTACATGAGTAGTTATGTAGGAAAATTATAACTTTCCACCATGGTTATGCATGTAATGAGAATACATCATGTTATCTTTGTTTATATCCACAACAAAACAACTCGGTAATGATATTGATGTTTATTTGGCTCTATTGATTAAATAATTGAAATTCTTAAGGGATTTAGGTGTTATGTTGTATGTTTCTTAGAGAAATTACGTTTTTTACATTGAGATACATGTTTTAAATATTGATAAATAAATTTCTTACATATAGAAACGTAATAGGATATAACATTAAAAACCCCAAGGGTGTCCTATTAGTGAACAAGGTGAAAAATCAATTTGGAAGAAGTATTCATCAAGGATTGTGTTTCTCACAAATCATTGATTTCTACCTTGCCCGATCAAGGATGAAATTATTCGATAAAAGTTCATAATAAAATACAACACCATAGCCACTTACAAGTGATTAACTTTTAGAAAAATTAAAAGATGTAGACAATGATTTTGGTATTTTTTTTTAAAATCCTTATGAAATCCATTTTATTGAATAGATCAGTTTTTTTGAATTATCATACTGAAATTATCTATACATCAATCAATTTATTGATGTTATGCATGTTGAAAAAATCGATTGTGATAGTGTCATTACAATGGTACTAAATACAACCAACAAAACATAGGATTGAATTAAGGAAAGATTATACATGGTTGACATTGGAATATGGGATTAGTTAGAGTAATGTATTAAACCCAATTACCTAGATTCGTTGCATTATTTTAATAAATTGGCATGATTAGAAGAAATCAAATCTAGAAGGACGGGTCAGTTTAGTAGCCTTAGAAAAACTAGATACAAACATAGGTTTTACATTTCAACATCAAATGAAAAACAAAAAATTATATTCTATGAAAAAACATATATCCTTTAGACTATCCATAAAATTCAATCATAATATACATATTCAGATCCTGGGGAAAAATGAAACATAATAAATTGTGAGCTGAGATGCTCAGTAATGATAAGAAATGTAGCGAAAACTATCATAAATAAGCATAAACTTTTAATGGAAGATATAAAATTGAAACATAATCCTTTTAAACATAATGTTTAGTAGAATATGGAAAGGATAAATCAAATAATTCCATTTAAACGTCTACATGGATATTATACTAGTTGAATAATCACATGTAATATCAGTAACTAATTTCAAAATGCAGGAATGCATAATAAGAGACATCATAACCATAACATCAAGGCCTTATTCCAAGACTACACATAACCATATCGTTAAAGACTCATGCCAACATTCTATTTTGTCTCATGAGACGTAAAAATTCATTAAGCATCTATAGTTTCCCCTCCTATAACTTGTTAAGTATAATAAATTCCTTTTATGAAAGGGGTAAAACATAACATACACTTTTGTATTAAAACATGCATATGAAATGTTATTACTTTAACCACAAACCATTAACGATATCAAAATTGCACATCCACAGTCAAATATATAACAAACCCATAAATACAATATGGATGATTGTATTATAATAAATCAATATCAATTAAGCATAAAATTTCATAAATGATGTTGACATAGATGAAAATAATCTAATGAATTCATTAAAACTCTTTGAGATAAATATCCCTTTATTTACATTAACTTTATTTTAAGCCATGCAATTAAAAAAAAATATTTAATATAAAACTAACCTTGTAAAATTTTTAGTGAATATTAAAAATTGTAAGGTGTCATAATGGTGGAAAATAGCTTCACATGCCATATATGTTAAAGAAACATTCTTTTCTTAATTCGTCAAAAGTTCATGAAGTACCATGTTTGGAAAATGTCAGAAAGAGTCCATTCAAAATGTTTTACAAAAAGAAAAAAATGGGTAAAATTAAATTTAAACAATTGTCGATGATATATTAAATTAAATTATATGAATCCTAGAAATGGATGATAAATATGTCCTCATAGATACTTATGTATAAAAAATCTCAGATAATAATGAGATTTTGAGAAATTAGCCCTTACCATGTACTTTCCTTTAGTCAAGGGTGTGTTAACCTATTGTACAATGGTTAATGTTTATTATTAAATTATAACCAAATCATATCTATAATTATGATATCATATGTGATCCTATTATATGATTTTGAAAATAATATTTCAGTATTACCACTGTTTTGGCGGTTATTTGCATCTTTTTTCTATGCATGTTTTATTATATAAGTAATTTGTTTAGGAATATGATGTATTGTATTCATATAAATAATTCTATAATGTCTATAATAATTATTTTTTTATCATATAAATATTATAATTGTTCTTGAATGGTTAACATGGAGAATTAATCCCACCACATTGTGGATACGGTAGGTCGTACGTACGCACAAGCGACAATATCATTCACATGACGGTTAAATTGTATTAAATTGGATGGAATATTAATTATACATAGTAATTATAATTTTATATTAATTTTTTATATCTATTATACTCATCAATGTATCCATACAAATAAATTACTATTGAATAACACATTACACCATTGTGTGGATACATAAAACTATATGTACACATGCATGGTGATATTGTTATTCGTAGGATGAATAAAAGGAGGAATATGGTTGTACCATAATTATAAAAACATATAATAATGTATAATATAATATATTTATTAATTCATTATGTAAAAAACATATTAAGAGGAAGTAGAAGACGAAAATAAATTGAATTGAATTGGTAAAGAAATTCCCTCTTTTTTGAGTTTTTTCTATTGATTTTCACAAAAGGACTACATAGGTTGGCTTTATGCCCAAATTATGATATCTAGGAATAAGTGAGATTTGGTTGGAGGATAATTGGTTTGGTTTTGAATATGAAACATGGCTCTAGAGGTGCAATTAAAAGAGAAGGAGAGGTACCTTTTTATAAGATATGGGAGGGGTACTTTAAGAAACTCCAAAACTATTAAATTATTATACATTTAATTTTGGTTTAAAATAGATATATGGTGATTTATTTAGAAGATAATATGTGAATGGGTCTAAATAATCTAAACCAATTATTTTTAGACATGTTAGAACATAAATGTAACCTTATCTTAAATATTTAACCCTTAGTTAAAATGTTTAACTATTAACGGGTTTACTTATCTTTTTATAATATAGAGTAAATATAGTTACTATAAAATGTCAAACAAAACTCAATTGGAACATTTTTGAAATATTTAACATTATCCTAGTCAGTTTTCTGAAATTGATATTTTTTTGAATTCTATAACATTTAATAAAATATTTTTATTTTAAAGTATCGTTTATGTCACTTTTTACTCTATCAATTTATTTTATTTTTAAAAATATAAAACATATATGATAACATTGAACTAATACTTAAAATATGTCACTAATAGGTATATGTTATCAATATAATTATTGAATATCATTAAGTAAGTAAAATTATATTTACTATAGTATTTTTAATATAATTTAATTGGTCAAAATGGCCCGCAGGCCTTCATTTTTTTATTTTGATAATCCACCTTTCCATGGGTGAGGTGGAACCCTTACATGGCCTGAAGGCTTAAATAAAATTACATGACTTATAGGTCTTAGAGGGAATCATCTAGACAAGAAAATTTAAAACTACTCCTCCCTAGCATATGTCATTATATCAGCACACCACCTTCATTGGGATGGTTGACTAGCTGTCTTACGCAAAGCTACATAGGCCTAGTACCGATGGAAAAGCCATACCCTCTCATTATAATATTATTTTCACCTTTAATTACCATATTTACCTTTAACCGTGGAAAATAAAATCCAAAATTTACTATTTAAAAAAATATTTTGATCATATTAGACCACATTTTTCATACTAATTACAAACATGCATGTCCATTTGTTGAAATTAAATTAAAAAATGTTGTAAAATTATGTTTATTTCAAATCAACACATGTGGTTAGAAGGCTGGTAAAAGAGATTTTCAATGTTCAATAAATATTTCTACAACTAATTAAATTATGAAAATTATTTGAATGACCTACATTGGTCAAATATATGTATTATATATATTTATTTTTAATTAAAAATAAATTTCTATTAAAATAATTATTTAAATGAAAAATTTGGGTTTTAAACAAGAATATAGCATTGTTAACTATTCATTAAAAATTGAAACTTGTCAGAAAAATACCAAAGATTTAACTTAAGCTAATATAGATGTTCTGAATTAAAATATTAAGTCTATTTTGAAAAGTAAAATTTATAAATTTCATAAATTGGATTATACTATTTGTAACCTCTTTTTAAACAGCTGGTTTGATAGGGAATGGTGTGCTCGAACTCAGTGTTTTGTACAATTCATGAAATTAAATTATTTAAACTAAATCATATCATGGGGTCTTGGGGTGTTACTTTCTTCCTTACATTAAATAATTTCATCCTTAAATTTCTAGAATATCACTTAATTAAAATATTAGAGTGGTTCTTCATCATAAGTTCCTCGGGTAACCATGTCGCCTCTTCCATTTTATGGGTTCTCCAAATAACTCTTACTAGATGAGCTGTTCAATTTATTAACACTTGTTCTCAGCTATCAAGAATCTTGACAATCTTTTCCCAATAATAATTATCATGTTCTAGTTTTGTTTCTTCATAGGTGAGTTCATGCATTTGGTCTGGAATTTATTTCTTTAAAAATGACATGTGAATCACATCAGGAACATTGGGGAGACATGGCAGTATTGTTAGATGGTAAAATACAACACCAATCCATTCCATAATTTCGAAAGGTCCAATTTAACTGGGACTTAATTTACCCTTCTTACCAAATCATATAACAGCCTTCTATGGAGATACCTTTAAGAAAACATGATCTCCCACTTGAAATTCCAAATGATAATTTAGTTATAACTATCAATCTTTTTCATACATTTAGACGGTTTGGTATGGGTTTGAATAATCTTCACCTTTTATTTTATTTCCTCCACAAGTTATGGGACTACATGTTTTCTTTCACCAACTTCATCCTGACAACATTGTGTATGTCATATCTTTCTTTATAATCCTTCATATGGTGCCAACAGAATACTTGAATGTAATCTATTATTATAAGACAATTATAATAGAGGTAAATATTGATACCACATACCTTGAAAGTAATGTGAGAAAGATCTAAACATGTATTCTATTGTTTTAATTGCTCATTCTGATTGTCCAACAGTTTGAGGGTGTTAGGAAATGCTCATGAAAAGCATTGTTTATAGTGAATTCTAAAGATGATTCATGAATATTGATGTAAAATGTGGATCACAGTCCGAAACAATCGATAGGGGTACACCATGTTGTATTTAAACTTCATTAATATAATGTATTTCTAAAATTTCATGTGGTGAATCTTTTATTATAGAAATAAAATTTGTTTATTTTGTAATGAAATAAATAATAAACCACATCCTATGATTTATTCTTGGAGTCTTTGGTATCTCCACCACAACATTGATCATAATATCATCTCATTTCCACATAGGTATCTGAATATATAGTGTGACTCTTCTAGGTTGTTTTCTTCCAGCATTAACCTATTGAAAAACCAAACATATCAACACATAATCAGAAATATCCATATTCTTATTGTGCCACCAAAATTTTCCTTCAAATATCCATACATCTCTGTTCTACTGTGGTGTATTTTTATGTTGGAGCTAGGAGAATCATCCAATAATTCTCTTTTTTTAGCTTAGGTATAGTGGGATCCCAAATCCTCTTCCCAAATTTTGAAATACCATCTTAAAATACGAAGGTAATCAGTCTCCCATTATTCAAAGATTTAATTTTATTTTGAATATTTTCAACATTAGACAATGAAATTTTTATCCTTTCGAGTAAATATGGTTTGGAAACCATTGGAAAATGTATCAATGTTTCCCCTTCTCTAATAATTCCCATATCCATATTTACTAGATCCATGAACATAGGATCATTTTTGACTCTCATTCTATTTTGAACACCATGGTCCTTCCTATATAAAGCATATTAAACATTATTTTTCTTCCATGGGTGGTTGTGTATTGTGCAAGCATAATCCTTGAGTAGATAAAACCATCTCATTTGTCTCATGTTGAGTTATTTTTGTGATAAAATATATTTCAAACACTTGTTATTAGTATATATCTCATATCTTTCTTCATATAGATAATTTCCCCATATCTATAGGGAAAATATTACAACTACTAACTCAATATTATGAGTTGAGTAGTTTTTTTTGGAATTTTTAACTACCATGATGCATATTCAATAACCCTAAATTTTTTTTATAATAACACAACCATGTTATTTACTAGATGAATCACTATAAATCACAAACCCATTATTACCATATGTTAATGTCATGATATGTTCATTAACTAGACTTATCTTAAATTTTTAAAAATAATATTGTCACTATTTTTTCCAAACCAATTTAAGCCATTTATCTGTGATCTTGGTTAATGGGTTTTCTAATCGAACAAAATTATAGATGAAATTATGATATTAACATGCTAAACCAATAAAACTGTATAAATATGTTATACTCATCTGTGTTTTCCATTCATAGATTGAATTTTTCTTTGCAAGATTAATAGATATTCCATCCTTGGAGATAATATGGCCAAAATGGAATCTCTTAAAGCCAGAATTCAAAATTTCTAAACATCCCATATAGTTCATTTCTTCTAAGAGTATTTAGAACAATTTATAAGTTGTTCTCATGGTCTTCATATTTTTTGGTTTATTCCATGATATTGTTTATAAATACTACAAAAAATCATCACGATATTCCTCAGACACATTGTTCACTATATCCATGAAAACAGAGGGTGAATTAGTCAATCCAAATGGAAATACATTAAATTCCTAATGGCCATTCCTTGTTCGGAATGTTGCTTTGGAATAGATTTTTTTACATACAATTGGTGATATCTGGAATAAAGGTAAATCTTTGAAAAATATTTATCTTCATGAATTTTATTAAAAAATAATAAATATGAGGAAAAATATACTTGTTCTTTATTATAATAGCATTGATTTCTCTATTGTCAATTCACTACCTCATTGTTTCATCATTATCTTATAAAAAATAACTGGGGGTTCCCATAAAGAAATAATAGGGTGAATAAATCCCTGTTTATTCAACTAATATAGTTGTTTATTATGATATGCTAATTCCATAGTGGCCATTCTATATGGGGGTTTTTCTATTGGCCTTGCATTAAGGATTAAATCAATAGTAAACACAACTTCCCACTCTGGAGGATTTACAGGTAAATACTCTCAAAAAACATCAATATATTCTCATATATTAGGTACACACTCAATTTGAATACTTATTAATTCATTAATGGATTTTATTTCTTCTTCCCCACTAAGAATCTCATTCAGTAAAGCTATCAGGTTTGTGGTTTTGATAAGAAGAAGGTGATGAAGTTTGTACTCTAAAGATAATGGATTCTACATTTTAATCACAAATCATAACATCCTTCTTATTGTAACAAATTGTTTTATCATATTTTAATATCTAGCCCACACTGAGGATTATATCAAATTAAACCATTAGTATGATGATAAATTTAACTGATAAAGGACGTTTATATACCATAATGGGAACTGGCAGACACATCATTATTGCAATGAGACTTCCATTATGGGTTTTGACACAAAAATACCTTGTTAATTTTAATTTTAAATATCTAATTTTTGAATAAAATCTATAATATATAATGGAATGCAAGGATCATTAATCAAATAAAGGTTTGGATAAATTTTAGGAAATTATTAATGTGTGTGCCACCACCTCCTTAGGAACTTCAACCTCAGAAGATCTGATTGCAAAATATTTGTATTTCTCCTTTGTCCATTTATGGGGAAGGTATCCATGATTCTTTGGAAAATTATTTCTATAATGTATGAACTATTTAAAATTGTTTCATTTAAAATCAGTACCTTCATTCATTCCCATGTAGATGTTATCTTGGTGGAATTTTTCTCCACACTTATAATAAACTCCTATACACATTAGGCATGTTCTAGGGTGTTTCTTCCAATAATTATTATAGGATGGAAAGTCAAATTTTCCCAAATTACCCTTGTTTCCATTTCCAATGTTTTCAAAGTCCCTCTTTTTCTTCTGCTTAACATTAAAGTAATAAGATTTAGAGAATTCTTTTTTCACCTTAATAGTACATGAGACTACATATATGTGTGATGAGAAAGTTTGTGAGACCAATGCCCATTATAGGTATGGTTTTAACTCATCAAATAATAAATCAATATTACTTAATAGTTTATAAATGTTGTGTGCAAAATGTATTACTGACACTGTGAAGTTACCTTCATAAATATCAATATTATCATCCTCTTTCTGTCTTAGGATCAAAAATTGACACTCCATATCTTCTTGTAGATCATGAAGATTTTTTTTTCTGGGAAGAGTTATTTAAATACTCTCTATTACATATTTTATACCTCTTAATCCTCTTCCATGTTTTGAATTAATTTAAACCATTGATCAGAATCTCTTGATAAACGATAAACTACTATAACAAACTTTTTCCAATCGTTACTCCCCAATGTAAGAAATATTATCTATATAAACTTATCCACGACTCAAATACAATTTTTTTTTTCAATTGAATATTAGAGGCTGTTGTATCATGAAGTGGTGTACCATTGATCCTATATATTGTGGATCAATCAACTCCAAACATGTAATGTTATTATTCATAACCCATGTAAGTTGTCTCAATATGGTTATATGGCATTCAACGCCAGTTTTATCACCTGATAAACAATCATTATCTTCTATATGAGGGAAAGACCTACATGGATTACACTTATTGATATGGTTTCCATTCCTTATACTAGGTTCCATTTCTAAACAATAGAATACACTTTATTGGGATAAGAATCATAATGAATAATTCCAAACTAGTAAAATACTTAACATAAATTAATAAAAATATGCATATCTATGCTATAATCTTTATAATGGTTTTTGTAGGGATATATTTACTAACAAATCATTAATAATGGTTTTTAATGAAAATGATATATATCCTGATCATATCCCCCAGGAGTGTCAAACCAGGAATACATTTATGCCCGTTTTCGTGTACTTGTTTACCCCAATTCAATCCTGGAACTTCTTGTCAGATGTGTTACTATTAGGAATGTTTGTTTCAGAACCAAATAAATATGTGGTATCTAGAAAATGATTTATTTCATGTAATACCCACATAATATCTACATTTAAAAAAAATTGGACATTCTTCTATACTTATACTCAAAGTCTAACATAGGGTAATTTTCCCTAATAAATGTTTTTATAAATATAGTTTCCTTTGATTTTACAAAATATCACTAATACCAAATGTAATGCCCCAAACCCAGTAACCTAGAGTAAGTTCATTATTTTATTACATTACCCTGATCACAAGAAATTAAATCCCATTGGACAGATCATTTTACTATCCTTGGAAAAAACTAGATACAGACATAGGTTTTACATTATAAAATAAAATGAAAAACAATATAATTTCTTCTTTAAAATCACTTATATCCTTTAATATATCCCTATAGGTTAGTCATAATATACTTATTTTAATCCAGTAAAAAATAAAACAAATTAAAAGGGTGATGTAACACCCCGAGATTTTATGAAAAATATTCTTTTAATTTCATTAATGTCTTGTGTTGTATTCTACACCAAGATTACCTTGCACTATATGCAACACCGTATTAGCTTGCAGTATACGCAACACTATTCTTGGATCGTGTTACACACAATTTTGATAATAGTTATTCTACGCAACATTGAGTATATATATATATATATATATATATTAAATGTATAAATGAAATATGGTTGGATTCTGTTATACGAAACAATGAAGGATTCTTTCACAACACGCAACCCTGACTTGGCTTGCATTACACGCAATCGCATAGCGTGTGTTGTACGCAATACCGGGTTTTAATAAACAATGTTATATTATTATAATATTGTCATGAACTAGCCGTTATGAATAGTATTAACTAAATTTTGAATTTTATAACATTATTATTCATCTTACACATTTCTAGAACATGGTATAAGAACAAAATAAATTTTTCGGGTAAAATAAGTATTTTTCAAAAAATGCAGTTTTACCGCCTTTTGATGGCGCACCCACTTTAAATATAGTTTTTGACATGTTTATATGTTCAATTTGACAAAATAATATTCTTCTTTTGAATCAGGATGTAAAAATTTACATTAGATAAATTTTTGATATTTTTCCGATAACTTTCATATTTTAATGAATAGTAAAAACACGCTATATTTTAATTAAAAACAACTTTTTTCATCGTAATATATTATGTGGTTAAATTATAATATTAAATGGTTATAAAGTATATTTAGAATATATTTTTACCACTTAATATAATGTTGGTCATTAGACACAATTTTACAATTAAACCGAACATAAACAAGTGTCAATCTTTTGATAGTTATTATCTCTTAAAAACACGCTTTTTGTTTTGACAACGGGAATTAATTTTAAATTAATTTCTGCCACTTCTGTGTTTTGAATTTATAAAAATGGAATCCATATTTGGAATCAGGATGTTCAAATTGGGTAAATAGGTAACTTTTATTTTTAGACATTTTGAATAATTACTGCGGTAAATATTTTATTTACCATGGTTAAGGGTAAATCCGGTAAATAAGGGTTAAAAAATAATATTATAATAATATTAAATTACCCTAAAACGTGTCTTAACCCTATTGGTTGATACATGGTCGACCATGGGCATCTTTGGGTCGATTTTGGGACCCCATTGATCCACTTGTAAGTGATAATGACACTTTATTTTAATTAAGTTAAAATGAATACAAAATTGACACAAGCATATATCTTTTAGAAAAACAATTGTTACATAGGGTTATATATGTTGGATATTAGATTATAAATATTCATTAGAAAGATAAAAAGATTTCCTACATAATGGTATTTTATTTGTAATTTTTAGACTTTAAATAATTTAATTTATTTATGACACAATGATGATGCAGTAATTATCTTATTAATGAAATATTGACATAATTGATGTTATAAACACCAAAATAAATGTAATTTGAGACTTTTTATGAATTACACTAATTTTCTAGGTTACTATGATATATTAATGTTGATTTAATTAACTTGGTTCGAACATTTAATTCTGTTATGACTCTCACAAAAATCATATATCAAATAGTGTCAAAATTGACACAAAATAGTTTTTAAATAAAATATTATATTATTAATTGTTATTTTATTCCTAAAAATCTAAGGTTCGGCCAAATGACTTAGATAAGGATTTATATATTAATAATAAACAATTTGGGGTTCGTTTGGCATGTTATAGTAAGTGTATTAACCATATAGTGAAAGAAAACAAAAAGACATGGTAAAAGTTAAATTATTTAACTTAGAGTTAAATCAAATTGATAAGGTTAAAATAATATCCTAAACTTGCCTAAATTCTATTGGTTGATAGGATTTCGACCCATACCCACTTTATCTTCGAAATAAGACCCTTTGGAACCATTATAAACCGATTTTGACTTTAATATAAAATAATATTTTGAGATATTCCTAAGGTGCCCCTCTCCTCCCCTATAAAAGGACACCTCCTCCCCCTCCTCCTCACACAAATTTGAGCACTCAAGCTCGGCCAACCCCTGCCAAAATCTCTTCTCCACTTCCCTAGCAACATCCTAGAGGTTCTGGTCTTCCTCAAAGACCAATTCTAGTGCCCTAAGAGGAGGTCTCAAAGAGGCACTTCAAAGAAGAGGTAATTACCGTTACCAATTCTTTCAACTTTATTTCTTCTTCCACTTCTTCTTCTTAGGTTGTTTCATTATGAAGTAATAACATAAGTATCACTAATATACTTATATGTTATTATAAGTATGAAACAACCCTATTTCACCATCTATCCATCCTACGGAAAAAGAAATCACCGCGCGTGCGTACGTACGGAATACCGTCTCCACGCCGTGGTGTAATCTATTTTCCACCACCACCTTACGTGGATGGGTATAATGGTGTAAAGAATAACTATACATAGTTATTACAACATCATATTGATTCTGATATATTGTATAATCCACTCCAATTCAGTTCAATATTTATGGAAATGATATCATCGCTCGTGCGTACGTACGGACTACCGTCTCCACGACGCGATGAGATTCATTCTCCATGTTAACCATTTAAGAATGAATATAAAGTATATATAAGAAATAATAATGAAATATATGACATTATAAAGCTACTGGATTTATGAATATATATATATATATGTATGTCATCTACTTACTTCCATTTCAAGACAATAAGGAAAGTAAAACAGCGTTCATGCGTACGTACGGACTACCGTCTCCATGAACTGTGTTTTTCATTTTATTTATCTATCTATTATATATATATATATACTGAATATATATGATATATAAATCATATTTTATATTCTGTAAGTATGTAAATCATGATATAAGTAATAATAATGTCAAGAACAACAAGTCAAAACACCTACGATAAATGAAACGATTTTACCCAAAATGCTTCTTTAACATGGAATTTACAAAAGAACGGGTAATATAATGTCATAAGTGAACCATATATGATATCATAACAATGAATATGATTCTGGAATAAGTCAATAACATGATTTAAATCATTATACAGGAGGTTCGGACACTTACAAAGCAAGTCGGACCTAAGGTAAGGGGAAATATCACAATCTCATTTTTATCCGAGATTGTTTATTCGTAAATATTTACTGGGGTGTATTTTATCATCCACATCCATGTTTCATCAATATGTAATATTATTTCCATCCACCTAAAATTGTTTAAATCCATTTTTACCCTTCGGTGAGTTTTTAGTAATATGTATGAAAGGAATCTTTTGTCGTTTTTCGTACGAGGTACTTTTTGACTTTTCCGACAAAAGTACGAAGAATGTTTTTTTTAACTTATACGGCATGAATGGATTTTTAAAACATCATTTCCAAGAAGCTTTCCTTACAAGTTTTCAAGTTTATTTTTAATCAACTTCTTTTATTTTAAAGTTGTATGACATGTTATGAAAGGAAAAATGTTTTTGAAGAAGAAAAGATATTTTCCTCAAGAATGGAGTTCAAGTGTTTTATCAAAATTATTTTCCATCTAAGATAATAAAGGGTTCTGTTTTTATCCCTATTATTAAATTGATTTGATCATGTTGTGATGGAATTATTTTTATGAATTCCTTTATCTTATATGAATTGTTTTATGATGTCATGTTGTTTAAGAATCCCATTTTTATTACATGGGTTATGTGATGATGTAAGATTTATGATTATGTGGCACACATAAGAAAGGATTCATTATAAGATGTATGGGACCTATATATCCCTCCAATGCATTGGGTAAAGATTTTATATCTCATGAGATAGACATGGCTGAAATGGTAGGTTATACCGGTTCAGTGAAATAGGACTGAAACGAGGGTTACTCGATTCAGAAAGGGACTTTGTCCACTAAGATAGTCTTGGCAATGAGTCTTGACTAACAAGAAATGATTCTATATGATTATGTGTGTATGCCACAAGGTTTTATGTTTTAAGTTATGATTATTTGGATTTCATTTCACTACTATGATTTATCCCATGTTATGAAATTATGCTCTCTTTTGCAGGTTAAGATTTCCAAAAGTTATGTTCTTATGAATATGATGTGATTGATTTTTCTTTTGTATACCCTTACTGAGCATTTGAGCTCACCCTTTTATGTTTTCTTTTCCCCAGGATATAAAGAAAGGTTTTAGGTAAAAAAAGGGAAGATCTTTATGGGAGATATTGAAGATATTTCACCACGATTAGAAGATTACGTTCCGAGTTTCCAAAGACACTAAACTATTACGATCCTTGTGTGTGTGTTTTTGTTATGTACTAAGTATTCCGCAAATGTAATGTAATGTCCATGTACGTCAAGATACAGGTCTCTACAGTTGGTATCAGAGGAAAGGTTTAGTCAACCTTTGGAAACTAGGATGCGAGAACTTTAGTGAGATCCCTAGTGATATTTCTAAGGTATGTCTAGGGATGTCTCTAAGGTTAAGTATACGTATAGGTTATAGTGCTAGAATTGCGCTAACGATCTTAGAATTTAACCTAAGATGTTAGATATTGAGGTTACTCCCCCTTTACTATGTTGTTTTCCCTAGCATGATTTTTGCCTCTCACAAGATTCTTTTTGTGTTTTAGTTAATGGAGGGAACCAGAAGGAATTCGGTTAACATTGAATCCAATGGAAAAATTGGTGACTATGAGAAAACAAATTGTGTAATTCCTAGAGAGAAAGATCTTGTGATTATACCAAATCAGTCATCGCGATATATGACTAACAAGGTGAAATTTAGTGGTATGACTAATTCATCAAAGAAGAGGAAGATAAAATATTATGCATGTTCTCATGTTGAGGAGCATAAAGAAAGGAAGATTGAGATTTCTAATGAAGGGAAGAAGAACCTTGAGGAATACCTCAAATGGAGGGACCGATGTTATCTGTGTGGAGAAAAGGGTCTTAGAGTGATAGACTGTTATGGAGTTCAATGTCTTATTTGTGGAGAACATGGGCATTACCCAACTCAATGCCCTGACCTAAAAAGATACTTCTAAATCAAGGAAGGAATTATTCCAGGACAATCATTGAAGTGGATGGACTGAAGTGTTTATGTATTGGTATTCAAGAATAATGTTGTTGAGGTACTTTTATGGTGTATTGAAATATTTATGTATTGGTCTATTGTGTTTTTCAATAATTTTAAGGTACCGGTAACCATGAAAAGTGATTAAAATATTTTAGAAAGTAGATAATATGCCCATAATGAAGGGATAAAGAGAAAATGAAATGTTTGACAGTATTCATGAGCTCATGATTGATATAAGGACTAAGTGATATCATGGTTTGAGTATATAGAATTTTGAGGATTTAGGTATATGGAAGGTGTTATGTTTTAACTGCATTCATGTTTTCACTAAGGTATTCAAGAGAATACATGATTAAGGACTTTGAATGTTTGGAATGTGACCAACAAAACATATCTTCTGATATATGGGGATCGACGATGGTGTTAAATATCTGGTAATCGTTTTCACTATGTTATGAGAGTGGACTGCAGTATTATGGATAAGCCTAAAGATTGGAATGGATTATGTTGGACATATGTTAGTATTGTTTATGGATAGAATTTTTTTCGATATTATTGATGGGATGTTATAGTAATATAGTTTTAGAAAAAAGACAACCTGCAGGACGGGCGACAGCCCATCGCGTCGGACAAGGCTGTAGGAATCGAACCCACAACCGAAGTGCGACTGGCCTTTATCGCCTACCACTGGCCTACAGGAAGTCCCCATTTAGTAGAAACTAGTTTTATTTTATTAAGCGGTATGATATATGAAGTATAAGTTCATTTTTGGAACCATATACGATTAATCTCACTATAAGATGGACTTATAACTTTTGCTAACCCTTTGTTTGAAATAGATGGAATGACCCATCCTTCTATCACATGATCTGCTAATGCTTCACGAATAACAAATTCAACTTCATTTCTTTATGATATGAAGTGGAAATTGTTCAATTCACGAACAACAGTGAGATTGTAACAAAATCATGTAAGTATTTCTTTTAATTCATCAACTTTAGGGAAATGATCTTGAAAACCAAAAATGTTGTCCTAGTGCTATTATATCTGATTAATCAGATGGTACCTTAGATCGTCACAAATTTATGGATTTGTGATTGTTGGCTTTTCCATAGCCATGTTCTCTACCACTCTCCATCAGAACATGATGGTTAGATTTCTCTTCCATATCCATATTTTCACCTATGTGGAAACCCAATGATTAGTTTATTTGGGTAACCGTTACGTTTCATACTTTTGTTTTTAAAGATAAGTTTTGGTATTCCTTTTTACGATGTGGGTTTCTATCAAAGAAACTTTCAAATAGTAAACCATTTATAACCCCGACGAATTTCGAGGGCGAAATTCATTTTAAGGGGGGTAGAATGTAACACCCCGAGATTTTACGAAAAATATTCTTTTAATTTCATTAATGTCTTGTGTTGTATTCTACACCAAGATTACCTTGCACTATACGCAACACCGTATTAGCTTGCAGTATACGCAACACTATTCTTGGACCGTGTTACACACAATTTTGATAATAGTTATTCTACGCAACATTGAGTATATATATATATATATATATATTAAATGTATAAATGAAATATGGTTGGATTCTGTTATACGAAACAATGAAGGATTCTTTCACAACACGCAACCCTGACTTGGCTTGCATTACACACAATCGCATAGCGTGTGTTGTACGCAATACCGGGTTTTAATAAACAATGTTATATTATTATAATATTTTCATGAACTAGCCGTTATGAATAGTATTAACTAAATTTTGAATTTTATAACATTATTATTCATCTTACACATTTCTAGAACATGGTATAAGTACAAAATAAATTTTTCGGGTAAAATAAGTATTTTTCAAAAAATGCAGTTTTACCGCCTTTTGATGGCGCACCCACTTTAAATATAGTTTTTGACATGTTTATATGTTCAATTTGACAAAATAATATTCTTCTTTTGAATCAGGATGTAAAAATTTACATTAGATAAATTTTTGATATTTTTCCGATAACTTTCATATTTTAATGAATAGTAAAAACACGCTATATTTTAATTAAAAACAACTTTTTTCATCGTAATATATTATGTGGTTAAATTATAATATTCAATGGTTTTAAAGTATATTTAGAATATATTTTTACCACTTAATATAATGTTGGTCATTGGACACAATTTTACAATTAAACCGAACATAAACAAGTGTCAATCTTTTGATAGTTATTATCTCTTAAAAACACGCTTTTTGTTTTGACAGCGGGAATTAATTTTAAATTAATTTCTGCCACTTCTGTGTTTTGAATTTAGAAAAATGGATTCCATATTTGGAATCAGGATGTTCAAATTGTGTAAATAGGTAACTTTTATTTTTAGACATTTTGAATAATTACTGCGGTAAATATTTTATTTACCATGGTTAAGGGTAAATCCGGTAAATAAGGGTTAAAAAATAATATTATAATAATATTAAATTACCCTAAAACGTGTCTTAACCCTATTTTTTGATACATGGTCGACCATGGGCATATTTGGGTCGATTTTGGGACCCCATTGATCCACTTGTAAGTGATAATGACACTTTATTTTAATTAAGTTAAAATGAATAAAAAATTGACACAAGCATATATCTTTTAGAAAAACAATTGTTACATATGGGTTATATATGTTGGATTTTAGATTATAAATATTCATTAGAAAGATAAAAAGATTTACTACATAATGGTATTTTATTTGTAATTTTTAGACATTAAATAATTTAATTTATTTATGGCACAATGATGATGCAGTAATTATCTTATTAATGAAATATTGACATAATTGATGTTATAAACACCAAAATAAATGTAATTTGAGACTTTTTATGAATTCCACTAATTTTCTAGGTTACTATGATATATTAATGTTGATTTAATTAACTTGGTTAGAACATTTAATTCTGTTATGACTCTCACAAAAATCATATATCAAATAGTGTCAAAATTGACACAAAATAGTTTTTAAATCAAATATTGTATTATTAATTGTTATTTTATTCGTAAAAATCTAAGGTTCGGCCAAATGACTTAGATAAGGATATATATATTAATAATAAACAATTTGGTGTTCGTTTGGCATGTTATAGTAAGTGTATTAACCATATAGTGAAAGAAAACAAAAAGACATGGTAAAAGTTAAATTATTTAACTTAGAGTTAAATCTAATTGATAAGGTTAAAATAATATCTTAAACTTGTCTAAATTCTATTGGTTGATAGTATTTCGACCCATCCCCACTTTATATTCGAAATAAGACCCTTTGGAACCATTATAAACCGATTTTTACTTTAATATACAATAATATTTTGAGATATTCCTAAGGTGCCCCTCTCCTCCCCTATAAAAGGACACCTCCTCCCCCTCCTCCTCACACCAATATGAGCACTAAATCTCGTCCAAACCCTGCCAAAATCTCTTCTCCACTTCCCTAGAAACATCCTAGAGGTTCTGGTCTTCCTCAAAGACCAATTCTAGTGCCCTAAGAGGAGGTCTCAAAGAGGCACTTCAAAGAAGAGGTAATTACCGTTACCAATTCTTTCATCTTTATTTCTTCTTCCACTTCTTCTTCTTAGGTTGTTTCATTATGAAGTAATAACATAAGTATCACTCATATACTGATATGTTATTATAAGTATGAAAAAACCCTATTTCACCATCTATCCATCCTACGGAAAAAGAAATCACCGCGCGTGCGTACGTACGGAATACCGTCTCCACGCCGTGGTGTAATCTATTTTCCACCACCACCTTACGTGGATGGGTATAATGGTGTAAAGAATAAATATACATAGTTATTACAACATCATATTGATTCTGATATATTGTATAATCCACTCCAATTCAGTTCAATATTTATGGAAATGATATCATCGCTCGTGCGTACGTACGGACTACCGTCTCCACGACGCGATGAGATTCATTCTCCATGTTAACCATTTAAGAATGATTATAAAGTATAAATAAGAAATAATAATGAAATATATGACATTATAAAGCTACTGGATTTATGTATATATATATATATGTATGTCATCTACTTACTTCCGTTTCAAGACAATAAGGAAAGTAAAACAGCGTTCATGCGTACGTACGGACTACCGTCTCCATGAACGGTGTTTTTCATTTTATTTATCTATCTATTATATATATATATATACTGAATATATATGAAATATAAATCATATTTTATATTTTGGAAGTAAGTAAATCATGATATAAGTAATAATGATGTCAAGAACAACAAGTCAAAACACCTACGATAAATGAAACGATTTTACCCAAAATGCTTCTTTAACATGGAATTTACAAAAGAACGGGTAATATAATGTCATAAGTGAAACATATATGATATCATAACAATGAATATGATTCTGGAATAAGTCAATAACATGATTTAAATCATTATACAGGAGGTTCGGACACTTACAAAGCAAGTCGGACCTAAGGTAAGGGGAAATATCAGAATCTCATTTTTATCCGAGATTGTTTATTCGTAAGTATTTACTGGGGTGTATTTTATCATCCACATCCATGTTTCATCAATATGTAATATTATTTCCATCCACCTACAATTGTTTAAATCCATTTTTACCCTTCGGTGAGTTTTTAGTAATATGTATGAAAGGAATCTTTTGTAGTTTTTCGTACGAGGTACTTTTTGACTTTTCCGACAAAAGTACGAAGAATGTTTTTTTTAACTTATACGGCATGAATGGATTTTTAAAACATCATTTCCAAGAAGCTTCCTTTACAAGTTTTCAAGTTTATTTTTAATCAACTTCTTTTATTTTAAAGATGTATGACATGTTATGAACGGAAAAATGTTTTTGAAGAAGAAAGGATATTTTCCTCAAGAATGGAGTTCAAGTGTTTTATCAAAATTATTTTCCATCTAAGATAATAAAGGGTTCTGTTTTTATCCCTATTATTAAATTGATTTGATCATGTTGTGATGGAATTATTTTTATGAATTCCTTTATCTTATATGAATTGTTTTATGATGTCATGTTGTTTAAGAATCCCATTTTTATTACATGGGTTATGTGATGATGTAAGATTTATGATTATGTGGCACACATAAGAAAGGATTCATTATAAGATGGGTGGGACCTATATCTCCCTCCAATGCATTGGGTAAAGATTTTATATCTCATGAGATAGACATGGCTGAAATGGTAGGTTATACCGGTTCAGTGAAACAGGACTGAAACGAGGGTTACTCGATTCAGAAAGGGACTTTGTCCACTAAGATAGTCTTGGCAATGAGTCTTGACTAACAAGAAATGATTATCTATGATTATGTGTGTATGCCACAAAGTTTTATGTTTTATGTTATGATTATTTGGATTTCATTTCACTACTATGATTTATCCCATGTTATGAAATTATGCTCTCTTTTGCAGGTTAAGATTTCCAAAAGTTATGTTCTTATGAATATGATGTGATTGATTTTTCTTTTGTATACCCTTAATGAGAATTTGAGATCACCCTTTTATGTTTTCTTTTCCCCAGGATATAAAGAAAGGTTTTAGGTAAAAAAAGGGAAGATCTTTATGGGAGATATTGAAGATATTTCACCACGATTAGAAGATTACGTTCCGAGTTTCCAAAGACACTAAACTATTACAATCCCTGTGTGTGTGTTTTTGTTATGTACTAAGTATTCTGCAAATGTAATGTAATGTCCATGTACGTCAAGATATGGGTCTCTACAGGTGACATCAGATGTTCAGTAAGGATAAAAAATATAGTGGAAGCTATCATAAATAAGCCTAAACATTTAAGGAAAGCTATTCAACTGAAATGTTAGACTTTTAAACATAATATTCAACATAATAGGGAAATGATAAATAAAATAATTACATTTAAACCTTAAAATGTATCTTCTACTAGTTGAATACTCACATGTAATATCAATAACTAATTTCATAATGAGGGAAATCATAATGAAATGCATCATAACCATAAAATTAAGGCCTCATTCCAAGACTATACATAACCATACCATCAAGGCCTTGTTCTAGGAAACCAGTTTGTCTCATTATACCAAACAATGCATTATGGGGCTATAGCAGGACCCACCCATCACATACTAATTCCAATAAATTCCTCTTATAAAAGTTGTAAAACATAACAAAAACAATCATATTAAAAATATCATACAAAATGTTAATACTTTAACCATAAACCATGAATGGTAGAAAAATAGAACATCAAAAATAAAATATATCATAAACCCTTCAACAAAATATTAATGATTTTATTATAATAAATAAACCTCAATTAAGAATAAAATTCAATAAAGGAAGTTTCATAGATAAAAATAATCTAATAAATTCATTAAAACACTTTGAGAGAATTATACCTATTTACTTTGAAATTATCTAAAAGTCATTCAATTATAAAAGAAAGAAATTATTATGAAAATAATGTTGTAATATTGTAAGGGAGACTTCAAAATTATAAGGAATCATAATGGAAGAAAATTGACACTCGCACCATATAAGTTAAAAAAACATTAATTCCTTAATTTGTCAAAAAATTCCTAATGAACTGCTTTTAGAAAATGAAGAAATGTTTCCTTTTAAAAATGTTTTATAAAAAGTAAAACAAGGGTAAAAAACTAATTTAAACAATTGATAATGAAATATTGAAATAAGTTTTATGGAACATGGATGAAAAATATATCCCAGTAGATATTTATGTATAATGAACCTTGGATAATAAACAGATTGTGAAAAATTAACCCTTACATTGTATTTTCCTTTATTTAAGAGCGAGTTAACCTCATTTATAATAGTTAAATAATGTAATTTATTATATAAAAACCATATCCAATGTTATGATATCATATATGATCCTATTGTATTGTTTTGACAAAAATATTTCAGTATTACCATTATTTCAGGTGCTAACTATATTGTTTTCCTATGTATGTTTTGTTGTGTAAGTCAGGTTTGTTAGGAATAGGATTTATTTTATTCAAATAATAACTTATATAAATTTCCTAATCCTTATTTTTACTCATCATTTGAATTTTATAATTATTCTTGATTGGTTAACATGGAGAATGAATTCCACCGAGTCGTGGAGGTGGTAGGCCGTACGTACGCAGGAGTGACAATTTCATTATCTTGATGGTTAAATGTTATGAAATTGGATTTTATATTAATTATACAGAATAATAATCATTTTATATTAAATATTTATATCCATTATACTAATAATTATATCCATCCATATAATGTAGTGTTGAATAACAAAGTACACCATGGCGTGGAGATGGTATGCTGTATATACACAAACATGGTGATATTGTTATTCCTAGGATGAATAAAAGTATAAATATGGTTTTAAAATAATTATAATAACATATAATATTGTATAATATACTAAATTTGTTACTTTATTTTGGAAAAAACATAGTAAGATAAACTATAATAAAAAAATAAATTGAATTGAATTGGTAAAACAATTACCTTTTTTTCGAGTTTCACCTTTTGATTTGCACAAAAGGACTCCATAGGTTGTATTTCTGCCCAAATATTGGACCATAGTATGAATTGAGGGAATTAGGGAGGATATGTGGGAAGGTTGTGTTCCATAAAAAGTCTATTAGTGGTGTGATTAAAAGATAATGAGATGTGCTCTTTTATAAGTGAGGGGAGGGGTACTTTTAGAAACTCCAAAACTATTAAATTGTTATAAATTTATTTTAGTTAAAATAGATCCAAAGAGAGTTATTAAAAGTATAATATGATATTGGGACTAAATAATCACAAAATATGATTTTTAGACAAGTTTAGGTCACAAATGTGATATTATCCTTTGGATTTAACCCTTATTGAAACAGTTTAACTCTAACCATGTTTACTTGTCTTTTTATAATACAGTGTTAATATAGTTACTATAAAATCCAAAAAGAACCCCAAATGGATCATGTAGGACATATTTTACAATATAATAGTTATATGGATGAAGAAGTTATTTTTAAAATTTTTTTACATTTAATATTATATTATTTATTTTAATGTATTATTTATCTCATTTTTGATACTATTCCATATTTTTTTAAAAAAAATATCAATGTAAAATGATCACTTCGAAAAAATACTTAAAATATGTCACTAACATGTATATGAT
The DNA here is from genome assembly GCA_963277665.1 of Viscum album. Classification (NCBI taxonomy): domain Eukaryota; kingdom Viridiplantae; phylum Streptophyta; class Magnoliopsida; order Santalales; family Viscaceae; genus Viscum; species Viscum album. The sequence continues at coordinate 1,671,250,522 of OY728137.1, forward strand.
ATCTATAAAACTCATTTATGTCATTAATAATGCCAAATTATATTTATTTTAATATTTTAATATCATTTAATTTAGTATTCCTTTAATAATTCAACGACTGATTATGTCACCACTTAATTTAATTATTTATTACGTAAAATTATAAATAAATTACCAATATGTAGATAAAAATTTCATATTTCTAAAGAAAATTTATAGTCTTCCATATCACTTATATAACTTTATATTAAAAATGATATTGTTATTAAAATTTGAATAAAACATTTTTGTCACTTCTTTAAATTAAATATAATTAATGTCCTAATCTAATACAAGTGACTTAAAAAAGATCATATTTTATACCTAAGGTTGTTTTTGGTCAATAAAATTATCCAATGAAATTATGATAAGTGTTTGGGTAATATTATATTATTATAATATTTTTTTACCTTTAATTACCTTGTTTACCTTTAACTGTGGTAAGTAAAATCCAAAAGTTACTATTCACCAAAAATTATTTTTATCCTATTAGACCAAATTTTTTATATAGATTATAACCAGGTATGTATATTTTTATAAATTAAATTATGAAATGTGGTAAAATTATTTTTATTGAAAATCCACAGATGTGGTTAGAAGACGGCTAAAAGAGACGTTCAAAAGGTCAAATTTTTTAATATCTAATTATATTATAAAAATGATTCCAATGACCTAATTTTTAACATTATACGTATTATATATCAATTGTGACATTAAAATAAATTTAAATTGAAATAATTTTTCATATGAAAAATTTAGGTTATAAACAATAATGCAGTAATTTTTACTATTCATTAAAAAATTAATCATTTTAGAAAAATAAAAAAAAATTACCCTCATAAAATTTTGTTTTTCTGAATTAAAAAATAAATTCAATTTTATTAATAAAATGTATAAATATCATAATTTTTTTAATACTTTTTATAATCTCTTTTTTAAACAGCATGTTTGGTAGGGCATGGGAACTCGAACTCAGTATTTTCTGCAGAACATGCAATTGAATTATATAAACAGAATTGTATCACAGATTCTTGGGGTGTTATAGTTAGCACTAGTGAAGGTTCAAAAATGAACTTTTCATCCTACAGATTCATACACTCCTTCAGGGAAGGATACATATGAGTTTTTCAACTTCTTGAATGATGTAAAGGTTACATATAGTTATTAATCAAATATCAAGAATATTGTTTTAATGAAAACTTTAAAGTTAAAGGGTCTAAAATCAGGAGACTTCAATGTTTTGAGGCATGATCTAATTCATATAGATTTACATTTCATTTTTACAATAATTTAAGTCATACATTAACCAATATATTTTTCATTTTTAAATATATATGCAACAAATTTATAGACCCAATGAAATTTATAACTATAGAAAAAAAATTCCATTTTATCATATGAATAGGAAATGTTCTCCCTAGAACCATTGTTTTATATGATGGTTCACTTGATGGTTCGCTTGGTGAGATATATTCAACTATGTGGTCCTGTATATTATAGATATGTGTCCCCCTTTGAATGATATATGAATATTTTTAAAGGGTGTATCAAAAAATGAATTCAGCCAGAGGATTGTATTGTAGTGCGATATATAATTAAAGAATACATTTTAATCTTTACCGACAACCCGTTCAGTGTGTAAAAAATTATCCTAATGAAATATATTCACATAGGGTGGCTTGTGGGTGATTAATTTTTTTAGGATATTTTTTCATAATCAATATTACATATCACAAGCATGACCACCTTTACATTTTTCATAATATTTTAGAGATTGGACCATATGATAAAACCAATAAATAAATACTTATTCATTTTATTCCATTAAGGGTTGAAAGATATATATCAAATACACATAATAATCAATTTATATGATGGTTTTGAGACAATGTTTTTATGTTTTCTAATGAAAATCAGGATTCAATTTTAGAATGACATCAATGGCCAGCCATAGGATCAAGTGTGTATATGTTATCTTACCATGGTTATATAATTAATGCTTCTTAATTTTATATAAATGAACAGGATGAAGGAAGTACAATAAAAAATATTGGAGTTATACTTTTTTCTCAAATGATGCAAATTCATTTGTATGAAGATACGATATCCAATTTATGTGAACATGTCATACATTACCATCATCAAAAAAATTTGGGAGTTGGATTATACAACTTTACAAGTTCTGATTTTTCATTGAAAGAGGATTGATAACAAATGTGTTGTTAAAATAGATGAACTCAGATTTGTGAAAGGGGATTTCTTTAAGGAATATTACAAATATGAACAGTTTATAATGGAATCACATGAAATAAAAGTATTTTATAATCTAGATATTGAAAACTAGAAGTGGTAAAATGTTCTGTTATCAACCAAAACCATTGAAGGGTAAGTTAAAAATCCAACTGAATTTGAACCTTTCATTGAGACACCATAATCATTTCATAGTGGTCCCAATATAGATGAAGTAGTGTACGTAATAGTAGACCACAATGGCAAGACTTGGATACTTAATATAGTTGTCTAATCCCTTCAACATTTTTTAAAAAATATTGTTCAATAATAAGGTTATATTTTTGTAATATAAATTGTGTTACCTATTTTTATTATTTGTTCACTATTGCATTTATGTAATCATATGTCAATGTTAAACCACTTCTCTAGGAAAGGACTTATGCATGGGTTGGTTCTCCCATTGTAGAAGAATAACATGTGTCTAAACCTACAACTACTCCTAGTGAAGAGGACCAATGAACTTCTACATATGATGATGCTTCCAATCCTGAGGAACAACAGGTTTGTCAACCTGTTGCTGATCCTAGTGTAGAGGTACAATGAACTTCTTCACATGCTGATGCGACAAATCTAGATGAACAACATATTGTTGTTGTTAAGGTTGAGTAAATGGAAAGTGATAAAGAACTGATATTAAAGAAAAAATAGGGGCACTGTTGTGTGACAGTGTTAGAATAAATTATTAAAGAAAAAAGGCCAAAAATTCTACTTCAGATGGAATACATGGTGTTATGTAGTTAACCCCAATAAAGCCATGTTCAGTATTTACATTCAACTCATCACTCGGAAGCATATGCCGATTGATGTAGATTAATGGAACCATGTTGATACCACACTTAAGACAATAATTTATTGAGATATTATTGTAACATTATGATAACATTTCTTTATTTTAATAAAAAATAAAATAATGAAACATCTACTTACTATTCAGAATCCCTTGTAGAGTGAATTTATAGTTTGTTACTCCCACAAGAAATTTTTATTAATTCTTACTAGAAGGATTCACAACATCTTTCCATAATTCTAATGAGATTAAATTTAAATATGTTGAAGTTAAAATCAACCCACACCCACCACTCACATTTGTACATATGAAAATCCAAGATGTTTGAGATGCATTTACTAGCCATTGTGCATAGATGTATTTTCAAGAACATTGTACATTGTAATACATTTTTTTTTTGGAAATATGTGTATTCGTCTCTTTGATTGAGAATTTTTTATTTACGAAAAAGAATCCGAGTGATGAAAATAATGAATAGGAAGCAAAAACAGCATGCACTTACTGTAAAGTATGGATGGGATACGCTTGAATTGAAAAAATGTTATGTATTTTAAATATACCGTAATACTTTAATGTGACCTAAAACAACAACATACTTATATTCCCCTATTTATATATAGATCGATGAATCCATATCCAAATCCACTTCTATCTAACACCATATTCTATAGAAGGAGGAACATGTAAATAAGGATTGGATAATAATAGATTAAAACAAACCAAAATTATGGGAAATATGTGATAGTATGGAAAAATAATTTTTTTCTTCCCCAAATACTTATTATAGAGTAATTATTATTTATTTTTCTATATTTTATATTTGAAATATTTACTAGATATATAAACAAATATACAGGATGAAAACCTTCTATCAGTGCCCTTGATGTTTCTAGAATATTATGGTCGCATCAGAGGTGTGGGTTTTATGGTGACACACTGAATTTTTCATGAGAAAATAAAACAATAGGAGGATACAATGGTAGGGTTGAAAATAAGATTAGTTTCCCTTGATATTAAATTTCAATGGAATATTGAGTTATTATAAATTGTTATGGGAGGAATCAAAGAGAATAAAAAACCTACAAACAAACAATGTGTGAATATCCACCCACCCCCACTATATTTGAGGAAACACCTTCCACTGAAAGAGGAATCTATGTTAAGCTAATAAATATTCTAGTAAATGTTTCTATGAAATGTGAATGAGACAGACACTGTTTCCTTTCATGTACTGATATTCTATAGGTTTAAAATGACTATGATTAATATCAATCCACACCTAACCATTTACTTGTTTTTAGGGTTACTGTGTTCTATATACTAGAAGAATATCTACAAAATAGAACACTTCCAATGGGTCATGTAAGAGTGGTGATTAACATAGACCATGAGTTGAGCACCGAGATAATTTTTCAAATTTACGAAAATTATATTCTTATGGTCAACCAAGTAGTTGGAACACTTTTTTCATGGTCATACTATCTTGTAAAAACACATTTCGATGACAAGCTATTTATTTAGAATTTATTTTTCAGAAAACCCTATAACAATCACTGAAAAATGATTTGAACAAAAGAATTTTATTATAGAATTTCAAAGGGAAGGGGTGAAATTAAAGTTCAACTCAAATACATCTAATGGATCAAACACCCATTTAAAAATATATTCCAAAAGGTCATTTACCTCACCCATTACATATCCACAATTACTAAAATCGATGGTCCATGCAGATACAATGTTAAAAAATGGTAGTATTCACATAGTTGGTTTTGAAAAACAAATTATGGAGGGGATGATACATACTAAATTTCTCTTAAAAATGCAAATGAAATTCCCAACTATGATTGGTTATGAGGATAAGTTGTAAATGTATACATGAGGAATGTTTTTATAAATTTTTTTCCAAAAGATGATATACTCTATTAATTATGAATAAATACATATCATATTTTTTTAAGGTATATATATAGATACCAATTGAATGGATTAGCCCATGAACCTAAATTTGGACTCATTAGTCCTCTCCAAACTCCTACAAAATAAAAATAAAATTATTTAACAAAAAATAATCAAATAGTGATAAAACTACCCAAATCATTTGAATGAAAAATTATATATGAGGGGAAATTCTTAATACCCACATTCTAGGGGTAAAACTCTACAATTTAATCATAGCAAATGTATTTTTATTTCCTGAATTAATTATTCCATTTTGGGTTTTAGGAAACATTGGATGCTCATTGCTGTAAATTTGATTAATCAAAATATTTATTTCCTAGATTCAATGCTTGGATTTCCAAAAAATCGGCCACACATGATGGATTTTTTCAATTTTAGTACAGTATATCAAATTTTTTAGAACTAGAATTCAATTTTTATATTTTCTAATATGTTTTAATGATAATTATATTATTATTTGGTGGTGTAAAAATATCATGGAAATCCTCGAATTAGGACAACTCGTGCAAATAATGATCCTAAAAAGATATACACGTGGATATATATTAGAGTATCTATAACTCGATTTCACTATCGAAACACATATCAAGAAAAATTACTTATTATTGGAAATGTTTTTTCAATGTATGAAGCAAATGGATGGAAAATATTTTGGCTAATATGATTGTAAATTTATAAGAGAGATCATATTCAATAAAAAAACTAGCATCCCCGAGGAGGTATTTTGAAAGATAATTACTATTTCACATAAAATATTTATTAATACTTTCTGTATTTATATTTATCTAGTACTACTATGATTATAGAAAAAAATTGTATTCACAAGACGATAGATATTTTCTTAAAAATGAATATGCAACATACTTACTAGATGATTGTACAAAATTACCATGGAGATGAGACATCCATAAAACTAATGGATTTTTTCATATTTATATATAATTTATTTTTTGAGCATTACTCACATAAGAATTGTTTTCATATATTGGTGAATTTAGTTGTTTGAGATTGGGTTTTTTTATAAGCTTCCCATGATTGTTGGAGACTGTAACTAAGATAATAAAAATACAGAAATGGATTAGTCATTTATGCAACCATTATGAAAATGTGAGTTCCTAAAACTTAATTAATTAATTTTTTCATCATTATATATACTATTAATAAGAAAATTTACATATCATTTATATATAATACATATTTTGGTTTTTCTATATATCTTATCAGAATTCATATATTCCATTCATCTATCTAAAAAGATCCACAAAATAGAAGACATTTTCTTTTTTCCATTTTTACCACTCTTTTCATTTCCATTCTTTTTCAAACTACTTATAGTACATACTTATTGGGCTAATAAAATTGACTCAATATGCACTGCTACTAGTTTGAAAAATTAATCCATGGAATGTGTGAAAACATTAGCAGTTGTGATTTTTTTTGATACTTTATGATTTTTAGGAATTATCCACACCTAAATATGTCACAAGTTGTTACTGGTATGACTCCAAGTGCTTATTTTTATTTAAAATTGACATTAAGTTAGTAAAAGAAACAATTGACATACCTAAAATTGAGAAAACACATTTATAATATTTTGATACTTTAGGAAAATGATCCTTGAGTCATTTTGATGGGTAGGAATAATCTTTAGATCAATCTCATACACAATATTCTCCATATGACTCAAAGTGTCCATTATCATTTTAAAAGTGAAACTTTTATTAAAAAATATTTACTCACTGAAAACCCAGAAAAAATACTCGAATTGTCTTGATAATTTTGGAAAACAATTCATAAGTACTTTGTAACAAGTATTAATTCACCGCACATCAATCCAATACAATATGTGAGTAGTATGACTCAAAGAGCATGTTTCTAGTTTAAAATGATACATTAGTAAAAAAGAAATGTGACATACTCAAAACTAATAAAACACATTTGGATTATTTTGATACATTAGAAAAATGATCCATAACTCATTCAAGACCTATAAGAATCAACCATACATCCATATGATGCACGAGGTGACAGGTATGACTCTAGTTTCATATTTTATTTAAAATCAAAATTAATTCTAGTAAAAAGGAAAACTAACATATTCCAAATTGAGAAAAGAAATTCATATTTCCTATTATGGAAATGCACCTATAGAGAGGGTGTGGAAGGTTGAACAGAGCTCAGAAGTGGCCACCTGTCTTGCTGGTGCTGAAATAATAAGTGGGGGAGCTGCCATGAAGAGGCGTGACAAAAGGCGGGGGGCCTTCGAAGCATTGAACAAACCAGGGGGGGCTTGCATGTGACTAGACATGGGTGGAGGAGGACTGGAGGTGTATGTCCTAGCGAAGGTGGAGTTGGGAGCTATTCTAGTGAGAGTAATAGAGTGCAATGACACCAAGGGTTTTCTGGATCCTGCATGCAAACTAGGAGAGGGAGAGTGAACAATGCACCGTGATGGGGAGAGAAGAACAAAATAAAAGAACAGGGAAAAAATGGAAACCAAATTAAATAAAAAAGTAAAATAAAAACCCAAAAAACTAACTAAACCAATAAAATTAAAATGATAAATAAAATTGATGAAATATATTAATAATGGAAACAATGATAATACAAATAATATTATTGTTAACAAACATTACAAACATAAATCATTAACAATAAAAGGGTTAATAACGTTATAATATAACGTTATAAATTCAATTGAGATAATAATAATAATAATAATAATAATGAAAATCATAATTATAATTATAATAATTTTATTTTTATTAGGTTAGATATCCATCCGCGAACTAGGAATACTTCACGTTAAACTAGCGAAACCACACATCGTTTCCCATGCCATCCCCATGCATTGGTCATTGTCAAGAGGACACTCATTTATCAATGAAAAAGTGCAAAACTCATATCGGGATCGGCCCACATTTTCGAACAAAAAATTAATAAAGAGTAAGATAAAAAATATGAGAAAAAAATTAAAATTAGAAACATACCGAAAAGCGAAGTATGAGTGTGAGAATTTTCCATACAATGAAAACTCTCCTACCTTGGAATGTCAATTCAATGTCTGATCAGAGAACAGAAATGGGTACTCCTACTTAAACCATGAATTCTACTCCCATGTCTTATTCTATTCATTACCATGCTTCCAAAGAATGCAAACTAAGGGAATTGACTTTACACAAATCACCTTATCTTTAGAATCTGCAATCAACACTGGCCGCTCAAATACTGATAAGTCGGGCTCTATCTCCAACTCCTCTCAATTCAACACATGTGAAGGATTGGGATTGTAATTTTTAAGTTAAGAGACATGTAATATGTCATGAATCGATGCCAACTGAGAAGGATTTTATAACCTATATTCCACCTTTCCAATCTGCTCAGTAATCTCTAAAGGACCAACATACCTCGGGGTCAGCTTACCCTGCTTTCCCAAGCAGCGGTGACCCAAGCGAGGGGCCACCTTCAAGAAAACCCGGCCACTCACTGAAAACTAAAGATCACAAAACCTCTTATCATAATGAGATTTTTGAAGAATATGAGTTGTAAATAACCACTGTCTAATCCACTTGACGTTCTCAAATGTCTCTTGCATAATGCTCCATCCAAAAATAGAGGTATCGCCAGCTACAGCTCAACCTAAAGTGACCGACATGGAGAGCTCCTCAAAGGGGGCCATTACAATAGATGATTGGTAACTGTTATTACAACAAAACTCCCCCAAAATTCCAAATACCTAACCCATGAACATTAGAATACAACACACAAGTGCAGAGAATGTCTTCTAGTATCTAATTCGCCCACTCTGTCTAGCCATCATTATAAGGATGGTATGCTGTTCTCATCCAATTATGTGACCCCAAAACCTTATGGATGCCTTCCCAGAACTGAGATGTAAAGTGGGGGTCCCTATCATAAATTACCGCTGAAAACACACTATGAACTCTAACCACCTTCTGAATATACAACCTGACCATCTCATCCACCTTAGATGTATCTATGATCAGAATAAAATGATATGACATAGTAAAATGGTCAATCACTACCCAAATAACAATCCTTTCCCAAGGTGTACGATTCAATCCAACAATGAGGTCTAGGGTGACCTCATCCCACTTCCAGGAAGTAATGGGTAATAGGTGAAGCAAACCAAATGGTGTTGAATGCTCTGCTTTCACCTAATGACAAGTGTATAATCTCGATACATATTCAGCTTTATTTCGTCTCATACCTGGCCACCAGAATAGGAAAATAACATCATATTACATCGTGGTAGTACCAAGATGGATGACCCACTATGAAAAGTGGATATCCCATATCACCATATTTTATAGAGATGGTGACACCACTACACATACCATAAAGCACAAAATCCCCTCAGTAGATAAAGAAAACTCCGAAGAAGTCTCACCACCATGAAGAAACTGCATAGACCACTAACATAGCTCATCATCGGGTTTCTCACGCTGAATAAATTCAAGAAGGGCATTAGTCGACTGAACACTGGCCAATAATGTACCTCTGTAATTATTTTTGGTCTCCAAGTGCATCTGAAAAAAGAGCCCAATCAAATTCCACTCATCACTGGACTTCCACAACGCCTTCACTTGTACACTATGGCTCAAAGCCTCATCCACCACATTACCCATGCTCATGGTATAGATAATGTCAATGTTAAATCCTTAAAGATACATGATCCAATGATGCTACATTATAATGAGATCTTTCTGAGAGAAGATGTATTCTAGGATATTGTGGTGAGAAAAGACAACAAATTTCTCCCCAAAGAGCTAGTGATACCATATCTTTAAGGCATTCATCACTACTGCTATCTCGAAGTCACGAGTCATATAATTCTCCTCATGTGGCCGGAGCTGGCGAGAACCATAAGCCACCACAAGGTTATCTTGCATGTGTACACACCCAAGGCTCATACATATAGAATCACAATAAAACACATAGCCCTTCTTAGACTCTGGTAAGATCAACATAGGTGGGGTGGTCAACCACCGCATCATCTCTTCAATGGAGTCCTGAAACTATGGGATCCATTAAATATTCACTCCATTCCAAGTGAGAGTTGTCATGGAGGAGGAAAGCCGTATGAAATCTAGAACAAAACACATGTAATAACCTATGAGCCAATGAAAACACCTGAACTCAAACACATTCCTTGGAAATTCCCAAGACATCACTTCAATGATCTTATCAAGATCCACTAAAACCCCTTGTTCTAAGACATAATTCCCCAAAAACATAACTTCCCAGATCCATAATGTTCACATCAAATGTTGGGAATATATGCGGTGATCCCACAAAGTGCCCAAGACAATCCACAATTGATGCTCATGTTCCTCCTCAGATCCCTAATAAACCAGGTTGTTTTCCACAAAAACCGTGATGAAGGAGTTGAGATATTGGTGGGACACCCTATTCATGAGTTCCATGAAAGCTGAAAAATCATTGATCAATCCTAAAGGATTGAAAAAATAGTCAATGTTTTCATACCTACATCGGTAATCCATCTTTGGGATGTATTCATCTCTCATAATGTCCTGGTGGTATCCCGATCACAAGTCTATCTTAGAGAACCACATCTTCCCCATACGCCACCCGAGTATTTAATCAATCCGAGGAAATAAGTATTTACTGTTAATGGTTTACTTATTCAATTTATGGTAATAAATGCTCAAATGGAGGGTTCCATCGGCCTTCTTTGCAAATAAAAATGGGGCAGACCATGGAGGGACACTCATGTGAATGAATCCTTTGGATTCCAAATCGTCTATATATATGTTTAATTCCTTCAATTAGGTGGAGGCCATGTGATATGAGGTATGATACATAAGCTGTTTTTTTGGTTCTAATTCAATTAAAAACTACAAGTCTTTCTCTGAGGGAAAGCCTAAAAAGTCATCCAAGAATACCTATGGGAACTCATCCACTACAGGAGGTAATTCAATTTGAGAAACTCCACCATCATCCTCCAGTGCAAGTGACGACAACTAATTACTTTGTTTCCCAAACTCATGATGTGGAGGTCTTGCGTAACCTGACAGAGGATCCCATTCCCCAATAAATACATTGGGGTCCCACCAATTCCCATAAAAATAACTCTTCGTCGATAAAAATCAATGTGTTCTTGGAAGCTCACTAGATAGTCTATGCCAAGGAACACATAAAAAAGGTATATATCCAGGACCCAGAAATCCCACTCCATCTCAACTGCATACTATTAAAGTACACATGATGGACACCTGAGGCCTTGCTCCCTATTTTTCCACAACAGTGTTACCAAATCCATGAAAAAAGATAAGAATTGGGTTAGTAGGTTCAGTAGGTTCACAAGAAAGGTAGATATATGGAAAAAATGAAGCACTTCTATCAAATAAAAATGCAGGTATAAGATGCAATCATAATGGTACCTCGAAGAGAAAAAGGTCCTGCATCAGATCTTGCTGGTGCCTGATCCACAACATGAAGATGTATGGTCTCTATTTGAGGATGACTACTCATCGGTGGCTCATACCTTGTCTAAATATGCCCAGACTATGATCTAGTCCTACCGTGAAGACCACTAAATCATGACCCCATCTTCCTAGTTTTTTCTAACTGAACGCATACCCCTTTTGAATCCCTAGATCCAATCCCTCACTGATAAGGGTGTATGGTCTTGAAAAAAGAATTGTATATCTCCCATTACTCCACACCCATGGCAAGGCCAGGGAGGGTGTGGAAGTGATGGTCAGATGACCCCTACCATTCTGCACTAATTGGACACCCTGAACATTGTACTAGAAGATATAGACGAATTCTTCATGAAGGGGTGGCTTGAGCTAATAGATGGCCCCGTTCTCTCTCGACGTTCTCTCTCGAGCGCGCCTCCCTTCTCCTTCCCTGGGTTCCCTTCACCTATGTTGTAGAGTCCTTTCCTCTGTTCTCTTCAGTCGATCTCCCTATAGAAATCTCCATTATTATTGCTAGGGTTCCATCCCCCGGTTCTCTTTCTGGAGCACCTTTCTAGTGTCTGTCTTCTTCCTATTCTTTCTAGGGTTTCATTCCCCCATTGTTCATATTAGGGTTTCAATCCCGTTTATGTTTTAGGGATTCAATCCCATTTTTTTTATTTTTCCCATACTTTCTCCATGATGTTTTTTGGATGAAATCCGGTTTTTTGGGAGTTTCAATGGGGTTGTAGTATCTATTTTGCTTCTGAAGGTTCATCATTGATGTTTTATGTTGAATCTGATGGTTCTTTCCAGGCCGTGGCTGGCTATGGACGGCATGCCCGCTCGTACTCGTCTCTTGACTCCAGATCCACTGGTTACTTCCAGTTCGGTCGGGCGATTTGGTTTCTAAGATGTTTTGGGTTGCGTTGTGCATTACGGTGGGGGGATCCAGGTGGCCCAACCAGTGTTCAGGCGTCGACAACGTATCATTTTATTTGGGCGGTTTCAACAATGAACTTGACTCCCTATGAAGGATCCATGCTTCTCTTACTCTCCTCTAGCTTCAGGTACCACCTTTACTCCATGGTTCGGTCTAGCGAGGTGGCTATCACGCAAGCTCTATGAGGTGCTGTTCGAGAGGTCATCAGCATTCAAGGAGGATTGATCTTCATTCGGTTGATGCATTGTCTTTTTTGGATGGTTTTTTGTATGGTGATAGGGGATGAGGACATCATACTATTGATGGTTTTTGATGTTCGGTTGTGGTGTTTGATCTGCGATACCGATGGAGGTGGTTTATCGGAATTTGGTATAGGCGGTAGACATTGGATGAGGTTGACGGTGAAGATGAAGAAGTTGATGACTATGATGCATGATGATGTGATGGCGATGACGGTACTGCGATACTAGACCGGTGAGTAATGATGCGGTTATGTCTTCGTTGATGATGGGTTTCTCGGGTGGCATGCTTTTCCAGCGATTCAAATTTTTGAATTGGAACTTTAAATTTTGAATGTGGCCATTTGGGATCAGGTTTGTGGTGAATGTTTTATTATGTGTGTGATTTTTGAAATTGTTATTTGGTTTTTTGTAAGGTTCTCACTTAGCTAAAAAGTGGACATTTTTTGAAAATGAAATAAATGATTTGAGGGATGGCCTGAGCTGCCACCCCCCTTCTTATCTTGCTCACCACACTTCCTCTTCTCCTTGAATTAACTTCTAATACAGAACACTGAAACTATTCTAGGAAACCCTAACTATCCTCTCTGATCAATCTCAAACATGAAAGCACGATCAACCAACTCATCAAAATTTCCTATCTTGAATAGGAAAACATGTGAGTAATTTTTTTGTCGAATCTCATTCTTGAACTCTTGATCTTTCCAAGATTCATTTGCAATAATCTCAGGCATGTACTGCACTAGCTCAACAAAGTGGTTTGCATACTCCATCATTGTCTGATTCACTTGGGAAATACCCTTGAACTCCTAGGATCTGGCATAGGCTAGGACCGTGGAATAATAATTCTCATTAAACATAGCCTTGAAATCCTTCCATCTCATCTGCTCATGCTTCCCATCCTGAAATACCAGTTCCCACCACATACGACTTAGACCCTCTAGCTGATGTGAGGAACACTTCACCCTAACCACCTTATGAATGTCACGGAACTAGAAAATACGCTCTATCATTTCAATCCATTCCTCTTCCTCTCGAGGTTATGAGATACCTCATAATAAAGGAGGGTTATTCTTCAGAAAATCCTGATATTTATCCTTATAAGATCTAGAATCATCCCTTCTTGCTTGGATAGGAGAAGAAGAAGGATTAACCCCTTGTACTAATGCTTTAACAACTCGGACCACATCTTCTATGAACCTATGATCAAGAGGTGTCAGAGTACATGCCCCGACATCCCTCTATGCGAGTAAGGGAGATCATCAGGGAGAAATTCTACTTAAAAAAGAATTAGTCACATAAGAACATCATTAATACCTTGAACATGAAAAATAAAATTTCAGCATGAATTATAGACATCAGTAAACCAAACATGAAGGAGAAACACAATAACCAAACCACTTCTCCCTCGCTCGATGACCATGTACAGTCTGTAGCTAGCACGTTCCACCTGGAGGAGAAGTTAAACAAGCATCTTGACATTCTTTTGTGACTCGTGGTATGTCACGAGGAGTTCTATCCAGGAACCCTACTCACTACTAGAACACTAGGTCTCGATTGTCCTAACTCATTCCTAGGGTGACTTGTCCGAAATAAAATAATCCAAAGAGCATAACCTAGATCTGATACCATTTTTTTCACGAACCAGTTTTGGTCGTCATATAACCGGCACCTGACCCATTCCACAGCAATATATGAAGGGTTTTCCCAATCCTTACGGGATGGTACATGTTCCCGGGTATCAATATAAATCTTCGGAATGATTTACTCGAATAATAAATTATATGTAAAAAACCCAACAATATAAAAGTAGACCAAAAATAAAGGTTAAAAAATGATCCATTTTAAAAAAAAATAAACTTTGAGTTGCATGTCTAAATTGAAAACCAAACAAGAACAACAACTTGGTAGGATGACTAAACAAAACACAAAAACTACTTCCGGGTGAGATGACACCACCCTCAAGCCATCTACACAATGCCAGGCCACGAAGTCTTCTAATAACCTGAACCACCACTCCCAAAAGCTGGACCCTTACATGTATTTGACAGAAAAAAATATATTTAAACCCAAAGGTGTATGAAGGGTGTGTGAAATCACCCAGTACGATTCCATAGAGAAAACATTCCACACCCTAGCATTTTGAGACAAATACATTTGCAATGATAAATAAATGAAAGAAAGAAATTCATGAACAACATTAATGAAAACTCGTATTTAGGGAAGAAACTTTAAAGAAAATATGTTTTAAAAAAATTGCTTTTGTAGTATCTCAAGTGACACACCATGTGTAATAGGTGTGAAAAATGAAACCAAGAGAACCAAAATATAGGAGGGATCCTATAGGTACTGGAAACTAATGGGCCATAGAACATCATTCCTCAGTGAAACATGGATTAGAAACCACATCAATTAGAAATGGTGGATTAGAAACCACAAACCTGAAAAATCGTGACTTAGAAACCATGAACCTTGATAACCGTTAATTTGAAACCTTGGCCCTC
Organism: Viscum album; assembly: GCA_963277665.1. Classification (NCBI taxonomy): domain Eukaryota; kingdom Viridiplantae; phylum Streptophyta; class Magnoliopsida; order Santalales; family Viscaceae; genus Viscum; species Viscum album. Next base: position 1,671,265,710 of record OY728137.1, read on the forward strand.
AATGTTTCACATGTTTGGTTAGTGTTTCTATTATCAATCCTGCTAGTAAAACCAGGCTAAACCCACCTCTGGAATACTAGCCCACTAGTCTATGTTCCCCCACATAATACCCTGGGCTTCCCTCTTTGTGATCATTCAAATTCCATGTTCATGTTACATGTGGAATTAATACAGAAGATCCAAAAAAGTAATTACACACATAAACCCACCATTCACACACTGATACCATTTTTTAAAACATTCACACACAAAACACCTTCTAGAACAAAATATGTGGTGCTTTTACATTAAATTAAACCAGCTGTATTGTTTAAGAAGTACTTTTATAATTTAGATACCCACTAAGGAAATTTATTAAGTAGTTTCCAAACATGTCACAGACCTTTTAAAGGAAAAAAGATCACTCATAAATTTTTTCAAGACAAAACACATTTTGACACCATTCCAAAACATTAACTACATTATCTGCATTTCCTAAAACACACACTACAGAGTTTACAAAACACTAATAAACCATTAGAAGTGGGTTTTGAAAATAAAAATGTACTCACATCACTTAAAAACACTTATAAAAAATTCAATTCACAATAAAAATCTGTCAAAATAGTTTCGCTGCATGTAAAATAATTGTGAAAGGTGAAAAATTAATTAAATAAACAAGAAAATGATCATCAGTTAATATTTATTTGTGAAATCACCTACCGGTTTGTCGAAAATGACACAACATTGGCATGAAACTCTCACCACCTAACATACAGTCTGCAAGGTTTCTATAGTATACCCTAAAATAAGGTATTTAATAAAATAATCAATATCCTACTAATAGATAACCAACCCTTACCACAAAATCATGAAAAAAGGAAGAACAACTAGTTAGAGGAAAACACACCTACGATGAGGTTGAGGATGGTTGATAAGGGATTGATGTTGGTCGTACAACTTTCAGGTTCCAAAAAAATATAGGGGGATCCCCCATGAAGAGGCACGAACAAAAGAGGGGAGCTGTCGGAGCTTCAGCTGAACCAAAGGGAGGCACGCGCATGGCTGGACAAGGGTGGAGGGGGACCAATAGTGTAGGACTTGGTTGTGGTGGATTCGTGAGCTAGTTTGGAGAGAGGAGGAGAGAACAACAACACCAAGGTTTACTGGAGGCCACATGTGAACCAGGTGAGGGCGACTGAACAATGTGCCACAATGGGGACAAAGAGAAAGTGAGGGAGAGATGAAAAAAGAAAAGAAATGGGAAAAAGGGAAGGAGAATAAAATGAAAATAAGTGAAATAAAAACCTAAAATAAATACATAAAAAAATAAAAATAAAATGATAAATAAAATTTACAATATATATTAATAATTGAAAAAATAATAATAAATGTACTTTTGTTGTTAATTAAAATTTTCTACTTAAATAATTAATAATAACAGGGTTATTAACATTATAAAATAAAGATAGAAATTCAATTGAGGTAATAAAAATAATAATAATGATAATAATAATGAAAATAATTATAATAATTATAATAATTTTATTTTTATTAGTTTATTTAACCATCCGCGCACCAAGAAGGCTACACATTAAAATGGAGAAGCCACACGCTTAGCCTGTGCCTTGCCTGCGCGTCAGGTATTGTCAAGATGATGCTCATTTATCAGCATAAAAGTGCCAAACTCATATCAGTATCGAACCGCAATTTCAACCAATCAATTATAAAAATGGCAGATAAAAATTATGAGATAATAATTATAATTAAAAACATACAAAAAATCAAAGCCCGGGTTTGACACCAAGTGTGTCAATTTATTTAAAATTAAATTAATTATATTAAAAACAAAAGTGAAATAATGAAAACCATTAAAATAGACTCATATAGTTTTTATAATTTCTTAAAATGCTTAAAAATTAATTTATAATGTTTACTAATCAATCCTACCTTAATACAACACATTGTGTGACCGATATAACTCTAGGTGCATCTTTTTAATAAAATTTGACATTAATTTTGTTAAAAAGGAAAAGTGACATTATGAAAACTAACTAAACAAATTTAGATTATTTTTCTACTTTACTACTATGATACATAATTAATTTGGGATATTTATGAATCATCTACACCTAAATCGGATGCACATTGTGACTGGAATGACTTCAAGTGTGTTTTTTTGTTTTAAATTGATATTAATTTTAGTGAAAAGGACAAATGACATACACAATGCTTAGAAAACAAATGAATATTTTTTTTATACTTTAAGACAATGATACATATGTATTTTTGGTTTTGTAGTAATTATCCTTATCTTAGTTGTACACATGATGTTCCTGGTATGACTCAAAGTGTCCATTATCAGTTTAAAATTGATTATCTAGTTTATAAAGTGTCACTCACTAAAAACTAGGAAAACATGCTCTGATTGTCTTGATAGTCTATGAAAAAAATTCATATGTCATTTATGATGTGTAGGAAGAATTATCACATCATTCAAGAACACTATGTGACCTATGTGACTCATAGTGCATGTTTCTTGTTTTGAGTGACATTTTAATAAAAAACAAAATTGAAAAACTCAAAAATGATAAGATGCATTAGGAATGTTTTGATACATTTGGAAAATAATCCAGAAGTCATTTTTTATATTTATTAATTAGCTTCACCTTAGTACAACACATGGATTGACCAGTATATTTCCAAGTGTGTCTATTTATTTAAAATTTTCATTAATTTTAGGAAAATGAAAAAGTGACATACTAAAACATTAGAAAATGAATTCGGACTATTTTGATACTGTAGGAAAATGATTCATAAGTAATTTATAATGTCTAGGAATCAAACCCATCTTAATAATATGCACGATGTGACTAGTATAACTCTAAGTGTTTGTTTTTATTTAAAATTTACATCAATTTTAGTGAAAAGAACAATTTATATACTGAATAAAAAGAATACACATTTGTATTTATTTTACACTTTAGTAAAATGATGAATGAGTCATTTTTGATGTGTTATAATCAAAGAGACCTCAATATGGTAAATGGTTTGACTGGTAAGACGTGTTGTGTCCATTATCTTTTTAAAATTTACATTTTAGTTTAAAACTTGTGTAACTCACTAAAAACAAAGAAAAAATTCTCCCATAGTCATTATAAATTAGGAAAATTATTAATAAGTAAATTATGACATGTAGGATGATGAATCGTGTCAAACCAATGCACAATTCAACCGATATTCCACAGTGTGCGTGTTTCTAGTTTGAAATGACATTTTAGTGAAATCACAAGTGATATATTCAAAAAAACACATTCAGATTGTTTTGACTGTTAAGAAAGATTCATTAAGTAATTTTTTATCCGTACGAATTAGCCACATCGCTATATGATACATGGTGTGTACAATATAACTCCAATGTTTTTTATTTAAAATTTATATAAATTTTAGTAAAAATAACAATTGACAAACTCAATGTGTGTATTTTTATTTATGATTGACTTTTTATTAATATAATCGTTCAAATTAATGTTTAATTTATTCATATAGAGTTTTACTAACATAAGATTGGTTTTCCTTTATAGGTGGACACTTTTTCTCTGATTACTGTGATATTTTTGAAAACGGATACCATAGGAGGAGTTTTTTGAGAGGCGATCACATGGGCCAAAGAAGATGAAACATTATTGTTTTTAAATTTTTGTGGATAATTATAAATGTAATTATACAAAAAATTACTTGAAAATTATATAGTTTTGTTTTTTATATTCATGATTTCAAATTTATTTCAACTCAATTGAATATTTTTTATACACATGTTACATGTTTTTTCTATTCAGGTTTTTGCAGAAGTGTGCTATTATACAAAAATCACACAATATCAGGCTAGGCCTTTATCGATGCTATTTTTAGCACTGATAAAGGTCCCCATTATTATCACTATTGATGTGCTTATAAATGGGTTACATTATTTGTGTTATAAATAGAACTAGTAAAGGTTTCCATTTATCAACTATTTTTTAACATTGATAAAGGGGACCCCCTTTAACAATGCTAAGGATAAAAACAATTTTTTAGCACTGGTAATGGACTTTTTGTATTCTATTCAAGGGGATATTTTTCTTTTTGTTCTCTCTCATGGGTTCCTTGATCCATTTCTAGACAGTACTCATGGAATTTTAGAAGTCCCCTATAATGGAATTGAGTAATAATCGTATAGGGTCGCACACTGAGTGTTACCAATGATATCATTTAAATTATATTTGAGTTTAATTAGTAGATTAAACATTATTCTTAACATTAACGGGTTTTTTATTCACATTTTATCAATCAAAAATTTTTTTGATGAATGAAAATATTTAAATTAAATATTTATTCAGGTGTTCAATAAATGATTGTGGAGTTAAAATATAATAAGACCATGTCTAGTGACAAATACTAATTGGTAATATATTTCAATAATATTTTTTATTACAGAGGGTGATAAAATCCACAAATAAAATAATAAAAATAATAATAATAGGCAGCACGTGGTTTAATAAATGTTATAAATTAATTTAAAGGCTGAAATTCAATTAAATAATATCATTATATAAGGCCTATATTTATAAATATATGTTTTTGTCTTTTATATAGGGATTGTAATAAAAAAATAAATAATTATTGCACACAATGGATTCTCTTTTGACTCCCACTTCTCTCTCCCTCTCATGAATGAGTAATGAATGAGAGATTCATTTAAGATTAAAGGACGATAGATCAATACAAAAAACATAATATAATCAATTTTACACACATGAAACTAAAGATAGATTGGTTTTTCTTAGAGGTCAAAGGAGAATGTGTGGATCAATGATAGAGTGATTCAATTAATGGATAATTGCAATGAAATGAAGTTGATTTAAAAGGGTTGTTTCAGAGGCTCAACATTCACATAAAAAATATCCAGCCCATGAATTATTATCTTTTAGTTCAAAATGAATTAATTATAAATTTTATATGCAATATCATTGCTTGGGTTTTTAGAAAGCTAAATAATATAATAAATATTAATATATCACCCACAGACGCACTGTTCTTACATACCTGAATCCTGCATGTAGTATCAGAGCATTCAAATTTAAATTTATAATTATTTATTTAATTCGTGATGAATACACAACCATGTTTGAATTTTCATTTCATATTATTAATTATTTATTAAATTTTGAATTAACATGTTATTGAAATATTAATCATGTTCATTAAGTGTTTCATTTTCATAATGATATAATAAAAAACGATGAATGACCAAAGATTATATTGAAAACTATCAAATTTTTGCTGATAAGACAGTGTTACACTGTGTTCTGTAGAATTACATGTCATATACCCTAGTATGCTACACCTAGATATGTTGTAGGATACATGAGATTCCATATAGTTACTATACATAGTGTACTCTATGTGTGGAATGGAGAACATGGAACAAAGTTCTTAGATTACATAGAGTGTATGTGGTGTACACGTCCTCTAGTCTACATAGGTTAGCAAGAGTAAATCACACAATCAATGTGGAAATTAAACATGGTCAAACCACATTATACGGAAAACATGAGATATTTATGATATACATGATGTGTATATGGTTCCCATGGTGTGAATTTCACCATTTAATTCATTATTGGTACACATCGAGGACTCGATCATGTTAATTAGACACATATCATTAGAGAGACACATCATGCCAACGGAGGCACATGTCATGTAGTATCTCACCCAAGATCTCCCTGAATCTATTAGAATATTGCACATGAATATGGATTTAGATCACACAATGTGTACCTACCATGTACACACCATTCAATCATGTGACATGTATCTATATGCTTTTGAGACATGTGACCCTGAATCAAGACAACCTTGTTATGTGACATGTTTATGCACAATAAACATATCGTAGTCCCTCCATTAATATCATACATAAATTACATTAAAATTCACATCTTCAGCATTAAAAAATTATTTCAATGATTTTAACGTTAAGTGTTTGACAATTTAACAATAGTTATAAGAATATTTAAAATGATCAATTAATATTTTTTAATAATTATATTACTATTGTTTATTATATTTATCTTCCATTAATTCATTTATGAAGGTTATATACAAAAGGATTTGGATGTGGTTAAAATGAAAGTGAGTTAATTAATTAATTAATTCAAGTGTGCCTTTCATACTAATCATTATTTTATAATGAAATTAAATCTAGCCATTTAGTTTTTGTATACATTTCCAGTATGACTATCCATGAGCTATACCCAAACTAGTGCAATTATTGGAATTTATTTAATTTAATTTATTACAATGGTTTTCAATTATTTATTATTATATTAAATTTATTGGACTATTTGTTATCCCTACCTCCATTAATATGTTGGACCTACATATCCAAGTATATTTATACAACCCCCATTTAACCAATCATTTGGTTACCCTCACCTATGTGTGATTTATAAATAATTTTCATTAATGGGGTTACCCAAAGAGCATGGAGGTCGTTTGAGACAGAACCATAATGATGCTAACCTAGGTTCTACATTAGTGGATAGGTGGAATTATAGAACAGATTCCAAGACTATAAATTGGATTTATTGACCCAAGGTTTTAGGTTGATTAAATTTTAAATCATTAAATAAGTCATTATAGAAATCTCAGGAATATGTCATTTATTTATTTATTTAATTATGTCTACGATTTATTTATTTTATGGGTGAAACAGTAGAATCACATAAAAAATTAATTAATGTTCTAATGTGTAATTTAAATAAATGGATTACGAGTAAATGGATTATGCAACATAGATAATGAATTAAGTAAAATCCAATTAAAATTAACAATACATTTAATGGATAAAACAAGATAAAATTTATGAATAATAAATTAAAATCTTTTAAATATATATAAAGTTATAATTAGACTTCAATCACATGAGTGGGAATAAAATCCTTGAATCTATGTGTTTTCCTAACCCTCATTGGGAAACATACTTCTAAAAGGGAGTTTTTTGGAAGCTTATTGGTTAAATTAATTATATATCACCAAGATAAGTATCCCTCAATTGAAATTCTTTATCTTGGAGGAAAGTGTAGATGGAATCCAAGTTAGGATTTTAGGATAGGGGAGTCTACTCAAAATATCAAGGAGTTGTAACCCCATAGTTTGAAAATACCATAATAAAAAATAACTTTATGTATCTTGACCAACCCTTATTGGGATTATGTGAAAAAGAATATGGAGACATGTCACATAATTGTACCAACAAATTGAAATTATAAATCCAAGAGGGATATTAGGACATGATAAAACAATTATATATTTAATAAAAAATTAATTTATTATTTTTCAAAAAAATTCAATCAGGAAAATTATTAATAATCACCTATTATAATTATTTAATAAATGGAATTCTCATTATACACACTATATAAGGCCCCAGCCTTAAACCTTACTTAATCTTGAGTTATTACAAGATTACACATTGAGGATCATTTCAGGTTTAGAGTTTTAGAGAATTTGAACATAAAACATGCATTACATTCCACATTTAAACAAAGTGGTTACATAAAGATAGTATTATTTTTTCCCATCAATGGATGCATATTTAAAATAAAACATGGATTCATTCTTGACACTTCCTTGACACTATCATCATATCATGTACCTTTCCCTTGACCTGTGAAAAACATTTCAAAAACTTGGGATGACTATAAAAAGCTCAGTATGGGTTATAAAAATATGGAAAGAAAACATAAGTTCATATATACATAAGAATGAAATCATACATTACACATAAAACATAAGCACTTTAACATACCTCATAAAATCATGAATAAATCATAGAAATCATAATACATAAAGGTAACTTGAGGCATTCATTACATTCTTACGTAGGGAGTAACCCTCTTGGTTACGTTTGGAATACCCATCACAGTATATTCCCTAAATCTCTTCAGATAAACCTTAAAGTTTCACTCCTTCACATTACCCAATGCATTGGAGAGCTATATCGGGCTCACCCGCCCTTATTTTATCACGGAACCACCCGTCTTCATAATAATTCCCAAGAACCTCAACATAATCATATCACATAAAACATGCATAAAGGAAACATTGAATTTCCACCTTTCAATCCCAAGATATCAATACAACACATTGATATAAAAACATTATGAAAACCATTTTCAGTACCAAAATAAATGAAAAGTAAAACATGGTAATTATTTTTCTTTTAAAAAATGGTATGGCTTGTAGAGGAAGCCGAAACTCAAATAATGGTCACGGCGATGGAGAAGTTGTTGTCACCACATACGTACGACAAAAACATTCCCTTTTTTCGTTTAGTAAAACAATTCTTAAAAAAAGATTCCTTTTGAATAAACGAAAAAGTCATAGGGGTTTATACACCGTATAAAGAAGGTTGTGTATAAAACAAAAGATGCCTCAATGAAAGGAGATTGAAATGATGTCCCATACCTCGGGTCTGACTTGACTCGGTCGTTCTTTAATCTCTTATATAATAAACTTCAGATTATTTCTACTTGTTTAAGAACCTTTTTCAAGTTCATTATTCCTTTTATATAACTTATTTCCATGTCATGAACATTATGTAATTATTTAAGTTAATAACTGTCGTTTTAACGATCATTAGTACTTGAGTCAACAATAAACCCTTTATAATTACAAGTTGTTCATGTATAAATTATATCCAGAATTATAATCATGATGTATATATCATATATATAATATATATCCAGTATATACATGCATTTATAATATTACATAATCATTTAGAGGTAAGAAATGAAATGCACCGTTCATGGAGATGGTAAGCCGTACGTACACATGAACGCTATTTTCATTTCTATTTCGTATTTTATAGAATGTAATCATAATTATATAAAGGTATATTATAATTATAGTTTAATATCATATATAATATCATAACTCCATCCTTTATACAACCCACATTTGGTATTAACGAATCAAATCACTTTGAGGGGGCGGTAGTCCGCACTTCCTTAAATGAAGATATCGTGTTTACCCATAATGGAAACCATAAAGGTATGCCCGAAATGAAAAATAAATAAGCTTAAGGAATACATAAACATATCATATATAATATATAAATATAGTTTCATCTTAATGTCCACCTTTGAAGGTGTTAAAAGAATGATGAACAATCATCGTTTTGGGCGGCAGAAATTCACCATCCACAGAAACAATATGTTCTTTACCCATTAGATGTAGGTGTGTGTAGGTGTAGCTCAAATCCTTCTTATAACAACATTCTAGTATATTGAAGATACTGGAGTTTTTACAAAAGAAATGAATAAAAAGATTTTAGGGGGTTGGAGAAGCAAAATAAAACAATCAGACTCAAGTGAAGACATTACCTTAAAATCGGGTAACTCACTTTGGTTTGAGCTCAAAGGCTTCCTTGGGAAGACTTCTGCCCAATGTGAGGCTTAAAGGAGTAAGATAGGGTTGTGGAGAGACAAAATGGTCAGGGTTTGGCCGAGCCAAAGGCTTTGGATGTGTGGGTATGGAGGTAGAGGTGGGGGCCTTTTATAAGAGGAGAAGAGGGGCACTCTTGGAACGTAAAGAAATGTTACTTTATTTTAAAATTCTTTTCGGATTCAAATGGTCCAAAATTAATATAATTCGAGGGTAAGGTGATAAGGGTTCAAAATCCACCCATCAAATAGGTTTTTGACATGTCTAGGTCATATATTTTACATTATCATTTAATTTTATTTAAATCCTTTATTAATGAGGTAATCACTGCATCATCATGATGTCATAAATAATTTAATATATTTAAATCTAAAAATTATAAAAAAAATACTATGATGTAGGAAATATTTGTATCTTTCCAATTACTATTTATAATCAAAAATCTGACTTTTATAACCCCATGTAAAAATAGTTTTCGTAAAATAACTCATGTTTGTGTCATTTTTACTTTAACATTAAATAAAAAGTTATTTATGTCATTTCCCAGCCAAAGTGGCTCCATGGGGTCCCCAAGTTGACACATGGATTTTCTTGGTCGGCCATGACACATCCAATGAGGTTAGGACATGTGTCAAGCTCATCTCATATTATTAGAACATTATGTTTACCTTAAACTACACTAATTACCTCTAATCGCAATTAAGAACTCAAAAGTTACTATTCACCAAAAATTATTTTAATCTCATTGAAACAAATTTTACTTCCTAATGACAACCATGTCTATTGTAATTTTAAAAATCAAATCATAGAAGTGGAAAAGTTTCATTTTAACAAAAAATCAGTTTCTTTAACTACCACTTAGTGGTTTCACTATTCATCTAAATTGAAGTTTTTCAGAAAAATTCCAAAACATCACCCTAAGATATATTTGATATTCTGAATTCACAAATGATGACTATTTTACAAAATTGAAAACATCTAAGATGCATTAATTAATTTAATTATTAATTCCCGATGTCATGACAAATAGAGTGTCTTTTTGAAACAATAAGTATCAAAAGATTGACACTAGTTTAAGTCCAATTTCAAAATGAAATTGATTCCAATGACCACCATTGGATTAAATGGTAAAAATATATTCTAATTTCACTTTAAAACCAATTCAAAATATAATGTAATCATATAAATAAATTAGATTAAAAAGAGGTTTTGAATTAAAATACAACATTTTTCACTATTCATTAAAAAAATGAACTTTATCGGAAAAATACCAAAAATTCACAAAAAGTAAATTTTGATGTCCCAATCATAAAGAATAAGTTTATTTTGAAAAACATAGATTATAAAATTTTCAAAAGATATATTTAAAAATGGTTTTCCATTAAAAGGTAGTAAAACAATCTTTTAAAAATATTAGTGTATTCCATGCTTAAGATTGGATTTATTTTCATTTTAATCCTCTAAAACACTATGTAATTCATTAATAGGTATAAATAAAAATATCTATTATTCATTACGTACTTGGGATGTTACATACTCCCCCCTTTAGAAAATTGTGTCCCCATAATTTATTTACTTATCGAATAAATGGGGGTACTTATCCCTCATTGCATTTTCAGATTCCCATGTTGCCTCTTCCATCATGTGGTTTTTCCACAAAACCTTTACCTGATCAATCACCTTATTCCATAACACTTGCTCCCTGTGGTCAAGAATCTGGACAGGTTGTTCCTCATATGATATGTTCTCTTCCAGCTGAACTACCTCTAGACTCAAAAAATGGGATGGATCTGGCATGTACTTTCTCAGCATCGAAACATGAAAAACATTGTGTACCTGAGATAAACTCGGAGGTAAATCCACCTGCTATGTAACTGATCCAACTCACTCTAGAATTTCATATGGTTCAATGAACCTTGGACTCAACTTTCCTTTCTTACCAAATCGCATCACACTTTTCCATGGTGAGACTTTGAGAAAAACATGATCACCTACCTCGAAAGATATATCCTTCCTCCGGTTATCCGCATAACTCTTCTGCCTGCTCTGAGCTGTTCTCATGTGTTTCTGTATCAGCTGAACTTTTTCTGCCAACTCTTCTACCAATTCTGGTCCCATCAACTTTCTTTCACCCACTTAATCCCAAAAAGCTGGAGTTCGACACCACTTCCCATATAACACCTCAAATGGTGACATCTGTATATTGGAATGAAAAATGTTATTATATGAAAATTCAACGGAAGAAAGATGTTGGTCTTAAATTCCCTGATAATCCATCGAACAAGCTCGCAACATATCCTCCAAGGTCTTAATTGTTCATTCTGACTGCCCATCTGATTGAGGATGAAAAGTTGTACAAAAATTTAATTCAGTACCCAACGACTTCTGAAGGCCTTTCCAAAAGTAAGAAGTGAAACTGGGATCACGACCAGATACAATGGAGAGAGGAACTCCATGTAACCTGAATATCTCTTTAAGATACAAATGGGAATGTTGATCTAGGGAAAAAGTATATCACATAGCAAGGAATTGAGCAGATTTAGTCAAGAGATCAACAATAACCCAGATTGCATTATTACCTCGAAGGGTCTTCAGTAATCCCACAACAAAGTCCATGGATATATAATATCCCATTTCCACTCTGGAACTGGTAAAGGCTGAAGCATCCCTTTTGGTAATTTCCACTCGGATTTAACCTGTTGATAAGTCAAACACTTCACAGTAAAATCAGCAATATCTCTTTCCATTCCATCCCACTAGTAATACTCCCGCAGATCACTGTACATCTTAGTACTGCCAGGATGAACTGAAAATGGAGGACTATGAGCTTCACATAACAACTCTCTCTTCAACTATGAATCACAAGGAACACACAATCTCTTCCCAAATATCAAAACACAATCATTATCAATGTTGAATTCAGGAAACATACATTTCTGAACCAGCTCTACATTTTTCTGCAACTCACTGTCTTACTTCTGTGCTTTCTTGATTCTGTCTGATAGAGAAGATTTCACTGATACATGAAACAAAACAGATGAACATCCTGCACCAAAAACATCTATGCCAATGTTCATCAAACCCTTAACTAAAGGATCACATTCCAACCGCAACATTTCTAATGAAGCATTACTTTTTCGACTCAAAGCATCAGCCACCATATTTTCTTTTCCCGGATGGTAATGAATTGTACAATCATAATCCTTGATTAATTCTAGCCATATACTTTGTCTTATGTTCAACTCTTTCTGAGTGAATATATACTTTAATCCTTTGTGATCAGTATATATTTCACACTTTACTCCATACAAATGATGCCTTCAAATTTTTAAAGCGAAAAAAACAGCAGCTAATTCCAAATCATGTGTAGGGTAATTTACCTCATGAGTTTTCAACTGTCGTGAAGCATAAGCAATTACCTGATCATTCTACATTAGGAATCAACCAAGCCCTATCAATGAAGAATCAATGTATATAATAAACTCACCATTCCTGGAAGGTAGTTCCAAAACCGGAGCATTCAACAATCTTCTTTTTAGTTCCTGAAAACAATCATCGCATTCTTTTGTCCAGAGAAACTTAACACCCTTCCGAGTGAGCTTAGTCATTAGACTAGATAACCTTGAAAAATTTCTAACAAACCTTCGGTAATAGCCTACCAAACCAAGGAAACTACGAATCTCTGTTAAATTTGTGGGTCTTGGCCATTCTTCAACAACCTTTGTTTTTGCAGGATCAACGGTTATCCCATCTTTAGAAACAATGTGACCAAGGAATGAAATTTGTTGCAACCAAAACTCACAGTTTCTGAATTTACCATATAATTTCTTTTCTTTTAAGGTTTGAAAAATAACCCTTAAATGTCTTTCATGCTCCTCTTTACTTTTAGAAAACACCAAAATATCATCAATAAAAACAACCAACAATTTTCACCTGAGTCAATTGAGCCATCACTGCAACAAACTGTTTAGTTTTGATTCTGACCATCTCAGGATACTAATTTGAAAGGTCATTTCCCTCTGTATGCCTTCCCAGAAAAGATGATCTGTTTCCTCTATGGAAAACCATTCTTATCACAGAAATACCTTAGGTGAAGCAACATGGTAATCTTTAAATTCTATATCATTTCAATTTGACCATAAAAAAATATATTTGGATAATCTTTTAATATAATTCTATCTCCTAATGTTATCTAAACCGACATTTGATACCAATTATAAGGCCCCATCCTTAAACGTTACTTAATCTTGAGTTATTACAAGATTACACATTGAGGATCATTTCAGGTTTAGAGTTTTAGATAATTAGAACATAAAACTTGCATTACATTCCACATATAAACAAAGTGGTTACATAAAGATAGTATTCATTTTTTCCCATCAATGGAAAAATATTTAAAATAAAACATGGATTCATTCTTGACACTTCCTTGACACTATCATCATATCATGTACCTTTCCCTTGACCTATGAAAAACATTTCAAAAACATGGGATGAGCATAAAAAGCTCAGTTTGGGTTATAAAAATATGGAAAGGAAACATAATTTCATATATACATAATAATAAAACCATACTTTACCCATAAAACATAATCACTTTAACATACCTCATCAAATCATGAATAAATCATAGAAATCATAAGACATAAAGGTCACTTGAGGCATTCATAACATTCTTACGTAGGGAGTAACCCTCTTGGTTACGTTTGGAATACCCATCATAGTATTTTTCCTAAATCTCTTCGGAGAAACCTTAACGTTTCACTCATTCACGTTACCCAATGAATTGGAGAGGTATATCGGGCTCACCCACCCTTAGTTTATCACGGAACCACCAGCCTTTATAATAATTCCCAAGAACATCAACATAATCGTATCACATAAAACATGCATAAAGGAAACATAGCATTTCCACCTTTCAATCACAAAATATCAATACAAAACATTGATATAAAAACATTATGAAAACCATTTTCAATACCAAAATAAATGAAAAGTAAAACATGGTATTTATTTTTCTTTTAAAAAAAGGTATGGCTTGTAGAGGAAGCCGAAACTCAAATAATGGTCACGGCAGTGGAGAGGTCGTTGTCACCGCATACGTACGACAAAAACATTCCCTTTTGTCGTTTAGTAAAACACTTCGTTAAAAAAGATTCATTTTGAATAAACGTAAAAGTCAAAGGGGTTTATACACCGTATAATGTATGTTGTGTATAAAACAAAATATGCCTCAAGGAAAGGAGATTGAGACGAAGTCCCATTCCACGGGTCCGACTTGACTCGGTCATTCTTTAATCTCCTGAATAATAAAATTGAGTTAATTTCTACTTTATTAAGAACCTTTTTCAAGTTCATTATTCCTTTTATATCACTTATTTCCATGTCATGAACACTATGTAATTATTTAAGTTAATAAAGGTCATTTTAACGATCATTGGTACTTGAGTCATAAATAAACCCTTTATAATTACATGTTGTTCATGTATCCATTATGTCTAGAATTATAATCATGATGTCTATATAATATATATAATATATATCCAGTATATACATGCATTTATAATATTACATAATCATTTAGAGGTAATAAATGAAATGCACCGTTCATGGAGACAGAAAGCCGTACGTACGCATGAACGCTACTTTCATTTCTATTTCATATTTTATAGAATGGAATCATAATGATATAAAGGTATATTATAATTCTAGTTTAATATCATATATAATATCATAACTCCATCCTTTATATGTCCCACATATGGTATTAACGAATCAAATCACTTTGAGGGGGCGGTAGTCCGCACTTCCTTAAATGAAGATATCGTCTTTACCCATAATGGAAACCATAATGGTATTCCCAAAATGAAATATACAGAAGCTTAAGGAAAACATAAAAATATTATATATCATATATAAATATAGTGTCATCTTAATGGCCACCTTTGAAGGTGTTAAAATAATGTTGAACAATAATCGTTTCGGGAGGCATAAATTCGCCATCCACGGAAACAGTGTGTTCTTTAACCATTAGATGTAGGTGTGTGTAGGTGTAGCTCGAATCATTCTTATAAAAACATCCTATTATATCTAAGATACAGGAGTTTTTACAAAAGAAATGAATAAAAAGAGTTTAGGGGGTTGGAGAAGCAAAATAAAACAAACAGACTCAAGTGAACGCATTACCTTAAAATCGAGTAACTTCCTTTGGTTTGAGCTCAAAGGCTTCCTTGGGAAGACTTCATCCCAAAGTGAGGCATCAAAGAGTAAGAGAGGGATGTGTAAAGACAAAATGGGCAGGTATTGGCCGAGCGAAAGGCTTTGGAAGTGTGGGTAAGGAGGTAGAGGTGGGGGCCTTTTATAAGAGGAGAGGAGGGGCACTCTTGGAATGTAAAGAAATGTTACCTTATTTTAAAATGGGTTTCGGATTCAAAAGGTCCCACATTGAAATAAATCGAGTGTAAGGTTATAAGGGTTCTAAATCAACCCATACAATAGGTTTTTTACATGTTTAGGTCATAGATTTTACATTATACTTTCATTTTATTTAAATCCTTTTTTAATGAGGTAATCACTGCATCATCATGATGTCAAAAATAATTTAATTTATTTAAAGTTTAAAAATTATAAAAAAAATACAACGATGTAGGAAATATTTTTAGATTTCTAATGACTATATATAATCAAAAATCTGACTTGCATAACCCTATGTAAAAATTGTTTTAGTAAAATAACTCATGTTTGTGTCATTTTTACTTTAACATTAAATAAAAAGTTATTTATGTCATGTCTCAACCAATGTGGCTCCATGGGGTCCCCAAGTCGACCCATGGATTGTATTGGTCGGCCATGACACATCCAATGAGGGTAGGACATGTTTCAAGCTCATCTCATATTATTAAAACATTACTTTTACCTTAAACTACACTAATTACCTCTAATCACGATTAAGAACTCAAAAGTTACTATTCACCAAAAAATTAATTTAATCTCATTGAACCACATTTTACATCTTATTAACAACCATGTATGTTGGATTTTTGAAAATCAAATCAAAGAAGTGTAAAAGTTTCATTTAAACGAAAAATCCGTTTCTTTAACTACCACTTAGTGGTTTCACTATTCATCAAAAATTGAAGTTTTTCAGAAAAATTCCAAAACATCACCCTAAGAAATATTTGATAGTCTGAATTCAAAAATGATGTCTATTTTAAAAAATTCAAAAAATATAAGATGCATTAATTAATTTAATAATTAATTCCCGCTGTCATGACAAATAGCGTGTATTTTTGAAACAATAAATATCAAAAGATTGACACTAGTTTAAGTCCAATTTCAAAGTGAAATTGATTCCAATGACCACCATTGGATAAAATGGTAAAAATATATTCTAATTTCACTCTAAAACCAATTCAAAAGATAATCTAATCATATAAATAAATTAGATTAAAAAGAGGTTTTGAATTAAAATACAACAATTTTGACTATTCATTAAAAAATGAACTTTATCGGAAAAATACCAAAAAATCACAAAAAGTAAATTTTGATGTCCCAAACATAATGAATAAGTTTATTTTGACAAACATAGCTTATAGAATTGTCAAAAGATAGATTTAAAAATGGTTTTCCATTAAAAGGAATTAAATCAATCTTTTAAAAATATTAGTGTATTCCATGCTTAAGATTAGATTTATTTTCATTTTAAGCCTCTAAAACAATATCTAATTCATTAATAGGCATAGATAAAAATATCTATTATTCATTACTTACTTGGGATGTTACACACTATACAATTGATCTATACTAGGGAAAGACCATCTCGTTGCTAGAAGTAATTTCCATGTGTGGTTCAGATACCTTTGGGTTGTGTTGTACCATGAATTTAAGTCTTACAATCTAGAATCCATAGTTTTAGATCTATCGACTTAATAGGCGAGTGACCAAGAGTTCCTTATCTATGAAGAATAGATGAATGGAATAATAGAAATTAAATGTTTAATGCTTTCTTCTATTATAAGTGATCTCTTAATGTCACATCAAAACATTGATTCATATGGAATGATTGAGCCCCTTCATTGTCTTTATCCAAAGAGAGATAGACATCAACGGTTTGAGATTTTTAATTTGATCTTTAAGAGAAAGAATGTAAATTTTGACCAAGACAGGCTTCATGTTGTCAAGAGCTATGGATACATTGAGTGTATATGGATTATAGGGTTTAAAATCCACAAGGAAATGGGTAATGATCTCATTCTGGAATCACTCCCTCAGAAGTTATCCTTATTTTTTTTAAATTTTAATATGAACAACATTGGAAAGTCTCTTCAAAATATTCTCAACCTACTTATCCAAAATATAATGACATGAAGTATGAAAATCCTTCTATCATTATGGTGAACAAATATAAATAGAAAGTGAAGACATCTAATCTGAAATCTTTTTCATAGCCTTCCATGGAGAAGAAGATAAAGGGGAAAGCAAAGAATGGGATTCTATTTGTTTTCATGTGGAAAAAGGGCCATTGGAATAAAATAAACCAATAAAAGACACAGGGGAATATTTAGAAGTACTCGTTATTGAGTGAAATTTATTTATTTCTATAAATTGGCTATTAGATACAACATACAATGCTCACATTAATATTCAAATATATGAATCAAATAGAATTAGAAAAAATAACTTCGGGGAGGTTAACCTTCGATAATCCATCATAGCTAAACATACTTCTATAGCAATTGGGGACTACCACGTCACACTGAAAAACAGAATGATCTATTTCTTAAGGGTTTTTATTTTCAACCATCTATTAAAAAAACATTATCTCTATATCCAAATGTTATTTGGATGGATTTGTTTATCAAATTTAGGAATAAATATTTCTTACTTTATAAAGATGACATTTTTTATGTTATGAAACATATAAATACTGACCTTTATTTATAGGATCACAATAAAAAAGTAATGAAAATTGATAATGATTATTCTTATTATGACTCATACCGCAATAAACTATGATATTTCCTTCTCAGTCATGTTAAAAAAATTCACTTGAATAAATTATACCTAGAGAAATATTTATATTCTTTTTAACCAAACCATTTCGTATATATAAGGTATGTTTACATGGAAAAATAACCAAAGAAACATATAGTGGAGAAGGTTAAAGGGTCAAATAGATTCACAAATTATTTAATACAGATGTGTGTGGACTATTTCCTATTGAGTACAGGGGTGGGTACTCAAATGTCATAAATTATTGTAATTATTTTAGTAGATATGGATATGAGTAGTTAATGAGGTATAAGCCAAATAGTTTTTGATAAATTCACGAAATAAAAGAATGAAGTTGAGAACCAACTTGGTTAGAATATTATGAAACTCTACTAAGATCAATGAATAGAATATTTTAATCGATACTTCATTGATTACTTATTAGAATTTGTGATCCTATATCAAATCACTCCTCCTTATAAAACTCATTGGAATGTTGTAATTAAAAGGCGGGGATACACATTTTGAGAAAAAATGATATCAATAATGAGTCATAAGAGTATTCCATTTTCATTTTGGGGATACACATTACAAACAACAACACAAATAATAAAACAATTTCCAAATATAGTGGAAGGTGGTACACCATACCATTTATGGAATGGAAAAGAACCCATGTTGTCCAAATTACTTGTGTGGGATTGAAATGTTTTTATTATGGTCACTTTAGGTAACAAAATTACACCACTAGAAATAGATTTTACCTTTATAAGATGTCAAAAAAACAAGTGGATATTATATATTTGGACCCTTAGAAACAAAATTAATCGTGGAAAGACGTTACATATTCGTTGATAGGGAGAAAAAATATAATATATATAGTGAGATTATGATTTAATTTTCTGAACTTAAGGCTCTAGGTACATAAGAGTGGGTACATGAATAAATTCCATAAATCCCTGGGGAAGAAGTAGTTTTTCTAGAGAAAAATTACTCTATAGGAGTACTAGATAGGTTAGAGAACCAGAATACTATATTTTTCTATTCATTGAAGATGGTGACTCATTATTATTTGATAATAAAAATATTATAACGTAAAAGGAAGCTATAGGAGGAAAAATGATTTTAATATTCAAGAATACATGAATTCTAAAATAGATTCCACATACCAAAATATTGTTTAGATTTTGGTCGATCCACCAGTGGATGTAGAGCTCATTGGTTTCAAATGGGTATTCAAGAAGAAACTAGACATGGAAGGAAAAGATAGTACCTATAAAGAGTGAGTTGTCAAAAAGGTTTTAAACATTGTCGATGAATTTAATATTATTTTTTCACTAGTTAAAATGTTGGAAATCCGTCAGAATTTTACTTTCCATAATAGTTTACCATGACAATGATATTACAAAATTGATTCTATAATAACCATTCTTAATGGGAGCATTTATAAAAATGTACATATGAAACAACCTAAAGGGTTTGTGACTCCAAATGATTCCGTTATGTTATGAAAATTTAAAAAATCTATTTATAGATCAAATTAAGCATCTAGGTCATGGTATATTAATTTTTATGAATCCATACCAGAATTTGGTTTCCTAATGAATGAGTGTGATCCCTGTGTATAAAAATAGTTTAGTGGGAGAGTAGTCATTTTATTAATTTTATATGTTGATGACATATTACTCATTAAATAAAAGAAACCATTCATAAAGTCTGTTATGGCATGGTTGAATAAATGCATCTCTATGAAGGACTTCTGTGAGGAAACATATGTTCTTGGGATCATTATCCATTGTGATGGATTCAAGAGACTACTCAACCTTAGTCAATGTAAATACATTGAAAATATGATGTAGATATTTATTATCGAATAATTCAAGAGATTATAGTTTCTATCGTCACATGGTATTCATATCTCAATGAAATATTTTCTTTAGATGCATGAGAAAATAAATAGATGGTTAAGGATTCCATACATATCCTCGATTGGTCTAATAATTTATTTTATGCTATGAACTAGGAGAGATATTTCCTATGAATAATTTGTGGTAGAAAGATATCAAGATGACCAAGGTGACCAACATTGAATGATATTCAAGACTCACTACCACAAAAAAATGAGTTTTCACAAAGCCACCCTTTTACCGTACAAAAAAAATTGATAAAGGGTACTTTTAATAGTTACATAAATGGATATATTAAATGTACCCCTTTATCATTGACTTTTTAGCACTGATAGTTATTCCCCCTTAATCGGTTCTTTTTTATAACTGTTACAGATAATCATTTATTAGTGCTTTTTTTAGTAGTGACGATAATGGGGGGTCTTTATTATCTTTTTTTACTAGCACTAATAAAGGGTATATTTCAAATTAAATAATTTTATATATAATTATATTGATACAAATATAATATATATATTTGAAATATTTTTTAGATAAGTATAAATTGATATATACACTTACTATATATAATATTAAATTAAAATGGGTTTTAAAATATTTTAAAAAATAGTATTAATTAAATATTTTCTAATTATTATCGAATATAATCATAAAAAAATTCAAAGACACAAAAACAAAATAAATTTCTAAAATTTCTAAAATTAGTTGAAAAGATAACACAAACTTCATACGACCATATCGTTTGATCCTACTTTCTGTTTGAGCTCTAACCTATGTTCAATCGAATCCTATGATGAGGTCTACACACTACATTCCTAGGGTAACCCTATTTCACTTTCTTAAAGGTCAAAAAAGCCCCATAATCCCTACAAAACTACATTTTTAGCTGGGATAAATGTTTTTTAACATTTGATGAAATTAAAACCTCATTTAAGGGGGTTTTTTAAGTAGGGATTTAATTTATTCCCAATGATTAAATTAATATTGATATTAAGGCTATTATTTTTTATCATTTTTCATTGAGTAATAATATTTATAATCAAATAAATAACAATATATACATATTTTTATATATTAACACAGAAAACTTTTATTTTTTAAATAATAATTTCAAATATATACATATAAAATATATTTCTTAATAAATAATATATGTATATATATAATTATATATTAATTTTTATAATTATACATACTCATACGGACACATATATAATATATATGTGTGTTTTTGTATCTATGTTGTATAGGTGTATTTGTTTTTTTACAAACACACACAAGAAAACAAATCCTATAAATGTATTTGAAACTAATCTTATAAATATATATTATTATATAAATAAATATTATGATAATAAATATAACTATATAAATATAAATATATTTTAATATACAAATATATATATATATATAGAAATATGACTAACGAAGGAGTGAGATGAGAGCATCTCTCTCTAAACATGGAAATTAGGGTTCGTCTCGACCCTGGTCACTCCTATCTATATTTTTCATTCCTTTTAGCTGGGAATCCATCACATAAATATCCATCACGATTTCTAATGGTGGTCCTATTCTCATCGGAGGCCAGTCCAGATCTACATCGGAGGAGTATATCGTGATCAGATCTGTACATTGGTTCATCCATAACAACCATTGTAGCTCACTATGATGAATGATCACTATCCACAGAGGCCAGATCCATGTCATAGGTTGAATTTCAGATCACACTGGAGCTCTGTTTATCACGAACACTATTTCTTGTTGTGGGGAAGTGAAGCACTGTGGTTAGTTCTGAATGGGTTTTTGCTGTTGGTCAATGTGTGGTGTGTTTGATCATTGCCAACCCGCTCCTAATTCTTTGATGATGGATATTTTTGAATCAATTCTCAGTTTGGGGAGGTCTTATTTTTATAGGAATGCTGCATCTATTCTATGATTATCTCATACAATAGTTGATCTGTGGATTTTTTCCTAGATGCTCGTGGTGTTCCAATCGTTGCTTATGGTGAAAATATTCTGGATACTAATGGGGTGGGAAAGTGCTCATTATCAATATATAGGGATTAATATATACCTCTAATCCATCGTAAATTTAGTTTCATTAACATCATCAAAAATCCTTATTTTTTTGAAGAGCATTTGAAATTATGTTAACACTCTATAATAGCTCATCTTATTCTACCTAGGGGTGCCACTACCCTAAAAATTAAAGACTTAACTGAGAAAATCTCAACAATCATGGGGATACCATCCAAGAGGATCAATTCATTAGGATGTGAACGCTTTCATATGTTGTTCCACTCTGCTATGTTGACTATTTAAGCATGTGGATTTGGATTAATTTCCATCCAACTAAGTATTATTCATATTAATTAATGGGATAAGAACTTTAATCATCCTGAATTTGGTTAGTATTATGTTCAACTATGGCTTAGAGTATATGGTATTAACTATATTTATGGTATCCCAAGATACTATATGATATCACAATGTATGTTGGAGTTCCAATAAAAATTGACAAAGAATCAGAGACAACAAGATTTAGTCACTTTACCCACATTTTGGAAGAAGTAGATTTGATTTTCACTATGGTAAATAATGTTATTTTTTCCACTTGTGATGAAGATATTGATTTTAGAATTGGGTATGAAAAAAAAGAAATAATATGATCATAATAATGGTTAATTGGGTATGTCATATTGATTTTTAGGAAATATGTAGTCTGTGGTTTTTTCTCCCTCAGTGGTCCTGATACTAAGATGTATCAAAAGAAAATGAAAAATGAAGGCACCCATTCTAGTGGGTGGGATGAGGCTTGGATTGAAATAATCTCAAATGATGATACAGGGCATGGGTAGATTTTTCATTTACTTAATGTTCTGGCTGACACAAAGTCGATGGATGATGCTACATCAATGGATTTCTCATTGAAGAGGGATCCTGCTATAGTGTTGGAGTCTCCTAAAAATTGAAGTGTTTGGGGATGTGAAACGAAATTAAGGGACCTTTGGATAGATATTAGGTGATACTTGGTGAGTTTAGGAAGTGGGTAAAACTCTTGTAGACATTAAATGCCCTGGTAAAAGGAAATTATGGTTAGGTATTATTGCTTGGGAGCAGAATATAGGGGAGGGATGCTTGGAACAAGTTTCTCTAAAATAAATTGATATTGTTATTAGAAAATTTAATAATAATAATCCATCCCTTGTCATGGATAAAATGTAGTTTAGTGAGCATGATAAAAGGGTAAAATATCTTGTAGTCGATGCTTTAAGACTCTTTAATACCTCTTTGGAGTAGCCTCTCACTAAACCAGAGGGGGACTGACACAAACCAAAAACATGAAAGTGAGGTCAGTATCCAAAAAACCATGGAAGAGGACATGGTAAAGATGATTGGGCTAGGTGGGGCCTATAAACCAATACTTATACAAATTATCTCACTCTACAGTTGATTAAACACATGTAAAAGTACTATATGTTTTTACTTAGAAGAATTCACATTCAGAATAAGAATCTTCTAAGGATATCTCTAAGAAGGATTATGGGGATGATCCTAGTTCTACCCATTTTTTATTTTAGTTTATGAATTAGGAAATTTTCTTTATTATTATTTTCCTCTAACATTCACATAGTATTTATCTTATTTTTCAATATTTTTTTGTTGCATCAGGTTCGCCTGACTCTTGAACCTCTCTAGTATAAATATTAATAACTATATATATTTATATTAATATATGAATAAATAAATATATATATAACTATATAAGTATATATAATAATAAATATAAAAATAAATATTTTTATTAATATAACTATATATAAATAAATTAATAGATATATCATTTAATAGAGAACAAAAAATGATAGACAAGTGGAAAATGTACATGTGTAAAAGGAAGAGATATAGATTTTGAATCCAAGAAGAGGTAGGGGTGGGTGAGAGGGTTTAGGGGGATAAGACTTTTAAAGGGGTGGCAGGGGTGCACATGTGCGAGGTTTCTTAGTTTTGTGGAAAGGGTGGTCATGCACTATTGAAAGGGGGTAGGTCTACCCTTTGATTTATATTTTTTTAAAATTTTTTAAATTTTTTTCTATCTGTTATCATTGTTATTTTTAACACTAATAAAAGGGGCCTTTATTAGTGGTTTTTTATTGACAATAAAAGAGACCCCCTTCTAATAGTTCCTCTACTATCTATGATTTTTTTTGCTGATAATGGATTTTTTTAGTGATGATAAAGCCCTATTTTTAATAGTGTCTATACATAAGTATCTCAGTTATATTATGGATATGAATATGTAACCTAGCCTTTGTAGCCCAGAGTCAGTGCCTTAATTTATTACAATGACATAAATATAATATTTGAATTGAAAACATCAATAAATTTTAAATTTTTTGAATAATAGATACATTTATGATACAAATTCTACTTTGGGAAATGAAAATATAGAATAATAAAAAGTAAAAACTCATAATTGTTGAAACTCATTAAAAAATTCAACTTCATATCACGGGGAAAGAAAAAAAATAAGGGGGATATAAAATTCTTATTTAGGGTTAGGTACAATAGAAACTATCAAAAATAAACAAATAATAATCATCATGGAATTAAAAATTAGTGAAAAAATGTTAATCAATCAATAACTTGAGAATAATATGATAAGAGTAAAAGATGATCAAATAATTACATGTAAATAATCCCATGATCTTCAAACATGAACATAGATATTATAACAAATACAACAATAACATAGAATGAAAATAATAACAAAACTAATAATTTTGTATGTATAAACTATCAAGATCTATTCTCAATACAATTACTATCATGATCTATCCATAAGACAATTTATGTTTGTGGTTAGAAACATGTCTGATTTGGCTAATAGATTCACTTATTAGACTACTAGTGAATTGAGGGTCATGAATTAATTGGTCCCAAACCCATGTAATAAATTTTAAATAACATCCCTCATATATTTAATAATACTTTTAAATCATAGAAAATGAACCTTAGCATATATCGGTATTGAGAAAAGTTTATAGATTTATCAATATTTCCCAAATAAATCATAAGACATTAAATGTAAACACCATATATAAAAAAGATAAATGATTTTGGAAATAAAAATATCAATTATATAAGAATATGGATATTAAAAATAAATATAATTAATAATGAAAATGTTTTGAAAGAAAGCAATTATATTAAGAGAATGTTAACAATCAGAAAAGGAATTGATATTGTTCGATAACTTTTACCACTTCTTAATTTTTTTGTTAAATCCACTTACATGATATAATTCAGTGTAAAAAATAACATAAAATAAATAATAAATTATAATTATATTAAATTTATAATGGGATGTATATACACCACAAAAAACCTAATTGGTGAATGAAAAAATATAAGTCTCAATGGAATGTAAATTGAGATGAATTTCCTTACCTTACACTTCCATTTGGAAAGAATGTATTTGAACTCATGTATAATGGTTTTAAAATTTTTTTTAACTTGTAAAATAAATACATTAATGTGTATAATATCATTTATTTTTCTTTTATAACATCTTTTCATTCTTTAGTTTGTAATCCTTCATTACTTTCATTGTTTTGGGTGTCAATTAACTTGTATCTTGAGTCTGTTTTGACATGTTACTTTTTGTTCCTATTAGTTAAAAAATGATTTAATCATCCCAATAATGTAAAATAAGATTTAAATATAATATATATTTATTATATATATTTATTTAGAGTAATACATAATATTTTGAGATAGTAAATGAAATACACCATTCATGGGGATAGAAGGTTGTACATAGCCATAATTGTTGTTTCAATTTTCTTGTCATATTAAGAGAAATGAATTAAAATTATATATATATATATTATCATTATTTTTTCATATATAAATTTTTATAATTAAAATCATCTTTAGTATTTTCCATGTAAACTATTAATGAATCTCATCGCTTAATGAGGCGGTAGTCCATCGTACACACGAGCGACATTATCGTATTCCAAAAAACATAAAGTATGAAAGTAATTGTAATATAAAAATTAAAAAGGATAAAAAGATAAAAAATATCATATATATGATATATAAAGAGTTTTTACATCATTATTCCCAACCTTTATAGTTGGTAAGGGAAAGACTAACAACATCAATTCACGAGGCGATGGGGTATCTTACATACGAATGACGATTTCATAGCCCATTTGAAGAATGGTTGTGTGTTTTTAGGTCACACACATAACATAAAAAAATATATGTTTATTTAATATATTTATATTATTATATAAATAGAATATAATAATAATTTAAGGAGGTGTAGAAGGAAATAAAATAAAAATTCATATAGAAGAATATTACCTCTTTTTCGGGTATTAACCTTTGGATTGCACTGACGCCATTGTAATTTTGATTTATTCATAGTATTAGGATTCCATGATGAGAAGAGGTAATTTTGGGATTTATTTGTTCATGTATTTTCTGAGCCTAATTGGTTTAAACGTGTGAAGAGAGGGGGATAGGGTTGACCTTTTATTAGGGAGGGAGGGGAGACAATTGGAATTTTTTAATGAAGTTAGGTGTAACAACATTTTTACATAACATGATTCTTATATAACAAAAATAATAGATTCATGAAGGTGTAAGTTCAAAATCTTTCTAGAAAATAGGCTTTTTAAATGTGGTGAGTCAATATTAATCTTTATATTCTATTCTTAAACACAAAGTAAACTTGTTTTTACCTTAATCACCAAAATTAATTTTTACAATTTTCACTAATAACATTGGCAAAAAATTAATTTGGACCATATTATAAATTTTTAATTAATTTTAATAAAATTATGTATTCTATTTTTCCAAATTAAATTCATACATGTCGAAAAAATTAATTTAAAATTAGTCTTGTTGATGGGATGAGAAAGTAAGTTATTTTAAAGAGGAAATGTTCTAAAGTTTACTAAATATTATATCTAAATTGAATACAAAAATTATTAAAAATACCTAAATTGGATTAATATATGCATAACATAAATAATTAAACATTAAAAACTATTAAAAATGTAATTTACATTAGAGATCATTTAAATAAAAAATCAATTTTTAATTAAAATCAAGTATTTCTCACTATTCATATGAAAATGGAACATCTCATAGAAAATAAAAAATCAACGTTTTGTATTTTTTCAATATTATTTAAAAAATGATTTTTATATTATAAAATAATATTTATAAATCTGACAAAAATTTAGTTTTAAAATATGTGCCCCATTAAAAGGCAGCAAAACTGCCTTTAGAAAAATATTTTTTTTATCCATAAAATTAGATATTATCACATCCATGACAAATTGTAATAATAATTTTCATTTATTTTCTGTTATTTTATTTTTTGGGGGTTTCCCAATAATTTTTGGATGAAAGGCTGAATTTTCATGATTTTAACCAAACAATTATCCGATCTGAAGATTTAATAACCAATATTGATTCTTTTATAACACTTCCATTTTTCAAAATTTGTAAATTCAGCTACTGGTGTATTTGGGGATATTTAGTCATGTTCCCTCAAGTAAGTGGGTCTCCTACCTTCTTCTTTCAATTTTCTTAGAGTTTATTCCTTTTTCATGGGGTTTATTCCATTATTTAGGAATTTCGATATGTCTACTAGGTATGTTTTTTATACAAGGGTTCGATCCTGGTTTTCATGGAATATTCTTTTGGATTTAGTCCTGATCTATGACCCTTGTAGTGAGACGGTGGTGCGGTGGAATTTTCACACAAAGATTCATTTTTTTTTTGACATTTTTGGTAGGTGATTCTGTGGGTATTAAATGCTAGATGATTTATCTCTTCTGAATTTATATATTTATCACAGTTACCCTTCATCATCCTTGCTGTGAAATATGGTTTTTATGATGTTTGTTAAGAAAAATATTTTTCGGTACCAATTTTGTGTAAAATATGGTGTTTTAGCTGCCTATTTTATGTTACACCAAATGCGATTGTTTTATAACTCGGGTAATGTGTTTGTAGAAATATTTTGGGTGATTAAAATTCAATTTTGATGAATATGAAAATGCACATGTTGTTCAAGAAGCATGTTTTAAGGGATTTTATATGCAAAACATTGTTATGTTTTGTCATGCTATTTTATTGAAATCCTAAAGGTTTTATTATGTGTTATAATTTGTGAAAAACATGTGTAGATACTGTTTTGAGTTGATTATGACCATAACTGGTGTTTTTATGTTATAATTTCTTTTGGTATCATGAGATAACTATTTGAGCGTGAATGAGGAATCCCTGGTATCTAGCAGGGCAGATATGTACTTGTAAGCTAGTGATCTAGATGGTTTTTGTCCCCATTTCACTGAGAAAACTGGGCAATGACAACACTGAAAATCTATATTGATGATGATTTTGTACTACTAGGTTTTGGGTATGTTCCCTACTAGTGGATCATGGAGGTGAACAAATTATTCTATGGCTACTTTATACCGAGGTACGAGGTACCCGGGGCCCGAGACTACATAGTGCCTAAGGGTGTTCTCGAGATTGGTTCTCATTGAAACATGTGTATTTATATTGTTCATATGGGGGGTTCTTATAGTAAAAATAGTATGTTACATGTTTTCAATAAATTTGTTCAGTCTTTTAATATTCCCATGAAAAACAATTTACATTTAAAAGATTTATTCTCTATAAATTATTTCCCCCACTTCTTGTGTATCAGAAATGGAATGCTTTTTATTTAGTATTGTATAATCATTGGAATATCTTTGTGTTATCCTATTGGTCTTAATCTCACACCCTACATTAAACCCTTGGGTGTATGAAGAATTGATCATGTTTGACACAGGTAAAGGCACGACCTTCAGTGATGGTGTTTCAGGTTGTTACTCCCCTTCCTTAGTGAAGAGTTGGGGAGATGTCTTGTGGATGATAAACACTTGTTGAGTAGAGTCCTTTGGGATGTTTTTATGTTATTTTTATGTGTATTTGGACCTCTTGTAGTGTGTTTGAACCTATTTATTCAGTTCTGTATTTAGTTTATGTTTTGTTTGGCAGGAATTTTCATATTCATTTTATCGATTATTTTTGATGTTTTATGTTACCATATTCAGGTAAATCATTCCCAAACAAAAATATATAATACTTGGTCAGTTGTTCCAGTATATGGGGATAGGGGTCGCCATTTGGGACTTGTCGTAGGCCAGGTTTGGTGCCATGTTTGTTGATAACCAGATTCGGTTTGTGACAGATATGTTCTTATCTTTTCCCATTAAAATATATTTTATGAAATTTTTAAAAAACTAATATATAAATATAAATTTAAATGATTTCATTTAATAATATTGATTACTATAATTTTATGATATAAAATTATTTTGGCACATAAAAATATTTTTCTTATAAAAAAATTATTTTATATTCAATTGGTTTTTATATTCATTTATATTTAATAAGTTACAAATGAATTAAACTATCTACTTTTATAAGTTATTTAATTATATTTTTAACCTCTCATATAATTTATAGGATATAATTTTCATTTTTAATCATAAAATTAATATAAATCATTAAAACTCGGTCTTGAATGTAACAAAATCTTTGAAAGAATCTATTGTTGTGTGAAACACAAGATAAGTCGGTTTTTCATGCATTGTAAGACATAAAATATATAAAATATATAAAAATAGTTAATATATCATAAATTATTAGGATTTTATATTAATTCCTACTTTTGGTGTTATTAATCATAAATTATATCGTATAAAAAGTTATTATTTTAGAAATTTTGGGTGTTACATTATACCCAACATAAATAAATAGTGTCCGTGCATTTTAAACATGATCTCAACAGTCCTATCTTTGAAAATTGGAAATTACGTTATTTAAAACCAACCTCCTAAAATATTTATTAAAATATCCTTTTAATAAGAGTTTATGTGAAGCAAAAGGATCATATGGAATAACATATTACTAGGTTTCTACATGGGAAAAATTTATTGTAATGTTAAATTATGGCATGGCGATAAAGCTTGAATATTTATAGGGAGCGATTGAGATCATTGATAATAATAATGTGAGTGAAAATTTGAAACTTCAGGGGCTTGAAACAAATAATAAATGATTCTTTAAAATTCCATTGGTTCAATAAAACTGAAGGAATTAGGATACCATTTTGTTTTAAGACCCATTTTCCCAGTGTTAAGGAATTCATTCACTATCTAAGAATATAAGGAAATATAATTACAAGATATGTTTCTATTTCATAAAAACAATTTCATATTTGTGTTTTCCTTTGATAAAATTCCAATTCATCCCTTACCCTAAAAAACTAATATCCAATAATAAATTTTTGAATTCCTGAAGCACTAAAATTCACTTTTAACAAATCATAAGATCCATAAAAGAGTGAAAATTATTTTCTTATAACAAAAAATAGTTTCCAAATCCAATATGGTTTGAACGTAAATAGTTATAAAATACTAAAATGATTAATTAAATAATTAATTAAAAAATACTGTTGTAAAATCATTTTATTTTTAACGATTCTCATAACAAGTACATCATTGATAAAATACTAAAATGACACAATTATTTAATCCAAAGACAATCATATT
This sequence comes from Viscum album, assembly GCA_963277665.1. NCBI lineage: Eukaryota > Viridiplantae > Streptophyta > Magnoliopsida > Santalales > Viscaceae > Viscum > Viscum album. Next base: position 1,671,296,716 of record OY728137.1, read on the forward strand.
AATCATTATTCTTCATTTGTGGTAGTAGCATAAGATTTACCATGATCCATTAGTTTCTTTTTGGGTATATTCCAAGGAATCATGGGACATTCATTTACATAGTTCTTCATCTCCATATAGGTGAAGAGTTGTATATTGGAAAAAACGTTCGTACCATTTCATCAACCAGAATGGTGTCCTTTCCTTATATACTTGTATAAATTTACCAATCCCTTCAATAATTTCTTTAGTTTATTCATTCCATAGTTATCAAAAGAGGGAAAATACTTATTTCCCATAATGCATTTATTCTTAATTTTCATTTACACCATCTTCTTATCTTGATTACTATTAAATATATATGAAATATAGATTTCATTCACTATATTTACAGTATATAAAATGATTTCTCTATATGTAGAAAATGATTAAAACACTAGAACCCTTCAGAGGAATGGCTTAATCACACTAATGAAGTTGTCAATATTGAACTATTTGTTGCATATGTAATTCGTAACATACCTAGGTGAGATTGTAAAGCTAGCATCAAACACTGAAACACTATCATCATCTTTTTTATTTCTGATGAGGAAATTTTTATTTCCAATTTATTTATCACAAAGGGAAATATTTTACCAAAAATATGCCTTATATCATATCTATTCAATGAGTTATATTTCCTCTTCAACATTAATATTCTGGATAAATGACCACCATTGATCAACATGTTCATTTATACAATACTACTAAATTCTATCCTTTTCCTTTTCACCACATCCCAATTGAATAAATATCATATCCATATAATTAATCCATTATTTAGGTACCATTGGATTAGTATTACCTCTAAATGATAGGGGATATATCATATAACATGATCCAATATCAAATAATTTCATTTGTGGAATAAGTTTCTTTATTTGCGAAAGGTTATTTTTCATAACATGATTATGCTAACATAATATATCCATTAATTATTCAGTCACAATACCACATATATATACTTTATCTTAAATAAAATCACTACATTGGTCATAAGTGTTAATACCCATCTTCATTCAAGGTTCTATTTCCAAAAAATGATATACATTAAATTATATCATATCCTTATGAAAAATAATTCATAGTCTTAAAAATACTTAAATAATTATCATAAATAGATAAATTTAAGAATATATAATCTCATAATAGCAAACACGTTTTCTTTGGGATGTTTATAAATACTTATCCTCAATGTATATCATATGTTCATGTTCTCAAATATATGTTTTCCTAAATCTAGTTTTGTATATTTTTACTAAACATGCTCTGATACCAACTATAATAACCTTGACCCCAATATCATGGATCTAGTGTCGTACATTATTACACTAGCATAGATACAAGATCAAAATCCCAAAGGATTGATCAATTAACATGTTTTGTAAAATTATATACACACATGATAACCATTATAAATTATAAAAAGAAAATAAATCATAAAAAAATTAAAGCTGATCATCCTTGATATTCATTCAAATAATTCATCTCCATATATTGGGGACAAGAAAAAATAGGTTAATACGAAATTCTTAGTAAGGTTTATGTATTATGGAAGCTATATTAAATAAATAAATAATAGTCATCCTATATAGGTAAATGACAGAAAAAGATTTCAATCAATCAATAATTTGAGAATAATTTTCCATGTAAATAATAACATGAGATTGAAACATAATCATGGATATCATAAATAATTGAATAATCACATATAATACCTATAATTGAGGAATTAAAATTTATTGTGGTTTTAATTGTCTCGGTATTTCCTCAAAATTGTTATTGTATAGATCTACCCAAAAGTCAGTTTAAGTATTTTTGTAAAAAACCATGTTATATGTCCAATTTATTAGTCTCATAAGAATACCGATGAATCAAGGGGATTTGATTAAGTGGTCTGCAACCCTTATGTTGCATGCCCAAAACATTCCACATATATTTAATAATTAATTTTTATCATAAAAATTGTAACTTACCAAATATCCTTATTAAGTAAAGGATACATATTTATCAATATTTTCCAAATAAATAATTTAAATTTCAAAGAAAATAACATATGTAAAAATTTTATATGGTTTATAAAATAATCATATCCATAAAAGAATATGTATGTTAAAAAATTACAATTTTAACTAAAAAATGATTATAATAATGTGATTGTTTCAAGAGGAATTCAACAATCACAAATGGAATTGAGAATGTATGATAACTTTTACCACGAGGTAATGTTCAAGTAAAATCCCCTTGGATGAGATGATTCAAAGAGAAAATTAAAATAATATTAATTAAGAATAAATCATGATATTTCATGTCATAGTGGAATTATATAAACTACAAAAGGTTAATTGCAGCATAAAAACAAATAACTCACACTGGAATGTAAATTGTGATAAAATCCTTTACCTTACGATTCCTTTGGGTTTAAAATTTTTTAAACTACAATATGATAGTTTTAAAAAATTTATTAAATTATAATTGAACCATATTAATATTTATGATATCCTATTATATTGTTCTGTAACATATTATCATCCATCTATTAATAATCATTCATTATTTTCATTTTTTCAGGTGATTATTCCCTATTTTCCAAGTATGTTTTGATGTGTTACTTTTTGTTCTTGTTTATAATATCATGATTAAATAATATAAATAATTTAAACTATGATATAAATAAATATATATTTAGTATATATTTAATTATAGTAACTCAAAAAATTTTGTGATCGTAAATGAAATACACCGTCAATGGAGATGGTAGGTCGTATGTATGGATGGATGTTAATTAAATTACGTTATGATATTAAAATAAATTAAAGTAAATGATATATATATATATATTATGATTATTGTATAATTATTATGTCATATGTATATCATATTTTAATTAGAACCATTCTCAATACATTCCTTGTAAAGCGTGAACTAACCACATCACCTCGAAAGGTGGTAGTCCTCCGTACACATGAGCAAAGTGATTGAATTCCCAAAAATGGAATGTATGAAGGTATGAGTAAAATAAATATTATATAATTATAAATAATTAACAATATAATATATATAATATATAATTTTTATTTCGATCATTATTTCTTACCTTTATAGGTGATAATGAAAAACCAAACTACATTAGTTTCTAAGGTAGTAGTCCACCGTACACAAGAACGAGGATTTCATAACCTATTTGATGAAATTTTGTGTTATTTTATATTTTAATCTTAAAAAACATATAAAAACATTTACTATATTTAGGTTTTAAATAATCATGACATAAGAATAATCAATGAATTTGGAGAAGGAAATAAAAAACTATTTTAGAAGAACATTACGTCATCTTTGGGTATACTCCTTAGGTTTTCACTAAATCCTTACTAAATTTTATTTATTCCCAATGTAATTATAATAGTATTAGGTTAGGGAAGTTCGATAGTGTTTTGGGATAGTATTTTCTAAACCCAAGTGGTTTAAATGGTGGGAAAAAACGGGGAGAAAGGGTGGCCTTTAACAAGTGAAGAAGAAGACACACATGGTATTTTTGAAAATAAGTTAGGTGTTACCACCTTTTTACCTAAAAATTGGATTACATAACATAAAAAACTAGTTCCATGAAGGTTTTTGGTATGAAAATTTCCATAGAATTATATTTTTGATAGGTTTTGGGTCATTCTTACACTTTATATTCTTTATTTAACTACTAAGTAAAATCATTTTTAACTTAATCACTCTAATTGATTTTAACTATTTTCTATAATCAATTATTTAAAAAATTAATTTACCCCTATTCAAGATTATATATTATTATAATTTTTACTATTTAATCTATTTGTTTAAATTTAATTAACAAAAGTGGTAAAAAGTAATTTAATATTAATCCCACAAACTTGTAGGCAAATCATTTTAATGTTAAAATGTTAAAAAGATTTCTTTTTCATATATAAATTCAATTTAAATAAAATTAGAATGACCTAAATGGGATTATTTGAAGTATAATTTCACTAATTTAACTTTAAAAAAATTTAAAATATAATTTAACACTATAAAATATTTAAACAAAAAGTCAGTTCACAATTTATATTCAGTATTTTAACTATTCATCAAAAAATGAAACAACTACACAAATAAGAAAAGTCCACTCTATGATAATATTTAAATTATTTTATAAAAAGTGAATTTTATTTTTGGAAATCGAATTTAATAATGTGTCAAAATATATTTTTAAAACAAATTTTCCATTAAATGATGAGAAAACTGTATTTAGAAAAATAAAACTTTTTATGCATAAAATTGGATTTGTTTTTATCTTATGCCTGTCAAATATATTGGATAAATGTTAAAATTTTATATTTAATATATAATATATAAATTTTTAAATATATTTAAATAATATGATTAACTTAATTTATTATGATAAAAAAATTTGGGGCATAAAAATAGTTTTTTTAATAAAAACATTTATTTTATATTCATTTAGTTTTTATTTTAATTTATAATGAAATTAGTAACCAATTAATTGAACAATATATATTCATAAGTTATTTAATCCTATTTATAACCTCCAATTAAATGTCTATGAGATAATTTTCATTTTAAAAAAATAATATTAATAGTATTTTGTAAAACTTGGTCTGATGTGTAACCCAAGTTATTGAAAAAACTCTTTATTGCATGTAACACAAGATAAATCAGTATCACATGTATTGAAATCTATAAAATATATTTAATTTCTTTAAAATAGTAAAAATATCATAAATTCTCCAGATTTTATATTCATTCCTATCCTTGGTGTTACATTACAAACACAATATCTTATAAAAACTAATTATATTAGAATATTGGGTTGTTACAATATTTCCCTAAATTATGGGGGAGATGAGGAAATAGCCATCAGAGGATATGAATATTCTACTTTAAAGACTGATCAATATGATATAATCCCAAAATCGGGCTATATGTTCACTTTGAATGGAGGTGTGGTGAGTTGAAAGAGCTCCGTGTAGGTTGTGGTCACATAATCTATAGTAGAGTCCATGTATATTACTCCTTATATTGAAGATAAAAAATCAGTAAAGATGTAAACATTCATTCATTATCTTCAAGTGGTACCTAGAATGAATGATCATATCACACTCTGCTATGATAAAACTATAGCGGTGGATCTCACAAAACATATAAGGCCACATCAATAGTCGAAGAAAATACTTCAGAATTATCCTATCAAGATTTTTCTCAGAGAGTTGATGTTTTAGTGAGTATTATTTCCAAGGAAGATAACATAGAGGACCCCTTGACTAAATCCTTTACTTAAAAAATAAGATTATCATGTGAGGTCTAGAAAATTGAATGTCCTAGATAGTTGTCTCTTATACATGAGGGAGTATGTTTGAGTTATTTTCCAAGGAATAACTATTTATACTTTTATTACATGAATATTTGATATATATAATATTAATAAAATATTATATTATAAATTTTACATTTTTATGCATGACCCTTATGTAATAATGTCCATGAGTATACATCCCATTGATAAGTCTATATATGTTCCCCACTATGATGATAACCTCAACGTTATAGGTAGATATTCATAAATATAGTTTCATCGTTGGATAACAGACTATGATTAGACCCATAGAATATAGACTATCAGGTGTGAGAACTTATGTGAGGATGAAAATTCCTCTCAAGGAGTTTTCACTTGGTAGTATCCAAGATGAAATATTATGAGAACAAACCCAACAATAGTAATCCTACATGTTTTGTAGCCATCATATGTTCTTATCTGTGAGAATGTGTATTGTTACATAGAAATTAATATTAACATTAATTCTTTACATGACTCATGCACGTAGATTTTATTATTAAAACCGTGATGACATATGTTCATGGGGAGATAGGGTACGTTGGGAGCGTCATGATTGACATGACACTAATGGATAATCCAACGAAGGATTCATCCCTTATATCATTGTAGAAGATATCTCATCCATTTTATTGGAATATAATGATCCCTATAAATTCCATGTCTATGGTGTAACGTCGTGTTTATTTGAAATAGTCAATGAAGACATATCACACATATAGGTTGGTTAAAAAGATTTGCAACATTCTTGATGAGATATTGTGAAAATGTATTATATTTAAAGTGAGCATTCATATGTTGTTTTCGTCATTGCAACATTAAGTTCTTTCTTTTGGGTTCTTTGAATCATTACAAGACCATAATATTTGACTTTAAGAAAGAACACCTAATTATAATGAGAAATAATCCAAGAGAGTCACATCGTAATGGTTACTATTGATCCTGATTAAATTATATTTGGATTTAATTAATTGAATAATTATTATTCTCAAGAATGAGGGATAATTATATTCATGTTTTGTTGGTAAAAAATATTTATATAAGAATGAAATATTTAAAAAAATATATATTCGGGTTTTTAATAAAATCTAGAGGAGTTTGAATAGACAGAAAATGTTTCTGGTGAAAAATAATAATTAACCAGATTATAAAATAATATTTGTTTTGAAAGTTAGTGAAAACCCAAAAATAAATAATAATAAAAATATAAATATTATTATTTAACATGGGGTTTATGATAATTTATAAAATTGTTTAAGGGTTGACAGTAAATTAACTAATATTTTAACTTGAACCCTATCGATATAAATAGAGGGGTAGGTCTATTGTGTTCGGTGTGATATAAAAAAATAGATAAATATTACACATAATGAACTATTTCTCAACTCCTTCTCCCTCTGTATCAAGAATGATCAATTCAAGAGTGATTCCATGAAGAATAAATGACAAGTGATCAACACAAATAATACAGTACAATCGATTCACCATGCCTGCACTCGAAGATCGATTGGAATTTTTTAGATATCATAGGAACACATGTGGATAACAACTAGAGAGATTATATATTTATATCCTCATAGGGAAATGATGTAAATTAGAAATGTTTTTTTTTCAGATGACCAATATTCACTTTGAATAAAGAACCTAAGCCCATGTTTTCAATTCTTTTGAAATTAAATAAATTTATTAGAAATTTTATGTTCAAGATCTTCATTCTGGGTTACAGGAAACTCGATATTAATAGAAATTTTAATATATCTCCCACAAATTCATGCTTCCACTTCTCTCTGAACCATGATATAGTTCATTTAATTTCTTTTAACCATTTCACTTGAAGTAAAGAAAGAAAATATTCTCAAAGGGTGATTTTAATTCTAAGGATAAAGTTTAAGTGTCCTTGAATATAAGTGAAACACCCTAAGGGTTTGGTCTGAGAAGAGATTAGAAATCCATAATGGTTAAATTATATACCCCAAGACTATTAAATTTAACTAAATATGTTCAACATAAATAATTTTACATTTCATAAATCGATGCGACCTTAAGGGAAAATGCATACATATCTATCCTCATTCTTAGGATTCATAACCCATGAATTATTGATCTTTGATTCCATTTTGAAAAATATAAATCATAATAATCATCAAAAAACCTAAAAATAGGGCATATGATCTCACATTAAAATAGAATTCAATATACATAATTAAACATACATGAGAGGAAATAGTACTTGTTGACTCATTAAAGGGGTTTTAATGAGATAGGTGGTGATTAAATTCAATCTAAATTGAGGTTTAAAAATCCCTTGGAAGAGGAGGAGGATAGGTGCATGCATGAGGGACATTCTGGACATATGATGGAGAAAATGGGTAAATTATATTAAATAAATCATGGATAAAATATAAATTTCTTCCATTTTAAGTGCCACATTATTTTGGATAAACATGCAACAACCATGTGGATCCTCTTTTTATGTCTCACAAACCATGTGGGCTAGGCGCTCGATTTTCCAAACTATGCACAACCCATGTTCCCACCTTTGCAATTTATTATTGAACTCCTGAACAGACATGCGACTTCAAGTTTCATGGTTTAATAAACCACGTGACACCCTATAAGACCATATACCTGGCCACAAGGTTTCCCCTAGAGAGATACATGGTTTCATAAAATCATGTCCCCATAGAAAAAAGGAAGCATGGTTTCTGCTGCAAGGTTGTTATATACCGTGCACCAAACTCATCCCTTTGCATGTTTCTCTTGAAATCGATTTTTTGATGTAAGATGCTCCCGGAACTCATAGGAACACATGATACACTTATCATGACTTAATACCCATATAAAAACAATACATTTTAGTATTTAAAATCTTGTATTTACATTTAAAATATTCCTTTATAAAACGGTCCATCCACAAAATAGGAAATTCATATTATTTTGGAAATTCCTTCCAGTAAAAAACATGGGATCATACAATCTCATAATAACAGAATTTATCATTATTCAAAATCATTTGGGAACATAGAAACATTTTCATACCTACATGGTTCATGAATTTTCCAATTAAATGGTTGTGTTGCATTTTAAATTCTCAACATTCCATGAATTACCTTTAATATTCAGTACATAAGATTTTGAAGCTTGAGTTAAAACTCGAATTCAAAGGTCAAACATCGACACAACACATACCTAATAACATCTAAACTAATACATAATCTATTAATCACATCATTCATTAATCGGCAGGTGCTTCTCCCCATCATGGGATCAATGTTGAATGGAAAATTCAAATTCTTTGTGCTCCCACCATCAAAATTTCCTATTTAAGATTCTCCTTATTAGTTTAATGAAACCCATAACATGATTTTGAACAGAAACATTTGATTACAAGGGATGAAACTACACCCATTCCTCATTATAATCTAAATGTTCAACTCCATTTGACCTAGAGGAAACTTATCACTATGCATTTTTGTTGAAATTCTAAAATGACCCTTAACAGAAAACCATATCATCCCACGATGTGCATAAATTTGTTCTAAAATTATATCATACCAATTTTTCAGAGAGATAGTGTGAAACCATCTTTATCTGACTATTATAAATAAATCTCATCCTATAGTGTAGAATCATTACTACCCAGACCAATATTCCTTCAACAAAACACCTTAAAATCACTTTGAGAAAATTTATCTACATTTATAATCTACTTCTGGTGATGTATCTTTCTGAACTGATCATTCCTTTCATCACGCATCATCACAAACATAGGTGCATACCCTATCTAGAACCTCTAAATTGTCAGACTATAAATAAATTAACCAATCCAGAATGCAAGTGTGGGTTAACCTCATAATCAAATACTAGAGACCAAAGATATTTTAAAGGGTATTAAACTATATTGTCATTACAAGTGAGATATCAGTTCACACTCAAGAGGTTCACATATTAAGAAAACATACTTATCCCAGTATCATTTTCTTACTTGGTGATCAGGTCAAATAAATGGTGACTTCCCCTGATTCTATCCAAGGCCATCCTATACAGAAATCATTGTATCACTAAGGACAAACCACCCTTATATTTTTAACCATCCTCCTAAGGATCCACTCTTGAGAGTACATTTTCAAGCCAGGTGGTGTTTAATTCTCTCTCCAAATCCATGTATAACTAACAAAATCTTATATTACCATAGATGATTTCATGATAAGGGGCATGATCGTCACTAATATAAGAGTATACTAATTTGATTTCAACAATTACAAGTAAGACCTGAGACACTACCATCATATGAAAGATGAAGTGCCACAGATTACTTATTACCACCATATCTAGCCAGATGTTTGAAGAAAAGTCTAACCACCATGGGTAAAATTATTTTAAAGGTTCTTGGTTGTACATATCAATGCATTGTCATCAACCAACCACATTTCATTTACCACCCAAGGAATAGATTAATTTTTCATGCATAATAAGTGATGTACAAACTGACTAACATTGTATTTAAATGTTACATAAACATACAAACATTCCATCATCACACTTCATTGAAATAACTCACATTATTAAGATTTATTCGATTATACAGGTCTCTCATGCACCCCAAGCTGGAATCTAACATCCAAACTCGATCCAAAGCCATAACCAGGTTTATATAGTGTGCACTACCTCTTTGACTAGAAATATTGAATTTACTAGCCTCCAAAACATCATAAAAAGTGAGAGCACTCCCAAATGGTATTTTATGGTCACACTCTATATAATTGGAAATACACACAAAAACATGATTGACTTGACAATACCCACCTTAGGAGTGTTCTCGTTACAAATTATTGATAATGAGAACTCATCCCACAACACATGCTCAATACACCCTAGAACACATATTACAAATGTGGCCAACATGCCTTTTACCAATTTCCAAATTAAAAGAGAGGGAAAACAACCACTATAAAGAAAACTAGAATAGATTTACTATATACATACGAGTGATTCTCTTCTGATCAGTCCTCATTAAAATCATTTACATGAAGTATATAAAACAAAACCAAATTGATATTGAGTGATAAAACTCTAAATCCTTTTATAACAACATCCAGAGCACCATGATAAATCAATATTATTTTCTCTAACAAATATGCCACTCTAATCAAGAGATACCATAAAAACATAGAAAAAAACCTCTAGGAATTAATTTTTTTACCACTAACTCATCTGTTATATTTTACCATTTCTAAAAAAATGGAGGGTACTAAATTTATCAACATGTACTACCCAAGACATACACAACACCACATCACATAATTTGATACTATAAATAGGCCTATTTGCAAATTAATCCTAGTATTTGGTGTATAAAACAATATATTTTTACCCATAATCATATTTCCTGATATGACTATTAACCTACATGATAACTCATTGAGTCATCCATCACTGGAGAAGAAGGCTGACACGACCACCAAAATGGCCAACCAAGCCACAGGAATGTCTCACCTACTAAATTCAAGCATTACATGATTCTAACACCCTTACCAAGGATAATTTTGCAAAAAAAATCCATGATTCCAAAGTTTTTTTCAACACTATTAGTTATATATGGTAAAAACCATACCCAGAGAAACTACACATCTGGTAATTGAAAGCATCATTTAACAGTTTGTTAAGTTAACATAGTTTGAACTACCTAAATTGAGTCATCACCTTACCAAAGAATTATGTATCAACTATTAAATAGGAGTAATTCTAAAAAAGACATTAATCCCTCTAAACAATCATGTATGTTCATAAAAACCTAAGAAGAACCCATATAAGCCTATGTACAATGCTCTTGTTCTTATTCTAAGGTAAAATATTAAAAAGGACATAAACTACAATTACACAAGGGATGAATCTAATAACACCAAATTAAGGATTCATTTATTACATTACACTAATTACCATTTAATTTTTAAATATTTCAATAGACCTTTTTTATGACCATAATGTACATGTTATAAAGGATATCATTCCTGGTACTTTATTTGGGAAACACTACAATGGAACATTGACAAGTTATATAAAACCTCATTCAAAACATAATTTATTTAGCTGGAATCCTATCACAATTAAGTATATTTATATTCTAAATTAATTTTATCTATTTTATTAATACATTAGGATTTTCACATATGGATTAGTTAATGAATATTTCAATTCTAAGCTATAGTGGAAACACTATTTAGGATCTAATTATCATTTTAATTAACTAAATCCCCGTCTGAAGATCCAAATCAATTAAGAGAGTTTTTATCATTTAAGGGGGATTTTTTATATTTTATTCAACCATACATCTACATGTTACACAATATATGTAGCAACAAAAACTTTAAATAGCCAATCCATTAGCATGAGTACACACCCTAGGGGTTAAATACTAATTCATAGAAGATATAGGTGATCTATGAGAGTACTATCATCACATTTAGTATTATAAAACACCCTTAATGGGTTTATCGAATAAACAAAATTCCCAAAGTGTCCTTCTTGGGTCTAGTAGTTCATTTTGGAATATGGTCATACAGGTCTTCATGCCCATGTTATTGAGATATACAAGCCATTATGAAGAAAATCCTTATCTACAAGAATTTATATTTAGTTCATATCATGGTTTTGTTAGATGCACTATCCATACCAATAGATAAATGTACATGTATTTATAAGATAAAATTTTCATTCATATAACTACAACATTATTTTTACCATTATTTTTATAATATAAGAAGTTCTTATATGATGGTTCAATTATACAGTCCACCATTGATCTCAATTTATAATGTTCTATACACTTTATAAATTAAAAAATTAAACTTAATTTAATTTAAAATAGAAACATTTTATCTTATACAACCAATATTTTATGGCTCAAGCATGGCCTAATAGGTTAGTTGAAGTTCCAACATCAAGATATATATGAGAAAACTATATAGGTTGATGCATATAATTTAATTAATAATCATATATCGTAATTATACCAAGGAATTTTATCAAATTGATGTAATTAATACATACATATAAATAGGAATCAATTGAATCATGACATATAGGTATATCATAAAAAATAAACACCTAAACATAGTATATGGGTATTAAATCTTATAAATATCACAAGCCACATCCAACCTGTATCAGGAAGTCAACAAATATAACCTACATGACATGGAATATGCATAGTATGAGAATATCTATGTGCCTTTAATGATGTATGTAACGATACATCCTTTCCGTATAGATCAAAGTCTAAAAATAACATAAATCTCATAAATCATTATGTAGATAAATTTACATCATTTACTCAAGGGAAAATAATGATAAACTATAATCAAAGACATTATCAAAAAAGTACCATCCCTGACCAATTGGTCTTTTCCAAGTGTGTGTGATGATCAATCCCCTAATTAACTATTTACTAAGCATTAAAAAATTAATAATATTTTTTCTACCACCCAAAATTGTAGTAAAAAAGGAAAAAATCACTGATACCACTTTGTAACATCTTGAACTAGATTACTCTATAAACAATGGATAGATCAGGAACTATATGTCCCCAATCATGACTTCCCATAAACCAATGGTTGTATCCAAGATGTGAGGGTCTAATATCGGAAAATGTGGGAAAAGTACATCCTATGGATCAATATAAAACATATAAGAAAAAAATTATTAATTAAATAGTGTAAGATAAAAAAATAATTGATAAAGTAAAACACTAAAAAACTACAAAATTCTAAAATAAAGAAGCATGCATGTATATCTGATTCTAAAATGTACAAGAAAAATACATACAACAAGATTATATAGAAGCATACATAAAATAAAATGAATGTATAAAAAAAATAAGAAAAATACACAAAGTCTATCTTAATGAGAATCATGAGCACTAAATCAGTCATATGATCCTGACCCAATACATAAATATGTGATATCACATGCATAATCTATAAAACAGAACCTATAACCATGGGGTCTTTTGGGCACCCCAGTTTAATGGTCACCCAAACAGGGTGTGAGATATATCTTAGTAGGGAACCACCAAAGGATTATAATTCTATATATTCTATGAATATAAAATAAATTAGTGTTATGGTATAACAATATGATAATAAATAAATAAATTTAAATAAGATGGGCATAGGTTCCTCATAGGACACCTTTCCGACCATACCAGCTTCAACCTAAGATAAAATTTCTATTATATTACATCATGAATATATAAATTCATATGGGTAAAAATATATATATTATAGATATACACGTGTTTACTAAGAATCAATGTATATGGCCAAGGAATCCACATAATAGTAACTTAAGATTCATTTATTTAATTATGGAATCATCCATGACATCCCAACCAATGAACAGAACCAACATCATAAATGTTTGACGGTTATGTATAACTTAGGGTAAACCAATGACATCTCATATATAAAGGTTATCAATAATGTAATAAAATATCAGTTTCCCAATGATCCTATGCATGGTATTCCTACTTGGAAATCCTTGTATCGCCCAATGAGTAACTTAAATCAGTCCAACTAATAATCCATCCAAGCCATTCCATATATGGAACCCAAGTATCACTCTTTGGCCGATTAAAATTAATTAAATAATGTTCCCCTCCAAGGAATTCTATATAAGGATCCCAAGTATCACCCATGTCCTATTATAATTCATGTGACCTCAGATCCTGTCCATGGTGTTTCATATAAGGAACCCAAGTATCACTCATGTTACATGTATGCTCAATCATCCTTAGTGCACGGTCCATGGTGATCCATGTAAGGAACCCATGTATTACTCAATGGATACATAATTCATTCAACCTTTGAGACTTTCTATGGAATTATGTAGAAATGGGAATCCCTGTATCACTCAATGATTAACACAACTCATGTTACTCATTAAATTTATCTAATATAAAATTCCATTTTTAGTAAGCATTCCACATCACAATTCAAGTATGAGTAATCAAGAGGCCATTCAATTTGTACGTACCTAATTATGTCTTGATAATTTTCATTATAGTCGACATTTGGCACAACCAAGACTCTCCAATTAATTAAATTTATCACTTTACTTATAAGTGAAGGATTAAAGCACACTATTTAATAATTAGATCATAGGGAAGGGTAAATCCTTAATTTAATAATCACACTTAATTCTAATTATCCATTTCATTTATGAAGTATAGATATATAATACTATAAAATAATTATCATAAGCTATGTGATTCGTCCTCACCGTGTATAGTTTATTCAATTCAATTTAACCATTTCACATGGAGGAAAATATATTAACATGATCAATAGCGTAATTATAATTCCAAAGTTAGAGTTTAGGGATCATGTAATATAATTGAAACACACAAATTATGGTGGATTGAGTTGAGGTGAAAATAATTCAATGGTTCAGCTAGATACATAAAAGATATTCAATTTATGTTATTATGTTCTATAGAAAAAAATTTAACATTTTAAGGGAAAATATTTTAAAATGTCATTCTTTTTACAATGATATATTTCACAAATCGATGAGACATTGAGGGAAAAATCCATACACATATACCTTATAAGTAGTATGATTAACCTATTCATTATTGATCTTTCCTTCATTGTAAAATGAGATAAATTTTAGGAATTGTAATACACCTAGAATTTATGGCATATGTCCTTGCATTGAAATAGAATTCACTATAACTAAAAACCTAATAAAGGAGGAAGTAGGAGTCAAATAGTAACTGGGGGGATTAAAATGTGATATATATCATGTAATTGTGAGCTCAAACATGGGATATCAATCCATTATAAGAGGAGCTAAGGAGTGTATGAGGGGGGCCTCTTAGGCATATGTGTGAGGAAAAGAGGGTAAACCCACAATGAAACCAAGGGAAATTCATAATTTTTCCACTTTTTAGAGATAAAAGGTTTGAATCATTGTTCACCAATCACGTGGTTCCACTGTATAAGTGGAAATAACCATGCTACCTAGGTGCACCGTTTTTTAATATGTGCATATCCAATGTGCCCACCTCTGTAATTTATTGATAACCTCCCACACGACCCTGAGACACTAGTTTCATGGTATAATAAACCATGTAAGACCCGATAGTCCCTATCCTTAGGATTAATGGTTTTCTATAGTGGTCCAAACAGTTTCAGAAAACCATGTACCACATAAAACATGCTTCACTATTTTTAATAACAATGTAACAACCACATGCCTTTGCCTATTTCTCCCAAAATAGAGTTTTCAGTGTCCGAAGGTTTTGAAACTAATATAGACACCCAATACAATTCTAGGTCCTTAAAAACAATATAAAAAATCATATTTAAGTGTTACAATTCTTAGATTTACATTCTGAATCTTGGTGTACTAAAAGGACTATCCACAATCAAAAAATTCATATTCATCTAGAAACTCCATCCTGTTTGAAACACATTATCATAATTTCGGTTCATGAGGTTTAAAGATAATAATAAATGTCCCTCCATGCTATAAAATCACCAAATATGGATCATGTGTAGTGGTGTTTAGAAATGTGTGTGTTTGGTCACACTTGTCATTACATTATATGATATATCAGATGTGGACCATTATAATTATAAATTTGTTCGAGTGACATGACATAAAGGTAATTGTTATGTTGGGTATTTTGACTTCTATCATAGGTGATATGGATTTTTAATGGGTGGGTTCATGCTATCAGGATGAGAATAATCATTAAATTGTTGCATCATCATTTTTTAGGACAATGAGCTTCATGATCAGATTCTATTGGATTTTGGTGTGAATTTTAGAGGTGAATCAAAGAAATGATGTCAGAATATGATTAAGAATTAGTGTATGATATCATATGATTGATATTTTTTGAGTGCCATTCAAATATCAAAATACATAGGTTATATTTTTGATCATGATAGTGAAACATGTTGGATGTGTATTCAACCATGGATTCATGTTAGAAGTTTGGCTGCTATTTTAATGGATGTATTCAGAAAATCATAGGGCACCTCTAGTATTTATGTCACCATGATAAGAGAGCCATAAGTTGTTTCATTAGTTGAGAACAATAATTTTTATGAAGATCCAGCTAGAGGAGGACCGATGAGTTGCATTGGAATGTGGGTATGATGTTTCAATAGGAAATACTAACAACTGAGGGTCCAAATCATTGTAATTGGTAATTATTGGATGATTCTTATTGGGGAGAATCATACGATGAATGTTTAATTACACATAAATACTATCGGTTCATCAGGATATTCATGATCAGGAAATAATCATCCTATTTTTTTCAATGTGGGTATGAATGTTATCACGAATTATAGTAATTTGTGTGATTTCGTTTTTGAGTTTCCTTATAGAGTGTGTTGAGAATTCATGGAAGAATCATGTGGTGATGGCCATGAATTAACAACCAAGGTAGGTCAGGGTGGATAGTTGGATAACCACTAGGACCTCTTGGAGATGAGAAGTGTTAAAATAAGGAGGGGGGGGGGTTGTAATATCTCACATGTATTGATGGTTTGAATTCTAGGGAGAATTTTATTTTTTTATTTGGTGGATGGGTTTAATTTTGAATCGGGATTCATAATGAAATTTTAATATTTTATATGACTTATAATGTTGTTTTTGGATATGGTTTGGGGACGGTAAGGTAACTCAGTTGCTTCGACAAGTCTCGAGAGCTTTAGGTGATTTTTTAATATATTTTGGAGTAATACTCTTTGGTATCATGGTTTAGGGTGCACAATATAGGGGAAAAAAGAGTGACACACTGATCCTAAGGGAGTTCTTAGTACATTTTTTACTACACAGTTTAGAAACATGGTTCATTCATAGTTGAGGAAAATTAGTGAAAAATTAAGAGTAAACCATGTATTATGGATTGGATTTGGGAAATGGTACATAGTTGGAACAACATTGCAGACAAATCATGTGAAATGTTATAAACCAAGGTAGTTCTCATTCACACTTTTGGTGCACAGTTTTTCAAAATATGTGGCCTTACCATGTGATAGGGTTATACTTTTATAGTACCCACCATCTGGTTGGTTCATGGTTTGTAATAAAGTGCATCTCATTAATGGTTCCTTTTATCCATTTTTCCTTATGAATTTTTGAGTGGAATCTCCCATTTCTCTTCTCCTACTACTTGTGCATGACCCAACCTCCTTACCAGTTCGACATCCACTGGTCGACCATTTTTTAGTTAATTTTAGTTATGTTCTAAACCAAATTTGGGGAGTATCACCCCCTATTATCCTTTGTTTTTTTGCCTAAAATATCTTGATTTTTTTCAACCATTAAATGTTTGTTCAGTAGAAAAACAGTGTAATTTTTCAATCATCAATGGGTTTTGTGCTTCCTAGGATGAGGGATTCTCAAGATTGTAAATACACTTAGTTACTTCGTGATTTGACAATGTATTTCCTCATTATGTATTTAATAAATTATTACCCAAATTTTAATTAAATTGATTATTGAATTTTTAATAGATAGTTATTGGGATAATTTTAATTCCAAGGGTCTATATTGGGAATCCTATAGGCCATTGGTTGTGGTTTCGGTGCAATGTGGTCGTATAGTGATATTTTTTTGCTTATTCAAATTTTAATTAAATTTGAATTCAATTGTATATATTTTTATTTAATTATTAATTGATTATAAATAATTAATTAATGGTTTCATATTTTATTTAGAGGCTCAATATAGTATTAATTTCTTGGATGAGGATATATGGGCATTGGAAAGTAGTTGTAGAACTATAAAAAATGACTAGAAATGAAATGAATTATGTTTAGTGGCCCTTTATACGTTCTCTATGGATTCTCCATTGTGTTTATATGAATTTGGGTGATAGGACAGACCAAGAGTATGAAAAATGTTTTATTAATGAATTATTAAATTTAATTTTAATAGTCTAATTTATATTAAATTATTTATATTGAATAAAATTTCTTGAATTTAACAAAGTGTCAATGGCCTCTTCAGACTCTCATGAATTATCTTGTTTTCCTCAGCCACTAACAGATGAGGACTTGTTGATATATTGTTACTAGTTCCCCTAGTTCATGAGCCTTGTTATACCTTTGGTAGGAGGAATGATATTAACTACAATGGTTGAACATTGGGGGTCTTAGTGGGATCATGAGATGCCAGAGGGCCTTGGACTAGGTAGAATAACCATGATGTAAGAACTATATCCATTGGGATGTGACTAATGGGTGAGTGGAAACCGTAGAGACTTTGTTTTTATGTTGGCTATGAGGAATAAACTAGTGGTGATGGGTATTGTGATAATGGATTAAAATCCATTACTATTGTGATTCTAGTGGGGATAAATTCATGAGGCCGATGAGACTAAATGTTGACATTTATGATGTCAATGGATATTTTTTCCTTTTTTCATTGAGTGTTATACTGAGATACTAGCTATTATATGGGATTGAAATTGGTATTCCAACACTATAGTGATGATCTAGGGGACCCCCATAGAATCCCCTTTGAGCTATGACCCTGAATAAAGGTTTATGAATATGGGTAGAGATGGTAGCACGTGTCACCTAGAACCTATATCAAACTTGTGATACTGAGGGGATATAGAGTGTGTAAAGGGAATGAATGATCATAAAAACCTAATAGATAGTTATATTAATATTTTTGTTATAATATGTGATTTCATAGGATTTCTGAGAATCATATGACAGGCCTAAAAAATTAATGGTTTCCTAGGATTCTCATGAATCAACTAATGAGACAGATGAGGCCATGGGGTTCTTGGTATGTTTAG
This sequence comes from Viscum album, assembly GCA_963277665.1. Taxonomy (NCBI): domain Eukaryota; kingdom Viridiplantae; phylum Streptophyta; class Magnoliopsida; order Santalales; family Viscaceae; genus Viscum; species Viscum album. The sequence goes on from OY728137.1 coordinate 1,671,315,924, forward strand.
GATTAAATATCATGGTATATTGAAGGTTGATTAATAGTTTGGATAGCATGAAGTGATTTTTTGTGTGTGAGTGGAATCCTAGAGATAGTACTAATGATAAAGTATTAGATAACTTGTACAAATTTTTAAAATAATTCCCATAATATTCCAGAATATTTTCTTACTACGATACAATTACAAATTCTGGGGAGTTAGTATTTTAATTGAGATACTAGTATACCATTGTTAATGCCCAATATTCCTAATAATTTAATGGATATAATAGGTTTTTGGTGGGTGTATATTCTCAAGAAGAGATATTGAAAATTCAGTTGGTGATTATTGGATCCACCAAATTTATTCCTTGGATACCCTTAGGATCATGTAGACGCAATGGTGATGGGTTTCTTAAGGATCCATGAGATATTTTATGCCCATGTTATTGAACATGGGACACATTGAGGGTATTCCATTTTATTTCTTATGTAACCCTAAAACAATTCTTCCTTATACCTGTATGATTTTCAAGGTCCTCCCCTTCATGGGTATCAAATATTTACCTAACATTCAGAAAGAATATATACAACCATGTGATTCATCCTGAGGGATCCAGGATGTGGGATTACGGGTGATTCCCCTGGGTTTTCTACTCATCATGATGGAGGTATGATCATGGGATCCTTAGGGAGTGAACATAGGCCCCCTTGAGGTGATGAACATACATAAAGACACCCTTGAACTAGTCAAATTAGATGTGGTCAGGGTCATGGACCTTAAGATCGATAACAATTAGTGGGATTGGATGAGAACAAATGATTACAACCTTAATTAAATTGCGTTAATGGTGGTAATTTATATCATGATATAGTTAGATACATTTACAACATCAATACAAAGATGGAATTTTAAGGGGTTTTATTTATTTTTCTTTAGTAATTATTTATTTATTCTAAGAATGTTACATTCACATATGACTGCATTGATGTTATAGAATTGGATTATGTTGGTGTTTCCCTAATGAGTTCTACACTAACACCTGACCTGGGGGGCTTCCATTACTCTAGGGTTCCCAAGAAGACTCTCACTTGGTTGTAGGAATATGTTGGGTTGATGCCTCATATGTGTGATCAAGCTGGTGCCGATCGGGTTGTTCAATTTGATTTTGTATCAGGTTCTGTTGTAGTCATTAGGCCACCATTTAGTTTATTTTCTTTTATTTATCATTTATGAATATGGCATTGTCCTGGTGGGTGATTGGTCTATATGCCTTAATATATGTATTTTGATTATTAAGGAATGATTTATTATTTATCATTTTTACATACTCAAAATTGTATGATATTTTGATATTTGTATTATTATTTTAAAAATTATTATATGGTGTATAAATTCTCTATGGTATTTTATAATATCATGGAAAATAGTTTGTAGCCTCGGCCATATGAGGAGGTTGACTTGAGGTAACATGGAAGTCCAATATGGCTAATGTATAGAGTTATGTAGGGTGGGGGATTTAAATAATAAACTCATAGACACATGAATGTTGTACTATGAATTCACTATAATCATGACATGGTTATTAAACCCATTAAACTAGGTCATAATAGTGAGCATAGGATCCTAGTAAAAAATTCCTATAAATGTCCATAGTGTCCCCACATGAAAATATTGCATTGGGAATCCCATACCGACACCACCATCGAGGGGGAATCTTATACCTTTCAATGAGTATGATCATAAGAGGTAAAGTTATTCCTATTATCAATCCTCTTTATATGAATAAGCGAATCATATCCCATAAATTTAAATTATCACATAGGAATCAAATCTTCATCCTTGTAAGCATAACACCATGAGATATATGGCTAACATTCAAGGGTAGAGAAATTAATTGGGAAAGATTCCCTTTCATAATATCATCAAAGTAACCTATGAATTTTATACCATCCCCACAAACAAGGTGTCCCAAACCAAAACATGAAGAATAAAGTTCATTTTATCCCTCATCATAACTAATATATTATAAATGTGAAATCCAATCCACAATGATGGGTATAGTGCCTTGGTCATATGCATATCAAATAATGGTAATAATATCTTTCATCCAAAATATCATATTAAATGTTGGTATTTCATCCAAAAATGTTCCATGAATATATATACAGTCATACCCACCACATACATATCCAAAAATATAAAAATTTATAATATTAAACTCAATCAACATTATATAAGAAATTTACATCATGGTTGACATATCATACAACACACATTTAAATTCACTATAGGTTGGTTTTTACATATATGAACCCTATTCCATACCAAATCCAAAGAGTAGCATACCTAATTAATAAAAATTATTTATGGATAAAAAATCCCCCCATGCTTTTCCATAACTAGACTAAAAATGGATATGGGCAACATCTGTGTTCTGCGTTCATGAAGGCTCATGTTGGCCGATTCCAATAATGTACATATCCAACCAAAATGAGTATAAAATCACTTATTTAGTTAAAAAATGACAAAATTCATATAAACGAATCACTATTTGGGTCATTATAATAGAGTTTAAGACACTTTAATTCACATTCATTGTTATCGATGGACAAGACATCAATACATACTTGTTGGGAAACCACACATGGTGAAAATAATAATAATAACTTCAGAATTAAAATAAAAAAATATTTTAATTGAATTTTGGATAAGGAACTCATGGTTTTCATGAACAACACATTACACAAGTATAATAATTGGAATAATCTATTTATAAATCCCAGGGATCACCTATATCAACATATTAGGTTTCCAATCATTGAATATCAAAGGACAATATATTACAATATTTAATTGAAGAGGAATATTATAATCACATAATTGTTTAATTCCATCAAACGAAACTTCATTCGATCAATAAATGAGAAGATGAGTGAAAAAAATATCCCGAAATAAGAGATTTTTGATTGGGTGGTTCTCACTGAAGATTGAGAGGCTAAAATGGATGAAAGGGGATAAATACCATCAATATATAAAATTTAACTGATTAATAATTATGCATTATGGGATCCCAACATAACTTTGGTGCACCCCCACTTAAAATCTAGTGGAGTGTGTAGTGGTTCTATCCAATATCAATTCACACTGGATGTTCGATGGACCCCCACTAGGATTCAATGGAAAATATTCTCTATGTAATACTACCACAATTGATCCCCAATTCATGAAATTAAAAAACCGGTTTCCTACTAACCTCTTATATAAGAAAAATGAAGAAAATACATTAGATTGATCTGAAATCTAATCAAATTCATACATAAACATGTATAGTTTTATATGGTTGTGTACAAATTACTGGGAAGTTAGTGATTTATGTTCATATCATCATATTGGTGTGACTAAATTAATATTTCACATCCCTAACTACCTTGAAAAATTCCAAAATGACACCCCAAATTCCGTAGTCCTCTAAAATATTACAATTTCAACGTTAATGTTGAAAATCATAAGGGGACCCCAGTATGAGATGAAACCAATCTAAACTATCATAGAATTCATTACAATAGTATTTGGATGTTAGGTACTATCCCTCTAAATAGAATAATATTTTTATGAAGTGTCTTAATTTTTCCTCATCAATTTTATTTAACTCGTAGATAGATCTACTAAATATGAAGTGACTCATAAAATACAGTATAACATAAATTATAGTGGAAGTTTCATATTTATAAGGTGACAAACATGAGTCATAACCTTGTATTGGGGAAAAATACTTGAATATATAAACCACACTATCAAGAAAAATACAAGGAAAAGTATTATTTTTAGAGATTAATATGAAGCCACATTAGCTGTAACCCACAAATGCTCCACCACCTATGATCCAACAAGTAGATCAACTTGAAAAAAATAGTCATTTATAAAAACCTAATGTTTTATGAGGACCAATCATCCTTCTCAATGAAATTTTTTTTCCATACCTTACCAAAACCCAAGAAAATAATCTTCATAGTGTCCGCAAAAAATTTTCCATCAAGAAAGAGAAAATTCCCTTGTTAAAATATGTCGATATTTTTCAAAAAATATATTATATTCGAAAACACATTTACATCATCCAAGTATAACTCTTGATATAAAACATTTCATGACCTTAATCAGTTTAAATAACTCAATTTGACCCTTGTAAAAGCTCTAATAATCCCTTATAGAATTAATATACAAGGTCCCACCACTATGTTTCATAGTACTAAAAGTTGTTTCATGGAATGTCATGAAGTCATGTCTATCTCAAACAATGGAAAATAAATGTCTCTATAACAAAACATCAGACCCCCTATATGTATCTATAAATCTTAATAGTGTGGGTATTCATTGAGTCTTTAAAAAAATGGTTATGGGATCAATAAAATTTCAGATTAGACATTTGACTAAGTTGGATAAAAATATTTCATTTTATATACACTAATATGATAATATATAGTTATGAATAATGAATGTAAAATAATTAGAGAAATATCATGATAAATAGTTGATTTTAAGGTTGTGATATCTTACAATGAGTTCTTGGTGATCATAATTACAATTTAAATCAATTTTATTCTAGGATGTTCATCACATGGCCATCCCCTCTTCATATCATTAATAAATAGAGTATTCCTTATTTTGAGAAATAAGAGTGATTCATGGTTTTGACACCGCCATTACAACATGTGATACCCATTATTTTGATGTTTATTACTAAAAGAGAAAGGGAAAGAAACCCCAAACTAAGGGTTTATCATAGGTGTAACACACCATGATTTCAGAATGAATTTCCCTTAAAATAAAAATTGTGTGTTAACATGCATATCATATACGAAACACTGATCTAAAATTATCAATAACTTATTTCATTATGGTACAATTTTACATAAAAATGAAATTCAATATGAGATAAATTAATAAAAATTATTTTTAAAATTATTAATGGAATAAAACCACAATTAAATAAACCATGAAAACTATATACGGAATAAGACATGTTAGATATATAATAATCATATTCAAAAAGAAATTTAAGAATATGATGTTTTATATTAGATTGTATGTATGAGTATATATAGGATTGTAACATGATTGTTATATATATATTCATCAGTTATATATTCATTGTACATATGGTTAATGTATATATGTTTATTGGATATATAGTCATTAGATATAGTTTTATCTAACATGAACATTGATTTTTTGAAATTGTTCCTAAAAATTTTAAATATCAAAATTAATATATAATAAATTATTATTGAATGAAATAAAAATATAATGATTTATTATAAATATATATATTTTTTGATTCATCATTATTTTATGTATTTAAATAATTGAATGAAAGAATTTAATAATAATAATTTGATATAATTTAATGGTTAAAAAATAAAAAAAATAATTTTCATGAGATGTGATTAAAATAATTTAATGTTATGAATTAATGTTTTTAAAATAAATGAGTTTTTAATGTGTTGTATATTCGTACATAAATAAAAATAATTGATCACATTTATAGTATGATATGAATAAAATTTAATCTTTTAATGTATAAGAAAATGAAATAAAACAAATTTAATTATTAATTGATATCAAATAAGATTAAGTGACCTTAATGTTTAAATGTTATATATATATAGAAATATTTGTTTCTATATGATTTATGTATTGATTTAAATGTAAAATGTTATGTATTTAGAAATCAAATTAGATTAAATGAAGCCAACAATTTTAATTAGTACATGAAAATTATATATGTAGTTTAATTTCAGTTTTTAGACATTAAAATAAGTTACCATGTTAATAAATAGTCACCATGGTAAATGATAAAATGAGTAAATGTTCTAAATTAATGGAAAAAGACTTGAAATATCATTAAAATATTATCTATAAATGAGTGAATGAGGGAATGATCAACCTCTATTTATCCTATCTTCATTACTTTTCCACTTTAGATCCACTTTCTACGTGAAAATAAATTCTTTACAAAGTATGTATTGTGTATTTGTGAAAGTACCACTCAATATCACCAATTGTAACACTCAAAGATTCCACAGTACACTACACTTGGAATAATACAATAGCTTTTGTTGTATGGAGCTTCGAGTTCTAGCACACCATGAATAATCAAACTAGCTATTTAAAAAGCAGTTGAGAATAGTAATGCCCAATATTTAAAATTTTATTTTTCAAAAAGGATTTCATTTTTGGATTCAGAATATCCAAATTAGCATGGGATGAATTTTTTGTATTTTTCTGAAAACATTAATTTTTGATGAATAGTGAAAAACACTACGTTATTGTTTAAAACTGACATTTTATTTAAATGATAATAATTATTATTTATTTTTTTTTAAAGTCAAAATAGATAAATAATACCTATATTAATCCAATGTTATTAATTGGAGTCTTTTTATAATAATACTATATATATAAAATTTAATTGAACTATTTAAGGTATTTTACCCACCTTCTAGGAATACTTCCTTATTTTCATAAAACGTAATTTTACCACTTCTATAAACTAAAATTCAAAATTCTGATAGAAATAGTTTTTATGGGTAATTAAAATGTGGTTCAGTAGGACGCTAATTATTTTTGGTGAAAAATAATTTTTGAATTTTATTTTACCATGGTTAAATGTAATAGAAGGGTTATTAAAGGTAAAAATTATATTATAATTACCCTAAAATATTTCCTAACTCTATTGGAAAGTGTTTTTGACCAAAATCAACCTTAGGACAAAAATATGATCCATTTGGATCCACATGGATTAGATTAGGGCATTTGTTATATTTTATTTTAAGAAGAGTTGAATGATTTATATTTAAATTTTAATACTAAACCATTTTTAATATAGAATAATACATAAGAGTAATTAATATATTAATATTAATTATAAATATAAAATGATTCCCTACATCAAGGTATTTTATTAAGAATTTTTAAACAATAAATAAATTTATTTATTTTTGACACAATGATGATGCATTAATTACCTTATTAATGAAAGATTAAAATAATTAGTATTATAAATATTAAAATAAATTTAAATTAAAACCTTTGACATCATAAACGAATTCTACTGGATAATATGACATGTTAGGAATGATTCAATATTTTTTTGAGGAATCATATTTGTATGACTTTCACAAAAACCAAATATTATATACTGTCAAAATTGACATAAATGAGTTTTTAAAACAATTTTATTTTTATTAAATTATATAATAGTCCTAAAAATCTAAATATTGGCCAAATGACAATGATATTGTTCTATATGTCATTAATGAACCACTTAATGTTCTTTTGAGAATTTTATAATATGTCTATTAACAATATAGTATAAGAATACAATAAGTCACGGTAAAAGATAAACTATTTTACAAAGTGTTAAATATTAAAGATAAGGTTAATATGGTGCAAAAAACTTGTATAAAACCTATTGGTTTAGAAAATATCGACCCTTTCCCACATTATCCTATAAATAAATCAATTTTGAGATATTTATAGACATAAAATAATTTTATAATAAATTTTTCAATCTTTTCCGATGGTTCCCCTCACCTCTCTTGTAAAAGGGTATTTACCATTATCTTAACTTCAATCCTCCAAAGCTTTTTTTCTCGGCCAAAATATGTTCAAATACACTTCCAAAAACCCTCAAATCAATCTAAGGGCCTTAATTTGATCATAAAACCATATTATGGTTTCCTTTTTTTCAAATCAAAAGGAAGCATCCGAAGAAAAGGTAATTATTTTATCTCCTCTTTCAAAGTTCATTTATTCTTCCACTTCCTCTATATTTGTTGTTTCCATTATAATATAATATTTCTACTACCTTATACATAATTATATGTTACTATAAATATGGTACAAACATAATCATTATTCTATCCACCCTATGAATGACAAAGTCACCATATGTGCATACGTACGACTTACCGTCTCCACGTTATGGTGTAGTTTGTTATTCAACACTTAATTATTTGGATGAGTATAATAATGAGTATAATTGATCTAAATAATAAATATAACAGGTTAATTATTTTTTATATATATTATACCATCCAATAACATACGATTTCACCATCAATAGAATGGTAATCTCACTCTTATGTACGTATGACTTACCGTCTCCACAGCGCAATGATATTTCATTTCCCAACGTAACCATTCAAGAATAATTTTCATTTGATGACTGAAAAATAATGCTTAAGAACATAATATCATTATGTATATGAATCAAATAAATCCTATCCATAACAAACATTACATATGTACCGAAACATATAATGGAAAACTAATTAGTAACACCCAAAACAATGATAGTACTAAAACATTTTAACAAAGAAATGTTAGAGGATCATATATGATAACATATTTATGTATGATGTTCTTGTATAACTTAATAAGAATGATTTAATTATTATACAAGAGTTCAAAATACAATCCACTAAGTAAAACTACCTGGTAAGGGTTAATTTCACAATCTCTTTATTATCAGAGGTTGTTTATAAGTAAGTATCAACTGGGACTTCCTTATCTTCTACATCTGTGTTCATTTAAAATGTTTTCCAAAAAAAATTTAATATTTCCTAAACTAGGGTTTAAATTCATGTATACTTTTTTTACTTTTTATAAATTTTTTGAAATTAATTGTTCCTTCTTTTTCCAAATAAGTTACTTTATGGAATTTTTGACAAATTAACGAAAGAATATTTTTTAACATATGTGGTGGTTGTGTCTATTTTATTCCATTATAACACCTTCCCAGATTACATTACAAATTATAATAATATTTTAAAAAAAAGTTCCTTAATTTATAAATGATTTCAATGTAGAAAGTGATATTTCACTCAAATATTTTTTGGATCAATTTAATTTATGCCAACATCCTTTGTTGGATTTTATTCTTGTTTGATGTTTATTTATTATGATACAATCTTCTATATTATATTGATGGTTTTCTTATATGTTTGACTATGGATGTATAATTTTTATACCATTTATGGGTTCTTGTTAAGTTATTAACTTTTTTTGGTCTAGTTTTAAAAAAACTGTTTATGTTATGTTTCAACCTTTTCATATGAAAAATTCATTGGACGTATTAAGTGATGGTTGGGGTCCAAAATATCCCCTAGATTCATCAGTAGGTCTCATGCTAAGCACTAGTTTCTTAGAACAAGGCCTTGAAAATATTTTTATTTTTAGTCCTGGCTCGAGGCCTTGACTATGTAGTCATGATGTCAGACATTATGCATTCTATCATTATGAAATTACCTATTGATATTTCTTATAATTAATCAAACATTAGAATATTTATGTGAATAAGTAAATGGAATTATTTTATTTATCATTTCCATATTATTCTGAATTTTGAGTTGAAATTGCTTGTGTTTTTGTATTATACATTTCCTTAAAAGTTTATTCTTATTTATGACATATTCCTCTACATTGTTATCCTTACCGAGCATTTGAGATCACCCCATTCTTATTTTTTATTTTTCCCATGATGAGAAGATGTATATTATAGATAATCATTAGGGATAGACTAAGGGATATGACTATCTTCAAAGGAGACTCAATGTTTCATTTTCATTTCACAATGTAATATAAAACTTTTATATGTATCTAGTACATTCAAAGATACTAAACTGATAAATATTTTAGGACATGATCTCTTTTGATCATGACAATGTTATGTAATAGTGCACCGACTCTGGGTAACTGGGGTCGAGGTGTTACAATTGGTATCAGAGGATGTTTTGTAAAAACCATGGAGACTAGATTTAGAAAAACTCGTATTACAGGACATTACCCAATGATAAACTTTGAGAATTAATTTAGAAGAACATCCATAAATTTTGGTGATGTAGATATTATATGCATTTTCCAGGAAATACATCCCTTTATGGATACTGGAAGTGGGCGTGGTTCTGGTACAAATGTACTTATGTGTGAAAACACCAACAATGAGTTTTGGTCTTGACCTATCGTATCTTGGTACATGACAACAAGCCTTACTACGCGCCTGGTTTCACACTCATAGGAATTTTCATAGGATAATTCACATTTTCTCTATAAAACATTACAAAATATTTATGAGAAAATACCTCCCCAAAGCATATAGTTTTGTGATTGTGGATTATATGCCAAAACTATTCAATTTATGTTATGAAAATTACAAGTTTGTAATTATGTGTTGAAATTCATGAACTAATCTACGGTATGCCATTTTTTAGAAATGTACCCTAGTAGAAGGAAGGGATACCATATCAATGCACCTAATACATGGTGGAATTTCACTCCTATTCAAGATAATTATAGTTTAGATGGCGATGCAACTAGAACTGAACAAGTTATAGCCATACCGGGGAAACTCGATCATGTTATGAATAATAACCTTACCCATATGGAGAACCCTGATCCACAAAGTAGAGTATAATTGTTAGACTGCATCATGAGGAAACAACCACCAACATTCAATTGGACTAAAAATCCATTTGTAACTAATAAATGGATAAGTTCCTTAGAGAAATCATTTCATGTTTTGGGGAGTAGCGATAGAGAAAAACTCGTTATGGTAGTTTATCACCTATCCGGAGATGCAGATCAATGGTGATCATTAATTAAAAAAACAAAGAAGGTTGAAGAGATGTTAAATATTGAATTGAGAGAGTTTACAGATCTTTTCTTAAAAAATAGTTTCCCTGTGAACATTTACTGGATATAGAAATGCAATTACTAAGCCCATGGAAAAAGGAGGATGAGAATGTCGAAAAACATGAGGTTAACACTACAATGTTAGTAAGGCATGATGCAGATTATATACGTAACCCAAAGAGTAATATTGATCAATTATTTGATGGGTAAAAACCATTTCCCCACTGAGAATTAGTCTCACAATCCTTCTCATCCTATGAAGATATATTCTCATGTGCTATCAAGATAGAAAATGAATTCTCTATTCCTTATAAATTTTATGTGATGTAAGAGAAGAAGAGATCTGATGAACACTCTAGAAAAGGAAATAATGGGACGAAGGTAAATGTTTAATTTCCTTCCTATAGTAATTAGGGGATGAAACACCCATGTACAAGCTTAAAGGGGATGTGAGTTTGATACATTTATGGAGAAAAAGGCCCTCATGCTCGTGATTTCTAGGGGGAGAAAGAGGAATTAAATGTTCAATTCTAAAATTGTAAAGAATTGTGGAATTATTCAAATAAATGTCCCAAGAATCAAGGAAAATTACATTAGAAAAAGCCAAGGGAGAATGGTCAAGATTATACAATTATGAATGTTAAGGTTTATGTTCGGAATGATGTTGTGGAAGGTACTTTACTCATTTTCAAAAAATTATCCAATGCTTTATTTGATTATGGATCCTCTCATTCTTTCATATCTTCCCAGTTTTCCATGAAAATTAGATATTTCCAATTTGACTTATTAAGAGATTTGACAGTCAAAACTCTGAAGGTAAGAATCATTGCAACATATTTCTTCAATCAGTTACCATTATAGAATATAAAAATGCATTATCTACTGATCTCATTGACATACCCATGATTGAATTTGATAAATTCTTGGATATGGATTGGAATTCATACCATGATGCGAAAATTTATTGTTAGAAGAAGGAGGTTACAATTTTTGATGATGATAAACAATCCCTTATCTTTAGAGGAGAAACATCACCATCTATTTCTCATCTAGATCCACCCCAGTAGATCTACTAAATTAAATTATTGGGGAGGCAGGGAGTAACATAACTATGGGAGAGGAAATGAATGTAAAAATATGGGATGTACCAATTTTTTTATAATATGTTGATCTGTTTCTAGTGGATTATGTAGACATCATCTAGAACAATAAATTGAGTTTTTTATTGACTTAGTTCCATGTTAAAGGCCCATATCAAAGACCCCTAATAGAATTTTCAATATGGAATTAGTGTAACTAAATAAAATACTAATGAAATTAAGTAATAAAGGATTTATTCAACCTAGTGATTCTCCATGGGAATCCCATGTTCTTTTTGTCAAGAATAATGATGGATCTTTGAGGTTCTACATTGACTACAGGGAGATCAATTCTATTACTATAAAGAACAAGTATCCCCTACCTCACATTATTTATTTATTTGATCAACTACATGGAGTTAAATATTTTTCTATGATTGAACTTCGATCTGGATATCATCAGTTATCGTGAAGAATGAATACATTCAAAAGATAACATTTCTAACGGTATGGGAATTATGATTTTATAGTAATTTCTTTTAGACCGACTAGTGAACCCTCTATTTTCATAGATATAATGAATATAGTTTTCAAGGAGTATCTTTGATTAAATTTAAGGGGTATTTATTAATGATATATTAGTACACTACAAAATTTATGAAGTTCAAAAAAATAAATTGCGCACTATTCTAAAAACTCTTAGAAAATTGAATTATATAAGAAGATTAGAAAGTGTGAATTTTGGATTCAATAGATTTACTTTCATGGCCATATTGAGGAAGTAATATCATTTTATCCATCAAAGATAAGGGAAATTAAAGAATGGCCATCACCGAATAGTATAACTTAGGTACATAGTTTTATTGGTTTAGTAGGTTACTATTGGAATTTTGTCCAGAATTTTTCCTGATTGGCTAACCCATTAACCAAGCTCACACGTAAAGGGGTAAAATTGTTTGGAAAAAAGAGTACGATGAATTTTGTGAATAATTGAAGAGAAGATTAGTCCATAATATTATCTTGACTCTACCATTGGGTAATTATGGGTTTTTTATTTATACTGATTCTTCAAAGAAATGACTTGGTTATATACTTTTGTAGAATGATAGAGATATTGAATATGCACACCGACAACTAAAAAATCTTGAAAAAAACTATCCTAATCGTGATCTTGAGTTAGAAGCTGTAATATTTTCTTTTAATATATGGAGACACTATATCTATGGTAAAAAATATGAGATATATACTGATCATGAGAGTTTTAATTATATTTTGTCACAGAAATAACTCAACAAGAGGAAAAGGTAGTGGATTGAACTACTAAACGATTATGATTTTACAATACAATACCACCCAAAAAAAGAAAATAAGTTGGAAGATGCCTTGAACAAAAATGATAATGGATTTCTAAACAAGATAAAAGTTGAAATGGATCCTATGTTCACAGATCTAGAAATGTTGGACATGGGAATAATCTTGGAAGGTGAAACATCCATATTTTTTCAAACAGTTGTCAAACTATCATTACATGAAAGGAAAAATAGTTCTTAGACTAATGATGAGGAGTTTTACAATATAATTAATGTTTTGAATGATGGGAGATTGATTGAATTCGTATATGATGATGGAATTTTGAAATTTTGGAGGAGGCTTTGTGTTCTCAACATACCCGATATAAAAATGGATTTTTTGGATGATTCTCGTAAATCCAATTTCTTTATACACCCAGGTAGCACTAAGATGCATAGATATTTGAAGGATCTTTTTTGGGGGGACAACAAGAAGAGGTATATTATTGATTATGTGGCAAGATGTATGGTTTTTCAACAAGTGAAGGCTGGATGACAGCATCATACAGGATTCATGCAACATATTCCCATACCTAAGTTCAAATGTGATGATATTGTGATGGAATTTTTCATGGGGCTACCAAAGACTCCTAGAAGGAATGATGCAATATGGGTCATTGTAAACCATCTTACCAAGTCAGAACATTCTTCTGCTATAAGAGAAGATTTACCACTTGAAAATTTAGGGAGACTACATATTAATGAAGATGTAAGACTTCATGGACTACCACTATCAATTTCGGCTGATCGTGATCCTTGTTTTACGTCATGATAATAGAAAAGTCTTTAGAAAGCCTTTTATACTGAACTTCGTTTGAGCACTGCCTACCACCCTCAAAATGATGGGCATTTAGAACATAATATTCAAACATTAGAAGACATGTTGAGATCTCAGTCACTTTACATTTAACGTATGTGGGATCAGTATTTACCTTTGGTAGAATTTTTTAGGAACAATAGCTTCCATTCATGTATTCAGATGGTACCCTATGAGGCGTTATATGGAAAGAGATGTCTCACACCAGCTTGTTGGGATAATGTTGTTGAATGAAATATTTTATACCTATAACATGTTGAGGAAACAATGGAAAAGGTGAATATTATCCAAACCCACATCAAAGCATCTCACAGTAGGCAAAAGAGCTATGCCAATAACTGAAGGAAGGATTTGGAATTTTATGTAGGAGATCATGTTTTCATGAACATCTCCATGAAAGGGTGTTTTAAGATTTGGTAAGAAGGGTAAATTATGTCCCTGGTACGCCAGAACATTCAAAATTTTAAAAAGAATTGGAGTTATAGATTACTGTTTGGAAATGCCACCATGTCTCTCTAAATATCATGATGTGTTCTATGTATCACTGTTGAGAAAATACATGCATGACCCAACGCATGTAATCACCTATAAAGAAATAGAAATAGAACCTGATATGTCTTATTTTGAAGATCCTATCAGAATTATTGACAAAAGAGAGCATGTGTTGAGAAACCACACTACTCGTTTGGTAAATTTTCATTGGAGAAACTATATACTAGAAGAGGCAATGTGGGAACCTGAGGAACATATGATAAAGAACCACCAGAATATTTTTAGGCAAAAATAGTGTAGAAATTTATAGGAAGAAATTATTTTAAGGAGGGAAGAATGTTACACCCCAAGGTACCACAGTACACTTCTCTTTCAATAATACAATAGCATGTGTCGCCCGCATCTTCGAGTTCTAGCACACCACAACCAATCAAACTAGCCATTTAAAAAGAACTTATGAATAATAATACACATTTTTTGAAATTTTTTAAATTTTACTTTTCAAAATGGACTTAATTTTTGGATTCATAATATTAAAATTATCTTAGGGTTAAATTTTCGAATTTTTCTGAAAACATTCAAATTTTTTATGATTAGTGAAAAAACCCCATGTTATTGTTTAAAACAGAATTTTTATTTAAATAATAATTATTTTTATTTAAATTTATAATAATATAAAAATATAAACATAATACTTACATTTTATTAATGTAACTCAATGGATTCTCTTTATAATAAAAATAGATATATAAAATTTTATTGAACTATCTAACGTCTTTTACACACCATCTTGGAAAATTTCCAAATTTTTTAAAACAAAATTTTACAACTTCTGTGATCATAATTTCAAAAATCTTATAGACACAGTTTTCATCAGTATGTACAATGTGGTTCAATCGGATGAAAATAATTTTTGGTGAATAATAACTTATGAATTTTATTTACCACAGTTAAAAGTAAATAGTGTAATTAAAGGTAATTATGATATTATTATTACACTAACACATGTACTAATTCTTTTGTATAAGTCGTTTTCAAGAAAAATCATCCATAGGACAAAAATATGATCCTTTTTTATCCACTTGGATTAGATTAAGACATTTATTATATTTTTTTTCAAGAATTGTTAAAAGTATTAAATTCAAATTTTAATACTAAACCATTTTAATATAGGGTTATACATAAGATAAATTAGACTATAAATATTAATTATAAATATATAAATTTTTCATACATCATGGTAATTTGTTTTATTATTTTTATACTTTAAATAATTAATTTTATTTATGACACAATGAGGATGCAGTAGTTACCTTATTAATTAAGTATTAAAATAAAAAATATTAGAAATTTAAAAATAAATGTAAATTGAATATTTTTATAAAATATACGAATTTTCTAGTTTAATATGAAATTTTAGGGTTGCTTCAATATATTTTTTTCGAAGTAATAATATTTTTATGACTTCAAAAAAATAGATACTAAATAGTGTCAAAATTTACCTAAATGTGTTTTTAGAAAAATTATTATTTATTTAATAATATAATAGTCCTAAACATATAAGGTTTGAAAAAATTACTTATATAATGTTTCATATATCATTATTTAACCACTTAAGGTTCTATTGTAACTTTTTAGTATGTTTATTAACCATATAGTGTGATAATACAAAAAGACATCGTAAAAGTTAAACTATTTATCTAAGGGTTAAATCTTAATGATACAGTTAATATAGTGACATAAATGTCTAAACCCTATTGGTTTAGAGGATATATACCCCTAAAAAACTTATCCTCAAAACAAATTAATTTGGATCTATTTAGAAACTGAAAATAATTTTATAATAAATTAATACTTCAAGCTTTTCCGTTAGTGCCCCTCTCCCCTTTTATAAAAGGGCACTTTTCCTTCTCTTAACATCATCCCACCAAATCCTTTTGGCATGGAAAAACCTACTCAAATATCCACCCATTTAGCCTCACATTAAACTATATGTATTACTTTGATAATAATTCCAACCTTAGGATCCATTTTGTTCAAATCAAAAGGAAGCACCCGAAGAAGAGGTAATTATTTTATCACTTATTTTAATTTTTTTTCTTCTTCCACGTTCTATTTCATTATTGTTTACATACAAAATTAATAAATTTTGTAACTTCTACATACAGATATGTTATTATAAATATGTTACAATCGTATTTATTATTCTGTCTATCATTTAAATGACAAAGTCACCATACGTGTGTACGTACGACATACCGTCTCCACGTCGTGGTGTAGTTTGTTATTCAGCACTTAATTCTTTGTATGGGTATAATAATGGGTATAATTAATGTAAATATTAAATATTACATGTTAATTATTACTTATATATAACATTCCATCCAAATACATATTATTTCACCATCATTCAAATGATATTGTCGCTCGTGTGTATGTACGACTTACCGTTTCCATGAGGCGATTAGATTTAGTTCCCCACCATAACCATTCAAGAATAATTTTCATTTTATGATTAAAAATAATGTTTAAGAAATTAATGTCATTCTGGATATGAATCGAATACATCATATCCATGGCAAACATGACTTATATAATGAAATATATAAAGAAAAATGAATCTTTAACTCTCGAAACAATGATACTAGTGGAATATTATTAACAAAACAATATTAGGGGATCATATCTGATATCATATTTATGTATGTGGTTATTGTATATTTTTAAAAATAATTATTTAACAATTATACATGAGGTTAAATTACCCTCAACTATGGAAAAGTACAATGTAAGGGTTAATTTTATAATCTCTTTATTATATGAGTTTGTTTATATATAAGTACCTACAGGGAATTCCTTATCATCCACATATGTGTTTCGTAAAAATGTATTTAATTTTTTTTACTATTTCAAAGACAATGGGGTAAAGTCATATATACCTTTGATTTAATTTTTATAAATTATTTTGAATCATATATTTCAATCATTTTCTAAACAAAGTACATTATGAACTTTTCGAAAAATTATGGAAAGAATATTTTTTGACTTATAAAATGGGAGAAACTATTTTCTGCTGTTATAACACCTTCGAAGCTTCCCTTAAAATATTATAGAAAAATTCAAAATAAATTTTTTATTTACCTTTAAATGATTTCAAAGTAGAAATATATATTTCGCTGAAATAGTATTTGGATAGATTTCATTTATGTCAACATCCTTTGTTTGATTTTACACTTGTTTTTAGTAGATTTATTATGATATAATGATCCATATTGTATTGAAGATTTTGTGATAATTTTTACAATAGAAGTTATATTTTTATACCATTCATGGTTTATAGTTAAATTATTAAAAAAATTTATGCTACTATTAATACACATTTTAATGTTATGTTTTAAATATTTCATATAAAGAATGTATTTGACATTGTACGTGATGGGTGGGGCCCGTTCTAGCCTCTACATACATCAGTAGGTCTCATGAGACAAACTATTGTCTTGGCCCAAGGCCTTGATAGTATTTTTTCTATAGTATTGGCATGATGCTTTGACTATGTGGTTATGATGTCCCACATTATGAATTCCATCATTATGAAATTAGCTATTGATATTACACATGATTAGTAGACTAGTAGTATATCCATGTGAATACGTAAATGGAATTATATGATTTTTTCCATATTATGCTTATGTTTAAGTTTAAAAGGATTGGGTTTCAGTATTATACATTGGGATAAACGTTTTTGCTTATTTGTGATAATTTTTTCTATATTGTTATCCTTTAAGATCATCTAAGCTCACTAGTTTTTTATGTTGTATTTTTTCCATATTTTGAAGAAGTATATTATAACAAAACTATAGGGATACTCCAAAGGATAAAAGTGAGTTAAAAGGATACACAATGATTATTTATTCATTTAAAAAGTTAATTTAAACCTTATGTTTGTATATAATAAATTCATGGATACTAAACTGGTTGTTATTTTAGGACTTGATATCTTGTGATCATGCTAATGTTATGTAATAATGTGCTGACTATGGGTATCTAGGGTCTTGGAGTTACACCTGTAAAAGGACCAATCCTTTCCCCATATAAACCCACACATTTACATTAATTATATCTTGAATGCATTCCAAAATTCTCTCCATTACAATAATCTCACATGTTTGAGAACCTCTCATCACAATAAGAATCCATGAACCTATCATTACCAAAAGCCTCTCTATGAGGAGATTCAAGTTTCTATGTGTGTTTTTCCTCCCCTTAATCATTGTTATTTACATTCTTCATACATGTATTCATTAATATGATGTATAATTTTAATAAAATATTCTTAAAATAATTATTCTCATTTGACATTAAGACTCTATAACAACATGTTCATACTCATTCAAACATTATAGCATTTTGTTGTTTACGAAAATTTTACCATATACATGGACGATGCTATAAAATTTACATCATGAATTAATTATAAAAGATAAATATTTTTAGTATTATGTAATAATTGTTATTTAATTTTTTATTCATAATTATTGAATGGTATGATGCCAAAGTATGTTCATCAATTAATTTAATCCTTTTTAAAATTTAATAATAAATGAAAATGAAATTTTTATGAGTTACATAAAATCCCTCACCATTGGTTGCATGGAATGAAAATAGGGACCTTGAACTATATCAAACACATAAAATACATCTTTGTGAAATTTTTGGAGATGATTTACCCATGATCAATATGAAAGGATCAAAATTTTTAAATTGAATCATGCATAGAAAACAGAATAGTTAGCACTTAAATATTAAATTTGATTATAAAAGGTTAATATGTGGGAAATAAGAAATTATAAATTAATGTGTTGGAACTGAATTTCACCTAAATCCATAAATGAAAAGATTTTGGTAAATCGAAATCATTATCTGACATGATAGAACATTTCAAGAAAGAGAATGAAGGAGAATACAAGTTTTAGGTGAATGTGTAAGATTGAAATTGATGGAAAAAACTCTTGGATGCCAAATAAAATGTATCAATCTCCCTTTCTGTGAAGACCATTCAAAATGGCTAAAGAAGGTGCTCATAAGATGTCCATGTTTCATACAATAAGATGATATACAAGCTAAATGTGATGTTAAAACAAACCTTTTATGATTGCTTGTTGCGGATAAGGATGATGTTGTGAAGAAGACCTCTACCACAACTAAGATCTTCCATGAAATCACTAAGCATTTCATCTATAAAAAAGAGGTCATCCCACTATTTAGGGTGATACCCTAGAAGAAAACCTGCCACTTTTCTGCATGTAATAATGATATTCTATTTAATCACAAAATAATGTAATTATCAATGTAGATATCATGCATGGAAGGTTACCTGTTGTGTTCCCATTAGTGGGTCCCCATTTGTGTAGTCCTTTACAATCCTCTTTCAATGTATGTTAGGTGTTCTCAAGGCATCATCCTACATTGAACCTCACTCTTGTGTGAAACACTCAAAAGTTAATATAGAGACTTTACCATGTGCGAAATCCCCCTATCTTGCGTCCAACCCTTCTATAAAACTCCATGTATTTCATTTTTATAAAAAAACTCATGCCTGATCCCCTTTTGCAAGAAATACCCATGCCATGCATACACCTCTTGAGTGTAGCCCTCAAGGCTTGCATGTAGTGAATTCTGGTTCACTCAAGAGACGTCCCCTATTCTCCAAGTGAATGTTTTTCTAAAAATTTGTTCTTCTCATCACATTTATAGTAACATAATTTTTTTCCCTCTCATAGTTATTCATACGTGGACCTCATGATTGAAGACTGCTCCACAACATTCCAACATGGAATTTATATATCCATACCCCTACCAAAGACACATGAGTTTGGAGTGCGTAAGCTACATCTACACTACATGATGTAAAAAATGCCAATAAGAAACATCCTTAACACATGGAATTAAACTGTAGACTTACCCCAAGTAACACACACGTGATTCCCTATCTATGTTCAACATGGGATATCATATTCTCTCAACGCGGGGCACTAAACACCCAAAACAAGAATCTTCCATGCCCAAGCCCCACATACCCTGATATGATGATCCATGAATGACTCACAAGGAATGATACCTTCCTCACATGGAATTAGATCCTCCCCACATGGATTTATATCCTCCTAGAGAATATTTCTTGTATGAGAACCACATAATCTCTTTGGCGCATCTTTCATGACATTAACATTAGGTCAATAACGTCCTCTTATTTCTCATACTAGGCATGATTCACATTGGCATAGAGGTTCAATGTGACCATGAAATCCAACCAATTATCATATATAAATTACTCATGGAGTATTCCCTCATCTCTATCCTTTCCTATGGTAGATTCTAGGTGTAATCCCCAACCATATGCTCCACTTCCATGGGACGCCTCCTCAAGTGTATGCCCCAATTCAATTTCTAGACTATGTGGATTTTTATTCCCAACTAAATGGGATACGTACAAACCCTACATGAGGTAAAAACCCAAAAAAAACAACCAATCCTTCATTTCTATTGACATCATTGACTCCATCCACTCCTTCCACATCCACAACAATTTTATGAGGGTCATCACATTCGGGTGAGTTCATGAAACCCACAAAATAATCTTCATTGAATATGTCCCATAAACATACTTGATTATCATAATAGAACCTAGAATTCACATATGTGTAATACATACTCATTAAAACTAAGATAAATCTAATTTTTAAGTGTATCATTCATGTGTGAATCTCACACCATCCCTCCTCAGAACTCTTTTGGCGACGTGAGCATCCTTAACGCATAATGTTAAACGGCATGGGCTGGTCCTATCAAACGACCCAAAACAATGTCATCAAACAATGTGGGTTTTGATAACCTTAATAAAATAAGGGTACATGAAATGATTCTCCAAGACTCCATCCCAACCAACAATAATTCTTTTATGGCCCCTCCCAGGGGTACTCCTCCTTGATCCACCCTAACAGGTGTTCTGATCAACCTTCATGGTGTGAAATCTTCCCTCTACAGGACACAACTCTTGGATCCTAATTTCAAGGGGATTCCGATCTATCCATCTGGTAAACACATCAGGTTTTCCATCTTAGGGATTCTCTATATTTATCCATCTTTGAAAGATGTTAAACTCATGACCTATCTTATACGGCTACCTAATACTAAACATGGGATGTCTGAGGATAAATTCGTAGAAGATATTATTATATTGATTTATCTACATCATTACAGAATTGGGATTACAATGGATAATTCCATTGAAGATATTAATTTGGAGTCAAATACCTCACAATTGAAATTGGATGCCTCTTGTTTCATGCCTAATGATGCCTCCATGACATTCCATGTTACGAGGTAGATAAAAGTGACCAATGTTCCCAACATCCAAATATGCCAATGATGCACAATTTTATTACTCTTATAAATGAAGTTTGAAACCCTATAAAGACCCCTTTTAATGTCTATAAATAATTATCTACTTAGTATTTATCCATAATGATATGGAATCGGGAATGAGTTTCACAAACATTACTAAATCTATGAGGGAGACCAAAACTAGGTGAAATGTTACATGGATAAATACATTGAAGGATTAACCGACATCACCTCATCTAATTTTGATCAAGGAGTATACATATCTATAAAGAGTGATGGATGTAACCCACCATTGGAAAGCAAGAACGTGGGATAAGAATTCTTGGCATCGCATAATGACACATATGCGGGCGTCCCAGCGAAAGATTCTGAAAGAGAAATGGGGAACCCAATGTGAAGAATTTTTCCTCTAAATGGGGACTACTATAATTATAGTCAAAAATATATTATCATGTCACTTGATCCACCTATCCAAAATTAGGACTCACTAAGAAAAATAGTAGGTCCAATAAAGAACTCATTTGAAATTGGAGCAGTTAAATGTTGGGCATTCTGGTCTATAAAATCATTATAAAAGTACTCTATATCTTAATTAATGGGAGATTAGATTATGATGGTTCATTGAAAGTTTATTTCCTTATCTATGTAATGATATATGAGTCTTCCTACATTACAAGACCCATGTTATAAGAAATAAATCTCCAACCACCCATAGACATTGAGGTATGAGAAATGTCAATGTGGCAATACCACAAGACATCACCTTTACCAGGACATCTATTGCTCCATCAGCTACCAGGCCCCCACACCCCATCAAAACCTCAAACTTCATTCATAGGATGGGGATAGATGCCCTCGTATAACAATATAAGAAGGAGGGATTCATTCCCATGAGGTATATAGCTCACCAAGACCTGGGTGCTTCTAGTAATTGTTGACACTTCTTCCCCCAATGGATGCATACGGAGACACTACTTCCCACTCCAACTATAAACAACATTTGGAGACACTACCTGGAGAGATCATATGACTCATTTTCCTTCTCTGACGAGGTAGTGGATGCCCAAGTTACCTAAAAAATCACGACTACTAGGGAACCGCTGATAAGGGGTCTAACTATGCCCCGTAAACAGTATCCATGATCAGTCGTCCAGGATAAGGAACAAGTGGAATCATCCTCTACTCTACTATCATAGATCCAAATTGCCCAATTCCATTGGCGGTTGCATGCTCAAGAATAATACCGACAAGGGGTGTCCTCTTCCATAACTCCAACTGCTCCTTCCACAACCGATATATTCTGTCAGACCCCTACCACTATAGAGTAGGGACCCATCAATACCTAGTTGTGATTGAGACATCATCATCCCTACAAAAATGTGGGATAAACACTATTATCCATTTGAATCATCATATGTAATTATGGGATGGTCTGTGATGATGAGATCTAGTCTAGTGGCCCACCCCGCACTATCTAGAATCAACTTAGAGACCCTCCTGACTTTTAGAATTGACATGGTGGTCCTCTGCATGATCATATAATTGGTTAGAGTTGATCCCATCTCTACTTCATCATTATTCAGTTTAGATGTCCTCAACATGCTTTTGTTTCCACTCACGGTGGTCCTCCATGTTCCATACATCACGACGGTCCTCCTCGGACCACTCCCCACTCAAGAAGAGGAACTCCCTCACTCTAATGACGGTTGAGGTGGAGGTCCTCCTCAGTTAATCAACAACCACTATGGAAGTCATCCACACGATATCAACAATGGACAACTTGGAGGTCCTCCCCATTCCACAATAGACTAGGGCGGAGTTCAAACCCAGTCCTTCGACAATGAACATGAATGCCCTACCCATGTCTCCACCAGCCAAAGTAGAGGTCCTCCGCATGATTTCAACATACAACATAGAGGTCATCCACATGTCCATTTAGATTAATGAAAAGGACCTCATTTCACTTCATCCAACCAAAGAGGAGGTCCTCCTAACTCTCACAATTAACATAGATATCCTCACCATGTTACCACTGACTAAAGAAGAGGTCCTACCTTCTACATGAACAATCTTAGTGGTGGACCTCTGCACTCCTACCACAGTAAAATAAGAGTCCCTGACCATGATATTACCTACCATAATAGAGATACTTACCATTTAAGAAAACATATATTCCCTAAATAGTCGACTCGGTGGGTAAGGGATAACCATCACCACCCAAGGATGGATTTTGATATGCTCCAACTGGTTGTTAATCCCATTCGCTTCACAGATTGTGAAGCGTAGTGTAATTAAATGATGGAACCTTCACCCCAATAATCTACACCAGAGTCTGTGGTAGGAGACCTGTAGGTGACATTTTCTATACATGAATTTGAGGGCCAAAATATTCCTGAATCCCTTCACAGGTACATATAGGTAGAGGAATATTTGGCTCCTTTCCAGGGTATCACCATGAAATCATCTCCATCATCATCAGTTTCATTCTCTATATCTACCCAATATCACCTAGATTTGTTTTATAGTATGATAGATGATGCGAATATGAAAGAACCACATATGAATAGTGTTTCAATCGAACATGAGGAAGTTGTAAGAACACAATCCTACATGGACATGATGATGTGGTCGACCCCATCCTTATGATATGACCCTATGTGCAGTGACAAGCCAGCTCATGCAGTAGTGTCTCCATCATCCAGTCCATCACCGCATCGATTTAAATCCATGAAAATTATAGTTTCTTGTCCAACACAGATTGAATATTGGCCCAACTATGTCATGGAGCTAACATCATTCTAGGAGAGCATATGGGAAACTCTGGCTTCTGATCAGCTGTTAGTGGATTTATAACCGAATGTGGTTCCCATTTTTTAAATCCAAAAGTCCCTCACCTAGGTTTAGGTCATATGATTCTTTTTGACCATTTAGATTACACAATTTCATTTCTATTAATGAAATTTGGTCTATCCAGGGATCCGAGAGCACATTGATGACATTGATCAGCAATGTTGAATGGTTGAGATAGGAGTAATCTGAGATGATCAGCAAAATATATCACCGGATTACCACCAGAACCTCTGATCGATTTGTGTTATTAGATTCGTAGTTCTCTATAGAATGATTTATGGGGAATCACCGCATGTGATGATCTATGGCTGGGGGAAGTATGCTCATCTAAAGTCAGTCCTACCATGTGAAATCCAAAATTACCTAGTGATATTTGGGATACAACCATCAATACTGTCACATCAAACATGTTAATCCCCAAGATATCCATGGAAAAAAACACCAATGCTGGGTTTGATAGAGAGAACACACCCCCACGGGAAGCACATTTCTATGTGGACCCCCATACATGGTGTTCGTACTTACCTTCAAATGAAGGTAGTTGGATTTGGAGATCCCCCTGCATAATTACCATTCAATCGAAATACCCACAAGGATAAAGAGAATATTGGGAATTCTAAGACATCTGATTCATCAGATGTAATGAAGAAGAAATAATATTATCCCACTATCACCACCTTACAAAAGAAATTTACTAATCATAAGTGGATCATCGATGAGATATTTACTGAGTAGCACGTGGATTATGGAACTTGTTAATAAGATTTTGTTTCTACTTCACATGGAAATAATGGGTATCCCAAATTAATTTTCTTGTTACTCCGGAATGATCTTAGAAACCCCCCACAACCAAATAGAGTCAGGCTGGGGTTTATGGAAAACTGACATAGTATATGTCACCCAATTTACCCAAGAAGCATGATACCCATATTCAGGATCCTAATCAAGACACTCCACAGGTCGTTCTATGTGCCACCAAGCCTACTTGCCGTAGGTATGATCATTTCAATTCATTTTTGATTAAGTATTATCATCATGAATGTGACCCTTGATAAAGTTATTTAGCGACACTGCCCGCCACAATGTCCTGAAAACACGACAAGTAGAAATCCCACCTAACGGTAAGCTATATCTAAAAAGGGTGGATGAAATGAGACCACCCCATGATTTCAAGAATCCTAACATAACCCATTTATATGGGATGTGAGACAAACTATAGCATTTATACCACATTATCTCTTGGTGGGGACCCATTTTGGACACCATAGAGCAGTATGAAATAGCCAAGATCTGATGTTTTGTTTAGGAATTGGAAGGACCTACATTAGCCTATTACAACAAATTTATAATAGTATACATCACTTGTTGGGAAGATCTCCTGTAGAAGTTTCTCTACAAGTTTAGATCTACTATGTGCAAGAAAAGTATTGGAAACATCTTCAAGTGAAATTAATATCCAGATAAGCATGTCATAGATGTTTTGACTTAGTGGAAGGGCGCCACATATTCACTTGATATTGTGATGAATCATAAAAAATTCTAATGATGTTCATGTGGAATGTTAAGACTAAATGAATCCTTAACCTCCTCACTCATAATATTCCAAAGGGATTCCATGATTTATCTGAAAATCACAGCACCTAGAGGAATCCTTGAAACAAGATAAGAAGGTGGGTCTATTGCCTCTCCCAACTCGAGCAAGAAGATCCACCATAGAAGATAATTTTACCACCAAAAATGAATGGACCATCAAGACACTAGTGATGTTTTCGAAAAAGAATCTCCAATAATAGAATCATCATCAGTAGCAACCACATCATGATCAATCTCACCTAGTGAAAAATAGGCAGACATCTCCACATCAAGAACCCCCACCTGGATGAGAGAATGCTTCTTCGAACCCTCATTAGGGATAATATCATAGAGTTCCCTTCATGTATTGGAATAATTAGACATACTATTTTATAGATGCAATGTCACTGCTTATTTCCACAATTCCTTGGAATAAAAAATTATGAAACTGATAGAGTGTAAGAAGGCCACTGACGTCGAGCATACTGATCTCCTTGACCGCTGCCTGGACCAAAGGATCCTGATACATACAATCAAACAATTATTGGTGTTTAATGATTGAATTTTGGACCAATTGTATCATGTTTGGGTCTTGTTGAGTGACATCCTAGCTTATATGTCACACATCTATGCCAAACCCATGAGAGACATTGAAGGTCTTGGTGAATGGAAGTAGGTTTCCAACCATGGAACTTTGAAGTATGATTAATTTTTGACTCGCAGAGTAGTTCCTAGCACCCATGGTTCCATCTGTGTCCTCTTAGGCCATCCAAGACCTCTTTATGTCAACACACCTACTCTGATCACCGCTTATATATCTACATCACTACCTTCAACATATCATAGGAGTAGATTTCAAGGATGTATGTGAAAGATAAGTCCCATACCAGTGTCAAAGCCATCCTATGCTATCAGTTACTTCATACATCGAGAAATGGGAATCACACATAGGGTATTTCTAATATTTTAATACTCCTCTAATGATGGCTAGGATTATGCCTTCATGAACACCGTTGAACTATTGGCCCCCTACATTGTCATAGATGACAAAGAATATCAAGAAATACTTCAAACTACCTATTGTATATGCCATCAAAAAAGACGTTGAGGACATGTAAATATTCAAAATTCTCTAGATATTAATTTAATCTAAGACATGCATGTAACCAAGACCAGTTAGTAAGGGTTTTGTAGAGCTCAATAGGCACATTCCAACTAGTCTATTCTTTCAAAGACACCACCACGGGTGACCATGCTAACTAACTATGAAATATAGCCATGAACACATCTTGATTTAATTTTTACAGCTAAAGAAATGTATCTACTCATATAAAACCATCCATTTTAGTTTAAAGGAATGTTATCTGATGAGAAACGAGAAAATGATAGTACTATCTAGAGTGTAGTGGTATGACCAGCAGTACCTATCATGATTCCTTCCAAAGAGAAACCCCATGAAGACAGAAATGATAGTTTGGAATGGAATTACAATGTGATAAACCACCACAACAAAATCCTTGAAAAACATTAAATCCTCATGGACCTTTGGCTTTCATCAGAAATTTTCCAATGTTCATGTTTTCAAGCATGTTAAATTTAATGTTTAGTTTTTACTAGAGTTTTTGATGAATAGATGGAACCCTTGGTCATATCTCAATATGGCCTTAGATAATTAATTTAAAAAAAAGTTTGATTAAGAAAAATGAAAATGTTATTGAATAAAATTTCGGTTTTTTTATTTAATATGAAAAAATATAAAAAAAGTAATATAAGAATGAAAAAATTAACCGATTCGATTATGTGTGATCAACCTAGGGAAATATAATGATGCTCATCATTCCTCACTTCAAGAGATAACGTTATTATCTTATAACCCCTAGGTCGTAACACCTAGAACCCTAATGTTACTATGTTTAATCTAGGATACCATCTAGGTTTTAGTTGAAGACACATAATGATTCTATATATACCACCTATGATTGGGTGATTTGTGTTTCACTACAAAACAAAATCTTACCAAGGAAAAACACAAAGAGATTGATGCATTGTATAGGATTATGTTATTTTATTATGTTACCATGAAATTAATTACATGTCCATGATGGTGTTTATGTTAGATAAATTGACCAATATGAAGGACACAAACCCCACTATTGAATGGGGGGAGAAGAATTGGTGAACATTGTGTGAAACATCACATGAATGAGTACCCCAAACAAGATAATATGAGTTTAATAAGAAATAAAATTATGTAAATCAATTAAATAAAAATACAGGATTGTTAAAAACAACAAAAAACGTGGAATTAAAAGAAAATTAAAATATTACAAACACGAATCATGGGATTTACATCACATTTCCCCAAGTGACCACGAGGAGTTTTGAAATCCACAGGATTGGAGGAAGAAGAATATGTCTAAGTAGTACCTACCATACCATCCAAAAATTCTAGAGATGATGAGAGTGGTCATTTGGGATTCATAATTGGAATGAACATTCCACCTGGTCGAATATAGAATGGTGTGCCTAAGGTATCATTTTATAGGAAAATTTGAAGGTGGTTTTGTGCCCCTATATTTTTAGAAACCACTTGTCCCATGGTTTTAGACCTCCATACAGTATTATCTCATTTTTTAGAGGACAAAAAAGTTTTATGCCCACCTATCAAATATCTCCAACAAAATGTTGGAACCATTTATGAAAATAAAGATCGAGATATTGAAAGAACACATTACACTAATTTTGGCATCGTGCAGATTCAGTGGCATGGATAAAGAAGTTAGTTTGGGAATTCTAATTGCCTAATTGGGCTACGGTGTCTTCATAAGAGTTGCAACCCATTGTATTTTAGACCATACCAAAAAATATCATCCCATTTTAAAAATAAAAATCTCAAAACATTCAAAAAGTGGATAGGTCTTAATGGGATCCCATGTAATTTGACCGAATTTTCATCCACTTCATCTTGGGCCCTCCAAATAACCTCCACCGAGAAAGAAATTATACAAAATCTAAATTACCCTTCTTAATAGTGATTGAAAAAGAGTTGATTCATGAATGGAGTTAAATTTGTTATAGTAATTGAAATTTACAATATAAAACAACTATAATTAGTGTAAAAGGTGAAAATGAATAGTGAATCATGGTACAATAAGTGAATCCATCACAAAAGAATTGAAAAACGCAAAAATTTTTGAAATAGAGATTGAATTAACATAAAAATTCTAATTTTAGAATGTAGAGTAGGTAGAATTTCAGGCCATCTTCTCATTCGTAGAAGAATATGACGAATTTCTTGTTCAGGGGAACATCCGACCATTGTACATCACATGTCAGTTCAATGGCGTGTAAGTTCACTGCTATTTGGTTGAGATTAGATCTAGGATCAACATTTTACTAACATAGACACTCCTCATGATGGGACTAACTGAATCACATCTAATCCCCTCTCACATGTAAACTCAAGGATATGATAGGACCAAGTAGAGAATGTGTAGAATAATTTTATTACAGACCCAATTCGGTGGTTTTGTAGAAAACACTGAATTCGTGGTTATATAATAGAAGAACACCTATAATATTTTAAGGGTTAGGCCTTGTCTCTGTCTTAATGTTACATTACCCTCCTCATATCACTAATGCCTCAAGTACTCCCCCTACATTTGAGTAGGTGTGTTCCAAGGTGATACATCCCCCTTCGACTCCCGTGAAGCATACTATATTAATGTCACCAATTATAACTGAATGGAAAATTAGTTTCATAATAACTAGGTGGAGAACACCACTATCATAGCCCGCCCATGGACATATTTGGATGACATGCTCATCAAAAGTATTCAATAGTTGTAGGCTATGTAAACAGAATTTGGGAATTTTTTTTTTGGATAAAAGGGAACTTCATCCCAAAGTACAATGAAAATTGAAATATTACCTCGTATCCTTACACAAGACGGGATCAGGTGATACTAGACCCCCCAAACCTTGTAATGTACTGATATGTTTTCAACATAACTACAACTATTCATCATACTACACTGTTTCGCAGAACTGGGTTGAACATGCCCAAATAAACCCATCACCCTTTTATTGGACTTCAATACTAGACCGCATGGTTGAATTTCTGATGGAATTATCATGAAAACCACTGTCACCATGGTTTCATAAGAGTAGGTGTCCCCTAGTGAAGACTCCAACTCCACCCAAGAAATTACAAGTTTCCTCCTAGATTCAGTCAATCTAGGAGAACTGTATCCCCTAAATGATTCCCCTACCTCAAACAATGAATGAGATCTGTAGGATTCTCTTCTTGTATATAAATATGATCTCTCCACAACTTTCATTGAGCTGGTTCATGTAATCCTTTGTATTGCGGTAGATCAGAGCCTAATACTAATGAGTGAAACCATTCATCTGGAGGAACATCATCTATACATGAATTTACTAAAGAAAAAACATGATATTTTTATTTGGAGTTATGATGAGATGCCAATACTAGAACTTCAGGTCACCATTCACCATATAGGTATCCTGATGATTCATCCCAGGTTCAATATGCCTCCTAATAATATGCACCCTTTTCATGGTGTCATGGTCAAGGGTGTAGTTGATAAACTTTTCAAAGATAGGTTGGCCATGGAAATTCAGTACCCTAAGTGGCTAGAAAACATCATTACTTTATGGAAGAACAAATGGAATATCAGAGTCTATATTGACTTCTGGGATCTCAACTACTACTTTCCAAAGTATATTTTTCCACTCCCGATAACAGAGCTATTGATTGATGCCACAGTTGGGTTTTAGGATCTCTCCTTCGTGGATTGAGACTCCACGTACAATTAGATATGTATGGCTCATGAGGATTAGGATTATAGATCCTTAATAGAACTACATGGTACAATATGTTATTATGTAATTCCAATTATTATGAAGAATGCTTGAGCTAATTATATTTAATCCATGCACCACATCTTCAAAATGATCCTTGATACCCTAGTGGAATTTTATGTGGATGATTTTGTGGTAAAATCATTTTAGCGTCAGGACCATCTTCGAGATCTTGATAAGGGGTTCAACGTCCTTTAGTCATGGTAGATGTAGATGAACCAATTGAAGTGTCCCTTCGGGGTAGCCTCTAAGTAGATTCATGTAACGACCCAATATTTGTCAATGAAAATTACCTTCTAATAATGATGTCATAAAATCACATGAAAACACAACATAATGAACTAATAAGTTCTTAGTAACTTTTAAACATAATTTTGTCACTTCTGTGTTTGGAATTTAAAAAATTCAATATACATGGTTACAATCAGTATGTTATTTGTAGTCTGATAAGAAAAAATTATTTTTTTGTGAATAGTATCCTACCCTAATGAATAGTAACATACCCTTATGAATAGTGATATACCCTAATGAATAGTAATCTTACCCATGATAGTATATAAAAATTATTCAAGTGAAAATTATTATATACCAATATTTTAAAATGAGTAAATGAATGTTTTAAAACTGGGTTTGATAATAAATTACGGGTTTAATTAAAAATTGAAAAAATCATATTTAGAATACTATTTTTAAAAAATGGTCTCTATTTTTTGATTCTACACATCAAAAATGGTATGGATAATTTTTTTGATTTTTCTAAAATACTATAATTTTTTATTAATAGTAAAAATACAATAATATACAATAAATGAAAAATAATGGATGTATATAGTCATTGCTGATGTTCTACTGATGTAAGACCAATTGGTTCGGGATCACATGACAAAATTACTATTCTTGGTCAAGGATGACTCACTATTCCTTGTATTCTGGGGAAATAATAAATTAATAAATTTAATATTGAGAAATTCTCCTCTCTCATCCACTATACCCCCTCACTACCTCCTCTTCACAAATCTCAAGATTTGTGCCTTGCAAATATTCTACGCAAATCTCTCCTAAATATCCTTCCCCACATCAAAAATCTCCCAGCCTCTTCAAAATTCCAAATGCTCTCCCCTTAAGAGGTTCTGAAAGGAGGAAGTGTCAAGAGGTAAATTTCTCTTCCAAATTCCTTCATTTCTTTTAAGTTATTTCCTTTTTGTTTATTTTATCACATCCTTTCACCCGTATAGAATGATAAATCCAATAACATAAATGTACTAGAATATTTTAATTATAATGAGATATTTTATTATCTTCTCTCCTTTCCCAACCTTCTATTTGAATGAAATGAAAGCACCATTTGAGATGTGCTAATTTTGAACATTCAAGGACAACAATTTATCAATTTCAATTATAATCATTAATTCTTGTCATAAAACCATTATTGATATGGTCAAACCAGATTATTATATAAGTAATATATCATATTTTTAGTTATGTAATCCTTCTTTACAAATTGAATTATGTTATAAAGCAAAACATGTTCTTTGTAATCATACCAACCGATTAACAAAAATGGTTGTCACTGTGGTTTTATATAATAGTTCGACTTCAATCTAAGTAACCTAAATAATTTTTAATCCATATAATCTCCTGGATGTTAACTATTATCATATAACTTCATTTCTAGACAACAACTTCCATCTTTCATGTTTATCCAAACTTGAATACAAGAGAACCGATCTTTTAAAACCAAGTAAAAAAACAAGCCTGAACAATGAAAATGAACCTTATAACTATTCACGAAGGCCATAAATGAACTAAAAAGTGTAATAATAAATAAATTACATATATAATAAGTTCTGGAATTATGAATTAATAATCCTAATGTGTTTATTCAGGTCCTCAATAACAATTGGAGAACACCGACAGATTTAAGGCAAGGGATCTCTCCCTTTCGCTCTAAATGAAAATTCTCCTCTATGCTATGCCTTTTTATGTGTAATTAAAAAATGTGGGGTATTATTTCACACCTCCCCCATACATTATTTCATGAATTATAAGTGATGATAATCCCATTTTATCTCCCATGAAGACCTCTTATGTACACCTGGTACCATGCCGAAAAACTGTAACGAATTCTACACGAATGTTCTATGTTCTTTCAGGTTGCCTTATATATCATTATATCAAAATGGAGTTATCACATCTATTTTTGTACATATTTCAAATTCTTTGTTTGGTTACAATATTATGTTGTTAATACCCTTTAATCTCTCTCTTTCGAGGATATAAATGTTTTTAAAAGATTCTCTCCTTCGAACTTTCTAATAAGCAAACCTATTTTAGGGGAACATCCTGAATTGTTACCCAATTTCAAGTGCACTCTATCCTCTATTATAAGCCACCATTGTATTTATAAAATAATTATATTTATTAAGAAAAACATTTTGGTTCAATTTTGGTTTTATATAAAATATTATCCACTTTTCTACTTTAAAATATCAATAGTTTTTTCCTTTAAACCGTTCAAAAATATTTTAATGCTAATGATTCTCAAATATGCCTCTGATATGTTGAAACTTTTGTTTCACAACACATACCATGTTATATTTCTTTTTTACCCATTTAACATCTATGTATGTTCTAATCTTTTCCTTTAATGGACACCTTCGTGATATGCCCATTAGTTATGATTTATGTCATTATTGTGGTACCCAATTCATTTCATGGGTACCATTATGTTTATTTATGGTTGATTATTCATGATTATCAATGTGGTAATAATATTTATGTGGCAAGAATATTAATGAAAATTTTGAGGTGGGTACACCAAGATAGAAATTCAATTTATTGGGTATGGTGATGTCTCATGATATGCAATGTGAAATGGGATTTTCGGATAGCCTTGCCCCATACTAAAAAGGGAAACAAGATTGGCGGTTAGCCTTGACCCGTACCAAAGAAATTTTTTATGATTCTTGCACATTTATTTGATTCCATGTTTATATTAACCCATTCTTATACTATATGATTTCATAAGTTCAATGATTTTGATATCATTATTTCATCCATCCTAACTCATGTTCTTAAGATGTATCATTATGTTCATTCCTTTACTGGGCTTTTCAACTCATCCCTTTTTTCATTCATTCCCCAGGGTACCCTATGAAGATGTAAGGGCTCAATGGTAGTTTGGAGCACTTTATGCAGAATAAATAATGATGTTTTTTATCCACATGTTTTATGTTTTATGTACCTAGTCTTCCAAGACACTAGACTTAAGGATCCTTGTCTTGTACCCTGATGATTAGCTATGATTAAAATTATGAAATGTTGTATGTAAAATGCTTGGGTCACTATAGTTGGTATCAGAGGATGGGATAGTTATTTTTGGAGATTAGGAATAGAGTAGCATAGTGATAACCTTAAGGATGAGACTAAGTATAAGAAAATATTCTAGAATTTGGGATAGTATTGAGTAAGTGGATTATCAAGAAAATACATCCTTGTATGGATACGAGCTGGTAGAGGCGGCTCTTGCACAAATGAATCCAGGGATAAAACCCGAAAACACCGCTTTGAGCTAGAATCGAATGGAAACTAGTTAACAAAAATGGGCCTTGCTGCACTTCTGGTTACATCACTCCTCGGGGATATGCTTTGGTAGATTCACGAGAATTGAACAAACAATTATTAAGGGACCAAAATGACCATTAGAATATATTTTAAGAAATAAATAGAGGATAACCTAGATTTGAAATTAAGGAATCACAAGTTAGGATATAATTATTCGTTATATGTTTATCCTTTTGTGTTTAAAGTTTAGCTTTTATGATTAATGGATATTTATTCCAGACCTCTAATTATACGTTCTTTTTCATAGTTAATGGCTGTAAATAGAAGAACACATTCCAACAACCAATGTGATAGGAAATGTGGAGATTTCCCTAATGATATGCTTGATATAATGAGAGTGGGTGCTCAAAACATCATGAGAGTAATTTATCATATGGCTAGAGTTATGAATAATAACATGAGTAATGCGTTACGTCCACTTCCTACAAGGAAAGATAAATTTTTCATAGAATCCTTCTTACGGTAAAGGCATCCCATGTTTAACGGATATTCTGATACCCTTCTCATGAAATAATGGATTAACTCTATTGAAAAGATATTCTCTGTCCTCTAGCCCTCTTTGTCAAGAAAAATTATGGATCAATGTGCCTCTCCATTGATTATCGTGATATCAATAAATTAACAATAAAGAAGAAGTATCGCCTGCCTCAAATAAATGACTTGTTCGATCAGCTTAGTGGGGCCAGCTATTTTTCTATGGTGGACCTTCAGTTGAGATATCACCATCTAAAAGTGAGGAAGGAAGATATTTCCAAGAATTCCTTTTCAATGAGTTATAGACACTACGAGTTCATAGTGATTCCCTTTAGACTCACTAATTCTCAAGAACTTTTCATGGATTTAATGAATAGAGTCTTTAGAGAATACCTTGACAATTTTATGGTAGTCTTCGTTGATGATATTCTGATATACTCTAAGAGAAAGGAGGAACATGAGAATCATTTGAATACTATGTTAAAGAATTTATCAAGGGAGAAGTTGTATGAAAAGTACAAAAAATGTGAGTTCAGGATGGGGAATGTATCGTTCCTGGGGAATGTTATCACCAGCAAAAAGACATATATGGACCCTTACTAGATGAAGGAAATTGAGGAGTGGCCCATGCCAGCTTCTGTAATAGAGAACCATAGATTTTTGGGCCTATCTAGGTATTATTGAAGATTCATGAAGAAATTTTCATGATTGTCAAACCCAATTACCATGCTGACATAGAAGGGAGTAATGTTTTTCTGGACACAGGATTGTGAAGACTGTTTCAAGGAGTTGAAAAAGAGGCTTATCACTACGCCAGTACTCACACTCCCTACAAGTGGAGAACTCTTTGTGGTGTATAATGTTGATTTTAAGAAGGGATTAGGCTGTGTACTAATGAAAAATTATAATGTGATTGCATATGCCTCAAGGAAGCTAAAAATCCATGAGAAAACCTATCCCACACATGATCTGGAGATGGCGACGATGATCTTTGCGTTGAAAATATGGAGACATTATCTTTACGGGGAGAAGTGTGAGATATATACTCACCAAAAAAGTCTCAAATATATATTCACATAGAAATATAATAACGTGTGCCAGCGAATATGGAAAGAGCTCCTCAAAGATTATGACTGACCAATCCACTACCATCCTGGTAAGGAAAACCAGGTGGTAGATGCTCAATGTAGGAAAGATATTACATCTTTATGAATGATGAGAATTGAAAAGGATTAAATTTTCTTAGATTTGCAAAGGATAGAGATGGGAATCATTATGGGAGGAACATCATAAATCCTTTTTCAAATGATTACCCAACCATCCCTCTTAGAGAAAATAAAGGATGATCAAAGAAAAGATGTTGAAAATAAGAAAAGGGTGGATGCTATCATAAATTGGAAATCCCCCAATTTCAAAATTGACGAGGAAGGAGTTATATGATTTGGGACATGATTATGTGAACCATCCAATCCAGAGATAAAAAAGGAGCTATTGAATGATGCACACAGCTCGACCTTCTCTAACCACCTAGGGAGAAGAAAGATGTATCGACATCTATGAGAAAACATTTGGTGGGACAATATGAAAAGATAGATTACTGAATATACATAAAAGTGGCTGGTATGTCCGCAAGTGAAGGATGAGAGGAAACCATATAAGGGGATGATGCAACCACTACCCATACCCTCATGGATGTTAGAGAACATTATCCAGTACTTCTTCATAGGACTTCAAAGGTCATCCAGAGGAAATAATTCTATATGGGTTGTTGTGGATCGTCTTACAAAGACAACCCACATTATTGTGGTTTGAGATGAGTTCTAATTGGATCAACTTGCACGAATTTACATCAAAGAAGTGGTAAAGATGACTAGAGTACTACTATCTATTATATCCAATCATGATCTGAGATTCACCTCAATGTTTGGAAAAGTCTCCAGCATGCTCTGAGCATAGAACTGAACTTCAGTACGACCTAACATCCTCAAACAGATGGCAAATTTGAGCGAACTATTTAGAAAATGGAATTCATTTTGAGAGTGTGTTCTAAGTAATTCAAATGAGGATGGGACCAACATCATCCACTGGTTGAATTCCTATACAATAACAGTTTCCACTAGAGCAACCGAATGAACAATATGAAGCCCTTTATGGGAAAAGGAGAAGAACATTAGTGTGTTGGGATAAAGATGGTGAGCTTTAGCTGCTAGGACCTGAAATGGTTTACGAAATTGTGGAGATAATTAAAACCCTTCAGAAGCATATCGAGGTAGCCCAAATTCAACATAAGAGTTATTGTTTGTGCCCATATTTTCCCTACTGGTAAAAGCGGTTGTTGAAGTATAAGTAGCGATCGAATCCACAGGGACCGAAGAAGATACCTTGAGACAATAAAATATGTTGAAGCATTGGCTATGAAGTGGCCAACATTGAGGTAGATTTTAATTGGATAAATAATGATATAATTTTAATAATAGAAAATAAAAATGATGTGAATAAAACAATTGTTGATGATGTGTTGATCTTAGGGTTTCTCTTGGGGTGGATTGGATAAATTTATTTTCTTAAAAATTTCATGTCATTAATTGAAGACGTATCCAAACAACAAGATAATTCTCTCAAATCATTCACCAATTTAATCCCTACACAAATCCAAGGCCAATCACAAATTCACTTTGAGGATCACTTTACTGATCACTCAAAGGAAATAGATATAACTAGAAATCAACATGTGTCATCCTTAAACTTGGAAAAGATGAAGAAGAACATACTCATCGAATGGAAAACTTAAAATAACAAACAGATTAAAAAATTAATGTACATGAAATAACATCCAATCCATGACCATGCCACTCTCCTGGATCAACCCTTAAGTGGTTAGCCCTACATTGATGCTATTTTACCAATGAAAGCAGGATGTAGACTTATGCGGTCAGAATTGAAGAAGAAGAAAATTATTAAAAGAATGAACACTCCACCGTTGTGTGATTGAATTCACAAGTGATGGTGTGAATAAATTCACACCTTGATTCAATAGTATAAACATGTGAAGAAAAGTAAAATAATAAGTGAACAAGAATAATAAAATCTCTTAATATAATAAAGGTGAAAGAAAAAACATACATGGGAAAACTTGATGATGCGATTACAAATTGAAAGCAGGAAGTTACAATTGAAAGAAATACAATGGATGAAAGAAAAACACAGATTCAATGAAAAATGTTAGATGATAATTCCTTCACCACCATCTCCTTATATAGGAATAATAGGAGCTCTAGAGACACCCCACTACAATAAATTCCATCCCCATTAATTTTGAGAGTCAAAAGGAAGGTTAGAAAATTAAGGGATTTTGACGTTTTGATGTTGACCAGGAAATTTCACCCAGATTCATCCACCATTATGACGTGTGAATTTGGAATTGAAGGAGGCCGATTCATCAGTGGTCGTAGAATACAAATGTATTCGTTCATGTGTCCTATATCATCTGTAAATATTTCAGGAAATTTGGCTCATCCGTTTCTACGTTATGGTCGAAATGGTGGGATAGATTTATGTGCATTAATGTCGGGTCCACAATTTAATTCTCAACATCAGATCCCTTTATCATTATGAAAACATTAGAGTTAGCTCCACCTACAGTTGAATAAAATGATCCTAATATTTTTATATTTCTACTGTATAAATTTGAGCTTCATTGGGCTTGGTTTGTGGTCCCCACATTTTTTTGATGGGCCTTAGGCCCATTATGCTTTCTCCATCAAATTTCTGCATTCAGGTGAAAAATTCTCCATCTTCCCTTGAGATTCATCCATGGGTCCTACATGATAAAATGTTCCAAACAAAGTGATCAATCATATCCCAAAATTTCAAATTCAGAAAATGAATATAATGTTTTCAACATACAAATGAATGATTCGGCCCAAATTGGCATTTTAACCATGAATTGCATTTATGATGAGAAATGAAGTTATATTTATGTAATGAACTAAAAAAAATTTCGTAGACTTTGGAACAATGAATATAAGGATATTAAAAAATAATATTAGCCACTTTCAGTGACTAATCACATCCCCCAACTTGAGTTTTTCTAGTCCCGAGCAAAGTAAATTACAAATATGAAAATAAAATCCCTTTTTCCAAAAACATTTTAATACACATTGCTCACCCAAAGACCTCATATAAAAAAAATTATGAAACCCATCAAAATCATTTAAAACAAGCTTGGTACATAAGCATATACCAAGACCAAGGCCATTCCTTTGTTCAAATTCATCACCACATTTCACCCAATTCCAATTAAGCATGATAAAGTGTTGTGCATCATAAAAGATATGGGGACCATTTTATTGTTCAAAGGGAAAAATGGAAGAACATGGTGGGAATCACATTAAAACTTAGGATGAGTATCCATTGTTTTTTATTTCTTTGTTTGTTTTTAACCACATTAGATATGAAAAGAATAACTCTGGGCAAGACAACTATGGAGTCATGATCCCCAAGTGTTGGACGCCACACATACTGTCAATTCCATGTTCTACAATAGATATATAAAGCCTAACTCTGGGCAAGAAAACTATGGAGTCACGATCCCCATGTTCCGGACACAACACATCTGGACAAAACATTTCTTTATGTGGTATTAATTTTTTTCAATTTGTTTTTGATTATTTTGTTTTTTTGGATACTCAAATTAAACAAAAAGTCACCCCAGAACCCTACGCTATAATGAAAGAGACCCATGAATGAAAATTTACACCAATGATCTAGTAGACGTGCATTGTGGCATTTTTATTAAGTGGATGAAAATGTAATCTTTTAAAAATCACATCGGGAAACCACACTTTCCAAAAACTATTCTCATGAACATAAAACTTCATTAAAATCAAAATCAAGGCATGCATAATTATTTGATATCCAATTTTAGAGTTTTCAATGTGTGTTATCATGTTCAAGGTTAATAGAATTTTTCTTTTAATTTATGTTTTTATTCAAAAAAATAAAAAATAAAAAAAGAAATCATTTTTTATCTCTCCCAAACATAGAATAACACAGTCCAGAGTGTTTAAAGAAAAGAAAAGTTAGATGGGGGTAGGAGAGGAGTTCATATAGGAATTTTAAAATGATAAACATGGAACAAATTCACCTGGTGGTTGATGATGATAGTGCATGCCACAGTCTCCCTTCAATCCTGGATTTGAGTTTTAGCGGTTTGGATGGTGGTGAATGGATTTCCCTTATGAATTACGACATGTCCTTTTATTTTTTTAACCTATAAAAACATAAAAATAAACAAAACAAAATAAACTAATGATACATTGTCTTCTTTTTAGATTTCTGGGTAAGGTATTACTCAAAGATCATGACATGTGACACAGATGAATATGGAGCTCCCCTTTCATACCCATCCTTACTCATAAAAGAAGAACATGTCAAAAATATATGTTAATTTATTATAAGAAAAATAAAATGATTAAAAATGATTAAAAACATGAAAACCATGGGTTTCCTCCCATGCAACGCTTTTGTTTAACGTCGTTAGCTCGACATAAACCCCCCAACTTGTCCAATTCATTCTTTAAAAATTTTAATTAACCCATCTTTATAAACATCAAAAAGATTGATATTGATTGTTTATTTTATATTTGTTTCGTATGAAATCCTATTTTCTACAATGATTGGTAAAATCCATGGAATATCTAAAATGGTTGATCGTGTTTTATTTGGAGTATTTCCTAATATTTCAAGGTTAATTCTTACATGGTGTGATTCTTGATGAAAATTAATGATAATTGAATAGTCATGGTTATCATAAATAGAGGTATTATTGAGTAGGGAAGGAAGTATTAAAACATTATGTTCAATTTGATTGAATTTTCCTAAAGAAGAATGATAATTTGAATCAAAAACTGTTTCTTCTTTAAAAACATTTGAAAGAATTGGTTCCTTTTGAAAAGATGATTCATCCCCAAAATTTTCCATTTTAATTTCATGAGTGGGTATATTAACAATATTCGTTATATCTCCAAATGGTTCAATGATTGGAGATTCTAAATTTTTTTTATTGGAGCAATATTCCGAACACTCAATCCATGATGACAAATTTTCCCCTTGTGAATTCATAAAATTAATTTCCTCTTGATTTAAGCACCCATCAACAATTCCTTTATTATCTTCAACTATCCCAAATCCAATGGTTTTTTATTTAATAAATTCATGTGAGGTTTTTGGGACACAATATTCTTGTATTAGTGATAAGAAAGAGACAACCTCAGTGGGAATGGGTTCCACAACCATTTCAATGCTTTTAATTTATACTCTTAAGGATGAAACCTCAGAAGTCATTCTCTCTATTTTCTGACACAATTTCTCAATGATTTCTTTAGGATTAGTTTGGAAATCTGTTTGAACATCTTGTACTTCCCCATTATTTATCTTTTCAATCATTCATGATAGGTATGGAAATTGATCTTTTAAACATTCATCATTAAAAATATCGTTTATGTTATCGGGCGTGGGGTATTCATTCAAAGGTTGATCCAAGTAATTAAAAATGGTTGGTGATTCCCAATGAGAATTTTCTAATTGATTATATCCTATGTTTTTGAAGGGATATTGTTGATTATACTCTATTGGATTCATTTATAAATTTGGAATCAGGATTTTTTGGAGTAAAAAAAAATAGAAAGGTGAAAAGAGAAGAGAAATGGGGATGAGAAAAGAGAAACGAGGGAGAATAGAAAGATGTTCAAATGTGACATAATTGGTCCCCGGAAATGGTGCCAAAATTTTTGTTGCACCCAAACATACCCTACTAATAAAGCGGTCATTGAAGTACAAGTAGTGGTCGAATCCACAGGGACCGAAGAAGAAACATTGAGACAATCAAATATGTTGAAGGATTGGCTATGAAGTGGCCAACATTGAGGTAGATTTTAATTGGAGAACTAATGATATAATTTAAATAACAGAAAAAAATGATGTGAACAAAACAATTATTAATGATGCGTTGATCTTAGGGGTTCTCTTGGGGTGGATTGGATAAATTTATTTTCTTAAAAATTTCATGTCATTAGTTGATGACATGTCCAAACAACAAGATAATTCTCCCAAATAATTCACCAATTTAATCCCTACACAGTTCCAAGGCCAATCACTAATTCACATTGAGGATCACATTACTGAGCACTCAATGGAAATAGATCTTACTATCACTCAACATGTGTCATCGTTAAACATGGAAAAGACGAATAAGAACATACTCATCGAATAGAAATCTTAAGATAACAAACATATTTAAAAATTAAAGTACATGAAATAACATCCAATCCTTGAACTTCTACTCCCTTGGATCAACCCTTAAGTTGTTATCCCTCCATTTATGCTATTATACCAATGAAAGTGGGATTTAGACTTATAGGGGTGGAATTGAAGAAGAAGAAAATTATTAAAAGAACGAACACTCCACCGTTGTGTGATTGAATTCACAAGAGATGGTGTGAATAAATTCAAAACATGATTCAACGGTATAAATGTTTGAAGAAAAGGAAAATAATAATTGATTAATAAAAATAAAATTTTTTAAAATTATAAATGTGAAATAAAAAACATACCTGGGAAAACTTGACGATGCGATTACAAATTGAAAGCAGGAAATTAAAATTGAAAGAAATACAATGGAAGAAAGAAAAACATGGATTCAAAGAAAAATGTTAGATGATAATTACTTCACCACTTGCTCCTTATATAGGCACATTAGGAGCCTTAGAGACACCCCACAACAATAAATTCCATCCCCATTAATTTAGAGAGTCAAAAGGAAGGTGACAAAATTAAGGGATTTTGACGTTTCGATGTTGACTCCGAAATTTCGTCTAGATTCGTCCACCATTTTGACGTGTGAATTTGGAATTGAAGGAAGCCTAATCATCAATAGTCTTAGACAACAAATATCTTCGTGCATGTGTCCTCTATCAGTTGTTAAAAGTTCAGAAAATTTTTCTCTTTCATTTGGATGTTATGGTCGAAATGGTGGGACGACTTTATGTGAATTAATTTCGGGTCCACCATTTAAATCTCAACTTAAGATCCCTTTATCATCATGAAAACATCAGAATTAGCTCCGGCCAGAGTTGAATAAAATGATCCTCATATTTTTATATTTCTACTGTATAAATTTGAGCTCCATCTTCCTTTGGGATTCATCCATATGACATACAAGATAAAATGTTCCAAATAAAGTGATCAATCATATCCCAAAATTGAAAATTTATAAAATGAATATAATTTTGTCCACAAATAAATGAATGATTGGGCCGAAATTTTCATTTTAAACATGAATTGCATTTAAGATGACAAATGAAGTTCTATTTATGTAATGCACTAAAAATATGTTTATGGACTTTGGACAATGAATATAAAGATATTAAAAATTAATATTAGCCACTTTCAGTGACTAATCAGTTATGCAGATAACCGTCGACGAGACCATGCTTTCAAAGTCAGAGACATGGTATTTTTATGCATATCTACATGGAAGAAGGTCATTAGGTTCGGAAAGAAAGGGAAGTTAAGTCACATGTACATAGGCCCATTCGAGATCCTTGATTAAGTTGGAGTTGTAGACTATCGAATGGAACTTCCAACTACCATGTCGAAAGCACATGATGTGTTTCATGTATCCATATTAAGGAAGTAAATACTATACCCTTCACATGTACTCTCTTTAGAGGTGGTACAATTGGAGGATGATATTTTATATGAGGAGAAACCATTGAAGATTTTGGATCATAGATACAATGTTTTATGCAAAAAGACCACTCATTTGGTCATGGTACTATGGACAAACCATAAGTACGAAGAGGCCACATGGGAACTCGAGTAAGCAATGAAGGAAAAGTACCCACACTTGTTTTTGTCATTGAATGTAAAATGAAATTTCGAGGGTGATCTTTCATAAGGGGGGAGAATGTAACGACCCAATGTTTTTCAATGGAAATTAACTTCTTATAAAGATGTACTATAATCAAATAAAAACACAAAATCATTAAATACTAAATTCTATGTGACTCTTAAACAAACGTTATTCACTTATGTGTTTGGAATTTCTAAACTCTGACCTACATTGTTGCAATCAGTATGTTATTTGGAGTTCGATAAGAAAAACATAATTTTTGGTGAATAGTAACCTACCCTAATGAATAGTAACACACCCTTATGAATAGTGATATACCCTAATGAATATTAATCTTACCTAAGATTGTATATAAATATTATTCAAGTTAAAAGTATGATATACCTATATTTAAAAATGAGTAAACGAAAGTTTTAAAACTGGTTTGGATAATAAATTATGATTTTAATTAAATATTAAAATAATCATATTTAAAAACTATGTTGGAAAAATGGGCCTCATTTTTGAATTGTACATGTTGAATAATGGTTAGGGTGAATTTTTGTAATTTTTCTAAAATACTTGATTTTTTGATGAATAGTTAATATACGACAATTTATAATAAATGCTAAATAACGGATTTATTGAGTCATTG
The DNA here is from genome assembly GCA_963277665.1 of Viscum album. Classification (NCBI taxonomy): domain Eukaryota; kingdom Viridiplantae; phylum Streptophyta; class Magnoliopsida; order Santalales; family Viscaceae; genus Viscum; species Viscum album. The sequence continues at coordinate 1,671,360,685 of OY728137.1, forward strand.
ATCATGTTCTACTGATGTAAGACCAATTGGTTCGGGATAAAATGATAAAATTACAATACATGGTCAAGGAAGACTCACTATGCTTTACCATGTTGGGAAATAATAAATTAATGAATTTAATATTGAGAATTCCCCTCTCTCCTCAACAATAAAAACCACCCCTCACTCCCTCTTCTCTTCACTCCTCTCAAGACTTTTTCCTTAAATATATTCTTCCCAAATCTCTCCCCAACATACTCCTATACGTCCAAAATCTCCCAGCATCTTCAAAATACAATAATCTTCCCCCTTAAGAGGTTCTCAAAGGAGGATGTCTCAAGAGGTAAATACCCCTTTCTTAATCCTTCATTTTTTTAATGTTTTTTATCTTTGTTTCTTTCTTCAACTCCCTTCACCCAAATAGTATGATAAATATAGTTACATAAATGTACTAGAATGTTCTCATAGTATTGTGATATTTCATTATATTCTCTCATTTCCCCACCTTTTATTTGAAATAAATGAAAGCACCGATTGAGATATGCTAATTTAGCACATTCAAGGACAACAATTTATCAATTTCTATTATAATCGTTAATTCTTGTCCTGAAACCATTTTTGTTATGGATGAACCAAATTATAATATATGTAATATATAATATTTCTAGTTCTTTATTTCTTTTTCTAAAAATGGTATTATGTAATAAACCAAAACATGTTCTTTGTAATCAAACCCACCGATGAACAAAAACGGTTGACACTATGGTTTTATTTAATAGTTCGACATCAATCTAAGTAACCAAAAAAAATTTAAAACCATTTAATCTCCAGGATGTTAAATTATATCATATAAATTCATTAATTTTCAAACACTTCCATATTTCATGTTTATCTGATGTAGAATATAAGAGAATCGATCTTTTAAAACAATGTAAACAAACAAGGCCGAACAATGAAATTGAATCTTATAACTAATCAAGAAGACCATGAATACACAAAAAACGGTTATAATAACTAAATTACATATATAAGAGTTTATGTACTTATGAATTAATAGGCCTAATTTTTTTATTCAGGTCTTTATTAACAAGTGGAGAACACAAACAGATTTAAGGTAATGGATCTTTCCACTTCACTCTTAATCATGATTGTCCTCTATGCTATTCAGTTTTATGTGTTATTAAAAATGATGGGATATTATATAGCGCCTCCCCCATACATCGCTCATGAGGTATAAGTGATTAGAAGCCCCTTTTCTCTCCCACAATGCCCTCTTAGGTACAGTCGGTACCATGCCAAAAAACATTATAGAATTCTACCAGAACCTTTTATGTTCTTTCGGGTTTCCTTAAATATCATTATATCAAAATGGAGTTATCATAACTATTTGTTAACATATTATAAACTATGTTTAGGCCTAAAAAATCCATTTATGAATACTATTTCATCACTCTCTTTCGGGGACAGACAAGGTTTTAAATTATTCTCTCATTTGAACGTTCCCATAAGTAAAACTATTTTAGGGGAACATCACGAATTGTTACACAATTTCAAGTGCACTCTATCCTATGTTTTAAGAAACCATTGTCTTCATAAAATCATAATTTTTATTATGAAAACATTATTTTTTCAATTCTGGTTTTATATAAAATATAGTCCCCTTTTCTATTTTAAAAGATCTGTAGTATTTTCAATAAAACCGCACAAAAATGTTTTAATGAAAATGATTCTCAAATGCATATCTTATATGTTGTCACTTCTATTTGACACCACATACTATGTTATATACCTATTTTCCCCATTTTAATGTCCATGTATGTTCTAATCCATTCCTTCAATGAATACCTTTTTGATACGCCCATTTTTAAGATTTATATCATGATTGTGGTAACCAATTTTTTCCATGGGTACTTTTATGTCTGTGTATGGTTGATTATGTATTATTATATTTGTGGCATGAATATTTATGTGCTAATAATGTTCATGAAAAATTTGAGATGGTTGAACCCAGATGGCACTCCAATGCATTGGGTAAGTTGAAGTCTTATGAGATGCAATGTGAAACATGATTGGCGGTTAGCCTTGACCCGTACTAAAATTGGAAATGGGATTGGCGGTTAGCCTTGACTCATACCAAAGAAATGTTTTATGATTATGCCACATTTATATGATTCCATGTTTATATGATCCCATCCTTATACTATGTGATTTCATATTTTCCATGCTTTGGATATCACTATATCATGCCTCCTAACTCAGGTGCTGAAGATGTATCCTTATGTTATTTCTCTTACTGGGCTTTTCAGCTCATCCCTTTATTCATGTGTTCCCCAGGGTACCCTATGCAGTTTTAAGGTCTCAAAGAAAGTTAGGAGCACTTCATGGAGATTATATAAAAATGTGTTTTTATCCCCATGTTTAATGTTTTATGTACATAGTCTTCCAAGACACTAGACTTAACAATCCCGGTCTTTCACTCTGATGATTAACTATGCTTAAAATCATGAAATGTTGTATGTAAAAGGATTGGGATGATATATTTCAGGGATTATTGATTAGGTAAAGAGGCATCAAGATCCACCCAAAGAAGACCAAGGCCATCAGATGGATGCCTCCACTGATAAATATTTGGGAACTCTAAGGACTCCAAGGCAACTTAGCATACATATGTCAGTTCATCCCGAATCTATCGAATATGTGTAAACATTTTTTCTACCTCTTAAAGAAATATTTCATCTACCTGTTGGATGCATAGTGTCATACCTCATTTGGGAAGATCAAATAGTATCTACTACAACCTCCAGTTTCTATTCATCAAATTTTCATAATGTCAATGGTCTTTTATGTGACTGTATTGGAATGGTGGCTTTCCCCCCTTCTCACTTAGTAGAACAATGAAATGGAAAGGGAGAAATTTATAATATTTCAGTCTCATAATCCATAATATAGAATCCATAAATTCTCCCAATGAGAAGAGCTACCTCACACTTGTTTTCATAGTGTATAATTTATAGCATTATCTATAGCATCGTAAGATACATCTGGTGTCCAGTGTGGATTAGCTAAGGTATCTCATGAATTTCCCTATATTGATAGTGTTAAAGTTGGTTCCCTAGACCCATGTTTTGTGTACATTCTGATAACTTGTATTTATATTTTTTAATATTAATAAACTCAATATCAAATCATGGTTTTCTTTATGTGTAACATAGTATGTGATAATTTCCTAAGAGTAGTCTTTGTACTAAAAGGTCATAGCACTTCTCTACTATGATGAAAACTCAGATGTGAAACAACACTATTATTCAATGCATGTTATATCACTAGATGATATCATTTAAGGGACACAAATAATACTAAATTTCATGGGTGGATACTCATAGGACATTGAGTAGTCTTCTCTGGTGTAGAACCTCAGTAATATCTAATAGTTTATAATGAGTGTAACACCCCGACCCGAACAACCCAAAGTCGGTTCATTATTACATTACATTGGCATGATCACAAGAAAGATCACATCTCGAAAGACCGATTAGTTTAGTATCTTTGGAATAACTAGATACATTCATAAATTTTACATTACATCATAAAATAAAAAAAAAACAATATAGTCTCCATAGTCCAGACTCTTATCCCCTCATACTATTCCTGCAGGTCATTCATAAAATAATTTTTCACATCCTGGAAAAAATAAAACATAAAAAGGGGTGAGCTCAAATGCCCAGTAAGGATAACAATATAGCGGAATCTTTCATAAATAAGCATAATCATTTAAGGCAATGTATAACTAAAATAAAAGCCTTTTAAAACATGAACAACATCATAATATGGCAGAAATAAAATGAAATAATTCCATATTCTTATTCACATGGATATTCTACTAGTCAAATAATCACATGCAATATCAATAACCACTTTCATAATGATGGAATGCATAATACAAAACTATCATAACCACATAGCCAAAGCCTCATGCCTAGACGAAAAATAAGATTTTGTCAAGGCGTTGTGCCAAGACACTAGTTTGTCTCATGAGACCTACCGATGCAATTTTTTTGGACGATACTTACATTTTAAATTGCATAAATATACTCCAGTGTTTTTCTGAAAACTTTATCCAAGATTCTGAAATCAAAATAACTAATTCTCATACTGCCCGTCTAATTACAGGCCATGATGGGTCCACGCCATATCCCTTCCTTTCTACCACACTCGAGAGTTGGGTTTTCAGAAAATATTTTTAAGCTTTTGTTAAATAAGAATACATTTGCATTGGATTTTCATATATTTGAGAGAAATATATCTTTTTTTGGAATCATTTAAAAATCACATAATTATAAAAGAAAACCTTAATTTTGAAAATATCCTTATATGCATGTATGGGAAGCTTCAAAGGTGTAATAACGACAGATAATAACTAAACCTCCCGTATAAGTTAAAAAACACATTCTTACCTTACTTCTCTCAAAAAGGTTTAAAAGGACCTTGTTTGGATAACCATAGAAATATTCATTTATAAAAAAAATTCCACAATGGTATAAATGACATTATCCCATAGTCTCTAAAATATTAATAATGATTTTTAATACATTTTTATGGATCATGGATGTGGATGATAAAAAGGTCCCAGCAGATAATTACATATAAACAACCTCGGATAATGACGAGATTGTGAAATAACCCTTACCTTGTACTTTTCCTTGGTTAAGGGTAGGTTAAACTCCTGTATAATGGTGAAATAATTGTTATTAAATTATACAATAATCATATACATTAATATGATATCATATATGATCTTTTAACATTGATTTTTTAATAATATCTTAGTATTATCGTTGTTTCAGGTGTTAACTTACTCATTTTCATTTATATGTTTTGTTACGTAAGACGTGTTTATCATTGATAGGTTGTATCTTATTCATATACATAATTATATCAAGTCCTTAATTTTTTTTTTAAATCATCAAATGATAATTATACTTGAATGGATATGATGGATAATAAATCTCATTGCGTTCGTGGAGACGGTAGTCCATACGTACACGCGAGCGACAATATCATTCTTTTGACATTTAAAATAATATATAATTGAACGGTATAAAATATATACAGAATCATTATCATGTTATATTTATTATTTACATGAATTACACATCATTATTATTCCCATCCAAATAATAATTTATTGAATAACAATTACACCACGACGTGGAGACAGTAAGTCGTACGTACGCACGTATGGTGACATTTCATTCAATGGATGGATATAATACTGAATATGGTTGTACCATATTTATAATAACATTAAATTATATATAAGATACTAGATTTATTATTTAATAATGGTAATAAAAAATAATGAAGAAGTTGAAGAAGAAAGGAAATTGAAAGAGGGTGGTGAAAACATTACCTCTTCTTCGGGTTCTTCCTTTTGATTTGGTCAAAAGGGCTCCTTAGGCTGGATTTATAATCAAAATATAGCCTCTAGGATGAATTGATGGAAGTTTAGAGAGTATTTGAGCAGGGGATGGCTGAGCCAAAAGGCTTTTATTCTGTGAATTATTGAGAAGGGTGAGTGCCATTTTATAAGAGAGGTGATGGTCACTATTGGAAAAGCTAGAAATATTATTTTATAATAAATTAATATTCGGTTCCTAATGGAAAAAAGTGGATTATTTAAAGGTTAAGGTGGTAATGGGTCGAAACCCACTCATCCAATAGAATTTAGATAGGTTTGGGTCATTATATTAACCTTATATTTTAGTTTTAACTCTTAGTTAATTAGTTTGACACTTACCATGTCACTTTGTATTTTTATATTATATTGTTAATAAACATACTATATACCTCCATGCGACCCCAAAGCCATCCATTAATGATACAACTATCATGATATATGTATCTTTTTCGAGCCTTATATTTTTAGGAATTGAATATAAATAAATAATATAATATTTGTTTTAAAATGTTTTTTATGTCAATTTTGACATTATTGGGTATTTTGTTTTTGATAAATTCAAAACAGCATTATTACGTCAAAAAAAATTTATATAATCAATCCTAATATGTCATATTAACCTATAAAATTAGTAAAATTAATGAAAAGTATCAAATTACATTTATTTTGATATTTATCTTATCAATTATTTTAATACTTCATTAATTATGTAATTACTACATCACCATTGTGTCATAAATAAATTAAATTATTTAATGTCTAAAAACTATAAATAAAATACCATCATGTAGGAAATATATTTATATTTATAATTAATATTTAAAATCTAATTTATCTTATGTATAACCCTATATTAAAAATGCTTTAGTAAATAAAATTTGATTTCAACTCTTTTAACTCTTCTTTGAATTTAATAATAATAAATGTCCTAATCCAATCCAAGTGGACCTAAATGATAATATTTTATTCCTAAGGTTGTTTTTGGTCGAGATAAACTTGTTAAATAGAATTAGGACAAGTGTTAGGGTAATATAAATATCATTTTACACTTAATTACCCTATTTACTTTTAACCGTGGTAAATAAAAGTAAAATTTTACTATTCAGGAACATTTATTTTCATCTCAATGAACCAAATTTTACTCCTTGATATTAACCGTGTCTCTCATATTTTCGAAATTCCATTCACAGAAGCGATAAAATTAGGTTTTATGTGAATTTCCAAATTCTCCTAGGAGGTGGGTAAGAGACGGTGAAAGGTTCAATAAAATTTTTATATATCTAACATTATTCTAAAATAACTCCAATGAATTACAATGAACATATATAAGTAATAATTATCTATTATGACCTTAATTAAATTTAAATAAAATAAATAATTATTTAAATAAAAATTTCGTTTTAAACTATAACTGAGTGTTTTTCACTAATCATCAAAATTGAATGTTTTCAGAAAAATACCAAAATTTCACCCTAGGATAATTTTAATATTCCGAATCCAAATATGAAGTCCATTTTGAATGATAAAAATTATAAAATTTCAAAAAGTGGATATTACTATTTATAACGGCTAGTTTGATTGGTTGAGGTGTGTGTGTTAGAACTTGAAGTTGCGTACAACCCACGCTACACTAATATTCAAAGAAAAGCGTACCATGGAAGATTGGGGTGTTACATTCTCCCCTCCTTCAAATTATTTCATCCTTGAAATTTCTAGAATAATACCACACAAAAATACTCAAGTGGTTCATCATCATTAGTTCCTCGCGTTCCCACGTTGCCTCTTCCATCTTATCGTTTCTCCACTTAACTTTTACCAGACGAGTCGTCCGGTTTCTCAATACTTGTTCTCTCGTGTCAAGAATCCTGAAGGGCTCTTCACAATAAGATAGATCAGGTTCCAGTTCAAATTCCTCATTGGTGAGTACATGCATTGGGTCAGGCATGTATTTCCTGAACAGTGATACATGGACCACATCGTGAACTTTGGAGAGACTTGGCGGCATTTCCAAATGGTAATCTAGAGCCCCAATTCATTCTAGAATTTCAGAATGTCCGATGTACCTAGGACTCAATTTAACCTTCTTACCATAATGTATAACTCCCTTTCCTGGAGATACCATCAATAAAACATGAGCTCTTACCTGAAATTCCAAAACCTTCCTTCGGTTATCAGCATAGCACTTCTGCCTACTTTGAGCTGCTGTGATGTGGTTTTGGATTAATTTTACCTTTTCCATTGTTTCCTCCACTATTTCGGGGCCTACATGTTTTCTTTCACCAATGTCATCCCAACAGGTTGGTGTGCGACCTCTCTTTTCATTTACCACTTCATATGGTGCCATCTGAACACTTAAATGGAAGATATTGTTATAGGAAAATTCTAACAGAGGTAAATATTTATCCCACATACCCTGATAGTCAAGAAAGCATGATCTCAACATGTCTTCTAAGGTTTGAATAGTCCGTTCTGATTGTCCATATGTTTGATGGTGGTAGGCAGTGCTCAAACAAAGTTCAGTATCCAAGGCCTTCAGAAGACTCTTCCAGAATCTTGAGGTAAAACTGAGATCACGATCAGAAACAATCTATTGGGGAACTCCATGAAGTCTCATAACTTCATTAATATATAGTCTTACTAGACATTCTAGTGGTAGATCTTCTCTTATTGTAATAAAATTTTATGACATGGTAAGACGATCAACAATAACCCATATTGCATCATTCCTTCCAGGAGTCTTTGGTAACCCCATAACAAAGTCCATCATAATATTGTCCGATTTCCAATCCTGTATGGGAAGATGTTGCATGAATCCTCAAGGCTGTTTCCTTCCATCTTTCACATGTTGACATACCATACATCTTGATACAAAATCAGCAATCACCCTCTTCATGTTGTCCCACCAAAAAGTTTCTTTCAAATATCTATACATTTTGGTGCTCTCTGGGTGTATAGAGAAAGTGGAACTATGAGAATCGTCTAGAAATTCTCTTTTTGGATCACGTATATCGGGAACACATAGTCTCTTCCCAAATTTCAAAATTCCATCTTTATACACAATGTCTCTCAATATCCAATCATTCACAGCATTAATCTTCATTTGAAATTCTTCATCATCAGTCTGAGAACTCTTAATCATTTCTAGTAATGATGGTTTGGAATCCATTTGAAAAAGAACTGATGTTTCCCCTTCCATGGTTATTCCCATGTCCATATTCACTAGATCCATGAAAATTGGATCCCTTTCAATTATCATATTGTTCACAACTCCATGATCTTTTCTTCTCAAAGCATCTTCCACCTTATTTGCCTTCCCCGAGTGGTTGTGTATCGTAAAATCATAATCCTTGAGTAATTCAAGCCGTCTCATTTGCCACATGTTGAGTTCTTTTTATGAGAAAATATACTTCAAACTCTAGTGATCAGTATAAATCTCCCATTTTTCACCATTGAGGTAGTGCCTCCATATCTTCGAAGAAAATATCACAGCTTCTATCTCGAGATCATGAGTAGGATAGTTTTTCTCATGAATTTTTAACTATCATGATGCATATGAATTAACCCTATCATTCTACATAAAGACACAACCATGTCCTTTCTTCGATGCATCACTATAAATAACGAACTCGTCATTCCCTGATGGTAGTGTCAATATAGGATTATTGAATAATCTTCACTTCAGTTCTTTAAAACATTTTTCACACTCTTTTGTCCAAAAAAATTTAAACCCTTTACGTGTGAGCTTTGTTAATGGGTTATCCATCCAGAAAAATTCTGGACGAAATGTCGATAATAACTTACAAAACCAATTAAAATGTGTACCTCAGTTATACTCGTAGGTGCTGGCCATTCATGGATTGCCTTGGTCTTAGAAGGATCAATAGAGATTCCATATTTAGAGACAATATGGCCAAGAAATTAAATCTCATGAAGCCAGAATTCACACATTCTAAACATCCCATATAATTCATGTCTTCTCAGATTTTTCAGGATAATGCCCATGTGATTTTAATGATCTTCATATATTTTGGAGTATTACAATATATCATCAATAAATACCACCACAAAATCATTGAGATATTCTTTGAATACTATATTCATTAGATCCATGAATACAGAGGGTGCATTAGTCACCCCAAAAGGCATTACCGTAAAATCATAATGCCCGTACCTTGTTCGAAATGCTGTATTCGGAATGTCTTCCTTCTTCACATACAACTAATGGTATCCAGATCGAAGGTTAATCTTTGAAAATTATTGTTCTCCATGTAGTTGGTCAAATAAATCATCAATGCGAGGTTGGGGATACATGTTCTTTATTGTTATAGGATTGATCTCCCAGTAGTCGATACATAACCTCATAGATCTATATTTTTTTCTAACAAAAAGAACAGTGGCTCTCTATGGAGAGACACTAGGGAGAATAAATCCTTTATTACTCAATTCCTCTAGTTTTTTGTTTATTTCAACTAATTCCACGGTTTCCATTCTATAAGGGGTCTTCGATATAGGCCTTGATCCAAGGATTAAATCAATTGAAAACTCAACTTCTCATTTTGGAGGATATCCAGGTAAATATTCCAGAAACACATCTACATATTCTTTCACAATAGGTAAATCCTATATTTGAACATTCCTTTCCTCACTCACAGTCATTTCATTATCTTCCTCCCCAATAATTTAATTTAGTTGAGCTACTATGGGTGGATCTAAATAATAATTAGGTGGTGACGATTCTTCTCTAAAGATAAGGTGTCCTTATCATCATCATCGAAACCCATAACCTCCTTCTTCTTACAAGAAATCTTCACATCATGGTCTAAAAGACAATCTATACCGAGGATTATATCAAACACAATCATAAGTATGATGATGTGATCTGCAGATAAATAACATTTATGTGCTCTAATGGGGACTGATTCACAAAACGTTGTTGCAATGATACTTCCCTTAGGAGTTTTAACTAAAAACTACCTTGTTAAATGAAATTGGAAATATCTAATTTTCCTAGAAAACTGGGAAGATATGAAACAATGTGATGATCCAGAATCAAGTAATGCATTTGATAAACTTGAGGAAACAATTAAATTACCTCCCACCACATCTTCCAGAGCTTCTACCTCAGCAGTAGTGATAGCAAACTCTTGTCCTTGATCCCTTGGAATTTTCTTAGGTAAGTTCCCCGAATGATTTGGAAATTCATTTGCATAATTTCCCATCTCCCATCAATTGTAGCATTGAACATCGGTTTCTTCCTTCTTCCCCTTGAAATCACGAGCTTGGTGGCCTTTTTTCACCACACATGTTACATACTCCCTTTCCTTTTAAGCAAGTACTGGGGTGTTTCTTCCCACATTTAATGCACGGTGGATATTCAACGTTTCCGTTCTTCCCCTTACTTCCATTCCCAGATTGATCAGCAGACCTCTTGTTCTCTTGCTTTGCTTTAAAGTCATAAGACTTAGAGAATTCCTTTTCTGTCATGATAGCACATTAGACAATGTATTCATACGATGAGAAGGATTGTGAGACTATTGCTCGACGGAGAAATGGTTTTAACCCATAAATGAAAAGATCAATATTAATTCTTGGGTTACGTATATAATCTCTAGCATACCTCGTTATCCTCATAAAGATATCCTCATACTTTGCGACATTCTCATCCTCCTTTTGTCTTAGACTCATAAATTTACTTTCCATATTATCTCGGTGGTCATGAGGAACGTATTTTTCGGAAAAAGGGTCTTTGAACTCCCTCCATTCCATATTTGATACTTCATCATCTTCCTTCGTGTTTTGAATCTATGACCACCATTGATCAGCATCTCCAATGAGGCGATAAACTGCCATGACAACTTGTTACCTTTTATTACTCCCCAAAGCCTGAAATATTTTATCTAGGAAACATATCCATTTCTTAGCTACTAATGGATTTGTAATCCCATTGAATTTTGGTGGTTGCTACCTCATGAAGAGATCTAACATTTATCCTCCATGCTGTGGATCAGGGTGCTCCATATGGGTAATGTTATTATTCATAACATGGGTGAGTTGTTCCTATATGGTGATTAGTTGATCAGCACTAGTTTCATCACTAGCTCCACTATAATTATCTTTAGCAAGAGGGAAATTTCAACATGGAGTGTGTGCATTGATAGGGTTTCCATTTCTTTAAATAGGTTCCATTTCTAAACAAGGTCATAAACTAGATCAGTTTATGAAACAAAATACATAATTCCATACTTATAAAACACTTAACCTAAATTGAACTATTTATGGATATAATCCATAATCATTAAAAAAATTCATTGAGGATGTATATACTCATAATCCCTTCGTAATTATTTGTATAGAAAATGAGTGTTATCCTAAGCATATCCACTGACAGTGTCGTAACCAAGAGTGCAACAAGGACCATTGTCGTGCACTAGTTACCGTTCGAGTCTATCTCAATGCAGTGTTTTCGATATTTACCCCTAGGTACATTTGTGCTAGAGCCGCCTCTATGTGCTCGTATCCAGAAAGGGATGTATTGCTCAGAAAACTCACAAAATCTATACAATACCAAAATTATAGGATGTTCTTCTATACTAATCCTCAAAGTCCATCTTAAATATATGTTCTCTAATCAGAGTTTATCTAAATCTAGATTCCAAGGTTTTTACTAAACTTCCTCTCATTCCAACAGTAAAACCCTGACCCTAGCAACCCAGAGTTGGTGCATATTACATATCATTGGCATGATCACAAGAAAGATTAAGTCTCGAATGACAGATTAGTTTAGTATCCTTTGAATAAATAGATACATTCATATTGTTTACATTAAATCATAAAATAAAAAACTAAAACAATATAGTCATCATAGTCCACACTCTTACCCCCTCATACAATCACTGGAGGTCATTCAAAAAATACTTCTTCACATCCTGGAAAAAAACATAGAAAGGCGTGAGCTCAAATGCCCAGTATGGATAAAAATATTGACGAAACATTCATAAATACGCATAAACATTTAAGACAATATATAACTAAAACAAAATACTTTTAAAGCTTAAACTTCTACATAATATGGCAGAAATAAAATTAAATAATTCCATATACTTATTCACATGGATATTATACTATTTTAATAATCACATGAAATATCAATAACCACTTTCATAATGATGGAATGCATAATGCTAGACTATCATAACCACATAGCCAAGGCCTCGTGCAAAGACTTCAAATAAGATTATGTGAAGGTCTTGTTCCAAGACACTAGTTTGTCTCATGAGACCTACCGATGAAAATTTTTTAGAAGTTACTTATGTTTAAAATTGCATAAATATACTCCAGTGATTTTCTGAAAACATTATGCAAGCTTCTGAAAACAAAATAACTAATTCTTAGACTGCTCGACTAATTAGAGCCTATGATGGGTCCACGCCCAATCTCATCCTATCTACCACACTCGAGAGTCCAATTTTCTAAAAATAATTAAGCTTGTGTTAAATACGTATACATTTGCACTAGATTTTCATATATTTGAGAGAAATATCTCTTTTTTGAAATCATTTTAAAATCACATAATTATAAAATATTTTTTTTTTGGAAAATATCCTTATAATATTTTATGGTAAGCTTCAAAGGTATAATAAAGGCGAAGAATAACCGCACCTGCCGTATAAGTTAAAAAAAGACATTCTTACCTTAATTCTGTTGAAAAGGTTAAAAAGGACCTTGTTTGGAAAATGACAGAAAGATTCCATTATAAAATAAAAATTCATCAAGGGTATAAATGACTTTATCTCATCATCTTTAAAATAGTAAGATTGATTTGTAAATTTTTTTTAAGAAATATGGATGTGGATGATAAATAGGTCCCAGTAGATAATTACGTATAAACAACCTCGGATAATGAAGAGATTATGAAATAACCTTTACCTTGTACATTTCCTTGGTTGAGGGTAGGTTAACCATGTGTATAATGGTGAAATAATTGTTATTAAATTATAAAAGAATCATATACATTAATATGATATCATATATAATATTTTATCATTGATTTGTTAATAATATCATAGTATTATCATTGTTTTGGGTGTTAACTTACTCGTTTTCATTTATATGTTTTGATACGTAAGATATGTTTGTAATTAATAGGTTGTATCTTATACAAATCTAGAATTATATAAAGTCCTTAAACATAAATTTTAAATCATGAAATGATAATTATACTTGAATGGATACGATGGAGAATGAATCTCATCGCGTTCGTGGAGACGGTAGTCCATACGTACAAACGAACGACAATATCATTCTTTTGATATTAAAATAATATATAATTGGATGGTATATCATATATATCGAATCATTATAATTATATATTTATCATTTACATGAATTACACATCATTATTATATCCATCCAAATAATAATTTATTGAATAACAATTACACCACGACGTGGAGACGGTAAGCCATACGTACGCACGTATGGTGACATGTCATTCAAAGGATTGATAGAATACTGAATATGGTTTTACCATATTTATAATAACGTCATAGTATATATAAGATACTGGAGTTATTATTTTATAATGGGAATAATAAAGAATGATGATTTTGAAGAAGAAAGGAACTTGAAAGAGGGTGGTGAAAACATTAACTCTTCTTCGGGTTCTTCCTTTGGATTGGCTAAAAAGGGCTCCTTAGGTTGGCTTTCTAAACAAACTATGGCCTATAGGTTGAAGTGAGGGAAGTTGAGAGAGTATTTGGGCAGGGTTTGGCCAATCCAAAAGGCTTTGAATGTGTTAATTAGTGAGAATGGGGAGTGCCCTTCTATAAGAGGGGTCAGAGGAACCTTTGGAAAAGCTAGAAATATTATTTTATAATAAATTCATATTCGGTTTATAATGGATAAAAAGTACATTATTTAATGGTTAAGGTGGGGATAGGTCGAAACGCACTCAACAAATATAATTTAGGCAGGTTTGGGTCATTATATTATCCTTATCTTTTAGTTTTAACTCTTAGTTTATTAGTTTGACACTTACCATGTCACATTGTATTTTTATATTATATAGTTAATAAACATACTATATACCTCCAAAAGACCCCCAAGTGGTCCATTAATGATACAACTATCATTATATGAGTCTCTTTCCCAATCCATATATTTTTATGTATTGAATATAAATTAATAATATAATATTTGTTTTATAAAATCTTTTATGTATATTTTGACACTATTGGGTATTTTGTTTTTGATAAATTTATAACAGTAATATTACTTCGATGAAAATTTATATTATCAAGCCTAATATTACATATTAACCTATAAAATTAGTGGAATTCATAAAAGGTCTCCAATTACATTTATTTTAATATTTATAATATCAATTTTTTAATATTTCATCAATTATGTAATTATTGGATCACCATTATGTCAGAAATAAATTAAATTATATAATGTCTATAAATTATAAATAAAATAATATTATGTAGAAAATATTTTTAGCTTTCTATTTAATACTTACAATCTAATTTATCTTATGTATAACCCTATATTCAAAATGTTTTTGTAAATAAACATTGATTTTAACTCTTTTAACTCTTCTATGAATTAAATAATAATAAATATCCTAATCTAATCCAAGTGGACCTAAATGATAATATTTTATTCCTAAGGTTGTTTTTGGTCGAGATACAATTGTCCAATATAATTAGGACATGTGTTAGGGTAATATTAATAACATTTTTACCCTTAATTGCCCTATTTACTTTTAACTGTGGTAAATAAAAGTAAAAAGTTACTATTCGCCAAAAATTAATTTCGTCTCAATGAACCACATTTTACTCATTTATGTTAACCATGTCTCTTGGATTTTAGAAATTCTACTCACAGAAGTGGTAAAATTATGTTTTTATGTGAATTTCCAAATTCTATAAGGAGGTGGAAAAAAGACGGTGAAAAGTTCAATAAATTTATTATATATCTAAAATTATTCTAAACTAAATCCAATGAATTACATTGAACTTATATAGGTATTATGTATATATTTTGACCTTAATTAAATTTAAATATAATAAATAATTATTTAAATAAAAATTTCGTTTTAAACTATAACTTAGTGTTTTTTCACTATTCATCAAAAATTGAAA
Organism: Viscum album; assembly: GCA_963277665.1. NCBI lineage: Eukaryota > Viridiplantae > Streptophyta > Magnoliopsida > Santalales > Viscaceae > Viscum > Viscum album. The sequence goes on from OY728137.1 coordinate 1,671,376,267, forward strand.
GTTTTCAGAAAAATACCAAAATCTCACCCTAGGCTAATTTCGATATTCCTAATCCAAAAATAAAGTCCATTTTGAAAGATGAAAATTATTAAATTTCAAAAAGTGGGTATTACTAATCATAACGGCTAGTTTGATTGGTTTTGGTGTGTGTGTTAGAACTCAAAGTTGCGTGCAGTATTATTCAAAGGAAAGAATACCATGGAAGATTGGGGTGTTACAGTATTATTCAAAGGAAGGAATACCGTGGAAGCTTGGGGAGTTAAAAGAGAATGAGACCTTCCGGTAGAAAATGCATAATTATATTAGTCATTGGTTATTCTTGTATTCAGAATTATATATTGATCCTTAAATTTTATGATTATTATTATTGAGTAATACCAGTTTCATACAATGATGTATTGATGAAAAATGTGTTGAAAAATGTTCATGGCAAGGTAGGATACACTGGGTGCGTCCTAAGTAATATTTCATTGATGAATAACGAGAGAAATTATTTTTCCCTTGTATTATTTAATAAAAGTTAAAATCTCCAACCCTTTGATAGAAATGATATAGCCTAAATAAATCAATGTACATGGTGTTCTTTAAGAAAACTCAATTTCTGGGAAGTCGAAGAAATAATCATGAGGTATATATGTTGATGAAACCACCATGAAACTTACTTGATTAGAGATACCCTAATAAAGGTATTATATTACATATTAAGCATCTGTATAAGGTATTATGCCATTTTTGGAGTAACTTCCTTCTCTAAAGATTCGTTAGCCTATTTTAATACCCTAACCATGGACATTAGGCAGCTTCAAATAATTCCACTGAGAAAGAGACATAAATGGTCACACAGAAAGTTTATCCAGAATCCCAGTTGAATAAAAATATTATTATTCATTATTTTAGAAGTAGAGTAAATTATATTTTTATATGGATTAATAATAATTATTATTTTCATTGTAACATTTATTTTTTTAACAAGTTATTCGAGAGAATATAATGTGATTGGAATAATTAGAAAATATTTATTTTTCTATTTAGTGAATATAATATTTATTTATTTATTATTGAAAAATTATTGATATTTATTGAACAAATAAATATACATTATACATAGACTAATATATATTGTGGTGTAATGGAGTAATGAATAAAATGGTCGAGTGAGAAATAATAAATATTGAATATTACTTGATCATATTATAATAAATTTAATTCGAATTCTAAGAACATTTCAAGAAATAATAATTAAAAAATACTATTATTTAACATGGGGTTTTATAGAGATTTAATAAACATTAAAAGTCATTGGTGAACTTATTTTATTTAAACCTAGAAGTATATAAACCTAATTGAATTATTTTCTAATAGAGTCAATTAATTTGTTTTTGTTGTGCACAATATATCTGAAGAATCATATCAAGACCCAGAGATCTCCCTTATGAAAGAGAGCTCCAAAGAACCGAGTGAGATCTTCCTCCACCTCCCAGTCTCAAATCAGTAAGGATCTAGGAGAACACCATGTTAGTGGTTCTTGAAACGATTAAAGGAAGAAGAAGTAAGATATATGATCTTTCAAGATAGAACCCCGAGATTCCTACAATGATGTTCAGTGATCCATGGAACACATGTGGATCACCATTAGAGGGAATATTCTCTTGATTCCTACTATTCAACAATGGTACAAAAATGATCTGTTATCAGATCCATCAACAGAGAAATAATTAAATCAAGGTAATTATATATTTAATACATTTTATTATAAATAATATCTTATGATCCTCTCGTTGGTTTTGGATTTTTATCCCCTATCTGTATTCTATGATCCAATTCTATAGATCACAATGTTTATCATTGTGTATATCTCAGATTTACCATTGGTCATGGAGAAACACAAATCTATGCATGACCAATCACACACATCCACTACACCAGGAACCTAAAATTGGTTTACGATCTATAAAAAAGTTATTTAAATTTAATTAGATATAGTTGTTTGATTTATGCATTTATGATTTTTTTTAAAATTAAATTTTATTCATTATATTAATATGAATTGAAATATTTGATTCTTCCTCCATTGTTTATCATAGATCTAATAAATAAAATTAATTTTAAAAATGGGATAAAATTTAATAACTCATCAGGATGTTCCAAGGATTGTATTCAGATAAAATAGAAGTACATTAACTATAACCATAGTTACACTCTGTGTACCTTTGTTCAATGCATCATGAATTTATTTGGAAATTAATTCATACCATATGTATTGATGATTTGAAGTGCATTTATACTTACACTGCATGTTTATCGGGACATAGTGTTATACAATCAGCCATAGTACACACCATGTAGCCATGTACATGACATGTAGTCCATTTTGGCCATAGATGGACCCTGTAATACCATACACAACCTACCTAACCGGTGACCATGTAACTCAGATACCACACACAACGTAGTATCTTATACACATATTGAACTCCAGTTTTCCGAGGTAATGTTTAAAATCTATTTTCCAAGGTGTGTGCCTTAGATACATCTAGAGAAATGTAAATATTTTGTAGCTCTCTTTCACAAATCGTGTACTTATACTAATTTACATAGGTTTAAATTTTATATATTATACCGTGTAAACCTTGAGACATGTTCTTGAGTGTAGTCAATAAGTTGATAGGACATGTCGTGTGATGGTTTTTCATATATATTTATATATATATAGGCTTATTTAATATCTGGGAAAATTTTAGATCTACATATCATGTATGATTCATATTAAAGTAATTACTTTATGTGCACTAAATCATGAAACATTAAAAAATCATGAAATTTATGTAATCATTAAGTTGATACTACAAATCATTAATTTACATGATATGTAATGTATTCTATATGTCATAATGAATATATAGTATAATATTATAATATATATTGGGTTGATTAAGATGGGTATTTACTACGTTTCCTCCAAGGTACATTTATGTAAAAAATATTTTTAAATTATTTTATTTTTATTGAAATTATAATGGATGAGTATATTAAGAAATTATTAGGAGAATTAAGATAAAGGAATTGATTAATTAAAGATGATAAATAATTTATTAGAGCACAAATAATATTAATTAAGAACACTGATTAATTGAATACTAGTTTTATTAAATGTAAAATTTGTTGCACACATGTGGATGTTCATGATCATTAAACAAACCCCTATATGTGATTTGTTTCATTTAATTTATTACTAAAATTAAATTTTCAACCTGTATTCCTTCTCCCCTATTATTATGTACGGGAATGAATGCCCATGTTTTCTATTATGTAAACCATTTCCTCTCACTTCTGTGTGAGTAAAAGCATATGTGATGGATAGAGATCCCAATCTGGTGGAGGCGGTTCAAGTTTGGAGCTGAGGAGAATTCAATCCATGTAAGATGCGTAGTTAGAAAGGTGGAAATATGTAACATGATCATTAATGGGTTTATGGTGTTTCCATCAGGTCAACTGTTAGTTTAACAACCAATAGAAAAACTAACCATTAGTAAAATTTCATGATCATAATACTTTATTATTTTATTCATGTCAAGTTTCATGGTTATTTCATTATATATGTTTTTTCAAGATCACATAAATTAATGAAATTAATGAGCATGAAAGATAGAACTAAAATAAATTGGATTATGCATAAATATTATCTAAGACATGGTTAATCACATATATAAATCCACCTAATATAAACATGCATGTAATAATTATAATAATGAAAATTTTGTGCATAAAAGGATAAAATATCTCAATTATATATATTATGTTGGTATAACATTTCACTAAAACCTTTAATATCAAACCATAGATCAAAGTACATGGCTAGACAAATTTGGGGTGCTTTCAATTATTCAAGAATTCTAACTTGATGTTTGGGGTTGACATAACTTAGTTCACATCAAAGGTTGATTGCCAATGTAGGACTTGGTGTGACTAAGAGGAAAGGGTTGAGGAAATCCAATTTATAGAATTTAAGAATGTGGATTCCCCTCAATAGATTAAATAAATGTGAGTCATTATAGTTGGGATTTGAAATGCGTACCTAAAACCATTCATGTATCTTGTCCAACCAATGGTGGGGTAATGAGAAAGGGAATATGGATCATTTCATCTATAATGTCCAGTAAATAGGATATTACAATGCCAATAGTGAGGTTTAATGGGTTACTAATAAATAGTTCAATATTAGAAAATATATATTTGTTTCAAAATTTTATTAAATAAATTTCAAAAATTATGTTCATCTTATTTGTATATTAATCATTAAAATGATTGCAAACATATCATTGAGATCCATAGTTGAGAAGGATAAATTTCCCAGCAGCACAAATTTCTAAGAGTGTAAAAGGAACTTACACGTTATCCTTCACGATGAAAGGAAATTATATGTGCTAGAATAACTTAGTCATGATTCACTTGGTTAGGATGACAGTGATGAATAATTATCAAACCATGAGAAAAAATCAAACGATTCCATATATGTTCAATGTTTCATGCTATGATCCATGTCCAATGAGATGTTTATGCAATATGAGGTCATGGATATGTATAACATATTGTCCGACCCTCAATAAATTTATCAAGAGTAGATGAGAAAATATAGGTATGTGATCTTCAATGATTTTTTTAAAACTATGCTTGGATATTCTATGGCAGTTGGGCCACATAAAGTCAAGATGATTGGATACATTAAAGTCTTGTACATCATAGTGATTATATTTCCAAATGAGTTGCGTACAGATCATAAACTATAATCCCTTCCCAAGACATTATCTGGTTTTATTGTTAATGAAAAGATGAGAAATAATGAGAATAGTCTTTTGAAACATCATACTTTGATTATCCATGGGTATAATAACATATGTTGTGATAAACCCACAATCCTTATGGTGAGAAAGAAAAGGAATACCAAGGTAATGGGTTCCAAGTCTCGTAACAAGTCTAAATATCCTGATCACCATCCTTCTTTGAAGAGGAAGTTCAAGTGGTGGGGAAAGGAATAGGAGGAAGTATGTTTTTCATGTGGCAAGCCCATCAACTGTTAGATGAACAAAACCCATATGTAAGGGAAATATAGAGTTTTTTTCATTATTTATTATAATAATTCAATATATACACATTTGTTATTATAAATATCTTGTGGTGCTCACATCTATATCCAAATGTATGAACCAAGTAGATTATAAAATATTTCTAGAGGAGTGGTGGATCTATGAGCTATCAATGGTATGAAGATAGATGCTCTAGAAATTTGTAACTACCCCCTTTCACTACTAATGAGAATGATTGTGGTTTTAAAATATTCTTATTATGTACCTACGGTTACCAATAACATAGTCTCCATGTAATGCCTTGATGCAGATGGTTAATTTTAAAGTTTGAAAATGATAGTCTTTTCTTTTATAAGGACAATACATGTTATGTTTTGGAAGATTTAAATAACAGTCGTTATGTATTAAATTACAAAAACCAATTATTAGAAATTGGTAACAAATCTTGTTCACACAAATCATCTAATATATAGATTTGGAATCACCATATTAGTTATGTGAACAAAAATCATTTGAAAAAGATCTATCAAGATAGTTATTTAGACTCATTTTAGTTAAATTCACTTGAAATTTGTCTGGATAGTTTACAATGAAAAACAACCAAACTACTATTTAGTGGGCAGTGTGAAATGACCATACAGATTCTAGGATTGGTACACACTTATGAGTGTCGACCATATCCCGACGAACCCAAAGGAGGATATTAATACATTAGAACTTCTATTGATGACTTGATTAGATATGGATATGATTACATAATAATGTAAAAGTTTGAGTCCTTTGAGAAATTTAAGTAATTAAAAAATGAATAAGAGAACCAACATGGTAAAAAGATAATTAATTTTAAATCTGATCAAGTTAGTGAAAATATTAACCTATATTTTTTTAAATTTCATTGAGAGTTTGAGACTATATCTCAAATATCACCACCATATACACCACATTGGAATAGTGTTAGTGAAAGGGGTAGTCATACGTTTTTATACATGTTATGGTTGATAATGATTCATCCCAATCTTCCATTATAATTTTGGGGATATTCATTACAAATTGCAGCATACAAATTAAATTGAGTACGAACAATAGTGGTAAATGAAACATTCCTTGAGTTATGGAGTAGAAATACACCCATTTTGTCACATACATGTGTATGGGTTTGCACGATGTTTTTAAGGCCTTATTGTGAGAAAATAGCACATCATGGAACACAAGGTATCTTTATATGGTATCTCAAGGAAAAAAGGGATACATCCAACAAAACCCTCATACAAGAAAGTGACTGTCACTAGAAAAGACATATTTATTGAGAGGGGTCACATCCTCAAAAAGGATAGTTAAAGAAATATTGAGTTCCATAATATTTATTCTCAAGATACCCATGAATTGGTAAATGAAAATATCCCATAGTTTTTCATGTAAGAAGTAGTTACTGAAACATAAGTACCACATAGAATCTTTAGATAGTTAAGATAACTAGATAGATATAGTTTTCTATACACTAATGATGGTGACCCTATATTTTTTGACAATAATAAACCCATCTCTTAAAAAGTGGTAGTAGATATCATAGAAGCATCATGATCGTAATAAGCTATGTATTCTGAAATGAATTCCATGTTTCAAAATAATGATTGGGTTTTGGTAAATGCACCAGCTGATGTAAATCCCATTGGAATAAAATTTGTATTAAAGAGAAAACTGGACATGAAATGTGAGGTAAATACGTATAAATTATGGATAGTGGATATTGTGTTCAAACAATGTCAACGAATTGACTATAATGAATCTTTTTCTCTAATTTCTGTGTTTAAATCCATATGATTTTTACTTTATATTGAAGCTTACTATGACTATGAGATTTGGTAGATGGATGTAAAAACAAAATTCCTTAATGGGAACCATTTTATAGTTTTCTATATGACACAACCAATTATTTTTTGACTCTAGATGTTTCCAAAAGGACATTCAAGCTATAGTGGATTGAATCAATCATCCATGACATGGAATGTTTATTCGATGAATCCATAAAAGAATTTGGATTCATTATGAACGAATGTAAGCCACATGAATATAAGTTGTTTCATTGTAATACAGTCATTTTCATAGTAATATGTTTATATAACAAATTACTTAATGGAATGGACAAACCATTCTTAAAATATGTTATGGACTGGTTAAAAAAGTGTTTCTCCATGAAGGACCTAGGTGAAGCATCTTATATTCTAGGGATTAAGATCATTCATGATAGACCCAAGAGGCTTCTTGGAATAAGTAAAAGAACATATATTGACCAACTACAAATGGTATTTACTATGGAACAATCCAATAGGGGACTGGTTCTAGTTTCACATGGTTTACATCTTTCTAAAAAATGTTTCCTCAGACACAATAATAGATAGTGAGAATGAGTAAGATCCCATACACATGTGTGATAGGATCAATCATGTATTCCACACTATGTACTCGAATTGATATTTACTATGCATTTATCATGGAAGGTAGATATCAAGAAGATCCAAGAGAACATAATTGGTATTCTATTAAGGTTATACTTACGTATCTAAGAAGAACTTAAGATATATTCATGGTGTATGGAAGAGACTAGGAGCTGTTAATTAAGGATTATACTGATTTTTGTTTCTCAACAGATCAAAATTTTATGAGGTCACAATGATGATACATTTTCAATCTCAATGGAGGATCTGTGAGATAGAAGAGTTCAATGCATCCATTTGTCTTTGATTCTATAGTAGAGTCTGAGCATACATAATCTTCTGATGCATCCAAGGAATCTTTTTCGATTCATAACTTTATCTAGAAGCGTGATGTGGCACCTAATAGTAAATACCCTATCTCATAGTATTGGGACAATAATATAGTGCTGACTCTTTAAAAAGAGCTAAAGTCACAACAATAGACAAAGAATATACTCCAAAAGTATCACCTCATGAGGTATTTTTATCAAAGGGGTGTGGTTGAGGTAAAAATATTTCCCATGGAAGAGAATGTGGAACAACACTATACTAATTTCATTTCTCAATAGAAGAATGATTTTGATGTGAAATCAAGTAGACATAAGGTTGTTAGTAGTTGGATGTAGCCCATGTGGGAGCCTATTGGAGTTGGTTCCATAGAGAAACATCATTGTACCTTATGATAATTGTATTAATAGTTTTTAATATTAATAAACTCCTTTTCACGTCAGGGTTGTTATTCTACGTAACATAGTATGTGATAATTTCCCAAGAGTAGTTGTCTCACTAAAATGTCATAGTAGTTCCATTCTAGTATGAGAAACCAAAAGTTCTACAATTATATTATTAAATATTGGTTTCGTAGCCTGATTATATAATTTAAGGGACAAAAATGATACCCAATATTATGGGTGGAGACTCAAAGAACGTAGAGGTGCCTCCTCATGGTGTATTCCCTTGGAAATAACCAATATGATATTATAAGAATGAGTCCCACCAATAAGAAATCCACATTTTTATCTGTCATTATATGTTCATATTTATAGATGAGTGTATTGATCCATAGAAATTAAGATTATTATTAAGGAGTATTTGGAGTTGTCTACTTTCATTTATTAGTGAAAACCATTCTGACAGCTGTTCACAGTGATGTAGGATACTATGGGTGAATCAAGAGTAATATTACATTAATGAATAAAGATATAATGGATTTTTCCCTTCTGTTCATTAATGGAAGTTAATATGATAGGACCTTTGATGGAAATGATATATTCTAAATAAGTCCTTGTCCATGGTGTTCTATTTGAAAATTCAATTTCTAGGTATTCAAATAAAGAATCATTGATCATATTGGTCAATGACATCAGCATGTAGCCAACTCAATTAGAGATTTTGTGATAAAGGGATTATATTAGATAGTAAGCATCTGTATGAGGTATTATTTCACTTTGGAATTAACTTATTTCTTTATGGGTAACATTTCATGTTATTAGATGATAACATTGGACATTAGGCTACTTCACCTAATTCCATTGAGAAAGATTCCTAGAGGGCCACAGGCAATGAGTATCCAGAATCTTATTTAAATAATAATAATATTATTATTTATTTTACAAGTTGAATAAAAATTATTCCCATATCTAGATTCATAATTATTCATGTTTTCTTTATTTTAGTTATTCTATCACAAGTTGTTCAAGGGAATATAATGTGAGAGGAATATCTAATAAATATATATTTTCTATTTATTGAACATTATGTGTATTTATTTATTGAAAAAATACAGTTTTATTTTTCAATAAAAAAAGTCATAATTCAAGGACCAATAAATATTATTGAGCAATGGTGGGACAATTCAAATGGTCTAGTGGGAAATAATAAATAATAAATATTTTTTGATTAAATAATATTTATGTTAATTATAAAGTTAAGTGAATTTTAAAAATTTATAATAACAATATTACTATATTTTTACATGGGGTTCTTGTAGAAATTAAATAAATAATATAGGGAACTTTTTTGATTAATTTATTTAAACCATGTGGTATATAAAACCAATTATATTATATTATAACATAAATAACTCATTTTTTTGTTGTTCTCAATAGATTTGGAGAGTCCTCTCAATCCTTAGAGAGCATCATTCTTTTAGAATGCTCCCAATAATGCTCCAAAGAACGGAGAGAAATATTTCTCTATCTCCCACTCTTATGTCAAGAAATATCCAGGAGAATTCCTAATAAGTGGTTCTCAAGGTGGTTAAAGTTAGATCACACATTTTATTCGAAAATACGTGCTTACACACAAATATTTCTACAAATATTTTTAGATATTTGTGGATTACATTCGGATCAACACTAGAGAGAATATCCTCTTGATTCCTACAAGGAAACAATATTACAACGCAGATCTATTATCGTATCCATTAATGAATAAATAATTCCAATAATATAATTATTTTAATAAAAAAATTGATTATGAATAATATGTTGTGATATTATCTATTTTTCTATAATTCTATCCTTTATATATATTATTGGATTCATTTTTGTTTATCACAACATTTATTATTGCATAAATCATGGACAGATCATCAATCATGTAAAAAAAATCTTGGCATGACCCTTCACACACATCCACTACACATTGAAACAAAAAATAGAATGTCTAACGTAATAGGAAGTAATTCACTTGTAGTTCGACATCAGGTTCATTCCATATAAGGTTCTCAAGGGTCAAGATATAAAAGTATTTCCTTTCGCTAATCTGACCACTAAAAAAATTCCTCTAGATTCGATTTCCTAGATGAGGCTATCCTCTATGTGGATCTGGTTTTTTCATATTGGCAGATGCATTTCCATGGTTCTTCCCAGAGCCTAACCAGTAATGGGAATAAAGATCCAAAAATCAATACAATGGTCTTTGTGATCATATTCATTAACCTAAAAGAAGATGTATTTCCATAACAGTTCATGGTGTCAAAAGAATATACCAATGAGGTAGTGTATCATTATCTTATCAATGGTCTCGAGATAGACCTCGAGATTGAAATTCCCTGCTTTTAGGTACAGTAGACTCTATGTTAGATCATCAAGAAAATAAATAGTGATTACATCATCTAGAATCTATAGCTCAAGCCCTTGGTATGGAACACACACCTATTTATGGCCCTTTTCCCATCTCTACCAGAGGTTATTGATATTACCCAATTTCAGAATGGTCACAAAAATGCCCTGTCCATCTTAGATGAATCTCTTACAGATCCCGATTTGGATGAAATATTTATCCATGTGGTGCATAGAAGGGTCGTAACCCTTATCAACCCAGATGATGACAAAGGACTGCAGGTAAATGACCTGATTGTCAATGATTCATCATTGATGCCTCTTAAACCCCACAATGCATCAAATCTATGATTAGAAAACCCCTTTTACCGAGAAACTCTATTATAGAAATCATCTGCTAGAAAGAGCTGAATGTAAGAAATTTTTTTAGCATCTAGCATAGTTCACCATCCAGAGTGGTCCTAACCTTGATCAGACTTTCTACAAAAATGGGTTTAATGGAATTTTCCTCTATTTCATTCAAGGAGATGACATTCCCTAGGTTATGTAGGAACATCATGTTTGGTCATGTGGTTTTCATTAGGTAGGGTTGAATCCCTCCCACCGTATTCAATGGTTGGGATACCTAGAGCCCACCTTGTTCTATGACCATATAATGTTCTTCAATAGGTGTCACATGTGTCAAGTAATTTTCAACTTTTTTTCATCGATCAAAAAATACCCTACATATAAGAAAGTTTTATTGGCCCTTATAAGTTTAGGGACTCGATGCCATGAGACCATATCTACCATGGAAAATTATCTATTTCATGTTCATTTTAACCAAAATATATTTATTTTCCATGAAAATAGAACTAATTCCTCTTAAAGATGTCCAGGCGAAATCATTTATTCAATTCGTGGGATCCAATATCATCCACTGATTCAGAGTCCCTCATTCTATTCTCACTGACAACAGAACAAGGCTCTGGGTTTCTAAGATGAATGAGTTTTTGGGGAAGTATATCATATAGTCAAACCATACTTCCTACTACCATGCCTGGGAAAATGGATAGATCAACGTGTTCAACAAAACCCCCTCTGACTTTCTGCAAAAGATAGTGGTCCGGAATAAGAAGACTTGGCCAGAAAATCTATCAAATGATCTCTGGTCTTATAATAAGACAAAACAAATTCACCTAGTTGAATCCATATACCATGGATTATGGAACAAAGGCAGTCCTTCCCACTAGGATTTAGTTTCCATAACTTGGAATAGCTGTATATGACTAGTATATTCTAGATCTAATGGAAGAAAATCATCTAGTTGAGCTTAAATGACTTAAACAAAGAGGATTGCGGCCTTTCAAAATATGGATAGGCACAATAAAAAATATAGACATGGAGTTCAAAAAGACATTTTCTCTAGCCTACTTCCCCCAGGATGATATAGTACGTGATCTTAGTACATCAATGATATCGACTATAATTCTGCCAAAGTTAGAACACATGTGGGAAGGGCCTTGCCTCAAACACATGGTCTATCCCAATGCTGCGTAGTATATGATCACTATATATGGAGATTAAATCACTCCTCCAACCCATTACATGTTCCAAGTTATAATTTTCTTAATACCCCTATAGTTCGAGTTGTACGACTTTAAACTCCAGATCCCTTGTACAAGCATCACAACATTAAACTGTGTCTGAGATATTATATGGAATGTATTGTGAGGTGTTGTCCCTAATTCAATATCATTAAAATAAGGGTTTTCATGACTCCACATGAAGTTCATCACTTTTTGAATCCCCATCTCGTTGTCCAAACTCTATGACCTTAAAATAAGGACCCATTGTCTGGGAATACCGACCCTAAACTATTTGTCGTAGGTGAAAGCATTAAAAAGTTAGACTATTTAAAACCCCTATAGTCTATTTTTCCTAAAATTAAAATATATAGGGTTGGAATCATAGTTGAATAATTTTTATCTACATTTCATTGACGATCCTTCTTCATATGATCACAAAAGTAACATGCATCCCAAGAACATGACGTCAAAACTGGACACTAGGTTCAAGCTACATGACATTAAACTAAGAGTCCAAGTCCAGAAATCATGAATTAAAACTAAATGAATGTTTCATTTGAGTGTGTGGGGGTGTGTAACAATACCTCATAGGACCTCATTCATGTTGGGTTATAGTTTCCATTCCATGAACATCCCCCTTGGAATGATTTCCTCATTTTGTCCCAGTTACAAGATGTTAAACTATGTAACAACCATCGTCCTAGTTGTACGATGACAAAATGCATGGAACAAAAATGTCGTCACCTGAGTGGACATCATCCCCAGCATTATTCACTCACCATTCCAAGTTCTAGAACTGCATATGGACATATTTAGATCCCTATTAGAAACATACCAGTGCCTGGATTTTTATATCTACTTCCAACCACCCCCCCCAAAATAAATCCCCCCTCTCTATACAGAGACCAGGCCTATGCCAATATATTTTTATGAAATAACTACATATGGATTGATACCCATCCTTAATGGATTCTTAGTGATGCCTGCATCTTCTACATTTTCACCATCCATGACATTTTTTTCATTCATGTCAATTTATCTTCATCCTTACCACACGTTGTTAAACTATATTGGACATCAAGAACTATGTTTGGCATGATTCCCATCCTTATACGAAACACAGAGATACCCAAAATTATCATCTCCAAGACAACACATAAATCATTTAGATATTTTCCCGTTGGCCTTAGCACAGTCGAATCATCAAAAATATAAATTTTATGTAAACATACTCAATAATGCATATGTTATATTTGAAACCTTGATCACTATTCACATCTTGGTTTTTATTCCACCATATTACACTTATCTCGTTTGGAGTCCTCACCCCATGATAAAAACACTATTACCTTAATTTAAGGGTTTATGGTCCAAGAAACATGTAACACCCGAGACTTTTATGAGAAATTTTTTGTTTTTAGGTTATATAAATCATCAAAGAATTTATTCACTACAAACAACACTAGCATGGCTTGCTTTACACCTAATCACGACCTTCCTCGATAGCTTGCGTCGTATGCAATACCGATTTTCACTAAACAACAATATGCTATTAAAATATTATTAAAACAAGACGTTATGAATAGTAATAACCACTTTTTCAAATTTTTTAAATTTCATATTTCAAAATGGACTTCATTTTTGGATTCAAAATATTGAAATTATCCTAGGGTGAAATTTTGGTATTTTTCTGAAAATTTTCAATTTTGGATGAATAGTGAAAACACTTGGTTACTATTTAAAAACCTACATTTTATTTAAATAATTATTTATTTTATTTAAATTTATCATAGGTAAAAATTGAAACATAATACTTTTATAAGTTCAAAATAATTCATTGGAGTCATTTTATAATAATTTTAGATATATAAAATTTTTTTTGAACTTTTAACCGTCTTTTACCCACCTCCTAGGAGAATTTGCAAATTTACATAAAACATAAATTTACCGCTTCCGTGAGTGGAATTTCCGAAATCCAAGAGACACATTTGATGTCAGTAAGTAAAATGTGGTTCAATGAGAAGAAAATAATTTTTGTGAATAGTAACTGTTTACTTTTTTTAACACGGTTAAAAGAAAATAGGGTAATTACGGGTAAAAATGATATTATTATTACCCTAACACATGTCCTAATTCTATTGGAGAAGTGTAATTCGACCAAATACAACCATAGGAAAAAAATATGACCATTTAGGCCCTCTTGGATTAGTTTAGGAAATTTAATATTAATTTATTTAAAGAAGGGTTAAAATAGTTAAAATCCATTTTTAATAAGTAAATCATTTTTAATATAGTTTTATACAGAAGATAAATATGACTATAAATATTCATTAGAAAGATGAAAATATTTCATACATAATGGTATTTTATTTGTAATTTTTAGACTTTAAATAACTTAATTTATTTATGACACAATGGTGATGCAGTAATTATATTATTAATAAAATATTGAAATAATTGATGTTATAAATACCCAAATAAATGTAATTTGAAACGGTTTATGAATCAAAATAATTTTATAGGTTAATATGATATGTTATTATTGATTTATGTAACTTTTTTCGAACTAATATTTCTGTTATGATTTTCACAAAAATCAATTACCAAATAGTTTCAAAAATGACCTAAAATAACTTTTAAAAAAATATTATATTATTAATTGTTATTTTATTACTAAAAATATTATTCTTGGACAAATGACTTAGATATGGTTATATATATAAATAATAAACAACTTGTGGTTCGTTTGGCTTGTTATGCTAAGTTTATTAACCCTATAGTGTAAGAACAGAAGAAGACACTGTAAAAGTTAAATTATCTCACTTAAAGTTAAATCTAAATGATAAGGTTAAAATAGTAACCTAAACTTGTCTATACTCTATTGGATGAGAGTATTTCGTCCCATACCCACCTTAGCTTCGAAAAAAATCAATTTGGAGCTATTAAAAACCGAATATGACATTATAATAAAATAATATTTTTAGTTTTTCCAAAGGTGCCCCTCTCCTCCCTTATAAAAGGGCACCTCCTCACTTTCATCCTCACACCACATTGAGCCTTCAATCTCGGCCAACCCCTTTAAAAATTCTCTTCTCCACTTCCCTAGAAACATCCTATAGGTCCCGGTATTCTTGAAAGACTAATTTTAGTGCCCTAAAAGAGGTCTCAAAGAGGCGCTTCAAAGAAGAGGTAATGTTCGTTACAAATTCTTTCAACTTTATTTCTTCTTCCACTTATTCTTCTTTAGTTTTATCAATATGAAGTAATAAAATCAGTATCACTAATATACTGATATTTTATTATATGTATAAAACAACCCTATTTCACCATCTATCCATCCTACAGAAAATGAAATCATCGTGCGTGCGTACGTACGAAATACCGTCTCCACGTCGTGGTGTAATATATTTTCATCCACCACCTTACATGGATGGGTATAATAGTGAAAATAAATAAAAATATATGATTATTGTAAAGTGGTATTGATTCTGAAATAGTATAAATACACTCCAATACAATTACACGACCATGGGAACGATTTCATCACTCATGCGTACGTACGGAATACTGTCTCCACGATGTGATGCGACTTGTTCTACATGATCTTCATTGCATAATGATTATATAAATGAATTGAATGAATGAATATGATAAATATTACACTAATACCATTCTGGAAATGGTTTATCTATAACCTAAAACGAATAATAAGAATTTATTCGACAAAACACGCATAAGAACAAAAAGCAATAAAAACCCGAATAACAAGTAACAATGAAATATTACTAATAAGAATCTAAGAATATGACCATATATGATATCATAAATATAAGTATGATTCTGGAATAATTCAATAACATTATTTAAATAATTATACAGGAGGTTCCGACACTTACGAAGCAAATCAGACCTAAGGTAAGGGATAATTATTCCAATCTCATTCTTATCCGATATTGTTTATTCATAAGTATTTACTGGGGTTATGTATATTATCTATGTCCATATGTTCTCAAAATGTTTTCATAAAATGTTTAGATTTCTTCCATTTATGTTTAAAGTCATTTTTACCCTTTTCTAATTTTACCACATTGTATGGAAGGAATCAGTATTTTGATTACGTTATGAGGTACGTTTTGACTTTTCCGACAAAAGTACGAGGAGAATGTATTTTTACTTATACAGCATGAAAGGATTTTTAAGATTATATAAAGACATATTTTCATGAAGGTTCCTCCAAAATATTTCATGACTATTTTCAACAAAATCCTTTCCTTTAAAAAATGCATGACATTTTTTGAAAAGAAAATTATTTTAAAGAAGAAAGGATATTTTCCTCAAGAAATCATTTCAAGTGTTTTATCAAAGACATTTTCCATTTAAGATGACATTATTTCATACATGTGTGTTTCAAGTATAATGTCTCTATGATTTACATGGTTTCACTTTTCTTATTATGAAATTATATCCATTTCTTTTATATGGATTATGTGATGATAGGATGATGTTTATGAAACCCATTTTATTCATTGGGTTATTGTGAATGATGTATGTTTATTTTGTGGAACAAGTAAGAATGATTTCATAATGAGATGGTTGGGACTTATATCTCCCTCCAATTCATTGGGTAAATATTTATATCTCATGAGATAGACATGGCTGGAATGGCATGTTAAACCGGTTCAGTGAAATAGGACTAAAATGGGGAGTGAACTCAGTTCAAAAATGGACTTTGTCCGCTAAGATAGTATTGAAAATGAGTCTTTAATAATAAGAAATTATTCTATATGATTATGTGTGTATTACACAAAGATTCATGTTTTATGTTATGATTATTTGGATTATATTTCACTACTATGATTTATCCTAGGTTATGATCTCTTTTGTAGGATAAGATTTTCAAAATGTTATGGTCTTATGGATATGATATGATTGATATTTATTTTTTTTACCCTTACTGAGCATTTGAGCTCACACTTTTGTATGTTTTCTTTTCCCCTGGTCAGGAAGAAGGATATTAAGTTGGATACGCCATAAAGGAACTCTAGATATGATGAAATAAATGGGAGAAAACGTAGATGATTTATGAACCAGTTGTTTATGTTTCCCAGTTTCTAAAGTCACGATACCTATATTGTCCTTTCATGGTTTTTTTATATGTTTTAATAAGTATGAATTAATTTTGAAGTAATAACCATGTATGTAACGTGTGGGTCGTTATAGTTGGTATCAGAGGAAATGTATAGTCAACCTTTGGAAACTAGGATGTGAAAGCCTTAGTAAGAACCATAAGGATAAGTCTAAGCATAGAACACAATCTTAGTGTTTTAGAAATGGCCATGAAATCCCTATGATAATACCTTAAGTGTGAAATTTTATTCTTGATTGTGTGGTTTTCCTATTACAATTAGTGTTCCTTACACTATTCTTCTTGGTTTTAGTCAATGACTGGAACTCGAAGGAACAGTGTTAATGCAGAATGCGACGGGCAATGCAATGATTGTCCCCCTGAGAAACCAAACGTTATGGGAGATGGAATGAAATATCTTGTAGCCATGATCACACAACATTATCAAGCTATGAATCATGCAGGACTTCCAATCGATTAAAGGAAGGAGCAACATTCTGTTGAATCCTTCATGAGGCAGCGCCCACCTTCATTCAGTGGGTCTACTGATCCATTACTGGCTGAAAAATGTATCAGTACAACTAAAAAGATATTTTTAGTTCATTAATGTTCTGAACATGATAAATTCATCTTATCAGTATATCATTTAGAAGGTTATTCTGATCAATGGGGGAATCTTATTAAGAATACGAGGTAAAGGGATGAAATTGATCCCATGGAATGGGACGAGTTCGAGAACTTATTTTTCAATAAGTACTTCCCTCGTATTCTTCAATCAAAGATGGAGAAGGAGTTTCTTGAACTGAAGCAAAAGGATGATGAATATGTTGGTACCTATGAATAAAATTTTACAAGACTTTCAAGGTAAGCTTCTGGTATTATTATCTATCTTGAGAGTAAGATCGATCGATTCTTTAGTGGCTTAAAAACAAGTCTTCGAAGGGCATTAGCCATAAGGGACTTCAATAGCTATCTGGAAATCGCTTGATGTACTCTCAAAGTTGAGATGGGTATTGGAGTAACCCATCAGTCAAATGGTTCTGATAAGAAGAGGAAAATGGAATTCAAAGGAAAATATAAAGAGCACACTGAAAAGAAGATGAGCTTTCCCCTATGCACAAAGTGTGAAAAGAAACATGGAGGGAGTTATCTTAAAGGGAAAAGTAAATGTTTCAAATGTGGAAAGGATGTTCATCGGGATTTTGAATGTCGCAATGATGGGAAGAAGATGTCTAATGATGCAAACAAAGGAAGGGATACACAGAATGAACCTACTACACTTCAATGTTTCAAGTGCAAGGAAATGGGACTTTATGCCAATCAATTCCCTAATCCAAGGATTGTTTATGATGATCGACTTCAACAAACTCTTAAGGTGAAAGAAAAAAGAAAGTCACATGCAATTGCTATCAGCGATGTGGAGTACGATAACGAAGTTGGGAAAGATACACTTACCATCCACTCTAAAGTAGAAATTTTTTTATTTGATTCTGGATCAACCCACTATTTTATTTTTGAAGAATTTTATAAGGGTATCACCATATTACATCAATAATTACATGTTGGGTTAGCTGTGACAACCCCTAATGGCACAACAGTTGCATAAAAAGTTTATAATTCTTCTCTGATTGATGTTTGTGGAAAAGTGCTTCCTGCAAATCTTGTGATCCCTCCTATAGTTGAATTTGATGCGATTCTTGGCATGGGTTTTATTTCACTATATAGAGCTCATATCAATTTCCAAAGAAGGGAAGTCACATTTCATATTCCAGATCAAACTATGATTGTCTATCGATGCAAGGATGAACATAACATTATAGTGGAAATTTCTTCCATATTATGGGTCTTGATTCCACTAAATGAGGGTTATTTATCTCAAATGGTTGGAGAGAAACTCACAATTAATAATATTCCCATTGTATAGGAGTTTGATGATGTCTTTCTGGAGGAATTTCTGGGTCTTCCACCAAATCGTGAAGTAGAGTTTTCAAAAGAACTCTTACCGGGTGCTTTGCCTATTTCAAAGACACCATATATAATGGACCCAATTGAGTTGAAGGAATTGAAGAAGCAACTCCAAGAGAATCTTGATAAGGGATTCATATGCCTTAGTGACTCACCTTGGGGAGCACATGTTCTGTTTGTTATGAAGAAAGATGGATCAATGAGACTCTGTATTGATTAATGAGAACTTAACAAGATCACTACCAAGAACATATATCCTCTCTCGTGCAATGATGACTTATTTGAATAAATAAAAGGAGCTCAATACTTTTCCAAGATTGATCTTCATTCTGGGTATCATAAATTAAGGGTCAATAGAGAAGATATACCAAAGACGGCATTCCGTACAAGATATAGACACTATGAATTTATAGTGATGCCATTTGGTCTTACTAATGCCCCTGCTATCCTCATGGATATGATGAATAGAGTCTTTAGAGACTATCTTGATCAGTTTGTGGTAATATTTATAGATGATATTCTTGTCTATTCAAAGATCAAGTAAGAACATGAAGATCACTTGAGAATTATATTGAAGACCCTTGAGAAAGGAGATGCTTTATTCCAAATTTACCAAGTGTGAATTTAGGTTTCAAAATGTTTCATTTTTGGGTCACATAATCTAAAAAGCGGGGATATCTATGGATCTAGAAAAAACAGAGGTTATCAAAAGATGGTTGAGACCAACAACAGTAAATGAGATTCGGTGTTTTCTTGGTTTGGCTGGATATTATCGACGTTTTGTGAAATATTTTACATGATTATCTAATCCACTCACTTGGTTGACTCGAAAAGAAGTTATGTTCCTGTTGATGGAGGAATGTGAAGAGAATTTCAAGGACTTGAAAAGAAGGTTATCCAGTGCACTTGTGCTCACACTTCCTTATAGTGGAGAAAGGTTTGTGATCTACAGTGATGCATCCAAGAAGGGATTGGGGTGTGTTCTCTTGCAAAACGATATGGTGATATCTTATGCCTCACGACAGTTGAAAATCCATGACCAAAATTACCCAACTCATGATGTGGAGTTAGCTGCGGTAATCATTATGTTAAAGATCTAGAGGCATTATCTTTATGGAGAAAGGTGTGATATTTATTCTGATCATAAAAGTTTAAAGTATATTTTCACAAAAAAAGAACTGAATATGCACCAAAGAAGATGGTTGGAGCTAATTAAGGAATACGACTGCTCAATTCATTACAACCCTGGGAAAGCAAACAAGGTGGAAGATGCATTAAGTCGACAAGACCATGCTAGCTTATCCATGATGAGGATTAGAAAAGATCCAATAATTATGGATTTACAAAGGATGGATCTTGGAATTATAATTAATGGGGAAAATCGTATCTTTCTCAAATGAATATTCAACCACCTATACATGTGATGATTAAAGAGGCACATAAATAAGATGTTGAGTTACAAAAGAAGGTGAGAAATGTTCCTGAATTCAACCTTGGTTGTGATGGAATAATAAGGATCAGGAATCAGGATCGTGTTCCTCCCATCCCCGAAATAAAGAAGGAGCTGCTGGATGAGGCTCATAGTTCTTCATTCTCTATTCATCCTGGAAGCACGAAGATGTATATGGACCCGAAAGAGTAATTCTGGTGGGATGGCATGAAAAGAGATGTTGTTGAATATGTCTCTCGATGCTTGGTTTGTCAGCAATTTAAAGCTGAGAGACAGAAGTCTAAGGGGATGATTCAACCATTACCCATACCTGAATGGAAATGGGAAAACATCACTATAGAATTTTTCACTGGACTCCCTAAAACGTCCAAAGGCAATAATGCTATCTGGGTCATAGTTGATCGTCTTACAAAGTCTGAACACTTCATTGCTATTAGAGAGGATTTCTCTGTAGATAATCTTTCCTAGATATATGTAAAGGAACTGGTAAGATTGCACGGAGTACCACTTTCTATTATATCGGATCAGGATCTGAGATTTTCCTCAATGTTCTGCTGAAGTCTTCAGAATACTCTGGATACAGAGTTGAGTTTCATCACTAATTATCATCCTCAGACAGACGGTCAGTCTGAGAGGAAAATTCAAACTCTAGAAGATATGTTGAGAGCTTGCTCTATGGATTTCAAAGGTGGTTGGGATCTACACCTACCTTGGTTCAATTTTCTTATAATATTAGCTTTCACTCCAGTATTAAGATGGCTCCTTATGAAGCTCTCTATGATAAGAAATGTAGGACTCCAATTTGCTGGGATGAAGTTAGGGAAAGAAAGCTATTAGAACCTTATCTTGTTGATTAGATGGCAGAAAAGATCTGATCCATTCAACAACACATAAGAGCAGCTCAGAGTCGACAAAAAAGTTATGCCGACAACTGATGAAAAGACTTAGAGTTTGAAGTGGGTGACAAAGTGTTCTTACGAATGTCTCCTTGGAAGAGAGTAATGAGATTTGGGATGAAGGGATATCTGAGGCCTAGATATATCGGTCCATTCAAAATACTAGATCGTGTTGGGATAGTAGCTTACCGATTGGTGCTTCCACCGAATCTCTCTCAAGTTCACAATGTGTTCCATGTATCTCTCCTGAGAAAGTGCGTACCTGATCCTTCACATGTACTCATCTCAGAAGTTGTACCGTTGGAGCAAGATCTTTGTTATGAATAACAGCCGATAGAGATTTTGGATCGTAGTGAAAAAGTCCTACGGAACAAGAACACTCTCTTGGTGAAAGTTTTATGGAGGAACCACCAATTAGAAGAAGCTACATGGGAGCATGAGGATATGATGAGGGAGAGGTATACTCATCTGTTTGATGCAAAGTGACGAATTTCGAGGGCGAAATTCATTTTAAGGGGGGTAGAATGTAACACCCGATAATTTTATGTGAAATATTTTATTTTTATGTTATATAAATAATGAAAGGGATCATTAACTACACACAACACTAGCTTGGCATTCTTTACACGCAATCACAACATTCCTCAATAGCTTGCGTCGTACGCAATACCGAGTTTCACTAAACAACGATATGCTATTAAAATATTATTAAAACTAGCCTTTATGAATAGTAATAACCACTTTTTGAAATTTTGTAAATTTAATATTTAAAAATGGACTTCATTTTTGGATTCGGAATATCGAAATTAGCCTAGGGTGAAAATTTGGTATTTTTCTGAAAACTTTCAATTTTGGATGAATAGTGAAAGCACTGGGTTACTATTTAAAACCCGACTTTTTAGTTAAATAATTATTTATTTTATTTAAATTTATGTTAGGTAAAAATTGATACATAATACCTTTATAAGTTCAAATTAATTCATTGGAGCCGTTTTATAATAATTTCAGATATATAAAAATTTATTGAACTTTTGACCGTCTTTTACCCACCTCCTAGAAGAATTTTCAAATATATATATAACTAAATTTTACCACTTCTGTGAGTGGATTTTTAAAAATACAAGAGATACGGTTGATTATAGTAAGTAAAATGTGGTTCAATGAGATGATTTTTTTTGGTGAATAGTATCTTTTTACTTTTTTTACCACGGTTAAAAGAAAATTGGGTAATTACGGGTAAAAATGATATTATTATTACCATAACACATGTCATAATTCTATTTGATAATTGTAAATCGACCAAAAAAACCTTAGGAATAAAATATGACCATTTAGGCCCACTTGGATTAGATTAGGACATTTAATATTAATTTATTTAAAGAATGGTTAAAATAGTTAAAATCAAAGTTTAATAAATATATAACTTTTAATATAGGGGTATAAATACGATAAATTCGACTATAAATATTCATTATAAAGATAAATATATTTCCTGCATAGTGGTATTTTATTTGTAATTTTAATACTTTAAATAATTTAATTTATCAATTACACAATGATGATGCAGTAATTATATTATTAATGAAATATTGACATAATTGATGTTATAAATACCCAAATAATTGTAATTTGAAACTTGTTATGAATTCCAATTATTTTCTAGGTTAATATGACATGTTATTATTGATTTAAGTAACTTTATTCGAACTAATATTTCTTTTATGATTTTCACAAAAATCAATTACCAAATAGTGTAAAAATTGACATAAAATAGTTTTTAAAACAAATATTATTTTATTAATTGTTATTTTATTCCTAAAAATCTAAGGTTCGGCCAAATGACTTGTATAAGGTTATATATATTAATAATAAACAACTTGTGGTTCTGTTGTCTTGTTATGGTAAGTTTATTAACCTTATAGAGTAAGAAAACAAGAAGACATGGTAAAAGTTAAATTATCTAACTTAAAGTTAAATCTAAATGATAAGGTTAAAATAGTAACCTAAAATTGTCTAAATTCTATTGGATTAGAGGATTTATACCCATCCCCGCCTTATCTTAGAAATAAATCAATTTTGATCTATTAAAAACCGGATATTTTTTATAATAAAATACTATTTTTAGTTTTTCCAAAGGTGCCCCTCTCCTCCCTTATAAAAGGGAACCTCCTCCCTCTCATCCTCACACCACATTGAGCCATCAAGCTCAGCCAAACCATGCCAAATTCTCTTCTCCACGTCCCTAGATACATATTTGAGGTCCTGGTCTTTTTCAAAGAATAATTTCAGTTCCCTAAAAGGAGGTATCAAAGAGGCGCTTCAAAGAAGAGGTAATGTCTGTTACCGATTCTTTCAACTTTATTTCTTCTTCCACTTCTTCTTATTTAGTTTTTTCATCATGAAGTAATAAGATAAGTATCAATCATATACTGATATTTTATTATAAGTATGAAACAACCCTATTTCACCATCTATCCATCCTACAGCAAATGAAATCACCGCTCGTGCGTACGTACGGAATACCGTATCCACGCCGTGGTGTAATCTATTTTCCACCACTGCCTTACATGGATAGGTATAATGGTGAAAATAAATAACTATATATGATTATTGTAAAGAGTTATTGATTCTGAAAAAGTATACATACACTCCAATACAATTACACAATCATGGGAACAATATCATCGCTCGTGCGTACGTATGGAATACCGTCTCAATGATGGGATTCGACTCGTTCTATATGATCTTCAGTGCACAATGATTATATAAATGAATTGAATGAATTAATATTATATATATTACACTAATACCACTCTATAAATGAGGTATCTATAACCTAAAATGAATAATAATAATTTATTCGACAAAACATGCATAAGAACATAAAGTAGTAAACACACGAATAACAAGTAACAATGAAATATTAATAATAAGAAGATACGAATATATCCATATATGATATCATAAAAATAATTATGATTCTGGAATAAGTCAATAACATTATTTAAATTATTATATAGGAGGTTCGTACACTTACGAATCAAATCGGACATAAGGTAAGGGATAATTATTCCAATCTCATTCTTATCCGAGATTGTTTATTCATACGTATTTACTAGGGTTATGTTTATTATCCATGTCCATATCTTCTCAAAATGCTGTCATAAAATGTTTACTTTTCTTCCATGTATGTTTAAATTCATTTTTACCCTTTTCTACTTTTACCACATCGTATGGAATAAATATTTCTTTTGATTACTTTATGAGGTACATTTTGACTTTTCTGACAAAAGTACGATGAGAATGTTTTTTTACTTATATATCATGAAAGGGTTTTTATGGTTTTATAAAGCCTTATTTTCATTAAGCATCCTCCAAAATATTTTATGACTATTTTTTAAAAAATCATTTCCTTTTAAAAATGCATGAAATTTTGTGAAAATAAAATGATTTTAAAGAAGAAAGGATATTTTCCCCAAGAATTCATTTCAAGTGTTTTATCAAAACCATTTTCCATATAAGATGACATTATTTCATACATGTATGTTTCAATTATAATGTCTCTATGATTTACACAGTTTCACATTTCTTATTTTGAAATGATATCCATTTCATTTATATGGATAATGTGATGATGGGATGATTTTTATGAAACCCATTTTATTTGTTGGGTTATTGTGAATGATGTATGTTTATTTTGTGGAACAAGTAAGAATGGTTTCATTGTGAGATGGGTGGGACATATATCTCCCTCCAATGCATTGGTTAAAGATTTATATCTCATGAGATAGACATGGCTGGAATAGCAGGTTAAACCGGTTCTGTGAAACAAGACTGAAATGAGGAGTGAATCGGTTCAGAAATGGACTTTGTCCGCTAAGATAGTCTTGGAAATGAGTATTGACTAATAATAAATGATTCTATATTATTATGTGTGTATGCCACAAAGCTTCAGGTATTAATTTATGATTATTTGGATTACATTTCACTTCTATGATTTATCCCATTTTATGATCTCTTTTGCATGATAAGTTTTTCAAAATGTTATGTTCTTATCGATATGATATGTTTGATATTCCTTTTGTTTACCCTTACTGATCATTTGAGCTCACCCTTTTGTATGTTTTCTTTTCCCCAGGTAAGGAAGAGGGATATTAATCTGTATATGGCAAAAAGGAACTCTATATATGATGAAATAAATGTGAGAAAACGTAGATGATTTATGAACCAGTTGTTTATGTTTCCCAGTCTGTAAAGACACTATACCTATACGGTCCTTTCATGGTTTTGTTATATGTTGTAATAAGTATGCGTTAATTTTGAAGTAATAACTATGTATGTAAAGTATGGGTTGTTATAAAACATGAACTTAAACCATTCATAGAATGTCCAAACATCATGAAATTCAATTTCATGGGGGTTTCCCCTGTGGTGTTTTGTGTGGTGTCAGGCCTTATTGGCCCTTATTCATATTATATTTGTAAATAAAACACCCCCAAAATACACATTTAATAAATTTACAGCATTATGATCTATACTATCAGTCCTTATAATATTATTTGACATCTTTAGCACAATACATTATACTATGGCTCCACCCTGAACAAGTTTCAGATGCCTCGCGATAGTCATGGGTTTCTCTTGTTCCCTTATTAGAGTGGATTTCTCACACCAGTGTTGGTATCTCACCATGTTATCTTCTAGAACTACATGTGGCTTTAATTCAATTATTTGGGATATTTAGTGATGACGATACAGTTTTTCTTCATGCCTAGATACATGTTCATTACCTATCGGACCTGTTATGGTTCAAGCATCATGCCTTAAACTGTACTCAATAAATTTCAAGGTGTATGTGGGCGACATGAGATTATTTAGCTCATTAATGTTAGGTTATGCCTATTTCATACCACACAGATTCCTTGGAAATTGTCTTTCATGTTCCATACATCCTGACTTTCTACTTATCACCTATTTATGGTCTATATAGGATGACCTTAATCTTTGCATATCTATTTCAAAAACTATGTCTAGATTGATTCACTTCATCATGGGATACGTATTTATGTGAAACCAATTAATCTTTGAGCCCTGTCCCATGTTATTCAACCATTTTTTCCATTAGTTTCAGTTATAGTCTACACTCTATGACCTTAAACTCGGATCCAATAGCCCATGCAATATAAACCTAAACTATTTTCAAGGCCTAGGATTGAACCCCAATCACCGATGCACATGATTTTACAATTAATGTTTTTATTAGTTTGGGTTTACATCATCATTAAAATCCATAGAGACCCCATTGTGGTGATGTTATCATTCCATTTTGGCTCACCTATCATCCTGGGACAATGTCATAATATATCTTTTTCTTTAAGTAGAAAATCATATGTTTTGAACTAGGTCAACAATTGGTCCTATGTTTTCTCAACCCATTCCTAGATGTTATGATTGAGATTACCATGTTTTCAAATATGGTTAGAAGTATATCCCAACCCACAAGTTTTCCCTCTATCAAAACCTTGGATGTCTTAGCTTACTTCCTTTCCACTCAACTGTATCATAGTGAAATTCCATCTTGGGGGTCACCCTCAATGTGAACCCCCACATGTTAGGTAGAACCCATTTTTAGTCATTATTTATCACATCGAGTATGGATAACATGGTCTTAGGAGTCTTGGAAAGGGAATTTATTGATGTGGTTGAGCTGGAAAAGGGACTCCAGATCCATAATCCATGAACATAAACTAATAACCTCAATGGGAAAGTTTGGTGTGCCATGGGCCCCATTGGTCCTCAATCACATCAGTTTTTTCACTCTACCACACCACATATGACCATTTTGGGAATCCCCATTACCTAGTTCATCCCAATTTCCAATCTCTATGAAATTAAGCTAAGAGCTTGTAGTCCATGAGACATGTATTTAAACTATTTGATAGGGTCCAAGAAGTATAACATAAAACTATGTGCAATGTCCCATTCATAGGATATTAATATATAAGATACATCCTGATCACATGATGTTAAAATGTACAATGATTTTTACTTCCCATATGATGTTAAAAAACGTTTCCAATGTCCTCAACATACGAAATAATACTACATTTCAATAATCATTAATTGGATGATGTAAAATTGAAAAATATGTCCGGACCTCTCATGCGAGGTCCTCATACCATTATACAACATTGTTCATATTTCATATATCGCTCGACATCCAAGAAAGATATTTTTTAGGAATATGGGTTTGATATTTGTTCAGGAAAATGTACCAAAACCAATTTTATATAATTTTTAGTGGCATAATTCCAACAGTGTTTGAGTTTATTTGAACACTTCATTAGTCTATTTCTAGGTTTTGTGTGCCCCTTATTTGGATCTCCATCCCATTACATGTATGGAGGGACCCCCTAAAAACCAAGACTCATTCAATTTTTGGATCACCTATCATCCTTACCCAACATTCCTGAGGATAATTGATTATATTTCACGAATGTTTCCTTATTTAGAACATTGTCAACGGTCAAACCTCATTAATTTGTCCCCAATCCAAGATAATGAAATAGATGTTGTGTTTAGAACATAGTGAGAAGTTATCCTATATCTCCATTCCATTATCCTTCTACTCAAAATGTTGGGAATAGTAATTAACACTTATCATTAACCTTTTTTTGGATAGTTTCTAATACCCCTAGATTTATCCCGCTCTTTCACTAGCACAAGTAAGAAAATAAAGTTGGTTGTTTTAGGAGCCATGATCTCTAGCCACAAACACTCTTATCCAAAATACTATTGGTGGTCAGTCAACAATATAAGTCCCAATGTGTTCAATGATTATCCAAAACATTCATACAAATGATAAATAACGTGGCTGTCCTTTATTTCTCACACTTAGAATGGGCCACATGAGCTTAAGGATTAATAATAGGTAGCCACACAAATATGAATGATGTGTGATAAATAAAGAAACAAAAATAAATTCATCCATTCACACAAGAAATTTTAATCCTAGATAAACCAATATGATCTATCCTTCCCTCCCTATGATGCAATTGGACACTGTTTCCCTCAATCTGGAATCCACAATCTCGATTCCATCTTCAGGTACAAGTCAAATCATTTCATGAACATAATATCCTTCTAGAAAATGGGAATGAATTTCATATTTTTCTTCACCACATCCAAGATATGTTTTCCATAATAGGGGAAAGATCATTGTTCCTCCATTTATTATATAGAATAAGGAAATCATCGTATTGGAATCCCTTCAGTGGAATTCCTCTTATTAAGTGGATTTCCCAAATAATGATGTTGAATTCCTCATGAGGGAGGTGTTATGTGTTCGTCTCTAGGGAAAATCGGTTCCGGAACCCTTGAACAAGCACCCATTAATGGTAAACAAGGAACTTCGACATCCACAACTCTTTTTTTACAATGATGCCGCACACCTCTACCAAATATTCATGGCATGTTTAGTGCACCTAGTACGCCCACACCCACTCACTGGTGTAGTTTCCCCAGATATTATGTACCAATCCCTCTACCAACACTTGTGGTTTTCTCTCATGCTACTCTATAAATTTGCAGAATAAAGGTTTAAGAACTCTTCTTTCTAATGTTAATACCATGTGACTATCTGGGTACTAGCATTTACTGTGTAGACAACAATGTCACTCTGATATCTGGTGGTATGAACATGAACAGTGAATTTCCAGCAATGATGTTTGTCTTCAGGTGTGAACCATGACCATGGTGAATTAACCCCAATGTTGGTATGATCACTTAATACAGAATCAAAACTTTCTATAAAGTAATATTGTCACTCATTGTACAATCCTTCATTTATTGGGTCATCATGCCCAATATAATTTGTTTCAATGTTACAACCCTCCTGGGCGAATAAATTTGAGGGTTTGGGGTCATTTCATCACATTGAATTGCAACATAATATTCTATTTGAGCAGTGTAATGTTGTTCATCCATTTCAAATGTGTCTGAAAGTTATAAGGATAGAGAGGGAAATATTTATGTTTCCATGAACAAAGTTTGTTTTTGTGTGCAGGATTAGGTTTCAGTCACCTAGAATTCTGATTTCTCACAATGTTAAAATCTTGGAAGAAGTAGGATATATGTGAAAAATTTGGTTGATGCCCAATATTTCATGTAGAAGGACTGAACTTACACACATGAGAGCATATCTGTTATCATGTGGAAAGTCAATGTGTTGTTTAAAGGGAACCCTACACATATTTATAGTTATGGACACAACCTTACATTCCCAGAAAAGTATCATATGATCTAATTCAATGTTTTTCACACCTCCATGGGAATAAACTCATGAATTAATATGTTCCCTCAGAACCTGGCCTTTATGTCCCCTTTCACCTCAAACTATGAAGGGAAATTTTTTGGCATGAAATTCTACATGAATCTTTATATAAATATCTTTGGGAAATCCAAACCCATTATCCTAGTCAATAGAACATTCCTATAAAGTGAAATATGGTGAATGTATGTTTCAAGGTGTGTGTGAGAAATTGAAATCGGTGTGGATGTCTATTTTATTCCAAAAAAAATGTATCTCTCACCATTCTTGTGAGGATTTTTCAAAATGGAAGAGGACGGTGCACATAATATGGATACATTGTGAACAAGAAGATGATATTCATGTATGAATCTTATACACCAAATACAATTCCAAACTAAACCTTTCTTGGTCTCCGTTTATGGCTAAGAATGTAGTTGTATGGAAGACATCTTCCATGACAATGATCTTTTGCAATATCTCATTGGATTTTTGTATAAGAAGAACCCCCCCCCCCTCTTCAGGGTGATCTAATGGAAGTCTAACCTCCACTCTATTGCATGTATGAATGATCTTAAACAACATCATGAAAGAATGGGATACTCATGGAAGATATCTTGTGTGATATGTTGTTTGGTGGGTCCTACCTTGAGTTGGACCAAAGTTGTGTATTCATTTCCCAAACTATTCTAGCCTATGTTAGGTGAATGGAAGTTATCATCTTGTGTGTAACCTCAATCTTGTGCGAAACACTCCAATGTTGTGTGAATGACTTGACATTGTTCACAAGACCACTATATTGTACACACCCCTTCTTTAATGCTCCATGGATTCCATTTTTATCAAATCACCATGTTGTATCCCATTTTTCATGCATTTCCTATGCCTTTCATGTACCACTTGTGCGTGGTCCCCCAGGGAAGTGTCCAGTGACTTCTTGGACCCACACGAGATGTACCATATCCCCATAATGTATGAGTTTATAGACCTTCTTCTTATATTCATAGGTATTATAATTCATTTTTCTACTAATCATATGTACGTTAACGTGGACCTTGTGATCAACCACTCCTCCACACCATTCCATCCTGGAATTTCTAAAGGCATTCCCCTCCCAATGAAACATGAGATGAAATTATGTAAAACTAAGAGGTGAGTAGTGAGTACCCCACATCCGCAATGAATGACATAAAACATCCTAGCACTAACATCCTCATCACATAATGTTAAATAGTATTCATACCCCACACAATGCACAAGGAATTCCCCAGGTATGCGCATCATGGGATGTCATGTCCTCCCACAGTACGACATATAACTCCCAAAATTGGAAGCTTCCATGCATATGTCCAACATATACATGATTGGATTCTCAATGTATGACTCAAAAGGAATTAGATCCTCCACAGGTAGAATGAAATCCTCCTTAGGATAATTCCTTAATAATCCCTATATCATCTCTCGTTGTATTGCCTTTCGCAATACAAACATTAAGTATACGACTTCATCTTCTTTCTCACATTGAGCATGACTCACCTGGGATTAGATATTAGTCTTGACCATAAAATGAAACCTCAGATCCTATGGGAATACATCCTAGAATAATCCATAGTCTCTATCCTCTCCTCGAGAAGCTTCCATTTTAAATCCCAAATCATATTTTCTACTTCCATGGGTGTAACACCCCATGCTTCTATGATACGCTTCTCTTTGAATAATGCGATAGCGTGTGTTGTACGCAACATCGAGTTCTAACACACCACAACCAATCAAACTAGCCGTTATGAATAGTAATACCTAATTTTTGAAATTACATATATTTTATATTTCAAATTAGACTTCATTTTTGGATTCGGAATATCGAAATTATCTTAAGTTGAATTTTTGGTATTTTTCTGAGAACTTCCAATTTTTATGAATAGTGAAAAATACTTAAAAACAACTTTTTTAATCAAAATAATTTATAGTGATAAATTATATTATTGATTGATTTTAAAGTATAATTAGAATGTATTTTTACCATTTTATCCAATGGTGTTCATTAGAATTAATTTCACATTGAAATTGGACATAAACAATTTTCAATCTTTTGATATATACTGTTTCTTAAAAACACGCTATTTATTATGACAACGGGAATTAATTATAAAATTAATTAATGAAACTTATATGTTTGTAATTTTTTAAAATAGATATCATTTTTGAATTAGAAATATCAATTATATCTTAGTGTGAAATTTTGGCATTATTCTGAAAAACATTATTTTTTGATGAATAGTGAAACTACTAAGTGGTAGTTCAAAAACTGAATTTTTCATAAAACAAAATTTTACCGCTTTTTTAAGTAGAAACTCAAAAATCTGAGAGACATGATTAATATCAAGTAGTAAAATGTGGTTCAATGAGATGAAAATAATTTTTGGTTAATAGTAACTTTTTTCTTTTATTTTCCACTGTTAAAAGTAAATAGGTTAATTACGGGTAAAAGTGATATTAATATTACCCTAACACATGTCCTCATTATATTAGACAAGTGTATCTAGACCGAAAACAACCTTCGGAATAAAATATTATCATTTAGGTCCACTTGGATTAGATAAGGACATTTATTATTATTTAATTCAAAGAAGAGTTAAAAGAGTTAAAATCAAAGTTTATTTACCAAAACATTTTTAATATAGGGATATACATAATATAAATTCGATTTTAAATATTAATTAGAAATATAAAAATATTTCCTACATATGTATATATTATTTATAATTTTTAGACATTAAATAAGTTAATTTATTTATGACATAATGATGATGCAGTAATTACCATAATAGTGAAAAATTAAAATAATTGATATTATAAATACCCAAATAAATATAATAATAAACTTTTTGTGAATTAACATAATTTTATAGGTTAATATGACATGTTAAGATTGACCTAATTAACGTTTTTCGAAGTAATCATTCTGTTATGATTTTCACAAAAATCAATTGTTGAATAGTGTCAAAATTGACAAAAAAGTGTTTTTAAAACAAATATTATATTATTAATTGATATTAAATTTCTAAAAATATAAGGTTAGGAAAATAGACTTATATCATGATATTTTTATCAATAATGGACCACATGGGGGTCTCTTGGGTGTATATAAAATTTTATTAAATATATAATATAAAAAAACAATGTGACATGGTAAGTGTCAAACTAATTAACTAAGAGTTAAAACTAAAAGATAAGGTTAATATAATGAAACAAACATGCATAAATTCTATTAGTTGAGTGGATTTAGACCCATACCCACCTTATATTTTAAATAATCTCCTTAAGAGCCATTAGAAACCGAATATGAATTTATTATAAAATAATATTTCTAGCTTTTCCAAAGGTCCCCCTCACCCCTCTTATAAAAGGGCACACCCCCTTCTCATTAATTCAAACTTTCAAAGACTTTTTGTTCGGCCAAACCCTGAAAAAATACTCTGTCAACTTCCCTAACTTCATCCTAGTGGCCTTATGTTGATCATAATGCCAACCTAAGTACCCCTTTCGATCAAATCAAAAGGAAGAACCCGAAGAAGAGGTAATGTTTTCACCACCCTTTTTCAAATTCATTTCTTCTTAAACTTCTTTTTCATTGTTATTACCATTATAAAATAATTAATCCATTATCTCCTATATACTGTAATATTATTATAAATATGGTACAACCATATTCAGTATTCTATCCATCCTTTCAATAACATGTCACCATACGTGCGTACGTACGGCTTATCGTCTCCATGTCGTGGTGTAATTGTTATTATTCAATATATTATTATTTGGATGGGTATAATAATGATTTATAATTCATGTAAATAATAAATATAACATGATAATGTTTCTTTATATATGATATACCATCCAATTATATATTATTTTAATATCAAAATAATGATATTGTCGCTCGTGCGTACGTACGGACTACCATCTCCACGAACGCGATGAGATTCATTCTCCATCGTACCCATTAAAGTATAATTATCATTTTATGATTTAAAAATAATGTTTAAGGAATTTATATCATTCTGGATATTAATAAGATACAAGCTATCCAGGAAAAACATGGCTTACGTAACAAAACATATAAAATAAAAAGAGTACATTAACACCCGAAACAACGATAATACTAAGATATTATTGACAAATCAATGTTAAAAGATAATATTTCATATCATATTAATGTATATAATTCTTTTATATTTTAATAACAATTATTTCACCATTATACTAGTGGTTAACCTACTCCCAACCAAGGAAAAGTATAAGGTAAGGGTTTATTTCGAAATCTCTTCATTATCCGAGGTTGTTTATACGTAATAATATATTGGGACTTATTTATCATCCAGAATCATGTTTCTTAAAAAATGTATTTCAATTTTTTTTTATTTAGTAGAATATGGGTTAGAGTCATTTATACCCTTGTTTGAATTTTTATAAGTGCTTTATAAAGGAATCTTTCCGTCGTTTTCCAAACAAGGTGCTTTTTAACCTTTTCGACAGAATTAAGGTAACAATGTTTTTTAATTTATACGGAGGGTGTGGCTATTTTCTACTGTTATAAAATCGTCGAAGCATCCCTTACAAGAATATAATAATATTTTCAATGAAAATGTTTTATTTTATATGACTCTTAAATGATTTCAAAATAAAATGAGATATTTCTCTAAAAAGAGTTTTGATTTCATCTATGTCAACATCCTTTGATAGATTTTAAGCTTATTTGAAGTTGATATATTATGAAACAAAACTTCCATATTGTGTTGAAGGTTTTGTGATATATTTGACAATAGATATGTTATTTTCATACCCTTCATAGTTTATGGTAAATGTATTGAGATTTTTTATGCTTGTTTTAATACGAATGTTTATGTTATGTTTAAACCTTTTCATATGGGAATGCATTGGACAAAATATGTGACAGGTGGAGCCCGCTATAGCTCCTCGATGCATCGGTAGGTCTCATGAGACAAAATAGTATCTTGACCCAAGGCCTTGGAAAAATCTTATTTGTAGTCTTGGCACGAGGCCTTGTCTATGTGGTTATGATAGTCTGGCATTATGAATTCCATCATTATGAAAGTGGTTACTGATATTGAATGTGATTATTCGATTATTATAATATCCATGTTAATAAGTAAATGGAATTATTTCATTTTATTTTTTCCATTCCATGTTGAAGTTCAAGTTTAAAAGGCTTTTGTTTTAGTTATACATTGACTTAATTGTTTATTCTTATTTATGAAAGTTTTCGCTATGTTGTTATCCTTACTGGGCATTTGAGCTCACCCCTTTTCTATGTTTTATTTTTCCCAGGATGTGAATAAGTAATTTATGAATAACCTACAGGGATAGTATTTGGGCATATGAGTGTGGACTATGAAAAAAATATGTTGTTTTAGTTTTCATTTTTATGTTGTGATGTAAAATTTATGAATATATCTATTGTTTCCAAGGCTACTAAAATAATCGGTCTTTCGAGACTTGATATTTATTGTGATCATGCCAATGTTATGTAATAATGCACCGAATCTGGGTAACTGGGGTCGGGGAGTTACATTTGGTATCAGAGAAGTTTAGTACAAACCTTGGAAGCAAAATTTAGATAAACTCTTATTAGAGCACATAGATTTAAGATGAACGTTGAGGATTAGTATAGATGAACTTCCTAAAATTTTGGTTTTGTAGAGATTTTGTGAGTTTTCCAAGAAATAAATCCATGTTTGGATACGTCTAGGTAGAGGAAGCTCTGGCACAGATATACCTAGGGGTAAAACCTGAAAACACTGCTTTAAGCTAGACTCTAATGGGAACTGGTGTGCGACAACGGGCCTTGCTGCACTCTTGGTTACGAAACTCCTGGGGGAGATGATTAGGATAAATCTCATTTTCCTTACAAATCATTATGAATGGTTTATGAGTATATAATTTCTCAAAGAAAACATTTTTATGATTATAGATTATATCCATAAATAGTTCAATTTATGTTAAGTGTTTTATAAGTATAGAATTATGTATTTTGATTAATAAATTGATCTAGTTTATGCCTTTGTTTAGAAATGGATCCTAGTGGAAGAAATCGAAACTGTATCAATGCATGCACTCCATGTAGGGATTTCCCTCCTACTCAAGATAATTATAGTGGAGCTGGTGATGAAACTGGTGCCGATCAGCTAATCACCATACTGGGACAACTCACTCAGGTTATGAATAATAACCTTACCCATATAGAGCACCCTGATCCATAACATGGAGGATCAATGTTAGATCACTTCATGAGGAAACAACCACCAATGTTCAATGGGAGTAAAAATCCCTTAGTATCTGAGAAATGGATAAATTCCCTAGAAAAAATATTTCAGGCTTTGGGGAGTAGAAAAAGGGAAAAAGTTATCATGGATCTTTACCGCCTCACTGGAGATGCCGATCAATGGTGGTAATTAATTCAAAACATGAAGGAAGATTAGGAAGTATCAAATATGGAATAGAGGGTGTTCAAAGATCTGTTTTTAGAAAAATACTTTTCTCGCGACCATCAATAAGATATGGAAAAGAAATTTCTGAGTCTGAGACAAAAGGAGGATGAGAATATCACGAAGTATGAGGCTAACATTACAAGGTTAGAAAGGTATGCTGGAGATTATATACATAACCCAAGAAGTAATATTGATCGTTTCTTTGATGGGTTAAAACCATTTCTCTATCGAGATTTAGTCTCACAATTCTTCTCATCATATGAAGACATTGTCTCATGTGCTATCAAGACCGAAAAGGAATTCCCTAAGTCTTATGACTTTAAATAACAGAAAGATAAGAAGATATATGCTGATCAATCTGGGAATGGAAATAAGGGGAATAAGGGAAATGATGAATATCCATCCTGTGGTAAATGTGGGAAGAAACACCCCGTACATGCTTGAAGGGAATGGGTGTCTATTACAAGTGTGGTGAAAAAGGCCACCAAGGTCGTGATTGCAAAGGGAAGAAGGAAGCTACCAATGTTCAGTGATACAATTGCAGGGATATGGGTCATTATGAAAATGAATTTACTAAGCGTAATGGGAACCTACCTCAGAAAAGGCCAAGGGATCAAGGCCAAGCTTATGCTATCAGTACTGTTGAGGTAGAAGCTCCGAAAGACGTGGTGGCAGGTAATTTAATGGTTTCCTCATGTTTAGAAAATGCATTATTTGATTCTAGATCATCACATTGTTTCATATCTTCCCAGTTTACTAAGAAAATTAGATATTTCCATTTTGATTTAACAAGGGAGTTGTCAGTTAAAACTCTTAAGGGAAGTATCCTAGTAACAAAGTTTTTTGAATCAGTCCCCATTAGGGCACATAAATGTTCTTTATCTTCTGATATCATCGTCATACCTATGAACGAGTTTGATATAATCCTTGGAATAGACTGGATTTCGGACTATGATGTGAATATTTATTTTAAGAAGAAAGAGATTACTATTCTTGATGATGATGATAAGGAACACCTTATCTTTATATTAGAATCATCACCACCTAATTATTATCTAGATCCCTCCCCAGTAGCTCAACTAAATTAAATTATAATAGAGGAAGATAATGAAATGAGTATGGGTGAGGAAATGAATGTTCAAATAGAGGATGTACATGTTGTGAAGGAATATGTAGATGTGTTTCCGGAGGATTTACCTGGACATCCTCCAGAACGAGAAGTTGAGTTTTCCATTGATTTAATTCCTAGATCAAGGCCTATATCGAAGATCCCTTATGGAATGGCCACTATAGAATTAGGTGAACTAAAGAAACAACTAGTGGAATTGAGTAATAAGGGATTTATTCTCCTTTGTGTTTCTCCATGGGAAGCCCCTGTTCTTTTTGTTAAAAAGAAAGATGGATCTATGAGGTTATGTATCGACTACAGGGAGATCAATTTTATAAAAATATAGAAAAAGTATCCCCTACCTTCGATCTGGATACCATCTGTTGTGTGTAAAGAAGGAAGAAATTCCGAAGACAGAATTTTGAACCAGGTACGGGCATTACGAGTTTATAGTAATGCCTTTTGGATTGACTATTGCACCCTCTGTATTCATGGATCTGATGAATAGAGTTTTCAAGGAATATCTCGATGAATTTTTGGTGGTATTTATTGATGATATCTTGGTATACTCCAAAAGCTAAAAAGATCATGAAAATCACTTGAGCATTATCCTGAAGACTCTGAGAAGACATGAATTATATGGGAAGTTTAGAAAGTGTGAATTTTGGCTTCAAGATATTTCTTTTCTTGGCCATATTGTCTCTAAAGATGGAATCTCTATTGATCCTTCCAAGACCAAGGAAATCCATGAATGGCCAGCACCTATGAGTATAACTGAGGTACGTAGTTTTATTGGTTTAGCAGGTTATTATCGATGTTTCGTCCAGAATTTTTCCCGACAGGCTAACCCATTAACAAAGCTCACATGTAAAGGGGTTAAATTTGTTTTGAAAAAATATTATGAAGAATGTTTTGAAGAACTGAAGATAAGATTAATCAATGGTCCCATACTGACTCTACCATCGGGTAATGATGGGTTCGTTATTTATAGTGATGCGTCGAATAAAGGACTTGATTGTGTCCTTATGCAGAATGATAGGGTTATTGCCTATGCATCACGACAGTTGAAAATTCATGAACAAAACTATCCTACTCATGATCTCGAGTTAGCAGCTGTGATCTTTGCTTTGAATATATGGAGGCACTACCTCTATGGTGAAAAATGTGAGATTTATACTGATCAGAAGTGTTTGAAGTATATTTTCTCATAAAAAGAACACAACATGAGCAAATGATGTGTCTTGAATTACTCAAGGATTATGATTATATGATACACTACCACCCGGGGAAAGCAAACAAGGTGGCAGCTTCTTTGAACAGAAAAGATCATGGAGTTTTGAACAATATGAGAATTTAAAGGGATCCAATTTTCATGGATCTAGTGAATATGGACATGGGAATAACCATTTAAGGTGAAACATAAATTCTTTTTCAAATGGTTTCCAACCCATCTTTACTAGAAAGGATTTAGGGTGCTCAGACCGATGATGAATAATTTCAAAAGAAGATTGAAGCTTTGAATGATGGGAGATTGAGAGACATTGTGTGTGAAGATGGAATTTTGAAATTTGGGAAGAGACTTTGTGTTCCCGATATACCTGATCTAAAAAGAGAATTAATGGATGATGATCATAGTTCCAATTTCACAATAAACCCTGGGAGCACCAAAATGTAAAGAGATTTGATGGAACATTTTTGGTTGGAAAACATGAAGAGGGAGATTGCTGATTTTGTGTCAAGATGTATGGTTTTTCAACAAGTGAAAGCTAGAAGGCAACAGCCTGGAGGAGTCATGCAACCTCTTCCCATACCGGAGTGTAAATGGGACAATATTACGATGGAATTTGTCATCGGGCTACCAAAGCCTCCTAGAAGGAACGATGCCATATGGTTTATTGTTTATCGTCTTACCAAGTCATCTCATTTTCTTGCTATAAGAGAAGATCTACCCCTGGAATGTCTAGAAAGACTATATATTGATGAAGTTGTGAGACTTCATGGAGTACCCCCATCGATTGTTTCGGATCACGATCCCCGTTTTAATTCAAGATTCTAGAAGATTCATCAGAAATCCTTGGATACTGAACATCATTTGAGCACTGCCTACCACCCTCAGACAGACGGAAAATCAGAACGGACTATTCAAACCTTAGAATACATGATGATATCTTTCTCACTTGACTTTCAGGGTATGTGGGATCAATATTTACCTTTGGTAGAATTTTTCTATAACCATAGCTTCCATTCGAGTTTTCAGATGGCACCATATGAAGCGTTATACAAAAAGAGATGTCTCACACCAACCTGTTGGGATGACGTTGGTGAAAGAAAACTTGTAGGTCCAGAACTGGTAGAGGAAACAATGGAAAAGGTGAAGGTAATCCAAAATCACATCAAAGCAGCATAAAGTAGGCAGAAGAGCTATGCCGATAATCGAAGGAAGGATTTGGAATTTCAAGTTGGTGATCATGTTTTCTTGAATGTATCTCCATGAAAGGGAGTCATACGTTTTGGTAAGAAAGGTAAATTGAGTCCCAAGTACATCGAAACTTTTAAAATTCTAGAACGAATTGGGGCTGTAGTGGCAGTTAAAAAACTGATTTTTTCGTAAAACATAATTTTACTGCTTCTGTAAGTGGAATTTCAAAAATTTGAGAGACACAGTTAATATCAAGTAGTAAAATGTGGTTCAATGAAATGAAAATAATTTTTGGTGAATAGTAGCTTTTTACTTTTATTTATCACGGTTAGAAGTAAACAGGGTAATTAAGGGTAAAAATGTTATTAATATTACCCTAAAACATGTCCTAATTATATTGGACAAGTTTATCTCGACCAAAAAAAACCTTAGGAATAAAATATTATCATTTAGGTTCACCTGTATTAGATAAGGACATTTATTATTATTTAATTCAAAGAAGAGTTAAAAGAGTTATAGTCAATGTTTATTTACTAAAACATTTTTAATATAGGGTTACACATAATATACATTCTATTTTAAATATTCATTAGAAAGATAAAAATATTTCATACATAATTATATTTTATTTATAATTTTTGGACATTAAATAAATTAACTTATTTATGACACAATGATGATGCAGTAATTACCATAATAGTGAAAAATTACAATAATTGATATTAAATTCCTAAAAACTATGGTCCGAACAAGAGACTTATATCATGATAGGTGTATCATTAATGGACCACTTGGCGGTCAGTTGGATGTATATAGTATGTTTATTAACTATATAATATAAAAAAACAATGTGACATGGTAAGTGTCAAACTAATTCACTATGAGTTAAAACTAAAAGATAAGGATAATATAATGACCAAAGCCTGTCTAAATTCTATTGGTTGAGTGGTTTTGAACCCCATACCCACCTTAACCTTTAAACAATCTAATTTGGAGCCATTAGAAAATGAATAGGAAATTATTATAAAATAATATTTCTTGATTTTCCAATGGTGTCCCTCAACCTCTTATAAAAGGGAACTCCCCCTACTCATTAATTAACACCTTAAAAGCCTTTGGGTTCGGCCAAACCCTGACCAAATACTCTCTCAGCTTCCCTCAATACAACCTAGATGGCTTAGTTTGATCATAAATCGAACCTATGGAGCCTTTTCGATCAAATCAAAAGGAAGAACCCAAAGAAGAGGTCATGTTTTCACCACCATTTTTCAAATTCATTTCTTCTTCAACTTCTTCTTTCTTTGTTATTCCCATTATAAAATAATGAATCCAATATATCCTATACACTGTAATATTATTATAAATATGGTAAAACCATATTCAGTATTCTATCCATCCTTTGAATAACACGTCACCATACGTGCATACGTACGGCTTATCGTCTCCGCGTCGTGATGTTATTATTATTATTAAATATATTATTATTTGGATGGGTATAATAATGATTTATAATTCATGTAAATAATAAATATAACATTATAATGATTCATTATATACGATATACCATCCAATTATATATTATTATAATATCAAAAGAATGATATTGTTGCTCGTGCGTACGTACGGACTACCGTCTCCATGAACGCGATGAGATTCATTCTCCATCGTATCCATTCAAGTATAATTATCATTTGTTGATTTAAAAATAATGTTTAAGTACATGATATAATTCTGGATATGAATAAGATACAACCTATCCATGATAAACATGGCTTACATAACAAAACATATAATAGAAAATGAGTAAGTTAACATCCGAAACAACGATAATACAAAGATATTATTAACAAATCAATATTAAAAGATCATATATGATATCATATTAATGTATATAATTCTTGTATAATTTAACAAAAATTATATCTCCATTATAAAGGAGGTTAACCTACCCCCATCCAAGGAAAAGTACAAGGTAAGGGTTTATTTTGCAATCTCTTCATTATCCGATGTTGTTTATACGTAATAATCTACTGGGACTTCTTTATCAACCACATTAATGTTTCTTAAAAAATGTATTTCAAACATTTTTACTATTTACTATAATATGGTTTAAATTCATTTATACCCTTCTATGAATTTATATAAGAGGTTTATAAAGGAATATTTCCGTCGTTTTCCAAACAAGGAGCTTTTTAACCTTTTTGACAGAATTAAGGTAAGAATGTATTTTAACTTATACGTTGGGTGCTGCTATTTTCCACCATTATAAAATCATAGAATATTTCCTTACAAGCTTATAAGTATATTTTTAAAGAAAATTTTTTATTTTATTTGACTCTTAAATGATTTCAAAATAAAAAGTGATATTTCTCTAAAAAGAGTTTTGATTTCATCTATGTCAACATCCTTTGATGGATTTTAATATTATTTGAAGCATATATATTATGAAACAAAACTTCCATATTGTATTTAAGGTTTTGTGATATGTTTGACTATGAATATGTTATTTTTATACCCTTCATGGTTTATGGTGAAAGTATTGACATTTCTCATGCTAGTTTTAATATGAATGTTTATGTTTTGTTCAAACCATTTCATATGGGAATGCATTGGACTTAATATGTGACTGGTGGAGCCTGATCAAGCTCCTCGATGCATCGGTAGGTCTCATGAGACAAACTAGTGTCTTGGAACAAGGCCTTGGAAAAATCTTATTTGTAGCCTTGGCACGAGGCCTTGGCTATGTAGTTATGATAGTCCGACATTATGCATTCCATCATTATGAAAGTGGTTACTGATATTGCATGTGATTATTCGATTAGTAGAAAATCCATGTGAATAAGTAAATGGAATTATTTCATTTTAATATTCCCATACTATGATGAAGTTCATGGTTAAATGGGTTTTGTTTTAGTTATACATTGCCTTAAATGTTTATTTTTAATTATTAATGTTTTCGCTATGTTGTTATCCTTACTGGGAATTTGAGCTCACCTCTTTTATATGTTTTATTATTCCCAGGATGTGAAGAAGTAATTTATGAATGACCTGCATGGATAGTATGTGGGGATATGAGTGGGGACTATGAAAAAAATATGTTGTTGTATTTTTCATTTTTATGTTGTAATGTAAGACTTATGAATATATCTAGTGTTTCCAAGGCTACTAAACTAATCGGTATTTCGAGACTTCATATTTCTTTTGATCATGCCAATGTTATGTAATAATGCACTAACTCTTGGTAATTGGGGTCGGGGTGTTACAATGGGCCTCCACCATAGGTGTAGGCCCTAATGCCTAATCCAAACTATGTTGTCTTTGATTCCCAACTAACTAGGATGCATAAAAAGACCCAATAAGTTAAAAAACTAGAAATACATCTATGCTATCCATTCCAACCATTCGATCCACTTTATCCACCTCGTCAACTCCTTCCACATCCACCCTGATTATAACCAGGCTGCCACATCCTAGTGAAGTTCTAAAACCCATATGGGGAGATTCTGCGCATAAGCCCCACCAGTATCATTATAACTCCTAGTAACACCCATG
The DNA here is from genome assembly GCA_963277665.1 of Viscum album. Classification (NCBI taxonomy): domain Eukaryota; kingdom Viridiplantae; phylum Streptophyta; class Magnoliopsida; order Santalales; family Viscaceae; genus Viscum; species Viscum album. The sequence goes on from OY728137.1 coordinate 1,671,419,790, forward strand.
AAGCTACTATGCATACACCCCACATATTCTATCCAAGACCAATACTATTGTCAAGTGAATCTTCTATACATATGATGAAAAGAATCCCTCATCGGTGGTATTTTTTTTATGTGAGAGTCCATACTACACAATGTTAAACTACATGGGTTAGTACTACCTCACGACGTTAAACTGAAACATAAAACTATGTGAGTTTTGATACCTGTCTTCTAATACGGGTATGTATAATGACTCTCCCATGATCAATCCCAACCAACGACAGAACTTGGTACTCCCTGCTATGGGTTCACCTATATAATAAACCCTCGTGGATATTCTAATCAACCTTTACAGTGTGACATAATCCTTTCAGGTGACACACCTCTCAGATCCGACTTCCTAGGGTGTTCAGATCCATCCATTTCATAAAACCTTTAGGTTTATCCTCCTAGGGATGTACGGTCTTGATCTATATCTACAAGATGTTAAACTCATGATATGTTTGATACTACAACCTCATTATAAAAACATTATTCCTATAGAGAAATCCTTGTGATATATGAGCATATGGAGTCAGCTAATTAATTGTAAACATGGGATTGCTAGGGTGAAATCCATTGAATGAAACACATTGGCCTCAGATACCTCATTATTGACATGATATGGCTTGGGTTCTATGTCTAACGATGCCTCTATGAGATGAAATTTTATGAGGATGATGTAAGTGACCAAAGATCCCAGTTTCCAGTCCTTCCAGTGACTCCCAACATGGATAATCTCATGAAAAAAGGTTGAGTCCTTGTCAATACCTCTTAGAATGTCCGATAAAATCAACATATATAATTGGTTTCAATATAGATATTGCACTAGGATTTCATTTTATGAATATGAAATTATCAATGAGGGAGACCCAATATAGTCAAGGAGTTATAGGGAGAAATCTATGTATGGAAGAATCGACATCCCATCACCACTTTATGATCAAAAAACATACATTGTCATTGAGATTCATGAATTCCACCCACCTTTGGAAACCGAGAATGCACAGTAACAATGCATGCCAATGCATAATGACACGTAGGTGGGAACCCCATTGAAGGAGTCAAAAACAGAACGGAATTATATAAAATGGGTATGAATTATTTTATTATATATATTAATAATAGATATAATTTTATTATATATGGAGTATGTGCACATTAAACCCTGCAAAAGTCCTGGGTAAGGGTTTCACTTCCAATATCACTTTTTAATCAAGATTTTTTATAAATAAATTTATATCTAGAAAAATTATATGTTATTTCTTCATAAAACCTTATTTACATTATTATTCTTAATTTCCATTTTTTTATATTTCATTATGTATTAAATTCTCTATAATTTTATTGTTTCTAATGTTTATTTTTTATTAAGTTGGAATTATTTAAAAAAAATGTGAAATGAATGTTTTTAATGTTTGCCACATGGTCACATCCCCATATATTTTATTTTGTTTTATTTATAAATAATATTTTATAATTTTTCATGGTTTTCCAATGAAAATTTTATTTTCCAAGTTTTATAAATTATTTCATTTTAAAATAAAAGTTATTAAAAATTTAAAAGGGAAATTATAATTGTTTGTCAATGTAAATTTAACATGATATTATTATGTTTTTCCCTCTATGATAATACCATCCAAAATTTCATATAGTTTACATGTGTTATTACCTAATTATATCATCGATAATCTCTATCTCTATATGAATTATAATCATGTCATTTGAATGTTTTCATAAAGTATTTATCATTCACAATGGTTAATGAAGAAAATATTGAATTATAAATGTTTTCATGTATACATAGAACACATATATATGGTTTTTCATTATGTGATTCATGGCCCTAGATTTATATATCCCTCAAATTTTTTGGGTAGATCATTAGAACTCATGATATGACAAGTAAAGGAATGGAGAGTGAACTCAATCCACTACATGTGTCTTTATAATTTGCAATGATGTTATTGGAAATGATATTTTTCATAAGAAATGATTCTATAGTCTTTTTTTATACCAAATTATTATTCCACATCCTCATGTTATGGAACATAGCTATAATATATTCACATATCTAATGATTACTGACTCAAATTTCTACAATCATATAAATTTTATTTTATATTATTCGAAAATTGTTACGATTTGTAATCTATGTTTTATTGGATATGATTTTATTATGTTCTTTTCATGCACCTTGATTATGTTCTTATACCCACATGTTCATATTATACTTACTTATGATCTTTAATTGGTATAACTTATATCCCCACTTTAAAAAGAATATGATATCATTCTTTAATACAATTCAATTCTTTAGGATATTAAGAATATTATCATGTATGAAATTAAAATATGGGTATCATGTTTGATAATTATTTGTGGGATATGTTGAAGAATGTTTTTAATATAAGACAGTTATGCATATAGTCTATAAAGACAATTATACTATAGGTTCTGAGGAATAATTTATTATAAAATTTAATGGATATTCATGTAAAATGATTTAAAATATTTGTATGTTATGAATTGATCATCATAACAGGTCATGACCCCATATGGGTTATAGATTGTATCAACTAAACCTTGGAATCAAATGATGTAATGATTCTTTATCATTGTCTAACACATTGATGAAAAAACAAGACATTGGAAATCAAATCATTCGTCTAACCAAGGTGAAACACCCCTCAATATTTTCTTACCCAGTAATGGAAACGAGGGATGGCTTTTAAAACTATCCTCATTAGAAGAATAATATTGGAACCACCCTATATCCTTTATGTGTGTTAATCTATGTTTAATATTTTTTACCTGATTTATGTTTTAAATAAGACTCAGTTAACTCAATAAAATTATTCAAACATACAAAAATAGAATAATTGGAAATTGATTATATGATTAGGATATTTCAAATATATCAATAATATTTTAGTATATTTCAAGATAAATATTCTCACCCTTGATGACAATACCTCAAATGAGAATGATAATATCCTTATAAAATCATTTGAGGTCCAAGATTTTGATCAACCCCTACTAACTTATGATATTTATTTAGAGGAATATAGAGAAAACCCTAAAAACATTCAATATGAATTATTTTCAATCATTTATGAGTAAAGTAATGTGAATATATATACATTTAATAAGACCATCAACTCATACTAATTAGCATAGACATGAATCTCAATGCGAAGGATCATTATGTAACACTCTTTATAATAAATCCTGATGTAATCCAAAAAATATATATGAAGATGATGAGTATTAGAAATTAGGTAAATTTTCATCTACTGGGCCTTATAGTTGACCACCATGGATAAAAAATAATAGTGAGATGGATGTACTCATTACAGATTACAATTGTGGGTTCTTAGGTATAAATTTTCAGATCCCAAGATGGATCCAATACCCATAATTTTTGGAAAAGAATTGTCAATTAATGAGAGAAATTTATCAATCATAGTTTAAATTAGATTTTAGGACCTCTACATTCAGAAGACGTAGGATTAATTTCCTAACACAATCAAAAAAAATTTGTTCAATCTAATAGATCATTTCCAAGAACTATATTTATGTATTGTTACTTCGAGTACAATAAAATCAATATTGACATAAAATATAATGAACTCAAAGCCTTTTAGGTGCCTCAAGATTTGTATTACTATTGAGTGCTTCCATTTATCCAAAATAAATAAATATCTACATACTATGAACCAAATTTTAATTTATCTTTTATTAAATTACGTGTTCTGTTATGTGAATAAGTCAGTGGTCAAATCACCCAAATTCCCATACCAAATAATTGAGTTCAATGTAAAATTTTCAATTTTTTAACTATCCATGTTGATGATGAACTTTTTTAAATGTGAATTATCATACAATAATATAATGTTAACAATAATAAAACAAATTAAATCATAAATATTCCCCCAACTCAAAACCATAGATGATTACATATATTATAGGGATAATTACCCAATATTATATAATTCAGGGAGAAACATACTGTTGTGAATTTTCATTTAATGGAGATAGGGAAAATGGTTGTTAAATATCAATAGGGAGAATATTTTTATATTTTATTCAACATCATAAAAAATAAATATCATATCCTCTAAAATTGATGTTTCTTGTAAAATAGAAACAACTCATCTAATAAATTTTCACTCTGATATATCTCTTGGTTCACTCTTTTTTCAATATAATGATTATGGTAATGTGAATATTTTATATATTCTAATTCAAACAATGCTAGAGGATAAAACAAGATATACCCCTATCTAGAAGAAATCCCTTTATTTGGTATTTGTAGTGGGAAATTTGTGTCACTATCTATAAAATAATAGGGTCTAATTAATCTCTGAAAGTGACCCATTAGGATACATCATCAATTATCCAATTTTAATAGGTTTATAAGAATATGGGTAGTGAGCCTTTAATAGTTAAACATTTAGTTTGTATCTGAATTGGAATCCAAAGGAAATTGATTCAAGGACATACTGGTAGCTCATATAATTCAAACTAAATTTACCTTGGATATTCATTTTCCTAATGATAAAGTTTTATATATTGGATTAAATCTTGAAAAATGTAAATTTATTTGATTTGTGTATCCCATTATATGAATTAAATGAAAATAGACAACCATAATATTAACAAGGTACACATCAGAGTTATCTTCATATCTCATACAATATAATTTTTTCCATATTTAACAATATTATTAGAATATTATACCCATAATGATGTCGAATACCATATACTCAAAACAGGTCAGGATTTGACCCTCTAAAACATAATTAAAAAACTGAATATTAAGGTTTACTCACACATAGTGATTAAACAAATTAATAGAGAATATACTACCAAGAATAAAGAGTTGATACACCATTTTAACAATATTAAATAATTAATGGAACACATTCCCATTAATCTATATCTCTCATGTACCTTATATCTAAATAATTACCTAGTGGACACTCTATCCAATCTAGAATAAAACATTAATAAACATTGCTGAGATGAAATAGTTAACCATACGACACATTGGAGAGTGGAAACTCCCTTCATCAGCAACAATCTATAAAAAATATGATATTGATATTTAATTTCAATTGGTGGGATCCTCATCAATCTATGTTGATCAGATAACCAATTATGTATCCTTGATAATTGGATACCTCTAAAATATGAATTTTCTTTTGACCTTGTCTAAATGGGAATAAACACGAAGATGAGCTGTAAACATTATACTCAATTATGGAAAAAACATTGAGAAAATCCAATATTAGTGTGGAATTGAATGAGAAATCATCAAATACATTAAATATTTAAATATATTTGATGTAATAAAAAAGATCCAAATCAACACAAGTGGTAACCATCAAATTGGAACCAATATCTCTCACAAAATTAGAAAACATATGATCTTTTGGCCCCCATTGGTGCATGATTACACAATGTTTTAAAAGAAGTGACACACATTTAAGTTCAATACAAACTCATAAATCAACCCTAATGTTTTTTCCATATACTAACTACAGAGAGCCATTTTTTATGTAATGAATAAATATCATGGGACCATACCCTCCATTGACCAGTCAAAAAATCAAAATCTGTATCACTACCCATGTATTCATCAGAAAATGGATAAATTTATACCACAAAAGGCGGATAGAATGAAATTAATAATCTCCGTCATGAAATCAAATATCAATAATATATTTAGAGACCCTCATACTTTCCATAGGGATAGTGTAAATAATTTCTATACACATTAGTTAAAAAATGTTATGGATAATATTCAAGATACAAGCTATCTATTATTTTCTCTATAATGTGGCAACCAATAGATGAAAAGTCCTTCAAGAATACATTATAAATTATTTGGAAAAAAGTTAGAGAAGTACAGGAAGACTTTTCCATTCAAAATATTTAATATATATGTCTTTTTCATACTATTATCCACATTCATACCCTAACGACACCATATTCTATGATATAAGATACTATAATAGTGCTTCTTATAAAGTTTATGTTATCATTAATCTCAATATAATTATATAAATAAATAATTAATGATGAATTGTAATTGGTTTGTCCAGTAATTTTGGAAAACCTAGATGAGGAGAGACTGCAAGCATTGTATAACCTTGAGGCCCATACAAATTACACGACTACAACATTTCATAAAATGGTTTTACATAATCATTCAACAATTTAGTGATAGTTCAAGGATTAAATACACGAATGAAAAAGTAAATAAGAACATTAATTGCAACCCAAAGGGAAGGACCCTTACACTATACATATAGTATTTTATAATGCAGTGTATTATATAATTACCATGGTTGGATATCACATTTCATCTCCCACCAAAACAACATTTCCAAAAAAATAATATTAAAATTTTATCAAACATGCTCCCCCAAATCTAAACATAAAATTAATGTAGTGTTAATATCAACATGTTTTAAAATTACATAGACCCAGGTCTTCACCATGTTATGTTAAATAAAAAATTACATAAATATTGATCACTTTATGTTAACATACTTTTCACCAAAATCACCATCATAAGATATTAAATTATATATAATATGGTCCTCATCAAATTAACATACACTAAAATACATATCATTATCACCACATGAAATTAGTCTTCATGGGACCAGGATTTAAACATAATATCTTGATCTATGTAGAGACTTCTGGAAACAACCACAATTATCTGGGGTTTATCTCATTATATTGAAGTTCCTAAATTTACATATATGTTTAATGTCTCATTCCTTATGACCATAAAATACATGGTATATCCTTCCTCACTATATGATATTAAATTCCGTCGTACTTTGTTTCCATATTATAGGATTGATCTGTGTAGAGGCTTTCAACAATGCATTTTTTTATTGATATCATTTCCTTTTAAATCACCTTTATCTATTCATTTCTAGGTTCATAATCATATATTTAATAACTAAAACTAAATGGTAATATGTTTTTTCACAAGACATAAAACTACATCTTGTTTTATCAAACCAGTTTTTGAAACATTAAATTGTTAATCGGAAAATTTCCCACATAACATGATGTAAAAATACATGACTTCATGTTCCCTATTAATAAGACTTGTATAAATATAGAATTAATTTAAAAATAAATTTATTAAGTTCATATTCACATATGTTATTTTCCCCATATTCACAAGGGTATTTGACTACATTCACTCACAATAAATTATTTCATATGTAGAACCACATGTGACTTGATAGACTAACATTCAATTATTCTTCAGTAAGTGTCAAGGTTCACCTAACATATAAAAAATATCCCTTTATTCTAGAAATATGTATGGATTGATTCTTGTATATACATGAAACATAGAGACTCCCAAATCCTCTATATTATACCTATACACGTTCACTTTTCTATCATATCCCCCTTTACACTCAAGTGTTTGATTGTTTAAAAATTCACATTGAATCAAATTCATCCACTTCACACTAGGGTACCTCAAATTGAAAAAAATATAATTTTAGACATGAAAAATCCATGGAAGATGACATATCAATCATAAAATAAACATATTTGTTTAGAATTACTTCTTCAAATGGATTTATATCTATCCTCGAATTGTTACCTTTCATATGTAAGAATTTTCATCATGGAATGATTTAAGTACGTCCTAAAAATTTTTTCATAACGAATTTGATTTTTTAGGGTGGTTTATAATTCAATCCCATATTAGTTGAGTGAACATATTTATAATTCATATATATATATACATATTAATATAAATGTTACACACATGGACATGTAAATTAATATAAGAATATAATTTTATTTTAATTTATATACATTTCTAGGAATATAAAATTATAAAAAAAAAATTTTGATTATATATATATATATATATTTAGGTACATATATGTCACACCAATAGAGTTTAAATAAGGACATTATGCTCGATATCATTTCTGATACACAGAACCGATCTTAAACAAATAAAAAAATATTATTATTTATTTAGGACCATTAAAACCAAGCCATTGAATTAGAATAAATTAATAAGAGTAAAAATATAATGAAATAGATATCTTACTCAATACCAATGTATTTATTAATTCACAATCAAATATTCAAATTTTTGTAATGTCATATTATGCTTCAAAAAAAATTTCTTCAAAAATGATATTTATTTAAATTTAAGAGAAAATAATTAAATTAATTTTTTCCAATTTTATTAATCGTATTTTATGATGAAAAAATAATTTTTTAATTAATAATATAAAAATTATCATAGGGTGATTTTATGTGAATTTTCTTATGAGCTAATTTTATTCCGTAAATAGTGAAAAATACCGGCTTCTATTGAAAATTATACATTATTTTTAATTGTTGACAAATTCAATTTTTATTTTAAATTATTTTTATAATATAATTATTTTCTTGATTAAAAAATCTAATTATTGTCTTTATAATGAATATTATTGTTTAATTTGATATAAAATTTTTTTTTTACGTAATGAATTGTTTCCCTAAAAAATTGGATTTCCTTGCATTTTGAGTTTTATGTTAAACAAATTACTACCCCTTATATGAGTTGAATCATGAAAATGGATTCCATATTTTGAATTAAGAGGTCTGAACTTGGTAAATAAATATTTTTTACTTTTAGACATAATGAATAGTTACCATATTAGGTATTTATTATCACGATTAAGATAAAATGAGGTAATTAGTTTCAAAAAACATAATAGGGTCTGAACATCACACCAAAACATTAATTTATCCTAATTTATTCTTTTATTTTTTCCAATACAAACCAATTTTTTAATATTGGGATTTTTGTACCACTTTACCATGATAAAGACTATAAAACCTCATGATTTTAATGCATATTTAATAAATTTAATCCCTTTGATATCTTTTGGTACATACAACCTATAGATTTTAAATTAAAAAATTTGTGTTTAATAATATAAAACATGAAACATCGATCTTAAATGATCCATGGAATTTTTTTTTAAAATATAGACATTTTAACCTAGCCATTGAATTGGTATATATGAATATTATTAATAAAATAATGAAATATATATAGGTCCAAATTAATTATAATTTATAAATAAATTATTTATATAAAATCATTCATTTGTTTAGTTAAGTAATTTTATGCTTCAAAATGAATTTTCAACGAAAATGATTTTTTCATTTTATGTTATGGAATTATAAATAATTTATTAAATTATAATAAATTTTATTTAAAAAAAGAATATAATTTTTGAAATCATTATATAAAAATATGTTATGGTGAATTTTTTTAGGTTTTTCTGAAAATTTTGATGTTTTAGTAAATACTGAAAATACCTATTTACAAAATATTGTTATTTATTTTCATTTAATTAATTAATTTTAAGGTACCATTGTGATTTGAATTTTATTTCAAATAATTTTTTTTTATTTACTAATTAAAAATAATTAATTTTATTTGACCTTCTTTATAACCAATTTTGGAAGATGTTTATTTTTAGGTTTAAAAATGACTTATTTATGAAAACCATTTTTAAAGGAATAATATTCCAACATTTGAATTATTTAAAATAAAAAATAATTAGAAAATTGTTAAATGAAATTAATAGATTATATTTCGAACTATATTTATTTAAATACATATAATGATGATTGATATCCATATAGTTAATATGAGATCATGATATTTTTGAAAAATGGATTTATTGAATACTTGTATTTTGACACGAATTGTGACTTTATTTTAAAGTTTAAATATACCATCAATTTAAAATGAATTTTATAAAATTTATTACATATTTTTAATAATTATAAATAATATTTTACAAGTAAATAGTGTTATGTTTTGTTTATAATGATTAGCATAGTAATTATGAAAATGTTACACAAGTTATGGTAAAAATGAGGTGTTGCGCATCACATGACATATATTAATATTAATATTTCACACCTATATAATTTTTGTTTGAATTTTTTTTTTAATATTTTTAATTAGTGAGTCTAAATTATCTAACAAGCCTCATTTTAATTTTATCCACAAAGTGTAAATTACATAGGTAAATGAAAAGTGACTAGTTACCATTGTGATAATTGAAATAATAAAAGTAAGGAAACATGGATATAAAAGGATAAAATGTTATGAACAAGTTTTTTTATGTTTTTGGGATGTGGATCGATAATATAATCCCTCAAATTATTTAGTAATAAATTCATTAGGCACTTTGTATTAGCGTGGCATTTTACAATTGAAATGATTTTGGGTATTTTCAAAAATACCTCACCTCCTCAATTATAAAAAAACCTTCTATATCTAAACATATTCACACCAGTAAATCCTTTTGGATCATCCAAACCCTAAAACAATATCTCTCAAAAATCCTTGTACATATTCTAGATCTTTTTTTTATTTCAAAAAGTCCAACACTAGTGTCCTTAAGATGAGATCCAAAAGGAATTTCTCTTAGAGGAGGTAATCATCTTAACAAATATATTTGAATATCATTATTTTTTAGAAACCTGAAATTATGTATTATAAATTACAATATAAGAAAAACTTAACCTAAAATATAAATGGATTCTATTATGTTAGGGTAATAATCTATATACATCTCCTTCTCTATCAAATGTGATAAAAATCCATTGGCAGTGTGAACGACAAACTACCTCCTCTCGAATCTATGTAACTCATTTTCCCTCAACACTTATCATGGTTGGATAATGATGGACTTAATATATATATATATATATATATATAATATTTATGATAAAATTATACTTATAGAATAAAAATATCACAAAATCCTTCTCACATTACATTCCTTTTAAAATATGATAATGTTAATCCAATGTTTCTCAGACTACCTTCTCATAATACGAGGTGATTTGTTTTCAACATAATATTTACATGGACGGGAAAAAGGATAAATTTAATGAATATAAGAAATATATATATATATATATGACATTATATTGATACTATAAAATTAATATTTCATCCATATATCTTCCCTTTCACCTATTACGGTACTGAAGTCATCACTCATGCATATGTATATACTACCATTTCCAAGAAATTATGAGATTCATTTTCAATGTACATCATTAATGTATGGTTATAAAAATTTATTTTATTATTAAATATAATATTTATAACACTAATATCACTTTTTATTTATTTTTTTATATTCCATACACTATAATCATAACATTTACATTAAAACATGCATGATGAAACAAGACAGTTAACACCCCAAAAAATAGTAAAAATAAAATAGTATAACAAATGGGTGATAATATGTTATAAAATGATAATATATGATATTATAAATATTAATATTGTTGTTGAATAAATTAATAACATGTTTAAAACCATTATAATGGAGATAAATGCATTTAAATTAAAGGATATCATGAGGTAAGTGACTTCATTTGAATTTCATCTCATTGAGGAAAATTGAAATGTTATAAACATAAATTATTTTATATGGTGTATATATTTCACCTTTGACATGTAATATAATTAATCCTTTATAATTCTTGTTATTTTATGTTTTAATTTTAATTATTTAAACAAAGGGTATTAGAATTTTATATTATTGGGTGGCAAGGAATTCTATAACTCAATTTCATTTCATCAGGTTATATTAGTTATTCAATGTGTTTTATATTTAAGGATTATCTGTGCTATTAAATTTGAGTATTTAATGTTTGATCTCTAATTTTTTGGATTCCATATTAAATTTTACACACATAATCCATTCTTTGATTTGTTCTCACTTCAATGTGTTATGATATTTGTAAGTATTTATTTTATATTCTCATTTTAATAATGACTTCTTATACTTAAATTTCTATTAAAGGAAATTATTGGATATATTTTGTATAAAAACGTTTTTACTTTATTTTCCTCAAGAAATTCAATAAATTTTCAAATAGTCATGCCATTTTCATCTCTTTGGTACTTAATATGATTGAGAAAATATTTTTAATAAAACCGTATATCATTTTTCTATTTGGAGGAAAATAAATTTCTTCCAAATCCATGTTTTTGAAAAAATATTAAAAAAATATTCAACAATGATTGCATAAAGTCATTTTTAACGATAATTGTATTTTTAGTAAATTGTTTAGATAAATATTCCTCTAAATTTCATAACAAGATAATATTTACTTTTATTAAAATAATTATAAATTGAATCTATGTTTTTAACATACATTAAATAAATTAATCCATTCCACCATAACAAAAACTCAATAAATTTAAGGATCCATTATATGTTAAAAAATTTATTTTTAAAGAATTCATCTACAATATTTTTGAAATTTTTCATTTCAAAAAGTTATTTTCAAATTGTAAATGTTATTTTACTCAAAAATGTTTTTAATAATATTTTTATAGTATTTATATTCATCAATTTAGAAAACCCATTATATTATACATATACCTCTAGGGATATATTTTAATGACACCATCCTAATTCATTCTCACTGGATAGTTTACGATCAGTTTGAACAGTGAAAGAATTGGTTTTTATTTCAAGATTAATTTTTGAAATCATTAACTTTCCCTATAAATACATAAATTCTTTTGATCATCGGAACACATTTCCTATAAATATCCATATTATTTATCATGTATATTCTTATTTCATAAGTAGTATATCATTTATAAATATAGTGCACTACATTAAAAGTTATTTGATTGAAATATGAATTATTTATTTACCATATTATTTATTTAATAAAAAAATTTATTCATAAGAATTATTTTTCAGAAATTAAATAGATCATTCCATATATGAGGAATGTGTTGGAAATGTATTTAATAGTGGGTTCAGGTTACATATTGTCCCCATTACATCCCATTACTCGCTTTCAAGTAATTCTCTTCTCTTTACTTATTTTCCTCTTTAATTTGGTGCATCTTGGGACTCTTATTTATGTAGAACATTTGTTTGGGGGAAATGATATAATGTTAGGGGATGGAGGATTTTTTTTGAATAAATTTATTTTTTGTATATTAATGTAAGGGATTAATAGGGTTCTCTTTGAGTTTGTAAAAATCTCCAGGTTTTTTGGGTTTTCATGTAAGAATTTGGGGTTCTTGTTGTGTGATGATAAATTAATCACTGTGTAATCAGACTATACGATGTGTAATTTTATATAAGATCATGTTATGAGTTGAGTACAAAACGTAAAATATTACACCCCATGTAACGATTACACATCACGTAATGTCAAAAAACATGTTTTGAATAAAAAGATGATTATTTTTGCGGTTCTTACAGGATTTGTGGATTACACAACAGGTAAAGTGGTTAAAAATCATGTATGATTTTATGAAGAGGTATTTTTATTGCACCATATTGAGTGATTAATATATTCCTCAAAAGTGAAAAATCATTGATATCAATCTAAAGATCTCTCATATGATATTGGAGACCACTGATCCATCTGAATCGCCTCATTCAGTGAATGTTATCCATTGTCGTTGGCTTGCATCTCTCTGGGTGAGTAATCTTTTCTACTTCTTCGTTGAATTTTATTTTGGTTGTGACATTTAATTGAATTATAATATCTTTCGATCTTCAATGGTAATTCATTTTATTATTTTATAGATTAATTATGTGATCTTATTTTGGGGGTTGATCCTTTGTTGGTTGTAGTATGGTGGATATGTGTTCTTGAGGTATATTAGGATATTTCCACTTTTATGAAACTTTTTTTAAATTTAATAAATTATGAGATGTGATGATCGTTTATAGGGCCTCTGTTTTCATTGTTTTGTTCTTCCTATAGGGGGATCCCATTGTGGGCGTGTGTGACCTAATTTTTCTTGTAGGTGGTTCCATCTAAAGTCAGTATCGGTGATCTAAAATGAACAGATTTTTTATAAATTATTTTATAATAAAATTAGAATGATTGAATTATTTTATTTATGTGTGAAGAAATAAGTTTTTGATAGAAGATGTTTTTCCCATAGTTTTGGAATATGAATATTGTTTTCAATGTTATGTGAAAGTGTTTACTAAAGTGGTTCTCAATGAATGGTTTTGAACAACTTTAATGATGAAATTGTATTGAAAATATAGAACATGGGAATCCATGAAAACCATGGTCTATGGGGTATTAATATTCCTCATCCACTATCAGGTGGTTTTCTAAAGAGGTGTTCCTATTCTCCCAAGGCATGTGGTTCTAGGGACTTGTTAGACCAGTTTGGGGGTTCACTTTCAGGTGTGTTACTCTTCTATCCAGACTCTATGCATATGTATAGAACCTTGATGTGTGTGTGTGATTTTTTATGTTTATGTATGAGTGTTATAGGTATCTTATCCTAGTGTGATTCTTTTAATGATGTTACCTAGGATTTTTATTTTGGATTTTAATATTTTATTGTACTTGCATTGATATGATATGATATGTGATGAATATTATTAGTTTAATTTGATATATCTATTTTGAAATAGGTATATAAAATTATTTGAAAATGAGTTTCCATATTAATTTAGCAATGTGGGAAAAGAGGAAATTAAATGTTTTTTTTCATGTTTATGGGACAAAAATTGATAAACTATATATCATTAATTTTTTCCTTAATGTTGAGAATATATATAATATTGTATAGAGACATGATATGGACCACTAGGGTGGGATCTTGTATATCCGGTTAGCTCACACCTTATACATCCCTTCCATGGTGAATAGATTTGGTTATGTATTTTAGTGTAGGGAAAAGATATGTACTGCTATGAGGTGGTGATGTTATCTGTTATCTATGATTGGGTATATGGATTGTGAGATGGGGGGTCCCATTATATCACATAGAGAATTTTGGAGTAGTTTTTTAGATTCCTCTTTATTTCCAATGAGACTTGTCTCATTGAGATTTTTTTGATATCTTTCTAATTATATTGTTTCGATTTTTTGATATCTATTCTAAAATATATATTCTTGTTTTCTTCAACTATTTATTTCTCAACATGTATTTATATGTCATGTTGTATGCTCATGGTTGGAAAAATTATTCCCTTTATTTGTTGTTGATTCCCAGCTGTTAGATGATAGCCTGTACGAATCATGAATTCCCATTAGGTATGTGGTCACTCAGAAAGAGTACTATTTTTAAAGGATATTTGGGTTGGGGTCCTCATAGTTTGGTATCAGAGGAGGTCTGTCCTCAAGGGTCCTTATATTGGGATGTCTGGTAGATTTGAGATAAAATTTTCAAAACATGAGAGGTTTGTTTTTTGGTGACTATTAATCTCTTTTTGTGATGAGAAACATGTTTCCATGGGGTGTTGAGATGCATTTATCCTATTTTTAGTTCTTGATGTTATTATCAGTTTTTATGGGTTTTCTGGTCTGAACTGAGACTATTCTATTGTCTGGTCATTTGTTCTGTTTGAATGTACATAAATTGGACTCTGAGACATGTTCATCGAGTTCCACAAGTGGTTGAAACTGTTTCTCCAAAAGGGACTACTCCTATGTATAATAATAATATTGAGGTTTATATGCCAAAAGTTCATAATGTCGTTCATAACTTACTGCAGGTGTATTACACAATCAATGAAGTACATATGGGAGAGAGATATAATAAATAGAGAGAGAGATCACAAGAGTTACTTCCTATGATTCCAGATCATTTAAAAATATTTATGAACCTTAAGAGGTTGAGTAATGGCTTGAAAGTATTGATAACATCTTCAACTACCCTGATAAACCTAAGAGTATCATGTTTAAGTGTGCAACGTTCATACCAGAGGGTCCTAACAAGGAATGCTGGGATTCTATGGTATAGGAGGAATTGTATGTGGGATTGAACAAGAAGGGTTTGAATAATATCCGCTTCCAATAGTTTTTACGTTGTTTTTTATGACTTTATCGAATCTAGAGTTCCTCTATATTAAGTAAGGAGAGAATTCGGTGTCATAGTACACCAATCAATTTTTTGGAGTTGGTTCATTTTACCATAGAGGATGTAAAGAATGACCAGCTGATTTCATAGAAGATCCAGAATGCCTTGAGACAAAATATCATATGATAGGTATTTATGCTGAAACAATTATCCAAAGTAGAGATTTTAGACTGGGATATAATGGTAGATATCAATATGGTGGGAATGGATGGATATTTTGCGCATTATTATAAACCAAGTGCCAACATCAGTGGTGTGGCAAGGGAAAATAGAAGCATTAATATCATCATAGGAATGGAGGATGAAACACACTATGATTTATAAGAGAAACATAATTTTTCAATAATTTGATTTCTTTATGTATTGCACTATACGAAATTGCAGTTTATTTTTCATTACACACAATACTGAGTTTCTACAAAACACCCTTTTATTATTCTGAATTTTTAAATAATAATATTATATCATAGACATTATAATGATAGGGATGAATATAATTAACTAAATTATGAAATATTCTTTATAAATGTATGTAAAATTATTTTACCAATTAATTATGTAATGAATGTAAAACCCTTTTTAAAATAAAAGGAAATGTTTTTCTGAAAAAATATTTAAATATGTAGAATTGTTATTTATTCCAATAATTAAAAAACCAAATGTTTTTTGATTATTTTAATTAAATATATTTATAATATATCTAATCTAATGTTTAACATTTATATTTCGTGTTTTCTAGAAATTATATAATAACATATTCTATTTTATGCATATAAGAAATATTTTTATAAAAAAGAAAATTTCCACATTTAGATGGAATACTTGTTAAAAATAGAGTATTTTAAATTATTATAAATTATATTTGACAGAATAAAAATACATTTTGAAATAGGGATATCAAAATTTACTTTTTTTCAATTATTTTTATAAGTTTAATGTTTTGATTAATTGTGAAAAATATTTAATTTTAATTGAAAACATATTTCTCAATGAAATATTATATAGTGTTAAATAGTATTCTTAATACTTTTAAAGTATAATTAGATCAATTTTTTATCATTTAATCCAATATAGTTCATATTAATCTTATCTACTATGAATTTGGATGTAAAAATATTTTAATCTTTTGAATGTTTCCAATTTTAAAACAGGTTTTCTCATTCAGTCAACGAGAATATTTTTAAATAATTGTTTTCAATTATGTTATTAAATTTTTTTAAAATGGACACCATATTTGGAATTATATGGTGAATACTTAATAAATTATTTTATTTTTTTGGTTCAATATGAATAGTAACTATAGTAATTTTTATTGCCATGGTTAAGGGTAAAAAATGTTATAATGGGTAAAAATAATATTATAAATATTATAAAATTGGTGTAAGAATTTCCAAAATATTATTGTATTAATTTTATTCGACCCATAACACATAATTATTTAGATTTAATAATTTAATGGACTTTACCCATGTTAATGACATAGAAATTTTTAAAATCAAATAGAGTGAAAAAATGTCACACTATTACATTTAATAAGTATAATATTTTTAATATGAGGATAAATAGAAGATATTATCGGCTCTATATTTAGTTCAGAAATATAAAAGAATTATCAAAATCATAGAAATTTATTTTTATGTTTTTTTGAAAAAATAATTGTCATAAATATTTACACATTGATGATACCCTAATTATTCAATTATTGAAAAACTAAACTAACTTCTACCGAAAACATTAAAGGATATATTTGAATTATGTAAGTTGTTAGATGAATTTTATAGGTGGATATGATAAATTAGGTTTATATTAAATGATTTTATATAATTTATCATTCTATATTTATTTTCATAAAGATAAAGTAATGTATAGTTTTAAAATAGAGAGTAATGATATTTTCTGAAAATAATGTTTAATCAAATAATTAAAAATGAAAAAATAATAAATAAATATAAAATGGTATAAATTGTGATTAAAAATTTCACACATATAATATTTTTGGTTTTATGTTCAACTAATGAGTAAAAACATCAAAATTTTGATATTTAAAATTTTATCACCTTTAATAAATTTAATATTAGTTAATTAAGGTGTAATCCACATGATATGTTTTAAAATTCCAAAAAAAACATAAAAATAAATTGGTTGTTGGTATCAGAACCCTATACCACATTATATTCTAATATATTACTATTTTTAGGCATTTAAACTAATATTTATTCTGTTATAAATTAATCTTTTGAGAAATTCCCAAATCACCTTTTCCATCTCTTATAAAAGGAGTCATCATCTTCTATTTTTTAACACTTCAGAACATATTATTATCATACCAAATATATCCAAATATCCTCAAAACATCCCAATATAATCTTATAATCCAATATTTTTGGAATAAATCCAACTAATGAAGTCATTTTAGGCCTTTAAAAATGATACACCCAAAGAAGAGGTTACATTCAACCACAAAATTTTTTTATTTCTTCATTAAAAAAATAGAATTATTTTTATTTAATGTTTATATAATAACATTATTATCCTTAATATACTAATATTTTTTTTATTTTAAAACCTATATCTACACTCACACACACTTCCTTCAAATTTCGTACACAATCATCAGTTTTGTGTACGACAGATTAAAACCTCGTGAACTGTTATCGTTCATTATTCCATTTCCACTTTTAATGGAAAGAAATATTAATGAAATTTATGTTTTAATATTTTATATATTATATTCAGGACATATTTATTTATATTTAATTATTATATAACACATATCATCATAATTTCTATATTGAGTAAATATGAAAACTTCGTTTGTGGACGTGTGGACTACCGCCTCCTCAAAGTAATGTTATTCTTTCAAAATTTATCAATAATGTATTAAGGATGGGTTTAGGGAGTTAATATGTTATATATGAAATAATAATAAAAATTTAATTATTTTATATATGTCAATTCCATTCTTTCATCCAACACAGAAAGAAAATGTAAACAACTTTCACGTATATGTATGGCCTACCGTCTTCCTGAACAGGGTATTTAATTTTCAATTTTTATCATTTATATATTTTTATAAATACATATATAATGAATATATATGAATTTTATATCATGGTTATCCTTATTTATATAATTTAATCATTATTTATGTAATATTAAAAACATATAACAAATCAAAAAACATAAAAAACAATGTAGATATTACAAAAAATGAAAAATTTACATGGAATGGTAAATAGAAATTTAAATAATGTAATATTAAAATCATATATGATATTAGATATAAAAATATTTTTATGAATACAAAGCTTATAATTTTTATATAGTAATTATTTATGAGTATTAATAGTGTTATGACATATGGTATGTGATGATTGTGGAACTTTTATTTATGTGCGACACATGCCTTATACACTACTAGTTTCTTTTGTGTGGTGTATATACAACCAATGAATATATTTTAAGATTATTATTTTTATGATTATATTATTCATCATATCCATATAATTTTCATTATTTCATGATGAATATGATTATATTTTCTATAATGTAAGATGTGATTATTTCACAAACTCATCAATAATCGAGTTTATTTTTTTTGAAATAACCATTGTAAATTTTTTTCTTCCATATCAATATTTTATTAAAAAATTAAATTTTTTACTATTCTAATATAAATTTTTAATTTTATTGTTACCTATTTTTTAATTTTTCTGAAATTATTTGATTAGAATATTTTCTTTTTATTTTCTAAATAATGTTCTTTTTGACATTACTGATAAAAATTATTCGGATTATTTTTTTAAAATTATATGGTATGAATGTAATATTAAACCATCATGAAACCTTAATAAATTTATGAATACATTAAAATATTATGAATTCAATTTCAAATAAAATTTCTTCCTTTATAATTATGAGACCCTTTTAAAAAATCAAAATCTAAAGGATATTTTCCCCAAGAAATATTTCAAGTGATTTCTCCAAATTATTTTTCATCTAAGATAACATTATTTGATGCTACTTATGCTTTACTAGAGATATTATTCAAGTAGATTATTCTTGATATTTTTATGATTATTTTCATTTTATGATGTATGGAAATTTATGAAACCAATTTCTTTTCCATGGGTAATGATATAATGATTTGTTTACGAAAGTTATTTCCACTCATGGGTTCTGATATGATGAATGATTTTTGTTCTTATAGAACATGTATATGTGGTTTTAATTATGTGGTGGGTGGGACCTATATCTCTCTAAAATTAATTGGGTAATGATATTTTAAATCATGATAAAGACATGATTGGAATGAGTATTAAACTCAATTTTAACAAGACTTGAACGAGAAATGAAATCACTTCATTAAAGGCCTTTTCCCCCATGATATCCTTGTGAGAGAACCTTGACTACTATGATCGATCGGTGAGTGAACAAGTTCCACTTTTATAGTAATTTAAAAAAGACTTTTCTAATAATTAAATCATTTTATATTCTCACATGATTTTTACAATTTCATGTATCATGCGAAGTTATTATTTTATGATTCATGTCTGAATTTTTAAGATTTATTCTATGACAAATGATTGTGATCTCAGATATGCAGGGTATGATTTTGATTATGTTCTGTTCATATTATTACACCATTATGATTATATTATGATTTATATATCCATTTTTTACACTTACTTAGCATATCATACCATCATATTCTTATGTTTCTTTTCCCTAGGATATGAAGAAAGGTATTATGAATGATTTTTCAAAAAGGGTTCTTATTATAAATCAATTACTGGGAGTCAATCTAGAAATTTTATGATCTAATTTTTTTCTTTTTAAATGTTCCCAAAGACACTAGATCCATACAATTCCTGCATGGTTTTGATATAACATGAATATTCATTTAATCTTATGTAATATAAATGTATGAAATTATAGGGTCATTATATTCAGTATGAGAGTGAAACATTAGACAACCTGTGCAAAATAGGATGAGAAAACATTATTGATATCAATAAAGATATTTCTATGGATTTGACTAGGTATGTATCTAAGGACATGTATATATATAGGTTATAATCCTAAAATTTTGTTAATTATCATGAATAACCTTGGATTAAAAATAAGATTTTATAGATTGAAAGAAATTTACCTTGATTAGGAGGTTATCCAAGTATTATTGGTGTTACAAAAAATATATTTTTTTTGTTTTAGTAAATGTCTAGAACATGAAAAAACTCTGTTAATAAGGAATACAAAGGGAAACGAAATGATAAACCTTCTAAGAAATTGAATGTTATAGAATAAGGAATTAATAACCCCATTTATAGGATAACACAACCTTATCAATCCTTGAATCATGATAGATTTCCAAATAACCAAAGGAGTGAAATATATTTTCATGAGTCATTATTAAGGTGACATCCCCCTTCTCTTAGTGAATGAATTATACACTAGTGGATGCGAAGTGGATTTGTACATTTGAGAATATATTTTTATTCGTTGTTGTTCTGAAAATAAAAATCTTAAGGTTCACATTTATCAATTGGATGAATGTTAGAATAAGTGGTGGAAATTTATCATTAATATGAGATAATAATATAAAATTATATCCATGACCTGGATGAGTTCAAGAACTAATTTTTCAGAATGTACCTTGCGGATATTATTTTTACAAAAAGATTGATGTTTCCCATCAATCTCATTGTTATGATTAGAAAATAAGGATACAAATCAAATGAAACTCTAAAAAATCTGGAGAGAAAAAATAAGCTTTACTTTATTCTCAAAGTGTGTAAGGGAACATGGAATAAAATTTCTTAAATGGACTGGTAAATGTTTTAAGTGTTGTAAATATGGTTATAAAAAATTTACTATTTTTGTGATGGGGAAAGGTTATCTAATTATTAGAATAAAGAGAAAGATGAAAAAATTTCATCCCCATATATCAATGCTTCATGTTTAAGGAGAATGGGTATTATACTAATTGGTGCCTAAATATAAGGGTTAACAATGATGATCGATATCTACAAACTCTTTAATCCAACGAAAAAATAAAATATAATGAAATAAAAATTAATGATAAAGAGTATGAAAATGAAGAGGTGTAATGATTGAGAGGTTATAATAATAATAAAGAAGTACTTTTATAGTATTATGGGATAATTAAATATCTATGGAATGTTGCACTATTGTTTTAACATAAATATTTGAAAGCATATTTTGAATATTATTAGTAACTATGAAGTGTAATTAAGGTGGAAAAGTGGTATTGTTGGATAACACATGATAAATGGAAAGATAAAAATTAATACGTGCATGATTTTTTTATAATAATAGGATAAAAAGATGTTTGATTTTGTGATTAAATAAATGGTATTGTTTTTATTTCCGTAGAATTGTTTAGTAATATAATGAAAAGGTAGTATAAGGAATGAGTTTATGGAATTTTGGTTATGCAGAAAGAGTTAATTTTTTAAAGCTTTCATATTTTCCCTAATGTTTTATGGTAATTTAAGTTACTACCATGTTTATAGAGAATACGTCGTAATTGACTTTAAATGTCTGGTATGTGACAATTAAGAGATACATAATATATTTGAGGGATAAATGATATGTTTATTGACATTATTTATAATTTATTTGGATTTAATCTTTTGGATGGTTCATAACGGTATCCACTTATGGAATTTATTACATTAAAAGTTTGATGATATTTTAGAGATTATTGTTTCATAATATAATAATTTTTTCATATTGGATAACATGTTCAAACTATTTTGTTGTAATGATAATTAGAGATGTAATGAATGACTTTATATCCTATTATGGATCTTATAATCCACTAGTATTTATGTATTAAAATTTTAAATTTATTTATTAGATTAATAAATGAAGTAGAGAATGATCTAGGCACATCCAAGGAGTGATATTGTACTTTTGAGAGAAATTAATTATGTTTATCTTATCATCAATTTTTCAAATAGAAGGTTAACCTCTTATCATCATTTTTATGATATCGATGATATTTTTTAGACCTAATTGGTCTATGTTTCTGTACTCATTAAACATATCTTGAATATGTTCTCTATCACTCTCTATCAGAATTGAATCGTTATTTTTCTTTTCAATGTCCATGTTTTCACAAACTATATATGCTATGCTATGAGAAAACCTAGTTTTGAGTTGCTTTGGGTAATTTTAATATTATAAACATTTATTTTAATGGAATTTTTTGTATTTATTTTTATGATGTCGGTTTCTATGATAGAAAATTTCAAGTATATATCCTTTGATGAACCCAATAAATTTTGAGGGAGAAATTCAATTTTATGGTGTAGAATGTAACAAAAACTATTTGAAAGTGATCCTATACCCATGGTTCAAAAACGTGGGTATAGACCCCAAAAATGTGGGTATAGCATATAACCACGGTTTTGGGAACCATGGTCGTTGGTGGTGTAGGCATAGGTCCATGACCTGTATCCACGGTTTGGAAAAACCATGGGTATAGGTTTTTCCACCGTGTCATTACTCTATACCCACGGTTTGGAAACCGTGGGTATAACATATTTTACAAAATAGCAGCTCGTGAGATTTGATCTCGCGACCACTTATCCCTTCACGAGCATCCTTACCACTACCCCATTACTGCATATATGTATGTATATATATATTTTATTAAATATATTTTTTTAAACCATGTCTATAGAGAAATAAACCGTGGGTATAGAACTCTCCACCAATTTTTCCCCACGGAAATAAAAAATTTCTCGCACACACGTGGAAATCCTATACCCATGGTTTGTCAAAACCGTGAGTATATGTTTTTTTATCTAACGACAATACCCATGAGTTTTCCAAAACTATTGAGATAGGGTGACCTATACCCATGGTTTCCCCCAAAACCGTGGGTATAGGTCCATTTTCTAGTAATGAAATTGATATTTATATGATATATATATTTTTAAATAATTTTATTTCTAGATATCTCACGCTACACGCAACACTGGCATAACCTATGTTACACACATCACTGAGTTTCTATAAAACATCATTTTATTATTATTATTTAAATAATATAACTACAACATATCCATTATAATGGAGGGAATTAATAATATTGAAATAAATTTTAATTATGGTTTACACATTTATATATTTTATTAATTTTCCAATTAATTGTTAAATTAATGTAAAACTTATTTAATAATAAAAGGAAATGTTATTCTGAAAAACTATTTAGATTTGAACAAGTTTGTTTTATAATAATAAATTATAAAATAAATCTTTTTTTTATTTTAAAAATGAAATATATTTTTAATATATTAAATGTAATTTTTAACCTTCTTCTAATGTGTTTTTTACACATGATATGAGAAAAATTCTAATTTTATGCGTAAAAGAATCATTTTTCTAAAAAGGAAGTTTTTGAAAACTTTTGAAGGAAGGCTATGAGGCCCCATCCTTAAACCTTACTTAATATTGAGTTATTACAAGATTACAAATTGAGGATCTTTTCAGGTTTAGAGTTTTCGAGAATTAGATCTTGAAACTTGCATTACATTCCACCTTTAAACAAAGTGGTTACATAAAAGACAAGATTCATTCTTCCCAACAATGGAAACAAATTTAAAATATAACTTGGATTATTTCTTGACACATCCTTGAATCTATAATCTTATCATGTACCAATCCCGTGACCTGTGAAAAAACATTTCAATAACGTGGGATGAGCATAAGATGCTCAGTAAGGTTTATAAAAATATGGAAAGGAAACTTGAGTTCATATATACATAATAATGAAATCATACTTTACCCATAAAACGAAGGCACTTTCATACCTCATCAAACCCTGAATAAATAATAGAAATCATAAGACAAAAAGGTAACTCGAGGCATTCATAACATTCTTACGTAGGGAGTAACCCTCTTGGTTACGTTTGGAATACCTATCACAGTATATTCCCTAAATCTCTTAGGAGAAACCTTAACGTTTCACTCCATCGCGTTACCCAATGCATTGGAGAGATATATCGGGCTCACCGGCCCATAGTTTATCACAGAACCACCCGTTTTCATAACAATGGCCAAGAACCATAACATAAATGTGTCACATAAAACATGCATAAAGGAAACATAACATTTCCACATTTCAATCACAATATAACATTTTAGTATATTGAAATATTGAATCCATTAAAAAAGAAACCATTTCCAAAACTAGTTAAAACATTTAATAAAGAGATTTTTGAATCAAAGTGTCTCATACCACCTTAAAGATTAAAATTTCAAACCATTAATATCCATATAAATAAATCCTTAAAACCATTTTTAAAACATGGATATTAATAAGAACAAATAATTAAAACATTTAAAACGATATTTTGGTTAAAGGGGTTTTACCAAAATTAGAGACACTTGAATACAATAATTGAGGAATAACATTTAGTCAGAACTTTATAATATCATGAGAATAAAACGCTTCATGATATAATACTCCAATGGACAGTATATACACCATATAAGAGTGAATTGGTGCATAACAACAGTGAAACCTCAATAGAAATGTCAAATGTGATGAAATCCCTTATAGAGAAGGTATCCTTAAATTAAGGACAAATCAATCTCAAAAATATGTGTGACAAATATAAGTACACCCAATATAAGTGGATATTAAGTGTAAAACAATAAAATGTCATTCACACATATTCAATGTATGACATATTCAATGACTACATGTTGAACCCAAAGAAATCGAAATTGGGTTAAAAAGTTCCCTTGACAGCCTAACGACATCACATCAAAATGAGTTGATGAGAGATAAAAAGTCTATCTCATCACTTGGACATAAAATTTACATCAGTAAGTATATATGAGAACATATCCCAACATAAAAATATGTAAATTTAAAGACCCAACAAAAGAAGTCTTTTAAAAAAGAGGAGGGTGAAAGGTTCCCTTACTGACTTGGGTATCTTTCAAAACATACAACCCATGAAAGAAAGACAATAGATCATTGATTTAAATACTCATAAACTAAAGTATATTACACAAAGAGTAGAATAATGGGATGTATATACACCACTCAATGGAATTTGTGGCAAATGTAGCACAAATATCACGGGAATAAAAGTGAGATGAAAAATCCCTTACGAAAACTCAGCAGCCTAACGACGCCACATAAAACTTCCGAATATGGATTGATGAGATCAAATAGGGTATATCATCACATTAAAATAAAATTTACAGCAAGAGGAATATAAAATAACATCCCCCAACATTACAAAGAGGAGCTTAAAATAAGTGAGTTAATTTCTACTTCCTTAAGAACCTTTTTCAAGTTCATTATTCCTTTTATATTACTTAATACCATGTCATAAACATTATGTAATCATTTAAGTTAATAATATTTGTTTTGCCGATATTTGGTTCTTAAGTCAAAAGTGGACTTCTGACAATTACATGTTGTTCGTGTGGCCAAATGTTTATTATATCCAGAAGTGTATTCATGATGTAGATATCATATATGTCATATATATCCAGTACATTCATTCATTTATAACATTACATAATAATTTAGAGGTAAGAAATGAAATGCACCGTTCATGGAGACGGTATGTCGTACGTACGCATGAACGCTACTTTCATTTCTATTTCGTATTTTATAGAATTGAATAATAATTATATAAAGGTATATTATAATTACAGTATAATATAATATATAATATCATAGTTCCATCCTTTATATGTCCCACATATGGTATTTAACGAATCAAATCACTTTGAGGGGGCGGTAGTCCGCGCTTCCTTAAATGAAGATATCGTGTTTACCCATAATGGAAACCATAATGGTATGCCCAAAATTAAAAAAAAAACAGAAGCTTAAGGAAAACATAAACATATTATATATCATATATAAAAATAGTGACATCATAATTTCCACCTTTGAAGGTGTTAAATGAGTAGTGAACAATCATCGTTTCGGGAGGCAGAATTTCTCCATCCACGGAAACAGTATGTTCTTTAACCATTTGATGTAGTTGTGTGAGAGTTTAGCTCGAATAAAGCATATAACAACATCCTAGTATATTTAAGATACTGGTGTTGTTACAAAAGAAGTAAATAAAAAGAGTTTAGGGGGTTGTAGAAGCAAAATAATACAAATGAACATTAGGGAATGAATTACCTTTAAAAGTGTAACTCCTTTTGATTTGAGCCTAAAGGCTTCCTTTGAAAGGATTCTTCCCAATTGGAATCCTCTAGGATGAGTATAGGGATGTGGAGAGAGTAAATGGGAATGTTTTGGCTGAGCCAAAGGCTTGAGGAGTGTGTGAAACGAGGTAGAGGTGGGGGCCTTTTATAAGAGGAGAGGAGGGGCACTTTTGGAAAGTAAGAAATATTACTTTATTTGAAAATGTGTATCGGTTTTAAAAGGTCCCAAATTGATATAATTCGTGGATAAGGTGATAAGGGTTCGCAATAAACCCATACAATAAGTTTTTGACAAGTGTAGGTCATAGAGTTTACATTATCTTCTCATTTTAGATAAATCGTCAAATAATGATGTCATCGCTGCATCATTAGGATGTCATAAATAATTTAACTTATTTAATGTCTAAAAATTGTAAATAAATTACTATGTTGTAGGAAATATTTTCATCTTTCCAATTAATATTTATAATAAAAAATCTTACTTGTATAACCCCACATAAAATTTGTTTTAGTAAAACATATCATGTTTGTGTCATTTTTACTTTTACATTAAATAAAAAGTTATTTATGTCATTTCCCAACAAAAGTGGCTCAATGGGGTCCCCAAGTTGACCCATGGATTTTCTTGGTCGCCCATTACACATCCAATGAGGTTAGGACATGTGTAAAGTTCATTTCATATTATTAAAACATTATTTTTACCTTAAACTATACTAATTACCTCTAATCGCGATTAAAAACATGATAAGTTACTATTCAACAAAATATTATTTTTATACCATTGAACCACATTTTACTTCTTAATGAAAACCATATATGTCGGATTTTTGAAATTCAAAACACAAAGATGGAAAAATTTCATTTTAACGGAAATATTTGTTTTTATAAGTACCACTTAGTGGTGTCACTATTCATCAAAAATTGATGTCTTTCAGAAAAATCCCAAAAATTCACCCTAAGCTATATTTGATATTCCGAATTAAAAAATGAAGTCTATTTTACAGAATTCTAAACATATAAGTTGCATTAAATAATTTAATAATTAAATCCTGGCTTCAGAGCAAAAAGCGTGTTTTTATGAAATAATAAGTATCAAAAGATTGACACTGGTTTAAGTCTGTTTTCAAAGTGAAATTAATTCCAACGAACACTATTGGTTTTAATGGTAAAAAAATAATATAATTTCACTTTAAAACCAATTCAAAAGATAATCTAATCATATAAATAAATTATATTAAAAAGAGGTTTTGAATTAAAATACAACATTTTACACTATTCATTAAAAAAATGAACTTTATCGGAAAGATACAAAAAATTTACACAAAGTAAATTTTGATGACCCGATTCTTAATAAGAGTTTTATTTGGTCCAAAATAATGTTTAAGAGTGAAAAAACTATATTTAATGATGATTCAACATCAAAAGGTGATAAGTGAACCTTTAGTGAAAACTAGGGCATATACGCCTAAAATTTAATTATTTCCGTATTTTAAGCCTCTATCCTTTATTGGATAAATGTAAAAACATATATAATCATATTTTAGTTATTTATATCCATTCCCGCCATTACAACGACTACATGTTAACTACCATTTGAAATAATATTATTTTATTATTATAGTGCAACGTAAGATTCCCAAGAAACTCGTTGTTGCGTGTTGGGTACGCCATCGAGCATAGCATCCCCGTTAAAGTCATATTAATATTTTATTCACAAATATGGATAAATATGAAAATGTCATATTATTTATTTACCTGGGGTGTTACATCCTTCCCCACTTTTGGGAATTGCGTCCTCACAATATTTAAAATTGATCTTGGAAACATCCTTGAACGTCCCACATCGGAACAAGAGTCGGTAAAACACTCACATTAAAATAAAGGAAGATAAGTACAGAGGTCACCCGAGTTAACCCATACTAGGATTCCATGTAGAAAAACATGGACATGGAAGAAAAAGCAAAGGGTCATGTTCTTGAGGGACAGTGATAGTAAACATGTCTAGGAGAAAGTTAACAATGAGAAAATCACACACTTGTGATGGGTTAAACGGTATTCGATTCCCCAATAAGAAAAGCTAATAGAAAACATTTTTGTTTTAAGTTACTTTTTATTGAGGAATTTATTCATAAGGAAACATAATCACTTATCATGTTGACTTTCAACTTTTACTAGATTCCTTAATCAAACTCATATTTTTTTCCAAAAGACGAGTATTTAGGGAGACTTGTTCACATTAAGAGTACTATAATCAACTTCTAGAGAATCACCTAATCCACAAAAGATAACTATATACATCCCATGTCTTTAGGCTTTAACCAAAACCAAACCCAAAACCAAAAAGGTTAGTACAAGGTCAGATAATCCAGAAAAGGATAACCCATTAAAAAGAAAATCCATGCTTAATCTCCAAAATTTGTCCAACAAAACCCAAAGTTCAACGAGGACCATCTGATAAAAAATTTGTCCATAAAATTCTTCAAATTAAACCAATATATGATTGAAACCCAAATATTTGAAGGATTTAGTCACATAGTCTTCCAAGTTAAATCGTAACATTTATCTCCAAACAACATCAGTTGCTCCTAAAGTTTCGTATCGAAATGTAATTAACCTAATCACATATCCTCTATGATAGGTTAATAATTTTCATAAATAACCCAAAATAAACTTACTCTTAAGAGAAAAAGAATCAGTCAAACTAACCATGGACTTCACGTAGTCCAGTGGTAGGCAATAAATACCAGTTGCACTTTGATTGTGGGTTCAATTCCCGCAGCTTTGTCTGACACGATGGGTAGTCACATGGTCTACATGTTGTCCTTTTTCCAAAACTATATAATTCTCAAATCATTCCCCAAAAAGGGATAAGATCATCAAAAATAACCATAACATAATTTAACCTCAATTTTATCTCATGCCTTTCACATCAATCATAAAATATAGTAACCCATAATTACCTCAAAAGTAAGGATCATATAAACCCAAATGGTTCTTTATAACTATGTCCACAAAAGAGAATATAACTATTAAATAAATAAAAATTTTCTATATTAAACATCAAGGTTACACATAATATAAAAAGTCTTCTAATGTAACCCCATCATCAAAAGAGACTTAATACTCTTAAGAATTTCACCATAACTCTTGAAGGCCTTATATGTTGACATCTTACTCATTCAACATTCTTCATGATCCATTATCCATTCCTTTCCAACTTATTCCGAAATACCTCTTTCCTACAATCAAAATCATGAATCATATCCTAAGATTCCAAAATAGGAAAACAATAGTCATGAAATAGTACATACCTATGATTGGTCATTGTCAGTTTCTTCATCCTCAATCGGAATGGCATTAGGTATTGGTAAATGAATATCGGTACGGTCTTGGTGACCCCATTTACGAAACATCTTCATAGGACATGTGTTTGCATAATGACCATGCACACCACATTTAAAACATTCAATTGATCCCTCAGAAAGAAATTCTTTCCCTTTCCTCGAGTCAACTGGATGCTTCCTTTTTCCATGGCAGGTTCTTGCTTTATGACCTTCATTTCCACATCTATAGCATATTTCTATCCCTTTGAACCATTTTCCTAGGTGTTTCTTTCCACATCTTTGACACATATGTTTTTGAACACACTTACCTTTTATGATTATTACCTGTACATCCGTAGAGATTTTTTTCTTACATATATGATGCCTTAGAGAAATCTCCATGGTTTAGGTGGTCAATCATGACTCTAGAAAGTTGGTTGAGGATAATCACAAGAGCTCTCATTGAAGCTCCCATATCATTCAGTTGCTTGCTCAAAAAACTGTCACAGTTTCCTTCACATCCACTGTTACTTTGGTGCCTGCTAGATCCAACCATTTACTAAAACCAAAAAGGTCAGTGTGAGTATATCAACAAAACCATCATGTACTAATGAGTAAGATATACACTAAGATATACTTACACATTCACTTTATCTAAAACTATGACTCTTTCTGAAATCCTAACCATTATGGTAATGCCACTTATGATTAAGGAATACCCTAACCTCTAAAGTTATCTAAATCGACCTTTGATACCAACTATAAGGCCCCAGCCTTAAACCTTACTTAACCTTGAGTTATTACAAGATTACACATTGAGGATATTTTCAGGTTTAGAGTTTTAGAGAATTAGATCTTGAAACTTTCATTACATTCCACCTTTAAAAAAAGTGGTTACATAAAATACATGATTCATTCTTCCCAACAACGGAAACATATTTAAAATAAAACATGGATTCTTTCTTGACACATCCTTGACTCTATCATCATATCATGTACCTTTCCTGTGACCTCTGAAAAACATTTCAAAAACTTGGGATGAGCATAAAAAGCTCAGTAAGGGTTATTAAAATATGGAAAGGAAACATGAGTTCATATATACATAAGAATGAAATCATAATTTACCCATAAAAAAAGGCACTTTCATAACTCATCAAACCATGAATAAATCATAGAAATCATATGATAAAAATGTAACTTGAGGCATTCATAATATTCTTACGTAGGGAGTAACCCTCTTGGTTATGTTTGGAATACCTATCACAGTATATTCCCTAAATCACTTCAGAGAAACCTTAACGTTTCACTCCTTCGCGTTACCCAATGCATTAGAGAGCTATATCGGGCTCACCCGCCCTTATTTTATCACGGAACCACCCATTTTCATAATAATGCCCAAGAACCATAACATAAATGTGTCACATAGAACATGAATAAAGGAAACATAACATTTCCACATTTCAATCACAATATAACATTTTAGTATATTGAAATATTGAATCCATTAAAAACCCATTTCCAAAACCATTTAAAACCTTTAATAAAGAGATTTTTGAATCAAAGTGTTCCATACCACCTTGAAGCTTAAAATTTTAAACCATTAATATCCATATAAATAAATCCTTAAAACCATTTTTAAAACATGGATATTAATAAGAACAAATAAATAAAACATTTAAAACGATATATTGGTTAAAGGGGTTTTACCAAAATTAGAGACACTTGAATACAATAATTGAGGAATAACATTTAGTCAGAACATTATAATATCATGAGAATAAATGGATACATGATATAATACTCCAAAGGACAGTATACACACCAGATAAGAGTGAATTGGTGCATAACAACAATGAACCCTCAATAGGAATGTCAAATGTGATGAAATCCCTTATAGAGAAGGTATCCTTAAATTAAGGACAAATCAATCTCAAAAATATGTGTGTCAAATATAAGTACACCCAATATAAGTAGATATTATGTGTAAAACAATAAAATGACAATCACACATATTCAATGGATAAAATATTCAATGACTACATGTTGAACCCAAAGAAATCGAAATTGGGTTAAAAAGTTCCCTTGACAGCCTAATGGCATCACATCAAAATGAGTTGATGAGAGATAAAAAGTGTATCTCATCACTTGGACATAAAATTTACATCAGTAAGGATATATTAGAACATATCCCAACATAACAATATGTAAATTAAAAGACCCAACAAAAGAAGTCTTTTAAAAAAGAGGAGGGCGAAAGGTTCCCTTACCGACTTGGGTATCTTTCAAAACATACAACCCATGAAAGAAGGACAATAGATCATTGATGTAAATACTCATAAACTAAAGTATATTACACAAAGAGTAGAATAATGGGCAGTACATACACCACTCGATGGAATTTGTGGCAAATGTAGCATAAATCTCACGGGAATAAAAGTGAGATGAAAAATCCCATACGAAAACTCAGCAGCCTAACGGCGCCACATAAGACTTCTGAATACGGATTGATGAGATAAAATAGGGTATCTCATCACATTAAAATAAAATGTACAGCAAGATGAATATAAAAGAACATCCCCCAACATTAAAAAGAGGAGCTTAAAAGAAGTGACATAAAGGAGATTACTTAAAAAGAAAGAGAGAGGTTTGATCTCTTACGAAAGTTCGACAGCTTAACGGCGCCACTCAAAACATCCAAAATGGATTGATGAGAGAGAATAGGGTCTCTAATCACATGAAAATAAAAATTACAGTAAGTGTAATATAAAATATCATCCCAATAACAAGAAAGATGAGCTTTAAAAGGAATGACATAAAAGTGTGTACTTAAAAAGAATGAGAGGAGTAGGATCCCTTAACTCGGGTTCGACTTGACTCGATCGTTCTTTAATCTCCTGAATAATAAACTAGAGTTAATTTATACTTCCTTAAGAAACTTTTTTACGTTCATTATTACTTTTATATTACTTATTACCATGTCATAAACAATATGTAATCATATATGTTAATAATATTTGTTTTGCCGATATTTGGTTCTTAAGTCGAAAGTGGACTTCTTACAATTACATGTTGTTCGTGTGGCCAAATGTTTATTATATCCAGAATTTTATTCATGAATTAGATTT
This sequence comes from Viscum album, assembly GCA_963277665.1. Classification (NCBI taxonomy): domain Eukaryota; kingdom Viridiplantae; phylum Streptophyta; class Magnoliopsida; order Santalales; family Viscaceae; genus Viscum; species Viscum album. The sequence continues at coordinate 1,671,453,430 of OY728137.1, forward strand.
CATATATTTCATATATATACAGTAAATTCATGCATTTATAACATTACATAATCATTTAGAGGTTAGAAATGAAATGCACCGTTCATGGAGACGGTAAGTCGTATGTACGCATGAACGCTACTTTCATTTCTATTTAGTATTTTATAGAATGGAATAATAATTATATAAAAGTATATTATAATTCCAGTATAATTTCATAAATAATATCATAGTTCCATCTTTTATACGTCCCACATATGGTATTTAACGAATCAAATCACTTTGAGGGGGCGGTAGTCTGCATTTCCTTAACTGAAGATATCGCGTTTACCCATAATGGAAACCATAAAGGTATGCCCAAAATGAAAAAAAAAGAAGCTTAAGGAAAACATAAACATATTATATATCATATATAAAAATATTGACATCATAATGGCCACCATTGAAGGTGTTAAATGAGTATTGAACAATCATCGTTTCGGGAGGCAGAATTTCGCAATCCACGGAAACCGTATGTTCTTTAACCATTTGATGTAGTTGTGTGAGAGTGTAGCTCAAATAAATCTTATAACAACATCCTAGTATATTTAAGATACTGGTGTTGTTACAAAAGAAGTAAATAAAAAGAGGATAGGGGGTTGGAGAAGCAAAATAAACAAATGAACATGGGGGAATGAATTACCTTTAAAAGTGTAACTCCTTTTGATTTGAGTCTAAAGGCTTCATTTGAAAGGATTATTCTCAAAGGGAATACTCTATGATGAGGAGAGGGATGTGGAGAGAGTAAATGGGCAGGGTTTGGTCGAGTAAAAGGCTTGAGGAGTGTGTGCAATGAGGTAGAGGTGGGGGCCTTTTATAAGAGGAGATCAGGGGCACTTTTGGAAAGTAAGAAATATTACTTTATTTGAAAATGTGTTTAGGTTTTAAAAGGTACCACATTGATATAATTCGTGTATAAGGTGATAAGGGTTCGAAATCCACCCATCCAATAAGTATTTGACATTTGTAGGTCATAGAGTTTACATTATCTTCTCATTTTATTTAAATCGTCAGATAATGTTGTCATCGCTGCATCATTATGATGTCATAAATAATTTAATTTATTTAATGTCTAAAAATTATAAAAAATTTACTATGATGTAGGATATATTTTTATATTTCCAATGACTATTTATAATAATAAATCTGACTTGTATAACCCCACTTAAAAATTGTTTTAGTAAACAATATCATGTTTGTGTCATTTTTACTTTTACATTAAATAAAAAGTTATTTATGTCATTTCCCAACCAAAGTGGCTCCATGGGGTCCCCAAGTTGACCCATGGCTTTTCTTGGTCGGCCATTACACATACAATGAGGTTAGGACATCTGTCAAGTTCATTTCATATTATTAAAACATTATTTTTACCTTAAACTGTACTAATTACCTCTAATTGCGATTAAAAACTTAATAAGTAACTATTCACCAAAAAATTATTTTTATCCCATTGAACCACATTTTACTTCTTAATGAAAACCATGTATGTCGGATTTTTGAAATTAAAAACACAAAGATGGCAAAATTTCATTTAAACGGAAAAATCAGTTTTTATAAGTACCACTTAGTGGTGTCACTATTCATCAAAAATTGAAGTTTTTCAGAAAAATCCCAAAAATTCACCCTAAGCTATATTTGATACTCCGAATTCAAAAATGAAGACTATTTTACAAAATTCAAAAAATATAAGTCACATTAAATAATTTAATAATTAAATCCCGCTGTCAGAGCAAATAGCGTGTTTTTATGAAACAATAAGTATCAAAAGTTTGACACTGGTTTAAGTCTGTTTTCAAAGTGAAATTAATTCCAACGACCACTATTGGTTTTAATGGTAAAAATATATTCTAATTTCACTTTAAAAACAATTCAAAAGATAATCTAATCATATAAATAAATTAGATTAAAAAGAGGTTTTGAATTAAAATACAGCATTTTACACTATTCATTAAAAAAAATGAACTTTATCGGAAAGATATCAAAAATTTACACAAAGTAAATTTTGATGTCCCGATTATTAATAAGAGTTTTATTTGGTCCAAAAGAATGTTTAAATGTGAACAAAACTATATTTAATGATGGTTCAACATCAAAAGGTGATAAGTGAACCTTTAGTGAAAACTAGGGCATATACGCCTAAAATTTAATTCTTTCCGTATTTTAAGCCTCTATCCTTTATTGGATAAATGTAAAAACATATATAATCATATTTTAGTTATTTCTATCCATTCCCGCCATTACAATGGCTACATGTGAACTACCATTTAAAATAATATTATTTTATTATTAGAGTGCAATGTAAGATTTTCAAGAAACTCATCGTCGCGTGTTGGGTACGCCATCGAGCATAGAATCCCCTTTAAAGTCATATTAATATTTTATTCACAAATATGGATACATATGAAAATGTCATATTCTTTATTTACCTGGGGTGTTACAAAGGATTGTTAATAATATGTTTTTTTAAAATTTTATTAATTATATTTGAGATAGTAAACTTATTATTTTAAATTTATATAAAAAAATTTACCTCGATTTTTATGTTAATTTTTTATGTTTAATGTTTTCAGGAATAATAGAAAATAATTAAATTTAATTCAAAAACACATTTTAGTAAAATAATTTATAGTGTTAAATTATATTTTTATGGGTTTTAATATAAAATTAGACCATGTATATATCATTTAATATAAATAATTTAATTTTAATCCTTTTCAATTTGAATTTGGATGTAAAAATATTTCAATCTATTTAATGTTTTCACATTAAAAACTCGTTTTCTCATTCCATCAATAGGATTATTTTCAAATTAGTTATAGCTGAATATGTGATTTAAATTTTGAAAAATATATTCCATATTTGTAATAAAATGATTATTATTTATTAAATATTTACCTTCTATTTTAAGATAATATTAATAGTAACATTAGTAAATTTTTTACCACGTTTAAGGGTAAAATAAGAAAATTAAGTGTAAAAATAATAATACTAATATTATCAAATTTCCCTAACACTTGAAAATTTAATTTGATAATGTTAATTCGACTATCAACGCATAATATTATAAATTTCAATATTTAATGGATACTTTTCCATGATAATGACTTGATTATTATTAAACTCAAAGAGAGTGAGAAAAATTACACACTTTTTACTTTTAATAAGTATCATATTTTTAGCATGGGGTTAAATAGAATATTTTCTAAACTATATATATTATTCAGAAATATAGATATATTATATAAATCATGGAAATTTATTTTTATATTTCAGAGAAAAAATAATTATCATAAAAAAACCCAATGATGATGCAGTAATTATTCAATTAATGAAAAACTCTATTAAGTGATATATAAAATATTAAGAGAGATATAATTTTAATTATTTAAGGTTATAAAATAATTTTACATTTTAATATGAAATATTAGGGGTGTATTAAATTAATACTTTCGTATTTATCTTTGGATTCTTATTTTATAAAAGTTAATGAAATACATAGTGTCAAAATTGATACTAATGATATTTTATGAAAATAATATTTTATTAAATTAACTAAAAAACCATAAATAAAAAAAAGGGGATATATAATTCTAAAAAATTTCATAAATTTACTATTTACGGTCCTTTTACACCTTCTATGTAAAAATATCCATCTTTTGATATTGAAAATGTTGTTACCATAATTAAAATTAAAATATGCCAATTAAGGGTTAACCAGAAGGATATAATATAAAATTTCAGTAAAACTTTTCAAAAATATATTTGATTAGGCGGTTACCATATTATCATATATTATCTTCAAATAAATTTCTATTTGAAGGTATTTTAATTCATATTTAATTTATTAAAAAATCATATTTTGAGAAATTATAAAAGTACACCTTCTCTATCCTACAAAAGGGAACCACTTCTTCTATTTTATTCACACATAAAAACAAATTTGGAACAACCAACACTCATCCAAAGATCATAAAAAATTCCATCCTTTCAAAATTTAACCCTTAATTTGTCTTCATCCAATCAAAAATGTCCTTTTGTGAAAATCAATGAAAGATAACAAAGGAAGTGGTAACATTCATCAATGAATGTTTTCATAATATTTCTTTCTTAAACCCATTAGATTATTTTTATATAATGTTTATATAATATAATATGTATCATAAATATACATATATTATTTTATATTATGGTTTCTACCTACAATCAATCAAATTTCCAGGAAATTGTATACACAATAATTATTCGTGTGTACGGCGGACTGCCGCTTTACGAACCGATGTCATTTTTTCTTCGATTGTAAATAATAATGGTTGGGAATAATGATATAATTTTTATTTTTATAAGATATATATGATATATATAATTTATTTATGATTATGGAGGTATTATATACCACATACCTTCATGTTTCCCATTTTATATAAATACGATAACTTCGTTTGTGGACGTATGGACTATCGCCTCCTCAAAACGATGTGATTTTATCACACTTTAAACATAATGTAATATGGATGAATTTAATGAATTTATATTATATATATGAAATAATAATACCACTAGAATTATATTATATATTTTATTGACATTATTTAATTCAATACTTGATGAAAATGGAAACATCATTCATACATACGTACGGTCTACCATCTCCATGAACGGTGTATTTCATTTTTTTTTCTATATTTTATAGATTATTATAAATACATATATAATGAATATTTATTAAATTTTTATCTTTGTTATCAATCTAGATATATTCGAATTGTCATATATTTTAGGGGACCAAAAATATAGCAAATCAAAACATATGCAAAAAACAAAGTACATATTACCCAATGTGTAATATTAACAAGGAATTGTTAATAGTTAGGTAATATAAAGTCATAATCCAATCATATATGGAATTATATATAATAATATTTTTTGGATAATAAAATTATAATTTTTATACTGAAATTATAAACGATTATGATGATAGTTAAGACATAAGGAAAGATATTTTTGTCCCACTTTTATTCCATTGAGAGACATGCCATATTCATTACTTCTTTCATTTCCAGGGGGTATATACATCAAATGAATGTATTTATATAATAATTATGATGATTATTATGGTATTTTCATATCCATATAATTATATTTCTTCCATGGACCATATGATTCTACTTATTATAATGTGATAACTTGTTATCTAATAATATCATCAATACCTAGGATTGTTTCAGGTTAAATCAGCATTGTGGAATATTTATTATAAACATACATGTTTTCAAAAAATATATTAAAAAATGTTTTTACTAGTCTCTTATAAATATTTAATATTATTTTTAATAATATTTTAATTTTTTTGAAATCATTTGAAAATAATTTTTTTGTTCATTTTCTATACAATTCTCTTTGTGACATTACCGAAAAAAAACATAATAATTTTTTTACATATACACCATGAATGGAATATTACAACATCATAAAACCATAATTATTTGATGATTACATTTCAATATTACTAGATTATATTTAAAAAAATGTCTTCCTGTATAATTGCAAAACTCTTTTTAAAAAATTCAAATTTGAAAGGATATTTTCCTCAAGAATTAATTCAAGTGATATATGAAAATTATTTTCCATATAATATAACATTATTTAATGTTACTTATTCTTTATGAGTGGTATTATTCAAGGAAATTATCCTACTTCTTTTTATGGGTTTTTATGTTTATTATATATTGATATTTATGAAACTCATTTCTTTTTTATAGGTTCTGGAATGATTGAATGTTTACGAATCCTATTTCATTCCATGGGTTCTGATATAATGAATGATTTATTTTCTTCATGAACATGTATTTATAGTTATAATTATATGATGAGTGGTAACTATATCTCCCTAAAATACATTGTGTAGTGATATTATATATCATGAGAAAAACATGACTGGAATGAGTACTGAGTATTGTTCACATAGGACTAGAACGAGAAGTGAAACGAGCTCCATAAAGGACATATCCCACCATGATAGTATTGGGAGTAAACATTTAATTCTATGATGGATTGTGGAGTGAAATAATTCCACTATAATTTTCATAGGAAAGACCTTTGACTAATAATGAAATTATTTTCTATGTATATGTGTTTTCCATAATTCTATGTTTAATTCAATGTTATTATTTTATGATACATGTTATATGAATCTATATGATTCATTCTGTAAATCAATATTTTGATCTATGATATACATGGTATGATTTTTCAAATGTTACTTTCAGATTTATATATAATTATTTTTATATTATGATTCAAAACTCTATTTTTTTTAACATTATTTGGCATCTAATATCACCCTTTCTTATGTTTCATTTCTGTTGGATAAGAAGAATGGTATTAGGTTTGATATGCATAAAAGTGTTCTAATTATTAAGGAATAAGATTGAGATAATGTATATGTTTTATGAACTATTTTTTTATTCCATGTTTCCAAAGACACTAAACCCTTATGATTTTGGAATTGTTTTATTTTAATATTAATTTTTTTTTCTATTTTGATGTAATATCCATGTTTGAAAATCCCTGGTCATTATAGTGTTGGTGTTTATTATGAGTATGCCTCTTTGGAACCTCTAGTTACATCTAGGGGTGTGATTATGAATTGATTTAAGTGTTGAATGGTTTATACACTAGTAATCATTTTTTCTTAACCTATAAATAAATTCAATATATTTAGAGAGTATAGACATATGAAATGTTTCTACGAGGATATGTCTAATCCTCGATATGGTTAGAGATTATCGATTCTAATGTATACTTTTGGGAAGTTAGATGATTCAAATGATATAGGGATTCAACCATAGGGATTTGGAGTGAAGAACCTTATTGTATTAGATAATTTTCCAATAGAAGTAGATTTATGTCTAGTGAGAGTGAAAGGTACCATCGTTATTTCCTCTTTAATAGTGATTTCTTTCATTGATAGTGGTACCTACCCTAGATAATATCTATTAATTTTTTAATATGATTAAAATTAAAATGGTTCTCAAGTCCTTTGTTATGTAGTTAGATAGACCACATTATAAATAGAATGATTTTTAGTTTTTGTGTCCTTAGTGTGTACTGTCGATAAATGATGTAGAGTTAGTGCGGGATATCCTCATTCTTGATCTACATTTGTATTTTTTCATCATCGGGATGGATTAGATTGATGGTCATCATGATAATTGTACTATTATCATCATTTTGTGCCTTGTTTATAGCGGATTATGTGAGATTAGAGGTGTTTCAAAGAGATTGAGATTAGTGTTTTGATCATGCAAGTCCTTCCTGACCAATGATCAATAGTTTTTTGTATGGTATAGTAGTTAACCATGATGTTGTCTCTTCTATTTTTCATATTTCTACTATTGATTGAAATTTTATTTTTGTTTTCCCAAATTATTTATCTAGTATTCCTCCATATAGGTAGGTAGAGTGTATAATTGACCTTTTTCCATTTGAGTAGTCAGTTTTGATACCATCCACACTTATGGAACCAAAAAAACTGAAATATATCACAATTATGTTATACTATATAATGGAAAATAGTTTTTCTCTCCCTGGTGTTTTTCCTAGGGTAGAAACATTTCTCTTTAAAAATAATTAAAATGGTTCACACTGATTGTTCATTGACTGTTGGAAGTTAAAATGGGTAACAGTTAAGAATAGATTTCAATTGCCTCATGTGGATGATTTTATTGATTAGTTAAAGGGGGGAAATGTGGGTTTCAAAGAGATATGATTGGGTGGGTTATCATCATCTCATATATTAGGAGTATGATATACCAAAGAAATCATCTAGGAGCATGTATGGCCATTAAAAATATCATGTGATATATATTTTTTTAGTACTAATTATTCCAAAAATTTATATCTTTGATGTATTATGTATTCCATCATAATATCAACACTATTGTGGTAGTGTTTGGGATGATATTTTGGATTATTTGACATTTGAGTGTAGGCATGAGAACTATCCAGGCTTGGTTATGAAAATCCTAAAGAGTTACCATTTATATGGAATTATTTTAAAATGAAACTTATTGATCGAAGGAGTGATGTTCTTAGTGAACTTGGTTTATAAGTATTTATTATTATATGATCCTAAGAAGGTGAATGCTATTTTTTTCATGGAAATAACCACAAAATTTCATTGATATTATGATATTCATTGGTATATAGAGATTTTATCGATTTAATTTCAAGGATTTCCCAAAATTGGTGTCACCTTTGACAAATATTACACAGAAAGGGGTAAAATTTACATGGGATGTAAAATTGTAGTTTTCTTTCAATGAATTTAAATTAACTCTATCATTATATCCTATTTTGATCTTACCTGAGCTGAGTAAGGGGTATATAGGTATTTGTGATACTTATGGAACTTGTTTATGTTGTATTTTGTTGAAGGATGATCTTGTGGTAGCTTAAGTATCCAGTCAACATTGATCACATGAGAATAATTCTCTCACAAATTATTAAAATCTTTCCACTGTAATGAATGCACTTAAGTGTTGGTGGTACTATTTTTTTGAGGAGAGGTTCATAGTATTTTCTATCCAAAATATTTTGAGAAAATATAATTTCTCAGAAATAATATAGTACTAGATAGAGGAAGTGGGTGGAATACCTTTAGACATTGGGCATTGATATTACCTATACTGCATGAAATTGGAATGTGGTTACCGATTCTCATGGTAAGAATGTTTCATTGAAGGATGTTTATGAATCTAAGGAAGAGTGGAATGGTAATTATCCTACCATAAACATTACATATTCTAGTTAATTTAAAACTATAAATTAAATTATTTTCCCTAAGATCATTTAGGTTTATTATTTTAGATAATTTGGAAAAATTATTACATAATATACTCATTAATTACAAGTGGAATCTTATACTCCTTATCTACATTCTCAACCAAAACAAAACCTTCTAAAATAAAACATGGTTTCTTTTCATGATGCATCTTAACAATATTACCTTGATCTAATACCCCAGGTAAATAAAGAGTATGAAATTTTCATATTAATCCATATTTGTGAATAAAATATTAATATTACTTTATAGGGAATTCTATTCTCGATGGCGTAACCAATATGCAACAACAAGTTTCTTTGAAATATTACGTTGCACTCTAATAATAAAATAATATTATTTTAAATGGTAGTTAATGCCTAGCTGTTGTAATGGCGGGAATGAATAGAACTAACTAAAAATTTATTATATAAGTTTGTAAAATATTTTTACTCTTTACAATAAATGTTATAGGATTAAAAATGCGAATGAATCCCATTTTTAAGCTTAAACATTCCAATATTCTTTAAAAGGTCGATTAACCGCCTTTTGATGGAGAACCCCTTTTAAATCCACTTTTTGTCAATTTTATAAGAACTAATTTTAAAAATAAACATATTATTTATTATTGGGACATTGAAATTTACCTTCGGTTAATTTTTTGTATTTTTCTGACAATGTTCATTTTTCAATGAATAGTGAAAAATACTTCATTTTACATCAAAACTGTTTTTTCATATAATTTAATTATATGGTTATATTATCTTTTTAATTTGTTTTAAAGTGTAATTAGAATATATTATTACCATGTAATTCAATGATGGTAATTGGGATTAATTTCACTTTGGAATTAGGCATAAACAAGTGAAAAACATTTCATAAATATTGTTTCTAAAAAACCCGCTATTTGTTTTGACAACGGGATGTTTTTTTTAAATTTATTATTGAAATTTATGTGTTTGGAATTTGGTAAAATGGATAAAATATTTGGAATCATATGGTACAAATTATTTAATTAAGACTCTTTTGATTTTGGACATAATGATTAGTAACGACGGTAATTATCTTTAATTATCTTGATTAATGAGTAATCGGGTAGTTAAATTTAATAAGATAATATCATAATAATAATAAATGACCACAAAATGTGTCCTAAGGCTACTGGTTTTCTCATGGCCGACCATGGGATGCCTTGTGATAAAATTGGGGGCCCCATGGAATCACTTTTGTGAGAAAGTGACTTTTTATCTTTTTATTTTTAAAGAATGTTAAATGTAACAACGAATGTATCACCTAAGTAAAATATTTTTAATTTTGACTAAGTAAATTATATTTTGGACTATAAATATTAATTGTAAGTATAAGAAGATTTCCTACATCATAGTATTTTTTTATAATTTTTAGACATTAAATAAATTAAATTATTTATGACATCATGATAATGTAGCGATGACCTCATTATTTAACGATTTAAATAAAATAGAAAGATAATGTAATATCTAAGACCTAAACATATCCAAAACCTATTGGATGGGTGGATTTTGAAACCTTATCACCTTATCCTTGAAACACATCAATGTGGGACCATTAATATCCGAAACACATTCTAAAATAATGTAACATTTCCTTACTTTCCAAGAGTGCCCCTCCTCTCCTCTTATAAAAGGCCCCCACCCCTACCTCCTTACCCACACTTACAAAGCCTTTGGCTCGGCCAACCCCTGCCCATTTGGTCTCTCCACATACATATCTAACTCCTTGAATCCTCACATTGGGCAGAAGTCTTCCCAAGGAATCCTTTGAGCTCAAACCAAATGGAGTTACCCGATTTTAAGGTAATGTCTTTACTTGAGTCCTTTTGTTTTATTTTTCTTCTCCAACCCCCAAAACTCTTTTTATTCATTTCTTTTGTAACAAATCCAGTATCTTCAATATAATAGGATTTTGTTATAAGAATTATTCTAGATACACTTACACACACCTTCATCTAATGGTTAAAGAACAAATTGTTTCTATGGTTGGCGATTTTCTGTCTCGCGAAACAATGATTGTTCAATATTCTTTTAACACCTTTAAAGTTGTCCATTATGATGTAACAGTATTTTATATAAGATATATATGGTATTTATGTTTACTATATGCTTATTTATTTTATATTTAAACCATACCTTTATTCTTTTCATGTTGTGTAAATGCGATAATTTCATATGAGGAAGTGTGGACTATCGCGCCCTCAAGTGAAGTGACTCGTACATGCAATACATGGAATGTATAAAGAATAAAATTAATGAACATATGTGACCTATATTATATATATATTATACTAGAATTATAATATATATATATATATCATTTCATTTTAATTCCACTAATATGAAAAGGAATAAAATGAAAGTAGCGTTCATGCGTATGTACGGCCTACCGTCTCCATGAACGGTGCTTTTCGTTTTTTATCTCCAAATGATATGGAATAGTATAAAATGAATATTTACTGGATATATATGATATATATTATATATAAATCATGATTATAACTCTGGATATAATGGATACATGAAAAACATGTAATTATAAAGAGCATATTTTGACTCAAGTACCAATGATCGTTTAAACGACCTTTATTAACTAAAATAATTACATAGTGTTCATGACATGGTATTAAGTGATATAAAATGAATAATGAACTTGAAAAAGGTTCTTAAGGAACTATAAATTAACTCATGTTTATTATTCAGGAGATTAAAGAATGATCGAGTCATGTCAGACCCGAGGTAAGGGATCATACTCCATTATTTCTTTTTAAGTACACTCTTTTATGTCATTCCTTTTAAAGCTCATATTTCCTGTTGTTGGGATGTTATTTTATATTACTCTTACTGTAATTTTTATTTACATATGATTAGATACCCTATTCTCTCTCATCAATCCATTTTGGACGTTTTGAGTGGCGCCGTTAGGCTGCCAAATTTTCGTAAGGGATCATACCCCTCCCTTTCTTTTTAAGTACTCTCATTTATGTCACTTCCTTTAAGCTCCTATTTGTTATGTTGGGGGATGTTATTTTATATTAAACTTTATATAACATTTATGTTAATATGATGAGAGACCCTATTTGATCTCATCAATCCATTTTTGGATGTTTTAAGTGGCGCTGTTAGGCTGCCGAGTTTTCGTAAGGGATTTTTCATCTCATTTTTATTCCCGTGAGATTTATGCTACATTTTCCCCCATTTCCTTTGAGTGGTGTATGTACTGCCCATTATTATACACTTTGTGTAGTATAATTTCATTTATGGGTATTCGCATCTTCATTGTATGACCTTTCTTCCATGGGGTGTACGTTTCAAAAGTTACCCAACTCGGTAAGGGGACCTTTCACCCTCCTCTTTTTAAAAGACATCTTTTGTTATGTTTTTTAATTCACATAATATTATGTTGGGATATGTTCTTTTATATCGTTGTTGATGTAAATTTTATTTCCAAGTGATGATATGCCCTTTTTATCTCTCATAAACTCATTTTCTGAATTTTGAAATGATGCCGTTAGGCTGTCGAATTTTTCCAAGGGAACTTTTTATCCCAATTTTGATTTCTTTGGGTTCAACATGTAGTTATTGAATATGTAATCTTTTGAATATGTGTGTATGATATTTTATTGTTTTACACTTAATATCCACTTATATTGGGTGTATTTATATTTTTCACACATAATTTTGAGATTGAATTATCCTTAATTTAAGGATACCTTCTTTATAAGGGAATTCATCAGATTTGACATTTCTATTGAGACTTCATTGTTGTTATGCACCAATTCACTCTTATATGGTTTATATATTGTCCTTTGGAATATAATATCATGAATCCATTTATTCTCATGATATTATAAAGTTCTGACTAAATGTTATTCCTCAATTATTGTATTCAAGTGTCTCTAATTTTGGTAGAACCTCTTTAAGGAAAATATCGCTTTAAATGTTTTAATTATTTGTTATTATTAATATCCATGTTTTCAAAACGGTTTTAAGGATTTATTTATGTGGATATTAATGGTTTAAAATTATAAAAGCTTCAAGGTGGAATGGGACAGTTTGATTCAAAAATATATTTATTAAATGTTTTAAATGGTTTTGGAAATGGTTTCTTTTTGAATGGATTCATTATTTCAACATACGAAAATGTTATATTGTGATTGAAATGTGGAAATTTTATTTTTCCTTTATGCATGTTTTATGTGATACATTTATGTTATATTTCTTGGGAATTGTTATGAAAATGGGTGGTTCTCTGATAAACTGAGGGCGGGTGAGCCCGATATAGCTCTCCAATGCATTGGGTAACGCGAAGGAGTGAAACGTTAAGGTTTCTCCGAAGATATTTAGGGAATATACTGTGGTGGGTATTCCAAACGTAACCAAGAGGGTTACTCCCTACGTAATAATGTTATGAATGCCTCAGGTTACCTTTATGTCTTATGATTTCTATGATTTATTGATGATTTGATGAGGTTTGTTAAAGTGCCTATGTTTTATAGGTAAAGATTGATTTCATTATTATGTATATATGAACTCATGTTTCCTTTCCATATTTTTTATAACACTTACTGAGCTTTTTATTCTCATACTATGTTTTTTTGAAATGTTTTTCACAGGTCAAGGGAAAGGAACATGATATGAAGATAGTGTCAAGTAAGTGTCAAGAAAGAATCCATGCTTTATTTTTAAATATGTTTTTGATGGGAAAAATAATATCTTTATGTAACCACTTTGTTTATATGTGGAATGTAATGAAAGTTTTATGTTCTAATTCTCTAAAACTCTAAACCTGAAAATATCCTCAATGTGTAATCTTGTAATAACTCAAGATTAAGTAAGGTTTAAGACTGGGGCCTTATACTTGATCTCAAAGATGAACCAAATATTTCATAAACCGTATTATTTTTTTAAAACATGGGTTGAAAAAAAATCTCAATGTTGGATATGAAAATAAATGAAATAGTTAGTTCAGTAAAAACGTGAAAACCATAAAAAAACACTTCCCTGAAAAATGAATATTTAACCCATCCAGGTAAATTTCATCACATTAGAATGATCATTTATTTTACTTTCTGAAAATAAGTTACTCCCATAAAATCTCATTAGAAAGAATAGAAAAAATCATGTAGGTACCTTGGGACATAATCACATCGATCCCTTACATAACCCTTAAAAATGGAATATCCATACGATCGACTTCCATCTCATGAGTACCCATTAAATTGGAGCACTCTATGGGAACACCCCTCTTTAAAGAAATAATAAGATCCAAAAACGCTATTTGAGATCACCCATAATTTATAATGTCCAATAACCCCAATATTTCATAATACAATTCATCATTTGACAAAAATGTTTTAATATTATCTGTAAATCACTTTCAAATACCATTATCCTTCAAAAACCCATTTCAACATGAAATATAATTTTCTTTTGAATCCCCATTTTCAACACCAAAATATCCAAATGATAAATTGATTTTTAAAAAAATTAAAAATTAATTATTTTAATGTAATCCCAAAAATTGTTCATGATGGTGGAAAATTCATTATCTCAATGTATGTTAAAAATAGAACATTCCTTTTTTTCATTTGTAAAAACGTTTTATTCAAAACACATAAAACTATTCTTTTTGAAAACCATTGAATGAAATTAAAAATAGATATAAAATATCCTTTATAAAACTTTTATATCCATATAAATAAATAATTAGAAATATGTCAACAATATTTTCATGGAGAAAACATTTTTAAATTAAATATTTTTACATTCAAACTGTAACATACAACATTGAAATATTTAAATCATAATCTCAATTGAAGATTAAAATTTAAAATAATAATAAAATATCATGAGAATATATTAAATATGGATATAGAATATAAAATCAGATAAATAAAATCCTTAAAAAATAATAAAGTTCATAAATATCAATATATTTATCAATGTATAGAGTTTGAGAGGAATTCCCTTACAAAGATCATTTTGTTAATAAAATGGATATATTAAGCATATTAATTGTAAATCCACATAAAAAAGTTTAATTACAAGATAAGATAACTAAAATTTATTTCTTACAAAATCTTATACTGGAACAATCAAAAATTATAAGATCAACCCAATTAATAGAAATTAAGTTATGAAATCACTTATGACTTTGTAATCAGTAAAATCATATTCTCCATAAAAGTAATAATTATAAAAAAAATAAATTTAATATAATTAATATAATTATATTAATGATATGATGTATTAAATTTATTTACAAACAATACCCACAAGGATTATGTGGTTAATAAGTCATAACCTCAGATGTAAAAAAGAGACGATAAAACCTTAACAGAGTTCATAAAAAAGATTTAGGAATTTATCAATGGAGGTCATTATGTATATAAATGGTATATAAACCCAAAGAAATGTAAAAATTACAATTTAAATATATAAATAGTTATTCCACACATAATATTGGCATATTATAATTGAAAAAGTATGGGTAAAACACAATGAGTGGGAATTGAGTTAAGAAACCCTATGCCTCTTGTTCGAATTCATTTAAATGTGTTCATAACTCATGTATTATGGTTCAAAGTAGGTTATTAAATCATTTAATAACTATATTAATATATATAGTACATTATATGAAGATCTTATAACATATTATAACCCAATCATTATTAATATTTTATTATATTAATGGTTTTAAGTTTGCTTGTTTTATAGTTTCATTATCAATTCATTTGTATAAAATTTTGGATGTTATTGTAAAATGAAATTAAAACTCTTGAAGACATATAAAATAGACTTAATTTACTTTTAGAGTTATTAAATTTTCCATATTTCATTTTCATTTCTTACAGGTGGATCATTTAGTATCTAAAATGTTAATGATAAATGTTTATTTTAGTTTGGCGGGTTTTTCTCCAAAACAATGACAAATTTCATTTTATTAACTATAATGAGTATATATTTGTTAAAAAATTTAAATAGGTTATAATATACAAATTAAAATCTTATTTAACATTAAAAATAGTTTTAATACCATTCATGAAGGTGGTAATGAAAAAACAAAAAAAACATTATTCATAGAGGTGATTAACTGATATAACGTGGACAATAATTTTCTTTCATTAAATAAGTGGAGATGAGAAATGAAGTGAATATGAGAAACTTCAATAGAAAAATATAACCCCCGTGTATCCATGATTCTGGATTTATCATGTATTAATGGATGAATGAGGAGAGTATAAAGTAGAAAAAAAAATTAACAGAGGTACTTATGGATAATTACATCTTGAATATCGCCTCCTTATGAGACCCTTGAGAAACATGAAGTTGTTCATTGGGTGAGACCATATGATATTGGATGTGGGAATATTTAGGAGTATAGGATTCATCCGATATTTTATGAGATTCAAGAATTTTTGTGTTGAAATTGGGGTGTTAAGGGAGATATTTAAACTTGAGGAGAGGTGGGTTTAAGTGATAAAATTATTTATTGTTTTATATTTAATGCCAAGCACACTAGGGATGCATTAAATTAATTGAAATATATTTAAAATTAATATTGTGTAGGCTATTTATGTTCAAACAATACCCCATCCTCCAATTAAACATTTTATTTTTTAGGGTTTTTAGGATTTTATCTTTTAACTTTAACCATCATCACTATTTTACATATGCTCTAGTAAATAATTTTTTTCTACAGTAAATCTTTAATACATAAAAATAAAATTGACCATCAATCCTAATACGGAAATTTTGATTCAAAAAATGGAATCCACTTTACCTTATTATATTCTTATTCTTATCATAATAATATATTCAATTAATCTTATAGACACAATGACAAAGTGGGGTTTTAAATTGAAATGATCAGAAGATCACAATGTTTTATATCCAATTTCAATATAAAAATGATCCATTGACCTAAATTGGATTAATTGATAAAAATGATCTTATTATACTTTATAACTAATAAAATATATACCTTAACTCTACAACATATTTCAATTAATTTTTTTTCAATTAAAAATGCAATACTTGTTTCACTCTTATTCAGTAATTAGAAATTATAAGGAAAATAAAAAAATCAAGAAAAATAAATTTTTATCATTTGTATTTAAATTATTAATTTTATTATTTCAAATATAACTTATAAAAATTTCAAAAACTCTATTTAAAATAGGTGCACCATAAAAAGGCTAAAAGATTATCTTTTTAAAAAATACATTTTTTGTTAAAAACTATATTTATTAATAAATCATTTATAGGAATCACTTAAGATGAATTTTAATCATTATTTTGAATATATATATATATATATATTAAATTCATATAATCAAAAAAGATTTATTTTATTATTTTTTGTTAAAAACACATTTGTGAACATTAAAATCGTTTTTTAGAAAAACAATTACTTTAATTTATTCAAGGGTTTTAAATTATTTTATAAATAATTGTATCCAATGTAATTAACTATATATACATGTGTAAAACATATTTTCACAATTTAGTTAATATTTTTTATTCCCACCATTCTAAGGGCTAGTTTAATGGTAACATTAAAATAATAATATTTATTTTTTCATTTATGTTCAATTTGGCGTATCATGTATGCTTTCAAACATAATATTTAATTATTAAGTACTCAATATGTTACTGGAAACATATGGTTCTCTTTTCTCGGTTTAATCTAGATGCTTAGTAGGATTTTTCATGTACGATTATGGCCAGTGTTATATTACTATCATATCTACCTATTTATATTCTATATATTTTTCACATTGATGGATAATTTAGAGTAATTTTCAAAACCCTATATGATGGGGTGATCGTTTCAAGTGTGTATCTTTCTTTAGATTATATTACTAGTTTTGGGGATCTGTTTGTTGTCCCATTATTTCTAAAGAGCTTTGATTTGTTTTATTTTCATTTTTATTCATGGAAATATCACTTGGGCACTACAAAGATGTCTTATTACACAAGATGACAATCCTATTTGCCAAGTATGAAGAGTGACATTACTGATTATATGTCCCACTATTACACCAACCAATAGATAATGGTAGATCATATGAAACCTACCAGTTTTTTCAATCCTCATACAGTGTTTACATGGAAATGGGAACTTTTATCCATGTAATTTTTATTTGGATTTCAATGGACTCTATGTTGGAAGAATTATATCTGAGTGGTGATTGATAGGTTAAAAAGCCAGTGCACTTCATACTGATTATGGACGCCACAAAAGATGAAGATCTGGGTAAACCGAATGTGTATGATATTTTGTGGTCACATGGGGTTTAGTATTCAATTATCTTATATAGGCTTCCAAGGTTTACATGGAGGTTCAGATGTAGTCTCCAAAAGCCGATGGTGTCTCATGTCATATTGAGTACATCTAATCATCCACAAACAAATAGGCAGTAAGAGTGCGTTATTCCGATCCCAAACGATATTCTCATTACGGGTGTCTTTTATATTGGTGGATCTTGGAATTTAAATTTTAGATTGGTTGAGTTTTTGTATAAAAACATTTATCTCTCTTCTTTCATAATTACAACCTTCGAGGCTCGGTATGGTAACTCTTGTAGGTCACATCTTTGTTGGGAAGAGGTGGGTGATGATTCTTTGGTGGGAACGAGTTTGGTTCGTATGTTTCCAGTGAGAATATAAGATACATATTAGTGTACGATTACATCATAAACACAAAATAAATATTATGTTGATCAACAACATCATCCATTGGATTTTTCCATATATAATCATGTTTTCTTGAAATTTTCTCCTTGTTTGGGTCACCACAAGCTTGGAAAACTAGGAAATATGTCTCCAAGATATGATAGACCATTTGAGGTAATTTAACGGCTTGGCCGTGTTGCTTATCAGTTATAATTTATGGTCTAGTTGAAAGGTATTCATTATTTTTTCCATATATCCCTACTTAGGAAATAGTATCATGATCCTTCTCACATTCTATGATGGGAAGAGATTATGTTAGACCCAAATGATTCTATTGCAAAATAACCATTAGAGATCATTGAATCCCAAGTGAATATTTTTTGTTGGTTATTAATTTTGTTGGTCAGAGTGTTATGGAGACACAGATTATATTCTTATGTGTATATGGACCATGATTCAATGATGAGAGGGAATTGGATTCAAATATTTACCATACTCTATTATTCAAGATGACTTCAAAGGTATGCAATTTATTATGGTGGGGAGTTTGTAACATTCGTTTATCTTCTTTCATGTAATTCACTTATCATTACCTGTTTTACTTTTTAATTGTGCATGTCTCAGGACTCCCAAGGATGGAGGTAATATTTTGGGGATAATTAACTAAATTCCAGGGATATATAATTTTATAATTAATTAAGTATGAGTATAAATGTGTAATTGATTAATGGGTATCTATATAAGGTCAGTGAAACCCTGATAAGTTTTGGGTTTTCATGTAAGAATCTGGAGTGTTTTATTTTTTTTTTGAAATTTACATCCTATTTAATGGGAATAAATTATTTTTAATGTTCTCTTGGATCATGTAATTAGTTTTGGACACACTGTGTAAATATTATCTATTTTATAATATTAAATTTTTTTGGTTTAATAAGAAGGAAATGTGTTTTTGGCATATGTGGGATTAATTTTTTACAATATGTGTAAAGGTGTTAGATAATGTGTATGTTTCATAGAAATATATTTTAGGGCTCTGTATGAGTGATTCATTTATTCATTCAATGTAAAACCTCTTTTCTCTCGACCTAGATCTATCCTCTAGATATTTTGGGGACCTATGATCCATCTAAATCACTTAGTTCATAGTTTGATCTCCATTTCAGTTTGTTTCCATGATTTTAGGTGGTTAATCCTTTCTAATTATTTATTTCCTTTGATCTCAATAGTTTTGTAGCATAGTGTTATATGATCTTTCGATATGTGGTGATAATTCGTTTGATTCTTTTGCAGATCTATTATGAGATCTTGTTCTGAGGTCTGATCCTATTTTAGTTTCAGTGTGGTGTTTGTGAGTTATTGAGGTATGTTGTTATCTTTACACAATATAAGAACCTTTTTTTAAATTGATTAAATTCTAAGTTGTGTAGATTGATTCTAGGACCTCTGTTTTCATAGTTTTGGTATTCCTGTTGGTGGATCTCGTAGTGGGTGTGTCCGACTAGAGTTTTGATGAATGTGGTTCTGTATCTAGCATGTGCTTGTGAACATAATTTTTCTAGTTTTTGATTAATAGTTTTATAAATAAATATTCATGTTTGAATTATTTTATTTCTGTGTGTAGAAATAAGTTTTTGAAAAAATATGGGTTTCCCCTTCTTTTGGTAAATGAAAACTGTTTTACAAGTATTGTGAAAGTGTTTTCTGAATGGTTTTCAAAGAATCGTCTTGATTAAATGGTATGATGATATAGTTTGGAAAATAGAGAGCATAGAAACATGGGTACTTAGGTGGAAGGTTTAGTAATAGGCCTCTTCCACAATCAAATGATTTTCTAATGGGGCTTTCCTCCACTCCCTATGCCTTTTGTTCGAGGGACTTATTATACCTGTTGGAGGGTTTACATTCTTATATTCTTCTATACTCTATAGAATCAATGCATATTTGCAGAGGATTAAAGTGAACTTGATTATCTTTATTGAGGAACAATTTTTCTAGCTATCCTGGCCTAGTGAGGTCCTTGGTGTGATGTTACTAGTGATTTTCTATTGGCTTGTACTATTATGGATTTACATCAAATTATTTTATATGTTATGTGATGCATGATTTGGTTTAATTTGGTATATATATTTTGTCATATGTAAATGAAATTCTTTGGATCCGATTTATCTACTTTATTTAGAAATGTGGAAAAATGGGATGTTAAAAGTTTTTCCATGCCATTGAAATAATAAATTATAAAATATACATCATGTATTGTTTTATTTAAAAATGATTATTCTTGGATTATTTTAAAGGTAATTATTATGGAACACCTGAGTGAGAACCAATTAATAATGTTACCTGAAACCCAACACACCCCTTCCGTGGTTCTTAGTCCTGGTTTTGTCTTTCGGTGAAGGAAAATGCAGGGTGATGTAGTGAGGTTTTATATCATTGGTTTTGTGAAGCTGGATGGTGAGATGGTCTGGGTTTTCTCATGCTATCAAATGAATAAAATTGGTGTAACCATTTAAATTTATTATTATTTATAGTTGTACTTGTCCTTTAGATATACTATTTTTACTATTTAATTTTTATCACATTTATAGTTCTCTTTCTATTATGAAAAATATATATATTTGTGTTTTATTCAATTTTTTTAATATATATGTATATATATGTCATGTTGTCTTATTAAATTTGCGATAAATAATTCCCCATATTTTTTTTTGATGACTGGGAACTAGATTCCATGCCATGGGGATTGGGGACTCCCTTTAGATATGTAGAAATTCAAGTCAAATACCATTTTGAGAGGTTATTCGTGTCAGTTTCATCAAATCCACAAGATGCATTAGTATGTCTCTTGAGAAGAATAATTTTGACCTCAATATTTAAATAGATTTATTGTGTATAGTTCCCATATTGTTAAACAATATTGGAACAAGGTTTTTAAGGTACATGTAACATGATGCCTGAGATCATGACGTCCAATATTAATCATTTCATCTAACACCATATGATTTTTTGATTTTTTTCTAATATATTTAATACTTTAAATGTTTTTATATAAAAATAACACAATAAATACTTTGAATTATATGAAAATATGATTTTATCTTATGTTATACACATCAACTATTTTCTTTGATATCGTGCATGGCATCCGACACTGAGCATCAGCCAACCATGTAATAATATTATTTTAAATTTGACCGTTATTATATAGACAATATAATTAGATACTATAATTATAATAACTAATTTTTAAATATTATATACATGTTTTTTATATAGTAATTTATTTTAATAAAAGGTACTTAATTTTAAGGAAAGAGTTTATAAATTTCCAAAATACCATTTTCTAAAAAAATGATTTTAATGAATTTGTGTAAAAAAAAAATTAAAAATTAAAAATTCTGGAAAATTAATTTCCAAAAAATATTATTTTTGAAATGATAATTTTAAAAATTATCATTGGGTGATTTTTTGTTATTTTATGAAAATTTATATTTTTTATGAATAGTGAAAAAAAATTATTGAAAACATCATTTTTGTTTAATTTATTTATTAATTAAAATCAAATATTAAATTGGTTTGAAAGTAAAATTACTTCAATTATACATCCATTCATCCATTTCTCGTCATATAAAACAATTTAATATTAAAATATGATAAAAAAACTTAGTAAACTTTTTAATATTTTCCCATTAAAAACTTACTCCCTCATCTCATCTACAATATTAATTTTAAAATAAATTTTACGAATTAAATGAATGTAAATTGAAAAAGTGTTGTACATATTTAGAATCATAATAATTTTTTAATCTAAAATGTGTAAATTTATCATTGAATAAAATTAATTGTAAATATAGAAAAACTATTAATCGTAGTTAAGGTAAAAAGGGGTTTACCAAGAGTGTGGGTGGGAGAGATTAAACTAAAAAGTGAAGGGTAAAAAATAACCAAAAACATGTAAAAACATATTGGGTAGATTTCATCTTTTATTCTTTGTATGGGTTTTGGTGATGTTGCTGGTTTGCGGATCTGTTTCTGTGTGTGCTATGTCAGAATGAATGGCGACGGACTGGGTCCTCCTTTGGTGGATTCGTTTGTTCTTGATGATTTGTGGATCTGTTTTCTTTTCTATGTGGTGGTGATGATGATTTGCTTGTGGTTGGGTTTCTGCGGGATTGTCTTGTGGGGGGGTTCTGCTATGTGGAACCACGGAGACAATGCCCATCTCGGTCAGCACTCTGGTTTTGGTGTTTGATTCTATGAAGTCGAGGTTGATTATTGACTCTCACCGGTGATGTTGGTTTTGTAACGGTGATGATCTTTGGTAGTGTTCTGTGATGGCTTTTCTAGCGATGATGCTTGATGGTCTCGTCGGCGACTTGCAGTGGTGGATGCACGTGGTGGAGATGTGCGTGGTTCCAGATTTCTCGCTGGCTGTGTAATGGTTGTCACGTGAAATGCTTCTCGAGGTTTTGTGCGGCTCGAGGAAGGATCAGGGTTTGTGGTTTTTGATTTTTGAATTTCGGATGTCGTTTGTGCTTGGGAGATCAGTTGTTTGGTTGTAAGGTTTCCGGTTCTCCTAAACCTGATTTTACTGTACTTTTTCTTTTCTTTAATAAATGGTCAGGGACTTTGTCCCTGGCTAATCTTTCCTGGTAATGGTCCATTATTGGATCCTTTTTACACGAAATAAACCTGTTTGGAATTCATTTACTTAAACAATTACAAGTGTGCCACTCACCTCACATAAAAAATGCCACCCCCATCTTATCTTCCTTACAACATAAAAAACATTAAGTGAAGAAAATACCTACCCAAATAATTTCCCAAATTCTCTCCTCACATCCTATATATATAATTTGAACAAAAATCATTCTTTTGAAGGATTTTGGTGAAAACCTAAGAAGGATTTCCGTAAGGGAGGTAATGTTCTTCAAAGAGGATTTTTATTTTATTTCTTCCTCAACCTCTATAAATTATTATTATACCATGATGATATAATTGAATAATTAAATTAAACATAATTAGAATCCATTATATTAGGTTCATGACCTACTTCTATCTCCACTTCCATCAAATGGGTTATGAATTCATCGTTTGACTTTATGGTAGACTACAACCCCATGGACTGATGTCATTAGTTTTTCTATTATCAATTCTCATGGCTAATCATGATGATGGATATAAATTATATATGTGTTATTTATAAAACCATTATATATTTATTTCATTATATCATGTAAAACTTTTTTACTTCCCATTCAATAAGGGATATGATAACATCACTCATGTGTACGGTGGGATACACCCTCATTAAGTGATGTGATTAATTTTCACTAACACATTACATTGAAGATAATAAGGATAAATTCATTTAATATAGGTGGTATAAATAAAATAATTATTATATTAATACTGTATTTTTAATTCTAAAAATATAATATATGATTTTATGTCATACCTTTTCACTCACTAAATGACGATAACATCCTTTATATATGTGTAGACTACCGCCTTCAGGAAGCGATATGGCTCTCTTTTCATCACCACATGACATTGATGATATTTAAAAGTATATTAAAAGAAATAATATGTTACTTATGATATTATTATAATTATTTAAATATAATATATTAATTGCCAATTTTCCATAATGATCATTGAAAAATGGAAATGTTACTCATGCGTATATTCAACTACCGTCTCCAAGATCATAACAAACATCATTTATAAAACATTTCATGATTGGAATTAAAATTAAAATAAATTTTTCAATACAATAATAATTTATTGATTATTATTCATGAATATATGGAACCATAATCAATTTAGAATGACCAAAATTATGAAATAAAAACATATATGAAAAATATACCAGTTATTACAAAAAACACGACTTTTACGTGGAATTGTTAATAAACAGGTAATAAAATGAATTATGTAAATAATATATGGAATTATATATATAGTTATGGGTCAATAATATATTTATATTAAATATATTTTCTTATAAATTAGGTTATAATTAGTGAAAAGTAATTAAAGACATATGGTTTGGGATTTCCATCCAACATTGATTTTATGTTGGGGAAAAGCCATATTCACCACATGTTTCTTTTAGGTGGTATATATAATTTACTTGAATTTATTATATTATTATTATAATTCAAATTATACGGAATTTCCTATCGATTTTTGGATCCCAATTTTATAGGGTTTATGGTTTACGAATTAACAAATTGGTAAGTGATTTTGGTATTAATTTTCCTTCATTGGGAGATAAGTTATGTTATGATCATTTCCTCTTTTACAAGGTTTTTATAAATAAAATTTGATATTTTATATCATTAATATAATTATTTACATGAAATAGTAAGGTTAATTTTTTCATCATTTTATGTGGATTACTATACAAGGATACTAAAGTGGGAAGAATTTATGTTTCAATCTCATCATTTATCAGGGTCACTTATGATTATTCCTATAATAAAGAAATATTATGATATTTACCTAATGAAACACATTAATTTTCTTATACTATGTTTATTTCAATAGATTAAATAATTCCCCTTTATTTTTCTCTATTTATGTTCTCAGGAGTCCAAAAGAATGAATTTATGAAAAAGAGTCCTTATCAATCTCTTTGGTAGGAAACCATTTTTCTTATAAAACTATGTTTTCCAAAAATGTTTTCAAATATATTTTTATCATTTTTCAGAATAATGTATTAAATAAATTTTTAACCATGTTTATTTTTTTGGAAAATGTTTCTAAAGGACTCTTCATGTAATTTTCTAAAATATTGTCATTTGTCTACAACCAAAAATGTTAAATGAATCATTGTTCTTACATGTAAAACATAAAGAAATTTTGGACCATCAAGAAAATTATTTAATTTCAATAGTAAATTTTTTCCATGTTTATTTTAAAATAAAAGAATTTTAATTTTTTTAATATTTTTTTCAATGTATAAATGTTTTTTTTCACAATAAATGTTTTAAATGATTTTTAAGGATTATTTTATAGGTTTTCATGTTTATTTTCCATGAAAATAATTTCCAAAATATTTAATAAAGTATATTTTAAAAAAATTATTTTTAAAGAATGTATATTTTCAACATGAAATGTTATATGTTATTTATCTTTCAAAATCGTTATCCATCTAATGTGGAATACTTTGAGGTTATATATACTTTACAGTGTTGCAAGAATTAAATTATTATTCATTATCTGAATTATTTATATTTAAGATGACATGATGTCTATTAAACCAGTACATTTTCTATAGGTTATTACATAAAAAAAAACTGATTAAACCATCTTTTTTCATGGGTTATTATATGATTCAATGATGAAATTATTATGAAACATATCTCTTTTGAACATGTTTTGAGATGATGAAATGTTTATGAAGTCCATTTAATTTCATGGGGTAGGTTAGAAATTTTTTATGATTTTGTGGCACACAAATGTATGATTTTCGTTATGCAATTTGTGGGACCTATATATCCATCTAATTAATTGAGTAAATATTATTGTCATATGAGTTCAAATTGTATAAGAGAGGTTATCCCAAGCCTGAAAAATTGTACATAGGAGGACATCCCAAGAATTATGTTGGTGCATGAGTGGTTATCCTAATCCTAACATGTTATGAATGTATTGGTGGGTAGCCTTGACAAAAAAATTTCTATTATTATGTGTATGCCACAACTAATTATCTTATGAAATTTTTATCCTCCCATGGATCATGTTATTTTATTCCTACACAATTAATGTGTTACAAAATTCCATTATTTATTCCATGACATAATATTTTGATGTTTTATATGTTGGGTATGGTTTCCAAATGTTATCCTCGTGTTATCATACACATATGTTCATGTTATTATTACTCATATAACTTCATTTACCTTATTGAGAATCTAATCTCACCATTTCTTATGATTCTTTTCAACATATTTTGAAGAAATATATTACATATAATATATATAACAAGGGTTTTAGTTATGATGATCATAGCGGGTGATGACTTAGTTTACCTATGGACCAGTTTTTTGAGTTTACAAGTTTCAAAAGACAATTAACTATTACTATCTTCAGCCATGTGTTTGTGTAATATAATTAATATTCAAAAAAGATTTAATATCTATGTATGGTATGCATAGTCCCATATAGTTAGTATCATAAGAAATGTTTTGTTACTCGTTGGAAAATAGGATGAGAATACATTAGTGAGATCCCAAGGGACATTTATAAGGATATATATAGGGATGAATATACCAATATGTCTAAGGATGAGTAATTTTTTTTGGAAAATGTCCTATAATTTAGGTAAATGATAGAGACAATGGATTATAAGAAATTACATCCATGTATGGATACTACAAATGGATTTAGATTTGGAATAGTGGCATCTAGGGGTAATAAATCTGAAATAGAATCATTGAGCTACAATCGATCATTAACTGGTGCACATAAATGGTAATTACTAAACAGACCTTGTTTGAAACTCTTAGGGGATAAAGTATGGAACTTACCCAACTCATTGTGAACCACCATGAAGGGTGGAAATAGATAATGACTGTGAGTGACCTAGGATATACCAATTGTTTCATAGATTAAAAAATTATGGTGTAATGTTGTATACACATTATAAGTGATTTTTAGTATTATGATGTTTTACAATATGATTAGTGTTTCACAAACTATTCTTTTTTAGTTTTAGTTAGTGATAAAAACCCAAAAACTGCTTTGACATTTAATGGGATGGACAATTTAATAATGAGAATATAAATGAGAAAATTAATGGATTAAAGGATGTTTTGACTTTTAATAATATGTTATCAAGATATATGATTAAAGATGTGAACATTATTCAACTCTAAGACTCACCAAAGGAGATAGTGATAGTATTTACTAAGAGTACATGTAATGGAGACCATAGAGGAAGGAAGATTCATTTTCTTATATATCAAGAATGTGAGAAGAAGCACTCAAGGGAATGTATTAGAGGAATGTGATGATATTTTGAGTTTGGAAAATAATAAAACAAGTAAACTAATTTTAGAGGTCTCCCTAAGACATCATCAACGGTTGAATGTTTAAAATTTAAAAAGTATGTCAATTATACAAATTGATTTCCTAAGGGAAAATAACAGAAAGGGAATTATCAAGGTTATATAAGTAATGTATTTTTTATTAATGATTAAGAGAATATAAATGAAATATTAAAGGAAGGGGATATTATGTAAATATATTATGATTCCTAATTAATTGTTTTTAAGTGTGTGGGAATATTTATGTACTTATATATTGGAATTGAAGAATTATGAATTATATAAGGACTATTTGGTTAATATTTTTTTAAGGATTTGAAAAAATATGTTGAATGATTATTCTCACCTAAAAAATTTATTTAAATTGAAATGTGATATTTTTATCAGGGGAATTTAACCCTTAAAATGTTTCTAATGCAGAAAAAATGGTGTTTCATTTGGGTAAATAGATTAATGATTTGAATGAAGTAAATTGGATAACATTGGCGACCTTGAAACTAATTAATGATTTTTGGGAAAAGACGGTTCAATTGTCATTGATGGAGTTTACGACATTATTATATTAATGGAATATATTCTATTATATGTGGTTTTATTAATGGAATAAGGAATAATGTTTGTTTTAAATAAGGTTTTATGGAAATTTTTATTGTTACCTTGTGATAAAAGAATACATGAGTAATATGTTGAAGCCATCTGTATGTGAAAATAATGAGCTACATAACGTTGTTTGGGGCATTAATATTATGTATATTTTGAGAAACTTAGTTACCTACTTTAAAAATATTAAATTTTTTAAGGATTATAATGTTAACCATTTTTTGAGTTTTTTATGTTAAATATTTTTTGAGCCTTTATATAATAATGTATTACTTCATAATATGATGATTTATTATTTTTTATATTATATGCTAACTATTTTTTGTGATGATAAATAGTTATAGATGATATAAATTATCATTATATTTATGAATATTATGATCTATTTGTACTTAGGGAACAAAAAATTCAAATTTATTTATTAGAGTTAGAGATAAAGTGGAAATTGATCCAGGAATAACCAAAGTAAGAGATTGATCTTAAGAAATGAAATAAAATCAAGTAAGTATATATTCATTTCATAATTCATCATTGTAAGTAAAAAATTGTTGAAATAAAAATTTTCATTATTATCATCGTTTTATGATGACATCCCTGGAATTTTTTATACCTCTTTGGTTTAAGGAATATTTTTTGTTACTTTTTCCAAACCAAGTTCTCCATCACTCTCTATAAGTATTTGGGTGTCTTTTTTACTCTTCTACCTCCATGTTTTACCTTCACACCTATGTTATCCTATGTAGGAAACTAGTTATTCATTACATTAGGTAAAATTTATTTTTCCGGCATTCCCTTTTTTGGGATGTTTTATAATTAAATTGTAGGATTTGGGTTTTTATGAATGAATTTTAAAATGTCAAACTTTTGATAACAATGAATAATATCGTGGGAGAAATACATTTTAAGGGGTGTAAAATGTAACACCCTAAGGATTTGGGATTTTTTTATTGAAATTATAAATTTTGATATTTTATTTTATACGTAACATTAATTAAATATTATTTTATACACAACACCAAGTTTAGCTTTCATTCCAGGCAATAACTTGTTTCTTTTATAGTGTGCATGACACGAAATAACGACCTTCAAATTACCATGAAATAACATTAGAGAAAACATTTACATCATAAAATAGTAAATATACATAAAAATATAAATTTTAATAACTAATTTTTAAATATTAATGAATAAATTATATAAATAAATCATATTGATAAAAAATAATTTAATTTTTAGAAATGTATTTATACGTTTGGAAAATAGTATTTTCTAAAAAATGGTTTTTATTCTCTTTTGAGACAAATAATTAAATAAAACTTTTTCACTTTTAAATAATTAATTTTCTTAAATAAAATTATATTTTGAAATTATTATTTTAAAAATATTCTTGGGTTAATTTTTGGTATTTCCTTGAGAATTTCCATTTTTTTGATGAATAGTGAAAATAATAAATTTTAATTGAAAACTTTTGTTTATTATAATTTATTTATAGAGTAAAATTATATTTTAAATTATATATAATTGAAAATTTGTTCATGTATACGTCCATTAATTTAATTTAAGTTCTTTAAAATGAATTTCATGTTGAATTTTTATGTAAAACCTTTGTAAACATTTGAGCGTTTTCCCTTTAAAAAATCATCATTCTCATTGCATTTACTAGATTAATTTTAAATTAAAAAATTATTTTTTTATGAATTTAAATTTTATAAATTGATAAATATATTATGAATAATCAAAATTTATATTAAAGAATAATGTAAACATAATTTTTTACCAAAATTAGTAGTAATGAAAATAAAAATTATTTACCATGTCTATGGTAAAAATGTGTATTCCCGGGGTTGTAAAATTTAAAAGACAGGGGTTAGAAACAAAAAAAATTAACAAAATAATAGTATGGTAATATTTCAATAATATATATTATTTTTTAGAAAATTTTTATAATAGGATCCTTGTGAGATGAAAGAAACATATGAAGAATTATTTCTTTTAAAAAATTACAAGTGTTCCACACACCTCAATTATAAAGGCCACCACCTATACTATCTTTATAACACTAGAAAACCCTATTATTTAAAAATATACCTTCCCAAATTACTTCAAAAATTCTCTAATATAATACTTAGTGCCTTATTTTGGACATAAATCTTACCTACAAGGGATTTTAGTGGAATCCTAAGGGGGATACCTGAAAAAGAGATAACGTTCTTCAATGAGCATTTTTATTTTCATTATTCATCCACCTCTTTAACTTATTATTATAATAATATGTTATAATAAACAATGTTTAATCCATATATTGATATGATTTTATCTTAATTGAATAATCTAAATACATATCATCTTTCATCAATAGGGTTATGAAATCATTGTTTGTGTTGACGATAGACTACTGCCCCACAAACAAATATCATTCTTTTTCCATTAAAACACATCACAGTTGGGTATGATGATGAATATAAATTATATAAATAATATTTATAAAATAATTATACCAATGGAGTCATTATAACATATATACAACGTTTTTTACATTCCATTCCATAGGATATATGATAATGCTCCTCGTGTACACAACGGACTGTCGCCTCAATAAGTGATGTGATCCATTTTAACTAAAGATTTACATAGAAGAAAATACAGATAAATTTAATGAATATATATTATATAAATTAAATAATTATGATATTAATGAGATATTTATCATATGTAATAGTTAATATCCTTTTTTATTTTTTATATATTCAATCACAGGAAGATGATAACGTCATTCATGTACATGTGGACAACCACCTTCACAAAGCGATGTGACTCTCTTTTCATCCCCACCACACATGGATGATATTTATAAGTATATTTAAATAAGTAATATATTATTTATTATATTATGATAATTCATTAAATATAAGATATTACATTACTCATTTCTATAATGATCGTTGAAAAATAGAAATGTTACTCTTGTGTACGTACATCCTGATGTCTCTATGATTGTAACATACTTCATTTCTCTAGAACATATTTACATGATTCATATTAAAGGTATAATTCAAGTGTAAATATAATAATAAAGTATTTATTATTATTTAATATTTTATTTAACCATGATCAAAGTAGGAGTAACGCGAATAAAAAATTAAAACATATACAGAAAACAAAGTGGTTATTACCTAAAATATGTCTTTAAAATGATATTTTTAATAAATGTGAAATAAAATGACATATGTAAACCCTATATGGTCTGATATATATAATTATTATTATGTAGTATATTTATAAAAAAATTATATTTATTATATATGTGGCTCAAATGAATGTGATGGAAGTCAATACTTTTTGTATGAGTTTTCCATTTCATGTCGATTCTTTGTAAGACAGAATCTATATTCACCACATGTATCTTTTATATGGTATATATAATTATCATTAATGTATTGTATTATTATGATACTATAAATTTTTGGGATTAGCATATCCATTTTATTATATTTATTTCATGGGGTTTATGGTTCGAAAGTTTACAAATGAGTAAGGGTTTTTTAATTTGCCTCCTTTGGGTCATAAGTTTGGTTATGCACCTATCTTATTATATGAGGTGTCTATACACACCATTTATTTGTTATATAATTAATATAATTCATTTCATGATATTATAATATTAATTTATGGTTATTATTTCTACGGACTATGATTCAATGTCAACAATGATTGAAGAGTTTTATGTTACGATCTCATTGTTTATTGGGATTGTTTATGATTACACATCCAATAATGAAATACTATAATATATATCTCAATAAAATAATTAATATTCATACTAAATGGTAATTTCTTGAGAATACATATTTTCCAATATTTTCTGTTTCTTTATGTACCACGGTGATCAAAATAATAGTTATAGAAAAAAAATTTATTTATTTTTCTCATTTATGAAAAACAATTTTTCTTCTTAAACAATGTTTTCTTAAAATGCATTAATTGTTTTTTATATTATTAAGATGATCTAATAAATATAATTTTACACATATTTTAATTTTTAGAAAATTTTTTCAATGGAATCTTCATGTCATTATGCAAACAATGTCCGATTTGATTTTTCCGAAAATGTGAAGGGAATATTTTTTAATGTGTTTCACATTAAAATAATTTACCAATATAGTGAACATTATTTTTAGGGAATATAACATTATAATTTTTAAATGTAATTCGAAAATGAAATTATTTTCAAACAAAATCATTAAATCTATTTTTCAAACAATAATGGTTATTTTACTCAAGAAATGTTTTCAATCATTTTAAAAGGTTCCATTGTAATTTTTAAAGTTTATTTTCACAAAAATAATTTCTACTATATTTTATATCATTTCAAAAAATAATAAATTTCAAATCAATATTATTTTCCATTATAAAAATTTCACGGGAACATTCTTTAATAATCATTCAACCTCTAAGACAACTTCCATTGAGGTTACTTATGATGCACTAGGGAAATAATCCACGGATACCATTCCAATTATTTATATTAATTGGTTTATGATTTTGTTTATTTTATTTTTATCAAACACATTTCTATTCCTTGGGGTATACCATGGTAGTGCTATTATCAAACCCACTTCTTTTCATAGGTTACGCTATGACGAATTGATGAAATGATTGTGAATGTAGTTTCATTTTCATACGGTATGATATAATGACATGTTTATGAATCCCATTTCATTTCATGTGTTATGATATGATTAATGGTTTATAATATTGTGGCACACATATGTATGATTTTAATTAGTTTATGGGAGGGACCTATATCTCCCTCCAATAAATTGGGTAATGATTAATGTAATATAAGAACAAAGGATATGTTGGAGGACATCCCAAACGTTAAAAATTGTACACGAGTGGTCATCCCAATATTGAAGAATGAAGATAGGTGGTTATCCTAATCCTAAAATGTTATGACTGTCTTGGTGGGTATCGCTGACAAAATATTTTTTATACATTTGTATGCTTAACATATATGTTTTAAGACTATGTTATGCTCCCATAGATGATGTTATTTGATTCCCATATGATTCATTTACAATGTATAACCAATATTCATCCATGACTCAAGATTATGATCTTAGATATGCAGGTTATGTATTTCAAATGTTATCATCATGTTCTCATACCCCTATTTTTATGTAATGCATAACTATATCCCTTGTTTACACATACTGAGCATATGAGCTGACACATTAATATGCGTCCTTTCATCAAGTTATAATGAAATTTATTACATAAGATAGTTATAATAAGGGTTCTAGGTGTAAATATCATATTGAAAGACGATTATGTTTACCAATGGACTTCCTATTTGTGTTCCCATGTTTCTAGAGACACTAAACTATTATACTTCTCAGATGTGTGTATGTGTAATGTAATGAATATTAATAAAAAATGATGTGATATCTATATATGATATTTTTATGTCTCTATATTTCCTTCATTTAGAATAAATCTATTATTATCAATAGGTTATTGCATTGATATTAAATAATAATGAATTTTGTGGTCATGTTGGTTATAAAATTCCATGTTCATTCAGTTATTTACCTTTACATAAATACAATTCCATATATAATCCTAATATCCAAATTATTAATGAAATGAAATGTTTGTTCAGATATTTTCAATTCCATATTGATTATGAATTTTTTATTATGCACTATTGATTCATGATTTCTACCTATTTATGTTACTTTTATTGAGAATTTGAGCTCACCCTTAATTAGTTTGCATTCCACGGGAAATAAATATGAATAATTTGGATGATTTCAATGATGTCATAATTTTTTACCTTCACTGTGTTCTATTTCGTAGTTTCAAATGTAATTAAAATTCAGGTATGTATCTTGTTTACCTAGGCTATGAAAATATTTGGTCATTCGGGATGGGATCATTTATATTAAATTAACCATTGGATTTGGTATACTGGGGTTGGGGTGTTTATAATTGGTATCAGAAGAAGATTTGTAGATTATTTGAAAACTATATTTAAGAAAACATAGATTAAAGAACAAAATCCTATGATATAATTTGAGTATATGAATAAAAAGAAATCAATTTTTTTTAAGGATGATATTATTTTGTTTTTTATTCCAATACATCCATACCTTGATACTATAATTGGATAAAGTTCTCTAATAGTTGTAACTATGTGTAATGATCCTAAAATGGGCACATTATATTTGAAAAAATGTTCACCTGGTACATGAAAATAATCTTTACTACATTTCTACTTTGATACTTCTGTGGTATATTTTTAAGATAACTCACTTTTTTTACAAACAATCATGAACGATTTAAATAGATGATGAAAATGAATGATTTGGAATATACCAAAAGTTTCTTGTGATAACATGTATAAATTTGATCATATTTTTTAAGGCATATATTCCCCTTTTAATAATTTTTTTATGGGAATGTACCATGATTATCGATATTTTTGGAAATCATTTTTGGGAATACAACCCTTTGATTTAGCACATGTTTTTAGTAAAAAGGTTATTTAATGAATATTTATATTACATTTTATAGAAATGAGATTAAGGTTATTGAAAAACAATATGGTTAATATGATCATTGATGTTAAAGTAATAATAGTCAATTAATATTATTCGGTTTTGGGAATGAAATCATATAAAAACCCTTATAGTTAAAAAATTTATTTGATGACTGATGTAATTTTCCAAGATGTTCATATGATTTTTTTGAATTTTATAGTAATTATATTAACATATTATTTAAAAAAAGTAAAATATGTATGTTGGGTGAAATCTTTTCACATTTAACAATGCCATAGGCCTTGATCCCAAAAGCTAAGGGTGATAAGGGTGTTGGTGCTACCACTGGCCTACATTATGTACTTGTTAGAATGTCGTTGATTTTACTTAAATAGTTAGATGGTTCAATATTAATTTTGTTGTGTTGAACATATAATAGGATCAGATAATTTTTATTTTGAAAGATTATTTATATTTTGGGTTAATTTTTAATGGGTTGAGTTATATATTACAGTTAAGTTTATTATAAGGAATTATTTATGAAGAATGAAATTAAATTTTTGGGAATATAGTATAAAAGGTATGATATCACAATTCAATGAAAACATTCTATAATATTGAGAATATTTTGGATAATTAAGATGTAGGGTATTTTAAATATGGATTAATCTAGGATGATCCATCGACTGAATATTTGAGGTAAAATATATTATTTCTCTATATGAATTATTATACAATTTTGTTATTATTGTTCCTTGATGTAATTATTTAAGTATTGGTTAATATTTTGATATAATAAGAATGTATTATTATTTATTAATGGATATTAAAATCAAATTAACTTTAATTTTAGTGCTTTGAAACTAAAATATTCATATTATTATTCATTTTTTGGAGTAAGAAATGAAGTCTAAATACATTTTAGAATAACAGAATTATGATATTGTACAAAAAATATATCAAGTAATTATATTTTTTTGTATTATATATCTTGATATTAAAAGAATCAATGAACTCTGGGAAAATATAATGAAATTTTTTTAACCTATTACTTTTAGATCTGATGAATTAATAAACTTTTAACAAATAATAGATTTATTGATTTAATGATAGTTAACTTTATCATCATCATTTTAATTATTATGATCAATGATCATTATCACTCTCAATAATTACTTAGGATTTTCTTCCATGTCCATATATCCACATCCCACCATTGTTCACCAATATGGAAACCTTGTTTTTTATTATTCTAGATGAAAATTGTGTTACCCTTTATGTATTTTAAGAGGATTTTTTTTAACCAATTTTTTTTGTGGGTTTTCAAAAAAGGTATTTTTAAATATCAATGCCTTGAATTCTAAGTACAAAATAGTATTTCGAGGAAGAAATTCATTGAAGGATTGCAGAACGTAAGACCCTAATATTTTAAAGAATATTAAAAAATTGAATCTCTTTGATATATTATGGAACATGATATAGTGTTACTTTAAAATAATTAATTTTTGTTTGCTATCATATATGGCCCATAAAGCTGAGATTAAACGATCTGTGAAATATACTACTTAAATATGACCATTATATCATTACTATTGAATTTTAAGGTATGAATATGATTAACCTAATTAAAATATATATATATACATATATATTTCATAATGAATTTTTTTTTATAAATTTTTACTAAATAATCAATCCGTTTTTAGTAAGTCATTTTATGCTTTAAAATACATTTTATCAAAAAAATGTTATTATTTTGTAATTTATGTTTTGAAAATAAAATTAATTTATAAAAGATTCAGAAATTTTGATATATTACTAAGTATAATTTTTCAAATATGCGTATCAAAATTATCTTATGGTTAAATTATTATATTTTTCTAAAAAGGTTGATGTTTTAGTAAATAGTGGATAATAGGGATTTTTCAAATACTCTTAATCATCTCATTTGAATTGGTAATTCTAAATTTCTATTATGACTTGAATTTGGTTTGAATGTAACACTAGTATTATTAAGATAAATTTAAAATAATTAATCATATTTTTATTATCTTTATTCCTAATTTTGGTACAATTTTACTTTTAGGCTTAACAACACATTTTTATAAAGACAATTTTAAATGAATAATGTTATTCGATTATAATTAATTAAAATACACACTAATAAGAAATGGTTTAAATGAAATTTACATATTAATTATCTAAATATAATAATTTAAATATAAATAATTATTATTACTAGTCATATATTTAATATATAATCATATTACGTTAGAAATAAATAGATTTATGGAAAACCCGTATTTCGACATGAATTGCACGTATATTTTAAAATTAAATTTTAACAATTAGGTGAATTGAATTTTATAAAATGGATTAAATATTATTTATAATTATAATTAATAATACATAATAATTTTCCCTTAAATTATTTTCAGAATGATTACTAACAACATTAAAAAATTACTTACATGATTAAGGTCAAACTGTGATTTTGCAAGGAGTATACACAACTATTAAAATTAATTTTTAATATAAATACAATTTTTATTTGATAAATTGGTTCAAATATGGATAATAATTGAGTCCAAATAATCTTATAAGGATCATTTTAATATTACTTTCAGAGGATAAAATACCTAGGTGAATAAAAAAAGACTCATTACTGTAGTGAAAACTAAAATGGTAAAAGGAAGGAAACATAGATTTTAAGGAAAAATATTTTTAAAAATTAAATGAATATGTTATTGAGGGGTTTGAGACCATATAACCACTTTAATAATTTAATTATAAATTTTTTAAGAAACAAGGTGGGAGATAATTCACATTATTGAATAGTTTTGGGTATTTACAAAAATGCCACTCCTCCTCAATTTTAAAAGGGAACTCCCTCCCCGCATTTCATCACACATATAATTCCTTTTTGCTTAACAAAAACCTACCAAAATACCTCCCCTACAACCTTATCAACATTATAGAGTTTTTTAGTACATAGAGACTATTCATGGTGTTCTAAAGTGATGATCAAAAGGAGATTTCTCTTAGAGAAGACAATCGTCTTAATGAAGATCATTGTTTTTTATTTACTCATTTATAAAATAAACTTTTATCTGAAAAATTAAAATATAAAAAAAATAATCCCACATACTGAGATATTAATCTGTCAATGTAAATCCTATTTCTACCTCCTTTTTCATCAAATGGGAAAAAAGTAATCGCTCTTGTGTGTGGTGAATTACCTCCTAGTGAACTGATGTAAATCGTTTTCCCTCCACACATATCAATGTTGGATATAATTATGGATTTAATGTATATGTATATAACATTTCTGATATAATTATTCTTCTCTAATTATTATATCATGGATGAATTATTACATTCTATTGTGTATATAATAAGATAATGTCGCTCATGTGTATGACGAATTACCACCACACAAAGTGATGTGATTTGTATTTCACATATGATTTATAAGGAAGGTAATACGTATAAATTTAATTAAAATTTGTTATATATAATAATTATATTTATCTAGTAAAGTTTATATACCATACACTTCCTTACCATTTAACCTGTTATGGTAATTATATCGTTGGTTGTGCGTACGTACAACCAATTATCTCCACAAAGTGATGCGATTCATTTTCCACGTCC
This sequence comes from Viscum album, assembly GCA_963277665.1. Lineage (NCBI taxonomy): Eukaryota > Viridiplantae > Streptophyta > Magnoliopsida > Santalales > Viscaceae > Viscum > Viscum album. Next base: position 1,671,491,834 of record OY728137.1, read on the forward strand.
AAATTTAATGACTGATTATAAAAATGAATTTAATAATGGAATATTATATTTATAAAATTAATATCAGTATAGTTATTAGGAATAAATTTATCATGCATATGGACCAAAACATTCAAGGTAATGATTAAATGAAAAATAAATGTTTAGAACCAGAAACAATTGTAATAATGAATGATTATTTACAAAAGTTTGATATTATGTTATAAAATAATACTATATGGTATTTTAAATATTAATATAGTTATGGTATAAATTTTAACTATTTTTAAAACCATTATAAATTTTGTTAAATCATGTTCAATCAAAGGGAAGCATGAGGTATGGGATTTCATCTCAATTTCTTTTCATTGGAATATATTTTAATGTTATGCACGAAAATTATTTTATATGATAAATTTACTATCCATTTTACATATAATATCATTAAAAATATTACCTAATGATATTTTATTTCTCAATATGAATTATTTATCCAGGTGGATTTGAATTTAATGTCACTAAGTTGTAATTAATTTCATTACTTAATTTTTTTTGTGGGTTATATTTCTTATTCAATGTCTTGGATATTATAGGATCATGTTTTCTATGAAATTTTATTAATTTATGTACTAGTTTAAATAATTTTATATGGATTTACATTATTCTCATAGATTTACATATTTTATTTATTATGACGCCAATGTATTACGATATTTGAAAGGGTTCGGTTCACAATTCCATTTTAATCGTGATTTCTTATGCTTGAATAAACATAGAATAAAATTATTTGATAATTTTAAAATAAAGACCTTTAATTTTAGTCTACTCTAGTTATTCATGGAGTTTTCAATGAATAGTAAAATTTACCTCTTCTCAGTACTTGATACGATTGTGAATTGTTTTAATAAAATATGTCTTAATTTCTATGTTTAGTTGAAAACCCATTTATTCCAAATCCATGTTTTTTAAGAATGCTTTCAAAAATGTTTCACTATGCTTTTTAAAGTAATTTTTTTCTATAATTATATTTTTAGAAAATATTTTAAAAGTAATATTTCTTTCATTTTCCAAATAAGGGAATTTTGAATTTTCTTCAAAAAAATGTGAAAGGAATATTTATTTATAATATACACGGCATGAATTGAACCATTCCACTGTCATTACCACTCATTGTTTTGAATCTTCCTTTACATGTTTTAAAAGTTATTTTTTTAAATAAATGTTTTCCCATTGTTTATAAAAAAAATTACTTTTAAAAGGCATTATACATGTGAGTAGGGGTTTTTTCTAAAATATAATTTAATGGGGTTTTATGTAATTTTTTCTTCATCAATGAAATTGATCTAGTATATTACATATACTCTGCTATTTATATATTGTAAGGATACAATCCTAATCATTTATCTTGAAATGGTTAATTATTTTTTTAGACCTGAGAAAATATTTATGTATTCTTTTAGGATTAGTTCTTGATACCAATAACTTTCCCAATGAAATATTAACTTTATTATGATAATTAGAAATGCATTACCCCTAAATATACATATCATTTATCATGGATATTAATATTACTTAAACCATATAAAATTTATACATATGGTTTCTCATGTTAAATTTTATTTGATTGACTAGGGAAATATTTATATATCATATTCTTTAATCAATATAGGTATTTATTGATAAGGAATATTATTCATGGATTTAATAGATTATTTGATATATGAGTAATGTCATGGGAATATATTTATGGATGAGTCTCGATTATAGATATCCCCTCGATACATTAGTAGGTGTAAAGAGATGAATTAGTTGGATAACCTTTTTTAAATTGGTTTCTACTGTATATACATACCTTATCGGTAAACTGTCTTAGAATAAGGTCTTGATGGTAATAATACCATGATACTAGAGATCATGATGTCCAATATTTGGAATTTATTCATTTATAATTCAATTATTATTCTCCATGAGATTATTTCATTGATATTATACATGTATGTATTTTATTCTCAAGTAATTTATTAAATGGAATGTGTGATCAGTTATTTACCTTTACATATTGATTCTTTAAATTTTTAATCCTGGAAATTAGGTTATTGATTAAATAGATGACATGTTTAGATATATACCTTTCTATACTAATTATATATTATTGATTATGATTTACTTATTCATGATAGATTCCACATTATATAAATTTTTTGAATATTTTATATCCCCTTTATTTGGTTTCATCAACCGTGTATTTGAGTAAATATTCTTGTAATGTGTTCTGGGATGAAAATATTTTGATTTTTGTATGCTGTATTTTTAATTTTCTAATGTAGTTGAAATTCATGTATTCATATAGTCTACCAAGACTAATAAACTATTCAGTCCATCGGGATGAAAAAATTTGTATCTTATTCCAAAGTACTAAATTAAAAAATATATTGGGGAAACTATAATAGAGGTCTTTACAATTATATTTTTAATATATAAGTAAAAAAAGTCAAAAAATGCAATTCTATAGATTATAATATAAATTAAATTATTACGGTATGAAAAAAAGTGTATATTTAAGTTGAAGATGGGTATTATGAAAAGAAAATTATTTTTTTAGCATTATAACTTTTTTATAATTTTTATGTATAATATTATTACAATAAATGCTTATGTAATGATACTGGGCTATTTATTCAATTAACAGAAAAATAAGAAAAAATATTATACTAATATTAAAAGTAATATAATTTGAGTGCTTAAAGTGTCCAATGAAATTTAAAGATAAATATACCTTATTAGTAATGTGTGAAATTATTATATTTTAGTTCCAAATTTTTATTTGTAATTTAAGTCAAATTTAATGAATTGTTTCTATATTGACATTAATGATATTTTGTCAATATAAAATTTTATAATATTTTTTAAAATAATTAAAATCATGAAAAGGGGAAAATGTGGATGATAAATGTCTAAAATTTTTATCCCATTCAATTTATGAACCAATTTTCACCTTACATGTAAAATAATGAGACTTTAAGTGTGAAGAATAAATTACCAAGAATAATGTTATAATGTTTTAACTAAGGAATTAAACCAAAAGATTTGTTTTTAAACAATATTAAAAAATTTCAAGATTTTATTGGTTGATGTTATTTCAACCCATAATTTATTATCATGAACTCCTTGTAATTTTGGATTAATTTGAGCTAGATAATTACTTTATTATATTTTAATCTTCCACGATATTCCATGTTTTCCCCTCCCGTAAATTATAAAATGGAACCCTTCCTTTCTCTTATTCACACCACTTTGAGAATTTTATATTATCCATTACCTAAAAAACACCCTATAATATTCATTATACACATTATATAGGTGCCTTTATACCCAAAATATCAACTCTATGGCCATTGAGAATAGATCTAAAAAAGTATTTTCAATGAAAAGGTAATCACCTTAACTGGTCACATTCATTTTAATTATTACATTACTTCATATATATATATATATCTCTCAATTATATTCTTTATAAAATAATAACCTCAGTATTATTAATATATTTAATTTTATTATATTTGTTATGACACCTTTATTAATCCTATTTGCATCAAATGCGATGTGAAATTATCAGTTGTGCATATGTGTGACTTACCGTCTCCACATGGTGATAAAATTAAATTTCCCTCACTAAATATCTTGTATTTTTATTATAATGGGATTAATGTTTATTTATTATACATAAGAAAAGCATTATACTTCTAGATTTTATTATTTCATCTACATTCACACTTTCTAATCCGTTGAAAAATGATAATGTCGCTCGTGTGTACGTGTGGACTACCACCTCCATAAAGCGATGTGATATTTTTTTGATTCTATGTTACTAGGATTATAATATATATATATTTGATGAATAATATATATAAATATTTTTGTGTGATATAATACTTATTCATTGAATTTGAATTATTATTTACCTTTCTTCATTCAACCCATTGAAGAAGGAAAACATCGTTCATGCGTATCTATGTCTATGGTCTCCATGAATGGTGTAATACATTCTTTTCTCTATAATTTTTTTGGATGAGTAAAAATAAATAAATATGATAAAAATCATGACATTTGAATAAAAATTAAAATTTTAGATGTAATTTAACTATTATAAAATTAAAATTATTGTAAATAATGACATGAAATTCATACAAGAAATGAATGTTCTACCACCCAAAAATAATAATTTTAATAAAGAATTATTAATAAATGGATGTAAAAATTTAATGAAGGAATCATATATAATATTATAATTATTTAAAATATTCAGTTATATAATTATATAAATTTAAATTATTTATATAATTGGATAGAGTTATTTTTAAGTGAGTATAACATGAGGTATGATAATTTCATATCCCTTATATTATGTTGAGAAACATGCTACATTAACCACATTTTTCGTTTATATGGTTTATATACTTCCCATGAATGTATTTTATGATTATTATAATGAATTTATAGTGATTTGTATATCTATATAATTTTATTTCTTTCATGGGGAGTACAATTAAACTGTTCCCAAAGTGGTATGTTTTTTAAAAATATCATTGTTTATCAGGATTTCTTATGATTAAGTATCTGATCATGAATTCATAAGATTTAATTGTAAAATAAATTATGTAATTTTATTATAACATGATTATTTATTCATAATACCTATTTTCCTATCATTTCACTCACATTTAGTACTGAAGATACTGAAAATATGTTTTTCAATAAAAGCTACATTATTTATCACTTTAGCTGAAGGCAATTTTTCCTCTATATCGATGATCTCTAAAATTATTTTAAATAAGGTTTTTAATATTCTACAATGTTTTTTTCTAGAAAAATTTACCCATATATTAATTTTAAAAAATGGATTAAAATTAATACTCTTATCATTGTTCAAATAAGGTTCTTTTGACTTTTCTACAAAATTATATAAGAAATGATTTATTTTAACATATTTACATGAATGGATTCTCCCACATTCATGATAGATCAATGATATGGATATTTAATTAGATGTTTCCATGGTTAATTTCATATATAATTTTTTCCTTACTATTTAAGAGATTTTTACAAATAGAAAAATTTTATTTCTATGTGAAAACTATATTTTACTCAAGAAACTTGTCAATAGTCTTCTAATTTACTATTCATGTTTGTTAACACCATTTTATGTTACTTATTTTTTTCTGGGGATATTATCCCATGATACAATATTTATTCTTTATCTAGGTGTTTATTAATATGATGTAAATATGTTTATGAAAGTCATTAATTTTCAATGGTTTATAATATAGTGAAATGGTGAAATTATTATGAAACTAGCTTATTTTCCACAACTTTTTCTATAATTAAAATGTTTATGAAACCCATTTTTTCATGAGCTATGATATTATGTATATTTTATGATCATGTAGAAAAAATTAGTTTTATTTTTATTATGTTATGGGTGGGACAAAGATTATATATCCTTCCAATAAATTGGGTAATATTTATATCTCTTGGGATAACTATTGGAGACAAGGTATGTGATTAATCTATTATAGGAAACAAGTTTATGTACTTTATCCATTATAGGAAATATGTTGATGGGCTTGAATTATGTTGGAATAATAGTGTTGAGGCCTGATCCTTTTTGATTTTATCGTCTAAGTAGTAAAGCATTACCTATAAAATGGTTTCGAAACTTATGATGGTGTCACCCTAACATTACACGAATTATGGTTCCTGGTTGATTTATGATGTTTTATTACTCTTATGAATCATGTATTCTAAAATGATGAATTATTATGAATAACCCATGTTTATTATCTTTCAAAGATTTGATATATACATTATAAGTCAGGGTAATGATCTCATACCCTTATACTTATCTTATGCTTTCATAAGATCATTGATTGATATCTCCCATGTTTCCATTACTTTTCATCTAAACTCATCATTTTTTTGGTTTAATACCCTACGTTATGAAGAAAGGTACCAAGTTTGATATTACTAAGAAGGGTGTTATTTATGATGAAATTATTGGGGGATTATGTACAAAATTTATGAACCAGTTGTTTTTGTTTCTAAGTTCCCAAAAGCACCAGACCGTTATGATTATATCATAGTTCATTATGATTTGTAGTTAATATTTATCTAATAAGATGTACTATCTATATATGAAAAGAATAGATCTCTATAGTCATTATTATATCAGAATTTAGTTAACCTTTGGAAGAATGAATTAGAAACAATTTGTGAAAACACATAGGGTAATCATAAATATTTTAGTATATCCTAATATATGTTAAATAAAGGAGGGTGGATTTCCAATAAAAACATATATGTATAGAAACTAAAAGATGGCGTGGTTCTGGACTTATTCATCTTGTGGATGTAACCCTGAATATATTTGGTCAAATATATAACATCCATCATTTTGTTGTATAGTGAGTGTTCCCTTATTAAACAGATGGTTTGACACTCATGGGGTTTGTGCTTATATTACTCACATTCTCTCTAAGAATAAATATGAATTATTTAAATAGATAATGTACATGAATGACCTAGGTTAGTCCTTAGGATTCAAAAATTGACAAGATTCTGTCATAATTTATATATCCAATCAATTATTTTTCTGGATTATATGGTTCCCCACTATAATTATTATTTCCCAAACTACGTTTTTTGGTTTCAATCTATTGCTCAACCAAAGATAAATTATGTTAAATGTATATATGGTAGAAAATGGAATGATTGTACCTATTTGTATCCAGGTGAAATAGGAGATGTAATTCAAAAGCATGTGATTATTCTTAATCAGTCATCTATTTATATTATTAAAAATATAAACATGAATGAGTTTCTCAATACATCAAATACATGAAAATTTAGTTTCATACAATCTATGAAGGAAAAAAGATTTAGTATCCAAAATGTACAAGACATGGGAAAAATAAATCAAGGGAATGTATCAAATAAGAATGAAGATTATTTATTTGTGGAATCAAAGGGAATAGATAATTTAATTACTGAGAAAAAATGTGGAGTTTCCTAGAAGGAAATAATGTTAATATTAAGGTACCATTTTTATTTAAATGTTTTATATGTAGTAATAGGATAATTACTCAATCCAATGCTCAAATACAAGGATTAGCTGATAGGTAATGGAATTAAATATGATCTACCACTCTTTTAAGTGAATGGGATAATTTATTTATGTAATGGGATACAAGAATTATGTTTTAGAAGTATTTTTACAAATGGTATGTTGGTCATAAGAACCATGAAACACAAAAATATTGTAAAAGTATGTATGTTTTTATGTAAGATTAAATTAAGAGTTATGGATACCATATTAGGTTTATGTGTTTAAGGTGATTATAATTTCAATGTATTAGAGTCCCCTTTTTAGGTTTTATGTGATGGGATTTAAAGGTGATTAATGATAGCTTAGGAGAAATTTTATTGGGATAAGGTACATGTAACCCTTAGGTAAAACATTAAGTATTCTTTGAGAAATAACGATGTTTTAATACGTTTAAAGGTATTGATAGAATTTAGGGTATATGTGATATTTTATGATTAAGGTTATTTTTAAGTATGCTCATAATATTTTTATATATGTGATAATAATTATATTAATATACTTTTAGTAAAAAAAGGACAACATGTCACATTTAGTAAGACCAAAGAGCATGAACCCAAAACTGATGGGCGATATGGGTGAAATGACTACCACTAGCCTACACGAAGTCTTGGATGATTAGATTTTATTTTAAAATGATGTACTAAAAAAATTATATGTCGTTTATGGGAACATATGATTTAACATAGAGATAACTATGGTGTTGAAATGTGATTTAGTGATTTATGATAGTCATGAAGTTCATTGTTTTGGGAACCTTATATGATCAAGTTTATAGAATATACTGGGATTATAATTTTATAATAATTGTTGAATTATATTTTGGAATCCCATATGAATTTATTTTGATTCAGGATATTTATTAAAATTATTATAATATATTGGAAATTGTATTATTAGGGAATATATATTTATTTTATTAGAATTTAAGAGTGATTTATATTAATTATTTCCAAATGTTAAATTTAAATTTGTAGAATATGAGATAAAATTATAATAATAACTTTTTTTCAATCATATTTTGGAATATTTTTAATTATTTTAAGGTTATTTATTTATTTAATTTTATAACATGATATTTGGGTTTCATTGTTGAAGAATTGGTGGTTAACATTGTATTTCAATATATGATGATTTATTTATTTTATAAATTATCTTTTACTAATCATATTATTTTTGGTTAATATTTAATGATATAGTTAATAGATTAATTACTTTTTATGTAATATAATGTTGATTTTAGTCTTTAGGGTGATATAATTTAATCTTGAATTGTCACTGTTGTGAGTAAAAAGGGGAAATTGTGGTGGAAATAAATTAATGGATGAAATACTAATATTTAAGTATGTATATTTCATTATATTTTAGTATATATGGTAATTTAGTTAGTCATATCTAGGAAATGCATCTTAAGACATATAAATTTCCCTATAAGACTAATGTTTGAGGAATTTATTTTCTTTTAACCCCTCATTTATTCATGGTTTTGTGGTTGTTTAGTATTTCCTAGCCATGTTCTCTATCGATATCTATTAGTCCCCGACGGTTAGTTGTGTCTTCCATGTCCATATTTTGACTTCATATAATTTTATTTTTCTTTGTTGGAAACTAAGTTATGTGTAATTCCAAATGACTTTTGTATTGGTCATCCTTTATTTTCATAAAAAAGTTTTATTAACCCTTTTTATGATGTGGGATTTCAAAATAGGTATTTTTAGAAGGAAAACCTGTTATTAATGAGTTCAAGATAAAATTTCAAGGACACCACTTATCATTGACGGGAAGTATCAACTTGAGATTTTTAAAGAAGGACATTATGTTCTATTACATATATGACACGCGACACCGAGATTAAGGAATCCAGAAAATGTTATTATATAATTATGAATTATAATACCTAGCTCTTGAATTGGTTGATATGAAAATTAATATATAATTTATTAAATATATATACTACTAAATACTAATTTATTTATTAATTATTAATAAATAAAAATTAAATTTGTAATAAATTCATATTATATTTTATAAATATGTTTTCTTCAAAAATTGTTATTATTTCTTTTCTGTGAAACAAATTTATATTTAATTTTTCAAAATATAAAAAAAATATTAAAAATTGAAATCATTTTTTAATCCCCTATATCACAATTAAAATATATTTTTTGATAATTTTCTAAAATGAATTAATTTTTCAATGAATATTGAAAAATATTATTTTTTTTAAAAACTGCATTTTAAGTATTTACATGGTAATATCATATTTTGAATTAGTTTTATTATATAATTAGTTATTTTTTATTATAAAAATATAACTATTGTCTTTAGAATGAATTTCAAACTTGAATATGATATAAATATAATTTTACATATTAAAGGTATTTTTTTATGAAGAAAACATTTTTTTCAATGCATTTTGAATATTTATGATAAAATAATTTATTCTATTTTTTAGAATTTAATCTCTAAAATATTAATTACTTATTTTTAATCAATAGGTCCATATTTTTTAAATATTTCACTTTTACTTTTGGTCATAATGAATATAAATTTTAGTAATTTTCTATTATTACGATAAATATTGAAGTTGGTTAATTAGTGTCAAAACTAATTTAATAATGTTTAAAAATAAACATAAAATTTCGTTTATCATATTTGATGATTTAATTTCTTCCAATCCAAAAAAAATATTGAATATATAAACGTCTGGTTCTATTTCCACTTGATAATGTTAATTTTGAAATTTATGTAAAAGATAAAGTAAAAAATTTGCTTATCATGCCATTAATATCTCTGAAATTATTACATAAGGAAAAAAGAATGTAAGATACCTTTAAAATGTTTATTTTAAATCTAGATGATTTTTTATCATATTAATTTATTTTTAATTTTCAGGAAGGAAATTATTTCCTTAAATTCTTATGCAACACTAATACAACAATTATTCAATTAACAAAAAAATAAAACAAACTATTTTAAAATTATTAAGAGTTGTAAAATTTGATTGAATTATAGTGTTACATGAATTATTTAGATACCTATAAAAAGTTAGTTTTCATATTTAATTTAAAAAAATTTCTTTATTTTTTTTATGTCAAATTAAATTGATAGTTTCAAAATAGACATCTGTGATATTTTTTCAAAATATATTTTATTAAATTATTTTAAAATGTTAAATTATTTAAATAGGAAAAGGGGGATAATATAGTATATAAAATGATAAAATTTTCCATTTATGAATTAATTTTCACATTATATTAAAAATTAAAACCCTTTAAGAGGGAAAAAGGTATTATTATAGATAATGTTCAAATGGGTTAACTAAGGGGATAAACCAAAAAGAAGGTTCAAAACACCACATAATCCTATCTGAATTTTATTGGATAATGATATTTCAACCTCATAAAATATTATATTCAAATAACTAGAATTATAGAGGAATTTTGTCTAGATAATTACTTTATTATATTTTAATCTTTTAAGAAATTCCTTGTGCGGCAATTACCACAATAATAAAAGGGCACCTCTACATTCCATTTTTACACCAATTTGTGCTACATATCAGATCCATAACAAATAATATCCATTATAAACTTTATTATCCATATAATAGATATTTTTCCTTCCAAAAATACCAACTGTAGGGACCTTAAGAAAAGATCTGAAGGAGTTATTTCAATGAACATATAATTGCATTAACTAGTCACTTTATGAACTATTCTTTTACCTCATCTTAATATGTCATATTATTAATAAAATAAATAATTTATATTTTAAATAAAATAAAACTTTATGATTATTTAAAAACATCTTTCTTCATACACTTTCAATCAAATGAAATGTTAATGTATCACTTGTTTGTACGTGAGACTTACCATCTCCACATTGCGATAGAATACATTTTTAATCAACAAATTTCAATGATGGTAATTATGATGGATTTAATGTTTATATATGTTAATTATGATATAATTATACTTAAAAAAATATAATATAAAAATTTATATTATTACATACCAATATATTGGAAAACAATAATGTCTCTCATGCATACGAGTAGACTACAACCTCCACGAAGCGATGTGATTTATTTTTTATTTCCATTTTAGATAAATGATAATAAGAATATAATTAATGAATAATATATATATATATATCCTAAAAAAGGATTCTATAAAGGTCAATTATTTGTTACTTTTATTTCTATCCATCCATCGAAATATGGAAATAACATTAATACGTACATATGACCAACCGTCTCAATGATAAATTTCATTCATTTTTATATCTCTAACATTTATATATTACTATATATATTATGAATATATATATGATATTTAGAAAATTAATAAAATTATTGATATGATTGAACCATGATCAATGTAAAAGTATTATAAATATCATACTAAAATTTCATGAAAAATGAAATAGTTAACCCCCATAACAGATGATTCTAAAAAGGAATTACTGATAAATGGGTGTTGAAATTTTATAAAGGGATAATATATTATATTGTAGTGATTTAAATTATTATGGTATAAAATTATGATAAAATTAAATTTAATATAAAATATTTTAGAGTGATTTTAAAGAAAGTGGAACTCAAGGTAATGGATTTTTTCCTCACATTTATTTTCATGAGACACAACTCAAAATCACAAATTGTTTCTTTATTGTAATGTATGTAACACACATGAATTTATTTTATTATTATTATGAATCATTTGGGTATTTACACATCCTTATAAGATAATTTATTTCATATTCATTACAATTCAAATGTTAACAAAGTGGTAAGTGTTTTATGTTATAGAATCATTGTTTAACTAGATTATTTTTTATTAACAATCCGATGATGAATTCATATGATCCACCTCTAAATAATCTCATTGAATTCATTATCATCTTTTTATTTATTTATAATAATTTTCCTAGATTTTCCTCACCTTAGGTAGACTAGATACTGAAAATATGTTTTTATGAAAATCGACATTATTTTACTCTTTCTTCGAAAAATATTATTCTTCTATATCAATGATTTATAAAAATATATTAACCTATTATTTTTTAATTTATTTTTTCCCATATTTTAATTTCTAAAAAATGGATTAAACGGAATATTCTATTCATTTTATAACCAATGTGTTTATTTAAATATTATAGAAAACTGTGAAATAAATGTTATATTTTAATGTATAGAGAATAAGCCGAATTTAGAACTTTAAGGATTGATAAATATATTGAAACATAAATTTCTTGTTTCAAAGGTTATCTTAAAACTGAATTTTTTACTTAATATGTGAGAAATTTTTATTTCATTAGAAAGGTTACAACTTTGTGAAAAGGATACTTTCCTTAAGAAAAATTCAAGTGATCTATTAAAATAATTTTTCATATATGATAATTTACTTTGATGTTAACTGTGGTTTACTTGGTTTAGAATCCAATGTTACTATCCTAATTATTTCACTGGGAGGTTTATAATTATTATTTCAATATGTATATGAAACTTGTTCCTTTTCCATGAGTTATTATATGGTTAAATGATGAAATGATTATGAAACTTGTTTCTTTTCCATAGGTTATGATATAATAAAATTTATATAAAACCCATTTAATTACATGGGTTCTAATATTATGTATGAATTTTGATCTTATTGAAAAAATATTTTTGATTTTCATTTTGTGAAGGCTGGTCCTAGGATTATATATCCTACTAATACCATTGGCAATGTTATACATCTCATGATATAACTATAGGGAATGAGTTAATGTTATGATCCATTATGGTAAACAAGTTGATGTACATGAACCATTATAGGAAAGATGTTGATGTAATTAATCCCTAAGGTTATATGGTTTTTAGGTCTGACCCATTGTGATATTATGGTCATTATAGGTGACCATTACATATGAAATAGTATTTATACTTATGATTGTGTTATAATTCAATGACACAAACTTATGGTTAATGATTGATTTAGAATGTTTTTTACTCTTATAAATAATTTATTGTTGAAAATATAATGTTTTATACGATGGATCATGTTTATGATTTTTTAAATACTAGTTATGATAATGGTATATTATGTTCATGATCTCTCACATATTCTTATTTTAATATTTCCCATAATTACTTACTAATATTTCCGACATTTATATTTTTTAAAAATTTGAATTCAACCATTCTTATATTACCTTTCCCCAAGTTATAAATAAACGTAGTAGATATGACATTTTGAAGAAGGGTTCCAATTAAGAAGAACATAGTGGGAGATGATGTAGATCATTTATGAACCATTTGTTTATGTTACGAATTTCCCAAAGGAACAATGAGTATATGATTCATGGGAGAATTATTATGATATGTAATGAATAATGAACTGATAAAATGTAATATCCATGTATGAAATGTATTATTTGTTATGGTATATAAATATATATAGTCCCACACACATATATATATAATTAAATATAATATTAATTATTTTTATAACTTTATCAAAACATCTAATAATTTCATGCCTTCAAGAAACCTTCCTGATGGTGTCACTATCAGGGGAAGGTAACCCACCTATGACTTCATGTGTGATCTTATATTATTTCTCTAATTTTGTAGAAATCATGGTTAGATTGACGTTTTTACGGAACCTTGATGGAAATTCAGCTGTTAATAGTTCATGATAAGATTTCTATGATGTATTATGTTTGTTTGTCTTCTAATTGGTTTTAAATTTCTAATGATGTATCACTTTAGAATTTGATATTAAAGAACATTCCAATGGAGAGTGGGGATTGAGAATTTCTAAAATACTTTATCTCATAGATTTAAAGCATATTCTCATGCAGTTACATAAAAAATATTACTCTGTAAACACTTGGTTTTGACAAACTCATTTCTTCATGTACATAATATTTTTTCCATTCATAAGGTCAAATGCATTATTTATAAAAAATCATCCACATAACAAAATTTACTGTGTAATAGTTGTAGGTATCACACTTAAACTCCCATGTACATTTGACATGAAGTTTCTCAGTAATTAGGTCATATGATACTTGTGTTCAGACAAGCATACTAATACAATGAATTTTTTTTAGATGAGCATACATATACAATAAAAATTCATTTGTTTTCTCAAATTTATTTTAAAATTGATCTATTTAATCCTCTTCCAAAATTTATCTGGATAGAAATTTTAGGAAAGTTCAGATTTAAAGGAAATGTTTTATTCATTATCAATATTGGATTTTTTTAATAATTTTTTTACATAGGGTTATCCATTGAACAATTTTTTTTTGATTATGTAATTTGGTCCTAATGATTTTGGGTATTATGTTATCAATGATAATAATAAAGATGACAGAGTTTCAATGGACCACTGCTAGGAATTTCTTGGTAAAGCGACTAATTTTTCAATATTATCACATAGGAGGAGATAATTGTGATATATAATAGATATATTGATGATGGAATTATTTCTAGGTCCAACCCATCATCTCATGTGATATATTTTTATAATATTGGTGTTACAAAGAAAAATGCATATCATCAATAACAAGTTGTGAATGGGTTGGAGGATGAACATGTAATCCTTAATAAAATATGGAAAGAATATATTTTCACTGCATTGAACAATTATTTTCTAAAATTCTTACAGGCATATGATATGATATAAATTTTGGTTATTCAAATGAGGGTGGAAGATGTATGTTGTTAGATGAGTCCATTGTTATGGATTCCATAGTAGTGGTGGGGGATTATGATGTTTTATTAGATGAAGGGAAGAATGAAAATTTGTGATACTATTGCCATGGGTAAAGGAAAACCCAATAATATAGACATGTAAAAAATCAATAAATTGGGTCCTGACATATTGTCTGGTCGGCTCATCCAATTTTATCCCAAAATCCAAATTTCTTCATATATTTAAGGTCCTTCTCCCCATTACTAACAAGAAAAAATTAAATCTACTTGGGTACTAGTGGAATCCCAAGAAGGATGCGTGTACAACTTTTTAAGACATCGATAAAGGTGTCTAAATAAATATATTGTCGAATAAATTGTGTATGAAATTGAAGCATGTGTCACAATGAACAATTATTTATTTGAAACTTGAGATCATGGGTCCCACTATGACACTGCACCCACTAAACCAACTTTAACAATTTTGGATGTCGGATCCATGTAACTAACATCAATGGGGTAGAACACTCAAAATAAAGGGTGGTGTATTTCTAATTCACATAAATTACATGAACTAATGCAAATCATTACAATTACCAATACCATGTGAACTTCTAGTAATGCCCAGACTATCATTCCAACAACCTATCCATGAATAATGATTTCCATATCCATCATCTTAAGTGCATGATGTAAAATTTCATGTCTAGCATCTTAAATCAAGGATAAGGAATGACATGTCAAATATACATACCCATCTATTTAGAGAATCATTTATAACATTCTAAACCATTAATTAACAACCAATTTATAGGGTCAAAAATTCATAACCTTTAATCAAACCAAGATAACAAGGGTACACATATTCCGAAATTTATAATTCATTATGGATTATTACATTTAACAACTTTAACCACATTATAAAATACTATTATTTCACTGATTATTTATATAAATAAAACACGATGTGTTACTAAAACTATTTAATATCTTAAATATGCCACTATATACTTTACTCTGACTTCACTATATAAATTAAAAGCCCATTTAATTTTGGAGTGATGTAAAACAATCCCTTGTGTTATTCTAACATAACAAATGAAAAATTCACCCGTTTCAATCCAATAAACCCTCTCATTCACCATTTTAAATTAATCTGACCTTGTTAAGGGTTTGGAACACCCCATGGTTGGCCGTAATAATTCAATTAAAATAATTAATAAACCCAAAGAGATCCATGAGAAGTCTAAAAATTCATTAAAATATGAAATTATTAATTCTGATATATTAAAAAAACATTTTTATGCAATAGAACAAACCACACACACATGAATTACATAAATTATAGGGGAAATAACTTGTAGACCACCAACCTTATTCTCACAAACATCCACTTATCCATCCGCAGTCCTTGAATTGAGAAAAAAATAGTCCCAAATTCAAAATTGATGAAATCTATATAATTAGGGGTCTTGATATTGGAATGACGAGAAGCAACCAGGATATAATTTTTTATAAAATATAATAAAATGGAGTCATAAACTTAATCAGGGATTTGAGTGGCAATAAAAACACATCAAATGTATAATAATCGACGAAAAATGATCATTGGAAGAGGTGGGAGGGTTTAGTTTACACAAAAATGTCTTAGGGGTGAAATGTGGAAGAATACTGAGTTAGATTATTATGTATAAGAAGAAAAAATTATAAATTCACTACATATAAAAGGATACACAATTTAAAAAACCTTGCACCAAAATGTTGGCCTCCTCTGTCCATGGATGAAATGGGTCACACAGTTTGAAAAGCCATGCAAATGGATATATCTAGCCACACATTATTTCCATCCTCCATGCATAGTTTATAAAAATATGTATCCCCTCTATAGTCTACACATTTATGGTGCATGTTTTGTACCAACCTTGCATTAATTTTGGCCATCCACTATAACTCTACTTTTTAACATGTTCAAGTCCAAATCCATTGAGACATCATCATATCCTTCCCTACTCATGGAAATCATTCCATTTAAAATAAAAAATGCGTTTAACCCAAATTTAAATTGAAACAAATCTCATTGATGGTTTCCGATCTTACAACTGCCCCACCAGATAAAAAATTATCATCAAGAAGCACTCAGATGAATCACTAAGCCTCCTAGGTAAAAAGTTTAGGCCACTAGGCTCTCATATCATCTTCTCTCACCTAAGTTTCCACCTAAATATTACCAAGAAACCACAACACTCATACCAAATTCATGGTCTGACATTGAGGAATTTTCTCACATAAATACCCAATATAAATTAGATGCTCTTCAAAGGACACATCAACCTCAAGCTCAACATCATCAACATCAATCACATGAGATGGGTTAAGGTGGTTATCCCAAAGTCATGGAAGATGACAAATATCATATATAGAACTATAAATCTATGGAAGATCGTAAATATATTCTACATATAAAATCCTCTCCACATTTTAAAGCAGCCTGACATTCCTAGGAACCATCTTACATTGTTTCTTTATTTGATGGTGAATCAACCTCAGAAACACTCAAAGGAACAAATGGTCAACCACTATAAACTCTAGAGGTTCATGATTTCGATAAATGCATGAATCTTGTCTAATCATTCCATAGCCACATGGTTACAGATCAATAAAACATGCATCAACCTCTCCTATACAAGACTAAGCCACAATAACACCGATTCTCCTACCTCAATCCAAAATAAATGTTATTGGAATGAACATCAATATAGATTATAATTTGGTTCCATTTTAATATTTAGTTGATAACTATTATTATAGTTTAATTAAAAAAGTTATAGGTGATTCTACAATGCTCCACCAAATTCTATGATGCATGATATTATCATGTCCTCAAATATCAAGACAGTATATCCTGATTGCCCGTACTTCGAAGAGTGAAAATCTATACACAAAACCACATGAGTACTAACACATTATGCAAGTAATTCCAGATTCATGAGGTAATGTTTTGATCACAACAAAAACATATAATCTAAGGCACCCTGTGTAAACAAACTGTCTCTCAAACAAAAAAATCACCCAACTGGTCGATAATGATAGTCTCTAAAATTGGTAAGAAACTTGTTCCATTTTTGAACCAATACAAAACCAATATTATCATGTAACTATTCCAAGTATTACATGGTAAAACCACTATTAAATCCATGTTAACATCATCTCACTTATATTAGGTAATGGGAGACTGCTGTAAAATACCAACAGGTTGCCAATGTTTTGTCTTCATCTTCTAACAAGTGTAGCATCCCATCACAAAACCTGTGATCTATTGATTAATTACTATCCCCTAGTAATATCTATAAAGGAGCAATTAAATTTTAGTTAAACTAGGGTTCACCGGCTAATTTAAAGAATAAATAACATTCATCAAATACTTTTACATATAAGTAGTCATAGTAACATGTCCATGAACATGAATAATCTCATCGCCCTAGATAGTCTAGATAGGGTTGTATATCCACCATCAAATATTTCCCTCAATGATAGACACTCTAGATATTTAAACTACCTCTTCATGATCCCAATTTAAATATAGGGATTAATGAAAAAAAATATGAGAGTAGTCTTTTAATTATCCACTAAAATACCAATATTTATCGCCATAAATAAGGCCACCATGCTCCACACCAAACTAGACATGTGCACCACTTGATTATTCTTCATAAAAATAAAGGAATCAACAATAATTTACCCTTCCATGAAATTTATGCTAGATTAAAATTGAAGTACTATCAGAAATAAACCCATATCTTTATCCAGGGATTTAAATCCCTTTGAGAAATTATATTTAATTAATTCTCCTATGATGAATATAATAAATAAACCTCTCACATAAAAATTAAGGTCACAAACTTTTTATATCATAGACTAATACGACCAACTCAAAATAATGTGTAGGATATTTCTTTAGTTGGAATCTAATTTCATGATCCATAAACCATAAATCAATCTCCCTGTATCAACACTACTCCATGTCTGATTGCGGATTCCTAACATTACACTGCATAATACTCACTTTATTTGGGTATGATTGGAATTGGATTAGTTTTCAAAAATATCTTCAACATCAAGAAGTCATTCTCACTTTCCTTGGACCACTCAATATTCATACCCTTATTGGTTATGCTCGAGAGAGGTGCTGCTAAGAGAGAATAGTTTTTGATGAATAATTATTAGGAAACCACTGATCATAAAAATATTCAGATATGGAAAACAATTTATGGTTTCTCACAAGAATCAGATATGTGTAGCTTATCAAGGTCCATTAACAATCCATACTTTAAAATAATGTGTCATTATATATTTACCATATCAATTTAAAAATGAAACATATAATTCTTGATGTATAGTCAATGAAAAATCTCTGTATTTAGGTTGGATTCAGGGTTTTGGACATGATTTTCATTAGTTTAGAAGTACAATAATATGTCATCAATAAAGATGACCGAAAACCAATCAATGACTGGGTGAAATATTCATTTCATCAAATCCATAAAAATAGTCGGTCTGTTTTTCTTCTTGAAAACATAACAAAAACCCCATAAAATCCATACCAACATCTAAATGTTGACTAAGGTATATCATATATTCCCAATCTCACTAATGATACCCTAATATCAATTCCATCATAGGGAATACATATGAATACCTTAGTTAATAAATAATATCATTAATACATGGTAGAGTATATTGATACTGAATCATCATTTGGATCAATATTTTCTTATAGACACACAAATGAAATATTCTTTCAATATTATTGAAAAAATCCATAGATCCCCATAGTGACATACAAGTATATATGAATCCTTTATCCTTAAACTCCGCTAGTTCAGCCATACGCTTCTCAAGTTCTATTGGTTCCATTTTGTACGATGGAATAGAAATTTGTTCAATTTGTGGAATCAACTCAATCATTAACTCAACTTCCATCCTAGGTGGTATCCCAAAAACTCCTCAAGAAACTAATCCTAAACTTGATATACTATAGGAGGGAAGAAACCATGCTCCACTCCTTTATCATCAAGCATTATAGTCACAAACTAGGTTGTAATCTCACCTAACTAATGAAGTATTGTCCCTACATGGCCTGCCTAAATATCACATTACACATGATAAATATAAGTTTATCCCTTAAGATATGTGAAAGCAATTCTCTGATAGTAACAATCATTTTAAGATTGATAAAAAACAAACCAGTCCATACCATGTATTATGTGAAAACCTTCTTCTTAAAAATGTAAAAATCCCAAAATAAAATGGTACTCTACATGTTAGATGGTGAACCAACTAAAAATTTATATGCCCTCAAATCACACCCCATGGGTGTGTAGATGAACATGCCTTTACAAAAAAATTCCACCCCGAGACCCAAACCTTTTATCAATTGAGTAGATATAAAATTATTTGAGGATTCATTATCAAACAGAGCACTATAAAGTGTAGAATATATAAAATCAAACATCAGATAGCTGATGGTCTGACCTTGCCACCATCAGGTACTTCCTAAAAAGTATGTCACTCACTGATCCATCAATCATGTTCTCATTTAAGAGTCTCATGCACTGTACTACTCTGATAATATGGATTTTACTAACATTAGGCTCATCTTCCCCCTGAATTACTAATATGCCTAGTAGGACTCCAACTAGATGACTGGTATGGGGTAGCTGAATCCCTGCTGGTGTTCATCATTGTATTAGATCCTCCATCACCACTTGTTGGTTGGGGGTTCATAAAAAACATATATAGTTGTCTAATCCCTCCACAAAAGTTGTCACTCCACTAGTAGTCAAAGTTAGTTCTTGAGTATGTGACTAGGGTTATTTCACTTATAAAAGACAACCTGAACACATTCCGGATAAATTATTAGACACCCTCGCTACTCTACCTACCAAAACCAGTACAGAATCCCAAGTTCGATTCACTAATAGGTAACCAAACCTTGTCGGAAACATGGCCTGAAGTGTGACTCCACATATTCTAGAGGCTACTGAATAACTAAAAGTGTCTATAATTTTATGGTTCGAAGACTATAGAATATTTATCAAAGAGAATTTTATTAGTATATAATATTTAAATAACCAGTGTAAACATATAACAACATTGAAGAATAAATAATACAAAATCTGGATAAAAAAGTACTTAAAATAAATATCATCCAAAAAAATAAACACCTACGTATCAATTTCATATAAAAATGATTTCATAATACTATAAAAAATGAGTGAATATAAAGGGAAACATGGAATCAGGAAAATTTAGAAATTCTATATAAAAATAAGAAAATGTTCCAAAAGATACATCCAACAGCATTGTGTGTACATGTTCAGTCCTCTACCCACATACTACATCCTAGAAAATAATCCTAACATCCAATGTTGAGAACCCTCCCTTCTCCCTACCTGCATCGATGATGTTTTCTTGGATACAAATCATAGGATTAAATAGGTATTTAGTAGAAATCAATAGGCTGACAACAATGAAAACTAATACTAACTAGTCATTGAATATAGAATCAGATTGATTACATGTATAATACAAGATAGAAACAATGTAAATAAACCATGTGAGCATAGGATGATCATTGGATACCAATATGACCATACCTACATCATCCTAAACACAAATATAATTGAATGAATGATTTTTTGCTAATACAAATAATAATGATATAGGACCCAAGATAAAACAAAGGCTTCCTTGACCTTTTAAGTTCAAGTCAACTCATTACAATAACTTATGAAATCCATCCATAGGGGTGTGAATATAAACCAAGGAATCACCATAGATAGTGTACTCACACTATAATAATAATTAATTCAATACCTAGTAAAAATACCTACATAGCCTCGAGCTAGATCTGATTGGACTCAAAGGATCCAATCTGAGCCAGTCTAAAACCTTACACTATAATGAAATATCCAAGGATATTATCTATGGAATCGTGAATATGGAGAAAATTAATATAAGAGTCTACAGAGATACATATGTTTAGTCATCAATATAAGACATGTAAAATGTAAAATAGGGTAATCAACGCTTGTAAAATGAATCCATCAATCATGTGGTGTCATCTGGGTAATGAAGGAAAGAATAAGGGGGAATTCAATACATTCTCAAGGTAGGCTATCCTATAATAGTATATAATGGTCATAATAGGGGACAAAATAATTATAATTAATTTAAAATTTAAACTAATATAAATTTTTTAAGAGAACATTCATTCATTAAGCAAGGACCATGTAATACATTTTTAACAATTAAATTTTAATTAAAACCCATTTTGTCATAGGCGTAATTCACAATTAAACATTAGTCAAGTGAAATGGAAATTCCATTATCATTATATTCATTTCAAATAATAAAATTTACCCATTTTAATAAAAAAATTTAATCCAACCCCACATTATGGGGTGGTTTTGTCATATAGGCATGGAGAAATTGTCAAGGTACATAATAAAAATAGCCAAAGGGGAGGCACTAGTTGAGGTAGACAACCTCTAACAACATCACGGGTCTATATAAGTATTCCATTGGGTATAGACATTTTATAAGACCAAAAATAAATATCAGGGATGTCACACAAAAATTTTGGTTCACAACACAATGGTTCACTTTATAAACTACATTTGTTTTTGAGAAAATTAATATACAACTATATTATACAAGTAGATAAATACCTAAATGATATCAGCTTTGGATTCGAACTAGAAAAAGAGAAATTGAGGAATTAGTCAAATGTATTGAAAATAATTCATATAAGAACAAATTGATTGAAATTTATATACTGTATGGAAAAAATAGAAATAAAGAAATCAAATTGAAGTATATACAATAATGGATCCAATGTAAAAAATGGCATGTGAAATTGACATCGGGTTAAAAGGGCTTCTCACAGACTAATCTAATGTCCAAGGTAGATATACCAATGGGGGAGGGGTTGTAAATCTCGAAGAAAATAAAAGGGATAAAAATCTACAAAGGTTGTTCAAAATGGGTAATTCAACCATTATTAAAGTGTGCACAATTTGGATTCATGTTTAGCTAAACTGTGTGAAAACCATGCATCTACATTGTCTGAGGTATCACCCAGCACAAACAAGTCGGGTGCATGGTCTAATAACAAACTAAAACATGTGTAAATACATTATATTTTTTCTAGCACCCCTTAATGAACATTATAATCACATTAACAGTTTAAAAAATGGGTTTTCACCCTTATAAGGATGCATACTTTTAGGTTCAAGGTTATAACTAACCTTGCGCTTCACCTATTCCCTAAAAAACCAGGATCTCTAGGATTTGAATAAGCCCCATACACTACTGGTACCTTTCTTAAACAATTTGTTACATCAAAAAATATAAAAACAATGGTTTTAAATGAATTATAAAAAATTGGTTGCTCACTGAAAATCTATGTCGTTTTAACATCCCCTCTTTAAAAAAATTATACCTCAGTTTCCCTTAAGGTTGTGGTAGAACAACATCTGAGGAAATATCCATCCACTGAAAACATACATTGGCCTATCACTCTAAGGTCTCATCCTATACACAATTTTTTGTCAAAATCTCCCATTATAGAGGAATTGACCTACCTCAAAGAGCCTTCAGGATACGATCAATGAAAATAAGTAGATACCCCTCAAATGAAGAATCAACATCCAACACAACCTCATCCGGATGGTGAAAATGAGATAAATATAAATGATAATGGTAATGATCTGAAAAATGTAAGACTTCATGAATATATAAATACCTCAGAGTTAAATGAAACCAATAAGATATAGGTTGGAATATATCCAAGATCGCAATGATTCAAATGAAACTATGATCCAAAATCAATTTTTTATAAATCCTTTCTTTCCACAATCTAGGAGAGTCACACAAGACGATTTGATCTCCCACCTCAAATTAAAGAGGTCCATAGTGTTGATTAACATAGGAACTTTACCTAGCTAGATTTGTAGAATTTTTTTTTCTAAGAATTTGTATGTACTCTAATGCCCCATGAATGGGATCAAGATCATATAATGTTACCTCTCCTACCTCTAACCATCATAGGTTTGAATGAACGATCTAAAATATAGGTCCTCATATGGATAAATCTATATAGACACATTCATGATATTCTTGTTATAGAATTCACTAAACGGTAGGAATTTATCCTTATAACTGATAATTTTTTGACACAATCTTGGAGCATGTCCTATAGCACTCGTATCATATGGTTAGATAGTCTATTAGTTGGTGGGTGATAGGATATTCTACGAGGTACCTATGAACCCAGATCCTCATGTAACCCCTTATAGAACTGTGATGTGCCAAAGTGTTCCAATTCAATATGATGGAATGTAAAACTAGAAGAGGGCATAAGATCTCTTTAATATATATCCTCCCTACATCAACAATTGAAAAGGTCTCTCTAATAGGTAAGAAGTGGGTGAAATTTTCCAACCTATCAATTATCAACCATATTGTATCACTAACCTGAGGTGATCTAAATAAACCAATCACAAAATCCGTAGTGATATCATCCCATTTCCATTTAGGGATGGGTAATGCCTATTAAATCTACACTCTCTGTTGTTGGTCTTCCTTCATCTACTAATAAGAGGAACACTGAGAAGAAAACCTAAATGTCTCCTTCTTCATCCCTAACAACTAATATTGGCAGTGTAAGTGGTGTTACATCTTGGTAAGAGAATGATGTATTGTCCAAGTAGAGGCATGTGACTCTCAAATAAGTTCCTCTAAAATGTATACAATACCCGAGAAACATCCATGTATGTAAAATAAATCATCCCAATTGAATAAAAAACCAAGCGATGTGCCCTTTCCTGAATCACTCTCCCTCAGGACCATGCCCATGATATCAAAATGCTACCACATATTAACGCTATCATGAATAGTAGAAGTCATTTCCAAATCTTTGAGAAAATTCTGACAATGATGCTCATGGATATCAAGATTTATCTTAGAAAAGCGATCCATCATATTACATTCACTACTATCTTCCTAAACCTGTTGCGTCTATGTCTGCATACATAGATAATCTACTATTTCATTTCCTTTATCAGGAATATAAGAATGTCCAAAATCAATTGAATATAGGTAATCAACCCACCTTCATTTCCTAATATCCAAATTTCCCAACATAAATTTTTATTTGAGTCTCTTGTGATATGTGTATACAATGAATCATTCTACCAACAAATAATACCCCTACAATGTAAGGCATAAACCACAACTACTATGGTGAGATAATGAGTTATTTATTTTTACTCATGAGGTCTCATTGATGAGACCCTTATTCCAAAACATGATCTCACTACATTATAATGGCTCTGAGACTGATTCCTAATGCATCACAATAAATAATATAGCTTCATCCTAGTTCAATGATAATCAGTATTGGCACTGAATTCAACATTCATTTCATCTCCCTAATGTAATTATCATATTTTTTATTCCATATAAATTTCACACCCTTAATTTTCAAGAATATAAGAGGTTTTTAATGGATTAATATATATTGGATTAAGAACCTTTAATATTCATATATCCTCAAGATTCTCTTATTTTCAAACACATTTTTGGGATGCTCCCAAAAATCTACATCTTTCACCTTCTCTGGGTTTTGTAATCCTATTTATTTCAAGATGATGTTCCCCATTATATAAAATTTGGGGATCCAAAAGTGTCATTTTGTAATCTTAGTATACTAATGGTTCTCTCTCCTCATTTTCAAAATGATATCATGCTATTTGGAATGATCAGGTATATTATGTGATTACACCAAGATGTTTCCTACAAAGATATGAAAAACTAAATCTACGTATGAGTGGAAAACACCATTCTTCAAAACCCTAAAAACTAGTGTCATGTTCATGAGACGGAACAACATGACTAAATACCAACACAATCCATATCTACTACGGATGTAATACATAGTATATATGAGGGTATGACATGAAACTTATGGTATAATCAAAATAAATCTGTATTTTAGAATATCCTCACTCCTTATAGTTGGTCATAGATGTCACTTTTACGATGTAAAGGTTACGATATCGTCATGGTAAATTGGTTCAATTTAGAGTAATGAAAGAACATCCCTTGGTTCATATCTACTTTCATTGGGAAAAGTATGGTTGAACACCAAGGTGAAGTACTGGTTTGTTTAAAACCATCGTCTTTTATGTCCAATAGATTTATCTTGAGTCCTTAAAACTGAATGGTATAAATCATATAAGAAGGTATGGATATCGTTTCTACTCATAAACCATGTTCAATAGTAAATGCAACCTCTCTCTCTAGAGACAATACAAATTGATTTAAGGAATAACTAAATTGAATGATCTAATACAAGAGGGAAATATCTACTTCATGTTCAATGATCATCCTTAAAGTTACTATCAATATAGGTTGTCACTCCACCCAACCCACAATTCTTGGGTCTAGTTGGAAATTCCTAGACATCCCATTCACACATGTGAAAATAATTTTTCACCATGGGTGATGTGAAGGACACCCTATAGATATAGAAATCCATAGGGGAATAATGGGTATAAACACTCCCATCATTATAATGATGTTGATTCCCATAATATTGATGTTTAAATGGTTCTATTATAAATAATAAATACCTTTCTATAGGGGTAATCCTTTTATAGGTTCACACCTACTGTTTATATTCCTTGAAGATATTCAAGAGTCCTAAATCCATAGAAATGATCAATTCAAAGACCAAGACTCTCCATGATAGCCATAAATTATAAGAAGTAGGAATATCATATGTCCAATAAAAAAGATAATAATATCTAGGATACTAAAATATTACCTCAAACATTAGATACACCAACACCCTACTTCACAGGAATATGCTATACATCATAATTCTAGTCTGATGTGCGGCCATGAACCACACTCAGACTCGCTTGAGTGGGTCCCCGCGTCTAATAATACATCTTAGAGATATGGATACCTCATCCAAGACTACTTCCCTAAACTGAATAGCCTATGGTACTCTTCTCTTTTCCTGGAATGGATCTATAAAACCTACTCCAAAACCTGGAGCGAGTGTTGATCCCTTCCCACTAGATGGTAGAGAAAAATCTCAATAGAAATGTTAATGATGATCTATTCAGCCCTAATATTAGCACTCAATAAGGTCTCTAGTTTGCAAGGTCCTCATATGTCCTTAACTCATACACTTGTGGAACACCACACTATAACCAATGCAATTATTATAGATTCGACATTACTGAAGAGAAGTATCTAGGTGATGATTTCTTCCACTAGAAGAACTATGTCCCAAAAATTAGAAATGAACATCTATATCCCACACCATTATCCTCCCTCAGGTTCTACTCGGTGATGAAGGCCCAGTTAAATATCACAGAAATAGTCATTAAATGGAAAATGTTTACCTTTGATTTAATTGAATAGCTGATTTTGTCCTTAAATCTTCGAACAATTGATAGATGATCTCAAATAATAGCGTAAATTAAATGTTTTAGATCAATGAAATGATCAATGTAGTCCATAACTGCTGGTGTGCCCTTCACTTGGTGCATAGATTCTCTAGCGTGGATGGTCTTTAATGTCTAGGGAGTGAAATAATCATATAATCTATAATGGAAATCCCTCCAAACCATAACCCAATGCTATGTGAGGGTAATACCTCCCAAAATCCCTTATAAGATTTTCTATGCATGTAAGCTATGAGATTCACCATCCTCTATGAAGGGGTCACTGTTAGGACCAAGCTGAAGGAAGAGTTTGTTTGCAGGGATTGTATTTTGTAGATCATAAGGAAGTTTTCATAAAGGAAAGACGCCTTGAATTTATAAGAATATGGAAACGAGAATATTAAACATTCCGAGTCTGGTATTTAGAGTCCCAAAATTGAGCAGTTCGGAACCGAGAACCTAGTTATCGAAGAATACGAAGTCTGTAAATTTGGACTCTAGAAATTGAGATGTTCGGGACAGGGAAATTGAAAATTTCCGATAGCTGGCTGGTATGAGATGTGAAGGCACATATTGTGATGATGCATAGAAATTTTGTAACTATAAATTTTGAGTATATGAAAGTACTCACGATGAATGAAAAAGTTGGCTCAAGAAGTCATACTGAGAATCTGGTGAGGGCATTCCCAGAGTCAAGAAGATCCGTTCCAACAACCTAAAGTCATACCCAGAATCGAAGAAGTTGTATCGAGAAACAAGAGCCGTTCCAAGAACCAAAAGTCATACTGAGAACCAGAACGATGTTCTGAGAACTGGTGAAGTCGCACTGAGAATGGAGAATTCGTATAGAGAACAGGTGAAGTAACACCGAGAATGACTAAGTCACACCGAGAACCAAGAGTCAAACCTAGAATTCAAAATCTTTGGTATCGATGGATGAAATGGTTTCATGCCGAATAAGCGGTGAAGATTTATGCCGAGAATTGAACTGATGTCGAAGAATCAAGAAGGATGGATCCGAGAAAGTTATGCCGAGAATCAGGATGAGTGGATCTGAGAATATGATGTCAAGAAGACAGATGATAGGATCCTAGAATGTGATAACAATAAAATTGTGTGACATGGTCGGATCCAGAAAAGGTAAAAGTTATAAATCAATAGAAGTGTAAGAAGATTTGAGAAAATTCTAGAAGCATTGAAAAAATATTATTTACTTCGAGATTTCAGGAGAAATTATGATTTGGGAAAATTTTAGTGAGCGGGAAAATATTTTGCCTTCCTGCCTAAGCACTCTTTAGAGTGCATATAAATGGAGATCAGGGTGCTAAGAAGTGTGATGATGATGAAGTAGAGGGAAAATCTCTGATAATCTAGAGAGAGTAATAAGATCTTGGCCGACTGAGATTCATTGTGTTTTCAATCAAAATGAGAATTTGATACTGGTTGACATCGTATTGAGTTTCTCGGATTGAAGATTCAGAGTGGAGAAGAATTCGGAGTGGTGCATTCGGAGTGGAGATTCGGAATGGGGAATCGGTACTGGCTGTCACTGTATTGAGTTTCTCAGACTGAGGTAGACTCAAATTGATGATTCGGAGTGGAGAAGAATTTGTACTGGAGAATTCGAAGTGGAGAATCGAAATGGGGAATCTGTACTGGTTGTCACCGTATTGAGTTTCTTAGACTGATGAAGACTCGGATTGAAGATTCAGAGTGAAGAACTCGGAGTGATGAATTCACAGTGGAGAATAAAATTCAGAGTGAAGAATTTGGAGTAGAGATTCGGTTTAGAGATTTAGAATGGGATATTCGAACTGTAATTGATCTATCTCATGTCCAAGGAGTCCTTGCCTTTCTTCTGGATATGGAAGTGAATATTTGTGCTGAACATGCTTACACTTGTGTATTTGAAAGGAAGTGTTGGTAGCATAAGTTGATACCAGAAAAGAGACATTTTCTTATTGTGCTAAGAGAGTGCACACGCACTGGAGTGATTGTTTCACAGTGCTTCACGAGTGTAAGGGTATATCCTTCTCATTGTAATCCAACTATTGTTTTCATAGTGTATTTTATGGTGCTGGAATGTTTCCAACTATACCATGGGCGTAACTATTCTTATTGAATAGTGAACCATTTAAATTGTTGTCTTCCTTTGGAGATGTGCTTGTTTGTTTTCTCAGTAGGGAACTATATCTTTAACAAGAGACAATGGTTGTTCTCAATATTAAGGGAACTTAAAAAGGGAAAATGGGGTACCACTGATTCCACCCCCCCCCCCCCCCTCAGTGGTTCATTTCTCCAACGAGGTCCTTACAAGTGGTATCAAGGCCAGGTTACATTTTTTTCCTTGCTGTTGGAGAATCTAAATTGTGTGAACAGCAAAGGCATTCCAGTATTCGATAGAAATAACTATCACATCTGGAAGGATAATACTTCTATCGTATCTAATGTATATTATTAATAATGTTCTTGAAGTTGCAACAGATGGGCTTCCCCCCATTGAAGTTAATATTCCACTTATAACTGTGGACAAGATGTTTATTGAGAATGTTGGAAGAGCCATGAAAGCTACATTGTCTTCACTTTATGAAAGTGAGTTCTTGAGAGTGAAAGGATTTCCACAACCAAAGGTATATGGGAAGAACTGAAAAACATATATGACGACAATACAAAAGTCAAGAAGGAAAAACTTCAAATATGTAGGTTGAAGTACGAAGACCTGAAGATGGGAGAGCATGAATCTATAGGGGATTTCTTCACCAGGGAGAACAATATTGTTAGTACCATAAGATATCTTTGAGAAGAGCTGAATGAATCTACTGTGGTGAAAAAAATCTTGAGGATTCTTCCTGATAAATTTGATGTGAAGGTATATTCATTAGAGGATAGATACTCAGAAACCTTATCTCTTGATGACTCGCATAGCACATTCATTACTTATGGGATGAGAAGGGAAGAGGCTATGAATACCAAGACAAAGGATGAAAGAGAATTATCTTTCAAGTCCATGAAAAAGGAGATTTCTACGATGATATGGATTAAAGCAGATGGTGGTGACTCTGACTCTAAAAGCGAGGTATGTAAATATCATAACGATATTTTATCCTTGTCTTCAAAAAATGTTAAAATAGGCACAGGTAAATACAAGGGAAAACATCCCTTGAAATGTTTTGAATGTAGAGGTGTTGGACACTTTGTGGCTAACTGTCCTCGAAGGGAGAATGATAATACAATGATGAAGAAGTAAGAAATCCATGAATGTTATGAAAGAAGTAGGGTGGTAAAGGAAAATCGGGGAAAGAAAAGAATTGCTTCAAATCCAAGAGAAAAAGTATTCTATCCACAAATGAAGAATATGAAGAATGTGTTTCTGAATTCCAAAAATTAGTTGATCATGGTGTTAAGAATACATTCATTGAAACAGCGAATGTGGATGATTTCCGAAGCAACAGCTCTGAAGTAGAAGAATCTCAGCTTGAGATGCATCTGAAAGAAGAATTGAAGGAATGTTTAAGGAAGATCAGAAGGCTGGAGAAACATAACAAAAATTTGGAAGATGAATGTTCCTCAGCGTCCAATCAAACTAATGTTAGAGAATAACATGATAAAGAACTTGATGATTTGATGAAGTCTATTGAATATGAGAAAAACCAAAATGAGCACATGATAGTTAAGGTGAAGTAAAAATAGGAAGAATTAGAACTCGTTAAAAAGAATCTCTCAAAAGTTGAATAATTTTTTTTTCAAAACTCAACTGCTGATTTTGGTGAAGACTCTTAACAAGCACATTCTGAGAAAATTCAACAGAAGAATAAAGTGGTTGCTGTAAAGAAGAAAGATGAGAAAGTTACTTATGTGGCCAAGACCAGCATTACTAGGAACTCTAAAGTTTCAAGGAAACCTATGTATAACACTAGTGAAAAGAAAGAAAAATCAAATAAGGCATAATTCTAGCAAAGCAATATTACTAACAAAAGTATTTTTGGTGGGGTAAAGAAATAGAAACAAAGAAGTATCTGAACAAAAGCTTCAGAGAAAGGTAATCCTTCAATGGGTAATATTGGTAATGTGGTGGATTCAGGTATACGAAGAATATGTGTTGGTTCAATCAACATTATTACCACCACCCCATAAGTTATGAATGTTTGAGATTGAGGGAGAGTCAATATCCTCAAAATAAGAAGAGTGATAAGGTTTTCTTGAAGAAATTTGAGAAGAATGAAGTCAAGATAGGAAATAGGTTCCATCATCTGGAGACCATTTGTGAAAGGTGTGAACAACCCGGACACCTTACAAAAGGATGTATTGTCCTGTTACCGGCTCAAAAAAATCTTCTCAATTCTCAAAAGCCGAAGGTTAAGAAAGAAGTGAAAGAAGAAAAAGCTATTGTTATTGAAAATGCTCTAAATGTTACAAAGGAAGAATGACCTTGGATACTTGATAGTGGGTGTTCTTTAAATATGATAGGAAAATTGATGTTTCTAAAGAATATGAAGAATTTTAATGAAGGAACATTGACATTTGGAAATGATGAATCATTAAATATCAAAGGTGTTGGATCAGCCATCATTGGGAAGGAAAAATTGAAGTCCGTGAAAGCTCTGTATGTTGATGGGATGAAGCACAACTTTCTAAGTGTATCACAATTGTGTGATGAGGGTAAAAAAGTTATCTTCAAGAAAGATGGATTTATTTTGAAAAGTGATGAATAAGGACAGACTTTTATAAGAGGCCAACGAACAAAATGGAATCGTTTTCAGGTTAGAAATTCACAAAACTCTTGTTACATGAGCTTAGTGGAAGAATATCAGTTGTGGCATAGAAGACTTGGACACATGTGTCAGAGAAATATGAGTAAGTTATCTCAAAGGGAAAATGTTCAAGATATTCTAGATTTGACAAGAAGAAGATATTGGTGTTGCCCTACCTGTCAGAAAGGAAAGATTATGAGCGTTGTGCATAAGAAGGTTGACATTTTTTCAAAACAACCCCTTGAAATAATTAATTTTAATATATGTGGGCCGATGAGAAAAAATTCAACAAATGGAGATAAGTACATAATCACCATCATTGATGATTTTACTCATATTACATGTGTTATTTTTATGAAGCACAAGTTAGACGCCCTGAAAATGTTTAAAAGAATCAGAAGGAAAGCTGAGAAAGAAGGTGAGTACTCTGTGATGAAGTTGAGAACAGATAATGGTGGTGAGTATAGAAGTGAAGAATTTGAATACTATCTTGAGAAGCATGGGATTCATCATGAATATAGTGATCCATATACACCTCAAAAAAATGGGGTTTCTGAAAGGAAGAACAGAAGCTTGGTGGAAATGGGAAGAACCATGTTGCTTGAACATGGCCTTACTCATTACTTTTGGAGGAAAGATACAAGTACATCTGTTTATATTCAAAATCGATGTTTCTATAGGCCTCAATAAAAAAAGACTCCATATGAAATTTTCTATGGAATTACTCCAAGTATGAGTCCTACTAATGTTTTTGGGAGCCCATGCATTAAAAATAAGAAAGGTGAAAGCAGTGGAAAATTCGAGCAGAAAGGAGAAGATGGAGTTTTTCATGGTTATGCACCAGAAGGAAGAGGTTATAGATGCCTTAACATCAAAAAAGGAAAAATGGTAGATGTATTTTATGTAAAATTCATTGAAACTCTGGGGAAATATAAGAATATCTAGACAGACAAGGAAGATAAGGAAGATGAAATTGAAGATTCTGATAAGGATGCAATGAATTGTACTTCTAGTCAAGATGAAGAATCGGATTTAGCCATATCATGTGATGAAGAAGGCATGCAAAAAACATATCCAAGGCTGAGGAAACAAGTGCAAGCTCAACAATATTATTGGTTATCAACGTCACATGGTTCAGATAAGAAGAACAAGTAATTCAATATCACATACTTCCTTGTATTCCAAAGTGGAAACAAATTATGTTAAAGAAGCCTTTGAGAATCTAGAATGGGTTCAAGCCATGAATGAAGAATTGGAACAGATTGAAAAGAATGACACATGGGAACTCGTACCCAAGACTAAAAATAAGAATAGTATTGGCACCAAATGGGTCTTTTAAAACAAGTTGAATGATGAAGGATATGTTATTATAAATAAAGAATGATTGGGTTGCAAAGGCTACTCTCAAATTTAAGGAATTGACTTTGAAGAAAATTTCACTCTGGTATCCAGATTAGAAACTATCCGAATCATTCATTCTTTTGCTGCACAATGAGGCTACAAAATCTTTAAAATGGATCTTAAATATGCATTTTATAATGGTGATATCAAAGAAGAAGTTTATATTGAGAAACTGTGTGGCTTTGTTGTTGGGAAGAATGAAAGTTATGTGTGAAAGTTGATGAAATCCTTGTATGGGCTAAAACAAGATCCAAGAGCATGGTATTCCAAACTAGAAACTTGATTAATGGAGATGAACTTAAATAAATGATGATTTGATAGAAATCATTATGTCAAGGAAAGACAAGATCTTTCTCTCATTGTGTTTGTCTATGTTGATGACATTATCTTTGCTGGGAATGATGATAGAAGCTATGAATAGTCTGCTGAAGAAATGAAGAATGTCTTTGAGATTTCCATGTTGGGTGAAATGAGATACTTTCTGGGGTTACAAATTTTGAAACAAAAAGAATTCATTTTTCTCTCACAATAAAACTATGCAAATGAACTTCTCAAGATGTTTGGTATGGAAAACTCAAAACATGTATCAACTCCTCTCTCCGCGGGAATGAATCTAAGAAAAGATGATGAAGTAAAATAAGTTGATCAGAAAGTATATCGAAAGCCGATTGGATGTCTGTTATACCTGACTACATCAAGACCAGATGTTGTGTTTGTTGTTACCTTATGTGAGTGATTCTAGAGTGGTCCTAAAAAATCACATCTTATTGCTGGAAAAAAAATTCTCAGATACATAAAAGGAACAAAAGAATTTAGAATCAAGTATAGTGGTTAAAACAACATTGATTTGTTTGGCTATTCGGATGCATATTGGGTAGGAAATGTTGATGATATAAGATCCACATCTGGTGGAGTGTTCTTTATGGGAAAAAGTTGTGTTGGCTGGCACTCGAAGAAGAAAAATAATGTGGCACTTAGTACAGCTGAAGCTAAATATATCACTACCACCATTGCTGCTACTCAACTTATCTGGATGAAAACATAGCTGGAAGATTTGTTAGTTGAGGTGAAGTTTCCCTTGCTCTTGGGATGTGATAATCAAAGAAAAATTAATCCTACCAAAAATCTAGTCCAACATTCTTGATCGGAGCATATTGAAATCAAATATCATTTCATCAAAGAGAATGTGGAAAAGAATAAACTAAACCTTGAGTATGTTTCATCTACTGAACAAGTTGCTGATATTTTCACAAAACCCTTGACGAAGGAATCATTCTCAAGATTGAGATTGAACATGGGTGTCCAACCTCTTTCTCTTTAAGGTTAATGAATGTTTTTCCATCACCTCTCTCTTCTTACCTTTGGATTGTTTTTTCAAGGGGGAGAAGTTGTTTGTATCATAAATCTATTGTTCAAAGTGACAGTTGCGGGTAAGCAGTGAACTAAGAATTGTTTGTGTATGTGAACTATTCTAACAGTTTGTTGGAGTGGATGTAGGAAAGAACTTGAAGTTGTTTTCAGGATATATGAAGTTGACGATGTATGAAGTTGAAGATGTAATTTTCACTACCTATGGAAATCATAGTTTTGTTCTCAATGATTCTTGTTTCCTATAATCTGTTAGCTGTTGTAGGCTTATAATTATTGATAAGTAATCCATTTCTTGAGGTTTCCAAGTTTGTTGATTTATGAAAACTTGGTTGTCAACAAAATCCAAAGGGGGAGATTGTTAGGACCAAGATGAAGGGGGATTTGGAATGCATGGATTGTCTTTTGTTGACCTTAATGAAGTTTTCATAAAGGAAAGAAACCATGAATTTCTAAGAATTCGGAACCAAGAATATTTAACATCCGGACTATGGAATTCGGAGTCTAGAAATTGTGGAGTGCGCAACCAAGAACTTGGTGATCATGTAATTCGGAGTCTCTAAATTCGGAGTCTGGAAATTGAGAAGTTCGGATCCGAGAAATTGAAAATTTCCAAAAGCTGGCTGGTAGGAGATGTGAAGGCACCGATTGTGACTATGCTTTGATGTTTTGTAACCCTAAATTGTGAGTATATGAAAGTACTCATGATGCATGAAAATGTTGGCTCGAGAAGTCATACCAAGAATCTGGTGAAGGCGTTCCGAGAGTCAGGAGGAGCCATTCCGAGAACCTGATGTCATTCTGAGAATCGAAGAAGTTGTATTAAGAACCAAGAGCCATTCTGAGAACCAAAAGTCATACCGAGAACCAGAATTCCATTATGAGAACTGGTGAAGTCACACCGAGAATGGAGAAGTTGTACCATGAACTGGTGAAGTCGCACCGAGAAAGAAGAAGTCACATTGAGAACCAAGATTCATACTAAGAATTCAAAATCCATGGTATCGATGAATGAAATGGTGTCATGCTGAAGAAGCGGTGAAGAGTCATGCAGAGAATTGAAGTGATGCTGAAGACTCAAGAAGGATGGATCTGAGAAAGTGATGCCAAGAATCAGAAAGAGTGGATCCAAAAATATGATGCCCAGAAGATAGATGTCAATATCCGAGAATGTGATATCGAGAAAATTGTGTAACAAGGTCAGATCCGGAAACGGCCAAAGTTGTAATTCATGAGATGTGGAAGAAGATTTGAGAAGATTCTCGAAGCGTTGACAAAGTCTTAATTACTCTACTATTTCAGGTGAAATTATGAATTGGGTGAATATAAGTGAGTGGGAAAATATTTTGACTTCTCGGCTAAGCACACTTTGGAGAACCTATAAAAGGAGATCAGGGTGCTAAGTAAGTGTGATGATGATGATGTAGATAGGGAAGATCCGATAATCTAGAGAGAGGAAGAAGATCTTGGCTGACTGAGCTTCATTTTGGTTTCAATCGAAATGAGAATTTGATAATGGTTGACATCGTATTCAGTTTCTCAGATTGAAGATTCAAGGTGAAGAGAAATTCAGAGTGGAGAATTCAGAGTGGAGATTCGGAATGGGGAATCAGTACTGGATGTCACCATATTGAGTTTCTCAGTCTAAGGTAGACTCGGATTGAAGATTCGGAGTGGGGAAGAATTCAGAGTGGATAATTTAGATTGGAGATTCAAAATGGAGAATCAGTACTAGATGTGACCGTATTGAGTTTCTCAGACCGAGGATGACTCGGATTAAAGACTCGGAGTGAAGAATTTGGAGTGATGAATTTGGAGTGGAGAAGAAAATTCAGAGTGAATAATTTGGAGTGGAGATTAGGAATGGAGATTCAAATTGGGACGTTTGGACTGTAATTGATCTATCTCAAGTCCAAGGATTCCTTGGCTTTCCTCTGGGTAATGAAGTGAATATTTGTGATGAACTTACTTACACTTGTGTTTTTTAAAGGAAGTGCAGGTAACATAAGTTGTTACAAGAAATGATACATTTCCCTTCTGTTCTAAGAGGGTGCACACACACTGGAGTGATTGTTTCATAGTGCTTCACGAGTGTAAGGGTATATCCTACTCGTTATAATCCAAGTATTGTTTTCTTAGTGGACTGTATGGTGCTGGATTGTTTTCAACCATACCAAGGATGTAGCTATTCTTATTGAATAGTGAACCTTGTAAATTTATGTGTTTCTTTGGATGTGTGATTTTTTTTTCTCAGCAGGGAATTATATCTTTAACAAGAGACAAAGGTTGTTCTCAATATTAAAGGAACCTAAAAAGGGAAAAAGGGGTACCACTGATTCACCACCCCAGTGGTTCATTGCTCCAACTCGGCCCTTACAGTCTCTAAATGCTCGAATATGGTAAAAATAGCCTCTAGCCATGACTCTACAACCTATATACTACCTTCCTCGGAAATGGTATGAGTGTTGAAGAAACATAGGTGGTCACAATGAAATATACATTTTTAGATGAAGAAAATACAGAAGAAAATAAGAATAAGATGGTGAACACATACATAATGATATATATAGTTAGGAAAAAATCCATACATCCATGAAGAGTCAGGATAAATTAACTAATTTAATATCACAAATACAACGCGATGATCAATTTTTTTTACAACTAAAACCTTATCTCGACTGATCTAATAATGCATACAATACATTGTTCCACCAACTGAAAAGTAATTCCACTATGATACAGTTTCGTTGGAAATAAGACCATAGAGCTAAAGTGATGTTTGGGAAACTATAATATGTTGTAACTACATCCAAATGGACCAGGATACACCATTACAACAATGAGGGTTTTATTACTTGAAATATCACATAAAATATGGCATAGTTTGTCTAGAGTGAATTAATGCCTGTATAAACTATACTAAAAATCCCACTAGATTGTGGGAATAAATGTTTAATCCACGAAAAAAGGATATTCTTCTCATCGAACTATCATATACATAATAAGTAGATCATGTCCAACCTCCTCTAGATGATGGTCATCACTACCTTCCTATAATATTACTCAAGCCCTTCATGGTGCCATATTTTTACAATTCGAAATGAACAGCTCAGAAAAAGACCTAATACTAGAAAAATTACAAACTAAAGAATATGATAGGTAGGATCCTTACAATATATGGGTCCAAATATATAATTACCTACTCATAAATCTAGGTCTTCGTGATTTATAAGATAATAAGGAACATGAGATGCTCTTCTAATACCTAAAACAACATGCTATAAAAAATGCACACAGAAAAATAAATATGGCTTAATATATTAATGACATGAGAATTATCATGTTATTAATATGATTCATAAGATATTAAATCCTTAAAATAATAGAAAATTTTAAAATAAAATACCTAGAAATAAAAATATTTCAAAAAAAACATGTGAATCTCCAATAAATGAAGTCAAGAAAACTGTAATTGGAAAAAACCAAAACAACAATTTCCATCATTAGAAACATGTCCATTTCCATGAAAATGGGTTAGATATTCCCAGGAACAGACTCATTTCAAAATTCTGACACCTTTCTAGTCTCAATTATATAATACCCAATCAGAAATAGAAACAAAAATGGAACATCTATGACACCACTTTGTAGGGTCCTGGTTCTGTTTCACTGATTAGTAACCAGCCCTGGTTGGCTACATGACCTCAAGGAAACCTCCTTATACACTATAGGATATTAACTAGTAGTGAGTTTCTATGATAGTATGGTTTGGATAATATACTATTTTTATGAATTCATATCACATTAGTATACAATAATTAAATAATTAGAAATAACAGATAACAATATGGCTGTAAAAGTTCCATATATATATATATATGTAACTAATGGAAACAACAGAAAAAAAAATTTATCACTATCATAAAAAAAATTAATTCATGATTATATACAAAAAGGGGGAATAAAAAAACGATCATGATAGTAGGAATAATTAGTATATACTATAAAAATTTATAAAAAATGCTAAAATATATATTTGCATTGTTGTCTTACATTTATTATACATGAACATGGTTACATTCTATATTCTCTGATTGATAAGTATCAGAGGCTGTTTTTATTGGTCTGTAGAGTGTTACTCACACCCAATTCGGGTTATATATTAGTACAAAGATAATCCTCATGGATGAAGGTATATATTAAGTAATACCCCAACTTTGGATGTTTGAATTTTGTTTGAGAATGGAGTATAGGACCATAGATATAACTGTGGTGTCCTCACCTTTAGATGTTCAATCAAAATCCTTAAAATAAATAATGGAGTCTGGTCAACGGTGTTTGAGTGTAATCCACTTATAAACCCAGAGCAGTGAACTCCTATTAAATTAATACTATGAAACCCAAGGAAAAAGTCCCATGTATTCTTTACCCATTCTTTATTAGACCCTATTGAGCTAATATGAGGTGGTTCACAACCTTTCAACATCAATCCATATCCAGAAATATAATCAAAAGAATTTTAAATCATGAAAAAAATTAAAACATGAGTCCATAGAGATACATCTAGGTATTCACCAATATAATAAAAATACTGATTCCAAAAGTGGAATCAACTCATGGTAAATTTATCCATGAACCGTGTGGAATCCTATGTATTTTAAAAGAATCGTCATGGGGGAATCCAATATATACCTAAAGTAGGACATCCTATAACTATATATAATGGTCATAATGGGATCCAAGTGAATTATAAAACATTTCACATTCCATATAATGTTATTTATTCATGATAAAAATCCATCATTTAATAAGGACCATGTACTATATTTATACTATATACAATTATACTGAACCAATTTAATCATAGGAAAAATTCACAATTAAACATGGGTCAAGTTACATGGAATTTCCGTGTTCTTACATTTATTTCATTTAAAAAATAAATTAATTGAATCTACATAAGTGAATCATAAATGTAAAGATAAACAAAACTTAAGGGGTGCCTTGGTCATATAGGCATAAAGAAGGTGTCACGAACAATAATAAACACACACAAAAGGGGTGAAACAAGTCGAGGTAGACAATATATGACAAAATCATGAATCTATAAGAGTATCCCATCATGGTAGGAAAAAGAATTAACAAGAAAAAAAATTCATGGCAATACTCAAAGAAATTATATCACTTAACAGAATGAAATGTTTATAAATTTCATAAATTTGGCAGAAAATTATAAGAACATAAGCCTTATATCGGTGGATGACTACCCATCAAATATCGACAACATATTTGAAGTAGAATGGGATAAATTGAGAAATTTATTAAATAGAATGAAAATAGTTCATATAAGATCACATTAATTTAGAATTACGTATGGTGATATAAATATTGAATGATATAATGGTTATTTAAGGTCTTAAAAAATGGATTCGAGGTTAATAATCATGAGTGAAATGGTATCTAGATGGGGGAGTTCTTTTAAATCATATGTTAATGACCATGGGAGAGATTCTAATGAAGGGAGGGGATATAAATTTGAGGAAAAATAAAAATCATAATAAAGTAATAAATAAAGAGGGTGGAATTGGAAATGAATTTTTTTTAATGGGTGGATTGTTTGGCCAAACAGTTTTCCAAACTGTGGTCTAATCGTCTGTCAGCAACATTTAGGGTGTCACCCCCTCCCATCGTCAAGAAGTAAATTTTGATATACTGTATATAGATCATTCTACTCTATTACTGTTTCATTTAAAACCCCACACTATCATGTGGATCCATTTCATGTTTTAAAAAACTATATGTCACCCTTACATGGATGCATGATTTGACGTGAAAAGTTATCGCTAATCGTTCACCTCATTTATTTTCTAAAAAAACAGATCCCTAGGCTTTATACGTGCCCCACATGTCCCAAAAACCTTCTTTAAACTCATAAGTACTTTAATATAGATTAAATGAAAGTATTTAAATGAATTATGCAATATCCAAATCTGTAGGAAAATTAGGGTCATTACAAATGTGGTGAAAAATATCATATAATTGCATCATATTATTTAAGGATGTACAAATATAATTCATAGATGAATCCATTTTTCTACTACTAGTGGACTCCTTGATGTTCCCATTAAAAATTATTCCCCAATTCACTATCTCAATGAACATATTTAAATTGATGATATTTACCTTGGACTTGAACTGAAATCTAAGCCCATATTGAAAATGTTTTTCTGTAGCAACCTTGATTCCCATCAACATCAAACTAAAAATTAAAAATCATTGTGGAGGATATAATAATCCATTATTATAAATTTAAAATTGTTCAAATGCATGAAATCAATATATCATTACTTCCACAGGGTCTCAGGGTAAAATTATTCTTGGAATGTCTCCTGAACATCCAACCATACCATGGTTGTTAAAGGTGTTCTAAGGCACGGTCCATGGCAGAAACTAGTGTAGAAAACGTTTTTTACGTCGGTTATTTTTGATTTTCTACATCTTTTTTGACCGATGTTATTATTGGAGATGTTATAAATATTGTTTTTTATGTCAGTTATTTCAAAACTGACTAAAAAACATAAATCTGAAGCATTTTTCACATTTGTTCCAAAAAAATGGCGTGGAAACTACTTCGGAGTTGTGATTTACTATGCCTGATTTTAAATAACCGACAAGGTATATACATTATTACATCAGTTATGTTACAAAAAAAGTAATAAACTATGCCTATAAAGAATTTTTCACAATGGTTATTAAAAACCAGCATGAAAATACTTTTATAACATCATTTATTTTTATAAACTACGTGATAAAAAAGTTTGCAAAGATTTGTAACATGTCAATTATTCTTTATCTGAAATGAAAATATATATACTAGATTTTTTATTAAATAAATGACATAAAAAACCATTCCCATGAATTTATTATTCCGGTTAGAAAATAACCGACGTAAAACCCACTTTTTTTAAAAAAATTGTCCAACCATTACTATGCCTTAAGAAATAAGACATGAAACAAGCAGAAAACAGACCAAAACCAGTCCAATACCAGACCAGAATACATAAAAAATATCTTTATAACTAGAAGAAAACATGAAGAACCAAAGAAAAATTAAAAACTCACATAAATAACATTCAATAATTACAATGTCAAGTAAAAAAACAAAAAAAACCTTGGACATCCCCTACCCCCATGTATATCCCCCAACCCCACTGGACAGCCCCCACCCCATGGGAACCCTCCCACCCCAGGAAACCCACACACCCCCATTGGACACCCCCCACCCCCTGGACACCCCCATCAACCAAAACACCCTCCCACCCCCTGGACAACCCCCACCACCCCGAGACACCTTCCCACCCACTGGACACCACTCCACCCCACTAGACAGCCCCAACCCATAGACATGTTCCCACCCCCTGGACAACCCACCCCCTAGACAGCCCCCCTGCCATCCCCCTCCCCCTGGACATCCCCCACCCCCTGGACACCCTCCCACCAACCAGGATAGCCCCACCCCATAGACACCCACACCCCCTAGACACCCCTACCACATGGAATCCCCTACACCTTAGACACCTCGACCCCTAGACACCATCTCAACCTATAGATACTACCACCCCAAAGACACTCCCACCCCCAGGAAAACCCCTCTAACCATGGACATCCCACACCCCCTAGAAACTCGCCCACCCCTAGACACCCCCACCCCATGGACACTCGCCCACCCCCCTCGACACCCCCACGACCTGGACACCCGCCAAACCCTAGAAAATCTACCACCCCTTGGACACCCCTACCCATGTGGACAACCCCACCCCCCTCGACAACCCCTACCCCTGGACACCCTCCTTCCCATTGGACCCCACCCCACCCCCTGGACACCCGCCCACCCATGGACACCCACCCAATCCCACTGGATAGTCCACAAACCCCCCTGGATAGCCCCACCCCCTTTACATCCCCCACCCCCTGGACAACCCCCACCCCTGGACACCCTCCCACCGCCTGGACACCCCACCCCTTGCACACACCCTACCCCTTGGAAAGCCTACACCCCTTGGACACCCTCCCACCCCCAAGACACCCCCACTCCTAGAGACCCCCACCCCCGGACAAAACCATCACCCCTGGACACCCCCACCCCCTAGACACCCCCACCCCCTAGACACCCACCCCATGGACACCCTCCCACCCCCAGGACACCCCCACCCCCTGGACACCTTCCCACCCAATGAACACCCAACC
Source organism: Viscum album (assembly GCA_963277665.1). NCBI lineage: Eukaryota > Viridiplantae > Streptophyta > Magnoliopsida > Santalales > Viscaceae > Viscum > Viscum album. The sequence goes on from OY728137.1 coordinate 1,671,534,947, forward strand.
ACCCCTAGACACCCCCACCCCCAAGACACTCCACACCTCTTGGACACCCCCACCCCTGGACACCATCACACCCATGGACACCACCACCCCTGTACACCATCCCACACCACCCCACAAAATACCCCCCCCCACCCCAATAGACAACACACTACTCCATTAGACATCCCCCACCCCTGGACACCATCCCATCCCCCTACCCCATTGGTCACCCTCCCACCCCATAGACACCACCCCACCCCCATGAACATCCCTACACCCCTGGACAGCCCCACCCCCTAGAAACCCCCGACACCATATACATCTTCCACCCCTTGGACCCCCAACCCTATACTACACCACCCCACTAAACATCCCCCCACCCCTAGACACCCTCCCACCACTACACCCTTGGACATGCCCTTAGACACTGACCCACCACCCATGGACACCCGACCCCCTACACACCAACCCCCTGGACACCCACTAACCCTTAGAAAACACCCTTGAACACACCCACCCTCACGAAACCATTACTATTCTCTGTCAAAGTATGCAACAAGCAGAAACCTGACAAAAACTAGACCAAACCCAGACCAGAACCCATAACAGAAAAACATCAATACTAGACCAAAACTGGAAGAACCCGATCAAAATTAAACATTCACATATATTTCATTCAAAACATACATTTCCAACTATAATAAAACCTAAATACATCCAAAACAACTACAAAAAACCCACTAATAAGTACAATATTCAAAATTACATTTTACAATAAAAACAACCTAAAATCCAATAAAATCTGTAAAATAATTTGACCACTCCACTAGTACGTGTTTGAAATATTTAGCACTATAGGGTTGAGGGTCATCAAATGGATATTAAATAAAATTATTGTAGTTATCATGTATAAATAATAAATCAAATGATATATTATGTAAATCATTATAAAGAAATTTAACTAGGTCAAACTTCATAAGTGTTCCTTTTGTAATTATTTCATACCTACTTCTTATCATATAATATATTCATTCAATGATGCCTTGTTATTCATGAAAATTATTTTTAAATGAGTGTTAATTTAAAATTAAATTTTTATGCAATACATATAAAAGTAAAAATTATAAATGGAAATTTACCATTAATTTTACATATTTGATCATGGAACTTTTTATCATTTTGTTTTTTTGAATGTAAATCTATTCCATTTTAGAAAATAATAAAAATGGACTAAATTTAAAATTTATTATAATTTAAATTACTATTAAGAAATTGAAACTTTCTTTTCCAACTTATTCTTAAAACTTCCTGGCACATCACCATGGACAGAGCATATACAATAAATAATTATCTCCCTTGGACAAAAAACACCTAACATATAATGTTCATTGATATAAAAAAAATAACGGTTAGTGGTTTTATGTTAAAAGATAATGAACAATTTTATAGATATATGATTCATACCTCTCACAAAAGGCATCATTCAACACCGTGTGATTATATATTATTCAAATCTTTTTGAAAAATAATGTGTTATTTATTCCTTATCCAATGAACATGCTTCAGGGGAAATAGAATGTCGGTCCATGAATTCATATACATCTGTCCTCTCATTCTACTCACACAGGAATTAATGATACCTAATTAAAATATACATAATTATACTTTTTTTAATAAATATAACCAAGGGAAAGTTGTTAAGACTTACATGGAAAAAATCTTCACCACATTGATGTCCAAATTATCTCAAGTACCAAGATCCATGTTATCGGTTTTCATAATCCCCACATTTATTTCACAAAAAAAAACATGAGATTCCCTTATAAACTCATAATAATCTACCAACAAATTTTAATATCTTGAAAATCTATCAAGACTTGTGGAATCTATATCTGATGTCGTGACATTTTTTCTTTGTTGTGGTCTATACAATATTTCTTTACCTATGAAGTATTATTGTAAAAATAAATAGAAAATTATATTAGTTTTAAAATGTTAAAACATCCTTAATAAAAAAAATAAAATAAAAGATATAATATTCATACCTTTGTGTTAATGAGTCATATAAGTATGGATGGACAAACTAAAAAGTTGTCAATACTATATCTAATTATCTTCACCTCATCTGTAGAAAATGGTACTTGAGCTTTTCTATATATAATATCGTGTACAGTGACCCTATGATTCTATTCCTTTACCCTTTGATGATTAACTGTATCTCCTAACCATATACATGCCCATATGAAACTATATGATTGTTGGGATCATCAACATACAACTCACAATAATTATGAAGTTGTGGCGGAGGAGTAGGATAAAAAATGGGGTCTGTAGGATGATGTGGGGGGAGGCAGATCTACTGGCAGAGGTGGAGGTCAAATAATGGGGTATGTAGGGGGAGGTGGAGGAGTGTGAGATGCATTCTCATATTGTATTTGAATTTTTGCAAACATAGATTTTACTGACGCTCTAATAATTTCCTATATCATCACATTAATATTATGAAACTCATTCTCCAAGGATTCTATTTTTTGGTAATCACACTCAATGTATGAATAGGAAGAACTTAGAAACACGTTTTCGTACTAATACCCCTTTCAGATATCCTCTTACATGACCAGGGTGTTCGGGCATTCCCAATTCCACATATAAAATATATTTCCTCTTAGTATCTTTAAATACCCCCTGTGAGCTCTTCTCCCCAAGAGAATAATGTATTAATTAATTGAATATTTATGTAATGATTCAAATTATATAATGAATATAGTTAAGTTAAATGAATAAAATAAATATCTTAGAATAATCTTAGCTACAACTCTCAATTATTCTGAAAGATATTTCTACATTTTTCCCATGAAAGCTCACATCCAATTTTCATGTCTACATTAAGGGGGGGAGGAGAAACCTCTCTAGAGCTTGAGGACTCATCTCTCAATTTTTGTAAATTTTCCTTCATTATTTGTTCTTCCAATATTTTATGCCCTCTTTGAGATAAAATATGAGGGTATACATTTTTATATTGGATCTCTAGATGAGATTTCCTTGTTTGAAATAAATTAAGAATAAGAAATCATTAACAAAACATTAGTAAAATAATTTATATAAGAAATCTTACAATTACTTACATTGACCGTTCTAAAAATAAATCTTTTCTTTTACATTCATCAAATAGTCTCTATGTGACTTCATCTATGAAAGGATATATATGACATGGATTGTCCTGATTCCTATGTATGAAAATAAAATCAAATGTGAGGGTTGATTTGAAATCCCTCATCTCCTAGAAGCCATCTAAAAAAATTTACTATTCACTCCTCGAATGTTAGTAATATCAAATCTCATCTGATAAAGACATAGTAAAATATATTATAATAGAAAAATTTAAATATTAGTCAAATAATAGGAAAATATCTTACCAAAATCATCTACCACAACTGATACATTATCTTTTTGTCCACACTTCTCCATTTGTCATACAAAATGCTTACTTTTCCTTTACATTGAGTTGATACAAAACTATTAAAATCATTTTCATTTAGAATTCTAAGAATATAATTATCATCTAACCCAACAAGTATCCTTAGATCTTGGCTATATGCATGTGATAATTTTTGTAAATGTCTGTATCTTCATTTACCAACTCTTGAACTCTTCTTTGTTGTTATGGGAGCACATGTGGAATATTGGGGAACATCAAGAGGATAATGTGAATGTTCCTCCACATAGGTATGATTCTGAAACTCAAATCTAGAATCATATGGTTGATCAACTGATTGATATGTCATTATTATTCAAATCCAAAAAGAAAAAAATTAGTTCACATCTATAAAAATTCGTATATTTAAAAACCAATTTAAACAAAAAATGAAAATATAACTAATTTATGTAATAGATAACATGGTAAATATGGTAATCATGATAAAAAATGGAAAATATGGTAAAAATAGTAAATGTGGTAGTGTAATTTTCATTCATCAAATTCAATAAATACATAAATTTCATAAAGGTTAACTATGGTAAAAATGGTAAAAATGGTAAACATGGTAAACATGGTAAACAAGGTAAACATGGTAAACATGGTAAACCAGGTAAAAATGGTAAAATAATTTTCATTCAAACAAATCAATAGATATATATGTTACTTAATGGAAAATATGATAAACTATAATAAAAAAATAAAAATAAACAATAATTTCATCATATTTGTTTGAATATGCATTTTAGTAAAGAAAAAAATTACAATATTTTAAATTTTAAGAAAATAATAAATGTTAACAACAAATAAACATATGTTACCTGTAACATTTGGAATGTAAAAATATATTATTTTCCCAAATTATTTCATCGTGATCATTCCTTATGTCACAAAAAATATCTTTAACATGCTCATCATTTTTTTCTACTGATCTATCCATGGATGGAGGGATCTCACATAAATCAGAATATTTTGCAAGTTGATCTGCACTAACATGTTCTATTTCCCTTGTAAAATAACAGAAAATTGCATTTTTGAATGATCAACTACATATAAAATCCTTTTTTCATGTGTTTCCAATATAATAGAATATGTTGTGTCTTCCAATCAATTCAGATTAGAAACATTTATTTCAAATACATCGCGTCTAACACTGTTGTTTACTATAAAGAATTTTCAGTTAAATCTAGGAACTTTAATTTTAATGTAATCATCCTTCCATATTACAATAATGACTCTATAATATGCACTTAATGCAAAAATTTGGTTTTTGTCTTTACAATTAATAAATGAATTTCTTCTGAAAACTCCAATACAATGATATTCTGAACTGAACATCTTTTTTCTAGAGATTTCGTATGAAATTTATATCCATTAATATCATACCCGAACCATGTTATCACATTTAAACTTGTACCACCCATTAACCATCTTAATTTCTCTAATACATCTGATTTACCTAGCAAGGTGTTTTTAAACCATGCAAAAAATGTTTTGTTGTGATCATAAAAAATATACATTTTTTTCTATTGGATGACATTGTTTTAACTCATTAACATGTAATGTGATATACAGTTGAGCATCATATATGATATTCAAGATGTAAAATTCAACCTTCTTCATCTATTTTGCTGAATACGATTTGACTTTCATGTCACAAATCCCCTTTCCCTAGATATTAACTCATTCATGGAGAGATAGAGGTAAACCTATGTGCTGCACTATAGCCAAGTAGCTTGTAGAAAACAATGAAACCTCTAGGTAGATAGAAATTTTCAACATACCCCTTCAGTAATTTCATATACTATTCAAAAGGATACATCCAACAAAGATATAAAGGTCCAAAATAATTATTTCTTGAAACAAATGAACCATTAAATACACCATTATATCAAAAAAATATGGAGGAAAATAAATTTCTAAATGGTGAAGTATAGAAATTACATCCTTTTAAAAAAAATTCGAAGCATTCACATCAATTAACTTATTAAAAATTGAATTGAAAAAATAACACAACTTCATTATAGTTTTTCTAACATGGATGTGGAATATTCCAAGCACTACAACAGGTAGATGTTGTTGCATCCTGATGTGGCAATCATGAGATTTCATACCTATCAACTTCAAATCCTTCGAAGAGACAAAATGTATTACATTTTAAGAATAAAGAACAGGATCTTTGATATCATAAATACAACAAAAAAATCTCATTTTCTCCATCTTGGATAATTTATGACAAACTGGGGTAATAAATGTTCATGTACCATTAAGAGTGGGAGCTAAGTCCAAACATATTCCCATTGATAGTAAATCTAATTATGCATTCAACCCATCTATAGACTTTTCTTTAATGTCTAACAATGTTCCAATCAAACTATCATAGATATTATTCTCTACATTCATGACAACAATATTATGTTTCACTTCATGATATATCTAATAAGATAGATAAAAAAATAATGACCATTTCATCCAAATTTTTCTACCATTACCAGATTACTGTGTCTTTCCCAATTTCATATCATGGTTTTGAACCCTCTAAATATAAAAATTTGGAGATAATGGTTTTCGAGAAATCGAAAATTATTGTGAGCCCTTAAATTTTATTTTTAGTCTTCTATAAGAGATATCCATAGGAAAAACCATTTGACGACCCATGTATATTGTTTTCCTCCCATGATTCAATTGAAAATATGAAGTCTATTGTCCACAAATTGGACATGCTTTATGTCCCTTAACACTGTATCCAGATAAATTTCCATAAGATGGGAAGTCATTTATAGTTTACATAAACACTACATGTAGTTGTAAATATTTTATTTTATTAGAATCATACACTGTAAAACAATTCTCCCATTAATGTTTCAAATCATCAATCAATGGTGAAAAGAAAATATCAATATCATTTCTGGGTTTCTTCAGACCAAAAATAATTATACTAAACATGGCATATTTGTGCTTCAAACAATCATCAAGAGAGTGGTTGTAAATTACAAATAAAATAATCCATGAACTATGTGTACTACTAAGGGTTCGATATAGATTCATTCCATCTTTTCACAACCAATGTATGATATTTATAATTTCATTTTTAAATGTTGAATACTGCACCTCAATTTTCATCCATTATGAACAATCCGATGTATGTTGTATTTTTCATCACATATCTGCTCACCAACATGTCATCTTTACTAATTTTTATCATGTGAACTTACAAATTAACATTTCAAATGATGAATTATAGGATGATACCAAAATACATTGGCAGGGATCTCTATAATCCTTACATCAGCCTATGATTTTTATTTCGACTTATACCGTGATGTCCCACTTTTAGGACACTCTGAAAAAAATTCAAATTCCTTCCTATATATCATATATTTATTAGAACATGAATTTATTTTCTTTTATCCCAATCCCATCATTCATAAAATATTCTTGGCATTATAAATTGAATTTTAATATCATAGTCTTTATGAATAATGGATTTCAATAATAGTAGCGGCTCTATAAAACATATGTCACTCCATCCATGTTTCACCTTCAGTTTAATCAATATTAAAACTACTAAAAAACAATAAAATCCATACAACTAGGATACAATGGGTTTTCTCACATCACCATATAGACGTCAAAATGTCGGTTATATCTCAATTTTTTCTTCTACAATATCACAAATAACTTCTTCAATTCCATCAGAGTTACCATCTAGAAAATCCTTATCATAAGTAGATCTGACATTCTGTCTAGTTTCATCAAGCCGAATCCGAGGGGTGTAACTCAGATTAAGACCATGAAAAACCTTTTTATCATTGATATCTCTACTTTTCCACTTCTTCATATTCAAACATTTTTGGCATGGATAGAACAAATGTGACATCTAAGAACATTTCCTTTAGCAAAGTCAAAAAAGACATCAACACCTTCCTCTTATTCATTACTAATTCAATGTTCCATAATAAAACCTAGACTCATTATTAAATATAACAAATAAAAAAATTATACATCTTGTTAAGACAATATGATTTTATATTTATATAAAAAATATCATTATTTGAATGTAAAAAATTTTGAAATTTAAAACATATATATTTTTATTTGAAAAAGATATGCAAGAAAATGATTTTCTAATGAAAATATAGTTAGATATTAAAGTTTTATATTTATATGAAAATCAATTTAGGATTACATCTATCCCATATAGATCATGATATAATAATATAAATTCATAATGTTTCTATTGGTCAGAGTGGATAATCAAGTGGGGGGTGAATTGAGTTCCAATAAAATTTTCTGTTAAAAATATTTCTCTTAAAAATCCCCCTATTTAAAAATAAAGTTAAACTGTAGTGAATTTATAAAGATTGTAAATGTTCAATTAGTTTCTCAACGATTTATTATGTCTCAGTTAATTTATTCTAAAGATTAAATTGACTTTTGAAACTAACTTAATTGTTTATAATAAATATAAACACTTTATAATTTAACTATCAGTGTATCTTTAAAATAGTTTTTTTTTTCAATGTAGTAGCAGTGGAATAGGAAATATATATATAGTATACATATGACTTAAACTAATATGCATAGCAGATGTAACCAAGAGGTTTAGTCTAAAGACAAGACTTAGTCCTCTCATACAATTTATATAAATTGATCCACACCCTGGATCGAGGTAAACAACAGTGAACACAATGTCCATATACAAGGTCCTCTACCATAGTTCTACGTGGGAAAACAAAAATCAAATCACAACTCTCCATGTCTTACTCGACCTCTACCACTATCCACAGTGGGATACAAGAGAGTTATAGAGTTTTTATGAGGATTTAAGAATCCTCCAGCTTAGCTCGGGAGACAGTGTGTGTGTAAAATAAGCAGGACACACACAATGCTCAAAATGTAAATGAAAGAATCACTAAAGTAAGTGAGCATGAGTTTAGAAGAGCTTTAGTGATTAACAATGAAGTTTTGGACTCGTATGGTCGGTCAGAAAAGCTCTTGAGTCCTTCTCTTGTTATTATTTTGAAAAAAAGAGTATTGTTTTCTTCCTTGGTTCCAGGTTCATCTTATCAGCCTGAGTGCATGGAGTGTTTGTTGTAGATATTCACTCAAGATAGAGCTTGTGTTCTACTCTAGAAAATAATTTCTTTATGTATGTCCAATTTTCTTGGAGTATGGATGTAGCCTTGCAAAAATGAACCACGTTCGAATGATGTTGATCCTTTTTATCTTTCACCCTTCATGTGCCTTCTTTAGTGCCTTGATTCTTGGTGTATACACACCCCTTGTTATCTTCATCTATGTTCACTTTCTGTTCTTCTTGTTCTCAGTATCTCCTTGTTATCTAATCCTATTCAGCTAGGTCTTTATCTTCCCTTTTATAGCTTTCATCTCTAGAAAATGGGAATGATTACCTTCTCCATGGGTACTAGATATGGTTCCCTGACATGGCAACAAAGATCATTAAATAACATTAATTGCATTACAAACATCAAATGTAACTATTAGCTTAATAAATAAATAGTATTGAGAGTTTAGAGTTTGATTGGTTGGTCAATCATTAGTAGCCTTCTATTGGTAGATGTGTACGGTGGACTTTGTTTAGCAGTGACCTTCCATCGGTATCTCTTTGAACATTCATCGGTAGCCCTTTGTGTCGGTAGCTCTAGGTATCAGTAACTCCTTCTATCGAATGACTTACTCTATCAGTAGCTCGGTATACTTCTATCTGTAGCTCGATAGACTTATATCGGTAGCTAAATTTCTGGGTAACTGTTTGTATCGGTCGCTTGCTTAGTTTCAGTGATTATTTGTATCGGTAGGCTTATGCGCATCAGTAGCTTCATTCTGTACTATCAGAAAACATTACAACTCTTGTATCGTTAGACTGTTCTATGCTTACCGGTGGACTTGTATATATTGGTAGCTCTGCATATCAGTGATCTAGCTTATCGGTGAATCTGTTTATCGGTAGACTAACTCTATCGGTAGACTAAGTATTGGTAGCTCTGTACCCATAGCTATATACAAATCAGTGACTAACACTTATCTGTTTTATGAAAAACTTATCTGATTTTGATAGAATTACTTCAGAACTTATACAAACATGGATAAACATTAATTAACATATCTCAAGGATTATTTTAATATTATTATCATCTTGATAATATAATATCATAAATTAGGTGAATTAGAATACAGATAAACATTAATTGGGATTATCAAAGGTATGTAAAAGAATAATTGGGATTATCAAAACAAGTGAGGTCAACGATCCCCCCTTTTTGATAATCACAACTTGTGATATTTTATTGTTTAAAAAAATGAGTAGTTGTATCAGAGGATATATCAATATATAAAATTATCTCATAGAAATAGTATGTTATAGAACATAATGGATCAGAGGTGGAAGAAAATACAATGATATCATAAGGGAAAATCATAGTATCTTATCCATAGATAATATTTCTCCTCCATTAAAAATAATTCTCCCCCTTTGTGATAATCAAAAAGTGGGAAACACGAAATAGAAAATGTAACACAATGAGAAAAACATGAAATCCAATTGTATTAGAGGTTGAAAAAAGATTCATAGACAAAAAAACAATATACAATGTATTCCTATCAAACCTCCTAGCCATTTGTTCAATCCACAGCATCAAGGTGAGATTTTCCCTTTGGGCAGAAGAGGATTCAGACTGTGTGGATGCTAGTGAAGGCTTACGAATTCCGGAAATGATCATAGAAGCCCGAGCCACAGAAAATGTGGTCGGCCTATACTGATGAGTTATTAGAGTGATCATAGGTGTAAGGCTTCGAATGGCTTGGGATGGAGCCATCTGAACTGGAGAACCTGTAGAGGTAGAGGCTGGTAAGGCTAGAGGTATAATCACTATCCTGGCATCAACATGCAGGAAAGGCATCAAGAGTTTTCTGAAATCCATAATTATTCCTCCTCCTCTCTCCATGGCAGATATTAAGTCATCCTTGTTCTCCATAAATTTGTTCAGGGCTTGAGAAAATTCTCATAGTTTGATGACTTGCTCTCTGAAGTATTGATTGACAGAAGGTAACTTCATGTTTTCTAATTAAAGTTTGAAATAATTGTTGTGTTGATGCTTGGTGAAAATATTAGAGAAATATGAGTCCACCTTATCTTTCACTTCTTTATGAGTGGAATATACTTCTCTTATAGAGTCTTGGACTGTATTCATTATTTCTCTAGCTGAATATCTAGTAGAAAGTACCACTTTTCTCAGGTCGGATGATTCCTCTAATCCACTGGTTGAAGCTGAACCAATATCCTCCTTCATCATAGCTCGAATCGAATTCCAATCCACATAGGGTTTAGATGCATCAGAACCAATAGAGAAGGTTACTGTTTTTTTGATGTTTTTGGTCAACCCACTAATAAGATTTTTAACTTGGGAATCCTGGTTTTTAACATGATCATTCATGGAAGTTTTAAAACCTTCCAAAACTGACACCATATGGCTCACAACACTTCTGACGTAGGCTAAGTCCTTGTCTTCTTGAGATTTTTAGCTCATGTAAGATTCCAACGAGATAAACGATTTCTTTAGAGTTTCAAGATCTGCTTCTATTCTAGACACTAGAGTTTAGAAATCTTTAACTTCTTCCACTATTTCTGCCATAAAGGATGATAAATTACAACTGATAGAGAGTTCAAAATATCTTTACAACATACTCATCTCTTCAACAAAACAGTGCTTCAACTCAGCAACTGAAGCACTAAAGGACGCTTTCAGCTCATCCTTTAAGGATTCAAGATCAGGCTTGGTGGTCAAATCAGCAGTTTCAACTACAACAAATACTCTTTAAGAGGCTATACTGGCTACTGAGTTAGTCATAATCGATTGTATTGATGACACCAGTGAAGGTTCCATCTTCTTTGTCTCTTCTACAAAACTGTCCTTAAGCTTTTGCTTCAAAATATCATGGTCATGCATTCTGGCCACATCTTCAGGTATCAACTCAGTTTCAACATCATAAACGATTTTTGGTCTATTGATAGATGCTTCATTATCGGAATCAAGATAGTCTAATCCACAAACCACAAAACCTGGGTCTTCTACCGAGTCCTCAATATCAACAGCCACTGACACACTTCCAAACTTGGTTTGATGATCACCCTCAATGGGTCCCTTCTACTGTACAACAAGTGCATTCTTAGAAGTTCTTTCTTTCTCAGGGAAATCTTCAACAATCATGTCCATCTCTGCAACAGTATGAGGGTCCTCTGGATTATGTACAAGTTCTTCCCTTTCACCTAATACATTCTCAATAGGCATAACTGAGCTTCCAATTAAGGGACTCAGACTTAAAAATACTGAATCAGAGGCTTCAGATTCATTTTCCATTTCTCCTTTATGCTCAGGGGCTATATGGTCATCCTCATCAGTAGGTGTCTCTTCTTCTACTAAGGATTCCTTTCAAGAAACAATTTCAGCAGCAAGACTTGGAGGTAAGTCCAGATATCTTCCATCATCCATAGAATTTTCTTCTTCAATCTCATCACTATATTCGGGTTCTTCTTCATCAGGTCCTAGACATGGATCCCCAACATCCTTAGGTCTAGAAGGATGATCCACAAGATTAAATTTTTCATATACCTTTTGGTCATCATTAACCTACTCTCCTCTCCAAGGGTTCCAATTTATCTCCATGTATTTTCACACTATACTTGTGATACAGAAGTTGTTCCCTACTACCACTGTCTCATCATGAGACCCAGCTACCCCTTTCACTTTGATCATCACAGAGATTAACTTTGCAATGAAAAGGGAATTACTCTTAGATTTTGGCCTTGTCATGTCTTCCATTCTGATCATCAGAAATCTACACAGATTCACTTTTACACAATGTCTCAGAAGATATAGGAGATAGATGCCCTCATATCTTAGAATTTCAAAGTCTCATATTCTTAGTATTAAGACATGCTGAACAAATTTGACCAACAATATGTTCTCTCCATCCATCTCATAAGCCATTACTTGTCTTTGATTTCCATCACTGGTGAGTTCCTCCAGGTCAATCTCATAATAGAATATATCACTTATAGGTGTCATAGATTTTGAGACATATCTAGATACACCTTCATGCGAAATTTTTAAACATTCATCCCACTCAACAGATGAGAAAGATACCTCCTTTCCATTCACATACGAAGACACTCGGTTCTCAGTTTCATATTTCTCAAAGCTTACAAACTCCTAAAATTGCATTACTAGCTTCGGATAGTAGGGTCCATTTTTGTTCGAAAATAAATCTATCCACTTTTGATCTTCCAGCACTTCAATCACTAATGACTTTATAGGCATCATCCATTATACGCACAACTCCTTCTCAATCACAATAACTCTATTTTGCAAATGAGGATTCACTGGTCGCCTACTCTACCTAGTTCTTCCAACACTACCACATGCTTCTAGCTCAGACTTATACTTCTATGCTTTTTCTCATCAGTTCCATCTCTGATGGTAAGAAGTTTGGTTTTTTTCATCACTGGTTCGAGGGATTTAGGGTTCTCAAGTGATTCGGGAGATAAAGATAGAGGGTAAAGGTTTTGAGGCTCGGTGGACTAAGAAGTAGCAGGGACATAGTTTTTATCATTTAGTAATCATAAAATAAATGAATAAAAAGAAATAAATTAAAAATGATTCAGATTCTGGCGGTTGGCATATGTTTAAAATAGCTCTCTAATCGGTAGAGTTTATCGGTGAGAAATCCTATCAGTGAGGTTAAATAGACTAGGTATTACACCGATAATGATGCACATCGGTGAGGATTCACATCGTTTATATTACATTAGATAAGTTACGTCAGTGAGGATTCACATCGGTGAGGATTCATATTGGTGATGTTACATTGGTGAGGTTTCACATTGGTGAGGTTACATCAGTGAGGTTTCACATCGGTGAGGTTACATCGGTGAGGTTTCACATCGGTGAGGTATCAAATTGGTGAGGTACCTACCGATCAAGCTTAATCCTTCCTAACTCATGTCTAATGTAACTTAAACTATCCAAACTCAATGGTTTGGTGAAAATGTCAGCTAATTGATGTTCAATACCTATAAATTCAAGATTAATATCACCCTTTTGGTAATGATATCTCATGAAATGGTGTCTTACATCAATGTGTTTTTTTCCTAGAGTGAGACACATGGTTCTTTGAAAATTATATTTCACTAGTGTTGTCACAATTGAAAGAACCATGCTTAAAAATATATTCATATTCCAAAAGAGTGTGTTTCATCCAAAGAATTTGTGCACAGCAACTACCAGCAGCTATATACTCTGATTTAGTAGTGGAAAAATCTATAGAATTCAGATTTTTACTACACCATGATACTAATAATTTTCCCAATAAATGACATGTTCCGGTTGTGCCTTTTCAATCTAACATTCAACCAGAAAAGTCAGCATCTGAATAACTCATTAACTCAAAGGATTTCCCTTTTGGGTAAAACATACCTAAGTTTACAGTGTGTTTAAGATACATAAAAATTCATTTGACAACAATTAAATGAAAATCTTTTGGGTTAGATTCAAATCTTTCACACATACAAACAATAAACATAATATCTGGTCAACTGGCATAAAGGTAAAGTACGCTTTAGATCATACCTTTTTAATTGGTTTAATCTGCTGGTTTCCCAGTTTCATCTTCATCCAATTTATAGACTGTACTCATAGGATTATCACTTTCCGTAATACTATCCAAACCAAAATGTTTTAAAAGATCATTTTTATATTTACTTTGATTCAAAATAATACAATTTTCATTTTGGAAACTTGAAATCCAAGAAAATATTTGAGTTCTCCCGTTAAACTCATTTCAAATTAATTTTGCATACTTTTTGAAAAATAAGTACATAAAGAGTGTTTAGAAGATCCAAAAATAAAATCATCAACATAGATTTGAATTATTAAAACATCTTTAGAAATTATTTTAATAAAAAGAGTTGGAACAGAAATCCCTTTAGTAAAACTTTTTCAAATAAGAAAATTACCAAGTCTATCATACCAAGCTCATTGAGTTGGTTTTAAACAATATAATGCTTTAGAATTTTTGAAAACATGATTTGGAAAATGAGGATTTTTAAATCCAGGTGGTTGTTCAAAAAAAACATCTTCAATAATAAATCCATTTAGAAAATAAATATTAACATCCATTTGATATAACTTAGAATTCAGATGAGAAGCATAGGAAAGTAAGATCCTAATGGATTCTAGACTAGATACAGGTGCAAAGGATTCCTCATAGTCTATACCTTCCTCTTGACTATATCATTGTGCAACTAGCATAGCATTGTTTCTAACTATATTTCATGATTCATCATCTTTGTTTCTAAAAACCCATTTATTGCATATTGTTAAAGTGTCCTTAGGTCTGTCAACTAATTCCCAAAAATTGTTTCTTTAAAATTGAGTTAACTCTTCTTGCATATCCATTAACCAAAATTCATCATTTATAGCATCATTGAAATTTTTAGGTTCTAGCTGGGATAGAAAATCTTGATGTTAAACATGGTTTCTTAGTGAATCTCTAGTCTGTGTCCCTCTAACATGATTACCAACAACAACATCTAAAGGATGATTCTTCAGAATCCTAGTTGATCTAGTAAGGGTAGGACTATATTTTCAGGTTCATCTCTAAGATTGAGTTCAATAGAAGCAAATTCTGGAATATGTCCAGAACTGGATGTTTTTACAGAAGGTTCTTTAGATTTATCATTAAGGTCCAGAACAGTCAAATCTTCATCAAGCTATTCAAGAGAGGTTTTAGGCTCATGTGGATCAGTTTTATCAAACATGATGTAAACAGACACTTCCACACATTTGGTTCTTTTGTTAAATACTCTATAGGTTTTGTTGTTAAATAATAACCTGTAAAAATTCCTTCATTACTTTTAGAAGAAAACTTGTCAAGATTATCCTTTGTATTAAGAATAAAAACATTGCAACCAATGACTCTAAAGTAAATAAATTTAGGTTTTCTATTATTCGGTAATTAATAAAGGGTCTTCTTGGTAACATGTCTAATTAAGACTATATTAATAATATAATAAGTTTTATTCACACCTTCAGCCCAAAAATAACGAGGCAGGTCATAGTCATTAAACATGGTTCTTGCAATTGCATGAATGTTTCTATTCCTTTTTTCTACAACACCATTCTGCTGAGGTGTCCTAGGAGCAGAAAATTTGTTACTATAGCCATTGTGTGAGCAATAAGATTCAAACTCTTGATTTTCAAACTCTCGTCCATGACCACTTCTTAGAGTTTTAATCTAAATTCCACTAAGGTTTTCCACAGACATGGAGTATTTAACAAAGTAAGAACAAGATTCACTTTTGTGATCTAATAAGTATACCCATGTATATCTAGAAATGTCATCTAATAGAACATAGACATAGTGCTTCCCATTTAAACTAGAAACCCTTGATGGTCCAAAGAAGTCCATGTGAACCAACTCGAGAGGTTGAGAAGTTGAGACTTCTTTCTTTGATTTAAAAGAAACTTTATGTTGCTTTCCCTTTTTACAGGGATTACAAAAATTGTCATTTGGGAATTCATGATTGGTTAGGTCTCTAACCAAGCTCTTCCTAGTCAATTTTCTAATTAAAAAGATGTTGGTGTGTCCTAATCTTCTGTGCCAAAGCCAAGAGTCTTTATAAAAAGCGTTTAGACAAGTAAAATTTTATTATCTAATGAATTTAAATCAACAGCATAAAAATTCTCATTTGTTAAGGAAAATAACACTAAAACATTTTTAGAGTTAAAAAAATCATATGAATAATTTTCAAACATAACATTAAAGCCATTATCACATAATTGAGAAATACATAACAGTTTCTACTAAAGTCCATCAAAAAATAACACTTTAGAAATAAAAACAGAATCAGTGTTACCAATCTGGCCTAGGCTGATTATTTTTCATTTAGAATTATCACCAAAGGTGACATGGCCTCCATCAACCTTTATTAAGATTTTAAATCATGAATAGTCTCAAGACATGTTCCTTGAACATCCACTATCCAAGTCCCATACATTCTTGTGAGAAATCTTCAAACATGTATCCTTCAAAATAGATTTATATGGAAAATAAATTTGATACCAAGATCTTCTTGGGTCCAGATAGGTTAGAAATCAAAGATTTCGGTACACAAATTTTACTTATGGGTCTCATATAATTTACAGAATCAACAAATTTTTAAAGATAAAATTTATTTGATCTATAACCATATGAATAACTAGTTGAAGCATACAAATTCCTGAACTGGAATAAGCAGAATGTTGTCCAGACTTAGGAAAAAATTTAGTTTTAGTAAACTGTCTTTTTCCAGGTTGATAACTTATTCCAGTATCATTCTTTGGTGCCACGTTCTTTCCTATCATTTGAGATAGAGTGTCCTTTACCATTGCAAAATTTTCTATGTCCTTTATAAGTTTCTCATTAGTCATTTTCAGTTCAATTTTTTCCTTTATCTTTTGAGAATTCATTTCCTTTTCTACATCAAAGGAAGATTTAACATTGGTAGTGAGAGCATTATGTTTCATTAGTGACTTATATTTGTCTTTATGTTCATTACATGTTTCTTCCAGCATGTTACAATATTCAAACAATTCATCCATAGACATATCTTCAGAATCAGAATCATATTCTGCATCATCTCCAGAATAATAGGAATTTAAAACAAAAGTATCTAAGGTTACCTCAGCTGTGTTGGTCATGAAAGACATGTTGGCATGATTATTTTCAGAATCATAAATTTCAGATTCACTTGTGTTGTCTTCTAAAGAACTCTAAGTAGCTTTCATATCTTTCTTGTATTTCTTGTCTTTATAATCATGTTTGTTTTTGAATTTTAATTTTGGAGAGTAATCCTTTATGTGTCCTGTCCTCTTGCATTCATATTCGACTATATCATCATCCCTATCATATTTCTTCCAATACTTCTTCCAGTGACCCTTGTTGTCATACTTTACTTTTTAATTTGATTTATGAAAGAATTTCTTTTTCCTATAAAACATCATGAATATCATGGATATTTGAGACTTCTCAGCATCACTATCAGAGTCCGAATCTTAACTTGTTGAACTTTCAATAGGTACATGTATTTTCTCCTTGTCTTTTCTCTTAGAAGTAGTAGACTTGAATGCCACATATTTTATCTTGGGTTTATCATCTTATTCCTTATTTACTTTAAGTTCCTCCTCATACATCATAAGCTTACATATTAATTACTTAATAGGTAGTGTGCTGATGTCGCATGAATCTCTAATGGAAATAGAGGTACACCTCCATCTTTTGGGTAGACATATCAAGATTGTCATGATTTGTTCCTTTGCTGGAACAACATTTCCAAGTGAGCTCATAGTATTGACAATCTCATTGAACCTGAGATACATGTTAGAAATAGTTTCTTCAGTATTCAATTTAAAATTATCAAATTTAATGTTATAAGTATTCAATCTCATTTCTTTAATGTTGGTTGTTCCTTCATGAGAAACAACCAAAGTATCCCAAATTTCATATGTAGTTTTGCAAGAAAAAATTCTATTAAACTCTGCATCTCCTAAAACAAAAAACAATGCATTCATAGCTTAACAATTATTATTTTAAGCAGTCTTTGTAAGTTCATCCCAAGTTGTTCTTTCGGTTTCTGGAATTTTATAATGAAATTCTATAGCAGTCTTGATATAAAAACCCATACTTCCCAAATGAATTTTCATTTTAAATTTCCACTGGGCATAGTTTGTACCATTAATGAAAGGTAGTCGGTTAGTATAATCACCTTCTAGTCTATTGTCCATAGCTAGATTTTAGAAATGATATTTAAAGAGATAAAATTTAGAACTAACAGAAATTTATGATCTTTAATGATGGAACTAAAATCACTTTTGCAAACAGATTGTTTAAAAAACATGAATCAATAAAAAAAACTTTTGATACCAAATGTTGGTCGGAGTGGATACTCAAGAGGGGGGGTGAATTGAGTTCCAATTAAAATTTCTGTTAAAAATTTTCTCTTAAAAATCCCCCTATTTAAAAACAAAGTTAAACTGTAGTGAATTTATATAGAGTGTAAATGTTCAATTAGTTTCTCAAATATTGATTTGGTCTCAATAACATAAATATGAAGATTAAATTGAGTTTTGAAACTAACTTACTGGTTTACAATAAGTATAAACACTTGGTAACTTAACTATGAAAGTAGCTTTAAAATATTTTTTAATTTCAATGTAATAGCAGTGGAATATGAAATATATGTATTATACTTATGAATTAAACTATAATTCACAACAGATGCAACCAAGTGGTTCAATCTCAAGCCGAGACTCAGTCATCTCAATCAATTTATATAAATTGATCCACACCCTAGATCGGGGTAAACAACTGTGAACACATTGTCCCGGTACAAGGACCTCCACCGAAATTCTATGTGGGAAAACAAACAACATCTCACATCTGTATAACTCTTACTCGACCTCTACCACTATCCATAGTGGGATACAAGAGAGTTATAGAGTTTGAATGAGGATTTATGAATCCTCCATCATAGCTCGGGAGAAAGTGTGTGTGTAAAATGAACAGGATACACACACTACTCTAAATGAAAGTTAAAGAATCACTAAAGTATGTGAGAATGAGTTTAGAAGAGATTTAGTGATTGGTAATGCAGCTATGGACTCGTTATGTTGGTCAGAAAAGCTTCTGAGTCCTTCTCTGGTTTTTTTTCGGAAAAACAGAATATCTTTTTCTTCCTTGGTTCCTAGATCAGATTATCAACCTGAGTGCATGGAGTGTTTTTTGTAGTTATTCACTCAAGATGCAGCTTGTGTTCTCACCTAGAAAAGAATTTCTTTGTGTATTTACAATTTTTGTGGAGTATGGATATAGCCTTGCACAAATGAACCACGCTTGAATGATGTTGAGCCTTTTTCTCTTTCAACCTTTGTGTGCCTTCTTAGTTCCTTGATTCTTGCTGAATGCACACACTGTGTTCTCTAATTATATGTTCACTTCATGTTCTTCTTGTTATCGTTATCTCCTTGTTATCTCATCCTCTTTAGCTAGGTCTTTACCTTCCCTTTTATAGCATTCATCTCTGGAAAATGGGAATGATTACATTTTTCATGCGTACTAGGTACGGTTCCATGACATGGAAACAGAGATCATTAAATAACATTAACTGCATTAAAAACATCAAATGTAACCATTAGCTTAATAAATAAATAGTATTGAGAGTATATAGTTTCATTTGTTGGTCAATCATTAATAGCCTTCTATTGGTAGATGTGTACGGTGGACTTTGTGTAATAGTGACCTTCCATCAGTACCACTTTGAACTTGAATCGGTATATCTTTGAACTTGCATCGGTAGCTCTTTGCATCAGTAGCTCAAGGTATCAGTAACACCTTCTATTTGTAGACTTACTCTATCGGTAGCTCAGTAGACTTATATCAGTAGCTTGGCATCCTTCTATCGGTAGCTCAATTCTGTTAGTATCTTTTTGTATCAGTTGGTTGCTTATTTCCAGTGATTATTTGTATCAGAAGACTTATGCACATCAGTAGATTCATTCTGTACTATCAGAAAACATGACTACTCTTGTATCAGTATCTTGTTCTATGCTTACCTTTGGACTTGTACATATCGGTAGCTCTTCATATCAGTGAACTAGCTTATCGGTGACTCCGTCTATCAGTATATTATGTCTATCGGTAGACTAAGTACTGATAGCTCTATACTAGTAGCTATATGCAGATCAGTGACTAACACTTATCTGTTTTATGCAAAAAATTTCTGATTTGGTTAGAATTGCTTCTGAACTTATAAAAACATGGATAAACAATGATTAACATATCTTAAGGATTTTTTTAATATTATTATCATCTTGATAATAGATTATCATAGATTAAGTGACTTAGAATATAGATAAACATTAATTGGGATTATCAAAGGTATGTAAAAGCATAATTGGGATTATCAAAACAGGTGAGGTCAACAGTATCCTTTCTTTTTAAGGTACACAAAGAATAAATCCTGGTGGAACTAGATACCAAATTCACCCTTCTGTAAACAAGAATTATGAAGTCTAAATATTAATATATGTATATATTAACTACTATAAATTAAATGTATCCCAATGATATAAATCCATTGGGAGAGGCCCTGAAACTGTTAGGATATAATATCATAATGGATTCACACACTTTTGGCATGATGGCCGTTGCAATATCCCTATACCAAAAGTTATACATGAAACTTTTGGTATTCTCTAACTGAAATTAATATATTCCAATAGTCTCAATAAATCTGTTCGGATACATATATATTCTAACAGTTCACAAACTATCATTATAATAGTTTTCCAACATAAAATATTTTCCAACAGTTTCACAGTAACAGTTGCAATATATGTATACCAACGGTGCATGAACCGCGACCACACACACTCTAGTATATAATATATTACAATGGGGTTGTCCCAGGGGTGTCTAGGGGGTGGGGTGTTCCACGGTGGTGGGGGTTCCTATGTGGTGTCCAAGGGGGTGGGGTGGGGGGTTCAAGGGGGTGAGGGGCTGTCCAAGGGGGTAAGCAGTTTCTAGGGGTGGAGGTGTCCGAGGGGGGGGGGGGTATGTTGTCTAGGGGGTTGGGGGATGTCCATGGGGTGTGGTGTCCAGGAGGCGGGGGGCTCCGGGGGGTGGTGCATATTGAGTGGGTGGGGGTGTTTATTAGGGTGGGGGTGTCCAGGGGGTAGGAGGGCTGTCTGGGGGTGGGGTGACCATGGGGGTGGGGGTGATCAGGGGGGGGTGCCCAGGGGGTGAGGGGGTTGTCCAATCCCAACCCCCACGGACAGCCCCCACCCTAAGACACCCCCACCCATAGACAGCCCCACCCCATGGACACCCCCCAACCATACGGGCATCCTCCACCCCCTTGGACACCCCCCTCCCCTTGACACCCCACCCCCTTGGAAAACACCTCACCACCGAGACACCCCACCGCCTAGCCACCCCTACACCCTTGGACAACAACACACCCCCTGGAAACCACCCCCACCCTCTATGACACCCCTGGACACCCCAACCCCATTGGACAGCCCCCCCCCCCCAATGACACGCCCAACCCTAGACTAACCACACCACCTAGAACCCCATGGGAAACCCCACCCCCTAGACTCCCCAACCACTGGACACCCCCTATCCTCTTAGACAACCCAATCACCCCCTATGACACCACCTCCAACCCCTAGGTCACCCCTACCCCCTTGGAAAACCCCCTCACCCCTGGACACCCCTATCCCCTGGACACCCCTACCACATGGACAACCCCCTCACCCCCAGGACACCACCCCCACCCCTTGGACACCCATGGACCCCCTCCTCCACCCCCTTGGACATCCCCCACCCCCAAGACACCCCACCCCCCAGAAACCACCCCCACCACCTAGAAATCCCTTGGTCACCCCCACCCCCACGGACAGCCGCCAACCCCATGGAAGCCCCCCCCCCCCACCGGACACCCCCACCCCTTGGAGACCCCTACCCCCTTGGATAGCCCAAGCACCCCTAGAGTACCCCACCCCTGGAAATCACCCCCATCCCCTTAGACACCCCCTGCACACCACCACCCCTTGGAGATCACCCGACCCCCTAGACAGCCCCCACTGCTGGACACCCACACCCCCTGAACACCCATATCCCCTAAAATACCCCCCCCACCTCTAGAAACCACTCCCACCCCCTGGACACCCTACCCCCTTGGACAACCCCTATCCCCCCTTGACACCACCTCCACCACCTTGGACACCCCTTGACACCCCACCCCCTTAGAAAGTCACCAACCCCCTAGAAACCCCCCCCCCCCTTGGACACACCCACCCCCAATCACCCCCAACACCATGGAGAGCCTAGACACCCCCTGGAAATCTCCCCCCCACCCCTGGACCCACACCCCCTGGACACCCCTACCCCCATAGACAGCCCCAACCCCCTAGACGCCACCCCCAACAACGTAGACACCCCTACCCCCTTGGACAAACCCTCCCTCCCTAGACACCACCCCCACTCCCTGGAAGACCCACACACACTTTGACATCCCTTTCACCCCATGGACACCACCCCACCCCCTTGGACATCCCCAACCCTCTAGACACCCCCACCCCCTGGACAGCCCCCACCCCCTAGACACCCCACCCCTTAGACACCCCACCCCCATTGACTACCCCCAAACCCATTGGATAGCATCCCACTGGACACCCCCACCCCCTAAACACCCCATATCCACGAGGACATCCCCCTAACCCCTCTAGACACCACCCCCACCCCATGGACACCGCTACCCCCTTAGAAAGCCCCCACACCCCATAGACACCCCCACCCTCTTGTACACCCCCTAGACACAACCACACCACCCACCTTGACACCCGCACACACACACACGTGAAAGTAATCACACACACACATGATCGAACACACATGGTAAAAAAATCATAGAACATGGAGTATTTCACATCCATGATTTATTTTAACAGGAAATAATTTAGCATGGTATAAAAGAACATTGTGACACTTACTATGATAAAAAGAACAGAGATAGAAAAATAACATCTCAAAACTTGTGTTTAGGGCATGGCGAAAAATAAAAAATTAAATTGATGTGTGTGGGGATTACTTGAGTGTTGTGAGTCAACCTAATGGATATTGAGATAATAAAGATGATGAATGATGTTGAAAATATGAGGTTGGGGGATTGAAATCAAAGAATCATTTATAGGTTTTCCATTACAAAGAGAGATGAGTCGCGGGTTTCCCAATCAATGAAAATAGAATGAAAGAATACAGGGTGTGATAAATCATTTAACAATGTTATCACGTCTTTTATTTAATAACTGATGTGATATATAATTTTTTATGTTTATAAAATCAATTATTCAATAACCGATTTATAAAACCATTTAGCATGTTGGTTATTTTATAACTAACCAGATAAATGGAGTTTTATCATGTCAGTTATTTTATAACTGACATGATAAAAAAAATATAGCATTACACATCGGTTATATAGAACCGACATGAAAAACACCGACAATTCAAACGTTTTTTCACTAGTTATAGGGTTCTGCTATATGTATATCCCCTACATCCCCATGAATTTAGTGAGGTGAAATATATGAGACACACATAATGATCCAAAATTCACTTCATTCATGGAAGGATAGTAGCACTGAGGAGAGTTAATGACACAAATCAAATGAAAATATAAAAAATGTGATTTGATAGAGGCTAATGTGGAGCACCCCAAACACATAATGGTATGTTTATCTTAAATACATTCTATCTATGGCCTATATTTCAAGAATCACTAAGCTTATATTGAAAAAAACATGGTTACTTATAAGATATATCCATAACCTAGCCATAAAACATAAATTTTCCAACTCTACGATCTGAATTTTAAAAAATCTTATATACACGGTTGTGTTCAAGATGATATTTAGAGTCTGATAAAGTTATCTTAATTTTTATTGAATAGTAACCTACCCTTATGAATAGTCAACAGCCTTTATGAATAGTAAATTACCCTTATGAATAGTAATATGAATTTTATGAATGGTATTTATAACCTTGACTGTATAACTGAATTTACGCACCTTAAAAATGAAGATGAATAATTTAGGAGTTTATATTATTCGATTAAATTATGATTTTAATTAAATAATTAATTAATAATATTTAGAAAATTATTTTCGAAACATTGACTACATTTTTAGATTCTACACGTCGAAAAATGGTTGGGGTGAATTTTTGGGATTTTTCTGAAATAGTTAAATTTTTTATGAATAGAAAAATTAGATAATTCACAATAAAAGATGAATAATGGATTAATTGAGTAATTGATGATGATCTGCTGATGTAGGCCCAATTGGTTCGAAGTCATGTGCATATATTACTATTCTTGGTCATGGAATACTAACTATTTGTTTTCTTGAGAGGAAATAATAAATTAAAGATTATAATATTATCAAAATTCCTCACCCGTCCACAATATAAACCACCCCTCACCCCATCCATGTAGACACCCGCTGGACACCACCACCCCCATGGAGATCCCCCACACCCTAGAAATCCCCCACCACTGGACACCCACACCCCCTGGACACCCATATCCCCATAAATACCCCCCCACCCCTGGACACCCTACCCCCCTAGACAGCCCCCTATCCCCCCCCCTGGACACCACCTCCACCCCCTTGGAAACCCCTGGACACGCCCACCGCCTTGGAAGGTCACCCACCCCATAGATACCCCACCCCTGGAACCCCCCCCCCCCTTGGACGCACCCACCCCCAATCACCCAAAGCCCCATGGACAACCTAGAAACACCCTGGAAAGCCCCCCCCCCCCCCCCCGGACCCACACCCCCTGGACACCCCTACCCGCATAGACAGCACCAACCCCCCCCTAGACACCACCCCAACCCCCTAGAAACCCCTACCCCTTGGACAACCCCATATCTCCCTAGACACCACCCCAACTCCAGGAAGACCCCCACACCCTTTGACATCTCGTTCACCCCATGGACACCACCTGAGCCCCTTGGATAGACCCAACCCTCTAGACACCCCCACCACTGGACAACACCCACCCCTAGACACCCCCACCCCTTAGACAACCACACCCCGATGGACAGGCCCCCAACCCCTTGGATAGCCTCCCACCGGACACCCCCACCCCTAAACACCCCATATCCACAAGGAAATCCCCCTCACCCCTCTAGACACCACCCCCACCCCATGGAAACCCCTACCCCCTTGGAAATCCCCCACACCCCATAGACACCCCCACCCTCTTGGACACCCCCTGGACACCACCACCCCACCCACCTTGACACCCACACACACACACATGAAAGTAAACACACACAGACATGGTCAAACACAAATGGAAACAACAAAAATTATAGAACTTTCATGATTTCAAAACCATGGATTATTTTACCAGGAAAGAATTTAGCATGGTACAAAAGAACACTATGACACATACTATGATAGAAAGAACAACTATAGAAAAATAACATCTCAAAACAAAATTTCGTGGCATCACGAAAAATAAAAAATTAAATCGATGTGTGTGGGGCTTACGTGATTGTTGCGAGTCAACCTAAATGGATATAGTGATAATAAAGATGATTAATGATGTTGGAAACAAGAGGTTGGGGGATTGAATTCAATGAATCATTTATAGGTTTTCCATGAGAGAGAGAGAAGAATCGCGGGTTTTCCAGTCAAAGAAAATAGAATGAAATAATACATGGTGTGATAAATCATTTAAAAGCATTATCACATCTGTTATTTAATAACTGATGTGATATATAATTTGTTATGTTTATAAAATCAATTATTCAATAACCAACGTAGAAAAACATTTATCATTTTGGTTATTTTATAACTGACCATATAAATGGAGTTTTATCATGTTGGTTATTTTATAAATGCCATCATAGACAAATTTTTACGGCATTACACATCAGTTATATAGAACCGACGTGAAAAATGAAGATGTATTAAACGTTTTTTACACTAGTGATAGGGTTCTACTATATGTTTATCCTTTAAGTCACCATGAATTTAGTGAGGTGAAATACTTGAGATTCACATAAAGAACCAATAGTCACTTCGTTCTTGGAGGCATTGTTGCACTGAGGAGTGGAAAAGACACAAATCAAATGAAAATCTAAAAAATGTGATTTGATAGGGGCTAATGTGTAGCACCCCAAACACTTCATGGTATGTTTCTCTTAAATACATTCTAGCTATAGCCTATGATTCAGGAATCCCTAAGCCTATATTGAACAAAACTTGGTTACTTATAAGATAATTCCTATACTCATCCATTAAACTTAAATTTTCCAACTCAACAATCTAAATTTTAAAAAATCTTATATACACGGTTGTGTTCATGATGATATTTAGAGTCTGATAAAATTATCTTAATTTTAAGTTAATAGTAACCTACCCTTATGAATAATAAATAGCCTTTGTGAATAGTAACTTACCCTTATGAATAGTACTATGACTTTTATGAATTGTATTTATACCCTTGATTGTATAAGTGAATTTACGCACCTTAAAAATGAAGATGAATAATTTAAGAGTTTATATTATTAGATTAAATTTTGATTTTAATTAAATAATTAATTAATAATATTTAGAAAATTATTTTCGAAACTTGGACTACATTTTTGGATTCTACATGTAGAAAAATGGATGGGGTGAATTTTTGGGAATTTTCTGAAATACTTAAATTTTTTATGAATAGAAAAATTAGATAATTCCAAATAAATGATGAATAATGGATTAATTGAGTAATTGATGATGATCTGATGATGTAAGCCCAATTGGTTCAAAGTCACATGCATATATTACTGTTTTTTGGTCATGGAATAATCATTATTTGTTGTCTTGAGAGGAAATAATAAATTAAAGATTATAATATTAAGAAAACTCCTCTCCCCACCACAATATAAACCACACCTCACCCCCTTCCCCCCCCCCCACACACACACCACTCAAGCTTCATGATGTTCCTAAAATCTTCCAAATACTCTTCCCATGCCTTCTCCCCACATCGAAGTCCTATTGGTCTGACCAAAAGGAAAAAAATGCCTTATGGTGATTCTCAAGGAGAAGTACTCAAGAGGTGAACTTTATTTCTCTTTTCTTTCAATTTATTTTAAAAATTATCATTCATTTGTTCCCCCTTCTCACCATTCCTCGTCCAAATTCTATGATAATTTTAGTTCCTTACATGTACTGTATTTTCATTTTGATAAAGAAATATTTCTCCATAATCTATCTTTTTCCCATACTTTTATACAATAAATTCAAACACTGTATGAGATGTGTAAATTTATCACACTCAAGGAAGCCGTGATTTCAATTTGAATTACTATCATCAATACTGGTCGTGAAAACTTTTCAACTGTTGAACCAGGTCATTTTATATTTATTTTACCTTGATTAATGTTCTGGAATATTAACACATTCATAATATGGAATAATAATACAAAACAATTTTATTGTGCACAAAACAGCCATGCCAAATCTGAGCGTTTATTATAAACTCATCGAAGAAGTCATCCTCATGGTATATTACCAGAATCAGTATAAGATAATTTATATATATCTAATATAAATAATAATGTACATTAATAATTACGGATGGTTAAACACATTTCAAATGAACTTCATCTCATGAATACAAGTAAAATTATCAAGAAAATCAAAGAGGAAAATGATACCAAAATAATTAAATTGAATCTATTAAACCATGAAAAAAGAAATTAATGAACCTAATAGTGTCATAAAGATTCAATTAAATTTTGATTAGGTTATGTAATTATTAATTAATGAAGCTAAATTTGATTATTCAGGTTGTTGAGAACAATCAAGAACACCTTTTTGCATAAGGTAAGGGATCCTCTCTCTCACTTTTGATCAAGAATCTCCCCACTATTTTGACCTTTTATTTTTAAATCCTAAGGACGGGGTTTGTTTTCAAACCCCCTCCATACATCCCCTGTGACATATAAATAATGGAATACCCCTTTACATTTAATTAATTCCTTGCAATAACACTTGTTAGCTTGCCAAAATGTTTGTAGGTGGTTTTTCATCTCACATTAATTTATATGTGATTTTCATTGTTCACCACTTATTACTTTTATGTGGTATATGTGTAATGAAATTTGATATATAATTACATGATTATTTTTATATTCATCTTATTCAATGATTCATTTGAGGTTTATTATGTTTGGGTCATATTATTCGACTAATTACATTGTTGTAGGATACTTTGTCTCAACTACTATTTTGTTGTGACTAACATTGTATTGTGCACCTAATAATCCTTATGTGGTGTACCAAATGCCCAAATTAGATAAATTTTAATTTGAAATTATATTTATATTAAATATCCATATTCTCATTTCATGGATATGTTTCTCTTCTAAACCATATATAATTTTACATACGGTGTTTATTTCGAAGGTTATTTTAATTATGTATATATTGATGAATCTGCATACTCTACTCTATATGGATATTGAAAAGGAATATTTATATTGTGTTGAATCAATGTATAAAGAATTATTTGGACATGAAATGGCGGGTGGGGTTCCCTATAGCCCCTCAATGCATTGGTATGTCTTATGAGACAAATCGGATTGGCGACAAACACTTCAAATTTGTTTTCAAAAATCAGACAGGTTTCAAAACGTAGAATTAAACCATTTTAACAGTATTATGTTTTCATGTTCAAAATACATGACGTCTAATTAATATGAAATATTTGTATTCATTATCTATTTTTATTATCAAAGTGGTTTTCACTACGACAAAATCTAAGGATGCAGTTTCATTCTCAGATTATTAATGGCGTACGTTTTTCATTTATTCATCGTGCCATATTGATTATGATTCACATATTATTGTATTAATTCTTTTTCTATTTTTAACCCTTACTGAGCATTTGAGCTCACCCCTTTCATTGTTTTCCATTAACAGGTGATGAAGAGGTGATCGTTTATTGTGTTCATGTGATTGCAGTTTTTAGTTTTGTTATGTACTGTATTTTGTATCCTTTTCAAATTAATTTTGAGTTACATATATGTATATAGTTTCTACAAGACTACTAAAATGATCATTCCTTCGGGATTTTTATTTCGTCTAACCATGCCAATATCACAAGTAATGCACTGGATTCATCCTAGAGGGGTCGGGGTGTTATAGTTGTTATAAGAGGAAGTTTAGTAGAAAACATTGAAACTAGATTACAATATGTAGATAGGAACAAAGGCTTAAGGTAGTATTTTAAGATGAACATGTAAGAATGTCCTTGAATTTTGGTAAGGAATAGATTATGTGAATCATTCTAGCAAATAGATCTCCTGCCATTAAGGAATATACTTCACCATCTGATTCATATCTAGACCCACACCCAGTAGCTTTGTTAAATGAAATTAATGGAGAGGAAGAGAACCAAATATCAATGGGTGAGGAAGGAAATATTCAAATTAAAGAAGTGCACATAGTTCAAGAATACATTCTTGTGTTTCCAGATGATTTTCTTGGACATCCTCTAGAGTGTGCATTTGAGTTCTATATTGATTTAATTCTGTGTTCATGAACTATATCAATGCCACCATATAGAATGGACACCGTGGAACTATAGGAGATAAATTAATATCTAGATGAATTGAGTGAAAAGGTATTTATTTGACCTATTGTTTCACCATGGGGATTCCCCGTCCACTTTGTCAAGAAGAAAGAATGATCCATGAGGCTATGAATTAATTATAGGGAAACCAATGCTATTACAATAAATATTAACTATCATCTACCCCAGATTGATGATTTATTTGATCAACTTCATGGTGTTCAATAGTTATTAAAGATTGAACTTCGATCCGGATATCATTATTTACATGTGAGGAAGGAAGATATTCCTAAGACAACATTTCAGACCAGATATGGGCATTATGAGGTTACAGTGATGCTTTTTGGACTGACAAATGCACCCTTTGTTTCCATGGATTTAATTAATAGTGTTTTCAAGGAATATATTGATAACTTCGTTGTTGTATTCATAGATGATATCCTCATATACTCAAAAATTTATGAAGACAATGATAATCACTTGCGGGTTATTCAGATAATTCTTAGAAGAAATAAATTATGTGGAATGTTTAGCAAGTGCTATTTCTGGCTTCAATCAATTTCTTTTATATGACATATTTTCTCTAAGGATGGAATCCTAGTAGATCCTACAAAGACAAAGGCATTACCAAAATGGCCCACGCCAACAAACATAACTGAGGTACACATTTTTTTGCCTTATCGGGTTACTATCAGCATTTTGCTCATAATTTTTCCCGACTGACTATCCTGCTAAACAAGCTACACGAAAAAGATTTAATTTTGTGTTGACAAAATAATGTATATAATTCTTAGAATAATTGAAAATAATATTGTTCAATGATCCAATTTTTACTCTTCCATTTGGATGTGGTGGTTTTTTCAATATACATCTATGCATAAAAGAATGGATAGGGTAGTTTCCTTATGCAAAACAATAAAGTTATTTCTTATGAATCAAGACAATAGAAGACTCATGAGAAAATTTATCCAACTCAAGATCTTGAGTTAGCAGCCGCAATCTCTGCCATGAAAATATGGAGGCATTGTCTATATGGTGATACATGTGTGATTTATACAGACCACAAGATTTTGAAATACATTTTCACAAAAAAATAACTCAACATAAGGCAATGGAGATGGCTTGAGTTACTCATATATTAAAATTTTTCAATACACTACCACCACTGAATGGAGAATAAGGTGGAAGATTCATTATTCAGGAATGATCATTGATTTCTAACTAAAATGAGGATTGAGAGAGATCCTATGTTATTGGATCTACTAAAGATAAATATGGGAATTGATAAGTAAAGGGAAAAATCGTTCCTCTTTAAAATGATTTCTAAACATTATTTATTAAAGAATATAAAAAGCTCTCAATCTGATGATGTGAATCTACATAAGCAAATTAATGCTGTTAAGGATGTGAGACTAGATGACTTCTTATATGAAGAAGGAGTTCTGAAATTTGGGAAAAGGATATATGTTCTATCAGTACCTGAGCTAAAAAGGGAACTGTTAGATGATGATCATAGCTCAAATCTCTCTATACACCCAGGTAGTGCCATGATTTATAGAGATTTGAAGGAATATTTTTTGTGGGATAATATGTAGGAGGAAATTTCTGACAATGTTTCAAGATGTCTAGTTTCTCAAAAAGTGAAGGTAGAGAGACTACATCCAAAAAGAGTGATGCAACCTCTACCTATTCCTATGTGGAAGTGGGATAACATTATGATCGATTTTTTCACGAGACCACTGAGGACTCCTAGAAGGAATGATGTGATATGTATAATTGTTGGTCATCTCACAAAATTAGCACATAAGAGAGGATTTTACTCTCGAGCGCTTGGAAAGACTTTATATTAATTAAGTTGTAAGACATAATGGTGAACCTCTATCGATTGTATCTGATCGAGATCCTTGATTTACATCAAAATTATAGAAAAGTATCCAGAATTATTTGAATACTATGTTTCGTATGTGTATTCCTTATCGGCCCCAAACCGATGGACAGTCTGAAAGGACTATTCAATCTTTAGAATACATACCGAGGTCATGCTCTCTTGATGTCCAATGTATGTGGGATTAATAATTTCCTTTGGTGGAATTTTACTACAACAATATTTTCCATTCTATTATTCAAATGGATTCATATGAAGCTTTATATGTAAAGAGATGTTGAACTCCAACTTGTTGGGAAATAGTTGGTGAGAGAAAACTTATATGACCATAACTTATTGAAGAGACCATGAAAAAGGTGAAGAAAACACATGCCCATATTAAAGAAGCCCAAAGTAGGCAGAAGAGTTATGCTGAAAACTGGAGAAAGGACTTGGAATCCCAAGTAAGAGATCATATATTTCTAAAATTATCTCCACGGAAGGGTGTTTTAAGGTTCAGTAAGAAAGGGAAATTGAGCCTCCGTTACATGAGACCATTTGAAATTATGGAATGAATCGTAGTTGTAGCATACCATTTAGTGATTCTGGAAAATATCTCTAGAGTTCATGATTTGTTCCACATGTCATTATTAATGAAATGAATGCTAGTACCAATACATGTACTCACATATGATGAAATTGAACATGAAACCGATTTGTCATTCTGTGAAAATCCTATCAGGATTCTAGACACAATGGAGCATGTATTGAGAAATAAGACAAATCATCTAGTAAAGGTTCTTTGGAGAAACCAGAATATATAGGATACAACATGGGAACCTGAGGATGATATGAACACTAGTACAGAAAACGTTTTTTACGTTGGTTATTTTTCATTTTTTACGTTGGTTTCTAGCTGACGTTAAAACGGGGGATGTTATAAATAACGTTTTTGATGTCGGTTATTTAAAAACCGACGTCAAAAACATAAAATAGCGATGTTTATGAAATTGGTTATTTTAGAACCGACATGCTAAATACAATGTTAAGGGTTTATCACATCGGTTATTTAACAACTGATGTGATAAAAGGCCTGGAAAATGGTTTATCACATCAGTTATTAAAAAACCAACGTGATAAAATCACGTGGAAATGGTCTATCACGTCGATTATGAATGAACCGACGTGATAAACTGGGGGACGGGGGGTTTATCACGTCGGTTATTATAGAAATTCCATGATAAACCAGGGGTTATCACGTTGTTTATTAAACAACCGACATGATGAAACGGGGGGTGGAGGGTTTATCACTTTGGTTTTTTAATAACCGACATGATAAACCGGGGGGCGGAGGGTTTATCACATCGATTTTTTAATAACCGCCGTGATAAACTGGGGTGACGGGGGTTTATCACATCAGTTATTATATAATCGTTGTGATAAACTGGGGGGAGGGGGGTTTATCACGCCGGTTATTAAATGAACGACGTGATAAACCAGGGGAGGTGGTTTATCACGTCGGTTATTAAATAACCGATATGATAAACTGGGGGGAGCTGGTTTATCACGTCGGTTATTAAATAACCGACGTGATAAACCATTTTCCAGGCCCTTTATCACGTCAGTTATTAAATAACCGACGTGATAAACAATTTTCCAGGCCTTTTATCATGTCAGTTTTTAAATAACCGACGTGATAAACCCAATTATTTTTAAAAAAAATTGAATGCAGTCATCTGCACTCCACTAGAATCAACCAGAAAACAAATCATGAAATCGTACCACAAAAACAGAAGTAGATCAAAATGAAGCATGTACATTGACAACATATAAAACTTACCCTTAGACAGCCCCCACCCTCATGTATACCCCATGGACAGCCCTCCCCCACCCCATTGGAGCCCTCACCCTCATGTATACCCCCTAGACAGCCCTCCCCCACCCCATTGGAGCTCCCACCCTCATGTATACCCCTTGGAGAGCCCTCCCCCACCCCATTGGAGTCCCCACCACACTCCTGGACTGCCCCCCGACCCCCGGACAGCCCTAAACACCGCTCGACAACCCCCACCCACCTAAACAGCACCCCCTCACCCCCTCACCCCACTTGACAGCCCCCACCACACCCTTGGACAACCCCCCCCCCACCCTCATGTATACCCCCCACCACAGGACAACACTCCCATACCCATGGACCGCCTTCCCACACCCCTGGACAGCCCTGCAACCCCCCTGGACTGTCCCCCCACCCCACCGGACAGCCCTCCCAGACCGCTGGACACCCCCCAACCCCATAGAAGACACCCCCACACCCTAGGAACCCCTCCCCCATAGACCCAAATCTATACCAGAAAAACCATCATAAGTAAACCAAAAAAGGAAGCAGAGAAAAATTAAACATTCACTTATATGACATTCAAAACATAAACTCTCTACTTCAAAAAAAAAAACTAAATCCAACCTAAACAAATACCAAATATACAATTACAATTACAATATTCAAAATTACATTTTACATTACAAACAACAAAAAGTCAATCAAACCTGTAAAATAATTTGACCACTCCACTTGTAAGTGTTTGATGTCTTTAGCAGTATAGGGTTTAGGGTCATCAAAAATCAAAAAATGAAAACGAATGTAGTTAATGTGTATAATGAATAAATCAAATTGAAATATTATGGATATGTTTAAGAGGAAATCATACCAGGTCAAAATTCAAAACTGTCCCAGTTGTTATTATTTCATACATAAATCTTAACATATAATATCCGTATTCGATGAGGCCTTGTTGTTCATAACAATTCTGTTTTAATGAGTGTAAATTCATTATATTATTTTTATGTAATAAATCAAAAAGTACAATTTATAAATGGATATTTACCTTCGTATTTACATATTTGATCTTTGCACCTCTTTTTGTTGTGTTTTTTCGAACGTAGGCCCATGCACTGTTAGAAAATATTACGAATGGGAAAAATTTAAAATTCATTATAATATATATAACTATTGATAAATTGAAACATACTTTTCCAATATATTCTTAAAACTTTCCCACACATCACCATGGACAGAGAATATCCAATAAAGGGCTTTCTCCCTTGGGCAAAAAACCCCCTAACATCCAATGATCACTAATAAAATGAAATTTGACGTTAGTGTTCTGTTATGTAAAAATATAATTAATTCTTTGAGAGAAATGTGTTTCATACCTCTCACAAAAAGGCATCATCCAACATTGTGTGATTATATTCTTTTCAAATCATTCAACAATATAAACCATTCTTTGTTCCTCATTCAATTTACATGCTTCACTGGAAATCAATTGCGCGTCCATGAATCCATATACTTCTGTCAGCTCATTCGTCTAACAAATTTTTTAAATATACCTAATAAAAAACATAGATAAGTATTCATTTTTAATAAATATAATGCAGGGAAAATGTGTTAAGACTTAGATGGAAAACATTTGCACCACGTTGATGCCCAACTTATCTCCAGTAACAAGCTCCATGATATCAGTTTTTATAATCCCCACTCTTATTTCAAGTCCAAAAACATGAGCTTCCATTGGAAACTCATAATAACCCGACAACAAATGTGAATATCTTGACAATATGTCAATACCATTTGAATCTGTATCTGATGTCATATCCATTTGTCTTTGTTGTTTTCTATATAGTATTTCTTTACCTTTGAAGTATTCCTGTAAAAAAATTGAAAAATATATTAGTTTTCAAATGATAAAACAACTTTAATAAAAAAAAAGATATAACATTCATACCTCTATGGTAATGAGTCAAAGAAGTCTGGATGGCCAAATTAATAAATGGCTGATACTCTGTCCAACTGTCGCCACCTCATCTGTAGGTATTGGTACCCTAGCTGATCTATCTATAATATCCTGTACAGTGACCCTCTGATTCTCTACCACTAATTGTTGATGATGAACTGTATCTCCTATACAATATATCAACCCATAGGCTACTATATGATGTTGAGAATCATTAACATACAACTCGAAATAAGTAGGAAGCTGCAATGGAGGTGTAGGATAAAAAATGGTGTCCGCAAGCTGAGGTGGGGGAGTGGAAGCTACAGGTGGAGGTGGAGGATAAATAATGGGGTCTGTAGGGGGAGGTGGAGGAGTGGGAGCTGTAGTCTGAAATTTCCTTTTCATTTCTGCAAACATAGACTACACTGAATCTATAATCTTGTCCTCCATCGTCGCATTAATATTATGAACGTTAGCCACCAAGGATTCTATTTATTTTATAAACCCCCTCAATGTTAGAAGTTGAAGAACATGGAAACACTTTTCTTACCGATACAACATCCAGATATCCTCATACACGACCAGGATGTTCGGGCCTTCCCAATGCTGCAAATAAAATATCTTCCCTCCCAGTAGCTGTAAATATCCCCTCTGAACTCATCTCTTCAAGAGAGTCCTATATTAATTAATTGAACATTTCTGTAATGATTGAAATTTTATGAAGGAAATAGTTAACTTAAATAAGAAATAGATATCTTACAATCCTCTCAGCTACGATTCTTGATTCTTCCGAAAGATATTGCCCTTTTTTCCCTTCCGAGATCTCTTCCATTTTTCATGTCTAGATGGAGGGGATGGAGGGGCCACCTCTCCAGAGCTTGAAGACTCAGCTCTTAGTTATTGAAATTTTTCTGCCATAATTTGTTCTTCCAATAATGAATACCCTCCCTGAGATAAACAATGAGGGTATACGTTTTTAGATTGGATCTCCTGATGAGCTTTCCTTGTTTTATGTAATATAAGAATAAGAAATCATTAACAAATCATTAATAAAATCACTTATATAAAAAGATTATAAAAGTTTACATGGTCGTTACCAGAAATGACTCGTTTCTTCTACTTTCAAAAAATTGTCTCCATGTGTCTTCATCTATAAAAGGATATATACGACATGTATTTTCATGACTCTTATGACCATAAATGAAATCAGATGAGAGGGTTGATTTGAAATCCCTCCATCTCCTGGCAGCCAACGATAAGCATTTCTTCTTGACTCCTCCAGTGTCAGGAATATCAAATGGCATCTGATAAAGAAGAGGTTAAACATATTATATATACTAGAAACATTAAAATAATAGTCAAACAATGACAAAAGATCTTACCAAAATCGTCTCCCACAACTGAGAGATAATCGCTTTATCCGAAGTTCTCCAATCATCATACAGAATGCTTACTTTTCTCTTAGCCTGAGTTTCTAAAAAACTCTTAAAATCTTTTGCATTCGGACCTCTAGGAATATCACCATCATCAAACTCAATGACTATCCTCTGATCCTGTGTACAGGAAAGTGATAATTTTGGTAAATGTGTGCACCCACATTTACCAACCTTTTAAATCATTGTCGTAAAAGGATCTTGTGAATGTTCATCCCCAAAGGTATGACCAGCAATATCCTCCTCTCCAGAATCTTGTGGTTGATCATCTGAATGATCTGTCATTATCCTTCACATCAAAAAAACAAACGTCAATTCACAAAAATAAAAATTCAAATATTTTAATACTACTGTAATCAGAAAATAGAAGGGTGTACTATGTTACATAATAGTAAACATTGGTAATATGGTAAGAATGTTAAACAATGGTAAAGATTGTAAAGATGGTCAAGATGGTCATGATGGTCATGATGGTAAACATGGTAAAAATGGTAAACCTGGTAAACATAGTAAACATGGTAAAGTAATTTTCAGTGAACAAAAATAATAGATATATAATTCATGTAATGGTTATAAACATGATAAATTAAACTAATCAAACTTAAAACAAACAAAAACATATACTTATTTTGTTTTAAAACATGTTTTAATAAATAAAAAACATACAATATCTAACATTTATGGAAAAAATAAATGTAAACAGGAAATAAACATATTTTACCTGTAATTTTAGGAATGTACAAATGGATTGTTTTACCAAATTACATCGTAGTGATCGTTACTTATGGCATATTCTATGTCTTCAACATGATCATAATTATGTTTTGTTAATCTTTCCATGGAAGTAGGTATCTCACATAAATCAGCATATTCATCAACTTCATCCTCACCAACATATTGTTTCTTCCCTTGTAAAACAACAACCCACTACATATCTGATTGATCTACTACATAGAAATATTTTTTTTGCATGTGTTTCCATTATAAAAGAATCAGCTGTGTCTTTCAATCTATTTGTATTAACAAGTGTCATTCCAAATTCATCATGTCTGACATTGTTGTTACCGTTAAACCCTTTACAGTTAAAAACGGGATATTTAATTTTAAATTAATCAACCTACCATATGTCTTCAATCACTCCATAATATGCACTTGATGGAGAAATTGGGTTTTTGTCCATTGCACTCGAAAAATGCATTACTTCTACAAACACCAATAAACCACTATTCTGAACTGCACTTCTGTTGTCCTGAGCTTTCGTATGAAATGTATAACCATTAATGTCATAATTGGGCCATGTTATCACATTTAAACACGGACCACCCACTATCCATTTTAATGTCTCTGATACATCTGATCTACCAAGAAAAGTCTTTTTAATCGATGACAAAAACGTTTTGTTGTGCTCATTCAAAATCCACATTTATTTCTTCTTTGGAAGAAACTGTTTCAACTCATTAATATGCAATGTGATATACAGTTGAGCATCAGCTATGTTATTCAAGATGTATGATTCTAACTTCTACATCTGTTCAGCTGACAATGATTTGGCATTCAAGCTGTGAATCCCCTTTCTCTCATTATTAACTCTAACATGGTGAGATGGAGGCAAACCTATGTGTTGCGTCGTAGCCACGTAGCTCGTACAAAACTCTTCTACCTCCTCAGAAATATACTTTTCAATAATGGAGGCTTCAGGTCGATATAGATTTTTAACATACCCCTTTAATATTTTCATATAACTTTCAAAAGGATACATCCAACGAAGATATACAGGTCCACAAAGCATTATTTCTCGAACCAGATGAATCATTAACTGCACCATTATATCAAAAAAAGTTGGAGGAAAATACATTTCTAGTTGACAAAGTATAAAAATTGCATCCTTTTCCAAAATGTTCAACGCATTCACATAAATCGCCTTTTTACAAATTGAATTGAAAAAATAACACAACTCCATTATAGTTTTTCTGACATGAATGGGCAATATTCCACTCAATGTAACTGGAAGTATTTTTTGCATCATGACGTGACAATCATGTGATTTCATACCTATCAACTTCAAGTCCTTTAATGAGACATAATTTTTTACATTATAAGAATAATATTGATGCACTTTGGTATCATGAAGACACTTCCAGAAGCTAATTTTCTCCCTTTTCGATAATGTATGACAAGCTGGGGGAAGAAATGTTCGTCTTCCTTTAGGAGTGGGAGCTAACTCCAAACGTATTCCCATTGATAGTAAGTCTAATCTTGCATTAAACCCATCTTTAGTCTTTCCTTTAATATCTAACAATGTTCCACTCAAATAATCACAGATATTCTTCTCCACATACATGAAATCAATATTATGTTTAACTTCATGATACCTCCAATACGGTAGCACAAAAAAAATTGACCTTTTCTTCCAAATATGTCTATCATTACCAGATTTCTGTTTCCTTCCCAATGTCACATCAAGGTTTTTCACCCTCTAATAATACAGATTAGGGGATAA
This sequence comes from Viscum album, assembly GCA_963277665.1. Lineage (NCBI taxonomy): Eukaryota > Viridiplantae > Streptophyta > Magnoliopsida > Santalales > Viscaceae > Viscum > Viscum album. The sequence goes on from OY728137.1 coordinate 1,671,574,230, forward strand.
GGGTTTTGGAGCAGTATCAAATTCTTGTGAGCCATTGAATGCCTTTTTTAGTCTTTTATAAGAGTGTTCCATAGGAAAAAACTTTCGATGACCCATGTACACTTTTTTCCTCCCATGATGCAATTGACAATTTAACGTCTGTTGTTCGCAAATTGGACATGCTTTATGCCCATTAACATTGTATCCAAACAAATTTCGTTACACTGGGATGTCATTTATAGTGAACAGAAGCACTGAATGCAGTTGAAAATATTCCATTTTATAAGAATCATACACCCTAATACCATCAGCCCATAACAGTTTCAAATCATCAATCAACGATGACTAGTAAACATTAATACCATTACCAGGTTGCTTTGGACCAGAGATCATTATACTCAACATGACATATTTGCGCTTTATACAAACTTCAGGAGAGAGGTTGTAAATTACCAATAAAACAGGCCATGAACTATGTGTGCTACTGAGGTTTCGGTATGGATTAATTCCATCTGTGCATAACCCTAGTATGAGATTCCTAATTTCATTTCCAAATATAGAATACTGCATGTCAATTTTCATCCATTATGGACAATCAGATGGATGATGTATTTTCCCATCACATACCCGCTCTTAAGAATTCCATCTTAACCTTTTTGCATCATGTGAATTAGCAAATAAACATTTGAAACGATTAATTATAGGAAGATACCAAAATACCTTTGATGGGAGCTTTGTAATCTCTACACCAGCCTATGATTTTTCTTTCACATTATAGCATGATGTCCCACATTTAGGACACTCTGACAGAAATTCATATTCCTTCCTATATATAATGCAGTCATTCGGACAGGAATGTATTTTCTTGTATCCCAATCCCATCGGGCATAATATTTTCTTGGCATTGTAATGTGAATCTGGAAGATCGTTATCTTTTGGAAGAATGTCTTTCATCAATTGTAGTAGCTATGTAAAACTTTTTTCACTCCATCCATGTTTCGCCTTCAGGTTAATCAATCTTAACACCAATGAAAAAACCGTAAAATCTGTACAACCAGGATATAATGGTTTTTCAGCATCACCATATAGATATGCAACTGTCGGTTATATCTCAATTTGTTCTAATACAATATCGCGAATCATTTCTTCAATTCCATCAGAGTTACCATCTTGCGAATCATCATCATCAGTGACATTCCATACAGTTTCACCATGCCAAATCCAAGGGCTGTAACTCGGATTAAAACCATGACAAATCAGATGATCTTTTATCTCTCTAATTTTCAACTTCTTCATATTCAAACATTTTAGGCATGGACAGAAAAAAATGTCACTACTTGGAACATTTCGTTTTTCAAATTCCAAAAATGAATCAACACCTTCCTAAAATTCATTGCTCATTCGATGTGTCGTAATCCACCTTTGACTAATTATTACCTATAACAAATATCAACAAAAAATATATATTTTTAAGATAAGACAAATATATGTTTATATGAAAAAAAATCATAATTTGAATGTAAAAAAATTTAAAATATAATACAAATCTATGGGTATTTAAGAAAATATGCTTGAATATTATTTTTTAAAAAAAATATAGTTAGATATAACTGTTTTAAATTTCATTGAATCAATGAAAACAATGTCGCCTACATAGTTGATCGAAAATTGGAGAAAATGGAGTTAACCTGAGAATCGCCCCCACCCCCCAGACAACCCCCAAAACCCTCTGGACAGGCCCCCATCGCATTGGACAGCCCCCACACCCACCCACCGCCTTGGACTACCCCTAGACACCCCCAACCCTGCGGACAGCCCCCCACCCCTCTAGACAGCACCCCCACCCCTCCTGGACACCACCCCCACCCCTACCCCTTCAACACCCCCTAGACACCCCCAACCATCTGGACATCCCCCACCCCCCGGACAACCCCCAAAACCCTCTAGACAGGCCCCCACCCCCGTGGACAACCACTCACACCCACCCACCACCTTGGACACCCCCCAGACACCACTCATTTCCACATCGTTTATATAACATATATTTTTTTAAAACGTGAAATTATTAAAAACATTTCATGAAATATGATGAAGAGTCCAATCGTATTTATTACAAAAATTTTTCTTACTAGAAAGGGTCTTAGTATTGGATAGAATAATAAATAAAGTGGCATAAAACAGTAATATAATACGAAAAATTGCATATAATCCAGCTTAAATATTTGAATAAATATGTTTGTAATCAACCATCAAATCCAAAAGGTGTATGAGAGAACAATTAGAGAAAAACTGGCAATGAGAGATCCTAGTCATTGAGGGGGGATGGTGTAAAAGGAAACACAAAATCAAATGAACCGAGACCACTTTATAAACTAATACATGAAAATGAAAAACCTACATCAAATAAAATCGTGAAACATGAAAAAACAAACAAATACACATTTGAAATAGAATCTAGTATCTTGATTCAGATACTCTAAAAAATAAATAAATCAAAATCTCATTGATTGAATCCTGAATTTCTAAAATAGATCAATACACTGGTTTCACATTGGTTGGTGGTGCAATTATTTGTTGTATTCGATCATCAATTAGTTTTGTGACATAAAATCAAAAAATCTTGTGAAAAACATATAAGTAACATTCATTATTCAAGTTCACATTATTTTTGTAAAATTACACATGTCTATATTAACATTAATAAAAACATTATCATTATTCTCAACTAAAATCATGAGAATTGTGATATTCCCATTTTTATAAACATATATTAATGAAGTTATGATAGAGTTTATCATAACTAATAATATAAAAAATGGTATACTTATCTATAGTAGAGTCCTATAAGACAAAATGGATGCACGATATTTCTGTGACATTTATAATTTTTAAAGGGATATAATGATGATTAATACTTCCCAGAAGGGTGAAATTATAAGGGAGTTTAGTGTATTCTAAAAATACAAAGTGGGTAAAAGTGAATTTGTTTCCATTAAAGAAAACAAATGGTTTATCATAGATTTATTAGATTCTATGAGGGTGAATGATAAATATTTATTTTATTATGTTCCATTATAACTCATGTGTAAATATTTATTTTTGTTAAATTAATGAATGATAAATGGTATACATTAATGGTTTTTGTTTTCTAAAAAAATGACATCTTAAATATGGATGATTGATTCTTATTCTATGATAAGACACTCAACAAGGATGATTCACTATATATGATGAAAATTTCTTTTAATTATCTAATAACATTAACATTATTGGTTACCAAACTAAAAATTGTTAGATGAACCTGAGAGTTAAATGAAATATAGGATAAAAGGAATGGATGAATCAACCATACCTCAAATTTCTTTTTGATAATGAAATTCAAACCGGTCAAATCAGAAAATATTCCAAATCTTTCCTTAATCGCGCCATAGTCCTTCAATAAATAACCCCAAATCTGTTTCCAACATATGAGTATTTTGAGTCATTAAATGAAAGGTAATATATGAAAATTTGTTTTATAAAGAAATAAGAAAACATGACAAGCAAGATAAAAATGAATGTCTGGTGCCAACAATATTCAAAAAGATGTACTAGGGTTCCAAATGGAAGAATCTATCCTAGTTTAAACAGAAAAATCGCAAAACATAATTATAGACTATCTGAAAAAAAAAACGAAATGAATTTGTGGAATGCTTACTTGAGTGTTGAGAGTTGAGATGAGAGATCCGAGGAGACTAAAGATGATAAACAATGAAGCCAAAATGAGTTTAACGCAGGTCGATCGACGAGTCGATTAGGGTTTACCGCGCGAGAGAGACGAGTCGGCGGACCGTTGATCGAAAAAACATAAATGACAGTCCACAGTGATTTAATTTTTTAAATGTTTTATAACGTCGGTTATATAATAACCGACATTATAAACTATATTTTAAATTTATAACGTCAGTTATTTGAAAACCGACATAAAATACCCCCCGCGCTTTGGGTTTTTACGTCGGTTATTTTAAAACCGATGTAAAAAACCCACCGTGCTTTGTTTTTGTTACATCGGTTATAAAATAACCGACGTCAAAAACTAGTAGGTATCTTGTTTTTTACATCAGTTATTTTATAACCGACGTAACAAAACCAAAGCGCACGAGATTTTTTACGTCGGTTATTTTATAACTGACGTAAAAAACCCATAGTTAACTCGTTTTTTACGTCGGTTATTTTATAACCGACGTAAAAACCCCCTGTGCATTGGTTTTTTAAGTCAGTTATAAAATAACAGATGTAAAAAATGCCTAGATATCTCGCTATTTACATCGGTTATCAAATAAACGACGTAAAAAACCCCCGCTCTTTGGTTTTTTACATCGGTTATAAAATAACCGATGTAAAAACCGAACACGCGCGATTTGTAACGTCAGTTGTCAAAATAACCGATGTTAAAAAGCTACTCAACGCATTTGTTATGTCTATTATAAAATAACCGACGTAAAAAACCACGTTTCACAGATTCTCAAATCAGTTATATATAACCGACTTAAAAAATGGTGACGTAAATAACATTTTCTGTACTAGTGCAAAAAGAATCACCCACATCTTTTTGGTGAGTTTCCTACATAAAATTTCGAGGATGAAATTTTTGAAGGATAGAATAATGTAGTATCCCAAACACTTCATGGTATGTTTCTCTTAAATACATTACAGTTATAGCCTATTTTTCTGGAATCACTAAGCCAATATGGGACAAAACATGGTTACTTATAGTATATGTCCATAGCCTAGCCATTAAACAAAAATTTTCCAACTCTATGTTCTGAATTTTAAAAATTATGACATACACGGTTGTGTTCAATATTATATTTAGAGTCTGATAGAATTAACATATTTTTTCTGAATATTATCCTACCCTTATGAATAGTAACCTAACCTTATGTATAGTAACATACCCTTATCAATATTAATATGACTTTTAGGAATGGTATCCATACCCTTGAGTGTATAAGTGAATCTAGGATCCTTAAAAATGAAGATGAATATTTTAAGTGTTTATATTTTTCGATTTAATAATGAATTTAACTAATTAATTAATTAATCATCTTTAGAAAATTATTTTTGAAAAATGGACTTTTTTTTGTATTCTACAAATATAAAAATGGTTGGGGTAAATTTTTGTAATTATTCTGAAATACATAAATTTTTTATGAATAGTAAAATCCGATAATTCACATTAAATGAAAAATAATGGATTAATTGAGTCTTTTATGATGATCTGATGATGTAATCCCAATTAGTTAGAAGTCACATGCATATATTACTATTCTTGGTCATGGAATACTCACTATTGGTTGTCTTGATAGGAAATAATAAATTAATGATTATAATATTAAAAAAAATCATCTCCCCTCCACTACGTAAACCACCCCTCACCCCTCTTCCTCCCACACCACTCAAGCATCAAGCCTTGCCTAAATTCTAACAAATACATTTTCCAATCCCTCTCCCCACTTACAAGACCTTCTAATCTCACCAAAAGAAAAAAAAACATTGGCCTTAAAGATATTTTCAAGGAGGAGTACTCAAGAGGGGAACCTTCCATCTCTTTTCTTTCAATTTCTTTTACAAAATTCCATTATTTTGTTCTCCCTTCTCACCTACCCTCATCCAAATTCCATGATAATTACAGTACCATAAATGTACATATTTTCATTTTTCTAAAGTAATATTTCATCATAATCACTCTCTTCTCCTCCTTTTATAAAATAAATGCAAACACCGACCAAGATGTGTAAATTTATCACACTCAAGGAAGACATGTTTTCAATTTGCATTACTCTCTTTAATACTAGTCATGAATCCTTTTAAATGGTTGAACCGGGTCATTATATTTGTATTATATCTTGATTAATGTTATGGAATCTTTACATGTTCATAATATGGAATAATAATACCATAAAAGTTTATTGGGCACATAACCAGCAAGCCAAATCCAAGCGTATATTTCTAACTAATCGAAGGATTCATACTCTTGGTATATTACCTTAATCATTAAAAGATAATTTATATCTCTTTTATTTCAGTAATAATTTATATTAAAAATTCTGTATCATAATACACATTTGAAATGAACTTCTATTCATGAATACAAGTAAACGGATCATGAAAACCATAGAGGAAAATTCTACCAAAACAATAAAATGGAATATATTAAACCATCAAAAAGGAAATTAATGAACCAAATAAGGTTATAAAATATATATTAATTGTTTATTAGGTACACTAATTATTAAATAATTAATCTAAATTTTATTATTCAGGTCATTAAGAACAATCAAGAACCCATTGAGCATAAGGTAACGGATCCTCTCTCTCAATTTTGTTCACGAATCTCCCCTAAGTTGTGCCATTTTATTTTTTATTCATAATGATGGGGTATGTTTTCTCACCACCTCCATACATCACTTATGACATATAAATAATGGATTCCACTTTACCTCTCTTTAATCCCTCGCAATAATACTTGTTAGCATGCCAGAATGTTTGTAAGAGGTTTCTCATCTCACTTTCATTTTTGTGATATTTTCATTGTTTGTCACTTATTTATTGTATATGGTATATGAGAAATTCCATTTGATATATAATAACATTATTCTCTTTATATTCATGTTATTAAATGATTAATTTGAGGGTTATTACGTTCTGGTCATATGAATCAACCAATTACAATGTGGTAAGAGATTTTTTCTCAACTACTATTTTGATGTGACTAACATTGTATTGTGCACCTAATAACCCTTATGTGGTGTACCTAATGCCTATTTGAGATCAAATTTTCATTTTAAATAATATATATATTAAATATCCATAATCTCATATCGTCGATATGTTTTTTGTCTTATTTTTATACCATTTTATATACAGTGTTTATTTAGAATGTTATTTTAATTATGGAAATATTGATGAATTCGTATACTCTTCTATATATGGATATTGAAAATGAATATTGATCTTGTATTGAATCAATGATAAAAGAATTATTTGGACATGCAGTGGTGGGTGGGGCCCACTATATCCCCTCGATGTATCGGCAGGTCTCAGGATACAAATCAGTTTGGCGACAAACCCTTCGTGTTTGTTTCAAAAAATCAGACAAATTTCAACCCATAGAACTAAACTATTTTAATGGTATTATGGTTTAATGTGACAGATACATGACATCCAATTAATAACCATCCTCTTTATTCATTATCAGTTTTTACTATCCTTGAGTCTTTCAGTATTACAAAATATATGGATGTAGTTTCATTCTAAGTTTATTAATTGCATTAGTTTTTTATTTATTCACACTGCCATATTTATTATGTCAGATTGATTATGATTCACTTATTATTATATTCATTCTTCCACTATTTTAAACCATTACTGTGCATTTGAACTCACCCCTTCTACTGTTTTCTATCAACAGGTGATGAAGAGTTGATCGTTTATTGATTTTATGTGGTTGCAGTTTTAAGTTTTTGTTATGTATTGTATTTTCTAACATTTTTCAATGTAATTTGAGTTACATCGATGTATCTAGTTTCATCAAGACTACTAAAATGGCCATTCCTTCAGGATTTTAATTCCATCTAACCATTCCAATATTACAAGTAATACACCAACTCCAGCTTAGAGGGGTCGGGGTGTTACACAATGTCAGTATCGGGTTGGTAAAAGTTATGCTAACTGAGGTAACAGATAGTACCAAGAACATGCCTAAAAATGTTTTTTATAAAAGAGGTGGAATTATGGGATCAATTTTCCCCTCTACCAAACTATGGAAAAAATATTTTATTGTGTAAAAAATAAATGGTCTCAATACTTTTATGAAATAAAAACAGACACATTATCTAAACTTCACAAATCTAGAACATTTTTACTAGAAGAATCAGCCCCCAACATTATTGTACACTACACAGGGTAGGGGACTAGATGGTATTATCCTTATTCGTTCAAAAATAATGATTCTCTATAGTTTATTGATTTATTATCAGTTGAACGAAATATGATATATACATTAATTTATACTATATTTTGTTGAATTTATGTTTTTTTAATATATTATTTATTTGAAAACTGCTTATATTATTTCAATGACACACACCATGGTTCCATAAGTCATGTGCCACATGCCACACCACAGGCCACATCCCTAAGAGACCACTGTGAATTATTGTTTTTCACATCCTTAACAACTATGTTTCATACAATGCCAAATAAATTATCATTCAATGCCTGAATATCCCACTAGCACATCACTAGTCCTCGAAACAAATTAGATGAAAAATCGACCCTTTTCTTAGGATAAATATCTAGGTGATCCGGAATCGTCTAGATAGACTCAATCCAGAACTCAACTACCTCTATTCCATCCTCTATGGTGAATGTGAAGGGTTTATATTGCTAGAACACTCTTATCGGAGTAAACATAGTTCGAGAATCCTTCCTAGGTACCCCTTCCTTAAAGTATATGAAGTGGGAGAAGATATAATGGAAATTATCTTCTATCTTATCACCTGGAACTAATGGGGGAAGTAGTTCTTCTATAGGTGGTTCATTCTCAGCAATATCCTCTTATCATACTAAAAATAATAATTTCCATGGAGGAATCCATCTAAAATTTAAACTTATTTTTAAAAGAACAAAAACAATCTCACAAACAATTACATAAAATATGGAACAAAACTAGCCATAAACAAAACACTCCGAATTCATTACTTAAAAGATCATAACTACAACACTATCAGTACCCTCAACTATTCATATCAAGGGTCATGGCTAATATAGGATAAACCAATCATCAAAATTTTGAACCTACCACTTGATACCATTATAACTACTCCATTTAATTTATTTAAATTTATAATAGTTAAAAACACTTCATTAGGAATTATTTCTTAAAAAACACAATATAAATTGAAAATCATTTTATGTCCCATAGGCCAACAATAAATTCTCTCACATGCATTCCTAACATGATGCATGTCGCATAAATCCATGAGTTCCTAAAATATTTTTTGCATACAAAAATCTCTTTCCATACCACCCCATGAGTAAAATCATCAAAAAAAGAAACATCATATAATAAGTATATCACCCAAGGTGAAATAACATCCCAGTGTAAAAAAACTAAATACATGGACCCAAAACTCAACCTAGAAACTCAGGTTTTCCCCCATACATGGGTTGTCTACTCTAATGAACAAGATCATTACAAAGGCCTAAAACATCAAAATATCATGTCTAACTTATACAAATAGTAAATAAATAGAAAGGAATCATCATTGATAGGACACTAAAATGTCATGGACTGTGTACCACAAAACTAGTTCTCCAATCTGGTTCACCACATGACATTATTTATTATTCCTCTTATGATAGAGGGTTACAACTAACAATGATAGTCTAATAAGTTATGTGGGGAGACAATACACTCTAAACTAGAGTAAGATAATAGTGAAAATCAAATTAAAAAATATCGAATGTAATATTGATCAATAACCATCGATAACATGGTATCACATAAAAAGATCACAAAATTAGAAAACTACCCACAAACCAATACCGAAAACATTTCATGTCCTAATAGTATCATGTGTCAAGGAAAACTGAAATATAAAGTCAAGATAGAAATCTCCAAATCGGGCCCTGACTTCTTTTCTGGTCCCCTCATCTATACTCCATCCAAAATTCTAAATTCAACCATCTATTATAGGTATTTTTTTTCCAAATTCGAACATGAAATTATACAATTTTCTCTGGTACTAATAACATCTTTATAAGGGTGTGTGTAAAACTTAATAGGTTAAAGTAAATGGTTTCAAAATAATATTTAATCTAAACCAAAATGTATTCAATAGTGTTATTGAACTAATAGACATGTTAAAAAATTAATCACATGTCATAATAAACCGTCACATATTTTCCACTTGTTCCCTTTGGTTCCATCACAACACAAACCCATTGAACCAAGGAATTTATTTATTCACATCAAATTACAGGCACCAAAGGGCAATAGTCCAACTACCCATACCATGCCAATTTCTATTTGTTCTGGGACCATCATGCAGACACCCTATTGAAGAATAAGAAGTTCTATTTTCATCATATCCAGTGAAGAATACTGAATTCCATGCCAAGCCATCCTAAATCAGGGATTAGGAACACTCTATCAAACATCCTTTCCAGTGGGTTTGTAGCCCCATATATATCATTTCATAAAATTAATTAAAAACCAATTTCTAGGGTCTAAAACATGTCACCTTTTACCAAACAAATATCTCAAGGGTTTAACTATTCTAACATTTATTATTTTTCAGGGAATATTATATTTAACTCCTTTAACCCCATTACACAATTTAATTCATTCATTGTTAATTCATATGACATAATGATTTAGTTTACTAAAAATCATTTATCTTGTTAAACACGACTCTTTATCCATTTATTATATCTAACATTAATCAAGTCCTAACCCATTTAATATCCATGTTAATCAAACCAACCCCTCATGTGTTTCTAATACTACAAATGACATTCACACCTAGTTTAATACCATAAACCATGTACTTCACAATTTTTAATTCATTTACCATGCTTAAGGGAGTGGCACACCACATAGGTATCCTTAAGCATGGACTCATACCCATAAACTGACACAATAGAATCTGTTAAGTGTCTAAAAATTCATCTAAAATAGGAATTTATTATTAGTAAACATGGAAACATTTGTGAAATATATTTTCCCAATATCACTAACCTCAAAAACAAGAACTATATCAAGACTATGTAAAAAAGACTGTAAACCACCAACCTTGTTCTTGTAGACAAAAAATCCTCAACCTCAGTACTTAATTCATGATAAAATAACCATTAACAAAAATCTGAATATCTCCCAATAATTAGGTATCCTGATATTTAGATGAAGGGAAATATCCAAACTATATATATTTAAAGATAATAGATTCAAATATGGTCATAGTGTTACCCAATGATTTTAATCACAATAAACTGAACACCAAACACCTATAAATAATAGGAGAATGATCCCTGGAAGAGGTGGGAGGGTTTGGTTTATACCAAGGCTACTGGGGTGAAATGAGGAAAAAATTGAGATAGAACATGTGAGGATTAAGAGAGGAAAATATGCAAATTTACACATTTGAAGGGATGCATAGTTAAGATGCACAGTTTGGCCAACTATCCACTAACTGTGTGGTGTCCTCTATCCATGATATACTTGGGTCACATGTGTTACAAAAAATATATGGAGTTTCATCGATAAAATGGTTTCTAGATGATTTAAATAAGATAAAAAGGGAAAAACAAAATAATAAGAAGAATATAATAGGTCAAAATGATTTACATTGTCCAGAATATACATATATACATTGGGAGGTAGGAATAATCACTGATTTTGGTAGCACAATTACAAGGATATAATAATTCTCTTACAAACCAAAACCCAAGCTTGAATGAGATAATAAATATGATGATGAACTATTCCACCAACTGCATAAGAAGTACACAATGATATAGTTCCACAAATATCCAAATAGGAATTTATATATTACCATATCCACCCCATTCCATGATTCTATAGTGATTCTAGATATAATTATATGGAGATACAATACCTCTCACTCAAAATTCCAAGATGTTATAGGGCCATGTCAGTGTCACCGGTCATTACTACTAGAGTGAGTCCACATTTCCATAGCTCCCAAAAAATTTATTTTGGCCTTCTTCCATTAGACCCATAGAGAGATGGATTATTTCCCCTTAACCCCAAATACCTAACCATTTATTTTCTGAATGGGTTGTTATCATTTAGTCCAACATCATCCAAGTAGATTGGTCTATGCCATTCCAACAATACAGTTAGAACAATAATTTGGAATCTTTGAGAGTGGATATATCTAGCCTAACATTGTTTCCAAGCACAATAATCATGATTTAAAAACCATGAATCCCACTTCTCTATGGAAATCATTAATGGTTCATAGTTAGTACAATCTATTCCCCATGCATTGTAACACCACTTTTCCCCCTTTTCATGTCCCGAACCTCCGAGACACTCTTGGAACCATCCCTACTCTAAGAATAATTCCATAAACCACTGAAAAGGATGTTTAATAAACATTTAAATAGAAACAGACCACATCAATGTGTAGAGATATTACCAAACTCTAATACTATTCATGGGTGAAACACCAATGGAATGTGAACCAAAAACAAAAAATCCTTCCTCCATCCATGAAAAAAATTATAAGGTCCATGATAAATATAATGTTGTTTAAAACACATCAAACATTTAATGTAATGGGGGAATAATTTTCAGGCATTATAGATATGTAAATGATAGATTTTGGGACTAATATTTCTATGGAAATTGGGAAGATTCAAATTAATCTTACAAAAATTCTTATTAAGAATGATGAAACTTGTGCGGAGTGTTTTCACATCAATCATTTGAAAATAAGTGGAAAAAGCATTATTTAGAAGTTGTTGATATCACATATGATTCAAAAAGTTTAGGAGAGGGAAAACAAGATTTTATATTTATTTTAACAGTTTGGGATATAATAGACATATAGAAATAGATGAATGTAGAAGAAGAAGAAGATAGATAGATAGATGAAGAAGAAATGACTCCTCAGTGATATTTCCCTATGTCTAAGGCTACAACCCTAATTATACATAGCATAATCGACCCCCAATCATTCTTAATGTACTGTGTTTCCTTTAAAATTATTAATAACCACCCTAACACAACCATACCACTAAAAACAACAATTACCCAACTACCTCTACAAATTAATAATATTCCAAAACAACCCCTAGAATGTTCCTAACACTTCCATCCTATAAAATTTCCATTTCCTCCATGGTGGAATGGTTTATGGGATTCTACAAATGGGGAGTGGATATCCATAAAAAATCAAATACCCATGTTGGAGGTTTATGAGGTTTCTTGGAAGCTATGATTCAGTGTTTTTCTCTTGACCCCTATCTCTAGAAGCTTTTTTTTAACATGAACAACCACCTAGAAATGTTTTTTCTTAATCTTACTTAATCCTTCACGAAAACATTTACCATATTTTCACATGGATGGATATATTCATTGTCAATTTTTTATAACAATACCCATTTTTTGTTCTCACTAAACGCTTTCATAAAATCTATTGGGTTACACCACTTTTTCCTGTTTAATCTGAAAATAATATTATTGAATTTTGAAAAACCAAAAATAGATTACCAAATAGATAAACTGACAATATTTATCATTTGATCCTGATAGGATCATGTTTTATACAACTAACCTATTCTAGGACATTTTTTTTTCAAAATATTTCATAGTAAATTTTTATGTCCTAGAAATTTTCCGTTTCCACATATTGAAACAACGTCCTCTACAGAAAAATGCATTATTGAACTAGAATTAAGATGTCCATTGGAAACTTCATTCAACATATGTGTGGACAACATATTTTTTGGAGATTTCCCAACCATAAATTTTATAAACTATTTAATTTGATGTTTATAATGTTTTCTCATATCCATATTACTCAGAAAAATAGTTGGATTATAATGATCGGAGCATTTAGATGACCGATGAATTTGCATAAGCTTCGACTGTGATGTATCATAATTTTTTAATTCACATCATGAACTTCTATTCTACTTCCATAACCTGTTTTGTGTTTCTCAATGTTCCCAGTTCATAATTTCACATAAAAAATTGTAATAATGTTCATTATTCCAAAATTTACCTTAAACAGAACTTTTTTTGGATATATTTCCATAACACGACTCCGACTACTTCTAGATTCAGATTGTTGACCACTACCTTCATACTTATTGATTACCATATTTACTCAATTATAAACACATCCCCAACATAAAAAATATTTTAACACAAAACATGTGACCACTAATGTCAACTCCCATATTTGAAACTCTAGTTGATATAGCACATCTTTCTATCATTATAATTCTATCATCGGGTTCAAGAATAATCCCTTTGGATCCTTGACTGATTTTTTAATGAATATGAGATATATCTCCATGTGGTTGTCCCTAAATATTATGATTCTTATACAATGGAATAAACTTCTAATAATCCATAATCTTCTTCATCTACTATGTATGTTGCGTATGAAGCATCTACAATGAGACATTTTCTACCGCAACTTAGGAAACGTCTCCACCACCAAATCCCTTTGAATTTTCATGAAGCTCTTATTAAAAAATATATTGAAATATTCGATCAATTAAACCACCTATTAATATTTTTTAGAGAGATAAAATAATTTATTCTTTTGATTTCCGCAACAATGGTTACTACATACATGTAGAATAACAAGTAAAATAAGAAGACGAAATGAGAAGAAAAGAATCCTTTGTGTTGTTTCTCAGACTCTTAGTCCATAACCCAAATTATGTATAAAAACACTAAGAACCACTAAATCCTTAACCTACCATATAACCATTATCCTTTTTTAATACCCTAAAAAACATAATCCTATCACTCATCATAACAATTGCTCATATAAAGTCGATGGTTACTAATATTTCGAAATATCCCCCACTAGATTTGTAACACATTCAATAAAAAAATCAAAGAAAGAAAAGAAAACTCATCAATTAAAAAGAATATGGTTAATATATATAATTTTATAAGTCATCTGTCATTATTTTCGAAAAAGAAACATAAATTTTGAATGTAAAAATACACAAAAAACAAATACACAAAAAACAAATACACAAACAGATATGATCTTGAAATGACAAGAAAAAAAATTACACCAAAAGGGTGTATTTTATACACCATCTTAAGAAAGAAAATTATTGTTAAATCTATGGACCATTTTGATATCTTAGTAGAAATGAAACATATCTTGTTTTGGATATTATAAAATGAGATCTCAGAAGAGGGAATCCATATTGTCCAAAATTTAAAGATGTTCTTTCATATTGAGTTTACCTTCATTGAATCCTCAAAGAAAAATTTGATTTTAATTATAGATCCAAGATGATTTTTGATCATTGGTGTCAACTTGGTGATAATTGAAAAAATATTGTCAACTAATTCTTATAAGGATGAGTCTTGAACAATGAATTTTTATTCCATCATCTCCTTAGAGTGAAAAAACATGTTCATAGGGGTTTCATGACCAATTATTTATATTCCTTACATACCAACATTACCCTCATACCCTAGCTACACATAATTTATTATAACAACCAAAGGGTATTTATGAATTTATATAAATCATATAGAATTCCATTTTATGAATTTGTATGAATACATCATATACTTTGGAACCAATATTGGGATTAACAACTACCTCTTTACCATGTTTCTCATATTACTATATCCCTATTGCATCTTATATCTCATGATAGAGCATCTCAAGGGGTTCTTTAGTTTGGGGAACCCCTTTATTATGATATTTGACATGAACCATTGCTTCCAGTTCTTTTTTAACTAATATTTTATTTATGCATCATGAAAAAAGTTATTCTTAATCCCCAAACTACTATCGTAACAAAAAATTTCATCTTGTGCCCCTAAAATTTTTCTCTGATACCATGAACACTATTAGATCTTCCAATATAGGTTCACACCCTACTATCATAGTTGGAATTATTTTAAAAAATATCAATAAGGCTCAATGATGATCTTTTTGAATATTTCAACTCATAAGATAAAATTATATTTTTCTCAAATAAATCCCCACATGTATTCTTTATATCAATGATTATTTTATGTTAATGGATTTTATTAAAATTTTAATTTTCCCAACTAAGAATATAAAATTCAATGGTTTTCATGAAAATATTCTATTTTACCCTATAAAATCAGGGTACTCTTAATATTTTTTATTTTATTTGGATGTCCTAGTCCACTTCTTTGTACCACCACTGTTCAAGTTTGGGCTTTGCTTCCATCCGGTTTAATTTAACTTTTTTACTCATCCATTAAAAGTAGTTTTTTATATAAAAAAATAATGATTGGAGATATGTCATGATAGATAAATATACTTCTTTGTATATTTATTTTAGTATGTTTATATAATTAATTATATAGTGTATATTTTTATATTAATGTATGTATATATATATATATATCTGTGTGTGTGTGTGTGTGTGTATAAATATTCATCTGAATCTAAAATTTTAAAATAACATAACATATATTTTAATAATTCCTATTTAATGAAATTATATTCAGATATTAAATATATATTAATAATAATTATAATAAACGTTTGACCACTAATATATATATATATATATATATCAATAAATAGATATTTAAAATCAATTAAATTAATTATAATTTTATTTTATTTTATTTCATAATATCTATATTTTTAGATATTATATATGTTCTTATATATTTATATAATTTTATTATAAATAAAAATATATATATATATATATACATATATTAACATATGTGTCTGTTTAAAAATAAGTATGTCTTATGTTTTCTTTTCTTATTCATCAAAATTATAGATGTGTTAGAATTTTTCATATTCTTATCCATTTGTAGAGATAAATATTATAAATATGTGAGTGGATTTTTTATGTTATCTATATTATAATTGAAGATGAAATTTGAGATGGTAGCCATTAATAATGAAATAACAGAATCAGTTTCTAGTTCTTCAAAATAATGAACCTAAGGGATTCCAATATCTAAATATATGTAGTCATATTATGTACATTAGGTATTTAGTTAATAACTTATATTATTATAAACATGTACAATGCACTGAATATTTCATATATAACTTCCTGATCACTCTCATAGTTCAAATCTCGAAGATATGATAGGATTTAGAAAAAAAAAATTCTTCATACATTTTCTACAACAAACATGACATGGATAACAACAATAAACATTGAAAATATTACACATCCTCAATATGATTATTTTATTTATATTTATCCTCATTTATTTCACCTTGAGGGGTTTCATTATGAAGCGTGAATTCTAGAACATAAAAATTATTCTCTTGGTGTAGTGGTATCAGAAAGCACCAATTGCACTCCTATAAATAATAGCCTGTTTGAACATTCTATTAATCCAATATTTATCACAATGAAATTGATTTGGTGGTTGTTTTCATTTGATCTACCAGAAGTAAACTTAACATATTAATACTTTATCTTGATTACCAATAATCAATTTCAAATTATTAATTTCAAATGGCCCTCACTATTTTAACAAATCCCAAAATCAGTTAACAATTATATTCAGGATAATCAATCTCTTGAGTATTCTAGTAGAAATGCTCCTTAAACTCCCCTTTATATCTAATGCTATGAAATCACCACTACTCTGAGAAAGTAAGGTATTATTTTAGCTGGAAAACCACATTAACTCATGTATCCATGTTTTTTTAAGTGGAGTATCATCTCCTACAAAAGATTTATTTTCATTGATCAACTTTTTTCGTCCAAAGTGTCAAAAAATATTGGACTACATGTTTTATTACAACCATATTTACGTTTACTGATAAACCTCATAATATCTCCCCAATAGTAATAGAAATTATCAAATAGTGTTGGAGAGAATAATGAAAAATCTATGTTATACAAATTCAAGTGATGGGTTTTGATTAATGACATGATATTTTTTGAGGGATTTGTTAATTTATCACAGAAAAAGAAATATATTTCTTTTTAACATGGTTGTTTTTTGTGATATCACTCACAACTACACCATTTTATATGTTGAAAAAATCCAACACACTTGTTTATATTATCAATAAGTTATTTTTTATTATTATACCATGTGATCAAGAATAATAAAAAAATTCACAAAATTATAAACCATGAAAATAATAAATAAATAAATGATGATGTGATGATCAACCATTATCTATTGGTTAATATGTCAAGTGAATAATAGACAATCAAAGACCCAATGATAATTCCTTAGTTGATACCAGTCTTGAATTATAGCACACATAACTCTAGGTCATTTAAACTATTTGGTTCAGGATGAATCTTTTCTCGAACTATGTCACCATGAACTCCTCAAATATTTACAATGTATATTGATATGAATGTGAAGGGAAATATTGGTTTGAAATTACATTTTTTTAGTTAAATTTTAACATTATTTCCCTTATATATTTTAAAGAGAGAGGTAAAATAAACATATCATCATGATTAAAAAAAATCATTACATTTTAATACTAAAATAAAATAATTACATTAAATAACTAGTAAACAAACAATTTATAGGTTTGTCATGTATAATAATGAGTCATCATGGAATAATATTATATGAGAAATATTACATTTTAAGACAATCATTATGAGGTTATTATTAATAAATTAACCTAAAATATGATAATTTTAATTAATTGTCGATACATCTCCTGACACCCAAAACTATTCTATTAAACTTCATAAAAATAACATTTATTTTTGAAATATTGTGATTATATTTTTCATCCATTGGGACCTAAATAAGTTACCATTATATAGAAATAGATATTTCCATGAGAAAACAGGTCATCCAGGTCAGATCCAGACTAACTTGTCTCAACTCAGGTCAAGGCGGAACTAGGCATCCATATATATTTCATGAGCCTACCCACTAGGGGACACCTAGTGGATGGAAAGACGGGTGTAACAACCCCAAGACCAACACTGATTGATAACCAAGACTTATGCACATATTATTAAATTTTTTATTCAATATAATAATCTATTAATTATTATCCAAATATTATGAGGCCTATTCTTTTTGGAGGACATGAATAACTATATATCAAAGGAAAATAAAACATGGAATCCTAAATATTATTTTTTTTCTTTTCCTTTGTGAGCTCCTAATTAAATTTGATAATCTAAACCACATAGTATAAGATGTGGAATTCATAAATATAGGTTCGATCTTGAATTCTCAATAATGTAAAAAACCAGATAAGATAGCATAACATGAGTGTTAATGGTATAAAATAATATTATAAAATAGAAGGCACATTAGTAATCACAATAGAGAATAATAAAATGATCATGGAATCATAAGAATATGGAATCATAGTAAACATTGATGCAAAATAAAACATGACATAAAACATAATATAAGGATAACTATTAATATAATATCACATTTTGGATAGATTCTCATAATGGATTAGGTTCACTAACTATTCTTATACATGATGTATCATGAGAGTATAACATTACAAAATGCATTAGAGGGATATACAATTCTAGGACAACCTGTCATAGTCATTTCATGTACATGTGTATGTTCTCCACATAAAAAACCATCATAAGTCATAAACATATGAATTACCTATAGAAAGAAATGGGGATCATAATCTTTTCTCATAACATAATCAAAAGATATTTCATAATGAAGGGATTTTAGGAATGCACATAAGGTATGTATTACCCCATGAAATGTAAGGACAATGGGCTTAGTATATATGTAATAGAAATATATAAAAAAATTATACAAATTACATAACATTAAATGTTTTTAAATTGAATAAATTAAGTAATTATAAAAATATTAAATAAATTATTTAGGAACATAACCTTCCCAATTTGAAAATAACATTCAAAAAACTATAAATTAACAAAATAATAAAGAAATGTTATTAATTGAAAATATACTTGTAAAATTAAAAATGAATCTCCATGTAAAATAATTGTTATGATGGTGGAAAATTTCATTCATACTGTACATGTAAAAATTGATATTCTTTGTAAAATTTCAGAGATATAGAAAAATCACTAGTCCAGAAAATGAGAGGAAGATCCATTTCAAGTTTTCGTCTAAAAATAAAAAATGAGTAATTTTTTTTAAGCAATTTATTATAATATAAAAAAATTAAAACATTTTTAGAAAACAAGGATATGGTAGAAAAAGGGTTTTTGACCAAAGAGAAATAGGAAATTGATTTTTCTTAAAAACATTTTAGCAATAATTTTAAGTACCAAATAGTGGGAAATAGTAAAATTACAAGAATTTTTCAAGAATAAGTTGAGTAAAATAACATGGGAGTAGTTTCCTTATGAAATTATGAAATAATTTTCAACAATGGAAATTTTGGGAAAAAATACCGATTTAATATAGATTGAAATATAAAACTATTGAATTTTAGTATATTCTAAATCCTATCTTCCTATGAAATAGCTAGATAAATTGTAGCATAATATATCATTACGTAAGAATTATTCAACAAATGTTATGTATGGAGATATTATATGTAACAAACCGACATGAGTTACCCTTTAATCAAGCCCCCAACCTGATCTGTTACGTACATGAAGGACGTTCCTGATCCCCTCGGGCTGGAGAAAAGCACCCAGGCAACAAAAAATACACTAGAGAAAATGATTTCACCCAACATAAACATACACATGTAATATATGTATAAAAAACGAAGGATATTGAATAATACTAATGGAATATATATTCCATAATTGTAAAAATACACCATAAATGAACAACTAAGATAGTATTCAATGCTCTGAGAATAAATCCAACTACGAGTAGAAAAACTAAACAACTACTCCATGCGATGTCACAGTCAAACTCCCACCATATCACCACCAGCTACCCAAAATCAACTTTTTCGAACCACATCACCTCCCTAATAATCCTTAACTTTCCATGCATCAGAGGTCATAAAAGTTCTATGCAGTATTGAGTAGGTGTGTTGGTTTTGAGCTAACAGATCAATAGGATCACACCAAGGTGTTCCATATCAAGTATCTATATAAAAACTCATGTATTATCATTTTTAAATAATACATGGCCTGATAAGTAGTAATGTAGTTATATCGAGAACAAGGTAAACATATCCCATTCTTCCTATTCTGAACAAAATAAGGTACAACTTACATATCGAGGCAAAATCAAAAATAAAAACAGTATAAAATAGAATCAGAAACATATAATAAACACTAAGGATCACAATAGGTAAGACTAATTAACTACTCCTTCCATAATAAATCAATATCAGAATCATGTCCTAGAACACATGCCTAGGAATCATATGAATACCTCATGACTAGACCCCTTGATAATGTCAACATCCATCCCCTTGAACAATGGGCCTAGAAAATAGAGGAAATCCCCATGAGAAAACCTCGTGATAATCACAAAACATAGACTATAGCCTCAATGTAATATTTATTCCTATGTACAAAAGGTAACCTATGTGATAATGTTCAAAAATAAATTTCTCCATTTCAAAAGTACCCATATCTATTTCACTTATCAAAATCTAGGGAAAACAGATTTTTATTTAAAATTGATTTTTCAACACACTAAAACAGTCATTACAATTTGATAAATAAATTTATAATGTAATTTGGCTAATTATCATAGGATAGATATGGAACCACCTACCTAAAAGCTTAGGTCGCAAATGTACACAATGAGATCCACCAATAAATAAACCATAAAACACAATCATAGTCCCAAGAATCCAATCATCATAACAAGATTCATCCAATTGGAAATGAAAAGGGTCTAAAGAGAATAAAAAACAATATACCTTAAGAAGGAAATCATGCCACACTATGACCATCAATGGTTGGGTATCCAGAATGGGATCACACAACATATCATGGAAGAGGAAAATATAGAACACCAACATATATCCACAGATCCAATAATGCAACCCAAAAGAGCTACCTTGATCTATAACAATGATGAAGTGGAAAGATAACTTACGTGAAGAGACCCACTGCAACTGCAATGAATATAGAACACTAAAAATATTGACCATGAAGTAATGGTGTCTCAAAAAAATTTCAAATAAGAGCCCTGGTTCAGGAGAAAAGGATAACAGGTGGTCTAATGGGCACCAAAAACCAGAGTGGTTCCATAAAACAACCCTTATCGGAGAATTACATGATGTGAAATCCTATTACCATCATGTACTCTACACTATTTAAGTACACCAAAAAACCATTTACCTATATTAAAAATCCACTATTTAAGACATACATGGAATGAAACCAACATTTACAATGTGAAACCTTTCATAGCATAACCCGTTTCATGACTTTTTTTCGACAACCATTACATGTAGTGTAAATGAATTACAAGATGTTATATCCTCCATCAGCCAGTAGAAAAATATGGTTAAAGAAGAAATTCAAAAAAATATATAACTTTATCCTTATATGTATTCTATAAATTCTTTCTCGGTCCTCTATAGACAATGGTAAAAAGGATAACCATCATGAGTTTAAGAATGTACAAGATATATCAGTAAAAAGATGTTATAAAATCCCCACCAGAAAGAAATTCCATCCCCAATAAGTCATGTGGAATATGTAATCCCTATAAAAAGATGAGGTCTTGGATCCATCCTTAATGACTCACATTCCCATGTATCATGATAATATGATCCTTTATTACAAAAAACTCTGACAAATGAAATAAACCCCCCACACAAGACTTTCACGTGAGATTCAATGATCTCAATGGGTTTCTCCAAAACTAAAACATCTAGTTCTAAATCATTTTCTTCCCAACTCATAACACTAGTGGGATCAGAATAGTATTTCATGAGTTGAGACATGTGGAAAACATCATTAAATCATGTCGACTGATCCAGAAATGCTAACCGATACGCATCTTTACCATGTAACTCATTGACCTGAAATGTTATAACATATCATGGAGCCAAATTTCATTATTTACTATTAAATAGTGATATAACAAAGGATAATATTACAAGAAAACCTGGTCACCTATATAAAACTCCATAGAATGAAGTCTTCGATCTGAATTTGATTTCTATCGACTATGGGATATAGCCATATGTAGATGTGTATCCTAAATCATCACAAATGTTTCATCAACGAAACCTGTCACAACTAAAGATAATTTTCAAACCTCAACACAACAAAGAGGTGATCTATAATAGTGACCATACAATACCTCAAAATGATCTATTCTGATTAACAAATTAATAAATTTTGTTATAAAAAAACTCAACTAATTTAAGATGTTTATCCAGGTGATCCTCCAAAATCCATGACACATGGAGGGAGAATATACTACATGATCTAATTCACATTCTCTGTCTGACCATCTATCTATAGATGGTAATCTTTGCTCATCATGACCTCCGTTCTTTTTTCCAGATGATAAATCCTCCATAACCATAAGGTAAAACTCGGATACCTATCCAAAACAGTGATACATGGACTCTTATTTAACATCAAAAACTATTGAATATATAGAATACCAAAATCTTCAACTTTAATGGAGTCTTTGATCATAATCAAATGATCAGACTTCATCATTCGATCAACAACAACCTAGAAATAATTCCTCCCTTATGGAATCTATGGTAATCCAACAACAAAATACATAGGTAGCTAATCCCATTTCAAAATTGCCACATGAAAAGGCTAAGATAAACAAGAAGGTTTCATGTTCTCTTCAATTATCTATTGGAAGGTGTAACAATGATGTTGAAACTCTACAATCTTACTCTTCATACCCGGCCACCAGAATCACTACCTCGTATCATAATATGTATTCGTAGTGCTTCAATGAATGGACAATGATTATATTTTTAAATCAAAATCGGCTAAAATTTTTATAGATGTTGGTACGACAACCCACTTCCCAAAATATAGCCTAAAATGTGAAGAAAGAGGCCATATAGAAACAATCTCCCCACCAAAATGTATTTCTTGTGTCTTTTGTAACTCATCATCTTATTGCTATCATATAAAAATTTACTCCATGAGAGATAGTGATCACTAAAAAATGGTAATAAACATACCTTAAACACCCTCATGAGTGTCTAGTTGAAACTGAGTGAATATAACCATGTGGTTCCACTCCTCCTTCAATTCCATAATATCCTGTGGTGGTACTTTTTTACTAAGACCATATACGACAACATTTCCGTTTACTGGGGAGTTGGCGATATCCATGTCAAATTTCTGAAGGTATTCTACCTATAATATCTATCTGAGATTAATTTCATTATGAGAAATGATATTTCTCAGACACTTATGATTATAAAATAACCTGAACCACTCCCCAAAAAGATTGTGCCGCCAACATTTTAATGCATGCATTGATACAGCAAGCTCAAAATCATGTGTGGGGTAATTATTTTCTTACATTCAAAGCTGGGGAGAAATGTAAGATACCACATGGTCATCCTTAATAATAATTCACCACAAACCAGTACTAGAAAAATCATAGAACCCCATATATCTCTTACGTAGATCAGGTAAGATCAAAATTAGGGCAAATGTTAGATGTCATTTCAGTTCATCGAAATAATAATTTCACTTCTCATCCCATGAGAATTTCACCACATTCCTGGAAAGAGCAGTAAAATGTTACACAAGCTTAGGGACATCATTGAAAAACCATCGATAGTACACAAAAAGGACAAAGAAGAATTGTAACTCAAATACATTTTATGGTTCCTTCAAATATCAGAAATATTTAATGTTATCATGATCAACTGATAATCCCAATTCCGAAATCATATTCCCTATGAACGTTATTTCTAGAATCTAGAAACAATACATTGAAAACATTCCATAAAAATGGTGGGTTGTCATAATTTCAAGAACCATACTCATATGGTTATCGTTATCACACTCAGACTTCAAATAAACCGTAATATCATCCAGGAACACTACCACTAAAGTGATAAGACATTGATAAAATATATGATTCATTAAATCCATAAAAACTCCAGGAGCATTTGTCAGACCAAAAGAAACCACAAGATAATCATAATGTTCATACCTACTTTTAAACTTTATCTTCTGTATATCAAACTCCCAAACTCTGAGACAATGGTAACCCAACCAAAGATCAATATTGGAAATCCACTTTTCCCCTTTTAACAAGTAAAAAAAATCATCCACATTAGTAAAATGATATTTTTTCCAAACTACCACCTAGTTAAACATATAATAGTGCACACTTAACCGAAGTGAACCATCTTCATTCTTAGAAAAGGGAATACTGGCTAACCAAGGTGAAACCATATGGTGAATGAAATTATTTCACAAAAGGTAGTCCAATGGAATATTAACCTCTATATGCTCAACTGGTGTCATATGATATGAAGGTATCAATATCTGTTTCTTACATGGAACTAGTTCAATCATAAATTCTTCCTTTATAACTAGAGGATGACCAAAAAGGTCATTTGGGAATATGTCAAGAATATCCCAAATGACAATGGGAGGATGATCAATAAAAAAATGATATCAGGCTGGAGCACAATGGTAGACAAAATACCCCAGAGCTCTCGGTGGGAATGTCTGTAAGAAAAAAAACTCAGGTCCCACTCACAAGAAAACACCTGATATATCTCACCGGTAGTATGAAACGAGGCATACATACAATAATAATAAACCTATACTCAATGAGTGATAAGCCAATCGATACCAGTGATGACGTTGCACAGATCTAGATCAAGAATGATAAAACCCCTGATCAACTCTGTATCAGCAATCATTAATGAACCAGGACACTAAAACCCCGTCTCTTTACTCTTACTAAGAGGTGTAACTAAATCCATTGTAAAATAAATAAGTACCATTTGAATTTTAATAATATATACAAAACATTCATATATAAATGAGTTAGAGGAACTATTATCGAATAAAACAATTGCAACTAAATAAAAATAAGGATAATACCTCTCACTATTAAAAGAACTGCATTTACTATTGATGGAGACTAATCTACTAGGTGAAAATAATTCACTCTTAAGGCCTATGGATAGAGACCTATAGTATTTAAAGCTTTTCACTGCACTGCAGTAGCCTTTGGAGCTGACGAACCATGACCATAATGAGGCATGGACATAGCCTGATAAAAATGTTGTAAGTGACCAATTCATCCACGTCTATCACACGACTTTATAAGAATAGGAAATTAACATTTTTTTCCTATATTTCCAAGCTGATATCAAGTTAGAGGCACATTTATATCTAAGATGAATGGTTCAAGGGAGTCTCACTATGAGACACACCTACACCACTCCTATAATGATCCTGCAACTTACTTTTTTTACCATACATGCCACTGGATGGAAGAGAAGGGATGGAAAACCAACCATTCATTCCATATCCATCTATCTAATCATTTCTCTATGTATCATATTCACATAGGTAGAAAAATTCAACACAAACACCTCCAATATGATATCCATTCTCAAACCCTTTATGGAATTTTGATCCTTCAATAGGCCATTCTTCACTACGTCTAGAGAAAACAGACTTTCTCATCAAAGTAGTTGGTGTATTCCAACATCGAACACCCTACTAGTTTAATAGAAAATAACTCTAGTGACTTTTCCAGCATCAAGTAATGTAGGAAGAATTACTGAAATGATAAGGTTTTGAAACCCTTACAATACAAGTCCACATTCCTTTCTTCCAAGACACTTCAATCCCACTATTGCTTATCGGACCCCTCAAGCATTAATGGTACACCCATTACCTTAATATTATCATGTGTTTCTTTAATGTGAAATATTTTATCGATCCTATATTTCATGCACTCTGCCTTTGCTCCCATAAAGGATGGTGGATTCTCATGAAAACATTACTTTGATCAATCTCTCTCTCCTCCATCTCCTTGTTTTACCTCAACAACAACATTCTGAACTTTTGGTACATCTTGATCAATAACACTGACAACCTATAATATTTTCTTGATGAGATTATGATATATAGGTGGATTCTCTTGAGGTGCATCAGCTGCACCCACATTGGGAACTCGTGGAAGATGTAGTAGTGGAATACTGCTACACAACGAAACAAGCATAGTATCAAAAAACTAAAAAATATTAAATCAAACTAGAAAACCCATAAGTTGAAACAAATAGTTAAAACCAAACCCAACATTTGAGACACACATCCCAAAATCCCATGGAAATATGAGCCTTGTTATTATAATAGCTAGACATGCACTTATCACACCATAATTCTCATGTCCTGAAAATCTGATCTCCAACCTAACAAATATCCCATGATAATGAATCATGAGGACATAACCCCTCTGATACCAAATTGTAACAAACTGACCCAAGTTACCCATTCAAAAGGAACCCAACCTGAACCTCCACATACTGTAAGGGTGCTTTGGATCCCCATGGGCCTGCAACAAACACCCAAGAAACGAGAAACATACTAGTGATAACTATTTCACAAAACCTGTAATACACATTGCATATGTGTATATATAGATCAAAAGGGACATTAGAAGACTAATGAATTATATATGTCATAAAATTAAAATGATAGCATTAATGAATAACTAAAAAT
The DNA here is from genome assembly GCA_963277665.1 of Viscum album. NCBI lineage: Eukaryota > Viridiplantae > Streptophyta > Magnoliopsida > Santalales > Viscaceae > Viscum > Viscum album. The sequence goes on from OY728137.1 coordinate 1,671,601,560, forward strand.
GTATTCAATGATCCAAAAATAAGTCCAACTATAATGACAAAAACCAAAAAACTACACCAAGAGATCGTGCAGAAAAACTCTCACCACCTCACCACCATCTACAAAAAACCAGCTAACACAAACCTCACCATCTCATTATGGTACCATTCATTTCCCAGTATAAGAAGTCATACAATAATCTACACACCATCGAGGCAGGGAAAAAGGCATTATCTAATAGGTTCAGTAATACCCCACCTTGGTGTTCCATGTCAAGCCTCTGTAATACAATTTCTTTTATGCTAATTTTCAAATATAATAAGTCATGATAAATAATAAAGCTATTTTATAGAAAACATAATAATAATTTCCCTTTTATCAGATCAAATTAATGTTGGTATATCAAGCATATCAAGGCTAACTCTGAAATCCAAGCAGTAAAAAATTGACGCATCAACATACACATGAGTACCAAGGATCACTATAGGGAAGACTTGTAGACTACTCAAACCACAACAAATCATGTGCATAGTCCAGTTCATAGAGCATAGGCATAGGAAGAAGAGGAATACCCCCTGAGTTACCCCGTATGAAAATGTTAAAATCCATCCCCTAGAACAAAGGACCTATGAAACATAGGAAATTATCAGGAGATAACCTCATGATAAACCCAAAACATGGTCAATGGCTTCAAGATAAACCATCCACCTAAGTCTCCAAGGTAACCCATACATAGATCAAAGGATCTGATAATGAAACCCAAGGGTGCTATTGTGATCCCTAAAAATGATGAATTAGAAAGATACGTTACCCAGAGAGATGAATCATAACCAAAATATAGATAGAACATTGAAAAGATAGATTGGAATGGAAAGGTGTATCCAAAAAGCACCAGTGGGGAGCATTGGTTTAAAGGAAATGGAGAATCGGTGGTTGAATTGGCATTGAAAAACTAAGTGATAGCCTAAAACATCCATGATCAGCGAATTACTTGATGTGAAGCAACTATTCACATCGTTAGTTCTACACCATTTATGTAGGCCTAAAACTCAACACCTAGGATAAAAAAATTGTTTATTTAAAACATACATGGATTGAAATCGGAATTCATGATTTGTAACCTCTCACAACATGACCCCTTTCATGAATTGTACTCGGAATCCAGTAAACATCCTGTAATATTGTTATACATCTTGAAATCGTAATTTATCCTATAGAAAAAATCTATTTAAAGCATAAAGTCCAATGAATCTATCAATTCACCATTATAGGTATCCTCCCAATTCGTTCTTAGTCTTATACTGAAAACATGAAAAATGAGAACCATGTTGAGTTCAATAATTTTCCTGATTGATTTGTAACAGGATTTTACAAACTCCACACCATAAAGACTTTCTGTCCCTAGGAATTCCTGTGGAAGATGTAATCACTAGAAAAAGATGAGGTCATTTCACCCTCATCAATTACTCTTGTTCCCATGCCTCATGATAATTTGAACCTTATTTCCATAGAACTATGATAATAGAATCGACTTCACACACAAAAAATTCAATTGACAGTGAAAAATATCAATTGGTTCCTCCAAAATAGAAACATCTGGCTCTATCTCAATTTCTACCCAATTCAAAATGTGAGTGGGGAAAATATGGTATTTCTTAAGCACATACATGTGGAAAATATCATGCATTCCTATCAGGTGAACTGAAATTACTAACCGATAAGAAACCTACCCTAGACTCTCAGTAACTTCAATGGATCTAGCATATCTCAAAGCCAACTTTACCTATTATCCTTGTCTAATGTGACCCAACCGTGGAGAAACTTTCAAAAAACCCTGTTTACATACAAGAAACTCCATAGAATGACATATCCGATCAACTTATGATTTCTATATACTCTGGGTTGTATCCTGACGTCGATGTACATCCCAAATCATCATGGATGTTTCCTGAACTAAACATGGACCAACTAATGATATATCTCTTACCTCATAAAAAAATATTTGATCTACACGGGTGAGCATACAAGGCTTCAAATAGATCTATTCTGATTCATGGCTGATAAGTACTATTATAAACCAACTGAAACAATCACATATGTTAATCCCATAATACTCTAAAATCAAAGACAAATGTAATGAGAATATCCTCCATGATCTGTATCACATACACTATCTAACCGTCTATCTATGGATGGTATGTTGTTCTCAACTTGACATGAGTTCCCAATACCTCTTGAAGACTCCTCCTAAACCTTGAATTAAAACTAGGATCCCAATATGAAACAATGATAGAAGGAATATCATGTAACCTCACACTCTCTTACACATAAAACATATCGAGATCATCATCTTTAGTGGTGTATTTTATTGAATTGAAATGACCAGACCTCTTCGACCGATTAAAAACCACCTAGATTGAATTCATACCTTAGGGTGTCTATGGTAATCAAACAATATAACCAATGGAAACCTCATCCCATTTCCAAATCATCATCAAAAGATGATGAAGTAAACCATTAGGTTTCAAGTGCTCTACTTTTATCTATTGATTGTTTTTATAGTGAGACAAAAACTCAGCAATGTCATGCTTCATACCCGACCACCAGAATCATAGCCTCATATCATAATACATCTTCTTAGTTCCTATATGAATGAAACATGAAGATTTGTAATAAGTCAACAAGACCAAACATCATACAGATACAAGGATGAAAAACCACTACTCAATGTGGAGCATACCATATAAATAAAGAGACCTTCTAGAAATAATATACCCACCATAAAGGCTTTCTTGAGTCTTCTGAAACTCATCATCGTACTGTTGACCTCATAAAATAGTCTCCATGAGAGATGATGATAACTAAACTGTAGTGAGAACCATACCTAAAACATCCTTCCAACCATCCATGTGAATATGAGTGAAATGATCCATAATGTTCCACTCCTCCTTCTATTCTAGAATAGCCTATAATGGTGTATTCCAGCTAAGAGTGACTATAATTACGTTTCCATTTTTAGAGTGTAGGTGATATTGAATCCGAACATCTTAGGGGATTCTACCCATTATCTCTATCGGATATATAAATATTTTGGAGAAAATATATAGCTCATACTATTATGATCAGAAATTATTGAGAATATATCCGTAGAAAGAGAGTTCTGCCAACATTTGAGCACATGATGAATGTGGAAATCTCTAATCAAAAGTGGGGCAACTTTTTTCATGTGGTTGAAGATGATGAGAAATGTAAGAAACCTTATGGTCATCATGCAAAAGTACGCATACAAAACAAATACTTGAAGCATCATAAAATTTCATGTATCCCTTACCTATATCAAGTAGTATTAAATAGGAGTTGATGTTAGAAGTAAATTCAGTTTATTGAAATGGGAATAATACTTTGTATCCCATGTCGATTTCACATCTTTCATAGTGAAAACAACCAAAGCGGACTCCAACATACAGAAACCCTTGACAAACAATCAGTAGTAACCATAACTACCAAGGATGCTTTGTATCTCATAGAAATTCTGTGGTTCCATCCAAGACTAGAAACCCTTCACATTCTCAGTTTCAACTAATCATAGGAGTTCAAAAATCTTGTGCCCTATGAACATCACTTCCCAAATAGAGAAATTACACTTGAAAATCCTTCCATACAAACTGTGATTTCTCATAATTTCTAGAACTAAACTCATATGGTGCTCTTCTTCATGCATGAATTTTGAATAAATTAGAATATCATCCATGAATACTACAACAAATGTGTCAAGATATTGATGGAATATCTAATTCATGAAATCTTTAAAAATTTCATGAGTGTTAGTCAAACAAAAATGCATCACAAGAAATTAGAAATGGCCAAACCAACTCTTGAAAGATGTATTGACTATATAAAAGCCCCGAAATATGAGATGATGATAACCAGTCCAAATACGAATCTTGGAAAACTAGTATTTTCCTTTAACTGATCAAACAAATCATCAACATGAGGAAAATGATATTTGTTCTTAACCATAACCTAGTTCAACATCTGATATCCCACAAATAACAAAATTGAACCATCTACATATTTAGTAAATAGAACACGTGATGACCAAGGAAAATGCTAGGGAGAAAAAAATAATTTACCAATAGGCCATCTAACTAAATCTGGAGATCTTTCAAATAACTGGTGCCATATGATGTGAAGGTATCGATATCAGCTACTTACCTTGGTTGGATGGTCCTGCACGATAAGACATTATGTACCACTCCCCATGAAACACTATAGAGCTCCCATTAGTAGTATGAAATGAGACATGAAGATGATAGAAATCAACCTCATCTTAATGAGAGACATGACAATCCAAACCGATGATGAAGTCTAATAGTTCCATATTAAGAAAAAGAAATTCCCAGACAAACTCTATACCTTAAATCATTAACAATAATGAAGGAAACTAAAACCCCTACTACTTCCTCTCAATATGAGGTGTCTCTAACTCCATTGTAAGGGACAAAAGTTCCATTGAATTTTTACGAATATGAAAAAAAATCATGCAGATATAAAATAGTGGTAGGCACTGGTATCAAATAAAGAAATTTATACTGGAGGTGGAATAAGGATAATACATCTCACTATTGCTGTGACCGCATTGAATTCCTCTAGATAGTAATCTATTGCATGAAAATACGTAACTACATAGGCCAATTGCGTGATCCTTATAGACTTCATGGATTCTGAATTCACCAAAACAGAATTTGGACCCTAAGAACATTGTCCATAATGAGTTGTAGTCATAGCTTTATAGATGTGCTTCAAGTTTCAAATGCATCTACAAAAATTACAATCATCACAAGCATAGAACAACAATGCCTTATTTTTATATCCTTCCTACATTGATTGAAAGTCAAAAGAAAATTTCTATATAAAAATAATGGTGTAGATGAGGCTTGCAGCAGAGACCCACCTCCACAACTTTAGTGACGATCCTTCACCATACTTTTCTTCCCATGAAAGCCCATGAAACTGCCACTAGACGGAGGATAAGGTTTGTAATACCCAACCATTCTCGCAATATCCATCTCTTCTATCATATCTCAGCCTATAATCTATGTATTGGAATGAAATTTAAACCTGAACACTTTCAATCCGATATTTGTTCACAATCCCCTATATGTACTTATGAGCTTTCAACTAGTCATTATTCACTCTGTCTGAAGAAAAACATACAAGCTCAGCAACCCTATTGGTGTATGATGACACTGAAATCTTTCCCAATTTTAAATAAAAATAATACATAGACTTTTATAAATTAAGGACTTTGTAATAAACTACTATAATATAGGATTTTTAAAACCTTGTATCCATGTCCTTATGCTTATTTTCCTAGACTATTGAACCCCACTTTCCCTTAACAGAACCCTAGAGCCTCAATGCTGCACACATTACCCTAATATTCTTATGTGTTTTATAAATGTTTACAATTTGATCAGTCCTATTCAGATATAACTCCTCTTGAGGTTCCATCGTTCCCTTAATGGATAATGGCTTCTTGTTCAATAATTCTCGTGATCTATCTCTCTCTCATCCATCCAACATTTAGTACCTCAAATATAGAATTCTGAACTCATGGAACATCTTGATCAATTGAAAAAACATTCTGTACTATAGTCTCGATGATATTCTGACATATAGGAGGATTCCCTTTAGGGGCATAAACTACAGCCTCCTAAAAAACTCATGGAAGAAGTATGATCGGCATACTGTTACACATAAAAACATAAGAATGATCATACAATGGAAGAATTCTTCATTGAAAATATAAATTCCTTCAGAATAAACAATTATTTAAAACCAAACCCAACACTGGAGACACGCATCCCAATATCCCATGGAAACATTAGTCTCATTACAAAAGTAGATAGCCATGTACTTAACCCACTTACCTCTCAATCCCAAAAATCCGATCAACTGTATAACAAACATAACATGGAAACGACTCTTGATAAAATACTTACTATGATACTAAATTGTATTGAACCGACCTAGGATTCCCTTAAAACTGGCACTGGAACTGATCCCCCACATAACCAAAGGGTGTTCCTGATACCCATATGACGAAAAACAGAACCATGCCATCTATCAAAAAACTAGAGTTAATTATTTCATCCAACCTGAACAAACACATGAATTATATGTATTCATAGAATGAAAGAGAAAAAATAAGACTAAAGTAATATATATTCCATAACAGTAAAAAGTCAGCAATAGTGAACAAATAGAAAAGTACTGAAAGATCAAAAAACATGTCCAACTATGAGGACCAAAACCAAAAAAACTACACCATGAGATGGTGTGAATGAACTCCCATAATCTCACCACATGCTACCCAAAACTAGATGAATTGAACCTCATCTCTTCACGGTCATTCCCAACCATTCACTGCATTAGAAGGCATATAATGGTCCTTGCACCACCAAGGAGGTGTGCTGGTTGTGAGCTAACAGGATCAGTAGGATCCCACCAAGGTGATCTATATGATCTATCTATATAAAAATTCATTTATTATTAGTTTTAATGTAGGAGCCAGTGTTCTCAGTAATTTAAAAAAATTGTATTAATTCAGTTGTATAGAAAACATGGTAAATATTTACCTTTTTCACTGTTCTAAATAGATGATGGTAAAACATTAATATCAAGGATAAATCAAAAATTTAAGCAGTACAAAAGAGAAGAAGCAGCGTAGACATCAGAACCAGGGATCACTATAGGTCATAATAGTAGACTACGTGTACCACACTAAATCATGTGAACAATCTAGTTCCTTGAACATAGGCAAAGTAAGCATAGGAATACCCCAAGAGTAATCCCCCCAACAATGTCAATATTCATCCCATAGAACAATGGTCCTAGAAAATAGAGGAAAACACAATGATTTAACCACACAAAAAACATAAAAAATTCACTATGTCATCAAGCTAAAGATTACACATAAGTACCCAAAGGTCACCCATGTTCTCATTTTCACAAATAAATTTCATTTTTTCTATGGTACTCAATAACCTTTCATTTATAATAAACCAGGGAAAAATAATTTCTCTTTGAAGTCCCTTTTAAAGACACAAAAGCAGTCATGCCAATTTGTAAATAAATTTATAAATCAATCAGGCTAAATATCATAGGCTATAGATGAAACCACCTACCTAAAAGCTCTAGATGACAACACCTACAAAGGGATTCAACAGAAAAGAAACCCTACAACACTATAAATGACCCTTGAATCAATTATTCATTACAATATTGATTTAATTGGAAATGAAAATGTTCATCAGATAAGGGTAAACCACATACCTCAAAAAAAACATGCCGCACCATGAACAAAAATGGTATGACCTTTGGAATAGGATCACACAAGGATTCTTGGAAGAGGACAAGATAGAACACCAACATAGATTGAAAGATCCGATAATGTAACCCAAATGAGCTACTTTGATTCCTAAAAATGAAGAAGTGGGAATAAATCTTACCCAGAGAGATGCATCGCAACCACAACAATAATGTAACATTGATAGGATTGATCCGAAAGGAATGGTGTCTCTAAAAATCCTTATAGAGGAGCCTTGGTTTGAGGGAAAAGAATAATGGTAGTGGAATGGGAAACAAAAAACTGAGAAACATCCTAAAAAATCCATTCTTATGTAATTACATAATATGAAACTCCTATTCCTGTCATGAATTCAACGTTATTTATGTATGCCAACAAACTCATCACCTCAGATTAAAAATATATTATTTTATACATACACAACATAAAACCAAAATTATTGATGATTATACTTTCAAAACATGAAAACATTCATGACATGTACCTTGAAACCATTACACATCATGTAACCCAGTTACACGACATGAAACCTCTTTTATCCTACAAAAAATACAGTTAAAGAAGAAATTCCAACAAATCAGTGACATCATCATTTTAGGTATCCTTCCAATTTTTCCTCTATCCTCTACCATCAATAGGAAAAAGGAGAACCATGATGATGTCAAGACTATTCCTGAAGGATCAGTAATGGGATGTTACAATATATACCCCACATAAACTAAATAAGGTGTATATATGAAAATGTGTCTCAAATAGGGATGTTTTGAAACAAAACACTTACCTAGAGCCCATATCATCATGTGCATTACTTATAATCCAGAATAATAAATTTTTTAATTAATAAATTTATTAATAATCATTTTCATGATTATTATTCTTTTTATTTTATTTTTAAACATTCTATATTCAGTTAATTAACCACTTAATTTTACATTAGTTGATTCAACGATAATGGATCTCGTGTCCAAAATCTATTTTTGATGATGACTAAGATAAAAGATATTATAATTTAATTATTTAAATAATTTTAAATATTAAATAATTATCATTTTTATTCACATATTTTAATTTTAAGACCAATAATTAATTATGGTTATGAAAAATGAACCACGTTACCATCATGGAGATGGTAGGTCATGCATATGCTGGATAGACATTTTCATTTTTTTATGATCATGATGAAAATATGGTAATTGAAATTTTATCTTCACATGAAGATAATTATATAAAATATATCATATTATTTCTTAAAAACATTTTTATATAGCAACCATGTGATGTGGGAATAAAAAATGAATAACATCACTTTGTGAGGCGGTAGTCCGCCACACACACAATCGTTGTTATGAATTATTTAATGGATGGTAAGGTATGAAAATTTATGGAATACATATTTTCAAGAATTATTAAGATATCATAATATCATATAAGAACATAAAACTAATCCTTATTACCTTACACATAATGACAAATTGAAAAACAAATCACATTGCTTCACGTGGCAGTAGTCTTCCATACACATGAGAGAATTTATTATATTTGATACGGAATATAATGTAAGAAGGTATATGTGATATTATATTTATTTAATTAAAATTATATCATAAATTTCAAATATAATCATTATATATAGAATAATATACATCCATGAGAAGTGGTTGTAGAAGAAAAATTAAATCAGTTCGTAAGTTGGCAATTTATCATACACATAATCAATATTTTTGTTTCCCATTTAAGGGGTGAGAGAATCATAATTAATAACATTAACATAATAAAATATTATTATATTTATTTTTATTATTTTGTTTTATTAATTTATTTTAATAATTTTTTATTGAGGTGGAATTAAAAATTTAGAAATATCGATTAAGGATGTTACATTTTCTTAGAACATCTTCTTTATGTATACACCAAATTCCTTCTTAGGTATGATTATAGTTAAAACCAATGATTTAATTTGATTTAAATAAATTGTGTATTTTATTTTAGTATTTATTGGAAAAAAATGGTTTTTATGTTTTAAGAGGATAGGAGAGAAGGTGGCCTTTAATAAGTTTGGAGATGACACACATGGAATTTTTGAAAAGAAAGTATTTCACCCACAATTTTCTAATATAATAGGGATCCAAAATAGAAAATTTTAGACCTTTATAAGGTATATTTTCTAAATATGTCCATAATATAGGAGTTTGAAATGTTTTTGGTCATTTCAAACCCTTATATTTTTAGTTTAACACCTCAGAAAACATATTTTTTACATAATTGTTGTAATAAATGATTCCTATTTTAATGTTAATTAAAGTAGAAAATTAATATGAAAATAATATATAATATATATTATTATGGTTGAAAATATGAAATCTATTTTTTCAAATTAAATTCAATGTATTTTCATTATTCAATTAAAATTTAAACTTGTAGACATGTCGAAAAAAATATTTTTTCCCAACGAAATGTTAATGTTTAATATTTTTTTATATCAGAATATAATATTATATTGATTAAAATGACAAACATTATTTAAATAGTATTATATTTATAAAAATTTTACTTCAATTAAAATTTAAAATATAAATCAAATTTTTAAATAATATAAATGAAAAGTTATTTTCCGTTAATAAAAAATTATTATTCACTATTCATCCAAAAATTAATATTTTCCGAAAATTAGCAAATTCTCCCCGAAATTTAGCTTTTCAAATTTATATTTGAAAAATTAATTTTTTTAAAATATATTTTTTTAAAGTGGTAAAAATTAATTTTAAATTATGTTTTCAATGTGTGACTAAACTGCCTTTTAAAAAAATACGGTTTTTAAAAAAAATTTCTTTTTTAATTGAATCGGGTATTAATTTACTTATAATTAATATATAATTATTTTATTTATCTTATAAATGTTTAAAACATATAATTTTTAAAATTTAGTTATTCCAAATCATACGTACAAACATAATAGCTTGTTTTTAGTGGTCATGTTTAAATAATGATATCTTAATATAGTATCATGTTTTGTTTAAATTCGTTGTTGCGTGCAACACAAGTTATCAATGATATTGAATTTATTTAAAAATATATATAACAAGCTCGTGGTGTTCTACATTTTCATGTAATATTGGTGTTTCCTGTCATATATGCTATCAAACAAAATTTAATTATTTTAAAACATGGAGTTATTATATTCCACCCCTCTTAATAAATTACATCCTCAAATTTTAATATTAATCTCGATAATAAAGGGTTTTTCATTTTATAATTCTAATATTTTAGCATAGTTCAATAAAATTCTTAATAAATAATACACTTGATCATATAGAAAGGGAATTATAAAGGTCATCTTAAATTACTCGTACTATGAATCCAAATAGGAGAACATTGGTTGAATGTGATGAAATAAAAATTGAATAAAAGTGTAAATAATTATAGAGATTCATAGATATCATTGATCGTAAGGAAGTGAATGACAAATATAAAGTTATAGATGTAAAAACCATTAAAATTTAAGGAGTTAAATGTCCAGTTATTCCAAGGATATGAAGTAATTATGATAATATTATTGATTGAAGATAATTTTACAAGAGTTAGGAAAATCATATACCATATAGACTATGGAATTGAGAAAATATACTTACATTACAAGTATAATTTCATCCATTAATAAATTTCCACAACAATATACAATTTTTCTCCAAACTATAAGTATTGAAGATAATCTTTTGGTGTTTTCTTAAAGCACAAAAATTAACTTATAATGAATCACAAAATCTTGAAAAGAATAACAAGTTACTCCTCCCATTTTAATAAATATAAAATTGGTTATCCCATATTATCCTAAATAATACATTAATCTCTAATTAATGAATAGTAACTCCAAAAGTGAAACTTAATCCCTTTTATAAGTTTAGACCATTAATACCATTCATTTATATCACAAAAAAAATCGTTCTTCCTGAATAATCCCTTAAGTTAAACCAAAAGGTTATATATATTCAAAAATATTAAAAAATCTCATGAAATATAATTATCCACCAGGAAATTCAATTACATAAAACCAAAAATGGTGTCTATAAAAATTTTATCTTCTGACAAAACATAAACTCACAAACCCATGATGGAATCCATAACACTTAAATTATTATAACATGAAGACATATACAATTTCAATATTAACACAAAATAGAGATGTTTCATGATTCATATAACCAAAATACCATTAGAAATAATAATTTTACTTCATAATTCTTTAATCCCAATGCATAAATACATCATCCCTTTTGTTTAAATTATTTTTTATAACATAGGTAATTCCTAGGTCTACCGGTTGGCCCTTAGTTTAGATCATTGACACAGATAATTCCCACATTCCCCATATATAGTTCATCTATTGTAATGGATATTTATTGGTTTGTGGTATCAATTTTCATATAGATAAAATATTCCCCTACATTTGAGATATTATTATAGGAGATTATTCCAACCTTATTTAAATTTATGATTCCAAATCTTCTCTCTTATATATTCATTGATACATGTAAAATCATAAAATTACATCCTCCTCTTATAGAATTTTTTAGGAATCCAACTAAATTTCACATTGTCAATCTTATATCATTATAGATAATTTTGAATAATAAACATATATTATCTTCATTAATAATCCAATTTTATTGATTATAATAACAAAAGTTTCCATCACATTCATCATTAACATGATTATTCATGGTTCTATCAATTGAAAAAAAAAACAAAGCATAATATGAGAAATAATAATCATAGTGGGAAATTACATAGTAAAGAAAAATCGTTTATAGAATTTCTAAATAATGAAACATTATTTTCAATATATGAAACCTTAGTTTTTTCCTAGTTCATTCATCATTATCATTTATTCAAATCCTTTACAGTGGTTTATAATGTTTATGTGACTCTCTCAAAGATCATCCCTTAGGTGTGTCAAACCAGGTGTATAGTAAGAAATGTTTTTATGTACTAGGTAACGCTTGAGTCCATCCCCACACACCTTTTGGCGATATTAAAAATTGGTACATCTATGTTTGAACAACATCCACTTGTAGTATCCATAATGTCATGTAATTAATTAGAATACACTCTCTCTAAACGTACATAAAATTCAAAAATATTTTCCAATACAAATAATTATCCTTATACTTATACATAGACTTATCCTTATACTTATCCCTAGAGTTCTCACAAATTTATTCTCATCCTAGATTCAAAAGTAGACCTAAAATTTTTCCCTAATACCAACTATAGATACCCAAGCATTTTACATATATTATTACTTTATTTCTTCAAAATAATCATCAATTAATTACAACATAATTATAATAAGGAATAGTTTCTGTGAATGAATATTATCATAACACATAAAAGAATACTAAAATATGTAATCCATAATTTAATTTTAATTTATTTTTCATAGTGAGATCCAAAATTAATTTTAACTGTTAAAATGAATAGCATACCCTCATAATACCTAATGAAATGGGTGATCTTGAAATCTCAATAAGAAAAGAGTTATGATAAAGATGTCAAATATGTGACTCAAAGGGATAAATTTATATTATAAAATAGAAGGCCCATGATTAATAACATAGTATAATAACATAAATATCATGAATTAAAAATAACATGAGATCGTAATAAATGTTGTAGAAGCATAAAACATGGCATAAACACAAGTCAAGGGTAACTATTGAGATAACATCACATCATGGATAAATTCTCACAATGGATTAGGTTCACTCCCTGATATCATACAAGATGTCTCACAAGACTATAACATTACCCAATATATTAGAGTGCAATCTATATACAGACCCAACCATCATAGTAGTATTATGAACATGAATGTGTGACATAAAATAAGAACAATCACAATGCACAAACAAAAGATTTATCGATAGAAAGAAATGGGTTATATAATCTTTTCTCTAAGATAATAAAAATATTTTTCTTAAAGAAGGAATTGAGAAAAATGATATAAGATATATATTACACCATCAAATGGAGGGGAAATTAGCTAGGAATATATGTAATAGAAAAATATATATAATTTATAATCATTTCATAATGTTTAATTTTGTTGTAATTGATGAATATATATACCCTAAAAAGGCCAAACACATTCTTGAGGAAATTAACATTTTCACATTTAAAATTAATTTTTAAATACAAAAATAATGAATAGGAAATAATTTTCAATGAAATATACTTGAAAAATTATATTGTTTCCATAAATTAAAATAAGTTTGATGATTTTATAATAAAGGGTTTGTTTCATAAATGTTAAAATAAATTTTCCTTTCAAATTATTGGTAAATCATTAAAATCACATTTTTTTGAAAACTACATGAAGATTTATTTTAAACAGTTTTTAAGAAATAAAAACATAGGGAAAAAATAAATTTCAAAAAATCATAGGATAATAGTAAATAAATTTAAAATACTTTTATAAATCATGGATATGGAAGAAAAAAGGTTTTTTGGTTGAAGAGAAAAATGAAGTCGGTTTTTCTGAAATACATTTTATAAACAATTTTATGTTCCAAAGAGAGGGAAATGATATTGTTACATTTTTATTTAATTAATAAACATTTGAAAATAAAATATAATGGGTTTCAATATTCAATGATATAATAATTTCTAACAATATAAATTCAGGAAAAAGCAATACAGATTAAAATGAGATAGAAACATAAAACCTTACTGCTTCGATATCATTTGAATCATCAATTAACATAAATTAAATAGACCAATTATAACTTAAAATATCCTGATTTAGGAAGGATTAAATTTTTATAATTTATAGGTTCACTATATAAAATGTTTAAAATAATTTACGTGCATAAAATAACATGTTTCTCAGTTAAGGACGTTTGAAGATGAAACCCTTACATCGAGCTTGAATCATTGTATGTGTTTCTTAAATTCCAAAATCGTAAACATATAATAATTATTTAATTTCCCAATCACCATTGTTATTTTTATTTTTCTTATTATTTTATTTTTTACCATTTCATATTCAATTACTAGCCTGATTAATTTCCCGTCAATCATTTTAAACATAATATATCATATGTACATAATATATTTGGTATGTTGAAAAAATTCAAATATATTATTTTTAATCATTTAAATAATAATAATAATGAAATTTTTATAATTTTTATACATAAATTATAATTTTATAATACACTATGAAACATGGTTATGAAAAATGAATTATGTTACAATCATGGAGATGACAGGTTGTACATACACATGAGTAATGTTTATATTTTTTTAAAGATCAAGATAAAAATCAGGTATGTATTATTATAAATTGATAGAATAGTAATTATATCATAAATATAATATTATTTCATTAAATAATTGGTATAGAATACATGTTTTGTGGTAACAAAAACCGAAATAAATAACTTCATGAGGCGGTGGTCTACCATACAGTCAAACTATGTTATCATTTATTCAAAGGATGGTAAGGTAAGTATGTATATGATATATTTATTTTACATAAGGGTTAATATTTCATTAAAATCATTTATAAACATAAAATTCCTCTTTATTACCTTTTATGGAATAAGTAAGTGAATAATGAATCACGTTGCCTTGCAAGGCAACGGTCTATCGTACATAAGTGCAACATTATCACATTTCCTATGAAATAGAAATATAAAATTTATAAGTGATATTATAACTGTAGAGGTGTAATTATAATATAAATATAATATATAATAATTATATATGTCATTATATCCATCTTTTAGAATAATTCATGGAAAATTAATTATGTCATTTGGTGAGACGGTAGTCTTTCGTACACATGATCAAAAGTTTTGTTTCCCATTTTTTGGGAGGAGGATATTATTGTTAATCATAAACATAACATAAAAATAAATAATATTACAAATGACACTGAATATATTATATCTTTATGGTTTAATAATATATTTTTACATGAATGAAGAAATAAAATAGAATGCATTGTTAAGGAAGTTACCTTTTTTCTAACAATTTCATTATATTTTCACCAAAAGCCTTCCTTGGTTGGATTTCTGATAAATAAAATGGAATATTGGATTAGGATTTGGAATTAATGAAGTATATTTTTAGGTATTTTATGAAATAATGGTTTCATGATTTGTAATGTGGATAGGATAGGGGTGTACTTTTATAGGATGGGGAGAGGATAGGACACACATCGAAATTTTAAGAAAAGAATTCCATGCATGGTTTTCTAATGAAACAATTATCCAAAAGTCACTATTTTAGAATATTATAAAAATTAAAATAGAAAATATTACTATAAAATAGTTATTATAAATGTGTTTAGTTAATTTTTATCCCTTATATTTTTGTATTAACCCCAAGTAAACCCCTTTCCACATTAATCACCGTAAATAATTTGTACCAGTTCTACTATTCATTACATTAAAAAATTATGTAGAAATTATAAGATAATATAAATTATTATGATAAAAAAAATATGGAATACATTTTTTCAAATTTTATTTTATGAAGTGGGAGAATTAAATATTAAATTAAACTTGTAAATGTGTTAAATTTTTTTCCATAGATAATATTTAAAAGAATAAAATGTTTTTATATTATATTAAAATATAAAATTGATTACATTGAAATAAATAGTTATATATTAATATAATTTATCTAATTTATCTTCAAAAATAATTTAATATATAACTTGACATTGTAAATTATTTAATTGAAAAGAAGTTTTTAATAAAAATATGTATTTAGTATAATTCCTCGTGGAATTAATATTCTTCGAAAATTATCACATTTTTAGTAAAAGAAAATATTAAAATTTATATTTAAAAATTGAAATTATTTTTTTTATTAAAATAAAGTTTCTATTAGTGGTAAAAATTAATTTTAATTTATGTGTGCAAAGTGTGACTACACCGCCTTTTAGAAAAACATAGTTGTCAGAAACATTTATTTTCATTAAGCTCAATATTGTGTGAATCAAATAATATAAAAAAGATTAAATTTATTTATAATATATTTCATAATGTCTTATTGTGTTACATATTCATCTACAATATGTGTTTCATGTCATATACTCTGTTTAACATAATGTTATTATTTTTAAATCATTAGGTATTACACCTCAAATAGGATAGGGGTTTTAATAAGAACTGAGAATGAATATATGTAATGAGAGTTTGTTTACTAAATTTCATGTATGTAGGAACCCATCTATCTCCATGAAACATTATAGAGAAATATAATAAATAATTCAATGTCTGGAGTACAACCATGACTAAAATAACATATAGGAAATAAATAACAGTAAAAATATATAAGCCAAAGTGCAATGAGGAGAAAGATACATCCAACCATTAATTATGTACCAACACGAACAAAAAACAAATAAATGAAAATTGAAGATATCCAATATTTTTATATCCACAACTAACCATGTCATGAGGTCAATGAAACGATTTATCCCTATGATCCACTAAGGTCTCCACGGATATTCCTATTAACTGAACAAGACATGACACATATGTGAAAAAACCCATTTATGGGTGAGTATATACATAACCAGTTGTATACCCATAAAACCAAAAAGGAAGAAAAATAGAGAGATAAAAAAAATTCATCTCAACCCATTTCAGGAGAGAAAAAAACCAAGATATACATGCTTCTAAAGAATCCTACGTGGGAGATAATGGGTATCTCCATATCCACTACCATACCAAGGATGATGAGTATCAATTTCTCCAAGAATTTATATCCAGTGCCTAGTATGTCATGTGTATGTTCAGGAAAATAGTGATGAAAATATTCACAATGTAACCATACTTCCTTGTCAATGGGAAACATTATACAATATAGGAACCACACCCTAGTGCGTCATGGGGGTTTTAATCAATAGATAGAAGACTTGTCCCCTATTATGATATGGGTACCAATCATTAGGTATATGATACACACCCTAGTATGATATGGAGGGGTGGGGAGTACCACATGTAGATAAAGGACTCAAGCATTAATGCATCAAGAGGGTTCCACTCAGTAGGTAAAGGACTGATTCTCTATCACAATAAGTGATTCCACTCAATAGATATAGGAATATGGGGGACTCACATCTGGTTATAATAAGTTGTTTTACAACCTCTAGTTATATATGATGATTATTATCGATCATCACTATATATAAAATATCACCTGAAAAAGTGTCAGGCATGAAATACCATAAATCTTGTTTCAAAATCACATAATAAGGATAACATAAAATTCTATATAGAAAAGATCTGGGGATATGATAATCGCATTCCAAAATATTGGTTCAGAAGAAGGAGATACGCATGTTGGAAGTCCTTGAGAGAAAATTACATGAAATGTACTTAGGTTCACATGGTGTGTGAAATCTCCTAGACACCTCATCATGACATTATCTACACAATGTTTTCCTGGTCATGCAGTACTACCCAATGTGTATGGATAATACACAACATGTGTAAATCTCCCAAGGCCTACCCATGTGCTCATGTACATTCCATTGTATATCTCATCATTTTAGTGTACTTAAAGTCATGCTCATTCACTTCAGGTCATTCCCGTGTACCTGGTCATTTCCAAGTATCATATTGTTCCCATATACTTCTGGTAGTGCTTGGGTGTCTGGCTATGCCCGATCCCATGTACTCCTAGGGTATATGATGATACATTTTCAAGGGGTTACATGGTATGTATAGTGTCATAAAATAAGTGATATTTTCGTCACCGAAAAACCTAACAACAACATCTCAGGGACTATATAACTTGTGTTCTTCACAGAACACACTGTGTTGTTTGTTTGTTTTGTAGAAACCTTAGTTCATTCACTCAGATATCATATTCAACCTTCCCACCACAAAATAAACTATTTTATCTAATAAAATATATGGAATTAATTTCCCAATGATTATCTCTAGACCCCAGTGGTGGTAATAAAATTATTTTCACCCTTTGAATATATTTCATTCTTCATATCATCATTCCAGATCCAAAATC
The DNA here is from genome assembly GCA_963277665.1 of Viscum album. Taxonomy (NCBI): domain Eukaryota; kingdom Viridiplantae; phylum Streptophyta; class Magnoliopsida; order Santalales; family Viscaceae; genus Viscum; species Viscum album. Next base: position 1,671,619,954 of record OY728137.1, read on the forward strand.
CAAGCAGGAATCACCAGCTACTCACAATTCCTCCTAATATATCCAAAAAACACCATCCGATATGACATTCACACAACCACTTCTAATATGGGGGTCGATTTTGCTCAAACCATCCTGTCAATGATTAACTATGACACCATGGGATAATGATGAGGATAATGAAGAATGTTGGGGGGTAAATGCACATAATCAAAGGTGATGAGCATCATTGGATGACGTGATCCTAACCAATGATCAAAGGTGATGAGTCTCCTTGTGTGCACACTACTCAAGGTTCTGGGTGAGTGGTAATCACCAAAATAGTACCCAAACTACAACACCTCTGACACCTCATGTCACAGTGACCATGCTGACCAAGTCTGACGGTCTCCCCATCCATGTAAACCGGGCCATGCCCAACCAGACTATCACCATGTCTCAAGCCAACATCCATGATTCCCAATCCCATGATCAGAACCACACAATGTTTCGCGGGTAAAACTCAACCTGTGATCTACATCACTCAACAATACACAGGCCATGCCAATCACAACCCGAATGTTCCAACATGTTCAATATCACATATCATACACATATATATACAAAAAAAATAAAATCATTAAGCATGAAAAACAAACTAATAGTATAATTGCACTAACTGCGTGTTATCCGAAACCATTATGAAGGTTTTGGAAGCCACTAACAAATCATATCCTAAATTAATCAATAACATAGAAATTTAACCAAATAAATCAACTTAAACCATTTTGGCACCCCCGGCCAAAATTCCTTAAATTAGAGATGACCCTTTGCCCAACCTCGCTCAAGAGAAATAGGTCAAAGTAAATTCCCAAAGGCATCCCATAGGTCTAATAAGCAATTTAATATACAATAGCAGATAAAATAGGGTCTCTCTCAAAATAACTGAATACACGATTAAACACGTGCCACCCAAAGGATTGAGAAAACACAAAATAAGGTATACACCACCTACTTGAGACTCATAGACGTAGGCACGTCTAATATCGATCTCCAATTGAAAGCTGGTCTTCATTGACCTATGTTTCCATCAAATCCCGGCACATCCACTCGAATAGAAACTATGATGTGCGAGGATATGGATCGAGAACGTATCATGGTTCGTGAGTTTAGCCTCACTTTTGCAATCCTGTATCCACTAACGGATTGAAGAACAGATGTTGGATAAGGAATCTAGGAAAGAAAATGTTTTTGGCCTCCCAAAGTTTCAAGGTCTGAAAAAGGGGAAGAAAATGGATTTTCTGGAAAAGTGACCTGATGCCCTTTCATTTAATTGAATAATAAAGTACACAATGTTTATATAAGGACTAAAATTTGTGTAGTGGGCTTTTCCATACCTTGAAGTCATTGGAGAGAGACACGCGGCTTGGGTTCTCCACCCAAGTGGACACACAACTTGAACCTAGCCAGTATGCAAAAACAGAATACACGGCGTGTGGAATAACACTACATGCCATGTAATAAGAAATTTCTACATGTTAATAAAATGGAATGTACTCGGTGAGCACAAAACCAGTACTCACCCATCCCATCCACAATGTATACATTAATGTACACGACACGTAGTTATAGAAATTTCCAGAACGTCCTATATTTTCTCAGTCCTCTCAGGAACAACTAAAAAATTGAAACTGGGTCTGGATTTTGACCCATTCTAAAAACTCAGGTTCATAAAATCTCTCCAACTTAACATAGATCATTTGTGAGCTAACAAATGAAACCTGATGATGGAACCGATCATACCACTCTGACAAATTAATCTGAACTTCCCTGGGTTAAAAGGTTCTGAATAAATTCCTCAATGGGCTCCCCACCATAGGAATTGCCTAGATCAGTCTCAACTCAACAAAACTCAACACAAGAAAAGTATCACTAACTTATTTTCCAGATTCATGGTTCGCTCATGATTTATCGTCACCCGTACACCTCATTAGTGCCCCCCTGAGACATTTCCGACACCAAACGCATGTGGCACCACGTCAGTGTCCACCACAATGAGGTCCGGTATCCCATGGATGCTCATAATAAAACCAAATGCCATGAACCTCATTTAACATGCATCCTCGATTCCTTGATGCACAAGGAACCTCATGTAACCTGCATCCTCGATGCCCCAATGCAATGCATCTCATTCTTATATTTAATATATCACCCACCTGATATGCCGCCAATCGCACTGACCAGCGTCTTGTTAGTCCTTTGCATGCAGTTGAACCTCGGTTGGGTCCCGCTGTCTCTGTCATGTCCATCGCATGCAGCTGAACCTCAGATGCCCTCTCCATGTACCAAACCTGAACATACTCCATATGCCATCGTCTGTCCTTGTCCCTGCATGCCGGCTGTCTGAGAAGGTTGCATGCAAAACCTGTCAAGATGTTCGACATGTCTGCATGCCTGACACTCCTTTGGAGGCCAATCGCACTAAGTCCGATCATGTCCTGGCTATCCACATTGAAAGAAAACCACTAAATGACTTCAACGAGTTGGTCTAGCTGAGTCCTTGGCCTGACTGACCTGTTGAAACTCATCACATCCTCGCTTCCTCTTATCTGAACCATCACCTAAAGATATTGTCCGACCAACCAGGGGATGTCCCTCTGGTATCCCTCCACTATAACCGCCTGACTCACCACCTCTAAGATTTAATCCAGTCTTAAGATATTCATGTGGATCTGAAAAATGTGTTGCAAGATATCTTCGAATAACCTCACCCTTATAAAATCATTACTTACCATACCAGGTGAAAAGCGAGACAGTTTAGTTAAAGTAGCTGCATAGTCCATGAGAGACATGTTTCCCTGTCAAAGGATCAAGAAATCTCAATTTATCTCCACCCTCAGTGTCTCTGTGTAATAGTTCTTGATGAACCATTCCTTGATACCTTTATATGCCACTCCCTCGTTCCTGCAATATTAAACCTTCATATACCACTAGAGCCTTGTCAGTCCTCACATCATGTATATTGCCAGCTTGACCCTCAACCCTGGAGGCATCTCGGGCTGCTCAAAGATTATCTGCATTCTTTCTATCCAGTTCTCATCCATCTACAGACCACCCTCTCCCTAAAAAATAGACAGGGGATGCGACTAGAACTCCCATGTTAGATATGCCATAGATGGATCTGTACTATGCCCTCCTCTATAGATCCCCCACAAGACATGTACCAGACTAGCTCGGAGATGCTCGTCGATCCATGGTCCGAACGCAGCCAAAACCTACTGTTGTCCTACCAGCATTGGATCCTGAACCTGATCCAGTCTCTAAGCCTGTACATGTGGCTCCTGGTCTTCCTGCACCATATCCTGAACATGATCATGCTCCTGTGGCATTGTAAAATCTCCCATTCTACGAATCATCTGATTCACCCCAAAATGAAGCCGATGAATACCATAAATTGTCAGACAAACCCCATACATAAAAATTTATACATGAATAACATAGATAAGGAATTTAGAAAAAGTTTGTGCATATTTACTTCCCTTACTCTCCCCCACCACAATCATGACCCATGGCATACTGGCCTCTTGGCCTCCTTACCCACCCTTTATAAATCCAAGTATCTAAAGTACCTTGGGACATGCCAGTCTTGACAACTAATGTTTCCTCAAACCAATGACCAAGTCTTCCAATCCTCGGTATCAAAATCAACTCATCCATTGTTCATTTATTCTCTCATAAGACTCATACCCAAATACATTGCCCGATGAAATTCTAAAAATATACAAATAATGACACAGAACATTGCAATAAATAAGAAATTCTTTTAGGAATTTCACATATTCATATTCCAAATCATAAAAATCATGGAATTTGGAATTATTCACATGGTATTATCAAATCACAAAGCATAAATGAAATTATGAAATTTAAATACTCTAAAAAGTTCATATCAAAAGCCAAGAAAACAAGCCTTTCCATACCGGGCCATGGTCCAATACTCTCATATCGTACTACGTCAAGGGTTACACATTAAAATCCATAATGTCACACACTAAGTGAGCCACCAAGGTGGAAATCATATAAACTGTAATCTGAGAAAATGTAAATAGTAATTCCCACCCATGGAAACATAGTTCTTCCCTAGTACCTGGGGCTGCAGGCGCCCATGTACAAGCTATATTCATAGTTCCAATAACAAACTATCTCCAGTATACCATATCCAAAATAGTGAAACCAGTAAAAAATAAATGAGAAGTCTCAATATCATTAGTAGCTAGTGAAACACTACTACTAAATCCCTATCAAGAACTCCTCTGATTCCACTTTTTAACGCCCCGGACCCGAACAGCCACTCGAACAGTGCTAAAAAGGTCAGGTGTAACTACATTAAGAACACCGCTCTAAATTCCAAAGGCTTCTGACTAGAATCAAGGGTATTTATAAGTATAATGGGGAGGCTATACCCTAGAATTGGAGTGTTATGATAATAGTATGAGTATAATAATAATTATGGAACAGAATATCAACACCGCAGACTCAAACCATACCCTTAGAGTGGAAACACAATCAATATCAGTAAACTATGAAAGCAATAAATATAAACAATAACAACGGAAAGTAAACACAAAAACATGTTAAACACTTGTTACTACCACCGAACAACAAAACATGAATCCAAAGCAGATCATACATATCAATATATAAAAAGGCACCAATGGCTAACCAATTGTAGCTACAAAAATCATAAGAATGTTGATACAATAATTAAAGAAAAACAAGGTAAAATCTAGTGAAGCAGGACCTCATGGTCCATACCATCTCCATGCAATTTCTATTGTAGTCCATCTCCAGAAGCTGGCCTCTTTCTTGCATGTAAATTCATAAAGTCCACACACATCTCAAAGGCCCCCGTAGTGTGTGAGATGAATCTTAGTAGGATACCGCCAAAAAGTCCATACCTAATATATGTTTTTAATAATGCATGATATTATAAGTAAAACAGTATAAAAAACAATTCAAAAATAAACACAAGCCCATTGGTTCTCAAAAACCACCATGGAGTGTCACCTACATCGACCAACATTGGAATCACTATCATATAACTCGGAACCATGTTCCCCCTGACACCACGTGTCTCAAGTACCGAAGTTTCGAAGGCATGCCCAAGAAAAAGTAACCCAAAGGAATAACAATACCTTTCCTCAAATAAGTAACGGGATGGACATCGATGTCTGCCCTCAAATAATGTAATAGGAGGGATAGTGTTGTTTTCCCTGAAAATAACGTCGATCCTCTTACCCTAACCCGATATCCACAACACTATCCCCTGAAGTCTCCTCACCTCCTACGTGGCAACCTAGGACCAGCACCCCCAAAACCAAATGTACCTAAACCTCAACTATTGGGGCCTCTACCCACACAAGTGGTCAAAACCACCTCATCACAGAGTATCTCTATCTGAACACTAAATAATGTTTTGGGTGAGTGGTAATCAACAAAATAGTTCCCAAGCCACAACACCTCTAGGCCCTCGGGTCCCTATGACCATGCTGCTCATGTCTGATGGTCTCGCCATCCAAGTAAACTAGGCCATGTCAAACCTGACAGTCACCCTGCCTCAAGCCGTCGTCCATGACACCCAATCCCGTGGTCATAACCACCTAATGTAACCCAGGTCAAACCCAACCTATGATCAACATCACTCAACAATACCCTGGCCATGCCCAGTAAAACCATAAGGTTCCAACATGTGCAATATCACACTTCACAGACATATATATACAATCAAAAGAAAAACATTATGCAGGAAAAACAAACTAATAAATTGAATTGCATAAACTATGTGAATCTAGTACCATGTTTTTGGAAGCCACTAAAGAATCATATCACGAATTAATCAATAAAATATCATTTTAACCAAATAAATAAACTTGTTTAATTTTGGTACCCCTAGCCAAAATGACCCAAATGAGCGACGACCCATAATCCGACCCCACTCAAGGAAATCCAGACAATGGAAATACCGAAAGTCATCCCATAGGTCTAATAAGAAATTGAATACACAATAGTAGATAAAATAGGGTCCCTCTCAAAATACACAAATACACAGTTAATTTAGCGCCACCTAAAGTTCTGCGAAAACACAAAAGAAGTTATACACCACCTACCTAAGATTCATAGACATAAACATGTCCGATATCGAGCTCAAATTCGAAGGCGATCTTTATAGTTTAGCTTTTCTATCAAATCTCGACAATTCCACTCGGATGGAAACTGCGACGCGTGAGTCAAGGGATCATGAATGGAACATGGTGTGTGGGTTTAGCCACGCTATTGTGACCCGGAAGCCACTGACGGATTGGAGAATGGATGTTGGAAGAAGAATCTAGGGATAGAAACATTTTTGGCCTCGCAGAGCATCATGGTCCAAAAGGGGAAAAATAAGGTTTTTCATGGAAAAGAGAAGTGACTATTTTTCATTTAATAGAATAAAAAATGGTCACAGTGTGTATTTAAGGAACACACGCCATGTAGTGGCCTTTTTTGTACTCCGACTTAATTAGAGATAGTCACATGCCTTGGGAACTCCACATGGGTTGACAGACAGATTGAACCCAGCTGGTACACCGATATGGAATACACGGCGTGTCCAATTACACTATATGCCGTGTAGTAGGAAATTATTAAATGGTCATCACACAGTATGTACTTGACGATCACACGGCTGGTAATCGCCCAACCCATACATGGAGTGTATTTCAAAAAATTATTTGAACTTCCTAGATTTTCCTCGTCGTCTCAGGAACAAGTCAAAAATTCTAATAGGGTCGGGATTTTGACCCATTCTAAAAGCCCGGGTTCTTACAAAGGGTGATATCAATACATAAAAAATATTATTTTTTTCAAACAGTTTAATTTATCCAGATGGGATCATGCAAAGAAAGGATAAAAATAGATCAATAAAATTATAATTAAAACCCATTCCTAATAAATTCAAATTGGTAGAAGACCAAAAATAACATTTCATAACTTGTTTAACGATTGATTTTTAGTTAATAGTGAATTCTCTTGTGATGATGAAGATCTACTACATTCACTACCTGCCTCTCGCTCCACCCTGATATAATCATTATCTTCCTTCATTCTCGATACTCCAAAAAATAAGGATCATCCTATAATAAGGATCATCCTCTAATAAGGATACCTTATGTTTCTAAGGCTATCTATGAGGATTTTACCTAATGGGGATTTAAATAAGAAATTAGGTTTAATATTTAAAATAAAATTTATTATTTATTTTATTAGGCACATCTATCAACAATCATATCTCTCAGAACATTCGATCCTGAACAACCTCAGGTCACGCCATGGGTAAAACCTACATTATAGATTCAACCATGGTCTCAAATTTCACATTCATGATCATTATCAATGGGAAAACCATTTAACTAAAAATGATGTGTTCAAATGCATTAACATATATATTAATATTTTTAATACATTAATTCCAAGGTATCAATACACCCAAACACTTCATCGACTTCGAGTATAATTCTCTATATATATAAATAAATATTCAAAGTATTAATATATCCAAACCAGATTCATTACATTCCCCATCCTTCAAGTATTTTCACCCTAGAATGCACAGTGAAAACATGAGGGAATGGATACTTTGCCCAAATTTGGATATCAGGATCTACAAGCCCTCATTAACTTTCCCATGAAGCCAATGAATATGATCCAAAGGGATGTTCTATCTATAAAAAATCCCCCCAATAATCCTTGATCACCAGAATGTACTTTTTAAAGGTGGATCCTTCCTTGATTACCAACTCACCATAGTCAATAGTGTGCATATAATCATGTAAATATCTCTTATGATATAAAATTTGGAAGATGTTATACATATGATCCAACAATGGGGGAAGGTCTATGTGGTATGTCAATTTTTCCACAATTACAATACACCCTAGGTCAACCTCAAACGGGTCGCTCGTCCTAGATATAGACATGTCATGAGAGGCTTTACCAATCCTTCCATGCAGGAAACTAGTTCTTGGAATCAAATATAACTCAATTGGGAATGATTAATCCTACAAAGAATAGATAAATAAAAAATACATAGCAAACAACATTAATAGGGGAATCTATAAACCATTAAATTAAATTAATATATAAACTGAATATAGATACAAAGGTAGTGGAAAAAAAAGAAACCAAAAACAAAACTAAAACCAATCTCAACCGACATAATCACCCAGTGACCTCTGGGTCACCCCCACCTATAAGACCATCCATCTCTACAAGGAATCATAACCAAATGCTAATACTGAAAAACTAATTGGGTCTTCCAATACTTCGTGTCACATGTAGTGTGTGAGCCTAAAACAACTTATTAGTTAAGAAATCTAGGATACATACATTTAATATAAAAATACCGCACATAAACTATATTTTGAACATTCATATTTAAAATAAGATATTTATCTATTAGTGGAAAAGAACATGTTTTCTTTTTGAATCACATTTTAAAAATGAAATTCAAAAAAGTAACACAACCAAAATAATGCATAAAAAAAGGAAAATTTTGAACTAAATATTTTAAATGGGATAGAGAAATCCAGAATTTTTGGAAACAACATATTTTCAATAAAATAGATACTTTTAGAACACAAATCTAAAATATTTTTAAAATAAATAAGAACCTACATACATGTAATAATGGTGTTTTCCTAAAAATCACTAGAATAATTCTTTATATGTAACCATTTCTCACCAACCCTCTCGTATTTGGTTCACCTCCTTATTCAATAAACAACTAGGGTAATCTGAACTATCATCAAAAGTGGAAAATCCCACATGACTTATCCTCCTTCAATGAGGTTCTAATATATCTAATTAGGACTTTAAATTATTTTTCACTCAACACTTGGGATGAAGTATAGTAATCCCCTGATAATAGTATATTGAATAATGTGTAGGTCTTCACATGTTTTATCTTAAACATAAATCTTAGATTCCTCTATGCATGGATTTCCTAGTCCACAAATCCATCTATGAAATGTCCCTCTCAATTGAATGATGACCATAAGGGATTCATTCATACATTGAATCTTTAAAAAGATCAATCCAAGACTACACATCATATGAATTTAAAACAAATTTCCAAAACATAATAAATTACCTAACAAGACATAACATTTAAAAATCGAAACTATTTCCTGTGAAAACAAACTTATTCCTAATGTAATTACCAAAACCAAAGTGAAAACATAATTAATGTTCGGAACATTCCAAATAAGAATTTTATTTCATTTCATTACCAAATTACACCTCAATGTGTCAAACATGTAATTACTTATAATACACATTGAAACCCATATTTAATGTCATTTAGAAAAAAAATTCCATTTAGAGACCATTGTATGTTATTAGAAACCCCTTCGTTTAGAAGAGTGATGGAAATGATGAAATGGAGGAAGAGTGCTTGGGAAAATTGTGGTTCAAGATGGAAAATTTTATGGAATTCAATTTATATGTGGGTATTCATATCTATATGTAAAAAACAAGAAAATATTGATATTCCTAAATTTAATGGGATATATACAGGAAACCATAAAAATTCTCAAGGTCCCAATTAAAGAACAAGAATTAACATTACAACCCTTCAAAAAATACACATAATCCCGAAAGCATTTAAAGAAACCAAAACCCACTCACAAAGTTCAATTAACATCTCACCCAACTACTAAAGAATAATCAAGTTCGAACACATTATCATGGTACCCAAATTCATTTTAGACATCCAATTTTCATTTCATCAAACACATTTTATACATGTATATATAGGTATAGATAAGAAAATCCATTAAAAACCCATTTTCATCCATTTTTTAACATGTGAACACCATAAACAATCATACAAACACATAAAAACCAAGATCAACACATTTATTAACTCGTTAAAAAAGCACTAGGATCAAATCAAATGTTCTACAATTGAAATGGATGGAAACACCTGCCTTAATGATGTGTGAATGCAATGAAACTCCAAGAGAGGGATAAACTAAGACCAAGAATTAAACCACGCACCCAAAAATCCTATAATTCTACCCACATAATCCAATTATAACTCTATGGATCATCTAAAAAGAATTCTGGGAAACAAAAAGAAGAAGAATAAGAGAGGAGGTCAAGAAGAGGATAAAATTGACCAAAAATACGAAGAAACATACCTAGGAACCATGGTGGAGCACTAATAGTAAAAATAGAGCCACAAATAGTGGGGTTTGGGCGCCCCAAGGTGAAATTAGGTTTAATGTGGGAGGAGAAACACGAATATGGGGCTTAATTAAGGGATGGATAATCTTGGATACTAAAAATTCTAAGAACCTGGGTTAGTCCAACGGTTTGGCCACATGTTTTTTCAAATAGTGCACTAATAGTTTTCACCATACTAGATGAATGGGACACTTGAAAAGGCTAGACACATGATTTCAGAAATTATTCACCAAACGTATAAATTAGTTTTATCAAAATTGAAAAACAATCAAAAGCTTGTCACTTGGTTTATACTAATTTTCTACAAGTTTTGCACCATAACTCAGATATGACCAATAGGCCACACATTTAGTCATTTTATTTGAATGGTTTGATACAAAACATGAGAAGAATATGAATGAAAAACCAAAAAAAAAAAAGTTGAACTGAAAACACCCTCTTCCTTTATAAGCCACACAGTTTCCCCCCAAACCATGAACACTAACTGTGCATGGGGCCAAAAAAACCAGACACCTCTAAAACTAAAATATTGTCATTGGGAACTCAAACCAAACCACAAATAAATGAAAAGAATCCATGAAATAAATAAAAAATGAAATAAAATAATCATAGGGTTAGCGTGTCACAATTCTCCCTTCCAAAAAAATTTATCCCCTAGAAATTAACCCAACCAAATGAAGAACAAAGATATAACCTTAAACATTATCATTCCAAAAAAACCATGATACATGATGTGACCTTTCAACTCCACAAGTAAAAACCAATCATTTATAGAGATGGATCCAATAAGGAGATCCATGGGAGAGGAAAATAAAGGGTCCTCCACAACATTTAAAATATATACATACCTGAATGAACATTGAAAATCCCAATTCATAGAGATCTTTGAGAATGAAAATAAAAAAAACATTTAACCAAACTGCCATTAATATTTTTAATCAACAACAAGAATGTCCGAAAGATAATAGCCCAAAAAATTTGACTGTTCCATGAAAAAATATAACCATTAAAAAAATAAAATCATTAAGGAATAACATAATACATTTCAAAAAATTATAGGCTATAAAAATCCTTAAAACATGAAATATTTTAGAATAAAAAGAAATCTAACAGAAGGATAACATATCCCATACACAATCTTTTATTGGGGAAAAATGTTGGTCCAACACCCCCAAAACTAAAAATTTCTAACTATGTGATGATTTTCAGTCCAAGGCCTATAGACAGATCCCTAGTGTCTAGAAACAACATCTACCTCATACATAGGGGAGGTTATCGTTCGAATGGGACAACATCTTCTAGAAATGTTTCATGAAGAATCTCTCAAAGTGATAGAAATAACCACATTGAGGAATTATCTTTAGAGGGGCATGACAATATGGTTTTCAATTCCCACGTTGATAACCCAAGTTGCACAAAAGTGGGTGGTTTGATGAATGATTTGTAGGAATCAACAAAGGATACTTCTCAGTAATGGTTTTCTCTGGTATAATTTTCTAATCGTATAGAGAACCTTCATAATAGCTAGGGGTAATTGAACCAACAACTACTACAAATCGCACATTGGAAACTAAATAATCTAGAAAATTCTCACCCACTAGCCTCTCAAATAAAACATCCTAGGATAAGATAACCCAACCTTTAATCTTATGAGGAAGTCTCCAAATGAAAATAGGATAATGAATCATACCCATTGACGTTATCTTTGGAAATAAGATATTTGAATTGATCAACATAAGCCTTCAATTTCAATTGACCCAGCTAAACAACTAGTATCTCTTCGAAATTAATCACTTTCACCTCCATAGATAAAAATCATTGAATAAAAGTTGTCTTAAAATCATCTTATTTCTTCCCTTCTTCAAACAATGAATGTAATAACACTACACACTGATCCACACTCAGTCACTAGAACAAAACTTGAATAATTCACACCCTCATGACTATAAAAGTTCCCAAAGACCTAGAAATTTGTCTAACTTGTTAAATCCACACTATAGCCTCAAACACACATAGATTATAATGGAAAACTAGAAATAGTATAGTAGAACTCGACTCTTCCACCCCAATTTGATTTTGGGCATGGCCAAAGACTATAAGAAACTTAATACAATCCTTTACAATATTTTTTCTTGACATACTCTAAATAACATAAAAACACAAATCCTTATCCATATAAACCCAAAATTTTACTAAATGAATATTCCAATCCAAAAAACCAAGGTCATAAACAAAACATAACAAAAAGACCATAATCTTCTTTAAAAAATTGTAATTTTCATTCCAATTTTGAAATCATTCTACTCTAAGGTCACATTCCCAAATACGCAACCTACAATCCAGAAATATTTGTATCCCAAACTCATTTTAGTTATATAAACCCTTTCAAAAACCCATTTTTCATTAAAAATCCACTCACCCCAACCAACATAAAAAAAATCATAAATCCATATGAAACTCTCAAAAAAGTGAACTAGAGGCCATGAAAACGCCATCAACATCGCTTAGAAGACCATGATATGAGCAATCCAAAACCACTACAATTATCTAGAACCATCAACTCATGTTCCACATGGGATGCTACTCTATGTATTACCACCATGTAACATCAATAAACATCCATTTTAATTTCCCAAAACACAAAAACCCAACAACAACCAAAGAAAAATACCCATAATTAAAAATAAAACTCTTGAGTCCCATTTACCCTCGGAAAATAAAGGCTTAGGATGAGTAAGAGACCACAATGTTCTTCTCATACCTATCTCCCGAGTTATGACGGTCCTGTCTACAAACTACCTAATTCATCAAATAATAAAGGGAGCCTCTTATATAATTTTATCACGAACCATCCTAGGATTTCCCCAAAATGGTCACACGAGTTGTCCCTTGATAAGGCCATATAGGCATTCCCAATCCTCTAGAGCTAGAAACTAGTGTTAGGCATAAAAATTAACAGAATTGTAAATTATTTATGAAATAAAGAACCATAAAATAAAATTAAGTAGATTACATATCATTAAAAAAGGTAATATATAAACCAGTAAATGAAATCAATACATAAAAAGAATCATGATATAATGACAGAAGAAAAAAATACCAAAAGAAAAACTAAACTGACCAGAACTAGCATGATAACCCTATGTCATCGAGGTCTCCATCATCCATAAGACCATCCCACTCCATAATTTAACCTAACAAAATCACCAGAAATATAACCCAATTCTACCATTTCCTAGTGTAACATGTACGGTGTTATAATAAACAACTCATTAGTTAAAATCCCAATAATCCATACATGTCCATTCCAATAGCATTCCAGAAATGGTCGTTTTAAAATATATTTATAAAATAATATTTTAATCATTAAAAGGGAAATTACATATTTTCATTTTCAAACCAACATGATAACAAAATAAAAATAATAATAAATCCAAATAATGCATAAATGAAAACAAAAATAATAAATAAAGAAGTCAAATAGTGTATACCAGACAAAAATAGAAAAAATAAAACAGTACATGATCAAGAAAATAGATTCTAGTAGAAAAAGTTACCAAAATGATGACAAAATTAATAGGAACATTTATAAATCTAATCATGGGAGTTTCATAATCATCCCTAGAATAAATACCTAGACATAATCAGTTTGGACCCACCTACTGGTATATGGTGAACCTCTATAGTGAATTACCAACATGACTGCTCTAAACTAGCCTCACCTGTGGAAAATATCAAATGTTCAATCCTTTTTCTAGGGTGTTTTAAATTATCCAATCAGGAAAAGAAATCAATCATCACTTAACCATCTTTATTATTTCCATAAAATCTGTTACAATAGTATAATGTAGACTGTGGTGTTCATCACTTTCTTGGTATTTAATCATAATTCATATATTACACCATTCATGCTTTTCCCAGACCCATAAACTATCTAGGTTAAGGACCTATTATCATGAGGATGGAAATAGGGGTTCCCATGATATATATATCCTTTCAAAAGATACAACCAGTCCTATACATTATATGAATTTTGAAACCAATTTATAAAACATCAAAAAGTAAAAACAGTGCCTTAACATTTACTAATATAAACCATTTCTAGTAAAAATACCTTTCTTCTCAAATTAATTTCTAAATACATGGTGAAAACATAATTCACATTCAACATATTACAAATTTTCCATTTTTATTTACTTACCAATTTACACCTCTAGGTGAAAAACAATACATGATTTGGAAAACACCTTGATATATCACATTTGAAGTCATTTAGAAACAAAAATTCTATTTATAGAACATTGTATTATTTTAGAAAGGCATTTGGGAGGAAGAGTGGAGGAGATGAAGAAAAGGAGGAAGGTTGTTTTGAAAAAAATGGGGTTCAATGAATTCATTTTTTATGTGTATGTTCCTGTTGATACGTGCACCCAGTGAATATATAGACATATTCACATTTAATAGAATATATACAGACAACCATAAAAATTATCAAGGCCCACATTAAATAACTACGAGTATCATTACAACCTGTCACAAGATTACACATATGAACAAAACAATTAAAAGGAACCCAATACCACTCACAAATATTAATTAACGTGACACCCAACTACTAAAGAAAAACAGGAAAAACATAATGTCAAGGTACTCAAATACAATTTATATGAAAAATTAGCACTTTATCAAACACCTTTTATACATGTATAGATTGGTACAACTAAGAATATCGATTGAAGGCCCATTTTTACCAATTATAAAAAAATTTAAACACTATAAACAATCATATGAACACATAAAAAATAAGACAAATGCATTTAGAATTGAATTATAAAATCTCAAGAATAAAATAGCATGTTATAGAAATGAATGGAATGTAAAAAACTACCTCAATGGCGTGCTAATGTGATGAAACTCGAAGATATGGAAGAAAAAACCCACAATGAAATCTTCACACACATTCTCCCAAGAAATAATCGCACAAAATCCAACCCTCCCCCTAGGTTTTGGCTAAAAAGGTAACAAGGGTAATAGAAACAAGAAGAATAAGGTATGAAATAAAAAAGAGGAGAAAATTGACCAAAAATACAAATAAACTTACCTATGAACCATGGAAGAGCATCAACGGTGGATAGAGAGCCATGATAAGAGAGGTTAAGGATCCCCGCAATGCACCTAAGTCGATTTTGATAAGAGACACCAAAATTGGGGGGTAATTGAGGGATGTGAAAATGTTTAAAATTAAACATTAAGAACATAGGAATGTCTCGAGATTTGGCCACACTATTTTCAAAACTATGAGCCAATTTTTTGCACACTACTAAAAGGGAGGGACATATGCACTAGAAAGAAACACAGTTTCAGAAACCATGTGATAATAATAAAAACCAATTCTGTAAAAATGAAAGAACCCATCACATGATTGTGTCATAGTTTTTATTGTCCATGCATGGACCACATGCGTTACATTAGACATCACCAATAGGATGCACAACTACTAATTTTTTTCACACAGTTTGACCGAAACTATGTATAAATTTAAAAGAAAATTCATCAAATGAAAAAATAAACTAAAAACCCCTCTTCCTTGACTATCCATATTATTTCTTAATAATTAGTGAACACGAACCATAAATAAGGTGAAAATGACTTGAAACCTACAGAACTAACAAATTTACAATATAAGTAAACCTAAACCTCAACCAAAATGTAAAATACTATGAAATAAAAAAAATGATGAAATAAAAGAAAACTCAGGTTGGGGTGTCAAAATTCATCCCATCAAAAAAAATATTATTTCCCCAGAGACACACCTAGTCCAACAAGTAACAAATATATAACCATAAACTAAAGAAGGAATAATAATAAAATAAAATAGAACATGAAAATAAATGAGGCCAAATGAAACCATGATCCTTAGTGTGAACTTTCAACTATACAAGCTACACCTTATGAGAGCTAGAGAAAAACCCAACAAATGGAATCACATTGTATGAAAAGAAAGGGTCATCCACATTGTTTAAAATTATAGCTGCATATACAAATAATAAGCCTCCCACTATGCATAGTTCCTAAATAAATAAGCTAAAAAACACTAAACTAAACCACCATTGATCATTTCCATAAAACACATGAATCTTTTAAAAATAATAACACCTAATATTTTATTGGTCCATGAGAAGGATATCCATTCAAATATTGAAATCTATATGGAATAACATCATAAATTTACTAGATTACGAATCAACCATAATACATAAAACATGAAGGATTTTAAAAAATAAATAAAACTACAACAATGAGAACATAAACCTTCCCTACCCTGACATTGACAGAAAAATATGGGACAAAAAATCCTCACCCATCAATATATAATTGGATGAAGAGATTTACTTGGGGGCCTTTGTATAGATCCATGGAGTGGTGAAAAAGTCTAATTCCCCAAAACCAAGAGTTGGTCGCCATAGGATGAGACTTTCATTTCCTACAAGACTTCATATAGAACTTCTTTAACTGGCACTGATAGCCACATCGACGATATAAATTAAGAGGGTCTTGAGAAAATGGATATAACATCCAAATACAACCACACTGGATGAAAAAAACTGCTAGTATGAAGAATGATGATCATGTAAAAATAATAGAGACTTCATATAAATGGGTTCCTTTAGTAAAATCTTCCAACCATATGTGGATCCATCATGGGGGCCAAGGGAAACATGACTGCCAACTACTTCAAAGAACTATCTAGAAATCAACAGAACTAGAATTGACCCATCCATTGGCTTCTTGAACAAAACACCCTTATATAAGAGAACTCTATCCAAAATATTCATATGAACACCCAAGATTAAAATAGGATATTTTAGAATATCCTTTGTTTTTATCTCTAATGAAAAAGAATGTAGATATTTGATTTTTTCAATATAGGTCTTCACCATATATTTACCTTTTTAAACACCCAATATCTCTATCACATTATGTACCTTCACCTCTATAGGTTTAGACCAATAGATTAGAGTGGTCTTAAAAACATCCCAAGTAATCCCAATATGAAATGATTATGCGATGATCACCTTCCACCCATCCAAACATAGTCTCTAGAATGATCCCAAAACCGATTGTGCCCTCATGGAATTAGGACTTCCCAATCATCTAAAAATTATTTCATCTTCCTCAATCTACTATACAACCTATAACAGACCTCGATCACTACGAAAAACTAGAAACAGTTGAGAAAAAATCATTAACACCCCTTTGGGAGTCCAGTTTGGGCCAAATACTATAAGTAACTATCTAGAAAATTTTTGAATATTTCTAGATTCCATACACGAAAAAATATAACAATTCCAAAATTAAATCAAAATATACCAAAAAATAAATAAAAAGACCAGGCCAACCCAAAAAACTGATTTCATAAACCAAACATCACAAACAATTCAATGATCATTTTTAAAAAACCACAATTTTCATTCTAAAATTGGAATCATTTTACTCGAAGGACACTTTCATAAATACATAACCATCCTTCCCAAAAATACATGTCCCCAAATCATATTAATTCTAATTTTTTTCCAAGAATATTTTTTCAATAAAAAATGATTCATTCAATCCAAAATAAATCCAAATCATTACTCAAACTAAACCTTCAAGAATAAGGATCTAGCGACTATACGCAACATGACCTGATGGTTTAGAATACCATGCTTCGAGGAAGCACAAACCACTGGAAGTGTCCATAACCATGAACATGGGGTCAACATGTGTCAGTAATCCGTGCATGACCATGTAGTAACATAATATCAATTCCATTTTCATTACCAAAACAATATAAATATATTAATTAACAATTTAATAAACCTAGAATTTAAAATAAAAGACTCAAGTCTTGAACTACCCTTGGTTACTTGAGGCTCAGTCCGAGTAAGAGTTTGCAATGCTCTTCATGTACCTACCTCCTGGGTTCCAATAGTCCTATGTTCAAGCTACATGATGCCGCAAATAACAAAGGTCCCCTACGATACAAATTTTTTCATGAACCTACCAAGGATGACACCGAACTGGTCACATGAGTTTCCCATGTCAAGGCCCAAGATGCATTCCCAATACTATCAGGCTTTAAAATAGTGTTTGGAATCAAATACAAAAAAAAATTCAGAACTACAAATCTAATATAAATTGGTAAATAAAAATTGGTAGATATCACAATATAAAAATAGGAATCCATTATCCACTAAACAAAATTAATATATAAATTAAATCTATAAACAACATCAATAGGGAAAAATGGAAACCAAAAACAAAACTAAATCAAACAAAAATAGATATGATCACCCAATGATCTATTGGTCACCACCATCAATAAGCCCGACCCTCTCTATAGGAAAACCTAAACAATAGATAAACCTAAAAATAACATGGGTGTACAAATATATTATGTCACAATTAGGGTTTGATCATAAATTAGATAAGTATGTAAACACCACTAAATCCATACATTTCATTCCCAGAAACAATCCATAAATTATAGTCTGAAAATATAGATATAAAATAAGATTTTATCAATTAATGAATATAAACATATTCCTTTTTTAAACCCAGTTTTAAAATAAAATATAAAAAATAACCACAACCTAAATAATTCATAAAAAATGAAAAATATAAAATATAAAAGTGAAATAAGGTATAATAAAAAATACCAGAAAATAAAGAAACAATATAAGTACAATCCAATTGATACGTGAAGAACAGGAAACTAAATTTTTTTAGAAAGAAATATCAACATAAAAAAATTTAATCATGGAACATTACTAAACATAAATATAATGAATCCCTAGATGTACTCGTTTTGGACCCACCCACCAGTATATGGTGCACCACCATACTCAATAACTAACTTGGCTTGTCAAAAATAGCATCACCAGTGAAAACCCCACCCAACCTATCCTCTTTCATGGGGGTTATAATTTAATCTAATCTTGACCAGAAATAAATATTCACTCAACTCTCTAGATGAGTTCCATTAATACCATAACAATTGTATAAAACATAAATAGGAGGGCACCCCATGCTTTATATAAGAAATAACTCAAATATGTCGCTAATCATGACAAGCCCAGTCTCCAAAATCTTCTATGTGATGGTCATCTAAATGGAAGATAACCATATGGGTTCTAATAATACATATGACCTTAAAAAAGATCCAATTGATCATAAACATCATGTGAATTTAAAACCTGAGAGGACTAGTTTGGGATATATCTAACACTGATAGGGGGTGAATCAGTGTTGAGGAAATTGTAAACAAATTCCAACTTTTATCCCAGTACCTCTTGATCTTTTAGGATTAAGATTATCTTGTTCTCACTTCCCTGACACGTGCAATAATAAAAAGAAGTAAAAATATGCACACCATATTTTCACAAGATTCATCACTCAATAAGAGTAGCTACATCCTTTCCATGCATGGGAATGAGCATTGCATGTATTCTACACAATAATATAATATGATGTTACAATATAGTGGCTAGGAAAACAATACTCTAGCCAGTGCAAGTCCCTACACTTTGGAGGGGGACAGGAAAAAATCCACTTCCCTAGATTAGTGATAATCTAGTCCAACTTATAGCCTCTAGATGGTTCTTTATAATGCCAATAGAGACAATATTTTTTCTTCTTGATATGGCATGTTCTGCTCTTGGTCTTATTTAGTGCTCTCCACTTGATTAGTTGAAAAGAAGTAGCAAAGCATTTATTGTTGAGTCAATAAGGTTTTCCTTATGACTTTTCCATTCCTTCTTGTATTGAAAATCACAAACACCTTATACTAAAGAAAATATTATTTTTACCCCCATAAGGAAAATTTACTTCTTTAAGGAAATTTTCCTTAACCTATATTTTCTTATACATAGCAATATTTTTCTTAAATTTTAAAACAGGATTCATACCCAAAATCCCGAAGCCATATAATGAAAAGACTAGGAGCATTCTGTTTTATTAATCCGAATTCTGGATGTGATCTATAATGTAGATCTAATCCAAATTCTGGACTCTGAGCTTTCATGAGTTTGACTCCGAACTATGAAGAAGTTCGAATCCGAACTCTCAAGTAGATTGACTCTGAACTATGAAGAAGTTCGACTCTGAACTCTAAATACGTTCGACTCCGAACTCTGAAGAAGTTCGACTCCGACCTCTAAATATGTTCGACTCCGAACTCTGAAGAAGTTCGACTCTGAATGCTGAAGTAGTTCGACTCCGAACACTGAAGAAGATCGACTCATAAATCTGAAGTAGTTCGACTCCGAGAACTGACGAAGTTAGACTCCAAACTCTTAAATAATTCGACATCGATTTCATAAGTAGTTCAACTCCGAATTCTTAAGTTATTAGACTCTGAACTCTTAAGTAGTTCGACTCTGAACTCTGAAGATGTTTGACTCTGAACTCTTAAGTAGTTTGACTCTAAACTCTTCAGCAGTTTGACACCGAATTCTTAAGTAGTTCAAATCTGAATTCTACAAGTACAGAATCCGATCTCTGGTGAAACAAGACTCTGAATTCCTATGAAACAGAATCTGAATATTTCTTAACTTAGACTCTGAACTTCATTTTGGTTAGACTCTGAACTTTTAACTTGCTTACACCCTGAAATTTTGATTAGCTTTTACTTACATATGCTTCATTTCAAAACGATGTCTTACATTCAATTATACATGTTTTGTAATAAAACGATGGCATCTATTCTATTTCTAATTAACCATTGGTTGAGTTACATGTTTAAATGTCCCTCCGAATTTCATGGAAAATTTGACGGTTGAAGGAGGGAGACGACCGTTTGAGATTTGTCTATTAATAGGAGCTCATTTGAAAGAGCTCAAAACTAACACAAGGAAGTTGATGAATCTAGAGACCACACGCTGCTAAGGTGATTTCTAGAGTGAGAAAGATTTTCATGCTTTGTACGTACTGAACCGCTCATTCAGTTTTTGCTTCGTGCGACTCCGAATGTTGGTGATTACATTCGAGGACATCCGGGGATAGGAAGACAGAGGTGCTGACTAAATTGATGTTTTAGGGATTCCTTGCTGAGGAAGATAGAGGTTCTAACTACCTTGAAGTTGAGGACTTGCGGTGATAGAAAGACAGATATTACGATCTTCGTATCGAGGGCTTACCCTAGTGTGGGTAAGATATACTTTCTTGAATGTATAAATCAAGGTACCATTATCCAAGGTTGTTGGATACCCTTCTCTTTGGGTTAAAGGATTCATATCTTGTTACTTGTAGTTTTACAACCTGTTATTCCGCTGCATATTGTATTTTAAGGAATTTATAACATTCTTGTATTTCCTTACACTTGTACTCTGATTAGATTATGATTCTATACACTTTAAGGTAGAATCTTATATTGTAATCTTTGGTTTCAATTCTTCAGTTGGTGAACATAGGTGTTGTGAATTTGCTTAGTTTAACTTTGTTAAACCTTGATTTTCCTTGTCTAAGGAAAACATAGTTATCCATAACCAACTTTAAAGGTACCAAAGGAATTTTTTAAAGTGTACAATTCACCCCCCTCTTGTACATTGAACATCTACATTGTTATTTCGATCCTACAATTGGTATCAAAGGAGGTCTCTGAAATACTCATACTCACGTATATGTTTTCATTCCAAACATTGTTATTCAAAATTTATCATTCCAAACTTTTTCATTCCGAACATTGTGGTTATGAAGTTTTTCTACTAACTAGTTTGGTTTCCCAAGTTGTTTTAGTATGGAAGAAATCAATGTTCGTTCTATAGACAATTTAAATCATACAAGACCACCAATCTTTGATAGTAATGACTATGAATACTGGAGATATATAATGAAGACATTTGTTATCAGCATAGGAATGAGTAATTTTGTTATGCTTACTGGTGATTATAAAATTCTTGATAAGGAAGTTAGAACATTCACTAACCAGGAAAAGCAAGAGTATCAACTCAATTATAAGGTATGAAATACTTTACTATGATTAATGAATAGAAATATATATATCCAAATTTCATCTTGTGAAGCAGCTAATTGTATCTTGAAGAAGTTAGAGGTTACACACTTTGGTACTTCTAAAGTGATTCAAAATTGAAAAGCTATGCTTAGAGGTGAATACCATGGATTCAATTTTCCGTATGGTGAACCAATCTGTAATGTTCAACAGAGATTTATGACTATATTCAATAGCTTACAGTCTATGGGAGAAAAAGGGTTAGATGTTGAAGCCCTTGTAGATAAGATAATTGATATTATTCCCAATGAGTGGGAATCAATGAGAACAACTATAGATGAGAACATGAAGGTCACTCAAATTACTCTTCATGAGATATTCGGAACTCTTCTCCAACATGAAGCCAGAATGAAGAGAGATGCTGAAAATATCAAAAAGAAGAATGGGAATGGTACTGTTTCTTTTACAACTACATCAAATCATATGAAAGCTAAGACTCCTGAGAGAGTAACCAGATCCAAGTCTAAGAAGGTGGTTATTCAATCAGATTCTAGTTAAAGTGAAATATCATAAAATGAGTTAGCAAATTTTGCTCGAAGGATGAACAAGAAAGCCGGCCAGAGAAACATCCAATTCAAGTATAAGAAAAAGGAAAGGAAAGATATGAAAGATGGAGAAGTTAATTGTTACGAATGAAAGAGTGATGGACATATTAGACCAGATTTCCCTCTACTCAAAAAGAAATAAAGGAAAGAAATTCATTCTGAAAGGAGCAGGAAGAAGTATAAAAAAGCCAAAGCTAAAAAGGATCTAAAAGCAAATGAAACCTGGAGTACCAGTGGTGGTGAATCTTCAGATGAATCATCTGATTATGAATCTTCAGGAAAGAAGAATCTTGATCTTATAGCCAGATTACCTATTGACAATCATTTCTTTATATCTAAGCTAAGAAATGCTGAATCATTGACCAATATATCTTTAAATCCTATTGATAGTATGTATTATAACTCCTCAGATGAAGAATCCTCTTTTGATGAAGAAAATAGTTCACCTAACTATGAAGAAGTTTCTAGGTTTGCTAAAAATCTTGGGATTGAGAACTATAAACTCAATATGAAACTTGATAAGGAAAACTCTAGGAATTATATTCTTACAAAAGAGATATCAGATCTTTCCAAAGAACATGATAAGAAAAATGTTGATTTTATAAGTATTTCAAAAAATCTTGAGGAAGTATGTTATGAGAAGAACAAACATTCTAAAGAGTTAGAAAAAGAAATTTCTAAGAAAAATGTTTTCGAGCCTAGATCTAGTTCTAAATATAATGATTTTGAAGATAAAAACTTGGTTATCAAACTCAAGTCCGGAATTTTTTCCTTAATGAAGTGTTTATCAAACTTCACCCACGGCAAGGAAAATTTTGATAAAATGTATTCTCAAATATAACCTTTAATAAATAAATCCGGATTTGGTTATACCCATGCAAAACCAATTTTTAGTAACAACTACTTGGTTCAAAAAAGGGACCCATTTTGTACCAAGTGTCAATGTGGTGGTCACTGGGCAAAGAATTGTTATTTAAATAAACCTCAATCTCTATTTTTTCATAAAGCTTATTTTTCTAAGAAAATGTGGGTTCCTAATATTTTGTTGTCTGGAAATTCTGGATCCAAGCAAGTTTGGATTCTGAAAGTCTAATTCTTTTCTTATTTTCAGGAAGATAGAGGAAGAACCAGCAAACAATACATGGTACATGGATAGTGGATGTTCCTGGAACTTGACTGGTAACAAAAGCTATTTTGAAAAGATTATCAAAACGAAAGGAGGAAAGGTAACTTTCAGAGATAATGTACAAGGAGAAATTGTTGGTATTGGTAATATTGTTCTTCTAGGTAAAACTTTGATTTCAAATGTTTTATTTGTTAAGGGTCTTAAGCACAACCTCATTACCATAAGTCAGTTATGTGATGAAGGTACCTTGTGAATTTTAAGAATGATAAGTGCTTAGTACACAATTCCAAACAGAGTTTATTCTCGCAGCAAATAGGCAAGAGAATGATTACACTCTGAACATAGAAGACCTAAGGAGCTAGGATTTACCTTTCCTAAGTGCAATAGAAGACCATTCCTGGTTGTGGCATAGAAGACTAGGACACTGTATCCTTAGAAACTTATGTAAACTCTCTATAAAGAAACTAGTTAAGGATATACCAGAGCATAGATTTGATTCTTCTAAAGTTTGTGATCCTTTTCAATATGTCAAGCAACATAAATCTAGTTTTAAATCAATTGATGATGTCTCAAAGACTGATTCATTACAGTTAGTGGACATGGAACTTTTTGGTCCAACATAAACTGGAATTATTGGAGACAAATACTATGTGTTTGTTATAGTTGATGATTACACTTGATTTACTTGGGTCTATTTTATAGCAAAGAATTATAAAGCTTTTACTTATTTCAAAAGATTTAGAGCTCAAGTTAAAAATGAGAAAAATATTCCACTAAAAACTATTCATAGTGATCATGGAGGGGAATTTCAAAATTCTGATTTTGAAACTTTTTTTAGTAGGAAAGGTATTACTCAGAATTTTTCAGCACGTAGAACTCCTCAAAAAATGGTGTAGTTGATAGAAGAAATATAATTCTTCAAGAGATAACTAGAACCATGTTAAGTGAATATTCTATAGCTAGAAATTTCTGGGCTGAAGTTGTAAGTACTGCTTGTTATACTATAAATAGCGTTTTGATTAGACCTTTTCTTAATAAAACTACTTATGAGTTATGGAATGGTAGAAAACCAAGACTATCATACTTCAAGGTTTTTGGTTGAAAAGTATTCATTCTGAATACTCAAGATAACTTACATAAATTCGCAACAAAATCTGATGAAGGAATTTTCTTAGGTTATTCCACAACTTCTAAGGCTTATAGAGTTTTTAATAAAAACACTTGTACTATTGAAGAAACAGTGCATGTAAAATTTGATGAGTCTGATCCTTTTGTTTTTATACTATCCCAACCTACATCCTCAGATGTGTTTTCAAAAACTGATTGTCATCCCTTGATAGAAGATCCTTTTGATAAGGAAAATGTTCAAGAAGAATCTTCTGAAATATTTACCCCAGAAGACAATCTACCCTATGTTGATGACCAGGTTTTACAAAACCCAAATCAGGTGTTTCTTAATAATCATCCCATTGATAGTATCATTGGTGATGTAAATCAAACCATAAGGACTAGATATTACTTAAGAAATGAAGTAGAACATCTAGCATTTCTTTCCCAATTAGAACCAAAAAGCACTGATGACGCTTTAGGTGATGATGATTGGATCAAAGCCATGCAAGATGAACTAAATGAATTTGAGGGGAATAATGTTCGGACCATGGTTGAAAGACCTAAGGAAACTTCTGTTATTGGAGTAAAATGGGTTTTCTGAAATAAATGTGATGAAAATGGAGTCATAGTAATAAATAAAGCTAGACTCGTTGATAAAGGATATAATCAGCAAGAGGTAATAGAGTATGAAGAAACCTATGCTCTAGTAGCTAGAATTGAATCTATTCGTATTCTACTTGCCTTTGCAGTATTCATCAATTTTAAAAAAAATTGGAATGGATGTGAAATTTGATTTTCTTAACGGTTATGTTCAAGAGGATGTTTTTTATGAACAACCTCCTGGTATTGAAGATACAAAACATCCTGATCATGTTTTTAGACTTACCAGAGCACTGTACGGTCTTAAATAAGCCCCATAAGAATGGTATGATAAACTCACATGACTTTTGCTTCAAAATAACTATCTTAAGGGAAATGAAGATCCAACCGTTTTTATAAAGAAAGATAAGAAAAATGTTTTGATTGTTCAAATTTATGTTGATGACATCATATTTGGTTCAACTCAGCAATCTTTAACCGATTCTTTTGCAAGTCAAATGATGTCTGTGTTTGAAATGAGTATGATGGGTGAGTTTACTTTTTTCCTTGGTTTTCAAATTTCTCCAAAACCATAAGGAACCTATATATCTCAAAATAATTATATTAAAGATCTTCTAAAAATGTATGGTTCTGACAACACTAAGAGTATAAGTACTCCCATTGGTACCTCAAACTCTTTAGATCTTGATGAAGTTGGGAAACTTGTAGATCAAACGTCTTTTAGAGCTATGATAGGAAGTCTACTTTACTTAATAGATAGCTGACCAGACTTAATGTTTTCAGTGTGCTTATGTGCAAGATATCAATCCAATCCTAAGGAATCTCACTTAATGGTAGTGAAAAGAATTTTTCGCTACTTAAAGGGAACCATGGATGTATGATTATTTTATACTTCTGGAAATAATTTTTTTCTAAAAATCCTTTCTATTGCTGACTTTGGTGGATGTACAATGGATATAAAAAGTACATCCGGAACATGTCATTTCTTAGGAGATTCATTATTTTCATGGCCCTGCAAAAAGTAACATTCTATAGCACTTTCCACTGCTGAAGCCGAATATATAGCAGCTAGAAGTTGTTTTGCTCAAGTGTTGTGGATGTAACACACACTCACAGACTATGGCTTGAGTTTTACTAAGACTCAAATATTGTGTGATAACACAAGTTTCATTAACCTATGTAAAAACCATTCACATCACTCCAGTGCAAGACACATAGATATTAGGCATCACTTTCTTAGGGATCACACACTTAAAGGAGCTATCATTATTTAGTTTATCGGAACGCATGATCAACATGATGATATTTTTACAAAATCATTACCCTCCGATAGATTTGAATACATTAAACAAAAGTTAGGAATGATAACTATAAGGTAATCATTCCTTATTAACTTCTTGTTGAACCATTCTCCTAACAGAAATAAACTCCTCTTTATAGGGGGAGTACATTTGATTGTTAGTGTAACTACTTTTAAAAAAAAACTTCGGAACTGAACTTCCGGAATGGAAATTTCTGAAACTAAAATTTTTAGGAAAGGGAATTTCCAGAACTGAAATTTTCAGGACTGAAATTCTCAGAATGAGAACTTCCGGAATGGAGGTCTTTGTACTGAAAACTTTTGGAATGGAATTTTCATCCTGAAAACTTCCGGAATGGAATTTTCAAACTGATAAGTTTCGGAATGGAGATTTTCGGACTGGAGTTTTTGTAACAAGGTTTTTGTACTGTAGTTTTCATAACGAGGTTTTTGTACTGGAGTTTTCATAACGAGGTTTTCATACTGGTGTTTTCTTAATGAAGTTTTTTTCCCTTCAAGAATAATATTACCAATTACGAACAATATTTCATGCTAATCCATAAGTTATGGTTTTCTTACTTATAGTTTTGAAATCAAATTTTGTTTTTCTTGCTGTTATTTTCCTTATTTTTATAAATTCGGATTCTAATTTTTCCTCAAATCCGAATGTTTTCTTTAAAAACCTCAAAAGATCGGAGTCAAATTTTTCCTTGTGGGATTGTTCTCAACCGTCAGATCAGATCAATGTTTTTTCAACCGTTAGATTGCTTTTGGAAGACCAATAGTCAAATTATTTGCCTATATAAAGGGGAACCTGAGATTCATCCCACATCGTTTTTTCCAAGATTTTGCGTCTCGAAGCTCTGCTGATCTTCTTAAGGCCGGTTCCGAACCTTGTGAAGTTGATCTGAATCGTACGGTTTACTTCACTCCGAATGTCTGTTGAAGCACCTTCTCATGATATGTCCACTATGAAACCTATCTCAAAGTGGTTAGTTTTCAGGGAAATGTTAGTTCATCCAGATTTTTATAAGCTTGATTCTCTTATTTCAAAGAATACCAGACTGAATGGATGGGAAGATGTCTGCATAGCCAAGTTAGATAAACAGGATCCGTTTTATACTGATTTATTAATAGAGTTTTACGAGTCTATTTCCTTCCTTATGGAAGATGGAAGAGAGAGGTTTTCTTTTAAATATTATGGAAAAAATTATAAGATTTATTACACTAAGGACGCAAGCCGGGTTGGTATATCATATTTAGGTGAAGCTAAATTTTGGTCTCACAAACTTCTAGATGTGCAAGGGAGTTTCAATAAGGAGAAGGCACTAAAGTGTCTTGGGATTAAGGAGGATTCAACAATAAATATTACTCATCTCACTCCGAACAATTGAATCCTTCAACTATGGGTACAAGGTTTTCTGGTTCCGAGAAGAGGAGATAAAGACAATCTGAAGAAGAGTGATATCTATGTCTTATATTTTTTGGTAAATCTAAGAAAGATAAATCTGATTAGGCATGTCTTGGTTACGATCAACAATATCAATGAAGGAAATTTGAGAGCTCAATTTATCATGTTTTCTGCCTTGTTATCTAAGTTGATAGTTCGATGCAAAGAATCTTTCAAGGTAGCCTGCAAATCAAAGATCCGGAATTGCAAGATCATGCTAGTCAGTGATGATACTCTTAAGAGGATGAATATGGGATTTTCCAGTGAGTCCGGAGAATTTTAACCATTATCTGTGTTGGAGTTTGAAGCAGGTGAAAAAGAAACACAATCTCCGGAACCATCAAAGAAGCAATGGAAGAAGAGGAAGGATAAGGAAGTGGTTACTAATGAAGAAATTCCTCAGGCGAAAGAAACTCAATCTTCTCCCCCAAGCTGAAGAAGCAGAAAGCATATACGGATGATATAGCAGCAATGTGGAGGGAAGATAAAGAAATGAGGAAGAAGGGGATCCTCAATTCGGACTGGACCCTTCCGAGGCTAAAGCCTTAAAGGAAGAAGATTCTGAGGAGTTAGAGAGATAAGCGAAGGAAAAGAAATTCAAAAAGAACATGAATAAAGGTGAACTGGTGCGATCTTTGCTGGAAGATACAAAGTTGGATTCCAAAATGCTTCCAGTTCCGAAAACGTTCGGTGTTGAACCTTATTTACCAGAAACTCCATCCAAAAATTATGTCACTCCGGAAAAGGAAAAGGGTAAAGGAATTGCTATAGAAGCTGACTAGGAAGTTGATGAAGCAGTAGAGGAAGAAGATGAAGAAGAAGAAGATGAAGTGGAGAGTGAAGATCTAGATAATTTGATTACGAAATTACAGAACTAAAAAGATAAGTCTTAATCCGCAAAGATAGTTACATCAACTATAGTAGATGAGGAAGCTAACAAGCAACGTCAAGAATAAGAAGAAGAAAATGTGTTGTATGATGAAGAATAATCCTATGAGAGGAATTTTCTTGAGGAAGGTCAAGAAAAACAGAAACCAGATGAAGATCAGATTGTTCAAGTATCTGAATCCGAGGAAGTATCCCCTGATAAGGAACCTGTTATGAGAGATGATAAGGGGAAGGAAACTCCCATGGAGACACCTGTAAAAGATCTCATCAGGAGGAAAGAGGTTGGTGGTACCTCTAGAAGGAAGCTGATGCCAGTTGATGAAGAGGAATCTCAAAAATAAGTTTCTGATTTAGAATAATCATCTCACGGGCATGATTTTGTGGTTCAATCTCTAATGAAGTTGGTGGAAACAATTCTGATTATTCCAAAAATAGATTCCAGATGCCAGTTGCTCTGACAATCTATGAATCAGAAATCCAATTCTTTATCCATGATCATGGAAAAGTTTGTGAAGTTGGAAGATGGAAAGAATAGTTTTCTGATCGATTATGATGTGCATAGGAAGTCCTGCAGTAAGGTAAACAAGAGGTCTAATAGACTTGATGAAGATTTAGTTCACTTTGAGAATTTTCAGGTGGAAGTTCAAAATGATTTCGAAATGGAGGATAAAAAGGTTAATGAGATTTGTGAGAAGTTGACCCAGAAGCAAAATTTCTGGAATCAACATGTCAGGGATCTGAATGTGAAGCTTAACTCAGTATCTCTAAATTGGAAAACTGAACGATATTTCCAAATGGAGTTTCAGCAGAAGATGGAAGATCAAGATGAGATAATAAACCTGCAGAAAGAAGCCTTGCAGGCTCAGGCAGTGTCTTTAAAAGATAAAGATTAAAAGGTAAAATCCTTGGAGAGGCAACGAGAGGAAGATCAAAGAGACTTGAAGAAACTCAATGCCTTGTTAAAGCATCTCATTCCGAAAGAAAAGGAAGGCAAATGAACCCACTCCGTTCTTTTGTTGTAGTTATCCAACCTTGTAATTGTTTTCCCAACTCTAATGAAATGATTATCTGGTTTTTTGTATCGTGTTATATACTAATGTTTCAGATACCATAATTTATTTTCCATTTCTTTCAATTTTTTTGAAAATCGCAAAGGGGGAGAAGGAAAAAGAACTAATCCTAAGGAGGAGAAAAGAAACATTTCTATGTGAAATATCCTTAAAGAAAGGGGGAGTTTCCTAGTACAAAGTTTTTCATTCTCACAATAATGAAAACTCTACTCCGAAAACTCAGAATACAATCCTTAGAGTTTCAATGCCTAAGGGGGGGTTAGTTGTATTCACTTCTATCCATGAATAAAGGGAGATAAGTTTTAATTTTCAATGTCTAATGAAAATTTTCATTATCCTTATATGCTTTTTCGAAAGGATGTTTGTGATTTCCCAAAAGGGGGAGATTGTTGAGTTAATATGGTTTTCCTTATGACTTTTCCATTCCTTCTTGTTTTGAAAATCACAACCACCTTATATTTAAGCAAATATTATTTTTACCCCCATAAGGAAAATTTAATTCTTTAAGGAAATTTACCTTAACCTAGATTTTCTTATACATAGCAATATTTTTCTTAAATTCAAAAACAGGATTCATACCCAAAATCTCGGAGCCATATAATGAAAAGACTTGGATCATTCTATTTTTTTATCCGAATTCTGGATGTGATCTATAATTTAGTTCTAATCCGAATTCTAGACTCCGAACTTTCATGAGTTCGACTCCGAACAATGAAGAAGATCGACTCTGAACTCTGAAGTTGCTCAACTCCGAACTATGAAGAAGTTCGACTCCAAAATCTAAATAAGTTCGACTCTTAAATCTGAAGAATTTCGACTCCGAACTCTAAATAAGTTCGACTCCGAACTCTGAAGAAGTTCGACTACGAACTATGAAGAAGTTCGACTCCGAACTCTGAAGAAGTTCGACTCTGAACTCTTAAAGAGTTCGACTTTGATTTCTTAAGCAGTTCGACTCCGAATTCTTAAGTAGTTCGACTCCGAAATCTTAAAGAGTTCAACTACAAACTCTGAAAAAGTTCGACTCCGAACTCTTAAGCAGCTCGACTCCAAACTCTTTAGCAGTTCAACTCCAAACTCTGAAGAAGTTCGACTTCGAACTCTTAAGCATTTCGACTCCGAACTCTTCAGCAGTTCGACTCCGAATTCTTAAGTAGTTCATATCCAAATTCTACAAGTACAGAATCCAATCTCTAGTGAAACTAGACTTCGAATTCCTATGAAACAGAATCCGAATATTTCTTAACATAGACTACGAACTTCATTTTGGTCAGACTTTGAACTTTTAACATTATTACACTACGAAATATTGATTAGAATTTACTTACATATGCTTCATTTCAAAACGATTTCCTACATTCAGTTATACAGGTTTTGTTATAAAACGATGTCATCTATTCTTTTTCTAATTAACCATTGGTTGAGTTACACGTGTACAGGTCCCTCCGAATTTCATGGAAATTTTGACGGTTGGAGGAGGGAGCCGACCGTTGGAGATTTTACTATAAATAGGAGCTCATTTGAAAGAGCTCACAACTGACACAAGGAAGTTGATCGATTTAGAGACCACACGTCGCTAAGGTGATTTATAGAGATAGAAAGCTTTTCATTCTTTGTACATACTGAACTGCTCATTCAGTTTTTGATTCGTGCGACTCCGAATGTTGGTGATTACATTCGAGGACTTCTGGGGATAGGAAGACAGAGGTGCTGACTACCTTGAGGTTCGAGGGCTTCCTTGCTGAAGAAGAAATAGGTTCCAACTACCATGAAGTTGAGGGCTTGCGGTGATAGCATGACAAAGATTCTGATCTTCGTATCGAGGGATTACCCTGTTGTGGGTAAGACAGACTTTCTTTAAATTATAAATCAAGGGACCTTTATCCAAGGTTGTTGGATACCCTTCTCTTTCGGTTAAAAGATTCATATATTGTTACTTGTAGTTTTACTACTTGTTTTTCCGCTGCATATTGTATTGTAAAGAATGTATAACCTTATTTTATTTCCTCACACTTGTACTCTGATTAGTTTAAGATTCTATACACTTTGAGGTAGAATCTTATATTGTAAACTTTGGTTTCAATTCTTCAGTTGGTGAACAAAGGTGTTGTGAATTTGATTAGTTTAACTTTGTTAAACCTAGATTTTCCTTGTCTAAGGAAAACCGATTTATCCATAACCAACTTTAATGGTTCCAAAGGAATTTTTTAAAGTGTACAATTCACCCCACTCTTGTATATTGAGCATCTACATTGTTATTTCAATCCTATATTTATTCATTATTTCTTTCTCTTCTTCTAAAGTGCAACAAAAACTACACTAGAATTCTTCTTTCTTATTCTAAGTTCAATAACCAATGGTACTAAATCTTATTGTCTCGTCTTCATAGTGCAATAACCAACTGGACAAAATATTATTCTCTCTTCTTGTCCAGAATCACATATACCAATGTGATAATTCAGAAACTGAGGATCGGCTCACATAGCATCATCTGAATAAAACTTCCCTAATGAATTGTAGGCTTCAATTGAGAATACTCTATTCTTATTCTTCTCTTCTTCCAATGCAGAAAATAGGTATGATGTACACTCTTCATCTTATTATTCTGCTTCTTCAATGAAAAACTAGCTACACTGAAACCTATTATTCTTCAAACATTTTCCTTCAATGCAAAACCATCTACACTGATATCTTCTTCTTCTTCTTCTTCTTCTCTAGAATCACAATTTATCTTTCTGATTGTAAAAACAATGAAATCCAGATCAACATAGCATCATCTCAGTTGATCAGAAGCTGGTAAGAACTTCTAGAACAACTCACATATTGCACGCCAAACATTACTTGTGCACCACCCTACATGCATGCCACCTGCTTCCGTGCCACCTGCTTGCACGCCTACTCACTACGTACACGCAACCATTGATCACAGCTCACAACTTGCACACCACCTTTGTATTATACACAACACAGTTCTTGAAATCACCTTCCTACATTCACACCTCTGGAAAATTACACGACAAAACATGTGCGACAAAACTTGCTCGACACCCAACTTGTGTGCCTTATAAATAACACTCAGCTTGAATGCCACTTCATTTTGCACACCACCCTCTTCTACATGAGCTATTAGAGCACCCTCTACTACTTGCACGCTCAGATATCTAATTTCTCTTAAGTGTTGAGTCTTATGAAAATGAGGAGGCCACTTGTCTATTTATAGGCATTTTGGTGACTTGTGCGCCGCTGCAGCACTTGTGCGCCCCTCCATCACTTGTGCACCACTCCATAACTTTCACAACACTTTCTTTCCATTGTCATATTTTGATATGATGATGTTTGAAATATGAATTTCCATGTAACATACACTTCCGTGCCACACTTGAGCGCCCATTAGACTTGCACGTCAGTTTATGACTTGCACACCTATAATTATCTTACACACCACTTTATTTCCTTTTTCATATTTTTATGGGATGATATTGATATATTACTTGCACTCCACTTACACTTGCGTGCCAATACTTGGGTGCCAATAATCTCACGCCACTCTTGACTTGCATGCTACTTTCGTTCCATTGAAAAAATCACTTCTTTACTCTCTCTACCCTTCATAATGCTTGCATCACAAGTTCTCCAAACATTTGATATTTGTGAAATAAAAATCATCAAAGCATCATCATAGTTTTGTCGATTCATTTTGAATATGAATTCCAAAGTACTTGTTTCATCCTCACTTAAATTCCTCAATTATTTTTGGAGTGTTAATTCAAAAGAACTCCAATCATCTCTCTTTATCCAAAAGTTGAGGCTTGAAGCTTTTTATAATACCTTCAATGTTCAGACAATGTATCTCCTTTGATACATGTATTTGGAACTTTATGAATAGTGAATCAATCATCTGATTTCAAGGAAATGTTTAATTCATGACCTTAATAGAATTCCATGTCCTTCCAGACACTCTCTTCTTCATCATCCATCATTCTCTACTTCATTCAAATCATATGATTCTTTTATTCAAGTAAGCTCTTGCATGGTTCTCAAACAATCTTGAAGCATTGCATGTTATTCTTAAAATACAAATTCTTATTCAATCATCTTTAGATGGATGATACTTTACAATTAATTATTTTTGTAAACAATTTTTCAACATTGAAACAAGTTCGTTCAACTTAGTATCAGTTCAACAATCATCTGAATTGATCTTCTTAGAGAATTGATCAAGTATGACATCCACTGCTATTATTCCATAACAATTCTACAAGAAACCTCAGTTTGGCCAATCTCCACTATCTTTTTAGTCCTTATTCATCTCATTCTTCATTTTGATGAGTATTGAGAACTATTGACAACAAATATAATCTTTATACACAAAGTGGTTCCAACAATCTCCCCCTTTGTATTTTGTTGTCAATACCACAAAGTCTCCTCATATGAATGTTAAATTGTCAAAATAAGAATATTTTCTCTCCCCTTTCATTTCAAACATTCATTTCACTTTATCTCCACCTTATTGACAAGAAATAAAATGTTCATTGTAGAGAGGGTATCCGTCCTTAATTAATCAGTGTGCCATCAATCATTTTATTGTAAGTCTACTTGAGAAAAGATCTATGTAGAAAAAAAGAGAATTTGATTTAGACAAAAAATATGTCCATTATCCACTGATTATGATACCTCATGAGATGAGATCTCCTACACTTGTCATCAATGGTTTTCCACTTTCATTCCAAGAATAAGATATTAAATGTGATAGGAAGTGATCAATCATGAAATTTATGCACTCACTTCAACAAAAGGATCAAAACAATTATAGTGTAATTAGAAGGATAAGTGCCCTTAGGGTACTTTCATTCTTCTTATGTCACTAATTGACCTAGTTACTCCCCTTTTTAAAAATATATTTATTTTGAGTAACCCAGAATGAGAGATTAAGAAACAACATAACTTTTCAGATGACATGATCTTTAGAAAATCTTGAGAGTAATTGAATTTTATACCAACTGATGTTGATAATGATTATGATATGACTCTAACAGCTTCTTCATGTGTCTCCCCCTCAAGGGAATACTTCCCCTCAATGAATCCCAACTTCTCCCCCTGACATCTTACATCATCTTAAATTCCTTATATGATAATAACAAATAAAATACACAATGATTTAATGGAATATGGTGGATCTTATTTTCTCTATCAATGTGAACAAAAAGGTTTAGATGATATAAAGAACCCAGATTCTCCATTCTTCACACATTCACAACTGATCTGTATTGCTGACTGTGATTGTGTGGACCTCACTTTTTCGTCCATCTCTTTGTGTGTGAGTATTCTTTCATCAAGGGCTTTCAGAGCACTAGAATATCCTGGTGCAACTTTCATGTTTTTGAGGAATTATTGTTGGGATGGAGTAAATTCAAAGAATCATTTAATTGTTTGACCTACCTTGTTGCACCTCACACACAGAACTTCATTTTCATCATGTAGATTCTTCTTTTTTTCTTTT
Source organism: Viscum album (assembly GCA_963277665.1). Classification (NCBI taxonomy): domain Eukaryota; kingdom Viridiplantae; phylum Streptophyta; class Magnoliopsida; order Santalales; family Viscaceae; genus Viscum; species Viscum album. The sequence goes on from OY728137.1 coordinate 1,671,655,834, forward strand.
AGCACAAGTATTAGCCTGTGCATCTTCCATCTTTCCAATTCTTTCCAAATCTTCTGGTTAAACCACCAAAATATCATTCGGGACTGAGGAATCATGATTGGATCTTCTACATGGCTTCTTCTGAGTGGATTCCATCTTAGTAGTTTTTTTGGATGCACCACCCTTCACTGTCTTGGATTTAGAATCTAAGGGCACCTCATATTTCTTTCTTGAAATCTTCCAGGGTGAATTTGTTTTCATATTATTTTTTGACTTCTTCCCAAGAATGCTTCATCATTCCTACTCAGATTCTATGGTCTTCTTTTCATATATGAACATTCACCATTCATAGGACTACTACTATTACATACATCACATATGTTATCTACCATTTCAAATCTTTTTGCAGTATACAGATGATTTTGAATCTGTGGATGTTTCTTCTTCTTCTCGGGATTTATACCCCTTGATTTGAGCTTTCTCTCTACTATTACATTTAAGGCATTGTACCAATAATCTAGTGCACAATGCCCAAATCTATTATAACACCAGCATTGACCAACAAACCTTGACTTCTTCCCATCATCTTTATTAGGTTTCTGAATCATCATCTTGGTATGTTGTGCTATATGTGGGGAGCTATCTTCAACAGTCTTTCCCATATCCACCATAGCCATGGTTGTAGGTTAATCCTATCTTCTCATCATCCATACTTTTTTATAATCTTTCTTCCAACCCTTAATATTTGTAGAAACAAAAACATTGGTACAATTTTGTATGGATGGTACCCTTACATTCTCATCTTATTTTGATAGATCAATGAGTGAAGCCATGATCTTCTTATTACATGTTGGAGGTCTTTTGATAGTCGAATCCTCCATTGAGCATTGAATGCTGACAGCAACTGTTTCCTTCTTTTGTGGAGATTCAATATGTGTCTTCTCAAGATTGGTAAAATCATCTTCCAATTCTAGATATCTCATATAGAGGATGACTTCGTGATATTGAATCATAGTCATCTTCTCTTCACAATCCTTCTTTAATATTTCAACATCATCTTCATCAATATTTACTTTGTTCTGTAACAAAGAGTCGATTTAATTGATATTCTTGGAGTTTTCTTCCAAATATATCTCCATGAAATCATTTATCTTTTTCATCTCATATTAAAGTTCATGGATCATCTCTTCTAGAGTCTTTTTGAATCCCTCTTTCTCTTCAACATCTTTGAACCACTTTGAAGAACTTACTTCAAATACCCTCTTTGTTTCTTCAAAGGCTCCAACCTACCTGGAGGGCTTTAAACATTCGAAATTTTTTTCTTGTAAGCATTTATCCAAAGCATCGTATTCTTCTTCTAGTTGAATGATATTTCCAGGAATGCATTGAAATACTCAACAAACAAGAGATGAAATCTCTTGAGGAATTCCATGCAGAATCATTCTTAATCTGTCAACTGATATTTCTTGAAAATGTTTTAGATTTGTCATCACCACTTGTGCCATAATTTTCATCATGAGAATACTTTATTAATGTAATAACACATAAAACCTTATAAATTGAGGTATAAAGGTTATACATCTTCTTAGTGGAAACTTCAGTCAGCTTCTCAAAAATTTCCATGGCTGGTGTTTCTTCAATGTCTTCCAGATATGGAGAACCAGATATATCCTCTTCTATAGATAGGAGGGACTTCTTCTTCAAATTTCTCTTCTAATTATTTTTCATATTCATCATTGACAAGATATAAATAGCCTTCTAATCAGAGATAATGTAATATTCACTGAAAGTTCACTTCAATGATTATTCCGGAATGAATCTATAATCTTCAAAAGAGAATAACTTCACTGTAGAGAATCCAACAGAGGATAAACTGGCTCTAATACCAATTAAGAGGACTAGTATAGGATATATCTAACACTGAGAGGGGCGGTGAATCAATTTTGAGGACTTATTAAACAAATTCCAATTTATATCCCAGCACGTCTTGATTTTTTAGGATCTTGATTCTATTATTCTATTTTCCATATCTCATGCAATAATAGAAAGCATTAAAAATATGCACATGATATTTTCACAAATTTAACCATTAATAATAGTAGATACGTATTTTCCATTCATGGGATGACCATTGCATCCATTATCCAAAATAATGTAATATGATGTTACAATGGATTGGCTAGGAAAACAATCCTCTAGCCATTGTAAGTCAACAAATTTTGGGGGGGAACAATCCTATTCCCTGGACTGGTGATAGTCTATTCCAACTTGCAACCTCTAGCTAGTTCGTTATACTACCTATAGAGACAGTCTTATTCCTTCTTGATGAGGTAGGTTCTGTTTTTGGTATTCTTTAGTGCTCTTCACATGATTACTGGGAAAGATGTAGGCAAACATTTCTTCATTCATTCTTTCTATTCTTCTCTAGTGCAACACCAACTGCACAAGAATTATTCTTTCATCTTCTTAGTGAAATAACAAACTGAACTATATCTTCTTCTCTCTTCTTCATAGTGAAATAACCAACTACACTAAATATTCTTCTCTCTTCATGGCCAGAATCACATATACCATTGTGATTATTCAGAAACTGAGGATCAGCTCACATAGAATCATTTGAATTAAACTTCCATAAAGAAATGTAGGCTTCAATTAGGTATAATCTATTCTTATTCATCTTCTTCTATTCATTATATGTAGAAAACCTATAAGCTGCACACTCTTCTTCTTCTTCTTCAATGAAAACCCAGCTTCACTGAAACCTAATATTCCTCACACGTTTTCTTTCAGTGAAGAACCATCTGCACTGGGCTCTTATTCTTCTTCTTGTTTCTAGAATCAAATGTTCTATTTGTGATTGTAAAAAAAATTAATTCTAGATCAAATTACAATCATATTAGTTGATCAGATGCCGGTAAGAACTTCTAGAACAACTCCCAGCTTGCACACCAATCCTTACTTGCACGCCTCCCTCAAAATCTCCACTATTAGTTTAGTGACACCTAAATATTTGTCATGCTCAAAACACCTTATACCATATCTCTAATCCCCCTATGAAGGATACCATCACATTTTTTGCATGAAACTATAATCGATGGGATACTCAATGGAAAAAATCTGAGCCTAGGGTAAAGAGATACATAAGGTGGAAGTTCATGAAAATAGTACAAGACATGAACTTTGGGTTGTTCAACATGTGACCACATGTGGACATTTGGAATTACCTTTTTATGAACACAGCTTGGCTGTCCATGAAGTACCAAATAGCATGTATGGGTACTGAATGGTGTTTATTGACCACCAAGGGCCTATCCATGTGATTCTATCCATACCTATGAACATCTTGTTCTACATAAATACTTCGTATCATTCACATCCTCTTCGGGACATGCCCATTCACATGGCCATGTATGAGAACATGAAAGTTCCCATGTACTCCTAGTCATGACCATAGTAATAGGATTTCCTTATCTTCTATAATCTCAGATTATATTTTAATCCATCATCATGGGGACACATGATATTAATGGGTTCATACACAACATACGATCTTTATCTCCACTAGAAAACATATATTCCACAAATAACGGACTACATTGTCTGTGTTCTTCATAGTACACACTCTGTATTCATGTTTTTCATTGAAATATTATTTCCTTCACATAGATACGAGAAACACTTTTTCTACTACAACATATTTCCTTCGACCACCCAAAACCAAAGGTCATCTCTAACGATCAATATCCATCCCTCGATGACTGGTAATTAGATATCCATTCTCCTTCCGAAGAGCCATCATGCCTCCTCTCCCCACTTTGAATACCAAATACATTGAGGAATCACACAAGACATTTAATAAAGCATGATATATACAAAATGAACCATCTCATACATCGTTCACATAACCACCATGAATTAAGGGGTTTGATCGTGCTCAAACTTTCCACGTCAATGTCAAACTGTGACACTATAGTCCAATAATGAAGAATACAAAGAATGATGGGGAGAAATGGACATAATTAAAGGTACTGAGAATCGTGGGATGATGAAAAAACAGGATTTAACAATAAACTCTGGGATCAATGGTGATATCATGGAATTAGAAATATAAATTTATTTAAACAATTAAATATATTTTGAATCCCACATGCGAAGAATTCATTTTAGAAGATCTCTATATAGATAATTAAAACCCATGATTAAGAATTTTAAAAGGGAAGAATATCAATTATAATGATCCTTAAATTGATTAAGGATTGATCATTGGTTAAGAGTGCATTCACCAATAATGAATAATATCCATTTTGTTTGCCTCCATCTTCTGGATCCACCCATATCTGATCATGGTCGCCCAACAATCATTATCCACCAATGGGAGATGCTACTCCAATTAAATCCACCGATGGTTATTTTGATAACTTTTAATATGTTTCATATTGTGGGTTTTAAATAGAAAATTCAATGTTTAATTTAAAATAACATAAATTATTTACCTTATTAAACATACCCACCAGGGGTATTCTCCCCCAGAATGTACTATGTTGACCAACCTTAGGTCACACCTATGATAAATTCTAAATTCAAGAATCAATAGTGATGTCACATTTCCTATATGAGATCTTGTACAATGGGAAAACCATTCCACTAAAATAGATGTTCACAAGTGCATTAAAATATATATTAATATTTTCAATAAATTAATTCTAGAGTCCCAAGACACCCATACAACATGATGAATCAGAGGATAAATCTATATATATACATAGAAATATTAAAAGGACCAATCCATCAAAACAAGAGTCCTTAATATAAATACATATATTACAAATATCATATATATTATATAATAAATTATAATGTGTTATATATATAACATAATATATATATATATATGGAAGGGGCCACCCCAATCCATTTTGTGGACAAGATTTCTATGCGGGTGGCATTATGTCACCTAACACCCCCTATCTATTAAATGTATCCTTCTACAAGGAATGATACACTAAGAGACAATTTTTTCATAATTTATTAATAAAACCAGTCAATATTTGATTAGTAATATCAGGGTCATATGAACATTGATCGATGTATAGTCTATTTCATTGAGACCATAATGAAACCCTCTTTTTAATCGTAAAAAAATTAATCAAAACATTGAGATTATTTATCCTTATTAGTTACACATTCCTTGTAATTCAAATTGAAGGAACACATAGTGTAGAAAAATATTGAAAAGAATAAAATTGAAAATTTTGGTTTTAAATAACGAAACAAAAGATTCCAAAAAAAAAACTTTTTTGAATTTCTCAATTGATAAAACATAATATAATTTTATGAAAAAATAAAAAACCAATGAAATCATAAATGTTACATTGTTCATTTGAAATAACCAATTTGATTCGCTCACCATTGGAATTTCGTGGCTCAGAGGCACTGATCTAAGAATTTCTTGGTCTTACACACGGTCACTACAAATCATGGATCATCAATAATTAACTCTTAGATGCTATAATGTGATATTAAAATACTTCATGATGTTATATTGACCATTTTACGAATTTGGACTCAATTGAGAAATTGGTATTGATCCAACCTTGTTATTTATTCAGATTCTATCTCCCTAAGATTAAGAGGAGATGATGCAAGAGTTAATCTCTCTAAATTAAGGAAAATGATGGAGGATTCTATTCAATACCATAAAATGAGCTTTTATAATTTGGTTATACTTTCCAAAATTTCACATTGATCCATGAAAAGTCATAACATTTATTATGGTCCCTGATACACACTTAGGACATAATTAATATTTTCATAAATGTCAAGAATATTTTATCACCCATTTTAACACTTTAACATGTTATGTGGTAAAATATGAACCATTAACTTAGCTTATAAGCTCTCCAAATAATTTAATGATTCATGAATCTGTTATATTTATTTGTATAAAAAAAATTTTGTATTCAATTTTAAAATAAAATAGCTTATGAATACCTTGAGAAATAAAATAGATTATTATTATTATATACTTGATTAATTTAATTGTATTATTTTACATAAGATCTTCTACACCTGCACATGGGGCCAACTTAATACTAAACTCTTAATCATCCAAATAGATGGAAAATTTGGATACACATAGTGTGTGATCATTTTGTTCATTATCATGATAGTAGTGAGTCCTAATCATAGAACAAGGATAGATTATAGTAACACATCCTGGCCCATAATGAGATAAATAATTTCATAGCTACAGAAAGATCATATGAATATGTGATGTGTAATATAATTTCATTGTATCGCAATATCTAATTATGAAGGACACGCGATAGTTTATTCATCATTTTGTTTATTTTTATATTACATGATCTTACCAAATTAAATAACTTTCTTATACCATGACACAAAATTTAATGAGGTTATTACCATCCTGGTCTACCTTGGCCCATGAAATATCTCTTCCACATATCGGAAGAAAAAAATTATATATTGATCATTATACCAATGTCACTTCACTAATAACACACCCAAAAGAATGTACCTCACCACAAATTCAATGTCATATATTTTTCCTCATATCAATGAAATTTATCAAATGATAGACAATGATATTGATCATAAGGAGAGAGACCAATACACATGTTCATAAATAGGAATAACCAATGACAACAAAAACATGTGGTGTTCGTATTGGCATGTTCGTCCCCATGATCACATTTACTCAAGATCACCACATTAAAACTCCATGGGAAAGAGTATCAATGCTTATGAACCTCCCCATCTTAATAGACATATATGAAATGGATCCTTTCATAAATACATATTAAGATAATGTGATATATATTTATGATTTATATCATGGTATCTCAAGGTTCTCATTATATATAGGATATAATATAAACTTTTGATATTACACATAATATACGTACATGGCCATGTAAATAGAGGGAACAAGAATTATGAACACTATTATGTTAATAAAAGGCCCATGTATATATGAAGCATTGTTCATGTGATAGTAATAATAGAAGACATTGTTTATGGGTTTCGGCTACCCACCCTCATAATATGGATATCAACTTGGAACCTCCCCTAACAACTCCTCCTAACCCACAATTTATCCCAAGAAATTACAACTCTTCCCCTTCCTAAATATTCTTTATAAGACCTGTCCAACTACTGTCTATCAAATTTCATACCATGAAATTAAATCTTTTATTCATGACCAAATGAATAAAACGTAACTATGTTGGAATATACCACTTCCCAGGGACAATATTCTCATATAATACAATAGTAAAACATAAATAATTCAAGGGAAATTGAGAGAATATATTCAATCATGAAAACTATAAATTACACTACAACGTGATATTTAACCATTGAAAAATCACCAGTCTCTAATTCAAAAATAATAAATTCAATGTTTGAATCAAACCATTTCTTTTCCTCTTAGTCGATTACATGATAAAAAATCGCTTTCCACCACTTTATTTTCTCCTCCAGATTCATATTTAAGTCTCATTCCTAAAATATGCTTATTTATTAAGACAAACCCTTTCCAAAATTATCATAATTGTTTCTTCTTTTTGTTGATTTTATTTGGAAAATTAATATCCCTGATATTTTTATCTCATGGGCTGTTACCCTTGGGGGATGTATTACTAGATGGATTCCTCCAAAATTTCTATAAAATCCTCCTTTAAAGAAGATATCACCTAACATTTTATAATATCATAACCGTTTAATTAAATACCATAATCCTTCAATCCCATATTATTTCATGTTTTAGTTTCCAAAGTTGATATTTTTACCCTTGACATGGGTATTTTAGATTAAACCTTATGTTGGATGATATTATTCATCAGAAAAAACTCAATAAAGCAACAATTGTATTTTTTTCATTTCATAAACCAAATCAGTATAAATCATCATTACCGATTTATTCCTCCCTTTCTATAATATTGTGAAGAAAATACTCCTCCTGTATAAAAATAGGTAGAAATTCAATGTACTATCCCAATAATAATTCTAAACATATTTTGGATTAATTCAATGAGCCATTAGAATCCCTCAAATTTGTATTTTAATCAACCAGCCACACATTTATAACACCGTAATATCTTTTACTCTCTATATATTTCACTTGAAATCAAATTGGTTATGAAGGAGAATACATATAATCACTTCCCCTCTCTCTATGTTATCTATTTCTTATTTTTTCGATTTAGATTAGTTGAGTACCACCATCTGTTTAAAACAACACCAAAAGATCCCATCCAAGCCCAACCTAATAGAATTTCAATCAATTGTATCAATTCCAAATTATGACATACTAGTATCACCATTTTTAAACCTCACTCTAAAAAAGGCCTCAGTAGTAGCTTCTTGTTTTTCTGAAACACCTTCCTCCTAGTAGTGGAAACTTCTAGACAAAATGGAACCATTGGAAATAGAGATATCTGCTAAGGGAGCTTCCACTCCAGTATCTCTTCTCTCTTACATAACATACCACTTCAATGACTCATTGGCACAAAGTCCCTTAATCTTAAGGGTGATTTTAGTTTCCTTATATTCTTGTAAAAAAAACCCCCTATACAGGTTGTTTGAAAATGTGCCACTATTGGATGACTGAAAAGAGATTCCTCCCCAAAAATATTTATATATCAAATAAATATAGCATTCCCTTAAAACAGAATTTAATATTTTCCACAATATTAGGTTCATAGATGATTGGTATTCCATATGAGAGACCTCTTAAAATTACAATGCATAATAAATTAGTTAATGTTTGAGATATATCAACATAAAAAAAGGAAAATAATGAGATGTTACAGTTAACAAGTGTGTGAAAGAGAGAAATAGTAGATCCCAATGAAATAAAAATATGAATTTCAATCAATAAATTTTGGAATGAAAATCGGATATGGGAGATCTTAACGCATTCATAAGTCATTAGGGGATCCATATCTAATGATAAATAAATAAATTCAACAAAAAATAACACATTGACTTAATGAAATGTGAACCACAAGGACATTGGAGATTTAAATCAGCATAATCATAAATTTTAATAATAATGTTTTAAGAATCATGGAGACTAAAATATGGTCAGTGAGATAGAAAGTAATATGAATTCACATGTTGTTCTAACTCCAAGGCTGAAGACCCACAATAACAAACAATGTCGATAAAAGAATGCTTTAGGGGCTCTAAATAACAAAAAACAATGAGTGTGAATATCTATAGAGTTGGTCATTCCTCTAAAAAAAATAAAGATAATGTAATTTTTTTAATAATAGGATAATTGGACATTCCAGGAAAATCTATTTCACCCTCTCTTAACATCATAGACAAGGCTGAAATAGATGAGTCTAGATCATGGGAACCAGAATCATTATGAGGTCGAATAACACTCATCACTACAAAATAAATTCCTTGATCAAATTGAACATAACTAGTAGAGTTCTCCCCCACTATTCACTACTCCATTGAAAACATGACTACAAGTGTGAGATTTCATACAATGCACACATATTTTTTCTATGACCTAGAATTGTGTGTATCTTAACATTAATATTCTACCTTTAAATTTTACATGGCTGTACATCCCTCCACAATGACTAAACACCAAAAGTACCCCACTCTTGCATGTTCTACCAAACAATGCAAACCTTCCAAAATGTGAGTTGGTGTTTGGTTAGACCAATGATAAATAATAGAGAAAATTTTACTTATCTATTGAGTAAAATTGAAAATACACTAATAAAAATTACAGGAAGTAGAATAAATGAGAGAGGAGGAGTATAAAAGTAAACCCATGATTCCTCAAGATCACCAAATCAATCACTATGGTTGATCCAACTCTATTATTCCCCACTAACACTCTCACTCCATACTTCCCCCAATTTAATAGAATTCCCCTTTAATTACATTGAATCCCCAACATATTATTTAACTTATCTATAACAACATCATTCTCCCATACATGTGGTCTAATGACCTTTCCCCTCGACTAAGAATCCCAGTTTGTACAACTATTTACCCTAACAGTCATATCCCTTCCACTTCATAATGATTACTTCCAGGATAGATATTTCATGTCCCAATTATAATTTTTAATGCTTTTCCTCTCAAATCCTGAGTGAAATAAATCCCAAAAATCAATGATCCATGAATTTAATATACTATAAATACACTGAAAACATCCTTTTATTCTCATATAAAGTATTTATATAAGAACATATAAAAGAAAATTCTCATGAATTTTAAATTATATCTTTGTAACGTCTTTTCAAATCACAACTTTCCTGAAATGATAGTATATGGGTCAGGGCCCTTCCTATATCCCTAGGCTCTTCTTCCTCATATCCTTCAACTTCTTCTAACATTTGTTTCCCCTCTGATTATAATGTCCCAAACCATCCACAGTGTAATATATTTATATATCACCATTGAATTTATTTTTTTGGTCTCCACATTCAGTAGAAGGTCTCAAATTACCTTAAACTCCATTCCATTTTTTATTCACGAATTACTCATATAAATAATTATTTCATCAGAATATTTTAGTAGTGATAAAAGAATAATTATTTCCCACACCCCTTAATTGTAATTAAAACAAACTATATCTATTTGTGTACAAATCATGTTGAACGCATTTAAAAAAATAGTTTCCAACCTTACAACCAACATCCTTATGATAAAAAGTATCTTTAACTTAAAAACTCTTTTCATTTTAAAATAATAACTATAAATGATAGAAATAGTCACTTTTAATTATGAATTTTTATTTGGCTATGATATTTTTAGGTCCATGTTTTAGGTGAAATTAAATTTCAAATACAATGAATGTTTTTCAATAATTCATTTCTTATTATAATTTATCCATTTCATATGGTTTTAATCCCTTTAGGGAATGCTCAAGATTCATTTGTCACAGGTAATATTCAATATTCATTCTCCAAAACCGAAATCCTAACATTTAAAATTTATCATTCTAAACATTATATGATGTCAAAAAAATTCTTTATAATATACTAAAATCCCATTAAAAGAAAAAATATATCTATGTATAAAAATATCACCATAAATCCACTACCATGTTTTGATACTACCTTTGGTTCCATAAACCAAAAATTCTATAAATTGCTTCTCAAAACTCACCCATTAAGCAAGGTCAGTTTTTATAAAATATTGAGAACATATTTTTTTTATAGATTGGGGAACTATTCCCTAATGTATCATGTTAAATCGCCTTTTCTTCTATAAAAATTTAGAGAACACACTTGTGTGAAAGGAAAAATGGAAACTCATATTGTCCAAAAAACAATGATATGTACACTAAAATGGGTGAATTGTTGTTGGAAGACAAATTACAATTTTCAAACACCCTTAGGATTTTTTTTTCATTGCAAAAAATGTTTTTAGATCATGTTAAAAGTTATCATATTATAAGAAAAAGTATTAATAATAGATACTATCAATAATTAAATAACTTTTGATAGAGTTAATAAAACAGAACTAATGTAACGTGTTAAAAGAACTAACAGAGCATCAAACCACAATTCAAACACCCCTGAAAAGGATATATAATCCAACTAGATTTAACAACAATCATTAAGTATGTCTATAAACATGAATTTATGTATCCCCAATTTTAAAAATCTCAGAATGTGTTCCCCATTTTATACCTACTAGATGTTCGATTTTATTATTGTCTAAAATCCCATGACTTAAACCCACAGTAATGTTCTATATATTCCTTTATATGGATGGACACAATCCATATGATTGAATAATTTATTTTAATATCCCATAAATACATTAACATTAAGGTTGGTGTCACGCTTAACACATTGGAATCCCTATCACTCATATAAGAAGCCCTAGATCACAAGGATCAAAAACTAAATGATTACAAAAGAGAAAAATACCATTATAAGGATAGACTCACATGATGGTCGATCATAGAGAAAATATTAAAAAAGAAAAAATTTCCATAATAAGACTATTTCTCTAGGAAACAAGAATTTTCAAGATTTAAAAACAACTTGAGGCTTTCTTGGAATTGAGAAACATCCATTTCATCATATTGGTGCTTCTTCTCAACAAAGATAAAACACTATTTATTTAAATTATTGTATCCAAGTCCAAAATTTGAAATATTATTTCATTGGGATTAGTTGTAAAAAAAATTAAAATCTCCATATTCATCTATTTATGAATTTAGATTATCTCTCCATATTCTGATGGAGTAAATTGAGCACCGCTATAGCGCTCGTTCATCTGATGAGATGAATGTAGCTTTAAAATGGAAATTAGATCACCAAAAATTCATATTAATTTAATTAGAATCTCATTTGTCTGAAATTTTGTTCTTTAAAAGAAATATAACAAAAAAATATTATATGTAAATCAAATTCATAAAATTTGTATCATGATTTTCAAAACACAATATGGAAACAATTCATTAACTCAGAAACTGACACCCACAAAATGAAAGAACAAAAAATATACATGTTTCAAACATTTTCCTTCTCTATGAGAAAAACATTTGATAATTTTTATTAATAATATAGGATAAAGATAACAATATTATCATCCAAAACAATTAAACCAAGTCATCTATTTATAGGCAAGTCTACTCGATAGATTTGGTTTCACCACCTTCATAACCAGAAGGTCCTCACTCTACAATATCAGAGCCATTAGCTATCACACCGAATCAACTTATAAGACTGGTTGAATAGTGAAATTATTTCCCATCATTCTTACATAAACCACTATTTAATAATATATTTTATTTTTAATCCATGGATATAACACCCTGATATTTAAAAAAACACTTTGTTCAATATGGTATAAAATACACAACAACCAACATAAAAGAACATTGAAATATTATTATCTGATCATTATAACTTTGTCATTAAATTGGTGGTAGTGAATTGTATTAATAACACTATAAAATAAAAAAAATTATTCTTATTTTTAAATTACTGATTAATTCTATGTAAATAATCACTTGTTTTGTAGTAAGGTCATTTTAATCTTCTAAAATATTTTATTTTAGAAAATTGTGTTATTTCATATTATGGGTGAATATTATAAATAGTTTTTGGAAAATTTAAATATATTTTATTTTAAAAAATATATAATTTTAAAATCATCTAATTGAAATTTTCATAGGGTGAATTCTTTGGTTTTTTATAAAGAGATTTATTTTTTAGTGAATATTGAAAATATCAATTTATTAAACAACTGTCCGTTTATTTATACAAAAAAGACCCGTTAATATTGGAATTTGACCTCAAAGTTAATTTTATTACACATTTTATAATATATAATATAATTAATTACATTTTAAACCCTCCATATACCTTATTTTAGTATAAGTACATTTTTTGGCTTGAAAACACATTTTTCATGAAAACTATTTTTCATTGCGTTTTGTAGGATTAATTTGAAATTAAATTATCTCTATTATGTGATTTAAAACATTAAAAATGGGTTTCATATTTGGAATAATTGGGTTTAAATTTGTGATATATGAACCTTCTATTTTTGGTCATTATGAATATTAACTATTGGAAATTTATTACCACTATAAAGGGAAATACAAATATTTAGGGCTAAAAATAAAATGATAACAACCATAAAGTAAAAAAAAATAATAAAAATATCTTATTTTATTAGTATATATTGGTTCTAATCAAACAATATTCATATTTATAACCTTTTGGGATAGTTGAATGAAATTATGACCTTTATAGTATTTTATTTAACGAAAAGTCAAACATGACACACTCTTATTTTTTATAAGTGTAATATTTTTAATATTGAGTTATATAGAATATATTTTCGACTATAAAACTATACTAAAATTTAATATATATTTCTTCATCATTATAATCTATTTTTATTTTTTAGTGATGAAATAATTACCTTAAACTCTCACCCAACACTAATGAAATAATTATTTATTAATGGAATAATCAGGTAAATGATATTAAAAATAGTAAAAGTAAGATAATTTGATACATTTAAGGTTATAAATAAATTATCTAGATAAAAAAATATATTGGATATATTAATTTTTTTTAAAATTTTAGTTATTTTATTGATTTTTTATATTCAAGGTAATGAATAGTATTAAAATTTACAATAATAATATTTTATGAGATTAATATTTTATTGAAATATATAAATATCAAGAAAATAAATAAATTAAAATAAAAGGTATAATATATGGTGTTAAATGGAATCCAATATAAATTTATTGTCTATTTGGAATCATTTTTTCTCAGGAATAGCTATATTAGATTTTAATATTTGGAAAAAATTTAAGTGTCCATCACCTGAATTATAAAAGGGAACCCATTCCATCACGTATTTACACTAATATGAGCTATTTATTTAGACAATAATATTTTCATTTCTATTAATATAATTCAAATGTAATTTATATATTCTTTCTATGTTAAAAATATCATCCCTATATCCCTTAAAAATAGATCTTAAAGAAGTCTGTTGAAGAAGAGGTAATCTTTTTTACCCACTCGTTCAAGTTTAATTCTTCTTATACTTCCTATTTATGTGTTGTTTTCATAATAAATTAATTCTAAATGTATATTATATATAATTTGACTTTATTATGATTATGATACAACCAAATGACATATTTTATCCATCCAATGAAAAATGAAAGCATTTTGTGTGCGTACTTACAAATTATCATATCCATGAAATGATGTAATTGTTTTTGTCAACACCAAACATAGATAATTAAAATGATTTAAATAATGAATATATATGATATTTATTATTTAAAAATAATATATCATCCAATTCCCTACCCATTAACCATTAAGGGAATGATATCATCGCTTTTGTGCATGTACGACCAACCGTCTCCAGGAAGCGGTGCATCTCATTTTCCATATAAAACATTCAATAATGGTTATAAAAACGTATTAAATAAATAAATATGATAATTATATGAATAAAATAAATTTTGATATGATTAATCTATACCTTATACACATAAACTGGGACTTATGTGACAAAACATGTATGGAAAAATATTTTAGTTAATAGCCGAAACAATGGTAATAAAAAAATACTATTAATGAATGAGTTACAAGACCTTATATACGGATTATTTATGATATAATAAATATGAATATTGTATTGGTATAAATTAATAACATCATTAATCCTTTGTATAGAAGTTTAAATCCTGTTCAACTAATAGAAAGACAAATGTAGCAAACTTTTAGTCTTACTATTATTTTTAGAAGACTTATTCCATATTCACCTCTAATTTTTTTTGTGTGGTGTATATTCCTCCTTTTAAAATGATATATCAGGAAATTACTTATAATAATGGTATATAAATATCCTTTCAAGTTATTCCATTATTAGTATTATGTTATAATGTTTCCAAAGAGGTATGGTTTTTTTCACAATATTTTCATTATTCAAGATTGTTTATATTTATGTCGCTGTTAAAGAATATTTCTCTTCCATGCCTATGTTTTCTAAAATATTTTTAAATACGTTTTTTTCAAAAATTATATTACTATTCTTATATAATTTTTTAAATTTATTTTTACCAAATTTTTTAATTTAAAAAATGTTATAAAAATAATATTCATGGTGTTTTCTAAACATTGTACTTTATCGTTTCCAACAAAAATTATGAATATATTGTTTTTTAAATTATATTACATGAATGGAATTTCTTTCTATCATCACTCTTTATTGATTGAAATACCCCTTTATATGTTTACAATGTTATTTTCATATAAATTTTTTTTCCATCATATTTGCATAGCCTTTTTAATGGGGATTTGAATGTCAAAAAGATATGTTTGTAAAAATTGATTTTCAATATTTTTGTTATACTTTTATAAAACAATAAGAAAAACACATTATTTTACTAAATCACCACTGAGTACATTTTTTGATGATATAATACTTTAACAAATTCACATGTGATCATTGGATAATACATTTCTGTTAAATACCCACATTATTATAACATGGATGTCATTATATCTTAAGGCTTATACCATTTATACATATTGCCCAACATTTTGAAAGTATTAAATTGATTGGAAAATCATTAATAAACCCATATTGTTACAAAATATGGATATATATTTTTAAATATTACTGGTCTGTGAATTAATCGATCATCTCAATATATGAGGAATGTATTGGACCCACAATATTTGGTGTAGCCCATAATTATATAGCCAATCGATGCATTAGTAGGTCCCATTAGACAGATCAGTCTACCAAATTATGTGTATTTCTACCATTAATGAATAAATTTTTTTATAGTCTTTTATTGTATATGTACACTGATTTTGGGATCATGGAGTACAATATTATGCACTTAAATCCTTATGAATTTTGTTTTTATTATCCAGGAAATTGTTTTCTATGATATTATCTATGAATTCATATTGGGCACAAAATATTTATTAAAATGAAATTCTTTCAAATTATTTAAACTACCAAAATTATTATACCTAATTTTACCCAAATAGAAAAATTATTGAATAAATGGAATGGTTTTTATTTATTTAAATTTTCCATCTTAATTTTCAATTACTAATTCAAGATAGATTACAATATATATAACCCCTACCGGTAATTTGAGCGCACCAACATTTTGTTTCTTTTCACCAGAAAATGAATGGTAATCCATTCAATGGGTTCAATGATTTTGAATGATTTCCTTTAATATGTTTTATGTTTTATTCTCAATGTAAAATGGTTATCGTGTATTTTTCTGGTTATCGAAAACTACTAACCTAATCATTACTTTGGGATTTTACTATAACTATTTATACCAGTGTAATAAAGTAACCTCAGGCTATAGGATATTGTATTTTTTATTTTTATTGTTGGTATAAATGTATGCTTATTAGAAACTTGTGAAAATAGATCTAGGAAAACATAGATGAGGAATTATAGGCCCATGACTGAATATAATGAGAATTCCATGTTTGGGATAAAATCCTATAGATTTGGTATGGACCATATATAGCCTATGTTAAATATAATGAATCATATATTGAGAATAATGTGTTATTATTTATTGATCCTTTGAAGAATATTTCATGACTATTTGATAACCCACCCTGATTCTTATAGTTTTATGCTAATGCTATTCTTTTTGGGTTTAGTCCATCGATGGAACGAGAATGAACTATATTAACATCAAATGTGATTGAAAATGTGGTGACATTGATAAAACAAATGGAATGAAAACATGAGGTAAATATATTTTTATTATAACCAATCATTTATTAATACATTTCATGAAAAACGCACACCATAACCAACTCTTATACTCACCAATTAAAATAGGGATATCATTTTCTTAGTGCTCGAGTAGTGGAGGACTTCTGTGAAAGAATTTTCTATTACCTTGATTAAAAAAATATGGAAGAAGACAACATGGAAGATGTATCAATGTAATGAGAAAATATTTTATATGTGGGAAAAATGACATATAGAAAATAATTCTAAGGTAAAATTAAAAGTTCAGTTAATGTAATAGATGATAATAATGGAATCCCTACGGTATTATCAATTTTTAAATGTCTTAATTGTTTAATGTATGGTAATTATGAAAATTGATGTCATAGGGGGGAATATTGGAATGCTTTATGAATAATGTATATATTTTTTATGCTGATGATATGAAAAAAGGTATTTGGAAAGAAAGAGATACAAATGAGTAAGATAATGAATCTTAGTTAATGGTTATCTAGTGATGTGGAATGATTAATGTTCATTTTTTTGGTTAATAATTATATTATAGTATTATTTCATTAAAGAAATTCTGGTTACATGAATTATGAAATGCATAAGGGCAGTATCTCACTAATTGTACTTTATGGATTGGATAGAATATGTTGATAGGTACCGATAAACAAGAAAAGTGATTTAGTGGCATGTGGTTTTTGAAAAACACATGATTGCTGGTTGATATCCCTTAATATGTTCCCAATATTACGATAATAATGACTAATACATGTATATCGTATAGTATTTGTGACCATGAAATTTGATGTCAAATTCATTTTTTGTGTTATCTGTTATGGGATTTACTAAATTCTTGGATTTATGAAATATATTTAACAACTAGATATTATAATTTTTTAGAATCACGCATTAAGGATTTATGGTAATTGTAGTTATTATCATGTTTCATGTAATATATGACCAAGATTTTCACTTATTAGGTTTGTGAAATTAATATATACTTTTTGCGATTAATGTTATATGGATCTTGGAATCTAGGGGAACTTATTTATAAACATAGAGTCTCAAATTTGGTCGAAAATATTTTGGGGGAGTTTTTTTATTAATTACTTGTGGATTAGATTTAGAAAGAATATGGGAATTATTGTTGACATTTTAGACAATAATTTAAATTGGATAACTTTGGCTAACAATTTTGATTTTTTTTAATATCTAAATATGTGATGAATATCTTATTATCCTTTGGTTGATTTTGTGATCTGTTAGAAGTTGATCTTAAATTTTTAGGCATGGAAAATTCATTTATAAAATCCTCCTCCAAGAGTAAATAATGACTTTTATGTAGATCAAAGAAAAAGTAGAGGATGAGATTATGATTTTGACATAGAATCAAATCTAGTAATTTAATTTTATCAACGGAATTATTTGTATGTTTAATGAATCCTTCATCTATTAGAAAAGGACATTGAAATAAAAATGCTTTTAATTTAATTTTCTTATCTAGAAATCAATGGTCTTTTTATCCCATCAATCATTTATGCATTTTTTTTGTTACATTTCTCATAACCATGATCTCTAGAACTCTCTATTAATCCTTAGGTGTTTTTATCTATTTTTGGTCCATATTTCCACTTCCATCCAAATTTATTCTACTCAAAAACACACTCTTTGTGGCGAACTTCACATTTCCCATTTCCTATATTTAATAGGTTGTTTTTAACACTTATTACTATATAGGATTTTTAAAAAGTAATTATAAAATTTCAAACAATTGATTACCAATCACTATATCAAATTGTGAGGAGGCAATTTATTGAAGGATGGGATATTTAAGAGCCTAATATTTTAAAAGAATATTTTTTTGAGAGCATACAAGATATGAAACACCAATATTAGATGGGAAATGAAATATTACTATTTTATTGTAATAAACTAATCATTAAATTGGAGGTAATGAATAGTGTTTACTACATTATGGAACATGTAATTGTTCCACTCATTATTAATTTATTTATTAATTTTTTTTGATAAAAACATAATTTTATGTAATGTCATTTTAATCTTCAAAAATATATTTTATTCAAAAAAAATTTTCTAAATTTTAATGAGTGAATATTATAATTTTTTTGGAACTTCTCTAAATTTTATTTTATAGAAATAATATCATTTTTAAAATTAGCATATTAAAATTAGCTTAGGGTGTCTTTTTTGAATTTTCTGAAAACATTGGTTTTATAGTGATTAATAAAAAACAACGATTTTTTAGATCTCCTTTTCAATATATTAAAAATTTCCATTAATATTTGAATATGATCTCAAAATAAATTAAGTTATATTTAGTTATATATAATATAATTAATTACTTTTTAATTTTCACAACCTCCACCCCCGCCAAAGATACAACAATGAGGGGAGATAGATAATGACACATGAATCCTACCTCCATTATGACCCGGGGTGGAGACTAGAAATGAGGGTATAAAATTCTTATTATGTTGGAGACATTACCCTATTTAATAATATTAGATCATGATATAAGATTAATCAACCATGAGAAACTCCATGAAATAATATAAAAGAAAAAACCCTCCCACAATACATGTATAAATAAAAATAATCTAACAAGCATTTACCTAATTGGTAGAGGATTATATTTGGCATCCAAAAGAACACTAATCAAATATGGGTAGGGGATAATTTCCATGTCACTAGAAGTACTATAGTAGTTACTATAGCAGGTATTGTTCAATATTATAACAGCCGTCACTATTCATCTAATTTGGGCATTTGGGCCACATGTTTGTTCCTCTGGGTCTTGGGGACTTCGGTCCACCAAAGGACATCAAGACATATTTAAATATGGGTATAATTTTCTTTTGGAAACCAATGGACTTTATGATACAGGTCTTTCAGAACACAAAAATTCCAAGAAGCATCCCAGGCAGACCACACAAGAGTAGGTATAGAAGAGGATTCACAGATAAAATAGTAACTAACAGAGCATATCTAATCAGATTGGAAGAATGAGAGGGTATGGAAACTACTATCAGGACTAGGAACCGTGAATCTCGCCTTGGGGTAATGCTATCCAATCAACCATGCTCGGTGGTTAGCTAGACACCTTTATGATGCAGTTGCTAGCGAGGGGTTATTTCATGTTTCTCGACTCTTGGGCCTTTAAGGTCATGTATTGTGCCTTATAACTCTAGGCCTTCAGGTAATGTATGGGAAATGTTCAATGGGAATACAGGTCATGTAAGGGTTCCCTCAAAACCCTCAAAATAAAGGATGATACAAAAAAATAGAAATATATTCTCTTAAGGGTTTCAGATGAAATAAAACATATAATGATAAAAGTACCCATACAAAAAATACCCAAAATTAAATCTAATGAAGTGATACAATAACTATCTAATGATCCTACCTAGTAATGTAAAACATGGTCCATGTAATCCTCCTTTAAACTTGAATATTAGTTTATTTACATAGGGTGGGAATAAAAATATTCTCTGTAGGAAAACCAAAGTCTCACATGAATATGTCATATAAGCATACTAAATCACCCGTGAGTGAAAAACAGAACCAACAATACCTAAGTAGGTCAACAATACATTCTAACATCACCCATAAATTCCTACTAAATAACACAATATATGTATAATAACATATAAAGAAGCATAACTTAAATGGGTACCCTCAAATCATCTCGACAGATTTGCTGCACTCATACCCTACCATTGTACATCATGACACTACCATATCCTTAAAATAATATATACCACCTCCATATAACCCATTCGCGTCACATCACTCAAAAAAAATGGGCCACCACCCCTAAATATGATCACATCACATATCACTAGAAAACCCCCACTATAAGAAACCCCATAGCATGTTCACACCCATCTTGGTCTACAACCTACAACACCTAGACCCCCTCTGACACTTCCCCACAACATATTCATATCACATATTTCATGAATGTTCTTGGTCTATCACCTAGAATACTAATACTCCTCCGACTATCACAACCTCTACATATCTACTCACATGGAAGGGATAGTGGGAAATAACATGTTTGTAGAAATCAATCGCCATCACCAATATTTAGGAAAAAACAATCATCGTGGGAAAATATTGGCTTTGATTCATAGCGCTCAATGTATATGGTGTGTGTATAGAAATGACAATAAATATACAAGTATATACCTATATATCCACACACATGACCAACCTATGTGTTCAAAACTAAACACTAACCAACTCACAAAATCCACAATTTCACTACCACCTCTAAATAAAGAACACCACACAACAATCCACAAGCCCCATTTCTCATTTCCAACAAATATAAATATATCTATCCCATTCGTTTAATTATTATGAATGATCAAAATTTAACCAATATACTCCTTGTTCCTTAATCATTTTCACCCCTTTAACCAAACAAAACCCCACCATTTTAGTTTTGATTAAATAATTATTTATTACATCACTACCCAAGCATCTTGAAAAATGAAACTATACGTCACATGAAGCTCATTATTCTCATCACACCCTATCCAAACCACCCCACAAGCTGGTCTAATAAAACCACCAGCTATATATCCTATAATCAAATTCAAATAACCACAACCTCTCCATCCTAGCATCACAAAAAAAAAACAACCACCATCCTACTAACCCAAAGGAATGGCCAAAAGACCACCACCTCACTATCCCCAAAGCATGGACAAAATACCACAATGACTATGCTCCAAGAAGCATGGTGAGAAAACCCCCACCTCACTACCCCATTAGCATGGCCACATACTACCCATCATACCCCATCACATAAAAACACACATCACCGCCCCCAACATGACTACCCATCAAAACACATCAAAAATAATTTTACATATTTAACAAAGGGACTTCTATCAAATTATACTTTATTTTTGGTGTGTCATAACAGAAGCTATAATCCTGGGGAAACTATTTTGTTATCCAAATATAACTGGTTAACAAATTTACCTTTTATGTTCATATCAACACAATAACAATAGAAACAGAAGTCACAATACAAATCATACAATATAATAAAAATCCCCCAAAAACCATAGTTTTAAATTGGGCATCATGGATGTATAATCCATCATATCAGAATAATATCAAAGTTGTAAAAAAAATTTGAATCATTACCCTTCCCCTTAAAATTGGAATAATCTAATTATTCATGTTTTTTTAATCAATAAATAACATATAACGTATATAAACTAGATTAAAACCCTCCCACATGATACAAAATAATGAAAAAATAAGGATTATCAACCAAAAATAATCTTAACTGACTCACAGTTCACCACATGGTAATGAATAAGAACACACAAAGAACCAACTAATATGGGAAACTCTCTGTCAAAAAATCCTCCCAAGTATCATTAAAACAGAAAAACTCATAACCAAAACCCAAATAACAATATTGAAATGAATCCCCAAGTGTAGAATGAATGAAACACCTGGGGAAATAGGAACAACTCGCCATATATTTCCAACAAACAACCACTAAGACTAATAAATCAAATGAATGGGAAAGAGCGATAGAATATCCCTCAAAATAGTCTAGGATTTTCCATAGTCCATAGTGAAGGAATAAAAGAATAAAAAAATTATATGAACTACATGAATTTAAATATTGGATATTATTTTTTCCACATCATGTAATACATTCATTAAATGTATTTCACAAGATTCTTGAAAATTTTCACTTTCATTGAAAATTAAATTGCCACATATTTATTTAATTGAATGCTGTGAATTTTATTTTAATGATGTGAATTTGTCTCACTGATACTACTTATCCAATTTAAATGTTTTGAAATTCCCAGCTTAACTAGCCATGAACCACTATTTCACATCGTACAAACTATAAATGATGTGTATTTCTTGCATCATATCTGACTCACCACTAACCACCCTGGATCCTCCACAAGCCTCCTTAATACACCTCAAACATTAAAAACAATAAAAGAAATAGGCTCAGAATGTAACACCCCAAGCTTCCATGGTACGCTTCTCTTTGAATAATAGAGCAGCGTGTGTTGTACGCAACCTCGAGTTCTAACACATCGTGACCAATAAAAGTAGCCGTTATGAATCGTAATACCAACTTTTTGAAATTATATAAATTTAATATTTCAAAATTGAATTAATTTTGGGATTCGGAATATTGAAATTAGCCAATTTTTAATTTTTGGTATTTTTCTGAGAACTTCCAATTTTTGATGAATAGTGAAAAATACTTAAAAACAACTTTTTTAATCAAAATAATTTATAGTGATAAATTATACAATTGAGTGCTTTAAAATTATAATTAGAATATATTTTTACCGTTTTATCCAATGGTGGTTATTATAATTAATTTTACCTTGAAACTGGACATAAAAAATTGTCAGTCTTTTGATTGATATTCTTTCTTAAAAACACGTTTTTTGTTGTGACAGTGGAAATTAATTATTACTTCAATTAATTCTACTTATATTTTTTCTAATTTTTTATAATAGACACCATTTATGAATTCAGAATATCTGTTATATCTTAGGGTGATTTTTTTTGTATTTTAGTGACAAACTTCAATTTTTGATGAATAGTGAAACCACTAAGTGGTAGTTAAAAAACTAATTTTTCGTCTAAATGATACTTTACCACTTCTGTGAATTGAATTTAAAAAACCCGACATACATGGTTGTTATTAGTAAGTAAAATGTGGTATAATGGGATGAAAATAATTTTTGGTGAATAGTAACTTTTAAGTTTTATTTATCGCGATTAAAGGTAATTAGTGAAATTTAAGGTAAAAATGATATTATAAAAATATGAAAATACCTTTACACTTGTCATAACCTTACTAGATGAGTCACGGGCAACCATGACAATCCATGGGTCAACTTGGGGACCCCATGGATCCACTTGGCTAAGAAAATGACATTAATAACTTTTTATTTAAGGTAATAATAAAATTGACACAAACATGTGTTTATTTACTAAAACAATTATTAAATGGGGTTATATAAGTTATATTTTTGACTATAAATATTAATTGGAAATATAAAAATATTTCCCACATCATGGTAATTTTTTTATAATTTTTAGTCATTAAATAAATTAAATTTTTTATGACATTATGATGATGCAGTGATTACCTCATTAATTAATGATTTAAATAAAATGAAAAGATACTGTAAAATCTAACACATAAACTCGTCAAAAAACTATTGGAGGATTATATTTTGAACCCGTATCACATTATCTTCGAAATATATAATTGTGGGACCTTTGAAATCCGAAAAGCATTTCATAATAATGTAACATTTCATGACTTTCCAAGAGTGCACCTCCTATCCTCTTATAAAAGGCCCCCACCTCTACCACCTTATTCACACCATCAAAGCCATTTTCTCGTCGAAAATATGTCCAAATACTCTCTCAAATTCCCTATGTTACTCATAGAATACTAACTTTGGGAAAAAGTCTTCTCAAGGAAGCCTTTGGATCAAATCAAAATAAGTTACCCGATTTAAAGAAATGTCTTTCTTATGTTCTTTTGTATTATTTTGCTTCTCCAACCCCATAAAATCTTTTTATTATTTTCTTTTGTAAAATAACCATTATCCTCAACATACTTAGATGTTTTTATGAGAAGGATTTTATTTACACTTACACACACCTTCATCTAATGGTTAAAGAACATACTGTTTCTGTGGGTGGCGAATTACTGCCTAATGAAATGATGATTGTTCAATCTTTTTTTAACACCTCTCATGGTGGCCATTATGATGACACTATTTTTATATATGATAGATATTATGATTATTTTATCCTTATTCTTATGTATTTTTCATTTATGGAATACCTTTATGACTTCCATTATGGGTAAACACGTTAATTTCATTTTAGGAAGTGCGGACTACAGCCCCCTAAATGTGATTTGAATCGTTAATGCCATATGTGGGATGTATAAAAGATAGATTAAATGATATTATATATGATATTATACTGAATTATAATAATCCATTATATCATTATGATTTCATTCATTAAATATGAAATATAAATTAACGTAGCATTCATGCGTACGTACGGCTTACCGTCTCCATGAATGATGCATTTCATTTATTACCTCTAAATGTTATGTAATATTATAAATACATTAATATACTGGATATGTATGATATATATGATATCTAAATCATGAATATAATTCTGGAGATAATGGATATTTTACAACATAATCATCTTGTAATTATAAGAAGTTTATTGTTGACTCAAGTTCCAAAGATCGAAAAAATGACCATTATTAACATAAATAATTACATAATGTTCATAACATGGTAATATGTGATATAAAAGGAATAAATAACTTTAAAAAAATCTTAAGAAAGTATAAATTAACTCTAGTTTATTATTCAGGAGGTTAAAGAACGATCGAGTCAAGTCGGACATGAGGTAAGGGAACTTCTTAACCCAATTTCCGTTCTTTGGGTTAATCTCTTACTTTAAAATAATATCATGATATTATTATGTCATATCTTGTATTTTCACTTTCTTTATGTCTAATTATAGTGAATACACATAATAGGTCAATTTTATTTAAAAATTGATCTTTGTAAGGACTTCGTCTAAATATCCTTTCATTGAGACATATTTTATTTTATACAAAACTTTCTTTTATACGGTGTATAAACCCCTTTGACTTTTATGTTTATTCAAAAGGAATATTTTTTATATGAATCATTTTACTAAACGAGAAAAGGGAATGTTTTTTTGCCGTACGTATTCGGCGACAATGGCTTCATCGCTTCCGTGACCATTATTTGTGTTTCGGCTTCCTCTGCAAGCCATAACATTTTTTATATGAAATATAAAAACCATGTTTTACTTTTCATTTATTTTGGTACTGAAAATTGTTTTATTATATCATTGTGTTGTGTTGATATCTTTTTATTGAAATGTGTAAATTTTATGTTTCCTTTATGCATGTTTTATGTGATACGATTATGTTATGGTTTATGATATTTTTAAACCATTTCATATCAGGAATGAATTGGACTTAATAAGTGATGGGAGGAGCCCGCTATAGCTCTTCGATGCATTAGTAGGTCTCATGAGACAAACTAGAGTCTTGGAACATGGCCTTGAAAAAATCTTATTTGTTTTCTTGGCATGAGGCCTTGGCTACGTGGTTATGATAGTCCGGCATTATGCATTCCATCATTATGAAAGTGGTTATTGATATTTCATGTGATTATTTCACTAGTAGAATATCCATGTGAATAATTAAATGACATTATTTCATTTTATTTTTTCCATATTATGATAAAGTTCAAGTTTAAAAGGCTTTTTTTAGTTATACATTTCCTTAAATGTTTATGTTTATTAATGAATGTTTCTGCTGTATTGTTATCCTTATTGAGCATCTGAGCTCACCCCTTTGAATGTTTAAATTTTTCCAGGATGTGATGAAGTATATTATGAATGAATTGCAGGGATAGTATGAGGGGATATGAAGACATGATGTTTTTTTAGTTTTGTTTTCCTTTATGATGTAAAGTAAGACTTATGAATGTATCTAGTGTTTCCAAGGCTACAAAAATAAACAGTCTTTTGAGACTTGATCTTTTGTTATCATGCCAATGTTACACAATAATTCACCAACACTGGGTAATTGGGGTCAGGGCATTACAGTTAGTATCAGAGGCAGTTTAGTACTAACCTTGGAAGCATGATTTATAAAAACGATGATTAGAGAACATAGCCATAAGATAGAATTTGAGGATTAGTATAGAAGAACTTCCTAAAATTTTGTTGTTGTAGAGATTTTGTGAGTTTTCCTAGCAATAAATCCATGTCTGGATACGAGTAGGTAGAGGCGGCTCTGGGACAGATGTATCTAGGGGTAAAACCCGAAAACACCGCTATGAGCTAGACTCGAACGGGAACTGGTGCACGACAACGGGACTTGCTTCACTCTTGGTTACGACACTCATGGGGGATATTCTTAGGATAATTCGCATTTTCTATACAAACCATTATGAAGGGATTATGAGTGTATAATTTCTCAAAGAAAACATTTTTATGATTATAGTTCAATTTATGTTAAGTGTTTTACAATTATGGAATTATGTATTTTGATTCATAAACTAATCTAGTTTATTCCATTGTTTAGAAATGGTGCCTAGTAGGAGTAATGGAAATTGTATCAATGCACACACTCTATATAGGGATTTCCTTCCTGATGAAGATAATTATAGTTGAGTTGTAGACACAACTGGTGCTGATCAACTTATCACCATACTTGGAAAAATCACTCAGGTTTTGAATAATATCCTTACTCGTATAGAGCACCCTGATCCGCATCTTGGAGGATCAATGTTAGACAACTTCATGAGGCAACAATCACCAAAATTTAATGGGGGTACAAATCCATTAGTAGCTGAGCAATGGATAAACTCCTTAGAGAAAATATTCCATGCCTTGGGGAGTAGCGAAAGGGATAAGGTTTTCATGGCAGTTTTCCTCCTCACTGGAGTTTCCGATCAATGGTGGTTCTTGATTCAAAACACAACGGTTGATGAATAAGTATCAAGTATCGAATGGAGGGTGTTTAAGGAAATTTTCTTAGAAAAATACTTTCCACATGACCCTCATGGCGATATGGAAAGGCAGTTTCTGAGTCTAAGGCAGAAGGAGGATGAAAATGTCGCAAAGTATGAGGCTAACATTACAAGGATAGCGAGGCATGCTTCAGATTATATACGTAACCCAATAAGTAAGATTGATCGTTTCTTAGATGGGTTAAAACCATTTCTCTGTTGAGCATTTGTCTCACAAACCTTCTTGTTGTACGAAGATATTGTCTCATGTGCTATCAAGACGGAAATAGAATTATCTAAATCTTATGGCAATAAATTAAATGAAGAGAAGAAGAGAACGGTGGAAAAAGAGACAGATACAGGGAAAAAGCGAAAGAATTATTTTCTATTATGCGATAATTGTGGGAAGAATTACCCCGGTACTTGCCTAAAAGGAATGGGAGTTTGTTATAAATGTGGAGAAAATGGTAACCAGGCTTGTGATTGCAATGGAAAGAAAGAGTCTATCAATGCTGAATGCTAAAATTGTAGGGAAATGGGGCATTATGAAAATGAATGTACTAAGAGTCATGGAAACATACATCAAAAAAGGCCAAGGGATCAAGGACAATATTATACTGTTACTACAGTTGAAGTGGAATAATTAATGTATTGGTGCTTTTGGACTCAAGGATTATATTTTGGTTATAAGAATACTTTGATATATATAAGGATTGTACTGAAATACTTGTTGTTTTCATTAAGGTTTTAATATGATGAAGGTAATCATATTTTTAGTATGTGAAAATAAGAGAAACTTTACTTTGTTTGGGGAATCTGATGATACAATTGATTTTGGAATTTAGAGACCTTTTAGAGAAAGTTTGCACAGAGGTATTTTGGATAAATATTAAGGTTGGAGTGGATCATATATTACAATGGATACTATTGTTAAGGTTATTTTTGGATATTTATAAAAAGGACACACACAGATCGTGTGACAATCCGTCGCATCGGACAAAGCTGTGGGAATCAAACCCACAACCATAGTGCAATTGGGATTTATCGCCTACCACTGGAATACGTGATGTCCCTGGAGTGTATAATGTAGTTAGTTTAGTTCTGACAAAGGAATTATAAATTTGTTTTTGGAACACAATACGATTAGGATAAATAGAATATTTTTGAGTTCTATTACCTTATGGAGTGAAATATGGGTTTGTGGTAAAAATATAGTAAGGAATGAATGTCTACATGACAAGTAAGTATATTTTCTTTATGTTCTTAGTAAATCTCATGAATAAATTCTTGAACTTTATGAAAGGTAACTTAAAACAAAAACGTTGTCGGTTAACTTTTCCAACTGGGGAATCAATGATCATTTAACTAATCACAATATTGTGATTTTCTTGTAGTTAACTTTATCCTAATACTATTTTATACAACTCTCCATCAGACCTTGATGATTTTTTTTCCTCCATATCCATGTTTTCATAGAATCCTTGTATTTGCTATCTTGGGTGACCTTTGTACTTCTCATTCATTCTTTTAAAGATATATTTTAATTAACCTTATTTCCGATGTGGGTTTTCCGCAAAGGTATTTTTTATTTTCAACCTTTTATTTTCAAAGAAAAATTTCAAATTGCGAGGATGCAATTTATTGAAGGAGGGGAGAATGTAACACCCCAAGATACCATGGTACGCTTCCCTTTTAATAATAGAGCAGCGTGTGTTGTACGCAACCTTGAGTTCTAACACACCGCGACCAATAAAAGTAGCTGTTATGAATAGTAATACCTACCTTTTGAAATTATATAAATTATATATTTCAAAATAGATCTCATTTTTGGATTCAGAATATCGAAATTATTTTATGTTGAATTTTTGGTATTTTTCTGAGATCTTCCATTTTTTGATGAATAGTGAAAAATACTTAAAAACAACTTTTTTAATAAAAATAATTTATAGTGATAAATTATACAATTGAGTGGTTTTAAAGTATAATTATAATATATGTTTACCATTTTATCCAATGGTGGTCATTTTAATTAATTTCACTTTGATATTGGACATAAACAATTGTCAATCTTTTGATTGATATTCATTCTTAAAAACACTCTAT
This sequence comes from Viscum album, assembly GCA_963277665.1. Classification (NCBI taxonomy): domain Eukaryota; kingdom Viridiplantae; phylum Streptophyta; class Magnoliopsida; order Santalales; family Viscaceae; genus Viscum; species Viscum album. The sequence continues at coordinate 1,671,685,830 of OY728137.1, forward strand.
TTGTTGTGACAGTGGGAATTAATTATTAAATTAATTAATTAAAAATAGATTTTTTGTAATTTTTTAAAATAGACACCATTTTTGAATTCAGAATATCAATTATAGCTTATGGTGATTTTTTTTGTATTTTTCTGAAAAACATCAATTTTTTATGAATAGTGAAACCACTAAGTGGTAGTTAAAAAACTAATTTTTCGTTTAAACGAAACTATACCACTTCTGTGAATTGAATTTCAAAAATCTGACATACATGGTTTTCATTATTAAGTAAAATGTGGTTCAATGGGATGAAAATAATTTTTGGTGAATAGTTACTTTTATGTTTTATTAATCGCGATTAAAGGTAATTAGTGAATTTTAAGGTAAGAATGATATTTTAAAAATATGAAAATACATTTACACATGTCCTAACCATATTGGATGAGTCATGGACGACCCATACAATCCATGGTTCAACTTGGGGACCCCATGGATCCACTTGGGTAAGAAAATAACATTAATAACTTTTTATTTAAAGTAAAAATAAAATTGACACAAACATGTGTTGTTTTACTAAAACAATTATTACTTAGGGAAATATAAGTTAACATTTATAATATAAATATTCAATGGAAATATAAAAATATTTACTACATAATGGTAATTTTTTTATAATTTTTATACATTAAATAAATTAAAATTTTTATGACATCATGATGATGCAGCGATTACTTCATTAATTAACGATTTAAATAAAATGAAAATATAATGTAAAATCTAAGACTTAAACTCTTCAAAAACCAATTTTATGAGTATATGTATAACATTTATCACCTTATATTCGAAATATATAATTGTGGGGCGTTTGAAATCTGAAAATCATTTCATAATAATGTAACATTTCATGACTTTCCAAGGTGCCCCTCCTCTCCTCTTATAAGACGCCCCCACCTCTACCAACTTATTCACACCATAAAATCCATTTGGCTAGGCCAAATTCTACCCAAATACTCTCCAAACTACCCTATATTACTCTGAGAAGCCTCACTTTGGGTATAAGTCTTCCCTAGGAATCCTTTGGCTCAAATCAAAAAGAGTTACACAATTTTAAGGTAATGTCTTCTCTTATGTTATTTTGTATTATTTTTCTTCTCCAACCCCATAAAATATTTTTATTCTTTTATATTGTAACAAAAAAATTATCCTAAACATACTTGGATGTTTTTATGAGAAGGATTTTATTTACACTTACACACACCTTCGTCTAATGGTTAATGAACATACTCTTTTTATGGGTGGCGAATTACAGCCTCATGAAATGATGGTTGTTCAATATTTATTTTACACCTCTCATGGTGGACATTTTGATGACACTATTTTTATATATGATATATATTATGATTATGTTATCCTTATGATTCTATATTTTTCATTTATGGCATAACATTAGGATTTCAATTATGGGTAAACATGATAATTTCATTTTAGGAAGTGCGGACTACCGCCCCTCAAAGTGATTTGAATCGTTAATGTCATATGTGGGATGTATAAATGATGGAGTAAATGATATTATAGATGATATTATACTGGAATTATAATATACCTTTATATCATTATGATTTCATTCCATTATATATGAAATATAAATGAAAGTTTTGTTCATGTGTACGTACAGCTTACTGTCTCCATGAACGGTGCATTTCATTTATTACCTATAAATGTTATGTAATATTATATATGCACGAATATAATGGATATATATGATATCTACATGATGAATATAATTCTAGAGATAATGGATATTTTACCACATAAACAACTTGTAATTATAAGAAGTTTATTGTTGACTCATGTACCAAAGATCGACAAAACGACTGTTATTAACTTAAATAATTACATAATGTTCATAACATGGTAATAAGTGATATAAAAGGAATAATGAACTTAGAAAAAGTTCTTACAAAAGTATAAATTCACTCTAGTTTATTATTCAGGAGGTTAAATAACGATCGAGTCAAGTCGGACACGAGGTAAGGGAACTTCATAACCCAATTTCTGTTCATTTGGTTAAACTCTTACTTTCAAATTATGTCATGATATTATTAGGTCATATCTTGTATTTGTACTTTATTTATGTGTAATTATAGTTAATACACATAATATATCTATTTAATTTAAAAAATGATCTCTGTATGGACTTCCTCTCAATCACCATTCATTGAGACGTATTTTATTTTATAGACAATATTCTTTTATATGGTGTATAAACCCCTTTGACTTTTACGTTTATTCAAAACGAATCTTTATTATATGAAGAATTTTACTAAATGAAAAAAGGGAATGTTTTTTTTCATACGTATGCGGCGACAACGACTTCTCCTCCGTATTGACCATTATTTGAGTTTCGTCTTACTCTACGCGCCATAACTTTTTTTAAAATGAAAAATAAATACCATGTTTTAATTTTTTTTTATTTTGGTATTGAAAATGGTTTTATTATATCAATGTGTTGGATTGATATCTTGTGATTGAAATGTGGAAGTGTTAGGTTTCCTTTATGCATTTTTCAAGTGATACGATTATGTTATGTTTTATGATATGTCTAAACCTTTTCATATAAGGAATGAATTGGACTTAATAAGTGACGGGTGGAGCCCGATATAGCTCATTGATGCATTGGTAGGTCTCATGAGACAAACTAGTGTCTTGACATAAGGCCCTGACAAAATCTTATTTGTAGTATTAGCATGAGGCCTTGGCTACTCGGTTATGATAGTCTGGCATTATGCATTCCATCATTATGAATGTGGTTATTGATATTGCATGTGACTATTCGTCTATTAGAATATCCATGTGAATAAGTAAATGGAATTATTTCATTTTATTTTTTCCATATTATGCTGAAGTTTATGTTTAAAAGGATTATGTTTTAGTTATACATTGACTTAAATGTTTATGTTTATTTTTTAAAGTTTCCACTGTATTGTTATCCTTACTGAGCATCTGAGCTCACCCCTTTCAATGTTTTAAATTTTACAGGATGTGATGAAGTATATTATGAATGACCTGCAGGGATCGTTTGAGGGGATATGAAGACATGATGTTTTTTTTGTTTTGTTTTACATTATGATTTAGTGTAAGACATATGAATGTATCTAGTGTGTCCAAGGATACTAAACTAAATGGTCTTTCAAGACTTGATCTTTTGTGATCATTCCAATGTTACGCAATAAGGCACCGAATCTGGGTAACTGGGGTCGAGGAGTTACACAGAAGGAACGAGCCATTACATCAAATACCATTGAAATTATTTTTTCCCTCGAGAATCTAAATCCAAGCCTACAAGGAAAGGGGCTTGAACATCCATATCATAAGTGACATCTCAAGGATACCGTAATACCAAAAATTATACCACCATCCATATCACAAAACAAATCACCGTAAATAATATTGAAAACCACATCACCACACAATCACATCACCATAAACATCTAACCTCCATACATCGCAAAACAACAACCACCACAACCAACAAACCACACTACCATGAACATACGAACCAGGAAATTTACACCATCCATGTAAATATAATATCCAATCCAGGCTACAGTGACTCAATCACATAATTTTAATTGCATCATAGAATAATGTGTATCTATATGGAATCATATCCCCCCTTTTATATGACATAACATTATCACAAATCATACACTAAAATCTTAGTATAATATCTTACCTCATAAAACAGAAGCATCCAAAAAACCCATCAAAAAGAAAAAACACGATAAAATAACACAAAACTACTCTGATTATTGATCACCCATCTGCATATCATTCATGTAAGTACTCACCTCTAGGACACCATGCCTACACAACACATGAACCAATGGGATGGTTTATCTTAACAACACTTTCTAATAATAATCCTTGATCTCTACTTGATTCTCCACAAATTTCATGACACCATTGATATCCAAATATCCCCAGTCAATGACATGGGATTCATAATGAAGATATTGAAAAAGTTAAGAGATGTGGAATATTTCATGGATCCTCTCCAACTTTTGTGGAACTTACATCTGATATTTCACATCACCAACTTTCCTGGAAATCTCATAGGGCCCAATATAACTAGGATAATGCTTACTCCCTAAACAAACCCTCTGATACCCACATTGAGGGGAAACCTTCAAGAATGCATGGTCTCCAACCCCACACTATATGGGACTCCTAAAAAAATTAGACTAATAATTCTTATAATATTTAAATACAATTATCCTCTCACGAAGAAGATGAACATTTTATGTTGTGATTTTCACTACATGGAGCACAAGATATATAGTCATATTAACCTCCTTTCAACACAATAGGGAACAAAACATTCTCCCATGAAAAGCCTCAAACAGAGCCACACCAATGGTAATGTGATAGATATTATTATAAAAAAAGTCATGCAATTTTTTGTTTCATACCCAAGATCCACCAAAGTCAGAGATGCATTCCCACATCATATCCTCTAGCGTATGGTTTCCCAATTCATCTACTTGTCCATCTATGGGTGTAATGTAGCACAAAGATGTAACCATGTTCCAAAATCTTGTTATAATACACTAAGGACTAGTGCGGTAAAACTTGTGTCCAAATACAAAGAAATTTAACTTATAAATCCATTAAAGTATTCCACCTCATCCATATACATCTCATCCAAAACAACCATGGCTCCCAACCACTTGATAACTAAGAAGTTTCCCAATTTTATGAACTGATTCATGATCACCCTAATAGAAACATGAAATCATTAATCTTATATTTTACCTTTGATGAAATACATCCATATGTCAGTCCATTTCTACTATTTGAAATCCAATGTATAAAAGAAATCAAAAGGAACATGAGGCTCATCCTTTATGAGTTGGACAACAAAAAACCATTCCAAAAACTCTACCACTACTTATATCATTTTAGCCCACAAAAACTAGATAATAAATTCATGAAGTGTATTTAAAAATCATAACAATACCACAAAACGTGATATATAAAACTCATAAATTAATACATCACTTATCACTACCGGAGCAAGAAACCTCCTATAAAAAACACCTAAATTTTTCCATTATTCAACCATCCCTCTAGTGAGTCACCATGGAAAACATGATCACATAAAAAATTTATCTACCACTCTATCCATTGATAATCCAACACCTTAAAAATCATAAAATAATGAACCATTATTTTATACAAATCCCATTTACCATCATCCACTCTTACATCTATGTATAGGGCTTCTAACTACTCCATTGCCTTCCAAGCATCCCCAAACTATTGAACAACATCCTGACCTAAATTCTTGATGAAATCATGGGGCGAAAAAGTCCATTTTAGTAAGGTTTAGGAGATCTAAATGTCATAATACTAAATAAAACCCATCCACCTATGCTATTGAAAATTCAAATCAATATGTGAAAAGACATACATCAAACTATTATGATCCATGAAGACAACAAAGTGATCCCATATGAGGTAGCACCACAACAACATTAGTGTAAACACAACCACTCTAATTTTTAGATCATGGGTGGTGTAAATATATAAGGCCCCGACTTTAAACAATACTTAATCATGAATTAAACGAATAATTCACATATAGGATCTTTTCAGGTTTAGAGTTTTAGAGAATTAGAACAAAACTATTACATCTCACATGATTACATAGTAGACACTTCTAATAAGGTTCCATAAAATAAACAAATACATAAAAAGAAACATGTCTAGTTCCATGTTTTAGATATAATTTCATTCCTTGTTCCCATCATTGACCCTATTCATCTTTAAGTCCTGTGGAAAACATTTCAAAAACATGGGATGTGCATAAAAATCCCAGTAAAGGATACACAAAGAAGAAAAACTGTTAGTGTTTCAAAACAACAAGTAAACCATGAATACATTACCAAAGTAATACTTCTCACCTTTATCAAGTAGTAAAAACTCCTCAATGAATAAAAGACCATTACATACCCTTTTTTAACCAAATGATTACCATAAAACCCATATAAAGAACACATAACATAAAATAGGTAACTTGGGACATAAACATACTTAAATGGAATAACCATACAGTCGACTTCCACACATACTTAATGGAATAGACATACGGCTGACTTCCATACCCAATGCATTGGATGTTATAACGTAGCCACCCGTCTTGGTATTCACGGAACCACCTGTCATATTGCCTAAGTACCATTATAAAATCATAAGACATTAAACAAATATAATGGAAAGAAAACATTTCCACATTTCGATCAAAATATATCACATAAATATATTGACATAACAAATCCTTTATAAAAACAATTTTCAATACCAACATACATAAAAGAGTATATGGTATTTATTTAATTTTAAAAACATTACAGCTTGTTGAGGAACCAAAAGACCAAATAATACTTGCGGCGGCGAAAAAGGTAGTTTTCACCATGAACGTTAAAAGAAAAATTACTTTTTGTTGTTTTGTAAAAAGATTCCTAGAAAAATATTCCTTTTGTATAAAAATAATATTAAAATGGGTTTATACACCATATAAAATTAATCCTTGTTTTAGAAAAAAATATTCCTGAATGAATGGAGATTGAGACGAAGTCCCTTACAAAGATGGTATCCTTGGATTAAGGATAAATCAATTACATAATTATGTTTGACAAAATAATACGAAAAATATAAGTGGATATTAATTGTAAAAAAATCAGAGGTCATTCACACATATTCATAGAATGTCATATTTCAAGGAGTACATGTTTATCCCAAAGAATCAAAATTGGATTAAGAAATTCTCTTGCAAAAATTCGACAGCCTAACGGTGTCACATCAAAATTCAGAAAATGAGTTGATGAGAGATAAAAAGGGGTATCTCATCACTTGGACATAACATTTATATCAACAAGTATATATAAGAACATATCCCATCATAATAATATTAAAAGACCTAAAAAATAAGTCTTTTAAAATGAGGAAGGTGAAAGGTTCCCTTACCGAATTGGGTAACATCTGAAACGTACACCCAATGAAAGAAGGGTCATACAATGAAGATGTAACTACCCATAAATGAGAGTATATTATAAAAACATTAAAATAATGTTCAGTACATATACCAAACAAAAGGAAATAGTGGCCAATGTAGAATGAATCCCACGGGAATAAAAAGTGAGATGAAAATTCCCTTATGAAAATTTGGCAGCCTAACGGCGCCACATAAAACATCAAAAATGGATTGATGAGATAAAATAGGGTATCCCATCATATTAACATAAAATTTCCAGAAAGGGTAATATAAAATAACATCCCCAAACATAAGAAATATGAGCTTAAAATAAATGACATAATAGAGAGTACTTAAAAAAAGAGAGAGACTGGATCCCTCACCTCGTATCCGACTAGACTCGATCGTTCTTTAATCTCATGAATAATAAACGTGAGTTAATTTATACTTTCTTAAGAACCTTTTTCAAGTTCATTATTATTTTTATATCACTTATTACCATTTCATTAAAACTATGTAATTATTTAAGTTAATAACAGTCGTTTTAACGATCATTGCTACTTGAGTCAAAAATAAAAACATTATAATTACATGTTTGTTCATGGGGTAAAATATCCATTATATCCAGAATTATATTCATTATTTAGATATCATATATATAATATATATCCATTATATACATGAATTTATAATATTACATAACATTTAGAGGTAGGAAATTAAATGCACCGTTCATGGAGATGGTAAGCCGTACGTACGCATGAACACTACTTCCATTTCTATTTCATATTTAATGGAATTAAAACATAATGATACATAATAGTATTATAATTCCAGTATGGAATCATATATAATATAATTAAATATATCCTTTATATGTACCACATATGGTATTAACGAATCAAATCACTTTGAGGGGGCGGTAGTCCGCACTTCCTAAAATGAAGATAACGTGTTTACCCATAATGAAAACCACAAAGGTATGCAATAAATGAAAAATACAGAAGATTAATGAAAACATAAACATATTATATATCATATATAAATATAGTTACATCTTAGTGGACACCTTTTAATGTGTTAAAATAATATTGAACAATCATCGTTTCGTGAGGCAGATATTCACCATCCACAGAAACAATATGTTCTTTAACCATTAGATGTTGGTGTGTGTAAGTGTAGCTCGAATCCTTCCTATAACAACATCCTAGTATATTTAATATACTGGTGTTGTTACAAAAAAAGGTAATAAAAAGAGTTTAGGGGTTTGGAGAAGAAAAATAAAACAAAATAACACAAGGGAAGACATTACCTTTAAATCAGGTAACTCTCATTGATTTGAGCTCAAAGGCTTCCTTGGAAAGGATTATTTCCAAAGAGAGGCATCAATGATGAAGATAGGGATTTGGAGAGATGTAATGGTCAGGGTTTGGCCAAGAAAAAGGCTTGTGAGGTGTGTTTAAGGTGGTAGAGGTGGGGGCCTTTTATAAGAGAAGAGGAGGGGTACTCTTGGAAAGTTATAAAATATTACTTTATTATAAAATGATTTTTGGATTTAAAAGGTCCCAAAAGGATATATTTCTTGGATAAGGTGATAAGGTTTCGAAATAAACCCATCCAATAGTTTTTTGACATGTTTAAGACTTAGACTTCACCCTATATTCTCATTTTATTTAAATCTTTCATTTATGAAGTAATCACTGCATCATCAAAGTGTAATAAATAAATTTATTTCATTTCTAAAAATTATAAAAAAAATATCATGATATAGGTAATATTTTTATATTTATAAAGAATATTTATAGTCAAAAATATGACTTTTATAACCCCATATAAAAATGTTTTAGTAAAAAAACACATGTTTGTGACATTTTAATTTTAACTTTAAATAAAAAGGTATTAATGTCATTTTCCAAGAAAAGTGTCTCCATGGGGTCCCCAAGTTGACTCATGGATTTTCTTGGTCGGCCATGACTTATAAAATGAGGGTAAGACATGTGTATAGGTCATTTCATATTATTAAAAGATTATTTTTACCTTAAACTACACTAATTACCTCTAATCGCGATTAAAACATGAAAGTTACTATTCACCGAAAATTATTTTAATACCATTGAACAACATTTTACTTCTAAATGAAAACTATGTATGTCGGAATTTTGAAACTCAAAACAAAGAGGTGGTAAAATTTCATTTAAACGAAAAATCAGTTTCTTAAGTACCACTTAGTGGTTTACTATTCATAAAAAACTGATGTTTTCTAGAAAAATACCAAAAAATCAGCCTAAGCTATATTTGATATTCCGAATTCAAAAATGATGTCTATTTTAAAAAAATTCAAAACATATAAGTTACATTAATTAATTTAATAACTTATTCTCGCAGTCAGAGCAAATAACGTGTTTTTATGGAACAATAAGTATCAAAAGATTGACACTAGTTTAAGTCCAATTTCAAGATGAAATTAATTCCAACGACCACTATTCGATTAAATGGTAAAAATATATTCTAATTTATCTTTATAACCAATTAAAAATATAATCTAATCATATAAATAAATTAGATTAAAAAGTGGTTTTGAATTAAAATACAACATTTGGCACTATTTATGAAAAAATGAACATTGTCGTAAAAATACCAAAAATTTACACAAAGTAAATTTTGATGTCCCGATTCTAAAGAAGAATTATATTTTGTCAAATATAACACATAAAATTGTCAAAAATTGGATTTAAAAGAGGTTCATCATCAAAAGGCGGTTAATCGACCTATTAAAGAATATTAGAATGTTTACGCCTAAAATTGGATTCATTTGAATTTTTAATCCTCTAACATTTATTGTAAAAATTAAAAATATTTGAAAAACCTATATAATCATTTTGTAGTTAGTTATTTTCATTCCCGCCATTGCAACGACTAGGCGTTAACTACAATTTAAAATATTATTATTTTATTATTAGAGTGCAACGTAATATTTCAAAGAAACTCTTTATTGCGTATTGGGTAAGCCATCGAGCATAGCATTCCCTTTAAATTAATATTAACATTTTATTCACAAATAGGGATAAATAGAAAAATGTCATATTATTTATTTACATGGGGTGTTACATCCTTCCCCACTTTTTGGGAATTGCGTCCTCGGAATTTAAAAATTGGGCTTGGAAACACCATTGAAAATCCCACATCGGAACATGAGTCAGTAAAAAAATTAATTTAAAATAAAGAAATAGAAGTACAAAGGTCACTCGAGTTAACTCATAATAGGGTTCCATGTAGTAAAAATGGATATGGAGGAAAAAAGGGTCATGTTCTGATGGAGAGTGATAGTAAACATGTCTAGGAGAAAGTTAACCATAAGAAAATCACAATCTTTTGATGGGTTAAACGGTATTCGATTCCCCAGTAAGAAATGTTAACAGACAACATTTTTGTTTTAAGTTACTCTTCATTGAAGAATTTATTTTTGAGCTTAACTAAATCATAATGAAACATACTTACTTTCCACGTAGACTTTCAACTTTTACTAGATTCCTTAATCAAACTCATATTTTCTCCAAAAGACGAGTTTTTAGGAAGACTTGTTTGCATTAAGAGTACTATAATCAACTTCTTGAGAATCACCTAAACCACAAAAGAGAACTATATATTTCCCATGTCTTTAGACAAAATCCTAAACCAAAATTGTTAGTATGAGATCAGATTATCCACAAAAGTATAATCCTATATAAAAAAAAATATATTCTTAATCTCCAAAAGTTGTCCAAAAAAAACCCCAAAGTTCATCAAAGACCATTCGATAAACAATTCTTCCATAAAATTATTCAATGTAAACCAAACAAATATTGAAACAAAAATATTTGAAGGATTTAATCACACAGTCTTCCTAAGTAAAAATTAACTTTTATCTCCAAATAAAATCAGTTGCTCTTAAATTCTCATATTCAAAAGTAATTAACCTAATCACATATCCTCGATGATAGGTTAATTATTTCCATAGATAACCCAAAAAAAACATACTATTGATTCCTAAAATCATCTAACTAAAATGAATTAGTCAATCTAACAAGGGACTTCATGTAGTCAAGTGGTAGGCGATAAATACCAGTCGCACTTTGGTTGTGGGTTCGATTCCCACAGCTTTGTCCGACGTGATGGGTTGTCACACGGTCTGCGTGTGGTCATTTTTTCAAAACTACATAATTCTTAAAACATTCCCAAAAATGAGATAAAATATTAAAAAATAATCATAACATATTTTAACCTCATGTTTATCTCATGCCTTTCATTTTCCATCATAACATATAATAACCCATAATTACCTAAAAATTAAGGATCATATGAACTCTAATGGTTACCTTTATAATTATTACCTAAATTTCCACATCGATTGGTCATCTCATACATGATGCATTACAGAACAAACCATGGTACAAGTGGTTGATCATGACTCCTTGATAGTTGGTTTAGAACAACCACGAGTTTCCTCATTGAATCCCCCATTTCATCTAGTCTCTTAATCAGAGAACCACCACAGTTTCCTTCAAACCTATTGTCACTTTGGTGCCTTCTAGATCCATCCATTCACTAAAAATAGAAATGTCAGTGTTTGTATATCAACAAAACCATCTTGTACTAATGAGGAAGATAAACACTACGATATACTTACTCATTCACTTTATCAAAACTATGAATCTTTCTGAAATCCTAACCATTATGGTAATGTCACTTATGTTTAGAGAATACTCTAACCACTAAAGTTATCTAAACCAACCTTTGATACCAACTATAAGACCCTTAACATAAATATTACTTAATCATTAATTAAACAAATTATTCACATAGAGGATCTTTTCAGGTTTAGAGTTATAGAGAATTAAGACATAACTATTACATCTCAAAAGATTAAATAATAGACAGTTCTACTAAGTTTCCATAAAATAAAAAAAACACTTAAAAAGATACATGTCTAGTTCCATGTTTTAGATAGAATGTCTTTCCATGATCCCATCCTTGACCCTATTCATCTTTAAGTCATGTGGAAAACATTTCAAAAACTTGGGATGAGCATAAAAAGCCCAGTAAAGGATACACAAAGAAGAAACACTGTTAGTTTTTCAAAACAACAAGTAAACCATGAATACTTTACCAAAGTAATACTTTTCACCTTTATGAAGTACTAAAAACTCTTCATTGAATAAAATACCATTACTTTCCCTTTTGTAACCAAAAGATTACCATACAACCCATATAAAGAACACATAACATAAAAAGGTAACTTGGGACATAAACATACTTAAATGGAATAACCATACGGTCGACTTACACACATACTTAATGGAATATCCATACATCCAACTTCAATACCCAATGAATTGGAGGTTATAATGTAACCACCCGTCCTAGTATTCATGACACCACCCGTCATAATGTCCAAGTACCATTATAAAATCATAAGAAATTAAACAAATATAATGGAATGAAAACATTTCCACATTTCGATAAAAATATACCACTTAAATATATTGACATAAAAAATCCTTTATAAAAACCATTTTCAATACCAACATATATAAATTATTATATGGTATTTATTTTATTTTAAAAACATTACGTCTTGTTGAGGAATCCAAAGACCAAATAATAATCGCGGCAGTGGAAAAGATAGTTGTCACCGCGTACGTTAAAAAAACATTCCTTTTTGTCGTTTTGTAAAACGCTTCATAGAAAAATATTCCTTTTGTATAAAAATAACATTCAAAGGGGTTTGTACACCATATAAAACAAAGCCTTGTATTAGAACAAAATATGCCTGAATGAAAGGAGATTGAGACGAAGTCCCTTACAAAGACGGTATCCTTGGATTAAGGATAAATCAATTAAATAATTATGCGTGACAAACTAATACACAACATATAAGTGGATATTAATTTTACAAAAATCAGAGGTCACTAACACATATTCATATAACGACATATTTCTAGGAGTACAAGTTTATCCCAAATAATCAAAATTGGGTTATGAAATACGCTTGCAAAAATTTGACAGCCTAACGGCATCACATCAAAAATCATAAAATGAGATGATGAGAGATAAAAAGGGGTATCTCATCACATGGAAATAACATTTATATCAACAAGTATATATAAGAAGATATCCCATCATAATAAGATTAAAATACCTCAAAAAGAAGTCTTTCAAAATGAGGAAGGTGAAAGGTTCCCTTACCGAATTGGGTAACTTCTGAAACGTACACCCCATGAAATAAGGGTCATACAATGAAGATGTAACTACACATAAATGAGATTATATTATACAAATAGTAAAATAATGGGCAGTACATATACCAAAGAAAAGGAAATAGTGTCCAATGTAGCATGAATCCCATGGGAATAAAAAGTGAGATGAAAATTCCATTATGAAAATTCGGCATCCTAATGGCGCCACATAAAACCACAAAAAATGGATTGATGATATAAAACAGGGTATCCCATAATATTAACATAAAATTTCCAGAAAGAGGAATATAAAATAACATCCCCCAACATATTAAATATGATCTTAAAAGAAATGACATAAAAGAGAGTACTTAAAAAAAGAGAGAGAGGTCGGATCCCTTACCTCGTATCTGACTAGACTCGATCATTCTTTAATCTCCTGAATAATAAACTTGAGTTAATTTCTACTTTCTTAAGAAACCTTTTTCATGTTAATTTTTCTTTTTATATAACTTATTACTATGTCATTAACACTATGTAATTATTTAAGTTAATAACGGTCGTTTGAACGATCATTGGTACTTGAGTAAAAAATAAACACTTTACAATTACGAGTTTGTTCATGGGGTAAAATATCCATTATATCAAGAATTATAATAATTATTTAGATATCATATATATAATATATATCCATTATATACATGAATTTATAATATTACTTAACATTTAGAGGTAAGAAATGAAATGCACTATTCATGGAGACGGTAAGCCGTACGTACTCATGAATGCTACTTCCATTTTTATTTCTTATTTAATGGAATTAAAATATAATGATACATAATAGTATTAAAATTACAGTATGGTATCATATATAATATCATTAAATATTTCCTTTATATGTACCAAATATGGTATTAACGAATCAAATCACTTTGAGGGGGCGGTAGTCCGCACTTCCTAAAATGAAGATATCGTGTTTACCCATAATGGAAACCATAAAGGTATGCCATAAATGAAAAATACAGAAGCTTAAAAAAAATAAACATATTTTATATCATATATAAATATAGTGACATCTTAATGGACACCTTTTAAGGTGTTAAAATAATATTGAACAATCATCGTTTCTTGAGGCAGAAATTCACCATCCATAGAAACAGTATGTTCTTTAACCATTAGATGTAGGTGTGTGTAAGTGTAGCTCGAATCCTTATTATAAAAACATTATAGTATATTTATGATACTGTTTTTTTTAAAAAATGTACTAAAAAGAGTTTAGGGGTTTGGAGAAGAAAAATAAAACAAAAGAACACAAGGGAAGACATTACCTTTAAATCGGGTAACTCTCTTTGATTTGAGCTCAAAGGCTTCCATGGAAAGGATTATTCTCAAAGTGAGGATTCAATGATGAAGATAGGGATGTGGAGAGATGAAATGGGCAGGTTTTGGCTGAGCCAAAGGCTTTAGATGTGTGTGTAAGGTGGTAGAGGTGGGGGCCTTTTATAAGAAAAGAGGAGGGGCACTCTTGGAATGTTATAAAATATTACATTAATATAAAATTATTTTTGGATTTAAAAGGTCCCAAAAGGATATATTTATAGTATAAGGTGATAATGTTTCGAAATACACCCATACAATAGGTTTGTGACAAGTTTAAGACTTATATTGCACCCTATATTCTCATTTTATTCAAATCGTTCATTTATGAGGTAATCACTGCATCATCACAGTGTCATAGATAAATTAATTTATTTAATTTATAAAAATTATAAAAAACATATAATAATGTAGGAAATATTTTTATATTTATAACTAATATTTATAGTAAAAAAATGACTTGTATAACCCCATTTAAAAATGTTTTAGTAAAACAACACATGTTTGTGACATTTTAATTTTAACTTTAAATAAAAAGGTATTAATGTCATTTTCCAAGAAAAGTGGCTCCATGAGGTTCCCAAGTTGACCCATGGATTGTCGTGGTCGGCCCGGACTCATCCAATGAGGGTAGGACATGTTTCTATGTCATTTGATATTATTAAAACATTATTTTTACCTTAAACTACACTAATTACCTCTAATCGCGATTAAAACATAAAAGTTACTATTCACCAAAAAGCATTTTAATCCCATTGATCCACATTTTAATTCTTAATGACAACAATGTATGTCGGATTTTTGAAACTCAAAACACAGAGGTGGTAAAATTTCATTTAAAAGAAAAATCAGTTTTTTTAAGTACCACTTAGTGGTTTCACTATTCATCAAAAACTGAAGTTTTCTAGAAAAATAACAAAAAATCAGCCTAAGCTTATTTGATATTCCGAATTCAAAAATGATGTCTATTTTAAAAAAATTAAAAACATATAAGTTACATTAGTTAATTTAATTACTAATTCCCGCTGTTAGAGCAAATAATATGTTTTTATAAAACAATAAGTATTAAAAGATTGACACTAGTTCAAGTCCAATTTCAAGATGAAATTAATTCCAACGACCACTATTGGATTAAATGGTAAAAATATATTCTAATTTAACATTAAAACCAATTCAAAAGATAATCTAATAATATTAATAAATTAGATTAAAAATCAGTTTGGAATTAAAATACAACATTTTCACTATTCATTAAAAAATGAACTTTATCTGAAAAATACCAAAAATATACACAATGTAAATTTTGATGTCCTGATTCTAAAGAATAATTTTATTTTGTCAAATATAACACATAAAATTGTCAAAAAATTTATTTAAAATAGGTTCGTCATCAAAAGGCAGTTAATCGAACTTTTGAAGAATATTAGAATGTTTACGCTAAAAATTTGATTCATTCACATTTTTAATCCTCTACCATTTATTGTAAAAAGTAAAAATATTTGAAAAACATATATAATCATTTTGTAGTTAGTAATGTTCATTCCCACCATTACAACGGTTAGGCGTTAACTATAATTTAAAATAATATTATTTTATTATTAGTGTGCAACATAAGATTTCAAAGGAACTCGTTGTTGCGTATTGGGTAAGCCATCGAGCATAGCGTTCCCTTTAAATTAATATTAACATTTTTTTTCACAAATAGGGATAAATAGAAAAATGTCATATTCTTTATTTACCTGGGGTGTTACAAAATATGATCAGGGGGATTTAACTAGATGGACCCATAATAGAATAGTTCCCTCTACTACACCAAAACAAATCTCAATCCCATTTGGGAAGTAAAATAAATCACCATAGACATCACAAACTCTTCAATAAATTTATTCACTATTGGCTCGAATAACGTTCCATTTAGGTAACCAAATAACGCATGGAACTAATCATCCAACAAAAATACTATTCAATCTTAGTAGAACCTATCAATGGGGATTAACTATAGATAAATCGAGCTAAAATCAACCAAAATATCCAGTAATACCAAGAAAATTGCCAACATCTACATGATTTTTGGGCAATTCCCTAGAAATAACTACCCCAAACATCGATGGGTACATATCCATACCTTGATGGGACACCACATGTACAAGAAAAGTATATATAATGTCTAGAAAATACAGTTGTATATTTTTCCATAAATATGGGGGTCTCCAAGGACCTATACAAACATTAAGATGGTCAAAATTGTACTCCCCTAACCTTATTTAGACTAAGTTATCATCTATAGAAATGAATAAGAAACAATCAAAGAACTCACAGAACATAGTGTTCAGAATCCCCTCAAACTCAGTTGGAGTGTTTATAGGTCCAAACTAAATAACTAAAAACACAATGATCCCATAACTATATCACATAGTAGTATTTGTTGTACCTCTCGTATCCCCTCGTGGTTTAATTTTCATGATCACAATCACCCTCATATTTATCTAATCCTCTTTCAAGTGTTTTTGGATGATAGGAATCAAATCAGGTGGCCAAGGAATTGGGCCAAGAAAGAAAGAAGGCAATGTGGACTGAAATTCAGTCCACCGGCCAACCGGTGGCACACCAGCGGCCAGCCGGTGGCACCTGCACAGAAGAGGAAGCTACTACCTCCCCACCGGCCAACCGGTGGCCTCAGCACCGGCCAGCCGGTGGAACCCTCTCCCAACAGTGCCAGCTACTGTCTTTCCACCGGCCAGCCGGTGGCTCTGGCACCGGTCAGCCGGTGGCCCCTGGACAGAAATCCTATGCCTTTTTGCACACACCGGCCAACCGGTGGTACTGTACCGGCCAGCCGGTGGATCCAGTCAAACTAGCCGTTGCAGTTTGACCAGGCTGGCCCACTTGGCTCCCAACGGCTCTTTTAGCCTCTCCAACGGCTCCGAAGCCTCCCCAAGGGTTCCATGCCTATAAATAAAGGCCAAGGAAGCCCCGAACACCTACCAGAACTATACGGAAGCCCACGGACATATTTTGCATCAATTGGCCAACCTCCGGCGACTTCCTCCAAGGGAACCCCAATAGCTCCAACAACTTCCACATCCAAGGAGCCCCTTCAAAGAAGCTTGGAAGCGGCCTTCAACATCTCCATCCAATCAAAGGCGCCCAAGACTTCTCCAAATACGGTTTTTATTGTTTTATTCTTTTTGAGCTTAAAATTGGGTTTGTGCCTACAAACCCCAACTCCTTTTCTATTCCTCCTTCTTTTGGGTTTCACACCACCATTAAGGTGTGAAGAGGTTTCTTCAAGCCTTTCCTTTTAAAAGGCTTGTGTTTCGGTGAGCTAGCCTTCACCCGTTAAAAAGGCTAGTGGGTTCTTACTAAACCATTAAAAGCAAGTGGGTTCTTGCTAAACCACAAAAAGCAAGCTGTAATAGGTCCTAGTGCTACCTCAAAGCCTAGTGGGTTTCTTGCTAAAACCATTGAAAAGCAAGCGGTAGGAATCTCTCAACGGTTGAGTTGGGAGCGGAGACGTAGGCCGGGTTTTGGCCGAACTCCGTTATCAATTTTGTGTGTCTTGCCTCTTTATTTCCGCTGCATCTTTCACTTTGATTTTAATTTGTTATTATTTTTTTTAAAAGGCAATTCACCCCCCCTCTTGCCATCATTCCCGTTTTCTCCGACCCAACAGTATTCATGATATATCCATCCCTTGTTGTCAACATGGGATATCTAGAATGCATATCGATATTAGATAACAAACTCACCCTCTAACCAGGAAAAATGAAAATGAATCATTATAAGTGGGTAAAGATTCATGACCACTAAGTGATTCAACATATGGTAGTCTGTGAAAATCATTAGACTACCATCTTCCTTCTTTATAATCAATTCCGGAGCACCACATGTTTACACAATAGGGAAGATAAAACTCATCTACATCATATTATAAATTTGACTCATCTACCCCCATAACTCAGAATGTTCCATAAGATAAAAATTAATTGAAACCATAGAATAACCATGATACCCGTATATCGTAAAAAAATCATGTTGAGGATTTACCATTAAAAACACTTAGGAAAAACACTTAGGAACTTGTCCATAACCAGGGGCCTCACATTCACAACTTCCATTGATCCACCGACAAATTTGCCACAAAAGATAGAAGTTTCTCTAGATTCTAATTTTCAACCTAAAAAATATAGTGACCTAGTCATAACTTACATGGATAATAGATAATTTTATATGAATATTCATCACATTAAAAAAATATTGAAGAGGACCATAATAGATTTGTTTCAATGGAAACCTGGAACACATTCTTCTAGTTTGGTGAAAGCTCTTCAACATCTCCCTTAAATATCTCCACTGTTAGTACACCTACATTAAACATTTGTTTATAAAATTAGCAAATTAAATATAAAAGAGGGGTGATCTTGATTTCTCTGTGAGGGTAAAAAGGGAAATAGATAACCATAACATGAGTATAAGTGTATGATAACATGAACATAACAATTGAATATCATACCATAGATTAAAAGATCATAATCATGAGGCATGGAATAAATATTGAAAGTCAATAAGACATAAATTATTAAATAATCAATAACATCAACCACGTAAGCATATAAAATTCATAAGAAAAATAATTTTTGGTAGATACATTACCATGTAACATCAATCCCTATAATTCATGGCACGTTGCCAAAATCGTATTTGGGAACTTTAGGGGGACTACACAACTGGACATGACACACCACCATACCAAGTCAAATTCATTTCATTATATGAATTAGGATTCCCCATTTTCCCATAGTGGATTGGGTTTCCAATCCTCCCATATTGGATCGAGTTTCAATATCTTCTTATAATAGATCAAGTTTCCCCATAACCCCATAGTGGTTAAGAACACACATGTTTCCCATTTTTTATTAGGACACACTTATTTCCCATTTTTGATCAATTTAATCAACTTTTTTTCCTAATAATATAATGATATATAAGTCCTTACCCAATTAATTGGGGGGAAATATTAGTCCCACCCATCACATAATTAAATCATGCATGCATGTGCCACGAGATAATAAAACATGCATCATATCTGGACCCCTAAAAAGAGATCGGTTTCAAAAACATCAAATCATAACCAATGAAATGAAAAAGTTATCATAAAAATATCATCATTGAATCACCTATGGAAAACATATATGTCTCCTAATCATTTCACCAAAACATAACCCATGAAAATATGCAACTTAAAGAGAATATAACTCATGGAAGAGAAACATGTCTCAGAAACATCATTCCATCAATAACTTAAACCCATAAAGAATGAATATGAATTATATTATTTGATAAAATAGCCAATTAACCCTAACTACGACAATTTATTTATTCATATATGTATAATTATTTGAAATATCACATGATATATTAATTATGGAAAATGGGATTTCTATGAAAATCCTTTTTTAAAGACCATATTGATGTACTTTTCGAATAGAGAAAGCATTACAATTTCGATTAAAAATTTCTATAGAAAGATATATATTCCACTATGAAAAAATAATTTTAAAAAATAAATATTTTTTGAAGCCTTTTTATTTTAATATTAAATTTTGAAAACATATAAATTAAGCTTGATGATATTTTAAAACACTTTTTAAACTTTAAACCTTTTTGAAAACAATTTCCATGAAAACCACATGAAACCCAAAAATGTTCCATAATATTAGAAACCAATTTTCTTAAAAATAAATTATCAATGTAAAAGAGGAATCTCTATAGAATTGATAGGAATGAAGGATGGTATGTCCATACAAGAGGAATATTCCCTTTTCACCATTAAATTTTAAGAAAGGTCCTTGATCCGGAAATGTAAAGATGAATCCATTTAAAATTATTTTTTATAAAGGTAATACATTGGTAAAAAAATTCATTAAAATATCATAGGATAATAGTAAACCATTTTTGATTTTTTTTTGAGAATCATGGTTTTGATGGGACACATATTTCTAATCTAAGGGTGAAATAATGTAAGATTTCCATATAAAATATTTCTTAATTAGCTCAAGTACCAAGGATGAGAAAATGATAACCTTAAATTTATAATAAATGAATAACAATAGGTAATGAAAATTAAATAAATTTATTAAAATAAAATCATAACATTTCATCAGTGGATGTAAAATCATAATTTATTTTGATAAATAATGATATTGTAGTAACAAACCTTTGACACTTTGGTAACATTGAAAAATACTAAAATGTAAAGAATAAAATTACAAGAATATTAAATTATCATTAGAATAAGTAAATTAAAGACATGATATGTCTAATTCAGTATATACACCACATAAACAAATATCAGTGAATAACATGGAATGTGTCTCAAATAAATGAAATTGAGACAAAATTACATTACTGATTTTGTATCTTTTGAAAAATGAACCCCATTATAAAAATTTCATAAAATGAATATTTAAATACACCTAAAATTAATTATAATAATCATAGGATACATCCACTGGTAGTATACACACCATATATAAGAAATAATAGGTGAACAAGGCTTCTGTCTCACTTACAATAACAGTGAGACGATAAAACCATTACTACTTCTGTAAATTTTAAATCATGGTCCCCATAAAAGAATAAAATAAATTGAAATATATGATATCAGTAAGAAAATTTATTTAGTTATATAATTTAAAATAGTAATTAAATATAACACAAAATTGAAGTGAGTGGTGAATATGGCATATATCTCATATAAATAAAAGGTAAGATCAAATTCCCTTACCTTAAGTCTTGTCCTTCATCAAACATGTTCCAAACACCTATAAAATCAGTATAAGTTTTTTATAAATACCCCAAATAACTATATTATTATGTCTAATACGATATATTATTTTATTATGATATTATATTACCTATTAATTAAAAACATCATTTCAATGTATCGTTTCAGGTAATACATGATTTGTTTTTCGTATATGATTTGGTTTGTTATTCTTCATCCTCTTACATATATCATGATTTAATTATTCAAATAATTTACTGAATCATTTAAATATAAAATATATTTAGTATATAGTAAATTATAATAATATATAGAATATGGAAATTGGAAATAGAATACACTGTTCATAGAGATGGTAGGCCGTACGTACGCAAGAATGTTGTTTCCATTTTATTGTTATATGGAATAAATTAAAGTAAATGAAATATATATATATAATAAAATTAAATTATAATTTTTATGTAATATTTATCATAATAGTTTCCTAACCCAATCCTTAATACATTTCAAGAAGAGTGTGGACGAATCACATCGCTTTGAGGTCAAGGAAGTCCACACTTTCCCAAACAAAATTATCTTATTTTCTAAAAATGTAATGAATGACAGTATGTGTTATATAATAACTAAAAAAAAATAAATATATCCTAAATTTAATATATATATAGAACATAAAAATATATTTTCCACCATAATTCTCAACCATGAGAGGTGGTAAAGGAAATAATAACAATAACTTTTTGAGAGGTGGTAGTTCGTTGTACACAAGAAAGGTATGTCCATTACCCATTAAATGAATGTGTCTGTAACTATAGATAGAATACTTAAAATATAAAAATATAAATATATTTAGTATAGATAGTTTTTTTTATATTAATGTAATATGATGATTTTATTGGGTGGTGAATGAAAAAAAACAATAGATCATGTGGAAGGATGCTACCTCTTAATTGGGTAACCCAATTTGGTTTCCACCAAAGGGCATCCTTGGACAGATTTATTCCCAATGGGATGATTATATGTTCAATGAAGGTATGATAGAAACTTTTTTGAGTAGATTTTTAATCAGAAAAATTATTTTATATCTGTGAATAAGTAGGAGGGTGATTGACATTTTATAGTGCATGAGGAGTGACATTCATGTAAATTTTTGAAAATGGAATTCTATCCACGTTTTTTATGATAAGTGGCTCCAATATTAAAAAAAATCAATAAAAAGGAAACTAGGATCAATATATTTCTAGAAAAATTAATTTGGAAAATTTTCTAGGACGTTTTAGCCCTTATGTGTACGTTTTAGTCCCTTGTTAATATAATGTTTCTCTTAATTGGTTAAATTAATTGTAATTATTTTCTAAAATATTACTTGTAAAAATATAAATTGAAATTATTTGAAATTATATATTATTATTATTATAAATATGGCATCCATTTTTCCAAATTCCAATCACAAAAGTGGCAGAAATTAATTCAAATTTAATAGCACTAACAATACAACAAAGAGGGTATTTAAAGTAAAAAAATTCAAAAGATTGGTATGTTTTTATAACCAATTTAAAATTGAAATTTATTATAACGACATAAATTAGATTAATGGATGTATAATTTACTGAATTGAAATTTTTAACTAATATAAAAAAAATAAACTGTACAGATAAATTATATGAAAAACAAATTTTTGAATTAGAATTTAGTATTATTCACTAATAATCAAAAAATGATACTTCATAAAAAATACAAAAAATTCAACCTAATATAATTTTTTACATTATGAATTAAAAAATGATGTTTTTTGTTAAATAGACATTATAAAATTTCCAAAATTCATATTTAATAATGATTTTCTTTTCAAAGGCTGTAAAATTTATTTTTAGAAGAATACATATTTATATTCACAAAATTGGATTTATTCTTATATTATACATATCAAATATATTGGATGGGTATAAAAAATTATTTAATATATAATATATAACTTTTGTTGAAAACATTAATAAATTTTTTTAAAAATTTATTTAGACAAAATTGAGTTCGTACATAGAAAAATATTTTTTATAGAAAAGTAATTTCTTTATTTTTCTTATATTCACTTCTAGTAATTGTTAACAAAAGTATTAATTTTATATACATATATAAATAATACTCTAATTTTTTAGTTAGTCTTATTTATAACTTCCATTACAATGATTACGTGGTAACTAACATACTATTTTAATAATAATTTTAATATTATATTGTAGTTTGATAAAACTCATCCTCGATTTTAACACATGTTATCAAAGGGACTCAATATTTTGTGTAATATAAACGAAAAATAGTGTTTAGTTTACAAAAAATATAGTATAATTATTATATATAGCATCGTATTGAATTTTTGTTGCGTATAACATAAGAGACACATAGTGATTTAGTATAAAAAAAGTTAAATGTAGTGTATTGTGGAATGAAACATATCGAAAGTTTAAATTAATTCAAAAATAATAATTCACTGAATTTCATGGTCACACATTACAGTGAATATCACTCTAAAAATTCATCTGGTTTATTAAAAGTTGGAAACATTAATGTTCCATTCATTGAAACCGACATCATAAAAATGAATACCAAAACATCTTTTAAAAAGTAATGTTAGAAACATATAAGTTACCCAAAGTATCACATAACTATGTTTCCATATAAGAGAACGTAGGTGTGAAGGGAACATTGGAAATGGAAGAAAATCATTAAAAATCATAGTTATTGGTACAAATCCATGATTGAAATAATGTGGGGGATCTTGGAAAAGATAACAATCCCAAAAACACAGTGTGAAGAATAAAAAATGAGGACATTGATATCATAAAAAATGATGATAAAAGTACAACATTGTTTGTCAATAAAATTTTCATAAATTTGAGTATATTTTTTCACAAGAATATATACTTACTTGTTTTCATTCCCATTCATTAGTAAAATATCACCCTTTCGTCATGTTTTGAACAATTTCCACTTCACCATTTTCTCCAAAAGGGATGTTTGATTTTTATTTCCTAAGGCACTAAGAAATAACTAGATGAATGATAATTCATCTCATATTCCATCAGTTACCATAAAAAAGTGGTTAGAATTTGTTATCTAATATGTATAAATAAGCTTGTGGTAAAATAACAATTTAATCTCAGAAACTTCATTCGAGGTTTAACTTAAACATCCAATAAATGGTTAATTTTATAGTATATCTGGAAGATGAAAATCCAAAAAATTATAAATAATTTATCTAAATCATCTTAACATTTAACCCGTTATATCACAAAGCATGTCTTAATTATCACATTCTAAACTTGTGAATACCCCCAAAATATATTCTCTTGAAACAAGGTAATAACCTGAATTACCGTAAATCCATTTAGAATAGATGCATTATTACTTATTACAATGTTTACTATATATATTCCTTAAATCCAAGAAGTTTTAAATTTATAAATGTTCTCATAGACCAATTATTAAAAAATTCAATAACTAGTTCTATGGTAATCAATACAATCCAATTTACCTTTTCAAAATCAATCAACTCCTTATCCATGTAAAACACAATGGTATCAACATATAGAACACATTACAGGTTACCTTATATTATTTCAAAATATTAATATTCCATTAAATAAATTTTCTAGGTATTCATCCCCATTCAAAATAACCTTTTATACATAATGTAAAAAAAAATATTGAAAATACATATATATCTCATAATTCATATAACATAATCTTTTAATTCCTAAACAAATACACTTCAATCATCCAATTTTATTCTTAATCCATTACCCGAGCATCATCATCTTATTATTTAATACCCCCTATCCTATAAAATGAATATAAATCAGTTCTTAAGCTTCCTCAACCTCAATGTAATCATGCTTCTAGAGTTTAATGTATTAAATACAATTAGAAAATCCCATAACTTTCACATGTTGTTTGTAGTCTATTTATCTTCAATAGTATAACCAATAATCAAACCACGTTATGGATTCTATTATTCGGATCTCAGGAAATCGATTTTTATAATTCACATACATTCCACATCGGAAACATTCAATGTTAACACATTTAATTCTACTTATCACAGTTGACTAACACCATAAAGCATTGTGTGGGAAACAATTATCACAAAATTAAACAACATAATCTTTAAGAAACTAATTATATGATGTATATATCATGAAAACTACTTCATTAATCATTAAAACAGTAGCATTAAACTAGGTTATTCATAGTCAAATTCTATTTAAACCATTCATGATGGTTTTTAAAGAGTTTTTTAATTGACAAAGCATATGCCCCAAGAGTGTGAAAATACATGTGAAACATGTCCTGTTTCCATGAACAAGTTCTTAATCTAGTCAAGCTCAATTTGTTTTTTATGGTTATTACCCCAATGTATATTTGTTCTATATCCACAACCTCTTCTAGTATCCAGAAATGGATTCATTTATAGCAAACAACTCAATATATCCTTTATTAAACATATAATACATTCTCAAATACCTTAAATTATCCTTAGACTTTTCCTTTTATACATCCTTAGACTTGTCCCTATAAATATTCCTCAGATATCAATTAATTTTAATCATCCTAGTTTCCAAATGTTGAATAATCCTTTCCATTGATACCAACTATCATGAACCATGCTTATCATAAATTGATATTACCTCATTTTAGATGAATAATTTTCACAATAAAAATATACATGCCTTAGGACCGTAATAGTTTAGTGACTTCAGAAACATGGAACACATTCTTCAAGTTTAGTGAAAGATCATTAATATTTACCATAAAGATCATCCTATTTTGTACCCCTAATTATAAAATATCATCATAAACTGGGGAAATGAAACTTAATAAAGGGGTGAGCTCTAATGTCCAGAAAAGGAAAATAATGGAAATTAATAAGTATAACAAGGGAATAAGGGTATGAGAGCATATGTATAATATTTTAAGTTAATAACCTATATGAAGAGATCATAATCACGAGACATGAAATAAATATTTAAGTTTTATAAGTCATGAGACATATGATAATAATTAAAATGAACCATGTGATCATATCGAAGGCATAATACATATAATTTTTGGTAGATACATTAACATGAAACATCATTCCCTTTAATTCAAGGAATGTTTCCAAAAATATATAAGGTAATTTTAGGGGGACTCAACCTACTAGGTGGGACACACCACCATCCCCTCTTGTAGTCCTTTCCTTGTAATGGATTATTTACCCCATATTACCATTGTGAATTGGGTTTGTACTTCTTTATATGTGGGCACTATAATAAAATCACATGATAGCGGTGGTTTAAACTGATACCATATGGTTCTTCAATAGTTTCCATAAGTATTTAAAAATAATAATTGACCATAAATATAAGTGGTTTAATCAAATTACAAACAATAATTTGGAATATATAGAGTCTATTTCAACTACAACTAAATATTTCATTTAAAAAAAGATGATACAGAATCTATAACCTCAAAACAGTAAACTTTTTTTGAAAAAAATACATTATATTGGCTTGAAAATTAGAATAAATGATATAAAAGTGTATAAATAACAAGGAAATTTAATTATCATTACTAGATATAGGTTATAACCATTTATATTGGGTTGATCTATACATGTATTACCAACATTTATCCTTGAATTAGAATCAGATATGATAATAGAATGACAAACGCTATAGGAGTAAATATGAATAATATTAAATGAACAACACATGTACACATTCATGTACTCATTTTAATAGATTTATGAAATAAATTTAGCATCCTAGTGACCCATTTCTGGTATCAAAATTAGTCATATACAATAAGGGTTTTTTTTTCAAAAAATAATAGGGAATAATGGACTGGGTATAATGTGTTCTAAAAATATTATGTCCCATCTGATGTATACAGATTTAGGATGTTTCAAGCCTATAGAACACCACCAATGTATATGATATAGATCATTGGGACTAATCATGATGTATACAATTAAAAAACATAGTTCATAAACTATACATATACTGGCTATCAATGAAAAAAACCATGCTGTAAAACAAACTATAAACATACTTAATAGAAATTTAAGAACAATATCAACTAACATGTTCAATATAATAAAGTAAAAAAATGCCTAATATAGTAAGGAAAAAATATATTTAAAATCATATCCATGATTATCACACACATCTATGTGATCATATAAGCATGAAAGTATCCAACATGGTTTATTAGCAAGTAAAAATTGAAACACTAGTCCATGAATTCATGTACACATGTAATAAAGAAAAAATAAATTAATGTGCATAATTGATAACTAATACATCATAGTGATATATTACTTAATTTAGTATTGAAATAATTAATAAAATTCAAATATGGTGTACACAACCCAAATATGGTATCAAACTCATCTATACAAATGTTAATGCTCAAAACCACTTGTTCATTCCATAAATTATTCAAGAGGAACAAGTTTGTGAAAGTTTACTTACTATAAATCATATCTAAATATGAAGTGAACACCAAGATCTACTGATGAACTCTGATCGACACCCTCTACATCACCTTCTAAACGTCCTACTACTGGAACCTTCATGACAATTTTGTAGAAAATTAAACAACATTTTATATTTAAATTTAAATACAAAACCAATAAAATTCTGGGTATTAAATGATAATGAGGTTGTATGATTTACCATCTCACTACCATCCATTGATGTAGTATCACTGGGGAAAGATCCAATTTTCTTCTAATATAATTATATGAATGATTTATACAAATCGATGATCATTTCATATTGAATATTTATATAAGCACCTTATACCTTCATTATTCTTTTCATTGAAAAATACCTCTTAGAATCCTAAGTTATATAGTTAATAAAACGATGAGTAGATATTGTTGCCATACCCAAGTGGACTCTAAAGACTACATAGGATAATGATACCAAACCCATCCAATGTAGTCAATTAGGATGATCCTTCCCAAAGACATGACTAACTTGATCATCCTAGGAGTTAGAGAAAGACTGTGTGTGTTTAGCATTCCATATTTATCTTTTATTTTTACGTATAAATAAAATAATTTTGTTATTTAAAGAAATATATATAAACATAGTGAAAATTGACAACAAATTATTAAAAATAATTTCATTCAACCCCATCTTATTTGGAATTCTCATTAACATAACTGACATCATATTTTGTATGAATATACATCAATTGTTTTGTTTGGGAGACTAGGTTCCCAAAGTTATTTGATAGTATTAAACAAAGATAAATCAAAAATATAATATATGAATCAATTAATGTTTGTAACATTCTAGGTAAATGAAGAACAAGAAATATTTCATATTTATTAATATTTGTGAAATAAATATTAACATTACTTTAATAGGGTTTCTATGTTCGATAGCATGCCCGATACACAACAACAGGTTTCTTTGGAATCTTACGTTGCACACTGATAATATAATATTATTATTTTAAATGGTAGTTAACTCCTAGCCATTGTATTGTTGGGAATGAACAAAACTAACTACAGTATGATTATACATTATTGTTAAAATAATTTACATTATACAATAAAAAGTTAGAGGCTTAAAATGTGAAAGAATCTAATTTGAATTATAATTTACATTAAATGGCCGATTTATCACCTTTTAATGGAGAACGCTTTTTAAATCTAGTTTTGGTAACATTAAAACATTGTATATGAAAAAATAAAATCCTTTTTTATAATGGGGACATCAAAATTTACTTTGTGTAAATTTTTGGAATTTTTCCGATAATGTTCATTTTTTAATGAATAGTGAAAAATTGTATTTTAATTCAAAAAAATGTTTTAATCTAATTTATTTATATGGTTAGATTATATTTTTAATTGATTTTAAAGTTTAATTAGAATATATTTTTACCATTTAATCCAATGTTGTTCATTGGAATAAATTTCACTTTGAAATTTGACATAAACAATTACCAATCTTTTGATAGTTATTGTTTCTTAAAAACACGCTATTTGTTTTAACAATTGGAGATAATTTTAAAATTAATTAATGTCAATTATATGTTGTGAATTTGGAAAAATAGAAATCAATTTTGAATTAATAATATCATATATATATTAGGTTGAATTTTTGGTTATTTTTATAAAAAACATCAACTTTTGATGAATAGTGAAACTACTTAGTGGTAGTTAAAAAATTGACTTCTTCATTTAAATGAAAATTTAACACTTATATGAATTGAATTTTAAATATCCGACATACATGACTGTTATCAAGAAGTAAAATGTGATTCATTAAGATGAAAATAATTTTTGGGGAATAGTAAATTTTGACTTTTATTTACCACAATTATTGGTATATAAGGTAATTTAATGTTAAAAGAATATTATAATAATTAAAAATTACATTAACACTTGTCCAAACCTTATTTTTTGTGTCATTTACGTCCATGGGAATCTTTGGGTAGATTTTGGGACCCCATTGTACCACTTGGGAGTGATAATGACAATTTAGATTAATTAATTTAATGTGAAGACAAAATTGACCTTAACAATAATTATTTTGTAATTAATTTTTATATGGTGATATATAAGTCATATTTTAGGATATTAATATTCATGGGAAATATAAAAGTATTTCCTACATCAGGGTTTTTTTTATAATTTTTAGACAACAAATAAATTAAAATATTTACGACATAATAATGATGTAGTATTTACCTCATTAATAAATCATTTTAATAAATAAGATTATAATGATTAAAATAATATCAAAAAAATGTCCAATTCTGATTGGATGATTTTATTTAGATGGTGACTCATATTATATTTGACTATAATAATTTTTGGTCCATTAGAAACCGAATATCATTATATTATAAAATAAAATTATCACATTTTCTTAAAGAGCCCCTCCTCCCCTTATATAAGGATACCACTTATAAAAAATTCCACACAACTCTAAATCCATTTTGAACATCCAACCTTTGCCCAATTAAGAACCCTACGTCCCTCTACTCCCCATAGAATCCTTATCATAAGAATAAATCTCTTCAAGATGTTTTTTGTTCAAACCAAAGGAAGTTACCCAAATTAAAGGTAATTGTGTCTCTTAAATTGTTTTCATTTATTTTTCTTCTCAAACCCCTAAACTATTTTTATTACTTTATTTTGTAACAACACCAGTATCTTCAATATACTAGAATGTTGTTACGAGAAGTATTCAAACTACACTTACACACACCTCTATCTAATGGGTTAAGAACATAATGTTTATGTGGACGGAAAACTAACGCCTGACAAAATGATGATTGTTCTATTATCTCCCACATCCTCTCATGGTTTCCATTATGATGTCACTATATTTATATATGATATATATTATGTATATTTTTTCTTTATGCTTATGTATTTTCCATTTGTAGCATGCCTTTATGGTTTCCATAGTGGGTAAATACGATAATCTCATTTGAGGAAGTGCGGAATACCGCCCCCTCAAAGTGATGTGATTCGTTAATTCCATATGTGGGATGTATAAAGGATGAATTTAATGAAATTATATATGATATTATACTGGAATTATAATATACCTATGTATCATTATGGTTTATTTCCATTAAAATAATAAATAGAAATGAAAGTAGCATTCATGCATACGTACGGCTTACCGTCTCTATGAACGGTGCATTTCATTTCTTACCAACAAATGTCATGAAACTATAATAAAGACAAGTATATACTGGATATATATGATATATATGATATCTAAATCATTAATACCATTTTGGATATATTGTACTATTGACCACATGGACAGCTTGTAAATATAAGGTGTTCATTTTTAACTCAGGTGCCAAATATCGAAAAAATGAATGTTATTAACATAAATGATTTCATAATTTTTATAACATGGTAATAAGTGATATAAAAGGAATAATAAAGTTGAAAAAGTTTTTTAATAAAGTATAAATTAACTTTAGTTTATCATTCAGGATATTAAAGAAGGAATGGGTCAAGTCGGACACGAGGTAAGGGACATCTTCTCAATCTCCTTTAATTGAGGCATATTATGTTCTAATATATGCCTTTCATTTAGACACTGTATAAAAACCATTGAATTTTCATTTCATTCAATGGTAATATTTTTCTTCGAAGATTTTTAAAAAATGAAAAAAAGAATGTTTCTTTTAACATACGCGGTGACAAAGACCTTTTTCGTTGTCACGAGTATTATTTGATCATTGGCTTCCTCAACAAGTCGTATTGGTTTTAAAAGAAAATAAATACCCTATACTCTTTTACGTATTATTGTTATTGAAAATCTTTTTGAAAATGGATTTGATATGTCAATATATTTAAGTGATATATTGTTATCTAAATGTAGAATGTTTTCATTCATTTCTATTTCTTGTATATGTTCTGGCTTTATATAGGTACTTGGACATTTGACGGGTGGTTACAAGATAAAACAAATTATGGGTGGTGCCGTGGATACCAGGAAGGGTTGATACGTTATAATCTCCAATGCATTGGATATGGAAGTTGGTTGTATGACTATTCCATTTAGTGATATGTGTGGAAGTTGACAGTATAGTTATTCCATTTATGTATGTATATGTCCCAATTTCCTTTATATGTTATGTGTTCTTTATATGAGTTTTATGATAATATTTTGGTTAAAAGAGGGTAAGTAATGATTTATTATTCAGTGATGAGTATTTACTACTTCATAAAGGTGAAAATTATTACTTCTGTTAAAGTATTCATGGTTTACTTGTTGTTTTGAAAAACTAACTGTTTTACTTCTTTGTGTATCCCTTATTGAGATTTTTATGCTCATCCCAAGGTTTGGAAATGTTTTTCACATTACATAATGTGGAATACATTCAAGTAAGGGATCATGGAAAATTCATGCTGTCTTAAACATGGAACTAGCCATGACTCAATTTTTTTCAAGGGTCTATGTTTTTGTAAAAAAATTGATACTTGGTGCAAGTGTCTACTTTGTATTTTTTTTTAAATGTAATAGTTATGGACTAATTCTCTAAAAATCTAAACCTGAAAATATCCTCAATGTGAATTATTCATTTAGTTAAATATTATGCAATGTTTATGGCTGAGTCCATATAGTTGGTATCAGAGGTCAATTTAGTCAAATTTAGGAGTTAGGGTATTGTTAAATTAATATCCATAAAGTAATTTATGTTAATATCGAGATCATGTAGCATTTACAGATTACTATGTTGATTCGACTAAGATATTATTGTGTTCATAATGGTTTTCCATAAAATAAACAAGGCAGTTTTGTTGGGATGACATCAGGAGGAAGACAACCTTCCAAATCAGCAACCTGAGATGGTCGGAATCGGAACTGAACAGTTTGTTGTAGTGATGGCACAGTTGACTCAGGCAATAAATGGTGGTGGTATTCATGCATGAGATCATCCAGATCAACCGCAAAGGATCATGTTAGTTGTGGAGCATTTAATGAGGCAACATCCCCCATCATTCAGAGGATCATCTGACCTTGTACTAGTAGAAGGGTGGATTATAGCACTGGAAAAGCTTTTCGATGTTATGGGATGTTCATAACATCAAAAGGTTAGTCTTGCTGTTTACCATTTTGAAGGTGAATCTAATCAGTGGTGGTTGATGTTGAAAAATATCTGGGATAGTGAGGAGATTGATGCTCTTGTTTGGGATGAATTCAAATTCATGTTTGTTGAGAAATATTTTCCTAAGGCGGTTCTTCTTAAGATGGAAAAATAATTCCAGGAATGAGGTAAGAGGATGAATTAGTGCATTCTTATGAAGAAAAATTCACTCGACTGGCCTGGTTTGCACCGAATTTCATCCTAGATCTTGATAGTAAGATAAATCGATTTTACTCATAACTAAAGCCACAATATCGAAGAGAATTAGCCTCTCGTGAGTTCAAAAGTTATGAAAAACCTGTTCGATGTGCGTAGAAGGTGGAAATGGAGTTTGTTGATGATGAAGAGTTCTTTGACAAAAAACATAATAAGAGGTCCAGTTGGCCGGAAAAGGGAAAGAATTCATCAATGAATCTAGGAGGTAAAAAAACTAAATATCCAACTTGTGAGAATTGTGTTAAAAATCATCCTGGAGAATGTTTATCGAAGTATGGAATGTGCTTCTGGTGTGGTAAGTCTGGTCATATTTCCTATAACAGTAAGGAAGATGATCAAGAAGGTAATGAAAAATCATCAGTAAGATGTTTTAATTGTAATGAAATTGGTCATTATGAAAATGAGTGTCCAGTGAAGAACTCACTGAGGGAATCTAGCCAGACTACACGGAAAAAGTGGTGGTGATATCCTTTGCAACTACTTCAGCAGATGTTGGTCCATCAAACGAAGTAGTATCAGGTACACTGTATGTTTATTCAGATTACGACAATGTGTTGTTTGATTCAGGGTCTACACACTCTTTCATTTTTGAGATGTTTTCTAGTAAATTTTTAATTTCATATCATGATATGAATACTAAACGTATGATAGAAACACCTGGAGGAAATTTTGAGACAAAAAGAAAACATAAGAACATTCCCTCCTTGTGTGTGGAAAGAATATACCTACAAACCTTATCGTTTTTCCTCAAGTAGATTTTGATGTTATATTGGTCATGGATTGGCATTCTATTTAACATGCTAAGATTGACTGTAGAGCGAAAGATATTTCTTTCTAGAATGATTTTATGTTTTTATTCAAAAATGAACCCTTACTGTTGATAACTTATCAGGAAGCTGAAGAAACTAGAAAAAGATGGAAATCAATGTTACGTTGCACATATTGTTGAAAACAAAGGAACTGTTCAGATTAATGATGTGCCAGTGGTAAATGAGTACCTTGATATTTTTTCTGATGACATTCTTGGTATTATACATGATCAAGAAGTTTAATTTACTGTTAACTTAGATCCTAATGCTAAGACAATTTCAAACCCCCTTATCGAATGGCTCCAATTGATCTTTTAGTGTTAAAGAAGAAATTTCCGGAGTTATTAGATAAAGGTTTCATTCGACCTTGTACATCACCATGGGGTGCCTCTGTATTATTTTCTAAAATGAAAGATGGTTCAATGAGACTTTTCATTTATTAAAGAGAATTGAATAACATCACTGTTAAGAATAAGTATCCATTGCTTCATATCGATGATTTATTTGATCATCTCCAGGGAGCTCAGTATTTTTCAAATATTTACTTGTGGTCGGGGTACCATTAGTTTAATGTAAATGAAGAAGACATTCAAAAGACTGTGTTTCATACTAGATATGGCCATTATGAATTTTTAGTTATACCTTTTGGGTTGACCAATGCACCTGCTATATTTATGGATATTATGAATAGAATTTTCCGTGAGTTCTTTGATATTTTTGTGGTTGTGTTCATTAATGATATTTTGGTTTATTCCAAAAGTAAGGAGGAACATGAATGTAATTTGAGGGTTGTCTTGCAAACCTTAAAAAAGAAACTATTTGGGAAATTCAGAATGTGTGAGTTTTGGTTACTATATATTTCTTTCCATGGTCACATTGTTTTAAAATATGGCATAACTTTTGATACAGTTAAAAAAATTTATTGAAAAATGGCCAATACCCACCTATATAACTAAGATTCATAGTTTTCTTGTTTTGTATGGTTATTACCTGAGGTATGTTAAAAAAAACTCATGGTTATCTAGTCTGATGACAAAGTTAACTCGTAAAGGTGTAAAGTTCATCTGGACAAAAATATGTGATGATTGTTTTCAGGAATTGAAAAGAAGATTGGTGAATGCTCTAATTTTGGCACTACCTTCCATAAATGGTTTGTTTGTTATCTACAATGATTCTTCATTAAAAGGACTTGAATGTGTCCTTATGCAGAATGATCTGGTAATTTCTTATGATTCACGTCATTTGAAACCTCATGAGTTATGTTACCCTACACATGATTTGGAATTAGCTATTACTATATTTGTTTTAAAAATTTGGAGGTATCATTTGTATTGAGTGAAGTGTGAAATATATACTGATCACAAAAGTTTGAAGTATATATTCCCTTAGAAATAATTGGACATGAGATAGAGGAGATAGTTGGAATTAATCAAGGATTATGATTGCATGATCTATTACTATCCGGGAAAAGCAAATAAAGTGGCCGATGCTTTGAGTCGAAAAAGTGTCAGTGAAATCATCTCTATCAGAAAAAATTAAGCAAGCACAGAAGGAAGATAGTGAGTTGTAGAAAATGTTTATGTTGGTTTAGATGGGAAAGTTTCCTAAATTTAACATTGATAATGATTGTGTTTTGAGATTTGGAAAGAGATTATGTGTGCCTTGTGATTCACAGTTGAATAATAAGTTGTTATGTGAAACTCATAGATCTCTATTTTCAATTAATCATGGAATTAATATAATGTACAGAGATAATCAGGAGTATTACTGGTGGGGTGGAATTAAAAGAGATATTGTTGATTTTACTATGAAATGTTTGACTTGTCAGAATGTTAAAGCAGATTAACAGTTACTGAATGGAATGCTTCAGCCTTTACCAGTGCCAGAATGGAACTGGGAAAATATATCCATGGACTTCGTTGTGTGATTACCAAAGGCATCTCGAGATAATAATGAATTTTGGGTTATAGTTGATCGACTAACTACATCTCCTCATTTCCTTCCTATTAGAGATACTTTGTCTCTCGATCAACTTTCTTGGTTGTGTGTTAAAGAGATAGTCATGTTGCATGGTGATCCCCTATCCATTGTATTTGATTGTGATCCCAGGTACACTTCTAACTTTTGGAAAGGCCTTCAGATGTCATTGGTTACTGAATTAAATTTTAGTACAACTTTTCATCCTCAATCAGATCGGTAGTCAGAATGAAAAATTCATACCTTGGAGGATATGTTACGTGATTTCTCGATGTATTATCAGGGATGTTGGGACCAAAATCGTTCTTTGGTTGAATTTTCTTATGACAATAGTTTTCATTCTAGTTTACAGATGGCTCCATTTGATTCATTATATGGAAAGCGTTGTCAAACTCTAGATTTTGGGATGAAGTAGGTGAAGGGAAACTGAGGGGACCAGAATTGGTAGAAGAGATGGCAGA
Source organism: Viscum album (assembly GCA_963277665.1). Classification (NCBI taxonomy): domain Eukaryota; kingdom Viridiplantae; phylum Streptophyta; class Magnoliopsida; order Santalales; family Viscaceae; genus Viscum; species Viscum album. The sequence goes on from OY728137.1 coordinate 1,671,722,363, forward strand.
GAAATTTCAGTTGATTCAAAAGAACATGAGAATAGCTCAGAGCAGACAAAAAAGTAATGCTGATAACCGGAGGAAGGATCTTTCCTTTGAGGTAGGTGATCATGTTTTTATCAAAGTTTCTCTACGAAAAATTGTGATGCGTTTTGGTAAGAAGAGAAAGTTGAGTCTGAGGTTCATTGGACCTTATGAAATTCTTGATAAAGTGCGATCAGTTGCATATAGAGTGTCATTATCTCCATGTTTTTCCTAGGAACATAATTTTTTTCATGTTTCGATGTTGAGAAATTACGTGATAGATCCATATCATGTTTTGAGCCCAGAGGTAGTTTAGTTGGAAGAGAATCTCTCTTATGAAGAAAAACTAGTTTAAATTCTTGACCGTAGAGAGCAGGTGTTGGGGAATTAGGTAATTTACCAGGTAACAGTTCTGTGGAAAAACCATATGGTTGAAGAGGAAATGTGGGAATCTGAAAATTCTATGAGGGATAAATACCCCCACATATTTTGATAAGTGAAAAAAATTTGCGAGGATGAAATTCCCAAAAGGTGGGTAGGATGTAATATCCCAGGTAAATGAATAATAAGACATATTTGATATTTATTAATATTTTTGAATTAAATATTAACTTTACTTTAAAGGGGTTCTTATGTTTGATAGCTTATTCGATACACAACAATGGGTTTATTTGAAATCTTACGTTGCACACTAATAATATAATATTATTATTTTAAGTGGTAGTTAACTCCTAGTTTATGTATTGGCGAGAATTAACAAAACTAACTACAATATAATTATACATGATTGTTAACTATATTTACATTTTCCAATAAACAGTTAGAGGCTTAAAATGTGAATGAATCTAATTTTAAGAATAATTTACATTAGAAGGCCAATTTATCACCTTTTAAAGGAGAACCCTTTTTAAATATAGTTTTTGTCAATTTACTACACTATATATGACCAAATAAAATCCTTCTTTATAATGGGCACATCAAAATTTATTTTGTCTAAATTTTTGGAATTTTTCTGATAAAGTTCATTTTTAATGAATAGTGAAAATATTATATTTTAATTCAAAACTATGTTTTAATCTAATTTATTTATATGGTTATTTTATATTTCTAATTGTGTTTAAAATTTAATTAGAATAAATTTTGACCACTAAATCCAATTTTGGTGATTGTAATTAATTTCACATTGAAATTGGACATAAACAAGTATCAAGCTTTTGATAGTTTTTGTTTCTTAAAAACACGCTTTTTATTTTAACAACGGGAAATAATTTTAAAATTAATTAATGCCGCATCTATGTTTTTAATTTTGAAAAATAGACATCATTTTTGAATTAGGAATATTAAATATATCTTAGGCTGAATTTTTGGTATTTTTCTGAAAAACATCAATTTTTGATGAATATTGAAACTACCTAGTTGTAGTTAAAAAAACTAACTTTTTCATTTAAATGAAAATTTACCACTTATTTAAATTCAATTTAAAAAATCCGGCGTACATGATTGTTATCAAGAAGTAAAATGTGATTGATTAAGATGAAAATAATTTTTGGTGAATAGTAACTTTTGACTTTTATTTACCGCGGTTAAAGATAAATAAGGTAATTCATGGTTTAAAGAATATTATAATAATTCAAAATTACTTTCACACTCCTCCAAACCATATTGGTTGAGTCATTTACAACTATGGTCATATGTGGGTCGATTTTGGGACTCCATTGAACCACATGGGAGTGATTATGACAATTTAGATTAATTAATTTTATGTGAAGACAAAATTGACATTAACTAAATTATTTTAGTAATTAATTTTTATATAGTGTTATATAAGTCATATTTTCAACTATAATTATTCATTTGAAAGATAAAAATATTTTCTACATCATGGTATTTTTTTATAATATTTAGACAAAAAATAAATAAAATTAATTATGACATAATAATGATGTAGCATTTAACTAATTAATAAATCATTTAAATATATAAGATTATAATGATTAAAATGTTATCCAAAACATGTCTAATTCTGATTGGATGATTTTATTTCGACCATGAAACATCTTATCTTTGACTATAATGATTTCTGGTCCATTATAAATCGAATATAATTATATTATAAAATAATATTTTCACACTTTCCTAAAGAGCCCCTCCCCCCTTATAAATGGATACAACTTATAACTAATTCCACACACCTCTCATGCCATTTTAATCATCCAAACTCTGCCCAACTAATCTCCCTACATCTCTCTCCTCCCCCTAGAAGCATTACCTTATACAAAATTCTCTTGTTGAAGTCTTTTTGTTCAAACCAAAGTAAGTTACCCAAATTAAATGTAACAGTTTCTCCGAAATTGTTTTCTTTTTTCTACTTCTCCAACCCCTAAAATATTTTTATTATATTCTTTTGTAACAACACCAGTATCCTAAATATACAAGTATGTTGTTATGAGAAGTATTATAACTATAATTACACACACCTACATCTAATGGGTGAAGAACATAATGTTTCTGTGAATGGAAAACTAACGCCTCACGAAATGATGATTGTTCGATTATCTTTTTCAGCCTCTCATGATGGACATTATGATGGAATTGTATTTATATATGATATATATTATTTTTATTTTTTCTTTATGATTATGTATTTTTACTTTATATAATGCATTTATGGTTTCCATAGTGGGAAAATACAATAATCTCACATGAGAAAATGCGGACTACCGCCCCGTCAAACTGATGTGATTCGTTAATGCATTATGTGCGATGTATAAATTATGTATTTAATGATATTATATATTATATGATACTGGAATTATAATATAACTATGTATCATTATGTTTTATTTTCATTAAAATATGAAATATAAATGAAAGTACCGTTCATGCGTACGTATGGCTTACCGTCTCAATGAACAGTGCATTTCATTTCTTACGTCCAAATGTTATGTAACTACTATAAATACATGTATATACTGGATATATATGATATATATGATATATAAATCATGAATACCATTCCTGATATAATGGAATATTTACCACATGGACAAATTGTAAATATAAGGTGTTCATTTTTAACTCAGGTACCAAATATCGACAAAATGAATGTTATTAACTTAAATGATTACATAATGTTTATAACATTGTAATAAGTGATATAAAAGGAATAATAAACATGAAAAATGTTCTTAATGAAGTATAAATTAACATTATTGTTTCATTCAGTATATTAAAGAATGAACGGCTCAAGTCAGACACGAGGTAAGGGACGTTGTCTCAATCTCCATTCATTAAGGCACATTTTCTTCCAATACAAGACTTTATTTTATACTCTGTATAAAAACCTTTGACTTTTCATTTCATTTAAAGGGAATATTTTTCTATAAAGTATTTTACTAAATTACAAAGAAGAATGTTTCTTTTAACATATGCGGTGACAACGACCTTTTCCGCCGCTGCGAGTATTATTTGATCATTAGCTTCCTCAACGAGCTGAAATGTTTTTAAACAAAAATAAATACCTTATACTCTTTTAAATATTTTTTGTAATGAAAACTGTTTTGAAAATTTATTTTTTATGTCAATATATTAATGTGATATATTGTGATTGAAATGTGGAAATATTTTCTTTCCTTTATATTTATTGTATGTGTTATGGATCTATATTGGTACTTGGACATTTGACGGGTGGTTACGTGATAAACCAAATGACTTGTAGTGTCGTGAATACCAAGATGGGTGGTTATGTTATAACCTCCAATTCATTAGGTATGGAAGTCGGCCGTATGGCTATTCCATTTAGTGATATGTGTGGAGGTCGACCGTATGGTTATTCCATTTATGTATGTTTATGTCCCAAGTTAACTTTATATATATTGTGTTCTTTATATGGGTTTTATGGTAATATTTTGGTTAAAAAAGGGTATGTAGTGATATTTTATTTAGTGGAGAGTATTTACTACTTCATAAAGGTGAAAATTATTACTTATGTTAAAGTTTTCATGGTTTACTTGTTGTTTTGAAAAACTAGCAGTTTTACTTCTTGGTGTATCCCTTACTGAGCTTTTTATTCTTATCCAATGTTTTTGAAATGTTTTTCACAAGACATAATTTTGGAATAGGGTCAATGATGGGATCAAAGAAAATTTATGCTGTCTAAAACATGAAACTAGACATGACGTTTTTTTTCAAGAGTCGATGTTTTGTAAATATATTTGATAATGGGTGGAAGTGTCTATTTGTATTTTATTTAAATGTAATAGTTATAGCCTAATTCTCTAAAAATCTAAACCTGAAAAGATCCTAAATGTGAATTATTCATTTAATTCAAAATTATGTAATGTTTAAGGACATGTCCTTATAATTTAAACTTATAAATATGTTATCTAATGAAAATATTTCCAGATTCGATCTATTTCTAGATAACTATTTGAAGTGGCATTGAAAGAGATGATTTTTTAACACGACGCGATGCATTTTCCTTGAAATATCCTGAAATAAATAACATGTAATTTAATTTTTATACATGAAATTTCAAATCCTTGTCATATTCATGTATGTATATGTATCTTATTATTAATATAATAATATATATTTCAATACCATGTTCTACTCTTGGAGATGGATATCCACCAAAACCATCTATTGCAGTCTTTTTCCCCCTTCATGTAACTTCTTATACAACTACTGAGTGATCGCAAAAGTATCATTGAATTCATTCCAGAATATCAATTTAATATCTTTCCATTTATTACCCAATATTTTCAATTTCCAACTTTATGCTATAAGATCAGAGATGAGAAAGTAGAATAACCTATATGAAAGTAGATTCACTTTTTAAATATTAGAATTTAATAATATAATAACATTTTATTACACTATAATGTTAAAAAAATTCCCATATCTATGAATCAAAGACTTCATTTCCCATGATTGAGGAATATACCTACAATCACCATAGGTAATCAGAAGGGTAACCAACTCCACCACCATCTAGTTATGTATCATTCCAAACAATCATGCATCATCATCCAAAGGGACCCCACAATTGACAAATTGGACAACTATCATCAATTATTTCATATTACATACATCTTATCCATTCATATTTTTTTAGTAAAATTTAATACATATTCTATAAAAAAATAGATAATAATATAAAAATTTTAGTAACAAAATTCACATTAAAATATGTACCTATAACTATCACCCTCAGATATACTTGCATAGAAACATGAGTGATGACCCCCTCCTTTGTTGCTGATTCTAAAGAATGGGGATGTGCTACCTCAGATGTTGATGGGATATAAACAAATGCTATTTTAGATGATAATATAATGGAGAGCGTGAGATATGTTGTAAGGGGAAGATGACGAGTGTCTTGGATACAATATGGGAGGGTTATAATGGATCATCATCTGTAAGTTTGGTCAAGGGAACGATAATAAAGAGTTCATTGGGTTCAGTAAATGGATTCTATTTTGACATTCCTATAACTTAATCAAATAAAATTATGTTCAAAAATTATATTTAAAAAACATAATGTATAAAAAATATAAATTATGAAATATGAACAATAATGATAAAAATATATACAAAGAAATGATAATGAATGATTTCAAATATAACATAAGTGGTTGAGAAATTAATGATAATAGGTTGAGTGAAATCATAACTATGAGTATGAGTAGAATGAAATCAAACTATTAAACCCATGTGAGAATTATTATAAAATTTAAAATAATTTATATATTCAATTATGGTTCTAAAATAATTTATAATGTTTTTTTATAATTTATCATATGCTAATTAACCTCCTATAAGTGTATGAAAAATACCATAGTGTTCTAAACAATTTTTATTATACTCTCATGATAAAAATCTAATTAAATTATCAATAGTCTCATTGTTTAATAAATTTTAGGTTGTATATTTTATTTAGAAATTCATAATGAATTTTAGTTTAATATAATATGTATCTATTTATTATTAGAATTCAAAATCCTCATAGACTGAGAAAACCAAAATATAATAATAATAATAATAATGTTGAGGAATACATATCTATTCAGGACATAAGCTGAATATTACGTTTTCTGTGATGCAGTTATATTGGACAAATGTTTGAACGGAATAAGATGAACATCTTGTAGTTATATTAACAACCAAGGAGAATTAATTTGTTTTGACATTGGTATGATCAAACAATTATTTTGAAGAAAATGAGTAACATATATTTCTTTCAAAAATTCCACTACATATTAAAAAATAACAAGTATGGGTTATCCCATGTTTAATGATGCACATGATGCCTCAATCTTTTATTAATGAGATATTATTTAAAACAATATAAAATATATATCAAATTTTATTTATGGCTATTTGATATTCAAAATATAGAGATTGCAAACTCGGAAGAAGAAATTTTTAGGATAGAAAATGTAAAATAAGATAATGCATTGGAATGAACAAGTGTCACCGAACAATGAAATAGAAATTATTTAAAAAATATAGAGATTTAAGAAATATTTACTGTTGTTGGAAATGATTGTATTAATGAAAATTTTAAGACATTTGAGGCCAATGAAAGTATTAATGAGAAGTTCTATATACTTTATAAAAACTAGAATAATTCTATTGATGTTAAAAATACGCAACTAAAAATCAAATTAATTGGGATGATGAATTTGAAAAATAATTACAAGAGAAACCCAATATATTATATTTATAAGAATAATATTTAAGTGATCATAATTTAATATGTAGATAAAATAATGAGAAACATATTATTAAAAAATATCTACTGCGTAAAGTTATTATATTAAATATAAAAACAAATCAAGTAAACTATTCAATAAAAGTTTAAGTGAGATTTGATAAATAACATAATTCCATGAATGTTTTATATGAAAAAGATCTTTATCTAGTGGAACAAGTAGATTGAGATCATATAATGATCAATATTTAGTGTCATGAATAGAAAAAATAACTATCTATACCAGAAAATGTAAATTTTACTAATTTATTTAGTGACATTTATACACATAATTTATAGAATCATATTTTTTCATCAGAAATACTGAAAAAACATCCAATAATAACATTGATCACTATATTTCTATCAATATGTAAATGTGTTAACACCCCACCTTAATAGTAGGGTTTATCTGATCATTTAGTTCCATTATACTCTTCAATTTTTATGTTAAACACTATTTTCCTTGTAGACTACTATTTTCTAGTTAATTCCTCTACACTGTCCACTAATATCTAGTTCAAGTACATGTTTCTATTATATAAATATATGATGACCATTACATATCATCATTTTCCACAAAACTAAAAATTGTAAAAACTTAACATAGAATTAAGAAAAATATTATAAATAAACCATAACATCTTTGCATTCATCTTCTAATGAATTTCCATTTTAGAAATTCCAAATCATGACTAATTGACTTATAGCCTTTGTTGGAGTTCCATTAACACTAATTTGAATATCAGGTCAAAAAATATCTTATGTAGTTTCTCCTATTATTAATATAGATCAAAAATTTAAATAGGCATCATAGTTTCATAAAAATATTCCACTTGAATACTTGTTTTATTTAAACATAGAAACTAACAACACCAATACCTTCTATTTCTAAAATAGTACCTCGGCCACCCTATACTCACCATAGAGAGGGACAATGTTTCCTTAAATGATCCTAGACTAATATATTAATGAATATTTAGGAAATTGTTTGACTCATTTCTATCTTTTGTAGTTATAGCACTCCTTACTCTATCAACATCACAATGAAAATTTTATTTTAGGTCAATATTCATAGCCGGAGACTGAAACACTGTATTCTTAGGCAATTGAATTTCACTCTAGTTGTCATAGTATAAAAATCCAGTATCCAAAATTCTTTAGAGTTCCTCGAACATATAATTTAACCATATTAATTTTCACAAATAATTTTTTACAACATCAAACACATCTTCGCTTATAAATATGTAAAAGAATTGAAGAAAAAAAGTGATAAATCTCACAATAAAATCACACAACTATAACTAAAGTGAAACTAAAATAGGAAAAAAAATAAGTAAACTTGCATGGAAATCATTCCATAATTAAATCATAATACATAACCAACAATAACCACCACTAGATGTCCTCTACTAGGGATGAACAGAATCCTCCAGAGAATTGTGCGATTCCACCATGAAAATATCTAAAAAAAACCCCAAATAGAGAAAATAATAAAGAAGAACTGATAAAAAACTAAACAGAGTTGTGTGTAGGGTGATACAAACCTCAAATCACTGATGTAAACAGAAAAACACACCTCCTATCAAGATTTGGTGAACAAAGGAAGTGATTGAGTTGTAGAGGCCAAACCATGGATGTCAACTCGGACTTGGGGGTCTTGGGGGAAAGGGAGAACTGAAAAAGGCCATCCACTTTGAAGTGAAAAAGAACGAAGAAGCCAGTGAGGATGTGAGAATGGTGGAGAGGGATTGAGGGTCTATAGGGATATGGGGGTTAGGGGAGATGGGGGTATAAGGGGAGAAAGTGTGTTTTAAAGAAATGGTCAAATTGTATTGGTAGTTATTAAAACCCCAGTACTAAATTATCATTATTTTTTCATATATTTAGGAAAAATACATTAAACCCAACCAATAGTAAGTGATTTGGTTGTATTTTGGATCAGTTTCTCCATCTTCCCATTGAGGATCATATTTCCCTATTTACTTATAGTGGATTAGGACACTCCTATTTCCCATTTGGGATCAAGATGCACATGTTTCTCATTTTGGATCTAGCCCTTTGACTTGTTTCACGTAATTATCTCATGAGATATAAATCATTACCAAATTAATTTTAGTGATATATATTTCCCACCCATCACATAATAAAATCCGACAAAACTTGTGTTACAAGATAATAAAACATGAATCATATCATGACTCATAAATAGATATGAGTTTCATTCGAATCATATCTTAACACATGATATGAAATTGATATCATAAAAGTTTCATAATATCATATACTATAGAAAAGATATAGGTATCATAAGTGTTTCAGCAAAGAATAGCCTGTAAAGATAAGTGATGTCCCTGGGCATATAACCAATGCCAGAGAAAGATGTTTCATAAACATCAGTCCATCAAAAAACACAAACCATTACTGAAAAAATATGAATGGTATTATTGGATCAAATCCCTTATAAATAATAACTATTAAAAAATTATGTCATATTGGAAACACCCCGATATTTTGTGAGCTAATTTTTTAAAATTAATTAAATCCTTTTTATATTTTTCATTTTTCAGAACTCTCAAAATATTTTATTTTATATCAAATCACTGTGTCTCGATTGTGTTATATGTATCACCAAGATTATCATGCAATAAGAGAAACACAAATTTTATCTTTCTCTACATAGAACAACATTGTTATCTCACAAGATATGCAAAATTGAATTTCATCATTGTCTTGTGAAAAAAGAAGTACCTAGTGTTAGAGAACAATAACTCATTATTAAAATATTTATATTTAATAAGTTATATCATAACTATTAAATTTATGATTATAATATTAAAAAAGTATATGTTAAATAATTGTTTACCTATTAATTAGAAAATAATATTGAAACCAAATAAACATAAGGGTAATTGTTTTATAAATGATCATTTTCATGTGAAAAAAGATAATTTATCTAAATAAGTTAAATTAATTAATAATTGTTAATGATATTAAGTGAATTTTTAATATATATATTCAATATTTTTTTTAATATTCTACGAAATGATTTTAATTGTATAATATGAGAACATTCCCAATATTACACGTAAAAACATATATTTTTATAAAAGTAGTTTTACAGCCTTTAAATTATGATCATATTTTAAATAATTGTTTTTTAAATTTTATAAATATATTAAGTCAAAATAAACACAATATTTAAATATAAACAAAAAAATTAGTTAAGGTAATTTTCTTTGTATTTTTATGTGCAGTCTCATTTTTAATGAATATTGAAAATACCAAATTTTAGTTCAAAAATACATTTTCATATAATTTTATTAAGGTTATATAATTATTTAAATTGGTTTAAAAGACTACTTAGATAATATTGTCATCAATAATCCCAATTTGGGTTATTTTAATCAATTTTCCTATAAAATTGAATATAAAAATAAAGAAAACTTATGAATGTTTTACTCTAAAAACAACTATTGTATAACTATCTATGGGATTAAATTTAAAATAATTCATTACACATCAAAGATTGGAATTTTGAAAATTGGATTACATTATATGAAATTATTTTTTTTTCTAATAAATTCAATATAGTTTTTGACCAAAATTTTTACTGAATGTAATTAAAATTAATTACATCGATTTGGGTAATAAAAAACTTAATTGAGGAGTAAACCATACACATAAGGTCCTAAATGACAATGAAACATGTCCAAAATCTATTTGGTGGAAATATTTTTACCATATAATATCTCTTTTATAATTTGGACCATTATTGAATCCACTTTTCATGGGAAATGTTGGTGGAATTTCTTTTCCAAAATTTACAAGAGTGTCACTCCTCCTCCACAATAAAAGGCATTATATCCCCCCACATACTCAAACCTCTCAAGCCACACTATTTCAAAAAATATATTCCCCAATAGAACCTAAAAATACATCCCCTCATCAATGAATAATATCCTTGGGTATAAAGAAATCCATGGAATCCATTTAGTGAAAATCGAAAGATGTTACTCGAATAAGAGTTAACATTCTTCCTCAAGTACTTTTATGTTATTTCCACTATGTAGCCCATAAACAATTATTATTCCATTATTTTATAAAAAATCTAGTATAGTAAATATAATAATTTTTTTATCTTAGTTTTTTGACCTTTACTTACACACATGTCTGTCAAATGGGTAATTAACATACTGTTTACGTGAATGGCGAACTATCGCCTCATGAAATGATTGTTATTCATTATTCATTTACTTCCTCCCATGGTTTTCATTTTGATATATATTTTTTATATATGATAAGTATGATATTTTTTTAATTTACATAATATTATTTTATCCCTTTAAAACACAAATATTTTGGCTTTTCGTTTTTTGTAAATACAATTATTTTGTTTGAGGAAATGTGGACTACTACCAAATAAAAGTGATGTGACTCATTCACACACTACATAGATTGTATTACAGATGGGTTTAGTGAAATTATATTATATTTAATATATAATAATGATACTTTAATAATTTTATATAGATACATATATGTACATATATTTATTTTACTCTCTTTCTTTCAATTCGACAATAAAAAAATAACAATGTTCACATGCATGCACGGCCTATCATCTCCATGGTCAATGTATTCAATTATATACTTTTATATTAAATGGTTTATTATAATAAAATTATATCTAATATATATGATATATATTTCATCCTTTAAATTCAGTAAATCATGATATATAATTAATAAACAATGATATAACAAATTACAACCCATAAGAAAAAGAATGCAGATATTACCAAAAGTGAAACCTAACATAGAATTGTTAACAACAGGGTAATATAATGAATTAAAAAAAAATATAGAATTATATTCAATAATATGACTCTTTAAATAATTTATAATAAATTTCCATTTAATATACATGAATATTTTCCGAGTACAAAGAGAGTAAATACATATGGTAAGAAAATTTCATCTCACTTTTTATTTCTGTGAGATGCATACTTTATTCACCGCCCATTCATTTTGAGTAGTGTTTATACTGCACTTGGATTTAATATATTTTCATTATATATAAATTAATTTATAATTAAATATCCATTTTATTATATTTCTTACATGGGTCTATGTTTCAAAAGTTACCAAATCGGTGAAGTAATTTTGTCTTAATTTGAGTTCTTTGAAACACATTCCATGTTATGCATCTATATATTTTCCATGTGTTGTATATAAATCCTTTGAAGTTATATGTAATGAATCTAATTCCACTAATTATATATTAATATTAATTTGATATCCTTTTCTTACTTGGAATGTATAATCCCATGTACCAAGTGGTTATGGTTTATTGAGAAAATATCATTACTTTTTAAGATTGTTAACGACTATAATTCACATGAAGAAATATTATGAACCATATCATAATAACTATTATGAATTTTATTCTCCATTATTTATTCATTATATTCTTATATATTATTACATTTTTCAAACTTTTTAGTACTCATGATAATTAAAAAATTGGTTTCAAGAACAATTTGACCATATTTCTCATTTAGTTCAGAAATCTATTTTATTTCAAAAAACATGTTTCAAAAAAGTTTTCAAAAATGAATTCAAATGATATTTGAAGATAATTATCAAGAAAATAATATATATAAATGATTTATGGATTTTAAATATCTCTACTTTAGTTTTCAAAATGATTTTCAAACAATTGTTTTTGAAATTTTTATCAAGCTTATCTTATAATTTTTCAACGAAAAATGTTATCAAATATGATTTTAGGAATATTTTATAATTTTTCAATTATTTGTTTTTTTTAAAAGTTTTCAAGTTTCATTTATATATTTTTAAGGGAAAAAAATTTCAATATTTTTTCAATACACTTATATACATTTTCAATGAAAAATGTATTTGAAATTTTTTTTACAGCTTATTTTATTTGTTTTCATGGAAAATTTTTTTTAAAGGAAATTGTTTTGAAATATATCTTCATTATTATTTTATACGCATTAATGGAAACTTTATTTCAAAAAAATCGTGGTTATTTTATAACAATTCATGGAAAATGTTTTCCAAAACATTTTCAAGCCTTATTTATATGTTTTTAAATTATTATTAACGAAATGGAAATGAAATAATTTTAAAGAATGTTTTATATGTTTTTAAGGAAAATGAATTTATATATTTTTTCATGGGTTATATTTAAGTATTGAATTTTGTTTTCCATAAAAATTTTTACAAAAGGTTTTATGTTTTAAAAATAATTTTCTAATGAAGAAAGGTTATTTTCATCATTAATTTTTTTTAAAGGAATTTAAAAATTATTTCCCATCTAAGATGACATCCATTGGTGTTACACATGACATTATGAGGAAACGATTCAATGTATGAATTTATTTTATTTCTATGAATGGATTTTGATTAGATGGAATAATGTATATGAAACTAGTTTTCCTTTGATGTTTTATATGCTTTTCAAACCAACTTCTTTTCATAAAGTTTTATTTTGATGAAATGATTATGAAACCCTTATCTTTATGCACATGTTATGATAATAATATATATTTATGATACCCATATCATTTTATGGGATATGAAATTATTTATAATGATCATGTGTGATATGTATATATCATTTTATTATGAGGTGTATGGGACCTATATCTCAGTCCAATGAATTGGGTTAAGATCTCTATATCATTAGTCATACTAAGAAGGACGTAGGAGTGAACAATAACTATTGAGATGTTGATATGGGTGAATCATGAATACCATGAGGGAATGATGAGTGAAATCATGCTACTAATATGGCTATGTGAGTGAACCATGACATCAAAGATGGTATGATATGTGAACCCATATGAACAATATGTCATTGGTAGTGAATCCTTGAATACTATGGAAATTATATTACAAGCTTATGTGTTTTCCAAAATTTTATGTTTTATTAAAATGTTATTCTTCCATGGAATATGATCATTATTTTCTTGGATTCATGTATTATGAACTACCAATATTTTTTCCATAATTAATGTTTATTATCTTTGATATATAGTGTGTGATCTTATATATTAAAGACCATTTTCTCATAACACTATACACATGTTTATGCAAACATATCTCCATTTGTTTCCATTATTTAGCATCTCAGATCACCCCATTTTATGCTTCCATCCCCAGTTTATGAAGATATGTATTAAGTAATGTGTGTCTAAGGAGGGTTCTAGTCATGAATAACCTAGTGTTAGATAATGTACCCCACTTATATACCTATTTTTACATATCCATGTTTATAATGTAAATAATTTAATATAGTATTTGGATGTCTATTATTGTAATGTTTTATGTACTTGGAAAATTTTATACAATTTATAATACTCTATTAATGGTTCGTTATAGTTTGTATCTAGGTGAACGTTTAGTTAAACATTAGATACTAGGATGACAAAAATTTAGTGAGATCCATATGTATATATCTAAGGGTATGTATTGGGATGTCTCTAAGAAAAATTGTAAGGATGATTTTACATTTAGGAACTTGTTTTGGAATTTTGGTAATGGATATATTAATTGGTTTCCTCTATATACATCCATATCTAGATACTATATGTCGATGTGGATCTATCATAGAAGTAACTTGGGATAACATCTCCGATAAGATTTCTAGGTCCTGGCATGGGGTAATCTAGTATACGATAACGAGACTTGATACACACCTAGTTTAAAACTATCTGGTGATGTGCTTTGGAAATTCACATACTCTTCATGAACCATCACCAGTGATGTAAATAGAAGAATACTATGAATAACCTAGCATAAAACCAAGGTATCGTCTATTAAAAATAAGGAAATATAATCAAGATATACTATAAATAATTTTTCATGATTATGTGGTTTTATTCTATGTTATGTGTTTCACCCCTAATGTTTTCATGTATTAGTCGAAGGATATAACAAGATAGAATATTGTTAAAATTGACTAAACTAGATGTGGAATGTATGGGAATTATAAAAGTAAAATTCCCTTATGGAAATCTCAAGAAGAGAATCAGGAAGGTTGTATGAGTATTTTTTATACTTCTGATGACAAAGATTCTACAAACCATATGGGAAAGGTGTGTTATGTTCTTCTAGTGTTTTTTATATTAGTCATAACACACATGATTATATTTAGGAATGATATCATTAATTTGTGAATAATATTTCATATTATTGTAATGTAGTATTAATGATCAATTTGACTATGTGAGAGTAATGGTTTAAGAATAATGTTGTATGAATAAAGAATTTATATTTTGGAAGTTAATTATTGTGTTATATAAATCGTGAAATATAAAACCATATTCATTATATGTTTTCATTAATGATTGAAAAGGATATTTTGAATGGTGATTTATGGGAAGATGACATTTTGATTAAGGGATGGTATCCCTTAACTAATGCTTGATAGTGAGATAATGATCTTTGGATAAAGAGAATTTTGATATGAATAAGTAAATTGTATGGTACAAATTACCCTAGAATTAATTATTGACAAAGTGGTACATGACAACAAGGATGAAGTTTAAAACTTATTCTATTTAAGGAACGTATCCAGTAATCGTTGGAATAAGGATGCATTAATGTTTTCCAAAAGGATTTATGTCAGTTGAGGTTATTACCTTATTTCAAGGGAATATATGATGAAGCCATCAATATGTTTGTAAAGTGACAACCAAGAGAAACATTGTGATATATAGATGATAAATCTTAATATGTTTTCATGTCATTATATCTAAATATTTAGGTTTTTATCTTTCAGAATAGTTATATAGTTAACCATTTATGGAAAGTCTAAGTTAAACTTCGTTTGAAGTATGTAAGATTAATGTGTCATTTCAGCACACAAGGATTTATGAATATTGGATAACTTGTTCTAATATAATTTTGTTGATGATAATTGATGAAAAATGGAATGTAATATCCATGTTTTCATGATCTACTAGTAATTCAGGGATTTAAAACTCCCCTTTTTTGTCGAAAGATGTGAAGTGTATTAAGGATCAACAAAGGGCGGTATTTTCTTCAAATCATGCAATAATATCATTTTATGAAAATTCTTCAGCATTAGTAAAATGATCTAAAATAAAATGTTATCATAATACTTTAATTTTGTTGAACTGATGGCCTTTTAAATTATCAGAGATTTATGAATTTGAGGCCATCAACATTTCATTGATAATTAAATTTATTGTGAATAATGTCCTCAATCACTACCTATGAATTTTTATGCATTTCCTCCATCTCCATGTTTTTAGTTCCTAGTAATGAAATCTATCATAGATACCTAGTAAAGTGATACTTTGGTTAATCAATATTTTTCCTAATTTCATTTTTTAAATGATGTTTTAGGGTTCATATTTATGAACTAGGTTTATATGAAAGGAAAATTTGAGTATTAAACCATTGATAACCCATAAAAATTTTAAGGGAGAAATTCAATTTAAGGGGTGAAGAGTGTGATACCTCGAGATTTTTTGAATTAATTTTTTGAGTAAATTTAATCATTTTGATATTTTTCACTTCACACAACACATAAAATAATGTATTTTATAATAAATTACTATGTCTGGACTGTGTTATTTGAAACACCAAGTTATTCATTCACTACACACAATATAAAATTTACCTTTCTCTAATTTTTACATCGATGTTTACTTATGTTACGTACAAGAATGAATTTCTTGGATGTCCTGCGTAACACACAAGACCAATTATTACTGAAAAATAGATCATTATTAAAAGATTTTTATTTAATAATATATAAAAAAATCCATTAAACCTACGATATAGGATTAACTAAGTTAGATTTTAAATCACTGGTTACCTACTAATTAGAAAAATATATATAAACAAAAATGATATAAAAGGAATGATTTTATAAATGACTATTTTCACGAGAAAAAAATGATTTATCTTAATAAGTTAAATTAGTAACTACTAGTGAATGATATTACTTAAATTTATATGTCATATATTAAAAAAATATTTTTGAAATTCATTTAACTGATTTTATATGCATAATATTAGAATAGAGCTGATATTACACATAAAAACATTCATTTCTTTAAAGAAGTTCTACCACAATTTATTGGAGAACATATTTTAAATCTAGATTTTTTATGTTTTATAAATAAAATATGTAAAAATAAAAAAAATAATTTAAGTATAAACATATAAATTACTTTAGTGTAAATTTTTAGTATTTTTCTGGAAAATTTTACTTTTTTAATGAATAGTGAAATTACTGAATTTTAGTTCAAAAATGTTTTTTTATCTAATTTGTTTATATGGATAAATCATATATTAAATTTGGTTAAAAGGTTTACTAAATATTAGTTTTTTATATAAAACCAATTTTCTCTTTGGAATCACTCTCACTTTGAAATTGAATACATTAACATCGAATATTTTTAAATGTTTTTACTTTAAAACCCCTCATTTTCGACCCAACTGGAAGATTGTATTTAAATTAAATTCTTCAATAAATGGGAATGTGATTTGAAAAAATAGATATAAAATTTTTAATAATAAAAATTTATAATTTTTAATTGGGGAAACATAGTTTTTTAACAATAATATATGTGCATTTAATTTAAATTAATTGCATCAACAATGTAAAATTTTGCATTTCTGAGGACAAAAACTAAAACATAATGGCATAGATGACCTCGAAACATGGACAAATCCTATTTTCGGACATAATTAAAACCTATAATTCAATGTATCTACTTTGTACCATTATGATATCTAATGTCAAGGGAAAAAATGTTTGAGGAATTCACTTTCCAAAAATTTACAGGAGTTCAACTACTCTACTATAAAAGGCCTCATCACCGCCCAATTCCTTATAACTCTCAAGACACTTTGTATAGACCAAGGTATGGAATAAGTTCTCTTTAAAATAATTCCAATCATCCTATAATCCTCCCATTGGGAATAAATCAGTCTAAGAAATCCCTTCAGTGAAAATTAAAAAAAGTTACCCAAATAAGCGGTAACATTGTTCCTCATGTTCTTCTATGTTATTTCCATTCTCCACACCACCAATATGATTATTAAATTATTGTATGAAAAAAATAGTATAATAAATGTAAAATTTTGTATTTATGCTAAGTTTTAGACCTTGACATACACACACATCCATCTAATTGGTAACAAACATATTGTTTCCGTGTTTGATGATCTACAACCTCATGAAACGATGATTGTTCATTCCAAATTTACTGCCTCTCGTGGTGGTAATTATGATAAAAAAATTATTAATATATGATTTATATGATATTTATAGTTTATTTAAACATTTTTTATTTATTTATAAAAAATATATTTAATCGTTCCATATTTTTAAATATGATAATTTCCTTTGTAGAAGTGTTGACTACCACCCCATCAAAGTGATATGATTCATTCACACACTACATTGAATTTATTAAAGATAGTTTTTGTAATGTTGTATTATGAATTTTATATAACAATGATACATTAACAATAATATATATTCATACATATACATATACATATATTTCATTTACTCTATTTCTTTCAATTCGAAAATAAAACAGAATTTTTTTATGCGTACGTACAACCTAACGTCTCCATGAACGGTGTATTACATTTTATAATTATATATTCTATTTATAATAATACTACACATACAATTAATATAAATTATAGTTAAAAAATTATTTAGATTCTAGAAATTGTTTTGTATTATAATGACCAAATACATAACAAATTAAGAAAAATGCGAAGACCAAACCAGATATTACATGAAGTGAAACATTAATGTTGAATTGGTAAAAATAAAAAAAACGTAATAATATAACCAGATAAGGTATTATATATAACCATATAATTATTCATAAGATTTATATTAAACATAAAATTTATATACTAGATTATCTTTCATGCTTGAAAAGTTTAAAGTCATATGGCAATGGAATTTCTTCCCACATTTTATTTTCCTAAGATACAAGCTTTATTCACCACCCATTCCTTTTAAGTGGTGTGTAAGATGACCATGTAAGTGTTATAGGATTCATATATTTAATGTTATGGGTCATTAAATATTCATTTAATCATCTCTCTTTTAGTGGATTATGTTTCAAAAGATATTAAATCGGTACAATAAGTTTGTCTCAATTTTTCCTTCTTTGAGACACATGCCATGTTATGCACCTATATTTTCTCATGTGGTGTATATAATACCTTTAAAATGTTATATCACGAATCAATATATTTTCATTATATTTTTTGTTATTGTTATTTTGTTTTATTACATGATGTGTTTGACCCCATGTTACCATTTGGCAACATTTTATTGAAACAATCTCATAACATTTCAAGATTATTAATGAATATTCATCCTTTGATGAAATCTTATGATCCATATATTAAAAAACCTTATGAATTTTCTTCTCCTATTTTCATTTTTGATATCCCACTTCAGTAGTTCCATTTTTTATCTCTTTATTACTTAATAAAAATAATAGAAAAATTTTTCTTAAAAATATGACTTTATTTCTCTCTTCAATAAGAAATATAATTTTTTTCAAAAACCACATTTCAAAAATTGGTTTGATTTTATTTGAATTACATTTGAAGATAATTTTCATGTGAAAAGGAATATAAAATGTTGTATGGGTTTCAAATCTTTTCCCGTTAATTTTCAATACTATTTTCTAAGAAAAATGCATTGAAAAATGTTTTCAGGCTTTTCTTATAGGATTTCAAGGATAAAGGTTTTCAAAATTATTTTATATGTTTTAATGGAAACATGTTTTCAGAAATTGTTTTATGATTAATTTATATGTTTTCAAGGAAATGATTTTCAAAATGGTTTCCACAATTAATTTTCAAGCATTCAAGAAAAATGATTTTCCATAATGTTTTTTATTATTAATTTATATGTTTTCAAAGAACAGGGTATTGAAAAATGTTTTCAAGTCTCATTTATATGTTTTCAAGAAAAATTGGTTTCAAAAATGTTTTCAATATTATTTTTTAAATTTTGAAGGAAATCGGTTTTCCAAATGTTTTCAAATCTTTCATTATATATTTTAAATGTTAATTAAAATAAATGGTTTTCAAAACATATTCAAATTTGATGAAGAATATATTTTAATTCTAAATATTGGAACTTTTATAAATATATTATGTCAAAATAAAATTCAACATTTAAATAGAAACATAAAATTTAGTTTATGGTATTTTTTTTATGTGAAATATCATTTTCTAATCAATAGTGAAAAATTATGAATTTTAGAACAAAAATTGTTTTTGTTTAATTTATTTATAAGGGTAAATAACATTTTAAATTTCATTAAAAGCTTAATTAGATCATAAATGTTTTTAAATAAACTCAATTTGGGTTATTGGAATCAATCTCACATTGAAATTGAACATAACAACATAGGAAATATTTACATTTTTTTACTTAAAAAACTAGCATTGTCGACCCAACCACAGGATTATATTTAAATTAATTTATACCAATTATGGGAATGTAATTGGAAATATAGATAGAATTTTTTTAATAATAATAATTTATAATGTATAATATGTTCAGAATAGTTTTAAAAAAAATAATATATGTGAATGAAATTAAATTTAATTACATCAAATAATGTAAAATATAGCTTTAGTGGGGACTAAAACATAATCTTAAGGGACTAAATTTCCAATAATCTCTACAAAAATCCATTTTTCAGCCATAATATAACCCAATAATAACTTATATCAACATTGTAACATTATTTTATATAATTTCCTTGGGGAAAATGTTTTATGAATCCCATACCCAAAATTTAGAAGAGTTCAACTCCTCGTCCACTATAAAAAGACCTCCTCTCTTCCCACTTTCTCAATCATATCATGATATATTTTCATCACCATGATATAGAAATATATTTCCTTACAATACCTCCCCTAATACTATAATCCTCCCCCTAGGATGATATCAATCCATGGAAGCCCTTTTGTGAACACCAAAAAAGATTCCCAAATTAGAGGTAGCATTATTCCTCACGTTCTTTTATATTATTTTGATTAACCACACACAAACTATTATTATTACACGATTTTATAAAAAACTAGACTAAATGTAATAGGATGTATTTAAGATAAGGGTTATACCAAAACTTTCACAGAATTCTGTAAAATCATTAACGTACATACTCTTTTCGTGTGTGGTGATATACCGCCTTAGGAAATGATGGTTGTTCTTTCATAATTTAACACCACTCATGGTGGTCATTATGATAGAAATACAATTTATATTTGATATATATATGATATTTATAGGGAATTTAAACTTCTGAAATTCCTTTATAACACATATATTTTTTTTTTCCATTTTTTAAAATATGATAATTTCTTTTGAGTAATTGTGGAATACCGCCCCCTAAAAGTGATGTGATTCATTCACAGAATACATTTAATTTTTTAATAAATGTTTTTTTAATTTATAGGATATATATTTTATAATAATGATACATTAATAATAAAAATGATTCATACATATACATACATGTAATTTACTCTATTTCATTTAATACGACAATAAAACAAAAACAACTTTCATGTATACATAAAACCTACCATCGCCGAGAACAATGTATTCCATTTTATAATTATATATTCAATTTATTATTATTCGAAAATATAACTAATATTAATGATATTTAAATAATTATTTAAATTTTGGAAAACATAATATATTATAAGGACCAAAGAAATAACAAATTAATAAATATTTCAAGAATAAAGAAGATATTACCTAATGTGAAACCTTAACGTAAAATTGATAAAAATTGGTTAAAATAATATAATATAAAATATATAGTATTATATATAAAATTTATATATATAATATTTCTAATAAACATACATTTGTTAACACTTATAATTTTCAAGTAAGAAGAGACTCAAGACATAAGGTAAGGTAATTCCAGCACACTTTTTATTTTCCTATGATACATGCTTTATTCACCTCCCATTACTTTTAAGTTGTGTGTAAAATTTCATTTATATCTTATAAGATTCTTATAAGTAATGTTATGGGTAATTACATATCCAATTTATCATCTCTCTTTCACTGGATTATGTTTCAAAAGCTACTAAACCAGTAAAGTAATTTTGTCTAAATTTTTCTTTCTTTATGACACATTCCATGTTATGCACCTATATTTTTTCATGCAATGTATACAATACCTATGAAATGTTATATCATGAATATATTATTTTCGTGATAGTTTAATGTTAATGTAATTTTATTTTCATACATGGAGAGTATGATCCAATTTTACAATGTGGTAAGAGTTTATTTTAAAATATCACTACTTTTTTATATTGTTAATGATTATACATCATTTGATGAAATCTTATGATCCATCTATTTAAAACCCTCATACATGTTCTTATCCTATTTTTGATTCATTATATACTCCATTATTAGTTATATATTTTCTATTTTATGTACATCATATAATTAATTAAAACTATTTTTAATAGAAACCTGACCACATTTTCCTCTTTTGTCTGAAATATATTTTATTTCAAAAAACTTGTATAAAATATGTTTTGAATTTTTTTTTAAATTATCTTTCAAGATAGTTTTTATGGGAAAATTATTTTTAAAATGTTTTCTAGTTTTCAATTCTCTTAACATATGTTTCTAAAATCATTTTTATAGAAAAATGTTTTAAAAATGTTTTCATGCATCTCTTATAGGCTTGAAAGGAAAATGGTTTTCAAAATTATTTAATAAGTTTTGAAGTAAACATATTTTCAGAAAAGCGTTCATGATTAAATTATATGTTTTGAAATAAAAATGTTTTCCAAAAGGAATCTATGATTATTATATAATCATTCAATTTAATTATTTTCAAAAATGTATTCAAGATTAATTTATATTTTTTCAAGGAAAATAGTTTTCAAAAAATTTGAAGACTATTTTTATATTTTTTAAATGAAACTAGTTTTCAAAAATGCTTTCAAGAATTTTTTATAACTATTCAAGAAAGATGTTTTTCAAAAAAAATTAATTAATTATTTCTATGTTTTTAATTTTATTTAAAAAAAAATTTATCAAATAATTTCTGACCTTCTTTTATGATTTTTTCAGAAAAACGGTTTATCGAATATTTTCATGATTTTTATTATAATATTTCAATATTATTTTCAAGAAATTTTTTTTAAAATGTTTTATGTTTTAAAAATTATTTTCCAATAAAGAAGTATTATTTACTCATGAAATGTTTTTTAAAGGTACTTGAAAATTATTTCTTATCTAATATGACATCTGATGGTGTTACTCCTGCCTTTTTGAGAAAATATTTTGTTGTTTCCTTTAATGTTATTTCTATTAATGGATTATTTTTTGATTGAATGATGTTTGTAAACCCTTTTTCTCTTTCATAGGTCATATTATTTTTAAAACCACTTATTTTAATGGGTTATTATTTTAATTAAAATATTATTAATGTTGTATATTTTTCCATAGGTTATGATAAGATTACATATTTGTAATACCCATTTCATTTCATGGATTATGATAAGATTTTTAAGGTTCTTTTGGAACATGCATGAAGGATTTGAAAATGATATGATTTAAAAATATATATCCCTCTAATTTATTAGGTAATTGTTAATATCTTATTAGATTTACTAAGATGGTCTCGGTAGTGAAACTTTACTACTAATATCTCTATGGGGGTGAACCATGACTACCAAGATATTTTGAAAAGTGAAATCATTATACTAAAATGACCATGGGAGTGAACCATGGCTACTAAGATGGTATGATGAGTGAAATCATGCTACTAATATCTAAATGGGAGTGACCCATGACTACTAATATGTTCCTTTTATAATAATGGTTCATGTCATGAAGAATGTAGTTGGAGATAATGTACCTCACTTATGTATTAGTGTTTTTGTTTCTATGATCCCAAAGGTACTAAACTAATATGGAATTTGGGTGTCTTTTTATATAATGTTTTAAGTATTTCAAAAAAGATATGTAATTTCTATGTAAATTATAACTGGGTCTTTATAATATTATATGGAAAAGTATTGAAAGATTACATTAAACATTTGTTAAAAAATATCCTTTCTTTACGAGGGATTTTTAAAAAACATTTCAAAATACTTTTATTATAAAGATTTATTTGTAATTTTATTGAAAAATTTCATAGGGAAGATATCTATTCATCTATGAAATACACTTTTTAATACAGGAATCATTTTTAAAACCATTTCGTCGAAAATATACTTATGATAACATATAAAATATTCTTGAAAATATATGTAAACATTTCGTAAATAAAAATTTTTTACCAAAAATTTATAATTTGAAAAACACATTAAATTCATAAAATTTAAGAATAATTCGAAAAAAATTTCATTAAAAAATATTTTTTTAAAGTTATAATGAAATTTACAAATTAAATGATGGTCATGATGGATGGAAATTATGTAGATCATAAATATTCCCTTTTCTTCATAAAAGTGGAGAAAAGTTCATTCATCGGAAAAAGACATGATGATTTATTTATTAAAAAAAATTGTACAGATAAAACATGGGTAAAAATATCTATAAAATGTAACTGGATAATATTAAAAAAATAATAGTTTTTTATAAAACAAGGTTTTGAAAGAACACTTATTTTCGATCGAGATGACAAATATAGGCGGGTTTACCTAAATTTTTTTATTTTATTATGTTCCAAGGTGTGGAAAAAATCTTCCATTACTTGGATATGAAATTGAAAAAATGTAGGGTATGAAAATTTCATCATTTTTATTGTGATATGGATCATATGATTTTATCAATGGAATTATAATAATAAATAATTTCGATAAATGATTAGATTATAGCAATAAAACATTACCACATTAGTAACATTGAATAATAAAAAAACTGAATGAATAATTTAACATGAATCATGTAATTCTTTTAAAATAGGGTTAGATAAGACAAAATATATCAAATAAAATATATACACCTCATAAAAAAATAATGGTGCATAACATTGATTGTGTCTTAAAGAAGGAAAATTATAATAAAATGAATTTACCAATTTGGAATCTTTTGAAACATAAACCCCATTAAATAATGGTCATAAAATGGATGTTTATATGCACATAAATTTAATTATAATAATCATAGGATGCAAACATGGTATGTATACACACCACATATAGGAAATGAGAGGTGAACATGGATTTTTTCTCAAGGAAAATAAATGAGAGTCTAGAAATCCCTTACAATATGAGTAACACTTGAATAATGATCACCATGAAAGAATACAAAAAATTAAAACATATAATATCATTAAATAAATAAAATTAATGAAATAACATGTCAAATTTAATATATATATTGTAAAATAGAAACAAGTTTTTAAAATGACATGTATCTCATGAAAATAAACTGTGAGATGAAATTCACTTACGTTATGTCTTGACATTATTCATACATGTTCAAACCTCGTGGTTAAGAAATATAGGTTTATTATAAATCTAACATATAATCATATTATTATATCTAACAACATAATTTCTTTATGACATCATATAACCCATTTATTTACTACTCTATATCAATGTTACGATTTGAGTTATATCTGCTTTGTTTTTCATATATGTTTTGGCTTATTATTCTTAGTACTCTTACATTGATCCTGATTTAATTATTAATATAGTCTAAATCATGATATGTATATAATTTATATTTATTATTTATTTATCTTTAATAATAATTACAATATTTAAATATGATATTTAATACACCGTTCCTACAGACAATAGGTCGTACATATGCAAGAACATTGTTTCCATTTTATTATCATATTAAAAAAATCCGTAAATGAAATATATATGTATATAATACCATTATATTATCATTATAATGTCATATATATCATATAATTTATCTACTTACATCTTTAATACAATCCATGTAGAGTGTGAATGAATCACATCACTTTGAGGAAGTGGTAATGCACTTTTCCCCAAATGAAATTATCGTATTTACAAAAAAAAGTCAAGAATGAAGGTATGTGTTATATATAATTATAGAAGCATAAATATATAAAAAATATCATATATATAATATAAAAATTCAGTTTTCATCCTAATTACGAACCTTGATAGGTGGTAAATGGAAATTGAACAACATCATTTCGTGGCGTGGTAGTTTTCCATACACAAGAACTATAAGTTCATTACCCATTATAGGGATGTGTGTATAACTATAGGTAAAACCATAGAATAATAAAATATTAGTATATTTACGATACTAATGCTTTTATATAATCATGGAGTATGAATATTTTAGTGGGTGATGAATGTACATAAAACAAAAGAGCTCGTGGAAAGATTTTACCTCTTCATTAGGTAACTCATTTTGGTTTGCACAAATGAGATTCCTTGTATGGATTTATTATAGAGACCCCTTATTATAATACATTAAAATTATATAACATTTTCATAATAAAAATTATATTGTAAAAATATATTCCCAAATATTGTATTATTTCAGTGCCTTTGGAATCATGGAAATATAAACACTTGTAAAAGAGAGCTACATTATCTCCCACATGGCTTTTCAGGACAACCACCAATTAAGAATAATCATAAGCATAAGGGTATAAGAACATGATCATGAAAATAAAAGATCAAACACTACATATAAAATACCATATACATGATTCATGGAATAAGGATAAGATGTTTATAAGACATTAATATAAGTAAAAAATGATCCTAATCCATGAAATCAAAACATAGGAATAAAACATAAAATTTTGAAAAACATAACCATATAAAATTATTTTCATATTAGTTAAGTACTAAATTCCAAGGCTATCTTGGTAGTATGGTTTCACACCCTATATCTTATTGGTAGGCATGGTTTACTCTCATGGTCGTCTTAGTAGCATGCGTTTAATACTCATACCATCATGGTAGTCATGGTTCACACCCATAGCCATATTATTAGTTAAGGTTCACTCCCAAGAACATATTATTCAATCTCATGATATATAAATAATTTCCAAATGAATTGGTGGTAGATATAGGTCCCACCCATCTCATAATGAAATCATTCATACATGTGGCATAAGACCATTAAAAATAATTACATATCCCCTGGAATAAAATGGGTATTATAAACATATTATAATATTATGAACCATGGATAAAAGACATAATTTTCATAATGATTTTATCAAATCCAAACCCATGAAAATTAAATAGGTATAAAATGTATATATCTCATGAAAGAGAAATATATTTCATAAACATCATGCAATCAAAACATAAACCATTTAGAAAATAATATGAATAGATTCATCAAATCCTTTCCTCCGAAAGTCATGAGTAACCCCAATGGAAGCTGTATTAGATGGGAAATTATTTTTAAAGTTCATTAATATCATTCATTGACGAAAACATCAATTCTGAATTGAAAAAAAAATTTAAAAATAAAACATTTTTAGAAACCATTTTATTTTATAATATATTTTAAAACATATAAAATAATCATAGAAAATAATGAAACATTTTTTAAATCTATTTTCCATTAAAATAATATTCAATGATCATTTGAAAACATTTTTGAAAACATTTTTACTAATCATGATTTCTGTAATAAAATAGATTTCCAACTGATGTGAGAAATATGGTCTTATTTTCCATAAAAAAACATTTTTGTGTTATTTTAGGTAGCGAAAATTGGAAAATATGTACTAATATATGGAGACACCTAGAATAGACAGAGTATAAAGAAACTCATGAATGTTCTAGAGAGATGGATCACAATAATTCATCATTGGAATCATGAATGTAATCATTCCTGATAAACAATAAGATTGTTTCAATAAACTATTACTGTATGGTAACGTTGTAGCATACAGTACATGTAAGAAAAAAATTACTTGAATCATAAAATATCATTAAAATAACTTCATTCGTAATATAATATTATAAATCGAAATATATACACCTTGAAAAATAATTTATTCACGCAAGAAAACATGGGTCTCAAGGATGGAAATTTGAGGCAAAAGTATCTTACTAGACTAATAGCTTTTGAAACAAAAAACCCCATGAAAAAAATATCATAGAGTGGATGTGTAAATATATTTAAATTTAATAATAATAATAGTATAATAGTAAATTCAATATCATTATATACACCACATCAAATAAAAAATTGGTCAACCTGACATGTATCTCACATATATAAAAAAATGTGGGATGCAATTACCTTTCCTTGTGTCTTGAATATCATCGTTCTCATATGAAAACCAGTATAACAAATATAATTTTATAATAAATCTATCATAGAAAAATTTTATAATATCAAATACCATATATGGCTTTATTAAGACTTTATATTACCCGCTTCATAAAAATTTCAAGCTAATGTTATGCTTCAGATAATATTCACTTTTTTACCAGATTCCTAAATTCATATAACTTCGGTCCTTATACATATATCATGAATTCTAAAATATACTAAATTATATAAATATATTTTATATTAAATATATTTTTATTATAATAATGAATATAATACAGTATTATGAAATGGTATACACCGTTCTCAGAGATAGTTATCTGTACGTACGAATGAACGTTGTTTATATTTTATTTCCATATTGATAGAATGAAATAAAATGACATATGTGCCTATAATATAATTAAAGTAGAATTATTATTTCATATATATCATATAATTTCACTAAACACATCCTTCATACATTTCTTGTAGTGTGTGAATGGATCACATCGCTTCGAGGCATTGGTAGTCTACATTTCCCCAAACGAAATTATTATATTTACATAAAAAGGAAAGTATAAAAAAATGTGTTGTATAAGAATAATATAATAGTAAAAATATTATCATATATATAACATATAAATAATATTTCCATAATAATTACAAACCTCTAATTTTAGTAAATGAGAAAACGAACAATTATCACTTCATGAGGTGGTAGTTCATCTTACACAAAAACAGTACGTTCATTACCCAATAAAGATAATTTTGTGTATGTGTAAGTTTAAAACATAAAATATAAAAATATAATTATATTGAAGTTACTGGTTTTGTTTTATATTCATTAAATAAGGAAATTTAAGGGGTGGAGAATAAAAATAAGATAAAGGAGCTTGATGAATGATGTTACATCGTCCTGGGTAACTTTTTTTGAATTTCACCAAAGGGATTACTCGGATATATTTATGAATAATGGGATGAATAAAAGAATAATTTAAACGTATTGGGATGTTTATTGATCATATCATGATCTATCCAATATGGTTTGAGAGGTGTGAACTAGTGGTAGAGGTGGTGTCCTTTTTTAGGGGTGGAAAATGACTCACTTGGTTTTTTTGAAAAAAAGATAGGGGTACCCACGCTTATACGTTCAACAGTAATAAAACCCCTAAAAACATATTAATTGAATGGTTCTGGCCAAATAATGGATAGAAAAAAAGTTATTGACACGTTTCTATTTCATTTATTTAATTATTTTTGTGGTTTATTACTTTATGAAGCCTAATTTTTCCATGATCGTTGTAATTAATTTTAATTATATTCACTAATATTTCTTCTCAAAAATAAAATTGACCTTATTATAAATTATAAATTATTCTTACTAAAAATATGAAATCTATTTTTCCAAATTATAATCAAATATGTGTAAGAAATTAATTTAAAATTAATCTTACAAATGAGATGAAAATTTGGGTTTTTAAATTAAAAATCCTCAAATGATTTCTATGTTTTTATATCAAATTTCAATTTAAAATTTCTTCCAATGACCTAAATTTGATTAATTGATACTAATAAGAAATAATTAACCTTTTAAACCAATTTAAAATATAATTTAAAATTATAAAAAAATATATATGAAATCTGTTTTAGAAAAATTATTATTTGTCACTATTCATCCAGAAATGTATTTTCCCATAAAAATATAAAGAAATAACCCAATAATATTTTTGAAATTATGAATTAAAAAAATATATTATATTTTTTAAAATTTATTTTCTATCCTTTTTTAAATTAATTTGATATATTTTCATAGAAGGACATAAAAAGTAGTTCATCTGAGAAATAAATATTCTTAATCATATGAAGACATTACAAAAAATTATATTTTTCACTATCATTATTTTTATGTATATTAAACCATTATTAATAATATAAAAAATCTAGTTATTTCTATTATTATTACCATGTCTAACCATTATCTTATAATAATATTGTTTAAATAATTATAAAAAATAGTGTTACATAGAAAGTAAGTGTTGTGTGTAACGTACACCAAGTCAGTGTTGTGTGTAACATATTACAAATAGGTACCGTGTGAAAGGAATGATTGAATTAGTTCAATGAACTAAATTAATGAAAATTACATGATTCAAAAAATAATTTCCATAAAAAATCAGAGTGTTACATTCAACCCCCTTAAAATGAATTACCCCATCATAATTCATCATTTTTGTAAAAACAAATGAGGATTAATTAATTTTATCATATCCTAAAATTCAAATGTATCTTCCACTAAAATGTAATTTCTTTATTAAACATTGACATAGTGAGTGGTCTTATTTTATAAAACATTATATGTATGATCCATAATTTCAACTGGTTATTCCTCATAAAAATGATCATGCTCCAGCGGTATGACATCTGAGATGAGTATATATGAAGGATCAGGTATTTACTTCCTTAGGGGAGATACAAAGAACAAATCATGTTGTTGGGAGATATTTTGAGGGAGTTCCAAGAGACCGGATACCATCCTGATATGATTATGAACATCAATGGGCATGATAAACTTAGGGATTAGTTTCCCTTTCTTCATGAATATGATAACCTCCTTTGAGGGTGAGATTCGTTGAATTTTTTTTATCTAACTTCAAAGTCTTGATCATTCAAATTATTATAATCATTACTTTTCTACAGAGATTGTGCTTCCTTGATGTGATGTTAAATGATTCTATCCTTTTGTTTCATTTCTACAATTATATTAGTTCCCAATAGCTTTCTTTCTACGAATTCATTCAAGCACATTAATGGTCGACATTTCATCCCATATAGGGATCCATTAGGTTCTCTTTTAATTCTTCATTGAAGTGTATTGTTGTATGAAAAATCTGTCAGAGGAAGGTGTTGGTCCTAACCACCTATGAAATGAAGATAATTAGTTCTCAGTAAATCATTTATGGTTTGAATTGATATTTAAAATTTAACATTTTTATAAGGATGATAAGTATATTTGAAACACAATTTTTATATAATGTTATTATTAAAGGATTCAACAAAACATTTAGGTAAACCATATATCTCGATTTTATACAATGTAACGTGGTACTCATTGAAACATTACCACTTCCTTAATATATATCCTAGCAAGCTAATGTGAATAGAATAATACTCTGATAGAAATGGAGTGTGCTGAATTTGTATGGAATTTGAATACCACCCATAATGCATTATACCCTTTATATTTTTGGGTGTTCCAACAAAAAAGCCACACTTATGATCTCACATTTCAAATCTGGTATTGGTAATGGATGAAATATTTCTCCAGTCTTTTGTTTTTCATCCTCAAGTTTCCAACATACTAAGCACTAAGATACAAAATATGTTATTTTCCTCTTCATGACATACCACCATATATATTTTTTCAAATCCATATAAATATTCGTACTTCTAGGATGAATAGAGAATGAATAACTATGAACTTATTCTAATAGCTCATTCTTTTAAACTCATATAGAAGGAACACATACACGGTTGTTGGACCATATCAATCCATTTTTATCAAGTTTCAACCCAGTAACATTTATAACCCTCTTTTTTCAGCTATGCATATTACATATGTGACTCCTTAATCATCCCTTAGATAAGGGGTTGATCATTCATTTGAGATAGATAATATGTTTCCCCTTCCTTAATGATTTATATGTCTATCCTTTGAAAATAAAAAAATATTGGATCTTTTTTCTCATCATAATGGACAAGATAAATGATCAATTAAACTCAATGAATCAACATCATTGTTCAAATTTACAGGTTTGTAATATATTTATCAGACATAACCATTAATGAACTCTAACAATATTCTCTAGTTCATGTTCAAAAACTGATAATCAATATATAGTCTCATTGATCTGTATTTTGTTTAGAAAAAAGTAAGTGAACTATAAGGTGAAACGTGTGGGTGGGTGAATAAAATAACAAGGTTTTCTTGGATTTGTTAATTCAAATCATAAAAATCAATCTACTCCAGTCTATAAGTTGTATTTGAAATTGGCATGGAACTAGGATTGTGTTCTATTGAGAACCTAACATCTCATTTTTGTGGAAGGATAGGGAACTCATGTTGAAATTCATCAAAAAAATCTTGAATAACAAGCATATACTTGATATCAATTTTCTCCTAGTCTATTTTACATAAACATACACATTGAAAGGGAATTAGGACTCATATGTTGGATATAATCTAAAAACTATGTTCATATTTATTGTCACACTGATAGATGATCATAGGAGGGTTTGAAATATTAGACATAAATTATCTTCATTGAAAATTTATATGGAAATTATGTAGAGAAATATAATCCATGCCTAAGATGGCATCAAATTCATACAGTGGAAGAATGAATTTTTTTGTAAGAATATTCTCATAAACATTAATAAGAGTGGAATTAAAGAATTAGAATGAATTCATCCTTCTACAAGGGGTTTTATCTACTAATTCCAAATCTATTCATTTTGGTGGAATATTAACACCCTTAGAAAATTCAATATATAAAAAAGAGTGTGTACATATACAATCAAATAATAGATTATCGGTTCTATAGTGGATAGTAATTTTACCATTTTCCACATCGTTTTCACACCCCTCATACGAAATATAAATTTCACGATATATAGCATTTTCCCTCAACATTAGAGGTTGGTGAGGTTGATCCTCATTACCGGCCCTTGTTATTGGAAACTGGTTAGTATAGTTCTCATTTTCTATACACTACTAGCTCTAAAGCGGTGAAGGAATATTATATGATGATTTTTCTATATTCACACTATTTTCAATCTTGGACTCATAACTCCAGCAACTGAATTCCCAATGGCCTTCCCATCTATGTTTATAACATTTAATAGATCCCTTAAGAAACATTCCCACTTGATTCTCCCCACACATATAGAATAATGAAAATATTTCCTTCTTTAATTCATGGTTTTTATATTTTCCTTTAAAATCCATATTCCTTTACTTATAAAAACCATGATATTGTTAGGTGATCCCAACCTCCCTGTCAACCTTTACTGATCAAGACAGAATCCCTTCGTAGATACAAAGTCTATTTTGGCCAAGGACCTTCTAATACATGGCTTTAATCCATTTAAGAACCTATCAACATTATGTATAGTTTGGAAAATATTTCCAAAAGTGTAACTCACATGTCTTTTGAAAATAGATTTGTTGGTACAAACATATTCATTATTTATTTTCTTCAATACAAGGAATTATTCTTTATCTTAGTAAATTGAATCCAAGAAAGGTAATTATTGAAAAATATGTTATTTAATTCATCCCAATCTATATATTCAATCTCATCTTGCTCCCTCATATTCTTTATTAGATTCCACCACTATTATGATTCTTCTTCTATACATAAAATAGATAGAATGGATTTATCAGGATATAAACACATGATAATAGAGAATAGATGTTTAGTAGTACTGATCTATTTTTTAGAAACAAGTGAATTAGAAGACCGACTTAAAGAAGGTGGATGTTTTGAATTGAAGGACTCAACATAATTTTTTCCCACTTTCACTCATTTATAAGTGCACCATAATTCATATATAGAGAGATTTGTTTATCATACCAATAATATTTTTCATTATAGCCCCTATAACACTGGGTTGGTTAGTTGGATAATCATTCCATTGTCTATATCAGTAAACATTAACACAGTACTTTCAGGTTCTATCTGTCGAATGAAAAAAAACAATAGAGTAAGAAACATTTATCATAGTGGGGATCCACGTAATTAGGAAAAGTCAGTTATAGGATGTATAAAGCATGACACGTCTTATATGAGTTTATATTCCGATGTAAATATATAATAGATCCATATACCCCTATAGTATCCATATAGGGATGTATTTCTAGGAAACAACTTACTTTATCCTTTATGAAATATCTAGGACACTTTGCAACCCTTTTCCTTATACATGAAAATATCCTAAGACATTCCCTTAGAGTTTTCACAATGGTTTTGATATACTAAATATCAAAGTATAACAAAAAATTACTCAGATACCAACTATATCGACTCCCACTTATCATATATTAACATTGCATAAATTTATTGAAAAACATAAATCATTATATAAACAGATGCCAAAATATCATATACGTTTAGCACCTTTTGAAATAATAAAACATATAAATTGTTACAAGCAAGCTACATTATCTCCCATGAGGTTCTTCATGACAAGAATCATTCTCAGAGAAATCCTAAATAATACACATCTTCATATATGTAGAAGGAAAAATAAAAAGGGGTGATCTCAAATGATCTTTATGGGTACAAAAATTGAGACATCTAAGAATAGTAATGAGAATATGTGTATAAGAAAATGATCATGAAAATAAAAGATCAAACCTGGTATATCAAAGATAATATACAATAATGGATATCATATTAGATGGTATATAATATTTCAAATATCATTAAAATCATATATTAAGAGAAATATCATCACTTCAATGAAAAATTATTTTTAAAAGAATTTTGTTAAAATCATTTTTCCTCGAACATTATCTTCAAGGACCATTTTAACACTTTTTTATGAATTTTTTTTGAAATAAAACAGATATCTGACCAACGAGGTCAAAACGATATCAAAAAAAATATTAATTATTTTGAGTACCAATGAGTGGAAAATGTTTTCAATATGTGGATATACCTTTAATAAATATTTATTAAGTAAAATAATGATTTTTTTAGGATGGATCATAATATTTCATTAATGGAATCTTAATCATAATCTATTTAGATAAATAATGTGATTGGTTCAACAAACTCTTACTACATGGTAACCTTGGATCATACAATCCGTATAAGAAAATGAAATTATATGAAGCTCAAAATATACTAAAAGTTTTGATATTAATGAAATATCATTTTAAATGTAATTATAGAAACCTCAAAGAAAAATTATGTGTATAACAAAACTAGAGTCTCAATGAAGGAAAAATGAGACAAAACTATCTTATCGGTTTTCTAACATTGGATACATAAACCCCAAGAAAAAATGATCACAAAAAATATTTTTGGAAGCCCATAAATTAAATAATTATAATAATATAATGAATTTGTATGTAGTTTATACAACATTCAAAATTAAATATTGGTGAATATGGCATGTATCTCATAGATATAATAATTGTGGGATGAAATTTCCATACCTTGTGCCTTGAATCTCATCATACTCATACAAAAATTTTTTATAATAAATATAAGTTTATAATAAATTTATAAAAGAAGCATATTACTGTATTAGATCCTATATATGGTTTTATTATAACTTTATTTTACCCTCTTGTTAACAATTTCATGTTAATGATACGATTCTGGTAATATTCACTTTGTTTGTTTGCATGTGTCCTAATTTGTTATATATTTGGTATTTATACATATATCTTGATTTAAAGAATGTAAAACATTATACAAATATCATGTATGTTAATTATAGTTTTATAATAATTATATATATAATATATAAGTATGAAATTGAATACACCATTCTTGGAGATGGTAGATCGTATATATAGGCGAATGATGTTTCGGTTTTATTATCGTATGGAAAAAATGGAATAAAATTAGATATATATTTTAAAAATAATTAATTTATAATTATTATGACATATATATCATAATATTTCCCTGAAAACAACCTTAATACATTTCATTTAGTGTTTGAATGAATCCAATCTCTTCAAGGGGGTAGTAGTCCACCCTAAGTCAAACAACATTATCGTATTTACAAAAAAATAAAGTATACAGATATATGTGGTAAAATAAATAATGATGATTAAATAAATAATATTTATAATATATATCATATATAAATAGTTTTTTCATCAAAATTACCAACCATGAAATGTATTAAAGGAAACATGAACATGCGTCGTATCGTGAGGTGGTAGTTCACTGTACACAGGTAAACTATGTGTGCTACCCATTAGAAAAAAGTGTGTGTATGTGTAGTTTTAAATCATAGAAAAAAATATAATTATATTTGAAGATAATGGTGTTGTTTTATAATAGGGGAATAAATATATTATAGGGGGTGGAGAAGGGAAATTGGATAAAGGAGCTTCAGGAAGGATGTTACCTCCTCTTTGGTAAATCATTTTGGTTTTCACCAAAGTGATTCCTTGGAATGATTTTTACAGAAAGGGAGGATTCAAGGAGTAATTAATAAATTTTATTTGGTTTATTATGAATATATTTTCCAAAACAAAGTTTATTGAGATGTGTGAAGATGAGGGATAGGTGGTGGACCATTAATGTGGAGGAAAAGGACTCCCCATATATTTTTGGAATAAGTTACGTATAACCATATATTAGAAAAATAAAATTCATCCAAAAAAACAAAACTAAATAATGTATGCTTGATGGATTATTAATTCCAATAAAATTGGTTTTGGACAAGTATAAAGGTCATTTTTTTCTCAAGATTATGTTTTAGTCTTTTATAAAGAATTCTTTTACCTTAGTCGTTGCAATTAATTTTAATTAATTTAACAAATATTTTAGGTAAAAAACTATGTTCAAAATATTAGAAATTATATGTTATGATGATTCCAAATATTGATCAAATTTATTAAAATTATAATTACATATTTTTGAAAATTAATCCAGTGGACAAGATGACAATGGATGGTTTTAATGAAAATGTTATCATAATTCTCAAAGTTATTATATAAAATTTTATTGTGAATTTTAATCGAATGACCTAAATTTGATTAATTGATAAAATTATGAAATAAATAAACATTTAAAAAAAATTAAAATATAATTAATACTTATAAATAAATTATATGGGAAAAAATTTTGAATTTTATTTCAGTATTTTTAACTATTCATCCAAAAATGAAGTTTCTCAAAAATATCTCAAAAAATCATCCTAAGATAGTTTTGACATTATAAAATAAAAAATGAAGTTTAATTTATAAAATTGTATTTCTAAAAGTTTCTAAAATTAATTTAATTCGTTTCCCTAGAAGGATATAAAAAATTTTCATTTCTGAAAATCATATTTTTAAACATATATTGACTTTACAAAAAATTATGTCTTTCACTATCAATATGTTTTGATTATATAAAACAATTATTAAAATTATTTTTAATGTAATTATTAATATTTATATTACTATTTCTAGTGGATAGGTCATTATAAACTAATTTAAATATTAAAATAAATATTAAATAGAAATTCAATGTTGCATGTAATGTTCATCGAGTCGGTGTTGTGTTTAATGTACACAAAGTCGATGTCATGTTAAAGGAATTTATTAATTTGTAAAATTAAATATATACATTAAATTTAATAAATATTTAAATAATGTCTAAAAAAACCCACCGTGTTACATTTATTCCCAATAGTGGGCTTCTAGGATGAAAGGAGGGATGTTGGGAACTTATTTGAGAACAAGTTGGGTGAGAAATTGGTCTTAATTATTGTGAATATGTGGTAGTGGTGAGTAAAATTTTATAGTGGAGGAGGAGTGGAATTTTATTAGATTTTTGAAAATGTAATTTCATCCAAGTTTTTCCTTTGAAAAGTGGTTCCAATAATTAACCAAATTATATCCAATGTTGGAGAGGTTCGAAATGATGCCAAATATGGATTTTGGATAAGTATATAGATCATGTTGACATTTAATTTTTAGAGTTAGTCCATTTTAAAGATAACTTTCTTCTCTATTATTGTAAATAATTATAATTACCTTTAAAAAAATTCTAAAAATTAATTTGATATAATTTGAAATTATATAATTTGATATTTCCAAATAAGGAATCCTTTTTAAAATTTCTAATCACATAAGTGGCTTAAATTAATAAAATTTACATCTGACGAATGGGATGACCAACCGTGTTTTTAAAGTAAAAAATTTCTTAATTTTGGAACGTTTTTCACCAATTTCATTGAAAAATATATTAAAATTTCCTAAAATATTTTAATTAATTTATAATTTATCTAATTGGACTTTAAACCTAATAAAAACATAATTTAATCTTTTTAATAAAATTGATGAATGTTTTGAATTATAATTCAGTTTTATTCACTATTTATAAAAAATGACACTTCAATGAAAAATACCAAAAAAATAAAACGAATCTACATCTTATCATCCTATTTAAAAAATGAATTTTATTTTTTAAAATAAAATATTTTAAAGTGTCAAAAATAAAATTTAAAATTGGTCCATCATTTAAATACTATAAAATTACCTTTTCGATGAATACATATTTTTATTCATAATATTGGATTAATTCTTCTCTTATACCTTTTAAATATAATGGATAAGTATCAAAAATATTGATTTAATATATTATAGATATATTTTATTCAAATATAAATCAAGTTTATTTTTTTTATTTATTGATGTAAAATTTTGTTTGTACATTGAATAATGTTTAATTAGAGAAGTAATTTCTTTATTTTTAAATATTTCTTACCTACACCTCTATTAATTAACATAAAAATGATTCATTTTATATACATTTGTAAATAAAATTTTCACAATTTAGTAAATGTTATTCAAAATTTCCTTTCCAATGCCAAGGTGGTAACTATAGTAACGTTTTAATATTATTATTAATAAAATATTTTATTATCAAGAAATCTCAGACATGCGTGTAACATAATCTTTCAAAGAGACTGAATATTATGTGTAATACATGAAAGATAAAGTGTTTCATTCACTTCCAGATAATCTAGGTGTTATATATAGTGCAATATCAACTTTGTGTTGTGTTTAATAGAAGCCACACTTAGTGATTTCGTAAATAAATCTATATTCAATATTGTGTGAATTTCAATATATCGAAAAATTAAAATAATTCGAAAAAAATATTTAAAAAAAATTAAGTGTGTTACAATAACCCCTCTAACTAACTAAAAGTACATTCTAGCCATAAAAATTAAAATATATGTGTGTCCTCCATAAGAAGTTGATAATGGAATATACGTAATATAACCAACCGATGTCTAGGATTACATCATATGGGTGTATATATAGAAAGAAAATAACCCCATGTGGCTGATGTTTCCCCATCATCTATCCACATCCTGGGAACAAATCAAATAATATTGTTTGTCCTATGATCCACATTGTAAAAAACATGGGAATATGAATCATGTCTACTTCTAGTCTTAGATTATAGACTTGAGTGGGTGAAATAAAGTAGTATAAAACTCATGAATCAAACAATGAACTGACATGGGTAGATGACATTAGAGCATTCCTCAAACAACCTATGGAACATATTGCATTACATCCTCCACTACGTTCAAATGACCATGTCCAGCTCCTCTACCTATCTACTAATGACCACCTCCATGATCATGCTTAGGTCAAGGGACCTAAACATGCGGAACATTATGAGGTCGACCTTTACCCAACCTGTCACAAACCAGCTCGGGTACCCTAGTAACCCGATAACTGAGCCATCCCTAACATAACCCAAAGGGTTTTCCTGATCCCCTCGGGTCAGTGACTAGCACCTGGCATCGTAAAACATACAATTGGGAACGATTTTACCACTCAAATGCAGAAGTAAGAGTAAAACAAAACAATATGCATAACAAAAGAAACTCCACTGGGCGTAATGTACCAGAATACAAAGAGGCATAAAATTCCGAAGTTCTACAACTCAAGTACAAAAAGGGGAAATAGTCCCAAGGTTCCAAAGGACACAACTCACCAAATCCAGAGATCAACCACTGTATCCACCTCCAAGAGGTCCCTTCCCTTTGCTCGATACTGAAAGAAGAAAACCTACAAACACCCAAAGGAAAAAGTATTGTGTGAGCCTAATCCTAGTAGGATACCACCAACGATTCCATAAAAAATGGCAAATATATATTATCTAGATAAAAGTTTTCCATTTTCAAATAAAAAGGTTTGGCATTTCAGAAGAATATTTTTAACAAAACATGCTATAAATTTTAAATGATGGAAAACCCAATTTATACATAGTCTTTTCAAATTATGGAATATTTCTAAAATAATAGCATAGGTAACAAATTTATATAGAATAGTTTATATAAATTAATCAGGCATGTAATGTAGTTCAAAATCATTGGCATACATTTATATGTAAAATATAAATAAACAAGCGATCAACATGGTCATCTGCCAAATGATACGATAGTATTAAAAAGTTATAGGATTGCACACACTATATGTGAACTCAGAAAGATGTGTATACACATATCCCTATGAAAGTGGCCAATGGAGACACATGACCAACATGTTGGGGAGGCGACCTGCCGCAAGTATGTTTTAGAATGTTGTCTTACTGTAGAGTGTAACCAAATAACTCACTAACTACCTAAGGCTTGCATGCACTTTTACATGACGGGAGAACTATTTTAAGAATGCTTAAAATACGATGAATCCCATTCTTCCATTTTAGAAGATCTAATTTCATTACATTTAAAACCTAAAATAGGTTTTATTCAAAACATGCCTCTTACACAAGATAAAACCAATGGTTTTTTATCAAATCATTTCAATCCATATTCCTAAGTTTGAAATCCATTCAAAACCAATTCCATCAATACACATTTAATTTGCACAATCAAATTCAACAATATAATTTAAAACATTTCCATCAAATCCCAATTTAAAATAAATAATTTAAATATACCAATTTTCCATCAACACACTCAATTCAATGGAATTGGGGTTTTCCAAATATCCATGCCAAAAGAATTTCAAATATCTCGATTCAATGGAATCGTGATTTTATCAATTTAATTGAAAGAAACATGAGAAATTGAATTTAAATAAATATTTGATATAAATTATGAAGATAAAATGATAATCAATTTGTAAAGACAGGACGAAACCACCTACCTTAAAGGTTTTGACCAAGAACACCACAGTCGATAACGCTCAATAAAACTGGGTTGCTTCTTCAAGAACCCACATTAGATCTCTTCTCTTAGAAATATCAAGACAATATCGCATCAAACATTGTACCACACACTTAGATCTACCAATAACGGGTATAGATCTATGAAACTGAGAGATGAGGGGAAGTTGATCTAAGTAGATCTATGAAACCAATAAAGAACGATGAAGAACTATCACATAACTCAAAAATCCGGCTTTGATTCATCAAGAGGATTCTATGTATCACCCCCAGAACAATGGGAGAACCCTCTATGACCTTAAGAGAAGACAAATCCCGAGTTAGGGCCACATAGGAAGAAAAATGAGGCACTTAGAGGCAAACGGAATGAGATCTTCAATTTAAGGATATCATTTAAGTGACCGCACGGTTTGGACACACAGTTTGACAACCCGTGCGCTAAATGTGTGTAAGCTAATGCCTCGGCCACCCTTCTCGCATGGCATGGCTACACGGTTAGACAAACCATGCACTGTCCAAGCGGAAGCATCTGTCCAGGTTTCAAGGCCGATACAGTTTGGTCACACAGTTTGTCAAACCGTGAGCAAACCGGGCACACCACACCTTCCACTAGTTATTATTTAAAAGTTCACCCAAAAGAAAACCATGTCCCTTACTCCAAAACAAGGGTATTTAAAAGCATCAAAAGTACATGGAAACGTAACATGATGTTACAAACTCCCCAACATAAAATCTTTCTTTCCCTAGAAAGCATATAAAGAAACCTCCACATCAAAAAGATGAGGCCACGTGTCCCTCATTAGTGCCTCCCTATCCCACATCTAATGAGAATCAGAACCATTCGTCCAGAGTACACAGACCATAGGTATCATTCTCCCACGAAGTACCTTGGTCTCAGAATCAACAACCCTGACTGCTCGTTCAGTAACAGATAAATCTAGTTCAATTTCAAGATCATTCTACCTCACAACTTGAGATGGATCAGAGAGATTCTTTCGCAGCTTCGTTACATGAAACACGTTATGTATCAATTTCATTTGAGGTGGTAGGGATAAACTATAAGAAACATTACCCACAAGACTAATAACCTCAAAAGGCCCCACAAAACTTCTAGCAAGCTTCCCTTTCCTCCCAATCTTTCGATGACCCAATCGGGGTGAAACGTTCAAGAACACCTGGTCACCAACTAAGAACTCTAAAGGTTTATAGTGAAGATCAACATAAAATTTTTACCGACTCTGTGAAGTCCACATTCTTTGATGAATCAACGGGATATTAACTTTCATCTCCTGGGCCAAACTCGGTCCTACCATTGAAAATTCACTGATCTCCAACCAACATAAAAGAGATTTATAAGGATGGCAATTAAGTTCCTCAAAAGGATCCATTTTGATCGCAGATTGGTAACTTTTATTATAAAAGAACTCAAATAGCCCCCTATTTTCATCCCAAGACCCACCAAAATCGAGAATACAAGCACAGAGAATATCCTCAATGATCTGAATAGCTCTCTCTATCTGGCCATCAGACTGTGGATGATAGGTCGTCCTCAAACAGAGCAGAGATCCCAGTGCCTCCTAATGGCCTCTCCAAAACTGGGAAGTGAACTGAGGATCCCTATCAGAGACTATATCCGAAGGAACTCTGTGAAAATGAACAATTTAAATCACATAAACATTTCCCAACTCCTCAACTTTGGTCGTATCTCGAATTGGTATAAAGTGTGCCGACTTTGTCAGTCTGTCGATCACAAACCATATTGTGTTATTCTTCCTATGGGATTGAGGTAACCCAAGCACAATTTACATCAAGATTTCATCCCACTTCCATGTAGGGAATGGAAGTGGTTGATGTAAACCTGAAGGTTTTTGGTGCTCGGCTTTCACCTACTGGCATGTATAACAACGAGAAAAAAATTCAGCAATGTCTTGTATCATACATGGAAACCAGAATTGTCTTCGCATCTCATAGAACATCTTCATGGATCCTAGGTGTACCTCCCATAGAGTGTTATGCCAATCCCCCATCACATTCTTCCTCGCAGATAATGGCACAACATATCGGTTTCGATAACACAAGGCACCCTCTTTGGTGAAGATTCTAATCTTTTTGAGAGAAGATATAACTCAAGATCCTGTTGTCTGAAAACACAGTAAACCTTTATCCATAAAGGTAATGTCTCCACCACTTAAGTGCATGAATTACAACTACATGTTCAAGGTCATGGGTAGGATCGTTCTTCTCATGAGGCTTAAGATGATGATATATATAGGCAACAACATGATCTCCTTGCATAAGGACACATCCCAAGCCTGAACCCGATGCATCACAGAAGACCACATAGCCAATCACCGCATCAGGAAGAGTTAACACTGGCGTAGTAGTCAAAATACGATTTATCTCAAGAAAATAACTCTGACATTTATCGTTCAAGGATAACTTTACTCCCTTTTAAGTCAGATAAGTAATTTTAGAAGCTATCTTTGAGAAGTATTTAACAAACTGGAGAAAATATCGAGCTGTGCCCAAAACGCTCTGAATCTCGAAAACATTTCGTGGTTGTTCCCATGTCATAACAACCTTCACCTTCTCAGGATCAACTGATATTCCATGATCTGGCATGACATGCCCCAACAATTTCACTTCTCGAATCCAGAAATCACACTTTGAAACCTTGGCATAATGACAATGATTCTTTAGAAGACCCAGAACTATTCTCCGATGATGCACATGATCCTCCTCAGAAATGGAGTAGACAATAATGTCATTAACAAAGACCACCACGAATGTATCTAGATATCACAGAAAATCGTGTTCATCAAAGCCATGAAAACTGCAAGAGAATTTTTTAGGATGAAGGGAATAAGATGGTACTCATAATGGCCATACCTTCTCTAAAAAGCGTTCTTAGTAATGTCAGATTCCTTTATCCTCAACAGATAGTTACCAGATCGAAGATCAATTTTTGAAAACCACTTTTCCATTTCAATTGATCAAATAAAACGTCAATTTGTGGTAATGAATATTTTTTCATTATCGTAACTCGATTGAGCTTTAGATAATCAAAACATAAGCGTAGATAACCATCATCCTTCTTAGCGAAGAGAAAAAGTGATGCCCATGGTGAAACACTTGGGCATATAAAAACTTTCTCAAGAAGATAATCTAACTGAGAATTTTGTTCCTTTAGATCAGCTGGAGCCATTTGGTAATAGGGAATAGAATCAA
Organism: Viscum album; assembly: GCA_963277665.1. NCBI lineage: Eukaryota > Viridiplantae > Streptophyta > Magnoliopsida > Santalales > Viscaceae > Viscum > Viscum album. Next base: position 1,671,766,626 of record OY728137.1, read on the forward strand.
GATTAGTACCATTCATTAAGTCAATAGAAAAAACAACATCCCATACTGGTTGAAAACCAGAGAATTAAGAAGAAAACATGTTGAGAAAGTCAGTGACTACTGGAGGAAGATCACCACACATTAAATATCTCTTCAGATCAAAGGAAAACATAGATATGACTTTCCCCAACTCTGGATAAGAGGGTCCATCTCTGCTTGACCTTGGATCCCATTATCCTTGAAAAACAATAGGCACACCACTTGGTGTAGTAAGGTAGACTCATCGAAGATAAAAATCAATCGCAGATTTATTGGAAATGATCCAATCCATCCAAAAAATGACGTCACAATATTCCATGTCGAGAACCAAGAAACTCTAAGCATCATCAACATCTGATAGAGAGAAGACAGAAGTAAGATTACTGAGACCCTTCTCTCTCATTACACCAAGGGGTGTAGTAATATCCATCACACAAGATAAAAGATCCATAGGTAGATTAAACAGATTAACCAGATGGGTTGAAATAAAAGAGTGAGATTCACAATATCAAAAATAGATGTCACTAAAGATGAAGCTATAGTAATGATATCTCACATGGTTGTCGGACCTGTATCAGATACCTATGGAAACTCTTCCAATACGTGAAGAAGCTTCATTCAGGATGCCTATGGCTAGAACCCTATCACTCATGAAGAATTTGATTGACCCGCAATATTTAGAGGTGCTGATGATCTTGTTCCACAACGCGGATTAGAGAAGTTATTGCAGAATCTTTGTAGGTGTACTAAGAATCCGCAGGAGCTACAGTTCTTGGGTGCCTCAGTGAGAACCCTCTTAGAATGTTCAGGCTTCCCACACAGATAGCAAGTCAAGGAAGCCCCTCCTGGTGCTACGAGAGGTCCGGAATGACTCATTTGTCGAGAACCACCATGAGAAACATCTCACTTTAATTTTCCTTTTAAGGAACCAACACTGCCACTAGAAAGAAAAGGAACTTCCTGTAACCCTGACATTCTTACCAAATCCATCCCAACCATCATTGGCCTATCAAGAAAATCAGCATTAGTGGTCAACTTCAATAAGAAAACATGAGAACAAATATCTGATTGAATGCCCAACTAAAATCATCAAGCCTTCATACTCTAATTCAATACAATTTCAGGAGAAAACTATACCAACTGAGAAACACAATTTGAGTACTCAGTCACGGTTTAGTTTCCATTCTCAAGTTTTAATAACTCAACAGCCTTGGCCAACACCATAGATTCTAGATATAAATGATCTGTTAAAAGAACACTAAATTATTTCCACTCCTAACCCTCATGTTTCCTAGCCGTCACCATCATGTCCCACCATCTCCTAATTGGTCCCTCCAGCATAAAGGTGGCACACTTCACCTTGATCGTATCCGGTGTCTCCAAAAACCCAAACAGACGTTCAATCTTGCTCAACCATTCCTCAACCTATTGAGGATCAGTATAGCCTTTGAAGACTGGTGGCTTCTGGCATAGAAACTCTTGGGAACAACTTCATAGAATATCACTATGAAGATCTATAGATGGAGCCTGAACAAGAACTGGAGGTGGTGCATGTCCCACAGCTTGGAAAGTGCGAACAATAACCTCTTCTAGACCTGGATCCATAATAGGACTTCCTTGAAGAGATTTAGCAGCAACCACTTTTTAGATTTGATTTCCACGTCTTCTCATAGGCATGATGCTAGACAACATCAGCATAAAAAAAGAATTCATTAGATTAACACTCAATCTGAGCAATGAGGAAAAAGACTCTTAAAAGAATGGATAACAATATTTGGATTCCACTCTATCCAAATCAAAATAGGGAAAATACAAGAACTAAACCACAAGTCATCTTTCCCTAACCACCCATGGAAACTTATGTTTAATTGCAGAGAGATCTGGCCAGGCACTCAATCACAACTACCTCCTGTGTCCCGACAAGAAAACTCAAATGCATACTGTCATCAAGGAAAGATGCTAAATATTCCTCTGATACCAATTTTTCACGAACCAGCCCAGGTACCCTGGTAACCCGACAACAGATCTGGCCCAAACATAACTCTAAGGGCATTCCCGAACCCCACTAGTCAGGAACTAGCACCTGGCATCATACAACATACATGTTGGAACGATTTTTCCACTCGAATGTGGAAGCAAGAGTAAAACAAAACAATATTCATAACAAAATAAACTCCATTGGGAGTAATGTACAAGAATACAAAGAGGCATAAAATTCCAAATTACTACAACCCATGTACAAAAAGGGAAAAAAGTCCCAAGGTCCCAAATGAGAAAACTCACCAAGTCGAGAGATCAACAACTTGATCCACCTCTATGAGGTCTATTCCCTTTGCTCATCCTGGAAGAAGGAAATATAAAAACACCCAAAGGAAAAAGTAGGGTGTGAGCCTAAGACCATAAGGATACCACCAAAGATTACGTAACAAATTCCAAATATAGATTATCCAGATAAAATCTTTCGATTTTAAAATAAATTGGTTTGGTATTTCAAAAGAATATTTTTAACAAAACATGATATACACATTCAAATGATGGAATAACCAATTTAAACAAAGGCTTTTCAAATGATGGAATATTTCTAAAACAATATAATATGTAAAACATTTATAAAAAAAATATTATATAAATTTAGCAGGCATGTAAAGTAGTTCAAAATCATTGGCATACATTTATATCTCAAATATAAATAAACAAGCGAGCAACATGGTCATCTAACTAAATATACGATAGTATTAACCAGTTATAGAAATATTCACCCTCTTTGTGAACTCAGAGGTGTTGGGTGGAGAAAAATGGAGTGATGGAAAGAGGGTGGGGGGTGAATTTCCTTTTAAAAAAATGATTATCAAATTAAAATCAAAGTTGAAAGTGCAGCGGAAATAAAGAGGCAAGACACAAGAATTGATAACGGAGTTCGGCCTAAAACCCGGCCTACGTCTCCGCTCCCAACTCAACCGTTGAGAGATTCTACCGCTTGCTTTTCAATGGTTGTAGCAAGAAACCCACTAGCCTTTTTACAGGTGAAGGCTAGCTCACCTATTACAGCTTGCTTTTATTGGTTGAGCAAGAACCCACTTACTTTTAATGGTTGAGTAAGAACCCACTATCCTTCTTACAGGTGAAGGCTAGCTCACCTTTAACTCAAGCCTTTTAAAAGGGAAGGCTTGACTAACCTCTTCACACCTTAAAGGTGGTGTGAAAACCCAAAAGAAAGGATGAGAGAAAGAGTTGGGGTTTGTAGGCACAAACCCAAATTTAAGCGCAAAATGAATAAACAATAAAAACTGTATTTGGAGAAGCCTTGGGCGCCAATGGTTGATTGGAGTTGAAGACGTTCACTCCCAAGCTTCTTTGGTGATGATCCTTGGATGTGGAATTGAGTTGGAGCGATTGGGGTTCCCTTGGAGCAATCCGCCGGAGGTTCGCCAAATGATCAAAAATATGTCTGTTGGCTTCCGTATGGCTTGGTTAAGTTTCAGGGGCTTCCTAGTCCTTTATTTATAGAGGGGGAACCCTCATATGGCTGTTGGAGGTCTTCGGAGCCGTTGGAAAGGGCTTCGGAGCCGTTGGAGGCCAAGTGGACAGGCTGGTCAAAAGCCCAACGGCTAGTTTGACTGCCTCCACCGGCTGACCGGTACAGGGCCACCGGTTGGCCGGTGCCTTGGAGATGGGAGGAAGCTTCTGTCCAGACTCCACCGGCTGACTGGTGAGGAGGCCACCGGTTGGCCGGTGGCAAGACAGTAGCTAACACTATTCTGCTGGGTGCCACCGGCTGGCCGGTTCTGAGGCCACCGGTTGGCCGGTGCTGAGGCAGTGGCTCAGCCTTCGGTCTGGGTTCCATCGGCTGGCCAGTGGTGAAGCCACCGGTTGTCCGGTGGACTCTGAGAGTCCATTTTTGCTTCCTTGCTTTCTTGGCCGAACTCCTTGCCCACCTAAAAAGATTCCTATCATCCAAAAACACTTGAAAGAGGATTAGATAAATAAGAGGGTGATTGTGATCATGAAAATCAAACCACGAGGGGTACAAGAGGCACAACAATCTCCCCCTATTTTGATGATCACAATCACCAAAACAAGCAATGTAAAATACTAAAAAGATAGGCATTCTTTAAAGGATAAAATTAAAACAAGCAATGCATGAGAGAAAGATTTCTCCCCCAATCAATCAAGAATTTCTCCCCCTTTGTGATTATCAAAATAGCACGGGGCATAAAACTTGATTGAGGGAAAGGTTTGAAAAACAAGATAGAGATTTTAAACCAAATGAAATTTTTGAAATTTGAATTGAAAGTTTTGAATCGAAAAATTGAATAATAGTTTGAATTGAAAGTTTTGAATCAAAAATTGAATAGAAGTTTGAATTGAAAGTTTTGAATCAAAAATTGAATAGCAGTTTGAATTGAATGTTTTGAACCAAAAATTGAATAGCAGTTTGAATTGAAAGTTTTGAAAAGAAAATTGAATTGAAAATTTTGAATTGAAAAATTTGAAACCAAGAGTTGAAATTGAAAGTTTGAATCGAAAATTTTGAAATTGAAATCAAAAGGGCTTAAACGATCCTAACTCCCCCTAAATAAAAACAACAAATCACCGGGGAGAGGTTTTTGAAACCGAGAAAAATTTTGGCTCGGAGAGACTCGCTAATAGGGATTTTTCAATCCACACTTGTCTAGTGGCGGGTCTTCTCCTAAAAAATTCATCATTTAAGAAAATGGTTTTGGGCCTACCATATCGGGCATTTTTGCAGTTGCACTCATAAATTAAGTGCTCGGGTTTTTTACAATAATTGCAAAATTTGTTTTGAGAGCTCCCCCTTACAAAAATAGTAGGTGCATGGGAAGAGGAAGCTTGCTTGGAATAGCCAATCCCTTGGGTGGTTTGGGATACGCGTTGGGAACCAAGCAAATTGTTCAAATTTTGTTCACCTTGTGTGAACTTGGCTAGGGATTCCCTTAAGTCTTTGATAGTTGATTCCATGGAATCAATATCGGGAAGGTTTTGGATTTTGAGGGTCTACTCTTCCTTCTCTATAAGAAGTTGTTCTTTTTCGGAAGAGAGTTTTTTGAAATTCTTTTTTAAAGAAACAAATTTGGAAGAATGTTCGTGAAAACCTTCCCCCAATTGATCTCTAGCATGTTGGAGATCCTCATATGACAAATGATTTAAAGAATTTGAAGAACAAGAGGATGAGGAGTCGGATGAAGTTACCTCATGGAATGCCATTAGGCATTTGTTACCGTTGTCGCTTGAGGAGGAGGAGGAGGATGAGGAGCTATCACTCCATGTGGCCTTGAATGCCTTCTTCTTCTCCTTTTTTTGGCCTTTTTCTTGTTGAGTGGGCAATCGGGCTTGTAATGGCCTTTCTCACCACACCCGTAACATGTTACCTTGGGCTCGGATTTTTCGTTGGGTTGAGCCTTGCGGGCCTTGCGAGATTTCTTCTTTTTGTGCTTCTTCATGAACTTGTGCATCTTGCGGGCAAGATCCTCCATTTCGGAATTGCCGCTTGAAGAGGAAGAAGATGAGGAGGAGGATGAGCTTTCTTCTTGTTGAACTTTGAAGGTGATGTTCTTCGGAGTTTTGATCGGTTTGCCTTCCTTTTCAGCTTGCCTCCTCATGGTGATCTCATAGGTCATGAGAGATCCGATGAGCTCTTCGACCGGCATGTTCTTTATGTCCTTTGCTTCTTGGATTGCCGTCACCTTTGGAGCCCATGAGCTTGGTAGGATCCATAGGATCTTCTTGACCATGGTTTCTGCAGAAACATCATCACCAAGGGACTTTCTACCATTGCACACATCAGTAAAACGAGTAAAAATTTCAGAAATAGATTCATTTGGATGCATGGAGAATGATTCAAAATCTTGACGAAACATATCTAATCGAGTATCCTTTACTTTTTTGGTCCCCTCATGGGTAACCTCCAAAAGTCAGATTTTGTGTGAGGAGGTGCATGTGGAAACTCGATTGAACTCATTTCGGTCAAGGCCGCAATGTAGAGCGTTCATGGCTTTTCCATCAAGCTCGAAATTTCTAATATCGGCATGGGTCCATTTGGATTCATCGGGGGAGGAGAGAGTGTAAACTTGCATGACAATTTTATAAATGGGATAACCTATACTTCTAAGAAAAGCGGTCATGCGGGTTTTCCAATATGTATAGTCGGTTCCATCAAAGAATGGAGCACGACTCAAAGAAAAGCCTTCGGGGGCGAAAGAAGTGGATGCAATCACAATGGATCTTTAATTTGAAACCGGTTAGGGTATTACTCAAATTTCCCTCTGATACCAATTGTTGGGCGGAGAAAAAGGGAGTGATGGCAAGAGGGGGGGTGAATTGCCTTTTAAAAAAATGATTAACAAATTAAAATCAAAGTTGAAAGTGCAGCGGAAATAAAGAGGCAAGAAACAAGAATTGATAACGGAGTTCGGAATAAAACCCGGCCTATGTCTCCGCTCCCAACTCAACCGTTGAGAGTTTCTACCGCTTGCTTTTCAATGGTTGTAGCAAGAAACCCACTACCCTTTTTACAGGTGAAGGCTAGCTCACCTATTACAGCTTGCTTTTATTGGTTGAGCAAGAAACCACTTACTTTTAATGGTTGAGTAAGAACCCACTAGCCTTCTTACAGTTGAAGGCTAGCTCACCTTTAACTCAAGCCTTTTAAAAGGAAAGGCTTGACTAACCTCTTCACACCTTAAAGGTGGTGTGAAAACCCAAAAGAAAGGATGAGAGAAAGAGTTGGGGTTTGTAGGCACAAACCCAAATTTAAGCTCAAAATTAATAAACAATAAAAACCGTATTTGGAGAAGCCTTGGGCGCCAATGGTTGATTGGAGTTGAAGACGTGCACTCCCAAGCTTCTTTGGTGATGCACCTTGGATGTGGAATTGAGTTGGAGCGATTGGGGTTCCCTTGGAGCAATCCGCCGGAGGTTCGCCAAATGATCAAAAATATGTCCGTTGGCTTCCGTATGGCTTGGTTAAGTTTCCGGGGCTACCTAGTCCTTTATTTATAGAGGGGGAACCCTCATATGGCCGTTGGAGGTCTTCGGAGCCGTTGGAAAGGGCTTCGGAGCCGTTGGAGGCCATGTGGACAGGCTGGTCAAAAGCCCAACGGCTAGTTTGACTGCCTCCACCGGCTGACCGGTACAGGGCCACCGGTTGGCCGGTGCCTTGGAGATGGGAGGAAGCTTCTGTCCAGACTCCACCGGCTGACCGGTGAGGAGGCCACCGGTTGGCCGGTGGCAAGACAGTAGCTAACACTATTCTGCTGGGTGCCACCGGCTGGCCGGTGCTGAGGCCACCGGTTGGCCGGTGCTGAGGCAGTGGCTCGGCCTTCGGTCTGGGTTCCATCGGCTGGCGGGTGGTGAAGCCACCGGTTGGCCGGTGGACTCTGAGAGTCCATTTTTGCTTCCTTGCTTTCTTGGCCGAACTCCTTGCCCACCTAAAAAGATTCTTATCATCCAAAAACACTTGAAAGAGGATTAGATAAATAAGAGGGTGATTGTGATCATGAAAATCAAACCACGAGGGGTACGAGAGGTACAACAAGAAGGATGTGTATACACACGTTCCTATGACAAGGACCAAAGTTGACTCATCACCAACCTGTTGAGGATGTGACCCGCCACAAGTATGTCTTAGAATGTTGTCATAGCGTAGAGTGTATCTAAATAACTCACTAACTATCTAAGGCTTTCATGCGCTCTTACATGATGGGTGAAATACATTAATAATGCATAAAATATGATCAATATCATTATTCCATTTTAGAAGATCCAATTTCATTCCATTTAAAACCAAAACAGGTTTTATTCAAAACAAGCCTCTTACACAAGATAAAACCAATGGTTTTCTTTCAATTCATTTCAAGCCATATTCATAACATTGAAAACCATTCAAAACTAATTCCATTATTACAAATTTCATTACCATAATAAAATTCAACAATATAATTGAAAACATTTCCATAAAATCCACAATATATATTAAAAAATTTATATCGACCAATTTTCAATCCACACACCCAATTCAATGGAATTGGGGTTTTATAAATATCCATGCCAAAACCATTTCAAATATCTATGTTCAATGGAATCGATTTTTTATCAATTTAATTGAAAGAAGCATGATCAATTGAATTTAAATCAACAATTTAAATAAGTAAATAAAATACAATGATAATCAATTTTACAAGATGGGACAAAACCACCTACCTTGAGGGTTTTGACCAAGACAACAATGGTCGAGAACACTCAAGAAAACAGGGTTGCTTCTTCAAGAACCCCCATTAGATCTCTTCTCCTAGAAATATCAAGTCCAAATCTCATCAAACATGGTACTACACACTTAGATCTACCCATCACGGGTGTAGATCTATGAAACCAAGAGAAGAGGGGAAGTAGATCTAAGTAGATCTAAGAAACCAATCAATAACGATGAATAACGATCTAATACCTCAAGAATTCGGATATGATTTAGTAAGAGGAGCCTATGGATCGACTCCAGAACGATGGGAGAACCCTCTCTGACCTTAGTAGAAGACAAATCCCGAGTTAGGGCTACATAAGAGGGAAAAAAGGCACATAGAGGAAAAATCGAGCGAGATCCACAATTTAAGGATCTCATTTAAGTGGTCACACGGTTTGGCCGCATGGTTTGACAAACCATGCACTAAAAATGCATGAGATACTACCTCTTCCACCTATCTCACATGGCTTAGCCACACGGTTAGACAAACTGTGCGCCGCCCATGCAGAAGCTTCTATCCAGGTTTCAAGGCTGGCACGGTTTGGTCGCACGGTTTGTCAAATTGTGTGCAAACCATGCACAACACACTGTCCTCTAGTTTTTAATTAAAAGTTCACCCAAACACAACCCATGTTTTTTACACCAAAACAAGAGTATTTAAAAACATAAAAAGTACCTGGAAACATAACGGTGTGTTACACACCCCATCTTCCCTTATCGATGAATAAGCCTACTACCCATGCTTCAGAAAGGGTATCACTAGTAACTACTATTTTAGATGGTGCTTAACCTATCAACCTCCACCAAACAATGATTGGGGAACCACTGGGTACATTATCTTGAGATGGACAGGAACCCCACACCCAAAAAACCATATCATTAAATCTCTAGGAAATAAATTGTAACCACTAGAAACATAAGTGAAAAAGGGAAAATACTGATGCTGAATCCCCAAAAGTCAAAGCCTAAAAGGACTTGGTGAATAATATCTACCACTAACAGCCCTGATCCTCAAGAAATCAATATAATTGGCCTATCATGGTAAACATCTTCATGAATGAATATTCTCAATCACGTTATCCTTCTTCTTAAGAACCATATATGACGCCAATGTAAAAAGAGTAATTTTATACAAGATAGAGGGAAATAGTTTCTAATCAAGACATCTCACATGATACTCCACATCTAGAAAATTATCCAATGAAATACACATATAGTATTTAAACATGATTCCCATCTCCCACACTAACATACTTCCCTGGTGAAGAGAAAGAAGTTCATGAATCTTCACTGCCATCATGGTCGATGAAATGAACTCCATCAGGAAACCATTATCAAATTCATCCTAGGAAACATATACATCATTCCAATCTCCTATATATAATACTGACCACAAAAAACATATCCCCATAAATTAATATCCACTAAAGGGGCCCTGTATCTTATAGAGGCTTGAGTTAATGTAAATCTGATCTTAAGTTCCTCCATCTAGGTCTATTTTTTCACATTTGAAACACTTTACTCATACTCCCCAATAATTTCCACTAGAATGTGCACAACGTATTCTACCACTGATCATCATATATAATGGGATAAAGAATTAAATGATCAAACATATTTGATTTTAATCCATAACCTCTTAAGACTCACCTGGATGACATTAGAGTTCCATAGATGAAAAGAAAACAAGAATTCCCTAAGCCGGGTAATGTGAAATTTCATTAAGATTCATTTTAATTCAATTTATTCATTTTAAAAATCCCAAAAAACAAAATTCAAACCAAAAAAAAGTCATGGTATTGAATGTACCTCTTCATGTTCTCTACCTTTCAAACATTCCCCCCACACATGGGATTTCAATTTGCTCATAATTCGGTCACTACATCACAAGGTACCCTAAAATATTATGTCCTAGCTGGTCACCATGGCCTATGTCATGTACCAAGGTCCACTGGAAAAACTGTCATACAAACCCATACTATCCATATTGTACTTAAATCAAAACATCATCCAATGTCTCAACCATCAACTCATATACCACATTTTCACTACATATTCCCCCTAAATATACTGTAATAAGGGAAGCGAGATAATGACTACATGTCCCACCTCTAGTAGGAAATACATTTATGACTAGATCTATGGGTATAAAAAATATTAAAATGAGAGGAATTTCACTCTATAATAATAAACGAATAGGGTATAAGATGAATTAACAATAGGACACTACATAAAATAATATATAATAATATGAAACCATCCCATAATGCATATATAAATAAAACTAAAATAGATAAATGTCTCCAAATTTAAATTATATATATGTAAAGCTAATGTGGTGACATAGTGAAAATCCAATGATCCAATCTAGTATTGTCTAGAACAGTCCAATTAATCCACCTAGGATCCTAAAAATCTGTTTATGTACATAGCATGAGCATAAAAATATAATCAGTAAGAAAACAAAACCCTCCCATGCACGTGTGAATGAATCATACTATGAACCCATGAGAAAACAATAGAACCAACATCAACTAAATAGGTAAATTATCAATCCCAACCCTAATAAGGAAGTCTTACCCAATAATGACATCCAATTATAATAACATAATAAGAATCCTATAGATAAAGGGTAACTCAAACCGCATTACCACTAATTTGATGCTCTCATAACTCAACGTCATATTTCACAACAATTACATCTATTATATATAACATAGTCCACCTCCCCACAACATGGTAACATCACATCATGCCAGAAACCACCTGTACCACCACCCCACATCATGGTAACATCACATATCCCCTGAAAACACATGGTACATCACAATAAAATCATAAAACTTGTAGTAGGGTATCTTGAACATTAATGAAATAAACCTAATGTACTCTTCCTACCATGCATTCAACCCACAATAATCCACCGAGCAGCATGGTACCGTTATATCTTTCTAAAAAACACCTGGTCAACTTCCCCACAGCTAGGTCACATCACATCTCCCCTGAAAACACATGTGCAATCACCAAGTGCACTAAAAGGCATCAGACCATTACAAACTAAGCATATATACTTACATGGATGTGTTAGTGGGAAAGATCTAGTAGAAAGGCATCCATCCACATCATTGGGATGTTAGGAAAAAAAACCACTCTTTAGGAAGTACAATTGGTGACACAAAGTACTCAACATGGGAGGGGTGTGTATTAAAATCACAAAGAATATAAAAATATATACATATACACATATATATGAGAGGTGTGTAGAGAAATCACAAGGAATATACAATTATATATATATATATACATACATACATATATATATATATATCACACATAAGAACAAATTATGGGTTCAAAACTAAAAAGGAACAAACTCAGAGTATCCCCACCTTCACTGCCACCACTAAATGTATAACACCACACGAAATAACAGAAGCCCCATTTTTCATTACCAACCAATCCCAATATCCATAGCATACACTAATTTATTAATCACGTTCATATTTAACCACACAACCAATCATTTAGTTTTTCATCAAAAATTTTCAACCCATTAATAAAACCATACCATTTCCATTTCAACCATTATGAAATAATTATTTATCTAATCACTATTAGGGAATCTAACCAAACACAACCATACAATGTACGTATCATATCTTCCCCATAATTACATTATCTCACTACACTACACAAACGACCAAACAACCCCTACCTTTTTGTCCTAATAGCACTACCAAATAAAAAGCACTTCTATGTAGCAAAAGCATGAAAAAAAACCAAAATCATTCCAACATGAAATATTATCCAAACAAACACCACCAACCGACCCCAAAATCACATTAAAAAAACAACCACATCATGATCCCAAAATAATGTCCAAATAACCACCACCTCTCTCCTAGAAGCACGAAAACATCTAACCCATTATCCCCACAACACAATGCGAACACACATCATCAATAAATAATTTGACCACACATAAAAAAACATCAAATATCATTTTACTTATTTTAAAAAGGGGATTTTCCACATGCCTTTAATTTTAGGTTTGTTATCAAATAATCTATAATCTTAGAACAACTATTTCATTATCCAAATATAAGTGTTTATAATTTATCCATTTTATGGTGATATAAATAACCAAAATAGAAACAATTTTCATGAAATATTGCATCTAGTGCTAACAAATCCTCCCAATGGACACAATTTTTAGCAGGGAATCAAACTCTTCCAATCTATCATTTCATAATAATATAAATTCATTAAAATCAATCTCCTCAACCTAAAAATTTCAATTAGTAATTTAGTATCATCGATTAATCCATAACAAATGTATCCTATATATAAAAAATTCTGAATACATCCTAAAATTTAAAAAATAAGTATAAATAGAGGATTCCACACATCATGGAATCTTTTTCCAACACACCGCGTACTATAGAGAGAATAAAAAACTACCAGAAACCACAACAATGCAGGGGAAACTACTGATTAGTCTACATGACAACCAAGAATCATAAAAACGTATCCCAAATAATATACAAAACCCAAAAAACATCATTTAAACAAATAATCAAGTGAATAATGAAATAAAATAATAGGGAAATGAGAATAACACATTGTATATTTCCAAAAAAATCTACCACTAAGACTAATAGATTGAAGCAAGGGAAGGAGGGTAAGATGATCCCTCAAAATAATCTAGGGTGTGAAAAAATTGAGATAGAATAAATACATGACTCAATTTATAAAATCATGCTAACAAAATGACTTTAAATTATAGATCCTTCTGTTTTCACATCATGTCATATATTTATGATGTTTAATTCATGGGATTAAAGAAAATTTTCACATTCGCCGAAAAATACATTTCCTCATAGTTATTTAATGAAATTTATTTAATTGTATTTTCATGATGTTTATTTACTTTAGGGATCACCCATATTCTATTTAAAATCCATGAACAACTATTTAATGCTGTGTATATAGTACAAAATTTGTATTTCCTCTAGTAGCTCCACTTTACATCTTACTGCCACAGAAGCTTCTCAAACCTCCTCCAAAACCCCTACAACACCATAAAAACAAAACATTAATTTTATTTTAAGGCATGTGGAATTAAATTGATAATAATTATAACTTAATTTCGTATGAGTACATTTTCAACTTAAAACACATTTTTTATGAATTTTTTTTTTATGTTTTGTGGGATACATTATAAATAAATTTATACCACTTATTTGAGTTGAATATAAAAGAATGGATTAAAAATTAATAATAATTGGGATAATATTTGAAAAAAATGCCCCTTTTATTTTTTTTCCTTATGAATGGTAACTAAAATTATTTATTACCACGGTAAAGGGTAAATCTAGAAATTTAGTTTAAAAAAATTATTAAAACCATAAAATGACATAAAAAATAAATTAATACTATTTTATTTGTATATATATACAATAATAATAAAATGTGTAAATTTATGACCTTTTTGAGCCACTTGGATGAGATTATGAACTTTATAGTATTTTTAATGAATAGCCAAAAATTTCACACTACTAGTTTTAATTAGCGAAATATATTTAATATTGGTTCATCAAAAGGGTATATAATAATATAATTGATATATTGAAATAAAAAAGATTTATCTTAATAATTGAATTTGTTTTTTAATTTTTTGTGATGAAAATATTACCTAAAATTCATACACAATGCTAATGTGGTAATTATTTAATTAAAGGAATAATAAAATAAATGATATTTGTAACACCCCGAGCTTCCATCATACGCTTCTAATTCAATAATGCAATAGCTTGCATTGTACGCAACTACGAGTTCTAACACACCGTAACTAATCAAAGTAGCCGTTATGAATAGTAATAAACACTTTTTAAATTTATATAAATTTGATATTTCAAAATGGACTTCATTTTTGTAATCTTAATATCGAAATTATCCTAAGTTTAATTTTTTGTAACTTTCTTAGAACTTCCAATTTTTTATGAATAGTGAAAAAAATACTGAAAAAAACTTTTTTAATCAAAATAATTTATTGTGATAAATTATACTATTTAGTTGTTTTAAAGTATAATTAGAATATATTTTTACCATTTTATGCAATGGTGGTCATTAGAATTAATTTAACATTGAAATTGGACATAAACAATTGCCAATCTTTGGATATAAATTGGTTCTTAAAAACACGCTATTTGTCGTAACAACGGGAATTAATTAAAAAATTATTTAATTCAACTTATATGTTTGTAATTTTTTAAAATAGACATTATTTTTGAATTCAAAATATCAATTATAGCTTAGGGTGAAATTTTGGCCTTATTCTGAAAAACTTCAATTTTTTGATGAATAGTGAAACCACTAAGTGGTTGTTAAAAAACTGATTTTTTCGTTTAAATGAAATATTACCACTTATGTGAATTGATTTTCAAAAATTCAACATCAATGGTTGTAATTAAGAAGTAAAATGTGGTTCAATGAGATTAAAATAATTTTTTGGTGAATAGTAACTTTTAATTTCTTAATCGCGATTAGAGGTAATTAGTGTAGTTTAAGGTAAAAATAATGTTTTAATAATATGAGATGAGCTTGAAACATGTCCTACCATCATTGTATGTGCCATGGACGACCAAGAAAATCCATGGGTCAACTTGGGGACCCCATGGAGCCACATTAGTTGGAAAATGACATAAATACCTTTTATTTAATGTTAAAGTAAAAAATGACACAAACATGAAATGTTTTACTAAAAAAATTTTACATGGGGTTATACAAGTCATATTTTTGACTATAAATAGTCATTGGAAAGATAAAAATATTTACTACATCATAGTATTTTTTTATAATTTTTAGACACTAAATAAATTAAATTATTTATGACATCATGATGATGCACCAATGATCTCATTATTTAAAGATTTTATTAAATAAATATATAATGTAACATCCAAGGCATAAACTTGTCCAAAGACTATTGGATGGGTATATTTCGAACACTTATCACCTTATCCTAGAATTATATAAGTGTGGGACCTTTAGAATCCGAAAATCATTGTATAATAATATAAACTTTCCTTACTTTCCAAGAGTGCCCCTCCTCCCCACTTATAAAAGGCCCCCACCTCTACCACCACATTCACACTTTAAAGCCATTTGTATCAGCCAAACTCTGCCCAAATACTCTCCCAAATTTCCCCCCTTACTCCTAAAAGCCTCAATTTGGGCAGAACACTTCCCAAGGAAGCCTTTATCTCAAATCAAAAAGAGTTACCTGATTTTGAGGTAATGTCTTCTCTAATGTTATTTTGTTTTATTTTCCTTCTCCAACCCCATAAACTCTTTTTATTCATTTCTTTTGTAACAACACCAGTATCCTAAATATACTAGTATGTAGTTATAAGAAGTATTAGAGCTACACTTACACACACCTACATCTAATGGTTAAAGAACATACGGTTTCTGTGGATGGCGAATTTCTGCCCCACAAAACAATGATTGCTCAACACTCATAAAACACCTTCAAAGGTGTCCATTAAGATGTCACTATATTTATATATGATATATAATATGTTTATGTTTTCCTTATTCTTCTGTATTTCTCATTTATGGCATACATTATGATTTCCATTATGGGTAATCGCGATAATTTCATTTTAGGAAGTGCGGATTACCGCCCCCTCAAAGTGATTTGAATCGTTAATGTCATATGTGGGATGTATAAAGGATGGAGTAAATGGTATTATTCACTATATTATACTTTAATTATATTATACATTTATATCATTATTATTTCATTCCATTAAATTTGAAATAGAAATGAAAGTAGCGTTCATGCGTACGTACGGCTTACCGTCTCCGTGAACGGTGCATTTCATTTCTTACCTCTAAATGTTACGTAATATTATAAATGAATGTATATACAGGATATATATGATATATATGAAATCTAAATCATGAATATAATTCTGGAGATAATGTATATTCTACAATATAAACAACTTGTAATTATAAGAAGTTTATTGTTGACTCAAGTACCAAAGATCGACAAAACGATCGTTATTAACATAAATAATTACATAATGTTCATATCATTGTAATAAGTGATATAAAAAGGATAATGAAATTTAAAATGCTTCTTAATAAGGTATATATTAACTCTATTTTATTATTCAGGAGGTTAAAGAACGGTTGAGTCAAGTCAGACACGAGGTAAGGGAACTTCTTAACCCAACTTCCATTCTTTGGGTTAATCTCCTACTTTCAAATTATGTCATGATATTATTATGTCCTATTTTGTATTTTTACTTTATTTATGTGTACCTATAGTGAATACACATAATAGATCTATTTTATTTTAAATATGATCTTTTTAGGGACTTCGTCTCAATCTCCTTTCATTGAGGCATATTTGGTTTTATACAAAACATTCTTTTATACGGTGTATAAACCCCATTGACTTTTGTGTTTATTCAAAAGGAATATTTTTTATACGAAACGTTTTACTAAAAGTCAAAAAGGGAATGTTTTTCTTTTCGTACATATGCGGTGACAACGACTTCTCTGCCGTCGTGACCATTATTTGAGTTTTGGCTTCCTCTACACGCCATCACTTTTTTTAATGAAAAATAAATACAATGTTTTAACTTTCTTTTATTTTGGTATTGAAAATGGTTTTGAAATATTTTGTATTATATCAATGTGTTGTATTGATATCATGTGATTGAAATGTGGAAATGTTATGTTTCCTTTATGCATGTTTTATGTGATACGATTATGTTATGGTTTATTATATGTTTAAACCTGTTCATACGAGGAATGCATTGGACATAATAAGTGATGGGTGGAGCCCGCTATAGCTCATTGATGCATCGGCAGGTCTCATGAGACAATCTAGTGCCTTGGCACGAGGCCTTGACAAAATCTTATTTGTGGTCTTGGCACGAGGCCTTGGCTACGTGGTTATGATAGTCTGACATTATGCATTCCATCATTATGAAAGTGGTTATTGATATTCCATGTGATTATTAGACCAGTAGAATATCCATGTGAATAAGTAAATGACATTATCTCATTTTACTTTTTCCATATTATGTTGAAGTTCATGTTTAAAAGGCTTTTGTTTTAGTTATACATTTCCTTAAATGTTTATGTTTATTTGTGAAAGCTTCCGCAATATTGTTATCCTTACTGAGCATCTGAGCTCACCCCTTTCAATGTTTTAATATTTTCCAGGATGTGAAGAAGTATTTTAGGAATGACCTGCAGGGATAGTCAGAAAAGGATATGAGTGTGGACTATGAAGACTTTGTTATTAGTTTTTCACTTTATGATGTAATTTAAGACTTATGAATGTATCTAGTGTTTCTAAGGATACTAAACTAATCGGTCTTTCGATATTTTATCTATTGTGATCATGCCAATGTTACGAAGTAATGCACCGACTCTGGGTAGCTAGGGTCGGGGCGTTACAGTTGGTATCAGAGGCAGTTTAGTACTAACCATGGAATCTAGATTTAGATAAACTCTGATTAGAGCACATAGCCCAAAGATAGACTTTGAGGATTAGTATAGAAGAACATCCAAGAATTTTGTTGTTGTAGAGATTTTGTGAGTTTTCCAAGCGGTACATCCCTGTCTGGATATGAGTAGGTAGATGCGGCTCTGGCAGAGATGTACGTAGGGGTAAAGCCCGAAAACACCGCTTTGAGCTAGACTCGAACGGGAACTGGTGCATGATAATGGGCCTTGCTGCACTCTTGGTTACAACACTCCCGGGGGATATGATTAGGATAATTCTCATTTTATTTACAAACCACTATGAAGGGTTATGATTATATGCTTCCTCAAATAAAACATTCCCTTTTATGATTATGGATTATATCCATAAATAGTTCAATTTATGTAAAGTGTTTTACAAATATGGAATTATGTATTTTCATTCATAAACTAACCTAGTTTATGCCATTGTATAGAAATGGTGCCCAGTAGAAGGAATGTGAACTCTAGCAGTAGGTATGATCCAAAGAGTAAGAAGGATCGCATCTTTCACGGTATTAAGCCAACATTTCGAAGGGAAATAGTCTCCCATGTGTTCTCAACATATGAAGAAATAGTATCATGTGTTAATAAGATAAGTAAAGAATTATCTAAGTCATATGGCTTTGAAGCGAAGCAAGAGAAGAAAGGGATCGAAGAGAGAATGATGGATAAAGGGATGAGGGGAAAGAAGAATTTTCCAATATGTGGTAATTGTGGGAAGAAACATCATGGAACTTGCCTAAAGGGAATGGGAGTTTGTTATAAGTGTAGATAAAAAGGACACAAAGTGCATGACTGCAAGGGTAAGAAAATGGTTTCAAATGTACAATGCTTCTTCTGCAAGGATTGGAGACACTACGCAAACCAATGTCCAAATCATCAGAGTATGCCCCAAATGATGTTATTGGATAATAATCATGTTATGATACTACCACAGATGAGGAGTAATGATTTGATTTCTTATGTTGTTATTAAAGAATTTGGTAATTTGAGTGTTGTTTCAATGATGTACTGGTTATAATAATTATGGAGTATATAAGGATTGTACTGCAGTAATAATTTATCAAGGACTTGAGATTGTGTAGAACCAAGAAAAGTGACTCCACAGTAGGTTAAATTTTTGGAAAATATATGGTTGAGAGAATGATAAACCATAATATGGTTCTGATACCGAGATAGTGATTTTGGAATAAGACGTGATTGATTTGGATAAATTATATTGGAGTTTCTTAACTTCCTTGAAACTGATTGACGATATGTATACATTTTTGGATAGAAGGAGTATATCTAGTATTCTATAAGGAATAAGGGATCATGGTAATTCAGTATGTTTAAAAAGAATACATGATAAAGGTGTTCACATGTTGTTACATGGAAAAAAGGATCTTCATTATGTTTACCTTCCTTATAAAATTTGTACTGTGAGTTGGATAGAAGTATTTTGGATAACTATAAACGTTGGAATGGATTAAGTTGATCTTTGGATAGTATTGTTTAAGGTTAAAGAATTTCTGCAGATTATTTTTGGAATATTATAATACTATAGTTTTAGGAAAAGGACAACCTGCAGGGTGGGGCATAACCCATCGCGTTGGACAAAGCTGCCAGAATCAAACCCACAACCATAGTACGACAAGCCTTTATTACCTACCACTAGCCTACAGGAAGTCCCTGGTTATTAAAAAATAGTTTTACTAATCTAAATGGTATGTGTTAATATTTGGAACATTATACAATTAGGATAAATAGAATATTTTTGAGTTGTATTACCTTTTAGAGTGAAAGATGGGTTTGTGGTAAAAATTTATTAAAGAATGAAAGTCTACATGACATGTATGTATATTCCCTTACATTCCTAGTAAATCTCCTAAATAAATTCCTCAACTTTATAAAAGTTAACTCAAAACAAAAATGTTATCGGTTAACTTTTACTACTGGGGAATCAATGATCGTTTAACCAATCACAAGTTTGTGATTTTCTTGTAGTTAAACTTTCTCTTAATCCTGTTTTCTATAACTCTCCATCAGAACTTGATGGTTTGTTTCTCCTCCATATCCATATTATCATAGAATCCTAGAATTGGCTATCTCGGGTGACCTTTGTACTTATCTTGCTTTCTTTTAATGTTATATATTTATTAACCTTATTTCCCATGTGGGTTTTCCACAAAGGTATTTTCTATTTTCAACCATTTATTTTCAAAGAAAAATAGCAAATTGCGAGGACGCAATTTATTGAAGGAGGGGAGAATGTAACACCCCGATCTTCTCTGATACGCTTCTCATTCAATAATGCAATAGCTTGCATTGTACGCAACATCGAGTTCTAACACACCGCAACTAATCAAAGTAGCCATTATGAATAGTAATAACCACTTTTTAAATTTATAGAAATTTTCTATTTCAAAATGGACTTCATTTTTTAATTCGTAATATCGAAATTATCCTAAGTTGAATTTTTTGTAACTTTCTGAGAACTTCCATTTTTTATGAATAGTGAAAAAAATACTTAAAAAAACTTTTTTAATCAAAATAATTTATTGTGATAAATTATACTATTTAGTGGTTTTAAAGTATAATTATAATATATTTCTACCATTTTATCCAATGGTGGTCATTATAAATAATTTAACATTGAAATTGGACATAAACAATTGCCAATCTTTTGATATAAATTGTTTCTTAAAAACATGCTATTTGTTGTAACAGCGGGAATTAATTATAAAATTAATTAATGCAACTTATATGTTTGGAATTTTGTAAAATAGACATCATTTTTGAATTCAGAATATCAATTATAGCTTAGAGTGAAATTTTGGCCTTATTCTGAAAAACATCAATTTTTTGATGAATAGTGAAACCACTAAGCGGTTGTTAAAAAACTGATTTTTTCGTTTAAATGAAATATTACCACTTATGTGATTTGATTTTCAAAAATCCGACATACATGGTTGTAGTTAAGAAGTAAAATGTGGTTTAATGAGATTAAAATAATTTTTTGGTGAATAGTAACTTTTAAGTTCTTAATCGTGATTAGAGGTAATTAGTGTAGTTTAAGGTAAAAATAATGTTTTAATAATATGATATGAGCTTGAAACATGTCCTACCCTCATTTTATGTGCCATGTCCGACCAAGAAAATCCATGGTTCAACTTGGGGACCCCATGGAGCCACGTTAGTTGGAAAATGACATAAATACCTTTTATTTAATGTTAAAGTAAAAAATGACACAAACATGAAATGTTTTTCTAAAACACTTTTTACAGGGGGTTATACAAGTCATATTTTTGACTATAAATAGTAATTGGAAAGCTAATAATATTTCCTACATCATAGTATTTTTTTTATAATTTTTATACATTAAATAAAATAAATTATTTATGACATCATGATGATGCACCGATGACCTCATTATTTAACGATTTTAATAAAATGAAAATATAATGTAAAATCCAAGGCTTACATTTGTCCAAAGACTATTGGATGGGTATATTTCGAACCCTTATCAACTTAGACTCGATTTATATATGTTTGGGACCTTTAGAATCCGAATAGCATTGTATAATAATGTAAACCTTCCTTACTTTCCAAGAGTGCCCCTCCTCTCCACTTATAAAAGGCCCCCACCTCTACCACATCATTCACACTGTCAAACCATTTGGCTCGGCCAAACTCTGCCCAAATACTCTCACAACTTTCCCCCCTTACTCCTAGAAGCCTCAATTTGGGCAAAACACTTCCCAAGGAAGCCTTTGGCTCAAATCAAAAAGAGTTACCCAATTTTGAGGTAATGTCTTCTCTAATGTTATTTTGTTTTATTTTGCTTCTCCAACCCCATAAAGTCTTTTTATTCATTTCTTTTGTAACAAAACTAGTATCCTCAATATACTAGGATGTTTTTATAAGAAGTATTCGAGCTCCCCTTAGACACACCTACATCTAATGGTTAATGAACATACGGTTTCTGTGGATGGCGAATTTCTACCTCACGAAACGAGGATTGTTCAACACTCATAAAACACCTTCAAAGGTGGCCATTAAGATGTCACTATATTTATATATGATATATAATATGTTTATGCTTTCCTTATGCTTCTGTATTTCTCATTTATGGCATACTTTATGATTTCCATTATGGGTAAACGCGATAATTTCATTTTGGGAAGTGCGGACTACCGCCCCCTCAAAGTGATTTCAATCGTTAATGCCATATGTGGGATGTATAAAGGATGTATTAAATGGTATTATACACTATATTATACTGGAATTATATTATACATTTATATAATTATGTTTTCATTCCATTAAATACAAAATAGAAATGAATGTAGCGTTCATGCGTACGTACGGCTTACCGTCTCCAGGAACGGTGCATTTCATTTCTTACCTCTAAATGTTATGTAATATTATAAATGAATGTATATACTGGATATATATGATATATATGACATCTAAATCATGAATATAATTCTAGAGATAATGTATATTCTACCACATAAACAACTTGTAATTATAAGAAATTTATTGTTGACTCAAGTACCAAAGATCGACAAAACGACCGTTATTAACTTAAATAATTACATAATGTTCATATCATTGTAATAATTGATATAAAAAGGATAATGAAATTGAAAATGGTTCTTAATAAGGTATATATTAACTCTAGTTTATTATTCAGGAGGTTAAAGAACAGTTGAGTCAAGTCAGACACGAGGTAAGGGAACTTCTTAACCCAACTTCCATTCTTTGGGTTAAACTCCTACTTTAAAATTATGTCATGATATTATTATGTCCTATTTTGTATTTTTACTTTCTTTATGTGTACCTATAGTGAATACACATAATAGATCTATTTTATTTTAAAAATTATCTTTTTAGGGACTTCGTCTCAATCTCCTTTCATTGAGGCATATTTGGTTTTATAAACAACTTTCTTTTATATGTTGTATAAACCCCTTTGACTTTTATGTTTATTCAAAAGGAATATTTTTTTATATGAAGTGTTTTACTAAACGAAAAAAGGGAATGTTTTTATTTCCATACATATATGGCGACAACGACTTCTCTACCGCCGTGACCATTATTTGAGTTTCGGCTTCCTCTACAAGCCATCACTTTTTTTAATGAAAAATAAATACAATGTTTTAACTTTCTTTTATTTTGGTATTGAAAATGGTTTTGAAAGAGTTTTTATTATATCAATGTGTTGTATTGATATCTTGTGATTGAAATGTGGAAATGTTATGTTTCCTTTATGCATGTTTTATGTGATATGATTATGTTATGGTTTATGATATGTTTAAACCTGTTCATATGAGGAATGAATTGGACATAATAAGTGACTGGTGGAGCCCGCTATAGCTCATCGATGCATCGGCAGGTCTCATGAGACAAACTAGTGTCTTGGCACAAGGCCTTGAAAAAATCTTATTTTTGGTCTTGGCACGAGGACTTGGCTACGTGGTTATGATAGTCTGGCATTATGAATTCCATCATTATGAAAGTGGTTATTGATATTGCATGTGATTATTCGACCAGTAGAATATCCATGTGAATAAGTAAATGGCATTATCTCATTTTACTTTTTCCATATTATGTTGAAGTTCAAGATTAAAAGGCTTTTGTTTTAGTCATACATTGCCTTAAATGTTTATGTTTATTTATGAAAGCTTCCACAATATTGTTATCCTTACTGAGCATCTGAGCTCACCCCTTTCAATGTTTCAATATTTTCTAGGATGTGAATAAGTATTTTAGGAATGACCTGCAGGGATAGTCAGAAGAGGATATGAGTGTGGACTATGAAGACTTTGTTATTAGTTTTTCACTTTATGATGTAATGTAAGACTTATAAATGTATCTAGTGTTTCCAAGGGTACTAAACTAATCGGGCTTTCGAGACTTGATCTTTTGTGATCATGCCAATGTTACGAAGTAATGCACCGACTCTGGGTAGTTGGGGTCGGGGCGTTACAATATTAAATAGTTGAAAAGTAACATAATTTATGAAATTTAAGGTGATCCAAAATTTCTCTACATGAAAATGAAATTATATGAAATAATAAAATAGTATTCTTAAATTTTACTTTTTGTCTTAATTTTTTTAATGTTAATGTAATGAATAGTATCAAAATTAACAATAATGATATTTTTTGGGATTTGAATTTTATTATATTATTATAAATAATAAAAATATTAAAAAATGAATATGATTGGGTGTAATAATTCACAAAATTTGAATTTATTTACAATTTTGATGTATTTTCCTCTATAATGGTCTTTTTATATTTTAATATTTTGGAAATTCCAAACATGTCCCTCACCTAAATTATAAAAGGGAACCACCAATTTCACTTTTTTAACCCAATTTGAACCATATATATTGACATAAATCATCCCATTTTTCTATAAGAATCATTATCCATGTTATAGATTTTATGTTTCTTAAAAATGACCAACTCTAGATCCCTTAAGAAGAGATCTAATAGAAGTTCACCAAAGAAGAGGTAACCTTCTTTACAACCCCTTTAATTTTTATTTCTTAATCTACAACATATTAATGAGTTGTTTAGATATTATATTAATAAATCCATTGTCATATATATATATATATATTGATATATTATTATCATTATGATACAAGTATATTCCCCTATTTATCAATCATATGAAAGATGAAATCACCATGTGTGCGTACGTATGGCTAACTATCTCCAAGAAGTAGTGTAATTTTATTCATCACCAATTTACATGGATGGTTGTAATGATGAAAATACTGGATATATATTATTATTATTACATGATATTGATTCTTTAAAATTAATATATCATTAATGTTCCTACCCATTCACTATTAATGAAATGAAAATGTTACTCATGCATATGTATGCCCCACCGTCTCTACAAAGAGATGAAACTCATATTCCATTTTGAACATTAAATAATGGTTTAAAAACTATATTAAAAAATTATATATGATACTTATAGAATTAATAACAATATGTATATGATTAATCTATATCCCATACACATAAAAAAAGACTTACCTGAAAAAACATGCATGGAAAAATAAAGTATTTACCGCCTGAAACAATGGTAATAATGAAATATTATTAATAAATGTATGGTAAGATGTTATATAATTATTATATATGATTTAAATAATATTAATATGGTTATGATATTATTTCATTACATTATTTAAAAAATTACACAAGAGGTTAAATAATGTTAAACTAATTGAATGTGAATGATAAGGGATTATTCGTCTAATTTTTTTTTCTAGGAGACCTATGCCATATTGAACGCTCATTAATTTTTTTGATTTATGTGTCACCCTTTATCATGTTATATCATGAAATTATTTATATTCATGAAATATATTGTTTCCTTTCAAGATCATATTTCATGGGGATTATAATAAGAATGTTATGAAATAAGTGAGTGTTATTTTACAATCTCTTCATTATTCTAGATTTTTTATGTTTATGTCCCCAAAGAAAAATATGTCTCTTACATGAATATGATTTTTAAAAATGTTTAAAAATATTTTTTTATATTATAATATGATTTTTTATTGTCATTTTAAATATTCTTTTACTTTTAAATAAAATTAAAATTAATCTTCCTTTAATAATAAAAATGATATACTTTGTGACATTTTAGAAACAAATATAAATTGATTGTTTTTTAGATTATAAAAAATGGGAATACATTCCTTCCTTCATGAAAATGTAATTCTATGATGTTTCATTAATATGTTTGTATTTTTACATTCAAATAAAAAAAATTTCCTTCATATTTTTGATGTTTTCATTAATGTTAATGTCTAATAAGAAAAGATATTTTCCTCAACAATAATTTTTAATCATTTTATGGTAATTTTATTCATGATTTGAAAAAACCCTTTATCTTACATATTCACCACTGGGTGTATGACTTAATGATTCAATATTTTGAATAATATAATTTTCAACATTGGATATTGAATTTTTCTTAAATATAAATAATCTTATATCATGGATGTGATCATTTTCTAAGTCATATAACATTATTACATACTATGTTACTCTTTTAATGTATTTGATTTACATGGGAAATTATTTATAAATATGTATTCTCTAATCAATATAGATATTTTTTGATACGGAATATCGATTCATTAATTAAATCAATTATTTCGATATATGAGGAATTCATCGGACCTACAGTGATGGGTGGGTCACAAAATAATATATCCCCTCACTCAGTTGGTAGGGCTCAGGAGACAAATTAATTTGAAAAATTAAATGGTTTTTTACCCATAATGATTAAATTTACTTTTGAAAAGTATTGGAGGTATAAATACCATGAATTCTAAGATAATTACATCAATTATTAATTATTAATCTCATTATGAATTAATTTACTATTATCCACAGCATTTTCACTATAATATTATTCATGAATTCAGATTCTTCACAATTTATTTAATAAATTGCACTTACATCAAAAATTTTACATTTCTCTAATGAGTATGCCCATTTTTCTAATTACAAACCCATTATTTACAAAATAGAATGTGTGTTTTGTTATTTACCTTTCTATATTGATTGATAATTATTTATTGATGATATATTATTCTTTATATAACCCTTACTGAGCATTTAAGCTCATTCATATTTTCCCACATGTTATGTAGGATAATCCTTTAAATGAGTTTAATGATTCTGAATGTTTTCATTAATTTGTTTTATATTTTATTCCCAATGAAATATGGGTGTCATTTATGTGTCTAGTTTTCCAGAACTATTTTAATTATCAATCCATTGCTATTTTAATACTTGTATTTATACATATTTAATATCATATCCACTAACTCTAGGATATAGGATATGGTGTTTTTACTACATAGTTTTTAATAAATATCCTTTATTATCATCCTAAGTGATACAATAGCTTATTTCACACTTCAACTATCCAAATTTAGTTGTCACTACAACAATCATCTACATCCAACTCTGAACTTCTTTAGTTCCACAAGACATGTCTCTGTCTGATTAGGATATAGAATATTTGTAATGTATTTCTTTCAATTTTTAATACATTAACCATAAATTGTTTCCAACATTATCCTAATATTTGTGCTTGTAAGAGTTGATCAGAAAGGTGTTTTGTAGGATAAATGATTATTTTTGGATTTCTGAAGGGAACCATAACATGGTTAGATCCTCACATTTGTGTCAGGTTTCATGAGGTTGGTTATAGTCTGGTTGTGGGAATGGTGTATTGACAACATTTCTAGGTTTTAGAGTCTTTAGTATATTGATGCATGATTGATGGGGGCTTCTACATTGGTTGATTTTATAGAATGGTATTGGTGGTTTTAGTAGTTTTGGTTGGATTTTGAAATCTCTCTTTGCCAAGAGGAAGGTTGAAATTCACATTTATAAGGATGTTAATGTTTTGTATTTTGTTTTGTTGAATATTGAACTGTGGTCTTATAATGGGATCATTTTCGGAAGTGGAATGAAAGTAAAGAATTATTTTCTAGTGAATTAAGGAACAATTAAGTATAATGAATGGTCTATGACATAGTCAATGAAATTTTGTTTTGGATGTGTTTAAAGCCACATTCCTAAAAAACTAATTGGTTAAAATGGTGAGATGTGGTCAAAACATGAGTTCTCACATATCGCTTTACTCTGCATCACCACAATGTGGTTATCATCTCACAAAACCATGATTATGGTATCCCAGCATTTCTTAGATATTTTATCATTCATCAATCGTTATTTATCACTATTTACATCCTCTCAAACTCTATCTTCTCTTTGGATATTTTTTGGTTTAACATTCTTTATTGGTGAATCGTATACTTGGATTCATGTGACTATTCCCTTATGATCCAAAAACATTAAAGAATTCATTTATGAAGTCTAAAAACACACATTTTTATCATATATATATGTACAGATGCACCCACAAATAGGAACATCACATATATTTAACCCATGCATATATATCATGTATATATTCCAAAAAATAAATAAATAAATATATATATATAATAATATTTATATAATTTAAACAGTATTTATGTAGTCCATTATATATTTATATTTTGTGTTTATTCACAGATACACATATATTATACTTACCAAATTGGGTATATAAGAACACAAATATTATATAAAAACATAGTTTTTTTTAAAATTATATATATATATATATATATATATATATTTATATGTTCATAGAACATTTACACACATATATATTATACCGTCTCAACATGACATTAATCTTACAGGCCCAAAAAAATACTACAAGCCCTAAAACACATGACCAGATTTCTAAAGGTTGATGACTAGAACTAAGAGTATACTGATCATAGTGGGAGTTAGTTTAACCTTTCCTAAAACTATCATTCAATTATATTATTCTACCAAAAAATTATAATGATGTATTTGATTATCTTATGTAAAAACACCTATATATAAAATATTGATCCTATTAGTTGTGGATATGAAGTCTTAATTTGATAAATAATAATAATATAGTCAAAATAAATATACAAAGGTAAATATAGTCATCCAATGTTTCACATTATGAACCAATGATAAATAATTTACTAAAACAAAACTTGTATAAAATCAATGGAAATGTAACACCATCCATTACATCCCATACCTTATTTCTATAGAATCACCATTGTCTAAGGAACTATTTCCAATTACCTCGCTACATATTAGTCTATATATAACTAAATATTCCATTATATCTTAAATTTATCATAGATATAATATCCCAATAATAATTTAATGCGAATAATAGTTCACATTACGAGTGTGAGTAAAAATACTTCGTATGATCCATCACATGGACGAAAACACCTAACCTGATATTAATATATATTCTTGTGATCATGTAATGATACCATGAATAATAAAGTCAAATTCACATATCATATAATTCAATATAAAATAGGAATCAATTATCTTGGAATTGTATAAATAAACAATTAGTTTCAAATTCCTAAGTCGTTGGAAAGATAACACATTTCTATTAGAAACAAAATTTAGGTACCAATTGGAATAATCAAGTGAAATACAATTAGAAATATAATATTCATTTTATTGGTTAAGGAATAATTAAATGATCTAGGATTTAGAAGTAATCCCATTTTTTTGATTTCTTCTAATACATACCAACATGAAATATAAATGATGAACATAAATGGGGTTTCATTGATGACTTCAGACACAAAATTCAATCTTCAATAATTTATGCCTGCTAATTATCAATAGTGTAAAAAAGGAAATTATCTTGCCTTTAAGGGATTACATTGGCCAAATGATCCCATAATTTTTCTGGAGTATCCCTAAACATGGAGGGGTGCTAGCACCTTCACCTAGTGATGAACAGTATTATGGGAGTAGGTGGGAATCACGAGGCTTCCATAAAATCATTCATTTCCACCAAGATAGAAATCATACCTTTATATAACCATTATAAATGTGTTTTATTTAATAAAACATATCTTCCATATTAAATATATAAACATTTTTTTATTACTGTTTCACTTAATCTTTTAATTCCTTCAATGAAGGCTAACTATTTAATCCAATCATAATGGATTACATTTAGTCTACTCACACAGAACAACAATTGATGAAAATGTATGGGAAGATACATGAACCAATATTTAATTCATTCACACACATGTTTTAGTTCATATCCACCAATTTTATATTCATAATAAAATACTATATGGTCTTTATGATGAAATTCTTAACTCTTTGGGAATCCACTGAAAACTTTTTCCGGATATAATTTTACAATACTCTCCTAATTATTGAATATAAAATTTCTCCAAAACATAATCCTATTGAAAATTACTAACTGTATGACCCAATAAGCCTTAGTAGAATTGAAATAAAAATATATGAAATCCTTAAATCATATACGTAATCAAAGAGAAATCACTAAAAAAATCATCATTGCTACTCAATCTACTAAGGTTCACGATGTGATCTCCATCAAGGATACTAATATATATATATGAATATGTCGACTAGAATATGTATCACATACATTGTATGTGAACATATATAATTCATTTTTTATAAAATCAAGTGAGCACAAGACATCAAACATTGCTAATCTAGTTTGGGCCATATTATTATTTTTTATTTGAAAATGAATGACCATGTTAATGAATAAAAAACATATAATTCATCTAATTAATGATTATATCATGTGTCCCTCATCTGTATACCTAATCACATCGTATGTAATTTATCAAAGTGTGGTCATTCCCTTCCTTGGAATAATTCAATCATTGTTCTAATGTTTTATATCATTAGAAAAGAGGAAAAATCTCATATTGGATACACTCCAACCAACAACAAGATCATCAACATAGAAAAAAGCCACCATAATAGCTAATTAAATATGTATGATTTCATAATTAATGTATCAATATATTCAGGTTCTAATTCTTGGTATCTCACCATCCTATGGTCATAAGGACTAATAATAATCACGCACCCATATGTATATCAATTATTTATTGACATTCCATGAGATATATTTTGGAAGGTCAATCCTAGTAATAATCCCAATCTTATTAACTCATGAATATATTGTTCATTTATCATATAAAATACTTTTTAATGATTATAATATTATATTCAAGATAAAATTTTTTGATCACCAAAACTCATAATATTCTATGATGATTGTCAAAAAGAAAAAAATCAAAATTTTTATTTGAGGGGATATTATCTTTCAAACGTTTATGTAAAATATAATTATTGAACATGTAAATGAATTATAAATAAATCTTTATTTTATAATAAAATCATGGCACATTTTATATTATTAAACATTATTAATAAAATTTAATAAAATAATGAATGATCACTTGTTTATCATATCACATATTATTAATAAAGAATTTTAGCCATATGTTACCTATTTTTTTGGGTTTGGTTCACCCATTACACTTATTTTTAATACATGTCACATATATATTTTACATCTATTAAAACACCACCACTAAACTCTTTTCAAGTAACATTGATGAAGCTATCTAGTTTAAATGATGGTAAGACTTAGGAATTATTTTCATATTGTTCAACCCTTTGAAAATATTCAAACTCCATAACATCACGACATGAAAACATAAGATTTCATCTTTTTTTTCTTCATAGAACTATTATTAATCTTAACATCATCATCATATATGAAGCCTATAACACTCCCCTTAAGGTCAATGGGAGCATTTACATTTTTATTAAACAGTATATCTTAAAATATTTTAGGATCATGTGACATTAACTTGTTTATAGTGAACATATATAACCTATTACACTTCTATTTATCATTATATAATAATCTCTTCTAGGATATAAAGTTAATTTCACTTTTAAATAGGATTATATAATAGTGATATTTATTTTGTCCCAATAACTAAATGTAAAAATTTATATTTTTCTTTACTATCACATATTCAATCTATTCAAAATATTAATTTAATAATCACTTAATCTAAGACTAGAACTATCTTTTATATATTACCATTGAACCATTAAAGTCGAAAATAAACTCCTATTTTTCCCCAATTCATTAAATTCCTCCTCAAAATTTTTTTTATAAGATTCAAAACAAACTTATCTGTGTTAAAAAATTATAGTTATTTTTTAAATATGAATATTAACAAAAATAATGAATATTTTAACTTTTCCCATAGTTAAATTCCTACATGTTAATATCATTTTACTATAAAAATATATATCTTTAATTTTTACTCAATGTTACTTAAAAATATTTGTGAATGTGGTGTTCTATTATGAATAGATCTCCTAATCATGTTAGGCTATCATTTGAATGATTTGTTTTATGAGGGAGTGGTATGAAATTTATTTCCATTTAAATCCATCATTGAAAATACTAGACCCCATTTTTTGAACCCCAAAAATACAAAGGTCAATGATGGAACAAATTTATTTTTTATAAAAAAGTTATATAATTAAAAATAATTAAAATGAAATCAATAAAAACAACAATAATAATTTTAGTTTTTATAAATAAATTAAATTTTATATTATTTATTTAATAAATAGTGGGTGGGTAACAAATATTAATTTTTAAATGAAATATCCTAACAATTTTACATTGAATTATATTCTTCTTCATGTTATTTAATTTTATAGTATTCTATTAATGACCATCTTATTCAATCCCATGAAAACAAGAAAACATAATTCCTGTATGAACTTTTCTTTTATGCCTCTAGGATTTTAAGATCCATACCTTGGTGGTTTTATCTTTTTGGAGGTGTTATGAGGTATATAGATGAGTTTTGAAAATTCATGGGTACACTATATCATTACATCAGGTGTGGTATTTTAAATTTTGAGTTCATTATAGACATGATCATGGGGAATGATGTTTTGGATTTCAATTTTGAAACTAAGTGAGTGTTTTTTAGTTTCTTATGTTCTTTTGGGTGCACCATAGGGAGTGAAGTGTCCATGGAGGTTATTTTGGAAGGCATAGTTCACAGGGAACCCATATGTATAAAATTTTAAAGGGAAATTCCTTTGTCATATAGATTTTTAGTGTGTGAGGGTGTGATAAGTCCGAGCATGAATGATAGGGTGAAAACAATAATTAGGGTTATCTATACCATGGTATTTAACATTGAAAGTCAGATAAACTAAGGAAAATACATTATAATTAATGTAATGGTGTAGTGGAGGTACAATGTATGTTTTATTTCTACATAAATATTATGTTTCAGGAGTCTAACATAAGGGTGGTGAAATCCCTATTTATATACTTCTGTAGGTTTATTTCAATTAGCATCCATGAGAATTCCCCTTTTTATATCTCTCATAATGATA
The DNA here is from genome assembly GCA_963277665.1 of Viscum album. NCBI lineage: Eukaryota > Viridiplantae > Streptophyta > Magnoliopsida > Santalales > Viscaceae > Viscum > Viscum album. The sequence continues at coordinate 1,671,799,341 of OY728137.1, forward strand.
GGGTGAGATGTCTTGCGTGTAGGTAGTTAGGCGTTGACATAAGTGTATGCTAATTTTCTACTGGTAGATGAAGGTAAAAGAAACTGTTTGTTATATGACAAATTTTGAATATATGTAATTGCTTTTCAAAACTAACCTTATGTTGTGATCTATTTTTTTTAATAAAAGGAAGTGTTTTATAAAGGAAACATAGAAAATATTCTCTTCTTCAAATCTGTAATATATTTCAAGAAAAATAAGTAAAATTTAAAATAAAATCTTGGATTTTAAATATATTATGATAAATATGAAAAAAATAATAAATATTTCACAAATATAGGTGTTTTAAAAGTGTCATGCAAGTTAATTAAATGATAACCATCTAATTTTTATTTTAAATAGAATTTATTAGATGTGTTTTCTAGAAGATATCAATAAAAAATATCAATAGTTTATATAAACTGGGTTCATCCTATAATTTAGTTCATTTTCATGAGATTGGGTGATGAATCCTTGAAAATTGATTCTAGTGGGTTCTCTAGGATTGTTTGAGCTCCTTTATAATTTTTTTATAATATAATATTGTATTATTTCTCTCATTCTATATGGTCAAAATTCATTGTAAATTTTCTTATATATAAGGGATTCATGAACCCCAGATTTTTTTTCATAAAAATATGAATCTGTCATGCATTTTCTTTGATTATTATTTGGTGTGAATTAATATTAAATATATAATGATTGGGAAATCGTAATAAAAAATATAATTACAATAAATGTATTTTTTCATTTTATTTTTTAGGAGGCGACCCTTTAAATTGATAAAATATTTCCGACATAAAATATGAATTGTTTTTGTGGTTTTTTACTTGAAACTCCATGAATAAATGAATAATAATCATAGATAGTAATTAAATGGGTGATTTGAATAATCAAAACATGAACGATTTTGATGTTAACCCATGTATTTTGTATATCTAGATCATTTCATAGTTTTTATTATACTTTGGGATTTGAAATGCGAGGGTGGTTAGTATATGATGTGTTCTTCTTCAATGATTCTGGGTAGTACATTATGGGAGAGAATTAGTAATCTGGCCATTGGGATATAGTTGAAAAAAATGTCATTGAAAGACAATAATTAAATTAACAAATTGGAAAGGATAAAATAAATCTATGCTCATTATAATTGAAATACATTTTCTTAAAATGGACTAATATTTGGTGGAATGAATATTGGTGATATTTTAGAGTTTAATGATCTTAATTTAGTATTACTTGTGATGTTATGATTGGTAGTAAGGATGTTATTGAAATTTTATTATCATGTTTGGGTTATAGTGGTAGTGGTAGTGTTGGATGGATTTTGGTGATGAAACGGTAGAATAAATGAGTTGTTTTATGAATGGTTATGTACACCCCTATGTTGGGTTCCACCTGAGATTATCTATTCATTTATTTTCTTGTAATTTTTAAACACACCCCACCAGAGTCGATTATTGTTTTCCGATATGTTTTTAGTGGTTCTAGATGTTTTCCAAAATATCCAGGTTGGTGGGGGAAAATGAATAACAACCCCCTCTTCCCCACTCTCCATTTAATAGTAGACTAGATATGATGTCATGAAGATGGATGGATTATGAATGGTGTGTTTGTGTCATGTGGTTCACCAATGTATGTGGTGATGATGGGATATTGGTTTTGCAGTGTGGGTCATGTATAGTAGGAGGAGGGAATGAGTTTGATGTCTTTAATGTCTACGATACCCTACTGATTTGGTTTGAAGGTGATGTATGTGTATGTGATGCTATTATGATATGATGATGTGATGTTTTGTTTTATATGATTCAAAAAATATTGGTTCTACCTTGTCAGTGTTGGGAAAGGTAGGGTGGTGACTCATCCCACATCAATAAAGAATATATATGAGAACAAGATGTTTGACATTAGGGTGTGGGAGTAGAAAACCAGTGAGGAAGTCGATGAAGAGTGCCTATGATTATTTCATTTGACAATTGTCTTATTATACATGAATTTTATACTTGTTTAGTGATCCATGTTAAGGAAATAAATGTATAATTTATGAAACATATTTTTTAAACCATATGAAATTATGAGGAAATCCGATTTTTTATTAATTTATGGTTAATTCAATTTTTTAAATGTGTGTTGGGACCATTTTAAATCGTGATATCGAACTGCACACTCTTATAATTTTTTTGGGGGTTTTCCTTATGAGATACTTTTGGTATCCAATAGCGAATTCATGGGCTAAACACAGTTTTTCAAACCATGTGGGTAAACTGCATGGTTACCCAGTTTTTAAATTGATTTTTATTTCATTTAAATAAAATAAATATTTATTAATAATAATAATAAGGATGATATTATTATTATTATTATAGTGTTTATTTAATTTAATAACTGTTAAAATATTCGAATTGAATGATTAAATGTGGTGTTTTAGAATTAATTTCGAAAACATTATTTAATGAATAAATAATGTCGAATCATTTTATTAAATGAGTATAGTAATATTAATAAATGTTATTATTATTATTATTAAATTTGTTCATTTTAGTTATTATGTTTTTATTTTATAAAGGAGGGAAAATTAGAGGAGAGGCGCACAAGTCCAACACATGACACCCCTTGGGAAATCCCTACATCATGCACAATGCTTCATTTAGCCCTCATCTCCTTGATTTGTCTCGACGATTTTACATCCATTTTCTCACATGATCCATCACAGAGAGTCCTCCACTTCCTTCACCTTCGTTCTTTAGCTTCTCTTTGACCTAATCAGTACGTCATGAGAATCGACCAAACCCTATGTATTGTGGGTGTATTGATTTATTGTTTTCTCCTTTTCTAGTTTGGTGGAGATTGTCTCTTGAGGCCCTTAGGAGTGTATCTCAACATTCATCGCTGAAGGCAACGCGGTTTGGATTGATTTAGCCTACCTTCTTTCATTTGGGATATGTTTCTCATTATTTACATGTTAATTTTTGGGACTTTTGTGGTTTATGAGTCTGTGGTATGTTAGGTGTTTTGTGTTGGTCCCTTCTCATTGGTTTTTATGGTTTCATATCATTTTGGATTATTTCCAACACCTGAGGTAAGGGTTTTGGCCCATTGTTGGTTTCCACACCATCTTTATTGGAGTTTTTTTAGGTAATAAGGTTCCTTTTATTTGTTGAATATTCCATTGGATTTATTCGTATCATTTTGAGTCTCCATGTCAAGGGGGACTTGCCTATTGGTGTATATTTATGAAAATATATATGTGGGTTCCCCCATTACATGTGTAATAAACCTTTGAAATGAGTAAAACGTATGGGGATAGGTGTTCCCATGTGTGAGTGGAGACAGGCATATGTATAAAATAATATATGTGAGGATCCCCTTCCATGTTCTCAATATTAAAATTCATTTATAAATTCCTTACTATAATTTTTTTAGAATTTGAATCCATTCAAAAAATTATTTATATTGAGTTACTCTTAAATGTGAATTGAGAATGTTTCATTTTAAATGATAAATTCATTAAATGATTTGTGTGATAGAAAATATCCTATTTTTGTAATAAAACCCCTCAAATCGAGTTGCACTTTCTTTAAGATAAAAATTCATGGTTAAAACATTATATCATGACATGTCATGTTTATAATTATTATGACATGATTTTGTGTTGAAATGAATCTATTTTAAGACATTGGCCTAATGGAATTAGAAACACTGAGTATCCCATTTTAAAATATTAAAGGACCAAATCACTGTCTATGTGGTTGGTCCAATTTTAGATTGGAACTACCCATGTAGGTTATTACCCATTTTTTGGACAATTTCACTATCTGTGTATTTATTCTAGTTTTAGACTGTAAGTACCAATGTCTTAATTACCCTTTTATGGATACTTAGATCCCTATAAATGCAATTGACATGTTATGGTAAATGTAATGAGTTGAGTTAAATGAATGGTTAATGCTTAATGAAGGAACCTCAAAAACAAATTAACAAATTGTTTTCAAATGCTTTGATTGATAATAACACATCGGGTGACACATGGGTTCCAAAGTAGGAATTATATGATGAAATAAATGGGTTTTCATACTAATAACTTGGAAGATACATGGATTCCCATGTAGAAATTCCATGGAAGGACCTATGTTCATGAGGAAATGCTTGGTTTCATGTATATGGAAACCCTTACCATTTTAACGGATGGTAGTGGTGTGGACCTTTACTTTTGAAAACGCCTTAATGTATTTTACTATATGGTTTCAATGTTACATGGACTATCCACACTAATGGGAGACAAGGCTTTGACCAATAAATAGATGGTTGCAATCCTACATGGCCTATCCATAATAATGGACGACAAGGCATGAACATATAAATAAATGATTGTAACTATACTTGACCTATATACACTAATGTATGGAAATGCATTGACCAAATTAATTACTACATGATTTCCATATCAAAATGAAATGGTTGACATGGGGTCGTCATGGACATTGATAGGAGAATATCATGGGTACTCAGGAACACCATTTTGAATCAAGTATGTTGTTTTCTTAGTATAATACCAACATAGACTATGGTAAATGTCTATTATTACATTTTTCTAGGATACCTTGGATCCAATCCTTGGATCCATCATTGACACGTAGTGTTCAGAGTTACAACCCATCGATCCCTATCCTTGTTTATCCCCCTTTTACCATGGTTTATCACCTTGGACTTGGTAGTCATTTTATTATAGAATGAATTGGATTATGCTCCTTGGATTACACTCTTACACCCCATCTTGACTAATATACTACAGATTTAGTGTTATTTGAGATCAATATTACCTTGGTTATTACAATGGAACCGCGTAACTGATTATCATTTTCAGGTTTCCTTGTTACATCTCAGAGCCTTCATTAATTATACTATACCAAGGTGATATCAGTGATGAATTTGCCTCACTTTTCCTATTAAAAATAAATGGTAACTACATAATTAATGAACTGGCTATGTGTTCAGACACTAACTGAGGGCTGAAGCAGGTACTTGAGTATTTAGTTACATTGTACATATTAATTTATATAATCATGAATGCACACTATTTAATATATATTACAATATCATGATTGGGAAAGACACTGGTGGTGTCGGCCTACTGAGATTTATATCTCACAACCTACTTGGTAAGCCATTGCACTGGGGTACCTGAGTAGACTTTTCTTATTCACATGATGGAGGATGATGAATGATTTGTTATTGCTTGTACCTGGATTAGGATCAAAGAACTGAGATGGAATTTGGGATGCTCAAGGGGATCACCCGTGGGGCTTTTGTGTCCTTTCCTCATTTTTGTACTATATTGAAAAACACGTTGTACTGTTTAATTATTTCTATAATGTACCAATACCATGTAACGAATTCATCCATTTTTTAAACTGGTATCGACCACTTTTGGTCATTTATATGAAATCTGTTTTTCACTGCATTTTCTATTATATATTACTCCTTCCGTTGTTGATTTAATTTTTCTCTGTTATATCGCAGTGCAACTCTCTTAAGAGGGTATAGTCTTCCCATAGAATATCCTTACACCCTTTATTCTAGATAATAGCATCTTGCATATGGGGAGGTGCACTAGAGGTCACTGGAAACCGGTCCGGCCTCCGTCATTATGGTGAGCCTAGTCATGAAGTTACAAAGAGATATCAACGTGGTTTTTCTATTTATATTACTATTTTTTACTGTTAGACAGGGGACTAGAAAATTGTTGGCACTTGGTTAATAGTTTTTCCTGGGAGTAATCACCCCACGTATGCAGAAATACTAGTGGACAAGGCTGAGATTTCTGTTTATGATGTTTTCTGTTATAGTTTATATTGTTTCAACTCGAGTGATTGGTGTAATTTCTACTTCTTAGGATTTATTTAAATTTGAATATTACCCTTGGCCTGTTATGGAAAAGATGACACATATATGCATCATATTAGGAACATATAAATTCACATTCCATGTATATGTGCCATGCCATGTAGCAGAATTAGTATGTTTCCTACTTTGTATAATTCATTTCCTTTTAGGTATTCCATGCCTAGGATTATACCTGTTTGGGTTATACATTTTCCTACCTTCTGTGCTAAATGCTTTTTATAGAATGTATCTGGGATAAAAATTTCATGCTTATATGATTTTAGCTTGTTGCACTGTGTTTGCTACTTGTAGTGACATGTTATATTACATGATATATATAAATGGTAGCAAGGGATATTGTATTGGTTTCATTTATGACGGGAGACAATTTTCAGTTGTAAGGCATTTGGGAACCTTATAGTAGGGAAAATGTAACTCATGTTATTGAAATACTGTAAAAAAATCTTCTAAATACATTTTCTAAAGAATGTTGGTTTTGACTAAAGGGAGGAAAATTCCGCACTATAAAGTCTATGGGTGCTTTTCAGGTTGGTATATGGCCACCCATATAATATTGACCATTATTTTTTAATAAGTTAAATTATTATTTGTCATTGGAATCGATTAATGGGAGCCAATTTTCAACCCATGGAGTGTATGTGCACTTCTTTAATAGGAAAATGGAAACCCAAATTAATTGTGATTACATGATGCCTTGTGAATTTCTTATAAATGTGAAATTAGATTGACTTTGATCATAAATCAAATTTATAGCTTTAAAAATGCAACTGGACCCAAGTAGGTCAGTTGCGTAATGTATCTTTTGAGATGACCTATTTGGGTTTTTAATTTATAATAATCTATGCACTTTCAATTGGGTTTCATTCTAGAGAACCAATATTGGTTAAAATGGGACACTCAATGGTTGCCTTATCATTATAAAATGAATTTATTTTGATAATTTACCTGAAAATTATTGGATTTCAACAGATGTAAAATGTTTCTTAAATTATTAGTTTTATTAAACATTTATGTTTTTCCCTCAGGGCATTGGATAAAATCATGTACCTTGTTATTTCATTGGATAATGGGACTTTGATGTTTGTATTTAATGTTTTTATGATTAAAGATTAGAAGATATTAAATATAAGAGGCTTGGAAATGTAATGTGTAGTGGTGTCTAATTCTAAAAAACCTCGTGTAAGGGTAGATCATACATCTCTTTGAGTTGGCTTGGAACAGAACTGTAAGTACATTTGTCGGCATTCTTTTCCTTAAAAATGGATTTAGGATTGGCTTTTAAGTGTAATGACTTTTTCTGATGTTACCAGGTTCTAGGGTTGAAACTACTTCTTCGTAAGGGTCTAACCCATGTTAGGTATCACCTTTATAAGATAAATTCATTCCATGTACAGTGAAATTTATTATTTTTGGTGCTATTTAGGTTTCATTTTTCAATGTATGTCTTTTAGTCATAATGTGAAAACATTGCTCAGATGGGTAGTCATGTTTCTCTCAACCTTGTTATGGGTATGACCATCAGGTAGTGCTCATTTTATATAGGTTAAGCATGCCTCAGGAATGGATAGATGCTTGTTCATTAATTAACCTCTCCCTTTCATAGTATTGGTTGTATAATTATGTCATCATCCATGAAAATGGACATATAATTAAATACAACTCAAATAAATCCCTTTTTCTGTTAACACTAAGTATTATTGTTATGATCTAGCGAACTTATCACCAACTAGTTTTCTTCCATTTCTTCTAATACACTCTTAAGGTAGGTAGTTCAATGTTGAGTCGGTTAAACATTACCTTCCATGTATAAGGAACACCTAAGAGGGCCATTGGTAAATGATTGGTTTGTGCTTGAATGACTTTTTGTCTTACAAGTCATAGATCGTGTCGGTGCTTGCTTGACAGTACATCCTTGATCTTGTTCGATATGTGTTAAGTCTAAAGTAAACAACATTGCATTTGGGTGAGCGTCAATGGTAATGTTTGAACAAGAAAAAATTTCCTTTGGTTGGTAATAGAATTAGTTTGGGTAGTGACAGTTTGTTGGATGGTGAAGCCGAGATTCTTCCTTGAATTCGACCAGTTGTGGTTCAACTGTTTTATCTTTCAGTTTATGGGAGTTTTTGACATGAAACCCCATATTAAATCCTCTTAGTATAATATTATTAAGATATGATAATGTCCACTATCTTAATGTCATCCTCGATGAAATACGAGAGTGTTGGTCTTATGCTATGCTAAATCATTAAAAGATGTTGCACTTGTTGGGTGATCTTCGTCAGTGTTACACACTGAAACGTAGTTCTTATCGAGGATTTTTAATTCATGAGGGATTTATAGTTTCTCATGTGGGAGCACATTGTTATGAATCATGGTCTGCATCCATTTATTTTGAACTGCAGCAGTCTCTTATGCTGGACTTCTTGGAGGCAAGCTGGCCAAATAAATCAACTCTTTCCCACGCTTTTTTGTTTGATGTTTATTGTTTGTGATGAATGAATTTTAAGAACTATTTCCAAGTGATGGAATGTTGGGTTTGAAGGTCACTGATGTCTTCTAAGAAATCATGGTCACGAGTTTTGTTATGTCAATCATTATTTAACTATTTTCTTTTTAATGATATATTTCTAAGAGCATCATAAGAACACTCAGTGTTGTTCCTTGTAAGGAAAACATGTTAGTGGAGTTTTCATGTATTGGATTTGACAAATTATTTTAATTAATAATGATGGTGGGGAGAGCAATTGGTCTCATGTTTATCATGATGATAAAGATAATGTGTCTATCTATTCATTCTAAAGTGTGATCTGTTTCTGTTTTTAAGATGATCTTTGAGCATTGGCTCAGGTTGTAAAAGGTGTACTATATAATTCTTATGAAATGTTTAAGGTTAATTGGGTGTTGGGAATGCAATAAAAAAATTTTGAATGAAATATTAACCACCATTGTAGTTTGGGTGTAAGTTTACTTTGTTTCTGAAGGCATCTTGGGGACGATAGTTTTTTAAGGTGGGTATTTTGTATGAACCCTTGTTTTTCTAGACCGGATGAAATTTCGAGGGATTTTGATATTTCAGTAATTTTTGGTAAAAACAAAATTTAATACGCATGTTCAAACCATTTAAAATATTGATATCAGACTACAATTGGTTAAATAAACTATTCCTGTCAACCTTATGGGATACGTTGGGTATCTATTTGAAGATGCATAGGACGCACACAGTTAGTCAATACATGTGGGTCAACTGTGCAGATACCCAATTTTTAAAGTTCATTTTTATTTAATTCAAATAAAATACATATTGAATAATCATAATAATAAGGATGTTAGTATTATTATTAGTGTGTTTGTTTAGTTAAATGAATTTTAAATGAATTTAATTGAATGATTAAATGGGAAGATTCAGAATAAATTTTGAAACATTTATTTAAATAATAATTAATGAGGAAAAGTTTTATTAAATGAGTATAGTAATAATAATAAATTTTATAATAGTAAATATTTAATTATTTTATTTTATTTCTTAGGATTTTAGTTTTTTAATAGGAAAAATTAATGGAGAGTTAAACAAGTACAACATGAGACCCACCCACATCAGGTACTCCATTCAGTGCACACAGTGCCTCCCCCGTCACTCTACTCTTGCTTCGTCCAACCAATTTTCTTCCATTTCCTCACACGATTCATCAGGATGAGTCATCCTCTCCCTTATCCTTCATTAATTCAACTTCGATTCGACTTAATCAGTGCCCGGTGATAATCGACCAATCCCAAGGTATTCGAGGTGTCATGATTTCCGATTTTCTACTTTTGTAGGTTGGTGTGGATTGCCTGTTGAGGCCCTTTGGTGAGTGTCCCAACCACTTCCACTGAAGGCATGGTGGTTCGGATGGTTTCAGTCTACCAACTTTTCTTTGGGGTTAGTTTCTCTTTGTTTCCTAGTTAATTTTTGGCTCTCATGAGGTTTATGAGTCCCTATAATGTTGGGTATAGGGCATTGGTCCCTGCTCATTGGTTTCCTATGGTTTTACAAGGTTTTGGTTTAACACTGACACCCGAGGTAATGGTTTGGGCCCATTATTTGTTTTCTCACCATATATTTTGGTTTATTTTTGTTTAATAAGGTTTGTTTATTTTATGCGTAATGTGTTGGATTGTTTCATGCGATTTTGAGTCCCCAAGTCCAGGGTGACTCGCCAGTAGGTGCACTGGTATGAAAATAAATATTAGTGGGTTAACCCATTAAGAGTTCAATAAACCATGGAAATTATTAAGCACATAAGAGGAAAGGTGTTCCCATGTATATATATATATCCATAGGTGAGTAAAGATGGGTATATGCATATGAGCATATATGTGAGAATCCTCTTACACATTCCCATGGCCATGTAGGTGTGTTCATAGGGGCTAGGTGTCTAGACACGTATGTAAAAGTGTGTATGATTATTAGGGTATCATTGCCCTTTTTTTAGGGAGATCCAAGGGACAAATTGGACAACTTAGTTCCACTTGAGGTAGGGTCCCCTTCCATGTACTCAATTTTATAAAAGCATTAAAAAATTTCTTACTGCACTTTTATTAGAATTTAAATCCATGTAGTGAATTATTTGTATTGACAGCCTCTTAAATGAGAATTTTGCATGTTTTATTTTAATGATAATGGTAATAAATGATTTCTGTGATTAGGAATATCTGGTTCTTATTATAAAACCCCTCAATTGAGTTTTGATTCCATTAAGATAAAAAGTAGTGGTTAGACCTTTCTTGGTTGACTTATCCTATTTATAATTCATATGCCTTGATGTTATGTTCAAATATGGAATGTTTAAGACATGTCCCTAATGGAATTACAAATAATAAGTTTCCCATTTATAAATATTAAAGGACCAAAGCATAGTATAAGTGTTTAGTCAAGTTTTAGATTGGAATTACCCATACATGTAATTTCCCTTTTTATGGATACATGCCCCATCTTCGTGTTTGTCATGTTTTAGATTAGAATTATACACATAGGTAATTTCCGTTTTTATGGATACATGGAGCCCTATAAGTGCAATTTACATGTTTGGGTAAATGGAATGAGTCAAGTTAAATGAATTATTAATTCTTAATGATTGACCCTCAAAGAAATTCCAAATTGTTTTCAAAAGTTTTAATGATTATAAAACCTTAGGTGACCCATGGGTTTCTAAGTTGGAATGCCATGTTGGATGCAATGGGTTTTCATACTTATACCTTGGGATATTCTTAGATTCTGATGTAGGAATTACATTGACGGACCTAGGTTCATGATACAATGATTGGTTCCACATCTGTGGAAACCCTTACCATGTTAATGAAATGTAGCGGTGTGGACCGTGACTTCTGAAAATGCCTTAATGGATTTCACTACATGGTTTCAATGCTAATAGGACTCTACACAGTAATGGAATACAATTCCTTGACCAATAAATAATTGGTTGCAATTCTACATAGCATGTCCACACTAATGGACGACAAGGTTTGAACCAATTAATAAATTGTTGCAACACTACATGACATATCCACATTAAGGTAAGGCAAGACGTGGAAAAACATAATTAATATATGATTTCCATATAAGGGTTAATGTGGGGTTGCATATGATTGTGATAGGAGAATACCATTAATACCAAGGAACCCCATTTTGATTCTAGGATGCAGTTTTCTTATGTTGATACCCACTTAAACTCCGGTCCATGCCTATTCACACATTACTACATGTTTCCTTGGATGAATTCCATGGTTCTAGCATTGAATTGTTGATTCCATGGTTATAGTCCATTAGGACCATGTACTTTCATAGAACCAATTTATCTTGGTCGATCACCTTAGACTCGGTAGGATTCTTATTGTGGAATTCCTTGGGCTTTGCTACTTGGATTACACTCTAACCCCTTAGATGGAATTAGAAAGTAGCGTGCTAGTGTTCCATGAGATCTAAATTACCATGGATATTACCCTGAAACTCCCTCACTATATATCATTATCAGGTTTCCTTGTTACATTTTGGAACGTTCACTAATTATACTATTACGAGGTGATGTGAGTGATTAAAATGCCTTACTTGACTTACAAACATAAAATTATAATTACTTAATTTATAAACTGGTGACATGTTCATGCACTAGTTGAGGGATGAATTAGGTGCTTGAGTATGTAGTTACATTGAACTACTTACATTATTTATTCTTTCCTACACACTATATCATTTATACTACACTTTTTAGGAATAGGCTAGACATCAGTGATTCTGGCCTACTGAGATTTATATCTCACACCCTACTAAGGTAGCCATTGCATTCGGGTACCAGAGTAGACCTTTCTTATTCGTTGGATGCTAGACCATGATTGAGTATTGTATTGCATATACCTCGTGTAAGAGCAATGGACCTAGATGGAGCATGGTATTCTCTAGGAGATCACGCATGGGGCCTTGCTTTTATTTGCTATTTTTTGTATAGTATGGAAAATAATGTTGTACTATTTACTACATTCCATAATATATCAACAAAATGTCATGAGTTTATCCATTGTATAAACTGGTATTGACCAATTTTTTTCATTTATATGAAATATGTATTCCTCAGATTATTTATTGCTATTTACATCTTCCTCAATTGATTATTATTTAGTCTATTATACCACTACAAAACTATGATAAGAGGATATAGTCTCCCCACTAACTATCCTTTACACCAACATTGTAATTAAATTTCTTCTAGAATATTGGATGTGTTCTTGAGGTTAGCTAGTGATCAGTCTAGCCACATTCTTAGAGGTGATCCAGGTTGAGTTGTTACAGATAATTTTCTTAATAGGTGCATATTAATTCCACTCTTTATAATCTTGAGTATATGTATTCTTTTCTCACATTTTCATGAGTTTCCTTGAGTATGATCTTTTTGAGTATACATGTTATGCTCACCCAACATATATAAACCATTTTGGGTGTTCAGGAGGTGTTTTGGTTATTATGCTAGACTGAGTAAGCACAGATATAGAGTTATTTGGAGCAACTACATAAGAGTTGTTTTATATTTTATTTTTTTGATTCTTTCAAATTGACATGGAAAGAATTGTTTCCTTGGTTTCTATGGATAAAAATTTATTAAATATGATGAAGTGTTTTTAAGTTTTTTCTTCATATCCCTTGTCCGAGACATATATTATGACAATAATTCCTCCCATAATATGTTAGAGACCATTAGTGCCAGTGACCAACCCAAGGCCTATAAGAGGAAACAGCCAGTGGTCACTCCTATTCATTTCCAAACAAATAGGGGTACTAATTTTGGGGGAGGGAATGAAAGATTGGTATTAGATCTTGGTTTTAAGATATATGATGGATGTTTTAGTTAGGAACTATTTGTTTTTCATGGTATGGTAGAGAAATAGAATCATTTGAGCTTAGTGCATGACATAGGCCAGGGTGACTAGCTAGAACATTGGAATTTAGGACCCCTTATAATCGGACACAATGAATATAAGTATAATTAATGATCAAATGAGGAGGTACTACATGAAGAGTAAATACTGGTAAAGTTACTAGTATCACGATTCTTTGATCTTTTGTTTGGATGAGTTAAATTTGGGGTAAATGATTGAGTCTGATTGGATAAATTCAATTAAGTGAAATTTCATACTATCGGGTAGAGAGATTTGTATTGTTTTGTAATTTATTTCATGGATTCATGTGTATCAAGAGGAGGGTAAAATTATACCATTATTATTGATAATTTTCAAGAAGTTTTTTTAAATCCAAGAAAGAAAATTAGGGTCGACCAAAGTATATAATATCACATTATAGGGATTGGGTTCCCTTGATTTTCATACTTGTGGAAACCTTATTTGTGCTGATATATGTTCCCATATATTTTGAGAAGAATGATACATTTTTTTATAAAACAATCATAGGAATTAAAGACAGTCACTTGTTAAAAATGATTGATGGAAATGATAAAATCATTTCAATGTTTTCATGGTTCTATTGTTGGTAATTTCTAATTTGTTGACAAATCTAGAGGATCATTAAAAGTATTAAATTATTTTTTTAACATCATAGTTATGATATAATTATTTTTTAAACATGGATTCTCTAGTTTGTAATTCATTCATATAGATATTAAATTGACAAAAAATAATGATTTTAAAATTCTAATTTAGTAGGTTAAAATATATAGTAATGGATTGATGACATGTTGTAAATGACTATGTGCTTTGTTTTTGAATTGGTGATTGGTTACCTTTTAATAATAGTTATAATAATTTTCAATGTCATTAAATGACTAGTTTAAATCATTTTATAAAAAAATATGTTTCCTTGTGATTCAAAAAGAAAACATAAGAGTTTCTGTTAAAATTGTTTTGAATAATTGTTTAAAATTTACTCATTGTGATGTTTATTGGTTGATTATAATGTTTTTAATAAATGGGTTTCTAGTAAAAACCTTATATTTTTAATCTGATGGGTTTTTTACGGTCCTTCCACTATTATGTAACAGTTATTGAAATTATAAGGGTGTATGAATCATTTTCATACACTATTTATATTTAATATTTTATATTTGAATATGTTTAATGTCTTTAGAGTAGTTCTTCTAATTATTTTTCATTTACTTATAATAAATTAAATCATGATAGTTAAAACATTTTTCCTACAAATATTTTCATGATATAATGTTTAGTCAACCATTCATGATATACCACGGTAGTATTTAATTAAGTACGAATAAAAGTTAAAAAAACTAGTAAAGCATGTTGTAAAATAAAAAAAATATTGTTTAAATTAATATGAGTAGAAGGGTATTATGTTTTCATGATATATGTCTAAATTATTATATTTATCATGTATAACTTTTATAGCATATTCTCAATTAAAGAGTGCACTTGAAAATTAACTATTATTTAAGTTGATTTATTGTCGAATAAATTCCATAAGAAGCATGTTTAATATTTCAATATTTATTAAAATGAAATATAACTTAATTATATATGTTGAATTATTAGTTGGGAAAAAATTATGGATAAATTCAGGATGTAAGTATAACTTCACCTAATTATAAATAATTATATAAATTATGAATTATTGATTATATTTTATTTAATACCAATTGATATGTTTGGAAGTGTGAGGAATAAATGTCATGACTAGATGTAGTTAATGACATATGATATATATTGAGTTTTTATATGAATTAATTAAATATTTTATACAATATATCAAAAAAATGTTAAATATGATAGATAAATTAAAATGAAATTATAAAAAATATGTGACATTTATAATGGTAATCATTCTATGTTAAACATGATAAGTTCCAAATGATATAAATTAATTTTTATAGGATTTAGTATGTTTTTTTGATTAGTTATAAATAATTAAAGGGGAAAATTTACAAATTATATGATAAATTAATAGCATGATACATGAGGATAAATAATGGGAATACACCCATTTGATATTATGCCTATGTAAAATTTATTGAATTACCCGATATAAATATTTCTTCTAAATAAATTATGAGTTATTAAGAATGGTCCATGATGTGTTGTTTGGTGAATTTTTTACATCAGAATAAAGAACTATATTAGTTGGGAATATTATTTCTGAATCCTTTATTGTTTTAATAAATTTGGATAACACAAAATATGTTTTAAATAAAATTATTCTGGGGAGATTTAATATCATATATTTAAAAATTGATATGGAGTTTTTTTGAACGGTATTCCACACCATGGTTTTTATATAATTTCTATTATGGGATTTATAGAATAACAAAATAAAAATTATAACCATTTAATTAATTTAAATTAATTTTTTTGTTTATATAAAATTAGGATAATCAATTATAACTAGCCACACCAAATTCATGAATAAATAATGTTTAAAATGGTTATTTATACCACTTATTGGTTTTATTTCTCTAAATGTTTATGTGGCCATATTGAAAATTTTGTATCAATAATGGAAATTATTATTTTGATGTGAAGTACTTGAACTATAAATCATCGATTATCCCTTATTCTGTGTTGCTAGAAAAATTCATATTTGAGAGGTATCTCACATATGTTTTTATTTTTTTGAGTTTTTGTCACATGTTTTAAGCACCCTATCATTCTTAGGTGGTGGTCATGTTTTTGTTACAGTGATTATTTATGATATATTTCATTGGGTGGTTCTTTATAATCTTTTTATTTTTATATTCTAGGTTTTTTTGTAATTCGCAAGGATGAGAATAGTTTTAGAGGTATCATATATAAGTATATATGATTTATAAATCACTCCCATTTTGTTCTTCTATGTTTGGGGTGGGGGGATTGAAGAGTAAAGGGATACATTTTGGTCTTTCGGGGGTACACCAAGCCAAAATAATATATGTGGTGGGGATTTTTTGGGGTTCCTTGGATTTTTTAACATGGATCATGCCATTTTTCATAGGAGTTTTGATATGGGTGAGTGCTTTGGAGTTTCTTGTTTGGTTTTGTGTGCACCATAGGGAGTGAAATGGCTAGGGAATCTTTTTTTAATGCACTGATCTTATAGAACCCACCTATGTGAAAAAAGGAAAATTATTAAGGAATTGGGTATATTAGTGTGTGACGGAATAGTGAGGTTGAGAAATTGAGTGAGGGATTAAATGACGAGTAGAGTGTCTCCATGCTACATTCTTTGTTGTTCCATGTCAAAAAACTATTTATTATTTTATAAACCATTGTGCATGGGGTGGAAGCGGTCTAATTAATGTTTATTTTCCATGTAAAGGATGAGTTCTTGGAGTAATGCAAAAGGTGGTGATCCCCATGATTATATACTCATGTAATGGTATTTTTATTTCATTATTAGGGTGAGTCCCTTCATGGATCTCATGTAAAGGTAGTGTGTGGGGTCTTTCATATAAGTAGTTAGATGTTAAAATTAGTGTAGGATATTGTTATACCATTATGTGACTGTAAAAGAATTTATTGTATATGGGTCTCCATTTCAATGTTGTGTGATGATAGTTCTAAACTACCCATACATAGGAATATCATTTCTATGAAAAGATAGTGCTATAAATATGAAACATATATTTTCATCTATTTTTTGAACCAACAACTTATTTTAGGAATAATAAGTTAATTCTAAATTAAAATAACGTGTTTTAAATATATTGCAGTGAATATCGAATTTTTTTTTTATATTTCTTAAATATATGAGTTTGGAAAGGTTTGTGTGACTTAATTCAATAGAAACTGACTAATGTGGATTTAAAATAGAGTATTGAATGAGTTTTTTTCGAAAAAATATATAAGATAATGCTTATAGATATTAAAATATTGTGTACACCATATTCGAGATCATTTAATTTCATAAAATTTGGTGATCAAATATTTCCAATTGAGTCCAGTATAATCCTAGAATCCATTCGAGTTATGACAAATGTTTCATGGTATATGTGATTATCATTTTTATATCACTCCACTAAGGTGTAGTGTATAGTGACGATTCCAATAGTTAAGGGATTAAATACCCTATCCCATTGTTATTTTTGAAAACATTGAGTTTATCATTCCATTAGAGCCATTGATAATTGGATTAAATTAATTTAAAAAATGTAATCATTAAAACTGTGCGACTTAAAGTGAGATGCATCATGCATGTATTTATTCACATTTCATTGTTATTTCATCTAATTCTAATACTAATACTATATTAAATAAAATAACATATATAAATAAAGAAAAAATATAAAAATAAAGGGTATGGAAATTTATTGGAAAATAATTTATGCATTATTCCAAATTTTTGGTGATATATAATTCTTTTATTTTTAAAAGTGTTTGGTGTTCATTATATCTGTGGGTACGAGCCGCAACAAAGTTGTTCATTTTTTCACAAAAAAAATGAATTATAATTTTTATTTCTTGTTGAAAACACCCAAAATAAATGAAATAATTAATCTAGTTATTAAATAGGATACTTAAATAATCATAACTAAAATAACCTTGTTTCTGGAAAATGTATTGTGTATGCCTAGATGTATGAATATTTTTTTTATTATGGGATCTCTGAAATGTGATGTGGTTGGTATATGAAGTGTGATTTGTTTTTGATGCCTAGTAGTATGGTATGTGATGGAATTAGCAAATCTAAAACACTGGGATGTGGTTGGAATAAAGGTAATGTAAGGTTATTATTTTTATATGAAATTTGGAATGAATAAAAAAATGGATATAGACTATAATTGGAATATTAATGATTGGAATGAATGAATAATGGATTGAAATAATGGGGGTGAAGTTTGAGATTGGTATAAAGATATAGGATTTTGAATCATGGATATTATAAATTTTAGATGAATAGTACCTATATTACACAAACACATGCCCGAAGACTTTAATATTTTACTGCTTTTTGAAAAATGGAACAAATACTTCTAGTCTGCTAAAATATCTTCAAAAGCATCCACAAAGATCTGCCCCTTTAGTATGCCAAATTAAAACTTTTATTTATAACTTGGGGAAACAAAACATGAGAAATGGTGAGATTATATTCTAGATATGGGTAAAAATTGAAGATAATAAATAATATCTTTCGAATAAGGGCGTGAGAACAATAGAATAATAATGGACAATCATACCCTGAATATCAATGACCATAATCTTGATTCATATAATATTATATTGTCAGATCATATGACAAGAAAAATATGATAATCAAAGAACATGATCATTGTAAGTATAATAATGTTATAATGGATGGAATTTGGGGCATGCAAAATGATTATAAAATCATAAATTAATTATACCTACCAAGACATACATAGTATGATAGCCTCCGGCTAGTCAACCATGTTCATATATCAAGATAAGGATGAACTCTTGTGTAACTTCTAGTTTTGGGATTAGGATGACCTCCCGTGTACC
This sequence comes from Viscum album, assembly GCA_963277665.1. Taxonomy (NCBI): domain Eukaryota; kingdom Viridiplantae; phylum Streptophyta; class Magnoliopsida; order Santalales; family Viscaceae; genus Viscum; species Viscum album. Next base: position 1,671,818,190 of record OY728137.1, read on the forward strand.
CTATTATTGTGGGATAAAGAAGAACTCATATGTACCCTCTTGGTGTAGTCTTAGGATGACCTCCTGTGTACCCTCTTGTTGTGGGCTTAAGAAAACCTCCCATGTACCCTCTTGTTGCTGGCTTAGGATGACTTCTCATGTACCCTTTTAGTTCATAGAACATTTATCATTACCCAATTAATTTTAGGAAGTTATCTATCCCAACCATAAAATAATTAAATCTTACATAAAAATTAAATATGATCATAAATCAATTATGACATCATAAATCAGGAAACGAAACAGTCTTCAAAACGAGATCATCACATCATGCCTCATTGAAAATTAACGAGATTCATAGACATCATTCCACAAATAAATTAAGAATTTATTGAATGAATATAAATGGAATCTTCGTATCTTATCCATATTAATAACTATTAATACCAACCGATGTCATATTATATGGAAATAATTTTATAATTTTTTTTGGGAAAATATTCCTTTCACTTTAAGAAACAATTTTTAAATAATTAAAATTAATCAAACATTTTTCACTTAAATTAACCCAGAAAACATAAAATAGAGGGTTCTAAACCATTTTAAATATATTTTAAATATATATTATATAATATTATTCAAATATCATTTAAAAAACTTTTAAAACTGGTTTAGAAATCATTTTTTTGAAGGAACATCGATTTCTGAAAAAATTACATAAATATTACAATTTCATAAAAATAATTTGATTCATAATAATATATGTCAAAGTGTAGTAAATAAATATCATAAAATAATATACGTTTACTACATAAAAATGTTCTCAAATAGTGCAATATGAGACACAATTTTCATATCTATTTGGTAAATTTTGAACCGTATACACCATGAAAGAGAGATAAATTAATGGATATGAAAATACCCATAAATTTATTGATATGGATCATAGAATAAATGAATTGGAATTATAGACACCATAAATATAAAAAAAATTATAACATGTCATAATTCTCATAGAAATAAAATTGAGACTAGAAATACCCATTAGGTCTTGACTCTTGTCGTACTTGTGAAAACCTCATGTTCATTGGGTAATCTTTTTTATTTTCCCTAAACGACCTAATTGGTTGGATTTATGCCCAAATTAAGTATTATATAATGAATGGAGTGATGTGGGGAAGATAATTTCATATATTTTGGATGATCTATATTGGTTCTGATTTGTACAAAGAAGAGAAGAAGATGATCCCATTTATAAGAGAGGGAAGGGGAACTTTTTATATTTCACAAAAGATTAATTTATATTAAATTAAATCTCAACACAAATATATCTAAATGGAAATTATTTGGAATAAAAAGTGGTATATAGTTTTAATACCATAAACTAATATATTTTATATAGTTTTTTTTGTAAATAGAAACCTTATCTTTTTTATTTACCCTTAGTTAACCTATTTGAATTTTAACCGTAGTAAAAACTTTTTCTATATTAAAAGGATGATATTTTACATATACGGTGAAAATTGAACAATAAATTGAAAATTATTGATATTTTTTACTATATAATATAACATTCATACTTATTTATTATTTTCTTTGATATTTATATAATTTAATAAAATATTTGTTTTATAAAATATCATTAGTGCCAGTTTTGACAAAATATGTTTCGTTGACATTAATAAAATCAATCCCGGATGATAACATAAAAAAATTGTTTTAATACACCACTAAAATGTCATATTTACCTTTAAAATTAGTGGATAACTTTAATTAAGTAAAATTATATATATTTTTAATATTTATTATATCATTTAATTTTTTCTTCCATTATTTTTATAATTACTGCTTCATCATTGAGTATTTATTTTTGAAAACTATTTCTTCACTAAAATTTAAAAATAAAATCACATGATGTATTTAAACCATTTAGATTTCTTATTAATATACATAATAGATAATATATTCAATTTAACTTTATATTAAAAATATTATACTTTTTCAAAGTAAGAGTGTGACATTTTGTCACTCTAACATCAATAATATTCAAATCATTGTCCTATAAATGTGTCCATAAAATTCATCAATTTTGATTCTTAGGAGTTAAGTATATAATTAAAATATTTTATTAATATTTTTTCAAGTTTTAGGGTAGTTATATAATATTTTTCATATTATTTTTACCCCTATTACTTGATTTACCAATATACATTTTAATAAAAATGATAAATATTACTATAAATTTTATACAAAAACAAAACAGATATAATTTTTAAATTTATAAATTGTGGTTCAAAATATTGAATCTATTTTTTCAAATTCAAGTAACATAAATTTCTAAAATTAATTAATATTTAATCCTAATTAACATAATTTTATATAATTAATTAAATGTTAATCTCAGAGAGGTAATGAAATAAGGTGTCTTTAAAGTGAAAATGTTCAAAAGAATAATGTGATGTATAAATAAATATTAAATGTAAAATTTATTAAAATGACCAAAATTGGAATAAATGATATGAAATTGATCTCATTATACATTAATATAAATAAATAAAAATTATAACAAAAAAACATTTTGATAAAACATTTGTTTTCAATAAAAAAAATAGTACTTTTAAATACGTATCAAAACATGAAACTTATTAGAAACATACCAAAAATTCCACATAAATAAATTTTGATATCATGATTTTATTTAAAAAGTTTATTTATATATATATAATTTAAAAAATTGTGAAAAACTGTACTTTTAACAACTACGCCATCAAAACGCTTCAAAACTGACTTTTTAGAAAAATACTTTTTTTAGCGTAACATTAGAATTGTTCATATATAGATTATAGAAAAAACATAAGATAAATGTTAAAAATTATATTGAATATATTATACATATATTTCATTAATATTATCCAAAATGATATATTTTTATATTTTTTGGTATAAAACACACTTACCCACATTTAATATTTTAGAGAAACATTCCATTTTATATTAAAAAGGTTTTTACATTCATTTATAATTAATTGGTAAAAGAATTATATATAAATATTTATACCATAATTCATAATTAGGTTAATAATTTTTATACCCTCCATTTTATTATCTAGTTTATAGTTGTTTTAGTAAAGTAATTATAATAATTATATGAACTTTTGTAGAAACATGGTGTTGCATGTAACACATGCTAAACTGATGTTACATGTAGTGAAATCATAACATTGTGTATCGTAAAATGAAAGAATAAAACAACCCACATTCAGTTTTTTGTTAAATGAAAAATATTTAAAAGTTTAAATTAATTCAAAAAAGTATTTCACAAAATATTGGGGTGTTACATTTTACCCCCCTTAAAATGAAAATTTCCATCGAAATTCATCTTGATTAACAATTGTTTAATACATGAAAGTTCACACATCATAAAAAGTAATATGAAATTTAATTTTAAAGAGAGAGAGTTGGAATCATGATGGGAACCCAAAATAACTAATAACTATGTTTTCAAATAGGAATAAATATGTGGAAATTGAAAACAAGGACATGGAAGAGAAATCTCATTATCAAGTTCTGATGGAGAGTGATAAAGAACATGGTTAGAATAAAGTTAACAATTACAAATCTATAAAACAAAGTTCCTTGAAAAATTTAATTGATATTATAAAAAATGATGATAACGGGATAAATTTTATTTCAAGACCCTGTTTCAAATGTAGAGGAATTTTCAAGAAAAGATATACATACATGATTTCAATATAATATCTACCCTTGTTATGCCTTGATCAATTTCCACTACATATCTTATTCAATGAAATAAATGTGATTTTTTTATTCTTGATATATTAGCTGATCGAGATATTCATAAATAGAATGATAGTTCATTCAATATGTCTTTATCTCAAAAAAAAATGGTCAGCAGAAGTTATCCAGTATGCCTAAAAACTCATATGAATAAATAACACATTAACAAATAAAACATCATTATAATTTTAACATAACCCATTTCATAAATTGAAAACCCTGTAACCATTCTGAAAAATTAAATTCCAAAATAATATAATGATTGTAACTAATTGTCTCAAAATCATCTTAAAATTTATCCACCATATATTATAAAGTCTCTTATTTTTCACATATCAAACATGTTAATACATTCATCATGTATTCTCTTTAAACATATTAATTATAAGAAATAATTATTGAAAAAAAGAATTCATTCTTATTCTATAGATTATTATATTTTTTTTATTAAATCTAAAAATGTTGTAATCTGCATCATTCATAGCATAATACACATTGTTGAAAATTACTTATTTAATTCTAAGGTAATCAATACCAACTAATTTACTTATTCATATTCGACATATCTTTAATAAAAAATAATAATCTCTAAATCACTAATATATTAAGGGTTATCATTCCCTAAATCTTGTGCTTTCTATGAATACATACTTTCCATTAAATAACATCCCAATTTCTTCGACACTATTAAACATATCCTTTAAAATCCTTATTTAATTTTTTAACTGAAAATACTTATATATTTCATGATTTCTATAACATAATATTTTAATTTCAAAACATTTATTCTTCAATTATCCAAATTTTGTATTACACCATTAATCATACTTAATTGTCTTATTATTTTCTATAAAATGAAATATGAATCATTTATTATGGTTCGTCATCCTTAATATAATATTGATTCTTATGTTTAATGTAATCAGTACTGTAAGAACATTCCATAGGTTTGACATGTCATTTGAAATATCATTATACATAGTAGTATAACCAATAATCATACCTCTATATTGATTATTTTCCTGATATTTCCACTTAGGGTATCAATTTTAATAATTCTTAAAAATTCCACATATGATCCATAAAATGTTCATGTTGATCCTTCTAGTTCTCTTTATTGGCTACGATCCAGAATTGTAGTTTGAAAAACAATAATGATAGAATAAAAACATATAATCAGGAAAAATTACTTATATTATTCCTAAATCATGAAAACGAGTTTTAAATCTATAACACATTAGGCATATACTAAGATAAATCTATATACATATACATAGAAATATCATTATGGATCTCAATAAAGTATTCTCATCCTAGTTTTCAATGGTTTATAAAACATTTATTCTCATACATACAATACATAACTAGGATTTTAAAACATGTATATTACATATTTTTAGATTAATATTAAAATTATTACACAAAAACATCTCTTAAGACCATAATAGTTTAGTTCATTTGGAGACTTGGAAGAAAATCATAGTGTTTGATTAATGATCTTGAGCATCTCCCACAAATATCTCCCATTTATTACTCCTAATTAAAATATTTCTTTATAATGAGGGAAAAGGAAACATAAGAAAGGGTGAGATAATATTCTTATTAAGGGTAAACATGGATGATATGTATTTATAATATGAGCATATGGGTATCAAAAAAGGATCATAGTATTTGAAAAACAAACACTACATGTCAAAGATCACAATCTTCATTCATGTAATTAAAGATTTGGAGTTCATAATACATTAATCATAAGATAATAAAAAGAAAATAATCCATAATATTATAATAATGGAATAATAAATGTAGTTTGAGGAATATACATATGTTTAGAAAATATTAGGTCAATGATAACTACCATGAAATTTATAGTATGTGAGTCTTGGCATTATCACTTATGTACCTACTTTGGGATTCAGATGACCTCTCATGTACCTACTAGTTTTAGGATTAGGATGAACTCCCATGTACGATATTATTTTGGGACTACGATGACTTCATGTGTACCTATTTTTTCCAAGCTTATAATGACCACCCATGTACCATCATATAATAAGAATAGGATGACCTCCTCTATATATTCTTGTTACAGGTTTAGGATGATCACCCATGAATCCTTTGAGTTCATAAAACATTTATAGTTACTTGATGAATTATATAGAGATATAGGTCCCACCATACACATAATTAAGTCATCCATACATGTTCTATAAGAACATAAATCAATCATCACATCAAAAGTCATGAAAATAATTTTTTTTAAACATTTCATCAAAGATTATATCATTTAAAATTAATGATATTGATAAAATTAATTTTATCAAAACACAAACCACATAGTGAAGGTATATGAATCGTATAATAGAATTAAATACCCAGTAATAAATTATTAACACCAACTGATGTTATCTTATATAGAAAATAACACTGAAATTTGTTTTTATAAAATTTCATCAAGAAAATATCTTTTCTTCTTTGAAAACAATTTTCAAATCATAAAAAATCCAATCATTTTTCATGGAAAATAACATAGATAAAATATAAATGGGGATTGGTAACCATTTTAAACACATTTTTTATCCATTATCATGAAAATTCTAAAAATATCATATAAATCACTTTTAAAACCATTTTAGAAAAATATTTTTTTATCTAACACAGAGTTTTGACTAAAGAGAGAATAACATTAAATGAACCTTACAATACCATGAAAGGAAGGAGATTAATGAAAAAAAATTTCTATAGAAAATAGATACACGTCATAATTTTTTTCCCTTTACATAAAATGTGCCTTAAAGAAGGATAATTGAGACAAATTTGTCTTATCGATTTCGTATCTTTTGAACCGTATACCCCATGAAGGAGAGATCACCAAATAGATTTGTAAATACCGCAAAATTGAAGGATAAAGATAATTGAAAAAATTAAAGGAAATTATATAAACTAAAAATAAAAACAAGTGTTGAATATTTTATAATTATCACATAAATAAAATTGAGACTAAAAATTCCCTTACATTAAGTCTTGACTCTGATGTACTTATGATAACATCCTCTTCTTTCGGTATCTCATTTTTATTTTCAAAAATGTACTGCATTGGATAAATTTACACAAAAATTAGTTTTTATAGTGTGAAGTTAGGGAATTAAGGGGGATATTTGGATTGTTTTTTCCAAACCAAATGGGTTATGAGTTGTATAGAAATGAGGAGAATATGTTCCCTTTTATTAGAGATGGAAGGGGTTCTTTTTGAAATTATCAAAAGATTAATTTATAATAAAATAAGTCTCTAAATTAATACCTAAAAATGATAATTAATAAAAATATAAAGTGTTATAAGGATATAATACCATCTAAAATTATATTTCATATAGTATTTCTGTTATTTTTAAACATTAAATTATTTTATTAAACCATAGTAACCCTATTGTAATTTTATCTATAGTAACAACATTTTCATTTTTAGAAAGTGGTTATTTTTAATTATAAAGAGTAAAATGAACAATAAATTTCAAATTAATGATACTATAAACCATATCACAATCACATTGTTCTTATTTCCTATTTCTATGATTTTTTTGACAAATTTATTAAAACAAATTTTAGAAAATATAATTACTCTATGTTTTGATACCATTATTTACATTGAATTTAGGAAACTCAATCCTTCAATATAAATTCGAACTAATTCATTTAATTTCCCTGATAACATGTCATATTTTTATATAAAATTCCTATAGAACCTTAATTGTGTATAATTGTATTTTTTTAAATATTAATAATATCATTCAATTGAATGTTTCATTAATTAAATAATTACATCATAATCATTTTGTATTCATTTATGAATAATATATCTTAAATTAAATTTAAAAAAAAATAGCATGATGTATATAAATCTTTTACATTTAACAACAATTTTCATAGTGAATCATATATTATATTTAGTCAAATATTAAAAATATTATACTTATTAAAAATAATTTTGTGACATTTTGTCACTATATTTGATTTTTATAATATAATTGTCATTCTCATTGAAAAGATAATATTAATAGATTAAATTTAGAATATTATATGTTAAGGGTAGAGTTAAATTCATATAATAGCATTTAGACAAGTGTTATGAAATTTTTCTAATATTTATAATATTAATTTCTCCTTTTAATTACCCAATTTACCATTAACCATGTAATAAAATTTACCAAAATTACTCTTCATATTTTATAAAAATAAGATGTCCATAATTAAAATTTTAAATCCTTATAAAAAATATGGAATACATTTTTTCAAATTGAATTCATATAATTCTCAATAGTTAATTTAAATTTAATCTCACGTAAGGGACAAAACAATGTGTCTTTAAAGTGAAAACGTTCAAAATATTGAAAATTTGTTATATCCAAATTCAACATAAATTGATTCTAATGACTTAAATTGAAATAACATATAAAAAATTTATATAATTATATATCAAATCCCAAAAAATTAATTTTAATACCAAAAATTATTTCTATAAAAAAGTTGTTTTCAATAAAAAAATCAGTATTTTCCCTTATTCATCAAAACATAAAACATAGAATAAAAATACCAACAATTATTGCTATATAATTTTGATATCCATATTTCAAATAAGAATCAAATTTTATCTAATATAATTTGTAGATAACTCAAAGACTATATTCTTAACTAGTGTTCCATCAAAAGGGGGGAAATCTCCATTTTAGAGAAATACTTATATTATGTTTAAAATTTGATACATTCTTATATCATATATAGAAAAAAAATAAAATGAATGTTCAAAATTATATTCATTATATTATAAATATATTTTATTAATGTAATCCTAGAGGTTATATTTTTAAATTTTTTGGTATAAAACACACTATTCTACATTTAAATAATATTTAAGAAAAACATTTCCTTTTATTTTAAACAGGACTTTAAATCCATTTATAATTAATTGGATAATGAATTATGCATACCCGTTGAAACCATATTTCAAAATTCATTTAATTTAGTTCATACCCATCATTTTGATTTCGAGGTTATAATTGACTTATTAAAATAATTATTAAAATAGAATTATGTTCCGTAGAAACATGATGTTCTATGTAACTCATGATGAGTATGTGATTCATTTATAACAAGATAAAATTGGTGTAAAATATAATTAATTAATAAAAAAACTGTATTCTGTGTTGTGTGAAAGTAAAAATATTTATAAGATTAAATTAATTCGAAAAAAAATTCACAAAATCTTGGAGATTTACAAGTGGGGTGTCATTAAATATGGGAAACATTGGGTGTAATGTACTAAAAATTGATTGACATTTGTAATGTATTTTTTTAAATAAATTATTAAATATGTATTTTTCATTATTTATTAATATTTCTTTTTATGGATGTTAAACAATTTGTGTTATAGAGGCATAGACGGTGGTGGATGGGTAGTGGTGATGAAATGGGGGAATATATGTGTTATTATAATACTAGTTTTCCACCCCATGATTGGGATAAACATTAGACTATCTACTGATGTAATTTATTTTGATATCAAAATTCCCCCCACCTATGTATATTGTTTTATACTGACAGAAAATGATTTGGTTCTATGAGTTTTCACCAGAATTTTTGTTGGTGAATGTGGAAGGATGACTACCACAACATCCTTACCCTACCATTAGTAGTAGAATGATAGTGATGGCTTGAGGTTGGTATGATCATGAATAGTATGAGAACATAATGTAGTGTACCCGATGATGTGTTGATGATGGGATGATCTTTACAGTTAGGGGTCATGCATGGTAGAAGTATTAAACAACTTTTGTATCTTTCATGTTAACGATACCCAACTTATGTGGTTTTTTGGTGATGGACGTGGGATGTGATGAAGTTGTGATGTGATGATGTGATATGTGGTTTTACCAGATGAAAGAATGAGATGTTTAACCTTGATAGTATTGTGGTATGTAGGGTTGTGAGCTAACCAACATCATGTATGATTCATAGGAGAGAAAAATCGGTTTTTCGTTGGGGTGTGATAGTGGTAAAACAGTGGGGAAGTTCCTCTAAGGTCCCTATGATTATACTGTTCCAATTATTATATTATTATACATGAATGTGATACTTGGTGGGTGATCCTTGGTAAGGCTATGAAATTATAGTTGACTTAATGGGTGCATGATGGTTTTACACTTTACTCACAAGATCATTAGTATTTTTTATCACATTTCCTTAGTGTTCATTAGGAGGATCTTACAAAATAAACTTATTTTTCTCACTCTACATATTGAAAATATATTCAAGGACTTTGGGAGGGATTATGGGGACCAAAATCAATTGGGTTATATTGGAGCTTGAGTTGTTGTCTGGAGTATCTTTTTTTGAGTTATTTTACTTTTTATTTTGTATATTCATTATATACGACTTGCCATGAATTATTATTATTATTATTTTATATGGATTTATTTTTATTTTAAATGATGTTTTGTTGATTTTTTTATCTCCTATAATATATTTTCCTCCACAAATATTATGAGGTAAAATCATCCCATCATATTTTGTATTACCTCAGTGCTATTCTCCAACTCATAACCCAATTGGACGTAGGCTTCGGGGGTCACTTGTCTTCATTAATGACACATGTAGTGTATTAGTGGAGGTTTGGGGTTATGAAAACACTACTATTGGTAGTGTATTTTTTGTTATCATAATAATCTATTTTTTCCAGAATAATACGAACTCATTCGATGATACAAATGGGATGAGAGATAAAAAATGACATTCGCATTTAATTATTATAAAAAATTAATTCATTATTTATATTTGATACCAAAAATAACAACACATGTATAATAACATATACAAAATGATATGATACGATTATAATAAATCAAAAAATTCATTATACAAAAATTCTATAGGGATAAAAAAAATTTAAAAATTTAGAAATAAAATGGTAATGGGATGTAAAATATATCAAATTCAATGAAATGTGCCAAAAAACCAAGGATTTAAACTGAAATAATACACAAGGATAAAATATGACTACACATTCAATATAATAAATATAAATAAACGCAAATTTATCATTTTAATGTTTATAGAATAAACATATAAACATGAACATTGTGACATATTTTTGAGATATGATAGTGTTCTTGAAGGAGTATACAAATACCACAATGTGAATTATTTTTTTCATCTCATGCAGTTAATAATTACTTCTCATGATAACTAGTTACATAAACATTTCCCAATAAATAGTGATGAATAATTACACCTAGTTTTTTTCTCATCCCATGTATTCAGGTCAAAATGCATATATACCTCATATATGGAAAATATAAATGAAACCTTACCATTACAAGAATCATGATATAATAAATTTATTTAAAATTATTATAAGTGATACCAACAACATAGATCCCAAATAATTTTTCTTATATTTTTTAATTTTTTTTAAGAAAGTCTTCATTTGCACTATATAAAAATGTATAAGACCAGGAGAATTTTTTTTCATTTTTTGTTGCAGTAAAGCCATGAAGAATTATATTTATTATATTTTTTAATAGTATCACATACAATAATGTCGAAATTTAAAAAAGAAAAAAAATTTATTTCGAAAAATGTAAAAAATGATGATTTATGTTATTTTGTAATGGTTTTAATTTTAAAATATCCATTATAGAAAACCATATATAAAATAATAAATCATCTTCTAAAAAATGGGGTAATAACAATTACATAAATTAATAATATTTAAATAAAAATACAACAAATAATCTATATTTATATATTCAGTAGCAATAAGAACATAAATTTTAATTTACATGAATAAATTTCATAATTTTATTAATGTATACATAATGATAACAATTTGTAAAATCTATACATCATCATAAGTATCCTTTTAGTGAAAAATAAACAACTAAAAATTTATTTATAACAATGAAAAATTACAATGATATATAAAAAAATGTATCTCATTTCATATAAAATGTTTTATTCTAATTCGAAAACTACAATAAAATTTAACAAAAGGTGTTAAAAATTTGTTTATAGTGTTGTTTTCAATGAAAAATGTTATGTTTTTTAATTTTTTTAACAATTTTTTTAAAATATTAAATTATATATTTGTGAGTATATAATTTTTTTTAATATTTCTAAAAAATGATCAATAGTTATATACATATCAATTCATATTAAACTAATTAGATTTGAATTATATTAGCTATGTTATAAATATGTATAAGATACTTATTTATTAATTTTATCATTTATTGAATTTTAATAAATAATAAAATTGCATAATTTAATAAAAACCATCAAAATGGTGATCAATGTAATTAAATATATTTTATGGAATTCAAAAAAATAACATATGAAAATAATATTAATTAGTAATATATTGCTTTAGGTAATTAAAAAATAATTAGATTGTGAAAATCTTGTGTTGTGTAATTATTCTCTAAATAAAAACAGCAAAAAACAAGAAAATGATTTATAAAAACTCTAAAACTGCTAAATGTATTTAACAGCTTCTTGTGACAACCAAGTTACAATAATTTTTGTCTTATTGAGGTAATCCATAATTTTTTTTGGATATCGGTTTCTATTTTAACTAATAATTACATATAAATATCAATTGTTTTTAATCCCAATTTTGGTTGACATACAATAGATATCATCATTTGGTGGTGATTTTTTATATCTTAATTTTTTGGGAGACTATAGTGTTCTTCATTCCACAATCTGTAATCATTTTTTCAATATTTATATGATATGATATTTTGTTATAAATAAATTATTTAACCCACCTTTTAAAAATATCCATGTAACAAACATTCCTAATCTTCCAACGAACCTAAAAACTAATCCAATCCACCATAAGACCTGAATGGTGTTATTGATCCCCATGGGATATGATCATGTTCTTTGGAATAATAGGAATCCATTTTCGAATGATTTAACCCAAATTAGAGACAGAAAAGAGTGGAATAAACAAATACAAGGTCGAAAATAAATAAAATTTCCCAATAGGTTATAATCTACAAAAATTAATAAAACTAGTTTTCATAAATATAAATATCATCCCCAAAACAGAAGGATATAACATGGAAAAAAATAGAAAATAAATAAAAATAAAAATACATTAAAACAATATAAGATAAGTCTAAAAAACTTCCTGAAACCACCAGTTACTCACTAATACCCAACTCAACCCATGTCTACCTCAAAGAATAAAAATGGATCCAACTGGAATCCTAGAACCTAAAATATAGAGGCATGAGATAGAAAATCTAGTACATCGCCACATCCTTATGAAACTATGATTTTTTCATAATTCATTTCGTCAATGATAGTTGTATAATATAGCTATAGAGTAAATTGTTTAAATATAACACATATATAAATCCAAAACTACTATATAATCATCTTTAAAAACATTCAACATTGAAATATCAAAATGAAAACACATTCTTTAAAATTGATTCCACCAGCCTCATTCATTTAAAACTCCAAAATAAAATATCATTTCTGATGAAAAACTCACTTGTTTAATTTTAATATAAATGTAACTATGAATCCTTTAATGAGACTTAGTCCAATTTAAAAATACAAATTTAAAATCCACATAAAAACACAAAAAAGGGATTTTAAATTCAAGAAACATTATCAATTTTTTTTAAAAACGCATTTTCCAAAGGAAAAAACCCATCACCCATGCATGATTCAAGGAAAATAAGAAGGATCTATATATCACAACGCATAAAAAAATTATAAAAAATGAATGGATCTATAATAATAAGAGTAGGAGAAAGGTAAAAATGAGAATAAGAAATAACATCCATATATCAATAACTGAAAAAAAATCAAATGTGTTGTGGGATGAAACTAGGTTTCCCTAACATGAGAATCATCTAACCATATATGATCATTTCAACTCATGATGAAACTACTATCATGTATTGAAGTACAATACTTAATTCACCCAATAAGTAAAAAAATACCCATTGTGATGATAAGAATCTCATAGATCATGCTCCTTAGATGACAAGTGGGCCACATTAATTTTTTGAAATAAATTTCATAATTAATGAGATCTTCAACTTAGAACCTTCTGTTTCAAACTTTAAAACATGTAATTTAAGGGATAACACTTTATAACAAGATAAAAACCAATAAATGGGTTTAAATCACAACAAATATATCACAAATAATAATTCTAAAAAACAAACATAATTTAGAAAACATGATAAAACATTGAATTCCACAGTGAATTAATTTCATTGAAACACCAACTTGGAATAAATGAAAACCAAGATGAAAATTTTCACCTTTAATGATAACGACTCCAATGTGTATACAGAAAATATATACAAACACTAAACACCAAAAACCAAAAATTAAGTACACTTAGTACACTAAAACATAACTCACGTGATCTAGTGTTAATAGGGGATTCCAAAAACAAAAGAAAATTGATCAAAAAGGAATTGAAAATGAAAAAAGTGAACAAATACATCAAATCCCCCAGGAAATCACCAATTATTGACTATGAATCAAAAGGGGTGGTGGTTCAATATCCTCATTATTCTCCCATTAGATAGACAAATCATTTTAGTGATAATAGGGGTGAAAAACCTCTTAATTCTAGTAGAGAGATATTGGAATTTCAAAATTATAAAAACATATATAGGTTACATGGTTTGGCAACATCATTTTACAAACCATGTAAAAAAGGGAACTGGAAACAACACAAGCCAAGAACCCCACACATAGATCCCCTTGGGAACCACACGTTTGGACAAACCATTATTTCGACCTTCCATTTAGCATTGTCAAAAACTAGATCCCAACCTCATTCTTTCCAAAAAATATAACAATCCATGCATAAGTGATGTACCACACCCCCAACACATTAGGTAACCTGTATGATTTATACTAGGGGATTGGGTGTATTGGATTTAACCATGAATAACCCATATTAAAAACCCATTCAATGTTAAATGGAACCTCATGAATTAATTCCAAATAGTTTCCCTATAACCATGAACATTAACCATTTTTAGATGGAAACCTCTAAATATTTCCATGTCTGACCCGAAACTCCTTGAAAACATAAGTTGACCCCAATGTCAAAAAATAAAAAAAACAATAACACCATTACACTTGAGGTGTCAAAAACACCCCACTATGACACTTTTTTACCCAAAACATATGGTTAAAGAAAAAGGGGGTATATAATGAAATATCCAAGTTGTCCTAGATAGATGAACCGTTCGAAATGATTCAACCTCAAATCTACAAACTGGAGTCCTAAAAAATGATAAAGACGATTAATGACATGGTACTAAATATTTATAAGAACAACTGAAATAAGAGCCTCATACTAGATGTCCTAAGAAGAATATGATACCTAATATGGTCTCCCCACTATATATATTTCCACTAACATGTTGGAACAAGATGAAAAAAACTAAGAAACACATCCACAAACAATTGAGAAACCATGAAAAAAACTACTCTTAAATATAAAACACTTCCAAAACTAAACGAAATAAAACAACCTCATGTTGTCTCAAAACAAAGACATGATATCCCTCCATAGCTCATGAAACATGCAGAAAACCTAGACCAATATCCTGGATCACTATTACATGGTGCATTCCACATAGCCACAAATAAACATCATCTTGTTTTCCAACACAACCAGTAGATCAGACTCCCTAGTTACCCCATATTCTACCCAAGGAATTTATCACATAAACAAATCACCACTTAGAAGGCTTCATACAATAATATGCGAAATAATAAACTATAAATAATGGTTCACACCAAAAAATGGGTTCATTATAAAAAAACTCATAACCAAACAAAAAAGATCAAATAAAAATTGAATAAGAACATAAAAATCTATCCAGTTTGGAAGAGAGTATTCCAAAAGAATAATAAGATACTATAGATACTATAAAAATGATATCCAAAAAAACCTCAAAAGGGTTCTATCCACATGATTCCAACAATAAAAGTCAATGTTCCAAAACCAAGATTAAAAAACTCAAAAGAAATGTCCCATGAACCAAAAATCTACAAAGAATCAAACCCGAGACCATTTGAAAAGGCCCAACATAAAAATTATAAATATGACCAAAATATACAAAAATATATTCAAAATATTAGAGTGTTAAGATAAGATGATTAACATTCCACATCACCCTACACTGGATGAATACTAAAGATCTTTTCTTCTGATATGATAGACCCTTTTCTTTGAGATCTACCTTATCCTTATTCTTCTCTTTCCTCATCGCGTTATCCTTATTGTCACCATATTTCTATAGTGAATCAAATGTAATGAAGGAATCACCCTCCATAAGTCACCTAGATTGTTTTTCTTCAACTACCATGGACTCACTGAAATCCTCCTGAAAGGACGTCTGGCCTAATGAAAGTATATCTAAACCAAAATCATGGGGAAATCATTCCCCAAAATAATAAGCTTAATCAACATCATCATCAACTAGATTTATAGAAAAAAGTTCAATATTTAATGTCATTAGTGTATTCAATCATTGTATTTTCCATCAGATTCACTCACATAAACATAATATCAATCCATACATTCACAACATTGGGAATGAACAACTAAATGAACACTATCCAAAATAAATCCCAAGACATTCCTTCACGTTTCAATTAATATACCATCGAATTCAACCAAACTCTTATAAGAATAACTAGAAATCTTTCAACATCTCTCACCCATGAATCTTCAGGTTTCCCAATACAAATGATGATCACATCAATATATTCCAACCACATCACTAATTCCACTATCCTTTAATCAAAACTATAATATGGAATATATTGATTCAATAAGACCATAAAGGGGTATGATGTCGAGGAAGGTTACCAAACCAACACTCCACTCAGGGTTTGGGTAGGCATCAGAAATGAAGAAACTCTCTTGGATATTTTTGAAAGAATACCACAAACAACAGGATACATGGAAAACGTATTTTCATTCCTTCAAACATAAACCAAACTATCCCATCATAATCTATAAATAAAATTAAACAATAAGCCATCAAATGAGGAACACATCACTCCCACCATAAAATATGCCTTTCTTTAGAAACAACGAATTATCAAAATAATTTTAAAATCACCGTCTACCATGATGTAATATTTAAAACAATGAAATAATATTTTTTTAAAAAATAAACTTGGTATATTAATCATCTCCCAAATTAGTCACCCTACCTAAAGTCCTTTAAAAATACATTTCAATTTGAAAACTATGTATCCAGAAAAGGCTCAACAAAACTAATTTCCCTTTTAAAAACACATTTCAAACATACCTTTAAAAAATTCTAACTTTCCCATTAATCTATAAAAATAGGATTTGATAACAAAAATTTCAATAAATTATTCAATCCATAGAAAAGGTTTTTTAAATCAATCACAAAAATGGTCGTAAATATGAATTTAAAAAGATTCACTACATCCACATTCAAAAAGAGGAATCAACACAATACACAATCCAAATCTTACAAATGGGATCACTTTTGGAGAAATACAGAATCAAGAGGAGTTAAAGCAGGCTCATTGTAGAATAAATAATGATGTTATTCTTTAATAAGACTGTTTTTTAAATTATTTATCAACTATGAAACACATTCTATAATGGATACTGACTTAACTGCACCAGCACTGCATAGTTACCAAATCCATACGAGCTGACCGTGCAGCTCGATTTTCCATC
Source organism: Viscum album (assembly GCA_963277665.1). Taxonomy (NCBI): domain Eukaryota; kingdom Viridiplantae; phylum Streptophyta; class Magnoliopsida; order Santalales; family Viscaceae; genus Viscum; species Viscum album. The sequence goes on from OY728137.1 coordinate 1,671,835,741, forward strand.
TATTTGAACTATAAAGGTAATGAATGTACCCCAATATCATATTTCAACTCTTAGGGGACCAAATAAAAATAAATTAACATCAAAAACAACCAAACACAAACTTGATTTTGAAATTTTAAACCCAACCTCCCCAAATATCATGAGGTTTGGGATGAGAAATATATAACATGTCTTTCCCCACCCTTACCTCTCAATATATGACAATCATAGTCTTATTTTTATCAGGACAACCAAAATTACAAGGGAAACACATATAGTCTTAGGCTCTTTCCAAATAACCAAATATAACTGATTATATTTTGAAACGAACTTGTATGAGATTCCTGAATAGCCAAAACCTGACCTAGTATGCCACAAGGAACAAAAATAATTATAGATCACAGTGGTCTTGAAACATGTTCCTAGGAATAATATGATTCCATTTTAGATCAATTTTTCATAAAAAAGAGACAATTTACAATGGAATAAATAAATAAAAGATTGGGAATTAATAAACATTCGCATCATGTGACAAACAACTAAACAAATCTGACAAAACTGAATAAATATAAAAATCATCCAAGAAACAAAACGATGTAATAGGGTTTAAGATAAAAAACATTATACAAATAAAACAACTACTATCCTACTTATGATGATGTTCTATTATATCTATGCAACCTTTGGTTTCTATTGACCATCTTACTCACCCCATGCCCACCTCAGTGAATGAAAACATATCCAACTAGAAACCTAGTGCCTAAAATATATAAGACATTGCTAAAAATATACGTAAGTCACCACAAACATATAAATCTATTAAATTTATTTCATTTTGATGTTAATTAATAATAGTTTTAAAATATGGGTATAAATTAGGATTTTCATGTATAACATATAGAAAACCAAAATAATCCAATAATTATATTTAGAATCATTTAAATTTTCATTCTTAAACTAATAAATTATAATTTGAAAAAAATTCAATCATCCAAGGATATTTAAAAACAAAACTTCTATTAATATTTTTCAATATAAAATTCACTCATTTTATTTAACTAGCTGAATAAATCAGTAAAAAAAACTCCCATTTTGAAATATTCTTTAAAAACCCATAAAAGAGCCTTTAAATTCAAAATAGGTTTTCCATAAATATTTGAAAAGTTTTTTTCCGAAGGAAACAACCAAAAACACATATATATGTCAATCAAATTAAGAAATCACTATACATCTCAAGGCATGAAACCAAATATAAACAAGGAACAGTGAAATAATAAAAAATGTTCTGAAAATGGTACAAATGAGAAATAGACCAAACTCCATTAAATCAATAGATGAAAAGTCAATAAAATGTACCCTCACATCTACCATAGGATCCATAATATGTGATGTATATACCTACATAAGAGTATTCCATCTGGTGAATAAGCTATTGGAATGAACTAAAGTTCAAACCGCAAGTCATCCAACTAGTGTAATGAATCCTCATTATGATGACAAAACTCTCCCACCCCTTGTTCTTAACATGAATTGAGGGCCACTAGCAGTTTTTTAAACAAATAACATAATGATTTAGATATTACTATTAGAAAAAGGATTCTGATGACCAAAAGGGAAGTGAGGCATATCAATATGAAATCCAAGTTTAATCTATAAAGAATTAACCTAACTACCCATAGTCATAACACACAATAATGAAAACCCCAATTTAAAAAATTTAACCATATCATAAACAATAAAAATACCACTCAAGGGGAGAAACAAGGATCCCATAGAGGAAGATAACCCACACAAGGTGTGATATAGAGAAATAAACCACATTAGGGGTAAAAAGGTCAAAGTGTAAATTATTGGGTGTAATTCACATTAACCATTCAAAGAAAAAGTGTCAACCAAAACATTATCATAAAACATAATTCCAAATTATAATCCATTAAACATTTTATAAAACACCCCACCTTCAAAAACATCTCTAATCCACTATTAAGACAAGGGTATTCTTTTTTGAAATCCATGAAAAGTTCATATGCAATTCATTTCCATAAAACTGTTTTAAAGTAGTTATCAAGAAATTTTCTAAATGGGAAAACCAAACACACATTTCAATGAACATCTTAAATCCAATAAAAACCCCATATATAAATTATTTGTAGGTTTATGCCTCATGTTAAAACAAAACTCACATTAAAACATATTTTTTACTCATTAATAAAATGGAATTAAAATAAAATGACTAAATTTGAATTCATTTCTAAATTAACACAAACATTTTTAAAATGATTATCACATGAAAAAATTCCATTTCAAGAATGAAAACATTGAATTTAATGGAGAATCCCATTATGGAAATAAAAAATAAAAAAAGGTTTAAATCACAAAAAATAGGTCCCATATAAAAATACACTAATTAAAAATTAATTTAGAAAATATATGAAAACATTGAATTAAAAAATCATACAATTATATATAAACACGTACATGGAAGAAACGAAAACCATGATGAAACATGTCACCTGTAATAGGGACCACACAAACAGAGATAAAGACGTCATCATAAAAACCTTGAATCCAAAAATCCAAACATTAGATTCACCAAAAGCCATGAAATCATCAATATGCGATCTAGGGTTCATTGGGGAAACAAAAAAACAAGAGAAAGGACGACGATTGAGTGGTTTGTAAGAGGAAATGTGATGAATAAATACATCTAATCTACTGTGAAGTAATTAAAAAAATTCTATGAATTTATGTATGATGAAGTTTTAGCTCCTCCTTGAGATCCCAAGGGTCATCCAACACATTTGGGTGGAAAAAAGGGGTGAAACACATATTAATTCCATGAGAATGAAATATGATATTCTCGCAAATTAAACACATGGACATTCCACATAGTTTTCCAATATTTTCATCAACCATGTACTAGAAACTAACTTTGATAGGAACCCCTCTTGAGTTTCAACTTGGGTGTTGCAGCTTTTTAAAAACCATTCTCCTACCATCCCTTTTTGTACTAAAAAAAATCTAAGCCAAACCACACACTTTTCGCGCGATTTACCAAATCATTCCCATGTCATGTTCCACTCTCCATACACACTGTAGAACATTTTTGGTTTCTCCTATGAGATCACATGGTTTATATTGGAATATGTATAACCCATGCTGACGAATTGTGAATTGTTGAAATTGAACTGGAAATGAACGTCGCATTAAGAGGTCTCACAGTTTCACACTAACCATTCACAGAAGGAAAACAATCATAATTTTCATGTTCTGATATGAAAATATAAGGAAACTCAAGCTAGACCAAAAGAAAATAAAATAATAATAATTCAACAACAAAATAAAATATCCTATGTATCAATAAAAAAAGTTGTATAAACTATAATTTTTAAATAAAATATGATAATTTGACAAATATATAAATAAATCACCTTAAAAAGTTGTTAATTAATATATAGTTGTTAGGTCAGCTTCCAAATTTAAAATTACATTTAAAATTAATTTTATCAAAATAAATAATACTTAAAATTATTAATTAAAACCCATTTTAAAAAAAATAATACTCTAAGAATACATTTTAAATAATTTTGGGCACATCACATGAATAATTTATGGTTCATTTATTCCTAATGGTCTCAAATTAAATAATATCTATTTACAATATTTTGAATATATATTGTTGTTTGTAAATTTTCTATTCTTAGATGCACATTTCAATCTTTGAAAATAGAAATAATGTAATAATTTTCTTTCATTCGTCTGAACCTGATCAAATTTTATATTAAAGTGTCTAGTAACCAAAGACACCTTGAGAGGGGGATTGAATCTATGTGTGAATATTTTATTGCATTATATTGGATCACGTTCACACATGGATAGGATCTTGATAAAAATTTGAAAGTTTTTCAAACATACAATAGGAATGTATATTAAAAAATTAAGAAAGGAGAAATAATTTTACTTGGTTTACTATTACTGTCTAATCCATGGAGCATACCCAAGGGTTTTTTCAGTCTACCTGATTACACTATGCTCCACTAGTATATCAAATTGAATTTTTTTTGACATATTTACTTAATTCCATGATAAATTTCGTTAAAATGGGATTATGAAATAGTGAACCACCTATAATACATTTCATCCATTAACTCCTCTTTTGATTAATAATTTGGAAAATATTTTCAATGTTTGTTGACATTAATGTATCTTGTATATCATAAATAATGTGTAGTGTGATTTGGATCAGGAAAACCAAAATATGATTCTATAATTCATTCCTTAGTTTTAATAATAAACTCCAATAATAAGTATAAAACTTCTATGTGAAATATTTTTCAATATAGAAAATGCTTCACTCAAAACATTCCATCGTTAGACACCTTCATGGCATGCCCTTCATGAGTTGTTATGGACATCGTGATACTATATTTTCTGATACCGTGTCTTGTGAAATAATTAATGGAATGATGCTCCATGAATTTTTTAATTGTGCTATTATTCAAAAACATCTTTTTAAGGTGATTCCCCACCGACAACTCTAGTTCATGATTGAAAATTATTTTCAAACAAATAATCTCTATGGCTGGTGCTTCCCTCCACATATTGTTTTTCATTAAAATAAATGCTTTTAATTATATAATTCGTTAATTGATAATGAAAATATCAATGGATATTTATAAAAATATACCTATAAACCACTATTAGTAATCAAACTATAAAAAAGATATTAACAAACCCCCACTTCACATATGTTGGCATTTAATGTAACAAAAATTCATTGATGAATGATAAAAAATGCCGCATTTTTATAATTTTTGAATTTCCTTCTTGATTATCCTTTTAATTTTCACATATATCCTATTTAATATTTTTTCTATTCAAAATTTTCTGCAACAAAATTAAATTAGTATTTTGATAAATATTTTATTAATGGTTTCAATAATTCTTATTCCATGTCTCAATAAATGAAATTCTTCACATAACACATTTGTGGTTTTGGGTCCACCTTTGGAATAGGATTCTACTTGACTCATACATGGTCTAATAAGTGATACCTAAATATTATTCCTTTTAACATAATTTTTCAGGAGAATTCCCTAAAAACTATAAACACATTCCAAACTACCCCATTTTCTATGAATCTACAAGAACTTTTTTAATCATATAATTTAGAATGATTTTCATTGAAACACTATTATTCACATAAATTTCAACCTCTAAAACATGATTCATAAATAAATGTTACATGAAAACCTCTCTCCCTACCATTATTCAAATATAATATATTACCAGATATATGATTAATAATAAACACAACATTAATCTCGAGCATGGATCAAATTGGTTCTAATATTATCCCCCCTAGGGTTCATTATAAATTGAAAATAAAAGTAAATTCTAAACACACAATGTACTTGTACTACATTATAATATAACATCTTATACATCACTATATATCAATGTTATCTTTAATTATAGAAGGAAATAATAGTTCAAGAGATTATCTCATGCCTCATTGCATTATTCATTCCAAAACTCAAATTTCATCCATCATTTAGTATTATTTTCCTTATAAATTGTATCCCCTTCTGAATTTCATACCATGAATGCCACTTTTACAGAAAAAAGAGAATTTTATCCACCCTTTTCACCAAATATCATCACCAATAAAAAAATTTAATACCTTTTATTCTCACCATTTAACAATAAATCAAAATTAAAAGACACTTGAAAAAAGTAAAAAAAACATATAAATAATTATATTCAAATAGGACAAGGGGATAAGAATAAAATCCTCTCAACTCGATGAAGGTGGTTACTCACCAATGTTCAACTAATTTTTCTCAATTGTTGGAGTGGTCACATGCTTAATTATTATGACAATTTTTTGGATTAGTTCCTACATACATCTATTTGATAAGTCCATTATTGATGTTTTATTTTATTAAGGTATATACAATTTAAATATTTTAGTTTTTGAAATTTATTAATAAATTTTCGAGGATATGAATCAAACTCATATAATAAAAAAATATCAGAATTTTTTTCATTAATTCTTTACCAATATCTTTTTATTATTGCTTTATCCATAGTAGTAGAGTTCATGACCTGGTTACTAAGATATATTCTACTTCTTTTCTACTCAGAAAAGTATTTTTTAATTTTTACTCAAAAATATAACACCTTTACATACAATTAATAATGAACCACAATTTGTGTACTTTTGTCCCACAACACTACCATGCTATTTGACCGTAAAAAATACCAATTATTTATCATTATTTCATGGATTAATGATCAATTCAAAATATAAATTACATTGTATATTCTTCGTGATATGTTCCCCTACAACAAAATGGTCCTCATTAAGATTTCTAAAGACCTCCATGCCTATTGAAAATAGGTGGTGATTATAGATTTTACATTAGTATAAGATATAAAGGATCACATCCCAAATGAATAAACAGCTTAATAGTCTTGTTAAATGTGATATATACTGAAATATAAAATTAAATTTTAAAACTTAAAATAAAACATAGTAAATGTAAAAAATTCCACATATATAAAATCACTTGGTGATTCCCTATTTTTATCCTAGGGAAGGGAAGAAAAATAATGGTTAAATAATATTCCAAATAAGAGTTCTATAAAGCAGAATCTATCATGATTAAAAAAATAATTATTTTATATTCTATATGGAAAGGTAAATATCTTATAATCACATTCCATTAAATCAAAATCATTAAAATCAATATTAGATAAGGATTAATAAATATGGAATGGTATAATTAAGTCATATATCTAGTTTACTATGTATAAAATTAATGGGTTTTTTATTATTAATAGAAATAGCATAAAATTTTATTTCAAAACATCCTTTAGGAAAATATAAATTTAACTTTTTAAATAATATTTTAAACACTATAAGAATCCTTGAATATTTAAAAAAATTACATTAAGAAATAATCTTTTAAACTTATTTAGTACTATTTAAATAAATGACTTATCATGACAGTTTTAAATTTCTATTCTTTCCTAGTATGTTAAAACAAGGTTTCTTTTCCCATTGTGTATGAAAATTCAATAATAAGTTGTTTATAAAATGACAGGAAGATTCCTATTTAAATATTTATTTAAAATCCAATTATTAGTAAAAATGAATTTAAAAAATCATTGTAAATCAATTTTAAAAACATTTTTAAAATACATGGGTTTGGAATAAAACATTTTTTTAATCAAATAGAGAAATGAAGTAGGATATTTGGAAAAACATTTTCTTTTTCATTTTTAGTACCAAATAGAGTAAATTGTTACTATTTGAAGAAAAAATAATAAATAAATAAAAGATAATAAAATGGATGGGTTTTATTATACAATTATAAAAAAATTTACTTTAATGTAAATTCAAGCATAAATAATCCTTATAAAAATGATATTAAAACATAAATCTATTATAACATTGGAATCTTCTTAATTGTAAGCCCTCTAAAAGGAATAAAATCAGATGAAACAACAAATACCATGAATATAAATGTATTAATGATATACCTTATCTAAGGGGAAGTAGATACACCCTATAAAACAATACATGTATATAACATGACATATTTTCCAAAAAAATACAATATTAGATGAGAACCCTTAAAATGATTATAAAATCAATGTAAGAATTAATTGATGAATATATTTTTTTTATCAAATTTAAATATTCATATAAAAATTGGAAATAAAACTTAATATAATAAATATTATTTACACACATAATCCAATGATATAAAATACAATTAAGAGTTAATGTAACCAAATGAAGATAAATTGAGATACAGAATTTCTTCCCACTTGGTAATTTTGAACAAAAACACCCTAGGATCAATTGATTCAAATTAAACCATAAAATACCAGAATTTTTTAAGGATTCATAATATACGATTTAAAAGAGGACATATATACACTATATGAATAAATTATTTTCATATCATTACAAGAGGCCTCAATGAAAAAATGTGAAACAAGACCTCTTACCTCATGTTTCCATTTTAGTTGATCACACATTAACTAAATATATAATGTTTTTATGAATTTTATTAACTTTTAATAGATATATATTCATGTTTATATCATCATTTATTATATTCTTATAATATTTTACCACTCGTTCATTAACTATCTTTTATTATTACTGTTATTTTTTGTGTTGTTTTCCTTATTTTCTCATTCATGTTTTCTCGTGAATGATCCTGATATTGTTTATAAGTTATAGATCCATGATATAAAAAATGATAATAATTTTATTAATATAATATTCACCTAACGTAATTAGTTTTTAAAACAATTATTAAAAAATTTATAAGGAAAATGAGTCGCATCTCATCACGGGGACGGTAGACCATATATAAGGATGAGAAATGATTTCGTTCCAGTATTGGATGAAAAGTTTAACAAGTGAGTGGTATATCAATTTTTAAGAGTTAATATCATCTCATATGTATTATGTGCTTTCATTATTTTAATCATTATAATTAGCCATGTTATTTGGTGATGGAAAAATTATATCAATTGACAAGACGATAGTCAACCATACAGATGAAAGATGACCTTGTTTCCCATTTGATGGTGGAAGATATGGATTGATATTATTATATCAACATAATAACATATAATAATATTTTTTTATATTTTTAATACATTTTAATTTTTAATACAAAATTGAATTTTTTAAAAGCATAAATAAAAAGAAATAGGCTAGTTAAGATGATTTACTTCTTTTAGAGAAACCTATTTTAGATCTGGTATTATGAAAACTGGGGTTGGAATTTTTGGAAGATAAACTGATATATAATGTGGATAAGTGTGTAGGGGTGTTTTGTTTTTGGGTTTTTATCAATCCAAATTACTTTATAGGTATGCATAAGTGAGGGTAGGTAGTTCCCTTTTTACAATAGAGTAGTGTAATTTGTTATGTAACCAAAACTATTCAATAATGGGAGGCCACTCACAACCAATTTTCTTCAAAAATTGTTTAACAATGTATTTTTCGGATGTTATGGTCTCTCTAAACCATTAACACAAAAAAAATTAATGTTTTTATTCCATTATCCTTCATGTTTATTTAGTTTTATAATTTCAGTCTTCACCATGATAACCTATTTTTTTTACCATGGTAACTAATCCATGAAGAAAAAAATAAATTTTACTTTATTACATAATTAGAAACTAATGATTATTAATATTAAATCGAATTTATCTAATAAAATTCCATTTATTGGAAAATTAATATTTACACAAGCGCATGTAATGTGTAAACCCCCATTTTAACCATAATTGTGGTAAATATATTTTTTATCTCATAACTAATTGGAATGATAAAAAACTAATATTACCATATTATATAACATTAATTATTATTATTCAAAATAATCCATCTATTTTATGAAAATATATTTACATTAGTAGTATAATTAAATTTAAAGAGAAACCTGAAAATCATGTCAAAAAATTGCTAGTTTGGAAAATAATTTCTAATCATAATATGGTCTTACATTAACTATATAAAGAGTTATTATAATTTTATTGATTTATCTTAATATACATAGGCGTATAATATTCAAATTTCATTTAAATCTTTCATGAATAAAAGATTATTAATTGTATAGAATGGAGGAACATTATTTATTTGAAAATTGTTTTATGAAAAATTAAATTTTAAGCATAAAAATAACTATATTAAAAAAATACAATTCTAGGAATATGGGGTTCGCGAAGTATTGTGTTGGCGGGACATTTCTCACCCACTCAGGGTATGGTTTACACTCTTATTGTATTGGAACACACCGCCCCTCCATGACTTTTAATCGATCCATTAGCTGCTCGACGGTGTTTAGGAGCCCTTGATGCATATGTTATCAGGATTCATCTTGATCTCGTCAGATAGTGACCAAGACAGGGTGGGGAGGACTTTCTAGAATATGGGGTGCATACCTAGTTGGGGGAAATAATTGAGGGTTTACTCGGATATTTTACTGGATTCCTTCCTAGTGAGTGAATTCTTGAGGTTCCTTCGTGGCTGGGTTGAACGGTCCTTCGAGCATGCCATCATTCACTGATATGAGTGCATGTGGAATTGGAACCTCTTTTGAGCTCACATGTTGAAGTTCCATTAGGGGGGGGGGGAAATCTGACAAGGTATCTCCCTCGAGGTAGCTCGGTATTAATTTTCCTGATCTTTTACATTTATTCCTCTACATTTCGAAGCATTCCTCGAGGGTGAGGGACACACTCTCAATGGTAGGGGAAGGTGAGTCATGGAAGATCATGGATTTATTCTTCTCCATTTGTGGTTTTGTGCGGGAGGTAATGTCAGATTGAAAAAATGGGAACCCAGATTTTAGACCTTCCTCTAGTTCTAGGTATGCACACCATCAGGCTCAGTGTGGGATTCTGAGGGGTGGGAACCATTTTCTTTCACGTCCTCTCCCCTTGTGTCATTTCATGTGAGATCCATGTTGTTGATATTTACCACATTCGTTATGTAATACCCTATTGGGGGTGATTTTCTCAGTGTCAAATGGTTGGAAGGATTACTGTGCCATTTATTGGACATTATCATTCTATTCTGCAGTATTCATCATGTTTCTTGGTGATGACTAACCCGAAGGGAGCCCTGGTCTGTCCTTGTAATGCACCTTTGTCTCAGAGGGTGATAACCAAGAGAAGGGGTGGAGATAGTAACCCCTATATCCATATTTCTTCCTTGGTAGAAGAAGATATATGTCAATTGTGTGGGGATTTTTGATTATAAAAAATTTCCCCCACCCTGCCCCTTGGGGTTTTACCCGTTCGCCTGTTGATGTACTATGGCTTGGATTTGTAAGTCTTACGGTATAATTTTTATTTAAAATATCCTATAGCCCTGGGGGCTGGGGTTGTTCCCGTATCACGGTGGTAGCCACAACTATTACTACCCATTCAATTTTAGGTACTTCCGCACAAGTGTAAGACGAGTGTGGCATTAGGCCACTACGGAGTCTATAGTCGTTTGAAGACACGAGCACTACTTTCTTGATGGATTCCATTAGGTAGGATGCATGTTGGATGTTCCTAGTTTCTAGACTCAAAATCCTTTGGATGGATTGATCTATTCGCCCATGAAGTTTTTGAGACTTTCTATGGGAAGGTTTTTGTTTAGTGTTCCCTCATTCCTGAGTATGAATCTCATATGGATTCTACCTATGGGTGATGACATTGAAGGATTTCATTTATAATGGGGCCTGCTGGATAGGACTTGGGGGATGTGTAGAAATATATGTTCTCTCCATCCCTGAATTTGAACTTGTAACGCCTCGACCCCATAACCCCAATGTTTGTGCATTATTAAGTATCATTGGCATGATCACAAAATATCATGTCTCAAAAGACCGAATAATGTAGTAGCCTTGGAAGTTCTAGATATATTCATAAGGTTTACATTACATCATGAATTGGAAAACTACAACAACATTGTTTCCATATACAACACTGAGATCCCATATACCATATCTGTAGGTCAGTTATAATATACATCTTTGCATCCTGGGAAAACTAATACATAGAAATGGATGAGCTCAAGTAATCAGAATGGAAAACAATACAACAAAAATATTCATAAATAAGCATAATCATTTAAGGCAATGTATAAGTCTAAAAAATCCTTTTAAACTTGAAATTAATCATAATATGGTAAAGATAAAAATCAAATAATTCCATTTACTTATTCACATTGGTATTCGACTAGCCGAATAATCACATGCAATATCAATAACCAAATTTTATAATGATGGAATGCATAATGAGAGATTTTCATAAACACATAGTCAAGGACATGTTCCAAGACTAAAAATAAGATTTTGTCAAGACCCAATGCCAATACATTAGTTTTTCCCATGAGACCTATCTATGCATCGATGATATATAGCGGGATCCAACCGTCACTTACTAAGTCCAATGCATTCTTCATATGAAATGGTTTAAACATAACATAAACTTTCTTACTAAAACTAGAAAAAGAAATGTCAATACATTATCCATAAACCATGAATGGTATAAAAATATCATATCCAAAGTCAAACATATCACAAAAACTTCAATTCAATTTGAAATTTTGTATCATAATAATCAACATCCAATAACCTTACAATCCGTCAAAGGATGTTGACATAGATGAAATCAATTTTTTTAGAAATATCTCTTTCTATTTAGAAATGATTTAAATGTCATATAATTATAAAAGAAAAAATTTATTTTGAAAAATATTCTTATAACATTGTATGGGATGCTTTGACGATGTTATAACGGCATAAAATAGCTACAACCGCCGTATATGTTAAAAAAAGTTATTACCTTAAATTTGTCAAAAAGGTCAAAAAGTACCCCGTTTATAAAAAGACAGAAATATTCCTTTATAAAAAACTTATAAAAGTCAAACAAGGGTATAAAAGACTTTAACCCATCGTCTATAAAATAGTAATAATGTTTTGAAATATATTTTTAAGAAACATTGATGTGGATGATAAAGAGGTCCCAGTAGATAATTATGTATAAACAACCTCGGATAATGAAGCGATTGTAGAATTAACCATTACCTTTTACTTTTAACTGGTATAGGGTAGGTTAAAATCCTGTATAATGGTGAAATAATTGTTATTAAATTATACAAGAATCATATACAACAATATTATATCATATATGATATTTTAACATTTCTTTGTTAATAATATCTAAGTATTATCTTCATTTGAGGTGTTTACAGATTTGATTTCCTTTATATTATTTTATATGTGAGTCATATTAATTACCGATTGGATTTGTCATATTCATATCCATAATCATATTAAGTCTTTAAGCATTATTTTTAATCATCAAATGAAAATTAGTTTGAAAGGATAAGATGGGGAATGAATCTCATTGTGTTCGTAGAGACGGTTATCTATACGTACGCACGAGAGACAATTTCATTCATTTGATATTAAAATAAAGTATAGTTGGATGGTATATCATATATACATAATCATTATCATGTTATATTTATTATTTACATGAATTACACAACATTATTATACCCATATAAGTAATAATGTATTGAATAACAATTACACCAGAACGTGGAGACGGTAAGCCATACGTACTCACATATTCTTACATGTCATTCAAAGGATGGATATAATAGTGAATATGGTTGTACCATATTTATAATAACATAAAATTATATATAAGATACTGGAATTATTATTTTATAATTGAAACATCAAAGAATGAGGAAGTGGAAGAAGAAAAAAACTTGAAAGTGGTGATGAAATATTTACCTCTTCTTTGGGTTCTTCTTTTTGACTTGATAAAAAGGGATCCATAGGTTGGCTTTATGACTAAAGGAGGTATTATAGGATTAATGGATGATAGTTGAGTTGGTATTTTTGTAGAGTTTGGCCGAGCCAAATGTCATTGAATGTGTGAATTAGAGAGAAGGGGTAGTTCCCTTTTATAAGAGGGGTGAGGTGCAACTTAGGAAAAGCTAGAAATATTATTTTATAATAAAACCAATTTCGGTTTCTAATGGCTCGAAAATGGATTATTTAATGTATAAGGTGGGGATGGGTCGAAAACCACTCAAAAATTGGTTTTAGATAGGTTTGGGTCATTATATTAACCTTATCTTTTAGATTTAACTCTTAGTTAAATAGTCTGACATTTACCATGTCTCTTAGTATTTTTATATTATATAGATAATAAACATACTATATACTTCCAAGAGAACCATAAGTGGTTCATTAATGACACAAATATCATTATAGAATTATTTTTTATGAACCATTGATTTTTAGAAATAGAATTTCAATTAATAGTAGAATATTTTAAAAACACATTTCTGTCAATTTTGATACTATTTTGTATTTTGTTTTTTCTAAATTCATTGCAGCATTATTACATCGAAGAAAATTCATCTAACTAACACTAATATGTCATATTAACCTAGGAAATTAGTGTAATTCATAAAAATTATCAAATTAAATTTATTTTGATATTTATAATATCAATTATTTTAATACTTTATTAATTAGGTAATTACTGCATCATCATTGTGTCACAAATAAATTAAATCATTTAATGTCTAAAAAATATAAATAAAATACCATTATGTAGGAAATCATTTTATCATTCTAATTAATATTAATTTTTGAATTTATTTATGTGTAATCCAATATTGGAAATGTTTTATTTATTATTCATTGATTTTAACGCGTTTAACTCATCTTTGAATTAAATAATAATAAATGTCCTAATCTAATTAAAGTGGACCTACATGATCATATTTTTTTTACTATGGTTGATTTGGGTTGAATTATAGTTATCCAGTAGAATTATAACATGTGTTAGGTTAATAATAATATCATTTTATCCCTAATTAAATTATTTACTTTTAACCGTGGTAAATAAAAGTAAAAAGTTACTATTCACCAAAAAATATTTTCATCTTATTGAACCACATTTTACTTTCTGATATAAACTGAGTCTCTCAGATTTTTTAAATTAAACTCATATAAGTGGTAAAATTATGTTTCATGTAAATTTGAAAATGCTCCTAGGAGGTGGTTAAAAGACGATAAAAAGTTCAATAAAATTTTTATATATCTAAAATTATTGTAAATTGACTCCAATGAATTACATTGAAAATATATAGGTATTATATATCTATATTGGACTAAAATAAATTTAAATATAATCAATATTATTTAAATAAAAATTGGTTTTAAACTATAACTCAGTGTTTTTCACTATTCATCAAAAATTGAACGTTTTCAGAAAAATACAAAAATTTCACCATAAGTTAATTTGGTTATTCTTAATCAAAAAAGAAATTCTATTTTGAAAGATAAAATTTATAAAGATTCTAAAAGTGGATATTACTATTCATAATAGCTATTTTTATTGGTTGTGGTGTGTTAGAACTCAAAGTTGCATAGAACACATGCTATTATATTATTCAAAGAGAAGAGTACTGTGGAATCTTGGGGTGTTACATTCTCCCATAATTCAAATAATTTCTTCCTAAAAATTTCTAGAGTATTACTATGTAAAAATACTCGGGTGGTTCTTCATCATAATTTCATCAGGTTCCGACATTGCCTCTTCTATATTATGGTTTTTCCATTGAACTTTTACCAGACGAGTCGTCCGATTTCTCAAAACTAGTTTTCTGGTATCAAGATCCTTGACAGGATCATCACAATAATACAGATTAGTTTCTAGTTCTAAATCCTAAAATGTGAATACATGCGTTGGGTCAAGCATTATTTCATCAATAGTGATACATGGAATACATCGTGATCGATGGAGAGACTTGGCAGCATTGCCAAATGCTAAGCTACAACACCAATTTGTTCTAAAATTTAGAAAGATCTGATGTACCTGAGACATAATTTTCCCTTCTTACCAAAACATATAACACCCTTCTATTGAGATACCATCAAGAAAACATGATCTCTTACCTGAAATTCCAAATCCTTCCTTCGATTATCAGCATAGCTCTTCAATCTACTTTGAGCTACCTTGATGTGGTTTTGGATTACCATTACCTTTTCCATTGGTTCTTCCACATGTTCTGGGCCTGCATGTTTTCTTTCACCAATATCATCCCAACAAATTGGTCTATGACATATCTTTCTATAGAACTCTTCATATGGTGCCATCTGAATACCTGAATGGAAGATATTGTTATAGGAGAATTCTACCAGAGGTAAATATTGATCCCACATACCATGAATGTCAAGTGAGCATGATCTCAACATGTCTATTAAAATATGAATAGTCTGTTCTGAATTTCCATCAGTTTGGGGGTGGTAGGCAGTGCTCAAACGAAGTTCAGTATCCAGGGCTTTCTAAAGACTTTTCTAGAATCTTGATGTAAAACGAGGATCACTGGCAAAAACAATGGATAGTAGTACTCCCTAAAGTCTTAAAAGATCATTAATATATAGTTTTTCTAGACGTTCATGTGGTAAATATTCTCTTATATGATGCAAATGTGCTGACTTGGTATGATGATCAATAATGACTCATATTACATCATTCCTTCTAGGATTTGATGGTAGCCCATTGACAAAGTCCGTCGTGATATCATCCCATTTACACTCATGTATGGGAAGAGGTTGTATGACTCATCCATAATATTTCATTTTAGCTTTCACTTGTTGACACACTATACATCTTGACACAAAATCAGCAATATCCATATTCTTGTTGTCCCACCAACAATGTTCCTTAAAATATCTATACATTTTGGTGCTCCTATGGTGTATAGGGATATTGGACCTATGAGAATCATCCAACAATTCTCTTTTTTAGATCAGGAATATCGGGAACACAAAGTCACTTCCCAAATTTCTAAAGTCAATATTCATATATGAAGTCACTCAATCTCCCATCATTCACCGCTTGAATCTTCTTTTGAGAGTCCTCATCATCAACTTGAGAAATTTTTATCCTTTCTAGTAAAGTTGGTTTGTTAACCATTTGAAAAGGAATTAATGTTTCACCTTCCATTGATATTCCAATATAAAACATTACTAGATCCATGAAAATTGGATCCCTGCAAACTCTCATCTTGTTCAAAACTACATGAACTTTTCTGATCAAAGCATCTGCCAATTTATTTGCCTTCCCTGGGTGGTAGTGTAACGTTCAATAATAAGACTTGAGTAGTTCAAGCCTTCTCATTTTCCTTATGTTGAGTTCTTTCTGTGAAAAAATTTAATTCAAACTCTTGTGATCGGTATATATATAAAAATTTTCACGATAGAGAGTATGTCTCTATATATTCAAAGAAACTATTACATATGCTAATTCAAGATCACGAGTGGGATAGTTTTTTTCCTAAATTTGTAGCTGTAGTGATGCATAGGCAATAACCCTATCATTCTGCATAAGGACACAACCACATCCTTTCTTTGATGCATCACTATAAATAACAAACCCATCATTCCCTGATGGTAGAGTCATGATAGGAGCATCGACTAATCTTCTCCTCAATTATTCAAAACATTCTTCACACTATTTTTTACAAACAAATTTAACCACTTTTCGTGTGAGAATTGTTAATGGGTTAGCCAACCGGGAAAAAATATGGATGAAACGTCGATAATATCATGCTAAACCAATAAAACTATGTACATCAGTTATGCTCCTCGGTTCTGGCCATTCTTGGATTCCCCATGTCTTAGAAGGATCAACAGATATGCTAACCTTAGAGATGATATGCCCATCAAAAAAAATCTCTGGAAGCCAGAATTCACACATTCTAAACTTCCCAAATAATTTATTTCTTCAAAGAGTCTTCAGGGTAATCCGTAAGTGATTTTCATGATCTTCATATTTTTTGGTGTATACCATGATATCATTAATAAATACTGCAACAAAGTCATCATGATATTCCTTGAAAACACTCTTCGTTCGATCCATGAAGACATAGGGTTCATTAGTCAATCCAAAAGGCATTACTGTAATATCGTAATGCACGTATGTGGTTTGAAATGATCTTTTCAGAATGTATTCCTTCTTCACATAAAATTGATGATATCTATATAGAAGGTCAATCGTTGAAAATTATTGAGCTCTACGAAGTTGGTTGAATAAATCATCAATGCGAGGTAGTGGATATTTTTTCTTCATTGTTGTACCATTGATATCCTTGTAGTCAATGCACAACCTCATAGATCTATCTTTTATTCTTAGAAAAAAGGACAGGGGATCCCCATGGAGAAACATTAGGGAGAATAAATACTTTATTACTCAATTCCACTAGTTGATTCTTTAGTTTTACTAATTCCACATTGGCCATTCTCTAAGGGGTATTTGATATGATCCTTGTTCTAGGAATTAAATCAATGGAAAACTCAATTTCTCATTCTGGAGGATGTCCATATAAATCTTCTAGAAACACATCAACATACTCTATAAAAATAGGTACATCCTATATTTGATCATTCTTTTCCTCACTCATAGTTATTTAATTCTCTTCCTCCCCCATAATTGAATTTTGTTGAGCAACAAGGGGTGGATCTAGATATGAATTAGGTGGGGATGTTTTTGCTCTAAAGATAATTTTTTCTTTAACATCATCATAAAAAATAGTATGCTTCTTCTTCTTAAAATGAATTTTTGCATCAGGGTCTGAAATCTAATACATACCGAGGATTATATAAAATTCAATCATGGGTAGGGCGATGAGATCAGCAGATAAAGAGCATTTATATGCCCTAATGGGGCCTTATTCACAAATATTTGTTGTGGTGAAACGTCCCTTAAGAGTTTTTAAAAACAACTCCCTTTTTAAATAAAATTGTAAATATCTAATTTTCATAGCAAACTAGGAAGATATAAAACAATGTGATGATCCATAATGAAATAAAGCATTTCTAAACTTGAGGAAACCTTTAAATTACCTACCACTACGACTTTCGAAGCTTCAACCTCCCCAGTAGTGATATCAAAAGCATGGCCTTGATCCCTTGGAATTTTCTGAGGTAAGATCCCCTGACGCTTAAGACATTAATTTGCATAATGACCCCTTTCTCTACAATTATAGCATTCAACATCGACAGCCTCTTTCTTCCCCTTCAAATCACGAGCTTGGTGGCCTTTTCAACATACTTCAAAGAGACTCACATTCCCTTTAGGCAAGTACCAGGGTGTTTGTTCCCACATTTACTATAAGACAAATATTAAACATTTCCCTTCTTCTCCTTATTTAGATTTCCAAAGTGTTCAACAAACCCCTTCTTGTCTTGCTTTTCTTTAATGTTGTCAGACTTATAGAATTATGTTTCTATCTTGATAGCACATGAGACAATATCTTCATACGATGAGAAGGATTGTGAGACAAATGCTCAGTAGAGAAATTATTTTAACCCATAAATTAAATGATAAATATTACTTATTGGGATACATATATAATCTACAGTGTGACTTGTTAACCATGTAATTTTAGCTTCATACTTTGTGACATTATCTTCCCCCTTTTCCCTGAGACTCAAAAATAATATTTCCATATCCGCTCGATGGTCAGGAGGAAAATATTTTTCTATGAAAATTTATTTAGACTCTCTCCATTCCATATTTAATACTTCGTCATCTTTCATTGTGTTTTGAAACAATGACCACCATTTATTAGCATCTCCAGTGAGGTGGTAAACTTCCAAGAAAACCTTTTCCCTTTTTCTACTTTCCAAGGTGGGGAATATTTTCTCTATGGAATTTATCCATTTCTCAGCTACTAGTGGATTTGTACCCCTATTGAATGTTAGTGGTTGTTGCCTCATGAAGTGATCTAACATTTATCCTCCATGCTGCGGATCAGGGTGCTCTATATGGGTAAGGTTATTATTCATTACTTGAGTGATTTGTCCTAGTATGGTGATTAGCAGATCAGCACCAGTTGCATCACTAGCTCCACTATAATTATCTTTAGTATCATTGGAATCACTACATGGATTTCATGCATTGATATGGGTTCAATTCCATAAACTATGTGCCAATTCAATATAATGACATAAACTAGATTGGATTATGAATCAAAATAGATAATTCCATAATAGTAAAACACTTAACATAATTTGAACATTTTATGGATATAATCCAAAATAATAAAAAAAGTTTTCATTGCGAATTATATACTCATAAACCTTTCATTATGTTTTTTAAAGAAAATGAGAATCATCCTAAGCATATCTCGTGGCAGTGTCGTAACCAAGAGTGCAGCAAGACCCATTTTCGTGCACTAGTTCCCGTTTGAGTCTAGATCAAAGTGGTTTTTTCGGGTTTTACCCCAAGGTACATTTGGTCAGAGCCGCCTCTACCGGCTCGTATCCGGACAGGTATGTATTTCATGGAAAAAACAAAAATTTTCTACAATACCAAAATTCTAGGAAGTTAATCTATACTAATTTTCAATGTGTATCTTATGTTAATGTGCTCTAATCAGAGTTTTATAAATATAGATTCCAAAGTTTTTATTAAACATCCTCTAATACCAACTGCAACGCCCCGACCTTAGAAGTCGAGTGTCGGTGCATTATTATTTATCATTAGAATGATCATAAAAGATCATGTATCGAAAGACCGATTAGTTTAGTATCCTTATATGTTCTAGATACATTCATATGGTTTACATTACATCATGAATTGAAAAACTACAACAACATTATTTCCATTGACAACACTGAAATCCCATAGACCATTATTGCAGGTCAGTCATAATATACTTCTTCACATCTTGAGAAAAATAAAACATAGAAAAGGGGGAGCTTAGATGCTCAGTAAGGATAAAAATATAGAGGAAACTTTAATAAATAAGCATTAACATTTAAGAAAATTTATAAGACTAAAACAAAAGCATTTTAAACTTGAAATTTAGCAAAATATGGAAAAGATAAAATAAAATAATTCCATTTACATATTGACATGGATATTCTACTAGTCGCATAATCACATGTAATATCGATGGCCTCTTTTATAATTATGGAATGAATATTTCTAGAATTTCATAACCACATAATCAAGGCCTTGTGCCAAGACTACAAATAAGATTTTGTCACGGCCTTTTTCAAAGATAGTAGTTTGTCTCATGGGACCTACCGATGCATCAAGGAGTTATAGCGAGCTCCACCCATCACTAACTAAATCCAATTCATTCTTCATAGGAAAAATTTTAAATATAAAATAAACATTTATATTAAAACTAGAATATGAAATGTCAATAATTTATCAATAAATAGTGAATGGTATAAAAATAGCATATCCGCAGTCAAACTTATCAAAAAACCTTCAATACAATATGGAAGTTTTGTATCATAATAAATCAACTTCAAATAAGCTTTCAATCCCTCAAAGGATGTTGACATAGATGAAATCAAAACAGTTTTTGATAAATATCTCTTTCTATTTTGAAATCATTTAATAGTCATACAATTATAAAATAAAACATTTATTTTGAAAAATATTCTTATAATCTTGTATGAGAAGCTTCGACAATGTTACTACTACATAAAATAGCAGCACCCACCGTATATGTTAAAAATATTATTACCTTAAATTGGTCGAAAAGGTCAAAAGGTACCTTGTTTGGAAGACAACAGAATGATTCCTTTATAAACATCTTATAAAATTCAAACACTGGTATAAATTACTTTAACCCATAGACTATAAAATCGTAATAATGTTTTTAAATATATTTTTATGAAACATGGATGAGGATGATAAAGAGGAACCACTAGATAATTACGTATAAACAACCTCAGATAATGATGTCATTGTAAACTTAACCCTTACCTTGTACTTTTACTTGGACTAGGGAAGGTTAAAATAATTTATAATGGTGAAATAATTTTTATTATATTATTCATGAATAATATACCTTAATATAATATCATATATGATCTTTTAACATTGCTTTATTAATAATATCTTAGTATTATCGTGGTTTTAGGTGTTAACAAATTCAGTTTCTTTTATATTCGTTGTTATTTGGGTCATATTTGATATTGATGGGATGTATCATATTCAAATCTAGAATAATATTAACTCTTTAAACATTACTTTTAATCATGAAATGAAAATTAGTCTTGAATGGATACGATGGGGAAAAATCTAATCGAGTTCGTGGAGACGGTAATCTGTACGTACTCACGACTGACAATTACATTCTTTTGATATTAAAATAATATATAATTGGATGATATATCATATATAAAAAATCCTTATAATGTTTTATTTATTTATTTACATCAGTTTCACATCATTATTATACCCATCCAAATAATAATGTATTGAATAACAATTACACCACGACGTGGAGACGGTAAGTCGTAGGTACACACGTATGGTGACATGTAATTTAAAGGATAGATTGAATAATGAATATTGTTGAACCATATTTCTAATAACATCAGAGTATATAGAAGATACTAGAGTTATTATTTTATAATGGAAAAAACAAAGAAAGAAGAATTGGAATAAGAAAGGATCTTGAAAGAGGTGATGAAATATTTACCTCTTCTTCGAGTTCATCATTTTGATTTGATCAAATGGGATCATAATGATGGATTTATATATTAAATAAGGCCTCTTGGATGAAGGTAGAACTATTTAGAGCATATTTGGGCTGAGTTTGGTCGAGCCAAATGGCTATGAATGTGTGAATTAGAGAGAAGTGGGAGTTCCCTTTTATAAGAGGGGTGAGGGGCACCTTACAAAAAGCTAGAAATATAATTTTTTAATAAAATAAATTTCTGTTTTAATGGATCCAAAAAAATTATTTAAAAGATAATATGGGGATGGGACTAAAACCACTAAACCAATAGGTTTTATATAGGTTTGGGTAACTATATTAATGTTATTTTTAGTTTTAACTCTTAGTTAAATAGTTTGAGATTAACCATGTATCTTTGTATTTTATGTTATATGGTTAATAAACTTACAATATACTTCCAAGATAACCCCATGTGGTTCATTAATGATACAACTATAATTATATATTTATTTTGGCTGAACCATATATTTTTAGGAATAGAATGTAAATTAATAATATAATATTTATTTTATAAACTCTTTTAGGTCAATTTTGACACTATTTGGTATTTTGTTTTTTCTAAATTTATAACAGCATTATTACTTCAATAAAATTACTCAATCCAACCCTAATATGTCATATTAACCTAGAAAACTAGTCTAAATCATAAAAAAATAAAATTACATTTATTTGGATATTTATAATATCAATTATTTTAATAGCTCATTAATTAGGTAATTACTGCATCATCACTACGTCATAAATAAATTAAATTAAGTAATGTATAGAAAATATAAATAAAATACGGTTATATATGAAATAGTTGTAGATTTATAATTAATATTTATAGTCGAATTTATCTTATGTGTAACTCTATATTAAAAATTATTTAGTTATTATAGTTTGATTTTAACTCTTTTAACTATTTATTGAATTAAATAATAATAAATGTCCAAATATAATCTTAGTGGACCTAAAGGATCATGTTTTATTCATAAGGTTGTTTTTGGTATAATTAAACTTATCCAATAGAATTAGGACATGTGTTATGGTAATAATAATATCTTTTTTACCCTTAATTACCCTATTAACTGTTATCCATGTAAATAAAAGTAAAAAGTTACTCTTCACCAAAAAAAAATTCATCTTATTGAACCAAATTTTACATACTGAAATCAACCATGTCTCTGTAATATTTGGAATTCAACTCACAGAAGCGGTAAAATTATGTTTTCGGTAAATTTGCAAATTCTTCTAGGAGGTGGGTAAAAGGCGGTAAAAAGTTCAATGAAATTATTATATATATATAATTATTATAAACTGACACCATTGAATTGCATTGAACATATATAGGTATTATTTATTTATTTTGACATAAAATTATTTTAGATAAAACAAATAATTATTTAAATAAAAATTTTGTTTTAAACTATAACTCTACGTTTTTCACTATTCATCAAAAATTGAATGTTTTCAGAAAAATATCAAAAATTAACCCTAATCTAATTTTGATATTTTGAATCAAAAAATTAAGTCCATTTGGAATGAAAAAATTTATAAAATTTCAATAAGTTGGTATTTCTATTCATAATGGATAGTTTGATTGGTTGTGGTGTGTTAGAACATGAAGTTGCATACAACACACGCTATTGTATTATTCAAATAGAAGCATACTGTGGAAGATTGGGGTGTTACAGAACTTCTTCTGAGGCATTGCTAATGAGGCCACACAATTTATGTTGTTCATGGAGGCAATTCAGTTCAACGTTTTTCTTTTTCCATTCTGATTGTGGATACCTTTTGGACGGGAGGACTTCCAGGTTGATTGTATAGTGAATCTCCCCTATTGTGCTAACATGGTTCACACAGCCTTCGTAGGGTAGGAATTTATCTTTCATATATCAAAGAGTCATCTATATATTGATGGGAATTTTAGGCATGTATTCCCCAGAAAACTCGCTTGGTTTGTCGAAGTGAGAAGTAGTCATAAGAGAATACATCACTGGTATATTATCCCAGGCTAGTAGTCTTCTCACAAATAACATATCATGTTATAGTTCTTCTAGAGGCTCCTCTGCTTGATATACCCAAATTAATTTATTCTCAATAATTTTGTTCCGAGCAATCTGGATGGGGGAGCCTTTTAGATTTTTGGATGGTGTGGGGGTGGCTTGGAGGATGATCCTGGCCCCAAGCCATCCTCTGGTTGAGAAAGAATTTCATTCATTATGGGAGAAGTGCCTAATGTTCCAGTATCAATTTTTATGAGTTCCTCTACATAAGAGGTATTTCGTTCATTTTTTTGGTGAGGGGAGGACCTTCATACTATTATGAAATTTGGTTTCAGGGAGGACATTCACAGTTGGTTGTGGAATAGAGAGGGATACTATTGCAACTTGATGCCAGACCATGGGAATTTTCCTTATGGAGTATACCCTGGGGATAAACATTAGGGAGGGTTGTTACAAGGGGAGGACGTTCTTCCTAACTGATGTCTTTGAGTGGAGTACATTCATAGCAACTGTCATTATGGGGAGGTCCTTCACAATGACTATCATCATGGTGAGGACTACCATCATTACTTGTTTTCTACCTAATGGGATAATTTTATTCATTGTACATACTAGGGAGGGACTTTAGGATGTAATCTAATGAGGGGAGGATTATGTCGATTCTTGATGTAACTATGGGGATGAATTTCTTAATAAATTTCATTGTAGGGAGCGTATTCACAATGACGGTCATCATGATGGGGACTACCATCATGACTTGACATCCAACTACAGGGAGAAGAATATTTGTAGTGTATACACATGGGAGGGCCATCAGGGAGAATGAAATAAAGGGGATGACCTTCTTTATGTCTAATATTTAAGTGGAGGGGAGGGCTACCTTGACACGTATCAGGATACATGCTCTCGTGATTGGTCTTTTTTTACCCACAGAGTAAGCCCCTGTGGGTGCTCTGTGGAGGACCTTCATAGTAGCTTGTAGTGACATTATGGGGAAGACAATCGCAACTACTACTTCCACTTCCATAATTTGATAATTGTATGATATGGTACTGATCCATTATTGATATATGATTGAGTGTGTCAAGAACCCCAACTTCCAACATCGTAGGATCATGTATGAGATCTTCATTTTCCAGTTTCCTTTGGCACATTTCATTTTGGTGTGCTCTCTTGTAGATATCTAGGGCCATCTGTTGTTTCTAATGGCCTTCATATATGGGTCCTTGTCTTATTTGGTCCTACAATGTCATCAGGACACGCCAAAGGGATTATTGGGTTTTGGTAGGGATATATGCTTGCCCTGGAGCAGCCACCACGTTGGACCAGTGTCCCCCAGTTAGAATGGGAAATTGTTCCCAATCCGGTTGTCTGTATATTGCGGAATATTTATATCGACACTCATGGAATAGAGAAGGGGTGCAGAAATGCACTAGAGTGAAAAAATAATTTTCCGAGTGAGTCATTATGTTCAGTGAAACCAGGTCTTGGGCCCGATTTCTGGCCTTTTCCACCAACGCGATGATATCATGGAATGTTCGGAGGATATGGTTCAGGGTCAACATCATATCATCCATAAATTCTAGGATGTGTTAGGGTATATCATTGTCCTAAAAGTGTACAAAATCCCATTTCGATATTAGAGAAGGAGTTGGTGCCTGCTCTGGTCCTCTATGAGTTGCCAGAACGTACTAGCTGTTATGATGTTTCGGGACAGAGGAACGGGTCTGTCACCAGTTGTTTCCTCCATTTTCCACTATATTTGACTAATGGTATTCATATTCATGATAATTGATTTTTATCCACTCTCCTGTTGAGGTATTGGTCACACGGGATTTGTATTCATACACAGGATTTTGACTATTCTCTTTTTTGGTTGCATCCCTATTTTGATGGTAGTCTTGAAATTCATTAGTAGGAATTTCTTCCTATGTATAGAATATTTCTTTCTTATTTAGAAGGAAGGGTAATTGTGCATCAACAGTTATTTCTGCTCGTTTATTTCTAGTTAAAACCCTATTTGGATGGTGGGCATGTGGTGGATTAACAGATGTCTGCATCTACCTTTAGTTTTCCCATTTTTTCTGAACATTGGGACCGATGAGAACCACGATAAATGTGTGTGTTCTCGTATTGTGCCACCCTATTTCTGTGGTGGGATTTAGTGGATGGGACATGATCATAGGTCTACCCTTCTAATGCCACTATGTTTGTACGACAATGCTTCTCCTCAAAACGTGAGATATAGCATGTTCTTGAGTATATATTCTCTACCCATGGAGAGTTGCTTGAGGGGCCCAGGTCACCTGGAAATTGGCAGGTGCCCTCGAAATAAGGTCCTCCTTAGCAAGATCAGGTCTGGTCATCTGGTCTCAGCGGCAACGCTCTCTGGCGGGGGCTCATGAGTATGAGCCTTGTGTAGTTGAGATGAAGTTGCCAGCATTGACTTTATCATACCCTCTTTAATAAGGGATGTAATCATTGTCACGTTTTGGGGATAAGATCTTGAAAACGATTGAGTTGACCACCGAGGCCACCTTATTCTGGGGTTCCAGCTGCAATAGAAGAGGTGGCTGGAGGACCTTTTCTTGCATGAGGGCTTGTCTCGTGACCTCTAATGTTGGGATAGTTCCATATTGGCAGTACTCACTGATCAACATGTTAGATGCCCAACATTGATGACACTGGGTAGGAGAGGGTTCATGTTATTTGTTGGGACCCCAGCCTCAAGCGTGATAGCAGATGTATGTGTCTACATGGGATCATTGGGAGGTCATTTGGATCGAATGTCTCTATGTGAGAACCTGAAATATACATATATGACATACAGACCACAAAACATCATCATAGTAGCATTCCTTTAATCATATGAATATATGGGGATTCTTCTTGACACTATTACCCTTTTCCTTTACTATGGGGAGAAGGTTCCTGAGTGGGGTAAGACCGCCACCTTCGTTTAGGATTCACATCAGCATCACCTTTTTGTACTGCCATCGAGGTGGTACGTTTTTTCTTGTACCTGGTTGAAAAAATGGCCTGAAATAAAGTATCATTTTGTCTTTTATCATTGGGGTTGGACTGCCACCTTGGATAAGGTTTCATTTCTGGTTCACCCTTATTTTCCCACCTATAAGGTGGCTCATTTCTAGGAGGTGTGGACATGACACGATGACGATCATTACTCGTCGCTTATTATATCACTGTGGGTTATTGTCGAATTCATCATTATTTTTGTTACGAACCGTTCAACATCATTCTCCGTTAAAAAGGTTGAAATAACCCGACATGGTATTTTGGTTTCCCAGGCCAATTGCATGGGGGTCATGCCCTTTTGCAATCAGTCCTTCTCGGATTTAACTTCCTCAGATGGTCTCCAATGGTTTTTCATAGATCCAAGAATTCCCAACAGACCTAGTATGCATGATTCAGGGACCTGTTTT
The DNA here is from genome assembly GCA_963277665.1 of Viscum album. Taxonomy (NCBI): domain Eukaryota; kingdom Viridiplantae; phylum Streptophyta; class Magnoliopsida; order Santalales; family Viscaceae; genus Viscum; species Viscum album. Next base: position 1,671,863,268 of record OY728137.1, read on the forward strand.
CCAATGGTAGGTGCTTGTTGAATGATGATTCAACCAATGATACTTAAGGACTCCATTGGTTGAGAGGATAAGAGTTCAGGATCACGTTAAACATTTTAGGGAGGATTTTTTCCTATTCTTGGACTCTCTTATAGATTTATCTCATCTTCATATGTTCTTGAATTTTTTGTCCATTCCTGATGACTGTGTCCATGAGCTACCCTAGGTTTTTAGGATCGTCATAGGAATTCATATATTTGATTCTACGGAGGTAACTCTGACTTGTGACATATAATAAGGTGCTCTATATTTTATCATCATCCAAAGGGGACATAAGGTGACATGATGTTGGGATTGAGCCTATAAGAAGAGATTCCTATGTATCAATGTGGGAGGAATCAGAACCCACATAGTTAGGATCGTGTGGGGCTTACATGTGGTAGTTTCCCAGTTTAAGGGACATGATTGGGTGATCCCATTATGGATAGGCATCATTTTGCGCTTAAGCCATCAGGTAGGAATCCTATGTATCCTGATATGTCCAGGAATCAGAGTTCTCATAGTTTAAAATGTGTGGATGATTTAATCATCACAAACCTTTAAACCCATGTGATTCATGATTGGTGTTAGAAATAAGAGGATTTGAAAGATTCAATAATGCACTTGCTTCCCCTGTTAGTGGGTGAGGTAGATCCCATAGTGGAAGATATCATGGTGATGGTGCTTGAGATAATGGGGTGGTGAACCTTTTAATGTGAAGTGACATTAAAGGTCATGTACACTATCCTAAAAAGATTGGGGACAAGACTTAATGGGAGGGCCCCTGAATATCATATCAGGTATAATAGAGTTTAAATTCACATGTCATGGAGTGTGGAATCCTATTTTAACATCATGTGGATTGAACTATTAGGGGTCGTGCAGTTTTGTGCCATTTGATGAAGACCACTTTCTAAAAAAACCATGATAATTTGGACGAAAATCATGTTTGGATATTCTGATGTGCCTTAAACTTGAGAGGGAAAAAAAATTTAAACACAGATAATAGAGGATCTTGGATCATTAGATATGATATGAGGCATGGAAGCCATTGAGATGTACAAAAGAATTATAGGACTCTCATGAGGATGAATTTTCCTCTTGGTTGATTGGTAATTTTTGTGGGCAATATATGCAGATCCACTGGGGCGTGATGTGAATAGTCACGTAGAGGTGTCGTCATGACAATGGAAATCTTCTTTGGATGTACATGGGGGTTTATGATGATCCAAGATAACTTAGTATACTACAAGTTAAAGTCACATAGCTTGGGTGATGAATAGTAGGAGGCTAATAATGTTGGGATGTTCTGACATGTGTCGAACATGAGAGGGAAGGAGAGTGTAAACCGCGACATTAGGAATTCTCATATCATGAGAAATGATATAGGGATATTTTGAGGCATACAGGGGTAGGAAATGACACTCTTGATAAAGAATTTTCCATTGTTTGATAACCATTTTTTTAGGAAACATATGCAGATCCACTGGTGAATGATGTGCATAGTTAAGGAGAGGTGTTCTCAGGACACTGTCATTCCTCTTCTGATGAACATGGAGGTTTATGAGGATCTATAATCGATAAAAAAAACTATGTTTTATTGATGGAAAGGATGATTCTAGGATTTTAAGAAACATTCTGGATATGATTGTCCCTGGTGATCTGGGTCAACCTGGCATAGGAGGTAGGAGATAGGGTTTTCATGAGGTGAATGAGGAATGTCTTTTCTCATGGTATTTAAGGGACAGATGTTTCAGCGGCATAAGGGAGAAATAGAAAATGTCTTCAATATGGGAAGAAAATTTCACGGTGTGACTCTCCATTTTTAGGTGGTCTTTCATGGTATCCAAGGGACCAGCCTAGAGGGATGGGACTCAATCCCGGAAATATTATGAATAGGTTGAGAGGGGGAGCATCCCCCGTGGTATGGTCCAGTGGGCGTGAACAATTTTCAACATAGGCCTGGATGTGTAGAAGACTGCCTCTTAAGAAGGTATATAGAGGAGGTGGGCCTGTATGATGGTATGGGATGGAGATTTCCACTTATGATGGTATGTCGAAGAGATTTTCATGAATTTTCTTCCACAAAGGGGGTCTGCGTACTGCCTTCAACATTTGGGAACTCACTTATATTCATCCAGAATTGGGAATCTACGAACTATTTTAATATTTTTTTATATGTTTGTTGGTTGGATGTAGAGAGTTTTCCGAATAAGGTTCATGGGGATGACTTATAGGAGCTTCTTCCTGTATATGGTTCACAGGATGGATTCTACAAACTGTTTCAGATGGAGGATGGAGTGCTACAAACTGGTTTGGGTGCGAGAGGAATTTCTCAAACACCCTCTACATTCTTCATCAATGTTTTTTCCATCGCAGAGCTCTCTCCCACATCTTCCCCCACCATCTTCTATTCTCCTCTTATAGATCATAGCATAAAAACTTGTCTATGCGCCTGTGACACCATTTGAAGAGGCCCGTGAGTAGATATCTTCATCTCGTGGAAGACTTTGTCAGCTGGGGTTTGTAGTGGTATAGGACTGCATCAAATTCTCATCACATGTTAACCTAATCATTTGCGAGGATGGTATGTGTGGAATTCATATGTCAGATTCTCCCTAGTGAAAACGGTTTATGATGACTTCAGTTCATGGGAAGAAATACCCCTCAATCAACTCCCTTTACCGACCAACGCCTCACGGGCTAGCTGATCGTAGGCAATCTGTGTGTCAGTGACATGCATTTTATGACATATGTGAACCTTTTGCATTAATCGGTACACTGATAGGCTTGGTTCCTTTTCCAAACCATCATTCATCACTTTCCTCCTTAATTTTTTAATCCACCATGCATCCATCTTCTTTTCCCAACATTTGGATTATTTTCCTTCCCTTTTCTGAATTTTTAGGACCCTACACTTATTTTCCATTTTCATATCATAATATATATATATATATACTCAATTCCTTGTATTGAGATATAGTTCCAAGCCAACTCCTAATGAAAATCATACTTATGTGTGCCACAATGTGATAAAGCATTTATCATATCTTCACATCATAAACCGTGTAATGAAAATGGGTTTTATAAATATTTCATAAGCTCACCATATCATAACCCATAAAAAATTAATTTTTTTCATAAATATTTCATCAATATAAATATTAAGAATCCATATAATTAATAAGGATGGTATTATTAAATATTATCCCCAGTAAAGAATAAGTAACATCTAAGGATGTGATCATTGGTGGAAAATGATTTTGAAATAACACTTGGAAAAATTCATGAGGAATATTTCATTTCCAAAATAAAAAATAATTTTTAAGACATCAATCATTTTTAAAATAATTTTAGTTAAAAATAAAATTTCCAACTCATAAATGAATCATTAAGAAACATTTAAAAAATTTCTTGAGGGAAATGTTTTTTTCATTTTGAAAATCACATTTAAAAACAATAAACTCATAAAATATTTTGTAAATCCTTTTCATAGATAACTAACTTTTATAATTATAATGGAATCATTAAAACAATAATTTTTTCATGGAGGTAGAAAATACAACTCATGTCATCTATGTTAAAACAATGATTTCATTCACATTTTTTGTTAAAGACAAATGGGTATTGTTTGGAAAACAACATGAACTTCCCTTTAATTTTTTTAAGTAAAACATGTATAAAAATATCTTTATTAAATAATTTTATGAGTGTTAAATACATTTTTGAATATATTTTTTGAAAACATGGTTCAAAAATAATTATGGGTTTTTACCGAAGGGATAAATAAAAATGTTTTTTATTAAAAAAATTAGTTTTAACTATTGACGGTATAAATTGAGGGGATTTAAGTGAAAACATGTATTTTGATGACATTAAAATAGGATAATAAAACTAATTATTTTATTTATAGATAGATCATAATGTTTTATCATTGGAATCATAATCATAAAGAAATATGATAAACGATTAGATTTTGACATATAACAATTACCCCATTGGTAACATTGTCTCTTAATCACCCTGAAATAATAAAATTAGATGAAACATAAAAAAATGTAAAAATAAGTATAATCGTGATTTAAAATTTTAAACGGGTAATATATATCCTAGAGAACAATATAACTGCCTAAAATAAGTTATGTCCCAAGGAAACAAATTTGAGACAAAAAATATCTTACGGTTAGGATATCTTTGGAACTGTAAAAACAATGAAAGAGAGATCATCAAAAGGATATTTAAATACTTGTAAATATAAGGATCATAATCATAAAATACAGCCATGTGAATTATATACACCACATAAAGGACACCCGAGGTGAAAATGGCTTCTCTCTCGCAGAAAAATAAAATATAGATGGAAATCCCTTACTATAAGTCTCGAATTTCTTCTTACATGATTGAAGATTCTCTATAATAAATATAAGTTTATTATAAATATATTTACTAAATAATAACCAAACACACACACACACACATATATATATATCATAAAATGTATTATTTACTTATGAGCTTTTATTACTAATTTATTAATAATTCCATGTTAAATTCTTGTTTTGTGAAATAACTACCTTGTTTTTTATGTATGATTGGATTTTTTTAGACCACTTAAATTTATCATGGTTATGTAATCTATATAATTTTAACCATAATATAAATATCATATATATTCATTATATATGTATTTCAAGTGATCTAAATAAGTTAAAAATTGAAAATGAAATATATCGTTCTTGGAGATGTTTGGTCATACATACACATGAACATTGTTTCCATTTTCCCAATGGAAATAATTAAATGAAGTTAATTAATTTATAAAACTTAAATAATAATTTTTATATAAAATATATCAAATTTTAATTAAACCCATCCTTATTACATTCCATGTAAAGTGATAACAAATCAAGTCGCTTCATGAGGTGATAATGTGTCATGCAGATGAAAGATGTTGTTACATTCTCATTGATGAATGATGTTATCGCATTCTCACCAAATAATGATGTTATCACATTATCACAGACGAAAGATGTTATCACATTCTCACCTCCTCCATTTTTCTTCCTTCGTGGAGGTATGTTTTTCTTGGAGTTTGTCTCACAGGGTGGGTATTTTGGTTCCATTGAAGGCTGTTGAATGGAAGGATAAAATTTCCTCTAACCTTATCTATCCATATTTTCCACTGTTCTTCTTTAGGTCTAATCAGGAGAGTTGGATTCATTGTGGATTTAGGTTATGTATTTCAAACGTCGTGGGTTTGTCGGGTTCTCCATTGCTGGTTCTTTATTGTTTATAAATGATGGTTTTAGCCCTGCCATGATGCTCATATTTAGTGCTGTAGTCTATCAAAATATATGCTCGGACCTCAACTTACTCTTCTCTTGTCCGATGCAGATTGAGAGTAGTGGTTTTGTAGAGGTTTTGGGAGGTGGGATGTTGCGGCTGACGTTGCTCTCAGCATGGTTTGTTTCACTATCTTTCTTCTTATATGGTTATGGATATGTTTTATCGGTGGCTATGATGATCTCCGATGGTCTCTGGTGACTAGTGTAGGTTTTAGACGGTGAAGACAGTGACAACAACGATGGCGATGTTGATTTTGGTTTCTCATGCGAAGATGGAATTTGTCATTTTTTGTTTTGGATGGTGTGATTTTTCCTTGTGTGGTGAGATTGTTGACAAAAATGATCAATGATGACATGGGTTCATCTGTGATGGGAAATGTGTGGGGATGTTCTCTGGTAGTGGCTCTAGTGGGGATGAGTGACACTAATGGTGATTTGGTTTTCTTAATGATGATGGAGGATGGAGACAACAAGATGGTTGATGTGGTGCCACATGGTTCAAGTCAGCTCGATGTTTGCAATATTTTTTGAATTTTAAATTATTTCTTTGGATTTCATTTGGCACTATATTTGTCCAAAGTGAAGTTTCAGGAGGTTTCAAGGTGGATTATGGACTAGATGCGGTGTCCTTGATTTTTTTGGAATTTTGAATTTGAATTTTTGCTTCAGGTGGGGTTTTTTTGTTTTTTTATGTGTGGAAGTGGGTTGTGTTTTAGGACACAGGACAAGACATTGTTTTTGTGTGTGGAAATTGTAAGGTTCACACTTATCCTTTAAAAGTGTCTTTAAAAAAAATAAAAAAATGGATTTGGAGGAGATTTGTTGATGGAAAATGAATAACATTGGTTCATAATGTGGTAGTGTACCGTACGCACAAATGATGATTTGTTATCACATTTCCTCGAAGAGGATAAGTATTTAAGTTAATAAATTATAATAACATATATGTATATGTAAAATACTTATGATATTATATAATCATGGATTAATAAGAATTTATGGAGGTGGAAGAAAAAATAAAATAAAATTCTTGGTTAGGGACGTATCTCTTCTTCGGAAAACATCTTTTAGTATTTACAAAAATACATCATAATGTTACTTTTTGATCAATATAATGCATCTATTATTAGATTAAGTATACAATTAATTTATTTTGGTAGGTATTAGTCTATCCATATTGTTTTGGAAGTCTTAATAGAAAAGGAAAGAGGGTGGACTCTTATTAGTGAGGTGAGTGAGACACGTATAATTTTTGAAAGGAAAAATATGTACCCACTTTTTTCAAAAGGGAAAATGTAAAAAAGTGGTCCATTATTGAAATTAGAAGATATATGTTTCAAATAAGCCCCTAAAATGGTGTTTTTAAATGTTTTGGGTCATCCCTGACCATTATTTGATAGTTTAACCTACAATTAACACATTTTCACACCAATCATGATAAATACGTTTTACTATTTTTAATTTTCATTATGGTTAAAAACTATGTTAGACTTATTATGTAATTATTAGTTTATTATAAATAAGGAATCTATTTTTACAAATTACATTCACATAATTTCAAATTTTCTATTTTAAATTATTCCAAAAGACATGACTGGAATGCGGTATTCTAAAGTGAAAATGTTCAAAAGAATAAAAGGTTTTTTATCCGAATACTATATAATATTGATTACAATGAAATAAATAAGATTAATAGATATATAATTTTACTAATTATACCTTTGTAACCAAATTAAATCAGTGTTAATGTTTTAATGTCTTTAAAACAAATGATAATTCTTAATAAAAACGAGTAATATTCATTATTCATCGAAAAAATATTATTCATAGATGATTATAAAAACATAACAATAAGACAATTTCTTCATGATGATGTAAAATTTTAATTTCATTTTTTCAATAAATATTCAAAAAATTTAAAAAATTAATTTTGAAATATGTGCGAAAAATGTGAAAAAAAAATTTTTTAGAAAAAAATAGCTTTTAGGCATAAAATGGGATTTAATCTTATCTATTTTTCTTAAAAAAATAAAATAAATGCTAAAAATTTTATTGAATATATTATATATTTATTTCCTTAAAGTCATTCACCAAATGTTTTTCAAATGTATTATAATAAAACAAGTTTTTGTGCATAAAAATTGATTTTTAGGAAAAGATTTCCTTTATTATCAAATTGTTTTTCTTTTCATTTATAATTAATTTTTTACTAAATAATAAATTATATATAAATATTTAAACCATATATTTTTCTTAAAGTAGTTAATTTGATTCATACCCACCATTCTAATGGTTGAATGATATCGACCATATTAAATAATAATTTTTTTTTAAATTATGTCACATTTTGTTTATAAACAGTTTTTCAAATAACACATTCTAAACATAGTGTTTCATGTAATACAGGTTAGAATCAGCTTTATATGTAATTCAAGAAAATATTTGTGTTTCATGTAACTCAAGATAAATTTTTTGTTGTGTGTAAGAGATGAAAAACTCGATGTTCTCTTAATCACAAAATATTGAATATATTAAAATTATTCAAAAATATATATTTCCCAAAATCATACGGTGATATATTTTAACCATAAAAAAATGAATCCCACTGTCAACATTAATCACATTAGAACCCTAAAATAATGATAATTATTCCTCCTTAATTCATCATGTTCCCTTTAAACTCTTTTAATATATCATTTTTATCACAAACCATTAATGAGCTGAGTGGTGTTGTTTCATAGCACTGTCTCTATATAATCCATAATCAAAACAAATTGTTCCTTATTAGAAATATCATTATTCATTGGTGCGACCTCTGAGTCTTGAACATGTGAGGTATCAATTATGTACTTCCTTATGAGAGGTACATGAACACATTATGAACTTCAGAGTGGTTCAGTTGAAGTGCCAAATTATAAGCTATTGTCCTGATTTGATCAAGTATTTCAAATGGACCTATATTCCTCGGGATTATTTTTCATTTATTCTTAAATGGATAAATTAATATAAATACATTCTCACTAAATTGAGATTATAGATAATGTTAATTATTTTATTCATAACATTTCTCTAAACATTTTTATTTTCTTAGGATTTTTTGAATGGATCTAGCATTCTCTTCATTATAATTTTCTTACACACGTCCTAATAGATTTATTTCTACAACCTCACTCTAGTATACTAGAGTTATAAAATTATTTCCACAATAGTATTTATAAGGATTCATATGAATGCTCATGTGGAATCTATTATTTCATGAAAAGTCATTTAGAGAAATGTGTTTAACCCAACCTCCTTGTAAATTCATATAAGAATATATTGCAATATCCTTTTGTGTCTGAATTATTCTCCCAGGATCACCATATCTCTAAGTATGGTATGTTGTACTGAAACTCAACTATGTAACAAGATCATGATAAAGACATTCCAAAAAAATTCAAGGTATAATTAAGATATGAATCATATATAATTAAATGTGATGATCTATGCAACCTTACTAGTCTTTTAATATATATTATGGAAATATGATTCAAAGGGAGATCTTCACTGATAGTAAAGATGTCTGTTTAAATTATAAGTTGATATAATACAACCAATAATTACCTCAACAAAAAATATAATATAAACTCTAAATACTACTAGTAACAATAAACATATTTCTATAATGGGTAAAGTCATTCCTCCTTAAATAACATTATAACTTATACAAAACCAAACAGTATTATTTCAATAAATGTTTCGTAAAATATCCTTCATCCTGAAAAAATCCCATCATAATAAACCTCAAATTGGGTGTTAATGAATTTAAAATTATGATCAAAATTTAACTCATAATCCCATGATGGTATCCAAAACTATTAGGTTACTATTAAGTGGAGAAATATACACTTCTAAGTGTTAATTTACCCTTTATTCCTTATAGTGTCTCTTATCTTATAAAATATTCATTTTAATATTTGGCCCATACTTATATTGAATGAATATCAAATGTAAATTCATTATTCTAGAATCCATTTAGAGGGAGATAATCACCTGAAATTTCAATATAGGGTGAACAATTATATTTTCATAGTGCTCATTCATTAAAAGTAAAACATGAAATTTTATAAAAATGAGTGGAGGATAAGTGTGCCATAAATATCATGCATCATTTCATCCATTGTGATTTCATAATATTTCCCTTTATTCTTGGACTTTAGAGGTTGTTACATATTATCATCCACATTAGCCTGAATGTTGGGGAATGGATTTCCTCCATTCTCAAACTACTTCACTTGAAACATATAATTGTGGGAGGTGCACTAGTTTGTTTCCTCTTCTTCTCAAATATACTAACTACACAATTAATTTCATTTCAATTTTTTTTGATTTATCAACCACCATTAATGACCCTCCGAATTCTATTCTAGTAATTACATTGATTATTCATCCCACATTTCTTTTATGAAGATCGATGGAATTTCATTACACTATTTGTGTTTTTATCATCTTCAATCATCTTTTATAATAAAAAATAATAATGGTTGGAATTATAAATTTCAATATCTACTTTCAGTGATCATAAAATGACTTCTTAAATGTTACTAAAGTACCATACATGATATTTCTTTTCAAGACTTGGTTATATTCCACTAAATTGGCGACCATATTTTCATTCAAGTCTGGTGATTATATAAAAACCATACTATGCATGTATTTAAAAATTTTATTTATAGGTACCAATAGATTAATCACCCTTTATATCAATATAATAGAAATCATTCTCCATTCCTTTTTATAGAATGTGAGGGAATTTTATTTAGGAAACTATCTCATTAAACTCATCCCATTTAATTGATTCAATTTATTTTTGTTCTATTGTGTTCCTAATAAGATTCCACTATTTATTTTCTTCTCCATACAAATGAAAATTAGTAAAAATGAATTTTTCATGAACCAAACCCAAAATAATGGAAAATATATTTTAATTTGAGTAGATCCCTTTCTTAGAAAATACTAGATCAGTGGAACCAATAAAAGAAGCTGGATGTTGCCTCATAAAACACTCAATGTAATTTTGTTTTCTATTTCTCTTTTTTGGATGTTCAACATGATAAATTTCATGATAATGTTTTTTAGCCTAGATCTAGGGCTTTTTATTCAGCCTCTCATAATGTTCTGTTACTCATGAGTTGAATCATTACTTCTTCCATTTCACCTAGAATTAACACGATTACCTTGAGTTCCATACATTGACTAAAACCATAAATCATATAATGAGAATCACTTATTATAGAGGAAAACTACATAATAATGATAAATCATTTATTGGATGTATAAAACATGACACTATCATCAAAATATATGTAACATTAGTCTTATCATAGTTTATTCATGATCAATTTTTAAACCCTTCAATATGGTTTAAAACAAATTTTTAAATTTCTAATACATATCCACTAAAAGTGTCATACTACGTGTGAAATAAGGCACATTTTCAAGAACCAGGTGATGATCGAGTCCATATCAATGCAACCTCTTCCGTGTTATAACCCATAATTACATATTTTCTTAGGGGACAACCACTTTTAGTATATAGATAGTGATGTATTTTCATAGAAAACCATTTCTCTATACTTCATCAAAATTCTAGTATGTTTTACAATACCCAAAATTACCCTTATACATTTCCTTATATATATTATTATACATATTCCTAAACATGTACATAGAAATATCCCTAGGTATATCACTAAATTTATTTAACCATAATCAAAAAAATTGAATAAAAATTTTCTTGTATACCAACTATACCAAACCCAGATTTTTTACATTTAAAAGGTGTATTTTTAGATGAATATTAAATACATTTCATAAACACACCCACAAAGACCATAATAGTTTAATGTCTCTAGAGACTAGTGACATAATATTTTTTATTTCATCAAATATATCAACATCTATGACTTTCCCAGATGAATAGTTGAAATTTTGTGGGCTGAGATAAGATTATAATTTATACTCCCAAACTAAAATTATATAGTGGCATAGAATAGTAAAAGTATGGGTTTGGTCACATGAAAAATAATCACATATAATTGGCCAATAGAATAAAAGGCCTGGAAGGATTCCCCACATTTACCATCCAATACTGATTTTAACTATGACTATAGTTTTTTTACTTAAGATAACAAAAGAATGGATTAGGGTCAATTTTAGGGATCTTGATAAAAGATATACCAAGATTTAATATGGAATGGTCCTATGATATAGGTTGTGAAGCAGTGAAAAAGATACACATTTGTTATGGTCAAACTAACTGGATCTACCTTTTATAGATATATTCCATGGTCTGGGTATAGCTTACAACATAACCACATTAATCTTGGATTCTATGTAGAGAGTGTCCAAGGATAATGTTTTTAGTCTTGATCAACTCTAATTCGGATAGGATTGTTCAATCACACTTATCATGGTCAAGGTTGGGTGAAGGAATGTGATAAACAATTATTATTACCCTAATTACTAGACATAACATTATCAAGGTTCAATATAAATAGACATTAGGTTCTGAAATACCCCTATTGTCGACCCCTAACACTAGACGGATTATTTACACACGGTGGTGATGATTAAAAGAATGATATTTTTAATACTTATATGCATAATCATATAAAAATTTAATCATATAATTAGAAGGACAAAAAAAGAAGGAATTGGTATCAATAAAATTGAAGCAATGATGATATAATCAGAAAAAAAAGTCATATAATGAAACAGTTAAGAACTGGAAATTTTGTTTCCAAACAAATAAAAGACAAATAAAAACATAATTTGAATGAAGAAGCATATGAATAATCATGCAATCGTCAATGAAAAACCTAGTGTGATTTTGAAAATAGACATTTGAGACAAACAAGGACTGAAATTCTGGAAGAATGGTTTCATAAGGATAAGAACATATAAATATTTACTAAATTAGCTAAATTAATTAAATGAATCTTATTTTTGATAGGTGTCAATTTGACAACTTTCACATTATGATGAATAGTGAAAAATAAAAAAATTAATTGAAAAGAACATTTTTAATCAAAATAATTCGTAGCACTAAATTAAAAACATGAATGATTTTGAAGTATAATTAGATTATATTTTCTTCATTTAATCAAATTTTCTTCATTTGAATTAAATTTAGAATTAAATTTTACATAAAAAAATATCAATCTTTTGATAGTTTTTACTTCTCAAAAACCCACTTTTTGGTTTTGACAATTGGAAATAATGTTAAATTAATTGATGAAACTTCTATGTATTGAATTTGGTAAAATATACAATATTTTTTAATTAGGAAAATCAAAATTAGCTTTAGCTGGATTTTCGGTATTTTTTTAAAAACAATCAATTTTTGATGAATAGTGAAAAACACTGTGTTATTGTTTAAAACCGACATTTTATTTAAATATTTATTTTTTAATTTAAATTTATTTTAAATACAAAATAAATACAAAATAACAATATTATTCCAATTTTATTCATTGAATTCATTTTATAATAAGATTAGATATATAAAATTTTACTGAACTTTTAAACGCCTTATACCCACCTTCTAGGCTCATTATCAAATTTGCATAAAATGTCATTTTAATGCTTCTTTGAATTGAATTTCCAAAATATGAGAGAAATGGTTGACATCGGTAAGTAAAATGTTGTTAAATGTGATGAATATAATTTTTTTGGGAATAGTAACATTTAAATTTTATTTAACATTGTTAAAAGTAAATATAGTAATTAAAGGTAAAAATGAATATTATAATTACCCCAACAGATGTCCTAATTCTATTAAAGAAGTGTTTTTCTACAAAAATAAAACTCAAAAATAATATACGACCCTCTCTGATCCACTTGGATTATATTAGTACATTTATTATTATTTTATTTAAAGAAGAGTTAAAAGTGTTAAATTCAAATTTTAATAACTAAACAATTTGAAATAATGGGTTATATATAAGATAAACTTGACTGTAAATTATCATTATAAATCTAAAAATAACTCTTATATCATATTATTTTATTTTTAATTTTTAGATCTTAAATAATTAAATTTATTTATGACACAACAATGACACTGTAATTACCTTATTAAAGAATGAATAAAAAAAATTAATATTATAAATATCCATATAAATATTAATTGAAATTGTTGATTGATTCCACTAATTTTATTGGTTAATAAGACATGTTAAAGTATATTTAATTTATTTTTTCAATGTAATCATGATTTTATAACTTTCACCAAAACCAAATACTAAATAGTGTCAAATTACAGATAAATGAGTTTTTAAAACAAATACTATTTTATTAAATGATCTAATATTCTTAAAATATAAGGTTCAACTAAAGGACTTTTATAATGATATATATTTTATTAATTAACCACATGAGGTTCACTTGGCATTTTATACTTTTTTTACCATGTAATATAAAAATACAAGAAGACATTGTAAAAATTAAACTGTTAAATTAAGAGTTGAATCTAAAAGATAAGGAGAATATGTTGACCTAAAATTTTCTAAAGCCTATCTTTTTAGATTATTCTGACCATACCCACCTTATCCTGAAACTTAATCCATTTGGATACATTATAAAGTGATAATGATTTTATAATAAATTATAATTTCAAGCTTTTCCTAAAGTGACCCTCACCACTCTTGTAAAAGGGTGTTACCCATTCTCTCAAAATTACACATCAACTGACTTTTGGATCTACCAAAAACTACTAAAATGTCCTCTTAACTACTCTCAAATTAACCTAGAGGCCTTACATTTATCATAAATATAATCTATGAAACCATTTTGTTCAAATCAAAAGAAAGAACCCGAAGAATTGGCAATTACTTCGTCACCTCTTTCAAAGTTCTTTTCATTTTCCACTTCCTCATTCTTTGTTGTTTCAATATCAAAATAAAAAATACAGTACCTTCTAGAAATTTTGATTTCATTATGAATATTATCCATCCATATTCATTATTCTATATATCCTATGAATGACCAAGTCACCATACGTGTGTACATACAGTTTACTGTCTCCACGTCGTGGGGTAGTTTTTTATTCAACACTTCATTATTTGGATGAGTATAATTGATGTAAATAACAAATATAAAATATTAATTATTCTTTTTATATAATATAACATCCAATTACAAATTATTTCACCATCAATAGAATTATATCATCGCTCGTACGTACGTACGACTTACCGTCTCCACGACGTGATAAGATTCATTTCCACGTTCAAAATTCAACGATGAATATAAATATAAAGATATTTTTCATAATAATGTAATATATAAAATAATAATTCCACTATAAATATATATATGTATATAATTATTTATATATAACTCATTAACTTACTTCTTTCTAATACGTTATAAAATCGGAAACGGTGTTTATGCCTACATACAACGTAACGTCTCCATAAACAATGTTTCCAATTTCATATATATATATGTTATACATATGTATATTCTGAATATATATGATAAATATATAATGTTTAATATTCTGGAATAAATTAAATCATGATATATTTTATAGGATCCAAAATAACAAGTTAAAACACATATGATAAAGAAAGTGATTATTACCCAAAATGTTATTTTATCATAAAAAAATATTATTAAATGGATAATATAAATCCATAAATGAATCATGTATGATATAATAAATATGATTATTATTTAGTTATAATTTAATAACAAACTATGGTCATTACACAGTAGGTTTAACGTACCCTCGTCCAAAGAAAAATACAAGGTGAGGGTTATTTTATCAATCTCATTATTATATGAGATTGTTTATGATTAAGTATTTACTAGAAAATATTTATCATTCGGGTCCATGTTTCATAAAATTTTTTCAAAACGACTATTTTACGGTTTTGGTGGAAGGGACTCTTTATAAAGATCAACATTTTAAATGTTTTAATGATTTATTCTTTTAAATCTTTTAAAATAATGTACATTATTTCAAAAAGATTTTTGGGGAATTATTTATATAGACGTGATTGTTTAAAAATATTAATTCCTTTAAAAATATACAAAGTGGTATGAAACACTTTTATTCAAAAATCTATTTTAAATGATTGTTTTATAAATATGTGACTTTTAAATGATTTCAATTAAAAGGATATTTCCCTCAAAGAGTTTTACAGATTATTTTCAATTATATCCACATCCATACTGGATATTATTTTTGATTGAGGATGATTTTTTATAATACAATCTTCAATATTGTATTCAATGAGTTATGATATTTTTGATTGTGGATGTTCAATTTTTATACCATTCATGGTATATGGTTAAAGTACTGACATTATGTATACTAGTTTTAATATAAATTTTTATGTTATGTTTCAACATTTTCATATGAGGATTGCAATGGACTTAGTAAATGATTGGTGGGGTCTGATACAACCCCTTGATGCATCACTAGGTATCATGAGACAAACTAGTGTCTTGGAAAAAGGTCTTGAAAAATCTTATTTGTAGTCTTGGCATGAGGCTTTGACTATGTAGTGATGATGTCTGACATTATGCATTCCATAATTATGAAATTATATATTGATATTACATGTGATTATTCGACTACTAGAATAACAATGTGAATATGTAAATGGAATTATTTGATTTATCATTTTGATTTATGTTGATTTTTTTTTAAAAGTCTTGTATTTCAGTATTATACATTTCTTTAAATGTTTATGCTTATTTATGATAGTTTTCAGTATATTGTTATCCTTACTGAGCATATGATCTCACCCCTTTCTAATGTTTTTTTTCCTAGGATGAAAAGATGTTTATTATTATTGATATGTAGGGTCATGTTAAGGGAATAATGGAGTTCTAAAAGGATTATTAATGTTGTGTTTTATTTTAGAAAATTTGTTGTAACATTCATATATGAAATCTATATTCCAAGACTACTAAACAGATCGGTCCATCGGTACATGATTCCATGTAATCATGTCAATTTATTAAAATAATGTACTTACTGTGGTTAACTATGTTCGGGGTGTTACAATTAGTATCAGATAAAGTTTAGAAATAACCTTAGAAATATATTTAGAACACTTACATAATGGATCATAACCTTATGGTAGGCTATTAGGATTAGTATATAAGAACATCCAAATGTTTGGGCAATGTAGATATTATGTGGGTTTCTAAGCCATACATCCCTATCTGGATACAAGAAGGTAGAGGCGTCTCTATCACAGATGTATCTAGGGGTAAAACCCAAAAACATTTCTTTCAGCTAGACTTGAATAGGAACTAGTGTACGAAAGTGGGCCTTGCTACATTCTAGGTCATGACACTCTTGGGGGATATGATTTGGATAATTAAAATGTTATTTACAAACCATTATAAATGATTTATGGGTAAAAATTCTAGAAAAGAAACCATTTTTGTGATTATGAGACTTGATGCGTGAAAATTTTCCATTAATGTTGATAATTTTTTCATTTTTGGATTATATAGTATGTCATGATATAACCTAGTGTATGTCATCATTTCGAAATGGGGCCCTATATATTGAATGAGAACTCCAAAAATACTCAATATCAAAAGAGTCATAAGGATCATATATTTCATAGTCTTAAGCCATCATTTTGAAGATAAATCGTCTCCAGTGTATTCTTATAATATGATGAAATAATATCATCTGTTATTTTGAAAAGTAATGAATTCACTGAGTCCTATGGCTTTGAATGGAAGGAAGAGAATAGGAGGATGGCAGAGAAAAATATGGATAAAGGGAAGAAGAGAAAGAAGCATTTTCCCATATGTGATAACTGTAGAAATAATCACCTTCGTAAATGCATTAAGGGAATGAATTTTTTAAGTATGGGAAAAAAGGACAATAGGTACATGATAGTGAGGGTATGAAAAAGGTTTCTAATGTACAATACTTCATCTACTAGGATTTGGGTCACTACGAGAATCAATGTCTGTATCATCATAGTATACCCCAAATGAACTTAGGGGATAATAATCAAGTTATGATACTTCCGCAGATGAAGTGGAATGATTAGTGATCATATAATATTATTAATGAATTTTTTCATTTGAGTATTTTATAAATGATGCATAGTTTATTATAATTATAGAGTATATAAGGATTGTACTATAATACTATTTCATTAAGGATTTGATATTGTATGTTACCATGTAATGTGACACAGTTTCATGAAAAACATTTTGTAAAATATATTGTTTGGGGAAATAAAACCCATCATATTTTTTGAAAACTAAGATAAAGATTTCAGAATAAGATATAATTGAGTTAGATAAAGTAAATTGGATATTATTTAATACCTTGGAACTAATTATTTGATTTTCTATTCCAACAATGTTGGAGTTTACAACATTTTTGAATTTAACTAGTATATCTGGTATTCTATAAGGAATAAGGGATCATGAACGTATACAATAATATTTTATGAAAATTTAGGGTGTTACTATGTTTTATTAAAATACATGTTGAATGTACAAACATGTTATTATGTGTAAAAAGAGATCACCATTATGTTTACCTCCCATATAATTTTTTAGACTATGAGTTTGGACCCAATTATTTTTGGATAAGTCTAATGGTTGGAATGGTGTAAGTTGGGAACTTGAAATTTTGTTTGAGGTTAAAGTATAATTTATTGGATACTCTGACCTAACCATTTGGATTTCAGTAAACAAACAGAGTATTAAGGAAATAATATTAGACTTTATGATTTATAAAATGCGCAATAGGAAAAAAAAATCATTTTTGAACATTCATTTACTTGTGTAAGGGTTGAAGTGAAAATAGATTGAAGCATACCCAAATTATGAGATTATGATTAAAATAGGTAATGAAATCAAGTATGTTTTCTTGAGTTCTTATATAAATAGTAAATTAATCCTTCATCTTCAAAAAAGTATTAGCAAAATAATGTGTTATCCAATTACATTATGTTTTTTTGAACCAATGATAGTTTATGTCAATATAGTTTGATGGATTTGGGGCCCTCAATTTACCATTATTGTTCACTTTTTTATGATTAATTACTTCAATCACTCCCTAGAAAATTTTATATATTTCCTACAATTATTTGTCCTTAATTTACACCAATATTCTCTTATTTGAGATCATAATTTTGTGGAGACTTTTTCATTTCCCTTTCCCTTTTATTACGAATAAATTTTATTAACACTATTTCTAATATGGGTTTTCCAAAAAGGTATTTTCAGTTTTTTACATTTTAATTTAAAAAACAATTTCAAATTGCGAGGACACAATTTATTAAAGGTGGGCAGAATGTAACACCCCAAGATTTCATAATACGTAATCTCTTTAAAATAATTCAATAGCTTCTGCCGCACACAACACTGGGTTCGAGCACCCCACGACTTACAAAACTTTCTATTTAAAAAGAGGTTATGAACAGTATTAACAATAATTTTAATTTTATATACCCCAAATAATTTTAATATCCATATTATGAGTTCTTTAGACACAATATATAAACAAATTCAATTTTTCAGACAAAAGAAGTGTTTTTAAATAAAATGCAATTTTACCGGTTTTAATGGAGAAACCTTGTTAAAACCAATATCTGACACTTTTTTATATTCAATTTGGCAAAATAAACTTATTCATTATAAGAAGAACATACAAATGTAGTTTGGATATGTTTTTGGTCTTTTTTTTGATAAATTTCATTTTGTGATGAATAATGAAAAATACAAAATATTAATTTAAAACATCTTTTTTAATCAAAATAATTTATACTGTTAAATTATACATTTTAATGGTTTTGAAGTACAATTAGATTATATTTTAATCATCTAATCCAATGTCGGACATTAGAAGTAATTATAAATTTAAACTGGACCAAAAAATATATCAATCTTTTGAATGTTTTTACTTTCTCACAAACTTGTATTATGGTTTTAACAACGATAATTAATTTTGAATTTATTGATGAAACTTATATGTATTTAATTTTGTTAAATAGAAATCATTTTTTAATTCAGAATATCAAAATTATCTTAGGGTGAATTTTTGGTATTTTTCTGTAAAAATAAATTTTTGGATAAATAGTGAAAAACAATGTGTTATTGTTTTGAACTGAATTTTTATTTAAATAATTATTATTTCATTTAAATTTATCTTTAAAATCAAAATAGGTACATTATACGTATATTAGTCCAATTTAATTCATTGAAGTCGTTTTATAATAAGATTATATATTTATTATTTTATTAAACATTTAAACATCTTTTGCCCACATTCTATGCATATTAGAAAATTTGAATAAAGCATTATTTTACCAATTCTGTGAATTTAAATTCAAAAATCATAGAGACACAGTTGACATCATTATGTAAAATAAGTTTCAATGGGATGATTTTAATCTTTTGTGTATAATAACTTGTAAAAATGTTTACGACGGTTAAAAGAAAATAGGATAATTAGAGGTAAAAATGTAATTATGACGACCCTAACACAAGTAATAATTCAAATGGATAAGTTTTTTTGACCAAAATCAACCATAGTAATAAAATATGATTTTTTAATCCACATGGATTAAAATAGGACACTGATTTTTATTTTATTTAAAGAAGAGTGAAAATTATTAAATTCAATTTTTAATAACTAAACCCTTATTAATATAGGGTTATAATAAAGATAAATTTTACTATAAATAATAATTAGAAATATAAGAATATTTCTCACATCATGGTATTTTTTTATAATTGTTAGACAATAAATAAATAAAATTATTTATTACACGATGATTATGTAGTAATTACCTTATTCCTGAATGATTAAAATAATTTATATTGTAAATGCCCAAATAAATGTAAGTTGAGACTTTTGATGAATTACACTAATTTTATAGGATGAAATTATATGTTATGATTGACGTAATGTGGTTTTTTAATGTAATCTTGTTTTTATGAATTTCATCAAAACCAAATACCAAATAGTGAAAAAATTGAAAAAATGAGTTTTTAAACCAAATAATATATTATTAAAGGATATAATATTCCAAAAATATATAGTAAATACTGAAAAACATATATAATAATATATATTTCTTTAATTAACTACATGAGGTTCTCTTGGAATTTTATAGTAGGTCTATTTACCATTAAATATATAAATTCAAAAAGGCATTGTAAAAGTTAAACTATTTAACTAACAGTTAAATATTAATGATATGGTTGATATGGTGACATAAACTTTCCTAAAACCTATTGGTTTAGAGTAATAATAATAATATCCCCCTTATCCTAGAAATAAATTCTATTTTATACATTATAAACCGAATATTATTTTATTATAAAATAATATTTCATGTTTTTTCTAAAGTGACCATCACTTCTCTTATAAAATGGTACTTGCATATCACTCAAAATCACACCTCCAAATCTTTTTGGATATTCCAAAACCAACTCAAATAAACTTAAAACTACCATAACATTATCCTCGAGACCATACATTGATCAAAATGGTAATCTATGGAGCCCTTTTTTCAAATCAAAAGTCAGAACCCGAAGAAGATGTAATTACTTCACCACATCTTTAAAAGTTCTTCTCTTCTTTCACTTCCTATTTTTGTGTAGTTTCCATATCATATTTACAACTCTAGTACGTTCTAAATATTTTTATGTTATTATAAATATTGTATAACCATATTAATTATTCTATCCATCGTAAAATGAAAAATGCACCATACGTGAAAACGTACGACTTACCGTCTCCACGTTGTGGTGTAGTTTTTTTATTGAATACTTCATTATTTTGATGGGTATAATATTGAGTATAATTGATTTAAATAATAAATATAACAAGTTAATGATTCATTTTGTTTAATATAAAATACAATTTCATATTATTTCACCATCAAAAGAATTATATCATTACTTGTACATACGTATGGCTAATCTTATCCATGACGCGATGAGATTCATTTTCACATTTACCATTCAACGATGATTATAAATATAAAGATATTATTAATAAGTATGTAATATATGGGATAACAATTCTAATATATATATATATATATATGTATTTATTTATATACATATATAACATTCACTTACATTTGTTCAATACGATATGATAGCAGAAACGACATTTATGCATACGTACGACATACCATCTCTATAAACAGTGTTTTCCATTTCATATATCTTTTTATTATACATATTTATATTCTGAATACATATGATACATAAATAATGATTTTTATTCTGGATGAAAATAAATCATGTTATAAGTTTTATGATCAAGAATAACAATTTAAAACATGTATGATAGAGAATGTTATTATTACCTGAAATATTATTTTAACATAGAAATTATTATTAAATGGGTAGTATAAAGCCGTAAATTAATCAATTTTGATATCATAAATATGAATATGGTTATTTTATAATTTAATAACATACTATGGTCCTTATACATGAGGTTAAATGTACCCTAGACTAAAGGAATGTTCAAGGTAAGTGTTAATTCCTCAATATCGTTATTATCCGACATTGTTTATGTGTTGGTATTTACTGGAAAATATTTATCATCAATTTCCATGTTTCATAATTTATTATATCAAAAGGAATATTTTATGGTTTTGGATGAAGGGAATCTTTAGAAAGATCATCATTTTAAATGTTTCAATGATTTATTCTTCTAAATCATTTTAATTAAAGTTCATGTTTTCAAAATGATTTTTCGAAATTATTTATATGTACATGATTATTTGTAATGTTTATTCCATTAAAAAGATTCAAAGTGGTATGAAACACAATTATTCAAAAATCTATTTTAAATGAAATCCTTTATAAATGTGTGACTTATAAATTATTTCATAAAAAGTGAAATTTCCTTCAAAGAGGTTTACTGTTCATTTATAATTATGTTAACATCCTTACAGAAAATTATTCTTTATTGAGGATGATTAATTATAATATAATAATCAATTTTGTGTTGAATAAGTTTTGATTTTCTTGACTTTGAATGTAATATTTTTATACCATTCATGGTTTATGGTTAAATTATTTCCATTTCTTATGATAGATTTAATATGAATGATTATTTTATGTTTCTACATTTCCATGTGAGGAATGCAATGGATATAGTAACTAGAGGTTGGGGGCCACTATAGCCCCTCGATTCAATGGTAGGTCTCATGAGACAAATTAGTGTCCTAGAAAAAGGCCTTGATAAAATCATATTTGTAGTCTGGGCACGGGGCCTTGCCTATGTTGTTATGATATCCGACATTATGTATTCCATCCTTATGAAATTAGAAATATACATTAAATATGATTATTAAACTTGTAGAATAGACATGTGAATTAGTAAATGGAATTATTGGAATTATCTTTTCCATATTATGCTGAAGATTAAGTTTAAAATTCATATATTTTAGTATTATACATTTCGTTTATTGTTTATGCTTATTTATGATAGTTTCCCTATATTGTTATCCTTACTAATCATCTAAGCTCATTACGTTATTATGTTTTATTTTACCTAGAAAGGGAAGTTATTTATTATGATTTATTTGTTTTGTTAATCTAGGGGAATAATGGAGTTCTCAAAGGATTATTTATTTTGTGATTTATTTTTGAAATTGTATTATAACTTTCATACATGTAATCTTTTTTCATGTACAACTAAACAACCCAGTCCTTCGAGACCTGATTCATTGTAATCATGCCAATGTGTTAAAATAATGCACTGAATCTGGGTAACTGGGGTCAGCTGTTACAAAAGGGATGGCATAAAATACCAATATATATCATAGATCATATCATATTAATCTAGTAAAAATTCCATAACACATTTCCTTAATCGTGGCATACCATGTCCATCAAATAAAAAACCCCCCACACTTTCTGAAATGATAATTATACCTAATACCAAGATCATGTTCGGAAGGGATAATCATCAGGAAATAGATCCATATTTAAAATGTTATCTTTTAAAAAACATGATAAAATAAGGGAAAATTTTAGGTTATTATTAGGATATGCTATATCAAATAATATTTCCTCAATCATATTAAAATTTTAATTGTTCAGTCATAGCCTAAAAAATATATCAATGAATTTTCTGAAAGGTTCACATTCACCGGGTGTCTCTTTAAAAATTTTCTCAGAAAAGAATATGAAATTAAGGGTCTATAATCTTTTTATAAATGGGATAATTAATAAAATAACTAGAAATCACTCATGGGTATATAGTTACATAATAAGTCAATAGAAGTAAATTTCAAAAAAAAAATAATTTGAAATAAATTACGATACATATAAATCATTCTAAAAATATAAATAAGAGTGAAACATGGATTTCAATAATTTTCCAAAAAATATTTTTCTTTTATTGAAATTGTTGTATAGATTTTTTAGGTTTAAATAAATATTTTTGGGGAAATGTTTTCTTATATAGGGGGAACAAATCACCAATCCTTGTGTATTGGAAATGAATCTTAATAAAGACTCCCCCAAACATAAAATGAGATATTTTCCAAAATATTATATGAAGTATTATTGGATATATATCACATGTTTAGAATAGAAAAAAATTAAATTATAATTGGAAATAGATTTTATGGAATCGATAGATCCTTGTAATGGGGGTAAGGCCATGTAGAAACCTGTTGGATTACAATTTCAACTTTGGATACTCATATATTTTGCTACAAATATGAGTCTTTCACTAGATAAAACATTAGTCTATAATGTTTTAGCATGATTAATGAAGTGTAATGTGAATGTACAAACAATAAATAGTAATGAGAAATACCTCGTATACATGTTGATGTGTGGGTACAATGTATTTCTAGAATGTCTGATGAACAATAATTCTTCTAAAATATAGATAAAAATTATTACGTAAGAGAATGAAAATAAATAAAACAAATCAGAAGTGGGTTGCCTTTCAAAGTGATCTAATTATTACATCATAAGGCAAATGGATAGACAAAACTATTAATCTATGTCAGGTAACTACTCAGAAGTCTCTTGCCTCTTAAAAGAATTGGTGGCTATATCATTGAGTTCGCATGGATGCTTTGTAGGATTAACCACCTCATGAAGACACTGATACTAAATCCCATGGTGTAATAAAAGAATTTGTATGCATATTGTATGGTACCTCTACTGATAATTTATATCCATTGAAAGCTAATGAAGATGGCACACATCTTTAGCTAGATATTGTTTTATCCAATGTTGGAGGGATAACGGTGGTGGAACTGGAGTATCGATGAACACGATAGAGGTATAATTATAGGACATGTATAGTGTAACATAGTAATGAAATGAAAACCAGGTTAAGAAATAGTGAAGAAAAATCTGTATCCTAGGTATATATAGATAAATGATATATCAGTGAGTAACAAAATACAATAATTACAACAAGTGATAACCCAAAAAGAGTACATAAAATGGGGAAGGGGTACAGAAGAAACTACACTCTAAAATCAAAATCACTTAGGTCCACATTATGTGTCCCCTCCTAAACCAATGGTTCCAATATCTAGACTACCCTATCGATATCAGTGATTGAGAAAGGGGTAGGAAGATCAACTATTTTTGGGGGTGTCGTGGTGCAGAAAGCTATATGGGTGGATGGCGGAGGTGATGTACTGACCATGAGGGTGGAAATGTGTCTAGAAGTAGGGTTGATGATCGTTACCTCAATGGATGGTGGAAGGGTTATGAACATTCCCTATTAGACCTGCTTTACTAAAAAATCACATAGGGAATTATGATATGTCTTCTTGAAGGGTAGGTCATATGGGGTAGCACATGGTGTGGGAATGGAATAGGATGATGTCCCTACCATTGGTGGTGGGATAGAAGATATGTTTGATTGTAGAAGTGTAAAGGTAGTGTCATCAAATAATGGAATGGAAATGAATAGGATGCCCATGTGGTTATAGATATGGAAGAGATTCAAAATAATATAGTGTTTGATAGACGTGGTTTGCTAAGGATATATCGGGTGGGAGATAATGTGGGATGAGTAGTGGTGGATTGAGAAAGTAATTGTGTACCAGAAGGGATAGGTATAGATGTTGTGATGATTCATGGAATGGTGGGGGTGGTATGTTAGTGATCGTAGCTTTGGTAGTAGAGGAGGTGGTTCTAGCAGGAGCATGAGGGGGAATGGTTGGGGCTATTGGGACATCATCGTGCTAAGAGGGGACATCATCAGCATCATTTAAGTTTGATACTACCCAGTGGTAGAATTATACTTCCATCATCAATAGAACCATTTTTGGAACAGGAAAAGGGAGATTCCATCTATAGGGAAAAGAGATGTATGGCGCCGAGCGGCCCCAAAGGAACCTATATTCCTAGAGAAGTGGGTGATATAATACCCACCAATCAGTATTCTGTGGGTACTCTTTTATAATATCCCATAAAATTTTCCAAATTTCTAGCCATGTTGACAGTGGTCCATTTATGGATGTTTCAAGAATACATACCATTATATTACCAACTCTTCAATGGGAATCACCATGTTTTTTCCAATCAAGGGATAAGGCCCTTTGTTGGATCTGAAGGGATTCACCTTAGAGCTCTATGCTCTTCACAGTGCAGGGTTTGTACTCACTCTAAAAATATTTGGTGATCCTGGGACTAATTCATGTAGCCTCAGCCTGGTTAAGACTATAATGAAAAGTCCAAAAGATGGGGGAGGTGACAAACTCATCTGAATAAATGTTGAGGCCAACTAAACAGTTCCTAGGATGAGCTCCCACAGTCTTCATCCATATCAGAAACTAAAAAAGTCAATGTCCATATCATTATTGGAAACGAACTTGAGGAAGAAATGTATAAAAGTATCCTCTCATGGAAGTGTGACATATTCAGGTTTATGTGGTACGTGGGGTGAAGGATCTCTTAGTATATATATGTGTTCTCTAGAATTATGAGATACAGTTTCTTGTTCATTTATATTGTATTTCCCTGGAGATGGACGTACCAGACCTGGTTTATAGGTTCAAAAAGAAGTAGGCATGGGTGAAGGTGAGGATGGTCATAGCCTGATGATCCAATGAAATATTATTGGCTATCACCCGATGTGGGATAAGATGTAGTGGTGGATCATTAATAAGTGGAGGATAAATTTTAAGGTTATAGAGGAGGTGCAGCCCTCCATCACATTGATGGAAGTAGATTTTTCTTGTTCTTGAGTTTGAGTTCGATGGTCAGGGTGTGAATAGTTTTCTTCAGGCCATTACAAATTTTTGGGAAGTGGACAATGTTTTTGGGGGAATAAGAGGTCAAGGTCTGGGGGGAGCATGGTTTATCTTATGGTAGTGAACAGCGTCTGATCGGACTAGAGGAATCCTATGATAGGGGGTTCAATGCATAGAAGTAGGATGTCGAGGAATAGGGGGTCATTGTATAGAAAAGAACTCAATATTTAATTATATTATAATGATTACACAATGTAAAAATCATGAATTTTGTGAATATTTTAGTATCATGACACTTTCATGCTGTCTATTTCATACACATTGTGTATGTTTTTTTACCTTTTATGATCTGGTTCCCTAAATATACGTCTAGAATTTTTCTAAAACATCCTAAATACTAAACTAACATTCCCTAGACAATTAAATACATCATGTGTTTCCTCCGAGTTATCACATTATTTATTTTCTAGATCTAGACATTTTTAAAAAATATGTGACTTTAATTTTGAGTTGACGCCTCTTGTAAAATGATTCTTGAATATAGAGGGGATGACATGTGGTGTGATATTTCATTCCATATGTGAAGAAAATTTCATTTCTTTTTATCACTATATCTCTTTTCAATATTATTTGATGTCTTATTATTATTATTACTCATCTCATGATCATGTATCTTATCATTCAGAGAGATAATATTACTTTTTAGTGACTCGTCTCTTTTATGAGAGGCCTTCTCCACATTGAACACAACCTCCTATTCACCCTATCTAAAAATAAATCACCCCAAGTTAACATCAATAATATTTTATAATATGGTGATAAATGGAATTCCAATAATGATGGGGATATCAACGTTCTTTTCCGCAACCAAAATTATAAAATCAACAATGATTTTTTTCAACTATTTCTATGTAATCCTAATTAAATGATCAAGGATACTTTATTGAATAGTTAGTGAGTTGGAGTGCCACCCCTATTGGTTTTTTTCTTTGTTCCATATACTATTACTATCACTTGGGGGATTAGATTGATACTTTCTCTTATATCAGAAAATTAAATTTTTTTAATGTACATGTCTTAATAGTGCATGGAATTGAAAAAAAACCAGGGTGTTGTATTTTTTGATGAAATTTCCTTTGGGAAACAATGGTGAATTATTCATTTAGATATATGATTCCTATTTCATAAAATTTATTTTTTACTAGATATAATGTCTTTAATGAATCATTCGTAAACAAGAACATGTTTAATTGCCTCTACTATAGGGAAATGCATAAGTAATTGTTTATCCAATTATAATTTTTTATTTGGTATTAATTTATTCCTGGGTAAATTCATTCAGGTAAGGGGAATAGTGGGATGTATTCCGTTATTCTATAGATTCATCATCATTTTCATGGTGTTCTATAGTTACAGCTACCTCAAATTATCATACCTTTTTAATTCAAACATGAATAACATCTTTTATTTATCTCAAATTATTTTTCTAATATTTATGTGGTTGATGAATATCATGAACATTTTTATTTTTAACTAATATATCTTTATCCTCTTTCCTCAAATGAGACTCAGTATTACCAGGAAATGTACCCCAAAACTAACCCGATGATCCCTTTCAAATTTATACAATGGGATACTATAGGTTTAATAGTATATCCTTGTGGGTTTTCATCATAGTTTCTTGGGATTTCATTATATGGTCTACTTTATTCATTAATTTTGTGAGAAGGTTCTCAATATTTGTTTTGGGAGGAAGACCATGTGGTGGTGGTATTGGTGGAGCTCTATGGAATTGCTGATGTGGTGTTTGTGTGTACTACTGGGCTCTAGGAAATGGTTGGTAGAATTTTTATTATGGTTAAAATGATATAACTTGTGGGGGTACATAGGTGGATGATGTTTCATTGTGGCACATGTCTAATCCTCTATTGAAAGTAACCTTGGTGGTAAATATGTGACTGAACTAGACTATACTTGTAATTTTATTATTGATATTTTTGGGGATATGGTATTATTATCCTTTTTTATTGGGATTGATATAATTACAATCTTAATTGTGGAACTCTTCTCTCCCTATCCAGAAATATTTTTTAGAATGTGGGACTTCTCACATCTCACATGACTATATTTCCATAACAGGAGCATGAGGGGTGGTGGCATACTTGGAAACCAAAATGATTCTTGATTCTTGGTAAGTGCCTCAACTTGAACAGCAAGGCGGGAGGTTACTTTGATATTATGAATTTCGTTGTGAGGTGATCCTCAATGACTTTTCTAATGAATTGAATTGTTATATACATCATACATAATTTCATGGATGACTTACAGAATCTTGATAAAGATTCCTCCATCCTTTGTGGAGTCAATTGTATTACATGAAACAGTCTAGAGTCCCTGATAAAACATTTATAATTGAAGTAACAAATATAGTATGTGCTGTGAGAATTTAGGGATTATATCCTTGACTGTATCACAGGCATCCCATGTTGATTCTCTATCATCACAGGAAAAGATTTTAATTTCACTTCAGAGCTTCAAATTCTGTATCACTATTAAGCAATTTTCCAGGAAATCAATTACTAATTCATTCCAATTCGTGATTGACTGTGGAGCCTAATTTTTTATCATATAATTGGATCTTTAAAACTATAATAAAGGTAAGTCATAAAATCATATTTCATGGGAATAAAATACTATGTTTTGAAATGTATCTAAAAACTATAAAAAATTGGATATGTGCTCATGGGATTCTTTTCTTTTACAACCACAAAATTTCACATTATTATGGATCATGTGAATGTGTCTAGGGTTGATCTCAAAAGTGTCCACTTGAAGTAGTGGGTGTACGATGTTGAGAATAGCACCAATAATGGATGGTGAAACATAGTTCAAAATAGTAAACTCATTCAACAATATTCATTCACCTTGATTAAGTGGTGGTCCGTAATGGAGGTCTTGAAGGTGTGAAGTTTCATGATCATTACACTCAATCATTATGAGTGAACATCGTGTAGTGATGGTTCTATCTATCTCTAGATCAGATAGAAGTTCTTCTTGTGTGTACATGGATCTTGAGCGAGTCAAGTGCCCTTGACGCATGCACTAGCCCCAAATATTGATTGGGAGAGAGAGAAATAAAAAAATATAAAATAGAAGGAAAAATATTAAAGGTGGGGGGTGAGTAATCAAGGATCAATATGAATTAAACTATTCCCGATCAATAGTTTTCTTGAGCAACAACACCAAAATTTTACACACTCTTGTGAGTTATTGAAATCACATGGGATTAGATCATATTCTAAATTTTAGTCCAAAACTAAAAATTCTACATGGGAGTATAAAAGATGAAGTATGGGGTTGATCCCATGAATAATATTGGTAGGTTAGTAGCCAATCAATCCAAACCCTTAGAAGGATTCTGCACTTTAACTCTTCGAGATTGGTTTTATCTAAGACTATGTAGATTCATTTTACATAATATAATAAAGGAAGGGATTGGGGTCAATTTTTGGGATCCTGAAAAATAATAATACTATATTTAAGTATGAATGGACGGATGACATTGGTATTGATGGAATGAAAATGTAACCATGTGGTTTTGGTCATAAAAATAGTATCTACCTATGCTTCAGATATCCTATGGTCTAGGTATAACTGAAAACTTATGTTCATTATTCTTTCCTTATATGTATAAATCATTACATAATAATGGTTATAGTATTTATTAACTTCAATATGGTCAGTTTTATTTAATATAACTTCTCATGGTAAAGGTTCTGCAAAAGAAAGTGATGAAAACTATTATTAACCTAATTACTATCTGTAGGGTTACCATTGTACAATATAATGATTCATTAAGTTCAAAAACACCCCTACTCTCGACCCCTAACCCATGATGTATTATACATGCATGTAGGTGATGATCAAAACATTTTATATGTTTAGAATACAATGTATAAACATAAAATAATTACTATAGAGAAAAATGTAGGATTAAACAATAAAGACACAATTTTAATCAAATTGATGCAATGTAGATATAAATGGACACTAACATCTCATGATGAAAAATTAATAACAATAAATATAGTATCCAAACAAATAAGAAATGACTACGAACATACTATAAATGAAGAAAAATTTAAAGAATAATTAATTCAGCAATGAATAATGGAATGTTGAATTGAAAATATACATTTGATAAAAAATAAGTATTGAAATGTGATAAGAATAGGTTTAGAAGGATTAAAAACACGAAAATATTTACAAATAATGTACATGAATGTAATGGATATTTTTTAGGGAATAAAATGAAAACAACCCTATATAATGTGATAAATAAAAGATGGTTCATCTTCTTGTTGTGTATAAGGAATTGGAAATAATAATTTACTTCAGTAGTGTATGATGTGAATGTCTTACAAATCATTTTATATCTTATGTATCATGTATCTTCCCATTTACATGTCTTGAAACATGGCTTTAGGTTGAGTACCTAAGATAAGATATTATAGAAAAATGATCTATTCATATCATTGACCAAGGTATCATATGATACATTAATTTCATGTATGAATATCAATTTTGGTAGGATTGTGATATTTGAAAGACTCACATCACATAATGGATTTACAAGTTTTGGATTGTCTTAACGTCATGTTGAAGCTTCATGGGTTTTTATGGTACCCTAAATGAATCATATGAATAAAGGCTACACATCATGTATGTGATACACAATTTGTAAACACTATTTTTGTAATTTTTTATTTATTTCATAATTTAATTCTATAATTATCAACTCATAAAATAACAAAAAACCAGTGAGTTATCCAACAATTCATATATAAATGTTAAAAAATGTATCCAAACAGTATATAAAATTTCAAATAATCAACCTCCAACAAATATCTTATCATATAGTACTATTCTTCGGAATACCCTAAATATAACATTCATCATAAATAAGTGAAGGAATAATAAGAACGGGTGAACACATT
Source organism: Viscum album (assembly GCA_963277665.1). NCBI lineage: Eukaryota > Viridiplantae > Streptophyta > Magnoliopsida > Santalales > Viscaceae > Viscum > Viscum album. Next base: position 1,671,894,873 of record OY728137.1, read on the forward strand.
TGCTCAGTACTGGTAAATATAAGTGATATAAATCTGTAATCATATGATATAAAAAGATAAGATTAATTTTATGGGATCATAAATATGACATAGGATGTTTGTACCCAACCATTCAAAGATAAAAAAGAGATTCATTGGGTCAAACATTATCATTTTAGAAAACAGGCCGATATGAGGGATAAACAATTATAAATCAATCATTAACCATAAAATCATTTCATAAAAGTGTTTCAACATAATAAATATATAAATAAACAATTGAGTATGTCATGTATAAATATTAATACTAATTTTATAATGGTTTAAGGTTCATAAACTATTTACCATTAGGGGTCAAGATACTTCTATTCCCCATAGAGGATCAGGGAACACTTTTTTCAATAGTGGATCATTACTAACTTATTTCCTGTAGTGGATTAAGAACCAACGGTTTCCCATATTGGATAAATCTCTTCGACTTATTTCCCATTATATTCTAACGAGATATAAATATTTTACCATTGTATTTGAAGGAGATATAGGACCTACCCATCTCATAATGAAAACCATACATAATTGTGAACAATATCATAAACCATTCATCATGTCATCACATTATAAAATGTGTAAAGAAAATAGTTTTTTTTTAAATTTCATTAATTAACTAGACATAACCGATGCAAAATAAATGCAGTTTTGAAATATTTAATAAATATAAACATTAACCATTCTGATAAAGAATAATTATGGTATCATTCAAAATTATCCCCATTATATCATAAATAACATTAATAGATTTCATTTTTGATGAAAACTGTGAATAAATGATCACAGGGAACATTTACTGTTGAATATAGGACTTCACAAATTGAAAAACACATTTAAAAACATAATAAATTTTCAAAATATTTTTATTTAAAAATAACCTCAGAAACATATAAAGTAATTTCTATAAATCATTTAAATCATTTATTGAGGAAAATATCATTTCCTTTTTAAAAATTATTTATTAAAACTAAAAATGCATAAAACATTTTGGAAATATATTTCTTTAAAAATATATTTTGAGGCAAATGAAGGATGATTTAAAAAAATGATTTATTCATGATCGAAAAAATAACATTCATGTAGTACAGAAGAAAAGAAATATATTCTTTCATATTTTTGCTAAAATAAAAACAAGAATTTTTTGGAAAACAACATGAAAATTCATTTCAAATAATTTATAATAATTTATAAATTGGTTAAAATATTTTTAATGAATAATTTCAGGAATTTAAAAAAAAAATTGGAAAAAAATTAGAAAACATTGTTTCTGAAGAACCTAAAATGGATTTGTAAATAACCATGAATTTAAGGATAATAAAACAATACATTGATGGCAATTATATATTCCATATAAAATAAAGTTATCCTCGTTACCATCAATGTAATGTATGAACATATCACCTCACTTCCTAATGCGGAAGCCTGTTGTACATATAAATGAAATTATCATATACAAAAAGAATAAATGGTAAGAAGGCACATGTGATATTATGATTAAAGAACCATAATAATATCGTAAACATAATATATATATATATATATATATTATAAATCCATTGTTATATCCATTCATCAGTGGTTGTTATGGAAAACAAATAACATATGTTCTCAAGGTGATAATCCAACGAATACATGAATGATGATTTTATAATCCATTTTATGGAATAAGATAAGGATAAAGGTTATTAGATTAACAAATTAACTTATAATTTTATATAATATTCTAATTTTATTATCTAATCATGGTTTAATAATATTTGAATGGGATGGAGAATGAAATAACATAAAATACTTTTTTAAGAAATTGCCTCATTTTCAAAAAGATTCTTTTAGTTTGCACCAAAATTATATTTATGATGTATTTATAACTAAACTAATAATTATATGCTGATATTATGGATTATTGTTAGTTATTTGTAATATTCATGGACAAAAAATGTGTATGGATGTGTTAAGAGTAAGGGAGAGGGGGTGGCCTTCGATAAGTTTACTGAGTGGTACACTTGTAATTTTTTTAAATAAATAGATAAAACCATGTTTATCACTTACTTAAAGGATCCAGAAGGGTCCATTATCAAACCTATTTGATATATGTTCTAAATATTTATATATAAATTTTTAGAAGTATTTTTTATCCTTTTTAACACTTATCTTTATAGTTTGTCCCCATTGTAAACACTTTTTCACATTAACTACATTAAACAATTTTCAATGTTTTTAGTATTTAATATTATAAAAAAAATATTTTGACTTTATTAGAAAATACAATTTATTATTATTAAAAATATTTAATCCTTTTTTCCAAATTACATTCATTAAAGTGGAAAATTTTAATTTAAAATTAATCTCAACAACACAATGAGAAAGAATGTTTCCAAAGAGCAAAAGTTAAATTGTTTAAAATGTTTTTATATATAAATTTACTATTTAATATATTAATCTTTTCTAAATTGTATTAATATATATAAAATTAAATTAATTTTTTCATTAAAATTATCTTAATTTTGTTTATGTTTTTATAATTTGTAAAGGAAATGATATTTTTTTAATAAAACCATGTATTTTTCACCATTTATCCAAAAATTTATCTTCTTATAAAATTATATAAAATTCAAGATAAGAAAATTTTGAAATTCTTAATTTAAATATTATTTTCAATTTTTCAAGTAAATTTGATAATAATGAAAGAAATATTTTTAATAAGTGTGAAAATTGCGATGAAAATACTTTTTAGTAAAATAGTTTTTAACTATAAAATTTGATTTATTCATATATATTGTATAGAAAAAAAGAGAATATAATTATTTAATACATTGATTAATATATTATAAATAAGTTTAATTAAAAAATTCACCAAAGGTTATTTATTTAATATGATAAAATGAAGCATATTTGTTCATATAAAATTAGTTTTTCATAAATAGATTACCTTAATTTTCTAATGGTTTTTATTTTCAGTTATAATTAATTGGCCACCAAGGAATTCATTATATATTCATGTTTAAACCATATATTTTCATAATTTAGTTAATACTATTCAAAACGACCATTCCAATCGTTAGGTCATAATTATAATATTAAATAATAATATTTTAATATCATGACATGTTTCTTTTAAACTCAGTGTTTCATGTAATTCTGGCTAATATTAGTGTTGCGTTTAAGGAAAGATATACTCCATGTTTACTATAATGTAATATGAACTCCATGTTTTTCGAAAATAAAGAAAAACTCAGTGTTTTGTGTAAAAAATTTGAGGAGATTAAAATTTTTATGAAAAATATAATTCATAAAATATAAGGGTGCTACAGTTACAATCATCCCACCTACAATAAATTTTTTCCTCACTATTTGAACATTCACATGGTAATTATGGGATTGAATTTTGAAAATTTCTTTGTTGAAAAACCCAATCATAAATTTTTTTTAGAATAATTAATTTTAAATTAGGGAAATGGAGTACAGATATTCATATCGAATAACTCGTAACTAGGATTCTATATAGGTCAACACTGGTGGAAAGTGTAACATCCGAGGTAAATAAAGAAAAATGACATTTTTATATTTATTAATAATTATGAATTAAATTTTAATTTTACTTTAAAGGGGATTTCTATTTTTGATGGCGTACCTGATACGTAGCAACAATTCTCTTTGAAATCATATGATGCACACTAATTGTATAACATTATTATTTTATATGGATGTTATGTCCTATCCATTGTTTTGGAAATAATGAATAGAAATTAGTAAATATTATTATACATGTATGATAAATGTTTTTACATTTATCCAAAAAATATTAGAGGCTTATATTAAGAACGAATCTGATTTTTAGAATAAATACTCTAATATTCATTAAAAGGCTGATTTACCACCTTGTGAAACTCGGTATTGCGTACTACACACGTTATCGAGGAAGGTCCTGATTGCGTTTAATGCAAGCCAAGCTAGTGTTGTGTGCTGTGAAAGATTCCTTTTCATATATCATAAGAAATAAAAAATAATTCCTCATAAAATATCCAGGTGTTACATCCCTCACCCGATAAAGCCATCACTCCAGTCGTCCTCTTTCTTACTCTGATTCCATGTTTCCTTTTCTATGATTTTGAGTGGTAAACCACTCCTTCCCACGTCGTTTCTATTCACCCTCCCTCTCTCACTCAACTTTCTACCTTCTAAAAATTCAAATCACTATTATGGAGCGGATTATGGTTTGGGATGAGATTAAAATATAATTTTTGGGTGATTAGGGTCCATAGGGACTTGCTCTATCATGTGGGATCCTTTTTCTTTGATGGCTATGTGTTTTAAATCATCTCATCACAAATTCATATTGATTTTCTTTGCTCTGAGGTAGTTGTATATTTTTCATCACATCTATTACATGACCTTAATTTATTTATATTTTTATATTATTTACCATTTAATTCATTCCTATCAATATGATCCAAGTGGGGGTGTCTGGTATAAACATAGTTTTCCCCCCATGGCATGGGATGTGGTCCCATACCAAGAATTTGTGAAAATTATAAGTTGGAATTTAAATAATTATTTTGGTTTTTTGAATGGCAGAGATCACAGACATGATTCTTTAAAAATAATTATATTTTTAAACAACTTTTTAAACTATGTTTTTTGGGGGTTTTGTTTTTAAAGCGATGTGATAACCTTTGTTATAGATGTTTAATTATTTTGAGAATTTTCCAATGAGTTGGTTGATATAGACTAGTTGTGTTATCCTATATGGATTTCATATTGAAACCCTAGTGGGTTTAAAATCAATTAATGGTGACATAAATAGGAGATGAGAGAGTTCACATTTGAGTTTCAAAAATTATTTGATGAAATTGATTGATATTCAAAGCTTGTTAAAAAGTGGTGGACCAATTTTCATTTTAGGAAGATGTGTTTTAATAAATTATTTAATTCCCTCTTGATTCCATTGTGAATATTATGCCTCGAAGTGCAGTGTCACCCCTTATGGGAATTTTTGTATAATTTAAATAACAATGATTTATTTATGTTTGTGGGTTATGTGGATTCTTTTGTATTTGTAAGTGGTAATGTGTCCACTATTTTAAAATGTTTAATCATTCAATGGAGGAATTATTTATTGTATTTAAAGGACCTTGAAACACCCTGATTGTGGATGAGTGAATCAGGGTGTCTAAATTTTCTTATAAATGGATGTATCTTGTTTCTATATTGGTAGGAGCTTGTTAAACCTATTTTAAGAAGTTGTGAAGAAAACAACCAATCACATGCAATGTAATGACATATCGATTTTACTTTGTTCCCCACAATATACTATGTCCAACAAGCATAGGCTGACATTGTTCATGTCATACCAAAACCACTAATCATCACATGTTGTGTATTAAAAGGGTTTATCAAAGTCACTCTGTGCTCTGGGAATATCCTTTCTCTGGTTTTAGGGAAAGAACACTACATCCCGGAGATCACTACCGCTAACTCCCCTTTTCTCGCTGCCTTGGAATAGTTTTTACTTAGATCATCAACTTGAATGTCATTTCAATGGTTTCTCAATAAATCATGCACCCTAAAATATAAATGGGTGTGTTGAAGTCTCATGATCACCCCCATATGTAATATACTTTCTCGTACACTAATATGTTATGGTAATTTACTTCGAAAACTGATTTTGAATATTTTTTAGGTTTCCATGGGAGTTCTGCGTACCAATTTACCTCTACCATGTACTGAGTAGTGGGTATGGTTTGTGGATCTCCTCCACCACTTACTAGTATTCTTTCTGCGTATCATAAATATCCATTGTGAACTACCATACTATACATGCTTCTTTACTTCACGTACTGCTCATCTCCTCCTCATTCTAACTAGCTCCATGTACCACCTTCCTACGTCACGTACTGGTCATCACCTCCGCACACCATCCTGCTCCTCATACTTCCTTGCTCTATGGTATACATTGATATCTTTCACAGTGAACCACACTCTCTTCCACACAATATTTTTCCTTATGTTGATGGTTCTCTATACATAATGTATTCTTATCTGTGAATCACTTCAGAATTCACCAGATTTCATTCCGAAATTTTTATATCTAATCCCTCAACATAACAACGGGGATTAACACACCTTAAAGAGGAACTAATGGATATGAAAAATCCACTAAACCATGAATTTCCAAATTTTTTATTTTAGTATAGCCTCCACCTCGTACTATTTCATGAACCATAGGAATCCCAGAAACCATTTTCATTCTGTGCAGTAAATCATGACTTGTAGAGCTCAAAAATATTTTCCCCTAGACCATATATATCCAATAACGAAAAAACACATCTAAAAAATCATAAACAGTTGAAATAACTGAGAGATGAGATTTTTTTATCTCTATATGCACTGGGACGTGGTTAAACACTGACGTTCAACTGATGTCTCTCAAACATTACCGCTGAACTGGTCTGGGTCATAATGTCAGTCACATGCTCATCGGTTCCCACATGGTCCATTTTGGTCACTCTCTGTTCAACATTTTTCTTGGATGAAATGATATCCGATTTCAATATGTTTCATATGTGAATGATGAACAATATTCTTCATAATATCAATTGTTCTATTGTTATCACCGTAAATCACCATTGGTTGTTTCACCTCATCACCAATTTAATTCAGTTACTCATTTATCAAAATTAATTCAGTGCACACTTTTATTGAGAATATTTATTCAGCTTCAACAGTACTAAGAGACTTACATTCCTATTTATTTCTCAGCTAGTGCAATCATTTCTTCTCAAAATATAATTCTCTACTACTGGTGGACTTTCTATCCACTACATATCAGTCATAATAAGCATCATAAAATGATGATAGTTCATTTTCTCATCCTTTAGCAAAGTATAACACATTATTATGAGTATTTTTAATGTACATCAAGAATCTATTCACTACCAACAACCTTTTTCCTTTAGTTTATATTGAAAATGGATCACCAAGAATGTTGCAATTAAAATATTTGGTCATGTCGCAGTCATGTACGTTATGCATCCAATGATTCTCATATACATTGTGGGATCCACAGATGTCCCATCCTCATTCATTCCATGTTTTTTTCAACCGTAATAAGAGATTCAATTGATTTAGAATCCTAATTATTAAATTTTTCTAGTGTCTCGTTCACCTAATTTTATGAGAAATGGATGTTTAATCCTTATTTTGAATCACATATATCCTTAAAGTATATTATGAGTTCCCCATTCATCAAAATCTCATATTATGATTTCATTTTATTGGAAAATTCATCCACCTATCAATTAATGATTCAATCCAAAATAATATCATCCACATATACCAATACAATAAACTGATCTTTTTAAGAATTCCTCACATAGAGATTGAGATCTTGTACTCATATATTAAAATTCTGTTTTCATAGATAGGTGTCCAACTGAGAGTACCACACCCGAGGTGCTTGCTTCTATCCATAGAGAGCCTTCCTTAAATTTAATACCATTAGTTCATCACTGCCGTTCAAAAACCCTATGGGTTATTCAATTTATACTTCTTCTTCCAAGACTCCATTTAAGAATAATCTCTTGACATCCATTTGATGCAATTTATAACCAATTTTTACTTCCTTGGAAAGAAACATCATGGTTGAGTCTAGTATCACTATGGGAGAAAATTTTTCCTCAACATCAATTCATTATATTTGTGAATATCTTTTACAAATCAAGTGCACCTTAATTCTGATCACATTTCCATAGTCCTCAATTTTTTTTCTAACAATATAATTCATACCAATTACATTGTTACCTTAGAGTCTTTTGATAAGATACCAACTCTGATTACTATTAATTCGATGTAACGCATTCATTTATTTCACCCATGACTCATCATTTGTGGCCTCTTCAAATGAGGATGGTCCCACAACTTGTAGAAATTCATATTTGGAATTATTTTTCATTCTATTTGTTTGTGTTGGTTCATTGTGATCCTTTATAATGTTTGAATGATAAATATCTCTTATTCAATTTATTATTTGGAGTTCGACTGAAATCTATATAGTTATGGATTCCTCTTCTGATTCTTCTTCTAAGTCAACATCATGATGTATCTACTGTGATTTTTGTACATTTTCTAGTACCTCTATATTATAATTTGTTCCATGTTCACATTCTTCCTCATCTTCAATCACATTGGGATAATAATTCCATGAAGCATTAACGATTTTCACTTAAATGATCTTAACAACGCTGATTTCAAAAATTCTTCCAAAGTGCTTATTGAAAAACTTTTAGTCTTTTCTGTTCATTGAGTATCCAAGAATTATTCCATCATCTTCATTGTCCCCATATATACCTTGATGTTCTTATTTGTTTATGATGAAACATATACTTTGGAACGTAAGAAAATATTTCAAATGTGTATTCCTTGCTTGCCACAATTCATATGGTGTATTTTTATCACCCATATATCGCTCTGTTTGATTTTGAGTATACACTGTAGTTTATACATCCTATTTCCAATATTGTTGAGGAATATAATAGTCGATCAACATAGTTACTGCAATGTTTTTTACCTATAAATTCATATACTCAACAACACCATTTTTCTTAAGAGTTCTCACAGAATCCAACTAATGATTTATACCATGCTTCTCTAGGTTATTTTGAAATTCAATGGAACTATATTATCCACCATTATTTGACCAGAATAATTTGATCTTCCATCCAATATCATTCTCTTCGATTCGTTGATTGGTTTTGCTGCAATCAATAACTTGTAACTTCTTATGTATAATGACCACACATTCAATTCTATTGTAATCACCTATAAAAGGAATAATGTAATTATTCTTATGTGTTTTGAAAATATTAATCGGACCAAATATGTCTCTATAGATGAGGTCATGGAGATTAGATGCTCTTTTCTTCATTGGATGGTAAGAAATACAGACTAGTTTCCCTCACATTCAAGCATCACGGGTCTTTTCAAAATCACATTTCACATTAGGGATATCCATGAATATCTTAAACTTAGATATCTTTTCTGTGTATTTGTAATTTGTGTTCCCCAGTATCTTATATTATAAGTTGTTTTTCTATTCAACTATTAGGTATAAAATGTTCTCTTGGCTATCAACCTGATATAAGATTCCATCTGGTCTACATCCTTTCATTATATAATTTCCAGACATTCCTCTTATAGTACAACCATTTAGATTCAATGTGTCAGTAATACCTGAGTCATAGAGATGAATCACACAAATAATAATGAGAATTATACCATCCAAATAAAGGACATCAGTTTTCTATAGCTTTTCATTATCTAGATCAAAAGTTACACTGCCTTTTATCTTCAAAGCACCATTTTTACCGAACATAACTATTCCAACTTCCTTTTTTCTTGAAATTCATCAATATGTTTGCATTCCCCATCATGTTGGACAAACATCTGCTATCAAGAAACCAAGGGATTTTGTTCTTTATATCTTTTAGGTCTACTTATTCATTATTTTATTGTTCTATTTTCCTTTTTTACTTCCAGGACATATTGGGTTTAGTGTCGGACACTGATGGCCTTTCATTTCCTTATTCCTGGTACATGGGATCTTCAAATTAAAATTAAACCTATAAAGGGGAAAAACAATTTGAAATAAGAACATCATCTTCTTGTAGAATGTTAATTTGTCTTTGACTTCAGTATGAGATATCCATATCATTATTCTACATGGAATAAATATATATAGGGAAAATGTAAGAACATCAAAAAAAATATACATTAAATTGTTTCTAATGAAGGCTGTAAGATATGGATTTTTTCTCCTTTGTTGAACTCCTGGACCTCCCCCATTTAGATAGATCGTTCCCACTTCTTAAAATGACATGTTGTGGCCAAGATATCTATATAACTAAAACTTCAGGTGGGGAAATATCTTCTCACCTATATTTTTTTCATTCCTTCATCCATGGGATGAATGTTTGTTTGAATTTCATTTATGGATTCTCGATTATAGTCTACTATTCTCTGTTCAGTATGATTTATGGGCCTCTTTTTCATCACTTTTGGTGTCCTTTCAACATGATAAACTTTAATCTTGCCTGTATTCGGGTCCGCTTTAATTTCCCTCTTGGATGTTTCCAGTATCACAACTGATTCTACTATTTCCAATACTTGTGGGTCTTTGACCACTAAAAATCTTATCAACTCCATTAGAACCACATTTCTCTCTCTCTATAAACTCAGCATCTGAGAACATTCCAAATTTAATTCACTTCATTGATTCTTTTTATATTGATTCACTCACAAGATTACTTCTATGAGTAGAAAATTCGTTTTAAAAACCCTCTGTAGTATTGGAATTTTCATCCAGTATGAATGTGAGGTCAGTAATGACCATTGACTACACATCAATTATTAGCTTTAGGTCCACTACATCATATATTATTTAAATTATTTTAAACTTTACATTCACAAATTTATCCTTTTGTTCAATTTCTTCCACAAGATTATCAACATATTCAGACAATTCTTCAACAATTGATTTCCACTTATTTCAACACTTTCTATTCTTAATATTCACGACAACATCCTTAAGTTCCATCTCAAGATAATTATTAGTTTAAAAATGATTATCTCAATTACTATCTACAAATGGTTCTAATTTTTCAATGGTGGCCACCAAATAATCAATTATTCCTTATTAAAATTCTAGTTTCACTTCCTCATTAAAATCATTGGCCTCATCTTCATCTTCACAAACAAAACTATTTTTATATAGTTTCATTGAAAAAATGTAGTTTCATTTTTAAATAATATTTTCTATGTCCTTCCAATTTTTTTTATCATTTATCTCTTCATCATAAAATTTTCTTCACCACTAAGAGGCATTCTTACCAACTTTTCACAACAAAAGCAAGCCAGATGTAGTTTGCCATCAAATTTTTCTTTTAACGTCTTCAGCTACCTAGAAATAAAAAATGATGTTTTTTACTCATCATTTTCATCACCAATATATTCATAATATTACTTTTTTTCCATGTATTTTAATTTCATTTCCTTTCTCGCACAAGGTGTAGCATCTTTTGGTTTGATTCTCATTTCATCTACTCATAGATTAATCATTAAATCAACCACCGACAGTGTGGATATATCTCTTTCCTCAAGGGATAACACCTCTACATTGTAATGTGGGGAAAGTATTCTCATGTTTTTCATTACTATATCAATGTATTAAATTTATTCACATAGACCTTTAATACTCATACAACTTCAGTAATTCGATTGAAAAAGGAGATAACATTCTCATTAGGGTGCATCTTTCGATCGTCAAACCTGTTGTGTAGTAACTGATGTTTCACCTACTTCACATTTTTATCTAATTCATATAAGTTCTCTAGTTTAACAAAAGTTTACTTGGATGATGTGGACCTTATTAACATTAGATAAGTAAGATCATAAATAGTTGTAGTGAGAGCATTCTATTCTTTTGCATCAGCATCAAGCAATTTCATGTCTGTATCAATCATTCATAGCCCAATAGGATCTGGGAATTGTATTCCCTACATAGTAGAAAATATGAATCTTCAATTTGGAGAACCCCACAACACCCTTAGATGAGAGGTTTAAATCTGGTTATCATCATTTTCCTTTAAATTAATGGATATTTTTCCAATTCTCGTAATAACCTATTAAAATTGTCTTAGTAAGAAGTGAATAAAACAACAAATATCATGAAATGTAATGCCCCAATGATTTTACATTGTTCACTAATAAGGGATACATCCAAGGAGAATATAATGATAGTGTTTCGGTCTTATGAAAACCCTCTAATCATCACTTGGTTTATGTTTCAAGAGTATATTACAATCACTATATTCCATGTGCACATCCTTTACAAGGTTTTCATGAAAACAAATTTTTTCCCTCAGATCACTTTTGTTGAAACCTCCTTACTCACTATGTTGGATGAATCTTCACTCCTTTTATCGACATGAAGGCCAATTCAATGGGTTATCATTAAATCAGGTATCCCTAACTATAAATGGATTCTCTTTTGAAGTCCATTTATCACACAAAGTTGTAATTAATTTCTCTCCCCTGGATAGGATATGGTAATTAATTTCACATAATTATTTGGTCAATTTTTCAGGGTTTCATTGGGTGCTCTGCGTACACCATTACCACCACAGCATTCTTAGTATCTAGAATGGTTTTTATATCACCTCTTCCTTGTACTAGTACAATTACTACATACCGTAAAACTCCTCAGTGAATTTCCCTCCTCCACGTATTGCCTTACTCCGTGTAATACACAGATCATTCGTATATCGACTGGCTCTACATACATCCTTACTCCACGCCGTACTTCTCAACTCCTCTTTGTATCGTCCTATACCACATATAAGATTGCTCTTCCATATACTGTGAGGGGTTCCTTTGTGAACTGTACTCTCTTTCATGGACTAATTTTTCTTATGCGAAGGGTTCTCTCTACGTACAATCATCTCCTCCGTGAACCACTATAGACTTCACCAGATTTCATTCCGAAATTTGAATCTCCAATCCCACTACTTAACATAGTGGATTAATTCTCCTTATATAAGTACTAATGTATCTCAAAAACCCATTAAACCATGATTTACCAGATATTTTATTATTTACAGCCTCTACAATATACTGTTTCACGAACTAAAAAAATCCCACAAACCATCTGCATTCTACATACCGCACTCCTACACTGCATACCATCAATAAAAACCATTTTCGATTATATGAACTACTCTGCATACTGTTACTGCTTCTAATTATGTAGCCACAAACCATTCCCAAAACATGTCACATGATCTATGTTCTAAGGTATGTGGTTCCCTTGTTTTGTTGATTTTCATTGTTATTTCGCATACTATTCACTCCTATGTGAAAACACGTCATTTTCCAATATCAATATCCCAATTTTGATACCAAAAAATATGGAAAAAATTGGGACACTATGCCACCTTCAAATTGTTTTTATGAAATTAACTATATGATCCCTTTACATTCATTATCCCCAATCATCCTTTAGTGGATTGACAAAAATCATGGACCATACCCCATTTTCAGAAAAGAACAACCACAGTTATAATAATACTTGACCCCATTTTTTTGTTCATGGGATCCTAGGTTTCTAAGTGAGATTTTAGATATATGATGCACTACGTAGACAAAAAATTCATAGGTCCCCGTAAACGAGTAATAGAGCTAGATGGGGTGTTCCATTCTGATGAGGCTAGGTAGAGGTTAGTCGGGTGGTGTTATTGGGATGCAGCACATTGCTATGGTTTGGTTCAGTGAGATAATTATAGGATGTTATTATATTAGGACATATGTTAGATCCAATAAAACAAGGATCCTTTGTCTAATAATTTAAATTATTTACCTTTTTCTTTGATTATATGGTCAGGTTCATGGATTTTTTCGTAGAACGCATATGCATTAAATTTATTTCATCAATTAAATGACTTCATAGATTGTTGCCCGATTGTGTTATTTATTCATTCATTATGATATATTCATTTAAAATAATTTTAAAATTGGATTTTGATATAATTTTAAGGAAGTAAAAAATGAAAGATTAAATTTAATGTAATTTAAAACTATATTTAAAAATGCGGTTGAAATGTATTATCTTGTGAGAAAATTATAAGATGGGTTTTTTAAATGAAAGTGTTTGTGAGTTTTGAAACGGTGTTTTGGCCAAGTGGGTTGGGTTGGAAATTTTTTTTTCTATGAAATCGATTTCATTAGAAAAAAATATTGGAATGGATTTTTATCACCCTAGTGATGTTTTTTATTCATTTGTATAATAAAAAAAATTATTTTTCAATTTTATTCCAAACTAGAATCTGAATAATGTAATATGAAAGTGGTTTCCAATATTCTGTGGATTTCGGTGGAGTAATTAGATATTATACTCCTATTCATATATTATTACCTCAGTTTTCGGTTCATGGAACTCCTTAAAAAAACTCTTTGAGTATTGGTTTCTATGTGTATTAGAGGTAAGAAATCTATTTTATAGCATTCATCTGGTGTTCCTATTACCAATTTTCGTAGTATATACTTTTACTTTTCATAGAATTTTTGGAATGTTTCCCTATAATTTATTTCCTTTGGCCAATAATTATTTTTATACTTTCTACAATTATAGGTGTAGTTATATTCTGGTGGATGATGATAGGTTTTTTTGGTGGGATTATTTTCCTTTAAGGAGAAAGATACCAAGGGGTGTGGGAGGTTTTCGGTGCCCTTTTATATTTACATTTTCCTTATTTTATGTTTTCATAGTCTCCTCCATTTTTTGGAATGGAAGTATGATATATAGAAGGGCCATGATGGATTTTTATTATATTTGTAATATTTTATTTTAATTTGATCGCTTGGAAAAAATATTCTCAACAATTCTTTGGTGATACCTATTAAAATGACTCTATCTCATATAGATCAGGAACACACTTTGGGCTAGTGGCAGGCTGGTTCGTGCGACTATTGCAGGGGCGGACCAGACCGGTTCGTTACAGATACATCTATTATTTAAAAACTCATAAGAATGTGACATATCTAAAAAGGATTTATACCCATGGAATTTACTCATTAGTGACCTAGTATTTTCGACATCGATCGTCACCCCTCAATGAGATAATTGAATCATCACCGAAACCTCCAGGTTCCTGGACCATCAAGAATACATATAATCCATGTAATCTAAGTACAACCCTTTGTTTTATCAAAGTCCAAATGGATAATGCATAAAATAATTCAAGGAAAAACCTTTCACTTTAGTCTCACTATGGAGATAATCAATCACATCTAGAATGAGCTTTAACTTTAAAGTCAAAAACATTTTGATTCCAAGGAGAAACAACCAATAGAGAAATATTCATAAAACACCATCAGTATTGATGAATTTTATTTTTTTGAATAATATAAATTTCATTGATATATTGGACTATATTAAATAATATGTTAATCTTTTATTACTCATAACACTGCTTGGCTAGTGTTATAGACAATAATGAGTACCAAAAACATGATATATTATTAATGCATGCATTATAACCGAGATGTTATACATAATGATAAGAAAATTAATAATTAATTTTTAAAATATAATATACAATGGTTTTATATAAATAAAACAAATTGATAAAAAAGTACGAAATTTATTCCAAAGTATTTGTAGGTTATCAAAATACTATTTTCTGAAAAAAACGTTTTTTCTCTATTTTTTTAAACACCAAAAAAATAATTTTTTGAAACATTCAGAAAAATAATTTGATAAAATAAATATATTATATTAAATGAAAATTTTAAATTTTTCTTATGGTGAATCATTTATATTTTTTCTAAAAGGTGACATCTTTTTATGTATTTTGAAAAATAATAAATTTTAATTGAAATCTATCATTTCGTTTAATTTACATATACTGATAAATTATATTTTAAAATGTTTTAAATATAAAATTAATTCAATTCTATATCAATTAACATAATTTAGTTAGTTATAATCAATTTTATATTGATTTTGGAAATAAAAACATCTCATACTTTTGAAAGTTTATTCTTAAAAACATGTTTTCTCTTCGAATATATAAGATTAATTTTAAATAAATTTTTTCATCATATTTGAAATAAATATTTAATAATAGACTATATTTGGAATCATAATATTTTATAATTTATATTATGGCGAGATTCAGTTTTTATGAAAAATTAATACTGAATGAATTAAAGATTAATTATTGTGGTTAAGATGAATTTTTTTAATGGGGGTTAAAATAGAATGCTAAGAGTAAAAATGAACTAAAATATTATCTTAATTTTATTTAATGAGATTATATAAAATAATTGCACTAAAATTTCTAAAATACGGATATTTATTTCAACTTTCATTTGAATATGACCTATATACTATGTTATGTAAAGTAAAAGAAAAAAACATGTCATACATATATTATGTATAAAGTCTTAGGATGAGGAAAAAGAATATTTTTTGTCAAATATATATCCTTTTGAAATATAAATGTGTTCATCTAACTTGGTAATTTTTTCAAATTTTATGATATGAAATAATTAATTAAAATGCATAATAAATTCCAACATAGTAATTATTTGGGTTACAATAAAAATAAATAAATGACACAAATAATATTAAAATTAAAGTAAATTGAATTAATTATTATGTTACATTAATTTTTTTGATGATTATATAATTAATAATAGGTGTGAAAATATATATATAAATTCCATTATTGTCCTTATATTTTTTAAACTTCAAAATAAATGAATTATGTTAAAATTTTCTTTAATGATATTTTGTATTAAATTATATTTTTGTTAATGATATAGAAATTATAAAAATACTATATTATTCCCTGTGATTTTTAAATATTAATAAATGTCAATTATATTCCCTTAATTATAAAATAGTTCATTTATTATTAATATATTGACCCCAAAATAGTTAAAAACACAATTAGGGTAGTTATTGTTAAAATACAATTTTTCACATTACATGTGCTTGTGTTAAAATTAATTTTAAAGACATAAAGAATTTATTTTTAATAAATTATATATTATATTTATAATCATTGCGTCTAAATTATATAGTAATTTCTTCTCTAATTTATTCTTAAAGGATAAATTACCATGGTCAAAAAACTAGTTAGTGTCGTGAAACAAAATTGTAAAATCTAGATACTCAAAAGTGAAGGAATAAAATGATTAAATCAAGAGTTTCATAATATGTTGGATGTATGGATCATCCATATTATCCCTCCATTCATTTAATTATCACATTTTATTCAACATTAGGTAATATTTTCTTCCTAATAGTGTATAATTTTTAGAATTTAAATGAATTTCAGACCTCCTCAACTATAAAAGGGAACTAACTCTTCTAACTTATTTACAACTCTCAAGCCATTTTTCAGGACCAAAATATACCCAAATAACTCCCCAATTTCTCTCCCATCATCCTATATGCCTTTGTTTTTATATAAGTCAACCAAATCATGGATTTTATGCTAACTTATGTAAGATAATAGTAGAAGAGATAACATTCATCAATGAGTGTTTTCATTTTATTTCTTCCACCACCCCCGTCATTTCATATTATACCATAATCATTTTATAAACTCAGTATATAATATATAAAAATTTATTTTTGTTTAGGATATGATCTGAATCCCCACACACTTCAACTAAATGATTTATGAAATTTTCATTCATCTATATGGCGGTCTATCACCAGACAAACTATGGTCGTTCATTTTTATATTACCACCTTTAACGGTTTGGAAGAATTATGAGTTTTTAGTTCATATATTTCATGTATTATATTTATGGTATTATTATTATTATTGGATTATTATATCATATATACTATCAAGATTAATATTCATTGGGAATACAATAATGTCATTTATGTGTACAATAAACTATCACCTCATTAACCAATGTGATTAGTTCACACTTTACACAGAATATATTAAGGATGGGTTCAATAAAAATATGATATATATATGAAATAAAAATGAAAGAAAATTGTTAATTTATATATAAGGATCCAGCCTTAAGAATTACATATTGAAGTTAATTTTAAAACTATAAATCAATTTCTTCTCCCAATGATCTTTTAGGTGTAGTTTTTTATAGAATTAATAAAAAACCTACATATTAAACCCATTCATAATAAACGGAAACTAACACTCTACGTCCATTTTTTACAAAAAATTGAAAAATTTTCTAAAAAAAATAAATAATAGTTTCTCTTTATAAAAAATCTTCACAAGTTTCCCCTTGATCTCATCCTTGTCCTCATATTTTATTAGTCTCTATGATAAAATTGATAACATTAGATGAGAAAAAAATTAAAGTAATATATATATTACAAAGGAAAACATTATTACATTGAAAACCCATAACATAATTTCCATATATACATATATTTTTACAATGAAAAAGGTATCATTATATAAAAATATAATTATTTGACCTTTTTAAAATCATGTAATTTTTAGGAAAACTCATATGCACGAAAATAAGATATAAGTAGGTGACTTGGGAAATTATTATACCAAATTGGAATAAACAAGAAGCATACTTACATACATGAAAGTATTATAAATATAATAACCATATGGTCAAATTATATACCCAATTCATTGGAGTTTATAATGTAACCACACTTCCTTGGATTACCACAGAACCACTCATCCGTGGTTTATTATGTAACCACACATCAAATGTTCAAGTACAATTATATAATCATAACACACAAAATAATCTAATTGTTAACATTTATGTCATAAAATTTTATTTTTACAAATAAGGGATCAATTCATATTATTTATATAACCAATCCATTTTCAAAACCCATTTAAAACACATAATAAAGAGCTTATTTAATCCATGTGTCAATATTACATTGAATCATTTGGAAGCAATTAAAAATTTAACATTTTAAAACAATAATTTATATCTAATTAAATTTATAAAAACCATTTTCGAAATTTGGACTTGGTAGATAAGTAATTAGAATAATTAATTATTAAAAACTAAAATGATGTTTTAGTTACATATTCCCTTACAAATATCATATCATTGAAGTGATCATAAATATAATGAATTTAATTTGCGTATCCATTATAAATCTTGATAAAAGAGTTGTAAATACCAAAAAATATATTTAAATGTCATTTCACACATAACATTATCATTACATAATCAATAAGTTGAAGTTTAACCCAATGAATGGAAATTGGGTTAAGAATTCCCTAACTACCCTGTAATCAGTAGAATCATATGTCACATGAAAGAGTAAACTTTAAAAAAGTATTAAATATCATTAGAATAACTATATTAATGATATAAAATGTCTATGGAGAGTTTTATGTGCATGAAAAAAAATTTAGATCCATGATATCAAAATACACCACAATGAAAGAAAATTCATATGAAGTCCCCTATATTGAGTTAGATATGCCACATAAAATTATTATATTGTTGAATAAAAAAATTAGTTAATTATTTAATTTTTAGATAATTTTATTAATATTTATTATTCTTACTATATCATTTAATACCATGTCATAATTATAACATATTTATTTATGTTCATGTCAAATGTTTCAACGATATTAGGTACATGAGTCCAAAAATAAATTTGTATGATTTCAATACTCAAAGATGTAGTTATCCCATAATATTATAAATAATAGTCCTGAAATTAATTTAATTTTAATAAATAAATTATACTTTTAAATCAAAAAATTATATGTGGTTGTTAAAAATAAACTATGTTATAAGCAAGGAGACGGTAAGCCGTATGTATGAATGAGTAAAGATTGTATTTTTAAATTATCATAATAGAGAGTAGTATGTTATTATCTAATCATTAAATATTTCTCAGAATTTCATTAATATAATATTAATAAATTAAATACACACACACACTTATATATATATATATTATACATATGATTTGGTGTTGAAAAAATCACAACGCTTTGTTGGAGTGATTGTTCACACATATGAAAGAAGGATGTTATCATTTTTCAATGCATGGAAATGTATGAACATAATTGATATATTTTTATTTTATATGAAAAATATTTAATTAATATTTTATATAATCATTATTTCCATCATTATAACTTGTAATGTGATATGTTGAGTGAGAAAGAATAAGATCTTTTCGAGAGGTGGTAGTCTGTCGTATGCATGAATGATTAATTCTTTTCACTTTTGATGGATGTAGAGATTGATTTATTTTTGTGATGAAATTAACTTAATAAAAACTCATTATATTGGGGATACTCAATTAATTATTTCATCAGGATTGAAAAATATTTTAATGAAGTGGAAGAAAAAACAACACAAACCCACTTAATTAAAAATGTTTTATTTTCATCCGACAATCTCCTTTGATTAACACCTTAACACCTCTAAGGTGAGTGTTATGAAATAAAATAAAACCTCCTGAATGTAGATAGAGATTATAATTAGATATCTGGGTAGATATTGTCGGAAACAAATATGTTTTCAAGTGGCAATAAATTAGATGAATGGGTTTCCTTTTATAAGAGAATGGAGGGACACTATTGATATTTTCCAAATTATTAAATTAATAAAAATTATTTTTATAATTAAACGTTCTAAAACTAATAAATTTATAACATAGATTGATTATGGTTTTAAATACATTTATCATATGACAATTATACAATGTATGACTATTTTTTAATCCTTATCATTTTGTTTTAACACTTATTAACCCTTTTTAATTCTTAGTTTGATATCATGTAATTTTCACATTGAGGATTAATATAATTAATATATATTGAAAACTAGTCATAGATAAGTAATTAATAAAATTTTGATACTTATTCAATTTATCTATCTTTATTTTATATTTTTATGAATTTGATATCATTAAAAAAATTAATTTTTTAAAAAATATCAATAATGTAAATTTTGACACTTTTCACTACATGAAATTTTTAAGAATACCATAACAATATTATTTCTTCCAATAAATAATAAATAAAATGTCTAATTAAGCTGTATAATAAATGTATGAAATTAATTATTTCAAATTATACTTATTTTTTTTCTTTTTAATATCAGTTATTTGATATTTCCATTATTTAAAAAATTATTGTATCATCATTGTGTAAGCCTTTATGGTAATTATTTATTTTATGAAAATAAAAAAAAATTATCATGATGAATTAAAAATTTTATATTTCCAATTAATATTTATATTAAAACTTATTAGATATGAGGTATTTTATTGTTATGAAAAACATGATTATGCATCTTTAAATTTTCATTATATAAAATTTTATAAATGACATTTTCTCATCAAAGTGGCATAAAAAGGTTATATTTTCTTCCCAATGATGCTTTTTGTATATATAAAATCATAAAATTAAATTAGGATAAGAGTAGGTGTAATTTCCAAATAATTATAATATTATCTTGACCATTAATTACCCAATTTACCTTTAACCGTGATAATAAAAAATTACAAATGATTTAATTCATAATGTCTAAAAATAAAAGGAACCTATATACTAAATTTATATTTCCTTTTTAAAAATATGGAATCCATTTTATAAAATTTAAAACATATAAATTAATGAAATTAATTAAAAATAAATCTCATTGATGGAATCAGAAAACAAGTTTTGAATGTTAAAACATTCCAAATAATGAAATGTTTATATATACGAATTCATTGTGAAATTGGATTATATGACATAAATTGTATTAAATGATAAATAATATATCTAAATATACTTTTAAAATAATAATACATATAGTTAAATGCAACTAAAAAATTTGATGGAAATTCTATTTCCAATTTAAATAGATCATTTTTCATTATTCATCAAAACATGAATCTTATCAGGGAAATACCGAAAATTACACCAAAGAATATTTTGAAATTAAATTTAAAAAAATTATTTTTAGTTTATTCCTATATAATTTTTAAAAGACTAAAAAAATATATTAATAACAGGTGCACCATCAGAAGGCTGAAAACTGCATTTTTAGAAAAATACATTTTCTTAATAACAACATTGGATTAGTTCTTATATCATGTCTAAAAAACAAAATAGATGCATTTTTTACAATAGATTTAACTATATATATATATATCATTTATATAGTCCATCACTGGTGATTTTTTTGTTTATTGGTATAAAAAAACTTGTTCACATTAGAATAGTTTTTTAGAAAAACATTACTTTTTATTTTAGAGAGTTTTATTTTCATTTTAGATAATTATTAACATATGATTTTATTATATATTCATTTTTAAATAATTGTTTTATAATTCAGTTAATAATATTAATTTCCTCCATTCTAAGGGATATTTTGTAAAGGTAAAATTTAAATAATAGTATTTAGTTATTCTCTTAAGCTTGATATGGTGTATCATATATGCTGTTAAACATAATGTTTACTTTTAAAAACTCAGGACGTTACATTCTCCCCCCATGGAAATTTTTTCCACTCAATTTTCAAGATGAGGTCAGTAATTATAGTTTGAATTTTCAAGATACCTTTATTTAAATCTCTTATCCAAAAAATGTTTAATGCCACATCCACATTAAAAAAATGAAAGGTAACTATGAAATTCACCTGAGATACACATATTAGGGTTCCATATAGAATAACCTGGAAATAAAATATAAAAAAATCAATTTCTAATTTAGAGTGATAGAAAAAATTGTGATGAGAATATAAACAGTCACAAGACCATAAATATTTGATGTGATAAAAAGGACATTGATTTCATAGTAAGAAAAGAAAATGGAAGAAATTTTATCTTCGAAGTACTTTTTTATAGAGATGGGGAATTATTTTAAGACTTGGAATAAGAACAAAAGGAAACATTCTTACTTGAAAAGTGGAGTTTCATCCATTAATCAATTTCCACCACAAACTCGTCCTTTTCTCCAAACGATGAGGGTTGATGATAAATTTTTTCTGTTTAATGCACTATAATCAATTTCTTTATAATAACATAATCCAAAGAAGATAATATTTCTATTATTACTATCATTAGACATTAACCAAACCCAAAATTTTTTATTGGATATTATATTTCCAACAAAGAATAAACCATTTATGATGAAAATATAATTTAATATCCAAAATTCTACAATAATACAAAAATTTCAACATAGTCCATTATATAAATTACTTTTCCTAAAATTCTTCAACAATCCCATGGTGTTATGTCTACCTTAATCTTATAGGATTCGCAAAAATGTGAATGTATTCTAAAATAACATCAATAACATAATGACTTAATCACCAAATCATTTTCCAATACAATTGTTATATATTAAATAAAAAAATATGTCCCCAAAATTAGCTTCTTCTAAATCCATAGAATTGTTTAATTTAAAAGAGAAATTAATACCAACTATGAATTTATATATAACAGTTGTAGTGGATGCACCATTTTCACCATTTTTATTTGGGTTCAATTCCAACTGTATTTACAAATGCAATGGGTTTTTACTATCCCACACGTTATCCTTTTCCTAATAATATATTCATATAATCCTTATAAAAATATAGAAATATCTGAAAAATCCTCAAAATAACCATATTTTTTATTAACCTCAATGGTTATTACATACCTTTAATTTTTTATCCCAAAATGTAATAACCCATAATTTTGTTAAAAAAATAATGCCTCCTAAAATAATGATAATCACCATAAAATTTCATAAATGAAATATTAATATATGTATTATAAGACACTAAAACTATGGTCAACCAGCAAATAAAAAAACTATGATGATATACATAACTTTTAAGAAAACATCCTATTATCCTGAATTGTCTACACCCTTCTTTGATACCAACTATAAGAACCCAACATTAAAAAATACATATTCTGGTTATTTATAAAACTGTAAATGACTTTATATTCTAATAAACATTTTAGGTTTATAGTTTTATAGAATTAGGGAAAACACTTACATAGTAAAAATATATATTAAAAGTGGAAACGTATATTTATTATCCATTTTTTTTCAACAAAACAAAGGAATTTAAAAATAATTTACAGTTTTTCTTTATGAAAATTATTCAAAACTTCTCTTTGATCTCATCCTTGTCCCAAATATTCCATAAACTCTGTGAAAACCATTTTAAAACATTCTAAGAGAATAAAATCATAGTAAGGGACATGAAATAAATGAAACCATTAGTCTAGTGAAAACCCAGAACATTTCCTTAAAAACACACATTTTTTCAGTAAATAAATATTCATTATATATAGAATATCGTTAAATTACCTTTTTAAAATCTAATTATTTTAATGAAAAATCATAAGAAAGTACATTAGATATATGTTGGTATCTTAAAACATAATTTTAAAAAAACAGAATTACTATTCAATCGAATTCCACACATGTCACACATACAAATGGAGTAACTATACAATAAAAATCTATAACCAATGCATTGGAAGTTAAAATTTATCAACCTGCCATTATTTTTTCATAGAAACATCCATCATTGGTTTATCACAGAAACAACCATAATGTTTCCAAGTAAAATTATATAATCATAACATATAAATATTTATATTTTCAACATTTCACTTATAAAATTTTATATACACACATAAGAAAAACTATCAATTTTATGAAATAACGTATCCATTTTCAAAAAACATATAAAATGTTTTAAAATTTTTTATATCAAAGTGGAAATTCCATATTGATAAATTTGAGAAAAATTACAAAATTATTGTTTTAAGAAATTCATGTCCAAATAAATAAATTCATAAAAACCATTTTTTACAATATATACATTAAAGAGAGTGATTTTGATATATAAATCATTAAAACAAATTAAATGACGTTTTAGTTAAAGAGACCCATAAAATATATTATAATTGATGTGAACAATAATAATATTAATTAATTTTGTGTATATAATTTAGATCAATATAAAAAGTGTATATAAAAAATACTCAAAATTCATTCCACACATAATCATAGAATGAAATAATCATGTAGTATTAGTTTAACCAAAGGAATTAAAATATGGTTAAGAATTCCCTTACTACTTGGTAATCAATAGAATGAGATTCCACATGAAAGAGTAACATTTAAAAAAAATTAAATATCATCTTAATAACTGAAATCATGGTATGAAATGAAAATGGGAAATTATAAACACCTTATAAAATAATATAGGTTCATAATGTCAAAATACACCACAATGAAATAAAATTGAGTCGAAGTCCGTTACGTTGAGTGAAAATCATCATGTAAAATAATTGTATTCGGGAATAAATAACTTTCGTTAATTACATAAATAATTGATAAAATTTTTATTGTTTGGCATTATTTTATATCATCTATTACCATGTTATAATAATAACTTAATTATTTAGGTTCACGTCAAACATTTCAATGATATTTGGTACTTGAGTCTAAAATTAAATTTTTATGTTGTCAATGGTAAAAGTCATAATTACTCTATAATCTTATGAATAATACTCATGAAATTTTTTTCTTTTTAATACATAAAATATAGTTTTACATCATACCATTATTTATGTTATTGAAAATTGAACTACATTATAATATTGGAGACAACAAGTGGTACGTACGCAAGAGTAATGTTCCCATTTTTAGATGATAATTATGGAAGGAAGGTGAGTATTATTTTATATTTAAATAATTATAATAATATCATTAATATCATATTAATAACATAAAAAACATAAATATCTCTTCCATGTGATGTGGTTATGTTAAACAAATCACATCGTTTCAGGGAGGTGATAATTCACATGTACACATTAATAACGTTATCATTTTTATGTGAATTGAAAGGTAAGAAAATAAATAATATATTATATTTTTCTAATTTAAAATATTTCATTAATATCCTTTATAAACATTAATTTAATAAATATAAATAGTATTTATTGATGCTAATGGAAAATGAATTATATCGGTTTGTGAGGTGGTAGTCCACCGTATATAATAATGATTAATTATTTTTCCATTTGATGGGAGTGGAGAAGAAATTTTTTTGTGATATAAAAATAATAAAATAAAAATATATTTATTATAATGGAACTATTATTTAATAATTGTGGATGATTATTTTAAGGTAGTGGAAGAACAAATAAAATAAGAACACTTGATAAACAAATTGTACCCTTTCATTAGAAATTCTCCTTTGATGAACACCTTAACAGCTCTTTTGTTATTGTCCAACCTAATTATAAAGATCTTGATTGTTGGTAGGGATTATATTAATGTTTTTGGAATACCTTTTCCTAAACAAGTATGAATTTAACTTTTAATTAAAGACAATAATGTGTTCCCTTTTATAAGGTAATATATGGGAACCCTTAGAATTATTCAAATTACTAAATTAATATAAATTAATTTTATAATTCATATGAATCAAGACTTATTGATTACAAATATAGTATTATTCTTGTTGTAAAGAAAATCATTAAATTAAAAATCTACTCGTTTTGACTATATTTTATTCCTAATCATTTTGTTTTAATCCATATTTTACTTTTTCTAATTCTCACCATGGTATCATGTAATTTATATATTGAGGGTTTATATAATTACAATAAAATGGAAAGTGCCAAATAAACAAGTCACTAATGAAATTTTTCGAGTTATTCCCATAATTTGGACTATAATTATATTTTTTAGGAATTTTATATAATTTAATAAAATATTATTTATTTTAATATATCATTATTGTCAATTTTGGCACTATTAATTATTTGACATTTTTAAAAACATCATAAAGTCCTGATATTTTTGAACTAACTATTTCAAAACATCATTAACACATCAAAAGAATATATTAATTTTTATATAATATTAATTATATCAAATTATCTTTATTCTTATAATTTTAATATCATTTATTTGATATTACCATTAATTTAAAAATTACCACCTCATTATTGTGTAATATTTTAAGGTAATAATACATTTATTAAAAATTAATATTATATTATAATGATTAATATAATCATTTGGTATTTTAAATTTAATTTTTATAGTCAAATTTATCCCCTATATATCCCCATATTAAAAATGTTTTAGTTATGGAAACAATGAGTCTGATATCTTTGTCTTTTCTTTAAGCAAAATATTATAAAAGTCACACTCTCATCCAAGAAGCTTATAAAAGATATTATTTCTTGAAAAAGATAATTTGTTTCAACACACACTCATCCAATAAAAATAGGACATTTTTTATGGTAATTTTATAATATTTATAATATTAATTTTATTCCTAATTACCCAATTTACGATAAACTGTGTTAATAAAAAAAATACTAAAGATACAATATATATTTTACAATAATAAATAAATCATATTTACTGAATTTTAAATATTTTATTGAAAAATTTGAATCCATTTTTAAAATATTCAAATAAAAAATAATTTTATAAATTAATTAAAAAACTATCCAATTGAGAGAACATGAAAAAGAGTTTTTAAAGGAAGAAACTTGTAAATATTGAAATGTTAATATATCTAAATTAAATGTGAAATTAATACCAATGAACTAAATTATTTTAAATTATAAAAAATTTGATCTAATTATACATTAAATCCATTCAAAAATGTAATTTAACACTATAAATAAATTTGATGAAAACATTGATTTCAATTAAAATACAGTAATCTTTCACTATTCATCAAAACATGAAACTTATTACTAAAGTATAAAAATATAATACAAATTAAATATTGATAATATGATTATAAATAATATGTTTTTCTTTTCAAAATATAATTTATAACTTTGTAAAAAATAATATTAACGGAAAGTGTTCCATCAAAAGGAGACAAAATTTCATTTTTAGAAAAAAAAAATTCTTCTACGCATAAAATTAGATATGTTCTCATATCATGTACAGAAAACACATATGATGAATTTTAAAAATTATATTTAAATATATATATATATATCATTTATATTATATAACATGACTAATTTGATTAATTTTTGGTATAAAACACAATTGTGTAAATTTAAATAGTTTTTGATAAAAAATTTCCCTTTTATTTAAAAAATGTTTTATGTCCATTTATAAATAACTATTTAGTATATAATTATGTATTTATAAATGATTAAACCAATTTTTTTTTATTTTTTTAATATGGTTTATTCCCATCATTCTAAAGACTAGGTTATAGTTGTAAAATTTAAATAATAATATTTAGTTGTTCACTTAAGCTTGATGTGGTGAATCTTGTGCACTATCAAACATAGTGTTTCCTTTTTTAAAAAAAGGTTATTGAAAAATATATCTATTAACATTCGTTGTTTAACTACTACATGAAAATGGTAACAATGTTCATGTGTACGTATAGCCTACCACATTCATGAACGGTGTATTTCATTCTCTATCACAAAATATTATGGATTATTATAAATAAATATATAACATATATATATATATAATTTTTCTTATGGATTATTTTTTTGGAGATGATTAAATACTCATCCAATTAAGAGGGCCTAAAATAAAAAGACAAAACATATACAAAAAATAAAGCGGTTATTACCAAAGACAAAACATTAACATGAAATCATTAATAATAGGGAAATTAAAAGCCATAGAAAATAAAATTTGGAATGATATATATTGATATTGTTATTCAATATATATCTAATAAAATTATATTCATTATAATGTAATTTTGAATGAGTACATTGGAATTCATTACTTAAGATAGGGGACTTACCACTCACTTTTTACTTCTATGACACACATTCTATATTTAACACATATTTATTTAATGTGGTATATATACGTCCCATGAATGTATTTCATGATTATTTGAATAGAATTAATTTATATTTACTTTACCATTTAGGGATCTCTCTTTTATTACGTTTATAGTTCAAAAGTTACCAAAGTAGTAAGGGATTGTTGTCTCAATTTTCTATCTTTGGGGTGTATGTTATTATATGAATCTATATTAATTAATGAGATGCATATATAGAACATTTGATATGTTATATCATAAATTTATTTATACTCATGATATTCTAAGTTACATTTTATGTTATTCCTTCACAAGGATTATGATTCACAGTCACCAAAGTGGGAATGACTATATGTTACAATTTGACCATTTATTTGGATTATTTATAATGATATTTCCAATGATAAGATATTATGACTTATCTCTAAATAATTATTATGATTTTTTAATACACAGGTTATTCATGATATATTCAAGTAACGGTTACATTTTTTCACACTATGGAACTTAAAACAATTACTATATCGTTTTTATGAAAATTTTAATTCATTTCTCTATTTGGTCATAAATGTATTTTCTTCCACAACCATGTTTTCTAAAAATGTTTTGAAAAATATTTATAAATTATTTTCTAAGAAAATTTTCAAAAAAAATATTTTTTTAAATATTTTCTGTTCCTAATGTTTTTTAAATGTTTTTTAAAATATTTCATTATAAGATTCCAATGATATTTTTTATGAATATTATTTGGAAAAAAATTGTGTTTAATAAATTTATTTTTAATGAATTGTTATTTTCATTAATAAATGTCTTATTTATTCATTCTAAATGAATCATCATCTATGTTTACATCATTTTATATAAGTTATGCATTACTCGGTATATAAACAGAGGATACCATTCATATTATTTCTCTAAATGAATTGTGATTATGATGAAAAGAAGTTTATGAAACATGTTTATCTCCCATGTGTTATAGCATGATAAAATTACTATGAAAAAACATATTCTTTTGGGATATTCATTTCATAAATGTGTATGAAACATGTATCTATTTTATATGATATGATATGGTGAATTTTTTACAAAGCCCACTTCATTTCAGGAGTTATGATATGATGAATGTTTTATGATTATACAACAAACATGAATATGGTTTTTCATTATGAGATGACAGTAACCTATATCTCCCTCAAATATCTTGAGTAAATTTAAATGTTCTATGAGATCATAGGGATAGTGGGTTGTTATCCCAAGGTCAAAAAGATGGCACATGGGTGGTTATACCAACTTTAATTAATTTTATTGTGTGTAGTCTCGACAAAATAATATCTATACTTATTTGTATTCCAAAAATCAATGTATTTTTTGAATATTTTGATCTCATGGCTCATTTTCAGTGATTATCTTACTATTCATGTCTTATAAACTACCAATTTTATTCAATGAAACAAGATTATGATATTTGATATGCAGGTTATGGTTTTCAAAAGTTATGATCATGTTCTCATACCCTTATGTCAATGTTATGCTTACATATCTTACTTTTTTAGAACTACTGAGAATCTTATATAGCATTTTCATATGTTTCCAAACTCCAAGTTATGAATACATGTTTTATATTGGGTATATATGTATGTAGTATTAAATATTAAGATCTTTGTGGGAAGAAAAGAATATAATTCACTATATTTTAAGACTATATTCCACGTTTCCAAAGGAAGAAAACTATAATAGTCTTGAGGCATCTATTTTTGTAATGTAATATGTATTCATCTACAAACATATAATATCCATGTATGATAATCCTGGGTCACTATAGTTGGTATCAGAGGGAAATGTTTTCTAAACCTTTTTAAATTATGATATGAAAATTTTGTGATATCCCAACCAATATTTTAAGGTATATTTATATAGATGTCTCCAAGGATATGTTTATGGATGAGTTAATTTATAGTAAAAGGTCCTATAATTTTGATAAAGGATAGTGTGAAGGGATTACAAGACATTACATCCCATTCTGAATACTGCAGGTGGATGTAGTTCTGGAAAATATTTACCAATAGGTAACAACCCTAAAAACTACATTGAGATTAACATAATTGGGATGTGGTGCATGATAGTGGACTTTATAGGACACCTGTTTTGAAACTCCCATGGCATACACTTTGAAAATTCAAATACTCTTTCTGAACCATCATGAATGATATAAATAAATGAGGACTATGAATGGACTAGGATAATTATAATGTTTCCCAGATTAATAATAATCTTTCCTGATCTAGACCACCTAATTTTTTTAGACTATATCATTCTCTATTATGATTAACATTTCTCACACTATGATTTTTGGTTTTAGTAAATGGATGGAACTAGAAGGAATTAAGTTGAAATTTAATGTGACAGAAAATTCCATGACTGTGAGAAACCAAATAGGTTGA
Organism: Viscum album; assembly: GCA_963277665.1. Classification (NCBI taxonomy): domain Eukaryota; kingdom Viridiplantae; phylum Streptophyta; class Magnoliopsida; order Santalales; family Viscaceae; genus Viscum; species Viscum album. The sequence goes on from OY728137.1 coordinate 1,671,925,682, forward strand.
TGACTAGAGATAATGATATTTGGATTATTCTTAATTATATATCAATATATATTATAAACCATGTGGACTCCAGTGATATTATTGACACATCGAATAAGAGGACTAAATAAATTTATAAAATTTCATTTGTTAATGAACATAGAGTAAACAATATTCATCTTCATACATGTCTATAATTTTCGAAGAAAAACCCGAAGGAATCAAATGGAAGGGACGATATTATATGTGTGGAAAAGAAGGTCATAGAGTGAAAATTTATAAAGGAGTTAAAAGTACTATCTATAGAGAACTATACCATTATCCAACTCAATTCCATGACTTGTAAATTAAATTCAAGACCAAGTATGGACCTATTACATTTAGATAATTGAAGTGAAATTAATGATGTATTTATTTATTTAGATTAAAAAATAATAAATTGTGAGCTATAAAAATATTGTTCATTGTAATACTTTCGTTAAGAATTTGAAATAATATGTCCAATGATGCTAATGCCTAGAAAATATATTTTATAGAAAAGTGGTCTTCAGGGGAAATACATGATTACGGAAACAATAACCCTTAATATGTTCTTAATGTTGATAAAATGGAATTGTGATAAATAGATGATTTATTAGGAAAATATAAATTGGATAGTACTTAGGACCTTGGAACTGATAAAGTATTTATTAAAAACGTTTTTATGGTATCATTGATGGTGTTTACTATCTTTTTTGATTAATAGAATATATCCAATAATATATATTTTATATAAGTAATGAGGAAGCATGTCTGTTGTCGGTATGTTTTTAGAGTAATATTGGTTATTACTATGTTTCAAAGGAATTCATGATGAATGTATTAACATGCTAGTTATGTGACAATCCACTGATACTTTATGATATATGGAGGATTAATTTTATGTTGATTTAGATAAATTTAGTAAAATTATTCATAAAAATTTAATTTTGGAAGGGTTACAATGTTAACCATTTATGGAATTGTTTAGGATACACATAAGATGAAATTTTAGATATTATCATATTTATTTAACATATGTAGATTTTTGCATGTTGGATCGCCAGTGAAAATCATATTTTTGTGATGATAAGTAATGATATAGGGAATGAATTTTCATTCTCTTTTTAGATCTTATAATCTGTGGGTTCTTCAAGAATAACAAATTCACCTAATTTTTTGGAGTAAGATATGATGTGAAAATTGATGAAGTCGGAACTAATGGGTGGGATTGTGTATATATAAAATGGAATGAAACCAAGATTTTGTATATTTGAGTGATAATTATTCAAAATTAGTAAAAGGATGTTGAAATATTTTTTTTTCCTATTATCATCATTTTTTGATGATATCAATGACCTTTTCATTCCAACTTCGGTTATGGTTTTTGGTTATTAACATTCTCCACACCTTGTTCTCTGTCACTATCCATCTGTATTTTCATGTTAGTTTTTTCTAATATGACCATGTTTTCACTTCACACCTATGTTATCCTATTTCAAAACCTTGTATGTGTAATTATAGATTACCCTCTCACATTCCTTTATCTCTATCAAGAGAATTTGTTGTTAACCTTTTTATATTTCATTTTTCTATGAATGGAACTTTAATGTAATAATCCTTTGATGATTGAGATGAATTTCAAGGGTGAAATTAATTTTAAGGGGAGTAGATTGTGACACCATGAGATATCAGGAATTATTATTATTTAAATAAATTAAATATCATTTATTTCATACATTACAAACACCACTATGTTATTCTTATGCTACATAAATCATTTTATTTTCTTGCATTACATGCAATACTGAGTTTTAAAAAAACCATGATATATTATTAACATGACCATTATAACCTATTTAGTAAACTTATTGATATGAATAGTGATAACATGTTTTTAAATATTAATTATTATAGTTTTATAAAAAAATTAATTATTAAAAATTACAAAATTTTAGTGAAAACCATTATGTATTTTGAAAATTCTGTTTTCTAAAAAAATGATTTTTTAGAAAAATATTACAATTTCTTTTTTGGACTTTTAGAAAATTTATTTTATAAATAAAAAATTATTTTTGAAAAACAAATTATTATAATTATATTATGGTTAATGTTTTTTAAAAAAAGTTTTATTTTTTAATGAAGAGTGAAAAATATTATATTTTAATTATAAATTATTGTATTGTTTCATTTATTAATAAGTTTATATTACATTTGGAATGGCTTTTAAAGATAAATAAATAAAATTATATACTAAATAATATGAACTAAGTTATTAGATCAATTTCAAATTGAATTTATATATTAAAACAATTCAATGTTTTTATCATTTTCTCCATAAAAACTAGCTTTCTCATCATGTCTACAAGAATAATTTTAAATTATATTTTTTTACTTATATGAGTTGAATTTGGAAAAATTGAATCCATATTTTGAATTAGAATATAATTTCTAATAATGTTAAATTAATTTTTCAACAAAATGAGTTGGGAATATGGTAAAAATTAATTACCACGGTAAAGGAATAAATATGTTTACCAAGGCATTGAACTTTAATGATAAGAGTGAAAATGACTAAAAACATTACCTTTATTTTATTGAATGATTTTATTAAAATATATAAAATATATTTTTATATAATTTTGAAACTTTGTTCCACCAGTATTTGAATATTACCCATATAATACGTTAAGTATTGATGAATAAATAAAAGTTATTATTCTTAATTTTATTGAATATAAAACCTTTGGATTGGGACAAAAAAAATTTATGCTCAGTTATATATATCCATTTGAAATATGAATTATTTTTTCATTATTATAATTTAGTTTAATTTTTTTGTGGTGAAATAATTATGTTATGTACTTTAGAAATGTCAACATATTAATTATTTAGATAATAATTAATTAAAATATATAATACTAAAAATATTAAAAATGAATTAAATTGAATGAATTTTTATGTTAAATTATTTTTTGGATTTATATATCATGATAAAAAGGTGTTAAAATAATAGATTCATATTACATCATTGTCTTAATAGTTTCTTAAATTGAAATTAAATGAATAAATTAAAATTTAAAATTAATGTTATTTTATAATAAATGATATTTTATAAAATGGTTTAAAATTACTAAAAATTCTATATTCAAACATGTTATTTTTAAATATTAATAAATACGATTATATTCCCTTCATTGAAAAATTTCTATTTTATAACGAATATGTTGACCATAAATAGTAAACAAAACATTGTTAGGGCAGTTATAGTTAAACTGGAATTTTTGTACGATATATGCTTATGTTAAAATTAATTTGAATCATATATATGATTTATATTATATAAATTTTATATCATATTCAAATAATGTTTTTGAAATTATATTTTATGGATCAATATAATTTAGTCTTCAAGGGTATATTACAACGTTTAGAAAATGTGGGTCGAAGTAGATTACTCAAGAGGGTGGGGTGGGGGTGAATTGAGAAACATTAAAAATTTATAGTTATCAATTATTCTTAAAAAGGTTTCCCCAAAAGGCTAAATACAACCCAGTTAATCATGATTATACTATTATAAGATTTTGACTGTTTAAATAACTTCTTAGAAGATTGATTTGTTCTCAGTAATCTTAATGTCAATTATTAATATTACTTTTGAAGCTATTCTACTGAGGCAAGAACATGTTAACTTCTTTCCAAGATTAACTATCAATGTGAATTTAGTAATTTATGAATTATATAGTAAAGTAGTAAAATAGAGAAGACTAAATTAAGGAGCACAATGGATATGAAACAAGTGGTTCAGTATCAAGCCAAGACCTAATCCATTCTAATTTTTGATCACCATCCACCAATAATTTAATATAAATAAACTTGATCCACACCCTAGATCGGGGTTAAACAACAGTACACAGGACTGTCCAGGTCCCACATGGACCTTTTCCATAGTTCTTCATGCGATCAAATATCCTTGTCACACATGGACCTCTTTCACACTTTTTAGTGGGTATACAAATATACAAAGATGTTTGAGGGAGGATATCTAATATCCTTCAGTTTTATGTAGGAGAGAGAGAGTGTGTGTTGTTATATAGATACACACACTGCTCAAAAGATAGTAAAATAATACAGAACAGAGTAGAAATATTGAGATAGGATTGAAAATGCTTTGAATGTTAGTCCGTGAAACTCTAGACTTCTAAGATGAAGCATATGGGAAAATCATGTCCTCATATGGAATAATAGTGTCGCAAGTTAGATAGATCTGGCTTGTGTTCTTCGTGATGTTTGATAGTGAGAATATGTTCTCGATTCTGGGATTCAGTTGAGCTTCAGTTGTTCTCCAACAATGTTGATTTGCATGAGATTATTATTTATTTAGGTATTATCTATGTGTATTCTGTTTTTCTTCTCATGACCACCAACTTGTTCTTCTTTTTAGTATTGTGCCACACTTGTTATTATTCTTGGGGAACATTACTCTTTTAACATGGAGTACATGTGTATGAGTTGACATGTTGCATGTATTTTGCACCTCGTACCTTGTACTGTCAGATGACATTTCTACAATGAAATATTAATTATGTCAGGGCATTTAAAATCATCAAATATGACCGTTAGAGATTAAATAGAAATATGAGAAAACATATTATGAAACAGTGTCACAGTATGTCATGGAAATGGTGTCTCCATCACATGGTGTCTAGATTGTTCACGGTGTCTTGTTGTCACAGAGTCTAGTTCACGATGTCTTGAAGTCACCTTGTCTAGTTAACGGCATCTTGATCACGGTGTCTTGTTCACGGTGTTGTGTTCATAGTGTCTTGTTCACTGTGTCTGGTTGTCACGGTGTCTGCTTGTTCACGGTGTCTTCTTGTTCACAGTTTCATCTTTTTCATGGTGTCTGCTTGTTCACGATTTCTTGTTCATGGTATTTTATTCACGATGTCTTGTTCACAGTGTCTGGTTGTCACAATGTCCGCTTGTTCATAGTGTTTGGTGGTCACGGTGTCTTCTTGTTCACTATGTCTCACACTTAGGAAAATATTGTTATTCACTCTCAAGTAGTGATATTTATGGAATGAATTAAACAGAATCATTTATCATAAAAATATTTATAAAGTGAATCAAAAGATAGTGTATAGTAACCAAACTGAGTGTATAGAACTTAAGAGGTTTGGATAGCTTTTACTAAACAATTGTGCATTTGATGTGAGATAGAATACATAGAGTTAACATTGATTATGGACTGAATAGGATTTGTGATCATTAAAACATGATGAATACATGGGGACTTCAACAATCTCCCCCTTTTTGATTATTACAAATCATGTATATTTAGCGTGTATATTTGTTTTAACAACATAGTTTAAATGTGCATGTAACATATATAGAGTGAGTGTTCTCTCCTCCAATATGTCTCATATACTTCCCCCCTTTAAGTATTATCGAAAAGTATAAAGAAATATAAATACAAAAGAGACAAGAAAAGGGCACAATGTATTAGATAAAAATAGGGGCATTACATCACATTATAAAAAATTAACAAGACTCCCACCAATAAAAAGTAAGCATTTTCCTTATTTACTAGCTGGTTTTCTCTATGCCCTTAACAGAAGCAGTAGAAGAGGAATCCCTAAGAGCAAGGGTTGAGGAAGAAGAAGGTAGTGAGGTGGTTGATAGAGAAAGTCACGGAATACATTCAAAGACATCGGGTGCCAGAGTAGGTGTAGTAGAATACTGAGGCAATTGTTGATCAAAGAACATAGGCCAGATCTAACTCAGTGCTGGATTGACAGAAATAAATTTGGACGCTAGGGTAGAGGTGAAATTAGGCAAATCAGGCCTTGGATTTGCAGACACAGAAGCAATAATGGTTGTACTCTATACATGATGATGGGGCCCGGAAGCTTAATAAAATAAGCAATGATCTCTCCACCATACAACATAGCTTTCTCGAATTCATCCTTGTTTTCCATAAACTTTTCCAACATACATGAGAACTCTGTGGGATTTTGAACATCAGTCTTGAAAACATGAGTAATAGGAAGAATCCTCATACTTTCAACAAGATATTTGAAATGATTGGTCATTTCACTATTTGATAAGATTCAGATAATGTATAAATACACGTTCTTGTAAATTTTTTTCTAAGAATCATTAGAAATTTAGGAATGGATTCAGACCAGATCTGTCACTGTTCTTGATAACATCAGATAAAGAATCTTTATTAAAACCAGAAAGCACGGTCTAATGTTTTTCATTGACCATTGTTCTATGCAGGTCTCTATCTTAGAAAGACTGAGATGATTTTCCAGACGTCTAAGAAGTAGTGATAGCTGAGGTGGGATATTTCAGTTGATTTAGCAGTTTTTTAAGGCACCCCTTATACTCATTAGTGATCTTGTTATGATTAACCACAAGATATCGCATTTCTTTAAAAAGATATATGTTTATTTATGATACTTTTTCATCTAAAGAAGCTAAATGAGGTTGAAGTTGAGAGACAAAATTCTTTGGGGTTTGAGGAACAACAGGCTCCACATGATTAGAAGTAATCTCTGATCTCGAATTTCTCACTTTCAACATGTCTTCAGTAATACATCTTAGTGTCTTCACTTCATCACTAAGTAGTATGTTTTCAACCTCGATTTTCTGAATCTCATAAATCATTTTGGGTTGAATTTTCCAAATATCATTTTCTAAAAACAGTGAGGCATCTCTCACACTTAAATTTTTTATAGGATCTGGTTGGGTATTAAAGATTTTTTTCTACTCTATCTAAATGAGTAGCTACAATTTCATTCAGATCATCATAACTCACCAAGGATGGTTTCTCTGGTAACGGTTTAGAGATAGGGACTCATAGGGTATCGACTTTGTTTTCAAGGGCACGATTAGATGCAGATTTCAATTGGAATTGAATTGAAAGATAAATGTCTTTTATTGAGAATTTCGGGGAGTCATTTACTTCATAAGAGCTAGGGAATTCATACAGAGTGTCTACAGAGCATTGATCAATCAGTTTTTGTACTTCAAAAGATTCCAGATTTGGGGGTTGCTCGCCCTTAATAGTTGCATCCTTCTTAGGACTGAGAGGCTAGAGGGTTAATCTAGTTCTACAAATTCCTCTCTTAGCTACTCTCTAATTTCTTATCCTGCCAACTGAAAAGACAAATCCATCCTTTCCTCATCTGAAGGAATGACTTCAAGAACATATTGTTCCCTTGGGAGTTCCTCATGGTTAGCTTCTTACATAACAGGTAATTCTTCTCCAATAAGAACTTCCATAGCATTATTTTCGGTTTCTTTGACAACAGATTCAGTTTCATCTTTAGGATAAACATCAATATTAACAACAACTTTAGAATTTGGAAGATTCTTTTCACTTACTACATGATGGACAAGAGTATTGTCTTTCTTATTAGAAAAAGTTTCCCTGGGAGGCACAAAATCCTCTTATTCTACTTCTTCTATAGAATACTCACCTACTTTAATTGGTTCCAAACCAGGATCAGTAATATCTTTTAGTCTTGATGGATGTTCCACTAGATTGACCATTTCATAAATAAAGTCATTTTCTTCCTCCCATGCCTTTTTCCAAGGATTCTGGAATATTTTCATCCTATTTATAATAACTTTAGAAAAGAATGACTCAAAATCCTTGATAACTTCTTCATTAGGTCCAACCATACCTTGGGCATGAAGCATTGCAGAGGTAAGACGATTATAAAACATGTAGGTTGACTTGGATGTGTTTTTTATCTGCTCACACTTATGGTGTATGACATACTCATAAATGTTGATCTTATGCCCATTTTTCATAATATGAATTAGAAACACATCGTGATATTTCATTACAACAAAATCACCTTTTCTGGGGATAATCAAGTTCGGTATATACATTAATATAATTCTATATTCTCCATCCAATTCAGAGGCAATGGATATCCTCTTGGTTCCATTTCCGGTTAAGCAATTCAGAGCATAATCTAAAACAAGGAATTCACTGGAATGTAGATGTCCTCTCAGATAGTCATCACAGATTCCTTAAGAGGTATCCTAAGAAAAGCAGCCCATAACATCGAAGAGAATGCGAATTTTGGCCATTTATCCAGCTTCTCAAAACATAACCATATTCAGAATCAATGGACAACTGAACATACTTATAAAATTGAGCCACAAGATTTGGGTAGATAGGTCTATCTTTCTTCAAAAAACATTCAAACCAGCCTTGCTTTTTTAAAACATTAAAAACAACAGACTTACTCAATAGAGGTCACTCATGGAACATCTCTTTCTTAGGTACTAATAATATGTTCACATGATTTGGATTTATAGGACCTTCGGGTTCCATCTTAGGTGCAATGTTTATCTTTTTTGAGCTACGTTTCTTAGGAGTCGATGATGAAGGGTGTTTCATCCTGGGCATCCAATGAAGGTTCGAGAGAGAGAAGGGTACAAGGATTCAATAAGGATTACAAATTGAGTGAATATAAGAAAGCTCTATTGAAGGATATGTTACACTTCCTTTAATTATCATTTAGGAATATCAAACATCTAAAAAGTAAAAATGTGGGAAAATAAATAGGGGAAATGAATAATTACCATGATACGGTTTTAAATTTGTAAATAAAAATTAAAAAAATTACAGGGAGCCCATATCCGGTCGTTATGGTGAGACATTGAATGATTTTTACGGTGAAAAAGTGAGTGATTTATGTGGTGAGACAGTGACTGATCCTTAAGGTGAGACAATGACTGTCCGATAGTAATCACAAAATACTAACAGTGAAACCGTAAATAGGAAACAGTAAGATAAAAACTGTAAGACATTTACTTAAGATTTATCATGCCTAATTCATGTATTATGTAGTCTGTTCCTTAAGAATTTAATATTCTGGTAAATATATCTTCAAGATGATACTCAGTACAAATGAATTCCAAATTGATATCAACTTTTGGATATTGCTCTCTCAAAAGGTGATGTCTTACATCAATATGCTTTGTCCAAGAATGTGAAACAGTATTTCTTGAGATGTTAGTAGCACTTGTGTTGTCACAATTTATAGGTACACGCCTGAATTTATATCGATAATCTAGTAATGTGTGTTTCAACCAGAAGATTTGTGCACAACAACATCCAACAACTATATATTCATCTTCTAGAGTAGATAATGCAACCGAATTTTGTTTCTTACTACACCATGATACAAGTGACTTGCCTAAAAAGTGACATGTTCCATATGTGATTTTTCAATCTACCTTATATCCACCATAGTTAGCATTATAATATCTAACTAATTAAAATGATTGTCCTCTATGAAAGAACAATCCTAGAATGGGTGTATTATTTAAGTATTTGAAAATTCCCATTTCAACATATAAATTAGATTCCTTAGGATTTTCTTGAAAACGAGAACACATACACACACTAAACATAATGTCTGGTCAACTGGAAGTTAAGTAGTGTAAAATTCCAATCATTCCTCTATATGTGGTTTGATCAAAAATATTTTCCAACATCAGCATGATCCAACTTAAGAGTGGTACTCTTTGGAGTTTCACTACATTTAGTGATATCCAATCCAAAATGTATTAGAAGAACTCTAGTATATTTACTTTGAGATAAAATTATACCCTCATTATTTTGAATGATCAGAAATTATAGAAAAAATTTTGTTCACCCATTAAACTCATTTCAAATTTATTTGGCATCATTTAAAAAAAATAAACACATAAATAATTTCATGAAGATCCAAAGATAATGTCATCTACATGGATTTGAACAACTAAAACAACCTTAGATATTCGTTTTATAAAAAGTGTAGGATCAGCTATTCCTTTAGTAAATCCATTGACATAAAAAATACTCAACCTATAATAGCAAGCTCATGGATGTTGTTTTAATCCATATAAGGATTTTGATAATTTAAAAATATGATTTGGAAAATGGGGGTTTGTAAAGCCAGGGGTTTGTTCAAAAAAGGCATCGTCAACAATATACCCATTTAATAATTCACTCTTAAAATCCATTTGATATAGTATGAAATTCAGATGTGCAACACAAGCAATCAAGATTCCTAATGGATTCAAGCCTAGCTAATGGTTCAATGGTTTCCTCATAGTAAATTCTTTATTCATGACTATATCCTTGTGAAACCAATCTATAATTGTTTCTAACTATTTTACAAGCTTTATCTACCTTATTTTTTAAACACCCATTTAGTGCATATGGTGAATGTGTCCTTAGGTCTTTCAACAAGTTTCCAAAAATTGTTCCATTCAAACTAATTATGTTCTTCTTGCTTACCCATCCCCCAAAATTCATCATTGATCACATAATTAATGTTTTTATGTTCATGTTGGGACAAAAAGACAAGATGATCGACCTGATTTCTAGGAGAAGCTCTAGTTTGAGTTCCTTTGTCTAGGTCTCCTACAAAAAAATCTAAAGGATGGATCTTAAGAGTTATAATAGCTTTAGAAAATGAGGGACTAGTGATTACGTGTTCATCAATAGGTTTAGGTTCATTATGACTTTAGAATATGGAATTTCAAGAACTAGTGGTCTTCACAGATTCGTTCATAGAATGGTTTGGGGATTTTGAATTAATATTAAAATTTCATACATCATCCTCTAGGTTCCATATAATGGTTTTAGGCTTAGGTGGTTGTACTTCATCAAATATGACATGGAGAGATTCTTCAACACATATAGTTATTTTATTGAATACTCTATAGGATTTATTAGACATGGAATATCATAAAAAGATACATTCATCGCACTTGGATGAAATTTTTTCAAGATTGTATTTATTATTAAGAATATAGACTTTGCAAACAAAAAAATTGATATATTTAAACTTGGGTTTTCGATTATTCCATAACTCATAAGATGTCCTTTAAATAATAGGCATGATCGACCCTCTATTGATTATGTAGCATGTTGTATAGAAATATTTAACCCAAAAATTAATAGGTTAGTCATATTCACTTTGAATTTTCTAGAAATCTATGGCTGGGTTCTATTTCTTATTTCTTCATCTCCATTTTATTGTTGTGTTATAGGGGAAAATAAATTGTTACTATAACTATTTTGTGAGCAAAAGGATTAAAACTCTTCATTTTCAAACTCACTATTATGATCACTTATTAAGGATTTAATTCTATTTTCACTATGATTTTCCAAATACTTGGTATATTTAGTAAAAAAATTATAGGCTTTACTTTTCTGATCCATAAAGAAGGTCTAAGTATATCTAAAAATTTCATCTACAAGAACATAAAGATAGTGCTTCCCATTTATACTAGAAAATATAGATGTTCCAAAAAAATCACTGTGAACCAGTTCGAGAGGTTAAGATGTTGACATTTCATTCTTTAGTTTGAAGGAAATTTTTTTCCCTTTTGAAAGGGATTACATACTTTCACATTTGGAAAGTCATGTTTGGGTAAGTCTTTAACTTGTATTGTTCTATTCAGCTTTCTAAGGAAGTGAATATTACAATTTCCTTTTCTAATATTCTAGAGACAATACACTTTACTAAATACACATAAAAATGAAGCATTTTGAGGGGATAAGGAATCTATGTTAATAGAGTAAACATTTTCATTTTTTAATGCATAAAATATTAATTCTTCATTAACATTAAAGACATTTCAAGCATCATTTTCAAATCTATCATGAAATAAATCATCACATAATTGTGAGATACTAAGAAGAATATATTTTAATCCATCAACAAACTGTAATTTAGAAATTAAAACTAAGTTAGAGTTATTTATTTGGCCGAGGCCAATAATATTTCCTTTGGAATTTTCACGAAATTTGAAATATCCTCCATCTATTTAAATTAGGTTCTTGAATCCTGAGTATTCTCCTATCATGTGTCATGAACATCCACTGTCCTAGTAACATTAACTTTTATAGGAACCCTTTAAGTAGCATTCCTACAAAATGATTACGCAAATATAGATTTTGGTAACCATACTTGTTTGGGTCTAGTAATATTAGTAATGAGTGCTTTAGGAACCGATATCTTCCACAAAGGTTTACTATAAGCATTAAGTAAATTTTTTGAAATGTGAACTCTATTTGGTCATCAAAAAATTGAATCATTAGAAAGTGTATCAAAAATTGAATTAATTGATTTCTGTACAGAACTGGGAGTAAAACCATATATCCTATATTTAGAAACACACTTTTTTCTACCAATATTTCTTTTCCAGGTTAATAAGTAATGCCAGTGTTATATTTGTGGGAAATTTTTTTTACATAGAATTTGAGTAATGGTATTTTTTCCATGGGTAAACATTTCTAGGTCATTATTAAATTTCTCAGTAGACCTTTTAAATTTGTTTTCCTCTTTGAACAGTTGACCAATTTTCTCTTGTTCAGTTGTGAGTTCAGATTTAACAGTTAGAGTAAGATCATGATGTTTCTTCAATGATTTATATTTTTCGTTTAGTTCATTGCATGTTTCTTCAAGAATGTAATAATATTCAAACATTCATTCATTAGTAATATTTTTAGAGTCACTCCCATCTCCAGAATAGTATGAATTATGTACAAGAGAGTCTAGTTTTACCCCAGATGTGTTTTTTATAAAAAACATATTGGCTTTCTTAGCTTTTTCATCATGTGATGTATTTGAGTTGCTTGAACTATCCTTAGAAGCCCTTTAGGTTGCTTTAATTTCCTTTTTATACTTCATGTAATTGTATACATATCTCGTTTTTTACTTTGGATTTGGACAGTCTTCCTTGATATGTCATTTGTGCTTACATTCATAGTATAAAATAACATCAGTCTTGTCACTTCTTTTCCAATCCTTCTTCCAACTTCCTTTTTGGTCATAATTTCCCTTGAAGATAGGCTTTCTAAAAAAATTCTTCTTCCAGTAACATATCTTGAATCTTCTGGATAATTGATCCATCTCCTCGTCACAATTATGTGATGATTGATCACTACTAGAACATTCTATTGGACCTTTGTCTTTATGTTTAGAAATGGTGTTTTGGAATTAATAGATGTCCTTTTTAGTTCATCCCCCTCTTCCATGTTGACTTTCATAGCTTCTTTATACATCATTAGATTTCCAGTGAGTTCTTCTAGAGGTATTCTGTAGATTTCACATGATTCTCTATAGAGATAGAGTTTCCTCTCCATTTGTCAGGAAGACATGTGAGAATTCTCATGATCTGTTCCTTGGCATTGACTTCTCTTCCAAGAGAAATAATTGTGTTGAAAATATCATCGATCCTAAGATACATGTCAGTTATATTCTCATCATGTTTCATTTTAACGTTATCATATTTAATAGTATAAGTATTAAGTCTCGTTTCTTTTAGACTAGATGTTCCTTCATGTCAGACAGACAAGGTATCCAAAATTTCACGGGAAATTTTACAAGTATAAATTCTATTGAATTCTTCATCTCATAAGGAGATGTATAAATCCTTCATAGATTTACAATTTTTATTGTCTTCATTTTTGATAGGTTTATACCATGTTATTCTATCAGTAGTAGGAATCATATATTCATCTATAATGGAAGACCAAATTTCAAAACCCATACTCTCTAAATACATTTTCATTTTAATTTTCCATTGAGCATAGTTGGTTCCATTAAAGAATGGTGGTCTATTGGTTGCAAAACCATCCAATCTATTATCAATAATACATAAATACTATTAGAGATCTAGAAAATATAAATTTACATAAATTTACATGTCTTCGAAGTATAACTACAATATCAGTTGAATACTGTTAAAAAAAGTCTTACTAAACAACTGCTGATACCAAATGTTGGTCGGAGTAGACTAATCAAGAAGGGGGGTGTGAATGGAGTAAAATTAAAAATATATGGTTAAAAATTATTCTTAATAAGGTTTAGAAAAAATGTTAAATACATCCCAATCAATCAATGTTATACTCTTAAGAGAGTTTGACTATTTAAATAACTTCTGAGATGATTGACTAGTTTTCATTAATCTTAATATCAGTTATTAATATTACATTTGAAGATATTATACTAATACAAGAAAATTTAAACTTCTTTCTAGGAATAACTATGAATGTAAATTTAGTGATTTCTGAATTATACAGTAAAGTAGTAACATAGATAATACTAAAATAAGCAGCACATCGGATATGAAACAAGTGGTTCAGTATCAAGACGATACCTAATCCACTCCACTTTGTGATCACCTTCCACCATGTAGTTGATATAAATATATATGATCTACACCCGAGATCAGGGTTAAAAAACAGTATACAAGACTATCTAGTTCACATGGGGACCTCTTCCATAGTTCTTCGTGGGAACAAACAACTAGGCCATACATGGACCTCTTACACACTTTTATGTGGGTGTAGAGATATACAATGATGCGTCATTCAGGATATCTTTTATCCTTCAGTTATTTGAAGAAGACAGAGTGTATTGTTATACATATACACACACTGCTAGAAATATAGTAAAATGATACACAAAAGAGTAGAAATATTGAAATAGTTTTAGAAATTCTTTGAATGGTAGTATGTTCATGTTTGTAATTCTAAGATGAATCAGAAGTGAAAAGCATGTCTTCATATTGAAAAAAGAGCGTCGCAATTTGGACAAATGTAGCTTGTGTTTTTCATGATGTTTTACAGTGCTAAGATGTTCTCGATTATGGGGTTCAGTTGAGCATCGTAGGTTCTACAGAAGCATTAAGTTGCATGAGACAATTATTTCTTTAATAAGTCTATATGTGTATTGTGTTTTCATGATCATGGCCACCAAATTGTTCTTATTTTTAGTATCGTGCCACAATCCTTATTTTTATGGGGCTGCATTACACTTTTATCTTTGAGTGCACGTGTTTGAGCTGACAGGTTGCCTGTATTCTACACATCATACCTTGTACTGTCAAATGAAATGTCTACAAAGATATATTAATTATGTCAGTGCATTTAAAAACATTAAATATTACTGTTAGAGATTAAATTGAATGACGAAAAAACATATTAAGAAATGGAATCAAAGTATGTCAGGGAAACATTTTATCCTTCAAATGGTGTCTGGATTGGTCACAGTGTCTTGTTGTCATGGTGTCTGGTTGATGGTGTCTTGTTCACGGTGTCTCGATGTCATGGTGTCTTGTTCACAATGTCTTGTTCATGGTGTCTTGTTCACGGTGTCTTGTTCACTGTGTCTTGTTCACTGTTTCTGGTGGTCACGATGTTTTCTTGTTCATGATGTCTACTTTTTCATAGTGTCTTCTTGTTTACGGTGTCTTCTTGTTCACGATGTCTTGTTCACGGTGTCGTGTTCACGGTGTCTTGTTCACGGTGTATTATTCACGATGTCTAGTTGTCACAGTGTCTTCTTGTTCACGGTGTCTGGTTGGCACGGTGTCTGCTTATTCTTATTGTCTCACACATAATAAAACAAATGTATTCATACTTAAGAAGTGATATTTATGGAATGAATTAAACTTATTCTTTTGTTGGAAAAATCATTATATATTGAATCAATAGATAGTGTATAGTAACCAAACATAGTGTATAGCACTTAAGAGCTTTTCATAGATTTTAATAAACAAATGTGCATTTGATTTTAGATAGATAACATAGAGTTAACATGTTTTATAGACTAATTTGTATTTTTGATAACTAAAACATGATTAATAATTGAGAATTCGAACAGAAAACTTTTTACAAAAGTGAAAAACCAAAATGATAAAACAGTGATACATAGAATTTAAGTAATGAAATGTTTAAAAAATGTTTATAATTATGCTGTGGATATTTTCATTGAACTTATAATCCCTACACACATTTAATTTTTTTATTGTTTTACACTTGGGAGAATATTGACCTCCCAATATTTAATAATTTTGATTAGTTACAAGAATGACATTCCTCCTCAACTATAAAAGGGCACCCACTATCCCCACTTCTTCACACATCTCATGAAAATTGGATCAACCAATATATGTCCAAACCACTTCCTAAATTCCCTTCGCTCACCATATAATATATATATTATATATAAATACAACCAATAAAGAATTCAGTGCAATGCTAATGTGGATTAAAAATAATAATAACTAACATTCATCTACTGGAATTTTCATATTATTTCTTCCCCACACCCTTAAATAATTATTATAACAAGATTATATAATAATATAAATATCCCCCATATAATTATATGGTGTTATGTTAAGTGTATTACCTAAATACTCACACACTTCCATCAAATGGGTTGTGACATCATTGTTAATGTGTACAACAGACTACTGCCTCACGAACTGATGCCATTTGTTTTTCCATTACCACTATTCATGGAAGTACATAATGATTTATTTGTAGATTATATTATATATATATATATATTATATTTATGATGTTATTTTTCTTCTTAAATTATTATATAACACATTCCATCATTCATTCCATTCTATGGGTCCATGATAATGTTGTTTGTGTCTATAGTGGGCTGCCGCCTAACGAAGCGAAGTGATTCATTCATGATTTACATTGAATGTATTAAGGACTGATTTAATAACTATATGTGATCTATATAAAATAATAGTTCTAATGTAATTATGATATATATATTTATCATTTTCTTATCTTTTTTTAATTGATAAAAAATGGAAAGAATGTTCATGTATACGTACGACATACCATCTCTAAGGATGATGTGTTTCATTTCCTATCACTAAAATTTATTGATTACTACAAATACATATTTACTGAATATATACATGATATTTATATCATGTTTTATGTTTGGGAGATTATTAAATCATACTCAATTTAAGATGACCAAAACTAACAAATCAAGACTTATATTGAAAACAAATCGGTTATTACCTAATATGTAACTTTAACATGAAGTTTTTTAGAGGAGTCATAATAAAAGGTCATAAGAATATAATATATCATTTGATATATACCAATATTTTTATTTAATTATAATAAATATATATTTATTATACATGATTTTATAACAAGTATAGAGGGAGTTAAGATAAAAGGTAAGGGATTTCTGTCTCACTTTTAACTTTTGTGAGATACATGACATATTCACCACCGATTTACTTGATATGGTGTATACAGTACCGATGAATATATTTTATAATGATTCTGATAAAATTTATTATTATTTATTTCTGTATTTAATGATACTTCTTTCATTGAGTTTATAGTTCAGAATTTACCAATGTGTTTAGGGATTTGCTTCTCAATTTTCATTCTCTAAGATGTATGTTTGATGTTCACCTATATTATTTGAGGAGATGTATATATCACCCCATTGATAAGTAATATCAATAATTTTTTAATCCTAATTTTATTTTATGTTACATATTATTCCATTCCTTAATGGGGTTTACAACTAATAGTTAACAAAGTGGTAATGAATGTTTTGGTGGGTAGCCTTGACAGAATACTTTCATTGTGAATATGTATGCCACAAATATTTGTCTTATTGAAATGCTATTATATTAGGGTTCATGTAATTTGATTACCTTTTGAATAATGACTTATGAAAATATAATATTGATTCGATGACTCAATATTATTATCTTTTATATGAAGGGTATGGTTTTCAAATGTTATTCTCATGTTCCCATACCATTATGTTCATGTTATGCTTACATGTCTATATTTCATACCCTTAATTAGCAAATTAGAACTCCCTTTCTTATGTTTCCTTTCACTAGGTTATTAATAAAGTAATTATGTAGGTTATATATATGAATATTAAAAAATTATATGATTGTTTTGGGAAACATTCAAGATCTTTTAATATATTCCAAAGTATTTTTCCTTGATTCCGAAAGCAAACAACTCTTATAGTCCCCAAGCATAAGTTTATGTTATATAATTTTTATTCATCTGAAAATATGTAATATCAATATATAATAAGCATGTATTTAGATAATCCAATACTGAACATAATGTGACACAAATGGAATGAATACAAATTATGTAATTGAAATAATAACAATGCCATATATGGAGGTTCCCTGCAAAATATTTCCACTACCTCCCTAGGATTCCAAAAAACCTCATGGGATTAATAAAATTCATGATAATGGAGAAAATGTCAATAGTGACCATGTGAAAGGTGTAAAATTAGAAAAATAAGTCTCTAAATGTGAATGTACTATAACAAGTAATACTCAGTCACTGGTTTATCCAACATTAGATGTAAGAGGGGAGGTCAAATCAACCACCACAGACAACTCATACACCACATGAAACACTTTAATATGATACATATAGCTATATCAATGTTATCCTGAATAATCATCTACCACATAGTTATAATATGATGATTCAAAATCTAAACCTCCAATTTTGGAAGCCTAACTTACAAAACCAGATAATATAACCCAATCGACCACAACATTTACAAACACTTGTATCCTTCAAACATGAATCTTTAAAACAAGAAGGAATACCATATTAGAATCCAAATAGATGCATCTTTTTTTATTGAGAAGATGTACCCTATTCAATTAAATTCTAGAATCCATTAAACGGTACATATTAACTTAATCAAATTGAATTTAAGGGATCAACCAATTATTGTCACTTTTCTATCTCCAATTCAACATTCAAGGCCCTTTATTTCACTAATAGATAAGTGCCAGACGAACTGCTCATATGGGGGTTATAGGGTCTTGGTGAATACCCATTTTAGAAGATTGATATTTTAGAGGATCATAACCAATAATCTTACGTAATAAAAAATACCAAACATGAGAACGTATTTTCATAGTATAAAACAGATAGATCTCATTCATTGAAACCCCTGATCTCAAAAACATTAGTTTACATTACTTCCATATGACATATCCATTGAATAAAGAATGAGTTGAATAATTCCCATAAAATTATTTCTTGTAGACAAAAATTAATCATGAAGTCCCACCACTCTTGGACAGGTACTTCAAATAAGGAGTTGATAGACCTGATCCTCATAACATCATGTGTCTTGAGAGAATAAAATATATCTTTAATTTCTAAAACCACATAATTTATTTATATTAACCCACTCACCTTTATAATAAGCTATATGATTTTCCAATAATAACTAGGTGGGTTTCAAGTACATCGAATTATCTGACAATACCACAAGATTTTTTGTCTTGGTAGAGTGATCAACTAGAGACACCACTTCCAAAAATGCACTGGGTTACATTGAAATATAGAATAATTTTTTTTGTACCTATTTAAGGACTTTCTAGGAGAAATTTAGGTAATTTAAAAAACACAACCTCATAAAATTATGCATTAATAAAAACCTAAAAAAAATAAATACAATAAAAAATATCTCCAACTATCCACCAACCGATTTTATCAATGAATTATTGATCACAATGAACACACGATTTCCCCATTTGTAAAACATTACATTTTTATTCAAAATCTGAAATATTTGTATCAATACATCATAGTTTAAAAATTTTAACTAGTACATGGATATTTTTCTTTAATATCAAAACTATAGTCATTTTTTAAAATTCTAAAATAATTTTCATTTTAATTTCAAATCAAAACTAAAATTACTTCTTTAAAAATTCTGTAATCATATGATGAATACTTTTTGAAATTTATTTTCCAAACCAAACATTCCAAAAAAATTCCTTATGTAATTGAATGAAAATTTCAAATAACTCCAAATATAATTCATTTTAAGCTATAATATTATTTTAAAAAATGATATAAAATCATAACCAAAATAAATATAGTGTAAATAACAATATTTGAGCATGTAAAGACCACACTATAATTTTAATCTAAAAAAATTACACTATCAACTCGGAACACATTAGTGAAGTCAATTTAGAATCAAATGGACATGGTTCCGAGTTCACATTAGTGTAGAAATTTGCATGGATTTCATATATGGGCCGATAAACCACACAACAACCCGACGACAGTTACTAAAATGACTTCTAGAATAGCCACATTTATTACATAAAATTAACCAGACTATGAAGGCATAGTGCGACTCTATTCATATTTAAAAAACATACATTTTCTTCAAAAGCAGTGAAAATGAAAAAATATATCAACAACATTTGTAGAACATTCTTTATTATAGATTCATTATACTAATAAGAATATCATTCGTGAATTTTAATTAATAAATAAAGAAAACATTAGTTCTCAGTGGTGACTATTTGTAAAGAAATATATCATGTACGAATTATAATGCTTTCATGGGTAAAGCCTAGATATGGTAGTGAGTACACTATAGTAAATTAAATAAAAAAATCAAGAAAAATCGTCTGTATTACATTAGGTTTCATTGTTTTTAAGAAATCTATGTCCACACAATCCTGCTTTTCTTTCCACATGGTCATAACATGAACAAATCATGTTATCTAGAGATCCTCTAGATGGGGTGTGAGTCCACCAGAAAAGAATATATCTAGCTCCTAAAATCTAACTATCTAGGTTACCAAGACTAGTCAATTATGATTTGTGAGATAATAATGTTATGAGGATTACCATGGAACCACATATGTATATCAACTTGGGCTCATTCCATCAACATTTTGATCATCCTTAGTTCCCATATCATCCACATCCACAAACTCTATCATTTGAATAATAACTCTTTAAAATTCTTTCAATGGGAAATAAATTTATCAAATAGATCACAATTTTGGATTATTATAGGACAAGTTCATTATTATTTTCCAACCAGGACATCAAAAAATATTAAATTAAAATAAATATTTTCTTTACATATTAATATTTATAAGTATAAATACAACAACTTCCATTCAATTGTAATTATCAAAATTCATAATCAGAATTAAGTAGAATAATTTAGTAAAAAATCCCTAAGGTATTAAAATTATTTTTCACAACTTTAAAAGATTGAATTCATTTTTAAATATTGGTCACAAAACCTTTTTCCAAAGTAACAAGCAATTTATTCAAAATCGGATAAAGAAACCTATTCTTTATAAATGTAGAATAATGATACAAAAAGGGATTTAGGTAATATTATAAATTAATGAATTAAAAACCATGGGGAAAAATTTAATAAATTAAGAACAATTAATTAAATAAAGCCTCATTTTAAGAAATCAAAACCCATGCCTATGTACTTGATTTTACCAAACTATATTTAAAATATCACTGGAAAAAATTGGAAATAACAGAAATTCATAAATTTGTAAGATTTTGAAAAGAAATATAGATTATAACAAAGAAAATATAGATCACAGTAATTCTATCCATGTCTTGTTTAATTCTGAGAGAACAGACCCAAGAGGCATTCATGTGGTATTTCAAACATATCCTTTGTAGAAAATGTATTAGAAAATCATAAATATATTTATATTGGTATAATATTAGTAATGAATTATTGAACGAAATAACTGTATAAAAACACCTACCACTTAAAAAAAATGAAAAACACACATGGAAGAATCCATAGAAAAACTAGACACTGTCTATTAACTATGAGCAACGAAAACAAAATTAAACACCCTTATGAAAATAAACCCACATCTAGATGATCAAGGCTCCCCATTAGGACATAAAAAATAAATAACAACAAGTCTTCAGTTATTTTTAAATAAATATAAAATGTTTTGAGGAATTTAAAATCTCAAATTGAAACAACCATTTAATTTTCCATTTTAATTGAATCTTGAATATCAAATGTTTCAAAACATTTAATATGGAAGTTAAAATAATTTAAATGAGTTAAATAATCATTTCCTAAATTGTATACCTTTAAAATATTTTATAATGTCTCTATAGGAAAAATTAGAGGATGGAGGGAAAAAAAGATGGATTTAAAATTAATTTTTCCCCAAAAGTGTATTGTGTAAGGGTATCAAGGTTTACCATTAACAACCTCATGTGCATCATGTAAGGGTATGAATATTTACCCTCACATTAGAAAAATTCAACAGTTTAACCTTATATAGGTATGGTGTACTCTTATTCATCCTTTAAAAAGGAGGTTTTACTTTTATGGATCACATATTCTCCACTTATGCATCATTTATAAACACAACATCACCCTTAAGAAACACCATTCTAACCTTAAAATAGACCCTTACATGAATCAATTCATTTACATTAGACACTTACACAACCTGTACCCTTACACAATACCCTTATGAATCATTCCTACCATTATTTAATGTATCTCTATCCTTTACACAGGCCTCGATACCCTTCCATATCCCATAGAAAAAGGGATTTACCATTATGAAAGCCTAAGGAAAAATACTGAAAATACCTTTTAACTATACCCAACATCATGAAACATATGTAAAGGTTTAATTTATAAAAAAAAATTTATTGAAATAAATTTTATTTTTTAATAATCCAAAAAAAATAAATTAATAATATAAATATAGGGATGTTACAATTCTCCCCATTATATGTATTTTTTCCCACAGAATGATTCAAGTCTGAATGATAGAAAATGTAATGACTAAAAGAACATCCAAACATAAACCATGAGGTATATAGTCCAAAATATAAAATAAAACTCACAAAATTTTTTACTATCAATCATAATGTCATGATCAACACACATCACAAAACAAATACCCAAATATAATTAGAGGAACCAGAAAATAACTTGAAGGAACCACATATCATGTTTGTGTCTCCCAAAAATTAAATGATTCCCTATAAACGGTATAACATGAGGAAAAACATATTCCAAAATAGAAATATTGGGGAAAAATATCCAAAACTCCTCAATAATTCCCAAAAGTGAAAATGTGGTATAGATCCTTCAATGATTTCACAACAAAAAAAACATGGTACATAAATAACAAGGGTATATACATCAGGAATGTATATATTTGAGTACTCGGATTCTCAACATCAATCCTCACCCTTCGATGGGATCATTGAATCATCAACAAGTAATTCTAGGTGAGTGATCCATAAATAATCTGCATAGTCCTAGTTACCCTAATACAAACCTATGACCTATCCATGTCTAACTAGAAAGAGTTAGAAACAAAACATCTGGTACATAAACAGGGAATTCACACTCCCTAAGGATACCAACCATCACATAATGATTGATATCTAACCATATGTCCAAAACAATATGATATTAAAGAATAAAAATGGAATGAAAATTATGAAACACCTGTAATGTCTCATAAATTCTGTGTATTTATTTACTTATATAGAATTATTATCATAATGTGTGCTCTAACAGCAAGTGATTCTAAGGCCCCAAGATCCCGGA
Organism: Viscum album; assembly: GCA_963277665.1. Taxonomy (NCBI): domain Eukaryota; kingdom Viridiplantae; phylum Streptophyta; class Magnoliopsida; order Santalales; family Viscaceae; genus Viscum; species Viscum album. The sequence goes on from OY728137.1 coordinate 1,671,948,937, forward strand.
ACAGATTTATGAACTATTTTTAAGGTACTTTTATCAAATGCGCGAGTGAGTTTTATATAAATTTGGAATGGGTCGTTATATTAAAAATTCCAGGACAGAATTGAATTCAGAATGCCTGGATTCCCTTAGAGTGGACATATCTTGGGATAGCAAGGGACGAACAGAAATTTTTATATTCAGAATTTGTGAGAGAATTATAAAAATAACATAAACATTTATTTTATATTATTTATCATATTTTGAGTGGTGGCTGATGATGCTGCAGTGTGGTGATGAATCAGGGACGGTTTGTATTAAAAAGTTTTATTAATTCCCCCCATCAAGAAGCATAAAAATGTAATAAAAAGAGTGTAACAGTTATAGTGTTTCATAAATGTTAAAAAATAATGATGAGATGTCACATCGTAACTAAAATAATAAGACATTTTTCACTTAATTATTTGGAATTTTGGAGTTGGATGAATCAAACATTGGAGAAACTTTGATGAATCTATAACAAAATTTTTCTCTAACAAAGAATGAGAAATAACATCAGTGAGACTTCATCGACATTGACTAACCTTGAAGAATGGATATGGAATTGACGATGTCGATACCTTGAAATATCAAGGATGAATTTTTTTGCATCAAATGTCAAATGGGTAGGGGTTTGGTTTTTTTCAATGTAATCCCTTGATATTATTTTATAGAAATGATGAAAAATTGATCAACCCACAAATAGTTAGATCCAAGATTCATGCGTTTATGCAGGAGTGTGACTTTTCTTGGGGATTTATTATTCGAGATTCAAAACATGCATGAAATGGTTGAACATCAATCCCCATGCCTCCCCCTTGATTTAAACCTATAATAAGGAGGGAACAGGAGGACACAAACAAGGCCTGAGAACCTCTTCTCGTTCATTTTTTCTGATTGTTTTCTCCAAGTGGTGGAAATACCATTTTGGGGCCTCAGTAGTGATGTAGTTGACCCGAGAGGTCCATACGTGCGTACAGATCGAAAAATTTTCCCCTGAGGAAACTCTAGTGGCCTGTGGAAGGTACTACCAACATAGTGGTGTAGGAAATATATTGTGTGACAACATCAGAGGTGGTCGGTGGTGTGCTCGTCGATGCGCTGCGATGGTGGTTGTCATGACAATTGGAGTCACGATGCTAGGCAGGCACCGTAGGGAGGGGGTGGACCACGTCTGGGACACTTGGGTGGTGTGGAAGGTGATCTGTTATCTGTGGATAGAGGGTCTATGAGTCTATGGGGCCCTCTTGATTGATATGCTTCTCAACTGCCGCGTCCCCGCCAGGTGGCGCACCGTTGGTCCACCAACCGGGTGGATCGGGCTAAGGCTAAACTGGGCCGGGTCCAGCAATGCTTATTCAGCCTGGGCCATTGGCTAGGCCAGACTAGATTGAACCCCACTAGAGCCATTCTAGGTCGAGTCCATCTAATTAAACCTGGGTTCATGGGACCCTGGGGCCGTGTAGGTCGGATCGGTCCGACCGGGTCGGACCGGGTGCCATTGCAACTGACCTCTAGATTACTAAAACAAACATTTCATAAAATCCACACATCTGATTGATGGCCCATTTGCGACATTGGGACCCTCATGATGAGGTGGCTATTTTGGAATGATTTTTGGTGACATTAATGGACATCTAGATGTGAATAATTGATTGAGGAAGGGATATCCCTTGAATACTATTTAAAGAACCCTATAGTTGGATAAAACCTGAAAACTGCTCAATGAATATAAATACCTGGAAATTTGAAGGAAAATTTGGTCTCAAATTCATTGGAATTTTACGAGTTCAAATTTTCTAACGATGCCTGATTCTGAGGCCTGGTGTGCCTGGAATCAATTTCCGAAGTTTTGTTTGGGTACGTTCAATAAACGTATGTGCAGGTTTTTCTATCTTTTGAACCAGTGCTCTGAATTGAAGTCTAAGGGAAATGATGAACTCGAAACGGCATTATTCGCTTAATGGGACCTTTAACACAGTTGTGTTTTTTGCAGGATGAAAGTTATAATTTGGGGAATTCTTTATAAATTAAATAAAATTGTTGTGTTACAAAATTTTATTTTTAAATGGTGGTTACTTTCTCCAAAGAGGAGTTGTAGGCGGGTCCCACAAATCCAATAACCACCCATTAAAGGATAATTTTGAGGTGGGTCCCAATCAATCCCAAACTCTTCACCTCCCTTAGAAACCCCCCTTAAACTCATACACTAGTGAAGAAAACGTTATTTACATGGGTTATTTTTAATTTCTTACATCGGTTTTTAGCCGAAGTTAATACAGACGATGCTATAAATAACATTTTTTACGTCGGTTATTTAAAAACTGATGTAAAAAACATAACATCGAGGTTTTTATCAAGCCAGTTAATTAATAACTGACATATAAAGACCGGCGGGGTTATACATCGATTATTATATAACCACCGTGATAAATCAGGGGGCGGGGGTTATCACGTCGGTTATTAAATAACCGACGTGATGAACCCCTGCGAAATGGTTTATCATGTCGGTTATATAATAACCAACGTGCTAAAACAGCCCGGGGGGGGGGGGGGTTATCACGTTGGTTATTAAATAACCGACGTGATAAACCATTCCATATGTGTTTATCACGTCGGTTATTAAAAAAACCGACGTGATAAACCCTTATCAATTTCTTTATCACATCGGTTGTAAAATAACAAGTGTGGAAGTCAATTCTTTTAAAAAAAAATCAAATGCAGTTCTTTCTTCTCCCCCAAAAACAACAAGAAACCAAATCAGGAATTCATACAAAAAACAGAAGTAATCAAAACAAGAACTAAAGAAAAATTAAGCATTTACTTTGATAACATATAAAACTTACCCAACTTGACAGCCCCCACCACACCCCTGGATTGCCCCAACCCCTGGAAAGCCCCAAACCCCTCGGGACAACCCCAAACACCTCAGGAAAACCCCACGCCCCCCCCACTGGACTCCCACCACCCCCTAAACAACACCCCCTCACCCCACTTGACAGCCCCCACCACACCCTTGGACTACCCCTCGACCCCCTGGACATCCCCAAACACTCCATGACAACCCCCACCCTCCTGAACAGCACCCCATCACCACGTAAACTCACATTACATCCCCCACAACACCGTTTTACTGCCCCCCGACCCACTAGACAGCCACAAACACCCCGGGTCAACCCCTCCATGTATACCCCCCAAAACCTGGACAACCCTCCCCCACCCCATTAGAGCCCCCACCACACCCCTGGACATCCCCCTTACCATGTGGATAGCCCCAATCACCACTAGAACCCCCCCCACCCTTATGTATACCCCCACACCCTTGACAGCACTTCCACACCCCTGGACAGCCCTCCCACACCCCTGAAACAGACCAAAAAGTTCCCGAAAGCAAACCAGAACCCCCTCACCCCACTAGACTGCCCACACCACACCCATGGACACTCCCCCCCACACCACTAGACATCACTACCACCCCTTGGAAAACCCCCACCTATCGGTAGCCCCCCCTAACCCCATGGATAGCACTCCCACATCCTTGGACAGCCCTCCCACACCCTTGAAACAGACCAAAAAGATACCAAAAAAGACCAGAACCCCCTCAACCCATTAGAAAGCTCCCACCACACCCCTGGACTGCCCTCCCCCATCCCCATGGACACCCTGGACCCCCCACCCACTAGATAGCCCCCTCCCCACCCTGGAAACCCCCCTCACTTCACAAGACACACCCACACCCCAGGACACCCCCTAGACAGCCTCCCACTCCCCTGGACAGCCCTTCCACCCTACTTGAAACCCTCCACCCCCATGGACTCCCCCCCACTCTAATGGACACCCAGGACCCCCACCCCACCGAACAGCCCTCCCAGACCGCTGGACACCCCCACCACACTGAACACCCCCACACCCCTGGAACCCCTCCCACCCAGACCAAAATCCATACCATAAAAACCATCATAAGTAGACCAAAACAAGAGGTAGAGAAAAATTAAACATTCACATATATAACATTCAAAACATACACTGTCAACTGAAATAAAAAACTAAATCCAACCTAAACGACTACAAAATAAACAATTACAACCCCAATATTAAAAATTACATTTTACATTACAAACAACTAAAATTCAATCAAACCTGTAATATAATTTTACCACTCCACTTGTATGTGTTTGATGTCTTCAGCAGTATAGGGTTGAGGGTCATAAAGAAGCTACAAATGAAAAGGATAGTAGTTAATGTTTATAATAAATAAATCAAATTGAAATATTATTTAAAAGTTTAAGAGGATATCTTACCAGGTAAAAATTCACAACAATCCCAGTTGTTATTATTTCATACATAAATATTAACATATAATATCTACATTCGATGATTCCTTGTTGGTCATGAAAATTCTATTTGAATGAGTGTAAATTCAATTTATTATTTTTATGTAATAAATCATAAAGTACAAATAATAAATGGATATTTACCTTCGCATTTACATATTTTATCTTTTCACCCCTTTTCTTTGTGTTTTTCGAATATAGGCCCATGCCCTGTTAGAAAATAATATGAATCGGTAAAATTTAAAATTCATTATAATATATAAAACTATTGAGAAATTTAACCTTACTTTTCAAATATATTCTTAAAACTTTCCCACACATCATCATGGAAAGAGCATATCCAATAAAGTGCTTTCTCCCTTGGGCAAAAAACCCCTAACATCCAATGAAAACTGATAAAAGAAAATTTAAGGTTAGTGGATTCTTATGTTAAAAGATAATGAACTCTTTGAGAGAGATGTGTTTCATACCTCTCACAAAAATGAATCATTCAACATTGTCTGACTATATTCTTTTCAAGTATTTTAGCAATATAAAGCATTCTTTGTTCCTTATCCAAGGAACATTCATCAGGGGAAATCAATTGCGGGTCCATGAATCCATATACATCTATCAGCTCATTCCTCTCACAAATTTTATTAAGATGCCTAATAGAAAACATACATAATTATACATTTTTATTAAATATAATGTAGGGAAAAGGTGTTAAGATTTACATAGAAAACATTTTCACCATGTTGATGCCCAACTTATCTACAGTAACAAGGTCCATGATATCAGTTTTCATAATCCCAACACTTATTTCATATCCACAAACATGAGCTTCCATTGGAAAGTCATAATGACCCACCAACAAATTTGAATATCCTAAAAAACTGTCAAGACTACTAGAATCTTTATCTGATGTCATATCAATTTTTTGTTGTTGTTGTCTATATATTATTTCTTTACATTTGAAGTATTCCAGTAAAAATAAATATAAAAATATATAAGTTTTCAAATGTTAAAACAAATTTAATAAAAAAATAAAATAAAAGATATAACATTCATACCTCTATGGTAATGAGTCGAAGAAGTCTAGATGGCCAAATTAACAAATGGTTGATACTTTGTCCAACTGTCGTCACCTCATCTGTAGGTAATGGTAATCAAGCTGATATATCTATAATATCATGTATAGTTACCCTCTGATTCTATACCTCTAATTGTTGATGATGAATTGTATCTCCTATACAATATACCTACCTATATGAAACTGTATGATGTTGACGATCATCAACATACAACTCACAATAAGTATGAAGTTGCGGTGGAGGAGTAGGATGAAAAATGGGGTCTGCAGGCTGAGGTGGGAGAGTGGGAGCTACTAGTGGAGGAGGAGGATAAATAATGGGGTCTGAAGGGGAGGTCGAGGAGTAGGAGCTGCAGTCTGAAATTGCCTTTTCATGTCAGAAGAACTATACTATATCAACACTATAATCTTTTCCTTTATCACCGCATTAATATTATGAACTTCACCCTCCAAGGATTATAAATTTTTCATAAACCCCCTCAATGTTATAAGTTGAAGAATGTGGCAACACTTTTATTACTGATACACCTTCCAGATATCCTCTTACACGACCAGGCTGTTTGGGCATTCCCAATGCTACAGAGAAAATATCTTGCCTCCCAGTAGCTGTAAATTCCTCATATGAACTCTCCTCCTCAAGAGCGTCCTGTATTAATTAATTGAACATTTGTGTAATGATTGAAATTATATGAAGAAAATAGTCAACTTAAATAAATTTAATAGATATCTTACAATCCTCTCATCTATGATTCTCAATTCTTTTGAAATATATTTCCATTTTTTCCCTTCCCATATCTCTTCCATTTTTTATGTCTAGATGGAGGGGATGGAGGGGCCACCTCTCCAGAGCTTGATTACTCAGCTCTTAGTTGTTCAAATTTTTCCTCCATCATTTGTTCATCAAAAAATACACACCCTCCCCAAGATAAACTATGAGGGTATAAATTATTAGATGTGATATCCTAATGAGTTTTCCGTATTTTCTGTAAATTGAGAATATGAAATAATTAACAAAACATTAATAAGATCATTTATATAAGAATGATTATAAAAGTTTACATTTCCCTTACCAAAAATGACTCTCTTCTTCTACTTTAAAAAAAATATCTCCATGTGTCTTCATCTATAAAAGGATATATACGACATGGATTGTCATGACACCTATGACCATAAATGAAATCAGATGAGAGGTTTTATTTGAAATCCCTCTATCTCCTGGAAGCCAATGATAAGAATTTCATCATGACTCCTCCAGTGTCAGGAATATCAAATGTCATCTAATAAAGAAGAGTTTAAACATATTATATATACTAGAAAAATTTAAACAATAGTTAAACAATAGAAGAATATCATACCAAAATCTTCTCCCATAACTGAGAGATTATCGATTTATCCACACTTCTCAAGTCATCATACAGAATGATTACTTTTCTCTTAGACTGAGTTGATAAAAAACTCTTAAAATCTTTTGCATTTGGATATCTAGGAATATCTTAATCATCATACTTAATGAGTATCCTCTAATCCTTCTAACAGGGAAGTTCTAATTTTGGGAAATGTGTGCACCCACATTTACCAACCTTTGAACTATTTATCTTAATAGGAGCACATGAGGAAGATTAAGGAACATCAAGAGGAGCATTTTAATGTTCCTCTCCCGAGGTATGACCAATATGATCATCTCCAGAATCATGTGGTTGATCAACTGAATGATCTATCATTATCCTTTAAATCAAAAAAACAAACATTACTTCACAAATATCCAAATTCAAATATTTTAATACTACTGTAGTCATAAAATAGAAAATTGTACTAAGTTACATAATAGTAAACATTAGTAATATGGTACGCATGTTAAACAATGGTATAGATGGTAAAGATGGTAAAGATGGTAAACATGGTAAACATGGTAAACATGGTAAACCTACTAAACATGGTAATATATTTGTAACTGAATAAAAATAATAGATATATAATTCATGTAATGGTAAACATTATAAAGTAATCTAAACAATATTAAAACAAACAAAAACTTATACTTATATTTTTAATACATGTTTTAATAAGGAAAAAAACATACAATATCAAACATTTTATGAAAAAAATAAATGTATACAAGAAATAAACATATGTTACCAATAATTTTAGGAATGTACAAGTGGATTGTTTTCCCAAATTCATTTTTCGTGATCGTTACATATGGAACAAACCATGTCTTCAACATGCTCATCATTATGTTCTGTTAATCTTTCCATTGAAGTAGGGATCTCACATAAATCATCATCTTCATCAATTTCATCCTCACCAAATTATTTTTTCCTTTTTAAAACAACAGCCCACTGCATATCTGATTGATCTAATACATAAAAAATTTGTTTTTCATGTGTTTCCATTATAAAAGAATCAGTTTTGTCTTCCAATCTATTCAGATTAAAAAATATCATTCTCAATTCCTCCTGTTTGACACTGTTATTACCGATAAACCATTTACAATTAAAAACATGAACTTTAATTTTATTGTAATCAACCTCCCATATGACTTTAATCACTCCATAATATGATCTTGATGTAGAAATTGTGTTTTTCTCCTTAGCACTCAAAAAATGCATTGCATATGAAAACACCAATACACCACTATTCTGAACTGCACTTCTATTGTCCTGAGCATTTGTATGAAATGTATAGCCATTAATGTCATAACCGGACCATATTATCACTTTTAAACGTGGACCACCCACTATCCATTTTAATACCTCTAACACATCTAATCTACCATGAAAGGTCGTTTTAAACCATGAAAAAAAAAGTTTTGTTGTGCTCATTCAAAATCCACATTTCGTTCTTCTTTAGATGACATTATTTGAACTCATTAATATGCAATGTGATATACGGTTGAGCATCAGCTATGTTTTTTCAAGATGTATGATTCTAACTTCATCATCTGTTCAGCTTACAATGATTTTACTTTCAAGCCACAAATCCCATTTCCCTCATTATTAACTCGTTCATGGTGAGATGGAGGCAAACCATTGTGTTTCGCTGCAGCCTTGTAGCTCGTACAAAACTATGCTACCTCCTCAGAAATATAATTTTTAATAATGGAGTCTTCACTTCAATATTGATTTTTAACATACACCATTAATATTTTCATATACCTATCAATATGATACATCAAATGAAGATATACATGTCCAAAAATCATTATTTCTCGAAGAAGATGAATCATTAAATGTACCATTATATAAAAAATGTTCGAGGAAAATACATTTCCAATTGACAAAGTATAAAAATTGCATCCTTTTCTGAAATGTTCAAAGAATTCACATCAATCGCCTTGTTACAAATTCAATAGAAAAAATAATACAACTTCATTATAGTATTTCTAACACAGATGGGAAATATTCCATGTAATGAAACTGGTAGAATTTGTTGCATCATGACGTGACACTCATGTGATTTCATACCTATCAACTTCAAGTCCTTCAAGGAGAAAAAACTTTTTACATTTGATGAATATCCTTGAGGAACTTTGATATCATGAAGACACTGAAAAAAGCTAATTTTCTCCCTCTTCGATAATGTATGACAAGCTGGGGGAAGAACTGTTCATCTTCCTTCAGGAGTGGGAGCTAACTCCAAACATATTCCCATTGATAGTAAGTCTGATCTTGCATTCAAACCATCTTTTTTATTTCCTTTAATATCTAACAATGTTCCAATCAAAAAATAACAGATATTCTTCTCCATGTGCATGATAGTAATATCATGTTTAACTTCATGATACCTCCAATATGGTAGATCAAAAAATATTGACCTTTTCTTCCAAATTTGTCTATCATTACCAGATTTATGTGTCATTCCCAATGTCACATAATGTTTTTTCACCCTCTCAAAATACAGATCAGGGGATAATGGTTTTGGAGCAGTATCAAATTCTTGTGATCCATTGATTTCCTTTTTTTTTGTATTCTATAAGGGTGATCCATATGCAAAAACTTTCGATGACCCATGTACTCTATTTTCCTCCCATGATGAAATTAAAAATATGAAGTCTTTTGTTCACAAATTGGACATGCTTTATTCCCTTTAACACTATATCCAGACAAATTTCCATATGCTGGGAAGTCATTTATAGTAAACAGGAGCAGTACATGCCGTTGAAAATATTCCATTTTATAAGAATAATACACCCTAATACCGTCAGCCCATAACAATTTCAAATCATCAATCAACGGTGACAAGTAAACATCAATATCATTACCGGGTTGCTTTGGACCATAGATCATTATACTCAATATGGAATATTTTCACTTCATACAAACTTCAGGAGAGAGGTTGTAAACTTCCAATAAAACATGCCATGAACTATGTGTGATACTTAGGGTTCTGTATGGATTAATTCCATCTGTGCACAACCCTAGTCTGATATTTCTAATTTAATTTCCAAATGTAGAATATTGCGCATCAATTTTCTTCCATTGTGGACAATCAGCTGGATGACGTATTCTTCCATTACATAATCGATCATAAGAATGCCATATTATCCTTTTTCCATCATGTAAATTAGCTAATAAAAATTTAAAACGATGAATTATAGGAAGATACCAAAATACCTTTGAAGGGATCTTTGTAATCTCTACATCAGCCTGTCATTTTTCATTCACCTTATACCGTGATGTCCCATATTTAGGACACTCTGACAGAAATTCATATTCCTTCATAAATATAATGCATCTATTCGGAAAAGCATGTATTTTATTGTATCCCAATCCCATAGGGCAGAATATTTTCTTGGCCTTATAATGTGAATCTGGAAGATCGTTATCTTTTGGAAAAATGACTTTCATCAATTATAGAAGCTCTGTAAAACTTCTATCACTCCATCCCTATTTCTCCTTCTGGTTAATCAATCATAACACCTCCAAAAAAACCATAAAATCTGTACAACCATGATATAATGGTTTTTCAGCATCAACATATAGACACACAACTGTCAGTTCTATCTCAATTTTTCTGCAACAATATCACAAATCATTTCTTCAATTCCATCGAAGTTACCATATTGTGAATCATCAACATCAGTGACATTCCGTCCAGTTTCACCATGCCAAATCCAAGGGTAGTAACTCGGATTAAAACCATGACAAATCAGATGATCTTTTATGTCACTACTTTTCAACTTCTTCATATTCAAACATTTCAGGCATGGACAGAAAAAAATATCACTACATGGAACATTTCGTTTGGAAAATTCCAAAAAGGCATCAACACCTTTCTCATATTCATTTCTCATTCGATGTTCCGTAATCCATCTTCAAATAATTATTACCTATAAAAAATATCAAAATTATATATATTTTTAAGATAAGGAAAATATATTTTTATATGAAAAAATCATAATTTGAATATAAAACCATTTTGAAAAATAAAAAAAATCTATGTGTATTTAAAAAAATATGCTTGAATATTATTTTAAAATCATAATATAGTTTGATAAAACAGTTTTAAATTCCATTGAATCAAAGAAAACCATGGGGCCTTTGATAGAAAATTGGAGAAAATAGAGTAAACCTGAGAATCAAATCAAATTTAAAATAAAAATTAAGATGCAGAAATTCACAATGTAAAGCCAATCATCACTGCACAATCATCATGTCATAATCTTAGAAACAATGATTCAGTATTCAATCCCAACTAACAATTATCCCCTACCCCCTTGGCCACCCCCTGGACACCCCCCCCCCCAAGACACCTCCCACACCCCCTAGGACACCCCATAGACACCACCACACACTTGGACAGCCCCCTCCCCACCCCTCCTGGACACCCCCACCCACTGGACAACCCCCAACCCTCTATATAGCACCTATCACCCCTCCTGGACACCAGCCCCACCCCCTACCCCCTTGTACACCCCCCTGGACAGCACCCCACCCCTCTAGATAGCACCCCACCCTTCCTGGACACCACCCTCCACTCCCTACCCCCCTTGGACACCCTCAAACCCTCTGGAAAGCCCCCCTGGACATCCCACACCCCTCTAGAAAACACCCCCACCCCTTCTGGACACCACCCCCCACCCCCTACCCTCTTGGACACCCCCCATGACACCCCCAACCCTATGGAAACCCCCCCCCCCCACCCCCTAGACAACCCCCACCCCTCTAGAATGATCCCCCCCTCTTGGACACCACCCCCACCCCCACCCCCATAGACACCCTCTGGACACCCCCAACCCTCTGGACAGCCCCCACCCCCCCGGACAACCCCCAAAACCCTCTGGACTGTACCCTACCACCTTGGACAACCCCCCACACCCACCCATCCCCATGGACACCCCCTAGACACCCCAACCCTCTGGACAACCCCCCCCCCCCCGGACAACCCCCCAAACCCTCTGGATAGGCCCCCACCCCCTTTGACCGCCGCCCCTCCCACCCCCTTGGACAACCCCAGGACACCCCCCCATCCCTCTGGACCACCCTCCACCCCCTGGACAGCCCCCACCCCTCAACGCCTCCCCCCAACCCTCCTAGACACCACCCCCACCCCCTACACCCGTGGACACCCCATGGACACCTTGAACCCTCTGGACATCCCCCACACCCGGAAAACCCCCAAAACCCTCTGGACATGCCCCTACCCCCTAAGACAACCCCATACCCAACCACCCCCTTGGACACCCCCTAGACACCCCCAAACCTCTGGACATCCCCCACACCCCAGACAACCCCCCAAACCCTCTGGACATCCCCCACCCCCTTGGATAGCCCCCCCCCCACCCCCTTAGAAACCCCCAATCCTTTGGACATCACCCCCACCACCTGGATAGCCCCCACCCCTCTAGACAGCACCCCCACCCCTCTTGGACACCACCCCCACATCCTACCCACATGGACACCCCCCTGGACAGCCCCCACCCCTTTAGACAGTACCCCCACCCCTCATGGACAACACCCACCCTACCCACCCCCTTGGACACCGTAAAACGCTTTAGACAACCCCCACCCCCCCCCCCACCCCCTGGACAACCCCCACCCTTCTAGACACCACACCCCACCCCTCCTGGACACCACCCCACCCCTACCCCCTTGGACACCCCCTTGACCCTCCCCCCAACCCTCTGGATAGACCCCCACACCCCAGACAACCCCCCAAACCCTCTGGACAGGGCCCCACCCCCTTGGTCACCCCCCCCACACACAAACAAACCCACCCACCCCCTTGGATAGCCCTACCACCCCCTTGGACCCCCACCTTCCACACACACCCTTGGACTACCCCCCCCCCCCCCACCTCCATGGATACCCTGGACAGCCCCCAGCCCCCTGTACAGACACGAACCCTTTTGATAGCCCCCCAAAACCATGGGATTTTAACCTCAAGGTACTAGTTTTCACATATATAGAGATTATAACCTCAAGCTACTAGTTTTGGTATCATTCCATTTTTCAAAATGAGAACCATGAATTTTATCTCCTACTAGTCTAAAATGCTCTATTGTTCAATGAATCAGTTTTTAATAGAAGATGATAACTTATAATAGTCCACGAAAATAAGCGACTTTAATAGATTATGGAACAACAAAAATTGATACCCAAAATAGAAACAACCAAGGATCCAAAACAAATATTCAACCTTGAAAACCCAAATACATACTTATAAAATAATTGACACTGGTATACACAATGGGTGTATCAAATTGGTTTACATATAAATTGCAGTAATATATGTGAATGAGATCATTATTTTTCAATGACAACAAAACTTACCAACAATGTTGGGAATTCGCGAAAAAGAAACAAAATTGAAGTAGTTGAGGCTTACGTGAATATTGTTAGTCGATTTAATAGATATGTGGATAATAAATAATATGATGATGGAAAAATGAGGTTAGAGGGTTCAAAATCGAATAATCATACCTTGTTTTAAAAAAATAGCAAAACATAAATATACACTATCTGAGAAAAAAAAGAACGAAATAAAGTCGTGGGAGTCTTACCAGATTGTTGCGAGTTGAGTTGATATATTCAAGGAGAGTAAAGATGATAAACGATGATGGAAAATGAGTTTAACGCAACGATATTGATGAGTCTATTGGGGTTTACCTCGCGAGAGATACGAGTCATTGTGTTGTCGATCAAAAAATCATAAATGACACTCCACGAGGCGTGTTAATTTTATTAAATGTGTTATAACTTTGGTTATTTAATAACTGACATTATAAACTGTTTTTTTACATTTGTAACATTGGTTATTATAAGAACTGATGTTATAAATGTATCATATATGACATTTTTTACGTTGGTTATTTTATAACCGACAAAAAAAAATCCGCGTGTTGGTTTTTCACGTCAGTTATAGAATAACCGACCTGAAAAATACATCTGAAATCACAGTTTTTTACGTTGGTTATTTTATAAATGATGTAAAAAATTCTGCGAGTTGTTTTGTTTTTTCCGTTATCAAATAACTAACGCCAGAAAGGCCTCAAAAGTCTCTTTTATTACGTCGGTTATAAAATAAAAGATGTAAAAACACTACGCTTTGGTTTGTTATGTTGGTTAATTTATAACTGAGGTAAAAAACAAACACGGGTGATTTTTAAAGTCGGTTATTAAAATAATCGATGTTAAAAGTTTACTCACCACATTTTTTATGTCAGTTATAAAATAACCAACATAAAAAACGATGTTTCACAGATTATCACGTCGGTTATATATAACTGACGAAAAAAAGGGTGACATAAATAACATCTTCTGCACTATTGTTATGCTTCCAAGTCCCCTCTTTTAATGTTTAACTCTCCACCTTCCACTTTTTTCCATTAATATTCCAACATCATTTATTAATTAATTGAACTCTATGAATAATTAAGTGATTTAAGTGTTTCAATTTTGAAAACATTATGCCAAATTTAAATAAGAGAAGCCTTTCCTTTATTTGGGGTTGGCATAAACGTTGGGGAGCCTTTGGATGGATTGGGAGGAGGTGTTAATCCAAAGAAGAACACCAAGAAAATCTTCAACGACCTTCCTGCTTGTTAAGGTGTAGGAGCCGCCCGTGAGGAACATCAGCCATGCTTCATCCTTGGACGCTACCCGACGTCAGCGAAATCGACGACCACCCTCATTCCGCGACTCGAAAAAATTCAACAAAAAGTTTCAAGGTAAAGGAAATCTGGATTATTTATTTATTCGTACCTATGTATATTACCCTCGCAACATGGTTTTTGATTTTGGTTTATGGTGATCAAGTTCTTATCAACTAACGCGGAGGGTGCGGAACGAACAAACATGACCCATCGTCACTCCTATGAACCTTGTTTATGTTGGTGATGGAGGTGAAGCTAGAAGGGCATGGTTATGTCGCACCAAGTCGGAGGAAAGAGGAAACGAGCACGAGGCGGTGGCAACCGGAGGCCGAGGTGGTGGAGTATCGGCGTCGTCGCGCTGGCCGCGTGGGGGAAACCACAACCCACAAGCGCGGGCCACTCGACCAAAGAAAAACTTGTCGGCTAATGAAGGTCGGGCTGAAGGAACCACAATGCCCCTTTTCATCGCGCTGTGGAGGAGGTGCGGCCCGCATCTGTGGGCCCCTTGTTGAGTCAAACTGGCCGGACGTTGCCGGAAGGGTAGGAGACCGCGGTGCCTCTTGGTTCAGCGCTGCGGGTAGACGGTAGCCCACCCTTTGTGGGCCGCATCTGAGGGCAATCCGGCCAGCCGCCTGTTGGCCGTGTTGAAGGAAATCGTGGCCCCAGAAGGTGCCACATAGGAGGACAGTGGCCCGATGTGTGGGCCGCTCTCGCCAGAGAGGACCGGCCGGCTTCCCCCAACCGAGCATGAGGGCAGCGACACCATTTCAGAAAATGGGGGGGGGGGCTGCCCCCCCCCCCCACTCTACGTCAGGCGTGCAACGCACTCAGCCAGCCTGGCCGAGCCATGACCGACCACTGGCGGGCAGGCCGAGTAGCCAACCCCGCGTCCCGGGCCACCCTCGTGTGGGTCGGGCCACTTTCGTCTGGCCGGACTGCGCCCTACTGGGCAAGACCCGCACCCGGGATGGGTCAACCCAGTTCGGGCCCACCCAGGGTAGGTTGGGCTACGTCGGACCGAACCCAGACCCCCATCTTTGGACCGCTTTCAGTTTTCACCCATAACATGTGTTACATACCTCCATTCTACGTAACATCAGTTTCATTGGGTTCCTTGGATTGAGACAGTCGTTTCAGTTTATCACATTCAAGGTTTTGGTGATGTTTGGGTATGGCCAGGTTGGTTCGATACTACAACCAACCGGGCCCTCGGAGAGGAAACACTTATAACATAATGACTGGATGTCCGATTGACATGTCGTCAACTACATCAGAATCCTTTTGATAAGACTGTACATTAGTCATATTCCAATTGAGGTCTAAACGATGTTGGAGTATGGTCATGTTGGTTTTAGCTTAAAAAGGAACCGGGCCCCTGGAACAAAAAAGTCAACAACTCTCTGACCTGGCATCTGATTGATGCACCATCTATCGCGTTGGGATACTTATGATGAAACAGAGCCACGAGATACATCAAACGAGGACTTCATGATAGTTTATGTATCGACCCTTGGATCGAGGAGTGTACCCTCTAGGAATCGAGTGTGATGTGTGCGAGAAACCTAGAGATTGCTACAATGAGACTTGACTGAATTTTCTGTGGGTTCAACAGCGACAAGACTAGACTGAATCCACTATGGGTTCAACAGAAAGAGGACTAGATTGAATCCTCAGAGGGTTCGACAGAAATTAGATAGGACTGAATCCTCTATGGGTTCAATAGTAATGAGATTGGACTGAATCTTTCATGGGTTCGACAGCAACGAGACTGGACTGAATCCTCCATGGGTCTGACCGAACTGAGACTTCACTGAATCCTCCATGGGTTTGACAACAATGAGACTAGACTAAATCCTCCATCGGTTAGACATAAACGAGACTGGACTGAATCCCCCTTGGGTTTGACAGCAACGAGACTGGACTAAACCCTATGTGGGTTCGACAGCAACAAGACTAGATTGAACCCTCCATGGGTTCGACAGCAACGACATATTGCTGTTTTAGGTTTCTGTGGGTATCTTCCGTTCGACAGTGAAAGATGATTTAGTGGCTACAACTAATTATCTCTTACTCTCTTTATGTTGTGTATACCTGGTTTCAGCTGAGTCGTTACCTTCGTGTTACCTCTTGTATGAGGTGTTTACTCATGACGACTTAGGTATTTGTATGGGTATATACCCAAGTAAGGATGGATTTTTCTTCTTAGATGTTTCTTCATGGATGTTTTGTGATAAAGACCATGTGGCTTTCTTCTCTGAGTTGTACATATGGGGTACACCATGTGTTGTACTTTCCTTATAGAGTGTTTATACACCGTGGAAAGGAATGTGGTTGGGCTCGAGAATTGGAGACGGACTATGGATGGTAACATAGGTATATGTATGTCCACATACATAAGTAGGGTTGGTTGATACTTCATGATTGTGTCTTTATACTGGGGTTTATTCTTTTTGGATTTTTTGAGAATTTGAGGGTATCGGGGTCCCTACTGAGTATCGTTTTACTCACCCTGGCATGGGCAATGCCCGCACCTCATTGTGTGGCATGCATATGATAGACAGTGTTTATGGATGCGGATAGTGAGCCAGGAATGGACGATACCCGGAAGTGGGCCACTAGGCGAGAGGGTACATCGAGCAGACCGATATACGTGGAGTGATGAGGTGGAAATCAGTACCCACCGTTCAGGTATGATACTCAGTGGAGGTTCTAGGAGTTTCCCTTTTACCTTTTAGATGTTTTCCCTTTTTCAGTTGTACTTTCTCTCCGTTCTACCTATATTGTACTGTTGGTCTTGTATTTCTAGTCCCCTATTCTTTCAGCACTACTTTTTGAATATTGTTTTCACTTAGTTCTTTGCTTCCAGCTTACTCTGTTTTTGTGTGTGTTACTTCTATAAAGGCAATTGCTTCCCAGCTTTGGGATTTATTCCTTTAGTGCTAGTCATCGGCCCCTTGACTATGGAAGTCGGGCTTGTGGTAGTCATGGCACGGGCCCCTAGGATGTGTCGTGAAAAATTGGTATTAGAGGATTCGGTTCTACCACAGAACTCAAGAATTTAATCATCATATTCAGTGAAGCAACAGTGTTAAGACTTTTTATTGTGGTTTTCATACCCGGGTGTCCAGTGTTGGTGCGGCAGTCGACATATCCATACACTAGGACCCTACCATCTGAGTTTTGACTCAGTGCACGAAAACACTAATTGTGTGTGTGTTTCCTTTGAAATGTTTTCTTCTTGATTACTTTGTGTCAGATCACCAGGTATAATTTTTGATCTTGGAGCACCTGATTCTTTCTAGGATATCTTCAGCTACTTAGTTAGCATGGGTTCCGAGTTGAGAGCGCAATGGTATCCCACCGAGCAGTAAGGCCACGATGTAGGTCCCCAACACAACAGAGACAGCAGCAGTACCACTAACCACTGGGCTACCGTTTTAACCAGCCCTATCAGTAGAGGGTGTGCGCCACTTGAGCACATTTCATGGGTTCCTATGACAGAGGCCTTCGAGGTTTCGAGGCGAGACAGTTTTTATACGGCCAGATGATAGCTGGAGGTTATAGCATGAGTTTTCTACACAGTTGGGACACCCGCTTACTTGATGGTATAATTAGTTGTTAGTCTATTTCATAGAGAAGTTGAGAGGTGGTGGTGCCTGCTGATGCAGTTTTACGATGAGGGTACCCACAGCTGGGGAGACATTGAGGGTCTTTTTAGGGTGAAGTTTGTACCAAAAACTCTACGCTCAGTGCGGGCTCATGAGCTACTGCTCTTCCCGCAGGGCTTTCTGACCATAGCAGAGTCTTCTATAGCCGGCAGTAGACAGATGTCACATTTGTCCAAGCGGTAATAGTTACAGGCATAGAGTCATTTGTTCATGATGCTTCTAGCTTTGTTGATCTCATTATTTGTGGTTACATTCTGTCTTTGTACTTTGAGTTATAGTAATAAATGATACTTTCCCTTGTGATGTTTTATTTCATAAATTTTGTGTAGTTGTACAAAGAGAATACGGATAAAACCATTAACTTGGCCGTCACGTTTGAGATTCCTACTTGAGGTGACCCAGTGAGCACACACTGATGTTTACAGAGTGAATCAACCCATTGAAGTGAGTGTAACAGTTGGACCTCTTGGTAGTAGTGTCGAGTCCTTACGACGTCATTCATGGCATGAATTAGTACCGTTCAGGTCACGATAGACTGTATTAGGCAATGGGCATGGTTCATCCAGGTGATGAGACCAACTTTCTATTTTTTGGAAAAGGAGAAATATTAGCATCTCTTGTAGGACATAGGTGAAGAAGGGTGTAGATGAGTTCTTTTGAATTGGCTAGTCTCACCCACAGTTCGTTGGGTGAATGCTTTATAATCTTCTATGACCACTAGAGTGTCAGGTATATCATCTCACAGAAGGATATTTACTTGAGATAGTGAATATGGCTTGAGTTCCTCCAAGACTATGACATTGAGATAGTATATAATCCTTGGAAGGGGAACGTTGTAGCAGATGATGTTAGCTGTAAATCAGGCATTCTGCTTCTAGGAGAGGCGACAGAGTAGCTGGTTGCATTGTAGATATTCTTTATGGAGGAGATATGAGATATCCTTGGACATCATGACAGGTCTTCCACATACGTCTCGGGAAAACGTCTCATTTTTTGTGATCGTCGACCGAATAACCATGTCGGCCCACTTCATGTTGACCAAAGATGGTACGAGCTACCACGGGGGAGGTGCAGGTCATTCTGGAGATAGAGACCTCTAGAATTTGAGGATAGTTACCACATCTCTTCTTGGGTCTCACCTCGATGAGGTCTACGGAGATTTGGCCTAGGCGGAAAGTTATCTACATGATTAATCGGACCTTTCTAGGTCCTCAGCAGAGTAGGCGAGGTAGCGTACCATCTGGCCCTTCCACCTTAGTTGCATTGGGTGAACAATGTCTTCCACGTATCTCATTTGAGGAGAACCCTGCATGACACGTCCCACATCATCGACAATAGGGAGCTAGATATCACTGACGGGGAAACATTCATGGAAGTCCCAGTGGAGATCGAGGATCGACAGGAGCGGCACCAGTTTGGACGATCAATAACTCGGGTGAGCGTTTGCTGGCAGCATGGGAACCTCCATGAGAGTACAGGGGAGCAGGAGGCTCAGATGCATGCTCAGTACCCCTTTTTTTCCCCTAGGGTGTGTTGTAACTTTATTGGGATGTAAATCCTTTATTTTGGGGTAATGTAAAGACCCAAAAATTTCAAGAATTTTTTTTCATTAATTCTTTATAATTTTATGAGTCTGCGGTTTCTGACGGCCCCTAATTCCAAGGCCCGATATTCCCGGAATCAATTTCTGAAATTTTTTTCAGGTACGTTCACTAAACGTACATGTGGGTTTCTCTATCTTTTGAACCACTACTCAGAATTGAAATCCAAGGACACCGATGAACTCACAACTCCAGTATTCCCTTAAGGGGACCTTTACCGTAGTTGCGTTTTTTGCAGGATAGATGATATAATTTGGATAATTAATTATAAATTAAATAAAATTGTTGTGTTACACAATTTTATTTTTAGAGGGTGGTTACTTTCTCTAAATAGGAGTTGGAGGTGGGGCTCACACCCCACATAACCACCCAATAGAGGATAATTGTGTGGTGGGGCCCACACAAACCCAAACACTTCACCACCCAAAGAAACCCCCCTTAAACTCTTAAGCTTCCAAATCCACTCTTTTAATGTTGAAATCCCCACCTCCCACTTATTGTAATTAATATTCAAACACAATTAATTTATTAATTTTACTCCACACTTAATTTATTTATTAAAATGTATGAATTTTGAAAACATTATGCCAACATTAAATAAGTGAAGCCTTTCATTTATATGGGGTTGGCATAATCATTGGGGAGCCATTGGTGGATTTGGGAGGAGGTGTTCTTCCCACGAAGAACACGAATAACTTCTTCAATGACCTTACTCCACATTAAGGAGTTGGATCCGCTCGTAGGTAAATCAATAATTCTTTACCCTCAAACACTACCTGACGTTAACAAAATCGATGTCCTCCCTCTTTCTATGACTCAACAACATTCAATGAAATGTTTCGAGGTAGTGGGAAATATGAATTATTTATTTATTATTACATGTTTATATTACCCTCACACTTTGGCGTTTGTTTTGGTTTATGGTGATAATGTTTTTACCGACTAACGTGGAGGGCACGGGTTGAACAAACATAGCCCGATGTCCCTCCGTTGAACCTTGTTTATGTTGGTGATGAAGGCGGAGCCGGAAGGGTATAGTGTTGTCGCACCACGCAGGAGGAAAGATTCCACGTCCATGAGGCGGAGGCAACCAGAGGCCGCGACCAGGCTGGGGTGAGAAGGTGGAGGGCTGATGCCGTCACGCGTGGCCGCGTGGTGGAAACCGCAGCCCGCAAGCGTGGGATGCTCGGCCGAAAAATATCCATCCGGCTTAAGCTGGCTTGGATGATGGAACCATATTGCCCCTTGGTGCCGCTCTATGAAGGAGGTGTGGCCTAAATCCATGGGCCACTTGCGGAGCTGATCCTGATGGTTGTAGCCGGCCGGGCAGGAGACCGCAGAGCCTCTTAGCGCCACTCTACGGGAAGACTGTGGCCTGCGTTGGGCGGGCTGCTTCTGTAGGCAAACCGGTCGGCCGCCTTCCGTCCGGGTTAAATGATGTTGTGACACCCGATGGTTCCACGTGGGAGGAATGTGGCCCGCTATGGGGGTCTCTCACACCCGAGAAGACCGGCTGGCTTCGCCCTGCCGGGAAGGAGGGGCGGTGCCGCCGTTTCAAAACACCTGTGATGTAGTTCCCCCCCCCCCGCTCCGTGTCTCGTGCGCAATTCGCTCGGACAGCCTAACCGAGCCATGGACGACCACCAGACCGGTCGGATTGGATGCGAGATGGGCCACCTACGCGTGGGCCGAGCCATCGGTGCCAGGGCTGGGCCACCAGCTGCGCGGGTCGGGACACCAACCGCGCAGGCTATCGCCCACCATGCGGGCAGAGCCTCCCTTGTGTGGGCTGGGCCACTACCGTCGGGCCGAGTCATGCCCTACTCAGCTAGACCCAGACTCGGGTCGGGTCGACCCAGTTCGGGCCGACCCAGGGTGGGATCGGCTGGGTCAGACTGGACCTAAACCCCCCTCTTCAGACCGATTTTGGTTTTTTTCAAATTACATAAGCTACAAACCTACGATCAACACACCGTCAGTTGCGTTGGATTACTTGGATCAAGGTGAACGTTTTGGTATATCACACTCATGGTTTTGGAGAAATTTGGGTATGGCCGGGTTGGTTTGATCCCGTAACCATCTAGGCCCTCGGAGCGGAAACACATATAACATAAGGACCAGACATTCGATTGAAATT
The DNA here is from genome assembly GCA_963277665.1 of Viscum album. Taxonomy (NCBI): domain Eukaryota; kingdom Viridiplantae; phylum Streptophyta; class Magnoliopsida; order Santalales; family Viscaceae; genus Viscum; species Viscum album. Next base: position 1,671,970,858 of record OY728137.1, read on the forward strand.
CCGTAAACTACGTTGGATTAAATTTGATGAGACTATACTTTTCAAATACTCCACTTGAGGTTTGGACATAGTTGGAGTATGGTCGGGTTGGTTTTAGCTTAAAAACCAACCATGCCCCTTAAACGAAAATGTCAACAACTCTCAGACTGGGCGTCTGATTGACGCACCGTCTATCGCATTGGGTTCCTTATGATGAAGCAAAACCACTAGATACATCAACTTAGGACTTCGTTATATTATATATATCAACCCTTGATTTGAGGATAGGACCCTCCCGGAATTGAGTGTGCTGTGTGTGGGAACCCTAGAGCTGGCTGCAATGAGACTGGACTGAATCCTCCGTGGGATTGATATCAATGAGACTAGACTAAATCCTCTATGGGTTTGACAACAATGAGACTAGATTAAATCCACTCTGGGTTCGACCGCAATGAGACTGGGTTGAATCCTCTATGAGTTTGACCACAACGAGACTGGACTAAATCCTTTGTGTGATCGACAACAACAAGACTCAATTGAATCTTCTATGGGTTCGAAAACAACGATACTGGACTGAATCCTTCATGTGTTCGACAAAAATGATACTAGAATGAATCATCCGTGGGTTCAATAGCAACGAGACTGGACTGAAAACTTCATGGGTTCGACAGCAACAAGACGAGACTGACCCTCCGTGGGTTCAACAACAACGCCATACTATTGTTTTAGGTTTCTGTGGGTATCTTCCGTTCGACAGTTAACGATGATTTAGTGGATACATATAATCATCTCTTACTCTCTTTATGTTGAGTATACCTGGTGTGATCTGAGTCATTACCTTCATGTTACCTCTTGTATGAGGTGTGTACTCTTGATGACTTAGGTATATATATGGGAATATTCCCAAGTAAGGATGGATTTTTCTTTATTGATGTTTCTTTGTGGTTGTGTTGTGGTAAAGCCCACATGGCTTTCTTCTGTGAGCTGTACCTATGGGGTACACCTTGTGTTGTACTTTCCTTTTGGAGTGTTTCTAACTTTGTATAGCGGAATGTGATTGGGATCGATAGTTGGAGTCAAACTGTGACTGATAACTTAGGTATATGTATGGGCATATACCTAAAAAGGGTTGGTTGATACTTCGTGATTGTGTCTTTCTACTATGGTTTATCCTTTTTGAATTTTGTGAGACTTTGAGGGTCTCGTGGTCCCTACTGAGTATCGTTATAGTCACCCCTGCACGGGCTATGCCCGCACCTCGTTGTGTTGGATTCGGATGATAGATTGTGTTGACAGAGGTCAAGAGTGAGCCAGGACCGGACGATTCCCGGAAGTGGACCCCTCTACGAGATGGTAAACGGAGCAGACCGATAGATGTGGAGTGCTGGGGTGGACATCAGTACCTACCCATCATGTAGGATACTCGACAGATGTTCCAGGAGCTTCCCTTTTACCTTTCAGTACTTCTCCATTATTCAGTTGTAATTGCATTCTGTTGTAGCTGTAATTTACTGTTGGGATTTTATTTTCGGCACCCTATACATTCAGCACTAATTTTTGTATACAGTATTCACTTTGTGATTTTCTTCCAGCTTAAACTATTTGTGTGTGTGTTACTTCTATAAAGGAAATGCCTTCCCAGCTTAGGGATTTTTCCTTCGGTGCTCTTTAGCAGCCCCTGGCCTATGGAAGGCGGGCATGGGGTAGTCACGACATGGGTCCCGAGGATAGGTCATGACAAATGAATTCCCAGTGGGAAGTGGATCTGTGAGATCTAAAAGGTCCACATTGGGGGGAAGCTCTGTGTAACCCAGTAACCCCATGGTACTTGACTGGAAGAGTAACAATGTTCGACCAAGGTGGGAAGCGGCTCTATATGACCCGGTACGACCACGGTGGGTAGTGGCTCTGTGTGATCTAGCATACCCACGATTCAAATCAGGGATGAGTACCACAAAAATCCAATGATATTATGAAGTGGGTTTTTTGTGACATGGAAATCCCACTATACTCTATAAAGTAAGAGTTATCCAATAGTTGAGGTGTTCAATGATGTGACTGACGAAGCTACTATCACTACCTTATAATATACCTTGTTTGATATAACTTGTTCTATGTTATTTTTCATCATTATATACATTGAGGATTGATATGTGGTCTTTCCTTTTTGTATTTGGATCCCTAATGAATTTCATGTTACTCACCCTTGCAGTAGCCCTTCCCATGCGTGTCGTGTCCCGTGCTAACGATCGACGCTTCAATAGATACATTGATGTATTGGTACCTTTTGGAGACCAGTGAGATAGGACTAATCGATGCTTCAATGGTGAATATTGGGGTAGAGGACCAGGTGGGGCCCCATAGGACTGGGATGATAGGACATACTACTTCGACATCGAGTTGCCTTACTACTATTACGATCTTGTTGGGTTTTCTGTGGATGGACATTAGAGATCCTTTTTGTAATTTTCTATTTTAGTTCATTTTTGTTGGGTATTTTATTCTAGAACACATACTTTCAAATGTACTTTGTACTCATTTTTTTAGTATATCTGTTTACCCCATTCTATGTGTAGAGAAGTGGTTGGGAGTGTGTGTGTGTGTGTGTATAGGTACTCAGAGAAATTACCACACTTGTAGGATGTTTCCTTCAACTCTATTCATCAACCCCTGACCTTTGGGAGGAGGTCTTGGGGTAGTCACAACATTGGACCCTGGGGACGGGTCATGACATAGTGGTATCAGAGGGATTTCATTCCTATCACAATGAATGAGAGTCTTTGTTTTGTTTTGGGGAAACATTGTTAGATGTATTAAGACTGACATTTGGATTCAGGGAGTCTAGGATTGATGTTGCAGCTGATGAATCAATACATAAGGACCTGGAATAATGCATTTTGGATCAATACATGGATTCATTGGTTTCCTTAGTGTCTCCTTATGCTGTATCGAAAAAAATTCTTCTCACCAGGTATAATATTATAACCATGGTACATTTTGTTCTATCTCAGGAGGCCTCCACGAGGATGACTACCCAGGATCCTCATACAATGTTGTGAGGATAGCCTGCCTATCATCGATGCATCAGTTCAGGGACCAGCTCTATAGATGGACCCACTGAGTGGTGAACATGTGCCACCTCCGCCCAATGGTTAGAATCTACTATAGGAAGTTCCAGCCAAGGATGTTCATATGATTAGTTCGCTAAATGAGTTTTGGAGACAGAGACCTCTTCTGTTCAGGGAAGTGACAGATCCTTAGAACACTGAGTACTGGCTTGAGGCTATGAAGTAGGTCTTTCGCTTAGTGAGGACACCACCTGACCAGATAAAGATCCTGTCAGCGATTTTTCTGTAGGGCTCAGTAGGGGTATGGTGAAGTTTGACCACCCATACACATGATGGTGTAACCCTTGTCTGGTCAAACGTCAAGCAACTTTTCTTAAAGGATTTTTTCCCCGAGACCATATGCATCATGCACATTGATGAGCTACTTCACCATCAGTAAAGTTGTTTGACGATAGTTGTGTACTCAATGAGGTTCATTTATCTATCTCACTACTCCACATACATGGTGCGAGACACGTTCTTCAGGGCTTTATCCCTTGAGTAGGGACTCAAGAGTGGGATCCATGAATTGGTGCTGTCTCTCAGCATCTCTACCCATGTCGGGGGGCAAGAGAGATCCCATATTGTGGAGATATTCATAGCAGAAGATGCACCGAAAGCTAGATCCGCCAACAAACCCCATGTAGAAAAGTCTTCAGCAGGTTGTAGATAGCAGACACGAGGTCCCAAGAGGGCCATATCATTCAAAATCAGATCCCATGACTCAAGGTTGGTAGTGCATGGATCTTAGTCTAAGGGGATCCAGTAGGGGTACAAGAAGTGATTCTCATGTGGCGGGCTGTGAGACATGGCACATGACTACCCGACACACCGTACAGATGAACAACAAATGGTTGAGGGGAATCAGATGCAATGACAGTAGTTGGAGTGAGGAGGTCCCCAGAGTGGAGGATGTAGTAGGGGAGCTAGATGAGCTGCATGTGATGGGTGACAGTATGAGGATTTACGTCTACCAACCCCAGGTGGTCCGCACGAATGTAGGGAGAAGGTGGACATAGTCTAGCTTAGCTATAGGCAGTAGATTCATATGACCACAGTGCTCTAGGGATGATTTGTGGTAAAATCTTTTCATTTTACCCCCTATATGCGGTACATATAGACATAGGTGAGAGTAAATCATTCCATACCATAGTTCTCATTTAGAGCTCAGAGATTCTGGGGGATCTGTGGGCACGATCATTATGACTATAGACTCCTATAATAGATAATTAGACACCTAAAACCTAGATCCCGTAGTGTGAGATCACTCTTGTAGGTGAGATCTTTGTCTTGGATCTTCTAGTAGAGCCATAGTGGCCTTAGGCCATCATCATGGTTATGGACTTGTAATCCATAGTTCATTCTCAAATCGATTTTTTTAGGTATAAAATACGGTGTGTCCGCAGAGGTGGGACTAGGTTTTCCTTCATTGAAGAGAATAAAAACCATGCAACATAGTCCAGTGTCTCTTATAGGAGGTTATAGATGATCACTCACAAGTTAAATAGCCTCACCCATGGTGTAGGGGTTGAGAGAATTACACTTTTCCCAGTAGTGGTGGATGATTATGAGGTTGTTTTTCCTAAGGATGTTATGGTACTACCTCCTTGTAGGTTGGTAGACTTTTACATCAACCTCCACACCAAGATGACACTGATATCCACACTGGCGTATCAGATGGATCTTGTGGAGCATTACTTATGGCGGGTATATCTATAGGAATTTAGAGATAAGGGGTTTATAAGGCCCATCATTTCACCATTGGTATCCCCAGTGCTTTTTGCCAAGAAGGAAAACCAGATTCTGAGGTTGGGCATGGACTTCTTGTGCCTGAAAGAGGTGACTATGAAGAAAAATAATCCACCGCCCAAAATTAATTAACTCTTTGACCAAAAGATGGGAGTGAATTGGTTCTTAAAGAGAGATCTCATATCAGGCTATCAGTAGCTTCGGGTATAGGATGAGGATGTACCAATGAAAGCCTTTAGGTACCGGAACGACCACCATGTGTTCCTAGTTATGCCTTTTAGCATGAAAAAAACCCCAGAAGGGTTCATGGGCCTCATGAATTGGATCATCCAGCCTTACCTCAATCAGTTCATTGTGGTCTTCATTGATGACATCTTGGTATACTCAGCATTAGATGAGGAGCATGATGCACAACTATGGATAGTCCAGAATAAACATTGAAGACCAACATTATGGTAAGATCTCGAATTTCCAGTTCTAGATTCGGGATGTCCACTTTCTAGGGAATGTCATCTCAGTGGTTGGTGTTTCAGGGGATCCGGTGATGATAGAGGAGATACATGCTTGGGAGATGCCCCAAAAAGTGATAGGTGTACGTAGCATAATGGTGTTGGCTGGTTATTATCAGAGGTACAAGCTCGACATCTCTTGATCAGAATCACCCTTATCGTCATTGAAATAGAATGGACATCCCTTCGTGTGGATAGAGAAATTTCATATGAGTTTCCAATACATGATGTAGAGACTTAATAGTTCCCCAATATTGATATTACCAGAGTAGGGTATTGGGTATGTAGTTTACTCTGACGCATCAGAGACAATACTGGGTTGCGTCCTGATGTAGGAGAAATAAGTGTTCGCCTACGCCTCATTCTAGCAGAGGCAACATGAGAAGAACTACACAACACACAACCTTGAGTTAGTAGTAGTGGTATTTTTCTTCAATATGTGGTGGTACTATTTGATGGGTGAGCAGTTTATTGTTTACTATGACCATAGGAGTATCAGATATATCTTCTCCTAGAAGGACCTGAACCAGAGACATCGTTGATGGCTAGAATTCCTCCATGACTATGATTTTGAGATATTGTATACTCATTGGAAGGGAAATGTGGTGGCAGGAACACTCATTAGAAGGATGGGTTTCTAGCTTCTGAAAGTGGAAACTGAGTAGTTATCTGTGATACAGATATCCTCCATGGATGAAGGTGGAGACACATACCATCGGACGATGACTATTCCTCCCTCACTCATACAACAAGTCAGGGAGGCATAACTGGGGATGTTGACTACAAGGACGGATGTGCTTAGTTATCCTTATGATGTGCTCCTAATAGATTTTATATTTGGGGGAGAATGTAATCCTTTTTAGTGGGTGAACCGTAATACCAGTGACGTTGTAGGAGGAGGTCTTGAGTGAGTTCCATATGTCCCCTTTTGGCAGTACATAATGAAGAGGAGAAAATCAACCATGACCTAAAATGTTTGTACATGTGTTTGGGGATGAAGAAATTGGTGTCTGAGTTTGACTCACGATTACAAACTATTCAGTATGTGAAGGCCAAGCATCAGGTTCCAACAGGCTCAACCCAACCACTTGAGGTACCCAAGTAGAAGTGGAATAGTATCTCGATGGAATTCATGATGGGGTTACCACAAATATCTAGAGGCCATGATTATATTTGGGTGATCATTGACCGAATCACCATGTCAGATCAATTCCTACCCATCCAGGAGCAGAGACCGGTAGAGGGATGGGGACGACTCTACGTTCAGAAGATAGTGAGGATTCATGGGATTCCATAGATGAACTTCTCATATTATGACACCCACTTTACATCCCAGTTGTGGATGGTATTATATGAGCCATTTAGGACGCAGTTGGATTTGATCAATGATTTTCATCCCCAAATGGATGTTCTGATAGAGTGGACCATAAGACTTTGGAGGACATGCTTCGTTCTTTTGTCTTTCCCATTGGTCACAGTTGCGGGGACCACCTTCTACTTGTGGATTTTGCGTACAAAAAAATATACCACTCAACAATTGGCATGGAACTATTCGTAGCATTTTATGGGAGGCCTTGAGATCAACATTATGCTGGAAAAACTGAGGGAGTTAGAAATCATGGGTCTAGGGATGGTATGGGAATCCACTAAGAATGTGTATATCATCCAGTACCAGATGAGGACAAAACAATGCAAGTATAAGTCTTATGAAGACAAGATAAGAATACCCTTAGAGTTTGAGTAGGGTGTCCATGTGTTTCATCGGGTCTCTCCATGATGAACGTAACAAAGAGTTGATCGATGTTTCAATCAATCTATGAGGTTCATTAGACCCATTTTGATATTCAGTTGAGTTGGCAAGATGGCATACCTCATACCCATTCCCCCACAAAGTCACAGAGTGCATGATTCTTTCCATGTGTTGCAGCTGAGGAGGTACGTGCATGTCCTGTCCCACATAATCGACTCTGGTGAGCTGGATATTGGTGATGGGGAGACTTTTTCAGAGTTCTTGGTTGAGATTGAGGATCGATAGAAGTGGGTCCTATATGGACAGTAGATTCCTCTAGTGTGACTTCAACGACATAATAGGATTCTTCAGGAGAGAACATGGGAGCTGGTGGCTCAGATTCGTGCTCAGTACCCCCATATGTGTGTTATGTTTTTTCTTTCAGATCTCGGGGACATAAAGCACTAAGGAGGGAATAATGTAATGGTATGGAAATATTGTGATGTTTTTTTACATATATGGAATTATTTTGACACAGCGCGCTCTTAAGGCACGTGATTCCAAGGCCAAGAGAGCTCATAATGGATTTTGGATCTTTTTTTAAGGTATGTTTATAAAAAGTTCGAGTGGATTTTTATAACAATTTAACTTCTGTAGGGATCAAAAATCAATGAATATTGTGGAATTCATAATGCCGGGATTTGTCTAGAATGGACTTAACATCATTCGACAATGGGTGAACGGAAAAGTTTATTTTTTGTAATTTTCAGTAAAAATAATAAAATAACACAAAAAGTTATTTTATATTCCTTCTCCTTTGTTGAGAGGTGGACAACGATGATGTGGTGTGGTAGATGATGATGATACGGTGTGGTGATGAAGCAGTGATGATGAGGTGATGAGGCGTACTAATGCAACTCATTAAGGGACCGTATCTTGTAGTGTAACGATACAAAAAAGGGATCATAAAAGTGATGTTGTTTCATAAATGAAACAACATTACAACACAACATTACAGTTTAATTGAAACACATCAACCTATTTCCTTTATTTATGTGGCACATTGGAGATGTGGGAATTAAATTCAGGAAACTCTTTGATGAATCTCATACAGAATTCAACTCTAAGGAAGAACAATGAAGAATGTTGGAGATACATCATCAACATTGATAAACCATGATGAACAATGTTAGAAGTGACAAAGTCAACCCCTTAAAATATCGAGGGTTAACAATTCAACATCAAACGTCCAAGAGGTAGGGTAGTAATTTTTATTTCAATGTTCATCCCCACACTTATTTTTTTAAAAATGATGAACATGAATCAACCCACATACAAGTTGATTCACGATTTGTGAATTTATGTGGGATGATGACTTTTCTTAAAGATATATTATCTCAAATTTAAACCTAGAATTAAATTGTTGAACTTAAATCCTTTTACCACCTCCTTGATTTAATCATCTAATGTGGATGACCTAGACCAACACTAACAAGGTTTGAGCACCACTTTTTGTGCATTCTTGGTGGCCTCATTCTCTAAGTGAGAAAATTCAATTCTGGGGTTAATAAGGGATGGTGGAGACCAGAGTGGTCTGTAGTGATAGAAATATTATAAAACGGTCCACCATAATATCATTGGTGTCTAGAGGAAGGTTCTAATGGCCTGATGACACTAGAAACCTGTGGCGACAGCCTGCCCATGCCAGCCGGGTGAAAGGCATGATGCCAACCGGTGTCGTGACAACAACGGAGGCATATAACCCTCATCGGCCACACTAGTGCGTGGTAGAAAACCCATCGGTACACCATGGTCGATGGAGTCGCGACCCCATGTGGGTGCCCTATGGAGGGGGTGTCCCACGCCTAGGCCTCCCAAGTAGTGCCGGTCGCAGTCTGTCAACCGCGACTAGAGGGGGCCGACATCTATGGGACCAGTAGGAACTAGACATGTCTTGGCTGCTGATTCCTGGCCTATTAGATCACCATCGTTTCACCCACCTGGAAGACTGCGCTGTGGGTGGTGGGTCAGGTCGGGCCCACACCTAGTGGGCTGAACCCGCACTGGTGGGCCGGACACACACTGTTAGAATGGACTCGCAACCAGCGTGCCAGAACCACACAGGGTGGCGATACCCTCATTTGTCTGGTCGGGCAAGACTAGAACAGGTTATCGGGAGACTCGGTTGGTTAGCCCTTGTCTAAACCGGGTCATTTACGGTGAGGTTTATTGGGAATAGCCAATTATCTAGGCCGGGCCATACCGAACCTGACCTGGACCAGACCGGGTCAAGTTTGTCTAATTAAAAAAGAGCATGTGGGTCCCCCAGGCTAGGTTGGTCGGGTTAGATTGGGTCCCATCTCATCCAGTCCCTGGTTTATTAAAGCACTCGTATCGTGAAATCCATGATTTTGATTGATGGTATGTTTGCGGTGTTGTGTCCCTCTTTATGAGTCATATATTTTTTTCATTCATTGCGTTGACATTCATGGACGTTGATAGGCGATGAATGGATTGATTAGTGGTTCTACCAGGAAAACTACATACAGAACCCTATGGTTTGATGAGACATAAGGACTTCTCAACAACATCCCAGTGGGAAGTGTCTCTGTGTAACCTGGTAGGCCCACTGTGGGGAGATTCTCTGTGTGACCCGGGCGACCCACAATAATCGACATGAGTAGCACCTCCATACGGTCGTGGTGGGATTCGTCTCTGTGTGACCCAGCAGACCAACGGTGGGGAACGACTCTGTGTGACCAAGCATAATCATGGTATTAATCTGGGATGAGAACCAAAACTATCCAAGGTTCATGGTATGGGGCTTCTGTGTGACCTGGAATTCCCACTGTACTCTATAAAGGAGGAGTTCTCCTGTAGTTTAGGAGTTTAATAATGTGACTGATGAAGCCATTATCACTCCCTTGAATACACCCATTGTGACCTATCTTGTGCAATGTGATTTTGAATTGTGTTATGGTTTGGAGATTATTGTGTGGTATTTATTTTTTGGTTTCTGTTCCTCACTGAGTTTCTTGTTAATCATACTATCACGGGACCCACCCATGGATGTCGTCTCCCATTCAAACAATCGACACTTTGATAGAGTGCTTAGTAGACCAGGACCCAATAAAGACCAGTGATATAAGACTGATCAACGCATCGATGGTGTACTTGCTGGCCTAGGACCAGATGGGGCCTAATAGGACTATGAAGACATGACGTACTAATTCAGCTTCTAGTAGCCTCACTAGTCTTACGATCAAGTGGGGTTTTCCTTGGATGGAAATAAGAGATCCCATTTTTACTTTTCAGTTTTAATTCTTTTTTATTGGGTTTGTATTCTAGCCCACTTTCTTTCAGATATACTTTATACTCGGTCTGGTATTAGTATACCTGTTTTCCCCATTTAGTGTGTTAGGACGTGGTTGGGCATGTGTATGTGTACAATTGGTCAGGAAAATTCCTCCCACAAGAAGGTTGATGACTTCGGAGTTAGCTGCCAATCCCTGGCCTTTGGGAGGCAAGATTGGGGTAGTCACGGCATGAACCCCTGGGTATCGATCGTGACAACAATGACCATAGGGAGACACCCATAGAAGGAAGAAATAAATTGGATTTATAAGATAATTAAATACACATATTGAGGTTATAAATAAAAGATTCCCCACAATACATAAGAGAAAAAAACATCCTGGGTCTATAAATATTTAATATAAACAATAGAATTTAAATATTGTACATCCAAAAGGAACAACAACAGATATCTCAAAAAGATGAAATAATCAATATAATCATGACCAATCTCCACAATATAACCGTTATGAATTTACCAACTAAGATAAAAATATATCCCTAGAACAATAATGTATCTAAATACAGATGATCTATATCAAGGAAAAATAAAAAATTATCTAACATGATATACAATAATCTGGGTGACATCAACCACCCCCACCTCCTCCTCCACCATGGGAAAATCATCACTCCATGGCCTATAGATAGATCCTTGTTATCTAGACTCATTAAATTCCCTAAAATAAAGATATGACGATTCATGAAATCAGACTCCACTTCAATATGCCAACTTATAGAACCTCTTAAGGTGAACCATGTAGCAAAAATATTGTTAAACTATTTGATATTTTATAAAAAAACGTTTTATAGTGACCAGGTATTCAACACTTGAAACAACTGATATTACCCTGGGTTTCTTATGAATTTTCGTCCCTTCTAAAGAAAATTTTTTAATCCTTAAAATGAGTCATATTTAGATAATAAAACTGTATATGAGGAATTTACCCCTTACTATCACTTTTCTGGCTCTTCTTTTTCTGACAAGCACCATTCAAAAACTAATGGATATGAGGTTGTACAAACTACGGAGACATCAATTCCAAGGTTCAGGATAAAACTTCTTCTGAATCAATATGTTTTATGAGAATCATCACCACAATATTTGGTAAGAAACATGCCAAATATGAGAATAGTGTGTCTTTATGAGTAATGAATATATCACCTTAACCCAAACCAATTAACTCAGAAACATTCTCTTACATTAATTCCACATGAAAATTCCACTAAATGATGATTCAAATAAAAAATTACTAATATATTATTTCATGTAGAAAAAAAAGAATCATAGCTTCTCACCACTCTCATCTAGGTCCCTCAAACAAGGAGTTGATAAACATAACCCTCATAGAATCAGGAGACTTCATAATAAAAAATATATCCTTAATATCCTCTATCCACTTCTACTCTTCCGGGGATCCCTTATCGCATTTATAAGAAGGTGTATAATATTAAAATAAAACCTTGGTGGGTTCCAGAGACTAGAAATGCAATGGCTCTACCACTCAATTCAATGTCCGGGTAGATATGTTAATTGGAGAAAACAATTCTATAAAACCTAATGGTATACATTGATGTCAATAACAAAAAATATTCCTATCATTCCTGAATTAATTATAGGGAGACATTTATAGATATCACAAAACATGAGATCAGAAAAATAAAAATTAGAAAATCAAAAACAACAAAAACAAGGCAAAAGATTTCAAAAAATCTACTAAACATTTTTGTCAATGTCTCATCAGTTTCAATGATCACATGATTTCTCCATTCATAAAACACTACACTTTTCCTCTAAATTTGATATATTCATGTAAATCCATCAACGTATCAAAAATATTTTATAATCACAAAGAAATTCTTCCATGATTTCAAAACATTAGTCCAATTTTTCATATTCCAAAAGGATTTCCATTTTAAATATATCGCACAACCAAATTCCTTCTTAGTAAATTCCATTATAACATCACAAAAGAGTGTTTGAAAATTAGTTTTTTAAATAAAAATTCACATAAAACCAAAAAAAATTAATTGAAAATAATTTCCAAAGATAGGAAAATAATTTATAAACCAAAATTTGCATTTCACAATGGATTTTAAATCATAACTGAATGGATTTAAGTTGAAATAAAAAATCCATTGATTTTACAACATGCACCCAAAATTTGCATTAGAAACAATAACAATCCAAACTAACCCCACATAAATGAATACATTTTGCAAAAAATGTACACTGATAACGTTGAGGTTAGAGTTGAACTATGTATGGATTAGTAATATAGGCCGGTAAACCACCCACAATCCTCACAATAGTTCTTATATTGAATTCTATATTTGACTGATCAATTCATCATAGTTTACATGAAAATGAAAGAATATTGCTTCTCTGGTCATCATTTCATTCAAACCCAAAACTAAAAATAGATATCCAAAATCAAATATAATCTCATCATAAATTTAAATGTCATTTATCATTAGGAAATCAATAACTCAAAATAATTAATTCCCAACCATCCTTGGTAACTCATGTCTCATAGTGAAGAGGTAGTTATCACGCACCTGCTCATGAACTACCATTTGTGTTTGTAATCGTTGTTAATATCATTTCTACCACAAAATACCCTAAATAACATAATGGATTTCACAAAAAAAGTATTTCATTTCAAAAAAAACCTCCGATGAATCCTTTTTAACAAAACAACTTCATGAACCCTCTAAATAAATATCTGATCTGATTTTCCACAAAACTAAAGAGCGTTCCCTCTCTTCAAGGTCTAGAAAAAGGTACCTCGACATCGAGAAACATCATTTGAGAATTATTTCTCACAAATAAGGACAAAAATAATAATGGATAAAAAATATAAACATAACATCATAAGTAAATTAATAAAACTATACTAGGTATAAGAATATGATACAACAAATGATAGAAAAAAATAATTAGAAATAATCCCTCTCTTAATGGTCCATGAACACCCACCATGTCCCAAACCATCCGATCTCATCCAACCAAGAGAAAACCCTCAATGTTAGTTGATGAGAAGATGAGAACATTCTATAATAATTTAATGGCTATAAAGTGGAAATTGTACTAGTAGGGTGTGAGTTATAGAGACAAATAAGATTTCACTTAATATTCTATTCATTTTCTTTTTATGTTAAGTATAATATGAAATAATGGGAGTATAATAAATAGTATGTGATGATTTAAATATCAAGATAGAAAAATAAATCCATCGGAATTAGTTTATAATGGATCTAGGTATAAAATATATGTTTAAAATTTTCAAAATCATTTACCAAACCAAAGATGGGAAAACAAGAAATTTCATCATTTCAAAACAAAACTGTTTCTTGAAACTCTTTGATAACCATTTTAAAATTTAGAACTAGATAAATTATGAATATAAAATAACTTTCAACAAACATAAAAAATTTTTATAGAACATAATAAAGTCAAGGAAAATTATTCCAATTAGCTAATTAATAAATAATTATAATCAAATATGAAATGAATACCCAGTGCCACATAGAGATAATGATCACTATCCTATATCAAGTATCATGTATAATGATGTCCGGAGTACAACTATGATACAAAATTTTATTGGCCATATTCATGAAAATAAAAAAATCATGACCAATTTTTGGTAACATCAAGTCTTACAGGTCCCATGAAAATCAGGTCCATGCACACTAGTTTTTCTGCACACATGTTTTACGATGAACATATCATGTTCTCCACATATCCTCTTGAAGAGGTTTAATTCCACTAAAAATCACATCTCAAGGTCCTATCATCAAACAATCTAGATTCCCAATACTTTTCAAAGAAGGTGAGTGAGGAAATCAGGTTATGAGGATTATAAATGAATCCCCCACTAGTATCAACATGTGCTCATGCCATCAACATTTCAATCATTCTCAGGTCACATATCACCCTCACCCCCAACTCTCTAAAGTGAATAATCCATTTTTGGCACCCGTCAATTGGAAATATAAGAATCAAATAAGTCAAAATAAGGGATTATCATAGGACATGATCATAATAAATATCCAATAGGAGCATCAAACACCATCAGTTTGAAGTTAGGCCTTTATTTCCAAAATCTACATTTAAAAGGGTAGTCACACCGATTTCATTTTACAAGTCATTATCAAAATTCCCAATAAACCTTTAAGCCAATAATTTCTATCAAAACAACCCTTTGTAATTAAAATGAATATTTTCAATTTAAATGTCTTAAATTAATTTTAATTCATGGTTCATCTCCCTCTTTCACATGAAAATATGTTTTATTCTAAATCACCTAATAACATAAATTCAATCAACAAGGATAATAACCATTGAAAAAGGGGTCATCAGGCATATTAAAAATCAAATCATTCAAAATCATGTGGAAAACCTTTCATAATTCAACCAATTTAAGTTTGATTTAGGAATTTCATTTTTATAAATCAAAACCGAAACATAGTCCCCCACTTTTACAAAAAATTCATGAAAATATATTTTAAAGGAAATTAAAAATAATATTGAATTCATCAATTTATAATCATGGGAAAGTAAATATAGTTCATAACAGTGAAAATACCAATCCTAGGAATTATGTCCATACCATGTTCAATTCATAGAGAAGAGGATCAAGAAATTTTAATGAGAAATATCTAATCCAACCATCACATGACATGTATTAGAACATTTGATAAATGTTTCAATTAATCATCCTGATGTAATTAATTATATAATAATTGAACTACATATAAACACTATCCACTGTTATAAAAATGTAGGACACCCAAGGAATGATCTATAATTGAAACTGGAGAAGGTACACCCTCCCACTATAAAAAAACAACACTAAAAACCCATATGTTGATCACTTGAAAATTGAACTCCTGAAACTCAACAATTTTACATCAAAAACTGAAGAAAATAATTCTTCTAGTATTTACCCACATTTAAAATCCCAAATTAATAGAAAATTTTAATTGTCTATTTTAATTGAATATTTAGTACAGTGGGTTTGAAAGCATTTAATATTGATGTTTAAATCATTAAAATTATTTAAGGAATAATTTTATACAATTTATAGCCATTGAATCAGTTTAAATGGTGTAATAGTTTTAGGTGGAGGAATAAAAAACAGGGTTTCACAAATATATTACCTATAAAAGTATGCTGCATAAGGGGAACATTTTTTACCCTAAAATAGAATATATGTGTCATATAAGGGTATAAATATTTTCCCATATTCAAGACACACACTCTGATTTACCCTTATGTAGGGCCGGTGTACCCTTTCCCAACATTTAGAAAAGATTTTATTCCATAACTCATCACCTTAGATACCTTTATGTTGCCTTTATAAAAATAAAATTACCCTTATACAACAATAATATACCCTTATGGGAGTTGATATCATTATTCAAGACCCTTATTCAGTCAGTACCCTTACACAGTTATCTTACCCTCATACAATTGTATGTTTAACTTATCAATCATATGGTTCTCTTAATAAATGCATCTTGTACCTTTTTGCAAGCCTGAATACCCTTATTAAGTGAAAATAAAATAGCATAACCCTTACACAACCCATAGAAAATGGTTTTCACCCTTACAAGGCCTATTAAAAATGTTTTTCCCCAATGTAAGGTCCTTAAAACTGGTTTTACCCATACCCAATACCATAACTCATAAGTAAAAGTAAACATTTGAAATTAAAATATTACTTTTAACTAAATTAATTTATAAAATAAAACAAATAAAAGAATTTTATTATTTTAAAAATGAGGTTGTTACAAGTAGTATTTCATGTAGTGATCTTAAATATTCTAATTAAACACAAAATTAGTTATGTGCATTGGATGGACCACCAATTATACTAGATGGAATGTAATCAACTATGTATTTTTTATGATCCAGGTTCTTGTTTCTTATTGTGATTTACCCATACCCATGAATAGAGAGATACGTCGCATGAGACCTACATACATTGATTCATTTTTTAATAAAGCATTGAGTATTATCTAATCAAATGATGGTTGGGTATGTTGATGATCACACCGTCATCTGAAGATTAACCAAGATGGTATTTCTATTCTTTTATAACGAGTATGACATATGGGCTCTATATTGAGATAAAATGTGGATGTTTATAATCATAAATAAATGAAACAAATGATGCTCTAGTCTATTGGATGAGGAAAATTTTGTGTGCTTATCAATTAGATGAATTCCATGTGATGTATTCATCAATTTGATCAATCTATTCCCATGGAATTGTGAACATATGATTAGTTTCATGGGATCAAAAATTCTGGTTCCATGTGGTTACTCAATTCATATTAAAATGGATGATATGAAAGAGAATACATTCATATGATGTAACACATGGATATCACATGTTCTTGTGTAATAATGATTCATTAATAGAGATTATTATTTTCTTAGGTTTATAAATTTAAGAATTTGTATTTTCTACAAATACTAAAAAATCACATGGGTTCACACTATGTTGTTGATTGAATGGGGATTGAGTTTTACTTAAAGAGATTCTCTATAGTTAATTGAAAATGATGTTGGATTTGTATTATAAATTTAATTCATATTATGTGACACAAGGTGATATTTATGATTAATTTTAATAATATTTTTAAACGATATCCAAAAGTATATTAGATTGTTGGTACATTGTTTACTATATACGATACCATATAAAGGGAACTTAAAATACATTTTAAGGATTTAGTGAAAGTGAGTGATTATTGGAGTTATACATCCCCAATATATGATTTCATGGTTGTGTATGAATGTCCGAATTATTGGGGATTTGTAGTGTATAAATCAGGAATATCATAGAGTTCTTTATTTTATATTAATATTCACATAAACAAACTCCAATCAACATGGAATCAAGATGATATGAGTTATCATTCAGATCTCTTCCACTAATGGATATCATTGTAATAAAAATTT
The DNA here is from genome assembly GCA_963277665.1 of Viscum album. Classification (NCBI taxonomy): domain Eukaryota; kingdom Viridiplantae; phylum Streptophyta; class Magnoliopsida; order Santalales; family Viscaceae; genus Viscum; species Viscum album. The sequence goes on from OY728137.1 coordinate 1,671,988,261, forward strand.
CATTTGAAGAATCATATTTGAGGATAGTTGAATTCATGTGGTGAATTATTTTAAATTGATAAAATAATTAGTATAATGTTTTATAATGTCAAAATAAATTTCATAATGACTCAAAAATGACACGAGTTTTATATAAATATGACATATCCATTGACATGGAGATCACTTGTGTGGATTCTCTTCTCTTAGAAGATCTTTTAAGCCTTTCTCTATTTACATCATGATGTGATAACATGTCATTAGATTGATAATGGTCCTACCCATATGGATGGTAATTCATTCCACCCATGGATACACAATAGATAAAGGATTATTTTGATTGATACTATGTTATCATTATCAAAAACAATTATTAATGAATGAGGATATGTGGTTATCTGTAGTGTATGATCTGTTGAACTCTACATTTTAGTGATTGCTGGTTTTTATTTAGGGCATGAATGATGTTGATATTTGGGTTTCTTGTTTTTTATTCTATTTTTATTAAGTTGTAAATGATCCTCAGAAACCGATAATAAACAAGTTTAAAAAATAATTTTATTTTAAATGTAACAATAAACTATAATTACAATTGTAATTATTAAAATAAACATAAAAAATAATCCAAATAAATTCAAAATATCATAAAAAAAATAATGAAAATTTTATGTAATGAACATTCCCAGACACTTGATCATTACTTGTACTGCAATAATTTATATAAAAAAAGATATCTCATGGAAAAAATCTCTTCCAAAATTTAAAACTCCCTCATTGATTTTAATTTTCCACAGACTTATTTAAATCCAAATAATAACATGAATAACCTTTTTTAACCCCCCCAATCAAAATCATCATCATACATCACATTTTTACAGAACTATATATTCATCCCTATGCACAAATTATATAATATCATTTTCTTATTGTTTTAAGCCCAAAATTATCCTTCCCCATCACCATAGTCAACTAATAGGAATATTTTTCACACTCTGTTATATTCATGTGATGTGAACTGCACTTATTCCTGAACTATGTTGGACTAGTTTTCAGATGAGAAATCTAAAGCAATTTTCATCAATAGAGCATAATTTGAATAGCTAGGGAATGGGCATAATGTTTTGTATGCAACACAAAGATCATCTTACACATATTGAGGTATTTATATTTTTCACACGCACACACATATGCCATTATATTTTAAGATAATTTATTTTGGATCCTGAAAAACGCATAGTAATCTAATTTAAATGAATAATCACATTCTTATTTACTATGAATCATTTCTGTTAGAAGGTTGTTTATAAAAACATAACTCAAGGTTAGGTTCCTCAAACAAATTCATGCATGTAGTATTTTTTATCCACCTATGTATTATCTTATTAACCCGAAATTATAATGCACTATAATTAATAAATTTTCTTAGTGATACTTATCTCATATATAATAATAGAATGAATTTTCTCAAGAATTTTATTCACAATCTCACATTAAACTTAACCTTATCCCCCACCCCCACATTTTGTTTTTAATTTTTTTAATAAATTCGTATCAATAGAGATGATATTTAGAATGAAAAATAAATAATCTATCATAATGGAAATATGATAAGGGGGTGTTAGAACACCTAAATTCTATTATAGCTTCATTATATGTAATGTAAAACTATATTTCCTTGAAATTATATTTTTATTCTAATCTTCTAATAATTTTACTACATAATTTCAGGAAATAACTCTGTATGGTGGTTATTCCATTTATTAAAAATAAACATCTAAAATAAACATATGAAAAAATAAACATCATATGATTGTGTTTCCTCTCAATAAGGTATTGTTTTTAACGATTTAGGTTTCTTTCGTCCTCTTCATACTCAACCATGGCCCCATGACAAATGGTTATATTATATAAGAACCAAGGGGGTTCCGCAACTATGAATTTTTCTAATATTATAGTTGTTTTTTAATATATGATTATTATTGGAATTTTATACATAGAAATCCACTTCAAGGATAAATTTTTTCTATCTAAAAAATTTAATAATCATATTTATGAAATTTGATATATGCCAACCAATAAATGAAAATGAATATACATTCCGTATTTATCAATTTATGCACTATAAATTTACATTGAATATAATTATTGGAGAGCCTTTTATTTTTTTCTATTATGATGAATTCGTGTGTCACTTTTGTATTATTCTTTATGGGACCTAAATTATTAACTCTTCACTTAATATTTAGCATCATATCTAAAGTAAACGTGATTATAAGGCCTATAATCACTCCATTATCTACTTCTGTTTCCCTTATAGAAATTGGAAGAGGTGGTCCAAATTATTCTATCCTATTTTCAAAAAAAATTACATCATTCCATATTTGTTTCCTCTTATGTTTGGGTGTTCCTCAGTTTGTATTTCAGTACAAAAAATCTGTTTTAGATAATAAATTTTAACTCAATATTCCTTATTTTCTTCATTTATATCATGTAGTGTATATTATGTAATTTTTTCATCTTCGTCTTCTACTAGAAACCCTATATGAACCTCCTATGGGTTCATTTTTGATAATGTACTTTCCATTTTTTGAAGGGTTGTGGAGGAAAAATTCAACGACAAGAAAATAATTCTATATTAAAATCATAAACTAATTCTTCTCAATTTGATTCCTTGAATGTATCTCTACATTTGCTTAAAATACTTGGATGAATTATTGTGTGTTTTCTAAATGATTTTAAATTTTTGTTCCCACCCTTGAGAAATTTAATTGAGTGTGTTAGCTGTGATATTTTGTTTCTTTTATTATTCCTTATAAACTATCATAATTTCATAAAATCTATTCTTTAATTATTTAACGATTCCTAAATATCACATTAAATAATTTGTCTTTCTTGATTAGACATGGATTATTTTTCACATGAACTACCATTTGTATTTTCCCTTACTGAATGTGATGAATTATTCCTTAATTTTAAAAAATTCTATCATTTAAAGAAAATCATACATAAATAGAAGGAAAAACTAGTCTACTAAATCACTATTTGAGATAATTCAATTCTGAACATTATTCCCTTTGATTAATAGGTTATAAAATAATCTCAATTCCAAAAATTCAATCATACATTTGACTCTCTTGATTCATTTATGAAGTGTTGATGTTTTTCCTCAAAATACCCCCTTAGAAGTATAGATTTTATTTTTCCGTCCTTTATCACAAAAATTATACTTGTTATCATCCCTAAAATAAATTATATCACATTATTTGTTTTTTAAAATATATTAAAGGTTATGTATACTGCTAAAATTTTAGAATTTTGACATATATTTGATTCATTCCAAAGGATCCCAAGTGAAACAATTTGATATTTCTTTTTTCCATTGGTCCTTACAATTAGTCCTTGAAATTATTATTGATGTTATGTAACATGGTATTACATATCATGGTTGGATGTGGCTTCCTTTAAAATATATATCATTCCTCTTGTTTCCTCTTCATGTGAATTCATTTTCATATGGATATATATTTTATATAACTATAAGGATGTAATGCTTTCATAACAACATCCAATACATGTATTGACCATGGATTATCCCATTTATCTTGACCCCTCATAGAAATATTTCAATATAATATTGGGTGGGAGTTTTTGGGTTTGTAATTCATAGTAAAATATCATGAACCACACTAATGATTTACATAAATTCTCTTCCTTTTATTCAAATTGATGATTCTCATTCTATTTTCCATAATTTTCTTACATAAGAAGTAACACTATAAGAATAAAAATTTAATATCCCCTGATGAATAAAAATAATCCTGTTAATATTTTATTAACCACAACTGTGTCTCTATCATCATGAAATATGGGAAAGTGTTAACATTACACTCATTCTCTATTAATTCATTATGAAACAACGTTTTGATAGTTTTTATAAATCCTTGATGAACATATAGGAATCAATGGTGGTTTCATCATTAAATATTGGTAGAAAAAATACGTCATGGTTATTGAGATCTTCAGTCATTTATATGTGTGATAGATTTATGTGTCATTTATTTCCCCTCATATAATGTATCTCTAAGTCTGCGAAATATTTTGAATAATGATTCCAATTATTATTGGGCATATTGTGTGTCTATTGAACACTGAACAATTATTTACTAATATAAAATTATGTTTCTTCTTCTATGATTCTTGTGTATTTTCCTTAGTCACTTGGTAATGTACATTCAATTTTATGCACCAGAGAAAACAAATTAGATGAAACATATCTTAAAAATCCATGTAACAACTCTTAACACTATTTTACCAATAATGAATAAATAGTTATTTGAAATCTATTAGGGTAGTAAATTTTAATATTAAATGGAATTTTTAATTTTTTCTATTTTATCTAAAATATATAATTCAAATCAATTGATATAATAACACGGATACCCAAAAAGATACCAATTTGTGAATAGATTAAAGGTGAGAACAAATTTAATGAATAACTAGATCATATTTATTAGGATGGGTAGTTGGACAACCAAACAACCTAATTATATATAAATAATGGGAATAATGATGAATTTAGTTTTGTAGGTGTTTTTATACAACAATTATACATGTTTATTAGTGCTTTGGTATTTATGGGTGAGTGTGTAAATGTCATAAAAAATTAAAATATCAATATAAGACCTTATATTGTTTATTTAGTTTGATTAGTGTGGGAAATTTACGTTAGTGATCAACTATATGAAACATATCAAAAAAATTTCAAATTTAAATATAATTAGAAAAATCAACTATTCCTTAAAATCAACTCTTATTTTAATTAAAAAAATAATTCTAATATCTAGATTTATTATGAGTTTTCTCATGTCTTTTATCAATAGTGGCATAATTCCATTCTCTATGATTACGTTAATACTATGCCCCTTTAACTCTAATTTATTGGGGTGAAATGATAATTGAATTATTTCATTATTATGGTTTAAAATTTCACTTTAAAACCCACACTATCTCATAAAATAATGATTTAATAAGTATATAAAGCATTACGAACAAATTCATGACTATTAAAAATCCATGTTTTAAGTTATAGGTAAGACAAAGAGTTATCATAACCCCTTAAATATCCAACTAAAAGTGACAATCCAAGCATATTTATAGTAATAAGTAAAAAAGAGAAGAATAAGAAACTCTTAGTGGGATAAATGACATATTATCCTCCTTGGTTTGTAGTTGCTTCCTTCAATAGTAGTAAACGAATCATGGTGTGGATGAATGGTTGTACATGAGGATGATTAAATATATTGGATTAAGAATTTGGTTTAGATAATATACTAGAATAATGGGTAATTGAATTGTTTCCCAATAAGGTATAGAACCAAATGGATGAATGGAGTGACATTAATATATAGAGGGAGATATGGATTGGGTGAACAAATAATGAAATGATTGTTTATGGGTTTTAGATAATTATTCCTAGATGAGAAATGGGTATAGAATGATATAGTCTATCGTATCAATTGATTAGGACACCTGAAACATGGAAATGGGTTTTGATTGGCCATTCTTGGATGAATTATTAGATCCTATTTATTCCACCCGTTAGGGGCTTACACCAAGTGAAAATATCTCCAAAATGTTTCTAGGGGTGTTAGGATCGATTTATTCTAGCCCTTGATCTTCGAGGCCCAAAACGTAATCCTTTCTAGGGTTCCATCATAAAACCCATTGCTGATATGAGAAATTTTCAAACCAATTTTATATGAGAGACATAATACATAGGAGATATAGATGTGGGATTGGGTTTTCACAAAAAAACTACTCTCTTCAATACCAAAGATAACACCACTGGGCCTTTCCTTCTTTGATAATCCAGCTGATCTGAATTATTTTTCACATTCAATATCATTTCCCTCTACACTATGGAATGCCACATAACCCTTGCTATTATATATAATTTCAATGAATACATCATCATGGATCCAAACCCTCCATCCTAATCAATAATTATCATTCTAAAATAGGTTTTGGATCATCCAAATCAAACTTGAGTTACACCATGACTTTGATAAAACTTTTCTGTATTGACTTCCTCCCAAATAATGTATTTTATCCCCAACACATAATCCATTATGGGGTTCCATCCTAAAACCAATGGTTTCTTGGAGTAATTTTCCATCCAAACATATATGTGATCCAACATACTTTTAATAAACCAATGTGGGGATAAGTTTTCAACTAAAATGAGGTTGTATATTTTACAACACATTTAGGAGAACTATCGAGATTGAGTTATATCCTCTCACAACACAAGAAGATTCCATGTGTATTTCCCAATAACCACTTAACATATTTGTGTGAATTATATCTTTACAAATCATTACCTAATTTTAATGATTCTCATGTGGCTTTTAGATTTGATCATGCTCTCCTTATAAATCTTCAAGGGATTCATGTGCCATAATTATATTGGATTTATTAATATGTCCTTGGAGATGAATAATCTATTTGTAGGGACCAAGGATACTCTATTTCATGAGGTTTCATTGGGATATACTTGAGGATACATCGAGATAAGGGGTATTTATTGAAATTATTGAGAATACATTGTTAAGGTAGAAAATTGGTTTTTCGTATTCCTGGTGGTTTGGTTCATTTAAATTAGTATAACAGTATCGAGATGATTCATGGTGTAGTGACAATGGAATGTCACTTCCTAATTTATCTATCAAAATGGTGCGATGACCATGATTCCTAGGCTTCTATGTGTGGATATTATGTTTAATGGTGGAGGGTGGCCAAAGATCTCTGTTGGTGGTGAGATATTTTGATGTAAAAGACAAAGACCTCTATTTTAGGTGATAAGACATTGCCGAATAGATAATAGTGCCTATTGAGACTATATAATGATAGGAAGAATCAAAAGAATCACACCTAAAGAACTATCACTCAAGTATATGATATAAATTCATCCCACAGAAAACATCTATCTGAGATTGATACTTTTTTATTATTGATTGTGTGAAGATAAAATTTTAAATTATAATGTTTTTGCACTATACTATAGAATCCTAGCGGGACCTAGTGTAGTGTAAAAACATTTGTTTCTAGAACATATAATTTCACATTTCAGTCTCACAAATATGGTTAATAATGATAACATTTAAATGATTTTAAGCACAAATGTTTCTAATTATCTGAATAATTATCAAAAAAACTCAAAAAATATATTCAAAATATTATAGGAACTTTTTAATTCAAATAATATATATTATAACATTACAAATAAAATCACACATTGGGCTCAAAATCAAATCATTCCCTATGGTGTCAAAAAAACCTATGATATTTTTCCTATGTTTTCATCACCATTTGAGCTCATTTATTGATTTTGTTTACATAAAGTGTATTTTAAATTAAATATATTATTTTACATTAAAATAATACATCTAATAATTTCAACCAGACACTAATACCTATTTTTATTACATTCAATCATAATAGTTAAAAATTATTGCATAATCATTACTGAATTTTTTCAGGGAAATCCAAACTTATTTTTTCCATTGTGATAATTTGATTAATTTTTTTAACCAAGAAAGCCACTTTAAATTAATTAAATACTTTGTATTATTTTTAACATACCTCACATAGGATGGATATTTGTTTTATTTATACATGTCACAAATTAATCCACATTAATTCATTTAAACATTCATGCTTATCTAACATCCATTTCTTGGTTTAGATCACTTTACTCATGTTTGTAACATAAATACATCTGAAATGTTTAAAATTTTACATTCTGTGATTCGAAAAATACTCATATCAAACTACAATGAGTTTTATTCCTATATCTCCCATCATAATTTTTGATCATTATTCTTAATTTTCATGATAATTTGATATCATTTTCTTGATTTTAATCAATTGAAATGTGATTTTAACCTAAAAATAGATTAAACATAAAAATTTTACAGTTAAAAATTATAGACTCATTGTTTATTATATTGATATGTTAAATATTTATAAAGATCAAAATTTGAAGAAAAATCATTTTTATATATTTTAATGGAAATCAAACATCATATATTCAATTATAATCACTTTACACATTTTTGGATACTAGAAAATAGTTGTAATTGTAAACAAATAACTTTAATTCATTAAAACCATAAAATGTATTCGATTTTTGATAAAATAGTTACTGTTGGTAAAAAAATCAATAATAATTTTGTAAAATTATCATGATAATATGAGATCATTTGTCTTATTTTGAATAATTTCTATATTTCTTAATATGGAAAATATTATTAACATCAAAAATAGACCATTTCAATAATAATTTTGTAAAATTATCATGTTTCTATATTTTTTTTAATTTAATCTTATTTTCTTAGTTTTTTTATCATTTTATGCATGTTTGTAACATACAAATTATTTTTGACTTTAAAAACGTGAGTTTAGAAAATTTGACCACATATAATGTTTTATTGATGTAAAATTATTTCCTAGTGGTAACTAATAATTCATGTATAATTATCCTATAATTTTAAAAAAATCTCATCATGTTTGTTTTATTTTGATTGTTTGTTCTGTGTTCATAATTTAGAAAACTATTTTTATTTTTAAAAATGAACTTTTAGTGAATGAAAAAAATCACATGTTGAGTGAAATAAATTCTATTAATACAGGTAATAAATTATTTTAAAATAGTTATTTAAAATTTTCACAATAATACAGGTTTTTTTCATAGTTTTGATTATTAGAGGTACATTTTTAATTTGGAATATAGTTGTAACTGTAAATACGTACCTTCAGTCATTTTGATCACATCATACATAAAATTTATGTGGATATATTTCCTATAGTAGAAAATTACATTTTTCTCATTTTTGTAATTTTTCAGGATAATAAAATCATATTAATAAAATTTATATTGTTTGATTCAAAATTTTAACATTGAAAATAGTTTGGAATTTTAAGATGTACTTTTGGTATATTCAACCACAACATACACCAAATTGATGTTTTTGTTGTTAATATATGTCAAAAAGTAATCTAAATTCATGTAGATGTCATTTAATGATAATCTAGGTAGTAATTCACCATTTTTATAATTCGACATATATTTTTTACATAGTGAATAGATTTGATCATTAAAAATGTATATTCAAAAATATTGACCAAATCACACACCAAATTTACATGAACATAATTATTATTGTAAAAAAATAATTGATGATATTTTTTCTATATATATATTACAATACATGTGATTTTTTCTAGTCATTATTGTTTGAAACATGATTTAACATATAAAATATTTTAGATTTGAAAATTTAACATTCATTCATTCTAACTATACCGCGTATTTAATTTATTTTATATTAATACATATACTTCTCAAATTATTCAATGATAATTATGTAACTTTCATGGAAATATGAGTTAGTTTTCAAGGTTTTTATTTATTCAAACAATATTTATACAAAGAAATTTTTTTTACGTAAAAAACTCACACTCCATAATTTATACCTCAACACATACCAAATTGAGATCTCATTCATTCCTATAAGTAAACACATAATTGTTTATTTGTGGCATAGTATTGTCTTTAATAACATCATGTTTTGTAATTTTTTTTCATTTAATGCATATTTTTAACTAAAAAAGTAGTTTTATGTCAAATAACAAAAAATTGACATTTTGACGACACCAAACATTGGATTATTGTAAAAAACATTCCTAAATTTCAAAAATTAATCCTTGATAATTTTCATTGAGTTTCAGAAATATAAGAGCCTGTTTTATTCATTTTGATCATCCTATAATTTTTATTAACACATATTTATAATTTTAACATTATAACTAAACAGTAATTCAATTTTAAAACAACCCTGAATGAAATTATGTGTGCCTCATTCATATAGGATATAAAATAATAAATAAATATCTAGTTTTTAAAAACAATAAAATCTTGTTTTAAAAGTTTTTTTATTCTATACATATTTTTAACTGAAAAAATAATTTTAATTCTAATAATTCACCTCTATTCATTTAGGCACACAACATTCCATATTGAAATGAGTTTCATTGAATTATTTCCTATATTAATCCAGAAACACCTATATATATTTTCAAATTAATATAAGTATGTTTTCTCAAGTTTTATTATTTGAAACTTGTTTAATGATAGAAAATATTTTTAATTATTTAAACAACCCTTTTTGAAATATTAATCAAACCATATTTGTTTTCTACCATTTTATGCATTTTTTAAATATATAAAACAATTTTAATTATTAAAATTTTATTTTGGTCATCTCATACACAATTCCTAATGGATTTATTTTTGAATTATTTTTATATATTTTTTGATTTTTTTAAATGTTATAAGTTAGCGATTTTTTTTATAATTTTAGAACTTTTCTATATCATTTTCACAATAATGATCCTTTATAGCACACTTTTAACTTAGAAACCATTCTATTTAATTATAAAAATAATCATTCCAAAACTATGACTATAAACATGTCAAATTTATGCGGTGTTAGTTTCTATAGGTCTCAAATTAATCCAATTTGAATGTCAAAAATGTGTTTCAAGAAAAACCAAGAAAACAACCTAAAAGTATTATAAATATTTGGAATAATGATCAAATATAAAATTTTAACTTATTATAGTAAACCACACATTAAAATAAATAATTTTTTGTGGATGGAATGATCAAAAAAATATTATTATAATTTAAATAATTTTTTCTATTATAAAAACATCCATTATAATAAAAAAATTGAGTATGTAATCACACTATAATTACATTACAATACTACTACGGAACTAAATCATTTCACTAGGTGGGATTAAAACACATCCTAACTTGTTATAGAATTTATAAAGAGCCTATATCAGGTTCCCAATGATCCCTCTTCACCATACCCAGGAAATCATACCATGTATTTTGACACATGGAGATGAACAATGGTAAAAACATATCAAACTAAAAAATATTATTAGTTACAATAATTAAATAGGTAATTTAAGATTTCTAAACTTTTTTATCATACCAAAATCTCTTTTCATAGCCTACCTATGGTATCCAAAAGAAAATAAGACAAATCATGCATCGTCATATTGAAATTGTGTAGGAATCGTATGATATGCCCAAATCGATTTATCATCAAAATGAGCCTGAGTCCAAGTGGATGTTATGTATCATAAAATAATTCATTCAAAAGGCTATCATTTTTTAATTTTAGAATCCCTCTAGGTGGGGGTTTTTTTGGTAAAATAAATTTTTGTTCTTTAACATAATTTCATATTTATGTATACAATAAATTAATTTGTTACCATGACATAAATTTACAAATAATTCAACATCCTGATTATTAGTATGTGAATTTATTAATCCCATTACATCAAGATTAATAGATAGAACTAATGATGAGGTATCCATACACAATATTTGATATATTTCCTTAATAAATATCATATATCTACCAAACCTATATATCTCATCCTCCATGAATAAAAGAAAATCCAATTATTTGAAATATAGTAAATATTTATTTTCACATCCCTCATAACCCACTAATATAATATACCACCACAAACAAAGAGATAAAAAAGAAATAAAAAATTAGAATTAACTAGTTTCTACACAAATTTAGACTATAAATATAATAACCCTTCCCTTATAACAAAATAGGCGTGATATAGTTAACCAAAAAATTGCAATTGAACCTCCCAATCTTTAATGGATGGTGTAAATGTTGATGGATACAAGATTTTCATGTGGGAAATGATTTACCCCATTTACGAATGAAAAAAATTACATAAATATATATGTGTCTAGCCATAATGTTATCATGAACCTTGGGGAAATAAAACCTAGGAGACTAAAACATAAGTATTTACTTGTGAACCATTGATTCATTGAGTAACATGATCAACAATTGATACCATAACAGTATGAACATTTATATAAATCCATCCTTGGTCTAAATAATTATCAAAGTCCATGGAATGTGTGAAACTAACTAGAAAATACCTGACATATATTAAAAAAATACAAAATTAGACTAATGGTAAAATGGAAATCATGGGATAGGTAATATGTTATAGATAATTCCTAGGATAATCGTACAATTTCATATCCATAAATCCACAAAATAATCTATAACATTCTAACATGACTCCTCACACCATGTGTGATGTCCACCCATGATCTGGTAAACATAGACATCCTGTTAAATCACTTTTCCTTTACCAGGGTCATGTAAAACATGTTTCAAACACATTCTAGAGGAACACTCCTATGATGTTTTTAAATTATACATATTAAAATTCAATACCTATCCTCCCAAAATTTCTCCTAAATCCATCTATATAAATCAGGAATACAAAGTAGGTATGTATCTTTAAAATATGGGATGTATAACAAATGACATACTAGATAAAAAACTATACATTCTTATCTAATAATGAATTTGAATGATACAATGATTTAATTCTCATCTAAATTATCCAAACCTTCTTTGAGTCATTCTTAGAATCGATGTAGTGCAAATATCCACCATTTGAAACGTTTTCATCATGGATGTTTTTTCGAACCTATCCTCTATAGGATGTAGTGGACATAGGTATATATGTATGTACATATCCATAATCCACCTCCTATCGAGGTCACAAATTTTTTCATATGAAGGAATCATGTATGCACCTTTTAAATCATTCTCAAATTATAAACAACAAATTTTGTCAATGGAAGTAATACATAAATACATACATATATACATATAAAACTCACACACACACAATGAATCATATTTCCTCCTAATGTTGAATATATCATATATATATAAAAAACCCTTCCGTGTAACCAAAAAATATTTTTCGACTAGATACCATCAAGAGTAGTTCTAAACACCTACATATGTGATACATGTAAATGAATGGATACATTCATTCACTATCATCAAAAGCCCTATAAAAATTATGATCATGGTAGAATCAAAAAATTAATAAGTTAGAAAATGGGTACTATATAAAAATCCATTATAATATGTAACATTTAATAAAACTAATGTATAAAACTGGTTAAGAATTGTTTTTAATTTTTTATAACTCAACATGTGATAACATTTATTCTCACATATAACAACCCCTAACCCTTACATAATTATTTTCATCATGTGTGTGAACTAAAAATATTTTTAAATTATGACAACAAGGAATGAATAGAGATTATGGGACTTTTTAATATGTAAGGTATCCAATTAAATTCCTAATAATATCATTGGAAATTTTCTATAGTATAAAAACCAAAAAAATGGTATCAACTAATGAAAAAGATGCATGAAAGCTCATATCATGTATTAATCACTAATAGTGGAAATAGAAGAATCCAATAAACATAGATATGGAATAATTATGGGAGATACAATAATGTTCAACCAATTTCAACATAGACTTATGAAAATCCACTTTTTTATAATTATTTTTTAAATTTTATTCATCCTTCAATATACCACAGATCATTGATATTTGAAAACCTCCCTAGTATGAGAGAAAAAGAAGAGGTCACATAGCTAATCCTGTATACACGTGAACCCCTATGTACACAAGTGCGGTTATAACACCACCAAAAAATCAAAGGAACCTAATTTATACTCAATAGAGAATTAAACCACTTACCTAATTAGAAAGAATACAATATAACATGTAAGGGAGTACTATAACCAAAAAAATTACAATTATGACCCCTACAACCGCCCATAGGATAAATGAACCAAATAGGATCATAGATTCGACTCCTAGGGGAAAAAGGCTAAGAGACTTATGAATATTCTAAAAAAGTAATAGAAAATCACTAGAGAATGAAATACCCACCTAACCAGTAAGGACACAACCTTATACATTACATATTATAGTGGGTTCATACTAGAAATCACATCATTAGATTTACAATGATCTTTTATGGTTTAGAGTTATAGTGAATTAGGTCATAACTCTAAAGTAACATCCTAAATACCACAACATGGACACTACTACTCTGTATCCATTTTTTCCATATAATTAATCATTTTAAAATAAAATGTGTTTTCTTTTCATAAAAAGTATTCATGAATTTTATCTTGAAATATTCGATTCCCTTACCCATACATAAGCAGTATAAAAAATTTGAAATGATGGATGATCACAAACATACCAGTAAGGGACATAAAAGAAATAATGAAATTGTAAGTAAATGAATACTTATAAAAACTTTACCAATAAAAAAATAAGCATTATGATTTTAAATTAACGATTTTATTACCCAAAAAATAAAATTATCACAAAAATTATTTTCATAAAACATTTTATAAGTAATAATTAATGTAAAATAATACTCATAATGGTTTCATTAAAATCATGAAATACTCATAATATATTTTTCAAAAAGTTATAATTTTCACCCATATAAAGTAGAAAATACTTTCCCTTAAACATAAGATCATTATATTACATTGAGAAATCATATTACTATAATAAAAACCATAGAATGCAAATATAAAGAATATAGTTTACATGAGGTATAACTTCAATATCACTCTTATATATGGAGGAAAGCCCATTTTTACACAAGGAATAAACATCTTAATTATACTTGGATCAACCTTCATTATATATTCTGATAATATATTATGGGAAACCTAATAGGATAACTCCATCCCATATTTAGAATAAACATGATAGTATATTCCCATAATATCGTAGGAGAAACCTAATTGGATAAATAAATCCCTTTAACCAATGCATTGGACAGATACAACAAGCTCACTCGAACATGACTTTTTATGGAAAATCCAACTATGGTTAATAACATAAACACTGGTCCTTGGTTTATCATGGGAACACCCATCAATGGTCAATAATTAAACCACTTGTCATCATAAAAAACCCAATCACTTTATGAAAATCATTACACATAAAATATTTCATCATAAAAACTTTCTCTTACACCATAAGAAATCATTTTTTGATATTGATATAACCCTTTTCATTAAAAAAGATTCAAAACAATAATTCCCCAAATATAGAGATATAATGGTTTTATTTTAATAAAAAAATAAAATCGTCGAATTTATTTCAAAAACATAATAATAGTTATCGGAATGAGAAAATTCATTGTCAGTGTATTTGTTAAAATATAACATTCCTTTTACCTCACTGTAAATAATATGAAAAAATTTCATTAAATATTAATTTTTAAAACCTTTGAATGAAAGTGAATATAGAAATAAAATTCCCCTAATAAATATTTTATTACCACCTAAAAACAGGGATAAAACATATCATGAATTTAGTCATGGAAGAAAAAGAGTTTTATGGAAAACATAAAAATGCTATTTTTAAAAGAATATACCTTACCTTTCATACATATCATCAAAAAAATTTTATATGTAATTTAAATAAATATGATTATATAAAATTTTACTTTATTTAGAACCATTTCTATGTTTACTATTCCTTTTATCTCACTAATTACAATTTTATTAAAATTAATTAATTTCATGTTAGATGATTTAATAATATTCGATTCTTAGGTCATAAATTACTCTTTAAGGTTTAATATGATCAAGGAGTACACTATACCATCATATCCATAATAATAACCATTAAATAATTATGATTATTATAAATTAATTATACGTTCAAACCAATCATGAAATAAGATAATTAAAAATGGACTATGTTACAATAATAGAGATAGTTGTTCATACCTATGCATGAATAGCATTTCCATTTTTCAATGGTCATTATAGAAAGAATTTATATATTAACTGTTAATTATATAATGACCATAATATCCTAAATTAATAGTTATTTTTTAAAATAGGCTTATATATATATTTCATGTGATGTGGTGATTAAAATAGAATCACATAATTTTGTGGAGGTGGTAGTCCACACTTACACAGAAATGACGTTATCAATTTTCTAAGAATAGAAATTTAATAATTTAAGTGAAATATTAAATTATTAAAATGATAAATATTAAATTAATATCATATATTATTATTAATTATATCATTATAACCCATATATTAGTGATATTGAGGGAAAATGAATTATATCTCTTCTTGAGGCAGTAGTCCACTATACACACGGACAATAGTTACAGTTGCCATTTGATAGAAGAGAGGATGCATATATGCTATTACATTTACATAATAAAATACATGTATTTAGAGTGTAAAAATTTAATTATTTTATCATGGTTGAATAATATTTGAATGATGGTTGTGAATAAACTAAACTAAAACATATAGTTAAATAATATATCTGTTATTTGAAAAATCCCCTTTGATTAACACCTTAAGACCTCTATGATTGGAATTATTACTAGAATAATGACTACATAACATGGGGAGGGATATTAGGAAGGTAATTATTTGGGATTGGAAAAAATATTAGATTCTTGAGGTGTGATGATATGAGGAGAAGAGGTTCCCTATTATAAGAGAATGGATTGTCACTCTTGGAATTACTTAAAATATAAATTTAACATTAATTAATTTTTTAGTTCCAAATGGATCAAAAGTGATATTATTGTAATTTAGGATGAGTTGGTTTCTAAATCATCTCATAAAATGATTTAGGGAATTGTTTATGTCATAGTTTTATAGTTATCTTTTTGTTTGGAATCCCCATTAACTCTTTTCAGACATACCATGAAAACATGATTTTTTAAACTTTATGGGCCATGATATTTAATGTAAATTTAAAATAATCCAATGAATAGGTAAATATTTATGAAATTAACTGTATCCCATTAATTTGGATGAATAATTTTTTTAGGAATTTTATATCATTAAATAAAATATTATCTATTTGAATATTTCATTAATGTTAATTTGAGAATAACTCAATTACTTAGACTTTAATAAAATCTATACAAAAAATTAATTCTAATAAATAATTACACACCTCTATAATATTTCATTTTTTATATAAAATTATAGGATGAAATTTATTATTTCAAATTATACTAATTTCAATATCTTTAATATCATTTATTTCATTTCATTTTTTATTAATTAATTATTGTTTTACTATCATGTAAGAATTTAAGGTAATTATTTCTTCACTAAAAATAAAAAATAAATCACCATTATAAATATAAATATATTATATTTAGAAATAAAATTTATAACTATAGATATCCAAAAGTTATCTACATTTAAAAATTATTATAGTATTTAAAATCACATGTTGCATTTTTGACATTTTATTACATACATTATTACAAAGTTAATAATTACATAAAAAAGAAAAAATTATCATATAATAGAATATTGAATGGGAATTGATGAAATCGACTCAAAAATAATAAATATTCAAGTTTTATTGGTCCTTTTCTACTACTTATCATATTATTTTTTATCCTTAATTACCAGATTTACCATTTTCTGCGGTAATAAAAATTACTATGGTTATAGTTCATAAAGAAAAAACAAATGAAATTATTTACCAAATTTTTATATTTTGATTGAAATTATCGAATCCATTTTTAATGACTAAAAAATCATAAATATATGATTTTATTTTAAAATTAATATAGAAAAACTTTATGAATAATTTTTTTCATAAAAATACTCGTTTTAAATATAGATCGTTTTTATTGTAAATTTTACTTTAAAATTCATTTCAAACCCACAAAATTAAAATACATTAAATAATTATGAACTTATTAGATTTTAATACTATTCAAAAAAAGAATTTTATTTTTTAAAATAATTTATAAATATAATATATTTTTCAATAAAAATAAATAATTTTCACTATTCAGTAAAAAATTAATCTTTTTGAAAATATTAAATATTTCACCATAATATTTTTTTTTGAAATGTTGATTTAAAAATTTATTTTTATTTACCAACAAAATTACAAAATGTTCTAAAAATTAATGATTAAATTTTCTCACAAAAATAAATAAAAAACATTTTTGAGGGAAACACATCTTTAAATAATAAAGAAAATTAAGTAAAAATTGTTTTCCAAATTTTTATAAATTAATGAATAATTTTATATTTTATAAAAAAGTTATATGTTTATATTTTTCAAATTACTTAACTCCTTTCTTACCCATTAATTTAATAGATAGTTTATGAAAGTAAAAATATATGTTGTGGTTCGATTATGCTCGGTGTTGTCTATTTTGTACACTACAAAACATAGTAATTATTTTAAAATATTATTAGATTAAATTATACCCATTTTATAAATATTATCTTCATAATTAGAAATCGATCTCAGAAATTGTGGGATTAAAATTTCAAAATACATTTGTTGGAATCCCACATTGTAAAAAGGGTTAAAAACATCTTCTTAAAAGGAAATAAAAGGTTTGTATGAAGGTCATATGAAATAACACATAACTAAGATTACATGTTGTTAAACAGTGGTCGGAATTGATAACATATACATTGAAAATAAACTAACACCTATGGACTGATAGAGTCTGATAGGGAACATGGTCAAAAGAGAGTTAACTATCAAAATACCATAAATCTATGATGGTTTAAGAGAAAACATATTTATTGGTAAGAAAATTATGGTTATAATGAATTTTTAGACACTTTTCCGAGAGGTTAAGAATTTCTTAATCATATATACTAAATGAAAAATGAAATATACATACATGAAAATTTTAATTTCGTCCTATGATCAATTTCTACAACAATCTGATCTCTTTCTCTATAGGATAAGTATTCAATATGAATTTTTAATTTTTAATAAACTAAAATAAAAATTTATCATATAAAATAATTAAATTAAAATATAACAAGTCATTCATAATGTCATTATACATTAACTGAAACAAAAAATGGTTATCACATGGTATGATAATTCCAAAAATGAATAAACCATAAAATGGAGAAATACACCATTAATCAACAAAGCCTCTTTAATAAAACCCAAATATTAACATATATCATTCGATAAATGAAAAACCAAAAAATTTATAATAATATTGAAAAATAGGATTAAAACCCAAATATTAGAAATATTTGATCAGATATTATTCCACGAGAAAGTGAACATTTATTTGTAAGTAACATCAATTACACTTCATGTCACATTCAAAAAACATATACAATCTAATCATATGATAACAATGTGAAGATAATATTCTCCATGCAGAACATGAATAACAATAAATAAAAATTTAAATGATATATACTTCAAAAAGGTAAATCAATCATGAATCTAAAAATATATATTAATATCACTTAATCTTATCAAAATTTACAATGATGTTCTTTTGAAATCACTTAATCCCAAAATCACAATTCAATACCATGTTTACGATAGAAAATATGGTTCCAAAATCATCATAAAAATTATATTTAATATTTTATAATTAAAAAAACAAGTCCATAATAACCAAGATGTCATGGAATACCATGAAAGGTAATACAACCTTTTCATACATCATTTTTGTGGTTCATGTACCATAACCCTATTTGATGTAATACGTTGTCACCCATCCTACGAGTTGTACATATACTAAAACTATATATATAATCCCCATAACATGGAAAAAAATAACCTTAATAATAATATATAATATAAAACATAAAGGGGAGATGGCGTGTGCTCGGGAGCTAGGGCTTGGGACGCGATGGCCGCCGTAGGCGACGATGAATTCCGAGCAGGGTCCTCCTCCATCGGCGGAGTATGGATCTCCTTCTGATGAGCGACGTTTCGTGCCTCTCTCGAAACCTAATATCTTGACTTCGTTCCCCGAAATCTCACTCTCCCCCAAGGTCCCAGAGCTTTATGGAGGGTTTCCGCAGCTCTCGGTCATGGCTCGCGAGTTCAATGATGCATCGTCTCTTCTGAATCTGACTCTGATTGCCCGCTTCAGGCAACGGCGTCCACCGGTGGATTGCTTTGATAGTTTCGTTTCAAGTTCGTGGAATCTACAGGAGCGTCCCACGGTGGGTCTTCTGGATCCAAGGCATATAATGATTCGTTTCAAATCGGAGGAAGACTTCATCATGACCTGGTCTTCGACACCGCGCACCTGTGATGGATGCCGATTCCTTCTTTTCCGATGGTCGTATGATCACTATTTGAAGCGCAATGCCTCGACTATGGCGATTTGGGTATGATTTCCAGAATTACCACTTCCTTTTCAAAATCCCTCTATCATCCGTATGCTTGGAAACCTAGTAGGTCGTTTCTTATGCTCGGACAACAGAACTAAGGATGTATGTCACCCGATCTCTCCGAGAATCTGTGTTGAAGTTGACTTATTGAAACCACCGGTTGAGTTTGTCTACATTGCGGCATGTGAGGAGTTTAGGTGTAATAAACCTGTGGTATTTGAAGCCTGGTTTAATTACTTCTCTCGGTGTCTTAAGCTTGGTCATTTGAGGGATGATTGTAGAGGCAGGAAGGTGATGCGACCCTTGGCAGTGGGTCCTGAGAGTGCAGTGGATCTTCTTCCACAGCATAGGGTGCTAAATCTGGATGATGTCCGGACAGACTTTCGGCATACTCTTTCACAGTCTGTAGAGGGTAGGAAAGGGAAGGAATTGCAGGGGATTTTAAACCCGAAAGTTGGTGAGGTGTTTGGAAGGCTTAGAAATGATCTGGGATTATCATCTGCAGGGGGTCGGAGCAGTGACATGAGGTAGGTCGGTCAAGCTGCTGGGGTGAGCAGTGGTACAGAGAAGGCTGCAGTGGGAGGGGAGCGGGCTGGGAATGGACTAGTTGGGACTGCGGTGGATGAAGCTGCTGGAAAGGAGGAGCTATCGAGACCTGATGATTATGTGCAGGCAGAGGATGCTGTGAACATTGCAGATGTTTGGGTGGGGGCCTCTCCGGGGCGTGCGGCTGTGGAGGATGCATTTCAGACAAATGAGAACTCTATGAATATGGATAGTATAAAGGTGAAAGAAGCAATGGAGAATTCCAGAGTGGATGTGGCTATACCTTGCTCCTCAAACCGGTTTTCTGCTCTGGATGAGGTTGGAGCGGCTCACTCGAGGGAAGATATACAAGCCCCTTGCCCTCATTTTATAGAAGGTGACATAGAAAATAGTGGTGGCTACCCCAATATGATAGGTGGACAGCCTGGAGATGGAGAGACCAACCCGGAGGGAGTCAGCATGATCTCTTTGGATCAGATGATTGAAGAGGTTCCAACTCAAATGAATACTGGAAGGAGATACGCTGTGATGCTGGACAGCTCTAAGCCTGTGGAATTGGTGTCTGAACAGAAGAGCAAAAATGATGTCCACCTGCAGGTAAATTCTCAGGAACTGATTAATTGTTCTGCAAATAAATTTTCAGTGCTGGCTGATGTTGGATCAAATGAGGAAGGTACTAAAGTGGCAGAGGAAATTTCAGAGAAGGAAGGTAATGCTGGTCTGGACAGATTGAGTGGCGAACGTAAAAGTCTCTGCGTTGATGACACAATCAGGATATCTCAAATGGAAGGTGGGAAGGATGTAAATGTCAACCCTCCTTTGTCCCATAAGAAGCAGTGGGGGGATAGATCTGATTGTGAAGAAGAGCTTCACAGTCATCAAATATCTTACAGTGATGCTGTCAAGAATGGAAATCATGAGAATATTATCAAGGAGGTGGGAGAAAAAACTCAATGGAGGAAGACAAGGAGAGACTAATCGGATCTAGCTAAACCAATGGTGACAAGGTCTGCACACAAGATTGTAGGGTCACAAGAAAATGATATTGCAAATGGGTACAATGGAAAACGATGGGGAGGGTCCCCAAAGAGGGACAAAGGATTTAGTGGGAAACGGCTGGTCATGGAAAAGTTGTCTGAAGAAATGCTTCGGAAGAAAAATATGTATCTTGAGTTGATGCGCAAATACGAATCCTATGAATGGGAGTCAGCTGATCCTGGTGATGATTTATCTGATGATGGGGAGAAGGATGTATATGGCTTTGATGTAATGTAATGCTTTTATTTTCATTGACTCTAATTGCACTATTCTTTTAATAAATTTGGGGGACCAGGCTTACGTCTGGTTCAAACATTCCTGGTATAAAACATAAAGGTTATTTATATCTTTTAAAAAATATAGATGCATTCTTCCTCAAAAAAAATTTCACATGTCCAACATAATGTTTTCATATACCTAAAAAATACAGCAAAACAAAAACAAATTGCCCCCAAAGTACTCCCATCACATAAGTTATAAATAAAATGGTTTTAATGTGTAATACCCCAAGGATTTATAAATAAATTTAATACATAATTTAATGCATGAAACACAAAGTCTCTATGAAACAACACTTTATTATTATAATTTTTTAAACAAGATACTTATAACATAGCCAGTAAACACAATAATATGAATAGTAATAACTACTATTAAATTTAAATTATAAAGGTTCCAAATAAATGGATCTTATTTATAATGAAAAATATAATTTTATGGTAAAATAATAATAGTTTTTTGAATAATGAAGGTCAAAATTAATTTTTTGTGAATTATTATTATTTTTTTGACAAGTTTCATTTTTTACTTGAATATTAAAAAAATATTAGTCAAAATTATTTATTTAGTCTAAATAATTATTATAATTTAAATTTACTCTTATTATAATAATATATCAGTTATACATATATTAATCAAATCTAGATCATTGGAATCATTTTTTGTAATGAAATTTAATATAAAAACTTTTTGAACTTTTGAATGTTCTTTTTAAACGCCTTCTTAACACACTTGGAGGATTAGAATTAGACATAATTTTATCACTTTTTTGAATTAAATTTTGAAAATCATACATACACGATTGCAACCAGTAATATATTTTCAATCAAATATAATCAAATTACTCTCACTCTCTTTTATATTAGAAATAAAATCACCATCCAGGAGGTGTCGATTTACATCCTTTGTGGATGACAAACATTCATTATTCAATTTATTATTCAAGGATGGTCATGATACCATTTTTATGGTACAAAAAAGCCTATAATATGTGTATTGTAACCTATTTAATGTTATGGAACAAGTATATTTACATAATATGAATTCATATGACAAAACTAATTTGCGTTGATCAACAAAATTCTAAATTAATATAACTAATTATCACTATTGTTTTATTTAATAACTCATCATCATACTATATAACCCGGTTAATTATATAACCATTTATTATTCTATATTTTTATTATTAATATATAAAATCAATTATTGATTATTATATCCATTTTACTTGAACTCCATTAATTAAAAACATGTGAACTGATCTTGAAAACAGAGAAAACGAATGCTCTGAAACAATGAAGGTAACCACTACAATTTTCCAATAAGGAAACAAATTAACTGGATGAAACTATAACTAATCAAAAAATATATAAAATTTTATCAATTAATTAATAAATGTATTTATTTATATTATTCAGTATGTAAAGTTCAAGTGCATAACTCCTTCGTACATAAGGTAATGGTTTTCTCATCTCACTTCCATTTTTGTGAGATATTCCTTACTATGCATTGTATCTTGTGTATGGTGCATGTACATATAACATTTATGTATCATATTATGAATATATTTATTTTCATGGTATTCATTATACCATTTTATTAATATTAAATTTGGGGAATATTATTTGTGTGATTAAAATCTAGTAAGGGAATCTTCCCTAACCCTTGTTTTCCCAACGTGTTACACTATCTCTTCCTTTACTCAAATATAATTCTTATTTATTTATTCATGTTTATTATGGATTCAATGTAAATGATCCAAAATCATATATCTAGATCACATAATCCTTCTTCGATGGGGATACACATTTTTTAAAATGGTTCCATTCTAAATTCTTCCCGATTAACCTTCCCGATTCGAGGGAACTTCTAGATTTCTTATCAATTTTTAATTAAACTGTATAACTGGTTTTAAGAATTAATTATTTAAGAAAACATTTTATAATAAATATATATGTTGATTAATTTCAGGTTTTATGTAACTAAACACACTTTTTTCTTTAAAATCTCTTTAAATTTTTCCTTAAACACACTAAAATGTTTTAATACTATTGTTTTTAAAAACTCTTTTTACATGATATCACATTAGTGGGACACCATTTATGCCTGAAATAATATTTCAATGTCACTATATTTTATTTTTTTGGTATATAAATAATTATTAAATAATTTTATGAAAAATTTAAATGATTTTACAAAATAACTCTTTTTTTCAAAGTAAAAATGTGTTTTCCCGAATGACTTTCACATAGGCAAGAAAAATACCATGTTCAACACTTATTCCAAGTGTGCATGGTGTATGTACTTCCATGGTTTTATTTTATCAAGAGTACACTTATTCCAATTATATTTTATCTTATTATTATTATAATGTTTCAAATTTGTATGGGACACCATGAAGCATTTAAAGATTAATTCCCTCGATAATGTTTCTATGGTATGTCTATTAATGACAAATTCTTTTGTAGACCCATATAATTCATTGAAGCTTATCTCTTATGATACCATCAACCATATATTATTTATATATTTATAAATAGTTGGACTATGTATTTTCTATTTGATACCATTCATAAATTATGGTTGAAGTATTCATATTTTCTATTCTAGTATTTCAATATGAATATTTATGTTGTTTATGTTTCACCCTTTTTATATGAGTAATGTATTATACATACTATGTGATGGTAAGAAATAAAAAAATACCCTAGATGCATTGGTATGTCTCATGAAATAATAAAAATAATTGGTTATTGGACAGGGCATTACCCTTTTATTTTTGAGATATCCTGGTTGTGGCCTCGACGATATGTTTAAGGTGTCTAAAATTGTGATTTCCTTCATTATGGAACTAGTAACTGATATTCAATGTTATTATTAAACTAGTATAATATCCATTGTTATGATATAGAATTATTTATTTGTCTTTTACTCATGCCATATTTTGATCAATATTTTTAATGGTATGTGTACTTTTATTTATTCACCATGAAAATAAAAAAAAGTATTTACCACATTAGAATTTTTTATGTCTGATATAAATAACAGACCTGAAAAGAAAAAAATGTGATTTATCACATTGGTTATACTGTAACTGACATTATATTTGGATTATCTTGATTTATTAGGTCAATTATTTTATAACCTACTTGATAAAGACAATTCATGTCGTCATTTATTATATAATCGATGTGATAAATTATTTTATCACTTCAATTATAAAATAATTATCATGATAAACATAAAAAAACACTATCAAGAAGGTTCTTTAGTAACCGATGTGATAAATAATTTATATATTTTATAAAGTTTTGTTTTGAATTATTCCTCTATTTTTCGTTCAGGTGACAGCGACACGCTCTATCTCGCTTGAAAACACTAAATTTGAATCATCAATCATGTGGCATCTAAACTCATTTTGAAAGCATCATTCATCATGTTTTAAATCGGAAAAAATATCTTCTCGACGTACAACTCGCATGTGGATTCTTATTGATAATCTCCCTTTTCTTATTTTTCGTCATCTAACATCTTCCATAAACCAATTAATTCTTGGAATATCTCTTTCTATAAAACATAGCGGCTATGTGGATGAGAATAAGGTTTTGGTGTAGTTCTTATTTGGTGTATTTTTGGTGTTTTAGAATTATATTGAGATCATATTTGATTTATTGAGCATAATAATTTTATGATACATTCTATATCCTTATTTTTAGTTGATATATGTAGGGGTTTTGAATAAATTCCATAAATTTACATGTCAATTAATTATATATGTTCTATAATAACATATTTTTTAAATTAAAACTATATTTGATGGTATCAATGCAATTCATCCAATTTTTACTATTTTATAACCTAGTATGAACAATTTTTAATGATTTTATAGTTTCTATAGAAAGGTGTTATAGAACATGTGTTTGTAAAAATGTATAAAAAGTTTTTTCTAAATGAAATTTATGTCTTCAATAGATTAAACTCATTTTTTCATTGGAATAGAAATGGTGTAGTTTTCATGAATTTTTTTGAAAAGAAGAAAATAAATGTATTTTAAAAATTAGTATAATTTATATGGATAACACATTAAATGGTTTGATATGCCATTTACAATAGATTCATTTTAGAGGAAAATATAAAAATGGGATCTTAAAAGATTAGAATGAAGTGAAATTCTGGGTTCATTTTGGTAAAGTCTCATTTCAAACTATATAAGAGAGTTTTCATATTGAATATTGGAACCTTTATTGGCCCTATTAAGTTTTTTTATAATTGATATTGATTTTTTTCCCTAAGGGGGATGTATTTTATGAGAAATTATGACGTGGTTGATTTGAAAAGGGTTTAACAATGGAATTATTTGTGATATAAAAATTATGTTTTGTAAATTATTTTTATATTCTAATCTAATGATTAATTATTTGACCATAACCACATTGTTGACACTCATGGGAACTGTATGAACTATGATATAGGTCCAGATTTTTTCTATAGTAGTTTAGTGTATATGAGTTCTACTGACCCTAGTTATGTGATACCAGGGTTGGGGGCCCCGATAAAGCTATTGTGGTTTATATGGATATTTTTTGTTTTGGTTCTGACACCAAATAGCCAAAAATCTGTCTACATTATTTTTACTTTCAGGGAAAATAACACCTTAGGTAGTATTTAGTTTCCCAAAATACTTAGTGATGGTTGATGAAATTATAGGGGATCACCATCATTCGTTTTATCAAATTACCTTGTATTATTTTCCTTTTTGGAACCATGGTATGGTGTTTCATTCCATTGTATCATTACTAATATTGTTACTTGTTTTGTTTCAATTATATTATTTTAATATGATTACATTTGGCCATGTCTGTAACTAGGGTTTTCATACCATAACACCGAATCATTATTTTTGATGTATCCAGATGTATTATTAATGGATGATACAATCTTTGGGATACTATAATAAAGTTTTACATATTGATAATGATGTCGATAAGACTTTTTATTCATAAGGTATATTTTCACCACCTTCAAAACAAAATGTAGGATCCTCTCAAGGCCTATACCCAAGACCCTTTTCCACAATACCATTTTAAAAAACAAACTCAATAAGAATGTTATAACTTATAAATGTTACCATATAAATGAAATAATGAAAATATTTCAATTTAAAAAAATCTTAATACTAGTTAGGTTAATATTAAAGATAATATGAATGAAAAATTAAGTTAAAAACTAATTTTGAGATGGGTTGATAATACATCACAACAATGGATGGTGTTTTTTTAATTTAGTGTTTTTCAATATTATTGATCAAAAACAATGTCATTATAATTTTAAAATAATCATATATCTCTTTTATATTTTAAAATTGTATTAATTTCATATCAAGGAATATTTAATATATATATATAATACTACGGTATGAACCTATATTTGTTTTAAAAAAAATTCATCATTTTATGATCTATCATTTATATTTAAACATATCTTCAATTATTGTTTTTAATTTTTAATTATAATTTTCAAATATAGGTATATTTGATTTATATTTCAAAATTTTGTTAATTTATAATTATTACATATTTATTTTAAATATAAAATTGGCTTATATTAACAAGTTTTATAATTTCGATATTTTTATAGGTAATAATTAGTCATATTTGGATAATGGTACACTGAATGAGGGATGAATATGGGGAAGGTGTGGATTCTTTTTTGGAATCGTATAAATGAAGTGTTCAAAATAACAACATGTTTTTATTTCCGTGCCTGAAATGCTTAAATATGAAAATGTTGAAAAGTAAAGAGATTGAATATCGTTTAATTTTTCATGGATTCAGTATATGTTACTACCTTTGGATTTGGCAGGGTGAAAATGGGAAAAAAATTTGATCTTCTAAGGCGGATGATTTGCAAGATGATAACTCTGATGAAATTGATAGAATGATTCATGAAAATAAGAAAGAACAAATTGAGAAGGAATTAACAATCGAGTGTCTATATGGTGATGTAGAAAAACCATTGTATCCTAGTTGTACATATTTTACAGTTTTATCATTGGTGTTATGATTGATTATCCTGAAGGTGTAACATGGGTGGTGAGACAAGTGTTTTACAGAGCTGCAACAATTGTTCAATGACATTCTTCCAAAATACAGCGATCTTCCATATTCAAATTATAAGGCCAATAAAATTTTATGAAATATGGGATTGGGATATAAGAAAATACATGCATGTTTGAATGGTTGTATGATATTTAAGAAAGAATATTGATTTCTGTTAGAATTTTCTAAATATGGGACATTATGGAATAAGTTGAAATAAAAATCACATATTGATGTAGAGATTACAAAGATCCCTTCCATGGTATTTTTTTATCTTCCTATAACTACTCATTTGAAATGATAATCTCCAAATTCCAATGATGAAAAAATTTAAGATGGCATGCTAATGAGTAGAGATTTGATAGAAAAATAAATCATCCAGTATATTTTACACTGGTTAATAAAATCGATGAGAAGTATCATATATTAGATAATGGGGTTATAAATCTCATACTTTGGATGTTAATAGATGTAATGAATCCATATTGAATCCAATGTAGAACACATAGTTCATGGCCAATTTTATCAGTAATTTACAACATATCTCCTAAATTGGAATGAAGCATAAATATGCCATGTTGAGTTTAATGATCTCTGGACCAAAGAAAGCCATAAATTATATTTATTTTATATTGTCATCATTAATTAATGATTTGAAACTCTTTGGGGTGGATGGTATTAGGGGGTATGATTCTTATAAAATGAAATATTTTCAACTACTTTAAGTGATTCTGTTCCCTATAAAATAATTCACCGTGTTTGGAAATTTGTCTGGATATAGTGTTAAGGGGCATAAAGCGTGTACGGTTTTCAAACAATAGACTTCATATTTTTAATTGCGTCATGGGAGGAAATTTGTATTCATGGTTCATCAAATGTTTTTTTATTGATAAATATTTTTAGATATTAATAAAGGCATTTAATGGATCACAAGAATTTTATATTTCTCCAAAACCATTATTCACTGATGAGCATTTTGATAGGGTGAAAAACCATGATGTGTCATTGGGAAGGGTACGTAAATATCATAATGATAGAAATATTTGGATGAAACAATCAATTTTTATTGAGATACTATATTGGATAGATCATAAAGTGAAACCTAACATTGATATCATGAATGTGGAGAAGAATATTTATGATAGTTTCATTGGAAAATTGATATATTTTTTGGGAAATAATAAAGAAGGGTTGAATGAAAAATTGGACATACTATCAATGAGAATAATTTTGGAGTTAGCTCTCACTCCCAATGGAAGATGAAAATTTCTTCTCAGGATTTTCATACATTATCTAAGAGGGATAAAATTATCTATTTCTTGTGACTTCATGATATCAAGGTATTGTAGGGTTATTCCACAAATGTAAAATGTTTTGTCTCTTTAAGGGAGTTGAGGTGGAAAGATATGAAATGTCATAATTTTTATGACATGATGCAACATCAACTACTAGTTGCATAGCATGGAATATTTCCCATCAGTGTGAGAAAGAAAATCATGAAGTTGTGTTAATTTTTCAATACAATTTGTAATAATGATATGGATTTGGATTCATTGAATACTTTTAAAAATGAAGAAATTTTTATAATTTTTCAATTAGAAATGTATTTTCATCCATCTTATTTGATCTAATGATCTATTAATGGATCATCTGGTAAAAAAATAATGTTTTTTGGACCTATACATCTACATTGTATGTATCCTTTTGAATGATATATGATGATATTAAAGGTTTATGTTAATAATCCATATTGAAATGATGCCTCCATTATTGAAAAGTGTATTTTTATAGAGGTTTCAATGTTTTTTACAAGCCACATGTCTATGGTTGATCACATTGGTTTTCCTATATCTCACTATGAACGATTTAATAATCTGGAAATGGGGGTTTGTGGCCTGAAAGTCAAATCATTGTTAGGTTAACAGATGATGAAGGTACATATTACATCTTGAATAACATGGCTAATGCAAAACCATCTATAACATTGAATACTAATGATTTCAAACAATGTCATCTAAAGGAGAAAGAAATGTGGATTTTGAATGAGCATAACAAAACCTTTTTTGGTATTGTTTAAAAATTCCATTCATGGTAGATCAGAGGAATCAAAGTTATTAATATTGTTAGCGGGGGTCCAAGTTTAAATGTGATAACATGGAAGTGTATGAAAATAATGGCTATTAATTTTTATAGAAAATATTAGGATAACAGATGTGACGTTCATGATTGTGGTGTATTGATGTTTCCATAACAAATTAATTTTTGAGATCTAAAGAGAAAAACCGAATTTCTATATCTTGTGAATATTATGGAGTCACTGAAAAAATTGGGTGGTTGATTACATTAAAATTAATTTTCTTCTATTTATATGAAATGGTTTAGATAAACATTAAAAAAAATAATTTTCTTGATCTAGATGATATGCAGCGGTCTATTGTTTTACAAGGAAAAACAATACGTTCATTATGATCAACATGATGAAGATATTGATTTATGTGAATCTCAGCTTCAATGGAAATGTCAATAGAAAATAATAATGATAATTTGGTAGACATGGTTTACTCCATAAATAATGACCATGATGAATGGATTTGGGGAAAAAATCTATTACTACATTTATAATATTACATGTATCATATGTTTATTTAACATTTACTTTTATTAATTTCGTAAAATGTTATAAATTGTATTTTTTTCATTATTGAAACACTTATTATAATGAATAAGTAGAAATTTTTATTTATTTTAGTTTATTTTATTTTAGTTTAACTTGTATACTATTACACAAAATATATATTTATTCATTTTTTTGAATGAAAAATATTCTAAATCTATATATTAAAAATATTTTATTGTTGTAAAATATGATTTATATGGTTGGTCCATTTTAATATTCCTAGAAAATTATGGAATTTCTCATTAATTTACATGACATTTCATATATCATTACTAATGTTTGGATTTTAGTTAACTATAATAAATATGAATAATAATGTGTTAAGTGTTAGTTTACTTTTGTTTTTCATAATTTTTTTTGTTTACATTAGTATTATAATATGTAAATTTCTATATTATGTGTACTAAAGGTTTTCTTCTAAAATTTGATGAATAATGACTGATCATTCAGATGATCAACCAAAAACTTCTGGAGATGAGAATCACGAACATTCCTCTAGGGAGGTACATCCCCTTGCTTCCCTGGATATTACACAATATTATTCATGTGCTCCCACAATGACAAAGAAGATTTTGAGGGTTGTTAAATGTGGATGAACGTTTTTAACAAAATTATTACTTCCCCATAGCCAAGACCATAGGATAGTTTTAGTGTTTTATGGGAATGATGTTCCAAGATGACCTAATGAATAACAATATAGGAGTTTTGTATCAACTCATGGTAAAAGAAAAGTTAGCATTTTGTTTAATAATTGGAGAATTTTTGTAAAAACAATAGTAGATCAGTTTTGGGAGACCATTTTTGTATGTTATATTTCTATTGTTTTACTATTCATGAAATTTTTAATGTATATTATTTTTTTATTCTTCTTTATTAGATTACATTTGATATACATTACATTATAGGAGTCCAAAGTGAATGTTTATCAGAATATTCTTGGAGATGGGGGGATTTAAAATTAACCATCAGATATAATTTCATTTTTGGTGGTATGAAACATGACAATCCATGTCATATATCTCTTTTTATAGACGAATACAGAAGGAAAAAAAATTGAATGTAAATGAGAAGAATAATTTTTGGTAAGTGAAATGTAATATATTAAAATCTTATATATATTTATGATATTATTAATGACTTTATAATGATTTATTATTCATCATTTACATGAATGAAGGGGAGATCATGTAGAGATAGAATCCAAAAAAGTATACCCACATAATTTATCTCAGGTAGGGTATACCTTATTGGATGAAAAATTGATAGGTAAAAAACTAAAAAATACATAGATCCAAGTATTCCATCTTATGAGAGGTTACCCCTCAATCCCCTCCATCTTGAAATTAAAAATGGAAGAGGTCTCGGAAGAAAAAAAATGGATAAATATCTTATAGAAGAATGGAGGGTCATAGCTAGAAGGATTTTCTGTTTTTTAATTAATTTATTTATTTCAATTCAATTATTTATTTACTTTGAATCATTATATAATTTTTCAAAAAATTAATATATGATTATCTTGAGTAGTGGAGAAGTCATGGGGTATTTAATGCTAATGGGAGGAATTATATTATATCCTCTACATATGGAATGCCCAAACACCCGAGCAATGTACAAGAATACCCGATGTGTGTATCGATAATAAATGAGTTACCACATTATTCAGCTTCATATATAGAGGGTTTTTATCAATAAATAGAATCGTTGGAGGATAATGTTCACAATAAAAAAAATGATGGACGAAAAGATCAGAGCATCATTATAGTATATGATTGTAGACATGTAAAGACAATTTCAGCTATAGCTCCCACTCCACCTCTATCGGAAGCTCCCTCTCCTCCCCACCACCTGTATACCCCATTATTTATCCTCCAACTCAGCATATAGACCCCATTATTAATTCTCGTCCTATTTTGGCGAACCCCAATTTTTATCATACTCAAACACCCTCCTCTACATATTCCTAGTTATTGTGGGATGTATGTTGATGATCCTCCTCATATTGTGGTATATGGGATGAGATATTATATAGGAGATTAAATTAATCACTAATAGTTATAGTTACAACAACATAGGCTCATTGTATATGATATTATAGATATGCTACCTAGAGTACCATTACCTATAGATGAGGCGACGAAAGATGGAAAAAGTATCAGCCACTTTTTAGTTTTTCGATCTAAACTTTTACAACCCATTACCGTTGAGGTATCTATATGTTATATTACTTATTTTAATTTTTTACTAAAATTTTCTTAGGATTTGAAATTTAAAATATTTATATTTTAATATGTATGAATACTTGAATGTTAAAGAAATATTGTATAGCCAACTACAACGACAAAGGGATATGACATGATATTATGATTTATTAGTCTTCAAATATTTGAAAGATATTCAAATTTATTGGCAGGTAATTATACGATTCCAATGTAAGTTAATGTTTGAGTATGTGTAATATATGTGAGTATTATGAAAAATTAAATCATGGAGCTTGTTACTAGAGATATTTAAGGAATTAACATGGAGTAAGTTGTTTCCATGTATGTCATATCACAAATCTTTACACGAGGTAAATGTAATTAAAATTTATACTTAGGTATATTTTGGATTAGATATATTTATAAAATTAGTAATATGAATGATAAGTCATATGTATATGGGTTCATTGAACCACAATTTATTTCCAATGAAGGGCATAAATTGTATGGGGAAAAATAGTTAATATTGTAGAGAGATTTCAACAGAATGTAATTACATAGTATTGGATGTTTTATTATGCTGAGAGGTATAAAACATATATTTGAAAACATTTTATTTATAAATTCGCATAATAAGAACTAAAGTAAAAATTTAACTCATATCAGTGACCATTGGATGTTAGGTTTTTTTTTCTGACGGAGAAAACGCTTTATTAGAATTGTTCTCTCCATGGTGATATGAGGGGAAATTTTAAGAACATGTTTTAAAAGTATGTTTTAATTTATTAATAACTATTTATATTATAATTAATTTTAAATTTCTTTCATCCATATTAGTTTCTAACAAGTGTTGGAATTTCTTTTGAAGATCCACAAAGAAAGAGAGTTCTAAGATAAAATATGTAAAATTAAAGGAGAATATTCATTTATAATTAATAAATTTTGGAATACATAAGAATTATATATTGAATTGAAAAAAAAAATTAATTGAAGTTTCATAAACAACACAGCATCATCAAATGTTGATATTATATGTTAATATCTATGTATGAAATAATTACAACTACAAAAGTTATAATGTTGGACCGTGTTAGATTTCATTTTAAATTAGTAATTAATGTTTATTATTTTTTTCATTATATACGTTCACCACTGCCTTTTTCATTTATATCAATTTGATAACCCTCAATCTTGTATTTCACAAGTGTTTAAACACTTACAAGTTGAATGGTCGAATTATTTTATAGGTTTGATTGGATATTAGTTTTTTAGTGAATATTGTAATTTTAAATGTTGTAATTATAAATGTGTATTTGGTAGTTATTTGGTTCAATTTAGGTTCTTTTTTCGTTAATATTTTAATTTTTTATTTTTTAAATGTGAATATTTGATTTTGAAGCTGGGTTTGCTTGTTTTTAGTTTATTTAGGCTTGTTTCTGGCATGGTTTTGGTTGTTTCAGTTTTGGTTATGTAGTAGAGAAGAAGGGTATCATAAATTATTAAAGAAAAATTTAATTTTACATCATTTATTTTATAACAATGTTAAAAATAAAATCCATTGGGTTTTTAAATAAGTTATAAAATAACTGACATAAAAAATGCAGTTTTTCACATAAGTTTTTATATAAACCAACATGGTATACTATTTTTTTGTCGGTTATTTAAAAATGGACACAAAAAACCTTCATCGAATCATCTTTAATGTTGGTTATTAAATAAATTATGTGAAAAAACTCTGAAATAATAATATTTTACATCTTTTATATTAACTATCCTTAAAAAACATGTTTTTTATTCATTTCCTGCAACAACATTACCACAAAAAATACTTGAAAAAACTAAAAAACCTGATTTCAAAAACATATTTTCACTAGTGTTCTTTATAACGTATTCTTACATTATACTATTTACCCTTACAGAACACTGGATATTACCAATTGTTTATGTATAATTTCCTCTTGTTATGAAAAAGAAAACATTGAATAATCTATCAATTATTCAGTTTATTTAATTTTATTATTTATTATGGTTATTTGATTTTTCCAATGTATTAGGGGCATAATAAACATAATATGGTCTTATAATACTGAAAAATTGATCTATCCTTTGGGATTAGATTCTTTTTAGTCATGTTAATATAATAAAACAATGCACCGGCTACTCCCTTCTAGGGTTAGGCCATTATAGTTGATATTATAGGAAGTTTATTAGCTACCATGGAAACCAGATTTAGAAAACATTGTTTCGGGAACATAACCCTAAGATATAATTTGAGGGTAAAAATATAAGAGCATCCTAAAATTTTTGTAATGTAGATATTATATGTATATTAGTAGAAAATAAATCCCTATTATGTACTACAGGTGGATATGGGTAGGGAAAAGATGATCCTACGAGTAAAAACTCAAACAAGGCATTCTGGGTATGTCTCGGTGTAACATGGTACATGACAATTATCCTAGTTTCCCACCTAGTTTGACAATCCTAGGGGATATTTATAGGATAAATCACATTTTCATTTCAAACCATTGTTAAGGATTTTAATATATAAGGAAAATGAATAACCTAGGGTGTTTTGAGGATGAAAATAAGATGTCATGATATTATATAACTGATTATACATTTTTCTCAATATGGTTATTATTATTCACACTATGATTTCTGGTTTTATTCATTGGTTGTAACCAGAAGGAGTTATGTTCAAATTTAATGTGATATAAAAGGTTATGGTGGTGATAAAGGAAATGGGATATTAATAGATGTAAGAGATACCATGTTCATTCCAAATTAATATTCCATATATATTATTATTAACATATACCATAACCATCCACCAGATAAACCAAAGAAGTAAACAATGGTGTTTTCTAAGTGCTTTATTGGTGGAGACCATGGAGAAAAGATTGTTTGATTTTCATCAATAATTAAATATGTAAGGATACACTAATGAAATAATCTTAAATTAATATTAAAATGATATATCTGTGGAAAGAATTATATAGAGAAAAGAATCACCGAGGAAAAATGAAGACTATAATGAATGGAAATAAAGTTGATCCTAAGAATCCTTTTTTAGTTATTT
The DNA here is from genome assembly GCA_963277665.1 of Viscum album. Taxonomy (NCBI): domain Eukaryota; kingdom Viridiplantae; phylum Streptophyta; class Magnoliopsida; order Santalales; family Viscaceae; genus Viscum; species Viscum album. The sequence goes on from OY728137.1 coordinate 1,672,024,320, forward strand.
GCATTAATTTTAGGGGTACTGGACATTAAATGAGTGTATTCCCTATTCAATATGATATTCTCTAGAGAAATTAATGTTCTATGTGGAAATAAATGTACAATGTATTTATGTATTGAGGTTATTTTTCAAAATCCTAGTTTAAATAATGTTTAGTGATTGACCTTATTTCAAAGGTTTACATCATATTTATTTTATAATATATATGGTTTCAGATAAAATACAAACCACATACCGAGTGATAACTAATCATGTTTGGAAATTTCGTGTGGTTAGAACATACAAATGAAGGGCGAAAAGGGTGCAACGTCAACCACAATCATACATGATGTCATGGTTGTCATGAATTTCTAGTTTAATCATCCAATGGATAAATGTTATTTTGATTTTAGAGACTTTTTTTATCAAATAGTTAAAATTGGGATTGGAAAATGATTTTTTGATTAAATGATTAATGTTATTTTAGAAGATGTTTGCAATTTTTTGAATCCTATAAGATTTTGGTAAATAGAAATTTTTTAGTACTAAAGGTTGAATTTTATTTTTGAGTCAAATATTATTGTAAAACTACATTGATCCTGGTTATTTATGGAAATGCCTATAATATCTTGGAGATTATGTGATATGGGAAGTTAGTCTTTTGGTATAAGACATTAAGAGTTATCAATGTAATTTGGATGACTATATGAACAAATCATATAGATTTTAGGATCAATGTTTGGAAGATTTTTTTTCTGGAATGATAATAATTTTAAAAATGATCAATGTTGATCTTTGATATTTGCATTTTAATGTTTTTTTTCTTAAAAAGTAGCATTATTTTATCTTATTATAATAATAATGTATTTGGTTAATGTATAAGTACAATAATAATAGATAATTACACTTTTTTGGGATCTGTGATTAATATAAGTTGAATTTAATTCTCTAGGCATGAAAATTTCATCTTGATCATTCATTTCCATGTATACGGATTGATGTGAATAGAGATCGAAGCACAACCAAAGGATGATAATATTATTATGACATAAAAAGTGATCACATAAATTTAATTTCTCAAGTGAATGTATATATAAGAAAGGAATACATCAACCCTAGGAAAATGATTTTGAAACAAAAACTACATCTGTTATCTTTACTTATGAAGAGATCAGTGGCATTTTTAATAGATCAAATGATTTCTGGTTTTGGGATGATTATGTTTCTAGTCATCATGTCCTCTATCACTATCACCATAACATGATAGTTATATTATTAATAAATGTGTATTTAATTTACTAAGAACTAATGATATTCTATTTGAATGATTAGTTTTTTGGTAACATATGCATTTCCCTTTCCCTCTTATTAAGAGGTTGTTTTATTAACCCTATTTCAGATGTGGTTTTTCCACTCGAGAATTTTCAAGTATCAACCATTTACATTATAAGTGAAATATCAAATTACAAGGACACAAATTAATAAAGGAGTGAAGAATGTAACACCCCAATGTTTTTAAAATAAATTTAATATAGAATGCAATCCATGAAACACTGAGTCACTATGAAACCACACATTGTTATTAAAATTATTAAAATAAGATAGTTATAACCAACCCATTAAACATAGTAATACGAATCTTAACAACTAAAACTATATTTAATTTATAACGGTTTCACATAAATGAAACATATATAAAATGAAATATATTATTTTTGGAAAAATAATCATTATTTACGAATTTTGAATGTCCTAATTAATTTAGGTTGAATTTTTTCAATTTTTCTATGAAGATTATTTTTTTAATATTGAAAATACTACATTATAGTTAATTTTATTTAGTTTAAATAATAATTTTAATAAAAAATTATTCATAATGACATAGTAAATAAATTATAAATATATTAATAAAATTCAGATCCTTATAATAATTTTTTGAATTGATATTAGATATAAATTCTTATTTATATTTTGAAAATAATTTTTCTCATCCTTCTTACCACATTTGTGGGATTAAAATTAAACATAATTTTTCTTCATTTGTGAAATGAATTTTTAAAAACTGAAATACATAGTTATAATCAAAAAAATATTTAGAATCCAATAGGATTTACTAATTTTTTTGGTGAATAGTAGCTTGACCCTACAAAATAGCAATGAACACTTATGAATAGTAATATGACCTTCGTGAATTGCTCCAATAAATAATGTAATCAATAATTAATGTATAAATAAAATTTAGGAATCTTATAAATGTTGGTATGCTATTATTATTTGTATTTATATGTAAGTGAATATTTAAATAAAGGAAAGCTGGGGTAATTTATGGTATAAAATATTTATTAAAAATTTTATAAATGAAATTTGATTTAAAAGATAATTTATTTCCATAACCTGTATTAATAAATAGTTATTTTTAGTGTCTTATTATTTCAGGATAATTTAATGAGACCTCTGATCAATTTTAGAGGTATTATAAAGTCAATTATAATTTCAAAAACATTATTTTTTGAGTAAATATAGATTGTAATTAAATATTAAATTTTAAATACTTTGAAAATTATTTCAATTAAGTAGAGTTAGTTTATAAATTATGAATTTTGAAAAAATTTTAGGGAGAATTTTTGATGTTTTTCTAAAATACATAAATTTTTGGTGAATAGTAAAATATGATAATTTTTTATAATTAATAAATATAAGAATTATAGAGACATGGATAATGTATGGATGATGTATGAACCATTGGTCTGAACTCACATGTACTTATTACTATATTTAGTCACAATAATCAATACAATTTAATATCCTGAGTAAAATAATAAAATAATTTGAAATCTCCCCTATATTCCACTATAAAAATGAAACCTCACCACATCATCTCCTCACACCTCTACGCCTTGAATGATATAAATATTATTCCCAAATCATATTCTGTAGTCTCCCCCCACGTCCAAAATAATTTTTATTTCCAAAATACCAAAACCCCTTCCCTGGTAGAGGTTTTATATCAAGATAATTAAAGAGGTAAATCCTCTTCCTTTTTATTTTAATTTTATTTCAATTTTTTTATTTTTATTATCCTGTCCTCACCTACTATATACAAACGACAATGATAACTTTCATATAATTTACATAGTAGAATTATATCATTGTAATTAAAGATACATCATAAATCCCATTACCCTCTCTCCCTTAATTTAAAAATGAAATCATCATCCGTGAGGTGCCGATTTACAACCTTCAAGGATGGGGAACTTTAATTCTTCAATTTATTATTCTAGTCTTATCAAGATATGATTTTTATGGTTAAAAATAATATAATATTTGAATTATAATCTATTTAATGTTCTGGAACTAGTATATATACATAATACTTATTAATATAAAAAAACTAGTTCAATATGATCTTAAATAGCCAAAAATAATCTAAATGATTATCACTATTCTTTCCTCTATTAATTCATCCTCATACTATATAAAAAATTAATTATATATCCATTTAGTGTTATGGACATTAATTAATTTCATATAAAATCTATTCTAAAGAATTATACCCATTTTACATAAACTCCATTACTTATAAACAGGCGAACCGGTCATGAAAAAAAATAAAACTAATGTTCTAAAATAATAAAATTAAATAGTATAGCTACTAAATAAGGCCATAAATGAAATTAATAAAACTCTAATTAATATAATACATGTATAATGTCTTCATGATTAATTAATAAATGGATTTCATTTTGATATCCAGGATGTTAAGGATATGTGAAGAACTCATCTGGACAAAAGGTAATGGTTTCCTCAATTAACTTCCATATTTGTGATATATTACTTATTTACCATGATTTTTTATGTATGTTGTATGTATACTACACATTTATGAATCATATCATTAATTTTTTTATTTTCATTGTATACAATGTATCATTTTATGATCATTAATTTTGGGTTATATGAATCGATTGATTACAAACATGTAATGTATTCTACTCAAACACCTTTTTTACATTGGATTACTTTTAATCTAGGTTTACTCAAATATAAGGATAATTTATTTTTCTTATAATTATACTAAAATATATTCAATTTTTTCAAACTCATATATCAATAACATATTATCATTCTTTGATGTGGATATACATATTTTATAATGATTCTCATCTCAATTATTCCTGATAAACTAGAATGATTATAGGGAAGTTTTCAAATTATTACCATGTTTAAGTTCAATATATATTTGGATTTAAGAAATATTTATTTTTCTGAAAAATGAAATTTTTTCATGAAAAAATATCTTAATTCATTTCCTTTTTATGAAAAATAACATGCCTTTCCACATTAAAATCTCTTTAAAATTTTTCATAAACATCAATAAAATGAATTAATTCTAATGTTGTTAATAAGACATTTTATATGATTTCACTTATGTTAGAGATAATTTATTCCTAAAATATATTTTAAAAGTACATACCTTTTATTTTATTGGGTATACTTGTTTATGATATGATTTTATGACTAATTAAAATGATTTTCTAAACAAACTCTTCTTTCCAATGTAAAAAGGGTTTTTCTTGTCTGACATTTACTTCTATGAGATAAATGCATTGATAAAAACTTATTATTTTGTGTGTGGTGTATGTAATACACATTATATATCATATAATGAATATAAATATTATAATGATATTATAAGGTATTTTTATTTTAATGTTTTTATGTGGTATGGTACACTTTGGAAATTTTAATTATTAATTTCAATGAGAATTTTTCAATGGAATCTCCATATATTTTGAGTTACTTTATTGAATATTGTACATTATTTAGGATTATATCTTATGATTACATATAGCATTTTTCTTTGAAGTATTTATGATTAGTTTGATTATGGGTGTCCTATTTGATATCATTCATAGATTTTGTTTGAAATATTCACATTTCGTATGCTAGTTCTTCAATACAAATTTTTATGTTGTTTATGTTTCACCCTTTTCATATGAGGAAATTATTGGAAATTCTATGTGATGGGAGTGGATTTATATATCCCCTTGATACATAGGTAGGTCTCATGAGGAAAAATAGATTTGGGTATTGACTGATGCCTTACCCTAGTATTTTTTGACGTCATGGTTGAGCCCTCGATGAAATGTTTTAGGTGTACGAAATTATGAATTACATCATTATGAAACTAGTCACTGATATTTCATGTTATTATATGACTACTAGACTATCAATGGTTATGTTATGAAATTATTTTTTAAAATTTTATTTCTATAATTTGATGACCATGATAATGTTTTAATGGCATATTTACTTTTATTTATTCTTCATGCCTTATTACTTATGCATTCAATATACTATTTACCCATACTATGTAATAGAGCACACCCTTTCATATTTTCACTTTCCCTATGATATAAAGAATAAAACATTTAATAAACTGTCACGGATACTTTTTATTTAATTTTAATATATATCATGGTTTTTTTCTGAATCAATTAAGTTATCATTAGTGTAGCCTAGTCTTCCAAGTTTGATAAACTGATTGGCCCGTTAGAATTTGATTCCTCGTAATATTGTAAATGTAAAAAAATAATTCACTGGATCTGGGATTTTGGGGGCAGGGAATTGCACTAAAACAATTATCTTTTTACCAACCATAACAAATACACCACATCCTAACTCTTGAATCCCTTAATGAAGACACCATAACCACTCAATGTTATTCAAAATTCATTATCCATTATTTTCCACCGTGCTCATTAAAAGATCATTCCTTTGAAAAACACGAAACTCATTTCTTATGAATCTATAATATAAAAAATGGGCCATGATATAATCCATAATTTTCATATTACATTTTATATCTCCTCCTGTTAAATAATAACCATATTAGGAATTGCTAAATATTATTTTATATGGTTATTCTAATCATGTTCTTGAGACCCCCCATTAGACAACAATTTTCATAATTCCCACACTCCTTACATTTAAGACATTCAATTGATTCCTTGAAAATAACTGCATTCATATTCATATGGTTAGCATAACACATTCTTTTTTAAGGGTAGATTATTTCATTATGTCTCCCTTACCACACACAAAACATTATCCCATTCTCTGCATACATTTTCATGGGTTATTATTCCCACATTCGGAACACATATTTCATAAAATATTCTTTCATTTATGATCTTTATTACTTAATATTCCACATATATTAATTAATATTTTCTTTTATACATTGGAAAACTCACTTAACATATAGTTTTTAATTATAACTTGTGATATATAGATAAGAATAACCATAATATTTTTCATTATATATAGAATTTAATAATGTTTCCCATTCATACCAGTAACATATTTTCCCTAAAATACTTTGTAAATTTTGGTTTCTACTGGATCTAGCCAGTTACTAAAATGGAAAAAGGAATGTTTGAGAGGATCAATAAAATCCTAATAACCCATATTATAAAATTCATAAACACTATGATATCCTTAACTATGTTATCTTAAAATATTCATATTTGTATAAATGACCACATTATCCTTAACATACAATACATTGTGGTTAGAGAGGACTTTTGGATTATTTTCAAATAATATCATAAACTCTAATGTTATCTATACCTTTCTTAGGAAAAACATCAAGATATTGACTTTATACATTACTTATAAAAGTAAATTTAAACTGGAATGTGATTTATTACATTCCAAAAGATCTTTTCCGTATTATAGGATAATAAAATTTGTTAAAAAATGATACATTAGAACCCATAAATCATCAGGTGTACACTTCATTCAGTATCCATTTTCCCTAAATAAATAGAACAATTAAAATAAAACCTGTATCATTTTTGTAAAAAATATGCCTGAATTTCAACTTGATTTCTTCTTTTCCCAAACTCCAACCTTAAAACATATAATTTTATTTTATTAAATGTTATGAGATTAAAATCCTATGTTAAATATATAAAATAATGTAAGAATCTGTTTGTCAATGAATAATTAGAAAATGATTTTCTTTTCCAAAAATAATCATTGGGATTTTAAAATATACATTTTCTCACTAAAGAAATCAACTTATATACTCAAATTGTTTATTAAACAGTTTAATAATAAATATTGTAAGAAAAAAACTCACAATTGTCTCATTGTAAGAATGAAAAACTCCTAATAACATTTTCACTAAGTTATACATTTAAACCATAATAATAAAAAAATACTTTTAATTAGACATAAGATTATTATCTTATACTGAAAAATAAAAATATTTTAATAAATACCCATATAAATAATAGATAAAACATATAGTTTACTAAAGTTATAAATTTTCATAACATTCTTAAATATGGAGTAACCCACATGGTTACACATAGAATAACCATTGTATTTATACATGGAATAACCATCATAGTATATTCAAATAATATATTAAGAGAAAGGCTTTTGGTAAACTCCATCCCAAATTTGGAAAAACCATTATAGTATATTCTCATAATTTCATAGGATAATTATATTTGGTTAAATACATCCCTTTACATAATGCATTGGAGATTTTAACAGGCTCTCCTCACCTTCTGTTATCATATAACAACCCATCCATGGTTAATAATGTAACTATTCATACTTGGTTTATAATAGAACCATTGTTCCATAGTTAATTACAAAATAACCCATTGTTAGAACCCATTACTAAGAACCATAACATAATCAAAAAAATTAAAAAAAATCTTAATAAAAAAAATTCTTTTCACCCATAAGAAATCATTTTTGATATTAATATATCCCTTTTATTTTAAACCCAATTTTCAAAATTAAAATTCAAAGAATATTGGAAAAGAGGGTTACAAATTAAATAAAACCTGAATAATTGTATAGAAATCCAAAACTCAAATAATAGATACAAAATTGTGAAATGTTTTTATAACTGTATATGATAAAATAAAAAATTACTCATTTTTTTTTAAATACTCTGAAAATATTAACTAAAACTATTCCTTTTAAAATCCTTTAAAAGAATTTAAAAAGATACAAAAAATTTAGTTTTAAAATATTTTATGTCCTTATAAATAGATGGATCTGTTTTTTTAAATATGAACATGGAAGGAAAATATTTTTAAGAAAAACATTAACATGGATTTTTCACTGAATGTTTTTACTTACCGTCTGACTGGTCACATAGGTTACTTTTCATCCTGAGTAAGTAAATTTTTTTAATTATTTACTTTCTTGAGAAACTTTTTCATGTTAATTATTCCTTTTTTCTTACTTTTTATGATGATATAATAATTACATAATTCACATTGGATGTTATGATGATATTCGGTTTGTAAGTCCAAAATGACTTTGGTTGGATGAAAATAGTCATAGAGGTCCTCATTAAATTATATTTTGAATAATAATCCTAAAATTATTATCAATGCTATATGTAAATTAAAATTTTTAATCAAATCAAGAAACCTTTTCATTAAAAATGAACTATCTTACAATCATAGAGATGATAAGTGGTAAGCACACGAGACTAATGTTTCCATTTTTCAACGATCATTATTATAAGAATTTAAGTACCATATTTTATTTACATAATGATAATAATATCATAATTACCATGTTATTCATTTATAAAAACTTATAAATTTATCATCCTTATTTTGTGGTAAAAATACTAAAAAGTAGGTCTTTAATAGTGCTAAAAATGAGTTTAATCAGCTATATAGAATTACTGACTACGAGAGCATGAATAATATCCCTAGGATTTTATCATCACTAAAAAACAATTGATAAAGCGGTCCTTTATCATTCAAAAATTGTGATCATAAAGGGTTACTTTATCAGTTCTTTTATAATTGATGATAAAACTCCTCGTGTATTAGAACTTTTTTTATCATTGATAAATGTCCCCTTTATTAGTACATTTGTAGCACTGATAAAGGGTCATACTATAATGCAATGTAACAAAAAACTGAAACACTAGTGTAGTGTGTTGCAACAAGACACTACATCACTAGAAATTGCATTAGAATGTAAAATAATCAAGTACCAAAACAAAATCTTAATGCAATCAATTTCCAAAAAAAATATAAGAAAAACACTATATTGTCGGAATTTTAAACTTGATTTTATAAAATTACAATGACAAATTATTTAATAAATTAAAAAATATTAATGTTACATTTTCCTTTTCCCCTAACCAAAAGACATGATATTTCGAAATAGACAACCACTTATTGAGAAAAAGAAAAGATGCATATATAAAAACAATTCTTATGTCATAAATAATATAAAGAAATATATTTAACAACATGTGACAATTATACAATAAAATTGGAGTCATACTAGAAGCAATGTGTATCATATTATGGTTCAGTTGATTCATGCACATCACACCATTTATCGATCATCATCCAGAAATATTTCTATGAAATTTAACTAATTATTAATAATATAGAAAGGATGAGTAAATTATTTAATTAATACAAGTTTCAATGATAAGAAAAACTTATTGGATAATTTTATAACGTTTGGAGATTTGATCCCATTTTAAAAATAAAATGACACTTATTAAATAAATAATGATCACGGAGTCATACTGGTCACACTGTGGATCAGATTGAGGTATTAAAGATTCCTATATGTTCTAAAAGACCAATAGATCAGTTCAAAAATTATTAAAACAATTCTAATGTGTTTACATGGTTTTTAGTACCTTACATTGAATTTTTAATAAAATTTCATTTTAAACTGGAAACACGAACACTGAGTCCTGATGGTTACATAATATGTCAATTACTTGAGAGAATAAAACCTACACATAAAAATGACTTACGGATTATTTTCATAAAATATCAAGACCATCCATGAACATTTACTCTGTTTTCAGCGAGTGACACTTTTTGAACTAAGATGTAAATTTTAAATTGGTAACATACATTTTGAGTTATATTGAGAACATAATGAATCTAATTGAGTTGTAGATTATTTATAAAAATCAATAATTACTTATGGATCATTTTTCAAAAGTATCAAAATAATATGAATGTGTTTTCTTGGTATTGAGTATATCATTTTCCTTTTTTTCTATCATTAATATCATGTTTAAATAAAAAAACACATAGAGTCATAAAAGTCAAATTGTGCATCGTATTGAGGTGTAGATTATTAATAAATATATAAAATGAATTATTAATTATTTTACTAAATTATTAAATAAATCTAAATGTGTTATAATATTTTTCATAATTTCATGTTTCTCATTTAATAATATTCAATTTGAAAAATGAAACACACACTTCGAGTCATTCCTATCACACCATCTATTAGTTTGGAATGAGACTAATTCCTACATGTAAAAATTTAATTATGAATCATTGGACTAAATTTTCTATAAAATATGATGATGTTTTCACAATTTTTTATGGAGTGACACATTTTGAACAAAAATATCAATTTTAAAATGATAACGGAAATATTGAGTTATACCGAGAACATTGTTTATTATATTGATGTGAGAATGATTACTACACATTTCTAAAGACTTAGGGTTTTTTTTCAAAATGTATAAAAACAATTTTATTGTGTTTTCTCATTTTTCAGTATGTTAGATGTCTTTTTTCTTAAATTAATGTCAATTTTAAATAATAACATGCCCTTTGAGTCATGTCTATCATATCATGTTTAAATTTTATGTTCGGACGAATCATTTATAACCCAAATGATTTATGTATCGTTTTATAATGTATTGAAATAATAAAAATGAATTTCTTAGTTTTGTGCACGTCACTTGCCTTTATTTTACAAAAACATCATTTTAATATGGAAGCACACCTTTTGTGTCATACCGGTAACTTTGTGTTCCAGTTTTAGAGAAGACAAATACCAAAATGTCATAATATTATGTATGAATCATTTTCATAAATTATAAACACAATCCAAACATGTTAACCTATATTTTAGTGAGTGACACTTTCTGAACTAAAATAACAATTTTAAACTGATAACGGACACTTTCAGTCATACAGAGAACATAATGTATCGTATTATGGTGTGGATGATTAATAAATGTAAAAAAGTCTTATGGATCATTTTCATGAATTATAAAACAATATAAATGTTTTTGATGCATTTTGAGTATGTAATTTTTTTAATAAAATTAATGTGAATTTTAAATAAAATGAAATTCTTAGAGTCATACCAGTCACACCATGCATTAGATTGAGGTGATGATAATTCATACATGTCACAAATAACATATGGATCATTTTAATATTTTATAAAAATAATACGAATGCATTTAATCAGTATTGATTATGTCACTTTCCTTTTTTGTGAAATATTATTTCAAATTAGAAAAATGAACTTTGAGTCATATTGGTCACATCATGCCTCATTTTGAAATGAAATTCACACATACACATCACAAAATAATGTTGAATAATTTTCAAAAATTATAAATATAATGTGATATTCCTCACTAATTTTTTAATTAGTTACACAATTGGAACTAAAATTCCAATTTTAAATTGATAATGGACACTTTGAGTCATACCAGGAACATCTGGTATCAGATTGAGGTTCATTTGATTCATACACAAAAAAATAAAATTTGAATAATTTTCATTATGTTTAAAATCAATACTAATTTATTTGATTAGTTTGGATTATGTATGTTGTCTTTTCTACAAAAATTAATGTTCAATTTAAATAAATAGATGCACATAGAGAAATATCGGTTGGACTATGCGTTAGAATGAGGTGTGGTTGATTCTTACATGTCCCCATGTATAAAAAAATACAACCCTCCAATATTAATTTTCAATCTATTTACATTAGTTATATAACCTCTAAAACATTATATTGAGTTGATGTTCCTAGATTCTTGTTTAGGATAGGAACATCGACTCAATAAGAAGTGTTGGGTCATCAACAATGAAATAAAATGGAAAATGTGGTAACATTAGACGAATGAAATATTTTACATATTTTTTTGGCTTGTTATAGATATTTAAATGAAAAATATAACTTCCTAAAAGATATAGGAAAAAATATAATAAATATTAGATTAAGATGATAAGTTAATTATCACAAAAAAGTAATGAAAATAATAAAAGAATTTAATCAAACAAGTATTAAGATTTCATTTTTTATGTGGTTTGAATAAATTCATGACCTATTTATTGGTTATCATTATCATTGTTATAACCAAAATGACTAATATATAACCATAAAGCGAATATCCGAATAAACAACCCATAATGGAACAAAATAATCCACTTGAATAAGAAAACAATTATTATGTGAGTAATACTTAAAATAATTAAATAAAATGTAAATATAAAATTAATACATTAATTCAACATAAAATGATATTTCTATGAAAACAACCACACTACCAATATGATTGACCAGAGGCAGCATCAATTCTCTTCTTGGAAAGAATGATATGGGAACTTGAACTAAGGAGATAAATTACAACACTACACGGGTGGAAAGGCTTAGAGGTAGGATAATTCTGTGGATGTTTTTCTATATAAAGGAAACAAATATGGGAAAATACTCTAAAATAAATGAACACTATAATGAATAATAAAAAGTAAATCAACGTTTCATTATATATATTTTTTGTAAAATAGAGAAATTATAATGTAACATTACCTATAAATATTCCTAAATGGTTTACTTAATTATAGTTTGTTATTATATGAGACTAGTCACATCATCTTTTTTAGAAGACATTACATGCAAGAATAGTCTAAAAATTAATTTATCTCATATTAATGCATTATAGAATAGATAATATTTGGAGAAGAATCATAGAAAGTTAAAAAACACATTAACATTCCAAATCCCCTACCCTCCACAAACATTTCAAAACCATAAAAAGTTACAACCACAACTAGTAAAATAACAAAACCATCGTATCCAATGCCAATAACCCATCCTAAGTCCCATGAAACAACCAATACAACATCCAAAGTATCCTATTAGGATAAACCAACCAGCACAAACCCCTATCCAATCATTCCATCTACCAATCCATGACTAGTTCTATAAAAAAATAGTGAAAATAAACTCAGATGTATCATCCCTTAAACATGAACTACAAACCATAAAAACAGGGAAGGCACCCATGCATACTTAGGAGGTACCATTCTCAACATTAATGGGAGGGTCTAGTTGAAGTCAATTAAATCATGACCAAACAAAGGCTCTAACTGTTTTATGAAGTGGGAGATTATTTTAGAAAACTAAACAAACAATTTAAAAACCATCTAAATATTCAAACTATAATAACAGTTCAAATGAACCACTTGATCAAACAGATAAAGCTGATAATAATGTGAAAGAAAAAACTCTTCAACAAAAAATCCCACAACTTCACCATTTCCTCAACACGCGTGGGGGAAACCCAATCCTGAATTAAGTGAAACATTGAGGGAAAAATTCTCACAATTCACGTTAATAATTCCACTCCTTGATACCATTTAAACCATTTCTTCATACTCAAAATACCTTAAAGACCTCTGCATTTTTAAAAGGAAATTATAACATAATAACCAAGTCCTTCTGGTAGTAATTGTTAGCACAAAAATCCAAGGAACCCTTCCACCAGTGATGAAAGACCCTGGATGTCCTTACATCACTGTTGAACAATGAGAGAACAAAGTTGTAAAATACTTCTATGACATAGGTGCAAGTTTAAATCTCATTCCCTATGTTGTGTACTTCTAGTTAGGCCAAGAAGAGCTCCAACCCAAATATTTCACACTTCAACTTGTCGATCATAACATTAGGGTCCCAAAGGAGATTTTAAAAGATTATATAGTAAAACTAGAAAAATTCATCTACCTTGCTAACATCATGGTCCTTGACACCAATCCAAACATAGGAAACGAGAAAAAACCCAATTCTCCTTGGACATCTACTCCTTGCAATAGTAAAATCTATTATCCATGTCCGAAATAGGAATATGAAAATCAGATTTGGAAACATGAGTCTAGACTTGAACTTCTACAATGAAAATTCTAAAAGAAGGGATGATGATGAAATCTGTGATGTTAATTGTATTTTTAGTGTTGATTGTGAACTCGAGGAACAAAATGGAATTACAGATGAATGATTAAGTCAAGAAGAGATTTATTTTCTTTTCTAACATGAGGTAAATTATTCTCCTTATCTTGAATCTATTTCAGACAGCTCTATTTTAGATTTTCTAGAATAACCACTCTATAATACCATGGGTGAAATCAATAAAATTGAGTTCATACCAATTCATAAAACAACTCTGGCTAATTTAGTGGATGAAAATTATGGTCGCATGGAACCAATTCTATCATTAAATGTGAACAAAGAAATCGAGTTCAATAAAAAGTATCACCCAATAGTAGTAAGTGATAACCAATCAGATCTCTAATTTAATGTCCTAAATTCATTATTCAAGTATCACTTCATAGGGGACGATCGATCTTTTCATGTTTTCATATCATCATATCTTGAATCTAATCAATAGATAATGCTTCTGGATGTCCTAAGAAAGCATAAGAAAAAAATTGGATAGACACTTTTTGATATCTTGGGATTATCCCACTCATTGAAACTCGTGTGAATGTTCTTGAATCTGAATCCAAGCCGTATCTTCAACCTCAATGGAGACACAATTCAAATCTTCTGGATGTGGTAATGAAAAATATTTTTATCACGTTGAAAGCAGGTATCATCTACCCCATTACTGAGAGTGGCTTGGTAATCCCAATTGATGTTGTCCCAAATAATGCAGGAATCACTGTGATAACTAGTGAGGATGGTGACCATATCCACAAAAAGTTCTGTAGTGGATTGAGAGTCTGCATTGCCTATAAAAAGTTAAACTCTTGTACCATGAACTACTGTTTCCCCTTTCCCTTTATTGATCAAGTCCCCAAGAGAGTGGAAGGTCATTAATTCTATTTTTTTTAAAGGATTCTAAGGGTATAATAAAATTCGGGTATCCTAATATGATTAAAGAAAAAACCTTCACTTGTCCATTCCGCACCTTTTCCTTCAAATGCATACCCTTTTGGGTAATATAATGCTCATGGTACCTTCCAGTGGTGCATCATGGAAATCTTCTTGGACATGGTGGGGGGATTCATTAGATGTTTTCAGGGATGAATACTCCATCATCAGTGATACTTTTGAGGGATTACTTCTGAAATTTTAAAGGGTTTTTTCAAGATGTGATGATAATAATATCATTGTAAATTGGGAAAACATCCATTTAATGGTAAATGAAGAATATGTTCTAGGCCATTAGGTATTTGGATGAGGGATTGATGTTGATAATGACAAGGTTGAAATCATTCGTCACCTTCCCAGTCATAGAAATATTATTGATGTAATGTTCTTCTTAAGACATGTAGGTTTCTATAGAAGGTTCATTAATAATTACTACTCTATTTCTCATCCACTATGTGTTCTATTTGTCAAAGATGATTTATTTTTATGGACAGAATGCTATGAGGAATGATTCTCTACAATCAAGTCAACTCTTATATCTCCACCTATCCTGAAATATCCAACTTCGAAACTTCTTTACATTCTATTGTGTTTTCCTTATAAATGTTTGGTTCTTACCTTTTAGGATACCCCATCACTATGTTCACTGACCATTCTGCACTAAAAAAACTCTTCCAGAAAATAGATGCTAAATATAGTCTAATTAGGTGGGTTCTTATCTTATAAGAATCTTACCTCAAAATCAAGGGAAAAATAGAATTGAAAATGTTGTAGCTGATAATGTATCTTGGATATAATTTATTGTAAAATTATATCACCTATATTTATATGATTCAATCATTGATGAATTCATATACTCTAGGAGTGACTACCCTCGGTATGCCTATGTATCCATATTCTTAGTTATAGGATTCATTCCAAAAAAATTAGTGACTCAAGATAGAAGGAAATTCCTTTATGATGTTAAGAACTATGTGATTTATGACCTATACCTCTATAAGTTCTTCCATGACCAATTTGTTAGGATGTTTGTCCCAGAAAATGAACAAGAGTCCATCATTAATTTCTGTCCTAGTGAGGCATGTGGGAGGTCACTTTTCCACTATGAAAACTTCTGATAAGGTTCATTGGTGTGGTCTCTTCTATCCCACCCTCTCATGGGACTCCTACGCATTTTTTCATGGCTATCCAAGGTGTCAACAAGTAGGGTCCATCAAAAAAAGGAATCAAATTCCACTCACTTCCATCTTAGTGATTGATAAATTTTACTGCTAGGGTATCGATTTCATGGGACCCTACCCAAACTCTAGAGGATAACTATATAATCTTTTAGAAGTTGATTATGTCTCTAAATGGGTTGAGTCCATTCATAAAAATTCCAATGATCAAAAATCATTTATCAGATTTCTCATATAAAACATCACCTCTAGATTTGGAATTGTTTGGAAAATCATTAGTGATTGTCATACTCATTTTCTCAATCGTCCATTCCTGGCACTCATGGGAAGTATGAAATTTATCACAAATATTCCACTGCTTACCACCCACAAACTAATGGTCAAACTGAGTTATCCAATAGGGAAACCAAACAAATTATTGAGAAAATAGTTAATCCATCTAGGAAATTTTGGTCGAGAAAACTCTTTGATGATCTTGGGTCCCTTCGAACCTCATTTAAAACCATTTTAGGAATGTCTCCATATAGGTTGGATTATGGGAAAGTAAGCCATTTTCCAGTGGATATTGAACATAAAGCCTTTTGGGAAATTATGTAATTGAATTATTACATCTAATTTGCCAAAAAATGGAATGTAGATCTCAATAAACATGATGAACATAGGATGAGGGCTTGTAAGAATTAAAGGACCAATAATGTTGAAGTACAAGCCTACCAATCTCAAAATCATAAAACCAAACACATTGTACTGGGGAAACATATTCTTTTTAATAGATCTAAAATTAATTTACACCTAAGAAAGATGAGTTCCAGATGGTCGGGTCCACATATAGTCCATAAGGTGTAACCCCATGGGGCTGTAGAAATTCAATATTCCACCAATGGCCAAACCATTGAAGTTAGTGGTCATAGAGTCAAACCATTCATTGAACCATTCCAAAAATATGATGTTTATGATGAATTGTGTAAACCATCCTTCAATGAAGAAAATACATAAAAAAATTAATGGTATAAGTGGAGCTATAAATGTCATACCATAGCACATCACGGGATGAAACCTTGTATTTTCATCTTTGTGAATCAACATTATTTCAAAATAAGATTAACAAATCATTTTGATATTTAAAAAATTAACTAAATCAATAAAATCTAAATATGATAGTAAATTACATTTTTGACATGTTCTTATATTATAATTATGGATGGGAATGAAAGGGGAGCATCGTATTCATCGGCGTCAAGCAGTGTGATCCATGAGTAATACTTTACAATGAAATTTAAAAAATCCCAATGTATCATTAGTTAATTTTATTTTATTTTTATTGTGTTTTAGGTTAGAATAAGAATAAATATAAATATATAATAATTATAAATATATATATATATATATATATATAAGGACACTACAAAGGTCATGGGGAAACCCCCATCACAACCAGTGAAGTAACATGGACTCAAACCTGGGACCGAATAGAGACAGGGGCATGCGCATACAACTGGCCTTCAACTTGTACTGCATCATTATTCTATAAGTTTTATATATATACTTATATTTTAATTTTTTTACATATATAAATATATATATGTCTTGATTTTATAGTTATATTTTTCTTTTTCCTCAATGAAACACTACATGTGACATGGATATCAAATGAGTAATCACTAGATTCATGAACTAAATCATCAAAAAACCATGTGGGTGTGTTACATATTTCCTATTTCAACATCCATTTAGAAATAATATCATCTACCTCTACCCCGTTATAAATTTTATTTCCTTTAAACACTAGAGACAATGTTATTCTACGTTCAGGGGTGAAAAAATGAATAAAATTATTAATTTTGTGAGTATAAGAAAATTGTGTTGAAGGAAACATTTCATTATCCTTGAACATGATAATACACATTTCACACTTTGAAACTAAATATAAAATAATTTAGAATTATCTAATTATAATATTATTCCATGTATAATTTATTGAGAATAGATTTCGGAAAGTGGTTGTCTAATGTGAAGTTTCATCGTTTATATTTTCATCCAAATAAAAAATAAGATCCAAATGCACGACCATTGGATAGTGGGGTATTAGATTAAGTTCATGGGGTCCTAAAAATAAATATCATAGGTATAGTGATCATTTCATTTTTAATATGAGTATTCAATAAAATATAAAAAAACAATAAATTTGCACATAGAACACTGAAATGGACTAATGCGTGGATTTCAGTACTTGGGGATTGTGAATCCATAGTTGAATGGTCCAGAGATATAAAATGTATCTCAAGATGTGTTAATTTTTGTTTTTTTGAATGAGATAACTTGATATTATTCCCAGGTATGTGGGATTCACTTGGTTCCCTAATGAATTTGAGCCTAGGAGTAATCGGAAAATTCTCACTACATGGGATGACTCTATTGTGTGCAATTTCAATTTCCATGGAAACATGAATACCAAACAAAACAAAACATACAAAAAAATTGAATACTAGTCTTAATATAGAAATTTTATTCCTCCTAGAACCTCTATTATTTCACCCCTAAATAAATATGAACCCCTATATCTATTGCGATGCACAACACGTCATCACGCTTAATTGATATTGGATGAAATATGATGATGAATTTGAACAATGGAATGGGCGTGGGATTGGGATATTCTTATGAAAATATATTGTATTAAAATATTATGATTTATTTAATGATACTTAGGTATAAGGGTTCTTGGGGATCAATGTGTTTTAGAATGTTTTTTGAAAAGGGAATTATAATTTCATTTTTTTGAGATACATTTCACTCAGGACTAGAAAAAATCATGTGTGGGATGTGATTAGCCGCAAAATGAGGCTGAAATTAATTATTGATATATATATATATATATATATTATTCTTGTGATTTATTATTTATTAAAACCATTTTTAGTTCTTTTTATACATTGAACATTAATTCACATTATGTTTTTAATTCCCTCTTAAAATACGCTTTAACATTTTACATTTTTGAACACCTATTAAATTAATAAATGGCCCTGACTTTAATATCATATTTAATTTAAATTATTATCATTAAATTGGGAACAATTCAATTATTTGGAGTACCGAATGATTTATATTGTAAGACCACTGCAGTTGGCATTGAATAAACAACATTCTGGGTGAACTAAACTGGTCAAAATCCTAATAAAACAATTGTACCGGCCAATATCCAAGTTCAATATTTCTGAAAATTAAACTAAAGTTATATGACAGAAAGGGGAAAATTTCATCAAATAGTGAAAGAGTTAATTCAGAGTGTTAACGAAGGGTTAATGCAACCAAATTTATTGATAAAATCATGGGAATGATTATGCGGCCTAGAAAAACAGCCCACCAATTTAATAATATCTCATAAACCAAAAATTTATTTGGTATAAAATTTTACATAGAGTTTGAATAAATCTGGATAGTTAGGTTTATAATCTATGGATAACACCAATTTGGCCATATAGAAGGTCATCTTATGTCATATGTTCGGTGTATACAAGATGTCTACAACTTCGGGTCAAGGGGGAAAAGTCTCATCTCCCTTAAATTCCTCAACCCCCGGCCTACCATACTCAAGTGGGATACTTAGTAATGTTGTGGGATCGACCAAAGTCTCTTTAAATGTCTATTTAAGGCAGTGGTGGTGTAAGAGTTTATCATATTATGTGCTTTCATTCATTGTAATGTTATGTTGCCGCTTATCCTTTATAAGGTTCTTCCTCAATTGAATGTAATTCGAATCACCATAGTTTTCTTATAAAACATCTTATACTTTTCATTTTATGTTTTTAATATTAACACGTTGATATTTTTTCTTCATGGAGTGAATTTAGTGACACCAAACCTAGTGAGAACTATCAAAAATTGAGGAGTATTTGTTACATTGTTTTTGATTTCCTTTTCCATCAAATTCTCCCTTGTGAGTCTACATCCCGCTTCCATTATGATCGTAGGATCAATTGAGGTTTAACCCACTTATGGGTTGATCCATGGGAGTAGCAAGGGGATGGATTGGATGTGATTTATCAATCTATTAATCTCTAATCACTTCTATTAAATGATATTTTTATTTAATGATTTTAATACTTCTTCATTCTTATTTAATTTTTAGGCCACACACATCATGTGCTAATACATATATTTATCTTGGAGTGCTCATAAACATGATCCTCCAAGTGTATAGGTGATTAGTATTACAGTGTGTTGGTATGAACTAGTATGTGATGATGTTTTTTGATCACCTTGAATGAAATTATCTAAAATATAAGAAATTGAAATCACTAAAGAGGAATTTCATCCAATACACCCTTTATTATAACCTTGGATAAACCCTTCCGATAATTTGAATTCACTTAAGTCACGTAGTTTTTTCTTAAACCTATCTAAAATAAACCCAAATTTGGCCACATATTATTCAAAAATTTTCCATAGAATTTGCATGTCTATAGGTTTCATCGTAGGTCTTTGAGGAATTGACAACCCAAGCTATGCCACATTTGACCTATTAACCATAAAAACATTGTTAAATTTATGCGACACCAGTTATTTTGTATTTTTAACTCATATTTTGTTTTAATTATATACCAATATTCATTAGATATACGATCTATTTTATGTTAATCATAAATATTTTGTATTATATAAATAATATTTGCAAAATGTTATATAGATTCATATATATCTATACTAAATATATACTATTTATTAATATATATAATATTTATATATGTTTAATTTATTCATTTTAACCAATAGTTAATTTAATTAATAATTTTTTCAATATTCTTCTTAATGTACACATTATTAATTATTAATTTTTTTAATTATTTTATTTTACATATCAGTATATTTAATATATATTATTTAATAGTATTTATAATTTATATATAGTGTATTAATTTTATTCTTTTTTATAAACAATTATTTACTTAATAATTTTTTTAATATTTTTTAAATTTATTGATATAGATTTTTTTTAATTATTTTATTTTATAAGGGACAATTATCGATGATAAAAAATAAAAAATTAAGGCTAACTTTATCAGCACAAAAAGTGTATCACTAATAAAGGCTACCATTTATTTGTGCTAAAAATAAATTTCAGATAAAGGGTATCATTTATCAGCGCTAATGAAAAGTGCTAATAAACAGTTCTATTATCAGGGCTAAAAACACACTAATAAGAGGTAACCTTTATCAGTTCATATTTTAGAGATGACTATGGTTCCATTTATTATAGCCTTTTTCTAGAATTGATAATGGAAAATGTTGTTAAACCATTGTTTTGTAGTATTGTGATGGAAAATAAATTGCATCACTTCAAGGAAGTGGTAGTCCACATGTATGCATGAATGACATTATAATTTTTTATTGAATGAAAATATACGAATGTAAAGGATATATAATAATTTCATAATTATAAATATGAAATTTTTGTCATTTATAAATATTAATTTCATTAATATAATCTCTTTGTGATAGACACTGATGGAAAATGAATTAAATCGGTCTCTAGAGTGATAGACTACCATACACATGAATAATGGTCCTATTTCCCATTTGATGGAATATGATATACATATAGGTTATTACATTAACATAATTTCATGTCATTTTATTGATGAAATTAGTGTTATTATTTTATTATTGTTGAATAATATTTTGAATAGTTTAATGAATAAATAAAACTAAGACATGTGGCTGAAAACTATATTTCTTCTTTGGAAAATATCATTTTTGTATTAAATTAAAACATCTCATATTGTTAGTATGTAAACAATAATCCATATATAACATGGTTATGGATTTTAGGACAGTAATTGGGTAGGTATAGGCCAAAAAATATGGTTCTTGAGGGGCTATGAATTGAGGAAAAGAGGTGGAATTTTATAATAGAGAGGTGGGAAAATCATGGAATTTCTTAAAATAATAATTTAATAAAAATTATAATTTAGGTCCAACCAGAACAAATTTATAATAATAGAATATATGAGGATTATTTGTCTAAAATATCTTATATAATAATTTTTGGACAATTTTAGAGTATATTTTTACCATTCTATTTTGGTTTTAACCCCATATTAATTATTTTCACACCTACCATCAAAACCTCTTTTTTTAATATATTTTTCTGAAGATAATTACTACAAATGGGGAAAATGCCCGTAAACGGACCACGATTTATTTTTGTAATCAATTCCAATTAATTTGGTCGAATAAATGATTTTTATGAATATTAAATCATAAAATAAAATAGTATTTACTATAAAATATCATTAATATCAAATTTTTAACTATTAATTTATATTGTATACAAAAACAATGATTAAACAAGATGTAAAATACAATGGATACAAACCTCTATAAAATTTCATTTTTTAGAAAATTAATGGGTCTTATTAATTATTTAAATTTACACACCTTTTAGTATTTTTAATATCAATTATTTTATTTTCCAATTAATTGACTAGTTAATGTGATGCATTGTTTAAGAATTTAAGGTAATTATTTTTACACTAAACTTTAAAAATAAAATACCATGATGAATTAATATCATATAGAATTAAAAATAATACTTATAAAACAAAATATCTAATGGTTATCAACATGTTTTAATTATTAGAGTAATTAAAAACTAGAGTGATATTTTTGACTTTTGATTACGTAAAATATAATAAAGGTCATAATCTCATTCAAATGGATGTAAAAAAGGTAATATAAATAGTTATTGGATAAATATAAAAAAAATTGGATAAAAAAACAAAATTTATTTAGTTTTTGTGTCATTTTATAGTTATCATAATATTATTTTTAACCATTAATTTCCATATTTACCATTTACTATGGAAATAATAATCACTATGGTTACTATTCATAAAACTAAAAAATCGACCTATTTACCATATTTGGATCATAAAAATATAAATATGGATTAAAATTTTCATTATTCATAAAACTTGAATGTCATAATTTTGATTATAATTAAACTAGAATTACATAATGAAAACTAGTTTTTCAGAAAAATTTCCATTTTAAATATAAATTATTTTTATATTAAATTAAATTACATAATTTATTTAAAAACATAACAATTTTGATTATTTTATATTTTTAAAAACTAATGGAAGTTTATGGCAGATATAAGATATGATTTTACTTTTTAAATGCATTAAATTAATACGTATTTTTTAATAAAAATCATTTTTTATCAATATTTAGTGAAAAATCAATATTTTTTGAAATATTTGAAAATACCAACACAAGATAATATTTATATGTTAATATAAATAATGATATTTATTTTATTATTATTATTACTTTTAAATGTTATGTAAATTAACTCTATCATTTTCTATAAGAAAATAAAAGAAAATAATTTCTGAATAATAAAAAGGAATTACTAAAAATTAAATAATTAATTTTTATGAATTATTCAGTAAATTTTTAATTGTTGGAAACATTAGAAAAATAAATTTTAAAAATTAGTTAATAATTTTCATGATTTACAATTTAATGTCTAGGATATAATGGTCATATTTAAATAATAATATTTCATAGTTTCATTTTCCTTGATATTTTATATTTTTTATTCTATTTAACATAATCGTTCTTTTTAAATATTATGATATTACAATTTGATTTGAGAAAAAATCTTGAAACCACTTGGTTATTAAATCATGTGAATTAATAATATTATAATGAATGATATTTAAGTAATATAATAGCTCCCAAGCACACCAGATAATTGATATAAGGGTGGAAATCCCGAGCTATGGATTGTAGTTGGGTATGACGTATGGGTGAGACGGAAGAAACAATCATATAAAAATACAACATGTATCCTATTGGATACCCTATCTGGGTCCACCAGGCATCCAAAGGCTAGACATTGGCTCTATATGTAATGGAATTCATTTAAATTCCCATTTCTTTCCCACTATATATATATTGTTTTTCGAACCCTTAGGACCCTTCTTTGATCATCAACCTCTATTCTAACAATTTCTCCCACCTCATAAAAGTAGTAGTCATGTTCTATGTGATCACTTGGGGGGTGAATCAGTAATGAACTAATATTATGTTTTCTAATTTAACAATATCCATCACCTCCAATTAGTGTCATTTGAATCTATCAAAAAACAACATAAAAGAACTCCCATTGGAACACAATTATTTAAAAGGTTTACTAATAAATAATAGAATCCAATCCTTTAAATGTTATGATAATAATCAAATAACACAAAACCATTTGAAAATAACCCTTTTTTTTACAAAAATATGAAATATCCATAACATTCAGAGAACTACAGTCATTTTACAGTATATGTGATCCTCACACAGATAACATGATATGGAATTTTCCAAACAAAAAATAAAATTTTCACTAATAGGATTCCATAAATTTTAACTGCGATGCTTAAATTATTCAATAATACCATATTTCAAATAATAATTCATATTCTTCAATTTTTTTTATCATAAGTGATAAATAACATTCAAAATGAACATATTTTTTCCAAACTATCACATCTAAAACATTCTTCTTCTAGTAACCTCAATCGTGCACAAAATATTCTGATCACCATCATTTGATACCCACTACTAGGTATCCATTGTCTAAAAATTCTATGATTGATTCTACTCCATCCAATTCTATGATGAAATAATATCCCAATATTTTTAGTTGACGCCTCATATCTTGAAAAATTTACTTAGAAACATCAACAACTTCACAACACTACTACTCCAACTTTCTTTAAAAATTATTTCTAAAATTCATGGGAGGATAATTATAATAAAATTGAATATCCCACTAAAATAATTATTTATTTTATTTCATTTATAACATGGAAAGAACTAGAGTCAATAAAATTTAGATAACCTTCTTTATATATAAGTTTTAATAATTTCATTAAAACATTCAAAAAAATTAACTTGAATCATGATATTTCCTTCATGATAACTAAATTATTGAATATCCATCTTTGAATTATACAACAATATTAAATTAAAAAATTGTTAAATATCCTAAAATCTTTTTTCGAAAACCCATTGAAAAAATTGATCCATTTATCATTATTAAACTATTTTAAATGACTTATAAATCAATTTCTATCAAAAATTATTTTATTGTTTACATTTTCTAGTTAAATTGAAGAAACTATATCTCATGGTTTATTGAATGTTCATCCTATCGAATTATTACTCCTCCAAATTTGGTAAATTCATTCTGATATATTTTCTTGGAAACTCTCTCTGGTGAATTTATTAGGAAAACATTACTTAGTGAAGTCCTATTTTTTTAATATCTAAAGAACACATATATTTTTTTTCTATATTTATCTATATGATAATCCCACAAACACAACTCCATTTTATATGTACTTCTCTTCTTAAAATATTTTCCATTAATAATATTCATAAGGAATTATGATAATTTATCAATGATGAATACCTCAGCAAACATTGAATGAAAATATTTTATTGGTCAAA
The DNA here is from genome assembly GCA_963277665.1 of Viscum album. Classification (NCBI taxonomy): domain Eukaryota; kingdom Viridiplantae; phylum Streptophyta; class Magnoliopsida; order Santalales; family Viscaceae; genus Viscum; species Viscum album. Next base: position 1,672,049,984 of record OY728137.1, read on the forward strand.
TATATCGATTGAAAATATGAATAAAATCATAATCACACTTGGTTATACCATTTGTTTGATCTTTTTAGTATATTTGTCTCTATCTATTCAACTATATTTACTCGACTCTATCCATTCAGATTATATATCTTTGTCTAGAGTATTTCATTAGGAATCTACTTCTACAAACATCATAATATTGGTAAAAAATTTGCTACTATAAAAATCATGGAAAATTTTTCAGATATAAATAAAAACACACCATTAATCATGAGTAAGAAAATATTATTTTTATAAAAAACTAATATTTATGTTGAAAACAAAATTTATCTACCTAATTCATTTTGTTTTTATACAAAATCATTCATTCTATTAAAAAAACACATTTCTGTCTCAACACCTCTACTTTTATAAAATATATAATGAAATAAAAATGTAAATGGAAAAAATTAAAATTTAATCAATCCTAAAATGATATGGGTTTTTATAAACACCCAAACATTTGGATTCTTATCCCTAAGATTATTTAGACCGCTTCCTAAGGTAATATGGTCAACTAATGAGATCAATACCCAACATTACATTTTTTTCATTATTAAATGGAATAATTTGGGTTTTCTATAATGAAATGATTCTCACTAGAATCCATTTCATCAATCCAAAAACACTTGATTAAGATCAGGTGAAAACATCCTCAGTACCAAGACATGGAATATGTTATGTATAACACTAAAATGAGGTGTAAATGTGATCATGTTTTTCATCTATCTAATATATTCTATGATATCATAGTGTGTAATAAATTATAGGTTAAGGTTCCCATTATTTAAATTTTTTTGTTGACATGATCAGGGGGATACACAGATAAATACATGATCACTTATCCCAAATTACAAGGGTATTCCTATACACCCATCATTAATCTTTTGGAACCATTTTATTGTCATCATCTCCTTGAAGATAAATTTCTATAATATAATAGTCTCTTATATCATGATAATAAAAAACATTTAAGACTACATCATCTCTGGATAACATAATTTAGAATTAAATGATCTTATATAGAGTTACGAGAATGTATCCATCTGAGTAGATGTTTGATAACTATTGTTTTAAGGAAAATAATTATGTCGTAAATTAACCTCCAACGGGCCACAAAAAATGAGTATATATACTCGAAAAAATATTTATAAGGAATGAATATTCATTTTAGACTTACCATCATTCTGAGGTTGATTAGATGTACTTATTTTTACCAATTTTTTAATAATTTTTTATAACAACAATAAAAATTGGGATGTCAACCTTTGGTTATGATCCTAAAAATTGATTTTTGGTACCCCTAGAAGTCTCAAAATCTCTACAACATAATGTTTTCCAAATTAATCAATATATTTCTCTTCTTTGATATAAAATAAATGTGCATTCATGGTTAAGAGATTTAAAATTACCAGTACTGTATCTCTTCCCTTCAATGATGTGTGAAAAATATTTATAAAATTTATTATTATTTTATCACATTTTCATTTGGGAATAATAAATAACTATATATTCCCTACTCGTATTTGATGTAATGAATTGACACATTAACATGTAAAACATCAATTCCTAAATATAATCATTTCTAATTTTATGAATAGCCATCTAAATTTCTTATGTATGACATGATACAATTTAAAATTCTAGGGAGAACACTCAAATGAGATGAGAGAAACTACCTCAGACCCTCTTCCCAACTACTAGTTTGAACCACCAGTCTTCCTTGGATAGAAATGAATGAACTGTAATTTTGAGACCATGAATCTAGGATCTCCCCCCCTATTTTGAGTCTCTCAAATGATATTTCAACCATTATCGAGGATATAATAATCATTTACCCATTATAAAAAGTATTTTTTTATATAAATATGGTGTAAATTCCCCCCATTGATGTTCTTAATGGTATCTAGTTGGAGATCAACTATCACATACCTAAAAAATAATATGACTTTATATTCATATAGTTTTTATGTTTATATTTCATATTAAGGGAATCAACTACAATATTTCCTTTTTCAGTATATTAGAGAAGTTGAAATTAAAAAATATTTCCTATACTCAACCCATTGATACTACCGGAAATTACGGACACTCATAGTGAATATTCAGTAGAGATATTATAATTAGTATACACCATGAATCTTTCACTAAATGGGTAGTGCCCATAACACTTTTAAACATTTACTACCATAGGTACCTCAAAATTTGGGATCAAATAATTCCTCTTATATGGACATAAATATAAATAACTATAAAAATCATATAATGAAACTCTCTTAGTACATATTAATGTATCATCAGAGAGGTATCATAGTAAACCTCAAATCCCTTACCATAATAGAAAATATGAATATGGTTATGTTTATTATAATCATACATAATTCCTATAAATCCTTCTCACATCTCTTTATCTAAATGAATTTCTCCCACTTCAGTGTCGAGTATCATATGAGAAGCTATTAAAGAAAAATATTAAATGATGTTATGATATTAATTGATAATTCCTTAAAAACTCTAAACCTTGAATATTTTTGTAGGTTCTTATTAAGGTACAATTGCTTCCACTTTTTTTTAAATACACTGTGATTCCATTTTTTGAAACCATAATTCCCAAAAACTTATTTTAATGAATCGAAAATAAATATACAGATAGATTCATATAAATAATTGGTTCTCTTATTATTCTAAGAACCACTTTAATATGTCTAACATTATCTTTTTGAGTTTATGTATTCAACAGTACTTCGTCTAAAAAGTTATTAAAAATTGTATTATAAGTATGGAAATCATATTCATGAGATCCATGAAAACTATTGGAACATTAATCATGATGGTATCCACAACTATATATTTAAAATTCCAATATTGAATTCATTAATCCATCATTAAAATATATTTGGGTCTCACTTGAAGTTGGTGATACCCAAATGTAAAATAATAACTCAAGAAAATCTAATCCCATTCAATTGGATAGACATATCCTTAATTAAGGGTATTGGTGATCAATAATTGAATGTTACTAGATACCACTTCTAATAGTTAACATAGAGATATTTAATCCTATAAAATTAATTACAAATAAAATTAGATCACACTAATGAGAAGTACTTAATCATATATTTACCATGGATTCTAGATCGTAAGGATCAACATTAAATTATATTAATTATCATGGTTCCATATAGATCAAATAAATAAAAATTAGCTCAGTTATACATAATAAATTAATCATGAAATTCCCCTCACATTTAAGATCCCACATATAAAAATTATTTGTAAATACATTAGGATACATTCCCTCCATAAGAGGTAATTCTTCTAGTCTATTTATCTCATCATCCCTATGAACCAAATATTTCATTTGTGATATGATCAGACTAACCTTATCATAATTCTACCGAACATGACTTTCATTTAATCCTTATTACATTATATTTATATACTAATTTGAATCAATAGAATAAAATTAATCACAACTCTTACATAAATCATTAAGTGATTTAGACTTGGTCAACCAATCCATACCCAACATAGCATCAGGTATTAACTCTTAAAGATTGGAAAAGTACTTGATATTATTGAATGATTCTACTATAATATAATAATAAATACACATATTATCTCTTTATATTTAATTATGCAATAGATTATAAATATTATGGAATTATAAACTAAAACACCACAAAAATATAGTGGTTTAGATCACATCATGGTCAATGCTATGGAACACTTTATTATGGTGCGTGTTACTATATAAAGGTGTATGGTATTCTGATTCATATTTTTTGGGATAAAAATTTTCATAATGGGATTATTTGACTTTAGATAACAAATTTTTTAAAAAATCATAATAATATAATGATTCATGGAGTTTGAATGCCCAAAATAATCATTTAATCATTAACCGATTATTATAGGAATATAGTTTTGTAGAAATTTTAGTTTATATTAATTATAAAATGATTTATGTATTTTAAGTATATAAGTTATTTATGTGAAGTTTTAGAGTGTTTGAAGGAATTTTGGAATGGTTTTGGGTAATTTCTGGAGGTTCGCAGTTTGAGCGTCGTTAGTAAAAATCATGCAACACTAACACGAAATTGTGAAAACAGAAATTGTGGGATCTGGGTATGCGTATGTTTAGGCACACCATTTTAAAAAACAATGCATCCACTTAGGATTAATAATGAAAAATGGAAAACAGTGAAAAATTGTTGGTTCAGGGTTTTTCGAACCATGTATACCGACCATGTTAAGTTTGTTTGGAGGCTGTGGATGAAAGATGGTTGGCCATGATTTTCCAAACTAAGTGATCCAACAATGCATGATTATATAATAGATCATAAAAAAAGTGAATCTCACTTATATTTGAGTCTAAACCAATCCCCCCTCTACCAGAACTTGTTTTTCATCCACCCAATGGCTTTGGAAACTCTCCCCTTTGATCTTGAAGCGATCTGTTGGAAAATATTGGTTTTTTGGATGCAAAAATTCATGGTATGTCTTTGTTATTTTGAGTTTTCATTAGATCTACCAGTCTTCCATAACTTGGGTTCATAGATGTTTTCGATTTGGAATATATATATGTGATATTTTATTCCAATAATGATGAGATATGGTCATTTTAATGATTGGTAATTGGATCAAAGGTTGGTTTTCAGATATTAAACTCATTTTCATTGAAAAATTAGTTAAGTTCATCATATTATTCACAATGTATATGTTGGGTGGATTAAATATTGATTCCCCTTATTATAATGATAGTTATTTATTTAAAATTTTTTATTTCCAGGAAATTGTTTTGAAATTCTAGATGGAAACCTTCTAATATGATAGTTTTTTGAATTCTGAAAATTTGGTGTTTTGGTTGAGTTTGAAAGTGGTATCATTATTTTAAAATGGTGATTCGAAAATTTTTTATTTTGTTTGATCCATGGAATAGTTTTTAATATAAAATCATAGTTTTATAGAAATGGAACTAAAAAAAATGTGTTGGAATGCTTGTTTGATTAAATGGGTAACTGTGAATGAGTTGAATTGATATTGGCCGAAAAGTACATTCAACTACAGGATGGGTTACATATGTGATATTCTACCATCCATAGTAAACACCATGATGTTATGTTATAGTTTTTGTGTATGTGCAGTTGGGAGAAACAAAATGGGTTATGCCATATGAAATTAAGAATTATTGAATGACTGGTTTGGTTACTTTCTATAGACATGGATTAGTTTTGGAAAACTATTTTTTTATGAAAAAGGATTTACTTTGAAATTTTTTAGATTTGATATAAATTGATGTGAATTGTGTTCTATAAAATATTTTATTTAAATGTGCCAAATTGTTATATTATTGTGGAGTAACTCAGGAATCCATTTGGGTGAAGCCTACTGAGTTTTATTACTCACCCCTAATATGTCACTTTTGAGATTTTTCAGATATTTTTTAACGAGACACATGTAATGGAAATTTATCACATTTCATTAGTTGTTATTCGTCATAATTGGGTTGTATTTTGGAGTTCGAGCATGGAGCATGGTTGGAGATATGGAGTTATTTCTTAGAGTGATTGAGATTTTTTGGTTTCACCTTTGACTTTATAGTATATGTTGATCATGGTTTCTTCATGGTACTATGATATAGTTGGTATGATTTGGTATACACTGAGATGTATTATGTTATTCTCTAGAAACATATATTTTTTTAGTTATGATATGTTTGGTTGTGGTTGTTTTATTTTCAAATTGAAAATAATCCCCCAATTTTATAGAATCTCTTTGGATTTTATTACCAACCTTTGGCATCATTTGGTTATCACATAAGGCCTTGTAGAAGTTACACCTTGACTCAAGATAGTGAGGAGTGGTAGGATATTAAATGTGGAATCCTCTTTTACAATCCAGGACATACAAATGGATTTTTCTTTATTTAGTCCATCATTTATTTTTGGACAAATGGTATTGGTTTTCAGTCGTGTAGTTGAAATTCAATTAATTTTAGTTCTTGAGTTGGGATGGAATGTCATGACATGCATTATTTTTCATGAGGGATGAGATAAGAAGATTCTAAGACCTGCCTTCTCCATAATTAAGGAGAGATAATGACTACATGAGTTCCACCTCAAATATGCCCCAAGGTGGATACTAGCACCAACGATAGGTAAACATTCACACATGATCAGAGGTGTTCCCCTTTTTAAGGAAAAATATATCAGGTGATAATATGGAAAGTCCTATCCACCTCCAGACAACATTATAGGAAAAGATAATAATCAAAATTTCTAGTCATGATTTAAAAGAAACTGTTAAAAATTACAATGAGACCCAAGTACAACAACAAAATCACGGATAAGCAGTAACACAACAATTATCCCAACACCCGAGCTAGTAAGGTCCATGATCGTCCTCAAAGTCCTACTGTAAACCTGAAAATAGTTTAATATACATAGGGTGAGAAAACAAGTACAATCAGTAGAAAAACCAATGTCACTCATTCTCAAGTGGGGGAAAAAATGATTCCCCCTATGATAAAACAACAGAATCTCAAAAGATAATAATATTGAATATTAACCAACCATGTCTCACCATGGAACACTCACTAAAAATACATTGTAAATTAAATAGTATCAACTTCGATATATGGTTACCCCACACCACCTCCCATGGGTAAACTTCTCATCCATAATGGTGAACATCATGACTCTACATATTTTCATCAAGAACCACAATCACATCCTACCTACACTCATGGGCCAAAAACCACATCCCATTCTGGATGCAGAAACCTAGGCCACAACCACCACACATCTCGCCAAAAAACATCGGGTCCTCACCCAAAAGAAACATGGGAAACAAACCCAATATCACACAACTAGTAATGTTACTATGGAAAAAGACCTCATTCCATTTCAGCCTGATCAAATCATCTTGGGTGATAAATGAATTAAAGAGGTAGGAGGGGATCCATTAACCATACATCCATTATCCCACTAGAATATTGGAAAAAAAACATCCCCTGTAACAATGGGGTTGTTTAGGGTGTATTTTATAACATGGTTGGGTTGAATATAGAATAAAAAGTTACTAAATGTTTATATATATAGGTAGAAACAGTAAGCCCAACCTATGGTATTCCATCCAAATAACATGCCCACACAATCTTCCCTTCCTGCTACCCCAACATGTATATCCAGACAAACTGACCTTGCTACTAACCCAACATACCCATCCATGCAAATAAAAACATCCAGAACATAATCCAACCCCTTTCATTTAAAATTATATCATTCATTATTATGATGTTCACTTATTTCATTCCAACACTGCATGAGAAACATCCACACACAAAAATACCCAATACATTTAGCAACACCACCAGGATTGAGCCCACTACTCCACAATGTTCAAAAACTATAAAAAAATCCATATGTAGTCTAACTCCTCTACATGTTAATCCTATAGAAAATCAATTAATGTATCATCATGACATTCCACCACACCTCATATACCACCTCATTCATAAATCACACAGATCAAAGCACCAAAGTTGCACCACACTTCCCACACATACCCCACCCTACATAGAGATTCACCCCCTCTGTCCATACATATACCCACAAACCTGCTACTAGTAGAAGAACCAGACAACCTACACAAAGTGAAAAAACCCAACAAAACCCACAGAACACACATCCACACCAACAATCTAGGGGTATTTAAATTTAGCAAATATGGGATCTTTAATTCCACTTTTAATAACATGGGGTTATCAAAAAACTAGTCTGTTCCTGGGAAATAATTTTCATTAAACCATGATTATATGATTAATCATATTAATATTTAAAGAAATTAATCACTATAAATTGGGAGTTCACAAAAAAGGACCACCAATGAAAATTATTTTTTGAAGGCATACAGACAGAACATACCATACCGTGAAAAAAATGGTAACATATAAACAAACGATCTTCATTATCATATTCCTTACAACCATTTATGACTAAGGAAACATGAATATTATATCACAAAAATTATTATAATTTGTTTCAACTATGATCAAGAGTCTCTATGTGTGTTTCCAACCATCCTGATACACAAACGCAGAAGAGATGAAGGATAACACATACATGGAAAAACATGTGAAATAAGTGTATTCTTTGTGCAAAAATAGAGGGTCGTGTGAGTAACTAGGACTCCAAAGGAAAATATAATGGGATGCTACAACATAGGGGGAGACTCCATAGGGAAGAAAAGATCTAGGCACACCTAGAGAAAAAATAAAATATACTGGTAAGAGAAGATCTCCACATAGATAAGAAAACTCTTATACCAATGGAAGGAAAGAATTACAATGGGCCATTAAAGTCTGATCATTTTCCAGAAGACATGTCTTGGCAATTTTAAGGTCCCTGTTTTGTTAGGATACTAATATATAATTAATTTCCTTTGAAACACTCCAATAAATTCTCAAACATGGTTTTATACTAGGATTATGTCTAATAAAATTTAACATGGGTGAAACTAGAAAAACTTGAACATACTCACCGTTGGGTGTGTCACCATAATGAGATACCCATGATGAGTGACCATTCGGTGAGTAACTATTCGTTGTGTCACCGTTTGGTGAGTCACGGTTCGAAATTTCACAATTCAGTGAGTCATTATTCAGTGATCTACCATTCGGTGGTCTATTGTTTAGTGAGTCATCATTCAATGTGTAACCGTTACATGAGATATGATTTGGTGAGCTATCATTTGGTTATTCACCATTATATGAGGCATAGTTCAGTGATTCACTATTCATTGAGCCACCTTTTGGCGATTCACCATTCGATGAGTCACCATTTAATGAATCACTATTTAGAGAGGCACTATTTGGTGAGGCAAGATTTAGTGAGTCACTTTATGGTGATCTACCATTCAATGATTCACCATTCAATGATACACTATTTAGTGAGTCACTAATTGGTGGCTCACCATTCGGTGAATCACCGTTGGAAAACTAAAAACTAGAAAACTATTGGAATGAGTCATCGTGACTCCTCAAAAGACTTCATATTATATATTTTCACTATGTAATTGACTGGAGTGGTCTGGGACATTACATTAGATACATCTCAAATTATTATCACCCCCAAGAATTTAAAACCCATCATAGAAGAAAGAGGTGTCCAGAAAACCACCCTGTAAGATACCTCTCAAGGAACATTCCATACATGAATTAGCACTACTATTTAGATACTGTGAGGTCCAATGATAAACAATATTGTGTTTATGAAAAAATGAAGTGAAACATCAAGATCTAAGAATAGCTCCTACGACATCCACTGCCCCAAAAACACACAAACACAAAAGGTTGCAATGTTTGGCCACATAAATCAAGGAATTCCTTCCTCCTTGTCAAGATATTATCCACTTTGAGAGGCACTAACTAAACCACATAGGTTTAATTAATTCAAAATTAATGCATCTGGATTTGGGATAAGGTCATCCCCTTTCCGCATGCTGGGACTCTATTTCACACATTATAGAATAGGTAAAAAAACTAATCTCATAGTAAGCAAGGTTCAAGGACCACATCACAATGTAACACACAAAAGAAAAAATCAAATCAATGTTGGCGGCATGCAATGAAACAGTGGTTCTCAATCCCATGTACACTCCATAGGGCCACCATTCGTCCACAACATAGAGATCAATTGAATGGTCCATCCATGAAGCACCTTCTCCTGATGATCCAATACCTCTATTGGATGCTCCAAAAATGTCACGTCATCCTCATTATCCAACCCTCCACCATCATGGAAGTTGGTGTAATCATGTATATACCAATGAAATTGGGATACATGGAAGATTTTGTGGATCCTCCACAACTACAGTGGAAACACCAACAAGTATGACACCCCACAAACTTGTGTCATTGACTCTAAAGATCTGATGATCCTAGGAGAGCGCTAGCTTCCCTACTAATGTTTGACTGCCTACATAACAGGGAAAGCATCAAGAACATCTGGTAACCTACCATGAACACCAAGGAATTATAAGATGATCATCATATAGATTCTACAAGTATTTTTCTCCCTCAATACTCTCTAGGAAAAGATTCACATTATGAATCATAATCTACACTATATCTCGGCCAAGAACGGCTTTATCCCCTACTTCTATCCACCACGAGTGTAAATGATACAATCTTCAATAAAAGGAATTGAATGGAACCATACCAATGGAAGTGTGAAAACTATTATTTTATGAAAGATATACCATGGGAAAACTATGCAACCATGACCCATAAAATTTTAAGACGAAATATCACAGCTTGTCCTCCAATATTTGGATGGTCCCCTCTATCATCCTATCTTTATGAGGGTGTAAACTAGTGTTGAGGTGTAACTGAGTTTAAAAAGAATAATGGAATCCCTTATAGACTCATGAGTAAATATGTGTACCAATTTCTGTGACAATAGATATTGTAACCCCATGAATCTACACCACCTCATCTATTGACCTTTGTGATAAGGCATCCACTATGCTCAACTCCTAGATCCCTAATAAGTGAGCTGATTTCCTCAGCTGGTCCACTACTTCCCGATTGAATTTCATCCTCCCTGGTCATTGGGTAATACTATTATTAAATCCATTGATATGTCATCTCACTTCCACTAGGGTAAATCTAAGGGCTTCAAAAAACCACCAGGAAAATGGAGCATGACCTTCACATGCTAGAAAACTAGTCACTTTGCCTCAAATTCCACCACCGCCTACTACATCTCATTCCACCAGATCTATTTTCTGAAGACATGACACATCTTAGAGACACCATGTTGTACTACATGGGGAGATATATGAAGCTCATAGAGAACCCCCTCACACATTTATACAAGAAAAAATATCCTCTCACGAAACATCATACAATTTTGACCATCCTCCAACCATCCCTCCGTGGAATCACCCTGGTAAATGCGAACAATCATTTTTTCAAACTCTGAGTCTCCCCATTGAAACTCATCAACCTATTGTCCCAAAGATTAATGCACCATCATTTGAAAAAGAAAACCTCTACTACAATCCATTCTTGTATCTATGTGTAAGGAAACCAACCCATACATTTCCTTCCAAAGATCTATATACTACCAAACCACTTCTGTATGGTACTTCCTTCAAAAGGAATCATCCAAAAGTTCATATATCACCATGAAAAGATATACCTAAATCTCATCTGATAAATGAACCTAAAAATTTCTCTTTAATGAGGTAATTCCGCCAAAAAGTTAGTGCTATCATGACAACAACTAATTCCAAATTGCGGGTTGAATAATTATGTTCTAGGTGATGTAACTACCTAGACCCATAAGAGATCATTCCCCATTACTACATCGACACCCAGCCTAATACTAAATAGGATGCTTCAAATAATAAAACCCGAACATCACACCTTCCTCTGGAAATCGGAACACTAGATAACTGACTAAAATACCCTTAAGATAGATTAATTCCACATGACAATGATCAATTAACACAAAGGCCTCATCCTTTCTGGTCAGATCCATCAATGAAGATGCTACTTGGGATAAATATTTTTCCAATATTTGGTAATATCCTAGGAGATCGATAAAACTGCGAGCCTTCTGAAAAGTCTTGGGTTTCACCCATGAAACAACTACCTATACCTATAATAGGTCCACTAATACACTCTGATCAGACACTATATGTCCATGTAATTGGACCTCCCATATCCAAAAAAAGCACTTGGACATATTTCAAAAGATCTGGTGGTGTCGAATGACTTCCAAGATAGTCCTAAGATGCTCAGAATGATCATCCCCGGAAATTGAGTAGATCAAAATATCATTGATGAACACAATGATGAACTGGTCCAGGAACTCATGAATGATAGAGTTCATGGTCCCTATGAACACAGATGGTGCATTCGTAACACCGAACGACATGACCACGAACTCAAAGTGCACATACCTACACCTGAAAGTAGTCTTTGGGATATCACCCTCTTTTAGCCTTAATTGGGGTACCCAAGAAAACATATCAATCATAGAGAAACAAAACTCTCATGACAAATTATTTAAAATATCGTCTATCATCTAGAGAGGGTAACAGTTCTAGATAGTCATGTGATTCTGTCATCTGTAGTCTATGCACAGCCTTAGACCACCATCTTCACTCTACACAAACAACACCGGATCACCCCATGGTGACACAATGGGATGAATAAATCCTATCTTCATTAGATCATCATTCTAAATCTGCAAGTCCTGAAACATAGTAATCCCCATTCGATAAGGATCTGTCGAAATCGGACGAGCATTGTCCTGTATGTGTATCCCAAAATGAACATCACATCAAGGCGGTAGAAAAAACATTCTCAGAAAAAATATCCATTAACTATCCAAAAACCCCAAGAACCCTCACAATCTCTGAATTAATAAATAAGAATAATAGGTCATCTAAAAAGGAATGAAGAGGCTCTGCATGCCAGTTACCCACCTAATAACTCCACTCTACAACAAAAACTACACGCAGGCCTCCTTCGTATGAAAACACGACTCTCCATTGAAAGTAGTCGATAAAAGCATGAACTAAAAAAACTAGTCAATTCCATTGATTAAATTTTATGGCTGCATTTATTGCAGAAAAAGTTCCCCACTAGAATAATGTAGCTAAAAATTCATTTTACATCACTAAAAAACATAAAACATGTTTTTTTGAACATTAACTGGCATACCAAAACTTGGGGAACAAAAAATATCTCTATGTATACTCATAAATAATGGGACATAATTGGTGTAGTGAAAGTGTTTGAAGCTCCCAAATAAAATGAATCAAAAGAAAAAGTACTGATCAAATTGATCATACCTCAAATGATCTCTAGATGCTGGAACTGAAGCCCCTACGATGTGTAACTCTCTATTACTAGCTCTTCTACCACTCAGATATTGGATGGCTCCATGAATATGCCCCTGTCGAGGTCCCTATGGTTGGCTAGTGCCGACACCATTTCCCCATGAAGGAGAGGGAGCCTATTGTCCCTGCATTTGGAAGAGCCTAGATGGAAATTGATTTTGAGGAGGGCACTGAACCTTCCCACCTCCACTATACTGATCACAAACTGGGCACCGAATTTATAGGTGAAAACATCATCCACAAGAAAAAAATCTCATCCCCAAGACCACGAGAAAAGGATTAGGAACAAAAGTTCGGAAATGAAATTTTCGGGACTGGATCCCCACTGGATGAAACCAAGAAGGCCCTAATGTCGAAGACCTTTTGATGATAAAATTTCTCTTTAAAAACTCAGATGATTACCCATTTACAGGAAAACTCCCCACGATGGATTATTTTACACTACCTCATCATTCTTCTGAACCACTATGTATATTTGTAGGGCAAAGGGAGTAACTACATACTAAAGAGAAGAACAAAGGGCCACCTCTATGTGTCATTCCTTAGACTCGTTATCCAGAAAGTGATCCAAATATATTACTAGGGGATCTTTGAACTCTATCCCCAGATCCCTCAGCAACCTAATCCCCTTTTTATGGGAGTGTATCTCCTACCTCTTCTAAGCCTTTATCATCGATGAAAGGAATTCTGCCTAGAATTCTTTCTTAAAGTCAGTCCATGAAACATCGATCTATTTCCTCTCCCTAAGGTAAAGCATCCACCACTTACATGATTCTCCCCTCATCTGGATCAATTCCAAAGGAACCCAATACTCCATCAATGCCTATATCAAGCTGAATGGGATATCTATCTCTGCCAACCAAATCTATATAACAATATCTAAAATTATACCTTTTTTCTTTCCTAAAGTCAGCTGCTAGAAATAATGATGCATATTTTGTCACTGGTTGTCCTCCTCCTCTAGATCATCCCACCACCGATTGGCCCAATCGGCCTACTGAGCCTCCACTTCTCTTGCCACACACCAATGGCTACTGAGTTCCGTAGCTGAAAGGTAATAGGTAACTCCAAAGCCTGAGAAATATGTAATTTTATTTAGAATATATTTTCACTCATTTTTTATTTTAATTTCCCAAAAATCACCAAAAATACATGAACACAAGTAATCATGATGCATGTACCATACATAGGGCGCCTACCCTCCAAACGATGTTTCCTCACCTAATCCTCCGGTAAGCTCAGAGACATTGCTTCAAATCATGGGGGGCCCTGAAATCTTGTGTCCTAACAGGGCTTCCCTGAACAATGTCACTTAGCAGAATCACCTAACATTATTTCCCTACCATCCCATGTATTATTTACTATTTATAACTCAAAACTCCATCCTATCTCTCAACTTTCACATCAGATGGAATTTTTTTCATGACCCATATTCTTCAGGATGATGGAGGGATATCAAGATTCCATGACATTCCTTCCTCCAGTTGAAGGACATCTAAGGACCCCCCGAGTCGAGCCTCCAATAGGTCCCGGGGTGGTGAATTAAACAATGGGTAGGTACACATTCACAAAATATATGAGGAATATATATATTTAAGGGAAAAATTAGGATATAAGACTGTAAATCCCAAAAAAAATCCAAACAACTTTATGGGATAAGAAACTAAAAAAATGAACCCATGCATGTTTTAAATAGATTTTATACAAAGTACAATGAATCACAAAAAAACACCAAAAAAAATGCTACGAAAAAACATATCAATTATCCTATTGCTCTAGCTTGTGAGGTCCAAAATGGTCCTCCATGTCCCCCCAAATACCTAAAAACAATTTTATATATGTATGGTGATCATGGAAGTATACTCATTTGGAAAACATAAGTCACTCATGCTCAATTGGGGGAAAAATACTAATGCCCCTGGGATAAAACAACAAAACCTCAATGTCACCTAACAAAAAATAGTATCCACCCTAGCCTCACCAAGTCACACTCCCCAGTAACGAAATTCATTTAATGTAAATAGTAATTACATAAACATTTTGGATCCCCACACCACTTCTCACTAGATAACTGTCCATCCCTAAGGGATAACATCTGGGAACCACCACTCTTCCACAAGCCCCAAAATAATATCCTTCCCACACATGATTAGGCCAAAAACCACATCCCATCTTACCCACACACACATGAGAAGCAACCACCACATGTCTCGCCTAAAAATACCTGGGCCTCACCCTGAAGACACCAAAGAAACAAAACCCCTCTCACATATCCAGTAACATAAATCCAGTAATATAACACAAGTCATCAAATTCTACCCGATGTGTATAGGGTTATAAGTTCAGATAGGGGGACTAGAGAGGCAATAAACATCCATCAATCCTCCAATTATGATGACAAAAAAACACCCTCCTCAATAACAATGGGGGGGTGAGTGTTTTCAACGTATTTCCTAACACAGGTGGGGTGAATATAGAAATTATAAGTAACTAGAATATTATACATATAGGTAAAGAAACACTCATCTCAACCTATGGGTTTCTAAAAAACAACCATCCCTCACAAAATGCACTTACCGCTACCGTACATGCACAACCCCAAAAACTGCCCTTGTTGCTACCACTACATGAACAACCACACAAACAGCCATAGCCAGAACATAATCCCAGACCTTTAATTTAACATTATATCATTATTTATTAACATGTTTTATTATTTTATTCTAACACTACCCAGTAAACTACCAACTATATCCATACGCAAGACATTCAGCACCACCATGAAATTGTAGTCACACTGCCCAACACTATTCAACAACCATAACACAAACCCTATGCTCTCCCACTACTCTACATGTTCATCCATTCCACAATCAATCAGTCTCTCAACATGATATTCCACCAGACCTCATGCACCACCACTTACAGAAATGCAACATCAACCACCACCAAAACTACATCCTCGCTGCACACACATAACCCCACCCTAATAAAAGCTTCAACAACTTGGTCCATCCCTGTACCCACAACCATGCTACCAAAAGTAGCACCATACAACCCACACAGGGAATAAAAGCCATACAACCCACATCCAAAGCAAAAATCCAAGTTCATTCAGATTTGTCCCACAAGGGTTCTTTAATTCCTTTTTCAATAATATTGGTGATAACAAAAAAGATTGATCTTAGGACATCCATTTCATTTAATAGAGTATACCGGATTAATCATATTGATATTTATATCAATCATACAGTTTCTATTGAGGGATATAATATAAGGACCACAAACTAAAATTATTTTTAGAAGGAAGACAACCAGAGAAATACATTACCATAAAACAAGGATGACACATAAACAAATGATCAACTTCATCATCTTCTATTCCCCCATTTTGACTAAGGTATCAAAAATATTATATTTAATCACCATTAATAATTGGTTTCAAATGTGATATAGAGATGAAACTAGTATACCTACTCTTCATGATAAACATAAAAAGGAGATATGAAAGAAAACCCCAAATTGGAAAAATATCTGACCAATGATGCTTTCTTAGGCCAAAACAGAGGGTCATTTTGGTGGTAGGAATAATCCAAGGCGAAAATGAATGGGATTCTACTGCATAGGGGCATGAATACTTGGGGAAGAAAAGTTTTGGATGCACTTGAGAAAAAATAAAAAATAATTCGATGCAAAGATCTTGGCCTAGAAGATTCAAATCCTATATCAATAGAAGAAAATGGTTCCAAGGGACATTAAAGTAGGATCATGGTAACGACCCTGCGAATTGGCTATTTTATGGTCCTGTGTGTGTTATGATATTAATATATAATTAATATCTTTTGAAACAAACATACAAACTCTAAAACATGGTTATAAATTAGGATTACGATTAATAAAATTAAATAGGCGAAAAAATAGAAAAACAGTAATTTACTCACTATTGGGTGAGTCACCCTCATGAGATACCAGAGACAAGTCACCATCTGGTGACTGACCATTCAGTGAGTCACTATCAGTTGAGGTACCATTCAGTGTGACACCATTCCATTAACTACTATTAGATGAGTCACCATTTGGTGAGTCACCACCATTCGAGGAGTCACCATTCGGTTAGTCATTATTCAGTGAGTCACCATTTGGTGAGGCACCATTTGGTGATTCACCATTCTGTGAGACTCCATTTAGTGAGCCACCATTTGAAGATCCAACCTTTAGTGATCCACCATTCATCTGTTCACTATTTAGTGAGAAACTATTCAGTGATTCATCGTTCACTGAGTCACATTTTGGTGAATCACAGTTGGAAAAATAAAAATTGAAAAACTCATGGAATGAGTCACTCTGATACCCAAAGAACCTTTGACACTAGATTATCACTATGGAATATAATAGAGAGGTCCTATCCATTACATAGTATAAAATATTAGGATTGTTGTTAAATGAAATGTAGATCATAATAATATGTATCTACCCTTTTTATTCTATACCTAATGTTAAAATAAATTTGGTTACAAACGTGTTTTGGACACACTTATAATAGTTGTAATCTAATTATCATGGGTTTAATCAAAGACATGAGCATGACATGAATTTATATATTTTAATTTCCACTAGGATTTTATATTTTATTTTGAGTAATTATTTATGGTTTTGTGTAAATTCGGTGAATTTTTAAAATTGTTGGAATTTTTTTTAAATGTGACATTTTGAAAGGGGCATGGTTGTTGTTTTCTAAAAATGGGTTGATTTTTTAAATGATGGGGTAATATTCAATAAATATTGAACATGAAAAAGATTCAATTTTGGAAAGAAATGTTGTGATATTTGAAGTCATTGAATTTGAATTGTTAAACCTTTAGTTTATAGAGTGTAAAACATATGGTGTTAGGTGTTCATAAAGAATGTGTCACCTGATACCTGTCATAGAAACCAATTAGATGAGGCTGCTAAAAATTTTGTTTCCCCTGAGACACAGATGGACTGATAGATGATTCAGAGTATATTCCATTATTTTCAGTATGTGGATAGATGGAACTGAAGGTATGAACCAAATAAATTGGATCATTCTCTTCAGTTCTAGAAGAGTAATCGACCCATCTTTTGGGGTGATTTAGAACCATATAATGTAGATTTGTGCTTAAATAAGATGAATCGAATATTCAACATTATACAAACATCTTAATAGCTGAATTTTAGGTTGTAAATTTACAAATTTGATGATCTTTCATGAAAATGGAGGGATTTAGATGTTCAGAAAAAATTGGAAAAATGAATTACATGTTAGTATTTATAATATTTGTTCAATATACAATTCTATCATTATACGTTAAAGATTCCAAGAACGATACATTTTTTTAGATTAAACATGTCGAACCACTTAGTGATAGAATAAATGGCTAAATTCAATAATATAGTCCTCTTTTCACCCAATGTTTCTTTATGTGTGTCCTTGAATGTATACATTTTTGAATTTGGGTTGATATTGAAGATTTTTTAAAATATTTCCTTGCCTTGTAAAATGGATTATTCATAGATGGTAAATATTGATATAGTGCAGAAAAGGGACATATTAAGAGATACTGGTAGAGGAAACATGTTTTTACAGATGGGAAATAGTAAAAAATATATCACTAGGATCACAAAAAAGATGGCCACCCCTTTCCAAGGCAGTTAGCTAACTCAGAATCAGATGTCTTTATCGATGAAACTTTCTCCAGATCCATAAGGAAATAATTTATGTTTTCAATCAGGATAATTGGATCACATGAAGTGATATTATAAAACACCACATAGGGAATTCAAAAATTACAATCAAATGGGGAATCTTTCGATCCATTATCACATTGCTCCAAGATTGGGATTTTGGGACACATTTCATGTGTCATAGATGTCATATGCTTTGATGGGATGAGGTAATAAGAACGCCTAAAATTAGAATAACCAGTGTAGCCATGTTGATTATAGGAATACCATAACTCATCAGCAAGGGAAATATCAATAGAGTTATAAATAACATTGTACAGTGAGTAAGAAATTATATGGATCTATGAAACTTATTATTGATGACAAATCTGGAATATCAATGATCAGAGGTATGATTTTTTTTAATTTTATACATATACAATTTTTTTATAAGGGTTCATCTCTATAATTTATCAATATTTGTTCCATTAATCTTATAGGTTTAAATGATGAGATTTTGCCTGATATTTTGAAACGTTAAACACCTCTTGGTCAAAGAGAATTTAGATCCTTTATATCAAAATCATGTTCTATAACAGTTTATGAATCTGAGACTATGAATGATTTTTCTATGGATGTGATGGATGTCTATGACATAATCAAGGGTAAGGATTAGTTGACTATGTTCATGGATAAAATTGACTCTTATACCAGAATGACTTGTTTCATAACTGAAGATGGAATCAAAAATATATTTTGAAGATCAAATAATATATAGGTAGGTGAAACAGCTTTTTTAGAACCAAAAGATTCTATGATATTGTACTAGTTAGAATCATTGACTTAGAAATTGATGGTGGAGATCAATAATAAGAGTTATATTATGTTTTTTATTATTTTATATATGTATTTCTAGAAAATTTATTTGAGATTTCACCAACAAGGGAAGTGGTTTTTACAATTAATCTTCTTCTTGGGAAGAGTCTTATTTTAATTCCTTCTTATTAGATGGAACCAATATAATTAAGGGAATTATAATTTATATGGGAAAAGATATAAAATAAAGGGTTCATTTAGCCCAGTACATTTCTATGGGTACCACTGATCTTGTTTTCACAAAGGTGGATAAAACACTTCATTCATTTGTAGATTATCACAATAAGAACCATGTTATGATAATGAATTGATATCCAATTTCACAAATTGATTATTTTTTTGATTAATTGAGAGAATTTCAATGGTTCTATAAATTATAATTGCACTCAAGATATCACCAATTGAATGTTTGGATGGAGGATATTCTGAAAAAAAAAATTTTGGTGTAGATATGGCCATTACGAATATGTGGTAATATATTTTAGTATTATGAATTCCCCATTGGTTTTATTGAATTAATTAATTGGATATTTCAGAGAAATCTATATTTTTTTGTGGTTTTTGGAGGTGATATATTAGTGTATTCAAGGATAAGGTCTGATTATGAAAAATGGTTGGTAAAAGTGTTTGGAATCTTAAGGGGTCGTTTTTAATGGAAAATTATCAAAGTGTAATTTTTGGATTAAAGAGGTACATTTACATGGCCATGGAATCTATAAAATAGGTGTTTCTAACACTACCAAAAGGGATTGAAGCTATTATATCATAGAAACCACTAAATAATGTTTGGGACATATAGATTTTCCTTCACATGGATGGTCATTTTTGATAAACTTTTCTTGGATTTTCATTAATAAATTCAATTAATATAGTTTTGAAAAGGTCTAATGTTCCATTCCAATAGAATGATGAATTTCATAATTCTTTTCAAGAGATTATGGTTTACCTAACATCTGAACCAATCGTGATAATTATAGGATTAGGAAAATTGTTTATATAGTATTTTGAGGCAATGGGATATGGGTTGGGTTGTGTTCTAGTGTAGGAAGATCATATTGTAGCTTATGGATTACGATATTTACAGTTTCATGAGGAAAACTACACAAAAAATTGATTTTGATAATTACTTTAGTGTATGTATTGATGAATTGGAATCACTACCAATATAGTAATATATTTATAGTGTTTATGACTCATATTTATTTGACACATATTTTCTCACAAAATAATTTGAATAAAAGATAATGATGTTGAATTGAGTGTCTCCAAATTTTCAAATTAGACTCGATGTATACCCTAGGTAAAAAAATTCGATTTTGGATAAATTAAGTAGAAAATATTATTATTAGTTGGAAAATAGGCTTCAGGCCAGTGGAAGATCATGCCTTGATAGTTGACATGGACTTGGATTTTGTAGAAAAAGATAGTAAAACACGTTTTTCTATGTTTTTTTAGTCAATTTTTTGTTGAGACAATTAATTTGGAACAGTAATATTATTCAGAATGTGTTACTACGTGGTAAAAATCAATGTTGGTGACACCCTCATTGGATGGAAGTTGGATGGGAGTTTGGTGTTATAGTTTTGAGGTTAGATGGTTGTACCTTTGGCTTTCAAGGAACAACATCTCCATGCTTACCAATATTTTAGGTGGGTTGTTCATCCTAGAAAACAGAATAAGTATAAGGAATTTAAAGCATAGATTTGGTGGGTCGGTATGAAAAGGAATGTGGATGATTTTGTTTCATAATGTCTCTACTTTTAGAATCTTAAGGTAGAGCATCATTGACCAGATGAAATGTTACAGTAATTTCCAATCCTTATATGGAAATCGGAGTAGACAGTAATACATTTTGTAAAAGGTCTTCCAAGAATTGTTTGAAATCACAATTCCATATTAGTGAAATTGGAATTTCTCAAAAATTCATCCAAATTCAACCCATTACATGAACCTTATATGGTGATGGAATATTAATATATATATATAAATATATAAAGGGGTAAAAAGGCTTGGCTTACATGTTTTTATAGTATTAGACCGAGATCAGTGGTTTATGAATCCTTTTTGGAAATCATTAAAGTATGTCGTTGGGATTCAGTTGACTATGTTTATATGGATCGTACATAGATGGATGGAAAATATAAAAGGATGTTACAAACATTTTAAATCATGACGCAAGGCTATAAAATGGACTATGGTGGCTCAAGGGAGGAGCACTTATCATAAGTTGAGTTCTCCTATAATAACAGTCATGATGCCTTGATACATATGGATCCTTTTGAATCATTTTTTGGGTTTCATTGCCCTTCTCTACTATGTTGGTTGAAATAGGTGAGACATTAATGGTTTGATTGAGCCAATTCCAATAGATAATCGAGAAGATTAAGTAGATCTGGAAAAGGATGGAGACAGATCAGAGTTTTTAGAAACTGAATACAGATCTTCTTTGATGGTCGTTGTTATTCGAGGTGATTGATTAGGTATTATTAACAATTTCTCCAATGCCTGGGAATCATAATTTTGGGAATCATGGAATGTTAACTCCATGATATATACGACTCTTTGAGATACATGAATGGTTGTGGTGGAATATCAGAAGGTATTTCTACCATAGTTCATTGTGGTTCGTAATGTGTTTCATGTATCTAAATTTAAAAAGTATCATCATAATCCTAACAATGTGATTTATGGGAGAGTGTTATCCTATATAGAAATTTATCGTTGGTTAATATGATGTTATAAATAGTGGATAAGAAAAATGAATCCTTTTGTGGGAAAAACATTAGTCTAGTGCACATTTTAGGGAAACATGGTAACATTCAGGAGGAAAATCGAAATGGGGGAAAGAAATGATCAATCAATGAGTAAAACCCTATAAGGTAATTTTTTATTTTCTACTTTAGAGGGAAAAAATCATAATGATGGGGATAATATAGAACCCATGGTTTAAATTAATTAACAATTAAATTATTTATTCTATGTATGTATCGTGTTTGGGTGATGTTTGGTAGGGATTTTAAGAGATTTGTTTTGTTATGGGGGCTTTCAACGAGGTTCACAGTTTGAGAATGAGTAGTAGAAACTGTGAAACACCTACTAGAAAATGTGCGAAGGAGGTCAAAGGGATTTGGGTTGTCACATGGTTAGGTGCACGATTTTCAAAAACCATGTGGCCACCTAGGATTAATTGTGAAAAGTGTAATAAAGGGAAAACACAATTGAAACATGGTTTTTCTACCTATGTATATAAACAATTAAAAGGGTGTTTGGAGGTATGGTATGACATACAGTTGGTTCATGGTTCTCTTTACCGTGTGATCCAACCATGCATGGCCAGATCTTTGATCGTAAAAAAGTGGATCTCACTCGAATTTAGCTCTAAACCACACTATTTTCATCTATATCCACCCAAAATCAACTTATCCATCCAAAATAATATGTATACTCCCAACATAAATGTAATTCCCCGACCCTAGATACCCAGAGTCGGTGCATTATTACATAACATTGGCATGATCACAAATAATCAAGTCTCGAATGACCGATTAGTTTAGTAGTTTTGGAAACACTAGATATATTCATAAGTCTTACATTACATCATAAGTTAAAAAAACTAAAACAACAACTTGTCTTCATATCCCCACATACTATTGTTCTAGGTCATTCATAAATTACTTTTTCTCATCCTAGAAAAAATAAAACACTGAAAGGGGTGATCTCAGATGCTCAGAAAGGATAACAATATAGCAGAAGCATTCATAGATAAGCATAAACACTTAAATCAATTTATAACTAAAACGAAAGCCTTTTAAACATGAACTTCAGCATAATATGGCAAAGATAAAATTAAATAATTCCATTTACATATTCACATGTATATTCTACTAGTCCAACAATCACATGAAATATCAATAACTACTTTCATAATGATGGAATGCATAATGCTAGACTATCATAACCACATAGCCAAGGCCTAATGCCAAGACTACAAATAAGATTTTGCCAAGGCCTTGTGCTAAGACACTAGTTTGTCTCATGAGACCTACCGATGCATCAAATAGCTATAGCGGGCTCCTCCCATCACTTATTAAGTCTAATGCATTCCTAATATGAATATGTTTAAACATAACATAATCATTCGTAGTAAAACTAGCATACAAAATGTCAATACTTTAACCACAAACCATGAATGGTATAAAAATAGCACATCCACAGTCAAACATAACTCATTCGATACAATATGGAAGATTTTATTCTATCACATTAACCTCAATCAAGAATAATGAAGGATACTGACATAGATGAAAATAATCATCAAAACTATTTGAGAGAAATATCCCCCTTTTTCGTGAAATCATTTAAAGGTCACACTATTTGTCAAGAAGTCATTTAAAAAAAGATTTTTGAATTAAAGAGTCCCACAACACATTCAAACTTTTTAAAGGTGTTTTAATTTTAAAACTTTAATTTCCATATAAATAAATCCTTAAAACAATTTTTAAAACATGGACATCAATGAGCATGATTTAGAAGAATAAGTCTTTAAAACATTTAAAAATGGTATTTTAGTTAGAGTTTCTAACCAAAAGGTAGACACTTGAATACAAATAGTTGAGGTAATCAAAACATTGTAATATCATGAGAATAAAGGAATTCATGATATACTATGTCTAAGTAAATTATATACACCACATAAAAGCGATTTGGTGTATAACAACAAAGAAGTCTAAATGGAATGTAAATTGAGATGAAATCTCTCATGAAGGCCGTATCCATAGATTAAGGATAAATCAACGACATAGTTATGTGTGAAAAATATAAATACACTACATATGATTGTATATTTAGTGTAAAAAAATCAACGGACATTCACACATAATCTTGTAAAAACAACACCAATTAATTGGATGTTTAACTCAACAAATAGAGAATGAGTTAAAGTTAATCTTATCAAATTCATATCGATGACTTGAGAAATTATAAATGGAGTGATTATGTGTATAAAAAGTATATCCACAGGAAGGGGAGTGGAAATTATGACATAATCAAATGAATAGTGATTCCACACATAATCTTGGAGTAATATAATCAATGAAATATGTGTAAAGCCAAATGAGTGGAAATTGAAATTTCAAATTCCCTTATCGATTAGGTAACATAAAGACATACACCCATGAAAGAAGGAACATACAATGTTGATGAAAATATCCATAAATTAAAGTATATTACACAATTAAAACAATCATGGGCAGTACACACACCACATGCAATAAATAAGTGGTGAACAATGGAATTCTCATGGAATTAAAAGTGAGATAAGAAACCCCTTACTTTGTTCTTTTTCCTTGGTCGATGGTAGGTTAACCTCCTTTATAATGGTTAAAAAATTGTTATCGAATTATACAATAATAATTTACATTAATATGATATCATATATGATCTATTAACATTTATTTGTTAATAATATCTTAGTATTATTTTCATTTTGGGTGTAAACTTACTCATTTTCCTTTATATTCATTGTTACGTAAGACGTGTTTGTTATGGATAGGTTGTATCTTATTACTATCCATAATTATATCAATTCTTTAAAAATTAGTTTTAAATCATCAAATGATAATTATACTTGAATGGATACGATGGAGAATGAATCTCAACGCTTTCGTGGAGATGGCAGTCCGTATGTACGCACGAGCGACAATATCATTCTTTTGATGTAAAAATAATATATAATTGGATGGTATATCATATATACATAATATTTATCACGTTACATTTGTTATTTACATGAATTACACATCATTATTGTACCCATCCAAATAATAACTTATTGAATAACTATTACACCACGACGTGGAGACGGTAATCCGTACGTACGCACGTCTGGTGACATGTCATTCAAAGGATATATAGAATACTAAATATGGTTTTAATATATATATATAATAACATCATAGTATATAGAAGATACTGGAGTTATTATTTTAGAATGAAAATAACAAAGAAAGAAAAAGTGGAAGAAGAAAGGAACTTGAAAGAGGGTGGTGAAAACATTACCTCTTCTTCGGGTTCTTCTTTTTGATTTGATCAAAAGGACTCCATAGGTTAGCTTTCTGACTAAATTAATTACTCTATGATGAAGTGAGGAAAGTTGAGAGAGTATTTGGTCCAGTGTTGGCTGAACCAAAAGGCTTTGAAGGTGTGATGTAATGAGAATAAGGAGTGACCTTTTATAAGAGGGGTGAGGGGCACCTTTGGAAAAGCTAGAAATATTATTTTATAATAAATTCATATTCTGTTTCTAATGGATAAAAGTGTATTATTTAAATTTTAAGGTGGGTATGGGTCGAAAAACACTCAACAAATATAATTTAGACAGATTTGGGTCATTATATTAAACATATCTTTTAGTTTTAACTCTTAGTTAATTAGTTTGACACTTACCAAGCCACATTGTATTTTTATATTATATAGTTAATAAACATACTATGTACATCCAAGAGACCCCTAAGTGGTCCATTAATGATACACCTATCGTGATATAAGTCTATTGGTCGATCCTTAGATTTTTAGGAATTTAATATCAATTAATAATATAATATTTTTTAAAAAAACTCTTTTATGTCAATTTTGACACTATTCAAAAATTGATTTTTTTTAAAAAATCATAATAGAATTATTACTTCAAACAAAGTTAATTAAATCAATCCTTACATGTAATATTATCCTATAAAATTAGTTTAATTAATAAAAAGTCTCAAATTATATTTATTTGGGTATTTATAATATCAATTATCTTAATTTTTCACTATTATGGTAATTACTTTATCATCATTGTGTCATAAATAAACTAAATTATTTAATGTCGAAAAATTATAAATAAACTATAATTATGTAGGAAATCTTTTTATCTTTCTAATAAATATTTATAGTTTAAAATCCAACATATATAACCCTATGTAAATATTTTTTTTCTAAAAGATATATGCTTATGTCATTTCTGTAATTACTTTAACTTAATTAATATAAAGTGTAATTATCACATACAAGTGGATCCATGGGGGTCCCAAAATCAACCCAAAGATGCCCATGGTCGGCCATGTATCAACCAATAGGGTTAAGAGACGTTTTATGGTAATTTAATATTATTATAATATTATTTATATACCTTTATTTACTAGATTTACCCTTAAACCATGGTAAATAAAATATTTACCGAAGTAATTATTCAAAATGTCTAAAAATAAAAGGTACCTAATTACACAATTTGGACATCCTGATTCCAAATATGCAATCCATTTTTCCAAATTCAATACATAGAAGTGGAAGAAATTAATTCCCGTTGTTAAAACAAAAAGCGTGGTTTTAAGAAATAATAACTATAAGAAGATTGACAGTTGTTTATGTTCGGTTTAAATGTGAAATTATGTTAAATGACCCACATTGTATTAGATGGAAAAAATATATTTTAAATATAATTTAAAACCACTAAAATTAATAATTCATCACTATGAATTATTTCGATTAAAAAAGTTGTTTTTAATTAAAATTTAGTAATTTTCACTACTCATCAAAAAATAAATGTTATCCGAAAAGTATCAAAATATCACCATAAGATAATTTCATTATTCCGAATACAAAAATTAAGTCTATTTTACCAAATTAAAAACATATAAGTTTAATTTATTAATTTAAAATTGATTCCCGCATTCGAAACCAAAAGGCGTATTTTTACGAAATAATAACTATCAAAAGTTTGACACTTGTTTATGTCCAATTTCAAGCTGAAATTACATAAAATGAAAATAATTGGATTAAATAGTAAAAATATAATCTATTTATACTTCAAAACCATTAAAATTTATATTTTATCAATATAAATTATTTTGATTAAAAATTTTGTTTTTAGTTAAAATATAGTATTTTTCACTATCCACCCAAATATGAAAGTTATCAGAAAGACACCAAAACATTATTGATATTAAATTCTTATGTCGCAATTCTAAAGAATATTTTCATTTTGTCAAATTGAATATATAAAATATCCAAATATTGGTTTTAATATGGATTCGCCATTAAAAGGTGGTAAAATTTCATTTTTTGAAAAATTCTTCTTTTATCTGAAAAAATGAATTTGTTCATAAATAATGTCTTAGAAAATAATAATATGGATTAAAATTATAAGGATAATATAATATTTAAAATTCAGTTAATACAATTCATAACCTCTTTTGAACGGCTAGTTTGGTAAGTCGTGGTGTACTTGAACTCAGTGTTGCGTACAACACACGCTATTGTATTACTCAAAGAGAAGTGTACCGTGGAAGATTGGGGTGTTAAATTCACCCATACATCAATAAAATTACATCCTAGAAATTTTAAAAATTGGTCCTGTGATTATAATGGAAAGTACCACATCGTAAAAAGAGTCAATAAAACTATCACTTTAAAAGAAAGAAAGAGAGGTATAAAGGTCACCCAAGATAACCCATACTAGGATTTCAGGTAGGAAAACATGGATATGGATGATAAACTAAGTGTCATGTTCTGATGGAGAGGGATAGAAATCATGATCAGGAGAATGATAACAATAATAAAACCACAAACTTGTGTTGGGACAAACTATCATTAATCTCCTTGTAGGAAAAGTAAACGGACAACATTTTTTGTTTCAAGTTACATTGCATAAGGATGAGTAATTAATTTATGATATTGACTAAGAATATAAAGATATATACATATTTTTAAGTATAGTTTCATTCATTAATAAATTTCCACCACTAACTCTTTTTTTTAAATGATGAGTATTCATGAAGACTTGGTCACACTGGAAGAGCTAGAATAAACTTCTAAAGAATCACATGATCCATGCAGGATAAACTATATATTTACATTGTCTTTAGAGATTAAACAAAACCAAAATGGTTAGTAGAAGATCTAATGATTCCCCAAAAGGATATTCCATGAGAGAAATAAACACTAATCTTAATTTCAAAAATTAAACCAGTAATACCCCAAAGTTAAATAAATACCATTCAATAATCAATTTCCCTAAAAATCCTTCAATATAATCCAAACTAATTTTGAAACCCAAAACATAGAAGAATTTGATTATTTAGTCTCCCATGTTAAATTGTATCTCCAAATGACATCAAATACTCTTAAAGTCACATTCTTAATAGTTATTAACCTCATCACATATTCTCTATTATAGGTTAATCATTTCCATAAATAACCCAAATCACTATAAATCCACAATAAAAATGTAGATAAAAATCCACAATTACTCCACAAATGAAATCCCATAGTATTCTATTTTCCTTGGGCATATAATTTTCCCAACAAAGCGAACATCTTCCAAAATAACATTTATCACTTAATCAGAAAATCATTTTCCTATACCAAGGGTATTCATTTGATAAGACATAATAACACAAATAAACTTATTATTGATCAATAAAATCGTTTAACTAAAAAATTTAGTCACACAATCTAGGGACTTCACGTAGTCCAGTGGTAGGTGATAAATCCCAATCTCACTTTGGTTGTGGGTTCGATTCCCACAGCTTTGTCCGATGCGACGGGTTGTAACACGGCCTGCGCGTTGTCCTTTTCAAAAACTATGTTTTATAACATTACCAAAATGAGATAAATTCCTCAAAATAACCGTAACATAATTTAACCACAAATCTTATCTCATACCTTGCATTTTCATCCCAAATTATAATAACTTATAATTGTCTCAAACCCAATGATCATAAAAAACCAAAGGGTTATTTATAACTATATCCACAAGAGAAGAGATAATTCTTCCTCAAATATCATTCTCACATGGCAAACTGTAGGGTTACAAATACAAGAGAAACTTATTCCAAAGTAAACCCATAAACAAGGAGCACTAAAACTTTTTAAACATTTCTCCAACCATTTATTTCCACATAGCTTCTTCGTTGATGAAGAAAATATCCTATAGAATAGGGCATTCACTTGGGTAATGGAAATGTCCTCTACATTTACAGAAAATGACTGTAAATGGATTCTTGGGAGCATTTTTATCTTCTTCCATAGTACTCATCATTTTTCATCGGCAATGATGTCCTTCCTTCCCACAGGTAAAGCATTTCATGGTCCCATTGAGACACTTTCCCGGTTGTCTCCTACCACATTTATTTCATGATGGAAATTGAGGGTTCTTTTCTCCATGGTCTCCATTGCTGGAGCTCTTATCATTCATCACCTTTCTCTTCCTTGTTGAGTCTGGGAGTTGGTTAATATATATGTAGTTGATCATATTTTTGGAAAACTGATTTGGCATAAAGACGATATCTTTTACGCCTATCAACATTCCATTTTGTTGCTCATTGCCACCACCGTTCCCACCTTGTACATCATTCTCAAAGTCACTATGACTTCCTTGGAATCTAGCCATTGACTAAATCCTAAAAGCATTGTGTGAGTAACAGTAGTCATAAAATCATTTAGAGATTAATATGTCACCATATTCTCAAATTGAAACATATTAGGATTAACCAAGGTCATTTACTGTCATCTTATATATATATTACTTCAAATTGGTTTGTAAAGAAAATTTAAATTATTCTAATAATATCCCCCGGGAGTGTCGTAACCAAGAGTGCAGCAAGGCCCGTTGTCATGCACCCGTTCCTGTTCGAGTCTAGATCAAAGCGGTGTTTTTGGGTTTTACCCCTAGGTACATCTGTGCCAGAGCCACCTCTACCTGCTCGTATCTAGATAGGGACGTATTGCTTAGAAAACACACAAAATATATACAATACCAAAATTCTAGGAAGTTATTCTATTCTAATCCTCAAAGTTCATCTTAGGTCTACGTGCTCTAATCAGAGTTTATCTAAATCTAGCTTCCAAGGTTTATACTAAACATCCTCTGATACCAACTGTAATGCCTCGACCCTAGATACCCAGAGTTGGTTCATTATTACATAACATTGGCATGATCACAAACGATCATGTCTCGAAAGACCGATTAGTTTAGTAGTCTTGGAAACACTAGATATATTCAGAAGTCTTACATTACATCATAAGGTAAAAAAAACTAAAACAACATCTTGTCTTCATATCCCCTTATACTATCCTTGCTAGTCATTCATAAATTACTTCATCTCATCCTGGGAAAAATAAAACACTGAAAGGGGTGAGCTCAGATGCTCTGTAAGGATAAAAATATAGCAGAAGCATTCATAGATTAGCATAAGCACACAAAGCAATTTATAATTAAAACAAAAGCCTTTTAAACATGAACTTCTGCATAATATGGAAAAGTTAAAATGAAATAATGCAATTTACATATTCACATGGATATTCTAATAGTCAAAAAATCAAATGCAATATCAATAACCACTTTCATAATGATGGAATTCATAATTCCAGACTATCATAACCACATAGTCAAGCCCTCCTGCCAAGACTACAAATAAGATTTTGCCAAGGCCTTGTCCCGAGAAACTAGTTTGTCTCATGAGACCTACCGATGCATCGAGGAGCTATAGAGGGCTCCACCTGTCATTTATTAATTCCAATTCATTCCTCATATGAACAGGTTTAAACATAACATAAACATTCGTATTAAAACTAGCATACGAAATGTCAATACATTAACAACAAACCATGAATGGTATAAAAATAGCACATCCACAGTCAAAAATAACTCATTCGATACAATATGGAAAATTTTATTGTATCACATTAACCTAAATCAAGAATAATGAAGGATATTTACATAGAAGAAAATAATCATCAAAACTATTTGAGATAAATATCCCCCATTTTCTTGAAATCATTTAAAAGTCACACTATTTTTCAAGAAGTCATTTAAAAAAAGATTTTTGAATCAAAGTGTCCCATACCACTTTGAAACTTTTAAAAGGAATTTTAATTTTAAAAAATAATTTCCATATAAATAAATCCTTAAAACAATTTTTAAAACATGGACATTAATGAACAAGATTTAGAAGAATAAGTCTTTAAAACATGTAAACATGGTATTTTAGTTAGAGTTTCTAACCAAAAGAGAGACAGTTGAATACAAATAATTGAGGTAATCAAAACATTGTAATATCATGAGAATAAATTAATTCATGATATACTATGTCAAAGTACATTATATACACCACATAAAAGTGATTTGGTGTATAACAACAAAGAAGTCTCAATGGAATGTAAATTGAGGTGAAATATCTCATAAAGGCCATATCCTTAGATTAAGGATAAATCAACGACATAGTTATGTGTGACAAATATAAATGCACTAAATATGATTGGATATTTAGTGTAAAAAAATCTAAGGACATTCCCACATAATCCTGTAAAAACAACACCAATGAATTGGATGTTTAACTCAACAAATTGAGAATGAGTTAAAATTACTCTTATCAAATTCATATCAATGACTTGATAAATTATAAATGGAGTGATTATGTGTATCAATAGTATATCCACAGGAAGGGGAGTGGAAATTATGACATAATCAAATTAATAGTGATTCCACACATAATCATGGAGTAATATAATCAATGAAATATGCGTAAAGCCAAATGAGTGGAAATTGAAATTTCAAATTCCCTTATCGATTAGGTAACATAAAAAACATACACCCATGAAAGAAGGATCATACCATGATGATGTAAATATCCATAAATTAAAGTATATTACAAAATTAATATAATCATGGGCAGTACACACACCACATGCAATAAATAAGTGGTGAACAATGGAATTCTCACGGAATTAAAAGTGAGATAAGAAACCCCTTACTTTGTAATTTTTCCTTGGTTGATGGTAGGTTAACCTCCTGTATAATGGTGAAAGAATTGTTATTTAATTATAAAATAATCATTTACATTAATATGATATCATATATGATATTTTAACATTGATTTGTTAATAATATCTTAGTATTATCGTCATTTTTGGTGTTAACTTACCCATTTTCCTTTATATTACTTGTTACGTAAGCCGTGTTTGTTATGGATAGGTTGTATCTTATTCATATCCAGAATCATATCAATTCTTTAAACATTATTTTTAATTCATAAAATGATAATTATTCTTGAATGGATACGATGGAGAATGAATCCCATTGTTTTCGTGGAGATGGTAGTCCGTACGTACACACGAGCGACAATATCATTCTTTTGATTTTAAAATAATATATAATTGGATGGTATATCATATATAAAGAATAATTAAAACGTTATATTTATTATTTACTTGAATTACACATCATTATTATACCCATCCAAATAATAAGTTATTGAATAACTATTACACCACGACGTGGAGACGGTAAGCCGTACGTACGCACGTATGGTGACATGTCATTCAAAGGATGGATAGAATACTGAATATGGTTTTACTATATTTATAATAAAATCAAGGTATATAGAAGATAATGGAGTTATTATTTTATAATGAATGTAACAAAGAAAGAAAAAGTGGAAGAAGAAAGGAACTTGAAAGAGGGTGGTGAAAACATTACCTCTTCATCAGGTTCTTCCTTTTGATTTGAACAAAAGGAATCCATAGGTTGGCTTTATGACAAAATTAATGCCTCTAGGATGAAGTGATAGAATTTTAGAGAGTATTTGGGCTGGGGTTGTCCGATCCAAAAGGCTTTGAAGGTGTGATGAAATGAGAAGAAGGAGTGCCCTTTTATAAGAGGGGTGAGGGGCACCTTTGGAAAAGCTTGAAATATTATTTTATAATAAATTCAAATTCGGTTTCTAATGGCTCAAAAGTGTATTATTTAAATTTTATGGTGGGGATGGGTCGAACACTACTCAACCAATATAATTTATACTGGTTTGGGTCATTATATTAACCTTATCATTTAGTTTTAACTCTTAGTTAATTAGTTTGACACTTACAATGCCACTTTGTATTTTTATATAATATAGTTAATAAACATACCATATACATTTAAGAGACCCCCCAAGTGGTCCATTAATGATACACATATCATGATATAAGTCACTTGGCCCAACCTTATATTTTTAGGAATTTAATATCAATTAATAATATAATATTTGTTTTAAAAACTTTTTTATGTCAATTTTGACACTATCCAAAAATTGATTTTTTTAAAAATAATAATAGAATGATTACTTAGTAAAAAGCTAATTAAATCAATACTAACATGTCATATTATCCTATAAAATTAGTGTAATTCATAAAAAGTCTCAAATAATATTTATTTGGGTATTTATAATATCAATTATCTTAATTCTTCACTATTATGGTAATTACTGCATCATCATTGTGTAATAAATAAACTAAATTATTTTATGTCTAAAAATTATAAATAAACTATTATTATGTAGGAAATCGTTTTATATTTCTAATGAATATTTATAGTCTAAAATACAACATATATAACCCTATGTAAAAATTGTTTTTCTAAAAGATATATGCTTATGTCATTTCTGTAATTACTTTAACTTAATTAATATAAAGTGTCATTATCACTTACAAGTGGATCCATGGGGTAACAATATCGACCCAAATATTCCCATGGTCGGCCATGTATCCACCAATAGGATTAATACACGTTTTAGGGTAATTTAATATTATTATAATAATATTTATTTACCCATATTTACAGGATATACCATTTAACCATGGTAAATAAAATATGTATTGAAATAATTATTCAAAATGTCTAAAAATAAGTTACCTATTTACACAATTTGGACATCCTTATTCCAAATAGGGAATCCATTTTTCCAAATTCATTACACATAAGTGGAAGAAATTAATTTAAAATTAATTTCCTTTGTTAAAACAAAAAGCGTGTTTTTAAGAAATAATAACTATCAAAAGATCGACAGTTGTTTATGTTCGGTTTAAATGTGAAATTATTTTCAATGAACCACATTGTATTACATGGTAAAAATATATTTTAAATATAATTTAAAACCACTCAAATTCATAATTTATCACTATGAATTATTTCGATTAAAAAAGTTGTTTTAATTAAAATTTTGTAATTTTCACTATTCATCAAAATATAAAAGTTATCGGAAAAGTATCAAAATTTTACCCTAGGATAATTTCGTTATTCCGAATCCAAAAATTAAGTCTATTATACCAAATTAAAAACATAAAATTTTCATTTATTAATTTAAAATTGATTCCCACTTTCGAAACCAAAAGGCGTATTTTTAAGAAATAATAACTATCAAAATTTTGACACTTGTTTCTATCCAATTTCAAGGTGAAATTACTTAAAATGACAATCATTGGATTAAATAGTAAAAATATAATCGATTTAAACTTCCAAAACATTAAAATGTATAATTTAACAATATAAATTATTTTTATTAAAAAAGTTGTTTTCAGTTAAAATATAGTATTTTTCACTATTCACCCAAATATGAAAGTTATCAGAAAGACACCAAAAAATTATTGATACTAAATTCTTATGTCCCAATTCTAAAGAAGAATTTGATTTTTTCAAATTGAATATATAAAAGTTTCAAATATTGGTTTTAAAAAGGCTTCTCCATTAAAAGGCGGTAAAATTTCATTTTTTGAAAAATATTTCTTTTATCTGAAAAAATGAATTTGTTCATAAATCATGTCTTCAAATCTAATAATATGGATTAAAATTATAAGGATAATATAATATTTAAAATTCAGTTAGTACTATTCATAACCTCTTTTGAACGACTAATTTGGTAAGTCGTGGTGTACTTAAACTCGGTGTTGCGTACAACACACGCTATTGTATTATTCAAAGAGAAGTGTATTGTGGAAGATTGGGGTGTTACAATAAATCTGAAACCAATCTGTTTTATAATCATTGTGCGTTAATTGTCAGATTGCATTGTAAGTCTTCATATGTAGTGGTTTTACTTAGATTTACTTTTCATACCTAGATTTGATTAAAATATATAGTCCTTTGGGGATACATCTATGATAGATAATGTCAATAGTTATGGGATATTATTATATTGATAATATTTAATGGGATCTAAGGTATTTTTTTGGAGATTCAACCTGTTTTTTTAAGAATTAGTGACGTCCATTATTGTTGCCATAATTTCAGAGGTTGGTGGCTTCAATATCAACTCCTCTTTTTAGAACATGATTTATTGACATCAAAATGTTTTTTTGGAAATTGATGTGAATTTATTTAGGAATACCGTTTTTGATAGTTTTTGGATTTTTTAAAAATGGGTTTTTGGTGGAAAGTGAAATTGGTGGAAATATTTTAAAATGGTTCAGTGGTTTTGATGCATGTAAATTTTTTTTCAATAAAATTGCAGTTTTATAGAAATTGTTTGGAAGTGATGTTTCGGAATAGTCTTTGTCTTAAATGTATATGTATGATTTCAATGGGATAGTTTTGGGTTGTAAAGTACCACCTTCAATGCGAATGGTTATTGATGTGAAGCTCTACTATCAATGGTAATCACCAAGATTCCATGGTTAATTGTTCGTGTGCTTAGGATAAATAGATTGGGTTATGAAAAATAAAATTGAGATTGGTTGAATGAATCTTTTAATTTCTTTCCATATAAATGAAATTTGTGTGTAAACCTAATTTCCATTGAATTTTTTTTCCTTTCATATAAACATTTTTTGATTTTTTATATAAACAGTTTTATATAAATGTGTTAACATGTTCTATCCTTGTGATGTGAGTTGGGATTTCATTGGGGTAAATCCTACTATATATTATTACTGACCCATACTTTATCACATTAGTGATTATCGAAATACTATTTATCTAGGCATATGTAAAGGTATGGTATCAAATTTCATATGTTGTACTTTATGATACATGTGTTGTATTTGGGATTTGGAGCACTAATAATGGTTGGAGCAGTAGAGTTATGTCTTTGTATTCTTTGATCATTATTGGTTTTTTCATTAGCTCTGTAGTAGATGTTGATCATGGTCTCTGATTGGAACTATGATATAGTTAGAACTATTTTTAATACAGTGAGTTTTCTTATGTTGTTTTCAGGAATTATATAATGGTTTTCGTTATGGTATGTTAGTTTTTTTTCAATGGTCGAATCATCCCACAATTTTATTTAAGCCCTTGGAATTTACTTCAATCCATCAGTATATTGGGAAAGTTTACAAAGGCCAAGTAGCAATTTCACCTCTACTAAATCCAATGTAGAGGAATATGGTGTTACAACTTGTATGTTATTAAGAGTTTTAATGCTTGAGAATTTATGAAACACATCGACAATATAGATGAAAATTTGTGTTCTAAAGAGTGTATTAAGATGGAAATATAAATTAGATAGTCTATAGATGTGCTTGTCAATAAATAAAAAAGACTCATTTGTTAATTCTCTCACTTTCTCTCTAAGTCGCTTATCCTATAATGTGAAGGTTTTAGTACTACATGGAAAAGGGAATATCCTCCCTGAGTGTCATGAGATTATTGCAACTCATTAATACTCAATGTGGGATAATCCTAAAGGTTTGTACTTAGTGTTATTGATCAATGTAATGTGATATACTTATATAAATTGAATTGACTGGTTAAAATAAAATCACTCTTTATTCGATTGACTGTTCATATAAAATATATAGATTAGTCCTTGTTTTTTTTGGGTTTTGGTGTTTTTTACTTTGTATAGATGATGGTCATCCATTTGAAACCCATTAGTGGATTCACAACTAATCTATCGATGTTTACTAGGATATATAAATTTAAAAATAGGATGAAAAATTATTTTTCCAAGTACCATAACAAAGATAAATCCAAAACACTTCTTTTGGTTCTTTTTTTCAGACCATGCCATAAAACATATATAAAATCAGAATTATAGTTCATGATATATCAAGGCCAAGGAAAATATATTGCAATATATTCAATTTAATCATTATAAAAAATAAGAAAAAGAATTTTTCTTAATCTACTTCCTCAAAGTGTGGAAAAATAATTTCTTCATCATGGTTGTGGGAATAATAATGATAGACCAGACCTCAATAAAAGACAATTGTCCATTTTGGGATAGATAGAGTCCAACTGAAAATATCCTTATTAAGAGAAAATATTTTCTAAAATGGGAATCCTTAAATTATTCCCATATAAAATGTATTGTACGATGATTGATGCATCCCATGAACAGTGTAATCCTTACAATAATTACAATGTCATGTTGAAAGATTTTGTGGATTGAATTTTATTGATAAAGAGTTTATTAAACTTTGGAAAAACATTCACGAGTCTGGGACCCTCGGGCGACATAAATATCATGGGGAGATTTAAACTAAACCATTATGTTTTGGTAGATGTGAATTATGTCAAAATAAATTTTCATGGTTGAATAATTCATAACGTTTTTATAAATTATTAAATAAGGTAAAATATACAATTGTTTAAGATTATTTATGAATAGTTTATAAATTAAAATATAACATTTTTATATAAAGGAAACATTTTGAAGATTTTTTAAGCTGTTAAAAATGTGTTTTTGATGATGATGCGGTTGATGGTTTAAATTAAATCAAGAATGAGATATTTAATATTTGTTAATTTTTTACATAAATATGAAATGTGTTTTATTTACTAATTAATGATTTCATAAATTATCTCATTT
Source organism: Viscum album (assembly GCA_963277665.1). Taxonomy (NCBI): domain Eukaryota; kingdom Viridiplantae; phylum Streptophyta; class Magnoliopsida; order Santalales; family Viscaceae; genus Viscum; species Viscum album. Next base: position 1,672,088,086 of record OY728137.1, read on the forward strand.
TTAGAAAATTAATGAGTTCATATTAATTACATATAAATTATAATACTAAATGTTCATATTATATAAAACTGATTCATTCATGTTTATCTTTTCATCAATTATAAAATGTATATAATTTTTCTATTTTAAAAGTGTTTATAAATTTGTATCACATATTTAATATTTTGAATTACACATTTATTTTTTATTTTTATTTTATTTATTATTTATGATTATAAATATTTTATTATTAATATTGTTGCATGATTTTGAATAAATTAGTTAAATTTATTCATTTAAGTATCATATTTTCGTTTATGGAGTCGCATGCTAGGTATGATAATTGATATAGTTTTTTACCTTAAATTTGGATTATATTTGGAAATGAATTAATTAATAATTTAATTATAATTTATACATATTATGTGTTATAATTATTATATAATTGATTAATATATTGAGTAATAAACTGTGGGTTGGATTACTCATTGTCCAGGAGGATTATATTTTTTAAAAAAATGGGGTGTTTGGATACCTATAACACCAAACATAATTTTATAACGATTGTCAATGGCATATAGTTACAATCCATAAAATGGATGGTTTTCATAACCCTGTGATTTTGATATATTTGGCTATGTATATATGTATTTGGATATTTATTTTAGGGTATTATCACATGTTATATATTATATAAATAGTTAAATATCAATATGGATTGAAGTTATTGATTCGGTGGATGGAATATGGATTCCAAAAGCTAAACAAACAGAAACAGGCATTAACAAAGGGAATACATGAGATAATATGGTGGGATTAAATCCCTTATAAAAATATCACATTTTATATTCCTTCTAGACAAAACACTTTTGAACATCTCAATAGTTATATCGAGTAGGTTCTCACAAATGATGGTTTTATATGCATTATTTTGTCTATGGAAAATAAGTAATGAGGTGGTCTTAAGAGTTGAGTGACTCATTTTTAAAATTTTATTTTGTTACCAAACCCTTATGAATGATACTAGAGGAATATGGTTTATTTCATCAATATAATGAATATGGAAAAGGGTATCCTCATAATTATTCAAGAGTCACATGTTTTTTGATTGGAAAGACCTCATCACTAAATAGATAACTCGTCACATGAACACTAAAGTGAACTAATTTCCTAGTGAAGTGTGGATCTTGGACTTCTAATGGATATAACGAGTTTAATAGGGTTCATGATTTTAATGGGATAACATTATATAATTTTCCTTAATAAATGAGTGTAAAACATGACACTCATCCGATAAAATATTATAGTGTAGATAAATGGAAGCATTGTAACATCCCAAGTAAGTAATGAATAATAGATATTTTTATCTATGTCTATTAATGATTAAGATAGTGTTATAGAGGCTTAAAATGAAAATAAATACAATCTTATGCATGAAATACACTAATATTCTTAAAAGATTGTTTTACTACCTTTTGATGGCAAACCATTTTTAAATCTATATTTGACAATTTTATAAACTATGTTTGTAAAAATAAACTTATTCTTTATTATTGGGACATCAAAATTTACTTTGTGTGAATTTTTGGTATTTTTCTGACAATGTTCATTTTTTAATGAATAGTGAAAAATACTGCATTTTACATCAAAACTGCTTTTTAATCTAATTTTTTTATATGATTAGATTATGTTTTGAATTTGTTTTGGAGTGAAATTAGAATATATTTTTACCATTTTATCCAATGGTGGTCATTGGAATCAATTTCACTTTGAAATTAGAATTAAACTGGTGTCAATCTTTTGATACTTATTGTTTTGTAAAAACACGCTATTTTCTCTGGCAGCGGGAATTAATTATTAAATTAATTAATGTGACTTATATGATTTTAATTTTGTAAAATAGACTTCTTTTTGAATTCGGAATATCAAATATAGCTTAGGGTGAATTTTTGGTAATTTTCTAAAAAACTTCAATTTTTGATGAATAGTGAAACCACTAAGTGGTAATCAGGCAAACTGATTTTTCAGTTAAATGAATGTTTACCACTAATGTGTATTGAATTTTGAAAATCCGACATACATGGTTTTCATTAAGAAGTAAAATGTGGTTCAATGGGATAAAAATAATTTTTTGGTGAATAGTAACTTATTAAGTTTTTAATTGCGATTAGTGGTAATTAGTGTAGTTTAAGGTAAAAATGATATTATAAGAATGTGAAAACACCATGACACTTGTCATACACCTATTGGGCGAGTCATGGCCGACCATGACAAGCCATGGGCCAACTTGGGGACCCCATGGAGCCACTTTAGTTGGAAAATGACAATAATATATTTTTATTTAATGGAAAAGAAAAATTGACACAAACATGATATGTTTTACTAAAACTATTTGTAAGTAGGGTTATAAAAGTCATATTTTTGATTATAAATATTAATTGGAAATATAAAAAGATTTCCTACATCATAGTAATTTTTTTATAATTTTTAGACATTAAATAAATTAAATTATTTATGACATCATAATGATGCAGTGATGACATCATTATTTAACGATTAAAATAAAATGGAACTATAATGTAATATCTATGAACTATACATGTCAAAAACTTATTTTATGGGTGGATTTCGAACCCTTATCACCTTATCCATGACATATATCAATGTGGGACCTTTTAAAACCGAAAAACATTTTCAAATAATGTAATATTTCTTTACTTTCCAAAAGTGCCCCTCCTCTCCTCTTATAAAAGGCCCCCACCTCTACCTCATTTCACACACTATTCAAGCCTTTGGCTCGGACAACCCCTACCCATTTTCTCTCTCCACATCCCTCTCCTCATCCTAGAGGATTCCATTTGGGCAGAATCCTTTCAATGGAAGCCTTTAGGCTCAAATCAAAAGGAGTTACACTTTTAAATGTAATTCATTCTCTCATGTTCATTTGTTTTATTTTGCTTCTCCAACCCCTAAACTCTTTTTATTTACTTATTTTGTAACAAAACCAGTATCTTAAATATACTAGGATGTTGTTATAAGATTTATTTGAGATACACTCTCACACAACTACATCAAATGGTTAAAGAACATACGGTTTCCGTGGATGGTGAAATTCTGCCTCCCGAAATGATGATTGTTCAACACTCATTTAGCACCTTCAAAGGTGGCCATTATGATGTCAGTATTTTTATATATGATATATAATATGTTTATGTTTTCCATAATCTTCTGTTTTATTCATTTTGGGCATTCCTTTATGGTTTCCATTATGGGTAAACACGATATCTTCATTTTAGGAAGTGCAGACTACCGCCCCCTCAAAGTGATTTGATTCGTTAAATACCATATGTGGGACATATAAAGGATGGAACTATGATATTATATATGATATTATACTAGAAATATAATATACCTTTATATCATTATGATTCCATTCTATAAAATACGAAATACAAATGAAAGTAGCGTTCATGCGTACGTACGGCTTACCGTCTCCATGAACGGTGCATTTCATTTCTTACCTCTAAATGATTATGTAATATTATAAATGAATGTATGTACTGGATATATATGACATATATGATATCTACATCATTAATACCATTCTGGATATAATGAACCTTTGACCAAATTAACAACATGTAAGTGTAAGAAGTCTATTTTTGACTTAAGAACCAAATACCGACAAAATGAACATTATTAACTTAACTGATTACATGATGTTCATAACATGGTATAAAAGAAATAATGAACTTGAAAAAGATTCATAATCTAGTAGAGATTATCTCATGTTTTTTATTCAGGAGATTAAAGAACGGTCGGGTCAAGTTGGATACGAGGTATGGGAATTCGTCTCAATCTCCTTTCGTTGAGGCATATTTTATTTTGTACACAACGTTCTTTTATACGGTGTATAAAACACTTTGACTTTTACGTTTATTCAAAAGGAATCTTTTTTATACGAAGCGTTTACTAAATGACAAAAGGGAATGTTTTTGTCGTACGTATGCGGCGACAACGGCTTCTTCGCCGTCGTGACCGTTATTTGAGTTTTGGCTTCCTCTACAAGCCATACATTCTTTTTAAAAGAAAAATAAATACCATGTTTTACTTTTCTTTAATTTTAGTATTGAAAATGGTTTTCATAATTTTTTTATATCAATGTGTTGTATTGATATCTCGTGATTGAAATGTGGAAATTTTATGTTTCCTTTATACATGTTTTATGTGATATGATTATGTTATGGTTCTTGGGCATTATTATGAAGACGGGTGGTTCCGTGATAAACTAAGGGCGGGTGAGCCTGTTATAGCTCTCCAATGCATTGGGTAACGTGAAGGAGTGAAACGTTGAGGTTTCTCCGAAGAGATTTTAGGGAATATACTGTGATGGGTATTCCAAACGTAACCAAGAGGGTTACTCCCTACATAAGAATGTTATGAATGCCTCAAGATACCTTAATGTCTTATGATTTCTATGATTTATTCATGATTTTATGATGTATGTTAAAGTGCCTATGTTTTATGGGCAAAGTATGATTTCATTCTTATGTATGTATGAACTCATGTTTCCTTTCCATGTTTTTTACCCATACTGAGTTTTTATGCTCATCCCAAGTTTTTGAAATGTTTTTCACAGGTCAAGGGAAAGGTACATGATAAGATGATAGAGTCAAGGATGTGTCAAGAAATAATCCATGTTTTATTTTAAACGTGTTTCCGTTGATGGGAATGAAGAATACTATCTTTCTATAACCACTTTGTTTATATGTGGAATGTAATGAATGTTTTATGATCTAATTCTCTAAAACTCTAAACCTGAAAAGATCCTCAACGTGTAATCTTGTAATAACTCAAGATTAAGTATGGTTTAAGGCTGGGGCCTTATAGTTGGTATCAGAGGTCGGTTTAGATAACTTTAGGAGTTAGAATTCTATTAAAATGATTATCCAAAATATTTTTTTTGAAATGATATAGCATTTAAAGATTACCATGTTGCTTCATCTAAGACATGTTTGTTCAGAATGGTTTTCCGCAGAGGAAACATGGAAGCAGTGCTAGGAAGGCATACAGAAGGAAATAACCTTCCGAATCAGCATCCAGAAATGGTCGGAATTGGAACTGAACAGTTTGTTGCAATAATGGCGCAGTTGACTCAAGCGATAAATGGTGGTGGTATCCATGCACGAGATCAGGCAGATCAACCGGAGAGGAACATGTCAGTGGTGGAACATTTTATGAGGCAACATCCCCCATCATTCAGAGGATCATCTGACCCTGTGCTAGCTGAAGGGTTGATTAAAGCACTGGAGAAGATTTTTGATGTCATGGGGTGTTCAGACAATCAAAAGGTTAGTCTTGCTATTTACCGTTTGGAGGGTGAAGCAGATCAGTGGTTGTCTATGGTTAAAAATATCAGGGACGCCGATGAGATTGATGCTCTTTACCGGGATGAATTCAAAGGTATGTTTCTTGAGAAGTATTTTCCTAAGGCTGTTCGACTTAGGATGGAAAAGCAATTCTTGGAATTGAGGCAAGAGGAAGACTCAGTTACTGCCTATGAAGAAAGGTTCACTCGATTGGCAAGGTATGCTCCAAATTTTATCCGGGACCTTGATAGTAAAATCAATCGTTTTTACTCAGGATTAAAGCCAAAATATCGAAGGGCATTAGCTTCTCGTGAGTTTAAATGTAATGAAAAGCTTGTTCGATGTGCTGAGAAGGTGGAAATGGAGTTTGCCGATGACCAGGTGTTCTATAACAACCAGCAGAAGAAGAGACCGAGGTGGCAGGAGAAAGGTAAGAATTCTTCAAAAAAGTATGATGGTAAGAGAACTAAGTTTCCAGTTTGTGATAAATGTGGAAAAAGTCATGCTGGGGAATGTCTTCTGAATTCTGGGAAGTGCTACCAATGTGGTAAGATGGGACATAAGGCTCGTGATTGCACTGAAAAGGATCAAGGTGAAGGTAAGAACAAATTTGATTTACAGTTAGTGAAATGTTATAAGTGCAATGAGATGGGTCACTATGAAAACGAGTGTCCGACAAGGAGCTTGAGTGATGGGAAGCAGTTAGACTACAAGCAGAAAGGGGTGGTGAAATCCTTTGCAACTACTTCAATAGATGTCGGTCCATCAAATGAAGTTGTATCAGGTACATTGTTTGTTTTTTCAGATTATGCCAGTGTGTTGTTTGATTCTGGGTCTACACATTCTTTCATCTCTAAAACCTTTTCTAGTAAAATGGGAATACCATCTCAAGAAATGACTCCTGAACTTTTGGTAAAAACACCTGGGGGAAATGTCGAGGCAAAAAGAATTTATAAGACTCTTCCTATCCTTATCTGTGGAAAGAACCTACTTGCAAACCTTATTGTTCTACCTCTAGTAGAGTTTGATGTTATCCTGGGTATGGATTGGCTCTCTATTTACCATGCTAAGATTGACTGTAGAGCTAAAGAAGTTTCTTTTCAGAAAGACTTTCAGTTTGTTTACAAGAATGAACCCTTACTTTTGATAACATATCAAGAGGCCGAGAAACTTGTAAAAGATGGAAATGAATGTTACCTTGCACACGTCGTTGAAAATAAAGGAACTATTCAGATTAATGACGTGTCAGTGGTAAATGAGTATCCTGATGTTTTTCCTGATGAGTTGCCTGGAATAATACCATATCGGGAAGTTGAGTTTACTGTTGACTTAGTTCCTGATGCTAAGCCAATTTCAAAACCCCCTTATGGAATGGAACAAATTGAACTTTTAGAGTTGAAGGAGAAATTGCAAGATTTATTAGAGAAAGGTTTCATTAGACCTAGCACATCACTATGGGGTGCTCCTGTTTTATTTGTTAAAAAGAAAGATGGTTCTATGAGACTTTGCATTGATTATAGAGCCTTGAATAATATCACTGTTAAGAACAAATATCCTTTGCCTCATATCGATGATTTGTTTGATCAGCTCCAGGGAGCTCAGTTTTTTTCAAAGATTCACTTGAGATCGGGGTACCATCAGCTGAATGTAAAGGAGGCAGATATTCCGAAGACCGCGTTCCGTACGAGATATGGCCATTATGAATTTGTAGTAATGCCTTTTGGGCTAACCAATGCACCTGCTGTATTCATGGACTTAATGAATAGAATATTCTATGAGTTCTTGGATAAGTTTGTGGTGGTTTTCATTGATGATATTTTGGTGTTTTCTAAAAGTAAAGAGGAGCATGAAAAACATTTAAGAGTTATCTTGAAAACCTTAAAAGAAAAAAAACTGTATGGGAAATTCAGTAAGTGTGAGTTTTGGTTGCAACAAATTTCTTTTCTTGGTCACATTGTTTCTAAAGATGGAATAACTGTTGATCCTGCAAAAACAAAAGTTGTGGAAGAATGGCCAAGACCCACAAATGTAACCGAGATTCGTAGCATCCTTGGTTTGGCGGGCTATTACCGAAGGTTTGTTAGAAATTTTTCACGGTTATCTAGTCCAATGACTAAGCTAACTCGGAAGGGTGTTAAGTTTATCTGGACAAAAGAATGTGATGATTGTTTTCAGGAATTGAAAAGAAGATTGGTGAATGCTCCAGTTTTGGAACTACCTTCCAGGAATGGTGAGTTTGTTATATACAGTGATGCTTCATTGAAAGGACTTGGTTGCGTCCTAATGCAGAATGATCAGGTAATTGCTTATGCTTCACGACAGTTGAAAACTCATGAGGTAAATTACCCTACACATGATTTGGAATTAGCTGCTGTTGTTTTTTCTTTAAAAATTTGGAGGCATCATTTGTATGGAGTAAAGTGTGAATTATATACCGATCACAAACGTTTAAAGTATATATTCACTCAGAAAGAGTTTAACATGAGACAAAGGAGATGGCTGGAATTAATCAAAGATTATGATTGTACAATTCATTACCATCCGGGAAAAGCAAATAAAGTGGCTGATGCTTTGAGTCGAAAAAGTAATGCTTCATTAACAATGTTGCGTTTGGAACGTGATCCTTTGGTTAAGGATTTGATGAACTTCGGCATTGAAGTTTTTGGTGTAGGAAGTCCTTCTGTTTTGTTTCAGGTATCAGTGAGATCATCTCTATCAGATAGAATCAAGAAAGCACAGAAGCAAGACAGTGAGTTGTAGAAAAGGGTAGAGCTGGTTCAGAAAGGTAAGTTGCCTGAATTCAACATTGATAATGATTGTGTTTTGAGATTTGGGAAGAGATTGTGTGTGCCTTGTGATTCACAGTTGAAGAGAGATTTGTTATGTGAAGCTCATAGTTCTCCATTTTCAGTTCTTCCGGGCAGTACTAAGATGTATGGAGATCTGCGGGAGTATTACTGGTGGGATGGAATGAAAAGAGATATTGCTGATTTTACTGTGAAGTGTTTGACTTGTCAGCAGGTTAAAGCAGAGCGGCAGTTACCGAAAGGGATGCTTCAGCCTTTACCAGTGCCATAGTGGAAATGGGAGAATATATCCATGGACTTTGTTGTTGGATTACCGAAGACATCTCGAAGTAATAATGCAATCTGGGTTATTATTGATCACTTGACCAAATCTGCTCATTTCCTTGCTATACGAGATACTTTCTCTCTTGATCAACTTTCCCGTTTGTATCTTAAAGAGATAGTCGGGTTACATGGGGTTCCTCTCTCCATTGTATCGGATCGTGATCCCAGGTTTACTTCTAACTTTTGGAAAGGCCTTTAGAAGTCGTTGGGTACTGAATTAAATTTTAGTACAGCTTTTAATCCCCAATCAGATGGGCAGTCAGAACGAACAATTCAGACATTGGAGGATATGCTACGAGATTGTTCTATGGATTATCAGGGAAGTTGGGACCAACATCTTTCTTTGGTTGAGTTTTCATATAATAACAGTTTTCATTCCAGTATACAGATGACACCATTTCAGGCATTATATGGGAAGCAGTGTCGCACTCCAGCTTTCTGGGATGAAGTGGGTGAAAGGAAGTTGATGGGACCAGAATTGGTATAAGAGATGGCAGAAAAAGTTCAGCTGATACAGAAACACATGAGAACAGCTCAGAGCAGGCAGAAGATTTTTGCGGATAACCAGAGGAAAGATCTATCTTTCGAGGTAGGTGATCATGTTTTTCTCAAGGTTTCTCCTTGGAAAAGTGTGATGAGATTTGGTAAGAAAGGAAAGTTGAGTCCAAGGTTCATTGGTCCATACTAAATTCTAGAGAGAGTTGGATCAGTTTCATACTGAGTGGCTTTACCTCCGAGTTTATCTCAGGTACACAATGTTTTTCACGTTTCGATGTTGAGAAACTATATGCCAGATCCATCTCATGTTTTGAGTCCAGAAGTAGTTCAGCTGGAAGAGAACCTATCTTATGAGGAACAACCGGTCCAGATTCTTGACCACAGGGAGAAAGTGTTATAGAATAAGGTGATTCACCAGGTAAAGGTTTTGTGGAAAAACCACATGATTGAAGAGGCAACAAGGGGAATCTAAAAATGCAATGAGGGATAAGTACCCCCATTTATTTGATAAGTAAATAAATTACGGGGACGCAATTTTCTAAAGGGGGGAAGGATGTAACATCCCAAGTAAGTAATGAATAATATATATTTTTATCTATGTCTATTAATGATTAAGATAGTGTTATAGAGGCTTAAAATGAAAATAAATACAATCTTATGCATGAAATACACTAATATTCTTAAAAGATTGTTTTACTACCTTTTGAAGGAAAACCATTTTTAAATCTATATTTGACAATTTTATAAACTATGTTTGTCAAAATAAACTTATTATTTATGATTGGGACATCAAAATTTACTTTGTGTGAATTTTTGGTATTTTTCTGACAATGTTCATTTTTAATGAATAGTGAAAAATACTGCATTTTACATCAAAACTGCTTTTTAATCTAATTTATTTATATGATTAGATTATTTACTGAATTGGTTTTGGAGTGAAATTAGAATATATTTTTACCATTTTATCCAATGGTGGTCATTGGAATCAATTTCACTTTGAAATTAGAATTAAACTGGTGTCAATCTTTTGATACTTATTGTTTTGTAAAAACACGCTATTTGCTCTGGCAGCGGGAATTAATTATTAAATTAATTAATGTGACTTATATGATTTGAATTTTGTAAAATATACTTCTTTTTGAATTCGAAATATCAAATATAGCTTAGGGTGAATTTTTTGTAATTTTCTGAAAAACTTCAATTTTTGATGAATAGTGAAACCACTAAGTGGTAATCAAGCAAACTGATTTTTCAGTTAAATGAAAGTTTACCACTAATGTGTATTGAATTTTGAAAATCCGACATACATGGATTTAATTAAGAAGTAAAATGTGGTTCAATGGGATAAAAATAATTTTTTGGTGAATAGTAACTTATTAAGTTTTTAATCGCGATTATTGGTAATTAGTGTAGTTTAAGGTAAAAATGATATTATAAGAATTTGAAAACACCATGACACTTGTCCTACACCTATTGGGTGAGTCATGGCCGACCAATACAAGCCATGTGCCAACTTGGGGACCCCATGGAGCCCCTTTAGTTGGAAAATGACAATAATATATTTTTATTTAATGGAAAAGTAAAATTGACACAAACATGATATGTTTTACTAAAACAATTTGTAAGTAGGGTTATACAAGTCATATTTTTTATTATAAATATTCATTGGAAAGCTAAAAATATTTCCTACATCATAGTAATTTTTCTATAATTTTTAGACATTAAATACATTAAATTATTTATGACATCATAATGATGCAGTGATGACATCATTATTTAACGATTAAAATAAAATGGAAGTATAATGTAATATCTATGAACTAAACATGTCAAAAACTTATTGTATGGGTGGACTTCGATCCCTTATCACCATATCAACGACATATATAAATGTGGGACCTTTTGAAACCGAAACACATTTTCAAATAATGTAATATTTCTTTACTTTCCAAAAGTGCCCCTCCTCTCCTCTTATAAAAGGCCCCCACCTCTACCTCATTTCACACACTCTTCAAGCCTTTGGCTCGGCCAAACCCTACCCATTTTCTCTCTCCACATCCCTCTACTCATCCTAGAGGATTCCCTTTGGTCAGAATCCTTTCAAAGGAAGCCTTTAGGCTCAAATCAAAAGGAGTTACACTTTTAAAGGTAATTCATTCTCTCATGTTCATTGGTTTTATTTTGCTTCTCCAACCCCCTAAACTCTTTTTATTTACTTCTTTTGTAACAACACCAGTATCTTAAATATACTAGGATGTTGTTATAAGATTTATTTGAGCTACACTCTCACACAACTACATCAAATGGTTAAAGAACATACGGTTTCCGTGGATGGTGAAATTCTGCCTCCCGAAACGATGATTGTTCAACACTCATTTAACACCTTCAAAGGTGGCCATTATGATGTAACTATTTTTATATATGATATATAATATGTTTATGTTTTCCTTAAGCTTCTGTTTTATTCATTTTGGGCATACATTTATGGTTTCCATTATGGGTAAACACGATATCTTCATTTTAGGAAGTGCGGACTACCGCCCCCTCAAAGTGATTTGATTCGTTAAATACCATATGTGGGACATATAAAGGATGGAACTATGATATTATATATGATATTATACTTGAATTATAATATACCTTTATATAATTATGATTCCATTCGATAAAATACGAAATAGAAATGAAAGTAGCGTTCAAGCGTACGTACGGCTTACCGTCTCCATGAACGGTGCATTTCATTTCTTACCTCTAAATGATTATGTAATATTATAAATGCATGTATGTACTGGATATATATGACATATATGATATCTACATCATGAATAACATTCTGGATATAATGAACCTTTGACCAAATTAACAACATGTAAGTGTAAGAAGTCTATTTTTGACTTAAGAACCAAATACCGACAAAATGAACATTATTAACTTAACTTATTACATAATGTTCATAACATGGTATAAAAGGAATAATGAACTTGAAAAAGATTCATAATATAGTATAGATTAACTCAAGTTTATTATTCAGGAGATTAAAGAACGATCGGGTCAAGTCGGATACGAGGTATGGGACTTCGTCTCAATCTCCTTTCGTTGAGGCATATTTTATTTTATACACAACTTTCTTTTATACGGTGTATAAACCACTTTGACTTTTACATTTATTCAAAAGGAATCTTTTTTATACGAAGCGTTTACTAAACGACAAAAGGGAATGTTTTTGTCGTACGTATGCGGTGACAACGACTTCTTCGCCGCCGTGACCGTTATTTGAGTTTCGACTTCCTCTACAAGCCATACGTTCTTTTTAAAAGAAAAATAAATACCATGTTTTACTTTTATTTTATTTTAGTATTGAAAATGGTTTTCATAATGTTTTTATATCAATGTGTTGTATTGATATCTCGTGATTGAAATGTGGAAATTTTATGTTTCCTTTATACATGTTTTATGTGATATGATTATGTTATGGTTCTTGGGAATTATTATGAAGACGGGTGGTTCCGTGATAAACTAAGGGCGGGCGAGCCCGTTATAGCTCTCCAATGCATTGGGTAACGTGAAGGAGTGAAACGTTAAGGTTTCCCCGAAGAGATTTTAGGGAATATACTGTGATGGGTATTCCAAACGTAACCAAGAGGGTTACTCCCTACGTAAGAATGTTATGAATGCCTCATGTTACCTTTTTGTCTTATGATTTCTATGATTTATTCATGATTTTATGAGGTATGTTAAAGTGCCTATGTTTTATGGGTAAAGTATGATTTCATTCATATGTATGTATGAACTCATGTTTCCTTTCCATGTTTTTTTTACCCATACTGAGTTTTTATGCTCATCCCAAGTTTTTGAAATGTTTTTCACAGGTCAAGGGAAAGGTACATGATAAGATGATAGAGTCAAGGATGTGTCAAGAAATAATCCATGTTTTATTTTAAACGTGTTTCCGTTGATGGGAATGAAGAATACTATCTTTCTGTAACCACTTTGTTTATATGTGGAATATAATGCATGTTTTATTATCTATTTTTCTAAAACTCTAAACCTGAAAAGATCCTCAACATGTAATCTTGTAATAACTCAAGATTAAGTATGGTTTAAGGCTGGGGCCTTATAAGCATCATCATGATAAATTAATTTTAGATCAATATTATACAAGGATAATATTAATGAAAAAAAGATTCAATGACTATAATAGAATATTAAGAACCATTATTAAGCTAGAAGAAAACCATATGTATTAAAATAATCACTTCCTAAGTGACAAGTTGTTGATGTTGTTGAATAAGGTAATGTAGATTCTTATGAGGAAAATGGTTTATCATAATATAAAAATGGAATTGGGTGAAATATGACCAAATTAACATTAGAATCCACTCATAGACTCAATATTAGTTTATTTGTTAATGACATGGTGAGATGTAAGGTTTTCATTAGGGTTTTTTCAAGATATTGAATCATTTTGTAGACATCATTAGAATTGTTAGAAAAATGTGAATGAGTTCAATAAATATTTACCCTATTTTTAAAATTCATTAATAATAAATGAATTGGGAAGAGATTTATATGATCTGGTGCATTTTGATAGTAAAATTTCAAATAAATGAAGAAAAGTTAATTGGAAAGTACAAAAATATTTGAATTATTAGATAATATAAACCTTTGAAACAAAAATACAATGTCTATAAGGAATTAAAATGTTATGATATGATTTAATTTTCTTAGATAGTTGTAGGGGTTTTAAAAACTATAAGGATTTTCCATGTCAAGTATCGGTGTTATAGGACTCAATTCGATGATTTTCAAGGTATTTTGATTCAAAATGTATATTTTACAAATATTTAAAATGGTCGAGACATTTCATAGAGAAAATTTATTTTTTGAGATTTTTTTTGGATATGTCATATGATATGATATTTTTATTTCATTTTTCACAACATTAATAAATCCAGGGCATAACATTTTCCACATATTAGGTGATATCATAAGGTATTGTATAGAGATATCATGATAGTTATTTTTTCCAATCATATTATATGATATGTTGATATTGTTATATTGGTCAATCATATTCTATAATTAACATGACCATATATGATTAACTTGTAATAAAAATTCCAAACATAACATAAATTTATCATTTAATCTTGGTAATCAAAATTATCTATATTTTATAGGATAAAACATATGGTATTATGGATGGAACATCAATGTTAAGGGCATGGGAAAAACATTATGAACTATTTGTAACTAATTCATTTCTTATTCACTGTGCAATGTATGAGTTAATGGTATATACTACGAGGGAGAATCTGTAATTCATATATATGGATGCCATGTAATTCATATATCATTTTTTGGATTGGTCTTTCCTCTTAGTGATTTTCCCATTACTCTCACCTCATGTTTCTTATGCATCGTGGAATACATTTGTATCATGGAATAAAATTGGGTCCTACCAAATTTTTTTGAATACTAAAATAAATCTATAGGCACAACATAGAGGGGATATTATATTTCATATAATATTTGATCCTCATAGTGAATTTACCAAGCACAACAACAAACATCTTCAGTGTATAGTACATTTAATTAATTTTCTATATTCACGATGTTGGTTTTAGATAGAATGGTGTTATTGAAAATGAGGTTTCGAATGATTTATATTACAATGACTAATTGTTTTAGATCCTAATTATACAACCGGTGATATGAGGGGAAAATTTAAAGAGTTAACCAATTTAGGTGAACTATCACACTTGAATGGTGAAGATGTGTGACCCTCTACCCAGTAGATATAGTTTTGATGAAAAGTGTTTATTATTCAAATGATTTGGTGAAGTAGGGTGATTTGACAATTTTATATGGATTCCATATTATATGTGTTCAAATGAGATATTTGATCCCACCATTACTGGTTCTTGATATTCATAATTCCACATTATTAATGAAATCTTTTTCAATGTGTTGAAATTTTGTTATCGTATAATTATGATATTAGATATCATAAAAAATCATATAAATTTTATTCTATGAATTGATTTATTATATATGATATGATACCCTAACTAAGGACCACTTAACAATTTCACATACAATTCACCACATGACATCATGTGTGCCTCCCATTTTATGAGAGGCTATAAACTAGTGAAGAGGGCCTCAATTATACATTTGAGAGACTATTACCTCAAATAAAATGAAAATGATATTCAAAATACCCAAAATATAATCATTAACTGAATCCATCAGAGTAAGTACTATAAATAAAAAAATACTATAAAATTTGTATCATGTGGAAGATTACACTCTTAAAATAAAATTACCATACACTAGACCAATAATTTATAAAAACGAACAATAGGAAAAAGATATGAAGTGGGTCTACTACCATACAAGAGCCTTTCAAATATATTCTGAAATTCTTTATTATGATTCCCCAACATGATCCACTATATATCCTATGATATAACCCATAATTAGTATATATGTTTCTCACAATAACCAATGTTCCTATAAATGGTGTGATAAATATATCGATATAGGGTCTCACCATGTATAGATAATATACACCATCATATGTGAGTATTAATAAAGAATATAAATAAAATAAATATTAATACATGTCAGATTATCATGTGATAACACGGACACCACAAAACCCAGTCCTACCTACTTAATCCTTTGTCAGAATCCACATTATGCTAGAACCTCCACCACCCACACACACAGACACTGTCTCTCTTTATCTCTTCAGGTCATCATGATATTATTAGGCCACCTTGACACTTGAAAATACCTAATTTATTCTTTGATGAAATCATGTTACATTTTTCACAATACACAGACCCAACCCATACTAAAAGACTTCAGGTAGAGTTTCACCATGTCCTGACCACTTCATGATGATTTTAGTAAGGTTCCCATATCTATGTCTTCAATCATCCATTATTACTCTACCTAATCCATATATTAATTCTCAGACTCTAAATTATCATTCAAGGTAGGACCCAATGTCTATGTCCTGAACACTCCGTTATCACTCATGGTAGGGTCTCATATCATGTATCCAATCTTGTTATCCACTAGAGTAACCTTCTCACATATGAAGTTCCAAGACAAAATTTTCTATTTCAAGAGGAGGTCATTATTAATTACTACCTTATCACACCAGGTAGGGTGTGATGTTATGTTAAAACATGGGGAAATGTTCTCAATATGGATGACCAGTGTCAATACCATCTCACTCAAAGTAAGGTCATTATCTTATCCAATACCTTATCTCTCATGGTAGGGTCTGATATCACCTCCTAACAACTACACTCCCACTCATGGTGAGGTCAGGTCTCAGTATATATCATCAACCGCACCATGATCTTCTCCAAACACAATAACATGATCATCACATTCATGCAACAACAAAAAATGCATGAAACCGACCCCACACATTCACTAACTCATTATAGGGTTCTCATCACATGAGACCTCACTCACACCTCGATACACATCTCATAATCTATTTATAACCTCAGGGTATTTTTTAAAAGAACATATTGTCCCATAATCACAACATGACACTCCTATAATCATGTTTGTATTGTTTATCACGGAATCCACTAGGGTCCTTCAAACTCATCTAGAACTCATCTTGTATGAAACATGGTGTATCCAGAAACCCATGATGCTCGCACCACCCATATTCTATCACCAACCCCGTGCTTAATATTTCCATCAATGCATTATTAAAAGCCCAGTCATAGTTCAATATTTCTATCCCAGGACATTTCTGTGATATCTTACTATAAGCCTCATAGAATCCCAATGCCAAGACACTAATAATTCCCATGACCCAAAAATGGGTGTCATCTCATACAAAACATACTTGATCTCCCTATCCATCAACTAGAAAAAAATCCATTCAATCAAACGACACCCAATCCCAAATAACTTTTCACATTCATTATAAACACCAAGTCTTCACTCCACTCTCAGGAGGATTTCCTCTATCATATATGATATTTTAAATTATCTCCCACATCATCTCTAGGGAAAAAACATCTATAAATAGGAGCTATAAAAACTATTTTGAACTATTGTTATAGGATAGACAACCATTAGTATAGTCTATATAAACAGATATATAAGTAGTGGGGAATATGGAAGTGGGTATTGAACTATACCAATGGTTTTACAAATTGTCAGCATTTCATTTCCATACATTGGTTGCTAACATCCCCATGGTTTAATTAAACCACTAATATTGGTCTATAATAGTACTTTTGAAAAACCATTGGTATAACCTACCCTTACCTTGGTATATAGAACCCCCACCTTGTCCCCAAACAAAACAAAAACAGCTCCACCTACTATCACCCAATCAATGCTAGCTAATATACGAAATTTATGAAACCAAAACACCTACACTCACAAACACCAAAACAGAAGCACCCAGACGAAGTCCATCCAATATCAAAATTTCAGGAAAATAATAAATGCATTCGACCAGTGATAAAAACATTTAATACATTACATATATGAATTCATATACAATCATCAAATATATATTTTTCATTAATTTCAATCAAAAAAATAAATGATCTCTATATATCTCTCTCACCACCATAGTTCTCATTATAATCATCTCTATCATCATCACTATCATCATCATCCTCACTATCTCCAACACCATCAACATCACCTGGAATGTCATCGCCCAAACCACCACTAGGTACATCATTACCATCTCATATTTCCTCATAAAATGAATTAAATGCAACATGTATACACCAAAACATTAGAATTCTCTGGTTGAATTGATTTAGAAAAAGCTTTCATGGCTTTGATAAATTACCTGTTAGCCTTTTGTCTAACATCATGCTTCTACATGGGCATTTTTTTGGCCTTGGATACCTATTATGAGCCTATTCTAACTCTATATGAGATTTTTCAATCTCTGGCCATCCAGAATTGGAACCTCATGTGGGATAATATCTAGAGGGGATAATACTTTTCCCTATTCAAAAAATTACTTCCCCATGTTACTCATATCAGAATACATGGTGAAAATGTTTATTTCCTTAAAATTTTCATCTTATTTCTAGCAAAGGGGCTCGAAGGAAACCTGTTGAAAATATAGGTGAACTATTTATTAACAAATAGATGTGAAGATTTTAAATCATAAAATTAAACTATTGTGTCTGTTAATTTATCAAATTTCCATATTTCTTCTTTCTTCACGAGAAAAAAAAATTTCATGAAGAACATGTTCTTCAATATTAAATACCACACTATGAAATGATATAGAATATAGAAAACCATTATTATATAATAATATATTTTAATCAATGTTCAGTTATTATTACAAATATTTATATGAAAACTTAATACGAAAACAAATTGAATAAAATTTCATAGAAATGTGTTAAATTATCCCCAACTATGTTAAACATAATCAATCATACCGAAATAAAGGGAGAATAGAAATAAGAATATATAATCCAAAAAATTTATCTGTGAATGGGTAAGATAATTAAGTAAAATATGTAGACAATAATAACAATTAATTTTATTTATAGATGATTCCAAATTATAATTTAATATGAATATATTAATTAATTTTAATAAATTATTGTTAAAATAGGGAATGTTATTTATAATTGTATTATAGAAAAATACAATGTGAGATTATTTTTCCAAGGAGTTAATTTATTGAATTCGATGAATAAATGGTTATATTGGTGGAAGAGGAAATGTATGTAGATATTAAATGACATGGTGGATCAAATGGTGAAAAGGATTTTCATCAGACACATGGAATCCACATTTAGATCATTCAATATGTATATGTATTGTGATTTTTAGTTTCTCTATATTTTTGATGGTTTCAAAACAAGAATAATTATGGGAATTGAAAATACATATTATGTAGATGTTCAGAAGAAGATTGTAGTGATGAAAGAATTTTTTTCTAAAGTTATATGTATTAAAAAATTCATAGAATAGGATCAAAATGTTTTTATAGAAGTTAATTGAATGTCCATAAATTGATCAACTAACAGCCAACAATGTTATAGGTTTTTCGTTATATTATATTTCCCCACTCAATTATATAGTTTGGTTAGGTTTTATAATAAATAAACACCCTACTATTATGTAGTGTAAATTTTTTGTGAAGGATAACTATCAATACAATGATTATGGGTTATGGGATATTTCGACAAGATTTTTTATTATTAGTTGGGAGAGATACATCCTAAGGGATGTGAGTTTTATTTTTTAATGGTGGGATTCTAACCATGTTAATTATTATGGATTGTTTGGTAACCTCACTACTAGATTTATTCGGAGATGGGGAGGTCCTAACAGAGATATTCATTACTTGTTCTGTGATATTCCATATGATGGATTTAGTTTTGTTTAGATGAGATTTAAACAATGTAGTTATTATATATTATTTGGTGGGGAAGAGTTTATTTCTAAATATATAAGAATTTTTAAGAGTTGAAAATTAATCTACCAATGATTCTTTAGTGGGACATGATCTTATTGATGGATGAGTTGTTGACCCAATAACAATTTGATGGGTTCTAAATGTAAAATATTACTTATAAAAGGATGCATGAATCAACCATTTGTGTGGATTCATAATCACATAGTTTTATGATATTTATATATATTTGAATGTATAGTTAAAGATCTTATTGTCCTTTTTTATGTGGATTTAATTACTTATATTGACCCTATATACTTCAAAATTAATAGGTGTATTTAATTTATTTACACCTTAAGGTCCGCGTGATGAACAATATATTTGAGAGTGTGATAGTGTGGATTAAAAGATATATATAGATTGGTTTGAGGCAATTCAATTGATAATTAATGTCTCCTGTATTTTTTCATCTTGTATATTTATTTACTTGATCATCCCTTTGGTATTCCATTCATTAATATGTGAATATAGTATTCACAGGACTATGATCTTCTAATAACATCGTTTATGGTTTTATTAAAGGATTCCATTCATATAAAATTTCACTATTCTTAAATATATTACAATATTAAAATACATTTTATAGTTATTTAATATTTTTTCATATTACTAAGGTTATCGTCTCCTAAAAATTATTTACCAGTCCCCTATTAGTAGTCAGAGACATCTGTCAAATGTGGTGGAATTCTTAAGGTTTATGTATCATTATCATAGAATACCTGGGTAGGATCAAATATGGTCATACTAAAAATTGTAATTAGACGTTTTTTTATATTACATTTCATGAAATGTTTTATAATGTAAGAATTAGTTATAACTCTGGTTTCATGCTGTAATTATCCCTATCTAGTAGCTACATAATTTCTAATCTATGTTTCCTTTGATTAAAAAGTTTATTAGTGTATATCTTTATTAATAATGTCTTGATTTTTATTATGTATAAAATTTTTTGTCTTATGTTTATTATTTATCTCTTGGATTTTGGTGGAATATGGAATGTATACATGCATCATCCCTAATATAGTGGAACACATTATATATACATGTCTGTGTGAAATTGATAATCTAGTTTTGATTAATGAAAAATGTGATTCAATTTTTAGAATCATTAAAAATAAATTATTTATTGATTCATTTAATAAATTATGAATTAAGGTATATTTAATCTTTATAGATCAATGAGGACATCCATGAGATGATTCTTTTGAGATAAGATTCACAGATATGTAAATTGATGCGATACTAACTTTTGAGTCAGTTGTGTGGCTATAAGCACACCTGATTTAGTGGACAATACTAGTATGGTTTGGAGGATATTTATTCTATAAAAAAGTAATGATATGGTTGTATAATAATTATATTTTTAGTTGTTAATTAAAGTTTTTATGGTCCATGAAATTGGGAGTCAAACTATTTTTTAATGACATTTCAAAAAAAAGTATAGGGTATGTACTATAGTGTGACTGTACTATTGGGTACCATGAATTATTTATAATATGTTCATCATATATGGGGTTGTATATACTAAACATGAATGAGTGAATATAAGTATAGATATTAGTGGAATTATTACCATAGAATCCTTTAATGAGGGTGTATTAATGAATTATGAAAAATATCATAGATTACTATTGACTTTTAATTGAGGTTTCATCATTTTTCACAATGAATTTATTGAGTAAATAAATTAATGTTATTTATGAATATGTTAAATGTCATAATCATGAGCAGATCAAGTATGATGTCATCCTATAAAATATTTGAGAAGTCATTTGATAACATCTATAATGATTTGACTTGTATCAAGATGATTCAATTCTCTGTTTGAGTAATAAAAATATATACTCTTGGGAATGGACTATTATTGATCGACCCATTCAAACTAGTGTTTTGAGTTATGACCATCGTGGTTGATGATGTATCCAATGTTTTGTATTTTAAATTACCATTGATCATGATAATTATTGTTATGGAAAGACGATTATATTATATGTGTGTAAACAGTATCATTGGGATGAATTTAAACGGATTGGTGATCATTGATGTAGTTAATGAATCATTTATAAGCCACATATTATAAATAAATTGATAAGAAATAATGAGAGGCCATTAAATCTGATATATTGAAACAATATGAACTTTATACGATGATCATAGGTGGATATAAAATCCATTAAAAGAAGGTATATATGAATAAAAATGTAGAAACAATTGCTATTATTTCAGGATGAAATCATTATTCTATGAGTGATGTGATGGTAAATGTTTTATGAAAATAATTTATGTTATCAAAAATAATCATGATGATAATTAACTAGAGATTTAGTCATATGGTATTCTTATATAAAAACATGGATATGTGTTCCCTAGAATGTTCATATGTAATGAATTATTAGATTATGTGTTTCAAATTATGATTACTAGTTTTCAAAAAATCAAATGTTTACTAACAGGTAGAGAGTGTAGGGACCCAAGGATGACTTATATGGACATTACATTTATTTTGTGGAATAGTTAATACAAGACACAGAAAGATTCCCAATGTCCATATTAGTTTAGTATATTTGGAAACATGAAATATAATCTTCTAACATTATGAACGATCTTCATCTTATCCCATATAGATCTTCCATTTTTTCTCCTACCCAAAACATTTCTATATATCCTGGTGGAAAAGAAAACATAAAAAGGGTGTGCTAAAATTCTCAGTAAGGGTAAACATGAAAAAAATAAAACAAACCATATAAATTGGTACATAAAAACATGAACATTAAGTTTAAACATCAAATTCTTTTCTCATGAAATAAATCTTTGCAGTAGATAATGGATAGATCAGAAAGGAAAATTAATGATGTTAAAATCGCATGGGAATAAAACAAGGAATTTTGGAAAACAATTAAGTAGATAATATGATTTCTATAGTACCTATGGAATTGTTTTCAATACCATCATAGTGGAAAAATTCCATTACTAAAATGGGTTTACATGTCATTCCAGCCATGTACTACTTAACTGGATTTATATACCATTCTAGTCTTATATATCTCATGGGATATAAATCTTACCCAATGCATTGGAGGTAGATATAGCTCCCACCCATCTCATAATTAAATCATTCTTACATGTGCTACAAATCATCAATCATTCTTTGCAGTACATCCCGTGCAATAAAATGGGTTTCTTAAACAACCAATCAACATAACATAATGAATATATGATAAATAGACTTTATAAAAATATTTCCATCATTAAATCAATCAAAAAAATAAATAATAGGTATAGAAACATAACCATATTTTATCTTAGATGGAAGAATAATTTTTATAAAACACTTGATCTTAGTTCTTGAAGAAAATATCATTTCTTCTTCAATTTTTATTTCTTTTCACAAAATGTCACACAATTTGAAAAGAAAAGAATTTAGTTAAAAATAAACTTGAAATAGTGTATACTAATTTTCATGTAAATTGGGTGTCATGAATCCGTAAAAATTTATTCATTCCATATATGTTAAAAAAAATATTCTCCTCATACTTTTTTTGGAAAAGTAAAAATGTACCTCAAAGGATAAAAAAAGAAAAATTCATTCCATAACATTTAGTAAAAGTTAAAAAAGGGTAAAAAGGAATTTGAACATAAATTGTAGAATAGTAACCATTTTATAAATTTGTTTTGTAAATCATGAACATGGATGATAAATATATCCTAGTAAATACATACATGTAAACAAACTCAAATAAAAGAGAAGTTGAAACATTTACCTTTACCTTAGGTCCAATTTTATCTGTATGTGTCTAAAACTCTAATATACATTGCTTAAACATGAAAATAACATGTAACAGAACCATAATAATATTTATGATATCATATATGATTCACTTACAACTTTATACTACCCAATCGTTTTTTAATTCCATGTTAAATCATTGTTTTAGGTAATATTCGTTTCATTTATCTTACGTGATTGGACTTGTTTTTCTTGATATGATTACTTAGATCATGATTTACTTAATTAACTAATGTAAAAAATGAATTAAATATCATATATATTCCGTTTATATATATATTTAATAGATTGATTAATGAATAGAAGACACCGTTCAAGGAGACGGTGGGCCATACATACACATGAATGGAATTTTCATTTCCTTCTTAAATTGAATGGAAAATGTAAATGAAGTATATATTAATATATAAATAAATCTAGTAGAGTTATTATATCATATATTTCGTGATTATTTATTATATATAATTTATAATTATTCTGGAATTGTTAACATAGAGAATGAGTCACATTGTGTTGTGGATACGGTTAGTCGTACGTATGTACGAGCGATGACATCGTTCCCATAGATGATGAACTATATTAAAGGGGATCATGTATAATAACTAAGAATTAGTATCATGTTATAATAATTATTTATTGTTATTATTTAAACTATTATACCCAATCATGTAAGGAGGTGGTGAAAAACAGATTACACCACTGCCTGGAGATGGTAAACTGTATGTACGCACATGCGGTAATTTCATTTTTCTTAGGATATATATTAGGTGAAATAGGGTTGTTTCATATTTATAATAAAATATCACTATATGATGTATAATTTTTTATTACTTTATAATGAAACACCTAAATAAGAGGAAGTATAAGAAGAAATAAATTTGAATGAATCAGTAGAAGAGATTAACTATTTCTCGATGTACCTCTTTTAAATTTCCAATTTGGGAACTATACACGGTCTTTTGAGAAGAACCAAACCTCTAGAATGTTACGAGTAAAGTTGAGAAGCGAAATGGGAAGGGTTTGGCCGAGAATGAAGGCTCAAAATGGAGCGAAGAAGCGAGGTAGGATGTGACCCTTTATAAAAGAGGAGAGGGGCACGTTTTGAATGTTCCAAAATATTAATTTATTATAAATTAATTTTTTATTTAAAATGGTCCAAAACATATTTAATCCAAATATTATATTTTTTTGGTTCTAATACCCATCATTCAATAATTTTTTACATGTTTTGAATATTTTTGTATCCTTATCATTTTTTTACCCTTATTTTACCCTTTTTAATCTTGCTGTGATATCATGTTATTTACACATTGTGGGTTTATGTAATTCCCATATAATGTAAAAAGACCGTAAAAAAGTTATTTATGAAATATCTGGACATATATAAACCATTTAGTAGAATATTATATTTTTATGAATTTTATATCATTTAATAAAACATTTTATGTTTTATGTTATGAATTGTGTCAATTTTGGACACTATTCATACATGACCTTTTTAAAAATTCATAACAACCTGATTCCATTGAAAATAATTCATTAACAAAATTATAACATGTAAAAATCATCCATAGAATTCTCTTATGTCATAAAAATATTGAAATTACATTTTTTCTAATATTAATTAATTCATTTATTTGAATATTACTTTAATGATGTAATCATAACATTATAATTGTGTCATAAATAAATATATTTATCTTATTCAAAAAAATAATAAATAAAATACCATGATATATCAAATCATTTAAGTCTTCCAATTACTATTAATAGACATATATATCTATTATATAACTACATATTAAAATCAATATAACAAAAGTTATATGTTTAGGTTATAATTATCTTTACATTAAATTAAGTCTTTTAAAGTTTCATTTTCACATCCCAGTGAATCCATGGGGTCCCAAAATCGACACAAGGATGCCAATGTTCAAACATATCTAACCCAATAGGATTAGGGAATGTTTTATGGTAGTTTCATATTATTATAATATTAGTTTTTACCCTTACTTACCAGATTTACCCATTTACCATGGTAAATTAAATAATTACTGAAGCTACTATTAATAATGTCCAAAAATAAAAAGTACTTATGTAAACAATTTTAACCTTATTATTCAAAATATGGAATTCATTTTTCCAAATATAGAACACAGGGGATGTAGTAATTTATTTAAAATTAATCTCATTCTAAAAAAATGTTTTTGTTTAAAACATTGCAAAAGATTGAAATGATTTTACATATGAATTTAATTTAAAATTACTGAAAAATATTTATATTTTCTTAAACTATAAAAATATATTTTATTTATACTTTATAACCATTAAATAATATTTTTTTTCCATAAAACCTATTTCAATGAAAAAAGAGGTTTTAAATTAAAATTTAGCGTATTTTCACAATTCCTCAAAATAGGAATGATATCACAAACATATAAAAAAATTATCCATAGTAAATTTTTATGTCCCACTTCAAAAGAAGATGTTTATATTGTTAAATATAACTTATAAAAGTATCAAATATTAGAGTTAAAATGGTTTCACCATCAAAATGTGGTAAAACATTACTTTTTTTAAAAATAATTATTTTATCTAAAAAATTGGTTTAGTTCTCATATAATGTTTCTGATGATTTATTATATTATACAAAATTAAAATTTAAGTTAATATTGTTGGTAATGTTCAGTTTTTGTAATATAATATATCCTTTTATAGTGAAACTTGGCATTCTGTACCACACAAGTTATTGTGGAAGGTCACTCTTATGTGTAACGTTATCCATGTCAGTTTTTCATGTAGTGCAAGATTTATTTTTTGTTTCATATAACATAATCCTAACATAGTTTATATATACATTGAACAATATCTATAATCAGTGTTGTGTAAAATGAATTCTATCAAATGTACTTGAAATTTTGTGCAACACGAGCCAAGAATAGTGTTGTGTATACTAGAAGCTAAAACGGTGTTGTGTACAACCCATGTTAATCTTGGTGTAGTGTAAAACATAAAAAATCACGGAATTTATATGAATTTATCTCATAAAATCTCGTGGTGTTAAATTCTACTACCCTTAAAATAAATTTCTTCAACGATATTCATTGGGGTTATAAATGGTTTTATACTTGAATGATTCTTTCATGGAAACCCACATCGTAAAAAGGGATACTAAGATATCATTCTTAAAATTAAAGATATAAAAGTAATGGTTACCCAAAGTTACTAATCAAAAGACTTTAACTTAGTAGAACCTGGGTGGGACGTAAAAACATGGATAAGGAAGAGAAATTTAACCATCATGTTCTGATAGATAGTGATAGAGAATAAGATTTTGAAAAAGATAACTACCTGAAATCTATAAAACTATGATGGTTTAAGGGACAATCTGATTAATAAAATAAGAGTGTACTTGGATAAATTTTTTGGTTTTCATGATTATTTCCCTAAAGTTGATGAATCTTTCACGAGAATAAATACTTACTAAATTTTTGCACAATTTCACTGGTGTTTGTTCCAGGAACAATCTCCACTTCATCTCTTATTTAATAAAATGAAGTCAATATTTCATTCTTAAAGTGTTAGCAAATCATGCAATAGAATTATAGGTAATTCCATCTGTCTCAATCACAAAAAGTTTAGCAAAAGTTATTAAATATACATAAGTTCATCTACGATGACATTAATCTTATATGGTTCCAAAATGGAACTTATACTCCATCAATATTACTGATTAATAAAAAAACAAATTTCTAAAAACCAAGGACTTCCTGTAGGCCAGTGGTAGGCGATAAAACCATGTCGTACTTCTGTGGTGGGTTCGATTGCCTTAGCCTTTTTCGATGCGATGGGTTGTCACCCATCCTGTGGGTCATCCTCATTCTAGAACTATACTATTAAAACATTATATAAATAATAAAGAAATGTTATAGTCTTAAACAATACTATCTGATGTCCAATTTAATCCATTCTTTCCTTTAGGCTGATCTAAAATACTTTTGTCTAATCTCACAATACAAAGAAAATAATTACCGAAGAGGTCATATATGAATGATGTGAATACCATCATTTATCCTCTATATATCATAATATATATCTTGGTGGTCACATTCCAGACATATTAATGACTTCATCATGCATTATTTCGAATCATTGTAAAAACATAAATTACCTTATATCCTTATTGGAAACATTCGTGATTCATAATTCCAAAACATATTGGATATATTCCATATGTTTTGAAAAGTTGTATACTTCATCAATAAAATTATAACAACCATTTAAACAAAACCTTAACCAGTTTTAAGGTAATTAAAATTGTCCAAAATATCTTTATACATATATAATTATCTCAACATCATTCTCATATTAAGGGTTTCTCCTTCCCTTAATCATGTGTTTCATTGTAATATTACATTTTTATTAAATCACTTTTCTTTTCCATTATAACTATTCAACATATTCTAGAAAATACATAGTGAAAAACATAAATTGATATCTCTTATATAATTCACCTTTCATCTTTCCTGGATTAAAATAAATAAATAATTAAATCCATCCACTTTAATGGTAGACATGGAATAATTCATTCCTTATCATAAAAGTATATTCTTATGTGTGGTCATTATGTTCGGTAATTCCCATAAAGATGACATCTTCCCCCCAATTTGATGTATTCCTAAATTTTATTCTTCTCTTCTTATTGATATGTGGGAAGCTCAATCTCCTTTCCTCTATGTTCTCCACCATGGGAACATGTATGAATGCCCATCTTCTTCTTATTCGATATCATAGGAATACCACTAATTTTCACCTTGTCAATCATATATCACAATGACTGATTCAACATAATCACAATACCATTCAATATAGTCATCACACAATTTCTTTTCTCATATTCACCAATTTTTTCATCAAATTTAGTATTGATCCAATTCCTTCTAGTTCCCTCCATTTTTTAAAAGCCAATAAGAAAAATGTTAGAGGAAAAATCATTCAAAGAAAACAACATAATAAATAGGGAGCACTTTCAATAACTAAAATCTTAGGTTTAATTATAGGTTATTCATGATCGATACCATAATTCTAGGAACAGCGCCTGTACTTAAATTTAACCTTAGGGACATCCCTATTCAATCCTTATAAATATATCTAGAGATCTCACTAATGTATTCAAATCCGACTATCCCATGGTTGACTAATCCTTCGCTCTGATATCAACTATAGTGACCCAAGCTTAATACACCTAGACATTACATTTTTTTTGAAATACATAATAGATGATATAGAATGATTCAAAAAGACCATATCATTTTATTTTCATTGGAAACATGGAACATAATATTCTAACATTGTGAAAGATATTCAACATCTTCAATAAATATTATCCCATTTTGTTTTCCTACCTAAAACATTTTTTTATATCCCAAGGGAAAATAAAACATAAAAAGGGTGAGATCAAATTCTCAGTGAGGGTATACATAGAAAAGGGAATATCCTCCCTGAGTGTCATGAGATTATTGCAACTCATTGATACTCTATGTGGGATAATCCTACAGGTTTGTACTTAGTGTTATTGATCAATGTAATGTGATATACTTATATAAATTGAATTTACTGGTTAAAATAAAATCACTCTTTATTCGATTGACTGTTCATATAAAATATATAGATTAGTCCTTGTTTTTTTTGGGTTTTGGTGGTTTTTACTTTGTATAGATGATGGTCATCCCTTTGAAACCCATTAGTGGATTCAAAACTAATCTATCAATGTTTACTAGGATATATAAATTTAAAAATAAGATGAAAAATTATTTTTCCAAGTACCATAACAAAGATAAATCCAAAACACTTCTTTTGGTACTTTTTTTCAGACCATTCCATAAAACATATATAAAATCAGAATTATAGTTCATGATATATCAAGACCAAGGAAAATATATTGCAATATATTCAATTGAATCATTATAAAAAATAAGAAAACGAATTTTTCTTAATCTACTTCCTAAAAGTGTGGGAAAATAATTTCTTCATCATGGTTGTGTGAATAATAATGATAGACCAGACCTCAATAAAAGCCAATTGGCCATTTTGGGATAGATAGAGTCCAACTGAAAATATCCTTATTAAGATAAAATATTTTCTAAAATGGGAAGCCTTAAATTATTCCCATATAAAATGTATTGTACGATGATTGATGCTTCCCATGAACAGTGTAATCCTTACAATAATTACAATGCCATGTTGAAAGATTTTGTGGATTGAATTTTATTGATAAATAGTTTATTAAACTTTGGAAAAACATTCATGAGTCTGTGACCCTCGGGCGACATAAATATCATGGGGAGATTTAAACTGAACCATTATGTTTTGGTAGATGTGAATAATGTCCAAATAAATTTTCATGGATGAATAATTCATAAAGTTTTTATAAATTATTAAATAAGGTAAAATATACAATTATTTAAGATTATTTATGAATAGTTCATAAATTAAAATATAACATTTTTATATTAAGAACACATTTTGAAAATTATTTAAGCTGTTAAAAATGTGTTTTGGATGATGATGTGGTCGATGGTTTAAATAAAATCAAGAATGAGATATTTAATATTTGTTAATTTTTTACATAAATATGATATGTGTTTTATTTAATAATTAATGATTTCATAAATTATCTCATTTTTAGAAAATTAATGAGTTCATATTAATTACATATAAATTATAATACTAAATGTTCATATTATATAAAACTGATTCATTCATGTTTATCTTTTCATCAATTATAAAATGTATATAATTTTTTTATTTTAAAAGTGTTTATAAATTTGTATCACATATTTAATATTTTGAATTACACATTTTTTTTTTATTATTTGTGATTATAAATAATTTATTATTAATATTGTTGCATGATTTTGAATAAATTAGTTAAATTTATTCATTAAAGTATCATATTTTCGTTTATGGAGTCGCATGCTAGGTATGATAATTGATATAGTATTTTTACCTTAAATCTGGATTATATTTGGAAATGAATTAATTAATAATTTAATTATAATTTATACATATTATGTGTTATAATTATTATATAATTGATTAATATATTGAGTAATGAACTGTGGGTTGGATTACTCATTGTCCAGGAGGATTATATTTTTTAAAAAAACGGGGTGGTTGGATACCTATAACACCAAACATAATTTTATTATGATTGTCAATTGCATATAGTTACAATCCATAAAATGGATGGTTTTCATAACCCTATGATTTTGATACATTTGGATATGTATATATGTATTTGGATAATTAATTTATGGTATTATCACATGTTATATATTATATAAATAGTTAAATATCAATGTGGATTGAAGTTATTGATTTGGTGGAAGGAATATGGATTCCAAAAGCTAAACAAACAGAAATAGGGATTAACAAAGGAAATACATGAGATAATATGGTGGGATTAAATCCCTTATAAAAATATCACATTTTATATTCCTTCTAGACAAAACACTTTTGAAGATCTCAATAGTTATATCGAGTAGGTTCTCACAAATGATGGTTTTGTATGCATTATTTTGTCTATGGAAAATAAGTAATGATGTGGTCTTCAGAGTTAAGTGACTCATTTTTAAAATTTTATTTTGTTACCAAACCCTTATGAATGATACTAGAGGAATATGGTTTATTTCATCAATATAATGAATATGGAAAAGGGTATCCTCATAATTATTCAAGAGTCACATGTTTTTTTATTGGAAAGACCTCATCACTAAATAGATAACTCGTCACATGAACACTAAAGTGAACTAATTTCCTAGTGAAATGTGGATCTTGGACTACTAATGGATATAACGGGTTTAATAGGGTTCATGATTTTGATGGGATAACATTATATAATTTTCCTTAATAAATGAGTGTAAAACATGACACTCATCTGATAAAATATTATAGTGTAGATAAATGGAATCATCATCATGATAAATTAATTTAAGATCAATATTATACAAGGATAATATTAATGAAAAAAGATTCAATGACTATAATAGAATATTAAGAACCATTATTATTCTAGAAGAAAACCATATGTATTAAAATAATCACTTCCTAAGTGACAAGATGTTGATGTTGTTGAATAAGGGAATTTAGATTCTTATGAGGAAAATGGGTTCTCTTAATATTTAAATGGAATTCGGTGAAATATGACCAAATTAACATTAGTATCCACTCATAGACTCAATATTATTTTATGTGTTAATGACATGGTGGGATGTATGGTTTTCTTTAGGGTTTGTTCAGGGTATTGAATCATTTTGTAAACATCATTAGAATTGTTAGAAAAATGTGAATGAGTTCAATAAATATTTACCCTATTTTTAAAATTCATTAATAATAAATTAATTGGGAAGAGATTTATATGATCTAGAGCATTTTGATAGTAAAATTTCAAATAAATGAAGAAACGTTAATTGGAAAGTACAAAAATATTTGAATTATTAGATAATATAAACCTTTCAAACAAAAATACGATGTCTATATGGAATTAAAATGTTATCATATGATTTAATTTTCTTAGATATTTGTAGGGGTTTTAAAAACTATAAGGATTTTCAAAGTCAAGTATCAGTGTTATAGGACTCAATTGGATAATTTTCAAGGTATTTTGATTCAAAATGTATATTTTACAAATATTTAAAATGGTCGAGACATCTCATATAGAAAATTTATTTCATGAGATTTTTTTGGATATGTCATATGATATGATATTTTTATTTCATTTTTCACAACATTAATAAATCCAAGGCATAACATTTTCCACCTGTTAGGTGATATCATAAGGTATTGTATAGAGATATCATGATAGTTATTTTTTCCAATCATATTATATGATATGCTGATATTGTTATATTGGTCAATCATATTATATAATTAACATGACCATATATGATTAACTTGTAATAAAAATTCCAAACATAACATAAATTTATCATTTAATCTTGGTAAAAAAAATTATCTATATTTTATAGGATAAAACATATGGTAATATGGATGGATCATCAATGTTAAGGGCATGGGAAAAACATTATGAACTATTTGTAACTAATTCATTTCTTATACACTGTGAAATGTATGAGTTAATGGTATATACTATTTGGTAGAATCTGTAATTCATATATATGGATGCCATGAAATTCATATATCATTTTTAGGATTGGTCTTTCCTCTTAGTGATTTTCACATTACTCTCACCTCCTCTTTCTTATGCGTCATGATATACATTTGTATCATGGAATAAAATTGGGTCCTACCAAATTTTTTTGAATATTAAAATAAATCCGTAGGCACAACATAGAGGGGATATTATATTTCATATAATATTTTATCCTCACAGTGAATTTACCAAGCACAACAACAACCATCTTCAGTGTATAGTACATTTAATTAATTTTCTATATTCACAATGTTGGTTTTAGATAGTTTGGTGGTATTGATAATGAGGTTTCGAATGATTTATATTACGATGACTAATTGTTTTAGATCCTTATTATACAACCAGTGATATGAGGGGAAATTTTAAAGAGTTAACCAATTTAGGTGAACTATCACACTTGAATGGTGAAGATGTGTGACCCTCTACACAGTAGATATAGTTTTGATGAAAAGTGTTTAATATTCAAATGATTTGGTGAAGTAGGGTGATTTGACAATTTCATATGGATTCCATATTATATATGTTCAAATGAGATATTCGATCCCCCTTTACTAGTTCTTGATATTCATAATTCCAGGTGATTCATGAATTCTTTTTCAATGTGTTGAAATTTTGTTATCATATAATTATGATATTAGATATCATAAAAAATCATATAAATTTTATTCTATGAATTGATTTATTATATATGATATGATACCCTAACTAAGGAACACTTACCAATTTCACATACAATTCACCACATGACATCATGTGTGCCTCCCATTTTGTGAGAGGCTATCAACTAGTGAAGAGGGACTCAATTATACATTTGAGAGACTATTACCTCAAATAAAATGACAATGATATTCAAAATACCCAAAATATAATCTTTAACTGAATCAATCAGAGTAAGTACTATAAATAAAAAAATACTATCAAATTTGTATCATGTAGAAGAGTACACTCTTAAAATAAAATTACCATCCACAAGACCAATAATTAATAAAAACAAAAAAAATTAAAAAGATATGATGTGGGTCTACTACCATACAAGAGCCTTTCAAATATATTCTGAAATTCTTTATTACGATTCCCCAACATGATCCACTATATATCCTATGATCTAACCCATAATTATTATATATGTTCCTCACAAGAACCAATGTTCCTATAAATGGTGTGGTAAATATATCGATATAGTGTCTCACCATGTATAGATAATATACACCATCATATGTGAGTATTAATAAAGAATATAAATAAAATAAATATGAATACATGTCAGATTATCATGTGCTAACACAGACACCATAAAACCCAGTCATACCTACTTAATCCTTTCTCAGAATCCACATTATGCTAACACCTCCACCACCCACACACACAGACACACTCTCTCTCTCTCTCTTCATGTCATCATGTTATTATTAGGCCACCTTGACTCTTGAAAATACCTAATTTATTCATTGATGAAATCATGTTACATTTTTCACAATACACAGACCCAACCCATACTAAAAGACTTCAGGTAGAGTTTCACCATGTCCTGACCACTTCATGAAGATTTAGGGTAGGTTCCCGTATCTATGTCTTCAATCATCCATTGTTACTCTACCTAATCCATATATTAATTCTCAGACTCTACATTATCATTCAAGGTAGGACCCAATGTCTATGTCCTGAACACTCCATTATCACTCATGGTAGGGTCTCATATCATGTATCCAATCATGTTATCCACTAGAGTAACCTTCTCACATATGAAGTTCCAAGAAGAAATTTTCTATTTCAAGATGAGGTCATTATTAATTACTACCTTATCACACCTGGTAGGGTGTGATGTTATGTTAAAACATGGGGAATTGTTCTCAATATGGATGACCCGTGTCAATACCATCTCACTCAAAGTAAGGTCATTATCCTATCCAATACCCTATCTCTCATGGTAGGGTCTGATATCACCTCCTAAGAACTACAATCCCACTCATGGTGAGGTTAGGTCTCAGTATATATCATCAACCGCACCATGATCTTTCTCCAAACACAATAACATGATCATCACATTCATGCAACAACAAAAAATGCATGAACCCCACCCCACACATTCACTAACTCATTATAGGGTTCTCATCACATGAGACCTCACTCACACCTTGATACACATCTCATAATCTATTTATAACCTCAGGGTATTTTTTAAAAGAACATTTGGTCCCATAATCACAACATGACACTCATATAATCATGTTTGTATTGTTTATCATGGAAACCACTAGGGTCCTTCAAACTCACCCAGACCTCATCTTGTTTGAAACATGGTTTATCTAGAATCCCATGATGCTCGCACCACCCATATTCTCTCCCCAACCCCGTGCTTAATATTTCCATCAATGCATTATTAAAATCCCAGTCATCGTTCAATATTTCTATCCCAGGACATTACTGTGATATCTTACTATAAGCCTCATAGAATCCCAATGCCAAGACACTAATAATTCCCATGACCCAAAAATGGGTGTCATCTCATATAAAACATACTTGATCTCCCTATCCATCACCTAGAAAAAAATCCATTCAATCACAAGACACCCAATCCCAAATAACATTTCACATTCATTGTAAACACCAAGTCTTCACTCCACCCTCAAGAGGATTTCCTCTATCATACATGATATTTAAAATTATCTCCCACATCATCTCTAGGGATAAAATTTCTATAAATAGGAGCTATAAGAACTATTTTTGAACTATTGTTATAGGATAGACAACCATTAGTATAGTCTATATAAACAAATATATAAATAGTGGGGAATATGGAAGTGGGTATTGAACTATACTAATGGTTTTACAAATTTTCAGCATTTACTTTCCATACATTGGTTTATAACATCCCCATGGTTTAATTAAACCACTAATATTGGTCTATAATAGTACTTTTAAAAAACCCTTGGTATAACCGACCCTTACCTTGGTAAATAGAACCCCCACCTTGTCCCCAAACAAAACAAAAACAGCTCCACCTACTATCACCCAATCAATTCTAGCCAATATACGAAATTTATGAAACCAAAACACCTACACTCACAAACACCAAAACAGAAGCACCCAGACGACGTCCCTCCAATATCAAAATTTTAGGAAAATAATAAATGCATTCGACCAGTGATAAAAACATTTA
Organism: Viscum album; assembly: GCA_963277665.1. NCBI lineage: Eukaryota > Viridiplantae > Streptophyta > Magnoliopsida > Santalales > Viscaceae > Viscum > Viscum album. Next base: position 1,672,123,716 of record OY728137.1, read on the forward strand.
ATACATTACATATATGAATTCACATACAATCATCAAATATATTTGTTTCATTAATTTCAATCAAAAAAATAAATGATCTCTATATATCTCTATCACCACCATAGTTCTCATTATCATCATCTCTATCATCATCACTATCATCATCATCCTCACTATCTCCAACACCATTAACATCACCTGGAATGTCATCGCCCAATCCACCACTAGGTACATCATTACCACCTATTATTTCCTCATACAATGAACTAAATGCAACATGTATATACCAAAACATTAGAATTATCTGGTTGAAGTGATTTAGAAAATGCTTTCATGGCTTTGATAAATTACCTGCTAGCCTTTTTCCTAACATCATGCTTCTACATGGGTATTTTTTTGGCCTTGGATACCTATTATGAGCCTATTCTAACTCTATATGAGATTTTTCAATCTCTGGGCATCCAGAATTGGAACCTCATGTGGGATAATATCTAGTGGGGATAATACTCTTACCTATTCAACAAATTACTTCCCCATGTTACTCATATCATAATACATGGTGAAAATGATCATTTCCCTAAAATTTTCATCTTATTTCTAGGAAAGGGCCTTGATGGAAACCTGTTGAAAATATAGGTGAACTATTTATTAACAAATAGATGTGATGATTTTAAATCATAAAATTAAACTATTGTGTCTTTTAATTTATCAAATTTCCATATTTCTTCTTTCTGCACGAGAAAACAATTTTTTATGAAGAACATGTTCCTCAATATTAAATACCACACTCTGAATTGATATATAATATAGAAAACCATTATTATATAATAATATATTTTAATCAATGCTCAGTCATTATTAAAAATATTTATATGAAAACTTATAAAGAAAACAAATTGAATAAAATTTCATAGAAATGTGTTAAATTATTCCCAACTATGTTAACCATAATCAATCATACCGAAATAAAGGGAGAATAGAAATAAGAATATATAACCCAAAAAATTTATCTGTGAAAGGGTAAGATAATTAAGAAAAATATGTAGACAATAATAACAATTAATTTTATTTAGAGAGGATTCCAAATTATAATTTAATATGAATATATTAATTAATTTTAATAAACTATTGTTAAAAGAGGGAATGTTATTTATAATTGTATTGTAGAAAAATACAATGTGAGATTATTTTTCAAGGAGTTATTTTATTCAATTCTATGAATAAATGGTTATATTGGTGGAAGAGGAAATGTATGTAGATATTAAATGACGTGGTGGATCGAATGGTGAAGAGGATTTTCATCAGACACATGGAATCCACATTTAGATCATTCAAGATGTATATGTATTGTGATTTTTAGTTTCTCTATATTTTTTAAGGTTTCAAAACAAGAATAATTATGGGAATTGAAAATACATATTATGTAGATGTTCAGAAGAAGATTGTAGTGATGAATGAATTTTTTCATAAAGTTATATGTAATAAAAAATTCATAGAATAGGATCAAAATGTTTTTATAGAAGTTAATTGAATGTCCATAAATTGATCAACTAACAGCCAACTATGTTATAGGTTTTTCTTTATATTATATTTCCCCACTCAATTATATAGGTTGGTTAGGTTTTATAAAAAATAAACACCATACTATTATGTAGTATAAATTTTTTGTGAAGGATAACTATCAATACAATGATTATGGGTTATGGGATATTTCTATAATATTATTTATTATTAGTTGGGAGAGATACATCCTAAGGGATGTGATTTTGATTTTTTTATGGTGGGATTCTAACCATGTTAATTATTATGGATTATTTGGTAACCTCACTACTAGATTTATTCGGAGATGGGGAGGTCCTAACAGAAATATTCATTACTTGTTCTGTGATATTCCATATGATGGATTTAGTTTTGTTTGGATGAGATTTAAACAATGTAGTTATTATATATTATTTGGTGGGGAAGAGTTTATTTATAAATTTATAAGAATTTTGAATAGTTGAAAATTAATCTACCAATGATTCTTTAGTGGGACATGATCTTATTGATGGATGAGTTATTGACCCAATAACAATTTGATGGGTTCTAAATGTAAAATATTACTTATAAAAGGATGCATGAATTGACCATTAGTGTGGATTCATAATCACATAGTTTTAAGATATTTATATATATTTGAATGTATAGTTATAGATCTTATTTTCATTTTTTATGCGGATTTAATTACTTATATTGACCCTATATACTTCAAAATTAATATGTGTATTTAATATATTTACACATTAAGGTCTGCGTGGTGAAAAATATATTTGAGAGTGTGATAGTGTGGATTAAAAGATATATATAGATTGGTTTGAGGCAATGCAATTGATAATTAATGTCTCCTATATTTTTTTATCTTGTATATTGATTTAGATGATCATCACTTTGGTATTCCATTCATTAATATGTGAATATAGTATTCACAGGACTATGATCTTATAATAACATCGTTTATGGTTTTATTCAAGGATTCCATTCATATAAAATTTCACAATTCTTAAATATATTACAATATTAAAATACATTTTATAGTTATTTAATATTTTTTCATATTACTAAGGTTATCTTCTCCAAAAAATGAGTTACCAGTCCCCTGTTAGTAGTCACAGACATCTGTCAAATGTGGTGGAATTCTTAAGGTTTATGTATCATTATCATAGAATACCTGGGTAGGTTCTAATATTGGTCATACTAAAAATTCTAATTAGACGTTTTTTTATATTACATTTCATGACATGTTTTATAATGTAAGAATTAGTTATAACTCTGGTTTCATGCATTAATTATCCCTATCTAGCAGCTACATAATTTCTAATATATGTTTCCTTTGATTTAAAAGTTTATTAGTTTATATATTTATTAATAATGTCTTGATTTTTATTATGTATAAAATTTGTGGTTTTATGTTTATTATTTATCTCTTGGATTTGGGTGGAATATTGAATGTATACATGCATCACCCCTAATATAATGGAACACATTATATATACATGTCTGTGTGAAATTGATAATCTAGTTTTGATTAATGAAAAATGTGATTCAATTTTTAGAATCATTAAAAATAAATTATTTATTGATTCATTTAATAAATTATGAATTAATGTATATTTAATCATTCTAGATCAATGAGGACATCCATGAGATGATTCATTTGAGATAAGATTCACATATATGTAAATTGATGCGATACTAACTTTTGAGTCAGTTGTGTGGCTATAAGCAAACCTGATTTAGTGGACAATACTAGTATGGTTTGGAGGATATTTATTCTATTAAAAATTAATTATATGGTTGTATAATAATTATATTTTGAGTTGTTAATTAAGGTTTTTATGGTCCATTAAATTGGGACTCAAACTATTTTTTAATGACATTCCAAAAAAAAGTACAGGGTATGTACTATAGTGTGACTGTACTACTGGGTACCATGTATTATTGATAATATGTTCATCATATATGGGGTTGTATATACTAAACATGAATGAGTGAATATAAGTTTAGATATTAGTGGAATTATTACCATATAATCTTGTAATGAGGTTGTATTAATGAATTATGAAAATACCATATATTACTATTTACTTTTAATTGAGGTTTCATCATTTTTCACAATGAATTTATTGAGTAAATAAATTAATGTTATTTATGAATATGTTAAATGTCACACTCATGAGCAGATCAAGTATGATGTCATCCTATAAAATATTTGAGAAGTCATTTGATAACATCTATAATGATTTGACTTGTATCAAGATGATTCAATTCTCTGTTTGAGTAATAAAAATATATACTCTTGGGAATGTACTATTATTGATCGACCCATTCGAACTAGTGTTTTGAGTTATGACCATCGTGGTTAATGATGTATCCAATGTTTTTTATTTTAAATTACCATTGATCATGATAATTATTGTTATGGAAAGACGATTATATTATATGTGTGTAAACAGTATCATTAGGATGAATTTAAATGGATTGGTGATCATTGATGTAGTTAATGAATCATTTATAAGCCACATATTATAAATAAATTGATAAGAAATAATGAGAGGCCATTAAATCTGATATATTGAAAAAATATGAATTTTATATGATGATCATAGGCGAATATAAAATCCATTAAAATAAGGTATATAGGAATAAAAATGTAGAAACAATTGCTATTATTTCATGATGAAATCATTATGCTATCAGTGATGTGATGGTAAATTTTTTATGAAAATATTTTATGTTATCAAAAATAATCATGATGATAATTAACTAGAGATTTAGTCATATGATATTATTATATAAAAACTTTGATACATGTTCCCTAGAATGTTCATATGTAATGAATTATTAGATTATGTGTTTCAAATTATGATTACTAGGTTTCAAAAAATCAAATGTTTACTAACAGGTAGAGAGTGTAGGGACCCAAGCATGACTTATATGGACATTACATTTATTTTGTGGAATAGTTAATTCAAGACACATAAAGACTCCCAATGTCCATATTAGTTTAGCATCTTTGGAAACATGAAATATAATCTTCTAACATTATGAACAATCTTCATCTTATCCCATATAGATCTTCCATTTTTTCTCCTACCCAAAACATTTCTATATATCCTGGTGGAAAAGAAAACATAAAAAGGGTGTGCAAAAATGCTCAGTAAGGGTAAACATGAAAAAACTAAAACAAACCATATAAATTGGTACATAAAAACATGAACATTAAGTTTAAACATCAAATTCTTTTCTCATGAAATAAATCTTGGCAGTAGATAATGGATAGATCAAAAAGGAAAATTAATGATGATAAAATAGCATGGGAATAAAACAAGGAATTTTGGAAAACAATTAAGTAGATAATATGATTTCTATAGTAGCTATGGCATTGTTTCCAATACCATCATAGTGGAAAAATTCCATTACTAAAATTGGTTTACATGTCGTTACAGCCATGTACTACTTAACTGAATTTACATACCATTCTAGTCTTATATATCTCATGGGATATAAATCTTTACCCAATGCATTGGAGGTAGATATAGCTCCCACCCATCTCATAATTAAATCATTATTACATGTGCTACAAATCATAAATCATTCTTTGCAGTACATCCCGTGCAATAAAATGGGTTTCTTAAACGTCCAATCAACACAACATAATCAATATATGATAAATAGACTTTATAAAAATATTTCCATCATTAAATCAATAAAAAAATAAATAATAGGTATAGAAACATAACCATATTTCATCTTAGATGGAAAAATAATTTTTATAAAACACTTGATCTTAGTTCTTGAAGAAAATATCATTTCTTCTTCAATTTTTTTTTCTTTTCAAAAAATGTCACAATATTTTAAAAGAAAATAATTTAGTTAAAAATAAACTTGAAATAGTGTATACTAATTTTCATGTAAATCGGGTGTCATGAAACCGTAAAAATTTATTCATTCCAAATATGTTAAAAAAATATTCTCCTCATACTTTTTTCAGAAAAGTAAAAATGTACATCAAAGGATAAGAAAAGAAAAATTCATTCCAAAACATTTATTAAAAGTCAAAAAAGGGTTAAAATGAAATTGAACATAAATTTTAGAAATGAAACCATTTTATAAATTTGTTTTGTAAATCATGAACATGGATGATAAATATATCCTAGTAAATACATACATGTAAACAAACTCAAATAAAAGAGAAGTTGGAAAATTTACCTTTACCTTAGGTCCAATTTTATCTGTATGTGTATAAAACTCTAATATACATGGTTTAAACATTCAAATAACATGTAACATAACCATAATAATATTTATTATATCATATATGATTCCCTTACAACTTTATACTACCTGTTCATTTTTTTAATTCCATGTTAAATAATTGTTTTTGGTAATAATCGTTTTATTTATCTTACGTGATTGCACATGGTTTTCTTGATATGATTACTTAGATTATGATTTACTTAATTAAATAATGTAAAAAATGAATTAAATATCATATATATTCAGTTTATATATATATTTAATAGATTGATTAATGAATATAAGACACCATTCAAGGAGACGGTGGGCCATACATACACGTGAATGCAATTTTCATTTCCTTGTTAAATTGAATCGAAAAAGTTAATGACATATATATTAATATATAAATAAATCTAGTAGAGTTATTATATCATATATTTCATGATTATTTATTATATATACTTTATAATCATTCTGGAATTGTTAACATAGAGAATGAATCACATTGTGTTGTGGATAAGGTTAGTCGTACGTATGTATGAGCGATGACATCGTTCCCATAGATGATGAACTATATTAAAGGGGATCATGTATAATAACTAAGAATTAGTATCATGTTATAATAATGATTTATTGTTATTATTTAAACTATTATACCCAATCATGTAAAGAGGTGGTGAAAAACAGATTACACCACAGCCTGGAGATGGTAAACTATATGTACGCACATGTGGTAATTTCATTTTTCTTAGGATATATATTAGGTGAAATAGGGTTGTTTCATATATATAATAAAATATCACTATATTATGTATGATTTTTTATTACTTTATAATGAAACACCTAAATAAGAGGATGTATAAGAAGAAATAAATTTGAATGAATCGGTAGAAGAGATTAACTCTTTCTCGATGTACCTCTTTTAAATTTCCTTTTTGGGAACTATACATGGTCTTTTGAGAAGAGACAAACCTCTAGAATGTTACGAGTAAAGTTAAGAAGCGAAATGGGAAGGGTTTTGACAATAATGAAGGCTCAAAATGGAGTGAAGAAGAGAGGTAGGATGTGACCTTTTATAAAAGAGGAGAGGGGCACGTTTTGAATGTTCCAAAATATTAAGTTATTATAAATTAATTTTTTATTTAAAATGGTCCAAAACATATTTAATCCAAATATTATATCTTTTTGGTTCTAATACCCATCATTCAATAATTTTTTACATGTTTTGAATATTTTTGTATCCTTATCATTTTTTTACCCTTATTTTACCCATTTTAATCTTATTGTGATATCATGTTATTTACACATTTTGGGTTTCTGTAATTCCCATATAATGTAAAAAGACCCTAAAAAAGTTATTTATGAAATATCTGGACATATATTAACCATTTAGTAGAATATTATATTTTTAAGAATTTTATATCATTTAATAAAACATTTTATGTTTTATGTTATGAATTGTGTCAATTTTGGACACTATTCATACATGACCTTTTTAAAAATTCATAACAACCTGATTCTATTGAAAATAATTCATTAACTAAATTATAACATGTAAATATCATCCATAAAATTCTATTATGTCATAAAAATATTGAAATTACATTTTTTCTAATATTAATTAATTCATTTATTTGAATATTTCTTTAATGACGTAATCATAACATTATAATTGTGTCATAAATAAATATATTTATCTAATTTAAAATTATAATAAATAAAATACCATGATATATCAAATCATTTAAGTCTTCCAATTACTATTCATAGACATGAATATATATTATATAACTACATATTAAAATCAATATAACAAAAGTTATATGTTTAGGTTATAATTATCTTTACATTAAATTAAGTCTTTTAAAGTTTCATTTTCACATCCCAGTGAATCCATGGGGTCCTAAAATCGACACAAGGATGCCCATGTTCAGACATATCTAACCCAATATGATTAGGGCAAGTTTTATGGTAGTTTCATATTATTATAATATTAGTTTTTACCCTTACTTACCAGATTTACCCATTTACCATGGTAAATAAAATAATTACTGAAGCTACTATTAATAATGTCCAAAAATAAAAAGTACTTATTTAAACAATTTTATCCTTATTACTAGAAATATGGAATCCATTTTTCCAAATATATAACACAGATTTTGTAGTAATTTATTAAAAATTAATCTCATTCTAAAAAAAATGTTTTTTTTAAAACATTGCAAAAGATTGAAATGTTTTTACATATGAATTTAATTTAAAATTAATGAAAAATATTTATGTTGTCATAAACAATAAAAATATATTTTATTTATACTTTAAAACCATTCAATAATATATTTTTTCCATAAAACATATTTCTATGAAAAAAGAGGTTTTAAATTAAAATTTAGCGTATTTTCACAATTCCTCAAAATAGGAATGATATCATAAACATATAAAAAAATTATCCATATTAAATTTTTATGTCCCACTTCAAAAGAAGATGTTTATATTGTTAAATATAACTTATAAAAGTATAAAATATTATAGTTAAAATGGTTTCACCATCAAAATGTGGTAAAACATTATTTTTTTTGAAAAATAATTATTTTATCTAAAAAATTGGTTTAGTTCTCATATCATGTTTATGATGATTTATTATATTACACAAAATTCAAAGTTATGTTAATATTGTTGGTAATGTTCAGTTTTTGTAATATAATATATCCTTTTTTTGTGAAACTTGGTATTCTGTACCACACATGTTATTGTGGAAGGTCACTCTTATGTGTAACGTTATCCATGTCAGTTTTGTATGTAGTGCAAGATTTATTTTTTGTTTCATATAACATAATCCTAACATAGTTTATATATAAATTGAACAATATCTATAATCAGTGTTGTGTAAAATTAATTCTATCAAATGTACATAAAATTTTGTGCAACACGAGCCAAGAATAGTGTTGTGTATACTAGAAGCTAAAACGGTGTTGTGTACAACCCATGTTAATCTTGGAGTAGTGTACAACATAATAAATCAAGGAATTTATATGAATTTATCTCATAAAATCACGTGGTGTTAAATTCTACCCCCCTTAAAATAAATTTCTTCAACCATATTCATTGGGGTTATAAATGGTTTTATACTTGAATGTTTCTTTCATGGAAACCCATGTCATAAAAAGGGATACTAAGATATCATTCTTAAAATTAAATATATAAATGTAATGGTTACCCAAAGTTACTAATCACAAGACTTTAACTTAGTAGAACCTATGTGGGAAGTAAAAACATGGATAATGAAGTGAAATTTAACCATCATGTTCTGATAGATAGTGATAAAGAATAAGATTTTGAAAAAGATAACTACCTGAAATCCATAAAACTACGATGGTTTAAGGGACCTTCTGATTCATAAAATAAGAGGGTACTTGGATAAATATTTTTGTTTTCATGATTATTTCCCTAAAGTTGATGAATCTTTCACGAGAATAAATACTTACTAAATTTTGGCACAATTTCACTGGTGTTCGTTCCATGAACAATCTCCACTTCATCTCTTATTTAATAAAATGAAGTCAATATTTCATTCTTAAAGTGTTAGCAGATCATGCAATAGCATTATAGGTAATTCCATCTGTCTCAATCACAAAAAGTTTATCAAAAGTTATTAAATATACATAAGTTCATATAGGGTGACATTAATCATATATGGTTCCAAAATGGAACTTATACTCCATCAATATTAATCATTAATAAAAAAAATCAAATTTCTAAAAACCAAGGACTTCCGGTAGGCCAGTGGTAGGTGATAAAGCCATGTCGCACTTCTGTGGTGGGTTCGATTGTCGTAGCCTTTTTCGACGCGATGGGTTGTCACCCATCCTATGGGTCATCCTCTTTCTAGAACTATACTATTATAACATTATATAAATAATAAAGAAATTTTATAGTCTTAAACAATACTATCTGATGTCCAATTTAATCCATTCTATCTTTTAGGCTTATCTAAAATACTTTTGTCTAATCTCACAATACAAAGAAAACAATTACCGAAGAGGTCATATATGAAGCATGTGAATACCATCATTTATCCTCCATATATCATAATATATATCTTGGTGGTCACATTCCAGACATATTAATGACTTCATCATGCATTATTTCGAATCATGGTAAAAACATAAATTACCTTATATCCTTATTGGAAACATTCCTGATTCATAATTCCAAAACATATTGGATATATTCCATATGTTTTGAAAAGTTTTATACTTCATCAATAAAATTATAACAACCATTTCAACAAAACCTTAACCATTTTTAAGGTAATTAAAATTGTCCAAAATATCTTTATACATATATAATTATCTCAACATCATTCTCATATTAAGGGTTTCTCATTCCCTTAATCATGTGTTTCATTGGAATATTACATTTTTATTAAATCACTTTTCTTTTCCATTATAACTATTCAACATATTCTAGAAAATACATAGTGAAAAACATAAATTGATAACTCTTATATAATTCACCTTTCATCTTTCCTGGATTAAAATAAATAAATAATTAAATCCATCCACTTTAATGGTAGACATGGAATAATTCATTCCTTATCATAAAAGTATATTCTTATGTGTGGGCATTAAGTTGGGTAATTCCCACAAAGATGACATCTTCCCCCCAATTTTATGTATTCCTAAAGTTTATTCTTCTCTTCTTATTGATATGTGGGAAGCTCAATCTCCTTTCCTCTATGTTCTCCACCATGGGAACATGTATGAATGTCCATCTTCTTCTTATTCTATATCATTGGAATACCACTAATGTTCACCTTGTCAATCATATATCACGATGACTGATTCAACATAATCACAATACCATTGAATATAGTCATTACACAATTTCTTTTCTCATAGTCACCAATTTGTTCATCAAATTCATTATTGACCCAATTCCTTCTAGTTCCCTCCATTGACTAAAAGCCAATAAGAAAAATGTGAGAGGAAAAATCATTCTAAGAAAACAACATAATAAATATGGAGTACTTTCAATATCTAAAATCATAGGTTTAATTCTAGGTTATTCATGATCGATACCGTAATTCTAGGAAGAGAGCCTGTACTTAAATTTATCCTTAGGGACATCCCTATACAATCCATATAAATATATCTAGATATCTCACTAATGTATTCAAATCCTAATTTCACATGGTTGACTAATCCTTTGCTCTGATACCAACTATAGTGACCCAAGCTTAATACACCTAGACATTACATTATTTTTTTGAAATACATAATACAAGATATTGAATGATTCAAAAAGACCATATCATTTTATTTTCATTGGAAACATGGAACATAATATTCTAACATTGTAAAAGATATTCAACAACTTCAATAAATATTATCCCATCTTGTTTTCCTACCTAAAACATTTTTTTTATATCCCAAGGGAAAATAAAATATAAAAAAGGTTAGATCAAATTCTCAGTGAGGGTATACATAGAAAAAAGAAATCAAACCGTGTACATTTGAACATAAAAACATGGACATAAAGAATAAACATCAAAATCTTGAGTCATAAAATAAATCATAGAAGTACGTAATGCATAAATCATAAAATAACATTAATCATGATAAAATATCAGGGGAATAAAACATGGAATTGTGGAACACCAGTAATCACATAATATAATTTCCATAGTATCCATGGCACTGTTTCCAATTCCACCATAGTGGAAAAAGTCCATTACTAAACAGAGTTTAGTTTTCGTTCCAGCCATGTATTACTGAACTGGATTTACATGTCATTACATTCATTTCTATCTCAAGATATATAAATATTTACCCAATGCATTGAAGGGATATAATGATCCCACCCATCTCATAATGAAATCATTCTTACATGGTCCAAAAAACATAAATCATTCATCGGAGCATAAACCATGAAATAAAATAGGTTTATTAAACATCAAGTAATCATAACATAATCCATATAAGATAAATGAACCTAATAAAAATAATTCCATAATTAAATCAATCAAGAAAAAGAAATTATAGTGATAAAAACATAACCCTATGTTATCTTAATGGAAACAATAATTTTTATGAAACACATGTACTTAGTTATTTAGGAAAACATCATTTCATCATCAAAAATGTTTTCTTTTCTCAAAATTACACAAAAGTTTAAAAGAAAATAATATAGATTAAAATGATCCTCAAATAGTGGAGAGGAAGCTTTATGGAAATAAGGCATCATGAAACCCTAAAAAATCATTCATGCAATATAAGATAAAAATATATTCTCCTCCTACGTTTGTCGGAAAAGTAAAAAAGTACCTCGTAGGGTAATAAAATGGATGATTCCTTCTATACCATGTAGTAAAAGTGAAAAATGGTTAAACATGACATTAAACATACATTGGATAATAGTAACAATTTTAGGAAAATATTTTACAAAACATGGACATGGATGATAAATATATCCCTATAAGTATATACCTGAAAACAATCTCGGATAAACATGGGATTTAAAAATTATCCCTCACCTTAGGTCCAATTTCATTTGTATATGTCCGAAAAAAAATTATAGTGGGTTTTAAAAGATTATTAACTTGTAACATAACTATAATAATAATTATGAAATCATATATGATTCACTTAATCCTTTCTACAACCCGTTCATTTGTCAATTCCACGTTAATGAACCATTTTATGTAATTATCATCTCATTTATCATATGTGTTTGGAATTTTTATTCTTGATATGATTACATAGATCAGGATTTATTTACTACCAAAATGTAAAAAATTCTTTACATAAAATATATATTCATTATATAAATACATATAATATATCAATAAATGGAATGGAATACACCGTTCATGGACACGGTAGGCCGTACGTACGCATGAACGATGTTTTCATTTCTTTATTAAATAAAATGGAAGTAAGTAAATGAAAATTTTATATAAAAAAATCTAGTTGAATTATTATGTCATATATTTCATGATTATTTATTATATATACCTTACAGTCATTCTAGAATGGTTGACATGGGGAGTGAATCTCATCTTTCCGTGGAGATGGCAACTTGTACGTACCCACGAGCGACGATATTGTTCCCAGAGTTGTTGAAAGGTATTTAAGTGGACGATTTATAATATATCATAATTAGTATCATGTTATAATAATCATATATAGTTATTATATCCACCATTATACCAATCCACGTATGGTGGTGGTGAAAAATAGATTAAACCACGACATGAAGATGGTAAGTCGTACGTACGTATACACAGTGATTTCATTATTCATAGTATGGATAGAAGTGAAAAAGGGTAGTTTCAGATTTATTATAACCTATCTATATATGAGGGATTCTTATATTTTTACTTTATAATGAATCAACTAAAGAATATAAATTATAAGAAGAAATTAATTTAAAAGAATTGGTAGAAGAGATTACCTCTTCCCCCACATGCTCCATTTAAGTTATCTCTTTGGGAACTAGAGTAGGTGTTTTGAGAAGATCATAACATCTTGAATGTAACTAGGGATGTGTATAAGTGAAATGGTTAGGGGTTATCTGATCTATAAGGAAACAAATATAGTGAGGATGAGACGGAGGAGGTTCCCTTTTATAAGAAAAGAGAGGGGTATATTAAAAATGCTCACAAATATCAATTTATTATAAATTAAATTTTGATTTAAAATGGTCCAAAACTTATTAAATTATAAGATAAGGTGATTTTTGTTCTCATTACCATCATCCAATAATTGTTCAACCTATTTTTAATATTTTCTTATCCTAAACTTTTTCATTTTCCCCATATTTTACCCTTTTTAATTTTTCTGTGATATCATGTTATTTACACATTATGGGAAAATGTAATTACCATATAATGTCAAAATACCCAAAAAAAGTTCTTTTTGAAATATTCCGACTTATATTAACCTTTTTTCTGATTCATATATTTCTAAGAATTTTATGTCAATTAATAATCCATTTTATGTTTTAAGTTATGAAGTGTGTCAATATTGGACATTATTCATACATGACATTTTTAAAAATTATTAATAACTTGATTCTATACAAAATAAGGCATTAAATCTAATATAAAATGAAAATATCATCCATAAAATTCGGGTATGACATTAAATTAATCAAATTAAGTTTCTTATTACATTTTAAATTCATTTATTTGAATCTTTCTTTAATAAGGTAATCAATAATCATAATTGCGTCATAAATAAATACTTTTATCTATTGCCTTAATATTATAAATAAAACACCATGATGTAGGATATCTTTTTATATTTTCAATTTTTATTTATATACATAGATATTTGTTATATAAACCCATATTAAAAATCTATTTAGTAAAATATTTATGTTAAGATTATAATTATAATTACTTTAAATTAATTCTTATAAAGATTCACTTCCACATCTATGTGAATCAATGGTGTCCCAAAATCGACCAAATGATGCCAATGGTCAGACATATATCATAAAATATGATTACATCATGTGTTAGTGTTGTTTAATATTATCATTATAATATTTTTTACCCTTATTTACCAGATTTACCCTTTAACCATTGTAAATAAAATAAATACGAATGTTACTATTCATAATGTCCAAAAAATACAAAGTGCATATTTACACAATTTTATAATTTTTATTCCTAATATGGAATCCATTATTCTGAATTCCAAATACAGAAGTTGTAGTAATTAATTTAAAATTAATCATATTGTCCAAATAATGTGTTTCTGTTTAAAATATTACAAAATATTGAATTGTTTTTACAAGTGAATTCAATGTAAAATTTAAGATAGTGACTTAAATTGAATAAAACATTAAAAATACATTCTATTTATAGTTTAAATCTATTCAATAATATCTTTCACCATATAAATTATTTTTTTGAAAAATATGTTTTCAATTATAATTTGGTGTATTTTCACAGTACATCAAAATATGAATTTTATCGGAATGATATAAAAAAATTCAAATTTAAATTTGTATGTTTCTATTCCAAATAAGAGGTTTATCTTGTAATATATATCTTATAACTGTTTAAAAAAACTAGATTCAAAATGGGCAAGCTATCCAAAGTCGGTAAATTGTTATTTTTTATAAAAATACCTGTTTTATCAAAAAAATTGATTTTGTTCTCATATCATGTATAAGATGATTTATAATGTAATAGAAAATTTGAAATGTAGTTCATAATATTCGTAATTTTTATTTCATATAATAAAATATATCATTTTTAGTGAAACTCAGTATTGTGTATCATGAAAGCTATCGAGGAAAGTCTCTCTTGTGTGAAACGCAAGCCATGGTAGTATTGCGTGTAGTAAAATCTTTAATTGGTGTTCGCTATAACATAATCTAAACATAATTCATTTATAAATTGAAAAAAAATATATACTCAGTGTTGTTTGAAATGAATTCTATCAAAATAACTTTAAATTGTGTGAAACAAAATCCATGTTTAGTGGTGTGTATACTACAAGCTAATATGGTGTTGCATACACTACAAGATAATCTTGTTATTGTGTATAATAAAATACTTCAATTAAATTAAAATAATTTATCCCATTAAACCTTGAGCTATTATAGAGTGTCTTGGTAAAATATATGGTGTGATAACCGTGTTGTATGGTTCCATTAGTTATAACTAGCTAGGAGTTGTTATGGGTGTGATTCCAACTATATTATGTATTGTTCATATCCACAGAGTATTCCATGGCCATCATCTCAAGGGAGGTATGTTAGTATGAGAATATTATCCCACATGAAAACCTTTATGAATTCATAAGAGATGAAATAGACACTCTAAATTACTATTTAATTAAAAAACGTTTTAATAAGACATTGAAGAAGCAAACCCGCTTAAATTTCTTTTTGGGATATTCACTAAGGAAGAAACTATAGAATATTTAGAAGGGAAACACATTTTCATCAGATAAAATCATGAAGATGGATCCAAAATATTTTAGGATTTAGAGTATGATTCTAATGAAGAAAGATATTTTTATGATCAGGATAGGTGTTTAGATATGAAACCACCTACTGAATGTGAATTTATATAGTATAAAAAAGAACAAAATAAATTAAAAGATACTAGGATGATGTGTAATTATTTAATAATGATCTATAATAATTGGGGACTATTTTTCTAACAACTAAAATAGATTCATAAGGTACTCATGAATCCATACTCATCTTGGGAAGAACAATTTTAACATTAATGGAAGATCAAACAACGATGCATATTTTTTAAAGCATTAGAATGTGTGAGATAAAGAAGGAAAAAGAGCCCATAATGATGTAAAAACATTTAACTTTAAATGAAATCTATTTTTATGGTTAAATGATAAAATTTATTATGGCATAGATACATAATAATTCACTAATGTTCTAAAATTTAAATCATTTATAAATAAATAGGGGAAGAAAGAAGATCATTTCCCATAATTGAATTGGTAATTCCAGTAGTTAGATGGAAGAAATATATTAATGTTCTAGAAGCATTAAGAATTTTGTAAAAATAATTTTTTGAGGAATCTATTTATAATTAGAATATCTCAACAAATCACCAAATAATAATATGAGAATATGTAAAACTATTAGTAATTTATACCAAATTAAACATAAGTGTTGAAGAAAAATAGATGCCTCCTCACATGTTCCAAAATCATAATCCACCCTAATGTCTGGAGGTATTTCATATAAATTTTTTATATCATCCCTATGTTTCTTAAAAAATAAATTTCAATAATACAAAATCGGTTATTTATTTCAGTTATTATAATTTTCGTTGAAATAGTATATATAGAGATATAACATAATCATATTATATTTACTAACAATAATATCAAAACATAAAAGAAGTTTCACAAAAATAAACACATAGTAATTATCATGTTTATCATTGGTATGATATTGTTTTTTTTTCATCTATTTCCCATTTGACGAAATTCATTTTTTGGTACATTAGATAATTTTGGTCAATTTATGAGATCATTTTTTCTATTAATTGGTTTATTATATTTGTATTATGTTTTTGGTTATTTCATTTGGGTATTTTTGTTATGTAATTCATGTCAGTGATTTTATTTTTATTATAATTAGTCTAATATGTTTTAGTTCAAGTCATATTAATTTTTTCTAATTGGATTGATTATGTTTTTTATTTGATATTTTCTAAAAAAATTCTATTCACTATTATAAAATTAAACTCAGATAAAACTGATACCAGCTTATATTAAAAATTCACATGATGATCATCTTGGATACAAAATATATTAAAATAATATTGAATAGAATTGAATAATAAAACCTAAAAACCGTTTTGATGATATATAAAATAAATAGAGAACATATATGTATTATTCTTTATATTACCCACCATAACATCAGGTTCACAATAAACTCTAAAAATCGAACAATTGGAGTCATCGTTAGTAATTAATTGATCAATGAAAATGGGGATAAATACAATGTGGATTTCTTCCTTAAAAAAAAATTATTTCTTCATATTACATCAATAAGGACACTAAATTCTGGACCCATATGATTTCCCACATAAGAAACTTATTTTCCAATAATGATAATATATACAAATCATAAGTTGAAAGAATTAAAGTCATATAAATAAATAAAAATCCACTATCATTAATAAATGTTTCATGTATTTTTCTCGAATAAAACCACATTCATTTAATCATATCAACTGGACCCTGAGAGTAATAATCCAAAAATGTAATTTTCTCAACAAATTCATTATAAGATGAATTTTTTAATATAGTTTTACTATATGATGTACTGGAATTATAGACTATTGGGGAAGTTACTATAATAACCTCTTAGTGTGTTGTCATGTTCATTTCTTCTGTTGTGACAATAAATTTATACACAATGATGTAAATTGATTTGAATTCATGAACCACAAAATTAGGACCAAAATCCAACACCCTAATTTCTTATGAGACAGAGTTTACAGGTATACGAAATACACCGATTCTGAAATAATGCTAAAATTAATTCAATACTATTTTTTCTTTTATTATAGTAATACTACAATCATTAATTTCAAACAAGGGGACAACTCTTTGCTATGAAAATTATCTCCCATTCTCAATGATAAATATAGATGAATTATATTTATAATTGTTTATGTTCCCAGAATAAAAATATATAAATAGTTTAACAAATATGTATATTTTCATGGGATGTGAAAAAATTCACATTTTAAATTTACATACATTATGTATTCATCGAACAAAACATAGTAAAAAACATGTGTGAAATGACATATCACACTCTTCAAGGATTAACATAGTTAAAATATATGATTCAATAATTAACCCTATCTTGTTAATTTATTGAAAAATATTTTCAATTTTATAATAGTGCTCTTTTTCTTGTATCCATGGTCGGTTTCGTATCCTGGTCAAATTAGGTGAATACATTGATTAGAAATAATTACATTCTCGAGCCATGAAACCTTTCGCAATTGAACCCTAAAGATGATTCCAATTCCATACAAAATAATTCAATGTGTACATATTTAATTTAATTTAATACATCCAATTAAAAGTAGTATTTCCTCCAAAAAGTATTTTATTTGGAATATGGACAATTCGATGCAACATGAATGTAAAGAGTGATACTGGAAATAGTATCTCTATCTCATATAAAATTATTGGTGCATATTCTTGATTTTTTCAAGATTTTCTAGGATAATTTTTCTTCAAAATAATATCCATAAAAATTGCATAATTGAGTAACTACCAAATATACCTTAAAGGATAGTTGATGATAGACCGTAATTGGAACCAAATAATGAAGAAGGATTTCATAATCATGAGTCTTTAAGGATTTCAACTTCAAATATCTTCTATTGAACCATTTTATTATTTTTTTCAATATCTATTAAGAACCTTAATAGTCCCTAGTATTTATAGAAATTGATTTTTTTTATATTTGTTTCATCACATAATGAGAGAAAATAACTCTCTAATTATATTCACTAACACCGATAGGATGTAATTTTTTTCTGATAGAGAAAACCAATAAGTCTTGTTGATATCATAAATCATCAATTTACTTCCAATTAACTCTTAAAATAATTGAAAGAAATATTTTGTATATTTTATTAAATGTGAATTATCTCTAAACTAGGGTGTTACAAATTTGTTTTTCAATAAGTCAAATCATTTATGATTCTTTTATTCTTAAAAACATAATTTTATTTTTTATAAACATTCATCCACCTATTATATTCCATCTCTATATTGTTTAAGAAAAAACTAGAATCATTAAATTCATTAATTACATCAATTCATGACATGTCATGAGGTGTATTTTTATTCTCTATGGTATTATAAAACCATTTAAAATTATTACAATAAGGGTCATCTATTGGAAATAATTCATGTTGTCCCATATTACTGAAATAATAATGATATTTATGTATTATTGATCATTTTTTCTTCGTATAAATTGAATGTTAAATTTTCCCATTCATTGTACAGATAGACATCATTTCATAAGCATATTTTATCATCTACATAATCACAACATTAAAATAAAATATGTATTTCCAATAATCATCATATGTGTGTACACCCACATTGAAAAGATGCTTCTACTATTTTATTAAATGATGCAAGTGTACAACTAAATCATTTTGAAAATCAGAAGGTCCAAATATGGGTATACACATCAAAGTGAAAGGTGTTTCAATACCCAACCATGGAGGAATGTAATTAATGGGTATGAAAACTAGCCATGTGATGTATGAAATAAACATTTGGCCAAATAGACTCAAAATATCACATTATTGACTCAACCTCATGGTGCACACATATACTAAAAAATTATTAAATCGAACATCATATTTCCAACATGATAATATTTTCAATTGATGAATGAACTCATCATTATCCTATTATTTTCAATACCGTTAAATGGTATATTTATTTATATTTCACTATAATTGAAATGATTTTTTCATCTATGAATAAATGTGACTTTTCAACTTCACTGATATGGCATGAAAGATGGTGTTCCATTAGAATTTTCCTTCCTTTTAGATGTTACATATACTATACAATCATTTAGTTATGTGGTTTCACCTATAATAAGCTAAAATATTTTGGGAATTAAATGATTTGTTTAAATAAAATCCACCGTCATCAACTAACTTATAATATATATAATTTATGAAGGGAATATCTGCATAATATGGAATTGATCCCTTCAAAAAAGTAATAATATAATCAACTATAGTATTATGAATACCATAGATGGTTTTCCCATGAAATAATACAAATAAAAAATATATCACTTTTTATTCTTAAACATTTCTAATATACTAGTTTCAAGGAATCATCATTAAATTTTTACACTGTCAATGCCATCAATTTTATTACAAGAAACATGTTTACACATTTAGTTTTTTATTGGATTTTAATCCTTTCTCATGATGAAAAATATATGGAAAATGATCATCAAATAAATTCTCCATTATAGTCCTCTCATTCATATCATGAACATTTTGAGACTGTATTTTATCCACATTATGATACCAGACATAATAGTTTGTTAATAAAATATTAGGTTCTGTTTTTAGATAACATGTTCATGAATTAACCAAGGACTTCCAACATAATTCTAACCTACGAAACATATAGAACCTATATCTAGAGCATTATTAGATGAAAAATCTATAAATATATCTAAATTATATTAAAAACCCCCTAATATGTGATCAGTTTCGTACATCGAACATCTATCCCTTCAATAAAATTTTTATATGTCACGTCATAAAAGTAATGAAATAATTTTGATGTCAAATATAAAATATATTTAAGGAAATGAGAACTGTATAACTTATATAAAACCATAACTAACAATCTAGTATATATGATAATTAATATACAAAAGAAAAAATTTACAATATATTTAAATTTATGAAATTTAATTTCATTATATAAATGAGTTAAATATACACATATTGCTACAGAAAATTGTGTTTTTAATTTCTATTTTTTTTATTATATTAACATTTATACTTATGTTATTCTTATTCTATAATTCCATGTATAAATGATTACTATTTCTAGGTGTTTATCTTCTGAAACACACATAAATTATAATTTATGGATGGATTGAGAAATCCTTAATGGTTTCTCATATTGATGGATGTTTAGGTGATTACTTTTGATATTTACTGATCACCCCCATGATGTATGATTTATCTATCTATAACTTGGTATATATTAAAATTATGTTCTACATATAAAGAATTAAATTCTCATAATTAGATTGAGAAAAAAATCACTAACGAAGTCCCCCTAGATGTATTTATATAAGGAAAAAGTAAATTGAAAAAAATATTTAAATAGATAGTAGTAGTTTATATAAAAAATATAAATACATAGGGTGAACTAGTGAAAAATTATGAAAAATATCTTTAATATAATTATAGATAAACCTTTCTTAAATTCCACAAATAACTAAAAATAACCAAATATTGGTAGTTTTCAAAAATACATTAGACCCATCCTAGAATCTAGGGAACCTCACAATGTGATAGAAACATAAAAATTTAACAAATCAACCAGCCCCCACAACATTTATCACTTAACCATGCTGAACCACTTCCACCCCAACAAACACATCATCATTCAAATTCTCTGAATAGTTTCATATGTTGAAGAAAATAAAATAATATAGTTTATAATGATAAAAAATTTTGTATAATAAAAAGTTATTTAGTCAAATCCATGTGTAATGGTACTAACTCCTATTCAATGAATCTGGTTGAATAGTTTGATAAAAAATCTAGTTTATTATTTTATGCATTGAATGAAATTAAATTGTTTCTTGGAAGATGGTATGATGATAGATTAGAAACTCAACAATTAGATGTTAATGAACAACCAAATTAAATCAAAAACTAAAGAGGAGAGATATCTATGGTTGGGGAAGAAAATAAATTATGATCGTATGGTTATATTTGGATGGGAGTTAGATGTGAGGTGGGGGATTCCATTTGGTTGGTATTTCTGTGTAATAGTATACCAACTGTTTTTAGAAAATGTGTGTATAACACTTATCTATAAAAATGGTTTTTTAAAACCATCCCTATACATTACTCTATAGAAAAATTTCTTTTATCCCATTGGTATATCCATCTCATAAATAATCGATACCAATAGTTTCAAGAATTGTTGGTATAAAGGACCAATTCCGATGCTTTTTAATACACATTGGTATAGGTCCATTGGTATAAGTCTATTTTCACTAGTTTTATCTTCTCATGCAAGCTGAACTAGCCTAATGATTTCAACCTAGGATACTTCTATCTCCTCTCACATCCAATGATGTAACATATTTCCCTCTCTCCAACATTATTTTATTCTCCACCCCTTGGCGACGTGGTCACTCGGTGATCCTGATTGCCCAAAGTACTAAGGTGAACTTATTCTTACTCGATGAGGCTCAATTTCACCTTATATCGTTATATACCTTGGGATATCTCATTCATTATACCATATCTTTTCCCATGTAATCATGAAGTCATGGACACTTATGCATAAACACGTACATGAATTTGTCTTAAAGGTATGACCTAACATAAACACAAGATTACCATCCTGAGTTTCCCTACATATCATCATCCATGACAATCCATGAATCATCCTATATTATACAATAACCCAATATCCTATCTTATTCTTTTACAAAAAAAATAATTAATTATAACAATATTTTATTAATTGTTATATTGATTTAAAATAGTCATATATTCCCCAAAAAACCCCAAATCATCAATGCATCATTAAAAGTACATGAAACCAGATGGGTTTATAATTTTGGGTCCTCATATAACCATGTTGAGAGACAGTAACATAGAATCAATATCATTTCAACAAGATCTATTGAAGTAATCCTCAAAACCATATCCCTAAATGCATAAAATTAGAATCAATTAAGGAGGATATAAATAGAGAAATAAGGTAGAAGGAAATCACCTAATAACTATCATGGGTTTCCATAAAAATCGCCATGCATCAAGGTAGAATTATTGAGAGGACAATTATGGAGTGGATCTAGTAAAATATCCAACCCTGTGCTTTTAAACCTTTACCCTGAGGGGATGACCCCAAAACTACATATCTATCCTTACTAAAAACCAGATGCTTGATCATAATGTGACTATGAGGGTTGTAGAACGATTCTTCCATGCCTGACCCTATATTGGAGTGGCCCTCTAGGACCATGATGTGACCATCCTAGGTAAAGGGATTGAATCTTTTCCCAACCCCATAATTTCTTGGACCCTGTGGGCCATACCCTGACCACATCTTAGTAGTGGAACATACCCTCATCGGACACCATCACACCGTGATCTGTATGGGTCATGATGAGAATCCACAATACTAGTTGATCCCATATACCTTGAGACCAACCTCCTCTCTCACAAGGTGTGTCGCATCATGCTCCCTACCATGAAACCTATTTCAATAGGCCATTGATCCCAGTATAAGGGTATCTTCATGACTAAATACTTTAAAACCCAAGAATGTGTGGGGGTCTCCCTGACCCTGCTCCAAATTTCACTTGATCATATGGACCACTAATTAGGCCATGATCCATGTCTTAAAACATAAATATGAAATTATAATACGATCATAATTCTTCTCTTAATCCGAATTCCCAAAATTTACATTATTTTATGTCCAAAAATTAAAATTTCTTTTGAATTTCACAAGTAATAATGACCCAAGTCAACATAAAATCTCTATCATAATGCTTATCATCCTATATAAGCCATTATGGACATCAATCCACCATTCGAAACCTATCTCGATCATTAATTCATCATTAACCTACCATGTTCAATCCCTAAACATTTTATATCTTTTTACATTCAACTCCAAACAATAAGGCACCCACTATACACCAAAAACCAATGTACTATCTCTCTATCATCATTAACACCAATATAAGGATGAGTCAAAACCACATATCTCAGGACACCAAGGTTTCATAAAATGAAATTTTTATTGTCTTATAGTTATCCTCACATTATCACATCACTCATAATTTTATGTTCTACAATATATTACAAAAAAACATTTGAATAACCTATCGAGAGTGAACTTTCTATGGTCCATTAGCATTATTGATGTGTCTTTCACCGTGAAATACCCAATTCCTTACTAAAATATTATATGATCTTCCTATTGCGGACCACTACTAAAAAATGGCATCAATCACCAATGAATCATATAATTACCCAATCAGGTTTCATTAATTCTGTTATGGTATCAAAATATCACCCAAACTCGCACATAGAATTTAGAACACAACAGTCAATGTAGTTCTATAGTTGGATCCCAAACCAATCAAACCTACCATCATACTATCAGAATGAGTATATTCTCAACTAGTTTCCAACTAAATATTTGATCAAAGCAACTCTATTTGAATACTTTTTCACATAAAAAAATTCCATCTGATGTTGCATCCAAATTCAAAACCAGGAATTTATGAAGGAGTATCATCACATTGTATATTCAAAAACATCACTATCCATTTGACACCTAGAACTTCCACGAACTTCTCTCACTACATCATTACCCTTCCAAAATGGGGTTCATTCCTCTATGGAAGATTTGATGTTACCACTATAGGATTATCTTTATCATCAGCACTAAACAAAAACACCAATAACTATTATCCACATTCTATATATAATGGTATGAAATATTTGTACCTGGTTTTCTAACTCATACACTATTTTCAAATTGAAACATCATTCACCACCTAATACTAGCTCATTAGGAACGTAATCCATAATAATCACAATAAATCAAATACCGTGGGGTTCACACCCTGCAACATATAAGGGTTAACTCCCACCCATATGGATTACCATACACTATTCCTTGAGAGAAAAGCCAGATATTCTACAACATTTCATGGATGTAACTCCACCAAAATAAGGCTCAATCATATGAACATCCCCTATCTATTAATAAGCTCATATCGACCATACCACAATTACCCGATCTATCTTTTAGGCTGCTATCAAATACAAGGAAATAAACTTTTATCCTCACCAAATCCTATGACCACATTCTTGAATGTACCCAGAGAATCCATAATTCCTCAGCTTATACATTTATTTTCACTAATATAGAGACCAGTGGGCTGACCATGTAATGAGTGTGCACATTCCCTCGCGAATTGAGTCTTTCCCTAAAAACATTCCTTATAACTCTAACTATTATTCCATATAGGAAGTGTGAAACTCCAAATAACACTATCACATTTTATTTTCCATTATCCTTCTCAATATCATTCGATCATAATAGGTCAATTCTCTTGTATGACCCAATCACACAACCTGACTCATGTTCCCTAGAGTTGTATTCTATTGAACCTAAGATCACATGCCTAAACAAGCATTCCACTTTCCATACACATGTAAATTTTATTATAGATGAAATAATCATAAATTATTAAATTCCAATGGGAAAAAAATCTTCATTATACAAAGTCCCACATAACGATCACCCACCACCAGATAGTTATTCCAAATCCATAAGTGTTTTCCACACTTTTACTGCACCACTCAATAGCACATCCAAAATAAAATGTTCTAGGTATCATAATTATCATTCCCTATCACCCAACCTCCATTAAAGAATCTCCTACAATTCTTCACATCTTAATAACCCTATGCATTTCACATGTCGTTCCATAAACCTTACTTGGGTTTCCAAATCCTCAAGGAAATATCTTTCCACCCTTAGAATACACCTAAAGGATACAATTCCTTAACTAGAAATCAGGGTTCCAAATAAATTACTTGTATAAAGGGGATATATATTTATCTCCATAGATAGACTCACTAGATGATACATGATACCCATCATCATAACACTGCATATTAGTGAAAATTATTTTCCGAAACTGTAGAATGATAGCAATATGTAATATGGGAAAAACCATATATGTTTTTGTTGATAATTTAAACAGCCATACCTATAATTAATAAAATAAATCACACATATGCAGATATAATTCAGTTAAATACTACATGAAAATAATGATGGGTTTAATAATTTCTCTTTTTAATTGTTTTGTATACAAAATTATATAGACATTACTCCTAAAATACACCATATTTGAATAAGAATCTAATTCATAAAAACAAAATCTATTACAAAATTATCACAAACTAAATATCCATGACTTCCCACCATGGCGGTGTTAATGAATCTCTCATACCAGTTCCATCACAATCTCAGGAACATCCCCTATTATTTATCCACCACAACCAAACGATAAGACAACAAAAAAAGAATCTTTGATACAACTTTTCATTATCTCATGAAGAGACCACTCACCATTGTCTCAACTGGCATGCAATGCAACCTCATGATTTCATCCCTATAATCCATATTCTACCAATTAGAGATTATGGAAAAAAATATTCATTAGAAATATTATTCCCTCTATTTAGAGTGAAACTAATAGTGGAAAAAACCAAAATCAGCGACAACCACAGTCATTACAGTTAGTATAATCAAATGAAAATAATTATATAATATATCTATGAATAAAAGTCATAAAAAATACTATCAAATGATCTCCTACAAGGAAAATATCATATATGACACACTGGACCCACACTCCTAGTTCTAGATCTAAAAAACCTACATTATTAAATAGTTTCAATACCAAAGGATGCAACCAAAATATAGCCATTACTAATTACAATGTTGTTAATAAATATTGAGTCACATAAATTCCAAAGGAATTTTAGGTTTATAGATTTACATAATTAAAAATTATTTTAAATTAAAACACATATCGTTCTCACCAAATAAAAAAATTTCTATTACACCATGATTTTACTATTCCATAATATTTCTTCAACACCTCCAAAAAAATTCTCCAAACACAAATAAATTTTAATTCATTTATTCATATAAATATTCATTGTAACCTAAGTAAAATTAAATATAAAAAGCGGTGATCTCAAATTCAAAGAAAATGCTATCATATAGAAGCAGGTATCATGGAATAATCTAGGCATGGTAAATATGGAAGTAAAAGGTAATAATCAAACATTCTATAATTACATTTACGTGGAATATATCCATGGATAAAATAATAATGTAAATAATGACATGGGTACCAATAATTGATTATATAATTATGGAGTGTATAGTAAATAACATGATACTATTAAAACTATTTTTTAGTTTTATGAAAATTTAAATATGTACCTGAGGAAAATTAAGAATACTCAAACTAGTTTGTCTCATGAGGCATAATGATGTATTGATGGAATAAATAATTCTAGCTCACTCTTGACAATATATAATTCCAAAAGATTCATCATATGAACTAAATGAATAAAAATACATAATTAACATTACTTAGTAAATAATAATCATTTATTTTCAAATAAAAATCATATATATTATCAATAATTCCCCAATCACTAAATTTTGACACTTTTTTTAAAAAAACATTTAATTTTTATGTTTTTTAAATCGTATAAATTATTTGGTATATGGTTAATTCAATAGTTGAAGTGAAAGGTAATTAATCCATGGAATTAATGATCACCTTCAAGAAGAAGTAAAATAATATCAACATAGATGTGGAATTTTTTATAATTATAACTCTTATGAATAACCTGAGTATAGAAATATAAATTCAACAAAAAAGAAACTCGAATAGAAATTCAGAAAAATGACGGTAAAATTTATCAAAAAAAAGAATCCATAATTCTATCATATCATAATTAACCTATGGGTATGAGAAGAGATTCAAAAAATTCCCTTTATATTTAATCTTAATCAATCCTATTAAAGAAGGAGGATGGTATCATTAAATCATACACCTACTGAAGTATAATAAATAATAGTAATAAAATTACATAGATGAAAAAAAAAAATTTATGAATGGATGGGTTACTTTGAAATTTCAAATTGTATCACATAAGAACATATAAATTGTCATATAATTTGATATCAAATTTTAAATGTTCTCTAAAGAACCATGTAAAATATACGAAGCATGTTCTATGGTAATTCCAAACAAGGAATCAAATTAGGATCACCATTTGTTTAAAAAGTGAAGATATGGTTAACACCCAACCAAAAAATTTCATGTCTATGACCTATAGATACATTTCCTCCAAATCATGCATTCACTTGTCTCTATCCATATTTGGATACCATTTCATGGAAACTATACAATCTTCAATTTACAAACATATTAGTATTTTAACTTATATTATTATTTATAAATAGATATTAGACTAATTTATTTTAGTCCTACAATGAAATATTAATTAAACCATAAAAAGTGAGCTAATGAAAAAAAATGTGTATTAAATGATAAATAATATGCATTCATGGATTAAATTTACTATTTAAAAATTTTAATAGAATAATATCATTTTATTTATAAAATACATAGGATAATGGGAATATATATGAAATTTAAAAAAAGTAAAAATTATTAAATAATACAAATAATGAATAATTTTCACGATGATTGGAAAATCCATTTTTTCATAAGTAGTTAAAAATATACATGTTTCACAATTTTGTAAAGGAAGATAAAAATTACATGTATAGAAAATATTAAAAAGATTATTATATAACTTCTAATTATAAATTAATAGTTAAAATAAATTCAAGCAAAAAATCATTTATTTACAGAAAATAATATTTTTAAAATAATATAAATAATATTTATTTGGAGAAAAGAATGGTTCTTGACCAAAAATGTTAAATAAATTCTTACATTCTCGTAACTAATCTTTCTGTAGTCTTGGGTAATAAAGATAATAAAAATATAAATAATTCATAAAATCCCAAACTAACCAATAGTAGAAGAGAATAATATAGTTTTTGGATGGAATCAACATAAAATTTCCTCCAATAGATTTCTGAAATATATACAATCTTAAAAAAAGCAAGAATGTAAAATAAATAATTACATATTTTATAATCCCAAATTCCTAATGGCCTAATATTTTATTTTATTATGGACAATACCCCTTTTAAGTGTTAAAGGGTGACCCTTAAATGACCCATATGCCCATGGAAGAATGCCTGACACTAACCAAAGGCCAATAGACCGGTAAGCATACTATTCATATTACATGACCCATAGGCCCATCCCACTAGATTGTAGTCTCCCCATATTCTGCATCATTGATCACCATCTCTCCACCATGTATTTCTGATCTGTGAGCATTTCCCCATAAAATTTTTCATGATCCCTGGTCTCGATAGCGGTTTTCATACCCTCAATAAAAGTATGATTGTAATATAAATAATTATAAATTTTATAATACTTTAATCAAAACAAATAAAAAAGGTAACTTTATGTGGATCTTAAAGTACAATTATTAATATTTTGTAAAGATAAAATATTTCAAATATGTATAATATAAAACATATAAATTAAATATTTTCATAATTCATAACATATCTCAATGCAAGAAGATTCAGAAGAGAAACCATGACCTTGAATCCCCACTCACTCGAACTAAATTTAAAATCATGTAGAACAAACTAATATTTATTTATATATTATTACATAACTTTATTATTTATTGTTATCATTTATGATATTTATTTAGTATTATTTATCACATAATTATTAATTATTTTCAGTAAATATTTATCATCAGTTGTTATTAGTTTAATCATCCATTTTCTGTTCCACTATAATTGTTTTGGTAATTAGTTTATGTCCATGAGTTCATAGTATCTAAAATTTCAATGAATTTTTATATTATTTTTTAATATATTTTGGGAATTTTATAGTCACTTCCTGGAATTAATGTTGATTATTCACATGGAATGGTTAAAAATCATGTTTATTCACAATTTCAATTCCATAAGAAAAATTGGTATTGTTTGTGGATTATAATATGCATATAACCATTAGATAAAATTAATAAAAGTATAAATTTCTTATAAATTCATTAAATTATTCAGTGTAACTTTCTATCTTTTTAAGTGACGTAAAATCAAATACATCTTCTCTAGAGACGATAGCTTGCAAGTACAGACAATAAAATTTTAAAATTTTTAACGAATGGGAGAGAAGGAAGATTAATAATTTTTTATATTTTAAAAAATATATTATGTCATAAATATTATATTTATTCATTAAATATATCTTTTATAACTATCCATGTAAGGTGGTGAAGATAAAATAAAGCACGCTATCAAAGGATGCAGTAGTCTACATGTAACACAGGAACCATTTACATTATTACAGATATGTTAAGAGGAGGGTAGATAATGCGTATACAATAATCAAAATAAAATTTTAATAAATTGATTAATCTAATGATATTTTATTTCAAATTATGGGATTATTTATTTAAAGATAGAAGAAAAAAATTTAAATGAGAAAATTCATTAAAATTTCTCGCCATACTTCTTGGGAGGGCTAATTTACTAATTTCTTTACATCATTAAAGAATGGTATATTGATATATCATAACCTCTAAGTTGTGTATAATATTTTTTTTACTTTTTTTAAATTTTAGGGAGGATAATATTATCAAATTATTATTAATAAGTTAGATGGTGAATGACTCCATTTATAATTGAGAGTGGTGTACCTTTTGGAAATATTTGACAACTTTAAAATAATATAAATGTATTTACCATTGTAAAATAGAAATAATAATCATTTTATTGAATATATGAATTTTTATTGTACAATTACATATATCCAATCCAATTTGAACACATTTATGTGATATTTTAAACACTATCCCCTAATTTAACACCTTTTTTTATCACGATTTAACACTTATCGTGGTGACACACATTTACACAGAGAACATTATATTATGACAAAAAATGAAATGGAACATATTAAATAATTAAAATATATTGAATAAATATATATATAACATTTTGATATATTCAATTTCTAAATTTGGTAAAAATAAATTTCAACCATAGGGCACAAAAAGCATAAAACCCATCTTTATAAAAAATGAACTTTATGAATAAAAATGGATTTATTATAATTTCATGGATACTAACAACCATTAAATTAATTTTAATTTATATTATCGGTTACCTTATAATGACTTTTACTTAAAATAATTAATCACTAGTGATTAATATAATTTATTATGATGCAACACAATAAAAATTCTGAGAAATGTAGATTTTACTATCAAATAATTTCATATTAATTTTTAAGATTTTTATTATCAATGTATGAATATTTATTCATGAATCTAAATTTATGAATAATGGATTTAAATAAATTTAATTATCTAAATATTATAAATTTAACTTTTAAATAATATATGAAATATTAATTTCATTAAACCAAACGTTTATATTTTTTTGAATTTTAAGGTTAATTATCATTGTAATTACCTAATAATTTAATGGATATTTTTAATTAATTTTAATTATAATATATTTAATTTTATTAATTAATTTTATTTATATCATTCCATTAAATTATTTACAGAATTTAAAAATAAAAAAATCATCAAATAAATCTCAAGAATTAACAATATTTACCTATATAAGATATAACCCTATTAATTTTTCTAAATAATCTATTATATGAATTTTGTTCTATTTAACTATCTTGTAATGTATTTTGTTTTATATTGTTATAAATCCTTATTAAATTTAGTTTATTAATTTTATCACAAGCTATTGTATATAATAGTTTTATTGAAACGGTAATGCATACTAAAATCTCGGGGTGTTTCATTCTCCACCCTTAAAAAATTCCATCCTTGAAATTTAATTTATTCTTACCAAATTGAATTTATCTTAACAGATGTAAATTTTAAAATGTAAATTTTATCATGTTATATAATTTCTATGTTTCTATAATGATATTTTGATTGTATTACTTAAATATTTTTAAAACTAGGAATATACCAATATAACACTCACACTTGTAAATGAATTTCAAAAAACATAACATTTTAGATAATTGATATGACTTATTTCTTTATCTTCCATTTTTTGATTAATTATTACCATAAGGGGAGGTAATGTGAGAAAATATACTTCTTTTATTTCTCTTAATTCTACTTTTGTAATATAACCATTTAGTGACATGTTTCAATCATTTTCAACCTCGATTTTAAGTCACATTCCATGACGATTTTTTCATAAATGACGAACAAAAATAAATCCTAATTGATCATTATATCTAAAAAGGATGAAAATTTTTCCTCATATCTCAGTCCTTTAAATAAAAAAATTATTCAACAAAAGTTATGATAATACTCAATATGAATAATAATAAATGATCAGAAATTATTAATCACTAAAAACCTCTGTAATTACACCTAACTACCCACATAAATAATTCAAATTATAACTAATCCAAAAAAATATTAAAAATATGCTTGGAAAAATTTACAACATAAATATTATAATGTTTTTATAAAATTTCCTTCCAAATTCAACATAATTTCCATCAAAAAAATTATTTAAACTAATTTGTCATTAAAAATCATCCCCAATATATCATAACTGTAAATAATCAATGAAATATATGTTCCTATAAATATATTAACCAAACATAAAATAACTGAAATCATATTTAATTAGATCAATATAATAAACCTTATTATTATTTATACCTTTAACAGGTCCCCAAATATAAAATTATTCTAAAATAACCACCATTTAAAATGAGATGCTCAACCCAAGGGTTATATTAACCTTAAATATGTATTCCCATAAATGTTTCCAAAATTATCATCAATCCTTTTAAAATCTGGTCACAAAATACTTCAAAAGTTTATCTATACATTTTCACTTCAAATAAAACATATTCATATTAGCTCAGTAAGATTCGTATAACTCTTAAATTATTTTTTATCGATATAATCATAATCTCTAAATTTATCTATACCATTATGTGATACCAACTGAAACACATTGAATCCATATACTCAAATTTGATGCAAAAAATACATGCATTACTTGCTCTCTTCATAATATATAATTGAAAACAAATATAGTAATTCACATTTACTATATCATTAATGAAAACTGAGTAACTTACAGACCACAGTTTATTTGGATTTATATATTTATTGAATTTAGATGGCCATTAGTTTTCAAAAACCCTTATCCTTCCCAGAAAATCATAACTTTTTCAACCTTACCAATATTTTATAATTCCATATTAAGTCTCTACCATTTCTCATAAAATTATAAACACATAACACAATTTTGGACATATCATTTGTATCACTAATCCTCTTGACCCATGGATATTACAAAATTAGAAGGGGTGACCTAAATTCTCACTAACTATTATGTTACAATGAAATATATCAACTAATAATAAAGGCATGCTAAATATTGTCGGAATAGATAATAATTAAAAATGAAATAAAATCTAATGCATGAAATATACATGTAGTCAATATATAAAAGAAAACAATCACATCAGAACCAACAATTGATGAAATATTGATGGAATTCATAATTTTTGACATCTTACTCTATTGATAAAGGCCCTATAGTAAAAAAATTTTAAATTAATTTTTATTGTGTATGTAAAATACCCTGACCTGTTTCTATTGAGACTCATGAGATCCCCATGTTGGTATATAATTTTGATCTACTTCCATCACTAAAAAAGATTAATACATTAATCATATAATATTAATGAATAAAAAATACATAATCAACATATCATAATAAATAATAATTATGAATATTAAAATAAAAATTATACCAATTATCATTAACTCCCTAATTATTAAATGGAATCATAGATATGGTAGAACCATAGTGGTATGGAGTCCTATAATCATTAATTTGTCTCAGTGTTGGTTTACTGGACACCTAAATTTTAGGATACCTATATGTTCATTTGTTGGACGAGTTACAGCCTCAAAGATAAGTGGAGAAAGGGACACATGATGGTGGTAGCCTAGTGGGCTACAATGATGATGAAACATAGAAGGTGGTGCGACAATGATGTCGATGGTAGGAGAGATGACCAAGATTTCATTTTTAGTAAATCAGGAGTATAGTTATGTATCATGGATGAGGGAGATGGTATTATAATGTGAAACTTGGTGAGGTTGCATAGTCAGTGGTCATGGGGAATGCAAAGAACAATATAGTTATGGGTTCAGAAAATAAAAGGAAAGAGGGGTGGTTCTGTAGGGATGATGGAGACCACTACTATGGGAAATAGATGACTGGACCACAGGTCGGTTTAGAAGACCTTTGAGTCTGGAATGTTAGGTCATATTTTGGCATATGGGTTAGTTATTAGGTGGTGTCACACCCACAAGGCCTACAACCCATGATATGGGTTCTCCCTACCCAGAATAGTAAGTGTTTTTCATTATATCACTACAAATGGGATTCCCCCTACTAGTTGGAAAAAGGAAAAATGTTCTCAGTAAAAACCATTCAATTTGTACTATGTTTTGAACATATTGTGTAATAGTTTTAAGAATAAGTTAATAATGTAATTGAAATAGAATAAATCCATGGGGTTAAATAATATTGGAATTAAGATGAAAAATAAATCAAACAATGAGATGGATAGTGATGGAGAATATAACACATCTTAACAATGTGAGGAATGTACATTAAATTTATAAGGGAGGAAATAAGAACACTAATTCATTGTAAATAAGGATTGCATTACATGGTAAACATTCATGAAAAGTAAAGAAATTATAATATCAAAAATAACCTGCCAAACTCATTGGAAATAAATGGGTTTCATAAAAAATGAAACAATATGTTATTATAAAACATCTAGAGAATGAAAGAGGTGGTTGTCATTAAAACATATACCTTGTGATGCCTAATAAACATTAATGTATATTGACATTGAGGAATTTTTTTAAAGAAAATATGGGCTACTTATCAATTTTGAATGGTATCACATTAGATGTGATAAAGAGTTGGACCATTTGAAACCACAGTTTCAATGGTCTATAAATAATAATGTCAAATATCTAAAAAATATCCCACAAGAGTGCCAAACCAGGTGTGTAGTTAAGACCACTATTTTTTCACCTACTGAATATTAGGTTAATACTCAACCAACCTATACTAGTTTTACTACCCATACCTATATAAATTCAAAATCATGTATCCACACGTATGTATCCCAACATAGATTTTATTTCTAGGAAACCATACACTATTTATGTTTTAAATTTTTACCTATAATTAAATTTATTCCTAGGGATCACAATAATTTATATTTTCACTAATTACCAATAATAATTAATCCTTTAAATAAAATAAATCAAATAGTATGAAATGTGTACTAGAAGATCAAAATATATATAAGTTGAATGGACAACATTTATAAAACATTAAATATAATTTTATAATTTCATTTATTTAAATTCAAAAAATAAATAGAATATAAAATAATTTTTAAAATGAGAAAGAAAAATAGTAGAATAAAGATAAGGAATAATGGAAATTATGGTAAGAAAATTCCATTATTTTGGAAAATTTAAAAATATAATTACATTCACATTTTTATATGGTAAGTAAAAAATTAAATTGAATGGAAATGTCAAAAAGATTCTATTTAATATTTTTGATAGAAATTACAAGCTAAAAAAATATCCTTAGAAATTATTTATTTATATAAAATTACAATATTAAATAGAATTAATTATAAGTATATGGAATGTAAAGGTTCCCAACAAAAAAGGATAAATATGGTGACTTTTCATATTAAAAATCATTTGGTGGTTTGGAGTATCAATTAGAGTAAAAATGAAAAAAAATACTTGAAACCCAATAAAAAATATTTTGTATTAACATATACGGAGTGTGGGATAGAAATAACATACATTTTATCCAAATTAAAATTGGAATATAAAAAAATTAGATAAAAGTGAGATTGTGAATTAAACCCTTATAAATTTTATAATATTTGAATCAATTCCAATGAAAGTAGAGATCTTGAAATATAACATTAATTATTAGTATTTAATAGTGGATAAATATTTAATATTTAAAATATAGATCATAAAAAATATATAATAAAAATAAGTGTATAATTCAAAAACATATCTCAGAGATTGAAGTTTGAGATGAAAAACCATTACCATTATTACCCACATTCATGGAAATATTATAAATACCTATATAATAAAATATGATGCATTAATAATTTATTTTCAAAACATATTAAATATTATTTATTTTTTATTAATCATTATTTTCCTTTATTAGTTATTTATTAGTTATTTTTACTAGATATTGATATTCACTTTAGAGTAGTTCAACCATTATTCCTCCATTTCAGTGTAACAGTTTTGGAAATCACATTATGTATATGAGTTAATTATTAAAATAAGATTTATGAAGTTTAATAGTATGTTTTTAATATATTCATTGAGTTATATAATGACTTCATGGAACATATGGTGACGATTCTAATGGATATCTTAAATATATCAATTTTTATGGTTTTCAATTACATAAAAAGAATTGATTTTATTACTGAAAAAATTATATATATAACCATTACAGAACCTAAATAATGGTATAAATATCATTTTAATTAATTTTTTTTATTGTTACCATTCATTTCAGGTTTTCATGTAAACTGAAATACGTTATTCGTGGAGGCAGTAGTTCGCAAATTCATCAAAGTGACTTTTTCATTTTATAATGAATGAGAGGGAAGGATGGTTAATAATTGATTACCTTTGTATAATACAAATTATGTAATAAATATAATATTTATCCATACAATAAATATTTTATAACTATCGAAGTATGTTTTTTAATTAGAAATAATATTACAACATACATTGTGGTGGTTTTCTCCACATAACACATAAGGAATTTCCTTTCTATTAGAAATGTTAAGAAGAATGTAGATAATTTGTATAAATATAACATAATAAAATTTTCATAAATCAATTATATTATTGTTATTATATTATTATCAGTAGGATATATTTGGAGGATGTAGAAGTATAAAATAGAAGTGAGAGATGTAATTAATTGTTCGCACAATACTTATTTGGAGGGGTCATTTTATATGTTTTTTATTCTTTCAAAGAGTGGAAATTTATTTGAGAATAAAATATCATGGATGTTTATTAGAGTTTCAGAAATAATTTTTAGGGTATTTTTTAATCTATAATTCTTAATTACAGTAAATATGTGATGAGGTGACAGGACCCTTTTAGAAATTACTGGAGAGGCACTTTTTTAAATACTATTAAATTTTAAATAATATAAATGTATATTTAAAATTCAAGTGGGCCCAAGAGGAAGCTTTTTCATATATATGATTGGGTGGTCTAAATAAAAACATATAATCAAATTTAAGCATGTTTTGGGGATTTGTAAGTCATATCACTTATTTTAATCCCATCATTAACACCTTTTATCCATTATTGTAGTGGCAATATTCTAATATTGAATCAAAATTTTTAAAATAAAATTGAAATGGTACGTGTCATATATATTAAAAAATTGAAAATATGCAATCTATTTTAAAATATACAATTTCTAGATATGGTAGAAATTAGGTTTAATATTCACCCATCATAAAGCTTCTCATCCTCAAGAAACAATTACGGACCTCAATCCATCATTCCAAACCTAC
Source organism: Viscum album (assembly GCA_963277665.1). Classification (NCBI taxonomy): domain Eukaryota; kingdom Viridiplantae; phylum Streptophyta; class Magnoliopsida; order Santalales; family Viscaceae; genus Viscum; species Viscum album. The sequence continues at coordinate 1,672,161,165 of OY728137.1, forward strand.
CTCGATCATTAATTCACCACAAATAGACCATTTTTTATCCTCAATAATCGAACAACATTTTTCATTCCACTCCAAACACTAAGGCACACACTATGCACAAAAAACCAATGTACACTCTACATCATACCTAAAATACAGACGTTTTTGAATCACAACCACCTTTACCGAGAATCCATGGTGTCATAAAATTAATTTTCATAGTCTTGTAGTTATCCTCACCTTATTACTTCACTCATAATGAACAATTCTATGACAAAGTGCACACAAACATAAGAGTACCCTATCAAGAGTGCACTCTCTATGGTCAATTAACATTCCTGATGTGGATTTCTCCACACCACACCCAATTCCATCCTAAAAAATTGTCTAATCTTCCTCAAGATAACCATTACAAAAACAATTTCCATCAGCCACAAATGAATCTTATAAATACCCAATGATGTTCCATTAATTACCCTAAGTCATCAGGGAATCACAAAAACTCCCATAATAATGCCTCAACTTGACACTCGTTGTAGTTCCATAGTTGTATCCAAAATTAATCAAACCAACTATCATACTGTTAGAATGAATATAATATCAACCGTTTTCCATGTTACTCTTCTATCTTACCAAGCCCATTTCAATCATTTCACCCAATATAAAAAACCCATCTGATGTTGCATCCAACTTCAATACCTGTAATTTATGGAGCAGTTTTATCACATTGGATCTTCCCACACATCAAAACCCATTTGACACCTTGACCATCCAATAATTAGTCTCGGAACATCATTACCCATAAAAAATGAGGGCCTTTCCTCTATGACTAATTTGATGCTCCCACAATTGGAGTATCCATAATATCATGGTACTAAACCAAAAAACCAATATTATAACCCACATTTTTTCTATTATGGTATGAAATTTTTGTACAAGGATATATAACTTTTACCCAATTTTCAAAATGAAACATTGATCACCACCTATTACTAGACCACTAGAATCGCCATCCATAAAAATCATAATAATTCATATGAAATAGAGGTCAGACCCTCCAACAACTAATGGTTCCCTGACCTGCATATAGATTACCTTACATGATTAATTTAGATAAATGCCAAATATTTTACATCATTTCATGCATTCCACTCATCTAGAACCACACACAATCATTTGTACATCACCTATCACGTAATACACCCAGATCGACCATACCAATGTAACACGATCTATCTTTTATTTCACTGTCTAATAAAAGGGAAAAACCTATTATCCTCAAAAATTCCTATAGTCAAACATCTTATATATAACCCATTAAATCCATTATTTATCAACCCACACATTACTTCTCACTAATATAGACACTAGTGGGGACATATTGTAATGAGTTTACACATTTCCTCATGAATTGAGTCTTTCCCTCAAAAAATTTCCCCACCCCTATCAATTGTTCTTTAAAGGATTTACAAAACTCCATATAACCCAATCAAATATTATTTCCCATTTATAATATAGATATCATTAAATTATAATAGGTATATTCTCTTTTATGACCATATCACAGAACCTGACTCGTGTTCCGACGAGTTGTATCCTATTGAACCTAAGATCACATGCCTTAATAAACTAACCACTCACAGCTCACATGTCAATAAAATTATAGATTAATCATAATAAATTATTACATTCCAATGTTCTCAAAGCATAATCATCACACCAAGGCCCACATCACGATCATGAACCAGCAGAAAGTAATTCTAAATCCACAATGGTTTATTCACACTCTTACTGCACCACTCGATAGCACATCCAAAATCAACTACTCTAGGTATCCTAATTTTCATTCCCTATCAACAAACCTCAATTAATGAATAACCTAGAGTTCTTATGATCTTATGAACCCTTAAAATTTCACATGCCTTTCGAAAAACCTCACTATGGTATCCAAATCATAAAAGAAATGTCTGGCTACCCTAAGAATACCTTAAATAAGCAATGCCTAAACTGGCCATTAGGGGTCCCTATAAATTCATTGTATAAAGTTTCAATATAGTAAATTCCATTGATTGCCTCACAATATGATACAGTATACCCAAAATCATAACACTTAAGGAGTGAAAATCATTTTTGTAAAGTGTTTAATGCTTGCAATATTTTATATGGGAAACACCCATATATATTTTTATTTGATAATTTAATCATTCAATCATCTAAATTACTAAATAAATCACACTTATGAACTTGTATTTCATACAAATACTACATGATAAGAATGATTCAATTAATCTTGCATTTTCCAATGGTTTTTTAGACAATACCATTAAGAAATACCTCTTATAACATGCAATATTTTAATAAGAATCTATATCATAATAAAAAATCTATTAACAAATATCATAACCTCTATAGCCTTGACTTTCCATCATCGTGGTATTAATGAATCACCAATATGAGGTCCATCACAAGCTCTGGAACATCCATATTCTTCATCCACTACACCCCAAATAGTATGAAAATCGAAAAAGATGCTTTGATACAACTTTCAATACCGCAACACGGGACCACTCACTATTGTCTTAGCAAGCATGCTATGTGGCCATAGAAATGCCTCCCCATAATCCATATGCTACTAATTAGAAATGATGGAAAAAAATATACATTATAGATATTATTCCCTCATATTAGAGTAAAAAAATAGTGTAAATAACCAAAATCATCCACAAACATAATCATCAAATTACATATATTAAAATAAAAAAAATCTATAATATATTTATGAAGGAAAAGAATAAAATAATACAATAAAATGTTACCACAAGTAAAATATCATATTTTGTACCCTGGACCAACAATCCTTGATCTATAGCTAAAAACATACATTATTTAATGGCTTCAATACGAAAGGACACAACCAAAATATAGTCATTCATAATTATAATATTGTTAATAAATATTGTGTCATATACATTCAAAATTACATTTAGGTTTCTATATTTAAATAATTATCAATACCATTATATTAAAACCCATATAATTCTCACTAAATAGATATATATTCTTTAACACCATTATTTTATTATTCTATATTAATTATTCAACTCCTCCCACAAATTTTTTAACAAATAATGCACTTTTAGAAATATCAATCATATAAACATTCATTGTAACATCATAAAAAATTAAATAAAAGAAGTGGTGAGCTCAAATGCTCAGTAAAGGATAACTTATAGAATCAACTATCATTGAATAATCAAGGCATGATAATGATATAAGGGAAAAATAATAATCAATCATTACATAGTAACTTGTGAATAGAATATATCCACGGATAACATACAAATGTAAATAATCTCATGCATAAAAATTAATAATTATTTAATTATAGAGTGTATAATACAAGAAATCTTACAATTATCACTAAGTTTTAGTTCGTGGAAATTTTATATAAATAGTTGAGGAAAATTATGAATTCAAAAAATATTTTGTCTCTTGAGGCCTACCGATGTATTGAGGGACTATATAATTCCATCCGCTTCGGAAAATAAATAATTCTGATGGTTCATCAAATGAACTAAATGACTAGAAAATACATAATCGACATTCCTTAGTGAATAATAATTACTTGTGTTCAAATAAAATGTAGATATATTATCAATAACTCCCCAATCACAAAATATAAGTACTTTCTCTTTAAAAAAATTACAGCGGTATGATTTTTACATCGTATAAATTAGAAGGTATATGGTTAAGTCAATAGAAAAATAGATATGGAATCAATAGGTGGTGTTAATGAACATTTTCTGGATGGAGGAAAATAATATTAATATTGATATAAAAAGTGATAGATATATAACACTTATAAACAATGTGAGTTATGAAGTTTAAATTCAACAGGGAAGAAACACACTAATAAATTAATGAAAATAATGTTAATATTAAATTTTACAATTCATTAAACAAGAAAGAATCTATAATTCCATCCTATCATAAATAACCAATGGGAAATAGAATATATTAATAAAACATCCATAAGATGTTATATTAATTGATTTTTTTATATAAGGTGGATGTTATAATTTAAAAATACAACTAATTAAATATAAGAAATTGTAAAAACAATTTCATAGATGAAAAACAATTTTAGAATGGATGGGTTACATAGAAATTGCAAAAGGTACAACATAAGAAGGTATAAATTGTCATATCATTTTATATTGAAATTTCAATGGTTTGTATAGAACCATTTGAATTATACAAAGAATATTCCACGAGAATTTCAAACGTGGTATGAAATTAAGATCACCAGTTATTTACCATGTGAATATTAAATTAACACCAATCCAAAAATTTACAAGGCTATGGCTTATAGGTACATTTCTTTAAAATCATTCTTTCACTTATTTGTATACATATTTGGATACCATTTCTAGGAAACTATAAACTCTTTGATTTTTCAAAATTTTATTATTTTAACTAATATTATTATTTAAAAATATATGTTAAACTAATTTAATTTATTCTTAAATACTAATAATAATTAAACCTTTAAATTAATGTTAATAAAAAGAATTTTTTATTAAAAGATATAAAATTTGCATATGTGTATTCAATTCACTTTTTAAAATATTTAAGACAATAATATCATTTTATTTTAAAAATACAAAGAAAAATGGGAATATATTACACATTAGTAAAATAAATACTTGTAAATTAATAAAAATAATGAATAATTTTAATGATGATGGGAAAATATATTGTTACATAAAAATTTATAAAGACAATCTTTCACACATTTGTACCAGAAGATAAAAATGACATTGATGGAAAATGTTCCAAAAATCATTTCTTTAACTTCTGATTACTAATTAAAGGAGAAATGAAATTAATAAATAAATCAATCAATTATTTATATAAAAATAATATTCTTAAAATATTATAAATAATATGGATAGGGAAAAATAAAGGTTCCTAACAAAAAATGGTAAATAAGGTCATATTTTCTCATAAACAATCTCTACGTGGTTTTGAGTAATAAATATAAAAAAACAAGTAATACTTAAAAACCCAAATAAATAATTAGAGAAGAGAATAAAATTATTTAGGTTAGAAAGAACATACAATTTCAACTAATGTATTTTTGAAATATAAATAATCCCGATAAAATTAAGTATATAATAAAAATAATTATTGATTTTATGACACTTGAATCAAAACATATTAAAAGGGAGAACAATAAGTGAATCATAATGTAATATTATTTAATAGTATATAAAGATAAAATATATCAAATATGTATTATATACATCATATTATATAAATATTTGCAAAATTAAAAACATATCTCAATGCATCATTTTGGGGAAGAGAATCCCTTACCATGAATCCACGCTCACTCGAACATATTTTAAATTCATGTATAATGAACTAGTATTCACTAATATTTTATTGAATAAACTTATTATTGTAAATTACCTTTTATATTATTCAGTAAATTTTATTTATCACATAATTATTAATTATTTTTAGTAAAAAAATGATCATATGTTGTTAGTTGTTTATTCATTAATTTTCGGTTCCATAGTAACTATTTTTGTAATCAGTTTAGGTCTATTAGTTTAGTGTATACAGAATATTAATGAATGTTTATATTATTTTTCAATATTTTAAGGATTATTTCAGTCACTTCATGGAATTTGTGGTGATTATTCATAAAAATGGTCACACCCCTTGTTTTTCAGTATTTCGGTTCCATAAAAAGAATTGATATTATTAGTGTATACCAATTTGTATATAACCATTCATTAAAATCAATGAACTGATAAAATTACTATTAATGAATTAATTTATTTAGTTGAATATCCATTTCTGGAAGTGATGTAAAATTAAATACATCTTCTATGGATAATATAGCTTTCACGTACACACACTTAAATTTTTCATTTTCTAACAAATGGGAGAGAAAAAATATTAATAATTTCTTATATTTAATAAAATTATTATGTCATAACTATAATATTTATTAATTGAATATTTCTTTTTATAACTAACCATGTAAGTTGATGGTGATAAAATGAAGCACACTATCCATGGAGACAGTAGTTCGCATGTAACACAAGAAGCATTTCCTTTATTCCAGAAAAGCTTAGATCAGGGTAGATAATGGGTTTCCCATTAGCATAATAAAATTTCAATAAATTAATTAAACTATTGTTATTTTATTATAATGTTCGGGATTAATTATTAGGATTTAAAAGAATAAATTTGATAAAGGAAAAGTAATTAAAAGTTCTCACCCTACTTATTGGGAGGTCTCATTTACTAAGTTGTTTACATCTTCAAAAAAATGTATATTGATATATTATATTCTATAAACTGTGTATAATATTTTTTTGGGTGGTTTTATACTATTTAGTGAGGATTATTTTCTAAAATAGTTTAAATAAGTGGGAAGGTGAATGACAGAATTTATAATTGAGATGGGTCTCACTTTTGGAAATAATTGTTAACTTTAAAATAATATAAATGTATTTACCCATGTAAAACATGCATAAAATAAATTATTTTAATATAGGATATGGTATTGTCTAATTTCATACATCCAATAAAATTTAAACACTTTTCTGTGATATATGAACCATTACCCCAATATTAACACCTATCATTAACCACATTTAACCCTTATCGTGGTAATACACTTTTACTATGATATCTTAATTTTATTAGTAAAAATGAAATGGAACATATTGAATATTTTTATTATTTTGATCAAAATATATAATACATTTCTAAATATTTCATTTCTAAATGTGGTGAAAATAAATTTCAACATTAGCATACATAAATCATTAAACCCATTTTTAGAATAAAATGTATTTTTAAGCATAAAAATGAATTTATTCTAATTACATGCATAGTAACAACCATTATATTAATTTTATTTTAAATTATTGGAATATTTATCATTAAATTTAATTAAAATAATTAATCAATAGTTTTTTAATTTCATTTATTATGGTCATTACGCACATAAAAATTGTTTTCAGATAAACCTATACATTACCATTAAATAATTTCATATTAATTTCTAAAAAATTGATAATTGATGTATGAATGGTTATTATTGTTCTTAAATTTTTAAATAATGGATATACGAAAATTTAATTCTCTAAATAATATAAATTTAAATTTTAAATAAATTATATAATAAAAATGTTTTTGAATAAAAGATTATATTTTTAAAATTATTTGATTAATTATCCTTGTAATTACATCTAATTTAATGGATGTTATTAATTTATTTTACTTATAACATCTTTAATATTATTAATTCATAGTTTTTATATAATTCCATTAAATTTATTACACTTATATAAATTCAAATTCATAAAAAAAACTTATTTTGAATGAACGATATTTTCCAATCTAAAATATATCCCTTTTAATTTTACTAAATAATTAATTCAATGAATTATATTTCATTTAACAATCTTGTAATTTATTTCCTTTTTTATTTTAATAACCCATTATTCGATTTAGTTTAGGTTATTTTATCTCATGCTATCATACATTTAGGTATTATTTAAAGGATAATTCATGCTGAAATCTCAGGGTGTTATTTTCTCAACACTTAAATAAATTTCATCCTTGAAATTTAATTTTCTCTTTAAAAAATGATTATATATTGACATAGTTATAATTTAAAATTAATATTTTATCAGGATAAATTATTTATAAGTTACTATAATGAATCGTATTTTGTCTTCCAAAAATATTTCTAAAACTTGGAATGTACCAATATTACACTCATACGTCTAAATGAATTTTGACAAACCTATCATAATAGAAAATTGATATGACTTATTTTATATACCATACATTTTTGTTATTTAAGTTTTTACAATAATTATTGATAATGTGTGAAAAAAATACTTCATTGACATCATTCCATTCTACTAGTGTAATTTAACTATTTAGTAACATGTTTTGATAATTCTACATCTCTATTTTTAGTCAAATTCCATGATGAATTTTTCAGGATGGAAGTACAAAAAGATACTTTTTAGGTAACATAAGATCTAAAAAGGATAAAACATTATTCATCAAAACTCGATCCTTTAACTAAAATTAAAATAGTTAACCCAAGTTAAAATAATACTCAATATGAATAAACCTTTATGTTAAAAAGTAATATATATATATATATATATATACATATTTCAAAAAACGAAGTTATTACACCTACCATTCAACATAAATGATTCAAAAATTAACTAAACCATAATAATTTCCAAATAGGATTTATAAAATTTGAAACCCAAATATTATAATTTTTTATTACATTTCCTTCCAAATTTACCATAATTTTCATCTTTAAAATTATTGAAACTAAGTAGTCATTAAAAGTAAACAAAAATGTATCATAAAACTAAAAAATCAATGAAATATATTCTCCTAGTTATATATCATTAAACCATAAAATAACTGAAATAACATTGAATTAAATTCATATAATAATCGAAATTGTTATTTATACCATAAACATGTCCCCAAAAATAAAATACTTCTCAAATAACCACCACAAAAAAATGACATTCTCAACCCAAGGTTTATATTCACCTTAAACATGTATTATCATATTTGTTTTCAAAAATACCATCAATACCTTTAAAATATATTCAAAAAATACTTTAAAAATATATCTATACTTTTTTCACTTATGATGAAACATAATCTTATTAACCCATTATGATATGTATAACTCGTAAGTTATTTTTTATCGATAAAATCATAAAATCAAAATTTATCTAAACCCTGATTTGATAACAACCAAAACACACTAAATCTATACTCAATAATATGATGCTAAAAAACATACCTTACTTACTGTCTTCAATACATTTAACATGAACCAAATATAGTCAATCATATTTATTATATCATTAATAAAAATGGAGTATCTTACACACCCAAGGACTTTTAGGTTTAGATAATTGTAGAATTTAGAAAGCCATTAGTTTTCAAAGCCCCAATCATTGTCACAAAAGGGTAAATTTTTCAATGTTACCAATATTTTCTAATTCCATATTATGTCTCTACCACATCTCATAAAATTTTCAACACATTACACAATTTTGGACATATAATTTGTATCATTGTTCTTCATGACCCATGGAAATGAAAATAATAATATGGGGTGATCTCAAATGCTCAGTAAATGTTATCATGCAATGAAAAATATAAAATAATAATAAAAGAATGATAAATATGGTAGGAATAAATAATAATTAAAAATGTCATAAAATAAAGTGAATGAAATATATATATATATATATAATATAAAAAAGTAAATAATCACATCAGAATCAATAACAGATTAAATATTGATGGAATTCATAATTTAAAACATCTTACACATAACATTAAAACCTAACAACATTAAATTTTAAATTAATATGTAAAGAGTAAGTCAAATACCCAAACTAGTTTTTTATGAGACCCACAAATTCACCAAGTGGATATATAATTTTTGTCTCGACCCATCACTAAAAAAGATAAATTCATTAATCATATGAATGTAGTGAATCCAAAAAGAATACTCAACATTCCATAATAAAAAATAATTATGAATATTCAAATAAAAATTATATGAATTATCAGTAACTCCCTAGTTAATAAATGGTATAATATATGGGGTAGAACCGTAGTGGTATACTATCCTACAATCTTGAATTTGACAAAGGGTTTAAATCGTGACCCCACCAATTTAAGGATACATAGATGTGAATGTGGGAAGGTAGGTCGGGTTATAGTTGTGAAGATAAGTGGGTTAAGGGACAAATGATGATGGTAGGCCAGTGGGCTGCAACGACAAGGAAACATTGTATGTGGTCTGACAAAGATGTCAATGGCAGGCTAGGTGACCATGATTGAATTTTTAGTGGACTGGGAGTACATTTATGTATAATGGACAAGGGTGATGGCATCATAACATGAAATGTGGTGGGGTTGGATAGTCAGTAGTTGTGGGACTTGCAAATTTCAACACAGGGATTGATTGGGATAAGAAAATAAAGAGGGTGGTTCCAGAGGGATAATAGAGACCACTACTATGGGAAATACATGTTTGGTTAGCAGGTTGGTTTAGATTGAAGGACTCCGGGACACCCTGCGAGGGAAGGGTGAATCAGGGTGACAACTTTTTCTTTAAATGTGATGGATCTTGTTCCCACGTTGGGAGTAACTTGTTGAACCTGTATGATGAAAATAATCAGAAAGGAAACATTCACATGCATAGAGAAGACACAACCCTTTTTACTTGGTTCGCCACTATGGGCTATGTCCAAGGAGCATACGCCCACAAGTTGTCGGTCGTACCAAAATCCACTATGCTTCACTAGATAGATATTACAATTGTTCGGGCACAGTCACTCTGTCCCAGGCTCATTACCTTTACAAAGGTTCAGGGATAGCTCATTGATTCCCTCGGGTCACTCCCGTTGACTCCCCCAGGCTCACTACCATTGGTGAAGTCACACTCAGTTTATAGACGTGAAGGTAACTACAATTGATAAACATGATGTTCATTGTCTCCTGTTCAGCATGAGACTTTGCTTGCATAAGAGTCCTGAGTTAATTCTATGTTAAAGTCCAAATTCCAACAACTGATTAATACCCCCTTTTTCCCTTGTTTACTAGGCAAACAACCTTTGGAAAAGGCCTTCACAAAGTACCCTACATCGCAAGGCTCCCAATTCTGCAAAGCTCAAACAAGCCTTTGCGAAGCCCCTGCCTTTTCGCGAAGCTCAATCACAAAGCACTATCGCGATGCTCCAGCCTTTGCAATGCTTGGCTATCGCGAAGCTCCGGCCTCTTCGCGAAGCACACTGAGCCAATGTGAGGCGCATGACTTTCGCGGAGCTAGAATAGCCACTGCGAAGCTCCTCTTTCGTGAAGCACACTACCTTCGAGAGAGACCTTTGCGAACCGAGAGCAAATGATTTTCTTTGAAATTCTCTCTGCTTCTCTTGAGGGGGTGGGCCTCTATTTATAGGCGATTCCACCGACCCTCGACTCTTTCGTGCAATGCCAGCGCCACGTCAGCTCAAATCGCGAAGCTCCGAAGTTCCCACCGAAAATCTCTCAACATCTTGAAGCACAACGGCAATTTTCCGTTCGCTGAGCTCGTCGTGATCGCGAACTATCATCGTCATTATTCCTTCGTGCCTTCACCGCAAAGCTCCCTCTCAAAGCCCTTCACCGCCGCAATGCGCTTCAACTCCACCGTTCACAAAGCTTTTTCATCATCGCGAAGACCCACCGCCTCCATTCTTTTGTTCTTCGCGATTTCCAAACAATTCATCCGATCTTCGAGAAATTCATTCCTTTTCCATATTTAATTATTATTGTTATAAAAAACCACTTTTCTCGATGTTCAGCAACTTCCAGAATTTGTACCCCAAAAATTTGGAAAACACTGGGAAACGACGCCACCTTCAATACTATTGTCTGCTTGAACGGTATGATCTCTTTGCTGGTACACGATCCGAACGTCCATTGATTATTGACAACAAACACAAACCATACTCCAAATCAGGAATAGAAGACCATGGTTCCAACAATCTCCCCATTTGGGTTTGTTGGTAATCAGAAGATAAATTCAATAGATCTCCATCTATGTGAAAACCAAAAAAATGCAGGAATCAACTCAGCCAACACTCTAAGTCTACATGAGCAATGCTCGGTGTAGAAAACAAGAGAGGAGGCTTGAATTTGGTTCCACTATTTTACTTCTCATTCTTCTCATCACAGAAGTTGCCTGAATTTATTCCTTCTCCATTCTCCCCCATTGACAATAAATACAATGACCAGTAAAATTTTTCACGTTCAACTCAAACCATACTCCCCCTGGATAGTATCTCCCCCATAAAACTGCATCATATCCATAAACAGATTAAACAGTTATAACAAATGGGGAGAGGGGAATTTCGGAGCCTCCTTATACAGTAGGAGGCAGTTGAACACTGAGGTTCAACTGATGCTTCTCAAACACAGCCACAGACAGTGGCTTGGTCTGGATATCAGCCACTTGCTCATTAGTTCCAACAAGGTCCATTCAAATCACGCCTTGTTCAACCTTTTCTTTGATAAAATGATACCTTATTTCAATAAGTTTGGTACGAGAATGCTGAACCGGATTCTTCTTAAGATCAATTGTGCTTTTTTTATCACAGTAAATCACCATTGGTTGCTGCACCTTATGACCAATATCTAGTAGTTGCTCCTTCATCCAACGAAGTTGAGTGCATGCCTTTGTGGCAGAGATATACTCAGCTTCAGCAGTACTAAGAGAAGTACTTTCTTGTTTCTTTCTCAACTAGCCAACACATTTCTTCCCAATATAGAAAGCTCCACCACTAGTGGACTTTCTGTCTACTACATCACCAGCCCAGTCAGCATTGGAAAATGATGATAATTCACTTTCCCTGCCTGCAGTAAAAAATAATTCGAAGTTATGTGTACCTTGAATGCACCTCATGATTTTTTTACTGCTGCCATATGTTCCTCCTTTGGATTACTCTGAAAGCATGCCGCAAGGCATGTTGCAAAGTCAATATCTGGCCTTGTCATTGTCAGGTATAGTAGGCTTCCAATGATCCTTCTGTACATAGTGGGATCAACAGAGTTCCCATCTTCATGATTTCCAAGTTTAGTTCCAACTGCAATCGTACATGACATTGGTTTGGAATCTTGCATATTGAGCTTCTTCAGCAGCTCTCTTTCATATTTTCCCTGAGAAATGAAAGTGTATTCCTTCTTTTTAATCACTTGAAGCCCCAGAAAATATGTGTGCTCCCTAATCATAGACAGTTCAAATTCTGATTTCATGTGGTTGGCAAATTCATCCACATATTTCTGCCTACTTCCACCAAATATGATATCATCAACGTAGACAAGAACCATGAATTGATCTTTTGGAGAATTATTCACATAGAGATTGTGATCAACTATTCATCTTATGAATTCCAACTTCTTGAGATATGAATCCCATAGGGAGTACCATTCCTGTAGTGCCTGCTTCATACCATATAGAGCTTTCTTCAGTTTGCAAACCTTTGTTTCATCAGTACCCAAAACAAAGCCCACTGGTTGTTCAATGTATACTTCTTATTTGAGTACACCATTCAATAATGATGTCTTGAAATCCATTTGATATACTTTATATTCTATTTGGAGTGCCATGGAAAGGAAAATCCTGATTGAATCCAGTCTAGCCACTAGAGCAAAGGTTTCTTCAACATCAATGCATTCAATCTGGGAGCATCCATTACATACCAGTCGTGCCTTGTTTCTGATGACACTTCCATGCTCATCAAACTTATTTTTGAAGATCCATTTGGTACCAATCACAATGTGACCTTCAGGTCACTGGAAAAGATCCCATGTCTGATTCTTGTAAATCTGATCTAATTCATCATTCATGGATTTCACCCAAGATTTACCTTTTGCAGCTTCTTCGAATGAGGATGGCTTTACAACTGATAGAAATGCAGATTGCGTGGTATTCCTCATCCTTCTTGTTTGATTGGGTGCACTCCTGTCCCCAATTATGTTGGATGGATCAATCTCATCTCTTCGATTTCTCCTACGAGGTTCAATATTATTCTCTTCAGCCATAGTTTCTTCTTCAGATTATTCTTCTAGGTCAAAATCATCATGTGACTACTGAGTTTTTTGAACAACTTCCTCTATTTTTGCATTTTTATTTTCTTCACGTTCACATTCTTCCTGACTTTCTATCACATCAGCATATGACGTCCTTGAATCATTTATGGTTTTCTATTCAATTATTTTAACATCACTGCTTTCCAAAATCCTTCCCAAATGCTTGTTGAAACATTTGAAGGCTTTTCTGTTCATTGAGTTACCGAGGAAAATTCCATCATCTGCATTGTCGCCATATTTCCCTGGATTTCATTCTTTTTTCCTGATGAAGAATTTACTTTTGAAGACACAAAAGTATTTTAGAGAAGGCATCCATCCATGCCACAATTCATATAGTGTCTTCGTCTCACCCATATAAAGTCCTGTTCGATTTTGAATGTACATTGCAGCTTGAACAGCCACTTTCCAGTAATGTCGTGGAATACGACTCTCAATCAGCATAGTTCGTGCCATGTTTTTCACCTGTCGATTCCTACACTCAACAACTCCATTTTGTTGTGGAGTTCTCACAGAAGCTACCTCATGTTGTATCCCATGATTCTAAAGATAATTCTAAAATTCAATGGACGTTTATTCTCCTCAATTGTCAGATCGCAACACTTTGATTGTTCGTCCAGTATCATTCCCGGCGATTCGTCGATATGTTTTCATGCAGTCAAGGACTTGTCGTTTCTGGTGAATGACCATCACACATGTCATTTTACTGTAATCATCTTTGAAAAGGACAATGTACCTTTCTCTATGAGTTCTGGAAATATTTATTGGCCCACAAACATCTGTATGAATCAGATCAAGAAGGTGAGATGACCCGTTCTTATTTGGCCGATATGAACTGCAGACCAGCTTCCCACGAATACAAGCATCACAGGATTATTCACGCTCACGCTTCAGGTTGGGAATGTTCATGAAAATTCTCAATTTTAATATTTTCTCCATGTCTTGTTGATTGATGTGTCTCAGTCTCCAATGCCACAAATTGTTTTCTTCTTCAACAGTCATGTAACATACATTTTCTTCACTATCAACCTGATACAAGTTGCCTTCTATTATGCATCCCTACATAAGTGAATTTCCAGTCTTTCCCTTGATAGTGTAGCCTTTCTTATTAAATGTTACTATAAGTCTTGAGTCACAATGTTGACTCACGCTGAGAATATTATGACGTAGGCCATCTACGTAAAGGACTTCAGTCTTCTTTAGTTCTCCATTAGCTAATTCGGTACTTCCACTCCCTTTGTTTTCAGAGCCCCATCATTACCAAATCTTATTGTACCATCGACATTCCTTATGATATTCGTTAGTAGGCCGGCATTACCTGACATATGAGATGAACAACCGCTCTCCAGACTCCAGGTACTGTTGTTCTTTGTAGCTTTGAGGGCCACCTCTGCAATGTTAGATTTCTCAATCTTCTTCCTTTCCTTCCATGAGACATTAGATCGAGTATAAAGAACTGTTGTCCTTTCAATTATCTCTTCTGCATACCCAGGTTCTTCATAGTCAAAGTCTTCTTTGAGAGGTGAAAACATGTTTGAAAGAGCAACACTGTCTTGCTGACGAGACTTGACTTGTCTTGATCTTCGGTATGAGGTGTCCATGTGCATTCTCTGCCTGCAATTAGCGGACTTATGACCAAAGTTAGAACAACAAAAACAATATCCATATAAATTATTTCTTCTATAATAATTAGGATATGAAATTGTTCTCCTTTGTTGAGCTTCTATATCTTCTCCATTCAGATAGCTTCTTTCCTCTTCACAATAAGACATGGTATGGCCTAGATAGCCACAGAACTGACACATCATGAGAGGAAATGACTTCTCACTTGAATTTCTCCTCATACCTTCTTCCTTGGGAGAATAATAAGACTGTCTGTCATTTCTAAAAGTTTGAAGATAATTTTCAGGTCTCCTTTTAGTTTGGATTGAGGGTTCCTTTTTTGGCACTCTACGTAACGTTTCAACATGTTCAACTTTCATCTTATCTTTCTTTTGGATCTTTTCACTTCCAGCATTTGATGTCTCAGCCTCACAGCCAATTACACTCTTTCCCATGCAAGCGGGTCTTTGATCACTCAAGATTTTTCCAACCACATCTGAACCACACTTTTCTTTTTCTAGTAATTCTGCATATGAGAATCTTCCAAACTGTATTTTCTTCCTTGATTCGTTTGGAACTGATTCAGTCTCTAGTTTACTCCATAGAGTAACTACTTCCTCCTCAAGACCATCAACAGTCTTGGATTTTTCATCCAGTCTGGAGGTGAGTTCATTGATGACCTTTGCTTGCTCTTCAATTATTAGCTTTAGATCTACTACATCATCATTGCTTTCAATTATTTTAAATTGTACCTTCACAAATTCATCAATTCGTTCAATTTCAGCTTCATGTTGATCAACACATTATGTTGATTCTTCTACAATTGATTTCCACTTATTGCAGCTCTTACATTTAATCTTAAGCTTACTAACCGCATCCTAAAGTTGCATCTCAGGATCTAAACAAGTTCTCAGTTGGTTTTCTCCATCAGTATCTTCTGACTTTTCAACAGTGGCCATCATAGAAGCATGGTTCCCAGTTTTGAATTCTGGTTCTTCTTCATCACAGAATTCATTATCATCTTCTTCCTCTTCACAGAAAAAACTATTCCTTTCCATTTTCTTACCAAATTTGAAGTCTTTATTTTTGAAGAACCTTCTCTGAGGTTTCTTGAAGTTTACATCCTCATTATGTCCATCATTGATCATTTTTAAGCACTGAGAGGCAGTGTGCCCAAATTTTCCACAACGGAAACATGCCGGAGGTAACTTCCCTTTGAATTTCCCTTTCTCCTTCTAGAACATCATTGCAATGAGAGAAAGAATTTCTTTTTCTTCTTCATCTTCACCGCTACTATCCTTTGAGATTTTCAGTTTATCCATGGCCTTGAATGCCATTTACTTTCTCACCCGAGTCGTGGCATCTTTTGGTTTGACTCTCATTTCATATGCTACCAAGCTGCTCAGTATATCATCTAGAGAAAGTTTGGAAAGATCTATTTCCTCCAGGGATAAAACCTTCGCATTATACAGTGGTGAAAGTCTTCTCAATATTTTCTTTACAATATCAATGTATTTGATTTTTTCGCCTAGAACCCGAATTTCTCTGACCACTTAAGTAATTCGATTGAAGAAAGAGTCTTCATTCTCGTCTGGACACATCTTCAGATCATCAAACCGATTGTACAGCCCATGTAGTTTCACCTCCTTCACTTTTCTATCTCCTTCATAAATATTTTCATGTTTATCCCACATTGATTTTGCTGAGGTGAAAGTAATCACTTTTAGGTAGATCTGATCAGAAAGGGCTGTAGTGAGTGCAATCTGTGCTTTAGCATCTGCATCAAGAAGTTTCCTATCTGTTTCAGTCATAGCTAGGCCTGTTGGATCAAGGACTTGTATTCCTTGCACAGTAGAAAAGTGAACATCCATTCCATGAGATCTTAGATGAGATCTCATTCTGTTCTTCCGGATATGGAAATTGCTTCCATCAAACGGAGGGACTCCCCTGACATTGACCACACCTTCCATGACGAAAAAGGTCAGATTCAACACCAGCAACCTTTACCCTCTGATTCCACTTGAAGGACCCCGGGACACCCTGAGAGGGGAGAGGTGAATCAGGGTGACAACTTTTTATTTTAATGTGATGGATCTTGTTCCCACGTTTGTAGGAACTTGTTGAACCTGATTGATGAAAATAATCAGAAAGAAAACATGCACATGCACAAAGAAGACACAGACCTTTTTACTTGGTTCACCACTATTTGCTACGTCCAAGGAGCATACGCCGACAAGTTGTCGGTCGTACCAAAATCTAATATGCTTCACAAGCTGGAGATTACAATTGTTCGGGAACAGTCACTCTGTCCCAGGCTCACTACCTTTACAAAGGTTCAGGGATAGCTCATTGCTTCCCTCAGGTCACTCCTGTTGACTCCCCCTGGCTCACTACCGTTGGTGAAGTCACACTCAGTTTATAGACGTGAAGATATCTTTAATTGATAGACATGAAGTTCATTGTCTCCTGTTCAGCTGAGACTTTTCTTGCATTAGAGTCATGAGTTAATTCTCTGTTAAAGTCCAAATTCCAGCGACTAATAAATACCCCCTTTTCCCTTTTCCACTGGGCAAACAACCTTTGGAAAAGGCCTTCACAAAGTACCCTACATCGCAAGGCTCCCAATTTTGTAAAGCTCAAACAAGCCTTCGCGGAGCCCCTGCCTTTTCGCGAAGCTCGATCGCGAAGCACTCTCGCGATGCTTCAGCCTTCGCAATCCATGGCTATCGCGGAGCACCTGCCTCTTTGCGAATCTCACTGAGCCAACGCAGGGCGCACGAATTTCGTGGAGCTATAGTAGCCACCACAAAGCTCCTCTTTCGTGAAGCTCACTCCCTTTGTGAGAGACCTTTGCAAACCGAGAGAAAAGGATTTTTTGCTGAAATTCTATCTGCTTCTCTTGAGGGGGTCGGCCTCTATTTATAGGTGATCACACCGACCCTCGACCCTTCCGCACGAAGTCAGCACCACGTGAGCTCAAATCGCGAAGCTCCGATGTTCCCGCTGAAAATCTCTCAAAATCGCGAAGCACAACAACAATTTTCCATTCGCGGAGCTCGTCGTAATCGAGGAGTATCATCGTCATTATTCCTTCGTTCCTTCGCTGCAAATCTCCCTCTCAATGCCCTTCACCGCTGCGATGCACTTCAACTCTGCCATTTGTGAAGCTTTGACGTAATCACGAAGACCCACCGCCTCCATTCTTCTGGTCTTCGTGATTTCAAAACCATGCATCCTATCTTCGAGAAATTCATGCCTTTTCCATATTTAATTATTATCGTCATGAAAAACATCTTTTCGTGATGTTTAACAACTTCCAGAATTTGGACCACAAAAATTTGGCAAACACTGGGAAACGACGCCACCTTCAATAATTTTGTCTGCTTGAACGGTATGATCTCTTTGCTGGAACATGATCCGAACTTTGATTAATGATTGACAACAAATACAAACCATACTCCAAATCATGCATAGAAGACCATGGTTCCAACATATATGACATTTGAGTCTATAACTCTTGGTCATTTTTTTACCTAAGATTCAGTTTTCAAGGGGTTTCAAATTGACTAGGCTTACATCCCATGGTATGGGTTCTCCCTCCCTAAAATAATAAGTGGGATTCTTTGGTTCAATAAAAGCGGCTTCCATTTACCAGTTAGAAAATGGAATAATATTCTTGGTAAAAACCCATCAATTTGTACTATGTTCTCACCATATAGAGTAATAGTATTATGAATAATATAAAAATATAATTGAAATATAATAAATCCATGAGATTAAATAATATGGTTATTAAGGAGAAAAATAAATCCAATATGGATATGGATAGTGATATAGAACAAAACACATCTGATCTATATGAGGAATATAATAACAATTTATATGGGAGGAAATACATACATTAATTCATCATAAATAGGGGTTGTATTAAATGGTAAACTTTCAAGAATAATAAATAATTCATAATTACAATATATCATATGAAACTAATTGGAAAAAATGGGCTTCATAAAAGAAATTCAATAATATGTTATGTATCACCCCAAACTTCCACAGTGCGATTCTCTTTGAATAATATAGTAGTATGTGTTGTACGCAACTTCGAGATTCTAACACACCGCGACCAATCAAAGTAGCTGTTATGAATAGTAATAACCACTTTTTGAAATTTTATAAAGTTTATCTCTCAAAATGGACTTCATTTTTGGATTCAGAATATCGAAATTAGCCTAGGGTAAAATTTTGGTACTTTTCGGCTAACTTTTATATTTTGATGAATAGTTAAAATTACTAAATTTTAATTAAAAACCACTTTTTTAATCGAAATAATTCATAGTGATAAATTATGAATTTTAGTGATTTTAAAGTATATTTAGAATATATTATTATCATTTAATATAATTTTGGTCATTTGACATAATTTCACAATTAAACTGGACATAAACAAGTGCCAATCTTATGATAGTTATCATCTCTTAAAAACATATTTTTTGTTTTAACAAAGGTAATTAATTTTAAAGTATTTTCTGCCACTTATGTGTTTTGAATTTAAAAAAATGGATTCCATATTTGGAATCATGATGTCCAAGTTGTGTAAATAGGTAACTTTTTTTATACATTTTGAATTATTACTTCGGTAAATATTTTATTTACCATGGTTAAAGGGTAAATCCGGTAAATAAGGGTAAACAAATAATATCATAATAATAATAAATTACCCTAAAACGTGTCCTAATATTATTGGTTAATACATTTCCGACCATGGGCATCTTTGGGTCGATTTTGGGACCACTATTTTCCACTTGTAAGTGATCGGGAAACTTTATATTAATTAAGTTAAAGAAAATACAAAAATGACATAAACATATATCTTTTGGGAAAAAACTTTCATAGGGTTATATATGTTATATTTTAGACTATAAATATTGATTATAAATATAAAATGATTTACAACATAATGTTATTTTATTTATTATTTTTATACATTTAATCGAAAAATTTATTTATGACACAATAATGAGGCAGTATTTTCCTGAATAATAAAAGAATCAAATAATTGGTATTATAAAAGTTAAAATAAATGTAATTTCAAAGATTTGGTGACATAATATAATTTTATTGGTTAATATTACATGTTATTATTGCTTAAATGATTTTTTTATAAATAATTAATTCGTTAAGACTATCAGAAATCAATTATTGAATAGTGTCAAAATTGACATAAATGGGTTTTTAAAACAATTATTATATTATTAATTGATATTAAATTCCTAAAAATCTATGGTTCTGCCAAAGGACTTATATCATGATATTTTTATCATTAATGGATCACATGGGGGTTGTTTGGATGTATATAGTATGATAATTAACTATATAATATAAAAATAAAAAGTGACATGGTAAATGTCAATCTAATTAACGAAGAGTTAAAAATAAAAGATAAGTTTAATATAATGAGCCAACCCTGTCTAAAATTTATTGGAAGAAAGAATTTAGACCCATCCCCACCTTAGAATTTTAATAATCCACTTTGGATCCATTTTACACCAAATATGAATTTATCATAAATTAATACTTTAACTTTTTCCCAAAGAGCCCCTCCTCCCCCTGAAAAAATTACACCACTTCTAACCAATTATTCACACCTTAAAAGCCTTTTGGTTCGGAAAAAACCTGCCCAAATACTCTCTAAACATCAGTCACTTCAACTTAAGGGCCTTATTGTGATTAGAAATCCAACCTATGGATCCATTTTGATCAAATCAAAATGAAGAACCCGAAGAAGAGGTAATGTTTTCAACACCCATTTTCAAGTTCCTTTCTTCTTAAACTTCTTCTTTCCTTGTTAATTCCTTTGTAAAATAATAAATCCAGTATCTTCTATATACAAGGATGTTATTATAAATATGGTCCAACCATATTCAGTATTTTATACATCCTTTGAATGACATGTCACCATACGTGCATACGTACGGCTTACCGTCTCCACGTCGTGGTGTAATTGTTATTCAAAAACATTATTAATTGGATGGGTAGGATAATTATATGTAATTGATGTAAATAATTAATATGACATGATAATTATTATTTATATATGAGCTAACATCCAATTATATATTATTTTAATATTAAAAGAATGATATTATCACTCGTGTGTACGTACGGACTACCGTCTCCACGAACGTGATGATATTCATTCCTCATCATATCCATGCAATTATAATTCTTATATTATGATTAAAAATAATTTTTACAGACTTGAAATAATTTTGGAAATGAATAAGATACAACCTATCCATAAAAAACATGGATTATGTAACAAAATATATAAAAGAAAACAAGTAAGTTAACACCCGAAATGATTATAATACTAAGATATTATTAACAAAACAATGTTAAAAGATCATATATGATATCATATTAATGTATATGATTCTTTTATAATATAATAAAAATTATTTCACCATTATACAGGAGGTTAACCTACCCCCAACCATGTAAAAGTACATAGTAAGGGTTTATTTCACAATCTCTTCATTATCCGAGGTTGTTTATACATAATTATCTTCTGGAACCTATTTATCATCCACATCCATGTTTCTTAAAAATGTATCTAAAAAAATTATATCTATTTTACAGAATATGGTTTAATTTCATTTATACCCTTGTTGGACTTTTTATAAGATGTTTATAAATAAATCATTCCGTCTTTTTCCATACAAGGTCCTTTTTATCATTTTCGAAAAATTTATAGTAATAATGTCTTTTTTTAACTTATACGGAGGGTGAAGCTATTTTCTACAATTATAAAATCTTCAATGCTTTTCTTACAAGATTATAAGAATATTTTCAAAGAAAATGTTTTATTATATAATTATGTTACTCTTAAATGATTTCAATATAGAATGAAATATTTCTCTAAAAGAGTTTTGATTTCATCTATGTCAACATATTTTGATTGATTTTATGTTTATTTGGAGTTGATTTATTATGATACAAAACATCCATATTGTATTGAAGGTTTTGTGATATGTTGATAGTGGATGTGATATTTTTATACCATTCATTGTTTATGGTTAAAGTATTGACATTTTTATGCTAGTTTTAATATGAATGTTTATGATATGTATAAACCATTTCATATGAGGAATGTATTAGACTTAGTTAGTGATGGGTGGAGCCTTCTATAGCTCCTCGATGCATCGGTAGGTCTCATGAGACAACTGGACATGGAATTGGCTAGGGCGCTTTCCCAATTTGATTTATGGTTTTGGGTGAGGCCTTAATCATTTTTAGATGTCTTTCCTGAGGCCTTGAAAAAAAAATTTAGAATGTCCGACATTATACATTCCCTCGTCATGGAAATAATACTGATTGTTCATGTGGTCATTCGACTAGTAGAATAATCATGACTATGTTCTATTGTGGCATTATTTACTCAGCTCATATTGTTTCCATAAAAGTATTAATGTTTATTATTGGTAATGGAATGTGGTTTCATTTATTTACCATGCTTAATATTTATGTCATTTTCCGCTGTATTACTTACCCTTACTATGAAATTGAGCTCACCCATTTATTATGTTTCATTTTCCCAGGATATGAATAAGTATGTTATAAGGGACCAGTAGGAATAATCTAGGAGGCTTGGATGTTTCTAATGAAATATATGTGTTCTCTATTTCTTTTCACGTTGTAAACTTGAACTTATGTATGAATCTTGTTTCCAATAATACTAAACTGGTCGGTCATTCAAGACATTATTTCTTTATGATCATTCCAATGTTATGTAATAATGCGCTAACTCTGGGTAACTGGGGTCAGGGCAATACAGTTGGTATTAGAGAAAGTTTAGTACAAACCTTGGAAACTAGATTTAGATAAGCTCTGATTAGAGCACATAGACCTAAGATTGAATTTGAAGATTAGTATAGAATAACTTCATAGAATTTATGTATTGTAGAAATTTTGTGAGTTTTCCAACCAATACATCCATGTCTGGATACGAGCAGGTAGATGCGGATCTGGCACAGATGTACCTAGGGGTAAAACCCAAAAACACCACTTTGAGCTATACTTTAACGAGGATCAAGATAATTATAGTGGATCTAGTGATGCAACTCGTTCTGATCATCTAATCACCATACCGGGACAACTCACTCAGGTTATGAATAATAACCTAACCCGTATGGAGCACCTTGATCCACAGTGTGGAGGATCAATGTTAGATCGCTTCATGAGGACACAACCACCAACATTCAATGGAAGTATAAATCCATTAGTAGCTAAGCAATGGATAAATTCTTTAGAGAAAATATTCCATTCCTTGGGGAGTAGTGAAAGAGAATAGGTTATCATGGAAGTTTACCGCCTCATTAAATATGCTGAATAGTGGTGTTAATTGATTCAAAACATGAAGGAAGATGATGATGTATCAAATATGGAATGGAGGGAGTTCAATGATCTGTTTTCAGAGAAAAAATTTTCTCGTGACCATCGAGTACATACGGAAAGGCAATTTCTGAGTCTGAGACAAAAGGAGGATGAGAATGTCACAATGTATGAGGCTAACTTTACATGGTTAGAAAGGTATGCTACAGATTATATACGTAACCCAATAAGTAAGATTGATCGTTTCATTTATGGGTTAAAACCATTTCTCTGAAGAGAATTGGTCTCACAATCCTTCTCGTCAAACGAAGATATTTTCTCATGTGCTTTCATGACAGATAAAATAATTCTCTATGTAATATGAATTTAAATCAAAGCAAGAAAAGAAGAGATCTGCTGAACACTCAGGGAAAGGAAATTAGGAAACATTGAAGAAGGGAATAATTGAATTTTTACCTTGAGATAATTGCAGAAGGAAGCACCCTAGTGCCTGTCTAAAAGGAAAAATAATATGCTACAAGTGTGGAAAGAAAGGCCATCTAATTGATGATTGTAATAGAAATAAAGAGTCAACCAATGTTCAATGCTATAATTGTAGGGAGATGGTACATTATGAAAATGAATTTCCTAATCGTCAGGGAAACATACCTTAGAAAAGTCCAAGGGATCAAGTCCAAGCTTATGCAATCACTACTACTGAGGTTCAAGCCCCAAAAGACGTGGTGGAATGTAATTTATTGGTTTCCTCAAGTTTAGAAAATGCATTATTTGATTCTAGATGATCTAATTATTTCATATCTTCTATGTTTTCAAATAAAATTAGATATTTCCAATTGGATTTTACATGGGAGTTGTCAGTTAAAACTCCCAATGGAAGTATCATTGCTACAATGTTATGTGGATCTGTTCCCATTAGGGGCATATTAATGTTCTTTATCAGCTGATCTCATCATCAAACCCATGAATGAATTTGATATAATCCTCGGTATGGATTGGCTTTCAGACCATGATGTGAATATTTATTTTATGAATAATGAGGTTACAATTTATGATTATGATGTTAAAGGACGCCTTATCTTTAGAGTAGAATCTTCACCTCCTAATTCTTATCTAGATCCACCCCCAGTAGCTCAACTAATTTCAATTATTGGGGAGGAAGATAATGAAATAACTGTGGTTTAGGAAAGGAATTTTCAAATAGAGGATGTACCTATTGTGAGAGATTATGATGATGTGTTTCTGGAATATTTACCCAGACATCCTCCAAAATGAGAAATTGAGTTTCCATTGATTTAATTCTTAGTTAAAGGCCTATATCGAAGACCCCTTATAGAATTTATATTGTATAATTAGTTGAACTAAAGAAACAACTAGATAAATTGAGTAATAAGGGATTTATTCTCTCTAGTTTTTCTCCAAGTGGAGCCCCTATCCTTTTTGTTAAGAAGAAAGATGGATCTATGAGGTTATGTATCGATTATAGGGAAATCAATGCTATAACAATAAAGAAAAAGTATCCCTTATCTCGCATTGATGATTTATTTGATCAACTGAATGGAGCTCAATACTTTTCAAAGATTGACCTTCGATATGGATACCATTAGTTGTGTGTGAATAAGGAAGAAATTATGAATACATCATTTCGAACCAGGTACGGGTATTATGAGTTTACAGTAATAAATTTTGGATTGACTAATGCACCCTCTGTATTCATGGAACTAATGAATAGAGTTTTCAATGAATATATCGATGATTGTTTGGTTGTATTTATTGATGATATCTTTGTATACTCAAAAAACTACGAGGATCATGAAAATCACTTGCGCATTATCATCAAGACTCTTAGAATACATTAATTATATGGGATGGTTAACAAGTGTGAATTATTGCTTTAGGATATTTCTTTTCATGGCCATATTGTCTCTAAGGATGGAATCTCTGTTGATCCTTTTATGACAGGTGCAATCCAAGAATTTCAGTATCGATGAATATAACTTAGGTATGCAGCTTTATTGGCTTAGCAGGTTATTATCGGAATTTCGTCCAAAACATTACCCAATTGGCAAACCCATTAACGAAGCTCACACATAAAGGGGTTAAATTTGTTTGGGCAATAGTTTGTTAAGAATGTTTTGAGGAACTGAAGAGAAGATTTGTCAATTCTCTTATTTTGACTCTACCATTGGGAAATGACGGGTTTTTTATTTATAGTGATGCATCGAAGAAAGGACTTGGTTGTGTCCTTATGCAGAATGATAGAGTTATTTCCAATGCATCACGACAGCTTAAAATTAATGAAAAAAACTAACCTTCTCATGATATTGAGTTAGATGATGTAATCTTAACTCTGAAGATTTGGAGACACTATCTCTATGGTGAAAAATAGGAGATTTATACTGATCAAAAGAGCCTAAAATCTATTTTCTCACAGAAAGAACTCAATATGAGGCAAAGGAGATGGCCTAAACTACACAAGGATTATGATTGTATGATACACTACCACCTAGGGAAGGAAAATAATATGGCAGATGCTTTGAGCAGAAATTATCATGATGTTTTGAACATGATGACAATTAAAAGGGATCCTATTTTCATGGATCTAGTGATGATGGATATGGGAATCACCATGGGAGGTGAAACATCAATACTATTTCAAATGGTTTCCAAACCATCATTACAAGAAAGGATAAAGAGTTATCAGACCGGTGATGAAGATATTCAAAAGAAGATTAATTCTGTGAATGATGTGAGATTGAGAGACTTTTTTTATGAAGATGGAATTTTGAAATTTCGGAAGACACTTTGTGTTCTTGATATACCTGATCTAAAAATGGAATTGTTGGACGATGCTCATAGTTCCAATTTCTCTATACACCCTAGGAGTACCAAATTTTATAGAGATTTGAAGGATCATTTTTGGGTGGACAACATGAAGAGGGAGATTGATGATTTTCTGTCAAGATGTATGGTTTGTCAACAAGTGAAAGAAGGATGGAAATAACCTAGTGGAGTCATGCAACCTCTTCCCATACCTGAGTTGAAAAGGGATAATATTACGATGGAATTTTTCTTGGGGCTACCAAGACTCCTAGAAAGAACGATGAAATATGGGTTATTGTTGATCATCTTACCAAGTCATCACATTTTCTTGTTATAAGAGAAGATTTACCACTCGAACGTCTAGAAAGAATATATGTTAATGAAGTTGTGAAACTTCATGGATTACCCCTATTAATTATTTCGGATCGTGTTCCCTGTTTTACTACAAAATTCTCGAAAAGTCTTCAAAATGCCCTGGATACTGAACTTTGTTTGAGCACTGCCTACCACCCTCAAATAGATGGACAATCAGAACGGACTATTCAATCCTTATAAGACATGTTGAGATCCTGCTCACATGACTTTTAGGGTATATGGGATCAATATTTACCTCTGATAGAATTTTCCTATAATAGTATCTTTCATTCAAATATTCAGATGGCACCATATGAAGTGTTATACGGAAAGAGATGTCGCACAACAACCTGTTAGGATGATGTTGGTGAAAGAAAACTCATAGGCCTAGAATTGGTGGAGTAAACAATGGAAAAGGTGAAGGTAATACTAAACCACATAAAAGCATCTCAATGTAGGCAGAAGAGCTATACCGATAACTGAAGGAAGGATTTGGAATTTCGGGTAGGAGATCATGTTTTTTTAAAGCTATATCCATGGAAGGGAGTTATATGTTTCAGCAAGAAAGGAAACTTGAGTCCCACTTTGATTGGACCTTTCGAAATTCTAGAACAAATTGGGGCTATAGATTACCAATTGTCAATGCCACCAAGCCTCTTCAAAGTTCACGATGGTTTCCATGTGTCTCTGTTAAGAAAATACATGCCTGAAAAAACACATTTACTCACTTATGAGGAAGTAGATCTGGAACCCGATCTATCTTATTAGGATGAGCCTATCATGATTCTTGATACAAGATATAAAGTACTGAGAAACTGGATGACTCGTCTGGTAAAAGGTCTATGGAGGAACCATAAGATGGAAGAGACAATGTGGGAACCTGAGTAACATATTATAAAGAACCACCCGAGTCATTTCAAATGGTAGTATTCTAGAAATTCCAAGGACGAAATTATTTGAATTAGGGGAGAATGTAACACCCCATACTTCCACAGTACGATTCTCTTTGAATAATATTGTAGCATGTGTTGTATGCAACTTTGAGATTCTAACACACTACGACCAATCAATGTAGCCTTTATGAATAATGATACTCACTTTTTAAAATTTATGAATTTTATCTCTCAAAATGGATTTCATTTTCGGATTCGGAATATCAAAATTAGATTAGGGTAAAAATTTTGTACATTTTAGATAACTTTTATATTTTGATGAATAGTGAAAATTACTAAATTTTAATTAAAACCAAGTTTTTAAATCGAAATAATTAATAGTGATAAAATAAGAATTTGAGTGTTTTTAAAGAATATTTAGAATATATATTTACTATTTTAAAAAAGTTTTTTCATTGGACATAATTTCACAATTTAACTGGATATAAACAAGTGTCAATCTATTGAAAGTTATTATCTCATAGAAACACGCTTTTTGTTTTAACAACAGAAATTAATTTTAAATTAATTTTGTCCACTTAGGTGTTTGGAATTTAGGAAAATTGATTCCATATTTGGAATCAGGATGTTCAAATTGTGTAAATAGGTAACTTTTATTTTTGGACATTTTGAATAATTACTTCCGTAAATATTTTTTTACCATGGTTAAAGGGTAAATCTGGTAAATAAGGGTAAAAAATAATATTATAATAATAATAAATTACCCTAAAACGTTTCCTAACCTTATTGGTTGATACATTTCCGACCATGGGAATCATTGGGTCGATTTTGGGACAACATGGAGCCACATGTAGGTGATAAGGACACTTTATATTAATTAAGTTAAAGTAAATACACAAATAACATAAGCATATATCTTTTAGCAAAACAATTTTTACATAGGGTTATATATGTTATATTTTAAAATATAAATATTCATTAGAAAGATAAAAAGTGTTCCTACATTATGGTATTTTATATATAATTTTTAGACATTTAATAAATAAATTTACTTATGACAGAATAATGATGCAGTTACATCCTAAATAATAAAAGAATCAAATAATTGGTATTTTAAAAGTTACAATAAATATAATTTGAATGTTTTGACGACATCAAAGAATTTTATTGGTTAATATTCCTTGTTAGGATTTCATAAATTATTTTTTTAATTAATAAAGTTGTTAGGACTTTAAAAAAATCAATTATTTAATACTGTCAAAATTGACATAAATGAGTTTTTAAAAAACGTAATATATTATCAATTTGATATTATATTTCTAATAATATACGTTTCGTCCAAATGACTTATATAATGATAGGTGTATTATTATTGGACCACTTTGGGGTCTCTTGTATGTATAATTTATGTTTATCAACTATACAATATAAAAATACAAAGTGACATGGTAATTGTCAATCTAATTAATTAAGAGTTAAAACAAAAAGATAAGGTTAATATAATGACCCAAACCTTTCTAAAATATATTGGTTGAATGTATTCGGACCCATACTCGCATTATACTTTTCATTATCTACTTTGGAGCCATTATAAAGCGAATATGAATTTATTATAAATTAATACTTTAAGTTTTCCTTAAAGAGCCCCTCCTCCCCCTTATAAAAGGACACCACTTCTAACCAATTTTTCACACCTTCAAAGCCTTTTGGTTCGGCCAAACCATTCCAAAATACTCTATCAAATTCCATCACTTCAACCTAGAGTCATTATTTTGATCATAAAGACAACCTACGAAGCCCCTTTGATCAAATCAATAGGAAGAACCCGAAGAAGAGATAACGCTTTCACCACCATTTTTCAAGTTCTTTTCTTCTTCAACTTCTTCCTTATTTGTTATTTCCTATCTAAAATAATAACTCTACTATATTCAATATTCTGTGATATTATTATAAATATTTTACAACCATATTCAGTATTATATCCATCCTTTGAATGGAATGTCACCATACGTGCATACGTACGACTTACAATTACCACGTCGTGGTGTATTTGTTATTCCAAAACATTATTATTTGCATGGGTATGATAATGACATGTAATTGATGTAAATATTAAATATAACATGATACTTATTCAGTATATATGATATAAAATACAATTATATATTATTTTAATATCAAAAGAATGATATTGTTCCTCGTGCGTACGTACGAACTACCGTCTCCACGAACACAATGAGATTCATTCCCCACCGTATCCATGCAATTATAATTCTAATTTGATGATTAAGACTAATGTTTAAGGACTTTATATCATTCTGGATTTGAATAAGATACATCCTATCCATAATGAACATGGGTTATGTAACAAAATATATAAAAGAAAACGAGTAAGTAAACACCCGAAACAATGATAATACTAAGATATTATTAAAAAATCAATGTTAAAAGATCATATATGATATTATATTAATGTATATGATTATTTTGTAATTTAATAACAATTATTTCACCATTATACAGGAGGTTAACCTAACCCCGACCAAGGAAAACTACATGGTAAGGGTTTATTTCACAATCTCTTCAATATCTGAGGTTCTTTATACATAATTATCTATTGGGACTTCTTTATCATCCACATCCATGTTTCTTAAAAATGTACTTAAAAACATTACTAATATTTGACATAATATGAGTTAATGTCATTTATAACCTTTTTTGACTTTTTATAAGATGTTTATAAAGGAATTTTTTCGTCGTTTTCCAAACAATGTCCTTTTTAACCTTTTCGACAAAATTAAGGTAAGAATGCCTTTTCTTAACTTATACAGCGGGTGCGGCTATTTTTTACCATTATAAACTCATCGAAGCATCTTTTACAACCATATAAGAATATTTTCAATGTAAATGTTTTATTTTATAATTATTTGACTATTAAATGATTTCAAAATATAAATAGATATTTCTCTAAAAAGAGTTATGATTTCATCTATGTCAATATCCTTTGATGGATTTTATGTTTGTTTGGAGTTGATTAATTATGATACAAAACATCCATATTTTATTGAATGTTTTATGATATGTTTTTCTGTGGATGTGAAATTTTTATTCTAGTCGTGATTTATGGTTAAAATACTGACATTTCGTATGCTAGTTTTAATATGAATGTTTATGATATGTTTAAACCCTTTCATATGAGGAATGTATTGGACTTAGTAAGTGATGGGTGGAACCCGCTATAGCTCCTCGATGCATTGTTAGGTCTCGTGAGACAACTATAGTGGAATTGGCTGAGGCCCTTTCCCAATTTGATTTATGGTTTTGGCTGAGGCCTTAAACCTTTTTAGACATCTTGGCTGAGGACTTGACAAAATGTTTTAGAATGTCTGGCATTATACATTCCCTCATTATGGAAATAATATTGATGGTTCATGTGGTCATTCGACTAGTAGAATACCCATGGTTATGTTTTATTATGGAATTATTTACTCATATCATATTCTTTCAATAAAAGTGTTAATATTTATTATTTTTAAAGGCATGTGGTTTCAATTATTTATCATGCTTAATATTTATGTCATTTTTCACTGTATTACTTACCCTTACTGGGCGTTTCAGCTCAACCCGTTCTTATGTTTCATTTTCCCAGGATATAAAGATGTTAGTTATCAGTGACCAGTATGCATAATCTAGGAGGCTTGGATGTTTCTAATGAAATATATTTGTGTTTTATTTCTATTAAAGTTGTCAAGTTGAACTTATGTATGAATCTTGTTTCCAATAATACTAAACTAATCAGTCTTTCGAGACGTGATTTATTTATGATCATGCCAATGTTATGTAAAAATGCACCGACTCTGGGTAACTATGGTTAGGGCGTTACATGTTATCTTTGGCCAACTAGATAATTAATGAGGATGGAACTATTAAAACATATACCTTGTGAAGAATAAGGAACATTAAAGGATGCTGAAATTGATGATTATTTTTTAAAAAAGTGGAGCGTACTTAACACTTTTGAATGGGATCACAAAAGAAGAGATCAAGAATTGGACAATTTGATACCACAACATCAATGGTTTGTAAATTATCATGTCAAATATCTAAATACTATACCCTACGAGTCCCTAACTAGGAATGAAATTAGGAACACTATTTTCCCACATAGTGAATATTGAGTTAGTCTCAACCAAACTATTCTAGGTTTATTACCCTTATGTGTATACATTTCAAAGACTGTGTCAACATGTATGTATCCAGACAATGATTTTATTACCAGGAAACCACACACTATTTACTTTTGCGATGTTAACATATAATTAAATTTATCCATAGGGATGACCCTAATTTATTTTTTTTAGTAATTACCAATTATTATTAATCCTATAAAAGAAATAATGTCCATAGTAATAAATATGTAATAGAAGATAAAAACAAATATAAGTTGAATGAAATTACTTTTTAAAACATTTATTATAATACTAACATGTTATTTTGAAAGAATCCAAAAATAATGGGAATATATATTACTTTTTAAAACAATAAGAATATAACTGAAGACTAATAAGGAATAATGGTCATTATGGTGGTAAAATCCATTCCTATGGAATACATAAAAAGGAAATTTCTTTCACATTTTTATGATGAATGTAAAAATTAAATTTTAAGAACATGTTAAAAATAAATCCTTTTAAACATTAGGATATAAATTAAAATATAAAAAAATATCACATTAGAAATTATTTATTTTTAGAAAATAAGATTCTGGAAATAAAATAAATAACATCAATATGGAAGAGAAACATTCCCAACCAAAATCGGGAAATATGTTTACTTTTCTTATAAATAATCATTCAGTGGTTTAGAATAAAAAATAAAGGAAAAATCAAATTAATAATTGGAAAAAATTACTATTTTGTATGAAGATATATGGGTTTTAGGATAGAAGTAACAATTTTCTTTCAAACGGTAAATTGGAACATAAACCCCCATAATAAAAGTGAGATTGTAAAAGACACCATTAAAAATTTATAACACATGAATGAATACCAATGAATGTGGAAATAATGAAATATATCATTAATTATCATGATTTAAGAGTGGATAATAATTTATTATTTCCAATCGTAATTTTATACACCCTATAATAAAAATAAGTATATAATTCAAAACATATCTCAAAGAATACTGCTTGGGATGAGAATCTCATACCATTATTACCAACATTCATGTAAATATTATAACTACCTTTATAATAAAATAATATTCATTCGAAATTTATTTTCAAAACTTATTCATTTTTATTACATTCTATATTAATAATTTATTTTCATTTATTATATATTTTTTACTTATTTTTACTAAATATCGATCATCAGTTTTTACTAGTTCAACCGTACTTTCTCTATTTATATGTAACGTTTTTTGAAATATATGCATGTAAATAATTTAATTATCAAAATAATATTAATGAATTTTTGTGGTATGTTTTTAATATATATATATATATATTTGAAGTTTTATAGTCACTTCAAGGAATAATTAGAGATTATTCTCATAGAAATCTTAAAAATACCATTTTTTAAGAATTTCAATTCCTTACAAATTTTGATTTTATTAGAGAACAAAAAGACATATAAAACCTTTCCAAAACATGAATAATGTAATCAATTTCTTATTAATTCAATAAATTCATTATTATTAGCATCTATTTCATGTTTTATAGAGAATTAAATATGTTATTCATGAATGTGATAGTTTGCACATATGTCAAATTGATGTTTTCATTTTATAATGAATTAGAGATAAGGAATGTTTAAAATGGTTTTCCTTTATATAATAATAGTTATTTATAAAATATAATAGTTATCCATTATATACATATTTTATAATAATCCATGTGTTTTTATGAAGAAATGATAATTTACAATATCCATTATGGTGTTTTTCCGCACGTAACACAATAGACATTTCCTTTATATTAGAAAAGTTAATAGTAATGTAGATAATGGGTATACAACAAACATTATAACATTTTTGTACATCAATTATTCTAATGTTATTATATTTTTAATTTTAGTATATATTCGGATGATGTATAATAAAAAAATTGAAATGAGAAATGTAATTTAATGTTATCACCTTACTTATTGGCATAGATCTTTTTCTATGTGGTAAATGATTTCGAAGAGTTGAAATTCTTTGAGAAAAAGTTCTAGGAGTTGTATAATACTTCCAGATAAAATTTTTAGTAGATTTTTTTAAATATGATTCTTAATACGTGTGAATAAGTGATGGGGTGAAAGGATCCTTTTATAAATGATAGGAGTGACACCATTGTAAATACTATAAAATTTTAATGAATATAAATGTATGATTTAATTTAAAGTCGGTACAAGTGGAATATTTTTCAAATAAATAATAAGGTTGGGTCTAAATCATCTCATGTGATCATATTTTTTCATGTTGTGGGGATATTTTAAGCCTTATCCCTTAGTTTAATCCCCTCAGTATCCCACTTTAACACTTATTGTAGTGACACTATTTTACTATTGTAACTTAATTTAATGACAAAAATTGAAATTATACCTTTTATATAAATTATTAAAATGATTTGAAATATATAATATAATTTAAAATTTTCAATTTATTTATATTGTAAAAATTAGGTTTCATATTCCACACATAATACTTCAAATCCATTTTTAGAAAAAAAAAAATTTAAGCATTAAAATGATTTTATTTCAACTCAGTTCCATGTTACAACCATGAGATTAATCATATTGTATTTTATTTAATATATAAAAAATTAAATTAATTAAAATCAATAATAAGTGTTAGTTAATTCAATTTATTAAGATTAAAATGTGTTATTGATATAAAAATAGTTAAAGGAAAATTTTCTATTTTTACCATCAAATAATTTCAAATTCCTTTATGACCAATATATTTAATATTTATTAATTATTTAACCAAATTATTTATAACATGTTTATTACACTAAATTATAGAATTATATTATTAATATAAAACTTATAATAAATTTATTTTAAACCAGAGATTTCCATGTAGCCAATTATTTGATTAGTTTTTATTTTTATTACATAATTATTTTATCGATGTTATTAATTTATTTTACTAAATACATATTGAATTTTATCAATTAATTTTATTTATATCATTTGTAAAAATTTATAAAATTGATCAAAAACTAATAATTTATAAAATAAAAATTCATTGCATTAATGGTATTTTTCATAATTTAATAGAATAGTTTTAATTTTAAAAATAAATAATTTATTTTATACTATGATTCATTTAACTATCGTATTATTTCCTTAAATTTATATAGTAAAAGGAAATTATTCACAATAGTTTGTTGTTCTGTGTATCACACGCTATCATACATACTGGCTTCATTTAGTGTAAAATGCATACGAAAATATCAATGAGTTACAACATATACAAATAAATAAAACGATACAAACTAAAAAGAGGCTTTACTAATATCCTAATTCCATACCATACATACCACTAACTCCTTATTGAGAAAAGTCATTATGATCTAGTAAACTACCTATACTCTAACCTTTAATGTATACATAAAGTTTGTATGAGCAATAGAGTGTCTATGTAGGCTGTGAAAAATAAATTTCAGATGGGTCTCACGATGTTCGCTTAATATACACTCTCATATACATGTATATACAAGTAATAAAAATAAATATATATACAATTTTTCATCATGTACTAACCAGAACACCTTTACCCCCAATCATATCTACTTCACCCTATTCTAGAATACACCTTGATCTATCACCACATGCACACATGTTTGGTCTTTATGTGCTAACCAGCAAACCAAAAAACTAAACCGTACTAGTTTCATCCATTTCTGAAATCTTGTTTTCTTATTATACCATATTGAACCCAACCCATACTATAAGTCTCAAGGTTGGGCCCCACTGAGTTCTAAACACCACCAAAATATGTTGGGTATGAAATGAGGTACACGTCCTAGAATATTTCTTATCACTCCATGGTGGTCATCCCTTATGATCTAACCACTACCATATCACCCAAGATAATAACCAATATCCACAACTTAATAATTTCCTTATCACTCAAGGTAGATTCCTACACAACATATAGTATATCATAAACCCCTGAACTAAATATATCACAAAAGGAGTTATATTCCAATATCTTGTCACTCACGATGATGTTATTATTGTAACTAGAACCTTATTTTTTAAGGAACGATGTGATGCCATACTGGAATTTTGGATATTATTCTCATTCATGATTAACAATGTTAATACCTCCTCAAACAAGGTAATGATTTTATCCTAAACACTACCTTATCACTCAATTTTGGGTCAAATATCACCTAATGGAAATTAGCTAATCACTCAAGGTAGGAATCATCCTACTCCTTATCAATAAAGGTGATGTCTTGAAATAATATATTTCATCCCGTATGATGAGATCCATCCCCCAACACATTCACATGATCCTCACATGAATGAAACAATAAAAAGGATAGAAAAACTATATCACAAGATCACCAACTAGTAACAAGGTGGTACTCCATTGAGAATAATATCGAAGCTCAATGTATATTTCATCTTCTATTTACAACATCATTCAAATCCTAAAAATATCATCATGGTAACAAAAGAAAATCATGAAAATCTTCTCATTAACTTAATCACACTTATTAGGGTTTCCATAAATGTACTTTATACCCATCACTTTTTATGCTCATCAATTCAAAGTTATATCAAAGATGTCATAGTTTTATCATATCGTGAAGGATCTCCTAAACCCCAAACTAGATTGGTTGGTCAAAAGCTCATTAAAATACCACACGAGGGTTAGTACGTCTATCCAGTGATATCCTATTCTATCTTACTCTATTCCCTAAAAAATCAATGTTATATCCCCAACAATTACCATTATCTACACTTGGTTATCATCTTATATCTCCCATAGGAGAGCTCCCTACCAATCACTAGAGTAAATTTATTTATATCTAACTACACCAAGTCCTAATGGACTTATCCCACTCATTTTTATTTCCAATAGTCTACTCCCCACTCAATTGGGTTTCCCCAATCTTAAATGAGATATACAATCATCTTTCTCATCATCACTATGACTAAGCATCTCATGCCATCGCAAAAATTCTACTCAATCCAACCTATGAAACCTTAATCTTATCTAATTAATAGACCAAATCAAACTATCCCATAATTTAAATACATATACCCAGTATTTCATTATATAATGTCCCACAATGTTTTAGATTTATTGAGTTATATAATTTTGAACGATTGTTAACAAATAGTACAAGGACTTTCCCATAAAATGGAAATTTTAAAACTAAATATGAAACAAAATAATATACAATAAGTGTTATAAATATCCCAAAAATTAACCACCCAATCTATTATTCAATACATATATGACATGTAAAATATATTTCTCCATAACATCGGGAAATGAAAACATAATAAGGGTGAGCTCATGTGATCAGTATGGGAAATTGAGTGCCAGAAGAAACCATAGAATAAATTAGTATTAAAGAATATTATTAGAAATAAATGATACTCAATTTATGTCATATAAATTATAATATAATCATAAAAAATTCCATGGTTTGAAATATAAATATAAAAATGGAAATGAGTAACTGATTTCAGGGTGATGAATTGAATGATTATCAACTAGTCAAATCCTTATTTTAAGGCATTATACATCATCAAGGATTTTTACAAAATGTCTAATTATTAATGGATCTATCCAAGATGTCTAAATAAATGTGTAAACCTGTACCAAATACCTAGACTACATTGTATCATGATATATAACAATGCATCGAGGTTATATTTTAGTCTCCTCCCCTCAATAACTAATTATCATGAATTCATCATATGAAGGAATGAATAAACTATACAATACATAACAAAAATACATTACTTATAAATGATCATACATGCTTAAAAAACAAGTATATGGTTTTGCAATATTTCAAAAATCAATAAATTCAATAGATTTCTATATAACCATCCAAAAAAATATCACAATATAGAGTAACTAGTATACAATTAAGACAATAATTTCTATAAATAAATAAATGTATGGGTTTTTAGGTGAATAAATTTTAATTATATTAATTAAGCATATGTTATTCATATAATAATATATTTATAATAAAATTCATGCCTATCCACAGTGGATGGTTATGAAAGAAAATAGTAGAAATGGATTTTACGTGAACTTGGTCCCCAAAGAGAAAATATTATGAGAGG
The DNA here is from genome assembly GCA_963277665.1 of Viscum album. Taxonomy (NCBI): domain Eukaryota; kingdom Viridiplantae; phylum Streptophyta; class Magnoliopsida; order Santalales; family Viscaceae; genus Viscum; species Viscum album. The sequence goes on from OY728137.1 coordinate 1,672,199,239, forward strand.
AGTTATAATTTAATCCACGAAAAATAAATCTAATATAGGTAAAAGAAATAACCTAAGAACAAAATGAAAATAAATCATAAACATGATTTTATAAATCATTCTTAGTATTGTGGAAAAAGAAGAAGTTATATATCACTTTTAATAGTCTTTTTTAAAAAGGTGATGTAGAACATTGGACAAAAATTTATCCAAAAAAACATCTCTAAAATATCCAGGAATGGGCATAAAGGTTATGAAAATGGAATGAGGAATTGATGATAGACAGTTTATTTTCAAAATTATGGGAATTTTTTTAATATTTTAATATAACATTATTTAAAACAAACATCATAAAACTGAAAAACATATTTATGGAAACCAGTGAAGGGAAAAATGATGTTCATAAAAGATATAACATAATTGGGTTAAAAATATATAGGATAATATTGTTTGTAAAATAAAATAAGGTTAAAGAAGGGAAATCGCCATTTAAAGGGATATATATTATTTTAAATTAATGATATACTTTTTGGGGCGAAGATATTTCTCAAGGATTAATGTTGGAATAAATATATTTTTTTAGTCAAAGAGAAGGATAATTTTCCATGAAATTAAATATTAAACTGGAATGAACCAATATTATTTCAAATTTTTTTAATTATTATAATTATTACTCAACAAAGGTAGGTGAGTTTATAAAGACCCTAAGAACTGAAGATTAGTTGAATCAAAATCCATTCAAACAAAAAACATGATAATGATATTAAAACCCCATTAATTACATGAATATGGTAAAATAAATACTTTGGATCGTAATAAAACCATCTAAAATATAACATGGTAAAAAATGTGAAATATTTATAATGAAATTAAATTTGAGATGAAACCCCCTTTAAATAATTTATAACTTCAACTAAATAACCTAAATCTCATGTAAAACAAAAATAAAAATATTTGTTACCTATTTAAGAACCTTATTCATATCCATATCCTTTTATAAAATTAATTTTTTAATTATTAAATTCTTGTATATTAGTTATTTAATATCTATTTTTATTATCTAGTGTCAGTAATCTTGATTGTTTTGAACATGTTTTGTAATAGTGGTGTTTTTTATCATTCTTCCCCTAAATTTCATTATTATTTTATCATATAAGGTACTAAAATTTATTATTTTTTATAATTTATAATTTATAATTTATCTTGTTAGGAGTTTTGGTTATGACCCTTAAATTTGAAACCAAAGATGAGCATGTTTTGGTGAATTTTAATTAACAAATGTTGGTAACTTAATTATTCATAACAACAATATATTATTGGAGGAAGAAATTAATTATGGTAAAATATTAGAATCAAAAATTCATTATTAATATATAGTAATTGAAATTAATGTGAAATAAATTTTTATTGTTAATGTCAAAATATTTGAAAACTAAATATCAAAAAGAAACATTGATGGGAGTTAAGTATACAAATCCCTAAAAAATTGTAATTTCATAAATATAATTCCCATGAATGATATATTGTGAGTTGTTTTTAAAATATATAGATTTTAATTAAAATAATTGAAAAATAAATCATAGATAATATAAATAACATAAGAGGAAACAGGTGTTCAAAAAGAATCATATCATAAGGAAGCAAAATTCAAATTCTAAAAACCATTAATATATTAAAAAATTTAAAATACAAACCCCTTAAAGGATAAAATTTTAAATATAACATAAAATTCAACTAATAATGATTGGATCATGATAAAAATATTAAATTTTAATTAGATAAATTATTACAAAAACATGGTATATAATATGAAATATGTCTCATTGGGTAAAATTTTGAGATTAGAAACCATTTTATAAACAGTAATATAAGAATCCAATGATCATATAATTGTTACCATGAAATTGAAATCAAAATATTAGGAAATTACATATATTCATTATACTATATATCCATTGTAATGAAATCTGTTTAAATATAGTAAATTATATGGATCTTCAAACACCCTACATTATATAAATATAGTAAAATATATATATTGAGTAATAATCACAAAAAATTGAAGATATAATGGTTCATAATAAGATATGTATCATGGGAAATTAAAATAGAGAAAAAAACCTCTTACCTTAATTACCATCATCGAATAATGTTGTCAAATATCTTTTATATAAAAAATAACAAAAATAATCTCCAATTTAAGAATCATATTTATATAGGTAGTTGGATATATTCATTTATAACTATTCACTAAATGTTTATTAGTTAATTAATAATTATTTTAAATATCATGTGTGGTTAATCTTGATCAATTTTAACTAGTTAATAATATCTAATTAGTTCATCATTATTATACAAAATTTCACCATTCATAGATCATAAATGGTACAATAAAAAAATATTTATAAGTATTTATAATTTCATAATTTCATTTTGTGGGATTTTTTCTTATAATCCCTAATGATGAAATCATCTATTAGCATGTTTTGGTGACTTTTAACTAAAATATGTTGCTATCATAATTAACGTGTTTAATATTAATTTAAAATAAATAAATAAAATATTAAATAATTTATATCATTTTTAGTAACGAATTTCTTAATGTTATCCAGGAAATTATTCTATATCATTTTTCAAATAGGTGGTTAAATCGACCAAAACATTATCCTACCATAATTAATGGACGAGTATGGTTGTGAAAGTGGTTTATTTGGACATATTAATAGTATTAAAAAGGAAAAAAAGATATCATTTAGATATATTTAATGGTTTGAATCAGTTATGAATATATTTTAACAAATAAGAATGAAACTAGATGAAAAATGAGACATGTTTCCTCATAGAGGCATTGGTCCACACAAACACACCGATGAAATATTTTATTTTATTAATGGAAAAAGTAAAATTTGGTTGATGGTTATTCCCATAAAATAAAAACATTTATTATAAAATAAATATTGAAGTAATAAGATAATATTGGGAAAATTCGTTTTTAATAGGAAAGGTAGAAAAAGAACAATTTTGGGGAAATTTTGGTACTTTTGTAGGAAATTTTGGGTTTTCCCTTAGTGTAATCTTTAAAAATTGATTGATTTGGATATTTTCTTATGACCATAAGCTAATGGAAGAATAAATTTATTAAATGGTAAGGATGATAAATTTTATTTTAAATTCTAATATGAAAATTATAGTAATATTGAAGGGGTGTGGAGTTTCACCTTTTATATGTGGTGAAAAAGATATTTTTGTGAATATTTCTTCTTAATATAAATAAGGAATATGATAATGTTGTTAAAAAAATAACAAAAAATCAAAATAATAGATTGGATATAATTTTTTGTAGATAAAAACTACAAACATTCGATTAGAAACATGATTTTAACATATTATGCCTTTTACCTCTTTGTATAATCCATTATACCTTTTTAGTTTTACCAAAATAACAACATTTTTAACTATGAAATTAATTTTCATGCCTAAAATAAAAATTAATATTATTACATAATTTTGTCTCACTAATTCAAAATTTTATATTCATTTTATTTGATTTAATTTATATTTGTATGAAAAATTAATTTTAGCATTAATGAATGTAATGAGTAAAAACATTAATTAAGAAAATGTGTATTTTTAAGTATAAAAGTTACTTATAGGAAAATATTATCAATGTATATGATTTAATTAATATCGATTGGTTTATAATAAAAAATAATTTTTTTATTTCAAAAAAAGTTAACAACACTTTTTACTGAAATAATATATAACTAAATGAAATGTCCAAAAAAATCATTTATTGGAAAATATTAATTAAGATTATAAAATTATAATAATAGGTTTTATAAATTTATAATTGGTTTTCAAAATGTATATCTTTACTCCATATATACATCGTTTGTTATCAAAAATATTTTATATATTTTATTTTTATACCCACTTCTTGATAGAGTCATAAATGTTATAGTTTTACTGAAAACTATATTTGATGGAAAATATTAAAAATAATTATTCTCTATGTGAAAAGAGAAAAATTATCTCTTAAAATTAAATTGAAAAACCAATGAACCAAATAACATCGCCCCACAACAACACAAAATACGTATAAAAGGTAGATTTTTTTATATGAGTAGATCATCATGAAGGAAAGAAAATTGTGATTTAGTGATCCCAATAGTCATTAACTGGAAACAACTTACACTATGGGTATGAAAAGTAAAAACGGTACCCTGAACTGACCTAATATTATATCCTAGAAAACTAGAAAAAGAACCAAAATAACCACACATATACACTAGGACTCAAGAATCATGAATTCATCATAACATTTCATCACCATCATTAAGCAAACGACGTGAACATATTGTTTTAGTCTTCAACTAAAAACCCTTTCTAGCATAGAAATATAAAATCCAATGAACTCATACCAATAAATAACTACTATATTGTGACACAAATGTAAAGACCTAATCTATATCATCTTCTAAAAATTAATTTTATATCATAATGGAATAATTTAAATTGGACTAGAAGGATGCTTCGTTACCCTAGAAGAAGGGTGAAATAGAATCTATTAGACTCAACTATAGATTGTGGGAAAAATAAAACATACCTGATTGAGAAATAGATGATTCATCAACTAGGAAATGTAAGAGTCTGATGACCATAACATTTCCAGACAATTGGTAGTAGAATTTCTATGCTGAAGGAATAATAGAAATCATTTTCATTAACATATGATGGTGTATATACTAAGTGAAAATCACACTCCATGAGTTCACCACTAGTGATCTTATATAAATGACACAAATGACCAAACTAGGAACTAATGAAACCTGATATTTGATTGAACGAGTAATTTATGACTATAGTAAAGAACCATTCTAATATCACCAGACTAAGGAAAAAATAACCAATTTTATTTTCATGATGAAAAAATCAATGATGAAGGGAAACATGGAACATTAGTGGGGAGAAGTCTTCTGAATCTAGAACGACAAGAAGATCCCCTAATCGGAGCACCAATCATGACCTCAAAACCGTATTTTTCAATATTCACTAAAGAAATTATTTCAGAAAAATAAAAAAAATCACATTAAGTTATTTTTTAAATTAGTATTTCAATTATAATGTTCATTTCATCAAATTGTAATATTTTGGAATCTAATTTTTAGATAAAATATATTAATTTAATGGATATTATTTTCATAAGAAAATAAATTTTTATAATATTTCATATCCATATTAGTATATACTATCAACTAATAAAAAATAAGCATCAATATTTTATTCATATCAAAAATATCTTCATTCAATAATATATATATCTTCTTAAAGTATATGTAAAATATATCCAATATTACAAAAAATTGTTTTGTTGGATAAAATTTTTAAATTTATTTATTTATGATATATGAATTTTAACAGTGAATTAGTTTTAATAATGGATATTATTTTTTATTTATAAATATATATTTCAAAATTATGTTGCTTTTAGTTTTTACCAACTAATTTTACAACTATATTTTAATAGATAAATAATGTTCCATAGTTTTCTGAGGTTTGGTGTTGTGTGTGATGCATGCTTTTTAACAGATTAGGTGTTAATGAAAAATATAATTTAAATTTATAGGTTGTTATAGCTCATATCCCATAACCAAAAAAAGGTCTCTTACCAACTCAAATAATACCTTCACCCCATGGAATCATGGTCATTGGGCGAACTGAATTGAAAAAAGTGTTAAATCCCCTTATTAAAGTATAATTGGAATGATTTACAACCTATATATTTCATTTCATATTGTGATATTAGTCTTTATACCATACCTAGTCTCATAAAATCATGCATAATTACACAATAATTCACAAAAAAATATATACATTTTTATTAAAGGTGACCCTATGAAAAATATGGAGTTACCATTCCCATGATCCTCAAAAAAATTTCATCAATTCCCATCCATGCCATTTCTGTTATCCTAACATAACATAAGACCTATTTCAATCCCCAATCCCAAAATATCAAATTATAATATATTATAATTATTTATAATTATCTATTAAACTTAATACAAAGTTGTACATTCCCTAAAAAATATTTGGGTGTAATATCTCAGACTAAATAACTATAAAATTTTAATGGTATCGTGGCTCAATGTGACCCCAAGAATGCTTCCCATACTCTTGAGGATTATGAATAAATGTTGTTTTATAATTTGGTAACATGGGGTAACTATAATCACTATATTTATGTATTAATAATAGAATAAACAAAAAAAATATTTAACCCACCAATTACATCGGAGTATGTTGTATTAATTGATAATTGAACATGATATGACAAAATTAAATGTAGCCTGCCAGAATATAAGACATCATCATCCACTAGGTCCATCACATGCATATAATAAATTAAAGAAATAAAATACAAGTGATTACCTTAACCCAACTCCAAGACTCACCTCCTCCAAGTCTTTAAACTATAATATATCCCACTCAATCATGAAAAGACCCATGCCCTTTTCCAACATGTACCTACAACCATGTGACAATCTGCTCGGGTACCCAACTATAATGAAAACTATAGTAGGCTGATAGTATATAACTCATTAGGGAACCTATAATGTGGCCTTTAAAATACTATAAATTCAGGGACAATATCATGTGAATGGATTGGTATAAATAAATAATTGTTGATAAATAAAAAAATAAAGAACTCTGAATTGTTAAGTCTGTGAAACCGATCAACCATACCCACATATTCCAATTCTGAATTTTCTTGAAGCGTGATGGGATGTATGTACTAACAATAATAATGACTCATGGGTTATTTAACCATACTATAAAATGATAATGACCTGAAGGAAAAAATCACTCTGACATATCAGATAATGACCTATGTGCTACACTCACCCCGATATATAGTGAAAATGAGAAAGGGAATCATCTATCTCAGAACGAAAATCTGGATAATCATACTTCATAACTTACAATAGTTTTCACATATGATCCTTGATATTCATCATGGATTTACTGTGCCCACCGAATACGCCACAATCCCTTAATAGGTACCACATGTTAGGAATGTGTTCATCTACTTGGAACTAATATTCTTGTCACTATATCTATAGGATCCCCACCATAATTTTCAAGGAAATCATACTTGAGGAGTTTTCTATAATATCACCAACTTCCCGACTAGGATAGTTTTCTTTAGTATCACAACCTACCAATTAAGAGTATTTTATTATAAATTATAATATCCACATACCAAATGGAGTTTTCCACCTCAACTAAAATAAGAGAAAAAATATTTGGATTGGCTAATAAATCCATCATCACAATCACAACCCATAATCTCATTTGTAATGTGTGGGTTCTAACGGGGCACACATAACCATATCTACAAATGTTTCACACACCCTACCCAAGATAGTTAATCAATATTTCTCCAATTGGGGTCCCCCAGGTTAACACACATCAAGGGAACCTATATGGGGTTCATTAGGTGACAAAAATTAAAAACAAATCACACTTCGGGATCCTTAGGACACTGTAAATAAAATCCACCCTGCATGGGGTCCTTTATGTCATGAAAAGTGGAGTCACCTCACATGGGGTCCATGGATTCATTCAGAAGTCATGTGTAAGAACCTATCACAGGAGTGTGTCACATTTCCTTGTGTTGTCACACATGGTATGGCCTCATAATTCTCATGGGAACATCAGATCAACAAAAGTATGTAGATATGTCTTATAAACCACCTCAATGTACAAGATCATTCAAGGTAATTTTGCACAATCAACTTATTAATAGTCTACCCATCTTCTACCCACATGGTAGTCATAACTCCTATATAAGGGACAATTTCCATTACTACATTAAATAATCCTAGGGGTTCCACAACATCCCTAATGTAATTAATGACCTATTAAGTATGATCAATATCTAGGGTTCCAATGAAGGGCCATGAAGTCTTACCCATTTCAATTAATTTGATTAACTCCCCTCATGGGTTCAATTTTCAAGGCATACAGTTAGTCCAAGCCTTGTTCATTTTCGGATGTGGTGTTAAGCATGTGAATTGGGTTTATGGTGGCCTAATCCATCTATTCCATTTTTCTCATAGGTGACTATGTAAGTTAAATGATTTAATTTAAATTAAACTAATCAAATAAAAAAATTGAAGTTAATGAAGGGGGGCCTATAACATTAGTTGTATTAATTGAAATACACAGTCATATTACCTCATACACTTATCTATAAGGATAATACCATAACCACCTCCTCATTTAAATACATTCTCCTTTTTAATTTATATCCTGGAAGCCACTCTTAAGCTCTCCAAGCACCGACCAAGCCCAACAATGTTCCACTATCCACTGAAAACTCACCCCGGGTCCTAATTCAAGAGAAAAGAGCCAAAAAATTATTTATAATGTGTAAAATTAATTAAAACATATAATTTTAAATAGAAATTATTAGTATTCAATAAACGAAGCCATTCTATTGTGCCTAACCACAAATGAATTCCTATGAGATGTCTACAACACATCCCTAACATTATATTGGGAAACATTCTGACAAAAATAACCTTATCATTCCCAAATAAAATTAAATTAATCAAAAAATAATAGAAAAATCATCGCAATTTCATACATCATAAAAAAAATGCCAGAACACACATATGGAATCTCAAGTCACCCTAGAGCTAGGTTGAGAAAATTCATAATCTCATTATGATTATTCCCCCATCCTATAGTTAAATGTTAAAAAAATACCTTATTGGGAGAAATGAAATTAAAAGAGTGAGAAAGTGGATGTGGCTGGAGGTTAATAAAGGGTGTATCTTTTCTAAAATGATGATTTATCTCACACAAAATGATCCCAAATAAAGGAAAAACTATAGAGGGAGATAAATAGGGATCTTATGGACCATGTGTGCATGATGAAAAGATAAATGGGCCTCCCCATTTTAATTTTAATTTGAGAAAAAAGATAAAAATTAACTTTTAATGATTCACAAGGGTTAGCCATATGGATTACCAAACTATACACCAACCTTATGGTTAAAACGTTCTTTTAAAATCCCTTTGCATGGGTGGTCTGAATGGAATACCAAATCATGTTCCAACCAATAAAATCAGAACTTCCTCAGTCTGAATTTTTTTTCATTAACCATTTACTGATCACAAGGATTAATCCACCTCAAACTATTTCCTTTGATATCTACCATTGTTAAACCTATTCCATTTCTTCCAACTCAACCATTATAGGTTATTTAAACCTAATAATTGGTTCAAAATTTTCACATGGTTATAGATGAACCATGAAAAATGATGTAGAATGAGGTAGTGCTAAATATAAATGTTATGATGTGGTTTAGTAAACTGCAGAGACCAATTATGTAATGTGGATTTCCTAGAAACTACCTACCACACAGTTGGAGTATAGTATTAAAAACTATCTGGATCATTCAAATTGTGATTTTAACTTTTTACACCAATGAAAATTACATTGGGGATCCCCTTTTCTCCTCCCCTTGCTCGCGCATGGTCTAGTGGAACCCCTAATATCTTCCTCCTAAGTTACTCATCTATGTGGGATTATATCAAGTGTGATCCTTCAACAACTAAGGTATAATATACACTCCATTATCCTCCATATATCTCCCAATTTATTTCTGCTATAATTTTTTTCCCTTGGTTAGGGATTTTGAAGACTATTTCACCCAAAGTATGGTGAAATCATTCTAATGAGATAGAGATTTTGTTCGTCAATCAAGACGATGTATTGATATGTCATTCACATACTATCAGAATACTTTTTGATGTGTTTTATCACTGTGGTTTCCTTAATAAGTTTTTTTCATAAAAAAATTATTTCGTGAATAAATAGGTACCAGTTGTTAATTATTCTATTTTGGTTAGTGTTAGGGTTTTGTTGTTGACCTCTTGTATAATTCTGGTCATGGTTTCAACATCAAACAATAGACCAATGAGTTGAATTATGATTATACAAACTTTAAATTAAATGTTCCTACTATATATTTAGGTTATAATTATATTTTTTGGATCATCATCCATGATTATGGGCCATGGGTTAATTTAAAATGGGAAGTAGAATAATGGTGGCCATAGGAAAGCTCGGAGAGCCTTGGCGGAGTTTCTAGGTGGATAGTTAAAAAGGGGGAAATATTTAAATGAGGTCGGTGGCAATTGAACTATTTCTATGAAATTTTAATTATATTATGTGCCTTTGTATGCGTGGGCTCACTAATAATTATATATACCCCCTTTATTATCTATATTATTTAATTTAATTTAAATAGTTTAATTAAAAAATTAATATTTTAACATAAATAATTACATATGAGTAAAAGTTGACATAGTTTCTAGTCCACCAACAACTTCTTACACAAGATCGATGATATAGATGTCGATGTTTGAGGCATGGAAAATTTGTAATCCATAATACATTATCCCCTTCAGTTAAGATAATAAAATGAATTGAAAAATGTAAGATGTGGTGTCCCTTTATTAGGTAACCTTTATGTTGATAAATCTTAGGAGGCCATGCATTATCCTTGTGATACTTTGGATTCCCAAGGATCAATAAATGGAACCTAGGAAATTGTTCCTCACCTTTTATTTATGACTACCCTATGCGTTAACCTTGGGTGGACTATTTATAGGATTGGTTTCTAGGCCAACCTATCACGACCCCAATAATTACAATTTTACATGAGACATATCTCAAAACCATTACTGATGATACATGAACTTGAGACATAGGTGGATATAGAATATATTCTTTTACTAAGGAATTTGAATTACTCACAAGATAGGTCATGACCCAATTTATGATATGAAGATTGATGGACCCATGTGTGTTTCCCCAAATTTTATTATAACTTAAAGGAACTGATGTGGGGTGCCTTTGATGTTTAATGTACTAATGGAAAAAATGTTGGGTTCCTTGAACTGTGATGACCTAGGGGAGCCTAGTTAGTTTCATTGTGATAGACTAACTCTATCCTGGTGTGTGACACAAGGGTATATAAGGTCATGAGATTTACCTTAGAACCCAAACATTACATCTGAGTGGATAGGCTTAGGATAATAATAAAATGTTAAGGAATTTTGAAAATCATTGTATCATTTTATTTTATTTGAGATGGAAAACATATTTGGGAGATGTTTATTGTTATCTAAAATAAAAATTTCTATTTTGGGAGTCCTATAATTCTAAATTAACTATTATGGTAGGAATATTTTTGACACTAAATAAAACCGCCATAGAATGGAGGTCTATGATACTAAATAATATACCCCTTTTTTTTCTTCACGCTTTTTGAGAGGTATAGATGGATTTGGAGCCAGAATTACTAGTTTTGGGAAAAAGAGGGTGTTCCCCAAATTTGGAACCTTCTAGGGGCTTGTTTTTTCATTGGTTGGAGTCGGTGAGCCTTCCAGACTATTGAAGCTCCCCTGCTAGGACCATTGTATTTTGGGATAGATAATTCCTTATGTTTTCATTATCTGATTGATCATTCCATTTTTCAATAACATTGTATACCAGGATGAGTATTTCTCCCACGTCATTATAATAGTATAATGGGTTGAGTATATCCCATAGTTTTCAGTATGTATATTGGGGTGATTTTACCCCCCCCCCCAGAATCATTATCACTATATATCGAGGAGAAAGACCTCCTTTATTCATTATTGTTTTTCACATAGTTATCCAAACATTCCTAGAGGCACCCCCACACTACCCAAAGATGGTATGGTTGATTGGGGTAACATACCTAAGGGTCAATAATGATTTACTATTTTATTTTTTAGCATCGACTCATTTTTCATTATCATATAACATGGGAATACCACATCATTCCATTCATGTAATGGATCACATTGGTGGTGATCTATTTAGTTTTTTATTTTCACCTTTCTCGGCCACCATTACACTTGGTTACAATATAAGTCTATCATATTGTATTAGATACATGTTATTAATTACATTGAGTTATATATTATCATGTAGGATACCTATGAGTTTAGAAATTTGGAGTAGGTAAGACATGTATTTTGGATGAAGTCCACACTTATATTTTATTCATATTATTTATTATATATAAGTGTGTGTGTGTGATTGACCAAGTGGGTGGTCAATTCTTATATGTTGGTATGGATTATTTTCATTTTCTATAACATGTTAAGATATAAATTATTTCTACTTACATTGATGATATGTCGATACAAGGGGTAAAATCACCCCAAAATACAAACATAGACCCACACTAAGTGTCTATAACCTCTCACATAGGGGAATTCATGGGTGAGGACATGTATCATTAATGGTTTGATCACTATTTATATTGAACCTGAAAGATATGTTACAAAGTTTTATCAGAGTCCTAACCATCCATAAATGTAGTGGCACTACATGGGTAGAAGTGTTTGTTCAACATTTGCGACATTTCATTCCAACAAGGCAGAAAGTAACTACATATATAGTTAAATGGTTAAGTTGAAATTTTTTGTTATCTATGTTTATAAGTTGATCCTTTCTTTTTCAGGGCTAGTGTAGTTTGAACTATATATTTATGTGCTCTTGGGATGGAGTAATATCATGATCAATGAAATCCTAGGATTTTTCTTTGGGTTTGTGTGAATGAGGAAACATCACAGTAAATGAACATGAGTTAGCTTGTTCATATTGTCATTAATATAATAATTTAACATGGTGGATAATATCCTATAGTGTGATGGGAAGTCTTGTAATGTATTATAAGAGACCCATGTGGATAAATGACTAGGTTCATGGATCATGAAGGTCAGGTTGTGAAGAAATATATCAATTCCAATACCCTTTTAGAAGTGAAGAGGCACTACCTTGGCTTGAGGTGTGGGGTACAGAACATGTATGTTGTGATTTAAAGGTTTGGAGAGTATAACACCTCTATAAAAAAAGATTCCTAATAGAATAAATTTTACTAATCATTAAATAAGGATAACCTTTTTTCATGAACATAATTTTAAATACATAGTTTTGTGAGATTGGCCACAAGTAGTGTCATGATGGGTGAACTCATAGAAATATTCCCAAGGGTTTGTGTGGGTAATTATAAAGCACACCAAAAAAATTTGTGTTGGAATGTGGAGAGAATCATTAGTATGATGACCCATTTGTTTAGGTGGGTGGCCCCCTGGGTGGAAAACCACATTCTTATAGGATACCTGATAGTTCCTGACTATCCAAGACTCGATGACAATATTAAATGGTATGGTGAATTCTTTACTAGTGAGGAGATTATGTCCTAGTATAAAGAAACACTGCATCACTAGAACCACATGAAACATCATTATTTTATCCTTACAAGACATCACATTTAGAACCCATTAAAAACCACATCGAATCATGATTATTTCAACATCCTTTATTGAAATCCTCAATGAAACCCAATCCAAAATTGCACTAAATTAGAAGCATCGATGGAGTATAATAATATACAGAAAATAAAGTAGAAATTTGTTAAAAACATCAAATAATTCAACAAAAAACCCCTTCACGTCGATGGGTAATACAAGAGAGGGAGAAGAGTGGGAGGATCCAGATAAATGGAACTCTTTGTTGTATGCATTATGTAAAAATAAAAGGTTATGTATCCAAAATTTTGAGTCTATCCCTTTTAGAAAACTACTCAGATTCTTATCTATGATGAAATCATTATGGTCTCAGTATTGTTCCACCACACATGTACCCATACTAAAATGACCCACCTAGGACATAATGAAACCTCTTTTGTAAGAGGACTATTGTCTTAACTTATCTCCATAATGATGTGTTCCCAATTACCCATTATGTGACCACCCATAGGTTGGGGACCCGACCCCCAAACCAACACAATCGTGGAATGACCCCCATGGGGGGTTACACGACTCTCCCATTCCAAGATGTGCTCGAGATCTTATATAGTGACCCTAGAATAACATATATTATTATTTTACATTTTCAATGAATATTAAACATAACTACTAAATAAACTTGGCAAATAAATGTAATGGTTTACTATACTTGGAATGATATATACAAATACATCTTATATACGTACAAAAATCATCATCTCAAATTTCTTTGTAACAACACAATAAATTAGGAATAAAATTAATGTTTTTGATGTCTTATTGTAGTGACCCAATATTTTATGAATAATATTACGTTTCTCTTAATGTATTATAGAGAACACATGCAATAATTTTTATTATTGGGTTTAAATGAGAGTAAAGTATCATATCTATTGATAATATAGAACTTGAACATTGATCACACTACTAATATAAATTTTTTGTTTTAAAAAAAATCCATTTGAAACAGACAAAGGAGAGGATGGCCTCATCCCACAGACTCGATCTATATGAATATCATTTTTCAGAGCTCCGAATAGAGGTAGAATCATTGTTCTTCTCTCTTGTCCAAGCCCAAGATGGGCATCATCATGTTAAGCTTCAATGGAATCGCCTACGAGAGAACTGGATGTTAATAGAGATTACCACCTGAGCGATGATATCTGAGCTGTCCCAAGAGTATGTCACAATAGAACACCTTACCCTTAGGTCCAATGAGGGGGTTATATGGATTTATGAAAAAAGTTATTAGTAACTTTTTTTGTAATCCATTTTATAATTAAAATTATTATTCCATGAATTCATTTATGAGAATAGTTATTGTTAAAAATCTTATGAATTAGATAAATTGACGTTCCAGGTAAAATGGTACTTTTCACAAATGTATAAATTATTATATTAAAATACTTTTTATTAGTAATGTTATTATAATAGTAATATATAAAAACTTTTTTTAATTATAAATTATGAATATATTTATTGTTTTTACTCTATAAAAGTTTAATTATTCAGTTTCATATAAATAATAATTTTATATGGTCGAACAGATATTTTGTTTTTAATTAATGAATTTATTTTGATGAAATAATAAATTTTTGAAAAAATTAATATTTTAATTAAATTTTATTATTAAATTTTATTTATGAATAATAAATGAGTATATAATTTTTATGAAGTCAAATGTAAATTTTATCATAGTTAAAAATTGTTTTTTTTCAAAATGCATCAATTTTAAAAAAATAATGGTATTTATTTTAAAAGTGAATATTCACATAATTAGAAAATAATTAGTATAAAATATAAATTATTATTGGAATCGTGTTGTCAAAATTATCAAATGATGAATTTTTCATCATTTTTTAAAGACAGTACAATTTTTGGGTAAAA
The DNA here is from genome assembly GCA_963277665.1 of Viscum album. NCBI lineage: Eukaryota > Viridiplantae > Streptophyta > Magnoliopsida > Santalales > Viscaceae > Viscum > Viscum album. Next base: position 1,672,214,509 of record OY728137.1, read on the forward strand.
ATTAAATACTGAATAAATATATAATGTGTTTTATGACATCATAATGATTTAATAGTGCTGTAATAAGATTATATATAATTTATATTCAGAAAATAAATGTTTTAAATATTATATATTTTTATTATATATTTTATTGATTATATTTAAAATCTATTAGTGGACCCTCCATGACTTATAAAATATTTTATAATTTTAAAAATGATTGACTTGAGAGTTTGACTCACCTATACATAAGAAAGTCTAATATTTTTATATCTTACTATATTATCCTTATAAAATGTTATATACCACTCCCCTTTGGGAGAAAACATGGAAAAATAATGGTATGGTTTGTGGTTTTGATTAGATTAGTGTGTAGTGTCCAAAACCTAAATAATAAAGAATTCCCTCTAATTTCTTTTATAAAACCACCCAAAAACCCATTACTCATCACTAAACCATTTGAATCTCTACCAACCTCTGACCCATTCTCCCTAAATTCTTCTAATGTCATCCAAAATCTCCCATGATGTAACACCCTAAGATTTTATGAGAAATATTATTTTTAATTTCTTTGATGTCTTGTGTAGTACGCTACACCAAGATTGTCTTGCACTATATGTTACACCATATTAGCTTGTAGTATACACAACACTATTCTTCTCCTGCGTTACACAAAAGAAAAACCTTCCTCGATAGATTGTGTTGTACGCAATACCGAGTTTCACTAAACAACGATTTGTTATTAAAATATTATATAAACTAGACGTTATGAATTGTAATACCCATTTTTTGAAATTATATAAATTTTATCATTAAAAATGGACTTCATTTTTGTATTCAGAATATTAAAAATAGCTTAGGGTGAATATTTTGAATTTTTCTGAAAACATTCAATATTTGATGAATAGTGAAAACACTGACTTATCGGTTAAAACCGACTTTTTATTTAAATAATAATTTATTTACTTTAAATTTATTTAAGGTAAAAAAAGATACATAATATCATTAAAAGTTCAATGTAATTCATTGGAGTCATTTTATAATAATTTTCGATATATAAAAATTTTCTTGAACGTTTTATCGCCTTTTACCCACATTTTAGTAGAATTTTAAATTATACATAAAACTTAATTTTAATTTTTCTGTGAGTTGAATTTTGAAAATCCTAGAGACACGTTTAATATCAAGGAGTAAATTTTTTTTCAATAAGATAACAATCATATTTTATGAATAGTACTGTTTTACTTTTATTTACAATGATTAAATGTAAATAGGGAAATTAAGGGTAAAAATAATAATATTATTACCCTAACACATGTCCAAATTCTATTGTATAAGTATAATTAGACCAAAAATATCCTTATGAATAAAATATAGGCATCTTTGATCAACTTGTTTTAGATTAAGACATTTAATTGTTTTATATAAAGAAGCGTTAAAATAGTTAAAACCAATGTTTAAAAACTAAAACATTTTTAATATAGAGTTATAAATAAGATAAATTCAACTATAAATATTCATTATAAATACAATAAGATTTCCTATATAATAGTATTTTATTTATATTTTTTAGACATTAAATAATTTAATTTATCTATGACACAATGATAATGCAGTAATTACCTTATTAATGAAATGTTAACATAATTGATATTATTAATACCCACTTAAATTTAATTTCAGACTTTTTAGGAATTAAACAAACTTTTAAGGTTATTATACCGTATTAGGATTGGTTATATGAATTGTTTTATAAGTAATAATGTTTTTATGAATTTATAGAAAACAAAACACCAAATAGTGTCAAAATTGACATAAAAGTTTTTTTAAATAAAATATTATATTATTAATTGATATAATGGTCCTAAAAATATAAGATTCTGAAAAAAGACTTATATTATTATATATATGTCATTAATGAATCAATAGGGGTTTTATTGGAAGTTTATAGTATATTTATTAACCATATACTTTAATAATACCAGAAGACGCAGTAAAAGTTAAATCATTTAACTTAGAGTTAAATCTAAATGATAAAGTTAAAATTGTAACCTAAACATGTCTAAAACATTTTTGTTTTCATTATAAAATAATAACTCCAGTATCATATATATATTTTGATGTTATGATAAAAAATTTACAACCATATTAGTTATTTTATCCATCCTATTAATGAAAAATCCACCACACGTGCGTACGTACGGCTTACCATCTCCACGTTGTGGTGTAGTTTGTTATTCAAACATTTAATCATTTAGATGGGTATAATATTAAGTATAAATGATATAAATAATAAATATAACATTATTATGATTCTTTATATATGATATACCATCCAATTATATACGATTTTAATATCAAAATAATGATATAGTCGCTCTTGCGTACGTACGGACTACCGTCTCCACGAACGCTGTGAGATTCATTTTCCATGATTAACCATTAAAGTATGATTATAAATTATATATAATAAATAATAATTAAATATATTAAATAATAATGATACTGTATTTATGTACATATATGTTTCATTTAATTAATTACATCCCATTCAATAAGGAAATGAAAACAGCGTTCATGCATACATACAACCTACCATCTCCATGAATGGTGTATTTCATTCAATTTATCGATCTATCAAATATATTTATATGATGAATATATATTATATATAAATCATGTTTTACATTATGGAATTATTTAAATCATGATATAAGTAATAATATCAAGAACAACAAGTCGAAACATGTACGATAAATGAAACGATTTTACCAAAAACACTGCTTTAAAATGTAATTTACAAAAGAACAAGTAATATAAGGTCATAAGTGAATCATATATGATATCATAAATATTAATATGGTTATGTTACAAGTTAATAAAATGTTTAAACCTACTATAAAGGATTCTCAGACACAAACAGATGAAATTGGACATAAGGTAAGGCATAATTTTGCAAATATCATTTTTATCCGAGATTACTTATACGTAAGTATTTATTGGGGTTATATTTTTCATCCATGTCCATAAAGTTTTTTTATAAAGTGTTTAATATTCTTCCATGTATTTTTTAAGTCATTTTTACCCCTATTTTACTTTCACATTGTTTTATGGAAGAAATTGTTATTTTTTTTACCATACGAGGAACTTTTTGACCTTTCCGGCAAAAGTACGAGGATAATATTTTTTTAACTTATATGGCAAGAAAGATTTTTTATGGTTTCATAACCCATAAAATTCATGATGTTTACACTAAAATAAAAAAAAGACTTTTCTTTTAACTGTGATTGGAATTTTGTAAAAAGAAAATGATTTTTAAGAAGAAAGGATATTTTTATCAAGAATTCATTTCAAGTGTTTTGTCAAAACTAATTTCCATCAAAGATGAAATTATTTAGTATGATTCTGTTTCAAGTATAATGTTTCTTTTATTTACATGGTTGGATTATTCTTATGATGAAATGATATCCATTTATTTTATATGGGTTACATTATGATGGGATGATGTTTATGAAACCCAATTTATTCATTGGGTTGGGATGAATGATTTATGTTTATTTTGTGGAAAAAGTAAGAATGATTTCATTATGAGATGGGTGGGACCTAGATCTCCCTCAAATTAATTGGGTAAATATTTATATCTCATCAGATAGACATGGCTAGAATTACATGTGAATCTACTTCCTTAATACAGGTCTAGAATGACAAGTAAACATGGTTCAGTAATGGACGTTGTTCACTATGATGGTCTTGGTAGCAGTGCCTTGGCTACTATGGAAATAAAAACATGTTCATGATGGTTTCCACAATTACATGTTTTTTTCCCATTATATTTTATCTTGATTAATGTTCCTTTATGATATATTCCTTACGTACTGCCAATGATTATTTCACAACTCATGATCTTGATGTTTAAATGTTATGTTCATGTTTTGATGTTACAATGTATATGGTTTTTTTATTTTCACCATTATTACCCTTACTGAGAATTTGAGCTCAACCTTTTTTATGTTTTCCTATGGATATAAAGAAATGTTTTAGGTAAGAAACAAAAGGTAAGATCATTATGGAAGATGTTGAAGATCTTTCACCATGATTAGATGATTAGGTTCTGAGATTCCAAAGTTACTAAACTATTACAGTCCTTGGGTGTTTGTTTTTTTATGTATTAAGTATTCCTTAAAATTAATGTATTGTCTATGAAGGTTAGGTGTGGGTCTCTTCATTTGGTATCAGGGAAAAGTATTAGTTATCCTTTAGAAACGAGGATGCGAAAACATTAGTGAAATCCCTAGAGATATTTCTAAGGTATGTATATTGATGTCTCTAGGGTTAGGTATATGTATAGGTTATAGTCGAAGTATTATGGTAATGATATTAGAATTAATCCTAAGATGTTATATATTGAAGGTACTCCCCCATTATTATGTTGTTTCCTAGCATGATTTTTTCTTCTCACGCTATTCTTTTTGGGTTTTAGATGATGGATGGAACCCGAAGGAACCGTGTTGACCCATGTAATGGACAATGAAATGATTTTCATCCTGAAAAAACCATGGTTATGTGAGATGGAGTGAAAAATATTATTTCTATACTTACAAAATCTATGAATCATTTTGGACATCCAAATGAGCAGAGAAAAGAACAATATTCTATTGAGTACTTAATGAGGCAACGCCCAACATCATTCAGTGGGTCCTCTGATACACTTGTTGCTAAACAATGTATTAGTACCATTGAAATGATATTTTCAATACTTCACAGTTCAGATCATGAAAACGATATTTTGGCTGTTTTCATGTTAGAAGGTGAAGCAGAGCAGTGGTGGACTCTAGTTAAAAATAAATGGCCCCATGATGAAATTGAATCCATAGAATGGGTCGAGTTCAAGAACATGTTTTTCAATAAGTACATCCCTCGTATTATTCGAACAAATTAGGAAAAGGAGTTCTTTGAGCTTAAAAAATAATGATGAATTTGTTGGTATATACAAGGAGAATTTTACAAGGCTTGAAAGGTATGCATCTGGCTTTATCAACCAACCTGAAAGTAAATTTTCTTGATTAATCAGTGGCTTAAAACCAAGACATCGAAGGGAATTAACTATAAGATACTTCAGTAGCTATGAAGAAATTGTTCATTATGCTATCTAGGTAGAACTAGACGTTGGTTTAATATATCCATCTAATGGTTTTTACAAGAAAGGAAAGATGGTGTTCAAGGAAAAATCTAAAAACTATGGTGAAAAAAAGAAAAATGTATTGTTATACTCAATGTTTGGAATGAATCATGGTGGATATTGTCTTCAAGGGACTATAAAATGTTTTAAGTGTGGAAAATAAGGTCATCGAGTAGCTGAGTGCCGAATAATGGAAAAATGTTAGCTAATGATGTGAATGGAGAAATGTCTATATAAAATTCATCCCCAACACGTCAATGGTTCAAGTGTAAGGAAATGGGGAATTATGCTAACCAATTCCCTAATCCAATGTTTAATGATGATCGACATCAACAACCTCTCAAGGAAAAGGACAAAGTCACATACGATCACTATTAGTGATGTTGAATATGAAAATGATGTTGTGGAATGATTATGTTTTTATGTAATGATATCCCAAAATAGTAGTGTGGAATATCATTTCTAGTATAGTGGAATATTGGAATATCTATGTATTGGTTTTTTGTGGTTATCAATAATTTTATGGTACCAATAACCATGAAACGTGATTAAAATATTTTTGGAAAGAAGATTATATGCACATAATGAAGGGATAAAGAGAAAATAATATGTTTGATAGTATCAATGAGCTCATGACTAATATATGGAAAAAGTGATATCATGGTTTGAATATAGAATTTTTGGAATTTTTGTTATGTCGAACGAGTTAACATTTTAATCATACATGTTTTCACTAAAGTTCATTGGGTATTAATTTTTCAATAGAATACATGATTAAGGTATTCACATGTTTGGTATGTTACCAACAACAATATATATCTTATGATATATGGGGGACAAATGAAGGAATTAACATGCTCGTTAGATGAAATTTCTACTGTATGGTCTGCTAATACTTCTCGAATTACAAATTCAACTTCATTTTGTTAAAAGATGAAGTGGAAATTGTTCAATTAATAAACAATGGTGAGATTGTACCAAAATCAATTAATTATTTCTTCTAATTCCATTTTTTCAACATTATGGAAATTATCATGAAAACCAAAAACGTTTTCCTAGATGATTCCTAAGATCATCACAAATTTAAAGCTTTGTGACAGTTGGATTTTTCATAGCCATGTTCTCTACCACTCTGCATCAGAACATGATATTTAGATTTCTCTTCCATATCCATATTTTCACCTATGTACTTCTACATTGAAACCCGGTGTTGAGTTAATTTGGGTAACCGTTACATTTGTTTTTTAAAATTGTGTTTTATTGTTCCGTTTTACGATGTGGGTTCTTAGGAATGAAACTTTCATGTAGTAAAAAATTAATAACCCTGAAAAATTTCGAGGGTCAAATTCATTTTAATGGGGGTAGAATGTAACAACCCGTGGTTTATAGGAAATATTATTTTTAATTTCATTATTGTCTTGTGTTGTACGCTACACCAAGACTATCTTGCACTATACGCAACACCGTATTAGGTAGTAGTATATGCAACAATATTCTTGGCTTGCATTACATTCAAGAAAATAATTCTTCGATTGCTTGCGTTGTACGCAATACCGAGTTTCATTAAACAATGATATGTCCTTATAATATTATATAAACTAGCCATTATGAATAGTAATACCCACTTTTTGAAATTTTATAAATTTTATCATTCAAAATGGACTTCATTTTTGGATTTTTAATATCAAAATTAGCTTATAGTGATTTTTTGGTAGTTTTCTGAAGACATTCAATTTTTGATGAATAGTGAAAACAATGAGTTATCGGTTAAAATAGACTTTTTATTTAAATAATAATTTAATTTATTTAAATTTATTTTATGTCAAAATAGATACATAATACCTATATATGTTCAATGGAAATAATTGGATTCATTTTATAATAATTTTAGATATATAAAAATTTTGTTGAACTTTTTACCGTCTTTTACCCACCTCCAATGAGAAATTGCAAATTTAAATAAAACAAAATTTTCCCACTTCTGTGAGTTGAATTTTGATAATCCAAGATACACTATTAATATCAATGAGTAAAATGTGGTTCAACAACATAAAATTAATTTTTTTTGAATAGAAACTATTTACGTTTATTTACCACGGTTAAAAGTAAATAGGTTAATTAAGTGTAAAAATGATATAATTATTACTTTATCACATATCCAAATTATATTGGATAAGTATAATTCGACCAAAATAATCCTTAGGAATGAAATATGAACCTATTTGGTCCACATGTATTAGATTAGGACATTTATTATTATTTTATTTAAAGAAGAGTAAAAATAGTTAAAATAAATGTTTAATAACTAAAACATTATTAATATAGGAATCTACATAAGATAAATTCCACTATAAATATTCATTATAAATATAAAAATATTATCTACATAATAATATTTTATTTATATTTTTTATACATTATATAATTTAATTTATTTATAACAGAATGATGATGAAGTAATTAGCTTATTAATGAAATATTAACATAATTAAAATTATAAATAAAAAATTAAATTTAATTTGAGATATTTAATGAATTAAACTAATTTACTAGTTTTATATAGTATATTATGGTTGGTCAAATGAATTTTTTTATTTAATATTGTTGTTATGAATTTAGAGAAAACAAAATACCAAATAGTGTCAAAATTGACATAAAAGAGGTTTTAGAACAAATATTATATTATTAATTTATATAATGGTCCTAAAAATATAAGTATCGTCCAAAAGACTTATATAAATATATATATGACGTTAAAGGACCAATTGGGGTTCGATTCGTAGTTTATTGTATGTTTATTAACCATATAGTGTAAGAATAAAAGAAGTCATGGTAGAAGTATAATTATTTAACTTAGAGTTAAATATAAATTATAAGGTTAAAATGGTAACCTAAACTTGTCTAAAACCTATTTTTTGAGAGGATTTAGACCCATCCCCACCCTAGCCTCGAAATAAGTCACTTTGGAGCCATTTTAAATTGAATATGAATTTATTATAAAATAATATTTTATTTTATTTTCTAAGGTGCCTCTCACCCCTATTATAAAAGGGCACTCCCCCTTCTCTCTAATTCACACCTCCAAATACATTTCTCTCAACAAAACCCTACCCAAATATCCTCTGAACTATCCTCCCATCATCTTAGAGGCATACGTTTGTCCGAAAGCCAACCTATGAAGCCCTTTTGATCAAATCAAAAGGGAGAACCCGAAGAAGAGTTAAATATCTCACCACCTATTTTAAGTTCCTTTCTCCTTCCACTTCCTCCTTTTTTATTGTTTCCATTCTAAAATAATAACACCAGTATCTTCAATATAATTTGATATTATTATAAAAATTGTACAAACATATTATTTATTTTATCCATCTTATGAATCAAAAAGTCACGACACGTGCCTATGTACGGCTTACCGTCTCCGCGTCGTGGTGTAGTTTGTTATTCAAACATTTATCATTTGTATGGATATAATTATTAGTATAAATGATATATATAATAAATATAAAATTATTATAATTCAGTATATATGATATATCATCAAATTATATACTATTTTAATATCAAAAGAATGATATTTCCGATCGTGCGTACGTACGAACTACCGTCTCCAGGAACGCGATGAGAATCACTTTCCATGATTAACCATTCATGTATAATTATAAAGTATATATAATAAATAAACATGAAATATATTACAGAATAATGAAACTGGATTTATGTACATATATGTTTCATTTATTTAATTCCATTCAATTCAATAATGAAACGAAAACATCATTCATGCGTACGTACGGCCCAGCGTCTCCATGAATGGTGTATTTCATTCCGTTTATAAATCTATCATATATTTTTATATACATAATATATATTTTATATAAATCATGTTTTACATTCTGTAATTACATAAATTAGGATATAAGTAATAATATCAAGAACAACAAGTTGAAACACGTATGATAAATGAAACAATTTTACCCGGAACGCTGCTTTAACATGGAGTTTACAAAAGAACAGGTTATATAAGGACATAAGTGAATCATATATGTTATAATAAATAGTATTATTGTTATGTTTCAAGATAATAATATTTTTAAACACACTATACAGAAGTCTCAGACACATATGGAAGAAAATGGACCTATGGTAAGGGATAATTTTGCAAATCTCATTTTTATCTGAGATTACTTATACGTACCTATTTAGTGGGGTTATATTTTTCATCCATGTCCATAAAAATGTTTTTCATAAATTGTTTAATATTATTACACATATTTTTAAAGTCATGTTTACCCCTATCTTCTTTTAAATTATTTAATTTAAGGAATCTTTTATTTGTTTACCATATGAGGAACATTTTGACTTTTCCTGCAAAAGTATGAGGAGAATGTTTTTTTAACTTATACAACATTAACGGATTTTTACAGTTTCATAACGCCTATTTTACTTGAAGCCTACTCTAGAAGATTTCATGAGTATTTTCAACAAAATCATTTTATTTTAACAGTGAATGGATTTTTGTAAAAAAAATGATTTTAAAGAAGAATGGATATTTTCCTCAAGAATTCTTTTCAAGTGTTTTGTCAAAACTACATTCCATATAAGATGACATTATTTAGTATGATTTTGATTAAAGTATAATGTCTCTATTATTTACATTGTTTGAATCTTCTTATGATGAAATGATATACATTTTTTAGATGGGTTACGTTATGATGGGATGATGTTTATGAAAACCATTTTATTCTTTGGGTTATGATGAATGATTTATGATTATTTTGTGGAAAAAGAAAGAATTATTTCATTATGAGATGGGTGGGACCTATATCTCACTCCAATTAATTGGGTAAAGATTTATTTCTCATGAGATAAACATGTTGGAAACAACATGTGAATTTGGTTTAGTAATACAGGGCTGGAACAACAAGTAAACCCGGTTCAGTAATGGACTTTGTCAACTATAATGGTCTTGGAAGCAATTCCGTGTCTGCTATTGAAATCATAACATGTGATTAATGGTTTCAACAATTACATGTTTTTCCCATTCTATTTTATCATGATTAATGTTCCGTTATGATCTATGCCTTACGTACTACCAAGGTTTATTTCACAACTAAATATCTTTATATTTAAACTTTATGTTCATGTTTTCATGTTCAAATGTATATGGTTTGTTTTATTTTCTCTATGGATACCCTTACTAAGAATTTGAGTGCCCCCTTTTTTTATATTTTTACCCATGATTTAAAAAATGGTTTTATGTAGGAAAAAATGGAAGATAATTATGGGAGATGTTGAAAATATGTCACCATGATTAGAAGATTATGTTCTATGTTTCTAAAGACACTAAAATATTACGGTCCTTGGGTGTTGGTTTTTGTTTTGAATTAAGTATTCTGCAAAATTAATGTAATTTCCATGTATGTTATGTGTGGGTCTCTACACAAGAAACCCCTCACAATACTTTGGCATCGCTGTTCCATGTAAGGGATACTTACTTACCTCTCCTCCTTTCAAATATAAGCATTATATTTGAAAGTAGTTCATGTAATTTTGAATGGGTTTAAGGGGATTTTTTAATCATTATACCATTTTATTTTATTTTAATGAGGTATTGTTTATCCTCCCTCTTTTTTACCCTTACCTAAGCTATTACTATTCCAAAATTTCGTAATGGATTTCACTCTTCTCATTTTCCTTCAACCAACTCTTTTACATTATGATTCCTAAGTAACATATTTATATGTTTGGTTATGGTGTTCCACAACACAAATACTATAAATTTTATGTATATATGATTATATATTCCTCTCACTATCATGAATCTCAACTATGATAATTTAATCACACCTCTTATAATGTCAAAATTCTATATGGTGTCTTCCAACCTCCTCTTTTATCAACTATTATTTTCATGTAATGTATTTGAATTTATTTTATTACTATATTAGGATAAGTTATTATATATCATACATAAATCCCATATTATTTATAAATTATGATATCCCCTTTAACTCTCATTTATCCTCCTTGTGAACCCTTATGTATACTCGTTACCATGCTGAATTTTCTTAAGGGATCCCTTCCTTTTCAATTTTTTATCCAAGATTCATCATGTTGTTATACACTTTTATTTTCAGTTAAAAATGCTGGGGTATGATTTAGAAACTCCCCCATTCTTACATCCTTATTTTTATTTATGAGTTACCTCTTTATATTTTATTAATATCTCCCATTTACACCTGTTACAATGTCAAATTTTTATAAGAGTTATTCCATTTCTCACATTTCTTAAAATTTCATTGTTAAGTTTTTCCTACTATTTAAAAATTATTTGTGTAGGTATATGTATCTATATGAACCACTTACTATCCATTTCATGTACTTATTATGAGATACCACTTCCTCTTTCATTTTCCTTATTTATTAATTCTTATGTCTTGCCGTTAGGCTGTTAAAATTTCTATGTAATTTTCCAAGAAAAAATAATCATATAGTGAATTCCATACCCATTTCCCATTCTAGGGTATTCACCATTATGCACATATAATTTTTAATTATAAAAAATCTTGTCTGTATTCCAAATTCCATTATCATGGAATAAATGATTTTGGTGAATGTTTCCATGTTATATGATCTATGTGGTACACTAATGCAGGAAATGAAATGTTTATATCTGGGGTTCCCTGATAGAACTCCAATAAATTTGGTAATGTTTATTATCCATATAATCCATGTTCAATGAGGGTTTAATCCTGATAATTCATGTCAAATGAGGGTTTAATCTTGCTAATTTTTGTGTAATTATTCTTCACACATGCTAATCCATGTGTAATGAGGGTTTACTCATGCTAATTCATGTGCAATGAGTGTTTACTCATTCTAATCCAACTGAAATGACCTTGGATCTTACTAATATCATGTTTTATGTTATTTACACACTTCCATGTTATGATAATAATGTTTTTTCATGTATTATGTTCATTTTTCTCTTATGATCAATTGATATGTCTATTTCCTAGAAAGTACAGTATTCATCACGTTATGCCTTTTTTAATCCATTATTGGGATTTGTTGCTCACCCTTTTCTTATGTGTGTCCTCAGGTTATCCCTTAAAATGCAAAGTATGAAGGAATTTTGAGGTCATTTAAAATAATTCATGTTTAAGTTAATAATAAAGAGTATTTTTGTATTTGTTCATATCAAATAATATGTTTATTTATATTTGGGATTAGTATTATAAAACCCTAGTTAAATACTTAGGGAAAATACAATGTATAAGAAAAATATCACTAAATTTTGTGAGGATAGAGTAATGGTTAATCCAAAAAATACATCCATGTTCGGAAACAAACAAGTAGAGGTGGATTTGGTAGAGATGTATCTAGTTGTAAAACTTGAAAAGACTCCTTTGATCTAGACTCAAACGGGAAATGGTGCACAACAATAGACCTTGTTTCACTGTTGGCCTGAAATGCCTAGGGTGTATGCGTTGGTAAATTCATAAGCGTAATATGAACCATTGTTAAGATATAAAAAAAGACCATAAGAATATATGTTAGGAGATAGATCATGGGTAACATAGATCAATTCAGAGAGTTTTATAAGTTTAGGAGATAAATGAAATTTATAAGATATCCATTAAATGTCATTGTATTACCCTTTATGTGTTAAAATTTCTAAGATACCCATCCATCATTTTCCAATAATTCTAGCCAATGACCAGTAATATGAGAAATATGGATAACAACCAATGTGAAGGGAAAAAAGGTTAATGCCATTGGGATATTGCCAATCAAATGGGATCTCAATTAAAACATATCATGATTATGAAAAACCAACAATGAAAAAGCATAATGTAACAATTGGAACTTTTTTGAATGCCCAAGGAAATCAACGAAGATGAATATGAAATCTCATGAAAGTGAATCTACAAAATTTGATAAGGGAAAGAAGGATCGATTTTCATTGTGCAGTAATTGCGGAAAGAGGAACCAAGGGAAATGTTACAAAGGGACTATGGGATGTTTTATGTGTAGACAAGACGGAAAAAAATTATCCAATTTCCATGAAAGAATGGATAATGTGATGTATTGAAACAAAGTCTCATCTATAGAATCTTATAAAGTTATACTCTGTAAATTTTCAGGGGTTAGTAATTACCGAAGGCAATTTTCTATTGCAAGGGATCAGTTGCATGATGTCCATACACAATATCCATGATCAGTGGAGTATAGGATTTATTATGCTAAAATGGATAATGATGAATGAACCATAAATAACCGTTAATTCAAAGTAGTGCATGTATTATTGGGTTTAAATTCATGTCTGATTAGTATATCTTTTATAATTTTTTAGAACATAGTGTCCCCAGCAGAAAAGATGATAAATAATTTGGAAAAAACATTTATAAGTGTTATATCACATGTTGATGTTTGTGGAAATATTCTTCAACATAATTTTATAGGTTTCCCTTTGAAGGAATTTGAGGAAAAAGACAAAGTAATTGCCTATGCACTAAGTCAATTGATTGTTCATGAGAAAAACTATCCAACACATGATCTAGAGTAAGATGTAGTAATATTTTATTTAAAATTTTGGTTACATTATCTATTTGGGGATAAATCTGAAAGATATATGGATCACAAAAGGCTCAAGTACATATTCACACAGAAAGACCAGAACATGTCCCAAAAAATGTGGTGAGATCGGATCAAAGTCTATGAATTCTCAATCCATTACCTCCCAGGGTATGAGAACAAGGCGTTTGGGGCTCTAATTATAAAGAAACCATTGATTTTATCATTGGTGAGAATTGAAATGGATCCAATCTTCTTAGATTTGAATAATATGAACCAAAAAATCATGAATAAGGTAATATCATCAATACTTTTACAAATGACTGGTCAATCATCTCTTTTGGAAAGGTTAATAGATGCTCAAAAGGATGATTTGAAAATTCAGACAAAAGTGTAAAGTTTCAGAAAAGGGATGACCATGAAAATCAATGGTATTGAAGAAGTAATTGTGAGATTTGGGTCAAGAATATGTATTCCATCAAATATGGAGTTAATGAAAAAGGATTATGGATGATGCACAGAGATTGGATTTTTCCATATTCCTAGTAAACAAAAATATATATTGATATATTCACGAGTAATATTGGTGGGATATCATAAAAAAGCAGATCTCTAATTACAAATCAAAGTTCCTCATATATCAGAAAGTGAAGGTTGAGAGGTAGAAGTCTAAGGGGATGATGCAACCATTACACATAATTACATTTAAATGGTAGTACATCACCATGGAATTTGTAACCAGAAATTTAAAGACATATAAAGGAAACAATGTTTTCTAGGTTTTTTTGGATCGTCTTACAAAGACTGCACACTTCACCGAAATTTGAGAGGATTTAACATTGGATAATCTGGAACAGATATACATCAAAGAAGTGGTAAGGAAGCCTGGAGTAACACAATCGATTTTTTCCGATCGAGATCCATGATTAACTTCTTTGTTATAGATGAGCCTCCATCGTGATTTGAATACTGAGATGAAAATCAGTATGTCTTATCAACCTCAAACTTATGGAAAATATGAGTGGACTATCCAAAAAATTGAGGAGATGTTGAGAACATTCTCAATAAAATTATAAGGAGGATGGGATCAACCTATTCCACTTGTTGAGTTATATTGCAATAAATGTTTCCCCTCAAGAATCCAAATGGATCCTTATGAAACCATTTATGGGAAGAGGTTCCGAACACCAGCATGATGGGATGAAGTTGGGGAGTGAAAACTCCTAGGTCTAGAAATGGTCCATGAAATCGTGGAGAAGGTTAAGACCATCCAGCAACACATTAAAGCTGCTCAGAGTCAACAAAAGAGCTATGTTGACAATAGTCAATTAGTCCTAGAGATTGAGTTTGGACACATGGTATTACCCTACATATCACCACTGAAGATAGTTATGAGATTTATGAAGAAGAGAATGTTTAGTCCATGGTACATCACCCCTTTTGAGATCCTTGATCGCATTAGAGTAGTGTCCTATGGACTTTAACTCCCGCTGAACCTATCCAAAGTACATGATATATTAGAAGTATCACTCTAGAGGATGTACATACCTAACCCATCACATGTTCTCAATCTATAGGTGGTACCTTTAGGTAATGATCTCTCCTTTTAGGAAAAGACAGTGAAGATCTTAGATCATATGGAAAAATTTCTTCAAAATAAGACAATGCACCTCGTCAAAGTGTTGTGGAGAAACCTTAGGTTATGTGAAACAACGTGGGAACTGGATGAATTGATGAGGAAGAGTTACCATCATCTATTTTAGTGAGGAAAATGAAATTTAAATGGAGAAATTTCTTAAGTGGGTAAAGTTGTAACGACCCTATCTTTTATGAATAAAATTTCCTTTATTTTAGTTTATTATATAAGACACATGCAATATTTTTTTATTATTTGATTTAAAATAACATTATGTATCATTATAGATGATAATATAGCTATTGAACAATGAAAACACTAGTAAAATAAATTTAATGTTTTTAAAAAGAATGATTTCGACATAGAAAATGGAGAGAATGTCCTCATCTAGAAGACTTTGTTCGTACAAAGCTCAGTTGTCAGAGCATAGAAAGGAGGTTGCAACACTGGACATTCTCTTCACCAATCTCTTTCCTAGAGAAAAAACTTTTTTCTTGAAAGGAATTTCATACAAGAGAAGTTGATGCAAATAGAGATTACCAACCGATTGATGTTATCTGAGTCGCCCCAAGAGTATGTCAGAATTGCACAGCATACCATTAAGTATTATGCATGTTTTATAAGGGGTTATGTAACAAGGTATTATTAACTTTTTTGTAATCACTTTTATAAATAAAATTCTAATTCCATAATTTTTTTATGAGAATAGTTTTTCATAAAAATATAATGAATTAGATAAATTGACTTTTTGGGTATAATGATACTTTTTAGAAATATATAAATTATTAAATTAATCTATTTTTTATTTGTAATATTATTATAATAGTGTTATAAAAATACTACTTTTATTTTTAAATGGTGATTATATTTATCATTTTTTAGTCTAAAAATGATTGAGTATTCAGTTTGTTATGAATTATATTTTTATTCAATAAAACAAAACTTGTATTTTCAATTAAATAAATTATTTTTAGAATTAATGAATATTTGAAATATTTAATATTTTATTAAAATATTATTATCAAATTAAATTTATTAATAATATAAAATTATATAATTATTATGATGTCAAATGAAATTTTTCTTAAGGTTAAAAATTATTTAGTTCAAAACCCGTAAATTTTTAGTAAATGTATGTTTTTATTTTAAAATTAAAAACACAATTATTTATAAAAATCCTATAGAGAAGATATTTTTTTGGAATTAGAAGATCGAAATTATCCAAAGTTGAATTTTTTATAATTTTTTGAGATAGTCATATTTTTTGTTAAAAATTAAATACTGAATAAATATATACTGTATTATTGGAAATCAGAATGACCCAATATTAATGAAATTCAATATTATAAAAAGAATATTCTGCCAATATATTTTTTAACATTAAAATTTTGATATTTTAGATTTGTTTGATTAATTTTATAATGTCTTAGTGGACCCTCCAATACATATAAAATATTTTATCATTTTAAAATGATTTCATTGAGAGTGTGACTCACCTACCTCTAATAAAGAATAATATTTTAATATTTTAGTTCCTTGGCCTTATAAAATATTATATAACACTCCCATATGGATGAAAAAATTCGCAAAAACTATTGGATGGTTTGTGGTTTTTATTAGTTTAATGATTAGTGTTCAAAACCAAAATAATAATGAATTCCCTCTTATTTCTTATATAAAACCACCAAATCTCCCATTCCTATTCACTCAATAAATTTGGAGCTTGGACAACCTCTTCCCCATAATCCATAGAGTCCTCCAAATCATCCCAGAGCTTTAATGAATCCTCCCTCAATCCTTTGGGATCACACTTCCATATAAGGGATCCTCACTTTCCTCTCCTCTTTTCAAATTCATGCATCTTATTTGAAAGCAATTCTTGTAATTTTGAATGGTTATAATGTGATTATTTTATAATAATTCTATTAATGCACATTTTGTTTTATTTTAATTAGGTATTATTTATCCTCCTCATTTTGACACTTACCTAAGCTGTCACTATTCCAAAATTTCGTAAGGGATTTCACTCTTCTCATTTCCATTCACGCTACATGTTTACATTATTCTTCTTATGTACCGAATTTATATGTTGGTTTGTTAGGTTCCATGACCCCCATACTATCTAGTTTATGTTAATATGATTATATATTCATTTTACACTCATCAACCCCCCTATTATCCATTAATTACACCTATTACTATTCCAAAATTCTATAAGGGATCTTCCACCCTCCTATTTTATCAAGAATTATTTTCATGCTATGTATGTCAAATTATTTCATTCCTATATTTGGATATGTTATTATATATCCTCATTAATTCCCATTTTAATTATACATTATGAGATCCCATTTCATGCTCATTTATCCCACTTTTGAAGCTTTATGTATACTCTTTATCATGATGAATTTTCTTAGGGGATTCCTTTTTTTCATTTTTATCCATATTTCTTCATGTTGTTATACACTTTTATTTTCAATTAAAAATAGTAGGGAATAATTATGAACCTCCCCCATACTTTCACCCTTATATATTAATGATGAGTTACATATTTCTCTCTCCATAATCTCCCCCATGTACACCCATTACCATGTCAATGTTTCATAAGATTTATTCTATTTCTCTTCTTTATTAATGTTTTGTTAATATGTAATGCCTTATATTACCAAATTATATTTTTTTGGACATGTATCTATATTACCCACATACTTAAAATTCCATTTTCATATGATTATATACCCAATTCTCTCCCTTCAACCATTTTTATGAATTTTTATGTCACGTCGTTAGGATGCCGAAATTGCACTACACTTTTTATGAAAAACACCACATGTAGTGAATACCATGAACATTCATCTATCAAGGGTATTCGAATAAATGAAAAATACTTATTTATTATATAATTTCATTTATTTATTACTCAATCCATTCTCGTGTAATAAATGATAATTTTGAATGATTCTATGTTATATGATTCATGTTGCACACTTATGCATCAAATGAAATGTTTATAAAGGGCACACCCTGATAGCCCTCCATTGCATTGGGTAATATTTATTATCATGATAGTACATTTTGAATTAGGTTTTACTCATGATACCTCATGTTTAATGAGGGTTTATTCTTGATAATTCATGTTGAATTAGGGATTACTCATGTTAATCCATGTGCAATGAGGTTTTACTCATGCTAATTCAGGTTCAATGAGGATTTACTCATGCTAATATATGTGAAATGAGACTTGGATAATGTTAATAACTTGTTCAATGTTTCCACTTTCCAATGTTATTATAATATTGTTTTTTATGCAATTATATGGTAGTTTATTTTGCAATCTATTGATATGTCCATTGCCTAACATGTATTGTAATCTTCATGTTATGATTTGTTTACACACATACTGGGCTTTATGGGTCATAGTTTTCTTATGTGTGTTCTTAGGTTATCCAATGAAATTCTATGTATAAAGGAATCTTTTGGTCACGAAAAATAATTTTTATCAAAGATGATGTATTTTATGTTTTATGTTATTATATAATGTTCCTAATTTCCAAATACACTAGACCTCTCAGTCCTCGAAGTTGTCCTAAGTGAATGCTTATGTAATAAATCATGTTTAAGTGTGTAATAAAGAGTAGGGTTGTAAAAAATTATGGATATAGAAATCACATGGACTCTTTCTTATTTATGGGTTGTAAATTAATGTTATGTATCATTACGGTTGATAATATAGTCGTTTAACATTGATCACATGACGAGTACATATATAACATTTCAAAATATACTTTTGACATATACAAAGGTAGTGATGTCCTCAACCAGTTGGATCATTCCCTTTGAATCCCATTTATCAGATCATTCAAGGGAGATATAAATTTTGGACATTCCCCTAGTACAACCCCAAGATGAGATCCCACAACTTAATCATGAGTTAAATCATTTACGGGGGAAGTTCTAGCTCATTGAGATCACAACCCAAACCATTATCATCGAAGTTCCCCAAGAAATCACCACCATTTCACACCATGCTCTTACAGAAAATGCTGTTGTAATAAGTGGATATGTAATAAGACCCTAGAATTATGATTAGGTGCATTATTTTTTTATAGAATAATTAAGATACATTCATTTTATTATTGCTACTTTTTAAATGATTTATAATGCACACATACTATTTTTAGTTTTCATTCAAATATATTTTCATGAATTAAGATACTTTATAATTAAATAATATTTTTTATAAAATATCATTACTATATTAATTTTTATTAAATAAAAATGATCTTATAATTTTTATGATGTCAATTATAAATTATAGTAATGTTTGAAACCAATGTCTATAAAAACACATAAATTTTAAATAAATGAATTTTTTATTTAAAAAGTGAAAATTCAAATATTTAAAAAATTATTTAGATAAAATGAATATTAATTTTGAAATTTATAAATTTAAATTAACCAATGGTGAATTTTTCATAATTTTCGAAGACAATCGAATTTTTAGGTATAAATTAAATATTGTATAAATGTATAATGTGTTTTATGGCATACTAATAACAAAAAAGTGATGTAATAAAATAAATTAAAACATATATTAGGCATATATAATTTTTACCTTTATAATAATGAATTTATTTATTTTTTTGTCTAATTTTATAATTCTTTAATAGACCCTCCAAGACTTAAAAAATATTTAACATATTAAAATGATTTTACTGAGAGGGCGACTCACCTACAAATAATAAAGCCTAATATTTTAATATGTTCATCCATTTTAATTATAAAATAATGTTTTCTAATCCTATTTCTATAAAACCATGGGAAAATCATGGTATGCTTTGTGGTTTTGAATATTTAATTATAATGATTCAAAAACCTAAGTTTGTGAAATATTGAAGATTTCCCCTCTCATTACCTACATAAACCCACAAAACCCCCCACTTATCTTCACTGACAATACTTTTAGAACGTACCTACTATGTCCTCCTTTCTCTAGAGTCCTCCAATGGTTCCCCAATCTCTCAATAATCCCCTCTTCATGCTTTTTAAGTCACGTACTGAATTAAGGGATTCCTTTCTTTTTCATTTTTAACATAGTTTCATCATCTTGTTATTCTGTTTTATTTTCCATTCCAATTGATGGTGTATGACTACTAAACCCACCAAAACATCCCTCCTTATTTTTATAATGATTATATCCCACTTTTTCCCATTATTTACTTCTATATACAACTATTATCATGCCAAAATTTTGTAAGTGATTTCTCTATTATTTTTTTCATTCAAGTATTTCACCCATATTATGCCTCTAAATTCCATTTCAATGGTTGTGATATTATGTTAAAGGATCCCCTTATTGTATATTTAATGTATAAATGATGATTAACCCAATTATCTCTCATAATCCCAACTTATTAATTTTCTAATGATGTAATTATGATACCGAAATTGAACCATAATTTTCCAAGCCGAAGTCATCGTGTAGTGAATACCACACCCATATCTATATCAAGGGTATTCACCTTTATGAACATATAAATATTTAATTTTACTTACATTTATTTATTCAACATTACATAGTAATTTAATAACTTATGATGTGGAATTATTCCATGTTATATGATTCATGTGGAAAACTTATGCCTGAAATGAAATGTTTATGAAGGGTGCACCCTAATAGCAACGTAATTCATTGTGTAATGTTTAGAATAATGATACAACATGTGAAATGAGGGTTTAAAATGATAATTTATGTCAAAAGAGGTTTTACTAATGCTAATCAATGTGAAATAATCATTGGCTCAGGATAATATCATATTGTATGTTGTTGCCACATTTCAATGTTATGATAATCTTGCTATGTCACAAATTTCTGTTCAGGTATATCTTATGAACCATTGATATGCCTATTTCCTAACATGTATTTTATTCATCATTTTATTCCATTTTTAATCACTTAATAGTGTTTATAGAATACCCATTTCTTATTTATGTCCTCAAGTTATCACATGCAGTGTTATGTATGAAGGAATGAGTTGGTCATGCAAATGAGGTTTTCAATAAAGATGTTGTATTTTTTGTTTTAAGTTGACATGTAATGTTTTTAATTTTCAAATAAACTTGAACACTCAATCCTTATAATTTTATTAAGTTCTAGTCTTTGAAATAAATCATGTTAAATTGTGTTAGAAATAACAGGGTTGTTATTGTTGGTATTAATCTATAAGTTTAGTTATTTATGGGGTTAGGGTTTTAATACACTATTTAATGCCTGATAGATAAGACTGGGTATAGAAAATTAGTCCCAAAATATTGATGGGTATAGATTATGTGGTTTATAGAGAAAATACAACTCTGTTTGGATATTAACAGGTAGGGGTGGGTCTAAAATAGATGTATCTAGGGGTGAAACCCAAAAAACACATCATTGTGATAGACTCAAACAGGAACAGGTGAAAAAATGAGCAATGCTGCACTCTTTGATCAACACTCCCTTGAGATATTATTCTATAAATTAATATGATTAGTACGATTCATTTTTAGGTGAGTAATATATGAAATCCCATAATATTATATGTTAGGAAATAGATCATTGATAACATATATTGATGCCAAAAAATTAGAAGTTATGAAAATTAATATAATATATAAGCTATCATTTTTTTCATTGTATTAACTTAATGTTTATAATAGTTTAACATAAATACCCTTATCTATTTTTTTATTCCATCCAATGACAGAAAATAGGAGGACTCGGGATAACAACATATGTGAAGATCAATGGGATGACTGATCTGATGAAATGCCTAATATAATGGGAGCATAGATTGAAACCTTTATCTTGAAAATAAATCATTTAACTCAATTTTTTAAAAGAAATATGGTTCAAGACAAACATATAACCCCCCCCCCCAAAGAATGATCCGCAATCGAGAGCTTCATGAGACAAAGTCCTACATTTAATAGATCATATTATCCCTCAATTGTCTAACAATGGATCATTTCCATCTTGAAGAACATCTTCATCATATAATTTTTAAACAAGATAAGGTTCATATGGATGCTTATCATATGGAAAGTGAAGTTGATCAATGGTGTATATTGATAAATAATATTATTCATAAGGAAGATATCGAGACATTGGAATGGAATATGTTCCCAAAAATAGTTTTCAAAAAATATTTTCCTCGCACCCTCCAACTTACGACGGAAATGGACATCTTTTCCCTCAATAAAAAATATTAAAAATCGGTCAGAACATAGGAGGAAAACTTCAAAAGGAATGAAAAATATGCCTATGGATTTTCATTATCCAAGAATTCATGGTTGATTTCTTATTTTTTGGGATAAAACCTAGCATTTGAAAAGACATAACAATTTGTGACTATGATAGCTATGACAAAATTCATTGATGTGCCCTAAATTTCATGATCGAAATCGATGAATTTCGGTGGTATCATAGGGATAAGAAGAGTAAATTTGAATTATCATTGGTAGTATGATGGATAAAACTGGAAGGTTTATAAAATTATAGCACCCCACTTTCTAATGGTGCAGAAAGAAGAACTCCAGAAATTTCCTGACAAGGATAATGAAATACTTTAAGAATGTAAGAGACCAGAACCAGTTCATTAATATCTAGAATAAAAAACCTATTGTTGTGATTGAGGAGAGAAAAATGCTATTATAACCTCAACATATTATTCATTTCTACACTTACATATAATCTGGGCACTTTGCGATCTAGTTCCGTAAGCCATGATTTTCCAGAGTCAACCAAAAACCTCCAAGTAATTAAGGTTGATCTTTTTCCTTCACTACTACTGATGTGAATCCTGAATATGAATTGGTGATAGTTATGCTAGTTATTCATTCATGAATAATGTTCATAAATTATGATTTTGGTTCTACACATTTTCTTTTATACTTAATTTATAGTAGAACAATCCAAACACCACCACAAATCATGGATGTTGACATTTGAGTGAGAATAAAAAATGTGTAAATTATTGCATCCTATTTATATAATCACCCCTATCACAATTTTTGTATTGAACTTCTCGGAGAACCTCTCCATACTCCCTCTGGTGGAATTTTATGTAAATCTTAGCATGGTCTGTCAATACCTATATGGATCCAACATAAATCGTCATGATAGGGGAATAACACTCCATATGGTGAGTCAAACCCAAATTCTATACAAGTGCAAGGAGGGGGATGAATCTTATTTTTCACAATAATCTCAAGTAGGGATATTACTACCCTATGAGCATGCTTATCATTCTCAGGAAATAAATTCTATGGAAGGAACCATCCGTGAAGGCATACATATTGTAATGGAATTCACTAACTTGTATCCCGAGGAATTGTATGCACTTCCTCCTAGAAGATATGTTTAATTCTCGATTGATCTTACAACTAGGGTGTTTCCAATATACAAGACTCTGTATAAAAGGGATGTAGTAGATATTTATGTTCAAAATAAACAACTACTTGGGAATCTAGATAAAGGATTTATATTCCCAGTTGCTTCACCATGGGGTGCACCAGACCACTTCATCAAGAATAAGTGTGGGCCAATGCACCATTTCATTGATTATCATGAGCTCAAAAAATCACGATAAAGAAAAACAATCATCTTCCATGAATTTATGACTTGTTGTATCATATACATGGTGAAAAATACTTCTTCAATATGAATCTATGTTCAGAATATTATGGTGTAAGGGTCAAGAAAGAGGATATCCTTAAAACTGATTTTCTTACATGATATGGGCATTATGAATGCATATTAATTACTTTTGAACTCCCTAATGCTCTTGAAATATTAATCGAATTAATGAATAGAGTTTTTAGACATTACCTTGACAAATTTTTTATAGTCTTTATTGATGATATTTTAATAAACTACGAAACCAAGGAGGAGCATGAGGGGCCTCAAAGAACATTACAAGAGACCTTGATAACAGAGAAGCCCTATGAGAAGTACAACATGTGTGAGTTCTGGTTGATTTAAGTCACATTCATGGGGCATATCATCGAAAGAAATAGGATATCTATTGATCCATCCATGGAAAAGTCAATTGAGGGATGGTCGAGTCCACCAACTGTGAAAAATATCCATAGCTTCATTAGGTTAGCTGGATATTATCACAAATTTTAGAGAAATTTTCCTTGATTGTCAAAACCTCTTTCCAATATAACTCAAAAGGGTGTCAATATTGTTTGGAATGATGAAGGTAAATATAGCTTAAGGTGTTGAAAATGAGGGCCATCATTGTTCTCGTTCTCAAACAGCCCATAGGTGAAGACGTTTTCATGATATTCAGTGATGTTTTGACAAATGGCTAGGGATTTGTGTCGATAAAAAATGACAATTTCAATGTCTATGCTTAAGAGAAATTGAATTTTCATTAGGATAACTATCGAACACGTGATCTTGTGTTGGCTGCAGTATTCATCACATTGAATATTTTGAGAAATTAACTCTTTGAGAGAAGTGTGAAATATATATGGATCACAAAATCCAAATGTACATATTCACATAGAAATAGATGAATATGTTCCAATGAAGATGGTTAGAGCTCATCAAGGATTATTACTGCTAAATCCATTACCAAAAAATGAAAGAAAACAAGGTGGAGGATGCTCTAATTTGAAAGTACCCAGTGATTCTATCATTTATGAGAATTGAAAAGGATATAATCTACTTATATTTGATAATGATTTTCAAGGGAATAATAAATATGGGAACATAATCAATCCATTCATTAATGATTTATCAACCATCTCTTATGAAAATGAAAAAAAGGATTCTCAAAAGGATGATGTGGGAATTTATAAGAAAGTGGAAACAATTAGAAAAGTGAAATCATAAAATTTAAATGTTAATAAAGAATGAATTTTGAGATTTGGGTCAAGACTATGTGTTCCATATAATCTTGAGACAAATAAAAGAACATTTGGATGATGCCCATTTTTCGAATGTTTCCATTCATCTAGGGAAAAAAATGATGTATCGAGATCATAGAGAGAATTTTTGGTGAGATAACATGAATAAGGATATCACTATGTATACATCAATGTGCATGGTAGGTCCACAATTGAAGGCTGGGAGGTATAATTCTAAGAGGATGATTAAACCATTGCGCATACCAACTTGGAAATTGGAAATCATCACCATGGATATTGTCATCAGACTTCTGAAGACACCCGATGGATAAAATGTTATCTAGGTTATTAGGATATTATTAAAAATATTGAACACTTCATTTCAGTTTGAGAGGATTTATAATTTGATAAACCAGAACATATATACATCATAGAAGTGGTAATGTTGCATCAAGTACCCATATCGATGGTATATGATCGACATCCATGATTCACCTCTATGTTCTAGAAGTGTCTCCATCTTCCTCTGAATATTGATCTGAACTTTAGTATGGCTTATCATCCTCAAACTGATTTCTAATTTGAGTGGAATATCCAAACACATGAGTACATGTTGAGAGCATGGTCAGTGGACATAAAAGGATGATGGGATCAACATGTTCTTCTAGTTGAGTTCTCTTACAATAATAGTTTTACCCATGAATCCAAATGGCTCATTAAAATCCTTTTATGGGAAGAGTTTTAGAATTCCTCTATGTTGGGATGAAGTGGGGGGTGAAAACTGTGAGGTCCATAAATGGTCAAAAAATGTTGGAGAAGGTTAAGACTATCCTGCAACAAACTGAAGCTGCTCAGAGTAGAAAAAAGAGATATGATGACAACCATTGATGAGACCTAGAGTTTGATGGAAGAGATATGGTTTTTCTCAACATATCTCCATGTAATATAGTGATGAGATTTGGGGAGAAGGTAATCTTAGTACGTGGTAAATAGATATTTTTTATCACCTTTATCGCATCAGAGTTGTGGCCTATCGACTAGAACTCCCATTGAACCTATCTCATGTACATGATTTATTCCATGTATCACTTTTGAAGAATGACATACGAGACCCATTTCATGTAATAAATCCAAATGTGGTACCATTTATTAATGACTATTCCTACAAATAGAATCTGGTGATGTTTATAGATTATATAGAAAAGGAAATATGAAATAAGGCGATGCCCCTTGACAATGTGTTTTCGAGAAAGCACAAGTTTGAAGAAGTAACATGGGATCCTGAGGAAGAGGTCAGGCATAGTAACCCTCCTCTTATTTAGTGTGGGAAAAGGAAATGTCAATGGATAAAATAGTTAATGGGGGGTTGTTGTAATGACCTGATCATTTATGAATAAAATTAAATTTATTTTAATTTCTTATCGATATAGAAAACACATTCACTCTTTTTTATTTATTGTTTTTAAATGAATTTTATGTATCATTCCCATATATAATATATTAATTGAATATGGATCACATGACATGTATATATATAGGGTTTTAACAAATCCTTTGGACACAAACAAAGGATGTGATGGCCTCCACTAGTAAGATCATTCCCTTTGATGCCCATTTATCGAATCTTTTGAGGGTGATAGAATTTCTAGGATATTCCAAAGACAATTCTGTAGTCAAGATCCAACAACTTTTGCATCAGTGAAACTGTTTACAGGAGAAGTTCTAGCTCATCGAGATCACACCCCCAACCTTGTTCACTGAATTACCACAAGAAAGCCCCACCATCGCATAATATACTATTAGATAATATACATGGGTAATAATTTGATATTTAACATGGCCCTATGATTTTTATAATTTCAATTATTATTGTATTCATTAATGAAGACACATTCAATTTTTTATTATTACTTTTCATATTATTTTTAAGGAAAAAATAGTATTTTTAATTTATATTAAAATATATTTAGATGAATTAATGAAATATCAAAATAAATAATATTTTTATTAAAATATTATTACTAAATTAATTTTTAAAATATAAATGATTGTATAAATTTAATGAAGTCCATTGTAATTTTTAGAACGGTTTGAAAACATTGTCCATCAAAACTAAACAATTTTAAATAAATGATTGTTTTTATATAAAAACTGAAAACACACATATTTATAAACTTATTTTAAAGAAATAAATATTATTTTTGTAATTTGTACATGGAAATTATCCAACGACAATTTTTTCATAATTTTCTAAGATAATCGAATTTATAGGTAAAAATTGAATTCTGTATAAATATATAATGTGTTTTATAACATCATAATAACCTATTAGTCTTTTAATAAATTACTATAAATGTTATATTACTCTAATAAATGATTTCAATTTAAAATAATGTGATTTTATATTATTTGATTAATTTTATAATTCCATAGTGGACCCTCCAAGACAAATAAAATATTTTATCATTTCAAAATGATTTCCTTGAGAGTGTGACTCACCTCCACAGAATCAAGAATAATATTTTCATATGCTCAGCCATTGGACATATAAAACATGGGTTTACACTCAAATTTTGAAAAACCCATGGGAGAAAACCATGGGAGGGTTTTTTTTATTCTGAATATTTAGTTATAAAGATTCCAAAACAAATGTTTGTGAAATATTAAATAATCCCCCTCCCATTTCCAATATAAACCTACCCAATATCGCACTATTATTCAATCAAAATCCTTATTGTAGGTCCCTAATCTTCCATCATCTCACTTTAATCCTTTCAAGTAACCCCAATCTCTCATGAATCCCCACATTAAGCTTCTGAAGTCACACACTCATGTATGGGATTCCTTCCTTTTTCATTTTTGTCCATGTTTCATCATGATATCGTACACTATTATTTTCAATTCTAATTTTTTTAGTATGATTTTAAACCCCACCCCCATTATAACAACTTTATGTTTCGATGATTAAATTACACTTTAACCCTCATTAATTATTTCCATTTACAGCCATTTTTATTACTAACATCTGTAAGGTATTTCTCTATTCTTATTTCCATTCAAGTATTAATACCATATTATGAAAATAAATTCCATTTAATATTTTGGGATATTATCTTCTACGATCCCAGTACTATCTATCTCATGTATAAATATTTATAGACCCATTTCACTCTCATAAATCAAACTTATGAATTCATATAAGACGATGTTATGCTTCCAAAATTGAACTGTGATTTTCCAATCCAAAATCATCATGTAGTGAATACCATTCCCATTTCTCTATCAAGGGAACACTCATTTAAGCACATATACCTACTGGATGGTACTTAAATTTATTCATTACACACTAATTAATCATGTAATAACTTATGATGTTGAATTATTCCATGTTATATGATCCACATGGCACACATCTGCATGAAATGAAATGTTAATGA
The DNA here is from genome assembly GCA_963277665.1 of Viscum album. NCBI lineage: Eukaryota > Viridiplantae > Streptophyta > Magnoliopsida > Santalales > Viscaceae > Viscum > Viscum album. The sequence continues at coordinate 1,672,243,211 of OY728137.1, forward strand.
ATGGGGATCCCTGATTGTTCTCCAATGCATTGGGTAATTTTTAGTATCATTCTATTAAATGGTAAATGAGGGTTTACCCATTCAAATTCATGTGAAATGACGTTTTACTCATGATAATTAATGTGAGATATGCCTTGGATCATTCTAATATCATTTATTTAGATGATTCGACATTTCTATGTAATGATAATCATGTTATATCATGCGTTTATGTTCAGGTATCTCTGATTATCCATTGATATGACTATTTCTTAACAAGTATTTTATTCTTCATTTTATACCTTTTTTACTCCCTTACAGGGCTTTATAGCTCACCATTTTCTTATATTTGTCCTTAGGTTATCCCATATATTGTTATGTACGAAGCAATGTGTTGGTCATGTAAATGAAGTTTTCTATAAAGTTGGTATGTGTTATATTTTAAGTTGTTATATAATGTTCCTAAATTCCATAGATAGTAGAACACTAGATCCTTGGATTTGACTATGTGGATTTCTATATAATAAATCATTTTAAATTGTGTAATAATGAGAATGGTTTTTATATCATTATATATATATAAGATCCCATATAAACTAATCATAAAGAGTAACCATCTTCATAACCTGTGGAGAAATTAAGAAATTATAACTGGTGATCGTGGATTCAAAAGGTTGAGTAAAAATGGTAGATATTATTCAATGATCATATATTATCATATCATGAATATAATGGTTTAATAACATAAAATTATCAATATAATACCATACCCAAATATACAAAGACTATAATCACTAGTCATTGCGTAAAAAATTAGTATGCCACAAGATTCAGGAATCGTCAAAAATTAAAACATGATCTATGAGTTCAAATTGTAATAACATAAATATTTTATATGTTCGTGACACCATCATAGGCATAAAAACCATATCATTTATCAAGGTTAACTACTAAGACAATCATGTCATAGTAGAGAAGACATCATGACATGTTTCCCATATCATAGTGGCTTAGGCATCCCAACTAGTATCCTATATGGGATCAATCACATTAACTCATTTCTTGTATTTATGTCATGAAATATAAGGATTTAATCAATTAATTATTGGGATATAAAATTATGTTACCACTAATCACATAATGAATATACTTTTTGTACCACAAGATAATAAAAAATTCATCATATCATCATAGAATAACCCATAGAAAATATTCATGTTTCATTATCATATAATCATAATAATAATAAATGATAAATATAAATAATAATGATATTATCATTGGATAATATCCCCATTAAATCCAAAAAAATACATAATAGGACGATGACATATTTAACAAATCCATATTAAAATATCATTCAATATTTTTTTGAATACAAGAGAAAATATAATTTTTGGTTGATTATTTCTTTACTAAAATTAACCAGAATAATGAAAATCATCTTATTTGAAAATAAAAAAGGAAAATTCAATGAAAATAATGGTAATGATGGATGAAAAATCTATTTATGTTTTATAAATTAAAATAAAAACTTCTATTCACACATTTTTAAAAAATCGAAACCAACATAATAATTTTTTTGAAATTTTTTTTATAAACTAATGTAAATTAATTAAAAGGTAGTGAAAATGAAAATTAAAAAACATTTCACATATATGTGAGATCATTCATAAAATAATTTTTATCAATATGGACATGGATGAAAATGTTCATTGACACAATTAGAAATATTTTTGGAATATATTTTAAAAAATCTTGATCATTTTCATTACCAAATATATATAAATGGAAATAATATTATAAAATTTTGGAATAAAAATTGTATAATAATGTATTTTTTTATTCTAGGAAAATATCCATAAAATTTACCCAAATGAATATTTAGCGTAGACAATCTCAACAAAAGGATGATATTATGACATACACCCTGAACAATTTTGTGAATTTTTCATCAAAATCCCCATGTAATACATAAAGTTAAATGAAATATTAAATAACATGAGTAAAAAACCATTCATAACATAACATATCAAATGGATAGTAGATACACAACATTAAATAAATAAATGGTGAATATAAAATATGTCTCAAAGAAACAAAACTGATATGATAAACCATAACCTCCAGTATGATTGCTTTTAAAGCACTCTAACATCATGTGTGCTAAATTTAAATATATTATAATTACATAAAAAAACATATAAATTACATTAATATAATAAAGTATTCAATTATAAAATTTAATCATCAATATATTAATAATTAATTATTAAAATCATTCTTTCGGGTGGGGGGGGGGGTAAATCGTTTCTTATTTCATCAATGTTTTTAGGAATGTTGTGGTACTGAAATATTTACCATGGTTACATAATATGAATAAAATTAATAGTTTTATGAATATCATATACATTCATTATATAAATATTTATAACCATTTATACAATTCATAGATATAAAATCAATTATACCGTTCATGGATATGGTAGTCTGTATGTATACATGGATGCTCTTTTCATCTTCTAAAGAAATGAAGAAAACATATTAAAATATTAACTACTGATAAAAAATAATAATTATATAAAAAATATCATATATATTAATTAAATCTGTCATGAATAATTCTGTGTTGGTTGGTGAAGGAAAATGAATCATATCTCTATATAGATGAGGTAGTCCACACAGACGCGTGAGCGATACTTTCATTTCCCCTTTGAAGGAAACGAGGAGGAAAAGGAATGTGAAATTAAAAAAAATAACATATTAGTGTATTTAGAATACATGGTTTAGATTGTTATTATTTATATAATGTTTTTAGTGAAGGTGGAATAATAAATAAAATTGAAATAACATAGTTAATATTTATACATATTTTTTGAGAGACCTCCTTTGGCATGCACATTAAGGCTTGAATGTTTTGTCCTAGAAGAATTAAAAGTGATGTAATATGAAGGTAAAAAGTATAATAATTTTTTTTCTTATTTATTTTTAGAGAAAATGGGCACTTAATGTGTTCATAATAGAGCATATGTGGTTTTCTTTTATAAGTGAGGGAGAAGATAGACTTGGAATTTTTCAAAATATTAAAATATATTAATGTCTAACTCATGGAAAATGGATCCAAAATGACTCGTATTTAGAATGGTGATTATATAAGTTCTAAATAGGACTATAAAATAAGATTTATAAAAAAACTTATTTCCTTTAAACCAATATCATATTATTTTTATCCATTTCAATTGGTTTTATCTCTTATTGTGGAAATTGACCTTTTCTATCGAAGTTTCTATTGATAATGAAAAAAATGAAAGATTTATCGTTAAAAATTATAAAACAATGATTCCTGAAATATATATCATTTTATAAAATTAAATTTCTATAATTTGATGAAATTATTTGTAATATAAACCCACAAAATATGAAGAGGAACATTTTTCAAGACAAATGAATTCATAAGTATACAATATTTATCCAAAAATTAAGAATCATATAGATTCAAATAGTATTAATTGTTTTATGTTTAATAAAAAATAACTAATAAAAATTTAAATTAAATTAAAAAAATGGGGCCTTCTAAATACTTAAAGGAAATTGATAGTTTTCTATAAAACATATATTTTTTACTATTCACTAAACTATTAATATTTTCAGAAAAATAAAAAAAATTAAATTCATATAATTAAGAAATGATAATTTTCAAAATTATATCATTTTTATATAATACATTTCATCAAAGGGAAATAAATTAAATATAATTTCTACACATAAAATGAGATAAAACCATTTTTAATGAAAATTTAATTATGAAGAAAAATTCAAATTATTATAATTTATTTCTTAATATATATAACAAAATAAATATTAAATTTTTTTATTGAATATATAATCTATAAATTTAATTAAAAAAATTACGAAATATATATTTTATAAAAAAATTGCAAGCATAAAAATCGATTCATGAAAATAACTCATTTTTTCATTAAATGGTCTCATCTTCATTTATAAACATTTGATAACAAATTTTTGAATAATTATTAATATATTTATATATATATTATTTTTATATTTAATGGAAATAGTGTTTCAATAGTGGTCTATATATTTCATTAGATAAATTTCAGGACCAGTCCTAGTGGGGCCTGTTCCACAACCCCCCAAACTTGCCTCTAATATTCCAGGGGCTGGTGATTAGTATCGAGTAGGCATATCACTATCATTAGAGGTTTATCCTAAGTACCTTTATTCATGAACACATATCCATGCCCATAAATGATGAAATGTAAAACCACTAAGGAACAAAATGCATGCATACAACTAAACTCAACCAATATATTATAATGGAATGTAATGTGTGGAATGTAATACGAGCCAGAATACAAGATTACTAAAAGAAATAGTTGAAAAGAAAAATGTCCAACCTATAAGAAAGAAAATTTAATGGTTCTAATTTTTGTCACCATAGGAACTCATCATCTTATAGAGAAACTCAAAATTTTTTGTCCAGTCCTAGTCCACCATGGAATCCGTTAATATGCCGATCATCTTCTTAAGTAATGACACATGCGGGAAAAGCCTTTGTAGGGGTGGGTATAAAAATGCTCAGTAGTGGACCCCAAAAACCAAAAACCAATACAAAAAGTAATGGTACAATCATCTCTACACATTATATATCTACAGAACATACAACCAGAGAGACACATCATGCTATACTCAAAATACAGATATGTAGTCTATAGGTAAGTCACAACGACCGCATACCCACGATAGGGATTCAGTTAGGAGATTCCATGAAGCACTAGTTTGGGAGAACTCACTCCATGAGTTTGATTGTTCTGATAACATCTACCCAAGAAGTAAATTCATTAGGAAGTGTCACGAGAGAGGGATAGATGCAATGATATATCTGAAGTGAGAACAAAAACACTCATTGTTGGAGAAATCACTCATGAGTGGGGAAAGATCGTGATACATGGATAGGGATCACTTCCTGGTCCTTGTAATATACGTTGAATAATTTGGATTCACTTTTTATGTAGAGGATCCACAGCATGTATGATTTTTTATTATGATACTTGACTCTAACTGGGGCCAATAAATGGGAGAGGATCTCGCTTTGGGCCTCTTAGAGGGATTATGCCACTCTCCAGAAATTCCTACTAAAGGGATAATACTCCTATGGATGGAAATGATACATGAACATCGAAGGAACGAGCATAGAGGGAACTAACGCAAATAGAATTTTTTCAAGGAATGATGGAATAGGATATCAGGCCATATATGAGAAAGTACACGATAGGTAGAGGGGTCAAACACCATGTCCTCTGACCCCAAGTACATCGTTTGTACAATGGCCCGTGTGGAAAAGATAATGTCACGTTGAAAAGATATACTCTATGTTTATAAGAGTGAAAAATTTTGTCCTACTAAATTGGGGGCCAGTTCATGTACTCTAGTTGTGATCTTGTACACGGCTTCAACCTGTGTCTTCCAACACATGTACAAGTACATGTAGTAACTCATATAACCAATCTAGTCTTTCATTGTGGTTGAGTACATTCCATGTACTCCACCCCATATCTTTGAATCATTTGAGAAACACACTGAGTCCCATATAAGGACCCCGTGATGCGTGATAGTCTTCATACGCCATATCATCACTTCATGTATCACAAAACCCATGCCTCCAATGAAGTCGGCTCCACAAGCAGTGTTCTTCGGATAACATGCTTTGTTTATCACGTTTTTCTAGAAAGTGACACAATTCTTTAATTGACACTTTGGGTGAAGCTCTTATTATTTATTTTTCAATCCGATCAGCCTCAAACATCTAATTCTAGGTTGTTTCTTCATTACAATGCTGATTCGATAAGTTTTTGGCATTCGATCGACTCCAAAAAAAACATTTCGATCATCCATTCAATGAATGATTGTAGAAAAATTCATTCGATAACTATCATTTTGTTATAATCCATCATCGTCGCTACCCTACTAGGTCATCCAATGTGGGTTCGACAATATGGGATCATTTCATTGTGAAAAATATGCACACAGATTAATTTTTTATAACCCCATGAAGAACAAAAAGTACATGAGTCCAAAAGTTGAGAAGAAATCCAAATAACGAATTGAGGAATGAAAATCATCTGTCGTTCATCACAGAATTGAAATTATCTCTTTAGAGGGATCAAATTGGTAAAATAAAATATTAATCAAATCAAACATGTATTCATTAAAACAGATAAACCTAATAAAATACCATTCCATAAGATACAACGATTAGCAGGTCAATTTATTCATGGGATGACCCACATTTTCCTTTTGAATCCAAGAACATAGAAGAAAAAAATTTAAATAACAGCCCCTACCTCATATTAGGATTGATCGTTGATGAAGTGGTATTGTTCTACCGTCATCGACAAGATTCCTTAACTATGTTGGTGTCATGATTCAGGAATGGTAGATTTTTCACCGTTCATTTCTGAGTGGTTTCTCAAAGGGATTTTATCACCATGCCTCCAGATAATTTGAAGGTTATGTAAAAAACATTAGAGATTATGTTCAATAGTTTATTTAAAATCACTTGTCACTGCGTTGAAGTAGTATAAATATATAAAATATTTTAATTTATTATATTTCCATAAATGAACAAAAACTAATGTTTTCAGCTGAACAACGACAGTCGATGTTACCCCCCTAAATTAAATTCATTGCTCTGAACGCAATTGTGCCCTCATATTTTTTATTCCGGCACCAATTTAAATGTTTTTCCAATTTTTTAGGAAAAATGGTCACAGTCTCTATTTCAAAGTATAATTTATTTCAAAAAAAATATTTATGGGAACCCTCTACCTCAGAATGACAAGTTGTCGCAAATAATGTTCTCAAAATAATTCCATATAATAATTTTAAAACAATACACAGAAATATGAGACATTACATTCTACCCACCGTAGGGATTTTGCTTCCTTGAAAATACAAAACAAAAGTCTACTCAAAGATATGGGGGTAATGCACACGAATTTGAACTTCCTACTCTAATATGTTGTCTTGAAAGTTCCTGTACAGCCACCAGACACACACCAAGTGAATTTCGTACCCATGAAGGATCATCTTCTGCCGATTCTCAATATATACTGGTACTCTGTGAATGTCGCTCCATCCTTGATGTCTAGATATCCCATTTCAATGATGTGATATTGGTCATCCACATACCTCCACATCTGCAACATGTGTAAGACTTCATTTACCCTATGAAACTACAGTGGTAGATTTAGGGGGTACACTAACTCAACAACTCTGTTTAGTATCAGAATAGGGATGATGAACGTCAAAGACAACTTTATACCCTGGATAAATCTCCACAACCCTCGTCAAGGTGAGACCCCATTGAAGACATGGTCTCTAACATCGAAATACAAAGGTCATTATCATCTGTCAGCATAAGACATCTGACTACTCTGTATAGCCTTCATCTGTACCTGGATGATCTCCACATTCTTGGTGGTAGCTCGCACCAACTCGGCACCGACAAGGGATAACTCTCTGGGGTCAGTCAATCAAAGATGTTACTGGTAGGGTCATCCATATAAATCCTCAAACAATGCCATAACGATGGGGGAGTGGTATCTATAGTAGTATGAATTCTTCAAATGTTTTATGTGGTATTTCCTACTACAACCAATATCTATGATATAGGACTGCAACATATAATCTTGAACCATAATAGTTCTCTATGTCTAACCATATCTCTAGGGATGGAATATTGTGCTCATGAATAGTTTAATCCCAAATTCCTCTCGCAATCTCTTTCACAACCGGGATGTGAAACAATCATCACAGTCTGAGACAATCAAGGAAGGGAGACCATGATGATGAACTATCTTCTGTATGTAGAGGTTTCCCAATATCATTAAGGAAATTTTTTCTCTAATATCTTGTAAATGGGCCGAATTAGTGAGTCACTCAATGATCAACTAAATGGAATCGTTTAACCTATAGTTTCATGGTAATCCACCCACAAATTCCACAGTTATTCCATCTCAAATACACTCTAGCACTTATAGGGGGTGAGTGAATCCTGATAGAACCTGGTGCTCATCCTTCACTTGCCTACATATAAGGCATTGAGAAATGAATTATACTACTTCCTTCTTAATAATTTTCCAACAAAACTAATGTCAGAGATCCTCATACGTCTATCACACTCTAGAATGTACCTCCAAGGGGGTGTATGTAACTAATTCATAACCCCCTCCTCAAATTCAACTATCATGAGTGTGCATCCTATGAAAAGAATGATGTTATCCGCACCTATAAAAAATCCACCAAGATATTTCCCAATGGATAACTGAGAATGTAATGTCTCGTAGTAAATATCCCATAGTTGTGCCTCCCTAACTCACTGAATGTGTGTGTGGGAGAAAACCATCGACTTAAGATAAGTTACGTCATCTCCAACTATGAAGGACAACTGTAGCGTGTCCAAATACTTTGACCCCACACTCAGTAGCTGTGAACTCGATCATCAAATGAGAGCATCGTCTACTATGATCCCCTTCCCAGGAATATAGATAACCTCAAACTCATAATCCTAGGGGAACTGAAGCCATCACATATGCCTCATATTCAGATCCATTTGTGATAATATGTACTTGAGGCTCTTTTAGTTATATTAGACAATATACCACTTGCCTATCAGGAAGTACTACCACATCTTTAAGGAAAGGACTACCACTACCTTCCCAAGATCATGGGTCATTTAGTTCTTCTCATGAATCCTTAGTAAGATTTAACTAGAAGAAATCACCAGCTATATCTTTATGAGGACGCAACCATAACCGGTCCCTAATGAATCATAGAAAACTAAGTACCCAACACCCTCTTCTAGAAATCTCAAGATCAAAATACTCATCATACTCTGGATCAAATGCTAGAAACACTGTTGGAGATTCTCTTTCCATATTAAAGGTTTCCCATTCTAGGTCAAGGCTCTCATTGGTGTCAATATTTGGGTTAAAACAGGGATAAATATTTGATGGTGTCATGGAAACACGAGGAAGCTATGCACCTCTATCACACTCTGGGTGGCTCCCATGCTAACACCACATCGACCTTGGTAGGGACCACTACTACATAATTTTTTGAGATAAAACATCACATGTTATGGGACTCCAGTATCTATAATAAAAACATTGAGAGATTCCCATAAGTATAATTCTCTTAGAGTACATATAAAACCCTACAAAGTTGCCTTTCTTTCTCCTCTGCTGACGCCGAGTAAACAAGGATTCCGTTGATGAAGAAAGTTATGAACTGTTATAAGTACGACAAGGGGATACAGTTCATAAGTTACATAAACACTATAGGTGAATTTTTCACGATGAAATGCATCACCGTGTACTCATACTCACCATAGTTTCATGGGAATTTGGTGTTCAATATATACTCATCTCGTACACGTAATTGGTGGTACCCTGATATTAGGTTAACCTTAGAGAACCAATGTTCCACTCTTAGCTGATCGAAGAGGTAGTCTATCCATGGAAGTGGATACTTATTCTTCACCATTACCTGGTTCAGGCACCATTAATCCACACACAACCTCAATATCCCATATTCCTTCTTGGAAAAAATATCGGGGCCACCCAGGGTGAAACACTATGTCTTATGAAGTTATTCCTCTAAAAATATTCTTGTGGCACCCTTAGATACTTATTCTATGTGGGATCCATCTAATATTTTATTGATGATATCAGTGTAGTCTTTGGGTGTATGTCGATGAATAAGTCAATCTATTGGTGGGGATGTATTCATGGAACATCTAATGGAAATACGTCCTCATAATCTACTACTATTTCATGGAACTGAAATCTCACAACATCCACTTTTCTGAGGGTATCTCTATCCAACTCATTTCTGATAAGTTTCACCCTCCTAAGATTGATCCCTATATGTCCTACCTAGGATTCCTTTTTACCTACAAAGGAAAACCTTGTTCCATCACTGTGGACACACAACACTCTTTTCCTCATGAAGCCAACCGTGCTAGGGACCAATGATAACCAATCTGTACCCACAATGACATCGTAAGGACTCAACGTTTCAACCAAGTTTTTCCAAAAAAAAACTCTCACCTCCAAGGGTAATATCACACTATCGGCACATATGTGTGATCATCGAGTCTCCTCCCACCGGTGTCTCCATGTGAAATGGTCGAGTCAACGACTCTACTGGAATCTCAAGGATTATCAAAATACATGTGGAGAAGAAATAATGTCTGGAACCTATATCTATTACTATATAAACTAATGTATAAAAGACATATATTGTACCTCAGATCATACCTGAGGTCCCAACATTGTATGCCTCAACTGCAAGTAGCTTCGCTGCCCCTATCCACCAGCCAACATGAGCTTGGGGAAGACCTCATGGGGGTGGTGGTGTAAGAAGGATAATGCATCTACCACCACCTGCGGCTCTCCCTGCTCCTCTACCTCATAAACCGACTGGTAGGTCTATCTGCTCCACTCTCTACATCTTCCTCGATGATCCATCCACATCCTCCCTATCATCATTTCAACATGTTAGGAAATATCTAGTGATATTTTCCCAACCATCACATGAGTAGAATCACATATCTCTAGGATGACTGGATCCATCCTAAGATCCCAGGACTACAGATTCCATATTTTGGGTCCTCATTTGATGACTCCCACTGCTCAATCCCTATTCTTTAGGACAACTCCCAACTATAGAGGTCTCTTCCCATGTCTTCCTACTACTGACCACCACTAGTTGTCTCTACTCAGCCAAGATGCTCTCAACTATCATATCTCACATGAGAACTCCTGGATAAGTTGAAATGAATAGAGGCATTCAACTAGCTTGGATGTCCAATCATAAACGCCGCTCAAAGGTCCATTCTTTGATGTACTACTACCTGACCATAGCCATCGAGTATCTGTAGAGTTTGGTGAACCTACATGAATAGTCATCTACTATTAAAAATCCCTACTATAGTTGAAGTTTTTACTAGATACACAATTCTCTCAGTGTAACCAGATATAACTCCTCCCTAAAGAGTCTCTTGAAGTCCGTCTATGAAACATTATCCTCATCTTGAGTTTGTGAAGTAAAAATCCATCATCATGCTACCAATCCTTGAAAAAGTATCACTTCTAGGACAACCATCTGGTCAGATGGTGTCTTCTCTAGATGGAAAACTCTGGTCACCACCTCAATGAATTCCTCAGCTGCCTACAAGTCAGGCTCACCGAGGATCCTGAGGGGTCTTTGTCTCTAAAACTCATTGAACACGATCAGCCTCTGTTCCTTGTCTAATTGTATTATAAGTACCATGTGATTCTTCACTAGTGGTGGTTTGTAGGTACACCTCCTTGAGGTAACTCCTGGGAAACATATCCATAAATTGAAGCCTCATCACTCAGGGGGCCATCCTCATGATCGAACTATTGAATCATAGTGGGTATGCTTCATGGAGGAATCCTATTAGAAAATAAGATGTACCACAGCCAAAGGGTATATCTGGATACATGACACTAATGGACATGTAGAACACATCACATTCCAATATGATTCATGTGCCATTTCTTTTTTTCCTGCTAGTACTATTCTCATGTATGGAGTCGAAAAGGAGGTTAGCAGATTCATGTTGTATGGATACCTCAGTCTCCCATAATAACACTCGATCCCCTAGCCTGAAATCGAAACATGAAATACGTAACACTGTTTCACCAAAACAACCTCACAGACTCTTGGACATAAGGTAGAAATGTCCACCTTTGATTCTACTATGTCACAACCCATCTTAGTGGGGCCCGATCCGCGACTCCCCAATCCCTCCTCCAATATGCATGGGGATTTTGACTACTATTGAGTAGGAATATCACTAACATGGGGGGGGGGATTTCATAAGTACCTATACATAGATAAACATATCGCAATCCCACAAATGATGAATTTTAAAAACCAATATGGGAAAAAATGAATGCATACAACTAAACCCAACCAACAGTTTACAGTAGAATGTAACGTGAAGAAGTTAAACTTGGATAGAATACTTACCCCCCAAAATGAAGAGTCTAAACACTAAAAAGAATAACCTGCAAGAATGAAATAGGAAGTTGGATTATTTTTTTAGCCATTGGAACACCTAATCCAATAAGGAATCCCAAAAATCTTAGTCTGGTCATGGTAATCTCTGGACTCCATCAAAAATATGATCATCTACACAAGACACGACACGTGTGGTCAAAGCCCATGTAGGGGTGAGTATAACAATATATAGTAGAGAACCCGGAAAACCTAAATGAAATAAACAAATTAAATGTAATGTCATCTCTACATAGTATATTTCTATAGAACATATAACAAGATGAACATATCTAGATATACATGAATCCCAGAACCATAGTCTAGAGGTATTTCACAATGAACACATACCCATGCCATGTGATTAGTTTGAAAATTCCACGAAGAACTCATATAGGAGAACACACTCTAATGGTCTGATAGCTCTGATAACATTTTTCTGAGAAGTATTTTTGTCGGTAATTTCCATGAGAGATATTGATGCACTGAAATATCTAAAGAGAGAATGGATACACTCATTTTGGGAGAACTAACACCTTAATGGGGAAAGATCACAATAAATAGGTGAGAATCACTAATAGGGACATATTTTATACCATATCTCATTAATATTTACATGAAATATATCAGATCATCATCCCGTATTATTTTACAAGTCCCTAACTGACTATACCGAGGTCCACGAATGGGTATAGGATCTCGCTACAGGCCTCTTAGAGGGATTCATACACTATTCAGAAAATATTGCTGAAGGGATTATACTACTATTGATGGAATGGAAACCTAAGATTTAGGGTAAAGTGAAAAGGGGGACTAACCCAAAAGTAACATTTCCAAGTAATGGCGTACATAGAGATAAATCCATGTACAATAAAGTACACAATGTTATGATGGGTCACGCAACATTTCCTATAACCCCGGGTACTGCCCGTGTACAACATCCCATGTCAAAAAGCACATTTCATTAAGAAAAAATATAAACTTCATGTAGAAGAGTAATATGTTATTTCATACTAACCATATGATTCTCTTTGTTTTTTGGTTGTGTTCATGTACATCGATTCAACCCATATCATCCAACATGTGTACCAGTACACAGGGTAACCCATGTCACTGCTCTGGTATGGCCATGCGGTGGAGTACATGTTTTGTACTCCACCCTGTGTTCGTGTATCATCCAATATACACACTGACTCCCCCATAAAGACCAACACTATGAGATTTTTTTCACACTCTATATAATTTTTTGTTGCATCATAAAAACCTTTCCACCATAGAGTCATCCCCACATTCCATGTTCTACGGAGAACACGCCATGGTCATTGCATTTTTCCCGAAAATTCAATCAGTCTCCTGGCACTTTGGGTGAACAAATGATTATAGATTTGTCTATCTGATCTCCATCAAACTCATAATTCTAGGTTGTTTCATCATTGGAATGCTGATTTGGTATGTTACGGATATCTGATTGGCTCTATAAATGATGTTTGATGACTAGTGTGAAGAAAGGTCGGAAAATGGTTTATTTCAATCTGTATAGATTATTCATCCTCCATCATTGTCGAACCCCCATTGGGTTTTCATGATGACGGATTTCTAATTTTGTATTGTTGCATTGTGAAATGAACATTTAATGATCTATTGTTCATAACCTCACAAAAAAAGCAGAGTTAATATGGGTAGCTGAAATAAAATTAACAAATTGAGGAACAAATTTACATCATTTTTCTTCATGGTATTGATATGATAATATCATAAGGATCAAACAGAGAAAAAAAATAAATCAAATAAATCAGGGATAAATTCCACAAAATAAAGCCAATAAATTACCCTCCTAAAAGATCAAATGATCCACAGGTCAACTAGGTAATGGGTTGATCCTTGTTCATTATTTGAATCCAACAATGAGGAAGGAATGATTGAAGGAAAAACCCTTACCTTAGCTTAGGATTGATCGTTGGTGAAGATGGATGGTTCTATCATCATTGATTAGATCCTCTAACATCATTGGTGTCGTGAGTGATGAATGATTGATTCATCGTCATTCACTATTAAGATTCTTCTCCAAGGTGTGTCACCTCCATGCATATAGATAATTTTAGGGTCATGCGACTAACCCTATATATTTTTTTAATAGCTTATTTAAAATCTCCCATAATAGTGTTGCCGAAATGTAAATAAAATAATTATTTTATTTTATTTTATTTCCTTAAGCATCCAAAAATTATCTTTTTCAGCTGACACACACTGGTCAACGTTAGGCACCTCTTAAGGTAAATTTACTACTCTGAACTCAAAGGTACCATCATATTTCTAATCTGGGAAACCGTTTAAATTTTGTTCAACTTTTTTAGGAAAACCACTTACACACGCTATTTAAAAGTTTAATTTATGTCAAACATTTATTCCCCCCCCCACCACCGGGCCTCAGAAATGAACGTTGTCGGAAAATTTGGTCTTGAAAAAATTACTCATAATACATCAAAATAAAATATGGAAAATCCAAGATATTACAAAAAAATTACATAACATGTAGAAAAAACACTGTTCTTCAAAAAAAATATTTTAATCATCAGATGATTTTATTAAAAATTGATTACTTATGGATACCTTTATATATTCAAACCCCATAATAAACATATTTTATAATGTTTCTATTTTTATCCATACCTACCAATGAAATTTCAATGTTATAAATGTATATTATATCATCCTTAATTTATAACTGATGTTCCTTGTAGATAAATATATCAAACAATTCATCTTTACTTCAAAGTAAATTTTAGATTATTAAATTCATTCTCCATTATAATGAATATATCAATCCAAATTACATCACTCTGATACAAAAAATGCGGATATCTCTACTTCATCACATTTTCATGTTCTCATAATGCTTCCTTGAATTTTGGACTCATCTTAAAAACATTATCTAGGTGAGTGATATTATTCAATAGTACATTATCTGTATGATCCATTATTTCTATATGTTTTTATTCATAGTAAGGGTTATTGTCTAGTTTTAAATCTTCTGATTGTTGTACATATGAAGTATCAGGTATGTGCTTTTTCAAGAGATATACATGGAACCCATCATGAGTTTGAGATAGGTTCAACGAAACCACCAATTGATAATTAACCATCCCAAAATAATAAATAATTCTAAATGTAATGATATATCTATGGATCAAAGGGACCATATTTATAAACCACATAACATTTTTACAATGATATCTTCATAGCAATACATTTTGAATTATTTCAAACAGTAGATATCATTAATGATTTTCAGCATTATATTTATGTCTGCTCTGATCTTCCCTAATGTGTTGTTGAATGACTCTAACATTTTCTATCATTATTTAATAAATAATGTACTAATAGATTTCACTCTCCAACTTCAACCAATTACATTGTAGTTAAACACATTATTCTATATATGGATTTATAATGAGTCATATGAATACTCAAGTAAAAGATATTATTCTATAAAAATCCCACTAAAGGAATGTGTTGATCCCAAAAACCTTTGGAATCCATAGAAAAGGCTATCAATAATAGTTCAAGAGTTTTAGGGTTCCCATATTACTAACCATATATTAAGGGATGGTATAAAATACTAATACTAAAATCTATATCATCTACTGGTTAAATAATTCAAAAATCATAAAGAAAAACCTTGGGTCTCAATCATATATAATTGAAATTTGTACACTTGGAACCATGAAACATAATTAATGTATATCTTAGAAATATGAACAAGCGAGTAATATTCTATAACAATGAGGAGATTTATAGATTTATTATCTTATTCGACTATAAACCATATAACATTATTGCTTATAGATTTTTTGGAGAGTTTAATGAAAAAATCCATGGTCATGTTTTCTCATTTCTATTCTAGTATGTGTAATGGTTTTGATATCACCATATAAATATATGTCTTATAATTAACGTGAATATATAACATGAATAATTATATATACTCTAAAATATCCATTTTAATATTATACCACAAAAAACAGTCTCTTAGATATATATAGGTCTTCATACATCAGAGATAAATTGAGAATGTTTAACTAAGAGAATTATAATAAAACGATTTATTATATCCGATATTATTGAAACACATACTTAGTTACTGAACTTTATTGTTCTACCTCAATATTGGATTAACTCAGGAACATTTCTTACCTTCTTCCATAGTTACACATCCTCCAAATACACATCCTTATTCCCCACATGGATAGATTATTGTACATTCAACAAAATAAGATATGATCATTCTTTTATCCACTGATTTCAAGATATATATTCTATAAATACATAACTATTGTATCTATATAAATAGTGATAGTGTAAGGACTCATATGGTCTTTCTAGCTATGTGCACCTGTCACCTAGTTCGACTTCCCATTGTGGTAATGGATTGCACAATCGTAATAGGTAATCAGCTCGAATCATCATCTCTACTTTGTATCCATCTTTCTTATGTGTGAATATATAATTTAATATCTTATGTTTAGAACATATGTCACACAATTAAATAAAATGATAATACCTCCATTTATTAATGAAAATAATTACCGCTTTCAATAATAATCCATGAGTCAAAATATTTTATGGGTGTATTTTCAATTGAAAGGATGAATATTCTATCTCTATATCATTCTATTGAAGGAAAAATCCAATTCCCTTATTCGATGCATCACTATATATAAAAAAATTATTATCCTATATAGTTTGTTGTAACCATAGTTATATTAACGAACCATAATTTTGGATCCTTGAAATATTCCCCAAATTCATCTATTTAGAAGAACTATGGTCCCTTTAGAGTCATCATGATTATTGGATTAGATAGCCATGGGAAATCCCTCACAACGTTATAGTAGATTCTATAAAAAATAATAAATATACGAATATCTATTACCATGGTTTTCCAAGTCCATTTCTCAATAAATTCGAACATTGATGGATTCACTAATATACATGAACATGATTTTACTTGACCTAAAAATGAATCTTTCTATAACCCAAATGTTACATCCCGGATCCGGGTGCCACACAACTGGTTCCCCGAACCCGGTTGGTCATAAGACGTCAAGTGCATTTCACCAAAATCCAGTGGTTTTCGACTAGCAGCAAGAGCCTTGGACAGATAGTGGGGAAAATATGCCCTCATTTTTCAAAGTGTAGCACAGTGGAAAAATAAACAAACATACAAAAGCGAAAGCAGTAAACAATATAAACAGGAAATATACGATGAAAATGTAGTAAAAGATAACCAACAGTAATATATATGATGATCTAATATGTCTCTTATTCTATGAAAGCATCCAAACAAGATAAACCGCAATCTGAAATAATACAGCACAAGGTACAAAGTACTACAATACAAAACTAAAGAAGGGCAATAGGAACACATCAGCATTGCAAGCCTTTGCTCGGTCCCATGCTCTCTTAATCCTCTACAACAAACATGTTCCTATTTTGGGACCCTTTCCCTCATCGACAAATGTAGCAATATAATCTCCTTGGGCCCAATACATGACCCAAACAGGGTGTGAGAAATAAATCTCAGTAGGCATTCACCAAAGGTACGTGCCAAACTGTCAGTGAAAATGTCCAACAATAGTGTGCTGTAATAATATTTAGTAAACTAGGAAGTACTCAAATGTAACAATTCCTACCAGTTACATTTCCATTTAAATAATTATATAATAATTCAATATAATTGAATTTTGAGTTTTTCTGAGACTCGACTTCGACTAACAATCTCCTTTACCAATGCCACAGCAGAAACCTCACCATGTTATCTAACAAGTAAATGATAATAATACCAAGCCTGTGCTTTAGCATGGCAGGTACAATATAAGAAATCACCAAATTGAATATTCAATGTAAATGTTGTTCTTAGACATGCAAATACTTACCCTTGGGAAGAAAGAAACGAAACCCTCAGGTGACTATCCTCCGACATAACGAATATTTCCCTCATGCATACGAGATATCTCCCCTAGGCACAAAATCTACTGCCCTCAGGCATAGTAAAAATTGCGCTCAGGATAAAAAAACACTACCCTCAGGAAAAAACAACACTACCGTCAGGCGTTCCATTGGAAAACCAAGTAACCGGGCTGAGCCCTTGGCATAAACAAGCAATTTATATATATTTCCTCTCAAGAAAACTCAAAACATCCTATAATCACGGAATACCAATGGGTATCATGGCCAAATGACTAAACATGGTAAACACACTCACGGGGTGGCCCTGGATCAAATAAATGATCCTCAAACAATAGTTTATACATATTCATAAGATTACCTATGAAATTCTAGACATCTCAACAGACAAAGTCTCATCCATACGACTCCCAAAACATGGGAGTATGGCATAGTGGTTCACAAAATGAATTAGACAGTTGTAATTTTACACATGACCATCTACCATGATATCCTATGATTGGTATATGTGAAAGGCCCCACCCAAAACAACAATGAATGACATAGATCTGTGATAAATGATTACCCATTCAAAATAAATAACTTCACTTAGGGAAATAATTGGATGTAATTATTTAAGATGAGGAAATACCATACCCATGCGGTTCAAACGACACCGACGATGGAAGAATCAGAGTTACGGTGAGTGATCATGAGATCCTCCATGTCTCGGCCTCCTCTCCCGCTACTTCGGGTGAGCCCTCTACCTCCTCTACCGAATGAAGAGGCCACTGCCTTTTTTAAATGAAAAAACATAACTACATAGCGTGTACTATTTTTTAAACTGGTCCTCTTGCGGCTACTTTCCACAGACCCACTGTTCATTTTCCAACTGATTAGAAGGCTTGTAATATGTTATTACACCTCTAATCACTGACAACCCTATACGCCATGTATTATCCTCCCAAACAGCCAAGGTACACGACATGTGTACAAAATTAGAAGGATTTTTGTTTGTTTTTAAACCCAAGCCTACACGATCTATATTCTCATCCCACGTGGCAAAATTACACGGCATCTGTACAAAGTTACATGGCATGTACCAATAATTTTTTGGAATTATTCCCATATTTGCCTTGATTTCTAAAAAAAACATAAGGAAAAGGAAAAGAAGAAACTGTACCTCAAGTATAAGAACCAGGTTTTTTGAAACTTCCCACCTTAATGAAATTCGTCCCCAATTTTCCCTTCCATGGGTGGTGAAGATAAAGCTGAGAATAATTCTGGCCACTGAGCACATACGTCAATCTCCCGCTCCCAATTTTCATCTTGCACTCATCCATGCTACCATATCACCCATACGAGAGGAATTGACCGGCCTCGGAGAACCTTCATGCTCTTATCAACAATACAATTAGATTCTCCTAAAATGATGAATCAACCTGATGTTCAACCTCCTCGGGATGAAAAATGTGAGATGGGTCTGAGTGATAATAGATCGTTGACATACGTGGAAGTCATCGTGCATGACCTTGTACCTATGTGGTAACTACAACAGATAGGAAACTAGACCGACTCTCTCCAAATTCTCAAACGACCCTACATACTTCGATGAAGGTTTATCATGTCTCCTGATACGCCAATTCCCCAACCTCGGTGAAACATGCAAGAAAACCTGATCCCCTACCATGAACTCCAAGGGTCATCTACGATGATCAAAATAAGATTTTTGAAGAGACCATACAGTAGCCATCCACTTCTAAATCAATTGGACCTACTCTAATGTCTCTTGGACGAGAGGTGGTCCTAGTAAAGTTGCCTCAGCTTCCTCCAACCAGAACAAGGGTGATCGGCATGGCCAACCATATAAAGCCTTGTAAGGTTCCATCTCAATAGTTTCCGAAAAACTATTATTGTAGGAAATCTTGAACAGGGGTATGTGCTTCTCCCATGATCCCCCAATGTCTTGGACACACACATGCAACATATCCTATAGCACCTATATTGTACGCTCTGACTGGCCATCAGTCTGAGGGTGGTAAGCTATGCTCAGAAGCACCTGTGTACCCAGTGCCCTCTGGAAACTCTGCCAGAAACGAGACATAAAATCAGAATTTCTATCTAAAAAGATAGAAAAAGGGACCCCATGAAGGCATACTACCTCTCAGATATACAACTTCTTGAGCTAATCAGCTCCAAAGGTCTCCTTGATCAGCAAAAAAGTGATCTACCTTCGTAACTCTATCCACTACAACCTATATGGTATCATTGCCTCGAGATGACCTCGGAAACTCGATCAAAACTTCCATCGTGACATCATCCCATTTCAACTCTAGAATGGTAACTATTATAAATGTACAGATATCCTATGATGCTTCACCTTCAACTGCTGATAGGTGGAACATCTCAGAACAAAATCAGCTACCTATTTTTTCATACCTGGCCACCAATACTGATGTCCAAAGTCACAGATCATTTTGGTAACTCTAGGATTCACTTCCCAAGCTGAAGCATGAAATTACGACATCAACTCCACGCGTATGTCTCCTAGAACCCAAACTCTTACATGTATACGAAGTACCTCATCATCGTCTATCGTCCAACCAGGAGGTGGGTCCTCACTTTCCACCAACTCTTGTAGAACTAGGCCTTCTGAATGTGATAGCTATCTCAACCTCACTCTATCCAAGAGGGTAGAATTCCCAACTATGGATGAATGATAGGCTCGCCCCTGACTATCATGCACCTCCAAATGAATATCATAAAACAAATCCATAAGCTACCATTCACCAATTTCCTCTTGCATTGTCTTTATCTGAGTCTTCCTACTTAGAGCATCAGCTAATTCGTTACCCGTACCATGTGTATAGGAAATCTCAAAGTTGAAGGACTAAAGGTATTCAACCCACCATCACTATCTCAAATTCATGTCACACTGGGTAATGATATATTTAATACTTTTGTGGTCCATAAACATCACAAAATGTTCTCCCAAGAGATAATGTCTCTAACAGCGTAACACATGAACAACTGTACCCAACTCGGGATCATGTGTCGGGTAGTTCATCTCATGCAACCTCTACTACCGAGAGCCGTATGCAACTACTAGGTTGCCCTGCATCAACACTGCTCCCAGCCCAATACTTGATGCATCATAGTAAACTGTATAGCACCTCCCTTGCTCTAGAAGTATCAGGATTGGTGCTGATGTCTACCTCCCCTTCAGCTTCTGAAAGGATGTCTCAAAAGCTTATGACCAATCAAATATCATACCCTTCTTAGTCAACCACATCAATGGCATTGCTAAGTGGGAGAAGACCTATATAAAGCACATTTAGTAACCATACAACCCTAGGAAACTCGATATTTCAAACACGTTCTTAGGATGCCCCGATGAAACTACTTATCTCACATTCTCTAGGTCTACCGCAACTCCTACCTCTGAGAAAATATGACCTAGGATGTGAATTTGGTCCATCCAAAAGTGGCAGTTTGAGTGATTAGAATATAATTGATGCTCTCTCAGTGTACTGAAGACGATTTCAAGATGGGTGGCATGGTCATGTTGAGTGTGAGAGTACACCAAGATATCATCAACGAAGACTACCACAAAAGAATCCTGATATGGGTAGAACAAACGATTCATCAGATCCATGAATACTGCTGGCACGTTTTTGAGTCTTAAAGGCATGACTAAATACTCATATAGACCATATATGCTTCAAAAGGCCGTAAGTGGTATGTACGACTGTTTAACATGCAACTGATGATATCTAGATCTCAAGTCAATCTTCGAGAACACTTGTGCTCCTCGAAGTAGATAAAAAAGATCATCAATACTCAGTAAAATATATCGGTTCTTAACCCTCAACTGGTTCAGTTTCCAATAATCCACGCAGAGTCTGAGGGTACTATCTACCTTCTTAGTCAAAAGGATAGGTGAACCCCAGTGAGAAATACTGGGTAAGTTAAAATCCATGGCATGTAACTCCTCCAACTGCCTCTTGGACTCATACAATTCTGGCATAACCATCCTATAAAGAAGAATAGACAGCGGTTCCATTCCTGGCACAAGATCAATAGAGAAATACACCTATCGCATTGAGGTAGACCAAAAAAGTCATCCAGGAAGACATCCCTGAAACGATTAACCATTGGGGGGAAATCCAACTGACAAGTTCCCCGATAATCTAGATATAAACTCACAATCTGGACTGTCACATCACATCACCCACGATAATCAGGTCCAGCTTGGCTCACCGGGACATCCCATTCACCATTGTATAGAATCTCTCTGCCCTCTGGTAATGTGATACTCACCCTTTGACGATAGCAATTTAAAAGTGTTGAATGGGTACTAACCAGTCCATCCCATGAATTAAATCATAGGCTCTCATCTCCAAGACATATAGGTCCCATGGAAAGTGACACCCACAAACCTCTAGGGGCACTCCATGCAATAATGCACACCTGCAATTCTAATTCCCAACAGAGTGTCTAGCGTCATGATATCCAATGAAGAAGAAACAATGAGCCCATGAATCTCCACAATGGGAATAGATATAAAGCTATGTGTATCATCAATATCATAAAATTCATAAGATAAAATAGAAGAAACTAGAATAGTACCAGTGACAGTGTAATGTCCCAGATCCTGCTCATGTTGGGTCTACTTCATTGCATATGTATTCCCAGTGTCGCGGCCCACGCGACACAGCTTGGCTACACTGAGCTAACCTACCATGCGGTCTCTGAGATCCTAGTGTCTGGCTACTATGGCCATGACCATCACTTCGGCCTGAACATCCTTACATATTCCAATACATGACTAGTAAGAAATTACTGGCCCTTCTCCTGCACGCGGTGTCTTCACAAAACCCCTCTCACTAGTCACTTGTGGAAATTACTTGTAAAAACACTGTAGATGACCCATCTTGCTGTAATCTCGACACTCCACTGGGTCACGTGGACACTAAGGTCCCTTGTGCCCCTCTTTACCACACTGGTAGCATATCACCGAGCCACCTGATAAATTCATTTGGATAGTACTTACACTATGAGAGAAATATGTATGCCTCTTCATCTTTCTAGTCGAAATAGTACTAGAGACCAGTGTCAAACCGCACTAGCCCGCAACACTAGCTTTCCATAGGTTTCGCTCTAAAATCAATGCATGGTTCATAATAGAATGTACTATAGGCATCCTGAAAAAATTCACCAGCTCATGGATGTCATGTCAATGACCATCCTCAATGTGTATAGCCCTCATCGTCTCATCACCCACCAGAACAGGTAAAAATGATGTAGCTCAGTGAAGTGGGAAGAATAGTCCATCACTGACATGGCTCCCTACTGAGATTCATGGAATCTCGAGATCGATCTTCCCTTAGCATCTCCAGAAAGAAAAAGTCATAGAAGACCGCATAAAATCTTCCCATGCCATGTCTCGGTGATGCTTAGTCTGGGGGTAACATCCTACCATCTCTTGGAAGAATCACACAACATGTAAGTAGGGAGCTTGAACCTCCTCCACAGAGATGTCTCCAAATGCTCGAATATCATTTCCTTAAAACCTAGCCATGACTCCACAGCCTATAGTCCACCATCCCCTGAAAATGTAGCTGGATGCTGGTGTTGGAATATACGTGTCGGCTCCACCATAGATGTGGCAACTGGCAGGGCTCCCTAGAAAGTCTACATGAATCACATGATGCCTTCACAGAACTGCCCATATGCACATGCGTCTAGTATAATGGATGGCGCCACATCTGGAACTACTGGAGGATCCACTGGTAGCTCATGGCCTACCATCTCTGGAGTATAATCATTGCAACTCTCTTGGTGAACAACTCATTGTCGTCTAAGTGGCCTGACTCTGCATATAAAATGCACACAATAGTTTAATTTACTATCGAGGTTTCTTTTTTCCATTTAATAGTGAAAAAAATGGAAGTATCTATAAGAACATGAAAAAAGAAACTAGATGGCATGTATAAGGTCTACACGGTATGTACCCTTATTCCCTTACATGGTCATGTTCTGATGCCGTCATGGGCATGTCTCAACCCTGGGTACACATCAAATTACTTCCACACAAGGCATGTACACTACCATGTTTCCCCAGCAACACAACCAATTCCACACGGTCTCTCACCAGTCGAGACTACATGGCGTATCCCACAGGAACAAGGCATTTACTATAATGGTAACACCGATTCGTGTGTGTTAGTTACATGACCAGATTCCAAGATTACACTACGTGGTGTTTTTATAAAAGACACGACATGTATCACTTACGGTTTATATTTCAGAGTTTTTAGTCACACAGACAGACATAGGGTCAACCCTACACTATGTGTACAACCGTTACACGGCGTGTTCCCTCAATAACTTCCCTATTCTGTGTCTCTGCCGGCATGACCTATAACACGGTCATAAACTACACGGATTGTACATAAAATAAACAGTGTGTACATATGAAAAACATTTTTTCCCTAACCAAATAACACATGGCATGTAGTCAAATATACACAACGTTTATTCTGGGTTTTTCTAGACAGTAAGCCTTAGAAATACTCTGGAGCCCATAAAAACACTGAAACATACACCAAAGTGCCAAATTCCGATCCGTGAGGGACCATACTCCTGAAGAATCAATTTCTGGCATCTTATACAAGTTGTACCAAGGTAAGAAAGTCAATGATCAACTAAATTACAGTCAATAAGGGCCCATAACACATAAAGAACCAATGTTTGGAA
Organism: Viscum album; assembly: GCA_963277665.1. Classification (NCBI taxonomy): domain Eukaryota; kingdom Viridiplantae; phylum Streptophyta; class Magnoliopsida; order Santalales; family Viscaceae; genus Viscum; species Viscum album. The sequence continues at coordinate 1,672,268,006 of OY728137.1, forward strand.
TTTATTCAAATAAAATCACTTACAACAATACCCCTATCAAATAGCAGGTATTTTTATCAAGCAACTATCACAACAACATTCATTTTCTAGCACAACATCTATGACAACAACAATCAATTTCTAATGCACCTACATGGCATTGAACTATGCATGACATGAGACTCTAACATGTGCCTAATTGATGAATGAGATGGATTACCCTCATCTCATCAGGTTACAACTAAATAGAACCCATGTATAAAATATGAACAGCACATCAGAAGTGTGTCACCCAATGGGGAAATCAAATCAACTATAAAATTGCAAAACCAAAAAATTCCAACACAAGGTAAATTGGATTTTCCATGTACACAGGTTAACAAATCCCGTACACAGCTTATTACCAAGTACAAATTCCGTCTTATCCCTGGCTATAGGCTCCAAACTGAAAGTCAATGAAAATAAAATCCCCTGATACCACTTTGTAATGTCCCGGATATAGGTGCCACACAATGGGTGCACCGAACCCAGTTGGTCACATGACCTCAAGCGCATTTCCCCAAACGCCAGAGGCTACCGACTAGCCGTGAGGGCCTAAAACTTATAGTGGGGAAACTATGCCCTCATTTTTTAAAATTTAGAGCAGCGGAAAAATATATAAAAATATAAAAGTGTATACAGTAAACAATATAAACCTAAAATTTATGACATAAATAAAGTAAAATATAACCCACAGTCATATATATGATGATGAAATATGTATATTATTCTAAGAAATCACCCAAAATAGGATACAATGCAATCAGATACAATACAGCACAAGGTATAAAGTACATCAAAATAAAACTAATGCAATTCAATAGAAATGCAGCCACATCACAAGCCCAAGCTCAGTCTCATGCAATCCTACTCATTTGCAATAATCATGTACTTGTGTAGGGACCGTTTCCCTTATCAACACATGCATCAATATAATCTGTTTGGGCCCAATACATGACCCGAACAGGGTGCGATAAATTAATCCATGTAGGATACCACTAAAGTCATGTTCCCAACTACTAGTGAAAATGTGCAAAATCATTGTGTAGTAATAAAATTTAGTATTCTATGAAGTACTCAAAAATAACCATTACTACCATTTACATTGACATTTTAATAATTATATAACAATTCAATATAATTGAATTCTGAGTTTTTATGAGACTCGTCCTCGACCAACAATCTTTTATACCAGTGCGACAGTAGAAACCACAATAGGATATCTAACAGGTAAAAGATAATCATACCCAGCATGTGCCTTAGCTTGGCATGTATAACATAGGAAATCACCATAGTGAATATTAATAGTAAATTATGTCCAGAGACATGAAAATCCTTACCCTCAGGAAAATAGAAACGAAACCCTCAGGTGACTGCCCTCACGCATGACATATATTTCCATCAGGCATACAAGATATCTCCCTTAGTCATAGAATCAACTGTCTTGAAGCATATGAAATGATGCCCTTAGGCTAAACAAAACATTTCCATCAGGATAAAGAAAAAAATGTACTATGTTGTTCCATATGAAAAGCAAATAACTGGGCCGAGCACAAAGCATAATCAAACAATTTATATATGTTTCCTCTCAAGAAAATTCAAAACATGCTATAATCACGGCATACCCATGGGTATTTGGGCCAAACGGTTAAAAAGAGAAACACACTGATGGGGTGGACCTGGATCAAAGCAACGATCCTCAAACAACAGTTTATACTTATTCGTTAGATTACCTCTGCAATTCTAGGCATCTCAACAGACAATGTCTCAGCCATAAGACACCCCAAACATCGGTGTGTGTCACAATTTAACACAAAATCAACTCGAAAGTTGTAATTAAACACAATACCACCAACCTCGATCTCCTCCAATCGATATACGTGAAAGGTGCCTCCTGAAACAACCAAGAACGACGTAGATTTGAGATAAATGCTTACCCATTCAATCCTAAAGAACATACATTGCGGAAATAATTGGAAGGAACGATTCATGAAGTATTAAGACCTTACTTGCGTGGTTCAAACGATCCCGACGACGGAAGAATCGGAGTCCTGGTCAGCGATCGGGAGTTCCTCCAAGTCTCAGCCTCCTCTCATGCTGCTCTTGGTGAGTCTTCTACCTCTTCTGCTGAATGAGGAGGCTACTACATGTTTTTAATGAAAGAACATAACTATACTGCGTGTACTCTAAAGTACACAGAATGTTCTATTTTTTATCTATTCGTCTAGTGGCTACTTTGCACAACCTCACTATTCATCAACCGACTTATTACACAAATTCTATTACTATGTACACGACATGTAGTTAGTTTTTACACCTTTATTAACTAACAAGACTACATGCCCTGTGTTCTCCTCCCACACAACCATTGTACATGGAATCTGTACAAAAGTACACTGTGTGTAGTTTGTTTTTAAACACAAGCCTACACGCCCGATACTCTCATCCAACACGGCCAAATTATATGATGTGTGTACAAAAGTACACGGTGTGTACCCATAATTGTTTTGTGTTTTTCCCACATTTCCCTTGTTTTCTCAAAAACATGTAAGTAAAAGGAAAAGAAGAAACTTGTACCTGAAGAATAAGAACCGGGTTCTTACACCAAATTTCTAATTGGTAAATGTTTCATAAAAATCATCATTCCTTCAAGAATTTATTATAATTATTCAATGATATTCTTACTATTACATTCTCTTGGAAAATATATGAATATATTCTATAATTTATACAATTAAATAATTATGGTAGTCTCTAAACACTATATAACTAAATCCATGAGGATAGATGGGGCAACAGTAAGTCCAAATGAAATCACTATAAATTCATAATGACCATACATCGTATTGCTTACTATCTTGGGTATATTATCATTTTAGAACTCAATTGATGATATCTATAATGATGATAAATCTTCAAAAAGTATTGAGAACCATGACATTGTTCAAAAAATAGTTGTTATAGGGTAGAGGATACTTTCCCTTAACAAGTGGCCCAGAGGCCTTCATTTTTATTGATTTTTTATAATCCACCTTTCAAAGGGTGAGGTGGATCCATTACAAGGCGCATAGTCATAAGTATTTCATGGCCCATAGGAAACAATAAAATTCATTGCCCATAGGTTTCAAACATTACATACAACTCTGACTAACTACTTCGAACTACTACTCCCTTTCTTATTCATCGTGAAATCATCTCTCCACCTTATCATGGCTGTTCGGCTAGCCTTTCCCATGCATGCACCGACTTGTCCAAATTGAAGGTGCCATACGTTCTTATCCATGACATTGTTTTAATTTCTTCTACGGTGAAATCTCCTTGCTCCTCCTCTTTCTAATGCATGTTCATTGTATGTTGTCTGGTTTTTGTCTTCACTTATGGTGGCTCGAAAGCCTTACTGAGCCGAAGGCCTGGGTGGCCTGAAGGACTTAAAGGACTTGGGGACAAAATTGTTAGCCTGAATACCCAAACGGGGGAATATTCTTGGCTTCTATAGCACCAAAAAGTGCCTACTATAGCCCCTAATACAGTACCAACTACCGTTTTGCATAGTTCCTACTATAACATTTAGGAATTAATAAGAATCATGACCCAGAGAGTTGATGTGACTTCCATTGGAAGATCATATTCATTCTCACAATGAAATTTGATAATATTTTGATTCATAATTTCAAACATGACTTCCCTTCTTAAAAAATTTATATGGGATCGATATAGATATATCCAATCCATGTCAAAAATCCCATAAAATTTAATTATATGGGTATTAATACAACTTTTAGGAAACAAATTCCTATACACTTCTATCAGATATGATATATATATTTTAGATGTGATCATCATACCATTAGGAGTTTACACTAGTACTAAATATATAATTGTTGAATTGGTGATGTAAACTCATTATAAAGTCCCTTATTTATAAAACAGTGTGTTTATTTAGAATCAAATAATAAATTAGAAATTATTAGATAGATGATAAGTATACCTTTACCCAGATCAATCTTATAACCCACTTCAGTAGTCATTTTCTCATGATATTTCCATTTATATTTTGTTTTAAGAAGCTGTTGATTCCCATACCCACAATTAACCTTTATATTTATGCATTGGTAAGATTAATGCCCATACATATTGTATTTGATGCATTAGAGCATGGTTGTATTATTAGTTGGAATCTTCCTCTAATTTATCGTATCAATGATAATTTTTCTAACATTCCAATATTCATAGTATTTGTGACCGTACCTTCCACATTTAAACCACCTCTTGATTCCACTCAAGAAATTTCCATGGTGTTTCATCCAAAATTTCAATCATGGAGATGATTGTAATTTATTTGAAACCTGTGATTTATTTATGTTTTTCATAGAATCCATCTTCTTATTTCAATCAAAACCATGGGAATGATAGAAATTTCCAATTTCCATTTCTACCTTAACATAACATTTAATTATTTCTTCCTAGCTATTGATGTATTAGATTTATAACACCTTACAAATGATTGTTTTGATGAAATAAAATTATCTACCAATTATTATTTCATGGTTAGTGATTATATAATAAGCATACCATTAATTCCTAGAATTAAATTCCTTAAATTAAAAGGGAGTTTTCATCATAATTCTCAAACTTAAGTAATATAATCTCTACATATATACATAGAATACAAGGGAAGTAAATACTAAAATAATAGTCTCTTAAACTCATCCCATTATATATATTAAACTTATTCATATTGTATCATATTCTTAATAATATTCGAAAATTTAAATAATTCAATTTCAATGTGATTAATTAATAAGAAAACATTTTAATGTTAGAAGAACTAGACAACACAAAATAATTTCTCAGTGGAATTGATCTATAAATAAGTCACTAGTAGATCAGAATACCCACTAATAGAAGGTGGATATTGTCTCATGAAACACTAAACAATACTTACATTCCTCCATTGATTATTTTAAATATCACCAAAATTCACATCCTATGAAATTTTCTTCATCATTGAAATAATATTCTACATTCCAGCTCCAATAAAAAAAATTCATAGGAAAAAAATAATTGAATTTTCCATCAAATTAATTGTTTCCATGATAAACTTTAGTTAAAAAACATATTAAAACCAAATATCATAGTATAATTCCGTTTTTACATCAATACAAGTGAGAAATAAAATAATCATGAAAATAATTCCAAATATATCTAAAATAATCACATGTTTTATAAATCTATAAAACTGATGGTTCATTATATGAATTTTTAAATTCAACATAGGTTATCTTATGTTATATCCCCATATTACTAAAATATAATATCTAAAAATGTCAAAACCCCCAATAATTCCAATTATAATGATCTAAGAATAACATTCACAGATATGACATATTTTTTAAAAAATAATTAAAATATATTCCAATGAAACATGACCGAGAACTTTATAGGATTATTTTACTTAGAGAATGGATACAATTAGCTATTATTTAAGAAAAAACTACACAATCTCAAATAAATTTAATTTCAAAAGTTTTAATTCTAGACTCATCAATCTTAATACCCTTCTTTATAGCCTTGAGAGATATTAAATCACAATAAGGGGTGAGAATGATACAAAAAAATGATAAACATGGGAGATATCAATAAATTACATATGTAATAACATAATTAGAATAAGGATATAGAAACATGTCATTATCAATTAGATATCATACTAAAAAATTCATATATCATAATATTGATTCACGGAATAAAACTGTATTAATTCACATGATTCATGTATAATCAAAGGTAAATAAATTATCAGTTGTGATTTCAAATCATAAGCATATATATATTACATAATAATGTGGCTCCGACATCATAGAAAAAACCATATATTATTTCATGGTTAACTAATGAATAAATTATATCATATAGGATCAAGTGTCACCATATATTTCCCATATAATTGTGGATCCAGCATCCCTTCATGATTCCCCCAGTGGATCGAGCACATCAACTCGTTTACTATAGATATCCCATGATGTATAAGGAATTACCCAATGCATTAGAGGTATATAGAATTGTTATTACACCTATCAAACATTTGCAACAATAATGTTTGGACCGCAAGATCATAAAACATTCTCCATATAATTATAAAATTACCCAAAATTGATAAAATTGTTTTTTAAATATCTCATAATAAAAATAATAAACCATATAGGGGAATAATTAAAATGGAATCATTGAATAATATACCCATTATATCATAATGATACATAAAATATGATAAAATAGATGAAAAATACATTTATAGCTCAATAAAAAATTTCTTTGAAGACATGAAAAAACATCCATTTCCTTTGAAATCATTTTATATAAAAATTACCAAAATATTGAGAAAATAATTTTCATTGAAAATAAACAAGGACACATATAAAGTATGATTCAAATAAAATAATTTTATAAATAGTAATAAAATCTATTCTAGTAACATACAACTATATAAAACATTGTTTCCACCACTTTGTAAAAAGAAAACATTAATTATTCTAAAAACTAATAGAAAGGTTAATTTGTAAATTTTTTGTAAATAATGTAGAAGGAGGATAAAATTACCATTTTAAACATTTCCATTATATTTAAAAATTTTCAAAAAATAGTTTTAAATATAATGTACTTGGAAAAAAATAATTTGATCAGAGAGGAAATAAGTATTTATTTTGTTTAAAAAAATATCCCCAGTAATTTCAGTACCAAAGAGAAAAAAGTTTGTCTAAAAAATTAAAAAATATTTTGATAAGGAAATTTGATAAAACATATTAGGCCAAAACAATAAGATCCATAAAATTTCTTCTGAAAAAAATTTAGTATAAATAATCCTAAAATGAAATGACATTGTAACATAAACCCTTAATGCTTTGATAAATTTTTAATCATAAAAATAACATAATAAATAACTTAAAATGAAATATAAAATTACATGAATGTAATTATATTCATTATTTAACATATTTAAAAGTTATTATATACATCATATGAATGAAACTAGTAGTGAATTGGATATATGTCTTACATTAATCCAAGAGATATGAAATAATTTGTGTCAAGAATGACTTGATTTTAAGATCTATAAATTGTTATATAATAAACTAAAAATTATTACAATTATATAATTTAAGAATATACATATTCATAATTTCATATAATATCCAATTATATCATTTAAACACATAATATAAATAATTCATAATTTAAATCATCATTTTTGGGTGTTATATGTTTTGTTTTTCATTATTATTTTTATTAAAATTTTCAATCTAGCATATTGTTAATTGTTGAAAAATCTCTAGAATTATTATTCATGATATAAATTTTATAAATATTCATAATATATATATTTATATTCATTCATTAATAGTATTGATAGAAAAATAAATTACACCATTCATGTAGACAGTAGTTTGTACGTATGCTTAGGCGTCATTTTCATCTTCTAAGACAAGAAAGAATGAAAAATAAATAATATTATATCATTAAATAATAATTATAGGATCATAAATATCTTATATATTTTTCAAATACATATTTATCAATATTCAACTGAGGTGGGGATGGAAAATAAATCATATCACTATGTAATGGTGGTAGTCTAAATATACGCATAAGCCGAACTTTTATATCATAATTATGAAATGTAGAAGAAAAATGGTTTTGAAATCATCATAATACAATTTAAGTGTATTTTTTATAATTTTTTTAACGATTTATTATATTTACAATAGGGTTAGATAATTTTTAAGAAGAAATAAAATTGAAAGAGAATAGTTAAGATTTATACATCTTCTTTGAGTAAGCATTGTTGGGTTACATCCTAAGCCTTGAATGAATAGATTTAAGAGAAGAGAAGGGGATATATGACGGAGGGAATAATTCTAGGAAATCATTTAGTCAAGGATTTTCGATGTTTAAATGATCTTGAAGTGTGGATAATAGAGGATATGTGATGTCCTTTTATAAATGATGTAGTCAACATACATATATTTTTTCATAATATTAAAATATATTAACATATTATTGAAAACAAATGGCTCCAAAATGGCTCAAATTAAAATAATATATTATATAATCTTTAAATATGACTATCCAATTTTCTTTATAAAAGTTTTTATGTCATTTTAAACAATAATATTATATTTTTAACCAACTTATTCTATTTTAACTCTTACCGTGGTAACTGACATTTATACTAATATTACTACTCATAATGACCCAAAAATGAATGTTCAATTATTAAAACAATTAATTTTGATTAAAAACATTTATTATAATTTAAAAAAATTAATTTATGTATGTTTAATAAGTTATTTTTTAAAATTAATCTACAATACATGATGGAAAATAGATTTCCATAAATATTAATTTTTATGTTTAAAATGTTTTATATGAAAAATAAGAAGACATTTTAATATAATATCATTAATTGGATTCTTTTTAATGAAATATATCCAATAAAATTTCAAAATAATTTTTTGAAAAATGGGGATTTTTGAATACCAAAATCGAATGGAAATATTTTTATAAAATCTAAATTCTTTAACTATTAACTGAGAAATTAATCTTTTTATAAAAAATAACACTTTTTACATTTTATTTATTTTATCAATAAACCTAAACATTAATAAACTAATTTATTTTTAATTATTACAAAATTAGTATAAATTATAAATACATTTCACTGAATTCATATTCCATTAATGATAAATATACTTTTTTAGATAAAAATACATAATATGTATAAAAAACATTTCTTAAAAAAAATATGTATTTTAATCATAAAATGATTTCTCTTAAATATTTAATTCTTACCAAAAAAAATTTGGGACCAAACTGTCATACATTTATTTCACAATTTGGTTAATTATATTCAAGCAATCTAATCCAATGGCTATGTTATAAATCAATAGTGTATCATAACTCATTTTGACTCGGGGTTGCATGAAAATCATATTATCAATTAAATGAAGTAAATTTTAAATGAAATATTATGGTGTTACATTATAAACCACATAAAATGAAATTTTCCAAAATAATCCATCTCCCAATAAAAAAAATTGTGACATATCTACTTCATCAAATACACAAGTTCCTATATATCTTCCATGTATTTCTGATTTCCCTAGAGAATATTAACTATTCAAGTATTATTGTTCCCTAGAACATTATCTCTACAATCTACGATTTTAATAATCGTTGTTCATTGAATATATCATGCCCCTAAGGTAAATCCTATGGGATTATTACATGTGAACGATCATTTATATACTTCCTCATGAGAGATACATGGAATAAATAATGATCTTAAGAGAGGTTTGATGGAGTCATGAACCGATAAGAATCCATTCTTATAGTATTGATAATTTCAATTGGATTTCTATATCTAGGGAATATATTTACCTTATTTAAAAATATTATAACCTTCCTCAAATAATATATTCATAGTAATGCCTTATCACAAACATTGAACTCTATATCTCACTGACGATTACTGGAATATTTTTTTTCAAATATATGGTTACATGATGTGTTGTTGAATCGATATAATCTTCACTACCATTCCATTATATATATAAGGACCTAAGAGATATATTTCCACAACTTATTCCCATACCTATGGATTTTTAGACTTTATTCCCTAAAGGGAATCATAAGGATCCATCTGAATACTCATGAGAAAGTTAATTTTTTATGAAAATTCTACTAAAGGATGGTTTGGATTCCTACAAACATTAAATACATAGAGAATGATCTAAAAATGTTTTATAGAGTTTTAATAGTCCTTTAAGAATGACCATATATCTATGAATGATATGTGGTAATGAAACTAAACTATATATCTCCTAATTCTATTGAAGATATATCAATAAATTCCTGGTAAACCCCATTCCACAATTATATATTATACTGTGTGGTGCACCATGAAAATTTACAACTTCCTTAGTTTATATCAGTGAAATAAGACCGGGAGGGAAATATTTTTTGATAGTAATGAAATTTTCTGAATTTAAAAGGTGGGAAAACCCCAAATTACACTATATATTTAGATTTTTTGGGGAGTCCAATGATGATACACATGATGATATTTCCCCATTTACATTATAGTATGGGTAATGGTTATATCACCCCCTTATAATTTCCCTCTTTTTCTATAATTTTTCACAGCCCATAAATAAATATATATAATCTAAGATATCCATTTTTAGGTCTTCCTCTAATAAATACTCTTTTAGATCCTCGTATGTATCGTACTTTAAGGATGAATAGATAATGATAAAATATGAGGCTCATCCAAAAAATCATTATTATAGTATAAAATTGAAGAAAAACATATATACATTACATGATTTTTCATTAGATCATTAGCTATTTTTAAGAATGGAACATTTCCCCCATTCTTCTCTAGTAACACATCCTCCATTTGTGCAACTTTAATCCCCACATGGAAGTATGATTGGTCATTCATCTATGAATGATATGATATGTACTCTTTAATAATTATTTCAAGATCCACATTATACAAATACCTAAATATTGGATCACATTTAACACTGATCAAGGAGAAAATATCATGGTCATTCTCACACGAAGCATCACCCACCTTGTTTTCCATCCCGTTGTTGTAATTTATTGAGAAGTCATCATATTTTATTATCATTAACTATGTTATTTGGTTAATATTAAACTTTTTATATGAAAAATTATACATTATACTTTTATCATCTCTATATATGTCACACCTTTACCCATAAATTTAATTTCACTATATATTCAATGAAAAAAGTACTATTTCTAAATCCAAATAATTAGTTGGGTAATTTTTCCCATTGTTTCATTTAGAGAGAGACAAAATCCATAACTATATCATTTTACATTCGAAGAATACCTATAAACTTGTTTACTGATTCACTATATATCAAAAAAACATCTCAACTATAGGGTATAATAATAATATTTTCACTGACTAGCCTTCTTTTATTCTCTTATAAATTTTCCTAATACTCATTTTTCTAAAGTAACACGGATCCATTTCAATTTAACATTGTTATTGAATAAGATATCCATGGATAATTTTTGCCAAATTGCATTTAGTGTCTATAAAACCTATGGAAAAAATGATTATCATTTAAAATAGATAGTCTTTTATATTTCTAAATAATTTTTTCTCATAGAAGGATCCCCAGATATTCCCTCTCTAGAAATTAAAGGACCCAAAAATGAAAAAATTATATAGCCAAAATTCATAATTGGTAATTTTTTCATAAAAGTTATCCTTCCCTTTGGTGTCCAGTACAATTATCAAGTGATATTCATGACCTTTATTTCACATGGAATAAATTAGAATAATATCTAAATATATTACAACAAACTGATCAAGTATATATATAAAGACTCTATTCATTAAATCAATGTAGATCTAAGGGGCATTCATAAGTGAAAAAAATATCCCTATTAATTCATATATCATATAACTTTTATGATAGTATATCTTGGGTGTGACCTCATTTTTGACCCTCAATTGATGACATCTAAAATAAATGTCATAGAGCTCCTTATAATTGATCAAACAAATCATCGATATGGGGTAGAGGATACATGTTCTTGATAGTAATCTAGTAAAGTTATTGATAATAAATGTCGATATCCATTGATCCATATTTATTCTAAAAAACATGTAAACTATGGTGATTCACATGGTCATATGAATCCCTCATTACAATTATCATGGAGTTTATTCATTAATTCCTATAGCTCAATTAAGACTATTCTATTTGGACCTGTTGTAAGAGATGTAACACATGGTATGAGTTATATGGAAAACTCAAGTTAATTATTTAGTGTAATTTTATGAATGTTTTCATGAACTACATATTTATAATCCCAAAATAGATATATCTCTTAGGTTGATATTCTCCCCAACCATTTGAGATAAATACCCCTCAAGAATAGAAAGTATAACCCATATAATATAAGTCCCTTATATTGGAAGTTCATATTCATATCAACACTAAAATATAGTCATTGGTTGATTCAGAATATCCATGTTAGCTTCAATTCCTTATAAATTTATATAATCTAACAATATAGAGATCCATTCCCATTATCAAATCATATTTAAATTGGAGGAGAATCATAAGTTATATTGGTAGAAAATACATATACACTTTTATCATATAAGAGCTATAGAATTGATATGTGATCATCATTCCACTAATAATATTTACCACTAAATAAATATTTTATTGTTAAGGTGATAATGTGGCACCATTAATAAAATTCCTTTGATATAAAAAAGAGGGTAGATCCATATTCAAATAAGAATTTAACTATTATATATTAAATGATAATTTATCCTTCTTCCAATTCATTCTCATAATCCAATTTAGCAGTCATGATCGCATGAGAATTATCTTTTTCTTTCGGTTAAAATAGTTGTTGATCCCAATCAAAATCATTAACCTTTATATTCATGTATTAGTTAGTGTAATTTCTAAATACCTTTAATTTTATGTGTTGGAGTGTGGGTGATTCATTAGTTATAATCTTTATTTTCCACATTGTATCAACTGGTCTTTTTTTCATTTCAATATAAATGTGCTTTATAATATCCCCTTCCACATTTAACTCATCTCCCAATTGCATTCAATAAATTTACTTATTTTTTCAAACATTTCCAACATAAAGGTGGTTGGAATTTCTTTCCTAAATGTGATTTAATTGAGTTCTCAATAGACTCCATATTCCTATTCTAATCAAACCTATAGGAATGGAAGAAATATCCAATTCCCTATTCCACCATAAGGGGACATCTTTTTGTTTTTTCATATTTACTAATATCTGTTATATCCAACTCTTTTTGGAGTGTTAGTTTGAAGCCTCCAAAGAATCTACCAATATTTATTTTAGGGTTGATGAATAAACTAGAAGCCTACCTTGAAAGTCTTGTAAAACTTGCCTCAAACATACAAATTACATTATCATCATTCATCTTATGCCCAAGAAATTAAATATCATTTTTATACGTTGAATACAAGGTTATTACTTATTAAAAAATATACTACTAAACTCATCCCATTCCATGGATTCAATTTATTATACTTGACTAATTTTATTAATAATATTAGAAAATCCATCTTATTTTATATATAAATAATAATTGGATTATATTGGTTTGTCATATTCTAGTCAGTGGAGAAAAAGAATTCTTGTAGTTATTGAACCATCACATAGCCAAGGGTAGATCAGATGTCCTACTAAATAAAGGTGGATATTTCCTTATTAAAGACTCAGAAGTACATTGTACCCTAATTTGTGTATTTTTGAAGCTTAGTTTGACAATTTTCCTTAGAAATTATCATGGTAATAGAAACAAGATTCTATAATCCGCTTACAAAATTGAAATTATCAGGATGACAATCATTTCATTTTCCATCAAATTTGTTATTTTCCTGGTTTCTTCTAGTTAAGTAATTCCAAACCTGAGAAAACATAGTTTAAACATAAAGATAAAATAATCAATGTTATAAATCATATAATCAAGAATGTAATTCCTAATAATTTCTAAAAAATGACACATTATAATTAATATATGAAACCTAAGGTTCATCCAATATCATATAAATTTTGATATAGGTTATTTTATGTTATATTCCACATTCTTTAAAATATAATCTTCACAAATATTTAAACTACCTCCAAAACCAACTATAATAATCCAAGTATTACATTCATTGATTTTATATACTTTTGATGATTATTAAACAAATTTCCCAAAAAAATATTTCCAAGAACCATAATGGTTTAGTGTAATTCGAGAGGAGATACAGAAATATATAATTTGATTAATAACAGAATTATCAGAAGTGTATTTCTTTAAATAAGGTACCCTTTTAGACTCATTTTCTTTTTACTATTTTTCATAACCTTGGTAAAAATTAAAATAAAATAAAGGGCAGTATCAGATGCTCGGTTTTGGTAAAAATGGGAGATATTATTCAATGATAATTTATAATCATATCATAATTTTATGTTAACATGTGATTATCAATATAAAATCATAACAATGAAATTTAAGAACATAATTATGATCCATGTTATAAAATATTATTATATAACATTATTGGAGAATCATAAAAAAAATACTCATATTCCATTAGTTCAAATAAAAAACATATAAACATTTAATAAGAGTGTGGTGCCATCATAAGAATATAAACCTTATATTATGTCATGTTTAATGAATGATACCAATAAATATTAATGGATCTCGAATCACCAAATGTTTCTTATATCATAGTGGATTAGGCATCCCTACCAATATCTTATCATAGATAATGAACATGAATGAATTTCCCATAATAATCTCATGAGATATAAGGCTATGAAAAGTGAATTGTATGTATATATAATTATTTTCCCGCACATTACATAATGAAAACCATATATATATTTTCCACAAGATCATAAAATATTCACCATATCATCATACCATAACCTATGGAAAATAAACATATTTCATAAAAATATCTTCCTTATAAAAATAGACCATCAATATATAGAATAAATATGGTATCATTGTATCATATCCCAATATAGAATAAAAATACTTAAAATATGAGTACATAGATGAAAATATTATTAATATAGCTTTAAAAAGTTTCTTTTGAAATATGTGAAAATATTATTTTATTTTGGTAAAAGTTTAAATAAAAATTACCAGAATATTAAGATAATTATTTTCCATGAAAATAAACATGGAAAAATATAAATAATGATTAAAATAAAATAATGGTAATTATGGTGGTAATATTCATTTATATTGTATACATTAAAATAGAACATTCTTTTAACACCTTTTTCACAATGGAAAGAATGAAAATATTGATTTTATATAAGATTTTTTATGAAAAAATTATAAATAAAGTCAAAGGTAGTGAAAAATACGACATCAAAACATTAGTAGTATGTGTAAGAAATTATATAGAATAATTTTCAAGAGTATAATCAGAGAATATAATGTACAATCACATAAGAGAGAATACGATTGGATTTTCTTTTAAACATATTCTAGATCATTTTATGTAACATTGATAGATAAATCAAATTATTACTAATTTTTTTTAATAATAACTAGAGTATTAGAAAATATATGAGGTTAAATGGATAATATCCCTAAAATCTCCATCACGAGAAATTTATCATTGGCAACCCTGAAAAGAAATGTAATTGTAACACAAACCTTTATCACTTTGGTAACTTTTGAATCATAACCCCTATGAAAGAAATAACAAAAAAAAATTTAAATACCTTATAAATAATTAAATTATTTATATAATCTATCAAAGGTGAATTAGATACACCAAATTAAATAATCTAGTGGTGAATATGTCATATGCCTCATAGAAACAAAAGTGAGATGAGAAACCCTTGCCTCAAGTCATAATTAATTCGTAAACACTCAAAAATACTTAATAATAATTATAAATTATTTATAATTATACAATAGTGCCATATATATATAATATCATAAATAACCTACTTATAACATTTAATCGTCCATTTATTAATAATTCTTTATTAAAACCTTCATTTTATGTGTTAAGTATTTTGTTTTTCAAGTATTTTTTGGTTTAGAATTTATAGTCCTAATATCTAGATCATGGTTTAAAAATAAATATAATGTTAATAATTAAATATATACCATTTAAATTAAATATATATATATATATATATATATTACCAATAAAAAAATAAGATATAGAAAATTAATTACATCACTCATGGGAACGATAGTCCACACATACATATGATCTTTTTTTCACCATCCTCTAAAAACATAGAAAGAAAGATATATTAAATTTCAGCCATATTGATTTGTAATTATATCATAAATATTGTATATATTAATTATATTCATAATTATAATCATCCAAGTGATTCAATGATGTGAAATGTACTATATTACTACGTGGATGAGGTAGTCTACACTTACGGACAAGCAATAATTTCATTTCCTAGTTGATAGAAATGAGTTGGAAAATGGTTGGGAAACAATCATAATAAAATAAAAAAATATTAATTATAATATATTAATCATTAAATTTAGGATATAAATGGTTCATATAATGAGGAATAATAAATAAATTTGAAACATCTCAATATGATTTACACCTCTACATTGAGAGACCTCCTTTGGCCTAAACTATAACCGTAGAAAAATTTGTCATATAAGATAAAAGGTGTTTCTAATATGAAGGTAATGAATCTATTAATTTATTTTGGTAGGTATTTTATATCCTAATAGGCTCTTCAGTTATTTATAAGATAGTAGAGGTGGTGTTGTTTTATAAGTGAGGGAGAGGGAAAACATGGAATTTTACAAAAGATTAAATTATTATAATTCCATAGTCAAGAAAAAATGTTCCAAAGTGACATATATAATAAAATGATATGTTATATTTTATAAATATTAATTTTTAACAGGATTTTGACAATTTTATACATCATTTAAACCCAAATCATTTTAGTTTAAACCCTTTTAATATGTTTTAACTCTTACTGTTAACTCGGTTTTTTACTAAAGTAACAATTTATAATGTTCAAAAATGAAATTGGAATTATTAAAAAAGTTTTACATGATGATTCAATATTTATAGTAATTTCATTATAATTAAATATCTATAAGTGGAAAAATTACTTCTAAAATAGACTATAAAAATGTGATTAAAAATAGTGTTTCAAAAAATACATTTATAAATTTATATATGCTTTTATACCAAAAAGAAGTATAATTTTGAAAATAAAAAATTTGATAAATTTATTTTAAACAAAAATTAAAAATTTAAATTTTAAAATCAATTCAAAATAAAATGGGAATTTTTAAATACGTTATTGGAATATATAGTTCTCAATAAAATTTGTGTTTCCCCCATACAATATAAATTTAATCTTTTTTGAAAAATCTAATATGTCAAACTTAATATAATTTTGACATGCATATTTAAAAGAATATAACATTTTTTAAAAAAATAAATTTCTAAAATTGAGATAAATTAACTATAATCGCCACACACAAACTACACTAAAAACATTTCTGAATAATTATATTTTTGATTTATAAAATGATCTTACTCTCATTCCATTAATAAGTAAAATAAATAAATCAATGTAAAATATTTAACTGGATATATAATCTAAATATTTTATTTGAAACCATTAATCAATACGGATTTATTCATAGAAACATATTACGTATATAAAATAGTAATATGAAAAATTACATGTTTTACATTAAATGATTATATATTAAATCTTAACCTTTAGATAAATATTATATGGATTATTATTGAATTATTCATATAAATTATCATTATATTTAAATTAAATAATTTTACAACAGTTATAAATATAATTTTTTTAGATACAACTTCATAATATGTAGAAAAACAACATTTTAACAAAAGATCTGTATTTTAGTCATTAAGGATATTATAAAAAATAAAGAATTTAAAAATACATCTCTACAATCCTAAAACATTAGAAATATATATTATAATGTTTTTAATTATATTCATATCCAATTGGTGACTAGGTTATAAATTTATACTCGATCATGGATTATTTATGCCTAGGGTTATGTGTAAATCATGTTATCAAATACATAAAATTTATTTTATTGAAATTATTATGCGGTTACACCTTGGGAGTAGCCTATCTTCTCAAAATGATTGATTCCTCACATTCCCCCTCTAAGTGACCCCTCACAGAAGGCCTTTGGGGCATGAAAAATCCCCTACAAAAAACCATCTAAGGGAGGTGGTTAGAGTAACCCCACTCTGACGCTCACCTAAGCACTCAACACATTACTTAGGCCCCAATAAACATCCATTAAAATCCCCTTTAGATGTTTTAGCACTTATAATCCTAATCCAAGTCTCAATTCCCAAATAATCCCTTACTCTAGGATAATAAAATCAATCTTCCTCTAAATTTAACAATGCATAATGATATAGGATATAGCATACAATATTTAATGTCCTGTTAATAGTTAAGATTTCATAAAAACATTATAAAAATAGTTCTGTTTTCAAACAATCATATCATACTATATAGGTAATTGTACCTTATGATTGTTATCCAAAACACCTAAAAAAATATAGCATTGTAATGTTACATCCATATAATTCACATCATAAGATCTGACCCGATAGATGTTGAAATATATATCACAAGCCACCGCAATCATAAGCTATAATAGTCCAGTTTCAACCAACGATATAGAGATATTGAAAATTAAGATTATTATGGCTAGATTATTAATCATTGGTTGTAATGTGCCTATCGTAAGGCATGGATTTCATCATAATCGAAGGCATGTGTTATTAAATAGTTATATAATAAAATAATAAACGAATGAAGATTTAATTTCTCAATTTGGAGTTGAAATATTTAGTTTATAAAATTTTTATGAATTATTGAAAATGTAATTTGGGATACCTATTTAATATATTTTTTTTTGAAATTTATATATTATGTTGTTTTTATTTTAGTATTAAATATTTATAAAAAAATTATTAAATAAATATCCATAATATTTAATATTGTTATTAAACTACATTTGTATTTATATGGAATCAGTTATAATTTTGATTTAAATGTTTTTATAGAAGTTATATGTTTAATTTTTAATGTGTTTATAAATTAAAAACTATGGTAAAATATAAATGATTTTATATTTAATATTATGAATTATTCATAAGATTTAATTTGAAATGTTCCATAGAAAGGTTTTATTTGATAAATTAATTAAACAATATTAAATTTTGTTTTTTTCATTTATATAATCAAGGATTAAATTATATTTAGTATATTATATTTAGATTATGTATATTAATTATGTAGTAGATAGGGAATATAATGTGTTTATATTTCCTTTAATATCTTTTGTTGAATTATATTTCCATATAAAATAATAATATAAAGGATTTCATATTATAGATATATAAAGAGATTATATTAATTTCATTATGGATTCTCCATAATGCAAGGCTATATTGTAAAGTGTTTATAAGTTCTTCAAATTCTTATCCATGCATCTAGGAAGTTATATTGTATGAATGATATTTGATTCAGTTTTATACAACCTTGTTTTTTGCCTGAATTGGGTTATTTTCATGAATTTGATGCGTGGTTGTAGTTTATACATATTAGGTTTAAGAATTGTGATGGAATTTCCATCACTCTTGAATAAGGTTGAAGAGACCCGGTTTTCTCCATGTAGGACTTTGTAATATTTCTACAAGTATTTCTAGAGCCAGAAGCTGAGAAGACATGCATTTTCTTGTCCCAATGTTCCCGGAATAAATTATAGAAAAGTATTAATTATTTGTGTACTATTCACACAATGGAAATGGGATATATCTTAAATGGTTGATCAGATCGTAAATCTGATACTACTATCTCGTTCGATACATGGTGTTTACCCTAAGGGCAACATAAACCAAGTTAGTGTAGGATATTGAAATCCCTCACTAGTTAGCGGTACATAAATGGATGAATTAATTTATTAATTCATTCATTTGATAGCATAAACCCAAATAACTTGTAAAAATAACTCGGATCCTAAATCTGAGTTTGGGGTTGTTTTAGTAGTGTTTAGTTTATGCTAGGAGGGGTATAAGCCTTGTCAGCACATGGCTGCGTTGAGAAATGTCACCCCAGGGAAAATTGTCATTTGGAAACAATAACTTATTAGTTTTTATCACTAGTATTATTTTCGAATAACTTTAGAATGAAGTATCGTAATTGAAATCTGAGACATTCGTTTAGTTTAAAATGGAGCTTTTTAACTTGGAGTGATATAAAATGAGAAGGTGCGACAGTTTCAGATTCTATGCTAAGTGGGTTTTTCTATAAATAGAAAAAACAAGTGTTTGGGGTTGTGGGTTTTCCCTTCATTTCTCTCTCCCTCTGTCTATATCTCTATCATTCTTCGGTATTCTTAGTCATTCTTCCCTGGATCAAGGAAAGAATTAGAGTGGATTGATACAGAATCACATCAGACGTGTCTCCAATGAAGGAACGTCGATTCGAGGTAGGATCATGTAAATTTTTTTCACCCCCAAAATGATTTTCACTGTTTTTATTCATTTTCATCATTTAAATTCTATAGTTTGAGAATTTGGACAATGTCCAAATGAACATGACCATCACCCAAGAATCATTCTAAATCCCATATTCGACTCTTTCTTTGTCGTTTATCGTCCGAATTTTCAGATTCCCCAAAACATCAATGAATCTTGGATCAGAGGTAGGAGCAGTGAAGGACCCATACCAAGGATCAGAGATCTGCCTTCAGATTTGAGATCGGGTCCCAGGAGTGGTTGTGGCGGCCAACGAAAGCCCCGACTTCGGTTAAGGTGGGGTCAGAGGTTGGGGAAATATGACAGCAGTGCTGACTAGAGGCGAGGTGGAATCATGAAGGCACCAACGTAGCCATGGAATAGTGTATAGGTGCGGAGGGTGTTCGAGTGTGTCTGGTGATGCGATATCAAGAGCGGCGGAATGGGACATTGGTAGGTAGCACACAGAGGTCGGAGTGTGAGGCAGCCGACCACGTGGGGTTGGCATGGCGTGCAGCGAGCTATGAGCATCGGGGATGGGTGGTCACTCGACAATGTTGTACGTAGTAGGTGAGGACAACACTTCATAGTAGGGAAAATGGCTTTGGTTTGGTGCAGCAGGGCGACACTGGGGGTTCAGGCGCAGATAACGGCGTTGCGTGGAGCTGGACGATGCTTGTGCGTAGGTGGCGTGGCAGCTTTGGCCTATCATTCTCAGGGGGGGAGCCCCCAGGTACTGTCTTTGGGGGCGGTGGGAGCAGGAAGAACCTCTTGTGGGACCGTGGTGCATGCAATGAGGACAACCACCATGGCGGGTCTGTTCAAGAGGAAAGGTCCATGTGGCCCGGTGGAGGTGGAGCGGGTCGGCGGGTTGGACTGGGCTGGTCTAGTTGGTCCCCATCACATTTAAAGGGGCACAACTTATAAATGGTGATTCTGTTTGATGTGTCTTCTATGTCCACTTGTTCATCTCATAAAGGTAGAAATTTTGGTATGGGTTTAGGTGATTTTTGAGTTCTACACCTAAAGGTGGGTGGCTCGGAACATTATTTTTAATAATAATAAAATATATATTATTATTTGAAAGTGGGGGTATATCTCGAATAGAAAATCCGTTGGACCGACCATTAGAGGCGTTGTGACCCTGGAGTTTAGGTAGTCCTTCTTATGTTGTTTTGATACCTTTTAGGTTTTCTTTTGCCGCTTAGTGTCAAGAAACCACAAAATTCTAATAATAATAAATAAATTATTATTATTATTTTGAGATTCTGGCATCGGACCTAACTAATATTTGGGATGTACTATTGATGCGCCGTCATATTTTTTTTTTGAGTGTTTGAATACTCATTTCTGGGTGATTCTATGAGTGGATTGCAACGGTGCAATCTGCCCATCTAAATTTTGGGCTGAGCCATGGGCTCCATGAGGCGGTTTTCTGGCGTATGGTACGCTTTTTTGACTTATGCCTCATAAGTCCATTCATGGTAAGTGAATAATATACCTTGCATGTTTTCGGCAAGGATCACAACGATGTGATCAGTTTGGATGTGAGGATCCTTATACATGATATCATGTTAAATGTGAAAAAATGAAAGTAAAATACATGGAAGTTCCTTTTGATGTTCTTGATGAGAATCCACGGCTATGGTCTGCTTTGACTCTTGTGAGAGCGAAGAAGATGTGTGAAGAGATACAGTCGATGTACTCGGACTAATAGAGGAGGCATGTTAGATATCCTGTGATTCTAACCCTTTGACTTTGTGATGAGCATCATGTGCTCATTGCATTGCAGCTACTGTGTCGTTCACCATTGGAGTACCTTGACACACCATAGTACTTTCTCACCATTTTGGGACACGAAAATGGTTAGGTACATAGTCATATGATGAGGAGGGGTCGTACGTCAAGTGGTCCCCGCATGCAATTCATACTGTTATGAATCATCTAACTCTCGTATCCCTTTCTTCCAAAAACATATTTTGGTTTGCGAGTGGCATATCCGGAGCGTTTCTCCATGCACGACCCAATAGTGCCCCCGGTAGTGGCGTTCGATATCCGATGGAAGATGTTCTGAGTGTAGTACATGTCTGAGGTGATGCTTGATGATGACAGTTATCATAGTGATGTTTTCAGAATCAGCATATAATTCCCGACTTACCCTCTAATGATGTTGGGTAGTGTAATTTTCCTATATCGTTCAGGGCATACCCTCGAGCGCAGTTGGGCAGTGTTGTTCGCCAACCTCTTTCAAGGATTACCCTCCAGTGTAGGTGGGAAATGGAGTTCAACATTTACTCTTTTAGAGCCTACCATGTAGCTGAGCTGGGAAGTGGCTTTCACTAATAAATTTTATAATTATATCTTTCAACATTGCTGGATAGTGGGATCATGACATTGTGACATGATCTATCTACTGTGAGGCATAGTGACGAGACATACTTGATGTGTCTTTTGAATCTCAATATTGATAGTCTCTTTTCCCACCAAGACCCATCCCTTCGATGTGAGCTAAAACCGTGTGGGAGAGACAGAACCTCCCAAAGCTGATAATATCATGGTGTGGTGATTTAGTCCCCATTGACTTGTAGTTCAGGGCATACATGTGGGATGTTGGCCATAGATGGTGATTACTTCTAGAACTATTGGAATCTCTCTTAATGGGATGAGCTATTGATATTGATATCCCCTTACTCACTCATTTGGGATTCTATGGTTGAGCATATATATATCGTTTCGTAGTACCCACACCTTGGGTTTTGGTTACTCTCCTTCCAAAAGAGGACAAGACGTGCGGTTATGCCATCTGTTTTCCGTTTCTAGCTTCTCGTGGATAGATGAGTCTACTCAACTAATATACGTAGCGAAGACTCTACAAGAAGTTCATCTTATCATCGTTTCAAGATCCTCATGTTTGGATGAGCTTACTTCACATCTTTTTTGGTTTGAGCTATACTATTTTATTATACCATGTTTTATCTACCTCTTCCATCTTCAGTACCTCACTTTTTTTACATTGAGTCATCAGGAAATCATTTAGAGTATATTTATTCTTGCACCTTCTTGGGCTTCTCCCGCACTCAGTGTGCCCTTGTAGATGACAGATAGGTAGATCATGACATCAGAGGAGTATAGGGATATAGGGTTCTTGGAACATGTGGTGTTGTCATAGCATGGGATCCAGGAGAATGGATCTCTCTCAGCTGGTTTACTTTTTGACATGTTGCTAGGTTGTGGCACTTTCTAGTTGGGAATGTATTTTTCTCGTTTCCCATTTAGTTCACATTTATGTACCTGTACTGATTAGTGTTTGATTCATATTTTTGGTTTATATATAGAAATTATATATCATGTATTCCTTTCCCTCAGCACTTTTTCATTGATTTGGATGCTTGTGTGTGTATAGGTACTTATTCAAAGGCCTCCATGAGTTTGTTATTCCTTCATCGTTAATCTCCAACCACTGGCTTATAGAGCCGGGCTTTGGGTAATTGCGGAATGTGCCCCTGTATGGGTCAGGTTGTGTAAAAATGGAATGAAATATGGTTTGTTCCTTGGGATGTTCTCCGGACAATCCCTAAAAGTTAATTGGATTGTTTTTCTGGAAATAGTTCCACTATGTCTTAAGAGGGTATTTTAGGTCAGGGAGTGCAGTGATGGTGTGGCGTCCAACATAGACATTAAATAGGACTTTCATTACCAGCAATTCAACTTGGCGTGTTGAGAAACTTGTTTCAGGGAACCTTTGTAAATGCATAATATATGATTCATTCTTTGACTATCCTTATTGAGTCAGCTCCCCATCGTTGTTGAAAAATATATATGCTCATTTGACCTCGGTACTTCTGGATGGGATTCAGGAAGCCTCCACGATGATAGCCATCCATGATACTCACTTCAGTTCATGAAGAAGATCCCATGAGCGATGCAGCCTCAGTTGAGGATCCATTATATGATTACCCTTTCTATAGGAGGATAGGAATTAGCACCTCCACTTGAGGAGTAGCAGTTAGTATCAATAGTGAAGGATGATGAAAATTGTTAGATTAGAACACTACATGAGTTTCAGCATCAGAGAACACTGAGGTTCTACTGTGATCCATACCCTCAAGTTGTGATGGTTTGGCAAGGTTTGGTGGTTCATCTCTTCAGGCTTGTTCGGATACGCAAAAGTTAGATGGTGGATTTGAGAGAAATCCTTTTTCCATGGAGCAGTTTGGCATTGGTAGAGTATGGTTAATTAGATGCACATTGAATCAAGAATCTTGTGGAATTACTTCAAGTAGTTGTTTAATGAGGAGTACTAGCCCTTCTTCTAATTCTCCATTATGTTACAAGAGCTATTCAATCTTCAGCGAGGATTGATAGAAGGGGTTGAGTACATGACAAGGTTCACATACCATACTCTGTAATCTTTGGAGATTTTCCAAGATGAAAACTTCTACGAATAGAAGTTTTATAATGGTCTCCGTACAGAATATTTGTGCCAACATAGTTCCCTCGTGCATCCTCACCCATCATAGGGTGATAGATCAAGCATAGATGACATATATATATTTCCGTTAGAGGGATTCCAGTTGTAAAGTTTTGTCAGTCAGCTCAATAGAGTTAGGAAGTCCTCCACAACTAGTAGAAATTAGTTTGTATACCCCTCAACACCGGAGGAATCCTCTTGATATGAATCAGGAACATGGTTGGGGACACTATAGTGCATCGAAACACCTCAGGGAGGGCTAGTACCATGCTTTTGATGTGTGGGGTCTTATGCCATGAGACAACCTGATGAGATGTGCTAATTATTTTAGGCAGATGGAAGATGCTCTACAATGATAGAGGTAGTTTCACAACTTGAGATCTCCCAGGTGATCATAGGGTGGTCCCCATGGAGGAATGATTGAGATAGGATCATGAAGAATTGTGGTTGGGGATAACATTTCTAGGTCCTTCCACCACCACTAGGCAGGCCACTTCAGGCCCAGGGAGCTGGCGGTCGGGGCCGCAGAAAACTGTGTCCTAAGGATGTCTACAATACAATAGCATGTGAGATGATAAGAGTTAGGATAGGTTTATTATTATAAGTTATTTATTATAACTTGTTATACAATGTGTGAGGTACACTTTTCATCCAACTCCTTGTTCACGGAGTTACTGAGGGTGGTGTGGAGTGTCGGTGTTACCCTGTGATGATGTTTTTCGATGTAACTCAAAATGCATGAGAAAGAGGGGGTATTCCCCCACTATGATGCATTTTTATGATGTGATAAAAACCATGAGGGTGAGTTAGTTCCACCCAAAGCGGATACTATCGGGGTGTGGTGGATGAGTCCCTATAACTTGTTCATTCATGCCGGGGTTGTGCAGTGGAGTTTCAGAGAAGGTCTTGGAATTTCCATTGAGGCATTATTGCTTGACCATCAATTGAATGAGAAGCCACTAGTGGGGTTGTACCAGTGCCTGTTTTAGGGATTAATCTTATTCAAATAGGGTAAATGACGTGGGGGGTATTCCTTGTTCTTTTCGTTTCTAGACTCTTACAGTTGGATGAGTTTTCTCACCTTCTATGTTAATTTTTAACTTGCATGATCAACATCAATCATAATAATGTAATCAAGTACATGTAGAGGTGATAGACACCCCATAAATAGAACTACGTGACTCACTATGTGGCGCTGGTAATGGTAGTATTTCCCCTAAGAATTTAGAGATTATATCTTCTTAGAGAGTTATTTGTGGTTTTCGTAGATCACCAGTGTATCAGGTGTGTCTTTATCCATAGAGACTTGAACATGAGAGGACAGAGCTGGTTGGAATTCGTGTTGGATTATGAATTTGAGGTAGTCTATGCTCTATAAAGTGGCAGTATTGTAGCAGATGCCCTTAGTAGGGGGTCCTAGGATTTCTAGGTGTAGGAAGTTTCATATCAGTTAGCTTTCATGTAGTTGACCCTGTTAGATAAGAAGAGTGCAACATTTCTTCCATCGATGGTGTTGACTCCTTCGCTCCTTGAGTGTGTATAAGGGTCTGTAATGTGAGGAACAAAATATGAAATCTTGCATGGCCCGATATCCTTGGGGGTCTCACTAGATGGGTATTATAAAAGATGGAATCACAATACCATGTTCTAGGAAAAAACTGTGATTCTAGTCGCGACGTAGAACATAGAGGTTCGTCCAGAGTTGTCCCCTGAGTTTCTTCGGGCCGTTCAAAATCATGTAAGAGATGGAGAGGTTTCCTACCACCTTTCCTAATCCTCCCAATAATTGGAGTGGGATCACGATTTCTTCCATGTGTCGTAGATGATGAGATTCATGCATATTACTACACACTTCACCAAAAGTAGAGGAAATTATAAGGACGGACCATCCCTTTGGCTTGGGTATTGTGCCAACAAGGTGTTTTGCATGTTTTCTTGGGAGTGGGAGAGCCAGGCGTGATCTTAGTATCTCAAATTTCTGTTACTATTTTATCTTTTTGGGGATGAAAATATTGAAGGATGGAATTATTTTCAGACCCAATTATTTTCCCTTTAATCGATTATAATATTTTTTTCATATATATTCAGAGCCAGGAACTGAGATGGAATGTAATTTCGAGGCACGGTCTTCCCAGAATAAATTATACAAAATTATTAAGTGTTTTTTTACAATTAAATCAATAGAAATGGGATATCTCATAAATGGTATATCATATTATAAATCAGATTCCACAGTTGGGTCTGAAATGCAGTGTTTACCCTAGGCGTGGCATAAATCATGTCGGTGATGGATGTTCAGACCCCTCGCTATTTTGAAGTATGTAAATGGATGAATTAGTTTGTTAACTCATTAATTTAATAGATCAAACAAAAATAACTCTCAAATGGTTACTTGGATCAGAACTTTGAGTCCACGGTAGTGTTCGGAGTGTGTCGTTTACCCTAAGGGTGGTATAAGCATTTTCGACACAAGTTCACTGTGAGAAAAGTCCCCAAGGGGAAAAACATAATCTTGAAATAATGACATAGGGATTTTTAACAGTGACTTTAGATATGAATTACTTTCGAACGAAGTCTCAGAATGGAAATTTGAGACTTCCATTGAGTTTGAAATGGCGTTTTTTAAATTGGCATGATATTAAATCAGAGGGTGCGATAGTTTTGGATTCCATGCTAAGCAGGTTTTTCTATAAATAGAAAAAAAAGAGTTTGGAGTTGGGGTTTTCCACTTATCTTCTCTCTCCCACTTTCTTTCTCACTCTCTCTGTCTACCATTCATTTGCATTCTTCGACGTTCTTTTCCAGATCGATGACTGATCTCTAGTGGATCGAAGTGTAATCGCAGTGGATGTGCTGCCAACGATGGAACATCAATTCAAGGTAGGATCTTGTTAATTTTTCCTACCCCCAAAATGAATAGCTTATTTTTTTCATCGTTTTCATCTTTTAAATTATATTTTATGAAAATATGGATGATGTCCAAATGAAAATGACCATCGGCCGACCCCCATTATAAATTCCTTGTTAGTTGAAATCTTTCTTGTTCTTCGTTCAAATTTTTGGGGGTGATAAAACTATATTGGATCATCAATTAGGGGTAGGCACTATGAAGGCCTCCTCTTGAGGATCCCAAATCCACCTTCCGATTAGAAATTGGGCTGTCGGAGTGGTTTTGGTGGCTAAGGGCAGCCTTTAATCCAGCAAGGGCGGTGGTCGGAGGTTAGGGTGATGCTGTGGTGGTGCCAGCCAGAGGTCGCGGTGGAATCACGAAGGCGCTGGTGCAGTCGGGGGTGTAGCCCAGAGGTGCGGATAATGATTGGGTGTGGCCAGTGTAGAGAACTCAAGAGTGGTGGCGTGGGAATCCGATAGGTGGCACGAGGGGGCGTAGTAGGAGGGAGCCAACGGCGTGCGGTTAGAGCAGTGTGTGGCGAGCTGGGAGCACCGAGGGAGCACAGTCGCATGGTGCTGAAGCATGCAATAAAAGAGGATGGTGATTTAGAGTGGGGATGTGGGCTTTATTGTGGTGTCATAGGGAGAGGATAATGGTTCATGTTGAGACGGGGGAATTGGGCATAACTGGTCAGTGCCAAAGCGTAAGTTGCACAACGACTTCGACTTGTCACACTTATGTGGGAGCCCCGAGGCATAGACATTAGGGAGTAGTAGGAGCAGGCCATGCCTCGTTCGGGTCATGGTGCACGCTGAATTTCTAGCCACCACGGTCAATCTATTCAAGTGGATCAGGCCACAAGGCCTAGTGGAGGAGGAGTGGGCTATAGCGGAGCAGGCCGGACCTACTGCTCGGCCGCAGCCTGACGAGCTAGACCGAGTCGTCCCAAATTTGGCCCCTTCGCGTTCAAAGGGGCACAACTTCTAAAAGATGAGTATGTTTGATGCACCATTTGTGGACATGATTCCATCTCATCTAGATAGACAGTTTGAATCTATTCTTGACGATTTTTAGTTATGTGATCAAGGGTGGGTGGCCCAAATCATTCTTTTTAATAATAATAAAATATTTATTATTATTTGTAACAGGAATATCTCTCGAACTGGATGCCCGTTCGATGTGCTCTCAGAGGCACTGTGACCCTAGAGTTGAGGCAACCTTTCCAGTGTTGTTTTGAGGCCTTTTTTTCTTGGTTTCATTTCTTGGTGTAACGAAACGCCTAACATATAATAATAATATTTAATTTATTATTATAATTATTATTATGTTGATATTCATCAATTAAATCTATCTCTTGTTTGGGATGTCCGATTGATGTACCTTTAGGGGAGACATGACCTCAGTCCTCATGTGGAACTTTGGAAATTCCTTATGAAGAATTTGAGGATGGAGATAAGGTGGGGGAACCACAAGGCCCGGTTTGCACGTTTTCTGGTGAAGTGGAAATTGTTTCACCCCACCTTCATTTAGTGTGTTTGAATACTAGGTTCTGAGTGATTTCGAGAGGGGATTGTAATGGTACAATCTACCGGCCTAAACTTGGGGCTGAGGTGCGGGCCCTATGAGGTAACTTTCAGGTGAATTCTATGTTTTTACGACTTATGCTTCATAAGTCTATTCAGGGAAAATGAACAGCCATCCTTGGGTGTTTTTTCACAAGGATCACAATAGTGTGGTCGGTTTGGATGTGAGGAACATTGTTCGTTATCTATTATTAAATTTCTAAACATGAATGGAATATTAGTGGAATATCCTTTTGATATATTTGAATAGAATTCATGGAATAGGTCTTCCCCGAATCTTTTGAGAGACAAAAAGAAGTGTGAAGAGGTACAGTCGATGTACTGGGACCATTTGAGGAGGTGTGTCAGCTAATCTATGATTCTTAACCTCCGGCTTTGCGGCATGCATCGTGCACTTGTTGTCTTGGGAATATTCTGTCATTTATTCAAGGAGTACCTTCAAATGGCGTGGTAATTTTTTTCCCTATTGGGACCCAGAAATGGTTTGGTACATGGCTAGGTGAGGGGGATCAATCACACGTCGTGTGGTCCCCACACGCTCCGCATTCCACTACGAATATTCTACCTCTCATACCTCATTCTTATGAATTCTTATTGTCGCCTACTTGTAGCCTATCCTGAGCATTTTTCTACATATGACCTAATGGTTCCGTCGATAGTGGATTTCAATCTACGATACATGATTTTCCGAGTGCAGTGCGTATCGAAGGTGATTCTTAATGATGATAGTGATGGAAGTGATGTTTTCAGAATCACTAGTGCAATCCCAACATACCCTCCAGCGGTGTTGGGCAGTGGTGTTCGTCGATCTCTTATAGGACTTTCCCTCTAGCGCATATGGGTAGTGGTGTTCGTCGGTCTCTTTTAGGACTCACCCTTCAGCATAGTTGGGAACGATGTTATCCAGTTACTCTTTCAGGGATTACCCTCCAGTGCAACTGGGCAGTGGCATTCTCCAGTGACTCTTTCAGGGCTTGCCCTATTTTTTAACTGGTAGTGGTGTTCACTGATCACTTTCAGGGATACCCTCGAGTGAAGCTGGGTAGTGGTGTTCGCCAGTTACTCTTTCATGTCTTACACTCCAGTGCACCTGGGCAGTGGCGTTCTCTAGTTACTCTTTATGGGAATACCCTCTAGGTGGGCTGGGCCGTGGCGTTCACCAATGAATTTTATTTGAATATCCTCTAACAGGGATGGATAATGGGTTCATGACTTTGTGACATAACCTCTCGATTGTACAACAATCTGACAAGACATACATGACATGAATTTAGTCTCTAAAGACTGATGGGAATTTTTTCCACCAAAACACATCCATGAGATGCGACCTAAAACCATGTGGATGAGACAAAACATCCAAAAGCGGATAATATCTAGGTGCAATGATTACGCCTTTTTAACTTGAAGTTCAGGGCAGACATGTGGGATGTTGGGCATCGATAGTGTTTACATCTAGAACTGTTGGAGAGTCTATTTTTGGCATCAGCTAGTGATATGGATATCCCCTTACTCACTGGTTTGGTCTTCTTTGGTTGAGCATATATATATATATATATATATATCGTATTTTAGTACCCAGTAAATGTGCTTTGGTCACTCTACTTCCAGAAGAGGCGAAGATGTGTGGGTATTCCCTGCGTTTTCTGTGTCTAGCTTCTTATTGTTGGATGAGTCTACTATCCAACTATTGGTATTGAAGACTCGACTTAAAGTTCATCTTATAAATGTTTCAAGCTCTTCATTCTTGGATGATATTACATCACTTATTTATTGGGTTGAGTTGTAACTTTTTAATATATCTAGTTATATTTATTGTTTCCCTCTTTAGTACATCACTTACTACTCCCTTGATCAATTGGGGCATCCTACTGAGTATTTTTATACTCACCCCTGCTTGGGATTTCCCCACACTATGTGTTACCTTATAGATGGAATACATGTTAATTGTGACATCAGAGGAGCGTAGGGATATGAGGTGCTTGGACCATATGCGATGGTCATTTCTTGGGATCCAGGAGTGGGGATCTCTCTCAAATGTTTTTCTTTTCCTCTTATTGCTAGGTTGGGGCACTTTTATGGTTGGGCGTGTATTTTTCCTCTTTCCCATTATGTTTTCTTTTCTTTACTTGTACTAATTAGTGGTCGATTCATATTTTTGGATTATATATAGTAGTGTTGTATCTATTTTTCCTTTCCCTCAACACATTTTCATTGATTTGGTTTATTGTGTGTGTATAGGTACATAGGCAATGGCATCCTCGAGTTTGATATTCCTTGGACGCTGGTCCCCAACCCTTGGCCTATGGAGGTGGGCATGGGGTAGAGGTGGCTCGAGTCACTGTATGGGTCAGGTCGTGACAAAGGTAAACATTTTTAGAGTGAATTTGGATCAAAATATTCAATGTTCTAGAGGACTAAACCTTTTTTTGGATCATACTGCTCATGGGGATTAATTATTTCACAAGATCTAAGACTTTTCATAAAAGGGATTCATATACCATATATAGGAGAAACATTTATATTTGTATAAAAATAGTTATCTTTCAATTTGGCACAGTAACATACTATATGAGTAGTGAAAATTGTTACACATTTTTGTGGTTTAAGAATATTGATTTTGTTGAAGGAATATGATTCCCAAAAAAATAATTATGAGAAAACATACATGTAGAGAGAATACATGAGATATGATTTCAAATTTAAATTTTTTAGTAGAAGAGTAAAATAAAAAAAGGTTATGGAGGATTAAAATGGTGAATATCTACGGAATCCACTTATATAAATCTAATAAATTCTCAAGGTCATTGAAGAAATGTTAGAATTGATGAATAGTCTCTCAACCAGATCACCCTTGGAGCATGAAGAATGACCATAATGTTCACATCCTATTCAGTGTGAATTAACTCCACATTCTGATGGAGGATACTCTTATATTCTCTGATGGAATAAAAACCCATTCGTGGACTCATGAGAACAACTGATAAGGATTCAATAAAAAAGGATCCATTATAATCCACAATAAAAAGGGAATGGTTTTCAGTCCTATAATGATTAATATCATTGGGTATGTCTTGGGCTTTACTGTTAAGAGAATTTCCCTCCTCAATGAATGATAATAAGGCTGGGAGGATTGAGCCATGAGGGTCATGGAAAATGCCACCACAACGCATCATGTTGTTTACACAAGATCAATCCATGTTTAGTTTTTTGACATTTCTAGGTTCCTTACAAGAGATCTAGTTTCCCACCCCCATTCTCCTCTATACCATATGAGGTAATCAAAGCCATGCCCTATTTAATTAGTGGTTTCAGTCAAAAGGCTTTTTCATATAGTTGTCCAATAGGGTTGATAAAATTAATGAAACTAGCCTGAAAAGATAAATTTTTGGTCCTCAAAGCCTGTTGATAAGTTTCCTGATGAGAATCCCATCGCACCCAAAAACCTATAGTGAAAATGATGTACCTCCCATGAACTATAGATAGAGTTACACGTTCAATGAATCTGACATGTATTATACCCTCTCTCAAATTTTGGCTACCACTATACCCCAAAATATGTATGAGGGAAGACCAAACATATTAATCCCATTTGGTGTCATAAAAAAGTACACCTATGTATCAATATGATAAATGTCCCAATATATTCTTTTTGAAGAAACATGGATACCTTTTCCATTGATATTATTATTAACCAATATGTATTGGATCATGATTTTCTAGAATATTTCTTTTATTTCGGATGTTATGTATTTTCACTAATGTTTTTTTCATAGGCTTTCTAAATTTTGGGAACCATGAATTTTTTTTCACAAACTAATATAATTAAAAATACTTAAGGGACACTTGATAAATACAAAATTATTAGGAATACATACAATTTCAATACAATGAATCAAGGAATTATGATCAATTTCAAGAACATCTTTAAGGGAGGTTTTATGGGATAGTTTTGGTTTATCAATACCCCCAGTGGGTTTTTAGGATATATTGTAGTTGAATTTATTATTGAAAAGTTAAGATGAAAAAATTTCAATGTGTTTTAATGTGATTATTTTTGAACCATTATTCATGAAAAAAAATTCTAATTGTGTTGGTATTTTTGAAATTATTATATAATTTAATGTAGGTGATTAGATGTAATTATGTTGATAGAATTTTATGATTTTGGAATTTATAATTGAATTACATGATAAAAAGGAAGAGGATAATTATTTTTTAATAAAGATAAAGGTATTTAAAAACTTTGAGAAATAGATATGCATATCTGAGAGTATTGAAATTAATTATTTGATGACTCATGTTGGTAGAATTTACTAAATATTTTCCATCAAATTGAGTCAAGGGACTAGCTTAATCCCACGTATGTGAGAAGATACCTCTACAATATTTGAGATTCATACAACAAGATATAACATGGTATTGTAGTGGTTGAAACGTTTTAAAAAAGAGTTTATGATGGAGAATGCAGAAGCATATTGTTCTGCACTAATGAAGATGGGAAGGTTGGCCTGCAAAATATGGATTAACACTTGAGCCTACGTGATTGATAGTGTATCTGAGTGACATCCACGGTTCTATATTAAGATATATTTTGAATAGGATTTCTTATTAAGCAATATAATGATATATAAAATATATATTTGGGACAAGTGAACATGGGATACTATAGCACTACATAAAAAATATATGAAAAGTTTATTTATGGTTCAATCTATTATATTTTATCCATCTGATAAAATTCTGGATCATATTCTACCTTTAATGGGGGTTTACTTCATGTACACGATGTATTTATACCCACAAAAAGATGATAAAAAAGCTAAAAATTTAATGTTCTAATTAATCTTCTTAGATATTTGATCAGGATTAAATAATTATACAACTTCATTTGTATGAATAAATGATGTCCAATCTGAGACTATGTGATGATAGAAACATTTTTTTCAAAATATAGAAATTATTTTTTGTTATCACATGAATCCATTGTGTGTAAAAATGGGGCAGTGGAAATATGATATGGAGTTTGATATTTCACATATTCATTGAGGTAGTGGAGTTAGTTTTGTGGTTGTTTTCTGTAAACACACCATGACCTCACCATTATTCAAAATAAATGAAAATCATTCTAGAGAGACAATTGAGGGAGAAAATAGAACGGGAAAACTATATGTATTAATTTGAATGTTATATGTCAGCATGATATTCATTTCCATTATTATTTTAGGAAAAATAATTTGGATCTATGAACCTCTTCATATTCCATTCACATATAAAGTTATTTTGTGTGGAAAAGGTTGAAAAAAATGAGAAATAATTTTGTGATTTCAATTCACATGAAGATAAAATACATCCATAAGTTTCAAAGATTCATGAAGTGGGGATACCAATTATATAGTTATGTAAAAAAATTAGGGTTTCATACATGTCATACAATAAAATTATGAGATAGTGTGAAGGTGTTATGGGGTATAGAATTTTGTGAATAAATTCTGGTTTTAAAATACAGCATGATTTGAAAAGAAAAAGTGAGTCACGAATCCACATTCTTTTGATAAAAGTGGAGGATGAGAAGAAACAAGAAAAAAATATATTCATGAATGTAATTCAATTGAAAAAATTAATTAGTATATAGGCTATGGTTTCATGAATAATTCTCATGTATGTATTTAATGAAAGTGTGAAACTAATGTTAAATAAAGTGAGTATAAACTTACTGCAACATAATGTGTATAAAATTCATAATTGCCTGAAATTATTGATATATTAATTAAAATTGATAAATGAACACCAATTATATTTCCCAAGGATACTGTGAAATTATTTGAGTCGGAATTAGACATAATTTCAGAAGAAATATACCTAAGTATTTAGTGTATTGTGAAGAACAATATCAATTAAATATCACTGGTGAGTGAAATAGACTAGTCAGTTTTTTTAGTTGCCGATGGTCTTGAAATAGTGTAAACTGGTAGATTACTTGATCCAATTTATTTATATAGAATCATTACATCTCAAGAGAGTCTAAATGTAGTCATAAGTTCAGTTATTTCTATGTTTAGATCATATAATAAATTAAAATGAAATTATCCTATTAGAATCTATAGTTGGATAAGTCATTAGTATGGCTCTAAAGTATATCGTGGCCATTTAGATACTTGTATCATTTGGGAAAGATGTAGAAAGATCCTCTTTTTGGGTGTTAGGGGTCACTTGTATAGGTGAATGCATTCTGATCTCTAGTGTATATCTCGAGTGGGAACACTGTGGTGTGTAATATTGATGGGAACTAGAAATTATATTGATATAACAACCTATATATATTAATGAATCTATTACCATGGGGTATAATTGGCTGTAGTAAGGTGTTGGTATTAGTACCATACTGTGTAAAAATATTGTGTGTTGTGTTTCATTTTATTTTTTAATTGCACACATGGAACACTTTTCCTAATTGGTAATCTAGTTTTTAATTAAAATGGTGTAAAATTAAAATATAAGAATATATTAAAACATGTCACACCAGATTCAACCCCCCACTCAGTGTGACTTCATGATTGATTAGTCGCATTAATTAGTACTAGAGTCAAGGTTCCACCAAAGATTGGACAATCATTAATATCACATTTTCTTTTACCAAATTCATATATAATGATTTTTTTAAGAATAAGAAGAAGTTATTTATATAGATAATAATTTTTATAATCATTATGTATGAAATGATGAATATTCATTCAAGAATCGGAAAAATAATATGAAAATAGTGGAAAAGAAGTTGAAGAAGAACTCAAATATGAATGAAGGTAAATTACTATACGTATTCCCTCACAATGGTAATTGTTATGTAAAATCTGTTGATTATGATTATGATGAATCTTGTTCATGTTGTGATAAAGATGTGTTCAATTATGAAATAATAGAGCAATTAAACAATGTTACCGAAAAAGTGGTCATACGTTTTGTTATATTTTTTAATCAACTTCAGGATGAAAATAATTGGTATAAAAAGGATATATTTTTATGAAAGAGAAATATTATAAAAGGGTTATATTATATAAAACTCTCAAGAAACATGTTAGAAAAATTATGCAAAAGAATCTATTTTTTGAAGGAATTCATGAAATAATATGAAGATAAGAATATTTCTATCTACATAAAATGTATTTAATTAAAAGATAAATTAATAAATAGGGAATATAGGCATGTTGAGACTTCCCAAGATACTAAACAAATTGTTATTCACATAATGCATTTAATTAGAGTTCTATTTCTTAAAATACACAAACTAATGACATGAACAACATAAAATTATCTAATGACAAATATAATATCGGTTCATTGGAATAAGGTATATTTTTTCCCAATAAATATTTGTATAAATATTTTTTATTGATTACTAGTGAACATTTAACATTAAAATCTTGAAAAACGAATGTGATGAAAAATTCTATAGAATCCACTTTTTATTTATAGAAGGATGTCAATAATTGTGGGATTTTTTTCCGGAAGAAAGAACAAAATAGTAATTAGTTTTCATAATAATTGAATGCTATCAATGACATATTGAATGTGTCATAAAGGAAGAAATAAATACTTATTTTCTACATTTCCACTGTTGAAAATTATTGCATCAACAACTAAATCATTATAAAAATATTTCATTGTATGAAAATTATACAAGGCCAATATTTAAGGGGAGTATAAATTATTAAAAGAGGAATACTATATAAAATAACAATAATTCACAAAAAAAGAATCAGTATGAAAAGAATAAATATGATTTCTTTGAATATTTATAGGATTTTTACACCAAAGTGGTCACTTTTATGATGAGGGACGGTATGTCATAATCATTCACAAATCATTTTTTTTGAGAATATAATTTTTTATAGCAACTATGAAAATAAGACATCATGTCAAAAATTGGATAAGAAGTTAGTGGAAGTATAGAAATATAAAACCAGTTTTCTTGAAAATGTGAATATGCCTACTTCATATAAGATGATAGTCTGGCTGAGAAGACACAGTCGGCCTTATTACAATAAATAAAGGTCACGGAGGAACCAGCATATTACAATATGTATATATATATGGTTTTTTAAATGTATTATTATTTTAGGTGATGTGTGTATCTAGGGGAAACATGAATTTGATAAAATCCATGAACATATTACAGTTATAAATCTATCCATCATTGGAGACAATTGGAATCATGATTGCAGTATGAAACATTTATATTAGTAACAAATGATTTGTGGAGCATATTCTTTAATAATTCATATCGTGATGATCAATAATAAAGTGTATCTCATGAGTTCAAGATGAAGATAACAACTACAATATATATATATATATATCTTATTTTAAATCTCATGAATATATAATGATCTAATGATATATGTATCTATTTGTATTCGATAATTAAATATTTTCATCACTAGTGTATATTGGTGAAAATTTTTATCACTATGATTAAAAATCAATCCCAAATGCATGGATTTATTACATGAACAAAAAAGGAAAAGTATCTTGAAAAGGGAAAAGTACAATATTTCATTTTTTTAATTTGTTTGTTGAGATGAATATAGGAGACCAAATAAAAATATTTTAAACAACCCCAGAAATATTGTTTCATTTATGGTATCACATGATAAAATCTTATTGAAAATGTTTGAATTAAAATTGATCGAAATTGTTTTCTACATCAAGAATGATTCATATAGACATATTATTAATTGATTTAAGAACCTTTCTAGGTTAGTGGTGATAATTTTCTTCCATAGAGTAACCTAGTCTCAACATCAAAAGATTAGAATATTTTCTTAAAATTTGAATTTTGTAGATGATAATTCCTTTCATTACATATATCTTTGGTTTTATTATCTATAATTCAAAGAAGAAAACAATGAATTTAGATTTTAAAAGGGTATTTAAAAAATACACAGGGGTATTTAAGAACCCAGGTCATTTATTGTTGTTATTGTGTTATTTAATTTTTTTTGAACATGTTGATAAGAATAAAAGTCATTGTGTATTAATGATATTATTGTTGGATCGTTCTTCATGTGAAAGACATGTTTTTACTATCTTCGGAGTCTGTACATTGTTATATTATTTAAATAAGGTAATTAAAACTAAATGAGGGGATATGATTTGATGATTTTAGAATTTATAATTGAATTAATAGATAAAAAGTTATAATATATCATTGAGTTTGGAGATGAAAAGAATTGATAACCTTGAGATATATACATTTATATTTTAGTGTGTTGGAATTATTTTTTGGATACCTATATTTTTTGTCGTCTATTAGAATAATTTCCAACCAACTGAGCCAAGGGACCAGCTCAATCCCACAAATATGGAAGCGTACATCTACAACATAGGTGATTTGACACACAATACCTCACATAGAAGTATAGTGGGTAAATAATTACCTTAGGGAGTGAAAGATGTTGAAGGAACATACATAAGGTCAATCTAGTATGAAGGTTGATAGGTAGGTATGCATAAGGAGGTATGCCCCATGAGCTCGTGTGTATTGTGGTGTATCTAGGTTTATACCCTGATGATGACTTAAGATACATATATCAAGGGATGACTTAGTAATGATCCCAAATCTAATTAAAATACTCATTTAGGACACACAAAATTTGTAGTCTATTGCTTATCATAAAAATATATAAAATGTACATGAAAATTTTGATAAGATATATATAATAAGGTTTATGATTTCAAGGATATTATTTTACCTTTGGTGAGTGTTTTTTTTTCATCCATATGGTGTTCATCAGGCTCTAATGTTTGAGTAATCAAGAAAAATTATGTTAGTTTCATATTATCAACATATATATTTAAATGAGATCATAGGATCATGTAAATTTATATCCATGATTTTGAAAAATAAAATCTGAGAAAGTGTGAAAAAAGATTCATTTTAAAAAATGGTTTTGGTGTATTTAATTATCACATGATGCCATTGTACGGTGAAATAAGGTGGTGGACTTATGAGGGAAAGTAAGTCAGTTTGCACATTGGATGATAAAGTGGAGTAAATTTAGTGGGATTTTCTATAAATACCCCCATTCCTTAATAATTTATACCATAAATCAAATTCATATCATATAGATATTTGATAGTGAAATAAAGATTCAGAAAAAAAAATTATTCATGAGTAGATTCCATGTTGTCATGCTAGGAATTTTCCTTCATGATCCCATGAAGAATAAGACGGTTCTTTGAACCTCTATTTTTTCATTCACATTCAGAGTTGTCCTGTGAAGGAATAACGAGGATATACGGGAAAAAATATTCTGAATTATATTCCCACAAATGAAAAGGATTTGAAAAATATTCAATGATTTCTGAAGTAGAGATCCAACATATACTGTTATGTAATTTAATTTGAGTTTCATGCATAGGATATAATACATACCTAAGATAGAAATAAGGGTTCACACAATGTAATATTTCATGATGAAATTATGGTTTCTGAATTCACAAATCAATGAATCGAGAAAGGGAGTAATGAATCCATATTCTATTGATATGTGATGAATATTAGAAAAACATGCATAAACTAATATACATTCATGAGGGACAAGTATCGTGTGGCCTATGGTTTAAAAAAGTGGTTAATTGAATGTATTAAAAGGATTTGGGAAGATAGTGTGATATAATATGAGAAGAATCATAGAGCAATATACTATGAACCGAGTTGATAAGACCATGAATTATATAAT
The DNA here is from genome assembly GCA_963277665.1 of Viscum album. Lineage (NCBI taxonomy): Eukaryota > Viridiplantae > Streptophyta > Magnoliopsida > Santalales > Viscaceae > Viscum > Viscum album. Next base: position 1,672,307,866 of record OY728137.1, read on the forward strand.
ACATGCTTGTATATTTAAAAATATATATGAAAAATGTTCTTTATGAATACAATGCAATGGTTTGTGACTGAGTGATGCATAATTTCAGAGGACATATATCTGATAAGTTAATACATGTAAATGATCCAGAATAATTCAAGATATATGGTTAGTGAGAAAGATATGGATGCTTTTTTATTAGTTTCCAATGTTTTTTCAAATAGTATACATGATTATATCAGGTGGTGTAGTTTATTTGTGTATAAAAAATACATCCGATGGAGATGAAATTTTATTTATAATCTCATATAGATCTTTCTATCTGTGGATCATATCATCAAGTGTAGCAAAAGTCTCCAATGGGACTCTTGACTAGGAGAAAACTTCAGTGGGAATCTTATTAACATGAAGACAAGTGGTATATTTTTAACACTATCGGATGTTGTATAATGATCCTTGTGTGGGACACATAGTTAACATGTGTACATCAAAAGCTTTGTGATATCTAGTGGGATTCTATAGTGGGAACATTGTAGGTCATGTTTTTGATAGGAATGGGACTACACGTGGATAAATCCACTAATACATATAATGAATAATTTGTTTCTAGGGGTCATAAAGGTTTATAATAAAGAGTATGTTTTAGAATCAACCCATGAATAAAATATTATTTTACATTTTTTATTTTCATTAGAAATTGCAAGAAATATCCACTCATCCTAAAGGTGGAAAATAGATCCAATAAAAAGGTGGTAAAATAATAGAATAAGAATTTAGTAAAATAAGTCACCCCCCCACTCTCTATGCGACTATATGATCCATTTGGATCTTCAGTTTAAGGGTTAAATCATTAATATGAAACCTTAATAAGAATAAGGTATTTACCTCAGAATTATGATTCTAGAAGAATATATTCCTTATACCAATAATCTAATAAGATTTTTCATTAATAATATAATTAAATTCGTAAAGTATGTTCAATTTTTGGGAACTAGTCAATATTTCAACCAAATTGAGATGTGAGATTCAATACATTCTCTTTATAAAATTGGACTAAAGGGAGTCACTTGATATTTCTTCAAAACCCAAATATTCTAGCATTCATTTCATGTTCTTCCTATAACTCCTCTTGTAAATAACCACTTCCTAAATAAAATATTCAAGACTCATACAATTGGTTGAATTAATTTAACCATCCTAACGAGAATCCGAAATAAATCTAGCAAGAATTAATTTTTTATATTCAAAAAGTGATTATTGGGGGTTCTACAGATCAATATCATGTTCCTGGAAAAAGAAGAAAAGATGTTACCCATAATAGTGATTCTACCGTTGAAATAATGAAATCAACTCTTATAATTAAATACCATACTGATAATCATTTTGAAAAAACCATTAGTTAAATGGATGTGGATCATTCCATTATAAATAAGGGAACTTAGATTCATTATAGAGAATTCCATTATTCATAATATAAGATGTACTGAAATAATATGGACCCTCTACACAGTATGTTTGTTTGATACAAAGAAACTAGTTTTGAGGAAATTAATGCTTTGGTTGCTTATTTTATTATATAAATTCATTATTAAATTGAAATTTTTGATTGATTTCATCCTTCCATTGATGAGTAAATTCATATCAATATCCAAAAAAGAATTGTGAAATGAGGAGAAACCATACCAACCTCTGAATGGATAAACCAGACGATTAAAATTACATTAATTATATTTATACACAAGAAATATTATGTAAGAACAAATAAACACATAGACAGTGAATCCTAGAGGTAAATATACATAATATATTTGATAAAGCTGAACCTTTTTACCATATGAAATATAGAGAACATAGGTTAAGAGATGAAATGAAACACAAGGTCACACATACACTATGAGAACCCATATAATCTTATGACATTTAGAATGAAACTATATTGAAAATTATTATAAGACTTAAAAATATCAAATTTTATCATTATGTTAGAGCCAATCCCTCTTTTTATGAATATTTTAAAATCATCTCATGAGTTAGGAAAATGGATCCCTGGAGCCTCCTTTATTTCAAGAGGCCATGATTCCTTTTGAAATCTGGAAAAGAAAATCAATGAGAAATATTGTTCTTCATAACTATTTCCAACACCACTTACAAGAGGTCTCACTTACTTATAGGATAAAATTATAAAGACCATTTGGCTGACTAACCATATGAATACGAATAAGGAATGAATTCAACTACATAGGTCATATAAAAGTTAGATGTCATTATATTATCTTGTGTAATGAAAGTAAGAATGGGTGACCATAATAGGATAATGTGATCATTTTTTCATTTTCTTTGGGTTATAAATATTTATGATACTCTAATAGGATTATATAGTTTAGGAAAAATGTTATGTGAATACATATGGTTCATTACTATTAACAGTCATCCACTCAACTATCTATAAGTAACAAGTTATATGATTTAAATAATTATCAAACTAAATTATTATATGATATTAGAAAATATAAAGCATCAAAAAATTACAAAATTATGGATCGTGTACCAGTAATATATATAGTGTATATTTAAAAAGAGTCATCATTTTTGTCTGATAATTGTTAATAATATTATATATTAAATAAATGTGAATAATGATACTCATCTGATAAAAGGTTCAATTTTAGATATGGAATCATCATCATTGAATAAAACATTTAGTTAAATAAAAAAACTTAATTTTTTTTGCAAGAATCATCATTGGTGGGTTACAAATTTATGAATTTTTCTTAATAATGTGATATAATTTAATGTTATAGAATAACATGTTCATGAGAATACAAATGTTTAAGATTTTGAACAAGAATTTGTAGATTCTTATGTGAAGAATAAATAAATCCACAAATGGTTTAAATGGAATTTGATTTAAGACGACCAAAGGAATTTTAGTATATAACCTCATACACAATGTTATTGAGTGTTACAATGACCCGGGGAGTTTGGAAATATATTTTATAGAATAACTTGTCTATTTAATTAATTTTTGACCCCTCATTGGAAATATTAAGACTAGTTGATAATGTTTAGTAAGATTTTAGATGTTTTTTTATCTTTTTAAAGATATATTATCATGAAATGGGATATCTAGGATCTTGTGTTGTGACAAATTGACCCATGTTGACCTGACACATCAAAATGATATTTCTCACCAAAAGGCCTCAAGTGTGAATCCCTATACTATAGAGGTTTTCTACAAGCATCAAATGTATAAAAGATATAGTGGGATACAACACCATCTAGTCAGAGTGAAATTATATTGGAAAAGTAACAAAACACACACACATATGAGTATGAATAATAAATAAACTAAAAAAACATCATGTTTTAATAAATCAAATGGGACATATAGCCATTCAGACTCAAGTCATGAAAAGAAACAATTCATCTCCAACCTGACCAATCTCATATTCCAATTAAACAAAAATAAATATAAAATTATAATGATCCACTCTAAACTCCAAATCATACAATATATCTGGTATCCAAAATCTTGAACTATACCAACATGACCCTATGAATCACCATGAGTAGATCTACTAGATCAAGAAATATTGAGCATTTAATTTTTCCACCTAACAAACTAAAATCTAACCTGAATGTAGATATACAGTCTTCACGAACACCAAGGTGCATGTACATGGGGATATGAAATAATTATATATAGGACACCCTTAATGGTTCACTATAATCTGCTATGACAACAAGTTTATACACACATTATTTTAATTGAAATGTTGAAATCTAGCAATAGATTATATAAAATAATTAAACATAAAGATTTAAAAAGACAAAAAATCCAATCGTGGGTTCTATTTTTACACTCAATATAAAACAATATTGGATCCATCACACACTAGAGGATATAGAACCAATGATTAACCCCACAAAATGAAATATGAAAGACTCTTGAGATCAACAAAATACCTCTACTACATATTAAATTAAACAAGAATGAGATTCGAGACCCATAGTGTATCCAAAATCGCCCATAAAAATTACACATCTAATGGGCTCTAGGAATCTAATGTCAAGATCCAATATAGTGATTGGAAGTTACTTACACTAAGAGAACCTACCCAGATCATGGACATACTATAGAACAAACAAACTCAATAAAATAATTTCGGTGTGGATAAACCTACATATTAGGTTCTTTAAATTTATGGAAACATGGACATTCAATCACAATATGGGGTAATACATTTGCGAGACTAATGTGGGGATTAATACACTATAAAATACAATTTCTCTCCATACCCATATAAAAATATCCATATAATGGATGAAGATCACACACCAAGTCCAATATATCTCATGAATCTCTTCCTCAAACAAGTCCTTTTTAAGATCATGTGGAATATCTCAGTCAAAGGAAATCAAAATCTATGTCGATATAACTCCTGAACTCGTCAATTTTTTCATTGATGAACCAGTTTTGATCAACTACTAGATTATAAATTGTAGGGATACCTTGGTCTTCTAAATCTCATTATCTATAAAATATCCAAAATGGGATCTCGTCAACCCCCATAAGGGGTCAAACATAACACATGGCTCACATAGTCCATAGGATAAAAAAAAGGAAACCCTAATAGGAGATCCCATGCAACACCAAAAATAATTTTCCACAGAAAAGAATGATCCTAAAATTTCTATAAGGACACTAAAAGAATAGGACAACCTACATGTGGTTCCTTGATATTATCAAAATACATAATCTAATCCCATCATGATAAGTTATCTTAAAATGGCCATCAATGGCCTCTTACTGTTACTTGATTTAAATATTCCCAATAAGGGAATAAAAAATCACCATCGTTATAATATGGGAATTTTCATTGGTTATTGTGACCACATCAAGATAATGAACCCATAAAGTGGCTCCATATCACTAGTGAAACCTAAATGAAATTCCCATTTCAAGAAAAAATTAGACATCCTTCCCGAAAAAAGAAATCATCCCCAAATGTTATATCACACATAACTGTATCCATAATGGGTCCCTCAGACCTAACTCTACCAACCATCAATGCCTCTCACATCAAACTAAAACTCCACAATGTCAACCCAACCTGAATTCTCTTAAATAAATAATCCAAAAACACCATAACTAAAACCCTAAGTGAGTGATCTAGAATTTTCACCACTCAGACCTCGGGGAAAAGTTATGTAAGCCTCAACCAAAAAATCACTTGATACCTTCTTTGGGAAATATATAAAGGATCTCACAATAGACTTATTTGTAATGTTGTATCTAGGTTAGTCACTAATATATTAACCCTAAATCAGGACCTATAGATCATAACCCAACCCACATGAGCCTTTTGAATCTAGACCATAATAGAATCCTCCTAATATAGCATTACCTACCCAAAAATACAATCTATTGGCCTCTAAATTCCAAAAGGATTCCTTAATATTGATTTACATGGGAATTAACTAGAATATAATACTTGATTGTCTAATTCTCATAGTAGGGTGAGAAAATAAATACACCATGGAGGGAATGGTGCACATCATCTAACAAAAAAACATCTTCCCTGGTCATGTAATGTGGATCAAACTATTCAAGTACATAGCATATCCATCATGCACATATTATGTGCCCAACTTGTAATTCCCCTCCATGTGACTACCCATGTATTCTGAATGGGTTTTGGAAGACTACGGTACATGAGTACAAGCTGTGAACCTTGTTTGGCCTTATGATGTGTGTCATAAAAACCAAGTTCACCCAATACGAGGTGTTAGTATGAACACCAAGCCATATCCGAGGAAACCTATATATGGTGTTTCCAATTGGAACACACACCATTTAGTCGCCTATTACACACATTAGCTAAAAATAAGAACACATGATATCTTTTTCTATGAACTAAATGTTGTGTCCCTGGGTTTTCCCAAATTTAAACCCCATATCTTTTAACAGGATCCACATTGTACACCCGTCGAGCACCAGTCATGGTATATATGAGCTCCCTTGTAGTTATCCCCTACCTCTCCCTCTCTTTCTCCTTGTCTAAATGAGACACCTAGATGGGGTAACTACTGTACACAATAACCTACGATAGGGAAAATAAAAATTGAACAAAAAAACATAAGAAAAAGAAGAAAACAATTGGTACTTGGCCTAACCACAATTACACACATGTGGTTATTCCTTTCCAAGAAAAACAGCAAATTTTGGATCAACTATATAGTTATATTATTTATACAGAATTTTTTTTAAATATATCACTAAATGAAAATGCATGAATAAATTAATATTCAATTAATTATACATTAACGATTTCATGAAATTTGAAAAAAAAAATTTCTACAATAATATCATCCTATGGTAAACACCCATTTATGGGACCAATAGAGTGGTTTTAAAAAAAATTCTAAGATCATCATATTTAATATATTTACCTTTTTTCCATAAAAATGCATTAGATAATGAAATTTAATTTCAACCTCTTTTCACAGCATGTGATGGTGGAGGTCATCACAGACTCCCATCTATCATGATTCTAGGTCCAAAGAAGCCTATATGGTAAACTGTATCCATTTTTCACTATAAGAATTTTAATAACTAATACGATTATGACCATCGAACAACTAGTCATATTGAAAAGACAACTCTCCAACATGAGATTAATTCCTCCACCACTTACATAATTCACCCACTATTTGAGTCTTCATGTTTTCTCTCAAAATACCAAAAAGAAAACTACAAATCCCAGGATCAGTCCACAAATTAATGAAATTAATTAACATTGAAATACCACTCACACCAGAGCACAACCACAAAAACAAAAACCAACAATCATTACAAGATCACTAAGAAAAAGAACCACTGCACTCAAAAAACCACATAAAAATGTGGTTAATGAAATCCATTATCCTATGGTTCACTCCATACCATAAGGATTTCATTAAATAAAATCCTCATTAATAGACCTTAAAAGGTATACTACGACTATAACATGCACGTTCCCTCAAGTCCTTAACAGGCCGAACTAATCCACACATATCTCAGCGAAACAAACCATTACCAAACTACATTTTCGATGACCCACATTCAAAAAACAAATTCTATAATGATTTATCACAAAAATTTATTCAAAAAACTAATATCCTTTCCATGGATTATTTATCATCAAATAACCTTTCTTAGTATCTCAAGCTAACATGATCCATGGAAAAATGAACCGAGGATAACATTACTTAAACCGCTAAAATGTCTCCAAATGTAGGTGGGTTCCGAAAAAGTCATAGAACCATCCAAAATCTTGTTCAAAATCATGGAATGACCTTCATTCAATAATCCAATATGATATCACCCCCCATACTTAGACATCAATCCAAAACTAGTTGTTCCCAACAATGATTATACTACATAACCCATATAGTAACTAAAGAAAACTAATCGTGGAATCAACCATACCACCCCCACCCCTAAAGTCAACAATGAGACTAAGATAACACTCAATCCTCCATTTCTATAACACTAGGTTTCCTCGTGACTAAAAATACCTTGGTTTTATAAGAACTTAACAGTTCCACCATGGATTCTTATCTAATCCTATCTGATCCTATCATGATTGACGACACACTTTCGTAATCGCAAGACCCGTCAGATAATTTGTTGAATGAAATGATATCCATAAAAAACTCAAACTTGTGACATCAGAGAATCCACCACCTCTAGGATAATAAAACCTAATAAAAAACATATCAACCCATTACCTTCATTGACACACCAAATGTTCACTCAAATGCCACACCATCCCATGGGGGTCTCTAGGCATACCATGATGAAGTGACTACATGTCCATAACTGGTGAACATCTCTCTATCAAAATCACACGAAAAATAATTAAATAAATAAATAAATATATGTATTTTATTTGAGTATAATGAAACCAAGGAGCTATATGTGGCTCACTATATAGGATACTACAAAAATTGTAAATAACTAGACATCCATCATCAGTGAAATAACTCACAAACAATCATACCACATGTGAATAATAAATTATTAGAATGATGAATCAATTTTGGACTCCCACACACGTTAAAAGACATAAAAACCAATAAATCCTTAAATCAAAAAACTCAGTTGGATCACATAATGAGAAATCATACAACCATAAAATAGAAACTAAGTATAACTATAAAATTACATGGAATCATGGAATTTATAATAAAAAGCATTTGTGAGATGCCATTATGATATTCATCGTATGTTATAATACATCCCTAACCCTCCTATATATCAACTCACATAATCAAAATACATGATAGATCTAATAACATTTTAATTAACTGACACCACTCAACCTAAAAAATCACCTTATTCATCTCTCCACAAGGCCTTAATCATTCCTAACCATATGTCAAAGGCAAGCTACTTGCGATGAGGAACTAAAATACATAGTGGGGAGACAATAATATATTGTCGAAGTTTAATAAAAAAATAAAATAATCCAAACTCTATCACATATGAGTACATTTAATTAATAAACTGAAAAAACAGAAATATATAAATAATGAATTGTGATTAAAATTCATATAGACTCAAATCATGCTGAAAAACTACAAATGATCACCCATTAGATGGATCACATATACTAAATAAAAAAAGTACAAGTATCCTCTATCTAATATTATCCATGCCACATTTATAATACCTATAACTATTGAGCTATTTTATCCCGATCCAATGACTCCACAGGAGTGGCTCCATTCGATCAAGATATAAAGAACATGAACCTAGTGTCCATGAGATGGTGGATAATTTATTAAATTGTTATTATATACAAGTGATATTATCCTAAAGGATAAAATATTTATTAATCTTGGTTAAAAAGATACATACTATAAATCTCACAAACATTTGGAAACATAAAATAAAAAATAGTATTTTCCTTGAGAACACTAATATTTCTTTTAACAAATCCCATTATATCAATAATAATACACTTTTTACCATCTTGGTTAAAAGAAATATAATAAATGTGTGCGATAAAATGAATTTCAAGGATATTTATGTAACACCCCGAGCTTCCACGATACGCTTCTCATTCAATAATGCAATAGCCTGCATTGTAAGCAACTTCGAGTTATAAAACACCGCGACTAATCAAAGTAGCTGTTATGAATAGTAATAGCCACTTTTTAAAATTATAGAAATTTAATATTTCAAAATGGACTTCATTTTTTTATTCGTAATATCGAAATTATCCAAAGTTGAATTTTTTGTAATTTTCTGAGAACTTCCAATTTTTTATGAATAGTGAAAATTACTTAAAAAAAATTTTAATCAAAATAATTTATAGTGATAAATTATACTATTTAGTGGTTTTAAAGTATAATTAGAATATATTTTTACCATTTTATCCAATGGTGGTCATTATAATTAATTTAACAATGAAATTGGACATAAACAATTTTCAATCTTTTGATATAAATTATTTCTTAAAAACACACTATTTGTTGTGACAGCGGGAATTAATTATAAAATTAATTAATGAAACTTATATGTTTGTAATTTTGTAAAATAGAAATCATTTTTGAATTCGAAATATCAATTATATCTTAGGGTGAAATTTTGGCATTTTTCTGAAAAACTTCAATTTTTGATTAATAGTGAAACCACTAAGTGGTAGTTAAATAACTGATTCTTCATTTAAATGAAATATTACCGCTTCTGTGATTTGATTTTCAAAAATCCGACATACATGGTTGTCATTAATAAGTAAAATGAGGTTCAATGAGATTAATATAATTTTTTGGTGAATAGTAACTTTTATATTATTAATCGCGATTAGAGGTAATTAGTGTAGTTTATGGTAAAAATAATGTTTTAATAATATGAGATGAGCTTGAAACTTGTCCTACTACTATTGGATGAGTCATGGCCGACCAAGAAAACCCATGGGTCAACTTGGGGACCCCATGGAACCACTTTTGTTGGAAAATGACATTAATATATATTTATTTAATGTTAAAATTAAATTGACACAAACATGAGTTGTTTTACTAAAATAGTTTTTAAGTGGGGTTTGACAAGTCCGAATTTTGACTATAAATATTAATTAGAAATCTAAAAAGATTTCCTACATCATAGTATTTTTTTTATAATTTTTAGACCTTAAATAAATTAAATTATTTATGACATCATGATGATGAAGCGATGACCTCATTTTTAACGATTTAAATAAAATGGAATGATAATGTAATATCTAAGACCTAAACCTATCCAAAACCTATTGTATGAGGAGATTTAGAACCCTTATCACCTTATCCTTGAATTATAAAAGTGTGGGACCTTTAGAATCCGAAAATCATTGTATAATAGAATAACATTTCATTACTTTCCAAAAGTGCCCCTCCTCTCCACTTATAAAAGGCCCCCACCACTCCCACCATATTCGCACTTTCAAGCCATTTGGCTCGGCCAACCTCTGCCCAAATACTCTCCCAACTTCCCCTTCTTACTCCTTGAAGCCTCACTTTGGGAAGAACGCTTCCCAAGGAATCCTTGGGCTCAAATCAAAAAGAGTTACCCGATTTTGAGTTAATGTCTTCTCTAATGTTGTTTTGTTTTATTTTTCTTCTCCAACCCCCTAAACTCTTTTTATTCATTTCTTTTGTAAAAACACCAATATCCTCACTATACTAGGATGTTGTTATAAGAATGATTAGAGCTACAATTACACACACCTACATCTAATGGTTAAAGAACATACAGTTTCTGTGGATGGAGAATTTCTGCCTCACGAAACGATGATTGTTCAACACTCATATAACACCTTAAAAGGTGGCCATTAAGATGTCACTATATTTATATATGATATATAATATGTTTATGTTTTACTTATGCTTCTGTATTTCTCATTTATGGCATAATTTATGATTTCCATTATGGGTAAATGCGATAATTTCATTTTAGGAAGTGCGGACTACCGCCCCCTCAAAGTGATTTGAATCATTAATGCCATATGTGGGATGTATAAAGGATGGAGTAAATGGTATTATACACTATATTATACTGGAATTATATTATACCTTTATATAATTATGATTTCATTCCATTAAATACGAAATAGAAATGAAAGTAGCGTTCATGCGTACGTAGGGCTTACCGTCTCCATGAAAGATGCATTTCATTTCTTACCTCTAAATGTTACGTAATATTATGAATGAATGTATATACTGGATATATATGATATATATTATATCTACATCATTAATATAATTCTAGATATAATGGATATTTCACCACATGAACAACTTGTAATTATAAGATGTTTATTGTTGACTCAAGTACCTAAGATCGACAAAATGACCATTATAAACTTTAATAATTACATAATGTTCATAACATGGTAATAAGGGATATAAAAGGAATAATGAACATGAAAAAGGTTCTTAAGTAAAAAGAAATTAACTCTAGTTTATTATTCAGGAGGTTAAAGAGCGGTCGAATCAAGTCGGACACAAGGTAAGGGAACATCTTAACCCAATTTCTATTCTTTGGGTTAATCTCCTACTTTCAAATTATGTCATGATATTATTATGTCATATCTTGTATTTTTACATTATTTATGTGTACTTATAGTGAATACACATAATAGACCTACTTTATAAAAAAATGATCTTTTTAAGGACTTCGTCTCAATCCCCTTTCATTGAGGCATATTTGGTTTTATACACAGCTTTCTTTTATACGGTGTATAAACCCCTTTGACTTTTAAGTTTATTCAAAAGGAATCCTTTTTATATGATGTGTTTTGCTAAATGACAAAAGGGAATGTTTTTCTTTCTGTACTTATGCGGCAACAACGACTTCTCTGCCGCTGTGACCATTATTTGAGTTTCGGATTCCTCTACAAGCCATCATTTTATAATGAAAAATAAATACAATGTTTTAAATTTCTTTTATTTTGGTATTTAAAATGGTTTTCAAAACCTTTTTATTATATCAATGTGTTGTATTGATATATTGTGATTGAAATGTGGAAATTTTATGTTTCCTTTATGCATGTTTTATGTGATACGATTATGTTATGGTTTATGATATGTTTAAACCTATTCATATGAGGAATGTATTGGACTTAATAAGTGACGGGTGGAGCCCGCTATAGCTCCTCGATGCATCGGTAGGTCTCATGAGACAACTAGACGTGGAATTGGCTGAGGCCCTTTCCCAATTTGATTTATGGTTTTGGCCGAGGCCTTAATCGTTTTAGACGTCTTGGCCGAGGCCTTGACTCAATGTTTCAGAATGTCTGGCATTATACATTCCCTCATTATGAAAGTGGTTATTGATATTGCATGTGATTATTCGATTAGTAGAATATCCATGTGAGTAAGTAAATGGCATTATTTAATTTTATTCTTGCCATATTATACTAAAGTTAAAGTTTAAAAAGGCTTTTGTCTTAGTTATAAATTGCCTTAAATGTTAATGATTATTTATGAAAGCTTCCGCAATATTGTTATCCTTACTGAGCATCTGAGCTCACCCCTTTCAATGTTTTAATATTTTCCAGGATGTGAAGAAGTATTTTATGAATGACCTGCAGGGATAGTTAGAAGAGGATATGAGTGTGAACTATGGAGACTTTGTTATTGTAGTTTTTCACCTTATGATGTAATGTAGCATTTATGAATGTATCTAGTGTTTCCAAGGCTACTAAACGAATCGGTATTTCGAGACTTGATCTTTTGTGATCATGCCAATGTTACGAAGTAATGTACCGACTTCCGGTAGCTGGGGTCGGGGCGTTACAGTTGGTATCAGAGGCAGTTTAGTACTAACCTTGGAAGCTAGATTTAGACAAACTCTGATTAGAGCACGTAGACCTAAGATGAACTTTGAAAATTAGTGTAGAAGAACATTCTAAAATTTTTGGTATTGTAGAGATTTTGTGAGTTTTCGGAGCAATACATCCCTGTCTTGATACGAGCAGGTAAAGGCGGCTCTGGCACAGAAGTACCTAGAGGTAAAACCTGAAAACACCGCTTTGAGATAGACTCGAACGAGAACTGGTGCACGACAACGGGCCTTGCTTCACTCTTGGTTACGACACTCCCGGGGGATATGCTTAGGATAATTCCCATTTTCTTTACAACCCACTATGAAGGGTTACGAGTATATACTTCCTCAAAGAAAACATTTTTATAATTATGGATTATACTCATAATTAGTTCAATTTATGTTAAGTGTTTTACATATATGGAATTATGTATTTTGATTCATAAACTAATCCAGTTTATGCCATTATTTAGAAATGGCACCTAGTGGAAGGAATGGAAACCGTATCAATGCACGCACTCCATGTAGGGATTGCCCTCCTGCTCAAGATAATTATGGTGGAGCTAGTGATACAACTGGTGCGGATCAGCTTCTCACCGTACTGGGACAACTCATGTAGGTTATGAATAATAACCTTACTCATATTGAGCACCCTGATCCACAACGTGGAGGATCAATGCTAGACCGTTTCATGAGGCAACAACCACCAACCTTAAATGGGAGTACAAATCCTATAGTAGCTGAGCAATGGATAAATTCCTTAAAGAAAATATTCCATGCCTTGGGGAGTAGTGAAAGGGAGAAAGTTGTCATGGCAGTTTACCACCTCACTGGAGATGCCGATCAATGGAGGTCACTAATTCAAAACACAAAGGAAGATGATGAATTAACAAACATGGAATGACAGGAGTTCAAAGAGATGTTCTTAGAAAAATACTTTCCTCTAGACCATCGTGCGGATATGGAAAGGCAATTTCTGAGTCTGAGGCAGAAGGAGGATGAGAATGTCGCAAAGTATGAGGCTAACTTTACAAGGTTAGCGAGGTATGCTGCAGATTACATACGTAACCCAAGAAGTAAGACTGATCATTTCTTTGATGGGTTAAAACCATTTCTCTGTCGAGCATTAGTATCACAAACCTTCTCTTCATACGAAGGTATTGTCTCATGTGTTATCAAGACAGAAAATGAATTCTCTAAGTCTTATGACAATAAAGTAAAGCAAGAGAAGAAGAGAATGGTGGAACAAGAGATAGATAAAGGGAAAAAGGGAAAGAAGGATTTTCCAGTATGTGATAATTGTGGGAAGAATCACCCTGGTACTTGCCTAAAAGGAATGGGAGTTTGTTATAAATGTGGGGAAAAAGGTCACCAGGCGCGTGATTGCAAGGGAAAGAAAGAGGCTATCAATGTTGAATGCTATAATTGTATAGAAATTGGGCATTATGCAAATGAATGTCCAAGGCATCAGGGAAACATACCTCAGAAAAGGCCAAGGGATCAAGGACAATATTATGTTGTTACTACAGTTGAAGCGGAATAATTAATGTATTTGTGCTTTTGGACTCAGGGATTATATTCTGGTTATTAGAATAATGTGATATATATATAAGGATTGTACTGCAGTACTTGTTGTTTCAATAAGGTTTTAATATGATGAAGGTAATCATATTTTTAGTATGTGACAATAAGAAAAACTTTACTTTGTTTGGGGAATCTGATAAATTAATTTTGGAATTAAGAGACCTTTTAGAGAAAGTCTGGACATAGGTATTTTGGATAACTATAAAGGTTGGGATGGATTAAGTTGAACTTTGAATAGTATTGTTTAAGGTTAAAAAATTTCTGAAGATTATTTTTGGAATATTATAATACTACAGTTTTAGGAAAAGGACAACCTGCAGGGTGGGGCATAACCCGTCGCTTCGGACAAAGCTGCAGAAATCGAACCCACAACCATAGTGCGACATGCCTTTATTTCCTACCACTAGCCTACAGGAAGTCCCTGGTTATTACAAAATAATTTTACTAATCTAAATGGTATGTGTTAACATTTGGAACCTTATACAATTACGATAAGTATAATATTTTTGAGTTCTATTATCTTTTTGAGTGAAAGATGAGTTGAAGGTTGAAACTCTAATTGTCAAGCATAAATATATATATCCCTATCTCTTATTCAATGAATAATATAATTCTTAAACTTTAGTAAAGGGATATTAAAACAAAAGAAATGTGTTATCATAATACCTTATGTCTTGTTGAACTGATAATATTTTAAATCAACATAGATTGAAGGATTTGTGGCCCTCAATTTGATAGTTGATTGTGATTGATGACCCCAATAACTCCCTACAAATATTTACGTTTTTCCTCCAATTATATGTCTCTAATTGCCACCAATGTTCTCCTAATCTAGATCATTATTAGGTGGTGACTTTTTCATTTCCCTTTCCCTCTTATTAAGGCTAAATTTTATTAATCTTATTTCCGATGTGGGTTTTCCACAAAGGTATTTTCTCTTTTCAACCTTTTATTTTCAAAGAAAAATTTCAAATTGCAAAGACGCAATTTATTGAAGGAGGGGAGAATGTAACACCCTGAGCTTCCACGATACGCTTCTCATTCAATAATGCAATAGCTTGCATTGTACGCAACTCCGAGTTCTAAAACACCGTGACTAATCAATGTAGCCATTATGAATAGTAATAACCACTTTTTAAAATTATAGAAATTTTATATTTCAAAATGGACTTCATTTTTGTATTCGTAATATCGAAATTATCCAAAGTTGAATTTTTGGTAATTTTCTGAAAACTTCCAATTTTTTATGAATAGTGAAAATTACTTAAAAACAAATTTTTTAATCAAGATAATTTATAGTGATAAATTATAATATTTAGTGGTTTTAAAGTATAATTAGAATATATTTTCACCATTTTATCCAATGGTGGTCATTAAAATTAATTTAACAATGAAATTGGACATAAACAATTTCCAATCATTTGATATAAATTGTTTCTTAAAAACACGTTATTTGTTGTGACAACGGGAATTAATTATAAAATTAAATAATGCAACTTATATGTTTGTAATTTTGTAAAATAGAAATCATTTTTGAATTTGAAATATCAATTATATGTTATGGTGAAATTTTGGCATTGTTCTGAAAAACTTCAATTTTTGATGAATAGTGAAACCACTAAGTGGTAGTTAAATAACTGATTTTTCGTTTAAATGAAATATTACCACTTCTGTGATTTGATTTTCAAAAATCCGACATACATGGTTGTCATTAATAAGTAAAATGTTGTTCAATGAGATTAAAATAATTTTTTGGTGAATAGTAACTTTTAAGTTATTAATCTCGATTAGAGGTAATTAGTGTTGTTTAAGGTAAAAATAATGTTTTAATAATATGAGATGAGCTTGAAACTTGTACTACTCCTATTGGATGAGTCATGGACGACCAAGACAACCCATGGGTCAACTTGGGGACCCCATGGAGCCACTTTTGTTGGAAAATGACATTAATATATATTTATTTAATGTTAAAATTAAATTGACACAAACATGAGTTGTTTTACTAAAACAGTTTTGAAGTGGGGTTACACAAGTCCAAATTTTGACTATAAATATTCATTAGAAATATAAAAATATTTCCTACATCATAGTTTTTTTTAATAATTTTTAGACATTAAATAAATTAAATTATTTATGACATCATGATGATGGAGCGATGACCTCATTATTTAACGATTTAAATAAAATGGAAAGATAATGTAATATCAAAGACCTACGCATGTCCAAAACCCATAGGATGAGGAGATTTCGAACCCTTATCACCTTATCCTCTAATTATACATGTGTGGGACCTTAGAATCCGAAAATCATTGTATAATAGAATAACATTTCATTACTTTCCAAAAGTGCCCCTCCTCTCCACTTATAAAAGGCCCCCACCACTCCCACCTTATTCACACTTTCAAGCCATTTGTCTCGGCCAAACTCTGCCCAAATACTCTCCCAACTTCCCCCTATTACTCCTAGAAGCCTCACATTGGGCAGAAGTCTTCCCAAGGATGCCTTTGGCTCAAATCAAAAAGACTTACCAGATTTTGAGGTAATGTCTTCTCTAATGTTGTTTTGTTTTATTTTTCTTCTCCAACCCACTAAACTCTTTTTATTCATTTATTTTGTAACAACTCCAGTATCCTCAATATAATAGGATGTTTTTATGAGAAGTATTCTAGCTACACTTACACACACCTAAATCTAATGGTTAAAGAACATATGGTTTCTGTGGCTGACGAATTTCTCCTCACGAAACGATGATTTTTCAACACTCATATAACACCTTCAAAGGTGGCCATTAAGATGTCACTATATTTATATATGATATATAATATGTTTATGTTTTACTTATGCTTCTGTATTTCTCATTTATGGCATACTTTATGATTTCCATTATGGGTAAACGCGATGATTTCATTTTAGGAAGTGCGGACTACCACCCCCTCAAAGTGATTTGAATCGTTAATGCCATATGTGGGATGTATAAAGGATGGGGTAAATGGTATTATACACTATATTATACTGGAATTATATTATACCTTTATACAATTATGATTTAATTCCATTAAATACAAAATATAAATGAAAGTAGCGTTCATGCGTATGTACGACTTACCGTCTCCATGAATGGTGCATTTCATTTCATACCTCTGAATGTTACGTAATATTATGAATGAATGTATATACTGGATATATATATGATATATATGATATCTACATCATGAATATAATTATAGATATAATGGATATTTCACCACATGAACAACTTGTAATTATAAGAAGTTTATTTTTGACTCAAGTACCTAAGATCGACAAAATGACCATTATACACTTTAATAATTACATAATGATCATAACATGGTAATAAGGGATATAAAAGGAATAATGAACATGAGAATTGTTCTTAACTAAATATAAATTAACTCTAGTTTATTATTCAGGAGGTTAAAGAATGGTCGAATCAAGTCAGACACAAGGTAAGGGAACTTCTTAACCCAATTTCTATTCTTTGGGTTAATCTCCTACATTCAAATTATGTCATGATATTATTATGTCCTATCTTGTATTTTTACATTATTTATGTGTACTTATAGTTAATAAAAATAATAGACCTACTTTATAAAAAAATGATCTTTTTAAGGACTTCATCTCAATCCACTTTCATTGAGGCATATTTGGTTTTATACACAGCTTTCTTTTATACAGTGTATAAACCCCTTTGACTTTTACGTTTATTCAAAAGGAATCTTTTTTTTATGAATCGTTTTGCTAAACGACAAAAGGAAATGTTTTTCTTTCCGTACTTATGCGGCGACAACGACTTCTCTGCCACCGTGACCATTATTTGAGTTTCGGCTTCCTCTACAAGCCATCATTTTTTTTAATGAAAAATAAATACAAAGTTTTAACTTTCTTTTATTTTGGTATTGAAAATGGTTTTCAAAGAATTTTTATTATATCAATGTGTTGTATTGATATCTTGTGATTGAAATGTGGAAATGTTATGTTTCCTTTATGCATGTTTTATTGGTTACAATTATGTTATGGTTTATGATATGTTTAAACCTATTCATATGAGGAATGTATTGGACTTAATAAGTGTCGGGTGGAGCCCGATATAGATCCTCGATGCATCGGTAGGTCTCATGAGACAACTAGACGTGGAATTGGCTGAGGAACTTTCCCAATTTGATTTATGGTTTTGGATGAGGCCTTAATCATTTTAGACGTCTTGGCCGAGGCCTTGACAAAATGTTTCAGAATGTCTGGCATTATACATTCTCTCATTATGAAAGTGGTTATTGATATTGCATGTGATTATTCGATTAGAAGAATATCCATGTGAGTAAGTAAATGGAATTATTTAATTTTATTTTTTCCATATTATGCTAAAGTTCAAGTTTAAAAAGGCTTTTGTCTTAGTTATACATTGCCTTAAATGTTAATGATTATTTATGAAAGCTTCCGCAATATTGTTATCCTTACTGAGCATCTGAGCTCACCCCTTTCAATGTTTTAATATTTTCCAGGATGTGAAGAAGTATTTTATGAATGACCTGTAGGGATAGTCAGAAGAGGATATGAGTGTGGACTATGGAGACTTTGTTATTGTAGTTTTTCACCTTTTTATGTAATGTAACATTTATGAATGTATCTAGTGTTTCCAAGGCTATTAAACTAATCGGTCTTTCGAGACTTGATCTTTTGTGATCATTCCAATGTTACGAAGTAATGCACCAACTCGAGGTAGCTGGGGTCGGGGCGTTACAATTTATATAGTATAAGCTAATAAAAAAATATAAAAGGAATAAATGATTATTAAATAATTCCATACAAATAATTACATGAGCTATAAACTTATCAATGGATTAATTAAGTATTAAAATAATAAAACTTTAAACAGTAACTGATATCATAATGATGTAATTCATAATTAGTTGATATATTAAAATAAACATCATGTCCTTGTTCCCAGACACAAAAAAATGCAGTCAAGGATTTGTTCCATGATAATTACATATATCGACAAGCCGTTGGCCAAATACCCAATCTAGTTTGTCTCAAGATACATACAAATTAATTTAGTGGATACATAATTCTAGTCCATACCCATCACTTAATAAGTATAATTAATTGATCATATTAATATGAAACACAACGTAATCGTAATGCCTTAAGATAATCAATACTATCCCATATTGGAAGATCTAGCGTATGGAATATCATTACTTTTCCTAGTCAAACTGGTCATAAAAAATTAAAATAAATATGTTGGATGGTATCATTATATTATATCCTTACTAATGAAAAATATTCAAATATATATTTTGACATATTTTAAAATAGCTTCATAATGTCAATGAATTTTTTTTAGAAGAATGTGCACTTTTACACATTGAAATCACTCTTTTATGTTCCAAAATTTCCCAAATATTATGGAAAATATTTCTATGTTAAAATAAAATTTAAAATGGTAAATATATATTCAAAAAAATGAGTTTTCATGATGGTGTGAAATTTCATTCAAACAGTATATGTTAATAAAACATTCCTTTTTCACTTTTAAAAAAAAAGTCAAGATGTACATCATTCAGAAAATTACAAGAAGTCTACCTTTCATAAATTTTTAAAAGTAAAATATTAGTGAAAATTTATTTTATAACTAATTATATAATACTAAAAAAATGTTATATATTTTAATGAAAATACATGAATCAGAGGGAACTAATCTCGACTGGGTAGAGAAAAAATGAACGGTTTCCCTAAAAACATTATTTCAGTATATTTAGTACCTAAAGATAATAAAATTTAAGTAAAACGTATAATTTAAAGATATAAACATGCTATAATAAAAATTATTGGGTTTATGATGGAAATTTCAAATAATTCCCCCAACATACAATTAATCATGGTTAATCCTGAATAATGATGAGATTGTGAAACCGAACCCTTACCCGAAGTTTGAATTCCTTCATACATGTTCAATCCTCTATATAATAAATAAATATTTATTATAAATATTTTTAAGAGTAATAGTCACATATATCATACCATATATTATTTATTTATAATATTTTATCACCGGTTTATTTATAATTTTTTGATAAAATTATTCTTTTGGCTAATAGATGGCTCATTTTTCATGTATGTTTTGGTTAGGTAATTTTGTTCCTTGTACATTGATCACAGTTCCCTAATATATATAATATTAATAGTGACAAAAATATTATACATATTAATTATATATATTTTCTATATTCAAATATAAAATATAGATTTTAGAAAATTTATTAGAATTTTTACTGAGCCAGTAAGTAGTATGTATGCATGAAACCCATTTTCACTTTTCAAAAGATGGAAAAAATAATGGTAAATAATAATTCACGATTATAGAATAAGTATTTTATCATATATATAAAATATATTTATTATATATAATATTATTAACATCCATGTGATGTTTAAATAAAAAATGATTTTTCATTTCTTCGTGGAATTGGTCGTCCACACATACGCATCAGCGACATTAATGTTTCCCAATGGATTGGAATGAAATAAGGTACTTATGATATAACGATTATAGAAGAATAATTATTTAAATAATATCATATATGAATTTTAAACCCATCATTAAAACCAAACATTATATATGATGATGAAAAATTAATCGTATCATTATGTTCAGATGGTAAGTCATACATACACACGAGCGATACATTATCATTGCAATTGATTAAAAAAATTTGGATAATTATGGGAAAAATTAATAAAAATAATATTTTTATTATAATGAAATTATTATATAATGGTAAATATTATATATTTATAGTAATTTAAATAATAAGTAAAACAATATAGTGATCAGTTAAAGAGAATACATATTCTTTTATAGAACTCTGTTAGTTCTCCTATTGAGGACCTTGGGGTTGGTCTTTTGTGAAGATAAAAACATCATGAACATTTATTCTTATTTTATGAAGAAAACTGTCATGTTTTTTTTGAGTTATATGGCTCAAATTTGTATTTATAATTGACAGTAATGGGGGTTCATTTATAAGGGAGGGTAAGTACACACTTGTAATTTTTTTACAACTAATGAAATATAACTAAGTCATTCTTAAGAAAAATAAGAAAATTTGATAATAAATTTAAATAATAATATTATGAATTATAAATATAATTAAAAAGGAAATTTATATAGGTTTTAGTTTCATTTTAAACCATGTCATTTTCTTTAACTCCATGGTTGAGTTATTTTAATCGTAATCAAGGTAACAAAATTTTAAATATTAAATTGTTGTAATTAAAATTCAATTGTTAAAATTAGATTATTAATGGTAATGTGATCATATTAAGACATATATTATTCCCCTTGACCTATTTAATTTTTTTTAATTTAATATAATATATATTTCTATTTTTATATAAAATATCATTCATATCAATTTTGACTCTATTCATTCTATTTGATTCCCAATATATCAAGATAAAGATGTAATTCAAATATTTTATTTTAGCACATAAGTAAGATTTTATATTCATCAATAAAATTATTATAACACTATAACACACAAAAATTTTATTAATATAACAATTTTGAAATTCATTTATTTTTTGTCTATTAATTGAAAAAAAATCTATAACTGTGTTGTGTAAAAATTAATGTTTATGTAATAATTATAATTTCTTAAAAAAATCACTATAATGAAAATAATTTCATTATGCTCAAAAAAAATTAATATTCATTCATAACAATATTTTATCACTATGGAAACACATAATATATATTAAAAAGTAAGAGAGTGACATTTTTTTATTTTCATTAAATATTATATAGGTCATTTTCATTAACACATTCCCCATAAAAATTTTTTTTTTGCCAAAGTATTTAATTTTATGATTATATTCATCCAATAATAATTAATATGAAAAATGGAGACCATAACACTTAGTTTAAACGTTGGTTAACCCAATTTATCCTTCATCGAGATTACAAATTTTACTAAAGATACTATTCATAATACCAAAAAATAAAAGGGTCATATACACCCAATTTTAAATCCATGTTTAAAAAAATGTATCCATTTTTATATATTCAAAATATATATGTCTTAGAAATTAAATTTAAACTATGTACGCAAAATATGATGAAAAACTCATTTTAGAACAACATTGTTTTTGGAGATAAAATTGTATTTTTTTCATATACCATTCATAGTAAAAATAATAAATGAATGAAACAAAATTTTATTGAATATATAACATATGTATTTTGTTGAAATCTCTAAAAAATAGTGATCAATTTATTTTGTTAACATAAAATCACATTGCACATATAAAAATAGTTTGTCAAAAAATTATTAATTTTGGGTTTTAATGATATTTATTTCAATTATCAATCAATTGATCGCTAATGAATTCATTTTATTCTTTTGTAAACAATAAAATTTTCATTATTCAGTTAATAATATTTAAACCTTCCAGTTTTAATGTCATAGTTATAATAGTCACATTTCAATAATTTTATAATAGTAGATCATGATTTATTTAAACTTGAGGTTGCATGTAACAAAATCAATAAATGAAAATAAATTTATCTAAAAAGAAAATATATTTTAAAATCGCAGGGTGTTAGAATTAAATAATGGTATTTAAATTTATCAATAATAGAAATTGTTCTCTAACCTAAAACTAGATATCATGTTTTCACGCACACCATGGTTCATGTAAAAGGGGTGAGAAATAAATCTCAGTTGGCCACTCTCAATAGTGAACCACTAATTTTCTACCTTAAAAACTTCATGTGCACTTTATATGGCCATACAAGTCAATAAATAATAACCAAAGTCATAAAATAAATAAATATAGGGATATATTTGAATAAATAAAATATCCAAATCTAGGTTCTAGTCAGTCACCTGAGGTAAAACTACCCCCGCATAAGCCCACGCCAAAGGATTTATAACACATTGTTAACCTTGCCACATAAATCAGGTGTATCTTATAAATTTACAAAATATACCCATTAAATTTAAGAAACAACAAAAATGAATTTTTGGATTCAGTTCACAACTGTTGGAATCCACACAACAACCCTCATCTAATTAGCTCTAAGACATTAATGGAATGGTCTAAAATAGTGGTGGGAACTCTAATAACACAGAGAGAACCTGTCAAAAACATAGAAGACCTATATAATAAATTAGATCCACAAATTAATTTTGGGTAGGATAAGCCTATTTATGGATTCTATTAAACATCCTTGACCATGAACACTCAATCCCAATAAAGGATAATATATCATCAAGAATTGAGAGGGGAAACATTCTTACAGTCCATTCATTTACTTTCATGGCTCATCTAACAACATCCCACAAGTAAATAAGTGAACCAAATCGAATCTCTTGGAAAATACCTAGTCTAGAATATTTCGAGGATATACTCATAAAAACATTCTTGAAAATGTAGCACCTTATGATCTCATCCAAAGTTCATTAGAATATGGGTTGACCCAACTCTCAAATCCATAATTCCGAAAGATGAACTATCAACACAGATCAAATATTAGGTAATAAAAAATGAAGATCCATTGTTCCCCTAGATCACATCATCTATAAGAAATATTCTATATGATCTCACTAACCCACACACGGGGTCATGATAAACCTGTGGCTCTCATAGTCCCCTGGGAAACATTATAATAGGATACACAACTATCCCAGCTTGTTGCACCCATGTTGTTGAACTATTCCCATTTAATAATCCTAAAACCAAAATAAAGACATAACCAGAATAGGATATCCAACTAGGGGTTTCTCATCATCATCATAAAATTTAGTCCAAACCTATCACAAGATATTATATCAAAGGCTACCTCAAAATATTCCAACTGATTCTTGATCAACATCATCCCCAAGAAGGGCATCTGAAAACACCAAAATTCATTCAACGTAATTCTAAACGGTCACCATGACCACATCCTGAGTAGGAAACCTTGTACATGGTTCTTAGTACATGTAAAACCATGTATATGTTCCTATATAATGAAATAATTAGCCAACCTCATCATAATCCATCCAATAATTAGGGATTATCACACCCATAATGGAATCTATAACGGGTCCCTTAGGCTCATCCAAGTTTCCCTTCAATATGTCCTAGTATAATGTCCCCAAACCCACACTGCCAAATGAAGTTCAAAAAAATATTATATTTTTGGCTTTGATATTTATGATGGTGACCGAATATTTCCTATAAAAACATAAAACATCAAAAGAAAATATTGTAACACTTACATTATCATTGACCTTTTAGGTTGGTGTTTTAGAGAATTAAGAAAAACTCTTACATAAATAATATACATGTCTATAATTGACCATTTATCCCATGTAATCCATATTTTATTTTTTAAAATTAAGATATCATCATAATACATATGAGACCATTTTCAGAATAATTCATTCAAAAAAAATTATAACATATAAAAATAGAAACAAAAGAATAGTGAGCTCAAATTATATGTAGGGGTAAACAAATGAATTAAGAAATGAATTTCATCATTGAGTACAAGACGATAATAAGGGTATGATGATGTAATCAATGTGAGTGTTCATAGCATCAGAATATTCATACACATCAATACCTAGATCCTCAAACATTAAAAGGTGGTATAAGTCATTCACAAAGGTAAGATTCATCCGAATCGATAATCATGAGCCATGTGATATCAATCTTGATAAATGAAACATTTATAACCATATCCAATGTTATGTTAATATATTGATGTATTAGGAAATTATTTTATATTTTTTATTAAATATGGAATAACCAATATATTTTACATCCCAGTCCAGATTAGAAAATTCATTGGAGGGAAATCGAACCCCCCCCCCCCCAACTTGGGATTATCATAGAACATCTTCCCCGGTTTAATAATATAACCACACATCCATAGTTTAAAATAAAAACAACCATCCATAATTTATAATAGATCCTCTATAACATCATTTATAATTGAACCACTAATATTTATAAACATTTACCAAAAAACATCATGAATAATGTGCATAGAGATTCATTTCATAAAAAAATCATGGGGAAAATTTATTCTTTTCAGAACCAGATAAACTGATGGAAGATAATAACTTCCATATACTTATCTTTAAAAAAAATAATCACTAAAATTAAATAAAGAGGATAATATAATTAAAAATTATCCCAATTTTCACATATTTTAAAACAATATTTTTGATGTTTTGGAATTTAATTACAAATAAAATATCATTAAAAACATTTATGATGAATATAAAATTTCCATTTTAAAAATCACATTTAAAACACAAAAAATAAAAAAAAATCCGAAATAGTTTTCCTTGACAAAAATTATGAAAACATATAAAGGAAAAAATCAATTAAAATAATGTACATGAAGGTAGGAAAACTCAGTCATGTCATAAATGATTAAAAAAATATTTTTTCCAAACCATTTTGAAAAAGGGAGTCGAAAATGACCCATCTACAATTTTTTAAGAGTAATCCTTTTAATAAATTTTCAATGAGGGTAAATGATCATGTAAAATGGATTTGATAAATAATTTTTGTTTATGATATAATATTTTTGAAAAATTTTAAAAAACATGGATTTGAAAGAGAACGATGCCTAATCAAAAATAAAATAAAATATTGTTATAACTTTCAACTGGTATTCTTGATATATATTAATTAATTAAGGGAGTAAATTAAAATAAAACTTGTTGGAAAATATGATGATCAATGTAGAATAAATAAATGTGGTTTAATAAAAATATATCATATGATTTAATCTAAATTAAACTTGAACATAAACTATCTCCAAAGGTAAGATATTGTTACATAAAGCCAATTCTGCTTTGGTAACCCATCAATATTATTCCCCATTAAATAATAACATAAACTTATTAATCAAATATCATGAAAATAAGGTTATGGATGATATAACCAATCGAAAGGGTATTATATACACCTATTAAAAAAATATGGGTGCATATCATAATGGTCCCTCTCAATGAAAGAGAATTTGGAATAAATAACCCTTATAAAGATCATGTCATTGAATTTGAGAGTCAATTAATTAATAGTTTTTGTGTATCCAATTTTAACACATTAGAAAATTTAAAATGAACTTATGTTAAAAAAATTAATTACACACATAATCTTATAATATCAAATATCATTAATAAGTAATATTACCCAATGAAATAAAATTGGGTTATGAAATGATTAACCACTTTATATCATGGAATTCAAATCCCCTTGGATAAAATTCTTAAAAATTTTACATAAAATGTCACATTGTAATATTTTATTAGTGAAATTAAATTTAAAAGTGTATGTACAGACACCATATAAGAGGAATTAGGAGAAAAAGAATAATTAATGCTTTAATTAAATAAATATAAAGTAAATTCCATAATAGATTTGGTAACGTCTAGATCAAAAACCCATGAAATATAGACCCTAATATTTATTTTTAAATATGAATGATTTATTGCAAAAAAATCATAAATTTTTTTCATGAGATGTTTATAAACTAAAAAATAAGTGTTGAATATGGCTAATTTCTCACAGAAACAAAAGGGAGATGAGAAATAACTACCTATTTTCCAACTATCTTTATATGTGTTCAAACATATTTTATAATAAATATATATTAATATTTTGTTTATTAAGAACCAATTACATGTGTAATAAATTGTACTTCAATCATTTTTTTTATTTTAATTATATACTTAATACTAAATCACTTAAGTCAATGTCAACTGTTTTTAGGACGTTTGATTCATTATTTCAAAATTTATTTTGTGTGTTGACCGTGGCTGGCGAATTCATTATTTTAGAATATACATATTCATAATACATTAATTATTATAATATTTTTAAACTAATGATTCTATTAAAATCATCTAAGAATAATGTATATGGAAAATAAACTGTGTTTTGATCATAAAGATGGTAGGCTATACGTACGCATGAGGGACATATCCATCTTTTCAATGATCATTATAGAAATAAATAATGTATTATTTTTTTCTTTATATATTTATAATTATTACAAAAATATAATATAATTTTTTAACATAATTATATATCATTCATGAGATTTTCTGATGAAAAAAATTAACATTTCTTTGTGGAGGAGGTAGTCCCCACGTACGCATGAACGGCGTTATGCTTTTTCATTATAAGAAAGAAAATAATATATTACTTATCCATAATAGTAAATATTTAATTAATATATTAATTATTATATTTACATTACATATATTCATTAAAAGTATCCTTATTACCTTCTATGTGATGTGTTGGTGAAAAATTAATCAAATTGCTTCCCGAGGTCGTAGTCTGTCACACACACGAGTGAAGATATCCTATTATCCGTGGAATCAAATTTAAGAAGTTATATGTCATATAATAAATAAAAGGTTATAAATATGATAAAAATATTTTTTATATATACATTTAATATATCATTATAATAATCCATTATAAGTGATTATAGAAAACAAATGACATCGCTTCTCGATTCAGTAGTACACAATATACACAAATGATGATTTAGTATCCCAATTTACTAAAGAAGATAAATGTTTAGTTTATGAAATTATCACAATATAATATAATTATACAGTAGATTATACTATTTCTATATAGTATTAATTTAATATTATTCACAGAAGGGTTAATAAAAAATAGCTCGGTTAAGTTTGATACTTATTCTTCCAACAACCTCCATAGGGTGGCACTAACATCCGTCATAGGATTTATTTATGATAACAAAACTGGATATAAATATCTGTTATTTTTTATAATAATTATTATTTTTAGTTAATTTAAGAGAAAAATGTATTTGGGAGTGTGAAGGGGAGAGCAGAGTGGGTGGAATTTTATAAGTGAGGTGTGTGGTACACATGTAATGTTTTAAAATAAAAATGTGAACAAAAGTTTTTCACATGAAAAAGCCTAAATAAATTGTCCATTATCAATAATTATACAATATTTGGTCTAAATATGAAAATAAAATTTAATTTAGGCATGATTTTAGGTATTTGGGATGCTTATCATTATAGTTTAACCCTTAGTAAACTAGTATTACCTTAACATCGTTAATAAATTTCTATTGTTTTAAATATTCATTATGGTAAACAAGTAATATTAACTTATTATATTATATAAATTATTTTAATTATAAATATTGAATCCATTTCATGAAATTCAATTCATATTATTTGAAAATTTTAATTTATAATTAAACCTGGGGAGGCAATGAAATGGTTAGATTTGAATATGTTTATTTCTCAAGAAAAAAATGGATTTATGTTAACTATTTGGATAATAATAATAAATATAAGAATAAAATATCATATTTATTGATATATAATAAATATATTTCATTTAAATTACTCAATTTTCGGGGTTTTGTAATTAATTAAAAAATGAGAAACATTAGGAATTATAAAACATTTTTCACAAAAAAAATGAATTAAAAACAAAAAATAAACTTATTATAAAATATAATATAATTGTTATTATAAAGTTAAAAATAGAAATAAATAAAAATAAAAATAACTATAATACTTGGAATCATATTCAAAAAATAAAAGTAGTTTCAAATTTCATAATTTATTTAAAATAAAAGGCATTTTTACCCAAATTATTATCTTTCACAATGCTGTAAGAAATAAGTATTTTGTAAAAAATAAAAACATTTCACCCAAATTTAATTATTATATTATAATTTAAAAAATTAATTTAATTTTATAAAATACATTTCCAAAATTTTTA
Organism: Viscum album; assembly: GCA_963277665.1. Classification (NCBI taxonomy): domain Eukaryota; kingdom Viridiplantae; phylum Streptophyta; class Magnoliopsida; order Santalales; family Viscaceae; genus Viscum; species Viscum album. The sequence goes on from OY728137.1 coordinate 1,672,337,090, forward strand.
TACAATTAATTATTTTATTTTCTCATAAAATGCAATAAAAATTATTTTTGAAGGAACATATTTTGGTAGAATAAATTTACATGATGAAAATTTGATTGATTATTTACTAAAAACTTCAAAAAAATAAAATAGAGCCATAAATATTTATATTCATATCATTAATTTTTTAATTTCATTCTTACACACTAATTTCAGGGCAATTTTATAATAGTTATATATTTCATGGGTCATATATAATCAGTATTGTGGGATTAATATGCTATCGAGTATAATATTGTTCTTTAAAAATATTGGAGTGTAAAATCCTTCCCCATTTAATAAATTTCAACCCCACAATATGAATATAAACATAGTAATAAAGAATTTTACATTAGAAAAAAAATCATATCATAGAAACCCATAACCTAAAAAGGGTTAATAAAGCATCATTTGGAAAAGAGATAAAATGAAGAACATGGGACATATATAATATCAAATATATGGATCATAAATAGAATAAATTCGTAGTAAATGGATTTTTTGACCTGGATAACTAGTAATGTCAAAATAATGATAGATAATGAAAAAGGTCATTTGTTATAAGAAATTGAATTATCTTGAGAAAATCAACAACCACAAAACCATACACTAAATGGGTGTGGAATATATAATTTATATCATCATATTTTCTGATTATAGGATTATTTTTTTCAATATCACATTCCACTATTTGAGGTACTTCTTTTTCATATGTAATAGAAGAATATAGGAATATACATGTTCATGAGTAGAATTTCAAGATTTTATAAATTTCACCACTATGTCATATTGTTTTTCAAATTATATGTATTCAATATGATTTTTCTTCAATCATGAAGCACTAAAATCAACTGATAAAGGATCAAATATCTATTATATGGTAAAAAATAGAATCATTCTATTAATATGAATTATCCAAAACCAAAGTGGTTATTACTAGGTAATGTAATTCCCACGATTAATAAACCATCATATGGGGAAATAATACATTATTCACCAAAATTAAACTTAAATTTCAAAAGTTAAACCATATCATTCCATAAATAAATAACACTATATCCAAAATGACCTCAACAAAATCATCACTAACTTGTGTGTTAACCTCAATTTATGTCTCGTACCTCTCATATTTCAGGCCCAGAAATATATCGATCTTATTTAGTTCATCACATAGGAAAATGGTAGGTTTTGCACAATTTTCACCCTTTATCTATGGTTTCAAGCCCTATGGACATTCCATATGTCATTGATTGTTTCCCAGGCTTCAAGTTATCCATTTTCATAAATTTATATAATTATAAAATTTCTAAAAATATGGTGAACATACATACAAATAAATTTACCCATAAATGATCATATTAAACATGGAGGTTATCAATAACTTAATGTGTTTGAATAAATAATAACACATCAAATAATAAGTCATGCTGATCCTAATGGTTAAAAATACACTAACCCAAAACAAACATCTACGAAAATGTCATTAATAACCTAATGATTTCATTACATGAAAAATAAAAGGGTTTTTAATACTTTAGAATTTTGTTAAAAATAAACTATTAAACCCATGATGGATCCAAAAATTCTAACATAAAATCACATGAAAACATCATAGTCTATGATGTTATCAAAACCATGTTATGATTTCTAATATAATAGCCATGAACATAAACTCCTAAATATGGTACTCGTAACATACACATTGCATTTTCGAATTTGATACCATTGAAGGTGACCCAATTTTAACCATCCAAAACATATGACCTAAAAATAAAATAAAGTATCACTATAATTATAAATGACCCCTTGGTTTAAGAGTTTTAAATAATTAGTAAAAATACTCATATTAACAATACACATATTTCTAAACGATCATTTCTCCCACTTAGCCCCATTTTTCTTATTTTACATTATTTCATTGTCATTATATATCTAAAACACTTATATAAAAAGTTCATTTAGAAAAATTGTTGATAACCTAGGGAAAATTAAACATAATAAGGGTGAGCTTAGATGATATGTAAGGGAAAAAATATGAATTTACAATTTAATGCCATCAGTGAGAATAAAAAGCGAATAAGGGTATGATGATATAATAAAAGTGAATGACTATAAAATAATAATTTTCATACCCATAAATAAACAGATTATTAAACTAGGAAACAATGAATAAGGATTCAATAAAGGTAAGAGTCATTCGAGTAAATAATAATGAACCATGTGATATCAATATCGATGAATGTAACCTTTTATAAATCTGGAAATATTAATAAAAATATATTGTTATCTGGGGACATTATGTTCATAACTCTTATTATTAATGTAATAACCAATAAAGTCAAATTAAATCTACAGATTATCTAATGCATTTGATGGAAATCATGGAACTACCCATCCTTGGTTAATAATATAAACCACCACTATTATTTTATAGTGGAACCACCCATCCTAGATTTTTAATGGAACCGCTCATGCTTGGTTTATAACAGAATCATCCAATATTATAAATAACATATAAGAACCATATCCGGAATAATGTACCTAGAGCATTAATTAAATTATAAACTCATTGAAATAACCATTATTCTTTTTAGAACGTGATTTAACCTTGGAAATAAAATGATTTCCATGAAAATATTTTTGAAATTGACGTAATCTACCCATATAAAGAATTAACATGATGTACTTAAATAATATCCCCATTGGATCATAAGTAAGAGTATGTTTTATTGATTTTTATGATTGGAAATATAATTTGAATATTATTGAACACATTTTTGAGGAAAATAACCCGTTCATTTTGAAAATAAATTTTAATAACTAAAAATTACAAAATGGTAAACATTATATTCTTTGACAAAAACGTGGATCATATGGATGAATTTTTATATAAAATAATTTAAATTTTGTGAGAAAAATACATTCATGTAATAAATTTAAAAAAAAATTGTTTTCACAGCATTTCCAAACAGGGATTCAAAAGTGACCCATTAGAAAATTTTAAAGAAATTTACATTTAGACACATTTAAAATAAGGTAAATGATCATGTAAAATTTCTTTAGGAAATAATTTATTATTATAATAGAACATTTGTAACAATAATTTTTAAAATATTGACATTGAAGGGAAAGATATCTGATCAAAAAGATAATATAATATCTATATCACTTATAAATTAATTTCTTGATATTTATTCAATAAATAACCAATAAATGGAAACAAAACATATTAATAAAATTCATAACCAAATGAAATGAAATATATGTTTTTTATGATAATAATATCTTATGATTTTCCCCAAATGGACCTTGAAATTAAGCAATCAATAAAGGAAGGAGATTATAACAAGTAGTATTTTCCGATTTGGTAACACTTCAATCACAAGATATATGAAAGAATAACACCAAATTATACATTAAATATCAAGAAAATATATATATTCCTGATATAACATGTAAAAAATTTATTATACACACCTCATAAAATAAAACAGGTGCATATTATAATTTTTTATCCCAAAGGAAGGGAATTTGAGACAAATAAATCTGATAAATACATAACCTTTTAATATGATAATTAATAATAGAATTAGTTATGTGTATCAAATATATAATCAAATTAAACAAGTATAAATAAAATATAATCCAATAAAAATTATTTACACAAATATTCTTATATTATCAAATATAATGATGAAATAACAAAGCTTAGTAAACTGAAATTCAGTTATGAAATTAATTACCACTTTCTAAAATTCTTTTAAAACCACCTTGGATGATGTAATACAAATTTAAACTCAAAATAACATAATTTATGAATAACTAATGATATTAAATGTAAAATATGTAGTATATACACTATATAAATGAATTAGTTTTATAAGATTAAAATATACCTCCATGAAAGAAAGTTGAAATGAAGTCACATATAACATTGGAAACCCTTGGATCAAACCCGATCAAAGAGAGTACCTCATATATAATATTATATAAAAAAATATTCATAATAATAATCATAAAATATATTCATTGGAAGTATAGACACCATAAATATAAGTGATGATTTTGGAACATGTCTCACAGAAGTAAATGCTTGACGAAAAACCCATAACTCTAATCCAACTTTATTCATACATATTAAATACTCCTATATAATAAACATATATTAATTTTTTATTTCAAAAAAACATTTATATTTTAATAAATTATACATAAATAATATATTTTATTTATTTTAATTACATATTTAAATATTTAATCAGTTAATTCAACGTCATGTGTTTTGAGGATGTCTAGTTCATTGTTTTGAAATAGTAATGGTGTGATGATTTTTATCAAGGAGGTCATTATTTTAACATCCACAGAAAAATAATAATGTCATATCTTTGATATTTTAAAATTAATAATACTTTTAAAATCATTAGTGAGGAATTTTTGTGAAAAATGAACTATGTTATTATCATTGAGACGGTAGGTCATATGTGCACATGAGTAATGTATCCATTTTGTCAACAATCATTATAAATAGAATAAATTTTTATTTATCATGATTGATTGATAATAACCTCTTAAATACCATATAATTTTTTTAAATATACTTATCTATATCATCCATGTGATGTGATTATTAAAAAATAATCACATTGCTTCATTGATGAGGCAGTCTATAGGTATGAGCAAATAACATTATCATTTTTAATTGTAAAAAAAGAAAATAATATATTATATAATATAATGATAATTATTCCATGATTATAATAATTTTTCAATTCAAATAACTATTATTCATTTAAGTTATCGTTATTATATTCTATGTAAAGTGTTATATGAAAATGAATCACATCCCTTCTTGAAATTGTGGTCCTCCATACACATGAGTGAAATTATCATTTCCCCCTAAGAAATAGAATGTAAGAATAAATCTGTAATATAATAACTAAATTATTAAATATAAGTTAAAACTATCACATATATATATACACTTTAAATACATTAATGTAACAATTCTTGAGAGGTGATGATTAAAAAAGAATGACATCATTTTGTGAGGCAGTAGTCCACCATACACAGATATAATGATTTTCTATCCCATGTGATAGAATATGATATGGATTTATGTTATTCAATTATAATAATAATATATTAGAATATGGGATATTAAATTTTATTCTATATTAATAATTGAAAAATATTTGGAGGAGGAGGAAAAGAAATAATATAAAAACCCTTGATTAAGCACGATACCTTTTCTATGGAGAACCTCTGAAGGATAGAAAAAAAATTATTATTATTATGATTAAATATATTAAATACATTTTACCAAAACTAATTCCCCTATGTAGAAAATTATTAATTTAAAATGAGACTTTTAGACATGATGAAAAAGAATGATTTCAAGAATTTTATTTTTCAAGAAAAACTGTTTTTTTCACACTATGATTAATAATAATCATTGTATAAAACCAAATAATAATTTATTCATATATAATATATATATTTAAATTAAATTATTCCAAAATATGATTATTTTAATTAATAAAATATGAGAATCATTTTACTCTTTAAAACAATTTTAAGTAAAATCCCATTTTCCAAACAAAAAAAATGTTGAAATTCAATGTATAGATAATAAAAAGGTAATTAATTTAATTAATTATTATTATATAATAATTATTTTCATTAAATTAATTTCTAAAAATAATTTTACATTTTAATTGGATTTTTTTTTGGAAATAATAGGTATTTAAAAAAATCAATATCTTCAAAAAACCCAAAATTTCAAACTATTTTAATTTTCATTTGATGAATTAAAAATTTAGTTTAATTTTCTCAAATAATGTATCTAAAATTTATTAAAAATATAAATAATATTTTCTCTATTTATGAAGTAAAAATCAGTTTTGACGAAAACAAAATTTAGAAGAATAAAATTACTTTAGTAGAAATTGATTATTTATTTCGTAAGAATTTATCAACAAGTTATATTGTGTAATAAATATATTTATTTCTATATATTTTTTTTAAATTTGTAAATACAATTAAAACTAACCAATTTAATGGATTGGTTATAACTATTATATATTTCACAGGTCCTTTAGGATCGGTCTTCCATGTTGAATATGTTATTGAACATAACACTTATATTTTAAAATATTAGGGTGTTACACCCAAAGACACCCAATAACCCTTTGTTGTCAACCCATCCAATATTATTCAAAAGAACTAATCCTATGACACTAGATTGAAAACTATAATTGAGTTGTCTATAACCTTGACCACTCAATCATTAAACAACATGGTAAAAAGCATCAATCCAAAACATCATCGACCACCATATTTAAGTAAGTGTAATGAAAACCAAAAAATATAAAATTTTGAATATTCAATATATAAATATCAGCAATAACTTTACCCTTACTCAATACAAATTTATCTCAACCCAACTCGTGTGAGGATTTAAAAACCCAACCTGAAATAAGTCCTTCAAATTATCTCCCAATACAAAACTAATTCCAGAATGACTCTAAATCCCTAAAAGATTCCATAATAATGATCTATATAAAAAACTCAAAAAATAATAATGAAAATTTCAATTTTGGTAGTATGTTATGAAAACATCTTAATCAATCCAAATAGGAATGATTACACAGTGTGTAACTCATGTACACCACAGGTACTAGCAATCATCCTCCTTGGTCGTGGATCACATATTGATCCAGAATGTACTATTAATTTTCATGGATTTTCCACCTTGTACATGGAATGCACCCCACATTGGGATCCCACCAATATACCTAGACTTTTACCCGACAATGTGTCTGATCAACAATAGTACATGTCCACTTTCCATGTATCATGCATGAGATCCCCCCACATGTAATACACTACCATATACCATTTCATAGGGTGTATTTTCAAATAATCATCCACAAACGGAGCCAACCCAATATAGATGGTCCACCAAGACTACATACCATATAGTAATTTCTTTCTAAACTCTCCTTAAATGAATATCAAATTTTTTTTGCGAACTATATGTGGTTTACAAGAGTATTATCAAATAAAAAATTCCATTGTTTTTTGAAACACTTTCTTTTCTGCAAAATAGATAAATAAATAGAATGTGTTAACAAAATTTATATATAAGGCACTGAAAATTAAAATTTAAAAATCTGACAGGATCTATGGAAAATGTTATTAACAGTCATACCTTTAATCATTGATCATCATAGCTTCATACTAATCCACGCCACAAACCTATTTATCTCCTACCCATGTCTAGGTGAGCTCTGTAGAGTGATCCCACTTACCACTCCCTCCCTTTACCCTGGTATGAATATGACACCCATAGTTGGTAACCAACATTTGTCAAATGCAAAAGATAAAGTAAACAAAAGGTAAAAAGAAAAGGAGAGATAAAATATAAGAGTAAATTAGGGGCACAAACCCAAATCTGGTACTCAATACGTGGTTCTGTCTCACCTAGGAAAACACCACATTTTAGACACAAAAATGGAGTCCAAATCTCAATACAACTCTCAGTTCAAAATATATCTCTAAAAAATCTTGTGAATACTTAATTAATTAAATTTCCAATACGTCAAATAAAATCGTATGGCTCAAATTTTCACCAAACTTTTATCCAAGGATAAATACCATATTCTAGTTTCAGTGAAGTGGTAATAAGAATTGTATGAGGTCATATCATAATCGAAATTATCATTTTACCCCTAGAAAATAATTAGAGATAGGAAATTAAATTTTCTATGGATTTTTTCAACGCATGATGACACAGGTCGTCACAAGTTTCAGGTTTATAGTATAGATGTATAATGTTTTAATCTAGAATGAGAGGACTATATTTTTAAAAAAGTTGTCCCTTATTATTAAATCTTATATAAGGATTCAAAAATAAGTCGATATATTTATAGAATATAGAAATTTTCAAGGATAACATAAGGGGTTATGATAACCACTATAGAGAATTAATGAAATAGCAATGATACAATCATTACGAAGAAAGACTAGTTCTTCCTTGGCTATTTGCTCATGGCCGGCGGTGGAGGTGTTTTAGACCATCGATCCAGGCTCAACCTCAGATGGCAGTGGTTCCATGGAGTCCCCTGTTTCCCCTCCTTGCTCTCTTCGGCCGGTAGTTTCCTTCAAGGATGTGTTGTGTGTCTCTGCCCTGCAATCCTCCTACTTCCTGAAGCCCCCCCCCCCCTTGTAGTTCTGCTAGATTTGAGGGTGGGTCCTGATTTTCCCTTGGATGTTTCTACGGAGACATTTGATGGAGCTGGTGCTAGCCTGAAGTGGACTCTAGTGGCCAGGTTCAGCACTGTGAAGCCCCCTCTCCCGGTCATCAAGTGTTTTGTGGCTTCCTCGATTTTAGTTGATCCAGTCTGCATCTTGTCAATTCATAGACTCTCATTCTACCTGGTCTTTTCTTCAGAGGAGGGATTTTTCTGCCTTGTGCAAGGTCCCTCGGTAGATGGGGAGGTGGCCATTCAGCTTGGCACGGTGGTCATTAGACGTTCACAAAGGTAGTGAGAGTCCTAATGTGGAAGTTTGGGTTAGTCTCCTAGAGCTCTCGCTGTCGTTTCATAATGGAGCTTCCCTCGTAGAAATAAAATAATCCCTTAGTGGTTTTTATTGCGTGGATGATCGCACTAGGAGTGGGATTGATTTTTTCATTTCCCAGATGTTAATCGAGCTAGATCTATCCTTTCCTGCTGTAGAGAGACTTAACCTAAAGTTCCGGGTGAAGGGATTTGGTTTCAAGAAAATGTGTATCTGATGTTCCCATGTTTCTGCTCCTTCTACATGTTCCAAGGACATTCCCAGCTTTTGTGTAAGAGGGCATCATAATAGATCCATTTGGCATGAGGATCAGCCAGTTTAAAGGCGTGGTCCGATCCCCCACGGATCTGCTAGTTTGGCATTTACCCAGCACTAGGTGGCCCCCAGTGTTGTTGTCTCTTCTTCAGATCTGGACTCTAGTGAATTCTAAATCAGTCCCTCGGAAGGAGTGGTGCCTGCAAGCATTTCTTGTGATGCCTTGGATCCCTGCGCTCATGGATCTCCACCTTCATTGCTGGTTAGTATCACTGACCCGGTGCTTGCTCCCCATCGACTTTTATCTACGGGTTTGATTCTAGAATTCTTTATGAGCATTCCCGCTAGGATTGGTAATCCATTGGTTTTGTCTTCTCCTATATATGTGGTGGCTATAGAGGCGGAAGGTATGTGGGTGGAATGTGGAATGTTCGTGCATCCCCTTCCCCTATCAGTTGGTGATGATGGCCTTGATGCAGTTTCTTTGGCCGGGTGTGAGGTTCTGGTTTTTTGGGCACTATGAAAGGGAGTTGAAACGTCTCTGATCCTGTCCCCCCAAGCACTGTTATAGGAAGACTATCAAGATAATCACTCTCGAGCAATCATCATCCCCACTCCCACTAGATTTTAGTCCAAGTTTTTTTACCTGAGCGAAGTCTGAATAGCAAAGGTTACAGATCAGGGAGTGTTGCTCTTTATACCATTCTGAGACTAGGTTTCCTAGGGTCAAAGTCAATCTCAAGGTTTAACAATGATTCCCATGTTCATATGGAACTCTCGCGGCCTTAGGGGTGAGTGTCAAAACAGATTTCATTGCTGCATAGATTAAGAAAAAAATATTCTCATAGATTTTGAAAGGTCTCACCCATAATGTCAAAATGCATGCGTCTATGCAGGTGGATTCTGTGAATCTCAATTTATGGATATTCTAGAAAAGGGACATTTCGGTGGACCTAGTGCAGGCAGGAGAGAAGTTCATTACGACCAAGGTGCAGAAGAACTCTTTGAAAATTGTGGTTTCATTTGTTTATGGTAGTTGCGATGATGGGAGAAGGGAAGCTATGTGGAAATAGCTCAAGGAATTTGATACAAGATATGATCATTAGAGAGTCAGTGGAGACTATAACATTATCAAGAAACCAGCGGAGAAAAAAGGATGGCGACTGTTTCCTCATCGAGCAAGCAATGATTTTTTTCAGTTCATGTCAAGTCAGGGGTTAAATGATATGGTCTACATAGGCAACTGTTTCCCTGGGTGTAACAACCAAAGAGGGATAAGGCACTGCTAGAGCCGGATTGACTAATTCCTTGCCAACTTGAGGTCCATATCTATGTTTCTGAATGCCAAGGTGACCGACTAGGTATTTTGTATTTCTGACCATTCTCTATTGATGGTTTCCATGGTCCCCTCCCATGTAAACCAAGCAAGATTCTGATTCTATAATTAGTAGACGAGGAACCCAGTGTTAATTCAGATGGTGAAGGAGTCATGGAGTGAATCGGTGAAAGACTATGATGGGTGGCTATCCATAACAAACTCAGGAGGCTTAATCCAGGGTTATAGGTGTGGGCAATGGGACTTCTTCACTTTAATCAGGAGATGGAGGATCTAAAATTCCACATCGCGCTTCTTGAGCCAGCCTAGAGGACCACTAGGAAGACAACATCTTTGACAGTCTTTCTATCAAGTAGTAGAGAATGGAGGAGTTAATTTTTAGGTAGGAACGAAAGGATAGGGAGAAAGAAATGACTAAATGGTTGAATGTGGGGGATAAGAACAAGTCTTACATTCAATGTTTGTATTAGGTTGAAAATGTGGCCTATCAAAACTAATATTATCCTTGTGGATGGCTTCTATATAGATGATAGTGATGTTGTGGGAAAGATGGCCTACTCCTTATTTAGTGACATTCTTGCATGTCAGAACACAATGATGGCCAATTGTTACCTGGGTGGTAGGGCTGATATCTGGGATTCCATCCCCACAAGAGTTTCTTATGAGGAAAACGGTCTCCAAGAAGAGGTTCCAGAGGAACATGAGATTCTCACAGACATGATGACTCTTGATCTCGACAGTTCTCCATGGCTAAATAGCTTTCCCGGATTGTTTTACAAACCCTCATGTTAGGTGGTTAAGGCTGATATTGTGGATGCAGTGCATGACTTTTTTCGTGGATGACCACTTCCCCATGTTTTAAGTACGACAACATTGGTGCTCTTTCTGAAGGTAAAGGATCCCTCCTCCATCCTCCACTATCGCTCCGTGGGTGTAACACCCCAGGTAAATAAAGAATATGAAATTTTCTTATTTATCCAAATTTGTGAATAAAATATTAATATGACTTTAAAGGGGATGCTATGCTCGATGTTGTACCCAACACGCAACAACGAGTTACTTGGGAATCTTACGTTGCACTCTAACAATAAAATAATATAATTTTAAATGGCAGTTAACATGTAGCCATTGTATTGGAGAGAATGGATAGAAATAACTAAAATATGATTATATATGTTTTTAAATGTTTTTACATTTATCCACTAAAAGATAAAGGCTTAACATACAGAAAGAATTCAATTTTAGGTGTATATGCCCTAGTTTTCACTAAAGGTTCTCTTATCACTTTTTAATGTTGAACCATCATTAAATATTGTTTTGTTCACTCTTAAACATTCTTTTTGGACCAAATAAAACACTTATTAAGAATCAGGACATCAAAATCTACTTTGTGTAAATTTTTGTTATCTTTCCGATAAAGTTCATTTTTTTTAATGAATAGTGTAAAATGTTGTATTTTAATTCAAAACCTCTTTTTAATATAATTTATTTATATGGTTAGATTGTGTTTTGAATTGGTTTTAAAGTGAAATTAGAATATATTTTTACCATTAAATCCAATAGTGGTCGTTGGAATTAATTTTACATTGAAATCAGACTTAAACCAGTGTCAATCTTTTGATACATATTGTTTCATAAAAACACGCTATTTTCTCTGACAGCGGGAATTAATATTTAAATTAATTAATTTGACTTATATTTTTTGAATTTTGTAAAATATAATTCATTTTTTAATTCGTAATATCAAATATAGATTAGGGTGAATTTTTGGTAATTTTCTGAAAAACTTCTATTTTTGATGAATAATGAAACCACTAAGTGGTACTTATAAAAACTGATTTTCTGTTTAAATGAAAATTTTCCATCATTGTTTTTTTATTTTCAAAAATCCGACATACATGGTTTTCATTAAGAAGTAAAATGTGGTTCAATGAGATTAAAATAATTTTTTGGTGAATAGTAACTTATTAAGTTTTTAATCGCGATTAGTGGTAATTAGTGTAGTTTAAGGTAAAAATGATATTATAAAAATATGAAAAAACCATGAAACTTGTCCTACCACTATTTAATGAGTCATGGCAGACCAAGACAACCCATGGGTCGATTTAGGGGACCCCATGGAGCCACTTTGGTGAGATAATGACATTAATGCCTTTTTTTTAAATAAAAGTAAAAATGACACAAACATAATATGTTTTATGAAAAAAAAATTTAGAATGGGTTATAAAGGTCAGATTATTGATTATAAATATTCATTGTAAATATAAAAATATTTCTTACATCATATTTTTTTTTATAATTTTTTGACTTTAAATAAATTAAATTATTTATGACATCATGATGATGCAGCGATGACTTCATTATTTAACGATTTAAATAAAATGGAAAGATAATGTAATATCTAAAACCTACACATGTCCAAAACCTATTAGATGGGAATATTTCGAAGCCTTATCATCTTATCTTTGAAATATATCAATGTGGGACCTTATAAATTCGAAACACTTTTGAAAATAAAATAATAGTTTCATGATTTCCAAAAGTGCCCCTCCTCTCCTCTTATAAAAGGCCCCCACCTCTACCTCATTTCACACACTCCTCAAGCCATTGACTCGTCCATCCCCTGTCCATTTACTCTATCCATATCCCTCTCCTCATCCTAGAGGATTCCCTTTGGGCGGAATCCTTTCAAAGGAAGCCTTTAGGCTCAAATCAAAAGGAGAAACACTTTTAAAGGTAATTCATTCTCTCATGTTCATTTGTATTATTTTGCTTCTCCAACCCCCTAAACTCTTTTTATTTACTTCTTTTGTAACAACACCATTATCTTCAATATATTAGGATGTTGTTATAAGATTTATTCGAGCTACACTCTCACACAACTACATCAAATGGTTAAAGAACATACGGTTTCCGTGGATGGCGATATTCTGCCTCCCGAAACGATGATTGTTAAATACTCATTTAACACCTTAAAAGGTGGCCATTATGAAGTCACTATTTTTTATATATGATATATAATATTTTTATGTTTTCCTTAAGCTTCTGCTTTTTTTGACATTTTGGGCATACCTTTATGGTTTCCATTATGGGTAAACGCTATATCTTCATTTAAGGAAGTGCGGACTACCGCCCCCTCAAAATGATTTGATTCGTTAAATACCATATGTGGGACGTATAAAGGATGGAACTATGATATTATATATGATATTATACTGTAATTATAATATACCTTTATATCATTATTATTCCATTCTATAAAATACGAAATAGAAATGAAAGTAGCGTTCATGCGTACGTACGGCTTACCGTCTCCATGAACGGTGCATTTCATTTCTTACCTCTAAATGATTATGTAATGTTATAAATGCAGGCATGTACTGGATATATATTACATATATGATATCTAAATCATGAATAAAATTCTGGATATAATAAACATTTGGCCACACGAACAACATGTAATTGTAAGAAGTCCACTTTCGACTTAAGAACCAAATATCGGCAAAACAAATATTATTAACTTAAATGATTACATAATGTTTATGACATGGTAATAAGTGATATAAATGGAATAATGAACGTGAAAAAGGTTCTTAAGGAATTATAAATTAACTCATGTTTATTATTCAGGAGATTAAAGAACGATCGAGTCAAGTCGGACCCGAGGTAAGGGATCTTACTCTTCTCTTTCTTTTTAAGTACATTCTTTCATGTCATTCCCTCTAAAGCTCATCATTCTTGTTATTGGAATGTTATTTTATATTACACTTACTGTAATTTGTATGTTCATGTGATTAGAGACCCTATTCCCTCTCATCAATCCATTTTGGATGTTTTGAGTGGTGCCGTTAGGCTGCCGAATTTTTGTAAGAGATCTAACCTCTCTCTTTCTTTTTAAGTACTCCCCTTTATGTCACTTCTTTTAAGCTCCTATTTGATATGATGGGGGATGTTATTTAATATTCCTATTTCTGTAAATTTTGTTTTAATGTGATGAGATACCCTATTTGATGTCATCAATCCATTTTTGGAAGATTAAAGTGGCGTCGTTAGGCTGCTGAGTTTTCGTAAGTGATTTTTCATCTCACTTTTATTCCCGTGAGATTTATGCTACATTTTCCAAAATTTACTTTGATTGGTGTATTTAATGACCATTATTTTACTCATTGTGTAATATTCATTCATTTATGAGTATTTACATCAATTATGTATTGTCCTTCTTTCACGGGTCGTATGTTTTGGAAGATACCCAAGTCGGTAAGGGACCCTTTCACCCTCCTCTTTTTAAAAGACTTCTATTGTTGGGTCTTTTAATTTACATATTGTTATGTTGGGATATTTATCATATATCCTTATTGATGTAAATTTTATGTCCAAGTGATGAGATACACTTTTTATCTCTCATCAACTCATTTTGATGTGACACCGTTAGGCTGTCAAGGGAACTTCTTAACCCAATTTCGATTTCTTTGGGTTCAACATGTAGTTATTGAATATGTCATCCTTTGAATATGTGTGAATAACATTTTATTGTTTTACACTTAATATCCACTTATATTGGGTGTATTTATATTTGTCACACATAATTATGAGATTGATTTATCATTAATTTAAGGATACCTTCTTTATAATGGATTTCATCTCATTTTACATTTCTTTTGAGACTTCATTGTTGTTATGCACCAATTCACTCTTATATGGTGTGTATACTGTCCATTGACATATTATATTATGAATCCTTTTATTCTCATGATATTATAAAGTTCGGATTAAATGTTATTCCACTATTTTTTCTATTCAAGAGTCTCTCATTTTGTTAAAAACTCTTTAAAAAAAATATCATTTTAAATGTTTTAAAGATTTATTATTCTAAATCATTATCTTTAATGTCCAGGTTTTCAAAATGGTTTTCAGTATTTATTTATATGGACATTAATTTTTTTAAATTATAATTCCATTAAAAGCTTCAAAGTGGTATGGGACACTTTGATTCAAAGGTCTCTTTTAAATGGTTTTTGAAAATGGATTGATTAATTCAATATCTAGGAATTTTTTATTGTGATTGAAAATGAAATATTGATATTGAAATGATTATATTTTCCATATTTTATGTGTAATAATGGTAATTGGACATTATGACGGTTGGTGCCGTGAATACCAGGACGAGTGGTTACGTTATAACCTCCAAAGCATTGGGTATGGAAGTCGGCCGTATGGCTATTCCATTAAGTATGTATGGAAATTGGCCGTATGGATATTCCATTAAGTGATATGTGTGTAAGTCAACCGTATGGTTATTCCACTTAAGTATTTTTATGTCCCAAGTTACCTTTATATGTGTTATGTGTTCTTTATATGGGTTTTATGGTAATCCTTTGGTTACAAAAAGGTAAGTAATGATATTTTATTTAGTGAAGAGTTTTTACTACTTCACAAAGGTGAAAAGTATTACCTTGATAAAGTATACATGGTTTACTTTTTGTTTTTATAAACTAACAGTTTTTTTGTGTATCCCTTACTGAGTTTTTATGCTCATCCCAAGTTTTTGAAATGTTTTTCACAGTACTTAGCATGGAATAGGGTCAAGGATGGGTTCAAGGGAAATTCATGCTACCTAAAACATAAAACTAGACATGTTTCTTTTTAAGATTTTTTATTTTATGGAAATTTAGTAGAAGAGACTACTTTGTAATCTTTTGAGATGTAATAGTTATGTCCTAATTCTCTAAAACTCTAAACCTGAAAAGATCCTCAATGTGAATTATTCATTTAATTCAATTTTAAGTAAGGTTTAAGGCTGGGACCTTATAGTTGGTATCAGAGGATGGTTTAGATAACTTTAGAGGTTAGGGTATTCTCTAAGCATAAGTGACATTACCATAATGGTTAGGATTTCAGAAACAGTCCTAGTTTTAGATAAAGTGAATGAGTAAGTATATCTTAGTGTTTATCTTCCTCATTAGTTCATGATGGTTATGTTGATATACTCACACTGACCTTTTTGGTTTTAGTAAATGGCTGGATCTAGCAGGCACCAAAGTGACAATGGGGTTGAAGGAAACTGTGGTGGTTCTCTGATTAAGAGACTGGATGCGATGGGGGATTCAATGAGGAATATCATGGTTGTTCTAAACCAACTATCAAGGAGTCATGATCAACCACTTAAACCTTGGTGAGTTCCCTAATGCATCATGTACGAGATGGCCAAATCTATGTGGAAATTCAGGTAATAATTATTAAGGTAACCATTTGGGTTTATATGATCCTTACTTTTGAGGTAATTATGGGTTATTATATGATATGATGGAAAATGAAAGGAATGAGATAAACTTGAGGTTAAAATATGTTATGATTATTCTTGAAGATTTTATCTCATTTTGGGGAATGTTTTAAGAATTATATAGTTTTGGAAAAAGGAAAACACGCAGACCGTGTGACAACCCGTCGCGTCGGACAAAGTCGCAGAAATCTAACCCACAACCAAAGTGCGACTGGTATTTGTCACCTACCACTGGACTACGTGAAGTCCCTGGTTAGTTTGACTGATTATTTTTTGTTATATGATTTTATGAGTTAAGAGTAAGTTGATTTTGGGTTATTTATGAAAATTATTAACCTATCATGGAGGATATGTGATTAAGTTAATTACTTTTCAATACGAGACTTTAGGAGCAACTGATGTTGTTTGGATATAAATTTTACGATTTAACATGGAAGACTATGTGACTAAATCCTTCAAATATATGGGTTTCAATCTTATTTTGGTTTACTTTGAAGAATTTTTTGGACAAATTGATTATAGAATGGTCCTCGTTGAACTTTGGGTTTTTTTGGAAAAATTTTGGAGATTAAGAATGAATTTTCTTTTTATAAAGGGTTATCCTTTCCTGGATTATCTGATCTTGTACTAACCTTTTTGGTTTTGGTTTTGGATAAAGTCTAAAGACATGGGAAGTATATAGTTCTCTTTTGTGGATTAGGTGATTATCTAAAAGTTGATTATAGTACTCTTAATGTGAACAAGTCTTCCTAAATACTCACATTTTGAAGAAAATATGAGTTTGTGTAAGGAATCTAATAAAAGTTGAAAGTCAACATGATAAGTGATTATGTTTCCTTATGAATAAATTCCTCAATAAAAAGTAACTTAAAACAAAAAGGATGTCTATTAACTTTTCCTACTGGGGAATCAAATACCGTTTAAACCATCACAAGTTTGTGATTTTCTCGTGGTTAACTTTCTCCTAAACATGTTTTCTATCACTCTCCATCAGAACATGACCCTTTGTTTTTTCCTCCATGTCCATATTTTCATACTTGGAATCCTAGTATGGGTTAACTCGGGTGACCTTTGTACTTACCTTTCATTATTTTTATGTGATGGTTTTACCGACTCTTGTTCCGATGTGGGACTTTCAAGGATGTTTCCAAGCTCAATTTTAAAAATTGCGAAGACGTAATTCCCAAAAGGGGGGAAGGATGTAACACCCCAGGTAAATAAAGAATATGACATTTTCTTATTTATCCAAATTTGTGAATAAAATATTAATATGACTTTAAAGGGGATGCTATGCTCGACGGTGTACCCAACACGCAACAACGAGTTTCTTGGGAATCTTACGTTGCACTCTAATAATAAAATAATATAATTTTAAATGGCAGTTAACATGTATCCATTGTATTGCCGAGAATGGATATAAATAACTAAAATATGATTATATTTGTTTTTAAATGTTTTTACATTTATCCACTAAAAGATAAAGGCTTAAAATACGGAAAGAATTCAATTTTAGGTGTATATGCCCTAGTTTTCACTAAAGGATCTCTTATCACCTTTTGATGTTGAACCATCATTAAATATAGTTTTGTTCACTCTTAAACATTCTTTTTGGACCAAATAAAACACTTATTAAGAATCAGGACATCAAAATCTACTTTGTGTAAATTTTTGTTATCTTTCCGATAAAGTTCATTTTTTTAATGAATAGTTTAAAATGTTGTATTTTAATTCAAAACCTCTTTTTAATCTAATTTATTTATATGGTTAGATTATCTTTTGAATTGGTTTTAAAGTGAAATTATAATATATTTTTACCATTAAATCCAATAGTGGTCGTTGGAATTAATTTTACTTTGAAATCAGACTTAAACCAGTGTCAATCTTTTGATACTTATTGTTTCATAAAAACACGCTATTTTCTCTGACAGCGGGAATTAATTATTAAATTAATTAATTTGACTTATATGATTTTAATTTTGTAAAATAGACTTCATTTTTGAATTCGTAATATCAAATATAGATTAGGGTGAATTTTTGGTAATTTTCTGAAAAACTTCAATTTTTGATTAATAATGAAACCACTAAGTGGTACTTATAAAAACTGATTTTCCGTTTAAATGAAATTTTTCCATCATTGTGTTTTGATTTTCAAAAATCAGACATACATGGTTGTCATTAATAAGTAAAATGTGGTTCAATGAGATTAAAATATTTTTTTGGTGAATAGTAACTTATTAAGTTTTTAATCGCGATTAGTGGTAATTAGTGTAGTTTAAGGTAAAAATGATATTATAAAAATATGAAAAAACCATGAAACTTGTCCTACCCCTATTGAATGAGTCATGGCCGACCAAGACAACCCATGGGTCGATTGAGGGGACCCCATGGAGCCACTTTGGTGAGATAATGACATTAATGCCTTTTTTTTAAATAAAAGTAAAAATGACACAAACATAATATGTTTTACGAAAACAATTTTTAGAATGGGTTATAAAGATCAGGTTTTTGATTATAAATATTCATTGGAAATATAAAAATATTTCTTACATCAAATTTTTTTTATAATTTTTTGACTTTAAATAAATTAAATTATTTATGACATCATGATGATGCAGCGATGACTTCATTATTTAACAATTTAAATAAAATGGAACGATAATGTAATATCTAAAACCTAAACATGTCCAAAACCTATTAGATGAGAATATTTCAAAGCCTTATCATCTTATCTTTGAAATATATCAATGTGGGACCTTATAAATTCGAAACACTTTTGAAAATAAAATAATAGTTTCATGATTTCCAAAAGTGCCCCTCCTCTCCTCTTATAAAAGGCCCCCACCTCTACCTCATTTCACACACTCCTCAAGCCTTTGGCTCGGCCATCCCCTGCCCATTTACTCTCTCCACATCCCTCTCCTCATCCTAGAGGATTCCCTTTGGGCAGAATCCTTTCAAAGGAAGCCTTTCGGCTCAAATCAAAAGGAGAAACACTTTTAAAGGTAATTCATTCTCTCATTTTCATTTGTTTTATTTTGCTTCTCCAACCCCCTAAAATCTTTTTATTTACTTCTTTTGTAACAACAACAGTATCTTCAATATACTAGGATGTTGTTATAAGATTTATTCGAGCTACACTCTCACAATACTACATCAAATGGATAAAGAACATACGGTTTCCGTGGATGGCGAAATTCTGCCTCCCGAAACGATGATTGTTCAATACTCATTTAACACCTTCAAAGGTGGCCATTATGATGTAACTATTTTTTATATATGATATATAATATGTTTATGTTTTCCTTAAGATTCTGTTTTTTTTTTGACATTTTGGGAATACCTTTATGGTTTCCATTATGGGTAAACATTATATCTTCATTTAAGGAAGTGCGGACTACCGCCCCCTCAAAGTGATTTGATTCATTAAATACCATATGTGGGACGTATAAAGGATGGAACTATGATATTATATATGATATTATACGGTAATTATAATATACCTTTATATCATTATTATTCAATTCTATAACATATGAAATAGAAATGAAAGTAGCGTTCATGCGTACGTACGGCTTACCGTCTCCATGAACGGTGCATTTCATTTCTTACCTCTAAATGATTATGTAATGTTAAAAATGCAGGAATGTACTGGATATATATGACATATACGATATCTACATCATTAATACAATTCTGGATATAATAAACATTTGGCCACACGAACAACATGTAATTGTAAGAAGTCCACTTTCAACTTAAGAACCAAATATCGGCAAAACAAATATTATTAACTTAAATGATTACATAATTTTTATGACATGGTAATAAATGATATAAAAGGAATAATGAAAGTGAAAAATGTTCTTAAGGAATTAGAAATTAACTCAAGTTTATTATTCAGGAGATTAAAGAACGATCGAGTCAATTCGGACCCGAGGTAAGGGATCTTACTCCTCTCTTTCTTTTTAAGTACACTCTTTTATGTCATTCCCTCTAAAGCTCATCATTCTTGTTATTGGAATGTTATTTTATATTACAGTTACTATAATTTGTATGTTCATGTGATGAGAGATCCTATTCTCTCTCATCAATCCATTTTTGATGTTTTGAGTGGCGCCGTTAGGCTGCCGAATTTTCGTAAGAGATCTAACCTCTCTCTTTCTTTTTAAGTACTCCCCTTTATGTCACTTCTTTTAAGCTCCTATTTGTTATGATGGGGGATGTTCTTTAATATTCCTATTTCTGTAAAAAAAATTAATGTGATGAGATACCCTATTTGATCTCATCAATCCATTTTTGGAAGTTTAAAGTGGCGTCGTTAGGCTGCTAAGTTTTTATAAGTGATTTTTCATCTCACTTTTATTCCTGTGAGATTTATGATACATTTGCCAAAATTTCCTTTGAGTGGTGTATTTAATGACCATTATTTTACTCATTGTGTAATATTCCTTCATTTATGAGTATTTACATCAATGATGTATTGTCCTTCTTTCACGGGTCATATGTTTTGAAAGATACCCAAGTCGTTAAGGGAACCTTTCACCCTCCTCTTTTTAAAAGACTTCTTTTGTTGGGTCTTTTAATTTACATATTGTTATGTTGGGATATGTTATCATATATCCTTATTGATGTGACTTTTATGTCCAAGTGATGAGATACACTTTTTATCTCTCATCAACTCATTTTGACGTGACACCGTTAGGCTGTCAAGGGAACTTCTTAACCCAATTTCGATTTCTTTGGGTTCAACTTGTAGTTATTGAATATGTAATCCTTTGAATATGTGTGAATACCCTTTGATTTTTCTACAATTAATATCCACTTATATTGGGTGTATTTATATTTGTCACACATAATTATGAGATTGATTTATCCTTAATTTAAGGATACCTTCTTTATAATGGATTTCATCTCAGTTTACATTTCTTTTGAGACTTCATTGTTGTTATGCACCAATTCACTCTTATATGGTGTGTATATTGTCCTTTGACATATTATATTATGAATCCTTTTATTCTCATGATATTATAAAGTTCGGATTAAATGTTATTCCACTATTTTTGTATTCAAGAGTCTCTCATTTTGTTAAAAACTCTTTAACAAAAATATCATTTTAAATTTTTTAAAGATTTATTATTCTAAATCATTATCTTTAATGTCCAGGTTTTCAAAATGGTTTTCAGTATTTATTTATATGGACATTAATGTTTTAAAATTATAATTCCATTAAAAGCTTCAAAGTGGTATGGGACACTTTGATTCAAAGGTCTCTTTTAAATGGTTTTTGAAAATGGATTCATTAATTCAATATCTAGGAATTTTTTATTGTGATTGCAAATGAAATATTGTTATTGAAATGATTATATTTTCCATATTTTATGTGTAATAATGGTAGTTGGACATTATGACGGGTGGTGCCATGAATACCAGGATGGGTGGTTACGTTATAACCTCCAATGCATTGGGTATGTAAGTCGGCCGTATGGCTATTCCATTAAATATGTATGGAAATTGGTTGTATGGCTATTCCATTAAGTGATATGTGTGGAAGTCGACCGTATGGTTATTCCACTTAAGTATTTTTATGTCCCAAGTTACCTTTATATATGTTATGTGTTCTTTATATAGGTTTTATGGTAATCCTTTGGTTACAAAAAGGTAAGAAATGATATTTTATTCAGTGAAGAGTATTTACTACTTCATAAAGGTGAATAGTATTACCTTGATAAAGTATACATGGTTTACTTTTTGTTTTGATAAACTAATAGTTTTTTTGTGTATCCCTTACTGAGTTTTTATGCTCATCCCAAGTTTTTGAAATGTTTTTCACAGGACTTATCGTGGAATTGGGTCAAGGATGGGTTCAAGGGAAAGTCATGCTACCTAAAACATGAAACTAGACTTGTTTCTTTTTAAGAGTTTTTATTTTATGGAAATTTAGTAGAAGAGACTACTTTGTAATCTTTTGAGATGTAATAGTTATGTCCTAATTCTCTAAAACTCTAAACTTGAAAAGATACTCAATGTGAATTATTCATTTAATTCAATTTTAAGTAAAGTTTAAGGCTGGGACCTTATAGTGGGAATATGCAAACATTCCTTACAAAATCCTTTCAAGTGTCATGAACTCAATGATGGCCACGCATCTTCCCAAGTGGACTTCCATGGGGAAACCCAGTTTTATGAGGGGTCATTCAATTCTGGGGTTAATTTATATGGAAATGGAAATGCTGAGGGACTTGAATTAGAGGACTCCAATTTCCAACATAGCCATAAAACTGGACATGAACAAAGTGTACGACCCCATGTAATGTGGGTTCATCAACAGGGTCCTCACATGTATGGGCCTCTAAATTAAAGTATCAGATATCCTTTTCAGATGATTTATCTCATTGTGGTTGGTTGTCTCGTTCATGGGGAATTCTCATGGCTTCTTCAAGGCCACCAGAGGCTTTCATTTAGGTGAAATGATCTCCCTATCTATTATCATTGTAATGCAGGACACGTTTTGTCGACTATTTTAAAGAGGGAACTCGAATGGCATTACCATCACCTACAGTAGCAAAAGGAACCCCGCTCCATTTCTCACTTGATGTTTGTAGAAAACACGATTATTTTCTCGAACGGAGGGAAGAAATACAAGTGTGGAATCAAGAGGGGTTTGGAAAAGTATTGTTTCTGTATTGGTCATGTGATCAACCACTCCAAATGTAACAATTTCCTTTCTAAGAAATGTGCAGCAAGACAGGCCACTCTAATTTGTAGAAGAATGAACATGAAGCCTGGTCATCTCCCGATGGACTACCATTGCACCCCAATATCTTCAAGGAGAATGCATATTAGGAACTTTGATCAAGTTGTGAGAAGGATCAATAGTTGTGTCCTTAACTCTATTAATCACTTCCTATATTTTGGGGTACACATAGCTTTTATTAATAGTGTCTTGTCTACTATACATGTGCACGCACTGGCTTCTACTAACGTTCTAAAGGGGGTCATCAAAGCGATCAACACTGTTCTAGAATGTTTTTTATGGGACACGCTCTTAGAGGTGAAGAGACACTAGGTGTCATGAGATAGGATAGCCCACCCTATTCACAATGGGGGAATCAATGTGAGGAGATTAGAGGGAACGTTGCAGTGCATGCACCCCAAACATTCATATGAAACACTGGAGAACCAAACCCTTTAGGAGATAACTATTTCCCACTGTTATGTAACCAATGTGGATACAGAGCATGTTTAGTGATCATCGTCGTTGAAATTGGTTTGATCCCTCATTATGGGACTCCTTCATCACACCCATTTGATTGTAGGAGAAGGAAATTATCTTTTCTGCAAGCACAACAGGATGTGTTCTATGCCTGGTTTCCCTGGTTCTCTTGCACCAATGATCACCTTCAAGGAGGCTAGCCAGTACCCGGAGCTCACCAAGTCTGTGATGGACAAAAACAAACAGGTCATTCAGGATGCGATCCCCATCACCCCTGAACTAGATAGATGCATCTTCAACCCCTCCCACTCTAGGAAGTTCACTACACGAGACTTTCATAGGATATCTTCTCCCCATATGCATCTGGTAGGCTGAAATGACTTTATGTGGGGCAACCACATCCCTGCCAAATACATCATCTTTGTCTAGAGAATTCAGAATTATGTGATTCCTTATGACGATCAGATCAAGAGATTGGGCGTTTGATTGGCCCCTTGGTGCATGTGATGCAAAAATAATAGGATGAAACTATTGATCATATTTTCTTTAAAGGGGAGTGGGCCTGCTATGTTTGGACATTTTTCGAAGAGTTTACAGATATCTCCGCCTTCATCCCTGATGATTATATTTTTCTGGAGAGGTGGTTCCAAGGATCACGAGGGAAGGGTACTAAAATGGTAGTTAGGTAGATCATCCTTAGTGCAATATGTTAGTGCCTCTGGAAGGAAAGAAACAAGGTGTAGTAAAAGGGAATCTCCTCCACAGGATGGTCCATCATCGTGCGAACAAAATGCTTAATGACTAACTGGGTCTCACTTTTTGATATTTGGCATGAGGCACCATCCCAACATTTCTTGCATGTTTGTTCCACCATGGATGATGCTCAAATATTCAGAAGGCAGGGATCGTGGGTAAACTGGATTCCCCCAACCTATTGCTTCATGTTACATATCGATGGATATTGTTTAGTGGGTGACATGCGTGGTTGTGGGGGTTTCCGCAACAAGGATGGGAGTGTGTTCCTGGATTTCACAACTCACTTTGGGAGTGGTACTTCTCTTCAAGCGGAGGCCAATGTAGTACTCACGAGTCTCACCCTCTGCAGTCAAAAGATCATCATTCTATCCCAAGTGGAAACCGAATAGAATATCATTTGTGACTCTCGGATGGACAGAGTCTCTATTCCATGGTCAATTACCTACAACATCAGAAAATGTATACTAATTCTCAATATAAATATTTAGGTAACCCACACATGGAGAGAGGGAAAAAACCATGGATCATCTCCCCTCTCTCACAGCCCCAGGATCCAATGTCACAAACCTCCTCAATGTCACCTCCTGCAAGCTGGAATGGGTCAACTTAATTCATGGGGATGCCCTTGGTCTCCACTATTTTAGACCCCCTTGAAACTTATTTCTTTGTACATTTCATTCTACTTTGAAAAAATATACTCGCATTATGAAGACCATAGAGAGCTCAGAATAGGTAACATGGTTAGAAAATATATTCTTTATTTTTTAAGATTATATGGAACCAGCAAATATAAATTACAATGATTACAAGTATACAAGAGCTAAAAATCAAGGAAATAATTGATAATGACTATTATTTTTATATGAATAATGATGCAATGGGTTGTTCAATATTAATAAAGAATCGGGTTGTTAAATAACATAGTTGAATGAAAATGATAATATCGACCTCAGATGGATCTATATAAAATATGTGTATTTTCAGCTTATTTATCATTCATTATAATAGAACATGTTTGTTAACAAATTGTGTTTTTTATTAGTATGAGATGATGGGTTTGATAAATGTGCTTTAAATTTCATTAGATTCTATTACATGATTAAAATGAAGGAGATAATAATGTTATTTTTATCTTTGAAAACGTTTTTATTCAATATGTTTATTAAAATATGTGGAATTGAGATTCCACCGCCCATAAATGTAAAATTTTAATTAATAAAATTTTATTGTAATTATATAAATACATGGAATACTATATAATATATGGTTAGTGATAATTTATTTTCTATATATTTCCACTAAAAGGAATCAATAGTTTGTTCATAACACAATGATGTTTTTGTATGTTATAACGATTTTATGGAATGAATATAGTGTGTAAGAGGATAGTGGGAGTATATTAAGACATGGTGATGTTCAAAAGTGTATAAATTAAAAATTATTCCTGAAAAAAGTGCAAAAGTGAATATCACATAATTATCATAAAATAATTTATGCCATATAAGTAAATATAAATGTAATGAGTTATATTTGTTACATTAACAAAGTGAATATCAGTTTATATTCTAAATTAATTTTAGGATGTGTTAGTAAAAGGATATTAATGTAACTTTTACATTGTGATAGAAATTGATCTCATGGAAAAAGATTGAAATAATGATTCTTTAAATAATGATTATGAGGAACTTATAAAGAGTTCTAAGTAGATAAATGATGTTATTAAAATCATAACATTAGATGTTTTCAAGAAAACATGTTAGAATCGTATTTTCAAAGAGTTGGATATAAAGAGTATCATTCCTATGTATCACCAACATTAACAGTTATTTCTATTGATTTGGATCACTAAGAGAGTTTACTTATAGTGTTTTACCCAATGGTCACACAGATATGTAGTATGCATTTTATTGTTATATAATTATTTTTTAAATCCATTGTATTGAAAGAAACATATGTTTGATCTACTAGTCAATCATATGGGATATAATTATATAGGATCTTATGTATGGTTTTCTTAATATTATTAATAGTGTTTAAGAATATTAAATGTATCATTATATATATAAGGAGTTATAAATTATTTCCTTCTTTCATATTGGATGATTAATTTACATGAAATAAAATAACTTTTAGCCAATTAATGTAAAAACATTGTTTTATCCATAACCATTTTCAACATGGATTATTATAAGTTTTGAATAAATGTAATGTTTTTTGTGACTATGAATTTATATATAAATTCAATATTTGATCATGTTGAATAAAAGGAGTATTGTTTTCTCAATGACCACCTAGGTATACAACAGAAAATGTCATTTATAATATATTTGATATAATATCGGTATATGATTCATATCAATATTTACCAATACACGTGGCTGAAAAAATACATAGATTGATATCCTTTATACTTAGATACATTGAATTCATAATAATTGATGTTTAACAAATCATAGAGTGTTTTGGTATGATACCATCCATTTCATCGATTATGTCTCAGCCAAGATAAATTTTTTCGTATCATAAGGGGAGTATGACATACAATCCATTTA
Organism: Viscum album; assembly: GCA_963277665.1. Lineage (NCBI taxonomy): Eukaryota > Viridiplantae > Streptophyta > Magnoliopsida > Santalales > Viscaceae > Viscum > Viscum album. Next base: position 1,672,364,083 of record OY728137.1, read on the forward strand.
TTAAGATAGGCTAAAAGAATATATTTTTATACCTTGATAATATATTTGATTTTCCTATCTATTGGATTTGGAGTATGTGACATGATCAACAATAAACGAAAATTTCATATAATGTATTCATCAACCTAGTCATTATATACTTGGAGAATCGAGAACACATGAGTAAATATGTGGGAATTAAATACTTCGCTTCTTTTTTTTACATAATTTCATAGATAAAGGGATCATATAAATAATTATAGTTTGTAAATGATACAAATTTTTTAAAAATGTATTTTGATAAATTTATTTAATGGATATTAGGCCAAATCCTTGTGTAGCATGTGTAGAAAATATGTATTGATAATGGTTACACATTTCATAAATTTATGGATTGTATGATTTATATTTTTTTCAATTGTAAAAAGTCCAATCAGTTCAGACTTGTATAGTTGACTGAATAGGGATTGAATTTTTTAAAACTTATAGATTTTCTTTAATATTATTTCATAGTTTATGAAAAATTATTTTATAATGGATATTGATAGGGTATTTCTTATGATTTGATACAAATTAAATTTCTTGATATATTTTCAAATGTGTTTTGAAAATATAGAAAAGAGACTTTGCATATGGATTCAAAAGTTATTTTATATGATAAAATATAAGGTGAAATGGAACAAAGTATATGAGGTTTTACTGAAAGTGGGATATTCATTAAGATATACCTTAAAGTAAATATAATTCATGAGATGATTTTATCTTTATAAACTGGCATGATTTGTGTTTACTATAGGTAAAAACAGTCATGAATCCAAAGAATATATTATTCCTTGTATTAGGAGATATTTTAATGTATGATATAGAGATTTAAAGATTTATCATTTTCCAATAATATTATATGATATGATGATATTACCATGGGGGTTAATCATACTTTAATATTAATATCATAATTTTTCAATTAAAATGGAATTCAAATGTGAAAATTTAATATTAATTGTTATTTAATTAATTGTTATAATTATTTTCTATGTTTCATAAGATGAAACATAATGGAGAATTTATTTCAATTAAATATTATGTTCATAGATAAAATTTTCTTAACCGTTCATATCTAAATTATTTCATGTATGATTTGAATTATAAGAGTAAATGCAATAGAGTCTTGAAGAGAATCCCTAAATACAATGTAATGAATCCAATCCATTGAGATATTGTTTTTTTATAATTTCTCAGGCCACATAGAGATTCTTTAATTATTCTATCCTCATTTTTTATTTTGATTATGTGATACTAATATATCAATTAATAATGCAAGGTCCTCCACAAATTTTTGGGTGACTCATATCCACACATGTATACACCAAAGAGAGAAGATTTCATTTGCTATTATTCATTATATTCACCATGAAATGATCGAAGAGAAAAAACATATATCTATGATATATGGTATACTTTCTTCATTTTGATTATATATTATTTTTTTGACATATCATGGTGATATTGGGAATGAAGTTTCTTGTGATTTTCTCTACATTTAAAACTATTTTTTAATTCATAGAAATCAATTAAACATTAAATGAGTTAGAAATCATGGAATTAATTGATAAATCTAGTTGTTTACATTCTAGTGATGAAGAAAATTGTTGTTAATTTTTTTAGTTGAATGGATATGATTTTGTTAAGTTCAAATGAATCGGAATAGAGGATATTGATTGGATACTTTTTTCTAATATATTATATAATACTTTTTTTGGTTAAAAAAATCCTTTTTGAATAATATGAGATGATGGGTTTGATATAAATAGATTATAATTCAATAGATTCTATAAATTGCATAAAAATAAGATAAAGGTAAAATGCATCTTATCTAATATTATTGAATTTAGATAGTATTTTTTTAAATAGATGAAAAAAATAATTTCCTCAACATTTAGCTATTTATTTTAAAGTATAATGTGTTATTTTAAAAATATTTATCTTACCATAAAGAGATACATGTATTATGTGGATATAAAATTTTATTTATCTATATTACATATAATAATAAATAAGTGTTATTTTTTAAATACGGTGGTTTTTTATCTGATATTGTTATTCTAGAGATAATATAATTTCTTAGAAGATAGTGAGAGTATATATGGACATAGAGACGTTCAATGTCTATCAAATAAAGTAGAAATATAATTAAAATTTATTTTTTTATGTCACATAATATCCTAAAAGTGTTTAAGGTAGTTCATTAAATTAAAAAATGAAAAGTGTTAGATTTAGTTACAATAGAAAAGTGAATGTCACGTTATATATTAAAGTTGTTTAGGATGCATTGGTAGTGAAAGATATTAATAAAGAATTAATTTGTCGCTATTTAATATCAAATGTAATTCTTTTTGGGAAATTTCTCTTAATGATTATGTCTTTAAAAAAACTTCTGAGTATAAAATAAAGTTATTAACATCATCACATTGTCTTTTATTGAGTAAATAAGTTTTAATATTAAGTTCAAAGAGTTGAACAATCATTGTATGATTCCTAATATTCACCATTATTAAAAAAATAATAATCAAAGCTGTTACTCACTAAAAGAGTTTAGATGGATGTTTTTATTAGACAGTTACAAAGTTTCATTGAAATAATTATACAAAGATGTAATGTGTTAGAAAACCCATACATTTTAGAAAATAAATGGTAGATCTATTAAGATACTATAGTTAATAAAATTTCATGAGTTCCTATGCATGGTAATATTATTATTCTTAATGAATTTTAAGAATATAAAATGTTTCTTGTTATAAAGTAGGTGTACTTTATTTTAACATTATTTCATGTTGAATATATATATTACGTGAAGTAAAATGATAATATACCTCTCAATTAAATATTGAGTTGTCCCCAACTTATTTTCATCATAAATAATTAGATATTTTGATTAAATGTTAATCATAGCATGGGAATTATTTCACATAGATATACAAATATGTTCATTAGAAAAAAAGAAATTTTTTATAACGGATGACCCACCAAATATTTCGTATTGGGCTTTATACACTTTATAATTATTATATGAGGAATGGATGTCTCATATAGAATCCTCTATTCTTTGTTTTGAAATATACTTAACAAGAGTAAATTTTTAGATTTATACATTTCTTGCACAATCCAGGAGGATTACATCATTACGGGATGGTTAGGGATGTCGTTGATCATGTCGCCAATTGAGTCTTAACCAAGAAAAGAATTGTCCTCTTGTCTAGTGAATGCGGAATATGAACCCCGAATTGATATAGTCTAGGGAAATTTATGACTATATATATATAAGGTACATGTGATGTTATTATCTATCTGACTGAGGGCCCTTTGATCTACTCATATTTTTAGATGTATCATATTTTATGTATTCACTGACCCGATCATTCTATAGTCACGACTAAAGAATGCATTAGATGAAGATATGGTATTAAAATTATTCATGTAATATTTCCACTAATTATCTAAGAATAAAGGATAACATGATTATGAATACTTATATATTATACATCTTGGGGACACATTCTTGGAGGGACGTGTATTTTATAGATATCATGTCATATACCTTATTTGTTCTTATCACATGAATGATTTTCTAGATCCCACTCTATGAATAATTGTATGAATTTGTTAATTCAAATATATTTTCTGAGATAGAAAGGTACATGAGTATTGACTTTATGGTTGTGTGAATTAAGATAATATTTATCAAACTTTTACCTCTACCCCAATAGTGTTTTATAAGATATATGAAAGAATTCAGGGATATGTTTTAATAATTAGATTTATATAATGTTTGATAAGGTGAATATTTATAAATTATTTTAATAGAAATGAAATATTTCATAAGAAGATTTGATATTGTATCAAAAGTATTTATATATGATGTGCCATAGGTGAAAGTGATCTATGTCTATAAGGATTCAGTTCTAGTACTGGGTTGATATAATTTTTCACTAAAGGAAACACAAGGGCATGATTATTTAGACAACATCACAGTCAATACTAGTGTACACTATGATATGGTTAGTGTCACTACACCATGGTTCAATACATTTTATTGCATGAATTATGTAATAACATTGAACATCAATGTCTTTTTCCACTCGATATTTCATAAGTCAGATACAATCAACTGAATATAATGATTTAAGGATATTAGATATCAATAAAAATCATTTAATACTAAATAATTGTCACAAACAATTATTTTTCTGTAACAAATGTTGTAACATCATGGAATATGTGAAAAACCACAACAATGTGGAATAGATATTGAGTTCCAAAGAGGGTCTTTGTATGTTTATATAAATAGGTTCAATCCTAATACATGGGCATCAATCTATACCATAGAATAACATCATCTGAATATATCAATTTTTCTCATGATAACTTATTATTTAACATGGTGGTTCCTGCATACATTGGATAAATGAGGAACCTTCCAAATCATCGAGACAATAATGTTTACCATAGATACCATTAGAGGGAGGAACTAATTTGTTTCTTATTAATGATCTCAATCAAGCTACTGTGATAATCTTATATAGAATGGATTTACTTGTATAACATATATCATTATTTCATTGTTTCATTATTAAATCTAAATGTATAGATATATATTATATGTATTTTAAAATTGATGTTGTTTTTTAACTATGATCTAATGATTGAATCCACTCAAAACACATTAAAACACTCCAAAGGTTTTGAGATGTGTTGTGACACTACCTAATGTGTCCTAAACCATAACTACAACAAGACCTCCTCCAATAGACAAAGGGCTAGTGACCAAAGTTTAGTAGAAATATAACATGATTGGGTGGAAATATCCTAATGTAACTACACACACACATGCATCTATAAGCCCTTATAATGTTGAAATGTAAAATAATTGAAACCAATGCATGCATACATCATTGATGCCACAATCAGATTATGAATGTAAAGTAACGAAAGCAAAGTTCAGTAAAAGTAAAATCACATTCAAAAATTACGGAGACGTCAACCTACATATAGGGATAGGGAAATGATCAAATAGTACCAACTAAAAAACCTCAGTATTTCAAACTCAAAATACACTCACCTATTATTATATCATCTTAAGACACAATCAAATGTGTTTTCATCTTCATAAGACATGACATATGTGGGAATAACCCACACATAGGTGAGTATAAAAATACCCACTAGTAAACCCTAAAAACACTAAACATGTAGAATCAGAAATATTAAACTCATAAAAATCATAAATAAATAAAATTAATAAAAAAATATACCATAAAAAACATCATGCCTCCATGATTTCACAACCAAACTACCATCCATAGGATTCTACTCATTGAAATAATCGTTCTGGGAGAATCCACTCCACAAGATATGATATCTCTGCAGAAAATCAACAAGGAGATCGTGAAGATTAGGATACACCCCATAAATCTCACCGGTCACTCTAGACCCTAATACATAGAGAGGGAATCACACACTACACCTCTCGATGACACCATAAACTCAATGTGGATGAATGCACAATGTAGGGGATCATACATGAATGATAAGTTGGACCCTACTAAAACATGCTTCAAGATGGAAGATCAACGCCCCCACATGGAGGTCACACTGATTAAGAAAACCCCACATAGTTTATAATACAGACATATAGAGGAACCCACTCTGGTCTCTTGGAGGGACACCTAAATATCTATAGGAGAATCATCTCCCAAAGGACATCACAATATAGAGACTTCTATATAATTCCACATTATACCATAGAGGGTATGGACCCAGGAAATATTCCAAATTGATACTATCCCAAACTGAATAAATGAGGGGATCCAAACACCCATAATTGTGGGGGGGGTATATGGTGCGTACTAGGGGTACATGGAATCTTTATCCTACACAAGACCTACCTATGTGGTTCTATCGCATACTTAATGAAAGTCTATAAATACATGGTGTGTATGAATAGTACATCTTGTGTAGAGATCATTTGACACTCTACCCATTCCACATAGTCATCCATGTGTACACCTGATCGTGTCTAGGTACTCTAGTCATCTCCATATACGTCCGACTGTGTCTTTGTAATATGGTCATTTCCTTTTACCCTAGACCTTGTCCATGTGATTTAGTCATGTCTCTATACATTAAACTTCCCATTCCAATGTGACCTCTAAATTACATTCTAATACACCAATAATGCGTCACATGATAATTTATAGGGTCACATTGTTTGTGATATTTAACTCTTTATTGAAAAAATGGTGTCCCACATGGTGCGTGGTCCTAGATGACACGTCTTTTAACCTACAGATTTATTGAACTCTTAGTTTCTTCTTTCCCATTGTTCTCTATGTCTCCAATGCATCCTAACTCATAGAAATCATAGATCATGGGTCATCCAACCTTTCCAACATTGGATTGAAGGATTATGGGCTTCCAATCCACTTAGGAAATGCTAAAATTCATCTTCTTTATTCATACCATCGAACATAGGATGAACAGGAACCAAAAAACCATTCATACCCACCTATAATCATAATATGTCATTGTTTCAACTTCATTTCACAGTATATTATAAAATGACCCCACAATATTCATCTGATATGCTAAATAACAACCACAAAATGATAAAAACATAGTATTTGGTGACCATTTCAAAAAAAATGTCTAATTTGTGAAGAAAGAGGATATAAATCCATAATGTAAAATATGAGTGGAATGATCCTCTACGTTTTTTCTTTCACCGTCGATTTTTTTGTAATAGATTTTGATAATTTAAGAGGGAATAATCAATAAAAAAATACATCCATTGAAAACAGTTCTACAGTCGACACATGAATCCATTCTTGATCGTGCAATTGATCTTTTGGAATCCGGATAAAAATGAGATGGACTTATTAAAGTCAAATGGCCGATGTGGATTTTTGGTCAATCATAAATGAAGAAAAATTCTATGTTTCCATCATTGGATAGTTCAATAAAATATATTGTCACACGATCCTCCATTTGATACGATCTAACATTGTCTGAGAATGATCATCCATAAAATCATCTCTAACGGTATCTCTCAATACCTAGGTTATATGGATAATTTTGGGGTTAAATCATAACCATGTTTAAATATAGAAATCATGTCTCTACATCAATGAAAATTTAAATAAATAATTAAATCATTTATTTTATTAATTTTATTAATTTTTTACTGGTGATTTTTTTGAAAAAAACCCAGACTCCATCAAACATTATATTATAAATTATGTAAATCCCATTTTCTGAGATCAACGAAAACATCATATTACTTATCAAATCCTTTATTCTGGCGTTATTAACTATTTTTATGGAAAACTGCATTAATATAAAATTAAAGTATTTAATAAATTTGAAAAATTAATTTCACACACACCGGGCCTCAGAATCTCCTGATGTCTCAGCCATTGGTACTGAAAAAATGCACATAACATTCTAAGGAAATACATGGAAAATCAAATTCATTACATTCACACCACCTTTGGTCTTTTAAACCCAAAATAGAAAAACCAAAAAAATGATGAGGGTACTATGGTCACATCTAAGTATTCCACTCCCAGTGTCTCTCATATAGATTCATGTGCTACTATTAGATACACTCTTGTGTAATTGATCACCCATAAAGGATCCTCTCCTACTAATCCTCGATCTCCCCTTGGTACTCAGCAAAGGTGTGTCCATCGTCGATGTACAACAAACCCCAGTCGATAAAATATGTTGTCTCATGAACATTCCTCCTCAGTTGTGACATATGGAAGAATTCATGTTCCTAGTATAATATTATAATTAGAGTTATGTAGTACACCACTTCTCTAACAATATATAGTATATGAAATGGTCTAATGAAACATAGAGAGAACACAAACTCCATCCAAATATCGGAAATCCACATCGATTATAGCACTTTAAGATAACATGGTATCCCACCTTGTGCTCTAGAGGACTCCATAATCAGTCCACATATGACTTCTAATTGATATTTGTAGTCTGTAACTTCACCTAGATGATCAAGACCTTATCTGTAGTATCTCACACAATCATTGGGCCCATGAGTGCTTACTCACTTTGATCAGTCCAATAATGTGGGGACCTATATTATTTCCAATAAAAATCATGGAATACTAATATTCACATGTTATGATAATAATTATTTTGTATAGTAACTCCACCAATGGAAGGTGACCTCTATACAACATCCAAAATCTAGCATGCAACTCACAACATCTCCTCTAAGACCTGAATGGTCCGTTAATTATAGCCTTCATTTTGGGGAGAAACGCTATGCACAAATGCATTTGATTCCCACTTCCCTCCAACAATCATCTCAATAATCATGATGTTATATGAGCATCATGTTCTGAAGGTGTATTCATGGAAATCCCATGGAGTTATATTATATCTTTTATGCACAATCATCCCAATATCTCTACTAAACTCTTCTCTTGAATGGATAGAAAGTGGGCCGAGTTGGTGGGATGGTCTACGATCACCATTATGGAATCAGGTCCATAGAAATATGTGGTAACTATGACACAAATCCCATAGATATCACATACCACTTCCACTATGGCTCATTAATTGGTTGAGCTAAACTTGATTGAACCTGGTGCCCATCCTTGACATGCTAACATTAGGAGAAAAAATCATTAACAATAATTTTCATTAAAGGAAACCAAAACTGACATTTAAGGCCATAATTGATGTTTTCAACACTTATATGTACCACCAAATGGGATTTATTAATATCCATCATCACCTCCTCTCATAATGTAAATGGTAAATATCTTGTTCTCAAAAAATGATAACATTCTCCCCACATTCAGAATATATACGAAAAGAAATTTATTGTATATCACAGTACATAAAGGCTTTGTAGTTTGTATATCCTTGTTTATATTCGCTAAAATACTATAAAAGAAGTTGATTATTGATAATAAAAAGATTATATGATTCCCATCCTTTACACAATGGAAAACTTGAATGAGGATAACTGCTCTAATGGTAAAACCAAAAAATTTCAATAATATCTCATACTAGGAGAATCTTCCACCAAATTCTTCTTCACAAGAGTATAGATAAACTAAAAAAATTTCATAGTGGATCTCTATCCATTATCTCTATCAGAAGTTAATATCCTATTAAGATAAGATATACTATTGACACTGTGGTCAATGTAAATGATAAACCTCTCATTATAAGGTAGTGTCAACGCATTTTTAGGGAAAAACTACCAAAAAAAATCACGATCAGGGGTTATGTAGTTCTACTCATCTGGTTTCAAATACTTGGACCAATAAAAAATAACTTCCTACCTATGAATCAAGACATAATCATGACATATCTTTGTGGAATAATAAAATCATAGGTACTTGACACCCTCCTCTGGAAATCTCAAGATGGATGCACTTGTCAAACTATGTTTCAACACTTGAAAACATATAAGAAACCCTTTTTTTCTCATGATACTGTTTTCTATTTGAGTCAAATATGTCATGTGTGCTTCCAATTTGGAAATTTTTTTACAAACCTCTGATAGAACCATTCTTACCTAATGAAACTACACACCTCGGTAACACTGTTGGGATGTTTCAATTCTATAACATCCTCAAACGTCTCTATGTCTAATTCCACTCTTACCTTTGATAATTCATTTCTTATAAAGTTACCTCTAAAATATAAAACCAAAATTTTTAGATCTCCCCATATTTCTAGTTCTATTTGAGCGTGTCTAGGAATATATGCAAATGAGTCATTTTCTCATCCATAGAAAATGAGTACACTAGGATATCATCGTTGAATGACACCAAATACTAGTCAAAGAAAGGATGAAAGATCTAGTTCATGAGTCCCATGATAACTTTTGGGGAACTCAACATTTCTAAGGGAGTCACCATGCACCAACAGTGACTATTATGACATCTTAATACCATCTTTGGCATATCTTCATCTAGTAATCACAAATTCTGATAGACTTATATGAGATCAATCTTTGAGAACCATCATGCCCCTCTAAACTGATCAAAGTGGTCATAGCACATTGGTAGTGGGAAAATATTTTTCACTATCACATGGTTCATGTTCTATTAATCGACACATTACTCCAAACACCTATTTAACTTCATTGTGTAAAAAATGTGGATAACCAGGGGGAAGCACTGGGTCTCAGAAAGAATTTCACTTGGAAGACCCCAGCTACAACCTCATCTCGTGAAGATTTGTGAGAGCCATCTGATATATTGGTGTAGGTATCAGGTCTATTATATAATGTAATTCAATTCCTATGTATAGTTATTACCTATGATGTAATCCTAGAACATATTTTGAGAATATTTCCTCATACTCTTCCACCATACGAAGAAATAAGTTTCCTATAACATCCACTACACCAAGAATCATTATAGCCATCTAGTGAGTAATCAGATGCACTTGCCTATTCCTAATCCCATTCTAATATTCCAACGTTTCATTTTCAAAAACCAAATAAATCCTCATCCAATCAATGTGATGACATTTCATCCTCTTCCGAACATAGTCAATCTGGGCATGAACTCTTGATAGAAAGTCCATACCAAATCTGATATCATAAGGAATCATCGCCACTATAATGATATACCATAAAAATCTAACGCATCAAATAATCTTATCACACTATCATAGGATGTGTGTAATTGATGACTCATAATCTGTAAAAGTCTCCAAGTGTAATGGTCGAGCCAGATGGTCAACCACAGTACATAATGTTAAAACTGGAGAAGATGAAATAAAAGAATTACTCAAACCTATATCTATTAATAAAAAATCTATTTTTGAAAAGAAACTGATCATTCCTCAAATCATTTTTGGAAAACTAGGGTTATAGGCCTCCATAGACTATTTCCATCCTCTTCCCTGACCACCAACTCCCAGATCCTACCATGGACCACCTGGGGGTAGCGGTGGTAATATGTCAAACCTCCAACCTCCTCCTGATGCTCTAATAACCCATATTCCATGAATTCCACCTTGTGAAGAACCATTCCCCAACCTCTATTTTGACATGATAAATCCCTTGACCATCACCTGATCAACTATATAATGATTTAGACAATCCCATGATAGATATTACCTACTATCGTAGGAGCAATACTCTTCCCTAGAGTCTAACTCGAGCAATCCTAATAGTTATGAATTGTTGATCCTCTGTCCAAGTGTAATATCTTGAAGTGTTTGGAATACATGGATCCATGTGACTACCATCGGCTACTTTCCATTGATTTTGGGGATTTAGGGTGCCCACTAAGAGTAGTCACCTTCTATGCATGCTTTTCCGGGATACTCTCCACCACTATGGCTCACTCTAGCACCCCAGTTTATGTTGTAATGTAGAGACATAACAATAAATCCCTAATATCATATCAAAAGATCTAACGAATGGTTGAAGCCCTAAATAATGGATCTCACAACATATCCTTTGAGTATCATGAGAGGTCAATAAACCTCACTGAATACTCTTCTACATCCATAATTCAATACATAAAAGGAAAAATTATGAAGACGGACACTAATCAAAACATGTCGGGAGACAAATAATTCCTAAAGAGACACCAAAAGAATAACATTGAGAGAGATTTTTTGGGTTGTGATTGAGTTAATCATCACATCCATTATCTATTAGATCCCTAAAGAAGAATCACTTTGAGTACATCCATATAATCCAAAATAATCATCTAAAGGAAAACTAAAGAAACAACATCTGGCCAATCCTTGACTACCTCGGGGTCTGAATCAGCCCTAAACCCGGGAGGTCACTACCATTAGAAGTCATTAAGAACACTTCTATAGCATCCATTTCTATCAAGCATTTCTAGTGTTTTCTTTTGATCAGTGGATGGTGGTATTGGTGGTAAAATAATTGAAGATACTATCTCTGGTACATGCCCCTTATACTGTAGCCTCTTTACTCGGTGGATCATCCACATGATAATGTTGTGGAATCTTGAATAGTTTTCTTCCAAGAGGATTCATAAAACAAAAAAGATATTCTATGTCCAAAGTGTATATTTTTGGAATAGACTCTAGAAGGACATGGTATACATAACCCATTCTTATATGATCTATGTACAAATGTTTTGCATGAAACCAATAACAACATGTACCGAGTTGATTGGTAGGTGTGTTGAGTCCGAGTGTATGGATATATCGGCCACCACACTAATATTGGTGTCCAAGGCCTGAAATATGAACTGAAAATACATAATATTGTTTCCATAAATGCCAAAACATTTTCAAAGACTTCGGTACTAGGGTAGAATAGGTTCCTATAACACCACGATGTCATGACCCAACATGATGGTTCCCCAAAAGTGACTACCTCAAGACTACCTCTAATAGGCTGCTGGATAGTGACATGTACATAGTAGGAATATAACATTCATAAGAGAAATTATCCAAATTTAACTGTACACATTCACAAATCTCCAATCTTTTATAATGATGAAATGTTAGGAGACTAAAACCAATGTAGGGTAACATCTATGATCTTAGAATCAAGGTAGGAAACTAAAGTATTGAATGTAAATAAGGGGATGAATATAACCCCAACCAAAAAAATAAACATCGTATGATATTCCCAAATTTTGAGTACCATGATCAAATGAAAAACTCGGAAAAAACCTCAGCCTGTCAACCTCAAGCTATGCTTGACCGGCTCCCAATCCTCCAAGGAAACAATCAAATGGGTCATCTTCTACACAAGGAACGTTATGTGTGTGTGGAGCCCGTGAAGTGGTTGGTATAAAGATACACAATAGGAAACCCGAAAAAACAAATCTTGAATTATCATGAATAGTAATTTTAAGGAAATTATATAGAAATCAAATGAATTAAAAACCATATATGCTATGAATGGACATCACACCTCTATGTGGTCCCAACTAACTACTAGCCATATGTTTTTTTCTTGATGTTGTTCTTGTTCCAAGAGAATATAGTCTATAATTCATGATATCACTAGTTACAATCATGTAAAAGGTCATACTCATTTTTTATTTCAAAATAATTATGAATGGTCTCTGAATACCCCATTATTTCAATAGGGGATAACACCCATGACTGCTAGGGGAGACAACCAACCTAATCGGGATCAACCTGCTCTGTAGGGTGTTGTTAATAAATGATATCGTGAATCCTAGTAAAACAAAATTTTGATGGAGTACCAATTCCCCATGCATTGAGGTTACACTAATTCCAAAATCCCAACCAATGGTATAGAAATAAATTATTATGGATCACACTACCACCTCAATGAGGGACACCAAAAACTCCATATGAGACTCATTCTCTATAGTGGATCACATTCTTGAGATGGGGATGTAATGATTTTCTATACCACCAAGGGGATGGACAAAGGGAACATTCTCAATTGATACATGTCGAAACTGAAGAAATGAAGGGCTCTAAACACCATTAATGTGGTGTATGGGGTGGGTATTTGGGGTACAAGATATGTCCATCCAACCCATGATCTTTATGTGTGATTCTACTTTGAAAACATGAAAAAATTTATATAAATTGCATGTTGGAATAGTAAAATAACATTTATATATATACTATCACACTTCACATGCTTTCTAGATATGCACATGCACACATGACCATGCCCCAATACTCTAGTAATGTCTGTGAACACCAGAACATGTTTGAGAACTATAGACCTATCCTTATACACTAGATTGTGTCTTTGTACTATAGTGATATTCATGTACTTTATACCACCCATGCTCTTGTAATCATTTAGTTACACATTGATCCGCCTAACATGATTCATAATGAAAGTGAATGGGTCATACAAAATGTGATATATAAATCTCTGTGGAGAACCTAGCATTGCAGCAAGGTGTTACCACAAGACATGTGATCCCAAATGAAATGTTTTTAACCCAATTATTTACAGAACACCTGGGTTTATATTCTACACCATCCTCTATAATGAAACTGATGCCTAACTCACCATAAATCATAGATCTGTTGTAGGAAAAAATTCATGTCATCAATGATCAGGATTTCAAGATTCAAATCAACTTGGAAAATTCCCACATTTGTTGTCCATGGAAACATCATCAAATCCAAAATTAAGAAGAGAATATGATGAATTTTTATCTGACTTTGATAATCCTCCATTATTTTCACACCTTAATCCCACCCTCAATTATGAACCCCAACCATTGTACAAATATATTACACCGAATAACAGTCATTCAATAATAAAATACTAGATAATACTAAAATCAATGTAAAAATAAAATACTAATGATGAAAATGTGAATGAATAAGGGAGAAATACATAGACCACTAGATATGAGGAATTAAAATCAGCTTTTGTTCATTTGGATTTGTTCTATTGTTGTATGTTTACACAAATTTTGGGGAAATAATCATCAAATAAAACAAATCCATTACAAAAATAAATCTACCATCAATAAAAAAATAATATCATGTTCATTGAATTGATTAATCTTAAATATGTATAAAAAATGAGGTGGAACTAGAAAAATAAAACATCCTACCTAGAGTTCGAATTGATTTCTGATGAAGAACAGTTATGTGTTTCCATCTTTGGTTAGGTCCACAAATTCTGTTGCTGCACGATCCTTAATCCAATATGATCTAATATCATCTACCATCAGTCCTCAAGGGGCTCCTCTCCAACAACTCCTGTCAATCCCATGTTTTTATGACTAATCCTAGGGTTGAGGAATAACAATTTTTAAAATGAGGAATAAATTCATTTAAATAAAAATTATTTATTTATTTATTTTATTAATTTCATACTGATGAAAAAAATTTCACAGACACCTAATGATGACATATTTTATGTTTCTTCCCATGTAAAACCCAAATCCAAAACTCAACGGTGCCCTCGTATTATCGATCTGATACAACATTAAAAATTTATTCATATTTTTTAGTAAAATTGCATGATATCTATATTATTTTATTTAATTAATTTCAAAATTTGAATCCCGACACACCGAGCCACATAATATCATGTCGTCTCATTGTCAAGCTCGAAAAATAGTCTACATAATATTCCAATGAAATACATGTAAAAATCAGATCTATTACAACATGTTTTTAGTTCTAATTCAATATGAGATGACAATTTGGTGAAATAAAAGAATGGGAATATTTTATATCAAAAAGTTCATAAGTATGGGTGGATGATACCAATGTAGTACCTCTCCGTGTAGAATTATATTCCCTAGTGTAATCCATCAAATGATAAACTATAAATACTCCTTTTGAACCATCATGATAACCCCGGTTTGATCAATATGCTAGAAGAGATTCCACTGACTACCTTATCTTCCCCAATAAAAAAATTCCTCACCTGTATTTACCAAAAGGAAGTTAACATTCCAATATAATCTGATCACATATCTGAGGATGTTCTACAATACTCTAGTAGGGTATCTATCATATACAATCTGATAATATAAAACTAAAGCAACTTTTAAGGTATAAAATTGATAGCATAAATATTATTTCCATTATTCAAATAAATAATTAGGCCTTATAATTTTAAAATGACCACACGGGTAGTATTTCAACAGAAAATTTATTAAATGAGAATGAATTAATATATCCCTACTTTTACTCTGTTGAAATATCATAGATTTTACTGTTTTTACATGATGTTTTTTCATCCCCCAAGATGATCCTTGGTCCTCTAACAAACAATCCACTACATAATCTAACATATGATCCCACTATCACAATGTTTATTTTTCTATAATAAATATATCATCTCATTATCAATGTTGATATATTATTTTGAAAGGATCATAAGGGAAATGGATCTCGTAAATCCATTATTTATTTTTTATTGCATTGTACCACAGTAGATGTTTAACAGATCCTTAATAAAAATGGTTTACCATTAAGGTAACCCTTTCCTCATAGTATAAAATATATTATAAAGACCCTTCAAGTCCTGGAAGTGTTATGAATTCAATAGGATATTCATTACACTAATAGGTGGTATTAAATTAGTGTAAGATAACGTATTACTATAAAAAATTTATCCCTTATTTCACCCATATATTTATTTAGTGAATTCAAAACTCTAACTCAATAATCTACATTAGTTTAAATTAATATTACTAATGTTAAAAGGTAAAAAACATATTGAAACCATGATTTTTTGATGATATTTTCCTCTAATTTTATGGACAACATAATTCATCTGACAAATTTATTATCTATCACAAACATCTCCCTTAATAATATAAAAAACTATCATGAAAGGGTATGAAGATGGAACCAATATCTTAGAACACAACAGGTCCACTACAATCACTAACTCATAGATATAGTGTACAAGATACCAAAATTCACCTCATAAAAATTATTAGAATTTATAAAAACCCCTCAATAATTAAACGAAATTTTATTTTCTTACTCAAACAATAGTAATCAAGATGGATTCTTCTTATTAAAAACAATCATAGGGTTATCATATTTTCAAATTAATCAACATGATACACAATAATATATAGTATTCTACAACATATGAAGGTTTTGTGTTTTTTCTCTTAATTCCTCAACATTTATATGATTTTTTTCAGAAATATCCATTACACACCTCTCTTATTTTTCATTATTTTCACCATATAGAATGGATCTTCTACTTATAGTACGGGAACTCATAAATCTTCAAAATTAGTATAAAAAGATTAAATTTAGTGGTATAACACTCTCTTATTTTTCTTTAATTAACAAGAAACACTGTTCCCCCCCTTTATAATTGGATACATATTTTATACCAATGATTTATATATCAAATGATTCCCCTTTGTTTCCCTTTACCTGAAAAATATATATCACCTTGGAAAACATATTTTAATTCTTTTTTCCTTTTATATATTCATTCTATTTTATTCTATATATCTTTATTTATTCTGAATGTATCTCAAAAATATATTATTCAATATTTTGATATGGAAAATTGTTTGAAAATATTATATTCCACGATCGATTCTTCTTTTTCCACAATGTATTCATGTTGGTCTAACTACATGACCTCAAAATATACTTCTTTTAATTTAACATATAACACAATTATATTTTTTTAGAATACTATTTCTTTTATTCTTTTCATTTAATTTATTCATTCTACATCACTACTCGAATAATTACCACTTCATATTATCATGATATATCTAGCTATGGAGCTCTATATAAGAATCACCACATATCGTGGATGCATGTGGTCACCTTCTTCATCATGAAATTATGGTGTAGAAAACTCATCCGAAGGATAAACTCACAATGTGAATAACCTAAATTTTTTTAGGATTGGTGGTACAGTATGAAGATCTCAAGTGTACCATATATTGAGAAAAATCGTTACGAACTTCCTCGCTTATACAATATGATGCACGTGTACTTTATAATTCTGCAAGATGTACCCTAGAAAATAAACTATATGAAGAATTTCTGTCCTAATTTATGATTGATCCTTATGAAACTACCCTTATCTATTTTTCTATATATTTTCTCCTTTATTATTGAATCATTTGTAATTAAAATATGATATTTTAGCATTGGATGCATAGAAATTTCTTCTACATATTTAGTCGTTTCCTTAGAATGATTATACTAAAATTATCTATCATTTCGTATGAAATTAAGAAGACTATGGTTTTCATATCTTATGAAAACAAATATTATTATGTGGTGGACTTTCTAAGCATGAAATTTTCATGGAAGAACATCTTATAGAAGCATCTTAAATCTTTATATCTTCATATGCATCAAATTATTATGTAATGGATTATTAAATAACAATTTATTATGTGGTTCCCATATTATATGATTTTCCCATCACATATGAATTTTGACCTATATTATGAAATATAAATCTATCTTATGAAGTTATTCATGTTATGAATATTTTACCTTTAAATTTTTGGAAATTTCTCTCACAAAAACATTATACATTAATGAGAAACAAACATTGTATTATGAAATATTATTCTATATTATGATGTTAGGTATCTTATAAGCATTTAAATATTTACACACCAATAGTTTCTCTCTTATGAATTTAATAATTTAACTATAAACAATACATGTATTATAAAATATCCAATTATATTACAAAGTTAGGTATCTTATAAATAATTGGGCGTTTATACATCAATAATTTATCTCATACAAAATTCATCCTTCTATATAAAATCATCAATGTATTCTTAGTTGGGGATTCTTATCAGGATCTCACATTCCCAGCTAGAGCCCATTATTTTCAATTAGGGTTCTTTAAATTATTTTACATGTGTTGTTTTACTCCAATATATCCTATATATATAATCAATTATTTCCCAACTTCAGAATCTATCTTAACCATGAACATCAACATAATCAATCATCACATGTATTTTTTCAACCATTTTTTCCATCAAATTAATGGATATCAAAGAATATCTAATGGTAGAACCTTTCTGAACATATCAAATCTACTCTTACAGATTCAAGAAGTGAATTTCATGTAGCCCCAATTTCATTTCCATATGTACAATAGAAGCATAAAACATCTAATACTAAAAGTGTATTTCTAATATTCATTCATCATCCACATATTTTTACCTATATTAAAGAACTCTTAATTTTATTAATAGTATTGGAACTCCTTGTTTATTATAAGATATTCTTAATCAAAAATTATTGAAACAATGCAACATTCGTTTCTACTCATTCATCCTTATGTATAATTATTACATCCCAAAAAAGTTTGCTTTATAAAAATTTAATAGAGGGATCCATTGGTAGTCCAGGATCATAAGATCCTTTATATGGATTAGAATCGAAAAAATTTCCATATTTAACATTAGTGAATAGAATTACATCAAATATCCTTTAATAAGTTGGTATATTTAATTTTTTTAGTTGAATAATATCCCACACCAATCCATCTCTCAGACCTCATTTCATTATTAATAATTCAATGTTTTTAATAATCTTTTAAAACTAATGTATGAAACTGTACTTTGTAAAAAAATCCATTAATTTACCTAACAAGGGGTTTCAAAGATAAATAAATAAATTAAATGATTTATATTAACATACTCATCATTAATAAATAAATTAAACAATGTTATTTATTGTTTATTGAGGTTTCAGTTACAAAAATAATCCAATGATTCAAATAATGATAGAGACATAAATAGGAAACCACATGATATTACATGTCACCAAATTTATTCCTATTTATTCATGTCAACTCATTTTCAACAAGACTAAAAGAGTGGTAAAAACTCATGGAGGAATTAAACATCGAATATAACCCCCCCCCCCACATAGCTCAAGATTCCACTATAAATAAGAATCCTATGAATATTAATTGGATAATTTCTGAACTCTTATTATCATATAACAAGAATATTCAATATTACATACCCAATAACCCTTAATTTTCTCGACGAATATTTTTTAATGTCCTAACCTAGATACTGAAAAATAATCGATCCAGTTTTCAAAAGAATTTCTTACACTAACCAATCGATAGAGGCTAGTGAAAATGTTGAGTGATATAAGGCATACATATAGGAGATGATTTAATCACAGTAGGAATAAATCAACATAGGAGTAAATAAATAGTGGGTCTAGCTTATATTTTAGCATAACCCTTAAATAAAATGGGCCATCGAGATCAAAACATAACTACTCCATTATTGAATGACTATTTTATGAATTACCATCTCTATAAGTGATGTCATAACAATATGAACATTCATATACACTAAAACATAGTTCAAATCATCTTTAATTTATTTGAAAATAGTGATACTATCCAAACGTATCCATCTCAATTCCTATGATATAAATACATTTTGCACTCTTCATGACCTACCAAAAGTAACCATGCCCCATTGCACTAATCCCTCAGGTGAGTTTTATTTTCCATTACCTCGTTCACATAAAATAGATTCTAAATGATTTCCAGGTGAATAAATGTAAGGTGTGTGTATATTTAACCCAATGAAACTCACCACATGGCCCCATACAATCATTACAAAATTCAAGAGATCAATGCATGAATTCTTTGTAGGAAAGTAACACTTAAACATATCTAGTTAATCTAATAATATGCATGAAAAAAATTATAAACGATGATCTACTAATTAATAAAACTAATAGAATACCTTAATTATCATTAGTGATTATAAATTTTCATTAATCCACACATAGAATCCATTTATTCCACCTATCCACCATAAAGGGACTATCCATTGAAGATGTCATTCATAAACTATTTTCAATAAGAGTATGTGAACACACACATACACACATATATATGTATGTTTACAGTCATATGCGTCCATAATCATCAGGCTTGGGAGGCCAATCATCCCCTTATATGATGGAATAATATAAGTGCATCTATAATTAACCTTACATTAGATTCCAATCATCTTACCATTGATCCTATTATATATATTGATATATATATATATGAATAATTATATACCAATTAATATCCCTTCTCTATAGGAGGTTTCAATCCTCTTATAAAGGAACGCGTCATATATAAATATATATGAAAGTCGCATTTTTAACTAGTGTATGGGTATCGATTTGATGCCTGCAAGATATTGTCGAAAGACACACATATATTATTCATGGAAAAATTACGCTATATATGTCCACTGCAATCCATAATAATATGAACATCATGATCATTTTATAATGAAGTCATAAGAATATTTCTATAGAATTAAAAATATTACATCCACACACACCATAAACGCATTCTTGATTGTTAAATCACAATATTTGAGCAGTGTATAAGAGTTCTTGATTGATCAAATTGTTTAATAATATTGTATATCTAGATAAAAACATAAATTACACATGAATACATAATATATAATATTAAAACATTATAGTAACATTAGAACCACATTCATCATATCATTTAAAATTACATAGTCCTCCAATGGGTCTCATTGGGTATGGAAAACAAATATGGGTGAGCACAAATGATCAGTCAATGTACAATAAAATAAAATATTTCATAACATAATTATATTGAATGAATAAATTGAATATATAAATCCATAGTAAATTAAAAATATTGACCAAATATATACATGATAAAAAGTGAAATCATATATATTAGTAATATTTTTCCCCACACTGATGGAATATATAATATTAGACATCAAAACCCAATTTTCAAGGCCTTGACCCAACACACATTATTTGTTATCAAGCCCACATTTATGACAACCTACTATAAAGGCCTTATACAATGGATAATAACTTATTATGTTAAGAAGAATACACCACAACCCATCTTGTTTAGTCTCTTGAGACATGATGATTCATCCAGGTGATCTATAATTTTATGCCCCAATTATTACATAAATACACACAGAAAATTTCCCGTCAGAGTGATCAAGACCTTTAATATTATTTTCTAAGGAACATGTAACTAAATAAATCATATTTATACATATAATGAAAATATTACATATCAAATACTTATAAAATTTACAGAATGATATTGATATCTTTGAGAGTGTCCTTTAACCACAAGGAGGCCATGAAGTGTCATTAAATTAATATTATGTACACTTATCAAATAAATATAATGAAAATGGTATATAAAATGTGTTACTATCTCTGTGTAAGAAGGTAATTGAACTCAATAAATAAAAATTGTAGGATATTAATCCAATTTTATAAACAAACCTTCATCATAGTTCAATTAGAACATGCAAATACTATAGTAAATATCCATGAATAGTGTCTTGATAGGTGTGAAATATTAGGATCACTCATTATGGATTAGGGTAATGATTAATTCAATGACCAACCATCCAATTTTAGGGTGAATAACCCAATGTGAATCCATTACATAGTATAATTCACTTTCCAGTATTCAGATAAAGATATATTTTCTTGGAATTTACACATGCTTTTAATTTATAAATACATAAGAATTTTATTCAACAATGGAAAACGAAACATCTTTAATTAAAAGAAAATGAGATGGGTAAAAATAAAAAATTATAAATAATTTAAATTTCATTATTAAAATTTGTTATATCATTCATGGAAATTCCTAATCTATATAAAATAAAATATGTAGGTACTAAAACATGAGTCCCAAAGAAATGAAATTGAGACAGAAAATCCAACATATGGCTTGGGATGAAATTAAATCATATCCTACCGAAAAAATTATCTGATAAGTGAGCTTAAAAGACCATTAATAAATTAATTTCATTATATAACATCTAAAATATTACCTATATTCACAAAAAATTAATTGCATATTACAATACATGCTTAAAAGAGCCGAATTTGGGATTTAAAATGCTAAAATATTTTCATGAAATTCTCAAATATTCGTCAAACTATTTTTTAATAAACATATATTTCTTAATTACATAATTTATAACATTTCTCATGTCCATTTTCATTCATAATCTTGATAAATAGTCATTCTCTTTATGAATTCTCATAATTTTGCACATCCGATGTTGATGGTTTTGAAATTTTGTATTGGATTCATAATAGCGGTGCTTATATTATTTCTTATTCATATGTTAATAATTAATATTTAGTCAAATTTTCTATTATTTGATAATTTATATAATTTTTTATGTTTCAAATTACATTCATGAGTTTTTTAGCCTTTATTTATGAAGATAAAATCTATAATAAGCATGTTTTGGTCATTCATGACTATGGAATTGTGTTTTCTAAATTATTTAATTAAAAATTGATATGTGATATCTAATAATAATATAGATACATAAAAATTTATATCATAATATTACATTAAATAATTTCTCATATTCTTCCATCAAATAAATTTATATTATTGTTCTTGTGGGAGGTTAAACCAACATTAATATGAATCTATCCTGATTAATATATGACTAAGTGGTGGTTGAGTTGTGTGATAATTATAAAAGAAGAATAATGTTATAATTCCTTTATTTTATGTGTGATATATGATAATTATTATTATTTATAAGAATAATTAATTGATAATGAAACATTATTGAATTTGAATAAAATATGAAACTCTTAATATTCTTATTTTATATGGATAAATTAACTAATTTTTTTATTAATAATATCTTTAAATGGATTTAAATATTTTCATAATATAATGTTAATTATATCGAAAACATCATATTTTTCCTTTAATTTTGTCCATATTTCCATATTTTTAAATTTGTGAAGGAAAACAACACTTGTTTAATTATGGAGGCGGTATTCCACACAACGCGTGATCAGTGGTTTTATTTTTATTAATGGATGGGTTATATAAATAAATAATGATAGTAACAATAATAAAGTTAAATAATAGTATATAATTGATAATAATATCATTATAATTGTGTTTATATGATAAATTTGAAATATTGTAACTAATAATAAAACTCATTTGTTGATAATACTCACGTTAGTGACCACAAATTTCATTGGATGTATCCTTGGATTTTAAGGGAATAATCTAATTATGAAACAATAGTGGATTATAAAAGTTGAATAGGGTTAATGGACGAAAAAATAGAGACATTTCTAGGATAAATTGGAATGATATGTGTGTCTTCAAGCAGTGAATATGTTTCCCTTTTATAAGTGAGGAGAATGGTATTTTTGGGAGTGACCATTACATTTTCAATAGAGTAAGGTTACTATTAATTTTTCAAAGGCCATAACAAGGAAAAAATAAAAGAGGAAAATGAGCGTGGGTTGAAACTAACTAAATCCCATCATTTTTATACATATTTTATTATTTGAAGGGCTTGTTTTTACTTTTAAACTATTACCTTAATTTACATTTAGCTTGGTAAACATATTTTTACCCTTAGTAATTAATTATATTAGAAACATTAATATTGAAAATTTTATCCAATATGATAATTATAATTTAAAATTTTAAAATAATTCTATTAATAAAAATCTATCAGTGTTTTAAACTTAAATTTTTAAATATATAAATCACATCCCATAAAAATAGTATTTTATGAAAACTTGTTTTTATGAATAATATTAATATAAAAGAAAATATTAACTAGTATAATAATTTAAATGATATAAATTTAATTATTATAAAATATATTAATTATTAAAGCCAATATAATCTATCAAAAATTGAATTTCGCATGAAAATACTTGATTCATTGAAAATTCAGAAAAAAAATATTTATATTAAAGAAACTTTTTAATTATTTATTAAAATGTATTCGATAGTTTTTATAAGTAAAAAGAATATTGTAAAATGTAAATTTTTATTAATTAAATTAATATATTAAAATTTAAATGTTTTCATAATCATCTTGGTCATTATTAGAAAATAGAATGTTCAAAAAAAAGTAAATGTTCTGTGAAAACCGTAATTTCCATCTAAATGTGAGAATTTTCATTAAAAGATAATAAAATAAAAACTAACCTAATTTCAACATGATGAATTAGAAAATTATGATATTCTAGTAAATTTAAAAATGTTAAATTAATATATAATGATCAAAGGATCTTAAAAGGTTACAATTGAATATGGTTTATGATAGAGCACTTACCTGGAATAGTATAGTCTTATATATTACATTCTCTACAAATTAAATAATTTCATCATTGAAATTGTGGGTATATCAGCTATTGAATGAATGTGGATAAACATTCCTTAAAAATTCATTTGGCTCCATGGTTTTCAGTTTTAATTTTTGACCTTTCTAATGGACTTTCAGAAAATTGGTTTTTCCAATAACATAGGGGATAAACTTTCACCTTTTATTCTCTTCTCTAATTCTGATATCCTTCTTCCCTTACCTGATATTTCACTCATCCCAAAATTTCAGTCCTCTCTAATGGGTTCCCTCATCTATCACTCACATCATCAGAGTTCATATAAAACTTTTCTCTTCTAAATTTCACTCTGGTGGAGTGATTTAAATATCAACTTCCTTCAGTCCTCTAATTTGGTTGGTTTGTTCTTGGATATTTCTTCCTACAAGAAAAAACAACTATTATTATCCTTCACAATAGGAACATCATGATTTGTCATTCACTATATTATTATTTGATACTTTCCAATTATAGAACACCCCCAATCTATAAATAATCTTGTTTCTAATTATTTAGATTTTCCTTTGATTTGTACATAATATTCTATAATCTGGAAAATGAATTGGGTGGAAGTATTCAAGAAATTCCATTTTCTTTTCAAAATCCTTTAATCATTCGAATATTAGAGAATATGTTTGGAAGTTATTTATTTTAAAATGTTTAACTATCTCAGTTTTTCATCCTAGCTCTCTATGAATCTTTATGGAATTTTATGGTTCAAAACTGTTGTTTTAACATGTTTGTGTTGCAGTTGGGGAAGAGTATGGATATAAAGAAATCTAATTCCTTGAGATATGGGTTGATTTCAATTCTTCTTACAGGTGACTAGTTGAAATGAATTCAGTGTGTTGAAAAAGGATAAAAAATCACAATCAAAAGATAGAGATTGGTTTGAGTAGCAGTGCAAACCTAGGTAACAAGGTTATATCTTCTACATTTGGTTTAGGTTTGAAGGAACATGTCCAAATTTAGGAAATTTCTTTGGGGTCATGGGTTATTTTGGGGAGAATGAAATATATTATTTGAACATAATAAATTTCATCCCATTTCCTTCTTATTATACAGAGTTAGTGAATTTTTTTAATGATTACAAACATTATGAACTACTAATGTTTGAATGTGGGGAAACCACATTTGTCTTCATTCCATAGAGAATATCAATGTCGATCACCCCCAACTCTAAATGAGGGATGGATGAATGAAATGAATAGGTCGATTCCAAGAAAGACCATTAAAAGATATTACCATGAGAAACCACATTGAAGGTTTGTATGTTGGTGATATGGAATAGTAATAAGGGGGATATAATATGGAGTTATTATAAGGAGAAACTTCATAATGTGTATATATTTTCATCGAAGTCCCCGATCCACTGAAGGAAAACACTGAAGAATAAGGATTCTCAATGTCAGAGTCAGGTGACCATATCTGAATCTAATTATCAGTGGATAGTGATGATGAAATTCATGGTACAACACTTAATATCCCATGGAGAATGATATAGAATAAGGTAACTGAAGACTCTGGTAGATGCAATGTTCTTAAGGGAAAAAAATATAAAGTTTATAAGGACTGTTATAAATTGCCTAAACCCAATGAGACAAGTTATTTCCAAAAATTATTGATCAATAAGGTGTCGTAATGTAAAGCCCCTACATAAAAATAGGTTAATAATAAGTGTAATAATCTTTAGGGTGAAAACCAATGGAATGAGTGTGGTGATTATTATGGTCATGTACATGTTTCTGACCATATGGGATCTCTAAAAAATGTGTGGGGCGGCTCTGTGGACACGAGAAATTGTGTTTTCCATCCTAAATTACATACGGATACAATATAAAGATTAATATATCAAGAATCAGTTATTTTTTATTATTTTAATATAATAAATTTAAAAAATGATACTCAAAAAGAAAAAAAGTTTGAAGCTCATTATATACTCTAAGGAAGAATTTCTTGAGGATGCTTTTCATATCAATTTATAGGATTATATTCAAACATTGGATAAAAATTCAAATCATTCTAAAGTATTACAAATAAATATCTAGATAAAAAGGTAACCTCGCCCCAATAGATATTATATTTGGTGTGTGACTCTAATAATTCTAATTATTCCTTAATGATTTTATGATTTATTGTGGTGTTTTATGACAGTTTTTATTCTAAACATATGAGGTTTCCCGCCATTACAACAAAAGTAATTTTTAAAATAAAAAATTTAATTTCTTATTTAACAAGAATCATGAAATTATCCTCATTATAAAACATAACATGTTGAAACTATATTACATTATATGTGATAATATGCATTGGATTCTATACGTATTTACTTAGTAATGAAAAATGGATCATTTCTTATACATTAGAATGGTTGTATGAGTTGGAAAATTAGTAAGAAACAACACCAATTATGTCTAGTATTTCAAAATTCCCAATTTACCTAATTCATAACATCACTATTTTAAAAAAATCGTAAAAATCCCCTCTATGATTACACCTATTAGAATATACGATACCCTGATTAAATTTTATAGTCTTTACTATGATTATTGTTATAAATATTTTGTCTATTTTTTTAAATTTTTAATGTGATCCTGTATAGTATGAACATTAATAACCACAACCTCTACAAGATTCAGTCCAACTAACATTCTTTCATTTTCTTACTTAAAAAGATAAACGTATGAAACCTCTTCCAATAAGATTCATTATATTCTTCCATTTCGATATTCAATTAGAATCTACTACATTATAAAAAATAAACCATGGTAGGTAATGATCCAATGTAAATTAAGAAGTCAAGATAACATGGAATAACAAGACATCTAATGTATTGATGGTTTATTCTGACTACCCATTGGTCTGGATATGGTATGATGTTTTTTAATGTATCTCAATGTAATGATCCCCTCAATGACTCTTCCATAATTTCACATTGAACTGAGGGTCATGGAAAGATAAAATTGATGGTGGTTCTCAATAAATCATTATAATACCCCTAATATAGAGCTGAAAATTTCACTCAGGGGACTAATAATCTTTCATTGAAAAGAAATGATAACACATACTCAGATGATGAATGATAAACCAAATAATATAATTCTTCCATGGAGTCTTTGGGAGTCTAGTGATAATTTCCATTTTGACATTTTCCTATTTCAATTTAAGTATGGATATAGGTTGAATAAATCACTTAGTATGTTTGGTTTCATCCTTTACATACTAGATTACTATGTATCTAGAAATTTTTTTGTCATTTATTACATCATACCATTCCACCAAAAATGATGCCTGAAATCCCTATACATATTTATCATTGAAGGAAGTAAAAAGAAATTTGATCTTTTCAAATCATCTAGTAGTTCCCTTTTCAACTATTGTATGGATAGAACACATAACATCTTCCCAAACAATGACACTATAACACTATATATATATATATAGTCAATTAATTTCCCATCATTCGCTTTTTTAATCTCCCTTTGTAATTTATTATCATCATACTAGGAATTATTTACACATTCTATTAATGACGGTTTTAATATTAATTAAAAAAGGAATGATAGATCACCTCATCTAGAAATCACTATATCTATATTTACTATATCATAATATATGTAATACTTTTTAATTCATATCATGATTAGAACTCCATCGTCTCTTGTAATAAATGAAAAATATACCTCTATTTCCCTCATAGGGTGGTAGTGTATCGAGAAATCATATTCCTTAATATGTTACAGCCATCAAATTTTTCTCATGTTGATCTCAATGTAAGAGAAGATATGATTTAAACACTTGTGATATATTTATATATATATAGGAAACTTCACCATAGTTGTATTGTATCCATATATTTAAAGAAAATTTAATGGTATCCTGATTAAGTTCATGAGTTTGATTATTTTTTTAATGGATTTTCAACTGTGTAAATTCATAGGCAATCATTGTGTCATTATACAAAATGAAAAAAACCCAAATCCTTTCTATGATGCGTCACTATTGATAACAAATCCTTCCTTACATGATATATATTTCATTAAAGTTTCATTAATTGGTCTCCACATAAAATCCTCAAAACATTCCACACATTACATTGACCTTTTGAATTTAACCCCTTTACATGTTAACATTTCTAAAAAGGTTGTCCTACTGGGAAAATCTTTAATGTCCATCAATAGTAACCTAATAAGACAAGAAAACATTAGATCTCATTTTTGTTGATCAGTGTTTGACATTTTTTGGAATACCTTTGAATTTTTTGTGTCAAAAAATATTCCATCATTGGGGAAAATATTTCCATGAAATTAAACATCATTTAAAAAAATAACACTTACTGTAGTTGTTATATAGTCCCATTATTATATGGGTTTCAATAATTATTTGAAGATGAATCTAATTAACATCATAGATATTAGAATGTATCAATATATCTTTAATGTATACCAATACAAAACTATCAAGATACTCCTTGAATATTCTATTCTCAGATCCATAAATATAAAAGTTCGATTCTTTAATCCAAAATCCATTCCCATAAACTCATAAGGTCGAAGCCTTGTACAAAATTTCATCTTCGATATATCATTTTTATTTACCATTATTTGATGATAAGTAGAGTGAAAAGTGATATTTTAAAATTATTGGGCTCCTTTATATTGATCAACTATGTCATCAATTAGTAGAAAATTATATTTACTATTTATATAAATGTAATTGGTCTCCATATAGTAGATTCATTGTCTGAAAGGCACATTTTTTATTTTCATTAATCAAAATAGGGCACCCTATTGAAAAACACCAGGGAATATAAATACTATAGATTCCTAGACCAAATCCACTAGAGGGTGGGGGTGAATTAGTGGTTAGTTTTTCAAATTCTTTTTTAGATCAACCTTTTTGGATCCTTAAATACAAAATATATCATTTAATAAAGTTCCACTTCTCTTTTATCAATGAAAATTAAATAAATGTAAATCACACAAATATTTTTACATGTTTTCCAAAAAGATGACACCTTTCCATGATCATCATTCTGTTCTTTCATTGATTCTATTATCACTATAAATCTTAAGCGACTACATGTTCTAAATAATTTGGACACAATATTTAGACAAGAATATTCCATTCCCTATAAATAATAGATGATGAATAATATTCTATTTTTTATGGATAATGATGAATATATCTAATGTTTTTATAATCACCTGTACATGAATATGTAGACTCTCAACTATTCACATCACCCCACATTGTGGAATTATCCTTTCCTAATTATAGTAGTGTCTTCCTTTAATTTTTCACAAATTTTATACACCCAAACATTCTATCTCTTTTTGGAAAGATGATACAGTATAAGAACATACTATTTTCATTATTCATGTTAGACACAACCTTCACACAAGGCCTTTGTGTAATAAGTAGCTAGACATGAATCCATTTCCTTCATGAAAGTGGATTATTTTTGGTGAATGAATATTATAACTCTTTATAAAAACCATTAGATAAATGAGTAGGTTATAATGAAATCTGAGTGACTTCATTGAAACAGGTTCCCCTAAAGCACTTTGAGAGTGTTAGATGCTTTTATAAGGATAATGAGATATGCATTCTTCCCCTCATAAGATTGAGGATTCATGGAAAGTACATGCCTTCATGAATGATATCAAAATTTATCAATTATTCATGATCTCTCGAAAAAATATGATCAATAACACACCTCTTATTCGAGGGATCTTCCCTTTTTATAAAAAAAGATCACTACTTTGTGTCAAATCATTCTGTTTTTAATTTCCTATCAAACCTACGAAAATAATTCCATAAGAAAAACGCCTCAACAAGATGAACATATGTACATTTTAATTCGTAAAATATATGTATCTTAAATTATATACGATGAAAAACATGGAATAATTTCTTCACAAATACATGATGTTGATTTGTGTTGGTACCCACACAAGCATATAATGATGATCACATTGTCCTCACCATGGGAGATCAAACTCATCATTCTTTAATGTTGTATTCATGTCATTTTTAAATTGGACCAATATATTCTCTTTTAATTAATCTTAAGAATGACATATAATATATTGCATGGATGTATTATTTTAAATCTGGATAACCCATACACACTTTATCTAGATGATAGAACATCCATACTAGTATTTGA
Organism: Viscum album; assembly: GCA_963277665.1. Classification (NCBI taxonomy): domain Eukaryota; kingdom Viridiplantae; phylum Streptophyta; class Magnoliopsida; order Santalales; family Viscaceae; genus Viscum; species Viscum album. The sequence continues at coordinate 1,672,394,927 of OY728137.1, forward strand.
TTCAACATTTGATGATAAATGGGAGTAAGATTGTGAAATCCAGTGAAAAAAATTTCTATTGAGGTATAAGAATATGAGGATAACAAACATTTTTAATTGGAAGGAAGAGATCGAACTGATCAATCAGGTCATACATCCCATATAATTTCTATCATATTAAATGGATGAAGAAAAGTATATGTTCATTCATTTTGAAACAATAGTTTCATATTTTTTTGGCCGATGTATAACAATCATAGGCTACATCTGATCATCATGAAATCCCCAACCCCCTTGGGAATTGCCCCATACCTTCCTGCCATCCTTCCATCTCGTACGATGGCACCACCAATTCTCTTGTACTATATCTACCTTATACATGGGCCTATATAGTCACACTCTTATACACACCCATTCATCATGCTAGATTGGATTTTTCTAGTTCCCTCATTTATTAATTACCATATGGGTGTTATATATGGTCGGGTTCAAGCTGGCCCGTGATGTCCCTTAATTTGGCCACTTTTTTTAATAAATGCCACCATTAAAAATGTAGAGAATCAATCTAACTAAAAAATCTTATTCCATCCTGAATAAATATTCTATTCCCAATTAACTTTTTTTCTATATCATTTATTCATTACATAACATAAATAAGAACCTACATTTTTTCATGGCCACTTGATGTATATAATGTGTAATCTATTTAGCTAACTTCTTTAATAATTGAAGACCATTACAAATACTGTTATATTTATTATCCAAGGAGAATTTCCCAAGAATTAAATTAAATTCCATGAGATAAATCTAAAAAAATTCTCCAAGAATCACCACTTCATCCAAACATACCAAACTCCTATTGAAACATCATTTACAATAATAGAAAAATTGTGCCTAAAAATCTCCCCATTTTTATTTTCTGGTCATTACCACTTTTTCACGTTGTATGATTCAATTTCTGTGGTCAAAAATTTCACTCCCATATATGAAATCATAACCAATGACAAAGGGGGATTCAATAAATGATATTTTCTACACACATAAGATTATTTCTTGAATACATCTATTAGATGGATGAAATAACATGATTATCTGATAAAATACCATTTAGTTAATCATATCTAAGTGAAATTATGATATAATTGTATATAAAACAAGAGATATAGAACTAAAAAATTTAGTATTATCCATAAAAAATAATGATTGTGAAATAAAGCTCAATAAAAATCATCTAAGGGAGTCCAAAAAGAACCCCCTCTCATTGTCTCATCCTACCGCAACCCATTTTTCTATAGTGAATTCAAAAGCCTTTTGGGGTTCTCAACCGAGGATTTTAAATGTCTTAGAAGGGGTTAAAAACCCACATTTAGCCTTTGTGCATTAAATATATCCTTATTAACATCCTTGGTGAAGAAATGTTATAATTTATATCGATTTGGAATAAATTCCAACATAAAGAATGCAGTTGAAAATTGTTTCTAGATAGATTGAAATTAGATATAATTAAGATTATATATTCAATATTGAAAATGCTTATTATAAAGTTCTATTAAACATTGATTATCACAGTGAATCTTTAGGGGTTTATCACTTTCAAGCATTAAATCATCTATTTTTTCCTTCATACAAATCATTTGTGTGAAAGAACTAGTCATAACAACATATTCTGCCTTGGTATTAATCAATGTTACTAACTTAATTGTTTCATGTAGTTCTAACTCACAAAAATCTCTCATAATAAGAAAATTACACCTTATGTGTACCATATATTATCACAATCACCTGTAGAAGCAGTTTCTGTAAATGCAGGAAAATTTGTGCTACTTCCCTTCTTGTAAAGAAGATATAATTTATATTTCCTTTAATATGTATAATAATTATTTTGGATGACATTTGATGTGATTCCTTCGTATTACATTGATATTTATCATAGAGAATCGCAACAAACCAAATTTCTTGTCTAGAAGCTATGATATAATGTAAACTCCAAATATATATCATGAATTCTCTTTTATTGACACTGTCTCTATTTACATATTTTGAAAAAATTAGTCCGAATTTAGCGGGTGTTGAATATAGTTATTATTATTCCATTGAAAATTCATTTAATAATTCTCTTCAGTAGATATATTGGTATAAAAATATAGATTCATTTTTCATAAGATTTGTAATCCAAAGAAGTATCTCAGCTCAACATGTAAGGAAATCAAAAACAATTTCATAATTTTCTTCACAAAATATGCATATGAATTTTCATGATAACCTAGAAAAATTATATCAATAATATATACAATTATAATATGTTTTTCTATCCTCAAATGTATGATATTTAATTTTCTATCCACATATCTATTGAGAAAATTTAGATCTATGAATATGTTTTAGAGCATTGAATTCTAGGAAGTTGGGGACTGAATTAATCCATAATGAGACTTATTCAATTTTTATACTCTTGTGTCAACATTTTCAAGGAAAATACCATCATGTTTCACACTATAAACATTTTATTCATGCTGACCATTTAATAAGTCTGACTTGATATCCATTTGATAAATGTTATAGTTTCAAATAATCAAATAGAAATGAACATTCTAATGGATTTAGACCTTATAAATAGAGTAACGGTTTTTTATGTCAATACCTTATACTTGTGAGTGTACCATTTATACATTTCTAGATTTATTCATGAAAACAATTCCTTGATTATTTATCATTTTTCAATTGATGCACATAGTTTAAAAGATATTTTTATCATTGACTTTAGGAATATGATACCATGTTGATAAATTCTAAATTTGAACCTAATCTTCCTTCAAACCCTCAATCCATTCATCATGTTAAAAAGAAAACCATATTTATTTTGTCTCAATTTGATGGATAATTGATGTTTTATTTTCAAACCTTAAACTAATTTTAGTTGGATATTCTGTTTCCATATTTTGACATATGGTCATCCTGGTCTACAAGAGTGCATAATGTTCTCTAATAATATTTTCACTTTGAATATGTTTTTAAAATCATAGGTATTTTTTAATTTCAATATTATCATTTTCATCATCAATATAATCTGAATCCACAATTTTTGTATAGGTTTTAATGTGAAATTGTTTTTCACTAACCTATTTGTGAACCCTACTATTGTTAGAATCATCTCCATCATATGTTCTTACATATTAACCAAGATTTAATTATTTTTTATAAATTATTTTGGAATCATAATCTTAAACCATTATTTGATATTTCTTATTCTATCATATATATTATTTCGCATTAGACAAATATCCACAGAAAATAACATCAATAGCTTTCCCATAAAATTTTCCCAGATTGGTATCTTTTATTTTGATGATCAAGGGAATCCAAAGAAAAAATATTTAAATATAGTATTTTTTATATACTACATTTTAAATGATCCTAGATTTTAATATATTCTATGAAAACATTGATTTTTAATGTGTAAATTAGAACACACTACTTCCCTCCAAATGAACGTGGATCTACCAGACTTTGCAACAACAGTCCTCCCCCATTTCTATAATTATTTGCCTCATAATTTATGAAAATTCATTATATTGTGGTATTTAGGGGATTCAATATTTATTAATCATTCCATATTTTGTATGATATTATTAAAAAGTATATTCAGTAGATTCCTTCCCATTGTTAGGTCTCAATTTCATTATGTGAATACAAAGATCAATTTCAACTTTGTCCAGAATATCATGAACATATCAACTATCAGTGACTGTATATTGAAAAAAAAACACTCTCATCATTCCTATGAAATCATATATGAATGTGATAAAACACATGTAATTTTTTTGGGACACATGTGTCATATTTCCACTAAAGTATGAATGAATTAATTGTATATTAATTCTGTATTGTGTGTCTACTCAATTATGTTTACCACGAACCATTATACACTTCTGATATGATGTACAAAAATGAACATTATCTCATATTAAATAGGAAACTTTTCCAAACATATTAACTTTTGAGATCTTGTTCAAGTTATTTTGACCAATATAACCACGCCTTCTATGGAAAAATTTATTTACTTCTTATACAATTAGATGACATAAATTACTAGTATCTCCAAATTGAAATAAATTTCCACCGGTTCTTTCTTCTCTTATAGAAACATTTAAATAATTAGTTCTATTGATAAGATTATTATTCTTATTAAACATGACATCATTTTATTCATCACATATTTTTTTGAGACGAAATAAGTTATGCTTAAGTCCATCAATAAATAAGTCATCCACTTGATTGAGTCTGGATGGAAAATTTTCCTAAACAAACTCTCTTAATTTTTGATGAGACCTCATTTCCAATGGTCGAAAAATAGCCTTCATGTTCCCCAATACTTTTTAGACTCATTGTGTCTCCTATAAGATTTAAAGAACAAAGACTATCAAGAATCTAGGGTCTACCATATATATATTAATTTAATGAAATGTCTAGATCTAATGATGCTTCAATATTCCCTAATTTTTTAATATCCTCATATATAATAATATTTTTTAGTCGATCAGGAGGAATAGTTAGACACTCATCAGCACAGTGACCTTACTGGTAACAAGAACCACACACTTCCCTAAGCCCATGAAACATGTTTTTTATTAGAAACACATAAGAGTTCTCATTCATGGATTCTTTTCTAATAGGAATGTTTCTTCTATTATTTGAGAAACTCCCCATACATGATGGAACTTTCTATATAATTAGTAGACGTATCTTGTTCCAGCATACAAGAGATTTTTTTTCCTATAAGTACTAAAACACCCACAATAACCATTTATATTTTAAATTCAAAAAACTATTAATATCATCGTTATAAGTTAGTACGTACTTCATAAGTATAACCTACATAATTTTTCATAGGTTTTAACAAACCATGGTCCTTATAGTCATTCCATATAACCCCAAGTGATGAATTTGTTATTTGATATGGTTTTCATCCTTTTTTTAAGGATTACTCTTGAAATATGTATTATTTTAAAATATATTGTTAGTATTTTTTCTATTTTAATAGGGTTAGAGTTTATCTAAGAATTAATATAACTTTAATAAGAATAATGAGATGATTACAAATTCCATTAACTAATTTGGTATAATAAAACATCATCTTTCCATATCTCTTCTTTTCCATGAGAATTCTGGACTCAAAAATTTTAAGATTATTATCCAAAGTGACCATATTCTTTTATGATTCTCTAATAAACCATTATTAACCAGACACTCCTATATTGGGATGATTAATCTCTTGAATATTTTCTTCATCATCCTTCTCTATTCAATGAACATCGTTATTAAATGCATTGAAATATTTATTGAGCCCAATGTTTCTTTCCAGACAAAATCCCCTTTCAGATTTCAGTATGACAATTATATAACTGTCATTTACATAGTAATTATTGATAGAAATTTCATCAATTTTTTAACATGTTCCATTATCTTAATTTTTTTCCAATCATATTCATCATATTATTCAATACTTAGGTAATAACTACCTTTACTCTATTTTCTCAACATTTTTCTAATTTGCGTCTTAGAAGACATCTTTTTATCTTCCAGTAAATTTCATATATCTTTTACCATGCTTTTATATTGAATTCCTATATGAATTTTATTCTTATTCTCCCTCAAATTCCATATATTTTCACTTCTATGTGAAATCTGTAGAAAACATTAGAATACCCCTGAAATTGAAAATTTTAATTAGTTTCTTTCCTTTTTACTTCTATTTACACAATTTAATAATTTTAAATATGAGAGATATATTATTATTTCTATTTCAAACACTCTTAGTATCATTTGAATATATTTGGGGTTTAATCATTTATTCCACCTTGATAGGAAGTTTGTTAGTGGATTTGAAATCCATTTCATATTTTCCCTTTTTCTTTATAACATTAAATCGTTTTATCTCACAATTCTATAGAGTATTGTCCTATACATAAAGTGACATGTCCTTGATATATTATAGAGTAGAAATATTTGAATCAAATCAATCTGGAAAATGTTTCCCTGATTTTTGGATGACTGTTGAATCATACAGTTTTTCACTAAAATGTATAATATGGATAACAATCAAATTTAATCTTATGAAATAGTCATCCAAACATTCATATTCAATCATACTAACATCATTTAATTTTCCCTATAGATTTTTAATTTTTCTTCTTTGATTTATATGTTTCCTACAAACATATTCCTTAGTTTTTCCCACATTTATTTAGATTTATTTAATCATATCACCTTTTTCACTTTTTCAAGTCAAGATGATAGACATCCATTTCTGTCTTTCCCATAATCATTATAATTTGTTTTTTCATCAAAAGTTTTGGTATCATATCTTGAAATTGGTTTACTTCCAATAGTGATAACATTACACACTTTAGGACCTATATATAATAAATATGGAAGTATTCAAATCTTCAGTCCATAAAAGATATTTTCATTGAAATACAGAACCCCTCTTTTATTATCATAATTTTGAATTTCCATAGAATTCATTAAAATAGGGAAACTCATAGGAACATATTTTTCTCTTATACTACCAATAGATCTCCATACTGGATCCACTACGAATGGGGGAGGTGATTCAATGGATAAAATTTCAAATTTCTCTTTATTTGGACATATGCTTCCAATTAAAGATGGGATCTCTCATTAAGTAAATTTATAAATCTTATGTAAGTAATAAAATAAATGAAATGAAAAGAAAAAAAATCTATTTTGACATGATTCGAAAAATATATCTCATTCATTGATCAACATGGGGTTGTTTCGAAGATTCTATTATCAATATAAATTTATAGCAATTACATGTTTTCAAAAATTTGAACATAATATTTGGACAGGTAAAATTGACACTATATGAAGGATAGAAAATGAATAATTTTTTCATTCTTCTTCCATATAAATAATACCTCAAATAGTTATGTAATCATAGTTGCATGCATACATGAATGTTCAACTATTCACATCTCTTCTCCTTGATCAATTATTCTTTGAACTATACACTAACTTCTTTATTTCATTGTACACACACTATTTACTTGTACATTTTCTATTTATTTAATTCTAGGATCAATAGTATGAGAAAATACTATATTCTCTTCACAATCCTACGAAAACCTTCACATTAGGACTCTATGTAAGAATTATACAATTGGTACCCCTTTTTCCTTCATGGAAGTTGATTATTTTCATTGGATTATTTTTGTAACCCTTAATGAAAATTATTTGATACACGAGCAGGTTATCTTCTAATCTGAATAGATTTACAGAGCTAGATTCTTCATAGAGCTCTTCAATAGTTTTATAATCTTTTTAAGGCCCCCATGAAACAAATTATTTCTCATGTAAGATAGAGGTTTCACAAAACAAACTACCATTCTTGAATGAGATCACAAAAACTCTATTTTTCAAGATATCTATGAAAATTATGATTGACATCACACCTTTTGTTCAAGGGATATCTCTTTTATATTTTAAAATATCACCACCTTGAATCAAATATTCATTCTCCATTTAATTCCACATCAATCCTCTAAAAATAATATCATGGGAATATCGACTCAAGCTCATGAACATGTAGGAATTTGAATACATCAAATGTGGGTTTCAAAAATAATTTACACTGAAACACATAGAGTATTTTCTTCATGAACTGGCTATGTTCCATTACTGTGGAACACACACTTGCTTGAAATGAGGATCAAATTAACCTCACCGTGTAATCTTGAACTTCAATTTCATCTCCAACTCACATTTTCATACAGCTAAGGAATATTCATTGAATTTATCACATGCATTCAATAAGTGAGATTTAATGCTTGTATTTTCTTTGATCTGAATAACCCATCACCTATTTATTTTTTATGATACTACATTCAGTACATCCTTCAATTTTTTATTATAAGATAAAATTTATTTATTTGACTAACTCTAGTGAATATAACCACCATTTAGGGTCGAGTGGTTGAAGACGATGGACCTTATCTTTAAACCTCTTTTATTAGATGACTGAGATAAATATAATTGATTAAATCGGTTGTACCAAGTAATGTCCGTCATTTTAAATAGAATAGGATTAGTACCAAATCCTATGTTTCCCCACATCCTTTTTAGTGTTTTTAGGCCTTAGTATAACAATGAAGGGATGAATCTTTATGGACAGAAATCCTAATCCCCTTCTTGTTCCTCCCCTTACCATCCTACTAATGTGAATCCACATATGGTGGATCTACCAATACACTTGTTCTCTATCATCCTTATACATTAGACTGTGTGATTGAAATCCTATGCCCACACATGACACCTACTGGCTTAGACCTAGATGGTTTCCTCAGCTGTAGTTGACCATATAGGTCCCATATAAGGTATGGGTCAAGTTGTCTTGGGATGTCCCTTAGTTGGGTCACTTTTTTAATAAATTCCACAATTAAAAATATTAAAAAAAATCTAAGTTCATATGTCATTACTTCCTAAAATATTACCAATCCAACTTCACTTGTCTTCTTCCTCATTTATTCATCATGAAACATAAATATGAACGTCTATTTTTGTATTGAAACTTGATGTAACAACTATAAAAACAATTTAGCACATGTGTTTAATCATTAATGACTAGTAAAAATACTATCTGATTTATTACAGAAGTAAATTTTTAAAAGAATCTCATTAAATTGCATGAGATGAATCTAGAACTATTATAAATGAATCAACATTTCTTCCAAACTAACCAAAAACATAATGATACATCATTTTCCATAAATTCAACACTGTGACCAATAAATACCTTATCCAAAAACACATATAGCTATTTATTCCACTCCTCCAACTCCACCAATATAATTATATCTGAATTTTTAGACATATAGCTATAATTATGAATGGTTTCAATGGATTAATCAACATAAAAAAAAGATGGAAAACTGGGTAATGCTTTTGTAATAACATCAATGAGGCATTACACAATGGTTATATCCTATATTATTAGGATACCTCCATTATCAATAGACCATGCTTGATCTTCTAGAATTGTGTTTTGAATTAGTGACCACCATTGTTCCATATCATTTTTAAATAATTGAAATACATGATGGATTTTACCTTTTCACTAATTCCCGATGTGAGATATATATTTTCTAGGGACTTTATTAAATTGTCAACAACTAATGGATTATGAATTCCACTTAATATTGGATGTTATTATCACATGAAGTAACCCAATATATTTACACCGTGTTATGAATCATCATTTCATCCAATGTGGAAATATTATTTTTCATAACTTCGGTCAGCCACCATAATATGGTTATGAAATACATAGCCTCAAATCCAACATCATTAATATTTTATGGGGTTACATAGGAAGATTGAATATGGGTGTGGATATAGTTTCCATTCCTCATTCTAGTAACCATCTTTCAACAAAGTAATGAAAAAAAAGTTATTCAGAAATTGAATTGTATAATACAATTCCTATTATGTATTATAGAGTGTTCCATATAAATATAAATGTATTTTCACAGTAATTTTTCAATATTATTTCATTCATCTAAATCTAAAACCAAAGGTTACCAAAAATATTCCTTTCATACCCAAAGTGACATCTCATACTCCAGACCCCCAGATCCGGTAGTAATATTACCTCATTGGTACAAAGTGTAAGAGATTATAATGGATTGAACAATTTAGTAGTCATAGTATAAAAAATTCAAATATATATTATAATTGAAGACTTAAGATACAACATTATCACTACCAAATAAAATTATTATCCATTCAATAATATCCTTCAAAACTACACATATTCATCCTCTAGGTTTCCTGAGGAAAGGGAAAATAATAAGTCTAAAATCATATTCTTAGTAAGGGGTAACATATAATTGAAGCATACATAACATAAGGGTTATATAAATATTAAATGGAAAATAGGAATCCATAATAAATAGAAAATGGGGTGATGATATATCAATTAAAATAAATGAAAACACAGATATTAATTATTATTGACCTCATATTGATGGAATGCATAATGATAGACATAAAAAACAATATTTCAAGTCCTTGAGCCGTGAAACTATACTTTTTATAAAGACTAAAATCATATAATCCTTTTGTAAAGGTCTTATTCCAAGATATTATCCTATTCTGGGAAGTGGAATATACCTCACCCTAACATTCATTGTCAAATGAGACCTTTTGATTCATCTAGTGTCTAAATAATTTCATCCCCCCCAGCCACTTGATTCGGTCTAATGAGTTCACTATAAGGGTCATCAAGACAAATAATATCATTCCCTAATAATCCAATTATTAAAAATACTTTACTATCCATATAATAGGAAACATGGATATCAAATACTTCCCAAATAAATATAAAAATATTAATTTCTATGAGAACATTCCATAATCAATATGGAATTCATGTGGTGACATCAATGTAATAGTAATTAAACATATAGAAAATTATTATGATTAGGGTATATAAAATGTGTTAGTTTTTAAATTTAATTTAGTATATGGATTGAATATATTACAATGTTATAGGAATATGTAAATGGTAGGAAAAATCATACATCAGGGTTCATTATGATCATATGAATATTCCAAAGAATATCCATTGGGAGTGTCCCATTAGTTGAACAGTCTTAGGCCGAGCCATCATGTATCATGGTAATGATTGAGTCAATGATAAATAAAACCATTTCATGGTTATTACCCCTATGTTCATTTTTTCTATTGGTGCATCCACTTTCTATTACCTATACATGGATGTATTTCCATGGAAATTATACACAAATTTACATTACTAAAACCAAGAATGATATTTCCACCATTGAGAAGGTAACATATTGATTCAAATTATTATGATAGATGGTTAAAAACACATACGTATAAATCTATTAAATCCCATGAGTAATATTGTTAAATTATTCCATTAAAAATAATAAATCATTAAAATAAAAATAGGTCGCACCAGAACATGACTCTCAAATTAATAAAATGAATTGTTACACCATAATTAAGTATTATGTCGAAATTAAATCATAAAAATTAAGAAAGTGGGGTTCTAATTTTTCTTAAAGTGATAGTAATAAATTCATTTACTGCTATAAAATCTTAAATAGTCATTATATACACCACATAAAGGGAATTATGTTGGAATTATAAAATATCACATAGAGGGATGAATTGGTGATGGAAAACTCATTCATTGTGTATTAAATTAAATTATATTACTTTTAACACCTATATCATAAATATAAAATTCTTAATAACTTAATTAAAAACGTTATTTAAATCGGTTTTCATTTATACAATTTATTAAAATTCATTTTCTATATGAATTCTCTTTATTTTCAACATTCGGTGTTAATAGTTTTGAATGTTTATAAAAGTTTCGTAATAGTGGTATTTGTATTATTAATTATTATAAATAGAATCCTTAATAGGTCATCAAATTTATTATTATATATAAATTATATTAATTTTTTATTTTCCAATTTTCATTTATGATTGTTTTTCCTTTATCATTAAATATAAAATCGATAATAAGCACATTTTAGTTATTCAGGTTGACTGATCTGTTATTTCTTAATTAAAAAATTAAATATCGCTATTATATATATTGAATAAAAAAGCCATAATGTTCACATTTATAGCATATTATACTAATAAATATGTTTTCAAAGACATCTAGGAAATAAATGTACATCATTTTTCCAGTAGGTGTTGAAACTGACCCAAACCAGAACCTTCCATTATTAATGGATGGTATTGAGATGTTTTTGTCATAAAATAGTTATACCAAGAGTATAATTATACTATTTAATTTTTATTAGTTTCATATGTAATAATAAAAATTTTGTATAAAAAGAATTATGTAATATGAAAACATCAACCAATTTTTATAAGTGAATATCCTCATCATACAGAAATAATAAACGATGAAACAAACAAAGAATGTTTTTTTAATATCATTAATAAATTATAAAAATTAATAAATATAAACTCAAATATATAATAGAATTAACATTTATTATATAATACAATCCTTATATTAGACTTTTTATAATGGTGATTTAAAATGCAACACATTACGTCATGGAGGAGGTAATACATGCAACACACAATTAATAATTTATTTTTATCAATGAATGATTTATATTGATAAATAATGATAAAACTATTAATATAGTTAAATTAATGTATATAAATGGTAATAATGTTAATATAATAGTTAATCTATAATAAATTAGGTAGAATATAATTTATAAAAAATTAAGTAGTAAATCATACTCAAGTTGGGGACTTGAATTTTCCTTAGATGGCCCCTTGAATTTAAAGGTATTTGGAAAAATACGATTGAGAATGGGATTAAAAATGTCATAGATTGTTTTGGGAAGATAAATTGATTGATTTTCAAGGATAAATTCAAATGAGTGGTGTGAATTTCTGTGGTGAAGTTGCTTCAATATCATAATCAAACGAAATGGTATTTTTCTGAAAAACCCTTACAGTGTCCACAATTCATGGAGTCAATTAAAGTTTAAAAAGAAATAAAAAAATATAGATGAGGAAAAGTAGCATGGATTTATATTCATCTCAGAACCCCATTTTATGATATATTTTGGTATTTTATATTTTCGTATATTTTAATTTTTAAAATTTAACACAATTTTCTTTTACCTTGGTAATATATTTCTATACATACTGATTAATTATAATGAAAAGGATTAATATTGATATTTAAACCGAATTTTATAGTTATAAAATAAAATATCTAAATTATTTTATAACATATTATATTTAATGTTGTACTAAGTGAGTTTTGAAATAAATTAACTTAATCAAATAAAAATAGATTTTAGAGAAATAATGTTTTGATATAATAAATTTATATATAATATAAAATTATCTTGGATAATTATTTTTATATAATAATTTTATCTATTATAAAAAATGATATGTGTATATAATTTTCTTCAAAAAGGTAATCTCTGATGAAAATAATTGGCTTAATGAAAATAATAAAAATAATTTTTATATTAATGAATCTTTTTTATAATTTAAAGAATGTTTCCCATAGATTTTATAAGAGAAAATAATATTTTAAAATGTGTAATTGTATTAATTATATTAAAATTGGATTACTTAAAATATTTTGAAAAGTTCTAGATCATTATTATATAATAGTTATGTTGTATGAATTTCATGTTTCTTGAAAACCTTATTTTTTGACAAAAACAATCTTTTATAGAAAATGATAACAAAATACTAAAAAAATTTCAATATGATGATTTAAAAAATGATGTAAGTGTACACCCTAGACCATAATAGGTTCTAATGAGATGGACAGTGAATTAGTGGTCCACTCATTTTAATAATTCTTTTACTTTTGAATTCAACCACTTGAACTATTTTTGTTTTTCAATACACTTAGAAGAATGTCTCAAACCCACCTCAAGTGTAGTAGGAAAACAACATATGGAATCACAAGGTGTTTACATGCTTAATAAATTAGATACATAATCCATTCCTTGTTTTTAGACACCCCAACATGGATTCTTCATGGTCAAATATATGAATTCAATTTCTTTCAATAGTAACTGAAATCCATCTTGATTCGTCTCTAGAAAAGAGACTATATTTTCTTTTTTTTTTGTCAAACTAAGAGTCTTATTTATCCATTTCTAACGAAGAAACTCCTACTACTCCTAGCTCCAACAATAAGACTTCAATTTTTTCCATCACCAATTCAAAGACTTCAACTTTGTTAAATAATTGATCCACTATAGGATAATATTTTATCTTACTCTTTGAGCTTGTAGAGCCTGAATTTATGATGTACGCCCTCAAAACATCATAAATTATCATCCAAAAATTCTTCTAGATTTTTTTTCAATCTATGTTATCCTCAATCTTTGAATGCTCGTGCACAAAATACGATGCTTCTTCAAAATACTTCAATCCTCAAAAACCTTTTCTATTTGATAGATGAATGTATTGGGATATTCAAAAGATATTCATATTGTTTAATTTTTCCCCTTTATGCACATATTTATACAGAATTAGTATAGTGAACCACGTATCAATAAATTAGATAATTTAAATTCTTGGTTTAAAGACTAATTTTATGTGTTAATGGATAAACACATTTATTCCTACTTAAAATATAAATACTGGAATTATATGGGTATTATATTTTATGCTAACTGTTAATACAAAAAAGAACAAGGGTATTTTTTTACTCGTTATGATCACACCATTACCCATTGGTATTCATTTCAAGAATGAACATTTCAATTTATCCATACATCTCAAATAATAAATGACTTCATTCATAGAGGTCGCGAGCATTCTTCATCTCACATAGCTAATTAATATTACATATTTCACCCTATATTAATACATGCATGCATCTCAGAAACCTAAACAATATCAGGTTCCCCTCTTCTAATGTGGAATAGTCACATGTGGCTCAACATGTCATCATTCATACATATAAATATCATAGCATGTAATTCATCTATTTAATGTAGTATCTCAAACTGAATTTGGTACTCATTTAAAGACCCCAATATTAGGTCATTATTATTCCTTCTTCTTGTTTATTCATTTTATAAAACATCAATTTTTATGGCCAATTATCGTGCAAGATATGAATAACCCATGACTCAATATAATTTTCACCTAAGAGAATCAGGTTGTCTGTTTATTATCCTTTCATCATGAAGATAATAAATTTCCAAAGACTCATGATTATATGTTTTTATCCATTCTATGAAATAAAGTGTAAGGACATGAATTTATCATTTCTTTCTGTACATGTTCTTTAAACTCATCAAAAACTTCTTCCATGAAATCATATTTATCAGGTGATCATCACGACTCAGAATACATCCATTTATGCATGTCAGTGAAATAATTTTGAGTGTGTCATGTTCTTTAAACTCACATGTATATGAAGACATCATCATGGACATAATTTGGATTTATGGATGTTTTTAAATGAGTTATTTGGATCATCAATACTAGAATTACTGTGTAGTAAACAACTTTAAACCCCAGAGGATGAATATTGTGATGCTCCTTTAATCGAAAAAATAACATTAACTGGATTTGGAATACACATAAATTTATTTAAATTTTAATTATATGAAAAATATAAAATTATTTCTTGTCCACCGTTAGACACATGTTCACCTACATCACTTTATATTAATCAATATCTCCCATAATGTATTCTGAATTGATTACAGGGTCTAATCCTAGCCACTCCATTCCCACGCTTCCCCAACCCCCAATGACATCCATATTTCATAGAGGGCCTATAAATAGAACATGCATGATTTATACATGGGAACACTGTCTTGTGATCTATAAACATAGACCAACCCCTATACATCCATGTAGGATTCCTTTGGTAGGCCCCCCTATGTAGTAGTCTCCTGGGTTCCCTAAAAGTGGTTTAGGTATATCATATGTGTCTCACAGGGTTGGATATATATTTTTATATAATCTAGATTAGTGGTGTTATCCAACTAATCCATGAAACAAAAAAATCCACTTTATTTTCATCATGTAAAATTTCAATACATTTTACATGACCTTTTTTACTTCTAGATCAATATATTATAACATGGCCCTCAAATATTCTTCCTGAAAATAATATATTTTATAGATAAATATTATTCTTCATCTTTAACAAAACATTATTTCATCAATGTAATAAGTCTATTTAACATATGATCACTTCAAAAATTATTAGATATAAAAGTAAAATTGAATGAGACTCACATTAAATGTCTTCAAGTGAATCCTTAATATTTTTTACAAGCAACACAACATCATCCATATATTGACTGATTGGCATCAAATGAAACATATTATCAACATTCTACTCATTTATATTTTATTTTCAATATGACATCACATATTCCAATTTCAATATGTGTGCCCAATATTTAATCCCCCTTACTAGAAATAAAATTCAATAGACATGTGGGGGTCATCTCATATCACCATTCTTCTCCAAAAGACATAAAATATTTTAAAAGATATGGATATTATCACATGATGCCTAGATAATATTCAATAGCTAATCAGCTCTATGTTTACATTGGATAACCAATTGTATAAAAAAGAGTTAAATAGACATCTTTTCAATGTTGTCCATAACACATGTTCACATGTGATATCAAGCTCATAGTTTACCAATTATGAATATAGGGGTCAAATTTATAAAAGAAATGAAAAATACATCGTATAATTTAAAAAACATATCAATAATATCTGGTACCAAATAATTTCTCCCCATTTGTAAAATTTTCCAATCAACAAAAAAATCCCCCATAATGAATACAATTAAGTAATAGGGTATTGGAGTGTGGTTAGAATAACACATGTCATATAAAATATCTCTAAAGTAATTCACAAATTCTCATCATGGAAATTTATGTACTCTAGAATGATCCTGATTTACCCTTAAATTTCCTATATTTGACCTCATAAGTCATAAAATAATATAGAATTTGAAGAAACATCTTATGTCATTTGTGGAAAAAAATCATGGTATGATTTTTCTATCATCCTCAATTCATTATAATTTCCAATCTCACATGGGGATGTGTTTTGTTTTATATACATGCTTCAAGGATAGTGCATATGTTTTCATCCAATGAACTTCCTCTTTTGTGGAATAATATTCTCCACCTCATTCACAGCTATTAAAATCTCTAGTTTTTCCTTCCAAAAAATGACTTATTTTATTCCAAGAGTGATAATATAAGTTCTTGGATTTTGATGTTTGAAACAAGAATTTTTGAAGGTCATTTTTATTCTCCAAAACATTGATCATATTTTCCATATTAATGCAATGTTTTCTAGGTTAATATATTCCATTTTATTTCACAAGAGTGGAGTGTATTTGTATTTATTCTTTAATCATCCATGAATTTCTCTAGGTGAAATTGAATTCCTAATGAATTCATTTAGAACCAATAAAAAATTTACCAAAAAATTCAAACCTTATTTGGTCATTCATTGATTGAGATGTTGGCACTAATGGATTTATTATGGGATATCTGGTCTCATTTTATTATAAATATCTAATCATTATGCTTCCAAACAATTCACATTAAAAAAATATTTTTTAGTACATATATTGTCAGGCAAGTACTCTAAATTTTTCAATAAATAAAATTTTACTTAATAATATAAGATATGGTTTTTTCATAGTCATTATACTAGTTGATACATCTTTTGTTGTATTTTTATTTTATCTCTTGAGGTGTAAAACATCTCCACAACATCTCTTATTTTAACAACTTTATCTTTTAAAATATAAACCATTGTTTTTGTATATAGTGAATATTTCATTCATGATTGTGTCATTTATTTCGTACCTAATTGTCTTGTTTATTTCTTATATCATATTCCATATTAAAAAAATACATGTATCTTCAGAGGTGAACATTATTTTTCTACCACTAGTAGATCCCCATTCCAGATAAGGTTCCATAGAAAGGGGGTGAATTAGTGGTACCCTCCTTTTATGAATACATTAACATTTGAATTCTAACTCATGAACTTTTTCTTTTCCCTAATACACTATGTAGAATCATATAGCCCCACATTATGTGTAACAATAAAATATGAGATTGAGAAAAAGTATTTACAATGTTTGAAAATGAAATTCTTAAATGTTTCTTTGTTGGTTAAACACCCCAATATTTATTGTTCGGTATCCAAAAATTTAATGCTATTTATTTTATCTCTAATTAAAAAACCTATTTATCTAACATCAACTGAGAGACCTATTTTTTTTGTCCTCCAAAAAAATGATCTTGATCCATCTCCAACCGAGAGAATCCTTTTGCTCCTGGATCCGACCAAAATACTTTCACTGATCTAGGAACCAATCCAATGAATAAAATATTTTTGAGGGATGAATCTATTATTGGATTATTTATGATCATCCTACATGACCTTGTAGAATCGTTCTTGATCATGTACTCTGTCACGCATATTAGAAATGATGGTCTCAATACTTTTTATAGATTTGGTACTAATAAAATAATTATAAAATATATTATGGATAATGAATGATATAATTTCCTCACATTGTGGTAAATGTATTTATTTATAAAATATTTGGGATTAGATTATTCATTTGATAATTTTGTAAAAATTACAATTTTACCTTTTAAAAATCACTTTAGTATTTCAACAATAAATATTTATCTATATATATGATTTTGACTAATTTTTTTGTAATTGTGTTCTTTATATAAAGGGTAAAAATTCTATTCAGTACATGGGAGCTGGATCGTGCATTTGATGGTGGGGGGGGGGGGGGGGGGGGTAAATGGGCCCTGAAGACATAGTTGGAC
Organism: Viscum album; assembly: GCA_963277665.1. Classification (NCBI taxonomy): domain Eukaryota; kingdom Viridiplantae; phylum Streptophyta; class Magnoliopsida; order Santalales; family Viscaceae; genus Viscum; species Viscum album. The sequence continues at coordinate 1,672,413,325 of OY728137.1, forward strand.
TTAACTATCCAGATTGGACATCAATTCACCATTTGGGCCAAATATTCTTCACCCGAGATTGGATTAGGCCCAAATTTAGAGGGGATCTCTAGAACATGATTATTAACAAATCATAATTCTATAACGCCAGCTAATTTGCACGATATTGTGATCAAATATGTGGGTAATGTGGGATTAAAAAATTTGGCCGAATATCCCCTTAACACTATAAAAACATCTAGAAACCCTATCCCTCCAAAACAGTATTTAATGGATATTTTCACTATTTTGGAGGGTTGTAATAAAAAATGGGAAGGCTTATCTGAATGGGTGTCTCTTGATATGCCCTTATTTCTCATTGAATAAGTATGGACATGTGCAAACATCTTTTCCAAAATGTCTCTCCTCTCTCACCTCTTTATTGTATTTATTTTCTTTAATTATTGTCTCTTGAATTTTTCTTCAATTAATCTTATGTTTTTTTTTCATTTTCATCTTCTTATATTACTCTTTGGGTATAAATTTTGGAGTAGAAGCTAGATTGGGTTATAACCTTTCTAACCCATTGCGATTGAAAAATGTTTCTACAATGACTACCCCACCTATAGAAGAGTTGTTATTTTTTGCAATCGATCTACCTATTACATTATTCATTCATTTATATTGAATAAAGGAGTTACTATAATTAACATAATATGATTCATGAATTGAGTTTTTTTAATTGAAGAAACATTGTATGAAATTGAAAAATTAATACAAAAACATGCGAGGTCGAGATTTTGTGTTTATTGTGAGAGCACGAACTTAATCGGTAACACAAGAACATACATGATAAGATTGTAGAGTTAAAATATAATCCCTAAAATAAATTAATCCTCAATTCTAGAATGTATATGTTCTATAATTAAACAATTATAATAATCTAACCACAGAACAAAATCAAATCAAGTTGTTGTGATTTCATTTTCCGAAGCTAGACTAAGGTTTAAGTAATTTCATCTTCGTGGTTAAGTTTAATCTCATAGGGTTAGAGGGATATAAAATTAGGGGATCATAATTAAGTGGTTATTAATTTAAATGATAATTATTAATAATTAAATTAATAGGTAGAGTTAGATCGATTATTCCTTTTAAAATATTTTCTAAAAATCATATTCTTATTGTGTCTTTTTAATTAATCTTCATTTCAAAATAAAAAACAAAAAAATGAAATGTTATTTTAGTTTTATAAATGATAAACAAACCTCCATACTTTCAAGATGTTTTTTTATTCATGTTTTTTTATAATTACAATACCTTGATGATTTTTTTATTCCCTTCATCCTTTGAGAGACGACCATGGTCAGCCACTCTGCTACAGCCAACTACCCAAATGTCACACTTAATTTGAGAGTTCCCACGACAACGCTCATCAAATTGGTTCCATTTCTAGGGTTTCATGTAATTATTTCAAAAAATTAGAGTTAATTATTTTATTTTACATTTTATTCTCTTATTCTCATTTTTCTTCCTTTTTTTATCCAATCTAAATTATTTCTTCTTCTTTTATTTTTTTCTTTTTATTTTTGGACCATCAACTCAAACGTATCATTTTTATTCTACTATGGTCCACCTTCCTTCTATTCATTTTTAATTGATTTATTACATGAACTAATCATAAAGATCTTTTTAATCTTTCCCCTGAGATTGAACGTAGCCTTTGAGGTCGAATCAAACATTCCAAGTCTATGGGTGGTTTTAACATTCAACAAATTAGAAAATTACTCTACTCCAAGAACATTGAAATTGGAAACACATCTATTTCAAATCTAGAACAAGATAAAATGGCTGAAAATAATATAAATGAAATTAATAGAACCATTATATAATTGGATGCACCTAATATTAACTACCATCCAAATTGTATTGTATATCCAAATATCGAATCAGACTTTGAACAAAAATATGTATTAATTAACCTTCTTCCAATATTTCTCAGATCATCTAGTGAGGATCCAAAAAAAATTTAAAAAATTAATGTGGTTCTTTCAACCCTTAAACCATGAAATTTATCTGAATAATAAATAAAATTAAGTTCATTCCAATTCTCACTTTATGGAGCTGCAATAGATTGAATGTATTATTTATAACCTAGAGATGTAACATGTTGGAACTATTAAAACATCATTTCCTGCAGAGATTTTTACAACATCAAGGTCCACTTCCATTAAAAAATAGATCTGAGGGATCAAGAGGGGAATAAGGGGATTCAATGTATGAGGATTGGTAGGGATTAAAGAAGTTGTGTGCAAGATGATGACATCACCAAATTAGTGAGAAACTCCTCATCCAACACATCTATAAAGAACTGACACCTATGGATAGGGGCATGGTGGATGCCACATCTAGAGGAGCATTGGTGTAAAAATAACTCCAGCTACTGCACATTCATTGATTGACAATATGGCACAAAACTCTCAACAATTTGGTAATCCAGATACCCCACATGTTATAGAAGTACATCATGTAAGTCCTTATTCTCTTGAAAGTCATTTGACTGATACCATTTTTAAATAATTGAAAACAATGGTGATACATCTTCTTTTAGCCCAAAAAACATCCCAAACCCATATTTCAAGGCTTTGTGGAATTTTCACTAATACAAGCCACCAAGCAGACTATTTCCCCCCAACTACAAAAAACAAAAGATTCTGAACTACTATTTCCAGGGAAACGATTTTAGAAGAAACAACAACCATATCTCAAAAATAAGTTTTATTCCATTTCTCCAACTAACATTCAATGTTGGATGGACCAATCGGACATGAGGTAAGCCTCTAGGAAAAAATCCCCCCTTAAAACAAAACATCCAGCAGCCTCGGCCTTACTTGTAGGGTTTCTGAAAACCCCATATGATATTTTAAGCCTAGGAATCAACAATCCCACAACAATGGAATTCTCAACCAATGGTAGATTCTAAAACTGTTGATATTTTGAAACATATATTTCTAAATCATTATAATGAGATAAAGAGTCCTGGTCTGGAGCTGAGGGAGTTGAAGACTCAAATGAGCCATATTTCCACTGCCACCATGAATTTTTAAGTAAGAATTCCAAAAATATACCTACCTAAAAAAATCAAAATCCAAAGAAAAATTTCAGTACCAATCATTGAGATGGGGGAATAAAATGAATGATACTTATGCACCAACCATTCCACTGGGATTCACCTCAAATTCAACGAAGCTCCATTCAAGACCAGCTGAAGTGCAACCAAACGAGAAAGATAATGGTAATAAAAAGATTTATGACATTCCTCATAATCCCCATCCATTTCCAAATAGGGTTATAAAAACCAAGGAGATGGATGGGGAGGTGTTTCAAAAAGAGTTTTTGGACACATTAAAGTGTGTGGAGATCAACATCCCTCTACATGAATCCAGTAAACAAATCCCTAGGTATGTGAAATTCATGAAAGGACTTTGCACAAATTGTAGAGGGAACTAGGGAAATGAGAGGATCTATCACGGAAGGAATGTATCAATACTAATTAAAACAAATCTAGAAAATCCTACCATGTGAATGGATCAAAGTACATTCACTATCCCATACACCATAGAGGAGTTGCACTTTTCTAACGCTCTTTGTGAATTGGGAGCTCCCATAAATGTGATGCCACACTCTGTATTATCTTCTTTGTAGTTTGGTAATTTGAAGATGATAATAGTAGTGGTGCAGTTGGGAAATAGAGCTATGACATATATAGTGAGTGTCCTAGAGGATGTAATTTTTTCATAAGTGAGATGATCTTTATAGTAGATTTTATGTGTTTTAAATGGAGGATGATCAGGTAAGATCTCATTGTATCATTATCATAGGAAGACCCATCCTCAAAACTAAAAAAATCATAAATGTCGATGAGGGTACACATTACATAAATTTTGGGGATGATTTTTTGATATTTAATGTTATGGACTCCATGAAGTAGCCCTCAGAGGACTATTCTGCATTTTTTATCTCCCTTTTGAACCACCAAGTAAAAACCCCATGGAATTTGGTTGTCGTATGCTTTTAGAGATTATGAGTATTGGGTATAGTTTGATTTCTAAGACCACATCCAAACCCATTTATAATGGACAATACTCTCTTATATTTGATATTGAAATGGATTCATATTCTGATTTTGATCATGTTCACTATGGTTATGACATGGATGTTGAATATACTGATGGTTTTGATGCTTTAATCTCTGATTCTAATTATATATATTCAGGTACTAGTGTTCATTGAACACATATTTATTTCTATCATTATCTCAATACATATTTCGCCCCCCCCCCTTATTTGAAGTCAATCCATTTCCACCAATTCACAAATACACATACTTATTGAGTGGTGAGAGGTTACTAGTAATATTTGCTAATCGTATCACTTTTGAACATGAAGAAAATCTTTTGAATGTTTTAAGACAGTACATTAGGGAAATATGGTGGAATGTGGGTAACTTATCAGGTATTATCCCCTCCATTTACATGAATATGATTCTTTTAGAGGATGGTGATAAGCCGGTTAGGTATCCACTAAAGAGATTTAACCAAACTCTTCTTGAATTTTTGAAAAAAGAGGTTTGAAATTGCTTGGGGAAGGTATAATCTATCCCATTTTAGTTTCCTAGTGGGTGAGTTTTATTTAGGTTGTTCCTAAGAAAGGTGGTGTTACAGTTGTTAAAAATTAAAAAGATGAGTTACTTCCAACGAGGGTGTGTAATAGTTGGTTTGTGTGCGTATTGATTATAGGAAACTAAATCAGTCCACTCTGAAGGACAATTTCCTTCCCCCATTTAATGATCAAATGGTTGAGAGTCTAGCAAGGAAAACACTATATTGTTTCATGGATGGATTTTATGGATAGTTTCATGTTTTTATTAATCATGAGGATCAGAAAAGGACAACATTCACTTGTACACTCAGAACATTTTCATACAAAAGGATTCCATTTGGACTTTGCAATGCCCTAGGTACCTCCTAGAGATGCGTGGTGAGTATTTTTCTATATTTCATTGAGTCCATCATGGGGGTATTTATGGAAAATTTTGTAGTTTATGGGTCTTCATTTGATTATTGTATCAGTAGTATGGGAAAGGTTTTGAATCATTGTATTAAGAATTATCTGGTCTTGAACTTTGAAAAGTGTCATTTCGTTGTAGAGTGTGGAATTGAATTAGGGAATGTATTGTAAAAACATGGGATAAAGGTTGATAGATCTAAGGCAGAAATTATTTTTTTACCTTATCCTTCAAGTGAGAACGATGTTTGATCTTTCATAGTAAAACCAATGTTTTATCATCTCTTTATCATTGATTTTAGTAATATTTCTCTTCCTTTATCTGGATTACTTCAAAATTATTCTAATTTTGTGATTGCCGATTTTTCAAGATTTCATTTGATATTCTAAAACTACTAATTACCACTCCACCTATCATATAATCTCCACAGTGGGAGCTTTTGTTGGAGCTTATTTGTGGAACCTCTAACTACACAATTGGAGATATCTTATCTCATATGGTGGAGGTCATTTAAATATGATTTCCTATTCATGGAGGAAACTGCTTTCAAACCAATCAAACTACACAGAAAAATAGAAGGAGTGTATTTCCGTCATATTTGATTTAGACAAATTATTTTCATATTTTTTAGGCTCTAAAGTAGTTTTTTTACCATGAAAATCTAAGGAACCTCTTGAAAAAGACGGATGTTGTAACTCCTCGACACCAGTTACCCAATGTCGATGCATTATTACATAACAATGGAATGATCACAAAACATCAAGTCTAGATATACTGATTAGTTTAGTAGTCTTGGAAACACTAGATTCATTTATAATGTTTACATTACATCATAAAGTGAAAACTACAACAAAATGTTGTCTCCACACTCATATCCTCTTATACTATCCCTGCAGTTCATTCATAAAATACTTCTTCACATCCTGGAAAAAATAAAACATAGAAAAGGGTGAGATCAAATTCCCAGTAAGGATAACAATATAGAGGAAAATTTCATAAATAGGCATAAACATTTAAGGCAATTTATAACTAAAACAAAATCCTTTTAAACTTGAACTTCAGCCTAATATGGAAAAAATAAAATGAAATAATGCCAATTACTTATTCACATGGATATTCTACTAGTCGAATGATCACATTCAATATCAATAACCACTTTAATAATGATGGAATGCATAATGCCAGACTATCATAACCACATAGACAAGGCCTCGTGCCAAGACTACAAATAAGATTTTGTCGAGGACTTGTGCCAAGACACTAGTTTGTCTCATGAGAACTACCTATGCAATTTAGTAGAAGATACTTATGTTTAAAATTGCTCAAATATACTCCAGTGTTTTTTTGAAAACATTATGCAAGCTTCTGAAAACAAAATAACTAATTCTGAGACTGTTCGACTAATTAGATTCCATGATGGGTCCACTTCCCATCCCTTCCTTTCTACAACACTCGAGAGTCAGGTTTTCTAAAAAAAATTTAAGCTTGCGTTAAATACGTATACATTTTCATTGGATTTTCATATATTTGGGAGAAATATATCACTATTTTTTTAAATCATTTAAAAACCACATAATTATAAAATAAAACCTTTATTTGGAAAATATTCTTATAATCATGTATGGGAGGTTTCAAAGGTGTAATAACAGTGGAGAATAACTGCACCTTCCGTATAAGTTAAAAAAACATTCTTACCTTAATTCGATCGAAAAGGTTAAAAAGGACCTTGTTTGGAAAATGACGAAAATATTCCTTTATAAACTTCTTATAAAAAGTCAATCAAGGGTATAAATGACTTTAACCCATATTCTGTAAAATATAAAGAATTTTTTGAAATACATTTTTATGAAACATGTATGTGGATGGTAAAGAGATCCCAGTAGATAATTACATATAAACAACTTCGAATAATGAAGAGATTGTGAAATAAACCCTTAATTTGTAATTTTATTTGGTTAAGGTAGGTTCAACTCTTGTATAATGGTGACATAATTGTTATTAAATTATAAAATAATCATATAAATTAAGATGATATATTATATGATCTTTTAACATTGCTTTGTTAATAATATCTTAGTTTTGTCGTTGTTTCGGGTGTTAACTTACTCATTTTATTTTATATGTATTGTTACATAATCCGTATTTTTTATGGATATGGTGTATCTTATTCATATCCAAAATGATATTATGTCCTTAAAAACTATTATTTATCATCAAATGATAATTATACTTGAATGGATACGATGGAGAATGAATCTCATCGCGTTCATGGAGACGGTAGTCCGTATGTACGAACGAGTGAGAATATCATTATTTTGATATTATAATAATATATAATTGGATGGTATATCATATATACAGAATCATTATCATGTTATATTTATTATTTACATGAATTACAGATCATTATTATACCCATCCAAATAATAATGTTTTGAATAACAATTACACCACAACATGGAGATGGTATGTCGTACGTACGCACGTATGGTGACATGTCATTCAAAGGATGGATAGAATACTGAATATGATTGTACAATATTTTTAATAATATCTCATTATATAGAAGATAATGGATTTATTATTTTATAATGGGAATAACAAGGAAGGAAGAAGTTGAATAAGAAAAGAACTTGAAAAAGGGTGGTGAAATCATTACCTCTCCTTCGGGTTCTTCCTTTTGATTTGATCAAAAGGACTCCATAGGTTGGCTTTATGACTAAATTAAGGCCTCTAGGATGAAGGGAGAAAAGTTGAGAGAGTATTTGGGTAGGGTTTGGCCGAGAAAAAAGGATTTGAATGTGTGAAATTGAGAGAAGGTGGAGTGCCCTTTTATAAGATGGGTGAGGGGTACCTTTGGAAAAGCTAGAAATATTGTTTTATAATAAATTCATATTCAGTTTCTATTGGCTCCAAAGTGGATTATTTAATGGTTAACGTGGGTATAGGTTGAGAACCACTCAACCAATAGTTTTTAGACAGGTTTCGGTCACTATATTAACCTTTTCATTTTGTTTTAACTCTTAGTTAATTAGTTTGATATTTACCATGTCACTTTGTATTTTTATATTATATAGTTCATAAACATACTATATACATCCAAGAGACACCCAAGTGGTCCATTAATGATAAAACTATAATGATATAAGTCTCTATGCCGAAACATAGATTTTTAGGAATTAAATATCAATTAATGATATAATATTTGTTTTAAAAACTCATTTATGTCAATTTTGATACTATTCAATAATTGATTTTTTTAAACTCTTAAAAAATTTAATAATTCTAAAAAAATTCATTGAAGAAATCCAATAATTTCATATTAACCAATAAATTTCATGTATGTCATAAAAACTTTCAAATTATATTTATTTTAACATTTATAATACCAATTATTTGATTCTTTCATTAATAAGGAAAATATTGCATCGTTATTCTGTCATAAATAATATTAATTATTAAATGTATAAAATTTATAAATAAAATACCATTATGTAAGAAATATTTTTATATTTCTAATGAATATTTATAATCTAAAATATAACATATATAACCATATGTAAAAATTGTTTTTCTAAAAGATATATGCTTATGTCCTTTTTGTGTTTATTTTAACCTAATTAATATAAAGTGTCCTTATCACTTACAAGTGGATCCATGGGGTCCCAAATTTGACCCAAAGATTCCCATGGTCGTACATGTATCAAACAAAAAGGTTAGGACACGTTTTAGGGTAATTTAATATTATTATAATACTATATTGTTACCCTTATTTACCGGATTTACCCTTTTACCATTGTAAATAAAATATTTACCAAAATAATTATTCAAAATCACTAAAAATAAAAGTTACCTATTTATAAAATTTGAACATCATGATTCCATATATTAAATGAAAACTTTCCAAATTCACAACATAGAAGTTGTAGAAATTAATTTAAAATTTATTCCCATTGTTAAAACAAAAAGAGGGTTTTTAAGAGATAATAATTATCAAAAGATTGACACTTGTTTATGTCTGGTTTAATTGTGAAATTATGTAAAATGGCCAACATTGTATTAAATGGTAAAAATATATTCTAAATATACATTATAAACACTCCAATTCATAATTTATCATTGTTAATTATTTCGATTAAAAAAGTTGTTTTTAATTTAAATTTAGTAATTTTAACTATTCATCAAAATATAAAAGTTATCTGAAAAGTACCAAAATTTCACCCTAGGCTAATTATGATATTTTGAATCAAAAAATGAAGTCCATTTTGAGAGATAAAATTTATAAAATTCAATAAAGTGGTTATTAATATTCATAACAGCTACTTTGATTGGTTGTGGTGTGTGTTAGAACTCGATGTTGCTTAAAACACACGCTACTGTATTATTCAAAGAGAAGCATATCGTGGAAGCATGGGGTGTTATATTCTCCCATACTTAAATTAATTTCGTCTTAAAAATTTCTATAATTCTACCGCATGAAAAGAATCTGGTTATTCTTCATCATATGATCCTTGGATTCCCACGTTGCTTCTTCCATTTTATGGTATCTCCATAGAACTTTTACCAGACTAGTCGTCCGGTTTCTCAGCACATGGTCTCTTGTATCAAGAATTTTAACGGGCTCTTCAGAATAAGATAGATTGGGTTCCAGTTCTAATTCCTTATAAGTGAGTACATGTGTTGGGTCAGGCATGTATTTCCTCAACAGTGATACGTGGAACACATCGTGAACTTTGGAGAGACTTGGCGGCATTGCCAAACGGTAAGCTACAACACCAATTTGTTCTAGAATTCCGAAAGACCATATGTACCTGGGACTCAATTTACCTTTCTTACTGAAACGTATAACTCCCTTCCATGGAGATAGCTTCAAGAAAACATGATCTCCAACCTAAAATTACAAATCCTTCCTTTGTTTATTGGCATAGCTCTTCTGCCTACTTTGAGCTGCTTTAATGTGGTTTTGGATTACCTTCACCTTTTCCATTGTTTCATCCACCAGTTCTGGGCCTACAATTTTTCTTTCACCAACGTTATCCCAACAGGTTTCTGTGTGACAGCTCTTTCCGTATAAGGCTTCATATGGTGCCATCTAAATACTCAAATGGAAGCTATTGTTATAGGAAAATTCAATAGTGGTAAATATTGATCCCACATAAACTGAAAGTAAAATTAGAAAGATCTCAAAATGTATTCTAAGGTTTGAATAGTCCGTTATGAATGTCCATCTGTTTGAGGGTGGTAGGTAGTGCTCAAACGAAGTTCAGTATTCAAGGCTTTCTGAAGACTCTTCTGGAATCTTGAAGTAAAACGGGGATCACAATCTGAAAAAATTGATAGAGGTACTCCATGAAGTCTACCAACATCATTAACATATAGTCTTGTTATATGTTAGAGTGGTAAATATTCTCTTATAGAATGAAAATATGCAGACTTGGTAAAACGATCAACAATGACCCATATTGCATTGTTCCTTCTAGGAGTATTTGGTAGCCCCATGACAATGTCCATTGTAATATTATCACATTTCCACTCAGGTATGGGAATAGGTTGTAATACTCTACCAGGATGTTGCCTTCCAGATTTCAATTGTTGAAAAACCATACATCTTGAAACAAAATCAGCAATCTCCCTCTTCATGTTGTCCCACCAAAAATGTTTCTTCAAATCTATATACATTTTTGTGCTCCCAGGGTGTATAGAGAAATTGGAACTATGAGCATCATCCAGCAATTCCCTTTTTAGATCAGGTATATCGGGAACACAAAGTCTCTTCCCAAATTTCAAAATTCCATCTTCATACACAATGTCTCTCAATCTACCATCATTCACAACATTAATCATATTTTGAAATTCATCATCATCGGTCTAAGAACTCTTAATCCTTTCTAGTAAAGATGGTTTGCAAACCATTTGAAAAAGCATTGATGTTTCAGCTTCCATTGTTATTCCCATGTTCATCTTCACTAGATTCATGAAAATTGGATCCCATTCAATTCCCATATTGATCAAAACTCCATGATCTTTTCTACTCAAAGCATCTGCCACCTTTTTTTCATTCCCCAGGTGGTAGTGTATCATGCAATCCTAATCCTTGAGTAATTCAAGCCATCTCCTTTTCCTCATGATGAGTTATTTTTGTGAGATAATATACTTCAAACTCTTGTGATCAGTATAAATCTCACATTTTTCACCATAGAGGTTGTGTCTCCATATCTTCAAAGAAAAGATCACAGCTGCTAACTCGAGATCATGAGTAGGATAGTGTTTCTCATGAATTTTCAACTGTCATGATGCATAGGCAATAACCCTATCATTCTGTATAAGGATACAACCAAGTCCATTCTTTGATACATCACTATAAATAACAAACCCATCATTCCATGATGGTAGAGTCAATATATGAGCATTGACTAATCTTCTCTTTAGTTCTTCAAAACATCCATCATACTATTTTGTCGAAACAAATTTAAACCCTTTGAATGTGATATTTGTTAATGGGTTAGCCAACCTAACAAAATTCGGGACGAAACATCGATAATAACCCGCTAAACCAATAAAATTGCGTACTTCAGTTATACTCATCGGTGCAGGCCATTCTAGGATTACCTTAGTATTAGAAGGATCAACAGAGATTCCATCTTTAGAGACAATATGGCCAAGAAAAAAAATATCTTGAATCCAGAATTCACACTTACAAAACTTCCCATATAATTCAGGTCCTTTCAGAGTCTTCAGGATAATGCACAAGTGATTTTCATGATCTTTGTAGCTTTTGGAGTATACCAAGATATCATCAATAAATAACACTACAAAATCATTGAGATATTCCTTGAAAACTATGTTCATTAAATCCATGAACATAGAGGGAGAATTAGTCAATCCCAAAGGTATTACTATAAACTCGTAATGCCCACACCTGGTTCGAAATATTGTCTTTGTAATGTCATCCTATATTACACACAACTGATGATATCCAGATCGAAGGTCAATCTTTGAAAAATATTGAGCTTCAGGCAGTTGGTCAAATAAATCAACAATGCGAGGTAGGGGACATTTGTTCTTTATTGTTATAGCATTGATCTAACTGTAGTCGATACATAACCTCATGGATCCATCATTCTTTTTAACAAAAAGAACAGGGGATCCCCGTGGAGAAACACTAGGGTGAATAAATCCCTTATTACTCAATTCCTCTAGTTGTTTCTTTAGTTCAAATAATTCCACAATGGCCATTCTATAAGGGGTCTCCAATATAGGCCTTGATCCAGGAATTAAATCAATGGAAAACTCAACTTCTTGTTCTCGAGGATGACCAGGTAAATCATCCGGAAACAAATCTACATATTATTTCACAATAGGTACATCCTCTATTTGAACATTACTTTCCTCACCCACTGTCATTTAACTCTCTTCCTCCCTAATAATTGAATTTAATTGAGCTACTAGGGGTGGATCTAGATAATAATTAGGTGGTGATGATTCAGATCTATTGATAAGGTGTTCCTTATCATCATCATCAAAAATTGTAACCTCCTTCTTCTTACAATAAATTTTTGCATCATGGTCTGAAATACAATCCATACCGACGATTATATCAAACTCAATCATAGGTATGACGATGAGATCAGTGGATAAAAACACTTATGTGCTCTATTGTGGATTGATTCACAAAATATTGTTGCAATGATACTTCCCTTCGGAGTTTTAACTGACAACTCTTTTGTTAAATAAAAATGGAAATATCTACTTTTCTTAGCAACCTAGGAAGATATGAAACAATGTGATGTTCCAGAATCAAATAATGCATTTTCTAAACTTGAGGAAACCATTAAATTACATGCCACTGCGTCTTTCAGAGATTCTACCTCAGATATAGTGATAGCATATGCTTGGCCTTGATCCCTTGGCCTTTTCTGAGGAAATTTCCCCGGATGCTTAGGACATTCATTTTCATAATTTCCCATCTCCCTACAATTGTAGCATTGAACATCGGTATCTTATTTCTTCCCCTTGTAGTCACGAACTTGGTGGCCTTTTTCACAGCACTTGTAATGGACTCCCATTCCTTTCAAGAAAGTACCAGGGTGTTTCTTCCCACATTTTCTGTAGGATGGAAAATCATCTTTTCCCTTGTTACTTTTATTTCCATTCTCAGATTGATAATCAAATCTCTTATTCTCTTTCTTTTCTTTAAAGTCATAAGACTTAGAGAATTCATTTTCTGTCTTGATAGCACATGAGCCAATGTATTCGTATGACTAGAATGATTGTGAGACTAATGATAGATGGAGAAATGGTTTTAAACCATCCAAGAAATGATAAATCTTACTTCTTGGGTTACACATAAAATCTCCAGCATACCATAACAACCTCATAAAGTTATCCTCATACTTTGCGACATTCTCATCCACCTTTTGTCTCAGACTCAGAAATAGCCTTTCTATATCTTCTCGATGCTCACGAGGAATGTATTTTTCTAAAAATAGATCTTTGAACTCCCTCCATTCTATATTTGATACTTCATCATCTTCCTTCATGTTTTGAGTCAATGTCCACCATTTTTCAGCATCTCCACTGAGGTGATAAACTGCTATGACAACTTTTTCCCATTCACTACTCCCCGAAGCCTAAAATATTTTCTCTAGGGAACATATCCATTTCTTAGCAACTAATGAATTTTTACTCCCATTGAATGTTGGTGGTTGTTGCCTCATAATTAAATCTTACATTTATCCTCCACGTTGTGGATCAGGGTGCTCCATGCGGGTATGGTTATTATTCATAACCGGAGTGAGTTGTCTCATTATGGTGATTAGTTGATCATCACCAGTTGCGTCACCAACTCCACTATAATTATCTTGAGGAGGTGGGAAATCCCTACATGGAGTGCATGCATTGATACTATTTTAGTTTCTTCCACTAGGCTCCATTTCTAAATAATGGCATAAACTAGATCAGTTTATGAGTGAAAATACATAATTCCATACTTATAAAACACTGAACATAAATTGAACTATTTAAGGATATAATCCATAATCATAAAAAATATTTCATTGATGAATTATATACTCATAAACACTTCATAATGGTTGGTAAAAAATGACAATTATCCTAAGCATATCCACCAGGAGGGTTGTAACCATGAGTGCCGCAAGGCTCGTTGTCGTGCACCAGTTCCCGTTCGAGTCTAGCTCAAAGAGGTGTTTTCAGTTTTTAAACCTAGGTACATCTATGCCAGAGCCACCTCTACATGCTCGTATCTAGACATGGATGTATTTCTTGGAAAACTCACAAAATATCTACAATACCAAAATTATAGGATGTTCTCACTAGTGCAGAAAACGTTATTTACGTCACTATTTTTTATGTCGGTTATATATAACCGACGTGAGAATCTGTGAAACGTGGTTTTTTACGTCAGTTATTTTATAACCGACATAACAAATGTGGTTTGTAGATTTTTAACGTCAGTTATTTTAATAATCGACTTTAAAAATCATGCGTGTTCAGTTTTTACGTCGGTTATAAATTAACCGATGTAAAAAAAAAAGTGCGGGGGTTTTTTACGTCGGTTATTTGATAACCGACGTTAAAAACGAGATATCTATGAGTTTCTTACGTCTGTTATAAAATAAATGACGTAACAAACCAAAGTTCAGGGATTTTTTACATCTGTTATTTTATAACCTACATAAAAAAAGAGTTATCTATATGTTTTTTACGTCGATTATAAATTAAACGATGTAAAAAATGCGGCTTTTGAGGCATTTTTTGACGTCGGTTATTTTATAACCGACGTAACAAAATAACCCACAGAACATTTTTTACGTTGGTTATAGAATACGCAACGTAAAAAACAGTGAATTTTTATGTCTTTTTTACTTCGGTTATAGAATAACCGACGTAAAAAACCATCAGGTGGATTTTTTAACTTCGGTAATAAAATAACCGACGTAAAAAATCTGTATCTGATGCATTTATAACGTCGAATATTATAATAACTGACGTTATAAATGTAAAAAAATCAGTTCATAACGTCGGTTATTAAATTACCAACGTTATAAAACATTTAAAAAATTAACAAGCACCGTGGATTGTCATTTACGTTTTTTCGATCGACAGTCTGGCGGCTCGTCTCTCTCGCACGGTGAACCCTAATCAACTCGTTGATCTCGCTGCGTTAAACATGTTTTGCCTTCATCGTTTATCATATTTAATCTCCTCGGATCTATCATCTCAACTCTCATCACTCAAGTAAGCCTTCCAAAAATTTATTTCATTCATTTTTTTCCCAGATAGTCTATATTTAGGTTTTTTGATTTTTGTGCTTAAACTCGGTAGGATTCTTCGATTTCGAACCCTCTTAACTCTTTTTTCCATCATCATCTTATTTATCATCCGTAGATCAATTAGATCGACTCGCAATATTCATGTAAGGCTCAAATACTTTTATTTAGTTTGTTTTTGTTTCGCGAATGCCTGACATTGATGGTAATTTTTGTTGTCATTGACAACTAATGATCTCATTCACCTATATTACTGCATAGAATGGTTATTGATTAAATGTACGAATTTGGAAATGATATTTCATGTGTTGTTGCTGCTTATGTTTATCCTCTTTTATATGAGAATCTATTAGACATATAATATAATGGTTGTTGACCTCTATGGCCCTTCGATGCATCGCTATGTCTCATGATTCCAAATAAAAATGGGTTCTGCTGAGGGCTTACCCTAGTATTTTTTGAGGCCTTTGACAAGACCTTGACAAGATGTTTATGATTTCTATAATTATCCATTAACTCATTATGATATTAGTTATTGAGAAAAATTGTGATCATTTGACTAGTTGAATATCAATGGTTATTTTTAATTATCATATTATCATTTAATTAGCCATATTTAATAATATTTAATTCCATCTATTTCATGCTGTGGTAAATATTAAATTCATGTGTTTTTAGTTGGTCACCATGCCTAGTTTTTATATGTAATCCATTGTTTGGGGGTTGTTTGGGGGGGTGGGCGGTTGTCTAGAGGGTTGGGGGTGTCCAGGGGGGTGTCCAAGGGGGTGGGTGGGTGTGGGGGGTTGTCCAAGGGTGTGGAGGCCTATCCATAGGGTTTTTGGGGGTTGTCTGGGGGGTGGTGGTTGTCCAGAGGTTGGGGGGGTGTCTAGGGGGTGTCCAAGGGGGTCGGGGGTGGGGGTGGTGTCTAGGAGGGGTGGGGGTGCTGTCTGGAGGGGTGGGGTGTTGTCCAGGGGTGGGGGGGTCTGTCCAAAGGGTTGGTGGTGTCCAGTGGGGTGTCCAAGGGGGTAGGGGTGGGGGTGGTGTCTAGGAGGGGTGGAGGTGTTGTCTAGAGGGGTGGGGGCTGTCCAGGGGGTTGGGGGGTTGTCCAGAGGGTTGGGGGTGTCCATGGGTGGTGTCCAATGGGGTGGGTGGGTGTGGGGGGTTGTCCAAGAGGGTGGGGGCCTATCCAGAGGGTTTTGGGGGTTGGCTGGTGGGTGGGGGGTTGTCCAGAGGGTTGGGGGTGTCCAGGGGGTGTCCAAGGGGGTGGGTGTGGGGGGGGGGGGGGGGGCGTTGTCCAAGGGGGTGGGGGCCTGTCCAGAAGGTTTGGGGGGTTTTCCGGGGGTGGGGGGATGTCCAGAGGGTTGGGGGTGTCCAAGGGGGTAGGGGGTGCGGGGTGGTGTCCAGGAGGGGTGATTTTCTCCATCTAGATTTTTATTTTAATTTATGATTTGATTATCAGGTTTACTCCATTTATCTCCAATTTTCTCTCAACCATGTAGGTGCCATGGTTTTATTTTATTCAATGGAATTTAAAACTGTTATATCTAACTATATTTTCTTTTAATAATAATATTCAAGCATATTTTCTTAAATACACATAGATTTGTTTTATATTTCAACATTGTTTTACATTAAAATTATGATTTTTTTCATATAAAATTATATTTGTCTTATCTTAAATATATATATATATATATATATTTGATATTTGTTATAGGTAATAATGATTCTAATTTGGATTACGGAACATCGAATGAGAAATGATTATGAGGAAGGTGTTGATGCCTTTTTTGAATTTTCTAAATGAAATGTTCCAATTAGTGACATTTTTTTTGCCCATGCTTGAAATGTTTGAATATGAAGAAGTTAAAAAGTAGAGAGATAAAAGATCATATAATATGTCATGGTTTTAATCTGAGTTACAACCCTTGGATTTGGCATGGTGAAACTGGACAAAATGTCATTGATGATGATGATTCACAAGATGGCAACTTCGATGGAATTGAAGAAATGATTCTTGATATTTTAGCAGAACAAATTGAGATAGAACCGACAGTTGTGAGTCTATATGGTGATGCTGAAAAACCATTATATCCTAGTTGTACAGATTTTATGGTTTTGTCGGCGGGTTCAAGATTGATTAACCTAAAGTCAAAAAATGGATGGAGTGACATAAGTTTTACAGAGCTGCTACAGTTGATGAAAGACATTCTTTCAAAAGATAATCATCTTACAGATTCACATTACAAGGACAAGAAAATATTATGCCCGATGGGATTGGTATACAAGAAAATATGTGCCTGTCCGAATGACTGCATTATATATATGAAGGAATATGAATTTCTGTCAGAGTGTTCTAAATGTGGGACATCACGGTATAAGGTGAAAGAGAAATCACAGGCTGATGTAGAGATTACAAAGCTCCCTTCAAAGGTATTTTTGTATCTTCCTATAATTCATCGTTTCAATTGTTTATTTTCTAATTCACATGATGCAAAAAGGTTAAGATGGCATGCTGATGAGCGGGTATGTGATGGAAAAATACGTCAACCAGCTATTTTTCCAAAATGGAAGAAAAATGATGAGAAATATTCTACATTTGGAAATAAAATAAGAAATCTCAGATTAGGGTTGTGCAAAGATGGAATGAATCCATACCGAACCCTCAGTAGCACACATATTTCATGGCCTGTTTTATTGGTAATTTACAACCTCCCTCCTGAAGTCTTTATGAAGTACAAATATGTCAAGTTGAGTATAATGATATCTGGTCCAAAGCAACCCGACAATGATATTGATGTTTACCTGTCACCGTTGATTGATGATTTGAAACTGTCATGGGATAATGGTATTAGGGTGTATGATTCTTATAAAATGGAATATTTTCAACTACACGCAGTGCTTCTGTTCACTATAAATGACTTCCCAGCGTATGGAAATTTTTCTGGATACAGTGTTAAATGTCATAAAGCATGTCCAATTTGTGAACAACAGACGTCATATTGTCAATTGCATCATGGGAGGAAAAGAGTTTACATGGGTCATCGAAAGTTTTTGCCTACGGATCACCCTTATAGAAGAATAAAAAAGGCATTCAATGGCTCACAAGAATTTGATACTACTCCAAAACCTTTATCCCCGGATCTGTATTTTGAGAGGGTGAAAAACCTTGATGGGACATTGGTAAAGACAGAGAAATATGGTAATGACAGACATATTTGGAAGAAAAGGTCAATATTTTTTGAGCTACCATATTGGAGGTATCATGAAGTTAAACATAATATTGATTTCATGCACGTGGAGAAGAATACATATGATTGTTTGATTGTAACATTTTTAGATATTGAAGGAAATACTAATGATGGGTTGAATGCAAGATTAGACTTACTATCAATGGGAATACGTTTGGAGTTAGCTCCCACTCCTAAAGGAAGACGAAGATTTCTTCAACTGGCTTGTCATACATTATCGAAGAGGGAGAAAATTAGCTTTTGTCAGTGTCTTCGTGATATCAAAGTTCCTCAAGTTTATTCTTCAAATGTAAAAAAATCCCATTGAAGGACTTGAAGTTGATAGGTATGAAATCACATGATTTTCACGTCATGATGAAAAAATTATTCCAGTTGCATTGCATGGAATATGTCCCATTCATGTCAGAAAGACTATGATGAAGTTGTGTTATTTTTTCTATTCAATTTGTAACAGGGCGATTGATGTGATTGCTTTGAACATTTTGGAAAAGGATGCAATTTTTATACTTTGTCAATTGGAAGTATATTTTCCTCCAACTTTTTTTGATATAATGGTGCATTTAATGATTCATCTGGTTCGAGAAATAATGCTTTGTGGACCTGTATATCTTCGTTGGATGTATCCTTTTGAAAGGTATATGATAATATCAAAGGGGTATGTTAAAAATCCATATCGACCTGAAGCCTCCATTATCGAAAAGTATATTTCTGAGGAGGTAGCAATGTTTTGTACGAGATACTTGGTTGCGGCGCAACACATAGGTTTTCCTCCAACTCTCCATGAACGAGTTAATAATGAGGGAAAGGGGATTCGTGGCTTGAAAGTCAAATCATTGTCAGCTGAATAGATAAATAAGTTATAATCATACATCTTGAATAACATAGCTGATGCTCAACCATATATCACATTGCATATTAATGAGTTGAAACAATGTCATGCAAAGAAGAAAGAAATGTGGATTTTGAATGAGCACAACAAAACTTTTTTGTCATGGATTAAAAATACTTTTCTTGGTAGATCAGATGTATCAGAGACACTAAAATGGATAGTGGGTGGTCCGTGTTTAAATGTGATAACATGGTCCAGGTATGATATTAATGGCTATATATTTCATACGAAAGCTTTGGACAACAGAAGTGCAGTTCAGAATAATGGTGTATTGGTGTTTGCAGAAGCAATGCAGTTTTCGAGTGCTAAGGACAAAAACCCAATTTCTTCATCAAGTGCATATTATGGAGTGATTGAAGACATATGGGAGGTTGATTACCTTAAAATTAAAGTTCATGTTTTTAACTGTAAATGGTTTATTGGTAACAATAGTGTCAGACACGATGAATTTGGAATGACACTTGTTAATCTGAATAGATTGGAAGACACAACAGATTCTCTTATAATGGAAACACATGCAAAACAAATTTTCAATGTAGTAGATCAATCAGGTATGAAGTGGGATGTTGTTTTACCAGGGAAAAAACAATATGTTGGTGAGGTTGAAGTTAATGAAGGTGCTGATTTATGTGAGATCCCTACTTCCATGGAAAGATTAAGAGAACATAATGATGAGCATGTTGAAGACATGGTTTGTGCCATAAGGAACGATCCCGACGAAGGAATTTGTGAAAACAATCCATTTGCACATTCCTAAAATTACAGGTAACATATGTTTATTTCTTGTTTACATTTATTTTTTTCATAAATGTTAGATGTTGTAAGTTTTTTATTTATTAAAACTTGTTTTAAAATAAAATAAGTATAAGTTTTTGTTTATTTTAAGTTTTTCTAGTTTATTTTATCATGTTTACCATTACTTGAATTATATATCTATTATTTTTGTTCTGTGACAATTAATTTACCATGTTTACCAGGTTTACCATGTTTATCATGTTTACCATCTTGACTATCTTTACTATATTTATCATCTTTACCATTTTTTATCATGATTACCATATTACCAATGTTTACTATTACATAACTTAGTACACATTTATATTTTCGGATTACAGTAGTATTAAAATATTTGAATTTGTATATTTTTGAACTAACATTTGTTTTTTTAATTTTTAAGATAATCACAGATCATTCAGTTGATCAACCACGTGATTCTAGAGATGAGCATATTGGTCATACCTCTAGGGAGGAACATTCACATGCTCCTATTACAAGAAAGAGTTCAAAGGTCGGAAAACGTGGGTGTACACGTTTACCAAAATTATCAGTTGCCCGTACGCAGGATCAGAGGATAGTCGTTGAGTTTTATGATGATGATATTCCTATAGGTCCAAATGCAAAAGATTTTAAGAGTTTTGAAGCAACTCCGGCTAAGAGAAAAGTAAGCATTCTGTATTATTACTGGAGAGGTGTGGATAAATTGATAATCTATTAGTTATGGGTGATGATTTTGGTAAAATATTTTTCTATTGTTGGAATATTATTTAAATGTTTCTAGTATATATAATATGTTTAACCTCTTCTTTATCAGATGACATTTGATATTCCTGGCACTGGAGGAGTCAGGAGGAAATGCTTATCGTTGGATTCCAAGAGATGGAGGGATTTCAAATCAACCCTCTCATATGATTTCATTTATGGTCATAGGAGTCATGACAATCCATGTCGTATATATCCTTTTATAGATGAAGACAAATGGAGACAATTTTTTGAAAGTAGAAGAAAAGAGTCATTTTTGGTAAGGGCAGTGTAAAATTTTATAATATTTCATATATAAATGACCTTATTAACGTTTTCTTAATGATTTCTTATTATTAAAATATCGAAAACAAGGAATTCTCATCAAGAGATCCAATCTAAAAATGTATACCCTCATAGTTTATTTTGGGGAGGGTATGCATTATTGGAAGAACAAATGATGGTGGAAAAATTTCAACAACTAAGAGCTGAGTCTTCAAGCTCTGGAGAGGTGGCCCCTCCATCCCCTCCATCTAGACATGAAAAATGGAAGAGAGCTCGGAAGGAAAATAAAAGCAATATCTTTCGGATGAATCGAGAATCCTAGCTGAGAGGATTGTAAGATATATATTTTATTTATTTAAGTTAACCATTTTCTTCATATAATTTCAATCAATACAGAAATGTTCAATTAATTAATACAAGACTCTCTTGAGAAGCAGGGTTAGGGGACATTTACAGCTACTGGGGGGGAATATATTTTATCTGAAGCATTGGGAAGTCCCGAACATCCTATTCGTGTAAGAGGATATCTGGCAGGTGTATCGGTAAGAAAAGTGTTGACGCGTTCTTCAACTTCAAACATTGAGGGGTTTATAAAAAAAAATTGAATCCTTGGAGGCTGAAATTCATAATATTAATGCGATGATGGAGGACAAGATTAGAGCGTCGGTGTAGTCTATGTTTGCATACATGCAAAGACAATTTAAGACTCCAGCTCCCACTCCTCCACCTCCCTCTACAGACCCCATTATTTATCCTCCGCCTCCGCCAGTAGCTCCCACTCCCCCACCTCAGCCTGCTGACCCCATTTTTTATCCTACTCCTCCACCACAGCTTCATACTTATTGCGAGTTGTATGTTGATGATTCTCAACAGCATATAGTACCATATGGGTTGGTATATTGTATATGAGATACAGTTCATCATCAACAATTAGAGGTAGAGAATCAGAGGGTCACTGTACAAGATATTATAGATAGATCAGCTCGGGTACCATTACCTATAGATGAGGTGGCGACAGTTGGACATAGTATCCGCCATTTTTTCATTTGGCCATCTAGACTTCTTCGACTCATTACCATAGAGGTAATAATGTCATATCTTTTATTTTATTTTTTTTATTAAAGTTGTTTTATCATTTTAAAACTAATATATTTTTCAATTTATTTTTACAGGAATACTTCAAAGGTAAAGAAATAATGTATAGACAACAACAAAGACAAATAGCTATGAAATCAGATACAGAAACTAGTAGTCTTGACAGATTGTCAAGATATTCAAATTTTTTGGCAGATCATTATGAGGTTCCAATGGAAGCTCATGTTTGTGGATGTGAAATAAATGTGGGGATTATGAAAACTGATATCATGGATCTTGTTACTGGAGATAATTTGGGCATCAACGTGGCGCAAATTTTTTCCATGTAAGTCTTAACACCTTTTCCCTGTGTTATATTTATTAAAAATGTATACTTATATCTGTTTTGTATTAGGTATCTTTATAAAATTTATGAGAGGAATGAGATGACAGATGTATATGGATTCATGGACCCACAATTGATTTCCCCTAAATCATGTGCATTGGATGAGGAACAAAGAATGATTTATATTGCTGAATGACTTGAAAAGAATATAGTCACACAATGTTTGATGATGCCTTTTTGTGAGAGGTATGAAACACATCTCTCTCAAAGAGTTAATTATCTTTTAACATAATAAACCACTAATGTTAAATTTCCTTTTATCAGTGACCATTGGATGTTAGGGGATTTTTTCGCAAGGTAGAAAGCACTTTATTGGATATGCTCTGTCCATGATGATGTGCAGGAATGTTTTAAGAATATATTGAAAAAGTATGTTTCAATTTCTCAATAGTTTTATATATTATAATGAATTTTATATTTACCCCATTAGTATTATTTTCTAACAGGGCATGGGTCTACATTCGAAAAAGCACAAAGAAAAGGAATAAGAAGATCAATTATGTAAATTCAAAGGTAAATATCCATTTATAATTTGTACTTTTTGATTTATTACATTAAAATAATATATTGAATTTACACTCATTCAAACATAATTTTCATGAACAAAAAGGCATCATCGAATACGGATATTATATGTTAAGATTTAAGTATGAAATAATAACAACTAGGACAGTTGTGAATTTTGACCCGATAAGATTTCTTCTTAAACTTTTCGATAATATTTACATTGGATTTACTCATTATACACGTTAACTACTGTCCTTTTCATTTGTAGCTTTTTGATGACCCTCAACCCTATAATTCTTTAAACATCAAACACTTACAATTGGAGTGGTCAAATTATTTTACAGGTTTGATTAAATTTTAGTTGTTTGTAATGTAAATTGTAATTTTGAATATTGTCGTTGTAATTGTGTATTTGGTAGTCGTTTAGGTTGGATTTAGTTTTTTTTAAGTTTACAGTGTATGTTTTGAATGTTATATATATATATGAATGTTTAATTTTGCTCTACTTTTTGTTTTGCTCTACTTATGATGGTTTTTCTGGTATGGATTTTGGTCTGGGAGGGAGGGGTTTCAAGGGTATTGGGGGGTGTTCAGTGGGGTTGGGGTGTCTAGGGGTCTGGGAGGGCTTTCCCGTGAGGTGGGGGTATATATGAGGGTGGGGGTTGTCGAGGGGTGTTTGGGGATGTATAGGGGGTTGGGGGCAGTCCAAGGGTGTTGTGGGAAATCCAATGAGGTGGGGTAGGGTTGTCTAGGGTGTGTGGGTTATACATGAGGGTGGGGGGGTTGTCCCAGGGTGTTTGGAGCTGACCCTGGGGTCGGGGGGGCAGTCCAGGGGTGTGGTGGGGGCTGTCAGGTGGGGTGAGGGGGTGCTATTCAGGAGGGTGGTGTTGTAGAGGGGAGTTTGGGGTTGTCTAGGGGTCGGGGCAGTCCAGGGGGTATGGTGGGGGCTCCAATGGGGTGGGGCTGTCAAGTGGGTGAGGGGGTGAGGGGGTCCTGTTTTGGAGGGTGAGGGGCAGTGCAGGGGTGTGGTGGGGGCTCCAATGAGGTGGGGGATGGATTTATAGGGTATGGGGGGTATACATGAGGGTGTGGGTGTTGTCCCAGGGTGTTTGGAGTTGGCCAGGGGGTCGGGGGGTAGTCTAGGGGTGTGGTGGGGGCTGTCAAGTGGGGTGAGGGGGTGCTGTTCAGGAGGGTGGGGTGGTTGTCCAGGGGTGTGTAGGGTTGTCCAGGGGGTCGGGGGTAGTCCAGGGGTGTGGTGGGGGCTGTCAAGTGGGGTGAGGGGGTGCTGTTCAGGAGGGTGGGGGGGGGGGGGGTTGTCGAGGGGTGTTTGGGGCTGTCCAGGGGACCGGGGGGTAGTCTAGGGGTGTGGTGGGAGCTCCAGTCGGGTGGGGGAGGGTTGTACCGGGGGTATACATGAGGGTGGGGGATATCAAGTGGGTATTTTTTATCTGTTATCAATGTGAATGCTTAAATTTTCTTTAGTTCATGTTTTGATCCTCTGCTTTTGTGGTAGGAATTATTGATTTGGTTTCTAGTTGACATTGGGGGAGAGCAGAGGACTGTAGTGGATTTCTTTTAACAAATTTTTGTCTTTCACGTCGGTTATTTTATAACCGACGTGATAATGAAATCGAGAAGTGTTTATCACTTCAGTGTTTTTCATAACTGACGTGATAAACACATCTGGCATGGTTTATCACATCGGTTATGTAATAACCGACGTGATAAAGGACCTGGAAAATACTTTATCATGTCAGTTATTGATTAACCGACGTGATGAACCCCTCCTTGTACTGGTTTAGCACGTCAGTTATTTAATAACCGACCTGATAAACCATAGCCCAGGAGTTTATCACGTCGGTTATTAAAAAACCGACGTGATAAACTCCCCCACACGTGTTTCTGACATCAGTTATTGTATAACCGACGTGTTAAATCCCACCTGTTTATCCCTGCTGTTATATAATAACCGACGTTATAAAACCTGCCCCCCCTGGGTTTTTTCACGTCGGTTATGAATTGACCAACGTGATAAACACCGTCATTTATGTATGTTACGTCAGTTTTTAAATAACCGATGTAAAAAACATTATTTATAACGTATTCTGTATTAACGTCGGCTAAAACCCGATGTAAAAAATGAAAAATAACCGACATAAATAACGTTTTCTACACTAGTGTCTTCTATAGTAATCCTCAATGTATGTCTTAGAGCTATGTGCTCTAATCAGAGTTTATCTAAATCTAGTTTACAAGGTTTGTACTATACATCCTCTGATACCAACTGTAACACCCTGACCCCAGTTACCTAGAGTCGGTGCAATATTACATAACATTGGCATGATCACAAAAGATCATGTATCGAAAAACCGATTAGTTTAGTAGTCTTGGAAACAAATGATACATTAATAATTTTTACATTAAATCATTGATTGAAAAATAAAACAACATCTTGTCTCCACACTCATATCCCCTTATACTATCCCTGCAGGTCATTTATAAAATACTTCTTTACATACTTGGAAAAATAAAACACACAAAGGGGTGAGCTCAAATTTCCAGTAAGGATAACGATATAGCAGAAACTTTCATAAATAGACATAAAAATTTAAGGCAATGTATAACTCAAACAAAAGCATTTTAAATATGAACGTCAGCATAATATGGAAAAAATAAAATAAAATAGTACCATTTACTTATTCACATGGATATTCTACTAGTCGAATAATCACATGCAATATCAATAACCACTTTTATAATGATGGAATGCATAATGCCAGACTATTATAACCACATATACAGGGCCTCATGCCAAGACTACAAATATGATTTGGTCAAGACCTTGTGCCAAGACACTAGTTTGTCTCATGAGACCTACCGATGCAATTTTTTTAGAAGATACTTAGATTTAAAATTTCTCAAATATACTCTAGTGTTTTTATGAAAACATTATGCAAGCTTTTGAAAACAAAATAACTAATTTTGAGACTGCTCGTCTAATTATAGGCCATGATGGGTCCACACCCAATCCCTTCCTGTCTACCACACTCAAGAGTCAGGTTTTCTAAAAACATTTTTAAGCTTGCGTTAAATACGTATACATTTTCACGGAATTTTCATATATTTGGGAGAAATATATCTCTCTCTTGTTTAAATCATTTAAAAATAATATAATTATAAAAGAAAACCTTTATTTCAAAAATATCCTTATATGCGTGTATGGGAATTTTCAAAGGTGTAACAATGGCAGTGAATAACTGCACCTTCCGTATAAGTTAAAAAAACATTCCTACCTTAATTCTGTTGAAAAGGTTAAAAAGGACCTTGTTTGGAAAATGACAGAAAGATTCCTTTATAAACCTCTTATAAAAAGTCAAATAAGGTTATAAATTACTATAACCCATATTATATAAAATAGAAAGAATGTTTTGAAATACATTTTTATGAAACATGGATGTGGATGATAAAGAGATCCTAGTAGATAATTACTTATAAAAAACCACAGATAATGAAGATATTGTGAAATAAACCCTTACCTTGTAGTATTCCTTGGATGGGGTAGGTTAACCTCCATTATAATGGTGAAATAATTGTTATTAAATTATACAAGAAACATATACATTAATATGTTATCTTATATGATCTTTTAACATTGCTTTGTTAATAATATCTTAGTATTATCGTTGTTTCGGGTGTTAACGTACTCATTTTCTTTTATTTGTTTTGTTACATAAGCCATGTTTATTATGGATAGGTTGTATCTTATTCATATAAAAAATTATATCAATTCCTTAAATACTATTATTAATCATAAAATGAGAATTAGACTTGAATGGATATGATGGAGAATGAATCTCATCGTGTTCGTGGAGATGGTAGTCCGTACGTACGCACGAGCGACAATATCATTCTCATGATATTATAATAATATATAATTGGATGGTATATCATATATAAAGAATCATTATCATGTTATATTTATTATTTACATGAAATAAAAATCATCATTATACCCATCCAATTAACAATGTTTTGAATAACAATTACACCACAATGTGGAGATGGTAATCCTTACGTACTCACGTATGGTGACATGTCATTCAAAGGATGGATAGAATACTGAATATGCTTGTACCATATTTATAATAACGTCTTTGTATATATAAGATACTGGATTTATTATTTTATAATGAGAATAACAAGGAAAGATGATGTTGAAGAAGAAAGGAACTTGAAAAAGGGTGGTGAAATCATTATCTCTCCTCCGGGTTCTTCTTTTTGATTCGATCAATAAGACTCCGTAGGATGGATTTCCGACTAATGGAAGGCCTCTAGGATTAAGGGAGGGAAGTTTAGAGAGTATTTGGGCAGGTTTTGGCCGAGAAAAAAGGCATTGAATATGTGAAATTCAGAGAAGGGGGAGTGCCCTTTTATAAGAGGGGTGAGGGGCACCTTTGGAAAAGCTAGAAATATTATTTTATAATAAATTAATATTCGGTTTCTAAAGGCTCAAAAGTGGATTACTTAATTTTTATGGTGGGGATATGTCGAAAACCACTCAACCAATAGGTTTTAGACAGGTTTGGTCACTATATTAACCTTATCTTCTAGTTTTAACTCTTAATTAATTAGTTTGACATTTACCATGTGGCTTTGTATTTATATATTATATAGTCAATAAAAATAATATATAAATACAAGAGACCCCCAAGTGGTCCATTAATTATACACATATCATGATATAAGTCTCCTGTCCGAACATTATATTTCGAGGAATTGAACATCAATTAATAATATAATATTTGTTTTAAAAACTCATTTATGTCAATTTTGACACTATTCAATAAGTGATTTTTGTTAAAGTCTTATCAACTTTATTAATTAGAAAAAATTCATTTAGACAATACTATAATGTCATATTAACCAATAAAACTCATGTATGTCATCAAAACATTGAAATTATATTTATTTTAATATTTATAATACCAATTATTTGATTCTTTCATTAATAAGGAAAATACTACTTCATTATTTTGTTATAAATAATATTAATTATTAAATGTATAAAAATTATAAATAAAATACCATTATGTAGGAAATCGTCTTAGATTTCTAGTTAATATTTATAATCTAAAATCCAACATATATAACCCTATGTAATTTTTTTTTCTAAAAAATATATGCTTATGTCATTTTTGTATTTATTTTAACTTAATTAATATAAAGTGTCCTTATCACATACAAGTGGATACATGGGATCCCAAAATAGACCCATAGATTCCCATGGTCGGAAATGTATCAACTAATAAGGTTAGGACACGTTTTAGGGTAATTTATTATTATTATAATATTATTTGTTTACACTTATTTACTGAATTTACCCTTTAACAATGGTAAATAAAATATTTACCAAAGTAATTATTAAAAATGTATAAAAATAAAAGTTACCTACTTACACAGTTTGAAAATCCTGATTCCACTTATGCAATCTATTTTTCCAAATTCAAAACACAAAAGTGGCAGAAATTAATTTAAAATTGATTCCCGTTGTTAATACAAAAAACTTGTTTTTTAGAGATAATAACTATCAAAATATTGACACTTGTTTATGTCCGGTTTAATCGTGATATTATATACAATGACCAAAATTGTATTAAATGATAAAAATATATTGTAAATATAATTTAAAAACACTAAAATTCATAATTTATCACTATTAATTTTTTGATTAAAAAAGATGTTATTAATTAAAATTAAGTAATTTAACTGTTCTTCAAAATATAAATGTTATCCAAAAAGTACCAAAATTTCTCCCTAGGATAATTTCGATATTTCGAATCCAAAAATGAAGTCAATTTTGAGAGATAAAATTTTTAAATTTTAAAAATGTGGTTATTACTATTCATAATGGCTACTTTTATTAGTTGTGGTGTGTGTTAGAACTTGAAGTTGCGTACAACACATGCTACTATATTATTTAATGAGAAGAGTACCATAGAAGCATGATGTGTTATAGATGAAATTACTAGGATATTCTGATGGATGATTCTTCATCATGAATTTGATATTGAGATAAAAAAAATAAGGGGCTAAAAAACTAGGTGGTAGACCACATAAGTAGGCTTAATCACATAATAGAGGTTGGCACCTTAGACTGGGAACCACTATGGGATACTTTCCTTTTGGAACTTCTTTATTCCATCTTAGGTACGCATCCTTGATATTATAATTTTTTAAACTAATTTTCTGCATCTTAAATCACTTCAAATTTAATGAAACATCAAGTACAAAAATTAAAGAGTGAGTCAAGATTTTATGTTTGGGATGATCCATACCTATAGCACCTATGTAGTGACAAAGTTATTAGGATGTCAATTCCTAATCATGAGATTGAGTCTAATTTACATTAATTCCATACACTTACATGTGGTGGACACTTAGGACCCCAATAGATAGTTAGGAAATTATTAAACTCTAGATTATATTGGTTGTGATTCTTCCATGATTCCCAGGGGTTTTCATAGTCATGCTCTCGTTCCCAACATACTGGGAACATTTCTAGGACATACGACCTGCACTAACAACCCTTACAATAATGTGATATTTTTTTATTTATGAGGCATCAATTTTATGGTTCGTTTCCTCTATCATTTGGTTTTTTGTATATTTTGGTAGCTTTGGATTATGTGAGTAAATGGGTTGAGGCCAAGGCCACCTGGACTGATGAATCTCGTTTTGTAGTAAAAATTTGACAAGGCTCATATATTTTATAGGCTTGGAGTTCCAAAGGCTATCATTTATGATCGTGGGACACACATATGCAATAGGAATTTTGATTCCCTCCTTCAAAATTATGGGGAGACACACAAAATATCAACACCATACCTCCCTTAATTAAACGGTCATGCTGAGGTTTAAAAATGGGAGTTGAAACAAATTTTGGAAATTTTTTTGCATCCAAATCGGAAATATTGGAGAAAGCTCTTTGATGATGCGCTTTGTGATTATAGGACATCATATAATACACCTATTGTTATATCCACATTTATAAATTTTTGGCATATCATGTTATATCCCGTGGAAAGTTGAGAATCATGCTTATTGAACTATAAATAAATACAACTTGGATTTGGCCCAAGATGGAACCCAAAGGAAGCTAAAAATTCAAGAGCTTGAGGAGATTTGACTGTCTTCATATAAGAACTCAATGCTCTACAAATAATGGAAAAAATAAGCATGTAGTAGAATTATCCAACAAAGGGAGTTTCATGTTAGAGAGAAAGTCCATCTCTACAAATCACAACAGAAGATGTGGCTAGATAAGTTGCAATCCAGATTGTTAGGTCCTTATATTGTATATAATGTTTTTCCTTATGGCCCAGTGGAGATTGTAAAAGAGGACACTATAAGGAGCATTACATTGAAAGGAAAATGTTTGAATAAATACATTGAGGGACTACCTACTAATGTAGCAGATTTCATCACATTGCATGACCCCATCATTAGTTTATCATATCAGGTTATTCCTAACCCTTTCACTTTAATATTATTTATCATATTTAAAATTTTACATTTCATGTACATATATAATTTCATAGGTTCACATTTACAAAAATGAAATATTTTATGTGTGGGGGAGGGGACAAAATTTTGGGGTTGTTATATAGGATTTTCATTTTTGTGTTTTATGTGTGTTTTCTGTTATGTTTTAGGTTAACTTATACAAAAAAACAAAAAAAAAGAATAAAAATCTAAAAATTAAGACTAACACATATCATATGACATGTTAAACTAGATATTGAATATATGGAAAAATCTTGTTTTAAAAATTAATTGGTGGAATGGTAAGACAGAGTAAGACTTTCTGATTAAGGATTGTTTTTTATTAAAATTAAAGTCATTGATGATATGATTGGTTGTGTCATAATAAACCATTTTATAATATGAAACCATAATTTGTGATTTTTTTCATGGTAAATTGTGTCCTTGATTCGTCCACACATCTTCGAACACAATCATGACTTGTGAGTTTCTCATACCCAACTGATTGTATATTCATTATATGTAATTCTTTTATGATTATAACATGATCTTTCCATATGTTCATTTCTCTTTCGATCATTTCCATCACTGTAATAGATTGACCATTTCGTGTGCACCAAATATTTTACCATTGTACGCCCTCAAAAATTATTCATGAAAAATCCAAAAATAAAGAAAACATTCAATAAATAGGGGAGTGAAGAAATGTACAACATGTGGGGATATTTTGGTCAAGATCTCATGGTTTGACTTCTAGGAATTCATAAATGAGAGGGATTTGAAATTTTATAGCAATGTCTATTGAATAGGTTATGTGGAATAGAATCAGGTCAGAGGAAAATTTATTATTGACCTGAATATACCAGATAAAGGGTGGAGGGACAAGCATAGAATGGTTCACACACACACACTTGGAGAATTAGAGGCATGGTAGACACCTGAATTTTTTAGGTATGGTTAGTGTTATGAATCTCAATGGATTATATTTTGACACAATTTATGAGACAAATAATTTAAAATTTATTGATATTGACTCTTCATCGGATTTTTAATTTTCTTATATTTTCACTATTGATTGAGAAATATTAATACGCATATCTCATCACAATTTTTTTGAATACATGATACGATTTTTTTCTTTGGAGTGAAAAAGGTAAGTGTGTGGGAGTTGATAAAATAAATTATAGACTATTTTATTGACAATAAATGATATAATATTTTCATATTGTGGTAAATGTGTTTATTTATAAAATATTAGGTATTTAATCATTTATTTGAAAATATGGTGAAAATTCCAAGTTTACCTTTTAAATTTCACTATAGTATTTAAGTATAAAATATATTTATATATATTATATTAAATTAAAAAAAATAATTTTGTTTCTAACATAATGAGATAAAAATTATATTCAGGCCATGGGGGATGGATCGTGCTTTTGGGTGGAGTAAATGGACCATGAAGACAAAGTTGGACTGAACTCTCTAGATTAAAAATCAACTCACCATTTGGGTTGTATCATCTTCATCTGGGCTTGTATTTGGCCGAATATTGGAGATAATCTTGGAATCATGACTAGGAACGAATCATACTTCTATAAGTCCAAATAATTAGCACATTTAAGATGTCAAATATGCGGTGAAATTGGTATAAACAATTTAGCCGAATTTGTTTTTAACAATTAAAAAAGTCTTGCAACACAACCCCTCCCAAAATCTTTTTGAAGGATATTTTTCACTCTTTAGGAGGTTTTGTTGAGGAATTGTAAAGGTTTGTACTAAAGGATGTCTAATGGGATCTCTTCACAACTCTGGGAAGAATTAAGACCTTGAGAAAAAATCTCTTTCCAGAAGGCTCTCCACTCCCACCTACTCTATTTATTTCATTGCATTCATAGTTGTATCTTGATTTGTTCATCAATTATTCATCTTTATTTTCCCCATTTAGTGTTATTATCTTCTTCTTTGTTATATAATTCAAGAGTAGAAATAATATTGGGTTGTACCCTTTCTACCCCTTGCGAATGCATAAATATTCAACGATGTCTACACCTCCCATGAATGAGTAGTTCTTTTTGTAATCAATTTACCAATTACATTCTTCATTCATTTATTTTTAATCAATGGGATACAATAATTTACCTAATATGATTCATGAATTGAGAATTAGTATTATAGGATACTATTTAATCAATGGAAAAATTAAATATAAAAAAACACGAGGTCGAGTTTTTTTTGTAAATTGTGAGGGTATGAACTTAATCGATAATACAAGACCACACAAGATAAGTTTGTTGAGTTAAAATATAATCCCTAAACTCCATTAATACCCATTTAGAGAATAGATATGGGATATAATGAACCACTTACCATAAGCTAACATTATAACATCAATCAAAGCAGGGTGTTGTGTTTGCATGTTCCAAAGCTTGCCTAGGGATTATGTAATTTTATCATTGTGGTTAAATTAAATCCCATAGGGTTTGAGGGATAAAAAATTTGGGGATAATAATTAAGTGGATATTAATTTATAGGATGATTATTAATATTTAAATGAATATGTTTTGTTAGATCGATTACTTCTATGAAATTTTTTTCTACAAAACATCTTTTTGTTGCGTCTTTTTAATAAAACATCATTTCAAAATTTAAAACAAAAAATTGAAATCTTCATTTTGTTTTATAAACGATAAACAACCCCTTACCCTAAAGTAGTATTTTTTTCTATTTAATTTTATTTTTATAATACATTTAAATTTTTTTAATTCTTTTCTTCCTTTGAGAGTTTACTTGGGCCAGCCACTCGGGTGAACCCAAGTACCCAAAAAGTCACACTTCATTTGAGAGTTCCCAAGAACCCCCTCATTAGGTAAAATTAAGATTCTCCCCAATCATTGAATTTTCACACACAAAAGATGGTTTTTCATCAAAATACACCCAACATCATACCTATTATTTATTTTATACAATAATTTATTGTTCTATCCAACTGATATTTCAATTGTGTAAATTTAATTCATTACCTTCATGAACATATTTATACAAAAATATATAGTGCATGTGGTCTCAATAAATTAAATGATTTAAATTCATAAAGTAAATTCCCAAATTAACGGGTTTCGGAAAATACAAATCTATTCCTCCTTCAAATATAATTAACAAAAATATGTGGGTCTTATAGTTTATTCCAAATTTAAATACTAGAAATACCATATTTATTATTTTATTCTTTATAAATACACCAGAAACTGTGGGTATTTCATTTTATGCATGAACATTACAATTTATGTGTTCATATAAAATTATAATTTCATTCATTCTTAGAGGTTTTGAGGATTTATTCTTCTCATTGAGTTAAGTGATATGTCATCGATCACCATACATGAATGCATCCATGCATCTCAAACACAAGAATGATATCAGGTTCTCTTATTCACACTTAGAAGAGTCACGTGTGGATAACCCTATCTTCATAAATTCAAGCTCATGAAAACATGAAAATATTTTTTTAATGATTTTTTTCATCAAAAATTTTGTAATCATTTAAATAATAAAGACTTAGGATTTCTCATTCTATTAGACGAGCTGTTCATTTTACAGTACCTATAAGTTTTTATGTCATCATCATGAACGGTATGTTTGGCCCATGGATTATTATTATTTTTATATAGGAGGATAATGTTCTCTATTTTTTTCATTTATCGTGTTAATAAAAAATATCACATGGCTCCAGATTTTCTATTCTTCATTATTCAATTCATGCAACTGTAACTATATTCATTTAAAATTCTGGTCCATACTTATTATTTAAACTCATAATTTACATTTTCTAGGTGTTCATCTTAATTTAGAAATGATCATGGATCAGGATACAAAATTTTATTCAAAGAAGTAGATCAATTTCATGTATAGCATGTTGTTTAGACTCGCCAAGATATCCAATGATTGTTGTGATCCTCAGATGGATTCTTGGATGTTCAACCATGAGTTCTGAAACTGATTAATGGTCGAATAACCACGCATCAGAAACACTTAAACAAAAGAGGTAGTATATGATGCCACTCCATCAATATGAAGGTTGAGATTATCTATAATAGAAAAAAAATTGTCCATAACATTTTCAGCATGCGAATAATAAACTATGTTTTCTTTTCCAACATCAAACTCATGTTTATCTAGGCGGTGATATATTAATTAATTTCTCCCTTATTGTATCTAGAAACTAGTATGGGGTCTGATCCATTTTTTCACGCCCGCAAGCAAGGAACATCTTCCTTGTAAACAATATAAATGGCCCACATAGGCTTTATACATGATAATGTGGTCTCTCAATCCTTAAACACATTCCATCCCTTCTATGGCCATTCAAGCTTCCTTCAATAATATCTCCCATAGGGTAGACCCTTGGGTCCCCTAATAGAGGTTGAGGGATACACATGGTGTCATAAATGGATAAATATATTCTTTATAAACCACATTGAAAAAGTTATCCAGTTAAACCATGCAAATAAAAATTCATCTTAAACATCCTCATGTAATTTTTAAATACATATTTGATAGCCATCTTTTATCTTATCAATATATAAATTAAATCATCTCCTTGAAATATTATTAATAAAAAATATACTTTTCATGGTAATATTATTTTTCATCATATAGTAAACAAAGATTCATCAATTAAATATGTCTTTGGAACATACTATCACCTCATAAATCCTTTGAGTAAACATGGAAAACTGGTCGAGCATGACATAAAAGTTCGTCACATGAGTCCATGAAAATTTTTCAAGATTCCCCACTTTATCCACATATTGAAGGATTGAAAAAAAAAACATCTGATCAAAAATTTATTCCTCTATATTTTATTTTCAATATCCATTCTCATTATCAAAATTCAATATGGGTGATTATTGTATTCTCACCATAATTGGAAATCAAATGATAAGGACAAGTGGGGGTATTATCATCTCATATTTATTCTCAAAACTATATTTACTTATTTAAAAAGTTAGCTATTAAATAACATAATACATAGTAAATAGACATTATCTAATAAACACTAATTCTATGTGAGAAAACTTGTTGTCAAATAATTGAGTAAAATAACCATGGTTGTTTATTATATCGATAACAAATTCTCACACTTTATATCAAGATAATAGTTTCAATATTCCAAATCATTGGTTATTATTTATCAATTAAATGAATAATAATTCCCATATTTTTACAAACATATTAGAGATTTGAGGTGAATAATAATTACACTACCTTTTTTATATTTTCCTATCACACAAGAACTACCCTTAATGAATACAATTAATGAAAAGGCTCTAGTTAATGACTAGAAAACCTCATGTATCATAAAATCTCCCCCTTAAGGGATCCACACTTTATCATCAGGAAAATTAAAAAAATCCATGATGAGCAAATCATATCCTTAAATTCCTTACATGTTAGCTCATAACACATTGGATATTTGTGAATAAGAAGGAACAACTTATTTCTCTCAGGGAAACAATCAAGGTGAGAGTTTTCTCTCATCCTTTTCTACTTCTTATTTCAATGATAATTAAGGGATGCGATTTATATTTTTCTGGAATGATTCAAGTATTTTTTAAGTATTTTACTCCCATGAATTTACAATTTTCTGGAATAAGATTTTTCTCCTCCTTCAGAGCATGTACATCCTCTTGTTTTTCATACAAATTTTTCCTCATTTTATCCAGGTGTGGTGTTTTGTGTGCTTGTATTTTTCTATTTGAAACACCCTTTCCAAAATATCAATTTTATTCTCAAATACAATATACCTATTTTACAAAATAATAGATATTTTTAAAGGATAAAATATATTTTCTTTTAATTCATTGGAGTGAAGTGTATCCATATTGATTCCTTAATATTTCAGCTATTCATTCATGTGGATTTTGTTCCAGATGACTGAGGTTAGAAGAAATGAATTATTTATCAAAAAATACATATTTTACTCAGTCTTTCCTTGAATGTGATTTTTTAATTGTCGAGTCTCACTATAATATGTAGTCTTACTGGATTTAAAATATCTATCTAAAATATTCAACAACAAAAAATTCCGTGCATTGAAATTTTGTTAAACCAATGTTGTATATTTTTATGGGAAAAAACAATACTTTTATATTTATGATCTACAATTCACTTTGTTGCTACACAAGATTAGACATCATTTGGAGGGATGTTAATTTTCTTAAGATATTTCAAATTATATAAGGGACTCTTATCATTATATATATTATTATTTAAACATATAAATTATTACATTCATATTATAAGTATCTTATGAACGAGATTGTACATTTTCTTCCTGATTGGTTTTGAGAGATATTATGATAACCACAATCTTCTTCTACATGGACATTTTCCTTATAATTTCTTTGCAAATATCATTTATAATCACAATTTTTTCCTTTATATTGATTCCTGTTTTCTTTGAACCGATATTCATGGAAAATTATTCTCTCTATGATTTTTTATTTCCTATGGTCAAATGATTCAAGATTGAATAATAAACATCATTCAGGATTCTACACCGATATTTTTTATCATTACATGATAATTACACGGAATAAAAAAATTATACTATTACTTCCTCATCACCAGAATCACATTTCTTTTTCTAATCCATGAATTAGATTTAAATTTTACACATTTCACCACAGTGTGTTTAGAATCAACAATAAAATTAGGTTTATATATTCCCTAAATTAGAGGGAATAACTTTTGGGATTGATTTTTCGTCCCATTATTCTAAATGATATGGAAAATGATTTATTTTTTAAACTGGGATAACAAGGGTGAATAAATATTTTTCTTTATATTTTATTCCATAGTCACTTCAACATATTTGAACACTATTTCAATTGTGATTTTTTTTCACAATGATATCGGTATTAGATTCTAACATATAAATAATAATAAGATATTAGAGGTGGAATTTCATATGATACAACATGTAGATACCTACGACAAATTATGTTCCACTATGTTAGGGGGAATCAATGGTACACTAATTTTAGGAATTAATTTATTTTGAATTCAACTTCTTAAACTTGTTAAGGTTTTAAATCCACTCAGTATAATCTCTCAACCACATATCATGTCTAGTTGTTGAGTATGAGTGGGATTAACTCAACTTTTACATGTTTCAGTAATGAAAGGATGGCTCACTTCAATGTTGGTTAACCAAGCCAACATGGATTATTCATTATAAAAAAAGCAAATACCATTTCATTCAGCTATAGAAAAAAGAATTATTTCTCCAACTCCAAATGAGAGAATCTATTTCCATTTGGACCCAACCAAAATTTTTCAAACTCTTGCTTATATTAAGAGATTCCTTCTTCTGGATCCAACCATAAGATTTCAATTACACCTGGAACCCACTAGAATACTTTGTCTTTGTTGAAGGATAAATACACTATAGGATGATCATTGATATTTAACAATGATATTTTTGGATGTTACATTCTTGTGTGCTCTATTAAGTACATCAAAAATTCTGGTCTTTAGACTTCTTCTAGAGTTGGTGAAATATGCATTTTCCTTAATATTTGAATAATCAGACACACAAGATGTTTTCTTTTAAAAAGACTCATATATTCAAACTCCTTTTCTCTAAAATACAATTATAAATTGGGATATCCAAAAGGTATAACAATAATGAAATTTTTTTATCACCTTCATGAAAAAATTTATACCCAAATAATATATGTCATGGGGTCTAAATAAATTACATTATTTAAATACATATTTTAAATCCTAATTTAATTGTGTTTATGAATAAAAAAATTTACCCCTCCGTAAAATATTAATACTTTAATGATGTAGGAGTTATATATTATGGTAACTTTAAATACCCCAAATACCATGGGTCTTATTTATATCATTTAGAATACCCCATAATTTTTGGTTATTTCATTTCATGCTTGAACGTTTTAATTTATTTGTGTATATAAAATAAAACTATACATAATTAATGGAGTTTGTAATGATTTATTCTTCTCTCTAAAGAAGGTGATATGATGTGTCTCGCCATAAAAGCATGCATGCATGAATCTCAAGAACCCAAAAGAAATATTGGGTTCTCTTCTTCACACACGTCAATTTCACCCATGAGTCACGTTGTCTTAATGCAAGAATGGATATCACAAAATGGAAATCATGTGTTTGTTTTAGTATATCATACTTTATTTGGTACTAAATTAATGAAATGAAGACATAATATTTCTCATTCCTTCACATGTTTTATTGATTTTTGAATTCCTGAAAGTTCATAGAACATTATTATGAATGATGTGCCTGACCCATGGCTCAAACTCATTTTCACCTGAGAGGACCAAATTCATTTTACCTTATAAATTCATCATGTGGATAATAAATATCCAAAGTACAGTGCTTATACATTATTCTTAAGTTTATGCATTAAAGTGAAAATTCATTCAATTATCATTTTTGTTAGGTCAAATGATCTAAACTCAACATTTACTTTGTACAACCAGTCAACTTCATCCAGAAATCATCACTGCTCGAGATTCATTTTTTATGCTTGGAATTTCATTAATTTCCTTTATGTAATGTTATTTACACACTCTTGAATATAAAGAGATCAATGTCTCATTTAGTAGGATTTATGAATGTCTAGCCATAATTTCTATGGCTCATCAATGGGATAATTAACGATCATAATAAACACATAATTGAATGAGGAGGAAGACGATGAAACTATTTTGATAATTCAATTGTTATTTTCTAGATAATATGGCATAGAAATTCCCTTATCATTTTATGTATGTGAATATTAAATCATCCTCCCTTATTCCACTTCAGAATCAGGTTTGTTTGGGATGTCTTTTATTAATCAATCAATCCAATAAATTATATGGAACTGAGTATGGGGTTAACTCCCTACCACTCCTTTGTCATACTAACACCCCCGGTATGGACCATCTTCATTAATTGGCCTATACAAGACCCATGAGAACTTTATGCAAGGGTGGACTATCATTAAGCCTTACACATGGGCCCTCCCCACTACCTCTATGTAGATTTACCTTGGAATAACTCCCTTGGGTTAGACCCTTGGGTTCCCTAGGAGTGCTTGAGGACCGTTATGCTGAATCACAAGGTTGGAAATATTTTTTAAAGACACATTAAAAGTGTTCTCCATCAAAAATATAACACTCATAATTCCTCTTAACCTTCCTCATGTAAAATGGAAATACATTATACATGGCCATATTTTAACTTCTTAATGAATAAATAATACAATTGAATTCCAAATTTCTACATGAAAAACGTAATTTTTTTTGGAAATCATCAGAATCATCTTGTAGAAAAAAAGTGTCACCAATGACCCAAGTATTTAGTAAATAAAATCACTTCAAAAATCATTAGAGTAATAAAGGAATATTTATATTTCATGACATAAAATTTGATCTATATTATCCATCATATGTTTCCAATCATTTCCATTTAATCCACATATTCACCGATTGACATTAAATGTAACATGGTCTAAATAGTATGTTTTATCAGTTTCAAATTATTAACGTAATTTATAATGTATAGAGTCTCGTTAAGAATTTAATTACATGATAGTTCTTAAAATAGTATTTACCTAATATAGTAGATTCTTGGGTACTATATGAAACCTTCATAAAATTAGAAAACGGAATAAAAAAATGGATAAAACATGTCAATACATGATTTTTATAATATTAAGAACTCAACATACGATACAATAAATTCCAATATATGGAATCCCTGAAGCATGTATTAATCATTAAAAAAATCCTTTCAACTCTAAATGTGGTCCAATTATCATAATAAGGAAAACCTTGAGACATGGGGAGATGATCAGGTGTAAGTTACCAAAGTAATAAATAATAATACCATCAATATGGATTTATGATGTATTAAAAAATAAATATGTTATGAACCAACATAAAACATGCAAGGAAAATCATAACATGTATTAATAAACATTATAATAGATATAAAAAATATGCATTACCAAGGCATAACACTCTATTACTTGATAATGTTTATCCAATTTCAGCATTGTATTATTAAGATATAATTTATTAGAATTTTTTTATTGAAATAAATTATATATCAATCTTTCAATCAACCCCATGCCCCTATAATTCCAACATTTTATTGTATGAGAGAAAGAGAAGAGGTCCCCCACATTACACTTTGCTAATTTGAAGAACTATTCCCTAATAGATAAATATGAATCCCAAAAAGTGAGTAAATATAGTCCTATGATATATTAAAATCTATCATAAAATCCCCAAACATTAGTAAAACCTATACGGGATAATCCCAACCAAAAAATTATTGATTATGACATCATGTGACCATGTTATATAAGAAGGGACCAAATAGGATCTTAGATATAAACTCTTGTTGAAGAATAGTCTTAGAGACATATGAAACTAATGTCAATGTATTGGAAAAATGGGTATAGATATCCTAATTTATGATTGAAAACATAGTACTCTATAAAAAACTTATAAATGAGTCTTCTGGAATAACTAAACATAAGTTGAAGGGGAGTTAGGGCAGATAGAGGATGAGCTTCCAACAAAAATAAATAACTAAAGTGACATAGTAAATACCATGTTTTTGGTTTTATAGTGGATATATTTATGGAGAAAATGATTAAAAACTAGGAGTAAAAACCCTAAATGTGACCTATTGTGTATCTCATCATGTTCTAGTAGAAAATTATTGGTCTGAAAGTTGTTCTACAATAAGTGGAGTTCCACTAGGTACCTAGTGCTACTCGAGGAACATGGCCAATTCCCTTTTATACATTCTCCCCATTTATTTAATTTATACAACTACCCCAAAAATTAAAAATAAATTGAAATAATAATTTAATTTCCAATGTTAATATAGAATCTGACACTAAAGTATACATTCCATTACAATAATCCTGAAACCACTGAAAAATTATTATATCGGTTAACCTTGAAGAATCTTTTATTAATAAAACTGAACACAT
The DNA here is from genome assembly GCA_963277665.1 of Viscum album. NCBI lineage: Eukaryota > Viridiplantae > Streptophyta > Magnoliopsida > Santalales > Viscaceae > Viscum > Viscum album. The sequence goes on from OY728137.1 coordinate 1,672,455,150, forward strand.
GATTGAAAAGTTAATGTTTAACATGTATGAGTGAAAAATAATTCCAAATATATCCATCATAGTAAATTATCTAACCTCCATAATAAATAATAATTATGCATGAATAAATAAAAAATTATAAATCAAACTGACAACCCAAAACTATCAATAATGACATTCACATCCGCATTTATTTCAAATCTCCACTAACCATAACTCACCACCAACACACTCTTTAAACAATAATATAGATATAAATAAATATGAAACATACCATATAATATCATAATAGATGGTAATTTTTGTACTGAATCATTCCAATTTCAATGAAGAACCCAAACAATCAACCCATTTCCTTCTTATGGACCATAGAAAACTAAATTGGTGTAACTGTCCTAACACTCTATCCATCCAGAGATAAATTGTTTCATACTACCTTTAAATGATGATAGATCACATACCCCAACATTTTTTATGGTAATTTTTAACATAACCCCAATCGTATTCCACTATAATACCTACATTAAGAAAAATGAAACCACAACACATTTATAAAATATAGAATAATTCTATAATTTCACACATCCCATAATTTCTGACATTTAAAAACTGAAATGATAAGATATCAGTGATATCATTTAAGAGTATAATATATATAACTAATAAACCTCATACCTATAATTATATTTAAGAAATGTTAATCAATACATAGGTATATCAGCTACAACAAATTTAATTAATCACATATTGTGACCAATGATTTGGTTAAAATCTTTTCCCACAATAAAAATGATTACCTTTCCCAAATAATTTATATAAGTATAATAATATCCTAATCATAACCAAATTTTTTTTCATTGATCACTTCATAATAAATATCAAGAGATATTCATTTTGTGACATATGTTTCTTGATATCATATTCTTTTAATGAAAAAATCTAAATTTTACCCCTAGTGGACTCGAATCCTAATAATAATATAAATTTTCCAAACACTTATTAATATTCATCTAAAATATTAAGGGGCACCATTTAATACGTAATGGTAAAAAAGAATATCATTAAATAAAATTTTAATATGAATTATATTTAAAATAAATTTTTTTTTCTGAAAATGAACTGGGATACAGTATTCTAACCACCTTAAAATTTTTCATCCAGGAAAATAATAAATTTCAATAGATAAAAAATTCAATAAATCCTCCCCCTAAATGAGTTTATTCATCAACCATTTAATAATAACACATATAACAACATGACCTTAATTTTTATGGGGTAATAATTTTGTTAAATGTATTTATATATTAATTTAGTTATACTCTAAAATGCTGATATGTTGCATTAATTATGATATAACACGATGTTCTGCCTTCCCCTACTCACATCTGAATCATTTCACAACAAACTCAATAATAGTATTATCAGTTACATACACTTGAACTACCTCCTCAAATCTTATTACATTTTCCCATCCATATGAAGAATATCTAAATAGGAGTAGATGAACTATAGAATAATATTTTTTATCTCATTTGGTACACAAAATATCTCATGAAATAAAATTTTGTGCTATCTATGGTTCACTAACCATTAAATGACTCCCCATGAATAATGAGGTAGTGAAAGACCTCACTCATAAGGTCATATAATTTTATATCTAAACAAGAATAACTAATATAAAAGTCAGTATCATATATTAAAGAAATTTTTTCTCCATCTCTCTAAGGTTAGGATTTGATTTTTTTATTACTCTATAGCCTCCACTACTACTATAACAATCATAACAACTCCTGATATGACTTCCTAGTCTATGAATCTGCTAAAAATTTATACTTTATCATGGAATAAGAGATCTTAAATAAATATATAATAAAAAACTCTACCTAAAAACGCTACCTCCGGTTTATATCTCTTCAAGATTTGATGTATTACAACCAATTGTGGACACTAAAAACAAAAAATAACTCCCCATGAAAGTATTTTCTCCCTTGAAATCAATTAAAAAATTAAAACTACTAGATATAATCCATGTGTTTCATAACTACACATATAATTCCTCAACTACCTCTGTCCGTATGAAATAATTATAAAATCTTGAATCAAAACACAATTTAGACTAACCTACAAAAATCACAACACACCATATATAGTGTCCCCCCTTAAGAAATATAAAAATTGATTCACATGTGAAATTTTTATGTAGGATATTTAAAACCTAATTATAATGGTTCCATGAAATGAATTAATATCACTTCATCATAAAATGTGGAAAATGACTCAAAATACATGAGGATTATATGAAAAAGGAAATAATACCCAGATAAATCAAAGAAACTCATGGATTTAAAAACCCACATGGGTAGATCCCATGTAACTACTTTGTACACCATAGTTATATTAATATGTAATCTACCGTTATATTTAATATGACCCAAAAGTTATAATTCTGAATCGATAGCTGGCTCTTTAATAGTTTCTGGAAAAGTTGATGTTTGTATAATGTTTCTAATACTACTAATAAATTTTCATCGTACTCATTGGTATGTGTTTAAACAAATTTTTCATTAATAAATACCACAATGAATTGATACATGTTAGGTATTCATAATAATTTCATTAATATAATAAGTTTTATTTGGGAATTTATCATTCTAAAAGGAATCCCAAAAAATTCATAATGTATATACATAATACAAAATAATTATTTTGGAGTATAATTAAAATAATTTCACAATTAGTGATAAAGATAACAAATAACTATCTTAGGGACCAATTGAGCTGCAATAAGTGGTGTATTTATGTCCTCAATATACCATAATGTGTAATTATTCATCACTATTATTGATTTGACCGATGATAATAAACGTAAATTATTATAATCCTTCCTTACTTTTTTGGGAATAAATATCGTGTTTAAAGGTCCAAAATATATATTTTTAGTTTATATAATTTATTACTGAATTTTTTAAATTACATTGATGGTGTAAATGATATGTTTATCATAGTAAAGATCCTCAGAAAAAAATATTTTTTAATTGACCATTGACCATTATTTTTACATTGGGTGGATATTTATCTAGAATTTGAAGAGTTTTTATGTTTTTGGTTTCATCCATTAGTTAGTTATAATCATGCACTATTTCCCATATTGTTTTGGAAAAAATGATATCTTATAAGAAATACAACGTATTGGGCAGATTTAGGTGTATAATTACTCAAGACTGTATTTTATAGCTTACACATTTGTCAACTTGTTTGGAGTATTCAGAAATGTTAAGGCCTTTTTAGTCCATAAATATAAATTTTATCTCATTTTGGATCAATCATAACATGAATTGAGGTAAGGAATCATGGAATCATCTCTAACAGGTTTAATCAAAGTTCCCCCCTCAGATATGATATTGAAATATCATTATTTTTTTCATGCATTTGATATTTTATTGTGAAAAATATAATAGATGGTTGAATTAAATTTTATTCAAATTATGTTATAAGAAAAGATTTAATTCATTATTATGTGTATTATTCATCATCTATAATATTCACTGCCCATTCAACTTACCACCACCACTCACACTCTAGGAAGTTTCTATATCCACCATTTGTGAATAGTTCTATATCCTCTACAAAAAAACAAAAAGAACTAAATTTTCACCACTGATTATAGTGGGGGATAATTTTGTTTTGTTAATTGAATATCCATTAATATATATTCCCCATGAATTTAATTTCTCATATGAAAAAATATCACATCATGGAATTAATGGATTTAGGTTTATTAAATGTTCGATATGAGTTTCATGAATCAATGAAAGCCCACTCAGAATGCACCAGTAAAAAAATTACACATTCACATGCATAAAATTTAAATTTCACAACCTAGAATACTGCTTCATGGCTGATGTTATGGTCTGGTATATCAGTTCAAAAATTCCTATTATCTATAAGCTCAAGAGTTTCCACATATTTTCTGTCAAATATCACAAATAGTTGTAATAGGGACCCAACATTTCATTACATAACCATTACATAATTTAAAATAAAAATTAAATTATATAGATACAAATCCAGGATGAAAAGTTTTTCTTTCTTGGGAAAATCTGGCTCATACATATCTTTTACTTAATAAAACATAAAAATTATTTAATTTTCTACTTCCATATATTCTTAGTGTCCCCCATGTTCTCAATATTATAAGCAATCACCTGAGGATATACATAAATGAAATGGGTGAGGTAAAATCTAAATAAAAGTGTGAATATGGGATTGAATCATTATAACATGGGTGATCATAATCCCCATCATCATATAATAAGAATATGATCATCATCAACCACATGATGGAACCGTGTGATAAAATCATGAAATGTGAAAATGCATGAAAATCATCCATCATGTAATATTGGTCAAATACCACACATATTTATGAAAAAATCTAACATCATGTTCATGCATGAAATATGTTTATAAATCTAATATCATCATTGTGAAATAATATAGCATCATTTTCACACATATGAAAAATTATATCATGTGTTACCTAAAATTACCTAATGCATTTTGGGGCTATATAAATATGGACTCACCAATCACATCATAATATTTATATAATCAAGAATGCCAAATATGACATATAACAATAAAAGTCATGAAATTACACAATAAAATGAATAGATTTCATAAAAATTTCAAAAATATTGATTTCATTAATAAAACTTTTTGTTTGAAATCGAATAAGGGAAGTCATACAAGGACATAAAACATATTTATTTTGGAGTAGAAAATATGTGATTGAAGAGATGTAAAATAGGCGTTTTTGGAAATTGATGTTACTTTGAAAAAAAGGATTTCCTTAAAACACATTTTGACATGTTCAGAACATGTATATACCCAAAATAAAATTGAAATAAAATTTAAAGTACCTAATATGAAAATTCATACCATGGATTAGAGAATAATCAAAATAATGGAATTGGATTGAAGAATCCCCTAACAAGAATTCCTACTTTATTTTATCTCTTTTACAGCTATTCAATAATAAATAAATATTTATTTAAACAATAATATAGAAGTGATTTATTTTTCTTTTTTCACCATTAATCAATTATAGTAATTTTATTATATTTTTTAATTTCCTTAGTTATAGGAAAGTCATTTTGATATCTTGTATTACTTAAAAATTTTCTCAATTTCCCTCCATTTCAATACATTGTTCAATGTTATTAGTATAATTAATTCAATAAGATTATAATAAATATAAATAAATTTTCGTATATTATATATTATTTATAATATCCATCCATGGTGATGGATATATATGTTTACTTTGTAATGTCTCCGTAGATGGTTAACCGACCATTGACAATTCAGTGTCAAGAGAGTAGATAAAGGAATATTCAAATGTATATATATATATAGTAAATATGATACTTAAAGAAGGTTAATATGATTAATATAATGTTAAATTAATGAATATTTAATCTTATATGGTTTGTTTTCAAAATGGGTGCTGTGAAAAAAGAAAAGAAACAAGAATATGAAAAAATAGAACGGTTGATCGAAACTTACTTAATCCTAGGTGTAGCTTCTCTTGTACACCACTAAAAATACCATGATTTTTTTTGATGGATTAATCTATAAATTACATAAGTATACTAAGGGTATTTATAAGATAGATTTCGTAATTTCATATAATTTATAAATTTTTGGTTGAGTGGTCATCCATGTGGATGGAGATTATTAGTTATACATGAAGAGAGGGGTATTTTTAGAATAAAATGTTGAATGAAATAGTATATCAAAAGTAAAACATGTAATAGTTTTTTTTAAATATAAATCATATATAAATATAAAATTATATTTTTATGATATTACATTCACTTTAAATTCAAATTTATTATTTTACTAAATAAGAATGTGAAAAATATGAAAATTGTTATTTTAAGGAACCACTTTTGACATTAGGTTTTAGAAATTTATTTTTAGCATTGGAAATTAAATTAATTTTTTTTTAATAAATCGTTAATAATTTAATATATATCATTGTAAAACATCACATTAGAGAAATTATTATGTAATAAATTCTTAATGAATGATGTAATTTAAGATACACTAGTTATGTAAAAAATTGATTTGTTAATATTCAGGGAAAAGCTGAACTATTTCAGAAAATAACTAATAAAATCACCCTAGGAAAATTTGGATATAAAGATTTCAAAAATTATATTAATATTTTAAAAATAAATTTCTATCATATGTAATTGTAATCATTAAAATGAAAATTATGTATTATTAAATATTTAAATTTACAGTTTATTAAAAATGTCATTATATTTTATTTGTTCATTATAATTATTATTTATTTAAGATTTATGGTATTTTTATTTATATAATTATTTCATGATAAATTATATTTACATCGCAATTTATTATTTTAAGGTAAAATTTCATTTCCAACAGCTAGGTTACTGCTTTCAATGGTTATATTACTATTCAGTAGGGTCAAGTTACTCTTTCAAAAATTACATTATGATTCCAATGATCACCATACCTCCTAAATAAACAACTTAATTTTATTACACATTAATCAAATCAATTCCACTGTAGGTTCTATATATCCAGTTTCTATCATTTTTATTCTTTATTAATATATATTTTTCTTTTCCATAGTATTTTGAATGAGGGAGTTGATCCTAAATGATTTGGTTGATCCATGATTTCACTATTTACATTTTCTATTTTATATATTTATTCCAATTGAAATATTTCCAATTTTAATTAGTTTAACTATTAATTAATGTAATAATATTTGTTAATCAAATAAAATTTTATTAGTTACATTATGTTTATAATACTATAAAATATATTATAACATAGATTTATTTTAAGAGATAAATATCATTTATAATATATGGGTTGTTATAATCACCCTCTATTTAGAAACATCATCTATCAAATTTAAACTCATATTCTTAGCTGAAAATATATGTGGGTACATCTATTTCATTGTTTCCTCTTATTACCATGTCTTGTCATCATACTTATGGTTCATCCACAAGACATTGACAAGGTGTGTTGTCTTGTTTCATAGAACATTTTCTATACCGTCCAAGATCTACACTGGATTCTCTTCACATGAGATTTCATTCTCTAGTACTTTCCACATTTGGATTCATGATATTTTAGGGATCAAGTGATTGATTCCTGAAGACTGATAAGGGGAACATAACATGAACATAATACATACTTGGTGGATGTTAAATATAGTAGTCCAATACCCTAATGTTATTTAGGTTTTAATAGGGGCCAATGTATCTTGGGATAATCTTCACAATCATTCCAAACCACATGACACTCTTCCATGGTGATACTCAAACGAAAGAATTTTCTCCAACATCGTTCTCCAACTCCATAAAATAATTTTCATAAAAAAGATTTTTTTACCCTAGGTAGATTTTATATTTTTTTGGGTTGAATACCCCTTATCTATCATCTATTTCACAAAATAATTTCTGAGTTTCATTCACTCCCAAACTTCCAACTAAAAATTGGGGGTGATAAGTCATGATGAAATTCAATTCATTACACAAATCATGTTTTAAACTTCTCCGTAATTTATATTAGAAACATTGATCAAGACTAGATAAAATCAAATGTGTCACCACCTAAAACCTCGCCAATTACATAACACATATCATGGAAATTTGTTCAAGTGGTCAATATTCCAGAATAGAAATAATGTTTTAAGTCTCAGTGATTCAATCCCCAATAACCCACATTGCATTGTTTCATTTGGATTTCTTTAGTATACCAGTGAAATATTCCATGGTGACACACCCCCATTTCCACTTTTGTTTATGAAATGGTTGCATAATACCTTTTAAAATAAATCATTTACAATTAACAGTCTAGAGTATCAAACACATTAACATTTACTCTACTATACCCTTATTAATGTTGCCACACCATTTGTTCTCTCAATGATCATAGTACATCTTGGTACTTCTAGGATGGATTCAGAAATATGAGATATGCTCATTATCTAGTAGCTACTTATTTTTCTCAGATGAACAAATAAATCAAATCCTCTGTCCATACATAATCACACCATTATCATTTGTGTGTAACACAAATTGATTCAATTTATTTTCTTCTTTCCCCTTCTATTGCATACCTAGATCCTCCATTTGTGCCTCCTTTATCTTTTGTTTTATAGATTATTGGAAAATAATTTTTTTATGGTATGATGTACTCCCTTCCTTTATGATTTTTGAGCCCATACATTAAATATCCATGAAGATAATGTATTTCTCAATCCATATCATTGATAAAATTGTATATTGTTTTTATTCTAAGAGAATCAGCTCCCTTGTTCTCTATTCATATATGCTAGTGAATAGATCATTCAAAGTCCTTTATTAGCTTTGTTATCCATCTATGATGCATTTTGAGTTCATTTTATGAGAATATGTAGTTTAAAATCGTGTGGTAAATATATATATCTATCAAAAATTCACCATATAGGTAGAGAAACCAAATATTCAAAGCAAATATCACAACTTCCAACTCAATATCATATTTCTGGTAGTTCTTCTCCCAGAACGTCCCCTTTCATGGGGAATAGACTATCACAATATCATTATTCCTGAAGAAGAAACCCGAAACATTATTCAAAGTGGTATTGTATATCCTAAATCCTTATCCACATATTAGTAGTGTATGTACATGTATAGTAATTAGCCACTTCATTCACTCCTTAAATATTTCCTTACATTATTCTACCCAGACATACAATAACCCTTTCTTTTTATAAATAATAACTAGAATAGAAAATCATGATAAAATTCTCAGAAATTGTTAATAGTAATAAAATAAGGCAAGAAAACCCTGGATTTTTGTGACCGTAGTTGTTCTGGGACATTCCTCAATTTCCATTTACGTTGAAGGGTCTGGTGAAATTTCATCACATGTGATCATGTTCCTCAATAATTTGACATTATGCATCCAACAGTAACACTTTATGAACTAAGAATACATTTTATCCATCTTTAATATCTCAATCACATTCCATGGATTTTATTCATTTTCGTTCAAGATGTTGGAGTATATGATAATATCATTGACAAACACTACCAAATATTCGGTGTGGTATTATCATAATACTCTATTCATAAAACCCATGAATGTTGTTAAGGAATCAGTAAATCGGAAGGGAATCATTATGAAATCATTGTGCCATTACTTTATAAATAAATTATTCTTCTAAATATCACATTTCATCACCCTTAGTGGAGGATATATATAATAAAGATCCACCTTTTAGAATTACCAGGAGCGTCATAGTTTATCAAGAAAGGCCTCAGTCTCGGGTAGAGAATTATTTTTCTTTATGGTGATCTTGTTGATATCTTAATAATTGATACACATCTACAAGGATCCATACTTCTTCTGGAAAAAGAGTATTGGTGAACCACATGGTGATGCACCGTGTCTTGTTTAGTCTTTGTGACAATGCTCTAGCAACTGCTTTTTTAAATCCACTAGTTTGATCAAGGCCTTGCTATAGCTAAATATGGAGATATTATTGGCCCTGGATATATGTTCAATTGAGAAATCTAATTAATGGTCTCTAGGATGTCTGAGTAACTCTCTGGGATATACATAAGTGTATTCCCTAAAAATGGGGATTTCCACTAGGTTGAAACCTTCATTCAAATAAACCTTTTGAAAAAGGTATTGTTATTAATAGGGTATCAATACACACACTACTGATGGATCTTCCAATGTAGATTCACGATATTCAATGCATTTTCATAGGATAATTGGTTGGATTGGAAAATGGAAAGAGATATTGTTTTTTCTAAATATTGATGCGTGCTATATATAATGTGATAAAATCTATACCTAGTATACCATAATATTAAACCAAGTTATGAGTAATGATATTCTATAGATGAATTATCCCATATACACTTACAATAGAAGTTTCTAGTACTTGGGTGTTAATGATTACACCATTATATGTTTTTACAAATATTGATACATTAAGGGACCAAGGATTCATTTCAACAATTCTAGAAAACTTTTGTGATAAAAAGGGACGAATATAACTATAATTAAATAAAATCATTTATATTATAAGGTTAATTTGATGTGTACCTTGTGTGAAAACAATTTCATTCTCAACTATAGTAGTAGTAATAATAATAATTTCATAATATTTACATTTCTATTTTGTCTTTGGTGGTTACAGAAGCATATTTTTGTAATGTCATGTGGTTTAGTGTATTGGATTTCATAGTTCCATTTCACCCAATAATTGAATCATTGAACCATCAGTGGTGAATTATGAGGTTCCCTTTTTTCCTCGGTTATATTTTCTGGATTCTTCAGTTCTACTAAACATTCATTATCTTTGTGGACTTGTCTCATGCACTTGAATCATTTCCCCATCCATTTGAGAAAATTTCCATTTTCTATCCATCATTTTTTCTATATGGGTAGTTGGTTCCTATTTTATCCATTTTAATTTTTCCTTGTAGATTTAAAATAAAATTAATACTTCTTTATATCAATAGCCATGGGATGATTCTAGGAACCCCATCTCTACATAGAGTTCACATCGAACCACTACATTATAAACCACAATGTGTCAGATAGAAAAATTGTTTCTAAGGTGTTGTTTTAATCTATTGATTAATTTATCCATTTTTTGAATCATTGTTGATAACAAAAACTGAAGCATAATTTGGAATACTTATAATGTTTTCCTATATTTCATGATATATTCACATTCCTTTTTCATTGTATCTATGAATTACTTATCCTTATTTTTTCGAAGAGTTTGAGGGAAATATATGTTAAGTAAGATTTTATTAAAGTAATAATTTTCCCTCTTATCAATTTCATATCTCATTATGTAATTATTAATAAATTACCACCATTTATCATCCTATCCATATAAATAATAGGAATATAGAGTCGCATTCAAATTCTCAGAATATTGGATCATCATTAAGATATTTTCCATTGAGTTAACCCATAGTTCTAGGAAAATTTGATCTGAAGTTCCACAAAAAAATGGTTATTGTTTCCACAACTGGGACTCAAGGGATAGTTGAACCATATTGGGTGAGGATGAATGTTCCATGTGGTTTAGGTTAATTTTTATATCCTCAGAGATCTAGGTAAGAATCATCACGCTGTATTAAACTCCACCTCCCATGGAATTTTGAATATCATTCAGTCAATCAGTTCAATTTACATCACATGAGTTATTAGACTAGTTTCTCCTAGTTCCCACCATTTTATAAAATAGAAAATATTTGAAAAAATAAAACTCCAAAAATCAGGGATAATTTATTGTTTTACTCATTTAACTCTAAAAGCATATCTTATGGATTCCCTATGTAAATCTTTTTCTAAAAATATTATCCCAGAATATTTTACTAATAAATATTCTTATACTTATGGGTTTAATTATTTTTTTTATTCATAATTCTCAAATTAACTAAAAAATTATCAGATTCTAACTATATGAACCATACTTTTCATGATATAACTATTACATCATTTTTTTTGAAAAAAAACATAATAGGATATAAATCCAGATTAAAATATTTACTGACTTGGGAAAATTAGGATCAAACATAACATTTACATCATAAAACAAAAAAATTATTAAATTCCTTATTCTCTATATTTTAATTGGACCTCATGTTCTCCTTATTATAGGTAATCACTAGATGGTATACATCAATGAAAGGGGTGGTCTAAAATTCCTGTAAAAAGATGAGTAAGGGACATGAATCAATATAACATGGGTGAGCATAATCATCATCATAGCATAAGAATAAAATAATCAGATTAATCATCAGGGAATCGTGTGATAAAGAAAATTTGGTAATGTATTAAAATGAAACATCATTTTGTAGTGGTCAAATATCATACATAGTTGTGAAAAAATATAGCATCATGTTCACATGTAACACTTGTTAATAATCATAACAACATTACTATGATCAGAGATAGCATTATTTTCATTCATATTTCCCATTATTTCATTCGATAAATAACATTACCCAATTCATTAGTGTCATATATAATTCTGATCCCACATCTGACATCATAATATTTACATAATCTTGAATTCCATATAGAAATTATAATAAACATAGTCATGAAATAACCCTTGGAAATGAATGAGTTTCATTAGAATTTAATAAATAATAATTTCATAAATAAACCATTTTGTTTTTATAATGAATAATGGAATTCATACTTGGATATAAAACATCCTTATTCTTGAGTGGAGAAGAAGCATTTTAGGAGGAATAAAATGCAATATTGTGGAAATTGAAGTCAATTTGAAAAAAATTATTCGAATTTTTTTGACATGGAAGGAACATTTATATCCCTACAAGAAAGGTGAAATAGAATTTTAATAACATAATATAAAAATTCAGACCATGTAAGAGATGAAAACCCAATGAAAGGAATTTGGTTCTAGAATACTGTTACCTTAATTCCTACTTAATTTCGTCAATTGTTTGCCTTATAAATAATTAACAAAGATTTATTAAATCATTGATCCATAAGTGGATAATTGTAATTTTTTCTACTAGTTATATATTTTTTTTGATTTACTATATTTCTTAGTTTTCATGGTTTTATGGTAGTTAATTTAATATCATTTTTTACATAAAAAAATCAAATCTCTTCGATTTAATTACATTGATCAACGTATTTAATATAATTAATTCCAACATTTAATAATACATATAATTAAATTTATATATATTTTTTTATTATATACATCCATGATTATTTGTATATTTGTTGACATGGAAATGTCTCCATATGTGGTTAATTGAACTATGACGAGACATTCTCAGGAGAGTGGGAAAAGAATGATTGAAAGTTATATATATATATAGTAAATATGGTAATTAATTTATGTTAACATCATTAATTTGATGTTAAATAACTTAAAAATTAATCTTATATGTTTTTTTTGTGAAAGGAGAGATGAAAAAATTATAAGAAGAAGAAGAAATAAAAATTAGAAGGATTGGTAGAAACATACTTAATCCTCGACATATCTTTTCATACACGCTACTAAACATACATTGATACTTGGAGTTTGATTACTTCAAAAAATACCTAAGGATACTAAGGGGATTGAGAGGAAAGGAATTTTTAGAGTATAGAATTTATAATTTTTGGTATAAGTGGTTTTCCAAGGGGATGGAGAGGGGTTATTTATACTTGATGAGGCTGGTTTTAAAAAAAACAAATTAAATAAAATAAAATATCAAAGGTATGACATGTAATATTGATTCATTGAAAACATAAATCAAATATAAATATAATATAATGTTTTTATTATTTTAATTTATCTTTTTAACTTGAATTATTTAGTTTTATAAAATATATTGTTGACAAAAATAGAAATTGTTATTTTATGGAATCACTTTTGACTTTTGAAGTTGGTATGTTATTTCTATGTTAGTAAATTAAATTTATTGTATTTTAATGATTAATTTTTTAAATTAAATATATCCTGGATTAACATAAATTTATACGAAGTACTATTTCATTATTACACCATGAATTATATAATTTAAAATGCATTATGTGGAAAAGGGTATGTTTAATATTCTCCAAAAATTGAATTATTTTAGAAAATTTCCAGTAAATGTATCGTGGACAATTTCGATATGTTGATTCAAAAAATAATATTTACTTTATCCAATAATATTCTATTGTACGTATTTCTAAGTTTTAATATTAAAATTATGATATTTATGAAATACTTAAAAATACATATTATTAAAATTGTGTTTATATTGTAGTTTAGTATCTTAATAAGGATATTTATTTAATCATGAATTATAATATTTCTAATTACATAAATTAATCATGATAAATGTTATTTATATCAAAATTTATTATTTTAAGGTAAATTTGTTATTCCATTGGCCATGATACAACTCCCAAACTCCAGTTTATTACTACGGTGCTCACGGTGATGTTGGTAAGTGAGGGGAGGGTGAATGTGATGATGTATTATAGCTAATGACAATGGTGGTTAGTTGGATAAATGTAATGTTTGTATATTATGGGTGGGATTATGATTAGAGGCATGGACGGTTGGGTTTGAGCGATGTGGTAGCAACCATGTGAGGTGGTGATGCACTGGGGGTGAGCAGTATCAGATGCAAAAAACCAGTGTGGGAGATGATGGATGTGACTGTGATGGGGTTGGTGGAAATAGAGGGAGTAATTGTAAATGACTATGAGTGTAGAGAGAATATAAGAAATACAATAGAGTCGAGAAAACTTAGAGGCAACAACAATAAATAAATGATGTGATGAGCATGGATGATGACGATGAAAATGAGATGAGTGGTTATATGTTGATGAGATGCTGTGATGGTTGTATGATAATGATTTTTTGAGGAAAAAACATTGAGAGATGGTTTAGTTGAGGTGAATATATGTAAACAGTGGCCAATAAAAGTAATATAAACAATGGCAACGAGGACCATCAGAGGAGTTGAGATGGAAACATGGACATTGAGTGTTATTTGAATAGAAACAAAATAGTTGTGAGATAATGGGATATTAAAAGTAGTTTAAATTTTTTTGGAATACATATAAGTGGTCAATGATAAATTTTAGAAACCTCCATTGGTGGCATCCCATTTTTAGCCTCCTTAAAATCCAAATTTTCTAATATTGATAGAGATGGGGAGTAGGGTCTTGAATTACCATTGAGATTAATCCTATCAAGTATCCTTGTTTTTTGGTGGAACCACATTGATCAATATGGAGGATTGGAAAAGTATTAACCATTAACCAATTGGGGAAAATCTATGAGGTATTGGGGGATATGTGTTGTAATTTTTCATAGGTATGAGATTTCTTGTTAATGTCGTTAATGAAGTTGATGATCCACTTGAATGGAAAACAATCCCTATAGTGGTTGGTGTTATATGATGATTTCCATTGAAATATTGTATTCAATGGAAACCAATGGATCAGTGCTGGAGGTTATCGGGGGTGCTAAAAAATAGTCATGTGACTATAAGTAGATTAACTTAAAGGGTAATCAAGAGGAATGTATTTATAAATTGATAAAAACATATATTTATGCATTAATGTCAAGTTAAAACATGTAAAGTATTGATTGAATTTTATTTTACATGTAGATCATAGTTTAGATATTTTCAATGCCAACAGGTGTTTAAGATATTTCAAAATATTAATCATTGATATCATCAATAACACTATGCATGAAAATTTTTAAAGTACACATTTCTATCATTTACCATAGTATATTAAAATAATTTCATTATTTAAATTATTTGTAATTTATTTAATGATGAAATTTATGAATGATTATTTATATTTATGATTGTATGCAGATAGTGTGCAGATTATAATATAGATTGTGATTTGAAATTAGCTATCAATGGGACTTGAGATCATGGGAATAATCATTATGAATTTTATCAGTCAATTATTCAATATTATAAGGTAGTTTAATGAATTTATTGCAATAATAAGAAGCAAGAGGTTTTTAATGAGTATTATGTTATACTAAAATTTTTTTCTAGAATTTGAGATAGTTAAGATGACATGATTTTGAAATTGATTGTGTGATACCTTCATTCTTCTTAGTATTGATAACTTATAGTTTATGTGGATATGTCATGGATTGTGCATAGTGATTAATTGCATGTTTTCTTACCAAAGTAAAGAATTTATGGCATGATTTTATCTGACTTATTCATTGGTCACAACTATTGATACACAATTTAATAACTAATATTTTATTATCCAAATATCATTCTCATTCCATATAATTTCACAGTAGTATTCACATATTTTCATTATTTGATAAAATTGGGGTTATCTAATGATAAACTAAGTACCCATGATAGAATACCAAATTTTATATTTTAGTAGCATGGAGTTTCCTTGATTAGATTATGTGGTTGCAGAGTATTCAATTAGAGAAAAATATGTTTGAGACAAATTTTTTGATAAATTTGAACACTGATTCCAAAAATTACTTGTATATAGCTTTCCCTAGAGGTTATTTCTTATAATAATGCCCCGTTTTTTGGGAGTGGTAATTTGGGCTAGATAATGTATGAATCATAAAAAATTAGGCCTTCTTGATGTGTTTAGTTGTGGGTATATTTAAACCAATTAGACTTAGGATTGCCTAAGATCGAGTGTGGAATTCATTATTAGATTCAATGTCAGGTCATGTCATATATGGATCATAGTGTTTTGGGGGGTTGTTTTGGTGAAGAAAAAGGGTAACAACATGACATGTTGGTTTCAAGGTGTAATAGTTAAAAACACTGGTTAAATACGATGATATTTTTAATTTAATGTTTGGAGTATGATTTTATTTTTTTTCTTTCAATTGAGCTTTGAAAGGGTATTTTGTTATTGAATGAATTTTTTTAAAGTTCCAACAGATGTTTTTAATTTTTTTTGTTTTAATCAATGGTTATGAATAGAGGATATTGTATGTTATCACTTGTTTTGGTGTGGTTTTGGTTCTCCAAAAAAATACCTATCTGACATACATATGAGTCACCACATTTAAAATTCTTCCTTTTATATAAAATCATCTAAGTGTTGGAAGCCATGTAATGCATAAAAGAAAAATCTTCATACATAAGAGTAATCCTAGTGTATAAAAATTAGGATAAGTTTGATATGTAATAGAGTCCTTAAGAAAAGGTTTAATAATGGATAAGTGTATATCTAAAGGAAACTATTGAGTAACCAAATTAAAGTAAAAGTAAATCTATTTAAATGGGATGGTATATAAGACTCATTCCTCCATATACAAATGTATTTTACTTTTGATAACATGTAAGTGTATTTGTTCTTTATGATACATAAGGTCACTTTTTGGATGATTTGTAAAGAAATTTTATTGGCACACTATGATATAATAAGAAAAGGGATTTTAGAAATTTATTAAAGTCTGATATGTAAGGGTTAACGAGGAGGTCATGCAAATGGGTAAGGGCCTGGGGGTTTCTCCAAAATTCAAAATAATAAAATTATATAGTTTATTAGGAAATGATAATTTAATAACATGTTAAGTTTAAAGGTGGGATATATAGCCGTTTCACCCAAAATATCATGTTATTTCCCTCAGTTCATACCTCTCATTCATTCCTTCTTACTTCTTAGGAGTTATTCATCGATTCATACCAGGTCTTTAGACGGTGTGAATTAGGAAATATCAATATTAATGGCTAGATTCACTAGAGTATTTAATATTGGGTTTTATTCATATTTAACTATTTTCTTTAAACTATTCCCTAAATTATGGATCTTTTTATATTACTATCATTGTACCGATTTCGAAGTAGATCTACTATAGATCATATATTAGTGGAGTCGTAGTAAATCTATGTTGGTGGTGACTATTAATTTCTGGTTTACTTAGGTGTATATAAATTTCAAATAAATTATCATGGGAAAGGCCATAATAGATATTTAGAATGTAAACACTTTTGTTTTCCATTGTTTATAAGAGATACCTGCAGTTTGTATCATGTGGAAAATGAAGGTTTATGTTGGGTATAAATAGACTGGTTTTATGTGGTTGTTTTACAGTGTGATGGGAATCATGTCACTTATTATAAATATATTGTTTTTGAGATGTAATGCATTATCTCGTCACATAGAATGCATGATGGTGAAAACCATGTGACAATGGTTGATGTTGATCCCCATGAATGGTGGAAATGGAGGTTCACCAAAGTTATGGCCAAATGTTGTATCAGTTGTTTCTCACTATGGGGGATAAGGCCATTAGGGTTGTGAATACATAGTAAATTCCCCAAAAATGGGTTTAGTCGACATATTCTGTGTATTAACCATTGTTGTTTGAGTTGTAAAGGGGTTATAATAGCAACCATGCCTTTTTCACATATCATTACATGATTTTTCTCATAAACTCCAATTAATTAAATCTCATAGAATATGACTCCTACTGTCTTTAGAAGACTGTGTTCATAAAAAACCAGGGTGAAGAAAAAATAGAAAATAATTATTAAACTTTACCTAATGAGCTCTTAAATATTTCTTATCACCCAAAATTGTGTGGGATATCTAGGGGAATACATAGAATAAAGGCGTGATCTAAAAATACAAGTAAAAAACAATATTAGGAAACCATACATGTAATTCAAAGTTATAACATGATATCATAAAATATAAGGGTCATGAATAATCACATGGGGATATAAAATATGTATCATGATATCATAAGAACATGGAATAATATTAAATAGGGAAGAAACATAAAAAAATGTCATAAATTTAAGTCATGGATTACTTTTGGGATAACATCACATAGTCAACGGAGTCACATAATGGATTAGGATCACTCCCAAATCCCACACATGATGTCTCATGAGACTAAAATATTACAAAATGAATCAAGGGATATATAATTATATGAAAACCCATCACATAAATTTCATATACATGCATATGTTTTCAACAAAATAAATAAATAATAATTTATAAATATTAGAAAATAACGTGCAAAGAAAATGGGTTCCATAATCTGACTTCATGTCACAATGAAAATACATTTCTTAAAAAAAGAATGTGAGAAGGGATAATAAATAATGTATTACACCACCAACATAATAGAGAGTCAACTTGGAATATATGTAAGAGACATATATATAATATTTATATTAATCCCATAATATTAAAGGTTGTTTTAATTAATGAATAGAAATAATTTTAAAAAAATTAAAAACATTGTTGATGGAAATAAACATTCCACTTTCAAAATAACTTTTGAAATATAATTTTTTTAAATATTATCGATTTTTTTAGAAATAACCAAATAAATTTTTAATGATAACATCAAATAATTTTGTTTTCACGATGATGGGTAATTCCATATATGTTTTATAAGATAAAAACTGATTCCTTTCACAATGTTGAAAAATGATTTAAAATTTAATCATACAGGAAATGATAAGAATATTCTTAAAAAAACAAAAAATGGTAAACAATTATATAAAAAATAATTTGGGGAATGTTAAAAAAATTGAAAATATTTTCAAAAAAAAGGATATGGAAGAGAATGATTATTGACTGATGAGATAAGTAAAGATATTTATCAAAAAAATATTTTCCCGTTTAAATTAAGTACCAATGATATTAAAATAAAACTATTACTTGAATATTTTATAAATAAAAAGAGGAAAATAGGATATATTAATTTTAATTATACAATTATAAAATATTTTCCTTCACTAGAAATTAATCCATAAATAATCAAAATTAAAATGACATAGAATCATAAACCCATACCATTTTGTAATAATTTTAATCATACCCCCCCCCCATTAATAAAGTAAGTGATTTGAGACATAAAATAATATAATGTATAAAATATTCATGTTATACTTTGTAATGAGGAATTATATTTAGTGTAAAAATGAAATTTTGTGTAAAAAAGAACATGTTTCTCAAAAATAGAATTCTTGAAATGAAACTGTAACCCTGAGTCGAGACTAGTCATGTGAGCCATTTATATCCTATATAATAAACTTATTTAACTTACTTTTTTTCATAAGAATATTTTTTATGTTTACTCTTCTATATTTAATGCATTAACTCTATTTATTTTAAGGATTTTTTTAATTACTTTTTCTATAATTTCCGGGTTTGGTGTATTACAAATGTACACTTAATTATTTTAATATGAAATATTTTTGTTTAACATGGTCAAGGGGGTTATTTTTACATCATATACAGAATAATATCAATGAAATAATTTTCCCTTTTTATAAATAAATTTTAATTTTAAAAATTATCATTAATTATGGTTTTGAAAAATTAACTACTTTACAATCATGGATATGATAAGCCTTACATACACATGTTTAATATTTCAATTTATTCAATGATAATAATGTAATGAAGTTAAGTGCTATTTTAACATTAAATAATCATATTAATGTCATAAATATAATATTATTTTAATTACACTTAAATGTAATATCCAATTATTTTGGTAATAAAAAATAAATAACATCGCATTTATAAGCGGTTGTCCACCGTAAAGATGAGCGTTGTTATAATTTTTCAATGGATGGAATGTCAATAAATTATTTGTTTTATTTCTTATTTGTAATTATAAATATGTAATGAATATAATATATAAATATTAAATCCTTCACTATTTGTTTTTGGACCCATGACCTCCTCGAAAATGGACCATGATATCCCGAGCCCCTACACTCCGTATAATAGGCTCTTAATTTTTCCTCTAAACTTAGATATAATTATATTTCTATCATCCATCCACATTATTTTGTGCATCTCATATTGTATATCTATATATTTCCTATCACATTGTTTGGTAAAATAATTTCTGTTATTTCCCTCTATTAAATATATGAAGAAAGAGGATAATAAATTAAATAAACGAAAATAAAAACCTATAAAATTATATGGAATAACATATAAATGATAATTATATCCTGGATTATGTATTTGTAGGAATTGATATAAGTTATTCATGAAAACTATTCTTACATGTTCTCATAACCTAATAATTTTTTCAGGTTCCCCGTAATGATTCAATTGTTTTTATGAATTTCTCGAACATATTCTCCTTAACTGTCAAACTAGGTGTGATGTAAGTCCCATTATCATATAATAATTAATTCTAGGGTGAATCCTTCCATTCATTTTTTAATGTTACTAATCATATGTACATCTATCCCAGAACCTCATCCAATTGTAGTATCTATACATGGATGTAATTTACCATAAACCACTCTCTCGCCACTTCACCACGATTCCATGGTATTTTTTGTACATAGAATAATCCTTAGACAAATCCCTAGGATTCTCACTAATTTTTTCTCATTTAATTTTCCTATTGTTCAATCCTTTTCTCAATAACCAGAAAAAGTAACCCAATCTCATTTCACATATAATTAAATACGTTTTAACATAAAATTTATTAATTACAACCAAATGATCAGGAATCATAATATATTTAGAATGAAAGGATCATAATAAATCAATTTGAGGATAAAATAAAACATCATTATTTTATTCTCCATAATGAGCTCATAAACCTTATGGGTTATAAAAACTACATGGGATGAACTGGGGAATATATAGAAAAAAGTGAGGAGCTCAAAATCCTAGAAAATAAATAAACGTGATATGGAATCACAAAATGTGAGTCAGAGGTATAAAATGATATCATTAATGATGAAACACATGAGTAATCACATGGTAATATTAAATAAATATAATATTATAATAAGAACATGTAATAATAAAACACATGATGTGAAAAAAAAAATACATAAACCTATGTCAAGGATCATTGTCGAGATAAAATCACATGGTGAAATGAGTCCCATAATGGACTAGGTTCACTCCATAATCTCATAAATGATGTCTCATGAGGCTAAAACATTACACTACCCATTGGAGGTCAGTATAATTTTGAGACCACACATCAAATTAATTTCATGTACATACATATGTGTTCAAAATAAGGAATTAACCATAAAGCATAAAGAAAACATTATCCTTGTAAAGAAAATATATTTCATAATGATGATTCATATCAAAACAAAATGACTTTTCTCAAATAATAAATTTGTGAAGTGATCATAAGTCCTGTGTTATCCTATAAAAGTAATTGAGAGTGAAAAATTTATATATGTAAGTGACATGTATTGAGAATTCAGATGAAATCCATAACATTATAGTTAATATTTTTGATGAATAGTAATAATTTAAAATGAGTTAAAATAATATTGAGGAAAACAACCACTATAATTTGAAAACAACATTTTGAAAATGAATAATATAAAAAATATTATAAAAACTATTTTCTTCAAAAAAAACATATAATCATTTAAACTATTATTTGACAAATTTAGTGATCCTGATTATGGGTAATTTTTTTCTTTCCATATTTTTTAAAAAATTATTCATTTAACAATATTGAAAAAATATTTAAAACGACCCTCACTCATAAAAGGATGATAATATTCCCCGAAAAACTATTTTGAAAAAATTTGAAAATGATTAATAATGACTTTGATCAATAATTTTTAGAATTCTAAAAAATTATATTTTTGGAAAACATTGATATAAAAGAAATGGATTTTCAATTTAAAAGATTAATGAAGTCGACAATTAATTAAAATATTTTATAAATAAAATAAATTTCCAATAAAATGTAAATAGTAATATTATATAAAATTTTAATACATAAATATAGTATAAGAAAATTGATATGTTTTTATAATAAAAACATGAAATAATTTCCTTCCATGAAAATTCAATCATTAAAAATCCTAATTAAAATGAGATTTAAGCACAAACCCTTTCAAATTTTGTAACATTTAAATCATAACCCCCCATATATGACGTAAGTGAATTGTAATTTAAAATAAAATTATGTATAAATGATTTATGATATAATATTTTAATTGGAGGTATATACACTATATAAGATAAATTTAATGTATAAAATGACATATTTCTCAATGTAGGATGTTTGGAGATGAACCCCTAACCTCGAGTCTATGAATTTTTGGAATGTGTTTTGTCCACTATGTAATAAAATTATACCACTTTTGTCATAATAAATGTGTTAATATTTAATCTCTTATAATTAAAAATTTTACTTTATTTAATTTAATGACTTATTTAATTATATATACAGTTATGTCTGTGTGGGGTGTTTTGAGGATACTTGGTTCATTATTTCAAAATGACATCAGTGTGTCGACTATTGTAAAATTGGCCATTTTTACATCCTCTCATGAATTATAAAAACGGAATAATTATAATTTTTTATACAAAAATTATATGTTTTTAAATAATCATGAATTATTGTTATAAAAAATGAATTATGTTATAATCTAGGAGACTATAAGAGGTATATACACATGTGTAACATTTACATTTTAAAATGATAACAATAGAATGAATTTAAGTGTTATTTTAACATTAAAAAATTATAATAATATCACATATATAATAATATTTATTTAAATACACATACATGAACTTTTCAAGTGATATGGTAACAAAAAAAATGAATCACATTGCACCACGAGGTGGTTGTCTTCCATACAAATGAACGACGTTATATTTTTTCAACCAAAATTAAGGTAAGAATGTATATGATATTATTTTTCTATTTAATGATTAATATTACATGAATATAATATATTAATATTAAATCAAACATTATAAAAATCCATGAGAGGTGATGAAGGAAAAAATTACATTGGCACGTGGGGTAGTAATTCATCAAACACAAAAACCATAATTTTGTATCCCACTTGATGAAAGAGGAGATGAATTAATAATATGACATAAAAAAAATTATAAAGGATATAATTATGATAATATATTCGAATATTTAATACATAGTTGAATGTCGAAAAGAAGAATAATAAAACTATATTGGTGAAGACTGTTACCTCTTCTTCGAACCACCTCTTTATGATTATACCAAAACCTTCATAGAATTTATTTATATTAATTCCATGATGTATAGAATGTTTATACGGTATAATAGATGTTATTGTTTATTTGTAATTTATGTACTAATTCGTTATGGAAGTGTGTAATGGAGATGAGAGGGGGTTCCCATTTATTTGGGAGGAGGAGTAGCATTTTTGTAATACCCAAAACTATTCAATAATTGGAATTCAACCTCAATAAAATTAATAACCAAATTGAAAAAAGTAATAGAGGGGAGATGAGGGTGATAAATATAAATACCATCCAAACTAATTTTTAACCATGTTTTCCTCTTTACCTATACAGTTACTAACTTTTATGCATTAAATTTTTCTACCATGATAGGTGTTTTTTACTCTTTTTACAATATATTATGAAAAATATTACATAGGGAATATTATATAATAAAAAAAATTATTCAAATTATTTAATCCATTTAATCATATATAATTTTTATTTTTAGTAGAATTTACTTTAAATTTAAACCCACACTTGTGTTGAAATAATGGATTTTCAAGAAATATTTTTTTAAGCATAAGATGATATTATAATAACGATATGATAAGTAATGATAATTTAATTAAATTAATTATTTAATTAACGTAATATAATATATAAATTTAATTTAAATTATCCCTTTTTGTGGTTATTTAAATTTGTTATGATGAAGAATCATTGTGCACGATAAAATAGCTTTCATGAAAATTTGTTTTAAAGGCTAAAATAATATAAAATTAAAATATAATTTAGTAGTGATTTAAATTTAATTAATTAGATAAAATACATCTAAATAATAGTAATAAAGATTTAAAATAATATTAAATAATATTGGTTTGAAATCCTTTCATACTTTTTTCTGCTATTTCTCCTTTTATTTTTTTTCTTGTTTTTATCCCATTAATTTTTTCAAGAGAAATTGTTGTTTTTGGGCTAGATTATGTGTAGTACAAGTATAGTTCATGGTTAATATAAACTATGATCTATCTTTTTTAAACAAAATTGGCCCATGCAATGGGTCAATCAAGGTTTCATGACTATGAGTATGATTATACGCTATCCCCAGTGGATTGTGCGTCCTACCCTCCCCATTGTACAGAGGTGGAACATGGTTTTCTCATGGTCTTACAAACTATATGCCTTACCAAAAATTTTAAAATCTGAAATTATATATTTAAACAAAATTGTTTTTTCCCACCAACCCCACTCATTTTCCCAATTCTTTCTCCATATCCCTAGGTCCACCTCCCTCCATTCCTCTCTCTATTAAGCTTCATTCCTTGGGTGGATTTGAGATTGGATCTTTAAGACTAATACAATTGACTGTCTCCTCCTATTTTTATTTTCCTTCTTATTTCCCATTATTTAGTAGTTGTTTTGTCCTAGAGTGAGATGTATTTGATATTGTATCTAGGAATCTTAATTTAGGCGGTGTGTTCTTTCTTTGACAGTATCTTCTCTCACATTGCATGATGGGCCACTCTCGGTTGGTGGTAGGTTAAAAATACTAGGTAGGTGGTTCTTTGTTGTTAAATTATTTTATGAGTTAAATATTATTTACATTCTTGAAAAAAATTTCTAAAAAAATTTCTGTTCAAATGGGTGATTACAAAGGTGTTGTGTGTGTAATATTTTCAATGTGTCTTGTTGTATTTTAATGAGATGTTTCTTGATGAAACATGTATTGATGTGGTTTAGAAATGATATTTTCACTTAAGAACCTTATATTTTTAGTCAACTGGGATAAGTACTAGTATGTTGGGAGATAAGATAAGGTCTAAAACTATATTCCTAGTAGGATAACACAGTAATGTTAACTATATGTGATGATGGTGGTGGTGTTGTGAGTACCACTAGAAATTTGGTGACGACCTATCTAGTAGATCAAGAATAAAGAGATATGTGGTTGGGAGTGATCATTGGTAGTAGTGGGAACCTAAAACCTATGTATCATTGATGCTTAATGGTTTTTGAAAGGGTTCTTATGTTTTGTGTCCATACTTTAATTTATTTTTCACTATTTATCATTTTTTCATAAATAAATTATCTTTTTTTAAAAGATAAATGGGTTTCCATAAAAGACACAATTTTATTTTTCCCATAATGTTCTTTCATGTAAAAAATTGTGGTATCCTACTAGGAGAGTTATATGACACCCATCATATACATAATTGTTATATATAGATCTTTTGGTGTATCATACATGTAAAAGAAAGCCCAACAAAGGATTTGGTAGTGAATACTCTTGATAGTGAAGTATTCTTTTAGTTGGGTGTTGACATGGGAAATGTGCTGGGAATAGACCCTCATGACACAAAATGGATGGTGTTTTTGTTGGCTGTTTAACATTTTTTCCCTTTAATTTTTGGGAAACATTTTAAATTTAACCTCATCTTGTAAATGTATCTCTGTTGTCTCCTTGTAAAGATATCCAATGTAATTTTTTTATGTAATATTCTTATTGGTTTTTTTAGGTATAGTGGTGTTTCTAACATGTATTCCTATTGATATCCATGGGAAAATAATTTCATAAGTAGTTTTTGATTACATGAAACTAGTTTCTAGCCCATGAGGATCGGGAACACCCTTCATGCCTTGATATGGGATAGTTTGGGTGTTGGGTTGGTTGTTCCAAGACGGATTCATGATAATGTGTTATTATAGAAGGTTTCTCTCATTCAGGGATCTTGGTATTTGAGTTGGAATTGATAGGCATGTGATGTGACTTTCTGTGTTTTATGTACCTCTCGAAAGTAGGGTGTATCATCAACACAACTTGTGAAATACTATGGGATACCATGGTATGTCGGGAATCTAGTTTGAATCGTCCCTCTATTATAATATATAGGATGCTAACGGTTCATGGACACCGAGGATGGGTTGGGGAGGTTTTATTTGTGTTTGGGGCCCTTGTTGTTCCATGATGGCCATTGATGGAATTTAGTTATGTTTTTTATGGATAACAATTGGAGGTGAATTGATGGATTTTATATTTTTTGGGGAGAGTTATACCTCCCTCGAGATCTCTTCTCCATCCAAAAGGAAATTATAGAGAGAGTTCTTCCTCTCAATTTGATTAGATCAAGAGTTTCTAAGAGGTTAACCCCTTCTTTTAAAGGAGGCATGGACTCCCATAATATAGAATACTAGGTGTATATGGTTTATTTAATCTGTAAGTTCCTCATTACTCTTTAAGATGCTATATTTAAGGGAGAAACATTTGTTTTTGTATGCATCACTCAAAGGTTGTGGGAGTGAGTGGTTCTGGAAGGGAATCACGAGTAGATGGGATGTAAGGATTTCAATGACATCTACACTGAGGAGTGATACCTATATAAATTATCCCTCAGTAAGTCCCAAGAATATTTAAACCTCTATTAGAGTGAGATTTTAGGGTTGAAATATGCCTACCAATTCACGTAGTCTCTATCATTCACAACTGATGTAGTTTCCACTGAAATGATGAATGTAAAATGGTTTGAACTAGTTTTCCGATCAGATATACAGTCTTATATATTTCTGTTTATGTTTAAGACCTATGATGAGGTTTTTGATAGATCTTTAATAGTGGTAAAATACAAGGATGGTATGTTAGGGAATTATAGGATGATTGTATAATGGATCCCAATTAGGGTTGGATCATTTAATTTGAAGAAGAAGGGTTTGGTGAATAGAATGAAGGGTGGTAGTAGCTTTGGATAACCACTCTAATTGGTTCTATTAGCTATTTTAAGAGGGGCTCTACAAAGATTTTTTAGTTTGGGAAATCTAGAAATGTATGATATTCATTAATATTCCTACATAAGTCATCCAATCAGTTTAGACACATTTTCAACGTTAAACAATTTTCTAGAAGTACTCTTCCATATCAAAGCAGTGTGGTATATATAGTTCATAAAGGAACACCAACTCTTTAAGACACCTCTTGGGCCATGGGTTCTTATTCTAGTGGTTGTGGTAGTAAGGATGGATCATCTTTTTTCCAAATTAAAATTATAATATAACCTCATATCGATTATAGACTAAAGGAAAAAATGTAAATGATGTACTTCTAATCCATAGATCAGGAACCAGTGGATTTTAATGACAGTCCCATTATATTTCACGGTTCTGTTCTTATTGCATCGTATATGGTAAGTGATTTGTTTAATATAGGTTCTTATAAATCATTTATATATACACATGATTTTGATCTATTATGACTCCCAACTAAGCTTTTGTATTATACATTGGATTTAGTTACCACTATGAGAAGGGGGATAGAGGTAGTTTTTAGATGTTCTTCTTGCAAAGTATCTTTTGAATAAGTGGATATGAAAAGGTTTTTAATTGAATTTTAGATGGGCCTCTTTTATGTGATAATAGGGATGGGTTGGATGACTTCATTCAAGGACCATATCAATTTTTATAATCCTTATGAGAATTTTACTACACCTAATAAGAGAAATCATGTTTTTTAGGGATAATTGTGTCTACAGTCTGGTCAAGAAGGACCAACAATGGAAGGGTTGGTCAAGATTACTACTCTCCATTCTAACCATTTTTAGGAGGAATTGAAGGAAATAAATTGTATGTTTACACCTACTGTGGATTTGTTCCCTATTTATTTTCATATAAATATTTAGGTTTACCCCTGAAAAGGGATGCCAAGATCGCCATAAAGTTATCACTGGAGACACAAGCTATATACCTTCTAAAATATTGTTTTTCCCTCACCGAGGTTTCTTCATAGGAATTTTTAGGTTTACCTATGAAATATTATTTGTAATTAGCCTTTCTACTCTGGTTTCTTTCCTTTATTTGGATGATGATGGTAACTAAATAAATAGTCGGTTTCCTTCAATATTAATTGAGTTCCCTATGTTTTTTTCGGAGAATTTTTTTTGTTTGTATCTGAAATATGATTCAGATTTCTCCATCAAGTTATAAATCGATACACAACACATATATCTTCCCTAATGTCATATGTCCCTCACCAATTTAATGTATATAAAAATATATCTAGTTGATCAAAATCTGAATAGTGTACCTATCAAGAATAAATACCCCTTTCTCAAAATTGATGATCTCATCAACTAGATTAATGGAAAAGTTAGTTCCCAAAAAAATAACACAGATCAGATTATCACCATGTCAAGGTAATGGAATAAGATGTTCCCAAGACTATTTTTTGAAGAAGGTATGCGCATTTTCAGTATTTTCTTAATAATTTTGTGTTAACAAATGAAGCTGCAATTTTTTTTATTAATCGATTTTTACATAGGCACCGTGAATCCTTTTTCATTGTGTTATTCAATGAAATTTTAGTTACATCGAGATTAGAAGAAGAGGATGGGAAATACTTGAGAGTTAATTTGGGTATTTTTTGGGAACATCAAATCATTTATAACTTGTTTAATTGGAGTTTCTTGATATGTGGTGTTTTTTTTGGTAATGTGATCTTGGAGAATGGAGATTCAGTTGACCCAAAAAATATCAAGATAGTGATGCCATAAGATATTCCAAGGATTGATATTAACATTAGGGGTTTCCTAGGTATGTTCACGGTTTATTGGAGGTTCGTTAAGGATAATTATTAAAATTATTTTCAATTAACATCTCTCACCTATAATGGTGTAATGTTATTGTGGATCCTAGAGTTTCAGGAATATTTCAAACAGAATAATATGTGGTTGATCATCGCCCTTATCCTGCTCTTACTCAAGTATGGACAGCGTAATGTGGTTAGATATAATTCTTGAGGTGTATGTTTAAGTCATGTTCTCATGCAGGCTGAACACATGTTGGTGTATATCTCTCTCAGACCCAGACAATGAAATGTTTTAGGACAAAGTTTGAAAGAGTTTTCTTAATGATGTTATCTTGGATAATTTTATTTATTGTCTTAAAAAACTCTTTTTTTAAATCCAGTTATCAAATGTATAGGATAAACCCCATAGGATCAGAGCTATATGATCATATAATGTTTTCAAAAAAAATTCTATCTATTTTTTTTATGAATGTTTTGTATATAATTGGTTTCCAAACTAATCCAATTGGAAGGAATGTCAGATATTAAGTAAAATGATTCAATGATGTTATCCAAATTACTAATTTTAAGGAAAATCACATGATGATTGGTTTTGATCAATAGTGAAAATAGAAGATCAATGACTATAAAATTTCCATAGCATGTTTTCTATAAACTATTTTTTAGAAAGGGTTTTTGTGAGGAGGAATATGTTGATGATTTTATGATATGAATATTTTCAACTTAATGAGATATTAATGATTTATAATCCATAAATTTTTGTAGAATGGGGAGAAAATCATTTGTATGTACAAATATCATAATATGTGTTTCTAGGATATAATTCAATATAGAGGTTTCCAAACATTAGATTAGACAATAGTTTCTGGATAGAACACTAGATATAAAATAAGATTAAAAATTATGAAGTCGTTGAAACTGGGTTGTTTTTTAATGTTCTTGGGATATTCATCTGGTGAATATGGTGCTCATTTTTTATCAAGAAACTAGATCAAATTTTTAATATATGTGTAAACGTAAATATAAATACCATAATTGTTCCAAACATGTACTTTGGGATAGATTCATAATAAAGTTTCTTGATGTTTTTATAAATAAACTCTACAGATGAAG
The DNA here is from genome assembly GCA_963277665.1 of Viscum album. NCBI lineage: Eukaryota > Viridiplantae > Streptophyta > Magnoliopsida > Santalales > Viscaceae > Viscum > Viscum album. Next base: position 1,672,485,349 of record OY728137.1, read on the forward strand.
ATGTTTCTTGATGTTTCTTGATGTTTGTATAAATAATATCCTTGGTAAGAAATGATTAAAATTGAAGAGTTACTAATGTTATAAAAATGTGATGATGATGATAGGGTAATATATTGGTCCACAAATCATGGAGGAAAATTGAGATTCACAAAGATTTTATAGAGGTTTAAAGAACGTCTTGATGGAATAAAATTAAAAATTATTTAAAGGGATTTTTGAACTAGAGTTTTTCAGAAGTGGGAAAATAAATTCGAGTTCCCAAATTTTCAATTTCAATTTGCACCTATATAAAGGATGAATTTGCATGTACATAGGTGTGGTTTATTGAGGGTGATAAAAAGTTGAAGTGTTAAAAATCGGTTTCATATAGGTATATCAATCAACTTCTATTAGATTGGATTTTGAGTATATTATTTCCATCCACGGAATCTTATGGTTAATGTGATCATGAAGTTTGTAGTAAATAGGAAAGTTCTCATCAGTGTTTATCGAATGAAACCATATAATGGGTAGGAATAGAAAGAAGAACCCCATATATTTATTCTATATGATGAAAAAATAAAGAAATATAAAGGTTATGGATTGGTATAGAAATACATTAAAGAATATTTTATAGAAAGAATCATTTCTTGATACATAAAACAAATATTCAAAAATGGAAATATGAATCATTTTAAGAGATCAGATAAAGTTTTGAAAAAAGTATATTTAAGAGGTTCATAGATATTTATGGGTAAGAAAATGAATAAGAGTGTTTTAAAGATTTGTAAAATTGATGTTTGAAGAAGCAACATAGTGACAATTTTATGAAACTATTAGTGAAGGATTCTAAATTTATTATGAAATCATATTTATATTATTTTTAGATAATAACATTCACTATGGTATTTATTATTGTTTCATTCAAGTGAATGGATTCTTCCTACTTTTTGTAACCAGACCACTGGATGGGTTTCTTGTTGATTTTATGGAAACAAATTATTTACAAACTATTATGAGGACTATATATCCTTATTGAGTAGTGAACCTTGTAAACTATTTTGTTCAAGTGTATATAATTGTAAGTATGATTTTAAGAGAAGTTATAACAATTTAATAGGAAAAATGTTTGTTTCATTAGAAAAAACCTAAAATAAAAAAAGAACATTGATTCACCCCCACCCCTCAAGTGGCCACATAGATCCAATTTTGGATTTTAAAAAAGAACTACCCAGACTATGAACATTAGACTATGGTTGTGATGCATACCCAAAAAAGATGAAACCACTGTCTTTTTAAAGATAAGTTTATTTAATTTTTGGACCATAACGTTTTGAGTTACATGTTATTCAATATATATATAATCCTATGTCAGTAACGATTTATTGAGTAGTTTCATGGGTTTGTGTTTAATATCACATAAATCCCATGTAGAGAAAATTATGTTTTTTATTATTTTAGTAGAAATCATCAAAATTCTGATTTAATGGATTCTTCGGATAATGGGTCTCTAATAGTAATTTTTTTATAAGATGAACATAGAAACCAAAGATTAGTGTATAGGCCTGTTTATGGCTAGTGTGTTGTTAATGAATTATCTTTTGGTTATGATTCAAGGTGGGTAGTTGAAGGATGAGTTCTGTCTACATTTAAACATACATCTTAATGTGGGGGAGGATCCAGGGTGTGTTTCGTTATCCTCCTAGGGTGTTCTTTTCTTCAAAGTTTGTTCTATCATGCTAAAATATTTGTGGTAAATAGTGATATAGAACACTAATCACTCTTAGTGTGTCGTTCATCCTGGAGAATCCAATATTCTTTATGATGTATAACATCATATTTGGTTTCTATGTAAGATAAAAGATATAGATGACATTATATCTCAATGTTATACATGTTGGAAGGTAAAATATGAGCACAAAAACCACTAGGTTTAATTAAAACTCTTTATATTACTGCCTAGAAAAGGGATGGTGTAGCTATCGATTTTATGATTGGGTTATCCCACAAAACATAATGAAGGAGAAAAAATTTGGTTGTCGTTGATCATCTGATCAAGTATTCTCAATTCATATCGATCAATCTAACTACTAAAGTGGAATATTCGGTAGTGTTGTATATACTAGAGATTGTGGGGATGTATGGAGCACCATATGATATTTTTCTAATAGAGACATTTGTTTTACCTATTACATATGGATAGGTGTAAAGGAGAAAATAGGTTCACCCATAAAGTGCAACATGACTTTCTATCCTCCATAATATGGTCAGTCATAGGAAGCAACCCAAATTCAAAAGTAAATTCTTCATACCTGTATCATGTACATCATAGTTTCATGGAATAACTATATTATATTAGTATAATTCACCTACAATAATAGTTAAGAATCCTTGATTATAATGGATCATAATGATGAATTGTGTGGTTGGACATGTCTTCCTATTCTATGTTGGATTGATATTGGGGAGACTACATTGCTGGGACAAAGAATTATATAGGATATGACCTATATGGTTTAGTTGATTAGGTAGTGGTTCTTTATAGTGAAGAGTTGTTAAAAGTCGTATTCCAATCAACGGAATTGAGCTATAGAGTCCTTGTTGTTTGACCACATTTTTTTAAATATATCACCTCAGTCAGATTAGCATCGTCATATGAAGGAGGGGATGCTCACACCATGGTATGTTATACCCTTTGAGATTAGATAGGGAATCACTATTGTGGAATACTGTTTAGAATTTCCTTATCATTTGAAATATATTCATGAAATGTTCCTCATCTTACTGCTTGAAAGATATAATCTTGATCCAACTAAGGTAATAATCTAAGAGGATCCTGAACAGGAACTAGGTTTATAAATAACCAAGAATCCAATTTGGATTTTTGATATCAATGTCAATATTATTTAGTGAAAATCTACTATGTCAGTTCCGGTTGTGTGAAACATTAAAATAATGATTATAATATGTGGGAGCGGATCTCTTGGTTCAATGAGAAGTAACATGTTTTTTCATTTATCCAACAATAGATTAAATATTGGGGGATGTAATTTTTTCATAGTTGGGATAATTATCACAATGTGATGTCATATTATATATTTATTGTATTATTATTATTCCTATTTTATTTCATAGTCATATCTATTTTTTAGGATAAATAATTTTTTGACTCTGATAGTTGGTGAGATGTGGTTAGTGCATGGTTTGTATAAGATGTGGTCCATCCCTCTAAAAACAGTGTGGCCCAGACAGTTGGTTTTTCAAGGTTACATGACTAGGGGAATTTGCAACCACCATAGGCAGCACGTAGTTGGTTCATGATCTTGGATACTATGTATCCATACAATATGGCTTCCTAGATCTTTTAAAAATTTTAAATTGCATCTCATCCTCTCTCTATTTTAACACTCTGACCCATTTTATTTTCCTCACTCATTTTCATTAGCTGTAGGAATGCCTCTCATATTTCTCCCCTTCTTTGTCTTTAATTCTTGGGTGGTTTTTGAAATTATATCTTAAAGATTACTTTATTTATGTGAATCATCATCCCTTCCCCTAAAATTGTTTATTTTTCCATGGGTTTATTTTTTTAGTAGTTGTCTTAACTAAAAGTGATTTTAATTTGAAATTTTTTCTATAAATCTTTATGTTTTTTGTTTTCTAGTTCATCCATAGTATAATTTCACTCTTTTTAATGTGGTATCTCACTCAGATGGTGGTGGTTTTCAATGGAGTGTTAGGTTGTTCCATGTTGTTATATTATTTGATGAGTTAAATATGCATTACAAGTTATTTACTTTTTTTACCTAAATGGTTTGTGAGTGAGAATGGGTGATATCAAAGTAATTGGTGTGAGTGTGGTTTTGGAAATGTATTATTAGCATGTTATGAGATGGATCTTGATGAAAATGTTATTTTTGTTGTTTATAAATGAAGCTAAACACGTAGGAACCTTGGGTATCATAGTGGGTGGTTTACATACCAGTACCCTGAATGAGACAGAAGGTCGTGACCTAGTTTTTCTTATAGTATAGTTCTACAATTGTATAAAAACCCAATGATGTTGTGGATTTTTTGAGTACCACTAAAATATTGGGGATGAACTCTCTAGTGGCTTGTGCATGACAGGAGATGTGGCTTGAATTGATGACTAAGAGTACGAGAATACTATAACCTGAGTAACCTATATATTTATTGGATTTTACAAGGGTTCTTATGATGTTTTCCATAATTTCATTTATTAATGCACAATTTTATTTCTTTAAAAAATAAATATTATCTTTTATAAAGAATGAATTGTTTTTTAGAACAACATTTTTATTTATATTGTAAACTCTATTCATGGATCACAAAGTGGGACCCTACTTGGTGAGTGACCTCACACTCTACACACACCAATTTGGTATATATTGATCTTGAGATATCTAATATATGTAATATAAAACCTTACAATGAAAGTTCATGTTTGTAAACATTATATTACAGTCCAATTTTGGGTAGTGGTTGATGGTGGAAACGTGGTTGGTATTGGTCCTCATTCTATAAGAGGGGTGTTGTTTTATTGTTGGTTGTTCCCATTGTGGCCTTTTTGGTTTGGGGTAGAAATGTAATTGAAACCTTATATTATACATGATTCATTTATATTTCCTTATATAGATATTTGGTTTCTGTTTTGAATTCATTTCATATTTTTTTGGTGTTTTTGGGTATTATTCTGTTTGTAACTTGTATTACATGTAAAATCTATTGGAGAAATCATTCCCAAAGGAGTTTGTTGACTCCTTGGAACTAGTTTCCACGTGTATGTATCGAGAATTCCAATTGTTCATTGAAATTAGACAGGTCAGGTATCTAGTTGGTTACAATCCTAGACCATTTTTTGAAATGTTGGACATTTAAATTAATATATTTTATTAAAAATAAATGATAGTTTTACCAAAAATTGGTATTTTTCACTATTTACTAATAATCATTATTTTCCAAAAAAACACCAAAATAGCACCCTAAGTTAATATCAACTGGATAATTTCAAATATGATTTTATTTTCATAAAATATTTTTTCTAAAATTTCCAAAAAATAATACGAGTATTATTTCATAAAAGAAATAAAAATCATTAAGGGAATATAATTTTGTTGATTAAAATACCATAATTAATGTTGAGTGCTTATTGAATAATAATTTTTAGGTAGGTTTATATTGAGTAGGCCCCTTATATAAATTTCATAAATTAGTTACCAATATTCATACCCTCCTATTTAATAACTATGTTATATCATTCATAGTTAAGTAAAAAGTTTTTTATAATATATTGTGGTTTTTTTAGACTTCGTGTTGTTTATAATGAAAACTATTAATGATATAAAAATTTTTAAATAAAAAGGTATTCTAAGTTATCGGAGTGTTATATCTATGGTCTTGACAATCAAAAAATAATATGGGAACACCATAAGAGGTAAGAGTTATATATTATATAAACCATTAGATGGAAACATTCAACTCACTATATTGATATATATATTAGGACCAATTTTTGGACTGATTTATAGACGTGTTTGGGATTTCATGGTGGAGCTGTGATTTTAACATTTGTTATTGATGGTGTAAAACTAAAATATAATGCGATGGGATGGAAGGAAAAAGACACTTCTAGTATGATAGGTTGAAGATATATTATTCCAATCCTTCACCAGTCGTATGAGGTAATGGATCAGTCGAGGCAACATGATCATGGGTGTTGTAGGATGCATAGTGCATTTGGATGTCATTTATTATGATTTTAATACACAAATATACCTTTGGATATTAGTTAGGGAAACCATTTGTTGTGTCCAACTATGTTCATACTCACACCCATCATCGGTCTTCTAGTATGCATGTAGACTATATGGTTCTGGGTATATGTAAATGTAATTTCCCAATATCAGAAGCCTTGTTTAGATAGTAGTACATGTCGTAAATATACTAGATACTATAGTTTTTCAGATTGGTAATTTGGTTATTTGATGCTAGGATGGTGGATTTTTTATACATACGTAACAGGCCTGAGTGTGATCCTATTTTTTATAGTATTTTTATGATCATGTTAAAATTATTGAATCGTGATGTATGTTATGAAATAAGATTTATTTATTTTTACATGGAATTAATAGTTCATTTTTTTGTTTGTATTACAAGAGTTTGAGATAAAATGATACTGATTGTGTTTTTTTGGTTATCGAGGAATGGTGTCTAGGAGTTTAATATGGATGTTATATAAATACGGGTCAATATATGGATATAGAAAATATCTATATAGGGAATGCCTATGTTTCCTAGATTCAATATATTGTTTTGGAGTTCATGGTTATATTTGTGTATAATAAATTAATATTTTATGTGATTGTATTTTTTGGACCCTTAGCATAATAATTAAGATATGGTATTCATGCATCATTTTTGGATTGTGGGGATCACATAACATTCGTGTTATTTTTATTTAGGTCCTTGAATAGAAAATATATGTATTTTATTAATGATTTAATAATAGAATCAATATTTTCCTCTTACATAGTCTCTATGTATAATTATTACTTGCTAAAACTGTAAGGTTATTGGTTTTAAAATTGGATGGGATTCAACTATAAAAATGTTTTGGAAACAATCTATATGTTATTTTCCCATATAAATTCCTTGTAGAATTTTACACAACCAACACTAGTATGTGATTCTGGGTTTGAATATGTATGAAGATCCTATGTGTGTGTGATGTGTGTTGAACCAAAATCTTACATGGATTGGAGGTTCTATTAGTTCAAATTATGAGTTACAAGGGTGTAGTTGGAAAGTGTAAGGTATAATGGGTTGAATTTCCTATTACATCCTTACTAACTCACAATATCTATTATTATATATATATTAAAAATTAGTTAGTGTTGAGGTGGCTAAGATATTTTATGGAAGTAGTTAAATGGTAATCTCATGAAGATATTAGTGTGGTATATATATATCATTGACCAAGAAGAATTTAGAGTAGATCCAACCATGGTAAACCTGTTGTTGGTGTTTTTTAACAACATACCACTTTTCTCAAGGGCGAAAATCGACCCCATGTGGTGGAATACAAGATTGAGTTGGTAAAGAAAATATTTTATCTAGTCAAAACATCATAAGGATAATGATTGAAGTTTCCTATATATATTTTTATAAGAACCAAAAAAAACTATTAGGACAAACATGTACATGTGATTTGGAAAGGCGAGATGAAATTGACGGATTTAGATATAGTATTTCTCATGAAATTTTCGCATTAGATGTATAATATAGAGGGAACATGGTAATTCATGCACTTAGTGTTGGGAGAGACTTAGTTCATTGATTTTTTTCATGAGGTTTAAGGATTTTCTATGGTTTGTTCTAATGTTGTTGGAAGATGATATAGAAAAAATGTTGCAATTTGATGACTTTGTAAAATATGATATTAAGGTAAATGTAAATATTTATATGGTGACATCATCATCTTAGGTAGTGAAATAGGTAATGAAATATGGGATTATAATGATTTTTATAGTGGTTTGGGTGATATTTGTAGTGGATCTATAGGTGGATGGAAGTGAGGATATGAGAAAACTCATCAAGGAAAACCTAGCAAGGATTTAATGATTCCACCAATGAGTTCTTAAATAGAAATGCATTTTCATTGGTGGTAGACTAGAAATATTTGGCCACAATGGGATTTTACATTGAATAAATGTTGTCAATATTACTAGATGAGACATCTATATATGTTTTCCTATATGATCATGAATTCAACATGGTCTTTTGGATTAGGGTAGACTCAGGCATATGAGGTGGGATAGGGAGTTATACCAGAATCTTGTATCTAGTATAGGATACCATGTATATAATTAGGAGATTTATGAAAGACCCAGTTGTGAGGGTATTAAGTTTTCATTAGTAGGACATAGTAGGGATGATATGAATTATCTATTCACACTTTAGGAAAACTATATATTATTGAGAGATCATATTTGGAGTATAATGAGAGATATTTATAAAAAAAATTACACTATTAACATGTAGGATTTTTATTTTCATGATGGTTACTAGTTCACAATGTGAATATGTGATAAATTGAGTGCATAGATGATGGTATGGGAATGTTAATCATGATTGGTGTGGAATTAAAGTGGGCATCAAGTATGATTCATGGAATTTATGAGAAATTACTAGTGACTATGTGTGGATATAAAACATGTGTATAATTGAAAGGTATGGAACCATCATTTTCCAGTAAATTCAGTTCATATTAGACATAGTAGGTGATTCCTTTTGATGGGAAGTGTTCAGACCTCGATTTCAAAAGGATGATCTATCACATGGTGGGTTGTTTGTAATGTCCTGTGTATTTAAGGGAGGTAATCTGGGTCTGATCATGAATTGAGGGTGTTAATTAGAACACCATTGACATATAGGGGGTGTCAATATATTCCATGAAATGTGTCTAGAATGTTTTCCTAGGATTGATGTTGGATTTCAATAGCAGCCTGAATTAAATGCCATTATTTAGAGGGATAGCAACATGGTGAAGGGTTGTTTTGGTGTGGGTAGATGGTAAAACCATGGGAAATGGGAATCACAACATGTATGTTTTAAAAATAGGTTAAAATATGTCAATATATTTTCAATTAGAATGTTATAGGTGGATATTGGGAATTATTGTCTATAATTCCAGGTTTAGAAGTATTTTTGTTAAATTATAGACAATTTTTTAATGTTAACATAAAATTTTTTACATTTTTTGGATTTTATTCATATGATATGACTATGGGAAGTCATATTCAACGATTGGATTGAGTGTTTTATTAGTTTTATGAAAAATTAGATAACTTTAATATGTATCAGTCATCATGCATAACATTCCACCTTTTGTTCAAAATTATATGTGTGATAAACACTTCATACATAAGAGTTATCGTAGTGTCTAAAAATATGGCTAGGTATCATAAATATAATTCACAAAGTTAAGGTTTATAAAAATTGGTATATGTATTTTCCAGGGTAACACTGAAGTAACCATATATATATAAAAACTTATCTCTAAAGGGATGGGATGATATATATGAGTCATTCTCAACTATGTAATTGAATTTTCCTTCAGAAAATTATTAAAGTGTTGGTGTCCCCTATTATACATAGTGGTCACCAGGGAAAATAAGTAATGATAATTTTTGGCATCATGTGTTAATTAATGGTAGTGAATTTTGTAAATATGGTTATGTGTGATTTGTAAGGTCTAGAATGGGGTGATACATAAATATAAGGGTCCATGTGTGTAGGTTAGAGAGTTTTATATAAAATGAAAAAGAAAAATTATTCCATAATTCTAATATATGATAATTAATAAACATAGGATGTGTAAGAGGTGAAATAAGTCCATTTTGGCCAGAATATCATGGTTATTCCCCAGTTCTCACCTATAATTCGTTATTTCTTCCATCTTGTGAGTTATTCATCGATTCTTGACAAATATTAGACCAGTCTGAAGTAAGGGGTGACCATGGGTATGGTTAGCTACAATATAGTTTTTACACTTGTTTTTTTCTCGTTATTTATCTATATTCCATCAATTGATCCAATATGGAAGGATTTTTTCTATTTATTATATTTTTAACAATTAGATATGACTCATCAAGATTTATTCTATGAGTGGAGTCCTACTAACTATAGGTAGGTGGTTCCAAAATATATTCTTTTTAATATATGTTTCTATGAATTATGTATCAAATTGGCTTGGGTAACGTCATGTCAGGGGCCAAGAATGGAACAACTTATGTTATTTATAATTCATAAGAGTTACCTTGAGGTAGTCTCATGTGGGAAATAGAGGGTTGTCAATTGTATGGATTGGATGGATTTGTGGTGTAGTTTGTGAGTGTTATGGGAATGGTATTATATGTTATAAGAGGTTATTTATGATATGGGATGATTGAAGTAGTTTCTCAAAAATCATATTGTGTATATCCTTGTGACTGTAGCATATGTTTATTATCAAGAATCGATGTGTCAAGATTTTTTTATGGTGTGGTCAAAGGATGTGGGGATTGTTTCTCAACTTGGGGTAAGATGCCATTAGAGTCGTATTCACAAAATATAGGATCCATGATATGGTTAGTCAAATTGTTGTGGGTGATAATAGGTATAGTTTGGGCATCAGGGGGTGATGATTTTCACTATTTATATAGAAGAGTCTTACACCATTTAAGACCATAGATGGTTGTGAGAGAGATCTCATAATGGGAGTGATCTTATCACAATGTAGGGAGATATATTTCGTCTAAATTTTAGATTGATTTACCACAGAACTATAGGGGTGTTGTGGTAGAACATTTATGGCCAAATTAGTTATAGATGTTGTATAACCTGAGTTTCATAGGATGAGTTGGAAGGCTAAGGGAACTTCTATCTTGATAGACTATGGATGTATCCTTCAATTTTAGTATAATATAAATCATGTAAGGGATAACATGGGGTTGTTTATCATGGTGTCACCATGTAAAATCTTTACTTTCTCTTTATACTAAATGTAATTTATGAAATAATAATTTTAGTTCTAGATATAGGGATGACATGAGATTATTGAGCTCTAAGATCCTCAGAATGCTATATTGAAAATTTCAAATATATAAAATAATGTCTGAACAAATTTTTAGGATAAATGTGTTTCTCATTGTTCGGAAACTTATATAGGGGAATTGGGTCCATGAATGTTTACAAGATACATTGTTACCCTTTGCGCAAAATAAAGTTGGCCAGTATTGGGAACTCAGTCGAAGGCATTGGAAGGGGAAAGAAATAATCCATTTAATTAATTAAATTATAAAATAGGTAAAACACCTGGTAATCCCACTTAACTCTTATAAAAATAGAGTGGGTTATGTTATCTCCTCTAACTCCCAATAAATGAACCAAGGAAAAAATAGTGGTGCCATTAGACTCCATCCATGTTAGTGATCAATACCATATCAAGGAGCATGTTCTTCAGGGTATCATTATGGACACAAATAATCTATACTTTCTCTATGATTTTTTTAATTTATGTATTTTATGACCTGATCCATATGTATGATTTTTTATGGTTTTATACACATTTTATGACTACTAAGGACCCCTCTAGGGTTAATATGAAGCTAATTGGGGGTAAACATGTGGTTTGGGAGGATTGTGGGGATATCCAGTTTCGAAATCCTAATAACACAATGTGTAGTTAAGGATACCATGAAGTGTGTTCTTTGTATTAGGGGAATATTGAGATTTAGGAATACACTATGTGTACTCAAGGTAAAACTCATGTTGTGGGGCTTGGTCATATAATTGAGCCCATGGGGAAACACCCCAGGCCTAAAAGAATGACCAGGTTGTGGTACGAGGGTATGATTTTTGTACACAAGAATTGATATAACTTTTTCACTAGTATGGATAATGTAAATGGGATAAAACAATCAAAGTTCTAGTTTATAAGTACATTAATTTCACTTTTCTAACATGTTCTCTACTTTTTATGGGGTAGAATGGTGCCCTATTCTATTCAGATCAATGGCATGTTTATTGGAAATATTTCATATTCTAATTTATTTGGGTGTGTTCCCTATTTCTAGTTTAGTATGTATGGGTTATCTTTTTCATGGTTGAGTTTCTCTCAATCCACCCCTTTGAGGATTTAGTAGGGCATCCAGTCCGGACTATTTGACATGATACCCCTCAGTAGATTACATAACACATCCTCCCATAATTCTCATGATATATCTCATTTATATATTTCCTCCTTGGGTAGGTTTATGGTAATTTAGATGACTATCAAAATTAGGAATTTATCCCTTATATAGAATGTTAATCATGATTTGGTTTTTAGTATCCAACATGATACTTGAGTGTGAACCCCAATCTGAGTATCATGATCTACTTAGTTACAACATGTTTTTATAATAAAGATGTAATATGGTTGTTTCCTCTCAATACAGATCCATTCGTGTTATCCAGATTCATGTATTAAGTGCTCTGATGAGGGTGTTTCTTTTGATCCTTGAATGGAATCCTAGTCTGGAAGTATGTTGGGACACTAACTTATGACTTCTGGTCTATTCTATGTATTTGGGTTATAATTGTATGTCTTATTATCAAATTTACGTAGTTTCTTGCAGTGAGTTAGACTCTATCTATCTTGTTTTTTTATATTTTTTATATATGGTGTACCTACCAGGTATTTATACACTCATCCTTGCATAGGCTCTGACTGCACATGGGAAATCTTATTAGATGGTAGGATTCACAATGGATTCCTTGGATGACTCGGAGTAGGTGGAGCATAGTGATGTAGATAGATCATGGTTTTTACCATGTTTCATTTGATGGTAGTCCCCTCATTCAAGGAATATAGGAATCCTTTAAAACATTTATGGGATTGTATTTAGGAATGTGTGCATTGTAGGCATGAAGTTTCACACTAATCTTACCATAGACCAAGAGATCCTCAATGGGCCAGGTCATGATAAAGTGGTTTCAGAGTGTGGTTCATTCTTAGGATCAGAGTTATGGGTTTTCTAGATATGAATTTTGGTTTTTGATTCATGGAAATAGTGTAAAATCATTTTGAGTATGGTTTTGAATATAGGGAACCTATTTTTAGTGTTGCAGGAAATGTATCACTTCACTGATATTTTGATAACAAGTCTTTTATCTAGGTATATGTATGAAATAGTATCAAGTAAAACATAAGTACATGAATCATATAAGGATGGGTTCTGTTTTCTATATCCTTATTAAGTAAGATCCCATGATATACTCCTTGATCATGGTTTGTCTTGTCTATTTTTCGATTCCTGCACATTGACATCCATCTAGGGTTCCACTATAGGATCATTATGATGATATACCTAGTGATGATGCATTTTAATAGGGACCTCTGTTGGAGGTGGTACCTCTAAGTGGTTTTTCCTTCATGCCACAATAGGTTGAGTAGTAGGTAGTCTTGATAGAACCGGTAGAAAATCTGTACAGATTTAGTGGACTTGATGAATATCAGTGAAAAAACACCTCCATAATAAGGGTGAGCTAGAAAAATAGGTATGGGAGGACTATCTTTAGATATTTTCTCATGTTTTCATATTTGTTTGGACACCACAAAATTACATGGTGGTCCCAGGGGAGTGCCTTATTACCGGGTCAATAGGGAGATGGTCAGGTTTTTTATACTGAAACATGATGAGGTGACTGTCACTTGGGTAGAGTGTGAGTGGACCTTTATGGAGGACTTATTTTTATCTATGCTAAAATAAATACACATCTAGGTGCTTATATAGATCCATGAGGTTAGTCTATCAGTTGAAGATTATGGGTTGAGGTTCTCTGACCTCTCGCAATACTTCATGGGTATAGTCTGAGAAGCATTATTCCAAGCACAAAATTTCAAGAAGGGCCTTCACTGATTTTTCAAGGCTATATTTATATCATTATGAATCTCTACCAATTCAAGGGTACATTAGTGACCCATGGTATTATAGTGCTTCTTTGAGGATAATTTAGTGATGATTATTGCTGAAAGTGGGGACCATGGAGAAGATTATTTGGTAGATGGTTTTCAATGGTTGGTTTATGAGTCCTAAAAAGATAGGAATTATTGGAAATAATCTCAGGATTGAGGTTTTGTGGGAAAAGGATAATATGATGTTGTGATCTAGTTGGTTAAGAGGTGTTTCTACTCTTGCAATAGTCAAATACATATCAATAGGTTTTTTTTGGCACAACGTATGATTGACATGGAGATAATAAATGTAATGATTAATAAATGAAACATTTCGATCATGGAGGTCCTCAATGATGAAGAAATATTAGAGGAGTTGCTTTAGCATAAGAATATGGTTGATAGTTTGAGGTTTTTCCACCACCTCTCCTAGTGGTCTCTTTCAGACTCAATGTGATGGTGGTAAGGGATGAGGGTTTCTGTAGGTGGTGGATCCCAATGACCCATTGTATTTATAAGTGATTACTGGCATGATCTGTTTCCTCTATAATTTATCTTCAGTGTAAATAGGTAATGATGTGAGGCATTGCATTGTTGTATTGTCTATCATCTGATATCTAAAGGTTCCATTTATTCCATCAGTTTTACCATCTCATTTATAAATTCTTATTTGAGGAGATTGAGTCATCATAATCATATTTTGGTATTGTAACTCGATGCTCCTATGAGAGATATTATTTTGGGATGTCTTTGTAGTAGTGAAAAGGCCTTATGATTTTTCCATAATTAAGAAGTGTCTATTACGGTTTCATGCAAAGAATGGATATTACAATTGGAGGATGTGGTGTATCTACATTGAAATTTTAATTTTTTCCTTCATCCATTAGAATAAAATTTATGTATTGAATTATGTGCTTGTGCACAAGAATATACAACCAATCAATCACCAATTAGTTATTATTATTCTTGGCATTATAGATGTTACAATCCAGTAGCTACCTACCATGGTGGTGGAGTATGAAGACATCTTTTCTGAGGAAGTGTTGGGATTAGCTCTATACATTGATATTTAATTCATCCTAGAAATTTACCCAGTTTTTTTCCACATTATGTGAATAATCATATCATATCGCTCTGATAGAGCTTCATGAGATAATGGTGTAGTTGGAGGTTTTTTGAGGAAGGTCTTTTTCAGACCCAATGTGTCACCCTAGGAATCCCTTGTCATGTTCTCCGAAAATTAATAGTGGGAATGAATAAGTGGTTCTTAATGATATAACATATGTTTCTTTATCACCATCACTGAGTTCATGATAAAAACATACTAAATATGACATTTTAATGTGACTACAATCACTATGAGTACTTATTGATTCCTTTCACTATGAAAACACACCAGATGTTTTCATTTGACTCATGAAAGTGATATTTCATCCCATCATACATTGGTTCATGTAGGTATTCATTGATGATATCCTAGTGTTCGTAGTATTTATAGAGGAGCATAAAATACACATGAGGATAGTTCTGGAAAAATCCACGAGATCCATCGTTATTTTATGTTCTTAAAGTGTTAATTTTAGATTCAATAGCTCCACATTTTGGGACCTGTCATCCCAAAAGTAAGAGTAGTAGTGGAACAACTAATGGAATTGGCAGTTCCATCTCAGGATCCTCCCAACATGATGAATAATGATTAGAAATTCTGTGGATTCATAATAATCTTTCATATATTTGTGCCCAATTTATCATGGATCACCTCACCCTTAACTTGTTTGAGCAATAAGATTCGACCCTTCAATTTGATGGTTTTGATCCAAATAAATTTTAGGGTTTTTGGGAATAGGATGAGGAGTTACCCTCTGTTGAGACTTCTAGTGGAGGGTGTTCAGTATGTAGAATTTGAATATTCCATCACAGCTTTGTATGGATCAGTTCTGAAGCATTTGAATGCACTAATTGAATATAGCTACCTACATTCAATTTATCCGTAAAAGATCTTTGTGAACCAAAATCTAGAGCTAGGATAAGTTGACTTCACCCTGAAGACATGGAAACACTACCTTCTGGGTGAGAGTTTTATTGCCTATTCTAAAAAAATGTGTCAAGTATATATTCTAACAAAAATATATTAACATGAGATACTAGATATGGATACTCATGGTAAGGGGAACATGGTGGAAAATTATCTAAGTTTAAGATCTTTCTTGTAGTTTTTGAACGATGCATTGGATCTGTTGTCCTCATTTAATTTTTCTTTCAAATATAAGTATGATTTGACATATCTCCAATCAATTGTTATTACCCCTATGATTTTGTAGTGTTCTAGGGTGTTTCATCTTTTAGATACCATTTTTAAGACTCTACATAATAACATATTATTTGGATGTTTTCATGATATATTCTCTAAATGTAGGGAGCATACCATCATTTTTAAGGGAAGAAGATTGTACCGGTGACGTTACGAGAAAAAGTAATGAGGAATTTTCATGCTTCCCACCTTATTAGTACATTCAGGAGTGGTGAACATGTTCCAAATCCTTTTGAATCAGTTCTAGTGGTCATGTATAAAGAATAGTATAGTATATATTGTCTACCAATGCATCTCTTGATAGAAGTTTAACTACAGTCACTAGGTTCAATAGATCGCACATTGACAATTAATGTTTCTAAAGTGGAAGTGGAATTTTATATCCAGGGACCTAGTGATGTGATTACCGTGATTATCTATAGGACGTGATGTTATCTTAGTGATCATTGATTGAATCACCCAGTCAGTACACATCTAATATATACAAGAGTGGGATATATTAGAGAGATTATGATGGATTTAAATATAAAAAGTATTATAGATATATGGGGTTACCTTAATGATGTTATTATATAGTGATATTCCCACCATTTTATAATTATATAGAGGATTTCATAAGACATTTCAGACTCCATTACATTTGAACACAATGTTCCATCACCATGGTTATGTCAATACAGAGCATGCAATTAAGGTTCTGAAAGAGATGCATAGGGATTTGATGATGTACTTTGGATATATTTTGGATAATCACATACCATTACCTGGGATTGTGTACAAAAATAGTTACTACTCTACTATAGCTATGACATCGTTCAAGGTATTTAAAGAGACACCCTATAGGTAACCACTATGTTGGACTTACCATAGAGAGTCTGTGATTATGGAAAATATATTGTGTGAGAGTCAATTGAGAAGTCAAAAATCATCTAGGTGTATATGAGAACAAATGAAATCCATAAAAAGTCTTATGAAAACCAGTGAAGAAGGCCTCCAGAGTGTTATATGGTCGATCATGTGTTCTTTAAGGTCAAACCTTCATGGAGATTATAGAGATTTGGCTAGGGTGGAATGTTTTCTCTGAGATTCCTTTTCCATTTCCAGAAACTACATAATGTCAAAGAGTAGGTCTACCGCTTCTCCCTATTGTGAAATTTGACTAGGTATGTGATGACATCCACATGTCAAAGCTTGGGTGGTATGTTCATGACCCATCTCATGTGATCATATGGGGATAGATGGCCATCGATGATGGGAAAACCATTATGGAGTACCCCATGTAGATCAAGGATTGGTAGGAGAGGATCCATCATGGGTGAATGATTCTGTTGGTTTTTGTCTAATGGTATAAAGGAAATATATAGAATTTTACTTGAGAGCAGGATAACCAAATGCGGTCTTAGTACCCTCAATTTTGTTTTTATTTTTACTTTTCCAGATGAAAAATTCTAAGGTTGGGAGAATGTAAAATCCCGATTTTTTTATCATTATACTTTTCAATTTATTTTAAAATAGTATATGAGCTGGTTATTCTGTCAAAATGAAATTTTAGGGATTGAAGATCCTTAATAACAATATATTGATATATTTTAATATATCAAAGAATGTTCACTAATATTATCAGAATAAATGGGTTTGTTATTGTTTGGAACCTCAAATAAGATAATAGAGGCCACAATTTTTATAGTATATAGGTTTTACCGTAAGAGAGACATAATTTTGGTCGGTGTCGGGAAATTAGTGGGAGGAATTGGTGGGTGTAAGAAATAATTCATGTAATTTGTTAAATAAATAAATAAAAAAAACTCCACCCCAGCCACTTTTCTACTATACACAATGAGAGTGGAGATGTTTATCCTCCCACTCTCATGTAAAAACTAAGGAGGAAGATAGACACTATTGAACTTCATATTTGATGTTGATTGAGTTTGGATTGAGGTTTAGAATCTTCTGGGCATCTTTTTGGACTCGAAGCTTCAGAGTTTATTACATGAGGTTGGTCAATTTATGTGTTTCATGTCATAATCCACATTGATGTGTTATTTTATGGTTTTATTCCTTTTTTATGACTTAAAAGGAAACTCAAGGGTCCCTCTATAACTAATAGATGGTAAATGGTTTTTAGGATGATTGTAGGGATTTACCATTTGGAAATCGCAATCACATGATGTTTAATCCAGCAGTACACACTATGTGCTCATCCTTTTCCGGGAAGATTTAGTTTAAGGTCTAAACTACATGTACTTAGGGAATACATAATGTGGTGGGGCATGGTTATGTGGCCAAGCACTTATGAAGACACCTCATCCCCAGGGGAATGGTCTTGGAAGAGTATATGGGAACAACCAATGTACATATGGAGGGACAAGACGAGGTTGACTGGAATGACTAGTTTTCACGGGAACATCTAGAGGTCAGATCGAGCTTAGATATATATTCCATTTTGTTTTTATAAATTTCATATAATTTCTCTAGTGTAGTTAGGAGTTGTTTTTCTCTTTATAAATGTGGAATGTGAGATGGTTGTGTTTCCTCTTCCACTTCAGTTGTGTAGGTTCCCTTATTATTGTTCAATATGTATGAATTCACTTTTTTTGGTTATTTTCACTCAATAATACCACTTTATGGATTTGTAAGACATCCATTATTGACTATTGGATATGAGACCCCTATATAAATTAGAGAGGGAGTCCCCCCATGGGGCTCTTGTTGGATCATCATTTCCCTCTATCCACCCAATCTATGGTTGTTGGAATCGATGTTACCATTAGACACATGAGTTGATACACTATCTAAAATGTTAATATAGATAGGGTTAATGGAATCCCCCGGATCCCAAGGTTTGATACTCAATCGGTTTATCGAGATCTTCTGTGTTTCATCATGTTCTTTTTTATGGAGAGGCCTGATGATTGTTTTCTCTCAGTTTAGAACCATTATTGTTATATAGACTCATAGAGTGAGTTATTACATGAGGGTGTTTATTTATATCTTCATGCATAATCCTACGTTGTTTTTATATTGGTAAAATGACATATCACATATTCAATATCATGATTATATGAGTTTATCATTGTATGTCTCCCTTCAAGATCAATATACCAATGTGGGTTGAGTTTGGCTCTCTCTATCTCTAATGATTTTTTATTTTTGGTGATTTATGGGGTTTATACTGAGTATTTATATACTCACTCATCCATGGTATTCTCCCACACATATTATATATTATTTAGATGAAAGGTTTTACAATAGATTCTAAGGAGAAAAACAAGAAGGTGGAGCATAGTGACACAGACAGACGGTGGTTCATACCTGTTTGTGTTTGAGGTAAGTCCTCTCCTTCATAGTAGCATGGAATATTTTATGTATTCGTTGGGATTTTATTTGGAACTTTTTTCTTTATATTATTTTTTCTTACTCCAATTGTGGTATATATATTTATTCATACATTCTAACATTAGTTTTATTTAACCCTTTTTAGGATGATGGAACTAGGAGAATTGTGGTTGTGTGTCTCTGAATAATAGGGTAATGCCTCTCATGTGTGTGATATGCCTACTCGGAACAAGTCTCCATCATTGGCATATTAGGAGTGGTCTTGTGGTTCCACACTCAACTAACCATCAGTTAGGTTGTCCCTGAGGGATTGGTTCTTAAAACAACTAGTTATACAGTGTATTTCGTTTCCATTTATTTATCCTGTCATACACTGATATACATGTTGATATTATGTAGGGAAAATTTTGGTGGTGGGATACTGAATAAATACAAACAACCTATATCTTCCCTCTAGAAAGAATTCATACTATGTAATAACCCCATAATTTATGAATAAACTTACCATTCATTTAATTTGCTATGCATATAGAAAACCATTCCATACATTGGTTTTATTATATAAAATAGATTTTAAATGACTATTAACTGTCATTACCATTGATAATATAGTCATTGAAAATTGATCACACAACTGATATAAATATAAGGTTGTCAAAAAAAGTTATTTCAACTCAGACAAAGGAGAGGACGACCACATCTAGAAGACTTGGGCTGTAAGAATCTAATTTTTCAGATCTTGTGAAGGAGGTAGCATATATCAGATTTACTCTTAAACAAGCCCAATCAAAGCATCAACAAGTTAATCATGAATGGAATGGCCTATGGGAGAAGTTCATGTTAATATATATTTCCACCCGGGCAATGTTGTTTGAGCTGCCCCAAGATTATGTCGCATTCACACACCTTACCCTTAAGTATTATGCAAGGGTTATAAGCTATTATGTAATAAGGTATTGGTTACTTATTTTGAAATCTCTTTTTACAAATAATAGTCTTGTTCCACAATTTTCTTTATAAAAAATTGACTTTCTTAAAAAATGGCACATTTAAGAAATTGATTTTTATTGAAAAAAATGTTACTTTTGATAAATATATACATTAAAATTTTTATTAATAATATCATAAAAAGAATACTTATAAATGATGATTATATTAATTATCTATCTATAAATTATTAGGAAATTAATTTAATAAGAGTTATATTATTATAAGATAAAACAGAAAATGTATTTTATTAATTAAGGTATCTATATTTAGGAAATTATGATTTTTTTAAATAATAAATAAATAAATAAAATATTATTATCAAATTAATTTTATTAATAATAAATTCATATACTATTTTCATCAATTCATGTTTAATTTTTATTATGGTTTAAAAACTATTTTTCTCAAAACCCATCAATATTTAAAAAATATATATTCTCAATTTAAAAGTGAAAATTCACATATTTAGAATTTAGATAGAGAAAATGAAATAATTTTTTGAATCAGGACATTTAAATTATACAATAGTGAATATTTCATAATTTTATAAGACAGTGGAATTTTTTTGGATAAAAATTAAATAATATATAAATATATAGCTTGATTTTTGACCAAATAATTACCCAATAGTGATGTAACAAATACCATAAAATTGATCATCGAACAAATATATGTTTTAACATTTAAAAATGTGATTTTAGATTCATTTTACTTATTTCATAATTCCTTCGTGAATCATCTGAAATGTATAAAATATTTTATTATTTTAAATTAATTTCCTTGTGGTTGTGACTCACCTCCACATAATAAAATCAAATATTTTAATTTATTCAGTGTTTTTTACTTCTGAAATAATGTTTTAGACTCTACTTGGCTCGAAACTAGGGGAAAACCCATTTGTTGATTGGTGGTTTTGAATTTTTTAGTGTGTAGTGTCCAACACCTAAAAAATAAATAATTCCCCATCCTTTCCTATTAAAACGTACCTAACACACATTCTTCTTCACTTAAACTCAGTGAATCTCATCCTCACTCTTCTCTCCACTCCCTAGTGTCCTCTTAAGGTTCCCCCAATCACCCATTAATCCTCTCCCAAACCATTGGGATCAGACATTTGAGTAAGTGTTCCTTCCTTTCTCATTTTTATCCATGTTTCCTTATATTGTTACACCCTTTAATTTTCCAAAAAATGACAGTGTTTGTTTTTTCACCTCCCCCATACATCCCTTATTATTTTTTAATGATGATACACTGCTTTCTCTCTCATTTATCCCTTCAATGTACACCCATTACCATTCCGAAATTTTGTAAGAGTTTTTTCATTCCACGTCCTTCTTCATGTTTTATTAATATGTTACACCTTCTATTTACAAATTCCTCTTGATGGAACATGTATTTATATGATCCAATTATTTCTCATTTCATTAATAAATGATATGATACACATTTCCTTCTCATAAACCCATTTTATGAGTCCCCATGTAATGTCGTTATGCTACCGAAATTGCATTGTTGTGTTCCCTGAAAAAATCATCATGTAGTGAATACCGTTCCCATTTCTCTATCAAGGGTATTCACCTTAATGAACATATACTGGTTTATTGAGTACTTTCATGTATTTATTCCACATTCCTCAATCATGGAATAAATTATTATGTTGAATGAATCTATGTTACATGATCTATGTTTCTATCATAAGCATGATATTGAATTTATTATGAAGGGTGTGCCATGAAAGCACTCTAATTCATTGGGTATTTTTTAGTATCATGATATGTCATGTTTCTATATGAGTTAACCTTATTAAATTATAGGAATTATTTCCACCTTCTTAGGATGGGGGTTTAACAAATTCATTTACGTTAATGATTTAGTGTTTAATGTTGTTTCCGCATTTTCAGGTTATCAAAATCATGCCCTATCATTCATTTATGTTCATGTTTCCCTCATTCTTCATTGATAGGGAAATTTCTAATCATGTATTGTATTCTTCATTGTACACATTCTTACTTCCTTTTTAGTCATTATAGCTCACCCCTTTGTTGTGTACATTCTCAGGTTGACCCATGCAATGTTAAGTGTGATGGAAGGTTATGGTCATGTATAAGAATCATTCAATAAAGATTTTGTATTTTATGTATTTTTATTGTCATTTAATGTTCTAAATCCCCAAAGACACCAAAACTCTAGATATTATTGGTTTTATTAATTTTATGTTTATGTAATAAATAATTTCTAAATGCGAAATAATACCCGGGTTGTTATTTTTGGCATCAAGGGATAGGTTTAGTTATTTTATGGGATTAGGATTAGAAAACCCTAGTGAGTGCCTTAGGGATAAAATTAATTATAATAAGAGGGTACCAATAATTTTCTATGTATAGAGTTAGTGATTTATAAATCAAATACATCCCTATCAGGATATGAATAATAATAGGTGGCTCTGGAACAAAAGTATTTAGGGGTAAAACTCAAAAGCAACACATTCAGCTAGACTTGAATAGGAACTGCTGCACGACAATGGGCCTTGTTTATGTATGTGTTGGGAATTACAAGGGGATATGATTTGGTAAATTCATAGGATTAGTATGAACCATTATTAATTTAACAAAACACACATAAGAATATATGTTATGAAATAGATAATTCATAACATAGATTGATGCCTAGGAATTCATATATTAAGGAAATAATATATAATTTATAAGTTTCCCCTTTTTTCATTGGATTTTCCTTTACGTGTTTAATAGGTCAAAATAATTACCCATAATTTTATATATATACTGTACAATGGTTGGTAATAGGAGAAATTTGGTTAACATCTAATGTGCTGATCAATGTGGTGAGTATTATAATAAGATGCCCAATCCTATGGGAGCGGGAATTGCAAATTTTGTGATGATACTCTCTTAGGTAACTCATGTTTTGATTAGAAAAATAGGTTAAGAGGAACTACCAACCCCCCCCCCCCCAATAAAGAACATGTCATAATCAAGTTCATTATGAGACAAAGGCCACATACATTCAAAGGATCATATGATCCCTCAATCACTGAATAATGTATCTACTCCATTGAGAATATCTTCTCCATCTTTAAATGTTCTAAACATGGGATGGTTCTTTTAGAAGCCTATCATACGGTGGGTGAAGATGAAAAATGGTGGAAATTGATCTAAAATATAAAGCCTGGTGAAGAGATTGAGGGGATGAGATGGAAGGATTTCAAGAATAAAATTTAAAAAAAATTTCCCCGCACCCTACGTCTTAAGATAGAATAATATTTCCTTAAACTCAAGAAATGGATGATGGATCTGTTGGGGTGATTGAGGATAACATCAATTGACATGTATGATATACCCATGTTTTTGTCATTACCCCTGAATGAAAGGTTGAACACTTTTTTGGGGGGTAAATCATAGTATATGGAAATCCCTATCGGTCTGTGACTTTGAAAGGTATGATAATATTTTTAGATGTGACCTCAATGTCGGGATGGAGGTCAGAAAATGTTAAGGATATCATGGGGATAAGATTTGGAAAGTGGACCTTAATAATAGTGATCTTATGGATAAATCCAATGGTGTTAGGAAATTCCATCATCCCACTTACCAAAGGTGAAGAAAGAAGCTCCCTAGAAATTTCCAAATGTGGATGAGGAAATGGTTTGGGTGGGGGAATGAAGGGCCCCTAGCTAGTGATTTCTGACAACAAAACCAAAATTCTATGACAGATGAAGTTAATGCTCTCTTCGATCCTCAACGCATTGTTCATTTCAAAAACTATAAGGAATCATGGAAAAATTGCAGACCAATTCCTTTAGACAAGGATTTTCAGAGGCATCCTACAACATCCAAGGCAGTAAGGGTGATCCTCTTCCATCACTACCACAAAGGTGAATCTAGACAGTGAAGTGGTGATAGGTACACTAATTATTCAGTCAATAATTGAGATTGTATTATTTGATTATGGTTCTATGTAATCTTTTATATCCAAAATGTTTAGTAGAGAAATCCCAACATCATCATAAAAAATAATGTTGGGATGTTGGTGAAAATGGAATATTGGGAAATTATTGCATCAGATGAATTTAACTCCTCCCCTATCAGAATTTGTGGATTGAGCATCCCATAAAACCCCATCATACTTCCATTGGTTAAATTTTATGAAATTCATGGCATGGATTTTATTTACCTATATATATGTAACATAAATTGTCATGAGCGGTAAATCACTTTCCAAATGGTGAATTGACCCTTGATTCTATTCATGTTCATAAAGAATGATGGATTTTATTTAGAACCATCATCTCTCGAATGGATATTGCATCCTTAAGAGAACATGTATCTTTATCAGATTATTGAGTCTAATGAAGTAACCAACCTCGGAAACATTCCTATTGTGATGGAATTTACTGATGTGTTTCCTGAGGAATTCTCTAGTCTTCCTCCTAAAAGAGATGTATAATTCTCGATTGATTTTATACATGGGGAATGTCTAGTATCCAAGACTCCCTATAGAATGTATGTTGTGGAGTTTTAGGAGATAAAGAATCAACTGTAGGAGAATCATGATAATGTGTTTATAAGCCCATGTGCTTCACCATGGGGTGAACTAGTCCTCATCATCAAGAATAAGAATGAGTCAATGAGACTTTGAATTAATTATAGTGAGCTAAAAAACCTTATAATGATCTAGTTTCATTCTCGAAAAATTCATGAATTGTTCAATTATCTACATGGAGCACAATACTTCTCCATGGATGATATGCTGTCAGGATATTACCAAGTATGGGTAAAGAAGGAGGATATCCCCAAGACTGCTTCTCACATAAGGTACAAGAACTATAATTTCATAGTAATGCCTTTTGGACTCACTAATTCTATAGAAATAATCATGGACATGATGAATATAGTCATTAGATATTAACTAGACATATTTGGGGTAGTAATGAAAGATTATATTATAATATACTCCAAAACCAAGGAGGAACATGTGGAACATCTAAGCACTTTAATGGAGACCCTGTGAAAGGAGTAGCTTTATGCAAAGTTTGTGAAGTGAGAGTTTTTGTTAAAGGAAGACTTGTCATTATTTAATATCATCAAAAGAAATGGGATATTTATGGAACATTCCCAAAAAAAGTAATTGATATATTTCCTAGGCCAAAATCTGTGATTGATATCCATCACTTCTAATGGTTATCTGGATATTATCACCAATTTGTGAGGTATTTCTCAAAATTTTCAAACCCTCATACCTAGATAACTTATATAGATTCCAATTCTACTTAGAATGGTGATGGTCAAGAATGATTCAAGGATTTATTGAAGAGGATTATCACTTCCCCTGTGCTCACACTACCCACAAGTGGGGAGATTTTATTATTCTTCAGTCAAGCTTCGAAGATGAGATTAGGTTGTGTGTGATGAAAAATGAAAAATTCATCAACTATTAATCAGGTAATTAGATAATTCATGAGAAAAACAATCTACCGCATGATCTAGAGTTAGCATATGTGATATTTGCGTTGAAAATATGGAGGCATTATCTCTTTGGGGAAAAGAGTGAAATATATACGGATCTAAAAAGTCTCAAATATATATTCACACATAAAGAGATAACATGTAAAAAATGAAAATTGTTGCCACTCATTATGGAATGCAATTACTCAATCCATTTCCACCATAGAAATGAGGAAAATGTGGCAGACTCTCTAATTAGAAAGGACCCATAGATTATATAATTAATGAGATTTGATAAAGATCTAATCTTCATAGATTTGATGAAGATTGAACTAGATATCAAAATGAATTCAAAATCATCAACCATTCACACATGATTTCTCAACCTCCTTTTTTGGAAAGGTTAAAGGATGGTCAAAAAGATGTTGTGGGAATTCAGAAGAAATTCGAAACTATTAGAAAAAGGTAAATCCTTGGGGTTTAATGTAAATGAAGATGGAATTGTGATATTTGGGCACTTTGGGTTCAATGATAATAATGAAGGAATTGTGATATTTGCGCCAAGACTATGTGTTCTGTTAAATCCAGTGCTGAAGAATGAACTTTTTTATGATGCACATATTTCAAATTTCTCCATTCATAGAGAGAACCAAAAGATATATCGGTATATCTGAAAGCATTAGTGGATGGATAACATGAATAAGGGGATTGATTAGTATAAATAAAAGTTCCTGGTATGTCATAAACTTAATGGTGGGAGACATATGTCTAAGGTTATGATACAACCATTACCCATACAAACATAGAAATGGGAAAAAATCACCATGGATTTTCTCATTGGACATCTGAAGATATCCAATGGAAAAAAATAAATCTGGATTGTTGTGGATCATCTTAAAAAGGCTACACAATTAATTGAAATTCTAGTGTATTTATCCTTAGATCAACTAGAATGGATATACATTAGATAAGTGGTAATATTTAATGGTGTACCACAAACGACTGTATCCAATTGAGATCCAAGATTCACCTTTATGTTATGGAAGTGTCTCCAACATGCTCTGAATACTGTGTTAAACGTTAGTAAAACTTATCATCCACAAACTGATGACCAGTATGATCAGACTATTTGAACACATTAGAAAATGTTGAGAGCAAACTTAATGCATTTCAAAGTAGGATGGGATCAACATCGTCCTCAGGTTGAGTTTTATAATATTAATAGTTTCCACTCAAGCATCCAAATGGTTAATTATAAATTCTTTTATGGGAAGAGATGCAGAACCCAGACAAGTTGGGATGAAGTTGGGGAAAACAATCATCCAAGTCCAAGAATAGACAAATAAATGGGGGATAAGGTTAAAACTATCCAGCAGAACATTTATACTGCTTAGGGTCGACAAAAGTTCTATGTTGAAAATTTTCATTCAGACCTAGAGTTTGATGTTTGATACATGGTACTCCTACACATATCTATATGGAAGATTGTTATGATATTTTTCTAGAATAGAATGCTTATTTCAAGGTACATTCGGGATTTAGAGATACTTGATCGCCTCAGAGCAGTGGCCTATCGACTAGCCCCCCCCACTGAACTTATCTAAAGTACATGATGTTTTCCACATATCACTCATAAGGAAGTTCATACCAGAGCCATCCCATGTACTCAATCCAATAGTGATATAATTGATTAATGACCTCTAATATAAAGACAAGATGGTGAAGAACATAGATCACAGGGAAAATGTTCTATGTAATAAGACAATGCCCCTCATCAGCGTGTTTTAGGGAATCCTCATATTTGATGAAGAAACATGGGAACCAGAAGAAGTGATAAGGCAGAGTTACCCTAATCTATTGTAGTATAGGAAAATTAAATTTTGAGGGTGAAATTTATTAAGTTTGGGAAGGTTGTAATGACCCAATAATTTAGGAATTAAATTATCTTTCTTTTCAATTATTATATATATAGAAAAAACATGTAATAATTTTGTTTTATTATATCAATTTGATTTTAAATGACTGTTAAGTATCATTTCCATAGATAATAGTTTTTTTGAACAATGATAACACAAGTAATATAAATATACGGTTTTAAAAAAATCCTTTTAACTTAGTCAAATGAGATGATGACCTCATCTTGTACACCTGGGCCTTATGAATCTCATTTTTTTAGAGCACAGAAATGATATATCATCACCAGGATTCACTCTTGACCATGACCAAGATGAACATAAACATTTAATCTTGAATGTAATCGCATAACGTAGAAGATCATATTAATAGATATTATCTTCCGAGTGATGTTGTCTGAGCCGCACCAAAAGACTGTCACCATCACAAACCCTACCCTTGGGTCTTATGCGGGTGATATATTAGTTTATTTAACATGTTTTTAGTTACTTATTGTATAATAATTTTTTATAAATAAATCTATTATTTCACCAATTCCTTTATGAGAAATTTCTTTCTTAAAAATGATTAATTTGATAAAATTATTGTTCATGTAAAAATGGTACTTTTTTAGAAATATATACATTATGGATTTTATTAAGAATATTTTAAAAACAATTCTAATAAATGATGATTATATCGATTACTTATCTATAAATGATTAGGATATTGGTTTGATTTGACTTAGAATCTTATACGATAAAACAGAAAGTGTGTTTTTTTAATTAAAGATTTTATTTTACAGAATTAATAATTTTTTCAAATAAATAATATTTTAATAAAATATTATTATCAAATTAATTTTATTAATAATAAATGATTATATAATTATTATGAGGTAAAGTATAATTTTCATTAATGTTTAAAAACGGGTTTCTTCAAAACCCAACAATTTTTAATAAATATAGGCTCTCATTTTAAAAGTGAAAATTAAAATATTTAGAAAATGATTTAGTTAAAATGAATATTATTCATGGGATTAGGTCATTAATATTATATAATAGTTATTTGTTATAATTTTCTAAGGAAGTTGATTTTTTGGGTAAAAGTAAATAATATATAAATATATACAGTGTTTTATGACATTATAATGTCTCAATAGTGATGTAATAAATTCCATAAAATAGATATTAAAACAAATCTATTTTTATTGTTAAAATAATGTGATTTTATATTTATTTGACTGAATTTATAATTCCAGAGTGAATCCTCCAAAATTTATAATATAATTTATGATTTTAAATTCATTTCCTTGATTGTGTGACTCACTTCCACATAATCAAGGCATATATAATTTGTATTCGTCCATTGGACCTATAAAAAAATTTCATCCTATTTTCCAGAAACCATGGGAGAAAACCATTTGTTGGTTTGTGGTTTTGAATATTTTTGTGTATAGTGGTCAAAACCTATATAATAAACAATTCCCCCTCATTGCGTATATAAACCCACCCAAGAACCCATTACACTTCACCAAAAAAAATTAATCTCATCATCACTATACTATCCACTCTCTAGAGTCATCCCACGATTCCCCAAAGATCCTCTGAAACCTCTACTACGCATTTGGGATCCAACATCCATGTAAGGGTTCTGTTCTCGTTTTTATCCATGTTTTCTTATATTGATACACCCTTCAATTTTCAATTGAAAATGGTGGGGTATATTTTCAAACCACCACCATATTACCCTTATTGTGTTTGAATAATGATTTAAATAATTCTCTCTCATTAACACCTACCATGTACACAAGTTAACATGCTGAAATTTCATCATAGTTATTTCATTCTTCCTCCTTTCATTTTTCTTATTATGTTACACATATTATTTAAAACATTTCTTGTTAAAACATGTATTTATATGCCCCATTTAATGAATATTTCATGTGTAAATGATGATATAACCATTTCTCTCTCATCAACCAATTTTATGAATCCATATTTAATGACGTAATCTTGTCAAAATTTTACCATGATTTTTCATGCCAAAAATAAACATGTAGTGAATAACATGCCCATTTCCCTATCATGGGTATTCAACTTTGTTGAAATATACATATTAATTAAGTACTTACATGTATATATTCCATTATAATTTATCATGTAATAAATGATGATGTTGAATGAATCCGTTTTATGTCATCAATGTGGCTAACAAAAGGCTGAGATTGAAATGATTATGAAGGGTTCACCTTGATATCACTCCAAATCATGGGGTAATGTTTAGTATCATGATACATCATGTTGGGACTGGGGTTTTCATAATTCCTTTATTGTACTTTAACCAACCATTTTTGGACAGTGGTCTACCTGATTACTTTTTTGTTAATGATGCATTGTTTTGTATTGTTTCCATATTTCCATGTTATGATAATCATGTAATATAATTCATCTATGTTCAAGTTTGTCTTCTGATCTATTGATTTGAATATTTCCAAACATTTATTGTATTATTTATGTTACGCTTTGTTTATTACCTTACAAGGATTTATATATCACCCCTTTTTTGTGAACATCCTTAGGATATCCCATGTAGTGTTAATTATGGAGGTCTATTATGGACAGGTAATAGAATCTTTCAATAATGATGTTGTATTTTATGTTTTAAGATGTCATGTAATGTTACTAATCCGTAAATAAACTAGGCCACTCGATATTTTGGGTTGTCTAAATTTAATTTTTATTTAATAAATCATGTCTAAATGTGAAATAAAGTGTAGGGTTATTATATACTATATTATTCGTGAAAAAATAATTAGAAAATTATCAACATTATGATACTAGATGAGATGGTGTTGTAGGTAGAAAATGACCCAGAATTTGTGTTATTGAAAACATGATGGGTGGTCCATCAATTTCAAGGTGGTGGTTTATTTTTGATACTTTTATGTGTGTACATATGTGATCGGCCTAAGGGAGATTCATTTTTATTTTTTTAACATTTATAGGATCATGTAAAAACTCCTAAAAAATGAATCATGTTATGAAATATGATATTATTATGTTTCCATTGGTATTTATATTTTATATATGGTTAAATTTCTTTATTATTATAGTTTATAATATCCCCACTATCATTACATAGACCCTTATTGCTCTTTTGAATCCTTTTTCATTTGTGCAGGTGTTCCTATGATAATGTGGCTCACTGATTTGCTTACTATAGAGTGATTCAGGTCAATAAGTTGAACCAATGATGATGGTAGTATCATTGTTATTATCATTATTACCTTGAACATATTTTAGATTTAAATTGTAAGGTGGTTATTTAGAATATATAATATTTATTTTGATGTTGTGGATATTAATTTGTAGATGATATTTACATGTAATTGTTGATAATAAATAATATAATTATCCTTGTTGTAAGTTTGTGATCATGTGACTTATTATATATTATATGTATCCTAATTTAATCTAAGGTAAGTATTGATTAATTCAAAACCCTCAAGAAATGAAGGTTTTATCACATGTGACACAACACACACTGAGTATGTGGGTTGGTATAATGGTCAAAAAATACATCAAATCTCCTATAAACCTATTTAACTGGTTATGATGTGGATATGTGGTTGAAAAAATCACAATGAGGAAAAAATTGGTTTTGTTTTATTTATTATGATTTCATATGGTTGTTGTGGTAAAACAGATCAATGAATCCAGTCAATGTTCTTCATGTGATTAGGTGTTGGGATTGGAAATGACATGATTAGTGGGATTCAATTTATAGGTAACATTTATATTTTATCTTATTGTGTTATAAAAAACATATTTTTTTATTTTGTGAGTGGTCATTTTGGTGAGATTAGGAAAAAAACACATTAATGAGTTAGACATACAATTTTTGAAATATTGATTTCTATAACGGAATATATTTAACTACAATACATATGAATCTTTAAAAAAGATAGATCACTAAATGATGTTTAACCTATAATAGCTTGGATTGTTTTTGGTGTGAGTATGATACTATGTATTACGATTTTACTATATTAATTATTATACTTGAATGAAATTTATTTAGCAATTCATCTGTATCTAATGAACTACTCTATATATAGATTTAATCACTTATTCTTTCACATTTGGGATTACTAATTCGAGTTTTTGGATTTTCTAAGTATTTTTAGATCAATGATTGTGGTATATAATTGGATCATGGTGTCTTCAGATATTTCATTATTCAAAAATGGTATACACGTATTTGGTATTTTATCCAAATATATTAGGTAGGGTTTTTCTTATTTTGGTAGTATTTTTCATTCATTTTGATTATGTTTTACAACATTCATTCAATATATATTTCATATGATATCAGTTTCATTTGAATACTTTAATGAGATTGGTTTTGTGGTTTTATTTTCATTTATCTTCTTCTATTTTGTTGAACAAAGTTTAATGCATCATATTTCTAATATTACAACCTAAATTATAGTCTCCAACCCATGACCTATAAGAGATGAGATTTGAATCTCACACATGATGACATCCTCAATAATAGGAGGGATCTTAGTGGATTTGGTTCTTAGCAATGAATTATCACTATTTACAGTGGAGTTATTATCTTTATCATAGAGTTATCTAGATGTGATGTTTTAACCGGTTTGGGATTAAATAATGAATTTTTTTAGGTATTATTATTTTTATAATATGATATAAAATATATAATAGTGTATTTTAATGAATATATTCTTATTAATGAAATATAATTATCTTGGTGACTAAATTGAGCTCTTATAAAATCTATTATAGGATGAATTTTGACAAGTAAATCCATCATATAGTAGTTAAGACATGGTTTTGTTAATTGATTTCTTTTTATAATGGATTTATTAAGAGATAAATACTTATAAATTTATTATGGTTTCTTATAAGACTTTTTTTAACAATAAAATTATCAAGGTTTTTATATTCTTTTTCCCATGTTATCGTTCCATTTTATAATTATTCAAGGAATTTAGTTGATGATATTGATCATATCCACATCCAACTGAGTTCCAATAATGATTGATCATGATAAGAATGTTGTTCTATTCCAAAGACTCGAGTATT
This sequence comes from Viscum album, assembly GCA_963277665.1. Lineage (NCBI taxonomy): Eukaryota > Viridiplantae > Streptophyta > Magnoliopsida > Santalales > Viscaceae > Viscum > Viscum album. Next base: position 1,672,517,929 of record OY728137.1, read on the forward strand.
GTGTTATTCACCCACTTCCATATCTTGAATTGATCTAACTATAGAGGAAAATATTTCCAATTTTATATGTACTTATATAATATTTATTTCTCGAGGATACTCATTTGGTGAGGTGATCCATATTTATTCCAATGAAGCCGCAGATGTATGATATTGCGAAGTTGTTAAATTTTATTCCTCGAGGGTCTATAAATCCAATGAAATCATTTATTGATAGGATTATTTCATATTTATAAGGAATGTAGAGGATAAAAATTTTTTGACTCATGGGAAGAGTATATTTACTTGGTGATGTGGGTTTACTATTATTTCAATTGTATTTGATTCATGATTATATTGATGAATAAATTACATACACAATCTTTTTAGTGATGCATTTCATAAAAAATATAGATCATATATTTGAATATTAGGGTTTCTCGTGTTTTTAATATGTCTAGTGATGATATTATGAGAACATTTTATAGTGACAATCACCTTCCATATATTAACAATACATCAATTTATATAATACATAATACATTAAAAAAATATACTCCAAAATATTGTGTTCATTTAGTGCCTTCGGAAACATGGAAACATGAACACTTGTACAAAATTGAGATACATTATATCCCACTAGGTTCTCCATGACGAGTGACCCTCTTAGATATATCATACCAATAAAATATACTCATAACATGGAAATGGAAACATAAAAAGTGGTGAGATCAGATTCTTAGTAAGGGTAAATAAAGAAGATATATAAGAATAAACATGAGAATAGGGGTATGGGAATGTAACATTATAAAATCATACCATTCATATCAAGGTCATAATCACTAATCATTGTATAAATTTTGGTATTTCATAAGACATGAATAATAATGAAGTAATGGTCATAATACATGAAAGAATAACCTAGGAATAAAACATGGAATTGTAGTTAAATCATAAGAATATAAAATGATTAACTTAGTAGTCAATTCATCACTTACAAGACCATTATATTACTATGGATTCTCGCCCCATGTCATCTTAGTATTCATGGTTCACTCCCATGGAAATATTAGTAGTTTGATTTCACTTGCCATACCATCGTGGAAGTAATGGTTCACTCACATGACCATATTAGTAGTATAATTTCACTCCCTATAACATATTTGTAGTTATTTTTCACTCCAATTTCCATCTTAGTAGTCATGGTTTACTCCCAAGACTATCTAATTCTATATCATGTGAGATGAATCTTTACCTAGTACATTGGAGGGACATATAGGTCCCAATCATCTCATAATGAAATCATACATATGTGATAAATGAGATCATAAACATTAATCAAAACATAAACCATGAAATTAAATCGGTATAATAAACTTGTAATATAATCCAATAATGAGGAAAATAGACATGTTTTATTGTAATTTCAATAAAAAACTAACCTCTAAAAGAAATGGTTTCATAATCATATAGTCTGTCAAATAAAAATGGGATTCATGAACATATAACCCATGAAAAATAAATATATTTAATAAAAATATAAACTATTAAAGATAAACATATGTCAAAAGATTCATTCATCAAAACATAATACATTCAAGAAGGAATTGGAATCAAACCATTGGATCATTCCCCAAAAAGTCAAGAGTAACTACAATAGATGTCATCCTAAAATGAGAAATAATTTTGAAAGATCATTAAATCAAATTTCATGAGGACAACAACCTTTCTTTATTAAAAACAAATTTTAAAGAATGAAAATTCTTGAAACCAATTTTATTTTAAAATTAACATGATAATATATAATGGATTCTTGAAACCCTTTTGAAAACCATTTTCCATTAAAAATATAAAAGACGTCTGAAATTATTTTGAAAAAACGTTTCCTTGAAAACCTATAAAATAGGCTTGAAAAAATTTTAAAACCCTATATTCCAAAAAAAATAATGAAAAATCAATGAAATAATTTTAAAAGTTGTTTTTCATGAAAATATATAAAAGATGATTGAAAATTTTTTGAGAACAATTTCCCTTGAAAACTTATAAAATAAGCCTGAAAACACCTCAAAAACATTTTTCCATGAAAACTGCTAAAATAAACATGAATAAAATTGGAAAAACGTTTTATTTGAAAAATATTATCATTGAAAAAACATTGAAAACATATAATGGATGTTTTGATAATTTTTTAAACCACATTATAAACATTAATTATTTTTGAAAAACATTTAAATTAAAACAAATTTAACAAAATTAATCTTTAGAATATTAGGGAAAAATTTTCCATAAAAAATAACTTTTTCATCTTGTAAAACATGTTTTAGGGTAATAATAGTCATGAAGGTGGGTGAATCCTTACACGCCAAACATTCCTTTTGCACCGTAAAAAACTGTAGAAAAGAGACTCAATCAGAAAAATAAAAGAATAATACATTTTAGAAAAAAAAATCTTATTAGATAAAACATTGGTATAAATTTATTTTAATGATCATAAGAGAATACAATAATATTTTTGTAAACCATTTATAAAAAATGGTTTTGAAAGAACAAAAATTTTCATCCGAAAAGAGAGGTAAAGTTGGGATTTCATAAACAACATTTTCTTGATCATATTAAGTTCCAAATAGTGGAAAAATAGTACCATTAAAATGTTATAACATTAATAACCATTGGAAAATTAAAATAATGATATTTATTGATATATGGATCATAATATTTTATTAATGGGGGCATAATCATAAATAATCTTGATAAAGGGTGATATTGTAGCTATAAACCATTAATAATTTGGTAAATTTGACACATAAAAAAATGGGAAGAATAAAATTACATGAAGATTATAATTCTATTAAAATAAGGATATTAGAGATTTAAAATTTCAAAGGAAGTATATACACGTCATGGGAAAATATTTATGCATAACATGGTATGTGTTTCAAAGAATGAAAATTGAGAGAAAGTTACTTTACCGATTTGGTATCTTTTGGAACGTAAATGACATGGAAGAAATATCATACAATATATATGTAAATAATCAAAAAATTAAGTATAATAAACATATTATACATCCATTTTCAGTATAAAAACCACAAAAATTGTTGAGTTGTGAATAAAGAATGTATCTCATAAAAATACAAAGTGGGATGAAATTCCCCTACCATTCAAATTGACTCCCATCATACTCATACAAGATTACTGTATAACAAAAGTAAGATTATTATACATCTTTTTAAGACCAAATTATTATATCTAATAAAATAAATGACTTAATTATGCCTTTATGTTACACACTTATTAACAATAACATGTTAAGTTAGGCTTAAGTTAGTGTCCTTTTTTTCACAGGTCTGTTAATTTGATATATATTTGGTAGTTATAATTATTTCATTATTTAAATAATATAAATTATGATAAAAATATCATTTGTACTCGTTATATTTTTATTAGAATAATCTAAATAATTTAAATGTATCAACTATAATATACTATTCATGGGGACGGTAGTCCATACGTAAGAATGAATGTTTTTTCCGTTTTATTATCTTATTTAAAAGAAGAATATAAATGAAATATATATATATATATATATATTTATATATATCATTATTAAAGTATAATTATTAGATAATATATATCATATAATTTCTAAAAACATGTCCTTAATTTCTTCCATGTAATGTGTGAATTAATCGTATCGCATTGAAGAGATCGTAGTCAACACTTCCACAAACAAAGTTGACATATTTACACAAAATGGAATATGTTAAGGTAGTATTTATATAACAAATACATAAGTATAAATAAATCCTAAATATCATAAATATCATATATAAATAATGGATCCATTATAATCCCCATGCATAATAACTGGTTAATGTAAAAGGAACAAAATTTTCATATAATACAGTAGTTCATTGTACACAAGAACTGCATATTTATTACACATTATATGTAATTGATTGTATGTTCAGGTAAAAACCATAATATAAAAGCATATTTGTATATTAAGGATACTAATTTGTTTTTTTTCTAAAATAATATGAACATTATTGGTGGAGAATGAAAAAAAAATTAAAGGATCTCGAGGAAGGATGTTACCTATTCTTTGGGTAACTCCTTTTGGTTTATACAAAAGTACATAAATTGATAGATTTCATAAAAAATAATGTATTAATGAAGGAATTGAGGGATTTTTTAAGTGAATTGGATATATCTTGTCCATTTTTTATTATCTGTGTATGTGTGAATAAGTTGGACTAGTGGTGTCCTTTTATAGGGGAGGGAAAGGAAACACATGGAATGTGAGAAACGTAGTTAGGTGTTACCTTGTTTTTACCTTAAAAAGTCATAAAAACAAACAAAACACAATAATTGAAAGTTTAGGGAATTCATATTTCCATTCAATGTGTTTTGCAAATGTTTCTAGGCCACAATGGAACATATGTTTATGGTTTAGTCCCTTGTTAAGAAAAGTTTTATTTTAATAACTATTATTACTTTTGTTCAATTTCACTAATCACTTCAATAAAAAAAATTTTTGACCATATTAAACGATAAATATTATACTGATTACAACTGTGTATTTTTATTTTTTAAAATTCAATTCCTAGAGGTGAAATATTGGGACTAATGCTAATCTCACTGAGGTGGCGAGAAACCAAGTTGTTAATGTGAGAACGTTAAAAAGTTCATTAATTTTTTTATCAAAATTAATGATGTAAATTATTCAAATTCCCTAAATTGGATTAATAGTCATATAATTGGTCTATTATGACATTTAAACCTACCTAAATATAATTTAACTATATAAATAAATTAGATAGATAACAAATTGAATTTAAATGCAGTATATTTCAGTATTCACAAAAAATATTAGAAAAAACCTAAAAAATTATAATAACATTATTTTGAAATTATAAATTCAAAAGTTAAGATTATTTTATCAAATTAAATTTCCAAGAGTGACTAAAATATATTTTATTGTTTTTCATAGAAGTACATTGAAATCAATTCTTTTGAGAAAATAGTATTACCAAACATATAATGATTTTACAAAAAATTATACTTTTTATTATCATTATGATTTATTTATATACAACCATTATAAAAATATATTTAAAAAATAATTATTGATATTAATATTGTTATGTTTAATAGATATGTTAAAAATATATCTTTTAATAAATTGTAATAAATAATCTAGTTTTATAGAAAATTAGTATTCCATGTAATGCAAGACAAGACGATGTTATATATAATGAACATCAAGTCAGTATTTCATGTATTGAAAACATATTTTGGGGTATCATAAAATGAAATATTTTCATTTTGTAACTTGACTATCAGGAATATGTAGGTGTTCTCATATAAGACAGGCTATAATCAGTATTGCATGAAGTGGAAAATATAAAAATATTCATTCAATTGAAAAAAAACTATTACACAAAAACTTTGGGTGTTACATTCTTCCCCCCTTAAATTGATTTTTTCCCTTGAAATTCATCAATATAATTAATGGTTTAATAATTTTAATTTCCTTCAATAGAACCCCACATTGTAAAAATGAACACTAAAACATCCTTAAAAAATAATGTTGGAACCATGATGGTTACCCATATTAACTCATAGAAGGGATTCCATGTCGGAGAACATATGTGGGTAGTGAAAATATGGATTTGGAAATGAAAAATAAATATTATGTTCTGATATATATTGATAAAGAATAATGATCAGTATTAGTGGGTGATCAAAAACCCAAAAATTTGTGATGATCTAAGGGAAAATCTGATTCCTCGAAAATAAAGGAGATAGGGTAAATATTTTTCAATATCATTTTCCAATATTTAAGGATTTATTTTACTATCTAGGAATACAAATAAATGTATTTACTTGATTTGATTATATTTTATATGTACTATCTCACCATTTATGTTTTCCATGGTCAATTCTCACTTTAACTCTTACTCTAGGAAATGGTGATGAATATTTCATTCACCAAGAACAAAAAGATCATCCGATCCATAAATAGAATGAAAATTAATTCCATCTACCTTTACATAACATCATAAAAAAGTTTATAGAAAATGTCACCCAACATGTATAAATTCTTATATGGTGAGATTTTAAATTAGTCTCACAAACAGAATTTGAAGTGTTACTTAATCGTTACATTTATGGTTATCCTTATAACCCTTTTGAATGATTAAAATATAACACTTTATAAAAAAATTCAAGAAATTAGTTTCAAATTGATCCCACATATATCCCAAACTATCTATGGTATATCACATTAAAAAAAAATTAATACCCTCATCATATATTATCTTGAAACATGAATATAACTAGAATTTCCATGAATACTTTTGGAAACCATGAGTTGTTCCTTGTTCCAAATATTATTAGATATATTAATTAAATCTATGAAGATGTAAAATAGGTCGATGATAACATATAATACATTATAAAAAAATTTCTTTACTCTTTTTAGGTAATAATTACCTTCCAAAATATCTTTATCCAAACATCATTATCTCAACATCAAAAAAAATTAAGGGTTACCTTCTCTTAATCAAAATTACACCTTTCATTGAAATCACTTTTTCTACCTTACCATCCCCATTAAACAAATCAATTAAAATCATTAATTAAAACCATATACTAAAAATAGTTATATATTTCATGATTCAAATTACATAATCCATGAATCCTCGAACATAAGTACTTCATTCATACATGTTTGTTGTTAAACCATTAATTAAGCTTCATCAACTTTTTATTAAAACCTATTTCCTATATTAGGAAGTATTGATCATTTATTAACGTTCCTCAACTATAATGTAGTAATTATTATTATGGATAATGTTTTAATAACATTAAATATCGTTAACATGTCATTTTATGTCTTGTTGTCCTCAAATGTATATCCAATACTCATGGACCTTCCTGATTACCATCAGGAGATTTACACTAAGAAAATCAATTATCATCATGTCCCTAATTTCCATATTTGAAACAATAAATGTTAAAATATTTCCTTTTAGATCCAGTTATTTTATAAAACCAGAATGTATAGGGAGAGAAACACTTATAATACTAGAAAAACACATAACCATGAAAAAGTAGTTATAGGATGTATAAATAATGACTATTACTTTTATAATCTATTGAAATATAGGTTTATACATGTAATTCATAACCAATTTATGTTTAAATACTTTATGAGGGTTCATGAAGAGTTTTTGAAAATCAACAGTACTACCCTTCGAGGTGTCAAACGAGGTGTTCAATGTAGCCCATTATAGTGTACTAGGTTTTTTTGAGTTTGGTCCAACACACCTTGTCGGAGTTTTTACTAATAGATACATATATACCTGAACCAAATACAATTTTAGTATCCTTAAATGAATGTATTTCTAAGAAACCACTCAATCTATCATTTACCCAAATTCTAGGTTGTTGTCCTGAAATCTAACTCGTCCTTATACTTATCCTTAGAGACACACCTAGTCATATCCTTAGTAATATACATTGGGATCTCACTAAATATTTCTAATCATTGTTTCTTGAGGTTGATTAAAAATTCTCTCTATTACCAACTATAGTGACCCTAACTTTTCATACATTAAAATCACATTAAATTTTTTGGAATTCTTAATACATTACAAAAATTGGACCCTGAGGATCGTGCTTGTTTAGTTCTTTGGAATCATGAAAATATGAACACTTGTATAAAAGTGAGCTACATTTCTCACACTACATTCTCCTGGACTAAAACCCATTTATATATGTCATGCATATAATATATCTTCATAACCTAGGGAAGGAAAAATAAAATGTGGTGTGATTAGATTCTTAGTAAGGGTAAATAAGTGAGATATATAATCATAAACATTATCATAAGGTTATGGGAAACTAATCCTAAAATAATTATATCATACCCTGCATATCAAAGCAAATAATCATGAATCATGGCATAAATGTTGGTAGTTCATAAGAAAAGAATCATAAGTATGTTGGGATCATAAGACATGATATCATAACATTGGAATAAATCCTGGAATTTTGGAAAACTCATAAGCATAAAAAATTATTTCCAAAGAAGTCAAGGCATCACTACCACAAACATATTATTAGTATGGATTCACTCCACAGACAATATTGGTATACACGGTTCACTAACATATTGATCTGAGTATTATGATTCTAATCCCCATAAAATCATGATAATAATGGTTCCCTTTCATGGACATCTTAGTAGTATCATTTCACTCCCCATACCTTCTTGGTAGTCATGTTTCATTCCCCTGGTCATCTTAGCAGTCACGGTTCTCTCCCAATACCATCTTAGTCTATCTCATGAGATATAAATCTTTTACAAAAGCATTTAAGGGTGATATTGGACACACACATATCATAATAAAACAATACATATGTTTTACATGACATCAATACATTAATCATAACATAAACCAAAAAATGAAATGGGTGTCATAAACATATAATCTTATCCAAACATGTGGAAATTATATTGGTGACGTAATAATTTCTTCAAATCATAACCTATAAAAAGAAATTGGATTCATTGACATATAAAATGCAAAAGAGAATTGGATTTCATAAAAATATAACTCTTGAAAGATAAATAGATTTGATAAACATATAACCCATGAAATTAAACCGCGTGTCATAAGAATCATTCCATCATAAAATAAACCATTCACGAAATGATGGGAAAGAATCATTTGGTTAATTTTTCATAAAGGAGTGAGTGACACCAATGAATGTTGTACATGATGGGAAATAATTATAAAATATGTATTAAAATCATTTCTCAAGGAAAATAACCTTTCTTAATTAAAAAGTCCTTTAAAAACATTAAACTTATTGAAAACCATTTTCTTTGAAAAATAGATTTGAAACATATAAATGATGCTTGAAACCATTTTGAAAACATTTTCCATGAAAACATACAAAAGTGGCTTGAAAACGTTTTCAAAAAAAATTCCTTGAAAACTCATAAAAGAATCCTGAAAAAATTTAGAAAACATTTTTCATTGATTTTTTCTAAAATAAGACATGAATGAATTTTGAAAAGAATTATCATTGAAAAATTATATGAGAATATTGAAAACATATTGAAAATATTTTTCCATCAAAATTTATAAATAATGTTTTAAAACATTTTAAAACAATTTTCCTTGAAACATATAAATGAAGCCTGAAATCTTTTTTAACATCATTTTCTATAGAAATATTTTAAAAACCAATAAATGATGGTTTGAAAATTATTTTAAATACTTTTTTAACATACATAATTTTTGTAAAACATTTTCATTGAAAAAAAAATTAAAACAATACATTTCATGAATATTTAGAAATTAATACCATAATAAAAAAATCATTGTAATATAGTAAAATATTAATCAAGGGAATGAATGTCACGATGACGGGAAAATCCATATATTATGAACATTTCATTTTCACCATTAAAATATTATAAATGTTCTTCGATCTGAAACCGAAAAGAATACTACTTTTTAAAACCTATTTTATTAATAAGGTAAAAAATCTGTAAAAATTTCTTTTAATTATCATAGGATAATTTAATAATATTTTTGGAAATCATTTTAAAAATATGGTTTTGAAGGAACATAGACTTCTGGCCGAAAAGAGTGGTAAATTTGTACTTTTATAAAAACACTTTATTGAATACATTATGTAAAAAAGAGTGGGAAAATGGAAAAATTACATGGATATAACATGAATAAAAATTTGAAAAAAATCCTAATTATATTTCATGATATATGGATCATTATAATTCATCAATATGAGCACAATCATAAATAGTCTCGATAAACGGTGAGATTGTAGTACTAAATTGTCGCCAATTTTGTAAATTTGACTCATAACACAATAGAAATAATAAAATTACATGAATTTTAATATTTCATGAAAATATGGATATCTAATATATAATGTTTCCAAGGAATTATATATGCCTCATGGAAAAATATAGGTACATATCATGACATTTGTCTCAGAGAAGGAAAATTGAGACAAAATTACCTGACAGATATGATATGTTTTCAAACATAAAACCCCTGAAATGAAGAACACAAAATGTATATTAAAATAAAAATATATTTTAGTATAATAATAATATAATACATCAATGGTAATTATAAACACGAAACAAAATAAATCAGTTGCGAAGAAGGAATGTATCTCACATAAATAAAATGTGATATGAAATTACATTACCTTATATCATGGATCTCATTATAATCATAAAATATTCATGTACAATAAATATATATTTATTACTCATATTTTTCATGGACTTGTACTTATATATAATACCATATATGATTGGATTATGACATTATATTACCCACTTTTTAACACTTCCATGTTAAGTTTAAGCTTTGGGTAATATCTGATTTGTTTTTTGCATGTTTCTTATTTTTTATATCAATTGTACTTATACATATATCACAATTTAGAGAATGTAAACCATGATATAAATATAATTTATATTCAGTATATATATTTTATTATAATAAATATATTATAGATGTGCGAAATGGAATACACAATTCATGGAGATGGTAGGTCGTACGTACACATGAACACTGTTTCCGTTTTATTGTCGTATTGAAATGAAGAAAGTAAATGGAATATTTTTATATATTGTATATATATAATTATTATAGTATAATTATTATATCAAATATATCATATAAGTTCACCAAAACTATCCTTAATATATTTCATGTAATGTGTAAATAAATCTCTTCACTTTGAGGAGGTTGTAGTCCACACTTCAACAAACGAAGTTATAGTATTTACATAAAATGTAAATATTGATGGTAGGACATAAATAATAAATAAAGTTGTATAAATACATCATAAATTTCAAATATATCATAGTAATATATTTTTTATATCATAATTCCCAACCATCATAGGTGGAAAATGTAAAATGAACAATATCGTTTCATGTGTTGGTAGTTCACCGTACACAAGAACGGTAAGATTGTTTCCCATGATATGGTGGTGTATGTAAGTGAAGGAATAAAAAATACAATAACATCATATATGTATATTAATTGTACTTTTACTATTATTTTTTCATGGAATAAGATGAATTATGGTTGTGGGAAGGAAAATAAATTAATGAAGCTGGAGGAAGGATGTTACCTCTTCTGTGGGTAACTCCTTTTGGTTTGAACCAAAGTGATTCCTTGGACGGATTTATAACAAAAGGGAGGATTTAATGAGGAATTTATGAATTTTTGGAAGTGAATTGGTTAGATAATGATCGAAATTATGTGGCATTATATGGGGGAAGAAGGGGGTCTGTGGTTACCTTTAATTGGGGGAAATGACACACGGTGAATTTTTTAAAACAAGTTGGGTGTACACACTTTTTAATATAAAAATAGTCATAAATATCCAAAAAAATATTTAATGTAAGGTTTATGTTAAAAATAAGGATATCAAATTGATTTTTTAACATTTTATATGACTTTTTTTGAATATAAGACAATGATTTAGTTCCTTATTAAGATTAATATTACTTTAATCAAGGTCCTTAATTTTATTCACATTCACTAAACTTTTTTCTAAAAAATTCAGTTGATTTTAATAAACTATAAATATTATATTGATTAAAACCATGTATTTATTTTTTTGAAATTAAATTCCATGAAGCGTAAAAATTAAGTTTAATTCAAATCTAGTAGATGTGGTATGAAAGCGATTTCTTAAAGATAGAATGTTCATAAGATCATTTATATCATTACTGTAAATTCAACATGAATTTTTTTCAAATTTTATAAATTGGACTAATAAATGTATAATTGATATATTATGACTTTAAAACAAAATTAAAAAATAATTTAACTATTTAAATAAATTAGACTAAAAAGTAGTTTTGAATTCATATTCATCATTTTTCACAATTCACCAAAAATTGAAGTTTCATAGAAAAATCCTGAAAATTAACTGTAAAATAATTTTTTCATTATAAATTCACAAATTATGTCTATTTTATCAACTTTAATTCGTAAATGTTTCCAAAATTATCTTCATTATTATTCACATAATGCCTTGAAATGCAATTCTTTGGAGAAAATTGTATTTTTAATCATATAAAGACATTACCACAAATTAACTTTTTGTCATAATTATGATATATATATATAAATCCATTATAAATAATATTAAAAAACCATTAATTTTATCACTTTTAATTTCTATGTTATAATTATCTATTTTAATTAATTATACCCTAAAATATAGTTTTTTAGAAACTCAGTGTTGCATGTAATGCAAGACAAGTAGGTGTTGAATATAACACATGCCCGATCAGTGTCTTATATAGTAAAAACTTATATTTTTATATATTGTAATGAAATCATGGCATGGTGTAACTATTAATGTAATAATAACTTGGTTCTATCATAAAAGTAAATCGATATTTATTGTTGTGTGAAATGAAAAACATAAAAAGATTAAATTAATTCGGAAAAAACAAATACTTCAAAAAACATATGGTGTTACACTTTTAGAGGTGAGAAGTATTTTCAAGATGATATAGAGAAACTATATTAATTATTTATTATTAAACATTTCATTAAATTTTATATAGATGAATATTCATTCAATGGGAAAAATTTTATTTTATTTTACCACCAATATAAATGTGATGAAAATTGATTTCATTGAAATACAAAGTCTAATAAGAGTTTTTTAATAAGATATAAAATGATAATTTTTAATGATAATTTTTCCCATGAGTAGTTATATAGTTAATGTTGAAAATTATCCTAGAGAAGGGTTATTCTCTTAGAGTTTTAATGTTATGGTTTTAAATCATTAGGATATCAAATGGAGTTATTGATCTAGATACAAATATATACATATAACCCTCAGTACAAGTAGATGATTGATTTTCAAGATAAAAATCCTATTGTTGTTAGAATATAAATATTTTACTTTATGGATGATTATTTTTTTTCAATTGAGGTTACATAGTTAGTCATATACCTTCTTGAGGTTTGAGAAAATTTATTTGGGTTTATTAGGGAAATCATAATCATGCAATCTTAAGAGTTAGGAAGTATATATTTTTAATATGATTCATGATTATAGGGACTGGGAACTTGTGTGTGATGAAATGATGAATTTTTCCTTTTTTAGATTTATAGGTCATCTATGAAACTCGTTATTAAGTGTAATGATGATGATTAAATCATGGATCATTTGAGTATTTTAATCTATTAATATATTTTGAATGTTGTATATATGATAGTACGCACCCAACTAGTCTAATGTACAATATTGTATAAAATGGTATTTATAATGTAGTTTGGATGGAAGAATGATGGGAAACAAAATGAATTATGGACTAGTAAGGATGGTCTATTGAAAAATCAAATACCATAAACATTAAATGATTTAATTGTAGGAAATATCTTTGGGATGATGTTTGGAGGTTAGGAATCTATGTTATAAATAAAATATGTTGGAAATTATATGTACAATCTTTGTAGGAAAAATAAATACAAATTAACTTATTGAATGTTTGTGGTTTTTATATTCCTTCAATGGTTGTTCAACTTGGTGTAGTAAGGTTGTACAAACAGTCTAGGAATGATTGTGGTTTTTACAATGGATAAATTTATACATAGTTCTATTGATATATAGTACAAAATTATAGATTCCATTAATATGATATGGAATGATAATTTTATAATGATGATCTAATGATTCAATGAATAAAATGGTAATTGAATGTTTATGATTTATTTATTAATCACCATCAAATGGAATTGAGTCATTCAATAAGACATCCCTTAATAAAAATATGGAATATGAAATACACTAAAAACTATCCCATCGATATTAATTAGTTTGTTTTTTGAGAAAAATGTTTTTCCACCTCAAGAGTATTTTTGGAATTTAAGTCATTATTTATAGATAAACAAGTTGATACTTTACCAATATTTCAATCGTGTGGAATTTTTTTGTTGGACAATTTATTTGTATAGAAGGATGTGTCAACATGAGATGTGTATTGTGGGTTTTAGATAGAGAAGTGTAATATGATTAAAACAATGAGATTATATGGAGTTTATATATGTTCATTTTAGGTGACAATATCTATTTTAGTTTTAATATTGAATGGTGGTTTGGTTATGAAATCTATTTTTCATAAGGTTCTATAAAAACATTTGATTTTATTTTCTGATTATGGTGTGGAAAAAGGATGTAAACCCATGAACAATAATTTTTCTATGGAGAATTGATAACATCATTGGTTTTAGAGAAATCAGAGAATATAGGGGTATAATTATATACCATGGTGAGAGAATTCCAAAAAAAATTGAAAAACTCCCCAGTTTGTATTCATATCATTTTTCACTATATGAAATTCATGGTTGAAAGGACATTATAGAAAAATTAAGGTATTAGAAATTGTGTCTTTTATTTTTAATATGGTTGCTAAATAATTTAATTATGGGTCATACCCTTTGAGGGTGTATCAATATTAAAACTCTTGGGATGAGTTATGGCTTCGTCTAAAATGACCCAGATTACAGATTAATGTTTTTTGGGATTTTATGTATTTAAATTCATTTAGAGATAATTTTTTACATTGTTTTCAAAGATATTGGTAAAGGAAGGTATAGGATGTTGATAATTGTTTGAAAACATTCATGAAATATCCAATTGCTTCTATTCCCTGCATATTGATGGGTACCGTGAAACTGGTGTGATATTCGGATGCCTTGTATATCTAGGATGCCACAAGGTACGTAATGGTGGGTGATCATGTACCTAGTGTCCTTATGTATGTCTTTTAAATATTAATTGTATCATTATTTTTCATATAATATAATTTGGGAATTATTTGGTTCTTCCTCGTGTTATGGATCATTTTTAGAAACATTAAAGGCCCCACTGCATCAACTTGAAGGATAAATTTCATTTTTTGTGTGAGATAAAAATTGTGATCCATTAAAATAATTTTTTTGTCACAATAGGTTATTCAAGAATCATACATCATTATTGAAATGTGGGAACATATAGTTGTAGTAATGCTCTAATATCTTCCCTTTTTCTACTATATTAGAAATTTATTTTTTTCTCTATGTTCATAGAGAAGTTAGGGATTCGTTAATTGTTTTGATTTTTCAAAAATTACATGGTAATAGAGATATTTATTTTTTTTAATGTAAATTATGATTATATATTAATTTTATACTTTTTTGTGATTTTATGATTTCATGTGAGATTTTTGGCATTAAAACTTTTTTTAATGATTAAATAATTTTTAAACATAAGTTGTTTAGAAATTTTTATTAATTAATAATTTTTTTATGTTTTATAATTTTGAAATTCAATAATTAATGTGATGAATTAATGAATAAAATTTCAAATTAATATTTTGATTCAATATTTCCATTGATGGAATAATTAATGGTAGGGAAATGTGGGTAAATTTAGTGTTTAAGTGACATGTTTGGTATATTAAGTGTTCATCACTAATATATCAATTACTAATATTCTTATATGATTTTTATTTTCATTTAATTGAGTCTTTATTCGATTATATAAATATTTTTATTATAATTTATTGTTACAAAATGATTTTAAATTAGTGTAAATTCATGTTTAAGGTGGTTTAAACAAAGTAAATGAATTGGAATTATATTTTTATGTTTTGAAAAATATGAATAAATTAAACATGAGGTGTAATGGTTATGTACATGATGTAATTTTAATTTATAGGGATTAAAAGGATCATATATGGGGAAAATGGACACTAGATATTATTGAATTTAGTACACAGTTAAAGTAATTATATAAGGGGATTTTGGTATATTTCATATGTCTTAGAAACTATATATTATATACCGAATGAGTGTTTGATATTAATGGATTTTTCATATGTTTTTAAAATGTTTTTGAGATATTAATGTGGAATAATATAAGTTGGAATACAAATATAATGTTCCATAATTAAAGTAGTGTTTGGATAATATTCCCAAACACTTTTCATGATGGTATGGGGTTAGAAATTTAAGGGGGAATAGGATAGGTTTATATATGAGATATTGACGTTCCAGTTATTTTTTTATTATCTTCTGGATAGGAATTGGAATTATATGATGTCATTAGTTTTGAATATTATTTAATGATCAGTATTGAGTTTTGATTACTTGTCTTATGATTACAAACACTGGATAAAGTGGAAATGATTTTATTTATGTGGATTAGGGTGAACCTAGTACTTTATCAGATTGACAAAAATTATGATGTTAAATCATTTAAATCATTACAATATTTATATATGATCAAAACTAACTCTATTGTATATTTGGGATTGTTGTGGTTTCTATTAAGGATTATATTTAAAGTCATTGTATGTACACACCTCTTGTGTGTACAAATTATGTGCATGAAATTTCAAGTAATAAAAATTGTCCTCTATAGAAGGGATATGATGTCAAATGACATTTTGGTGATGTGGTGTGCTTTTGGAGTTGCATTTAATGGATACTCACAACCTTTTTAATTTCAGTTTTTGTTGTATAATTGTAAGTTTGGTACTTGAGATTTTTTTAGTTGTTTTTGGATTTATCGAACACTTAGTCTTTTATGAGATGACTTTATGATATATTAAGTTTCTTTATATTATTTTAATATAATGATTTTTATTTTAAAGTCTATCTTTCATATTTCATAGGATCAATCATTAAGGGTTAAATCACTCTTCAAGTGATTTGATTTGACCATCGGTGATAATTCCTTGCCTCTAGGGATCAGGGAGCTCACATAAATCCATTTGATGTTACACCTCAACACTATTCCCCATGCATTGATTGATTTTAATTTTTTCAATTAATTTTTGGATTAATTTTTAGTTAGTTTGGTGAGTTGTGGGAGAATGGAACTAAAGTCCCTAATAAGGGAAGTGAAAATATTTGAAATTTGTTACCGGTTCCACTAGGTACTTCGTACGGTCTAATAGGTACATTGAAAGGAAATTGGAATCCTCAGTGACCTGGGCTAACACATGGTACCTAGTTATGGGATCAAGACACCCTTTATAGTGTTTTTTATATTTTACGATCAGGAATATCCATTTTTTTCAATATCAAAATTTGGGGATTATTTATAAATTCCTCAATTTAAGGTTCATTTTTTTACAAATAATATTTCTGTAATCTGTCCCTTTAAAATCCAAAATTTTAAGATTGGTTTATTCTTCATTCGTTGATGTAATTATAAAACATAGAGGATATTAGATCAGTCTCAACAAGTGATTCATGAATATTATATTTTTTCTGAGGATTTCTGGTGTAACTACATTCACGTTATAATATCCTCTAATTAGATACTTGTATCGAAATTTATTTGATTATTTTTGTTCATGTATGATTTATTACATTGTTCATATTATATATTATGAAAGAGAGAGAAAGATAGGATAACACATTAATTATTTTTTTATTAAACTTTTAATTATATTTTATTTGTATTCTATTTTTTATCTAAATGATATTATTTGATTTTTTTGGCATGAAAAATTACTTCCATGACCAAAGAATAATTTTTTGTAAGATTTTATGTGATGTTTTTTCTTTAATAATATGTTTAAGAAATGTAATTATAGAAATATATAATAAAGTTGGTAAATTAAAGAAAATTATTGTAACTTAAATTTTAGAATCATTGTATTAATTGATAGACTAATTAAGGGCATTGAAAATATCAGTTAAAATTTGTGTTTATGTGATTTTTTATGTTAATTTATTTGGATATATAGTTATTATATAATTTTATTATATCAATTTCAATGAGGTATTATGGAGATTTCTTGGGTGATATACTTGTTTTTTGGAAATTTTTTATTTAAAAAATTTGTAAATTTGTTTAAATTCTTGTGTAATGCAGCGTATAAAGACAAATTATATTGAAAAAATTAGTTTTTTTATTCTGTTATACTATAATATGGGATATATGTTGAATGTATGTGACCATGTATGATTTTACTTTGAATGTGATGAAAATATTTGTAAAAAATGGAAAAAATTATCATATAATGTGTGATTTTTTAAATTGTTAAAATAACGAGATGTTGGGATTTTTAGGTTATTAATGTCCACTAAAAATGTTATATTTTTTCATGAATGTAAATTTTAGATTAATTTAATTTGTATAATTTTTTTAAAATAGTTTTATTTATTCATGCGGAATAACATGGGGTTTAATAATGATATGATGTGTGTAATTAAAGTTGTGCTTTGATGATTTTCCCCAACTCTTTTCCAGATGTGGATTGTTTGATAATTGTTTTTACTTGTAGGAAGCCTTGGGATATGATATGATATTTTATATAGATATGATATCCGTGTATTTGGCCTCATATTTAGTTAATCCTAAAAATTATTTGATGAAATGTGATTGACAACTGAGATGGAAATGATCCATCAGTTTTTCTTCTGCGTTCTATGATCACTGACAGTTGTCAAAGTAGGTATAATTTTATTTTTCTGACATTGTTTTCACCCCTTACTCTATTTTTTTTTGTTGAAAATGGTGTTGTAATAAATTATAAATCATTACACTCTTTGTATAAGACCACAATTTATTTTCATCTAATATAAGGTATTTAACTATTTTTTATTGATGATAATTTACTGACTCCCTATACCAGCACATTTAATTTACAATTCTATTATATGATTGATTTTTTAGGTGGGGTAAAGGAACCTCTATAGTATGGATAATAAATCTGGAGAAATTCTACTGTAATGTTCTTCTGATTTTAGACCAGTGTGAAAGGGGATATACATAACTTATGATAAATTTCATTTCAGTTATTTTGGTCATTATTTAGTACATGATCTTTTACTTTTGATACAAGGTTTGTTTTATATAATACATGGTATTTTACAATATGATATTATGATATATTGAGTTTGATTATATTCTTTTATATTTTTGATAGGTATTGTAGTCCTAATATTTGGTATTTGATGCAATGGACAATTACTGGGTACATCACAATTCAATCAATGTCTTTTCTACCTTCAATAATAGCAGTTAACTCCAATAATAGGGCAGCATATTAAAGTCCATATGGCATTTCAACTTTGTAGTATAGTCATGCCGAGGTTAGATGTTATATGGACCTTACTATGGGAAAATCATTAGAGGAATAACATGTAATAAAATTTATGACCATTTTTGTTTCATAGGTTATATGGATGAGTTATTTTTCTAAAGGTCTGTAACACCCCCAGATTCCACGATATGTTTCCCATTTAATAATGCATTAGTTTGCGTTTTACACAACTCGGAGATTTAACACACCGTGGCCAATCAAAATAACCATTATGAATAGTAATACCCAATTTTTGAAATTTTAAAATTTTTAATTTTCATAATGGACATCATTTTTTGAATATGAATATCAAAATTTTCTTAGGGTCAATTTTTGGTATTTTTCGAAAACATTCAATTATTGATGAATAGTAAAAAACATTGTGTTTTTGTTTAAACCCAAATTTATTATTTAAATAATTATTTATTTAATTTTAATTTATTTAAGCTAAAAATAGATACATAATACCTATATTTTTTTCAAAGTAATTCATTGGACTCATTTTAAAATATGTTTACATATAAAAATTTTTAATTTACTTGTTACCGTCTTTTACCGACCTTTTAAGAGTACTTGCTAATTTGTATAAAACATAATTTTACCACTTCAATGAATTCAATTTCAGAAAACCAAGAGACACGGTTGACATCAGTAAGTAAAATGTGGTTCAATAATATGAAAATATTTTTTTGTGAATAGTAACTTTTGACCTTTATTTTACCACGGTTAAATGTAAATCGGGTAATTAAAGGTAAATGATATTATAATTACCCTAACACATGTCCTAATTCTATTATATAGGTTAATTAGACCAAAAAAATCCTTATGAATAAAATATAATCCCCTTTGGTCCACTTGGATTAGATTAAGACATTTATTATTATTTTATTTAAAGGAGTTAAAAGTGTTAAAGTAAACGTTTAATATCTTAAACATTTTTAATATAGAGTTTAACATACGAATAATTAGACTTTAAATATTCATTAGAATGAGAAAAATATTTCATATAGAATGGTATTTTATTTATAATTTTTAGAAATTAAATAATCAATGTTATTTATGACTGAATGATGATGCAGTAATAACCTTATTAATGAAAGATAAAAATAATTGATATTATAAATATCCAAATAAATGTAATTTTATACTTTTGTTGAATTAAACTAATTTTCATGGTTAAAATAACATTTTAAGGTTATTTGATCAATTTTTTCGAATTAATCATGATGTTATGATTTTTACAAAAACCAAATACTAAATTGTGTCAAATTTGACATAATTGAGTTTTTAAAATAAATACTAAATTATTAATGGATATAATATTCCAAAAAAATATAATTTTCTTCCAAAGGACATAGATAATGTTATATATATTACTAATGAACCACTTGGGGTTCTCTTTTCTTATTATAGTATGGTTTTTAACCATATAATATAAAAATACAAAGAGACATGGTAAATGTCAAACTATTTAACTATGAGTTAAATCTAAATGATACGACTAATATGGTGACCTAAACCTATCTAAAAAATATTGGTTGAGAGATTGTAGACCCCGAGCCACCTTATCCTCGAAATAAATCATTTTGGATCCATTAAAAACCGAAAATGGTTTTATTATAAATTAATTTTTGAAGCTTTTCCTAAAGTGACCCGCACCTCTCTTATAAAAGGGTACTTCCCCCAATATTAATTTCACTCCTCCAAAGACAATTGGCACGGAAAACCCTAGACCAAATATCCTAAAAAATTCTCTAAAATCAACATATATTCCTTACTTTGATCATAAATCGATCCTAGGGAGCCCTTTTGATCATCTCAAAAGGAAACACCTGAAGAAGACATAATAATTTCACCACCCTCTTTCATGTTCTTTTCTTCTTCCACTTCCTGTTTATTTGTTGTTTCCATACCAAAATAATATCCCTTGAACCACATACACCTTGTAATGTTATTATAAATATGGTACAACCATATTCAATTTTCTTATTCATCATATAAATGAAAAATTCATCGTACATGTGTACATACGACTTACCTTCTCCACGTTGTGGTGTAGTTTGTTGTTAAAACACTTTATTATTGGGATGGGTATAATAATGAATATAAATGATTTAAATAATAAATAAAACATGTTAATTAATCTTTATATATGATATAAAATCTAATTACATATCATTTCATCATGAATATAATGATTTTGTCGCTCGTGCGTACATACAGATTACCCACTCCATGAACGTGATGATATTCATTCTTGATAATAATCATTGAAGAATAATTTTTATTGAATGATTAAAAATAGTTTTTGAGAACATAATATCATTTTGGATATGAATAAATTACATCCTATCGCTAATAATAATGGCTTACGTAACAAGTCATATAAAGGAAAACAGATCCGTTAACACCTGAAACGATGATACTACTAAAATAATATAAACAATGAAATTTTAGAGGATCATATATGATATCGTATTTATGAATATAGTTATTGTATAATTTATTAAAAATTATTTAATTATTATACTAGAGCTTAATGTACCCTCAACCAAGGAAAAGTACAAGGTAAGGGTTAATTCTACAATCTCTTTACTTATCTGAAGTTATTAACATATAAGTACATATTGGGGCCTCTTTATCATCCACATATGTGTTTTCTTAATAATGTAATTCAAAACATTTTTTCTATTTACAATACTATGGGATAATGTCATTTATACCCTTATTTGACCATATATGTCAAGAAAGGAATCTTTCCGTTGTTTTCCAAAAAAGGTACTCTGTGACTTTTTTGACAAAATTAAGGTAAGAATGTATTTTTTTAAACATATATAGAGGGTGTGTGTATTTTCCACCATTATATCATCGTTGAAGCTTCCCATACAACCTTATAAGAATATTTTCAAAATAAATGTTTTTGTTCATAATTATGTGACTTTTAAATGATTTCAAAATAGAAACAGGTATTTATTTAAAATTGTATTCATTTCATCTATGTCAACATCTTTTGAAAGATTTTAAACTTGATTGAAGTTGATTTATTATGATACAAATCTTCTATATTGTATTTAAGTTCTGGTGATATGTTTTACTATAGATGTGTTATTTTTACACCATTCATGATTTATGGAAAAATTATGGACATTTCGTATGCTATTTTTAATATCAATGTATATGTTATGTTTAAACCATTTCATATGAGGAATGAATTGGACTTAGTAATTGATTGGTGGAGCTCAATATATCTCCTCTATGAATCAGTATGTCTCATGAGACAAACTACTGTCTTGGCATAAGGTCTTGACAAAAATATTATTTGTAGTCTGGGCACAAGGCCTCTACTATGTGGTTATGAAGTTTGATATTATGCATTCATCATTATGGAAGTGGATATTGATATTTCATGTGATTATTTGACTAGTATCACTTCCAGGTGAATAATAAAATGGAATTATTTTTTTTTCTTTCCCATATTATGTTTAAGTTTAAGATTAGAAGTCTTTTTTTTAGTCTTATACATTTCCTTAAATGTTTATGCAAATTTATGAAAGTTTATGCTATATTGTTATTTAAAATAATAATTTGAGCTCACCCCTTTCTATGTTTTATATTTCTAGGGATGTGAAGAATTATTTTATGGTTGAACTATAGGGATAGGAAAAGTATATAAGTGTGTTCCAAAGGGACAAAATTTTGTTGATGTTTTTACATCATGTTGTACTGTAAAACATGTGAATGTATCTAGTAATTCCAAGGCGGTTGAACAGATCGGTCTTTTGAGGACATGATTCCTTGTAGCATGCTAATTTTATGTAATAATGCCCTGACTTTGGGTAACTTGGGATGGGGAATTATAGTTGTTATCAGATATTGTTTATTACAAACCTTAGAAACTAGATTTATAAAAATTCTGATTAGAGAACATTACCCTAAGATAGACTTTGAGGATTAGTATCGATGAACATTCCAGAATTTTAGTACTATAGAGATTTTATGAGTTTTCCAAGCAATACATTCCTGTCTGGATATGAGTAGTTAGAGGTGGCTCTGGCATAGATTTACCTAGGGTTAAATCCAAGAAACACCTCTTTGAGCTGGACTCTAATATGAACTAGTTAATGACAGTGGGCATTGATACACTTTTGGTTATGAAACTCCTAGGGGATATTCATAGGATAATTCAAATTTTTTTACAAACCATTATGAATGGTTTCTGAGTGTATACTTCCTCAAGGAAATTTTTTTTATGATTATGGATTATATCGATAAATTATTAAATTTATGTTAAATATTTTACAAGTTTTGAATTATGTATTGTGATTCATAAACTAGACTACTATATGACGTTGTTTAGAAATGGTGCCTAGTTGAAGGAATTGAAATTGTATCAACCCACGTAATCCATGTAGATATTTCCCTCATACTCAATATAATTATAGTGGAGATGGTTATACTACTGGTGATGATTAGCTTATCACCATAATGGGACAACACACTCAGGTTATGAATAATAAACTTACTAGTATGGAGCACCCTAATTCACAATGAGAAGGATCAATGTGTTGGAGTTTGTGGCCTAGAACCAACTACTTTTTACTTTATTCATTAATAAAATCCTTATCACATCTTGATTGTTCATCTGCATGACAATGCATGTGATAATGTCTTAAGGATAGCTATTGCATTAAATGGTCAAAACGGATCTCTGCTATGATGAGAACCCGGAAGTGCCATAAAACTATTCTTGAATATATGTTCAATGGACAGATGATATTATTTGAGGTACAGAAATAATACATACCAATAGGGTTTAGAACTCATAAAACATTGAGGCACCGTCTCATGGTGTTCTCCCTTGGAAATATCTAGGAGGATATTATGAGAACAAGACCCGCTAGTAGGAAATCCACATTTCAAAGATTCATTAGATGTTTCTATCTGCAGACGTGTGTATTGATCCTTATACATTAAAATTATTATTAATGGGTATAACAACTCGCGCATTTAGATGAATTGATGAAAACTGTGACAAAACACTTTTCACAGTGAGTTAGGATACGTTGGGTGTGTCACGAGTAATACTGCATTAATAGAAAATGCGAGAAATGATTTGTCCCATCTATTCCATAACAGAAATAGATATCTCAGGCCCTTCGATGGAATTGATATAGCCTAATTAAATCGATGGCCAGGGTAATGTATGTGCGAGTTCGATTCCAGAATGTTAACGAAAGAATAATCCAGCACATGGGTTTATGACACCAGCATGCAACCCACTTTATTTGAGATATCATGAAAAAAGGATTCTATTACATGGTAACAATTTGTATGAGGTCACACTTCATTTCAGTGTTAACTTATTTCTCTATGTGTTCCTTGGTGTGTTGCAAGATTCTAACCTTTTACATTAGGCAGGCTCTGCCTAATGCCACTGAGAAAGAGGCCTAGAGGGTCACACACTAAGTGAGTCCATGTATGTCAGTTAAATATTAATTTAACAAGTTAAATAATGATTATTCCCGACTGTGGTTTCATAATTATTTAAGGATTCTTGATCTCATTTATTTCGACACTACTTATTCGAGAGAATATATTATGGATGAAATAATATTTATTAGCGAGTGGTGTAGTTGTATTTATTTAAAAAATAAATATCCATTAGTAAAGGTCTAATAAATACAGTGGAGGAAATAAATTAAAGTGGAAAATAAAAGTACATGCCATGTTGTTTTTCAGTCAAGATTTTGAGGACATAATATTGTTTTATTAAATGATATTTATTATAATCATCATGGGCGCATGTCATGGAATTAATAATTCGACATGGGGGTTTTCAATAAGAGTTAACGAAATAAATAAAATGTGTAACACATTTATTTATTGTCATAACTCTGTAACCTCAAACCAGATAATAAATATCCTCACAACCCAAACACTTTTCCACAAGAGATTCATTATACACAATAATTCTGGACAGTTATTTCAAGCCTGAATGAAATAATTCCTCCAAGAACGCTGTAAGACTGAGAGACCAAGGTGATCGAAGGCGTACATCGCAAGCGAAGGTTCTTCAATGCTAGCACCCGGAGATCCCTTTCGCGACATCCGGAGTTACATGGCACACATGCTGATCTCTTCTAGAGGAATCCTACACCTAGATTCTATGACAAAATGATGGATCACAAGATAGTTATGGGAGACATCACCAAAAAAATAATTTCACCAAGGTAATTCTTGTCAATTAATTAAATTAATTATTTCCAACAGATGATGATATTATCTCTGTGGTTCTAGGATTCCCTATTAATTTTTTTGTTCTTCATTCCATTCTGAAGATTTGGCATTTTATAGCATGACGGATCTCGGAATGAACATTGTTTAACCATTAAAATTATAGTTGGGCAAACCCACCAACGTGCATCCGCTACGCCCGAAACCAAAATGTGGTATCAGAGCGGTCATATCGTTGATTATAATTATTTATTTATTTTATGTTTTACGAATTTAATATTTTAGTCATTTCAATTCATTCTTAATCATTATGGAAATATGAATCTCTAGATCTTTTCATCCTCTATTGTTTCTCGTTCACCTCACAGAAATGAATTTTTCTTTTAATTTTGATTAAAATAAAATAGAGGAACTCATCCGGAGGAGCCAAAATTTTTTGTCCACACAACACCAGAATACACGGCGTGTATTCGGAAGTACATGTCGTGTAGTATAGATTCTTGCATTGGACTGATCAGCCAAATCATTCTGTGTATTAGATCCTTTCTATGTAATTAATGACACTATGTGTTAACCAGGAACGGGTGGCACACGGTTTCCGGATTACACACCATGTGGTCCAATGAACACGGCGTGTAGTCTCTTCGTGTTAGGGTTAGACCATGTACCATGTACATGGCTTTCCCGGCTAGAAACCGTGTAACGTGGAAGCTACATGGCATGTGTCCCACTGAACACACCATGTACTCCAAAAATTTCCGAAGTAAATTAACATGCCATGTCCCCGGGCGTGTACTTCGGATGGACGGTGAAGAAAAGTACACGCCGTGTTATTGGAACTACACACTGTGTACCCACCCAAATTACACAGATTTATTAAAATTTATTATTATATTATACGAACCCTTGAGATGTGTACCATGGTGCAGGTGTAAAGCTGAGGCACAACACGTGATAGGTGTTTTATATATGTGTGTTTAATTTAACATATGTGTAATGAATGGGAATTAAACAGGTTTCCTCCAAGGTATAAGTTATTTAAAAGGATAATTTTAAATGAATTTTTTGTTTAAAATTATGATGGATGGGAATCTCAAGGAAATTCAAAAAAATGGTTTTAGATAAAAGGATTGATTAATTTAAGATAATTAATTAATTCGAGCGTGATTTATCATAAACAAGAACTCTAAAAGAATTGAATGGTAGATTTATTTTTGCATAAATATCGTTGCATGTATGGATGATCATGACCTAGACCAAAACCTTTATTTGTGAATGATTTATTTTAATTTATTTATTTAAATTAAATTTTTTGGCCTGCGAGATATCTCCTCATTAATATGTAGGGCTTGCACGCCCAAGGATTCTTTTCTATAATATCGTCTTTTTACCCCTCACCTACATGTGAGATAAATGCATATGTAATGGATGGAGCTCACATGCTAGTGGATGCGGATCAAGTCAGGAGACAATGTGAAACTAATCCAAGGAGATACTAAGGTGGACATGTGGAAAGCTGTAAACAGGAACCAGAAAGGTTCAAGGTGTTTATCTCCTAGGTCTTGGTTTAGTTTATCAACCGCTAGATAAACTAACCAATAGAAAAAGCTCATTATCATACCATTTATTTTATTTCTGTCAGTTTCATGGTTGATTTATTGTGGGTGTGTTGTCATGATCACACAATTAATCAATTAAACAAGCATGCAATATGGAACTAAAATAAAATCGGCATATACGTAAATATTATCATAGACATGGTTAATCACTTAAGTATATCCCACTTAATATTGAGAAGAATGTAAAAAAATATAATAAATTAGAAATTTATGTATAAGGATAAAATCCCTCAAAAGAAATATTACGTCGGTATAGCCTTCAATAATCATGGTTAGAATCGAACCATAGTTCAAAGTGCTTGACCAACCCTAGTTGGGGTAATTTCAATTATCGGGGAATTCTAATTCAAGGTTTTGGGTTAACTTGACTTGGTTCGTATCATGATTTGAATGCCACAGCAGGACATGGGGTGACCAAGAGGCAAAGGTTGAGGAAATCCAAAATAAAAGGATTTCAGGATTAGGGAGTCATCTCAGCGGATCAAGGAGCTGCAAGTTAATGCAGTTGGAATATGGAATGCCTACCTAAAACCCTTAAAGTTTCTTGACCAATCCTAGTTAGGGTAATGTGAAGGGAAATATGGATCCTTTCCACTATAATATTCAGGCAATTGAATATTATGAAGTCAATAGTGAGGGCTATTGGATGTCGATAAAATAGTGGGAGACTAATAAGTATGAATTTATTTTTTTTCTCGGTTTTGTAATAAAGTTCTCAATATTTTCTCATCATAATTTTTAGAAACGATAATAAAATTACTTCAAACATATCATTTCGAACCATACTCGAGAAGGAAACCCTTCTCACCAGCACCAATTTCCAAGAGTGGTAGAGGCGTTTACGTGTCATCCATCGCCACGAAAGAAAATTGAATATTCTGGAAGACCCTATTCCAGTTGCGCCAAGGAATGATTCTTGTAATGAGGAATTATCTCTCTAAGTGAAGCACATGGATGATGCCATATTTGTCCATTGTTTCATGTTGTCATCCATGTCCAATGAGCACTTTAAGCAACATGAAAACATGGACGTGTATAGCATGATGTCTCACCTTAAGGATATTTACCAAGAGAATGCAAGACATGAGAGGTATGAGATCTCCAATGCATTGTTTACATCTATGCATGGAGATTCTATGCCATCTGGGCCTCATGTAGTCAAACTTATTGGCTACATTGAACGCCTCAACATCTTAGGGATTAAATTCACAAATGATTTGTATACAGATATCATCCTATCATCACTACCCATGACCTTCTCTAGATTTATTGTCAACTACAACATGAGAAACAATGAGAAGTGTCTATCGGAACTTCTGACATTGATTCTCCAGGTAGAAAAGGAAATGGGGCATGACAAACCCGCAGTCCTTATGGTGAATATGATAAAAAAGAACAAGGATAAGGGGCCAAAGACTTATAATTGGTCTGAATCCCTTGAGAACTGTCTTTCCAAAAAGGGGAAGATCCAGAGGTAGGGCATGGAACGAGAGGTGGTGTGTTTTGCATGTGGCAAGCAAGTCCACTGGAAGAGGAACTGCACCCAGAAGCATGGGGACACTAATGGTGTGTTCTTTATCGAGTGTAATCTTTCTATTTCTACACATTGGGTATTAGATACAGCTTTTGGGGCTCACATATGTATTTAAATCCAAGAAACAAGTATATTTAAAAAGATTTCCAGAGGATAGGTGGATCTTCGAGCTACCAATGGCGCAAGGCTGGCAGCATTGGCGATTGGAGATTACCACCTCTCACTGCCGACTGATATGATTCTGGTTTTACATAATTGTTATTATGTTCCTAATGTTACCAATAACGTAATTTCTATATCTTGTTTGGATATAGATGGATTTGTTTTCAAATTTGGAAATAAGGGTTTTCTCTTTTATAATAACAATGTATATTATGGTATAGAATATTTAAATAATGGTTTGTATGTATTAAATTACAAAAACTAAGTATTGGAAATAGATAACGAAGCAAACTCACATAACTTTTACATCACCCAGTTGTGGCTTCACCATCTTGGTCATGTGAATGAGAAGCACTTGACAAAGCACTGCCAAGATGGCTACTTAGACTCTCTAAGCTAAAAACACTTGATATAGGTGACACTTGTTTACAAGGAAAAATAACCAAGTCATCTTTTGGTGGACATGGAGAAAGGGCCACAGAGCTTCTAGGATTGGTACACATGGATGTGTGTGGACCATTTCCAGTAGAATCTAGAGGTGGATATTCTTACTTCACTACTTTTACTGATGATTTGAGTAGATATGGATATGTCTACTTAATTAGGTACAAGTAAGAGGCCTTATTGAAATTTAAGGAATTCAAGAATGAAGTAGAGAATCAACTTGGTAAAAAGATAATGAAACTTCGATCAAATCGACGTGGATAATATATGAACCAAGAGTTCATCGATATTCTATGGGAGTCTGGGATTCTATCTCTTCTCACTCATCCTTATACACCACAGTGGAGTGGTGTAAGTGAAATGAGGAACCACACCTTGTTAGACATGGTGTGGTTGATGATGAGTCATGGAGATCTTCATTTATCCTTTTAGGGATATGCATTACAAACTGCAGCATACACATTAATCCGAGTACAAAATAAGGCGGAAAATGGAATTCCATCAGAGCTATGGAATGGAAATAAACCTATTTTGTCACACAAACGTGTATGGGAATGTGAGGAATTTGTTAAGGTCACCTCATGAAACAAACTAGCACCCCGGGCCATGAGGTGTATCTTTATAGGATATCCTAAGGAAACTAAAGGATATTACCTATGTGACCCTTCAGACAAGAAAGTGATTATCTCCAGAAAAGCCATATTTATTTAGAGGGATAATATCCTCAAGAAGGATAGTGGGAGAAAGATTGACTTCATCAAAGTTGATGCTAGAGATACTCAAGAGTTAGTATAGGAACAAGTTCAACAGGTCCCCAAGGAAGAGGTTCTAGAAACACAAGTACTTCATAGGAGCTCAAGATAGGTAAGGGAACCAGAGAGATTTGGTTTGATAGTCACCAAGTTTGGTGAATCGTTATTGTTAGATAATAATGAACCTCTATCCTATATGGAAGTAGTAGAAATCTCATAAGCTACAAGATGGCTATAAGCTATTAATTCTGAGATGGATTCCATGTATCATAACCAATTCTGGGTTCTGGTCGATGAGCCAGTTGATGTAAATCCTGTTGGATGCAAATGGGTATTCAAGAGAAAGCTATGCATGGATGGTCAAGTTAGTACCTATAAATAAAGGCTAGTGGCCAAAGGATTCATACAGAATCAACGAATTGACTGTGATGAAACCTTCTCAGCAGTTTCCAGGTTTAAATCCATAAGAATCATACTTACCATAGCAGCATACCATGACTATGAGATTTGTAAAATTGATGTCAAAACAACATTCCTTAATGGGAACCTTCAGGAAGATGTCTATATGACACAACCATAAGGGTTTGTGACAACAGGTGAAGCCAAATGGGTTTGCAAGATGTATAAATCTATTTATGGATTGAACCAAGCATCCAGGTCATGGAACATTTGATTTGATGAAGCCATAACAAAATTTGTTTTCATTAAAAATGAATGAGAGCGATGTGTTTATAAGAGGTTTAATGGGAATGCGATCTGTATCCTAGTAGTATATGTTGAAGACATATTACATATTGGAAATGATGTACCAGTCTTACAGTCATTTAAGGAATGGTTGAACAAGTGTTTCTTCATGAATGTCTTATGAGAAGTAGCGTACATTATAGGGATCAATATCATTCATGATAGACCCAAGAGGCTTCTTGGACTAAGTCAGGGTACAAACATTGACCAGATACTAAAGAGATTTATTATGGAACAATCTATGAGGGGATTGGTTCCAGTGTCACATGGCCGACATATTTCTAAGAAAATGTGTCCTCAGACACAACAAGAGAATGATATAATGTGTAAGATCCCATACTATTCAGCGATAGGATCCATCATGTATGCCATGTTATGTACCAGTATTGATGTTACCTATGCACTAATAATTTTAAGAAGATATCTATCAGATCCAGGAGAAAAGCATTGGACTGCTGTTAAGAATATCCTTAATATCTGAGAAGAACTAAGGATATGTTCCTGGTGAGTGGAGGAGACGAGGGGCTTGTCATCAGAGGGTATGTTGATGTTGTTTTTCAAACAGATCAGAATTATCTGAAGTTGCAATCTGGATATGTTTTATGTCTCAATGGAAAAGTTTTGAGATGGAAGAGTTCAAAGCAGCCAGTTGTCACCGATTCTACAGCGAAATATGAATATATAGCAGCTTATGATCCTGCCAAGGAAGCCATATAGATTTATAACTTTGTCCAAGAGCTTGGTGTGGTGCCTAGCAGTAAAGATCCCATTACATTGTATTGTGATAATACTACAGTGGTGGCTCTTGCGAAAGAATCATGGTCACATCAACGGACAAAGCATATACTCCGAAATTATCACCTTTTGAGGTATTTCTATCAATGGGGTGATGTTGTAGTGAGCAGAGTGTCCACGTAAGAGAACATGGTGGACCTCATGACTAATGGCCTATCTCAGCATAAGCATGAATATCATATGAGAGATAGCGGGTTAAAGGTTGTTAGCAGTTGGATGTAGTACATGAGGGAGTTTGTTAGTGTTGGTGGCCTAGAACCAACAACTTTGTACTTTATTGATTAATAAAATCCTTATCACATCTTGATTGTTCATCTGTGTGACAATGCATGTGATAATGTCTTAAGGATAACTGTTGAATTAAAGGGTCCTAGCAGATCCTTGATATTATGAGGACCAGGAAGTGCCAAAAAATTGTTCGTGAATATATGTTCTATGACCGGATGATATTATTTGAGGGACACAAATAATACAGGACATTAGGGGTGAGGACTCATAAAACATTGAGGCACCATCTCATGGTGTGCTCCCTTGGTAATATCCAGGAGGATATTATAAGAACGTGACCGGCCAGTAGGAAATCCAAATTTCATAGTGTTATTGGATGTTCCTATCTACAGATGTGTGTATTGATCCTTAGACATTATGATTATTTTTAATGGGCATTACAACTCCCGCACTTAGATGTATTGACGAAAACTGTGATGACACAATGTTCGCAGCGCGGTAGGATACGTTGGGTGCGTCACGAGTAATACTGCATTTATAGATAATGCGAGAAAGGATTTGTCACTTTTTTTCCATAATGGAAGTAGATATCTCAGACCCTTTTATGGAATTGATATAACCTAAATAAATCCATGGCCATGGCAAGGTATGGGCGAGTTCGATTCTGAAAAGTTAAAAAAGAATAATCAAGCGCATGGGTTGTTGACACTAACATGCAACCCGCTTGATTTGAGATATCATGAAAAAGGGATTATATTACATGGTAAGCATTTGTATGAGGTGACACGTCATTTCACTGTAAACTTCTTTCTCTATGGGTGCCTTGGCATGTTGCTAGATGCTAACCTTTGACTTTAGGCAGGCTCCGCCTAATGCCACTAAGAAAGTGGCCTAGAGGGTCACACACTAACTCTATCCATGTATATTAGTTAAATATTAATTTAATAAGTTAAATAAATATTATTCCCGACTGTGGTTTAACAATAATTTAAGGATGCCTAATTGCATTTATTTCGAAACTAGTTATTTGAGAGAATATATTGTGGAATAAATAAAATTTATTAGCGAGTGATGCAGTTATATTTATTTAAGAAATAAATAGCCATTACTGAAGGTATAATAAATTTTGTGGAGGGAATAAATGAAAGTGTAAAATAAGAGTACAAGCTGTATATATTAAATATACACACCATGTAGTTTTATGGAAAACAAGTACACACCGTGTATTAATGATTACATGACATGTAGTTTTTCTAGTCCGGATTTTGAGGATATAATATATATTTTTTAAATTATATTTATTATAATCAGCGTGGGCGCATGTAAAGGAATTAATAATTCGACATGGGGGTTTTCAATAAGAGTTAATGAAATAAATAAAATGTGTAATGCGTTTATTTATTGTCAAAAATCTATAACCTCAAACCTGATTATAAACATCCTCACAACCACAACACTTTTCCACAAGAGAATGGTTGGGCACAACAATTCTGGAGAATTCTTTAATGCCTGAAAGAACTCATACCTCCAAGAAAGCTCTCAAGACCGAGAGACCAAGGCGATCGAAGGCGGACATCACAAGAGAAGGTTCTACCATGCTAGCACCCGGAGATCCCTTTGGCGATGTCGGAAGATATGTAGCACACGTGTGGATCACTTTACAGGAATCCTAAAATTGGATTCTACGACGCAGAAACGGATCACTGGATCATTACTGGAGACATCAATGATGAACAAATTTCACCAAGTTAATTCTTATGAATTAATTAAATTAATTATAACCAACATATGATGATCCTATCAATATGGTTCTAGTATTCCCTCTTAAGTTTTTCTTTCTTCATTCCATTCTGATGATTCAGATTCGTGATGGATATCGGATTGAATGTTGTTTAAATGTTAAAGTTAAAGTTAGTAAAACCCACAAACGCGCTTCCGATGTGCCCGGAACCTACACAATGATAGACCGATTCATGATGAAACAACCACAAAAAATAAATGGGAGTAAAAATCCATTAGTTTCTGAGTAATGTATATGTTTATTAGAGAAATTATTTCATGATTTAGAGAGTAGTGAAATGGAAAAAGTTGTCATGGTTTTTTATCGCCTCACGGGAGATGCAGATCAATAGTGGTCATTAATCCAAAACAAAAAGGAAGATGAAAAATTATTGAACATGGAATGGAGGGAGTTTAAAGAAATTTTCATAGAAAAATACTTTCCTCATGACCATCGAGCAGATATAGAAAGGAATTTTCTAAGTCTGTTGAAAAAGGAGGATGATAATGTCGCAATGTATGAGGCTAACTTTACAAGGATATCAACGCAAGACATAGATTATATAGGTAACCCAAAGAGTCATATTGATCGATTATTTGATGGGTTAAAACCATTTCTCCATCGATCATTAGTCTCACAATTCTTCTCTTTGTATAAAGATATTGTCTCATGAGCTATCAAGATAGAAAATAAATTCTCTATGTCTTACGAGATCAAAGAAAAGTAAGAGAAGAAGAGATATGTTGAACACACTAGAAAATGGAAATGAGTGGAATAAGGGAGAAGTGGAATATCCATCCTATGGTAAATGTGGGAAGAAACACCTTGGTACATGCCTAAAGGGAATGTGCGTCTATTACAAGTGTGGTGAAAATGCCAACCAAGCTCCTGATTGAAAGGGGAAGAAATAGGTTTCCAATTTTGAATGCTACAATTTTAGAGAAAAGGGGAATTATGGAAACTAATGTCCTAAGCAACAAGGATTCATTCCCAAGAAAAGCCCATGGGAGAAAGTCCAAGATTATTGATCACTAATACTGTGGTTGAAGCTCTAAATGATGTGGTAGAAGGTAATTTAATGGTTTCCTCAAGTTTAATTAATGATTTATTTGATTCTGGATCATCACAATGTTTCATATCTTCCCAGTTTTCTAAAAAAATAGATATTTTCAATTCGACATAACAAGGGAGTTGTCACTCAAAACTCCTATGGGAAGTATCATCACATTAATGTTTTGTGAATCAGTTCCCATTTGGAAATATAAATGTTTTTATTTACTTATCTCATCGTCATACCCATGATTAAATTTGATAAAATAGTTAGTATGGATTTTCTTACAGAAAATGATGCAAAAATTACTTGTAAGAAGAAGAAGGGTACAATTTTAGATGATGATAATGAGTACCTTATCTGTAGAGAAGAAACCTCACCACCTGATTCTTATCTACATCCACCCCCAGTAGCTCCAATAAATTCAATTATTAGGGAATAAGAGAATGAAATAACTATGGGTGAGGAAAAGAACGTTTTATTAGAGGACGTACCTATTGTGAAAGAATATATTGATGTGTTTCCATTGGATATACCTGGACATCCACAAGAATGAGAAATTGAGTTTTCCATTGATTTAATTTCTTGTTCAAAGCCCATAACGAATACCTTGTACTGAATGGCCAGTGTGGATTTAGAGAAACTAAAGAAAAAATTAGAGGAATTTAGTAATAAGGAAGTTATTCTCCCTGGTGTTTTTCCAAGGAGAGCCCCTATAATTTTTGTTGTGAAGAAAGTCTAATCTATGAGGTTGTGCATTGACTACAGGGAGAACAATGCTATAACAATAAAAGACATGTTTCCCCTACCTCACATTGAGTATTTATTCAACCAACTTCATGGAGATCAATATTTTTCAGAGATTTACCTTCAATCTGGATATCATCAGTTGTGTGTGAAGAAAGAATACATTCAAATAACAGAATTTCTAACCAAGTACGTGCATTATAAGTTTACAGTAATGCCTTTTGGAATGTCTAATGCACCCTCTGTATCCATGGATATAATGATTAGAGTTTTCAAGGAATATATAGATAACTTTGTAGTGGTATTTATTGATGATATATTGGTATAATAAAAAATATATGAAGATCAGAAAAATCACATGTGCACTATTCTGAAAACCCTTAGAAGAAATGAATTATATGGGATGTTTAGCAAGTGTGAATTCAGGCTTCAAGAGATTTCTTTTCTAGTTAATATTTTCTCTACGGATGGAATCTCTGTTAATCCTTCAAAGAAAAAGGAAATCAATGAATTACCTACACGGACGTGTATAACTGAGGTACATTGTTTTATTGGTTTAGCCGGATATTATCGACCTTTCGTCCAGACTTTTTCCTAGTTGGCTAACCCATTAACCAAGATCACAGATAAATGGGATTAATTTGTTTGGACAAAAGAGTGATAATAATGATTTGAAGAAATGAAGAGAAGATTATTAAATGCTCTAATATTGACTCTGCCGTCGCGGAATGATGGGTTTGTTATTTATAGTGATGCTTCAAAGAAAGTAATTGGTTGTGTCCTGAAACAGAATGATAGAGTTGTTGCCTATGCATCATGGAAGCCAGAAATTCAAGAACAAAATTATACCACTCAAGATATTGAGTTATAAGAGGTAATATTTTCTTTCATGATTTCATGAAACAATCTCTATGGATAAAAACATGAGATATATACCAATCAAAAGAGTGTGAAGTATTATTTTCTCATATAAAGAACATAAAATAAGACAAAAATGATGGATGGAAGTACTCAATGATTATGTTTTCACTATACACTACCACCCGAGGAATGAAAATAAGGTGGAAGATGCATTGAATAGAAAGGACCATGGAGTTTTGAACTTGATGAGAGTTTAAAGGGATCTTATTTTCATGGATCTAGTAAAGATAGATCTTAGAATAACCCTGGAAGTTGAAACATCATTAATTTTTCAAAAAAAATTCAATTCATTTTTACTAGAAAGTATAAATAGTTCTAAGACTAATGATGAAGAGTTTCAAAAGAGGATTAATGCTATGAATGATGGGAGATTGATTGAATTATTAAATGAATATGGAATTTTGAAACTTTGGAAGAGTCATTGTGTTCCTGACATACCTGATCTAAAAAAGGAAATTACTGGATCATTCTCATAGATCTAATTTCCATATACACCCAGGTAGCACAAACATGTATAGATATTTGAAGGAACATTTTTGGTGGGCCAACATGTAGAGATATATTTCTGATTTCGGGTCAAGATATATGGTTTGTCAACATGTAAAAGATAGAAGAAAACATCTTTGAGGAATCATGAAACCTCTTCCCATACCTAAGTGGAAATGGTTGA
Source organism: Viscum album (assembly GCA_963277665.1). Taxonomy (NCBI): domain Eukaryota; kingdom Viridiplantae; phylum Streptophyta; class Magnoliopsida; order Santalales; family Viscaceae; genus Viscum; species Viscum album. The sequence continues at coordinate 1,672,554,769 of OY728137.1, forward strand.
TATTATGATGGAATTTTTCATGGGGACGTCGAAGACTCCTAGAAAGAATGATGTAATATGGATCATTGTTGATCGTCTTACCAAGTCAGCACATTTTCTTGACATAAGAGAATATTAACATCTTGAAGGTTTAGGAATACTATATATTAATAAAGTTGTAATACTTCTTGGTGTGCCCCTATTGATTTTCTCTGATTGTGATCTCCGTTTTATAACATGATTTTGTAAAAGTCTTCAGAAATCCCTAGAAACTGAACTTTTTTTGAGAACTGCCTACCACCATCAAATAGATGGACAATCAGAATAGACTATTAAAACCTTAGAAGACTTGTTGAGATCTTTATCACTTGACTTTCATGGTATGTGGGATTATTATTTACCTCTGGTCAAATTTTCCAATATAAATAGCTTCAATTCAAGTATTCATATGGCACCATATGAAGCGTTGTATTGAAGGAGATGTCGCACACCAACTTTTTGGGATGATGTTGGTGAAAGAAAACACATGGGTCCAAAACATGATGAGGAAATAATGGAAAAAGTGAATATTATACAAACCCATATCAAAGCAGTCAAAAGTATGAAAAATAGATAATCCAATAACCAAAGGAATGATTTTTAATTTCAAGTAGAAGTCCATGTTTTCTTGAAGGTTTCTCAATAGAAGGGTGTTATACATTTTAGTTAGAAGGGTAAAATGAGTCCCAGTTACATCTAACCTTTCAAAATTCTAGAATGAATTGCAGTTGTAGATTATCCTTTGGAAATGCCTCCATGTCTCTCCAAATTTCATGATTTGTTCCACATATCACTATAAAAAAAATACATGCCCGACCCAACAGAAGTGGTCACTTATGATGAAATAGAACTAGAACTCGATTTGCCTTATTGCGAAGATTCAATTTTAGTTTTTGATACAATATAACAAGTGTTGAGAAACCGAATGACATGTATGGTAAAAGTTTTATGGATAAACCATAAAATCGAAGAGGCAACGTGGGATCCTGAGGAACATAGGATGAAGAACCGCCCAAATATTTTTTTGGTGTAATAGTCTAGAAATTTTGAGGACAAACTTATTTTAATGTGAAGAGAATGTAACACCCCAAGCTTTCATGATACGTTTCCTTTTGAATAATGCATTAGCTTGTGTTGTATGCAATATGAAGATTTAACACACAATGGCCAATCAAACTAGCCATTATGAATAGTAATACCCACTTTTTAAAATGTTATAAATTTTAATTATCAAAATGATCTTTATTTTTTGATTCGGAATTTCAAAATTATCTTAAGGTGAACTTTTGGTATTTTTCTAAAAAAATCAATTTTTTATGAATAGTGAAAAACACGGTGTTATTGTTTAAACCGACTTTTTTATATAAATATTTAGTTATTTTATTTTAATTTATTTTAGGTCAAAATAGATACATAATACCTATATATGATCAAGGAATTTCATTGGTGTCTTTTTATAATAAGATTAGATATATGCAATTTTATTTAACTTTTTACCATATTTTACCCATCATCTAAGAATTTTTAAATTTTCATAAAACATAATTTTACCGCATTTGAGAATTGAATTTAAAAAATCCAAGAGACAATGTTGACATCATTAAGTAAAATGGGGTTCAATATGATGAAAATAATTTTTTGTGAATTGTAACTTTTGACATTCATTTACCATGTTTAAAAGTAAATAGGGTAATTAAGGGTAAAAATGATATTATAATTACAATAACACATGTCCTAATTATATTGTATACATGTAATTAGACCCAAAACAACCTTATAAAGAAAATATGACCCCATTTGATCCACTAGCTTTATATTAGGATGTTTAGTATCATTTTATTTAAAGAAGAGTTAAAAGTGCTAAATTCAATGTTTAACAAATAATCCATTTTTAATATAGGGTTTTACCAAAGGTAAATTTGAATATAAATATTATTTAAAAATTTAAAATGATTTATTACATAATTGTTTTTTATTTATAATTTTTAGACAGTAAATAATTAAATTTATTTATGTCCCAATGATGATGCAGTAATTACCGTATTAAAGAATGATTTAAATAATTGATATTATAAATATCCAAATACATTTAATTTGAGACTTTTGATGAATTAAAATAATTTTATATACTGATATGAAATTTTACGGTTGATTAAATAATTTTTTTTCGATGTAATGATGTTGTTATGATTTTCACAAAAAACAAATTCTATATAGTGTAAAAATTAAAATAACTGAGTTTTTAAGACAAATAATATATTATTAAATTATATAATATTCCAAAAAAATTAAGGATAGGACAAAGGAATCATATAATATTATATATATTAATAATGAACCTCTTTGGGTTCTCTTGTCTTGTTATAGTACGTTTATTAACCATATAATCTAAAATTACAATGATGCATGGTAAATGTGAAACTATTTAACTTAGAGTTAAATCTAAAAAGATAAGGTAAATATGGTGACCTAAACTTGTCTAAAACATATTGGTTGAAAATGTATCGACCCAGACATTCCTTATCCTAGAAATAAATCATTTTGGAGGCATAACAAACCGAAATTGTTTTTATTATAAAAAAATATTTCAAGCATTTCCAAAAGTGACCCTCACCTCTCTTATAAAAATGTACTTCCCCTTATATTAATTTCAGACCTCCAAAGACAATTAGGTCAACCAAAGACAGACCAAATATCCTCTCAACATCTCTAAAATCAACCTATGGTCCTTACATTGATCATAAAGCCATACTAGGGAGCCCTTTTGATCAACTCAAAAGGAAATACCTGAAGAAGATGTAATAACTTCACCACCCTCTTTTAAGTTCATTTATTCTTCCAATTTCTCATAATTTGTTGTTTATATACCAAAATAATAACTCCATCACCTCCTACATACTTTGATATTATTATAAAAATGTTAAAACCATATTCATTGTTCTATCCATCCTATAAATGAAAAAGGCACCATACGTGTGCATGTACGGCGTACCGTCTCCACGTCGTGGTGTAGTTTTTTATTCAAACACTTCATTATATAGATTGATATAATAATGATTATAACTAATTTAAATAAAAATTCTATCATGTTAATAATTTTTTATATATGATAGACCATCCAATTACATAAGATTTCACTATTAATATAATGATATTTTTTCTCGTGCGTACGTATGGATTACCATATCCATTAACATGATAAGATTCATTCCCCATCATAATCATTCAAGAATAGTTTTCATTTTATGATTAAAAATAATGTTCATGTACTTATAATAATTCTATATATGAATAAAATACATCTTATCCATAAAAAAATGGATTACATACCCAAGAATATAAAGGAAAACATAATAGTTAACACTCAAAATGATGATACTGCTAAAATATTATTAACAATGCAATATTCGATGATCATATATGGTATCATATTTATGTATATAGTTCTTTTATAATTTAATAAAAATTATTTAACTATTATAGATGAGGTTAACATACCCTCGACCAAGGAAAATTACTAGAGGTAAGTGTTAATTCGACAATCTCTTTACATATTCGAGGTTGGCAATACGTAAGTATCTACTAGGATCTCTTTGTCATCCACATCCTGGTTTTCGTAAAAATGTAATTAAAAACAATTTTTCTATTTAATATACTATCATTTAATTTAATTTTTCCCTTTATTTTTCACTATATGTTTTTAAAGGAATCTTTCTTTCATTTTCCAAACAAGGAACTTTATGACCTTTTTGACAAAATTAAGGTATGAATGTATTTTTTTAACTAATACGGTGGGTATAGATTTTGCTGCAATTATATCATTCTTGAAGTGACCCATACAAGCTTATAATAATATTTTCAAAATAAATGTTTTCTTTTATAATTATGTTACTTTTAAATGATTTTAAATTTGAAAGATGTATTTATTTAAAATAGTTTTCATTTAATCTATGTGAACATTCTATGATGGATTTAAAACTTATTTGAATTTGATTTATTATGATACAAATCTTCCATATTGTATTGAAGGTTTTGTGGTATGTTTGACTATGTATGATATATTTTTACACCATTCATGGTTTTTGGAAAAAGTGTTGAATTTTCCTATGCTAGTTTTAATATGAATGTTTATATTAAGTTTATACTATTTCATATGGGGAATGCATTGGACATAGTATGTGACAGGTGGAGCCCGATATAGCTTCTCGATACATCGGTAGGTATCTTGAATCCAAAAAACTTATTGGCACAAGGCCTTGAAAAAATCTTATTTGTAGTCTTGGCACAAGTCCTTGACTATGTGGTCATGATGTCTAGAATTATGCATTCCATCATTATTAATGTGGAAATTGATATTGAATGTGATTGTTCGACTAGTAGAATATCCACGTATATAAGTAAATGGAATTATTTGATTTTATCTTTTCCATATTATGATAAATATTATGTTTAAAAGGATTTTGTTTTAGTTGTATACATTGCATTAAATGTTTATGCTTATTTATAAACGTTTCAGCTATGTTTTTATCCTTAATGAGCATATGATCTCACCCCTTTCAATGATTTATTTTTCTCAAGATGTGAAGTAGTATTTTATGGTTGACCAACAGGGATAGGACTAAGATATAAGTTTGTTCAAAGTGGAAAAATATGTGTTGATATTTTTATTTAATTATGTAATGAAAAACATAAGAATGTATCTTTTACTTCCAAGGCTACTAAACTGATAGGTCTTTCCAGACATAATTCCTTGTATCATGACAATGTTATGTAATAATGATCCGAATTGGGGTAATTGGGGTCGAGGCCTTATAGTTGGTATCAAAGGAAGTTTAGTAAAAACCATGGAAACTAGATTTAGAAAAATTCTGATTAGAGACCACTACCTTAAAATAGACTTTGAGGATTAGTATAGAAGAACTTCCTAGAATATTGGTACTATAGGGATTTTTTGAGTTTTCTAAGCAATACATCCTTTTCTGGATACGAGCTGGTAGAGGAGACTTTGGCACAGATGTACCTAGGGGTAAAACCTGAAAACACCGCTTTGAACTAGATTCGAAATAGTACCGATGCACGACAATGGGCCTTGCAGCACTCTTGATTATGACACTCTCGGGGGATATGAATAGGATAATTCTCATTTTATTTATAAAAAATATTAATGGTTTATGAGTATATAATTTCTCAAAGAAATCATTTTTATGATTATGGATGATATTCGTAAACTGTTCAATTTATGATAACTGTTTTACATGTTTGGAATTATCTTTTTCGATTCATAAACTAATATATTGTATTCCATTGTTTAGAAATGTTTCCTAGTGGATGGAATGGAAACCGTATCAACCCATGTAATCCATGTAGGGATTGACCTCCTACTCAAGATATTTATTGTGGAGATGCTGATGCAACTGGTGCTGATCAGTTTATCACCATACAGGGACAACTCACACAGGTTATGAATAATAACCTTACCCATTTAGAGCACCCTAATCCACAACAAGGAGGATCAATGTTAGATCTCATCATGAGGCAACAGACACCAAAATTCAATGGGATTACAAATCGAGTAGTATCTGAGCAATGAATATGTTTCTAAGAGAAAATATTTCATGGTTTGGGGAATATAGAAAGGGAAAAATTTATCATGGCAGTTTATCGCCTCACAGGAGATGCAGATCAATAGTGGTCATTAATCCAAAACACAAAGGAAGATGTAGATGTATCGAACATTGAATGGAGGGAGCTTAAATAAGTTTTCATAGTAAAATACTTTCCTTGTGACCATCGAGTAGATATGGAAAGGCAATTTCTGAGTCCTATGAAAAAATAGGATGATAATGTCCAAATGTATGAGGATAACATTACAAGATTATCAAGGCATGCAGTATATTATATAAATAACACAAGGATTAATATTGATCGATTCCATGATGAGTTAAATCTATTTATCCATTGAGAATTAATCTGACAATCCTTCTCACTGTACAAAGATATTGTCTCATGTGCAATAAAGACAGAAAAATAATTCTTTATGTCTTATGACATTAAAGAAAAGAAATAGAATTTGAGATCAGCTAAACAATCTGGAAATGAAATAGAGGGAATATGGGAAAAGTTGAATATCCATCATGCGATAATTGTTCAATGAAACACCGTGGTACATACCCAAAATAATTGGTTCCACTTACAAGCATGGTGAAAAAGGACACCATGCTTGTAATTGTAAGGGGATGAAAGTAGTTATCAATGTTGAATGTTGAAATTGTAGAGAAAATGGGCATTATGCAATGTAATGTCCTATGTACTGAGGAAACATACCACAGAAAAGTCCAAGGGAGTAAGGCCAAGCTTATGTGATCACTACTACTAATTCTGAAGCTCCAAAAGACGTGGTGGTAGGTAATATAATGGTTTCATCAAGTTTAGCCAATGCTTTATTTTATTCTCGATCATCACATTGTTTCATAACCTCCCAGTTTTCTACGAAAATTATATATTTTATATTTGACTTAACAATGGAGTTTTCAGTCAAAACTCTTAAGGGAAGTATCTTCCCAACAATGTTTTGTGAAAAAGTTACCACTAGAGCATATAAATGTTCTTTATCTTCCGATCTCATCATTATAACAATGATTTAATTTGTTATAATCATCGTAATAGATTGGATTTCAAATCATGATGATAAAAATTACTATAAGAATAATGATGTTATAATTTTCGATGATTATAAAGAGTACCTTGTCTTTAGGGTATAAATGTCACCACCTGATTCTTATTTATATCCACCCTTTGTTTCTCTAATAAATACATTTATTGAGGAAGAAGATAATTAAATAACTTTGGGTGAGGAAAAGAATTTTTAAATAGAGTATGTACCTATTGTGAAAGAATGTGTTGATGTGTTTCTAGAGGACTTACCAGGACATCCTCTAGAACAAAAAATTGAGTTTTCTATTGATTTAATTCCTGGTTCAAGGCCCGTATCAATGACCCCTTATTGAATTTCCACTATGGAATTAGTGAAACTAATGAAACAACTAGAGGAATTGAGTAATAAAGGATTTATTCTCACTAGTGTTTTGTAAAGACCTGGAATTTCCAAGTAATTTTATTAATTAAATGGGAATTGTATGAGTGCGTGAAAATTTACGGCGCATGATTCTGAGGCTCAGGATTCTCGGAATCAATTTCTGATGTTTTGTTCAGGTACATCCCCTAATCATACAAGAGGGATTTTTTAACTTTTGAACCGATGCTCGGAATTGAAATCTGAGGGCACCGTTGAACTCGCAACGCCGATATTTTCTTAAAAAGTCGTTCTCCTCCATGGTAGTGGGTCAAGAATAAAAGATAGTTTTTGGGTTTTATGTGAATGATTAAAATAAAATTAAATGTGTGTGACACATTTTTTTTTAATTTACCAATAACCATGTGGGTGTTGGGAGGTAGGACCCACTTGAACTATAACCACCAACTGGAGGTTGGAAGTGGGGACCACGAGTCCATAACCTCTAATGAGATGTTATGGTGGTGGGGACCACCACGACTCAACCACCCATGTGAGGGTAATGTGTCGAGAATCACCCATGAGCACATAAACTCCCATTTTGAATAATAGGGGTGGGGACCACCCGACCCCTATTAATGGGAGGGGAGGAAATCCTCTCAACTCCCCTAATTATTGAGAGATTGCCTTTGGACCTACTCTAACTTTAATGTTGCCAACACACAACCCCTAACATGCCAACCTACATAATTAATTTCCCCAATTTGAATATTGTGCCAATAATTAAATTGGGGAAATCATATCACTTTTGGAAATTGGGTGGAATATTGGGGAGAGGAGAGCTTGGTAGAAATAGAGTACTCGAATGAAGAACCTCATCTCCCAAAGAAGAACAAAGATCAAGTTCTTCCAATGAAGAACACTAGAAATGATCTCCTTTGATCATCTTCCCCAGACTCCTAATGTCATGGAGTGTTTTCCACAACCGATGTGCGAGATCGGGATTAGAAGTGTGTGGCATACACGATGAACGACCACAACTCCATCATCTTCCCCACGACACTGTCGACGAACAATGATCAAGGTAGGGGGTTAATTTCATTTATGTTACATGTTCTTCCTTCCTTTGAAAATGAAGAACGAAGATGCTTTATTTTTATGGGTGTATTTTTCTGGTTCTTTCTAGAGGACCGATTGCTATCAATCTAAACACGGATGGTGCGTGCCAAACTAACATGGCTCGAAACCTACCATTGATCTTTTTTGTGATGACCTTCAGCATAGCGATGAAACAAAGAGGTGACGAAGGAGGAAAAGACAAAGGTCGCGCTTCCCGCGGCCTCTATGACCCGCACCACCCCGGCTGAATCTCGCGCCACCACCGCCCACTAGGCCTTCAGTAGGCATACCCGACCACATCCCGTCTACATGCCGGCATGCTCGGATGCCACCCTACTGCCCTTCGCCCACCCACCGGCCCACACTGTATTAGATCCTAGTGCCCGTCAGCCACCCGGCAGCCCACTGGCCTCCTGAATTCCTGATGGCCACCATAAATCCCACCGGCCTCCCGGTCTCCCAAGCCACCTCCTTGCTCCTAGCCCCCCCGGTCTATCGAGCCGCCACCCAACTCCCGACCAAATCGGTGACCTGGGTGAACCGCCATGCCGCGCAGGCCTCCCCACCGAACCAGTGCCCTAGCTGCGCTGACCTCTCGAGACATCTTGCGGCCCCACTCGTGGAGCCATGGTCGAACTGGCCCTGGATGTACTCTCTAGGACGAGCCGCACCAGGTCGTGCCCTCACGATGCTTCGGGCCAAACCGGCCCCGAGCTCGGGTCGGACAGCCCTTGAGGCCGGCAGGGCGAGACCCAATGGGCCGGTCTAAACCAAATGGGTCAGGCCAGACCCAACGTGTTAGGCCGGGTCGACCTAAAAAAGTTTGGGAAATACTAATTCAGGTCTGGTCCGTCCGATCGGGTCGGACCGGACCCAGACATACTACCGACCCTTTACTTTCTATTAGTCATATCATTGGCAGCTGACATATGTTTGACGAACCGTCAATGGTTCTGGAATTCATGGAGGGTGATGAACCATTTCTGTATACCCCAAAGGAGTTTTGGGTATAGTTGAGATACAAACAATTTGGATTGATAACGAATCCAACCGGGCCCTAGGGACTAGAATGCCAAAAACTCTCAGACTGGGCTTCCGATTGACGCACCATCTTTCATGTTGGGTTTATTTTGGAAAGACAAATCTTTTGGATATGTCAAATTTATACATTGGGCATGGATGCACTCTGACTGCTATTCCTGGATTCTGTGTGGGTTTGGCATCTCTGACAACTATACCTAGATCCTGTGGGGTTTCGACAGCTCTGAGTATTGTTCCTGGATCCTGTGTGGATTTGACAACTTTGATTACTATTCCTTGATATTGAATGGGATCAATAGATCTGACTATTTTTATCATAACCTGTGTGGGTTCAAAAACCTTAAATATTTCTCCTGGATCCAATTTGGGTTTGACATCTCTGATTACTATTCCTGGATCCTATGTGGGTTCGACAGCTCTGATTACTGTTCCTAGATCCTGTGTGGGTTTGAAGCTCTGATTACTGTTCGTAGATCATGTGTTGTTTTAACAGATCTGACTACTATTACTGAATCCTACATGGGTTTTACATAATAGATGACCTAGGGCTGCATCTAATCATCTCTATCTCTCTACCTGAGGTGTATACCCGTGTGAGATGAGTCACTAACTTTGTGTTTTCCATTTGATTGAGATGGATTTCTTGATAACTTTGGTATATGTATGGGCATATACCTAAGTGGGGTAATCTGTTGATTTAATTTTTATGGTTTATACATGTTGGATTTTGTGATACCTTGAGGGTCTCAGGGTCCCTACTGAGTATTTCTATACTCAGCCCTACAGGGGAAATGCTCACACCTCGTTGTGTTAGATGTAGACGACAGACAACACTGACAGAGGCTGAGAGTACCAGGAATGGATGGTACTCGGAGGTGGACCATATGGAGTCATGGTACATAGAGGTGGAGAACGTACGTGGAGTGTTGTGGAGGCTATCTATACCTACCCTTTGGGTAGGAATTCCGGAGGATGACCCCACAACTATTTTTCCTTTCTTCAGTTGTACATATACTTTTAGTTCCTTGTACATTATAGTTGGGATTGTGTTTCTGTCCTCTTTACTTTTCAACACACATTTTCTATACAGTTTAACTATTGTTTGGTATCTAGCCATGTGTGTTAACTGATCATGAAAGCAATTCCTACCTAGTTTTAGGGAATTATGCTTTTGGTGCTAGTTTCTAGCCTAAGGCCTACAGAAGGCGGGTTTGGGGTAGTCACGGCACGGGCCATGGGGGATGGGTCCTTAAAAATTGGTATCAGAGGAGTATGATATACCATTGTACATAGGACTCTAATCTTTTCTGTGAATCAATAGTGTTATCTGTATTGAGTGGGGTTTTCAGTTCAGGATGTCCAGTGTTGGTGCGGCGGCTGACGTATCCCTACTCCAGGACCCTGACTTCTGATTTCTAACTCAATGGACAAAAACAATGATTGAATGTGTGTTTTCAGGAGTCATCTTTGTGAATTCATTGATCCAGTTCACCAGGAATAAATTATTGACCATGGTGCACCTGTTTCCTTTCAGTATGGCCCTACGCATACATCCAGCTAGGGTTCCAGGGTTTGTATGAGATAGCAGCCCACCGAGCGACGAGGCCTCGGTGTATGGCCCTATCAGACTAGATAAACTAGATGTACTACTACCCATTGGGACACCAATTCCACCTGCCCCAACAGAAGATTATGCACATCACATGAGTGTGTTTCATGAGTCCCATCACCATAGGCCACCCAGGTTCAGGGGAGAGACGGACCAAGTGGCGGCTGGGGATTGTCTGGAGGCTGTGGTGAGAGTTTTTCGACTTCTAAGGACACTATCAAACCTTAGGGTGATCCTTGTCATGAGTCTTCTTCTGGATGCACTAGGCAGATGGTGAGATTGATGCTCTAGGTGCATGATGAAGAGACACTTCTCTAGGAAGACTTCAAGAGCCTGTTTCGGGCGGAGTTTGTCCTAGCCACCCTATATGCAATGCAGATATAGGAGCTACTTCATCTGTAGTAGGGTATCGTGATGGTGGCATAGTACTTAGTGTGGTTCACCGACCTCTCGTGATACTCCATAGATATAGTGTGGGACTCATTCTTCAGGGCTCAGACCATTGAGCAGGGGCTCAGGAAAGAGATAAGGGCTTCGATAACCTCCTTCAGCATCCTGACGCTTGCGTGGGTGTTGGAGAGAGCCCTCTTAGTGGATAGTTTCCATGATGAGCAGTCACCAGCAGCGAGACCTGCCACCGGGCATCACGTAGCGGAGTCTTCTGCAGCTGGCATTAGACAGATGTCGTTGAGATCCAAGTTCACCAGACAATCCGGTGGATGACCTCATGACTCGGGTTCGGTTTTGCGTGGCACACGAGTCAGATCCAGCCATACAAGAAACATGTAGTAATTCAAATGTGGCGGGAAGGGTCACGTGGCTCGTGACTGTCCGACCCTACATTCGGATGATCAGCAGACAGTAGAGGGACCTCCCAGGCAGAGGTAGAGGATCGATCGAGGTGATACGTAGGGCACATGCGGACGTGGCAGAGGATATGGTCATGCAGCTGGCGGTGGACAATGTTACGAAGTGTTACCATCACCACCACCTAGTGGTCCACCCCGACCACAGGGAGTAGGTGGATAGGCAAGAACTCAACTCCAGGCAGCTGAGGCACATGATCATGGACCTCTAGTGATGAGTTGAGGTACGGTCTGTGTCTACTCAACCTTATATGTCGTTCTTATAGACACATGTTCCAATCAATCTTTCATTGCCACCAACCTCATTTGGAGCTCGGAGATTCTGATGGATCTGTTGGCTAGATCCTTACGGCTAGAGACTCTTATGAGAGAAGATTCGATGATTACGCACTGGTGTCGGCAGTGTGAGCTTACTCTAGGTGGAGAGAGCTTCGGCTGGAATCTCCTACTAGCAGCGTTGAGGCCTTACAATGTCATCTTCGGTATGGACTGGTTATCTACATTTCTTGATGAGATTGACTATATTATGCACAAAGTGTTGTGTTTCCGTACGGATAAGACCAGGTTCACCTTCACCGGAGAGAGGCAAGCCTTTGCAATGCAGGACAGACTTACTTGGAGGTGGGTCCATGTAACAGCCCGAGAGTTTATGAAAAATATTCTTTTTAATTATATTAATGTCTTGTGTTATACGCTACACCAAAAGGAGCTTTCACAATATACATCTCTGACCTGGCTTAAATTATACGCAATCGCGACCTTCCACGATAGCGTGTGTTGTATGCAACACCGAGTTTCGCTAAACAACGATATGCTATTAAGATATTATTAAAACTAGCCGTTATGAATAGTAATAACCACTTTTTTGAAATTTGTAAATTTTATTTTTCAAAATGGAATTCATTTTTGGATTCGTAATATCGAAATTAGCTTAGGGTGAAATTTTGGTACTTTTCGGATAACTTTCATATTCTGATGAATAGTGAAAATTAATAAATTTTAATTAAAAACAACTTTTTTTAATCGAAATAATTAACAGTGAAAAATTATTAATTTGAGTGGTTTTAAAGTATATTTAGAATATATTTTTACAATTTAATACAATGTTGGTCATTGGATGTAATTTCACATTTAAACCAGTTAGAAACTATTGTCAATCTTTTGATAGTTATTATCTCTTAAAAACACGCTATTTGTTTTGACGACAAGAATTAATTTTTAAATTAGTTAATGCAACTGATATGCTTTGAATTTGGTAAAATAGACATCATTTTTGAGTTCATAATATCAAATATAGATTAGGCCTAATTTTTGGTATTTTTCTGAAAACTTTCAATTTTCGATGAATAGTTAAACCACTAAGTGGTAGGTTAAAAACTGAATTTTGCATAAAACTTAATTTTACCGCTTCTGTGAATGGAATTTCGAAAATCCGAGAGACAAGGTTAATATCAAGGACTAAAATGTGGTTCAATGAGATGAAAACAATTTTTGGTGAATAGTAACTTTTTACTTTTTTTAACCACGGTTAAAAGTAAATAGGGTAATTAAGGGTAAAAATGATATTATTATTACCCTAACACATGTCCTAATTCTATTGGATAAGTTAAATTCGATCAAAAACAAACTTAGGAATAAAATATGACCATTTAGGCCCACTTGGATTAGATTAGGACATTTATTATTATATTATTTAAAGAAGGGTTAAAAAAGTTAAAATCAAAGTTTATTTACTAAAACATTTTTAATATGGGGTTATACATAATATGAATTCGACTATAAATATTCATTAGAAAGATAAAAACATTTCCTACATAATGGTATTTTATTTGTAATTTTTAGACATCATATAATTTAATTTATTTATGACACAATGATGATGCATTAATTATCTTATTAATGAAATATTGACATAATTGATATTATAAATACCAAAATAAATGTAATTTAAGACTTTTTATTAATTACACTAATTTTCTAGGTTACTATGATATATTAGTGTTGATTTAATCAACTTGGTTCGAACATATAATTCTGTTATGACTTTCACAAAAATCATATATCAAATAGTGTCAAAATTGACACAAAATAGTTTTTAAATCAAATATTATATTATTAATTGTTATTTTATAACTAAAAATATAAGGTTCGGCCAAATTACTTAGATAAGGATATATGTATTAATAATAAACAATTTGGGGTTCTTTTGTCATGTTATAGTAAGTTTATTAACCATATAGTGAAAGAAAACAAAAAGACACGGTAAAAGTTAAATTATTTAACTTAGAGTTAAATCTAATTGATAAGGTTAAAATAATACCCTAAACTTGTCTAAATCTTATTGGTTGATAGGATTTCGACCCATCCTCACTTTATCTCTGAAATAAGATCCTTTGGAACCATTATAAACCGATTTTGACTTTAATATAAAATAATATTTTGAGGTATTCCTAAGGTGCCCCTCTCCTCCCTTATAAAAGGACACCTCCTCCCCCCTCCTCACACCCATTAAAGCACTCAAGCTCGGACAACCCCTGCCAAAATATCTTCTCCACTTCCATAGCAACATCCTAGAGGTTCTGGTCTTCCTCAAAGACCAATTTTAGTGCCCTAAGAGGAGGTCTCAAAGAGGCGCTTCAAAGAAGAGGTAATTACCGTTACCAATTCTTTCATCTTTATATCTTCTTCCACTTCTTCTTCTTAGGTTGTTTCATTATGAAGTAATAACATCAGTATCACTCATATACTGATATGTTATTATAAGTATTAAACAACCCTATTTCACCATCTATCCATCCTACGGAAAAAGAAATAACCGCGCGTGCAAACGTACAGAATACCGTCTCCACGCCGTGGTGTAATCTATTTTCCACCACCACCTTACATGGATGGGTATAATGGTGTAAAGAATAACTATACATAGTTATTACAACATCATATTGATTCTGATATATTTTATAATCCACTCCAATTCAATTAAATATTTATGGAAATGATATCATCGCTCGTGCGTACGTACGGACTACCGTCTCCACGACGCGATGAGATTCATTCTCCATGTTAACCATTTAAGAATGATTATAAAGTATATATAAGAAATAATAATGAAATAAATGACATTATAAAGCTACAGGATTTATGTATATATATATATATATGTATGTCATCTACTTACTTCCATTCAAGACAATAATGAAAGGAAAACAACGTTCATGCGTACGTACGGACTGCCGTCTCCATGAACGGTGTTTTTCATTTCATTTATCTATCTATTATATATATATATATAATGAATATATATGATATATAAATCATATTTTATATTCTTTAAGTAAGTAAATCATGATATAAGTAATAATAATGTCAATAACAACAAGTCAAAACACCTACGATAAATGAAACGATTTTACCCAAAACGCTTCTTTAACATGGAATTTACAAAAGAACGGGTAATATAAAGTCATAAGTGAACCATATATGATATCATAACAATGAATATGATTCTTTAATAAGTCAATGACATTATTTAAATAATTATACAGGAGGTTCGGACACATACGAAGCAAATCGGACCTATGGTAAGGGAAATATCACAATCTCATTTTTATCCGAGATTGTTTAGTCGTAAGTATTTACTAGGTTGTATTTTATCATCCACATCCATGTTCCCTCAATATGTAATATTGTTTCCATCCACTTACAATAGTTTAAATCCAGTTTTACCCTTCGGTGAGTTTTTAGTAAAGAATATGAATGGAATCTTTTGTCGTTTTTTTTCGTACGAGGTACTTTTTGAATTTTCCGACAAAAGTACGAAGATTGTTTTTTTTAACTTATACGGCATGAATGGATTTTTTAAACATTATTTCCAAGAAGCTTCCTTTACAAGATTTCATGTTTATTTTTAATAAACTTCTTTTAGTTTAAAGTTGTATGACAAGTTAAGAAATGAAAAAATGTTTTTAAAGAAGAAAGGATATTTTCCTCAAGAATGGAGTTCAAGTGTTTTATCAAAATTATTTTCCATCTAAGATAATAAAGGGTTCTGTTTTTATCCCTATTATTACACTGATTTGATTATGTTTTGAGGAAATTATTTTTATGAAGTCATTTACCTTATATGATTTGTTTAATGATGTCATGATGTTTCAAGAATCCCATTTTTGTTACATGTGTTATGCGATGATGTATGATTTATGATTATGTGGCACACATAAGAAAGGATTCATTATAAGATGGGTGGGACCTATATCTCCCTCCAATTCATTGGGTAATGATTTTATATCTCATGAGATAGACAGGTCTGGAACGGTAGGTTATACCGGTTCAGTGAAACATGACTGAAACGAGGGTTACTCAATTCAGAAAGGGACTTTGTCCACTAAGATAGTCTTGTGAATGAGTCTTGACTAACAAGAAATGATTCTCTATGATTATGTGTGAATGACACAAAGTTTCATGTTCTATGTTATGATTATTGTGATTACATTTCACTGCCATGATTTACCCCATGTTATGAAATTATGATCTCTTTTGCAGGTTAAGATTTCCAAAAGTTATGTGCTTATGTATATGATGTGATTGATATTTCTTTTGTTTACCCTTACTGAGCATTTGAGCTCACCCTTTTATGTTTTATTTTCCCCAGGATATAAAGAATGGTTTTAGGTAAAAAAAAGAAGATCTTTATGGGAGATTTTGAAGATCTTTCACCACAATTAGAAGATTATATTCTGAGTTTCCAAAGACACAAAACTATTACGATCCTTGTGTGTTTGTTTTTTTATGTACTAAGTATTCCGCAAATGTAATGTAATGTTCATGTACGTCAAGATACGGGTCTCTATAGTTGGTATTAGAGGAAAGGTTTAGTCAACCTTTGGAAACTAGGATGTGAAAACGTTAGTAAGATCCCTAGAGATATTTCTACGGTATGTCTAGGGATGTCCCTAAGGTTAAGTATACGTATAGGTTATAGTACTAGAACTACGCTAACGATCATAGAATTAAACCTAAGATGTTAGATATTGAAGGTACTCCCCCTTTATTATGTTGTTTTCCCTAGCATGATTTTTGCCTCTCACACTATTTTTTTGGGTTTTAGAAAATGGCTGGAAACAAGATTATTCACAATAATGGAGGATATGATGGACAATGGAATGATATACTTCATGAGAAACCAAATGAAATGGGATTTGGAAGTCTAAACATCATTATTATGCCGATTCAGCAATCTCATAATATGATCAATAAAGTAAAATTTGGTAAGTTTCTTGACTCGACTAATAAGAGAAATATGGAGTTTCATGATGATCATAGAGGAAATAAAGTTCAATTTCCCCTATGTAAATCATGTGGGAAGAGGCATCAAGGAGAATGTTTCAAGGGAACTAGAAGATGCTTTGGGTGTGGAAAAGAAGGACACAAAGCAAGTAAGTGCAAAGGAAAAGGGTCAGTTAACACCATGGATGAGGATAATGGTATAGCTACGACATCAAAAATGGTTATGTGTTTTAAATGTGGAATGTATGGGCATTATGCAAACAAATGCCCTAAGGGAAATACTCATGAAGAGAATCAGTATGGTCATATGGGTACAATTTATGTGGATGATGATGAAGAGACTACAAATGATATGTGAGATGAAAGAATTTTTGAAGCTCGGTCAATGGTTTACGAATGTAGTGGAATGATTACATGTTTATCATGTGTAATTTTGTATAAGTAATCTCATGCTACTATGGAATAAAGAGACATCTATGGATTGTTACACTGTTGTCTTTCCTTGAGTTATGAAAGTGTATGATTAATGGTACCACTATCCATGAATGGTTATTCAGATATTTTTGGAATTTAGATGATATGCGCATAATGAAGGAATAATAAGATAATGAGGTGTTTGATTGTATTCATGAGCTCATGACTGATATAAGGAGAATGTTATATCATGGTTTGAGTATAGAGAATTTTTGGATTTTGGTATGTGGAAAGAGTTAACTTTTAACTGCATTCATGTTTTCACTAAGGTTCAATGGGTATTCAAGAGAATACATGATTAAGGCCTTTGAATGTTTGTAACGTGACCAACAAGACATATCTTATGATATATGCGGATTAACGACAGTATTAAATCTATGGTAATCGTTTTCACTATATTATGAGAGTGGACTGCAGTATTATGGATAATCCTAAAGATTGAAATGGACTATGTTGGACATAAGTGAGTATTGTTTAAGGATAGAAGTTTTTTTTGATATTATTGATGGGATGTTATAGTAATGTAGTTTTAGAAAAAGGACAACCTGCAGGACGGGCGACAGCCCATCGCTTCGAACAAGGCTGTGGGAATAGAACCCACAACCGAAGTGCGACTGGCCTTTATCGCCTACCACTGACCTACAGGAAGTCCCTGTTTAGTAGAAACTAGTTTTATTATATTAAGCTGTATGACATATTATGTATAAGTCCATTTTAGGAACCATATATGATTAATCTCACTATAGATCGACTTATGTATATAATTATTTGCTAACCTATCGTTTGAGACAGATGGAATGACCCGTCATTATATCACATGATCTGCTAACACTTCATGAATAACAAATTAAACATCATTTATTTAAGAGATGAAGTAGAAATTGTTCAAGGCATGAACAACAATGAGATTGTACCAAAATAAAGTAAGTATTTATTCTAATTCAAATTCGTCAACATTAGGGAAATGATCTTGAAAACCAAAAATGTTGTCCTAGTGATCTTATACCTGATGAATCAGATGGTACCTTAGATCGTCACAAATTTATGGATTTGTGATTACTGGATTTTCCATAGCCATGTTCTCTACCACTCTCCATCAGAACATGATGGTTAGATTTCTCTTCCATATCCATATTTTCACCTATGTGGAAACCCAGTGATTAGTTTATTTGGGTAATCGTTACATTTCATACTTTAGTTTTTAAAGACATGTTTTGGTATTCCTTTTTACGATGTGGGTTTATATTAAAGAAACTTTCGAATAGTAAACCATTTATAACCCCGACGAATTTCGAGGGTGAAATTCATTTTAAGGGGGGTAGAATGTAACAGCTCGAGAGTTTATGAAAAATATTCTTTTTAATTTTATTAATGTCTTGTGTTATACGCTACACCAAAAGGAGATTTCACAATACACATCTCTGACCTGGCTTGAATTATACGCAATCGCGACCTTCCACGATAGCGTGTGTTGTACGCAACACCGAGTTTCGCTAAACAACGATATGCTATTAAGATATTATTAAAACTAGACGTTATGAATAGTAATAACCACTTTTTTGAAATTTTGTAAATTTTATTTTTCAAAATGGAATTCATTTTTGGATTCGTAATATCGAAATTAGCTTAGGGTGAAATTTTGGTACTTTTCGGATAACTTTCATATTCTGATGAATAGTGAAAATTACTAAATTTTAATTAAACACAACATTTTTTTAATCGAAATAATTAATAGTGATAAATTATTAATTTGAGTGGTTTTAAAGTATATTTAGAATATATTTTTACAATTTAATACAATGTTGGTCATTGGATGTAATTTCACATTTAAACCAGTTATAAACTAGTGTCAATCTTTTGATAGTTACTATCTCTTAAAAACACGCTATTTGTTTTGACGACGAGAATTAATTTTTAAATTAGTTAATGCAACTGATATGTTTTGAATTTGGTAAAATAGACATCATTTTTGAGTTCATAATATCAAATATATCTTAGGCCTAATTTTTGGTATTTTTCTAAAAACTTTCAATTTTCGATGAATAGTGAAACCACTAAGTGGTAGGTTAAAAACTGAATTTTGCATAAAACTTAATTTTACCGCTTCTATGAATGGAATTTCGAAAATCCGAGAGACACGGTTAATATCAAGGACTAAAATTTGGTTCAATGAGATGAAAATAATTATTGGTGAATAGTAACTTTTTACTTTTTTTTACCACGGTTAAAAGTAAATTGTGTAATTAAGGGTAAACATGATATTATTATTACCCTAAAACATGTCCTAATTCTATTGGATAAGTGAAATTCGATCAAAAACAAACTTAGGAATAAAATATGACCATTTAGGCCCACATGGATTAGATTAGGACATTTATTATTATATTATTTAAAGAAGGGTTAAAAGAGTTAAAATCAAAGTTTATTTACTAAAACATTTTTAATATGGGGTTATGCATAAGATAAATTCGACTATAAATATTCCTTAGAAAGATAAAAAGCTTCCCTACATAATTGTATTTTATTTGTAATTTTTAGACATCAAATAATTTAATTTATTTATGACACAAAGATGATGCAGTAATTATCTTATTAATGAAATATTGACATAATTGATATTATAAATACCAAAATAAATGTAATTTAAGACTTTTTATGAATTCCACTAATTTTCATGGTTACTATGATATATTAGTGTTGATTTAACCAACTTGTTCGAACATATAATTCTGTTATGACTTTCACAAAAATCATATATCAAATAGTGTCAAAATTGACACAAAATAGTTTTTAAATCAAATATTATATTATTAATTGTTATTTTATTCATAAAAATCTAAGGTTCGGCAAAATGACATAGATAAGGATATATGTATTAATAATAAACAATTTGGGGTTAGTTTGTCATGTTATAGTAAGTGTATTAACCATATAGTGAAAGAAAACAAAAAGACACGGTAAAAGTTAAATTATTTAACTTAGAGTTAAATCTAATTGATAAGGTTAAAATAATACCCTAAACTTGTCTAAATATTATTGGTTGATAGGACTTCGACCCATCCTCACTTTATCTCCGAAATAAGACCCTTTGGAACCATTATAAACCGATTTTGACTTTAATATAAAATAATATTCTGAGGTATTCCTAAGGTGGCCCTCTCCTCCCTTATAAAAGGACACCTCCTCCCCCTCCTCCCCACACCCATTTGAGAACTCAAGCTCGTCCAAACCATGCCAAAATATCTTCTCCCCTTCCCTAGAAACATCCTAGAGGTTCTGGTCTTCCTCAAAGACCAATTTTAGTGCCCTAAGAGGAGGTCTCAAAGAGGCGCTTCAAAGAAGAGGTAATTACCATTACCAATTCCTTCATCTTTATTTCTTCTTCCACTTCTTCTTCTTAGGCTGTTTCATTATGAAGTAATAACATCAGTATCACTCATATACTGATATGTTATTATAAGTATGAAACAACCCTATTTAACCATCTATCCATCCTACGGAAAAAGAAATCACCGCGCGTGCGTACGTACGGAATACCGTCTCCACGCCGTGGTGTAATCTATTTTCCACCACCACCTTACATGGATGGGTATAATGGTGTAAAGAATAACTATACATAGTTATTAAAACATCATATTGATTCTTATATATTGTATAATCCACTCCAATTCAATTCAATATTTATGGAAATGATATCATCGCTCGTGCGTACGTACGGACTACCGTCTCCACGACGCGATGAGATTCATTCTCCATGTTAACCATTTAAGAATGATTATAAAGTATATATAAGAAATAATAATAAAATATATGACATTATAAAGCTACATGATTTATGTATATATATATATGTATGTCATCTACTTACTTCCATTCAAGAAAATAAGGAAAGGAAAACAGCGTTCATGCGTACGTACGGACTACCGTCTCCATGAACGGTTTTTTTCATTTCATTTATCTATCTATTATATATATATATATACTGAATATATATGACATATAAATCATATTTTATATTCTGGAAGTAAGTAAATCATGATATAAGTACTAATAATGTCAATAACAACAAGTCAAAACACCTATGATAAATGAAACGATTTTACCCAAAACGCTTCTTTAACATGGAATTTACAAAAGAAAGGGTAATATAAAGTCATAAGTGAACCATATATGATATCATAACAATTAATATGATTCTGTAATAAGTCAATGACATTATTTAAATCATTATACAGGAGGTTCGGACACATACGAAGCAAATCGGACCTATGGTAAGGGAAATATCACAATCTCATTTTTATCTGAGATTGTTTAGTCGTAAGTATTTACTAGGGTGTATTTTATCATCCACATCCATGTTCCCTCAATATGTAATATTGTTTCCATCCACTTAAAATAGTTTAAATCCAATTTTACCCTTCGGTGAGTTTTTAGTAAAGAATATGAAAGGAATCTTTTGTCGTTTTTTTTTCATACGAGGTACATTTTGAATTTTCCGACAAAAGTACGAAGAATGTTTTTTTAACTTATACGGCATGAATGGATTTTTAAAACATTATTTCCAAGAAGCTTCCTTTACAAGTTTTCAAGTTTATTTTTAATCAACTTCTTTTAGTTTAAATTTGTATGACATGTTAAGAAAGGAAAAAATGTTTATAAAGAAGAAAGGATATTTTCCTCAAGAATGGAGTTCAAGTGTTTTATCAAAATTATTTTCCATCTAAGATAATAAAGGGTTCTGTTTTTATCCCTATTATTACACTGATTTGATTATGTTTTGAGGAAATTATTTTTATGAAGTCATTTTCCTTATATGATTTGTTTAATGATGTCATGATGTTTCAAGAATCCCATTTTTGTTACATGTGTTATGCAATGATGTATGATTTATGATTATGTGGCAGACATAAGAAAGGATTCATTATAAGATGGGTGGGACCTATATCTCCCTCCAATGCATTGGGTAAAGATTTTATATCTCATGAGATAGACAGGGCTGAAACGGTAGGTTATACCGGTTCAGTGAAACAGGACTGAAACGAGGGTTACTCGATTCAGAAAGGTACTTTGTCCACTAAGATTGTCTTGGAAATGAGTCTTGACTAACAAGAAATGATTCTCTATGATTATGTGTGAATGCCAAAAAGTTTCATGATTTAAGTTATGATTATTGTGATTACATTTCACTTCCATGATTTACCCCATGTTATGAAATTATGATCTCTTTTGCAGGTTAAGATTTCCAAAAGTTATGTGCTTATGCATATGATGTGATTGATATTTATTTTGTTTACCCTTACTGAGCATTTGAGCTCACCCTTTTATGTTTTCTTTTCACCAGGATATAAAGAAAGGTTTTAGGTAAAAAAAAGAAGATCTTTATGGGAGATTTTGAAGATCTTTCACCATGATTAGAAGATTATATTCCGAGTTTCCAAAGACACTAAACTATTACGATCCTTGTGTGTGTGTTTTTTGTTATGTACTAAGTATTCCGCAAATGTAATGTAATGTTCATGTACTTCAAGATACGGGTCTCTACATTCCAGCTGATCACTAATCAGTTGGTGTGTCTTACCCTTGGAGTAGTTGATGTGGAGATTCTGAGGTATCCTATAGTGGTCGACCAGTACGTGGATGTTTTCCCTGATGATGTCCCAAGTCTACCTCCTCGCAGAGAGGTGGACTTCTACATTGACATGTACCCGAGGACGACATCGATATCTTCACCAGCATATAGGATGCCTCCTGCGGAGCTTCGCATGCTACAGGTATAGCTAGAGGACTTGCAGGGGTAGTGATTCATCTGGCCTAGTGTTTATCGCTAGGTAGCCTCAATTCTGTTTTCCAAGAAGGCGGATGGGAGCTTGAGGCTTTCCCTCGACTACCGACGCCTAAACCAGGTGACCGTGAAGAATAAGTACCAACTCCTGAGGACTGACGACCTCTTTGATCTACTGAGGGTGGCACGATGCTTTTTGAAGATAGACCTCAGATCAGCATATCCCCAGTTCAGAGTTCAAGATGAGGATGTGCAGAAGACGACCTTCATACGTCGGTACGGCCACTATGATTTCATGGTTATGCAATTAGGCATAACCAACGCTCCATCAGTTTTCATGGTACTCATGAACATGAGTTTCCAGCCATACATTGATATCTTTGTCGTAGTCTTCATCGATGACATTATGATCTACTCAACTGCTAAGGAGGAGCATGCCCATCCATTGCAGGTAGTACTGGACACACTTCAAGAGCACCAGCTTTATGGTAAGCTCTCTAAGTGCTAGTTTTGGATATGAGAGGTTCACTTTTGGCGACATGACATCTCAGAGGCTAGAGTTGCAGTAGATACAGAAAATATTGAAGTGCTACTTTCTTGGGATCCACCCAGAAGTGTGACATAAGTACATTGATTCCTTGGGTTGGATGGATACTACCAGAGATTTGTTCCTGAATTCTCTAGAGTTGCAACTCCACTAATAGCCGTGATGAAGAAGGGGAAACCATTTGTGTGTTCGAAGAGATACCAGTAGAGCTTTCAAGAGCTGAAGTAGAGGCTGACTAGTGCCCATGTATTAAGGCTTCTAGAGGACGACATAGAGTATGTAGTATACTGTGATGCATCATGGACTGGACTTGAGTCCTTCCTAATGCACAAGTGAGCAGTGATGGAATATGGTTCTCGGTAGCTGAGAAAACATGGGAAGAACTATGATACCCATGACTTGGAGTTATCAGTAGTGGTATTCACCTTGAATATATGGCGACACTATCTAATGGGCGAGTGATTTACCATGTACTATGATCACAATAGTCTCAGGCATATCTTCTCTAAGAAAGACTTGAACCTGATACAATGAATTTGGATTGAGTTCCTCCCAAAATATGTATTTTAGATAGTCTATACTCTAGTGAAGGGAAATGTTGTTGCAGATGCACTCATCTAGAGGTATGGTATACAGCTTCTAGGTGAAGTGACAGTACAGTTGGTTGCTTTATAGATATCCTTTGTGGATAGGGATGCAGAAACATTCCAGCAGTCTCTTATGGTCACTCCCCCACTTCTTCAGCAAGTGAGGGAAGTGCAGCATGGGGACGCTGACTATGAGACACGACGTGCTCAGATATCCACAGGTCATCACCGGATAGATTTTCTAATGGTGGGGATCATGTCATAATTTTCCAGGGACGTACCATGGTAACATTGTCACTTCAGGAGGAAGTGTTGAAGGAGTTTCACACATCCCCTATTGTGGTACATCCAGGAGTGGCGAAGATGTAACAGGACCTCCGACGACAGCATGGGTGGCTGGGAATGAAGATAATATTTGTAGAGTTTATCTCTCCGAGCCTCACGTGTCAGCAAGTGAAAGCAGAGAATCAGGTACCAGCAGGCACGGTTCAGCCTTTAGAGATCCCAAAGTGGAAGTGGGATTGGATATCCATGGACTTCGTGATGGGTCTTCCACATACATCTATGAGTCATGAATCTAATTTGGCATCAACTGACTCACCAAGTCAGTCGACTTCCTACCCATTAGAGAGCCGAGTTCAGTACAGATCATCGGATACCTCTATGTTCCGGAGATTGTGAGGCTACATGGAGTACCCTTGATGATCGTTTCCGATCTTGATGCATTATTTAATTCCCAGCTATGGAAGGGGTTGTAGGAGGCTTTCGGGACACATCTTCGTTTGAGCCTCGCCTTCTATCCTCAGATGGATGGTCAGACAGATTGGAACATTCAAACCCTTGAGGACAAGTTGCTTGCTTGTTTCCTCGACTTTGGTCATAGCTGGGAGGATCAATTACCTTTGGTGGAGTTCTCATACATCTACATCTATCACTCCACCATTGGGATGACACCTATAGAGGAATTATACCAGTGACCTTGCAAATCACCCTTGTATTGGACTAACCCATGGGAGTCAGCACTAGTGGAACCGGAGATGGTATGGGCTCCCACAGAGAAGATGATGATTATCCAGGGGCGGTTGAAGAATGCACAGAGAAGGAAGAAGTCTTATACCGACAGGAGACTGAGAACTCTAGAGATCGAGGATGGAGACCACGTATTTTTACATGTCTCACCCCGATGAGGTTTACAGAGATTTGGTCGAGGCTGCAAGTTATCTCCACATTTAATTTCAACTATTCATGTCCTTAGTAGATTTACTGTGTTTGAATACCACTTATCTCTTCAACCTCAGTTTCACTGGGTGAAAAATGTATTCCATGTATCCCAGCTGAAATGATATGTGTACGACCCTTCCCACATCATCGTCCATGGCGAGATGGATGTCGACGATGGGGAGAATTTTATGGAAATCTCAGCGTAGATTGATGATCGATAGGAGAGGGTCCTTCATTGATGGTTGATACCTCTGGTGCACATTCATTGGCAACACGAGAACCTCCAGGAGAGCACATGGGAGCGGGAGGCTCAGACGCATGCTTAATACCCCCACTTTATCCGTCATTTTGAGTTGTAGCTTACGGGGGCATAAATACCTGAGGTGGGTAGAATATAGAGACCTCGAATTTCCATGATTTTTTTTAATTAATTGGTAATTTTATGAGTCCTAGAAAATTTACGGCGCATTATTTCGAGACCCGGTGTTCCCGGGATCAATTTCTGATGTTTTTTTCGGATACATTCAGCAAACTTTTGAGCGGTTTTTTATAATTTTAGAACCGATGATCAGAATTGAAATTTGAGGGTACCATTGAACTTTTAGAGTTAGTATTTGCTTATGAATACATTAAACTTGACGGTAGTGAGTCGAGAATAAATGATAGTTTTGGGTTTTATGCAAAAGATTAATATAAAAATAAATGTCTGTGACACATTAATTTTTTTCCCTACAACCATGTGGTTGTTGGTAGATAGGACCCACTAGAAATATAACCTCCGTGTGGAGGTTGTAAGTGGGGAGCACCAGGCCATAACCTCTCATAAGAGGTTACGGTGGTTGGGACCACCACTCCTCAACCTCCCATGTGATATTAATGTGGTGGAGACCACCCGAGACCCCAGAACCTCCCATTTTTAATAATAGGTATGGGGACCACCTGACCCCTATTAATGGGAGGAGAGGAATACCTTTCAACTCCTATCATTAATGATGGAGAGCCTCTTGACCTCCCCAAACATTAATGTTGCCAATGCACCACCCTTAAAATGCCAACCTATGTAATTAATTTCCCAAATTTTAATATAGTTCCAGCAATTAAATTGGAGAAATAATATCACATTTGGCAATTGGGTGGAATGTTGGGTGGAGGAGAGCTTGGAGAAATTGAGTTCTCCAATGAAGAACCTCATCTCCCAATGAAGAACGAAGAACGCGTTCTTCCAATGAAGAACACCAGCAAAAATCTCCTTCGATATTCTTCCCCGAACTCCTACCAACGTGGAGCATCGTCCACAACCGACGTGCGTGCTCATGATTGGAAGCGTGTGGCGGATGTAATGAAAGACGAAAACTCCATCTTTTTCCCCGCAACACCGTCGAAGAACGACTATCAAGGTAGTGGTTAATTTCAATTATGTTCTATGTTCTTCCTTCCATTCCAAACGAAGAACGAGGATTATTTCTTTTTATGGGTGGATTGTTGTGGTTCATTCTAGGGGATCGACTTCTATCACCCTAAATGCGGAGGGTGCGAGCCAAACTAACAAGGCCCGACACCTTCCGTCGATTGCTTTTGTGATGTCCTTTGGCATGGTGATGAAAAGATGAGGCGGTGAAGGTGGAGAATACAAATGACATGCTTTCCATGGCCTTCATGACCTGCGACGCCGCCGAGGCATCCCAAACCGCCGCTGGCCACCCGGCCGCCCACCGGCTGGCTCACCGGCCTGCCCGGCTGCCTCCTGGCCTTCCACCGGCCTGCCTATCCCTACCTAGCCGCCCACTCACCACCCTCCGGCCCAAGACGTGCTGTCTCCCGGCTGGTCGACGGCCTCCCGGCTTCCCACTGGCCTCCCAACTACCTGTTGGCCACCCTGCCACCCGCTAGCCTCCCGAGACGTCTCTCGGCTGCCGATATCCCGGCCTCTCGAGCCGCCAACCAGCACCTGGCCGAATCGATGCCCTGGTTGAACTACCAAGATGCACCGGCCTCCCAGCCGAACCGGTTCCCTGGCCACACCGGCGTCTCAAGCCGGGCCGTGGCCCCCCTCATGGCACCATGGCTGAACCGGCATCGGCCGCACCCTCTGGGTCGAGCTGCACCGGGCCGCGCCCTCGCAGTGCACCGGGCCGAACCAGCCCCTTGCCTGGGCCGAACCTCCCTTGCGGCCATCTGGGCTAGGCCCAGCAAACCGGGCCAAACCCAACATGTCGGCCCACAAAATGGGCCAAGCTGGACCCAACAGGTTAGGCTGGGTAGACCCAAATCGTGTACTCCCAGACTAAGTTGGGTCGGGTCTGTCTGACTTGGTCACACCGGACCCAGACCTACTACCGACCCTTTACTTTCTTTTGGCCACATATTTCACACCAGACGTCCGTTTTAAGAACCGTCAGCAGCACTAGTATTCTTTTATCTCAACAGTCTCTTTGTGTTTACCACACTGGAGTTTTGGTTATAGTTGAGATATAGTCAAGTTGGATCAAGCGCGAATCCAATCGGGGCCCTGGGACTAAAATTCTAATACTGTTCCAGAATTCGATGTGTGTTTAATAGCTCTGACTACTGTTCTGGGATCCTATGTGGGTTCGACATCTCTGAGTACTGTTCCTAGATCATGTGTGGGTTCAACAGCTCTGAGTACTGTTCCTTGATCATGTGTGGATTCAACACCTCTGACTAGTGTTCTTGGATCCTGTGTGGGTTCGACAACACTGAGTACTGTTCATGGATCCTCTGTGGGTTCGAAACATCTGATTACTATTCCAGGAAACTCTGTCGGTTCGATAGCTCTGATCACTGTTCCTGGATTCGGTGCTGGTTCGACAGCTGTTATTACTTTTCCTGGATCATGGGTGGGTTTGACATCTCTGAATGCTGTTCCAGGATCCAACGTTTGTTCAACAGAATATATGATTTAGTGGCTACATCGAATCATCTCTAACTCTCTACAAGAGTTGTACACCTCTGTGAGATGAGACACTAACTTTGTGTTTTCATCATGATTGAGAGGGATTACCTGATAACTTAGGTATATGTATGGGCATATACCTAAGTTGGTTTATCTGTTGATTTCATACATGTGGTTTATCCTTGTTGGATTTTTTGAGACCATGAGGGTCCCGGGGTCCCTACTGAGTATCGTTATACTCACCCCTTCATATTCTATGCCTGCACCTCGTTGTGTTGGATGCAGACGACAGAAAGAGCTGACCAAGGATGAGTGTAGCAGGATTAGACGGTACACAGAGGTGGACCATACATCGTGATGGTACACAGAGGAGGCATAAGAACATGGAGTGTTGTGGAGGCTATCTGTACCTACCCTATAGGTAGGAATTCTGGGGGATGAACCAAATACTCGTTTTCCCTTCTTCAGTTGTACATCTACTTCCAGTTCCTTGTAATTTATAGTTTGTCTTGCACTTCTGGCCGCTATACATTTAATCACTCTTCTGTTATATAGTTTACCTAGTGTTTTGTATCAAGATGTGTGGGTTTAATGGTCATATTGGCAATGACTTCCCAGTTTTAGGGAATTATGCCTTTGGTGCTAGTTGCCAGCCCCTGGCCTATAGATGGAGGGCTTGGGGTAGTCACGACACAAGCCTTGAGGGATGGGTCGTGACATGTTTCTCCATGGGGATCACCTATCAATTTTTATAAGAAGAAAGATAGATCATTGAGGTTTTGTGCTGACTACAGGGAGATAAATGCTATAACAATAAAGAACAAGTATCCCCAACCAAGCATTGATGTTTTATTCAACCACATTCATGGAGAAATTTTTTTTTCAAATACTAACCATTGATCTGGATGTCATCAGTTTTATGTGAAGAAGGAATAAATTCTGAAAATAACATTTCGAACCAGGTATGGGCATTATGAGTTTACAGTAATGCCTTTTGGATTGATAGATGCATCCATTGTCTTCATGGATCTAATGAATAGAGTTTTCAAGGGATATATTATGACATCTTAGTTTTATTTATTTATGATATCTTGGTATTCTCAAAAAACAATGAGGATCCTAAAAATCACTTGTGAACTGTTCTTAAAACCTTTAGAAGAAATGAATTATATGGGATGTTTTCAAAGTGTGCATTATGTTTTCAAGAGATTTCTTTTCTTGGCCA
Source organism: Viscum album (assembly GCA_963277665.1). Lineage (NCBI taxonomy): Eukaryota > Viridiplantae > Streptophyta > Magnoliopsida > Santalales > Viscaceae > Viscum > Viscum album. Next base: position 1,672,584,467 of record OY728137.1, read on the forward strand.
TACTGTCTCTAAGGATGGAATCTATGTTGATCCTTCAAAGACCAAGTCAATACCAGAATGGCCAACATCGACGAGTATAACTGAGGTATGCAGTTATATTGGTTTAGAATGTTATTATCGACGAATCATCTATATTTTTTCCATGTGGTCTAACACATTAACCAATGCTAAAATGTAAAGGGGTATTTTTTTCAGAAAAAAGAGTGTGAAGAATGCTTTGAAGAACTGAAGAGAAGATTCGTCAATGCTTATATCTTGACTCTACCATCGAGGAACGATGGGTTTGTTATTTATAGTGATGATTCAAAGAAAGGATTTCATGGTGTCTTAATGAAGAATGATAGAGTTATTTCATATGCATCACAAAAACATAAAATTCATGAGCAATAATATCCCACTCCTGATCTTGAGTTATCACCTGTAATAATTGCATTGAATATTTGGAGACACTGTATCTATGGTGAAAAATGGGAGATATATATTGATGACAAGAGTTTGAAGTATATTTTATCAGAGAAAATAACTTAACATGATGGAAATATGATGGCTTAAATTACTCCAGGATTATGATCTCACTATACACTACCACCCAGGGAAGAAAAATATGGTGTTAGATGCATTGAAAAGAAAGGATAATGGAGTTTTGAATAAGATGAGATTTGAAAGGGGTCCTATATTCATGGATATAGTAAAGATAGATATGGGAATAATCGTGGATGTTGAAACATCAATACTTTTACAAATGGGTGCAAATAAATCATTACTATAAAGGATAAAGAGTCCTCAGAATAATGATGAGGAGTTTCAAAAGAGGATTAAAGCTGTGAATGATGGGAGATTGAGTGACTTTGTATATGAAGAGGGAATTTTGAAATTTTTAAAGAAACTTTGTGTTCCTTGCATACCTGATCTGATAAGCGAATTGTTGTATGACTCTCATAGCTCCATTTTCCTTATAAACCCTAGTAGCACTATGATGTATATTGATTTGAAGTATGATTTTTGGATGAACAAAATGAAGAGAGAGATTATTAATTACATGTCATGTTTTATGGTTTGTCATCATGTAATTGATGGAAGACAACATATTGGAGGAATCCTACAACCACATCCCATTCCTGAATGGAAATGTGATGATATTACAATGGACATTGTCATGGGGCTTCCAAAGACTCCTAGAAAGAAAGATTAAATTTGGGTCATTTTTTATAATCATACCAAGTAAATCACATTTTCTTGCAATAAGAGAAGATTTATCTCTTGAACGATTAGCAATACTATATATTAATGAAATTTTAATACTTCATGGTGTACCCCTGTCGATTGCTTCAGATCGTGATCCCCATTTTAGATCATGATTTTGGTAAAGTCTTCAGAAATCCCAATATGTTTATCTTCATTTGAGCACTACATACCACCCTCAAATAGATATACAATCAGAATGGACTATTCATTCCATACAAGACAAGTTGAGATCTAGCTCACTTGACTTTCAAGGTATTTGGGATCAGTATTTACCTCTGGTTGAATTTTCTTATAAAAATAACATCCATTAAAGTATTTAGATGGTACCATATGAAGCGTTATATAGAAAGAGATGTTACACACCAACATTCTTGGATGATGTTGGTGAAAGAAAACTTGTAGGCCCATAACTTGTTGAGGAAACAATGGAAAAAGTGATGATTATCCAAACCCAAATCAAAGAAGCCCAATGTTGGAAAAAAGTGTTATGCCGATAACTGAAAGAAGGATTTGGAATTTCAAATAGCTGACCATTTTTCTTGAAGGTATCTCCATGGAAGGGTGTTATATGTTTAAGTAAGAAGGGTAAATTGATTCCCAAGTATATCAGACCCATTGAAATTCCAGAATAAATTAGTGTAGTAGCTTATCATTTGGAAATATGTCCAAGTATCTCCAATGTTCATGATGTGTTCCTAATAAGACTATTGAGAAAATACATGCACGAACCAACACACGTACTCACCTATGAAGAAATTGAACTGGAACCCGATCTGTCTTACTGCGAAGAGCCTACAAGAATTCTTGACACTAGAGAACAAGTGTTGAGAAACCAGACGACTATTCTGTTGAATGTTCAATGGAGAAACCATAAAATGGAAGAGGAAACATGAGAACCTGAGGTTCTTATGATGAAAAACCACCCAAATCATTTTATGCAGTAATATTCTAGAAATTTCAAGGAGGAAATTATTTTAAGGAGGGGAGATTGTAACACCCCACACTTCCATGATATGTTTTCCATTGAATAATGTGGTAGCTTGCGTTGTGCACAACATTGAGATTTGACACCCCACAAGCAATCAAACATTCCACTATGTATTGAAATACCCACTTTTTGATATTTTATAAATTTTTATTTTCAAAATGGACTTCATTTTTGGATTCGGATTATCAAAATTAGCTTAGGGTGAATTTTTGAAGAACAATGAAAAACTATGAGTCATTGTTTAAAACTGATTTTTTTTAAATAATTTGTTTATTTATCATAATTTATGTTAGGTCCAAGTAGATACATAATACATATATATTTTCAAACTAATTCATTGCAGTCATATTATAGTATGTCTAGATATATAATATTTTATTGAGCTTTTTACAGTCTTTTACCCACCTTCTAGAAGTATTTGCCAATTTGCATAAAACTAAATTTTACCACTTCTAAAAATTGAATTCCAAAAATCCAAGAGACATGGATGACATTAGTTTGTAAAATGTGGATCAATAATATTAAAATATATTTTGGTGAATAGTATCTTTTGACTGTTTTACCATGGTTAAATGTAAATAAGGTAATTAAGGGTAAAAATGGTATTATATTTACCCAAAAACATGTCTTAATTCAATTGGATAAGTTTAATTTGACCAAAAACAATCTTTGGAATAAAATATGTCCTCCTTTCGTCCACATGTATTAGATTAGGACATTTATTATTATTTTATTTAATGAAGTGTTAAAAGTGATAAATTCAATGTTTAATAACAAAAAAAATTATTATTTATGGTTATACATTATATAATTTCGACTAAAAATATTAATTAGAAAGATAAATAGACTTCCAACATAATGTTATTTTATTTATAATTTTTAGACGATAAATAATTAAATTTATTTATGAAACAATGATGATTCAGTAATTACCATATTAATGAATGATTAAAATAATTGGTATTATAAAAATCCGAATAAATGTAATTTGAGACTTTTGATAAATTACACTCATTTTCGTGGATCATATGATATTTTAGGGTTGATAAAATAATATTTGTTCGATGAAATGATGATTTTAATATTTTCAGGAAAACCAAATACTAAATACTGTCAAAATAGACATAACTGATTTTTTAAAACATATACTATATTATTAATTGATATAATATTCTTAGAAATATAAGGTTCAGAAAAAAGATATAGATAATGTTATATATATTAATAATTAACCCCATGGGGTTTTATGGTTTGTTATAAAATGTTTATAAACCATATATTATAAAATTACAAAGAGACATGATAAATGTAAAACTATTTAACTATGAGTTGAATATAAAAGATACAGATAATATGGTGACCTAAACCTATCTAAAACCTATTGTTTGAGAGTTTTTGAGACCCATACCCACCTTATATTCGAAATAAATCATTTTTTACCCATTAAAATCCAAAAATTATTTTATTATAAAATAATATTTCAAGCTTTTCCTAAAATGACCCTCACCTATCTTATAAAAGAGTATTTCACCTGCTCTTAATTTCACAACTCCAAATCCATTTGGCTCGAACAAACCAAGCCCAAATATCTTCTCAAATTCCTTAAAATAAACCTAATGTCCTTATTTTTATCATAAATCCAATCTATGGATCCATTTTGATCATCTCAAAACGAAACATCCAAAAAATATGTAATAATTTCACCACCCTCTTTCATGTTCTTTTATTATTCCACTTCCTCTTTCTTTGTTATTTCTATACCAAAATAATAACTCCAGCACCACCTACAAAATGTGATGTTATTCTAAATATGGTACAATCATATTATTTATTCTATCCATCCTATAAATAAAAAATTCACCATATGTGTGTACGTACAACTAACCGTCTCCACGTCGTTGTGTAGTTTGTTATTCAAGCACTTAATTATTTGGATGGTTATAATAATGAGTATAACTAATTTAAATAAAAAATATAACTTTTTAATGATTATTTATATACGATATTTCATTCAATTACATACGATTCCATCATAAGTATAATGATATTGTCGCTTGTGTGCACGTAAGGATTACTATCTCCACGAACGAGATGAGACTCATTACCCATCATAATCATTCCAGAATAATATTAATTTTAGGATTAAAAATAATGTTTAAAATCTTAATATCATTCTGGATATGAAAAAAAATACTATCCAAATAAAAATTTATTATGTAACCAAATATATAAAGGATGATGGATCAATTAACACTAGAAATGATGATACTACTAAAATATTATAAACAAAGTTATATTATAGGATCATATATTATATCAGATTTATGTTTATAGTTATTGTATTATTTAATAATGATGATTTAACTATTATATTGGAGGTTAGCGTGCCCCTGTCCAAAGAAAAGTGTATGGTAAGGGTTAATTATATAGTCTCTTTACATATCTTAGGTTGTTAATACGTAAGTATCTACTGGGACCTCTTTATCATCCACATCTGTGTTTTCATAAAAATGTAATTCAAATTTTTTTTACTATTTACTATACCATGGGTAAAAGTCATTTAAACCATTATTTTACCATATAGGTTTTGAAGTTAATCTTTCTGTCATTTTCCAAACATGGTGATTTATGACATTTTCGACAAAATAAGGTAATAATGTTATTTTTAACTTATATAGAGGGTGTGGCTCTTTTCCGCTGTGATATCATCATCAAAGATTCCCATACAAGCTTATAAAAATATTTTTAAATTAAATGTTTCCTTTTATATAAATGTGAGTTTTAAATGATTTCAAAATATAAAGAGGTATTTATTTCAAATAGTTTTTATTTCATCTATGTCGACATCCTTTGATTGATTTTAAACATGTTTGATGTTGATCTATTATGATACAAATCATCCTTATTGTATTGAAGGTTTTTTGATATGTCTGATTGTATATGCGTTATTTTTACACCAGTAATTTTTTATGGATAATATATTGAAATTTTGTATGCAATTGTTAATATGAATGTTTATGTTATCTTTAAACCTCTTCATATGAGGATTTCATTGGACTTAGTAAGAGAAGGGTGGAGGACACTATAGCTCCTTGATTAATCGGTATGTCTTATGATACAAACTAGTGTCTTAGAACAAGACCATGACAAAAATCTTATTTTTAGTCTTGGAACATGTCCTTGACTATGTTGTTATGAAGTTTGGTATTTTTAATTCCATCATTATCAAAGTGGCTATAGATATTTCATGTGATTATTTGACCTATAGAAAATCTATGTTAATAATTAAATGGAATTATTTGATTTTATCATTTCTATGGTATGCGGATACTTATGTTTAAAACACTTTTTTTAGTCTTATGCATTGCCTAAGATGTTTATTCTTATTCATGAAAGATTTCGCTATATTGTTTTCCTTACAAAGCATCTAAACTCACCCCTTTCTAGGTTTTATTTTTCCCTGTATCTAAAGAAGTATTTTATGGTTGACCTGAAGGGATAGGATAAGGATATAAGTTTGTTCAAATGGGACAAAATGATGTTGATGTTTTTATTTCATGATGTAATTTAAAACATATGAATGTATCTAGTACATCCAAGGATACTAAATTGATCGCTCTTTCGGGACATTTTTTGTTCTATCCTGCCAATATTATGTAATAATTCACCGACCTTGGGTAACTAGGTTCAAGTTGTTTCATGTTCTAATAGTTTTTAATATTTAACTATTATAAGACTCCAAAAACTCTAGTTTTGGGTTTTTCAATGTTTTAATGGGAATTCTGATAATTTTACACAAGAAGATAAAATATAAAATCTAAACTAATGAATGACCATTGGTTTTTTCCTAGTTTAATTGATCTAGGAATATAGTATTTACCCATAATTTAATGTTTGGTGACAACTATGATGGGTTTTTATTTTTAATGTTTAAATTAATAAATTAAATAATTAAGTTGTATTTGAACCAAATTTTTTATTTTTTTAAGAGAAATTTTGAAATATTTTGAACCATGCACCAGCTTTAGAACACATTAACATACTATTTATGTGGGAGTTTTATATTTATCACTGAGGATAATTGATTTTTCATTTCAAACCCCATAAGTGTCTGTTTCTATTTTTATATAATATTTTTCTCTCAATTTGGATAATTTATAACCTCTAAGTGAAAAATGAAGCTTGTAATTCTATCCAAATTTGAGTGGAAATTATTTCCTTTAATGTAGGATCCCAAAAACACACTGACTATATTCACCACTCAAAGAATTTGTGACTAAAATAAAAGGAGATTATTGAATAATGTTTTTTTCAAATTTAGTGATAACTAATGAATTAATTATTTTATTATTTTTAGAATTCATAAGGGTAAATATTAATCAACCATGCATATGGAGACCAATATACACTATATTAAAAGTTTCCTTGACAAAAATTCATAAACACTATCATTTTTATATGAAGTAACCCCTAAATAATCGAATTTCCAAAACGGACCACAGTGGTGGGTTTCAAAGTACGGTGAACTATATATACAATAATTTTATTCCCCTATAAATTCAATATATTTTATAAATAAATATCATTCAATAATGAGAGAGAGAGATAACATATTAAATCAATTGTTTTATGATGTCTATAAAGAGTATCCAAGAAACAATACTTCATGTGCTATTATTTTTTTATATATCTATATATTATCATATGTGGGTGTATTTATGTTTGGTGGGCAGACATATTTTTTCACCCCATGTGAATATGTAATAATTATTTAAGTTTTTTCTCTAATTTGCAGAAATAGGTTAGGTGAACATTATAATAATGTATTATTAATAATATTTCATATTATTCTACCTCTCAATAATAACAATAATATTGATGTTTTTTTATATATTGAAAAATTAAATATTTCATATTTATTGTCCGAATATAATAAGTAAAAAATAATGCACTCTCTATTTTATATATTTATCAATATGATATTATTTTTATGCCATCAGATAAATTTTAAATGGTTTTTTAATGTTTAAATATATTAAACATCATTATAATCATTTATTTGTTAAAGAATTTAGAAAGTAACTATTTGGTTATTTTTCACAAATCATTTAGATTTCCAAGAATAAGAAAATTGATAACATAATATTTGGTCCATAGAGAAAGGATATGAAATATATTGAATATTACAATGAGTATGATATGTGAATACATTTAGTTATGATCCTCCATCACGAGCATATTTATTATGACTCATATCAATTATTTTTCAATAAAATATGGGGGTTTCGTGAGGAATATCATGATGGAGAGTATTAATGAATCTTTTCAGATTATTATAAGTATATAACGAAATATAATTTTAAATGGATAATGTGATATGATGGGGAAATTGAATATGAAATCCATTTACTCATCTAATATTTATATTGTGGATCTTCTATGGATTTGAAATTGATGGGGAATTCGGTTTAATTAAGAAAAGTCGTGTTGAAAATGTGATAATATTGTATCATGTGGTCGGACATGGACATATAGCTTAGTTTCTATCTTACAATGTGATGTGAAGTACATCTTTATTTGTATCTCTCTCTCATTTTTTGTTATATAAGCATAGTGTGAATTAAGTTTGGTTCTTTTATAGGTAGGGTATTATCCAATTTTTATCTACATATTATTGATGGGATAACAAAAAATAAATAATTATATCTTGATATTCCATTGGCTAGTATGTATGGTTATTAATTATTGACTTGGACTATATTATTCTCAAGGATACATACTGAAATGATGATGTGTACTGGTGGTGTACATGTTGTTTATATTGTTATCCCTAGAGGCGTCTTCCTAAAAGAAGGGTGGTTTCATGATTACTTTTCTATGTAACGTTATCTTTTTATATCTATGAGTAGGAAGATGATGATGGATAGAGTATAATGATGATATTGATGGAATGAATGGTACATTATTAATAATGGTTTCAAAAAATTTAATATGAAGACATATATTAGTAGTATTGTTATAGAATCCTGATCTTAATATTTATTACATATTTTATTTATTTTTATTTCCTGTAATGGGAGTATCAATCATTAAAAACTAGCACCTTAGAATCATTTTCTCAGGTTTGAATCAATTATCACCAAAAAGATTGAAAGATTGACAGACACCCATTTTACCTAGTCCCATATTCACATTTTGATGTTCTCATGATGTTGATGTGTGGTTGAGATGATCATGTTGAGGAGGAAATGAAGTTGACATTTATTATGATTCATCCATCTATTCAATGTATCCCTATAGAGGAGGGCATGAGATTAATGCATTTCATCATGTGAGATGAAGAAAGAAGTGATGATCGGGTTTGTTTGAGTGGTTTTGTAGGGAAAATGTTATATTTTAAATTTTGGTTTAATTTTATACAATGTATTTTATTTAGAAAGTGTTTTTTATAGTGATAGTGGGATTAAAATATATTAATGAGGTATAATTATGAAATATAATGTGTGTATTTCATTAATTGGGTATATTTGTGTTACGTAGATTACAAAAATTTGATGAAAAGTTATGAAAATAGTTAATACATTATCTATATTACCCAAGGTGGTATTTATTATTAAAGAAACAACTATTTATTTTGAATATATTACTTTGTTATTTTTCATGGTTGAAATTGACATGTCCTCTTATCCTTATGACACAATCCAATCTCCAATGGAACCAGTCTCAAACTAGTGTATCGATAGTGATGTCATAGATACCATGATCAAACCTATGGTCCATTCCCTGATTTTTGGGGAGGGACACACACCAAGACATTTTTTATTCATCATTGATCCTTCAACCCCTTAACCAACATAGATCTACTTTCTACCATTATTGAAATCATAATTTTTCCAATTGTTCTATCAAAATATGAAGGATTCCCCTTTATGCAATTTCATCCAAAGAATTCATAAAGGCAAGAAATCTCCTCAATCCATCATTGGTGACCCAATTCTTCAAGAACCATCTCACAGCTAAATATTAAAATAGGAATGTTCATAAAAAATAATAATTGTGGGGAAAATAATAAATACGCCTTATAGACCCATAAAATCTCCTTGTTCACATTATTTTTGATGAAAATTTGGTTGTGTACTGGTCTAATGCTTCATTAGACTTCAGTGGATTTTGGATTCCATTGTTATGATGAAATTTGAATTTTCATTTGAAAAGAGATTCTCCTACAAAGGCTTTATGGGTATTCTTTTTAAGATTAACCCTCCCCTTTCATAATGTGGAGATCCATAGGATGATCAACAATATAGGGGGTTAGTTTATGTGTTGTAGTTGTTACACTCATCCTCTATATCATCCCATATCACATCATATACATGTTAAATGACATGTCACAATGATGTTAGTTTATAACATCTATATTGATGTTCAAGTGGTGTATCGGTGAAAAAAGTTTAATTTTGATTCTAAGGATGATTATTGATCTTTGTAAAAAAAAATTGGACCACACTCAGTGAAATTTGTAGCTTGCGACTAATAAAAGAAATTCTCATATTCCTCCCTCTAATGAAAAATCAGTTGATATTGTTTCTATAAAAGTCTATTATCATGGTAATATTTAAAAATATATAATAATCATGTATACTGTAGAATATACAGACATTTATGTTTCTCTTGAACGATATACTGATACTTGAATTCATGATAGTTTCAACATTAGGCCTTATGATACTACGATTTATGGTAACTTAATTATTAAAGGGGTCTCTCCAGCTAAAGATATGGTCTTTTTTAATTTCTAGGGTCCATTTATCAAAAAATATTTTCTATCATTATATAAGGGATCATATATTACCCAGATGTAATGGGTATGTCTTGTTTTCTTCTTTAGAATAATATTTTAATGTCATCAACTCTATAATGAAAATGTGAACAAGTTACCCTCAAAATCTAAAAACCATCACATAAAATGGTTGTTTATTTAAATCCTATCAAGTAAGAAAGTCTCCAATAGTAGGTATGTTACTCCTACAAGCTAGGAAATGGTGTCAAGATTGTTAGATAATATATTAATTGGGGGTGGTGCACACAACTTTTTTCCCTCACCAATGGATCTATTTTACCCCAAAAACCTCTTGAATGATCCAAAACCATATGAGGCTATAATTAAACCTCGTATAGTTCATATATATTATCAATTACAATAAATATCATTATAGATCTCCAGTGTTTTATGATTTCTCTCATTCATACTCTCTCTTACAATTTTCTAACATCCTCTTCTTATTTTTTTCTAAATTCTTGATCGAGGATTTTTATTGTGATTCAAAGGGTTTTTATAAGAAAATAATTTTTTTCATTTTATTTATCTCTCTAAAACATTGAGTGTGATAGGGTAGGGTTTCACTTCTATTGAGTGTGAGGGGTTTGATACACATTAACAAAAAAATTGTTGGGAATTTCGATTTCTAATGATAACCACTAGTAGTCTAACCCACTAAAGGGGATTCATTCTACAACCACTAAAAATCAAGGGACATATTATAATAGGTTTCATGGTATTTTATAAATCTATGTGATGAAACTAGAGCCACTCAAGGATTTTTGCATAATGAGGCATTATGAATACTTTATAAATTATTTCTGAATTTCTTTATTAAGTTGTGAATTTCATTTAATTTATATTTTTGTCACGGTTAATCATTCATCTAATATATTTTTTTATAATTATTTAAATAATTCAAAATTGTTTTAATTGAAATTGTTTCTATAATTATTTATATTTCCTTAAGTTTATTCTTGATTGCTAAAATGTTATTAATAGAAAATTCACCCCCACCCATCATTCCATCACAAATATGAACGACAAGTGCTATCAAAGTGTAAATTGATTTGAAAACGATAACCATATTTAAGAAAATATACATTAAAGATTACCAATATATCAAATATCCATGTTTATTTTGAGAGAAACTAAATGAGTAGAGCTGTGTATCTTGATAGATCATACTATGGTTATTTGAAAACATGAATGTAAAATTTTCTTACAATTATAGGAAAATTTTTATGGAAAATCAATAATCCTGGATATACCCCCCACTTATGAAAAAGAATAAAATTGACCCTCGATGAAGTAGTGTATTGTGATATTGATGGAAATTCCATGAATTCCCAACATTTCAGGTTAGATTGGAATGAATTAAATTGAGTTTTCATGTGCGAAAATTATCACGAAATATAGAAATTTACATAAGTCACACACACGGGACACATTCAACAAGAATTACCTATCCCCAAATAAGGATAATAAGGAATGAAAAAAGGATTTCAAATTTTCAACAGGGAATTCAAGAAATTACTCCCACTCATAAATCTCATCATGTGATGAAATTATAAAAAATAGAATAAACCAAACTAAGTTGAGTGCTGAGGTTTGACATTAAAAATCATATTTTTTGACTAGAATCATTATTTGTATAGGAAACATCTCTCAAGAGAAATTATAATTTAACTATATTTTTTATGGAAGGATGGTTCTTGGGAAACATGCATTGTAATATTTCCAATGTCTCCATCTACTTAAATTATTTTTGAATTTAATTTTTTACTAATTGTTTAAATATTTTTAATTTAAATATATTCAATACCCTCACAAAAGAATGTTTTTAAGGGAGCGTGGTTTAAATATATTTTTAAATTATGAAATACATTATATTTTTTATATTTATTTTAAAATACTCTATTTGGGGAGCCTGGCCTTTTTGGATAAAAATATTCCTTTCTAAAAATACTCTCTTTGGGAATCGATGTTATATCTTTATTGACTTTAAAATTTTATTTTGAGTTTTATTGTTCAAAAAAATATATTTTTAAATTATGAAATACATTATATTTTTTATATTTTTTTCAAAATACACTCGTATAAAAATAAACAATATATTTTTTTAATATTTCAATTTTTTTCACTGTCTTAGTGAAACATTATGTGTGATGGAATTTTTTGTTCTAGTTTTAGTATATAATGTTTTTACCTCATTTATTTAGAATTAATTAGTCTTATTTTTCAAACATTGGTTTAGGATATTTAAAATAATTACAATAGGGGATAATATGATAAAATTAATGTATTATTTTTCTAATAATGTGTTTAAATTTTCTTGGGGTGAATATTATGAAGTCAAAGGAATTTTAAAATTCTAAAATCTCAATATATATTTTCAAAATGTTATAATATTTTATTTCAAAATAGTTTTCATTTCATTATTTTGAAAAGTTATGGATTCTATATTAAAGGGGGTGATTGTTTTTAAAACAAATGATTATTTATATTGGTTTTATTGGGAAAATTCAATATATTCAAAAGTCTATTGAACTATATTAATTCATTTAAAATTTTAAGGGTTTGGAAATTATTTTTTTTTTAATTTAGAAGGTTTTATGATGTTAATATTTTGATAATCAATAACAGGGTAATGTTTTTAAATAAACTTATTGATAAAATAAATCATGAATTTTATTCTATGATTTTCTATTGAATCGTTGAACATAACTTAATTAATTTCATTTTGAAATATTGAAATAACTTTTAGTAATATTTGTGACAAATACAGCATTCCTATATTTCTATTATTAAATGGTTACATGTTAGTGATCATCTAAAATGGGGATATTGTTATAACTCACTCTCTTATGACGTTTTAATGATCAAAAAACAATTTATTATTTCAAACCATATCATATCAAAAAATTTAGTGTCTTTATTTTGGTAAATTTTCCAATAAGGTTTTCAACCGAACAGATTGCTTAAAAAGAATGTGGATGACCTTTATGAATTCCTCCACATCTATGTGCCAGTGGATACTAATTTTTGCACCAAGATCATGAAAAATTCTTCAAATCGGGACTCATGAAAGTAAATGGGTTCACAATCAATACATAAATGAATAACCCATGAAAAATAATTCAATTTGATATATATCCCATTGTATTATTTCGCATGGAAAATAATTGGTATTCATATTCATTTCATAGTATCATAACCCGAGGAAAAGAAATGAGTTTCATAATTATAACTTCATCAAAATTTTGAACAATCCAGTGAAAGAATATGGATGGAACAATTTGGTAATATCAATTTTAAAACAAAAAAATTAAATTTTTTATTTTTGATAAATATAAATTCAATAAAATACAATTGAAAAATTCTTTAGGGAAATATAATTTCTATTTGTAAAACACATCATTAAAATCTAAAAATGTTACCACATAACAAAGAAATCATTTTAATTGAAAATAATCTTTGAAAAAAGTAACAGAAGAATTAAAACATATATGTTTCCATATGAAATTATATTTCTTTACTCCCATTCCATTTAAAACAATTATTCCTCCCATATTTTCTGTAAAAGTAAAAACCAACTCACCGAGTATACAACAATAAGATTCATTTGGAATTTGTAAAAAAAATATTCATTGGATACAAATGACTTTAGAAATATTAGGAAATTTTTTCAAACATATTTAAATCATTTTTTTAAACCATTTACATGGAATTAGAATCATTTTTGACCAAACAGAGATATAATATTGAATTTCAGTAAATGAATTCATTTTAAATATTGAGTAAATTAATAGAAAATATTGAAAGGAAGAAATTAATTCACATGACATAACCAAATGATAATAAAATTAATGTGTTCATTAGATATGGATCATGATATTTCATCATAATGAAAATAATCATAAAAAAATGTGAAAAACAATGAGAATATGTCATAAAACCCTTACCACTTTTGTAATGTTGAATGTTAATTCCCATGAAAGAATAAAATTTTATTAAACATAAAATATAATCAAAATAAATAATTTTATGATATTACATGTAAAAGGGTCTATGTAACCCCATGCGCCTACCTCATTGGCTTGAGGAGGTAGTGAGGGTTACTTGGCCTTAGGAGTCGTTCCTATGGTGCCAAAGGATGGCAATAAATGTTGATGGCTTTGAGAACAAATTGGGGAATGATTTTCCCTTATGATAAATCCAACCAAACAATCCACTACCAACCACTATATGATGCATGTCAATGAAAACATTCAATAATATATTCCAGAAGACAACCATGTTGTGCCACAATACATCCCAAAAAACACAATCAACACCATATCAAAGTACTATGCAGAAGACTCAACAAAAGACCAAAAATAAGCCAAGACACACTCCATGTCTCCACACCAAGCTCCATTCTCCAAGATCCACCCATACATCACAATGCACCACTAAAGGAGGGTGATGCCCTACCTTTTCCCACAACACGGTACACAACATCTACAAAGACACCAACGTTAAAAAGCATGGGGTGAGTAATAAACCTCTGTATGATTTCCCCAATTGACTTCCCTACACATTCCACTTGGATAAAACCATTAGCACATTTATATAAAACAGTTTATATAAAATAATTACAACTGAAACCATTTCCATATGCCAAACACACCCTTTGCAATCCATCATACCCAACCCAAGAACCCAAGAGAAATCCAACCAAACATTCCACAAGCCATTCCATCATTTACACACTAGCACAACAATTTCCAGCTTTCAAAACAATGCACAACAAAACAACCAAAAAAACCTAACGGTGGAGCTTATGTCCAACCCGTTCGCCCATTAACACCTAGTGGCACTTCCCGTCCACTTATCCTTTGATGGTTTCCATTCCATACACTATGCATCCCCTTTTTATAGTGGTACTTCTCAGCACTTCCACACAACATTACAATAAATTCATAACCAAGAATATAACCCACCAGGGTCCCAACAACATTCAATCAACAAATTCCATTGCATATCAATCCACATCAATAAATCACCCATTTATTGAAAACCATTTTCCATGCCCAACAACATTTCAATAAAACATCATCTTAATTGAAAACCATTTCCATCAATAATTCTCACAAATAAACCATAGCATCCCATTTTAAAATCCACACAACAATAGAATTTCACCATAAAACCCCCTTTTCCCAAAAATCCCCCAAAACATCACCCAACGAATATCCAATCAATTTTTCACATCTACCCACAATTAATTAAAAGCACAAAAAATTAATTGTAACAAATACAATTTTATCTAACCAAGTGGAGTCAAGAGAGAAGCCACCTACCTTTTGGGTTCACGAGAAATCGACCCATAATCAACCGCACCTTTAATTCGGAGAACGCACCACCGAAACCTCTCTAGATCCCTTTACCTAACATACAGAAGCCAGAAAATCAACATAAAAGGAAAATACAACCATATATATACACAAAACAAGTGTAGATCTATAAAACCAATAAAGAGAGGGGTGTAGATCTAGAGGAAAACATAAAAAACCAAGAGGAGAGACTTTCCCGGGAGAAACCACCTTCCATCCTGTACTAAACCACTTCGATTTTCATCCAAAATGAGTGGGAGATCCCCTCTAACCCTTGAAAACCAAAGAACCCATGTGATCTTCAAGTGGGAGAGAATTGGGATAGGAATATGGAAAGCCCAAGTGTACCTGGGTTTTAAAAATCGATTTTAGGTGGCCGCGCAGTTTGAAAAAGTGTGTGCTAACCATGCATACACTACTACCACGAGAGTGAGGTTCTGCATGATTTCCTCACATGGTATGGAAATCCATGCATAGGCTGTGAGAGTCCTACTATCTCCCCCTACACAGTTTATTGGAGCATCCGTATGGTTTCCACTAACCGTGCTCAAACTGTTCTCTCTAGGAGAAGCCTCCAAACTTATCCAAAACCATTCCAAACTCTCCCAACGCCTTTCCAACTAATACCAAGCACTTTAAACACATAAAAATTCCTAAAACAAGTCCACATACATCAATCCAGGGGTACTTCATTCTCCCCACCATTGGTCTTTCCGTCCTCGGAAAGTAGTGAACCCAACCATTTCCGAAAGGGCTCGAGCCATTGCTCGACCATCTCTTTCTCCTTCTCCCAATTATCCTCTTGAATCAGACCATATTGCCACAAAACATGAAATTAACCAATGCATTTACCACTCAAGACTTTCTATTTCCTATCCACAACCCACACTTGAACATGCACCAATGAAGTATCTAGTTCTAGCTCCACATGATCCCATATAATCATATGGTCATGATCCGGCTAATACCTTTTCAACTGTGACACATGAAACACATTGTGAACCACAATAAACCTAGGTGGAAAAGACAAAAAATAATCCTCCTCACCAACCCTCTCAAAAATCTCAAATGTTCCAATATACATAAGATATAACATTCCCTACTTCCCAAACCGACGATGTCCCAACATAGGATAGATCCTCAGTAAAACATGATCACCCACCTCGAATGACAATGGCCCTCGACGATGATCTACATAAGATTTATAATGACTATGAGCCATCTCCATTCGCTTCCGGATCAACTTGATCTTCTCCATAGTCTCCTGGAAAAGGCTTGGTCCGACCATCGAGGACTCACCTGGTTCGACCCAACATAGTGGATAACGACACGCCCGCCCATAAAACACTTCAAACAGAGCCATATGTATGGATACATGATAAATGTTATTGTACAAAAGCTCAACCTATGACAAGTGATCCTCCAAAGAGCCACCAAAATCCATGACACAAGCCTGAAACATATCCTTCAATGTTTTTGTCGTCCTCTCGGATTGACCATCCATATGAGGGTGATACGCCGTGATCATAGTAAACTGTGTCCCAAGGGATTGCTGCAATGATTTCTAGAAACAAGATGTAAACCTCGGATCTCTTCATGATAAAATTGAAACTGGAACACCATGCCTCTTTACAACCTCTCAGATATAGATTTTGGATAGATTCTCCACCATATGAGATTCAAGAATCGGGATAAAATGGGCCGAATTCATTAGTTGATCCACTATCACCCAAATGGGATTCTGCTTTATGAACATTCTTGGGAGACCTATAACAAAATCCATTTCTATTTTCTCCCACTTCCAAATAGGGAATGGTAAAGACTGCAACATTCTCGCTGGCCTCTGATGCTCTACCTTGACCTACTGTCAAGTCAAGCATCTCGAAACAAACTCAACCACACTACTTTTCATACCAACCCACCAGGACTGTGCTTTCAATGTTTTATTCATTTTCTGAATTCCAGGATAAAAAGAACACTTGGAATGATGTTACAACATGATAAGATCTTCTTGAAAAACAACGGGTGCAACCATCAGATTCCAAAAGCACAAAATTGAATCTCAATTCAGTTACCAACCCTCAATGTTCTCTCCACCATTGAGTCCCGACCTCTTGGTCACACACTCAAAATCGGATATCTGCGCCTCTTTAACTAGGCCAATAAAGTCGAGAATACACAAAACACGAAAAAGACCACTCTATCTCCTGGTCTTCACATTCCAACCACATGTCAGCTATAACCGACAACAACTTCCACTGGTCTAATAACAGTTTCACCGCCTATGCATGTGATTTTTTACTTAATGCACTTTCCAAAAAATATCCCTTACCTGGTGTGTACATCAAGTCGAAATCAAACATCTGGAGATATTCCATCTATCTCTTTTGCCTCAGGTTCAAATCTCATTGTGAGAAAATATGCTTCAATATCTTATGATCTGTATATAACGATAATTTCTGACTGAATAGATAATGACGCCAAACTTTCAAAGCATGCACCACTACTGCCAATTTAAAATCATGATTCAGGAAGTTCTTCTCATGCACCCTCAACTGTCATGTTCCATATGCAACTACATGACTTCCTTGCATGAGAACACATCCCAACCCTGATCCTGTTGCATCACAATTCACTACGTACACATTTCCTCATTTTGGAAATCCAATATTGGTGCTAATGTAAGGCGACCCTTTAGCTTTTCAAAAAACTGCTGACACTATTCATTCCACACGAATGGAATATTATTTTTTTATAAGCTGTCATTGGTGAAGCCAAACATGAATAAATCACGCAAAAAAAGTTGATAATACCAAGCTAGACGAAGTAAACTCCGTCTCTCTAACACATTCTTTTGGGGTTTCCACAAGATAACAACCTCTATCTTTTCTGGATCCACTGAAACCCCCCATTCAGAAATCACATGGATAAGAAAATAATCGTCTTGTATCGAAAAGTCACACTTTGACAATTTGGAATACAAACGCTTATCCCTCAAGATCTGTAACTCTTTCGCCAAGTGCTAATGATTCTCGACATTTGTCTTTGAATACATCAGAATATCATCTACAAACACCACCACAAATGAATCCAGATATCTCTAAAATATCTGATCCATCAATTCCCTGAACACCGCTGGCGCATTCGTTAGACCAAACGGAAAAACCACATATTCATAATGGCCATATCTACATATAAAAGATATTTTACGAATATCGTCCTTCCTCACCTGCAATTTAAGATATCCGGACCTTAGGTCGATCTTGGAGAACCACTGGGCTCCCCTCACCTGGTCAAACAAATCATCAATTTGTGGATGTGGATATCTATTCTTTATCGTAACTTGGTCAAGTCTACGTTAATCAACATAGACCCTCATAGTTCCATCCGCCATTTTCAAAAACAATGCTTGAACTAACCACAAATACGTTCTAGACTGGATAAACAGTTTTCTTTCTAACTCTTCCAACTGGACATTTGATTCCTACAATTCAGTAGGTTCCATCTGGTAAGACAGAAGTGAGATAAGACTGGTCCTCGAAAGGATATCAATCATAAACTCCACTTCTCTTATGGTAGGTAACCTAGATATTTCTTTAGGAAAAACATCCATGAACTGATCCACCACTGTTGGAAGAGCACTCTTCTCAACATCATCTACCGATTCCAATAACAACATTGCCAATTGATAAGATAACGTGCCCACTCCTGGTTCCAACAAACTCGTTGCACCTTTCCTTTCATGCCTCTCTCTACTAAAGAGATATCTAACACCATCGTGTGTCGTAAAATCCAATGTTTTCACATTACAGTCGATGTGGGCCTTAAGCTGCATTAGCCAATCCATTCCCCGGATTACATCATACCCATCCATCTCAAGTATTGTGAAATTCCTGGATATCTCACCCTCACCCAAAAGAATACTACGTGCTCTAGAAAAGAAGGCCCAACACTCTCTTCGACCCAGATGAGTTGATGTTTCAAAACCAAAGGCATCATTTCTACCCTTAAAAGCAACAAATCAACGACATGTGCATAAATAAAAGTGTGTGAAGCACCCATATCAAACAACACTTGAAACAATGTAGAGTTTAAAAGAATAGTACCTTGCACCGTTGATGGTCCCGACTAATCATCCATCACAACCTTCTCAGCTCCAAACACATGCTTTCTTGCCATGCACTGCTCATTATTTCCCTGCTGAGGCGTCATGGTATTTCGAGAATCACTATGACCCACTTTACTCTGCTGATGAGGTGTGTGTTGTTGTCCCTGTCCTATTGAAGCATATAAAATATGTGATCCATGAGGAGTGTCACACGCACCCGACCTTAGGGCATTGCGATAGTAACACTGCAGATTCCCCATCTTCTTACAATTATGACATGCTCGAGGTTGTGTCGTACAGTCCCACTTGATGTGGCTCGTAGAACCACACTGAAAACATCCAGGTTTTCTCTGGGGGCTTCAATGGAAGATTTACCGATCCTACCATCAGATTATATGCCATATTTCCACCTTGGGAGTAAGTTTCTTTCATTCACTTGACCCAGCGTTAGGGTTCCCACTATTCCCCAAGAGTACCACCATGCTTCCTCCGCCCAGAGCTCCCAACAAATCCTTCTCAGCCACCGAGGCTCTATTCACCATCTCAATGTAATCATCTATACACAGCATTGCTATCTTAGAACGAATTTCCTACATCAAACAATCTTCAAATATACGATCATACAATGATGTACTACCTACCACCTCAGGTGAAAATACCACTATGTTCATAAACATAGATGCATACCACATCACAAACATAATCTCTTGCTTCAAACTGATGAAATCAGTTGTCTGCTGAATTCTGAAATTATGTGAGAAGAATTGTGCATTAAAGATTCCTCTAAGCCTTCCCACGTCACACATTGGTCATCCCCACTTGGACTACCAACTACCACCACTAAAGGGTAAGATCTGGAAACATATACATGGCCAAATTCACTTTTAACTCTACTGGTGTTCCCAAGAACTCGAAGATCTTTTTCATTCTATCCAACCATGCTTTTACCCTCTCTAGCTCAGAATCACCCCTGAATATGGGTGGACATTTCATTTGAAACTGAACTGCATGTTCCACATGCCTTGGTTCATCCTCTTTGTTTCCACTTTCCATATCTTGGAATGCTTTCACTATACTCTACACTAACTACTGGTTCACCTGAGGCTCAGGTGCAACCATTTTTTCATCGCCCACTTATTGTTGGTCTCTATGACGCCTACCGGGTGCCATTTCTATAAATAAAAAACCAACAACCATGAGTCTCACTTATGTCGACATCAAGAATTCCCATTTCAATTTTCATCACACAACACTATCAAAACAAGGTCATCGATCTTTTCCACATTTTCCATGTTTCACCATTTTTGAAAAACAAACGATTTTCAAGAGACCACCAGTTTCCATGTTTCAAATCCTTCCGTTTTGAAAAATAATTCATATTTTTCAAAATCCACACATTCATATCACATCATAAATCATTATACACCAATGAAATATGCATCCTAAAGGGAAGTCATTTCTACCATGCATGCCATGCTCGTCTCATTGGCTACACCCATGACAATGAGAAACACAATTCCTTTAAGTGTCTCTAAAACACTTATGTACCCACCTCCTTGGTAACTTGATGTTCAGCATAAAATTGTTAGTTTAGTCCTTTTATACTAAACATTCCATGTTCCAACAATCAGACTCCTTACTTCCATCCCAACTCTATGAATATTCCACAATGAATTTCAACACCAAAACCAAGAATTAACTCCAAATGACCGAACAGGATGACACCACTTGTAACACCCCGCCCCTGCCTCATTGGCTTGAGGAGGAGGTGAGGGTTACTTGTCCATAGGTGAATTTCCAAAGGTTTCAAAGGCTGGAAATAAATCCCGAGGGCTTTGAGAACAAATTGGGAAACCATTTTACCTTAAGACAAAACTAACCAAACCATCCACTACCAACCATTATACGATGCATGTCAATCAAAACATTCATGTGTGCATTCCAAAAGACAACCAAGTTGCGCCACAATAAAACCCGAAAATAATACAACCAACACCATAGCAGTGTACTATGTGGAAGACTTATCAAAATACCCAAAATAATCCAAGACACACTCCATGGATCCACACCATGCTCCATTCTCCAAGCTCCACACAGACATTATGATGCACCACTAAAGGAAAGTGATACCCTGTCTTTTCCCACGTCATGGTACACAACATATGAAAAGACACCAACCTGCCAATGTAGGGGGTGATTACAAAAATGCAGTAGGATTTCCCCAAATTACTTCCCAATAAATTCCACTATGATAAAACTGTTGGAACACTTATATAAAAAAATTTACATAAAATAATTACAAGTGCAACCATTTCCATACGCCAAACACACCCTTACCAAGACATCATACCCAAACCAAGAACCCAAGAGAAAGCCAACCAAACATTACACAAGCTATTACATCATTTACACAATAGTACAAAAACATCCATCTTGTAAACCAATGCACAACAAAACATCTAAAACAACCTAATGATAGATCTTTCGTCCAACCCGTTCACCCACTCAAACCTAGTGGAACTTACCATCCATTTATCCATTGATGGATACTCTTATGTCCACTATCCATCCATTTTTTATAGTGGTACTTATTTACACTTCAACACAACATTCCAATCAAGCCATAACCAAGCATATAACCCACCAAGGTCACAATAACATGTAATCAACCAATTCTGTTGCATATCATTCCACTTCAATAAATCATCCATTTATTGAAAAACATTTTCTATTCCAAACAAAATTTCAATAAAATAACCTCTTTATTGAAAACAATTTCCCTCAATCATTTTCAGAATTAAACTATAGCATCCCATTTTATAATCTCTATTTTAAAATCCCCACAACAATAGCATTTCACCATAAAACCCCCTTCTTCCCAAAAATCCCCAAAAAATTCACCCAAGGGATATCTAATAAATTTCACACATCAAACCATAATAAATTTAGAGAACAAAAAATTAATTGTAACCAAAACCATTTTCCCTAACCAAGAGTAGAAGAGAGAGAATCCACCTAGCTTTAGGGTTCCTGAGAAATCGACCAATAAGCAACTGTACCCCAAATCCCGAGAACACACCACTGAAACCTCTCTAGATCCTTTTATATAACATTCATAAGCCTTAAAATAAACATATAAGGCAAAAAACCCCTAGATCTACATAAAATATGTGTA
The DNA here is from genome assembly GCA_963277665.1 of Viscum album. NCBI lineage: Eukaryota > Viridiplantae > Streptophyta > Magnoliopsida > Santalales > Viscaceae > Viscum > Viscum album. Next base: position 1,672,607,180 of record OY728137.1, read on the forward strand.
GATATAGAAATAAAAGAAAGGGAGGGATGTGTATCTAGAATAAAATACAAGGAAACCAAGAGGAGAGACTTACTTAGGATAAACAACCTTCAAACCACCACAAAAACCCTTAGATTTGCTTCCAAAATGAGTGGGAGAGCCCCTCCAACCCTTTCAAATTGAAGTACCCCAGTGAACTTCGAGTGGGAGAGAATTTGTAGTGGACTGATGCAAGATCGAGTTAACATGGGTTTTAAAACCCTATTTTTAAGTGGTTACACGGTTAGACCGCACGGTTTGACAAACTGTGCGCTAACCGTGTGCACGCTACTACCTCAAGAGTGACGGTCTGCATGGTTTCCTCACACGGTTTGGAATACCAGGAAAATCCTACTATCTCCCACTGCATGATTTTCTGGAGAATCCACATAGTTTCCACTAGCCGTGCTCAAACTGTGCTCCCTAAGAAAATCCCCTAAACATATCCAATACCAATCCAAACTCTCCCAACAACTTCCCAACTATTCCCAAGCACATTAAACTCATAAAAATGTATAACAAAGGACACATACAATAATCTGAGCTACTACAGTCTATATATACACCAAATTAAAATATAGGATCATAACATAACATATGTCACAAAGAATAAAAATTCAGACACAAATCCCTTACGTTAAGTCTTGAGTTACATCGTACATGTTTGAACCTAATTTATATTAAGTATAAGTTAATTATAAATATATTATGAAACAATAATATTAATTTTCATACCATATATGATTTATTTTTGACTTTTATTACCTTTTTATCAATAATTTATCAATAAAATCATGTTTCTTGTAACAACTACTTCATTTTTATTGTATGTTTTGGTGTAGAATTTTTGATATTTTTAATATTATTAGGGATTAATAATCTCAATAATGTTAAACAAGAAATAAAAAATATATATTTATTATATATTTATTTGTACTAATCCATTAATGTTAGATATAGAAAATTAATTTCAAGGTTCATTTAGATGGAAAGTCGTAAGTACGTAACAACATTGTTTCCCTTATCATTATGGGTCAAAAGAAGGAATGGTAAATAAAATATCAATATTAAATAGTAATTATGATTTAATAAATATTAAATATATTCATCAATTTTATCCTTTTTACCAATCATGTCAGGATTTATTGAATAAGTAATCACATCATTTCGCAAGGCGGAAGTCGCTTGTAAACACGAACAACGTTATCATTTCTTCAATAGATGGTACGACAAGAAATTATATCAAATATATTTTTTATTATTATGAATAATAAATCATTAATATAATATATAAACATAAAATTAATCCTTTTATCCTTCCATGTAATGTGTTTGTTAAAAATCACATCGCTTCCTTAGGTGGTAGTCCTCTGTATACATGAACAATGTTATCTCATTCCATACGAAATGGAAATCACAAAGGTATATGTGAAATTATAATTATAGATATATTATTATGTCATAAATATAATTTTTAATAATTTATTACATCATTATATCTATCCCTAAGGAGTGGTGATTGTAAATTAATTACATTGGTTTGCGAGGAGGTCCTATACTGTAGACCCGATCAATGATTCCATTTCTAATTTCAGGGAGGTGGAGAAAATTATAGGTAATGAAAATAACATAAAAATATACTATGTATATACAAAATAATTAGGTGATTATATAATTAGGTATTAATGATATTTTTTGGATGTTGAAAAATAAATTAAATAAAATTCTTGGTTAAGGACGTTACCTTTTCATCGGACAACTTATTTTGGTTTTCACCCATTTCCTTCCTAGTATTAATTTAGGATAAAAAATGTTTCTATTGTTAGGTTAACAAATTAATATGTTATTTTGGTATGTTTTTTATGAGGAAAAGGTATTTAGAATTTTCTTAACGAGAGGAGATTTGAAGGCCATTATAATTGGGGTAGAGTATAGAGGTCGAAGTTTTATAATGAATAATGTTTACTAATGTGTTTCACATTAGATAAGGATAAAAATAGGTAATTATCGAACCTTATAGGTTATAATGTCAAAATATTTCTATCCAATTAGTTTTTTACAAGCATCTAGTTCATTCTAACCCTAATAATTTTAGTTTAACACCTAGTAAACCCATTCTACCCTTAACTAAATTAATTTATTTTTAATACACTCATTACTCATTATCATAAAATATTATGTTAACATTATTGGATAATATTAATTATACCGATTGAAAATATGAAATAAATTTTCCAAATTAAATTTCTATAATGTCTAGAATTTATTTAAAATTAAACATGCAAATGTGATGAAAAAGTAATTTTTAGAATGGAAAACTATTAAAAGTTTCTATATCAACATTCAATATGATGTTTATTCAAATGAATTTTATTGGTTTAATTATAACATAATTATCCATGTTTTAAATTTCAAATACTTTTTAAAAAAATGTAACTTTATAGATTCTTTATACAAAAAGTTAATTTTCAATAAAGACCATTAATTTTTACTACTCATCGAGAAAATTAATCTTTATAAAAAAGTTAAATAATTCACCTTAACATAATTTTGAAATGTTGAATCAAAAAATGAGTTCTATTTAATTAAATAAGGTTTCAATGAGTTTCAAAAATTAATTTTATTATTTTTAAATATGTAACACCCCGACCCCAGATTCCCAGAGTCGGTGCATTATTACTTATCATTGGCATGATCACAAATGATCAAGTCTCAAAATATTGTTTAGTTCAATAGACTTTGAAGTATTGGATACATTCATATGGTTTATATTACATCATAAAATGGAAAACTAATACAACATTGTTTCCATAGACAACACTGAGATGCCATAGACTATCTCTAAAAGTAAGTAATAATATGCTTCTTCACATCCTGGGAAAAATAAAACATAGAAATGGATGAGCTCAGATGCTAAATAAAGATAAAAATAAAATAGAAACTTTCATAAATAAGCATAAACATTTAAGGAAATGTATAGAACTAAAAAAATCCTTTTAAACTTGAACTTTAGCATAATATAGCAATGATAATATCAAAATAATGCCATTTACTTACTCAGATGGATATTCTACTTGTCAAATAATCAAATGAAATATCAATATCCACTTTAATAATGATGGAATGCATAATTTCATACTTTAAGTTCTATGTCAGGGCCTCATGGCAGGACCTAAGGGAAAAATTTAACCGGACCCAAACCCGGAGATCCTTTGTTACCATACCCCATCTCGGAGATCCTTTGTAACTGTACTCCAACCCCAAGAGTCTATGTAACTACACTCCATGCTAGAGGGTCTTCTATAACTGAACCCCAACCCGGATGACTTACTTGGTCCCCAACCAGGAACAAACTAGTCTAATACATTAATGATAATAAATTTTTGAAATATAATGTAAACCTTTGTATTAAAACTATCATACTAAATGTAAATACTTTATCCATAAACCATGAATGTTATACAAATAACGTATCCATAGTCAAGATATCACAAACAATTCATTACAATATAGAAGATTTGTATCATAATAAATCAACTTCAAACAAGTTTAAAATCCATTAAATGATGTTGACATAGATGAAAATAACTAGTAAAATTCTTTGAGAGAAATACACCATTTTCATGAAATGGATTAATATTATAACAATTTATAAAGGTAGTCATTTAAAAGGGATCTCTGAATCATAGTATCCCATACCACTTTGAAACTTTTAAAAAAAGTTATCATTTCAAAACATTCATGTCCATATAAATAAATCCTTAAAATCATTTTAAAAACATGGAAACCAATTAAAAGGGATTAGAAAGATAAATCATTAAAATAATTAAAATAATTATCTAGTTAAATAGACCCTACCATAAAACCTTAAAATATTCCTTCTGAAATCATTTTTATAAAATATGGGTATTTCAGATAAGTATGTCCCAGAAAATACTTACACATGAACAACCTCAGATAATGAAGATATTGTCAAATTAACCCTTACCTCGTTGTAATCAATCGATTTGTATGAAATATATTCAATAACCACAAAATGAATCACATAATATAATGAATATAAATATAATCATGATAATATATATCAAATGGTAGTACACAATACACCACATGCAACAAATAAGTGGTGAACAATGGAAATAGCACAGAATTAAAAGTGAGATAAGAAACCCCTTACATTGTACATTTCCTTGGTCGAGGGTAGGTTAAACACATGTATATTGGTGAAATAATTTTTATTAAATTATTAAATAATCATATACATTAATATGATATCATATATGATCTTTTAACATTTCATTGTTAATACTATCTTAATATTATCGTCGTTTCGGGTGTTAACAGATTCATTTTCCTTTACAGCCCATGTTATGTGAGTAGTATTAGTTATAGATGGGAATTTTATTATTCATATAAAGAATTATATGATGTCTTTAAACGTTATTTTTAATCATCAAATGAAAATTTTTCTTGAATGGATACGATGGGGAATGAATCTCATCGCGTTCATGGAGACGATAATCCGTACGTACGCACGAGCGACAATATCATTCTTTTGATATTAAAATAATATATAATTCGATGGTATATCATATATGCAGAATAAATATCATGTTATATTTATTATTTACATGTATTACACATTATTATTATACCCATCCAAAAAATAATATATCGAATAACAATTACACCACGATATGGAGAGGGTAAGAAATATATACGCACGTATGGTGACGTGTAATTCAAGGGATAGATAGAATAATGAATTTGGTTGTACCATATTTATAATAACATAACATTATATATAAGATACTGAAGTTATATGTTTATAATGTAAACAAAAAGGAAAGGGTAAGTGGAAGTAGAAATGAACATGAAAGTGGTGATGAAATATTTACCTCTTTTTCGGGTTCCTCCTTTTGATTTTATCAAAAGGGATTTTTAGGTTGGCTTTATGACTAAGGGAATGCCTCTAGGATAAATTGAGGGATGTTTAGAGGATATTTGGTCAGGGGTTGGCCGAGCCAAATGGATTTGAAGGTGTGAAATATAGAGAATGGGGTGTTCCCTTTTATAATAGGGGTGAGGGGTACCTTAGGAATAACTTAAAAAAAATTATAATAAATACCTAATCTGTTTATAATGGATCCAAAGTGACTTATTTTGAGTAAAGGGTGGGGATGGGTCGAAATAATCTCAACCAATAGGTTTTAGAAAAGTTTAGGTTACCATTTTAAATTTATCATTTAGATTTAACTCTAAGTTAAATAATTTAACTTTTACCGTGTCTTCTTGTATTCTTGCACTACATGGTCAATAAACATACTATAAACTACCAATAGAATCCCAATTTGTTTATTAATGTCGAATATATTATTATATAAGTCTTTTTTATGAACCTTTGATTTTTAGGAAAATTATATCAATTAATAATATAATATTTGTTCTAAAAACTATTTTATTTCAATTTTCACACTATTTGGTATTTTTTTAAACACCATAACAGCATTATTACTTAGAAAAAAATTAATCTAACCAACAATAACATGTCATATTAAACTAGAAATTATTTTAATCCATAAAAACACTCAAATTATATTTATTTGGATACTTATAATATCAATTATTTTAATATTTTATTAATTCGGTAATTACAGCATCATAATTGTGTCATAAATAAATTAAATTATTTAATGTCTAAAAAATATAAATAAAATACCATTTTGTATGAAATCATTTTAGCTTTATAATAATTATTTATAGTTGAATTTATATTACGTGTAACCCTATATTAAAATTTTTTAGTTATTAATCATTGAATTTAAAACTTTAAACAATTCTTTGAATTAAATAATAATAAATGTCCTAATCTAATCCATAAAAACCAAATAGGTTCATATATTATTCCTATGGTTGTTTTTGGTCGAATTATACTTATCAAATATAATTAATACATGTGTTAAGATACTAATAATATCATTTTACCCTTAAATAACATATTTACTTTTAACCGTGGTAAATAAAAGTAAAAAGTTATTATTCATAAAAAATTATTTTTATCATGTTGAACCACATTTTACACCTTAATATTAATAGTTTCTCTTGGATTTTTTAAATTCAAGACATATAAGCGGTAAAATTATGTTTTATGTGAATTTTCAAATACTCATATGATGTGGGTAAAAGACGGTAAAAAGTTCAATAAAATTTTTATATATCTAAAATTATTATTAACTAACTTCAATGAATTAAATTGAACTTATATAGGTATTATGTATCTATTTTAGCCTAAAATAAATTTAAATAAAATAAATAATTATTTAAATAAAAATGCAGTTTTAAACTATTACTTAGTGTTTTTAACTATTCATCAAAAAGTGAATGTTTTTAGGAAAAATACTAAAAATTTACCCTAGGATAATTTTGATATTCTGAATCCAAAAATGAAGTCCATATAAAATTATAAAATTTATAAAATTTCAAAAAGTGGGTAGTACTATTCATAATGGCTATTTTGTTTTTTTTAGTGTGTTAGAACTCGAAGTTGCATACAACACACACTATTGTATTATTCAAAGAGAAGCCTACCCTGGAAGCTTGGGGTGTTGCATTATACCCTCCATCAATAAATAAAATCCTCTAAATTAAAAATTTTTCTTCGAAAATAAAAGGTTGAAAATAGAAAATACCTTTGTGGAAAACCTACATCGAAAATAGGGTTATTACATTTAGTTTTAATAAGAGGGAAAGTGAAATGAAAAATTCACCACCAAATTAGTGTTTCGAATAGGAGAACATTGGTGGAAATTATAGACACATTATTAAAGGAAAAATGTAAATATTTATATGGATAGATTGAAGTCATCGATCAAAAAAAAGTGTAAAATTGAGGGCCTCAAAGACATCAATCTATGATGATTTAAAATATCACAAGTTCAACAAAATATAAGGTATTAGGATAACACATTTTTTGTTTTAATATCCCTTCCTTAAATATTAGTAATTAATTTATTCATAGAATAAGAGAAAAATATATATATATATGTATATATATATATATATATATACTTGACAAGTACAGTATCACCGTTCAACTAATTTCTACCACAAACTCTTCTTTCACTCCAACAGATAATATAAACCAAAATATATAATATTTATCCTAATTGTATAAGGTTACAAATATTAAAACATACCATTTAATTGAAGAAAAATATTTTTTTCCTAATCAGGGACTTCATGTTGGATAGTGGTATGTAATAAAGTAATGTCGCACTATAGTTGTGGGTTCGATTCATGTAGCTTTGTCCGACGCGATGGGTTATCGCTCGACCTGTAGGTTTTCCTTTTTAAAAAATAATCATAAGAAATGTTTTTACCTTAAACAATACTATCCAAAGTTCAACATAATCAATTACAACCTTTATAGTTATCCAAAATACCTATGCCCAGGCTCTCTGTAAAAGGTATCTAATTTCCAAAATCAATTGTAACATCAGATTCCCCAAACAATGTAAAGTTTCTCTTATTGTTAGAAACATAAAATATGATTACCTTTGACATATTAAAACCTTAATGAAAACAACAAGTACTAAAATACAATCAATATGTTTATCACATTATTATTATAACCAGAATATAATCCTTGAGTCCAAAAACACAAATACATTAATTATTTCAGTTCAACTGTAGTAACATCATAAGATTGGCCTTGATCCTTTGGCCTTTTCTGGGGTATTTTTCCTTGGCGCTTAGGGAATTCATTTTCAAATTCCCCATTTCTCTACAATTGTAGCATTCAACATTGACATCCTCTTTCTTCCCCTTTCAATCACGAGCTTGGTGGCCTTTTTCACCACACATGTAACAAACTCCCATTCCTTTTAGGCAAGTACTGGGGCGTTTCTTACTATAATTATCACATAATGGAAAATCCTCCTTTCCCCATTTTACCTTTATCTATCTCTTTCTTTACCGTTCACTTCTTATCTTGCTTTACTTTATTGTCATAAAATTTATAGAATTCCTTTTCTGTCTTGATAGCACACGAGACTATATATTTGTATGATGAGAAGGATTCCGATACTAATGCTAGATGGGGAAATAGTTTTAACCAATCAAAGAAATGGCCTATCTTACTTATTGATTTATGTATATAATCTATATCTTGCCTTGCTAACCTTGTATAGTTTTCTTCATACATTGGGACATTCTCATCCCCCTTTTTACCCACACTCAGAAATTGTCTTTCCATATCCGCTCGGTGGTTATGTGGAAAGTATTTTTCTATGAAAATTTCATTAAAATCCCTCCATTACATATTATATACTTCCTCATATTCCTTTGTGTTTTGAATCTATGACCACCATTGATCAGCATCTCCAGTGAGGTGGTAAACGACCATGACAACTTCTTCCCTTTCGGTACGCCCCAAGGCATGAAATATATTCTCTATAGTATTTAACCACTGCTCATCTACTAGTGAATTTGTACCCCTATTGAATGTAGGTTTTTTTTCCTCATGAAGAAATCTAAAATTGATCCTCCACATTTTAGATCAGGGTGCTTCATATCGGTAAGGTTATTATTCATAACCTGAGTGAGTTTTCCTAGTATGGTGATTAGCTGATTAGCACCGATTGCATCACCAGCTCCACTATAATTATCTTGAGTAAGAGGTAAATCCCTATATGGAGTTATTTCATTGATACGGTTTTCATTCCATCCACTAGGCACCATTTATAAAAAATGGCATAAACTAGATTAATTTATGAATCGAAACACATAATTCCAAACTTGTAAACCACATAACATAAACTGAATAGTTTATGGATATAATCCATAATCATAAAAAAGATTTCTGTGTGGATTTATATACTCATAAACCCTTCATAATGGTTTGTAAATAAATCGAGAACATTCCTAAGAATATCCCCATGAAGTGTCATAACCAAAAGTGCAGAAAATCCCATTGTCGTGCACCAGTTCCCATTCGAGTCTAGCTCAAAGCGGTGTACTCAGGTTTTACCCATACGTACATCTGTTCCAGAGCCGCCTCTACCTGCTCATATCCAAACATGGATGTAATCCTTGGAAAACTAATAAAATCTCTGCAATACCAAAATTCTAGAATGTTAATCTATACTAATACTCAAAGTATGTCTTAGGTTTATGTGCTCTATTCAGAGTTTACCTAAATATAGTTTCCACAGTTTATACTAAACTTTCTATGATACCAAAAATAACACCCTGACCCCAGAAGCCCAGAGTAGGTGCATTATTACATATCATTAGCATGATCACACAAGATCATGTCTTGAAAGATAATTTAGTTTAACAGCCTTGGAAGTACTAGATACATTCATAAGGTTTACATTACATCATAAAATTAAAAACTACAACAATATTGTTTCCATAGAAAAAACTGATATCCCATAGACTGTCCCTATTGGTCAGTCATAATATACTTTTTCACATCCTTGGAAAAATAAAACATAGGAATGGGTGAGCTCAGGGGATCAGTAAGGATAAAAATATAGCGGAAACGTTCATAAATAAGAAAAAACATTTATGGAAAAGTATAGACCAAAAACAAAAGCCTTTTAAACTTGAACTTCAGAATTATATGTAAAAGTTTAAATCAAAATAATGTCATTTATGTACTCACATGGATATTATACTATTTGAATAATCACATGTAATATCAATATCCAATTTCATAATGATGGAATGCATAATGTCGGACTTCAAATTCTGTGTCAAGGCCTCATGCCAAGACTGAGGGGCTAACTTCTACCGGTCCCAATCCTAAAGAGCCTATGTAACCAAAATCCATCCTGGAGAGCCTCCGTAACTAGAATCCAACCCGGAGAGCCTCTATAACCGGACTCCATCCCGAAGGATCTACTGTAATTGGACACCAACCAAAAGGGCTTACATTTACGGGTCCCCAACCCAAAACATTGTAGTCTAATACATTCATCATAAGAAAAGGATGAAATATAACATAAACAATCGTATTATAACTATCATACGAAATATAAATACTTTATCCATAAACCATGAATGGTATAAAAATAACTCATCTACAGTAAAACATATCCGAAATAATTCATTACAATATGGAAGATTTTTATCATAATAAATCAACTTCATACAAGTTTAAAATCCATTAAAGGATGTTGACATAGAAGAAATTGATCGTTAAAATGCGTTGAGAGAAATTCCACTTTTTCATGAAATCGTTTAAAATTCTCACAATTTATTAAGTTATTCATTTAAAATGGATTCATAAATCAATGTGTCCCATACCACATTGAATCTTTTTAAAATAATAATCATTTCAAAACCTTCATGCCTATATAAATAAATCCTCAAAATCATTTTGAAAACATGGAAATTAATTAAATGGGTTTAGAAAGATAATCTTTAAAACATTTAAAATATGATCTAGTTATATACACCCTCCTATAAAACCTTTAAAGAATATTTTTGAAATCATTTTTATAAAATATTGGTATCTATGATAAGAATGTCCCAATAATAATTACACATGAACAACTTCGGATAATGAAGATATTGTAAAATTAACCCTTACCTCATTGTAATCAATTGAGTCATCTGAACAATAGTCAATAACCACAAAATATATCACATAATATCATAAATATAAAGAGAATCATGATAATATATAGCACATGGTAGTACATAATACACCACATGCAATAAATAAGTGGTGAATAGTTTAAATATCATGAAATTAAAAGTGAGATAAGAAACCCCTTACCTTGTACTTTTCCTTGGACAAGGGTAGGTTAACCTCCTTTATAATGGTGAAATAATTTTTATTAAAATATAAAAGAATTATATACATTAATATGATATCATATATGATTTTTAACATTGATTTGTTAATAATATCTTAGTATTATCGTCGTTTCAGGTGTTAATGGATTCCTTTTTCCTTTACATTCTTTGTTATGTGAGTCATATTTTTGATCGATGGGATGTATATTATTCATATCCAGAATGATATCAATTCGTTAAAAATAATTTCATCAAATGAAAATTCTTCTACAATGGATATGATGGGGAATGAATCTCATCTCTTTCTTGGAGACTATAATCCGTACGTACGCACGAGCGACAATATCATTCTTTTGATATTAAAGTAATATATAATTGGATGGTATATCATATATACAGAATAATTATCATATTATATTTATTATTTACATGAATTACACATCAATATTATACCCACACAAATAATAATGTATTGAGTAACAATTAAACCACGACGTGGAGAGGGTAAGCCGGACGTATGCACGTATGGTAACATATCATTCAAGGGATGGATAGAATAATGAATTTGGTTGTACAATATTTATAATAATATAAAAATATATAGAATATATTAGGGTTATTATTTTATAATGGAAACAACAAGGAAAGAGGAATCGAAAGAAGAAAGAAACTTGAAAGAGGTGATGAAATATTTACCTCTTTTTCGGGTTCTTCCTTTTATTTTGATAATAAGGGCTCTTTAAGTTGACTTTATGACTAAAGGAAGGCCTCTAGAATGAATTGAAGGAGTTTATAGGATATTTGGGTAGGTTTTGGATGATCCAAATGGCTATTAAGGTGTGACTTAGAGATAAGGGGGAGTTCCCTTTTATATGAGGGGTGAGGGGAACCTTAGGAAAAACGTAAAATATTATTTTATAATAAATTCATATTCAGTCTATAATGTCTTTAATGTGATTTATTTTAGGGATAGGGTGGGGATGGGTCAAAATACTCTCAAACAATAGGTTTTAGACGAGTTTAGGTTAACATTTTAACCTTATCATTTAGATTTTACTCTAAGTTAAATAATTTAACTTTTACCATGTCTTCTTGTATTCTTACACTACAAGGTTAATAAATGTACAATAAACTACCAATAGAACCCCAATTGTTTTTATTAATGTCATATATATTATTATATAAGTCTTTTGGCTGAACCATTCGAGTTTTTGGACCATTATATCAATTAATAATATAATATTTTTTTAAAAACTATTTTCTGTCAATTTTGACACTATTTGGTATTTGTTTTTTTGTTAAAATCATAGCAACATTATTACAGTGAAAAAAATTCATCTAACCAACCATAACATGACATATTAACCTAGATAATTAGTGTAATTCATAAAAACCCTCAAATAATATTTATTTGGATATTTAAAATATCAATTATTTTTATATTCCATTAATTTGGTAATTACTGCATCATCATTGTGTCATAAATGAATTAAATTATTTAATTTCTAAAATATATAAAAAAATACCATTATGTTGGAAATCATTTTATCTTTATAATTAATATTTATAGTTGAACTTATCTTATATGTTTCCATATATTAAAAATGGTTTAGTTATTAAACATTGAATTTAACACTTTTAACTATTCATTGAATTAAATAATAATAAATGTTCTAATCTAATCCAAGTGGACCAAAGAGGTCCATATTTTATTCCTAAGGTGGTTTTTGGTCGAATTATACTTATCGGATATAATTAGGACATGTTTTTGGGTAATAATAATATCAATTTTACCCTCAATTACCATATTTACTTTTAACCGTGGTAAATAAAAGTAAGAAGTTACTATTCACCAAAAAATATTTTTATCTTAATGAACAAAATTTTACTCCTTGATATTAACCGTTTCTCTCAGATTTTTGAAATTAAACTCACAAAGGTGGTAAAATTAAGTTTTATGTAAATTTGCAAATACTCCTATGAGGTGGGTAAAAGACAGTAAAAAGTTAAATAAAATTTTTATATATCTAAAATTTTTATAAACGGAATCAAATGAATTACATTGAACATATATATGTCTTATGTATCTATTTTGACCTAAAATTAATTAAAGCAAAATAAATAATTATTTAAATAAAAATTCGGTTTTAAACTATGACTTAGTGTTTTTCACTATTCATCAATGATTGTAAATTTTCAGAAATATACCAAAAATTTACCCTAGGCTAATTTCGATATTTAGAATCCAAAAATGAAGTCTATTTTGAAACATGAAATTTATAAAATTTCAAAAAGTGGGTATTACTATTCATAATGGCTAGTTTGCTTTTTGTCATGTGTTAGAACATGGAGTTGCTTACAACACACGCTATTGTATTATTCAAAGTAAAGTGTATCATGGAAGCTTGGGGTGTTATATTATATTATAAAATAAATTCATTTTTGGAGCTAAAATAATTTCCAATAAATATCAAGACATAACAAAAAATTAAGTAATTTTTATCAACATGTATTATTTATATATAAAAATTGGACATAATATTTAAAATGCGGTTATACCAATTCATACCTCAATGTTTAACAACAAGGTATTAATGGCTATGTTAAATAGTAAAATAAATAGAATATTTGGTTCATTAAAACTTGGTGTTGCATGTAGCACAAGATAAAAAGTAAAATAAATATATTCAAAAACATTATTTCATAAAATCATGTGGTTTTACATTCTACCCCCTTAGAATGATTTTCACCATCAAAATTATGTCAAATTATCTCAATGACTAATGATACTTATGCCTTATTACATTGTCATGTTATCACCTATCATCTTCAAATTGGTGGTTTTCCAAAAAAACATTGGCTGGATTGGTGGTATTGTTTTGGAGAACATTCTCTCTATGATCCAGAATCTCTACTGGTTATTCTTTGTAATAATGATCTTGATTCAGTGGTATGTCATCCGTGTTCAGCACATGTGAAAAGTTAGGTACATACTTTCTCATGATAGATACATGGAATACATATTGTTATTGAGTTTGAATTTGGGAAAGAACAAACCGATAGTGAACCATCCAAATATGACCAAAAAATTCAAAGGGATAGATATAACAATTTCTTAGTTTTACCTTCTATCAAAATCCATTACCATCATCCATAGATAAATTCCTAGAAACAGCATGTTAATAACATTAAATTGTAAAACACTTTTATTATTATTATCATAAATTTTCTATCAAACATGTTTTTCCCTTATGTGTTGTCAAATATATCTAACATTCCATGACATTTCATTAACTATCATAGGTCATAATAGAAGTTATTCTTTGACTTCATTCCGGATTTTTGGAAATCCACCCTTTCTTTGTATAGGGATTCATAAAGATCAATCTGAATACTGATGATAAATATAATAATTTATGAAAATCAACATGAAGAAGTTGTTAATCCAAAAAACCTTTAAAATACCAAGAAAAGGATATCAACACTTTTTTAAAGATTTGAAGTGTTCTCTCAAACTGGCCATATATCTAAGGATGATATGTAGTGTGAAAATAATGATCTGTATCCAACACCTTCAAAAGACTTCTTCATATGATCTGATAAATGCACATATTTTAATTAGATATAATGGAATGTGGTACTCCATGTAATGTTACAACTTATTTATCACATATTCTATAAAAATTATGCATTGAATAATATTCGTTGATAGTAATGCTTTTTCCCACTTCAAAATGTGTTCAACTAAAATCTATAATTGCCTCATCATAAATTATAAGATGAACCCTAAATTTCCCTAGTACCATTAATAATATGTCTATAAGGGTAAATGAATTCCTCCTCAAATAATAATGTCACTAGAAGTTATACAAAACTGATGGGGTGTACATCCATAAATGATTTATAAAATATATTTACTCTTGATAAACACTCATTACATATAACCAAAAAAGGGGTTTCAATGACTATAAATACGTGATCCCCAATAAAATAATAATCTCATGATGGTATCCATAACTATTACGTTTATTTTACCATGAGAAACATATGCTTCTAAAACATTTATTCCTTAAATAAGGCCTTATTTTGTATAAAAACATTACTATTGAAATCTTGTGTTCAACCTAAAATTATATAATATAAAATTCGATTTTATAATCATATATTCCATGGAGACTATGCTAATAAATCCTCAAAATCACATGAAATTTCTCTAACAATGATCAATATGATTTTCATTGGGCACAAATATAGAAAAATCAAAAATGAAATTCCCAAATTAGGATGGGAGGATAAGTGTTACCTATTTATCATGACATACATTATCTATTTTGATAGTATATTATTCCCAGTTATCCATTTTTTTGATTTTATTTTCTATTATAATAAACATTATTCCTAGGATTGGTGAATTTATTCACATAATGCACAAACTCCTAACACTTGAATCAATGGACTATAGTTGATGCATTTTGGGAAAATTCTCTCCATATGCATCATTTTATAATTTATTCCCATCACATAATCATTCAGTCAGTCGATGAAATTCCATTCCGAACAGAAATCATTAACTATGAACTTTAATATAATATCCTTCATGTTTCCATACTCACATTGATCATAATGGAATTGTCATATTATTTTCTCAATGGTTTTTAGAAGTTCCATTGAATTCCATATTTCATTTATTATGAAAACCCTGTGATTGATGGCTAACTCTAGTCCCCATTTAAAATATTAAATCATAATGAAATATTTCAACATATTTACCAAATACATTTCAATCTAACACTGTTCAGAGTCTTGTTTTTAATCTAATCAATCATTGACCAACCTTTTTAGGTTGGATGGTAATAATATAAGCCTACCTCACAAGTTTTTTAAAATTTCCATCATAGGTATGAACATATTCATCATCCTTATTTTTTAGATGATGTAATTCCTTCTTCATTTTCGTATGAAGTCTGTTAGAGAATTAATTATTGAATAATAAACTATTGAACTTAGCTGACTTTTTAGAATTAATTTAATATTATTTATTGCTCTTCTTGATATGGGTACATCATTGATCCTCGTTTCATTCAAAATGATAGAAATATAAAAATAATATTTTATGATCCATAGATCGGAAAATGGAAATATCATTTCAGTGGTATTGATCTATTACTAATCAAATATCAGATCAGTAAATCCATTGAAATATGTTAGACATTGACTCATAAAGTACTCAATTAAATGTTGTTCTGTACATTACTAATTTTGAAGTTTAGCATGATTCGTAGATTTATAAATTTTTTAGTGATTTCAAAAATTATTTATCATTATAATTCTAATATAATTTGGTCTCTTATGAGGACAAAAATTCTCTTTTAAATTGACTTTATCATTAAAATAGTTCCTTAGAGTCACAGCGAGTGACTAAGACCAAAACATGTAGTGTGACGAAGAATAATCATTGTGGTAAAATATGTAGTGAAGGAAAATAATTTAAAGGATGTCAAAATTGAGACACATTATTTTAAAAACATAACACATATGGTTTAACCTAGGTTAGTTGTGTTTATCATCTATTCAAACCCATCATGATAAATTATATAGAAAATGTAAATTAACCAAATCATATCCCACAATATTTTCAAACTAGTTGGGAAGTAAGGAATGTTGTCTGGTGCTAGGTAAAAGTCGAGTCAATCTAGATGTGCATTTTTTTAAATATTATTACCTCTGGGTACATATGTATCAAAATTAAGTCAACTTGTTTTGTCCATACAAGGACATATTAATGGGAAATACACATAATCTATTCCTTACCAAAACTAAATGATTTTACCTAATAATTAAGATTATCCTAAGGGGTCTCAAAACTCTTTTCTCATCCTTATTTACAATGGTTAACTAAAACAATCCTTTGATACCAAAAATAACTACCTAGTGTTTTCATACATAGATATTAAATATTTTTTCTCTATATTTATTACGTTATGAAGACACATGCCTGAGGATCGTATAATTATAGTGCATTCGGATAGTTTGAAACATAAACAAATAGTTCATAAGTCTTCTACATTATCTCCCATTTATTTTCTCATAAATAACATCTATCTTATACATATCACACATAATACCTATCGTCATTATATGGGGAAAGAATATTCATGAAATGGTGAGTACATATTCTTTATAAGGGTAAATAAGGGAGTTACTCAAGAATAACATGAGCATATGGGTTTGAGAACATAAACATAATATATATAAAAACCATACCTTAATATCAAAGATCATAAGATTGAGTCATGGTATAAAATTTCACTATTCATAAGAGTTAAATCATAAGTAAATGAAAGTACCTAATCCATAGAATCATAACATTGACAAAAGATATGGAATTTTGTCATACAAATAAACATAGAAAGTAATTTCAATAGTAGTAAAGGACCATTAGAAAGTCTATCATAGTGAAATTGTTTCACTCCCCATATAATCATAGTAGTTAATGTTTTCTCTCAATAATATCATTGTGGATAAATTCCCTTATAGATCATAGTTTTACCCCCATTCCAGTCATGATTATCTCATGATATTTTAATCATTACCCAATTAATTGGAGGGAGATATAATTAAAACCCATCACATCTTGAAAATAAAATAATTGAGTTCCAAAAAATCTTAAATCATTCATCATATTAGTACACATGAAATGAAATTTGTTTCATATCCATTATATCATATCATAACCCCAGGAAATTTAATTGGATTCAAATACATTTTACTAGATAAAACCCCATGAAAAATAAATATATCTCATATAAACTTCATCATAAAATAAACCATGGAAAAGAAAAGGGTGTAATAATCAGGTATTCATCATAATCATAAATATTTTATAGAAACAATTTGGATGGTATAACTGGATAATATCCCTAGTAACAAAGAAGCATTACTAAAATATGTTGTTGTTTATAAATATAAATTCCATAAAAAAACTCAATACATGTTTATTAAAATATAATTTCCATTATAAAAGAACATATTTAAAATATATAATATTAAATAATTTTAATAAAAAAATTTCTTTTAAAATAATATTGTCACATTTAATATATGATTAAAAATATTGAGTGGTCATGATGGAATATTTTTTTCATTTCATACACTTAGAAACTAAAATTATTTTCAAATTTTTAGTAAAAATGAATAACAACTTATTCAAAAAATGAAAACAATAATCCATTTAATTATTTATAGTTTAAATTAAATCAACAATATTAATTCCTTTAAAAAATAGTAGGATATTTTTAAAGACATCAATAATAATTTTTAAAACACATGGATATGGATGAAAAATACTTTTTTGCCCGATGTGATAAATTATATCATATATTATTAAAAACATTCATTGGTTATCTTGAGGATAAAAGGGAGGAAAATGAATTGAAAACATATATTATCTTGAGATAACTAGTGGATAATAAAATTCATGAGTTTCGTGATATATGGATCATAATATTTAATTATTGGAATAATAAACATACACAATCCCCAAAAAAGATGACATTATATCTTAAAACCCTCACCACTTTGATAACATTTAATTGTAAGAAGAATGAAAGAATAAGATTAAAGGAAAAATAAAATATCATGATAATAAATAAATTCTTGGTAATATAAGCCAAAGGATATATATATACACCTAATATAATAATATATTTCCATGAAAAAATATATGTTCCAATAAAGAAAAATTGAGAAAAAATACTTCACCTTAAGTCTTGAATTCCTAAAAACACGTTCGAAACTACAATATACTAAACATATATTTATTAAAAATATATTATAAAACCACAATATTATGTATCATACATTATATTGTTTACTTATGAATTTTTATAACCCATTAATCCATAATTCATTCTTAATATCTCATCTTGAGTAACAATGTCCTCGATTTTCATATATGTTTTAGTTTGTTAGTTTTTATCCTTTTAGTTTGAAAATGGATAAATAAAATATAGAATTATAAACATGATTTAAAAATAATATTTTTTAATTATATATGTATTTATAAAAATATGTTAATGTTATATATAGAAATTAGTTACACCATTCAGGAAGAGGGTAATCCCAACATAAACCTGAAATCTCTTTCCATTTTCTCAATTGATTGAAATAATGGAGGGTAAATAATATATCACATTATATAATTATAATTATTTAATATATATAATTTAAAATAATTAAATTTATCTGTTATTACCATCCATGTAAATTAATAGTGAAAAAAAAATCACATCATATCACGAGGGGGTTGTCTATTGGACATAGGAATGATGTTATCATTTATTAAATGGATGATACGTAAAAAATATTTATGATATATTTATTTTCCATATTTATTATAATTTCATTAAATAATAAATCAACATAAAATTAATTATTATTAACTTATATTTAATGAGTAAGTGAATGAAAAATCACACTGCATTATGGACCGATGGTCTTCTGTACACATGAAAGACATCGTATTCCCTAAAGAATTTGGAGTAAGAAGGTATATGTGACAATATAATTAAAAATTTATAATTATATCATATATAATACTTATATACCTCATTATATCTATCCATAATAGGTGTTGATGAAAATTTTATTACATCGATTCATGTGAAATAGTCTGTTTTACAAACGGTCTATAGATCCATTTCCCATATGAGGGATGCGGTGATGGTTTTAGTTCACAACTATAAAATGTACCTATATTTGTAAAATTAAAAAAGGACAAAAAATAGGTCATTATCAAACCTTATATTTTATAAATTTAAATGTTAAACATTAAATGTGTTTTAGAAAATATTCAAGTTGATTTTACCCCATATCATTTCTAGTTTAACCACTCGATAAACTCTTGTTAACCTTAATCGTGATAAATAATTTTTACAATTAGTAGAAATGATTATGGTAAAAAATTATTTTTACCTCAGGATATATTCTTAATTACAATGAATAAAAATTTATAATTCATTCTTCCAAATTGAATTCACATAAGATGAAGAGTTTATTTTAGAATTAAACCCGAAAATGTGGTGAAAATGAAGTTTTCTATAGAGAGAAGGTTGAAATGTTTTAAAATATTATATATAATAAGTCAAAATTAAATTTATTAAAATGAAATATAATTGTTTAATTATAATATAAATGACCTAAGTTTAACTTTATACCCTTTTTAGATCAATTTTTAATAATATAGTTTTTTTTAAATGAACCAAAATACACTATATTTATTACAATTAATTTAAAAATTAATATTTCTAAAAAACCCCAAAAATTAACCTAAAAATATTTTTGATATATTGATTAAAAAATTAATTTAATTTTTAAAATAAATTTTCTGAATGTTTCAAAAATTTCTTCAATTATGTAATCACAAAAATGAATGAAAAAATTAGACAAAAGAATTTTTGAAACATATAATGAATTTAAGGAAAATATATACTTTTTTACCATGATTCCTTATTTATATAAAACAAAATTAATTAATGTTTAAAATTTATTTATCCCTTTCTATACTATCTTGTTTAATAGATACGTGAGAATAACCATGTTAAATAGTAATTTAAATAGTATATTGTGGTTCGTTAGAACTCGATGTTAAATTTATTGAAAGATACCAAAGAATTTAAATTTATTTGAAAAAATATATTTCATAAAATATAAGGTTGATATATGTACCTAGTGGATTTTGGATAGAACACCGGTACTTTCTATGTTCCATAGATAACCTAATGGTGTGCAGTCAGGAAAAAGATATCATTTGATGGTGGTCCAATCAACCTTAATTCTTCTATAAAGGGATTTATTTATCCTGAAAATCCCATTTAATGATCCTAAATATATATAAGGATATATATAATCTACAAGGGTTCATGGATTGTACCGATTTCTTTAATGTTCGGTTTAGATCTCCATTGTGTCATTTTTTCCACTATTTCTCTCTTAAAATCTCCTCCCATCCCCTCTATCTTTATTATTCTAAATTATTTCTCTATGATTTTGAGTGTGCTTCATAGGGTTTCTATAAGAAAACCTCTTTTTTTTATTTTCATTGGTGCTCACCACCGTTCATTGTGAGGGGTTTTTTGTTTAATCTCATTAAAAGTGTGGGGATTTGGATTTATAACCACAACCACTAAAACACTAGAGGTATAAAATGGTTTTTTCCTATTAAGAATAAAATATTATGGTCTTAATTCATATAATAGGACTATTAGATACTTGTAAAAAAACTCAAACCAATCAATTCAATGATCTTGATGGGAGGATACATAGGGATCCCTTAGTGTTTTATTTTTGAACAACTTCATCAAAATGTCAATTGTCATTTATTTATAATTCTATTATGATTACTCATTAATATAATATATTTTTATTTTATTTCTTTATCTTGAAAATAAATATTTTAATATCAATTATTACATTATGTATATAAATTTCATCACTTTTAGACAAAAATTATAAAACGTTTTAGAGTGTTAAATCACCCCCTCTTACCATCTCAACTATAACATACATTATCTTAGTGATGAAGCTGAGTCTGATCCTTTATAAGAGTCCCAAGAAGAATCTGTACTTTTAAAGTTTTATGAAAATATATAGGTTTTGGTTTTTTATATAGATAAAATATAGGAGATATTTGATTGGTATTCACCCTCATCCTAAAGGATGGAGGAAAGAGCTTTTCCCAAGAAGTTAGTTATGAAAATGTAGAATAATATTTACCACATAGAGTTGAAGAACCATTTCCAAGGACATGAGCATGATTATTTCGATAAAGATGAATTATAATTAAAAATTGTAGTGTTTTTTTGAGTGAGTATCTCAATAGGGGTTAATTTATTACCCAAAAAATAATTCTATTTAAAATGCACTATTTTCAAATTTCCCACATGTTTAAATATAGCCTAGTTTATCCAAATATGTTGTATGATATAAATATTAATATTTCAAATGATTTATCAAAATGTTGATTATGTATCTAATTACTAATATATAATAGTATTATATCCTTTGATATAAATTAACTTGATCAAAATACTATATTAAATCAAATTTAGTTAAACTATCAAAGTATATATTTTTTACAGTAAAATGTTTTTCAATACTGAATAAAAAATAATGTAAAGTAAAATTAAGGCACACCCCATAAATTTTGAATATGAGAGGTCCAATCTCAAATAAAGACTTATCCCTAACCACTTGAATATGACCTTAAATAAAGAAGTGTATATAAAATAAACAAGATGATCCACATCCTGGATTGAGTTTTACAATAGTTGACAAATTTTCCGGGTCACACACAACCTCTTCCATAGCGTTACTTTGAAGTAAAAATAAATAGGCCACACAAGGACCTCAACCATTATTTTCCTTAGGAGTACATTTGTAAGAAAATATGATAATATATATAAGGATATTCTATATCAGTATAAGAGATAGTGTGAATGTATAAAATATTGTATAGAACACATTTCTCAATATGTAATAAATTTATCTAGAAAAATGAAATCTAAAATTATAGTGTTTAGAAATGATTAGTATTTTGAAATGAAACTTATGGACCTTGATTTTATTTTCAATGAATATTGAGTCTAGTTCTCATGAAAACATCAGATAAACAGTTTGCCACAGACTCTCATTCTTGACTACAGGAAAACATTGGATGTGATGATGTAGTTAAGCTTCATAGTCGAGTGTTTGTAGCATATGAGATCTTCTTTTTTCAACCAAGTCTATCTCTCTATTAGATCAATAATTTCATGATCATATTTTTCTATTTGTCAGATTCATCCACTGTTTTTTCTTTCTCACACACTTCACAACTGTGTCTCTGTCTATTTTTATCCACAATAGAATGAATATCCTTATGGTCTCTACTTACTTGTACTACATGTCTAAAACTCACATCAATGAACACTGTCATACATTTAAGAGACAATAATTAAAATATTTAATGAAATTAAATTATATAATATACGATTTAGAATATATTAATTCAAAAATAAGTGTAAATAAAATAGTGGTAGTGGCATAGGCTCGGAGAATCTTGATGTCTGGAGGTATGTATTTTTGGTGGCATCACACTAACGGCATAACACATGCACTGTCCTAGGATAAGAAAAAATATATATTTTGTGGTAGTGTATCCACTGGCGGTGTCTAGTCCGGGGATGTCTCCTACATTTCAAAAATTATATGATTCTATTGTGGAACTGGAAGTATCTCATTCATATCCAAACTTATGCTTTGGTTGTGTATGGATAATGTTGTGTCTGATGGCGGTATCTCATCATAATGTTTCTCAAACATAGTGATATTTTCATGCTGGAAATGATTCAAGGACAACAATGTCAGTCTTAGAAATGTATAATCTTTATTCAATTTCAAAACCTATACCAGAATATAAAATTTTTACCTAAACAATGACATTCATTAAGATAATTATAATCATGATTTTTTATCATTAAAATAAGGAGGTCAACAATATTATCCTTTTTATAATAAAGAATCTTGGCATAAATGAATATTATGAATGTAATAAATAGTCATCAAATGTAGTATAAATCATGACATAGCATTCATGGTATGTATATATGGTAGTAGAGAAAGGAAACAATAATATGTATCAAAGTTAATTATCATGTATCTAAAATAGAAATATTAGAAAAAGATATTATTAATGATTTCATAGAATCATTCCTATAATAAATTAGATAATCCATAAACCCTAAAGTTCTCCAAAATAACCCAAAAAATAAATTATTCAAAAAATTCTACACCTTTTAGGATTATAAAAAATGGAAAGATAAGAAAAGTTAATATAGGAAATATAAAAAGAATAAACAGACCAATAGATAGTAATTCTAATAAAAATGATTATCAACAATATATTACATACTATGTTCCATCAATGACATGTAGTCTAATCCAACAACAGAGGTTCATGATTTAGTAGAGGGGTCCATCGATTCATTTCATTTTACCTTGTTCGTTGATTCCACCATATCCTAGGTAGTGGGATCATTTTATGGTAGTGTGGAAGGAACAATTGTTGGAAATATAGAAATAGTTCTTGGATGATATTACATAAATAAAACTATCTTGGGTTGTTGCAATGATAGAGTAGGATAAATAATATAATGCTAAAAGAGAGAAGGTAGAGGAGACCTTGTATCTGGAGAAAATATCAGTCAAAAAGTTTCTTAAGGGGTAATTGATAATTATTATTTAGCCACTTCATCATAACCATGAACATGAACAATCAACTTCATCATATTAATAAAATCCATAATGATCTGTCTAACTCGATCCACAGAACAAAATAAACAACTCTTCTCCTCCATAAATGAACTCAACACATGAGTCACCTCCTTAAATTGTCTTAGTTATTCCTTCAAGGACCAAGTAACAGGAGAAATAAAATTATTATTATCCAAAATCTTGAGGTTTTCATCCATATAATGCTTTAGGTAGATCCTTGAGAGATAGTATTTAATGGATTTTTGTGATAGTTCGCTATATGAGCTCATATCCTTGGCATTACTACTTACTAGAATGTAATAATGATCTATATGGTACTCAAACATCCACAACATCTCTATAGGTATCAAAGTTATGCTACTAGAAGGAATGCTAGACAAAGATTCAACTTCATTTATGACAACTGTTCTTAACTGATCAGCATCCAATGCTAGAGAAAAATGATTAAATGTAGAATAAGATATATCATGAATATTTTTTTTAATTTCATCCATGGAAGAAGAATGGTTTGACTTGTGATCATTAACCAAAACAATTAAATATTCCATGACACTTTATATATTATTATTCTCTATCTCAAATTTTGGTATTTGATGCATCATTTTTGGTTAGATATGTTGGATCATGAACTCAAAATGAAACCAAGTATCATTTTCACTAATATTGGCCAGAAGTGGATCATGACTTCTCAACACCTAATAGAAGCATAAAATTATCTTCTCACCAATGGAATTCTAGTCACTCCTTGTGACAAAGGCAACTGATAAGGTTAGTGGAGTTGTAAAAACATGTGTAGGTTCAGGTGAAAGAGTTATATTTAAATCAAGCTTTTCTAATGATCCTTCAATGTCTAATTTACATATCACAGATCCCTTAAGATGTTTCTCATTTTGATCCTTGGGTACAATAGTATTTGTTGGAATCTTTACAATAGTGAATTTATTTCCCATTGTTCTTCAATAGGATCAAACCATCGATCTAGAAAAATAAATAAGGCTGATTCCATAAAAGGAGGTGCCACGGTAGTACCTAAAATCCAAACATCAAGACATATTTATCCATCTGAACCATTTAAATCTGAGTTCTGTTCTATACTACAAGGTTTATCTTTATGTTTTTTTTTCAAATAGAGGTACCATTGTTGTCATAGAATCATCCTTTTGGACAACAACAACAGATTCTACTTCCATATGGTTATAAAGTAGAGGCTTATTAAAATCCAGAAAACAACTCACCGAATGTAACCACCTTGCTCAAAAGAATGCATCTTCTTTTCCACTTTTTCGGCCACATTTTTCTGAACAATAATTATAACACCCATTTTCTCAACCATCATTGAGTCAGAAACTATCTGACCAGAAGAAAAAAACCTTCCCTTATCTCTATAAATAGCTATCACTTCAGGTAAGGTATATACAATGGGTATTACACCCCCTACAATAGAATCATTGTCTCTAGAAATTTGGGCAACTTATTTAAAATGATCTAGTTTCATAGAAGATTTTACTAGGTGAAGGATTAATCTTTGGAGGTATCTCAAAAACATTTCTTCTAATTCGACCACTTTCATCATCAAGGTTAGTGTAATAATCATCATCGCTTCCAACATCAACATCCCATTAATTTTCATTTTCAATATCTTTAACATTTTCATTATTTTACTATTTCTCTTCTTCACCACCATTCTCACCATAATCATCAGTTTTTAACTTCTTTTGAATTGATATTATCCTAAAACCATTGTTTCTTATTCATTTATTTTAACAAGGATTTATCTTTTAGGAAGTTTCCTAGGTCATCTATAAGATCAATTTGTAATTAGATAATATTTGGAAAAAATATTGGATCTATTCCATCATCAAAAGATGGATATTTTTCAAATTCTTCTGCAAAATATTTCTCTTCTTCATCCTTAGAGTATTCAATCATTTCATGAGGCTCAATATGTGGATCAATAATAACCATTTTCCTGATATAATAATAAAATTGGTTGAACACAACATATATATTATCACAATATCCAACCAAATTTCTCCTTATGGGGTTCTATTAAATCATCTTCCCTTAAAAATTTGGTCTTTAAAAACAAAAAACCAATAAATTCTACAGTAGACTCTTCATCCTTTTCCACTAGTCACATGGATTTTTACAATATATAAATGAACTTTTATTGATCAAAGAATTATATCTTTAGGATGTATTGATCATCCCACACTTGTTCACCAAGATATATCTTCCCAAATTTATGTTATGAACCTCCTCCATAATATATAAAAGATATTGATTATTGTAACTTAGATTTGAGAAATCTCCCATTCATGGATAGAGTATGTGTAGAAAAAAATAAAGAGCGTCTTATGTTCCCCTTAAAGATATTAGGAAATAGGTTATTTAGTTATTCCATAGCCTGTCATATTTAATAGAGCCTCCTCATACTCAAACCTCTCCCTATCATCTGGAATAATTCCTTGGTAAACCAAATTTACTCCATTATGGGGTATATTCAAACATTTATTCGATTTACTTATGAAAAAAATTTTATGATTCATTTGACATGAATTTGGATCTAATCAGCACCATCTTGATAAATACAAATTTTTACATGTTGTTATAATTTAGAAAACAACATAGGGTAGAAGGGTCTTTTATTTTAAGAGAACCACTCTAATCATCCTTAGATCTGCTTTAATTTTAGTACCATAAAATCTCTTGAGAAAATCCATATTAATTCAAATTATCATTTATCTAAAAATACTATATTGTAAATATCAGGAGTAATTGGTCAAACTAGAGTAGGATCGCTAGGTTTTTTTTCCTTCTTCATTGAAGATATCGATTTAGGAGTTATAGACTTAAACGGTCTATTAATTATAGGCAAATAGATTGGTTCAGTAGTCTCTATTGAGGGTAAGAATAAGGTATGAAAATAAGGTGGTAAAGGGTTGCACTGGGATCTATATTGAAATATATATGAGTATCACTCAAGGCTCAATGAGTTTTGGTGTAGACATGAATAAATTTTCATATCATTTTTTATTTTAGGAAATATATAATTGAATTAAAAATAATACAAATGAATCCAAATTTGATTCCCTAAAGAAAAACATATATCTAGATGTGAAAAAGACATAATTAAGAATAAGAATAAACTAGATGGTTCAACTTGAGAAATAGAAAAAATTCAAGAAGGCATAAAAGAATAACTGCATGAAAATCCAATAGTGTGATAACATAATGGTCTGTTATAATGGTATGTCCACTAATCGGTGTGTCAACCATAATGGTATCTTAACTCAATAGGGTTTTTAACGCAATGGTATTTCATACCAAAAATTTAAACATAACCGAAATTTATCATTCCTATTTTTTTAAATATACTTCATTCTCTTATAATTTAAATTCATGGTATATATATCATATACCTAATTTTAGGTGCCAATAAATTAAATGGTGATATTTTTTTAAATGTTCTCTCAAAAATTGATGAATTATGTAATTATTTTTTTCCTAAGATTGTAAAACTACATTCTTAGATATACTTATGGAACTTTTCTGGTAGCAGTTTATGGGGACATGTTAAAATTGATATCCATATTTTATTAAAGCGTGTTTCATATACAAATTTTTTCCATAAAAAACTACTTGCATGTATTTATTTAACTTTACTAGTTGATAGATAAATAGAATTTTTTCCATACCACACTATGAAGTTATATACTTCCCTAAAACGTGACTTCTTCTATAGTTTATTATTCTATCTAACTTATATCCATCAAAATAAACATCAAAATAACATACTAAATCAAATTCATGTACTATTAGGTAAAACAATACTAATTTGGTTATATCATGAGGTATTATAAAATCATTTTAATATAATTTTAATGCAACTATTTAGGGTTTCCTTGAAAGAAAGAACACATAAAAAAACTAAAATTAATATCTGGTCAGTTACAGTGATGCAGAAAATACTACTAGTCATACATTTATAATTAGTCTGATCCACCGGCTTTCTAACATTATCAAAATCTAATTTATAAGTGATACTCATTGGAGTATCACTATTTTTTATGTTATCTAATTTAATTTATTTTAAAAGATATCTTTTATACTTAATTTAATTTAAAATAATTCATTATTTGTTTTGAAATATATTATATCCAAAAAAGAATTTGAGATCACTTATTAAACACTTTTCTAATTCATTTTTCACAATTGAAAAAAAATCAATACATAATGAATTTCTTGAAGATCCAAAAATAACATCATCAACATAAATTTTTACTATTTTACCATCTTTGGAAACTCTATATTTTAAGTTTAGTGTAACCTACTCTTTTTAAAAATACTTTTGAAAAAAAATTGTTGATTTTATCATACTAAGTTCAAGGAAATTTTTTGAAACAATATAGGGATATTGTAAATTTAAAAAAATTATTTTCGAAATAAATATTATGAAAACTAAGAGATGTTCAACAAAAACTTACTCATTTATAAAACCATTCAAGATTTCACTCTCGACATCCATTTTCAAAATTGTGAAATCTATTTGAGATGCATTATCCAACATTAATATTATGAGAAAAATATTGGCTATAAGTGTAATGTTTTAATTATAGTTTATTCTTTCTTCATAACTATAACCTTGTGAAATAAATGTTGATTTATTTATATCTATGTTTCCTAGCTCATCAACATTATTTCTAAACACCCTTTAGTTCCAATATTATAGTGCCCTTGGATTAATCTACAATTTCTCACACTATGTTTCTTTCAAACTGATTTTATCATTATTTCTTGGCTATTACCCATAATTCATCATTATTGGCCTCATTGGTGTTCTTAGGTTCATGATGAAATATGAAATACTTATGTTCATCCTGATTTCTTATAGAATATCTAGTTCTTGTTCCCATACTTAGGTCTCCCACAAAAACTTATAAAGTATTATACTTAATCATTCTAACATCTCTATAAATAGAATGGATGGTCACATTTGAATTTTCATGTTTAGGTTTTGAATTATTTGGATATGCTTCAAAACATGATGATTTTTCTACTAGTTTTACAACAAAGTCAAAAGGTTTGTAATTTATGTTGATAGAAAACAATTAATATTCAAGGTTTTATAAAGAGGTATTAATATCATGTAGATATCTTAAATAAATAATTAGATAAACTGATTCTTCCATAGTTTCAGCCTTTTTATTGAAAACAAGACTGGCTTTACAATAGATTGAACAACAAAAGGAACTTACTGTATCACTTTTGGATGAAAATTGGTCTAAATTATCCTCAATATTTAAAAAAAATACTTTGAAACAATATAATCTAATGTAATTAAACTTTTTTTTCTTATTTTTCCACATATCTTAACAATTCTTCATAAGGATATATCTGGTCAAGACTCTATTGATAGTGAATCCTGATGTATTGATAGCTTCAAAAAAATAGATAGGTATGTGATACTCATTCAACATGGTCTAGGATATCTATTATAAATAATTAATTCTTCCAATAAATCTTTCAGTAATATTCTAGCTAGGTGATCCATATCCTCATCACTATAATAAAGGGATTCATATCACTGTAACCAGTAGCTTTTACATTATCATTCCCATTTTCTTTTTTATTTTCTCATTGTAGATGTTTTGAAAGAAACTAAATTTTTCTTAATTTTTTTCATATTCTTCATGGTTTAAATTCCTCTTTGTACATAATAATTATTCCAAACAACTTTTTGATTTTCATCTTTCTAATATCACGTTATTCCCTGACATAGAAAAATGTGCCACTCTATCCTTCATTTAAGAATCTCAGAAATATCATAATCTGATACTTTTCATATTCGGGTTTTCCAAGTGATATAGTTGAATTGAAAATTTTATTAAACCATATGTATAAGTCAGAAATAGGTTCATTGGGGTTCATTTTAATAATTATTTTATTTAATAGTATAAGTATTGAGCCTCATCTCTTTAATATTATTTTATCCCTCATGAGAAATAGAGAAGGTATCTCAGATTTCATCCACTATTCGGCATTATAATATTCTTTTAAAATCATCAGCAAAAAGTATAAAATAAATGGAATTCATGGATTTTTAATTATTATAATATAACTTTATTGCATCATCCAAAGGGCATCTAGAATGATAAGGTATGACATATTCATATTCTACAAGAGACAAAATAACAAAACACATTCTTTCTATATACATGGTCATTATAATTTTCAATTAATGATAGTTGCTACCATTAAATAAAATAGTTATATTGGTCACAAAACATTATTGACGAAAATCCATTCACAGAAATAAATTTTAAAATTACATTAATATAGTATCGTTGAGGTAACAAAACCATTTTTAAAACCATTTTCAAAACATTTATAGTAATGAATAAAAGTATATTGACACTAAATTTTGGTTTGTTTGAGTATCTCAAGAGGGTGATGAATTTAGTACCCAAAAAAAGTTTCTATTTAAAATGGATTATTTTGAATTGCACCAAATTTTTTAAATTCAGGTGAGTTTATAAAAAAAAGTAGAATGATAATGATCTTAATATTTTAATTTATTTTTGTAATGATTTCTTGGGTCTTGGTTGAATAATATATATTATTACTAGATCCATTGGAATCAATTTACTTAATCATATTACTATATGAACACAAATTGAGATAAAATTTCAAATTAAAAATTCTTTTTTACAATAAAAAACTATTTTTTGTTTTAATGTATAAATAAAGTTAAACAAATTTAAATTATTTAATTGAAATTTTTATTACAGGGGGATCAGTCTCAAGTTGAGACATAGTCCCCTCTATGTTGTGACAAACTTATACCAAGAAATTTATATACAATAAAGATAAGGATATACAAAATGGATTACATTTTAAAAAAAATTAAAAACTGTCTATGTCACACAAGAACTCTTCCACGATTATACATGGGAGTAAAAATAATCAGGCCACACAAGAACCTATACCACTTTAAATCATCCGAGTACATGTTTATTAAAATACGAGATTATATCTAGTTATCCTACAGTTCAGTACAAGAGACAAATTTTTTTTATAAAATATAGTATATCACACATTTATCTATTTGAAATAAAGATAAGTAGAATAGGTCTTCTTGAAAGTGTATAGTTCATAAATTCTCATTCTTTTACAATGAAACATGTGAATCATGACTTTATTTGAAATGAATCATGAGTCAAGTCTCTTGAAAACATCAGAAGAATAGAGTATCACATACTCAAGTTCATGAATGGTGGAAACAATTGAATGTGATGATGTAGTGAGGATTTTAATTCGAGTGTTTGTAGTAGGAGTGGTCTTCATGTTTCATTTCAGGGTCAGATATATTTTCTAATTCTGTTAGAGATTTCAACATTCTATCTTCCAACATCATCCAAAACTATGTCTCTCTCACACACTTCATGGATGATTCTACTTCTCTTTTTATCAGTAGTAGCAGGAAGATTCATATGGTCTATTCCTTCCCAAAATGATTGTTAGAAACTCACATAAATTCACTCTATCTATCCTTTAATATAAAATATTTCAACTAGTAAATGGAATTATATTCTCTAACATATCCATTAGAATAAATTTATTAAAAAAGTATAAGGGAATATTAGTGATGGCTTAGTCTGACAGTGTCTCAAAGTCTGACGGTATGTTGTTCTGGAAGCATGGGACTAATGGAATGAAATTGGTAGTATCTTATACATAGCTAAAATATATCTTTTCTTGAATTGTCTTAACTGGAGGTGTCTGGTTTTGAAGCGTCTCATACATAGACAAAATTATATGTTGACAGTATGACCCTAGAGGTATCTCATACTTAGAAAGATATATGTTTTATTTGAATTCAAATGATTGTGTCTCCAACAGGGGTATCTCATCTGATGGTGTCTTAGACTTTGTGATATTTTCATGGTGGAAGTTTGTTAAGGACAATAGTTTTAGTCTTAGAGATGTATCATCCTTAGTGAATGTAGTCACCTATATCAGAATATGATATTATTATCAATAACATGAAATTAATTAAGATCATTATAGTCATGATTTTGTGATCATTAAATAAAAGTAGTTCAACAAGTTGATTTTTGGAATATGATGAAGAATGGATAGAAAATATATATTGTTTATAAGGATGTTTATATGGAGATCTAAGAGATGGATATAGAATATTTTTATAAGGTTACCTCGAGTGACGAAAACAACTCACTAAAGTTATTTTATTTAAAAGAGGAAATAGAGGTTGATGATCTTAACCACCCTTGGAAGGAAAAATGGATCAATTTAGTGAATAAGATCAAAATATGTAAACATTATTAGCTTTTTTATAACATATACATAAAATATATAGGATTAAATAAGATGTATTTCAGGGAACTATTACAAATTCCTTAGAGCATTAATATAAATTTCCCAATGCAGATCTAATGAAAGATTAGGGATTGAGGCGTCATAGATAGTATGAAGAATCCTGAAGTTGACCCATCACCTTTTTTGGATTTGCTGGTTCACTCCTAAGAGGAGATATTATGAAAGGATTTCTTCTTAAATGCTTATGTGAGGATACATACATTATTTTTGAGAGAAATATTAATTTTAATGTCAATAAATACCCAATTGAATTGAGATACATACATGATCAAATTATTATCTATGGTTTTAAGGACGGGATGATTGGTATGGATGAGTACATTCTGATTTTTTGAAATAAGGATTCCCATTTCGGTGATCTAATTAATAATGTTCCTGAATGGTATAATATATTATTTGATGTAGAATATTTGGAGACCAAAACTCCAAAAATTTATGTTTTTATGGGAATTTTCATATTTTAACATTGTGATGTAATATCCTTTATAATGTCTATGTTTTTTCAGGTTCCAATTTCAAACTTAATAGTTTCTCTAAAAATGAAAAAATATATTTTTTTGGTTGTTTCATATTAGGGTATGAACACCTAATTATGTTGATATGATCATATTATCTTTTACATTTTTTTATATTATAATGTCATTGTATAATTTAGGTGGTGCATGTTTGGTGGAAAATGTGGATAGTAATAGCTTTTGGTATATGGGATTGTTTCATGTAACACTAAATTAGACAAGTTGTTTGATTTCTTATTGACATGTTTGGGACTTAGATTTTTTTCCCATAGTTTTTGTGTTATTTTATTCCAATTATATTATATATAATTCATTAATTATGTATTTTTTATTATATCAGTTGTCTGTCGATAATTTATAGATCATGGTTTGGCGGTTTGAATTTTCATTCAAAATTCTTTTATTTAATTATATAGAGGGTAATTCCCACATGTGTAATATTATACCCTCAAATATAGTAACAAATCTATGGTTTAATTGAGGAGACCTTTAGATCTCAAAATTGATCTCAACGCAAATTTTAGGAGGGATCCCAAATGTGTTGGGTCTTGACATCAACTAACCCATGTTGACACACTTTTTGAACAAATCCTCTCAATAAAAACTTATCCAATTATACCCATAAGTCACAGAACTCAAGTATAACTTTATGGTAAAATTTCAATGAGATATTTATGACTGTTAGAATGAGAACATTGCTAAAATGAACCTTTAAACAAGTAATTAATATAACTTCCTTTTTCACGAATACAACCAAACATTCCCCCACTACATTTATAAAATTCATATTCCATTTATTTTCCATGTATTAAGATATACTAGAAACTAGGTCGTAGTGACTGGGTTCCCCTGATGTACCATCTTTAGTAAATAATCTATATCTCTACTAAAAAATTTTCCCCATTGGGACTAGTTTTAGAGTCCCTTTATTTAAAATAATCAACCTAAAATCTAGATGAAACAATCAAATCAATGTCAAGAATTAAATCATGGGATATAAACTCTAACTGAATGTTGTCCCATGATATTTATTCATTTTTTAGATTTAAAAAATGCCTTAAAATTTATTATAATATATTAATCCAACCAAATACTTTTAAAAATTATAATGAACTCTCTAGTATCCTCACAATAAGTGATAGATCCCTTATGATACTCATAGTAATGAATATATGTGAATATATATTTTTTAGGAAAATGAAAACTAAGGTAAAAAATTATATTGATTGTTCATTTTATAAACACAGTTGAACTCTCCAAATCCACCAAGACCATTTCAACAACTATTAGTTGGCCTCAACCTACCTATACTTCAACATGTATGTCTTCCTGTCCACCCTGAAGACCATTATGATGATGTGGATGTATAAAATCACCCTAACATTGATCTCATTATTGAACTTCTAGTCAAGTAGTATTAAAACATGGACCCCCCACTCACAAAATCCTTTAATAATAGAAAATGTGTATTTTCTATCTACGTGGTATATCCACATTTATACTCTAAGAATCCCTATACATACATATATGTGTTATTGGAAACTAAAACTTTTTATTTCCCACACAACCGCATGTGTAACGTACTACTTTAGATTATAGATATTATCTAAAAAACAACACACACTTCAAATTTTTGATGTCTATGATTGAGTAGAATAATAGTGACTCAAAGTGTGAGAACCTTTCCAATCCTTGGATCACATTATTGTTGAGAAAAAACATTCACGGATCCTTATTTAATATGATCCATTAATGGATCCTCAATTAATTAACATATACCCACTCTAATAGTGTCCACTTGTCCTTATCATAGACTATTATTCCACTATGGTATTCTTGATCATATTGTGTACTTGAACAAACATCATACTCTCACATACCAATATATGTCATGTAGTAAAGATAAATCATTGTATCAAAACATAAGATCCAAATTCCACACCATATCTATTGAATAATGTATGAATAATGTAATGTGAGATGAGTACATAAACATAATTCAATAAACATATTGTGTCACCAAAAGCTTATGAAACCCCTATATATGAAGTGAAACATACTGAAACTATTGAAAAAATAGAGTATGAAACTTTTTATAAAGTAAATTATTACTCTTATGATCACTAAAGACTAATAACTACCACTATTGAATTATATAAAATTGTAAACTGACCTCCATAATTAAATGACACATTTATGGTGTGGTCACTAATTAGAAGGAAATCTCTACCTCTTCGATCAAATATGCCATTATAACGTATGAATCCTAGCTATGGTACCTTCTAATTATCTACCTCTAGATTATTTTAAGAATTGTGAATAATGTTTTCTCATCACCCACATCAACATATAGTTTTTATCTAATTGTACCATGTGCTTATTAAACCTCATTTTAATCTGTCTATCCTCTCATCCTATGGTAACCGATGTACTATAAGATCATCTATCTCTATTAATGTTTTTTTCCTCATGTATTGAATCATATTACCATGGTAAAACAAAAAAATATATATGGCACCATATATATAATTGAATATTGGTAAAAATTATATGATATTAAGGTTTAATCTCAAGGTATATGATGTCTAAAAAATATACACAATTCAAAAATTAATTCCCAAAAAAATCTATTTTCAAAACAGATGCAAGCATATATATCATGATCAAGATATACATGATTCATGTTTCACTTTTTTATAACTACGGCATGTAAATCCAACATTTCCTTATTAAAGATTCCTCAATGATAACTAAACATAAGATTACATTTATCACATAAATTATTTTTAAACACCTAATTGGGTGTCAATGAATTTTCAATCCATGGGTGTAACATGATTTAATTATCTCAACCAAATATCTCTATATACCAACTCTGAAAACTGAAATAATATGATAATACCAATCATTCACACCTTGGACTTCATGTAAGTAAACTCACAAATCCAACCTCCACTAGACAATGGTATTGTGACTAGAACTAAGGTATTTAATAATTACATGGAATTAATTTCATTAACAAAAGACTTATATCTTACTAACAAAAAAATCTCAACAAATATGAGGTTTTCAAAACAAAAAACTATTCAATATTTCATAATATATGAATATAATTCCACCTATAACCCCCCAAGTAATATCCCAAGTCAAAAAGGGAAATAAAAAATGAATCGAGACAAGAGAAATGTAGTTTTTATCCTAAAATATATCTCAAACTCATCACAAAAACCAGTTATCATTATACAATTATGTATCACAACAAAACCTATTGATCTATATAAACACAAGAGGAAAAATCATATAGGAATGAAAATATTGGAGTAAACAAATACTTAATATGGTCAATCTTGAAATTAATTCAACATCCTTGAACACTACTAATTTTTCATGATTTTATAAATAATGGGTAAAGAAAAAAATCTACTCAAAACCATAAATACCAATATTCTTGATTGTATTCATTTATTATTCAATATATATATAGATAATGTTAATAAAACTTAACATATAATATTTTTTATGTAAATATTAATAAATACACCTTATAGTATCAAAATAAAAGGGCATCAAATACATCCAAAAAATTGTGTCAAAAATTATTTCTTAAAAAGTGTTTTAATGTATATAACGTGAATTTTATATGAATAATTTGAATAATGTGGATGGTGCAGTTCACATTCTCTGAGGAAATATGATTTTAGGTCAGAAAAAATGGAAAAATAATATGTGGAAAAGTGTGGTAATGTGTAAGTATGAATCCTTAGATGCATGAATATAGTACCAACCAATGTTTTTGGTTTATATTGATCTATGTGGAAATGTAGTTTTGAATACAAAAAAAAATGAAGGAATTCGATATGTTAGTAGAAATTGTTTCCCACTGAAGTGAGTTTGAAACCTGATATCATGTCATAATCGCTCTGAAAAACTTACATAATTTTTCCAAAATGACTGAAAAGGATAAATAACGATCACTAAAATGATCCATAAGTTGAGATGACATTATTAACCATAATTACTATTAGAGGCAGTGTTTTATGACCAGCTTTATTGATTGAATGGAGGGATAACTGCAAAGACTAATAGGCGGTGCAATCAATAGAATCCATTTGTAACTACAGATCACCTAAATAGGTAAGGGGGTTGATCTCGTTGTTTTAGATTTTTATAATCATTTTATTGAGTGTGATGTGATTTGGAAGAGTGTGTGGGAGGATTCATTACCATAAGGGACTTCCATACACAGTGCATGTGGTAAGAACGAGGTTGTTGTTGGTTTTCTATATTTTTCCCTTTTTATAGTGTTTCTTGATCTAATGATGCTCATATTTTCATAAATATATTACTATAATTTCAATATTTCAACTCCCACCAAATTTTTATTTAATTTTAATATTAACAGTTTTTGATTTTTTAATGTGTGGAGATTAATTATTAAAATGACCTAATTATTTTTTTATGTTTTTTAAATCAGTTTGGTATTTATGTCAAAACATTTTATACACTAATCCAAATTGGGAAAAAGTATAATTATAGGGATGATTGGATATAATTTTTTAAAATAGAACCAAATATGAACCTGGTTATAACAGGCCCAAAATGATCATGCATATTTGTCCTAAAATAAATGCGTGGTTTTCGGGACATTAGAATATGGGACCATATATCCAAAACTGATAAAAAATAACATCAATTTATTTCTAAAAGAGAATAGTCTGCGGATAATTTTATTTAACTACGTAATATCATGGTTCAACCTCCATCATTTCCATAAATACATAATACATCATAGATTAGTAATTTGAGGAGTCATCAATTCCCAAAATAATTGTTTTAATAATTCATATATAAGGCCAGTGACATAAGTAAAATTGAGATCAAAATTTGTGGGTGCACAAACAAATAAGAAGAAATTTTTTATAGAAGATCGTATTCCAGTATTTTTTATTTTAATGGTCTAAATAATTCTTTATTTTGTAGGAATATTTTTTAGGTTCTGAGTGCAGTGGAAGCGCGGTTGGGCCGACACCCAACTTTAATTTTTTTACCATGATCAATGATTATTTCGAGATCAATATGAAGATGAATACCAACCTCCATAGAATAGAATCATATATTTAGATAAATAAGGAAGAGGCATGAAACCATTAGAGAGGATATTTCATATCATGTTTTAATTAATTTAATTAATTTTATAAAGAAAAGAATACATGTATTTTCAGTACTTTTCTCGTTAAGGATATTGATCATCAGGAATGACCCTTCCGGATTGTCTCATTGTGATTGTGGGGATCCAAACCAAAATACCTCTAATAGTGGTCCATAAGAGATTCAATGGCCTCTGATTAAAACCACTCAATCTCTGAATTCTAGCACGATGATGTGAGTTTCTTGTGCCGTCGTTCTTGATCACTTGTTTGTTGGTCTTGTAGAACGTATCTCATTATTTATAGGTGTTGGAAGAGGATTCGAGAGAGAAATCATTTTTCTCAACAATTCTCAATTCATTGGGCTTGCAGTTCGTACATGAAGCAATAGACGTACTTGTCTATTTATTGACATAGGGCTTATATTACAATATTTAATTGCATAATAGAAATTAAACACATTTATAACCACATTGAAAAACCATACCTTTAATAATAATATCTTGTCATTATTTATGGTGCGCCAACATGTGTAAAAAGTAAATATAAATAAAATTCCATGTCACAAATTAATAGTAGGGTTATTATTATGTTAATTTCTTCCAACGAGTTAAATAATTATTTACCATCTTGAAAATAATTATGTTACAACCAGACTGGCCTTGGTACACACGAACACCACTTCTATTTATTTTACACCTAAGTAAATAAATAAATAAATTATTCTCTTAAATAAATATTTCAATTAAAAAATAGTTATTAAATAGTTATTAAATATTCAATAAAATATAGAAATATATTTTACCAACAATCAAGTGAATAAATATTTATTTAATTGATTAAATCATTTTAACATGAATAAAATTATTCCACTATATTGACAATAATATTTAATCCATTAATTAAATTAAAATATAATCTAACTAAGACAACATAAATCACTTAGTGTGTAACCCTCTATGATTCATTCTCATTGGAATTAGGCAGACCGGCCAAAACTCCAATTGTATTGTATAGCAATGGGTCAAGGAACCTAAGAGAAAGAGTCTAATGTCATAAAAAAGACATCCACATACGAACACACATTGTGTAATATAATCCCTTTGTCTTAATATCTCATAAAGAAAGTTTTATGATAGTTTCATCAACCTTTGGGATTGATACGTCTTTCATTGACTACCAATAATTAACATGTCATTACACCATGCCATGGAATTTCATGAAATGTTTCTATTTCAATCAAAATGTAGAGATATCAACTTCCATAAATTGAAGATACAAATCCATCCTCTATATGTACATTAATAACATGCCACTTTTGATGCACCCAAGTTACCATACCTCCTGCCAACATATGGTGTGACAGTTTTCTTCAGTAAATCTAAGTGTGCGAGTTGTGACACTTATAAATAACAATATTAATGTTTGAAAACTATTACACAGGCTCCCAGATATCGATATCTGATGAAACCAAAACATGTTGAAATCATACTGATATGTATGTTCTAGTAATCTCTCATATTCGAGATTTTCAAGAACAATCATCATGAGAGGAAGTCTAATATGCTTATGAGTACTCGCACCTAATGTTATGTATACTACGCATCCCATCATAGTATTTCATACAACTACAGAACTATATTTAAGAATTTTGTTATATCATTTCA
The DNA here is from genome assembly GCA_963277665.1 of Viscum album. Taxonomy (NCBI): domain Eukaryota; kingdom Viridiplantae; phylum Streptophyta; class Magnoliopsida; order Santalales; family Viscaceae; genus Viscum; species Viscum album. The sequence continues at coordinate 1,672,647,044 of OY728137.1, forward strand.
AGGTTATCAACATAGTGGGGAACTTCCATGACATTATCAATGCAAAAAATACTCTAGGACATTATTACATCATAGTCATGGAGACAAACAGAAAAAATGTTATAAGATGTTTAATATTTAAATACATTAAATATCTATGTAATAAAAGTAAAAATAGTTGGTTCTAGGAGACAAACTCTAACAAACTTCCACTTGGAATAGAGCCAACTTCCTAGGACATTCATTCTGCTAGACCACACATGATGATCCTATTTCTACTGAGTCTAGGCTTTAGTCAATGTGTATGCCACATTTTCTTCGGTGGAAATACAGCTCATTGCAAATTCACCACTCAGTGATAAAACCCCCATGAAATGATACATACAAATTATGTGCTTATTTCGCGGATGTGACATTGAATCTTTTGCAAGAGCCACCGTTGTCGTATTATCACAATATATTTTGTTGGGAACTTTATTACTAGGGACCAAATCTTGCTTCTGGATGAAGATTTGTATCTAAACAACATCATTAACTACCTAAAAATTATGTGATATGCATCGACTTCACTATAGAACATGTGACCACACTCTTCTTTGAGCTCTTCTAGCTCAAAAAACCTCCATTCAATGTGAATATGTATCCCATTTGCGTCTTCATGTCATCATGATCAGTATGGAAACTTGAATCTGTATATCCTCTGATGACTACATCTTTATCTCCTCCATAAACTAGGAACATATCATTAGTATGCCTCAGTTTATTTCAGATAGTCTGGACTTCCATCCAATAGTGGTCACCCGGGTCAGCTTGATATCTTTCTACAACACTAAATGTGTAGGCGACATCCAACCAAGTACATAGCATGGCATACATGACGGACCAAATTACTGATGCATATGGAGTACTTTCCATTATCTTTCATTCCTCATTTCTTTGGGGACACATTTTCTTGGAAAGTTGAATTCCATGTGATTCTAGGAACAATCCCATTTTGTATTGTTCCATACTGAATATCGTTAGTATCTTATCAATGTATTTACTTTGATGTAGGACCAAAAAAATCGTGTATCTATCAAGATGAATCTTGATCTCATGAATATATACCTCCTCACCCATTTACTTTGTGGAGATTAATTGATTACACCATTCCTTAACAAACTGTAAGACTGGTATCACGTTTTCAATTATTAATATGTCATCTACATAAACTACTAGGAAAACAACGACACTCCCACTAAACTATTTGTAGACACAAGTTCATAATCATTTAATTATAAAACCATATTTCATTATGGCTTCATCAAAATGAATCTTCTATAACCTGGATTCTGGTTTTAATCCATACAAGGATTTCTCCCACTTCCATACCTTATTGGAATTCATTGGAGTCATAAACCCTTTAGGTTGTGACATGTAGACATCGTCATGTATGTTCTCATTAAGGAATACTGTTTTGACATCCAATTTTTAAATCTCATAGTCATGGTAAGCTGCAATGGCATTTATAATTTTGAGGGATTTCATCATAGAAACTAGTGAAAAGGTTTCTTTGTAGTCAATGCATTGATGATTCTTGAACCCTTTTGAAACCATTCATTCTCTATAGGCACTAGAATGTCGTTTAATGTCTAGTTTATTATTGAATACCCATTTTTATCCAACAGGCTTTCCATCAAAAGGATGATATACCGAAATATATAACCGATTTTTGTACTTGGAAACCTTTTCAAAATTAATGGATTCATGCCACTTGTCAATGTATGTGCCACTTACTGGTTCCTTTTAAGTTATAGGATCACTGTTATCAACAAAAAATGTTTCACCATACTTGGTAACTAGAAAACCATCCCATTATAGTTCTCTAACATCTATTGTACTCCTATATAGTTCCTGTGTCGCTAGAATAGTTATTTATTCCATGGGGCTTTGTGGAATTTGTTCATGTACCAACTCTTGGGTACCTTGGGCCTCGACTACATCGAAGTATATCTTGCACCCACTCTCTCTTTTGGAGATGTTATCCCTATTAAGGAATATGGCATGTCTTTTCACTATACTTTTTTTCCTAAGGGGTTGTATAGATAATACCCCACTTTTTGAGTATCCTATAAAGGTACACTTTGTTCCTTAGGGTGCAAGTTTGTAACCTAAAGAGTTCATAATAAATTCATCGCTTCCCCACACATGTAAATTTGATAACATGGCTTTCATTCTACTACTAAACTCGTATGGAATACCATTTATTGATTTAGTTGGTAATTGTATTAGTATGTTCACAGCAGTTTGTAACTCATATCCCCAAAAGGATAATAGATGACTTACATGAAACATCATATATCTCACCAAGTCCTAAAAGCTGCAGTTCCTTATTTCACTCACACCATTCCACTGGGGCCTGTAAGGAGGAGTTTTTTGGGATAGGATTCCAAAATCCTATAAGTAATAAATGAAGTATTGATTAAGATATTCTCTAGCTCGTTCTAAGTGGAGTTTCATAATCTTCTTTCCATGATGGTTCTCAACTTCATTCTAGTATTCTTTTATCTTATAAATAGAATCATGACTTATTCCTTATTAAGTAGATATCTACATATATAATAAAATAATATGTAAAAGTCATAAAGTCTGATTAACCTCACCTTGCTTCAACTAGGAATTGTTCAAAAACAATTGTATAAACCAATTCATTAAACTCTTTATCCCTTTCACCATTCACCCTAAAGGGGGATTTGGTCTTTTTTCATTGTAAACATGAATGAAATTTCCATGTGGTTTTAGTTCGAAAGAATCTGAATGTCCATCTTGATGTAACATTGAATAGCATTTCACATTTACATGAATTATCCAGTGATGACAATGTTAGGTGTGGTATGATTCATGCGAAGTATGTTTTTTATCAATTTCAATTAAATGGTTTTTGTTATCCAAGACATAAAGACCATTATATAAATGTGCCCTACCAAAACAAACACTATCATTGAAAAAGAAGCATCTTTGATTTCCAAACCTGAAAAAAATTCCATTTGTATCTAATCTGGATATAGAAATAATGTATTTAGTAATAGATGACACATAATAACAACCCTTTAACACCAAGATCATACTAGTTGTCAATGTGACGTGGTGTCTCTAACATCTACAGTAGCAAGCCTGACTCCATTGACTACTCGTAGATCTACCTTCCACGGGTAAAAATTCCTAAATCTACATGGATTATATATTTAGATACATATGTGAGAATCAAAACCAGTATCTAATAAACAATTTTTAGAAATAGATATATTTCAATTGATAACAAACACATCTAAAACATCCCCTTGCTTCTTAGGATGGGTGTTGTTTTTCTTCCAGTGGCCCTTCTTGGCACATGAAAAACAAACAACATTTTGTTTATTTTCCGCCCCTTTGATCTTATTTTTCATGGAAGGGGTCGAAGAAGATTTGGGCTTAAATCTATTTACCTTCGATTTCCTCTTATTCACCATAAGGAATAAATTCTGGCGATGCTTCATATCTTTTTACACTTGGTGAATGGGGATAAGAAGATCAGATAGAGGCTTCAATATGCTATTCATATTAAAATTAACAACAAAGCTATAGAATCTATGAGGGGGTGATTCTAGAATTAGATAATTCCCCAGTTCATCAGAGAGTTTTAACCCTAGAACCACCTTGCACACAATTTAGAAAACAAGCTTGAAGATAAGAGGCCCAACTCGGGCACACTCTCCAAGCTTACTCTAAAATATTTCCCTAGATATCTCAAAACATTCATTTCTTCCTCTCTCCTACTAAAGACCATAGAGGTTATAGAGAAATCAATAAGAATTCATGTTTTTATGAGACTTCAAGAGCTCACTAGACATTGATGATATCATCAAACATTGAACTCCATCTGTGTCATTCATATAGTTCCCATAGAAAAAAATCCTCCTCACTCACCTCTTTTCCATGGAGATCAGGTAATGTTGAAACCAACACGTAAGACTTATATTCATGGCATTGGATAACCAGAAGGAATCTAAAAAATTCCTAGAAGTTACTACTGGTGAGTACATTTTCTTTATCCAGAATTAGTCACAATGATAGTGTGGTAAAAAATCTTTTCATTTTTATACTAAAATTAAAATATCATATCATTATTACTTTCTTGATTACATTTGATTAGAAATAAAAAAATTAATTTTATTAAGTCTCCTGCTATTTTATCAAGTCACAATGGCCCTCACCATTGAACTCATAATGCCATGTTACAATGAAATTATAGTGGTAAGAATCCATATTCCCCTTCTCCTAACCCCTACAAGGTTAGGTCAAGCTATTTGAAGGTATTTAGGTTGGCAGGTCTTCACCTACTACTGGCTTGTAGCTCCTTGACCTATTGAGTGGACTCCCAAATCCTAAACTCTTGACTTTTTAGTTCCTCAAGTCATTCCGCCAATATTACACCACTTTTAGCAAGGGATACTCCTCATGATGTAATATGGTTAATTCAACCTAAAACCATTCAAAAGGGCTTCTAATATATAGTACGTTTCCCAATAAGGGTTGGTCAAACACATAATTTTGTTTTGTTTTTCCATCATCGTGTAACAGAAAGCCTAGCCAAAATTAATATTTTATCTGAATGATTCTTATCCCTTATACATGAATTGGTCATTATCATTGTCACATTCTTGTTAATATTATGTGGAACTTACTTAAATGATTAACCGTGTCTAGAAAATATTTACAAACAAACCTGGTTTAGTTTTTATCCATATTTCATGCTTGTTTAATTAATTAATTATTTTATCGTGAAAACACATCCATAATGATAAACATTGCAACTAAAAAAACTAATACAAAGTGCATGATCTTGAGCTTTTCAAATTCTTAGGTAATCTAGAGGCTAAAAAACTAACCATGACCTAGGGGAGAAACACATTGAGTCTTTTGGATTTATGTTTACAACATTCCACCTATACACCTCTTTGTCTCGTGGGATTGGTTTTTTCTCAGCTCCAGCTATAAGCGCCTCCCTTAGCATGGGAGTTCCATCCATTACATATGAATTTGTAACAAACAAGTAGGTGAGGGGTCAAAAGGTGGGTTTACAAAAAAGATAAATTTTTACATAGGCCCTAAATATTATTGAGGAGTAATGGATCACAGTCCAACATCTAATTTAATAAATAAATTAAATGGCAACCAATCGCATAAAAAGGCCATAGTTTATCTCATGATCACCCACATACATATAATGAGTTACATATTTAATTAAACTATAATTTATTTCTTTAATAGTTCTTATTATGATAAATTTCTCTTAAATTGATTAATTATTATATTTAATTAATCAATCATTTTATCTTAATCATTTTGTAAATTTTCTTCTGATTCACATCGTTGTTCATAAATGAAACTTAGAGGTATGGTGGTGAATACCCATTCGTATCTACCCAAAAAGTATTATATTCATATAATATTTTACTCTTCTAAAATATATAAAACATGATTATTAAATTAATAGTGTAACAACAAATTTTACCATTTATAAATGATTATCAGTTCTGAAAATTACTAAAAAATTAATTTTTTTATTTTGGGTAATTTGGTAATATACAATGCATATACTACCTTCACCATGTTTCCCTATGTACATGCCTAGGGACTCGGCGTGTGAGGCGTACTTCAGAAATTTTGGAGTACAAAGAGTGTAGAGTGAGCTACATGTCTTTTTTTCTGTAACACCCCAAGATTTCATAGTACGTTATCTCATTAATGTAATTCAATAGCTTGCGCTACACACAACACCGAGTTCGAGCGCACCACAACTTAGCAAACTAACCGTTCAAAGAGCCGGTTATGAATAGTATTATCTTCATTTTGATTCTTATATAATCTACCTAATTTTAACATCCATATTATGTGTTTCTTAAATATAATATATGAACAAATTTAATTTTTTTAGATAAAAGATGTATTTTTAAAAAAATACAATTTTACGTCCTTTTAATGGAGAACCATTTTTGAAACCACTATTTGAAAATTTTATATATTAAATTAAATGAAACTAAATACTTCGATATAAGTGGGACATAAAAATTTAATTTGGAAAAATTTACGGCACTTTTCTAATAACTTTCATATTTTCACGACTAGTTAAAAATACAAAATTTTAATTGAAAACTAATTTTTAATCAAAATAATATATTTTGTTAAATTTTTCATTTGAATGATTTTTAAATATAATTAGATTATATTTTTAATATTTAATACAATTTATGTCATTATAAGTAATTTCACATTAAAATTGGAAAAAACACATGTCAATCTTTTGATAGTTTTTATTTAAAAAAACCCACTTTTTGTTTTTGACAACAGGAATTAATTTTAAATTAATAAATTAGAATTCTATGATTTGAATCTGGTAAAAAACAATTCATTTTTAAATTTATAATATCAAAATTATATTAGGGTGATGTTTTGGTATTTTTTTTGAAAGCATTTAATTTTTGATGAATAGTGAAAAACACTACCTTATTGCTTAAAACCGACTTTTTATTTAAATAATTTGTTTTTTTAATTTACTTTAGGTCAAAATAGATACATAATACCTATATATTTTCAATGTAATTCATTGTATTCATTTTATAATAAGTTAATATGTGTAAAATTTTATTGAACTTTTTACCGTTTTTTACCCACCTTATAAGAGAATTTGATAATTTGCATAAAACATAATTTAACCACTTTTGTGAGTTGAATTTCAAAAATCCGAGAGACACAGTTGATATCAGTAAGTAAAATGTCGTTCAATTAGATGAAAATATTTTTTGGTGAATTGTAACTTTTTACTTTTATTTATCATGGGTGAAAATAAATTGAGTAATTAAGGGTAAAAATGATTTTATAATTACCCTGACACATGTATTAATTCAATTGGATAAGTATATTTTGTTCAAAAACAACCTTAAGAATAAAATATGATCCTCTTTTTGTCCACTTTGATTAAATTAGGATATTTATGATTGTTTTATTTAAAGATGAGTTAAAAGATTTAAATTCGGTTTTTAATAACTAAACCATTTTTAATATAGGGTTATAAATAAGATAAATAAGACTATAAATATTAATTATAAAGATAAATATATTTCCTACATAATGGTATTTTATTTATAATTTTTAGACATTAATTTAATTTATATAACACACAATGATGATGCAACAATAACCTTATTAATGAAATATTAAAATAATTGATATTATAAATATCCAAATAAAATTAAATTGAGACTTCTGATGGATTCCAACAATTTTTAGGTTAATATGAAATGTTAGGGTTGGTTAAATTAATTTTTTTCTAAGGGATACAGTTTTTATGGATTAAAAAAATCAAATACTAAATAGTGTCAAAATTAACATAATTGAGTTTTTAAAAAAAATACTATATTATTAATTAGTATAATATTCCTAAAAATATATGGTTCAGAAAAAGTACATATATAAGGTTATATATATTAATAATGAACCACATGGGGTTTTATTTTCTTGTTATAGTATGTTAATTAACCATATAATTTAAAAATACAAGGAGACATGGTAAATGTCAAACAATTTAACAAACAGTTAAATCTATCAGATAAGGTTAATATGAAGACATAAACCTATGTAAAACCTATTGGTTGAGAGGATTTCAACTAATATCCACCTTATACTCTAAATAAATTATTTTTGAGCCATTAGAAACCGAAAATTATTTTATTAAAAAATAATATTTCAAACTTTTCCTAAAATGACCCTCACCTCTCTTATAAAAGTGTACTTCTCCATCACTAAATTTCACACCTCCAAATCCATTTGCCTCAGCCAAAACCTGCCCAATTATCCTCCCAACATTCCTACCTTTATCCTATAGTCCTTCCATTATTCATAAATCCAACCTAATGAGCTCTTTTGATCAAATCCAAAGGATTAACCTGAAGAAGAGGTAAATATTTCATCACCTCATTCAAGTTCTTTTCTTCTTCCACTTCCCTATTTCTTTGTTATTTCAATTTTAAATTAATAAATACAGTATCATATATATATTTTGATATTATTATAAAACTTTTGCAACCATACTCATTATTCTATCAATCATATTAATGAAAAAGTCACCATACGTGCGTATGTATGGCTTACCATCTCCACGTTGTGGTGTAGTTTGTTATTCAAACACATTATTTTTTGGATTTGTATAATAATGAGTATAACTGATGTAAATAATAAATATAACATGTTAATGATTCTCTATATATTTTATACCACCTTATTACATACTATATCACCATCAATATAATGATATTGTCACTCGTGCGTACGTTCGGATTACCGTCTCTATGAATGAGGTGAGATTCATTCCCCATCATCATCATTCAAAAATAATTTTCAATTTATAATTAAGAAAAATTATAAACAAAATATAATTCTGTATATGAATCAAATATATCCTATCCATAACAAACATGTCATAATTAACCAATAATATAACAAAATATGTATTAGTTAACACCCGAAATGATGATACTACTGAAATATTATTAACAAATCAATATTAGAGGATAATATATGATATCATATTTATGTATATAGTTCACTTATAATTTAATAACAAAGTTTTATCTATTATAAAGGATGTTTACATGCTATCTATTAATGAAAATTACATCGTAATGGTTAATTATAAAATTTCTTTACTTATCTGAGGTTGTTAATACATAAGTATCTACGGGGACCTCTTTATCATATGCATCCGTGTTTTATTCAAAATGTAATTCAAAACATTTTCACTATTTAAAAGATAGTGGGGTAAAGTAATTTATTCCCTTCTTTGACCTTATATGTTTTGAAAGTAATTTTTCCATCGTTTTCCAAACAATGTACTTTATAACCCTTTCGAAATAATTAAGGTAAGAATGTTTTTTAACTTCTACGGCGAGTGCGGCTATTTTCCACCGTTATATCATCATTGAAGCTTCCCTTAAAAGATTATAAGAATGTTTTAAAAATAAATTTTTTCTTTATAATTATATTAATTTTAATTGATTTTAAAATAGGAAGATATATTTCTCTAAAAAAGTTCTGATTTCCTCTATGTCAACATCCATTGAGGGATTTTAAACTTGTTTTAAGTTGATTTATTATTATACAAATCTTCAATATTGTATTGATGTTTTTTTGATATTTTTGACTTTGGATGTGTTAGTCTTATACCATTCTGTTTTATGGATAATTCATTGACATTTCATATGCATGTTTTAACATGAATGTTTATGATATTTTTAAACCTTTTCATATGAGTAATTTATTAGACATAGTAAGTGACGGGTGTAGCCCACTATAGATCCTCGATCCATCGGTTGGTCTCATGAGATAGACTAGTGTCCTGGCACAAGTCTTTAACCAAATCATATTTATAGTCTTGGCATATAGCCTTGACTATGTGGTTATGTAGTCCGAAATTATGCATTTCATTATTATGAAAGTGGCTATTGATATTGCATGTGATTATTCAACTAGTAGAATATCCATGTGAATAAGTAAATGGAATTATTTGATTTTATCTTTGCCATATTTTTCTCAAGTTTAAGTTTAAAAGACTTTTGTTTTAGTCTAATACATTTCTTTTTATGTTTAATCATATTTGTGAAAGTTTCTTCTATATTGTTATCCTTACTAAGCATCTAATCCCACCCCTTTCTATATTTTATTTTTCCCAGAACATGAAGAAGAATTTTATTGTGGGCCTTCAAGGATAGGCTACGGATTTAAGTGTGTTCAAAAGGGATCAAAATGTTTCTGATGTTTTTATTTCATGATGTAATGTAAAATTTATGAATGTATCTAATACTTCTGAGGCTACTAAACTAATCATTCTTTCGGGACATGATTCATTCTATCATGAAAAATTTATGTATTAATGTACCGACTCTGGGTAACAAGGGTCAGGGCGTTACAGTTGGAATCAGAGGAAGTTTAGTACAATCCTTATAAACCAGATTTAGGAAAACTCTGATTCGAGAACAATAACCTAAGATAAACATTGAGGATTAGTATAGCATAACTCTCTAGAATTTTGGTATAGTAGATATATTGCGAGTCTTCCAAGATATACATCCATGTCTCGATACGAGCAGGTAGAGGAGGCTCTGGAAAAGAAGTACCTAGGGGTAAAACTCGAAAACACCGCTTTGATCTAGACTCAAATGGGAAGTGGTGCACGACAATAGGCCTTGCTGCACTCTTGGTTAAGACACTACCAGAGGATAAGTTTAGGATAATTCTCATTTTTGTTACAGACCATTATGAAGGTTTTATGAGTATATACAACCTCAAAGTGTAATCCATTGTTTAGAAATGGTGCCCAGTAGAAGGAATGAAAATTCAAGTAATACGCATTATCGAAAGATTAATAATGATCATATCATTAATGGTATTAACCTGAAATTTAAAAGGGAAATATTCTACCACATATTATCTTCATATGAATAAATAATATCATGTGTTAATAAGATAATTAATGAATTCACTAAGTCCTATGGATTTGATTGGATGAATGTGAAGGAAATCATGGAATAGAGAAAGATGGAAAAAGGGAGGAGGGGAAAGTAGGATTTTCCCATATGTGATAACAGTGGAAAGAATCACCTTGTCAAATGATTGAAGTGAATGGGAGTTTGTTAAAAGTCTAGAGAAAAAGGACACTATATACATGATTGAAAGGGTAAGAAAAAGGTTTAAAATATACAATGCTTCATCTACAAGGAGCTGGGACACAACATGAATCAATGTCAAAATCATCATAGTACACCCCAAATGCTAGTATTAGATAATAATCAAGTTTTGATACTACCGAAGATGAAGAGGAATTATTATATTTTTTAGGTTTTAATTAATGTATTGTTTCATTTTAGTATTGTATTAATAATTTACATGTTATAATAATTATAAAGTATATAAGGATTATATTGTAGTATTATTTCATTAAGGACTTGAGATTCTATGGAACAAAAAAAAGTGACTCAATACTAGGTTAAATTTTTGGAAAAATATATGGTTTAGAGAAAGATGAACTATAATATGGGTCTGATACTGAGGTAGTGATTTTGGAATAATATATGATTGATTTCGATAAATTTTATTAGATATTCATGGCTACCTTGAAATGGATAAATGATTTTTATATTCCATAATTGTTGTAGTTTACAATATTTTTAGATAGAAGAAGTATATCTAGTATTCTATAAGGAATAAGGGATCGTGAATGTAATGAATAAGGTTTTATGGTAATTCAGGGTGTTATAGTGTTTTAATAGAATTTATGATGAAGGTATTCACATGTTATTATGTGGAAAAAAGGATATCCATTGTGTTTTCCTTATTTATAAATTTTGGACATTGAGTTTAGATATAAGTATTTAGGATAAGTCTAATGTTTGGAATCAATTAAGTTGGACATTGGATACTATTTCTTAGGTTAAATGGTTTCTTGAGATTATTTTTGGATTGTCATAAAAAGGAAAACCCAGAGGTTGGGTGACAACCCGTCGCATCTGACAAGGACAGGATACTTAAACCCGCAACCTAAGAGCGACAATGGTGCATCACCTACCACTAGCCTACGTGATGTCCTAGTTTTTGAAATGTAGTTTATTTAAATTGTATGACAAACAAATTATAAATTCATTAATTTCGGAACCCTATATGATTAAGATAAATATAATATTTTTGAATTCTATTGTATTTTGGAGTGAGTGGTGAGTTTGTGCTAGAAATTAGTTGAAGGATGAAACTGTACTAATCAAGTATATTTTTTCACTCTTATTATATGAATAAATTAATTTGTAAAAATTAGTGAAGGGGTCTTAAAACCAAAAATATTTTATTATAATACCTTATGTTTTATTGAAACGATTATATTTTACATTATCTTAGATTGATGGATTTGAGGCCCTCAATTTTATAGTTGTTTGTGATTGATGACATCAATCACACCCTACAAATATTTGCATTCTTTCCCTAATTATGTGTCTCTAATATCCACCAACTCACTCTTAATCAAGATCATAATTTTTTGGTGACTTTTTCATTTCCCATTCCCTCTTATTAAGACTAAATTTTATTAAACCGATTTCCGATGTGGGTTTTCCACAAAGGTATTTTTCTATTTTTAACAATTTATTTTTAAAGAACAATTTTGATTTGTGAGGACACAATTTATTTAAATAGGGGAGAATTCAACATCCCAATATTTCATTTTACGTTATCTCATTAACGTAATTCAATATCTTACGCCACACGCAACATTGAGTTCGAGCGCACCACAACTTTCCAAACTAACCGTTCAAAATGCGGTTATTAATAGTATTAACTTAATTTTGAATATTATATACTCTATCTAATCTCAAAATCCATATTATGTGTTTCTTAGACATAATATACAATCAAATTAATTTTTTCAGATAAAAGGAGTATTTTTCAAAAAAATACAATTTTACCGTCATTTATTGGAGAACCCTTTTTAAAACCAATATTTGACACTTTTATATATTCAATTTAATGAAATATAAAACTTATTTATAAGGGAGACATTAAAATTTAATTTGGATAAATTTTTCGTACTTTTCTGATAACTTTCATATTTTGATGAATAGTTAAAAATAAAAAAATTTAATTGAAAACATCTTTTTTAATTAAAATAATATATAGTGATAAATTATGCATTTTAATGGTTTTGAATTATAATTAGATTATATTTTTACCATTTAATACAATTTAGGTCATTATAAGTAATTTCACATTTAAATTTGACAAAACACACATGTCAATCTTTTGATAGTTTTTACTTTTAAAAGAAACCTGCTTTTTGGTTTTGACAATGGGAATTAATTTTAAATTAATAAATGAAACTTATATGTTTTGAATATGGTAATAGAGGCTTCATTTTTTTAATTTATAATATCAAAATTAGCTTAGGGTGAATTTTTCGTATTATTTTTGAAAACGTTTAATTTTGGATGAATAGTGAAAAACACTACGTTATTGTATAAACCAACTTTTTATTTAAATAATTAGTTCTTTTATTTTAAATTATTTTAGGTCAAAAAATATATATAATACCTATATATTTTAAATTTAATTCATTGGATTTATTTTATAATAACTTTAGATATATAAAATTTTATTTAACTTTTTACCGTCTTTTACCCACCTCATAGGTGTATTTGCGAATTTACATAAAACATAATTCTACCACTTATGTGAGTTGATTTTAAAAAATCTGAGACATATGGTTAATATCAAGGATTAAAATTTGGTTCAATAATATAAAAATAATTTTTGGTCAGTAGTTACTTTTTACATTTATTTACCACAGTTAATAGTAAATAAGGTAATTAAGGGTAAAAATGATATTATTATTACCCAAACACATTTCATAATTATATTTTATAAGTATAATTCGACCCAAAATAACATTGTAAAAAAATAATAACCTATTTGTTCTACTTGGATTAGATTAGGACATTTATTATTATTTAATTCAATGAAGAGCTAAAAGTGTCAAATTCAATGTTTAATAACTAAATATTTTTTATTATATGGTTACACATAAGATAAATTAGACTATAAATATTCATTAGAAAGATAAAAATCTTTCCAACATAATGGTATTTTATTTATATATTTTAGACAATAAATAATTTAATTTATTTATGAAACAATGATAATGAAGTATTTACCTAATTAATGGAATATTAAAATAATTGATATTATAAATATCCAAATAAATTTAATTTGAGGATTTTTATGAATTAAACTAATTTTATAGGTTCATATGACATGTTATGGTTGGTTAGATGAATTGTTTTCGAATTAATAATGCAGTTATAATTTTAACAAAAAACAAATACCAAATAGTGTCAAAATTGACATAAAATAGTTTTTTTAAAAACTATTATATTATTAATTGATATAATGGTCCTAAAAATCTATGGTTCGGCCAAAACACTTATATAATAATATATATGGCATTGATAAACTAATTGAGGTTAAATTTGTAGTTTATAGTTTGTTTATTTACCATGTAGTGTAAGAATACAAGAAGACACGGTGAAAGTTAAATTATTTAACTTAGAGTTAAATCTATATGATATGGTTATAATAGTAACCTAAAATAGTCTAAAAAATATTGGATGAGAGGATTTTGACCCATCCACACCCTATCCTTGATATAAGTCACTTTGGAGCCATTATAATCTGAATATGAATTTATTATAAAATAATATTTTCTATTTTTCCTAAGGTGCCCCTCACCCCTCTTATAAAATAGAACTCCCCCTTCTCTCACACTCACACATTTTAATCCATTGGGCTTGGACAACCCCAGCCAAAATATCCTCTCAAATTCCCTCACTTCATCCTAGTATCCTTTTACTTTTATTTACCATGGTTATAAGTAAATAGGGTAGTTAAGGTTAAAAAAGATATTATAATTGCCCTAACACATGTTCAAATTCTATTGGATAAGTATAATTAGACTAAAACCAACCTTAGGAATGAAATATGATCCTATTTGGTCAACTTGGACTAGATTAGGACATTTATTAATTTTTTATTTAAAGAAGAGTTAAAATAGATAAATTCAATGTTAAATAAATAATATATTTTTAATATAGGGTTACACATAAGATAAATTCCACTAAAAATATTTATTTGAAAGATAAAAATATTTCCTAAATAATGGTATTTTATTTATAATTTTTAGAAATTAAATAATTTAATTTATTTATGACACAATGATGATACAGTAATTACCTTATTAATGAAATATTAAAACAATTGATATTATAAATCTCCAAATAAATAGAAATTGAGACTATTAATGAATTAAACTAATTTTATCGGTTAATATTTCATGATATGGTTGATTAGAAAAAATTTATTCTAAGTGATAGAGTTTTTATGGCTTTCAAAAAAATCAAATACTAAATAGTGTCAAAATTGACATAATTGCGTTTTTAAAGAAAATACTATATTATTAATTGATATAATATTCCTAAAAATCTACGGTTCAGCCAATGGACTTAGATAAGGATATAAATATTAATAATTAATCACATGGGGTTATCTTGGCTTGTTATAGTATGTTTATTTACCATATAATATAAAAATAAAAGGAGACATGGTAAATGTCAAACTATTTAACTAAGAGTTAAATCTAAAAGATAAGGTTAATATGATGACTTAAACCAATCTAAAACTTATTGGTTGAAAGGTTATCAACCCATCACCACCTTATCATCTAAATAAGTCATTTATTATCCATTATAAACCTAAAATTATTTTATTATAAAATAATATTTCAAGTTTTATCTAAAGTGACCTCACCTCTCTTATAAATGGGTACTTTCCCTTCTAATAATTTCACACCTCCAAAGCCATTTGTCTCAGAAAATACCTGAAAAAATATCCTCCCAACTTTCCTCCCTTTATCCTAGAGGCCTTACATTGTTCATAAATCTATCCTAAGGATCCCTTTCGATCAAATCAAAAGGAAGAATGCAAACAATTGGAAAATATTTTATCACCTCTTTGAAGTTATTTTCTTCTTCCACTTCCTCTTCCTTTGTTGTTTCCATTTCAAAATAATGACTCTAGTATCTTGCATACACTATGTTGTTATTATAAAAATGGTACACCCAAATTAATTATTCTATCCATCATATGAATGACAACATCACCATCATGTGTACGTACAGCTTACCATCTCCATGTCGTGGTGTAATTTGTAACTCAAACACTTCATTGTTTTGAAGGGTACAGTAATGAGTATCAATCATATAAATAATAAATGTAACATTTTATTTATTCTGTATATATGATATACCATTTGATTACATATGATTTCAAAATCAATATAATGATATTGTCACTCGTGCGTATGTACGGATTACCATCTCCAAAAAACGGGATGAGATTCATTCCCCATCGTAATCAATAAAGAATAATTTTCCTTTAATGATTAAAAATAATGTCTATGAACAAAATATCTTTCAGTATATGAATAAAGTACCTCCTATCCATGAAAAACATGGCTTAATTAACTATGAATATAATGGAAAATGAATCAGTTAACACCTGAAATGATGATACTACACAAATATATTTAACAAATCAAATTTAGAGGATCATATATGATATCATATTTATGTATATAGTTCTTATATAATTTAAAAACAATTTTTTAACTATTATAATGGATGTTAACATACAATTGACTATGGAAAAGTACAAGGTAATGTTTAATTCAACAATCTCTTTACTTATCCAAAGTTGTTAATACGTAAGTATCTACTATGACCTCATTATCATCCCCATCCATGTTTTCTTAAAAATGTATTTAAAAACATTTTTACGATTTATATGAAAACTGGATAAATTCATCTATACCCTTATTTGACCTTATATGTTTTTAATGTAATCTTTCCATAACTTTCTAAACAAGGTACTTTATGAACCTTTCGACAAAATTATGGTAAAAATGTTTTTTTAACATTTACGGAGAGTGCGGCTATTTTCCGCAATCATAAAATCATTGAATCTTCCATTACAAGAATATAATAATCTTTTCAAAATAAATGTTTTCTTTTATAATTATATGACTTTTAAATGATTTCAAAATTGAAAGAGATATTTCATTAAAAAAAGTTTTGATTTCATTTATGTCAACAACATTTGATGGATTTTAAGCTTGTTTGATGTTGATTTATTATGATAATAATCATCCATTTTGTAATGATGGTTTTGTGACATTATTTACTGTGGATGTGTTATTTTAATACCATTCATGGTTTGTGGATAAATTATTGACATTTCATATACTAGTTTTAATATGAATTTTTATGTTATGATTAAAAAATTTCATATGAGAAATGATGTGGAGTTAGTAAGTGATGGGTGGAGCCCGGTATAGCTTCTCGATGCATCGGTAGGTCACATTGGTCAAACTAATGTCTTGGCATAAGTCCTTGAAAAACTCTGATTTGTGGTCTTGGCACAAGGATTTGACTATGTGGTTATGTAGTCTGGCATTGTGTATTCTATCATTATGAAAGTGGCTATTGTTATTGCATGTGACTTTTCCAATAGTATAACATCCATGTGATTATTTTGATGATGTTTAAGCTTAAAAGGATTTTGTTTTATTCTTATACATTGCATTAAATTTTTAGGATTATTTATGAAATTTTCCTCTATATTGTTATCCTTACTGAGCATCTAAGCTCACCCCTTTCTATGTTTTATTTTTCCCAGGATGTGTAAAAGTATTTTATGATTGACCTGCTAGGATAGGCTAAGTATATAAGTGTGTTAATAAGGTAAAAATGTCTATAATGTTTTTTTTTCATGATGTAATGTAAAACTTATGAATATATCAAGTACTTCCAAGGCTACTAAACTGAATGGTCTTTCAGGACATTATTCCTTGCATCATGCCAATGTTATGTAATAATGCACCGACTCTGGGTAACTGGGGTCAGGGAGTTACATTGTCTCTCTATTACATGGTTATTGGTTTTCTTATCCATGTATGGGATACATGGTTTGGCCCTTGACCCAAATCGACTACACTCTGTGTCTAGTGGGCCACATGACATGTAATCCGGTATCTGTGTACCTATCTATCATGGTCAACATGTTCTGTAAAATTATTTACCCCACATGTAATAAATGCACCCGACTTGTGTAATTTCCAAATTATAATCGATGAATTGTACAAGTCTACATGATGTGTAGTCCGGATTACACGGTGTGTATGTAATAGAACACGTCATGTACTTTCGTGTGAAATGGGAAGAATCACTGGCTCCTCCTAATGGGTTCACCATTTTAATTTTAATTAAAAAATAATTTGTTTCTATGAAATATGTGAGTAAGTAAAATATGAAGAATGTATCTCGAAATCTAGATTACAAGTACAAATAACCTTTAATTGAAAAATGAAATTATTAAACAGTAAATTATCAATTAATTATTTAAATAATTATAATTTATGATGTAACCCCTCAGATACCACATGTAGGTTCCAGGCACAGTAGAAACATGGTTGGTCCAATAACCAAATTTTATTTTTACCATGAGAAATGATTATTCCAGGATCAATACGACGATGAACACCAATCTCCATTGAATAGAATCCAAGATTTTGATAAGGAAGAGGCCAAAAACCATTAGAGAGGATCTTTCATATCATGTTTATAATTAATTTATTTAATTTATAAGGAAAAAAATAAATGGATCTTTGGTACATTCTTTGTTGATGATGTTGATCTTCCAAAATGACCCTTCTAGATTGTCTTGTTGTTCTTGTGAGGATCCAAACCAGAATTGCTCAAGCGGTGATCAACACGTGCTCTAATGGCCTTTGATCGACACCACATATTCTCCGGGTGATAGCATGGATAATTGAGTCTCTTCTTTCATGCATTCTTGATAGCATGTTATTTCTTCATGAAGAACATCTCTCATTATTGAGAGGGGAGGGAAGAGGATTTGAGAGGGAAATAGTTTAGCTCAAAAATTACCAATTCACTGAGCATGCAGTTCGGTACATTGCACAATTGACATACATATATATTTATCGACATGGGGATTTGGTTACAATATTAATTCCATATCAGCAATTCAATAAATTCATAACATTAGAGAAAACCCATTATTTTAAAAGTAATATTGTGTCACTATTTATGGTGTGCCAACTTGTGCAAAATAGAATTATTAATAAAATTCCTCATAACAAAAAAATAGAAGCATCATTATTATTTTATCTTGGTCCAACTACTTAAATAATTATTTACCATATTATAAATAATTATTTTACTACTAGACCAGCCTTGGTCTACCCTAACTCCACATTCATTTATTGAACACCAAAATAAATAAATCAATAATTTATTCTCTTAAATAAATATTATATTTACAAACTAGTAAAAAAATATTTATTAAATTTTTAATAATATAAATAAATTTATTTTACCATCAATCCAGTAAATAAATAATTATTTAATTTATGCAATCATTTTACATTGAATAAATTTGTTCCACTATCTTGAGAATAATATTTATTCCATTAATTAAATTAAAATACAATTTAACTGAGACCACCAAGAACACTTAGTGTGTTCCCCTCTAAGATTATTTCTCGTTGGCATTTGGAGAGAACTTGAAGTCACAACAATGTAATCCATACATGAACACTCAATGTGTATTATAATCCCTTTCTCTCGATATTTCATCAAGTATGTTTCCTGATACTGTCATCAACCTTTGTGCTTGATACATTGTTCTTTTCCAACCTAAAATAAACACATCTTTACACCATGGACATGGATTTTTGTCTGAGAGTTCTATTACAATCAATGGTTCAAGATATCAACTTCCATAAATGGAATGGGCAAATCCTTCCTTTATATATCCATTAATAACATGTCACTTGTGATGCACCCCACGTACCCTACTTCCCACTAACATATGGTGTGATGGTTTTCGTCAATAAATCAAGGTGCACAAGTTGTGACACCTATTAATGACAACATTAAAGGATAAGGACTATTACACATGCTCATAGATAGGAATATCTGATGGCACAATAACATTTATAATTTCTACTTGTGGGTTTGTTCTCATAATCTCTTGTTTTATAGATTACCAATTATTAACTTCATAAGAGGAAGTCAATTTATCTTATGATTAATTACACTTGACAGACTGTATACAATGTGTCCCATCATATAATTTCATCCTACTGTATAACTATATTGAATAATATTGTTATATAATTTCAAGCTTCTCATCATAGCGGGGAACTGCCATGACCTTATCAATACAACAAATACTCTAGGACATTATTACATTATAGTCATGAAGAACAATGAAAAATATGTAATATGATGTTTAATATCTAAATACCTTAAATACACATGTAATAAATGTAAAAATAGTTGGTTCTAGGAAACCAACTCTAACAGATTTTTGAGAAAACATAAGCCACCCCTCATCCTATAATTTTGTTCCCCAACTCCCACTCGAGAGTTTTCCATTTAGGTTTTCTAATTTTCATTTTATAAGTAGAATTATTCTGCGATAATGATTTTCCACATATGAGATATATAAAATTCATCTCTTCCTCCAATTTTTCTTTTGTTTATTTTTTGGTTTTCCCTCTCCACACTTTCACAAATCCATGAAAATGGAGAAAAAACATCAGTATTGATTGAATTATAGTTTCAATGACTTTATTTATATCATTAATTTAAATGTATTTAATTATTCTATTAAATTATTTTTGGTGATGGAAAAATTATTTATGTTGATTTTCCACCTGATTTTCATTGCCATCTGAGTCCTTTTTCTCATTCAAAAATATTCATTCTCATAACTATTTTAATTTTTATATGATATAGTAGGAATTATATATTAATGGTCATCTAAGAGGTCACTCATCAGTATTGTGAAAGTCTATTTTTCAATATGTAGAGTTCTGGTGGTGGGTAGTAATAATTTAAAATGATGTGATTATTGTATATAAACCATTGTTTTCACAGACAGATAGAACATATTAATGTATGAATTTTCATTAGATAACTTTAAAAAGCACACCATATTATTAAATGAGTAGTTCGTTTGGAGACTTAGATACGTAAAATAATGTTTCAAAAAAGATCTAAATTTTCTCTCACATAGTTATTCATAACTATCACCCTTATTATACACATTATACAGATTTTTTTCTTTATAACATTCTGAAAATAAATATAATAAAGTTTGACTTTAGATTCTCAAAAAATAAAAAATGGGATATATGAACTGAATTTTATATTAAAGGAAAATATAAGAATAATTATATGATTTCATAACCATAATTTAAATTTCTATTCTGAATATATCAATGATCTTAAACATGAGTCAAGGAATACATCATTATCATTACAAAAGACAAAAATAATAATAGTAAGAAGCATTTATAAATAAATTTTGATCCATATAGCATTATGGTACTCCTTGAAATCATACCACTTATTTCACATATATCCAGGAAAGATGAACATTAGATAATTCATCTCAAATAGCAATTTCATGTGCTGACATTGTATGGTGGTCAACTATAACCCATATAGCATTATGGCCATTAGATGATTTGAAATTCCTGATGAAAATGTCTATATTGATGGTTTCCCATTTTCATTCTATAATGAGTTATTTTAGTAACATACCCTTAGACTTATGTCCCTCATCCTTAACATTATGACAAACCAACCACTGAGAGACATATTCCGAAAAAATATATTTTCCATTCCATCCCACCAAAACTACTCTTTTAGGTCCGTGTACAACTTTGTGCTTCTAGGGTTAATAGTTATTGAAGAACTATGAGCCTCATCCAATAGCTCCATCATTAATTATAGTATGGGAGGAATTCAATCCCAATTATAGAACCATGTTATTCTATCACAATCAAGGTTAAATTCAGGAACATTTCCCACTTTCTTTTATAGCTTAATATCTTCTTCATATTCCTCCTTAATCCTCACATTACAGATTTTTAAACATTCAATTGATAAAGATGATATTTCTCCCCTTACATAAAAATTTCAAGATCCATCCTTAGAAAATTCATAAATATTGTATCTCTTTTATCCTCATTATAGATTGGTTGGCACGATACTTTCGACTCAAAGCATCTACCACCTTGTTTGCTTTCCTAGGGTAGTTATATATTTATTAGTCATAATATTTAATCAAATACATCCACCTAATTTGGTGTAAATTTAAATCATTTTGTGATAAATATAATTAAACTCCTATTATAGGTTTAAATATCACACCTTTCACCATAATGGTAATACCTCCATATTTTTAATGCAAATATTACCAAAACAAATTCCAAATTAGGGGTTGGGTAATTTTTCTCTTGGATATTCAATTTTCACAAGGAATAATCTATAACCATATCAATTTTCACTAGAACAAGTCTCAAAAAATTATTGGATGCATCACTATAGGACAACAACCATTCTCCACTACAAAGAAGTATGAGCACATGTGCACTATATAAGCTTCTTTTGAGCTCTTTGAAATTCTCTTTACATTCCTCAATAAACACAAAAAATAATCCTTCCCATTTCAAAAAGTTGAGTGGATTAGATAATAAAGAAAATTATTTCACAAAACTTTGATAATATCAATCCAAACTAAGAAAACATTGGATCTCAGTAACAATTTTTGGTCTCAACCAACATTTAATAACATTAATTTCTTTCTAGATCCACAGATATCCCTTCTCTTTAGATTATGTGACACAAAAATGAATAATTATAAATCCAAAATTCATACATGGTCAATTTTGCATAAATATTATCCTTTCATATGGTCTTCAGTACAATTCTCGTGGGATCTTAATGTTCTACCTCGCTCGTTGTACAGAAAACAATATCATCTATAAATAATAACAAAAACTGATCAATATTGTCTCTAAAGACTCTAATCATTAGATTGATGAAGATAGAGGGAGAATTAGTAAGATAAAAAGGTGTCACTATAAATTCATAGTGTCCATGCCTTGTTCAAAATGACATATTTGGTATATCCTCTTTATTGACCCTCAATTGATGATATCATGAATGGAGATCAAGCGTGGAAAAGTGCTATGAACTGTGTAGTTGGTCATATAAGTCATCACTATAGGGTAGAGGAAATTTTTTCTAGATAGTGTTATTGTTATTTTATCAATGATAAATGAAGAGTCACATTGATCCATCTCTCTCCTTACCAAGCTAAACTTGTTCTTCCCAAGCTGACACACTACAACATATGTGTCCCTTGTCACGATTCTCTTGGAGTTTCTTCCTCCATCCATGCAACTCCATTAGGGACATTCTATATAAGGATAATTTTAAATAGGAATAGTACAAGGTATAAGTTCTATTGAAAACTAAACTTCATAATTCTATGGATGATCTAGAAATTATTCTAGAAATTCTTCATCTAACTCCTATACAATGGTTGTATTCATAAATATAAGGTTCTCCCCAACTATTTTAGATATATAACCTTAACATATTGGGATCAAGAGCCTCATGATGGAATAAATTTCTAGTGGGAGGTTATATTCATCCTTGAATCAATAGATAATCATAGATTTCCCTAAAATATGTAATGTGACTACCCTTCTTTGAAAATTGATATGATCTCCATTTAGAGAAATCCAATCCATACCAAGAATCACATCAAATTCCACTATAGGAATGATTACAAGATTTTCAGGAATCACTTTCCAAAAAACGTCAACTAGGGATGAATTATAAATTTTTTATGTGAGTGTTGTTAAATTAAGAGTTGTCACAACTAACTGAACATCTAATTATTGTGGTAATACGGCGATACCCTTAGAAAATTATTCAGAAACAAAAAACTGAGTTGGTCCAGAATCAAATATTACATTTTCTACATTATATTGGATTTTATGTGTACCTTTCACCACTTCATTCTCATACGTCACATCACCGATAATGATTTCATGTGAATTTTATTTTTCTTTATCCTTAAGAGTTTACTGACATCAATCATCATCAATAACCCTTATATTTGGGAATTGATTTTAATAATGCCTCATTTCCTTTCACATGTATCATTGAAGTGTAGGAGGTGCATTCTATGTAGCCTTTTCACTATTCTCATCATTAGACATATTTTCCCATCACATTGGAATTCAACTACTCGATGAAATTATTTTAAAAAATTAAAAAATTTACTAGTCCCTTTATGTCAGTTTCTTCCGTGTTTCTTTCCAGACTTTCAGACTAATGGAAAACTCATATTTTGTTTAGTGTGATCTTTATATTTTTCACTAAATTCCATTTTTTTAACTTTTCAACCCCATGGGACTGATAGCTTATTCCAATCTCCTTCTCAACCTTGAAATCACGTCGAGCAATTTTCTCACAATGATTAGAGTCTCTTATTGATAATTCAATTCATAGACATGGTTTTAAGCCACTAAAGAATCTATCAATTTTAATTTCATGTTGGGTAATAATCCATAAAGTGTACCTTGCATGTATTGTAAAAAAAGTAGGTTCCAATGGATTCATCATCATTATTCTTTTGTTCAAGGAACACCTTTTATATATTTGATTGAAATATATAAGTAATGTAAGTAATAGAAAATTAGTTCTTGAACTCATGCTATTTCATGGAATCAATCTCACATCTTCGCCACATATTCTTGATAAGCTTACACCATTTATTAGCTTCACCTTCCAAAAAATAAATGGCTAATATTAATTTATCATATTCTAAACATTATAGAACAATAAAATCTTTTCAGTTGTGATGATCCATTGTTCAATGAAAAATGGATCACAAGACCCGCATATAGAAAGTTGACATGACCTCATGAAGGACTCAGAAACATTTACTTCCCTCCATTGATCATTTGGAATTATTTTATGATTCACAGCATGAGAATGCTGTGTGAGAATAGGTACATGTTTTTTATTCAAGATACCATAACATTTGGTTGCTTACGAGGACAATCATTACATTTACCGTCGTATTCAGCATTAACGCAGATCATTTGGTGTCAATCCATTGACTAAAAACAAGAAGCATAGTGTGAGAAACACTAATCATAATTGGAAAATCATATAATCAAAAGTAAAATTTCAATTTAAATTTTTATTGGTTTTATCCTATGATACTCGTGATCATTTATAAAGCACTTGGATTTTAACCAACACTTCAAAATATCCTTTGGATTGTTACAGAGGTTTTCTCATCCTCGTTTCTAAAGTTTAACAATACCTTCCCTATGATAGAAACTACAACGACCCCTAAATTACATACATTGATATTACTTCAAAATTTTAGAATATTCATTATAAAATATAATAAATCCATAACAGGACCATATATGTATAGTGTTTTTAGAAACTGGGAAACATAAACAACTAGTTCATAAAAGATCTACATTGCCTCCCCCTGTTTTCTTCATAACTAGAATCCTTTTTGACATTTATTACCTAATACCATTTTTCATGTCCTAGTGAAAATAAACATATGAAAGGGTGATCCAGAATTCGTAGGAAGGGTAAATAGAGGAGATATCAATCATATCATAATCATAGGACACACATACATATCATTTAAATATATTATCATTCATATAAATGATTATAATATCATGTCATGGGGAAATCATAAAAGATAAATGTAATACCCAATGTCATAACAAAATAAATGAAATTTTGTGGCATACACACAATATATAAATTTATTTCATATTATTCAAGACTCATTTCCAAGACTATTATGGGAGACAAAGTCTATTATAGAATTGAGTTCACTCCTCATTCCAGCTTTTAATTATTGAATGAAATTTACATGTCCTTCAAGTCACATCTAATATTAACCAAATGAATTGTAAGTAGATATAGGTCCCACCAATATCATAAATAAAACATTTTTATGTGTCCCACAAAAACAAAAACCATTCATCATAAAATAATACAAGGAACAAAAATGGGTTTCTTAAACATCATTCCATCATAATACATATAAATTTTATAAAAATAATTCCTTCATAAACAAAATAAAATCATATTATTAATAGGGATATAAACATAACCTTATTTAAATAATGTTAACTTATATAGAATGTACTTTTGATAAAACACATTATATTAAATCTTGAAGAAAGTATCATTTCTTCTTCAAAAATGTTTTCCATTCTCAAAATGCCATGAAATTATAAAAGAAAATAATTTATATGAAAATTAACATGAAATATTATAGTGTACGATTCATGGAAATTAAGTTTCACAAAGAAATAAAAATTTGATCATTCTGTTTAAGTTAAAAAAACATTATCCTCATACGTTTGTTGGAAAAGTCAAAAAAAAGTACTTCGTATCGAGTGATGACAAAAGATTCTTTTTATACAGTTTAATAAAAATTAACCAATGGGTAAAATTTGTTTTTAAAAAATATTTAAACAGTATAAATAATATTATATATTTAAGAATCATGGATGTGGGTTATAATTATACCTCTGCAGGTACATTCGTATAAATAATCTCAGTTAACAATGATAATGTGAAATTATCCCCCACCTTAGGCCAAATTTCTTTTGTATGTATCTAAACCTTCAAAAAATAATATGAATAATGTCATTGAATTATTATAGAATCATATAATTTTTTATACTATTATATATGATCATCTTATCATCTTTTTCCTAATAACATTTCAATGTTACTCATTATTTGGATATTAACTGTTTTATGATCTTATTCATGTTTTGTCAACTAAATTCTGACGTTCCTTATTAGGTTATTGTTATATCATTAAAAATTATATTACCATAATATATACCATATTTATTAATTATTTAAATTTATATAATAATTATTTAATTAATATCATGTACAATGAATCACATTACATCATGGAGATGGTAAGTCGTATGTACACACGAGCGACGATCTCATTCCCATAATTTTTGAATGGTATTAATGTGTATAGTGTAAAAAAATTCATAATAAAAATTACTTCATAATAATCATACATATTTATCACTTCCATCACTATTCTCATCTAAGTAAGGTTGTGGTGGGAAAAATTGATTACACCAAAGCCTAGAGACGGTAAGTTGTACGAACACACGTGTGGTGATTTTGTTATTTATGGGATAGATAGAAGACGTAATATGTTAGTTTCAAAATAATAATAATATCTCAGTATAAATATGATATAGAGTTTTTTATTTATAATAAAAAAACTCATGAAGAGGAAGTATAAGAAGAAATAAGTTTGAAATAATCAGTGTAAGAGAATACATGTTCTTCAACACGCTTCCTCTAAATCTCTTCTTAATGAAACTCGAGTTGGACATTGAAGAAGACCATAACCATAATAATGTAACAAGGTAAGTTGATAAGGGAAAATTTTAGGGGATGTATGAGCTTCAAGACTCAATTGGGATTGAAGAGGTGATGGAGGATTTTCCCTTTTAAAATTGAGGTTAGGGGAACTTTTGGAAAATCCATAAATAATAACTTTTAATAAAATAAAACCCCACAAAAAACATCCAAATTGTCCCAATATCTAAGATGAGATGGTACATGGATGAAATATCATCGACCAATAAATTTTTGTCAAACTATGAATCAATTTAAACAATAATATTTAAAAAACAATTTAGTTATCTTATTAAATTTTTAACTTGGGTAAAAAATATTCCAATACTATAAGTGTTGATATTTAATTATTTTCTGTAAAATATACCATAAATAAATACATTAGAACATTTTTTAATATGTCATAATTATTATATATTTTAAAAAAAATTATATTTTTCTAATAATTTAATAAAACATTATTTTGATAAACAATCAATAGTGTCAATTTGGACCCCATTTAATTCAATGATTTTTAAAAATATTAACATAACAAGTTAACATAGAACAAACTATTTTATAATACTACAATGAGTCCAATTTCATCAATAAAAGTCATGTTACATATTAATTATCACAATTTTTATTTACATTTATATTTTTAATAACATTTATTTGTTATCTCTATTAATAAAATAATAAGTACACCAATTTTCTGTAATTATTTAATATATATATATATATGTGGCATAAAATTTAAAAATAAAACACTTTGATGAAGATAAATCTAAAATATTTCAGCATAATATATTTAGTCAAATTTATATTCTAGTAAATCCTATATTAAAAATGTTACACTTTTTAAATTATGAATATGAAATCTTTAACATCACTATAAATAAAATAATATAAGTGTCGTAATCCCTTCTATATGGTGCCAAATGGTCAATAATCCGACCCTAGGATGATTGTTGGTGAGATATACTCAACCAGTAAGAATTCATGAAGTTTTTTGGTCTTTTAATGGGTATTATTTATTCAATAAAAACTATAATATTTATTTTTCATCAATTTTATAATTTCTACATCATTAATGTATCAGCTATTTAGGTAAATGGTTATTTAATAAAAATTAAAAATAAAATATTATGAAAAATAAAAACATTTTATATTTAAAATGAGTATTTTTAATCAAATATATATTCTGTATAATCGTATATAAAATATTATTCTACTTATTAAAATTTGAGTGAAACATATTTAACATTCCATTAAATAAAATAAATTAAATGTCTTAATCTATCCAAGTGGATTTAAATGGATTACATTTTGACGCAAAGATGATTTTCGTAGAAACACACTCAAACAACTACATCAAGGCAAGTGAAAGAGTAATTTTATAATAGTATTATTACCCATTATTACACGATTTTTCCTTTATATCATTTTGATAAAAATTACCGAAGTTACAATTCATAATGACCAAAAATAAAATAAAGTTATTTACATAATTTGGACCTACTAATTAAAAATACTGAATCCGTCATTTAAAATTCAAACCATATAATTTTTATAAATGATTTAAAATTATTCTTATTATTAGAAACATAGAATGGGTTTTAAAAGTTAAAACATTGCAAAAGATTGAAATGATTTTAAATATGAATTCAATGTACAATTAATGATAATGACATAAATTGTAATGAATGATAAAAATATATTATATTAAAACTTTAAAAAAATTCATTATTATAATCTAACCATATAAATTATATCGATGAAAAATAGTGTATGCAATTAAAATTTATTAAATTTTTTACTATTCATAAAACATTGAATGTTATTAGATAGATAATAAAATTTCAACCAAAGTAAATTTTTATATCCCACTTCCAAATAACAATTTAATGTTGTAATATAAAAATTATTAATGTGTCAAAATATTAATTTAAAAGGTGTTCTCCATTAAAAGAAAGAAAATTACTCTTTTAAAAAATATAGGTTTTTATACATCAAATAGGGTTTATTCATACCCTATGAAAAAAACATATGATGGATAAATATTAAAAATATGTTATTAAGTATATAAAATATATATTTCATTAATTTAATTTACTAATAGTAATAAATGTGTAAAATTATTTAATTAATTTATATTTTTCATAAATAATTGTTAACGAAATACTTTACCATAAAGTTTCTTAAGTTAGTTGTAATTATTCCCACTCACTTAACGGCATGGTTAAAATGGCCATTTTATAGTAAGGGAACCTCTTAGATCTTTTAAACTTATGATTGCGTGCAATGGAAGATATTGAATAATTAAAATTATTTTGAGAAAATATTTAATAAAATATTTGGGTTTTACTGTCACTCTAATATAGAGCTATGGTAGGAAGTCTATACATTTTCCTTGATATTTGGAGCTTTATTAAGATACATTCTATTATTCCACTTGTTCTACATTACAACGCAACCATGAAAGTAAACTAGTTATTTTAATTTAATAGAATAGGACCTGTTAGGGATTCCCTTAGGTTCCTTGTTGTTGAGTATGAGGTTTTTACCACTACCATGGCCACCCATGGGGTGTGCCATTTGAATTCACTAGGATATTCCTTGTTTAACCATCCCTGGGATGTGTCCTCAATCATTACTAGTTAGAGGAATTTTAATTATGATTAAATGGCATTGGATTTATTTTCTAGGATATTTACGACTTCCTTACCTCATGTTATCAATATATTACATGCTTGAATTGACTAAAATGTATTAAATGGGTTTTTTTAGTGAGTGGTTATAATCATTAGTTTCCTTTTAATTTCTTAAATGATTAATTGGGAAATAGTGAACAACGAGTAGGAATACTCATAGGATGAAAGAGTATGATCGTGTTTAAGGGAGTGGGTAGACTCATTAGGTTTGAAATGATAAATGGTGTTTTATTTCACATATACATTGGATGATGATCCTTGTATCATGATGTGGTTATAGATTTCTTGTATTGAGTATGATATTTGGGAAATTATTCCATAGGATGCCTTGGGTATTGCTACCCCTTTGATCTGACTTGCTTCGCCACATGTATGACATGTTCAGTTAAAATTCCCCTAGGACTCCAACTAGTGGATGAATGAGTGTCCATTAAGATTCCACTAAGACATGATGAGGATGACTTGGTATTATATACTTTTGTTCTGGACCATCTTGTTCTGACACCATGATAATATATTATAGTCTCGGGATATGTGACATGCTTAGTGGAATGGCTCAATCGTTGTTGTTTTAAACTTCTAGTTGTATGGTAATGTCGAGGATAACATGATTTGTTTGGACAAATGAAAAGTATATGCTAGTTACATATGAATTTTCTGTAGCCTCCTTGTTAGAAGAGACTTACCATATTTTGTAGGGATACTGGTGAGGCTATTATAGTGTTACATATTCATGAGTTGCAAGACATAGAAATCTTTACTTACATTTCCTTCTAACTCATTTACCTATGAATTTCTTAGCTTATTATATTTATTAGACTAAAATTCTACAGACCTTTGGGTACTCACATAATTTTATTATATCTCACAACCTATTTGGGCTCCCATTGGGTACCCGAACAGACAATTTTGGTACAAGTAGAGATTGGGGCTGGTTGGCATGGTTCAAGAGCTGATTTGAACCACGCTTAGGAGTTGGGGAGCTAGAGACCGAGCTGAGGCTCATCATGCTATTTTGATATAGAACATTTTTTTCATTTATTTTCCTTTCGATACTTGTATTATACAGCAATTCCTTGTACCTATTGTGGTTTTTTAGATACATGTTTCATCATCATTGTATATGAGACTCCTCTGGCTTTTTATGAATTCCTGTCTTATTAAATTTTTAGTGGTATTATTCTTTTATATGGTTTATTTATTGGTTTTTATAAATATTAAAATGTTTTACACTATGTTAATGAGGTAATAGTATCCCCAAAAACACAGCATAGACCCTCTCTTCTTGTAGGCGTCCTCTCGCGTTTGGGAAGATGTGCTTGAGGCCATATGACCCATGGGGCATTGGGAATCATTTGGTGAAATCTACTCTCAGGATGTTAAAAAGTGGTGTCATAGATTTCTTTTCTATTTTTATTTACTCATTAGTGACAATAGCCAAAGATATGAAGGTGTTGGAGTTTGTTAATGAGTTTTTCTTGGGCCTAAATAACACTCATATAGGAAAAATCCAAATCACCTCCAATTAATTTTTTTCTTGATTTGTATATTTATTATTGATTCAATTCCGCTGTATGGTTATTAACATGAGTTTTTATGTTATTATTGATATTAATTTTCATTATATTATGTTTCAACCTGATGATATGAGTGTATTCTATATCCTGTTTCATCTTAGGAACTTTCTTTATTTCACATTCCATGTATTATGCCATGCCATTTAGGATTAATTACATGTTGAATTCTCTCGTGATATGTTATGTGATGGATATGCATATTTTTTTGATAGATTTTGTGAATTGGATAAATAATATGATGCCATAATTCATTTCATAAAGAGTATGGGCCCCTATGAAATTCAAATTGACATACCTTTTGATTCAATTGATTTATCTAAATATAGATGTGGTATAGATTATATGGGATTCAAGCTCTAGTTCACAATGTGTTATGGTACCTCATATATTAAATCAATATGAACCATTGTTTAAATAATTTTAATGAATTAATGATGATATTTATGTTTAAAATGTATTTTAATTAGTGTGGAAACATGAAATGATAAACCGAGACTTGACTGAGACTCTAATTTTGAATTGGAAACACGCAGTGTTTGAAGTGGTGTTTAGGACTCTTATTTTTTTTCATTCATAAATTTAGGAGCATGTTGTGTTCTGTAACCTTGTTTTACAAGCGTTTTGACCTATCCAATGACTTTTAGCTAAAAACATCGATGGAGTTATTTTGTTTTGAGTGTTTTTTGAATTTTAGAGGCTTGATGTCATGATGACCTCTAGATGTATGCCAAGAGGGTGGTGATGAGAATGCTCTAGAGGTGGTGGTCCTTGGGCTATCAGTGGAATCAACTTTTGTACATGTTGAGGAACAAATTTTTTTCCTAACACAGAAACTATGAAAATGATTTATAATGGATTCTATCACTTCATACATTTTGTTCAGAGGGAATTACATCCTCACTTGTCTATGGATGTGCGGACACATATGTTCCAGTTGGAACATCCTCCCACATTTTCTGGGGATGATATATTGTGTGCTATTTTGTAGTGGCTATATACTATGTTATTGATTTTTTAGCCTGATGAGAAACATCTTGAGAGGAGAGTGAAGCTCATGACTGACATGCTTCAGGGAGAAACACAACACCAGTTAGATGTATTTAACTAGGATAATAGGATGAGATATATGGTTTGGGATGACTTCAAAACAAGATTTTACAAGTACTTATACCTTAAGACTATGTGGGTTGAGTGGTCTAGTGAGTTCATGCATCTGGAGAAGGAAATTATCACAATTATGGAGTACTCAGCATGCTGGATAGAGTTAAAACGTATTTACCAATATAGCATACTGATGATCTATTGATAGTAAGATTCTTCAAGGTGATTCTCTGACATGCTAATACAGATCACGTCATTGTGTTTTGTTTAAATTCTATAACTAAAATTGTGAATCATGTACTGATTATAGAGAAGAATATGAGGAAGGATGGGGTGTAGTGTAGGGAAGTTCATTATCTTGACCCAATGGTTCCTAGTATTCGTTAAGGAAGATACAATATGAGGACTCTCAAAATATGACTTCCAATCATGTTGTCAGTACTGGTAGCTTGGTTTTTTTCCTTCGGTTTTACAGGTGAGGCCATAACAATCATCAATGTGGCAATCACATAGTTGAGTGTCGAGCTTGTAGATGTATGGGCTACATGATAAATTTTCATAGGACCTTCCCTTGAGCTATGAGTGGTAGGGGTCATCTCTGAGACCGATATCAATAATGGGTTTCATAGCTCTATGTTAGGGATGGAGTTGGAGCTGTGTCGGTCGATCAGGCCGAGGCAGTGGTGGTCATGGCTGTGGAAGCATGACACCAGTTACACCGAGTCATCATGGTGGTCTACTCTTGTAACATCCCAGGTAAATAAATAATAAAGAAATTTAATATTTATTAATATTTGTGAATTAATTAATTATTTTACTTTAAAGGGGTTTCTATGTTCGATAGCGTACTCGATACACAACAATGAGTTTCTTTTAATTCTTACGTTGCACACTAGTAATATAATAATATTATTTTAAATGGTAGTTAACATGTAGTCGTTGTATTGACGGGAAAGAATATAAATAACTAAAATATGACTATATATGTTTTTTAAATGTTTTTACATTTATCCAATAAAAGAAAAATGCTTAAAATAAGAAAAGAATTCTATTTTAGGCATAGATACTCTAATATTCACTAAAAGGTCAAACTATCACCTTTTGATGGAGAACACTCTTTAAATAAAGTTTTGGTCACTCTTATACATTCTATTAGACCAAATAAAACTCTTTTTTAGAATCGGGACATCAAAGTTTACTTTGTGTAAATTTTTGGTATTTTCCGATAAAGTTCATTTTATAATGAATAGTGAAAAATGTTGTATTTTAATTCAAAACATCTTTTTAATATAATTTATTTATAAAGTTAGATTATATTTTTAATTTGTTTTAAAGTTAAATTTGAATATATTTTTTCCATTTAATCCAATAGTGGTCGTTGGAATTAATTTCACTTTGAAATTGGACTTAAACTAGTGTCAATCTTTTGATATATAGTGTTTCATAAATACATGCTATTTGTCATGACAGTGGGAATTAACTATTAAATTAATTAATGTAACTTATATGATTTTAATTATGTAAAATAGACATCATTTTTGAATTTGGAATATCAAATATCGCTTAGGATGAAGTTTTGGTATTTTTCTGAAAAACAACAATTTTTGATGATTAGTGAAACCACAAAGTGGTAGTTACAAAAACTGATTTTTAGTTTAAATGGGACTTTACCACTTCTGTGATTTGAATTCAAAAAATCCAATATAAAAAATTTTCATTATTAATTAAAATTTTTATCAATGGGATAAGAATAATTTTTTATGAAAAATAACTTTTAAGTTTTATTAATCGCGATTAAGGATAATTAGTGTGATTTAAGATAAAAATGATATTATAATAAAATGAAAATATCTTAAAACTCGTCCTAACCCTATTGGATCTGAAATTTTAGACCAAGAAAACCCATGGGTCTATTTTTGGGACCCCATGGAGCCACATGGGTAAGATAATGACATTAATGCCTTTTATTTAAAGTAAAAGTAAAAATGACACAAACATGTATTATTTTAATAAAACAATTTTTACATGGGGTTATACAAGTCATATTTTTTAATATAAATATTAATTATAAAGATAAAATGATTTCGAACATCATGATATTTTTTTTATAATTTTTCAACATTAAATAAATAAAATAATTTATGACACCATGATGATGCAGTGATTACTTCATTATTTAACGATTTAAATAAAATGGAAAGATAATGTAAAATATAAGACCTAAACATGTCAAAAACCTATTGGATGGGTGGATTTCGAACCCTTATCACCTTATCCTCGAAACACATCAATTTGGGACCATTAAAATCCGAATCTCATTTGAAAATAAAGTACCATTTTATAACATTCCAAGAGTGCCCCTCCTCTCCTATTATAAAAGGCCCCCCACCTCTACCACCTTACCCACACCTCTCAAGCCTTTGGCTCGGAAAAACCATGCACATTTTTTCTCTCCACATCTCTATCTTACTCTTAGAAGCCTCACTTTGGGAAGAAGTCATCCCAAGGAAGCCTTTGAGCTCAAATCAAAAAGAGTTACTCGTTTTAATGGTAGTGTCTTCACTTGTGTTCTTATGTTTTAGATTCCTTCTCCAACCCCCTAAACTCTTTTTATTACTTTCTTTTGTAAAAACACCAGTATCTTCAATATACTAGGATTTTGTTTCTGAGAATTATTAGAGCTACACCTACACACACCTTCGTCTAATGGTTAAAGAACATAGTGTTTATGTTGTTGGCGATTTTCTGCCGCACGAAACGATGGTTGTTCAATCTTCTTTTAACACCTTTCATGGTGTCCATTAAGATGTCAATATATTTATATATGATTTATATTCTGTTTATGTTTTCCTTATTCTTGTTTATTTTTCATTTATGGAATTCCTTTATGGTTTCTATTATCGGTAAACGCGATAATTTCATTTTAGGAAGTGCGGACTACCACCCCCTCAAAGTGATTTGATTCGTTAATGCCATATGTGGGACATATAATGGATGGAGTTAATGATATTATATATGATATTATAATGGAATTATAATATACCTTTATATCATTATGATTTCACTCCAATAAATATGAAATAGAAATGAAAGTAGCTTTCATGCGTACGTACGGCTTACCGTCTCCATGAACGGTGCATTTCATTTCTTAACACTAAATGTTATATACTATTTTAAATACACGTATATGCTAGATATTTATCATATATATGATATAAAAATCATGAATATAATTCTGGATAAAATGAACCTTTGACCACATGAACAACATGTAAGATGTCCACTTTCGACTTAAGAACCAAATATCGACAAAACAAACATTTTTTACTTAAATGATTACATAATGTTTATAACATGAAAAAAAGTGATATAAAAGGAATAATAAGCTTGAAAATGGTTCTTATGAAAGTAGAAATTAACTTCAGTTTATTATTCAGGATATTAAAGAGTAATCGAGTCAAGTCTGACACGAGGTAAGGGACTTCATCTCAATCTCCTTTCATTGAGGCATATTTTGTTTTAATACAAGACTTTCTTTTATACGATGTATAAAACACCTTTGACTTTTCATTTAATTCAAAGGGAATCTTTTTCTACCGAGCGTTTTAGAAAACGACAAAATGGAATGATTCTTTTAACGTACAGGGTAACAACGACCTTTTCTGCCTCCGCGAGTATTATTTGGTCTTTAGCTTCCTCAACAAGCCGTAATGTTTTTAAAATGAAATAAATACCATATAATACTTTATGTATTTTGGTATTGAAAATGGTTTTTATAATGGATTTGTTATTTCAATTTATTTGAGCGATATATTGTGATAAATGTTTGGAAATGTTATCTTTCCATTATATTTTTTTTATATCTTATGATTTTATAATGGTACTTAGACATTTGACGGGTGGTTACATGATAAAACATATGACGGGTGGTGCTGTGAATACCAGGATGGGTGGTTTCATTATAACCTCTAATGCATTGGGTATGGAAGTCAGTTGTATGGCTATTCCATTAAGTGATATGTGTGGAAGTCGACCGTATGGTTATTCCACTTAAGTATGTTTATGTCCCAAGTTACCTTTATATGTTATGTGTTCTTTATATGGGTTTTATGGTAATATTTTGGTTAAAAAATGGTAAGTAATGATCTTTCATTCAATGAAGAGTATTTTCTACTTAATTAAGGGGGAAAATATTAATTTGATAAAGTATTCATGGTTTACTTAATGTTTTGAAAAACTAACAATTATCCTTCTTTGTGTATCCCTTACTAAGATATTTTATTCTCACCTCAGGTTTTTTTTTTGAAATTTTTTTCACAGGACTTAATGTGGAATAGGTTTAAGGATGGGATCAAGGGAAAGTCATGCTATCTAAAACATGGAACTATACATGTTTCTTTTTAAGAGTTATTATTTTATGGAAACATAGTAGAAGTGTCTACTTTGTAATCTTTTGAGATGTAATACTTATGATCTATTTATATAAAACTATAAACTTGAAAAGATCCTCAATGGGAATTATTAATTTAATTCAATATTAAGTAATGTTTAAGGACAGGGCCTTATAGATGGTATTAGAGGTCGGTTTAGACAACTTTAGGAGTTAGAAAATTGTTAAATTATAAATTAATTTATGGTATGATTGAAATGATATAGCATTTAAAGATTACCATGTTGCTTCACCTAAGATATTTCTGTGTTAAGAATGGTTTTTAAAAAAGGAAATAGAACGAATTTTCTGGGAAGGCATATAGTGGGAAATGAACTTTCAAATTAGTATCCTAAGATGGTCAGAATCAGAACTAAACAGTTTGTTGCAGTGATGCCTCAGTTGACTCAGGAGTTGAAAAAAAAGATTGGTGAATGCTCCAGTTTTTTCACTTCTTTATAGGAATGGTGAGTTTGTTATATACAGTGATGCTTCGTTGAAGGGACATGGCAATTTCCTTATACAGAATGATCAGGTAATTCCTAATGCATCATGTTAGTTGAAAACTAATGAGGTAAATTACCCTACACATGATTTGGAATTAGCTGCTGTTGTTTTTGATCTAAAAATTTGGAGGCATCATTTGTATGGAGTAAAGTGTGAAATATATACTGCTCAGAAAAGATTAAAGTATATATTCACTCAGAAATAATTGATAATGAGATAGAGGAGATGGCTAGAATTAATCAAGGATTATGATTATACAATTCAATACCATCCAGAAAAAGCAAATAAACTGGTTGATGCTTTGAGTCGAAAAATTAATGCTTCATTAACCATGCTACATTTGGAACGAGATCCTTTGGTTTTTGATATGATGAAATTTGGCATAGAAGTTTTTGGTGCAGGATGTACTTCTGTTTTGTTTCACGTATGAGTGAAATCTTCTCTATCAGACAGAATTAAGCAAGCACAGAAGCAAGACAGTGAGTTGGAGAAAAAGGTAGGGCTGGTTCAGAAGGGTAACTTGCCTGAATTTAATATTGATAATGATTGTGTTTTGAGGTTTGGGAAGAGATTATGTGTTCCTGGTGATTCACAGTTGAAGAATGAGTTGTTATGTGAGACTCATAGTTCTCCATTTTCAGTTCATCCAGTAAGTACTAATATGTACAGAGATCTATGGGAGTATTACTGGTGGGATGGAATAAAAAGAGATATTGTTGATTTTACTATGAAGTGTTTGACTTTTCAGCAGGTTAAAGAAGAGTGGCAGTTACCAAAATGGATGATTTATCCTTTACCAGTGCCAGAGTGTAAAAGGGAAAATATATCCATGGACTTTGTTGTGGGATTGTCGAAGACATCTCGAGGTAATAATTCAATCTGGGTTATTGTTGATCACTTGACTAAATCTGCTCATTTCATTCCTATTCGAGATACTTTGTCTCTAGATCAACATGCTCAGTTGTATCTTAAAGAGATAGTCAGGTTGCATGGAGTTTCCCTATCCATTATATCTGATCGTGATCCCATGTTTACTTCTAACTTTTGGAAATGCCTTCAGAAGTCGTTGTGTACTGAATTAAATTTTAGTACAGCTTTTCATCCTCAATCAGATAGGCAGTAAGAACGAACAATTCAGACATTGGAGGATATGCTACGTGATTGTTCGATGGATTATCAGGGATGTTGGGACCAACATCTTTCCTTGGTTGAATTTTCATATAATAACAGTTTTCATTCCAGTATACAGATGGCTCCGTTTGAGGCATTATATGGGAAGCGGTGTGGAACTCCAGCTTTTTGGGATGAAGTGGGTGAAAGGAAGCTGATGGGACCAGAATTGGTAGATGAGATGGTAGAAAAAGTTCCGTTGATTTCGAAACACATGAAAAAAGCTCAGAGAAGACAGAAACGTTATGCATATAACCGGAGGAAGGATCTATCTTTCGAGGGAGGTGATCATATTTTTCTCAAAGTTTCACCATGGAATAGTGTGATGCGATTTGGTAAGAAAGGAAAGCTGAGTCCAAGGTTCATTGGACCATATGAAATTCTGGAGAAAGTTGGATCAGTTTCTTATCGAGTGGATTTACCTCCGAGTTTATCTCAGGTACACAATGTTTTTCATGTTTCAATGTGGAGAAAGTATATACCAGATCCATCTCATGTTTTGAGCCCAGAGGTAGTTTAGTTAGAAGAGAATCTCTCTTATGAAGAACAACCAGTCTAGTTTCTTGATCGTAGAGAGAAAGTGTTGCGGAATAAGGTAATTCACCAGGTAATGGTTTTAAATAAAAACCATATGGTTGAACAGGCAACGTGGGAATCTAAAAATGCTATGAGGGATAAATACCCCCACTTAATTTGATAAGTGAATAAAATTGTGAGGACGCAATTCCCAAAAGGGGGGAAGGATGTAACATCCCAGGTAAATAAAGAATAAATCATTTTCATATTTAATAATATTTGCGAAATAAATACTAATTTTACTTTAATGGGGTTTCTATGTTCGATAGCATGCCCGATACGCAACAATGAGTTTCTTTGAAATCTTACGTTGCACACTAGTAATATAATAATATTATTTTAAATGGTAGTTAACACGTAGTCGTTGTATTGGAGGGAAAGAATAGAAATAACAAAAATATTATTATTTATGTTTTTTCAATGTTATTACATTTATCCAATAAAATATAAAGGCTTAAAATAAGAAAAGAATTCAATTTTAGGCATAGATACTCTAATATTCACTAAAAGGTCGAACTATCACCTTTTAATGGAGAAGCCTATTTAAATATAGTTTTGGTCACTCGTATACATTCTATTTGACCAAATAAAACACTTCTTTAGAATTGGGACATCAATGTTTACTTTGAGTAAATTTTTGGTATTTTTCGAATAAAGTTCATTTTTTAATGAATCGTGAAAAATGTTGTATTTTAATTCAAAACCACTTTTTAATCTAATTTATTTATATAGATAGATTATATTTTTAATTGATTTTAAAGTGAAATTAGAATATATTTTTACCATTTAATTCAATAGTGGTTGTTGGAATTAATTTCATTTTGAAATTGGACTTAAACTAGTGTCAATCTTTTGATATATATTGTTTCATAAAAACACGCTATTTGTCATGACAGTGGAAATTAATTTTTAAATTAATTAATGTATCTTATATGATTTTAATTTTTTAATATAGACATCATTTTTGAATTTGTAATATCAAATATACCTTAGGGTGATGTTTTGGTATTTTTCTGAAAAACATCAATTTTTTATGAATAGTGAAACCACAATGTGGTAGTTACAAAAACTGATTTTTCATTTCAAAGAGACTTTACCACTTAGGTGCTTTGAATTTCAAAAATCCAATATAAATTATTTTCATTATTATGTAAAACTGGGTTCAATGGGATGAAAATCATTTTTGATGAAAAGCAACTTTTATGTTTTATTAATCGCGATTAAAGGTAATTAGTGTAATTTAAGGTAAAAATGATATTATAATAGAATGAAAATATCTTGACAGTTGTCCTAACCCTATTTGATGAGTCATGGATGACCGAGAAAACCCATGGGTCTATTTTTGGGACCCCATGGAGCCACTTGGGTAAGATAATGACATTAATGCCTTTTTATTTAAAGTAAAAGTAAAAATGACACAAACATGTATTGTTTTACTAAAATAATTTTTACATGGGGTTATACAAGTCAGATTTTTTACTATAAATATTCATTAGAAATATAAAAATATTTCCTACATCATGATAGTTTTTTTTATAATTTTTAGACATTAAATAAATTAAATTATTTATGACACTATGATGATGCAGCAATTACCTCATTATTTAACGATTTAAATAGAATGGAAAGATAATGACAAATCTAAGAC
Organism: Viscum album; assembly: GCA_963277665.1. NCBI lineage: Eukaryota > Viridiplantae > Streptophyta > Magnoliopsida > Santalales > Viscaceae > Viscum > Viscum album. Next base: position 1,672,687,726 of record OY728137.1, read on the forward strand.
CTAAACATGTCAAAAACCTATTGGATGGGTGGATTTAGAACCCTTATCACCTTATCCTCCAAACACATAAATCTGGGACCATTATAAATCGAAAATCATTTGAAAATAATGTATCATTTTATAACTTTCCAAGAGTGCCCCTCCTATCCTCTTATAAAAGTCCACCACCTCTACCACCTTACCCATACCTATCAAGCCTTTGGCTCGTCCAACCCCTGCCCATTTTGTCTCTCCAAATACCTCTATTACTCCTAGAATCCTCAATTTGGGTATAAGGCTTCCCAAGGAAGCTTTTGAGCTCAAATAAAAAAGAGTTACCTGTTTTAAAGGTGGTGTCTTCTCTTGTGTTAGTATGTTTTATTTTGCTTCTCCAAACCCCTAAACTCTTTTTATACCTTTATTTTGTAACAACACCAGTATCTTTAATATACTAGTATGTTGTTATGAGAATTATTATATCTAAACCTACACACACCTTCGTCTAATGGTTAAAGAACATACTGTTTCTGTGGTTGATGATTTTCTGCCTCACAAACCGATGATTGTTCAATCTTCTTTTAGAACCTTTCATGGTGGCCATTAATATGTCACTCTATTTATATATGATTTATATTATGATTATGATTTCCTTATACTTATGTATTTTTAATTTATGGCATACCTTTATGGTTTCCATTATGGGTAAACACGATAATTTCGTTTTAGGAAGTGTGAACTACCGCCCCTCAAAGTGATTTGATTCGTTAATGCCATATGTGGGACATATAAAGGATGGAGTTAATGATATTAAATATGATATTATACTGGAATTATAATATAACTTTATATCATTATTATTTCACTCCATTAAATATGAAATATAAATGAAAGTAGTGTTCATGTGTATGTACGGCTTACCATCTCCATGAACAGTTCATTTCATTTCTTACCAATAAATGTTATATAATATTGTAAATACATGTATATCTGGGATATATATGATATATATGATATCCAAATCATGAATATAATTCTGGATATAATTAACCTTTGACCACATGAACAACATGCAATTGTATGAGGTCCACTTTCGACTTAAGAACCAAATATCAACAAAACAATCATTTTTAACATAAATGATTACATAATGTTTATAAAATGGAAATAATTGATATAAAAGGAATAATAAGATTGAAAAATGTTCTTATGCATGTATAAATTAACTTTAGTTTATTATTTAGGAGATTAAAGAGCATTCGAGTCATGTCAGACATGAGGTAAGGGACTTCATCTCAATCTCCTTTCATTGAGGCATATTTTGTTATAATACAAGAGTTTCTTTTATACGCTATATAAAACACCTTTGACTTTTCATTTAATTCAAAGGGAATCTTTTTGTACGAAGACTTTTACAAAATGAAAAAACGGAATGTTTCTTTTAACATACGCGGTGACAACGACCTTTTCCGTCACCGCGAGTATTATTTGGTCTTTGGCTTCCTCAACAAGCCGTAATGTTTTTAAAATGAAATAAATACCATATACTATTTTATGTATTTTGGTATTGAAAATGGTTTTTATAAATAATTTGTTATGTAAATATATTTAAGTGATATATTGTGATCAATGTGGGAAAATGTTATCTTTCAATTATATTTGTTTTATATCTGATGCTTTTATAATGGTACATGGACATTTGACGGGTGGTAACATGATAAACCATATGACGGGTGGTGCTGTGAATACCATGACGGGTGGTTACGTTATAACCTCCAATGCATTGGGTATGGAAGTCGGCTGTATCGATATTCCATTAAGTGATATGTTTGGAAGTCGACCGTATAGTTATTCAACTTCAGTACGTTTATGTCCCAAGTTACCTTTATATGTTATGTGTTCTTTATATGGGTTTTATGGTAATCTTTTGTTTAGAAAATGGTAATTAATGATCTTTCAATCAATGAAGAGTATTTTCTGCTTCATTAAGGTGAAAATTATTACTTTTATAAAGTATTCGAGGTTTACTTGATTTTTGAAAAACTAACTGTTATCCTTCTTTGTGTATCCCTTACGGAGCTTTTTATGATCACCCCAAGTTTTTTTTGAAATGTTTTTCACAGGACTTAATGTGGAATAGGGTCAATGATGGGATCAAGGGAAAGTCATGCTATCTAAAACATGGAACTAGACATGTTTCTTTTTATGAGTTTCTATTTTATGGAAACTTGGCAGAAGTGTCTACATTGTAATCTTTTGAGATGTAATAGTTATGATCTAATTCTCTAAAACTCTAAACCTGAAAAGATCCTCAATGAGAATTATTCATTTAATACAATATTAAGTAATTTTTAAGGTCGGGGCCTTATAAATCTAGGTAGTGAGGTTGTTTCACAGGGTTTTGATTCCGAGTAGATCTATTTTTAGCATATCCCTGAGGAGAAGGGTGCCACACCATCTACAGTGAGAGGTATGATCTTAGAATCTTCAACTATTTAATCTTCTCTTTTTGATTCAGATGTTTCACATAGTTTAATATCAACACATTTTATGAAAAGCCTCTATCTCATTATACTATATCTTATGATCATTATCATGATATACCATCTATTGGTAATCTTATTGGATGGTCTACGCTAGTGCATGGAGTTCCCACTTGAGGTTGGTGGGTGTCACTTCTTCTAGAATATTAATGGATATGAGAAGATTGGGTTTGACGTCATACTTTTAATGGACTGGCTAGTAGATTATCAATAATAAATTTACTAATATCACCTAAGGGTGACTTTAACATCATCAGAGGGTGGATTTTTTACTCACAAGGTTGAATGTGATGTCTTGGAGAGTTAAGTTGGCACAAAGCATCATGGGATAGGAAGGATGACATCCCTGATCACTAGTTCACATCTGAATAATCTGGGAGCAAGTAAAGAGGATTTTCATTTGATGGATGATTGATTTTGGGATGTGTTCCGAAACAAATTTTATATTTTAAATTTGGAGAAAGAGTTGTATTTGTCCATCGATCTAGTACTATGAGTTTCACCAGTGTCCCTTCCTCATTATAGGATGGCTACGATGGAGCTATAAGAGATTAAGAAGTAGCTAAAAGACATAGTGGATAATTTCTTTGTTAGACCCATTACAACTCCATTTTCTTCACAAATACTTATTACAAAATTTTTTGGATGGTCCCCTTAGTCTACGCTTTGATTATCATAAATTTAACCAGATGATGATTAAGAACTAATATCTCGTTCCACATATAGATGAAATTTTTGACTCTCATTGAGGTTCACGCTAATCCCTAATAATATATTTAAGATCTAGATATCACCATGTACATTATTAACATGCATACATACCTAAACAACATTTTCTAGTAGGTATAGTCAATAAAACTATCTAGTTATGTCATTTGATCTCACAAATGTGCTACTGATTTTAATGTCATTGATGAACTGAGTGTTTCATCCTTATTTAGATTCATTTGTGGTTGTTTTCAAGGGGGGATATCTAGTTGTATTCTCATAGTTGACCCAACCATTCCAAACTTATTGATATCACCATGTATACTCTGAGAGAGAGAATCTGTTATATGAAATACTAACAAAATTCAACTTCTAGATAGATCAGATTCACTTCCAAGGTCACATTATCTCAGATACCAGAGTATCAGTAGACCTAGAGATGGTGATAATAGTAATCTTCAAGGAGTTTCCCATGAATTTTTTTAAAATTTGTAATTTCTTAGGGAAATCTCATTACAATAGGAGTTTTATATAAGATATCTCATGCTTACCAGCACCACTGACATGCTTGACTAACATGGGTTTTTAGTTTGTATGGGATGACACCTGCGAGATAGCCTTTGAAGAGATAAAATAGAGATTTACTTGAGAAGTGGTCATGATACTACCAGTATATGGTGGGAGAGACACTATGTATTATGATGCATCAGGTGTTGGGCTTCGGGCAGTGATGATACTAGGAGTTAGAGACATGGTGTATGGGTCTCGACAACTAAGTCTATATGAGAAGAATTAATTTATGCACAATCTTAAGTTAGATATAGTTGTTCACAAATTTAATTGTTGGATATATTCCATACTATGAGAAAAAAATTTTGTGTACATGGACCGCAAAATCCTTCAGTATATATTTACATACTGTGATCTATATCTGATTCAGTAAAGATGTGTTCAATACCTACAATATTTTGACTTTGTGATTGCCTGCATTCCTAAGAAAAGAAATGAAGTGATAGATGAGATGAGTTGGATGACTCAGATACAATCTGTTTCGTAGGCTAGTACCATGTGGGAGATCATGTATTTATTATCTAAGATGCAGGATAGTCAGGAGAAAACTTACCATTGCACCATAGCTATATATATGAGATTTAATGTATCCATCATAATTTTTTTTTTTAGTGGAAATATGTGAGGACTTTATGTGGGATTTTTATTCCTCATCTTGGGTAGTGAACCCTATAGTCATCAAGATTTATCGTGAGTTACACTTTTAGAACTCGCGGTTGGGTATGAAATGTGATGTAGGTAATTTTTTATGAATTTCTCCATGTTTCATCTAGTGAATATGGAACAACGTCATCTAGAGAGAATTTTACGGTAGTTACCTATTCAGGAGTAGTAATGGGATGATGTTTGGTTGGATTTCATGACTAGTTTACAGGGGTAGCCTCAAGGTAATGTTGTTGTGTGGGTTTTTGGGGACAGGCTCAAGAAGGTTGTTCATTTCATTCTGATCAAGGAGACAATTAGAATTGATTATTTTGTTAGTTTGAATGTCCATGAGATATTAAAAATCCATTGGGTCCGAAAACTATCATTTTAGATAAGGAGGCCCAGTTTACAACACATTTCTAGTAGAGATTGTATAGGGTGTTGGGTACAATGGAGATTATGGAAATAAAATAAAAACCTTGGACTGATGGATAGTCAAAACATATAATGTATGTTCTTGGGGACATGATTCAAATGTGCTTAGAATAATTTATGGGATCTAGGGAGGGGCATATACCCCAAGTTGAGTTAATTTACCATAATAGCTATGTGGTGACTATATAGTTGGTAACATGTGAGGATTTGTATGATAGGTCATTCCAATAACCCTTGTGATAGTTATAGCTTAATAAGGTAGCTTTACTGGGAACATGTATCATGGAGGAGAATCTAAGAAGGTCCAGTTGATTTGGAAGCAGATGACTACTAGACATTGTTAATAGAAATCATACATCGATCACCGTAGAAGACATCTAAAGTATAAGGTAAGGGGGAAGTTAATTCATTGATTTTCACCGAGGATGGGAAATAGATGAATAAGGAGATGAGGTATGGTTTAACCGCGATTTATTTGGCTATTCAATATTCCAAATAGATTCTGGTTAGTAACCTATCATTTTTTGTTACATTGGAGGTACGAAACCATCCACACCATCTTTAACATATCTCAGTTGTTCCACTATCATTTAGATCCGTACCATGGATTTCATCCTGAGGTGCTTGAGTTACAGGATGATGTGCCCTTTGAGTAGCACTATATTTTTATCATTGATGGGTGCTCAACAGTTAATTGAGGTTTTTATTACTACCTCTTTTTCCAGGGTAATGGAAGCATGACCGTTTATAAGATGTGACTTGGGAGTGGGAGGCCGGTGTACATGATTAGCGGCTAGAGTTTTTCTTAGATGAATATTTATCGCCCTTAAGAGAGTAAGTCAAGGATAAATTTCTCTAATAAGGGTTATTGTAAGAACCTGAGTTTTTTTTTAAGATTTATGATCCCTTCTTTTTCAGTTTTAATGTTTCAAAATGCCCAAATGTGAATTCCCTTTGATGTCATCATGTTTGATGTGGTGTCTGGGGCTTGTTTGTAACCCAAAACCAATGTTATGGCATAAAATATTCCTGGATAAAGGTTGGTATAAACCATACAGGGAAGGCTTCATGGTTTAACAAAGAATAAGATTAAGGGACCATGAGAAGTGGAAGGTCATATGGTTAGTCCAAACCATGTGAAAAATGTCGCACGGATGTGCGCTACGGTCTATAAATTTTAACAGAAGTTTTGATCATGGTTTTTTAGTGTTAGTAAAATCATGTGAGGAAACCATGTAGGTTACCCTCTCTTACAGCTAACTATGCAGTTTAGCACACTTTTGGTGAAATCATGTTCCAAAATCATGAGACTCTTTAAATTGTGGGTTGTTTTATAGTTTTAAATAAAATATAATTATTTTAAAACATACGATTCATTTTCATTCTACACATAGAAACCAATAAATTTTGAGAGTATCCATTGATAACTATTCCTGTATTTGATTTTGGTTCTTCATTTGATCTCTAATTTAAGCAGGAAGGTCGCATTGGATTTGAATCACTGAGTACTCAATTCCTTTTTTCCATTCGTTGTTCTACTTCCGATCAATGACTCCATTTTGATGCAAGTTGGTTTTCCCAATTTTCATGTTCTTCATCCGTTCTTAATTTTTCTCTCGATATGAGTCAAATCAAGAGTTTTTACTTAATGAGTACTCTACTACCGAGATACGGTAGGTTGTCATTATGTTTTCCTTGAATATTGAGGTTTTATTGGGAACCATCTTATTATTCTACCCATTGGAATATTTGACATGGCCAAAAAAAATTATTTAATTAAATAAAATGGAATATTACATGTAAGGGATTCTCTAAGGTACTATAGTGTTGATTTGGTGATTTTTTCCCATCCATGGTCACCCATGGTGTGTTCCATATGAATTAATTATGATATTATTTGTTAAACCATAAATGGGATGTGTCTTCATGCTTTTGTATTTATATGAATCTAAATTATGGTAAAATGGAATTTAATTGATTATTTAAGAGATGTACTACCTCTTTACCTCATGATATTATGATATTCCATGATTGAATTGATTAAAACTACTGAAATGGTTTTGTTTGAATTAGTGGGTATACTTATTAGTTGTTTTTGAATTTCGTGAATGGTTAATTTAGATGTTTTGAACAATGAGTGGGATAATTCCTTGGATAAAAGTGGAAGATAAAGGTTATTTGAGTGAGTGGACTCATATGGTTTGAAATAAAATATGTTGATTGATTCCATTGATGCCTTGGAGGATGCTTCTTGGATCATGATGCAGTTTTGGATGCCCACGATTGAGTATGTTCCTCGAGCCTTGATTCCAAGAGGTGACTTGGGCCATAATACTCATTGGAATCATCTTGTATGGAATCACTTAGGACATGTTCGGTTGACATGCTCCAAGGACTCAAACCAGTGCCTAACCAGGTCTCCATCAAGATACACTTGGAATTGAAGAGGGTTCCTTGTTCTTCTATACCTTAGATCTGGCCCTGCACCGTCTGACACGTTGCCTATCTGGAATGACCATGGGAAATGTGACATACTTGGGGGAATGGATCAAAAATTCTAGTTTGACACATTTGGTTTTATGGTATAATTAAGGATCACGTGACTTGTTTGGATGCATTAAAAGTCCATTTGTGTATTAATACATTGTGTGTTGCTACCTGGACAGAGGAGAATTACAGTATTTTATAAGGATGCTGGATAGACTACTCCAGTGATACATGTTTGGTAACTAAATTCCTAGGGAAAAATTACATACATTTACTAATTTCACATTTACCAATTCCGTAATTAACTTATTATATTGGCCAGACTTGCACCACTAGAAAATAAACATATACCCACAATTTGGAACTGTGGGTATAGACCCTAGAACTGTGGGTATCAACTATACCCATGGTTCCTCAAATTGTGGGCTATTGCGGTGTCAGTATAGATCTATACCCGCAGTTCTACAGAAAATGTGGTTATTTCCTTGGATAATTCCACAATTTCCACAATTGTAGATATAACGAATGTATATATCTATACCCATGGTTTACAAAACCGTGAGTATATCTTATCACAGAAGACACAATATACCCACAGTTTAATTAAACGTCGATATAGGTCCTCCTCCCAACCAAGAAGAACAATATTTCCCTCCTTCAATCCTTCACATTTAAAAAAATAAAAAACCATCTGTGGGAAATAAATTATCTTATGAATCATATTCCTAAAACTAATTAATGAACAATTAAAAAATGATTGAAATGGGTAATTCAAATTTTGGAAATTAGTATATTAAAGGGCCGAATATGGATACATTGGGGATTAAAAATGATGTATGGCAAACCTTCAATGTAAAAGATGAATAATGTCATAGGAGGAATATAGGGGCAGAAACATTTCATGATAGATCACTCGAAAAAATGGTAAAACATACCGACTCAAAAAAGGCAAGGAGAACCCCCCCCCCCCCCCCACGCCACCCTCGACACCCACTCTCCTCATCCACATGCAGCCCCACCCTTATCCCCAGCCACCCAGCACCCTTCCCCTTGATTTAGGGATAATCCATCCTAGGTAAAACTCACAACTCATTGTGATAATATCTCATATAACATGGTTATTAGGCCAAAAATCATCATTCATATGAAAAGGGAATTAAAACAAACCTATTTACTAACATTCAATAAAATAAAATTTTCATGTTTTGTTAATAGTTAATGGTTGTATGATAATTTTTGGACTATATCATTTCTCTAAGTTCATTATACAGGTAACCTATCATTTCTTGATATATCTGTTAAGGAATCATTCGAAATATAGACCCTAATGGTGAACCATTCCCTAGGTGATTAACTAGATAGTTTATCCTCAATAAATACCTCATAAGATAACATGAGATCTCTTGATTCCAATCATAATTATCCAATTCTAACTCAGGGTTCCCCTCTATGACAATGAAAATTAATATATTAATTCCTAACAAATCTAATCAATTTGATCCCACGTAACACACAAATGTTTGTGAGATGACATACATCAACGCATATGACCATGCAATCTCACTAGATCTTATTCCAATAGCTATATTCCATCAATGGTTTCCCACTGAATTTCATCCAATGATCTTAATCTCAGTGGTGTCCCCCAGAAACTCTAAGATTTAAGGAAACACCATGGATATATTTTCTTTGAACCTAATAGGTTATAACTATTCCCCACATCTATTTTATTCATATTGGTTCCAATTTGTTTCTTCCATACACACTCACCCATTCTCATATATAACACAATATATTAAAACACATATAAAATTAAATAAATAAATAAACCACTTACCTTATAACAGTTTACCTTTTTTCAATCTATTTCTAGCTATCCCCAATGCACATGAGTTCTTGTATCATTAAAAGGTCACATAATTAATTACTATATAAATAAAAACCAAAATATAAATCAATATAATCAATGTAAATTTCATTGATAATAAAAAAATGATGCAATCCATTGTGTAAATGATTAGATGTATCATATATGATTCTACCCCCCTAATATGAGAAAAAATATCAAGTTTCATTTATAGTTCATCTTTAAAATGAACTTGAAATTGGTAAAAATAAAATTATAAATCCATAGTGACGTACATTAACATAAATATTGCGAAAAAACACTAATTCGTTAAGAATCTCTTAAACTGTAACTTTCGTATTTGGTGTAAACATACCTATTTTTTAAAAATAACCTTAAATTACTACCAACCACCATACACTAATGTTTGGTCTCTTTGTGAAATTGGTATATATTATATCGTCAACCTATAAAATTTAATGAAATACTCAATTTTAGACCCATTGAGATTGAATAAAAATATCTTCTTTTTCAATGATCACATGGGGAAATGGGTAAATGTATGAAATTAATAAGAACAAATTCCAATAACGGGGTAAAACATTATCCATGATTCATAATGAAATTAATAATAGATCATAAGAACGTGATATATATGATCATGAAAAATTGGAATAGATGTGGGGAATAGTTTATAATAGATCCATCCTGAAGGCATGCTACCACTTTTCATCTATATCTTACTTCACCCATGGTGTTATTGGATTCATTTTTAGTTTATTTTCTGTAAAAAAAATTATCTATGTGATACATAAAACTAAATAAACTACAATGACTCTAAGATCAGTTCCATGTGAGATTTATTATCATTTTTTTATTTTTTAAATTTTTTTATTATTGTTAATGAAAAATTTTAGAGTTTTTTCTTCGTAACTTAAAAATTATGATCGGTAAAAAGTGACCTGAGGATGGTCATAACACATCAAGAAGTTAAAAAGAAGCGGAACCTCCCCATACTGCAACACCCTACCTATGAATTTCTGCCATGTATGATCTAAGAGGAGACCTCTAAAAAACTTTTACTCCATTAATATAACAATTAACCATTATAAATCAGGAAAAAACACCTACCAATAAGACAAAAATAAAAATTCACTCACAAGGACTAAAATAAAGAAATATAAAAAAATGCATTACAGGGTTCTTGTAAATCGGTTCTGGCTTCAACTACCTAGATTTATTACATATAACTTATGTATCAGAACCAATATGGATGTAAAACGGGTCATGATCTTTTCAATCAGTAATAAAATAATTGAAATTTTCTTGTGATGATGAACAAGGAAAACCTATCTAAATAACATGTGCATGCAATGTTAAAAAGTAACAAAAAACACTTTATTGAGCCATGAAAAGATGTTTTCTTGAAGATTCATGGGGTTTGAATAATATAATATCATGTAAATATGCATATATGATTTATATACATTATTATATAATAATAAAACTCGATAAAATATTATTATCCATCATAACTTCCAAAAACATCCTTCCTTCAAAAAAATCACCTCATTCAAAAAAGGCAGCAACTCCAAGATAACTCCTAAAACTCATAAGTAATATCATTATTCATAAAGATATAGATTAAGGAAATCTTAAATACATCAATGTGGCATGAGTGACATCATTAATTCAATAGTATATGTGATAGGACATCCCAGATAAAAACCCGAATGTAATAAATGAATACTCTTATCAGGTGTAGAATATCAATGCAGATCTTCTGAGCAGAATGAAATAGAAATTCTCCAATTAATGAAAAATAAACAAAAGAAATTAAAGGTGGGTAACAAAAATTATTTGACACAACATAAAGGAAATTCCATAAGTTCATGAGTCCTTGTAAACATTGGGATGTTTCACTAATGTAAGAGGCCAATGTTCCTTCTCAGAAACATTAAAAAGAATTAGATATGAGGAACCATGCATACAATATCAAAAGACAACATGTGGGATCCAACAAAGGATCAAAATAAACTAATTTATCAAGCACAACATCAGGGTGGAAACACCCCCAATACTCTACTAAAAAAATGAAAACCAAGTCCATAAAGAAATGATAGGGAAGCTTGTGTCAAACTTCTCCCAATTATACTATTTTGCATGTTTAGACGTAGAAACATCAATTTAATTCCATCAAGTCATAATACAATGTTCCAAAAAAACACTTTGGTCCAAGATTTTTAATCCACTATCCAAATCCAGATGCCTCATAAAAAAAACTAGTGGAGAAAAGAAAAATCATGGTCCTCTGAGGAGACCACCACAAGTCACTAAGAAAAAAATCACTAAAAACAAACTAGAAAAGCTATTGATCTGGTGGAACTTAATTCCCAATCCACCTGAAACATCCCCACTGTCCCCCACCACTAGCCCCCTATATTATCCCCTCTCCCTTACACCCATCCACAAACAACATCACCCCCACCTCCCCCTAGCTCCCTATAACCACCCACCCTCCCCCCCTATAGTATCCTCCCCTCCTCCACACCCACCCCCTCATGCCCCTCCCACTATCCCTCTGCTAGAGACCCCAATCCCCCCCAACCACATCAATCCCCCCCTCTCCCCAATCACTTGTAGCACTCTATTCTCCCTCCACCAAGCACACCCCCTTCCCTCTAGCCAACCATCACCCCTCACCCACCTCTAGCCTCTCATCCCTCTACCCATCCCCCTCTCCCCCTCCCCCCATCCCCCCTGTAGTAGCCCGTCTACCTCCCCCACCCCAGTCTCCTATTATAGACCCTCCCCCCATCCCCCAAAAACTGTCGTCCCCCCCATATAGCATCCTTTCCTCCCTCCACCTATCCCCCACTTCCCCCCCGCCCTCTAGCACCCAGAAGGAGTCCACCTCTCCCCTTCTCCCCAGCCACCTACAGACCCCCCCACCCAACACCCCATTCTCCCCACCCACCTAGCATCCTCACCCCCCCCCCCCCACCGAAATCCTCCCCTTCCTCCACCTAGGTCCCCTCCCCCTCTTCCACCAACCACATGGTCTATATATCTTATCATTCAGACCAAAAAATTAATAATATTCAAATCTAATCAAGGATTGGCTTATAAGAAATTATCCATTGGTACCTTTACAGGATTTAGAAGTGGTCTTATTAAATAAAGGATACTACAAAATAAAATAAATATAAGCAAGGCCATTATTTTAAAGAATTAACATAAATCATACTCATAAAAATCCACTGAAAAATATTCATGAAAATTGTTGGAAATAATTTAATAGAGAGAAGACGTAATAAAAACACACACTTTCGAGGTGTATGGAATGTACACATTGTCTAAAACGCATGAACCTAGCCTGTGCTACATACTTTTCAATGTTTTAAATTCATTTTAAGGTGAATTCATACCAAAATTGAAGGATAAATTAGACCCAAAACTAAGATTACACTTTCCAAAATTATCATGCAAATTAGAGGTTCTTTACAAAAAATGTTGGCTAAACAATATATCATACACAATAATTGATTTTAGAAAATCACATCTTCTATCTACATTATCTGCACAAATTCAATAAATAAATACCAATACCTAATATCAAATTCTTAAAAACCAATACATGATGTCCTTGAAAAAAATACCAAAGAAAATGTATTATAATTTCCAAATTGAATTGAAATATCCATGGGTGGGAAAGTATTTCCTAGTAATCAAGGATAAAATTATGGTAATGATTACTCCCAATTAATCTTACAAGGTGATCTTAACCAATAACCTGAAATTACATGACCATATTTATTTTGAGTAAACCACCCAAATAAGTGAAAAAATAATATCTCTAACAATATTAAAACAAATCCATAAAATTAACTTTTTAGAAGAACAAAATATAAAGATATATTAAAATATTTTATATGATAAAAGTGAAATGGGATGGGGAATGATTAATGTGATAAAAATGATGTGTTATATAAAAGTAAAAATGAAAAATAAATTAAATATACCATTATTTAACTCAAAGTAACCTGATGACTTACTCTCACCATGTTAACTCTATTAAACCAAAATATAAATAACATGAATAGCCACCAACCATGAGGCGATACATTCCATTAAATTTATTAGTAACATTAATTTTTAATTAAAACAAGTTGGTATATATATAATTTTGAAATTACAAGTATAGTAGAATTACACTAAGTATCCCTTGACTAAACTTTCTTATGTAACAACCACAAATTTTAAATTAACCATTCACATAAATATATGAACTCAATTCAAGTACTTAAAGAGATTTCACATGTCTTTATACTATGTAAAAAATTGCACGGTATTAATATCCCCCAACAAAACTAACATCCGGATCCCCATCCCAATTACTATCATCATCATCATTAGAAATATTATCAGCATCCTCATCACCAATAACAACATAAACAACATCCTCGCAACAAATATCTATATTTTTACTACCTTAATCACCACTATGACTCTCATTGTCATCACCCAATGCATCATTTTAAGAGAACATTTATTCCATATATGATTGAAAAGTAACAGCATCCTCTGATGGAAGTGAATGACCTAAAAATACCATATATTTCTTGAAATATTTCGGCCATCAGATTAATTCAATCACACTCTGGTTTGCATCTTTCACACTCCTCTAATGTTATTTTATTTTCCTCAATTTCTTATGCATGATCAATTTTCGTCATAGTGGTCTGAGAGTCTTTAGAGGATCCCAATGAGGACAGATACCTAAAAGGGATCACGTTTTTCCCTATTCGACATCATACTATCCCAAGGAGATCCTCACCAAATACCTAAATTAAATGATCATGTGGCCCGAAGTTGACATCTTCCTTATCATTAAAGGCCTCCAAGGAAGACTGTCAAAATTATATATATATTTAATCATTAATTTTGTATAAATATTTACAAAAATAAAAAAACATACTATTTATTTTGGGTTTTTTCATTTATTTCAGTTCAATCCATTTTAATTATACTGGGGAAAAGTAATTTTTCATGAGGTACACGAACTTTGACGCCCAATATAGCTTTCTGAAAATGAGAAATGCACAAAACATGATCAGAACCACATATGATAAATAAAAAAATTAGGCAAATGCCTATCCAACATTATTTTTAGTAGAACATCATGTGTAACATCAAAAACCCCTTTTAAAGTTCCATTCACTTCTCATGATCGAGAAATATAGTACGCCCCAAAGAGTGCAGATATGTCATTGAATCATTTTTATTTTTTTAATCCAAAACATCCGAAAAATGATTAAAATACATGTAATATAAATTATATTTTATATAAAAACCATTAAATTTTGGTATTACATTAAACTCATCAATCATCCAATGCACAATAATTTATTCTTATTGACTTATAGACAGTCAAAGAATGTGGTACACATTCTATGACAATACCAACTCTTCTCTTCCAGCTAGTATACAACACATTATTTTCAGATAACTGAAACACTCAAACATCACTCAACCTTGAATTCCTAGCTTCTTTTTCGTCAGGGAAGTTAAACCGACTCAACAATGGGCATTTTATTTCATTTAATTTAAATAATAATATAGATATATACTAATAAAATTTTATTAGCCATATTTTCTTCCATGCCTTTTCATTGATATCTTTTCTGATATATCTCTAGGACACTGGTTCCATTGGAATGATATTGTGATATTGGGCCAATGTGGCCCGGAAACTTCTACATAACCAGGAATTTTTACCTATGATTTTTTTTCTGGATTGTAATCCACAATTAGATATATATGGTGATTCCAGGATTCCTTCATCCAAGTGCGCCCATGTCACCATGAATAAGATTTTACTTATTAAGAAAAAAACGGGGAAGAATAATTAAGTCATGGTACAACACTATAAAATTAAATTGACATATTTTGAAACAGTTATAATAAAAAACCTTCTGTAGGATACTCAATAGATCGTGATAGATTTTTGGGTTATCCTGTCTTAGTAGACTATAAAGTATGTGTTTATTCTATTGTGTTCTCTGGGTGGCATTGAAGCCCTGGACTTGAAGCTGAATGAATAGTCTCATTATATTCTATCTAGATGGATTGAATTGTAGGTGGTGTAAAAATTACATAATATGGATAGTATGATGGGGGATACATCATCGAGTATGGATATGGTATTGGTGGAAATATACATGAATGAGATGTAGTCATGGTATAGGAAGAGGATGAAAAATTAGATTATGGAGGAATCAGTGGGATCATCCCGAAAGGCTGAAATGACATGAAATTTGAATAAGAGGGTAGCTGAGATGATGATTATGTAATTTATAAGAACATCCCCAGAGACACAATGGGAGGATGGAATTTTTTTTAGTGGACATAGAATCTATTGTTGGGTCATTGTAGGAATGGGTATGATGGGTTCTGTGTTTATGTCTAGGAGATTCCCCACATGGAACTGTGCTAGTAGGATAAAGAAGAAAATATGGTATAACTGAATGTCCCTAAAAAATTGATAAAAAAATTGACATGAACTTATATGTAATGAAAAATAGAAACATTACAATTATTATACTCACTCATGGAAGCTAATGAGGAAACAAACACTCACCCCTCGGTTGATCAGGATTAAATAGTAGCTTCCTTCAACATTTGGTGGTATTTGGCACCACCTGAGTAAGAATAAAATGTAATTTTTTAGAAGGAATTTTCAAAAATCATGCATTCAAATTATATCTTTTGAAAATTCATGATAAGAACCAATTCAGATTATTATATTAACTAATTTTAAAAATTATTATAATGAAATAAAAATCACAGGTTCTAAAATCAAATGACCAAGTTATATATAGTTTTTTAAATGAGAATCAAACCTTGTTTTCTACAATCATATAAATCATATTTAAATAAAGGGAACCCGAAAGTACAAAAAAACATATCATTACAAAAAAAACATAATAAATCCATTATAACTAGGTAATTTGATTATGGATTATCTGTCATTATATGTCATATAATCCATAATGACATATAATCTATAATTATTCATATTGACATAGTATTGGAGAATATTATTTCATTTTAATCCATCATTAATGAATAATCCATATTGACATAATAATTATTGTAATTAAATAATAACCCATATTGTTACATCTAAACAATGACGTAGCAAGTTGGTATACCAATATGGAAACTGAAATAAAAATTCTTCAGTTTTTACCAACTGTAAGGGGAACTGGTGTCAACATTCTTCATATTTTTTGATTTCAAATGTTTTTTCCCAAATGAAAAACTAAAATCTTTTAATTAATTAAGCACATCACATCCTGAAATATGTTGACATGGTTGTTCAGTGTCAATAGTATTATGAAACCTCAGATGATTCTTCATGTATTAGTCATCCCTTTGGATGAATTGTTTATTCACCATGAATCTGAAACTATGAAGATATTTAATCCTTCTCGGTCGTGTATTCTTTATAAAAATAGGAAATGATATTTTTCCCTTCGTGATCCACCCAAATATAATTTCTTAATAAGCTAAATCATTTATAGTCCCAAGAAGGGAATCACATATCTAAACATATTCTAAAAAAACATAAAATGTCCACACGATAAAATCCCAGTGATGTTTCAACAATATTATTAATGGTTACAAGTAGTCATAAATATCATTAATAGGATCAAAAGTTACATATATTAGTACACTCAAGAAAAAGAATGGTTCATTCATAAACATCAATGGAGGAAGATTAGAAACATGAATAAAAATAGGCCACATATTGTGATCCATATGTATGAACCCAAACGGATTGAAACCATGACAAGATAGTCCCAACATATGATTACTCACATCATCTACAAAATCAGGTGTTGGGCATTAAATGTTCACTATGATAATCTATCTGCATGATAAAACCACTCATTATTACCATTAATTCTCTCAGTATCATTCCATTATATATTGTCTTAGATTTATGGAGACATGAATATATTTTGATGTTTGGGAATCAATGAAAAGTTCAACATGACTTTATATGGCACACGAGATGGTGTTCCATCTGCATTTTTTATTCATCGAGATGCGCCATATTCTTTAATGTGACTATGGGCAGTTGTTTTCTCCCAAAATAAATGGAAATATTTCATAAAATAATATACTTTATTAGTACAAAATACAAGATTCTTAATTAACATCCATTTCATGTAATGATTTGAGGGAATATATGCCCCATTAGAAAGCAAGTCCTTCAAAAATGAAAGAATATAATCAATGGTGTATTATAAATTCCATAAATTTTTTCCATGATATAACCACATTAAAATTTCAACATGTTCCTTTTAGTACATTCCTGACATACAGTTGTTCTAGCATCATCCAATAAATTTTTCACTCTCTCAAAATCATCATCTTCAGTATTTTTTCCAAGAGTACTGATATCATTTACTTCTTTCACTAGAATAATATCTCTCCCAGCATGGTCCAAAAATATATACTGATCAAATATAAAATTATCCATGTCACTTCTTTCATTTTGTTCACGAACTATAAAATATTGACTCTTCTCTCAAAGGTGATATCAAAAAAAAATAGTTAGTTTGAAGTCTAAATTTCATTACAAGGTTGATAACTTCATCCCAGCTTAACCATGGTCTTCCAACACATTTATCACTTTGAAAATGTATAAAACCTCCATATGAAGCATTATTAGATGAAAAACATAAAGAATTATCTAAATTATTGTGAAACTCATTTGAAATCCAATTAGTGTCATACATCCAACATCTATCTATTATGTAAAATGGAAAAAAGGTTATCTTTCAATTAATAATTTAAAACATAATTAAAAATTGATATGTACTATAAAAACAAAAACTAACAGAACATAAAAACATAATAGTGAAATCTAATTCACATATTTATTGCAAGTGCCTTATTTTTATCCCCAATTTCAACCCTTTTCGTATGATAGAAAAAAAATCAAACCTATATACTATAAACAGATGATAAAAAAGGTAAACCATAATGGTCCAAGAAAGGTTACTTGTCAATGATAGAGTGAATCGTGTCAATATATTTGAACTATGTGACCATAATTTTATCATCCCATATCCTTCTAGAATCTAACATTTGGTTCCTTTTTTAGATCCTTGAATACATAAAAGTATTAATTTTCAATGTCTTTAAAATAATGAATTTATTTTCTAATGATACAATATTTGGTCAGGAATTCCTACTACAATCACATACATAAAATAGGATATGAACCAAGTCTCTTGTCATGAAGTGATCATACCAGGAAACTTCAGTCAGAGGAAAAACCTCTGACCATTTATTAAATAGAAATAAAAAGTGCAGTAAACAAGGAAATGGATGAGGGCGAACATCTTGCCCAAACCCAATCAAGAGTCCCCACCAAAGACAGACAATTACATACCAAACCATCACTCGCAAAACCTAAAATCCATTCCGTTGAGTCAACACATTCAGCCAGCAGCATTTCTGCAACATCAAAAAAATCACCACTTCTTTCCTGCTTCCAGCATCAACAAGACATCACCACTACAATCGTGAGATCTTTCCAATATGGATTCCCCAACATACATCCATTTCACCTCCAACAACGGTTAAACAGCTGGTAACCAGTAGATTCACAGTCAACCACGTCAATAGAACCACCACAATACCACCAATTTCACATCCAATCAAACAATAATTCATCTTAACCGGATCAAAGCCTGGAAAAAACTTACAGGAGCACCAAAATGAAGGACCTCCCCCCTCGGGAACACCGGAACCGACCCCGATCACACCTTCACCTGCAAGAGCCGAAGTCGAGCTGGAACGAGGCCGCGCTGAGGTCGCGGAGTCAGAGAGAAAGCTAAGGCCAAAGTTGAGCACACAGTAGCCCACACTGAGAACACCACAGCCACGAAGGAATCTCGAGTAGACAGCGGCTAGCAGAGGAGAGCTAACGACGAGCGGACCACCTCTACGACACGGACCCGAAGCCAAAGGCATGACCAGGCCAACACTGAGAATTCCGAAATCGACACCAAACAACCGTAGTTGTAAAGGGCTCCAGGAGCCGGAAGGATCTTCGCCACCACCTGAAGCCGGACCACTCGGAGTCGACGCACGCCTATGCCGAGTAGATCTGAAGCTAGAAGTGATGAAGCTATCACAGAACGAGCCGGTGTCGGCACCGAGCACACCCGAAGCAAAACGAGTTCCTGAAGCCGAGAAGCGCAACAAAGCCACCGACGATACAAGAACAAAACCGGGCCCCATTGATCCACAGCCCATCTACGTCGATCCGAGATGAGAAGGCTGTCGTCGTGGTCGGGCCAAGCTGGAGGAAGGGAGGAAACAGAAAGGCGGAGAAACCCTAGGCACGCGCGGAGGGGGGAGATGCCGCCGCTCAGAGGCCCTCTCTCATTAGTTTCATTACCATGAGATGGGAATGAAGGGATCATATATAGTACCTCATACAGTCAGAAAATATAATTTATTTATAAGAATCAAAATCATTAGACTAAAATATAACCATGTATAGTATGGTAGTGGGGTTAAGTGGACTGATTTTATGATCCAATATTTGTGTTTCACCACTGAAAAGATGGGGGGTGAATAAGTTTATATTTTTATATAATTTTAAATATATTCACATTTAATAGTATATAAATATTAGGATATATTCAAAAAATATATAATTAAACCTTACTAGGATTTATTAAAAATTAACAGAATAGGGACACAATATTATGAGATTCTTTAGTCTCAAAACTAGAAAACACCTTGCGGTGATTGGTAAGAAGAAAAATCCTAGATTCTCTAATATAAAACCTTTTATTTACTCCTTAAAATATTCTACAGTATATATAATTTTGTATTTTTCTATCCTCTAAGATGAACTGAGTTTCACGTGCCCACCTATTCATGATTCCTAACAATAGATAATTTAATTATAGATTAGTGTCTATAAAATCTCACTATATTATATAATGTTTAATTTCTATATGTTTTTAACGTCTTAAATTTATTATTATTATATTTTACATGAAATTTTAATCACATAAATTATATTAACTATAAATAGATTCTGTATCATATGTCATGTTGTTTATTCAATAATTTTTGTCTCCATGAACTGTTGTTTAACTAATAAATTAAATAGATTTAATTATTCTTAAGGAATATTGCTAAAACAAAACTCAAATTGAACTATCATACATCATTCAATTCACACATATATACATTTATTTTTGAAGAAAAATAATTTTGAAAAATTAATACATCATATTGTGTAGTTATTTCATTGAAAAATCAACCTGGAGAAAATAAAAAAAACATTCTTATAAACACATCATTAAAAAAGTTTCAACACCTTTCCCATGATTTAATGTCATATTTATAGGGTAAATTTCATCTAGATAACACTATATATTTCAATATAATATTTTTACCCATTCAATTGTATGTCAATCCCAAAATAATATCACTTTTATCCATAAACCAATTTTTCTTCACATACATAATGTAAATATTTAAATAGTATTAATTAGATAAATTTTTTATTTTCAAATTATAATACTCAATTAAAATTAATACTACATCCACAAAGCATCAATGGTATGAATAATTATACACATAGAATATTCATAAAAAATTTATGATCTCCTAATGATATCACATAAAATATGATATTCTTTGTGAAACTAAAAACATATCATATATTGTTCACCTAAATCAAAATTAAATCATGTTCTCATGGTATCTTCTATGTGAAATTCACCAAATTTATATATAACCACAAAAAACATTCTAACAAATCTTGTGGTTTGAGAAAACAAAAATTAATCATGTATAAAATATAAAGGAAAATATATGAAATGATATAAATAGAATCCAAAAAACTAAAACTAATCTAGAATAAATTCACCATACTAGAAAAAGGATTAGGGAATCAATGTCAAAGAATAACCGAACCAGAAAAACACTCAATTGTAGAAGGGGATGTTGGGACAGAGGGGATACTCGACCTAGGGGATGCCCGATCAGAGGGTGCTCTTGACCTAGTTAAAGGGGATTCTCGATCTGGGGGGTATGCACATCGGGTGAGGGGAAAGGTGATCCTAGGAGTATGTTTGACCTAGGAAGAGATGCTTTAAGAAAGTATGAATAGGACGTGGGGATGTTTGCTGACCAACAATAGAGGATACAAAGGTATTTCTATCAACTAGAAGAGGATAAGTGGGATAGGGTGAGGTAAACGTGGGACGATTGTAGGGTGTTGTGGCCTAATGAGTGTGGGGGGAGGTTCAGTGGGGAAAAAATATTCTCCCATCTATACGAAAGGATGAGTAAAAAAATCATATAGATTCTATATGACCATGAATCATTAAAAACTATGAGTATAGACAACCCCTTATTAGGGAATACCCACAATTTATAAAATTTTGGGTAAAGAACTGAGGGGACAACCCCACTTTCTTGTAGGGTGGACTTGTATTGAGATTTAATTGTTTACCTACTGGGACTATATCTCACACCCTATTTGGATGGTCCTTTGGTACCAAATTAGACAATTTTGATATAGGTAGGGATAAAATAAATTGACAATAGATTTAGAGCTGATTTTCAAACTTGATTAGAAGGAGGGGAGTATATGACAGACTTGAGGCCCATGATGCTATTTAGAGTTAGGTTTTTTTTTCCACTTTGGAATTTTAGATAATGTTATTTTATATAACTTCTATGTATCTGTTTTGGATTCATTTAAGATAAATGTACCATCATCAATATATATGAGACACATCAAGAATTTGATAAGCATTCATGTATTTTTTATTTATTAATTGTCTGCTTGTTATATCTAATTCTGTTATTAAATTTTATTATTATTTTGTTTTTGTACACTCAAAAAATGAGGTAATAGTCTCACCACATACAAAACCAAGGCCCTCACTACTATTCAGTAGTCTCTGGAATTCTGGTGGATGTGCATGAGTACATGTGACCCACCTAACATCAGACACCTTTTAGTGTCATCAAGGTCTGAGATGTTTCAATAGACTCCAACATCCCTCCCTTGTCACCAAAAAACCCACCCAATGATTGACACTGTGACTTAAACGACAGATACAATCATATAGATGTGAATATATAACCATGTTCTGCACCATGTACAAAATCCCTCGTAATACATCCATCGATGATTAACTCATGTTGAAACACCATGAGATATAATTATCAGGTTTTCCGAGGACGACTATATGATAAAGAAGTGGCAGGTTGGCCATGGTGATGAAGAGATAAACCCCGAAAACAGGAACTCGAAGAGTTATTATCAGAGGATCAACCATAAGAAACCTTCCTTGACACTTCTCCATCAAAACCCCATTATGTGGTTGTTGGACACAGACATGGGTAAGGAGAGATTCCACACCACCAAAAGGTTTTTTAAAGGAAACTCCTAGGAATAAGATTTCATCATTGGGAGAGTCCAATCCCATTCCCTAAGGGTATAAAAGATTATTAATATATATAAGTAAATTTATATAAATTTAAATATGTAAATGTTAATTTATATATTAATATATAACATAATCCTTAAAACATGAATATATATATATATATCCATGTGTGTGTCTGTAACATATAATAACATATATACTAATTTATACGAACATATATAAAAAATAACATATTTTGTAATTTAAACATTTATATATAATTACTTACATTATAATATAAATATATTTAACATATAATAAAATATATTTTTATATATAAAAACAAATATGTTAATATAAACTAAAAAACAAATAAATTTTTATATTAATATATATTGTATTTATTATTCCATATATTAATATATTACATATATAAATCATTCATATTATATATTTACTTATAAGTACAGATAAACAAATATATCAACACACACACACACACATATATATATATATATATTAACATATAATTGTAATTACACTAATATAGATATATATATATATATACATTAATAAAAAAAAATATACATTTATATATTAATTTTTTTATATTGAAATATATTAACATATTTATAAAAAAATTGTCAAACATTTTTATAATCGATAAAGATCCTAGCTCATTTAGTTAAGTTTCCAATTGTTTTCCACACAATCGTATGCTTTAATCTTGGGTTCCATGTATATTACGTTTGGAAGGGATTCCCTTTTGATGGGGTGAGATAGGATTTCTTGGGGCTGTGACAGGAAATCAAAAAATTATGAATATAGAGGGGTGTTGGCGTTACAAAAAAAATAAAAAATTATAAAGAAAAAATATGTGAACTATTATAGATAATAAATGGGATAGGCGGGGATGGTGTAGATGAAATTCATAAAAAAATATAAAAAAATTATGGGTGTTTGGGTAGAAAAAAAATAATTTTAACCAAACATAATCGACCACAAATTCTATAAACATGGAAAATAAATTAATCTTTTACCAAATTTTTTTATTAAAACATATGTAATGAATATGTGGATATATTATTATTGTTTATAAATGCATCTAAATAAGTGAATTTTATAAACATTGATAACTGGACATGTTAATAAACATGGATTATTTTCAAAATTTACAATTGTCACAAATTAGTTACATCATGTATCCTAATGAATCTAGATAATATCAATAATGAAATTAC
The DNA here is from genome assembly GCA_963277665.1 of Viscum album. NCBI lineage: Eukaryota > Viridiplantae > Streptophyta > Magnoliopsida > Santalales > Viscaceae > Viscum > Viscum album. Next base: position 1,672,711,664 of record OY728137.1, read on the forward strand.
CTATGTTTTAAAATAGTGTTAATAAAATAAGACATGGATAAATTATATATTTCTTGTAGTGCAAAAGATGTTAATTTCAACCTCTTAGATAGTCTTATGATCCAACGTTAAGAGTACCCTTCAACGTATTAAATATCAAAATCGATTTTCCTGTTATATGAAGAAGAAAATGTGTATTAAAATATACATCAGTACATAAAAACTTTTATAGTCAGTTTAAAAAATTGGATATAATCCTTGGATCATTATTATAAAAAATATTGATATGAACACCATATAACATTACTATAGATTTTAGATGTAGTTTAGAATGGTTATCCTTAGTCAAATTAGGAATAACATGATGAAATTTAGTTAAAGAATCAAAAATATATATATATATCAATATTACCTAGAGTTGTATTTAAAAATAAAATTACAAAAACCATGGTTATATACTCCTATTTCTTCAGAATAATTCTTTTTAGATGCCTTCATTCAACTTTAACATGTTTAAAAATCAACAAATTCATGATAAAATTATCAGTATATCACTTCATTCTGTCCCATTAAAAATATTCTCTAAATACTCTATACATATTTTCTATTCAAGGATGAATAAATTATAAAAATCTATGAGACTCATTCAATAATTCCCCTTTCAGATGAAAGTCATTGGATACAAAAACCTATTTCCAAAACTTATGACTCATTTTATGTAAATATTTTACTAAAGTAACCTTATTTTTTTAATGAATTTCTTCTTTTATTGAAATCCAGGTTCTTCTTCCTAAAATGACTCAATTCCCTCTAAAAATTTTGATTGTACTATTATATATTCCATGTAACAAGATTTTTCTATCAATAAAACTTCAAATCCATTATTATTAAATAATTTATTTATGGGTCATTCTCCATATGTCACATTGGAAAATGTTCTAATTTATTTTAGATTCAAATAATCTAGTAATTTTTTTCTTTACTGTGGTGATCATGAGTAATGAAATCAATATATTTCATTTATTACAACAACTAATTTCGACTCATATTTAATTTTCTTTTGAGTGAATGTATACTTCAAAATTGTTTGACCCATATTTATCAAATGTGTCTGCATATAATTAATGGATATTTTTTAAATAAAAATCATTTCAACAATATCACGGATATATATAGGATAATTTTTCTTAAGGAAGTTCAATGTACACAAATCAAATCTTATTAATAGATCATTATTCATCAAAACACATCCATATGCCTTTTTTGAAACAACATTATAAAAATTACCATTTATTCGGTGGTATATAAAATAATCGATCATAAAAATGTCTTCATTTTAATTCAAAAATATATTCATCACAACATCCAAATGAATTTAACTTCCCTTCATGTCAATTTGGTTAATCTATTATAAAACATAGAGTTTTTTTCAAACATCATTGGGTAATAACCAACTAATCCAAAAAAATCAATGAATTTATGTGGTATCAGTTGGTCATTTAAATTAATCAACTACATTATTTTTAGAATGATATATTTTTATCTTATATCTAGTTACAATTTGTTCAATGAGCGAATTTTTTTCTAATCAAAATAAACATTTACTAAATTTTCTATATCGAATATTCTTTCACTAATTGTAGAGAAAAATTCTCATCTTTTTTTCATGTTCCTATTATCATTTAGAATACACCATAATATCCTAAATTCATACCATCTCACATTTTTCCAAATATATTTAGAATTATTTACTCATTAATTCCCGATATAAAGAAGGTATATTCATTAAACAAGTTGTAATTACTAAAAAATTAGAGTAGACACGCCTCGTTATAAATTCTATCTTAGTATTATCTATCATGTTTTCCTTTAATTAGTGATATAAAAACCTAATGTAAATATTTAAAAAGTACTGATATCCCTGAAGATGATCAAACAAGTAATCAATATGAGAAAAATGTTTTTATTTATTTATAAAAAATGAAAATACTCAAATAACCATCTTTCTTCTAAAAAAATAAAACGATATCCCCCCCCCAAAGTTGACGTGGAAGGATAAATGGAACACTTATCAATAAAATTTTGTTATTTTATTTTCAATTCATGTATCACCACTCATGATATATGGTAGTATGGTTTAGAAATTGGATTAGCATTAGTAACAAAGTCAATAGTGAATTATATTTCCTGGTGAGGAATAATACTTAGAAAAATATAATGAAATACATTAAAATTTAAATTTACCACTAGCACATCTTCATGTTTGACCTTTTACTTATTTTTTATGATGTGATCATGATAAATTTAAACTTCATATATTCTCAAATTCTATGCTTCTTGGTAAATTAGAACTTCTATGGATTAATTTTTAAATGAAAATTGATGCACTTTTTAAAAATTAAATACATGTTAATTTGTTCTATAGTATATCTTAGAATAATGTCCCAAAATACAATCCATATAAAAAATAACAACAATCATAATTATATGTTTGAGAACAAGACTTTATGTTAAGTAAATACTAACGATAGAAATATAAAGATTAATATTTGTAATGTTTCTTCAATAAATCTATAAATAGTTTTAACCAAAATTTCAAACTCTATTATTTAGGAATATATTTCCTTATCACATGAAAATTTACAATAAATTAAAGAAAATATAGATATAATATAAAAGAGGCATTAGCATAATTTAATTAAACAAATAAACTATATATCACCACTTCACTTGAGGGATCGATATCTATAGTATAGACATCAAATGAATTTGGAACACATTTTTCCTCATTATATTGTTGAATTTGTCCTTGCATATTTAAATTTAGACTAATGTTTTTATAATGATCCAAATCATAATATTTAAAATGTTTTAATACCCACTATCCACCTTTAAATGAATTTGTTTTTAAATTATTACATTATTTATTTGATCCTTACCCATTTCGTTGAAATCAAAATCCATATATCAGTATATACCACACCAATAACACCACCATAATCATATAACACACACCCTATAATTTTTTTAACATATTAATAACATGAGTGAAATTAAATTCTTTTACCATCAAATTTTCTTATTGATAATTTCCACATTATTTTATACCATCATCAATTTTTATACACAATGTGGTGAGATAAATAATATTAAAAAAAATCCATTTAAACTATAACATTATATAAACAAAATCATCATTAATTATAAATTCATGAATACCTTATTCTATTCAGAAACATGGTTTTAAAACTATATAAAATCATTCAATTTGACATTAATTTTTGATATTATTATTTTTCTCAACCATTCCAATATTGGGAATTTTTTCAATAAGTAGAAACAGAGTCCTATTACTATTAATTCAAATCCAAAGAGTTCATCTCTATTCATAGTAGAATCTAATTAAGAAAATATTTTTCAACAGAAAAAATTAATGTATACCTTCAAATTCTGTTGTGTAAATATTCTAACGTTGTAATTATTTTAATTGTGTGAATTTATTTATCTAATTTCATAACTAATCATGTGTATATTGGTTTTTTATGACCATTTTAGGGATTTGAAGTCACTCAAAGTATATTTTTTGTAAAAATATCTGATCATGTATGCCGATTGTAGCATCATGTTGCATTCAAAATGTAGACCATATAGCATACACTGCGAAATGCCCATCAAAGCTGTAGGTGTACTTCCTGAAGAGGATCTAGGCGTAAACCATATTTTTATGCCCAGAACTATCTTGGAAAAGGGTATCCTTCCTCTAATGGTCATTTCACATGGTGAATCTTAGTTTCATTGTAAAACTCAACCATAGAATCCATAAGCTGGTACCTTAAATTCTTTCGTTAGCATATATATAGGTATGGAATCCTAGAGGACCAGTCATTTTTGGAGACTTATAAAATATATTACATAATTAAAACTTACATTACATTTCAAAACAAAAAATACAACTTAGATAATCCTTTTAGAATTCCATTAATATCATAGATTAACCCTGAATATCTTTTATAATACACATCTTATCATTCATGGTAAATAAAACCTAATAAAGGGGTGAGCTCAGATACTCAATAAGGGTAAGTGTAAAAAAGAAGATATTATGTGTAAATAAGAATAAACCGTAAGAAAATGTCTATAATTGAAATAATATCCACTTAAACATAATATTGAGAGGGAAAGAATCAATCAAATAATTCCAAATAAACATTCACATGGATATTATACTAGGAGAATAATCACATGTAATATGAATATCAAATGTTAAAGTGAGGGAATTTATAATATTGAAGATCATGAACCTATGTCAAGTATTCCAAAATGACACTATGCATAAATGGTTAAAAACCCTAACTAGTTTTTCTGAAGATACCTAATGATTCATCTAGAGGCTATAGCGAGCCCATCCTATTACTTATTAAGTCCAATTTATTCATCCTCTGAAATGGGTGAAACCTAACAAACTTATACATTAATATTAAAACTAGTATATAAAATGATAATACATTATCCAAAAACCATTAATGGTATAAAAATTTCACATACATAGTTAAACATATCATAAACCCTTCAATACAATATCATAGAGTGTATCATAAGAAATCATCCTTGATTAAGCATAAAATCTAACAAGGATGTTTATAATGATGAAAATAATTTATTAAAATCATTAAAAAACATCTTAAGAGCCCCATTTATATTGAAATTATTTTTTAAGGGGCGAAAAATATTAAAATATAACGTTTTTAGTGAAAATAATTTTGTAATTCTAAAAAGGAATCCTTGTTTGTTCCATATAAGTTAAAAAAATAACTTTCCTTTCATATTTTCTATAAAAGTTCATAACATACATTTTTTTCGAAGACACAATAAGATTCCATTCAAATTGTTTTACAACTAGTGAAATGTCGGTAAATATTAATTAAAACTATTTTATATGAAATGTAAGAATATTTTGAAATACATTTTTTAAAAACATAGACACGAATGATAAATATGTCCCAATAAATACTTACATATAAAAATTCCCTGATAATAATGAGATTGGGAAATTAACACCTACCTTGTACTTTATTTTAGGTTAGGGTGTGTTAACCTCTTTTATAATGGTTAAATCATGTTATTAAATTATAAAGTAACTATATCCTTACTTAAAATACAATATATGATCCTCTTATATAGTTTTATTAATAATATTTATGAATTACCATTGATTTGTGTGTTAAATGCGTCATTTTAATTTGTATTTTTTTTCATGTAAGTCATTATTATTTTTCATATGATATTTTATAATATCCAAAATTATATTATGTTCATAAATATTATATTCACTAATCATATACATTTTTTGCAATCATTAGTGAATGGTTACTATAGAGAACGAATCACATCACATTGTAGAGTTGGTAAGTCGTAAGTTTTCACAAGTGACGGTATCATTCCATTAATGGAAAAGTGGTTAGTAATTTGATGGAATATAAATTTGACATAATAACTTTAAAATATTATTTATTTTTTCACACATTTTATTCATCATTATATACATCCAAATAATTTTTCTAGTTATTATTATATCATATAATAATATAGTTTATACTAGATTTATTACATTATTTTGTAAAAAACATTGGAATATAATGTATAAAAACAAATGAACTAAAAGGAAAGGATAAAACAATTACCTCTTCATTGGTGGACTTTAATTAGATATCCTCTTCGGGATACTAGGGTTGCTATTTTTAGAATAAGAGGATCTCCAAAACATAAATAAGAATTTTGGTAGTAGAAATGGGTATTTTTTTGTTGAGATATAAGGCTAAATGTGGTTTAATGGATTGAGGTAGGAAGTGCCTTTTATAATATAGGGGTTGGGAACTCTTGGAATCCTTAAAAATATGAAGTTAATATAAATTTATTTTCATTTCAGAATCACTCCAAAGTGATTTATTTTTAAGATAAGATGAATATTGTTATAAATCCTCTAAAAAATATTTCTTGACATTTATAGGTCACAATATTAAACTTATCAATTTTCTATGACCCTTAGTTAAGCCATTTAACTCTTACCATGACAAATTTCTTTTTTCCTATTTATAGTTAATATAGTCCCAATAAAATGAAAAACGATCCAAAAATTGATTATCGATGAAATATTTAACCTTATTATAATTATATGGACTAATTTTAGTTTTTTTTAATTTTATATAGTTTAATAAAATATTATTTATTTTAAAGTATCATTTATGTCAATTTTGATACTATTGATTATTTTTACTTTTATAAATGTCATAATAACATGATAACATAGAACAAAAAACATCTAATATATAACTATCATGTCTAAGTTATCAAATAAATCCATGGATTTAATTAATTAATTCAAATTAAATTTATTTTAAATTTATAATGTCATTTATTTGATATTTTCCTTATTTGAACAATTACTACGTCATAATTGTGAAAACATTTAATTAAATGAGTTGTTCCAAAAAAATATTAAACAAATTTTCATGATGAATATAAATTTAACATATATAAAACAAATATATATAGTCTAATTTATCCTTTGTATAACCATGTATTAAAATTTTAATACTTATTAAAAACATGAATACGACATTTTAAAATTATATTTAAATAAAATATAATAATCGTCATATTCTTACCCAATTGCATAGAAAAGGATATAATTTCATCCAAAGGTTTAATTTTCATTGAAACACACTTATCGAATGAAATGAGGACATGTGTTAGAGTACTTTTATAATATTATAATATTATTTTTTCCATTAATTTCCAGATTTACCCTTAACTGTATTAAATTTAAATTTACCAAAGATATTACTAATAGTATCCAAAAATTAAGTTGATCATATTATAGTATAAATATCATACTGATTTCAATCGTATATGTCAATTTTTCTAAATTTTATTCATACAATTTTTTGAATTATTTTTAACATTAATCACCTAAACATAGGGATAATGCGGGTAAATGAAAACATTCAAAAGGTCAATAAGTTTTTATATTAAATTTCTAAATATTAGTGATTTAAATGATCAAAAAAGGACCAATACATGTATAATTGATCTATTTTGACTATAAATTTCAATTTAAAAAATAATAATTGTTTAAATGAAAAGGAATGTTTTAACTACAATGTCGTATTTTCTAATATTAATCCAAAAATGAATCTTATCATATAATTTCCCAAAAAAAATCACCCTAAGATAATTTTGACATTTAGAAATCAAAGAAAGACATTATTGTGTCACATAAAAATTATAAAAGTTTAAAAAATTATATATAAAAATGGTTCTCCATTTAAAGGTGGTAAAATTATGATTTTAAAAAAATAATTATATTAAGGGAAAAAATTGGATTGATCTTATATCATGTTTAGAAAAAAACATATGATGTACGGAAATATTATATGGAATATATATAAATATCATAATGCAGTAAATACTATGCATAACTGTTAATTTAACACCTATTCTATATCTTATAATAATATTTTAAAAATATACTATTGTTTGGTAAAACTCTATCTTGAGTATAATGAGAGCTATTGAAGAAATTCGCTATTATGTTCAATGCAAGCTAACTCAGTGTTGTATGCCTAAAAATACATAGAATATATTAAATTTATTTAAATAGAAAAAATATTGTAAATTTCAGGTTTTTTATATTATCCCCACCTTAATTAAGTTATATCCTCACAATTTAAACTTGATCTCATTAATCAATGGTTTAATAGAATAAAATAATATTTTGGAAGAACTCACATCATAAATAGTGTTAATAAAACATATTCTTTATAAGTAGGTAAAGGGACTGCGTTGTTCACCAAAACTCTTGCTTTCAAATAAGAGAACATTATTTTTAAGTTGAGATGTGTACATGGAGGGAAAACAAAAATATTCGTACAGAGTGATTAATGTCACCAATCCAAAATAAGTGAACAATCAATGGAAAAAATTAGGGCCTCAAATCCACAAATATATTGTGATATGAAATACCATCAGGTCAACATAAATTTACATTTTTCTTCCTTTATCACTTTTTCCTATAGTTGAGGAATTCTTTCACTCTGTAAGATTGTAAGGAAATGTAATTACATAATATGTTTCTATAAAAACAATCCTATCCTTCGGTTGCGACATTAACTATTTATACTAAATTTCATAGCACAAGTTTCAACATAGGGTGAAGTTATACGTTAACCCTATTTTTTCCAAAGATCATCTTAAACCATTTCATAAATGCTTAACTTTAAAAAGGATGAACTTATTATCAATTTTTTTCACAACATGAATAATATCTTGTTTGACACAACCAAAACAACAAAATACCTTCATCATGTAACCAATTGAATCATGGTAATAGAAATTTTTATAATAAAAAATTATTGAAACCTTTTATGATTCCATATTCATTAAATATAACATATGTTATTTGATATACTTATTAAATCTAATAATGTTGTAAACACCATCAATGGTGGAAGAAAAAACTTTTTCAACATACCATTAATTAGTTACATTATAATTAGTTCCATCCAATTGACTTTATCAGTATCAATCATCGATTTATTCTAACATCATTGTCTTAGTATTAGAAATATATTAAGGGTTATCTTTCTCTCAAACATATGTTTTGCAAACAACTTAAATTTCTACTTAGTCACTTTTTTATCACGATAATATCTAAAATCCATAATGAAATAGTACTACAGTAAAAACCTTATATATTAAATAATTCTTATAATCAGTATATCCATGAAACAAAAACTCAAAGAACATAATTATTGAATCCGAACATAAGCATATACATAATTCCTCTTTAGAAGTATCAATAATATAGGCTTGTCCTTGATCCCGTGACTTCTTCTATGGTATATTCCCTTGATTTTTGGGTCATTCATTTTCATAGTGTCCAATCTCTATTAAGTTAATGAATTGTATATTATAATCCTTTTTCATAAGATTATAATAATAATCATGGTTACGATTCTCTCCATACATGTAAAAACTCCCATTCCTTTTAAGAAAGTATAGGGGTGTTTCTTTCCATTATTATTTCATGGGGGAAAACACGTCTTTCCCTTATTCCCATTACCTATATTTTTTCCATATTCCTTTATATTCTCATTCTTCCCTCCGAAGACATAATACTTTGATCACTTTTTACCTATAACATTTGACATACTTTGACATACAATCATCTTCATTTCGTAATTTCATTAGAGGCCATTGGATGTGGATAATTCTTCACCCATCTCATTATTCTATGATAATATGTCCTAAAATGATGATAATGCTTGGGTGACTATTTCCCTTGTATGCTTTGGATTAATACCATAAAGGATATGATCCTTTTTAATCTTCAAATCAGATGCATCGTTGAGGTTCATATTATTTCTACTTTGTAACATTTCTAAATGACGACATACACTTGATTAGATCATATAATAATGAAAAATCCAAAAACTGGAAAAATACATACATGGACGTATTTATGGGAAGAACCATATAACCTTTACCTTACCATATTTTTATTGAATTCTTCTATACATATCCTCGATTCTATGTTATGGTTTTGTTTCCTAATCTATGTTTTATAAATCAACTCTCCATGGTTTATACTAATCTTCATTTGAAACCAACTATAACATCCTGACTCCAATATCCTAGAGTTTGTGCCGTACATTATAATATTGGCATAGATCCATGTGTTGAATCCCAAGGGATATATCAAATTAGAAGTCTTTAAATATATATTACATACATGAAAATTTTAATAAAATTCAAAATATAAAATAAAAATAGGTAATACTTTGGGAAGGTTTTTAATTTCCTAGCTTAACCCCATATATCAGTCATAATACACTTCTTGGAATCTTGGGAATATTAAATATAAGATAGGGATGAACGTAGATGCTCATTAAGGGTAATATTACAATGAATTCAATAATGAGTATATAAGAATAAAAACTAAGGCAATGTGTATAATAAAAAACCACATGAACATACTCTTCCTTATAATATGCAACAAATTAATCGAATAATCTCATATAAATATTCACATTGAAATTATACTAGTCAAATAATCACAGGTAATATCAATTACTAATCATATAATGAGAGAATGCATAATGCTAGACATCATAAACATGCAATCGTGTATTCAGCCAATATACCATAAATAAATGGGTAAAACCCATATTGGTTTGTATCATGAGTCCAACCAATGCATCATGGTGATAAAGTGTTCCTCACCCATTAATTAATATGTCCAATGAATTCATCATATTAAAAGTGTAGAATATAACTACCATAAATATTCATATTAAAATGAGCATTTTAAATTTCAATAAATTAACCATAAAAAATGAATCGTATCAAAATAGAATATCCATTGTCAAACATATCATTCTAACATCCCGACCATGGAAACTGAATTATTTTAATTAATTATTTATTTTTCAGTATTACCGTTGAGTTTAAGTAGCTAGAAGGTTGAATTTTATATTTTTTGAAGACTTTTTAATTATTTCTTGGTTAGCCTACATGGTTAGTGGCAACAGTGGGGTTCCCATGAGGGTTTATAGGATGGTCAGCAGTATGGAGTACGACTTGTGGATGATCTAGTAAACCATGCAGCAGGCATGAAGTTAGGCTCTATAAGTCAAAAGTGTTGAGTTTCATGGTTTGAGCATGGTTTTCACAACCTTTCATCTTCATGTATGTAACCATGTTAGGGTGACTAGCCAAAGTAGTGTACAGTACACAGATAGCTCATATTCTAGTAAACCGTGCACAGACAGTGGGTTTCCCATAATTTTAAAAGGTGTGTTTTTATTTTATTTATTTTTTTCTATTTATTTTTATTTCCTTTATGATCTTTTTTATTTTATCCTATCCACTTTCTTCATCGTGCGAGGTGTGTCTCCCCCCTCGCACGACCTCACATCTCCCCTCCCCCACAAACCCCTCTTATTCTAAAAAACCACCAGATGTATTCTAGTTTCTGGGTCCAAACCTTGAGGTAATCCCTTATCACCCTCTTCTTTCTTGATTTCGCTAATTTTTCATCTCCTCGTTGCCCGATATGGTATAGTTGAACCATACGGTTTAAGGTAAGGAAATTTTGGACTCTCTTATTTCTAGTGCATTCAATGATATCATATGGTCTTTTTTGGGTGTGTTTCAACATCATATATTGATGGCAAAGAGGATTAGATCATTTCCTTTTTCCACTGCCACTCAGGGTAAGGGTTTCCTCCACTTTTTTAATTAGAGTCTTTCTTTTTTGTCCCTTTGGTGATTTAAGGTTCAATGAAATTGTTTGAATATCATTTGGAAGATCCTTGAAGGATTTCTCTCACATACATATGTATATGTATATATATATATACCTTAAACATAATCCATAATGAATAATGGAATGTGTAGATTGGGTTTAGGTATATATATATATATAGGAATGTATGTGAATGCAAGTGTTAGGTGATATTCATCAAAATATTCTAGAGAAAAAGTATTTTTCCTTGGTCTGGTCCCTTCTTGGGGTTGGTTTTCCAATGCCTACACCATTAATCTAAATCCCATGATTTATTATCTTTTTAAAATTGTTTTTTATTTATTTGGTATATATTTACGTATACATATATATGTGTTTGATAAAATTGACTCTTAATATTGTAACTGGTTTCTCGATAATTAAACTAATTTTTCTAAACCTATATAATATTTTTAAATATTATGTATCTTAATTGTTTCAGAATAGTTTTCTTAAATATTACTAGCTTTTGAAGTGTGTTCTGTGGAACATAATGTCCTTGGATAAATGTTTTATCCTAAACAAGGATTTTTTGTCACCTCGAAGGGTAGTTCGGAAATTAAATAACATGAAGGCCTGTTTGGCACCCTTTAAGTGTGTTATTTATTATAAAAATAGATTTTGAAAGTGAATTTGGTTTGGAAAATTAAAAGGCTTATTTGGTACCTTGATGAGTTTTAGAAAATGTTTTGAAACTCAAGTGACATGAGGCCTAGATGGAATTTAATAATGATTATAAAATAAATGGAATTTCATGTGTTTTGTGATGCTTGCCTTATATCTTTATACCACAAGAACATTGGATGATATCATCTCTAGTGGATCGGGTATATTGGTTCATGCATTTGAGAATTGTTGATTTTGGTTTCTAGAACATTTTTCACCAATTGTTATCACTATTATTATTATCATCATGGGATTTTTATGCTTTATCTAGAGGGTCAAGTGATATTTGATTATAAACCCCAATTAGATGGTTTGGTGCCCCCTGGATTAGTTGATTGTTCAAGTGGGATGTTCTATTGGATTGGATAGTTTAGAGTGGCTGGTTGGTTATAGACTATGGTGCTCCACCATACATTGTTAGTACAGTCTGTAGTGAGTTCATATAGGTATTTATTCTAGTGTTGTTTAGGAACCCTCCAGTATTACGTACTTGTATGTTCCTTTTTTTTGTGTGGATGTTTTGGTTATATGATCCCATGAGACCTTTAATTTTCTTCTTATATCAAAATTCATTTTATAACATAATTTAAGTCTAATGAAATTTATTAAAATGACATATATGATTTGGAAATTTCTTTTGAAAATTAAATGAGAAGTTGTTTTTTTTAAATAGAAGCATGTTACATATTTTGATAAATATTGGAAAATATATTTTTATATATCATATTTTCAAACTATAAAGAATTTAATTCATTATAGAAGTGGGGGATAAGGTTTTTTTAGCATCTTTCTCCATATTGAGAATTTGTATTCTCACGTCTATGCTATATTTTCATTTCCAGGCTCTTCCAGTATTGGATCACTCTTGGAGCGACCATGGTTATGTGTTTAGTTACGCCCAATAGGTCACATGGAGGTTCATGTAGAAGTTCATTTATTTTTTTCTGATTTCTTCTGTTTTTGTTAAATTTCCATTAATTTATCTTTTTTTCATGGTCTAATTAATCCCCAACAATTTTATCTTGATGTTGTACATTAGTTTCCAGCCTGAGAGGATTGTGAATTCTGCTAGAACCTTGTCGCAGGGCAGTTCAGGTGACCAGATCGAGGTCAACCTGGGTTGTATCTTGAAAATAATTAACCCTTAAATACAATATTATATATTTGGTCATAAGAAATCAACCTCAATTATGCATAAAATCAAACATGTAAGTTAACATATATTTAAATATTATAATAAAACATTAATAAAATCTTTAGAGAAATACCCATTTTATATTGAAATTATTTTAAAAGGAGTAAATAATTTTAAAAGAAAACATTTTTATTAAAAATAATATTTTCAAATTTTTACGGAAGCTTTGTTCATGTTGTATAAGTTAATAAATATCATTCCTTCCGTATTTGGTCAAAAAGGTTATAAAGTACCTCATTTGGAAATGAAAAAAAGATTACTTTCAAACAAACTAGAAATACTCAAACATAGGGAAAAATTGAGTTTAATTATTTTTTGATGAATAGAAAGATTATTTTGAAATAAATGTTTAATAATAAATGAAATTTATGATAAATATATCCTAGTAAATACTAATGTATAGATAATCTTAGATAATAAAGAGATTGTGAAATTAACTATTACATTGTACTTTTCATAGTTCTGGGTGCATTAGCCTCTTATATAATTTTAAACAATCTGTTATTAAATTATACTTGAACTATATCCATATTTATGATATCATATAATATCCTTATATATTATTTTGTTTATAATAATTCATCATTACCATTATTTCGGGTGGTAACTACTTCATATTCTTGTGTTCATTTTATTATGTAAGCCCAGTTTCTTATGGATAGGATATATTTTATTCAAATAAAAAATTATATTAAGTTCATAAATATTTTATAAACAATTTTATATATTTATTATAATCAATCAATAATAGTAAATATGGAGAAAGAATATAGTCACTTCGTGGAGAAGGTAGGCCATATGTAAGAATGAGAGTATGAATCATTCCATTAATGGTAATGTTGTATGAAATTGGATGGTATATTAATTTTATAGAATCAATATCATATAAAATTTTTAATTATATCCATTAGATTCATAATTATACATTTCCAAATAATGTGTTGATTAAAAAACAATTACACCCCAGTGTGGAGACGGTATGTCATACTTACGCACGCGTAGTGATATTGTTCTTCATAGGATGAATAAAAGGAGGAATATGGTCGTCGCATAATCATTATAAAGTCTAATCATATATATGATTCTAGAGTAATTTATTTATAATGGAAACAATATAGGTAGTGTATATAAAATAATAAATAAACATCAATGAATTGGTAAAAAAATTACCTTTTTTTTCAGTGGACTTCCCTTGGATGTCCTCTTAGGGAAAACACAGTTAGTATTTTTAGAAGAAGTGGACCCACCAATAACAAATATGAATTTTTTGATGAGAAATTGTGTAGTTTTTGGTCAATATATAAGTATAAATGTGGTATGAGGAAGTGAGGTAGGAGGTTCCTTTTTATCAGAGAGGAGAGCAGCACTCTAGTAATCCTTTAAAATGTTAAATTAATATAATTTGATCTTTTGCATAAAATAGATCCAAAGTGATTTATTTTGAATCAAAGTTTATTAAAATTAAAAATCAGCTCAAACAATTATTTTTAGACATTTTTAGGTTACATATTTTTCGTGGTCTTTTTTCATTAAATCCTTGTTAATCCCCTAAACTCCTACCATGACATCTTGCCTTTTCTACACCATATGGTTAATATATTTAAAATTAAATTTAAAAAAAATGCATCATAAAATGATTTAATAATAATAAGGAATATATATAAATATAATACTTTTGTTAATAATATTCATAATCTATTGTCTAATAAGTAGGTTATATTTTATAATAATATTTAAATAATATAATGTTGTTTGGTAAAACTCGGTCTAATGTATAATAAAATATATTGAAGAAAGTTGAACTTGCGTGTAACATAAGATTGCGCATTGTTTCATTCCATAAAATTGATATAATAAATTCAATTTATTTAAAAATATATATATAGTAATCTCATGGGGTGTTACATTCATTTCATTATTGGCATCCTAGGTAGTTTCAGATTAGGATGAAGTAAAATCTTTTCCCTTAAACCCCTTTAATCCTCGTCCTAAAATATCTTTAACCCTAACTCAATATTTTGATATATAGGAGTTCATATTTGGTTGTTTTGAAACATTTATCTCCATATCATGAAAAATTAATGGGTCTTACATTATGCTTGGTTTCTCTTAGTAAGTCTAACATCACCTATGTAATGAACTGACTCAGGTTTCCCTCAAACCTGGCACTGAAACTGATCTATCACATACCTGAAGGGCATTCCCAATCTGCATGGGCTATCAAAAATCACCCAAGAATCAAATTAAATACTAGGCGGACCAATTTATTCCAAGTAAAATAGACACAATCCATATATATACATGAAGCAAGAAGAAACATCATAATGGAAAAAATATGTCATAACTGTAAAAAATATAGTGAAAACATTACTGTAAAAGCGTCCAAAATCCAAAGAGACAACTGCAACTACAAAGGAAGAAATATATAAAACTACTCCATGTAATGGCATGGATGAACTCCCACCATATCACCACCACCAACCAAAATCAGTTTACATAAATAATCGCCACCTAACTACGGTCCCTTTCGATTCCCTACATTAGAATACATTCAAAGTTCTATTAACCACGAATGAGGTTCATATAGAGTGAGATAATCAATTCAATAGGATCCCAACTTGGGGTTCCATTATATGTGATTTTATAACAATTACAATATTCTAAGTTTAAATATAAAATGGCTTGATAGGTAGTAAAAAAGTCTTATAGAAAACATGGTGAATGTATCCTTCTACTCACAATTCTAAAACAAAATAATGTATATCAATTTCAAGACAGATTTACAATATAATTTTTTCACACACATCAGCATGTATATCATGGGAAAAAAATTCGAGTGAAAAAAATAGAATCATATGTATAAAAAAAGGAATACAGCAGGTTAGTCAACAGACTACTCAGATCCGAAAATATTTGAAAAGTGTATTGTCACACCTAAATCAAATTGTTTACACTCTAGGACCAGGGAGACACCAGAGAAACTGAAACCCCAACATCATATTTGTACTTGGAGCCAATAATATACACACTTGTACAAGCGGAACACCCCATAATGTGAACCCTCATAATGGATGATACCCTCAAGATGAACCTTCCACCTTGTTTCCAAATTAAACCATGTGATCGTTTTCAAAATAATCTCAATGTTTTGAAATTAATTTCAAAACCATTTTAAAAAATCCTTTTCAATTCTTGAAAAATACCCATTTTAATTCCATTTATCAAAAACGATGGAAAAATAACTTCTATTCAAAATCAAATTTCAACAAACACAAACAATCATGAAAATTTAAAACCAATTTATTTATAGTCCAATTTTTAAGAATGAAACAATATGGTTTATCAAACATAGGCTAGTGATGAACCAACTATGTCGAAACTCGGGTCTCACACACCCAGAATGTGATAATATAACCAAAATACCCAACAATACTAATAGAGACCCTAAAATATAACTCACACACCTGAGGATTGGTCAATTTTTTTAATAAGGATTGGTGGAGAAGTGGAAATACCACATACCTCAAAAAATAATGGTTGCCGCACCAAAACCAACAAATGAATGACCTTCGGATTGAGATCTGACCAACGATATTGGTTGAAGAAAAGAATATAAACAAAATTTTATCAATGGAACTGGTAACACAATCTATTGGTGATACTTTGATCAATGGAAATGAATAAGTGGAAAGTTCACTAACCAAGAAAGACTCACCGTGATTGCAATGAAGAACGAATGCTTATTGGAATGTTCTAAAAAGATAGTAGTCTCCCAAAATAACATGAGGATTGTATGGGGTATAGAAAATAGAGTCAAGATAAGGAACCAAAATAAAATTATTGTAAAACAATTTTAAAAACATTATGTGTGACGTTACACAATGTGTAACCCAATTACATGACATGTAACTGCCAAAGACCTGCATATGTCCGAAAACCCATCATCCCAGACTAAAAACAACTATTTATTAGCTCAAAAGGTGTAAGTTCTCACCATGTCATGTATTATATCAAATAATGAAGAATATCTTGGATTTCATCTAGAAACTCTTACACATCATGTAACCCAGTTACGTGGTCTGAAATCCTCTTACAGCCTGGAGAAAATAATGGTTAAAGCAATGATTCCAAAAAATTTATTAGTTCCACATTACAGTTATCCTCACAATTTCATATTAAAATTATTCCAACAATGAAAAATGGAAACCCAATATGAGGTTAAAGATGTACATGATAGATCAGTAACGAGATATTTCAAACTCCCCACTATAAATACTTTACATCCCCAAGAAGTCCTATTGGTGATGTAATCCATAGAAAGTGACGAGGCCACTACTCCCTCATGAATGACTCATCTTACAAAGTCTCATAAGAATATGATATATTATAACATATAAATTTGACAAATATAATTGAATTCCCATGCAAGAGTTTCACTTTAGAGTCAATGATCTCAACTTGTATTTTCAAAACATAAACATCTGGTTCTAACTGAATTTCTTCTCAAAATAGATCATGACCAGGATTAGGGTGGTACTTCCTGAACTAAGATCCATGGAAAACCCCTTAAAACCCCATACAATTTACCAAGAAATTTAACCGATAATCAACTAGTATGATCTTCTCAGTGACCTTAAATAGTACAACATATCATGGAGCATACTTTCCCGGTTTTAAAAACAGATGATAACCCAACTGTGGAGAAAATTACAAGAAAACCTAGTCTCTAAAGTTACCCAGTTAGGCTCCAAGTATAACTAAGAGGGGGAGGGTGTAAATTAGTGATTTTTTCTCTTTTATGTTTCCTTACTTATGATACAAAATTCACCTCATGTTAAACATTTCTTCCTCCTATGAACACAATTCAACAACAAAACCTGAGAAAAACAATAATTTTCTAGGTTCACTGTTGAAAGAGAGTATCAACGTCCTTGGTATGTTTTGTAAACAATAAAAACCCACAAAATCCATTATAAAACAATCCTTTGAATGAGTATGATTTTTCATTTCACTCATGTAGAAAAATTAAAATAATCCAATAGTGTATGTGCTTTTTCCAGCACAAAATGAAGAAAATCAATATTTCAGTGCTTCTTGTTCATCATTCATGGATTTGATGAATCAAAATAATTCTTCTCCTTCCTAGCCTGATGTTGGTTGGAATATCCTTGAGTCCTTTGTAAACAATCACGATTCCTTCATGAAATATGTGTATCCTCTGTGAACTGATTTGCACTATATAGTGTGAGTACTTTGAAAACCACCTCTTCTTCCATGACATGTCTCTACTCAATGTACTTATGGTGCTCTACATATATCCTCCATGAACCACTTTCAAGTACCACTTCACCATCCCACTTATTCATACCTATTCTTCATACTCCCAATTTTCCTTTTGAATTACATATTATTTGGATTGCATCTTCCTATTTCGTGAACCATTTCTTCATTAAAAGACTACTTCTTCATACCAGTAATCTTTCCTTTGTGAACCAGTTCCCTTTGTAGAATTCTCCCTCACAATTTATTTTTAGCATAGTTAATTTCTCCCTAATTTTGAAGATGTGATCTTATGAAAATATCCCTACTTTAATGAATGAATTGTCATAACTTATATAGAAAAATAGATTCTATAATTCTTCTAATATGATATTCTTTCAAATCATCAATGTTGCATAGCCTTCACTATGTACTTAAAGTCTCCCACATTCTACAGGCATCCCATGATCCATTTTTCATAGGAATAATTTTTTCCTATATGGTCCACATACTACCTTTATTCTTTTACAATGGATAAAATCACAACCGCCATACCACAAACAACAGCCTTCATCGCGAACTGCACACCTTCCGCATATCGTTGACCTCCCTCGAACCATAAGCCTTCCGTGAACTTTGGTTCTCCTGAAACCCATTTCTCTATGTGGTACACATACCATCTATCATGGTTTCCTTCCTTTTCAGATTTTCTCTACCCTTCTGTGTACCACATATGCATTCTACGAAATGTCTTTCATGATCTATGTATTGTGTTCTGCAGAATTCATCTACATCAGAAAGAACACCCATGCTGTAACACCCCTACCCTAGTAACCTAGAGTCAGTGCAATATTTCATAACATTGGAATTTTCCAAAGGGATCAAATCCTGAAAGACAGATCAGTTTAGTATCCTTGAAAGTACTATATACAAACATAAGTTTTAAATTACATCAAGAAATGGGAAAACAATGACATTACATCCCCTTTGAACACACTTTTATCCCTTAGACAATTCTTGTAAGTTAATCCTAATATATTTATTCGCATCTGGGTAAAAATAAAACATAGAAAGGGGTGAGATCATTTTCTCAGTATGGAAAAAAATATAGAAAAAACTTTCATAAATAATCATAAGAATTTAAGGGAATGTATAAGACTAAATCACAATTCTTTTATACATAATATTCAGAATAATATGGCAATTATTAAGAAAATAATTCCATCTACTTGTCCAGATGGACTTATACTAGACGGATAATCACATGTAATATCTATATCCATTTTCTTAATGATGGAATGCATAATGTCGAACATCATAACCACATAGTCAAGGTCTCATGCGAAGACTAAAAATAATATTTTTTCAGGGCCTTGTTCCAAAAAAATGGTTTGTCTCATAAGGCCTACCGATGCATCAAGAATCTATATCAAGCTCCACCCGTCACATACTAAGTCCAATACAGTCGTCATATAAAAAGGTTGAAACATAACAAAAACATTCGTATTAAAACAACCATAGGTAGTGTTAATACCTTAACCATAAACCCAGAATGGTATAAAAATAAAACATCCATAATAAAAAATATAAAAAAAACCTTCAATATAATATGGAATATTTTATCATAATAAATCAACTTCAAAAAAGTGTAAAATCAATCAAAGGATATTGACATGGATGAAATAAAAACTATTTGATAGGAATATATCTTTTTATTTTAAAATCATTTAAAATTTACATAATTATAAAAGAAGAAATTAATTTTGAAAACATTATTATAATCTTGTAATAGAATCTTAAAATTTGTTATAACAACATAAAATAGCCACACTTGATGTTTAAGTTAAAAAAAATTCATTCCTTCATTTTGTCGAAATGATCGTAAAGAAACTTGTTTGAAAAAAGATGGAAGGATTCTATTATAAAAAATCCATGAAATGTCAAACAAGGTTATAAATGACTTTGGCCAATAGTCGAGGAAATAGTAACAATGTTTTGAAATACATTTTTATGAAAGACATATGTGGATGATAAAAAGGTCCCAATAGATACTCATGTATAAACAACCTCGGATAATGAAGAGATTGTAGAATTAATTGTTAACATGTACATTTCCATCATCGAGGGTATGTTTACTGCTTGTATAATAGTTAAATAATTGTTATTAAAGTATAAATTAACCACAAATAAAAATACAATATCATATATGACCTTCTTATATTTCTTTGTTAATAATATTTCATTAGTATCACTGTTTCGGGCGTTAACTAATTCGTTTTCCTTTATATGATATGTAACATAATCCATTATTCTTATGGATAGGATGTATTTGATTCATATACAGAATGATATTAAGTTCTTAAATATTATTTTTAATCATAAAATTAAAATTATTCTTGAATGATTATGATATGGATTGAATCTCATCGCATTCATGGAGACAGTAATCTGTACATACACACGATCAACAATATCATTATATTAGTGGAGAAATAATATGTAATTGGATGGTATATAATAAATATAGAATAATTAACATGTTATATTTATTATTTACATCAGTTATACTCATTATTATACCCATCCAAATAATGAAGTGTTAAAAAACAAACTACACCACGACTTTGAGACGGTAAGCCGTATGTATGCACGTATGGTGACTTCTCATTCATAGGATGGATAGAATAATGAATATGGTTTTACCATATTTACAATAAAATCACAGTATGTATAAGGTAATGGATTTATTATCTTCGTATGGAAATAATAATGAAATAGGATATGGAAGAAGAAAAGAACATAGAATGAGGTGGTGAAATTATTTCCTCTTCTTCAGCTGCTTCCTTTTGATTTGATAAAAAGGGATGCTTATGTTGGATTATGATAAAATTAAGGCCTATAATTTTAATTAAGGGTAGTTTGTATGATATTTGAGTAGGTTTTGGCCGAGATAAATGGATTTGGAGGTGTGATTTTGAGATAAGGGGAAGTTCCATTTTATAAGAGAGGTGAAGGTTACTTTAGGAAAAGCTTGAAATATTATTTGATTATACAATAATAATCGGTTTATAATGGTTCCAAAAGAATTTATTTAGAGGATAAGGTGGTTCTGGGTCAAAAACATCTTAACCAATATATTTTAGACAGGTATACCTCACCATATTAACCTTATCTTTTATATATAACTCTTAGGTAAATAGTTTAACTTTTAAAATGACTTCTTGTATTTTTATATTACCTAGTTTATAAACATATTATAAAATTTAAAGATAACCCAAGTGGTTAATTAATGACATATATATTATTATTTAAGTCCTTTTTCTGAACCATATATTTTTAAGAATATTATATCAATTAATAATATTGTATTTCTTTTAAAAACTCATTTATGTCAATTTTGAAAATATTTTTGTGTTTGGTTTTTGTGAAAGTCATAAAAACATTATCACTTCTAAATAAATTTATTTAATCAACCCTAACATGTCATATTAACCACGAAGATTGATGGAATACATCCAAAGTCTCTATTTACAGTTATATTAATAATTATAATATCAATTATTTTAATTATTCAATAATAAGGTAATTACTACATCTTCATTGTGTTAGAAATAAATTTAATTCTTTAATGTATAAAATTTATAAATAAAATACCAATATGTACTAAATATATTTATATTTTTAATGAGTTTTTATAGTCGAATTTATCTTATTTTTATCCCTATATTAAAAATGTATTAGTCATTAAACTTTGAATTTAACATTTTTAACTCTTCTTTAAATAAAATAATAATAAAATCCCTAATCTAATCCATGTGGACTAAAAAGATCATATTTTATTCCTAAGGAATATTATGGTCGAAAAACACTTATAAAATATAATTAGTACATTTTTTAGGGTAATTATAATAAAATATTTACCTTTAATTACCCTATTTAGTTTTAACCGTGGTAAATAAAATTCCAAAGTAATTATTCACCAAAAATTATTTTCATCCAATTGAACAAAATTTTTCTTACTGATGACAATTGTGTCCCTCAGATTTTTTAAATTCAATTCAATGATGTATTAATTTTACCTTTCATGCAAATTTACTAACATTCCTAGAACGTGGGTAAAAGACGTTAAAAATTTCAATAAATTTTTTTACATATAATCTTTTTATAAAATGACTTCAATAAATTAAATTGAACTAATATTTTTAATATGTATCTATTTTAACATAAAATAAATTTAAATAAATTAAATAATTATTTAAATTAAAATTATGTTTTAAACAATAATGCATTGATTTTGTCTATTCCTCAAAAATTGAATGTTTTCAGAAAAATAACAAAAATTCACACTATGTTAATTTTGATTTTATGAATCCAAAAATGAATTCCATTTTGATAAATAAAATTTATAAAATATCAAAAAGAGGGTATTAATATTCATAATGGCTAGTTTTGTTGGTTGTGGTGTGCTGGAACTCGAAGTTGCATACAATGCAAGATATTGTATTATTTAAAGAGTAGCATACCGTAGAAGCTTGAGGTGTTACAAATGCTACTTCACAGTCATCTCTATTATGCAAAAAACATCAACTTTCATCACCAAACTCATTTTTCATTACTTGTAGTCTTTGATCAATCACCATTAGCTTCATCATATTTTTTGGGAAATGTATTGTAACTTCCCTGTCATCCCGTAACATATTTCAATACAATATAAACTGAGTAAGATTTTCAAAAAAAATTACTCCCCCATTCTGTTATAAGAAATGCAACACAAGTTCTCTATGAAACTTATTATATTTTTGAAATAAAAATTAGCACATCATCTGATTTCAAAGCCTTTTGTAAAGTGAATTGATGTATTATTTTTGTCAACAAAAGAAAATACTCTTGAAAATAATGATTTATTACTTCCAAAAACATCTCCAGCCAACTTGGTCCCCAATATATCCAATAGAAAATTATAAGAGATGTGTCTATTGATCAGTTTATAATTTCTATCTACTCTAGGCTATAACCAGTCATTGACGCACATGCTGAATCTTTGTTGACATCTCCTATACCAAATTCCGTCCAACTAAAGAGACGTATCCCAACTCTTCCCAAAAAAAGAGGTTATCTACACAGTTGGTCATAGACCGCCTTGAAGGGAGCCATTCTTATCAAATACGCATAATTGTTTTTGTAAAAAACTCAACTAGTCCAAAATGGATATCCCATGATCCACCAAAATCAAAGTCATAATAATAGAGAATATCCTACAGAATCTGAATTACTCACTCTGTCTGACAGTCTCTCTATGGATGGTATGTTGTTCTCAACATGACATAATTTCCCATTGCCTCTTGAAGACTCCTCAAAACCCAATTGGTTAACTTTTTATACCTATCAAAATAATGAATAGAGGACTCACATGTAACGTTACAGACTTCTTCCCATACAGCTTACCAGGATCTTAAACTTAGTGGTATCGTTGATTGGAATGAAAAGAACATTGTCAGTCAACTGATCAACAACCACCAAGATTAAATTTCTCACTCGATTAGTTTCCAGTAATATAATAAAAAATACAAGGATACCACATCCCATTTCTAGATCGACACCCGAAGAGGCTGAATAAAACATGATGGTTTTATGTGCTTATCCTTTATATATTGGCAGATGTAATAACATGAAACATAATCTGTAAATTCACTTTTCATACCCAAGCACCAAAATCATGGTCTCATGTCATAATAAATCTTTATAGTTCTTAGGTGAATGACCTATTAAGAGCTGTGAAAATTAAAAAATACTAAACTTTTCACATATAATGGGTTGAAAACTCAATTTCCAAAGTGGATCATTCCAACTGAAGAGAGAGACCATCCAGAAATGGTCTCCCCACCATGAAGGATTTCTCGAACATTTAAAAAATCATCACCCTACTAATGAATATGAACAATATACTGTAGGAGAGATGGTGATAACTAACCTATGTTCATAACCATACCTAAAAATCCTCTTAATTATGTATGTTAGATGAGACAAAATCCCTATAAGGTTCCACTCTTCCATTGATTCTAAAACGACAGGGTATGGTACTTTATTGATAAGAGAAACTGCAACAATTTTCCATATCCCCAAGTTTTAGGAAATAACAAATTCATACATTTGAAGTTATTTTATGCATAACCTATATCTGAGATTAAATTATTTATGAGAAAAGATATAGTTCAAAATCTTATGATTAAAAAAATAATGTGAAAATTTACCCAACATGTTAGTGCCTCAAACATTTATGCACATTCATAACTGTAGAAATCTCTAAATCATGAGTGGGGTAATACTTCTCTTGTGGATGAAGCTAACAATATTCATAAGCTACCACAGGGTTATCATACAAAAAATGAATCTTAAACCAACACCAGAAGAATCACAAAATACCACGTACCACATACCATATTTAGGTAAGATCAGAATAGGGGTATTGTTTGAAGTTGTTCCAGATCATTGAAAGAAGACTGACACTTCACATCTTTGGGTAATTTCACCACTTTCCTAGTAAGATTCATCAAAGGGGACGCCAACTTAGAGTAATCCTTAACAACCCATCAGTAGTATCTAAGAAGACCAAGGAATATTTACATCTCAAACAAATTGGTGGTTCCTTCCAGGACTACACAACCTTCACCCTTTCAGGATCAACTGATAATCCATGTTCATAAATATTGTTCCCTAAGAACGTCACTTCTTGAATTAGGAAACTATATATAAAAATATTTCTATACAGAGGGTTACTTTTCATAAATCCTATATCCAAACATAGATGGTGCTCATGCTCACACTCGCATTTCAAATAAACTAGAATATCATCCATGAACACAACCAAAAAAACATCATAATATTGATGGAATTTCTGATCCATCAAATCTATCAAAATGGTAGGAGTGTTATTCCAAAAAAAGGCATCAAATGATATTTGTAATGGCTAAACCACATCTTGAAATCCATATTGAGTATATCAGACTCTTAAACTATAAGCTGATGATAACATGACTAAAGATCAATCTTTTAAAACCACTTCTCCCCCATTAAATGATCAAAAAAAACATCAATAAGAGAAAACTGATATTTAATCTTAACTGTAACCTGGTTCAACTTCATATAGTCTACACACAATTTTAGTGAACCTTCTGAAATCTTGTCAAAGATTACAAGGGATTCCAAAGGAAAAATGATTGGGCTAACAAACCCTTCTTCTAATAGGTCATCCTACATAATCATGATCTCTTTCAGCACCACTTGTTCCATATGATAATATGGTATAGATATTTTCCATGTACCTGAAACCATCTCAACCATAAAATCTACCTCTCTCTTTTGAGTAAGAACGAATAAGTTGTCTGTGAAAATGATGGAAAATCCATTAAAAACAATGGTAAGATCAACAATAGGAGAAAAATCATCAACATCAAATGAAATGGTTGAAATTGGACTCATGATCTCTATATGGGGAGTCTCTACATGACCTAATATTGGGTTCCCCTCTCACTAAAACATACAATAGATCACATCTGTGGTAAGAAATAAAACATGCTAATGAAAAAAATAAACCTCATCTCAATGAGAGACAAAAAAATACATACGAATGATAATGTCAAACATATCTAGATCAAGAATGATAGAACACCATACCAACTCGGTTTCTTCCATCGTGAATGAACAAGAAGGACACCAAAACCAATGCTCCTTTATCTTTCCAATAAATGTTGCTAACTCCATTACAAAGGGCATATATTTCATTCGATCATTAAACATATCAACAAAACATGAAAATATAATTGAGTGGGATCCACCTGAATCAAATAAAAAAATTATTAATAAAGATTCAATTAGGATAAAACCTACCACTATTATTTGATATTAATCGATTACCACTGGAAACTCATACACTGTGTGAATGTGATACACTCTAGTGTTTTCTGTTTAGAGTTTGGTAGACATGGAAGAATCTAAATGAACCATAGTGTATTTTGGAGCTTAAGAACCCTAACAATAATGAGGAATATTCATGACCAGATTGAAGCCTTGTAAAAGGCCATCCATCTCTTTGTCTTCCTAGACCATGAAATTAGTGAATCTAGTCAAAACTACTAGAAGAAAATGGTTTTGAAACCCTTCCTACTCAAATACTAGTGTTTTTCTTCCTAGACCATGAAATCATCACATCTCTTACATGAAAGCAAATTCTTTGAACACTTTACATTTCACCTAGATATTATTAGGTGTCTCATCGAATTTGAATATTTCATTGACCATATATAGCCATTCTTATTCATCATTAGGTCCATTAACTCTTTTATAGAAAGGTGGTTTCTATCCTATGAATTTCCATGATAAATATCTCTCTCCTCCCACTCTTGGCTACACCTTAAAAACTATGCTTTGAACATGTGGTACATCCGGATCAGGATCACAAACTACTCACATGATAGTTTTTATGATATTCTGATATATAGAAAGGTTCCCTTGAGGATCATCACCCACACCCTCCTAAGGAACACGTGGAAGACATCTCTGAGGCATATTTTTGCATACCGAAACACAATAATGATCAATCAATAGAATAAATATTAGTTTAAACTGGAAAACGCATATGTAGAAATTGATATTTAAAATGAAACCCAACACTAGATACATGTATCCCATAATCCCACAAAAACATGAGTCTCTCACAATAAGAGTTTTCCAGACCCATATCTCAACATACCTATCATGCTCTGATAATCCTATCTCTATCCTAACAGAGGACCGAAGTCAATAACTCTTGAAGAAAGAACAACTTTGATACCAAATTATAATGATATAACCATGGTTTCCCTAAAACCTGTAAGCCCACCCTATCCATAAAATACCCTAATGGAATTACTGATCCCCACAGGCTGGCGACAAGCACCCAGGCATTGAACTACAACCTTGAGGGAATTATTTCACCCAACATGAAAAAAATGAATATATATACATGAATCAAGAAGTAATAGAGTAATTCCGATATATATATTACATATCTTTAACAAATAAAACAAAAACTGACTATAAATGTATCCAAAATCCCAAGATACAAGTCCAACAATAAAGGAAAAAAACCAAACAGCTACTCCTGGGGATAGAGTGGATGAACTCCCAACATCTCACCATCGACTAACCAACTCATCTAACATGAAACTGCGCTGCCTTGACATTCCTAATATTAGAAGAAATAAAATGGTCTATACACAATTGAATAGGTGAGCAGGGTGTGAGCTTACAAAAACAATAGGATACCTCCATAGTCTTCTATAATAAGTCAATTTATAACAAATCAGGTATACTAATTTTCACAAAAATGTGGCATGATAGATGGTACATAGGTTTTATAGAAAACATGCTAAACATTTCCATTCTATCCCAGCTCTATAACAAAAGTATGTATATCAATTTAAAATACTATTTTATACCATTTTTATAGGCATAAAAATGTATATCTTGGATAAACATCAAAGCTAAGTGAATAAAATAGAGGCACAGTTATCACAATACCATTGAATACCACAGGTTAGTCAACAGACTACATAGACCCAAAAATTAGTGAACAATGTAATTTGGTACTAGAAGACAATTTTCTGTACTCTTTGACTATAAATACACCCCCAAAAATTGAATCCCCATATTTATATATGTACTTGAAGACACTTATCTACACTCTAGAATAAGAGGAACACCCTAAAAAGAGAACCCCCACAATTGACGACGACCTCAAGCTAAACCTTCCACCTAGTAGCTTGGGTAACCCATTTTATTGTTTTCTCAATCATCTCAATGTTTTAAAATTCATATAAAAACCCATTAACAAAATCCTTTTCAATACATTGAAAATACCCATTTCCATTTCATTTATAAATATCTATGGTAAGATAACTTTTTTCAAAATATCATTCCAACAAACAGAAAAAAAATCATGCCAACTTCATGACAATTTATTTATAAACCAATATATAAGAAACAAACATCACAATTATTCAATCATAGGCCAGAGATGGAACCACCAACCAATAAACATGGGTTGCACATGCCTGCAATTGGATCCACCAACCACAAAACCCAACAACACCAACAGAGACCCCATAATCCAACTCACACATCATAGGATAGATCAAATTTAGAAATACGGGTGGTGAAGAATAGATATACCCCATAACTCAAAAATAAATCCCACCACACCACAACCTATAGAGGAATAGCCTTCATAATGAGATTTCAGCACGGATCTTGGAAGAAGACATGAATAGACATCAATTTCGATATATGGATATAGTATCGCAACCCAAGGGCACTACCATGATCCATGGAAATTATGAATCGGAAAGGTTGCTTACTCGGAAAGATGCACCATGCTTGAAACAAAGATCGAATGCTGATTGGATTATTCTAGAAGGATTATAGAATCCAAAAATCACCACGGAATTTCCCTAGGTCAAGAGAAAGAGAGTCCATAGGAATAATAGAAACAAAACAGTCGCACACTTATTTTAAAAACAATACAGTGGTAATTACATTATGTGTAATAGACAAAGTCCCACATACACTAGAAAACTCTTTTGCCCAAATTGAAATCTTGATCTTCTATTAATCCATTTTTAAGGTATCTTCATGTTGTATAACCTATCACAGTGAGAGGTCTTACATGGTTTACATCCAAAAACTCTTACATGTCGTGTAACCCAGTGACATAATATGAAATTCTCTTGAAGAAAACAAAAAATGATGCTTAAAGCTAAGAGTCCATCAAATCTATGAATTCCCCATTATAAGAATCCTCCAACTTTATTATTTATCATATACTGACAACAAAAAATTGAATCTAATGATGATTTTAAATTCAAACATAACAAATCAGTTTTGGGATGTTACATTCTAAGACATAGATTTCCTTGTATTCCACTATTTCTTTGTTTTATTGATGTCAACCATAATTTGGGTGATTTTTTGTATGATATATGGTTTTTATTGTATTTGGGTTGTTTTTTATTGTTTTCTTACTGGTTGAGCTTCATTAGGCTTGAGGTATGAATTCATTACCATTATGTGACACTTGAATGGAATTTTATGAATTAAAATTCTTGAGTTGGGGTGTGTTTCCCTATCAAACCTATGATTATTTCATCAAAGAGAATGGAATTGGTTTTTATCACATTATTATTTTTTATTTTATAGGGTGGGAATAGGTTTTCCTCTTTCCAATAAATGAACATAAAACTTATACCACGGATAAGGGAAGGGTTATCCACTAGGGAAATTAGGTGTTGAATGTGAAAATAGGGGTTGAAAATGCACAAAATGAAGTGCTATGATTATATTTTTCTATTTATGAAGATATGGGTTAAAAATGAATGATATGGTTGAGATTTTCATGGTATTATGTGAATTCAATGAGTGATATGGTCATACCCAAGATGAACATGGGCATGTCTTTAGTGATATGGCATTACTTGGCATGTGATGTCAGGTATATCATGGATGAGATTGTTTGGTCTTGTATTGATTAATATGGCCATTAAAATTGAGATATTTGGATACGATATAGTTTTTTCAGTTTTTATTGAGTATGAAATAAATTTATTTTGGGTCATTTCATTGACATGGTGTTACAATTTCTTCTAACACTGATCCTAAACACATAAGATCTGGGTTTGTGGCATCCCGATTAGCACATTAGAACTCAATGGCTTGTGTATTATTTATTTACTTATTTTATTTTATAATATACACAATTATATGACTATTACACCTTTTTAAGGAAGTTTTAGTGGTTTTTATGGGTTTATACTCACACCATGTAGAGTATTTTTGGTGTGCGTATAGACTTGATGATTAGGGATCTAGATAAGGGAAAGGGCCTTATATTTGGATATTTTGTAGAAAGATCTATATGGATTGAGGTGATGCCACAATAGACTTCAAGATATTTATTAATGAATGCCTTATTTTTATTATTTTTTTCAGTAAATCAATCCACCTTGTGTGGGATCCATTTTGAACAACGTGTATGACATTGGTATTCATTATTTATATAGCATGTGTTGATATTATTAATGTTCTTTATATGTGTTTATTGATTATATTAAATATCAATTACTTCTTATTTATGATTATACTTAGATGAATATTTCATACAAGGGGAATATTCTCCCTATGGTTCAATTTAGTCCCTCACTACTTGTTAGTAACTTATGGTGTACAACAATGTGATCATGACTTCATGTTATCCTTCATCCTAGAATGGTTGATTCGGGTATGGGAATTAAAAAATTATATTGGATACCATGTTCATTTCCTTTTTGATGATTCGAGTGCTGGTACAATAGGGATAATATGTATGAGGCTCCATTAATGAAGATGAGATAGTTCATAGCCATCACTTTTTTAGTGGACTTTATAATTTTCAGTGTAGTGAGGTTTTTTTGTTGGATGTGATATAAAGTTTCATGTTATTCATGGATGTTATTTTGTTTTTTGTGGTTAATGGGTTTTTATCTTAACCTGATTAAAAATAGTTTTTGAGTTTATGAATCATGTATTTTCATGTTAAATTACATTCCATATTCCTTTTTTCCTATTGTTGATAGTGGTTAAAATTATCAAAATTCTAAAAATTCTATATTCGATGTTTTCCATTAAATTTAATTGGTGATATATAATTATCCTAATATAAGAATATTATTAAAATTATATATATATATATATATATATATATATATATATATCTGTGGGTGTGGTGGTGGCCAATATGATAGAACAATGATGTATTAATATACATAGAGTAGACAGAAGTGTGCAGGCTTAGTGGCTATGGGAATGTCCATAGGGCATGTTTTAGTGCTTGTTCTTATACCTGTATTAATTTGATTTATTTTTTCAAAAAAATAAGTCATTAATGCTGTGTCTAAGTCCAAATGTTTTATTTCAAAAATGAAATTATGTTTATATACCATTGTTCCACCTAGGGACCCAGTTTAGGAAGATCCTAAATAAGGAAATGTTCCATTTGGGCCTATATATGTACGTGAATATATGTTTAATAATGATCTTGTGTTTTCAATAGCATTTCAGGTTAAACAATCCTTTTGTTTGGAGTTTTTTGGTTGGCTATTGTTTATATCAGATGAGATCATCGGGGCACGCTGGCTTTGATTGATGTTGCTTGGTATTTTTCGTTTTCATCAATGACCATCATTTGAAGGTACACGAGACCATTACGATACCAAATCTTGGATTGAGATTCTCAAAGGAATTTTTGAGAGGGTTGTGACTCCTAATGATTGGTCAATAATGTTTTCAACCCATAAGCTCAAAGGAACTTCTATATTTTTGTGGGGTGGGATGATGTGTCAAAAGAAGATAAAGATCTTTACAAGGGTTTCCTTGATGGACCAATTTTGAGTATGTATCAAGATAAATCTTTCATTGATCTCTAGTAAGAAGATATGTCAATTTATAGTTATTCTACTTGTCACTTTGATTTTCTCTATTTTTCACCTCTTTTATCTTGTAATGTGGCCAAAAAGAACCCAAGTATTAAAATCAGTATATGGCATGGGGTAATTTAATAATTGAGGGGCTTTTTCATGATAAATTACCCTATATATTTTTTAAGGACCTAAAAATAAAGTATAGTTTTATGTATGAAATGAAACATGTATTATTCCTATTTTTAGTGGGTTGGTGAGTGGACTATATAGTGTTATAATGGGTTCCTTTCCTATTTGGATGAAGAGGAGGTCATAGGAAATTTTCAATGGAAATGATAAGTAGTAAAAGAAATGTAGATATTATTTTGATTCATTTATGGGAGGTGGTTTCTCTCAGGGTTATTATTATGGGTGGATTTGGAATAATCATAGGCAGTGTACTATCACACTGAGGGAGTTACATAAGTATGGTAAATTGGGATATCATCAGTGGTTTTTATCAAGGGTGTCGTAGATGAGTTACAGGAGGAGTGATGGGTAGTTGCAGGCCTCTAGGTCTTTGTTGGGAATTCCAAAAAATGAATAATTGGGATATTTTAGGGAGTTAAGGCCATGTAGAAGGCTAGGTATCTTGGTAGAAACAAAAATTTCTAACTTCTTAGGTTTTCGTTCCTCAAGTGAATATGGAATCATGGGGGTAGGGCTATGGATATGAGACTGACAGGGTAATATTTAAGACCGTTAGAGGTGTAATTTTTGTTATGTAAACACACATTACTTATTTTTTGATATGGGAGAACGTTTATTGATTTTTATAACTGTATTTTTACTGGTACATAATTTCTTCTGAAGAAAACCCTATGTTTTTCTCTCTTGATAGGCCTTACAATAAGATGGTATACTATATTTAGTGGTTCCATAATTTATTGTATAGAATTCAGGCTATGTAAATCTATATGATTATCTGAATTTATAGATGATGTAATTTTTTGTCAATTTAATAATATTTTGATTGATGTGTTTCCAAAATAACATTGATTGTTTTAAAATACTGGTAATGATTATCATCCTTATGGAGAGTATTGCATTCTTTTCAGAGAATATTACTTATTGGAATGTAAAATAAGACAACACATTAGACAAATAGAGACTCTTGAAATACAAGTGGTAGATATGGTTCTTGAAAAGAATCAATTAATGGGAATATAATTTTCCCCCCAATGGTGGATCTTTAGGTGGAGATTTTTTCAAAGGATTTATTAGGACTCTATCTTGATTATGGGACTGTGTTTAAAATTGAACTCGTGTCAACTATGCAAACCATATCAATTAACATATATAAAATGGAACTAGATGAGTTTTTAGTGTTTAGATATCACTTTTTTGATCTAGAGGTAAATGTATTTATTCACCTAAGAACTTCTCCTTGGGATTCCCAGGTCTTATCCACTTAAAAATTGAATGGTAGCATTAAATTATGCATGAATTATTGAAAGCTAAACCATGTATTGGTGAATAAAAAGTATCTACTACCTTGAATTTATGATTATTTTGACAAGATAAGGGTTGATCGGTTGTTCTCCAAGATTTATCTATATTACAATACCATCATATGTGAGTCAGGTCATAGGATGTACAAATGATTTTTTTCAAAGTAAGGTAATATTTTTTTGAGTATCTCATGATGTCATTCAATCAAATGAGTGTGAAAGTACTATTCATGGATATCATTAATCAAGTTTTCACCCTTAAATGGACTCCTTAATTATGATATATATATATATATATATATTTTATTCATGAAAACATTTGTTTCCTACCAATAAACATGGGATTTTTTTTTGAACACTCGGTGTTCATTAGCTTGGTTCTAAGTTCATGAAGTTTCAATTTTGGATCTAATGGGTACATTTACTTATGTTTGTGATTTATGAAGAAGTAATATTTATTGATCAGGAGATGATTGAGGTATATATATCACAGTTGTAGACTATAAATGTGTTTGAAAACCGTATAATTATCGATTTTTTCATGTATTAAAATTGATTCATCAACATGGTAATTCTTATGAGTGGTCTTACCATGAAGGGAGTGAAGTTACAATGGATGAATTGTTCTGAAGAGGTATTATAAGAGTTAAATATAAGGTTTAGGTATAGTCTAATTCTTAATATTATATACCTAAAGAATGGTTATATAGTATATTATGATTCTTCATGAATTGGTTTGGTGGAAGATCTGATGTAGGGAGATTCAGTAGTCGCTTATGAGTTTTTCGGTCATAAACCATGATGTGGAATTACCTCATTAATTAAATGCATTTATCTATTGTATTCTATGATTCGAAGTGCTAGCATAATTATCCATTCAGTTATAGATCTTTCATCTTCACAGGCTACAAATTTCTCTAAAATATCATATCTCATGTGGACTGGAACCTATAACAGAGACATTGGATTGAGCACTTGAAGATGTTATGTTTTGAGATAGAATATTCCCCAGTTAAGGATAATGTAGTAACATATTCTCGCTTGAGGAAATCATTTGATCCTATAAAACTCTCATTGGTGGAAGAGTGTAATGTTATAACATTACTAGTGGATTGTAATTGGTTGTATCTAAATATCAATGGGTTGTGGTAAGAACTCCAATGATCATTACTTCTAAATTATTGGATTTAGTTAAGTATATTCAAGAGTCTGATTCATAATTTTAGTCGATAAATGAGTAGTTGATGGGAGGAAAACGTATTCTAGGATTGTGTTTGTATTGGAATTATGTTATTTTTATACATGAAAGGTTTATGAATCCCACTACCATAGGGAAAGATTTAATGAAATTATATAACACCTAATAGTGAGAGGTAAATCTAGGATCTTAAAATATGTATTAATATATAAAATTCCATATTTATTGTCTATTAATGAAGAAATATCTTTTGGGATTTATCGCTCATTCCTTTACCTACAAAAAGGTAAACATGTAGCACCAATAACTAGGTAGATCGATTTATCCACTTATATTTATAGAATAGAAGATGAATCATGTGGTAATTGACATTTTTACATGGTTAAAAAGACTCCAATAGGTCATGATATTGTGTGAGTGGTGGTTTATTAGCCGACTATGGTCCTTCCCTTCTTCGTAATTTTATAGAATTAGTTTGTGGATGAGAAGCGCATGCTTTATGTGTGGTAAATAAAATTATTTCATAGTGATCATGTTAGTGTCATGTCAGATCAAGATATGCCGTTCACATTTTTATTTTAGAAATATATATATAGGATTATGGGATCATGGATGAATTTGAGTACAACATATCACTGACAAATAGAAAAATAAACTGGGAGGATGATCTAGATCTGGGAGGATATGGTCAGAACATGTTTTATTGATGTTAGGGGTCATGGTTTGACTATATGTATTTGGTATATTTCATCTATAATAATAGATTAAATTATTCAATATATAAGGATACATTTCAGTCTCTTTATGGTTTACCTAGACCTATCTACTATTTTGTTTGGAATTAGTTGAGTTGGCAGTGACTTGTCTGACACTAGGATATTTTTTAGGTTTTGTAGTTTATTAAAGAGATATTTTTACTGGTCATGGAATAAAAAATTCAGATTCCAAAAATTGTTGATGACCCATGTATTTCACCATGTGTGTTCACGTGTTATTTTTATTGTCACCTTGGTTGGGGAATCAACTTTGGAGGATGTAGTGAAAGAAATCGTCAGGGTTTTCGGGTCTCTTTGATATTGTCGAATGCATTGGGGTAGTTGATTACTATTTGGTTATTCCTTTATTATATTTATATATGCAAGATATATTTCATATTTTTTTAGTTTTCAAATTATGATCCATACCATGCAAACATGATTCACAGTAGTGATGTTTATTCAGAGGAAGATTATTTATTCGGGGAATGTCAAGTGTCGATCATGATCAAAGTGAGAAGATATTTTGTGTGAATATAAGGCCTCATGTTAGGGTTTCATGGAATAGTTAGAATATATAGGAGGAGTCTTCATATTTGGATTCATATCTCTAGTTATAGTATACATATTTGACTGAGGTAGACCCCTAGAGATGCTTCATGAGGACAAAATATTATTTTGAAGAATTTATATACAAACCCCAATATATTTTAGGTGATTTGTAAATTAATTTTTCCTAACTATGATTTTTTGTCTTGTTCATTTCTAGAAATATGGGTGTATATTTGTGGTTAAATGTTTTTTCGTGAAAATGACCTATTTCTACATGTGGAATACTACAATGGGTAACATTCGTGGTCTGAACTATATGATTTATGCAATGAAATTCTCGATCTGAGCTATAGGGTTTCTACTGATAGCAGTCCATTGAATGACCCATTGGTTCACCCAATTAATTCTTTCCCTTTGACCCTTACTCAATATTTGGATTTATAGGATCACCTACTTGGTGGTCTTGTCTCTCCCCTCTTCATCCCTTGATGTATTAGTGTATAATTAATTTTGATGGCCTTTTCTGAATATGTCTAATGAATTCTAAGTCTCAAATGAACATTTCATCCACTATTTCTATGTTATATTACTATTAACCCTTATTCAAGTGATTTTGAGGATGAATTTTATTATTAAATTCTTTCATCTAGTTTCAAGGGGAATTTTGTTACAATAGTGTTTCATCATGATTGAGTTAGGAATTATTTACCATTCAATGACACTTATTTTGAGTAATATTCCTTGATTATTATGTAGAGGAATTAGTATCCTTGTAATACCCTTACATCTATTTAAATTCGCACAGTTTTGTATGTTTCAAATTAGATGGCCCCTTAGATGGATAGTACTAGTTGTGTTCCTTGAAATGAATGAATGTGATACTTGTAAATTGGATAAGGTTTTCATGGGTAATTGGGACTCTAAAGTGACGCGTGGTCTTCAAAAATGAAGAATGATGTTGTGTGATAATGTTTGAATTATGACAATGATTCGAGAAAACTGTTGATTGATAAAATTTTTCCTATAATGGTAGTATGCGTAGGATAGGATTGAGATTGACATTTTTTGGATAAACTCAAGCTAGTTAGGAGTGATATGCCTAAGCACATCATGTAATTTTAGGATGAACATGAGTGACATGGCTTGGTCATATAGTGTTGAATATGGTCAATATGAGTGAGATATTTAGACAATATATATTTCTGTGAGTTTACATTGAGTAAAAATAGTGTATGATATTACCTATGGTAGTGACACTCCTGACCATTCCTTACATAACTAACCCAATGAAGGTAAGAACAAGGTTTTGGTGGGCTAATTGGTGTATGAGGACTCGATGGATTCTCTGTTTATTTATATATTTAATTTCTATCATATAATAAACATTTACATGAGTTTCATACATATATTAATTTTGAGTTTCTTGTGTTCTATTCGACTTACACTCACACTATTCATGGGAATCGGGGTACGTGTTTAGACTTTATGGTCAAGGATCCAACCAAAAGAAATTTCTCTACATTGAATTATTTAGAAACAAGAGAGGGATGGATAGAGGTGACTTCGACATAGAATCAAGGATCTTCTATTTCTATGATGTGTTATTTTTTCAATTTTTTATTTTTTAAAAATAATTCACCACATGTGGTGATCCCTTGTGACCCTTTGTATGAATTTCATATTCCATATTTATATAATAATTTTGTCCATTTTTTCATTTCCTTCATTCGTAGTCTATTACTTTCCTCATTTCTGTTTACTCTGATGAAGATATGAAATATATGGGATACTATTCCCATTGTACTATTTATCCCCTCACCACTACTCGGAGGACACTAGCATAATGTAGAGGCACACATGAGGCCATGTGAACATCTATCCTGGACTGGGTTATTTTATCTAGGGTTTTTCAAATTTCATTATTCTCTATAGAATTCCTTCCAAGAAACCACTATAGATCTACATCATCTTAAATATAATAAACTATAATATTTACCTTTTGATGCTCTGAGTAACCCAAAATGTGAAATATTATTTCTAATAAATTTATCTATAATTCATGTATCATTGAATTAATGTTCCTATATTTTTTGGAGGATTCCATCACATTAAATTTCCCATTACAATAAACATGTTCCTCTATATTAATTTTTTATCTCCCTTATATTGGTATCATCATTTATATCATATGTTAGTTGAGTTAGCACAACCATAAATTAACCATATATTACTCTAATTGTTTTATTTTTCTAATTTCGAATCTAATTTTCCTCTTATTACCTTCCTATATCATTCACCTTGTTACCTATATGGAAAAATATTTTCAAACAAACATATATTAGTTGAAACAATTGAATAAATCTCTAGTATCAATAAACAAAAACAATCTCAAGATAATAGATTAATAAATTAATTTTATTTACATTATCAAGCCTTTTTAAAATCATTAAATTCTCTTTTAGAAATTTCATTAAAACATGTGAACCATTAAATTTTTCTATATCATGATTTATTACTATTTATGACAACTTTAGGATAACCATAAGACAATTATAAACCATTTCAAAAATATTAATTTACCCAATTAGCCAAGAGTTTGAAAAATATATTATTATTGGATTTTAAACTACCAAACATATATTATATTTAATAAATTCCATAATTTTACTCAATTTGTGAACATTTTTTTGAGTTTTTTGTATGAAATAACACACTTAATTTATTAAATATTAATGAACATAACATGAAATTTGACTTCTTCAGTATTCATAAAATTCATTATACATATTAAATAAAATATAAAAATGTGTAATGAGAATATAAATATCAAAAGTGGGTAAATAAAGATAATATATCCATTAATACATGAAAAACAATAGAAATCATGAAATCAAGTATTGATAAAAAAACATTAAACTCTTATATTCAATGATTAAAAAATATTATTTACTCAAATTGATTGAATATAAATAATACCATAAATAAAACTAATATTAAAGAATAAAATTAATATAATAATCATGATGTTTTTTATGACATCATTTTTATATCACTATATATAACTCTTAATTAATTAAAATCACCATTAATAGAATAACCTATCCAATTAAATCCAAAAAAATCATTCGTAATAAATAATTAATTTTATAATGAATTACATAACTATATCATGGACCCACCCATCATCATCTAAATTTTATAATAAATCTATCAAGAATTAAAAAAAATCCTTTTTTATCCCATAATCATAGCCATCAATTCTAAGCTAAGAAAAGATCTTAAATGAAATAAAATATATTAATAAATTACATATTTATGAGAAAATGAATGGAAAACATAAAATATATATGATAAAATGTCAATAAGAAAATGTACGAGAATATTAATAGATAACAATATAAGGATCTAATATAAAAAATGACAAATACATCAATCTAATAGTGTAAACAATTGAGATAACCCCTTACTTATTTCAAGGATTATTCATTTTTTACTTTGACAATATAAAAATAAACAACAATGGGTTATAATTTATTATAAATTTAAAATAATTTCATAAACTAATTCAATATTATGAGTTTAATTCTTATAATATCATATTTAAATCACTATTTGAAGATCCATGTCCATGGTACACATGGTTATTTAAGATTGTTTGTCAGGATAACTCCTAATTTTACATTTATGAATAACAAATAATCACATAATAAGAGTCCAAAGTAAAATCTAAAATAATTTTTATGATTTTATAATATCCATATTCAAGATATATTTTTCATTTTTGTTAAATTTCATCATCAACATATTATTTAATAATAAATTAATGTTTAAGGAAATATAAAATTTTTATTGTTAAACATTTATATAGCTATATGTCAGACTTATGGAGATGATACAAAGATAGGATAAACATATACTTATATAAATATCATTGTATACCAAAGAGATTTATTTTAAACCAATGGAAATTTAGTTCAATAAATCATTAAATAACAAAAATTAAATAATTTATTAAAGTCACTATATTCTTACCCAGTAAATGATGTACTATATGAAGTAAATTAAGTATTGATACACTATGGGGGAAATTATGAAACCATGTGGATTTAGTATATTTGATAATGAATATTAATACCCCATACATTATAGGACTATCTATACTAGAATTGGATTATTAAAAGTAAAAGAAGAAAATATAACGAATGAATTGAATGTAATAGAGTAAATGAAACAAATTTAATCTTTTATGGATAATAGAGTATTTATTTTTGTATTATATCTTATAGGAATAAACATATACTGATTAAAACATATTTTCATATGGAATTTACATTCCCAATATATTTTATCCTTACTAATATAGAACAATATAAAGAATTATATAATTGAAAAAATAAAGGTATAACTTTGATCGAGTGGTTATGTTGAAAAATGAATTTGGAAGCATTTAGAGAATGAAAATATAAAACATTCAAGTGTATATGTAGATAATAAATGTGATAAATTCATACATCAAAAACATAGTTCTAGATATGACATTACAACCCCTAATTTTAGATTTTTCCGGGTTCAATATTTTAATTTGAGTTTGAAATACTCAAGATAGTTTTAAAATTCGAGATTAATATTTTAATAGTTTCCTAAAAAATAATACTTATTTATTAAAGTTTAGATTATACTTACACCCTTTCAATATTATATGTATATCACTGATTATTACTTTTTTATGTTGTTTGAACACTTCATTAGAATTATTTAATCATATGAATAATTATATTCAAATATGAAGTAAAATTTTTATTTAGATCAAATATAATTGATACTTATATCATACTACCTGGTAAAATATATTAAATACATTTCAATTATATTATTTATCATTTTAGAAAAAAATATAATAATTGACAGTAAAATTCAACTTAAAACATAACTCTAATATCAAAATGGTGTTTCAATGTTTTAGTTAACCTATAATGTTTTTAAATTCACTTATTGAAATTAAAATTGATATATATATATATATATATATTTTAATTATAACCACAAGTTATATTCCATTCTGAAGTGATCAATAAAAATCTAGATACACATTTAATAATGGGTTGTATAGTTCAATTTCAACATTAACTCTTATTTTCTATAAATAATTCAAATTCAAATATTTAACTCATTTTATAACAATAATAAATCCAAATATTAACATAAAAATAATTATTTCAAAATCCTAAAAAACATGTCTTATAATAATGATATCATTTATATTATGTAAAAATGGTTTTTTTATTAAAAACTATGATTACATATAATTATTAATATTTATGGCCATTCCTTCCAATAAATTTTCTAACAACCAATTTATAAATAATTTTTAAATGAAAAATAAAAATCTGAAATGAATTTAATTACAATAAATATCAAATTTCTAAATGTTTACTTTAAAAATAAAACCTGATAATAAATTAAAATTTTATTTTTATAATTATTTAGAACAATATTTGTTTGTGTAAACTGAAAATCACATTCCTATTTCATACCATGATATAATTAATACTAATATTATCATAATAATAAATATTATTAAAACTAAAAAAATGAATATAAATCACTATCTAAAAGAATAAAATAGATTATTTAAAAATATCAAATAATAAACACAACTTAAATATTAAATAACCCAACGTTATTTCTTAAAATACACACACACACACATAAATGGAAATGATAAAAAAGCCTCATTATAAAGGATAGAACAGTCTCATATGACATAGATACTCTTCCTTCATGTACTAAGAATTCAAACACTGAGAAACACAAATAGTTACATAACTTTTCATCCCTTCCCAATGGAATTATTGATTGATTCCATGATACCAAATTTTGTCTCTAAGACTAAATACCCAAATTGAGTGTCTAGATGAATTTATGACCTTCTACATTAGACATAAGTGGAGAACCATTTTAACTTGGTAATAAGGCATCTTGTTAGATTCTAGATAACACTCAACAATTTTCTCCCCACCATTTATGGTGTCAATAATATATTTGTATTTAGTATTTGTTGATATGACCTCCTTTAATTGGTCACAAGAATAAATATATCATTGATATGTTGTAACATCTTACTTTTAACCTCTATATAGGATTATTGAAACATGTTTTCCAACAAACCCATAATATATAATTGATCCTTAGACCCGTTCACTAATTTAGTTTAGGAACAAACAATAACATTATCATTTCCTAATATATAGGAAAACTCAAAATTCAATATTTGAAGATACTATACCTGTATCGTTTTCCTAAAGTTCAAATCCTTGCATGGGAAAATATTTCTCATTATTTTACGATTTGAATAAACATGAAACTCTCAGTAGACATATAATTAGTACTTGTCTTCAAGTTATTAACAACCACAAATATAACAAAATAATATATAAAAACGTTCATTTCATGGAGCCAAAAATTGTCTTGGTCCATATGAAACTTAATTATCACGATGCATGAGCACAAACACATTTCTAAGTCCAGGTGAATTTTAGTTCACAAATAACTCTTTACTAAACTCAACAAATATAAACAGTGGAATACAATTCAATATTCTCTTTATCTCATTAAAATATTTATAATGCTTATCATTCCAATAAAACATTACACCCTTATGAGTTAATGATATAATAGAACACAGTAACTCCAAAATGAATTGAATCAAATAATAATATTAACCATAAAGTATAATGAAATTGTGAATTTTAAAGAAATTATTAGGTCACTCGTAAGAAATCACTACATTAAAGATCCCTTTCTCCACCAAGACACCCCTCTTAAGAAATCAAATAAAATAATAAATTCAATTATATCATCCAAAAAAATATATTTGGATATTTTTCATATATCTTGTGATTCTATAAAATCACTATAACAATCCACAAATTCCTTCCATGATTTTATTTTTAGCCATAATAAACCTAAATTTAATACAAAATGAAGTAAGAAAATGAGTAACATAATTTATTGAAGATATGATATATTAAAAACATAAAACATAAGGATAATTGGTATACTAAAAACATAATATTGAATTAAAAATGTATATACATGCTCTATAATGGTAGACTCATAATTCTGATCCATATCAACCTCAATTAGTGTTATCCCAATCTTATAAAAATATATAAAAAGCACATCAATCCTATAAACTGATCAGACAAAGCATTGATAACAGGTTTATGGTATTAATTATTTATTTCCACCTTATTCCACTTATGGGATTTGATCTAAAAATATATGTTACTACTAGAAATCTTGGAAGAAATGTTTGGAACTGACCAAGGAAAATACCCGATTGACTAAATACATTTTCTTCAAAATTGTCTAATTGATTCTTCAGATCTCCTAGAACAATAGGAATTATAAAATATGAAAGGAATCTAATCTTACCTCTTCTCGATAAAAATACATATATAACACAATATCACCCTCTATTTGTAGTCTAGATAAGTTTTTTGACAACATATTCAAGAAATAATTTACCAATACATATTATTGAAAAATAATCGTAGACTCTAATGGTCAATGAAAAAACTTAAAAAATTGTCAAGTTTCAGATCTAAGGTGTTTATTAACAAAACATACTCAACTAGCATGAATGTACCACTCTTTAAAAATAGTATAAAAATTCCATTCATATAAATTAATGAAAACTATATACTTATATAAAGCAATGTGATTCTAGGATTTCCCTATCAATTCTATTCTAAGAATTAAATCTTACAAGATCACATTCAGAACAAAAATGTAGCCTGATATTTATGCATCATACATTATAGTTAGACAAGATGAAAAATTAATCCCTTATTATACCTTTTATCCAATATTCATATCAACATTCATGGAAGACAAAATTAACTCCATATGAAAAAACAAATGATCTATTACTTATGTATATCTAAATAAATGATATACACCCATATCAAACATAGTAAATATTATATTAAAAACTATGCTCATTGTACATATTAGTATTTCATAACATTACATGGACACTTCTAGTACATGTTCTATAGAAAACCACTACCCATGGTTCCTTAATGTCTGGCCATGTAGAAGATATATAATAGTCCACATTTAGAGATTTAATTTGGCTAGCATAATTTTCCCTATATATATCGTCAATATATTCATCTTTTAAAACCTTTAATAATTGAATCACAAGGTAGGTAGATATATTAATTTTTTGGATGACAAATATTCTTTCCCTAATGTCATTTCTCGTGTTCATTAAGATATTTTGTCTTCATGTTTGTAGTGAAAACATATCTATAATACCTAACCTAAAATCTCCCAATAAATAAAATTTTAACACATTTAAACTAGTAATGTGGTGAAGGAAGTTATTTTTAATAAATTTATGTACACTTTTAATAGTACATAATCGATATTGATTTTTTTACTCTTGTCACAAAAAGTAAAAAAATTGATCTCTTTCATTCCAACCTGATAAATTAGTATTCATTGGTGGATCATTAATTAAACATAACACTATATCCCATGGTCTAAAACACACACCACCTACAGAGTCAACATTCATCACACTAACCTTCATCACAAAAATTAAATAAACTCATCAACCATTGGTAAACGAAAAAAATAATTTTCTCTCTGCCTCTTATGAGTCCATTGATATGAGTAGAATGTATAAAAAAAATTCCTTATATGTACACATAAATGAAGCTTAGAAAAAAAATGTTTCCAATTAAAAAAATCACTAATCATATACTTGAATGTTTTAAATCCATATACA
This sequence comes from Viscum album, assembly GCA_963277665.1. Classification (NCBI taxonomy): domain Eukaryota; kingdom Viridiplantae; phylum Streptophyta; class Magnoliopsida; order Santalales; family Viscaceae; genus Viscum; species Viscum album. The sequence goes on from OY728137.1 coordinate 1,672,756,389, forward strand.
TTGTACATTATTGAATTATTAGTCAAATTATACGTGTCTAAGATCAAATGACTTCCATACCAAAGAATATATCATGTTGTTTTACATATTTCTTCCACGTTCTTCTCAATATATAACCTAACAAATTTATAAATTTTGGTTGAGGTTAATAATATATTTGTAATTTTATTATATTTTTTAACACAAATTAAATATTATTTTATTTATATGTTCCATGATAATTTTTACACACTGTAAACTTATTCATTTACCATGACAAAATATTAAATTTTATATATTATGTAATTATTTTTGTGTGGAATGACCCTTATTCATTATTGGTGGGCCTTTTTCATCATCATGTAGTATAGGGATATTAAATTGATCATGTCTGTTATCGCTTTTTTAGTATCCAACTTCTTGGATTGAACTGACATTATCTTTGGAATTATTTGATGGTGTGATGAGACCCATTTGATATTTTTATCCAGTAAATCTAACTAAAAATATTTTCAATTTTCCATTATGTTTTATCAACCATAGATTAATAGTGATTTGTGTCCTTTTAATGGATTTTAACAACTATCTACTGATTTTTCAGGTTGTGATTAAATATTTTTTATACATTGATGATTAATGATTATTCCATGATATCTCTATAATCCAACTATTTTTTCATTCCCTCGAGATAAGCACTCTACCTTCTGAAAACTATCATTGTCTAGTTATCATGATTTTCAGGACATTTTTATTTCTTATGATGCCTTTTTCATATTATCTGTACAATCCAAAATTAAATTTTTTCTTTCCTATGTGATAAAAAATTATTAACTTTGATCCTGTGAGGAGGAGCCAAGTTCAAAGAACTACACCTCTAAAAATATAGTTTTTCCCTTCATATTTCCATTCTGATAGATGAATTAACCATTTTTTAGATTAAAATGTAATAATAGAGATATTTAGTCGATTTAAGAGGAGTTATTAAATATATACAGTTCAAAAATATCCTCTAGATACCTCATATAGGTTCTTAGTTTATGAATGTATCTAAAAGAGTGTTATGCCTTTTATTCTTCCGTTATACCATTATAATTATTTTGTGCGCATTACATCTAGGTGTATTGTGTGAATAAATATAGAAATAATTTAGACGTCATATCATCATCTAGAGTTCATTATGAGTATATGACCTATAAAACACTATATTTAGATTGTTTATTTTATATCATGTTCTTTATTTCTTTCTCAATTCTGTTGAATGCTAAATGTGTTTGTATTTATATAATAAAAAAATAATTGGGGTTTTATTGGTACATACATAAGTAAAAAAAGGGTAAAATACTATAAATAAACTATTTTCCTTTAATTTACCTCATCTTCATTTATTTTTTCACATCAATTGGGATTCCATATCCTCTATTTTCAGTGTTTCTCTTTGTGTTCAATTTTTTTTAATAAATAATATTAATAAACTCAATTCTTAAACACATTTGTTCATTATACACAATATGTCTCACGGGTAACACATACTATAAATTGGCATCAAATAATGTGTTAAGTATAATTCTGTCTATTAAAAATCTTAAACTCATGAAATATGATACAGAAGGTGATTTTAATTTTTGAAAAAATAAAACTCGTGATCATTAAGTCCTCTTCCTCATCAAAATTGATTATCATAGAGGATCACCCAGTTCACACAAGAAGACCTTAAATCATAAATGAAATTTTTTATAAATGCCAAAAAATACCAAAAAAAAATGTTTGTATCATTTTATTAAAGTGATTCAAATGTTTTATGATCTCCAAACTATGGAATATTTTTGAATTCACTACTCTCAAAGGCAAGACTCCACAGAAGAAATTTAAATAATTATAAAACCCACTTTACCTTCCAAAATAAGATAATAATTTAGAATAGTTCATAAGAATGGGCATTCAGGCATTAAAAACTATTTCATTCATGAAATCAATTTTGAAAGACAATCAAAATGATAATATGAAAAGAGTAAGACTCATAAGGGAGTTGTCTTTGGATTTCAGCTAATATAGATACCTAAAGAGTTTAGCTAAGCATGGTTAAATCAGATCCCATCTCCTTCTTATACAATCTTCTATAAAAACATCATATGAATCCTTTAGTATCACTCAATACATTGTACTACACAGATTTCCTCCTCTTCTAGATTATCTTGGATGCTTTTATAATGAAAAAAATGGAGGGAAATATTTTTAAAACATTTTCATCCTTCCATAACTCCTTCTGAAACCTCATGAATAAGTAGGAAATATAACATGGTAAGATCTAAGTGGTATTAATTGTAACTAATTGTTTATGTGCATGAATTTGTACAATTTATTTATTGTATGCCTGGAAAGAATTTATTCTCTTTAAATCAATCATATTCTTTTTTACTCATGATATTCTTGTTAAATGGAATAATATAACCTAATTACAATACCACAAGAACTCCTTCATTATGAAAATGGGAGATTTAACAATGGTGGGGTAATCTATGTTTTGAATACTTAATTTTCTTAGGATCTACAACTAGATTATCCATGGCATTGCGGTGGGAATATTCCTCCAACACTTGGTAAAAAAATAACTAAATTCGTAAAAATATCACAAAGGGAAATTTCATATTAGATAATCTTAACCAAAAATTCATATGAGATCCAATATAATATAAGGTAAATAAAAAACATATATGGAAAAATATCATTTCAGTTCGGGAAGAATGTCTCACAAAATAAGAAATATTTTACGAGATTATAATATTTGTACAATGACCAAAAAAATATTTTAATGGATTTTGAAATTCCATACATGTATCACAAATTTTTTATATGACTATAAAAGTATCTTATAGGGGCTGAAGATATCATACAAGAAAAAACATCCTATATGATTTTAGGTTTAGAAAAGGAAAATATCGTCTGGTCACTCAAGAATCTCTTATTGGGATCAACGATGACATATTAGTAATGAAATGTCCAATATTTCATTATTTTTTTAGAACGAAAATATCATATGGGAGGAAAATATCCTATAAGACATCATGAAATGCCTTACCCACTTATCAACCAAGAAAAAACACTAAAAGTCAACTTTGAAATGATATTTTCCAAATAAGTTAAAGATTTATAATAAAAATATAGGCATGATAAAGAAATTTTAGAAATTATTATAAACTCTTAATAAATTTGAATCGATACATTTTAAATAAAACTTCCAAAATTCACTTGAAATCCAAAAAATGACGAATTTTCATTGAAAATAAAAAAAATTTGTGGAATTATTCTTTGAAATTCAAAAGAAATATTGTTGAAATAATGTATCTTTAAATATCATCGCACTCAAAACTAAGACTCTAATAAAAGTATATATGAAAATCAACAACTCATTCATTAAAAACTACAAAAAAATAGATCTACTAATTTAGAAACCAAGGAACTAATGTTTTTTAGGCCACCTTAACAACTATCACCCTGAATTCTCCATTTTCTTTATTAAATCCATTACCACTTTATTTATCCACCTATTCACACAATATTGAATCCTCACCATGATTTTCTCTTATAAAAAAATTATATATTTACAATAAAGATTTTTATATCTAAAAAAATTAAAGGGAGTCTATAGGCTTGATCATTTCCATAATATTCGTCTAATATGATTCAAGGACCTTTTATATAAATGAAGTTTCATCTTATATTTTAGATTTTTGGGACCTATATGTTTGGAGGAGTTATGAAGGTAATGAAATATGTTATAATGAAGTTGGTTTGGTTTGAATAAGACGTGCACCTCAGTTTTTTTTGTATTCTTAAAATGAAAAACATAATTTTTTTGAGTTTTAACAAATGGAAAAAACATATAGAATAAAAAAACAATGTTTTACAAAAAATTTCATCAAATATTTTTAACTAAGATGTGATGTTCACACATAGTTTTGTGATTAATTTTTATCTTATATTTTTTAGAAGTATCATCAAACAGAGTTTTCAATAAATAAATCTCAAAAATTTTTGTTGGTCCTAATGTTTCTAAAATCATGAGTATTCAAATATTTTAGGATTCAAGGATAAGTTGAAAGTGGGTAAATTCATTTTTATATAAAAATTATATGATATGATGTTATTAGGAATCTCAACAGATATAAGCTTCCCATAAAATGTTTTGTGATGTATAAGGGTATCTTTCAATGTTTTAAAAAGGTAAAAAATAAATCATTCATAAAACATAAGGGTTCATGCGATTCTATAATTATTATGTTAAATATTTCTAATGTTTTAATTAGAATGTAATTTTTTTGACCTATAATGGGAAGATGATGAAAAATATCATTGGTTGAGGTCCAATCAAACAAAGACCTTCAAATTATTCCATTCAATATAATCAACTTGAGTTTATTTGATGGACCAATTATTGAATTGATAAATTCTCATTATTGGAAATAAGTATATCAGAAATAAGTTTATATAAAATTTATTTACTACATGAATTGTTTTAAAGTTCATTGGATAAAATAAGTTTTTTGATGATCATCAGATGGATAGACCACTATGATGTTTTGTCTAAAGGATGAGTAGGTTTAAGAAGAACCAATTCGAATTTATATTATAAAATCTTGTGAATATATTCATTGAGATTAGGATTAAATAATCACTAAATGTTTTCAAAACCAGGAAAGAAGATCATACTTCTTTCCATGAGTTAATAATTTTTTATATTGTTCTGTATTCCAAGGTTATGGTAGTTTGAATAATGGCAATAGTGTTATGTTTTCATAGAGAATTAATAATACTCTATATGTTTAGGAATGAAACTAGTGAAATTTTTTTGAGTGATATTTTTGAACTATAAGTTCGTGTAAATTAGGAAAACGATTCATGGTTACCATTTTTTTCTAGTACAATTGTTTCTTTATAAAGTGGTGTTCGTACACACCTCAAAATTAACATTGTTCATGTGAGAATATATTAAATAATGTTCTACTATTTTTGAAATTAAAAATGATCTATGTTGTGAAGATATATTTAGGAAATGTATACAAGACTAATATTTTATATAAATTGGTATTAGATAGTTGTTATGCAGAAATGATCAGATTAAGTGGTTGTAGAAGTAATTTTCAATATTTTGGAAGTTTCATCAGTGGAATGATATCAGATAGACATTTCATATCATTGGTATGATATGGACAAAATGTATAATTTATTGGAAGAAAAATGCATTAGAAAGAGAAATGGTTATAAATTACAAAGAAAATTTTGGTTGGGAATTTTCAATGAAATGTTTCAAGAAATGAAAGTCATTCAAATATCATGAGGAAGAATCTTGTAACTCTAACACTGAAGATGTTTTCAGTAAATAAAATATATTAATTTATGTATTTGTTTTCTAAAACGATGATAATTGGCACAATAAACTATAAATTAATTTTACCATCGAAATATTTTGGCTATGAGTCTATTAGAAAATTTTATTTTATTTTTTCGACATTCAAGGAAGATAAATAATGTGATAAAAATTATATAGAGAAAAAAATATCTCTCAAGAAGATAGAAGATATATACAAGATAAATTCTATGGGAAAAGATATGATTTTCATTAAAAGTGGAGAAACTAATTTTCTAAGTGTGTGGAAGATAATGATAGTGATGAAGAAGCTGAAAACATCAGTGATGATGTTATTGGGTCATTTCATATTGAAAAATTGAATGATATAAATTTCCTCTTAAATGAAATAAGTATATTAAAAGATAAATATTCCCATATTATGTATATTCTAAAAATTTAATTGAATTTATGTATTTATAGGATTATAAGACATTAATGGGAGAACAAGATGCTGGAGAAATAAAATATTATATCATAAAATCAAGAATCCTTTCTTAAAGAAAAAAATGTGAGATTATTATATTGAGAAATTTTCTAAAGAAATATATTGATAAAGAGAACAATCTCAACATTCTGTTTAAGGATTAGAAAAAATTAAAGGAGGAATATATCAATTTTGTTAAAGAAATACTTACTAAAACTAAACAATAAGATAATAATTTCTAATGATCAAATCATTTTTTTTCAAAATCACTGAGAACATTAAACCTAATAAGAATATAAAAAATTATCACATAATGTTGATAAAATTAATGAATATTGTCATAATAAAATAGAATTTATGAAGAAAATTTATACATATATATATTTTATAGTAGAAAAACCACTTGTTTCTACATTTAAAAATATTGAACAAAAAACTATTTCTATATGAAATTATGTTGAGTGTATTAAGAAATATATTTTTATGAATAAAGTCTCAAACGGTAAAAAAACATTATTGTACTACAAATGACCAATGTGTAAGGAATGAAATTTGATCAAAATATCATACTCAACTCTGAACAATATGCATGATAAAGAGTGAATTATGATTAATATGGTTAATTATAGTGTTTTATAGGATGTAGGAATCAAAAAACATTTATTGTTTTAATCATAAATATTATAGTGAATTAGGGAGATACATTAGAATAAAATTTGGGGGTGTAATCCCAGATAAAGGAGAAATCGTGAGAAAGTCAGTCTAAAGAAGTATATTCCAACCATTATAAACTATTTTTAGAATATGTGATCATACTGAACATTTTAAAAAAGGAAATATGATCATGATACCAAAAAAATGTTAAAAAAAATAAAAAAAATCCACACAAGAAGAAATAAAAAATTAAATAAAGTATATTTTATATCAATACTTTTCTCAAATATAAAAAATGATAAATACCGTTGATAATGGATAGGTGGTGTTTTATCATATGATAAGATATTTGATGTTTCTAAAAACTATAAAACTATATATAAAATGTTAAATTACTTTTTTTATTGAATTTTATCTTAGAATCAAAGGCATCGAATCATCTATCATTGGGAAGAAAATATAAAATCCAAATGTCCCTTCTCTATTGATGTGCGGAAGCTTAATTTTTTTACTGTTTGGAACCATTGTGAAGAAGGAAACAATGTTTTCTGAAAATATATGGTGTTTTTTAAGATAATTGATGATATAAAAGTTGTAATGAGAGGCCAAGGAACTAGGGACACTTTTTTCAAGTTGGTGATGGACAGATTTAATGTTATTTTTGAATAATGTGACAAAATAATATATGTTATAAGTAATTGGGGAATACGTGTCAGAGGAATATGAGAAATCCAACAAAGAAAGTATACATGATATTCCTAACATGACCAGAATAAGAGATTTGTGTTGTCCTATTTTCCAAATAGGGAATATTACAAAATTAGTATAATAGAATGTTAACATACATTCAACTCATCCCATGGTGCTGATAAATTCCTAAATTTGTGGTATCATTAGTAAAAATTAAATAAGTAAAGATATGTACATTATTTATTTCATTTATTAATTTCCTCACATTACATTAATTATTGTTTTGAAAAAGAAATTAGTGGATACCATAATTCTTAATCATTTTCAGAGAAGGGAAAAAATAATATGGATATTCTATTAATAATATTTTAATAGATAATGGTGGATGGCATGGAAGTGGAATGTTTAAATATTATCTTAAAAATAATTTATTACATTATTAATTTAGTGCACCATACACACCACAATATAATATAGTTGTTGAAATAAGAAGTAAAATTTGGATTTATATTGCATGAACGAGGATGATCAAAAATGATACTTCTTCATGTTTTCAAAGAAAATATATTGGGGTATAAATTTATGTTTTTAATTGGTGTTTCCATTTTCGAAATATTGATATACCTTCTTCTAATACTTATTAAAGAGAAACACCAATTTTGAATCACCTATGGATATTTGGTAGTCCGTTTATTATAAAATGGAGGATGAGAATCATATGAATTTTGATCAAAGAGGTGTTGATGGAATATTTCGTCACTACCAAGCTAATGGCAGATGATAAATGTTTTATATTAAAGATATAGGAAATTGTGTGACTATATATCTGTGAATTTTCATCAATATGCTGATAAGAAATTTTCACAAACATTTGCTGATATCAAGGAAAGGAATTGTAAGGTTGTGGAAATTTATTAATGTGAAAAAGTTATTAATAATTGTAACTAAGTTAGATCTTTGTGTGATGAATATTATGAATCATCTATATCAATTGATAATGAACAATTATGTTCATATAGTCCTAGGATGATGAAGAAAGTTTAAATTCATATCATCATAGGGGTTCAGTAAAAATAGGTTCGAACTGGAAGAACGACAACGTCATTTTCACATTCATTCTTATACTCACAAGTTGAACCATATTATTTTGATGAATCTTTACAGAATCAATGGTAGATTTATTATATTAATAAATATACATATTATATTTAAAATTTTGATTATTGGGAACTTTTACTCAATCCAAAAAGTAGTAATGTATTTAGTACAAAGTTGGTGTTCTACAACATGTTTAATGAAATCATACAAGTGATAATAAATAATTGTAATCTTCTATTCTATCAGTGCATGATGATGATATATAATTTTATCAATGGATTTCAAGTCAATGTTTATTAATGGAGAGATCAATTAAAAATATTATACTGAAAACCTATGTTTCTCTTTTCTTAGGAATGAAGAAATATATGTTTCCATGTTGAATATGGCTTTTTATGTGATGAGGAATGATATAAGTTCTGGGTATTCTAAATTGGATACTAACTTATAGACTATTAACTTAAATAATGGAAAAATGATAAGAACCATTATATAAAATAAAATTAATAGGTTTCCATCATTTTGAAGGTTTCTATTAAAGACATTATATTAACAAGGAATGGTGACGAAGCATAAGAAGTGTGTGAAAATTTTATATCAATCACTATATATGGAGAGCAAGGTGTTTTTATTCAATGATTCATGTTTCTGATACCTAGTACACTCACGAAGGTTTATATTTTTTTGATAAATGATCAATTTCCTGAGTTATAATTTTCAAGGATTTATGTTACTTGTTTGAAAACAAAATTCAAATGTGGATATTGTTGGGAAAAAGAAATTTTGAGGTTTATTGAAGGAGCTCTATGAAGTTTTGATGAATTTTTTAGGTTAAATATGGTGTGTTTAATTTTTTTTTGATTTTTTTATACCATAAAACACATAACATTTTAATCCCTTAAAATAATGGGGATTGAAAAGAGAATATCAGTATAATTTTTCAAGAAAATGTTCATCAGAAGAATATTTTAAGACTATAATTTTTTGATATTGTTTTGTAAACAATTTTTATATTATATTTTTTTCAAGGATCATTAGATGGAGTTTTCTAGAAATAAATAAAATGATGATTTATTGGCCTTAATGATTCTAATGTCATGAGAATCTGAAAATATAATGATCCAAGCTATGTTGAAAGGGTGAATTTTTTTATATGTATAAAGTCTATGCTCTGTATTTTTTAGGATACTGACCAGATAAAATCCTTCAGTTGAAGTATTTCTACCACATATGTGATTCTTGGCATAATTCATAAAGAAAAAACATAATTTATTCATGGTATAAAAGGGGTAATGCGATGATAAAAGGATTTTATTTTCTATTTTGGATGTTTTTTGAATCAATAAATATTATTTAAGTATAATGGGAATATGTTGGGGTATGTAATTTGAAAAATTCCAAATCAAATAATTATAATCAGATGAATTCCACCCAAAGATCTATTTTTATATCATTATCTGAATTCCATTGAATGAACTGATCATTGGAGAGAGATATTTGGGATATTAGATAGAAAAATCTCATCAAAAAGTTTATGGTTTAACTAGTCATTCATATATCATGGTTTAATGTTCACCAAATGTAAAACTATTATGATAATTATCAGACAGAATCCTTAAAATAAAGCTCTACCTAATGTATCAATGGTTTAAGGTAAACATATTTGAATTTATTTTTTCAAATATTTTAAACATATTAAATTATATAATGATGATATAATATTTTGATGTTTGTAAAATTATAAAGGAATATCATGGTTCTTTTTGAGTTCTAATTAATGTTTAAGAAGATCCTTAAAACCATGGATCATAAAGTTTGAGGAAATTCTCTAGATGCAAGTTTTCTATAAACATTAAGAGTACCCTAAAAGAATTTATAAGAGTGTAATGAAATTTATTTGAGCTGGAGGTTTGATGTTTTATATTTTTTAATGCGGGAAAATAATTTGGAGTTATTTCCTTTTCTACTTAAATAACTTCAACATAAATAGGTGTTCATATAAACCAAAAAATTGAAATTTTTCACACTTGAAGTGGTTAGAAGAAGTGCTTTATATTTGGAAATTCAAACAAACTTTGTAATGATACATCGTATAGATTTATATTGGATGGTTATTTCCTATTAGTTAGTATTAGAAAGAAAATTTCAATTAATGATTAGGGGAAGTGGTCAAGTAGGTAGTAGTCAATTTATTGGAAGTTTCATCGATTAAAGGATACCCTATAGAGATTTAATCTTAATGCTATTATATGGGAATAATGTTGGTGAGAGTGGATGAACAATGTATTAAAAAAATTAATTTATAAAATGGCACCGTATAGACTTTACAAGATTGAGTATTCTTTATGAACCCATCAGATATATAGCCTATGGATCGAAAAATGTTCTTTCCTACTATTGGGTAATAATTTGAAGAATAAGTGATTATAGTGTGCATAACTTTGAAAAATTTTAGTTTGCACATTGATACCAAAACGAATCTATTTATTGATAGTTTATAATAGTTTTTGTAAGATTATTTTTCATATATTATATCCATGTAGAGAATAATTTCATTATTGTTTGATCATAGTGCAATGAAAGTGTAAGGATATTCAATATTCTATATAATTAATATGAAAGGGATTATTTTATAGTTTATTTTTTAGTATTTGATTATTTCAAAACCTTCATAGTGATTATAAACTCTTATTAAGTAATTAACCTTGTGATTATATTTTGTTTCTATGTTTGTGCTTTTACTCATTGTTCATCAATTTTATATTAATTTTTAGTAATTGTTGAATGTTATTTAATAAGTAATAAAATAGAAAAATAAAAGACATTATATTCACCCCCTACCCAGTTCAGCAATCACGTAGATCATAATTGGTATTTTCATTGAGGATATGGGCTTGTACATTTTAGATATGAAATTTTTGAGAAAAAATATAGATGTTTTGGATCTTTATAAATATATCACAACCAAACATCATGAATATTTTTAAGTATAATCTAAAACTTCCTAATTTTGGAAATAACATAATATCAAGTCATTTTCCTTCACATATTTTCTTTTTTTTCTGTATTTTAAATCTATCTAGAATTATTTTTTGAAGGCATTGAGAAGTAATATGAGTTTCCAATATTTTTGTGACTTCCGATATTTCTATTTAATGATAATACGTATTTCACATCATTTAACAAATGATTTTTCTTTTCATTTTATAGTAGTTTAATCATCATCCATCTGAATATATATTAATTTAAAAATATTGTTAAAAAAGTTCAACCAAATCCTTTTTTTATATTCAAAAATAACTTTTGTATAATTTTTTAAAGATTTAAAAAAAGTATCTAAACGCAAATAAAAATCCCCCAACACTTATGTTAAACTAAATAATTCATTTAAATTCCTAATATAGGTTGGATTAAGAAAATTATCTAGAATTTATACTACTTGGCATGTTTTTCCTACAGTTATTAGTACTAAAAGGATAAAATTTAAAGGTTAGGCATAAGATAAAGGGTTATTTTAAGAAAATGGGATGTATAAAATATAAAAATTATTCATAATCATCTAAATAAAAATTCCTTAAACACTTATTTCTTTAAAAAAACTGAACAAATTGTGATTAGAGAGAAATTTTTTAGATATCTCAAAAATTTAGGTGAATTTAAATAAAATAAAAAAAAGTTTCATAAGCCCCAAAATAATGTAATTTAAATATTTATATAGTGAAATGTGGTCTCAAATTTAAAATATAGATGTATTTTGATGAATTACCACCAATTTCAATCTAAACAAGGTTTTTCCATCATTAATTTAACTTTTGTGGACTAGGTCAAATAAATTCATTCAAAACAATGGAAAAAATGAAAATGAAGGACATGACCTTGTGTTCTGTTGATCGTAGATTCATAACGGTCAGCTTCCTCCGAGGGAGGTTATGGTAACTTGCCACTAAAAAGCTTCAATCTAGGGCCATTTACTATAAATATTATGTTTTAACCTTTTTATTTCATCTACATAGCACCAAAAGGAAACAAATTAGTAAAAATGAATGGTAAATACAATTTATAGTAAAATTTTCTCTGGAAAAAATTCATTCTTGAGCCAAACAACATCACTTTATCTGCCTCATTAAATTATTTTTTAAGAATCACTCCAACATGAAATCATTTTGTTTTCATATTATATATTATACTTATTTCATATGCATTGTTTCTTATTTCTTATAACTATTACAAGAATAATTATATTTATTTTCTAGAATGAAAGTAAATTCATGTTATATGTTTTAACACACAAAAAAATTATTTATGTTCAAAATCAAAAGTTATATTGAAGGAGTTTTCATACAAAATTCTAAAATGTGGCATTCCATATTTTTAATGGTTTTACTAAAAGAACAACATTCATGATCAAATCAAAAACTCCAATATTTTTTTATTGGGTGAACAATTTTCTCTAGTTTTTTAAATTTTAATATTTTATAACTCATCAATTAATATTTTTTTCGGTGATATGATGTTGAAACCATATGATGAACTCTAATTTTCTTTTAAAATATATTATACAGTCCAATTATAAAGGTGGTCACACATTTCAATGATTAATAAATTGGTTAATCCAAATATATAAAATAGATTTCCATTCCCAAATCTAGAAAAAAAATTAAATCATCACATATAGTGAGAATATCTTCCACCCACTAGGAAAATTTTTCAACATCAACAAATATGTAAAAATATACAAAATAATTGTGAAATATTCCAATGAAATCTATACCCCATAGATCAAGCACATCGCAAAAAAAGGATTGTTGAGGAATTTCATTTCTATTAGAAATATTACCTTGAAATTTGAATGTCTGACTAATTTTCCATAATCCCAAAGAAACTCAAAAAATACAGGGAAAATATTAAAAAAATTAGAAATTTACTGGTGTTTTGTTGAGATAAATTGTTACCCACATCACTCAAAATATGCCGAAAATATAGTCCTTATTAAGATTCAGAATTTGGAATACATTGTCTTATCATATGGTCAATATTAACATGCTCTAAATAAGAATCATCTCAAATGTACTTCATTGAGTCATTAAAAATAATACCAATTAGTCTCTTATTAAACCAATTGGTAATTTTATTATTATATAAATTTTTCACATTATAGTAAATCTATGGTTTCAAAATTATTATTGTATATAATTCTTTATTTCGAAAGACCTATATAATGGGTAGACATATGTGATGCTTTATTATCCAAAATAGTAGGTAATTGGGTTAAAAAGATAGCCACAAGTTTTTCATTTATTTTATTATTTCAATAGTTAATAAAAAAATTCCAAAAAAACCATATCAATATCCTTGGATTGGTATCATGTTTTTATTAAAAATATGAAGGAATATTGATTAGTGAAAACAATTACTTTAAATCCTTGAAAATAACATTTATAGTTGTCTAAGGAAATGACAAGAATAGATGAATCATTATCATTTGTTGCCTGGTTATTTTTATATTTCTATAAAATACAAGATAAACAAGAGTCATCTAATTGGTCATATACATATTTTGACTTAAAATATATCTAATTGAAAACAAATTACATTATCCATTAAATCAAAAGGCAAACCCGATGTTGGTGGTTGAAAAATGGGTGGGGATACCAAATTTTTTAGCTCCCCAGAGCCGTCCATAAAACTATCATCCCTGGAAAATTATGTAAATTTTATAATAAATGTGGTTGGGAAGTTGGTTTTCCAAAATCACATTACGAATAATTTATAAATACTTACATGTATAGTAATATATATCAAATATCTCACAATTTTCATATAGGGAAAAAAAGTAATTACCTTAATCATAGATTAGTACCAAGAATTCTATATTTAAAAATTAAATGGATAAATATATTTAATTTAACTATAACACAATGTAATTTTTTATAATTGAGAACAATGTTTTTATTAGGGAACAATTCAAGTAAAATAGATCATCTTTTCAAATACATATCTAAAGATTATCCATAAATAATAATGTTCTATATAAAAATAGTAATTAAAAATTATATAAATTTATAAAAAATTAACATAAAACATCTTTGAAAGTTTCTTTGTGAATTATACAAACCATAGGGTATTATTTTATAGGTAAAATTTAGAAAAGGACAAGTGAATGTGTATTTCTCTTGTTCTTATGTTGAAATTTAAATTTAAAATTATCCATAAATTCTATTAAGGTATGAAGTGGGTTTAACAAGCTTATATATAAAATAATTTATCATTAAATGGTTTGGTAAGTGATATTTCCTAGTCACTTGTTTGATTTTCCAATAATGCACACATATACTTTGTTCTCTTGAAAGTATAATAGGAACAAGCGCTCCAAATTCATTCATTAATATTTTAATGACAATCATCAAACAAACAACTTGAATAGGAATCACTCATTGAAAACCAGATCTTTAAGTGATAATTCTAGTTCAAAACATAGTAGTGACATCCTTTTTGACAGCCTCAAAAATGTTGTGTTTTTTATCTCATTGGAAATTGCAATATAAATTTGGATATTTTGTCTAAAATAATTCAATACAATAAACCTAAATTGACGATTCCTATTAAATATGGTAAACGTAAACTGAAATCACTAGTGTATGTTTTAAGGACTCCTAAATTTTTTTCTATCAACTTTGAATTATCTCATTATTAATTATAATAGTAAATTTTTTATTTTCAGAAAAATTGGATATTTATGATTTTCACTAATGGTTTAAACTCAAAATCATGGGTAATTTTAATTTGAAAAAGATAGTTTACGAAAATAAAAAATGTTAGATTTAACTATTGATTCATTACCAAAATTAATATATTTTTTAGTCATGTCCAAGAAAATGGACAATCCAATAGTCTATTTAGAATTTGAATTTTCTAGAGAAAATATACATTTGGAAGAGTTAAAAGGATAAAAATATAAAAGAAATTTCTTATCAAGAATTGATCACTCAAAAGTTCATTGACATTAAAAATTGTAATATTGTTTTATTAAAACAATAAGAAAGTATACTGGGGTCAAATATTTTAACACCTTCATTTAAAATATAACAAATGTAAGAAATTACAGAAACATCAAATGAAGAAGTTTCAACAGGTTAGATGATCTTTAAAATAATTTCACACTAAAAATATTTAAATTCATCCAGATATTGAAAAAAATATAATTTCAAAAAATTCAAAAAATTCAAATCAATTAAATGAAAAAATATTAAAATAAAATAGTCTACAAACAATATCTTCATCATTCAATTTTTTTTCAAATAGTTAAATTTCCTTATTATGAAAATTACTTTGAGTAGAATAGATTATTCACTTCTAGACATAATATTTGGGGATTCGTTATACTAGAAATTAAAGAAACAAGTTAGTGGAAACCCATTCAGTTATTTTTACTTAATGGGATGAATGATCTTTTATTAGGTGTTTTTCATTACTAAAAAAATTAAAGCAAACTATATCCCTAAAAAATTAATGTGAAAATTTCTATATGGGAAAATTTATGGTAAAAAAATAAGTTTTCAGAAAATTTATTCCAAGAATGAGATTTTCATCTGTGCTAATCCATTCATATTCCAAATCCAAAACATAAAAATAGATATTTAAAATCATTAATTTTAACTAATACAAAATATCTTATATAACTCCAATAGTTTTTGCGGTACATTTTATGGAAATTTAGATGGAAAAAATTAAATATTTCACATCATCATTCTTTTAAGCTGAGAAAATAAAATAAGACATAACATTTATTGATACACCTAGATATAACCAATAATCCATGAATTCATATTCCATAATGGTTTAGATAAAAGTAAAAGTTCATAGATCACAAAATTTTATATGAATATTATACTGAATCATGTTATAAATAATCCCCCCTAAGTTTATATTCGTTGGACTTTTGAATTTGTAATTATAATTTCTCATTTATTTCCAAAAATTCACAGTTTGGAAATTTTTAATTCTATCAAGTGTATTTATGCTAACATGAAAATTCCAAAAATACTCTAAAAATTATTTCTCTAACCTTTTTTTAAAACATTATTTGATGGTTGGGTTATTATAATGATATATAAATTTTTTTGGGCATATCTTAATCATTTTGAAATAATTTTTGGAAAACATTAGGTTCTGTTATGCTTCTCCAATATATATATATATATATATATATATATATTCAAGGAATGATTCGTCTTTTAAATCAAATTTGTCTTTGAATTTAAATTTTTAATTTTCTATAGGTTTTATAATAGTTTTTTCCTCTAAACTAGATTCTAAAATCTGTTAAATGGGTTTGGAACTCTCAAATTTTGGTTTGGGTTTAGACTTAGATTTTTAATTTTTATGGTTTTCCAAGATAGTGTTTCTCCTACGATCCATGGTACATACATTTTTATTTCCTATTAATTTGTGATTCAATGACGGTTATGAAGGTTGACCTCTGATGATTTTATTTCTCAAGCAACCAAAATAGGTTTCCAATTTGACTAGTTGAGTCATCAATGTATTCATCAGGGTATTGTTTTCCTTTAATTTATTATTGTTTCTTTAATGTTTCCTCATGGCTATTATATTATTTTTGAGTGGGTTTATTAAGATAAGAAAAACTACCAGTTTCATCATTATCTCTCTCTTAAAGATACATACCATTATAATTTATTGACTGAGAATGGAAAAATTGGTTTGGTTGTTTAGGATTTTGAATCCTATCATTGGGTTTGTTATTTTATATTTGGAAAAATTATTTCTTACTTTGAAAATATCTTTGTTGGATTTATTGAAACAGACTTCCTAAAAATATAGTATTGATATTTCTATTATTTTTCTTAGTTCTTGTAAATTTAACACAAATGTGTTCATTATAAGAACAAATTCCACACTATAATTTTTATTTAAAATTTATTTCAGGTCAAGGTTGAGTTTGGGAAGTGATGGATAAAATCACTAAACTAACCAATGTGGTAGGATCATTAAGATTCCTTACAATCTTGTAATACTTTTAAGGGTAAATGAGAATATATTGAGGATATTTTTCATGTATTATAACAAATATTTAAAATTATAGATAATTTTTTGCCATTCTTGCAATAAACATTCTAGTGGAAGTTGGGTTTTGTAAACAAAATATGCTCCCTTAGTAGCATATATTTTTTTCATATAAGTAAGATAAATACCATCATAAAAATATTTAATTATATTTTTTACATGATTTTTTTGGGGTGGGAATCTAAAATAAATTGTGTTTAATCATTTATAATATTAATTAAAATTTTCTCCATGTGTTTTCATAATTAAAAAAAAATTCTTTTCAAATGTAATTATTACTAGATATAAGGAATAATTTCCCAAAAAAATATTTCCCATTTCATTAAAATTTCTAATAGCTGTTTAGTGTGAGTAGAACACAAAATTTGGTGACTCCATCTAAATAGAAAATAGTGAAATCACTTACTTTAATTTGATTTATATATATACCATGTGGATTAATATTAACCTAATAGAAACTAAACTCTTGAATATCTTTCTGTGTATCATTACCAGGTAGCCGATTATATATTAAAAGATGATGAAAAAAATTTAAATTCAAAACCAAAAGGTGCATCATGGTATTCAATAATATTTTTTTTATTGTCTTCAAAATTTAAGAAAATTATTTCAAAGTTATATTTATATCCATAGTGATTTCATGTTCAAAATTACTTACTTTTAGTGTTTTAGTAGTTGATGAAAAACTAAAAATAATGGAATTCTGAATATCTGTATCCCTAAATTTATAATTTCATTTTATTTCATAATTAAATGGAGAACAAGTTCTTATAAATTTTTTATATAAAAAAATTATAATTATTCAACATAGGAAACCTCAACAAAAATGGTTCTAATTGATAATGAGGTCTTTTTTTGAGAAACCATAATCAAATTTTATCCACATAAACAATAAAATATTGTATTTTTAGGGTTTTCTCAAGAGTAAGATTCATAATGGGTTTCAAAAGAATCACATTTTTCCTTTTCTTTTTCATAGAAAATATGAATGAAATATTTATATGGTTTTAAAAAATAATTTATTATAAAATTTATTTAACTTAAATAAATGATAGGTTAAATGTTTTGCAAGTAAAAATTATAATGTTTGATAACTAAATTTTAAAGATGATAGTAGTGGACTATTTTGTACTCTTCAGACACTCCATTATTCCACATAAAAAATGAACATCCCATTGAATATCTTAGTTTTCACTTTAAGATTTCAATGTGTACACATAAACACAACTAGATACTAGAACTAGACCTTATTATGGGTTTTATACTAATATGAAACTGATTCAAAGGGTCTTATAACTCATACAAACTGATCTATATTGAATTCACTATAATAAAAGGTAATACATCACCAAAGTAATTTAAATTGTGAGAAACCAAACATTAGATTCATTAATTGAAAAAAATAGAATACAATAAAGTAAAAAAATCATTAATGAATAAAAAACCTTTTTCATTTTAGAAGACTATTTCTAGAGAAATATAAAAAATATGCAATAAAAAAATATTTTGATGGAAGGTGACATTGAATTTATTTTATCATTGTCTCTTTAGGAATTTAGTCAAGTATGGATAAATCAACTCTTATCTCCTTAGACTTCCATTAGAAACAATAACTCTACAAAAAATACACAAGAAAAACCTTGAACCTTAGAACACACACATCCCATGTTCTTCCATTATATATTTTCTTCTTACACCTATAAAAATTGTATTTAATATTTCTTGAAAACATTTTCATCATTCAATAAATCTTGTAAATGTATATGCAAATGAACAGTCTCTAGCACAATTGGATCCACATGGAATCAAAAACCAAAACTAATTTTTCACATTGATGTGTTCACATAAATTATTCATAATGTGCGTGGAATTCATTTATTCTCCCTTGAATCCTACATGAGCCTTTGAATATTTATCCTCTACCAAAATACAATCACATGACATATTGAAAATTAAAAAAGATCAAATTCATGAAGACCACAAGTGTTTTTCCACAACATGGTTCTCTCTTTTGTGAATGGATAATTTTTCTATGTTCCATGGAGAGATTCTCCAAAACATAGTACTTAGTGTTTTCCTCTTTCTCTTGGAACAAAAAATATATGGTTACAAAAAATTAAACAATAGAAAAATATCATATGGTGGATGATTATCCAAAAATTTAAAATATAACTAACTTTTTAAATGGAATAAAAAATACCTATATGGAAAAAATCATACAGATATAGGGAAAATGTATTCTAAAATGATAAATATCCTATAAGACCAAAAATATCCAACATAGATCATGAAATATCTTAAAAATTTTGAAGTTGTTATATTTTTAAAATAAAATTCTACTAGGATTGGATATATATATATATTATGAGGGATAAATATGTCATATATTAAGGGAAACATCATATAATATTAGAGTTTTTTCAAACAAATTTATCATAATTGAACTCTAAAATATTTTATACGGATCAAAAATGATATAAGAATAGAGAAATTGTATTACTGGACTTGAATTTTTATAATTAAAATCATCATACATGATAAAAATGTCAAATGAGACATTACAAAATTTCACAATGGATTGATTACTTACCCAGAACTCCAAATTTCATGTTCAAATGATATTTTAATAATAAATCACTATTTTATAATTAAAATAACAACATGGCAGATAAATTACTAAAATTATTAATAAAATAATAACATTTAATTGATCCATTTTAAAATATACTAATATTTTCTATATAACAAAAAATGAGATAATTACTATGAAAATGAATGTTTTGTGATTTATTCATTTAAATTCATAAGAAAATTAGTGGAAATTGAAGATTTTTTAGGGTGATGGTGAACTCTTCTAGATATATCCATAACATTATCTCATGTGGGGACATAGATATTTGGTTTAGAATTGTCTATTTATAATTAATAATTGATCATGATGCATATTATGAACATGTGTTCATTTTAACGCCCCAAATGAAATTGCGTAGAGTCAGTAAATTATTTTATTGCATTGGCATGATAAAAAAAATTAGATCTAGAATGACCAATCAGTTTAGTTTCCTTAAAGAATCAATATACAAGCATACACTTTATATTACAACATCAAATGATAAACAACATAATGTATTATTATAATTCAATCATATACCTTCTATTATCCCTACAGGTAAGTTATAATATTCTTTTTCTCATCCTGGGAAAAAATAATCATAATAAAGAGATGATATTAGATGCCCAGAAAGGATAAAAAATATAGAAGAAAATATGATAAAATTTTAAGGGAAGGTATAAAACTTAAACACAAACCTTTTAAACATATTCTATAACAAATTATTAAAATAATAAATCAAATGACTCAAATTAAACATACACATGGATATTATACTAGTCAGATAATCACATGTAATAACAAAAACTATTCTCATGATGAGGGAAATTCCTAATATATATCATCATAACCATGTTGTTAAGGCCTCATTCCTAGACCATACATAACCATACCATCCTGGCCTCATTCCAGGACACTATTATTTTTCACGAGACTTGTCCATGCATCGAGGGGTTATAGCAGGCTTCTCCCATCACGTACTAAGTCCAATGTATTCCTCATAATTAAGGAGTGAAACATAACATAAACATTTGTATTAAAACTAGAATACAAAATGTTAATTAATAAAAAATAATCCATGAATGGTATAAAAATTTCACATCCATAGACAAACAAATCATAAAACCTTCAATACTATAAGGAATATTGTATCATAATAAATCAACATCAATCAAGCATAAAATCCAACAATAGAATTTTACATAGATGAAAATAATGTAATAAATTCATTAAAACTCTTTGAGGGGAACATTCGTTCATTAAATTGATTTTATTAAAATTTCACAGAATTACAAAAGAAATAATTTATTATGAATATAACCTAGTAATATTATACAAAAATATTCAAGATTTTAATGCATCATAATGGTGGAAAATAACATAATGCACCGTAAAAGTTAAAAAACAATCTTTACATAATTTGTTGAAAAGGGTCATAAAGTACCTTATTTAGAAAAAAATGGAAATATTTCAATTAACACGTTTTAGAATAAATCAGACCTGCGTTCAAATAATTTAAACAATTGTTTATAATATTTTGAGATATATTTTAGGAAACATTGACATAGCAGATAAAGAAGTCCTAGTTAATAGTTTCATATAAATAACCTCATATAATAATTAGATTGTGACCCTTATCGTGTAGTGTTCTTTAAAATAGGGTGAGTTAAATAACTTTATATTGTATAAAACATGTTATTAAATTATAACATGACCATATTATATCAAATATGATCATCTTATATTATTTTGTTAATAATATTTCAGTATTACCATTGTATTGGGTGTTAACTTCTTCATTCTCATATGCATGTTTTGTGTAAGTAAAGTTTGTTATGAATATGATGTATTTTATTCATATCCATAATGATATTAAGTTCATAATTAATATTTTTCTTATCATATTTATTTTATAATCCTTCATTAATGTTTGATTTTGATAATGAATCTCACTGTGTCGTGGATATGTTAGGTCGTACGTTCGCAAGAGGAATGATATAATTCGCTTAATTTTAAAATGATATAAAATTGGATGGTACATTAACTATAAAGACTCATAATCATGTTATATTATTTATTTATATCCATTATAATCATCATTAAACTCGTCCAAATATTGTAGTGTTGAATAAAAAATTACACCTTGATGTGGAGATGGAAAGCCATACGTATGCACACATGGTGATATTGTTATTAGTAGGATGAATAAATGGATGATTATGTTTATTTAAAAATTATAATAACATATCACAATTTTTATCATACAATAGGTATTAATTTTTTTATAAACAACATAGGAAGAGGATGTAGAAGAAGAAAATAAATTGAATTGAATTAGTAAAACAATTACCTCTTCTTTGAGCATCTACTTCTGATTTGCACAAAATGGATCTTTATATTATATTTACACCCCCAATAACTGCATCTAGGATGAGTTGAGGTATGTTATTAGTGTAAATGTATATGGTTTTTCTGAAATAAATGTATTTAGAAGTGTGATTAAAAGAGAAGTAGAGGTTCCCTTCTATAATAGTGTAGAGAGACACTTTTGGAAACTGAAAAACTATTAAATTATTATACATTTATTTACAGTTTAAAATATCTATAATGTGATATATGTAAATGATAACAAGATTATGGGTCCAAATACTCACAAATAATTATTTCTAGACATTTTTAGGTCACAAAAGTAACCATATCTTTTGGTTTTAACCCATAATAAAACAATTTAACTCTTAGCGTGTCAACTTGTATTTTTATTCTATAGGATTAATATAGTTACAATAAAATGAAAAAAACCTAATTAAATAATTAATGAAGTTTTTAAAAATATATTAGTTATTTTAACTAACCTTATATTTTTATTAATTTTATATCATTTAATAAAATATTATTTATTTTAAAATATAATATATGTCAATTTGGATACTGTTCAATATTTGAATTTTTAAAAATAACAAAACATCATGATAACATAGAAACAATACTTAAAATATGTCAATAACATGTATATGTGGTCCATTAAATTCATGTATTTTATTTATTAAGTCATTTATATTTATATTAATATTTTTCGTATCATTTATTTGGTATTTTTATTTATAAAATAATTTCTCTTTCACTATCATGTCATCATTAATGGTAATTTTTAATGTCTAAATATTATAAATAAATTACATTTATGTATATAATTATTATAGATATCTAAAAATATATTTATAGTCTATCATATCAATTATATACCGTAATATTAAAAATTATATAGTAAATAAAATTTGATTGACATTTTTAACTTGTCTTTAAATAAAATACAATAACTGGCCTTATCTTTCACAAGTTTCATAAAAAGGATGATATTTATTAGATAAGGATTATTATGGTCTAAAAAAACTTATTCAATGAATCTTTGACAAGTTTTGAGGTAATATTATATTATTATAATATTATTTTTACGTTTAATTATCTTATTTAAATTTAACTATAAGAAATAAAATCCAAAATGTTCTATTAAGAAAAAATTATTTATATCCTATTAGGCCATGATTATTATTATTACAACCATTTATTTTATATTTTTCAAAATTAAATTCCCAAAAGTCGTAAAACATACTTTTATATCAATCCAGACGATGTGGCTAGAAGGGGGGTAAAAGAGACATTCATAAGTTCAATAAATTTTTATATATAACTCTGTCATAAAATGTTTACAATTAACTATATTGGATTAATAAATGTATAATTTATAAATTGAGAATTTAAAATCAATTTATAGTAAAATAATTATTTAAATGAAAAAGTCGGTTTCTAACAACAATGCATTATTTTTCACTATTCCTAAAAAATTAATACTTTTCAGAATAATACCAAAAAATAACCCGAAGAAAATTTTGATGCTTTTAATTAAAATGTGAATTGTATTTAGAAAAATGAAATTTATAAATTTCAAAAATAGGTTATTACTATTAATAACTACTTTTAAAATGGATAGTTTGAAAGGTCTTGGTGCACTCAAACACGATGTTGTGTGTAGCGCAAGCTGATGAATTATATAAAAAAAGCATACTCTGGAAGCTTGGTCTGTTACGTTATACCCACATTTAATTAGTTTGGACATTTAAATTTATATAATATCACTTAGTAAAAATATTTGGTTGTTTCTTTATCAAATACCCTTAGGTTCCCACATAACCTCTTCCATTTTATGGGTTCTCTAAATATCATTTTCCACATGAGTTGTGTAATTTCTCACAATATGTTCTATACTATCATGAATCTTGATAGGAACTTCACAGTAAGACATATCAGGTTCCAGTTCTATTTTATTAGATGTGAGTACAAGAATTTTTTTTGGCATGTATGTCCTTAGTAGTGATACATGGAACACATCATGAACTTTAGAGATACTCGATGCCATTTCCAAACAGTGATCTACATCTCCAATTCATTCCCAAATTTGAAAAGTACAGATGTACCTAGGGCTAAGTTAACCCTTCTTACAGAATCATATAACACCCTTCTATGTATATACCTTCAAGAAAATGTGATCTCTCACGTGAAATTACCAATCTTTCCTTCAGTTATCTAATAGATCTTTTTCCTAATCAGAACAGTTTTGATATGGGTCAGAAAATTCAATGCCTTTTTGTTGTTTCTGCAACATGTTTTGTCCTCTATGTTTCTGTTCACCAAAATCATCCCAACAAGTCAGTGTATTCCATATCTTTCCATATAATGACTCAACAAGTAGGTGTTCCATATGAATACTTGAATGGAATCTATTATTATAGGGAAATTATAATATAGGTAAATAATGATCCCATATACCTTGAATATCATGTGAGCAAGATCTCAACATGTTTCTTAAGGATTGAATAGTCCTTTTTGATTGTCCATGAGTTTTAGGGTGGTAGGAAGTTCTCAAAAAAAGCTTAGTATCTAGAGCCTTCTGAAAACTTTTCTATAATTGTGATATAAAATAGGGATCATGTTCAGAAACAATAAAAAGGGGTATACCATGAAGTCTTACAACTTCATTCATTTATAGTTTTGCTAAAAGTTCATGTGGTAAATATTATCTTATATAAATAAAATGTGCTTATTAGTAAATATGATCGATAGTAAACAATATCACATCATTTCTTTTGGTAATATTTTGTATCCCCAATAAAAAGTCCATCGTAATATCTTCCCATTTCAACACCGTTATAGGAAGAGGGTGCATAACTCCTATAAGATATTGTCATCCATCCTTGATTGGTTGATAAACCAAACATCTCGACACATAATAAGAAATCTCACTAATCTTGTTGACCCACAAAACAAATTCCTTCAAATATCTATACATGTTAGTTCCACCATGGTGTATAGATAAATAGCAACTATAAGAATCATCCAATAATACCATTTATTGCTCAGCTGTAGTAGGAAAACAAAGCATCTTCCCAAATTTCAAAATCTAATCTTTATAAATGGATTCAATCAATCTCATATCAATCATAGATTTAATTTTATTTTGATAATCCTCATCATTGGTCTAAGAACTTTGTATCCTTTACAGTAAGTACGGTTTGACAACTATTTGAAAAAGGAGTGAATTTTCACCGTCCATGATAATTCTCATATCCATCTCTACTAGATCTATGAACATAGGATCCTTTTCAACTATCATTTTGTTTAGAACTCCAAGTTCCTTTCAACTCGAAGAATCCCCCACCTTATATTACTTCTATAGGTGGTAGTGTATTGTGAAATCATAATATTTGACTTTTTCAAGCCACCTCCATTATCTCATGTTCAGTTCTTTTTGTGAAACAAATATATTTCAAACTCTTCTAATCTATATATATCTCACATCCTTCACCATAGAGATAGTGTATATATATCTTCTAAAGAAAAATTACTAATTTTATCTTCAGATCATTAGTTTGATAGTTTTTTTCATGGATTATTAATTTATTAGATGCATACACCATAAATCTATCATTATTACTATGTACACAACCTAGTCCTTTACTTGATTAATCACTATAAATCACAAACCCATCATTAAAAGATGTTAAATTTAAGATATGAGAATTAACTAATCTTCTCTTTAATTATTCAATTATTTATTCGCACTCTTTTTTCCAAACAATTGAATACCCTTTACCTGTGATTTTAGTTAATGGGATTTCCAATCGAAAAAAATTTGGGACGAAGCACAGATAGTAACCAGCTAAACCAAAAAAACAATATACCTCAGTTATACTCTTCTATAATGAACATTATTTTATTTCTTTGGTATTTTCATGGTCAACATACATTCAATCCTCTGAGACAATATAACCAATAAAATAAAATTACTAAAGCTAGAATTCACACTTTCTGAACTGCCCATATAGATCATTTCTTCTAATAGTCTTAAGAACAATCTGAAAGTGGTTATCATGGTCTTCATAGATTCTGTAGTATACCAACATATCATCAATAAATACTGTGATAAAAAAATCAAAATATTCCTTGAACATCTTTTTCATTAGATCCAGGAAAACATATGGTGCATTAGTCAGTCTAAACCACACTATTGTAAAATCATGAGGCCCATACCTATTTTGAAATGATGTATTAGGAATATATTCCTTCTTTACACACAATTGATGATTTATATAATAATTTAAATCTTAAAAATATATTTACCTACATTATTTTTATAAATATAATCATTAATGTGAGGTAGAGGATACGTCTTCATTATTTTAATAGCATTTATTTTTTTATAGTCAATGCACAGCCTCATTTATCTATCGTTCTACATAACAAAAAGAATTGGGGATCCCAATGGAGAAACCATAGGGTGAATAAATTACATATTATTCAACTCCTATAGTTGGTTTTTCATCTCTATTAATTAAACTGTAGCCATTCTATAGGGAGTCTTTGATATTGGTCTTGCATCAGGGATTAAATCAATATAAAACTCAACTTCATGCTCTACGGTGTTTGGGGAAATATTTGGGAAGAACGTCAATTTATACCTCTACAGAATGTACATACTCAATTTGAATATTTTTTTCTTCAACACTAGGTATTATTTTTACTACCTCCCCAACAATATCATTTAGGTATGCTACTAGGGGTGGATTTTGATAAGAATCCGGTGGTGATGTTTTTTCTCTAAAGATAATGGATTTTATATCTTATTCACAAATTGTAAATTCCTTATTCTTGCCATAAATTTTCACCTCATATTTTTATTTCCAGTACATATTGAGGATTATATCATAGTCCAACATAGGTATAATTATAAATTTATCAGATAAAGCACATTTATATGCCAAATTGGGAACTTCCTAACACATCTTTGTTGCAATGAGATTTCCATTTGGTGTTTTTACTGACAACACCCTTGTTAATGTGAATTGGAAATTTCTAATTTTTAAAGAAAACTAGGAATTTATAAAGTAATTAGAGGATGAAAAATCAAATAAATAGTCGAAAATGTTTTATAAAATGAATAAGTACCTCACACCACATCTTTTGGAACTTCAACATTAGTAGTTTTGATTGAAAATTCATGGCCTTCATTCCTTGTACATTTCAACGGAAATATTATTTTATGCTTCGGAAAATCATTTACCAATGTCCCAACACTATATAAATGTAGCATTGAATATTGGTATCTTATTTAATTCCCTTTTATTTTCTCTCTTTGTGGAATTTTTCTCGAAAATTGTAACAAACTATAATCACCATTTAGAAAATATCAGGGTGTTTCTTCCTATAATTACTATAGAATGACATGAAATATTTTATCATTTCCCCTAAAATAATTTTCCAAAGTTTTTAGTGGTCGTATTCTTCACTTAAATTTTTTTATTGTCATAAGTATTAGAGAATTCATTTTCTATCTTGATAGCATATGTGACTATATCTTCATATGATGAGAAAAATTTTAAGACCAAGTCACATTGGAGGAATGTCTTTAACCCATCAAATTAGCAGTTAATATTACTTTTTATGTAATGTATGTAATCTATAGAATCCCTTGATAACATTGTGAAGTTAACTTCATACATTTCAACATTCGCATCACCTTCTTCCTTAGACTCATAAATTTTCTCTCCATATCTGCTCATAGATCACGAGGAATGTATTTTTTCAGGAAGAGTTCTTTAAATAATCTGCATTCCTAATTTTCAACCTATTAATCATCCTTTAGGTTTTGAATTAATGATATTATATATTTATCCCCAGTATCTATCTTACGGTAGTTTACCATAATTAAACTATTTTCTAAATCTAATTTCCAAGGTCGGTACAACACATCCTCTTATACGAACAGTAATTCCCTGGCCCTAGTTTCCCAGAGTCTGTGCATTTTTTATTACATTTTCATGATCATAAGAAATTAGAACCTGAAGGACCAATAAATTTAGTAGCCTTGGAAAATATAGAAACAAACATAACTTTTACATTACATCATGAAATGAAAAAAAACATAGTTCTTCCTTGAAAAAAAACATATCCCTTATATTATTCTTGAAGATTAGTCATAATATACTTCTTCACATCTTGGGAATACTAAAATATAATAAATGGGTGAGCTCATATGCTCATTAAGGTTAAACAATATAGGGAAATAAATCACAAAATTTTAAGGAAAAGTATAAAAATCAAACACAAGAATTTTAAACTATGTCTTCAGTATAATATAGAAAGAATAAATAAAATAATTCCATTTAAACATTCACGTGGACATTCTATTTGTTGGATAATCATGTGTAATACCATCAAAGTAACATTCCAAGATAGTAGTATGTCTCATGAGACAGACCCATTCATTGAGGGGATATAGAGGGCCTGACCATTCACTTACTAAGTCCAGTTTGTTCCTCATATGAATGGATTAAACATAACCTACAAATTCATTTCAAAACTGGAAAAAGAAAAGTTAATACTTTAACCATAAACCATGATTGATACAAAAATCTTACATCCATAGTAAAAATATATTATAAAACCATCAATACACAATGAGTGATTTTATTACAACAAATAAACCACAATAAAGCATAAAATCCCACAATGTATGTTTACATATATTAACATAGCCTAATAAATTCATTAAAACTCTTTAGGAGGGACATCCCTTTTTTACTTTGAAATTATTTAAAATCCACAAAATTATAATAGAAAACATATAGGAAAAAAATAACTATGTAATATTATAAAAAAAGATTCAAAATGTTAAGGAGTTATAATAGCGTAAAATAGTCAATTGTGTTGTATAAGTTAACAAAAAATTCATTCCTTAATTGTTTGAAAAGGTTCATAAATTACCTCGTTTGGAAAATGACAGAAATATTAATTTCAAAATAATTTTAAA
The DNA here is from genome assembly GCA_963277665.1 of Viscum album. Taxonomy (NCBI): domain Eukaryota; kingdom Viridiplantae; phylum Streptophyta; class Magnoliopsida; order Santalales; family Viscaceae; genus Viscum; species Viscum album. The sequence continues at coordinate 1,672,785,700 of OY728137.1, forward strand.
AAATTAAAACAAGGGTTAAATTAATTTAAAAAAATTTATAATATTTTGATTTATATTTCCATAAATATGGACATCGATGTTAAAGATGTCCCAATTCATAATTTCAAATAATCAACCATGGATAATAATGTGATTGTGGAATTAACAATTAACATGTACGTTTATTTAGTCAAGGGTGCATTAAACTCATATATAATGGTTAAAACATGTTATTAAATAATAACATAACCATATGATATCATATATTATCCTATTATACTATTTTATTAATAATATTTCATTATTTCCATTATTTCAGTGGTTAACTGCTTTGTATTCCTATGTATGTTTTTTATAAGTCATGTTTTTTATGTATTGGATGTTATTTATTCATATACTAAATTATATTATGTTCATAATTTTTATTTTAAATCATTATATAAATTTTATAATTATTCATTAATGGTTAATTTGGATAATGAATCTCACCGCGTTGGGGAGATAGTTGGATGTACCAAGGCACGACCGACGGTATCAGTATTTTAATGGTTCAATGGTAATGAATTTGATGGTAAATTAATAATAAACAATAATTATCATGTTATATTCAGTATTTATATTCCTTATACTCATCATTATACCAATCCAAATAAATTAGTTTTGAATAACAAATTACACCACGTTGTTGAGATGCAATGTTATATGTATGCACTCTTGGTAATATTGTTTTTCATATGATGGATAAATAGAGGAATATGATTTTTTTAATAATTATATTAACATATCATATTTTGTATGATACAATATTTATTAATTTTTTATAGAAACAACCAAGGAATATGATGTAGATGAAGAAACTGAAGTTAATGGATTTGGAAAAACAATTTACTCTTATTTGAGCATCTCCTTTTGATATTTTCAAAAGGGCTCCATAGAATGGATTTATGACCAACGTATAGACTCTAGGATGAAGAGAGGAAAGTTGGTAGGATAATTGGGTAGGGTTTTTTTGTTCGAAAGGGATTTACAACTGTGAATAAAGGAGAAATATATTTTTCATTTTTGTATGAGAGGGGAGGGGTAATTTTGGAACTGCCAAAACTATTAAATTCTTTTAAATTTATTTTCCATTAAAAATAGGTAAACAGTGATATATTCATAAAATAACAAGATTATGGGTATAAATCCTCATAACTTATTATTTTTAAATAAATATACCTCACAAAAGTAACTTTATCGTTTTGGTTTAACCATTGGTTAAATAGTTTAACTCTTACCATATCTACCTATCTTTTTATAATATAGGGTTAATATAGTTATAGTACAGTTACAAAAGAATTTCAATTGAATCATTAATGACATATTTAACACTTTAATATTTAGTTTGATGAACCTGATATATTTATGAATTTTATAACAGTTAATAAAATATTATTTATTTTAAATTATCCTTCATGTCAATTTTGATACTATTCAATATTTTCATTTTTACAAATGTAAACCCATCATGATAACATGGAACCAATACATAAAATATGTCACTAACATATATATGTTTTCTATAAAATTATTATTTATCATAAATAATTTAAAATTTTATTTATTTTAATATTTTTAATATCATTTGTTTTTTATTTCTATTTATAAAATAATTTTTGTTTCATTATCGTGTCATTGTTAATGATAATTATTTATTCTCTAAAAAAATAAATAAATTAATATGTTATAGATAATTATATTATATTTCAAAAAAATATTCATAGTTTACCATGTCACTTAAATATTATAATATTAAATTATATATAATTATTAAAATTTTTATATGACATTTTTAACTCTTATTTAAATAAAATATAACAGATTTTATAATCTAGAACAAGTGGCTAAAAAAAGATAATATTTTCAAAATATGTTTTATTTTTTCCAAAAAAAACACTTACCCAACTAAATTACGATAAGTGTTACTATAATATTATGTTACTATAATATTTTTATACATTTATTTACTCTGTTAGCCTTTAATCTTGGTAAAAAAAATTCAAAAGTTACTACTCATACAAAAAAATTGATCCTATTAGACTAAATTTTTAATAATTATAATAAAAATTTATGTCGATCTTTTAAAATTAAATTCACAGAAGAAGTAAAATTAAATTTAATGCAAATCTTGTAGATGTGGTAAGAAGAGAGGTAAAAGAGACTTTCAAAAGATCAATATAATTCTATTATAAAATGATTCCAATGAACTATATTGGATTAATATATGTATTATTTTTCAATTTTTAATTTAAAAGAAATTTATATTAATTTATTTATTTAATTGAAAATAATTTTTTTAAACCAATTTATAATTTTTAACTATTCATCAAACATTTAACCTTTTTTGAAAAATACCAAAAATTCACCCTAAGATAATTTAAATTTTTTTAATTCAAAAATGAAGACTATTTTGCGAAATAAAATTTCTAATTTTCAACATTTGGGTAATACTATTTATAAAAAAAATTAAACGACTTGTTTTATATGACATGGTGCACATTAACTCGACGATCCATGCAACACAACCTATAAAATTATTTAAAAATAAGAGTATTTTTTAAGCTTGTGTTTTTACATTCATAGTGGTTATAATTGTATGAGTTTTTCTATGAATAAGGGTATCACTATAACACACTATAATTACATAATCAAAATAGGAATATTATTTCCATACATTGTTTTTATATTAGATTGAAAAATTCTTGAACTGATTGGAAGGATATGTTAGATTGCAAGAACATATGCTATTTTTATTTATGATTTCATTTATTATGTGAATAATTCTAATATTTTAAATTATCTCTGTTAAAGATATATTTTATTTTATTTTTTATGTCCATGAAAACTTTTTTTCAATAGAATCTTGTTTATTTCTTATAAAATTTGTTTTTATTTATCCTAAATTTTTTTGTATAGTAGGATCTTTTTAGTTTCTTAATAACATTTATTTTTTAATTTTTCATGTGTGGTCATATTTCATGAATTTTCTATTGTACTATTTTCTTTAACCCACCTTTTGGATTGTCCTAGAATTTTTTTGGACTTCTCGACTTGGTTGATAATAATCATTTGTTATGTCAATCCAAGGGATCTATATTTCCCTATTTCTATAATATTATAGTTTTTTCATTAACTCTTACTTGGTATGGCTATTTTTTGGGAGAATGAATTCCAACCCCGATATTCCATGAGTATTGGTGACCATTTCACATTTATTTTACAAATAAAATTTATGATTCTATTGTGTCATCCCTATCATCCACCTAACCCATTTATTCACCTAGGATGAAGATATTGAATGAAATCTTATCACTTCAACTAGATGTCATGATTTCCCATTCATGTATTTAAATGTTGTATTATTTTTACACATCATTCAACATATCCCAATTTTCATAATCATAAGAATTCAATATATAAATAGAGAATTTTAATTAGAGAGGACAAGGAATATCCATTCTAGGAGTTCTGTACCCATATCAATAAAGAGTAACCCTCCATAGTTAAATGTTAATATATGAGTTTGGTTTTTAATATCATTGAGTTTACCGATGGTGTAATTTAATTCCATTCATAATGCTTGTCAACTTATATAGTTCTGATAATTTCTTCCCCACTTATCCACTAGTAGAGAGAGTGGATACATCCATCAGTGAAATTTATGGTCCTTGGCACAATGAAAATTCTCATAGGCGAGGCCATGGAAATCTAACCCATGGATTATATTTTCATGGAAATATAACTCAAACCTATATCCATTGATATTTCCCATTAAAATAGATTCATTTTCATTTATAGGGTAATATATCAGAACAAAAAATACCAATAGTTGGAGCCTAGCACTTGGGGAAGTGCATGTTGTGATAGATCATTGGACACAACCATTTCCCAATGAAAAATCCTACTAGGATAATAGACACAATCCATTTTATAAGGTAAATTCCCAATAAAATAATACCTAGGATAATTTCCATGGAAACAAATCTCATGGGCCATTCTCGTGGTGATATAATTGAAAAAATATATACCCCCAAAAGGTTTTTGTCTAGGGAAAACTATATTATACGGTGGACACCTTATCCAATTGAACATAGAAAATATTATGTATATATATGTGGGGGGTTTAAAATTTTAAAATAATTATTTTTCTAAAACCATAGGTGATGTGGCCTCGGGTGATATAGGAATAATTTCCATGGTTATAATTTCTTATGGTAGTAGGGGGAATCATTATGGACCTACAACAATGTGTAAATTGTATTGTGGTGTAATTATAACTATTTTCATGGTGGTAATTGACAATGGAGGTAGGGGTATCCACATTGGACATTTTTTCCTAGTTAAATGTCCTTATAGCGATTGTTGGTCACCACATGGGGCAAACAACATAGGAACATTTCCTTATCTTGTTGGGTGGTGGTCAAGTGGGTATATCATCGTGGCCACATATTACTATAGAGATAAGGGTACTTAAATGATTCTATCATCATGTGAATGACTAGTAATAGTGATAAATAGTATCCATGTGGATCTATTACAGTATCATGAGTCTTATAAACATGTCATTCATTTTTTTAACCTTTTATCACATAAGCCACTTAGTTTTTTTCAGTCAGTTTTAGAAAAATAGCTTCGGTATTCTAAGAATGTTCAAAGTTGTTATCAAATAATTCCACAACATCTATAATCAAATAATTAAATAATATGTTTAATTTCAATATCCCAAAATTTTTATATCGTAATATATTATAAAAATAGATTCAAATTATGAAATATGACTCTATATCCTCATTTTTGGAGGTCGAAATCATGTGAAACATTTATCGTTAATATGAAAAAATATAATTGCTTACTTATCATTATAGAATCTTAATCATTTAAAAAACATTGTATTTATTAATTACATCCACTTTTTAAAACCAGTAAAAGAGATAGTGAAATATGAATTACATTATCCAAGGAGTAGTTGTACTGATCATAATACAAGTGATGTTTTCATTATAAAATGGATGGGTGAAAGGTATAAAATGGTCATTAAATTGAATAAACAAAATTTTAGTAAACCAATGGTATTAATATTTATATATTTTCATGGTGATAATATATTTGGATCCAATAAAATAATAAATTTTATGTTAATGAATGCTGGAGATTGATTAAGAGTTCTTACTTAAATTCTTGGGATGACTCCTTTTCTAATTCGATTATACCTATGAAGGTTGGTATTTTTATAAGAAAATAACCACCAAGGACTATCTAATAGTGTTATATAAGGTTTTTGGAAATTATTTGTTGAGGTAAAAAGTGTGATATTTTTAGTAGTGTTGCGTTGGATAAGGGTAGTATTTATACAGGGAATATAGGGATGTTTTAGAATAAAAAACATATTATTTATTATTTAGGAAAAATAGAATGAATAGTATAGATTTCCATGTAATATATTATTTAATTACTAATAAACCTAGGGTTATTTCATTATAAATATAATCCCAATCCCAATCCCATAATATGAATACTTTATTAAATGAAAAAGATAAATAATAGTTTTTATTGTAATAAAATATAATTCAGGATTGAAGTTTACAAACACAGAATTTTTAATTCAATTTTTTATTTTTAATTAATTTATTTTACTCTTAAAATAAATATTTATACAATAAAATTTTTTATATAATTTTTATTCATTCTTATATCGTAATGATTTCATAAATTTAATTATATGTCTAAAAATATTATTTTTACCATTTACAAAAAAAACAAATATTTTATGAAAAAATCCCAAAAATACAACCTAATATTACATAAATGTTACTAATCCAAAAATAATGTAAAATTTATCAAAATAATCATAACAATATTAGAATTGTTTTTAAATAAAATCTATATTTACTAAAAAAATATCAATGTTTATGACACGATCAAATTTATAACCCTTAACAAATTTATCTATGATTTCATAATATTATTTGATAATTTATATAAAAATTCAAAGTGTTTTAAAAAACTATTTTATTAAAACCAATTGATTCAAACTTTTAAGTTATTAATAATAATATATTTTACTGAGAAATGTATTTTCTTTACAAATAATAAAAGAGTATTTTCTTTGTGTAAAAAATTTATTTTATAATATTATACTCATATATTAAATTATATTTTTATTTATTTATTTGGAAAATTTGTTTTGTACTATATTATGTTTCTAAATATGAAACATATTTATTCATAAGGAAAAATCCTAATATAAATGTTTGAATCATTACATTCCCCCCTAAAATTATCATACTAGAAATTTTATTTAACACACTAAAATGAAAATTGATGAGGGTAATTATGTTTCATTACTTTATCAAGATCCCATGTTTCCTCTAAAAACTTATTGTTCTACCAATGTACATTGAAAAAGATTGTTGTCATGTTTCATAGGACATTGTCACTATGGTCCAAGTTCATCCTCGACTTCTCCTCACATGATTGATCATCCTCTAATTATACCACTATTGGGTTTTGTGCATGAAAGGGGTATGGTATGTACATATCAATAGGAATACATGGACCACATCACATAATTAATAAATAATGTTGATATTTATAGCTTATGGGTCGCATCTATAATGAGATCAAGAATCTCATAGGGGATAATATAGCTAGAACATGTATTTCACTTCTACATAAATACTATGACTCTATTTCCTAGGTATATATAAATGAAAACATTATTTGTAGCATTAAACTATATATTTCATCAATTATTTTCATTCTAGAACTTATGGAAACATTTTTATTCTCTAATGTGTTGAAAAATGATTCTGAACTTGTCTGCCATTTCTTCTACTAGTTTTGTTCCCAATAACATACGTTGTCCAACATTATGCAAACATGTTATAGTTTTGAATATATTTTCATATATGGATTCATAAGGTGCCATATTAATTTTTTATTGGAATATACTTTCTAATTAGTACTATACTAGATGGATATTTTGATCCCAACCTCCATTAAATTATATATAGTAATCCCTCAGCATATCATCAAGTGGCTGAAGAGTCCATTCATATTGGTCATTAGTCCAGGGGTGATAGACCATAATAAAGTTAAACATTATACTCATGAAATGTTTAATACCATTATAGTACAATGAGGTGACCTTAGTTCGGGATTATATATAGATAGTGGGGTTCCACACAACCTCACTACTTCATTAATGTATATATTTTCAAAAAGATAAATTGAGAATTCCTCTAAAATAGAGATAAATTGAGAACTCTATGAATGAAAATTCACTATAAAACACATAGAATTATTTCCTTTTAATTTCTCTTGATGAACAATGAAAAAATATGTGGGGATATTCTTCCATTTCAAAATAGGTAAGGGTAATGGTTACAACATTTATTAGGAATTATTCCATTCTTACTTAACATGCTGTAATACCAAGCACTGTAATATATATTCCACAATCTTATTTTATATATACTCCCATGAAAAGTGATCTCAAGAATCTCTATACATATTTTTAAATCCATGGAGGATATAGAATGTTGAGAAATGAGCATTTATTGATATTTTAGTCTTCATGTTAGGATTTTATGGAATTCGTAATCATCCCCAAAATATCATTACTATATCTAAATAAATGTTAAACTATTATGAGTTATATTTTATAAAATCATCCCAATTGGTTTGTATTTTAAAATCATCCCTATAATATTTCATAGTTTTATCCAAAATGGATAGTAGAGTGATCATTTGAGAAAGTTAAAATATTTTTTCATCCTTTATGATTCCAATGTTCATTTTTCTCATGTCTACCAAGATTGCATACATACCATTTCTTTTCATGAATTTGGGGTAGGATATTTTCTACATAGAAAATATTACACATTATTTTCCTTTACAGAATAAAAATTTGTTAATAAATAATAGTCCTTGATATTCTCTACCCATATAAATTTTCACCTTTTAATCTCCTTCAATGTAAATATATTCTTTAATCACTTTTGCTCACTGTATATGTCATACTTCTATCCATAAAGATGATTCCTCCAAATATTCACACTGAAGTTTACTACCTCTATCTTCAGATCATGTACTAGATATTTTTTAACTTGAATATTAAATTTTTGTAATTCATATTCTTTAACATTATCATTTTTCATTTGGAAAAATCCCAATACATACATTTAATGTTAGTTTAGATCATAAATCCTTCCACACATGGGGGTATTGTGACTATAAAAATAGTAATTAGAATTTATTCAACTCTTTGAAGCACTTTTAAAATATCTTTTTCTTGGAAAAAAACTCACATTAGAGTTATATTATTTAGTGAGTTTAATAATTTATATAAGTCCATAAATAAGCATTAATATTACCCAACTATTTTGAAAAAACAAGGATTTAGATAGAGTAATGAGATTTGGGGCATGATTATTTCATCATAGTTTAACATTGATTTAGACAGAGTAATGAGATAGGGTAATGAGATTTGGTGATAACATTCCCAATATATGTTACTTACTACATAAAAAACTCAAATTTATGGTACTTTTCATGTAACTCCTCTTTTATTAATGTCTTTGGAATTGTCATAAAATTCCCCCCATATCCATCCTTTAATTTAAAGTATATTGGAATACCACTTATAAAGAGGTGACCAAATTTTTTGTGGTAATATTTTAAGTCTCTAATAATCAATTCCCTGAAAATATCTAGAAAATATTTCAGATTAACTAGAAATACTATGAACTCATATTGTCCATAACTTGTATAGAGGGAAGTCTTTTGAATATCATCCTTCTTAACCTTCAATTGATGATGTCTTTACCAAAGAACCAAATTAGAGAATTAATGGGTCCCACATAGATAATTGAATATTTTATTAACCCTTGGTATGTGTAATTATTCTTTATCATGGTAAATTTGAGTTAATGATAATTAATACAAAGAAAAATTGGCCCAACTATCATAAAAAATGATCCATTACACACCATGGTAATTCTCATGGTCATATGGAACCCTTGTCACAATTTCTCTATAGATTATTATAGTTCAATGAGGCCCATTATATAAGGAGTTGTGGTGATGTGAAGATATCTTGTATAATTTAAACATATAACACTACCTCTATTATGAGTAAGACTAACAAGCTCTTTGGGGAATGCCTCTCTATATTCCATTATAAAGGGCTTGTCTCTAATAGTGATCCTATCAATTTTTTATAATAACTTGTGGTATATATTCATGGTGATAATTAACTAATATCTATACATTAAGAAGATTTTTTGAAGAATATTTTCATCTTATTTACACTTCCAAATAATCATAGGATGGTTTTGGATATAGAAAGTAATTCTCTTCTTCTAGTAATTGATGTTTACAATATATAAAGATAACAAATTAATTCATAGTATAGCATCTAATTCCTATTAAGGTATTATAACAAGGTTATTTAGTATATTCATACCATACAATATCATAGGGGAGAGTTACATACCTTAAAAATAAAAATTTGACCACTTTGTGTTTCAACTGATAGCTTAACCTCCATGCCCTGATTTGGAATTTAAATATTTATACTAATCATTCATGATATTAAAGAATGTGTAAAAATATACACAAACAAGAAATTATATATTCCTAAATAAATAATAACTATACCTTCCACAATATTGTTTTCGTGATCCACCTCAAATGTAGATAGAGTATAAACCTATCTTTTATATCTTGCCTTGTGAGGATTTTTTTCATCAGTTACCCACTTCAAACATTTTCTTAGAACACTAATATTCTTTGTATTAATGTTCCATATAATTGATACATTGGACTATATGTGTAATATTTATTGGATACTTAATTTCTTAAAGCATATTAGTTGGCTTCATTATCTCACATAGACATTTAAGATCATTATTCCCCTCAATTAATGGCTTAAAAAATATCCGTATTACCCTGCGGATGTTTTTGGGATACTTCTTACCATATTTATGACATGTATCTAGTTGGATCTTCTTCCCTTCATGATATTTATCCCTTTATCATCAAAAATTTAACTTCATTCTCCACTTTTTATCCCCTATCCCACCAAACTATTGAGAAACAATATTCTTTATCTCATCCTTTCGGGAGTATTACCTTCCATGTCAATGAAAATTCCAAATGCACACCATAAATATTTTCTGAATTTTTTTCATAAGACCATAATGATTTATCCTGCCCTTTCACGTGTCTAAGGAACCCCCTCTCATGTTTAATATAGAGATTTTGATAAAAAAATATTTATTGGAAATTTTTTTCCTGAATTATTCCTATACTATTGATTAGATGTATTCCTTGGGTTTTATATTATTTATCAATGTCCACTACTAAATGAAATATCCCTTTAAATAATAAATAGATGATATAACATTCTATTTTTCATGGAATTATAAGACAATAAAATCATTCTCAATGAAATTAATTAATTTTTCTTGTAATCAGAGGATCGGAATATAAACTAAAAGTGAGAGGCTTGTTTCATATAAATGACTTAGCTATAAATTTTTTTTGTTGGTAAAGAATAGTGTTTTACATAATTAAAATTATAATTCATAATTTGAGTAAAATTATCATGTACATTCAATAGTGCCATGTAATGCTTTGGTTTAGCATACACTCCAAAAACCCATAAGACAAGGGGATGTACGACCACATGAAATCCTCCCCATAATAAAAGAAACGCCGATTGTTGATTTCTAAATCTATATAATGACTAAAAAGTTCACATTAATCACAGTATTAAAATAATAAAACATAAAAAAATTATTCACAATAATAATCATGGTGTGCATAATCAAATAAGAACAATTCTATTATAAATTCTACACCGTAGTCATTAAATAATATATATATATTTACCACACAAAAGGTTGATCACATGGAAAAAAACAATATACATACAGATTATCTATATTTACCCCTTGGCCTCACCTCATCTTGGTCTCTAATTCCCTTTGAGATGGACCTTCCCAATTTATCGCACATCCTATTCTCCAACTATAATGTTAAATATATGGTGTTCACACACCAAGGGCATATGTTCATGCTTATATAAATATATCTCGATAGTTTCCCACTGAGGTATACTATTATACTCCATCGTATATGTGTGTTCATGAGGAATACATACATTTCACCCAAGTATGTTATACATCATGTGTTAACTTCTCCACCATGACTCCATGAGAATTGAGTCTCCATGTTTGAACTAATCCACCATGAAATATTATCATACCTTATTTAACATGATGTTAGAAAACAACCATTTCCTTCTTCCATCATTATTAAAACCCATCTTCTACCTAAAGACTCATGATAGGGTTCCCACAAAGTTTGCATACACTACCACAAGGTAATGGGGAAGGTCCAACATCTGTGTCCTAAATTTTTCATTGTCACTCATGGGAGGTCATCCATCGTCAAGGAAAACTATTTTTTCCCACTCAAGGTGGGGTCAATTATCTATATCCTTAATCAAAACAAAAACAAAAAAGTCTTCTCCTCCAACACTATAAATTATCCCACAAATATATTTACATCTTAATGAATGGTCCATGGAAAAAATATCATTCAAGGTGAATCCCAACTAATTGCAATTCATACCTTCTCAATTTTTTTTACATGGGATTCATACATAGAAGGTTCCTATATCAATCATGATAATCCTAAAAGCTCTATCTCACTCATGGTGGAACCATTCCTTATGACCCTTCGCATATATTAAAGTATATCAATTATCACAAAAAAAATAGTCAATCATACTCATGAAATGAAAAATAGGGGCCACATCACATCAAATATCTCGCCTTCTCTCCACCTAGATTCCATGCAATCAGACCAATCCGTATACCATGAACAACATTTCAACTAGGATTTTCTGAACACTATTAAAATGATCGGTTGTCTAATCCTCATCCAATACTCACTTGGGTACCACGTATCATCTCTCTTGAAAGATATCTCAATTTTTTAACTTAAAGTAAAATCATCAATCTCTTCCACCATCATGTCCTGATGGACTCACCACTCTTACAAATCTTACCAATCCTCATTCTACCCTCATGATGGTGTTAATATTGGAGAATAATATGTATATCCATCTCCAAATAACTCAAGTATTAATCCTCTCTCCTACCATCCTGATAATCGCAATGGAATCAATCCTATTCTATGAAAAACATATCTCACACTCCAAAAAAACTCGAGTAATATTTTAAAATCAGTTGATTCTCTCACCCCGTTGATATATGGTTTCTAACTGGTCCAAGTCAACTAAATAGGTAATAATACCATATCCCAAGAAAATGAGGTAAAACACAATCCCATTTATCCATGTAGTGTTCTTCTTGTACATATTCATCTATTAGGTCCATTGAAACATGTAAAGAAACAATGTATCAAGCATAATAAATCATATGAATTTTTATTCAAGGTAATACTTATCCCCAAATAGGATTTTCCACCTAATATATAATCAATATTCTTAAATCCAAGCCCCTACAAGATCCTAAAAACATACCACACATAACATGGTAGAATTAAATAACAATAAAATTTTGAATTTAATTATTTAAAACAAATCAAATAAGATTTATTTCTAAAAACTCAGTGTAATGTTATATCGCACCAAAACAAAACCCAACAGTGTGTATTCTAGCTATTAAGATCTCATATATAAAATACAAGTGACAGAACCATTTAATTTCAAATATTTAATGACACTCTATTGAAATAATCAATGAAAATATATCTGAAAAAACACTAAAATAAATTAGAACCAATGTGGATGAAGAACTAATGATTTAAAAGAAGGTTGATTCTTATGATGTTCTGTAATATCCAAAAAACATCCCTCGGTAAGTTGAATCAAATGTGGAATAGGGATGGTAGAGGCATTCAATTAAACTGTATTAGTATTCCCCCATTACATTTTAATCCGAAGGGGATATCTATTAAATAACCAACATAATTCCCTTTAAAAAACAAACCCATTTTTTGGTCATGATGAAATCAAGATGACTCACAGTAAAATGTGCACCTTCACATGATACTTTTATAGCATGAACCATATGTCAATACTGTAGGAACCGAAAATAAAGAAATTAACTCTGGTTTAAACACTCCCATAGTGTGACATATGTGCAGCAGTGATGCTAGCAGCATAAGACTCAACATTGTAGTGTTACTCTCCCACTATGGTTTGAATCAAGTCATAAGGTTTATTAAATTTCCCCAAACCATAAAACATATCGAACGATGAATCCCATAGCAACCACATAACAACCGTTATTTTATTCTATCATAGAACGACCTATAAGTCATAAAATAAACTGAAACATGTTCATAATTTCATCAAGGCCTCCATACCATGTTTTAAAACCCACCTGAACACCTATAATGTAACAACCGGACCCAGGAGACACTAAAATGGTGCCGTAAAAGGGTTAGTCTCATTACCTCAATCATTCCTCTCCATATATTAGAGGATTTATAATAGTCCTGAGGATCTCAAGGTTGTACATTGGGGAGAATATACTCTATATTTTATAGATAGATAGAAAGAGTGAAATAATAAAAATAGAATAGTGTTTGAACAAAACAATGTTTTTAAAATAGTAAAAATTGAAGGAAAAATCATGTTTCAGCATTCAATAATATATAATAAATAAGCATACAATGGGGGATACATGCAATACAAGGATAATAAAAGGAAAACAAATTCCTCAAAGGCTATCCCCATGAGGATCCTTTCCATAGGCTCAATCCTTTTCTCCAAATTCTCCCATGTACAAGCATAAAAGCACAATGCATAAAGCATGGTCTTTATCCTGCAATCAGATAATATTTGTTTTGGTCCCAAATGGTGTACAGAACATGGTGTGAGATAAACTCAGTAGTCCACCACCATCTGTGTCTAAAACTATACAATATGTCTATATAAAATATATCAATGTGTTGGTATATCAATGTAATAAATGTATTAAATGTAAATTGAAACTTATTGGAATAGGTTGCACAAGGACACATAGAATACTATACCTACTTTTGACTAAGCTATGAATTTCTCTAAAAAAGAACCATCATGTCTATATATTCATGTACAAAGACACTAATATCTTTATAGATATAATTTCACTAGTGACGACATATGGTTTATCACCCATGCATCCACTTAATAGTAATATAATAAGTTTTAGTTTTTAATAAGAGATGTCATGCCCGACAATATTAGATGAATGATAATAAGGGAATCCATGATCGTGAATCATAATATAAGGGATAATATTCTAAGGAACACCATTCCCCAGTATCATGTTATAAGGGATGCCAAGCCCAGGGACACTATACCCATAAATCACAATATAAGGGATTCCATTCCAAGGGATTACACTCTATGGGATTCCATTCCCATGTATCATAATATAAGTTATTCCATGTACATGAATAATAGTATAAGGGACTCCATGCTCGTGAATCATATTATAAGAGTTGTAATACACGTGAGTCATAATATAAGTTACTCCATGCAGAAGGATTCCATTCCTATAAATCATAATGTAAGGGGATCCATGCAATGGTATCATAGGTAAAAATATAAATATTCAATGATATTAAGACTCCCATATTGATATTCATGTGTTAAATTTGGTTCATTCCATTTAAGTAGCTAATAGGTCCATCAGGATATCCCTACCAGTTACCATTACAATTAACTCTGTCTTTTTACCCCATTATATTCAAAAAGACATTAAACAGTAAATGTTGTTTCTCACATAAGAAATAGGTATGTTCCATTTAATAATAGTTATTAGACATGGGATCTATATATGAATTTTACATGTTATCTTTAATTCTAATAATAATGTTAATTAAAAAGTGGCATTAACTAATAAATAAGAAAGAAGGAATCAAATTCAAGGTGTTCAACCAAACCATTAAACATTTATATATATGTTCCAAATATTTTTTTAAGATTAATTCATTATATTTAATATCTTATCATGACCATGTGTGCACTATTCAATTTCAAATACATTTTTTGAATAAATTTTTATCGTTATTTGGATGATTTGTTAGAAAATTATATATTCAATGCACCCAAAGGGGGATCAAACACAATATAGAAACGATAAACAATTAAAATTATGTGAAACTCACATTAAATTATTATCTGAATTGGTTACATAGCTTCTATCTATAAAATGGTTCTATGATGGAATCTTATGTCAGGTTCGAAATAATTAATTTTATCTAATTTCAAAAATTATCAGAAAATCATGGAAAGTAAATTGTGTGCAATGATGGAAATATTTTATAAATTATTCATCATTTATATAAAGTTATATATTCCTCCTACCTCAGGCTTAGTAAGATAAACTTTTCCAACATCACTCATTCGTTCAAGCTGAAAATGGACACGTCAAAATAAGTGTTAAATTCTGTAAAAATATGATAAGTTGCCTCACATGAGAATATCACTAAATAATGTAAAATAAAAAAAGGAAGAATGATGTGTCTTAGACTTAATGATATGATTCTAATGCACCTGATGATTCCAAAATCATACCAGTAAAAAGGTAGAAACAACAATTTATGGTGGAAGAGAAGGAGTTCATGTGTGGGATTCCAACTATGTAAATAACTAATGAAATTATGTGAAAACCCTTAATGTTCAATTTTCAAAATGGTATTTTTTCATTTTAATGAGATTCATAGTTTTTCTACAAATATTGGATTCACATTTTGGAAAATCATGCATGAAACGTGTTGTGCTACTATCAAAAGTGTCAGAAACCTCAGACAACAAGTGAATGGTGAAATAAAATAAGCACATCATATGCCTTCCACCTCTAAAAATTTCTACAAACCATACCACGACTGTAAAGCCTTCAGAACATGGTTAATAAAATATTTTGACGCCACCAACTACTCTATACCAAGCCACTAGGCTTCTCCTAGAGAGAATTATGGTTGAAACAAACAATGTACCCAAACCTACTTCACCTAAAAGTGTTTTTTCGGATCATGATGCTATTAAAACCCATACAAACTCCCAAGACCCCTATGGGACTCAAAAAATCAAAAAATATCATATTTAAGTGTTAAAATAGTTGGAATTATATTCCAAATCTATGTTTAAAATTCATCTCCTTCACCAAATGAAATGTTTGAATATGTATGGAATTTTAACCCATCCAGAAACATGGGATCTTAAATATAAAACCAAATTAGACTCCTTAAACATTTAAAAACTTATCCTTTAGATGATTAAATTCTATGATATCTAATTTGAATCAAAATTCATAAAATGACACATAATTTGAGATCAAAATTCAAACGTTTTCTAAAATGTAACCATCCCAAAATCCCCAGGTCATTATAAAATCCCCACCAAAACATTTATTGTAACGAAGATGCCTAGATAGTCTTCTATCAACCAATACTCACCTAATATTGTTATAAATTCACCTATTTCTCATAATGTTCCATCTTGAAATAATAAACATGAATTATTTTTCACAACTCCATCAATCAAGAACTCTATTCATCAAAAAATAAACCACAAACTCACCACTATTCAAATATTGATATGGTGATTAACAGTGCTTATCTCTCATGAGACACTAAGGTTCCTCTCCCCCAAATTGTCCCAAATATCAAGTCTCCCCAATATAATACTTTTATCACAATGTAGTTATATAGTGACATAATAATAATGGTGAATTGTGTTCTTGAAATTTTAACCCCAACTAAAATCATTACTCATATATCCCTTTTCTATTTTTTAATATCAATAGGTTAAATAGAACTAGAGGATAAAATGTGTATAAAATAGATAAATTTTAGTTTTTCTCGGAACTAGGATCTCACAATCCACTCAACTTACACTCTCTCTTCAGGTTTGGGGAATTTTACTATGTAGGTCCTTTTCATGGGGACATCGATAGTTCAGTCCAAGTAACATCAAAATTTTACAAAAGGCTATATGAAAGTTTTACAGGAACATCATATTTACACTACCTATCCATAAACTTTTCACTCTAATAAAAAATATTTTTTTATTTATATATGATAAAAATATGTACAAATGAAATTCGTATTCATCTCACAATTGAAAGAGAAAAGTTTAAAAAATATTTGTGGTTCTTTCAAAAAATTAATAAGGCTTCAGAGAATAGCTCTAAATGATCTCATGAATGTAGTTTATATGTACTTCAAATAATATTATCATTATATATAACTTCTTCATAGAAAATGTAGAATATATTTTATGTATAATAATGAATTTTTTACTTCAAATTCTTCAGATAATACTACATTACTATATTTTTTTCTATTTCTTGTTAATTATTCTGAATTTAAATTTCCATATATAATTTAATGGTCAATAGTAAATATAATAATCCAAAAATAAAGGTTATGTTCTTACATGTGTCCATCGTTTTTTGGAAATTTAAAATGTGGAGACTATTTTCCACTATAACCATAGTCTTAATTGCAACTACATGAGTCATTATAAATAGATATATAATTTAATTCATCTTCCCTTATATAGACAGTATAATTTCTAAAATAAATAAATGTAGTCATTTAATTTTCCAAAATTCATTAAAAGGTAATGATTTACTTGAATGAAAAAGAAAATACTCTTAATAACACTCTCATTGAATGGATAAAATATCATAGGACATTATATTCCACATAGTTCATTTCAATTTCAAAACATCATAATTCCTAGTGAAATAATATAAACAATACTGTAAAAAATATTTTGGACTTTGAAATAAACAGTTACCTTCATGGGATATTCTGATGTTCATGATAATTCATGTCCCCATAAGATAATAATATCATTATAATATTGATGAACTAGAAACATTATTATATAAGATAATTTTTCTTTACATGTGATGTTATTTATCTCTGTATAATATTTATAATATTCATGCGATATCTCCCATTTTAAAAAACAAGTAATCTAAATTTCTTACCAAGTAGGACCAATCAGTTATTTTTATGATATCTAGAAATGTGTATCAGAATTTACATTCAAAAAACAATATTTGTATGACTTCATCCCAACTATAGTGATAATTCTACTATGTGATCCCCTCTTTTAGAAATTTTACATTACAAAAAAGATAATTCTATCATGAAGATATCTAAATTTACTAAATATGATTTCATTTGATAAAGAACTGATTTCATATAATCAAATAAAAATTGAAAAATCATATGATAAATTATCATCTCAAATGACAATTTATCAAATCATATAATAGTTTCCATATAAAGTTTATTCTAACGTTAAAATTAAATATTTATCAAAAATACTCAAAAAGTAAATACTACTCATAAAAGATATCCATTTGTTTAAAACACATTATATATGATTATTAGTATAAAATGAGGATTTTGTGAGAATCAAACATATGAAATATTAATTATTATTGGAGAAACATTAGTATGTAAAAGATTATTTCTAATATTGACTATCAAAAAACCCAAGATATTTTTTTAAATTTTTTGTAGATTATGATTATAGAAAATATATTCCAACTATCATTACTCATATTGAAAAAAATTCATGCATAAAACATAATTTTTTTTGTCTCCATTTTTTTACGCCTTGTGATAAAAATATAATAGAATGTGAATAATATAAAACACATTAAATATAGCACAGTTAATTTTGAATTGAAAAAGTATGTTTTAGAAAATGAATATAATGTGTAATTTTCATGGTGAAATATAGTAAAAATATAAATAAAACATATGTAAGGATAACGGAAACACACAAAGCTATGTTTCATTAATGTAAATAATATAATAACTTTATAATTTTACAATATATAAAAAATATTCTAGAGGGAAAATTTATCAGTCTTATCTCTTGGGGTGTGGTATTGGAGAGGTAGGTCTAGGATTAATGATACACAGGTTAGGGATAGAAAAGGAAAGCTCAGACACATCTACACTAATTCATGTGTTATCTCTTATAGGTTTCATAAGAACAACTGTAATATCATCATGTATCTTTATTGAACCTGGATCATCAAATTTATCATTATAAAACAATGGGGAGTTAAATTAGTTCAAACATGTCAACAAAAATTATAAATATTCTTCTTTTTGAATTGTTGTATCCATTACTATATTGTACATTTCAATATAGGGAGGACTAGGAAATAGATTATTTGTCCTCTCAGTTAAGTCATCAAAAACAAAATAAGGGTATTATCTTCCATATTTATCCTTAATATAATTTCAAATATAGCATTTCAACACATTTTTAACTATATGATCTGAGAATCATAACATAAATATAATAAGAGAAATAATCCTTTATTAATCATATCTCTAAAGTATTCATGTATGTTAAACAGATAATCCTTGGAAAAATATGGATCTCATTCAATTTATTATTCAATAATTCAATAATTTCATATATGAACAATAACAGATCAACTATATTTTCAATCACCGAAATTCCAATATCTGCAATGACATGTTTAGAGTCAAATTTCTTACCCTTGGATGAAACTATCTCAACATCTGTAGGCCTATCACAATTATCACTTGGCGGAACAGTACTATGAATTTCTGTTATCTCACAATTATAATAATAAAATTCTTGATCTTAATTTAATATATGTAATATAGTGTCTTTTTGGGTCGGTAATTTAGTCTTCAGAGAAGAATCTCATTGAGCAATTAAGGGGACAAGCATCCTAGTTAAATCATTTGTCCAAACTAAATATTTATTTATAGAGGAAAATAAATATTCAAAAAAAACAACTAAATCATCCATATTTATATATAGGACCTCCTTAAATTTAGTATAATTTGTTTTGAATAGTGGAGTTTATATGTGATCTCATTTTATAGTTATTAAATGGTTTCCAAGATAACATGTAACATAAAAACACTTGATATCAACCATATAACAATACCAAATATATTGATAAATTCATCGAATTTTCATAAGAAACACTGGATTCCTTTTCAACAGAGGATGAGCTAGCGTAAAAAGAAAAAATAATTATGAACTCAAGTTGATAAACCATAATATTCATCAGATACTAAACTTATGTTTTAACATTTTTGGTATTATCCACAACTAAGGAAGATATTTATAATTGGACAATTGGTGGATTTTTAATCATATCAGATTTGTATTGTAAAACACCTTTCATCTTGTCAAAATTTGAATTAGGGAAATAATTATCTATCATATCTCCCACTTGACACTTTAGCACATTAATTTCATTCTTCATGGATTTAAATTCATTAATATAGATTTTAAGAAATCTTTCCATGACCTTATTATCTTCTGAGCATTTCATTTCCTCCACTATATGAGATGTAATCTTCCGTTAAAAAAAATAGGAGGAGGTTCCACTAATGTTACTATTCCTCTAGTAATCATGAACAATGAATGTTCGTTAGAATCATCTTCTTTAAAAAAAATTCTCAAGGTTTTATACATACTCTTTTTAAAACCACGATAACGTGAAGATATTTATTAATTTCAAATTACTCATTATATAATGGAACAATATTTCTGGCTTCTTCCAAATCCATATGAATAGTATTATAGTAAACAAATTCATGAATGAAAATATTCCTTGACTTTTTGAAATCCACTAACAATAACATTTTGGGAGAAACAACAAGAGAAACAATTTCTTGGGTCCTTAACAACTCAACTTCATCACTATAACTCTAATTATAAATCTCCTGATAGGAGAAAACCTGTACATATAGTTCCAAAATAACATCGTGAGCAACAAAATTTGTATATCCTTAACTAACGACAACTTCCTCAGAATATAATATATTAGTGGAATGTTTTTATTTTATTATAACTTGAGAAACCTTGGTAGAATAAATTTATTTACATAAAACACTTTTTATATTATTTCCCTTCTTCTAACTAATAGAGTCACATCATTAATTATTTACTCCATTTTATCTTCAACAACAGTAGCAGTAGATTCAGCTGGATTCTCCCCCTCACCACATGTAAGGATTTACATTATCTCTTTTTCTCCAATGGGAAATAAATTTTATAGAGAATAAATCATGGAGTATACAATCTTTCTAATTTGTTTATCTACAAGAGTGCTCTTCCCAGGATGCATTGTGGTTATAACTTCACTTATCTCTACACTAGATATAAAAATTTAAAATTACAAATTCTTCCAAAAGTATAAAAAATAAAATGCATAAAGTATGACTGATAAATATATCAAAAGACATACTCTAGTAGTTTCACATAATTTTCAACCAGAAAAAATTAATGAAGATGAATATCTAGTTTTGGTAATTTCTAAAATTTATCATTCTCTATGAAATCTATGATCAAATATATTTAAATATAATCTACCTTTCATCCATCAAATCTGATGGATTTTTGTTTTCCATGACAGATCTAAAGAGAGATAAAATAATTTTAGCCATCCTTACTCCATAGATACTAACAATATTTGAGTTAAACTAAAGAATTCATTTATTCAAGAAATGAATAACATTACAAAAACCCACTAATGATTTCAAAAAAGTACATCCCATGGAATTTTGATACAACTATTCCTTCAAAATCATTGATGTTTAACTCATCGCTCTTATATAACTCTCTTCATTTTTTCTCATTGTATAACTCGTTTCTCCTGTTATTAGTTAGAAACGCCCAAACATGGATGTTTAATACCTTTTTCTAATAACAAAGTAATTTTATCAAGCCATGATAAATATATAGCTTTTACTCTCAAAAAAATATGAAAAAATGATGGAATCTTAGAACATTATTATAATCCCTCTTCATCAATTTTCAACTCTCCCATTCTCAGTATGGTTGGAGGTCACTTCAGGTTTGAAAGGATCTGTTAGGGAAAGATGATTTTCGATTTAAGAGAGAAAAAGTTCCTAGGTTTGAAAAAGATCATGTATTTTCAAGAAAGGACTGATTATTATCTCATAAATATGAAATTTCTTCTTACTAGGGGACGTGATGAAATAAAATAAATTGAATTTTAAAAAAATATGGGTTTTTTAACTTTAATACACAATATAAAAATAGTGGATTTTAATGATACGATTTTTCAATGATAAAACTCATAAAATATTAAATGTTAAAAAGATAAATTAATTAAATTAGATTATTAATTAAAATGAAAACATTTCAAATTAAATAACTATGATTCACTTTTAATATAATCAAACTAGTTTGTAGGTAATGCTTTTGTTAAAATATATGCTAAATGATTTCAT
This sequence comes from Viscum album, assembly GCA_963277665.1. Taxonomy (NCBI): domain Eukaryota; kingdom Viridiplantae; phylum Streptophyta; class Magnoliopsida; order Santalales; family Viscaceae; genus Viscum; species Viscum album. The sequence continues at coordinate 1,672,808,029 of OY728137.1, forward strand.
TATAAATAAATTCAATATAAATATTACCCTTTTGGTATAATATGTCACCAAATGATGTCTTAAATATATATGTTTGGAATTAAAATGGCGTGACAATTTTTTTGAAATGATGATCGAACTAGATTTATTACATTTTATATTGGAATTATTTAAAATAAAAATAATTTCTACTAAGGTGTGATTCAATCACAACACCTGAGTACAACAAATTCCAGCTACAAAGTAATCAATAGATCATAATGTGACAAGATTTTTATTACTTCACTAATAAACTAGAGATTTTTTAAAAAGTGAAAGGTTCAAGGTATAATTTAAATATCTATTCTAGAACCAGTAAAATAATCCTCAAAAAATTATTTTAAATCGAAACCATACATTTTTGGAAAAAAATTGTAATGATTTTTTTCCTATTAAATACCTTAAAATCATTTTACCTACTATTAAATGATATTCATGAAGGTTATCTCAAATATTTCAGATAAATAAAAAAATAGAATATATGGCGTACTTTCAGTGAGATAAAGAATACTCCCAGATTTTCCTCTATAAAAATTGTTTCCAACTAGTTTTTTAGCTTCAACCAACAAAATATTAACATTAGAACACATGGGAGATAAAAAAATTATTACTGATTTTGTGCCCATTTTTTTAATAAATAATGATACTATTTACTTTGGTTTAATGAATTCTCAATTTTTTAGAAAATATGAAATCAATGTAAAAAAATTTAAACCTTCCCATAATGCAAATTTCAAATTATTTTTAATGATTTTTTAGAAATCATAACATATTTATAGTTGTTTAGAATATAAAACAACAAAAACAATATATATTTGAATAAGAAAAATATCTTATGAATGCTATTTTTTAAACAAAATAAGGTCTTCCAATCACATGGTAAAACTATATTACAAAATAAATTAATTTATTCATTCATACCAAACTATAGGGGTTTATTTGAGTACATAAATTGATTTTGTATGTATAAAAATAGAAATAAAAAAATAAGGGTCCTCAAAACCTATATGTTGTTTAAAAGAAACTTGCATCCTTAAAAATCTAGTTATATATGAGTTTTCCTAACTATCTAGTATAATTTAATGTTTATAAAATATGATTAAGCTAAAAAATAGTAATTTCTTCTTACCTAGAAACATGGGAAAATGTATCTTTATACATTTTTATGTCTTTATTATAACCATTGGATCATAGAGATATGAATCTATCTATTCTTTACAAGGTTTATCAATTTTCTAAATTTTAGTGCAATATTTTTCATGATAATGTACCAATTCATCGTCCATTTTTTTTCTTAGATAGGATACAGTCTCAAGTTATCTATTGAATTACTTTTAATTCATCAATTTGTGTTTTATTATGTTCAAATGGATCACTTTCATAAAATTTTACATGACGATATAATTCAAATATCCTTGAAATTTTCTTCAAGAACCTATAATCTTAATTTTTTTTAGAATAACCTTGGATGATTTTTTGATCATCATAGGGATCAAACATAACAAGATTATCCTTGGTGTTCAAGATATATATTTTCAACCAAAAACCTTAAAGTATACAATTTTTGCTCTATATTATTCTATAGATCATACGGTATTTTATTCATGATTTGAATAATTATTGCTCCATTTATGAAATTGAAAAACTCATAGATTTTTAAATTAAGACTATGCTCAATACCATACATGACACGCAACAGAAAGCATTAACGATTGTGAAATATTATTACATAAACATGAACATTATGAACTAACTATTTCTTTGGAGGAAATGAATATATGTAAACTCATAATAAAATTTATTTATAAAGGTAACACTAAATAAAAATAAATTTATTAAAAAGGAACTAAGTTTTTTAGGTCATTTTATTCTTCAAAAATGCATTCTATTAAATAAATGGTTTTTATTTAATTTTATAAAAGAATATTAAAATTTATTTATTCCAATTTGAAAAGTTATATTTGATAAATATAATACCATTTTATAAATCATCATATCATAAAAACTTCAATGATAAATTTATATATTTTTCTAGGAACATTAACTTTTTAATGAATAGTGAAAAGTACCAATTTTAAAGGAAAATGTGTTTTACATTTTAATATTTAATAATCCACAATTTGTTTTATATTGATTTTAAAATTTAGTTAGTTATTTTTAATTAATAATCATCAAATTGATATCATTATAATTGAAATTATATTTACTTTTTATATACTGAAAAATATATACATAAAAATTTATTTTTATGGAAAACGGTTTTTCATTATGATTTATAGGATTATATTACAATAAATTTCTATAACATAAATGGATTGAATTTGATAAAAATGGATTTCATATTTTTAATGATCTTGTAAAAATTTGGTTAATTTCTCAACTTTATTTTCGTTCATTGTTAAAATTAACCATGGTAAATATTTTCCAACTCGGTACGGATAAGGGTAGTTAAGTTTGAGAATAATGTGATAAGGACTTGAAAATCAATATAAAACCAAACTAATTTCAAATAGTCGATTTTAAATCAACCATAACCATCCAATATTCAAAAATATTACTTATTGGTTCTATTTTTTCTTGATAAAGACCATTATATTATTTTAATTCAATAATAGATAAAAATTGCCACGTTCTATATTTTAATAAACCTCAAATTTTTCATATGGATAAAAGAAGGTTATATTGATTAATATGTAGTTATTTTAAATATTAATTAATTTTTTATGGAAATTTATTTTAAATTTTTTTTTGATTAAATAATTACATTGAAATCATAGGCAACATCATCATAATTGTTATTCAAGTAATAAAAAAATTAAAAAAAATTATTTTTAAATCTGTAATAAAATTTGGTGAATTATGGTGTTCGATATAATTTTTAGACAATTATATTGTAAAATTTTTGTTTTAAAATTTTATATTCTAACTACATTACATCTTGATATTTTTAAAAGTAAAATTATGGGAATTGTACCAAGAATGACTTAAATTGTGTTTTATATAAACTAATATTTTTTTAATCATTTAACAAAATTAAAAATATTATAGTTGGCAATGTAAATGGTATATTTTTAATAATATTAATCATTTTATAATTATCCATCACTTTTACATTTATTGTATCTTTATTATCCCATAAATAGTAAAAACATTTATTGTCATTTTAATCATTAAAAGGATTTATGAGAATTTAAATCCAATACATAAGGGTTAAAAAGCACCTAAGATTCTATAAATTTTATTTTATGAGATTATATTTACTTATATTCACTCTATAGTTTAAACATATCAATTTCTTATACATTAAAATGAAATTTAATTGATATTACTTTAATAAGATATGTAAACTCTAGGGTACCATGTTCTCTCTTATATAAGGACATTACAACACCTCTCTTCATCAGACATAATGTTCCTTGAAAATAAACATAGATAAATCCAAATAAATTACCAAAATTCAAGCCCTCTTCCTTAAGATCCTTGTATCACCAAAATACTATCCTAGATGTCCTATGGTGTAATTTAAAGAATGTTATTCAAGGAGAAGGTAATAATCTTAACCAACCATTTGAATCATACTTCTTCAACTACTTCCAAAAATCTCATAATAACCATTAAAATATAGCAACATTATAATATATCACATATTTATATTTTATAATGCTAATTTCATACACATATTCATCTCTTTTTACCATCAAATGGGGAACAATAACATCATTCATGTGTACCACTGGACTACCACCTCTACGAAGAAATTTGTTTCATTTTCCATTCCCTCATTTATTTGATTATTATAATGATGGAATTAATTTTTTTATAACATATTAATGAGATAATTATTAGTTTTTGAATATAATATATCATTTTTTTCCGTTCAATTTGTTTAGAAAATGATAACATCGTTTGGGAAGATGTGAAGATTACCATATCCACAAAGATATGTGCTTCATTTTTAATGTAAACTTCTCATTTAGTGTTATAAAATTATATTTAATTCATAATAATTAAAATTATTTCATGATTATTAGTTTGTAGATTATGTTATACTGACCCATTTTTTCCCATTCAACTTATTAATGTAATTTTTCAATTATGAATTGAACATCCTCAAAACCCCTGACATGGAATTTAATGATTAATTAATTGAATATATCATTAAAATAAATAATCTATTTATAAATTTAAAAAACTATAAAATATTATTAATTAATTATATAATTAATCTAATATTATTAAATAGGATTCTATTAACAAATATATAATGTTTGGACTCCTGGTAAGGGGTTTCTTAACTCGCATTTCCTTCATTGGGTTGAAATTATAATCCAATGAATATGGCATTCCATGTTTTTGTGTGAAATGACGTATTGTTATATGATTCAACATTGTCACTTATTTTATGTGGTTTTAAAATTGTTACATATAATAACCTCAATGATTATTTCTCACATCTAGGATATGATCTTCGTAAGGATTATTCATTTTAGTATTGTTTCTTAGAGACGCGTTTTTTATTATGCACTTACTTACTTTTATTAGGTGTACATTATTTATATTGGGATGTTAAATCATGAATGAATATTTTATCATGGTGATTTAATTAGATGAAAATGGGATGTTAATTTACAGTTCAAGATAGTAGTCTGGGACGATCGATCTTCCCTCTTCCATCCAACATGTTCATTGATTAACAGAGCGTGATCCATGATAATTAATAATTTAATTAAATATTGTGATGAAAAGGATTTTACTATGTATAGGTCTGTGATTTTGGTTGCATGTAATATTACACTCATGTAGAAGTGTTGTGGGTGAATAAGATTTATGGATAGAGGGTCATTATGGTATTTTTTTATGCCAATTAGAATAGGCACCCAAATAAACCTATATTATCTAGTGAATGAAAGGTATAAATCAGGATATGGTATAGGGAAGATACCAACATTCATCTTTGGGGACGGGATAAACTTATAATATTTGGATGTTTTGGATTGGAGGTTTGTCAGTAATCATGGTATAACAGGGCATGATGGCTTGTTTTGGATAGTTTGTGGTTCAACCATTGGGTTTCATGCGATGTTGGGTATATAAATTATTGGGTGTATCATAATAATTATGGTATTAATATTTGGATAAATGAATCATTATTTTTTATTTTATTAGTTCATTAGATTCTAAAGCTAAGCATCTCTGAGACAGGTTGACCAGAGGAGGTCAGATCGGTGATTTTTCATGTAATTGTATGGGATGAGAAGGAAACCACATTGGGTACATCATTTTGGATATGATAGTTCATATTGGGACATTACATAATGGGTTTTAGGATAATATGTAATTCTATTGTTATGAAAGAGTGATAGAGTCATGTCCTTTGTGTGTTGAAAAATTGAAGTGTGAGCTAGTAATGGCATTTGACCAGCTCTCTCACATGTGTTGGGGTGCAAGTATCAAAAACAAAATTGGGGGTGTCATTAGAATACTAATATAAAAATTTCATAGGTAATTACAATAGTGGGAAAGCACCAAACCTTGAAATTTTCTTGTTAATTAGATTTTATGGTTGGGAGAACAATGTTCAATGTGGTTGATTAGATGATGTCACTTTTTTGTATCGATTTGGGTGTGCTCAGGGAATAATTTTCTTAATGTTTTAGGGAATAATTTGAGTGATGTATTCCTTCCTGGTGGTTTGGGAACCTTATATAGATGTTTCATATTATGTTTGTGTTAGGAATTCTGTTCTGGAACATGATATAATGGTTATGAATTAGTTACCCGAGTAAGTTGGGATAGATTATAGAATGTTCAATGATACTTCAAAAGGATGAGAAGTGTTATGACAAGAATATTCAAATGAAATGTGTTGAAATACACACAAAAATTCAGGAAGGAATTTTAATTTTGGAATTTCATCGATGGTTCATTTTGATAATAATGGTTTTGAATGGAATTTTGAAGGTTATAATACCTAAAAAATGTTTTGGATGAGGATTGACCTTTAAGAGGCATCTCATGGGATTGGGATATTCTTGATAGAAGATAGGGTGTTCGATGTGGCATATTCTATAGAAAACCTCTAGTAAACTAGTGGCATTTTAAGGTAATATTTACAACCCCCTATTTATACGATGGGAAAACCCCCTTCTTCCCTTTTTTATATGCACCATGGTTGGATGGGATTCCCATATCCTCACCTTGGATTCCAACTATTTTTTGTGTCATTTGATGGAAATTTTAAAAAGGAATCATGTTATTAGATCCTATTATCCTAATTTCAATGATTTCTACTCCTCCTCCACTAATTTTTTAATGACTAGTTTAGAGAATTTATTATGATTTCACTGAATAATGGTGTAATCGACCTTCATCCAAAGGGGAATTCATTCTCCTTTTATAAATGGATTCCATAGATTATGTATTCAATATTCCAATCATTATATTGTTAAAGTTTATTCTTGTCATCAATTTATATAACGTTTTTTATTAAAATTAAATTTTAACTCCTAACAAATAACTATTTCATATTAGGTCTTTATCCCAGCATGGTGTGGACCACCAATTGGTGATTAGATATGGTTTTAATGAGCGTCACTCAATGATGGATATTTCAGTTATTCTTCCAAATTTATTAATATTTGGTTTTAATTATTAATTGATTAATTAATTATTATATTGATCCTAATATATTAACATTGACATTTCTTCTTGAGATAGGTTCATTGGTGATGTATTGGGCTTGGTGGGGCAAGTTAAGGCTATTGCAACAATAACCTTACTATGGAAAATAAATGATAAAGGATTAAAAATTGGTCAGTGGTTTAGGGACATACCCATTGTAATTTGAGATATTTCTTATTAGCATGTGGGAGTCTGTAATCTACAATGATGACCATTACATTTTTAATTAATTAATGTAGTTTATTAATTTAAATATAAATTCTTAGTTTATATCAAAACAATAAAAATCTAGATCAAAGTTCCTATGATTCGTTGAATTTTTGGCCACCAGTTGGATCCCCACAATCGAAAATGGAAGAGATTGTAAATTTAAAATGTAATGAATCAACACAACATGCCCTAAAAGGGGTGTTCCCTATTGAACACTATGATGATGTTTTTTGTGGATTATAATGAATAGAATAACATTTGGAGATTTATGAGCCGTAGAAAAACCTTAGATCCTTTCAGTTGGTTGAGATTAATAAGTGGAGAATGATCCCCCCCCATGAGGCACAACTAGCCTCTGTGGATAGACCATAGGTTAGAGGCAGTCATTTTTCATGAGTGGACTACCTTCAAATACCAAATATATAGATATTGGTCATGTACTATCTCATTAGTGTGTGATACCTATGAGGAATAACCATTGGTTTTGTAAGTCCATGAGAGAATTAAGCCCTAGGTTAAGGTATATTATACCCCAAAGGGGTGGGTTTTGACCATCACAGTAGTTTCATTAAAGAGAATCAAAATAATGGTGCCTCTAGTGTCCCGACCAAGGTGCCACATGCTACTACCCCAAACTGATTCTACAACTGATCTCAGGCGTGCCTCCCTGTATCCTAGGGGTGGGAAACAAGTAAGGAGGATCCAATATGTCATGTGGAAAGACCATAACCTCTATATTAATGTGATAAAACAAAATAAATCGAAATACCAAAACAAAAATGATAATATCATAATCGATAATCATTAAACCTCAAATGATAAATCAAAAATAAGAAAAGAGTACCAAAACCCAATAATAGATATGTCAATCCATATAAGTATAATGTGTCAAATTTAAACCCATAATAATGACACTCTGGTTAATCCAAAATATGTATCTACATCATGTATGTTTCCCTAATTCATCTTCCATCACAAATCCCAACTCATCCATCTAGCATAGGGATCTTTACCTTCCCTTGTCTTGGGAACCTGAAGTCAATTTGGGTTCCAATCCAACAGCTCGAATCGGGTGTGAGTACAACTCATCACGCCACAAAAAACAAAATTTAAAGTAATAACCAGTCTCTAACATTTTTCAAATTTGTGTAGGTAACAAAGTAAAATTGATAAGGTAAACAGTTCTCACATTTAATATTCTTTAATTGACCACATAGGCCTCTCGAGTCCACAATAACACCTAATCAAATCATACCTGCTTCATCACATTCTATATTCTAAACCAAACACCATAGGTTTTTTACAGAACATTCTTTCAATGAATTTTATTTTTGTTTTGAATTTAAAATTTCACATTACTACATTAGGTGCCTTGGGTAGCTTTCTAGCACCCTGTGGGTATTTGGTGAAGTAATCCCCAACCCACAACTTGGTGATCATGTGAAAATACATATATATATATATCATAGGGGACTAATGTAGTTTAATGGAACCCCATAGATATTTGGAGTATAATTTCATGATGCATAAGTCATCATTCAGATCATTCAAAAATTTAACGTAACATGGTTCCACATTAATAACCCATTTTTCATCCATTTTCGTACCCTATTATCCAATAAAAATCATTATCCTATTTTTTCAACCATATTCCTAATCTTCTATTTAACAAATCTCATAATCACATGGTAAAATCAATTTGTTAATTTAATTTAAAATTAATTTATTCAATACGATAAAGAAATGGTATAACTATAACATGTTTATCCAAAAGAGGGCTATGAGAAAAAAATATTCCACCTATCTTAAGATTGTTAATGAACACTCTCCAAACTATGACCCTCTATTTGGTGTTGAATAGTCAAAACATAAATGGTGGGGAAGATAATTTTTCAAATCCTTGGAACTGAATCCATAAAAAAACTTGATTTAAAACATAAAAAACTAAGGAAAATTCATCCCTCCATAAGAAAATGGATAAACATGAGATAGAAGAACCAAAATGAGGAAGATAATACATATTTTAAAGGGTTTCATCACATCGATTGGATCTTCTATTAACACCAGAAAGGGATCGAGGACCCAAGAAATTTTATCAAGAGACTCTAAGACTAAGGGAATTCATGTTAGGTCGAGTAAGGATGAATGTGAATAAAAAACTTTGGTTCAAGAATTTTTATTATAATTTTTAATTTTTAGAATCCCATTTGATGTGTTTCTTGGGTGGGGTGCTTGGTTAGCCAACACTTTTCCTTTAACCATGCACCCCTACTTATCAAGTGCACAATTTATCCAATCCGTGAATATGGTTTGGAAAACCATGCACCAACCATGTAGACCCCCACTATCTCAAGGTACATGATTTAGGGAGGGTAGCCACACAGTTAGGACAAGTTGTGTGCCACCACATGTGCATCGAAAATTGGTAACATAGTTTGGTCAAATCATGCACAATCTTACCCTTTCTATGAATCCTATAGTGATCCAACCTCAGAGACACTTGAATTAATTAACAATAACCCATTGTAAAATCAGGGGTTTAATGATTCTGATCAACATAAGACTTCTATCTACTATAATATATAGCCATATGTTTCATAATAATATGAGAATGATCAGATATCTCATGAACGATTCTTGGTCCCAATAAATCGGACTCACCTTCCTCCATCCAATATAGAGGTGTTTTGCATGTCCTACCATAAAGAGACTCGTATGGTTCCATCTAAATATTCTCTTGATAATTTTTGTTATAGTTGAACTTAATAAGAACTATGTACTTCTCCCATTCCCTACAAAAATAAAGGATTTAGCCTCTCCAAATTTCATTTTTAACCTAGATAGTGTGATCTAATTTCATTTCAATATATGGGTGTAAGTCATACTCAAGAACACATGGGTATCGAAATACATCTGTAAGATTTTCTAAAAGAAAAATGTAAAATGTGAATCATTGTATAAAACTGTAATATATGTCAGAAAATGAAAATGGGCTATCTCATGAACATAAATCTCACCAATAATGTCCACAATGTAAGTATACTAGATGTGAATGAAATGGGATAGCTTTATCAACTGATCCACAATCACCCATATCACATCATTCATATGAGGGATCCTCGAAAGACTAACCACAAAGTCCACAACAATTTCATCACACTTCCATTCAAGAATGGGAAATAATGGTTACAAACAACCATGAAATTGATGATCATGATTCAATTATTGACAGGGGTAGCATCGTTTTATCAAAACTACAATGTCTCTTTTCATGAACAATCACCAATACAATTGATGTAGGCCAATGTATAATCTGGTCAACCGGAGATGCTCCACCGACATTGAGGCATAAAAATAAGGAATCAACACTTCATGTTAACTCATAGGCACAACCATGTGATTCCAAACATATATGATCTTGTCATCATTTATAGTCGAATCAGAAGCTGACTCCCCACATTTAATGCTTACCCTCGGGCCCAACCACTCTGGTTCCTCATAATACCTCTCCTCGATCCAGATCAGAATTGTCGAATCAGATTATATGGATATAAGGTTCATCTAATTTGGTCCCTTCTAGAAATGAATATGCATATCATCCAACAAGCTTATCATTCTCAATTCAGAACTAGACTCTTGAACATTTTAATTATGTGTCTTCGCACTGAAAGCATCAGCAACATTGTCTCTCTTCCAGGGTGTATATTCTATCTCTAAATAAAATTATTTCATATAATCTACCCATCTCCACTACCAGAGGTTAAAATATCATTTCAATATGATGTAATTAAATCTATTATGATTAGTACACATAGAAATGTTTTTCTCATAATAAGTAATATCAATAATACTTTTATACATAATCCTCCATAGCCAACTCGAGATCATTTATATTGCAGTTATGGTCATGTTTTTACAACTACCATGACCCATAAACCTTATATTATGGTCCCTACAAAAAAACTACTCCAAGTTAGATCTAAAACACATAAAAAACATTTAATATTCCACACCTAGTTTGGGTATGATCAAAATTCATGTGGTAGTCAAATAAATTTTCCACTCTTGGAAATCAGTCTCACATGGTCCAAACCATTAAAACTTGATCCCCTTCATAGTCAATACAAACTGTGGTTTTTCAAGAGAGAAACTTCTTGGCTAGACCTCTAATAATAATCATCCAACTATCAAAATCATTGGATATAAAAAACATTACTGGTATTCTCCTAAAAACCCACAAAATACACCCTCTTTGGGTCCTCTGGAACACCTTCCCCAGAGATTATTTGACCTCACAAATTTTCGTTTTTACTCCATAATTGATAATTATATATATTGGATTATTGATAATTACCTCTCATTGTACTCAGGAAGATTTCAAGATATTGGGAATGATTATCATTATTCTTCACGTACAAAAAAATGTCATCCACAAAAAAATAATCCATGTATGGGTGAAATATTCTTCTCAAAAGGGCCATAAACAGATTCATTGAATTCATTATCCTAACTATCATCACGATGATATCATATAGGTCGTACTTAACTTTTAAATAAATCCATAGTATAAAAAAGGTTAGACTCTTAACTGATGATAACACAACCTCATGTAAAACATTGAGAGTACGAAAGCCTCACTCTTCTAGTAAAAGAGGTCATCGATATGTGGAAGAGGATATTGATTCTTCACCATCATTCAGTGCAACTTCTGATAATCAACACAAAATTACAACATCTCATCACCATTCTTAGACAAAATATTTGATCAACCTATGGTGATGTACTTGAATGGATAAGTCACTTATTCATCAAGTCTTTTAGAAATGTACTGAGTTATTGAAGATATATATGGAACATTTTCTAGGGTAGAATAGAAACTTTATTAGCTCCCTACATGATATCAATTGTAAACTCAACATCACTCTCTGGTGACAGCCCACGGAATTCTGTATGAATCCCATCCTAAAAGGTGTTCACAACAAGTAGAAAGACATCATGATTTATACCTCCTTCATCCAAAAAAAATATTTGAAACCTGGGTAGTGATCTCATCCAATAGATGATAAACTAGCCCTATATGACCGTTCTGGACATCCCACTCACCATGATGAGTATAACTATTTTCTTCTTGATATGAAATGGTTACACTCCTATTGTAACAACTAATGTGGTAACAGTTCAATTTTTACTTGTCCATACCCAAAACCAATTCAAAACTGAATATGTCAAGTATATAAGGATCCCAATGAAAATGATACACCCCAACAATGAGATAAAAACCCTAACATAAATAGATATCCATCAACTGTACTTCAAATAGTGTGTCGGTTTTCAAGACCATGCTCACGAATTCCACCATCAGACCAAAACCATTCCCAAGTTGAGAAGATATAAAATTATGATAGTATCATCTATCAAATAAGGAACTATAAAGTGTATGAGATATAATAATTTTACCTTCAACTATTGATATCATAAACTCTTTATCCACATTTATAGGCTGAATTGCCTCCAACATTCCTACCCCTCTTCCCAATACTATGTTCTGAGTCCCCTTAGATGAATAACATTGATTATATGGGTCATACTTCCACAATGTACCATATCTACTACCTCATCCTATATGACAAGATGAACTCAAAATACCCAAATTATTTTGGTATAAGACCATCTCTTAGTACACTGACTATTCCCCACTCCTCCATCATTACCTATCATTCAAGGTTATATGGAATACCTATATATGTGACCCATCCTTCCATAGGCTCAGCACTCCACTGGTGGTCCTGGACAACAGATACAAATGTGACCTGACCTATACTGGTAGTATACTCAGTTACTACTCTGAATAACTAATCCATATCCCTTTCCACTATTTTTCATCCTCTTGGTTGTGATTTTTATAATAATGCATTTTAATCAAAAAATAAGTACCTTCTAATAATATACCCAGAAACCACTTTTATTCTATTGGAAGCATCCTTCAGTTTCCCATCGTAAATGATAGCCTAGTTTACCACTTCATGAAACAATTTCATTCAAAATAGGTTAATCTAAGACTAAATAACACAATTAATCCCATCCTTAAAATTTTCACCATAGTTGCATTTTATTCTTCCATCATTGGAAACAATAATTCAAATTAATGATGTGGCCAGCATATATCATCACAAATGTATCCCCCAGGATCAACTACATAAACTCTGATTTTCTCTCTAACCTAAGAGTCTGTGTATAAAAAAATTATGGAACTATTCCTGAAATTATATATACTTCATAATCTATAGCTTCTCATATTGAGTATAAATATCCCACCAGATCTTCATTGATCCACACAACATATTAGAATCCAATATTAATCTCTTATCTATTAGAGTATATAAATGGTCTAGGATAATTCGTATAGACTCAATCCAGAACACATCTTCCTTATGTCCACCCTCTCCAATGAAGGATGGAGGGTGCTATAATAAGAACACCCAGGTAAATTAATACATATTTTTTACAACCCACTCAGGGAATATTTCCATTAACTAAATAATGATTGTGACGTTATCATAAAACTTATCTCCAGATCCTTTAATCAGAACAACTAGAGCCTCCGGATCCACTATAAGAGGAACATTTAAAGTAATTTCCTCTTGTCTGCCTATCAAAAAACATCATCATAGATGCATATCTCAACAATTCCAAACACATTTTTAGGGAACAAAACAAATATATTAACTCATTTTCATAATAGAGATTCACATAAGGCCATAAAAATTTATCCCGTATACCCATCCACACCATCAAAATTTAGGCATGATCACTATTCTCAACCATCCCTCAACTGGCTCATGGATAATAGAGGGTAAAGTGCTTCTAAATTTCAAATTTTCATTTTATAAATCCATTTTAGAAGTATTAATTTACTAATTCTATCATCATTTACGATTACCATATTATTATTAGGAAACATTTAATTTTTAAATACTCAATAATGAAATGTAATTTGAATTCAACAACTCAACCAAAACATGATTTTTTGTGCATTCCTAGAATAAGTTAGGTCCCATAGAATACCTAGTGCCTGGAATGATTCATGTATAATCAACTCACATTCCATACATATCCATGTGTAAAATCAAATAAAATAATAAGACTACATAATAGATACATCTCTCAAGTTGAAATAACAATCAACTGTAATAGAATATATCAATAAAAAGAATCCCATCATAGTTATAAGGGTTTTCCACCCACACATGTGTCCGCTACTCTCATGAATGAGATCATGGAAAAGGCCCAATGTATCCAAGTATTATATATACCAATCTCAATAAGTAAGACAGCTGTAAATAAAATAAAACAAATTTTATACTACTTTATAATGTCTAAACCTGGGTTCCAGAAGCCAATTCCTCTAGTGACTTTTCCACATGTCCTTAGTTGTTCCTCACCATATTCTAGAGACTTATGACTAGAATTGAGTATTGAATATGTAATTTTGGGAGACGATACCCACTCAATAAATGTGGGACAACAATGGAAATAAATAGAAAATAACCAAAATTATAATATCATATTAAATGTTCATCCAACATCATATGATGAATCGAAAATAGAAAAAATGACCATATACCAAAGAAGAAGATATGTGATCCCATAAAAGTGTTAGATGAGAAATGAAAACCCAAAATAATAACACTATGAATACTACAAAATATTCCAGAAAATCATTTATGGTTCCCTTATACATTCTCATCCTGAATCTCAACTCATCCATCTAACATAGGCTCTTTCACTTATCCTTTCCTACAAACATGAAGTTTATTTTTGGTACAAATCTGGAAGCCTGATTAAGGTTTTAATACAACTCTATAATCCACCACCAATGGAATTTATATAAATATATGGACTATAATAGTTTCTTAAAATTTTATAAATACTAATGTGAAAATGATAAAGAAAACAGTTTTCACAATTAATATCCCATAATGGACTACATAGTCCCCTATGTTCACTATGACACCCAACTCAATCATACCTTCGTCAGCCCATGTGGTATTATGAACCAAACACAATATGAATATCACAAATAACTCTATCCTGGACATTAATTACCCATTTCAATTTCAAATTTCATATATTTACAATGGGGGCCAATAGTAGCATTATGTCACCCACAACTCAGTGATCACATAAAAATACATACATACACAAACACACACACACACACACACATATATATATATATATATATATCGAGAGATCGATAAGTATTCTGTCACCCCAAGGGTATTTGGATCAGTACATTCTGATCCACAACTCATTTTTTCCATCATTCACAAATTTCACATATCGTCGTTCCAAATACATTACCCATTTATAAATTTTTTTGATAACTCTTTATTCAACCAAATTCATAACCCCATTTATCAACCTCATTCATAACCCTCTATTTATGAAATTTCATAATCATGTAAAAAAAGAAATTCATTAATTAAATTTAAATTATAATTTATGAATGTGGAAATGTAACGGTGCATCTACAACATGTGAATCCAAATCAAGACTATGAGGAAAAAATAATAAAAACAGCTACCTCATTATGGTTGAAGAATTTTCTCAAAACAATAACCCTCAATTTGATGTGGAATTATTAAAATTAAAATGGTGGTGAAGATCTATGGTAAAAAACTAAGGCCAATATCCAAAAAAAAGATCCATCAAAACCAATATCTAAACCATCCATAACAGAGCAGAAGTAAACCCTATACCATTGGAAAGTGAAATGGGTGAAAGTGGTATATTAACGAGGAAGATAATACATGGTGTACAGGGTTCATTAAAATTCACTAAATATATGATGAAAACCAGAAGGGGATAATGGATCCTAGAAATCTTCTCAGGATCCTCCAAGACCAACAGAGACCATTTTAGGTAAATAGTGGTGAATAGGAATAAAAAACTAGGTTTTGGTAATTTTTAATCTAATTTCCATGGGATTAAAATCTCATCTTCAAAATTTTCTGGGCGGGGTACATGGTAATCCAATCCTTATTCCATAATTGTGTGCTCATACTTATGTGGTCCTCGATTACTTCATATTGGGAACATGATTTGAAAAACCATGCTCTTACTATTAAATCATCCACAATCTCAGTGTTCATAAATTAAGTAGGTTGGCCACATGATTTCAACTTAGTACTTGTACTTAAAATGTGAGCCATATGGAATATACACAATGTTCATGGATTTAGGTATTTTTCCAAACCCTATCATTTATTTATGATTTCACTTTATTTTGGAGGAAGAAATGGATTACGGTACATACTTCCTAGGACCTAGCCAGTGGTCTATATGTTATATTGTGGTGGAATAGTGTATTCTCATAAGTATTTCCTAAGATCCAAATTGTCAGTCTCATGTGATACTAGTGTGATGAAATTAATGAGATTATGTAATCATGGATTTCAATATGTTATAGAGATCTGGCTATTGAGCCACGTATGAATGCACATGTCATCGATATTCTACCTCAATTCTGTATGGGATACAAGAGATTCTAGGATTCCCTATAATTATTAGAATATTTTGGATTCATCCATTAATTTTTAGGTAATTTTATTATTATTATTATCATTATTATGGGATTTTTAGTCCCTCCATAGGATTAGGAGAGTTTTGTATGATGATATTATAGGTTCTTGGTTGGGATGCTTAGGATTCCCAGGATGCAGTTATTTGGTATGGTTAAATGGAAGATTAATTTGGTAACTTGCTATCTAGGATTCATCAAAATGGGATTCAATCCATTTATTGTATTATCTATTTGAGATATTTCTAGGATTACTGGGATCTAGATCTATGGTCTTAGATGACTCGATGTCGGTTTTTTGAGCCTATGAATTAAAGGTTTCTTAAGTTATCCATCATGATATAGTATTTACATTGCAGGTGTGATATCATGACATTCTCAAAGACACCCCAAATTGGATGAAACAATTATGTTCGGTTGAGGTCACTAACCTAATGATTGATAACAATTTTTTATTCATTACCTATTGTTTTTTTATTGTATTCAGCTGATCATATCTGTGCACATATCCCTACACTAATGGTTATGTACATTACCATGTATGTGGTTCCCTACTGAGTTTTGTACTCATGCCCATATTGGGCTACTATCACATTTTGATACCTAATAAAACCCTAACTCAGTTTTAATATAGGTTAGGTTGAGGCCTGATATTATGTGTTTATTCTAAAAGTCACTCAAATGGGTTCTGAATATTTGAGGTTCGTCCACAATTTTGGGGATATGACATGATTCTATTATTTTTTTCATTTATTTATTCTATATTTGTGATCGGCATAATTCATGACTGTTTTATATTTCTATACGTTAGCAATTCCTTTTGTTATAACACATAATGTTTTTTATTATTCCATATTTTATAATGATAGTAGATTTTTTATGATAATATTTTATTGACAATTATGATTATTCCCTTTGATATAGGTGGTATAGTCTCCCCATGGTAGATCATTAGACCCCCCATGACTAGTTGGAAGACTCTATCTTATGGGGATGTGTGACAGAGGTCATGTGGAAAAGTAGGTCAGGGCACAAGTCGAGTGGCCTCCAGAACGGAACATTGTAGAATGAAAATACACTTTTTACAAAAGGTGGTAAGAGATTTTATAGGGATGTTATTTTTTATAGGACCTATAAACACCAATCAAACACTCATAAAAATTCATGTTCACTCTATAGAATATGTAAATATATAGAAATCAACTTTTCATTCAACTCTATGTTAAAAAAAGAAACATGAAAAATGGTATGTCGTTCTTCTAGAAAACAAAAAAGGCTTTAATGAATAACTCTAGAATATCTATTGAATACATTTGACATGTATTTTAGAGAATATAATTACTAAAAAATGTTATTTAAATATAATTAATATGATCTTTCATGTAATAAAATAAGAGTATTTTTATCATTCATTAGATAGTATTGTATTACTCGAGTGTTCGTTCTTTATTATGGATGATTTTGAATTTGTAGTTCTATATTTATTCTAATAACCAATATAAAATAGAATAATCCAAAACAATATTTTATGTTCCTTCATGTGAACATCATTTCTAAAAATATAAAACGATGAAATCACTACTAATTATAACCATGATCTTCATTGTAACTACATGGGTCATTGAAAATAGATGTATTATTTACCTTTTTCATCCTTATCAATCAACCATAACTTCAAAAAAACTCATAATTGAAATAATTTTAATTTCTACAATGGTAATTAATTCCTTAAATAAGAATGTAAATACATTAGAAAATACATACTTTGAATATCTACAATATTAAAGGGAATTATCTTTGTTATAGGTCATTTTTATCTTTAAAACATTATAAGACCTAAAAAATACATAAAATATTACCTTAAGAACAGTTTTTTACTTTTATATAAATCCTAAAATTCATGATATGGTCAGTTCTATATTATAACTAATCTCTTAATTAGATAATATTATCATTAAAAGATAAATGAACGAGAAACATTTTTAAAAAATATAATTTGAATCCATATATGATGTTTTAAATCATCGTTTGATACTTATAAAAATCAGAAAACATTTTCATTTTTTAGACACCTATATATTTACTTTACAGTCTCATAGGACACATCGGTGATTTGTATAATAACCCAATAATTTTAAGATATGTGAATTTTTAAAAAAAATCACAATTTTTTTTTACTCTTTTCTACCATGTATGATAATAATCATGTGTGAGACCTTCATTTTATATTTTACGTTTTTAAGAAATCTAAAATTTTCAATAAAATATTTTTTTCTATCCTAAAGATTATTTACTTAGAAAGAAAACTTATTTCGTATTAGCATATCAAAATTGATATTTTTGATGATAAATTATTATCTTATATGATATTTTATCACCTCATATTTTATTTTCTATAGAAAATTTATTCAAACATGAAAATTATAGATTTAATAATAATTCAAAAAATTAAATACATCTTATAAAAATAAAAATTTATTGAAAACACCCATGCTAGGTATATTATTAATTCAAATGTGGATTTTGTGAGCATCAAAACAGATGTAATATTAATATATGTAGTAAAGACATTTGTATGTCCAACATGCCTCATGTAAAAGATATCGATTCCAAATAATGTTTATCAACACTATAACAACCTATTTTGCGTTGTTAAATATGATTTATAGAATTACAATGAAAAACTCAATGTAGTTTCAAACATACCACATCTAGTTCTATGAAAAAAGAGCCAAGTCCTCCTCTGGATGACATTTCTGAAAAAAAACCTTGTCGGAAATTTCAATGCATCGCCACACCATCTTGCATGGGAACAATCCCTTATCATCTAATAGAATAACATGATTATAAAAACATCAAAAAATAATTAATAATCCACATCCTAATATAATTCAAATTTTGGATCACCAATCACCCACCCCAGCCATCATTCTCTTATATTGTGGATAGGCGTACCCTAATCTGACTCACTCTCATATTACAAGACATCATCCAGAGCTTTGCATCAATTTGTTGACTCTAACTAACGTGGAAGATTAATCCTAAATATTTTCTTCACCATTTAAATAGATAAAAATAGATCCTCTCACAAATTAGCATCTTGATTCCACATTTAATGTTTATTGAACATTCTCAATACATACATGATTCATCTAAAGGACTCTAGAAGTCCCAGTGAGGGGAGGGGTTAAGAAGGGTGTATTATTTTTTATTATAAATTGATGGATATTGTGCCCATATTTGTAGGAACTTGTTAATCCTATATTATAGGAATGTGTATAAAACAAAAAAATAACATTCAATAAGAGATCATAACAATTTTACTTGGTTCACCACTAAAGGCTAGACCAAGTATCATCACCAAAAGAGTGTCAGTCATTCCTAAATATCTTAATCATAATTATTTGTGTAATACATAATTTTACTCATATTCAGTCTATTTTAGTAAAAACTTCTTTACAATATTATAAGGATAAAACGCTGCATCCCTCAGCACACTTTCGTCAACTCCCATAGTTCACTACGTTGGCTGAGGTCTTCCTCATTTTATCAACAACAATGTCTCTTAAATATATTAACAATAAATTATTTTTCCCCAAATATCATGATACTCCTCCTGAACCATTAGCCTAAGTTTATTCACATTAAAAATACTTTTCACTAAAATATGACATTCAGAATTGCTTCTCACGATGCATGTTAATGAAGATCCCCACCTTCATAATGAATACTACTTTCATCGAACAAGATTTCATCCTGAAGCTCACTGATTATTTATAGAATTACACATCATTACGAAGAACCCATTACTTGGAATCATTGGAATCGGTACAGCTATGACATTTCTTTTTGTGATGCACAAGATCGCATAAAAATACTGATTCACAGATCACACAACCTTCGAAAAATCAATGTGATTTTGACTTTTGTTTCATTATATTCATTTCAAATGATGTGGGGAAAGAATCATAAATATAGTCTAGTCCATTCGTGATGATCCATCACCGCATTTTGACATTTCAAATATTTAGAAAACACCTTGATGAAGATCTTCTATTCTTGAAGCTCCATGGATATTTTTATTTATCGCGGACATCTATGTCAAACCATCCCTCACTTAGAAGGATTTACTTCTTGTAATCATGGAGAACGCCATAATTCTATACAAATTTTCCAAACACCCCATTGAAAATCAAATTATTCACAAAACACATTCCATTGTTATTTTTATTAAGAGTTGATTGGAAATAAACACAAACAAGACTCCATTTGCAATATGAAATAACCTTGGTTCAAAAATCATTTAACATGAGGGTCATACACCTGGGATGAATATGATTCTACCCACAATAATATTATCATTATATACACATGTAGAACTAAATCCTAACATTAATAGGTCATTCTCCATCAATTACCATATATGTTTAGTGGATTTTAATTTCATGTTTATACCCAATCACCAAGATGAAACACCAACCACTACCCATCCACAACTCACTGGAACACTATCCCCACCATTTGAAAATCCACTTACAATGAGGATATCATCCTCTAATGGATAATGGTATACTCACAACTATATATCATACTTCCACATCCCCTCTAGGAATGACTTAATGGGTCTGGGCACCACTCCCACCCATATATTCTATCCAGGGAATGGATAAGAAATTTGTATCATGCTAGCTGTTGGAATCTCTCCACTATTTTACTTTCATGGAAACAATCGATTTCATCAATGACCTATACAATTCACATCATACCCATACATACCCATACATAACTAGTTCACCATCAGAGAATGTCCTACACCCATATCCATAAGTCCAATACTCATAGAAAATATTGTGGCTCAACATTGTATAATTACACAGACATGATATTTGGGAATAAACCATATATTCTTTATTGAAACTTTAAACAACTAAACCCCCATAGTTAGAAAAAAAACTACACAAAAGTATTCCTTTGTCACATGAATCTAACGTTCCAAACATGAAACCAATGGATCAATTGACAAAAACATAAATTTAAACCAATAAAAAACATCATATTTAACTAAAAATATAAACCATAACAACTAAAACCAACAAAAACACTCATCTTCCTCTTTTAATTAGAAATACCGCCAATGAATGTGTTTAGGAATCACCAGTCCATGGTCCATCGAAAGATCTATACATTCCTAGACCACCTATCTAGCATCTATCTAAATAGTAAGACAAAACATAATATTATGATACCACTTTGTAGATATATGATCAATAGTCCACTCGATAATTCTGTAGTTCAATGAACTACAAGACCTCAAATACACCTCTCAGTACACCATATGTTTCTAACTAGCAGTGAGTACCAAATACAAAAAATTGGGAGACCCTTCCCTCAAATAATAGTTTAAAAATAGAAGAAAAAAACTACAAAATAATCCAAAACATTAATCTGGGTATGGATAAACAAATTAACACATTCTTATAATAAGTTTCATGTGGAATTTATATAAGCATATATCAATTGATTATTCACTGGGATGATGAAATATAAAAAACAAAAAAAATTATACACTAGAAGATTTACAACCATCATTGGGCCACACCTCATCACAATATACAATTCATATCGACTTACACTATCTAAATCCACCACACATCCTATACTCTGAATTGAAAGATAAACATAAGGAAAATACACGGACGAGGTTTCCTATACCGGTTTTGAGAAATAAATATTTGTAGCGTATCAAAAAGTATCCATGGTATAAGTTTTAATATGATTGTACACATGAGGAATGTAAAAATATCAGACAAGTCTGTCGTACATCATTTGCTAACTAGACCACCACGACTATATTCTCATTAAGACATCATGTGCTAACAGAGCCACCATAACAATGAATTATACCTTAATTGGAAACATATTATAATCTAGTATATTCATTAGTCCATTATATATGAAACCCATCCCATATATAAAGAACAACTTATGTTATCCACAAAGTCCTCAACCACTACCTAAAGAATCAATGTATGGTCTAATGTCTAAGACATCAACTATACCTTATGACATACAGGATGTCGTTCCTATACAGTAACTTATAAATAAATGTGGTGCACATTATCCATGTTTCACACCCTAATAAAACCATTCAAGCTTTCTCACCCAATAATATCAACTGTCCTATCATTTTATTTCCTCTCATGTTAAGGTCCACCACAATACGTTCTCACTAAATGTGAAGCAAAACTGGTCTCATACCAAAACATCTCAATCATTTTATTCCTAGAATTCATGTACACTAAGATCCCACCTATATTATGGTCATCCTACAAGTGTTATATCACTCACATTAGATCTATTCCTCGGGATCCATCCCCCACATCCAAGCCCATCACCTATTATAATCACATAGTTAAGCATAGAGAAGAAATAACAAATAGGGATCATGACCCATAACATTGCTCACCATAATTTCATATGAGTACTATTCAATCAAAAATGTCCACTAAACATTAATAAATTATTATTTTTAATGTTTGGTCAGCCTCCATCCGACTTGTACTGGTATTTTCTCATTGATATCCTCTTGTTCCCATTAACCCTTAGTGACACCATAAGGTGTTGGATATTTTGGGACTAATAACTAAAGATATAATCCAATCATAGTCTTATACACACTCATGTAAAGTCTTTCATCACTTTTCTAATATATATCTACTCAACACTCGATGAAAAGTCTTGTCTATCACACCATGTCGAGTCCAAAAGGACTCACCCCATTCGCAACACTTTAGAAATCTCATTCCACTATTAGGATGGTGTCACTCACTGTGTGTCACACATAAGGACAATCATCCTTCAATATATGATTTATATTCTCTATTAAATTCTCAAAATACTTGTGAAACTCATCATGGGATACCTATAATTCATGTTTCACTTTGAGGCATACCTAATGGATCTTGTTAAATCACTAGACACTCTCTCACATTGGAAACGTAGACATTTCGAAATAAATATCACATTAGGATAATTTATAATGATCTTGGGAGTCCATATTCCACAATATCTCTTCATATTGGGTTCTCTTTTACCTCATTCATATACATGTTCTATGGAATCATGCCTTTTTATTACATAACTTCTCATTACATTTTACAGAAAGAGGATCATTAATGTCTAGTGTCTTGGAAATCTGGGACATAAAACATGAAAACAACATAAAAATTTCTTCTAATACACTTGTGAGGCATCATAATATGTTCATCCTATGTACAATTATTTCATATCATATCCTGGTGACATAAATCAAGGTAAAGGGTGATCAGAAGCCCTTGTAAGGATAAACAAGGGAATCAGTTTACTTGCGTTAACAATATGAACTTGAATAAAAACATAAATACGAGAGCAATGAATGAATAGGAATCTCATGATGAAAAGAGCCTGAAACCTAAATTGAATATGTTTCTTCAACATTTAATTTACACATTCATGAACATATCACCATGGTCCATCCCCAAGGTTTCATAAAAAATTACCAAGTTTATTCACCAAGGTATCGTGAAACATGTCATCTCTAAATATTAATCCATTACCCATTGCATTGGAGCGTTATCAAGGAGCACCATTAATATGTATTTAATTTTATGCGAGAAACATAGATCATGATCAAAAATTTCATAATTAACCCAAATAGAATCAAGGAAATGGGTATAATGTCAAAATCATGACTTTTAAAAAGTACCTAAAAACTTGATCGTTAGGTCATTAATAACCCACGAAAAGGGAGTGAGGGTTATATGTATTTCAATTCCAAAATAAAATAGATAAATTATATGTATTGATGAATACCCCATTAAATTAAAATGTATCTGGGTATTCTCATAAATAATACAAGAGGACTTTTTGTGAAAAAAAAGAGAGATTTTGAGATGGAAATTATGCAGTATAATGGCAATATAACATAGTTTTAGAAAATAATAAAAATGATAGGGAATAAGGGTAACCCACCCATAAGTAACTCATGTTAAAAAATAAATACATAATAACATGGAGATATGAACATGGTATGGATATTTGAATGACATATCACATGAAAAGGAAACTGGAAAGGAAAGAGAAGATGCGATTTCTTTTGCAAGAATTTCGGTTGCCTATTGACGTCACTTGAAAAATTAATAAAATCAATTGATGAGAGAGGAAAGGGTATCTCATAATTTGGACATAAAATGGACATTATTAAAGATATATGAGAACAATTCCCAAAAAAATAAAATGGAACTATAAGACATAACATTAAAGAAGTAACGACTTAAAGGAGGTGGGTGAAAGGATCTCATACCTTGAAGAGTAACTTCATGATAATGAAGGTTAGGACCTTGGGAGGCTTTAGGGAACCTTGGAAGGACTCCTTGTAAGGTTTTTATACCAGAAATTCGTTGAGGAGGATTTTGGAATAAAATGGATGATGGAATGGCATGGTATTTATAGGGGAAGTGAGGGAACAAATCATTAATTTCCAAGGGACACCTCATCATTGGTATTGGAAAAACCATGCGCTTTCCCATGTTTTTTGCCAATGGTCTTAGCCACCTGAGACACCTAATACCTTATATTACAATTAATAAGTCGACTAAAAAGATTAAATAATTATTACATCCTTAATTATGTCATTAAACACATGAAACTAAAAACTATATTTTCATTATTCATAAAAAAATCCAACTTTTTCAGAAAATTCACCAAAAATCACCTTAAACTAATATCGATTCTCTAAATTCAAAAATGAAATTGATTTTATAAAAATGATTTTCTAAATATTTTTAATTTAATTTTAAAATAAAAAATATTATTCGATCGAAAATACTAATACTTAACCAAATTTCTGAAATAGTTATTTACCAATATTATTGAATCACATTACATAATGAAGGAGACTAAATAATATTAATACTTGATTAAGTGAGGATTCATAATCCATTTTGTAAAACTACTAATCATAAAAATAAAATCACTATTCAAAATTTACTATTCACCAAAAATTATGTTGATCTTATTTGACTCTAAATTTCATACTGAACCCAAAAGAAGAAGACCATTTTTTGAAAATCATTAAACATTATTAATTATTTAAGGATTACAAAAATATTTTAAAATATCCTTTTTTTCAAAATTAATCAATAATATACAACATATATTTATCTGGGCATTTGAAAGTTCACAAACTTCACTATAAAAATAAATCACCATTTTATTTATCTCATAGGATTACACAAGGTAGTTACTGTCTCATTACATAGCCCCTTATAACACCAGAATAGGACCTAAGTGTAAGCTGTGCTTTGGTGATAGAATCTTAGGGCGGCTCGGCCAATATTTCCTGAGTGGTAATTTCAATCAGCTTGAACTTCATTCAACGGTGATTCCATTCAAACTTCAAACAATGATGTTCAGCTTGGAATTGGTAAAGAGAAAAGCCCAGTGGTGCTACCTCCTTCCCAAGATCCGTCAGATGGGCTACCATTGGCCTGATACTGCTGGATGAGGCCATCAAATCTTCTTTCTATATAAATTAACCAAGATCACTTTTATTTATAGACAATAATCCCAACACTAAGAATTTAGTTTCCAATGGTCATATTGACCAATGGTCATATTATAGTCCAAACCCAACAGTCTCATTTTAGTTTTACTCATTTCATTAAATGAAATAGTTTCGTTGAGTATAAAATAAAATAACACACAAAATTAGGAAAAAAATTATTAAAATGTTTAGGTCTTTACATGTTCCCACAATACCTAAAATTTGGAAAGTAATCATTCATAAATAGGCAATTGATATTGTAAAAAATATATTTTAATGAGACAAAACGGTCTCCCTTCCCTCTCATCCAATGCGGCGATGACCTAGCCAGATGGCGGTGCCCCCCCCCACCCGAGGGGGAGGGGGTTTTGTCTGTATCCTCATATGTGAATAGGATTCTTTCTTCTTCACCTCTTCTAGATTACCTTCTGCCTTTCCCCTATATCTCACTTTGTCTTAACGTTCCATAACATTTTGATGGCTTTCCAATGCTTCCACTTTCTTCCACAGAGTTCTCAAAGGCTTTGAGGCCCCTTAATCTGAATTTTTGGGCCTCTTTTAGGTCTCACACGACTTCAGTTGTGATATTCGACAAGTTCAGTCGTGATTTCTTGGGTTTGTAGGGCCTTGTGACTATGGGTTTTCTCAAAAAGCAACATTTTATGATACACTTTTCTTCTACATAGGATCTGTCTCGTGCGTGGTATAGTGTTTTATATCCTGTTATAGTAGCCATTTCTTTATTTCACATTGGTCATATGAATTCCATATGCGTCAGGATGCTCCTACTATAGATCTATTGGAACGTTTCCTTGAACTTTTGCTTCCGTTTAAAAACTCTTCTATCATTCAGATGCTTTGAAATCTCGTTAGATGGTTCCTCTTCTAAGGCAGAAGAATCAAATCCATTTTGCATAAAATTTTTCCAAAAATATTTGTTGAATACGATGTCTACAAGACTCGAGTGGAGTGGATCTAGATCGAATTTGGGCCATAATTTCATTGTAAGAAGCATGTGGTGTTTGAAGGTTGGGCTGATTAATGTATCTCTTGTCAATCCATAGCTCATCTACCTTAGATATGTCATCGTGGCAGTAGTTTGGGACTTGTGGTTCCTTCTTTGACCTCTCAATAACTAACATACAATGAGAATGATTCGGAAAATGTGGGGGACAAGGTTGGATTCATGATTCTGTTATGGCCAACATCTACAAGTCTGGCTCTCTACCCAGCCAGGCTGATCCAAAGGTGGCTTACATCTTAAACCATTTTAGAGTCGACTTGGGTGTCTCTAATATAGTTTTGAAAACCCCTCCATCCAAGGAG
The DNA here is from genome assembly GCA_963277665.1 of Viscum album. NCBI lineage: Eukaryota > Viridiplantae > Streptophyta > Magnoliopsida > Santalales > Viscaceae > Viscum > Viscum album. The sequence continues at coordinate 1,672,835,430 of OY728137.1, forward strand.
GAGTTCATTACACATTTTCTAGAATCTAAAGCCCTCTAATTTGAATTCCATCTCCTATACAGAGGGTGTGAACATTTGAATTGGGATATCTATAACAGTGGAGGTTCCATCATCAAATGAAAGAGATTTTATGGTATGAAAGGGAATGGAGAATTCTATGCAATGTACTATGGGAAGTCTCGTGGTGAAGGAACATACTAAAGGAATTCACTTGACTATTTTAAATCTAATCAATCAATTTGAAGGTCTATGTGATCTAATTTTTCAACAAGTTGATTTGGTTCAGGATGTTATTTCAAATAAGGGACATGGTTTTCTTGAAGATGAATTGAGTGAGGATGTGTATGACATGTCTTCGAGTGATAGTGATGATATATTCAATGACCAAATGCTTCACAACCCTATTATAGGAAGGGGTAAGGAAAATATAGACTTGGGGAGCTACAATCTGGTCAAGGAAAAAATCAAAATGGAGAAAATATTATTATCATCTTCCCAAACCTTTGGAGATGATATCTTCTAAGAAGTCTAGCTCAACTGAAATAGACTTTGTCTCTTAAAAGGAGTCAGAAGCTAGTAGTGTATCATATAGGGACCAAGAGTTCAGAAGTGGTGTGTAGGGAGTTCCAAATCAGAGGCAAGACGAATCAGTGGTGGTCGATCATGGGAACTATTGAGTGTTGGTAGATTTGTTCTATGAGGAATATATGGAAGGTGGGTATAATGAGACAATGTGGGAGTCTATCAATCACTCAGGGAAGAAAACATGGATGAGTCCTTAGAAATTAAGGCCTCTATTGGGGTTTCTTATTGAATGTATGAAATACTACTACAAGTGGAAACTAATAAAGTGTGGCGTAATTGGATCAATAAACAATATCTCACCCTAATTATATAATTCAATTGAGTGGGGAATAAATGTGGAGGAGTACCTGAAAATGTGGGACAAGATGGCTTATTGGTTTGAATATCTACACAATGATGACTCTAATACAATGTTAAGGGATCTTAGTTGGAAATTACATAGGGATAATGCTTCAAATAGGCTCCATTTTGATATTAATTATTTATATATCTCTTTTGGTACAAGAATATTTTGTGTTTTTCTATCTGATTTCTCATTTTTTTCCTTAATAGTGTGCAGAAATAATAAACATTTTATTTTCAATCAGACTCTATTTATGGGAAAACCAACATATATATTGGATGTACCATCAAATACATGCTCTATATTCCTTTTACCAAGCCTATAAATTCCCCAAATCACATATCATATCCTATAAGATATTTTGATTTAATTATAAAAATTTATATTTAATTACTAAAAAATTTTAAATCACAAAAAATTGCATAGTAATTAATTTTGAACTTCTATCACACTAAAAACACACCTAAAACCTTCATCATGCATTCCATGATCATATAAAAAAATAAAAAATAATTCCCTAGTGAATTTGGGAGATTTAATCATGGTCTAGGGAAATCATCATCGATACACTAGTTTGGGAAGCACTAAAATCAACGATAGCCCATCAGAAAGAAAAATAGGTATAGGAATGGGAGAATTAGACCACTTAATATATGTAATATCCACCATGAAAATACCCTAGTATGGTGAAATATAATATGAAGAGTTAGGGTGGATCAATATGATTTATCCCTCCCTTGATGCCCCATAGCCCCTAAAATCCTAAGGGAACAACTGGTAAATTACATGTCTTATCCAATTTAAAAAATCCAACCTAAGACACGGTCGTGACGCAACCTAATAATCACATTGTGACATGAACCTTCACCCAAAAATCTCATGGTGGAAACCTTTTAACCATAGAATAACCACTTTAGGAAGAGACGTCAATGCTCAGCTAAACTCCATCATATTGAAACCTATGGGTTGTAGTGTGACTGATAGTATAAGAGTCCTTAGACACTTATTAAGAGTCAAAATTAAATCCTGAAACTCCCTTCATGTAAGGAATCACTTAATATGGGTATTTCATTTTTTCTAAACCACGAAACTAATCATGTCACGAAGCCCTTGGACATGAAGGGACAACCCCTATTGTAGTCTATCATAGATATACCTGTAGTAAGTTAATAATATTAGTAAGGCATGTAGGCCTTGAGCTGAGGCTCACCCTAACACTTGTAACACCAATCATGACTCATTCCATATCCAAAAACATCTCATCAAGATCTTCCAATTCTATAATTCCTGATCCAAATACCAATTCCTTAAAGGAACCCTACTCTGGGATCAAATTTAAACTTCTTATAAAAACTAACAACCCTAAAATTTGCGTGTTGTTATAGTTATCAACTCTCTCTCCAACCACAATTAGTATCTGATTATCAAAATCATTGTTTTGTCCATTACATAGTTTTTTAAGTAAATTCTTCCTATTTTCATCAAACTATTAAAATAAATTATAGTTATGCATGATAATAGTCATATTAATAAAAATATGGAACAGAAAAATATGAGGTCTAAAAATAATAACTCGTAGATGTCATGTATATCCTAAATTAATAAATTCAAGTATTAAACCTTGGTTATTTATGGTTTATTACTTTGTGTGTTCTCTAACAGAATAACCAAACACAAATAAACCTTGTTTGAAAAGAAATATATTATCCTAAGTCTCCTACACATATTATGACATCATTTTTTATATGAAATTCTATAAAACACTACCAAAAAATCTATAGGTCCAGTGTCTTTATGATATTATATTCATAATAAAAAACATAAAAAATAATAACTCAACTTTATATCAATATTCATATGTTTCAATGAAATCCCACTATTATTTTATTAATATAAATGTCAATTTGGGGATAAAAATAGGGAAAAGGGTCAGTTATAATGCATGGTAAGAGAACAAACATGATAATGAAGAAAAAAACTTGAATAAAGAGTGATAAAATGGTATCATAATAGAGTATTATCATATATCATAACATGGAATCATGGAATAAAGAATAATACTTCATTACATAATGGTATCATAAGAATTTGTAAATGATATATAACATGGAATCATAAGCATAAGTCATGGCTCACTACCAAGACAATATAACATAGTGTGTTGGGATTAATGCCTATACACCGTACATGGTTTTTTTTTGAGATAACAAAATAACCAAACACGTAGGGGATCTGTATAATATCAGGCACACTCTTCAGGTTATAATATGTAAAAGCATATGTGATCCACTTACTAAATTCATACTTAAAGAATAATCATTAGTAAAAACTATGAAAATGGAATGCCTTACATAATCATGTCTCAAAACATAACCAAATGATATATCATAATGATCTCAAGGAGAATATTGAAATAATTTTTATGGATGTTAATATTTTAATAAAGAGTATTATAACACAAATAATAATTCAAATAGATAAAATTCATAACAAATAAGTGGATATTTATTCATATAATTGAACCTCATAAGCATTGCTTTCAAGGTATGCGTAAAAAATAAAGGATGAGAGAAAATCATGTTTCCCTTAAAATATACCATAGAGTTTTAAACAAATTGTATTCTTGTAAATCATTGAATAGAATAAACATTAAAATATTCACACATCAAATATATCAATGAATAAGAATGGACCCTTTAAATAGGTTTGTTTGGAAAATGATAGAGAAGGGAACATGAAAAAATGTATAATCCAAGAAGAAAAATAGAATATAAACTATGTATATAAATATATTACACATAGACACATATATATTGAATAGTAAAATTATATTATTTGAGAGATAAAATTTGTTAGAGTGATAGACCACATAACCTAAAGGAAAAGAGGGTGGTTCAAGAGTACCTCTGCCTTAGATACTAAATCTCTTAGTATAGTAGACTAACCTCCAAAATAATAAAATTAAATTTTTTAAATAATATATAAATAAGGTTATTTAGGTATATTTTAATTTATAATGTCCATTTATTTTCAAATTTCATTCTTTTGTTATATAGTTTTTTCTCACATCAAACACTTGGGGTTGTTCGGATAATTTCTCTAAATGTTTCAGTATGTTGAAAAATTTCAATGGTGTTATTAAATAGACCCATATTCTCTAAAATTATTTAATAATATAATATCTATCATTCAAATAGAATAGAAGTAATACAAATCAATTTATGGGAAAATAATTAATTAAAATTGTGAAAGACAACTTATTATTCCCATTTTATACCATTAAAATAACTATAATCAAACATCATTGATATCATTAATATAATTTCCTATTTATATTTATAATATGTTTATCATTTAATTAATATTATATTTATTCATTAAATCCATTATTAAAACCTTACATCTATGGAAATGGTGAAAAATAAAATACATCATCCATAGTGGTGGTGAACCAATCATAATACATGCGATGTTTTCATTATAGAATGTATTGGTGAAAGGTATATTATAGTTACTATAATAATCTAACAAAATTTAATTATAATATTGATACTAATTTTATGATATTAGTATGGTTATAATATATTTTGAATGGGTAGAAGATTTAATTTTTATGGAATTGAAATGGGAGAGTGATTAAGAGTTCGTACGTTACATCTTGTGATTACTCACATCACTGGTTGGAAAAATCATTTCTAACATCAGATTTTTTAGTTTTAACATCTCATCATTATCTAATGTAAATATTTTCAATGTTTTAAGTGTTATTTTTACAATCGGTTTTGTAAACTAGTTTACAAATTATTATTTGGGAAACATTCAATGATAGTTATTATAGTAACCAACATCATAAGTGAAACTATTGTACTTTTAACATTGGTTATCACAATAACTTTCATCAAAAGTCACTAACTTTTTAAAATATTTTAATGAAGATAACTCATTTTGAAGAAAATATGAAATAATTGAAATACCTAATTTCTGAAATGAAATTAGAGTAAGTAAATATAATAAAATACATTGACCTAATTTCATTTCTTATTATTATGTCCTTAAAATATAAATATTTTTCATTGATATTCCTTTTCAATTGTGGAAAGATCTCATTTTAAATCCCAAAAGTTGGTTGGTAAGGTACTTTAATGTTTGTATGGTAAATTTCATATGTAAACTTTATCTACACAACATGATAGGAGGATGTATTTTTCATCATAAAAAATTCATCAAAAAATTACATGGGATGAAAAATAATAATAAAAAAACTAAATGAATATAGATTAATTTTAAATACCATTTTGAAATAATCGAATTAATAAGTGAAAGAAGAATGATGAGGATGGAAGATGAGTGGAAAAAAATGTGTAAAGTATATAATGAAAAGTTATATATGGTAGTTGGAAATGTTATATTTTAGTGAAATTGAAATTAGGCAGGAATATAATAATTGAATGTTCATTGTTAAAAATATGTTGGAGCCTTCCAAAAATATAAACATTTTATCTTTCGAATGATATATTTATAGGTATGAATATTAAATAAAGTCATATAAATGTTATTTTTTAAAATTTTCAGGTTATAAAGATTTTTAAAATTTGTTATTTCAACAAGTAATGTTAAAAACCATCCATAAATGGGGTTTTAATTTCAATTATTGATATAACAAACAACAAAACACCTCGCATGAAAATTCATTGAGTAGGTTTTTTGATGTGGATTATCTCACAAAAGGATTTTGAAACATTTTTAATGTGATCTTTATTATAAAAATGATAATACCTCGATGTGAACTACATATTTTATACCGATCAATTCTAGTTGTATTATTCCTTTTATGGGTAGTCTTTTGACGATTCCACAAAATGTAGGACATTACTAAGAGTCTTGGGGAGATATCTTCACAGTGTTTGGTTACACTAAAAATATTAAGGTGTGAGGATAGAAGAGGTGGTTATTTGTTGTCAATTATTTTTTAGAATAATATACTACTATCTAAAGAATTTCCTATACCAATAGAGCTTGTAGATAGATTATTTTTCATGAGGTATAGATTCTTCACATATGGAATTAGGGGAAAAAGGTGGCAGGCCTTCTCGTTTCCAAGGGATACTAGAATAAGTTATTTATTACATATCATAGCATTGGTTCTTTACATGTGGACTATATTACCATCATTCAAGGGTATTCCTGTGGAATGTATCACTTCTATCCTTCATGGTCTTCTTTCATTTCAATGGTCCCTTGCATAATAAATAATCGGTTATTCATTATTTTTAGAGTAAAAAATATATTATTTTTATTTAATCTAATGACTTAGAATAATATTGAATCCCATTACATTTATTATTTTATGATTCAATAAATAACGTTATTTTTTATTCAATACAATACAAAACATAATAGAATATTGTGAATACTTAATTATATAAAAAGTCCAAAGATATATTTTTATCTGAATAAAATATTACTAAGGTTATAGAATTTAAAACATATGTTTGTAAATTTAACATATTGTATTTAACTGAATTATTTTACATCTTAAATACATATTTCATCATGAAAAAAAAGACTCATATTTTTTTAATTCATATTTAAATAATAGTTGTGTCTTAAAAGTTACTGTAGTTGTAAAAACTATATGTTCACTATTCACCATTTTTTTTGAAAAAACCCAAAAACATAACCTAATAAAAATTCAATGTGATGATCCTAAAAATAATAATTTTAACAAAACCATCAATGATATATGATAAATATTATTTTAAGTTTAAATTATTATTTGTTGGAAAATATTAATCTTTATGAAATGGAAATTTTTTTGAGTCTTTGAAAAAATTACTTATAATTGCATAAGATTATATAATAATTTATATAAAAATAATTACACTTTTATAAACAAATTTAATGAAAATAAATTTTATTCTAAATTTCTAAAGATGTTATACAAATATATTTTATAAAGAAACATATACATTTTACCAAAAATAAAATGTTTTTTTCTCAGTGTCATAATTTTATTTTATCATACTGAAACACATTTATTTAATTATATTTTGACCTCTACGATATATTGCATGGGTTTATAATAGAATAAATTACTAAATATCATATATGTTTGTTTATAAGGAACATTACTTATATAAAAGTTTGGGTTGTTACATCTATTGGAACAATTGATGTGGTCCATGGTGGCAGGGCCTTCCCAACTTGTTCATTTGACACTCCTACACTAGAAATGGATTTCCCATGTCATTATATGGCCACAAGAAATATTTTCTATGGAATTATGTCTTCCTTTCTTTTTACTACAACATTCCCTACCTAGAAATGGATTTCCCTCATAATACTGTGGTCACAAGGGATATTTCCCACATTAATTTTTCCCCTATAATCATGAGAAACCATGGACCATGTCCATAGGCCAACCTACAACCATTATTCTAACATACATAGTTATTTAACTATTCCACTTTTTTCTTTTTCTAGTCTTGTTCTTTTTAGTTCTTAGTATAGGTCTAGTTCTACATGTTTGATTCATCTTTTGTTATTCGGTTCTGTCCTATAATAATAATGTATCCATTAGGTATGGGTATACTCTTAACACCTCAAATTGAATCACTTAGTCCAGAGTAGAGTTCTATATGACCTTGTGTTCTCCTCCTCACATGCAGGAGGTTGTGAACTAATGGTAAGGACCAAGAGTGACATCATAGGGATACTATGACCACAGTATTAGGTAACCACCATAATATACAATGGAAGTGACAAAAAAGGAAATAAATAATAATAAATAATAAATCATTAAGGAAAAATAATACACATAAAGTTACAACCCATGAAATAGAAATATGAAATCCCTATCACACAACCTATGAAAGAGGACTTAGGATCCCCACAGGTGGTGGATCATTTCATGAGATAAAATTAAATATCAAAAAAATAAATGCATACATCCAATCTTGGTGTCTATCCAGAAATTCTTACATCATCCAAATATAGATGATCAACATCCCACTATAGGGATCTTTCCCTTCGTTGGATCTCTGGTCATGAAATAAACACATTCACCATGATGATCATGTAGGGTATACTGGTGAATTACTTGAAATTAATCAAATAAAAGATATGAAACAAGTATATCAGAAGGCACAACCTATATATTGGGGTTTTGGGGATTTCCTCTGACTTCTTCCAATATATACATGAAGGGTACTCCACTAGACATCTAACATATCCCCCCATTGATTGGATTGCCTAAAAATATGTTATACACATCCAAGAAGAAGGTATAACACATATAAATGATGACCAATTTCTACCACATCCCACTTAGGTTGATAATCTATATGATCAACCTGTATTCACAACTATTGAAGGTTGAGGAATGGAATGTGAAACACATAGATACAAGATGAGTGATAAATATCTCCTCATATCAAGGATGATTCATAAAAACTTGAAATTCACATCCAAGTAAACATTAAGGAAACATCACTTAGGGACCATAAACACCACATGTGAAACAAATCAAGTATACATCTCATAGGATACACAAATGGGAAAAAATTTCATGCCAAGATCCCGTATAATTTTCTTCTACCTATGATGGTTGAGGTCCAGATGGTGTTCATATTCTAATCTCTTGAATATAAATGATAATTATATCAATAACCAAAAATTACCTTAATATTCTATTAAAAACCCCATATATTTTATCAACAAATCAGGAAACTATTTTTTTGACCATTAAAAATGTTAGATAGTTGATCTAGATCAAGTTTGAACTCATCAGATTTGGAATGGTGGGATCAAAATTTTGTTAGAGCATTGAAGAGAGGTGACATAAGGATATGGGAAAGCCCATGGTCGCAAAAATAGAGCCTATAGTTTAGGACAGAAGATATGAGGTGGTTGAGAAAATAAATGATCACTAAAATATTTAATCTTCTATACTTGGATCTATTCCTAATTAAAATTTTGAATCCATGATGTGAACTTTTGAAAAGGCTAAATCACCAAAAATCACATCATCACAGCTTCAAAACCCAAAAATCCTAGTTCGCTTCGTGAAAAAAAAAACCACATCCTAAAAGAAAAACATATGTATTATTCTTGTAGGCCATACACATTTTGATTTTTTATTCATGATGTGAACTGGATCTTCAATAAATTTTTATAATTTGAGTCATTTCCCTCTCTAAACAACCATAAATTTCTCAAATCATTTATGTACTCAAGTTTCAAGACATAAGAAGAGGCATACCTTCAAATTTAGAATATTATGAAAAAAACCCTAAAATGACATCTCATCCATGAGAAGTACCTATAGTAGAATTGATCGAAAAACTAGGTCCACTACACATGAACATAAATATCATGTTCTCAAGTCTCATCCTTAATTATTCCATTATTTTAAAGGACATTGATGAGTGGAACCACATTTCTTCTCAACATATTCTCACTCAAGTATATGATCTATATTGATAACTCCAAGAATTATGTTTCAAGTTCCATCTCAATTTCCTCATAGTCAATCATAGGCATTGTATGGGGATTTTCATTTGATGGCGAGTTACGTGAACCACATTTGGAAAAAATTGACACTATTGATTAATATACAACTAATAGAAAAGCATCCTATTGTGTTTGATTATCTTTAATAGACCAACATTCCACAATTCCAACATCCCTTACTTCCCCAAACAGTGATGCTATAACATATGGGAAACATACTAGAAAACATTATCACCCATAGTGAACTCAAAGGTTAATATCATACTCTTGGAATACGATCGTTTTCTGCTTTGAGAAATAGCAAGTAACTTCTGAATCATCAAAATCATCTTCGAGGTCACTTTCACTATACTAGATCCAATAACTATATATTCACATACATTATTTTGTTATAGTGATGAATGATATGGTAATAAATATAAAACTTCAAACCAAAAAACTAGATTCAAATATTACAAACTAATATTGTAGGGAAACTATATCATGGGCAAGTGATTCTTCCATGTCCGTTGAAATTTAGATCACATAATCCTAGAATATCCTCAAAATTTTGGTCATTCTATTTGACTACAAAACATATTGAAGATGAAAATCCATACTCATCATTAACTATGTTCCCATCACAATATATAATAAATTCCAAAACCATGATGTGAAATGAAAATGTATACCATAAACCATTCTTGAAGGAACACTATTATGCCACAGAGTCCCATGAAATTAAATATTACTTAGCTCATCTATCAAGGTTTTGTTCCAAGTTAGTATGAAGTTATAAACCTTGGTCAACCAATCCACTATAACCCCCAAAATATATTCACCCATATGGGTCTTTTAAAACACTACCACAAAGATCATTCTTACCTCATCCCACTTCTATATTGGAACATGATGTGTTAGGATAAACCCTTAGGATATTTAATACCAAATTTTTGTCTTCTGACACATTAGACATTCAATGAAAATTTAAAAAATGTATCTTTTCCTGTTATGTCACCATAATTTTCATATGAGAAAATGATAAATTTCAGTTTATCTGATGTGCAGAACCAACTTTGAATAATGAGTGGCTTTCAAAAACACTTCACTAAAGGAAGAGGGAACCATCACACTTTTATGAAATAGAATTACACCATGTTTATTTGAGTTTCCTCCTAGAATGAAACCATTTTCCACCAAACATTCATGAATCGTAATAAATTATGTATTAGATTCATGATTTCCCTTCACTCACACAACAAATGAGGTTATGATCAATAAGGCCGGACAAGTCACCACCCCTTGATCCTAGGTTCTCGCACAAATAAATATGATAGAAATTCTCTTAGATTTCAACCTTATTTCTATTTTTGGTCTCTAACCCCTATGACTATCATATAAGTGAATTTTTTACAACATTATATTTTTTGTTAATGTACTCAATCTAAAATTTGAACATATGTATGTATTATACCCAACTTCTCTAATGAATATTCAATTCCCCTTGGGGGAAAATATAACAAAAACTATTTTTCCATGAATTTGAAAAATATATCACCTAATAGGTAATTTAACCAATATTTAAATTCATGAATCACAACATCCAAAAATATGTATTGTGTAAGGAAATTTCACTTGTGTGATACCAACTGAAAATTCCCATTAGAAACTACCATATTAATCTAAATCAAAACATATCCCAATAGAATACTAGAAGCATCACAATACACTGCATTCCCAACTCTAGGATCTGTAAGAATCATAATTAGATATGACATCAACCTCTTCATCAACACTAACTATGATTCTTCACACTAGTATGTTTATTGAAACTTTACCTTGTTCTTGGTAATCATTATCATAGTGGATTATTGGTGATAAAATTCGTAAATTAACATCTTGTATTTCCCTATCAAACCAAGGAAAACCATGAATCTTCAACATATTCCGAATCCATTACCAAAAAATAATTTGTTATACCTTTTGTAGACCAGTAAATATTATATCATGAGAAACCACATGCCCAAGAAAATACACCTCCTTTATCCAAAAGTGACACATTCATAACATATAATAATGATAATGTGACCAATATATACATAATAAAATCTCATGGTTTCTATAATTTTATTCTAATACCATGTAATATATTAGTATTTAATCGATGAATATAATGATGATGGGGTCCAAGAAAGGGTGAAAAATCATATTCATGATATCCATGAACATAGTAAAAGAATTCATCTTTCTAAATGGAATAACAAGATACTTATAAAACTCAAATCTGGTCCTAAATATACTTTATATTATGTCTTACTCTCTAACCCAATGATAATGTTAGACATAATGAACATTAAACTTTCCAAACCACTAGGATAACTTTAATAGATTGAAAAAATCATCATTCCTTGGAAGTTGGTACATTTTTTCATACTTATCTATTTCAACTTCTCATTTAAACAAAAATCTAATGACTAACATATATATTATTAGATAACAATAATGAATCTCTCCTAGGTGGAAGTTCTCAATCATATAAATCCATTAACATCAAGATCATAAATCAATACCTGGATATATTTCAATTCATATTGTGTAATTAAATATAGTGTAATTGATATAGGTATCTCACTATATATTGGGTTGATATCAAACAAAATTCATCTATCTAGAGGAAACCTAGGAAAATATTTTGGGAAGAAATCTAAAAAAATGTCTACTATAAAAGTGATATAGGAGGGAGCCACCATCTGATCCAGTACAAGGATCATTCCAACCACCTGTGTGGAAAATACATAACTACAATGAGGATCTTGTCCCACTTTTCTAACTTTATCATCTCATTCATTATTTAATTTTAAATTCACCCCATTAGGTGATGTAAATATTATTTATATCTGATAATAATTGATGTGTACATGGTAACTCTTCAACTATTCCATACCATGGATCATATTAAAACCAAACATATATATGATTATGAAACTCTACATATTCTCAAATCAATCAATCACCATTAAACATTCTGGATAGATATGAAGACAATCCACTTTCATTCCCATGGGTATATCTATTTTTAACAACTCATAAGACTACTCAACCCGTAATTCTAACCCAAGAACCACTTGAGAAAACATAAAACTATGGGATGAACATATATCAAAGATATAGTTAGTGTAAAATAAATCAAGACCATACCTTGAATTGTTGATGGTCTCTCTCTACAATCAATTGGATCCTAATCAATAGTATATACCATTTCATCAACCCCTGCATGACACCCCAGATAATCATGACTCAACTAATTCACTAACACTTTTAGGGGTCTATGCCCCCTACTATGCTCCTATTCGTATATCATATCTGAAGCTTATTGGGTAAATATATGAAGTAATCACATAGAATTGCATTAGATGATCGTTCTTTCTATACTGCTGAAATGGATTGAGAGAAATATAATAATACTTAAAATAGATATCTTTTTACCAGTAGTAATAGCACCTACTAGTGTCACCTCCCATATAGGGAGATGAAGCTCTTTTTTCTAGTTATATCTATCAACTTCTACCCCAAAATCCCTCATCTAACTTCCTTTTCATATTCCTAGTATAAAAATCATAACATCACTAGAGAAGGCACATGTTGATCCATTGGAATCTATAATAATACCTGCGACTTTATCTTCTTTGAATCCCTTCTTTATCACCAGATCCACACAAATCACTACAACATTTGTTGTCAGATCAAAGTTACTGGCTTGGCATTTCATCTCTAGATGAAGGATGTCCTCAAATTTCCGAGATTTCAATACCTCATTCACAACCATATTAGGAATAAATTTAATCCACTTTTTTAATCAAAATTAATAAGAAAACATTTATATTATCTCATTATAGAGATTCATGAACTCTTGAGTATGATCCAACTTTAGTACATTAGGGATGAATTCCACTATGAAGTGGTGTTTGAAAGTTACCCATGTAAACCCATCACATCTACCAGCCTTATGACTAGTGTCACACTACCATCCAAAGGCACCATGAAGCACGAAGGTCCCAAGATTTACTATTTATTAGTTTAGGGTATCCACCAGGTTTATGATACAATTAATTAATCATTTCAAATCCAATACATCTTGGGGCCCCCTAATGCCCTAAAAGGCTGGTGATGTTGGAGTTGGAAGTCACAGGATGGGTCCACCATGATTGTCTCACCCCTATGGGTACCTCCCACCTATATAGGTACTATATAGAAGAGTCCTAGCTAGATTAGTTTTTCTTTCCTAAGCAGTGGAAAAAACCATAGGAACTTTCTCAGCTATGTCATGGACCAATATTTGGCATAATTAGGACATCCTACCCTATAAAATTATTATAATATGCACTGTTAATTGAAATAATAGAAAATTAACAAGGAAAAATTTCCTAAAATAATAGACTAACTTTTTGATAATGTCGTGAAATAAACCAAGAAGACCAATAACATATCTTTGGCACAAATAAGGTTCTACAAAAAGGATCAAACAATGTTAAAACCCAAAGAACAAGGCATAACCCACTAAACACTACCAATGGACCAAGACAAACCTTCAGTGCCTTCATTTTATTCACAATCATATATATACAATCAAGTATATATTACTCAGGCTCGAACCAAATAATGAAATAAATTATTCACCAAAAGGACATATACTAAATTTCAACATTCATTTTAATTATTAGGATATCGCTAATGCAATAAATAGACATACGAATTGTGATCCTACATTCCTAGACATGATATAATAACACACACCAAATGTAACATCTCATCCCAGCTCCCCACTAAGAAAATGGTCTGACTGGTGTGTCACATGGTCTCAAGAATGAATCCCATATGTCCGAGGACACAAACTGGAATAAGGGTCTTTGATGGCACGGTTGGGAGAATATACCATCTAGATAAGAGTACAAAAGTGGTATAAAAGAATAAAATACAGTCAATAGATGAAGAAGAAATAAATAAATTACAAAGAAGGAGGTTAAAAATAAAATAATTACTGATTTGGAGTTGTTATTTCTAGTTTAAAAAATGTATTCATTTACTATTGATGACAAATTACTAAAAATATTCAATATACAATATGAATTATAATTCAGAACAACATAGGACTGAAGTAAAAAAAATAACTAAAAAGACCAAAAGTAGTATTTACATGAATCATGTTCTCCAGCTCAATCCTTTGCTCCTAAATCCTAGGTAAAAACACGTAGTAATAAGAACGGACCACGGTCCTAGGAAGAAGAAGGTATACTTGGGTACCCTAGTGCAATGGTATCCCAGGAAGGGTGTGGGATATAAATCATAGTGGGAAGACACCCATGGTGAACCTCAAAATCTAAATAGTGAAATATAAATTAAATAGTGTGTAGGTAAGTAATAAATATAACTCAATAAATATGCAACCACTCATCCAGGTTCCTAAGGGCCACAAAATAGCTATACCTGATTCAGAACATAGCTGGATTAAGACTCTGATTATTTCATTGTATGTATATATATATATATATGTGTGTGTGTGTTAGGACCTGTCCTCGGGGCCCGTGCCGTGACTACCCCAAGCCCGCCTTCCATAGGCCAGGGGCTGGCGACTAGCCCCAAGGCGTAAATCCTAGTAAAAAGGGAAGGAATTGACTTTGTAAAGTAAACAAACACCACAGAGAAATCAAACAGTAGAAGTAAACACTAATTAAAAACTGGGTACAATAGTAAGTGCGGAAAAGTAAGTGGGCCAGAATACAAACCCAAACTGAATGTAAAGTACAACTGGAAAGGGAAAACATCAACTGAAAGTAAAGCCGCAACTTTGAGCCGTATAATGGGAGTCCCACCTGAAGGGTGAGTACAGATAGCCTCCACAGCTCCTCGGGTCCAGTCATCCGCTCCGAGTACGTCCCACCCAGTGCTCCACCTCCAGGTATCGTCCTGCTCCGCAAGCCTCGACCACGATCAGCGTTGTCTGTCGTCTGCAACCAACACAACGTAGTGCGGGCATAGCCTGTGCAGGGGTGAGTATAAGCTACCCAGTAGGGACCCCGATACCCCCGAAGGAATCCCAGAATCCACAAAGGATAATCCAAAAAGGAAAGATACAATCATGAAGTAACATCTGAAACTACTTAGGTATATTCCCATACATATGCCTAAGTCATCAATTCTCATTCAGCTCCAACATATGAGCCCAAGTACGACCCAGTCCACACAGGAAATCAAAAAGAAATCCACACAGGATAGTAGAACACAATCCACATAGGAAAGAAAAACAATATTCAGTGCACATAGGTATACTTCTTCGTAAGAAGGTAGAGATGATCAGATATTTCCATTTATTCATCTAAGCCGTTGGACCCACACAGGATCGATAAGTACTAACCCTCATAATTACCCCGAAAGGATCGATAGGTAACTAACCCCCGCAATGACCCATAAAGGATCGATAGGTAACTAACCCCTGCAATGACCCACAAAGGATCTGACCCACACAGGATCGATTACTAACAAAACCCCGCAATGACCCACACAGGATATGTAGGTGCTGGCCCACACAGGACCGGTGAGCACTGACCCACACAGGATCTGACCCACACAGGATCGGTAGCACTGATCCACATAGGATCGCTTAGTGTTGAAGACGTCATCATCGAATCCACATAGTATTTATGCACAATCGTTATCGTCGTCGCAGTCGCAGCCCGCTCTAGGGTTCCCGCACACAGCAAGATCGTTCGGGAGGGTCTGCTCCATGAGCCGAGGGTCTGATACATAAACTAACATATAGTCCGGAGTTGATGTATCCAAAAGATCAGAATCGTCAATAGGAACTCAACGTCACAGACAGCGCGTCAATCGGACGCCCGATCTGAGAGTTATTGGCTTTTTCGTCCCAGGGGTCCGATTGGTTTTAAAGTCAAAACCAACCCGACATACCCCAACTGCCTCCAAACCTCAAGAAGAGTACTCTGAATGATTCTTCTCACTTAGAGGAATCCAACAAAGTCGACGGCATTCCAATCGGACATCCGGAGCACAAGTTATAAGCGTTTCCGCTCCGTGGGCCTGGTTGGTTTCGTGTACGAACCATCTCGGACAAACCCAAAGTACTCTGAAACCTTGAGTGTGATATACCAAAATGACCATCTCAATCAAAGGATCACATTGCAATTGATGGTGCATCGATCGGAGGCCTGTTTCCCACGTTATGGGTAGCAGACCGAAAAGGTTCGGTATTAGGGGGTTCGGGCTCTGTACGATCCGGCCCGATACCCCCAGGGTCGGCCCAAACCAGGTCGACCCGAACCGGGTCCGGGTCTGGCCCACTTGGGCGCGGCCCGGACCGGCCCGGCTGGCGCAGCCCGGCCTGGCCTGGGCGCGACCCGGCTCAGCGGCCCGGCGCGCTGGCAGTCCGGTGCGCTGGCCAGGTGGCTCGGCCGAACGGCTGAGCCGTTCAGAAGCGGGGGGCGCTTCCCCCGCGTGTAGTAACTGCGGCCCCTTAATGGGGCCGCTCACGTCCAGTGAGCCGGGGGTTTCAAACCCCTGGTTCTTCCACGGTCTGGACAGCCCACTCTGGCTGGCCGGCTTCTGCCGCCACGGGTCCAGCAAAGCCGGTCCCCCCTGCTCTGATGTCGGCAGCCCGGAACCGGCTGCCGGTTCCCCTGCTCCGCCGTGGCCCGAAACCGGCCGCGACCTTCATCCGTCTGGCTCGGCGCGACGACACCGCACCCCTCCACCATGGCCCCACTCCGGCAGCGGTGCTTTCTTAGTTCTCCAATGCGGCGTGACGGCACCACATCTTTGATTCGTTTTCAATGGCGCGACGCGATGGCGCTGCGCCACTTCCCCTTCTTTAATATTCTCCGTGCGGTGCTTCGGCACCGCATTGTCTTGCTCGTGCTGCAATAAAAATTAAACCAAAAAGGGGGAGGAGGGTCGGCCATGTTCGTGCGATCCGACCACCACCCGTTATTGGCTATCAGGAAGATCAAAGGAAAAGAAGATGGTGACGAAAGAAATCACAAAATAAACCCCTACCTCAACATTATCGCCGAACGAGAGTTCGTCGCGGAATTCACCATCGCAGAAGAAGAGGATCGTCACGGAAGAAAACTTCATTGAAGGAATGTCGTTGGCGTTAGGTGATCTCCGAGGAAGGTGTCTCTCACCGTTGTCCGCCGTCGGAGGTCGGCGTTCTTCGTCGGCGGCGGTGCGTTCTTCGCGTTCTTCGTCGAAGGACGACGAATCCTCAAGACTTCTCTTTTTCTCCCAAAGGCTCCCACAACCAGGATTCCAAGAAAATAAAATAAGTTCAACACTTATTTTATTAACATATCCTAGGACTTTGAAATTCAAAAGAAACTAAACAAACAATTAATTAAATAAATTTATTTTAACGATTTAACCACCCAAATTAATGAGGCGTTTCTTATCCAAAATAAACGCACGATTTGACATTATTAAAAATAGGGGGTGTGGGTGCGTTACCTAGAAGGAAAGAAACGGTGGGGCTCGTGCGGGCCCCACCTCACAAATATCCTACAAAGTGGGTATGATATTGTGGGTCTCATCTTATCTTCTTATCTTAGGTTAAGCCGCTTTAAGTAAAATAAATTAAAATGTCGCACCACTTTTATTTTATTCCTTAACTTAACCCCAAAAATTAAAAAACACACCTAAGCAAGTGCAACTCCGGAAAAGGTGTTTCTAAGAAATTATCAGCGTTGCGATTCCCTTGGTGCACTCATAATTCGATTCTGAGCAATGGTTCAAAAGATAGAAAAACCGGCTCGTTCATTCACTGAACATACCCGAGCTAAACTTAGGAAAATGATTCCGGGAACACCGGGCCTCGGAATCAGGTGCCGTCAGAAACTGCGTTATTGTAAAATTCTAATGGAAATTAAAAAAAAATTCCTTGAATTTTAGGGGTTTTTACATCACTCCCACCTCAGGGCTTTACGTCCCCGTAAAGATACATCATAAACTAGGGAAACAAATGTGGGTACTGAGCACGTATCTGAGCCTCCCGCTCCCAAGTGCTCTCCGGGAGGTTCCCCTGCTGCCATCTGATGTGCACTAGAGAAATCGACCATCCACGTAGGACCCGCTCATGTCGATCCTCGATTTCCACCGGGACCTCCGCAAAAGTCGCCCCATCATCAACATCCAGCTCCCCATGGTCTATGATATGAGTCGGGTCGTGCACGTATCTCCTCATCTGAGATACGTGAAAGACGTCGTGCAACCGGTGCAACTGAGGTGGTAGAGCCAGGCGATAAGCCACCTTTCCAATCCTAATGAGGACCTGGAATTGTCCAATGAAGCGTGGATACCACTTTCTACCTCACCCAAGTCTCCGTAATCCACATCGAGGTGAGACCCGCAAGAAGACGTGGTCGCTATCCTCGAACTCCAGTGGCCTCCGCCTCCTGTCAGCATAAGACTTCTGCCGGCTCTGAGCTATCCTCATCCACTCCTGGATGACCTGGACCATCTCTGTCGTGGTCATTACCATCTCCGGTCCCACAAGTGCTGACTCCCCAGGGTCTGTCCAACACAGAGGAGATCTGCAAGGTCGGTCGTACAATGCCTCGTATGATGCCCTCCCGATTGTGGAGTGGTAGTTGTTGTTGTACGCGAACACCACCAAGGGTAGGTGGTCCTCCCAGCTGTGACCAAAGTCGAGGAAACATGCGCGGAGCATGTCCTCGAGAGTTTGAATGGTACTCTCTGTCTGACCATCCGTCTGAGGGTGAAAGGTGGTGCTCAGATGTAGTTGCGTCCCGAATGCCTCATGCAACCCCTTCCAAAGTCAGGAAGTAAAGCGAGCATCTCGATCAGAGACGATAGATGATGGCACACCGTGAAGCCATACAATCTCCTGAACGTAGAGACGTCCCAAGCTCTCTACTGAGTCCTTCTCTCTGATTAGTAATAAGTGAGCCGACTTGGTGAGTCGGTCGACAATCACCCAAATGGAGTCGTGACCTCTTGATGTACGTGGAAGTCCAGTCATGAAGTCCAAATATATCTCATCCAAATTTCACTCCGGGACCTCCAAAGGCTGTACCAATCCTACTGGTACCTGGTGCTCTGCCTACACCTTCTGGCAGGTGCGGCATCGAGAAACGAAATCTACCACAGCCTTCTTCAAGCCCGGCCACCAGTGCTGTCATCTAAGATCCCGGTACATCTTCGCCACTCCAGGATGTACCGCCAAAGGTGAAGTGTGAAACTCTCTCAGAACCTCCTCCCGTAAAGAAAATGGTACCAAGGTATGTCCTCTGAAAAGGATATCATGCTCTCCTCCCATGGAGAATCCATCAAGTGCTTGTCCTAAGGATATCTCTGCACGATACGTCTCATAGTCGGCGTCCCCACACTGTGCCTCTCTGACCTGCTATAGAAGTGGAGGAGTGACTGTGAGTGACTGAAGGAAGGCTGGTCCATCATTATCCATGAAGGATATCTACAAAGCGGGTAGCTGCTCTATCGCCTCCTCAAGTAGCTGAATGCCCGTCCTCCTGCTGAGATCATCGGCTACTATGTTCCCTTACCAGGAGTATATACTATCTCAATGTCATAGTCCTGGAGGAAGTCAATCCATTGCCACTATCTCAGGTTCAAGTCCTTCTGAGAGAATATGTACCTGAAACATTGTTGGTCAGAATAGACTGTAAAGCACTCTCCCATAAAATAGTGTCGCCATGTCTTCAGAGCGAAGACCACTGCTGCTAACTCCAGGTCATGGGTAGCATAGTTCTGCTCATGCGGACTCAACTGACGTGATCCATAGGTAATCACTGTCTGCTCTTACATCAGGACACATCCGAGTCTGGTCACTTATGCGTCGCAGTAGACTACGTACCCTACTCCCTCATCTGGCAACCTCAAGATAGGTGCGCTGGTCAATCTCTGTCGCAGCTCCTGGAAGCTCTGCTGACATCTTTCTAACCAAACAAAGGGTTTCCCCTTCTTCATCAAAGCAGAGAGTGGTGATGTAACTCTGGAGAAGTCCGGCACAAATCTCCGGTATTATCCAGCTAGTCCCAAGAAACTTTGCACCTCTGTTACGCTCCTGGGTGGCTCCCAAGCTAGCACTACCTCGATCTTCACAGGATCCACCGCAACTCCCACCTCAGAGATGACGTGTCCCAAGAAGTGGACCTCGTGTATCCAGAACTGAAACTTCGAGATCTTTCCATAAAGCTGGTTCCCTCAGAGTGTGTCTAGTACAACCCTCAAGTGGTGGGCGTGCTCCTCCTCAGTGGTTGAGTATATCAAAATGTCATCAATGAATACCACGACAAATCGATCGATGTATTGCTGAAATATCCTATTCATGAGGGCCATGAACACTACGGGAGCATTGGTTATGCCGAAGGGAATAACCAATAACTCATACTGGCCATACCGACATCTGAAGGTTGTCTTCTGCACGTCCTCGTCCCGAACTCTGAGTTGATGATAGCCTGACCTAAGGTCTATCTTTGAGAACCACCATGCTCCCTTGAGCTGATTGAAGAGGTCGTCATTCCTAGGTAGCGGATACTAGTTCCTTACTGTCACCTGGTTCAGGCGACGATTGTTGACACAAAGTCGCAAGCTCCTGTCCGCCTTCTTGGCGAACAATATCGGGGAAGCCCGGGGTGAAACACTATGGCTGATGAATCCCTTTCCCTGCAAGTCCTCCAACTGTACCCGTATCTCTCGAAGCTCGGCGGGTGCCATCCGATATGCTGGGGTGGATATCAAGGTTGTCTTCTGGTACAGGTCAATATAAAAGTCTACCTCTCTGCGATGAGGTAGTCCTGGAACGTCGTCGGGGAAAACGTCTGCATACTAATCCACCACTGCAGGAAAACTAGGACTCTGCACGTCAACTGCTCCTAGTATGAGGTTATCCAACTGATTAGTGATGGGTTATCCTCTCCTCTGCGAGAGTCCATCCTATGATGCGAAGGCTCCCTTCTCACCGGTGAAGGTGAACCGGCTCTCGTCGGTGCATACACATCTCACCTTGTGCCTAATACAGTCAATATGAGCATGGACTATAGATAACCAATCCATGCCCAAGATGACATCGTAAGGTCTCGACGCCGCTACAAGAAGATCCCAGCCGAAGATCTCACCTCCTAGAGTAAGCTCACGCTGCCGGAACCAGTGCATAATCATCGAGTCTGCTCCTGTATGAGTCTTTAGCTGTAAGGATCGAGCCAATGGCTCCGTCGGAATCTCCGAGATCCGAACAAGGGCATCGGCTATGAAAGAACGACTTGATCCTGTGTCTATAAGAACTGAAGCAAGGGTGGAATAGACACAGATAGTACCTCAAATAATCTTGGGTGGGCCTTGGTCGTAGGCCTCCATTGCCTGGCACTGTGCCTGTCTCTACCCGCCAGCTCCCTGTGGTCAGGGTGGACCTCCTGGTGGTGGTGGTGGTAGAGCCTCTAATTGTCGCCCACCACCTGCTGCTCGGCCAGCTCCTCTGCCTCATCCGCCTGCTCCTTGCAGACCGCCACGGTCGACCCTATGCATCCACCTGGGTGGCCCCTCAACCGTCTGCTGCTCCTCGGCATGGTGGGTCGGGAAGTCACGAGCCATGTGGCCCAGCCCGCCGCATGCGTAGCACTGTCTACCTCTCGAAAGACTGGCTCCGCGCTGTATGCCCCGAACTGATGTGACAGAGTCCTGATGTTATCTTCTTGAGGTTCTAGTCTGTCTGGACCCATAAGTCATTCGTCGAATGCCAGCTACAGAAGACTCTGCTACGTTCCGCCCTGCGGTAGCTCTCGCTGGTGATGCAGGCTCATCAAGGAAGCTCTCGATCAGAAGGGCTCGCTCCAGTAACCCTACCTGGGTCGGAATGCTGAGGGAGATCAGCGATGACCTGATCTCCTGCCTCAATCCCTGCTTGATGGTCTGGGCCCGAAAGAATGGGTCCCGTACCATGTCTGTCGAGTAGCGCGAGAGATCGGTAAATCTCGCCGAGTACTGGGCGACCGTCAAGCTGCCCTGCCGCAGTTGAAGAAGCTCCTGGATGCGCACCACACAGAGGGTGGCTGGGACGAACTCCGATCAGAAGAGGCTCTCAATGTTCGTCCAAGAATGAGATGCCTCATCATGCACCTCGAGCATCAAGCTCCACCATCTTCCTGCTACCGCGTGAAGGAGGCTCGCTGCGAGGATCACCATGAGGTCTGCTGGTGTCCTCACTAACCTGAAAACCCATACAACTGCCTCCAGCCAATCCTCGGCTACCTGAGGGTCTGTCTCCCCGCGGAACCTGGGTGGTCACTGGCGCTGAAACTCATGCAGTGCTCTAAGGCAATGTGCATCGTCCGCAGCTGGGGCTTGAAGAATCGGTGGCTCAGCGGGTAGCGGTACCGCCGGTGCCTCTGCTGTCAAAGGGCCCTGTACCGAGGCCTCTTCGCTCGGTGGGCTGTCGTCATGCACAACTCTCGGAACCCTAGCTGGCTACCGTCGTGGGGCCATCCTGAAAGGAAAAAGGTGCGCCACGGTTAAACAGTATACCTGGTGAGCTGACATAAAGTAGTCACAAAGAAAACTTGAAACACACATGCAATCAATGTTTTCATGCATTAAGTCGGAAATCAGAAGTCAGTATCCTGGTGTACAGATACGTCGGCCACCGCACCAACACTGGATTCCCTGGACTGATAACCACACTCAATAATCTTAACACTATTTCTTCACATAGAAAAATATCAGAGTCCTGAGTTCTGTGGTAGAACCGAACTCCTCTGATACCAATTTGTCACGACCCGTCCTTGGGGCCTGTGCCGTGACTACCCCAAGCCCGCCTTCCATAGGCCAGGGGCTGGCGACTAGCACCAAGGCGTAAATCCAGGTAAAAAGGAAAGGCATTGCCTTTGTAAAGTAAACAAACACCACAGAGCAAGCTAGTAGTAGAAGTAATCACTAAGTAAAAACTGGGTACAACAGTAAGTACGGAATAGTAAGTGGGCATGAATTCAAACCCAAACTGAAAGTAAAGTACAACTAGAAAGGGAAACCCGCAACTGAAAGTAAATCCGCAATGTTGAGCCATCTACATGGAGTCCCACTTGATGGGTGAGTACAGATAGCTTCCACAACTCCTCGGGTCCAGTCGTCCGCTCCGAGTACGTCCCACCCAGTGGTCCACCTCCAGGTATCGTCCTGCTCCGCAAGACTCGACCACGATCAGCGTTGTCCGTCGTCTGCAACCAACACAATGTAGTTCAGGAATATCCCATGCAGGGGTGAGTATAAGCTACTCAGTAGGGACCCCAAGACCCCTGAAGGTATCCCAGAATCCACAAAGGATAATCCACAATGGAAAGATACAATCACAAAGTAACATCTGACACTACTTAGGTATATGCCCATACATATACCTAAGTCATCAATTCCCGTTCGTCTCCAACATCCGAGCCCAAGTACGACCTAGTCCACACAGGAAAGAAAAACGAAATCCACACAAGACAGCACAACACAATCCACATAGGAAAACGAAACAAGATTCAGCTCACACAGGTATACATATTCGTAAGACGCTAGAGATGATCAGATATTGCCATTGATTCATCTAAGTCGTCGGACCCGCACATGATCGATAGGTACTAACCCGTGTAATGACCCACAAAGGGTCGATAGGTAACTAACCCCCGCAATGACCCACAAAGGATCGATAGGTAACTAAGCCCCACAATGACCCACAAAGGATCGATAGGTAACTAACCCCCGCAATGACCCACAATGGATCTGACCCACACAGGATCGATAGGTAACTAACCCCAGCAATGACCCACACAGGGTCGGACCCACACAGGATCTGTAGGTGTTGCCCACACAGGACCACTGAGCAGTGACCCACACAGGATCAGTAACACTGATCCACGTAGGATCGTTGAGTGCTGAAGTCGTCGCCGTCGAATCCACGGAGGATTTCTGCACAGTAGTCATCGTCGTCGCAGTCACAACCAGCTCTAGGGTTCCTCCACACATCAAGCTTGTTCGGGAGGGTCCGCTCCACGAGCCGAGGGGCTGATACATCAACTGACACATAGATCGGAGTTGATGTATCCAAAAGTTACGTATTGTCAATAGAAACTCAACACCACAGACGGCTCGTCAATCGGACGCCCGGTCTGAGAGTTATTGGCTTTTTCGTCCTAAGGGCCCGGTTGGTTTTTAAGTCAAAACCAAACTGACCATACTCCAACTGCATCCAAAACTCGAGCGGAGTAATCCAAAAGATCTGTCTCACTTAGAGGAATCTAACAAAGTCGACGACACGTCAATCGGACATCCAGAGCTCAAGTTATAAGTGTTTCCACTCCGAGGGCCCGGTTGGTTTCGTGTACGAACCAACCCAACCGAACCCAATGTACTCCGAAACCTTGAGTGTGATATTCCTAAAAAACTGTCTCGATCCAAGGATCGCATCGCAACCGATGGTACGTCGATCGAAGGCTTGTAGCTCATGTTATGGGCAGTAGACTGAAAAGGTTCGATATTAGGGGGTTCGGGCCCAGTCCGACCCGGCCCGATACCCCCAGGGTCGGCCCGAACCGGGTCGACCTGAACCGGGTCCGGGTCCGGCCCACTTGGGCACGGCCCGGCCCAGCTGGTGCGGCCCGGCCCGGCCTGGGCACGACCCGAATCAGCGGCCCGGCGTGCTAGCAGTCCGGCGTGCTGGCCAGGTGGCTCGGCCGAACGACCGAGCCATTCGGATGTGGGGGCGCTCCCCCCGCGTGTAGTAACCGTGGCCCCTTAACGGGGTCTCTCACGTCCGTCCAGCCGAGGGTTTTGAACCCCGAGTTATTCCACGGTCCGGTTGGCCCGCTCTGGCCGGTCGGCTTCTGCCGCCATGGGACCGGCAAAGCCGGTCCCCCCTACTCTGATGCCAGCGGCCCAGAACCGGCCGCCGGTTCCCCTACTCCGCCGCGGCCCGGAACCGGCCACCGGTTCCCCTACTCCGCTGCGGCCCGGAACCGACCGCGACCTTCATCCGTCCGACGCGGCGCGACGGCGCCGCGCCCCTCCGCCACGGCCCCGCTCCGGCCGCGGTGCTTTCGTAGTTCTCCAGTGCAGCACAACGGCGCCACATCTTTGGTTCGTTTTCAACGGCGCTCTGCTTCTTCCCCTTCTTTAATATTCTCTGTGCGGTGCTTCGTCACCACGTTGTCTTGCTCGTACCGCAATCAAAATTAAACCAACAAGGGGGAGGAGGGTCGGCCGTGTTCGTGCGGTCCAACCTCCTCCCGTTATTGCGATATCAGGCAGCTCAAAAGAAAAGAATATGGCAATGGAAGAAATCACAAAATAAACCCCAACCTCAACATTGTCGTCGAACGAGCGTTCGTAACAGAATTAACAGTCGCAGAAGAAGTGGATCGTCGCAGAAGAAAACGTCATAGAAGGAATGTCGTTGGCATTAGGTGATCTCCGAGGACGGCGTCTCTCATCGTCGTCCACCGTCGGAGGTCAGAGTTCATCGACGATGGCGGTACATTCTTCACGTTCTTCATCGAAGGACGAAGAATCCTCAAGACTTCTCTTTTTCTCCCAAAGGATCCCACAACCAGGATTCCAAAAAAATAAAATAAGATCAACACTTATTATTTTAACATATCCTAGGAATTTGAAATTCAAAAGAAACGAAACAAACAATTTATTTAATGATTTAATTGTAACAATTTAACCGCACAAATTAATGAGGCGTTTCTTAACCAAAATAAACGCACGGTTTGACTTTATTAAAAAAAGGGGGTGCGGGTGCGTTACTTAGAGGGAATGAAATGACGGGGCTTGTGCGGGCCCCACCTCAACAATATCCCACCATGTGGATACGATATTGTGGGTCACATATTATCCGCTTAACTTAGGTTAAGCCGCTTTAAGTAAAATAAAATAAAATGTCGCACCACATTTATTTTATTCCTTAACTTAACCCCAAAAATTAAAAACCACACCCAAGCAAATGCAACTCCAGAAAATGTGTTTCTAAGAAATTATCGGCGTTGTGATTCCATTCGTGCCCTCAGAATTTGATTCCGAGCACCGGTTCAAATGTTAGAAAAACCCGTTCGTTCACTAAATGTACCCGAGCTAAACTTCGAAAAATGATTCCGGGCACACCAGGCCTCGGAATCAGGTTCCGTCAGAAACCGTGTTCTTGTAAAATTCCAATGAAAATTAAGAAAAAAAAATTCCTTGAATTTTATGGGTCTTTACAATATATATATTGGGCAGGAAAGGGACATGAAATTCAAAAATCAATAACCAGTCTATGAGCTGATAAGCTCTACTCATTGGGTAGTAACCCGATATATAAATATATATTTATGGAGGGGACCAGGACATAACACACATGCATCCAAAACTAATCTATGATCTAGTAAGATCTAAAATTGTTGTAGTAATCCTAATATATATATATATATACTACTACAGTGGATTGGGATATAACATGTAGTCATCCAACACCAGTCTATGAGCTGGTAATCCCTACACATGGGGTAGTAATCCTGATATATATATATATATATATATATATTTCTAGAGTGGATTGGGGTGTAACATGCTGACATCCAACACCCTTCTATATGAGCTCATAAGCCTTACTCATGGTGTAAAAATCCTGACATATATATATATATATATATATATCTTTGTGTGTGTCTGTGTTATTGGATTAGAGAGGGATGTAACATGCAAGAATCCAACACCTGTCTACGAGATGATAATCTCTGCTCATGGGGTAGTAAGCCTAACAAACAAACACACACACACACACAGATATATATATATATATCATGAGTGGAATGGGACGTAACATGCTATAATCCAACACCATTATACTAGATGGTATGATCTACTCATTGTTCAGTGGTCCCGACATATATATATATATATGTCTTGTTGTAGTGAATTAACACACGACATAATAGATTCCAACACCAGTCTACGAGATGATAATCTCTAATCAGGGGGTTGTAAGCCAGACATCAAAATATAGTAGGGGTTTTCACCCACATCACATTAGATGGCAAGAGTGCATGCCACAGTAACACTATAAGATGGAACGTGGCATTAAAATCCTATTTCCTATATCGAATAAGTGGTGAGGGTTTCCATGATCAATATGGATGTAATGAAGCATGAGTCACCATGCTCATCGAACCTCCATTACCACCATTCTCATCCTCTATAGAGTTATGTAATAATTATAACAGAAAAGGTTCATTACCACCCATACATGATTATTTACATAGTCTTTTTAATTTTTATAAGCATGTTCTATTTCAGTAAAACCATTAAATTTCAAAAACAACATTTAAAAAGGAATAAATAAAGTGAATGGCCTAACCATCCCACGGGGTCATTTAATTCAAAAACCATTGAACAAGATTCATAAAAAAAATTTAAACAACCATCATGATTTAACCATTTAATACATTTCAATGAAATGCATTCCATTTGGTGTAATCCATCCTACTCAAGGTCAGCTTAATCAATTTTTATAAACATAGAAAATTGAGTTATGATAGAAGTGTGAAATGAGAGGATTATATTTACTACACTTTGTACCATCTTTCATAATCCATTCTAACCATTCTATTTACCTTAAACAAAAAATTAGCTCATTCATAACACGGAAAAACTACCTAGAAATCCCATGGTTTATGTTCAAGGAAAGGTTTATATCAACAACTCAATTTCCAACATGGGTAATTACATGTCTAAGTGGACCAAACACCCATGGGGTGTCTTGGGTTCATTGAAACACACATGATATAGGGGACACTTCATTTAAAAGACAATCCATGATATGCACTTATAAGGCATATTAGTAACATGAACAAATTTTAATGAAAAGGGGAAACTCAAATCCTTACTTCGATGAAGGCCAGGTCTCCACATGCTATTTACGATTCTATAACATGAAGGCATAAAATGAAAATGAAAGAAATAATGAAAAGGAAGCATAAATGTCTAATCACTACTTTTTATCGTGACTACATCACACATATATTAAAGGGATTTCATTATTACATAATTTCATTTTCCATAAATTAATTCATTCATCATATTTAAAATTTCATTCATGAACAGAGTAATTTAAAATATAAGAGACATTAAATTGGATAATCATACAACATTAATTTAAAACTAATAATGGTGAGATAAGTAAATTAATTAATTCATTCATAAAATTAAGGTAAAATGAATGGGATACTACCTCAAGAAGTAAACCAAGAAAATCCTAACCCACACCACTTAAGAAATTATACTTGAAGACTCTCCACACTTGCAAACACATAAATTATTATTTATATATATTCCCCTTAATCCAATGTACATGTTCCACTCACCGTGATAGAATATGTACAAAGAATATATATATATATATATATATATATATTCATGCCTATGTATATGGGTGAAAGCCACCCCAGAGTCATAAAATGATCTACAACCCACACCAAGAACTCAAAAACTATGAAATCCCTAATTAGTAATTATGTGATAATAAAAAAAGCTAAGGATTTACCTCAAAATGAAGATGATAGAATAAAATTATTCTAATCACTTGGCCTTTGGTGCTTGTTTTCAAAATATGATCCAAGGATTCCTAAGAGACACTTCACATAACCTAACACTGAATAAAAACCAAAGATAAGAATTATCTGAATCCTAGGGTTTCATTCTCACCTCATCGGGTGATAAAGGTGGATAAATATGTCAAAGATATGGAGGAGAAGGGAGGAGAAGGCAATAACTAGACGATTTGAATAAGAATCATGAAGAAATCAGGTGGAAATCATCCAAGGAAGAGGAGATGATTAGAGGGGAGTTCTCTCTATTGGGGTTCATCCAGGGGAGATCATGCGATGCAGGGACGGAGATGGGTGGGTGTGATGCATGAATGTAAGGAAGAGAAGACCCCTTTTGGTCTCTAAAACATTTCATAATAATAATAATAATAAACATAATAACATTATTTTTATTATTCAAAATTATTTATTTTTATACCAATTTTATTTTCCATTTCATTTTAACATAATTAATTTAATTTCATTAAAAATAAACCACATGAATTTTCTATTCAGGGAAACATGGTTTCCGACTAACCGTGCACCCCATCTAAATCCTCATGACTTGAGGTTTAGAATACCAATGCTCCAAAAAAATTAATGAACACCTGGGGAAAGCCCTAGTCCTTGAACCACATCCAAAAAAACATTGAAGTGTTAAAACTCCAGTTATTATGTTCTGAACCATAGAATAAAAAACAACCCATCCAGGAAATGGCAAAAGCTCAAATTCCCTTGGATTTTGTTAGATTCAAAACTCTAGAAGTTACACCCTACCCAACTTATAAATTATCATCTCAAAGAAGACATTAGGAAAAAATAAAACATCACCCAACCTACAGGGGTCCTGATGCCTCATTCAAATGGTCCGGTTTCATTTTTCAATTCCCAAGACACCTTTCCCCACTTCTCAAACACACAACTCCAAAGATGTCAAAGCCCGAGAATATTAAAGTTGTCCAAATAAAATATTGAGACATCACTTACCCAATCTTGTTTAGCTAGAGAAATGATCCTGTCATCTTCTAAAAAATATTTATCCAAATGTTCTTCCCACCATAGTCTATAACATCATATGGGGCCAATATTGAACCACAACATTTCTATTGTCAGAATTTCTTTAAAACAAATTCCACTAAGAATTATAAAGATGCTATTGTTATGATTTGTTTACTAAGGAGAGGTAAATTTTCTATGAGGTCATATAAAAGTCCTCATCTTGAAGGAATTGACAAATCCCATTTGACCAAACTAAAACTGGTCATGCAGGCTCTCCAAGAAAACACTTATGACCCTTAAACAACACTCACCTTGACCTGGAAATGTGTGTTTAAATGGTTCCTCACTAACCGAACTCACATTGAATCAAGAAAGAAACTAGTTGATCCACTCTAGATAACTTATCTCGAGGAGTCCCAACTTAGATGGGTGGCACAATTCAAACCGAAATAGCATTTCCTTCCTCTAAGGCATAATGTGTTTTGTACAAAAATTTTCATTGAAGTCCATACCCGACTACTAGTTATGTTCATTAAACAAAACATCACCTTCAAGCTCAACAAAAAAGTCTGGCATAACCTTAGATTGAAATTAATGGAGTGTACATAACTAACCCAAGGTAGTATATACTCCATGTTTATGAGTGAGATGTTGTACAAAACCAAGAAGTCCACATCAGAACATTGGATGGGCCAAGAGTGGCATCGTCCTGGTTGTCAATTCAGGAGAAATGGTTGTTGTAAAAGAGTTCATACAAGGAATTCATACATGGGGATCAAAGGTTCTCTCTAGACTGATCAAGCCTCTATAAGAACCACGCGTTCAGTGTGTAACACTAGGATACCACTAAAACTAACCATAAACTCTTAACTACAACCTGGTGTAAGACCATCACTCTATTAATGTATCATGGATGACATCAAGATATGGGGCATCCTACTCTCTCAAGGAAGAGTAATATATGGGACTTTGATGATTACCATAAGAAAAATATCCGAAACACTACTATTCAGCACATTAATAGAAACTTGTCTTCACGTGCCAAATCACTACCATTAACTGTTCATATAGCCTTTACCACATAAGGCATCCCATGATCATTCAATCCAAACCACTATAGTCCACCAATAAGAAACATCATTTATCAAGGGTTGTAAATAATTCCAACCACACCAACATCGTGCTACCAAGATTGAACCAGCATGATGTAATGGTCACAATCCTCAAGTGAATTTTTGCAAGACTGACCATTATCCAATGGTCCTCTTGGGTGGTGTTCTATCTACATGGAAGGACATGTATTTAACAGAAATAACATGACACTCCCAACCATAAAAGTGTCCTATCATCACAAATAAATGGTATACTAGACTCTCCAAATAACAATACTTTAGAACTTCCATAAACACAATCGTTTAAACAATTGGAATGAAAATCAAAACCAAACTGACCAACATGTCAAAAACCCGAGTCTTTGATATTCATCATGAGTATTAGGGTGAGCTTTATTTCTTTTCAACCAGGTCACTCTTCTCCTGAGATAACCCAAGACTGTAATCAGCCGCACAATTCTCATTGATTTATCAAAACTCCAATGGTTTGTTTTATCCCCTTGAACTCATTGGGAACCACATACAAGAGTATTTACTACCCTGATATCACTTGGGAAATGACGAAACCAAAACACTACCCGTAGGCTTATCATCCCAATGCATTCAATTTTCAAGTGGGTTATACTAGTAATTTAGATCAGGTTCATATTCCATGATTCCACCATTAACCAAGATAACAACATACCATGCCATCCATCAATGAGGAAGAAGAGAGGTTCTAGACTCCTAAAAAATTTCCGACCATTCTTGTGGCTTGTCTAACTAGCTGAAACCGGGTATTACTCCTTGATCATGCTCCTATTAAAGGCCAATAAAAACATGACCACCCCTTGGAACAAGGGTGTATTTTTAAATCCAAGGGGGTCCAACTAATTATGAAACCACCCGAACAACACCATAAAAAAATAAATATCATGGATTTAGTAAAGAATTTATGTTCTAAGGGTGATATATACTACAGAAAATCCCCTTATGAATGCAAAAGTATCGAACCTATACCTTGGTCACGCCAATAGAAAAGTCTCTAGTATCATGATCTAAACATATAAGGAATTTATAATAATAATGTTAACTAGTGGAAAATTCTCATGCTTTATTTATAGGTAATGTGATCAAGAAACTATAAAAACCCCTTAAGTGATGGTTTAAACAATGTACAACACCAAGGGTACCATTTTATGTCAATTTAATTAATTCAAATTTAAAACCTTAACCATTTAACATATTTAACTAACACATCAAATCAAATAATTCAATTCTAAATAAAATTACTTTTTAAAAAATTTTACATACCCAATATTCAGTCATAAGAAGGAAATATATCAAAATAAATTTTTTTTACAGATTTGGCAGCCTATGAGGGTCCCAAAAACATAGGTGGGTTCATTACAAAGAAACCCAATAGGTGTTTCTTAACCATTAAAATTATAAATACCCATTAAGGGTTATATCATAAGATCCATGCCCAAACTGACCTACTTGGGTCCAGTTGATCATTTAGATGGTTAACCAATCCATTTAAAATTAAAGTTCAATATTATTTACACTTAAACACATTTCACAATACAAAATTCACATATTCAATTATAATCCATCCACTGACCCATAATAACTCATTCAATTTATATTTTTGAATTTGTTTCCAATTTATTCGAATCCAATTAAATTTATTCCATTCCATCAATTACATATTTATAAAAAGTGAAGCATTTCACTACAAGCAGCTAACCCAGAGAAACATAATGAAATCATTAAATCATGAAAAACTAAAGAGGGAGTACATACTATGAATTCAGGTAACATGAAATATAAATATCTAAGAATGTAATACAATAAAACATGGTATAGCACTCAAAGAATACAAATTAAATCTACAAGCATCCTACAAATGAAAGTACATGGAATGAAATATGAATGGAATATGATTTTATATATACCTATTATGATGTATAAAGTGCTTCATCCATTCTATGCTAGGAAAAGGGAAAGGTACCATAACTCGCATAAATCCATAAGTAGAAAAACGTACACAATTAATTCAAGGTGAAATCATACCAACTATAACAACAAAATGCACAAACAACAATCCCTACCCTAGTAATTTTTTCATTTCATATACATGGGTTGATCAGTCCCTTGCATGAATAATTACCAAGCATTGAAACATTCATATTATCCTTCCTTCCAACCATAAATAGTAAGACAATGTATAAAAAATAAACCTTATATGATACAATTTTTTAATGATCCATCCCGTCTCAGCTCAAAAAATGATGGTCAGACTGGTGGGTCACATGGCCACAAGCGCACCTCCTCATATGCCAGTGGATTCCTACTAGAAGATAGGGACTATTTATGGTATGGTTGGGAGACTATACCCTCTAGATCAGAGTAGAATAGTGGTATAAGATAATAAATAATAGCCAACATCATAAGCAATAATAAACCAATTATGAAGAAGTGGAAGAACAATATTTTAATTACAGAATTATAGTGTCCAATGCTAGTTTACAAAAAGTATTCATATACCATTGATCAAACCAAAAACAATAAAAACAAAACATGATTTATAATTCATAACAATATAGTGGCCAAGTAAAGATAAGAAATAAAAAACCCAATTATAATCTCCACAAGCATCTTGAGCTCCTGCTCAGTCCTTTTCTCCTTACTCCCATGTATAGGCACACAACAACCACAGGGGTCCAAGGTCCTAAATAAGAATATCTATACAGGTACCCCAATGTAATGGAATCCCAAGATAGGTGTGAGATGAAAATATTAATCCTTCAGCAGATGTGATGTCTAGACCAATCTTTACATTGTAATATAAATTAAATAGTGTGCATGTATAGAGAATTAATAAATAGAACTGAATAAATATGCAACCAACCGTCTAGGTTCCTAAAGGAAACCTAAAATATATACATACATCAACTTGTATCCATATTAAGATTCATATCATGTCACCATATATGTAATATATTTATCTATATATATTATTGGGTGGACCTGGACGTAACATATAGGAATCCAGCGCCAGTCTATGAGTTGATAATCACTACTCATGAGGTAGTGAGCCCAATATATATATATATATTTATATTACTATAGTTGACCGAGATGTAACATGAAGACAACCAAAACCAGTCTATGATCTGATAATCTCTACACATAGAGTAGTAAGCCCAACATATTTATATATAAATTTCCAGGAGTGGAATGGGACGTAGAACGCCAGCATCGAACCCCAATCTACGAGCTGATAAGTTCTACTCACATTGTAGTAAAACTCAAATATGTATATATATATATATATATATATATTATTGGTGTGGATAGGGAGCTAACACATAGACATTGAACACCAGTCTACAAGTTGATAATCTGTACTCAGGGGGTAGTAATATGAACAAATTTATATATTGCTGGAGTAGATTGGGACATAACACACAGACATCCAACACTATTCCAAAAGCTGATAAGTTCTACTTATGATGTAGTATGACAAATATATATATATACATATATTTATTTTGTAGATTGAGATGTAGCACACAGTCATCCAACATCAGTCTATGAGCTGATAATCTATACTCATGAGGTAGTAAGCCCAACACACACACCCAGATATATATATATATATACAGATATATTACTAGATTGGACTTGGACATAACATGCAGGAATCCACCCCCAGTATATGAGATCATAAGCTATAATAACTTGGTAGTAAGCATGATGTCACGAAAATGTAGGGGTATTCACCCTCTTCACATTGCATGTTGAGTGTACACGCACTGGAAACGAACTGTGGTGGCACGGGGTGCTCAAAGAACATCTCCCATATTGTAGTAGTGGTGAGGGTCACCATTCCCAACAATGATGTAATATTTAGTGAGTCTCCATGCTCATTGGACCTTCCTTAATATCATTCTCATCCTCCATAAAAGCATAAAAAATTATAAATGGCCTCTAGAATTAACAACCCACCATGATCATTTACATATTACATTTACATTTTTTCAGCATCTTCAATTTTATTTAAACCATTGCATTTCATAGAATCCTTTCAAAATGCATAAATAAGGGGCATTTCCTGACCATCCCAAGTGATCGTCTCATTTGAAAACCAATTGATCCATTTCATAAGAAAATGTAAACAACAATAATTCATTATCCATTTAATACATTTCAAATAAAATCATTCCATTTGATGTAACTCATCCAACGCAAGGTAATATCACTCAATTCTCCGAAACATAGAAAATTGATTGAAGGTACAAGAGCTAACAGACAAGATCATATTCACTACCATTGCTACCGCCATGAATAATTCATTGTCATCATTCCATTTACCTTAACCAAATCATTATCACATTCATAACATAGAAAAACCACAAACAATTCTCATGGGTCATGATCAAAGAAAGGGTCATGTATACAACTCAATTTCCCACTTGAGTAATTCCATGTATAAGGGGATCAAACGCCCATGAGGGCTATTGGGTTCATTAAAACACACATTAGACAATTTCTACATCATTTAAAAGACAATCCAAGATATGAACATAAAAGGTTTAATGGTAACATGAACATTTATAATGAAAATGGGGAAACTAAAATCCTAACATCAATGAAGTAAAGGTATCAACATTATATTTACCAAACTACAACATCAAGGAATAAAAATAAAACAAAGGAAATAATGAAGAGAAAACATAAAAGGCTAATAAATTTTTTTATCTTGAAGATAGTGCGCCACCATTGGAGGGGTGTTTTATTAAATCGTATCATTGTTAAAAAAATTCATTCATCCTATAAAATAACTCATTTAGGAACATACTCAATTCACAGTTAAGAAACATTAAATCTAAAAATCATACATCATTAATTAATAAATAAGAATGGTGTGGTATGTAAATTAATTAATTAATTCCAAAAATTAAATGGAAAATTAATGGGGTCCTATCTACAGAAGTATACAAACCCAAGTTGAACACACATCACTTGAAAAAATTAACTTTAAGCCACTATACTCTTTCACACACATACATTTATATATATATACCCCTTAATATAGCATAAAATTTTCCTATTTTCATGAGAGAATGTGTACGATAAAGATATATATATATATATATATATATATATATTCATACATATATATATATATATATGTGGGAAATCCCATCCAGATTCATAAAATTCCCAAAAATCAACACCATTAATTCAAAATAATGAAATCCCCAGTTATAAATTCAGTGACATAGAAAGCAAAGGAAAAAGTGTACCCCAAAATGATAACGGTATAATGAAATGATTTAAACCACTTCACCATTGGTGTTAGTTAACATAATACAAACCAATGAGTCCCAAGAGAACCTTCTCATAACCTAACACCAAAAGAATACCAAAAAACCTCATTATCCCAACCGTAGGGTTTAGGTCGCACCTCATTGGGGAACAAAGGAGGAAAATCGACCAAAGTGATGGATGAGAAAGGAGGATGAGAAAAAACCTTGAAATTCGAACAAGAATCATGAATAAACTAGGTGATAACCAATCCATGAAGAGGATACAATGAGTAGGGTGGTTGGGCCCTACGGATTTTTCCAAATAAGCTCATGCAACGTAGGTAATCAAAGGGGAGGGGGTTTCATGCATAGGTATGGTGGAAGAGAACCCATTGGGTATCTAAAAAATAATTTTATAAGAACAATTAACATAATATTATTATTTTTTATTATTAGTGAAACATTTATTTATTCTTAATTCCCATTTATTTTTCACATAATCTTAATTTAATTAATTTAATTTCATTAAAAATAAACTACATGGTTTTTTTACTAAGGGCTGCATGGTTTCCAAATTGTTGTGTACCCTAGATTTAACCTCCTAACTTTAGGTTTCAGAGCCTAACACCCATGAAACATGACTAAAAAATAGAGGACCCCCGCCCCCGAGCCTTAGTCAACATAAAAAAAGTAACACATTTAAGTACAGTAACAGTAATAATTATATTCTAATGCTTGATTTAAAAAATGTCCAGAATATTCAAAAGGTTCAAGTTAACTTTGATTTTGTCCTATTCAAAACATTGTACAATACATAAAATCCAAAAACCTGGTATATAAACATCATGTGAATCACAAAAGTTGAATTTAAAATCAAACCAAACATAAATCAACAACATCATAAATTCTCAATTTCATGGAAATGTAGAGGACCACTACACAGTTCTGGTCTGGCACTGACACAGTTCCCCTGCCCAAGTTTTAATAATCACATATACTTTCTACACAAACCCCAATCAAGTTAAATAAGAACATAATATAGTGATCCAATTTCTCTGGTACAATTTTTAACACCCCAATGAGAATCACTGAATTGGGCTTGGAGTGTCACTTGACCTAAAATACTCTTCACCATTTGAAAAAGGATACCAACTAGATTTAAAGGATTAGAGGGTCGTTATGGGGCTAAAATTCCCTTGGCATCAGGTTAAAATCAATGTAAACAATGTAAGTGATGAAAATATGTATTCAAAGGTAATAAGAAATAATAGATCATCAATGTATCATCATACATATAAAGTATACAACCTTGTATTGGAAACAATATTACCAAACACACATCCCAAGAAAGGAGAAAAATGACCCACACAGGTGGTGGGTTAATGTACAAGATAAAATTAACAAAAAAAATAGCAAAATATATCCATCCCTGAATTACATCTGGAAATGCCAACATACTCCACCTAAATATTCTTAACAGCCCACCACATGTCCATTTCCCATCAAAAAATCCAAGATCATGAAATCTACACATTCACTAAGATTCACACATACAGTGTTGGTACAAAACCCATTAGGACATCACCAATAGTTCCTTATCATAAGTGAAACAGATATATTGGTCCACTCCATGAAATTAACCAAAGAGTATAAATTAAAAAGGTATATTACACATGAAAAATATATAATTTGGCTCCTTAGAGACTTTATCTACCACTTTCACCTCCATATAAGAAGTGGCATGACTCCCTCCCTCCATAGATACCCCTCAAAGGCATGCGATGGAGAAATGGAGATAATGATCCCTGATTCCAACTTCCAGTAGGCCCTGGGTTGGAGAATAGCCCCAATGGTGTGAAAATCTCACAATATGGGAGGCAATTCCCTTTTTAAAAAACAAGATCAGTATATATAATGGATTATTCACAAAGAAACTACAAGTCATAATGTAATGAATTCTAAAACCATCCCACAAGAATGTGTAAAATAGAACTGGTAGAAATAGAAAAGTCTCCAATGAAAATAACTGAATGTAAAGCTATGAAATGATGTAGTGACTATCATGATCTCATCTAGTGAGGTCCTAAATAGTTTGTGAAATTATCTTGGAAGCCTAAAGGAATTTTATATATGTAGGGTGAGAATACATGTATACTAAGTAGGAAAACCAAAGTCTCTCATGCACATGTGAATGATGCATATTAATGCACTCTTGAGAAAATAGCAGAACCAAATAGAACCTAAGAAGGTATAATAACCACCCAACCTCACCATGGAACATTCACCAAGTAACGCAAGTAATGTAATATAATATAATGCATATTGATTATAGGGTACATCATACCACCTTTCCACTGATTAGCCATTCTCACATCCCAACAGAAGATGTCTTGGTTCTCCCACCTATTCTGAATATACCACATCGCGTCCTTCCCACACACACAAGGGCCTCACAACATATTCTGCCCATACACACCTATGCCCCAGAAAAAATCATCACACACACAACTAGGACTCACAACACATCCCATACACACACAATTGGTCCTCACAACACATCACTTCTCATCTCAAAGAAGAAATAGAAACAAACCACCTCACCCAAAAACACCTAGGCTATCAAATATCACCACATCCTTCCTAAAGAAACTTGGTCCATCATCACTAGGAAGAGAGAGAAGGGAAGATATGTTGTATATCCATCCATCCTCCCATAAAGAAGTTTAAAAAGATACCCCTCACATGACAATGCTGGTGTTTTGCACATTGTGCTCAATGTGGGTGGGGTGAGAATATAAATTACAAGGACATAAAAGTATATACATATATTATATCAAACACTCAATACAAACCTATGGATTCTCAAAATAACAACAAAATCATAACACTAACACCTTGATGCTACCTCTAAATGTATAACACCACACATCAAGTCAAGAAACCTCATCTAACATTCCCAAAAAATGTTTTTAACCATTTTCATTCTGTTAACCAAACCCACCCAATCAATTAAAAACATTATTAAAAATTAATTTATTCATTACATCACTACCTGAGAAACCACAAAGCACCACACACAACAAGAAACACAGAAAGAGTCATTTCAGAAGGGTAAGAGCCTGATAAATAAAGGTAGCTCTACATTAAAGACACATCATTCCACAAAATCCACATTTAACATCCATTCGTTATATATCATATATTAATATACAGATTTGGGGTAAATCTTTTTTCATGTTATTAATGGAGAACCACCCAGACCAATCATTATTGTCCTTCTTCAAAGTCATCCTTCCTAAACCGCTATACTAACCAAAACAAACCACCAATTCACTTCTACATCATGCAATATAAAATATCACAACTAGTTTCATAGACTTGCTACATAACCATATCATGACCATCATAGAATCACTATACAAAAACATGTTATCCACTTACATAAACGTAAAAACCAAAAAAAAACATTATACATGTTCATAACAACATTAGCCATATTCCACTACTCTTCTTTGAGATGTTATCACACACAAAAAATTTGGGGTAACCAATTCATTAGAAAAGTATACTTGGTTAGAAAATTATCATTCTAGGATGATACCAAAAAAATCTCAATAAGGAAATAACCAAAGATAATGTATCAATCACAACCAAAGCCACCAATGGCCACAATTGTTAGTGGGAAATATTGCTTGAGAAATCATAAAATCACAATCAATATCAAAGCTATAAAAAGCATGTGAATCAAAATCCATTTCCCACAGGATTTCAATGAGCCAGTTATTTATCTTCAATTAGGCTAGCAAACCATTATTAATAGATACATTGTTGAAAACTCCCTCTTTCATGATGCACAATAGATAGAAACGAAGGAAATATGACCTCAATGGATATTTCTGTTTTCGGTGCACAGTAGGGTGAAGAACAATGATCGTAAAAAAAACCACACCAGGATAGCAGTGGATCAACCCATACCAAACCAAGGCTCTATCAAAACACATCTCAACACAACCTTAAACCAAAGACCCACCTCTGTAATAGATCCTTATGATAATAATAGATGAAAACAGATGATGAAGAGAAGAGAACTCTCCATAGATCAACCACGTATTTCAATGAACACCCATCGGGATCAACAAGTCGAAGAGGGTGGGAAAGGGATTGAAGAACACTTGAGGGAGCATTGGTTTCACCCATAAATGAGAGGTAAAAGGAAACCATAGAGGAATTAATGAGGGTTTAGACACAAAATAATATTAAAACTAAAAATTATTGGGATATTACATGATATGAAATCCACTTTCACATCGTGTAAAATTTGGCATTAGGTTTTCACCAAAAAAAGTATCCTCTTCATTTTAATTTATTTTTCAAACCCTAAAATATTGCACATCATGAAACCCATCTTAACATCATGTAAAATTCTTGAACATCATGAATTCCCCAACATAATATGTGAAATAGAATTTCACATCATGTAATCTAGTTACACGATCTGTAATCTGCATTCTTCCAGCCTTTACCGACTGAACTTTTCAAAACTCTCTTTTATCCTTCCTTGAACACTTCCAACAACCAAAACCAGCAATGTAACAAACCGTGAAGGCACATTTTGTTACATCAGATACATGTCAAATGATTCTCACACTTAAAAATCCAATACCTTGCCTACAGGAAATAAGGGTTTGAACAGTCACCCTATGAGATACCTCTCAAGGATCTCATAATAACTCAAACACTACAATCATATTTACACACTAAACCAAATGAGCACAACCACATTGTATAACCACCTCAACCTATTTTCCTCCCAATACAAGAACCACTACATCCAATAGAACACACCACTATACAAGCAACAAATTGCACCATCCATGACACTTGAATCAGGGAATCTCATATTCAATGTCAACATACAAATTTCTTTGGGAGGAACTAACAATCCCACATGAGTTTAATCACATAGAAATTAATGATTACGGATTAGTAATCAGGTCCTCCCCTTTTCCAAATGTCAGAAATTTATCACACATCACACCACACACAATCATAAACCAAGAGAAAGCCACTCATCTCATAAAACAACAATGTTCCAACGTCACATTTAAAATAAAAACATAGAAAAACTAATCCCAAAACAACTTCAACTACTAGGAACACATCTAATTTTTTCACTCCCATGTACTATACTCTGAGACACCATGCCTCCATAAGACATGAACGAAAGGAATTTTTTATCAACGCAACACCTTCTATCGATGATCCAGGACCTTTACTAGTCACTCCATGAATGTCACGTTACCCTTGATATCATATTCTCTCCAGTCAATAACATGGGAGTAATTATGTGGATACTAAAGAAGCTGAGAGACATGGAAGAATTCATGGATCCTATCTAAGTGTGATGTCAATTCCAACTGATACACAACCTCACGAACTCACCCCAACACCTCAAAGGGTCCAATTAACTTATGAGAAAGCATAAATCATCTACAAAACGTCTTCTATCCATGTTAAGGGGAAACCTTATAGAACATGTAGTGCCCATCCTTAAAACCCAAGGTCCTCCTTATATTATCAGAACATGGATTCTACCATTCCATCACTGCTTTCATCCTCTCATGAACAAGTTGAATGTTTTTTGTTGTGCTCTACTCCACATCTAGACCATGAACAGTTGTCTCCCCGAAATATGTCAATCACAATAGTTGATGACATGGTCTTCTCTAAAAAACTAAAAATGGATCCATTCTAATGCAAGAGTGATAGAAATTATTATAATAAATATATACCAAGGGATGGTGTCGTACCCAAGATCCATCAATGTACATGACGCACACCCGCAACATATCCTCTATCATTTGGATAGCTCATTCTATTTTCACATCTATATGTCGGTGGAAATAATTGTTGATGTGTAACTAGGAGCCAAAAGCATACTACAATCCCCTCTAGACTAGTGAGGAAAACTATGGATCATGATCTGAGACAATGGACCTCTAAACTCCGTGAAACTGCACCACCTCATCCACATCCATCTTTTCAAATTCATCCTCTACGCCCAATTCCTTGATCACTACGAAGTGGGTAGATTTCATTAACCAACACCCTATCACCCAGATAGCTTCATAACCACCTTGATATCTTGATAACACTATTAATAAATCAATGTATAAGTCATCCCATTTGCACTCTAGAACATAAATGGGCTGTAACAAACTTCCTGGAAGAAGATGGTCATCCTTTACTTACTGGAAAACCACTAACTTAACCAGAAACTAAATCACAATATATTACTTCCTAGGCCACCAAACTACATATTTAATCCATGGAATATCTTGTAAACTTCTTGATGCAACACCGAGGGTGAACTATGAAACTCATGTAGGACTCCACTATGAATTTCTATCAGAATAAACAACATTCCATGAAAAAACATCTGGTTCTGACCATTCTTCGACCACCCCTCTAGAGCATCACCATGGCTTTCAAGATCATGCCACACCTCTTCCTATGAGTCTACCCACTGAGACTCCTCCACATATTTCACTAGAGAATATTACACCATCCTTTTAAGAAAAACACACTTTAGAACCATCCACGCTTGAATATAAGTGAATGGTTTCACACTCCTACATCACTTTCCAAGCATTAGCAGATTCCCAAACAACCTCCTTCTATAACATTCTAATCAAAGCATCTACCATGACATTTACCTTTCCTAAGGTGTAGGATATCTCAAAATCATAGTCCTGAAGAGACTCTATCCACCTCTTCGGTGGTAGACTCAAGCCACAAAGGGAAAATATATACCTCAAAATATTTTGATATGTGATGACCATAAGGTTACCACTTATGAGGTAATGTCACCAAAACATCAGCATGAAAACAAATAATGCATCTACATGCATCCCAAAATAGATGTGAAGAATCATTAAATACATCAAACCTAACCCTTTCATTTGGAAACTAGAGCACTATAGCACTAACGAAATTCCCCTTTTGGTAATCAAAAAATTCTTGTCATTTACCACCCCGCACAAAATATTGATATTTTCTAGACAAATCTGTTAATGGGATTGAAACTAGAGACAAATTTGGTACATAATATCCTACTAGACTAAGGAAACTGCGAACCTATACCATGTTCTTGGGTGCTTCCCAAGAAGCAATTGCTTCAACCTTTAATGGGTATACCTCCACAACCTACTAAGATAACACATTCTTGAGTAAATTCACCACCCATATCTAAAACGTCAACTTGGAAAACATTCCATAGAGCTGGTGGTGTTAAAGAATCTATATTCCAGTTTGGAGGGGCTTCCTGTGCTCCTCCTCTAACATCAAGTAGATTAAGATATCATTGATGAGTATGATGATGAAACGATATTAGAACTCATAAAAACATAGAGTTCATAAGCCCCATGAACACAACAATTGTGTTTGTATCACCTAATGCATGAACTATAAACATGAAGTGACCATACCATCATCTAAAAGAATTATTTGGGATATCTCCCCCTTTCACCCTAAACTACTAATTCCAAACCACCTATAAATCATAGAAATCCAACTAACTCCTATCAAATGGTAAACTATATTGCATATCAATGGAAGAGTATAACAATTTTTTACTATCACCTTATACATGCTCTGGTACTCTATGAACAACCTCATACCACCATCCACCTTCTTAGGGAAATACACTAGAGTACCCCACAATGACAAACTTGGCTGAATAATAATCTTTTTCATTAGGTCATCTATAGGAATCTACAACTCCTTCAACATAGAATGTTCCATCTAGTAGGGATCCACCAAAATTGGTGATGCACCAGGTTGCAAGTCTGTCCTGAATTAAACATCACATCGAGGAGGTAGTGTCACAACCTCCTTGGGGAAAACATACAAGAATG
Organism: Viscum album; assembly: GCA_963277665.1. Lineage (NCBI taxonomy): Eukaryota > Viridiplantae > Streptophyta > Magnoliopsida > Santalales > Viscaceae > Viscum > Viscum album. The sequence continues at coordinate 1,672,879,809 of OY728137.1, forward strand.
ACCCAACAACCATTGGATATTCTACCAGTTCATCGTCCACTGATTCTACTGATAGCTCATCCAATAAAAAATAAAGGTTATTCATATTCTAACTGCACACTTGAAAACCCCTCCCACTAACGAAAACCACACATTTACCATCCACATCCTAGAAAACAAATATCCTAAATAATTAGTCAAAAATAGATCATACGGAATACAACCAGCTGATACCAAGGATGACATTGTATGAAAGAATATATAGTATGAAGTTATCCCAATATGAATGATGTAGACCCATCATCATTCAACACCCCAAGAACACATCAAATAAGTTTATATGGCCTCCAACCCGCGTTCTCAAGAGCAGGGGAACAAGAATCCTCTATATGTCTAGTCCTAAAATATGGGATAGAGTGGGTACATCAATATATTATGGATCTTCTGAATAAAATAAATTATAAAAAAATAATTTCAACAAAATTTTAATACCTCTGATGATCTATGGACCTGCTCAAACTATTCCCTCCATTGCATGCAACTAACCATGACCATATTCTCTGCCTCTCTACTGATGAACACCTCTAGGACCACACTTAGGTTGTAGTCCCTGAGCATGTGGGAAATCCTTATGTTGGCCTTTACCTGCGCCTTCTCCACATAGTGGAGAAAAATCCTATTGTCATGCCTACTGGAAGTATCTACTGAAAAATACTTTGGAGGACAATGTTGATCCTATCCACCTCCACAAAACTGAGACCGAGAAGACAATAGTACATGATTCTAAAAATTTCCTTGAACCCAAAAAAAAAGAAACACATCATCACTAATCCCAATGAAGATACCTAGAGACCATTTGGACCATAATGTCATAAAAAAATCAGTTAATGTTGTCTCCCCATCGGTCTAAACATTTAAAGTCTAGGGGGTTGAGATCTTCCACTGAAAACTTTTCCCATTTGAGAACTATAATTGATCCCCTATCACATTATACCTCCTCATGATTACATCTTCTTGATCAACTATACCTTCTCTTGAAACCTCCAAATATGTTCAAATTGAATAAGGAGTAACTGCATAATGGATAGATGGGTGGAGTGCCTCCTCAAGACGTCTCTCACAAGACTCCTCATCAAGAAAAAGATTTGGGGAAAGCATATATGGTATTTATACTTGATACCAAGCTCCCACACCAAGAAACTCCTCTAATAAAGGGAAAGTAGTTTCTAACTCTGCTCATCCATAATAGTCAAAGAATGTAACTCCTCCAAAAACTCCTTATTAATGTGAACCATAAAATGCATACCTCCTTCAACTCTTCCAAATATAGCATCCACCACTGACAGATAACTCCCTACATCTATCTAACTAGAAGGGGAACATGTACTCTATTAGGTCTCAGATTATACTAAAGGTAATCTTCAGGTCCTCTAAGAAACCTTCTCTATCCAGATTAGAAACATTTCTCTGGTACTTTCCAAAATATTTCTTCTAGAAAGCATGCAACATCCTCTTGCACTGATCATTATCCTTAACTGGATCAACCTTATGGTGATAAAGTAAATATTTCTATTGAACACCCACATCCCAAGACACATGTGCATGATGACTAGGAGCCATATTTGAAAGGAAAATAAGAATTACCTAATCCTGGGTAGCATGGAATTTTAATAAAAGTTATTTTAATACATTTTATTTATTTTATCTATTTTGACATTACCAAAAAAACACAATTCAAACAAGAACATAAGTAATTATGATTCATGTACCTTTCCTATGTCTCTATTTTGAAAGAAGGTCTACATCACATAACTATCTAATAAGCTCATAGCCCATGCATTGTATCACTAGGCCCTAAAATCCCATGTCTTAGCTGATATCCCTTGATTAAGTCATGCACCAATGTCAACTTGAACTGATTCCATACCATCCCTTTCAATCCTTATTATGCCTAACTCCAAACTTCATCTTATCACTTAATCATTAGACTTAATACCACTCTTTCATGACCCCCTCCCAAAAAAGATTCCCCTATTGGGATGGCAATGAAGAAAGGGAGATAATGACCCATGATTCCTACCTCCAGTAGGCCTCGGGTTGGATACTAACACCAGGGGTGTACAAATATTCCAAAATGCATGGCATTAAACTTTTTATGGAATAAGATCAAGATATATAATGGATCATAAAGAAAGAAACACAAAGACATAATGTAATGAAGTCCAAATCCATCCCACGTGCATGTATAAAATTGAACTTGTAAAATGAAAAAGATTTCAAAGTTAATCCCCATAAGTAAAGCTAAGAAGTGATGCAGCAACTGTCAAGATTAGATATTGTAAGGTCTAGAATGGTATTTGAAATCATCCTTGAGACATGAAAGTAGTTTATATATGTTGGGTGAGTGTATAAGTATAATCATTATGAAAAACAAACTCTCATGTTCACATTTGAAATAGGCATACTAATGCACCTTTGAGAAAATATCAGAACCAAATAACACCTAAGTTCGTATACTAACTACCAAGCCTCACTGTGGCATTCTCACTAAGTATTTAATGTCAAGTAAAATAATAATAATAAAATCAATAATAGGGTACCCCACACCACATTCCCACTAATTATCCTCTCTCAAACCCAAAAGGGAGACATCCTTGTGCTTATACATCTTTGGAATATACCGCATTACATCCCATTCGAAAACACCTGGGTCTCACAACACATTCTACCGGCACACACCTATTCCTCACAACACATCCCGCCAATGCACAACTTGGACTCACAACACATCCTTCCCACATACAGCTAGGCCTCACAACCCATCACATCTAATCTGAAAGACCCCATGGAAGGAACATCATAACTAATCCAGATGACACCAGGGAAACAAACCACCTCACCCTCAAATGTCTGGGCTACCACATATCACAACATCCTGCCCAAAGAAACACGGTCCATCGTTGTCTGGAAGAGGGAGTATGGAAGAGTGGGTAACCATCCATCCATCCTCCAAATAGAATATTGGGAAAGACACCACCCCCCCCCCCTGTGTGACTATGAAGGGTTTCGACACATAATGCACGAAAATGGGTTGGGTGTAAATATAAATCACAAATAAATACATGGATATGAATATATGATACCAAACACTCATTCCCAACCATCAAATTCTCATACAATCAACCAACTCACAACACTAACTACTTTATTACTACCTATAAAATTATACCACCACACATTATGTCATAAAACATATTTAAAATTCCCAAAAAATTTATTTAACCATTTATTTCCATTTAACCAAATCAATCCAATCCATTCCAATCCTTATAAAATAATTATTTATTAATTTCATCACTACTCGGGCAACCACTAAATAGAACACACGACATGAAACAAAGTAAAATTCATTTTAGAATGTCAATAGCATAATAAATGATGATGAATCCACATTAAAGACAAAGTGTTATATGACCTCCATATTTAACATCAAATCATGATAAATCATTTATCGATATCTAGATATGGTAAAAATATTTCTGCATTTTATTAATAGAAAATCACCCATACCAATCACTATTTTCCTTCTTCAAATTAATCATTCTCAAACCACCATACAAACCAAAATAAACCACCAAATCACAAACACATCCAACAACATAATATAGCACACCTATTTCTACAACCCCGCTAAAAAATCATACCACATCCATCACATCCACACTATAAAACCACATTCCATCACTTCCCCACACATACAAACCACGAAAAAAAATTTCACTAGTTCACAAGAATATTTACCACATTCCACTACTTTTCATAGTGGTGTTATCTCACAATCAAAAATCCTATGGAAAATAATTCACTATCAATGTATACACAGTTAGGAAAGTTTTATTTTAGGGTGATACCAAACAAATCTAAAAAGGAATAAAACAACATCAGATGTATCCAACATAAACAAAGCCACCAACTGTCACCATTTTCAACGGGGAATCAATCACTGTTGGCCATAACGTGAAAATCAATGTCAAAAGTATAAATAATGAGAATCAAACCCCCATTCAATATTAATTTTAATTAATTGATTCTTTATATTCAATTAAACTAGAACAACCATGATTTATATATAAACATAAGTAACAAACTGCTCGAATAATTCACATTAGAGATAAGATAAGTGAATCCAACATCAAGGGAGATTTCTAATTTACTTGTATTATAGGGTGAAGAAGAACATGCATGAATCTCAACAACACCATGAAAATAGAGGATAAACCTATACCACACTAAGGTTCAATGAAAACACAACCAAAGATGCAAAAAACCAAATAAAAATTTCCATAGTGGATCCCTAGGAGAAGAATGAAAGAAAACATTTTGAGTAAGAGAAGATAACTCACTACAGATCATCAATAAACACCCACTGGGATCAGCAGGTCAAAGGGGGGGGGGGCTCAAATAACACTATGTGGCACCTAGGGTTTCCCAAAAACGATTGGATATATGAAACCATGGCCGAATGAAAGAGAATTCAGATGAAAAATAATTTTCAAACTATATATGATCGGGGTGTTACACAATGATTAATCCCCTTTCTCATCGTGCAATACTCAGGGTTTAATTTTCAGAGAAAAATGCATCGCCTCTTCATTTTATTTTATTCTTATAACCCCAAAATATTACTCATTTTCAAACCCTTATTCATATCATTTATGATATATACACATCATGAAACCTCCATGAAGAGCCATGAAACAAAATTTCATGTTGTGAAATCTAGTTCCAAAATTTGTAATCCTACTTATTATATATTTTATCACCCGAACATCTCCAAACTCCCTTTGAGCCACCACCAATCACTTCCAATGACCAAAACACAAAATGTAACAGATCATTAAGGAAAATACCATTACAATAAATAAATTAAGCCAACCACCTGACACATCCCCCCAGAATGGGATAGCCCAAAAATATGTTTGACACATCCCATTTGAAGGGATATACAATGTACATTCTGGCCAATTTATGACACATCCCTCTCATACTGAGGGTATACAGATCAAAAAGTATGCTCAATTGTAGATGAAAAATAAACAACCCATTAAACATAATGATAAAGGATGAAATATCATTATTATTTCATATCAAACTACATTCATAACCACCAAAAAACCACATGTGATCAATCATCATGAATTAAAATCATTAGCAACAAACACACACAAAATGTGATTAATATCACGAATAAGTCTCATGGTATTCACATGAACTCCAAAAAATCATACCAAGGACCCATATAAATATTTTCCATTTGAGAAGGGTTACTTACCATAGGTATATCCATAGTCTGATGATAAGTGTTTTTGTTTGAGTATAATTACACCACTCTAAATCCTAAAACCCTACTAAATCCACAAAAAATATAATTATATTCTAATATTACAGATAATTCACTACCAAAACATCATTAAATATCACACATTCCCAAAAAGATCTATTTCTGCCAACATTCTATGTCTAAATGATATGTAGATGCAAATTCTCTGAGTCTAGGTGCCGATTCCATAAATAACAAACAGTTGACTTTTTAGACTATGGAAAACCCCATGGATTCAATCCAGATATCATGAAAATAATTTATTTTGTAAATAAAAATTGTATATAATTAATTTATACCAAGATACAGCTCAACATATTTTGAATTGATGGATTAAACCAGTGTTTGGGCTTCAAAATAAGGAGACTCAGAGAGATGAGAGAACCCAAAATCCACGGACGAGAGTATCGGGCTTAGGGAAGAAAGAATTAGGTGAGTGAAAAATGAAATGGGTCCTAAAAAATAAATTATTCTTCAATATCCTCTATTCAAAAAATGAAAAATGATTCAAAAAATGAAAATTCGAAAAAGTCAATACACCGAAAATCACATCATCTTTACTTCCAAACCCAAAAAATATTCTACATTTCATAAACAAATTTACATATCCTAAAAAAATATTCATGCATTTTTACATGAATTAGTTCACATCATTATTATTCATTTATAACATTATCTAGATCCTTTAAACAGTTTCCATGTTTTGATTCACTTCATTCTTCAAACACCACTAACATGCATCAACTCATTTAATTGCACCCTTTACAATGTATCAAAAATGTATGATGAGGTGTACCACAAAATTAAAAATATTAAAGAAACTAAATTCATTCAAGATGATGCTAAATGATTTATCATCACCTAATTATTATAAAGGACCGTTACTTTTATGGATTTGGTTTTTGTAAGTGTTTCATAGTTTTCTTGAGGAGGTTTGGTTCTGGTTAGAGGTGAATCATGAAATTCACATCCTGATTGTATTATATTTTCTGAATTTTGGGTTCCTGGGTGGTGTATCACACTATTTTCATCGCTTTTATATGCCTTATGGGGTAGCCCCTGAAATGAATTCACATCTAGATTGTTTAATTCATTACATGTAATAAATTGTGGTAGAGAGAACATGTTCTTCAGAGAATGTCTGAATTTTCACAAAGCCTATCGATTTCACACCTTGAACTGTTTACATGATATGAATGTGGTAATATTTTAGGTTTAAATACCATTTATCGAATAATTATTTTCATTTTTCTATACCCCATTCTCCTATCATAGTTTTAAAAAAAACTATTCTGTTTTGCAAGGAATTCTGGCCACATTCCCCCTTCTTTGATTCATTGGATCTGGTGGATTCCCATTTGAAAAATGTGGTTACCCATTTTTGTTTTTTGTTTAATTTCCACTTTTTATTCCCTCAGATATCTAATATGGTGGTTCGTTTTTGGTCTGGGTTAGGATTTGAGATCTGTTTTTGAAAACCCTTGATGTATTGTAGGTTGATCCATGGGTTTCCATGTATATTTGTAGTTTATAGACATTCATTCTTTGCTATGTGGAGAGTTGTCAGTCAGAAAATGTTCTTTGAGTTAGGGAATCCTTTTTTTAGAAAAATGTGTGTATCATGTAAGAGGTTTATACTCATGTATATGTATGGGGATGGTTTTGATGTCCAAATGAAGATAAATCAATTAGTTATTTGAAATTAAAGGGAAAAGGGGAATAATTCACATCTGCCTGCTTCCTTTCTATAAATGTGATATTTTGAATCGATGGTCTTCATGACACAAAGAAAATAATGGTTTTAGGGATCCATTTCCCCATAATTTATGGATTGCCTGATAACACCCCTAAAATGATGTGAAATGTGGTAAAATATCATTTTTAATCTATTAAATGGTTAATGATGTGTTTCGATGTGTGGTCATGCCTGTGGGGAGATGATGTCTGGTTGTGATGTGATGTGAAACTGTTCAATGGTTGGGGCATACAGAGACAATGGGTGATGGTTTTTTGGAAAATTCTCATAGGTTAGTGGGGTGATGGTTTGTTTTCGTGTGCTTTTTTTGTGATGGGTGATGGTTTTATTGGATTTTCTTTTTGGGCAGTGAGGTAATGGTAATTATATTGTGCTTCAGATTAGTGTGGTCTCTTTATTCTATATGCTCGGGTAGTGATGAAATATTTTATTTAATAATGATTAAAAGGCCTATATTTTGGTTTTTTTAATGGGTTGATAATGGCTAATGAACAAATGAATGAGGTTTTCTGTGGTTAAATTTTGGTGTCAGTGAATAATTAAATAAATAGGTTGGATAATGGGATTTTTTGGTAGCTTGAGAAGTGGGTAATGGATTGTGTGGTTTTATGCATTTACTTGTGGCAGCTAAAGTGAGGATGTGGTGATTTTTATAGTGTTATTTGTGAACCCATAGTTGGTTAATATGTGTAGCTATATGTATATACTTGTATATTTCTTTTGATTTCTATACGCACCCTATGTACATTGGGAAATATGCTCCAACACCCATATTTTCACATAGGGTGTGTGTTTCCAAACATTGATGTTATAAGGATGTATATGTGGATTCTCGTTGTCTCCATCTCTCTCCTACATTAGAGTAAATATGAATGGGTTGTGATAGCTGGAGCTCTATTAGTGAACTAGGTGACCGGCTAGGTGTTTTTTGGAAATATGTGATATGTCCTTTTTATAGGGAAGCATATAGTGTGGATCTCTCTTTGTAGTAGGAGGGAATGAGGATTATGTCCTTTATTTTCATGATACCCAACTAATCTAGTTTTGTTCATGGTTGTGATGTGATGGAACAAGTGTCTAAAGGTGAGATGAGATGTGATCATGCATTGTAACAGTTTCCCAAGTGTCAATGGGAATTATGTGATGCGACCAGAATATAAGGAGGTGTTATATATTATTTGGAATACATGGGAGCATCAGGATGTATGATATTGTTGTGTGAGACTAGAAAATCAGTTGTAAAGTTGTGTGGGGTACCCTTTATCGACATATTCTTATTATGTTACTATACATGGATTGCGTTATTTTTTTAGTGTGCCCTGGTGATGTTGAGATGGATAGTTGACCAATTTATGTGTTTTGGGTTCTACAATTTTCTCACAGGTTCATTAGTATGATTCATTCATATATGAACGAGGGAGATTTGTTTTCTTAATATGTAAAATTATATTATCACCATATGTATATAAAATGATTTTCATGTTTTCTAGAAGATTATAGTAATCATACATGATAGTACTAGCATGGAACTTTTTAGACAAATTTTGTATCACTAATTTATCTTTTATTTTGGGTTTTTACTTTTTAGAAACTATTGGCTATACCTTTTAATTTATCTATACATCGTGGGATATTTTTTGTTAAATTCAATATTATTTCATGGATATGGTTGTGGAAAATTCACCTTATCGTCTAATTCAATTTTATTATAGAGGGTAATTCCTCCCATTTCATGGGATTTTTTTACCCTCAATGCTAGTCACCAACTCTGGGCCTACTGAGGTAGGACTCAGGGTCGTTATGTCCCTCCCACTTTTGAGGAATCATTGGTGGATGGGGTAATGATAGAGTTTTATCAGTTGTATGGTTTAGAGATTGGATAGATTTTCATGTTAGAAATAGTGAGGATTTTACCAGACAGTACGGAAATAGTTCCACATAACCTTGGTGTGTAACATAAGCTAGGGAGAATGGCTTGGAAAAGGTGTTTTAGGGGATCATGTGATCTCGTGCATAGAATATTACCTTATTGAATGACCAATAGAGGTGGAACTATTTTCATAATATAGACCTAGGAGGTGTACATGCATCACAATGACATGTGTTCATATTTGAGTTTGGTTATTTTGGGATTGTAAAAATCAATAATGTCAGTTAAAATGGATCTAAATAAAATTTCAAACTATTCATTATAGGATGTTCTATTTGTTTTCATGAATAACTAAAATTTTTCATTTATGTGTGGCTTGGGTAGTTGAGGTTCATCACGAAGATCAAGTTAATAACAGTAGTTTTGATCTGGTAAAGGAGGATGAGGTTTGGTGGAGGGTGTTGTGAGCGTTTTAGTGAAGGGATTTGTGAATTTAATAGGGAAGTGATTCATATGTGGAAACAAATAACAGTTTAGAGGAGCTTGAAATCACATTGGTTTTATCCCATCTTTATTGTAATACTAGGTTCATTTGGGAGATAATAAAATGCAGGGAGTTGTGTGTCAGTGTTGGATGACTTATTTTGGTGAGTAGAAGTAGGAAAATGTTTCAAGGGTCAACTTTTAGAAATTGTTTTGGGAAGAGATCCTGTCATCAACCATGAAGGTAGTGAAGAGGTATGATCATCATTATATTCATTAGGGGGGGTATGTAAGTGTGGGATTTGGGTGTCAATTTCAAATTCATTCTATGTTTTTAACAAAAAAACATCCAAATGAGGAGTGTTAGTAAATATCCATTGAGGAATAATCATCAAATTTTTGGGTTGATTTTGTTTATTGACAAATCTTGTTTCCAATGAATGTTTGGAATTATAGTGATATCGTTTACACGGTATGTTCACAAAGTTAAAAAAATCAGGTTTCAAATGCATGTTGCAGGGGTGTAAGCTAGCATCAAAATTTTTTCTCTTAGTGTCCTTATGAAAATATGGAAATGAAATGATTTTTTTAAATATTGGGATTTGTGAAGGGTGTTTTGTGAACGTGTGGACATTTTGATGGTAAGATCCATAACTACATCAAGAATCATGAATGAAGAATTTCCCTGGAGCTTCGTGAGATAGGGAGCATCATTAATGAAAAGAGGGATCATCATAAAATGGCGATGGTGTGGTTAAAAGATTCTAGAATCTTTGGAAACTCATTTAAATAGGTTTCTAACCCCTTTACAATGAATTGATGAATATCTTAAGGATCCATATTCATGATGGTGGTTCACAATGGTTGTCCTTGTGAAAATGATAATGAAGGAAGGTGGTTTGAGAAGGATATGAATACCAACCAAAATATCAGAGCACCATGAAGGTCTTCGGGATTGTAAAGGCTATAAAAATCCTACCAAATGTTATGAGATTCATGGGGATAAGTTTATTTTAGAGAAATAAGGGATCTTCTTGAATGGAATTTGTTTCACAAAGGCTAGTTTAGTATCATTAAATAAGAATGATTCTCAATGGCTATTGGATATTCATGGCAGGGTTGAGCATCATGAAGGATGTGGGAATAGTGAATGTTATAAAAAGGCATTTCCCAGTGAACTATTGAAAACTGAGATTAATCACGTGGATGAAAGTGGGACTTCAATAGAGAATCCATCTATAAATTGGGATATATTTATTATAGATAATTAAAGGACGAAAAATTCCATATACTATGTTTTAATCCCTTTTAATATAATTTAGATAAATATGATGAATAAGATTATCCTTTCTATCGATAGTGATCCAGAGAAAGAAACATTTGGAGTAACCCTTGGAAAAGTAGTGAGATGAACCCAAAATTTATAAAGGCAGTGAGCATAGGATTAAACATGATCTAGCCTGAACATTTTATTTATGCAGTGAGCCTTAGTAGATTTTTTACATCATCACATCACCGTTTTATGGTCCTTAGGTGTATCCCAGTGAGGGTGAACCATGTAAAATATCTCTGTCTCAAGCATGATTTCATTTTATTTCGTACATTGTTACTGGAAAGGGCTATAAATGTTTTTTTTCTAAGTATGAGGAAAGATATGAAGGGGAAGGTTTCATAATCTATTATACCATGATTCACTAATAGTGTATTTAACCTATTTGGTGTAATAAGGAGTCTCATGTGAGACCTCTTGAGAAGGCACTATTTCATTATATCTAGTATGAAGTTACTCATTTTACATTCTGGATGTATCTCATAGTTCAGAAGGAGGTAGAGGTTATCGTGACAGTAATCTCATGATGAGGTTCATGTCTAGAGGGGAATCAGTAGGTTTACTCAAGGATAATGGTTTTTAGTGGTAGGATGTATGCTTTAGTAACTTAAAGGTCTTGAATGGTGGGAAGTAGACCCTTGTAGCTTCCCTTCCAACCATCTGAAGCTAGATGTTTCGATTATTTTCATTGGGATATCAGCCCAATGTTTTTTTCTTTGGGATTCATGGCCATCACAAAAATCATTGACATGTGGTTCTTCAATCTCAGTTTTTTGGAGGAAGATTGGATCATCACTGGCCTCAACTGTAGTTTTGAATGAAACTATTTCAATAGTAGTGGAAGTATGATTGGGCTCTAGTGAGGGAAGATAGAGAATGTAGATGATTAATTAAAGATGTTACTCATGTTTAGGGACCTCATCATTAGAATTTACATGGATTTACTCATTAATGAAGAGGTAGAAAAACTAGTTGTGATCGTTTTCATGTAGTTGAGGTAGCAGCACCAAAGGGGCCAGAGTTCATTCAGGGTATGCTCAGTTTTTCATCTACCCTTGTTTGTGCCTCATTTGATTACAAATAATCATAATATTTTGTTGCACCCACTATATAATGTGCCCTTATAATAGATTTAAATATTCTTTTCATTCCCATTGAGTTGATTATAATAGTCAAAATTCAAACCATCATGATTGGTGAGGGTCAGGGGTATAGACTTATGATGGGGCCATATAAGTCATGTGGGGATCATTATTCATATAGATGAAGCCTTAATATTTCCTCTTGGGAATAAATTAGTTGTATTATATATGTGTTTTTAGAGAATTCTTCCATAGGATAGTCAATTTCTCAAAAGAGGATAGAAGGCATGTGTTTTTTTGTTGGAAAGCAATGTTGTCAAATGGGTTGTCAGAATATTTAAAGCCTTATTTATTTGATTTTTGATTTGTTTTTTGAGTCAAATGATACTAGGATAGTAGGATCTCCATTTTCAATGGAGATATTATGGATGTTTTACCCTATAAGGTTTTGATCATTCCCCCTCAACATAATGTCGAGTTTGAGATAGATGTGTACCCTGCTACTTCTCTGATTTTGAAGGATCCTTATCATATGAGAGGTTTTGAATTTTGAATGTTGGGAATTAAAAATATGATCTCTTGTTGAAGGGTTTTATCCTACATAGTGTGTCATAATCGGGTGTCAACTATTTTTCTCCATGAAGGAAGATGGTAGTTTGAGGTTTTGTATAGACTATCAGAGGTTGAATTAGGTGATATCAAAAACTCATTATCATATTCTGAGTATATATGATCTTGTTAACAAGCTTAAATGGGTAAGTTGGTTTTCTAATATAGACCATTGTTCTGGAAATCACTATTTTACGGTAAGGGAGGATAATATCCTAATGTCTACCTTCATATACTGGTATGAGAACATCAAATATTTAGTCATACCATTTGATGTTTTAATCACACCGTAAGTGTTCATAGGGATTATGAACTCCATGTTTTGTGATATCCTAGAATATTTTTTCAACATATTCATTGATGATATCTAGATATACTGGTTGTCAGATTAGAATCATGTTGAGAATATCATATTTATTTTATAATTCCATTATAACCACCAGCATCATGGAAATTTTTTCCATGTGTGAGTTCAATACACAAGAGGTTCACATCCTCATGAATGTGGTGTCTTTGTAGGTAGTGGATGTGTTCCGATTGAAATTAAAGGTAGTTTTTCATGGTAATTAATCGATAAAATAGAGTACCTTCATAATTTATAGGTTTATACAGGCTATTATCAGGGGTTTCTGGCTGATTTCTCTTGAGTTATGGATTTATAGACGTCATTGACCTAGAAGTACCAGGCCATTGTGTGAACTGATCAGTGCCAAGTATGATTTGGTTACCTGAATGGGATGTTGTTCAATGCACTAATTCTTCAGTTTCCTATGTATTTTGTGATATTTTAGGTGTCTTGTGACACTTCATTCCTAGGCATGGTATTATTTTTGATGCAGCGGCAGATACTAATATCTAATGGGACTAGGTGGTAACATTCCCATGATTATAAATTTTCCTCACATGATCTATAGATATCAGTGGTTTCATTTTTCTAATGTTTTGGTAGAATTGCCTCACTGGGGAGTTATTTTTGGTCATAATGGATTATAAGATCTTTAGGTATATATTTTCTCAATGTTATTTAATTTTTGAAAGTGGATATACAGAAATCGTCATTATGACTATGATTTTGAAATCACCTAAACCTCAAAAAATGGAATGTTCTAGATTACACATTGAGAAGAAATTTATATAAGGATTTTGTTTAGGAGACTATGGATATTGGGAATAGAATGGATTGCATTTTATCATTGCACTTAAATGAAAAGTTGGAAAATGATTGATGATTTTTTTCAGATAGAGGTGCATTCATATTTGATCTGAAAGGTGAAGGAGCCGCAATGGGATGAAACTAAGGATTTTTTAATTCGCCATCGTGTTGGCCATGGTGATAGTCTGAAGGGATGGTCAAAGGATAGTAGAAACCGAATGTTATTTCAAGGGAGGTTTTTTATGGAATCAATGCATCTGTAAGCCCTTATTGAGTTTCATTGATCACCTTTTGTGGTACATCCATGAGTATTTGAGTATATAGTTTTAGAGGACTGTGTTTAAATGGGAGGAGGCAGAGCTCATGGGGAGGTGTCTATTTTAATAGTATGTAAAGGTTGAGAATCTTGTTTAGGGTGGTTTTTTGTATTATAGGATGTTCCTATGTGGAAATGGGAAAAAATATTGACGATTTTCATTATAGATTAACCTCAAGCTTATATAGTTTTTGATGCTATCTTGGTTTCCAATCATCATATGATAAAATAAAATCAATTCTTATTGATTATGGATTCAGGGGTGGTGGATACATTTTCAAAGAGGTATATGGATGGGGTGAAGTGGTTTCATAGAGTTCCAACGTACATTTTTTGGGATATGGACACATGTTTTACCTAGCGAGTATGGATAGGATTGAAGCAATATTTTCGAACATAGTTACACCCCAAAAATTATTACCACCCACATAAGGATGGGAAGATAGAGTGAACTATTCAGGTTCCAGAGGAAATGTTATCGGTATGCATCTCAGACATCAATAGATCATTGGACCAAAAATTAACCATTGTTGTGTTTTATTATAATAATATATATCAATCATCCATTTTAATGTCCCCATGTGAGGATTTGTATGGGTGATCATTTCATTCTTCATTGGGTTGGACGGAGGTTGGGAAGGCAGTAGTTCTAGGTCCTGATGTGGGGAAGATCATGATAGAAAATGATCAGTGTGTTTAAGAGAGTATGAATGGATAATAGGACCTGAATAAGTATTATTCCAATCATATAAGAAGGCCCATGGAAATGAGTTTGGGGCCATGTTTTCTTGAAGTTATTCCCTCCACATGGGTTAGAAAAGGTTTGCAAGGAGAATAAAATACTCCAAGGTTTTTTGGCCCCTATAAGGTGTTGTGTGAGTTGTTGAGGTGGAATATTGGATTACATTTCCACCATTGCTGGAGAGGATCCATAATATCTTCTTTGTCTCTCAGCTTCATTGGTATCTTAATTATGGATCCCATGTCATTGACTATGGAGTGTTGGATATCGAGAATGATGTGACATTTTTTGAACAGCTATTAATGATCTAATAATATCAAGATAGTGTCCTTTAAGGAGGAACTATTACCATCATTATTATCTTCTGGAGCAATTATGTCCTGGAGGAATGTAATTGGGAGTGAGAGGCACAAATGGGTTCCCAATAACTAGAGTTGTTTAATGTTTTTCTTTTATATTTTATGATTGGGATTTGATGTTTTGATATTTCAATGTTATGAGGTGTTTTGTTTTTTCATAATGTATTATGTGTGATAAATTTCTAAAATATAATATCGGGACAATCAGACTCCTCAAAGAGAAATATTATAAAAGGATCTGATTGAAATCATATAGGCTAGTCAGTTACATTGAGAGGATATATTTTCTTGATATGAATGATGCAATTCCTTGATCCATATCTTCCTAGATGTTTTTATTGTTTTTTAAAGGGTCTTTGGTTTGGGATGTGTGAATGTTGGATGGTTGTAGTGATGTTGTTGTGCAGTGAAGAGGTTCTAAGAGTTTTTTTTTGGAAATTTGGTTTGTAATTTTTGGATGATGGTTCTATTTAATGTATGATGAGATCCTTGAGAAGTGTCTCGTGGGATGGTTATTTGGACCCTATTCTTTCTGGTCATTTTTTTGGATTATCAAGGTTTAGAATCATTTGAGAGGTTTCTTATCTAATGTTACATGACATCATGGATTGTTACATTTATGTTTTTTGGGTTGGATGTGTTTCAAAACAATATTTAGGAGGTTTTTGTGGTGGTGAGAGGTTAAGAAGAGGTGCTGTTAGAAATTTAAGTTATATATGGTTTACATGATCTGAACTAGTTGATCATGTATTATGCAGTCTGATTGTTTTAGTTTATGTATATAGGATAAGTGGGGTAACCCATGAAATTAATTCACATCATGAATGTGTAATTGAAGATAAGTAATAAATAAAGGCTAAGGTCATTATTTTTTTAACAAAAGTTAAAATGTTCAGAAAACCGAAAGTTTACACACCATAAAATGATTTCAAGATGTGAAATTGGCAGGATTCCTAGGTTTAGAATCCATTTTATATATTGATTCTTCTTATTTGGTTTTTCCCCTTCCTCTTCTTTTATATTTGGTGAACCATAGGTATTTTTTGGGGAGTAATTCTATTCCACTTCTCCCAACATCGATTCATTAGATTGGGTGGATTTCTATTGGACATTAATGGTAAGACCTTTAATTCTTATTGGTTCATTTCTAATTGTTCTTCTATTGAAGATTGTTGTAGTGGTACAGTTTTGTTTGGGATGTGATTTGGTTTTTGTTTTTTATAATTCTTGATGCGGTTTCAGTTGATCAGCGGTTTTGAATGTGTGGTTGTGCTTCGTGGCTGAATCTTCATTGATATGTGGTGAATAGTGTGTCGAAAAATTTTAATTGAGGCAGGGAATACCCCATTTCTCACTTTTGTGTATCATGTAGGAGGTTATTACTCTTTATTATCTATGGGGGATAGTTTCTTTGGCCTAATCAACATAAAATACTTAGTTAATTGAAATTTAAGGTTAATGAGGTTTGATTCAGATTGTTTTAATGATTTTAAATTATTGTATATTTTGAATTGACAAGCATGATTCCTTAATGAAAGTCATGGTTTTTTGGGATCCAATAATTGTGATGTTGTTTTTTTGATATGGAAACATTTGTTTATATTGTTGTGACATCACCCTAAATGATAAATCAATTAATCACTTATATTTGGATAATCTAATTCTCTAATGAAGAATTATAGATTTTGTGGAAATGCCCCTAAAATGAAATGAAATTTGGTAAAATACCCTTTGTTAAATCTGAAAAATTGACCTTAATGTGATTTGATGTGTGGTCATTCTTGTGGGGTGGTGATGTGTGGTTGTGATTTGATGTACAGTTGTGTGTAATTGGGGTGTGCATGGTTGATTGGTGGTGGTTTATTTTTCTGTTCTTTAAGGGAGGTGGTGTGATGGTTTGTTTTTTCATGCTTTTGGGAAGTACGGTGATAGTTATTTTGGATGTAATTTATGGGATACATGGTGATGGTATGTTTTTTGTGTGGTGAAGAGATTTTTTTATGGGAATGATGTGATTTTTGTTATGTATGGTTGATTCATTCTAGATTCCTAGGTTTTTACGGAATAATTGTTTGCTAATGATTTAAATAAATAGGGCTTATTTTTTTAATGGGTTGAAAAGGATGGTATATGTGATTAAATGCGTTATTGGAAAAATAATGAAATGAATGGGTCGGAAAATAGAATTTCTTGGTGGTGTGAGATCAAGTTTGTGTGGAGTTATCCATTCATAGGTGGTTTCAAATGTGTGGATGTTTGGAGGTGTTTATTGTTTTTTTTGGAAACCATTATGATGGAATTTGGTGTTGTTATTTGTGTATTATTCTATAATTATTTCCATTTCGACATGAATTCCATCCATAGGGATCACTATGTCCTGATACCCGTATTTTCACATGAGGATATTTTTTCCGTCATCCTGATAATGTGGACGGATCGATGGCTACCTGATCTTCCTTGCTCCATATTCTAAGAAAGTAGATATTCACATGTGGCGATGGATATAGTTCTGTTAGTGCACTTGGTTATACATTAGGTGTTTTGGGTGATATGTGATACGTCCTTTCTCTGAGGCTGCTTAGGGTGGGGTTTGTGCATGGTAGAATGTCAGGACGAGGTTTATTTGTTTCATGTACATGGTTCCCTACTACTCAAGTTATGTTTATGGTTTTGATGTGATAAACTTGGTGTCCATGAGAAACATCAGATGCGAACCTACTGTGGGGTGGTGTCCCAGGTGTATGCGGGTGTTATGTGATGAGATCATGTTATGGGGAAGTGATATATGTTATTTGGAAGATATAGGAGTGTGAAAGATATAAAATTTTGGGGTGTGAGAGTATAAAATAATTGGGAAATTGTGGTAGGGTTCCCATTGATGATATGATTCTTATTATATTACAATACATGGATTGTGCTATTTGGTGAGAATTCCATGGTGAGGCTATGATTGATAGTTGACCTATTTAAGAACTATTGGTTGTGTTGTTTCCTCACAGGTGCATTCGTATTCTTATTCCACATGTGCATGAGAGACTTTGAATTTTCTACTTAGTATACTTGTATGGTCACCATGTGTATATAAACCAATTTTCATGTTTCCATGAGTAATATGTGGATTGTAATTGATAGTACTAGATCATACCTTTTTTGATAGATGGTATCTTGTTGAATCAACTTTTCATTTGGTTATTCACATCTAGAGACTTGTATCTATACCTTTATTATTTATTTGTGCCTTATGGGATGGTTTTGGTTTTTTTTATATTTAGTCATGGAGTTTCTTGTGGGTGATTCAGCTTATCACCTGATCATATATTATTATAGAGAGTAATGACACTAATTTTTTGTTATTTATGTACCCTTGATGCTAGTCACCTACCTAGGGCCTGCTATAGGTGGTACTCGGGGGGGGGGGGTGGCATTATCTCTATCCCTCCATTGTGGTATCATTTGAGGGAGGAGTTGATGACATAGTTCTTCATGATACATCAAACTGTAAGAACTCTATTTATGGGTAGTTTCTCTAAAAAGATATGCTTTCATTCATTTATACTCGTATTTCATATCATTAATGTGTTTTTTGGATAATAAAAATATGTTAGTCAGTGTTCATGTTGTCTACATGGTTATAATGTGAGAAAAATCTTCTAAATATTTTTTTCCTATATAACATTCTCATTTGATTCCTATCATTATTATACCTCTCTAATTTTTTTCATCCTTTGGGCTTTATTTTCATAAATAATGAAAAATAATAAACACACATCTTGAATTCCTCTATTGAGTGGTCATTTCGTGTTTCATAAAAAACACCCCTCAAAAATATTCAACAACACTTTTAGAGGATTTTAGCATATTTTATTCATAGTGGTCCACATTACATAGTATAGTTCACTACCAAGATAAATTTTATGAATCTGATGTACCTCAATATACTTTCACCTAGAAATTTTTTAGTGTAAGAATATAGGTATGAAGTCTCTTTTAAAAAAGACATAAATTTTTGGATATTTGTAGATGCTAAAAAGTGCTTAAGTGCTGGATAATGTTTCGAAATGAAAAAGCGAAGTCATATTTGTACCCGGAGACCCAGTCCGGAGGGCTCAGAGGTGTTGCTCGAAAAAATGGTGAAGTGCATGAAAAAATGTGTGTCGTGCGGAAGGGTTACAGGATTCACGAAGGGTCCTCAGCATAGGTATAGAATAATTTCGTACCCGCACCACGTGCGGATTACATTTCACGCTGCCGACTCTGGCATGCAATTATTTCATGTCGGGTGGTTTTCCGCGCACCTGAACTTCTATAAATATAAGTAGACCTCCTTCCTTTTTGGGGGGCTAAAGAATCTGAACCAGCTCTCGTGTGCATAATCGGCATTCCGCACAGGCACGTAGTATAGTCTTCAGGTACGGTTATTTTTGTGCCTAGTCGGCCCGGGGTCCACCTTTGCACGAGATCCCCTTTGGCTTAGACAGATCTCCAATCCCTTTTGGGTCTGCCCCTTATGCGCAATTCCGTATGATTCCACGCAATTCCTTTTGCGCGCCGACCCAACCTTTTTCACACACTCCCCTAAATTACGCGTCATCTCGCTCCCTTCGCTACCATGATGGACCCCCATGAAAAATGGAGAGTGGCACCATGAACTTTTTAGGTTGGGAAGTTTTGATTTTCCTTTGTGCCCTTATGTGCACCGACCTTCCACCTATGGAATACCATGATTTGAGATACTCCTCCACACACCATGGAACACCTTAAGTTGACGCATTCCTCTTGGTTCGTTTCCTATGTCGTGAGTTGAGATTCTCATCATTGATTCCCTTAGTACCTTGAGTTGAACCATTCCTCATGTAACTCATCCAAATCTCATCTCTGGGCTTATATGCCATGTCAGACCAGAAAGGGTCGCCCCTGTGTAAGTCCCAATACCAGCCACTTTTAGGCGCCTTATGCCTCAGCAGTCCTCTCTACATGACTATAAACTGTAGCATGACCTATCATTCAATGATTGGATGCCTCTTCTTCCAAATAAATGATTCCTTATGCACCAAGCATAAAATGAATTATTCCATGATCACAGTGGCATAACCTCAAGAGAATTGGATTCTGTTCGAACATTCCATCACTCCACCTCACGCTTCGTGTGTCCTTCATTCGGATCTTCATCCTCATTATCATTCACGTTTGAAGGGACCCCCTAACAGTATGGATGATTGACCTATGGTCTACCTACTATAACAGTATGGATGATTGACCTACGGTCCTCCTGCTATCCTGGGCCAATGTTCTGGAAGACTGAGGGACGATATTTGAGTTAGGTCCTATGTTTCGAACAAGATCAACATTCGACCCTCATTGGTTTGTCCCCATTTCAAGCTAATGCGATGTGGATGCTGTGTTTCCACCACGGTAAACAGTTATCCTCCATCGTCACACCGCCCTTACCATGTTCCGAATGTCAGTCAAGTGATTCACACTTTTCATCTCCCTTTGCTCGGACTGATTCCAACACCCTTGGCGTTATACCACTTGTGCGCTCGTGCATAAGTGTAGACCTCAATAATATGCCTCGACCCACTAATGAGTTGAGATTCCCTCATGACCAGACATGAGGAAGACACCTTGGCTGATTCCATGCGTAAGTCCCGCATAGCCACGCTAACATGGACCCCTCAATGGTTCGCTCTGTGACACCCCCTCAGAACGTAATTGTCGGTACATTCCCTCCTAAAAGGAGCAGAGTGTACCATTCATGTAATTACTAGTGGTGCGGAGTAAACCCACCTCGTCCAAGCTGTAGGAAGTTAAAATTCAAAGCACCTCATCCTCAACACATGTCATTAAACTGTGATCTGGCCCCGTGCCTCGCAGGTAGGGTCCCACCGGCTCGGAAATTCTTTATGCCGCTCGTCTCCACGGGGATGGGATCATCCCCCATGTGGGGTGATATCCTCTCTCTTGGATTGGAATTTTTCCACGGGGAAGGGAAACCTCCTTGGTGTAAGCCCATATCCCCTCTTGCGGAAGGTAGCACCCATTCACCTCCATACTTCCCCACTGCCAGGGCCAGCATAGAGCATGATGGGAAGTGGGACTCCTCCTTTCTTCAGTCCCAAATCCCTCTCCCTCCATGGTTTCTCACCCCCAGGCCTCCAACCTAGAGTATTTCCCGACAACATGGGCCACCCAATGCGTAATCCCCTCTTCTCTTCCAACAGACACACCCATTGCGACATGATCTTCAAGTCTCTTCCACCACTTGTTTCTTACACCGAGCATGACTCACGTGTGATTAGAGTAAGCATTGAATATATCACCAAACCCCGTCCAACATGACATTAAACTGTATTCCCCCACCCCGCATGATGTTAAAATATACACCCAAACTATATAGACTTTGATTCCCTACCACGGGGATACGTAGGAAGCCTCCATGAGGTTCAAGCCCACAACCTAGTCGTTTCTACCTCTTCACGTCGGTTCAACAACCATTGTGGGCCGCCTCAGAGAGTAAGCCCCATCAATCCACCATTGTGGGCCACCTCAGAGCATAAGCCCCATCTATCCACCGTTGTGGGCCGCCTCAGAGCGTAAGGCCCGTCTATCCACCATTGTGGGCCACCTTAGAGTGTACGCCCCATCTATCCACCATTGTGGTCCACCTTAGAGTGTAACCCCCATTCATCTCGAACTACAGGGACATTGATCTGTGCTCAGGCATGGTACGTAGGAAGCATCCATGAGGTTCAAGCCCCACAACCATGGGTCGTATCAGAGTGTAAGCCCCATCCATCTGGACCCCAGGCCCCTCTTCATGTTGGTTTGCCGACACCATATCCTTGGGCCATATCAAAACATAAGCCCTAGGTGCCCTGTCCTGCATGAAATTAAATTGTATTTCATCAAACTACACGGGCTTTGATTCCCCGCCATTGGGATACGTAGGAATCCTCCACGAGATTCCATCCCAACACCCATGTCTCATTTTGACCTCTCCCTCAGGCCCATGCGCCTCGCGAAGCTCATGTCATAACCTGGAGGTTTTACTCCCTCTGGTCCCATCCATGCGTTCATTCTCACGGGTCTCCCTTTCATGTGTCCCACCATATCATCCCAAACTACGAAGACTTTGATCCATGTAAAGGTATGGTACGTAGGAAGCCTCCACGAGGTTCAAGCCCCTAAATTTCATCATCCATCCTGATTCTTACTTGGGCCACCACATCCTAGTGGGATCATGAAACCTTATTCCACTCCATAGCATCTGGGAAACCGCCCATGTGCTGCCCCAATATCGGCATCCCTTCCGGGGGCTCTTTTATCTGATCGACTCTCAGTGTTCTGATCACTCCGATCCTTCTCTACTGGACGTTAAACTTATAGCATACCCTGTTTTAAACATGTGAATCTGAGGAAAACCTCAGATACATTTTTATGGCATACAATTCCCCACCTTCGATGTGGGATGCTTCAGGGCTTCTACGCCATCGAGAATCCCTATAATAAGGGACATAAGACAGACATGCCAATTTCATAGATTCAAGACATGACAACGATGCCTCAGCATGACCACCCCCCTAACCAAAGGTTGCTTCTCTGACCAGACCCCTTGGAGTATATCGATGGAAGCAGTGAAATTAACTGGTTTCCATGGAGATATGGAACCAGGGAGAGTTTCGCGACCATGTCTTAAATCTATGAGGGAGACTTGGACTAGGTGAAATGTTCAAAGGAGGAATCCAAAGAAGGAGGAATAGACATCCCATCATCCCGGTTTCGATCAAGGAGAAAACTTCCCTGAAAAAGGAGCGAATGCCGCCAGACTTTGGAAAGCAGTAATGCGGGGCAACAAGCCGCGTGTCATCTACGTGACGGACCCGCGCGTGCACCCCGACATAAATCATCATAACCAATATTCATCTACAGTCTCATTTGTAAAACATAAGTTATTGGTCAACTAGTGATAATGGTAGTACAACTCAACAATATTATCTCTAATAGTGGTATATCCACAATTGAAACAAGAGAATATAAAATGATTTTTTTATTGATTCAAAGACTTCAAATGTAACGTATTTATGATAAATGAAAATTTACTAAAATCCTTGAACACATAATATAATTTATTCTAATAATACTGGAATATTGTATGTGGGATAAGTGGGTTAATCCATAAACATAATTCACATGATGAATGTATAATTCAAGACAAGTATTAAAATAAAGACCAATGTGATTATTTTTTCAATAAAATTTAATATTTTCGTGAAACCCAATGTTTACAAACCATAAAATGTTTTCAAGATGTAAAACTGGTAGGATTATTGGTTTAAAATTCCTTTTCTCGGCTAAGTCTTTATAATTGGTTATACACCTTCTTCCTCTCTCAGGTATGGTGAAACCTATGTATTTTTTTTGTGAAGAATTCTATCCCACTTCTCCCTAATTTGATTTGTTGGATTTGTTGGATTCCTATTGGAGATCAATGGTAGCCATTTACTTCTTATTGGTAAGTTTCTACATTTTCTTACTTATAAGATCTATTGTAGGGGTGTAGTTTTGGTTTGAGTTTTTATTTTGGTTGGGTTCCTTATAAATATTTATGTGGTTTAGGTTGGTCAGAGATTTTCAATGTGTTGTTGTGCTTTGCAGGTGTTTCTTCTTTTCTATGGGGTGAACAGTGAGTCGAAAAAGCTTCATTGAGGTAGGAAATACCCCGTTTCCCTCTTTTGTGTGTCATGTAGGGGGATTACTATTGATTATCTATGGGGGATAGTTTCTAGGTCCTAATCAACAAAAAATAATCAGTTAATTGAAATTGAAGGGTAAGGGGGATTGATTCCAATAAGTTTAATGATTTTATATTGTGATAATGTGAATTAAAAATCATGATTCCTTGATGAAAATAATAGTTTTTCGGATCCATTACTTGTGATGTAGCTGTTGTGATATGGAAACCTTGTTTAATATTGTTGTGATATGACCCTAAATGAGAAATTGATTAATCACTTATATTTGAATAATCAAATTCTTTCCATAAGATTTATGGATTTTTTAAAAATTCCCCTAAAATGTAATTAAATGTGGTAAAATACCATTTATTAAATCTGAGAATACAGTCCTTGATGTGTTTTGGTGTGTTGTCATGCTTGTGGGGTAGAGATGAGTGGTTGTGATGTGATGTGCGGTTTTGTGTCATTAGGGTGTGCATGTTTGATTGGTGGTGGTTTATTTGACTATAATTTTGGGGAGGTTGTGTGATGGTTTTTTTTTGTCATGCTTTTAGTAATCAGGCTGATGATTATTTTGGATATGATTTTTTGGAGACATGGTGATAGTTTATTTGGGTGCTGTAGTGATAGTTTGATGGGTAAAATGTGATTCTTGTCATGTGTGGTTGTTTCATCCTATATTCCTAGGTTTTAGTGGATTAATTTTACACTAAAAATTTAAATTGTTAGGGCTTATATTTTTTTAATGGGTTGAAAATGAATAATGAACAATTAAATGATGGGAAATGTGCTTAAAAGTGGTATTGGGAAAATAATGAAATGAATGGCTTGGAAAATTTAATTTCTTGGTGGTGTGAGATCATGTTTGTGTGGAGTTATCCATTCATATGTGGTTTCAAATGTGGGGATGTTTGGAGGTAGTTATTGTTTTTTGGGATCAAATAGTTTGGAATTGGGTGTAGCAATATGTATATAATTTTATATTTATTTCAATTTTGACATGAATTCCATCCGTTTAGATCACTATGTCCTAACACTCGTATTTTCACATGGGGTTGTTTTTCCAACATCCTGATGAAGACAACGGATCTCTAGCTACCCGATCATCCTTACTCGCTCTTATAAGAAAGTAGATATTCACAGGTTGTGATGGCCATAGTTCTGTTAGTGCACATGGTTATACACTAGGTATTTTTGGGTGATATGTGATGTGTCCATGCACTAGGGTATCCTAGTGTCGGTTCTGTGCATGGTAGGATGTTTGGACGAGGATTATTTATTTCATGTTCATTGTACCCTACTACTAAAGTTATGTTTTTGAATTTGATGTGATGGACAATGTTTATTTGAGAAACACGAGATGTGACCCTACTATGTGGAGGTGTCCCAAGTGTCTTCAAGTGTTATGTGTTGAGATCCTATTATGGGGAAGTGTTATATATTATATGGATGAGATGGGAGTGCTACGACATACAATGTTGGGGTGTGAGCGTCGAAAATTATTGGTAAAGTGTTGTTGGATTCCCATTATGGATATGATTCTTATTATATTACTATATATGGTTTGTGTTATTTTGTGAGCATGAATTGGTGAGGCTATGATTTTTGGCTGACCTATTTAGATACTATTGGTTATGTTGTTTCCCCATTGGTGAATTATTATTCTTATTTCACATGTGCATGAGAGACTTTGAATTTCCTACTGAGTATACATATAAGCTCACCCTATGTATATAAAATGATTTTCATGTTTGCAAGAGGAATATGTGGATTGTGTTTGATCTTACTAGATCATACCATTATTGATATATGCTATGTTGTTGCATCAACTTTTCTTTTGTCTATTTAGTTTTAAAGAGTGTTATCGACACCTTAATTTTTTATGTGTTCTTTAATGGATGGTTTTTGTTTAATTTTATATTATTTCCTGGATTTTCACATGGATGTTTCACCTTATCACCCGATCATATATTTTTATAGAGGTTAATGCCTCCCATTTCATGGGATTTATATACCCTCGATGCTAGTCACTAACCCAGGGCCTACTAGAGGTGGGACTTGGGGGGTCATTATCTTTATCCCTCCATTGTGGTATCATTTGTTGGAGGAGTTCATGACATAGTTCTTCGTTATCCCGCAAGCTGTAAGAGCTCTATTTTTGGATATTTTCTCTGAACCAATACATTTTTGTTCATTCATACTCTCATTTCATGGCATTAATATGTTGTTTGGATAATAGAAATATGTTATTCAGTGTTATTGTTGTCTACATGGGTCTAATATGATATATATATATATATATATATATATATATTTTTCATTTTATAACTCCAAAACATCTTTCCATATTCTTGTATTGATTTATGTTTGTGTAACAGTATATACCATATATACAGTGAGGGGGAGAAATTTGGGATGTTGATATCCGATCTGACTAGAAGTGTATACAGTCTTTAGAATATTGGTATTTTACACATAAACCTTTATTGATGAATCTAATTAACTAGCTGTTAGTTTTTTTAAAATCCAAACACCACAGAATGTAGTTTCAGTCCATTTTTATATAAACAAATCACATTTCCACATTATTTATCATCTATGAAAAGTTATTTATAGTAAATTATATCATTTATTAATGATAGTTATTATATAAAATATATTTTCTCATTGTACATTAGGAAATAAAATTAAATGTGGAATTATGTGTTAATTAATTAGAGGTCCATCCATTCCATGGGACATCCATTGAATTTCTTATTGGACCTATTACATATGATGTCTTTTTTGTTAGAGGAAATGATATAGATAGAAATAGAAAATCATCAAGAATATTATATATTTTAATTTATCTATCTAACATGTGATAAATAAAATTTATTCACCATTTTAAGATGATTAACAACTCAAAAAGAATCATTTTAGTGATCTAGAGGTTGAGGAAAAAATTAACCTTGATCAGAAAAAAATACTTTTTGAATATTTCTTTTAAAAGAATAGTAAATTCTAGAAACATAGGTAAAAAATTACATATTGTGTATAATGATTGTGGTTAACCCATTGAACCCAATATATCAATATTCAATTACTAAATTAGTTTCAGTATAAGACTAACTATGTCAACTAATTAAGAAAGTTGGCATAGAGTCATACTTGCACTGAAGTAAATTGTTTTGGAGGAAATTGTGGATTAATACCGATACACATTTCATTCTATTCCAATTTGATCAATTATTCAAATTTTGTTTGTTTATATAGTTGTAGAGTAAATTTATTATAGAATATTTTTAATTGGATACTATTATCAAAATTTGTTGGAAAGTCCTATAGATAATTTAGGAAAAAAGTTTCTACTTCCATCATTATAGATGCATTTGGGAACATTAATCCCAACCCACCAATTTCAGATACCAGCTTCATCTCGTAGAAATAATAAAATTATTCCATTACCAAACATGATTAATATTTACTTTTAATGTAAATTTCTAGTGATTTTAATTTATTTTTCATCACATGTATGATAAATTCATTTATATAAATGATTCTTTATAAAAAAATAAAGGAGTGCTCAAAATTAAAAACATGTTAAAAATTCGTAATATGGATACCATAACACCTTGTCCTGGATCAGCTGAATACCAATCAAGTAGTAGACAACACATTATCGCATGCATGTATCCTCATATACCATAGGCTACTAATTATTAGTGTGGGTTTAAAAATGTGGGGAAACAAAATAAATCTCTAAGATTCATGATCGAATGTATCGAAAATGTTGAATGAGCTTTTATATAAAGAACATAACAAAAATTTATACACATAAAATATAGATACAAGAGGGACAACATAGTCAATATTATAAATGAATCAAATAATATACATGCACAAATAATATAGAATAGAGAAGAAGTAGTAGAATATCTATATCATGCATCAAATACATAATACAGTTCATAACAATAAACATTTGTCAAGCATATTGATAAACATATAGTATAATTAAATATAAATATTCAATTGTGACAAGCCCAAATCCCATTTCTAGCTTATGATAAATACTTTTCCTATAATCTAATACTCATGTTGAGCAATGGGTCCATCTCCAAGGGGATTCATATGCCGAAAATGAAATATGAATATTACTTGTGTACATCAAAACCCATGTTATGTACATGGGTAGGGTGTGAGTCTAACAACCCAGTAGGATTCCCCCACTCACCCTATAAAACTAAATCCATATGATTAAGTTTATATTTCTTCAAATATTTGGGGACACTACACTAAAATGGCCTTTAAAAGCACTAGATTTTATTAGGGCTTGGAAAAACATGTGATAAATGTACCCTTTATCATAATTAAAAGAAGCACTGACAAATGATACCTTTTATAATTTCTTTTTATAGTGATTATAAAAGGCACCCTTTATCAATTCTTTTTGTAGCACTGAAAAAAGGAAACATTTATTGATGCATTTTTTTAGTGCTGGTAAAGGTTTGTCCATTATTTGTGATTTCTGTTGAGCATTGATAAAGGTAACCCTTTAACAGCACATTATTTTTAGCACCAATAAAGGAATCCATTATTAGAACATTTTTAGCATGGATAAAAGTACAAATAAAATGATATAATGAAATAAATAAATGATAGAGTTGATTTTATTAAAAAATTCTTAAAAAAATTATTAACTAAATAATTATTGATAAAAATGAATAAATTTTTCATACTATCTATAAATTATCAATATCATATATTAAATATATAGATATATGTAAAGTAAAAATTATAAATATGAAAATAAAAATTAAGTAAATTGAGAAAAATATTAAAAATCCATTAATTAAATAATTATTGATAATTTAATAAATATTATATATTATATATATAGATATATATGGATTTATAAATATGATTTATATAATAAAAAATATTATTTTTAATACATTAAATAGTAATATATTTAGTGAATAATGGTTTATAATTAAAATTTAATATGAATTAAAAATAATGAAAAATTACATCGACTAATGGATATAATTGAATGTTGATTAATTTTAAAATTTAATAAAGATCAATCATACGTATTATATTATTTCATTTTTATATACATACGCACACGCACACACTTTTTTTTATTTTAATTTTTTATATTTTTTATTTAATATAAATTTATTTACTATGTTTTAATATTTTCAAAATATATTCAACTTTATTGCAATTTAAATCCATTTTTTTATGATTTATATTAGTCATACCTATCCAAATTTTGAATATTGTACTTTTTTAATTAGTCAATTTACTAATTTTTGACATAAATTCACTCAAGATTAAACATTAATTAATAACATTAATAATAAATTTGTCAAATAAATATTTATCAAGTAATATCTTTATAAATGTATATTTAATATATTTAGACATTTATATCTATAAATAAATAAATAATATCTGAATAATATGTC
This sequence comes from Viscum album, assembly GCA_963277665.1. Classification (NCBI taxonomy): domain Eukaryota; kingdom Viridiplantae; phylum Streptophyta; class Magnoliopsida; order Santalales; family Viscaceae; genus Viscum; species Viscum album. Next base: position 1,672,909,059 of record OY728137.1, read on the forward strand.
TGTATATAATTATAAATAAATAATTATAAAATCAAAATAAATTTATTTAAATAATGAATATATTTACTCTATTTATATATATATATATAATGATATAAATATTATTTTCTTAAAAAATATTTATATAATTATAAATAATTAATTATATATTAAAATAATTAATTATATATTCAAATAATTATATAATTATAATATTATAAATAGTATTATATTAATTATTATAAATATATATAACAATTTTTATAATTATACATAATTATTAAACATTTTTTTTAAAAAACAATTATTTTAAAAAAATATATTTATTTATTTATTGGCGCTTGTCTAGAACTGATAAAAGTAGAAATTTAGTAGTGCTTAAAAAGAACATATAAAATAAATATTGATCATCACTAAAGTTGTGCTGATAATGATTGATTTTGTCACCTATTTTTTTAGGGCTGCTAAATCCCTACTTTTGTCATCGCTGCAAAAGAGCTCATAAAGAATCATTTTATCAGCACTTGTTAACATACTACTGATAAAAGTCTCTCGATCTAGTTTATGAACCCTATAATCACAAACCCATTCAAAATCTGATGCTCTCCTAGGATGTAACCTATTACTGGTGCTCCTTTTTGTGGAATCCAAGCTTTAACCTAAGCTAGAGTCAAGGTTGAAACTATTTCTAGGCTCAAATCCTAGGATCAAGAAATTCAACCCTTCCATCTCAACCTGCTACTATCACTCCTCAAAATAAATTCTGGTATTTTGATATCTCTAATTTTCCTCTATTAAATGAATGTTTCCCAATATTTTTGGTTTCACTTCCATGTATCCCAACATGTCTGGTTTCACTATAATATAATAAAATAACCCAAAATTTATTTACTTTTAGATATATTGAAGTATTGTCTTCCCCGATAGAATGTGTGTCTCTTAAGGAAAACATTTGTATTATGCGACTTGAAATATATGAAACACGAAGTTTGTTCAAGTTGTTGTGGGGTATAATAGGCTCCCAATACCTATAATATACGACATCTACCACTTTATAATCTTCAATTTCGTAAAATTCATCCATATATGAGCCAATGTTTTCATTTCTTTGTAATATTCCATTACAATTCACTTTGGAACATCTTTTCATATTTTGATTGATAAATTAATGTGTTATGATTCCCTTAATTCAATTATAAACCAAGGAAATTTTTTCACCAGTCAAAGATCTTGATATCATACCTCATATGATCCAAAAAGAAAATTTCATTATGCTTTTTCTAATACTCAAATATTTTTTCTTAATCATATAAGGGTAACAACTTCCTTTGATCATTCACCTTCTTGATGTAGATGGTGGGATCAACTCTACCTCACTAAAAAAGCATTCTTATGTACTGATCCGATCTCAAATAATAGGTATTCAGTGATTTCTTTATCTAATATATTTAATTTTCTGACTCGAACTCTTTTCTATCATTTTCATTCATAATTATTCCAATAGTTTTCTCAATGTATACTCCCCCTTCAGAACTCCATTGAGAATCATAGGTTTAAAGTCCATTTGGTATACATATAAATATATTTTCACTGAATTAGAAAAATATTTAACATAGTTTCCAGATGGGATATGGCAATAAATTTACCATAAATATAAATTCATTTAATTTAGGGGTTCCCCTTAAATACAATCCATCCATTATTTTGAGCCACTTTTCAATAGTCAGTGAGTCTATTTCTGAACACCCATATGGTTCTGATAACATTTATGTCTTACAGCCTTGGAAAAATTCCTCATGCCACATTGTTCTTATTCAGATCAAACTCTTCGTGCATATATTTGATCTAGTAATCATCCGTGTCATCATCTTCAAATGATTTAGGTTCTACGTGAGAAAAAAATGATGTTTTTTAGAGTATTACCCCTTTGAATTTTCACCAAAACATTACAATCACCAGTGAAATTTTATTAATTCATTTAATCCTTTATTTATTTTCTTTCATTGGTAAAATAATATCCATTTTTGAAATAACAACCCACTCATTAATACTTCTTAAAAATCACTTACCTTTTTTCATCATATATGTAATAACCACTATGTATGTTTTACTTTAATCCATGTAAAACTAATAATTCATTTACATTTTATATTGGTTCCACCCCTATAAATCTATGATTACCATCCATATAATTCTCACATATTAGAGACATCACCCCTTTTAGATAACACAATGAAGTATAGGTGTCATCATCATCAGTTTCTTCTCCCGAACATTTATTCCAATTTGTTTCTTGGGACTCATCCACCATCTCATTTATGTAACCTATAATAATCTGAGAAATATTCATCAAATGAATGGATAATAGTTTTATTATTTAAAGATAAATTGGTGCATCTCCATAAGAGATAAAGGGTGATAGGAAAACAACATAATGCATTGATAGATCATAAGATGGGTTGATAAGGATGAAAATTTTCTATAACTTTTACATTTGGATGAATCAGAGGATAACACCTACCACAACAGAGTAATTGTTTTCATAAATTAAATTAACAATTTTATTCAATGAATATTTAAATTCATTGAAACAATAAAATTATGTGTTTCCCTTATAAAAATAATTTATAACTTTCACCTTTGATAATGAATATCTTTTCTATATTTATTTATTTGTTATAAAAATGAATATTTTATGAACCCAATAGAATATATGTATGTTCACTCAGAAAATTAAATTCTTTAATCCAATGTATATTATTTTCACCCCATCCTCCTAACTCATTAATTGATTGTTTTTTGAGATCTATTTATGTTTTTTATCATCACTCTTTCTTTATCGTCAGTATATCCCTCTGTTAAAATGATTTTTCATAGTAAAATAATTATCCTTATAATTAATTTCTTGTTTCATATTTATTTTTTTTATTTTGATTTACTATAATTCATATAACAATTTTTTTCTTTTACAGGAGGATTATTTTGTTTGAGTTGGGTTGGTTTTTTTGAATCTATTCATGCTCGTGAGTGATTGGTCTTTAATCATATAACTGAGATAATGAAAAAAGTAAATGTGTCACGAATTTAAACAACCAAGAGGAAAAGGTGAATTCTTACATATTATTTAATTATTTTTTTCATCATTTTATCTGTTAGTTTTTTTTAATTTACCTATAATTTTTACTTAATATTGATTTAATTTTTTTTCAATGCTATTTTGGTAATTTTTATTTTACTTCAACTATCTACTATAAGCCATAAAAAAGATAAAATTATTCTTTATACCAATGTAACCACATTTTCCAAATTCAATTTATTTCCTTATCGATCCTCTTACACTAAATATTGATTCGATGTTCTTAGCAGAAAACCATCTCTTATTTTATAAATCCTTAAGTGTATATGAAGTTGAAGTGAAAAATATTTTAACTTATTGTAATATATTGGGAACATGAGATTCCTATGAGAATATGATTTTAAACAATGAGAAAGGTTTTTTGGATAAGAACATTAGTTGAATATGAAATTTTTTCAGTTTTAAATAGAAAAAAATGGAAACATGGTTACATTGGCAAATATTATTTTTTAGGCATTTGGAAGTGTAGGAATCAACCGCACCTCAATTGGACACACGGTGTGACCAGTATGACTCAATGTGCTTTTTTTATTTAAAATTGACATTGAATTTAGTAAAAAATACAACATACAAACTCAAAACTGAACAAACATATTCCAATTATCTTTATAATTTAGAGAAACTATCCATAAGTCAGTTGGGACATGTAGTGAACAATAGTATATCAATTCAATGCATGGTGTGACTGTTATGACTTAGTGTGTTCATTATCAGTTTAAAATCAATAGTTTAGTTCAAAAAAATTCACACACTGAAAAAAATACCCAAATTTTCTTGATAATTTTTTAAATATATTCATAATTTGTTTGTGACATGTAGGACTTAGTCACACATCAAATCGATACATGATGAGATTCATATGAGAAAAGGTGCATGTCTTCAGTTTAAAATGAAATTTTAGTGAAAAAACAAGTGATATAATCAAAACCAAGAAAACTCATTTAGATTCTTTAGATAACTTATAAAAAAACACATTTCATTTTTGACATATTAGAATCATCCGCAGCTCAATCTGACGCACGATGTGACCAGTATGACTTCAAGTGCATCTTTTTATTTAAGATTGACATACATATTATTAAAAGGGAAAACTTACATACTCAAAACATGGAACATTAGTTCATAATATTTTTATACATTTTATGAACAATATGTAATTCATTTTAGATGTGTTAGAATCATTCTCACCTCATTTGATACATGATGGTCATGATGTGAGTCAATATGTATGTTATTAGTTTGAACTCAATAGTTTAGTTCAAAAAAGTCCACTCAAGGAAAAAATATTAAACACACTCATATTTTTTTTGATAATTTAAAAAATTGATTCGTTAAAAATTTATAATGCGTGGAAATTGGTATCACATGAAAAATATACATGATGTGATCGTTATGATTCAAAGTGTGTGTTTCCAGTTTAAAATTATATTCTAGTAAAAGAGACAAGTGACATGCAAAAACTATTTAAACACATTAGGATTTTTTTGTTACATTATAAAAATTATCCATAATATATTTGGGATGTCTATCAATTGGACTCACCTCAATATGATGTATGGTGTCCCCTATATGACTCCAAATACGTCTTTTTATTTAAATTTGGCATCAATTTTAGTAAAATGGAAAACTGACCTACTTAGAACCAAGAAAATGCTTTTGCATTATTTCAATACTTTAGGATAATGATCCATAATTAATTTTGTGGCATGTAAAAATCATAAGTACACCAATATGATACATGGTGTGTTTGTAAGGACTCAATGTGTGTGTTATTAATTTAAAATTTACATTTTAGTTCAAAAAGGGCCACTTATTAAAAACTAAGAAAATGTGTTTGTATTGTATTTATAATTTTTTAAAAATATTAATAAGTCATTTATGACGTGTAGGAATCATTATCATGTCAAACCGACACACAATGTGAGCAATATGATTCGAAGTGTGTGTTTCTAGTATAAAATGACATTTTAGTAAAAAAAGGGATGAAATTTCCTCAAAACTGAGAATGAAAATAAGGATTGTTTTTATACATTAGGAAAAGGATTCCTAAAGCATTTAAGGAAACTAAAAAAAATTTCTTATTTAGTTTTATAAACTAATGTTTGAAATTCTTATAATATAGTGTTCTTTTCTTGTATTTGTGTTGTATATTTTATTTCAATAAAATTTTGTATTCCCATTTGATTTTTATTATTTTGTTGGTGATGAGGTGTGATGTTACAACATATTTCACTAGTTCAATAGTGTTCTATAGGATAACACTATAGTATTCCTCCTTATCCATTTTTATAGAAGCACTGATAAAATGGTCATTTATCGGCAATTAAAAAAACCGATAATGATTTTAATTTTCAATGCTTCTATAAGAAATTGTAATTGACTTATTTATTATAACTTCTATAAGAATTGAAAAAAGACTTGGGATTTCAATCACTACACTATTCATGACTTTTCGAGTGCTTATAAATTCCAGTTTTACTGCTGTTAAAGGCCTGTTTTAAAGTACTATGAGTGAATCTTAATGCTCAGTGTATCTCAGAAACCCCAAAACATAACACTACAAGAACAAGAAACCATACATGTTCTCTCATGGATATAATTAACACAAACCCTAAAAACTCACACTATTTTTTGGTTCCATAGGTGTTTAATAACACTTATTAGAGGGACCAAAGGTGATTATTAATCCTAAAAATATAACTTTGTGCTAGAATAAATGAAACCATAAATATAGTGAAAATGAATAATTGTAGATAAATTTTTTTTGGGGGGGGGGGATTTCACCAATGAAACTACAGGTTACTACTTATGCATTCTCTTATGCATAGTGATAATAACTAAGGAATAATCGAATCATTTTTTCATTCATTATGTATACATATATTGTTGAATTACTCATCATAAGATTGCAATCAACCACCTTCCATAGAATGCTAACATCTAGTGAAGTAAAGGATTTAGGGGAAGAAAAATTTTGGAAATGCTGTTTCATCTGACTCAAGTAAGAATGCTCATGACACCATCACATGAAAGTGAAATTTATAAATAACATAATGAATACCCTTATTTGAGATTATATATTCTCATGAATTATGATGAATGATTATATTCCATTACATATAAATTGTTAGGTTCACTAAGCTGAATACCTTGAGAGGGGGGGGTGAATCAGGGTATGACTAATTAAAAATTAATGCCTGTTCTGATCTTGTTTCACTGTTAAGAAAAACACTCTTCTCTCTCTTTCCTGCTACACAATATAAATAGAAAGTAAAGCAAGCGCAGGACACAGCAATTTTACTTGGTTCACCGCTAAGGGCTACGTCCAAGGAGCATACGCCGACAGGTTGCCGGTCGTACCAAATTCCACTAATCTTCACTAGCTGTGGATTACAAGGTTCGGGCTAGATCACTTCTATGCCCAGACTCACTGCCTTTACAAATTTAGGATCATCTCACTGCTTTCCCAAGGGTCACTACCTGTCTCTCTCTCTTTGGCTCACTACTGGTGAAGAGGATCACCTTCTTCCTCTTCCTAAGCTCACTGCTCTTAGAAGGAATCCACTCACAGTTTATAGACCTGTAGGTCTCTTCATTTGCATGAATGAATGCATCTTTCTCTGTGTGTAGATGCTCTGTTGAAGTACAACTTTCACCCGAAGATGAATATCTCTTTGCACTGAAGGTATCGGGAAAACTTCAAGCTTCCACGCAGTCCGAAAAACACTGCTGGAACAAACCTTACTTGGCGCGCAAGTCTACCTTGACACGCAAGTATCGGCACGCAAGTCACAACGGGCGCGCAAGTCCTCCTCTGAAACTTGCGCGACACAAGCTTCCTCAACTCCAAACTTGCGTGACTCACTTCATTTTATGCCCAAACCAATATTTTCGTGCAACTCCACACTGGCGCGCAAGTTCTAACACCGGTGCATAACTTCTACTACTGGCGCGCAACTCCACCTGCGCGACCCACACTCACCACTTGCGCGACCACCACACCTGCACGACGGGAGCTCTGATTTCTCAAAGAGTTGAACTCCGGTGAAAATGAGGAGGGGTGGTCTAGTATTTATAGGCAATCTGACCACCCTGCGTGACGGCGTGCAAGTCACCTGCGCGACCCAGTTTCGGCGCGCAAGTCCCCTGTCATTTTAGACACTTGCGCGACCAACTCCCAAACTTGCGCGAACCTCTTTACTTTGCCATATTTTTATCTTCTGATCTTGAAAAAAATATGGCACGCAAGTTTCCTATACTCCAAGTCCTCGGCGCGCAAGTCCTTTTTCCAAAACACTTGTCTTCATTTTCCGATTTTCAGGCCCTAAAATTTGGCAAACACTGGAAAACGGTGCCACCTTGTATCTGTTATTTCGTACCGCCTCTAGATCATCCATTTCTTTTATCGACGTTCTTGAATCAAACATGGATCGTTGACCTCAGCTCTTGAACTCGACATTCCACCATGAAATCCTCTTTGTCAACAAATTTGTATGTCATTGTTTTTCTTTGTCAACAATCACTACTCAGATGTCCACTTTGTCAACAAACACAATCACCTCAAAAATTCTTCAATGATACCTTGAGGGATTTTTGCCCAACATAAATACATGTAATGATTTCATGAATGCTTCTCCCCTGAATTACATCTTATGTAACAAATTGTAACGATAAATAATCATGGAAAAAACATTAATGTAAGAATTTTCATTGATCTTTTATCAATATCATGGATACTGGCACGAATACATGCCCTATGATATGAAAAATCATATTCTCGTGATACTTTATAGGGAAACATATTCCCAAGATGTGAATCGCTTTTATATCATATTGTGTGACAACCTACATATTGCCACTTCTCTGATCAATGTTATGTTAGTCCACGATGTTATCTCAATTATAATGGAAATTTATACTTTCCTCTTCCTCTTTGTATATTTTAAGAAAGGAATGACATCACCTCATCTGTCTCTTCTTCTTCTTTAGAATCTTCAATGGTGAGATTCTTCAAAGCCTTAAATGCCACCTCTTTAGACTTCCCCTTTTCCACAGCCTCATTATCATCGTTCCTCATTTCATATGCAACCAAGGTACTGTGAAAATTGTCCAATGTCAGATCTTTTGGATCTTTATCTTCTAGTACTGAAACTTTCGGATTGAACTGAGGTGGATGTTTCCTCAAGATGGGCTTTACAATATTTATGTCTTCAATGACTTCTCCAAGACCTCGCATATCTTCCACAAAAATGTTTACCATGTCAAAGAATGTGTCAATAGACTCATTCGTGTTCATTTTCAGATCTTCATATTTGTTCCACAACACCTGCAGCTTTACCTCTCTGACTTTAGTGTCCCCTTCATATATATTCAAAAGATTTTCCCACATGGCATGTGACATTTTTCATGACATCACCTTCGTGTAGATGGGATTGGAAAGGGCTCCCCCTAAGGCATTGATTGCTTTGGAATCAGCATCCAACTCTCTATGCTCAGCTTCTCATAAAGCACCACTATTAATATCAGCTGTGATACCATGCATAGCTGCTGAAAACACATCCATTCCCAAGGATCGGAAATAGTGTTGAATCTGATTCTTCCATATCTGAAAATTATATCTGTCGAAGATCAGAATCCCTTTATGATTGGTTACCTCCATTGAGAGAAGAACAAATTTCAACCTTTCCTTCTGATACCACTTGTTAGGTTCACTAAGCTGAATACCCTGAGAGGGGGGGGGGTGAATCATGGTAAGACTAATTAAAAATTAATTTCCGTTCTGATCTTGTTTCGCTGTTAAGCAAAACACTCTTCTCTCTCTTTCCTGCTACACAATATAAATAGAAATTAAAGCAAGCGCAGGACACAGCAATTTTACTTGGTTCACCGCTAAGGGCTACGTCCAAGGAGCATACGCCGACAGGTTGCCGTTTGTACCAAATTCCACTAATATTCACTAGTTGTGGATTAAAGGTTCGGGCTAGATCACTTCAATGCCCAGGCTCACTGCCTTTACAAATTTAGGGTCATCTCACTGCTTTCCCAAGGGTCACTCCCTGTCTCTCTCTCTCTCTGGAAAACGGCGCCACCTTGTATCTGTTATTTTGTACCGCCTCCAGATCATCCATTCCTTTTATCGATGTTCTTGAATCAAACATGGATCGTTGACCTCAGCTCTTGAACTCGACATTCCACCATGAAATCCTCTTTGTCAACAAATTTGTATGTCATTGTTTTTCTTTGTCAACAATCACTACTCAGATGTCCACTTTGTCAACAAACACAATCACCTCAAAAATGATTCAATGATACCTTGAGGGATTTTTTCCCAACAATCTCCCCCTTTGGGTTTGTTGACAAATATTCCAAAACAAAGATACGTCGTTGATTCTTCAGCCTTCATTTGCCTCATTGCGATTTTGATAGCGATCAAGGATTTACTCAACACATACTCTAAGCCCACATGAGCAATGCTCGGCGTGAGAAACAAGAGTAAATGAAAAGTTCATCAATGAATCACTTTATCTCTGACACCCACTATTGACACCAAACTGATACCAATTTGTACTAAACTGATACCAATAGTTGATGGATTTGTTGGAAGACCAATGTTTGGTTTGTAAATAGTCATACCACTTTCTAACAACACTCTTCTACTTTTATCACGATCCTCTGCTGTCGTGATATCTATTCGTTGATCGATCACTTCTAGAATCATCAGATTTAATACACTCCCCCTTTCTCATTGCTCCCCCTTTCTGGCTGCTCCACCTGTCAGCGTCTCCCCGTATCAATTATGATTTATCAAATCTCTGCACTATCTCCCCCTTGAACAATCACTATTTTCTCCTCCTTTACCAAACACCTTTCTCCCCCTTTGTCAACGAACCCAAAGGACAGTCCTTTGTAGTCTGTAACACAGTAGAGAACACATATCAGCATATTAGGGAAAAACACATCATACCTCGGGGAGAGAGGGGGGGAGAGTTCCACATACACACTATTTCAAGTGTGGGTAATCGACTGAACTCCCAGAGTCAGTAGATGCCTCTCAAAAGCTTCCTTGGGTAAGGCCTTTGTCAGAATGTCTGCAACCTGTAGCTCTTTTGGCACGTACTCCAACTTCATGATTCCCTACACAACCTTCTCCTTGATAAAATGATACATAATCTCAATGTGCTTTGTCCTTGAGTGATGGATGGGATTTTTGATGAGATTTATAGCACTTGAGTTATCACACTGGATTCCGATCGGAGACTTCACTTCAACTCCCATATCGTCAAGCTGCTACTTCATCCACAATAACTGTGTGCATGCTTGAGTGGCCGCAATATACTCAGCTTCTGCGGTGCTCAATGAAATGCAATCTTGTTTCTTGCTTAGCCAAGAAATACACAATCCACCAAGATAGAATGCACCACCTGACGTTGATTTTCTATCATCTGCTGAACCAGCCCAGTCTGCATCAGTATATCCCAATAACTCTGTCTGAGATTTTTCATTGTATGTCAAGCCGAAGTCCATCGTGCCCTTGATATACCGATGTATTCTTTTCACTGCAAGCATGTGACTTTCCTTGGGATTACTCTGATATCTCTCTGCTTGGCATGTGGCGAAAACAATATCAGGCCTTGTTGCGGTTAAGTACAACAGACTTCCAATGAATTGCCTGTATTCTGTGATATTAACTGCCTTGCAATCCTCATCTTTTGATAATTTCATCCGGGTAGCAACCGGAGTCTTCATTTCCTTGGAATTATCCATTCAAAACCTTCTTAGAACCTCCTTGGCATATTTTGATTGAGAAATGAAAGTTCCATTCCTTCCTTGTGTCACCTGTAGACCAAGGAAAAATGTTAGATCTCCAATCATTGACATTTCAAACTCATTTTTCATGAATTCGGAAAATTGTCTACACTGAGCTTCATCTGATCCACCAAAAATTATGTCATCGACATACACTAGCACCATCATCCTTTGATTACTGTCATTTCTGAAATAGAGGTTGTAGTCAACTCCTCCACGCTGGAAACCAAGCTTCTTCAAGTACTGATCAAGCCTTGAGTACCATGCCCTTGGTGCTTGTTTCAGCCCATACAACGCCTTCTTCAGCCTGCAAAATTTTTTCTCATCCTCATGAATGAGAAAACCATCTGGCTACTCAATATACACCTCTTCTTATAGAACCCCATTCAAGAATGCAGATTTGATATCCATCTAGAACACTTTGAACTTTCTTTGCACTGCTATGGCCAAAAATAATCTGATTGTCTCCAGCCTTGCAACTGGTGCAAATGTTTCATCAACATCTATTCCCTCTATCTTGGAGTATCCATTGCACACTAGTAGAGATTTGTTCCGAATCATTGTGCCATCTTCATTCATCTTGTTGCGATAGACTCATTTAGTCCTGATGACATTCTTGTCTGTTGGCCTCGAAACAATCTCCCATGTTTGGTTCTTCTCAATCTGATCAACATCTTCGTTCATGGCCTGAACCCAGTTTTCATCTTCAGCTGCATCAGAAAAACATTTTGGATCCACTTTAGACAAAAACGATGCTTGCTGTGATGATTTCATTCTTCGAGTCTGAACTGGAGCTGTTTGATCACCAATGATATTTTTCCTATCAATTTCAGCTCGACTCTTTGGCTTCCTCACAGACACTGAGTTGATATTTTCCTCTTCATCATCAGTATCTTCTTCTGAGTCAGCTTCTGCCACTTCTGCTCCCCCTGGGTTGCTTACCTCATCATCACTTTCATCCAGGAACTGTTCACTGGATCATTGAGTATTCTTCTCATTTTCAACTATAGTGACATCATTGCTTTCAATGATTTTTTCCAGCCTTTTGTTGAAACATTTGTATGCTTTTCTTTTCCTAGAATAGCCAAGAAATATCCCTTCATCTCCTCATGCCTCAAACTTCCTATGATGTTCTTTTTTGAGAATGAAACACTTACTTCCAAGGATTAGAAAGTACTTCAATGTTGGCATCTTTCCGTACCACAGTTCATACAGAGTCTTCCCTTGCTTCGGACATAACAGGAACCTGTTTGAAACATAGACCGATGTCAAAACAGCTTCCTTCCAAAATTTCTCTCGCAGGTCCTTATCAATAACCATTGTTCTGACCATGTTGTTGATGATCCGATTTCTCCTTTCAACTACTTCATTCTGTTGGGGAGTTCATACTGATGAAACTTAATGCCTTATCCCATGTTTCTCAAGATATTTTTCAACCTGACTGTTTGTAAATTCTATGTCGTTATCAGTACGAAACTTCAGAATTTTCTGCCCAAGCATCTTTTCTGATTCCCTCCTGTACTGCTTTATGCAACTGAACACCTCTGTCTTATAGGTTATGATGAATACCCAGGCCATTCTGCTATAGTCATCAATGAATAGAACATAGTACCTTTTCCCATTTAAAGCTCGTGGAGAGATAGGTCCACATACATCAGCATGCACCAATTCGATCACTCTAGTTGATTTCTGTTCCTTTGGCCTGTATGTCTTTCTGATGATTTTCCCTTGTTGACAAGCATCACACGTATGAGTGCGATCACGTGATAGTTTGGGAAGGTCTCTAGAAGAATCGCATTTAACGAGATCCTCCATAGATGGTTGGCATAGATGACCAAGTCACTTATGCCACAGCTGGTTTTCTTCCTCTCTGGATAAAAGACAAGTATCTTCTTCCCCACCTACAAGATAGAGATTTCCCTTTGACATTTTTTCCTGCAGAACAGCTGCTCCATCTTTTCCTTTCACAACACACATCTTCTTAGTAAATTTGATAGAGTGCCCAGAGTCACATAGTTGAATAACACTGAGTAGGTTATGACTGAGACTCTCTACTACCAAGACATCAGCACGTCTCATCTCTTTGCCCCCAAACTTGGCTTTCCCTGAGCCAACAATCTTCAGGCCTTCATCATTTCCAAATTTGACAACTCCTTCTTTTTCATATTTGATGCCTGTAACAAGATCCTTATTATACGTCATGTGGGATGTGCAACCACTATCAAGGATCCAAACACCAGATTGATCTGATGCTTTAAGGGCAATCTCTGCCACCACAGCCTTCTCATTTATTTTCTTCTTGGTCCATACTTTTTCTTTCACACTCGGCATGGATTGAGACTTTTGTTCTTTCTCAGAGTATGATGGACCACCCTCATCTTGCAGAGCTGCAAATCTATTCTGAATTTTTAACTCACTTGTTGGTTTATTGATCTGCTGATTGCGAACATTTTGATTCTGCTTTGACACATTTCTCTGAATGGTTGAAGTGCAATACCTAGCCATGTGTCCAAATCCTCCGCACCAAAAATAGTTTCCTTCAAAATGTGTTCTGGAAAACCGTTCTCTGTTTGGCTGCCATCTCTGTTCATGTTCCTTTCTGTATCTCTTGGCTATGGAACACACATACTGTGAATATACCATTTTCCCACAGCAATAACTCCTAATATAGGATGCATTCCCTCGTGATATTTCAGCACTATGATTTTCCCTTTGAGATCTCAGAATATTCTGTTACTGTTTTGTGCCCAAATCAACCTTCACATTCGGGATGATTTCTTGCGGTCTGACTGCAATTGTCACAAATCTTTATTCTTGACTAAGCCCAGAAACGACCTTAACATCTGAGCTCAATTGCTGCTTCTTCCCTACTGAACTTCTAGGCTCAGCTTTCATCTTCTTTGTCTTCTGAATGGCCTGCTTTTCGGATATCACATTGGGGGTCAAGAGTTTATCTTGATCCTTAAGTTTTTGTCGCAGAATGACCACTTCTTCTTCAAGCTCTTTGATACGTCTAACCTACTCATTTCTTGTGTTAGTCAAACAATCAATTTCCTTCTTTTGTTCCTCAATTTTAAGCTTATACTCAACAATATTTTCTGAGCTCTCTGGTGTTGAGGATTTTAGTCTTTCAATTTCTTCTAACAGCTCAGACTTTTCTTCATCCTGTTGTTGCATATATAGTTTGGAATCACGAACCACTTTATTGGATTTCTTCGTTTTGGCTCTCCAAACATCTATCTCCTCAAGAGCTGCTTCCAATTCGGCTTCCATATCAATTCTCCCTTCAATTTCTTCTTCTTCTTTAGCATCAGCTTCTTCTCCCTTTTGAGAACTACCAACAGTTTCCACCATGGAATTTAACCCACGATCTCTGCAATTTTCAATTCCTCAACTTCTTCATCCTCATACTCATCTGAACTTTCAAATTCTTGTGAAAGAACATTCTATTTCTTGAAGAAATTTCTCTTGAATTGTTTCTTCCCTTTCACAAAAGCTAAAGTCTTCTTTTTGGGAATTTCAACATCATCATCATCATCATCATCATCTTGAAACTTCTTGGGGCATCTTGTCGTAAGATGACCAACCTTTCCACATCTAAATCAAGCTACTGGAAGTTTACCTTTAAACTTTCCTCTTCCTCTTTGTATATTTGAAGAAAGGAATGACATCACCTCATCCGTCTCCTCTTCTTCATTAGAATCTTCAATGGTGAGCTTCTTCAAGTCCTTAAATGACACCTCTTTAGACTTACCCTTTTCCACAGCCTCATTATCATCATTCCTCATTTCATATGCAACCAAGGTACTGTGCAAATTGTACAATGTCAGCTCTTTTGGATCTTTATCTTCTAGTACTGAAACTTTCGGATTGAACCGAGGTGGAAGTTTCCTCAAGATGCGCTTTAAAATCTTTATGTCTTAAATGACTTCTCCAACACCTCGCATATCTTCCACAACAATATTTACCATGTCAAAGAATGAGTCAATAGACTCATTCGTGTTCATTTTCAGATCTTCATATTTGTTCCACAACACCTGCAGCTTTGCCTCTCTGACTTTAGTGTCCCCTTCATATATATTCAAAAGCTTTTCCCACATGGCATGTGACGTTTTTCATGACATCACCTTCGTGTAGATGGGATTGGAAAGGGCTCCCCCTAAGGCATTGATTGCTTTGGAATCAGCATCCAACTCTCTATGCTCAGCTTCTGATAAAGCACCACTATTAATATCAGCTGTGATACCATGCATAGCTGCTGAAAACACATCCATTCCCAAGGATCAGAAATAGTGTTGCATCCGATTCTTCCATATCTGAAAATTATATCCGTCGAAGATCGGAATCCATTTATGATTGGTTACCTCCATTGAGAGAAGAACAACTTTCAACCTTTCCCTCTGATACCACTTGTTAGGTTCACTAAGCTGAATACCCTGAGAGGGGGGGTGAATTAGGGTATGACTAATTAAAAATTAATGCCTGTTCTGATCTTGTTTCGCTGTTAAGAAAAACACTCTTCTCTCTCTTTCCTGTTACACAACATAAATAGAAAGTAAAGCAAGCGCAGGAAACATCAATTTTACTTGGTTCACCGCTAAGGGCTACATCCAAGGAGCATACGCCGACAGGTTTCCGGTCGTACCAAATTCCACTAATCTTCACTAGCTGTGGATTACAAGGTTCGGGCTAGATCACTTCTATGCCCAGGCTCACTGCCTTTACAAATTTAGGGTCAGCTCACTGCTATCCCAAGGGTCACTCCCTATCTCTCTCTCTCTGGCTCAGTGCCGGTGGAGAGGATCACCTTCTTCCTCTTCCTAAGATCACTGCTTTTGGAAGGAATCCACTCACAGTTTATAGACCTATAGGTCTCTTCATTTGAATGAATGAATGCATCTTCCTCTGTGTGTAGATGCTCTGTTGAAGTACAACTTTCACCCGAAGATGAATATCTCTTTGCACTGAAGGTATCGGGAAAACATACAGCTTCCACGCAGTCCGAAAAACACTGCTGGAACAAACCTTACTTGGCGCGCAAGTCTACTTCGACGTGCAAGTATCGGCGTGCAAGTCACAACGGGCGTGCAAGTCACAACGGGCGCGCAAGTCCTCCTCTGACACTTGCGCGACACAAGCTTCCTCAACTCCAAACTTGCGCGACTCACTTCATTTTACGCCCAAATCAATATTGGCGTGAAACTCCACACTGGCGCGCAAGTTCTAACACCCGCGCACAACTTCTACTACTGGCACGCAACTCCACCTGCGCGACCCACACTCACCACTTGCGCGACCACCACACCTACGCGACGAGAGCTCTGATTTCTCAAAGAGTTGAACTCCGGTTTAAATGAGGAGGGTTGGTCTAGTATTTATAGGCAATATGACCACCCTGCGCGACGGCTTGCAAGTCACCTGCGCGACCCAGTTTCGGCGCGCAAGTCCCCTGTCATTTTAGACACTTGCGCGACCAACTCCCAAACTTGCGCGAACCTCTTTACTTTGCCATATTTTGATCTTCTGATCTTGAAAAACATATGGAGTGCAAGTTTCATATACTCCAAGTCCTCGGCGCGCAAGTCCTTTTGCCAAAAACACTTTTCTTCATTTGCCGATTTTCAGGCCCTAAAATTTGGCAATCACTAGAAAACGGCGCCACCTTGTATCTATTCTTTTGTACCGCCTCCAGATCATCCATTCCTTTTATCGACGTTATTGAATCACACATGGATCGTTGACCTCAGCTCTTGAACTCGACATTCCACCATGAAATCCTCTTTGTCAACAAATTTGTATGTCATTGTTTTTCTTTGTCAACAATCACTACTCACATGTCCACTTTGTCAACAAACAGAATCACCTCAAAAATACTTCAATGATACCTTGAGGGATTTTTTCCCAACATAAATACATGTAATGATTTCACGAATGCCTCTCCCTTGAATTACATCTTATGTAACAAATTGTAATGATAACTAATCATGGAAAAAACATTAATGTATGAATTTTCATTGATCTTTTATCAATATCATGGATACCGGCACGAATCCATGCCCTATGATATGAAAAACCATATTCTCGTGATACTTTATAGGGAAACATATTCCCAAGATGTGAATCGCTTGTATATCATATTGTGTTAGAACCTATATATTGCCACTTCTCTGTTCAATGTTATGTTAGTCCGCGATGTTATATCAATTCTAATGGAAATTTAACCTTATGTTATTCAATCAATAAAAACATAAGATTTAGATGGGAAATGGAATAAAATAAAATCATGATCCTTATGATATAGCTTAATCATTAAATTTAAATTTTCCAATTGTGTCACATGAAAATGGAATTTAGGTCATATCTCCTTTAATCTCCCACTTTTATTAATTGTAAAAAAATTCTTATATTTCATCTTTTTTTGTATCATATACAACACATTTTGAAACCGTTTCCAAAACCCATTTTGAATATATTCTAAAATAATTTGGGAATTTTTTCAATTTTTTCACCTTGTATAACAACATCTAAAACACATTGTGAATACCGTCACAAAAATCATATCGATTAACTCTAAAACAATTCAGAGTGGCTCTATAATTAAATCTCTACAATCATTCAGAAAACCACAATTTTCAACCCCAATATCCTTTTAAGTGTTGCAATCAAAAATTAATCTTCATATCTATATCTATAATCTAATATCTCCCTTAACAAAAGAATCAATTCTAATCAATCAATACATATATTTAGAATGATCTGCATAAAACACTTGTATCTTTATGCCAAACTGATCCAGTTATAACACACGATTCAAATAATTATCATATGTTAACCTTATCAATGAGATATTGTAATATTGGGTCATAGAGTATAGAAATCCTATATAGAAAATTCATATGTTCTTAACTCTATGAGTATAGGCTAACCATGGTAATGAATACTTCTCAATCTGTTAATATTTATGGTGATCTCGTCACATATCCCTCATTTGAATAGATTATTGTATCATATATAATATATAGGTGTGAACACATACTCTTTATCCTATCACAATTAAGGGCATAGATATCTCACTCATTATACAAGAGGACAAATCACATCTTGGTTGACCTCGAACTGATAAAATGATTAACAACACATACAACCACCCTTTGATTACATAATACCTGAGGCATACAAAATAAATACATCAATGTATAAATGGTATCATGTGAGTTATCACATAGAACATTGGTATTGTGGAACAAAATATGATCCTTACACCCTTCTTATACCAAAAAAAGTATATTCAATTCCATGTGCTATACTTAACTCATTTTCTAGCACACAAAAAAATATGTTTTCTGGAACATGATCATATGTTGTATCTCAATAAAATAATTAACTCACACTAACCTTTTCATTTAATTAAAACATATAACACTCAATAATGAACATAAATTAGTGAAACCTCAATGTTATATTTTGAGAGGTCAATTGTCATTATATTCCAAGAAATTTATATCAATATATAAATTTATTCCTCAAATGGTAAATAATGATAATGTGGAGACTATATATTATATAATACATTTTATAGTCTAAACACTCTTTTAGGGATACATAGAAACACCCTATATAATCTTCTTTTAAACATATCATATATGATATACTATAAGATCATACTTATTTTTTAAACACTTTTTAAGGTTATGTTAACTTGATACATCTATATGTAATTCTAGACACTTACCTGTTGGTCAGAGTGGAAACTCAAGAGGGGGTGGAATTGAGTTTCAATTAAAACTTCTCTTAAAAACATTATGGTTAGGAAAACCACAATTTTAAAAACGGTCCAGTTAATTAAGGAAGTAGAAATGTAAATGTTCAATTGGTCAACAGGTTTCTCAAAGGGTGATTAATACTCAGATGAATAAGTATAGAACACCAATTATACTTTAGAACCAATTTTAATGACTTAAAAAAATACACACACAAACCAAAACTAATTATCATTGTGTATGCAAAAATAGTTTCATGTTTAAGTAAATATAAGTAGTAGATAAAATCAATACAGAGTATATGAATATTTTCAAAAAAATGTAAAAAAGAGGTTCACTCTCAAGCCGAGACCTAATCCTCTCCACTTGGTGATCACATGCCACTAAATAGTTTATATTAAAACATGAGACACACCTTGTATCAGGCATTACAACAGTTTTCAAAAACTATCCAAGGAACACACCCTCTACCAAAGTTCATCGTGGGAAAGACAAACAAAACAGACCACACATAGTCTCTTTCACAGTTATACGTAGGAAGCACAGATATGGTGAAGTTTGATGTGAGGATAGTTAATATTATCTTGTTCAATCACATGATACAGTTTGTGATATAAATAGACACAAACACTTATCAATGATATAAAATAAAGAAACACAATAGAGAAGTTATGAATAAAAAGAGATTACAATGCTCTATATGTTTTCAATTCTGCTCTTATCACCATGGAATGAGAAATGTTGTTGTTCGAGTCAATCTCTGGAGGTTGTTTCCAAAACAGATTGTTCCAACTCCACGTTCAAGCTTTCAGTGTTCTATTTCTGATGTTGAACAAGAGTTGATAAAGCATAGAAGGAAGAAATGAGTTTATCCCAGAATGATGTTCGTGATGCTTGTTGGTTCAAGATCTTAGTGCTGGATGGTTCGGCCTTTTGATCTGGAAAGTAAGATCTATCACACTTCTCATGCGCCCTTTTCATTGTGTTCATGTATATGTTTATCGTCTTGTTTTTATCCTCGATACTTATTTTTTATTTCGTAATCTTCTCTTTTTATATTTGAGGTCTGACAATGGGAATGAGTAGATCACGTGCATGCTTTCTCATACCACGTACTGTCCATGTTATTTTCTCCTGGAATGTTTACAATCCGTATTAATTAATGTCAGAGCATTTATTTTATCAAATATGACTATTAGAAAATTATTGAGAAGTTGAAAAATTATGGAAGAATTAGCGTCAGTATACCGGTAACAGTAGCCTTCATTTCGGTAATGGTGTCCTTTTAGCGGTAACCTGGTAATGATGACCTTGTAGTGGTAACCCCGTAATGGTGACCTTGTAGAAATAACCCTATAGATGTAACCTTGTAACGGTCAACTTGTAGCAGTAACCTTGTAGCAGTCACCTTGTAGATGCTACCATGTAATGGTAAGCTTGGAATTGTAACCCTATAACGGTATTCTTGTAACTGTAACCTTGTAACGGCGACCTCCCTAGTTAGATAAATTCCGCACTGTAAGCTTAACCAACCAAACAGTGAGATTGAAAGTATATGAATATTACTCTGTAGAAACATGAAATATTAATGAAACATGATTATCATAGAATGGAGACATGGATCTCACTTAAAAAAATATGATTTGGGATTATAAAATTTGATTTGAGATTATCAAAACAGGTGAGTCTAACAATCTCCCTCTTTTTGATAATCAAAAAGTATGGCTTTGCTAAGATATCTGAATCAAAGTAAAACACATCTGCTAATGTCATTGAAACAGAAGATTTAAGTTTTGAAATTTTCTCCCTCATGAATGAATTATCCCCTTTTTATCCTTTAATATTTTTCCCATATTTTTTCCCATATTTTCTCCCCCTTTGTGATTATAAAAAAGCATACAGACCAACAAAAAATGAAAGGATGGAATATTTATTAATAAAAAATGAGGTCAATATAATAAAAATGATACACCAATCCCTATCAACTAAAACAGTCCGCACTAAATTCACATCAGATATGCGTGTAAGAGATTTGTCCTTGCAGAATGAGGATGCAGGTGCTGAAGTTGGAGGGATAGGCTGAGGGATATCAGTTAGCAAGGTATGAGGAACTGCAACAGAAGCATCAGTAGACTGGTAGTGAATATATCTCTAAGGAAACGAGGGGGCAGGCTTCTGATGGCCTGGGTAGGAGTTAACAAAGCGGCAGCACTGGTGGAACACAATGTAGTTGAAGAAGCAGGCAGAGCATGAAGAACTATGATTGGAGTGCAGTCCACATGATGGAAAGGCAAGAGAATATTCCCAAAGTCCAAAATGATACTTCCACCTATCTCCATAGAAAAAATAAAATCATCCTTATTCTCCATGAATTTTTCCAAAGAAGGAGTCAATTATCTAAGCCTGCTAACATGATCCTTAAATTCCTGAGTGAGAGGTGGGAACCTTATGTTTTCTAACAAAAACATGAAGTGACCATCCATCTGATGTTTGGTGTACACCAATTAGTAATATAAATAAACTTGATCCTTGATGGCATTCTAATCCTAAGAAGCTTCCCTTAAATAGTTTCCCACAAGATTATGAATTTCCCTGGTGATGGAAATGACCTGAGAATCTGAGGAACTGCCACCAGAAAACTTTTCCACTTCTTCTCTGACAATGGTCCTGAAAGCTTCAATGTCAATTTTAGGAGAAGATGAAGTGGAGTCAGATGCAGCTGGACGATCTAGAGAGAAGGCTACTGTCTCCTTGAAATATTATGTCAGCCAACTGATCAGTCTTTTAACATCATCATATTTCCCTTTCACATGTGTTTCCATAGATTTCATGAAATCCACAAACATTGTGTCTATTTTCTGAACTATACTTTTGACATATGCAAGTTCTTTGTCTTCTTGGCTCTTGGAAGACATATAAGCATCTAATTTGGCAATAGACTATTTTAAAGAAACCATAGAATCTTCCAAATCACTGATTTCACTCTCTTTTTTCCCTACTTCCTAGAGCATAGTAGATTGAATAATGGAGTGCATTTTGGCTATGTTAGTTGATAAGTGCTCATGAGCTAGAGAAACAGCCTTTTCCACTTCCGAGGACGTCTCCCTATACATTTTTTAGGTCATATTTTAAGGATCCATGATCTTTATTTCTAACATAGTCCCGAGGAAAGAGGTTTCTGAAGGGACAAAAGTGAGGTTTGACACTAAGGGTCTTATGTTAGGCCTCTCATCTTCTGAGTCATCATATTATAGACCCAATACCATAAATCCAGGGTCCTTATACCAGCCTTCAATTTAATGAAAAATAGTTACTAAGCTTGTAACTGCAGGTTCCTCCCCCTAAATCTGAGAAATCTCTTGATCAACCACATTCATTTCCTCCTGACCTCCTAGATCGACTATAACATAAGGATGGTTCACTTCCACTTCCTCCTCAAAATCATCAACTAATTTCAAAATAGGTCCAGCCTCAACTAAATCCACAACTTCTTCTTGTTATCCATTTTCTACTCTTTCTATGTGTCCTATTAACGGACTAAGACTTATACATTCCTCTTCTTATTCAACAGATGTTGTCTCAAGGTCATCATGACTTGATTCAGAGTCCTCATCCTCATCTAAGGTATCTCAAACTTATCTTAAGACAATTTCAACCCATTATTCTTCACTAGTTTCCTTATCAGTGTCCCTTAGTACATCTTCTCTTCTTGGAAATATCTTTGGTGGGCTAGGCTCACCAAAGGATACAATAGTTGCACAAGGATTGTAGGGAAGGTCAGGGTCACTCCTGTAATATATTGGATAGTCCACCCTTCCTTGCACAGTAGCAACTTCTTTCACGTTTAACATAATAGATATCATCTTGGCATGGAATAACTCCATAGATTTGGAACTAGGCTTTGTCATATTTTCTAGTAGAATCATCAACGGCCTACACAGGTTAATCATATGTCCATTCTTTAGAAAATACAGTATGAATATGTCCTGATACTTTTAAACAACAAATTCCCCTCTCCTGGGACTTATCACATGATGAACAAATTTAAAAAGCATCTTATCCTCTCCTACCATCTCAGCAATAATGACTTTCCTTGGAATTCCATTCCCTATCAACTCAGCTAAAGCTTCTTCCTAGATAAAGAACTCACTAGTGAGAGGCACCGCTTTTGAGTAATATTCATAAATTCCTTCATGAGGAATCCTTAAACAATCAACCCATTTAGCAGAGGAGAAGCGTAAATTTACACTATTTACTATGAAAGACATCCATTTCTCATTCTCGTATTGTAAGAACTTCAGATAGAAGTAGAATTCCGTCACAACTTCGGGTAATAGGATTTATTGTTGTTTGCAAAACATTGAACCCATACATGAGCTTCCAGTGCCTTAAGCACTAAAGATCGACTCGAAAGCAGCCACTCTGAACTTAAATCCTTCTCAACTACTATCTCCCTCTTGGATAAATGTGGGTTTAGTACCTTTTTCCACTATCTGGCTTCTGCTACTCGATTAGGATCTATGTCTTTTAGGATTAGGCATGTCTCCTTCATCACTGAATAATGGTCTATTCACTCTAGCCCAAAAATCCGGAACGGTTAGTGGTTTCAGCGGAGTTTTAGGTTCTGATATTTTAGAGAAAAAGGTTCGGAGGAGGGTTTGATATGGATCAAAATGTGTTCTGGGTTCTATTTGAATCATTTAGGGATCAAAAAAATAAAACAGATTAAATAAATAAATAATTTCAAAAAAACATTTCAGATTCCGGTTGAGAGCACATAAAATGAAAAGTCTCCAAATTTGAATGTCTTTAGGTAAGGAGGTATCTGTATGTTCTAACTATGTGGTCTTGAAAGTGAGGTCCTAACAGTGAGGTTCTAACAGTGAGGTCCTAACGATGAGGTTTTGACAGGGATGTCCTAAAGGTGAGGTTCTAACAGTGTGGTCCTAACGGTGAGGATCTCACAGTGAGGTCCTAACTGTGAGGTTGTAACAGTGAGGTCCTAATGGTGAGGTTTTATCGGTGAGGTACTAATGGGGAGGTTCTAACAGTGAGGTCATAATGTTTTGGTTCTAACATTGAAGTCCTAATGGTGAGGTTCTAACAGTTAACAATTTATCATACCTAACTCATCTCTAATGTAATTTAACATCTCATAATTCAAAGGCTTTGTGAATATGTTATCCAATTAGTGTTCAATACCGATGAATTCAAGAGTGATATCACCTTTTGAAAACGATCTCTAAAGAAGTGATGTCTTGCATCAATTTTATTTGTTCTAAAATGATATACTAGATTCTGAGAGATTTTAATAGCACTTTTGTTGTCACATTTTATAGAGATACGTTTGAATTGATATCCATAGACTAGTAAAGTGTGTTTCCTCCACAGAATTTGGGCACAACATGTACCAGCAGCCATATATTAATCCTCTTCAGTAGATAATGAAACAGAATTATATTTCATACTACACTATGATACTAGTGACTTGCCTAAAATGTGACATGTTCCAGAGGTTCTCTTTCTATCTAACTTGCAACCAGAAAATTCAGCATCTGATTAACTTATTAAATCAAATGGATGTCAAATTGGATAAAATATTCCTAAATTTATAGTATACGTGAGATATTTAAAAATCATTTTACCAATATTTAAATGAGACTCTTTGATATTTTCTTGAAATCGGGCCCAAATTCATACAATGAACATAATATCAGGTCTACTAGTTGTATGATAAAGTAGACTCTTAATCAATCCTTTGTAATGGGTTTGATCCATTGGTTCTCTAGTTTCATCAGCATACAATTTGAAAGTTGTACTCATATGTGTATCACTACATTTACTACTATCCAAACCAAAACATTTTAAAAGATCCTTAATATACTTATCAAGATTTAAAATAATACCGTTGTTGTTTTGAAAAATTTGTAATCCAAGGAAAAAATTTAGTTCCCCAATGAAACTCCTTTCAAATTCATTTTGCATCATTGAATAAAATCAGTACATAAAGAATGTTTAGAAGATCGAAAAATGATGTCATCTACTTAAATTTGTACTATTAGAACATCTTTGGAAATCCGTTTAATAAAGAGACTAGGATCTACTATCCCTTTTGTAAAACCTTTTGAAATAATAAAAGAACTAAGTCTATCATACAAATCTCTTGGAGCTTTATTTAGACTATATAAGGCTTTATCCTATTTAAAAACACGATTTGGAAAATGGGGATTTGTAAATACTGGGGGTTGTTCAACAAATACATCTTCAATTATATATCCATTTAGAGATTCACTTTTGAAATCCATTTGATAATTTTTGAAATTTAGATGAGCTAAATAACCAAGTAGTATCCTAATATCTTCTTACCTAGCTACTTGTCAAAAGGTTTCCTCATAGTCTATTCCTTCTTCTTGGCTATATCCTTGTGATACTAACCTAGCTTTGTTTCTAACTATATTTCCAGACTCATCAACTTTGTTCCTAAACACCCATTTAGTGCATGTGGTCAGAGTGTCCTTAGGCCTTTATACTAATTCCCAAACATTATTTCTCTCTAACTGATTCAATTATTCTGGCATATCCGTCACCCAAAATATATCATTGATTTATTCATTGATATTTTTAGTTTGAATATGTGAATGAAAAGCTTGATGTTCAACTTGATTTCTAAAAGAAACTATAGTTTGTGTCCCTCAATTTAAATCACCTACTACAACATCTAAAGGATGATTCCTTAGAGTTTGAATACCTCGAGAAAGAGTTGAACTAGACACCTAATGATTTTATATTGGTTCAGACTCAATAGGTGTAGAGTCTTGAAGATTCCCAGAACTAGTTACTTTTATAGGAGGTTCACTATCATTAGCATTAAGATCTAGAATTGATATATTTTCCCCAAGATATTCAAGAGAGGTTTTGGGTTCATGTAGATCAGTCTCATAAAATGTTACATGAACTAACTCATCCACACATTTTGTTTTCTTATTGAATACTCTATAGGCTTTACTCGAAATTTAGTAACCAAGGAAAATTCCTTCATCACTTTTGGAAGAAATTTTTTTAAGATTATCATTAGTATTAATGATAATGAATTTTCAAAAAAACTCTAAATAATTAACCATAGGCTTTCTATGGTTCCAAAGATCATAAGGGGTCTTCTTAAGAACCAGTATAATGAAGACTCTATTAATAATGTAACAAGCTGTATTAACAGCTTGAGCCCAAAATTAAATTGTCAAATCATATTCATTGAGTAGTGTCCTAGCAATCTCTTGAAGAGTCCTATTTCTTCTTTCAATGACTCCATTCTATTGAGTTATTCTTGGAGCACAGAAATTGTGACTTTAGCTATTTTCTGAGCAATAAGATTCAAGATCTTGATTTTCAAACTCACAGCCATGACCACTTCTCAAGGTCTTCAGTCTAAGTCCACTAAGATTTTCGATAGACTTGGATTATTTGATAAAATACGAACCAACCTCACTTTTTTCAGCCATGAAGTATACCCAAGTTAACCTAGAAAATCATCTACAAGAACATAAACATAGTACTTCCCATTTAAACGTGAAACTCTTGATGGTCCAAACAAATCAATGTGAACCAACTCAAGAGTTTGAGAAGTATAAACTTATTTCTTTGGTTTGAAAGGAACATTGTGTTGTTTTCCCTTTTGACAAGGATTGCATGCTTTGTTAATAGGGAATTCCAATTTAGATAAGTCTCTAACTAAACCTTTCCTAGTTAGTTTTCTAAGTGAGCACAAATTAAAGTGTCCTAATCTTTTGTGCCACAACTAGGATTCCTTATAAAACACATTTAAACAAGAAACATTTTTCTTAGTTAAAGAATCCATATTAATAGCATATACATTCTCATTTCTGAGAGCAGTAAATATTAAATAAATTTTATAATTTAAAAAATTACATGAATCATTTTCATACTTAACATTAAAACCAGCATCACACAATTGAGAAATACTTAGAATATTGTATTTTAACCCATAAAAAAAGTACTTTTGAAGTTAATATAGTATTAGGGTTACCAATCTAGCCTAAGACAATGATATTATCTTTTTCATTATCACAGAATGCGACATATCAACCAGCAAAGTTGATTAGGCTCATGAAGCATGAGTATCCTCCTATCATATGTCTTGAACATCCACTATACAAGTACCACAGAGTCTAACAGGAACTCTTTAGGCAAAATCCCTGAAAAACAAATTAGACATTGGGTAACTTTGGTACCCCTATTTTCTGGGGTCCAGAGAAGTTAGAAAGTAATACTTTAGGAACCCAAACTTGTCTCATAGATTTCCTATAATCAATAGGTATATTTTGAGACATAAACACTCTGTTTGGTCCTTTAGAGAATTTTTTTCATGAAATTCTCCAGAACATGATCTAGGTGTGAATTTTCCAAATTTTGGAATTTATTTTATTTAAATGATCATTCCCTATCATGGATGATATCCTAGAACAATTGTATATTTTGGGGAAATATTTTTTCTTCGAAACTAAGTCAAGGTATCTCTACCAGTACTAAATTTTTCATGATCTCTCCTTAATTTCTCATTGGATAATTTGAGTTCATTATTTTATTTTAATAGCTTAACACACTTTTCTTTCTCCATATCCGGATCAGATTTGTAATTAGTATTTAAATCATGTTGTCTTTTCAATAATATATATTTATCCTTGAGTTAATTAAAAGTATGCTCATGAATTCCACAGTATTCACAAAGATCATCCTTATTCACATTTTCCTCATTGTTTGATTCACCTTCATTCCAAGAATAATAATCATTTGGCATAGGGAAATTGGGTGTTACATCAGATGTTTCTATCATGAAACATAAGTTCAATTAATTGTTCTGTTCACATTCAGAAGAATAAGATCCACCGGAGTTGTCTTCTGAAGCACTCTAGGTAGCATTTATAGCCTTTTTATAACCTTTTCCCCCGTCTTCATATTTTTTTCTTAAATTTCATCTTGGGGCATTCTGCCTTCACATGACCTTATCATTTTCACTCAAAACAGATTATTTCATTTGAGTTTTCATTCCATTTTTTGTCTTGCTTCCATTTTCCTTTACTATCATACATTCCCTTGTATTTTGAATTCCTGAAGAATCACTTTTTTCTCTAGAACTTTCTGAATCTCTTTGCAAGATGGGACATCTCCTCATCACTGTTTGAATGTGAATCTTCACTAGTGGAGGTGTCTACAAGAACTTGAACATTTTTTTGTTTTTTCTCTTTGAGGTAGTAATCTTTAATGCTACTGATTTCTTCATTGGTTCCTCATCTACTTATTTCTTCACCATAAGTTCTTCGTCGTACATCTTAAGCTTTCCAATTTGTTCCTTCACTGGATGTTTTCTAATGTCACAAGATTCCCGAATAGAAACATATGTTCCACTCCATCTGTCTAGTAGGCATCAAAGTTGTCTCATAATCTTGTCCTTGTTATCCAATAGTTTTCTAAGAAGACTCATAGTGTTAACTATTCTGTGGAACCTGAGATACATTTCATAGATAGGTTCATCAGGCTTTATTTTAAAATTATCATATTTATTAGTGTGTGTATTTAGTCTCTTTTCATTTACATTAGTTTTTTCCTTCATGAGAAATAGCTAAAGTATCCCAAATTTCATATGAAGTTTTACAGGAAGATATTCTACTAAATTCCTCATCACCTAGAGAACAGTACAAAGCACTCATTTCTTTACAGTTACTGTTATGTGTGGCTTTAGTCAACTAAGACCATGTGTCCCTAGTAGTAGCAGCTAATATATGTTGTTCTTAAATTGTGTCCCAAATTTCAGGTCCCATACTCTATAGTTACATTATTAATTTTAATTTCCACTGAGCATAGTTATTACCATTAATGAAAGGTGGCTTCTTATTATCAGCACCCTTAACTCTATTTTCCATAATTACTTAGAATATTAACGAACTGAAAATTTAGAAACAACATTAATTTTATGATCATTAAGATACAACTAAAATTATAGTTTAAAGAATTTGAAAATTTTTAAAATAAATAAATCCTATGATACCAAATGTTGGTCGGAGTGGATACTCAAGAGGTGGTGAATTGAGTTCCAATTAATCTTTTAGAAAAACATTATTGTTAAGAAAACCCCCAATTTTAAAAAAAAGTCCCATTTAATTAAGGCACTGGAAATATAAATGTTCAATTGGTCAACAGGTTTCTCAAAGGGTGATTAATCCTCAGATGAATAAGTGTACAACACCAATTCAACTTTTAAAACAATTTTCCTGAATTAAAAAAATACAAACACCAACCAAAACTAACTATCAATGTGTCAGAAAAAACAGTTTTATGTTTTAGAAAATATAATCTGTGGATAAAATCAAAACGATGTATATGAAAATTTGCACAACAATGTAAAAAAAGTTCATTCCCAAGCCGAGACCTAATGTACTCCACTTAGTGATCACCAGCCACCAAGCAGTTTGTATTAAAATGTGACACATAGCCTGTATTGGGTTTTACAATAGTTTTCACAGACTGTCCAGGGAACACACCCTATACTGCAGTTCTTTGTAGGAAAGGCAAACAAAACAGACCACACACTATCTCTTCCACAGTTATACATGGGAAACACAGTTAAGGTGAAGTTTAATGTGAGGATAGTTAATATCCTCCTTATCAAGCACAAGAGATAGTCTGTGATATAAATAGACTCACACACTTCTCAAAGATATAAAATAAAGAAACACAATATAGATGTTATGAAGAAAAATTGTTTAGAAATATCTATGTGTTTTTAGTTTAGCTCTTGACTCGTTGGAATGAGAAATATTGAAGTTCGAGTCAATCACTAGAATTTTTTTCCAAAACAGAGTGTTGAAACTCCAGGTTCAAGCATTTAGTGTTCTTCTTCTGATGTTGATCAAGATTTGATAATGCACAGAAGGAAGGAATGAGTTTATCCCAGAATGATCTTCATAAAGCTTGGGGTTTAAGATTTTGTTCTAGATCGTTCGGCCTTTTGATCATGCAAGTAAGCTCTATCACACTTCTCATGCATCCTTTTCTTTGTGTTAGCATATATGATTCTATTCTTGTTTGTATCCTCGATCCTTCATTTTTATTTCATGGTATTATCTTTTTATATTTGAGGTCCAAAAATGGGAATTAGTTGATCCGGACCACGCTTTCTCGTACCTCATACTGTCCACGGTATTGTCTCTTGAAATGTTTACAATCAGCAATAATTAATGTCAGAGCATTTATTTTATCAAATATGACCATTATAATAGTATTGAGAAACTAACTTAGTATGGAAGAATTAATGTTGGTAGACTGGTAATGGTAGCCTTCATATCATAAGGTTTCAACAGTAGGTGCACATCGACAATGTCCACTGTAACCTTTAATAGTGTGCTCAAACCAGTAACCATATAACAGTGACCTTATAGTGGTAACCCTGTAATAGTGACCTGGTAGTGGTAACCATGTAATGGTGACCATGTAGTCATAACCCTGTAGCTGTAACCTGGTAACAATAATCTTGTAACAGAAACCTTGTAGAGGTAACCATGTAGTTGTAACCCTGTACTGGTATGCTTGTAACTGTAACCCTATAACGGTAAGCTTTTAACTATAACCTTGTAACGGTGACCTCTATACATACATAAATTATTCACTATAAGCTTAACCAACTAAGCTGTGATATTGAAAGTATATGAATATTACTCCATAGGAACATGAAATATTATTGAAACATGATTAGCATATAATGAATACATTGCTCTCACTTAAATGAAAATAGGATTTGGGATTATAAAAATATGATTTGAGATTATCAAAATAGGTGAGTCCACCAATAACTATGTGAACATATAATACAAAACACACACTTTACTATTTACTGAGTGACATGTAGGAATAAATAATTCTGGAATAAAGTGATATTTAAGATTCATATTCCATGTGATAATCTCTTTGAACATATTGAAAATTAAAAAATCACATCATCAATAGTTATGTTGTAAATTTTTTTGGTTGACATAGAAAACAATAAGTTTAACATCGTCATCCTTGGAACCCCTTATATCAAAATTTTCCCTTTAAATATTTCCATAAATATAAATATTTTTTTAATAATACGTACCTCCTATAAAAGCCCATGACCCACACTCCCAGATCCTACGCTCAAAACATGAACTTTACATTTTATGCTTTGATGTTGATAATTATGAACCAATTTTTTTAATCAAAACCTTACAGAATAACAATGAAAACATGGGTCACATAGACTCTTGAGGATCTTTTAGGTTTAGTGTTTTATAAAATTAGAATAAACTAATATATAAACAATAACCATGTATTTAAAATAGAAATTCTCCCACTTAAACCATCTTTTCTTATTTCACATTACGTTATCTACATCACCCTTTTAAAATTTTTAATAGTCATACTTTATTCAAACTACATCTTTATAACCTAAGGAAAAGGAAACATAAGAAGGGTGATCTAATATTCATATTAAGGGTAAACATAAGAATTATCAAATTAATATCATCAATGAGAATAAGAGTACATAAGAATATGATTAAATAATAAGATTCCATGAGGAAATTATAAATGAACTCACACCCATCAATACCGGGATCATTAAATATGAAAACATGGAAAATAAAAGATTCAATAGAATCCCTAATTATGGTCTATGTAATATCAATAATTATCAAATGAAATATCATAAAACTAAATAAATTAATTAAAACCCTTTTTGGTAACTTGGAACATCACATTCATAAAAAAACATTGAATTAGAATGTCCATATGGAAGACTTCCAACATTATCATTATATAATGCATTGGACTGCTATCTGAGTGAACCCATCGTTTGAGCTATACTGAGATAACCCATCACTGTTTTGGAAAGTACCATTTTTATGTTGTAATAGTCTTACCTTAAACTATTATGGAAACCCCATGTTTTGTTGTATTTGTATTACATGGTGTTATCTAGGCCACCCCATGCTTAAGCTGTAACGATCCAACATAGAACTATCTAGGCCACCAAATGTTAAGCTATAAAAGGCTTACCAAGAATTATTTGGGAAAACTGATCAGTAATAATTTCCAAGGACAACAACATGAATAAATCACATAGAGAATTAAATTCATCATAACTCATTCAAAATGCATTTATTCATTTTAGAATATGATTAACACATGGAAAAGTAACTGGTCCGATAAAATAACATTGAACCGTGATTAACCCTAGGAAAAAAATTAGTTCCATGAAAGTCTATTTGAAAAATATTTATCTTATATAAAGAAAACATGTTTTATTTAAATATATTTGAAAAATTATTAACCCGTGTAAATTAAATGGGTTCCATAACAGTGTTTTTGAAATATTGTCAACCCATGGAAAAGAAACAGGTTCCATAAAAATCCCTTGGAAGAAATATTAATCCATCCAGATGAAGAGTGATGATGGTATCATGAAAACATATAACTAGTTAAACAAATTTAAAATAAAGGTTTTTTGAGTTGAATAATGGAAATACCATTAGAATATCATTAAATTCATTTTTATTAAATTATTTTTTTCATTTAAGAAAACCATTTTTTTAAACATGAAACATTTTTAAAATCATTTTAATTTAGAATAACCTATATAT
Organism: Viscum album; assembly: GCA_963277665.1. Taxonomy (NCBI): domain Eukaryota; kingdom Viridiplantae; phylum Streptophyta; class Magnoliopsida; order Santalales; family Viscaceae; genus Viscum; species Viscum album. The sequence goes on from OY728137.1 coordinate 1,672,941,410, forward strand.
ATTATAAAATAATATTTTAAAAATCATTTAAAACATTTATTGAGTAAAATTACCGTTTTAATTTGAAAAAAAATAATTTTAAAACATTTTTCAAAATATTTTCGTAAAACATGGTTTTGGAAGAAAACATATTTATGACCGAAGAGAGAAATGAGGTCAGATTTTCATGAAAATTATTTATAAAACATTTTATGTAAAAAAAGTGGGCAAAATATTATTATTATTATCATTATTAACAAGGTGATATAATAATTCATTATATTATAAAATTTCAACATTAAATACTTATTCATACAAATCTCGATAAATGATGAGATTTTAACAAAGGACTCTTACAACTTGTATAACATTGAATATAATCCCCATGAAGTAATTAAATTAAATGAAACATATAATGTCATGAATAATAAATATATTAATAATATACCATTTAAATGTGAAATTATATATGCTAAATAAAAGAAGATATGTTTATTTCATAACAAACATTTCAAAAAATGAAAATTGGGAAAAATATCCATTACCAATTTGGTAACATTGAAACTATAAACCCATTTAAAAAGAGATCATAAAATTAAATTTAAATACTTGAAAATTAAATACTAATAATCATAAAATACATTAATGGGCACTGTATACACCAATAAATAAAAATAAGTTGTTAATACGGAATGTATCTCACAGAAATAAAAGGTATACCTGAAAAACTCTTACCTTATGTCTTGAATCCCATAATAATAATTTGAACCAAATTTATAATAAATATTAGATTATTATACATATATATAAAAATATTAATATTTATCAAACAATATACGGTTTTTTATCCCCTTTCATTACCCATTTATTAAAAATTCTATGTTAAAATTATGTTTTGGGTAACAACTGATTTGTTTTTAGTATATGTTTTGATTTTCCATATTTTTAGTCCAATTAATTAGATCATGATTTCCTCAGATATAGAATTTAAAACCTAATATATATATATATATAATATATTCTGTTTATATATATTTATATTAATCCATGATATTCAGTGACAGGAAATCAAAAACATCGTTCATGGAGATGGTAGGTCATACGTACATATGAATGTTGTTTCCATTTTCATGTATAATTAAAATAATGAGAAGTAAATGATATATATATTTATATATATATATATATCATTAAATTATAATTTTTATGTCATATATATCTCATATTTTTAATAAACTGATCTTTAATACAATCCCTCTTATGCGTGAATGAATGACATCACCTTGTGATGTCGTAGTCCACCATATACATGAACGGTGTTACCATATCTCAACCAATTGGAATGTATAAAGGAATTTGTTATATAATAATTAAATAATCATTATAACATCATTAATATAATATATATCTTATAAAAATAGAATGTTCATCATTATCCCCAACCATTAAAGGTTGTAATGGGAAAACGAATGATGTAGATTCATGAGGTGGTAGATCATCGTACACAAGAAAGATGAATTCATAACCCATTTGATGGATATTTTTGAGGTAGGTAATAATCATAAAATAACAATACATAATTTTATTTAATATATTATTTTAAAATATTAGTGCATAGTTCTATATATTATACGGAAACAGGAAGAGGATAAATGTATTTTGAATTGGGTTGGATAACTGATTTCAAGCTCAAAGGTTGGAGGCATTAAACCGTGGACATTGTGGAAGGATCCCAATGAAACATAGAAAAAAACAAAATTTCTCGAAAAAGCATGTCAAAACCGGCCATGACAGGCCCAAACTACTGAGATTCCTCCAAGCCATCTACACTGATGTGATCTAATGCTATAAAAGAAGCAAGGTTCACCAATTCCCACGAGGTCCCACCATCTCCTAACCCATCCTCCACGGCAAGATCCAAAAGCACAGATTCAGATCATATATGGTTCGGAACAACATATCTAGACCACCAGAGAGCTGAGACATCATCATAGTCCCATTCATCCACCGTAATTCCCTATGGATGTCGCCACCTCTATGCCTCCCAATCCATCACCCGCAGAGGAATCAATACTTAATCCCGTTGAGGTCACATCTGCCATGAAGTTGCACCACCATCTCGACCCACCCACCATCGCCATTCCCCTAGACATTTATCACCGTCACAACCTGACTATCATTGCTTCCATAGCTGGACTGCTATCGCCGCTACCAAAACCCACACCCCTAGACTGTCGTCACCACAGACACCAGGTGGTGACTCCGCCTGCAATAACCGACGAACCATCTCCATAGCCAGGTCGTTTGTGCTATAGGGTTACCTGACAAAGCCAATCACCATATTAGATGAAAAACTATACAAAGATATCATTCTGAGAGAACCCACCACCCGAATTCACCAGAAAACACCACTAGAGAGAGTGTGGTTGGATTCACACATCCATCAAACTGAAAGAAGATCTCTCTGAAGAATACACAAAGAGTAAAGACATCTCTGAAAATTCTACAAGGGGAGATGCTTCTGATGAAGCTCTTGAAAGCTGTAAGGGAAAAAACTATAAGAAACAAGGATATCTCTTGGTCGAAGCCTACAACCTCTCTCCCAAAAATTATATTTAATAAACATTGGTTATTAAATAATCATTATATAAAATAATTGAAGGGGGTGTAGAAGGAATAAAACTTAAAATTCTTTTAGAAGAACATTACATCTTCATCGGGTATCCTCATTATGTTTTCACTAAAATCATGAATGGTTTACTTTATGTATAAAATAATGCATATATGATTAAGGTATGGAATATTAAAAGTGACTTGGGTATGTTTTGGGTGATAAAAAATTATTTAGATGTGTGGAGAAGTGGGGAGAGGGGGACCTTTTATAAGTTAGGGAGATGACACACTTTGAATTTTGGAAAAGAAGTTTGGTATAACCTCATTTTTACCTAATAATTGGCTTCCATAACACAAAATAGTTGACACACGAAGGTTTAAGGTGAAAATATGGACATAAAATGGGTTTTTTTAGAAATTTTGGGTCATTCTTACAACTTTTATTCTATGTTTAACCACTAACTAAACTCATTTTAACTGTAATTACTATAATTGATTTTGACTGTTTTCTCAAATCACTTGGATAAAAAAATAATTTTACCTATTATAAATTATATATTAATATTATTATATATATTAAATCCATTTTTCAAAATTTAAGTCAGATAAGTGTAAAAAATAAATATAAATTTAAACTCATAGATGTGGGGGGAAAGTGGGATTTTAAAGTAAAAAAGTTCAAATGTTTCTAAGTTTTTATTTCCATATTTAATATAAAAACGATTCTAATGACCTAAATTAGATTAATATATTTAAAATTGAAATATTTGGACATTATATCCCATTAAAACAAATTTTAAAAATATAAATTATTTAGATGAAAATTCACTTTTCAATTAAAATTCAGCATTTTTAACTATTCATCAAAAAATCAAACTTCTCAAGAAACAAAAAATAAATCAGCCTAAGGTAATTTTGTAATTAATATTTAAAAAATTAATTGTATTCATTACAGAAAATTTATAAAATTTTCAAAATGTAGTTTTAAATAATGTGTGTCATCAAAAGGCTGAGAAAATGCCTGGGGAAAAAAATATAGCTTTTTTGCATTAAATTTGATTAATTTTTATATGATATGTAGAAAAAACAAATGATGAATTTTAAACATTATATAATATATATATATACATATATATTTCACTAAAAACATTCAATAATAGTAATTAATATAATTTTTTATAATAAAACTCTTTTGGGTGTATTAAATTAATTTTTTTAAATAAAATTTCCAATATATTAAAATTGTTCTTATTTTTATTAATAATTAATTGGTAACCAATGAATTATTTCTACAAACTATTGTAAACCATAGTTTTCTAGTTTATATAATCTTATTCATTCTCACCACACCAATATCTATGAGATAAATATAATTTTAAATAGTAATTTCAAGGGTAAATTGTTCTCTGGTAACACTCAGCCTTGCATGTAATAAAATTTATCGAAAAAACATAATGATATGTGAAATGAAAGAATAATTTTTCATAGCATATATTAAAATTTAAACTCTACATTGTTTGTACTTTATGATTTTAAGGAATTTAAATTAATTTTAATGAATATATTTTTTAAAATCACATTATGTAACATCTTACCTCCCTTAAAATTAATTTCTCCCATGAAATTCATCTTGGTTAAAAATTGATTAACATTTTTTAGAATTAATTTATTTAAAATCGTATCTTTCATATGATATAATGAAAAAATAACATAAAAGGGACAGTGATGAACATAACGGTCCCCCCAAGTTATGAATAACAATGATTCGATATTAGGAGAACATTGGTAAGAAATTAAAATATAGATATAGAAGGGTAAATAGATTCCCATAGGAAACTAGGTAATGATATAGAACCTCGTCAAGTGGAATTCAATGAAAAACCACCATCCCAATGGGTATATAAAATTTCATTGATATCATTATAAAATATGGTAATTTGATAACATTGTATTTCAAGATCCATTTCTGATAGTTAAAAGGTTATTTCACCACCTAGACTGAAAACATAATGAAAAATACTTACTTAATATGTAAAATTTTATCACTTAACCAATTTCCCCAAAAATATCATATTTTTCTCTAGACGATGAGTATTAAAGATTAATTTTCATCACTTGAATCACTAAAATAATATTTTACAGACAACCAAACCATAGTATGATAAAAATCTTTTCCTCATATCATTAAAAATTTACCAAAAAATGGTTATCATGTAGTAAGATAATTACAATAATGAATAAACCAAAATATGATAAAATAATCTTCAAAATTAAATATTAATACCAAAAGACTAAAATAAATCATTCTATAAATAATTATCCTTAAAATTCTTCAAACTTTTCCTAACTAAGTTTGAAACACAAAGATTAAAAGTATTTAATCACATATTCCTCCAAGATAATTACACTATTATTCCAAAAATAAAATCGCATATACATCTCAAATAAAATTAATCTTTACTCATAAAAATCTCATGATTTTTGGGACATCGTATAGGCAAGTGGTAGGTGAAAAAAAAAGTATTATGTTTTGATCATTGGTTCAATCCCCACTGCCATACCAGATACGATGGGTTCTTACCCAGTATTAAATTTGTCCCTTTTAAAACATGAAAAATGATTCTAACAAATATATCACATCACATTGATCCTAGGAGTTACAAAAACCCAAACCCAATAAAAACTCCCAAAATTTATTAAAAAGGTTAAGATATTATTGCCTAAAACCTCAATGCGGTGTCTAAGACATTAGAATTATGATAGACCAATGATGGTATCCATAACAGTTAATATTACGTCACATGATAACATCATAATCACAAACGTTTTCTAATAATTTCCAGGAAACCAACTATAACATCCTTGACACTATACACCCATATCATATTCTAGAATAATGAGCTTTAAATATCTGGATATGATGCCAATGATTGTCACCCAAATTTTTCCATCCAAAACATACAATATAAAAATGAAAATATGAATCACTAAAATTATTGAGACTTATTTTTTAGTAATTTTATTATTTTAGAACAAACTAATACATAAACAATACCCATAACTTCAAAATTAGAATTTCTCACACTTCACAGATCATTTTAAATTTCTTATTAGGTTATCTATAAAATCTATGTGACATCCTTCAACCTTATTATTTATAATGAGGATAAAATGAAACAGTATATGTGTGAGTTAAAATAATCAATAAGGGTAAACATAAAAAATAAAATTTAATGTTATCAATCTGAATAAGAGTTCATAAGGGGTTTGGTTACATAATTAGATTGCATGAGAAAGTAAATAAATAAATTCAATAAATATGTAGACTATCAAATATGAAGACATGGAAAATGAAAGAGCCCTAAGAATCAACAATCATGAGTCATGTGATATCAATCATTGTCAAATGAAACATTATAAACTAATATTAATTAAATATAGTCCTTTCCGGTAACATGGATAATCACTTTCATAAAACCCTTTCAAAAAAATAATTGGAATAACCTTGTAGACGACTTACAACATAATTTTTACCCAATTCATTGGATGGATATCCAAGTGTATCCAACGTTTGAGTTGTAATGGCCTCACTCAGAACTATTTGGTCCATCCTATGTTTACCATGTAATGAGCTTACCCAACACGATCAAGGCCACCCCTTGTTAGGATGTAACATGATTACCTAGTTCTATCTATGAAACCCCATGATTAATTTATAATGGGATTACCCTACGCTATCTCGGCCACACCATATTTATATTTATTGGAATTACCCAGAACTATATACGCGCACCCATAATTTATAATTTATGAGAACCCCAACTTTAATAAATCACATAGATAATTCATTTCATCATTACACATTCAAACAACATTTATTCTTTTCAAAACATGTTTAAACTATAGAAAAGAAACATGTTCCATAACAATATCTTTTAAAATTTATTAACCCATGGAAAAGAAATGAGTTTCACCACAATAAATTTATTAAAAAATTTAAAGGAAAATGATTCCATCAAAATATCATTGAATCAAGGTCCAACAATGGAAAAGAAAACAGGTTTCATAAAAATATCTTTGAAACATGGTGAACCCATGGAAAGGAAATGGGTTCCATAATAATCTCTTTGAAAAAAATTAAAATCCGTCTAAAAATAATAATGAGGATGGTGTCACAAAAAAATTTCCCTATTACAAGATATGTAACAATAAGGTTTGTTAAATTTAAGTAATATAAATACCATTAAAAATTCATTAAATAAATTTTGAGGAAAATACAATTTTTCTTTTTGAAAATTAGTTTTTAGAAAAAAAAACATTTTGGGATTCCTTTTCTTTGAGAATAACCTCAAAATATTACAATGGAATATTTTAAAATTTTATTGAGGAAAATAGACTTTTGGATTTTAAAACACATTTTAAATCATTATTTGTCAACTATATTATGTACTAATGATTGAAAAAATACTACAATTACTTACAATTATCATTTCTAACCAGATTATAAGATAATTCATCATAATTGTAATATTTCAACATCAGAAACTAGATTATAGACAATCTTGATAATCAATGATATTTTAACACAAGACTCTTAAAAAATTTATAACATTGAATTATAATCCCCATGAAGAAATAACATTAAATGAAACTTATAATATAATAAAAAATAAGTGAATTCATGATATAACATGCCAAAAGTGCAGTATATAGACCTTAACAAATAAGGTAGGTGTATGACATAGAAAACATCACAAATAAAGAAAAAATATTACAAAAAATACATTACCGAATTGGTAACATTGAAACTGTATTCCACATGAAATAGAGATCATAAAATGGAAATATAAATCCCCATATATTTAATTATAATAATAATATAATACATTAATGTCAATTATTTACACCATATAATAAAAATAGGCATTGAATAAGGCTTATATCTCACAGAAATAAATGTAAGATGAGAAAAACCATTACCATAAGTTTTGACTCTTGTCAAACTCATTAATTCCTTTGGTAAAATAAATATAATTTTATTAAAAATAAATTAAAAACCATATTTATATATATAATACCATATATGGGTTTATTATAACCTTTTATTATATATTTATTAATGATTCAATTTTAAAATTTCATATCCATTAATTTACGCTATGATTTTTGTATATGTTTTCTTTTCTTTTATATTGTTTGTATTATAAATTTGATCATTATATTTTAATATATATAATTTAAAACATCATATAAATATCATAAATATTAATTATATATGTTTTTATAGTAATCCAAAAAAAATCGTGATAGGAAATGAAATACACCATTCATGGTGATCGTATGTCGTAGTAGACATGAACGTTGTTTCAATTTTCTTGACATATTGAAAGAATCAGAATTAATAGATATATATATTTTCATTATAGTATCATTATTATATCATATATCACTTATTTTTATTTATTCCATCCTTAATACATTCTCTGTATTGCATGAATGAATCACATCGCTTCTTCAGGTAGTAGTCCATCATACACATGAATGATTTTATCATATTCCCATAAAATGGAAAGCTTGAAGGTATGTGTTATATAAAAAATTAAACAAAATAACATAATTAATAAAATATATATCATATATTAAAAATATGGTCCATCATTATTCCCTTCATTTAAATGAGGTAATGGATAAACAAATGACATCAGTTTGTGATGAAGTAGTCTATCGTATACAAAAATAATGATTTAATAACACAATTTATGGATGTGTGTGTGGTTATAGCTCATAAAATTATCATATAAAATTACATCGTATTAAAGATAATTTTTTCATTATATAAACATTATATAAAAATATTTTAAGGAGGTGGATAAGGAAATTAAATAAAAATTCTTTTAGAATAACCTCACCTCATTTTCAGGTATCCTCCTAATATTAGCACTAGGACCACGAACAGTTTTTTTGTATCGAATATAAAGATTCTAAGATGAGGGGATTGAATTTGAATAGTTATTTTATAAGTATTTGGATGATCCAAAATTCTGAAGGTGTGTGAATAATTCGGGAATGGGGTAGTTGTTTTATAAGTTAGTGAGAGGACACACTTGGAATTTTTTTGAAAAGATGCTAAATGAAACCAAGTTTTTGTATAAAAAGAGGCTTTCATAACCTAGAAAAACAGACACATGAAATTTTAAAGTATAAATATGTCCGTTAAATTATATTCTGACATGTTTTTGGTTTTTATTACACCATATATTTTATTTTTAGCCAACATTTAAACTCGTTTTTACCTAAATCATTGTAATTAATTTTAACTATATTCCCCAGTCTCATTGGTAAATAATTATGTTGAACCCACTAGACTTTATAAATTATAATTATTTTAAATATTAAATCCAATTGTCTAAATTCAATTCAATTAAGTGGAAAATATTAATTTTAAATTAATCCCACATACGTAATGGGAAAACAGGTTTTAAAAGTAAAAATATTTAATGGTTTTTTATGTTTCTTAATCTAGATTTAATGTAACAATTAATTATAATGAACTAAATTGAATTAATATATCTATAATTGAAATATTTTAACATTAAAAAAAATTATAAATATAATTTTATATAATATTTTATTTCTATGAAAAGTCAGTTTTCAATTACAATTCATTATTTTCACTATTCATCAAAAAATGAAACATCTCAAAATCATGACCAAAAAATAGTGATAAAATAATATTGATAGTAAAATTTCATAAATTAAGTTAATTTTTTCTAATAATTTTTATAAATGTGTAAAAATTTATTTCTAAAATATGTTTTCTATCAAAAGCTGGAAAAACATCATTTTGGTAAAATACAGCTTTTATGAGAAAAAATTGATTTATTTTTATATCATGTCTAGAAAACGGATAGTATTAATGTTAAAACATATATTGAATATTATATATGTATGTATATATATATATCATTAATATCATTTATTTATAGTAATTTATTTAATTTATTAAAATAAAAATCCTTTGGGCGTGTAAAGGTAGTTCTTTAATTAAAAATATTTCTTTTAGATTCTTTTACTTTTTTGTCTTTGATACCAATTACATGGAAACTAATTAATTCATTATATAAAAATTATTAAATAATAGTTTCATAATTTAGTTACTCTTATTAATTCCAAACATTCCAATATATAGGTTATAACAATTATGTAAAATAATAATATTAATAGTATATTATGAACCTTTGATATGTTTTATTTCATGTATCACAAGTTATCTAAGAAGTGTGACTTTATGTTCAATGAAACATAAAATTTTAGTTGCATATAACAAAATAAAATAATTGAATTTCATGTTTCAAATTATATCTAATAAATTAAATTAGTTTGAAATAATAAATCTCCTTAAATACTAATATGTTACATCATAACCCTCATAAAATGAATTTCACCCTCGAAATTCATCTTTGTTATTAATGGATTAAAATCTTATAGAATTACATTATTAAAAACCACATCATAAAAATTAATTAAATAGAATATCCCTTAAATATTTAAATCAGGAAACATAATGGTCATCCAATGTTATGCATAATTAGGATTCCACAAATAGATAAAATATATGGAAAATTAAAAGATAGATTTGGAATGTAAAACTAATTCCCATGTACTAATAGAGATTGTTCGATATGGATCCCAATAATAATTTAATGATGATAAACCCACAATCAAAATAGGTGTGGAAAAGGTCATTAATGTCATCAGAAAATATTAGAATAAGATAACATTTCATTTTAATATCCTTTTCTTAAGGTTAATGGATTCTTTAACAATATATACTGAAATCATATTTAAATATTCCTAATTGACAAGTAAAAGTTCACCCCTTATTTATTTTCCACCACAATATCCACTTTCTCTCTTGATGATGGTTATTCATGATGATTTTTTCACAGGTGAATCACTAAAATACAAATTTACATACCACATAACCATAAAAGTTATAAAAAGATATTCCACATGTCTTTAAACATTAACCAAAACCAAAATTTTTATAAAATGGACTGATTTTTCCCAAAATTAATAAGCCTTAATTTGAAAAAAAATTATCTTTCAAAATTCAAAAATAAAACCCAAATATTAAAATAAATAATTCATAAATAACTATCCTCAAAATTCAAAAAACAATTCCTGACAGATCTTGAAACCCAAAGATTCAATGTAATTGATCATATATTCCCTCAATATAATTTAACATTTGTTTCAAAAAATTCCCATATTTTTTTAAAACAAACAAAATATTTACTTGTAAAAATGTCATTCTAACCATTAATATTTTTTGTCTAATGGTAAGTGTAAAAGGCTAATTATTCTTTGGTCATGGGTTCAATCCCTACAACCATAACATTTGTGATTAGTTTTCCCTCAATAAATAGATTCTATAATCTTTAAAACATAAAAAATAAATCCCCAATAAATGACACTTCACATTGATCCTAGGGGTTAGAATACCCCAATCCAAAAAATGTCCCCCAAAAAGTCTTGAATCACCTCAAGATATCATCACATAAAATATCAAAGGGGACTCTAAGACTTTGAACTAATGATATACCAATGATGGTATGGATAACTCTTAAGATCACGTCACATGGTAACATCATAATCTCTAAACATATATAAAACGTACCTTTAATACTAACTATAATAGCCCAGGACCGACACTCCTGGATCATGTTGTAAAATGATGAAATTTACATTTGTGGATATGATTATGATAATTGTGACCCAAATTTTTCCTTTCCAATATTACAATATATAAATAAAAACATTGACAACTTATGATCTTGATGTCCTTTTAGGTTTATAGTTTAAGAAAATTATGATAAACTCCAATATAAACAATACCCATTTCTTCAAAAGATCATTTATCTAACTTGACTAATAGTTTCTTATTTAAAATTTGGTAATATAAATCATCCTCTTTAAATCTTTTATGTACATTATTCATTTAACCTAATTATTTATAACCTCATGAAAAAGTAAAAGTAAAATTTTGAGCTCAAATGACCAGTAAGAGCAAAAAAAGTGTTTTCAATTGGATTTCATCCATGAACATAAGAGTGCGTGAGGGTATGATGATGCTATAATATTGAAAGATAAAATCATAAAATATCTCATACTCATCAAAATCGAGATAATAAAATATGAAAATATGAAAAAGAATGGTCATAAGAATCAATAATCCTAATCCATGTCATATCAATCATCTTGAAATGATACATCAAAATCTCATATAATGTAATTAAAAACCTTTCAGAAAATTCGAGAAACACTTTCGTAAAACCATTTCAAACCTATTTTAATTGTAATAACCATACAATCCACTTCTAACATTATCATTACCCCACAAATTAGACCACTATCCATAAGTACCCATAATTTGATATATAATGGGCTCACTCGACACTATATAGGCCACCCCATGTTCATATTTTAACGGTCTTATAAGTTGATATCTAGGCCACCCATGTAAAGTTGTTATAGGCTTACCCACCACTATTTGGTCCACCTCATGTTTAATCTATAATGGCCTTATCTGTAACTATTTACAACCCTAATGTTATGTTATAACATTCTAACATAGTTCTATATAGGAAAACCCAACAATTATATTGTCCAATAACCACAAAATAAATACCCAACATAGATATATTTTTTTATCATAAGTCAATGAAAAATGATTTATTATTTTTAGTAAATTATTTTCCAATTAAAGTAATGGGTTTTATAACATTCTCTTTGAAACATGATTAACATGCACAAAGGAAAAATAATCTATGACAATATCTTTAAGATGTAATTAACTAGTTGAAATAAAATATATTCTATAAAAATATCATTTAAATAAGGTTCACCATATAAAGACAAATAGGTCCCAAAAAATCACTTTTAATTAGGGTTAACCTGTGAAAAAGAAATGGGTTCCATAATAATATCTTTGAAACAAAATTAATACATGTAGAGTAATAATGAGGATAGTATCAGTACAAAATATCCCCATAATATGAAATTTAACAACAAGGATTTTTTATGTTGTTTAATGTAATTTTTCTGAAATATCATTAAATACATTTGGTGTAAAATATGCATTTCATTAGGAAAATAATTTTTTTAAAACATAAATCATTTTTGAGAATATTTTTCCCTGAGACTTACCAAGAAATATTAAAAAAACATCTAAAAATAAATAAAAAATATATTTAGGAATATATCCTTTCAGAAATGATAAACATTTTTTAAAAAATTTATTAATTTTCTTATAAAATGTTGTTTTGGAAGAAAACCGATTTCTAGCCGAAGATAGAAATATTTTCATAAAAATTATTTCACAAAATTTTTATGTAAAAACTATGGGAAAACATTACAATTAATAAAAATTATCATGAATAACAATATTTTAAAACAATTCATGATAATTATAATTTTTCAGCATCGAATACGTAATCATAAACAATTTAGATAAACAACGAGATTGTAACAAAAGATTCTTTCCACATTTGTAACATTGAATCATAATCCTCATGAAGGAAAAACATTAAATGAAACTTATAATATCATAAAAATAATTATATTCATGATATAACATGTCAATGAGTTATTATATACACCTTAAAAAATAATATTGGTTTATAACATAACAAATGTCTCAAAGAAGGAAAATTTAAAAAAAACCAGTAACGCTTTTATAAAATTGATACTCTAAAACCCATGAAATAAATCTAATAAAAATGATTTCTGAATCCCCATAAATTTAACTATAATAATAATAAAATAAATTCATTGGTATTATACACACCATAAAAAATATGTGGTGAATATCGAATTTACCTCACAAAAATAGAAGTGGGATGAGAAAAAACCTTGCCTGAAGTCTTGACTACCATCATACTCACTCAAACATCATGTATGAAAAATATATTCTTATTATAAATCTATTACAAAACCAAATTAATATATATCATACTATATATGGTTTTCTTATAACCATTTATTACCCATTTATTATTAATTCCATATCAACATTTTCAATATGTTTTGATTTTTTATATTTTTATTCCTATTAATTTGATAATGATTTCATCATACCCATAATTTAAAAAAATCTATAAATATAATATATATTTATTATATATTTAATTTCATAAATCTATAACATTTAGTGATACAAAATGAAATACATTGTTCATGGAGACGGTAGGACATACGTACGCATGATCGTGGATTCCATTTTCATGTTATATTTCAAAAAAGAGAAGTAAATGATATATATATATATTATTAAATTATAATATCATTATTATATATGTCACATGAGATAATTAAACTCATCCTTAATACATTCCATGTAAATTATGAATGACTCCCAACGCTTCACGGGGTGCTAGTCTGTCGTACAAACGAATGATGATTTCATAAACCATTTGATGGAAGTGTGCATGGTAATAGGTTTTACCCATAATGTATCAAAATATAGATATAAGGAAGATTTTGATGTTATTATTTAATCGTGATATAATAAAAAGTAAAGTGGTTGGAGAAGGAAACCAAATAAAAAAATCTTTCAGAAGAATATTTCCGCTTTTCCGGTATCCTCCTTAGGTTTGCAATAAAACATTCAAAGGATTAATTTATGAACAAAATAATGTTTATAGGATTAGGGGAGGGAATTTCTGAAGTGTTTTTGTTTGGTATTGGATGAGGAAAAAGGCCTTATATGTGTAAAGACGTGGGGAGATGGGGAAACCATTTATAAGTGAGATAGAGGACACACTAGGCGTTTTTTAAAAGATATTAGTTGAACCGATGTTTTAGCTAAAAAGTGTCTACCATGAAACAAAAAATTATATAAATAAATCTGATATATCTATGTATGTCAATAAAATGGTCTTTTTGAGTGTTTTTCTTTTAATTATTACACATTATATTGGTGTTTAACCACAAATTAAACATATTTTTAAATTAATTAGTGTAATTAATTTTAATTTTTTTCACCAATCACATTGGTCAAAAATTAATTTTACTCTATTATAAATTTTAAATTATTTTAATTCTGAATATGGAATCCATTTTTTCAAATTCAATTTACAAAAGAGGAAAGAAATATATTTAAATAAATATCATTCAATAAAAGAAATTACATTAATTTATTAAGATAAAATGCCTTTAGGTGCATAATGATTTTTTATAGAAACATTTCTATTGTATTCGAATGGTTTTTATTTTTATTTATAATTAATTTTTGACCAATAGTTAATTATAATGAAATTTTTAATGGATGTTTTCATGATTTAGTTAATCGTATTAATTCCCACCATTCTAATTTCTAGGTTATTACTATCATGATAAATAATAATAGTAAAAGTATTTTTTTTTCAGGTAAGACTCAGTTATGGGTGTAACACAAGCTATATAAGAAAGTTGATATTATGTGAGATGAAAGATAAACATGATGTTTCATATAATTAATTCTAAACAGTTTATTTCATTTAATGAAAAATTTAAAATAATTTAAATTAATTTGTATGAAGATATTTCACAAAATCTCCAGATATAACACCTGAATATCCTAAACACCTTTAAGATAATGTGATATTCAATTCGTTATGACAACTGATTATAACTATTTATATTTTTCATTACATCTGTGCCTGAAAATATTATAGGATATCAAGTGAAATTCACTTTACTCATTAACATAATCCTTTATAAAATAATGATATTCACATTATCATGATAAATAAACGTTAATTTTAATTTTTATTTATCATTACATATCATAAAATATTTATAATATAATGTTAGGTATCATTGATTTTATATTAGTATAATATTTTATTTTTTATCCTTGAACTTCTCTATATTTGAACATACTCTCATAGCCTCGCAGACTGCATATATTTTTTGTAATATCATTCTAATATACACAAACTCTTTTTTTAAGAAAAATAACACTGATTTAATTTTTTTAGTAATATTTTAAAAATAAACTATAGTTTCTAAATTATATAAGGTATTCTAAGTGTTATAAGTGTTCTCTTTTTAAAAAATACTATTCATAAAAATATTCCACTAAAAGGTGGTATGAACATCTTTCCATATATTTTGACAGATATCTACATAAGCCCTTTATCTTGGATAAAACATATGTTTTCTTTGTATTATTTTAAAGATATGTTACGTAATAAGATGAATCATAAACCATATTTTTTGTGTTTATTATCCCATATTTTAAAAAAAACTCTTTATTAATAAACAGCTCCACATATCATATAAGGGAAATGTGGTATGTATACAAATCCATTATTAGGATCCATCTAATCTTGATATAACTCTTTTTTCATTCAAATATATCATGTAAATTCTATTTTCTTAATCATTTGAATGAAAAATTCAATATCCATTAAGTTGTACCTTGATTTTGAACACCTCTATATTTATAACACTTGAAAAACATACAATTGGTATCACAAGCCCTTTAAAACCAAATAATTTATTTCTATAACACTTATACCTAATATACACATTCCATGAAGATCCAGAAATCCATTTATTTATATAAAAAAACCCCTCATATAAAATCATTATAATTATTCCCAATTTTACTTTTAGGTTTCAATGACCATAACTGGATACTCAAAGAATCATTTTTGGTCTCTCAAACTATCTTTTCTTCTTCTGGTTTGCAACTTTGCCTAGTTTTACTATCTATATAAAAATTTAACCAATACATCTTATTCCTAGTTCAACTTTTCTAACAACTTTAATAATATCAGGTAAAATTTTCTAAATTCGTTCTTATTATATGATTATTTCCATGGAAAACAATAAAATGAATTCTATAAATCATACAATCCATATATTAGGAAGTCTTCAGTTTCATTTAGTTGTCACCACACTCAATAAATTTTAATATTTGACATGAGACTAATGTTCCCTTGTTATTTTTGGGTCTAATTCCTTTGAAACCATAAGTGACTCATTTTATGCGTCTCACGCACACCTATATTCACATGTTGAACAAATTAAATTCATGGTTACTTAGGATTGGATTACACTAAAACATATTTTTTTAATAACTTTTCTTAAGATAAAAAGAAAATATTTTTTTCACATGTTCATAATAGTTATTCAAGAAAACTATGGTCAATATTTATATCAATCATAGGACATGTAGGCACCTTAGGTCCATATAAATATTTAATAACATGATTCAATTTATTTCAGGGCTCCCATTACTGTCAAATGACTATGTTATATCATCCCCACTAGCTAGCGAGAATATCCCACTAGCTAGCATGTGTGAATCCTAGGGATACTAGGGATATTAATTCTTCCAAAAATTATTCCTCAATCCATTAATAGTTTTCTAACGGACTCCATATTGATAGTTGAATTCCATCTCTACCACAAGCTTGCTAGTTTAGCTTTCGACAAACTAATTAGTCAAATTTTCCCTTGACATCCTTTTATACAAAATTATTTTTCCAAAAACATCATTTCATGACCTCAAAAAAAAATTAATACTATTTTAATCCATTATCAAGATCAAAACAATTCTTTTGAATTGACTTGGATATCTTCTTTTAGTCGATAAATAACATTACTTCCAACCCAAAAGGTTATACCGAAATTCATTCAAATGAAAATTTTTGATACACATGAATCATTTTATGATCATGAAAAAACTATGCGATAAATATGTACAATAATCTACCCATTTTAATGAGAAAATACACTTATTGTAAAAAACACATATCAAGTTTAAAATAGGAATTAAGGATACATTAACAGTAATTCAAGAGGTCAATGTATAAAAGATATTCACAAAAAGATATTCAAACAAGATATTAAAAAAATATGTTCAATATAATGAATTATAAAATTATCTTCAACATTATCAAGAGATAATAAAATAATCATTCCATATATCAAGTAAGATAAAATCATTAAACCCCCCCATTTTGAAACAATTATGAAATAACAACTAAACTTTTCCATGTTTCAATAAATAAATACTCCCCCTTTTAAGTCTAATAAATTAAATTTATCTCTCTCCCTTTGTGATAATAAAAAAAGCAATGAGAGGGAATAAAAAATCTTAAAAATAATTATTTTATGGAAAACTAACGAAATATTTTAAAATAATTTTTTTTAATTATAAAATAGATATAGAAAATATACTTTAAAAGAAAAAAAAGATATTTTTAAAATAAAAATCCATAACATATTTTAAAAAATAAGACCTATATTTAGAAATGAGAAATAATAATGAAAGATTAAGAAAAGATAAATAAATGATAAAATTACTACATACACTTTCCAGGACCCTAATTTCTTCAAGGAGTTATTTTCCCACCAATGAATTATTATTTTATTGAAATGTATTGAAAGAGTTATTTTGAAAGTGAAAAAATATTTGATATCATTCCACATTTAAATTTTTAAAAGATAATTCAAAAAACATTGATAGAGGCAAGAATAAATAGCTTTTTTATGCATCCTAAATCTTCTTTTAAGAGATATAAAAAAATTGAAAAATATATGGAGCATATACATAATTTCTAATATTTTTTTATAATTATATTAAAATATATTTAAATAAAAAATTACATTACTGTTTTTATTTTTTTAAATAATAATGTTAATAATTTAAAAAATTATAATTTGATGTTTGAAAATAAGAGAACCCATTTTTTTATTTTAGATATTAATTTGAAAACAATGGTCTATGATGAATAAAATTTGAAATTTTTTGAGATACAGATCCCCCTCAATTGGATTATCAAGTGAAATATATGGATCATGTACAAGATAAAATTAAACAAAAGACAATGAATAAATCTAGAATTTCAAGATTTTGGAAAAAAATATTCAAAATAGAAGTAAAATTTTTATTAAAAAATTACCCAAGTTATCCATGTTAAAATGAAAATTTCCACAAATGTACCATTCATAAATCACATTTAATGGTATCTAAATTCTCAACTACTTTATTTTTAGTGAAAATATTAGTAATTAGGTATTTTATCACAACAAATTACAAAAGGATATAAATATTTTGCAAGTAATATCATTAAAAATGGGGTATAAGGTCATTGTGTTTATCGTGAGAGTTTCTGATAATAATTTTTAAAATTTTGATAATTCAACTTTTATATCACATAAAAAGGATATATTTACATTTATGACCAAATTCCAAAAGTGTTTGTTTCATCTATATTATGTGGGAAAAAAACTTTATGGATATATATTCCACTTCAGATATTGACACATAAATAGTGATTTTCTTATCATAGTTCCATGAGATGATAGATTTTATAAGTAATGGGAATGTCCAAATTATATGTTTCCTATCTTATTGGCATCCACCAAAATCATCCTTTGAATAAATAGTTATTTCATTATAAGTTAATTTTTGATTGAAATAAAAAAATATTTTTAGATATTTTTAAATAACAAAAAAATCATTTTAATACAAATTATATAAGATTCCTTTATATTTTATTATAAAAAAAATAAACTAAAATATTGAACATGATGTCAGGTCTGGTTTGAGTAAAATAATTTAGGCTACCAATCATACTTCTTTAAATATTTTTTGTTGATATCCAAACAAGATTCATCCAATATAATATTAAAAATTGTACTCCAGAAAATCAACCATGCCAAATAATTTTAATATGTCATTAGTTTATTTACCTTGATGAAAAAATACCATTATTATATTTAATTACTTCTATACTAAGAATACAATTTATTTTACCCATATATCTCATTTGAAATTCATTTTTCATTAAATCTTAAAATTAAAAACAAATAAATTTACTAGTGGAGATAAATATAACATCTTCAAAAAAAATTAGAAACTATGCATCATTGGATATGTGTCTTATAAAATTATTTTAATTTTTTTTTTCTAGTTTTAAACCCATTTAATAAAGGAAAGTTATAAAAACATTCATACCAAGCTTGAATGAATTGTTTTAATTACAGCACCACAAGAATGAAAAAATTATTTGATACAATATGTGATGTATAAAATTTATTTTATCATGTATTATAAGAAGTGCTAAATTTAGCTTGTGTTACATGCACCACTATGTTTATCATCCGCTACATACAACATTGATTCTATCTAGTGTTACACGCAACACCAAATTTAAAATAAATAAGAAATATTAATAAAATATGATTATTAAAATAATATTAAAAACATATTCAATTTTTTTTTGTATTTAATAATAACAACTAAATTATTAAGAGTAAGGATCATTTTATAGAAATAAAAAACAGACAAACTATATTTCTCAAAAATATTTTTTAAGCACTCTTTCTGACCATAATTTAAATTAAATTTTTAATCCATTTTGAAAATTTATTTGAAAATATAAACTTCAAATTTTAAATTTAAATACTTTAATTATCTTATTGAGTTTTGTTTATTTTTCTAAAAGATTTTTTCAGGAATAGTGAAAATACAGAATTTTAATTGACAACTAAATTTTTTGTATATATAATTTAAATTGTTAAATTGTATATTAAATTATATTTAAAAATAAAATTAGGTAAATTTTATATCAAATAAAATGATTTTGGTCATTGGAATTATATACATATTGAATTAAAATATAAAAACATTGTGAACTTTATTACATTTTAATTTTAAAACCCCACTTTCTTGTCACTTCTATGAGATTAATATTAACTTATAATTTTTCAGTTATATGGATTGAATTTGAAAAAAGTAATTACCTATATGGAATAATAATAATTTATATTTTATAATATGTTAAACATAATTTTGGAAAAAAAATTAATAATGATTTAAGTATAAAATATTTATCATGGTTAAGAAAAAATGGTTTCTCTTATGATTTAACTAAAAAGATAACGGTAAAAATGTCTTATATCAATTAAACCAATAATTTTATATAATGTATCATTTTGGACCCTTTTACATATGAAAATCTTGGGATCACTAATTTTTTTTAAAAAATACCATTTTTGTCCCACCCCCACTTATTAAAGGCCAACACCTCTTTTCTCTTATTAACATCCTCAATCCTCTTTGGTTAAGCTAAGACCAACCCACCTGAATTTAAAACATCCATGCCATCATACAATAATCCATATTATTGGTATAAAGTTAACCTTGGAATTCTTTAGTGAAATCCTAAGGAGGATACATGAAGATGATGCAATATTCTTTAAAGAGTTTCTTAATTTTATTTCTCTCTCAACCAACATAAATTTTTATTTTAACACATATAGATAATAAATTAAGTATATTATATATACTAGTATGTTTTTATAATAATTTATTTACCCAAAACCAACTCCACTTACATCAAATGGGTTACAGAATCATAGTTCATGTGTACAGTGGGCTACAGCCTCATGAACCGATGTCATTTATTCTTCAATTCCCACTTGTCATGGTTGGATATTATGATGTCATTTTCCTTTGACAAACGCCATTCATGGAATGAAATAAGGTTAATGATAATGATTATATGTGATATAAATTATATATTCATGGTATTAGTAAAATATTAGTCATCATTAAATTATAATATATATCATTTTATTTCTTACCTTTACACTCATGTAAAGATGGTATCATCGGTCATGTGCGTATGGATTATGGCCTTTATGAACCGATTTGACACTCTTTTCACCATGAAACCACATGGATGATATATATAAATATATAATATGTTATATATGATGCTATTAAATTTAAATAAATTATTATATATTTCCTACCTTCTTTCTATAAGAATCATTATAAAAAAAATGTTACTTATCCATACATATGTCCTACCATCTCCATGATTGTAACATGATTAATTTTTTCTAAGGATCATTCATGATTTGTTTTAAAAGTATACTTGATGTATATATATGTGATAATTATTTCAGGATTTTTATATTTTATATTATATAACTACATAATACCCACAAGAACTGGATCATTCTTGACCAACCACGCATTAGAAAACAATGAAATTAAAACCCATAACAATGAAAATAATGAAAGATTATTAATGACTGGGTGATAAGATATTTTAATATAGGATAATATATGATACTATTTGTATTAAAATGGTTCTGTTTAAATTTAATATCATTTTTAAAACCAATATACATGAGTTTAAATAATGTCCAATCAAAATGAAGCATTATATAAGGAATTTCTTAACTCAATTTATGTCCATTGATTTAATCTTCTACTTCATTGATTATGTCATTCTAATATTATCTATATAATGACATTTGATTACCTTATTTTTGAATTCACACTTTTTTATGTGCATATAGAGTTTAAAAACAGAATTTATTCATTTATTAATTATTACTTCAACATTATAATCATTGTTAATATTTATTCAACAATCTCATTATAATCTAGATTTTCTATTCTTTTATTCCATTTGATGGAAATTCTTTGATAATTTAATAATAAAAATATTTAATTATATTATCCTCTAGGTATTCATGATATTTTCAGGAAATATTTAAAATTTTTTAATTTTATATTATTAAATTAATTGGGAAGATGTTTTTAATAAAATCTGACTATGTTTCTCTCTTTGGATGGAAATATTTTTTCTTCTAAAACCATATTTTCTATTTTTTTTAAACTTTTCTAAATTATTTATTAAAGAAAGACTGACCAATTTTTACTATTTTAATTTTTTTACAATGGAATCTTATTTCATTTTAAAAAAAATATAATTTTTCTTTTACTGTTAATTTTGAAGGAATCATCATATATTTTTTCGAATAAGGAACTTTATTAAACTTTTTACAAAGAAAAAGAAATGATTTTTACTTGTTGGCATGTATAGAATTTCCCTCCATGATGGATAACATTTCTTTGAATCATAAATTAAATTTTTAAAATGATATTTTTAAAAAACTTTTTTCTGAAATTGATTTACAAATAAAATGATTTTCAAAATATCTTTCAAAATTAAAACAGTATTTTATTCAATAATGTTAAGGTAAAATTTTAATTATAGATATTTTCATAAATGAAAATAACAATTTATTTTAATTATGATACATTAGGAAAATATAGAATTTATATCATCTTTATTCATAAATTGGTTGGTTTCTAATCAGTTATACTGTGTATGTGTTATTTTGATATCATTCAGCATATTACTCTGGATGGTTTATGGTTATATTTATTAATTAGGAAAAATATTCCCATTTATTATACTAAGTTTTCAATATGATTTTTTATGTTAGTTATATATTTAACCTTTATATGAATAATGTAATTAACTTAGTATGCGATGTGTGGGGCCCAAACATTATATGGCCTCTCGATGCATCAAAAAGTCTGATGAGAAAATTCAGTTATCCAATTAGAAAGATTTAAACTGTCTTGGGGGTAGATCGTGAATGTAATTATATTGAGGATAAATATTAATAGTTCATGTGTTTGGAATTATGAATTAAATCATTTTAAATATAGTTATTTATATTCCTTTCTATTATTCAAATAGTTATAATATCAATGATTAATTTTTCATGCTCCTGTGACTATTTATATGGAATAAATTGATCATTATTTATTCCCACCATATTATGCTCGAGTTATTAATTCAATGGAATGGGTTTCAATTACATACATTTCCCTACTGATTATTCTTACTGATTGATGATATATTTTTCTATACATAACCCTTAATGAACATTTAAACTCGCCCTTATATTGTTCCTTTTCCCAGGGAATCCATGAAGTGAACTATGTTTGATATTAAAATATATATCAGAGAGAATAATTTTATTCTAGAAAAAAATAATGTTGTAATTTTTTTAAAAATTCATGTAATAAACATGTATGTATCTTGTTTAATAATACTACTAACTTATTCGGTCATTTGGTATATGATTCTGTGAATCATATGCCAGTATAATAAGTCAAATAGTGGTTTTGAGCTAATTAGATTGGGGTACCTACAGTTGGTATCAGGGCAAGTTTAGTATAAAACCTTGGAACATAATTTAGGAAAAATATAGATTAAGTATTATAACCCTATGATATACTTTTATTAATAGTATTTAATAAAACCCTAATGTTTTGATAATTAAATTATTATGTGGTTTTTCTATAGAATATAACCAAGTCTACATACTATAAATGGACATAAATATAGAACATATGTTTCCAGGCATAATAACACCAAAAGGGTTCATTGGTCTTGAACCGATCATCACCTAGTGAACAACAAGATACCTTTCTAAAAAATATGGTTTCACACTCCAAGGGTATATTCTAAGCATAAATAAAATTTTATTTACAAACCATTATAAAGGATTTAAAAATAAAGATATCACCCAGAAAACCATTTTTTTCATTATGATATTAAAAATGAATAAATTTTAATTTATGTTAAGGGTACACTATATTTGGAATTATTAATTATGAATTAAAATTAATAATTTTAGGAGACATTACAACAAATTACATTATTTACAAATTCATCATGGAAGTAATAAGGGTATCAATACTCTTGGATAATTTAGATATTTCCCATCTGACGAAACTTATACTGCTCATATTGGAACTGCGAAATTTATGGCTATATTTGTACAGATTAATCAGGTTATAAAAAAATAACCTTCTTGAATGGACAAACCAATTACATAATTATATTTTCCTATGTTCGGTTTATTAATGCGACAAATACCCCTACATATAATGAGACTACTGATCTAATTAAATCTGAGTAATAGATTAGCTCTCTGGAAAAGATATATATAGTATTGGGATATGGGGAAAAGAAAATGGTTTCACTTTTAATTTGTTTTCTCAAAGATGATGTTTCATAATGGTGTTTATAAATCAAAAATATTGTGGAAGAAGAGGTAAAAGAACTCATGGATTGAAAGTATTTTAAGGAGAAATTATTTGAAAAATATTTCTATGATGATAATAAATGAGATGAAGAGAATGTTTCTTAGCTTAAATAAAAATGATGAAAAATGTATTTAAGAGTATGAATCTAACTTTAAAACATTATATAGGTATGTTACATATTACATTTGAAATAGGGAGTGCATGATTGAATATTTCATTGAAGGGGTTGATCAAATTCTCCAAACCGAACTGGTCTCTCAAACATTGTTTTCATATGATGAAATAGTTTTAAATGCTATCAAGATATACAAATATTTATCTAAGTCACATGGATTCAAAATAAATCTAGAGATTAATATAAAGACATATAAAAAAATAGATAAAGGTAATAAGGGAAATAATTATTTTCCCATATATGATAACTATGAAAAGAATCACCATGGGAAATGCTATAAGTAATTTTGAATTTGTTATAGGTGTGGAGAAAAGAGACACAAGAAAAAAAACGAAATGAGAAGAAATAATACATTTTTATTAAGTGTCTAAAATATATGTAAATAGGGAAAAATGAAAATAAACTCCAAAATAATCAAGGGAATATTACTCAGAAGATGATAAGGGAACAAGGATAGGCTTATTCTATTGATACAACTAATGTGGAATGATTAATATGATTCTATAATTGGATCTAATAGAAATTTTATAAAAGCATTTAATTGATGATATTATCGTTATAATTACTATTAAATATATATGTATTTATATATAATAATATTTAATTAAGGATTTTACAGATTATATTGGATGGTACTGATGACCAAGAAAAATGATTCAGTGGAAAGTTGAACTCCTTGGAAAAAAATTGTTTTAAGGAAATAAAACCTTTATTTTGTTCCTCATGATGACGTAATTATATTTGGATGACGAGATTATTGATAGGGATAAAGTAAACCAGATAGTAATGAAAAACATGGAACTAACTAATGATTTTTTGACTAATATTTTATTCCATAATTTATCGAATTTACAGCAATTTTTAATTCAATGAATATATCCAATAATCTGTGTTTAATCTAATAAATAATGAAGCATTAATATTTTTAATATTTTTTAGGGTAATTCATATTATTACCACACTTCAATATATTACATTATGGAGGTATTTTTGGGGTTTGTATGTGAAAATTCATACGTACTTCATGTTGTTGATAGAGTAATGATTAGTTCATTTGGAAAATTAGTGAAATTATCTCTCGTGTTTTGGATCTTAATCTTTTAGACGGGCCATAAGTTTTATAATTTATGAAATTATTTATTTTGAAACATATAATAGATTTTATAGATTAATGTTTTACTTTACTCTATGGATAATTATACATACTGGATAACTCTTTCTAACCATGTTACTTTTGAAAACTAATTAAGGGTAGCCTTATAGATTTTTCACTTTTGTATTGGTCTTATTATAATTTAAAAGGGAAGTTATTGATTTGTTCCTAAAAACTTCATCCACAGATTTTAATTTTTTGGAGTAAGTGATGAATTGAAAATTTATTGAAGCTCAACCAAAGGATAAAATTGTTCTTATAAGTTATAAACATTTCAAGTAAGTGTATTTCCATATATTCTAATACTGTAAAACATTTCCCTAACTTTTGAAAAAGGATATCGATAAAAAAAATTATCCTATTACATTAATTTTCTATGAATCATATCTTATTTTAAGTCATATTATATTTATGATTTTTTGTATCATAACTTTCAATTTATCATTTACTTTCTTATCATCAATGACCTCAATAACTCTCTATATTTATTTACACTTTTCTTTCATGTCTATATATTCGCCTTCCACCATTGTTCTATAATATAGAAACCTAATATTGTGAAATTTCGTATGATCTTTTTACTTCCTTCCCTCTCTTATTATGAGTATATTTTATCAACACAATATATTAGGTGGGTTTTTAATAAAATATTTTCAAATATAAAATCCCTTTATTATTGAGATCATGTTTAAATTGGAAGGCACAATTTATATAAGGTGGGGAGAATATAACCTCAAACAATTATAAAAAAAACCAAATTATATTTGAGGTCATATAAAACTAATATCATTGAGTTTATCTGGTGTTACACATAATACTATGTCTATCTTTCATTTCATGGACCACTAATTTTAGTTTATGCAATACATAGAACTAATGTTCGCTAGCGTTACATACAACACCGAGTTTAAATAAAATTTGAAAAATTATAATTTAATATAATAGTTATAGCATAAGAATTAAATTTCAAGTTATTATTATTAATAACAAAATTATGAAAATTTTGGATCATTTAAAAGAGAATAAAATGGTTTATAAAAACTGTATTTTTTCTAAAATACATCTTAATTGCGATGTGTGCATGTATATTGAAATTAATTTTTGCAAATTTTAAAAACTTACTCGAAAAAATAATGTTTATTATTGAAACCAAGACCTAAAAATAAGATAATGGGGAATTGTTTTCATTTTTATGAAATATATTATGTTTTTATGAATATTTATAAATATTGAATTTTCATTGAAAATGAACTATTCATTTAAATAATTTCAAATGTTAATTTATATTTTAAATTAGTTTTAATGTACAATTAGTTCAATTTTATATCAATTAATCTAATTTAGGACATTTTAATCATTTTAATATTGAATTTAGATATAGAAACATTTTTAACATTTAAATATTTTCACTTTAAAACCAAAATTTCTCATGTGGTTTCGGGGTTTAACATTAAAATAAAACTTTTCAATTCTATGAAATGAATTTATAAAAATGGATTTCATAATTTGAATAAAAATAATTTTTAATTAATGAAAAGTTCAATATAATTTTGTTCCATAATTAATAGAGAATGCAATAAAAAATAATTATTGAAATTAAGGTAAAAACTTGTTTAATAATGGATGAAACTTAAAAACAAGGTTAAAAATGACATTTAAATATTCCTAAAAAATATATTATTGAATTATTTTTACAATTAAACAAATAATTTTATATAATGGTCCATTTTTCACCATTTTTACAAATGATAAATAAGGGTATATTCAATTTTTAAAAAAAATACAAAGTGTATAACACCCTCTCCTATCTTATTAACACCATATTACATATTTGGATCATGAAATACCTAACCTAATAAAATATTAAATTCCCTAACCTAATCATTGAATCCCTATATTTTTTTAAAAGAATCCCATTAAGACTTTAGTGAAATACTAAGGAGGATACCGAAATAGAATATAATGTTCTTCTACATGTATTTTTATTTTATTTATTTCTCCACCTCCATAAATTATAATTATTTTATTTAATATAAAAATAAAATTATCCTCAATATAATTTTATGATTCAATAATAATTAAATTACATAAATAATTTTACATCCATCAAATCCGTTATGAAATCATAATTAGTGTGTATGGTGGACCACCGCCACAAGAACTGATGGCATTCGTTCTCCTATTACCAACTCTCAAGTATGGGTATTATGATGGATATAAAGTATATATAAGATATTTAAAACCTAATTATACATATTTTTTCATTATATCAAAAATGAATTTTTTACATTCCATTCTGTATGGGATATGATAACGTCTCTCGTGCATACAACATACAACCACCTCACAAACCAATGTAATTCACCTTTCAATGTCTCTTTACATGGAATGTAATAAGGTTAAATTGAATTATTGAATGTTATTAAATTATATTAAAATGATATTCATGAAATATTTTTCAATATATAAATATAATATATATCATTTTATATCATACCATTTCACTCACTTAAAGACGATAACAGTATTCATGTATGTGTGGAACACTGTCTTCACAAAGCAATATGACACTATTTTCTTCACCACCCCACATGGATGATATATATATATAAGTATATAATATGGTATATATTTTATTGGTGTCATTATATTAATTATAATATATTACTTACCTTCTTTTCATAATGATCCTTGTAAAGTGGAAACATTACACATGCATATGTATCGCCAACTATCTCCATGATCGAAACATACTTCATTTTTCATACAAATAATTCATGATTTGTTTTAAAAGTATAGTTTATGTATAAATATGATAATTATTTCATTAATATTATTCTATAGATGATAAAACTATATAATATTCAGCAGAACTAGAACAATATGACGAAACATTAATGAAAAAATAAGGTTATTAACACCCAAAACAAGAAAAATAGTGAATGATTATTAATGAACAGGAGATAAGATGATGTAAAAGTATACTATATGATATAATAAATATTAATATTTTTGGGTGTAGTTGAATAACATGTTTAGAAATGATACATAGGAGGTTAAATAATTTTTGTAACATCCCAAGTAAGTAATGAATAATAGATATTTTTATCTATGTCTATTAATGATTAAGATAGTGTTATAGAGGGTTAAAATGAAAGTAAATACAATCTTATGCATGGAATACACTAATATTCTTAAAAGGTTGTTTTACTGCCTTTTGATGGAAAACCATTTTTGAATCTATATTTTGACAATTTTATAAACTATGTTTGTCAAAATAAACTTATCCTTTATGATTGGGACATCAAAATTTACCTTGTGTGAATTTTTGGTATTTTTCTGACAATGTTCATTTTTTTAATGAATAGTGAAAAATACTGCATTTTACATCAAATTTGCTTTTTAATCTAATTTATTTATATGATTAGATTATGTTTTGAATTGGTTTTGAAGTGAAATTAGAATATATTTTTACCATTTTATCCAATGGTGGTCATTGGAATCAATTTCACTTTGAAATTAGACTTAAACTGGTGTCAATCTTTTGATACTTATTGTTTTGTAAAAACGCGCTATTTGCTCTGGCAGCGGGAATTAATTATTAAATTAATTAATGTGACTTATATGATTTTAATTTTGTAAAATAGACTTCATTTTTGAATTCGGAATATCAAATATAGCTTAGGGTGAATTTTTGGTAATTTTCTGAAAAACTTCAATTTTTGATGAATAGTGAAACCACTAAGTGGTAATCAAGCAAACTGATTTTTCAGTTAAATGAAAGTTTACCACTAATGTGTTTTGAATTTTGAAAAACCGACATACATGGTTGTCATTAAGAAGTAAAATGTGGTTCAATGAGATTAAAATAATTTTTTGGTGAATAGTAACTTATTAAGTTTTTAATCGCGATTAGTGGTAATTAGGGTAGTTTAAGGTATAAATAATGCTTTAATAATAGGAAATGACCTAGTCACATGTCCCAACCTTATTGGTTGTGTCATGGCCGACCACGACAAGCCATGGGTCAACTTGGGGACCCCATGGATCCACTTTTGTTGGGAAATGACATAAATTACTTTTTATTTAATGTTAAAGTGAAAATGACACAAACATAATATGTTTTACGAAAAAATAATTAAGTGGGGTTATACAGGTCCAAATTTTGATTATAAATAGTCATTGGAAATCTAAAAAGATTTCCTATATCATAGTATTTGTTTTATAATTTTTAGACATTAAATAAATTTAATTATTTATGACATAATAATGATGCAGTGATGACATCATTATTTGACGATTTAAATAAAATAGAAAGATAATGTAAAATCTATAAACTACACATGTCCAAAACCAATTGGATGAGTGGATTTCGAACCCTTATCACCTTATCCACGAATTCAATCAATGTGGGGCCTTTTAAAACCGAAACACATTTTCAAATAAAGTAATATTTCTTTACTTTCCAAAAGTCCCCCTCCACTCCTCTTATAAAAGGCCCCCACCTCTACCTCATTTCACACACTTCTCAAAGCCTTTGGCTCGGCCAACCCCTGCCCATTTTCTCTCTCCACATCCCTATCCTCATCCTAGAGGATTCCCTTTGGGCAGAATCCTTTCAAAGGAATCCTTTAGGCTCAAATCAAAAGGAGATACACTTTTAAAGGTAATTCATTCTCTCATGTTCATTTGTTTTATTTTGCTTCTCCAACCCCCTAAACTCTTTTTATTTACTTCTTTTGTAACAACACCAGTATCTTCAATATACTAGGATGTTGTTATATGATTTATTTGAGCTACACTCTCACACAACTACATCAAATGGTTAAAGAACATACGGTTTCCGTGGATGGCGAAATTCTGCCTCCCGAAACGATGATTGTTCAATACTCATTTAACACCTTCAATGGTGGCCATTATGATGTCACTATTTTTATATATGATATATAATATGTTTATGTTTTCCTTAAGCTTCTGTTTTTTTCATTTTGGGCATACCTTTATGGTTTCCATTATGGGTAAACACGATATCTTCATTTTAGGAAGTGCGGACTACCGCCCCCTAAAAGTGATTTGATTCGTTAATACCATATGTGGGATGTGTAAATGATAAAGTTAATGATATTATATATGTTATTATACTGGAATTATAATATACTCTTATATCTTCATGATTCCATTCCAGAAAATATGAAATAGAAATGGAAGTAGCGTTCATGCGTACGTACGGCTTACCGTCTCCATGAACGGTGCATTTCATTTCTTACCTCTAAATGTGATGTAATATTATAAATGAATGTATGTACTGGATATATCTGACATCTACATCATGAATACCATTCTGGATATAATGAACCTTTGACCAAATTAACAACATGTAAGTGTAAGAAGTCTATTTTTGACTTAAAAACCAAATACCGACAAAATGAACATT
The DNA here is from genome assembly GCA_963277665.1 of Viscum album. Taxonomy (NCBI): domain Eukaryota; kingdom Viridiplantae; phylum Streptophyta; class Magnoliopsida; order Santalales; family Viscaceae; genus Viscum; species Viscum album. Next base: position 1,672,972,692 of record OY728137.1, read on the forward strand.
ATTAACTTAACTGATTACATGATATTAATAACATGGTATAAAAGGAATAATGAACTTGAAAAGATTCATAAGCAAGTAGGTATTAACTCAAGTTTATTATTCAGGAGATTAAAGAACGGTCGGGTCAAGTCGGATACGAGGTATGGGACTTCGTCTCAATCTCCTTTCGTTGAGGAATATTTTATTTTATACACAACTTTCTTTTATACGGTGTATAAACCCCTTTGACTTTTACGGTTATTCAAAAGGAATCTTTTTTATACGAAGCGTTTACTAAACGACAAAATGGAATGTTTTTTTCGTACGTATGCGGCGACAACGACTTCTCCGCCGTCGTAACCGTTATTTGAGTTTCAGCTTCCTCTACAAGCCATACCTTCTTTTTAAAAGAAAAATAAATACCATGTTTTACTTTTCTTTTATTTTGGTATTGAAAATGGTTTTCATAATGTTTTGATTATATCAATGTGTTGTATTGATATCTCGTGATTGAAATGTGGAAACGTTATGTTTCCTTTATGCATGTTTTATGTGATATGATTCTTGGGCATTATTATGAAGACGGGTGGTTCTGTGATAAACTAAGGGCGGGTGAGCCCGTTATAGCTCTCCAATGCATTGGGTAACGCGAAGGAGTGAAACGTTAAGGTTTCTCCGAAGAGATTTTAGGGAATATACTGTGATGGGTATTCCAAACGTAACCAAGAGGGTTACTCCCTACGTAAGAATGTTATGAATGCCTCAAGTTACCTTTATGTCTTATGATTTCAATGATTTATTCATGATTTTATGAGGTATGTTAAAGTGCCTATGTTTTATGGGTAAAGTATGATTTCATTCTTATGTATATATATGAACTCATGTTTCCTTTCCATGTTTTTTTATAACCCATACTGAGTTTTTATGCTCATCCCAAGTTTTTGAAATGTTTTTCACAGGTCAAGGGAAAGGTACATGATAAGATGATAGAGTCAAGGATGTGTCATGAAATAATCCATGTTTTATTTTAAATGTGTTTCTATTGATGGGAATGAAGTATACTATCTTTATGTAACCACTTTGTTTCTATGTGGAATGTAATGCAAGTTTTATGATCTAATTCACTAAAACTCTAAACCTGAAAAGATCCTCAATGTGTAATCTTGTAATAACTCAAGATTAAGTAAGGTTTAAGGCTGGGGCCTTACAGTTGGTATCAAAGGTCGGTTTAGATAACTGTAGGAGTTATAATTCTATTAAAATGATTATCCAAAATATTTTTTTTTAAATGATATAGCATTTAAAGATTACCATGTTGCTTCATCTAAGACATGTTTGTTCAGAATGGTTTTCCGCAGAGGAAATAGGGAAGCAGTGTTAGGAAGGCATACAGAAGGAAATAAACTTCCGAATCAGCATCCAGAAATGGTCGGAATTGGAACTGAACAGTTTGTTGCAGTAATGGCGCAGTTGACTCAAGCGATAAATGGTGGTGGTATCCATGCATGAGATCAGCCAGAACAACCGCAGAGGAACATGTCAGTGGTGGAACATTTCATGAGGCAACATCCACCATCATTCATAGGATCATCTGACCCTGTGCTAGCTGAAGGGTGGATTAAATCACTGGAGAAGATTTTTGATGTCATGGGGTGTTCAGACAATCAAAATGTTAGTCTTGCTATTTACCGTTTGGAGGGTGAAGCAGATCAGTGGTGGTCTATGGTTATAAATATCAGGGACGCCGATGAGATTGATGCTCTTGACTGGGATGAATTCAAAGGTATGTTTCTTGAGAATTATTTTCCTAAGGCTGTTTGAATTAGGATGGAAAAGAAATTCTTGGAATTGAGGTAAGAGGAAGACTCAGTGACTGCCTATGAAGAAAGGTTCACTCGATTGGCAAGGTATGCTCTAAATTTTATCCGGGACCTTGATAGTAAAATCAATAGTTTTTACTCAGGATTAAAGCCAAAATATTGAAGGGAATTAGCTTCTCGTGAGTTTAAAAGTTATGAAAAGCTTGTTCGATGTGCTGAGAAGGTGGAAATGGAGTTTGCCGATGACCAAGTGTTCTATAACAACCAGCAGAAGAAGAGACCGAGGTGGCAGGATAAAGGTAAGAATTATTCAAAAAAGTCTGATGGTAAGAGAACTAAGTTTCCAGTTTGTGATAAATGTGGCAAGGGGCATGCTGGGGAATGTCTTCTGAATTCTGGGAAGTGCTACCGATGTGGTAAGATGGGACACAAGGCTCGTGATTGCACTGAAAAGGATCAAGGTGAAGGTAAGAACAAATTTGATTTACAGTTAGTGAAATGTTATAAGTGCAATGAGATGGGTCACTATGAAAACGAGTGTCCGACAAGGAGCTTGGGTGATGGGAAGTAGTTAGACTACAAGCAGAAAGGGGTGGTGAAATCCTTTGCAACTACTTCAGCAGATGTCGGGCCATCAAATGAAGTTGTATCAGGTACTTTGTTTTTTTTTCAGATTATGACAGTGTGTTGTTTGATTCGGGGTCTACACATTCTTTCATCTATGAAACCTTTTCTAGTAAAATGGTAATAACATCTCAAGAAATGATTCCTGAACTTTTGGTAAAAACACCTGGGGGAAGTGTCGAGGCAAAAAGAATTTATAAGAATCTTCTTATCCTTATCTGTGGAAAGAACCTACTTGCAAACCTTATTGTTCTACCTCTAGTAGAGTTTGATGTTATCCTGGGTATTGATTGGCTCTCTATTTACCATGCAAAGATTGACTGTAGAGCTAAAGAAGTTTCTTTTCACAAAGACTTTCAGTTTGTTTACAAGAATGAACCCTTACTTTTGATAACATATCAAGAGGCCGAGAAACTTGTAAAAGATGGAAATGAATGTTACCTTGCACACGTCGTTGAAAATAAAGGAACTATTCAGATTAATGACATTCCAGTGGTAAATGAGTATCCTGATGTTTTTCCTGATGAGTTGCCTGGAATAATACCAGATCGGGAAGTTGAGTTTACTGTTGACTTAGTTCCTGATGCTAAGCCAATTTCAAAACCCCCTTATCGAATGGCACAAATTGCACTTTTAGAGTTGAAGGAACAATTGCAAGATTTATTAGAGAAAGGTTTCATTAGACCTAGCACATCACCATGGGGTGCTCCTGTTTTATTTGTTAAAAAGAAAGATGGTTCTATGAGACTTTGAATTGATTATAGAGCCTTGAATAATATCACTGTTAAGAACAAATATCCTTTGCCTCATATCGATGATTTGTTTGATCAGCTCCAGGGAGCTCAGTTTTTTTTCAAAGATTGACTTGAGATCGGGGTACCATCAGCTGAAGGTAAAGGAGGTAGATATTCCGAAGACCGCGTTCCGTACGAGATATGGCCATTATGAATTTGTAGTAATGCCTTTTGGGCTAACCAATGCACCTGCTGTATTCATGGACTTAATGAATATATTTTTCCATGATTTCTTGGATAAGTTTGTGATGGTTTTCATTGATGATATTTTGGTGTTTTCTAAAAGTAAAGAGGAGCATGAAAAACATTTAAGAGTTATCTTGCAAACCATAAAAGAAAACAAACTGTATGGGAAATTCAGCAAGTGTGAGTTTTGGTTGCAACAAATTTCTTTCCTTCGTCACATTGTTTCTAAAGATGGAATAACTGTTGATCCTGCAAAAACAAAAGTTGTGGAAGAATGGCCAAGACCCACAAATGTAACCGAGATTAGTAGCTTCCTTGGTTTGGTGGGCTATTACCGAAGGTTTGTTAGAAATTTTTCACGGTTATCTAGTCCAATGACTAAGCTAACTCGGAAGGGTGTTAAGTTTATCTGGACAAAAGACTGTGATGATTGTTTTCAGGAATTGAAAAGAAGATTGGTTAATGCTCCAGTTTTGGCACTGCCTTCCAGGAATGGTGAGTTTGTTATATACAGTGATGCTTCATTGAAAGGACTTGGTTGCGTCCTAATGCAGAATGATCAGGTAATTGCTTATGCTTCACGACAGTTGAAAACTCATGAGGTAAATTACCCTACACATGATTTGGAATTAGCTGTTGTTGTTTTTGCTTTAAAAATTTGGAGGCATCATTTGTATGGAGTAAAGTGTTAAATATATACCGATCACAAAAGTTTAAAGTATATATTCACTAAGAAAGAGTTAAACATGAGACAAAGGAGATGGCTGGAATTAATCAAAGATTATGATTGTACAATTCATTACCATCTGGGAAAAGCAAATAAAGTGGCTGATTCTTTGAGTCGAAAAAGTAATTCTTCATTAACAATGTTGCGTTTGGAACGTGATCCTTTGGTTAAGGATTTGATGAACTTTGGCATAGAAGTTGTTGGTGCAGGAAGTCCTTCTATTTTGTTTCAGGTATCAGTGAGATCACCTCTATCAGATAGAATCAAGCAAGCACAGAAGCAAGACAGTGAGTTGCAGAAAAGGGTAGAGCTGGTTCAGAAAGATAAGTTGCCTGAATTCAACATTGATAATGATTGCGTTTTGAGATTTGGGAAGAGATTGTGTGTGCCTTGTGATTCACAGTTGAAGAGAGAGTTGTTATGTGAAGCTCATAGTTCTCCGTTTTCAGTTCATCCGGGCAGTACTAAGATGTATAGAGATCTGCGGGAGTATTACTGGTGGGATGGAATGAAAAGAGATATTGCTGATTTTACTGTGAAGTGTTTGACTTGTCAGCAGGTTAAAGCAGAGCGGCAGTTACCGAAAGGGATGCTTCAGCCTTTACCAGTGCCAGAGTGGAAATGGGAGAATATATCCATGGACTTTGTTGTTGGATTACCGAAGACATCTCGAGGTAATAATGCAATCTGGGTTATTGTTGATCGCTTGACCAAATCTGCTCATTTCCTTGCTATACGAGATACTTTCTCTCTTGATCAACTTTCCCGTTTTTATCTTAAAGAGATAGTCATTTACATGGGGTTCATCTCTCCATTGTATCGGATCGTGATCCCAGGTTTACTTCTAACTTTTGGAAAGGCCTTCAGAAGTCGTTGGGTACTGAATTAAATTTTAGTACATCTTTTCATCCTCAATCAGATGGGCAGTCAGAACGAACAATTCAGACATTGGAGGATATGCTACGAGCCTCTTCTATGGATTATTAGGGAAGTTGGGACCAACATCTTTCTTTGGTTGAGTTTTCATATAATAACAGTTTCCATTCTAGTATACAGATGGCACCATTTCAGGCATTATATGGGAAGCGGTGTCGAACTCCAGCTTTCTGGGATGAAGTGGGTGAAAGGAAGTTGATGGGACCAGAATTGGTAGAAGAGATGGCGGAAAAAGTTCATCTGATTCAGAAACACATGAGAACAGCTCAGAGCAGGCAGAAGAGTTATGCGGATAACCGGAGGAAGGATCTATCTTTCGAGGTAGGTGATCATGTTTCTCTCAAGGTTTCTCCTTGGAAAGGCGTGATGAGATTTGGTAAGAAAGGAAAGTTGAGTCCAAGGTTTGTTGGACCATACGAAATTCTGGAGAGAGTTGGATCAGTTGCATACAGAGTGGCTTTACCTCCGAGTTTATCTTAGGTACAAAATGTTTTTCACGTTTTGATGTTGAGAAAGTATATGCCAGATCCATCTCATGTTTTGAGTCCAGAGGTAGTTCAGCTGGAAGAGAACCTATCTTATGAGGAACAACCGGTCCAGATTCTTGACCATAGGGAGAAAGTGTTACGGAATAAGGTGATTAATCTGGTAAAGATTTTGTGGAAAAACCACATGATTGAAGAGGCAACATGGGAATCTGAAAATGCAATGAGGGATAAGTACCCCCATTTATTCGATAAGTAAATAAATTGCGGGGACGCAATTTTCTAAAGGGGGGAAGGATGTAACATCCCAAGTAAGTAATGAATAATAGATATTTTTATCTATGTCTATTAATGATTAAGATAGTGTTATAGAGTCTTAAAATGAAAGTAAATACAATCTTATGCATGGAATACACTAATATTCTTAAAAGATTGTTTTACTGCCTTTTGATGGAAAACCATTTTTGAATATATATTTTGACAATTTTATAAACTATTTTTGTCAAAATAAACTTATCCTTTATGATTGGGACATCAAAATTTACCTTGTGTGAATTTTTGGTATTTTTCTAACAATGTTCATTTTTTTAATGAATAGTGAAAAATACTGCATTTTACATCAAAATTGCTTTTTAATCTAATTTATTTATATGATTAGATTATGTTTTTAATTGGTTTTGAAGTGAAATTAGAATATATTTTTACCATTTTATCCAATGGTGGTCATTGGAATCAATTTCACTTTGAAATTAGACTTAAACTGGTGTCAATCTTTTGATACTTATTGTTTTGTAAAAACACGCTATTTGCTCTGGCAGCGGGAATTAATTATTAAATTAATTAATGTGACTTATATGATTTGAATTTTGTAAAATAGACTTCATTTTTGAATTCGGAATATCAAATATAGCTTAGGGTGAATTTTTGGTAATTTTCTGAAAAACTTCAATTTTTGATGAATAGTGAGACCACTAAGTGGTAATCAAGCAAACTGATTTTTCAGTTAAATGAAATTTTACCACTAATGTGTTTTGAATTTTGAAAATCAGACATACATGGTTTTCATTAAGAAGTAAAATGTGGTTCAATGAGATTAAAATAATTTTTTGGTGAATAGTTACTTATTAAGTTTTTAATCGCGATTAGTGGTAATTAGGGTAGTTTAAGGTATAAATAATGCTTTAATAATAGGAAATGACCTAGACACATGTCCCAACCTTATTTTTTGTGTCATGGCCGACCAAGACAAGCCATGGGTCAACTTGGGGACCCCATGGATCCACTTTTGTTGGTAAATGACATAAATTACTTTTTATTTAATGTTAAAGTGAAAATGACACAAACATAATATGTTTTACAAAAACAATTTTTAAGTGGGGTTATACAGGTCCAAATTTTGATTATAAATAGTCATTGGAAAGATAAAAAGATTTCCTATATCATAGTATTTTTTTTATAATTTTTAGACATTAAATAAAGTTAATTATTTATGACATAATAATGATGCAGTGATGACATCATTATTTGACGATTTAAATAAAATAGAAAGATAATGTAAAATCTATAAACTACACATGTCCAAAACCAATTGGATGAGTGGATTTCGAACCCTTATCACCTTATCCACGAATTCTATCAATGTGGGGCCTTTTAAAACCGAAACACATTTTCAAATAAAGTAATATTTCTTTACTTTCCAAAAGTGCCCCTCCTCTCCTCTTATAAAAGGCCCCCACCTCTACCTCATTTCACACACTTCTCAAAGCCTTTGGCTCGGCCAACCCCTGACCATTTGCTCTCTCCACATCCCTATCCTCATCATAGAGGATTAACTTTGGGAAGAATCCTTTCAAAGGAATCCTTTAGGCTCAAATCAAAAGGAGATACACTTTTAAAGGTAATTCATTCTCTCATGTTCATTTATTTTATTTTGCTTCTCCAACCCCCTAAACTCTTTTTATTTACTTATTTTGTAACAACACCAGTATCTTCAATATACTAGGATGTTGTTATATGATTTATTTTAGATAAACTCTCACACAACTACATCAAATGGTTAATGAACATACGGTTTCCGTGGATGGCGAAATTCTGCCTCCCGAAACGATGATTGTTCAATACTCATTTAACACCTTCAAAGGTGGACATTAGGATGTCACTATTTTTATATATGATATATAATATGTTAATGTTTTCCTTAAGATTCTGTTTTTTTCATTTTGGGCATACCTTTATGGTTTCCATTATGGGTAAACACGATATCTTCATTTTAGGAAGTGCGGACTACCGCCCCCTAAAAGTGATTTGATTCGTTAATACCATATGTGGGATGTGTAAATGATAAAGTTAATGATATTATATATGTTATTATACTGGAATTATAATATACTCTTATATCATTATGATTCCATTCCAGAAAATATGAAATAGAAATGGAAGTAGCGTTCATGCGTACGTATGGCTTACCGTCTCCATGAACGGTGCATTTCATTTCTTACCTCTAAATGTGATGTAATATTATAAATGAATGTATGTACTGGATATATATGACATCTACATCATGAATACCATTCTGGATATAATGAAACTTTGACCAAATTAACAACATGTAAGTGTAAGAAGTCTATTTTTGACATAAGAACCAAATACCGACAAAATGAACATTATTAACATAACTGATTACATGATATTCATAACATGGTATAAAAGGAATAATGAACTTGAAAAGATTCATAAGCAAGTAGAGATTAACTCAAGTTTATTATTCAGGAGATTAAAGAACGGTCAGGTCAAGTCAGATACGAGGTATGGGACTTCGTCTCAATCTCCTTTCGTTGAGGCATATTTTATTTTATACACAACTTTCTTTTATACGGTGTATAAACCCCTTTGACTTTTACGGTTATTCAAAAGGAATCTTTTTTATACGAAGCGTTTACTAAACGACAAAAGGGAATGTTTTTGTCGTACGTATGCGGCGACAAAGACTTCTCTGCCGTCGTAACCGTTATTTGAGAATCGGCTTCCTCTACAAGCCATACCTTCTTTTTAAAAGAAAAATAAATACCATGTTTTACTTTTCTTTTATTTTGGTATTGAAAATGGTTTTCATAATGTTTTTATTATATCAATGTGTTGTATTGATATCTCGTGATTGAAATGTGGAAACGTTATGTTTCCTTTATGCGTGTTTTATGTGATATGATTCTTGGGCATTATTATGAAGACGGGTGGTTCCGTGATAAACTAAGGGCGGGTGAGCCCGTTATAGCTCTCCAATGCATTGGGTAACACGAAGGAGTGAAACGTTAAGGTTTCTCCGAAGAGATTTTAGGGAATATACTGTGATGGGTATTCCAAACGTAACCAAGAGGGTTACTCCCTATGTAAGAATGTTATGAATGCCTCAAGTTACCTTTATGTCTTATGATTTCAATGATTTATTCATGATTTTATGAGGTATGTTAAAGTGCCTATGTTTTATGGGTAAAGTATGATTTCATTCTTATGTATATATATGAACTCATGTTTCCTTTCCATGTTTTTTTATAACCCATACTGAGTTTTTATGCTCATCCCAAGTTTTTGAAATGTTTTTCACAGGTCAAGGGAAAGGTACATGATAAGATGATAGAGTCAAGGATGTGTCATGAAATAATCCATGTTTTATTTTAAATGTGTTTATATTGATGGGAATAAAGTATACTATCTTTATGTAACCACTTTGTTTCTATGTGGAATGTAATGCAAGTTTTATGATCTAATTCTCTAAAACTCTAAACCCGAAAAGATCCTCAATGTGTAATCTTGTAATAACTCAAGATTAAGTAAGGTTTAAGGCTGGGGCCTTATAATTTTCCACCAAAAGTAAGCGTGAGTTAAGGAATTTTTGAACTCAATTTCTGCTCATTAGTTTAATCTTCCCCTTCATCGATTATTTATGATAAGATTATGTATATAATTACATTTTATTACCTTATGTTGTATTTTAACTTTTTTTGTCTATATTTATAGGTGAAATAACTAATTTATTCATCGAATGATTCCTAATTCAACATTATGAACATTGTAGATGTTTATTCCACAATCTCATTCTAATCGAGACTATTTATGCTTGAATATATTTTCAAGGAAATTATTTAATGATTTATTAATAAAACCGTTTAATTTTACATTAATCTGGGATTTCATGATATTTTAAAGTAATTTTTATATTGTTCCACTCTTTAGTTCTTAAAATAATTGAGAAAATGTGTTTATGAAAACATGACATTAATTTCTCTCTTCTGTTGGAATTTTTTCATCCAAAACTATATTTTATAAAATATATTTTCAACATTGTTTTTTTTATTTTCAAAAAAAAATTAAATTAATTTCCACCCATTCTTACTCTTTTGAAAAAAATATCAAAGTAGTCATATTTATTTTTCAAAATAATTTCCATTTGGCTTTTATCATAATATGAAATGAATCGTCTTGTCATTTTCCAAACAATGCAATTCAATAACCTTTTATAGTTAAAAAGGAATGATATTTCTAAATTGTATGAAATAAATTGAATTAATATCTTTCATGACCATAATTTCATTGAATCATCCTTTCAAATTTTATAAGGAGCTGTTTAAAAATGTTTTTAAAAAAATCAAGGAAAATTATTTTTAAAAAATATATAAATAAAAAGGATATTTTCCTCAATAATTTTTTTAATGAAATTTTTATGTTATTTATATTCATCAATTAATTCAATCCTTTATTGAACATATGATTCAATAGAGAAAATTTTTATTGACATAATCCTTATTCTTTCTTTGGATGTTTTATCATCCGTTTGACTATTGATGAAATTTTTTTATACAATTCTCCATATTAATCTGTATGTTTTACGGTTATTTTTATTGATTGGAAAAAGTACTAACATTTTATATGCATTTTTTCAATATTAATATTTATGCTTTTAATGTTTCCCTCATTTTTATGAAGAATGTAATGGGCTTAGTACATGATGGGTGGGCCTCAAATGTTATATAACCCCTTGATGCATCGGCACGTCTCATGATAATAATTCATTGGACAAATTTGGTTGGTTTTATAAATTATATTTAAATTCTCTTGAAGAAATATCTTGATAGTTTATACATCCAACATTATGCATTCCATCATAGTGAATTATGTTATTGATATTCTATGTGACTATTCGATTATTTAGAATATCCATGGTGATTTTTTCAATCTCATATGATTATTTATGTGGAATTACCTGATAAAATATTATTAATACAATATTTTTATCAAGTTATTGACTAAATTTATATTTTTCAATTATGTTCATTTCTATTTTTATTATGGATATTGATTAATTATATATTCTATTGTACTTGATCGTTACTGAGCATTTCAAATTACCCTTATTTTGTATCCTTTCCCTTGAAACACATCAAGTGTTATATGTTTTATATGAAAGGATATTCTCTATGGAATAATTTTATTCTCAAAAAATATTTCCTAACTTTTTTTTCAAAATTAAATATGCCCCAAGTGTGTATCGTGTTTACCAATACTACTAGATTATTCAGTCCTCCACGATGTGATTCCATGTATCTTATGCCAATGAATTAAAGAAGGCAATGGGACTATGATACTAAAGTCTATGTCACTATATTAAACCATACAAATCTTTAATTAGGTTAATAATATAATTTTGGAAAACAAAATTATCAAAAGTAGTGGGTTGGTCGACAAAAAACATTTTCTTTAATAAAACAATTTTAGTATGATATTTTAAAATCCATTTTAAATAATTAAAATTTTTGTTTTAAAGAGAATTCCAATAAGATTATAATGGATTCTATGTGATTTATGAGTGTGAAGGTTTCACCACAATTTATTCCTTTTTCATTGTTGTAAACTTTAGCACCTAGAGATGATTTATTTTTTGTGATATTACAAAGTTAATCTAACATATTCCCAAAACCCAATTACTAGCATTTAATGGTATGATCATTTGGTATTTTCAGGAGAGTATATACAAAATTTTGAGTTTTTTTTGATTTTATAGAAATAACCTAATTTTTATCATTATGAGAATCATTTACAACTTGTGCATCTTGGTGAGATATGATGGAATTATTTTAAACCACATTTCAGAACTCTATTCTATTATGAGATAATGCTTTAAAATATCCAATTACTCATTCAAGTGTATGGTGATTATATTTTAAAAAAACATTAGTAAAATGTTTTGAAGGAGATTATTGTTCAACTTGAACTTAAACTTATTTACACTGAGAAGATCCATTAGAAGAAAAAATTAATTCTAATAAATGAGTTAAATGTTTTCAATTTTTTTAGAAACAACTTAAATTGAATCTTCTAGTATTTGATTACTTTTATTAAAGACTCGGTATTCCTTGAATGAGTTGGATTACCCCAGAGAGATACCTTCATCAAATTTTGAATTAAATATTCAAAAAAATTTATTGGTGTAGAGAATTAAACATTTACAATCAAAAAAATTAAAAAAGGTACACTTTATGAATTATACATTTCAAATTTTATAAGTTGTTTTTTATAAAAATGATTTATTTGAATGATATTAATGATAAATCATATAGTATTTATGACCTGATCACAAAAAAATTTAATTAATTTAATTTCATTTAAAATATTTTAAGATATTTATTTGATAGTTCGATTTCTCCCCTTTACTATTCCATTTATTTTAGGGGTTTGACGATTCTAAAAGTAATGGTTGTAGACATCATAATAACCTAAATCCTCAAATTCCATATTGTAAAATTATATGTCATGATTATATCATATATAAATAATATTCAAACAATTTTAACATCTATTCATTTTGAGAACATGATTCCTGAATAAAAATATTCTCTTTATAGAGATAAGAATTAAAATAAAATGTGCCTTTAAAATCATCATAAATGAAAAAGTACATTATTTACAACTTAAAAATTCAATATTGGAATGTCTAAATAAATCAATATTAATCAATTCATGATATTTAGAATAATAATGTACTTTATTAGATTTATAATAATATTTTTTTCTCTTATCATAGAAGCATGCTTTGGAGACCATGTCATCTTTTAAATATAGTTTGGGCAAATCTCATACTATTTGATAAGGGGTGAGCATGATAAGTGAGGGTGTTCTATAGTTACCATGGATTCTATACCAAATCCATGACTCGCTAACTTTTTCACTCAAGTATTAGATGTTTAGGATATAGTAATATATAAAATATATTTTATAAACATTTTGAGAAATATATGTAGAAAATAATAAATTTCCCATCAATTTAAAAACATTGAAATAGTTATTTCCAAAACATATTTTAAAACCTCTATCACACAACTAGATAATGTTCCGAAAATTATGTTTCATAAATTTGAACAAAAAAATATGAGTTGTGTTAGAAAAACAAATGGTACCTTCACTAATTATCTTACCCTTATAGAATTCACCAAAGGTGATAAAACCTCCTTCTAGTTTATAGATTTCATTAAATTCAAATAGGTCTCTACACATGTGACTTTATTGACCTCTATTTAAATACTATAATTCTTATTTTCCTTTACTCTTAAGAACCTTTTCCTACAAAATAATATGATTAAATGTTCTGGTACCCAAATGAACTTGGGTCCACAAATGAACAAAAATAATTTAGGTATATAAATTTAGTAAGCATGAGATTTTATTTTTTAAATATTAGATTAAATAATAATTGATTTTGGTCCCTTGTTTCATATATTCCTGTAATAACATTCGTAAATTAAATTTCCAAATTTTTTATAACTATTGGAAAAAATATATTATCATCATCCATTAATAAAATTATTTTCTACGATTTTTATACCTATCTGTATGATTTGAGAAAGAAATAGTAATAAATTAGTTTCCCTGTATTTGAGAGCCCAAAATTTTATTTTGATTATTTTTACCTTTTGAATAATAGGGAAGAGATATCTTAAAATAATTGATTGTATATTAAAGAATTTTGACAACCAGTTTATTCCGAATTATATGGATAATTCTCCATTTTCCTTTAATATTTGTTCATTCATTTGTTAAATTTATAAATTTCCATTTTTTTCAGATATACAGGTAGAAACAAAATTAATTTCATTTTGTTCAAGACTAAAATATAAAGCATTAAAAACATTTATTTTAGATTAATGAATTTAACATCCAGGTTAGACTATTTATCTTCTTGCTATTTTGTAGGAATATATTCATTCATAACCATTTTAAAGATAGGGTGACTTATGATACTAAGTAAAATAGGAATATAATTTTTAAAATTGGAATAATTAATGCAATAAAAAATAGGAGAATGAGAATAAGAGTTTTATTCCATTATAAAATGTCTGAACAATGGAATCAATTAAAATTAAAAAAAATTGAAAACAATATCAGAGAAGATATTTCAAAAAATTTATTTTTTATAAAATAAAAAATAATACTTTTATATAAATTATTAGAAAGTGTATAATTGATATAGGAGGTAATTTTTTATTTTTAAAATTAAAGGAAATTGAAATTTTAAATTAAAAAATAAATGATAAAAAATACATAAAAAATAAATTTGATAATACTATAAATTGATTAATTTTATCCATGTATAAATTTTAATTTCAATATTGATTAAGATATTATGAATAACTTAAATAGTCGAATTCAATTTATGAAATTATGTGTACTGATATAGAATGATATAACAAGTAAAATAGAAGATAGAGAAAACATGGTTTGATAATGGAATTTGACAATAGCTTAGTGATCCCCTGCGTATCCTCCCCTTAGGTTCAAAGAATTATATTATATATCCAATGGTATTGTAAGTTATCAAGAAGCACATTCCTCATGATTATGATTTTGGGCACCCAATTTATCTTCAAGTGTTTCCAAGTAAAATGTCCCATAATTTTGTGGTAGTGAGAACAAATTTTTAAAGGATATGAGAATAAGAAGCTTTGCATGGTGAGAACCTATTATAATTCAATTCACTAAGTCTCTCATATAGATTTTTACAATGGAGATGATATATATATATATATATATATGAAAATATGATATCATTTGAGAGATTGATAAATGGATTTGTTTCGATGATAAAACATTGATAATATTAAAAATTCATCATCATTGATTTCTGTGAGGAGTTGTTGAAAAATAATGCCAATGAGATCCAAGAAACCACAGGCCTTTATTTATACGGTCCATGTGATCTATTCGTACCATAGTTCAATACATAACCTTAATTATCCAATAAAATGAATTTAATATCTTCCATATAGTCCATTTGAATTTGTGGGATTGGCCCCATCAGCTAGTCGGACGATACCACTGGCTTCCTGGAGTTACACCAAGGTTTTCCTTTCACATGATCAACAATATTCATTTAAATTTACTAGGATATATTAATTTATTCCATAAATTATCTCATATAAAGGCCAAAATATGATACTTACATTTAGTCAAATTTATAGTTTATATGAAAAAGGGAGTGTTTGTAGTTATGAAATCACTATGAGAGAGGAAGGACTAATAAAAACATATCTTACATTATCTTCTATAAGTGCCTATATAATACCAAAAAATTATACTCCTACCATTATTCAAAAATAATGTTACGAGATCCATGTTGAAATCTAAAACTCATCAATAGTCTCTCCCATCCTGTGTTTTGATTATCTGTCCACCACCCCATTCATACATAGTATATCTAGTCTTGACACTATGCATCCCCTAAAAATTATGTTTCAATCTAATCTACGCAGTCCAGCAAGGAATCTATTCTACCACACAACTCTTGAAATACTATCATAAACTCTAAATTAAATTCAACCATCCAAAAACATGTTTCTATTTCACTCTATAGCACCCCATCATGAATCACTGAATGGGAACTTGAGAAGGGGGAACCACATAACCTCAGGTACACTTCCATGTATTCTAGAGGCTATCGACGAGCATCGATGGTATAAATAATTATTCGATGAAACTATACCCTAAAAATTAATCCCTATGGGTTATGCCCAAATAAAATAAATGTATTTGACCATTCATATAAAATATATACATAAAAAATGTAAACATAAAAAATGTAAACATAAAAAAAGATACAAGAGGGCGCCCATATTATTGAATATAAAGGTAATAAAAAATATTTTAATATGCATCAATAAAAAATAGATAAAAATAATTTAATTTAAAGAAAAGGTATCATATAATTAAAAAAATCATAATAATAAACATTATGTTCATTGAGTGATACATGTACAATAAAAATAGAAATAAATATAAAATTACCTACAACCCACTCATTTGATTATATTTTACCGAATCATTTTCCTCCAATCTAATACTCATCATAATACATGTGTATAAATTTTAAGGGATACATGTTCTTAATTTTATACATGATTACTATATCAAAAATCAAGTTAATTTCACGGGTAGAGGGTGAGTAAAATGGTTGGCTAGGATTCCACTTCTCACAATGACACACAAAATACTACTGATCAAGATGATATGCATGAAAATATAGTAAGCGTACAAATCAATTATCAATGAAACTCACCCACCATAAAACATAATAGAAATTACTTAAGCCAACCATACCATTGAATGAATTTTTAAAAGGCACACACACCCCAAATTCTAAAACTATAACTATCCAACTCTCGTAGGATCCACCATCCTAGAAATGAATGTTTTTACACCCTTATAACCAAACATGGTATACCTATTTCACACCACTTTTTTATTTTTTTGTATTTTAAAATATTAATTATAATTAAAGAATATAATAGAAAGGTTTAAAAAAATTCATAAATTTTGGGTATTTTATGATTAGTGTGAGTAACCCCTGTGACAACACCATGAGACCTTGAATGTCTTCAAATTGTCAAAAACAATAAATTTCATTTCATTACATCGAGATAAATGTTATAATTATCTATTATATTTTTTGTTTTAATATGTTTGCGTGTAAAATATGTTCAATTAATTGATAAACTCGACAATAAATAATTAATTTATGCCACGTTTTAAAATTACATATTAATAATTTCAATGTATAATTTGAGTAATGAATTTTACTATTTAAATTACTATCTTAATTTATATTATCATTGAAGAGAATATTAAAATTTTTTTAGTATGGTTATTGGAATTAGGCATGATGAATATTTAGTAGGTATTATATAGGATTCTAGAACCTTTTTTTCATTATTATTACTATTATAATATTATTAATGACACACTATGCCTTGGTTACTATGAATAGTAAAGCGGTGAGGTTTCCACCTGGCTTCAAGCATGTCTTCCCATAAGCTAGAGGCTATAGAATACCAGTGAGGGAAAAGAGTGTAATCATGGGGTAAATGTAACTCTTTAATATTTTAAAAACAAATCAATTCTTTATAGAATAAACTACATAAAAAACTAATCCTTGAAGAAGCTTCAAATATTATTATTTCAATATATTTATTATAACCTAACCATTAAATTCAAAAGTATGAATGTCATGAAATCCATTTGGAATTATATATATAATGTCATACTCAATTTAAATACATTGATAAATTCTTAATAAATAATCACCCATGTTTTAGAAAAGGCATTTTATTTCTCAAAAATATTTTTTCTTCAAAAATGGGTTTTATTTGTTTTTATGGGAAAATATTATAATTATTATCAGTAAATTTAAAAAAAATTGAAATATTAGATAAATTTTTTGAAATAATTATGTAAATTATGTATCACCTCTATTTTGAGATATGTATCATTTGTTTATGATTCTTTATGTGTTTAATGTGCATGGGATGAGTTGAGAAGAGGTTGGGAGATTTTGGAATGGTTTTGGATAACTTTGGAGGCATTTATTAGGGGGCACGGTTTGAGAACGGTTAGTGGAAACCATGCAAGTACTCTAAGAAACCGTGTAGGGGGAGATAATAGGATTTACATGGCCTACGCACAGTTTTCCTAACCATCTGAGGAAACAATTCGGACCCCTCCTCTCAAGGCAGTAGCATGTGCACGGTTATCACACGGTTTGTCAAACCGTGTAGGCTAACCATGAAGCCACTTAAAATAGGGTTTTCAAACTCGGGATCACTTGGACTTGCCTCATTCCTCTCCGAACCCTCTCCCACTCAAGCCTCACTTGGGATTTTGGGTTTTCAGAGGTTGAAGGTTATATCCCAGTGATTTTGGAAGTGATTCAAAGGGGTTTTTTTGTGGTTTGAAGGTGGTTTCTCCAGGGCAAGTCTCTCCTCAAGGTTTCTTTGTGTTTTCATCTATATCTACATCTTCCTCTCTATCAGTTTTCTAGATCTACACCCGTTGTGTGTAGATATAGGGTTTTGGTTGCCTTAAATGTTAATTTTAATGCATATAGATGTTAGGTAAGGGGATCTAGAGAGGTTCTGCTAGTGTGTTCTCTGGTTTTGAAGAGTAATTTCTTGTGGGACGATTTCACTGGAACCCTAAAGGTAGGTGGCTTCGCTCTTGACTCCACTTTGTTAGAACTTGAATATTGGTTACAATTAATTTTTTTTCTTGAAATTAATCGTGGTTTTGAGGTGCGGAATTGGTTGGAAATTCCTTTGGTAATGTTTTGTGGATTTTTGAGATAAATGGGGCATTGTTACTAAAGGGGGATTTGTTGTGTGATTTTAAAATGATGATTTTGAAATCATTAGTGCTTTTTTATGAAAAATGTTTTGTAAAAGATGGTTTTAAATAAATATGTTGTTTTATTGAAATGTGGTTTGGCATTAAAAATGATTTAAAGGTGGTCTCAATAAATGGGTGATTTATTAAGTGGATTGGCATGTGATGGAAATGGTTATTTTCATGTTTTTGTGTCCACGGTGGATTATATGATGTGTTATGGATTTTTGGAATGTTTTGTGCAAGTGTATGGGAAGTGGAACTATAATATGGGGATGGATAGTGGATGAGAAGTGCCACCATGGTTTGTTGTGTGCATGGTTTTGACAGGAAGTGAAACCATGGTTAGTTGTGTGCATGGGTTGGACGGGGAGTGCCACCACGGATATTCATGTGCATTGGTTGGACACGAAGTGCCACCATGGTTTATTGTGTTCTTTGTTGGTGATGTTTGCAGATGAGGATTTTGAGTGAAATATAAAAATGTTAAATAGACAGGAAGTTCCACTATAATAAGGGGATGGGTAGTGGATGGAGGGGCCACCATCAATGGTAAGTGGAGGAGAAGTTCCACTAAATTTGGGAAGGAAGAAACTGGTTGAATAGAAGTACCATCGTGATTGTTATACCAGTATGGGTTGTGGAACCTTGTGTGGTGCATTTCTTTGCTAGATGGAAATTGTTGTGATAATGTGAAATGATGAAACGGCTTGTGGCATGTTTTTTGGCATTCCCTTAGTTTTCTTGGCATGGTAAGGTACTGTTTGAGTTATAGTAATGGTTGTGCTTGTGATTGTTTTATATAAACTTCCTTATATGAATGTGATAATGGTATTATCCTCATGGCGTGTGTAGGGAAGTCATTTGGGGAAAACCTACTGAGTATTTATAGTCACCCACTGCTTTATAACCTTGGTGCTTTGGAAGATTTCATATTCCAAGACACAGGTAAAGGTAAGTCGTCTCATTGCTAGTGGTTTGTGGAGATGCTTTGGATATGTGGTGGTGCATGGAACATGGAGCTTGGTGTGGAGTTGTGGAGTGTGTCTTGGATTATTTTGGGTATTTTGTGTGGTCTTATGTATAGTACCCTGATATTGTGTTTGGTTATATGAGTTTTCTTGGTTTTATTGTTTAACAACATTTTTGTCCTTTTGGTAGTACATGGTTGAATTTTTTTGTTGGTATGAATCATATAGTTCATGGGTTGTCGGTTGGTTAGTTTTTTCTTAAGGTAAATTTGTTCCACAATTATTCTCAAAGCCCTTGGAATTTATTTCTAGCCTTTGGTGCCTTAGGAATGTCTCTTAAGGCCAAGTAAACCTCCCCGCCTCCTCATGATAATGAGGAAGGGGTAGGGTATTACTAGTGGTATCAGCTTATTCAGTCTGTTGGAGTTGTTTCTCGGATTGGAGTTTACATTCATTGTGGTATATTCCTAAAGTCGGGATGTTAGCAAGGAATAGGAATATCGGAACATGGAATGTATAGCATAAAAGGACGTAGCTGACCCTTTTATGCTAAACTTCAATTTACCCGGGAGTTGGGTACATAAGTGTTTTGGAGACACTTATAGGCATTGTATATCTGAATGTCGTGGGTGTAGCCAATGAGACGAGCATGCCATGAATGGTAGAAACGACTTCCCTCTAGGATGCATATTTCATTGGGCATAATGATTTATGGGCTGAATTGATATTTTTTTTCCAATGTGTGAAATTGTAATGTGAATAAATTTGGTATTTTGAAAATGGTTTGATTTTCAAATATGGTGAAACGTGGAAAATGTGGAAAGGTGTAAAGCCTCTTTGTGAGAGTGTTGTGTAATGTGATGGGAAATGGGAATTAATGACATCTAAAGAAGTGATACTCATGCTTGTTTGTTTTTTGTTAATAGAAATGGCACCGGGTAGGCGTTGTAGAGTCCAACAGCAAGTGGCCAATGAGAACTTGGTTGCACCTGAGCCACATATGAACCAGCAATTAGTCTAGAGAATTTTGTAAGCTTTACAAGCTGTGGGATGTGTCGATAGAGTACAATAGACAAAGAATGTTGATTATGTGGCGCAGTTTCAAAATCAGGATCCAACCATCTTTAGGGGTCATTCGGACCAGGAAAGGGCAGTGGTTTGGCTGCCTAGAATGAACAGAATTTTTGATTTCATGGGGATGCCTGTAGAGTTTAAAGTAAGGATAGAAACGTATAAGCTACAAGATCTTGATCTTCAGTGGTGGTAGTTGGTAGTCCAAGTGGGGACGGACCATGGTATGATGTGGTGTGGAATTTACGAATTGTTTAATAAAAACTTCTACCCACATATGTTAAGAATTTAGCGCACAACTGATTTCTTCAGTCTGAAGCAAGAGCACATGTCTGTGATGGAGTATGCAGCTATGTTTATGAGCTTAGTGCGGTTTTCACCCGAGACGGCGGGTAGCACGTTGTTGAATGCAAGGATATTGGAATTGGGGTTAAGTAAATAGATCCGTTCAAAAATAGCAGTGCTGTGTATTGGTGATTACACAAAGATGGTGAATCGAGCATCGCTGTCTGAGCGGGATCTATTGGGAGCTCCATTCATAGGAAGCATGGTGGTACCCATGGGGAATAGTGGGAACTCTAACGCTAGGTTCAAACGAAGCAGGGCCACTTATTCCTTGTGTGGGAACTCTATTGTTGCACGTGTGGTTGATTTGCTAGGTTTAAGGGTACAAATGATGCCTTCGGTTTTGAAACATCAAACTCTTATAGGTCAAAGAGAGTGTCGAGCCTTCTTGTGTAGAGCATGTTGTGTCGTTGTGGGTGAGGTTGAGCTAATGTGGAATTTCTCAGTGCTTGAGATAGATGGGTATGATGTAATCCTGGGAATGGATTGGCTAGTGATGTTTTATACCCACATCGACTATAATACGCGGACAACGGCTTTTAAGACACACGATGTTGTTAGACATCTCTTTAGAGGAGAGAGGCATGAAAGGCAGGGTGCAATGAGTTTTTTGGAACCAGTAGTGGGCACTTTATCATATCAGTTGGAAATGTTGTCATTGGAATGGGTAGAGTGTGTTGAGCATAGTGTTCTTCTGGAAGTGGTGGGTCAGTTCATGGATGTTTTTCCCAAAAAACTATCTGGGTAACCTCCCTTAAGAGAAGTGGTGTTTACAATTGATCTTCTTCTACGGAACAATCCTATCTCACTTTCGTCTTACTGGATGTAACATACTAAATTGTGGTAATTGAAAGTCCATGTGGAAGAGTTTAAAAAAACAAAGGGTTTATTCAGCCTAGCACGTCTCTGTGGGAAGCGCTGATGTTGTTTGTGAGAAAGGCGGATGGATCTTTGAGGCTCTGGGTTGATTATCGTCTACTTAACCATTTTATGATAAAGAAAAGATATCCACTTACACATATTGATTATTTTTTTGTCTAGTTGAGGGGATCCCCATGGTTCTCCAAGATCAATATAAGGTTAGGATATCATTAATTGCGGGTGAGGAAGGACGATATTCATAAGTTAGCTTTCAGAAGCAGACATGGCCATTATGAATATATGGTTATTCCCTTTGGTCTATCAAATCTGCTATTGGTGTTCATGGTATTGATGAATCTGATATTTCAGAGATATCTAGATTCAATTGTGGTGGTGTTTGTAGATGATATTCTGGTGTATTCAAAGAAAAGGGTGGAGCATGTGCAGCACTTGGAGACAGTGTTGGGGATCTTGAGGGATCATCGGTTGTATGCCAAATTATCAAAGTGTGACTTTTGGATACCGGAAGTCCGTTTTCTTGGCCATGTAATTTCTGAAAGGTGTGCTTCTATGTATTCGGAAAAGATAGAGGCTATTATCTCATGGAAACCACCAATTAATGAATTTGAGGTACGGAGTTTCCTCGGTCTAGCTTGGTAATATCGGCATTTTGTTCGTGATTTTTCACGTCTGGATACACCGATGACATCTTTGACAAGAAATAATGTTCCATTCTAGTGGAATGAATAGTGTCATCAATGATTCGAGGATCTATAGGGTCATCTTATTGTATTGCCAATATTGGTTTTTTCAGAACCAGGAAAAGGGTACGCAGTGTATTGAGATGCATCAGGATCAGCATTGGGTGGGTTCTCATGGAAGGGAATCATGTGGTTGCGTATGGCTCACGGCAGTTGAGAGTGCTTGATAATAACTACCCAACTCATGATTTGGAATTTCCAGCAGTGGTCTAGGCTTTGAAAGTGTGGCATCATTATCTCTTTGGTGAGAAATTCACGGTATATACAGTTCATAAGATCTTGAAGCACATTTTCTCACAAAGAGATTTGAACTCGAGGAAAAGGTGACAGATGAAATATCTCCACATGTTTGATTTTGAATTAATGTATACATCATATAAGGGAAATTTGGTGGTGGATGCATTAAGTAGAAAATCATCTCAAGTGGTGAAACAGCCATTGGTCCAGTGGTACTTGACGTCGGTTATATTTGACATGTGGATGGAATGTGGGGACCATGTCGATAGAGCGGTCTTCTTTTCGGTCTTGTTGATTCTTGACTTGGTTCGCCTAGTTAAAGAGGCACATATATATGATTTTGAGTATGTGACCATGAGTTCAAAACTCAATGGTCGGGAGACCATTGAGGGTTGGAAACTGAATGGAAATTCAGTTTTGTGTATTCGGAATCGGTAAGTTGTACCAATTTCTTGTCATGAGGATATTCTCAGGGCGTATCATCATTCTAGTAGGGTTGTTCATCATGGAATTCAGAGAATGTATAATGCGTTGAAAGCTTAGTTCTGGTGGACTGGTATGAAAATAAGAGTGTCTGAGTTTGTTTCAAGATGCTTGACTTGCCATTAGTTCAATGCAGAGCTTCAGAGGCCAGCAGGAATGTTGCAGTCTTTACCAATCCCTTTTTGGAAGTGGGAGAAAATATTGATGGATTTTGTCACAGGTCTCCCAAGAACGGTTAGAATGCAAGATTCCATTTGGGTGATAGTGGATCAGCTAATGAATTCGGCCCATTTAATTCCAATTCTTCAATCTCATGTGGTGGAGAATTTGTCCAAAACCTATATCCAAGAGGTGGTAAAGAGGCATGGCGTCTAGTTTCAATTGTATCATATAGAGATCTTAGGTTTAAATCTCATTTTTGGAAATCCTTTCATCAAGCCCTTGGGACACAGATGACCATTACTATGGTGTATCACCCTCATATGTATGGTCAATCCGAGAGGACGATACAATATTTGGAGGATATGTTGCAGGCTTGTGTCATGGATTTTTTTATCTTGTGGGATGAGGACTTGTAATGGTTTGATTTCTCATACAATAACAGTTATCAGTCATCCATACGTATGGCTCTGTTTGAAGCTTTGTATGGGCGGCAGTGTTGTTCTCCACTATACTGGGTGGAAATGGGTGAGTCCTCGATGGTTGGATCAAGCATTGTCTAGGAGACCATGGAGAAGATCGAGTTAATCAGGAAGAGAATGGAGATGGATCAGATTCGTCAAAAATCGTATGAGGATCATCATTGACGGTCGTTGTCGTTTTAGGTGATTGATCATGTTATCTTGAGGATCTCTTCTAGGTTGGGACATCGTCGGTTTGGGAAGCAGGGAAAGTTATCTCTGAGGTATATTGGAACATTTGAGATTCTTGAGCGGGTTGGGGAGGTGGCTTATTATTTTTCTTTTCCACCTAGGTTCAGTACAGTGCACAATGTGTTTCAAGTGTTGCAGTTGAAAAAGAATCAGTCGGATCTGGGCAATGTTATTCGATGGGATCATGTTGAGAGAGAACTATATTCTTCATCGATACATGTGCTAGTGCGGGTTGTGGATAGGAAAGGGAATGTATTGTGGTGTAAAATCATCAGTCTGGTTCAGGTTTTGTGTATGCATGGCCAAATCCAAGAGGATACTTAGGAGTAGGATAAATATACGGTCGAGTAATGGCCCAAGCTATTTCGGAAAAAAGTGGGTTCACTACATTCCGAGGATGCAAAGTACAATGGTGGGAAGAGTTTAGCACCCACATTTTGAGTTATGTTGCCTTTTTTTATGATTACTGATGTGTTTAAATTTTATGGGATGATTTGAGAAGTGTTTGGGAGTGTTTGGAATGGTTTTGGTTAAGTTTGGAGGCTTTTCTTAGGCAGCACGGTTTGAGCACATTTAGGGGAAACGGTGTGGGTTCTCTAGGAAACCATGCAGGGGGAGACAGTATGTTTCACATGACTTGCGCACAATTTTCCAAACCATCCAAGGAACCCGTGCGGACCCCTCCTCTTGAGGCAGTAGTGTGTGCACAGTTAGCGCACAGTTTGTCAAACTGTGTGGGCTAACCGTGCATCGACATAAAAATAGGGTTTTAAAACCCGGGTTCACTCAGGCTTGCCTCATTCCTCTCCAACCCTATCCCACTCGAGCCTCACATTGGATTTTGGGTTCTCAGAGGTTTATGGTGATCTTACACTGATTTTTGGAGTGATTCAAAGGGGTTCTGTGGTGGTTTGAAGGTGGTTTCTTCTGGGTATTTCTCTCCTCGCTGTTTCATTGTGTTTTCTTCTAGATCTACATCTCCCTCTCTCTCAGTTTTCTAGATATACAATAGTTGTGTGTTGATAGAGGGTTTTTGTTGCCTTGGATGTTAATTTTAAGGCATATGGATGTTAGGGAAGGGGATCTAGAGTGGTTTCAGTGGTGTGTTCGCCGGTTTTGAAGAGTAATTGCTTGTGGGTCGATTTTTCCAGAACCCTAAATGTAGGTGGCTTCTCTCTCAACTCCACTTTCTGAGAACATGAAGCTTGGTTACAATTAATTTTTTTTCTTGAAATTAATTGTGGTTTTGAGGTGTGAAATTGGTTATAAATTCTATTGGTAATGTTTTGTGGATTTTTGAGATAATTGGGTTATAGTTACTAAATGGGGCTTTGTTGTATCATTTTAAAATGTTGATTTTGAGATCATTAGTGGTTGTTTATGAAAAATGTTTTGTGAAATATGGTTTGCAATAAAGATATCGTTTTATTGAAATGTGATTTGTATGGAAAATGATTTATAGGTGGTCTCAATAAATGGGTGATTTATTGAGTGGATTGGCATGTGATGGAAATGGTTATTTTCATGTTGTTGTGGCCTTGGTGGATTATATGATGGGTTATGGATTGTTGGAATGTTGTGTTGAAGTGGATGGGAAGTTGCACTATAATATGGGGATGGGTAGTGGACAGAAAGTGCCACCATGTTTTTTTGTGTGCATGGGTTGAATGGGAAGTTCCACCGTGGTTTTTTGTGTCCATTTGTTATACGGGAAGTGCCACCATGGTTTGTTGTGAGCATGGGTTGGACGGGATGTGCCACCATGGTTTGTTGTGTTCTTTTTTGGTGATGTATGCATATGGGGATTGTGAGTGAAATATTAAAATGGTAATTGGATGGGAAGTAACACCACAATAAGAGGATGGGTAGTGGATGGAAGGGCCACCATAAATGGTAAGTGGATGGGAAGTGAAACTAAATTTGGGAAGCAAGAAATAGGTTCAATGGAAGTACCGTTGTGATTGTTATACTGGTATTGGGTTGTGGAACCTTGTGTGGTGCATTTCTTTGCTAGATGGAAATTGTTGTGCTAATGTGAAATGATGAAACGGCTTGTGGAATGTTTTTTTGGATTTCCCTTGGTTTTCTTGGCATGGTAAGGGTATTTTTGACTTATAGTAATGGTTGCGCTAGTGATTGTTTTATATAAAATGCTTTATATAATTGTACTAATGGTTTTATCATAGTGGCATGGGTAGGGAAGTCATTTGGGGAAAACCTAGTAAGTATTAGTAGTCACCCCTTACTTTGGCACTTTGGTGCTTTTGCAGATGTCGTTTTCCGATGCACAGGTAAAGGTAAGGAATATCATTGCTAGTGGTTTGTGGTGATGCTTGGGATATGTGGTGGTGTGTGGAGAATAAAGCTTGGTGTGGAGTCGTGGAGTGTGACTTGGCGTATTTTGGGTCCTTTGTTTGGTCTTCTGCAGAGTACTCTGATATTGTGTTTGGTTGTATGTGTTTCTGGGTTTTATTGTTGAATAACTTGGTTGTCCTTTTGGTAATACATGGCTGAATTGTAGTGTTGGAATGAATCATAAAGTTCATGGGTTGTTGGTTGGTTAGTTTTGTCTTAAGGTAAAACGGTTACCCAATTATTCTTAGAGCCCTTGGAATTTATTTCCAGCCTTTAGTGCCTTGGGAATGTCTCTTAAGGCCAGGTAACCCTCACAGCCTCATCAAGCCAATGAGGAAGGGGCTGGCTATTAAAAGTGGTATCAGCTTGTTCGGTTCATTGGAGTTGATTATCGGATTTGGGTTGACATTCGTTTTGGTATATTCCTTGAGTAAGGATGGTAGAAAGAAGTAGGAATGTTGGAACATGGAATTTATATCATAAAATGACATAGATAACCCTTCTATGATAAACTTCATGTTACCATTGATTTGGGTGCATAAGTGTTTTGGAGACACTTATAGGCATTAAATATCTCATTATTGTGGTTGTAGCCAATGAGATGAACATGGCATACATGGTATAAATGAATTCATTCTAGGATACATATTTCATTGGGCATAATGATTTATGGGCTGAATTGAGAAATTGTTTTTCAAATGTGTGAAATTGTAATGTGAATAAATTTGGTATTTTGAAAATGGTTTTATTTTCAAAAATGGTGAAACATGGAAAATGTGGAAAGGTAGAAAGCCTCTTTGTGATAGTGTTGTGTAATGCGATTTGAAATGGGAATTATTGATGTCTAGGAAAATGAGACTCATGGTTTTTTGTTTTTCTATTTATAGAAATGGCACCAGGAAAGGATCATAGAGACCAACCAAAAATGGCCAATGAGAAATTGGTTGCACTTGGGCCCCAGGTGAACCAGCTGTTAGTCCAGAACATAATGCAAGATTTCCAAGATGTGGGATGTGTGAATAGAGAAGAATATCCAAATCATATTGATTATGTGGCTCGGTTTCAAGAGCAGAATCCACCAGTCTTTAGGGGTGATTCAGAACAGGAAAGGGTAGAGGCGTGGCTGTCCAGAATGAACATAATTTTTGAATTCTTGGGGATGCCGGTAGGGTTGAATATAAAGATAGCAACATATAAGCTACAGGATATTGCTCTTCAGTGGTGGGATTTGGTAGTCCAATTGGGGATGAACCAAGGTATGACGTGGGAAGGGTTTGAGGATTTTTTTAATAAACAATTCTTCCCACATACGTTCAGAATTCAGCAAACAATTGATTTCTTCAGTTTGAAGAAAGAGCATATTTTTGTGATGAAGTATGCGGCTATGTTTGTGAGCTTAGTGTGGTTTGCACCCGAGATAGCGGGTAGAACATTTTTTAATGGAAGGATCATAGAAATGGGGATAAGGAAAGAAATCCCTTCCAAAATAGCAGTGTTGTGTATCAGTGATTACACAGAGATGGTGAATCGAGCATCGGTGTATGAGCAGGATTTGTTGGGAGATACGGGTAGAGGAAGCATGGTGGTACCCATGGGGATAGTGGGAACTCTAAATCTAGGTTCGAACAGAGGTGGGGTACTTATTCATAGGGTGGTAACTCTATTGGTACATGTTTTTTTGAGTTTATGGGTTTAAGGTTAGAAAGTATGCCTTCAGTTTTGAAACATCAATCTCCTCTTGGTTGAAGAGAGTGTCGAGCCTTATTGTGTAGATCATGTTATGTCGTTGTTGGTGAGGTTGTGCTAATGTGGAATTTCTCAGTTCTTGAGATAGATTGGTATGATGTAATCATGGGAATGGATTGGCTGGTGATGTTTATGGCCCACATTGACTGTAATGCATGGACAACATCTTTTACGACACATGATGGTGTTAGAAATTTCTTTAGAGCAGAGAGGCATGAAAGGCAGGGTGCAACGGGTTTGTTGGCACCAGTAGTTGGAACGCTATTTTATCAGTTGGTGATGTCATCATTATAATTGGTAGAGGTAGTTGAGCAGAGTGTTTTTCCGGCATTGGTGGATCAATTCATGGATGTTTTTCCCGAAAAATTATCTAGGTTACCTCCTCTAAGAGAAGTGGAGTTTATGATTTATCTTTTTCTGGGGACCAAACCTATCTGACTTCTGTCTTACCAGATGTCACCTACTAAATTGCAAGAATTGAAAGTCTATTTGGATGAGTTTAAAAAAACAAAGGGTTTATTCGGCCTATCACATCTCTGTGGGAAATGCCGTTGTTGTTTGTGAAAAAGGCCGATAGAACTTTGAGGCACTATGTTGATTATCTTCGACTTAACCAAGTTACGATAAAGAATAGATATCCACTTCCATGAATTGATGATTTTTTAGAGAATTATAGGGGATCCCAGTGTTCTCCAAGATCGATCTGAGGTCGGGATATCATCAATTGCAGGCGAAGAAGGACGGTATTCCTAAAACAGCTTTCAGAATAAGACATGGCCATAATGAATATTGGGTTATTCCCTTTCGTCTAACAAATGTGACAGCGGTGTTCCTGGGATTGATGAATCAGATATTTTAGAGATATCGGGATTCATTTGCGGTGGTGTTTGTAGACGATATTCTAGTGTATTCAAAGACAAGGGTAGAGCATGATCCGCACTTGGTGACAATGTTGGGGATCTTGATGGATCATCGGCTGTATTCCAAATTTTCAAAGTGTGACTTTTGGATACTGGAAGTCTGTTTTCTTGGCCATGTAATTTTTGAAAGAGTCATTTTAGTTGATTTGGAAATGATAGAGGTTGTTATCTCGTGGAAAACACCAAATAATGTGTTTGTGGTATGGAGTTTCCTCAGTCTAACTGGGTATTATCAGCGTTTTGTTCTTTATTTTTTGCATCTGGCTACACTAATGACTGCTTTGACAAGAAATAATGTTCCATTAAAGTGGATTGAATAATGTCTTTAGTGTTTCAAAGATATAAAGGGCGAGCTTATAGCACCACCAATATTTGTTTTTCCAGAACCAGGAAAATGGTACGTGGTGTATTGCGATGCATCAGGAGCAGGGTTGGGGTGCGTTCTCATGCAAGGGAATCTTGTGGTTACATATGGTTCACGACAGTTGAGAGTGCTTGGGAAGAACAACCCAACTCGTGATTTGGAATTTTGAGCAGTGGTCCATGCTTTGAAAGTGTGGCGTCATTATCTCTTCAGTGAGAACTTCACGGTATAAACAGATCATAAAATCTTGAAGCACATTTTCTAAAAAAAGGGATTTGAACTTGAGACAAAGGATATGAATGGAATATCTCTAGATGTTTGATTTTGACTTGATGTATACACCGGGTAAGGGAAATTCGATGGGAGATGCATTAAGTATAAAATCATCTAAGGTGGTGAAACATGCATTAGACCAGTGGTAGTTGATGTCAGTTATATCTGACATGCGGTTGGAATGTGAGGACGAGGGAGATAGAGAGGTCTTCTTTCCAGTCTTGTTGATTCCTGACTTGGTTGGCCTGATTAAAGAGGCACAAATATCTGATTCTGAGTGTGTGACCATGAGGTCGAAACTCAATGGTGGGAATACCATTGAGGGTTGGAAACCGAATAAAAATTCATTTTTGTGTTTTCTGAATCGTATGGTTGTACTAGATTCTTGTCAATAATATCTTCTCAGGGCGTATCATCATTCTAGGTGGGATGTTCATCCTAGAATTCAAAGAATGTATAAAGTGTTGAATGCACAGTTCTGGTGGTCTGGTTTGAAAAGAAGAGTTGATGAGTTTGTTTCAAGATGCTTGACTTTCCATCAGGTCAAGTCAGAGTATTCGAGGCCAGTGGTAATGTATTAGTCTTTACCAATCCCTATTTGGAAATGGGAGAAAAAGCGATGGATTTTGTCACATGTCTCCCAAGTACGGTCAGAAAGCACGATGCCATTTTGGATTACCTTTAAATCACAAGACCCAATTTTTTTAAATAGGCCCCTTTTTGTTATTATTCATTATGAATAGTAACTGTAGTAAATAATTATCACTACCGTAAGGGTAACTAACGTAATTAAGTTTAAAAATAATATGTTAAGGACTAAAATAGATCCTAAAATGTGACTTTATCTTATTTTAGGAGTGGAGATCATTCATTTCCATACCATTTTCAAATATATGGCCACATTGTTCCATATTTCTTTTATTTTTACTTATATTAAATTTTAGTAAAAGATGAAGTCAATAATGTCCCTTTCTTGCTTTTAATAAATATGATAGTTTGTGACAGGGTAAAAAATATTTGTCTAGTAAAAGACAAATTTTTTAAATATAAGTGATTTTTATCATCTAAATTTATTTCTAATTTTTATTAATAAGAAAATAAACATAAATTTTTATATAATGGGAACACAATATTTATTCAATTAATAAAAAATAAAATAATTTTTTTTAATAATATTAATGAAAATATAAATTTAATGAATTATTGTGCTACCTAAAATTTTTTAAAAAAATAACTTTTCATTGATTTTTTAAACGGATATATTAAAATTACATTTCCATCATTTTTTCGTCGATGTCAAATTAGATGAATATTAATAAAATGACATTAATGGTATTTTATAAAAAAAATAACGAATTAATTTAATACTCTTAAAAATAATATATTAGCCTAAGTGATTGGAATAAGATGGATAATATCAACCATGTTCCACTTATTTTGTAATTTTTTATTTTATATTAACTATCTTAACACCTAATGAGTAAAAACATTGTTATCATAGTAATTATCAAAAAGGGTTAACGTGAGTAAAAACAAAGAGATAATGGTAGAAAATGAATATAAACTTGTACAAATTTTATTGGATGATATTATTTTTACCCAAAATAAATCTATCTTCAAATTATATCAGTCTTTATTCTATTTTATAGTTATATTGATTTATTTAAATTTAATATATAGTGAAATTCCAAAAGTGTATGTCCCGTCACTTATAAAAGGAAACCTCATATACTCTTTTCATCACACTTAAAAATCATTTTATTTCATCCAATAAATTAAAAAAATACCTTAATTATTTCCATTAACATGTCATAAATATATTTTTTATTATAAAACCCTCCAATGAATAATTTAGTTGTAAAATAGAAGAGGATGTATGAAAAAGATGTATCGTTCTTATCCGGGCATTTTTTATTTTGTTTGTTTTCCTACTCCATCAAATGTTATTCAACCATGATTATAATATATATATATAATAAAATTAGACATTATTATGTTAATTTTATAACCTATATCTGTTCTCACTTCTATCAAGTGGGATATGAAACAATTGTTCAATTGTATGGCAAACTACCGCCTTGTGAAATGATGTAATTCATTATCAATCATCACTTCTCATGGATGTTTCTCTTAATGTACTTAATATATATTTATTTATTTATTTATGTGATTTAAGTCTATATTTATCATTCTATAAATTTAATATATCATATATTTTATAACCATTCAATTCATTTAAAGGTGATAATGTTGCTCATGCGTGTTTGGGGATTACCACTTCCACAAAGAGATGTGATTAGTTTTTCATCACCAGACTACATAGATAGAATAAATATTTTAAATTAAATAAATAATATGATATTAACAATATAATTATAATTATAAAAAATTAAAATTAAACGTACATTCTTTCTATTATGGTAATTAAAAATAGAAATGTTACTCATGTATACATTCAAACTACCCTCTCAATGATTGTAACGTAGTTAATTTTTCATGACCATCATTAAAGGTTGGTTTTTAAAGTATAAATAATTTATTAAAATATAATAATTTCATTATTATTATTCCAAATATGATGGATAAATAACCCCTTTGATAGTGGAAAACATTCCAAGTTCATTTTAGACTTATGATCCAAATATCATCAAAAGTATAACATGAACTTTATTGATTAAGTAATTGTATATAACATGGTATTGAATAAAAAAAGAAATAATAATCATGAAAATGGTTCTTAAAAAAGTAAATAATTAATGTACATTTACTATTCAGGATTAAAAGAACATATGTGATGAGTTAGACTCGGGTTAAGTTTTTTTCATCAAAAATTGTATTTCTTATGAAATATGTTATTTTATACACCTATAGACTTTTATGAGGTATATATAATGGAACATTTATATGATATAATATTCTTATATTAATTTTAATTTTATTTAATGTTTCATTTGAATTTATTTCTTTCATGTGGTTTTCATTGGAATGTTACCAAACTGATGAAGGATTTCTACTTTAATCACTTTTTAATTATGATTGTTTGTACTGAAATTTTTATTGATGGAAATTATGTAATCATTTTTTTAAACCCTTTTATTTTTTTCTCATATAATTATTCATTAAATTTTCAATTAATATTACCATTATCCTCTCTTTGGTATCTAAAATGAGAGGGATTATTTTTAAATAAATACTGACTTTGTTTCTGTTTTCATGCGAAATTGTTTTTTAATTAATATCCATGCTTTCAAAAAAAATATTAATATTTTTATATTATACTATGATTTTTTAAATACATTGTTAGCCATATTAAACTTATTACAAAATATTTTAAAGTTAATCTTTCAATCATTTCATGAATGTGGTAATTTTTTACATTTTTACATACGTGTGAAAAGGTTTTTATATTTTATCTTATGGGGGATGAATGGATTTTACCAAAATAATGACCAATAAATTCATTGAATATTAATTTATATGTCTCCATGGTTCTTTTAAAATAGTTTTTTTCTAAAATTCTTTTTTAATGTTTTCGATCTTTAAAATGTAATTTATAAGTTAAAATGTTATTTAATTCAAAAAAATTCCTTGTAATATTTAAAAGGCCATTTCAACAATAATGATAAACATTGATGCTATGTATTCCTTCTAAATTTTTTATATGTCTATTATATATATTCTCAGTTTATTCTACCTTCTTTTTAGGGGTTAATATATTCCTTTTATTTATTTCTCAACTTCAACCTTTATGAAATTTACTTTTATTATGATATGAGGAAATATTATGAAACTCCCTTATTTCTATGGGTAATTTTTATGATTATAGAATATGATTAATTTTCATTTTTTCAACACAAAATCCTAATCATTTTATAATAGAAACACCCAAATAGAAATACAATGACCCATGTTATGTTTTCTTCTTAGGAGATTTTATGCATGTGATTATGGAGTAGAACTAATACATTATGGGACTTTTTCCTCTATGTGATGGTGTCTTGGATGTTATCCTTGACTTATGCTTATATCATGTTATATATTTCAAAAAATTTTCTTTATATCCAAGATCTTATAATATCATGTTCTTTTTCTTATTATCCCATATGATTATTTATGAGATGAATCTTTTATGATATCATGTTATTCCATGATATCTTGTTTACTCCCTTACTAGGCTTTACAGCTCACCCTATTATATTATGTATTCCCTAGGTTATCCAATATGGTTTTAGGGTCTCAAATAGATTCAGTATCTCACTAATGATAATAAATCTAAATATTTTATGTTTTTTTTACATTTTTTATGTCCCTAGTCTTCCAAATATACTTTGAATCATGATCTTTTAGTTTTAATTAATGGATATTTATATTAAAAATTGTGTAATAATATGTGTAAAAGGATTTATACATTATAGTTTTTATCGAAGAATGTTCTAGTTATTTTTTTGGAATAGGGTTAGATAAGTTTAGTAATAAAATCATGAAAAAAAGTTAATGTATTTTATAACATTCATATGTTTTTATGTGGAAGATATTGTGTAATTTTCTAGAAAACATCCCTTTCTATATACAGTAAGTGTAAATGTTTTGTCACATAGATTCATTAAGGGGTAATTGCCATAAAAAAATTTAGTTTAGAATATCTCAACCATCATATTCATTCACAGTGAGTAAGCCATTACTGTACACCTTGTTTGAAACTCCCTAGAGATATTTTTGGGTCAACATACATTTTATTTATGAAATAATATAAGAGAATAAATCCTATGGAAAACTATAATATTCCATAGTGATATGGGATAAATCTAAATTGTCATTAGATGATAATTTTATGGTTTATCCTATGTTTAAATTCGTAGATACCCCATTCTAGGTGTTATGTTATTGAAGTATAGGATGATTAAGAGTATTTTGGGAGATACATTTGGGAATATAACCATTAGGATTAGTATGGGTGTTAGTTAAAAAATATTATTTGTTGAATAATTACACTAATGTTTTTTTCAAATAATTTAAATGTATTTGTAACCATTTAGAATTATCTTATCTTTATGTTAATGTCAATTAATATTATATTATTTTGTAAAAAAATATTTAGAAGACATTATTGGTCAAAAATTAATTTGAAGATTAATGTCATATTTTAGAATATTAATCATATTTTTAAAACTCTATATAAAATATATTAATATAGTTTCTGAAAAATGTAAAACTATAGGCCGAGTAAGAACCATGTTGAATTAAACAATTCCATGGGTGTTAAACCCACAATTGAAGGTAAATGAGGGTGCATTGCCTATAACTAACCTACATGATGTCCTGATTTTAAGACATTATTTTTACATAAACTATTTCCTTTAAAAAGATGAATTTTATTTTGGGAATAACATTACCGGATCAAATAATTTTAAATTTGATATTTTAATGTGATTAATTGCATTTTGGAAAATAGTTTATGGGGATGAGTTATATATAGCTTTCATGTTTAACATAAATGATTATTTTTTATGAATTGAATTATATTAATTGGATGTAATATGAATGTTATGAGATAACCATTGAGGTTAATACATTATTTAGTATTGTGGTTATTTATGTAATTTGAGATGTAGGATTATGAGATGATCTATGTTGTACCATTGGTGTTATGAAGTAAATTTTTAATTAAAATATGTTATTCATTTTGGATTTTATCTTACGTTTGGATAACCATTTTAGTTCATATTTAAATTTATTATGAATATATTATTATCCACTTATGTATTTTTCTATTCATTACATGCTTATTTTAGTGCTTCAAAGGAATGAAACATTCATCTCAAATATTCATCTTTGGAGAAATGATTAGATTTTTGGTGGAAATTGATCAATGGGTGAAATTGTAATTTTCATGTATATTTACTCGTGTTATTAGTCAATATGGTAAATTAATTTCTAAACGATAGTAAAATAATGATGAAAAAAATGGTATCCAATTTCATTCATTTATGATGAATCAGTTGTCATTTTACCCGACATAGATTTGTGGTTTTGTGACTGTTAACATTTTTATCGACATGCTTTCTATCACTCCCTATTAGTCCCTAGGTGTTAGTTTTATCCTCCATGTACATATTTTAAATTTCCATTAATGTTCTCCAATTTGGAATCATTTTTTTATGACATTCTTTTTTCCCTTTCTATCATTGTAAAGACCTGTAAATTTCAAGGAAAATTTTTTCTTAAATACATTAGAATTTTACTAGTCGGTGGCTTCTGACAACACTTGATTCCAAGGCCCGGTGTGCCCGGAATCAATTTATGAAGTTTAGCTCGGGTACGTTTAGCAAACGAATGAGAAAGTTTTTCTATCTTTTGAACCGGTGCTCGGAATTGAAATCTAGGGGCACTGATGACCTCGCAATGCTGGGAATCTCTTAAGGGGACTTTTACCGTAGTCATGTTTTCATGGGAGGAGAAGTTATTTATTGGGGTTTAATAAAAGAAGTAAATAAAATTGTTTGTACAATTTTATTCTATATCTAAGGAGGTTAATTACTCTCATGGGATGTTGTTGGTGGGGCCCAAACCCACCCAACATCCCATGTGTGGATAATTGAAAGGTGGGGCCCACACGAGCCCCAACCATTCACCTCCCCCTAATCTCCTTAACCCTCTTTAACCCCCCCAGTAAACTCCCATGTTAATGTTGACAACTCTCCCATATTTATGAGACCTCTCACTTCCTCCTCTCTCCCTCTATAACTCTTTCCAACACATTAATTTAATAAATTCAACCACATCAATTAATTAAATTAAGTGGTTCGAATTTGAATTTTAAATTTTATGTGAGGATAAAATAATAGGAGAATCCTATTATATTATTTTTGGGGAGATCTTTCATTGTGCTAAGGAAGATTGGGGAGAGCTCTTGAGCTTTTTGAAGAACACCGACCTCCGATGAAGAACGACGTCTCCTTCAACGAAAAACGCCGGTTCCACAAAGAACGACAACACACCTTCCATTCACTTCTCTGCGACAAGTGAGGAGACGCCGCTACCTCCTCGGATGCACTCTGTCGACGTCTGTGAATCCTCACCTCGTGATGCCGTCTACCGTGACGCCGACGTTCATCATCAATTATTGAGGTAGGGGGTCTGATTAATTTATTTAATATAAATTACTCCCTCATTCTCATTTTATTCAAGTGAATACCTTGGCCAATTGCTATCACTTATGTGGACGGCGCGGGTCAAACGTACACGGCCCGACAACCCTTCGTTTGATCTTGTTTATTATTCCTAGAATCGGTAATCAAAGGTGAAGGAGGGAAGATGCCATCACGCCATGCCCGGAACGTGGTGAAGGAAGACGGTGTTATCACACAAGCTGTGCAGGAGGAACCGCGGCCCGTATCACAGGCTACTTTGGCAGAAGAACCGGTCGGCCCGTTGGCCCGCCGAGTGAAGGGGAGCCGCAACGCTAGGATGGCGCCACGCTGGAAAACTGACCGGCTCGTTGGCTGGCCGTATGGAGCCAGACCGAGGCGCTATGAGGAGGTCACGCTGAAGAATCCCACGGCCCACTGTTCGGGCCGCGTGCACCAGAAGGTCGTCTGGTTTGTGAAGGGCGGCGGTGCTGGTTCGGATAGCCCCCCCCCCCCCCCCAGCCCGCTCGGCCCGCTCGACCATCCAGGTCACGCCCTTCGTGTCGAGCTGCGTTTTCTTTCAGACTGGTCTGACACCCCTTCCATGTTAGACCCATCAAACTGGGTTAACCCAACACGTGGGTCTACTAGGCTAAACAGTTCGGGCCCATTATTCGCTTAAACAGGAATAACATAAATACCGCACGTCCGATCGACATGTTGTATGCGGCACTAGGACCCTTTAGACGAGGTTGTCCTTTTGTGATACTCTAAGTGAGGTTTTGAAAACATTGGTAAATGGATGGTTTTTGAAGGAGAATATTTCCAACCCAGCCCCTAGAATGAAAAGGCGTATATCTCTCAGACCGGGGGTTTGTTTGATGCGATGTCTGTCGTGTTGGGTTCCTTTTGACAAGACAGAACTTCAGGATACATAAAATCTGGACTTCGTGGTAGTTGGTGTATCGAATCTTTTTTACTCATCGAGCGGACCCTCCTAGAATCGAGTACGCTGTGTGCGGGAACCCTAAAGTTAGCTGCCACTGCGACGACGATGACGACAGTACTTGGATCCAACGTGGGTTTGGCAGTGAGGATGATTATACTTAGATCCTCCATGGGATTGGCAGCTATGACGACTGTACTTGGATCCTACGTGGGTTCGGTAGTGATGGTTACTGTACATGGATCCTACGTGGGTTCGGCAATAACGACTTTTGTACTAGGATCCTACGTGGGTTCAGCAGAGGATATGATTCAGAGTCTACATCTAATCATCTCCACCTCCCTTTGGAAGTAGTATACCTGTGTGAGATGAGTCTTGTCTTTCAATAATTATCATTGGTATGATTGACTTCATTCCTGTGTCGACTAGATCGTGATTGGGCTCGGATGATGGAGCCGTACTGAGACCGATGAATTAGGTATATGTATGGGAATATACCTAACTAGAGTTGGTTGATAATTATTTTTTGTATCTTTCGTTTGTGGTTTATCCTTTGTGGATTCTGGGAGACCTTCGGAGGTCTCGGGTTCCTACCGAGTATCAATGTACTCAGCCCTACATGGGCATTGCCCGCTTTACGTTGTGTTGGTTGCAGATGACGGAAAACATTGATCGTGGTTGAGGCTTGTGGAGTTGGACGGTATCCGGAGGTGGACCACCTGGCGGGACGTACTCGGAGCAGACGGATGGACCCGAGGTACCGACAAGGCTATCTGTACCCACCCTTCATGTGGGAATTCCAGAGGACGACTCGGTGGTTTCTGCTTTATTGCTATTGTACTTTCTTTCTCAGTTTTATTGTACTTCTATTTGGGTTTGTATACTGGCCCATTTACTTTACAGTAATTACTTTTGTACAGAGTTTACATTGTGTTTACTCCAGCTTGTGTACTCTGTTGTGTTTGTTTACTTGTATAAAGGCAATGCCTTCTTTTTTATCGGGATTTACACCATTGGTGCTAGTCTCTAGCCCCTGGTTTATGGAAGGCGGGCTTGGGGTAGTCATTTCACGGGACACGAGGATGGGTCATGACAAATTGGTATCAGAGGATTCAGTTCTACCACAGAACACAGGACTATGATAACCTCTTCTATGTGAAGAAATAGTGTTAATAGTATAGACTGTGGTTTTCAGTCCAGGGATTGCAGTGTTAGTGCGGTGACCGATGTATCGATACACCAGGACCCTGACTTCTGCTTTCTGACTCAGTGCTCGAAAACTCGGATTGCATGTGGATTTGAAATGTTTTCTTTGTGATTACTTTGTGTCAGCTCACAAGGTATATTGTACTAACTATGGAACACCTGTTTCTTCTCAGGATGGCCCCAAGAAGGCAGCCAGCTAGGGTTCCTAGTTACGTGCGGGATAGTAGCCCACCAAGCGACGAGGCCTCAGTGCAGGGCCCCATTACAGTGGAGGCACCAGCGGTACCACTCCCCGTTGGACCACCGATACCACCAGCCCCAGTAGCGGAGAGTGCATGTTGTATGAGTGCATTTCATGAGTTTCAGCGATAGAGGTCGCGCAGGTTCCATAGAGAGACGGACCCTCAGGCAGCCGAGGATTGGCTGGAGGCTATCATCAGATTCTTCAGATTGGTAGGGACACCAGCTGATCTTATGGTGATCCTTGTCGCGAGTCTCCTGCACTCACCAATAGGTATATGGTGGAGCCTGATGCTTCTGGTTTAGGAAGAGGCATCTCAACATTGGACGGACTTTGAGAGCCTCTTCCACTGAGATTTTGTTCCAGCCACCCTCTGTGCAGTGTGCATTAAAGAGTTACTACAGATGTGGCAGGGCAGCATGACAGTAGCCCAGTACTCGATGAGATTTACCGACCTCTCGCGCCACTCCAAGGACATGGTACGAGACCCATTCTTCTTGGCCTTGAACTTTGAGCAGGGACTGAGGAATGAGATTAGGGTCTTGATGATCTCCCTCAGCATTCTGACACAGGAAGGGGTACTAGAGTGAGTCCTTATGGTGGAGAGCTTTCTTGTTGACACGACGCAAATAGAAAGTCCCACCGTAGGGTGACGCATAGAAGAGTCTTCTACAGCCAGCAGTAGACAGATGTCGAAGAGGTCCAAGCGGACCAGGCCATCAGGTGGGCAACCCCAGGATTCTGGTTCAGATGTGTGGGGAACACGGAATAGAGCCAGCCATACGAGTGGCAGGTAGTGCTATGCATGCAGCGGGCAATTCCACATGGCTCGTCACTACCCGACCCGCCATGCATAAGAGCAGAAGACAGTAGAGGGGTCTCCCAGGAAGAGGCATAGGTTCGACCGTGGCGGTCCACAGGGAGTAGGCGTACGAAGCAGAGGAGCTGGCCAAGAAACAGGTGGTGGGCGATGCTTCAAGGCTCTACCACCACCACCACCAGGAGGACCACCCCTACCAAAGGGAGTTGGAAGACAGGGACAGGCTCAGCATTAGGCATGCAAGGCCCACAGCACACCTGAGATGATTCGAGGTACTATCTGTGTCTAATCCACCCTTGATGCAGTTCTTATAGACACATGAGCGAGTCATTCTTTTATTGCCTCTTCCCTTGTTCGGATCTTGGAGAATCTGACGGAGTCATTGGCTCAATCCTTATGGCTAGAGACTCCTACAAGAGCAGACTCGATGATTACGCACTGGTTCCGGTAGTGTGAGCTTACCCTAGGAGGTGAGAGCTTTGGCTGGGATCTACATATAGAGGTGTCGAGGCCTTACGACATCATCTTGGGTAGGGATTGGTTATCTACAGGCCTTGTTCAGATCGACTATATTAGGTGCAAAGTGTGGTGTGTCCGCACATATGGGAGGAGGTTCACCTTAACCGGTGAGAAGGGAGCCTTTGCAGTGCAGGATGGACTTACATAGAGGAGGGGGTAGCCGATCAACCATCAGTTGGCTAGTCTCATCCTAGGTGCGGTTGATGTGTGGAGTCCATGTTTTCCTGTTGTGGTGGATCAGTATGCGGATGTTTTTTCTTGACGACGTTCCAAGACTACCTACCCGCAGAGAGGTAGACTTCTACATTGACCTGTACCCCGGGAAAACATTGATATCTACTCCAGCATATCGGATAGTTCTCGTCGAGCTTCATGAGCAGTGGGTACAGCTGGAGGATTAAGATGGAAAGGGATTCATCTAACCCAGTGTTTCACCCTGGGCTTCTCTAATTTTATTTGTCATGATTGCGGATGGGATATTTCGACTATGTGTTGACTATAGTCGCCTGAATCTGGTGACCGTGAAGAACAAGTATCCACTTCTGAGGATTTACAGCCTCTTTCATCAGCTCAAGGGAGCACGATGGTTCTCGAAGATAGACCTCATGTTAGGCTATCATCAGCTCAGAGTTCGAGATGAGGATGTGCAGAAGACGGCGTCCAGGTGTCGGTATAGCCACTACAAGTTCTTGGTTATTCACTTCGGCATATCCAATGCACCAGTAGTGTTCATGAGTCTCATGAAAAAGATCTTCCAGCCTTAACTCGATCGTTTTGTCGTAGTATTCATCAATGACATACTGATTTACGCGACTACTAGGGAGGAGCATGCCTACCACTTGCGGGTTGTACTAGAATCACTCTAAGAGTACCAGCTTTATATTAAGCTCTCAATGTGCCATTTTTGGATTTGATAGGTTCACTTCATGGGGCACGTCATCTGGGAGGTGGGAGTTGCAGTGGATCCTGCAAAGATCAAGGCGGTACTTACTTGGCAGCCACCCAGGAGCGTGACGGAGGTGCGGAGTTTCCTAGTTTGGGCTGGGTACTACTAGAGATTTGTCCCAGACTTCTCCAGAGTTGAAGCACAACTTTCAACTTTGACGAAGAAAGGTAAATCATTCGTGTGGTCATATTGATTCCAGAAGGGCTTCCAGGAGCTGAGACAGAGATTGACCAGTGCGCCCATCTTGAGGCTATCGGAGGAGGGAATATGGTACGTAGTTTACTGTGTTGCATCAAGGACCAGACTCAGGTGGGTCCTAATGCAGGAGCGGGCAGTGATCGCCTATGGTTCATGATAGTTGAGTAAACATGAGCAGAACTATGCTACCCATGACCTAGACTTAGAATCAGTGGTCTTTTCTTTGAAGATTTGGCGGCACAATCTGATGGGCGAGCTCTTTACAGTCTACTCTGACCATGAGAGTCTCAGGTACATCTTCTCATAGAAGATCCTGAACCTGAGACAGCGGCGATAGCTCAAGTTCCTCCAGGACTATGACTTTGAGATAATCTATACTTATGGGAAGGGGAACGTTGTGGCTGATGCTCTCAGCAGGAGATCGGGCATTCAGCTACTAGGAGAGGCGATGGAGCAGTTAGCCTCTTTGTAGATATCCTTCATGGATAGATATGGTGAGGTATTTATTCAGTCTTTCAAAGTCACTCCTCCACTAATTCAGTGCGTCAGAGAGGCACAGCGTGGGGATGTTGACTGTGAGATGCGACCTGATCAGATTTCTATAGGGCAGGCGCCTGATGGATTTTCTGAAGGAGGAGAGAACTTCATCTTCTTCAGGGGATGTACCATGGTACTAATTGCACTACAGGAGGAAGGCATGAGGGAGTTTCACACATCCCCTCTAGTGGTACATCCTAGAGTGGTGAAGATGTATTAGGACCTCAGATGGTATCACTAGTGGCCGGGTATGAAAAAGGTTGTAGCAGAGTTCATTTCTCGATGTCTAACATGCTAGAAAGTGAAGGCTAAGCACCAGGTACCAGCAGGTTTGGTACATCCCTTAGAGGTTCCGGAGTGGAAGTGGGATGGAATATCCATGGATTTTGTAATGGGGCTTCCATGTACTTCGAGAGGACCCGACTCCATCTGGGTGATTGTAGACTAACTCCCCAAGTCGGTCCACTTTCTATTGATCAGAGAGCAGGGATCAGTAGAGAGCTTAGGACGCCTCTATATTTAGGAGATCGTATAGCTTCATGGTGTTCCATCATCTATCGTCTCCGATCGAGATGCTCACATTACTTCCAGGCTTTGGAAGGTGTTTCAGGAGGAATTTGGGACGAACCTACGCCTGAGAACAGCCTTTCATCCTCATACGGATGTCCGGACAGAGAGAACCATTCATACACTCAAGGAAATGCTCTGTGCATGTGTCCTTGACTTTGGTCGTAGCTAGGAGAATCAACTACCATTGGTGCAGTTTTTGTACAACAATAGCTACCACTCAACCATCAGGATGGCACCTTATGAGGCAATATACGGCCGACCTTGCAGATCACCTCTGTGCTGGACTGACCCTGGGGAGTCAGCACTCGTAGGACCAGATATTGTTCAGGCTACAACGGAGAAGGTGAAGATCATACAGGAGCGGATGAGGACAACACAGATCAGATAGAATTCCTACACTGATAGGAGATGGAGACCACTGGAGTTTGAGGATGGCGACCATGTTTTCTTACAGGTCTCACCTCGACCTGGATTACGAAGATTTGACTAGGGCAGAAAGTTATCTTTGCGCTTAATCAGACCATTCTAGGTCCTCGGCAGGGTGGGCGAGGTGGCTTACCGACGGGCCCTTCTACCTCAGTTGCACCGGGTGCATGACATATTCCATGTATCAATGTTGAGGAGATACGTGCACGACCCAACCCACATCATCGACCACAGGGAGCTAGATATCGATGATGGGGTGACATTTGCGGAGATCCTCGTGTAGATCGAGGATCGACAAGAGGGGGTCCTACATGGATGGTCAATTCCTCTTTTTCGCATTCGTTGGCAGCACGAGAACCTCCAGGAGAGCACATGAAAGCGGGAGGCTCATATGCGAGCACAATACCCTCATTTGTTTCCTTAGTTTATGTTGTAACTTTAAAAGGACGTAAAACCCTGAGTTGGGAGTAATTTAAAGACCTCTAAATTTCAAGGAATATTTTTTCTTAAATGATTTGGAATTTTATGAGTCTGTGGCTTCTAACGGCACTTGATTCCGAGGCCCAGTGTGCCCAAAATCCATTTCCGAAGTTTGGATCGGGAACGTTCAGTAAACGAACGAGCATGTTTTCCAATCTTTTGAACCGGTGCTCAGAATTGAAATATGAGGTCACCGATTAAAACACAATGCTGGTAATTTATTAAGGGGACCTTTACCGTAGTCGTGTTTTCAAGGGAGGAGAATCTGTTTACTGGGATTTAATTAAAGAAGTAAATAAAATTTTTGTACAATTTTATTCTATATCTAAGGAGGTTAATTCCTCCCATGGGAAGTTGTTGGGGGCGCCCACACCCACCAAACTTCCCATGTATGGATAATTGAAAGGTGGGGCCCACACGAGCCCCAACCTTTCAACTCCCCTAAACTCTTTAACCCTCTTTAACCCCCCCCCATTAAACTCTCATGTTAATGTTGACAACTCTCCCATCTGATAATAAAATAATAGGAGAAGCCAATTATTTTACTTTTGGGGAGAGATTTTGTTGTGCTAAGGAATATTGGAGAGAGCTCTTGAGATTTTGGAAGAACACTGGCCTCTGATGAGAAACGATGTCTCCTTCAACGAAGAATGCCGGTTCCATGAAGAACGACAGCGCACCTTCCATTAACTTCTCCACAACAAGTGAGGAGACGCCGCTTCCACCTTGGATGCAATCTGTCGACGTCTAAGAATGCTCACCTCATGACATTGTCTACCATGACGCCGATTTTCTCCATCAATTGTCGAGGTAGGGTGTTTGATTAATTTATTTAAAATAAATTACTCCCTCATTCTC
Source organism: Viscum album (assembly GCA_963277665.1). NCBI lineage: Eukaryota > Viridiplantae > Streptophyta > Magnoliopsida > Santalales > Viscaceae > Viscum > Viscum album. The sequence continues at coordinate 1,673,017,075 of OY728137.1, forward strand.
GTTGTATTCAAGTGAATACCTTGCCCTATTGCTATCACTTATGCGGAGGGCGCAAGCTGAAAGAACATGGACCGACGACCCTCTGTTTGATCTTGTTTACTATTCTAAGAATCTGAAATCAACGGCGGAGGAGGCATGATGGCATTGAACCCTGTTGGGAACATAGCAAAGGAAGCTGACACCATCATGCCGGTTGTATGGGAGGAACCGCAGCACACATCGCAGGACGCTCCGGCGGAAGAACCAACCAGCGAATCGGTCGGCCGGGTGGAGCCGGACCGCGGCACTAGGAGGGCGCAGCGCTGAAGAAACCCGCAGCCCATTGTGCGGGCCGTGGGCACCAGAAAGCTGTTCGGCCTAGCCGTCCAGTTTGGGAAGGTTAGCGCCGCTTGGCGCAATGGTTTGGACTACCTGTCCCCCACACCCCCTCAGACCGCTCAGCTTACAGGCCCAGACAGCTGGGCCGCGCCCTTCGGGTCGAGCTGCGTTTTTCTTCAGACCGGTCCGACACCCCTGCCGGGTTGGACCCGTCAAACTTGGATAACCTGACCCGTGGGCCCAATGGGCTAAATGGTTCAGGCCCGTTATTCACTTAAAAATGAATAACATAAAGACCGCGGGTCCGATCAACGCGTCGTCTGCTGTAGTAGGACCCTTTCGACGAGGTCGTCCTTTTGAGATACTCTAAGTGAGTTTTGGACAACTTCAGTAAAATTCCGGGTTTGGAATGAGCATATTTCCAACCGGGCCCCTGGAATGAAAAACCAATATCTCTCAGACCGGGCGACTGTTTGACACGCCATCTATCACATTGGGTTCATTTTGACAAGACAGAACTTCAGGAAACATCAACTCTGGACTTCATGATAGTTGATGTATCGACCCCATTTTACTCGTGGAGCAGACACTCCCGGAATTGATTACGAAGTGTGCGGGAAACCTAGAGTTGTTTTCGACTGTGAAAATGATGACGACTGTACTTGGATCCTATGTGGGTTCGGCAGTGAGGACGACTGTACTTGGATCCTCCGTGGGATCGGCAGCGATGACGAATTTAATTGGATCCTATGTGGGTTCGGCATCAATGGTTACTGTACTTGGATCATACGTGGGTTCATCAGCGATGACTTATGTACTAGGATACTACGTGGGTTCGACAGAGGAGATGATTCAGAGGCTACATCTAATCATCTTCACCTCTCTTTGGAAGTAGTATACCTGTGTGAGCTGAGTCTTGTCTTTCAATCATTATCATTGGTATGATTGTCTTCATTCCTATGTGGAATGGATCGTTCTTGGGCTCTGATGTTGGATCCATTCTGAGATTTATGACTTAGGTATATGTATGGGCATATACCTAAGTAGAGTTGGATGATTCTTCGTGTTTGTATCTTTCTTATGGGTTTTATCCTTTGTGGATTCTGGGAGACCTTCGGAGGTCTTGGGGTCCCTACTGAGTATTGATGTACTCGACCCTGCACAGCCATTTCCCTCACTATATTGTGTTGTTTTCAGATGATGAACATCACTGATCGTGGTCGAGGCTTGTGGAGTTGGACGTTATCCAGAGGTGGACCACCTGGCAGGTCGTACTCGGAGCAGACAGACGGACTCGAGGTACCAATGAGGCTATCTGTACCCACCCTTCGGGTGGGAATTCTGGAGGATGACTCAGTGGTTTCTTCTTTACTTTATAGCAGTTTTACTTTCTTTCAATGTTGTACTATACTTCCAGTTGGTTTTGTATACTGGCTCATTTAATTTACAACACTTAATTTTGTACTAAGTTTACTTTGTGTTTACTCCAGCATGCGTACTCTATTGTGTTTGTTTACTTCTATAAAGGCAATGCCTTTCCTTTTTATCAGGATTTACGTCTCTGGTGCTAGTCACCAACCCCTGGCCTATGGATGGTGGTCTTGGGGTAGTCATGGCACGGGCCCAAAGGGCAGGTCATGATAATCATTTTACGAGGAAGTCTTGTTAACCCGTTTTATGAACTGGGATTTCAAAAAAGTATTTTTATATGTCAATCCCTTAATTAATAAGAACAAGTTACAATTGTGATGAAAAAATTTATTAAAGGGGGGAGAATATAACACCCTAATATTTTTAAAAAAAATTCCATTTTTAGGGGTAAATGTTATTCAACATGTAGTCTAAATGAACCAAGAAATATTATTGTTTGAATATAATCATTATAACCTAACCCTTATATTATAGAGTGTTAATTGGATTAACTAAATTATGATATATATATATATATAATCTATTGAATATAAATTTATTTAAAAATCCATGATAAAATAATCACTAAATTTTTAGTAAAGTCATTTCATTAATTAAAAATATGTTCTCTTAAAAAATAGTTATCATAACTTCATGTGAAAAAATATATTATAAATAATATATACACCTTTCAAATTTTTTTGTATAAAAATGATAATATTGTTTACCTAATTCCATCACAATTGTCTTGTGGGGATATCTTGAGATTTTTATCTGAAGATTTATTATTCAATTAATAGTGTAAAATAATGTTTTTGTTAAAGAATGTATTTTCATTTGATGTGTTTAAAAAGTTAAATTATATTTTGAATTATATTTAAATTTTAATTAGTTTATTTTTATTAAACATAATCTACTTCTAGGCCTTATAATTATTTTTATACCTGAATTTGGTTTTAAAACATTTTTATTCTTAAAAGGAATTTCCTTAAAGAATAACTTTTCATCGTGTTTTAGAGGTTTAATTTTGTAATAAATTTGTCCACTTATATGAATTGAATCTTGAAAAAATCAGTTCATATTTGGAATCAGGAGGACCTAATTCAGTAAATATCCCACTTCTATTTTTAGGCATTATGAAGTGTATATATAGTAAATAATTATCACCATGGTAAAGGTAAATCAGGCAACTAAGGTTAAAAATAACATGATAAGAACAAAAAATTAACCCTAAAATATTCCATTTAACTATTGGACGAGTGTATATAAAATATTTACATAAAAAACTACAATATTTGTACACATTTTGTCAGATTTCTTATATATTCACCTTTATGATATTTATGTAAAGGATAATGATAAAAATTAAATTTTATTGCTCTTGATAACATTAATATTTTTCAATCGGGATAAAAACAACATATGTTTGGTTATAAATATTAATATTAAAGAAAAAGTATTTTATTATCATGTTAATTTATGTCACGACCTACCTTCCTCAAGACGAGGGAAGGGACAGCAAAGTTCCACACCCTTCCTTCTTCAAGATGAATGAGAAATAATGACCCCCGATCCCCTCATTCAATAGGCCCCGAAGTGGTGATTAACACCAAGGGTATAGAATCTCACACAGAAGGGTAGGTATTACTATTTTTAATGAAAACATGATTGGAAGATAAGATGGTAAAAAGTCCCAAAAAATTCCAAACATTTATATAAAGGAAACCAAATATCCATCCCATGGATGATTTAAATTTAAAATGAAACAAAGGTACAGCCAAAGTACAAAAGTAAATACTTAAATAAAGAGACTAAGTATCTCCACAGTATCTATCCCAACGCCCGATATAGAAAATACCAACGTGATCCTCTATATCCTCCTAGAAATCAAAAAAAGTTTTACAGACTTACGGTGAGTATACAAGAATACCCAGTAGGAAAGCAAAGCCAGATGTGCACATGTGGGGGAACATAATAATTTCCCAATTAGAAAATAGTTGAACCTCAAATCATGTACCAAGGAATACTAACCATACCATCCACACCAAGGCACACTCACCAAATAATGCAAGCCAAGTAAAGTAGTAGTATAAGAACATTTATATTTGGGTACCTCGAACCACATTCCCACTGGTTAACTATTATTCCTACCATCTAACGTATTGAAGCTACATGTATTCCAAAATGAAGACCCACTCCCAAAAATTTCCCACACACCCCCAGGACTCAACCACACCACACATCTCACCAATAGAAACCTAGGCCACAACAATAAGACATCTCACCTAATGAAACGTGGACCTCATCCTGAAGACACTTGGGAAAAAATATTGTCCCGCAAACACCTAGTCCCATCATCCATAACATACCTTCATAAAGGATCTTTAAATATGGTAATCCAGAAGCCCTTACAGCCTTCTCGGATACACTCGAGTGGTAAGATCCTAGAAGAGGGTGTGAGGAAGAAATTCAGTAACTAACCATCCACTCTCCCATTAGGATGTTGGAAAATACACCCTCCCACATGAAATGGGGTTGTTCAGCACTTGGTTCTCAACAAGTGTTGGGTGAATATAGAAAAAACAAGGAACACACACACACACACGCAGACACACACACATATATATATATAATATTGTATTCATCCTATCCTACCGGTCCCCCAATAAATAAACAACCCACACATAACCATATTTACTGGTACCCTTATATGCACAACCACACAAACAACCACTACCAATGCATAAACCTAACCCCTTTTTCGTTCAAAAATTTTACATTCATTAATTTAGGGATCGACGTTAATTTTTTCCAATCCTACCAGGGGAAACTACTATGAAAACATTTCTGACCATCTTAAAATGAGAAGAGTTTGATTACCCAAACACACTATAATCACATTTAAATTTTAACACCCATTCATAAAAACATCCGAGAAAAACTAACCTGCAGTCCCAGTACACACCCCTTATGTCTATATACATTTGTTCAACCACTTTCAACTATAATTATTCAAATTTATATCGAACAATCCTCCTCTCACAATAAGGACATATATCCCCGCTACACAAATATTTCCAAGATGTAGTCTCACTCCATAACATGTTCATAACCACACTGTAGTCCCACTGCCCAATGTTTCATGATGGTCACAACATGAACAAAGGAAGTCCCACTACCTACAAGTTTATCTAATCCACAATAAATCAATATCTCAAACATAGATTCTATCTCACCTCTCGTACCACCTTATATGCAAAACCCACAACAATAACCATCAAATCGTAGCCCAACTCCACACAAATACCACACCCTTCTCCCAGAACAAACTCTTATGTCCACCCACGTACCCACATCCTACGCATGGTTTGAACCCCACAAAACACACAACACACATCCACACCACTAAGCCTTGGGAATTAAAATTTTGTTAATAGGGGTTCTTTAATTCCACTTTAAATAATCTAGTTGATGAAATAACATGTTTGATCATGGGTTGTGCATTTAAATATCCAATTATACGTGATTAAGAAGATTTCATATAATCGCCAATTATCAAATTTCATAACCACTGGTGGGCAAGAAAAGGCCACCAATGACCATGATTTTCAGAAGTCGCATAGTCACAACAATCCTTAACAGAATAAAGGTAACAGAATAAAACATGTGATCAAACATCAATCTACTCCAAACCTGTTATTTCATTGATTTCATTATCTTATGATCATATCCATTTCCCTTCATTTATTACATGTTAAAAAAATGATTCATCCATTCTTCAGGAATACCCATTAGTTAATCCACCATGCATGATGCACAAATAAATATTAGAAGAATAATCCCGACTTGAAACAACATCTGACCAAAATTCCTCTTTTTGCTAAGAACAGGGGATCACGCGAGTTGTAGGAAAGAAATCCTAGAAATTTAGAAGCTTGGGATCTAGAATAGGGGAATGACTTGACTAGAGAGGAACACTTTAGGTGTACCAAGAGGGAATGTAAAACGCACTGGGAAGGTAAGATCATGGTTTTGAAGAGACATATCCTTTAAAGGAAGAACAGTTTTAAAAGCCATCAATATGGGATCATGGTCATGATCACGGGGTTTGAGTATCTAAAATACCACTAAACGATAGAATATTTAATATATACATAATATCCTTTCAAACTCCCTCAAAAATTCCCAAAGAATTCTTTAATCTATGTTTATTTGAAATAAGATGTAAGAGGGGCGAAGCTGGAAAAACAAAAAAAATGGAAAAGTTGGAAATCAGACACCAATGGGTGAGTCTTTGATGTTGAGCCACTGATGGGTGAGCTGTCGATGCGACCTACAGACTTTTTTTAACAGACACAGAGCCACTGACAGGTGAGCTACTGATGCAACCTACCGACGCTGAATGACCGACACAGAGCTACCGACACAATGACTCACTAATTCCCCGGACTCATCGATGTTGATGCCCCTGACTCATCAAGCTAACGCCCCTAACTCACTGACGTAGTAACATGCTGATTCACTGACATGCCGATGCACTAACATACTAACACACTAACATGTCTATGCACTGACATGCCAACATCAACACCCAGAGTCACTAATAGAAAAATTGTAAATTCATAAAACTCTTGTAATGAGCTAATAGTGCTTCCCAGAACACCGTAAACATTGGATTTTCAAAAAGTAATGGACCGACGAAATCTGGGTCATTGCATCAGATAAATCTCATTAATTTGCATTTCTTGGAATTTAAAAACCAAACCCACTAAAAGAGAGGTCTGGACAACAATCCCTAAAGATACCTCTTTTGAACAAACCAACCCGTGTTGTTCGAAATCTGGAGTGAAATGTATAACATCCAAAGAAAACCTCCATGAAATCTATCACCTGAAAAAATATACAAATACTAAGTCACCACATCCCCATGAAACCACTATAGGTCACTCTGATTGAAAAATGGATTAGGGATCTCCTTCATTTATGTCAATATTTTATCCGCTTTTGGTTGCACTGACTCACCTGCATGGGTTCAATCACATCCACATTAATGTGTCTCAATTGGGGATCAAGTGCTCCCCTCCCCACAGTCAGGACTCTTTTCACACATTTAAAGAAAAGGGAAACCCCTCATCTGTTAACAAACAAGGTCAATCATTACATTATAAATGATGCGTAAAATTAAAACATAGAACCAAAAAATAGAATAGATGTGGGTACTTGTCATGAATATGTTCCTCCCACTCTCATGTACACTCCCCAAGGAAACCATGCCTCCATAACACACAGACCAAAGGAATGGTCCATCCATGACGCACTGTCTCCTCATGATTCTCGATTCTTACCGATCTCCCTACAGATGCCACATCTTCCTAGATATCTAACTCACCCTAGTCAATGATTTATATATTGATGGAGCTTAGAGACATGGAAGATGTTATGTATCCTCTACAACCATGGTGGAAACATCGAATGACATGCCACCCTGCCAACTCATTTCAACACTTCGAAATTTCTGATTAACATAAGCTAAATCTTGATCCCTATATCAAACCTCTACGACCCATATCTAGTGGAAACCTTCAAGAAAAAAATGTCCATATTCTCTAATTCCAAGGGCCTCATTCTATAATCAACATATCATTTTTATCAGTCTTCTGCTGCCTTTATCCTCTCACTGACAAGCTAAAACTTCTCTTCCATACTCTGCACCACGTCCAGACCATGAATAGTTGATTCTACCACCTCTTTCCAACACAAGGGGGAATGACATGACCTCCCATATAGAGCTTCAAATGAATACAAACTAATGAAATAGTGATAGCAATTATTGTAATGAAACTATACTAATGGTAAATGTCACACCCAATACCCACTGAAGTCCATAACTTAAGCCCATATCATGTCATCCATCGTATGGATGTTTATCTCTATGTGCCCATCCATCTTATGGTGGAATGTAGTTTTGAGGCATAAATGGGTGCCAAAGGCATGCTACAATCTCCTCCATACTCACAAGGTAAAACTTGTATCCTGATCTAAGGTAATGGATCTTGAAACCCCATGTAGTCGCACCGCCAATTCTATATACCTTTGTGCTAAGGCATCCACAGTGCTAGACTCTTTGATCACTGAAAATTGATCTGACATTTTCAATCGTTCCACTACTACCCAAAGAGTATCACATCCTCCTTAAGACCTAGGTGATCCTATGATTAAATACATTGATATGTCATCCCACTTCTACTTGAAATTTTATAAGGGATGCAACAGCCCACTAGGAACATGGGGCTCATTCTTCACCTACTGGCACACTAAGCACCTTCTCATAAACTCTTCCACTTCATGCATAAACCCGGGATACCAAAACTATTCCATCAAGCCTTAGAAAAATTTAGAGGCTCATGTATTCACTACTAGGGGTGACCAATGAAACTCACATAGAACTATTTCACACATTTCCATTGGGACAAACTGATTCCCATAGAACAACATTTGATTCTGGATATCCTCTAACCATCACTCTTGAGGATCACCTTATATAGATCGATCATGCATCACTTTAGTCTGTATACCTCCTCACTGATTGTAGTACCCCCAGTTTCTAGACTGTAACATCCTTTCACGTTGATCGAGTATGTTTTCAACTGTTTCTAAGTTCTATTTTCATTAAGAATCCTTAAAAGTATTTTTCAGGGGTTTTTTTGCAAGTTTCAGATTGTGTACCTGAAGTACACACCGTGTACCTGAAGTACAGGTCGTTACCCTGAAGTACACTCCGTGTACCTGAATTAAAGGTCGTGTACCAGAAGTACACAGTGTGTAGTAGGGGACCAATTCAGTTTGAGAAATGGGAGTCATGCCAGGATATGGTGCACATAGTGTACCTAAGTTAAACATCATGTAATGTTCAAATATTTTTTTTCTAACTGAGGAAACATGTTTCCCGGTGTATTTATCCAACATGGACATCACATTGTGACTTGGGGTTCAAATCATGACCTAGAATATGCCCAGATTAAATTCATGCATCTGGAATTTCCACTCAGTCTATTCATTTTAGACCTATTGGCTATTGACCCTAGACTCTCTCTTGGAAAAATTCTGAAGGCCCCCTTCTTCTAAATCAATTCTATCGGTTGGGGATCGTCGTTGCATCTACAGTACGTCACTTATAGTTAGTTTTCTATTAAATCTACTTCTCCTATCCACATGGTTCTATAATCAATGATTGTTATGGTTAGATATAGTTTTATGTTTTCCAAATACATTGAGAGTTGGATTTTTTGTTGATATGGGAAGGGATCTAAGGTTGTTTCTTTGAAGAATCAATTCTATTTTCTAGGAGTGTTCTTCTTCCTTTGTGGGGCTTCATCAAAACCATCAAGGTAAGTGGATTCACTATCAACACCTATTAGTATAACTTATTGTAATGTATTCAATATTAATGTAGTGTGTTGAATTGATTATGATTTGGTTGTTGAAAACTTGTGGGAAACCTTCTTGACTGACAGTTTGTGGAATATGGAAAATTAGGGATTTTGAATGAGTGACTTGGTTCTTGGTTTTTAAATATGTATTTTAAAAACATAATTTCTATGGATTTTTGGAACATGAATTGGATTAGATTTTTTTAATAAAATGGAATGTTTTATTGAAATGAAATATTTCCTTGAAATTCGTTGGGCATTGGTTTTCAATAAAAATGTAGTTTTATTGAAGTGGTTTATTATGGTGATGGAATTATTTGGCATAAATGGTGTTGGTGTGAGTTCATTCTTAACGGGCCCTTATTAAGGGAAAAGTACCATTGGGGTAAAAGGTACGTGACCCTGGATTGGGGGTGTGTGTCATTGGGACAAAAGGTAATGGGATAGGGGAATGATCATGAGTATGGAACTCTCAAAGGAATCATGCATGTGTGGGTGTGTTGTGAACTATGGAATGGGTATCCCAAAATAATAATTATAATTTGTTTATAGGATTTGATTAGTTATTTTATAGAAAATAACTTGGTAGAATTTTTTTTCCATTACCTTTGTTTTTAGTTGGTTATGATTGGTTTCCAAACTTGTTTACACATGGTTCTAAACAGTTTTGGTAAAAAAAATTATATAAACTGATTTATAAAATGTTCTAACCATTCTATCCTAGTGGCATGAGTAGAGAATTCATTGGGTAAAACCTACTAAGTTTTATAATCACCCCTTCTTTGGAACTTTGGTTATTTTGAATGTAGCACCCCGATATTTTATGAAAAATATTCTTTTAATTTCATTAATGCCTTGTGTTGTATGCTACACCAATATTACCTTGCGCTATACGCAACACCGTATTAGCTTGCAGTTTACGCAACACTATTCATGGATTGTGTTACACACAATTTTGATAATAGTTATTCTACGCAACATTGAGTATATATATATATATATATTCAATGTATAAATGAAATATGGTTGGATTATGTTATACGAAACAACGAAGGATTCTTGTACAACACGCAACCCTGACTTGGATTTCATTACACGCAATCGCGACCTTCCTCGATAGCGTTTGTTGTGCGCAATACAGAGTTTTACTAAACAACGATATATTCTTATAATATTATTATGAACAAGAAATTATGAATAGTATTAAATAAATTTTTAATTTTATAACATTATTATTCTTCTTACACATTTTCTATAACATGGTATAAGAACAAAATAAATTTTTCGGGTAAAATATGTATTTTTCAAAAAATGCAGTTTTGCCGCCTTTTGATGGTGCACCCACTTTAAATCTAGTTGTTGAAATGTTTATAAGTTCAATTTGAAAAAATAAAATTCTTATTTTGAATCAGTATATAAAAATTTACTTTGGATAAATTTTTCATATTATTCTGGTAACTTTCATATTTTGATTAATAGTAAAAATACGCTATATTTTAATTAAAAACAACTTTTTTCATCGTAATAATTTATATGGTTAAATTATAATATTGAGTGGTTTTAAAGTATAAATAGAATATATTTTTACCATTTAATATAATTTATTTCATTAGCATTGATTATAAATTGAATTCGTAGGATAAATCAATTCAATCTTTTGCAATGTTTTAAAGGAAAACCCGTTTTCATTCGACAACGGGATTAATTTTAATTTAATTTCTGAAACTTTTGTGTATTGAATTTGGAAAAATGGATTCCATATTTGTAATCATTTGGTCCAAATTATGTTAATAAGCTACTTTTTATTTTTGGGAATTATGAATAGTAACTACGGTAAATTTTATTTACCATAATTAAAGGTAAATCAGGTAATTAAGGGTAAATATAAGATTATAAAATTACCCTAACACCTACCAAAATCCTATTGTATGACTAAAAGTAGACCCATATCCCCTAAGAGTCGGATTAGATTCATTTAATGGACTTTTCCCATGAAAATAATATAATTATTATTAAAACCAAAGAATGTGACAACATGTCACTTTCTTAAATCTTATAAGTATAATAATTTTAATTTAGTGATAAACTTCATGAAACTTCGAAAATTAATAGTCTACAGGAATATAATACAATTATCTACATCATAGGAATTTATTTAGAATTTTTAGGGATTAAATAATTATCATTAATTATGACACAATAGTGACGTTGAAATTATTTGATTAATTAAAATATTAAATAAATGGTTTTAAAAATAATAAAATAATTATTATATGAACTATTTAATGTGATCCACTAATTTTCTAGATACATATGACATTTTATGAATCTATTAAAGCTTTTATTTCTAACATATAATCTGTATATATTTTATTTAAATTCAAATAAATGAATAGTGTCAAAATTGACAATATTGTTATTTTATAAAAATAACATATTATAAAATTGTTTAAAAATCACAAATATATTTAAATATTATAATTTTAAATTTATACGGCCTATAATGTTATAAAGTAAACTAGTATGGAAAATTCACAACAAATAAGTAATTATTTGTTATAATTTAAAATTTAGAATTTTATTACCACAAATAAACTAAAATAGATTAAATAAGGATAAATCAAAATGAAAAGGTTTAAAATAAGATACAAACATGTCTAAATTTGATTGGTTGATGAGATTACAACACTAGATCATCCAATATTTGAATATGAGTCATTTTTGAGGTTTTTAAGTGGGTTTAGATTTATTATAAATTAATATTTTTAAGAATTCCAAAGGTGACCCTCTCCTCCCTTATAAAAGGGCACCTCCTCCCTCTCTTCCACACACCACTTTAAGCCTTCATGCTCGGCCAACCCCTACCCAATTCTCTTCTCCACTTCCCTAGAAACATCCTAGAGGTCCTGGTATTCTTCAAAGACCAATTTTAGTGCCCTAAGTGGAGGTCTCAAAGAGGCGCTTCAAAGAAGAAGTAATTTTCGTTACCGATTCTTTCACCTTTATTTATTCTTCTACTTCTTCTTCTTAGGTTGTTTCATTATGAAGTAATAGAATCAGTATCACTAATATACAGATATGTTATTATAAGTATGAAACAACCGTATTTCACCATTTATCCATCCTACGGAAAACAAAATCACCGCGCGTGCGTACGTACGGAATACCGTCTCCACGCTGTGGTGTAATCTATTTTCCACAAAAACCTTACTTGAATGGGTATAATGGTGTAATTAATAACTATATATTATTATTTTAAAGTGATATTGATTCTGAAATATTATACATACACTCCAATACAATTCAACGATCATGAGAACGATATTATCGCTCGTGCGTACGTACGGACTACCGTCTCCACGACGCGATGAGATTCATTCTCCACGTTAACCATTCATGAATGATTATAAAGTATATATAATAAGTAATCATGAAATATATTACATAATAATACTACTGGATTTATGTATATATATATATATTTATGTCAACTACTTAATTCCACTAAATTCAATAAGGAAACGAAAACAGCGTTCATGCGTAAGTACGACCTACCGTCTCCATGAACGGTGTATTTCATTCCATTTATCGATCCATTATATATATGTATATTCTGAATATATATATAAATCATATTTTACATTCTGGATTTAACTAATCATGATCTAAGTAATCATATGAATAATTACAAGTTAAAACACGAACAACAAATGAGACGATTTTACCCAAAACGCTACTTTAACATGAATTTATAAAAGAAAGGGTAATATAAAGTCATACGTGAATCATATATTATATAATAACAATGAATATGATTCTGTAATAAGTCAATGACATTATTTAAATCATTATACAGGAGGTTCGGACACTTACGAAGTAAGTCGGACCTAAGGTAAGGGAAAATATCACAATCTCATTTTATCCGATATTGTTTATACTTTGGTATTTACTGGGGTGTATCTTATCATCCACATCCATGTTTCCACAATATGTAATATTTATATCCTTCTGAAATAGTTTATATCAAATTTTACCCTTCGGTGAGTTTTTAGTAAAAGATATGAAAGGAATCTTTTGTCGTTTTTCGTACGAGGTACTTTTTAACTTTTCCAACAAAAGTATGAGAGAATGTTTTCTTTTAACTTATACAGCATGAATGGATTTTTATAACATTATTTCCAAGAAGCTTACCTTACAAGTTTTGAAGTTTATTTTTAATCAAATTCTTTCAGTTTAGAATTGTATGAAATGTTAAGAAAGGAAAAGTGTTTTTGAAGTAGAAAGGTTATTTTACTCAACAATGGAGTTCAAGTGTTTTATCAAAATTATTTTCCATCTAAGATAATAAAGGGTTCTTGTTTCTCTCCCTATTATTACATTGATTTGATTATGTTGTGATGGAATTATTTTTATAAATTCCTTTATCTTATATGAATTGTTTTATGATGTCATGATGTTTAAGATTCCAATTTTTATTACATGGATTTTGCTATGATGTATGGTTTATGATTTTTTGGCACACATAAGAATGGTATCATTACGAGATGGGTGGGACATATATCTCCCTCCAATGCATTGGGTAAAGATTTTATATCTCATGAGATAGACATGGCTGGAGTGGCAGGTTATACCGGTTCAGTGAAACAGGACTGAAACGAGGAGTGACCTCAGTTCAGAAATGGACTTTGTCCACTAAGATAGTCTTGGAATTAAGTCTTGACTAATAAGAAATGATCCTCTATGATTATGTGTGTATGCCACAAAGTTTCATGGTTTAAGTTACGTTTATTGGGATTTCATTTCACTACTATGATTTATCCCATGTTATGATATTATGATCTCTTTTTCAGGTTAGGATTTCCAAAATGTTATGTTCTTATGAATATGATGTGATTGATATTTCTTTTGTTTACCCTTACTGAGCATTTGAGCTCACCATTTTATGTTTTCTTTTACCCAGGATATAAAGAAAGGTTTTAGGTAAGAAAAAAAAGGGGAATATCTTTATGGGATATGTTGAAGATCTTTCACCATGATTAGAAGATTACGTTCTGAGTTTCCAAAGATACTAAATATTACGGTCCTTGTGTGTGTGTTTTTGTTATGTAATAAGTATTCCGCAAAAGTAATGTAATTTCCTTGTATGTTAAGCTTCGGGTCTCTACAGTTGGTATCAGAGGCAAGGTGTAGTCAACCTTTGGAAACTAGGATGCGAGAACTTTAGTGAGATCCCTAGAGATATTTCTAAGGTATGTCTAGGGATGTCCCTAAGGTTAAGTATAAGTATAGGTTATATTACTAGAATTATGGTAATCCAAGATGTTAGATATTGAAGGTACTCCCCCTTTATTATGTTGTTTTCCCCAGCATGATTTTTGCCTCTCACACTATTATTTTTGGGTTTTAGACGACGGATGGAACCCGAAGGAACGATGTTGATCAATGTAATGGACAATTCAATGATTGTCCTCCTGAACAAACAAATGTTATGGGAGATGGAGTGAAAAATAATATTGCTATACTTACACAAGCTATGAATCATTCTGGACTTCCAAATGAGAAGAGAAGGGAACAATATTCTTTTGAGTCCTTCATGAGGCAACGTCCACCTTCTTTCAGTGGGTCTTCTGATCCACTTGTTGCTGAACAATGGATCAGTACTACTGAAAAGATATTTTCAGTTCTTCATTGTTCTGAACATGGTAAAGTCATCTTAGCAGTGTATCGTTTGGAAGGTGATGCTGATCAATGGTGGAATATTATCAAGAATATGAGGCCAAGAGATGAAATTGAGTCCAAGGAATGGGACGAGTTCAAGAACTTATTTTTCAATAAGTACTTCTCTCGTATTATTCGAACAAAGATAGAGAAGGAGTTTCTTGAACTAAAGAAAAAGGATGATGAATCTGTTGGTATATACGAAGAAAATTTTACAAGGCTTGCAACGTATGCATCTGGATTTATCATCCAACCTGAAAGTAAATTGATCGATTATTCAGTGGCTTAAAACCAAATATTCGAAGGGAATTAGCTATAAGAGACTTAAGTAACTATGAAAAAATTGTGCGTTGTGCTATCAAGGAAAAAATGGAAGTTGGTGTTACATATCCATCTCATAGTTTTAACAAGAAAAGAAAGATGGTGTTCAAGGAGAAATCTCAGAATAATGGTGAAAAGAAGATGAATGTTTCCTTATGCTCAGAGTGTGGAAAGTAGCATGGTGGAGATTGTCTTAAAAGGACAAGTAAATGTTTCAAATGTGGAAAGGAAGGTCATCGGGCATTTGAATGCCGCAATGATGGTAAGAAGATGTCTAATGATGCAATCAAAGGAAGGGATACTCATAATGAATCCACTACACTTCAATGCTTCAAGTGCAAGGAAATGGGGCATTATGCTAATAAATGACCTAATCCAAGGGTTAGTGATGATCGACATGAGCAACCACTTAAGGAAAAGGACAAAGGGAAGTCACATGCGATCACTATTGGCGATGCTGAATATGAAAACGATGTGGTGGAATGATTAAGTGTTTATGTAATGGGATTCGAAAATAATGTTGTATATAGTATCGTGGAATATTGGAATATTTATGTATTGGTCTATTGTGGTTTTCAATAATTTTATGGTACCGGTAACCATGGAAAGTGATTGAGATATTATTGGAAAAAAGATGATATGCTCATAATGAAGGGATAAGGAAAAAATGAAATGTTTGACAGTATTCATGAGCTCATGATTGATATAAAGACTAAGTGATATCATGGTTTGAGTATATAGAATTTTGAGGATTTTGGTATGTGGAAAGTGTTAAATTTTAACTGCATTCATGTTTTCACTAAGGTATTCAAGAGAATACATGATTAAGGCATTTGAATGTTGGAATGTGACCAACAAGACATATCTTATGATATATGGGGATCAACGATGGTATTAAATCTCTGGTACTCGTTTTCACAATAGTGGACTGCATTATTATGGATATGCCTAAAGATTGCAAAGGATTATGTTGGACATAAGTTAGTATTGTTTAAGGATTGAATTTTTTTCGATATTATTGATGAGATGTTATAGTAATATAGTTTTAAAAAAGGAAAACCTGCAGGACGGGCGACAACCCATCACGTCGGACCAGGCTGTGGGAATCGAACCCACTACTGAAGTGCGACTGGCCTTTATCACCTACCACTGGACTACAGGAAGTCCCTATTTAGTAGAAACTAGTTTTATTATATTAATCAGTATGATATATGTAGTATAAGTCTATTTTAGGAACCATATATGATTAATCTCACTATAGATGGACTTATGTATTTTTTGATAAATTTTCTAACCTTTTGTTTAAGACAGATGGAATGACCCATCATTCTATCACATGATCTGCTAACACATCACGAATGAAAAATTCAACTTCATTTCTGTAAGAGATAAAGTGGAAATTGTCCAAAGAACGACCAACGGTGAGACTATGCCAAAATCAAGAAAGTATTTCTTCCAATTCCAATTTCATCAACTTTAGGGAAATGATCTTGAAAACCAAAAATGTTGTCCTAGTGCTCTTATATCTGATGAATCAGATGGTACCTTAGATCGTCACAAATTTATGGCTTTGTGATTGCTGGCTTTTCCATAGCCCTGTTCTCTACCACTCTCCATCAGAAATTGATGGTTTGATTTTTCTTCCATATCCATATTTTCACCTATGTTATCCTACGTGGAAACCCAGTGATGAGTTAATTTGGATAACCGTTACATTTCATACATTAGTTTTTAAAGCCATGTTTTGGTATTCCTTTTTATGATGTGGGTTTCTATTAAACAAACTTCCGAGTAGTAAACCATTTATAACCCCGACGAATTTCAAGGGAGAAATTCATTTTAAGGGGGGTAGAATGTAACACCTTGAGATTTTATGAAAAATATTCTTTTAATTTCATTAATTTCTTGTGTTGTATGCTACACCAATATTACCTTGTGCTATACGCAACACCGTATTTGCTTGCAGTATACACAACACTACCCTTGGATCGTGTTACACACAATTTTGATAATAGTTATTCTATGCAACATTGAGTATATATATATATGTATATATTAAATGTATAAATGAAATATGGTTGGATTCTGTTTTACGAATCAATGAAGGATTCTAGCACAACACGCATCCCTGACTTGGCTTTCATTACACACAATCTCGACCTTCCTCGATAGCGTGTGTTGTACGCAATACCAGGTTTTACTAAACAATGATATATTATTATAATATTATTATGAACTAGACATTATGAATAGTATTAACTAAATTTTGAATTTTATAACATTATTATTCATCTTACACATTTTCTAGAACATGGTATAAGAACAAAATAAATTTTTCGGGTAAAATATGTATTTTTCAAAAAATGCAGTTTTGCCGCCTTATGATGGCGCACACACTTTAAATATAGTTCTTAAAATGTTTATAAGTTCAATTTAAAAAAATAAAATTATTCTTTTGAATCAGGATATAAAAATTACTTTGGATAAATTTTTCATATTATTCTGGTAACTTTCATATTTTGATGAATAGTAAAAACACGCTATATTTTAATTAAAAACAACTTGTTTCATCATAATAATTTATATGGTTAAATTATAATATTGAGTGGTTTAAAAGTATAGATAGAATATATTTTTACCATTTAATACAATGTATGTCATTATATTTGATTATACATTGAATTTGTAGGTTAAATCGATTCAATCTTTTGCAATATTTTAAAGGAAAACTCATTTTCTTTCGACAACGGGATTAATTTTAATTTAATTTCTGCAAATTTTGTGTATTGAATTTGGAAAAAAGGATTCCATATTTGGAATCAGTGGGTCCAAATTATGTTAATAAGCTACTTTTTTGGGGAATTATGGATAGTAACTACTGTAAATTTTATTTATCATAGTTAAAGTTAAATCGGGTAATTAAGGGTAAATATAAGATTATAAAATTACCCTAACACCTGCCAAAATTCTATTGTATGACTAAAAGTAGACCCATATCACCTAAGGGTCGGATTAGATTAATTTAATGGACTTTGTTCCATGAAAATAATTTAATTATTATTAAAACCAAAAAATCTGACAACATGTCACTTTCTTAAATTTTATAAGTATAATAATTTTAATTTAGTGATAAAATTCATGAATCTTTGAACATGAATAGTCTACAGAAATTTAATACAATTATCTACATCATAGGAATTTATTTATAATTTTTAGGGATTAAATAATTATCATTAATTATGACACAATAGTGATGTTGAAATTATTTCATTAATTAAAATATCAAATAAATGGTTTTAAAAATAATAAAATAAATAATATATTAACTATTTAATGTTCTCCACTAATTTTATAGATACATATGAAATTTTATGAATCTATTAAGGCTTTTAGTTCGAACATATCTTCTTTTTATATTTTATTTAAATTCAAATAAATGAATAGTGTCAAAATTGACACTATTGTTATTTTATAAAAATAACATATTATAAAATTGTTTAAAAATCACAAAAATATTTAAAAATTATAAATTTAAATTTATATGGTCTATAATGTTTTAAAGTAAACAATTATGGAAAATTTTCAACAAATAAGTAATTATTGCTTATAATTTAAAATATAGAATTTTATTACCAAAAATAAACTTAAATAGATTAAATAAGGATAAATCAAAATGATAAGGTTTAAAATAAGATCCATACATGCCTAAATTTGATTGGTTGATGAGATTACAAGCCTATCTAATCTAATCTTATAATATGAGTCATTTTTGGAGGTTTTTATGTGGGGTTAGATTTATTATAAATTAATATTTTTATGAATTCTAAAGGTGCCCCTCTCCTCCCTTATAAAAGGGCACCTCCTCCATCTCTTCCACACACCACTTTGAGCCTTCATGCTCTTCCAAACCCTACCCAATTTTCTTCTCCACTTCCCTAGAAACATCCTAGAGGTCCTGGTCTTCTTCAAAGACCAATTTTCGTGCCTTAAGAGGAGGTCTCAAAGAGGCGCTTCAAAGAAGAGGTAATTTCTGTTCCCAATTCTTTCACCTTTATTTCTTCTTCCACTTCTTCTTATTAGGTTGTTTCATTATGAAGTAATAACATCAGTATCAAACATATACTGATATGTTATAATAAGTATGAAACAACCCTATTTCACCATTTATCCATCCTACGGAAAATGAAATCACCGCGCATGCGTACGTACGGAATACCGTCTCCACGCCGTGGTGTAATCTAGTTTCCACCACCACCTTACTTGGATGGGTATAATTGTGTAAGTAATAACTATATATGATTATTTTAAAGTGATATTGATTATTAAATAGTATACATACTATCCAATACAATTCAACGATCATGAGAACGATATCATCGCTCGTGCGTACGTACGGACTACCGTCTCCACGACGCGATGAGATTCATTCTCCACGTTAACCATTCATGAATGATTATAAAGTATATATAATAAGTAATAATTAAATATATGACATAATATTAATACTGGATTTATGTATATATATATTTATTTCATCTACTTAATTCCACTCAATTCAATAAGGAAACGAAAACAGCGTTCATGCGTACGTACGGCCTACTGTCTCCATGAACGGTGTATTTCTTTCCATTTATCGATCCATTATATATATGTATATTATGAATATATATATCAATCATGTTATACATTCTGGATTTAAGTGATCATGATCTAAGTAATCATATGAATAATTACAAGTTAAAACACGAACGACAAATGAGACGATTTTACCCAAAACGCTACTTTAACATGAATTTACAAATGAACGGTTAATATAAATTCATAAGTGAACCATATATGATAAAATAACAATGAATATTATTCTGTAATAAGTGAGTGACATTATTTAGATCATTATACAGGAGGTTCAGACACTTACAAAGCAAGTCAGACCTAAGGTAAGGGAAAATATCAAAATCTCATTTTATCCGAGATTGTTTATACTTTGGTATTTACTGGGATGTATTTTATCATCCACATCCATTTTACCTCAATATTTAATATTTATACCCTTCTGAAATAGTTTATATCAAATTTTACCCTTCAGTGAGTTTTTAGTAAAAGATATGTAAGGAATCTTTTGTCGCTTTTTGTACGAGGTACTTTTTAACTTTTCCGACAAAAGTACGAGAAGAATGTTTTCTTTTAACTTATACGGCATGAATGGATTTTTTAAAAATTATTTCCAAGAAGCTTCCCTTACAAGTTTTGAAGTTTATTTTTAATCAACTTCTTTTATTTTATAATTTTATGACATGTTAAGAAAGGAAAAGTGTTTTTGAAGTAGAAAGGTTATTTTCCTCAAGAATGGAGTTCAAGTGTTTTATCAAAATTATTTTCCATCTAAGATAATAAAGGGTTCTGTTTCTATCCCTATTATTACATTGATTTGATTATGTTGTGATGGAATTATTTTTATGAATTCCTTTATCTTATATGAATTGTTTTATGAGGTCATGATGTTTAAGATTCCCATTTTTGTTACATGGGTTATGCTATGATGTATGGTTTATGATTTTGTGGAACACATAAGAATGGTATAATTATGAGATGGGTGGGACCTATATCTCCCTCCAATGCATTGGGTAAAGAGTTTATATCTCATGAGACAGGCATGGCTGGAACGGCAGGTTATACCGATTCAGTGAAACAGGACTGAAACGAGGAGTGAACTCAGTTCAAAAATGGACTTTGTCCACTAAGATAGACTTGGAAAAAAGTATTGACAAATAAGAAATGATCCTCTATGATTATGTGTGTATGCCACAAAGTTTCATGGTTTACGTTACGATTATTTTGATTTTATTTCACTACTATGATTTATCCCATGTTATGATATTATGATCTCTTTTGCCGGTTTGGATTTTCAAAATGTTATGTTCTTATGAATATGATGTGATTGATATTTCTTTTGTTTACCCTTATTGAGCATTTTAGCTCACCCTTTTATGTTTTCTTTTCCCCAGGATATAAATAAAGGTTTTAGGTAAGAAAAAAAAGGGGGAGTTCTTTATGGGAGATGTTGAAGATCTTTCACCATGATTAGAAGATTGCGTTCCGAGTTTCCAAAGACACTAAACTATTATGGTCCTTGTGTGTGTGTTTTTTATGTAATAAGTATTCTGAAAAAGTAATGTAATGTCCTTGTAAGTCAAGATTCAGGTCTCAAAATTGAAGGTGTTATCTTCCGTGATAGGGGCAAATGTAACGTTTCACACGTTTTTAGCACTACCTCATGATACTTGGGTTGTTCAGGGATTTTGAATCTTGGATCTTGTGGAGAATGGAGTCTAATGGTATCTTGAGAGTCTTTAGTGCTTTATCCACTATTTACTTTGATATTTTTGGATCATCCATTGATTCACATTTTGATGTGGTTTTTAGATACATGAAGTTGTTTTTTTTCCTTGCTTTTGTTCATCCATCGTTGAGTGAACGATTGGGTGTGGGTTAACTGTTTTATTTATTAAAAGTTAAATAGTCCCCCACTTTTATTAGAAACACTTCGGCATTTATTTCCAGCCTTTATAGACTTTGGGATGTCTCTTAAATCCCAATAATTACTCATTGTATTATCAATCCAAGGAATGTTGGTGGGTCATTACACTGAGGCTCATCCAAATGTTGCATTATGGAAGACATCACTGTCATCTAAAACATACAACCTCTGCCATCATCCTCTCTTGTGTCCAGAAGAAAAGCGTCCAGCTCCTCCATTTCCATCTAAGCATCCATGTATTCCCCAAATTCCTCCTTTTAGGACATTTTTCTTAAGTCATTGGCCTCCAAATTACCCTTTCCTAAGATGAAAGAGATCTCTATGTCGTATTCTTGGAGAAAATCCATCCAACTCTACTATCATGGGTTTAGGTCTCTTTTTTAGAATATATACCACATGATCTTGTGATCTGTGATGACCACAATGCGCTCCTTGATAAGGTAATGTCACCACAACTTTAGTAAGAATACGACCGTTGCAAGCTCCAGATCATGGGTGGAATATTTATGTTCATGCAGACATAACTTCCTAGACATAAATGGGATCACTCCATGTTACTACATCAGAACACATCCCTTGTCTAGACCAGTAGCATCACATAACACCTCAAACATCACTACTTCATATGGAAACCTTTGCACTGGGGAAATGACCATTTTATTCTTCAGAGAGCTGAATGATTCCAGACACTAATCACTTCACATGTAGTCCTCATCTTTTCTGGTCAAAGATATCAATAGAGACACTACCCAAGAGAAGTTAGGAATGAATCTTCAAGAATACCCTACTAGACCCAGGAAGTTGTAAATCTCATCCACATTATTGGGTGGTTCTTAAGAAACAGTTGCCTCAACTTTTTATGGGACTATTGGTATCCCTTGTTAGGACACCATTTGACCAAGGATGTGCACCTCTCGGGTCCAAAACATGCACTTGGTCAACTTATCATAGAGTAGGTTGTGTCAGAGGACATTCAAGATAGTCCTCGGATTCATGGCATACTCAGACTATGATTTTGAGTAAATCATAATTTCATCAATGAAAACAATGATGAACTAGTCCTGGAACATTCGAAAGATATAGTTTATGAGCCCCATGAAAACGACTGGTCAATTCAAAACATCAAAGGGCTTGACCACAAACATGAAGTGCCAGTACCTATATATGAAAGTAGGCTTCAGGATTTCACCCTCCTTCAACCTCAACTGGTGATATCCAGACTGTAGATCAATCTTAGAGAACCAACATGAACTCTTTAACTGGTCTAAAAATTATCTATCCTCGGAGGGGGGTAATGGTTCTTGATGGTTACTTTGTTCAGTCTCCAATATTCTATACACAACCATATACCATTATCTTCCTTCATCCCAAAAAAATAGGAGCACCCCATGGTGATACGTTTGGTCGGATAAAACCCATTTTTATCAGGTCTTTATCCACAATCTGTAACTCTTGCAACTCATAAGGCACCATGCGATAAGGACCCATCAAAATCGGACAAGCATGGGTTGTAAGACTATTCCATACTCAACATCACATTGAGGGGTAGAGTCACAATCTCATTTGGTAAGACATCCAAGAACTCTCAAACAACCTTTGAACCCTCCATTGTATTTTGGTTTACAAATCCCACTGGCATATTGGAAGACAAGGAGAGAAGAGGCTCCACACACCGACTGACCACCTAACAGCTCTTCTAACCAGTGAAAAATAAGTGTTGGTCATCCACACCAAAAAAATGTCTCTACTCCAGAATCAGTCGATAATAGCATGAACAAAAGACAACCATTCTATTTCTAGGATGACATCTTACGACTACATCTATAGCATATGAAGATCCCCACTAGACAAATACGGCCCCAAAATCCGTCTACATCCCTGGAAAACCTCAAACAAACTATTCTCACCTCCAACTGGAATACTCAACATCAGGGTAATGGGAAGCCTCTCGACATCAATTCCCAGAGAATGGGATAAACTATGTAAAATAAGGAGTGTGGGGATCTTGAATCAAACAAACAACACACAAGAGTACTAAACAGACTGATCGTACCTCAAACAGCCTATGGCCCCACTGGAGCTGCTGCATCAGTGGCATGAAACTGCCCACTACTAACTCATCTACACCTATACTATCAACCACCTTCCTCAACCACTCCATGTTTAATGTTACTGGTGATCACCTTGAGGTTGGACTCCTCGAACACCATTTACCCCAAAATGGAGGGAGAGCTCACCACCCATGCTGTTGGAAGGTCCTGATGGAAGATTCCTACTACTGAGGTGGGTACTGAACCTTCCCACCCCCAATGTACTATGCTCGAACTGGTCACTAGTTCCTAATATTTTCACAACCTCCACAAATAAATTACCTCATTCCTTGGCCCATGGGGAAAGGATCAGGAACATGATATCAGAACTGGAACTGCTAAGGCCTATTTCCAGATCACTGAAACCTAGCAGGCGCAGACACCGAAGATCTATTGCAGAATACCATCCCCTTTGACGAACTCGGCTAGCTCCCCTATCGTGGTACAACTCCCTACTAGTGAATCCTCTCCACTACCTTGGCCATATTATGATCTTTTAAGTATATCGGAAGAGTAAAGGGAGTGATAGTATACTATAGAGAAGGTCACAATGCCTTCTCCAAACATATTTCCCAAAACTCCACTTCTGAAAATAGGTTTTGTGATAAGCGTTGAAGATCCTTGAACATGATCCTGAGTTCCCTCACCAACATACTCCCTTAATGAAGGGAGACCACCAACTACATCTTCTCAGCCATCATCTTGGATGAATGGAATTCTGCCCCGAACTCCCTCTCAAATTCAGCCCAAGAAACATCAATATTCTTTCTCTACATGAGGTAAACCATCAACCACTGAAACACTGCTCCCATCATCTAGTTCACAAATAGAAAACAATAGTATGATGTTGGAGCCCAGATCAAACTGAATGTGATCACCACCTCCTCGAGCCATCTCTCTACATCCTTGTCTGAGACGATGCCCTAGTAATTTCGCAGATTTTGCTGCTAGAAGTTATGATGCATCTTGTACCACTGGTAATCCTCCTATTCTAGATCAGCCCTCCACTGATCAACCAGGTCTACTTGCTAGGCCTAAACTTCTCAAACCACAAGTGGTTGGTGTTTGGGTTCCATAGCTAAAAACGGCTAAACAAGGAACTCCTAAGCTTGGGTTGTATTGGAATTTTCTTTATACGACTTATTTTAACTCTTTATTAAAATTTAAATTCCCTAATCGCCCAAGGCACCCAAGAAAAAAGTTTATTATGATTCATGTACCTTTCCTAAGGTCTCTACCCTATAATCTTTGTAGCCTCACTTGGTCATTTATTAGGTCCAAAGTCCTTACATTAGATCACGGGGGGGGGGGGGCTAAAATATTGTGTCCTAGCTGATCTTACCTTGAATATTTCACCCACCAAGATTACCTAAATCTTTTTTCCTACCAGCCCCTGCAATCGTCACTATGAAAAATTCATAACTCCATTATATCCCTCAACCTTGCCTCTAATACCGTTCTATCACGACCAACCTTCTTCAAGATGAGGGAAGGGAAAGCAAAGTCCCATGCCCTTCCTTCTTCTAGATGAAGGATAGATAATGACCCCCAAGTCCCACCTTCAATAGGCTCTGATGTAGAAACTGGCACCGATGGTATATAATATCACCCAAAATGGAATGCATTAACCTTTTTAATGAAAATAGTATCGGAAGATAAGATGATAAAAATTCTGAAACAACTCCCAATATTTATATAAACGAAACCAAAAATACTGGCCATACATTATTTTAATGTAAACTACAAAAAAGGAACAACTAAAGTGCCAAATTAAATACCAAAAGAAGGATATTAACAAGCGCCACATCAACTATCCCAACACCCTAGCTAGTAAATCCCAACACATCCCTCAATGTTCTCTAGGAAATAAAAAACTATTTTATAGACGTAGGGTGAGTATACAAGTATACCTTGTAAGGAAACTAAAGCCACACGTGCACAAGTGGGGGACATACTAATGCCCCTCTGAAAAAATAGTAGAACCAAAAA
Source organism: Viscum album (assembly GCA_963277665.1). NCBI lineage: Eukaryota > Viridiplantae > Streptophyta > Magnoliopsida > Santalales > Viscaceae > Viscum > Viscum album. Next base: position 1,673,042,889 of record OY728137.1, read on the forward strand.
ACAACTACCAAGGAATACAAACCCACCTAGCCTCACCATGGTACACTAACCAAATAACATAAGTCAAGTAATGTTAAAGTATAAGTACATCGATGTTTAAATACCCCGCACCACTTTCCCACTGGTTAACTGTTATTCTTAATAGCTAACATATTGACACTACCAGTCTTCTAAAACACAATCACGCTAACACAACCCACTCACACACACCTGGACCTCAACCACACCACACATCTCACCCGCAAACACCTAGGCCACAACAACCACACCTCTCACCTGTAGACACATAGGACTCATTTTGAAGACACTTGGGGAAACAAATATTTCCCAAAAACACCTATTTACCTCATCCACAACAAACCCGCCTGAAGGATCTTGGACTATGGTAAGCCTCAATCCATTACAGGCAACCCAAATATTCCCAAGTGGTATGAACTTGGAGGAGGTTGCGATGATGAAATTCAGTACCTAGCCATTTTTCCCTTCACCGGGATATTTGGAAAATCACCCTCCCCTATGTAATGGGGGTGTTCCATACCTAGTACTCAATAATGGGGGGAGTATAGAAAAAAGAAGGAACTAAATTATATATATATATATAGGAAAGATAACACTCATCCCAACCTAAAATTCCCCAAACAAAATACCAATCCTCACAGAACCATATTTTCATGTATACCTATATATAAAACCACACAAACATCCACTACCAAAGAATAAACCCAACCATGTCTTCATTCAACCATTTTCCATTAGTTAATTTATTTGCCCACATTAATTTGTTCCAAGACAACAAATAAAAACTACTAATCACAACATATACAACATCCTTAGAAGGAAAAGTTCCTGATTGACCAAACAAATGGAAAGAACATTTCCATTATATTAGACATTACTAAAAAAACAAATCACAACAACCAACCTTCAGTCCCACTGCATAACCCCTTCTTCCATAGAGACCCTTTAAACCACTGCCAACTATAATTTTTCAAAGGTATACCACTCAATCCTTCTCCCACAACTAGGACCTATAGCCATGCGGCCCAAACATTTCACAGATGCCTTCTCACTCCATACCAAGTACATAACCACACCATTGTCCCGCTTCCCAACATCTCTTGACATTCAAAACACAAAAAAATGAATTTCCAATGCCTATAAATTTATCTATTCCGCAATCTATTATTCTCTCAGACAGATATTCTATAACCCCTCTTGTACCACCCAATATGAAAAACCCATAACAACCACCATCAAACAACAGCCCCACTCCACACACATACCACACCATTGTCTTAGAACCGACTCTTTTGTCCACAACATTACCCAAAACATACACAAGTCTAGAACCCCACAATACACATAGAACATGACCACACCACCAATACTATGGTATTCAGATTTATCCAAAATGGGTTCTTTAATTTTACATTAAATAATACCGGTGATCGTAGAATTGGTTTGATCCTTGGGAATTCATTTAATTAGAGTATATTTTATTAATAATATTTCATTATATGGATAATTATCAAACTTCATAACCACCAATGTGCAGGAAAGACCACTGAATACTCTGATTTTTAGAAGGCACACCATCACAACAATCTATAAACGAACAAATATAACAAAATAAAACATGATATCAAACATCAATCCAATCCCATCCCAGTATTTAATTAATCCCAATATCATTTAAAAATATCTATTTCCCTATATTTATTACTTATTTAGAAAAGGATTCAAACGATATTCTTTAAGAACCATTAGTATACCCACCATGCATGGCAAACAAATAAAAAGTGGTAGAACAATCCCTACTTAAATAAATAGGTGACCAAAATCCACTTTGTGCCAAGGACATGGGATCATGTGAGTAACAGGAAAGAACACCAAGAAACTGAGTAGGAGGGAATCTAGCACAGGTGAATGACTCATATTTATAGTAACACTTTAGGCTCACATTAAGGAAATGGAAAACAAACTTGGCAAGGATGATCTCATCTGTGAAGAGTCAAATCTTATATTAAAGGAAGAATGTTTTCAAAAGTAGTCAACATGGAATAATGGTCAATATAATGTGGTTTGGGTATCTAAAATCCCCTCGAAGAATTAGGATATTAAAGATATACATAATATCTTTTAAAATACACCTAAATATGCCCATACTAGGCTTTAAACCTAGATTATGTCAAATAAGACGTAGGAGGGGTGAAAATGGAAAATATATAGAATATTGGAAAAGATGTAAATGAGTCACCAATGGGTGAGTAACCGATGTTGATCCACCAAGAGGTGGGCTACCGATGTGACTTACCGATACTGGTCCACTGATACTGAGCCACCAACAATTTAGCTACTGAAACGACCTCCCGACGTTGAGCCACGGATGATGAGCTACTAATGAAACGAGTCACTAAGGCCCATGACTCAACGATGTTGATGCCCCTAACTCATAGATGCCAATGCCCCTGACTCTCCAATGTACTGACATGAAGATGCACTAACATGCTAACGCACTGGCATGCCGACTCACTAACCTCCTGATGCACTAACATGCCAATACCGACTCCTTGAGTCACCAATGAAAAAACTGGAAATTTGGAAGACTCTTGTTACGAGCTAGCATTGCCTCATAGAACACCCTATGCACCTGTATTTTCACAAAGGAATGTCTTGGTGAACTCCCAGTAATTAAAATTTATTTCTAACTTTAATAAATGGAATGATTACCTTAAATTCCACTGAAACGCCGACACAATATTAACTCAATTAATGGAAAAATAGAATAAATGACTTAAAATTATTATAAGTAATATAAATTTAATGAATTATTATATTCCAAAAAAATTATATATAAATATAAACTTTTTGTTATTTGTTAAATTGTTAGATAAAAATTCTATTATCATCATTTTGTTTTCGAAGTCAAATTAAATGAAAAGTTCCAAAATTTTAAATAATTATATATTATGAAAAAAAATATTTTATTATATGATTTAAAATTAATAAAAAAATATTTATTCAAAATAATTATTGGGAAATGATTGAAAATGTCATCTTGGTTTCTTTTTTCAATTTTTCTTTTATAGTAACTATATTTACACCAAGAGTGTATGAACATTGTTGTCCCGTTATTTTTTAAAAAGGGTAAACATGGGATAGAACAATGAGATAAAGAAAAAACATATTCAAAAACTATCCAAATTTCATATAATGATATTATTTAGACAATTAATAAATAAATATTCAAATTATATCAATTTTGACAATTCTTTCATGTAAATAAATTTGTATTAATTTAATATTTTAGGAAATTTCCAATGTGGACCTCCGCTCAATTAATAAAGTCACCTCCTATCCTCTTTATTCACTATTAAAACTCATTTTGGTCTATTAAAGACCTTCTAAAATACCTTTCTTACTTACCTTCCCATTTTATAGAGTAATGTTTTTTATAATAAAACCCTTCTAGAAGGACTTTACAGTAATCCGAAAGCGGTTGTCTGAAAAATATGTACCATTATTCACTGAAGAATTTTATTTTATTTATTATTCCCCTACCTAAAATATTATTCAAATATGATGATATAATGAAATAATTTTATCCCATATAATAAAAAAATTATGTTAATATCACGACATTCATAAATCTACTCTTTCATCAAATGGGAAATGAAACTATCATTTGTGTGTACGATGATCTACCGCCTCGCAAACCGATGCAAATAATTTTCCATAATTGAATCTCACAGATGTTTATATTGATGGATTTAATGTATATATATTATATTCATTACATATTAATAATTATTTAAAATTAATATATGATATATTTTCTTACCTTTCTATTTATTTAAATATGATAATGTCATTTATGTGTATGTGCGGATTAACACTGTCATGAAGCGATGTGAATTTTTTCCGTCAACAAAACCCATGGGATGTATATTCAAGTATATTTAAATAAATAATTTCATATTTATGATATAATGATAATAAAAAAGGTTAAAATAACACTGGTCTTATTTCCATCATGATCGCTGAAAAATTGCAACGTTATTCACTCGTACGTCCTATCATCTCAACGATTATAAAAATGTTCATTTTCTATAACAATAATTTAATATTAGTTATAAAATTATTATTGACGTAAAATAATAATAAATATTTAAGTATTATTATTCTAGAGAAAATGTATAAATAACCCCTTTGATTGTAGTCAAATTACCAAAGTAATTTTAGACTTATGAGCCAAATATTGTGAATAATATGATGTGAACATAATTTATTAAGTAATTGTATATAACCTTGAATTAATTAAAATAAAAAAATATTGATTATGAAAATGTTATTATAAAATTAAATAATTAACATAAGTTTATTATATGGTATTTAAAGAATGTATGTGATGAGTCAGACTCGTGGTAAGGGTTCTTCATCTCAAATTTTCTTCCATGGAAGACATGATATGCTATACACCTATATTATTTTATAAGGTGTATCTAAAATCAATTTATTATTTTAGATCATCAATATATTTATATTATTTTTATATAATTATTTATTTTAATTTCATTCTTTCTTGTGGTTTTTATTTGAATGTTACCAAGGTGGTGAGGTATTTATGTTTCTAATCCATTTTAATAAGGATTTTTATGCTTGAATTCCAATTAAAGAAAATTATATGATAAATTTATAAATAAAAAAATTTATTTTCTTCTCCAGTGATTATTAAATGAATTTTCATGTAATAGTACCAATATCCATACTTTGGTACTAAAATTCAATCAGAAAAATATTTTCTTTAAAAAAGGAGTTACTTTTTTCTTTCTTTCTGTCAAATTTTTTTTATTCCATATCAACATTTTTTAAAAAAATTCTTAAATTTTTTTAATATTTTCATATGATTTATTAAATTAATTTTTACCCATGTTTTAATTTATGAAAAGTGGTTTAAAATAAAACATTCTATCAACTTATGAATGAGGTACTTTTTGGATTTTTTTACAAAACTATTAAAGGAATGATTCCATTTCACTTATTTGGAATGAAAGGGATTTACCATATCTAGACCACTCAATAAATTGAAGCTCTAATTATATATTTACATGGTTATTTTACAATAAATGGTTTCTATTATATTTTAGTTATTTTTTAATTTAAATAAGTGACAACAAAATGAAAAGGGTATTTTTCCCAAGAAATATTCCCTGTGATATTCCAAAGACCTGTTTACCAACAATGATAACCATTGACATTTTGTTTTTATTTGAAATTATGTATATAAGTCTATTAATTGTATACCTACATCATTATACCTTTTTTAGGGGGTAATTCAGGCCTATTGTTCATTTCTAAAATGCCTTCTTTATGAAATGTCCTTTGATTATGATATAAGAAAAGACTATTCAACCTATTTATTTCTATAATAATTTTTATGATTATGAATTATAAAAAATTTCTTTTTTTCACTCAAAATAATGAACATGTTATGATGGATGTGAATAGATATATCTCTAGTGAAATTGGTCAATTTAATTATATTGAGACATTATATATGTTATTAGGGAGTAATACTAATCAATTAAGGGACATTATCCACCAAGTGATGTTATATTGAAAGTTAGACTTGACTTATCCTTATGTCATGTTATATGTTGGTTCACTTTCTAATATTATGATGCCATGTTTTTTATTTTATTCTCCCAAATTATTATTCAAAATACTAAACTTTTATGATATCATGTTATTCCTCTTTATAATTTTTACTCTATTACTAGGCTTAACAATTTACATGTTTCTTTTATGTGTTCCATATGATATTTCATACAGTTGTAGGAGCTCAAATAGAAATAGGATCTCACTAAGGAGAATAAAAATAAATATATTTTGTTTATTTTATTTTTAATATATTATGTACCAAATATTCCAACAGCACTAGGCCTTATGATAATTAGGTTATAATTACTGGATGTTTATATAAAATTTAATTTAATAATATATGTAAAAGGATTGGGTCAAAAGATAGATTATTCCCTCCTTTTAGAGAAAAAAAATACTAGGAAAAAATATTATAAACATTAAAAATAAACTAAGACATGAATCATATAATTATATTAAGTGATAATGAATAAAATGAAATAGGGGATTCAACATCTATGCCATAAATATAGTTACCTCCCACTAGGTTGATTATGTATAATTACCAGAATAAAAGACAATAAAAATGTTGGATCCCTGAAATACAAATCCAAACAACATCTAGTCACTAGATACATGTCGTATCTATCCTACTTGATTAGTCTCATACATCATCATATCATATTCCTATGACTAAGTGAATGTATTCGTAGGTACCCATGGGAAATGAAGTCCTGGGAAGGATGTGAGTAAAAACATAGTATGGAACCACCAACACAGTCTCATATATAGAGTATAAGAGAATTGTATGTGTATATAGGACACTAAATTGATTACTAATTATAACAATATTTAACTAATAAAAATAAATTATATTACCAATATCATTAGTAGGGCATGATCGATGCCCTGATCTATCTATACCTACTTTGTCCAATGTAGGAATGCCTCTAATCAACCTAAGTCACCATAGCGGGATACAAGTCCTAACTGAGGGATCACATATACTTTACTCCCCTAAATATATGGTAAAATATTATGTATCAATTTGATATTATATAAATGAGGAATTGAGTAGGACTGTAGGAATCCAAGGCATGCTACTCAATCCATGAATAAACAGTAGAACCCGTATGACTTCGGGGCATTCCCTATTCCATTCCATTTTCATATTCCTTGCAACCGATATGTAGGAAATCAAATTTTGGGAAATAAAATAAATTATTATGGGGATTTATCATAAGAAATATTTATGGAATAATATTTTGATCTAAGATGATAACGTGTAAATTTTTACCACAATCTCAACATACAATTCCTAGACAGCTCTGAGAAATTCACTCATGGTATGTACACCCAATCATGGGGGGTTTCATATCCATAATTCGAGGTGATCATCATCAACCGTAGGTATTCAACAAGAATACAATGATTATGGGAAATTCAGCCACCTAAAAACCTCTGGAGTCAGTTAGATCCTAACAATATAGGCATCCTGAGTGGTACATTGACTAAGAGGTGTTGTTGAGATGCACTTTGAAACCTCATTTATTTCCTAATCCAAGGGGGGACCCTAAAATGCTCAGAATTCCTACAATGGTAACATAAAATATAGGAAATAGAGATCACCAGAAATCCAGGGGACTATAATCACTGATCACTTTTAAAATAAATTTTTAATTTCAATTTAGTGTCTATATTCATTAATTATTGTTGGGATAAAAATTTATCAGGAATAAACGTGACCCATGTATATAAGTAATACAATATATATGATTATAACCATACACATCATATTAATTTGGTTTATTCTAGACTTAGTGAAATTGAAATATGATGTAATATATTTGTAGGTATGGGCCCTAGGTTTCTATTCCACCTAGCTATAAAAAACATTGAGTGAAAAATTTCCCTTAGGCACTATTAGTTCATTTATAATTTTCTAACTATAATCAATAACATTTTAACTATTTCATTAATTAATATTATCATGAACCCATGGAGTTGGATGAATTCCCAAACACATATTATCATGTCACTAGCCTTAGTGTCCATGCTGACCAATTATTTATTCAGGGGGAGACCCTTATTCATCATTATCCACAGCTCATAGGATTACACATCTTTTTGGGTTCTATTTGACACCCACAACCCTCAGTACCAATGGTCATACATACCCTCTCAAGGTCTCTCTATCGACAGGGAACCCACTATGTCCCCCTGGTCTTAGTATAGTAGAGAACCCCTCACATGCATCCTCGGTCTCAATCATGATATCGAGTCAACAAAAGCTAAACCAAGATTTCACATCCAAAAACATCATCAATAGTGTATCGTAGCCCTTCCATATAACCCATATATTTCCATATAGGAAATAATCATGAGATGGATCATGGTTCTTCAGAATCCTTAAGATCACATTAGGTCAATCTGGTTACCCAAACCCATCTTATTCTGCCTGAGGCTTGTCCACCTAGGCCTGTACAAGGTCTTAAAATCCCCATCACATCCAACTTCATCTCCTAAGAGCTCCATAGGCCAGCTTGTGTCGCATGGGTTCCAGCCTAGGCCATTGGTATGATATGTCAAGCTATTGGAAAGCGGGTTTTCATGACCCCTGGTTTTTATCCATCCTAATCAAAAAGTATAATTAAATTTAAATTTTTAATTGAAATAAAATAATAATGGGTGTTTCCCTCAAGTGTATTAATAAGCATCCTCATCCATTCATACACATTCATAAATTCCACAGGGAAAGTACGTGAGACCACATAACATTATCCAAATAATTACAGAATATTTCTAATGGCTGACAGTGGCTTCCAAAGTCTATCCATGCCCACCAAAACTCAATAATCAACCGCATATCCTCATGAGGCCCTATTCATGTCAAAAAAAAAACAAATTAATATTTTTTATCAATTTATAATTAATTACCTATTAACTTTTAATAGACACAAATTCCTAAAACTCACTAGTTAACCACATTTCGCTGAAACAGTTATCAACAGGGTTCATTCCAGAACCTACACACCCTGGATATCAGCTATTAAAAAACCACATCATTGATTTGATAGACCAATAATTTAACATGGGTAAACCCCCTTATAAAATTTTAAAAACTGATATACATTAATAGAATGACTATCAAAAATAGGTGGATGTAATCATAGGTTCTCCTCTAGATAGGATAATCAACAACTATGAAGAAAATAGGTGATTTCACCATCATCCAGTGAAAGCACCATTTTTGACCTGAAATGAACAACCTCAAAATTAGTGACAATGATCGATGAATAAATGGGTGGACGAGGAGATGACATGCCTACTAGGTGATGCTATCTAATCACACCTCAGATTTGTTAAAAAGAGATGAATTTATGGAGGGGAAGTTTAACTGAGACGCACCCCACACATACCATGCATCCAATGATGAAATGGGGCTAGCTCCCATTTTTAAATAAAATAAAAGATGTTATCCAACATTCACTATGTAAATCCTAGGTGTCACACTTGGAAAAAAAATTATCTCCTCTAGGGAAATGTTTCACATCCTGAGACCTCCAATTCATGCCTCGTGACCTCATTTAACATCCTAAATCACTATTTATTACATTAAAAATCATATTTAGACTTTTTTGGCCGATCAAACAACTCCTTAGTTATTCGGTTCCCACTTGAACACCCGGTCCTTCTACTAAAACATAAACGACATCAAAACCACTATTCTCATATTCTTTAATGATCAAAATTTCATTTTAGTTCACATATTTCAAAATGACCATCCTCCAAATGAAAATTTTATATTCCAACATAAAATTTAACCTGTATGGATGCGTGTTCTGATATTCTCCATACCAAAAATCATTTCTTCTCCAATAAGTACCAATGAATATTTAGTAGATGAACCTGACCAACTTGGGTTGCCAAACCATTCTCAATTAACCACATTATACTTTATGTTTTTTAATAATATTTCATTGCACAACTCTAGTCATGAGGTGCATTAACCAATGAATCCGGAGACAATGATTCCATTCATCACTAAAAACTCAAGATGGTGGTCCATAAAAAGCATCTTTTTTCATATATGTCATCTTATTAACTAACTCATCATATGGGTTATAGTACTCTCCACTATAAGACTAAATTTTTAAGTATGATTTCAATTCATGGGGCTCTACATGATAATAATTTCTTAAAGAAACATATTTCTAAGGGTCCATAGACCTATAAACTGTATCTCACAAGAATATCTGACTATAGTTTCCCTATTACATTGTCTAAGATCAAGAAAAATAACTTTTCGGGCCACCTCCAGTAAACATCATCCTTAGCTACTAATTTGTACCTTAAATACATCCTTATAAGAAAATTCATGCCTCTAGTCTTACATCATCACTAATGAACCAACACATAAGGACTTTATAGTATCTCAATATATAGAAAACATATCATTAAGATTCCCAAAAAATATCACCAACAAAGACTTTAACTTAATTGCTTACATGTTCCACCCCCAGAAAACATATCCTCAAATATTTCCTCACATTATTCACCACATGAATCATGCGAAAAAACATGGAGTCAACCCTAGAACAATAAATCAAACTATATCGTCCCCTAAACTATGTCATGAATTATGGATCACCTAGGGATTCACACTCGATTCCTGCCAATATAACACTAAACTCAACACCAACACACCAACTATTCTAAGTTCACATCCAAAAGTTAATTCTTGTACTTACATGGGACAAGATAAATTGGATTTACATGTCACTAGTATCCATGCACCACCTTGACCATCCCAAAACATGTCCAACCATGAACACAACCTTTCCCACATAAGGGTCATCAATCAATAGACAATGGTGGTCTCCCCATAATAAATCATTCCATCTACTTCTCCTCAACAATTACCATTTAAAGTACCAAAAACCCCATCTTACGCACCTACCAAACCATGATTATATCTTCCTATATATATTTACTATAATTCACTCAGATTAGTCATGCTACATCATCTAATAAAAACTCAACGCATCATCTACCATGGTGTGAAAAATTTTATTACATCAACCTAGATTCACCATAACCATAGGTATTTCATCTACTTCATTGGTCCATGGATCATTCATGGTCTTTGTTGATTCAATATCTCAATGAAAACATGAGGAATACTATTAAAAAATGGTTTTCAACCATGCATACCTATATGTGAATGGTTACCTACTAGAATTTATGGCCTATAAGGTAAAATTGGGTATAATATACCCTCTAATAATAGTTATAAAATAGCATAAAATAAAATAATCAGACAAATCAAAAATAAACTAAAGGTCGAAGGATATTAATATAGCACGTGGTAATGAAGGAAACGAAACAAGAGATAGAACAGACATGCCAAACATAAACTATATTCCTACTAGAATAGTAACATATTCATATGATAGAAAATAAAATAAAAGGAACTTTCTCCATGAAATCATAATTCAAATATCATCCACTCTCCAGATACAATCTTGATCCATCCCACTCGATCAATCGCAGGCACAACCCAACCTATTCCAGAACCCATTTGAACATCTCCTCGGGTACCAAAGTGAAATGTAATCCCAAGTAGGGTGTTATCACCAAAATTAGTAGGTAATCACCATTATGTCCCCATACATATCCATTAAAAGTGGATTATCTGTATGCGAGCAACTCAGCAAACAAATTATTATTACTATTACTATTATTATTACAATTATTATTATTATTATTATTATTATTATTCAAAGTTAAAAATAATCTACATGACCAATTTCATACCTAGGGATTGATGGCTACAATGGTCTAACCATACCTACTTCATCCAATAAAAAATTTCTCTATGTAAGCCACGTCACCATAAGGGGATACACGTCTTATCCCAAGGCTCACCCAAACACACCTCCAATAAATATAAGTTATAATTCTAGGTATCTGTTGGAAATTCTATAAGGCAACAGGTAGGATCCTATACATCCAAGGAATACCCCTCCAACTATGAATAACCAATGGAAACCAGATGACATCTCAGTCTTCCTTATTCTAGTCCAATATAGGATTCCTACATCTTGGTTGGTAGGAAATCCAGAAATGGACACTTAAATGAGTTACTAATTGGATAACCCCCAGAAAATATATAAATAATAAACTCTTGACATGATATTTTAACATAACATCATTATTAATTTGATCAATTGCCTTTTCCAAGACAAATGTTATCAATGCAATTAGGGTATATCCACCAGATCCAAAATAGTTTCCTTGGAATCAATCGAGGTGATAATTATCTACCTTACAGATGTCACAAAAATTAAATTCTTTGAAAAAATGTGGCCATCCAAAAAACTCTTTAATCACCTAGATCCTAGAATTATATACATCATGTCTGATATACAAACTAAGAGGGGTTGTTCATATGCACTTGAAACCTATATTTATTTCTTGATGCAGTTACAAATCTCAAATAAACAACAAATTATTTTAAATTTAAGATAAAATATTTCATCCATAACAGACTTGGAATCCATGGGTCTACAAGAACTAATAACTTTCAAAATAAATATTTAATTATTGTTTAATGACCATATTCATTAATTAATATTGATATCCCACTTTGTTAGGAAGCCACTTGATCCATGTGTATAAGTAACAATATATAGATGATTATAATCATATATATCATATTATTTTATTTCATTTTGGATTTAGTAAAAATGAATTCCAATATAATAGATTGGTAGGTATGGGGCCTAGGAGTCTATAGAACCCAACTATAAATGTAATTGAGGGAAGCATGAATCTCAAGAACTAATAAATCATTTATAATTTTCTGATTCTAGACAATTACATTTTAACTATTTAGTTAATTATTATTAGGTTCAATTCAAAGAGTTTATCGAACACCCAAACCCATTTTACCATGTCAATGTCCTTAGTGGCCATGTTGATCAATTCATGCTATAGGGGAAGACCCTTAGTCATCACTATACAAAGCCTATCATATTACACATTGGTTCTGATTATTAGTTCCACCTGCAACCATCACAACCCAAGTTCATACATACCCACTTAGTGTTAGGGTATTGATGGGGAACCCACTAGGTACCCTAGGTCGTAGTATAGTAGTGGAACCATAACATGGGTCCCCAGTCTCGATAATGATCTCTGATCAAAACCCAATACATTAGGACATCACATCCCAAAACATCATCAATAGGTTAGCATGGCCATGTTGGATAAATTGGGCCCTTCCATATAGGAAATAGTTAGAAGATGGATCACGGCTCATATTAGACCTTTATATCCTTGTGGATAAATTTTCTCACCCAACCCCATATCAATCTATTTATGGAATATCCACCTAGGATTATACAAGGGTGTAAAATCTCCATAGAGTCCAGCCTCATTTCTTAAGAGGTCTCACATAAACATAGTGTCATAAAGGTCCAGACCTCTCCTATTGGGCTGAGACATCGTGCTAGCACGTAGAGGTTATTCATCATCCTTGGCATCCATCCACTCAAATTAACCAATTTAATTAAATTTAAATATTTGTTTGAAAAACAATTACTCTAGAACATAGCCCTCGGTGGTGTTCATGATCATATGCATACAATCATACGCATGCATAAATTACATAGGGAAATAACATGAGGCCACTTAACTTAAAACAAGGGTTTAAATTTTATTTCCAAGGGTTAAAAGTAGCCACCAATGCCCATCTAAGCCCAAAAAATCTCAATTGGACACCTCTAATCCTCGTGAGGACCTAAATGATGAAAAAAATCACATTAATAAATATTATCATTTTATAATTAATTATATATATAATTTTAATAGGAATAAATAAATAAAACCCACTGTTCAACCTTTCCGCACTAAAAATGTTAGTAATGGGGTGTAGTCCACTCCTGATGAACCCCCAGATCTGGGCTATAAGAAAACCATATTTAACATCATCAATTTTATAGCCCAATAATTATATTTATTTAAAACCCTTAAAATTTAAGAAAAAAGGAATACCTTAATAGAATAATGATTGTAAATATGTGGAAATCATCTTAGGTTCCCCTCCAAATAGGATGACAATAAACTCTTTATAAAATAGATTATTTCACTGTCCTGTGATGAAATATCTATTTTATCATTAAAAAATTATCCCCAAAATTTTTTATATGAAAAAAAGGATAAACAGAAAGAGGAAGAGGGGTGGAACTAACCCACCAACACCATCTTATCTTATCATAGATCATCTGATACAGAGGAGAACTAAGGGATATGGAGGTTAGGAATAGACCCACTGTGTGTGTCCCACTCATTCAATGTATAAAGTGGGGTCAAACCCATTTTTTTTAAGAAATAGGTTATCCTACATTCATGGTGTGACACCAATTATCATTCAATGAAAATTAAGCCACCCCCTCCAGTAGAAATTCACATTCATAAAAACAATTATACATACCTGATGACCCTATTTAATGTCATATAACACTATTCATGGTTTTAATGTCTTTCCGAATCTAATTTTAGTAGCCTGAACTACATGTTCTTCCTCTAGTTCTCTCTTGAACCTCTGTTCCATCCACAGAAATTTAAACCACATAAAAACACTGTTTTAGGATGTTTAAATTCATGGGAACCCATATATATTTCCCAATCTCGAAATGATCCATCCACAAAAAAATTATATTCCCACTAACTCATATTGATGTATGTTCTTAGAATTAATTAAATCAAGAAAACATGAAAAGAGGGGAAGACTCCACCACATTTATTTACAGGATGTGTGTCAAGGTGAGACGTATCCTCCCTCTTCGCATCTCCTATAAATATTTCTATGACTTCTGATATGGTATTCAATTCTTTTATATTTCATTTCTGGGTATTCTCTTTCTCCTTTTTCAATTTATATTCTCAACTCATTCTTTCTCTTTGTTAATGGTTATTTTATTTTGGGTGTTTCTCCATGATAAGGTGGAACAACTGAAAAAATGGGATTTTTATATTTGGAGTAATAGAGTATCTATCTATATCATTCACACTAATTTAAAAGTATTTCCTTTAATATATGGATCTTTAGTGAGTTTTTACATATCAAGGGTCCCTAAATATTATTAGATTCTTCTGATTTTGGGTCATTGATTTATTTTAAAATATCCCTTAGGTTTTAGTCATATAATTAAATGGATAGTTCCCATTTATATTTATTCAAGAAGATGTAAAGGTATGTGAAATTATGTTTAACTCTTCTTATTTAAACCATAAGTACTTCTAAAGCTAATAAAAAAATTATAAATTATACTTGGATTGCTCAGAATTAATTATGATTAAAAGAGTTTTATTTAATTAGTTATATTCTTAGTCCTCAACTATTGAGAAAAATATAAAATATAAAATATGATCACCATGTTTTAAATAGTTATTTCCAATAATATGCTCATTAAATGACTAAAATAATTTCCATCAAATTAGATAAAAGTTTTTTGGGGAAAAAATTTGTTCTGTCATATATTGAATAACTATAATTTTTTATAAATACATTATATAGTTAAATTTTTCACTTTCTACACCTGAAGGTGGGAATGGTTTCATAATTTGTTTTCATTCTTTATATATCTCAGATTACATTATGATTATGTTCACTAACACCAATGTATTATTTAATGGCCTTTCACTATTAATTAAAAATAGGTGAAATCACTTGTTTGATGTTTTTTATTTGAACTTCTGTATTCATAAAACTTCATGGGAGAAAACTTTGGGTATATATGATGGATAATAGGATGAGTGAGGATATTTAATTAGGAGACAAAATTTAGGATAATATACTACCTTGGATACCTGGGTATTATATGGCACATGCTTAATTGATATGGGATTTTTTGATCCATATTACACAAGTTCATGGGAGATAGCACCCTACTTATAATTATTATTATTTTCATGTGAGTATAGAACAGTGACATGGGAAGAAATTTTAATGATATAATATATTAAAGGATTTTATAGTATTTACCACAGTATTTCAATTATTACATACCCATGTTTCATATTTGAGTTTTATAAAGGAAAAAGTTCCTTATTTAATGCATGGTTACACTAAATATATTTCATTATGTCTTCTTACTCACTCTTTTCATGTCTTGTAAAGGATAGCCCATGATAAATGTTTTCTTAAAATGTGGAATAAAATTTTCATCACCTATTATTAAAACATGAATAAAATACTATACATTACAAAATTATTCATAGAGAACATGGTGGGACTTAAGGTTCTAGGCATAGTGGAAACATCAGTGGTAGGAGATATTTGAAATATTTATTTGAAATAAAATGTCCCATAATCATAATAGAGGAACATTGAATATCAAATTTAAAATTAGTTTCTAGATCTCAATATATCAAGTACATAATCATAGGATAATTTCTTCATTGATCATGTTGATCTTCTAAAATACCCTTTTTTGGATTTCCATTAATGAAATTTGATAATACAAGGGTATAATCGCTCTACTGCTGGTCCACATGTTCTCCTTTGATTCCCACGAAACTCTAATAAAATTATAGATGGTATCCTAAAAAATTAATAATCCTACATTGTTCATGTTGATCGATAAACCTTTAGTGTTGATGGAATCTATCTAGTGTTTCATATTTTTTATAGGGAGTGAAAATGATGTGTTGAGAGTTATTTTTTTGTGTTCAAATATTCTCTATATTTTTATCCATACCACACAATAGAAATAACTATCTGTTTATAAATATATGTTTTTTGTTAAAATATTATTTACTTTCATATTTACCATTATATAATGTTATATCCATTAATAAACCTCATGTCACAACATAATAATAGTAATAGTATTATTATTATTATTATTATTATTTTGTGTGGAAAACCAATATTCACCATAACACATATTTTTTTAACTTTTTTGTTATCTAATATGTTTCAACGGATAATGTCATGGTTTGTTCAAACTCCTATAGAAGTTTTTGAACATACGAATATATATATTAAATATATTATTCATCAATAAATATTTGTGATCAATAAAACATTCATAAAATAATTCCTCTCTCTAGATAATAATATTTATTATATTAATTAAATTCAAATAGAATTTAAACCACATCAATGAAAACACTTAGTGTGTGACCCTCAATGATTCATTCCCTGGTACATTAGGTGGGAATCCCTAAAGTCAAGATTACAGTTTAGAAATGGATCATGTCACCCAAGATAAATAAAATCATATCGAAACAATTACAACAACAAAAAAATGATAACTATGTAATATAATACATTTTTCACCATATCTCATCAAGAAGGTTTCACATTTCTATCCCCATCCTATAGGCTCGATACATATATGTCTGAAAATCTTAAATAAACACATCATTACACCATGGAAAATAAATTTAAGGTGATGTCTCTATTCAATTCAATAGGTTGAAATATAGTTTTCATTAATATATATTGGAAAAATACTTTCTTGACTTATCCATTAATAGCATTTCACTCGTGATGCACCAAATGTATCCCACTTAGATATGAAATGTAATAATTATGGTTTAAAAAATCATCTATGTACACGAGTCCTGAAATTCATTAATATGAATCCAAAACACCAAGTACCACTACCCTTTCTTGCATATAAAAATATTTGATGACATAAAAACATGTTGAATTCCTACTGGTGGATCAGTTCATATAATTTCTCATTTTCGTGATTTCCGAGTGTGAACTTCATGAGAAGAAGTCTCATATACTTATGAGTACTCACACACTAGTAGCCAAAATGATATTTTTCTGATCATAGTATGTTTTCTGACTACATAACTATATTTAAAATTATAATCATAGCACTTCACGGTTCTCGTCATAGTTGGGAACTGCTATGAACTTATCCTTATGATGTATACACTAGAAAATTATTACATTAATGTTAAGTAGAAAAAAGATAAATATATAATATTATTTTATTAATATTAAAATAATTGAATATAATTTTAATAAATGAATAAATAGTTGTTCCTAGGACACAAACTATAAAAACTCCCACTAAGAAAATTGCCAACTGCCTATAATATTTAGTTCATAAGACCTCAAATGGGAATCATGTTTCTGCTATGTCATGGCATTAGTCGAGGGGCATTCAATGTTTTCTTCTATGGAAATACTACTCAGTTCATCCTCACCAATCTAGAAAAACATTTCTCAAGTTATAATACTTTTGAAGTATTTTCTTGATACATTGATCCAGCCTCGACACTTTTGTGAGAGCTACCACTATATTATTATTATAATAGAGTGTGATATGATCTTTAATTCTAGGAACCATTTCATGATCTTATAAAATGTTTTTCATCCATACTAAATCCTTATCTTCCTGAGAAGTCACAATATATCTAAACTCTATTTTATAATATATGACTACATCCTACTTTGAGCTCATCTTACTTACAAAACCTCCATTCAAAGTGAATATGTATCCCGTTTGAGACATCATTCCATCTTAATCTATTTTGAAACCATAATATTCATATCCTATGATGAATAGATCTTTATCTCCTCTATAACCCAACAATATATACTATTAAAGCGTTAGATACTTAAAGATAGTCTTCACATCCATCTAATGGTGGTAACTAGGGACATCTTGTTATCTTCTTCACATACAAAATTCATGGATGACATCTCACTGAATATGTAGGATAATAAACCCGATTGAACCGATAACTAAAATGTATGGTATCCTTTTGATTTTTTCTTTTCCTCATATATATGAAGACACATTTTCCTAGAATGAATAATTCTATTTAAAACTAGAGCCAATCCCTACTGAATTGTTCCATACTTATTATCTTCATATTATTGAAAATATATGTACTTTGACGTAGGATGAGAAACCTATTGGATCTATCAAGATGAATCTTCATCCAAGAAATATATGATCCTTTTTCCTAAGTCCTTATGGAGAATAATTTATTCAACCTAGACATAATATATTTTATGACAGATATTTCATTTTTTATAAGTAATATTTCATTGATAAATAATATTAAGAAAATGACCTCACCCCAACAAAACTGTTTGAAAACACAAGTCTTTACATTCGTTATTTATAAAACCATATTTTGTGATGGATTTATCAAACCAAATGTTCTGGGACCAAGATGATTCCTTTAGTCTATATTTGTATTTTTTTCAATTTCTATTTTTTTGTTGGAATAATTTCATGTCACAAACCCTTCAGGTAGTTTCATATTGACATCTTCCTAAAGGTTATCCTTAAGGAAGGTTATTTTTAAATTCATTTTTCAAATCTCGTAGTTAGTGAAATCCAAAATGGATTGTATAATTATGATTTATGAAATCATTGATGTTGGTGAAAAGGATTCATCATAGTTTATGTCTTGATGTTTTTTAAATACATTTGAAACTAGTAACACTATATAGGTACATACATTCTCTTGCATGTAAAATTTCTTCTCTCATACCCAATTCAAACCAATGGGATTTAAATCTAATATTGGATCCACCAAAATAGAAAATTTTCTTTTGGTATGTCGAATCTATTTTAGAACTCTTTCCTTCTTTGAAATTTCCTAAATATGTTCCACATACTATATCCTTATAGGTTAGAGGATCGTTGTTATCAGATAATAATGATTCAGCATTCTCGATGACTAGAAATCCATACTGTTCTTGTTCTATAACATCTCTAGTACTCCTAAAATATACATATTACTCTAGAAAAAATTCTTATTCTACCTGAATTTATGTAATTTTTTTATGTAACAATTCATGATTAACTTGAAAATGTAATTAATTGATTTTTATCTCACTCCCACTATCTCTTTTAGAGATATTCTTCATTTCAAGGAATGTGGGACATATATCAGCCACAAAATTATTTTTTTAAGTATTCTATAGGTATTATACCTTTGTTTCTTATGGATATCCTATAAATATACACCCTGTGCCTTAGGGTGGTTGCTTGTTGGTGGTCCTTCTTACCGTAGATGAAAAAAACATTATATTCCATTGATTTCCCCCTGATCATCATCTTATTATAAGGGAAAGAAGAAGATTTAGTCTTAGAGACATTCTATTTCCCTTTCATTTTTTCACCATATAGATTAAATTAAATTCATGCTTTGTGTCCTTATCCAATTATGTAAGAAGGGTGAGAAAATTGGAATGATAATTTTCAATGTTGTTCATAATAAAATTAACAACAAAACTAGAGAGGATCTAAGGGAGTGGTGATAAAATGAGATCGGTGCATATTTACTCCGAGTGTTTAAACCCCCCGACCTATATATGTTCAATGTAGACAATGATCTTGACTATATGAGGGCCAGCTGGCGCACTCTCCACAAACATACATGGAAAGAGTAATTTGGACATCTCCAACAGTTCTTCTTTCGATCTCTCCTGGTATTAACCTCAATGGTGATTAAGTATACTATAAACATCCATTTTTAAGGAGCCTTATTGTGTTAAATATACATAGATAAAAGACTAAAAACAATAAAGTCAAAAACATTGCTCAAATTTTTTTATTGATAATGAACTCATCATCGCTTTCCTTCTTTGCTGGAGGATCACACATTTACAATTCTCGAATGTTAGATTTATATTCACAAAACAACACAACTCCAATTCATAAGAACCATTCCAAGAAGTTACTACTATTGAAGTTATTTACTTTCAATAATATAGATCGATGGGAGAGTATAATAATTAACATCCCATTTTATTAAATATTTAGAAGTTCATATTATTATCACTTTTCTTGATTATAAAATTTTGGAGAGATATTATATTAATTTATTTTCAATAAATCTCCCACTATTTTATCAAGTCGCAATAACCTTCACCATTGAACTCGGATTGTTTTGTTTCCAAAACATTCTAGATAAAATGATCCACATTAACTTTTTTAACATCCAGAATTAGGTCCAAAAAATCATAAAAAGGGTTTCAATTGGCGGGCCTGATAACTATAACCTTGAAACTCATTGATCCGTTGAGTAGACTCCTCAATCCATAACACCCAACTTGGATTTCCTAAAAACATACCTCCAAAATTCTATTGGATAGTAAAGTGATATTAAATTCAATATTTGTTCAGTTAAGCCAATACAAAACCCTTGTGAGAACTCCATAATAATTTTTAGTTCCTAGACTTTGTCTACAAAGACACTTTGTTTTATAGTTTCATTCCCAATAAAATAATAGAAGGTGTAGTGTGAGATAAAATTGAGTTGATTGATTTTAATTTATTATGCATAAATTATATTGTGTTCTATCCTATACATTTCTTATTAATATTTAGTGTATTTTATATAATATGTTAACCCTGATGGATAGAACATTTTTGCATAATCTATTTATTTAAGTTCCATATTTTCATAATAATTCATTTATTTATGTTATCAGAGTCCTACATCTACAAAATAAATAATGCATAGATAGAAATCTTTAATTATTTTAAATTCATTTTAATGTGAATCGTTAATGGTTGATTTAATGATATAACATTACATCAACCTATAAATAATGGGAATTAATTTATTTTTCTAGTCTTTGCATAAGTTACAGCATTCCACAAGTCCACATGTGGAATACCTAGGATAGTCCCATTAGGGTTTCATTTTATTCCAGCTCAACACACAATGGTAAAATCAATTAATTACAAGTTTTTATAACTCATATGCATGTGAGGGGAACCAAAGGATTGGTTCAAATGGATTACCTAAATATCCTTGGTCACAAATTTCCTACACAATAATGTAGGGAGGGATGAAATTCAAGCCATCAATTAATTTAATAATTAATATTGAAAAATATTGAAATAAATTAAATTAAATTAATTCCAACATATAAAGTTGTCTTGTTCTCACTCCATAATGGTAATTCAAACAACACATACAGAAAAGTAAGCATGTTTTCATTAATTTATTATTCATTCTATATTATTTAGTTAATCAATTTAATTAATTGATTAATTAATGAATTAATAAGTTATTTTCATTTCATATTAAGGTCTATCCATATCCCCGTTGACATAAACATCATTAACTCGTTAATTTTATATAGATGGAAGAACCAATTATTATACATTATTTTAATAAATTAATTGATTACTTAAAATAAATTTTAAAAATTTGTTAAATTTTAAAAAAAAAATTAAATTTTTAGACACTATAGGTTCTAGTTAATAAAATAATGTTTTAATGGTGAAAATTTCAATTTAATTTAATTTAACTATTCAATTATCTGATATACTACATGGATTATTCTATAAAATAACAAATCTTCTATCTTAGTTTCTATTTATATTGGTTACACTTATTGGGATTTAGTGTTTCAACTTGATTGAACTACATAGCATGTAAATTCCATTTGGACACTGTGTATCCGCAAACCGTGTTCTTAGAAAAAAAATCTGGGCTAAGGAATGTTTCTCAATTATACTACATAGTAGGACCAACATGGGAATTAATGAACTACGCTATGTGCACACCACCTACACATCAATTATATCATAAATGCTCCAGACTATCATTCTGATGTGTTTAAATTGTGTATAATGACCATACGGATTACGTGATTTACACTAAAAATCCCTGAAGACTACATGGTGTGTATGCCCGCAACATGATCTATAATATGACATCCCATGTGATAATCTTTCACAGTCTACATATAGTGTGAAAGAAATTCAAGAAATGTAATTAAATGCTTGACATATCATCTATCCTGCGACACATCTAGTTGTAGTGCACATGGGTGCACAAAGTTTCCTCTGACCACACACCATGTAACCCAAATTCATCATCCAAAATTTTGGAACTTCCTAATGGAATCTCCAGTCTCCTTTTTTATATTCTTATGTTTTTAAAAAATGAAACACTGATGGATAATGATTAATATTTTGATAACATTTTAATCGAAATAATATTAAAAAATGAATAATATGAAATGAAAACATTCATCCATGATTACATATAGATCAATTA
The DNA here is from genome assembly GCA_963277665.1 of Viscum album. Taxonomy (NCBI): domain Eukaryota; kingdom Viridiplantae; phylum Streptophyta; class Magnoliopsida; order Santalales; family Viscaceae; genus Viscum; species Viscum album. Next base: position 1,673,065,599 of record OY728137.1, read on the forward strand.
TCAAAAAAATAATTATAAATTTAAAATGTGATTTCCCTGATACCACTTGAAGGATATGAGAATGAAGTAATCACCGGCATTGGGTGATATATTTGATATTTGTTTTAAATATAATTTCCAATAACCCCATTATTACATCATCGCATGCTATATTTATAATTTAATTATTCATATCTGAATAAAATGAATATCAAGGCATATGATCCTTTCTTTTTTAACGATGTTGAACTTTGAAAAACCCTCTTTGGATAGCCTTTTTTTCTATGTGAGTAACTAATGGTAGAATCCCCTAGTAGTGATCCAATCATGCACCTTTGATATCCGATAAATGAAAGTTGATTTGTTTGTGCTATCACAGTGAATTGGTTGCCATGAATTGTTCATGTTGATCGCTCGTCCTTCAGTCTTAATGGAATCTATCTTTCATTTCCTATTCTTGAGAGGGAGAGAGAAGGGGGATTTTAGAGTCAATTTCATTGTGCGTTAGTATTATCTATATATTTTATCATAAAACACAATAGACATAACCTTCTATTTTTATATTTATAGAATACGTTATAAAATTATTTAATTTCATGTCATCCCATAGATAAAATTATAAGCTTTAATAAACACTATTTAACATTATAATAGTAATATTCTTCTAATTATTATTATTTTAAAACATTCCAACTTGTGGAATGACAAATATTATTTAACCGGTTTGTTGATTAATATTTTTCACCAACAACTGCCTTGGTCAGTTCAAACTAGAAGTAGTATTTTATGAACACCAGAATAAACATTAAATATTTAATTAATTAATAAATATTTTTGATCAATATAATGCAAATAAAATTATTCCTAGATCTTGAAAATAATATATATTCTATTAATTAAATTCAAAAGTAATTGTATCATGATAAAATGAAACACATAGTGTGTGACCCTCTAGGATTCATTCTCATTTGAAATTGGTGTGATCACCTAAAGTGTAAGATTGCTATCAATTAACGGTTCATGGAATAAAATAGAAATAACATAATGTCTAAATGATAAAAACCCCATATGAACACTCCCTATGTAATATATTCCCCATGTTACAATATTTCATCAATTAGGTCACGCATCGTTTTCAGCAACCTATATTCTTGATACAAATTTCATTGAATATCTCAAATGAACACACTATTAAACCATGTCCATTTAATTCAAGGAAATGGTTTTATTCCATTAAATGGGATGAGATATCAACTTCCATAAATGGTGGAAGGGACAAATCATTCCTCAACTTATCCCTTAATAACATGTCTCTCATGGTGTACCTATATCCAACTTCTTCATGAACTGTTATCATCATGGTTTACAAAATACATATAATTATGTGAGTCATAAAATGCATTAGTAACAATATTAAAGTTGAAAGACCATTACACTGATTCATAGATAGGAATATCTAATGACACCAAAACATGGAGAATTTATACTAGTGGTTTTATTCTCGTAATCACCTACATTAGAGATTGCCAACTATGAACTTCATAAGTAGAAAACTCATCCACTTAAGAGTACTCACACCTGATAGTCTATATATTATGAGTCTCATCATTGTATATTATATTACCAAAAAAATATTTTCAGGAATATTTTCATGTCACTTCAAGGTTCTCATCATAGAGGGGAACTGCTATGACCTTATTAATGGGAAATATACAATAGTACATTATTACATTAAATTCAATAAGTACAATGAAAAATATTTAATAAGTTTTTATTAATGCTCAAATCATCGAATATACTTGTAATAAATTCTAAAAAATGTATTACTAGGACACAAACACCTAGAGGGACCCTACTAGACATGTTTTCTCACACCCTACATACACCCATGGGTGGATGTAGACTACCCTCTTTATTCAGTTTTCCTTTTTGGATAAATAAAATATTTTACAATAATTGAAAAAATGGATCATTTTTTGAGAAATAGAAGAGGTGGAATGTAAATTTTTAATGTGGCATGAAGATTTAGTATCATGAATCCTTCTATTTATATTTACTCCTATGTTTATAATATTAGTTTCCTTGAGTTAGCACTTGGCTAATGAATATTGTATTTTGTATGTCTAGAAATTCAGTATTAATGTTATTTCTTTATTTTATACTCTCTTATTTGTTTTGGATTATGGGATAAATCATTCCTCAAATTTATTATCGATGTTCAGGTACTTTTTGTTTCCCCTTAGTGATTGGGAATGCACATAAATCTTTGTGTATAGATAAATTGGGTACCAAGATAGTATATCTTTAGTTGGCTCATTAGAAATCGTTTTAGAGCATGAGTCTCTAGTTGTGGAAGTGGTAGGTGGATGTTGGATCAATGGAACTTGATATGTAAACCATGGAGAATCTTGATCACCCACTTTATGTGGGAATAATAAGTTACTAAGGGGTTTCTAGATTGGGTGGAGTCTATCAAACCATTATTTGGTCAAACTATTTTTCTTTTATCATGAAGTGTCTTGGAAAGTTAAATTCAATAAAGTAATAATATATATAATTTCCTTCAATATTACCTAAATTATCTTTATCAACTATATGCCTCTAATAATTACATTATATTCTTCAAATGGTTATTGGTGGTAATATGATTTATCATGTATGTTTTAATGTTTTTTTTGAATGCTCTAATTTATTTTATATTATTGTTTATTTGGATATATGATATGATTTGTTTATTTTTTGACTAAAAAATTATAATTAAATGAATTAAAAATATAATGAACACTTTAAATATGGGTTATAAAGATTTATTATTATAAATTATTATATTATTATTAGGTACAAATGTATTGTGATGTGATTAAAATTTTAGAATTTGAATTGAAAATGGAAATGTTTTTTGTTAATTACATTTTTGAATGTATTGAACTTAAATGGATTCCAAGGGTATTTATAAAGGTTGTTAACAACTTTGGAATTTTGAATTAATGAAATTGAAAATGTTTTAATCAGGATATTCTATTTCTTTCTAATGTAACTTTATTTTCTCAAATAGTAATAATTTATGATTTGTATTTCTTGAAATTCATTTCATATTCTTTATTTCAATTGGACTTCATTTTATTTTTCAAATATAATTTTTTTAGTTAGATTATTTATTGTATTAGAATGTCATAAAATTTAGTGGAATATAATATCAATTTAACTATCAAAAAATAAGTTTCATATCCTTATCTAGATAACTTATTTTAGTGGCTCCAAATTAAGAATATGTTATTAGTTCATTTTAGAGAATAGTTTAATTTATGTATAATTATATTGAATGTAATATGTTTGAATAACCATTCCTTGAAAATTTCCTACTATTGTTATTATAAATATTATTTCAAATTTTTATGTTTCACAGTAATTGTATATTTTTTAATCCATCTTGATTAGGTAAATGTGGGATTTTTTTAAGCCAAGTCTTCGATTTCAATATATTAGCAATTAATTTAAAGGGTATGACTAAGTTGTTTTGGGATCTAGTTCTAAAATAAGACATGGTATAAAGGGTCCCCTGAGGTTGTTTTTTCTTTAATTTTGTGTTTATATACAGAAATTTTTTATTAATCAGTTTACTGAAATTCATATTTTCAATAATGAAAGAGAAAATATATTCAGGATTTATGATGAGCCTAATTCAAAAACATATGTTTGTTATTATGGTTTTCTCATTTATATGCTTTAAAACTAGCTATAATGGTAGAATTATATGTAATTTCTGGTTGAGTTTTACTCCCTATGGTTGTGTGAAGGTTATTTGTGAGTGCATAAATTCATGTTGGACGTGTGTGCATGAATTGTATAACTTTTACAAAAATTAAATTATAATATAATAATAATGTTGGATTTTTTATTTTATTCGTGTTATCAAGTAAGTATTTTCTTATAGTTATCATGAAAGTACACATTTATTAATAGTTTTTATATATTTTATTATCAAAAAATGGTTATAATGGGTATTTTTTAAATTCTTTAATTTGATGCATTTAACTATATAGTAAAATATTTTGGAAAAATATTGCAGTTATAAATATTTTCGGTGTTTCTTGGGATGATTTTAATTTATATAAAATGGATTTAACGTTATGGAAACTTAACTTGTCAATATCATTTATATGGTTTTTCAATCTTAGGGATTTTGAGATCAAATAGATGAGTGATTGGGTACACTAAAATGTGTTCTATAATAATAGAGTTTTTAAAATATTTTATTTTGTCTTTTTAAATTTTCATTTGTGAATTATATAATTTAATTGAAAAATCATTGATGATGATTTCATATTGTATTAATATACTTGGAATTTTATTTTAGATTTCCATGGTGTATTGTTATATTACCAAGAATATATATGTCTTGTTGGTTGTATTTTGGAATTTTATTTTTGAGTAAATCAAATCCCATGGAATCTTTCATGTTTCATGAAAAAACATGTTGTGGCGGATTAAAACTCATAAAAATTAATTTTTTCACGCTTAATATTTAGTTTTAATGGATTTAATTTATTGTTTAAAATGTCTCGAAAAAATTTGAGGTTGAAATTTTGAAAACCTGATGAAAGCTAGGAATTATTTACACATTAACTAGTATTGCATGGGTAAGGTTCAAAGGTATTATTCACTTTCATCAGTAACTAGGAAAATATTCATAAATTCAATGATTCTCAAATGTAATATGCATATCCATGCACGTTACCCATTCATTCTCAAAAATTGTCCTCGAATGGGGGGAGTGTGATAAATGGGTAGAGTGCATAGTCAAGAGACCATGAATATTACTCATGCAAAGTAAAAAAAACAATAATACATGTTTCTGACCCTCTATTTAAGATTAAATCTCTTATTGGACTTTTTTTATAGTCATTATGCATTTCAAATTTCCAGAGAGAATTTGAAAATGAATATCATGCATCTAATTAGCATACCTTTTGATCCGAGTATCTATTTCAGAACTATGGGAGATGAAATTGAATCTTGTGCTAAAATATAAGGCATATTGTAATGTGGGAACCCATACCCAATTTTTTATTTGTCAAAATAATTTCATAAGTCTTCTAAAAATGAGTTTTAACACAACATGAAAAATTTTACAAGATTAGAGTGAAATTTGAGTTATGCATATGGGACCTCATATTATGTTTAAGATGACTACTTTTATTTTAATCATAGATTTTTATATTTTTTTCTTATTTATAAATTTAATATAACTTTACATTGTTTTTTATAAAAAATGATGTTTGTCCTAGAACATGATTATATTTTAGAAAAGTGGAATCTAAAAATTAATATTTCATAATTAATATTGGGAAATGGTAATGTTATAATGGTTTTACGGTTATGATAAGTGGATTATTTTTGTTTCATTGTGGTCAGGAGTATCCAAGTAAGTTATCATGAACAAATATATCAACCCACTATATGGAATTGTCGAGTAATGTGTATAACAAAAATTATTGTACAAAAAGTCATTTTCTACATAAATACTTTTTATGAAGGAAATTTATCATTATCATGTTATGGGATTTTAAAAATTATAATTTATTATTTACTCAAATTGAGCTATGGTTTTAAATTAGAATACCTATTGGGTGATTTATGGGGTAGGAATACATTATGGTGGGGTGATGTAGGCCTAATTTGCATCAGATGATAAATGAATAATACTAAACTAGGCCATTAGGTCATGTTCATGAGCCACATGCCCTTGGATAAACAGAATATTTAATGGTTATCCTTCAACATAGATTGAAAGATGTCTTTTCTTTAATTATAAATAGAGGCTTTGGTCCCAACATTTAAAATACCAATTACTGTGGAAAATCCTGATTACTATATAAAGAGACTATGCAAGTATTCAAATAGACATGAAACCTGAAATTTTTGTAAGGAGTTCCTGAAGGATGTTATAATATAATATTAGACCATCATTTTATTATCTCTAGGTGTATATTATGTTCAAGCGATTTATTAATAGTGTTTTAAATATTTAACTTTTTTCTCTATATAAAATATATGTGTTGATAAGTTTCATGTATATTTTGAGTTATAAATATTTTTATTTAAAACCTTTGGTAAACAAATTTCCTCATCAAATGAAAACATAATTTTTTTAGTTAGATTATTGATATAAGGATTAGTGGATATCAATATAATATTGTATAGGATTTTTTAACCTTATTATTGTTTTTGTGATTAATATAATATTTTTAATTATTATACTAATATTTATTCATTTAGTTATTGGGTTGTAGGTGTTGTTTCCTCCTGCATTCTCAAATAAATTTTTAGTTATATTAAAATATGAAACTAAAAATCACAAAATCTACCATGTGTAGTACAGGAATTGTGAGTCAAAAACAATTTCCTATAAAGAAAAATATTATTCAATTCAATAGTTTTGGCATGTCACATATCACTATACTAAATTTACTAATGTAAATAGAGGGGGAAAGGTTATACTGACTAAAAAAACATGAATAAAGGATGAAGGGAAGTGATAATTAATCAAGGATGGTTGTTCAAATAATAAAATTCAATTTCAAAGACATGATTAATCTTATTAATAAGACTCAAGTCCTCTAAGCAACACCTAGAATTAGCTATCAACTCAAAGGGTACTATCTTGGATAGTCGACCCCTCTCTTAAGGTAAATCTATCACTACACTAAGTGCATCAAAATCAATATCAAAATGGGAGGCATAGTAGTGGTAAGCTCCCACTCCTCCACTACCCTAAATCACATTGGGTATCCTCTACTAAAAGATACGCTCTATCTATACTCCTGGAGAATATGGAATAAAATAAGTTCCAATATAATATGAAAAACATGAAAAAACAATAGGAAGAAAATAATTATAGCATAAAGTACAAACACCCTTCATAAAAATTACCCCCTCCGATGAAACCTAGACACTCATACACACCATCTAGATGATTAAATAATTAAGAAACACAATGAAGTGAATATAAATTGAGATAAAAATATAGAACATAATTATTAAAAAAATACATGTATTTCTATCAAAACTAACATAGAAATTCCTAATTAAAAAATATAAAAAAAGACACCAAACTACAATTAATTCCTTGAAAGTGGATGTAGAATCCTAATTCTTCAACATTCAACTTATAATTTGGATGTAAATCTTCCACCTTGACCTGCCTTGGAAATATTATCAAACTAAGCTCATAACTACTCTATAGTAATATTTGAAGCTCACTCTTGATCCCCACAAACTGGAAACTACACCAAAGCATCCAAAAACAACCTAATGAAAAAATTACTCAACTTAAATTAACCATCAAGTAATTTTTTTTGAAAAATATATTAATAAAATAAATATTCAATAAATGGAAACTAATATTATAATAGATACAATTAAGGCAATAATCCAAAAAAAGGAACATGTCTAAGAATAAAACCATATAACAAAACAACTCAAAATACCAACAACTACTCTATATAATATGTGTTCAGCAACCCACCATCTCAACCCTAGCTACCCATTCCTAGCTATAATGAAACCACATGGTCTCACTGTGGAAATTTTACCATTTTTTAATAGATAACATAATGTTTACACAACAATGAGGTAGTTTACAATGTGTGAGAAAAATAATACTACTTGGATCCCACACAACTGTCTCCAAGAACATCTTTGTCAAATAATCCTAAAATTCTCAATATATGAAAAACATTTCACAATAAAATAGTTTTTACATTTATAAATAAATTATAGTAAACAAATTTCCTCATTCAGTGGTTCTAAAACACATTCTACATAAAATAGTTCACAACACATTTTCAAATAAAATTTTTATCAATGCATGTGTAACTGTTAATATCAAGTCCATAACAAAATATATATATATATATATATATAAAAATGGAGATCAACATGAGCATAACATGCGTCAAAGATTGATAGGAATCTCACACCTCAGCAATCAAGTAAATACATAGGGAACAATAAACATGTCCTAAAAAACAAGGCATGGATAATAGAGGAACACCCCCTTGACGAATCCCATATGGTGTCATAGAATCAATTCCCTAGAAAAATATGTACATGGTAACAAAGGTACACCCCATGATTTAACTCCCTATGGAATCAAGGACATGGCCCAATACTAAAACCCCACCTAAAGTACCAATGGATCCCATGTTTTCTGTATGATTAAATACTTCAGTAGACTTATAGAATTTCAAAAAATACTTTCCAAAAAAACTATTCTCCATCAAAATAATGATTTGAAGACAGATTACATAAACCATTTCACGGTTCATGTAAAGAATATATCATTCACAAAAATCATGTATTAAAACCATCATTTATCAACAACCATTTATGAATGAAAGTAAATAATATAAAAGATCTTGGAAATATTCATCTAGAAAACAAGTTGAAAAAAATGAGCATGTGCAGTTCATGAAACAAAGACTACAGACGAAACCACCTTCCAAAAACATGGTTTATAATGATAAAAATAGTGTAATACATTGTCTATAAGGAATGGAAACACATAATAATGTGAGAGGAGGCCCTAATAGAAAAAAATATCCCCACCCAACCATATTAGATCTCCCCTCTAGTAACAAAATACTTGATAGACTAATTAAATGGAAAATACTTATTGTGGAATCAAAAAAATCATTGATTTTATAAGAATACAATAAAACAAAATGGAATCCTATCTAAGACCCTAGGGTATATTAGATTTTCAGAAGAGGGATTAAGGATTTAAAATTATGTTTTAATTGATAAAAATGAATAAAATACTCTTTCTTAACCATCCCAGCCTAATGCCACTAGTCAGCTGATAGAGTCCCAAGGTCTGGTTGGTGCCCAATAAAAATTTGTAGTGGCTAATCCCTACCTGAAAAGTATGCTCGTACCCACAAAAAATTGGTTTATCTACTCCTAATTCCACTATTTGGTCTTCCACCTTCTACACACATTATTAAGTCCATGCCAATTTGAAACTCTATTGAGTTTACTCAAGCCCAAAATATAAACTCTTAAATATTAACGAGTAATGTACCTCAACTAGGATGTAAAATTATACCTATAATTTGACATTATATACTCAAAAATTCTTGAGGAATAAGTATTCTCTAAAAATAGATGAGTCTATTTCTCCCTTGACAATGATTCACATTTCCATGTCTCATGAGAGTTAGATATATGAAACCCCAACATTTTAACCAACAGAATTGTATTCCCACAGTGGGATTTCATTTGAGATTTAATGATATAAACTTTACACTCCATAAATGACATGTTTATCTTCAACTCAACTTTAACCCAATTTAAAACATGGGAGGGATAAATAAGATACTTCTAAAGATGATATATATAGAAAAAATCATGACTTCCCATCATATATAACAAAAAAACCAATAAGCTACTTATCCAATCCACTCAGTGATCTCGAATAGTTCAACATATCTCAAATCCAACTTCCCCTGCCTCTATATCCAATGGTGACCCCAGATAGGGAGAAATTTCAACAGGACTCATTAACCAATAGAAAATTCCAAAGTATCTCATTGATGATTTAGATAATATTTTTAAAAAATATTAGATATTACTAATAGATATAATATATCTAATATCCTCATTGACCTCCCTTGAATGATACATAGTCCCATGGGAGAGGCCTCTCTCACCTTTGACCAAAATAATGGTATCCTTCATATGAAACAATTAAAATACTCGAAATAGTCTATTTTAATTAATTGCTAATTATTATAAGAAAAATAAATCAATCTCTTATGTATATTGAAGGTTTAACCATAGTCGAAGACATTAACATGGAGTATATCCTATATAATCTGAATTGAACCTTCAGTATATCCATTCATCAATGGATGTTATGTTACAATTAAGCTAACCTATATACACATTTCCCCTTGTATTCCTTTTCATAACCAAGAAGTACATCAAGGATCCCATTAAGTGTAAATGGTATATGGAACCCCATAAAATTTAATGCCCTGACCCCAGTTACCCAGATTCGGTGCATTATTTTAACACATTGGCATGATTACAAGGAATCAAGTCCCGAATGACTGATCAGTTGAGCAGTTTTGGAAAATAGATTACATACATGAATGTTACATTTCACTTTAATACATACAAAAAAACATAAATAATCATTATGAACGCCATTATTCTCTTAGATGAACCATGAATATCAATCACAATACACTTCTTGGAATCTTGGGAAAAATAAAACATAGAAAGGGGTCAGCTCAAACGCTAAGTAAGGGTAAGAAATACAGCGAAAACATTCATAAATAAGCATAAACATTTAAGGAAATTTATAACTAAAACAAAAGCCTTTTGAACATGAACCTCAGCATAATATGTCAAATATAAAATGGAATAATTCCATTTAATTATTCACATGGATATTCTACTAGTTGAATAATCACATGCAATTTCACTAACCACTTTCATAATGATGGAATGCATAATTCCAAACTATCATAACCATGTAGCCAAGGCCTCATTCCAAGACTACAAATAAGATTTTGTCAAGACCTCGTGCCAAGACACCAGTTTGTCTCATGATACCTACTGAGGCATTGAGGTGCTATAATGGCCTCCACCGGTCATTTATTAATTACAATTAATTCCTCATATGAATAGGTTTAAACATAACATAAACATTCATATTAAAAATAGCATAAGAAATGTCAATACTTTCACCATAAACCATGAATGGTATAAAAATAACACATCCATAGTCAAACATATCTCAAAATCTTCAATACAATATGTAAATTTTGTATCATAATAAATCAACTTCAAAACAAGTTAAAAACATTAAAGAATTTTGACATAGATGAAAATGATTTATAAAACTCTTTGAGAGAAATACCCCTTTTTCATGAAAACATTTAAAAGTCACACAATTTAGAAAATAAGTCATTTAAAGAAATTTTTTAATCCAAGTGTCCCATACCACTTTTAAACTTTTTAAATTAATTAAAATTTTAAAAACATTGATGTCCATATAAATAAATCCTTAAAAACCATTTCGAAGACATGGAAATTAAAGAGAAAGTTTTATAAGAATAAACATTTAAAACATTTGAAATGACGTTTTAGTAAAAAGTACCTAAAAATAATTCCTTTGAAATCTCTTTCATAAAACATGTACATGGATAATAAATATGTCCCAGTAGATACTTATGTAAAAACAACCTCGGATAATAAAGAGATTGTGAAATTAACCCTTACCAATTTGGTAACTTATGAAACATACACCCCATGAAAGAGGTATCATAAAATTAATATGTAAATACAAATAAATTAAATTTTATTACACAAAGAATACAATTATAGGCAGTAAATACACCACACAAAAGGTAATAGTGGAAATATGGCATGAATCTCATGGGAGTAAGGAGTGAGATGAAAACTCCTTACCTTGCACTTTCTTTTAGTCGAGGGTACGTTTAACCTACTGTACGAAGATCGTAGTATGTTATTAAATTACACCAGAACCGCAATAATATTTAGGATATCATACATGATTAATTTATCACTTTATACAACCCATTTAATAATAATAACCATGTTAAATTAACATTCCGGGTAATAATTGTTTTCTTTATCGTACGTGTTTTAACTTGTTACTCTTGATTGTATCACTTAGATCATGATTTAAATACTTCCAGAATATAAAACATGATTAATATATAATATATATTTATAATATAAATATGTATAATAGACATATATATGAAATGGAAAACACCGTTTATGGAGACGGTAGTCCATACGTATGCATAAATGTTGTTTCTGTTTTCATATAGTATTGAACGGATGTAAGTGAATAAGATATATGTAAGTACATAAATACTTATATATATAAACTTATATATCTCTAGTATAATTATTATTTCATATATTACATACTCATTAGTAATATATATTTTTATAATCGTCGATGAATGGTGAACCTGGAAATGAATCTCATCGCGTTGTGGAGACAGTAATCCGTACATACGCACGAGCAAAAATATCACTATTTTGATATTAAAATAATATATAATTGGATGGTATATCATATATACAGAATCATTATAATGTTATATTTATTATTTACTTCCATTACACATAATTACCATTCCCATCCAAATAATAATGTTTTGAATAACAATTACACCACGACGTGGAGATTGTAAGCCGTACGTACGCATGTATGGTGACATGTCATTAAAATGATAGATAGAATACTGAATATTGTAGTAAAATATTTATAATAACATCACAGTATATATAAGATACTTAATTTATCATTTTAGAATGGAAATATCAATGAAAGAAGATGTTAAAGAAGAAAGTAACTTGAAAGAGGGTGGTGAAAACATTACCTCTTCTTCGAGTTATTCCTTCTGATTTGATCAAAAGGGATTCTTAAGTTGGATTTTTTATCAAACTAAGGCCTATAGGTTGAAGTTATGGAAGTTTAGAGAGTATTTGGGAAGGGTTTGGCGTAAAAAAGTCTTTTAAGGTGTGAAGAATTTGTTTGAAGTTGTGTCCTTTTATAAGGGGGAGGAGGGCCTCTTTAGGAAAAACATAAAGTATTAATTTATAATAAATTCATATTAGGTTTCTAATGGATCCAAAGTTTATGATTCAATTTATAAGGTGGGGATGGGTCTAAATATTTTCAACCAATATATTTTAGATAGGTTTTTGTCATTATATTAACCTTATCATTTAGTTTTAACTCTTAGTTAATTATATTGACATTTACCATGTCCCTTTGTATTTTTATATTATACAGTTAAAAAACATACTATATACATCCAAGCAACCCCAAAGTTGTATATTAAAGATACAAAAATAATGATACAAGTAGTTTGGCCGAACCTTAGATTTTTAAGAATAGAATATAAATTAATAATATAATACTTGTTTTAAAAACTCATTGATGTCAATTCTGACACTACTCAATAATGGATTTTTGTTAAAGTCATAAAAACATTATTAATTCGAAAAAAAATTATTTAATAAATCCTAACATGTCATATTATTCAATAAAATTCTTTTATGTCATAAAAACTGTCAAATTATATTTATTTTAACATTTATAATACCAATTATTTGGTTATTTCATTAATAAGGAAAATACTACATCATTATTGTGTCATATTTTTTTTAATTTTTCAATATCTAAAAATTATAAATAAAATAAAATTATGTATGATATAATTTTATATTTCTAATGAATATTTATAATCGAAATTATAACATATATAACCCTATGTAAAAATTGTTTTTCTCAAAGATATAAGCTTATGTCATTTTTTGTATTTACTTTAACTTAATTAATATAAAGTGCCCCTATCACCTACAAGTGGCTCCATGGGGTCCTAAAATCGACCCAAGGATTCCCATGATCGAAAATGTATCCACCAATAAGGTTAAGACACGTTTTAGGGTAATTCATTATTATTATAATATTATTTTTTACCCTTATTTATAGGATTTTACCTTTAACCACGGTAAATAAAATATTTACCGAAGTAATCATTCAAAATGTATAAAAATAGTTACCTATTTACACAATTTGGACATATTGATTCTAAATATGGAATCCATTTTTCCAAATTCAAAACACATAAGTGGCAGAAATTAATTTAAATTTAATACCCACTGTCAAAACAAAAAGTGTGTTTTTAAGATATAATAACTATCAAAAGATTGACACATGTTTATGTCTGGATTAATTGTGAAATTATGTCCAATTACCAACATTGTATTAAATGGTAAAAATATATTCTATGTATAATTAAAAAAAATCAAATTCATAATTTATCACCATTAATTGTTTTGATAAAAAAGTTGTTTTTAATTAAAATTTAGTAATTTTCACTATTTATCAAAATATAAATGTTATCCAAAAAGTACCAAAATTTCAGCCTAGGATAAATTCTATATTCAGAATCCAATAATGAAGTCCATTTTCAGAGATAAAATTTATAAAATTTCAAAAAGTAGGTATTACTATTAATAACGGCTAGTTTGATTGGTTGTAGTGTGTGTTAGAACTCGAAGTTGTGTACAACACATGCTACTGTATTATTCAAAGAGAAGCATACCGTGGAAACATGGGGTGTTAAATTGTAAATTTTTGATGTCCCCATTCTAAAGAATAAATTTATTTAGTCAAATTGAATATATAAAAGTTTAAAATATTGGATTTAAAAAGGGTTCACTATTAAAAGTTGGTAAAATTGGATTTTTGAAAAATATTTCTTTTATCTAAAAAAATTGAATTTGTTCTTACATTATGTCTAAGAAACTCATAATATGTATTCTAAAATTATATGGATTATATAAATTTCAAATTTTATTTAATACTATTCATAACCACTTTTGAACGGCTTGTTTGGTAAGTCATGGTGTGCTTAAACTCGGTGTTGTGTGTAGTGCAAGTTATTGAATTATTTTGAAGAAATAACACACTATGAAATCTTTGGGTGTTACATTCTTCCCACCTTCAATAAATTGTGTCCTCACAATTTGATATTGTTCTTCTAAAATAATGGTTTAATATATAAAATATCTTTGTGGGAAAACCCACATCGGAAATTTGGTTAATAAAATTTAGTCTTAATAAGAGGAAAAGAGAAATGAAAGGGTCACTACCAAATTATGATCTCTATTAGGAGAACATTGGTGGATATTAAAGGCATATAATTGGAGTAAAAACATAAATATTTATAGGTAGTGATTGAGGTCATCAATCAAAAACAAGTTTGAAATTGAAATCCTTAAATTCATCAATCTATGATGATTTAAAATACCATCAGTTCAACAAAACATAAGGTATTAGGATAACACATTTTTGGTTTTAGGATCCCTTCAATGAAGTATAATATTTAATTTATTCATAGAATAAGAGAAGAAGAAAAATATATACCTGACAAGTAGAGTTCCATCCTTTAACTAATTTCTTCAACAACTCATCTTTCACTCTAAAAGATAAATGAACTAAAGAAATATTCTATTTCTCTTATTTGTTTGGGGTTAAAAAATGAATTTATAATTCATCTACTATACATTATTAAAATAAACTACATTGTTTAATCCAGGAAATCTCGTGGGCTAGTGGTAGGTGATACACCCATGTCACCCTTCGGTTGAGGGTTCAAGTCTCGCCGCCTTGCCGGACGCGACGTGTTGCCGCCCAACCTCCGGGTTGCCCTTTTATGGAAATAAAAAATTAATATCAATCTAGAATTATCCAAAATACTTCTGTATAAACTCGCATTTCAAAATATATAAGTAAGGTAAACACAATGAAGATCCTTTTTTCCACGTAAGAACATGTGAACACATTCATCATGTATTATTTTAAAACAATGAAACATCCTGAATTACCAAAAAACACTTATTGATTACGTTAATGATCCCTTATTCCATATAGAATAATGGATATACTCCTTCTATCCAAAAATGTTGTAAACTCCAACAATGATGGGAATAGAAATCATTAATCAGTTTCAAGGTAGTCAAGAATATCCAGTATAATTTATTCAAATAAACAATCTCTTATTCCAAAATCACAACCTCATTATCAGAACCATATTATGTTTTCTCTTTCTCTCAACCATAAATTTTCCAAAAATTTAACCTTCTATTCATCCAGTTTTCTTCGATCCACACAATCTCAAATCCTTAATGAAATATTACTGCAGTACAATCCTTATATACTCCATAATTATTATAACCAGTACATTGTTGATACAACACTCAAATGACATAATTCACTAATAACAACATAAGAACTCTAGTCATTCCTCCTCATCTGTGGTAGTATCATAACTTGATTATTATCTAATAGCATCATTTGGGGCATACTCTGATGATTTGGACATTGGTTCACGTAGTGTCCCAACTCCTTGCAGATGAATCGTTGTACATTTGAAACCTTTTTCTTACCCTTACAGTCACGTACATGGTGTCCTTTTTCTCCACACTTATAATAAACTCCCATTCCTTTCAGGAATGTTCTAGGGTGTTTCTTCCCACATTTATCACATATGGGAAAATTCTTCATTTCCCTCTTCCCTTTATCCATCATTCTCTCTTCTATCCTTTTCATCTCTTTCTTCCCTTCAAAGACATATGACTCAGTAAACTCTTTACTTATCTTATCAACACATGATATTATTTCTTCATATAATTATAATCCTTGAGAGAATATTTCCCTTCTAAATAATGGCAAAATACCGTGAAATATATGATCCTTCTTATTATTTGGATCATACGTATTACTAGAGTTCGCATTCCTTCTACTGGGCTCTATTTCTATACAATAGCATAAACTAGGTCAGTTTATGAATTGCAAGGAATAATTCCAAACATGTAAAATACCTGATGAAAATTGAATAGTTTATGGATATAATCCATAATCATAAAAATGTTTTCTTTGAGTAAGTATATACTCATGAGCCCTTCAAAATGGTTTGTAAAGAAAATGAGAATTATCCTAAGCATGTCCCCCAGGAGTGTGGTAACCAAGAGTGCATCAAGGCCCGTTGTCGTGTACTAGTTCTCGTTTGAGTCTAGATCAACGCGATGTTTTTAGGTTTTACCCCTTGGTACATCTGTACCAGAGCCTCCACTACCTGCTTGTATCCAGATAGGGATGTATTTCTCGGAAAACTCACAAAATATCTACAATACCAAAATTCTAGGATGTTCTTCTATACTAATCCTCAGAGTCTATCTTAGGACTATGTTTTCTAATCCAAGTTTATCTAAATATATTTTCAAAGGTTATTGCAAAAATTCCTCTGATACCAACTGTAACACCCCAACCCCAGTTACCCAGAGTCGGTGCATTATTTTAATACATTGGCAGGATTACAAGGAATCTAGTCCCGAAGGACAGATCGGTTTAGCAATATTGGAAAATATATTACATACATGAATGTTACATTGCACTTTAAGACATACGAAACAACATAAATAATCCTTATGAATGCCATTATTCCCTTGGCTTAACCCTACATATCAATCAAAATACACATCTTGGAATCTTGTGAAAAATAAAACATAGTAATGTGTGATCTCAAACGCTCAGTAAGGGTAAGCAATACAGCGGAAAATTTCATAAATAAGCATAAACATTTAGGAAAATGTATAACTAAAACAAAAGCCTTTTAAACTTTAACTTCAACATAATATGGAAAAGATAAAATGAAATAATTCCATTTAATTATTCACATGGATATTCTACTAGTTGAATAATCACATGCAATAACACTAACCACTTTCATAATGATGGAATGCATAATGCCAGACTATCATAACCACGTAGCCAAGGCCTCGTGCCAAGACTACAAATAAGATTTTGTCAAGGCCTCATGCCAAGACACTAGTTTGTATCATGAGACCTACCAATGCATCGAGGATCTATAGAGAGCTCCACCTGTCACTTCTTAAGTCCAATGCATTCCCCGTATGAACAAGTTTAAACATAACATAAACATTCGTATTAAAACTAGCATACGAAATATCAATACTTTCACCATAACCAATGAATGGTATAAAAATAACACATCCACAGTAAAACATATAACAAAAACTTCAATACAATATGGAAGTTTTGTATCATAATAAATCAACTTCAAAACAATTTTAAAATCCATTAAATAATTCTGACATAGATGAAAATGATTTGTAAAACTCTTTGAGAGAAATACCCCTTTTTCATGAAAACATTTAAAAGTCACCCAATTTAGAAAAGAAGTCATTTAAATACATGGTTGAATCAAAGTTTCCCATACCACTTTTAAACTTTTGAAATGAATTAAAATTTTAAAAACATTCATCTCCATATAAATAAATCCTTAAAACCAATTTTGAAGACATGGACATTAAAGAGAAAGATTTATAAAAATAAATATTTAAAACATTTGAAATGTTGTTTTAGTAAAATGTACCTAAAAATAATTCCTTTTAAAACTCTTTCATAAAACATGTACATGGATAATAAATATGTCCCACTGGAGACTTATGTAAAAACAACCTCGGATAATAAAGAGATTCTGAAATTAACCCTTACCAATTTGTTAAGTTACGAAATATACACCCAATGAAAGAGTTATCCTAAAATGAATATGTAAATACACATAAATTAAAGCTTATTACACAAAGAATAAAATTATAGGCAGTAAGTACACCACACAAAAGGTAATAGTGTCAATATGGCATGAATCTCACGGGTGTATGGACTGAAATGAAAACACCTTACCTTCCACATTCCTTTAGTCGAAGGTACATTTAACCTCCTGTACGAAGATCATAGTATGTTATTAAATTATAACAAAACAATATTAATATTTATGATATCATACACGATTCATTTATGACTTTATACTACCCATTTAATAATAATCTCCACGTTAAATTAACATTTCGGGTAATAATCGTCTTCTTTATCATACGTGTTTTAACTTGTTACTCTTGATTGTATCACTTAGATCATTATTTAAATACTTCCAGAATATAAAAAATGATTAATATATAATATATATTTAGAATATAAATATGTATAATAGACATATATATGAAATGGAAAACAAAATTTATAGAGACGGTAGTCCGGACGTACGCATAAATGTTGTTTCTGTTATCATATAGTATTGAACGGAAGTACGTGAATAAGATATATATAAGTACATAAATACTTATATATATAAATATATATATCTCCAGTAGAATTATTATGTCATATATTACATACTAATTACTAATATATATTTTTATAATCATCGATGAATGGTGAACTTCGAAATGAATCTCATCGCATCGTGGAGACGGTAATCTGTACGTATGAACGAGTGAAAATATCATTATTTTGATATTAAAATAATATATAATTGGATGTAATATAATATATAAATAATAATTATCATGTTAAATTTATTATTTACTTCCATTACACATCATTATCATACCCATCCAAATAATAATGTTGTGAATAAAAATTACACCACGACGTGGAGACGGTAAGCCCTACGTACGCACGTATCGTGACATGCCATTCAAAGGATGGATAGAATACTGAATATGGTAGTACCATATTTATAATAACATCACATTATATAGAAGATATTGGAGTTATCATTTTATAATGGAAATAACAATGAAAGAAGATGTTGAAGAAGAAATGAACTTGAAAGAGGGTGGTGAAAACATTACCTCTTCTTCGGGTTCTTCCTTTTGATTTGATCAAAAGGGATCCTTATGTTGGCTTTCTGATCAAACTAAGGACTATAGGTTGAATTTAGGGAAGTTGATAGAGTATTTGGGTAGGTTTTGGAAGAACCAAAAGTCTTTAAAGTCGTAAATAATTGGTTAGAAGTTGGGTCCTTTTTTAAGGGGGAGGAGGGGCTCTTTAGGAAAAACTTAAATTATTAATTTATAATAAATTCATATTCGGTTTCTAATCGCTCCAAAGTGGATTATTCAAATTATAATGTGGGGATGGGTCTATATATTTTCAATTGATAGATTTGATACAGGTTTTGGTCATTATATTCACCTTATCATTTAGTTTTAACTCTCAGTTAATTAGAATGACATTTACCATGTCACATTGTATTTTTATATTTTACAATTAATAAACATACTTTATACATAAAAGCGACCCCAAAGTGTTCTATTAATGATACACCAATAATGATATATGTCCTTTGGCCTAACCTTAGATGTTTAGGAATAGAATATAAATAATATAATATTTGTTTTAAAAACTCATTTATGTCAATTTTGACACTACTCAATAATGGATTTTTGTTAAAGTCTGAACAACTTTATTAATTCGAAACAAATTCATTTAAGCAATCATAACATGGAATATTAATCAATAAAATTCTCTTATGTCATCAAAACATTCAAATTATATTTATTTTAAAATTATTATACCAATTATTTGATTCTTTCATTAATAAGGAAAATACTGCATCATTATTGTGTCATATATATATATTTACTTTTTCAATGTCTAAAAATTAAAAATAAAATACCATTATGTAGGAAATAATTTTAGATTTATAATGAATATTTATAATCTAAAATATAACATATATTACCCTATGTAAAAAAAATTTGGTGAAAGATATAACCTTATGTCATTTTGTATTTACTTTAACTTAATTAATATAAAGTGTCCCTATCACCTACAAGTGGCTCCATGGGGTTCCAAAATCGACCCAAAGATGCCCATGGTTGGACATGTATCCACAAATAAGGTTAGAAAACGTTTTAGGGTAATTTATTGATATTATAATAATATTTGTTACCCTTATTTATCAGATTTACCCTTTAACCATGGTAAATAAAATATTTACCGAATTAATTATTCAAAATGTCTAAAAATAAAAGTTACCTATTTACAAAATTTGGACGTACTAATTCCAAATATGGAATCCATTTTTCCAAATTCAAAACACAAAACTGGCAGAAATTTATTTAAAATTAATTCCCGCTGTCAAAACAAAAAACGTGTTTTTAAGATATAATAACTATCAAAATATTGTCGCTTGTTTATGTCCGGTTTAATTATGAAATTATGTCCAATGACCAAAATTGTATTAAATGGTAAAAATATATTCTAATTATACTTTAAAACCACTCAAATTCATAATTTATCACTATTAATTATTTTGATTAAAAAATTTGTTTTTAATTAAAATTTAGTAATTTTCAGTATTCATCAAAATATAAAAGTTATACGAAAAGTAAAAAAAATTCACCTTTGGATAAATTCTATATTCAGAATCCAAATATGATGTCCATTTTGAGAGATAAAATTTATAAAATTTTAAAAAGTTGGTATCACTATTCATAACAGCTAGTTTGATTGGTTGTAGTGTGTGTTAGAATTCGAAGTTGCGTACAACACACGCTACTGTATTATTCAAAGAGAAGCGTACCGTGGAAGCTTGGGGTGTTACATTATAAATTTTTTATGTCCACATTCTAAAGAATAAATTTATTTAGTCAAATTGAATATATAAATGTATAAAATATTGGATTTAAAAAGGGTTCACTATTAAAAGTTGGTAAAAGTTCATTTTTGAAAAATACTTCTTTTATGTGAAAAAAATGAATTTGTTCTTACATTATGTCTAAGAAACTCATAATATGGATTCTAAAATTATAAGGATTATATAAAGTTCAAAATTTAGTTAATACTATTCATAACATCTTTTGAACAGCTTGTTTGGTAAGTCATGGTGCGCTTGAACTCGGTGTTGCGTGTAGTGAAAGTTATTAAATTATTCTGAAGAAGCAACACACTATTAAATCTTGTGGTGTTACATAAAACATCTCATTTTCCATCCCATACAACATTCCCAAATCATCAACCCAGGTGGTGTCTCTAATTAAAATGAAATTACCCAATTTTTCAACTAATTATTCATAGAAAATATTTAATTTCTTTGAGGAGGATATTTTAAAAGAACTATGAATTCCATGGACACCTCATCAAATTTTCATACCAAAACTAGAAGAGTTTGAAGAAAACCAACTGGATTGAGGTGCACTGCCTCAATACACGAGCATTAGTAATAGTGAGACACATAATCAACAATGTCATTCTTCATACCAGAGCACCAAAAATATTATATCATGTCATAGTATATCTACATAGTTCTCGGATTAACTACTAATGAAGAACTAAAAAAAATTTTCATCATTTAATTTTTTATAGATAAAGGGATAAAAAATGAGTTCTTAAAGTGAATAATTTTATCAGAGGGGGAGACTATCTAGCAGCATTCTCCCCACTATATAAGAATTATTTCATTCCAATAAACTCATCACCATGGCATATTTCTTGAAAAACTAAATCAAAGAGGCATTATTGCAACTAAACCCTGGTTAAAACCACAAAATAATTATCCTTAAAAAAATCAAAATAAAAATGAGTAAAAATCCCCATAAATTTCTACTCCCCAATCAATTTCAATATGGATAGAGAAGGAAAATTATTACAATGAAAATAAGAAACAATATTCCCCTTCCCATAAGTGCGAGTGATGTCAAAGTCAAATGTATATATGTACTCCAACCATTTCCTCTTCCTAAGATTCAGGACCTTCTAAGAGATGATATAACTTAATCACTTATGATCATAATAGTCTGTGAACCTCTCCCTAAAAATACATTATTACAAAAAATAAAGATATTGAATAATAGTAAGTAGCTTTAAGTTATGGTATGGCTCATTCCTATAATGTGAATGAAGCTAAATATTATTGTATTCCCCAACATGATCATCTTATATAATCATATACCCCATACCAAAACAAAAATCATCTTAATAAACAACAAATAACTTACTATGTTTGGAAAATATTAGGATAGAATATGATTCCATAGGTCATTTAAACTCATCAAAATTGACTTCATACATTTCATCGCAAGTAAATATCTCTAATTTCCTAGTAAGAGCAGTGAACGATGATTCCATCTGTGAGAAATTTTTTACTAGTAGTTGATAATACCTAGTTAGGCCAGGGAATATCTATTACTCAAAGTAGTTTTTTATTCATTCCATGAAAAGACTACCCTTGCCTTTTTAGAATCCATTAAGTGTCCATGTTCTGAAAAAACATTCCCCAAGAAATTTACATCTCAGATCCAAAAAATTAATTTTAATTACATCGCATAAAATTGGTGACTCATCAAGATTCCTAAAATAGAATTTGGATGGTACCCATTATCCTGATCATTTATTGAACATGTATTATATCATCCTGAAATACTAAAAAAAGTATATATATACTTTTGGAATATTTTATTGATCAAATCCATAAACACTAATTCAGAATTAATAAGGGCATATTACATCATAAGATGTGAATTATGGTCAAATTGTTCAATGAATGTGGTCTTTGTGATATCCGAATCATTAACTTTGAGCTGATGATAACCCAACTAAAGTTCAATTTTCAAAAACCACCTTACCCAATTTAAAAAATCAAATAGTCTATTCACATGATGAAATATATACTTATTCATACCTATTTCTCAATTTATATTTCTATAATGTACAGAAACATGAAGAGAACCATCATCATTCTTGGTAAATAGTACATGCCAACAGTGAAAATCTAGAACAAATAAAAATTATCTACACCAAGTCATACAACTAGATCTTAGAATCTTTATACATAGTAGGTTCCATATGATAAGAGGATATATAAATCATCTCTGTACCTTGATCCATATGGATGGATAAATCTAGTTCCATTTAAAGAATAAATCTGGAAAATTCTTATGAGAATACCTCAAGAAAATCATGAACAGACAATGAAGGATCTGCAAGAGAAGATTCATCATCAAGAACAATCAAATAATTAGACAATAAATTCCTAAGATCTGGGTGAGAATGTCCTACTTCCTACTCTCATTGAAACACCTAGGAAATCCCATCAGCATCAAATAATTAAGCATTTTAATGATAAGAACTAATCTTATCTTAGTGAGAAACCATCCCATCAATGATAAAAATAACATAAAAAAGATATACATACAAACCCTTAAATTCCTAGAATAAATAATTATTATCTATTCAAATATAACACAAAGGAAAATGTAACCATACACCCACCCCTTCCCAAGGGAGTCTCCATCTCTATAAAAAAGTACATGAGATCCATTGATGGTTTCAAAACATCCCCAAAATGGGAAGATATAAAATAATGTGCAATCGTATTATCAATTAAATTGTACAATATTTAAGATGCGATAAAAATGGTACCTATCACTATATTTGGTCCCATGTTAACTTTCACTGACAGATCCTCCACTACATAAAACAAGTTCACTCTAGAAGGATATGGTTACATCCCTAAAGACATAGAAGCTTCTAGTATGTTGAAGTTATCATTATTGATGATGAAACATAAACATATTGATTCGTAGATAGATAATAGAATAATATATATAGAGTAACGTTTTACCACATACCCTAATGGGATTTAGATATGTGGATCAAGATATTCGATTTTTCAGTACAATGACACACTAGTAGCAGGTCAAGGGTACAATGCTTGCTACTATGAATAGAGAGAAAACATCCCTAGGATGAGATTAACCTCCACCACATATATGATTATTATTCCACATCCCATTATTCCCATATTTGTGTCACACAAAATTTATTTAAATAATTTATTTTATTAATTTTCTAGGTATCGAGTAGTTCGGGTTGAAACAAGACTTAAAATTTTTGAGTTCCCATCTAAAAATGCATGTTTTGGCCTTAACAGCATCCAAAGCACCACAGTCGAAGCCATGCGGCCCCATAAGAGTCATTGCGCGACATTGCTCGGTTAACCGCACTGTTTAAACAATGTTCAAGGCTGACATATAAAGTGTAATGTTTAATGTAATGGAAATAAAAATAAAAATGAGAAGTTTTAATAAAATTTAATAAATTTCCTTAATGAAAATAATAATATTATTGTCGAGAATATTATCATTATTATTAATAGTGTTATGAATATAGAAAAATTAATTAAGTCATTATTAATATTGAAATAATAATTATTATTTTTAATATTAAATTATGTTAATATCTTCTCTTGGCACCAAAATTTTCCATCAAGGTGTGGGCTGAGTTTCGGTTGAATTTGGTGTTTTAGTCTATAAAAGATTTTTTCTTTCAGGGTGTGACAACATGAAATGCAACGGAAAATCATAAGTGTGAAGCCGTGCAGCTTCTCCAGCACCATCGTGTGACCCTCCTATTGTTCAATTAATTAATTAAAATGAAATAATATAGAAACAAAATAAAAATAATAAGTCTAATAAAAAAATTAATGGATTGATTTAATGATAAAAATATTATTATTATTATTTGAGGATGTTATTATAATTATTAACATATTATTATTATTAGTAGGTTTCTTTTAGTTTTTTATCCCTTTATTTTATTTTATTTTCTATTCCTTGTATTTTCTCTTTCTTTTCTTTTTTTTCTTCACTTTTTTCCCTCTTCCCTCTCATTTCCATCGCCCTCTTTTCATGGGATTCCTCCTTTAGCTTGCACACTAAACCCTAGCGCATCCCCCTGAAAGTGTCACTCCACCATGGCCCTTACTCCAATGGAACCCCGTCGCACCTCCCCTATTACCTTGGCCTCAGTGCACACCATCCTCCCTGGCGACCTAATTGCGTCGCACCCTGATTTCTCTCCAGGCCACTAGCCCACCTCCTGCTTGGACCAACTGTCTGCGCCACATTCCCTCATCCTTAGGCATTTCTAGCCAGTCGCCTGACCAACGAACTCACCATAAACCCCTTCCCTCTTCTTAGATCTTCTCGTGTGTGGCCCTCTTGCGCTGTCAGAGAGCCTTTGACAACCTTCCCCAGTTGACCAGAAACCTTCCTAGCCAAGCCTGTTGTGCCGCACCTCTACACTACCCTCCGGTCTTCTCCAATTCCACCCTATCTAACACCTACCCCTTTAATGTCTTTAACATCACCAGCCTCTACATGCCACCACTTTTGTGCGACCAGTATTGACACGCTGCCTCTCTCGCACAATCATCCTCGGTTCCTTGTGCTGCAAATGGCACGTGAATTAAGTTTCATGCTAAAATTTAAATATTCCACACCAATTTTGGAATATTATTCACTCGAGGTAGGTGGTTCCATGTATAATTATTATTTGATAAATTATTTTACATGTTCAGTTTGTTTAGCATATCATTTAGTTGATTTTGGTATTGTGAATTTTTTGTTCTTTGATGTTTGATATGAATATGAACTATTTAATATCATGTTTATTGTATTTGTGTTATTTCTTCTTAAAAACTCATATCTATTTTTTTGTTGGTGTTTTTGTTTGATTTTTTGGTTCGGTTATTGATCTGTGCAAGTGGTGTGAACTATATCTTTGACATGGAATCATGTGCACCTAGTTGACAAAGAAGTTTTTGGTGTGGGTTTAGTCAGTAACACCAAATGATTTCTTTTAAATTATTTTGTATGCTTTTATTTTTGGCTTATCTAATTATCTGATTTGTTCCAAGGTGTTTTAAATATGTTGTAAGGTTTTCCATCAAACTGTTGGTGTGGTGTAAGTCACACTTTAAAATGGTATTTGAGTGTGTGTGATGTTAGAATGTGTTTTGAATGTAGAAATGGTTACATTAGTGTGTGTAAAACCATGAGAAACTCTGTTTCTACTCTTTTATGAACATTTGAAATGTTTTATTAAATCATGACCATGGTGTGAAACGTTTTGAAAAAAAAATGTTTTAGTTTTCATTTTATTTCAAAGTGGAATTTATATGTGTAAGTTGTGGTTTGTTTAATGATAATTTTTTTATTCCATAATTGGTCTAATTGAGTTTTTAACCTATGAATATTATGTTTTGAAAAGATTTTGGTGTGTGTATAATTTTAAAAGTGGGGTTGGGTGTTCAAACTATGACTTTGTGTGTGTAAGTACCTTGTTTGGATTTTATGTATTAGTGTGACAAGTGACATGAACTTGAAACATGTTTGAGAAAAAACTGGGAAGCCCGAGTAGCTAAGACGGTGGACTAGACTAGTGGGATAGTGTTACAGAGGTGACTCGACCCGGTTTCAC
Organism: Viscum album; assembly: GCA_963277665.1. Lineage (NCBI taxonomy): Eukaryota > Viridiplantae > Streptophyta > Magnoliopsida > Santalales > Viscaceae > Viscum > Viscum album. Next base: position 1,673,092,273 of record OY728137.1, read on the forward strand.
TAGAAGGACTGACGATTGCAACACTAACTAACCATATGCTTTTCTGACGGTCTTGGTTCTTCTAAGCCATGTTTTCTAAGGGTCGTGGCCTTCCAATCCACGTTTTCTGAGGGCCATGTCATTCAAAGCCATGTTTCACCGAGACACGAAGATCTAGGGTACCAAGATAGCTAACACCCACGAAGCCTTTCCCATATTTGGTGCTCATTGGTCACATTACGCTCATCAGTGTGACACATTGATTATTTTAAAAAGATAGTATGTTTGTATTAATTTAAGTTGTTCAATTTTAAACTGTTTTCTTTAATTCTATTTCATTTTAAACTACTCAAGCTTTTATTTGATTTCTTTCGCTAATATTTTATATGTATTAGTGATTTAATAATTATGTGTGGATCTTTTTACTGGGTGACGTCCAACAGGGATTTTTGGCTCACACCCTACATACACCAGAAGGTGTATGTAGTTCTTGTTTCTTTTGTAATCTACGTCAAAGCATTGAGCACAGCGAAGGTGGTTCAGGGTGTTGATGGATTAACATACAGGTTGGTGTTTGTGGCTTGTGGATTTCACACTTCTCCTGTTGCATGGAGGATTGAGTGGGGGTTCTAGTTTCTTTTTTTGTCGTTACATTCTGGATGTCATTTCAAGTTGCAGTCCCTTAAATTTGATTTTAGTTTAAGTCCATGTTTGGTTTTATGTTTTTAGTTTTAGTTTATTTATCTTACCAGTAATTTTGTGATTATTATTTTGGGAAAACCATTCCCATGTGTTAGTTTTGATACCCAGGCACTTGTACCAGCCCATGGGGATTGGGATTGCCCTTCGGTCCATGCTGCGGACAGGGTCGGATGCCGAGTCAGATGGAGACCTGGCCTGGCTCATGACAAAATGGTATCAGAGGCAGGTTTTTCCTCTTGGGTTGTGTTATTTTTTGGATAGAGTCTGGGTAGAACAAAGGTAAGGATGTCGTAACATGATGGAATTTCTATCTGTAAGGTTCTTGGATAGCACACCGCATGGTGGAACTTGAGCTACCAATGTAAGTTGAGGCCTATCTAAATATTTGGTCTGTGTGGTTAATCTTGTTTAGGTGAAATGAAAACAGAGTAGGTTCATTGGTCTCAGTGAGTTTTCAGGGTCTGTGAATCCATGTGGAGCAGGGGACATTGTCCTAGAATACCCTCTGTGGTGGTGGCGTGATTGGCGTATGGCTGCTAACCATATGTTTTAGTCACCTGATGACAATAGTTTTCTCTTGCACATTTCCTCATTTCTTTGTTTTGGAATTGTGGAAATTTGGTTTTTATGTAAAAATTATTTGGTCCTGGAAAATGTTTTGAAATGAAGAAATTTTAAATGGAAATTATGTATGAGGTTTGAGTGGCGTGGGTGGAATATTTTGGTATTGAAAAATGGAAAGTTTTGGTTTTGAAAAATGGAAAGGTTTGGTGTTGAAAAATGGAAAGGTTTGGTTATGATCCTTAGTGTTCTCATTGGAAACCACATGTGCGAGTGTATATGGAAAAATAAATGGTTAATGGAATGAGTGGATGAGTTCCTGGATGAATATGAGGTGGGTGTCGGTGTGGCATGGGAACATGCATGTGCGAGGCCCATGGGACACCATTTCTATTTGTGCAGCCCAATAGCATTGCTTATTTTCAAAAAGATTTGTGAAATGATAATTTGTTGTGTTAATAACCGGTGATTGTATGGTGGGTCCTTGTGTTTTGGGAAGTGTTGGATGTGAGGTGTTTCATGCTGAGAACCCTCTTTGAATGATTTGTGTCTTGAGTTTAAATTATCATTTGTTAGATGGTGTGAAAGTGTGTGGTTAGTGGCTTCTTTTGAACGGTGATTCGGGAAGCCCATGCAGTGTTTACACCTACACGTTTAGTGTTCGCTTGTGGTATTTCTTTACCATTGGACCAGTTTGATTTGGGTCCATGGTTTTCTTTCATGACTGGTGCACCCCCCCCACTGTATAGTGGTATCATGTGAGTGAATTGTGGCCACATGCAATTCGCAGTTGTCCAGCCATCCAGTTGATCAGAGGACCCTCTTCTTGATTTCTATAATTGTACCCACATCTCCCTTTTACAGCTAAATGGATCCACTCGCAGTAGGATGACAGATGTGAGGGGAGAGGAAGTGATTTGTGGTCTCTTTGAGTTGTCTGACTCGTCAGGTATGAGGTTTGACACCATTGTATTTCAAGGTTCCCCATGGATATGGTAAAAGGAATTCCAGCAAAGAAGGTTGAAGGAATTTCAGATTTATCGGCGTTGATCGATGTCTTGAAAGGATATTAGTGCTTTCCTCGGCCACAAGGGTCATGTTTGGTGATGTCATGCAATGTGAGTTCTCATTGAAGTGAAAATGTGGACTTCATGAATACCTTGCGGAATCCATGTTTTCAAAGGAGTGTGTCCTCCTCTTATGGAGTTCTCATTTTTTCTGTTCAAAGTGGAGAATTTGTTGTGTGTATTCCCTTATGATGTTTCTTAGTTAAGGTTAAGAAGTGATGCATGTGTATTATATAGATCCATGTGTTGGTGTATGTGTCAAGGGGGATTAGTTGGATGATTAAATGTTTTGTGTTTGTAGGTGTTGTCTCGGTTGTGGTGTGGTGGCATGTGACACCAAAAAAAGGAGCTTTGTTCTAGAGTCTTCAATACCTGACTGTGAGGAAAGAGATGCGTCAAACATCAGGGCTCTATCCATAGGTCTCAGAGTGAAACTGGCGTGTGGTCAGGAACTTTGGGAGTGTATGAGACCCCAACCTTATTTTTTTCATTAGTACTGAAGGTGATTGAGATTGAAATTGTTTTATGTGGTGGTCCCATTCCAAATAACTCGTTTGGGTGCTTGGGGTCTTCCGTGGCTATAATGATGCACGGTCATCTCATTGCCTAAGTTTTTTGGTTTGTGTCCCGTCTAATGTAATCTCTTTTAGTAGTCCATGTGGGGTATGTTGGGTAAATCAGTCTTAGACTTGAATAGTTCTCACCTAGGAACGTGGAGAAGTTGGTTGGTATTAGGCTGTGGTTTTGACACCCGGTGGTTGAGACCCTCCCTCCCCACCCCTTGTGGGGGGGTGTTTGGTAACCATTGAAAAATAATCAAATTTATGTATCTTATGTGAGTTCTACTTGTGAGGAGAACCACATTGGGTCTTTCACAGATGTCTCTGGAATGAATTGATTTTGGACTTTTTTTTAACAGTGGGGAGTCAGCTCAGACCTCCCCATTTGATTCTTCCAATATCTACTTGGTCATTGGTAGGATCTTAAAGGGGGGAGCCCCTTGGGCTTCCCCATTTTGACCATTGGGTTCTGTTTCTAAAGATAGCTTGGTGATAAGTGATAAAAATTTTCCTTCTACGTGGTTTGATCTTGTTTGTCCATTCTATCCAAATGGTGTGGTTTTTGTTTAATAATGATTGAGATGTTTCATCTTGTGTAGTTGGTTTTCATGGGTGTGAGAGTTTCTTTCCTTGATCAGTCAACTAGAGGCGTTCTAGCTCTTTGGGGTTGGAAAAACATATCAAAAAGTCTTTTTATGAGTATCTTAGAGTTGTCTTTTTGTCATTTTCTCTGAGCACAATGCTTTTGCCTCTTTTTACTTGTGGATTGTGGGGATCCTCTTTGAACCTTAGTGAGGTATTTGTTTCATTTTTGAGTCTCAACCATAGTTGTGGATTTCTGGGGATGAAAAGCTTTATGGTGGGGTGAATTGTCACACCTATCATCTTTAAATAATTTATTTTATTAATTTTCTCGGTATCGAGTTGTTCGAGTCGAATCCCGACTTAAAATTTTTGAGTTCCGATCTAAAAAAGAATGTTTGGGCCTTGACAGCATCCAACACACTGCGATCGAAGCCATGCGGCCTCATCTGAGTCCCCGCACGACCTCACTTGGTTAACTGCATGGTCTTCTCGGTGTTCAAGGCTGACATATAAAGTGTAATGATTAATGAAATGGAAATAAAAATAAAAATAAGGAGATTTAATAAAATTTAATAAATCACCTTAATGACAAATAATAATAATATTTTTGAGAATATTATCCTTATTGTTAATAGTGTTATGAATATAACAAAAAAAATTAATTCATTATTATTATTTCAATAATTATTATTATTGTTAATATTAAATTATTATAATATGTTTTACTGGCTCCAAAATATTCCATCGAGGTGCGGGCTGAGTTTCTGTTGAATTTACTATTTTTTTCTATAAAATTTTTTTTGGGGCGTGACATCATTAAATGCATGGGCAAAGCATAAGTACGAAGCTGTGCAGCTTCACCAATGTCATCGTGTGACCCTCCTGTTGTTCAATTAATTAAATAAAATGAATTAGTAAAGAAAAAAATAAAAATAAGATGCCTAATAAAAAAAATTATGGATTGATTTAATGATAATAATAATAAAAATATTATTATTATTATTATATTATTAATATTTTCTTTTAGTGTTTTATCCCTTTATTTTATTTTCTATTCCTTTTATTTTCTCTTTCTTTTCATTTTTTTCTTTTCTTTTTTCCATCTTCCCTCTCATTTCCTTCCCCCTCATCCCATGGGATTCCTCCTTTGGCCTACACACTAAACCCTAGCACACCCCCCATGAAAGTGTTGCACCGATATGGTCCTTAATCCCCTAGACCCCCGTCGAAACTCCCCTACTCCATTGGCCTCAACACACACCATCCTCCCTGGCGACCAAAATATGCCACACCCTGATCTCTCTCTAGGACACTCGCCCACCTCTCACTCTACCCAACTGTCTGAGCCACCTCCCCTCAGCCATCCATGTTTCTAGCCAGCCAGCCGACCGACGAACTCATCCAAAACCCCTTCCCCCTTTATGGATCGACCTGCGTGCAGCCCTCTTGCACTGTTCGGGAGCCTTTTCTGGCCTTCCCCACCTAGCCAGCAACCTCCTCGGCCAATCCATTGAGTTGTGCCTCTGTACTCCCCTCCGGCCTTCTCCCTCTCCACTCTGGTGAACACCTACCCCTTTCCCATCCTTCTTCACGTGAACAGCCTCGACACGCTACCTCTTTTGTGTGACCATCCTCGGCGCATCGCCTCTCTCACGTGAGCAGCCTCAGTTCCTTGTGGTGCAAATGTCCCGTGAATGAAGTTTCACACTGTAATTTAAAAATTCCACACCAATTTTGAAAAATTATTCACTCAAAGTAGATGTTTCCATGTCTAATTATTATTTTATAAATTAATTTTCATGTTTAAGTTGTTTAGCATATCATTTAGTTGATTTATGTATTGTGAATTTGTAGTTATTTGATGTTTGATATGCATTTGAACTATTTAATAGAACGTCTATTTTATGTTTGTTATTTATGGTTAAAAAATCATCTCTATTTAGTTTTTTTTTATTTTTTTGATGTGTGGTTAGGTTGTTGAACTGTGCAAGTGGTGCGAACTATATCTTTGACATGGAGTCGTGTGTGTCTGTTTAACGAAGAATTTTTTGGTGTGGTCTTAGTCAGTAATGCCAAGTGATCTCATTCAAATTATTTTTCATGATTTTATTTTTGGCTTATTTAATTATTTTATTTGGGAAAAGGTGTTTTACATATGGTGTAAGGTCTTCCATCAAACTATTTGTGTGGTGCATGTCAAACTTTAAAATTTTATTTGAGTGTGTGTGATGTTAGAATGTGTTTTAGATGGATAAAATGTTACTAGAGTGTGTGCAAATCCATGTGACACTCTGTTGCTATTATTTTATAAACATTTTGAATGGTTTATTAAATCAATACCATGGTGTGAAAAGTTTTGAAAAAACAATTTTTGTGTGCGTCTTATTTTAAAATGGTATTTATATGTGTATCTAGGGGTTTGTTTAATGATAAGATTTTTTTATTGTGAAATTGGTCTAATTGAGTATGTAACCTATGTAGATTATGTTTTGAAAATCTTTTCATGTGCGTATCATTTTAAAAGTGGGTTTGGGTTTTCATACTGTGAATTTGCGTGTGTAAGTACCATGTTTGGATTTTATGTATTAGTGGGACATGTGACATGAACTTGAAAATTGTTTGAGAAAAAACTAGGAAGCCCGATTATCTAGGAGGGTGGACTAGACTAGTGGGCCAGTGTTTCGGAGGTTACTCAACTCGGTTTCACTGGAAGGACTGAAAATTGCAACACTAAATAAACATATTCTTTTCCAGGGGCCTTGATCTACTAATCCAAGTTTCTTGAGGTTCATGGACTTCTAATACATGTTTTTTGAGGGTCATGGCCTTCTAAGACATGTTTCACCAAGACACGAAGATCTAGAGGCCTACGCTAGCTAACACCCATGAGGCCTTTCCCATATTTGGTTCTCATTGGTTACTTTACACTTGTCAGTGTGATATATTGGTTATTTTAAAAAGTTAGTCTGTGTGTTTTAATTTAAGTTGTTCCATTTGTAACAGTTTTCTTTTATTTCATTTTCTTTTAAACTGTTCAAACTTTAATTTATATTCTTTAGTAAATATTGTAAATGTATTTGTCATTTAATAATTATGCATGGAACTTTTTTTAGGGTGAAGTCTTACTGGGCTTTTGTCTCACAACCTAGACACACTTTTGGTTGTATGTAGTTTCAGTTTCTTTTGTAGTCTTGGTCAAAGCGTTGAGCTCAATGATAGTGGTTCATGGTGTTGATGGACTTCTCATGCAGGTTGGTGTTTGTGGCTTGGGGATGTCACACCTCTCTTGTTTCTTTGAGGTTTGAGTTAGGGTTCTAGTTTCTTTTTTTGTCGTTACATTCTGGATTTCATTTCAAGTTCAAGTCCATGAAATTTGATTTTAGTTTATGTCCTTGTTTGGTTTTATGTTTTCAGTTTTATTTTATTTATCATACTAGTATTTTTGTGTTTTTTATTTCAGGTAAACCATTCCCATGTGTTAGTTTTGATACACTGGAACTTGTTCCAACCCATGGGGATCAGGAAAGCCATTTGGGCCATGTTGCAGACCGGTATGGACACTGGGTCGGACGGAGACCTGGCCTAGTTCGTGACATGTGACACTTAAATTTCCCCTAGGTGCAAGGGGAAATGGAAACAAGACTGACTTACCCAAAAAACAAATCTCTACCATCATATCCTAATTGACAATTTCAATACAAGTGGTGAGCATCAGTACATACACCAACAATTTGATATCAGATACCAATACTTTAATGAATTTATTATATTTCATCTTATCATTCAGCACCACATATAGAGAGAAAAACTAACTCAGAAACACATTTGGATTATTCTATCACCAAAATAATATCCCTATTGAAAGGAATGGAACTCCATATAAATTTCCATTTTTTAGGATTCTAGAAAAAAAATATTGAAATAAAATGTTCTTTATGTCTTTCCACTCCATGACCATGCGCTAATTTACCAAAACCATTGATTCAACACACTTCTTTCTAAGACCCCCATGCATAAATGTTTCACACATTACCTTGATAAATTCATGTGTCTCTCAGAATATAAAGAACTAATAAATTTATTCCATCTATACCTCCACCTCCAAATTTTTTTTGTGTTGAGTCAATAAGATTTCCTTATAACTTATCCATTCCTTCATGTTTTTAAAATAAATAACACTCTATATTAAGGAAAATTTCATTTTCCATAAGTTTAATGTTGATAAGGAAAATTTTCCGTCCCCAGGGAAATTTATCCTCACCATGTTTTTCATTGTTCATATTTTAGCCTCTCTAAATAAAACTCTTTTTATTTCTTAGTGAAAAATTTTATTTCACATCTAAAACATCGTAATTTTATTAATACATAGATATAGGGTATCCTATTTTCTAGATTAGAATTATGAATCTGAATTCTCTGAAATTCAGAATCCAAATTCTCTGAAATTCAGATTCTGAATTCTCTCAAACTCAGACTCCAAATTCACTAACATTAAGACTCTTAATTTTCACAAATTCAGACTCCAAATTCTCTGAAATTCAAACTCCAAATTCTCTAAAATTCAGGTTCAGAATTATCTAAAATTATGAATCTGAATTCTCTGAAATTCAAACTCTGAGTTCTCTGAAATTTTGACTCTGAATTCCCTATATTTCGGACTCTAAGTTCTTTATAATTCAGAAACTGGATTCATTAAAATTCACACTCCAAATTCCTTAGAATTCAGACTTCGAATTATAAATAATTTTGACTATGGATTCCTTAGAATTTGAACTCCAAATTCCATAGAATTCCGTTTTCGAATTCCTCAGAATTCCGATTTAGAAGTCTACAGAATTCTGATTCATAATTCCATGAAAAATACAATTTTAATATACTTCTAATATAGACTCTGAAGGATAACTTTCTTAGACTCCGAACATTATTTTTTCTTAGACACCGAAAAATAAATTTGGTAGATCAACCATATTTTACTTAATCTTTTTTGAGTTATAAAATGATGTTGTGAATTCTGTTACTAACTAATAGATGTTTGAGTTACACATGTATAGGTCCCTCTGAAATAAAAGATAAAATATAACTGTTGGAGGAGAGAGCCGACCGTTGAAGATGTACCTCTAAATAGGATCTCATTTGAAAAACCTCGACATAAATTGATCAATATAGAGATTATGTGATGCTAAAGTGATTTATAGAGAGAGAGACTTTCATGCATTGTGGATTCTGAACATCTTGTTCAAATATTCTTCGTGCGACTCTGAATGTGGATGATTACATTCGAGGGCTTCTGGGGATAAAAAGACAGAGGTGTTGAAAACCATGAAGTTTGAAGGCTTGGAGGGATAGAAGACAGACTTCGATATTCATATCAAGGGCTTACCCTGGTGTGGGTATGACATACTTTCTTCTAATTATAAATCAAGGAACCATTATCTGAGGTTGTTGAATACCCTACTATTTGGGTTAAAATATTTACTACTTGTAATAATGATAGTATAACGATATTTACTTTCTTGTACATGTATACTCTGATTATTAAGATTTTATACCCTTTAAGGTGGAATATTTTTCCATGTTAGAATCTAGCAAGATTGTAGAACTATGTGGTCTTGTGAATTTACCTTGGTTAGCTTTGTTAAACATTACCATATTTAAAAGCTCGAAAGGAATTTTTTAAAGTATACAATTCAACCCCCTTGTATATTGAGCATCTACATGCATCATTTCGATCCTATAATTGGTTTCAAATGGGGTTTTTTAAACACTTATATTCACATATATGTTTTCTTGCTCATGTTTTTCCTTGTTCTATATTTTCCTTTCTTAGGATATTTTTATTCTTGTTTACAAACTTTTATTACTAACAAGTCTATGTGGAAAGTTTGTTTTCTTTGAGATAGATGGAATGAATGTTGGTTCTATTTAAAACCTTAATCATACTAGACAAACTATATTTGATGGGAATGATTATGAATATTGGAGAGATTGTATGAAGACTTTTGTTATTAATACAGGAGTGGAAAAATTTTTTATGCTTATTGGAGATTACTCGATTCCTGATATAGAAGTCATAACTGTTACTAATCAAGAAAAGTCAGAATATCAACTAAACTACAAGGTATGCAATACTTTGTTGTGTTCCATGACAGAGAATATATATATCCATATTTCTTTTAGTGAAGCTGGAAATTGTATTTGGATGAACCTTGATGTTACTCATTTTGGTACATCCAAAGTTATTGGAACTAGAAGAGAAATTCATAGAGCTGAGTATCATGGTTTTTTCATTCCTTTTGGAGAACCTATATGTAAGGTACAATAGAGATTCAGGTCTATTGTCAATAGCCTAAAATCCATGGGTGAAAAATGTTTTGATGTTGAGTCACTTGTGGAATAGATTATAGACATCATGCATAATACATGGGAATCAAAGAGAATAGATATTGATGGGAATGGGAAAGTCTCACAGATTACTCTTGATGAGATTTTTGGAACTCTTCTTCAACATTAGACTATAATGAAAAGAGATGCTGAAAATGTTAAGAAGATGAATGGGAATGGAAGTGTTTCTTTTACAACTACCTCTAATCATATGAAATCCAAGACTCTTAATAGAGTTAAAATATCTAAATTGAAGAAGGACACTATTTTATCTAAATAAAGTGAAATTGAACATTCTGAGAATGAACTAGCTAATCTTGCTCAAAGGATGAATAAGATAGTTAGGAAGAAAGGCTTTCAGTATAGATATAAGAAATGATAAATAAATGACAATAATGACTCTGAAGATACTTGTTATGAATGAAAAAGAGCAGGGCATATAAGGCTAGATTGTCCATTGCTTAAGAAAAAAGATAGAAAGGAAAAACATTCTGAGAGGAAAACAATGAAGTACTAAAAAGATAAATCAATGAACGTTTTGAAATCCAATGAAACCTAGAGTGACAATAGTGGAGAATCTTCTAAAAAATCCTCAGATTACGAATCTTCTAGAAAGAATAATCATGTTTTACTTTCCATATACCTTTTGAAAATCATTGTTTAATAGAAAAGGTACACAATACTGAATCCATAACCAATATATCCTTGAATTATAATTGTAGTGATAGTAAATATTATGAATCATTAGATGAATAATCTTATTCTGATGAAGATAGTACTTTACCTACTTATGAAGAAGTGTCTAGGTTTTCTAAGATCCTTGAGAATGAAAATTCTAAATTCGCGAAAAAATTTGATAAGGAAAATTCTAGGACTTCTATTCTTACTAAGGAATTATCAAATCTTTCAAAAGATATTGATATGAAAATTTATGATTTTGAATGTTTTTCAAAAACCCTTGAGGAAGTTAATTTTGGGATGTTTAAACATTCTAAGGATCTAGAAAAATTAATTTCTAAGAAAAATATTTTCGAGCCTAACTCTAGTGATAAAACTAAAGTTTTTGAGGATATGGACATAGTTATTAGACTAAAGTCAGAAATATTTTCCTTGAGGAAGTGTTTTTCAAACTTTACATTAGGTATGGAAAATTTTAATAAGTTGTATTCTTAAATTCGACCTCTAAAAATAATTCTAGTTTTGGTTATACTAGTTCAAAGCTGATTTTCACTAATAATTATTTTGTTCCTCAAAGTAATCCATTATGCACTTTGTGTTAGTGTGGTGTCCATTGGGAATAAAATTGTTCCTTAAACAAAACTCAGTATTTAGGTTTTCATAAATATTATTTTTCTAATAAAATATGGATTCCTAAAAAATTTCTTTCTGATGTTTCCGAATCCAAGAAATTTGGGTTTCGAAAGTCTAACACTCATGTTTCTAGGAAAGTAAAGATCGTACCAACAGAAATACATGGTACATGGATAGTGGATGATCCCGGAAAATGGCTGGTAACAAAAACATCTTTGAAAAGATTATCAAGACGAATGGAGGAAAATTAAATTTTAGAGATAATGATAAGGGAGAAATTTTTGGTATATGTAATATTGTATTTCTTGGAAAAACATGGATTTCCAATGTTTTGTTTATTAAGATTCTTAAGCACAACCTCATAGAAAAATTAAATTATGTGATGAAGTTTAGCTTGTGAATTTTAGGAATGAAAAGTGCTTAGTATACAATTCCAAGGAAGTGTTTATTCTTTCTACCCATAGGCAAGAGAATGTTTACACATTAAACATAGAAGAGATTAGGAGCCAAGACCTACCTTTCCATAGTGCAATGGAAGATCATTCATGGTTATCGCATAAAAGTTTAGGACACTCTAACCATAGGAACCTATGAAAACTATCTAGGAATGAACTTTTTAAGAATATACCAGAGCATAGATTTGATTCATCAAAAAGTTTGTGACCCTTGTCAATATTGAATGCAACATAAATCATGTTTTAAATCAATTGGTGAAGTCACAATTACAGATGCATTAAAGTTGGTGCATATGGATCTTTTTGGTCAAAAACAAACATGATGCATTGGAGGAAAATATAATGTATTTTTTATAGTTTATGATTACACTAGATTTATGTGAGTCTATTTTCTAGCAATGAAATCTGAAGCTTTTTCTTATTTCAAATTTTTTAAAGCCCACGTTTAAAATGAGAAAAACCTTCCATTGATAACTATTCATAGTTATCATATATGAGAAATTCCAAATTTTGATTTTGAAACTTTTTGTAGTAGAAAAGGTATTACTCATAACTTCTTAGCACCAAGAACATCTCAAAAAAATAGTGTTGTTGAAAGAAGAAATAGAATTCTTCAAGAGATAACAAGAACCATGTTGAGTGAATATTCGGTAACCAAACATTTTTGGGCTGAAACTGTAAGTACTGCTAGCTATACTATAAATCTTGTTTTTATTAGACCTTTTCTTAATAAAACTCTTTATGAGTTATGGAATGATAGAAAACCAATAATTTCATACTTCGTGGTTTTTGGTTGTAAGGTATTCATTCTGAATACTAAATATTATCTACACGAACTCGCACCAAAATATGATGAAGGAATTTTTTTAGGCTACTCCACAACTTCTAAGGATTATAGAGTTTTCAATAAAAATACTTGTACTGTTGAAGAAACATTACATGTCAAATTTGATGAAACTGATACTTTTTTTGAAACATCCTCAACCAACATCTTTTGATTTTTTTTCAAAAACTAATTATCAAACCTCGATAGAAGATCCTTCTAATAAAGAAAATGTTCAAGAAAATGTGTCTGAAGAATTTACCCAGATGATTTCCTATACTATGTTGATGAACATGTTTTACAAAACCCAAATAATTTGTTTCTTAAGAATCATCCAAGCGATAGTATCATTAGTGATATAAATGAAAATGTAAGGTGTAGAAGTTACTTAAGTAATGAAGTAGAAAATCTAGCATTTCATTCCTATTTAGAACCAAAAAATCATTAATGGATCATTAGGTTATTATAATTGGATAAAATCTATGCAATATCAGCTAAATGAATTTGAAAGTAATAGAGTATAGACCTTGGTTGAAAGACCTAATAAAACATCGGTGATTGAAGTAAAATGGTTCTTGAGAATTAAGTGTGATGAAAATGGAATCATAGTAAGAAATAAAGCTAGATTGGTTGCTAAAGGCTATAATAAACAAGATGGAATAGACTATGAAGAAACCTATGCTCCCGTAGCTGGACTTGAATCTCTTCGTATTCTACTATCCTTTGCGGTATTCTTCAATTTGAATCTTTTTCAAAGGGATATTAAATGTGCTTTTTTTAATGGTTATGTTTAAGTGGATGTTTTTTTGAAAACCCTCCGAGTTTTTTAGATATAAAACAAACCTACCAAAGCTTTATATGGACTTAAACAAGCCCCAAGATCCTGCTATGATGGACTTACAAGATTTTTGATTCAAAATAATTATGTTAAGGGATATGTTGATCCAACCCTTTTTATAAAAAAAGATAAGAAAAATGTTTTAATTGTTCAAATATATGTTGATGACATTATATTTGGTTTAACTCAGCTTTCTTTAACTGATTCATTTGTGGATCTAATGAAATCTTAGTTCGAAATGAGTATGTTTGGTGAGTTAACATTTTTCCTTGGTTTTCAAATTTCTCAAAAACAAGAAGGAATCTATATATCCCAAAATGGGTATATTAAATATCTTCTTAAAAAGTATGGACATGAAAACACTAAGATTATAATTACTCCCATTGGTACCTCAAATTCACTTGATCTTAATGAAGCTGAGATACCAGTTGATCAAATATATTTTAGAGTTATGATAGGAAGTCTACTTTATGTGATATCTAGTCTTCCAAACATGATGTTTTCAGTATTCTTATGTGAAATATATCAATCTATTCCTATGGAATCTCATTTAAAGGAAGTGAAAAGGATTTTTCACAAATTAAAGGGAACCATAATTATAGGACTCTTTTATACTTCTGGAAATTATTTTGTTTTAAAAAGTTTTTCAGATGCAGAATTTGGTGGATGTACAATGGATAGGAAAAGTACATTCAGATATTGTCATTTCTTAGGAGATTAATTAGATTCAAGGTTGTGAAAAAAGCAATACACAGTAGCACTTTCCACTGCTGAAGCTGAATATGTAGTAGCTGGAAGTTGTTTTGCTCAAGTGTTTTGGATGAAACACACACTCACAGACTATGGTATAAGTTTTTCCAAAACACAAATAATTTGTGATAATACAAGTGTTATTTCCTTATGTAAGAACTATAAACATCACTCTTGTTCAAAACACATAGATATTAGGCATCACTCTATTAGAGATCACACATAAAAAGGAGATATCATTCTTCAATTAATCAGAATGCAAGATCAACTAGATAATATTTTCACAAAATAATTACCATCTGATATATTTGAATACATAAAATAGAAGTTAGGAATGATAACCATAATGTAATCTTCCTTATTAACTTCTTGTTGAATCATATCTCCTTACAGAAAGAATAACCTTTTTATAGGGGGAGTACATTTTCTTGTTAGCTAATTTTAATTTTGTAGTCAAAATTTTCACCAAAAAAAGTTTCGTAGTTAAAAATTTCATAGTTAAATTTTTGTAGTCAAAATTTTCGTAGTTAAATTTTTCATAGTCAAAATTTTTTATTGAAAATTTTCATAGTTAAAATTTTCATATTTAAAATTTTCGCAGCCAAAATTTTCTTCCTTAAAATTTTCTTTGTTAAAATTTTCGTAGTTAAAATAATCGTAGTCAAAATTTTCATAGTTAAAATTTTCATAGTTAAAAGTTTTGTAAATAAAATTTACATAGTCAAAATTTTCATTGTTAAAATTTACGTGGTCAAAATTTTCATAGTTAAAATTTCCGTAGTTAAAATTTTCGTAGTTAAAATTTTCATAGCCAAAATTTTCATAGTTAAAAATCTTTCGTAATCAAAATTTCAGAATCTAATGTTCTCCATGAAATATTTTCCTCATTACGAATAATCTTCCTTGTAATCTGAAAGGTATGTTTCCCTTCCAAAGTGTTCATAATCATTTTTTACCTTGCTAGTATTTTATATTATATTTTTTAGATTCACTTTTCCTAAAATCCCTATGTTTTATCTTAAAAACCTCAAAAGATCTGAATCCATCAAAATACTTCTTCGGATTTCATCTCAGCCGTCAGATCTTCTCAAGATGCATCAACCATTGGATAAATCTGGGAATCTGAAATATCACTTCGATTACCTATATAAAGGACCCCCAATGGTTTTCCCACATCAAAACTCAAGCCTTCACATGCTGAAGCTCTGCCTTTATTTTTAAAATCTGTTCTGGATCTTCAAGGTTTCTTTACAGCTGAATGTCTGATGAAGCCTCTTCTCATAAAGATATGTCAAGTGTTAAGTAAATACCTGACTGGAAAATCTATCATGAAAAGTAAGTCGATACATCGTTCTATTCCATGTATTATTCTGTTGTGTCTAAGAATATCAAGCTGAATAGTTGGGAGAGTGTTTGCATATCAAAACCAAGAGCACGAGATCTAGTGTATCTGAAATTTCTGGTTGAATTATATGAGACAATTAGTTTTTTCAATGAATGTGGAAGAGATAAATTTTCATTCAAGAGATATGAAAACATGTATTTCCTTTCATATAACATTGTAGAAAATCTGATAGGAATTTTTTTTGAGGGATAAGCTGAGTTTTTCTCTCAAAATCTACCTGATGTAATAGGATCCTTTGATAAGAAAAAGGATCTAGCTTGTCTTGGTCTTGAAGAAGTGAAGACTCTGAAAATTTGTCATCTACATAAAAATATTTGGATTCTTCGGCTATGGGTTCACGGTTTTCAAATTCTGAGAAAAGGGCAGAAAGATACTCTAAATAAAAGTGATATTTATATTTTGGATTTCCTGGTGAACCTAAGAAAGATAAACCCAGTTAGGCATATTCTAGTTATGATTAAGAATATAATGAATGGAAATACTAAGTCTCATATTATTATGTATCCAGCCATTCTTAGAAAGATCATTGTCCTTCGTCTTCAATCTTTCAAGATTCCTTACTGTTCTATGCCGAATAATTGTATGGTGATGCTTTTGATTGATGATACTCTGATGAGGATGAGGATTGGAATTAATATTCAATCCAGAGAATTTCATGATTTATCAGAAGCAGAAGTTTATTTTCTTTCAAAAAATCCAGAAGTGGATGAAACTTCTAAGAAGGGTGGAAGAAAGTGGAAGGTGAAGGAACCAGAAGAGAAGACAAAACCCCAAGTGTCTAAGGAAACTCAATCTGCACCTCTAAAGCTATAGAAGCAAAAAGCATATCTTGATAAATTTGTGGCTATGTGGAGAGATGATATTAAGAAAAGGAAATATGGGGATCCTATGTTTATCCTGGACCAAGCTGAGGAAATGGCATTGATGAAATAGACTGTTGAGAATCTAGAAAAGGAAAAAAAAGAAAAGAAGCAAAGGAAGAAGTTTTCTGAGACTGAGATAGTGCAATCCCTTCTAAAGGCTACTGAGAAAGCCCCTGAGAATATTCCAGTACCATGATAATTTTTTTAGATCCATTACCAGAAAATCTGGTAAATAATTTAGTGATTCTGGAAAAAGATCAAATTGAAGATATAGTGCATGAAGAAGAAGTAGAAGAAGAAGAGGACGAACGGAGTGGTCATATCAAAGATATCATTATGTAAGTGAAATATTATCCTGAGAAGGATAGTCCCTATGAGAAGTTATCTATATTAACATCTTAAGATGAGTCTTCAAAACTTTATACCCCTAGAAAAGAGGATAAGGGAGAGGAATAAGTGAACAACTTGTCTGAAAATGAAAGTAGCAATCATGATTTTATTCATCCAGATGATTTTGAGGCAGAAGCCGAGAAGGAAGAATTTGATGAAGACAAAATATTTCAGCTATCAGATAGTGAACATTAATCTCTTAATCAAGAATAATTCATTCCGAAGGATAATAAGGGAAAATAGGTGTTTTGGATACACCTAGAAAATTTTTGGTAAAGAAGAAAGAATTTTGTGCTTTATCGAAGAGGAAGGATACTGAATTAGAAAATGAATCCTCACCACCTAAAGTCTCGGATTCAGAATCATCCTCTCTTGGATATGAATTTGTAGTTCGGACTTTGAAAAATCTTGTTGGGACTATTCCAAAATTCCTCAGTATAGACTTGAGATGCCATATATTTCAGCATTCATTAAATCAAAAATCAGATTCATTATCCTTGGTGATGGATAAGTGTGTCAAACTGGAGGCAGACTTCAAGATTTTCTTATTATCTATGAAGCTCATAAAATTCCATGAAAAAAGTTGACAAGCTCATCAAAGAAGACAATAGAAGAGATGATAATTTTTTTTTTAATTTCAAGAAACTGTCATGGATTTTTTGACACCGAAGATGTAAAGATCAAGTATCTCACTAATAGTTTTGAAAAGAAGCTAACTCTTGAAAAAACTTCTCGAATGAAAAAAGTTAAGGATATGAATGGGAATCTGAACTTAGTTACTCAGAGTTGGAAAAGGGAATGGGATCTCAGGATTGAAATTTAAGAGAAGCTTGTTAAGCAAGAAGATGTTTTGAAGGTTCAGGCAGATACTCTTAAGGCTCAAGAAGATAAAATTAATCCCTTAGAGAAGAAAATAGAATATGGGGATCTGTTGCTCACGCGTACAGAAGAGGATCACAAGGAGCTCAAGAAGTTAAAAAAATAGTTGAGAAGCTGATGCTGAAGGAGAAGGAAGGATAATCTTTTCCAAATCCAATATTTTGTTTCATTTTCCATATGTACAAATTCTTTCAATCTTAATGAAATTTTTATTTCTCTTCTTAATTTTTTGATGTTTAGTACTAATATTTCTTGTAAAAATTTCCTTTCCATTCCCTGTATTTCATTTTGAAAATCACAAAGGGGGAGAAAGGAATGTCAAAAAGTAATACATAGTAAAGAAAAACATTCCTTAAGTAAGGAGTAGTTCATCTAAGGGGTGCTTTCATCATGAAGATTTTCGTATGCAAGAAAATGAAAAATCTCATTCAAGAAATTCATAATATGATCCTTAGTGGTTCCAAATCCTAACGGGGAGTGAGCTGTATTCACTTTGATCCATAAGTAAAGGGAGATAAGTTTTTATTTACAAGCCCATAAAAATTCCTATGTCCTTATATTATTTTTGGTAAGGAAGTTTGTTCTATCCAAAAAGGGGGATATTATTGAGTCAATAATGTTTCCTTATCACTTTTCCATTCTATCATGTTTTGAAAATCAAAAACACTCTATATTATGGAAATTTTCATTTTCCATAAGTTTTATTTGGATAAATAAAATTTTCCAACCCCAATGAAATATATCCTTAACATGTTTTTCATTGTTCATATTTTAGTCTATCTTAATATAACAATTTTTATCCCTAAGTAAAAAATTTGGGTTCACATATAAAACCTTGGAATTCAATAAATACTTTGATATAGGGTATTCTGTTTTCTGGATTAGAATTCAGATTCCAAATTATCTGAAATTCAGAAACTAAATTCTCTAAAAGTCCGACTCTGAATTCTCTGAAACTCAGACTCTGAATTCTCTGAAATTCAGACTCTGAATTCTCTGAAATTCAGACTCTGAATTCTATGAAATTCAGACTCAAACTTATTTAAAATTCAGGTTGTGAATTCTCTAAAATTCAGGATCTAAATTCTCTAAAATTCTGACTCAGAATTATCTGAAATTCGGACTCCAAATTCCTTAGAATTCAGACTTCGAATTCCTTATAAATTTACATTCTAAATTACTTATAATTCAGACTATGAATTCCTCATAATTAAGAATCAAAATTCCTTAGAATTCAGACTCTGAATTCCTTAGAATTCATATTTTGAATTCCTTAGAATTCAGACTCATAATTCCTCATAATTCAAGTTCATATTTCCTCAGAATTCAAATTCTGAGGTCTATATAATTCTGATTCCGAATTTCATGAAAAATAGACTCCTAATTCAGGTTATGAATTCTCTAAAATTTAGGTTCTGAATTCTTTGAAATTCAGACTCTGAATTCTTTGAAATTCAGACTCTGAATTCAGAATTCAAATTCCTTATAAATTCAGACTCCAAGTTCATTAAAATTCAGACCCTGAATTACTTATAATTCAGACTCCGAATTCCTTATAATTAAGACTCTAAATTCCTTAGAATTCAGACTCCGAATTCCTTAGAATTCAGACTACTAATTCCTCATAATTCATGTTCCTATTTCCTCAAAATTCAATATCTGATATCTATATAATTCTGATTCTGAATTTCATGAAAAAATGAATCCTAATATCCTTGTAATATAGACTCTGAAGGGTAACTTGATTAGACTCTGAACATTATCTTCCTTAAACTCTGAGAAATAAATTTGGTAGAGAAACCATTTTTTACTTACTCTTGTTTGAGTTATAAAATGATGTTGTGAATTCTATTAGTAACTAACCGTTGTTTGAGTGACACGGGTACAGGTCCCTCCAAAAGTCAAGGAAAAATATGACCATTGGAGGAGAGAGTTGATCGTTGAAGATGTGCCTATAAATAATATCTCATTTGAATGAGCTCGACATACGTTGATCAATCTCGAGATTACGTGATGCTAATGTGATTTCTAGAGAAAGAGAGTTTCATGATTTTTATGTACTTAACATCTTTTTCATAATTGCTTAATGTGACTCTGAATGTTGTTGAGTACATTCGAGGTCTTCCAGGGATTGGAAGATACAGGTGTGGACAACCTTTAAGTTTGAGGACCTGTAGAGATAGCAAGACATACTCTGATATTCATATCATGGGATTATCCTAGTGTGGGTAAGACAGAATTTCATGAATGTATAAATCAAGGGACCTTTATCCATGGTTGTTGGATACCTAACTCTTTTGGTTAAAAGATGTACTACTTGTTACTTGTATTGTTTCATGTTTTTTTCCGCTACATTTTGATTAATAAGAAAAGTATACTGATCGTATACATTATTGTACTTGTATACTATGATTAGTATGATTCTATATGCTTTAAGGTAGAATATTTTTCCTTGAAAACTTATCTCAAGTTTCATTTCTGGAAATATATTTCTGAAATGAAGCAAGTTTGTAGAACTAACAGGTCATGTGAATTTACCTTGTTTAGCTTTGTTAAACAATACCATCATTAAAAGTTCCAAAGTAATTTTTTAAACTATAAAATTCACCCCTCTCATGTATATTGAGCATCTAAATTCATCATTTTGATCCTACACTTTGGTAAAAAAAATGATAGGGTATTATGTCATAGGAACACTTGCACTTGATCCTTGTCTCCTCCAACTCTGGTACACATCTATTTATCTTTGGATCAAAATAGGTATCACATTCAGATCTATAGTCTGGTCTTCCCACATGTAATCCTCCTTGATATTCTAATCAATTGAGGGATTCAATTGAGTATCATTTCTTATTTCACCCTCCAAGGGAACCCCTAGAAGAAATATTAGAGGCTTTATTCTATAAACCAACAATTGAAGAAGACAACTATTCAATTATACAAAATCAGTATAAACTGATATATTATAATTAGAAACAATGATCTAGATCAAAATCAAACTCATTAGACACATAACCCAATATATCATGGTAAATTAAGGCGCGTTATAATGAGAGTTTTCTATGTAATCCCTCACAATGTACCATTAATGTTTTGACAATCGTATCTCAGGCCTACCAAAAATGATAAGAGTGAATGAATATTATCCCAAAATAGCCTTTGAGACCAAATTTTCAAGACCCGGATAATACAACCAATAAAACTGGGCTTCGAATCAGACTATAGAGAGACTCAAAGGGTGATCTCAATCCACACTGGTGGGAGACATCCACGTGGGCATCAAACAATAACTAGAGGTAATGATTTTCCCAACATGAAATTACCAACATTGAATAAATTTCAAGAATGATTATAGGAATGGAAATATTCCATATCTTAAAGTCAATAGTGATTGAGATATCACTAATGAAATAATACAAAACCAAGGAACATTTTTATGAATAAGGAAATAAAAAATTAACTCAAACCACTAACAACTACTCTACATTATACATGGGCATCATCCCACCATCTCACGGCCAATTAATCATTCTTACCTAACAAGAAACCCCACTATCTCACTATACATCCTATCCCATTATTATATCATACAAAATAAGGTCAATACACCCCCAAGGGAGAGTGAAGGGTGTAATAAAAACGATCAGAGATAGATCTGGATGAAGTGTTCCATAGTAAGTCTCTATCAAATAATCCCAATGTTCTCAATATAAGAAAAACATGGAATGATAACACAGATTCCATACTGATGTCAGAAGACTAGTAATAAAATTTCCACCATTTCATAGTTAAAATTTAGATTCCAAATAAAAAAGTTCGAATAAAATTTTCAAATAGACAATTTATTAAATCATGTATAATAATTAATATCAAGGTCATAAAAAATTAAAATAAAAACAAAGAAAAGAAAAATTGATATTTCCTGTAGGATTACATAGTCTCAGGATAGCTAGGTATCGCATACCTCACTAATTAAGTCAAGACAGAGTACAAATTAAAAATTTCCCTAGAACAATGGGGCACAGGGAACAGGGTAGAACCCCTGAATCAACCTATAGGGTTTCATTGAAATACTTATATGCAACAATAACTATCAAGGAATAGACAAAAACTACTTGAGTTAACCCCATAAATAAATAAAGACAATTCACAATTGATATTATTTTATTAAGTATGTCAAAATGTTTCAGTATGGTCAAAGAATTTCATAAAAGTGTTTCAACCCAACTTTTTTCCATCATACTCATTCTGTGAAATCTAATTATTTAACATATTTCATGATTCTTTGAAAATTTATTATTTTTTCAAAATAAGTGGAAAATATATTTTATCAAAACCCATTTATGCATGAATGTAAAGAATATCACAAATCATGCTGGTATTCATTTAAAAACTAGTTATAAAATAATATCAATTGTGGTTCATGAAACAAATAATGGAGACAGAACCACCAACCACACACTTGGGACCACAGAAAAAATGGGATACACACACTAGAATGAAAAAGGAAATACAATAAAGGGATAATTGGACCTTATAGAACGTGAGATCCCCACCCGAGCATAAAAGAATTGGAATCTAAGAACATAACACACAATAGACAAATTTTATGATAAGAAATAAATCCAGGATCAAAATTCCTTCCAAATATTTTCGAAGGATATAAGAACACAAAATGGAACCCTATATAAGAACTCTAGTTATATTTAGTTTTAGGAAGTGTAATTAGGGATTTAAAACACACTTTAAATGAATTAGAAAGATTAAAACACCCTTTATTACAAGATTATCCTGATTCCACAGGATAAGAGGTGGAGGCCTCCCCTATAGATGTCATTTGGCTACTTCCTGGCCTACCAGTGGGCTAATGGAGGCCCACCATCTAACTGGTGGCCATAATATATTATTTTATCCACATACTATCCCACTATTTGTATGATGGACTTATATAGACACAATTATGACTAAACTATTTTGAAATTCCACTGATTTAACTCCTCCCCCTCTAGAGAGTAAAATATAAGAACTTAAATATAAATCAAATAAATTAAAAATCTATGACGTTATACCCCATATCTTGTATCTCTTTTATTATTTTGGATGCTTTACATATCATCTTATTTTGAGTTTTCTTTACTTAATCCTTGGAAACTTGAATTGGTCACATCATCTTTAAATATATGAATAAACCTCCAATCAGATTCTTCATTAAAACTCCCTAAAAATATATCATCAATGTAATGTTTATGGATTAACTTCCAAATATGTGAACATATCAGTAGATATGGGTTTCACGTTGTGACATATATCTTAAAGCATAATTGACCTCTTATTCTCTAGGTCATGGCATAAACATTATCTTAGAGAAAACCCCTATTTTCTTATCAAAACTCTATATCATCCAATATCAACACCACTATGATTTAAGAAATCACCATAGAACAATTCATGTATAGCTAATTTCCATCATTTCTACCAAAAAAGATCCTCCCACAGTGTAGAAATAACCCCTTAGTAGAGATTCATTTATACATCATCTGACTATGGTTCAAATCTCACTTCACAATATGGCCCATCCATTGTATCCTCATTCACATCGCAACATAAACTACATTCCAAAACATTCATTATTCCAAGAAGATTAAATATAAAAATTATCAAAAAAAATTCAATTAGTTTTTTAAAAATTCCCTCAAAATTATAAAATACCAATAAATAAATGACACTAATTAAAATATGGTCGTATTCAATTAAAACTAATAAATTTTATTAATAGAAAATATAAAAAATTAAGGAATTCAAAATAGGTTTTCAAATCCCCACACACTAAAAAAATGATTTTCATAAAGCATATATCTCAACGTAAATTTCAAATTAAATACATTATATGATTATTTAACATTCAACTCATATATAAGTAAACAATTATCATAGTTAAATTAAAATTTTAAGTATATCATAATGAATATAAACTCAACTCCTATCATTTCAAGAAAATGTCAACAATGAATTTAATTTTATCTTATTGATATTGATAAATATTCTCCATACATTAATTAAAGAAAAATAATTCTCTATTAAAGAACATTATAAGTCATGATCTACCTCACTTTTATTTTTGTCCACTCATCACTCAAGGTAAAAATTAAATAGAGTTATGCTCATACCCTGAGTCCATGATACAAACATCAATCAAGAAAATTATTCCAAATATCCACTTTTAAGAGACAAAATCCACTAAATCATGAGGTACTTTCAATTCAGATCATTTGAATATGAGCCTAAGGCTAGGTCGGTAATGATGTGTAATACAATATCATAAAATGAAAATTCAAACTTTAAATCATAACCCATGATAATAAAACCTAAAGTGCTATGACATTCCCCTCTAAAAAATTATCATAATATATGATAGTCAATGGTGGTAAAATATTGATTCAAATATATGTGTATATACCTCCTATGGTATCAAATCAATTTTTAGATTCTTAAAAACAAAAATCTACAGGTCACTAAAAATAACTAGTATAATAATTAGAATTGGAAGTACTCAGGTCGATCCTATGTGGAAAAGGCTTATAGAATTAAATAGTTTCAATATGACATGAATTTTTAAAATAAAATAACTAAACCGGTGATACCATAAAAGGTTTTACTGCATTAATAACCCATAATGAATAACAAGGTTAAGAGTGAATTAATATAGTGATGGTTGTTTGGGGAAGGAAATTCAATTTCCCATATGATAGTAATCAAATTAATTATCCGCAATACCTATTAAGAAAACATAACCTTACCTATTTACTTGAATATGACAACCTAAGATAGTTAAACCCCTTCTCAAGGTAAGCCTATGAAAATCCTAATTTCACTAAAATAAATCTTAATATATAAGAAGAAGTAATGGTGGGATCTCACTCCTCCACCCCCCTCAATTGTAATGGGTGTCCTCCTCAAGAATCTCCATTGTTGCTAGACTCTTAGAGGAAGTGATATAAAATATGTATCTATTTAATAAAAATATAACAAGAAATCCCCAAATTAAAAATAGATTTAGAGAATTAGGACCACACCCCATTCATAAAAATTACACCCTATAGTGAAACCTAGCCTCTAATACTTTCCCTCGAAAACATGAAGTAATTAAGAAATGTAGATGAGGGAATAGATAATTTAGATTTAAAATAAAATATCACATAACAAAGAAAACAAAAAATAATTTATCTCACTAACAATCTATGAATTCGGAGTTAAAAAAAGAAACATCTATCTATGTTGAATCCCATTATAGTTTATTCCAAATCTATCTTCTTCTACCTTCTCTTCAGAATTCGAATGTAAATATTCCACCTGGATCTTTAACAGTATCCAATTTTACTTGTATAACCTCTCACTCCTTATGAGAATTTATACCATCATATATAATATAACTCCACTAGTTATGGTAAAACATCCTTCCATGTATCTATATCTCAATATCTTTTATCTCCTTCATTATTTTGGAAACTTTTCATATCTTCTTATTTTGATTTGTTGTTCCTTATCTTTGGAATCATGAATATCTTACGTAATCCTAAGATATGTTCATGAAAATTCACATTTAATTTTCATTAAATATCCATAAAAATATATCTTCAATGTAATGTGCATAGACTACTTTCTGTATATGTGAATGTATTTGTAGATATTGATTTTATGGAATACCAAGTATCTTATGTCATAATCAACATATTAGTCTCTAGGTTGTAACGTGGATGTCACCTCAAATAAAAAACCTCTATTCTTCTTGAAACTATTTTTATTATAATATAAATCCCTTATAAATGTATTAAATAAAAATTCCACAACTCCTATTTTTCACATTTCCATCATTTCTACCATATTTGATCATCCCATAATATACAGAAATCCCAACAGCATAATGTCATTTATACAAATTTCCAAAAAGGTTCAAATCTCACTCCATGATATAGCTCATCCATTTTATCCTCAATTGTTCAAAAAACTCAAATCTGTGTCACAACATCCTTTATTCTAATAAAAATCACATATAAAAAATTATCACAAAAATTTGTGTTATCATTTAATGTTTCAAAATTTGATTCCAAAATATAGAATACCAACCTTTGAATGATAATAATTAAAATATGGGAATATACAACTAAAACCAATAATATTTATTAATGATAAATTAGAATAAAAATTATATATAAAAATTAGTCTATAATTATATTAAAAAATGATAAAAGAGGGGAAAATTATCCCCTATTTAATTTTCTCGATCCAACATGGAGAGGTAAGTCTTCACTATCTTCTCCCCACCTCTAAGTCTTTATCAAAATTCCTAAAAGGAATTTCCATCTTTCATATTTTATTTCTTTTTATTATCTCTATTCATTTTCATCGACTATTCCTCCATAATGTTTTCCCCATCTCTAGGGTTCTTTGATTTTAGGGGCTTCACTATTAAAAAGAGAAAAACTAAAAAACCATTGGTCTTTTTGACTTAAGAGTAATAGTATCCCTTTATGTATTTTTCTCAAATGGTTAGAAGATTAACCATTAACATATGGATCAATAATAATTTTTCTCACTCCCATGGTCCTATGAAATTGTTTATTCCTCAAATATTGGGTTCATAAATCATTTTTATTGGTTTTTTAAGTTTTACGTACAGTGTTAATTAGATAATTATAATTGGACATTATTAAAGAGGTAAAAATGTTATGTTGGTATATATTGGTTTTCTTATTATAATATAAGTGCTTGAGGATTTTAAAAATTTGTTTTTAAATTATACATGGATTATTATTATTACTATTTTTAATCAAATGTCATTAATTTTACTAATTCTCTTCTTACCTATCAAATATTATTGAAAATATAAAACCTAATGTGAACTAATTATGATTTAAATGAATTTTTACCATAATATGTTCATAAAACTAATAAATAAATTTTCATTTAATTATGTAAATGTGTTTTTTTGGAAATTCTTTTTCATGTTTATTAATAAATTTTCACAATGTTTTTATAAATAAATTTAATGTAAATAAATCACTCTATATAGTTGAAAGTGTTATTTTTTGTATAATTTTTTTTCTATGTTTATATGTGTGTGTCAACTTTAGGTTGTGGTTCAATAGAAAGAATGTATTATTTAATGATCACTGGCTATAATAAAATGGGATGGACTCAAAAATGGGATGTGTTTGACTAGATCTTCTAAACCTCATAAAAATTCTTGGGAGAAACCATTGGGAACATAAGAGGGATATGAGGATGACTTATGATACTTAATTAATTGCCTACATTCATGAAAATATGATCACTTAGTTAATCTATTAGTACATGGTTCTCCCTATGGGATATGATTCGCCATTCAATATTGAATCTCCCTTGGATAAATATATGATTTCTCTAAGAGGGGAGGGGTGAATTAGTGATCAATTTTTATTTGATATAAAATTTTCTAACTTCTTGTGGATACTTTATAACCTATGCAAGCTTATTAGAGATATGATCCTCTAAAATGAAAATATTAACCCCCCCTTTCATATATAACTAAAAAAACAGAGATTAGAAAATAATTTTTACAAATTTTTTTAAAAATACCTACTAATTGACATTTTTTTCATTACCCCCAACTCGAATTCATTTACTAACTTCTTTGAGGATTATAGGGGCAAGGGAAGATACTAGTTATACCCCTAGTATTCATCCTCCATTAAATCATGGTTCTAACCCCAAAAAATAACAACTTTTTCAATATTTAATTATATGCCCTAACTGTATTAATTTTATCCACTGAATTCATAGCTCGTTATATCCCCTAGCCGACCAGACTTTTCATAAATATGTTTTACCCCCAAGAAACAATCTTCATTGCCTTCTTTTTTTTTATCGATTGTAAAAAGATATTTTATTCCACTATAAGAAATATAGATCAAAATCACCCATGTACAATCTTCAAAATATTCAACAACCATTTTAAGAATCTATTGGACTTGAATCTTTTTATTGAACATTGGTAGACTTAGATGTACTCAATCTGAAATTTTCCAAACTTTTTTAGGAAAAACATCCTAAAAAAATGTTTTTTATTCTAAAATTATCAAATTTTCACCTATTAGGCCTCAATCAAATGATATATCATTCATCATTCATATTTGAACCCTATATTCAATGGGTTCATCTAATTTTACACTATTCAATACTCTTATAAGTTTCTATCTGAATTTATTGGTTCAAAGTAGCTTTTTTGATAACATCATCTATTGGATCTTCATCCAATCAAGAAATTCTGACTTCATTCACTTCATTCATCAATTTAGTAGAAACTAAATTAGAATTTATCAAATTCTTATTCATCATATAGAAATCTGATCAATTTTTCTAAATATGACGGATATCTTTCTGATAGTGAAGTGCATTGTGTTTCATTTGTTGTCAATGAGGCATGAAGTTGTCTTGGAATGAATGGGAGTCAAGGAATTTTCAAGATGTGAATGCCAAAGGGTGTGATGGTGTCGGTGGTGAAGGAGAATGGCCATGGTACTAAGAGGCATGTCACTTAGGAGATTCACTAAGTGGCATTGGAGAATATGGTTGAAACATTCTCCATGGAAATCAGACGATTGCTGAGCTGCTCTTTAAGTTCCAAGAACTTGTATCAACTGGATACAATGTCTCAACATGATTAGAAAACCATGTATTGTTGTGACAATGCATGAGGAGTTGAAGAAGCAAGATGATCCATCCACAACCACTGAGTGGATGAAGTGGATTTAAAGAAGTCCATGTACTAACTCTTAGTGCATGTGAATTGGAAGATGATCCAATTGATCTCTGATTAGATCAATAAAGAACATTGAAGATTATAAGTGATTCAGGAGTTCGATTGATGAAGATGAACCTTTTGAATTCCATATCTTAAGTGAAGATCATGTGAGAAGAAGAAATGGAGGAATTCTTAAGATGAAGAAGAGAATATAAGAAGAATAGAGGAGGAGGATTTTGGCATTTTGAATTGGTATTTTACATGGAGGACTTTGTTTTTTACAAAGTCTTATTCAAGTCTTAGCCAAAAAATACGGCCAGCCCGTGAGCACCTTGTGGGTTCAACCACAAGGCTCATGTGGGCCTAAGGCGCCACGCCCAAGGGGGAACCCGTGGGGCGAGCTCAGGGCGGCAGGGGCGCACCCGCAGACACCACAGAGGCGCCTGGGGCACGCCCGGAGGAGCGCAGTGTGCATAGTGGGCGCCAGTGGCGTGCCCGCAGGAGGCATAGTGGGCGCTAGGAGCGCGCCCGCAGGGAGCATAGTGGGCGCAGAGCGCGCCCGCAGAGAGAACCCGGTGCGGGGCGGCACCGGGAGGGGAGAAGTTCAACTGGCGTGTTGAGGCAGCGCCAGGGTTATAAGCCGCGGATAAACCGGGCTGCGTTTCGATGTGGGACGCGCAAAAAATCCCAGGAGCAAATCTCCGCCGTCCGTCTCATCGCGCGCTTGATCTGCGCCGCACATCTGATCCGCGGCGCCGCGATCTAATCCAGGCCGCCCGATGTATCTCAAACGCCTGATCCGACGGCCGAGAGCTCGTCTCCTTCCTCGAGCTCGAGCCGAAGCCACCCGCGACGCCGCTGAACCAGAGGCCATCCGACCACCCGTTCTCGAGCTCCCGGCCACCGCTGATCGAAGTGAAGCCACCCTCGCGCTCGTCTGGCCATAACAAACAGGATCATGCCCAAGAATACACGTGCATGCAACAAATGAGGGAATTCGATGTTGGCCGAGGCAAACGAAGTTGCCGAGGCACCGGGTTGATGTTTTGCATGAGATAAGCCTAAACGAAGGCAGTGCATGCGTTCTAAGTCGCATGCACGTGGAGGAAACCGAAGGAAAAGAAAAGGAAACCCGCGTTGAAACAGAGTATAAAAATCAAGATTTGAAGATTTTAAAGATCCGAAGATCTCGGGTGTTTGAAGTTATTATCACGCGGACGATGCGAGGCAGTCTCTTCCTATAAAAATGAGGCCGAGCCCTCTGTGCCGCTTGCTGATGTGCTGATCCTTTGTTGAAGATCCGAAGAACCGTGAGTGCACCTCTGCCTCGCGAAGTTGAAGCCCCGCTCAAATTATATTTGCGCGGCTGAAGTCCCCTGCGCGCTAATCCCTTGCGCGGCAGGAAGAGCTCGTGGCCACAGCATTCTTGCGCGCCCGAGGATTGTTCCCTCTCTGCCCGCACCCTTGTGCGGCAAGAGGAAGACCCCGCGGGTGTTGCACTTGCGCGCCCCGCGGGTAGGAGGTCTTGCGCGCCCCTGTGCCGTGCACCTTGCGCGCCCGAATGCTAGGTGAAGACCGAGGCCTTGCCTCGTGTGTGTGCTAAGAGGAGAAGAAGAACCCGAGGCCTTGTGTGTGTGCCTCCATATTGGAAGGAGCTCAAGTGGAGAGGAGAAGCCGAGGCATAGCCTTGTGTGGGCAAAGTGAAGACTCTACGGCTTGTGTGTGCAAAAATAGAAGAGGACCCGAGGCCGTGTGTGTGCAAGAGGTGAAGTGATGACCACCACATCCCTAGTGTGTGTGTGCCAAGTGGAGAAGAGAACTACCCGAGGCCTTTAAACAAGTGTCCGTAGCCCTTGTGTGTGTGCCAAATTGAAGAACACATCTTGTGTGTGCTATGTACCCTACGGGCAGTGGGTGTGAGCAAGACAAGGCCATACCTTGTGTGTGGATTTGAAGAAGAAGGCCGTAGCCCTTGTGTGTGAAAAATGAAGAACCAAGTGTGTGCATAAGTGAAGTGCACACTTTGAAGAAGATTAAGAGAACAAGGAATTGAGTGTGCTTTGCAAGTGAAGTAGGCCAAGCTCAAGTGTTTGCCAAAGTGAAGAAGTTTTGTGAGCAATGAGATAAGGAGGCCGAACCTAGTGTGTGTGCACTAAGTGAAGTGAACACACTTAGAAGAAGGAAGAAAGAGGAGACCCTCACACTAAAGTATAACACACATTCTAGTGTGTAAGCAAATTGCATAAAGTGTGTGAAGTCTGAGAAGTAGGTGTGTGCTCAAAAGTGATTACACCCTTTGTGGGTCTACTGCACCAAGAAGAGGAAAGGGAAAGTGCATGCATGTATGCATGCACGTGCACACGTGAACAGTGCTAAATCAGTGGTGTGCATCTGAGGAGTCCAAGACTTGATGATCTTGAAGAGTTGCCATGCACTCAGTGCATGATGTTGAAGTGAAGTGAGACTGAGCCAGACTAAAGTGAAAGATATTGTTTGTCTGAGTTTGCAGTAGATTGAGAAGAGCCTGATCAAGACAAGTGATCAGAAGTTGCTGAGCAAGACCAGCAGTCTTTATCCCAGACTTCTGAGGATACTTGAAGAAGCTTAAAGAGAAGAAGAGCTACTCGTGTGACTCGAGGAGCCAGGAGAAGACCATGTGGGACTCAGGGAGAAGAAGTCTTCAGTGGGATTCTGGAGCAGGCCAGTGGGACTCTGGTAACACTGTGGGACGCAGTATAAAGACCCTCCTGTGGGACTCAGGAGAGATACAGTGGGACTCTGTATCGACCATTGTAATTCTAACAAGTTATAATGGGAGAATCCATGCTGGGAGAGCATGGCAAGGATGTAGGCCTTTGGTGCTGAACCTTGTAAATCCTTGTGTCCAGTGCCTTTACATTTACTGCATCATTCGTGGAAAGGTGAGAGATACAAGAAGAGTGGATCGAGGCCTTAACAAGCCATAGAGGTTTAATTGATTAAGAATCAATTAGTAAAATGTTTTAAGGGATCACTGATTCACCCCCTCCCCCTCTCAGTGATTCACACTGATCTGGGCACTTCAATTGGTATCAAAGGGAGGTTGCCTCTAAAAGATCCAAGGGAGTCTTTGTGAAGTGCAGATTTGAGGAAACGAGCAACCAGCCTCAAATGGAGATATCTGCCAAGACTCAGAAAAATAGAAAGAAGAAACAGGCCAAGAAGGTGAAGAAGAAGGTTGCTGCAATCAGAGAAACTTCTTCTATGGAAAGAAATGTGAAAGTCACATCAGTTGACAATTCCTTTTATCATTCTTCTGATGAAGCATGTCCTAGCTGTGATGAATATGGAAGAAACAATGACCTTCTAAATGAAATCAAATATCTTCAGAAGACATTCCCCAAGGAAGTGGCAATGTGTATAGCTACAGGCATCCTTGATCTTCAAGAAGAAAAATCACAGTTAGAAGAAGAAGACAATGCAATGGAAGATCAATTGGCTAAAAGGGATGGCATAACCAACACTCTCAGAAAGCTGGTAAATGCCAAAGATGAAACAGTATCTCTTTGCAATGAAAGATATGAAGACACTTGTGAATAATTGAAAAGAATCCTTTCTGAGAAAGAAATCTTTAAAGTAATTATCAAAGAAGTTTTCCATGCACTGGAAAAGAGGCACAAAGTGTCAATGGTTGTCAAAGATGCTCAACTAGAAGACAAAGTCAAAAGGGTGAAGGAGCTGGACAATTCATTGCAAGAATTGAAGAAGGTGCATGAAGACCAGATGAAACAACTGGTGGAGAATTGGGAAGGAAGGCTAAGAACTGTTGAGGATGAGAAGAACTCCCTTAACATGAAATGCTTAGAATTGGAGGTGATATTGACAAATCAGCAATCACCCAAATCCAAAGCCTCCCAGTCAGCTGAAAGAAGAAATTTTGCTACTCAAGTGAACCTTGAGCAGGATGATTCTAAGAGAAAGACATCCTCTAATAAAAGTGCAACATCTTCTAGAAAGAAGGTACCATCCATACCATCTTGTACTCATGCTTTTAAAAGTGTTTCTACTAAAAGTGTAGGATGGAAGAATGAATCCAAACAAGTATGGATGAAGACAGTAAAGAAAGAGAGCTCTCTTGAAACAGCACAACAGGTCAAGAAAAGTACCCTACAATCAGAAGGACTGAAAAGGTCAAGATTCGTGGGACAATGCTGGTGTTGTAACAAGTATGGGCATTGTGCAAAGGATTGTTGGTACAATCCACTGAATGCCAAAGCACAGAGGAAGCCCATGCCAAGGGGGAGCAAGCCAGAGGAAAACAAGCAACATCCACAGGTCCAGAGACATCTGTTTACTGCTAACAGATTTGGATTACTTGACAACATCTGGGATGATTGCAAAAGTGGTCAAAAAGATACATGTCAATCTCCAACTATATCCAGAGCTCAAAAGATGAAAAGATCACAGAACCTGGCTCAAAAGGATTCCTTGGGAAGCAAGAAGAAAGTAGAGAATGCTCCCAAGAAGTGTTTGAGAAATGAAGAGAAGTCCTTGGAGTCTGAGTCCAAGAAGGGTGATGCATCCAGAAGGACCACCAAGAAATGCTTCTACTGTGGAAAGAAAGGACACACCATGGATCTTTGTAAAGAAGCCATGAAAATAAATAAAAGCCAACTGAACTCAAACAGACAATCAATCCAAAAGAAGCAGAAGGGATCGATTGAAAACAAGTTGCCTAAGAGAGGTAGCTTGACAGCATCAAAAGAACCATGTGGAATATCCAGAACTGAGGCCACACTTCCAAGTGACTTACTCGTCATATGGACGAATCAGTTGCAACTTGCCAGAGAACTGCAAAGAGCTGAAAATGAAGCTCTGGCATTTGCTAAAGCAAAAGGGAAGAAAAAGATTTCACATGAAGATGGGTTGAGATCCACACCAACACAAACATCATTGAATATCAAATGTGCAAGTGTGAAGAATGGTGAAAATAGGACATCTCGGTTGAGAGAATCTTCTCAACCTTGTTGTTCACATTGATGAACCAAGAAGGTTCCATCTTATTCCCTTATACATTGGTATTTACATATGCTAACAATGTAGGGAATTGAAGATGATGATCATTCTCAACTGGAGGATGGTTTGGAAAGAATCTTGTGCACCCCTTGAGGGGGAGCCAATCTGGAGAAGATGATATTTTGGGATTTAATATCATCTTGAGAAAAGTGAAGGTAATCCAATCATACTTTCATCCCTTGTTTCTTAATTGAGGCTATCTTGTCAATTAAGGGGGAGTATGGATTGAAGACAAATGGATGAAAGGGGGAGCTTTATCATTGCACTGAACTTTCTAATGAGTTTTGTGGAGTATGTGCAGGATTCAGCAATTCATTGTATATCTGAAAATTTTCAAACCCCTAAGCATGATTTCACATGTACAGTGAATGTTGGACAGCATTGAGTTCCTTGGTTACATCACTCTTGTTTTCTACACCGGGTTAGCCCAAGTAGACTTAGAGTTGATCTACTAAAGGTTCCTTGCTCAAGAGAACATGTGACATCATCCCTCTCTTAGTGATTTTGAAGAAAATGCTTTTAAAAGGGAGGAAGATATTTTTGAAATTGAACCACACCACACCTTTGCATTTGATTGCCAATAAGGGGGAGAAAATATTGGCACACATATATTGACCCATTCATATGTGCTGAAGGAGTGTATTGACAACAAATACAAAGGGGGAGATTGAAGTGCATTGTGTTGCATTTGTTGTCAATGAGGCATGAAGTTGTCTTGGAATGAATGGGAGTCAAGGAATTGTCAAGATGTGAATGCCAAAGGGTGTGATGGTGTTGGTGGTGAAGGAGAATGGCCATGGTACTAAGAGGCATGTCACTTAGGAGATTCACTAAGTGGCATTGGAGAATATGGTTGAAACATTCTCCATGGAAATCAGACGATTGCTGAGCTGCTCTTTAAGTTCCAAGAACTTGTATCAACTGGATACAATGTCTCAACATGATTAGAAAACCATGTATTGTAGTGACAATGCATGAGGAGTTGAAGAAGCAAGATGATCCATCCACAACCACTGAGTGGATGAAGTTGATTTAAAGAAGTCCATGTACTAACTCTTAGTGCATGTGAATTGGAAGATGATCCAATTGATCTCTGATTAGATCAATAAAGAACATTGAAGATTATAAGTGATTCAGGAGTTCGATTGATGAAGATGAACCTTTTGAATTCCATATCTTAAGTGAAGATCATGTGAGAAGAAGAAATGGAGGAATTCTTAAGATGAAGAAGAGAATATAAGAAGAATAGAGGAGGAGGATTTTGGCATTTTGAATTGGTATTTTACATGGAGGACTTTGTTTTTTACAAAGTCTTATTCAAGTCTTAGCCAAAAAATATGGCCAGCCCGTGAGCACCTTGTGGGTTCAACCCCAAGGCTCATGTGGGCCTAAGGCGCCACGCCCAAGGGGGAACCCGTGGGGCGAGCTCAGGGCGGCAGGGGCGCACCCGCAGACACCACAGAGGCGCCTGGGGCACGCCCGGAGGAGCGCAGTGTGCATAGTGGGCGCCAGTGGCGCGCCCGCAGGAGGCATAGTGGGCGCTAGGAGCGCGCCCGCAGGGAGCATAGGGGGCGCAGAGCGCGCCCGCAGAGAGAACCCGGTGCGGGGCGGCACCGGGAGGGGAGAAGTTCAACTGGCGTGTTGAGGCAGCGCCAGGGTTATAGGCCGCGGATAAACCGGGCTGCGTTTCGATGTGGGACGCGCAAAAAATCCCGGGAGCAAATCTCCGCCGTCCGTCTCATCGCGCGCTTGATCTGCGCCGCACATCTGATCCGCGGCGCCGCGATCTAATCCAGGCCGCCCGATGTATCTCAAACGATTATTTTACATGGAGGACTTTGTTTTTTACAAAGTCTTATTCATGTCTTAGCCAAAAAATATGGCCAGCCCGTGAGCACCTTGTGGGTTCAACCCCAAGGCTCATGTGGGCCTAAGGCGCCACGCCCAAGGGGGAACCCGTGGGGCGAGCTCAGGGCGGCAGGGGCGCACCCGCAGACACCACAGAGGCGCCTGGGGCACGCCCGGAGGAGCGCAGTGTGCATAGTGGGCGCCAGTGGCGCGCCCGCAGGAGGCATAGTGGGCGCTAGGAGCGCGCCCGCAGGGAGCATAGTGGGCGCAGAGCGCGCCCGCAGAGAGAACCCGGTGCGGGGCGGCACTGGGAGGGGAGAAGTTCAACTGGCGTGTTGAGGCAGCGCCAGGGTTATAAGCCGCGTATAAACCGGGCTGCGTTTCGATGTGGGACGCGCAAATATATATCCCATTTTTTCTTAGTCATTGTAAAACCAATAAACATTATATAATTTTTTTATAAGATTCATAGATAATGAATTTTGATCTTTTCCATCATCATTTAAATTTATCTTATTAGAAAATCTCCTAAAAACTTCATTAATGTGAAGAAATCTAATTATTACAACTTCTTCAAATTTAAGGAAAATAGATAGAAGATAGGGAAACATCCTTTAACTCAAACTTTGACAGTTTCATCCTTAATTTATAAGAAACCCCTATTTTTCACTAAATTTAAATAATCTATCAACATAATTCGATTTTTTAGTGGAAACACATGTCCTGATTCTATTTTTTGTTCCCTTGAATCAATGTATTGTTTTACTAAGAGGGGGAGGGGTGAATTAGTGATAAATTATTATTTTAAATTAAATTTTATGAACTTATTAAGTAAAAATTATTTACTAATTTATAAATTAGGAGTTCGGATCCACTAAAATGTAAATATATATATTTCCTTTTGTATGGAAAAATTATAAAGAAAGGTCAGTACACAATATTTTCAAGGTCCGGTACAAAGACATACTCACTATCGTGTTGGTGTTTAACCCCAATAAGTATTGTATTACTAAATTCATTAAGGATGACCATAGAATAGGTAGTAATAGGTTACAACCCATATTATTCATTCTCCATCCAACCATAGATCTCTACCCTATTAATCATCTATTCTAACAAAGTTAGTTATTCCTTCTAACTATCCAAATTGTATCCACTAATTCCATATCCGGTTATACCCCCACCCTCTTCCAACAAGAATTTTTAGAAATAAGTTATTCCCTCCAACTGAAATCTTATTTTCCCTCTTATTTTATGATCCACTATAGAAATATCTTCTCATACTCCATTAGAAATCGGCATGA
Source organism: Viscum album (assembly GCA_963277665.1). Taxonomy (NCBI): domain Eukaryota; kingdom Viridiplantae; phylum Streptophyta; class Magnoliopsida; order Santalales; family Viscaceae; genus Viscum; species Viscum album. Next base: position 1,673,128,809 of record OY728137.1, read on the forward strand.
AGATCACATTTCCACAATCTTCAAAATCTTCAACAACTATCCTATGAGTTGGTTGGTCTTGAAACTTCCTCCAAATATTTTTCCAAATTTAATGTATTAAATATGAACGTTTCATAACATTTTTAGAAAAATAATTCGTGTAAAAATTTCAACCATTAAAACTTTACCAAATATTCATTGGTTTGACCAGTAATAATTTTTCATCCATGTGGCCTTTATCCGGTAACCATCTATCAAATGGGTTCATCCAATTTTACCCTCTTTGATACCCCTTGCTACACTTAAATCAACCTTCTATGATTATAGTATCTCCATATAATGAATTCATCCAACGGATATATTTCATATAAATCAATTTTTACCCCATAAAATTCTTAATTTGGCTTAGGAAAAACGTTATAGGCCTCTCCTAGTTTATTATCATCTTGTGGAACTTTTATTGAAGTTCCTCGTTATGATTGATCTTCTTCTGATATCTCAACTTTAGTATGGCACACAATCTTTATATATTTATCTTTTTATTAGTATAAATATTTTCATGTATGTTTGTGTTTTATCCACCATATTTATAGGTCCTCCCAAAATATATTTTAAGGGAACTTATTTTCATTTTCCAAGACATCTAAATTACATTGGGCACTTCTAAACAATTATTTAACATTATCAAAAATTATTGAAGCTTTATAAAAACACAATATTTTATCAGAATTGCTTAATATCGATGTAAGTTATCTTTGTAAAACTTTTGTAACCATAGAAAGATTATAATCATTTAACGTTCAGCTTCAGTATCAACATATATTATAGATTTTACACAGTGTTTATAAAGTTCCCCAAAAAAATCATTTGGAAATGATTTTACACTAAAATAGTATTCCTCTATCTGATGTACTTTAGAGACATTATTCATCAATTAAAACTACATATAGCATCCATTTATTAGGAAAATTCCATCTGATATGTTTAGTGAAATCACTATCCAGTGATTTCTCAGTATCTATCTGGTAAAACATCATACATTACTCTATCGAATGATAATTCATACAGATCTCTATTTAATGAAACTCCTCTGTCATCTCAAACTTCATACACCATTTTATTGTTAGATATATTTATTTTTTGGGTGACATAAAAAAAATACCCTTCATGATTTTTCATTTATCTATTTAATGGGCCTTTTCCTGATAGCATTGACATGTTAAACCACATACACAACAACTTTTCATACTTCACTAATTTACTCTATTTTGACATGTTCTCATTTGTATTTCTCTGAACATGAGGTTTTTTTAACTCAATCTTATTTATAAATTTTTAACACTCTATAATTGTTTATTTTTTCATGTTTTCCGATATTTTTTGTATGTTTGATGACCTTTTTAAAACATCTTACAGATACTATATCTAGAAACTCAATCCTAGAAATTTCATCTAATGTCTTCTTGTGAACTTTCTATTTTAAAAATATTGAAAACTTCTTTGTTTGTAATGTTTGATAGATTTATTCAGCCCTTATTTTCACAAATATTTGTCTGATCACGTTTTTCAAGTCTCTTTCTCCCTAGTAAGCCTGATTAATTTCTATAAAATTCTTATAATATTTTACATAAATAACATTCTTCTAGAGGACACATCTGATGGTTTTTCTGAAAAATACAAATTCTTCATTCGTAATCCATCTTATGAATTTCTCATTTTCATAAACTATGTAAAAAATTTCTTTAGTAATGAAAAACATCATGATGATTAGAAATTCAATGAACAACATGTCATCATCTTATTTTGTTAATGAGATTTCCAATGCTTCTCTATAAGGAATGTTGGAAGGTTCCTACATCTTCCTTAAGTACCATCCTTATCTATATTTCTTAAGGAACTTTTTCAACCAAAATTCTTATAAAACATTATTAATGAATTTATTAAGAAAATTTACTATATAACATTCTCTACAAACCCACATTTATATATTGACAATAAATGAAACAAAACTCACTTTGGTCCTAAAAAATATTGGTGCGTGGGACATGGAGTTCCTCTTATTACTATTATTATTTCTATATGAGGAAATAATGTTCCCTTCGGAATACATTTGGAGGTAATGATATATAAAATGAATTTGTTGGATTTCCCGCATGAGTTCCACTGGAAATTACCCATGTTTCAAATTTGAGTTTTAGAAATGATGAATTTTCATCTTTTACACATGGTTAAATTTTTTTTCTTTATTTTTATCGCCTCGCTCACTCTTTTTATGGAATGTAACCCATGATAATTTTATTCATAAAATTCATAATAGTGTTTTCATGACATATAATTGAGTCTTTCAGGACATGGTATACCATTAAAAGATTTTTATTGGGATCTTTGTGGAACCCAACTAGAAGCGTTCACGCACACCCTAAATACCACCACCCTCAAAGTATGTAGATTTACATATATATTTTTTATATATAAACTATTATTTTTTTATGAATCATACCATTAGATCTTTTATGGAGTAATTGATTTAGTGGTATAAAATGATTTCATGCGACAAGATTTTTTTATGTGTGATTCATTATTTTTATATTTATTCATGTTTTTATTTTATTGGTCTTGATATTATTGGGTTCACACTATGGGAATGAATGTTGTATATTTTTTTCAACAAATGGAGTATTTATTCCTTTTCATTACTTTTTTCAGATTAATTTATTCTGGTTTTCGAGTGAAATAATTCCCAATGTTTATTGTTAATTCTCATGAACTTGGTATTGGCCTATGGTGATAGAAAACATGCCTCAGGCCTTGTGGATGACTATCTCAGCTCTCGAGATTGGATATCTTTGGTTGGTTTGTTATAATACCACACTAAAACACTCTTCTAAATAGATGTATCACTAAGAGGTATCACCATATCCAAAATGATTGGATCATTAGAGTCTCATCAGAACCACCATTAATATTTGTACCTATAAATAAATAAAACCCCCTAAAATATCAATGGAAATAATTATCACACAAAAATATCAAAAATAGATAATTAAAGAGGTGTCAACCATAAAAAAAATACAAATCATAAATAAACATGAATCTTGTAGACAAAGAGGGACCCAAGCATCCATATAATGAAACATTAATCCATAGATAAACATATTAGAAAAAAATAATAGATATGAGACACACGAATTAGTATAATCTATCTCTCACATCCTTACCCAACCCATCTCGTCAGTCTTCATTGAAAAAACATCCTCCCTACCTATAGTTATTTATTATCTCGATCTTGTGTCACATGTCCTTACAAGGGTTACTTCCCACTACATAATTATCTATCTAGCTACATGATGACCACCCAAATCATTTATTCAAACCCATTATATTCAAAAAAAATTATTTTTTCATATATCTAATATTACCTCATATCGTTCCTTTAAAATATTAAGTTTAGTTTTATTTCAAACTACCCAGCATCACCTCTTAGTTGTCAGTCACCATCCCACCTAGTATATCATCAACAATCGCTCTTAGTTTTGAAAACTAAGGGGAACAGAAAAAGTAGTATGATTCATATCCAAGCAAGGTAGATCATGTAATGTATGTGACCTAAAAAACAATTCAACACATGATCCATAAAAATTTTATCTTTATGTTCATTATAGATATCACCTCCCATGGGTATTGATGAAAAGTCAAGAGGTTTATCACATGAGTCACACAACCTCTTAGGCTAATTTATCAGCCTCTCATTCTCACAAATGGAGTAAGAGAGCATCATTTATTAGGGAAATTCACCATAATCCACTTAATATCACAAAATATTCATCACGTATCTTAAATCTCATAAATAAATCTTCTATAAGGATTGTCAAATTATAAGGATCATATTACATAAATTTAGCCAAATTTAGCCATCAGAAGACACTAAAACTCATTCACATATCAACCAATGTCACCAACAATAAGGATATCTTATTTTGGATAAAAGAGGTAAAATAATCCCAATAAATGTATATAATGATCAAATATCTATTGGTGAACAACTTTCCCTTCACTTGGTCAATGTCAAAATACCAGACTAATTATAAGGGTATTAAAAGAATCATATGACCCTATTATCAAAGAAACCTTGTTGGTATATCAATGAAACACTACGAACCCATCACCCAAGGGAATTTTTACCCAATGGCTCATATGCTATTGTGAACCATCATGCAACAATAGGTAACATACTACACAACCATAATTAAGAATCTCAAAAATTATATATGAATTATTAAATAGGCCATCTACCACATGAATTCAAATAGAAAACACATTAAAAAACAATCCATCATAAAATTCACTTAAATTAAAACCTAAATACATTAAAAATCCATTTAGAAAATGAATCATATATTTTATTTATTAATGTTGGGCCCCTGTACCAAAATCATAATGAAAATTTTATTTGGAATCTGTACTAAAAGGGGTTTTCCAAAAAAGACTATTTTGTATATGATACAAATATTTGGGTCATATGAGTCATATCCTACATGACATTCATGGATATATCCTATAATATCAAAATTTAGTGGATATATGACTTTTATGATATACATGAAATATATTTCATATACTCCTATATATTTGGATAGAATTAAAATAGTTATTTCATAAGATAAAATGTGATGACAGAGTTACATTCATATATCTAACACATTAACTAGCAGTTAAATTAACCCATGTATTATGAATGACTGAGTTAATACTAAAATCATCGATGACAATTTTAGAGTCTATTTAAATCATCTTTCATGCTATAGATGGGGTGTGAGGTGGTTCTTAATGCTTGGTTGAAAATCCATGGAACCAGAGGTGCTCCTCATCCTTGTACTTTTCATTTGAGGCACTAACATTACATGGAGTAATGATGGATCCTATTCCCCAAATTGTTAATTCAGCTATATCTTTGGTCACCTCCATAGGAGTGACATCCTTTGGCTACAATTCCATTTATCTCTCTGAAACCAATGTGATAAAGATCAATGTTTTTTGAGTATTCATGGGTGTAAGGTATTCTATTTTATAGATTTATTCAATTCATGATTTACATGGATTCCATATTTCAATCATTTTGATCCTTTGTTTTGGTTTCCTTTTGGTTCTTTTACTTTGATTAAGTCATAATAAACAACTTATAAATCCCACAGTGGTATCAGAGTGAACCACATATTTAATTTTATGAAATTCTGGTTGATAAATAAATCACTCAAAATTATCGAGAACCACATAAACCATCACCATGGATTTATTATCCCAAAATAATGATATATATATGACCATCTTATACAATTTTTTAAGCGTTAATTCTAGTAAAATTTTCATCTCTTATTCACTAAGGTGTGGCAAGGAAAGGATTTTTGTTTGTGTGTCAAGAATTAATGAATATGAAACAACAAATTAAACTTCACAAGAATATTTCATGGAGGTCATTTTACATAGGTTCCTCAGTTTTTCAAAACATAATCAATAGGATCACCACCACATGGTGTAATCCATTTGTGACTACAAGGTGACTACAGATTTCACCATGACCTAGTGCAATTTATGGTGCAACAAAAAACAATTTTTTTACATTTTTTAAAATTTTAAATTGAATTAAAAATTATTAAATGATTTAAATATTATAATAAAAGCTTGTAATATGATATTTACTAATTAATATGATGTTTATTAATATATTAGTTTTAACGGGTATACAGTTAACTAATAAAGTTTTATGAAACGTTTATTGTTAAATATCCCTTAAATATTAAATGTTAATATTTAAAATACATTCTAAAATAATTAATTCCATGACTTATGATATAGAAATAAAATTGATTATTTTGAAATCATAATAAAATTTAATAAAGTGTTCGTAAATTACACGAATAAGGTGAAAATATAAATATGTTTATATTTTATTTAAGAATTGTTCATAATTACTTAATTTAAATTGTTCAAATTGAGGGTCCTCATTTGGGATATTATTTAAACTACATAAAAACGTGTGTTGAATATTTATATGATCAAGGTTTAAATAATAATAAAATATGTAAAATTTATATCATGTAAAATTTTTACAAAATATAAATTAGAATAAATAATCTACTTCAAGATAATATCATATATTTAAAATTCCATAAAGTGAAGAATATGAAATGATCCATATTATAATTAATATAAATGATTTATAATAAAAATTGTATAATTTATATAATATATATATAAATTTCTAAAATGTTTCTAGTTAGATTGTATTTATGAAATTTTCAAAATTATTTATCTTATATTTAAATATTTTAATTTTTCTATTATTTAAATGGTTATTAACTATTTTATTCACAATTATATATTTTTGATATTATTTATTTTAAATGTTAAAATTTTTCATTGAGATAGATCATATCATTATATATTAGGTATGAAAATGAATTTATTTTTTCATATACCTTGACCTTGGTTTCTAATTGATGTTATAAACTTGAATTTAGTTGTTGAAAATAGTTTAGTGATATTTGGTTTTAGGGATATGATGAATTAAATTCTCTCTTGAATAAATTATTCATGTGTAGAGAGACTTTAGGTTAGATTAATTACCAAGCTGTAGGATTATGCCTTGTTTGAGGATGGATATGAATCAATCTAGGATTACTCATGGGGAGATTACCAATATCATATAACTCTATTCCTTTACCTGAAAATTTCATGTACCTTAGGAATATGATACATTGGGATTTGTATGAATATGTTTCACTTCAATTTTTAGGGGAGTAACACAAACTTGTTGGTTATGTAAATAGTTACATATCAATATGGTTTGTGCATATTTGTTGGGTGGATAGAATATGATTACAAACCAAATTTCTACAAACATTCATACATAAAAGGGAATAACACTACTACAAAAGTCACTTTTATCAGCACTAAAAACCCCCTTTATCGGTGCTTTTATGAGGGATTTAAGGAACGACGCTAATAAAGGGGTTCCATTTTATCAGTGCTCAAAAAGCACTGATAAAGGGTACTTTTATCAACACTATTATATAAATTCTGATAAAAGGGGTCTTTTATCAGCGCTATAAAAATAATGCTGATAAATGTCAAAAAAAATTGAAAAAAATTAAAAAAAATATATAATTTGTGGGAGGTTCGCACACTAAACCCTGCTTCGCTGCGTCTGCACCCCCCTCAACCTGCACTATGCACCCCGATTTGGTGTGCCTGCACGACCCTACTGCCACAAGAATTCGAACACAGGACCTCCCCCCTTGCGCGCTGCAACTTTACCACTTAGCTATTCTGTTTTGTTCTCCCTTTAATGATATATCAAGTTATATATATATATATATAGTTATATGTATTTGTATATTAATACATATTCATATGAATATAAATTTATTTAGTTATATTAATATATATTTATATATATTCGTATATTAATACATATATATATAGTTATAATTTTTTATTCTTATATTTATTTGTATATTAATATATATATTTATAAGATTAATTTAAATACATTTATAGAATATGTGTTTTTATGTGTATTTATAAATAAATAAAAACATACATACATATATACAACACACACACACAGATATATATATATATATATATATCTATGTGTGTGTGTCTGTATATAGTTATGAATGAATACATTGAAATGTGGATGTGAAAAGTCATCGAGAATGTTAAAATAGCTATAAATTCTAATTCAAAAGTCTATTTCAACTATAAAACCAATCAAATCTACAAACATGAAACGATCTTCGATATGATATGTGGTACAAGAAAAACGGAAATCGGGATCAGAAGTTAGAGATGTTTGAATTTTAAAATGACCATAACTTCTAATCCAGAAGTTCGTTTTAGCTCCACAATCAGTCAAATCGAAGAAAATGAAATGATCTTCGATATGATATATGGTAAACATTTATCAAACATTGGTATCAGAATTTATAGTTGTTTTAATGGTAAAAATCGGTGGTACCCCAAACTAAAAAGTCAGTTTTTGAGGACTTCTGGGCCTTTTTTGGGCTCCAAAAGACCATGGAGGGGTTCCACCCATCCATAGGGCTGTATAGCTTGTCGTAGGCTTCCATTTTATATGTTGTAGAGATCCAAAGATGTCACGGGTCAAATTTATATCTGTTTGAAGTTTGAGTGGTATTTTCAACATATTTTTGATCTTTTATTTTTTTTATACTCAAATTGCTATTACATAACTATTAGTGGATAAAAATTACATAATTATTAATTAAACATATTTTATAAATTATTTTATAATCCTATTTTACTAAATATCATATACATTCATATTTGATTTCCATTCATCATTTCTAAAACATATTTAAAAAAATAAATAATATATTTATATCAATATAAATAGATTTATAGCTTTATATATTAATAAGGTTCTTTAATTTTTTATAATTTTTCCCTTTATCAGAACTTTTTATAAAATTTCTGATAAAGGGGGTCTTTATCATCTCAAAAAAAAGTGCTGATAAAGACCCAACTTTTTCCGCGCTTTTTTACTAGTGCTGATAAATGTGCAGCACTTCCCTTGCCCCATTTTGTAGTAGTGTAACATGAGATAATATTGCGATATTAGATCCCCTTCAAATAATACGTGTAATATTTTTTACTAAGTATAACTTTAAACAACATTTATCATCAAAATAGGAAGGTTATTCCAAATTATGGTACCCCTGGATAATATTTTTTGACAAAATAAAGTAATTGATGACATTAGATAATCCTTGGGTAGGTTTTACAAAAGTAAGGTGAAAAAGATTTTATTTTTTTATTATATAATAAGATCTTGATTTGGTTTAAAAATATGTAGGAAACCCTTGGAGTTAGAATACTATAGGAATATAGTTTTTTTATCTATATGGTGAATCTAGATAAAGGGATATCCACTCAACTATCAATGAGTCTCAAGTCTTTTGATTATGATGATTCCCTAAATAAATGACTAAGTGGTAAGAGGTATGAAAAATCAGAATAATTGCTTATTGAAATAAGGATCTTTTCCCCCAAATGGATATTATGCATTCTAAAGGGGTCATTATATTATTTGGATCCCATTAAATAATAGTCTATATTAAATGGTTAATAAATCATGATACTGATCTGATAAAATATTATGTTATAGAATATTAGAATCACCATCATAAAACAAATCATTGATATTTATCCTTGTAAATATAAGCTTAATGTAATCTAAATTAATAATGATAACATAATTAAGGTTCTTTAGTAATATTGGGGATTGGAGAAAAGAAATTAATGTAAATTCTATATTTCTGAAAAGTTCCATCCTCAGTAACCAATAATTGAAATTCATCGCCATGTGAATCTAGACTCTTAAGAAGTATAAAAATATTTACTTAAGTTTTCATAGGTGTTTTTTGAATGATTATCAAAGGAAATTAAATCTAAAATACCTCAATATTATTGGATATGTCAATGATATTCAATATGATTGAATATTATAATTACTTATAGAGATTATTATTTTCAAGGAGGCTTATTCTCATTATGGAATTCATTATACTAGAATCTATGGAAACGAATTGTAAAAATTAATAGATCATTGAAACATTGATTCTATTTTCTCAAATAGATAAGAATTGAAAAACTAGGTATATAAATTATGGGAATATATGCTTTATAGATAGTATAAATGGGTTAATTTTCAAAAAATAGGAAAAACATTATATGAAGAGTCTAATAAATGTTTATCAAGGCGTAAATAAAGGTAATTAAACTCCAAAGACAAAAATAGGAAGAAGAAGAAAGAAATATAAATTCCATATGATGGAATTATCTAGATTACCTACGGATTTGTAAAAAACCTACAGTAAATTCCACATAAATATTATATAATTTAATTATATAATTAAGAAAAGTATAAGATTTTAATTACATATTTTATAAAAGTTGTAGACATATATGAGGTCAGAAGATGTGATTTAATTAAAGCTTCAAGTTTGTTTTCAACTGATGGAGAAAAGGAGTAACTACATTGATGAATTTAATGTTTCACATTTTGAGGAAATTTAAAAAATATGTGTATCATTTTTATCATTTTTTAATAGGTAAATCCATGTTAAAAAAATGGTATATTATGAAACACAAAGTCATGATTTGTTAAATTCTATTACATGCTACCAGAGAGACTAAAATAGATATTTTTGGTTTGGAATTCATCCTATGATTATTTATATAAATGTTCGAAAAATATTGTTGAATTTAATAAAATATTAACTAATAGTATAAATTTTTATCATTAATGAATTGGAAAATGATGTTAAGATACCAGTGTAGTGAAGATAGTGTTATTTGGTAAAATTTTACACTGTATGAAGAAATATTTTTTAAAATGATCAACAATGTTTCATCAAGATTACAATTGAGGGAATTGAAACCAAGGGGTTTTTGGAAGGAAAAGTTATAATTCAATATGATTGGATTATTTTGTTGATATCTGAATGATTTTTCTATAATATCCATGGAATTTATATGGCATGTATAGTGGGTATGGAGTTAGAATATTTATTTTTAATAGTATGTGATACATATTTTATATTTTACAAGTGTTTTAAATATACATGAGTATGAAATCATGGGAGGGTTTTTTGGATCTTTTAGTTTGTGTTCTAATGATTAATAAAATGCATATTATAACAAATATTTGATTATAAAATAATGTTTTAAGATTATATAAATTTATGAAAAGGATTTGTATCTTCATCTCAATTATCTTATAATAAAAGAGAAGTGGTTCTACAATAATGGGTTTTTTGGGAAAAATAAAGAAATTTTATTCCTGACCATCGTTGGTATATTTTATCTGAGTCATATTTTCATTTGAAAATATCCCAAATACATAAAATAAAATATTTCCTATGGAAAAAATTGAGTATTTACTACATTTTTATGATAAAAAGAAATAAATTCTATTTTCAAAAAACACAAAATTTTTTAATCATTTTAGGATATTCTAAAAATAATATAGTTACTAATTTTTTCGTAAGAGTAAGATTTGACTTTAAAAATATAAATGTTAAAAAATAGAGGATTACACTAGTAAAAGAATGTGTATTTTCACTCAATTTCCTAATATAGAGTTAGTATATGTAATGGTGAGGAAAAATTATAAATTGTAACATTAAATATTTACTTAAAAAGTGAATATCATATATTATACCTGTATAAGGTTAAAGGGTTATACACTTAATATCCTAAAAATTTTAGGATATGTGATGATAAATAGAAATATTAATTGTTATATTTTATTATCCAGAATATGTGGATATCATTGTAGGATTTGTCCTTCAAAATTAAAAAGTGAATTACTCTTTACATTTAAAAATAGATTAGGGTCTAAAGGTAATGGGAATGTGAAGGAGTTATTTTAGTTAATGTAACAAATTAAATTTAAATTTATCCTAAAGGGTATAATATATTATGATAAATTAATAATGTAAGAGTAACATTTTTTGAAAAATATGAAGGAAAAACATTTAAGTAAAGAGGTATAAGGGTGATGTTGATGCTACTAGAAAATTTCTAAGTAGACAATGGAAGTATACATTGTTAAAATTAATGTTATAAAGTTGAGGAATCTGAATTTTATGAAAGGGATGGACATTAGGAATTTTATTCCTCAATATCACCATTATTTAAATGTTATTTCTTCATATATCTTACTCACTAAGAGAGCTTAGTGGGATGGTTTTACTAGATAGTCAAATAGTGATGTGAAAAGAGTTATATATGATGTATTAAGTTAAAAAAAACCTTTGATTGTGTAGTATATATTAGGATGATCTTGTATTTATCATATATGATATGATAGATAGTATCTAATATTGGGTTTCATAAATATTCTTAAAATAGTTTTATTAATATATAATGTATCATATTATACGTAATATCCACTTAATCATTATTTCACATTGGCTGCAAAAATTTATATACAGACATATATTTTTTCATGGGTAATGATAATTGACCTCTCAATGTAATCCTTTGTGTTATCCCTAATCAATGATCTTCATGTAATATTATAGGTTATGATAATATTTTAAGGTTACCGTGAGAATGATTCTTCTATAGAGATATAAAATATTCACATGAGGCATAAACAATGAATATGATTCATTGTGTATGTTGGATGAACCATGAACTATACCACATGTAGTTTCATATAGACAGATTTTTTATACAAGGGATTCGAGGATAATATTTGAGTCCCAATTACCTAACATCAAAGAGATACAAATCATGATAACCTTCATCCTTTGACAAGCTACTCAAGAAAGTCTACATGTTAACTTGGATAATAAGAGGGTGGTTCATAATGTTGTTTACTATGTCATCAGTAGGATCTTATCAAATATGGGATTTTCTCTCTTGTATAATGAGTATGACATTATGTCCCTTGAATAAGATAGACCATATAAGGGTGAAGCATAATCTAGATATTGTATATTTATCTGCATAAGGGGAATTTGATTTCATTATCTATAAAGATTAATCCCATGTGAGGAAGTAATCGATTAAGTCATCCTATAATCTGATAAAAGAGAATGTGTGAGTTGGATATATGGTATTTACATTATGTGTGTCCCATGGCCACTCATTGTCTTATAAAAAGTATAAATATGAGAATCCATGTTTTCATATAATACAGACTAGTGGATAGAGGCATAAGGATACATTTGTTCAACACAGATCATAAGAGATAACATTATATCATGAATAACACTGATTTTTTTATACAGACCACTATTTTCATATGCATGTAGATCTAGTGATTCATATTTACTATTAATTATTAATTCCTAACCAAGGATTCATTTAATTGGTGGCTCAGACTAGTGAAAAACATATCCTTAGGTGTTCCTCCCCCTATGCCAATAGATACCGATTAGAAGGTGAGTCTATTTTTTGATAGTGAGAAGATAATATCATCTGGAAATGATAATTATTATATTAATTAAAAAATCACCATAGAAAAAAAATATTATACCTAGAAGAAGAAATATAAAAACATTGAAATAACAGGACAAATGTAAACCACCTATATAAACAAGATAAGTGCTATATATTATAATATTTATATAAAACCATGCAAAATCGCTAATGGGAGAATCATATAATTATGAGGTAAAATCCCTAAAATAAACTCCATCATAGTATAACGTAAGTGCCAGGTTTATCATCCAAAAACAATTTCATTCATCTTATGCACTAGTGAACATCCTGTCTCACTATGGTCTAGACCATGAGCCAGAACCCTTTCCTATACTCATAGATACAAAGTATGAACCCATCCCAAGGGGCCCATGAAAGGTTTGAGTGTGATATTAGTAGAACACAACAATTTTTTTCTAATATTATATCCACACAGATACCAATGTATGAAAAATATAAATAAATAGTAACCACTCACACATCCAATAATTCGATTCTCTTAGGCTCAATGACCATAATAGAGAATTTACCCACTTCAGCCAATGTTGGATTATAATAATTCATCCACTATGAATCAAACCAGAAGAAACCTTTATATCCCATCCATTTCTATACCACAAAAAATCATGTTCCAATGATTACCATGTATACAACATGTGGAGTAATCCTGACATCCCCTCGACGTGACCATAAATATATCACAAGTCCATTGGGATTTTATTTATCAGATCTTCAACAGCTCAGTAACCCAATATCCCAAGTCATGATGATATAAATCCTTCCATATTCCGATACCATCATCCTTAAAATATTTAGGATCCTTATCCCCTATCTGATAGTCTCAAGCACTGAAACAAGTGGCATTGTACAGTGATCACCACCCACATTCGGATGATCATCACCATCCCATGTATAGATAAGTCTATGAAGAACTCCACCCATAGATAGTGGTAAAAAAACCACACTATATTAAATTTATATATAAAAATTACCCCAACTGTGTTATCATCCAACCACTGTGAGAAAAATATCCCAAGAACCAAAGACACCCCTCCAGTGAATCTCTTTCACTACCTATTAACTAGGTCTCCCAAAAATGAAATTTTTCATCACAAATGTCCCTAACCTAACGAACCAAATCGAGTCAAGTCTAGTTATTAACCTAACCAATGATCTCATGGTCTATGCTCAACACATTCCTGGGAACCCGCATAGCTATAATCTCAATTTAAGAAATTTTAAAAAGTAAAAATATCCTACTAAACTAACACATAACTCATTTACACACCTTCCATACCATACCAGGTTCAAATGTACTTTAAAAGACATGAGACTGCCCATCTATTTCTACCCTGAATAATATAAAGGAAATAAGTATAAAAATATTTTTACCCAAACAACCCCAACCATGCCAATTTATCACACATCACATAAACACAAAAAATAAATTGGTATAAATTCAGCAACCACCTACCTTGTTTTTAAAATCCTTCACTCATATGATATCGGTGTTTAGTTTATGATGAAATGAGAGAAAATAGAACTATAGAAAAATAACTTAAAAATAGATCATATTACATCGCATGAAAATAACATTCCCAAAATTGAGAGAAAAAAATAAAGCAAGAGGAATTTAAGACTCGCCCCTAATTATCCAACATGATGAGTGGTGCTTTAATCACATGTTATATGGAGGAATTATCTCAAATCTTATGAGGGAAGAAAAAGGAGCACATAAATCCGAAATAGATTTTATGAATTATTGAGAAGAGAAAATGAGGATTCATGGTTAAAATAAAATATAGACATAATCATAAATCCCCCATTTTTAAAGGGTTGTAAAGTTAGGATGTAAGGTTTGGCTAACCATCTACTAAATGTGAACACCCACTGTCTAAATGGAAGCCCCCTCACATGGATATGTGCATGGCTAGATAAATCATTATCCAAAAATTAACCTCTATTTATAATTTATTATAGGTATCTTTTACAGTTGTGAGCCCTTGGGTGTATATTTTTAAAAAAATCATGTAACACCCCTATCGGTCTGCACTGTTTGTGGTGTTTGTATAACACTAATTGTGCACCCCCTTGGCCTTTGTAAAACCAGATATTCCAAATATTGATGAACTCAAAACTAATATATACTCTCTATAAACCCTCTAAACTTAAACCCCTTTTAAAAAAGACACATTAGAGTGTTTCAACTTTCATAACTACAGTTGAAGGCACAAATATAAATTTGGTTTTTCCCCTAAACTAAAACTTAAAATTCCTTGAGAATTTTTAACATGCTCCAAACCTAGGATCATATAACCTACTTACATTGTGATACCTCGTCCCTAAGTTATTAGGACATATGTTGATCGGATATATCTCTCTCTCCCAACCTGAGTATCTCACTCTCTACTTTCAAAAACTATGAGATGATACCGAACATTACCATCTCATTCCTACATGTCAGTACTACCCCAGTTACCTACCCATGGAATATTCCCTCTACAATGCTCCCAACTTTAGGAATCACCTACCAAGTCACATCCTATCCAATATCTCAATATTATGATATTCCCACACTGACCATTAGTTCAAAAAAAAGTCCCAACCATCTCATAATGTGTAATATTCATCTTATTGGACACTCATCTCATGTATTCATAACATATTATTTCTATTAGGTCCCACATCATAGTCGACACCCAAAAGTACCACATCAATCCTGGGGCCCAAATGTTCCCACATAATTCACATATATTTACCACTAAAGTTCTTGGATTCCCATGGATCCCCTATAACTCAAACACCACTCTCAATACTCAAATATTAATCAGAATTATTTTATTTACCTATCACACATCCACCACATGCACTAGTTCCATTCATGAAAAAAATAAAAACAGCAATTCTTATGGCATACCTCTAACTGTCATTGGATCCATAGCATTATCTAAACCTTTTATCTCAATAATATGCACCGTGCCTACAGACCGAATGCCTGATTCACATTCTCCTTGTAGAGTTTTACCCCTATCTACCACAACCCCGAGTTCGTAGAATCCATATCTCTACCATGATCTCCAAGTGTAGTCATAACCCAACTTCACAGTCCTAGTTCTACTCCTGTTATGGCCTTAGATCCCTTAGTTTGACCTGATCTTTGACTCCAATTTTTATGATATTTCTTCCATATAAAACTTTCTATATGGCCTATATTCCTATATACTAGACACTCTGTTATAGTCCACTCACACTGAGTCTAAACATATCCATACCCCCCATAAAAATCATACCATCAGAAATATACTCCTTAATGGCCCACTTGAGTCTCTCACATGATTTCCCTACTAGGACTCCTCAAATCAAAGCTTCTAGCTACATATAGCACCATGAACTAACTCACCTAACATCACCATCTACCTCAGTAAATTCATTTCCTTCAAGTTCCCCTCTACTATCAATAATTTATTTATTTATTCCAAGAGTGATTTGAACTTGAATATTTTCACCTACACCCCGATAGTATATAGTAAACCATTCTTTAAATTCCATACCCTACATATGTAATATCCTAACAAAGAGGGTAAAAATTAGAGTAGGTTCGTAAACCTCCCACCATAGTCAATGATTTATGTTTCTACCAACATTATGTTCAAAAAACTCATGAGCTCAATCTACCTTTAATGTTTTTGGGATTAAATTATACAAAAAATTATCCCTAATTCACTTAATGTCAATCCCCGATGCCTCCCTACATGTACTGGTACATCCAACTGGTTCTTTCCTGGTCCTCTGAGTATAAAGGTGGAAAAATTATCCCTCTTACATGGTAGTGTCTCAATATTATAATAAATACTCTACACAAGATCTATCTAGTAATCTACTACTTTTGGTCTACCCACGTCTTTAAAAAATGAGGGGTGATGTGACTGAAACTCTTGTGTTTGATATTCCATGGATGGATCAACTCCCTGAGCTCCTTGTTTAATACTATAAACAACCAACAACAGTTACTCACTAAGATGTTAATATATCAATGACCCAAACTATGTTATCTATTATATAAGCCACCCCTAAAAAGAATCCCAAACTTATAATTATTCCTCACAACCACCCTTAGGGGACTTTTTCCACTCACAACCCGGTATCACCACATCTCCACCCTTCAGACACTCCACCAGATCCTATCTAGGTTCCATCAAACTGAGATCCAAAATACCGGGCCATAACTGATGATAATTTTCTAGATGTTAAAAATATGGAAATCTATAATAGGTAGTGCATCCCATAACCCTTACAATTCCCTACCACACCCATAAAACATATCATATGGCCTCATTTACAAAACCTACTCATATCTAAGTCAGTAATCACAAACTAATCACGCTAGGAACGATATTCCTAGAATGACTGAGTTGAATTCCACCAAGTGGATAATAAGAAAAATTACTTTTATTCTATTCTTGACATATTAGAAACCTCACAACTTTCTGTCATTCCTACCAACTCATATTAGATTCATAATCCACATACATCATACATATGTAGTATCACATAAAAATCACACAATGAATCATACATCTGGACTATATTAGTACGATTATATCAAAAAGCTATAGCGGAAAAATTATTCCGCCTATTGTTGACACTTTAAAAAACCCAACCCCCTTCTGGTAATTCAAGTTCTAAGAAACTGTCACAGCGACACACAAATGTCTTGTGATCCTATGTGAGTATCATTGTTCTTGAATGTTCTTCTCCTAAACCTCATACTATGAGTCTAAAAAAATAATTTAATCTTAATTAGAACATCAACTGAATCTTGTAGCTCAACTAAAACCATGAAAAACAAGAACAAAAATATGTTCTTCCCTGGTAACAATTACTTAAATTCATATATATGTTGTCCAGACACAAAGAAAAACCTGCATACCACTTTTGATCCTTTTATATGTTCTATTCTAACATAGCCTAAATAATATATCGCTTCAAAACCCCATTTTAATAATACTTGAAAACTGAAAGAACATTATTACAACTTTATAACTGACAATTCTCTGGTACCAATTTGATATATCACACCCCAATATACAATAAACCTATACCCTACCCCAGTGAACAATAGTTCCTTTGGTGCACCTCCCTATATATTATAGGATTTAGAATTTAAGTGAGAGTCTATTGGGTGATTTTGGGGAGAATATATCTTCTGATAATGATAATAACAATAGTAATGATAATAGTAGAAAAAGCAAAAAACCAAACCCAATGGAAGAAATATGAAAAAAAAATAGTGACATTGTAACCCTGCTAAACATACCAGATAAGATATAAATGTCATAAAATTCATATAAAATCATGGAAGATCTCTATTGGAATAATAATATTAATACGTAAGAAAAAACCCAAAAAAAACTCCATCTTGGGTCAAAAGAACCATTTTGCTCATCTTCCAAAACCATGCCATCCATCCTGTTCACCCTAGATCATATTAATATGTATGAAAAATGAAAATAAGTTAAAACTACTCACACATCAAATATCATTCTTCTCTTGTGCTCAATTGTAAATAACAATAGCATAGTTACCCAAAGTCTGTTATCACTTTATTACAGTGGCATAAGATTCCAGGAATCGAATCATAATTCACTATATAGTTCAATATTCTTGATGAAATAGATACATAATTAAACCTAACATTAAAATTGAAAACATATAATATTCAAAGTTTTCTCTTGGATAACACCATATTTCCCATTTGTGTATCCCTATATATCAATCATAAAACAATTCCTTGATTCATATGGAAAATAAAACACAAAAATGAGTGATCTCAGATGCTCGATAATATTATACATACATTTTAATATATCATTAATAAATAATCATAATCAATATAGAAGGGTAAATAATTGAAACACATTTTATTCAATCAATTACTTGAGCATAACATGGAAGAAATAAAAGATGATAAAATAATGGGACATGAATATTCAAATGATCTGGAAACAAAAACATGGATATTCTAACTAATCGAATAATAATGTGGAACACTAGTAAATAATAAAATAATTAGGGAATACATAATTTCACACAACATAACTATAATATCAATGCCTCATTCCAAGATATATTATATTAATGGGTAAGGCCTTGACCAAATGTCCAACCTAGTTTGTCCCATAAGACATTCTGATTCATCGAGAGGCTATAAAAGGCCCAAACCATCACTTACTAAGCCCAATAAATTCAACAAATAAAATTGGTGAAATTTTATCAACATAAATATTCATATTTAAAAAACTGTAATACAAAATTTTAATAATTACCCAAATAAATAAACATGATCCTAATCCATTCAATGTAATATAGAGAATGGTAGCAAAATACTACATCTCGATCAAATGATCTAAGACCATCTTGAGAAATAATAAGGATATTATCATTAGAAAATATTCCAAATATATCATAATGTAAAATGATGGTTTTTTTCATGGTGAATAAAAATTCCATGAAAATTTAATTAAAAAACTCTTGAGGAAAATAAGCCACACATTTTGAAAATCACATTTTTTTAAATAACTTCGAAAATATTTTAAAAAATATATTTTAAAATAACATTATAACCCTTTAAAAAAATCATTAAAAACTGAGTGGTCATGATTTTTTTAAATTCCATACATTCTTTATAATTTAAAAAAAATATTCCCTTCACATTTTCGGTATGAGATAAGCGTTCAATGTTTGGAATATGAGATAAATGTTCCTTTAAAAAAAGTAAAACATTTAACATGGGTAAAAAAATATTTATTAAATCAATAGTATAATGTTAAAGAAATTGAAATGATTTTTAGAAAAGGTGGATTTGGATGAAAAATATTTTTCGACCAAATAGATAAATAAATTCATATTTTCTTAAAACATTTTCTCAATAATTTTAAGTACTAAAGAGAGGATAAACTTTAACTATTACTTAAAATTTTTCATAAATAAAAAATTTAGAATAACATATATGGAGTTGAAAAAATATAAAATAATTCTCTCAGTGGATACTTAAACATCAATCGTTTCAAATAATGTTATGATTTTAAAATACACTCCTAACATTTCGGTAATGTGTGAATCATAAGCCCCATGAAAGGAATAACATCAATTAAAACTTAAAATACCCCGAATGTAAATATATCCAGGATATAAAATATGAAAAGGGGTATTATATACACCAAAAAAGAATAAGTGGTGAATACGGGATATGTTTCATGAAAGTAAACGTGTGCCAACAAACCTTTACCTCAGATCTGATTTTCTTCTTAAATATCCAAAACACCTATATAAAAAGTGTATATTACTTATAATTAAATTATATAATGATAAATATTTATTTAAAAAAATATATTATTAACTAATAATATTTTATAACCCGTTTATTAACAATTCATCGTTAAAATCACTGTTTGAGGTGATAATTGCTTTTTTTTTCTTGTATGTATTGGTTTGGTAATTTAAATAGGTTTGCATTGATCATGGTTGAATAATATTAAGATTTTAAAATCATATATATATATATATATAATTCCTTATTTATGTATTATTAGTAATCCATAAATGTTTAATATAGAAAATGCATTACAATGTTCATGGAGATGGTAGGTCGTACGTACATATGAAAGTTATTTCCATTTTCTCGATATATTGAATGAAAAGAAGATAGAAATTAATTAAAAATTAATATATTATTATTAGGTCATATTCATAATTTATATTAATAAAATCAATCCTTAATTCCATCAATGTAATAATAAAATGAAAAACATTTCACATCGCTACATAGAGGTGGTAGTCCGTACGAACACACGAAGGACGTCCTTGTTTTCTAATGGAATTGAATGTAAGAATTTCAATGGGATATTATATTTTTAAAAGTATAATTAGGTCATAATATTAATATATATTCATTAAATATACCTTTATTATAGTCCATGTAAAACATATGAAAAAAATGAATCACATCACTTCGTGAGAATATATTTTGTTGTACACATGAGCGACGTTATCGTATCCCCTCAAGGAATGAAATGTAATAAGTACTATGTCATATAATAATTCAAGAAGTATAATAATTCCATACATATCATATAAATATGTAAAATTCATCATTATATCTATCCTAAAAAGGTGGTCATGGAAAATGAATTACATCGGTTCACAATGCAGTACTCTATCGTACACAAAATTTGTGGTTTCATTTTCTATTTGATGAAAGGGAAGATGTATATAGTTAATGACATTAAAATAAAAATATAAAAGTATATAGGTGCTAATTTTTTTTATATTTTCAAATTTTAATATAATTTTAATGATGTGCAAAAATAAATAAAACAAACATGTATGTTAAAAAATGTTACCTCTCCTTGAGAGAGCCTCTTTTGGATTATTCCAAAAAGATTATTAGAATGGATTAATAATAAAATTAATTCCTATATTATGTGTATATGGAATTAATTAAAGAATTTTTATATTTTGTTTTAAATCAAATGGTTTTGGATGTGCGAATAGGGGAGGAGAGGGGGTTGCCTTTATAAGTGGGGGAGAGGACACACAAGGAATTGTTTAATAGATGATGTCATACATGCATTTTGATCATGAAAAAAGAATAAAAAAGGGTAATTATCAAATATTATAGGTTATATGGCCTACATATATTCATAAAATGGGTTTTTTAAAATTTTTAGTCCATTTATAACCTTTATTTTCCTAGTTGAACCTCAGGGTAAAACCATTTTCACCTTAACCATAATAATTAATTATTACTATTTTCACTATTAATTATGTTCAATAATTAATGGGATCATATTAAATATTATAAATTATTATTATCCCAAGCACTAAATCGAATTTACCATATTTAATTCACAAATTGTTAGGAATTAAATTTAAAATTAAACATGTAGATGCGTCGAAAAAATGATTTTTCCAAAGAAAATAAGTGAAAAGTTTAGAATGTTTTTATATAATAATTCAATATTAAATTTATTCCAATGACCTAAATTATCTAAATTTTATTATAATTGAATTGATTTTACTTCAAAAAAATTAAAAATAGTATATATATGGAAATAATTTTAAATGAAAAAGTAATTATTCATAAAAATCTTTATTTTCCACTAGCCATAAAAAAATTTACTTTTTCCAGTAAATTCTAAAAAATTTACCCAAAGGTGATTTTTAAATGTTGATATATAAAATTAATTTTATTTTAACAAATAAATTTTTTAATATTGGAAAAAATTATTTTTAAATTAGTTTTTCAAAGCATGACAAAACCACCTATTAATAAAATTCAATTTTTCAAAACACGTTTCCTTTTCTTAAAAATGGTTATTATTTTATTTATAATTACTATAAAACCATTGAATTTTTTTTATTCACATGCAAACCATATAATTTTTCAAATTTATTTTGTCTTATTCATACCCACTAACTTAATGTCTATTTAAAAATGTTATTGTTTATATAAAAATATCTTAATAGAGTACCACTTTTCCTTTAAACCAATTAATTCATGAATCACAAGCTGTCAACGAGATGAAATTTATTTAAAAATAAATATATCATAAATTATTCTGGTGTTACATTATCTTATCATACACTCTATAAAACATTATTTTCTTCTCTTAAAATATTAATACTTTATATTCAACCCCAATCAAATAAATTGTGACCTTGAAATATAATATTGATCCTGGTAATCAAGGGTTTGACATTTGAAAATACCCTTCTTAAAATCACACATCATGAGAAGGATCAATCAATCATACTCCTGATAAAAGAGAACTGTATTTATGAATTTCGTCCATAATAACATATTATGTGTAATTCAAATGGGATAACTATCACGACCCGTCCCCCATGGCCCATGTTTTGACTACCCCAAGCCCGCCTTCTATAAGCCAAGGGCTGGCGACTAAAACCAAAGGCGCAAATCCCTAAACTGGGAAGGTATTGAATTTATAACTGAAAACACACACAATACAGTACAAATATGAATACAAGACACTAAGAAAAACTGTATAACAAGAGAGTGCTAAAAAGTAAAGGGGAAATAAATACAAGCCCAACTGTAAGTACAAGTACAAATGAAAAAGAAAAATAGTTGAAAGGAGAAAAGAAGCTACTGGATCGTCCACCACGGATTCTACCTGATGGGTAGGTACAGATATCCTCCTCAGCACTCCACATCTGTTAGTCTTCTCCGTGTACCTATTCGTCTTGAGTTTCACCTCTGGGTACCGTCTAGTAGTTGTACACTCAGCCTCAGTCGGCGTTGTCCGTCGTCTGCATCCAACACAATGAGATGCGGACATAGCCTGTGCAGGGGTGAGTATAACGATACTAAGTAGGGATCCAAGACCCTCAAGGTCTCACAAAATCCATCAATTATAAACCACAAGGTATGAAATCAATAGATAACCCCACTTAGGTATATACCCACACATATTCCTAAGTTATCTAGTAATCCATATCAATCATGAGAAAAACACAATGTTACTGACTCAACTCACACATGTATACAACTTATGTAGGGAGATAGAGATGATCAGATGTAGCCACTGAACAATCTATTCTGTCAAACCCACACAGGATCCAGGAACAGAAGTTAGAACTATCGAACCCACACAAGTTCCAGGAATATTAGTAAGAGCTGTCGAACCTGTACAGGATCCATGAGCAGTCATTAGTGTTGTCGAACCCACACAGGATCAAGGAATAGTTTTCAGTGCAATTGAACCCACACAGGATCTGGGAATAGTCGTCAGCGCTGTCGAACCCACACAGGATCTAGGAACAGTCGTCCGTGCACAACCAGCCACCAGGTTCCGCACGAAGCATGCTTGTTTATATGAGGGTCTGCTCCTCAAGCCGAGTGTCAATACATCAACTTCCAAGAAGTCCCATGAAGTAGTATCTCAATGGTCCTCCACGTCATAGGGGTCTCAACACAACAGACTATGCATCAATCAGATGCTCGGTCTGTGAGTTATTAGACTTTTAGTCCCGATGCCCGGTTGGATTCATCCATAATCCAAC
This sequence comes from Viscum album, assembly GCA_963277665.1. Classification (NCBI taxonomy): domain Eukaryota; kingdom Viridiplantae; phylum Streptophyta; class Magnoliopsida; order Santalales; family Viscaceae; genus Viscum; species Viscum album. The sequence goes on from OY728137.1 coordinate 1,673,152,893, forward strand.
CTGGCCGTATCTCAACTAAACCACAAACTCTGATGGGGTATACTAAAAGGGACGTCTATTCGCCAATATTTCCAGCACCACTGACAGATCGTCAAGCAGACATCCGGTGCCAAAGATATGGCCAAAGAAAGTAAAGGGTCGGTAGTGGGCCTGGGTCCGGTCCATCCCTGTCCGACCGACCCGGTCTAACCTAGGGTCTGGCCCAGCCCATTATGCAGGCCAGCCTATTAGGTTTGGCATGGTCCACTGGGCCCTACCGAGCAGGTCGCATGGGCAGTTCGGCCCAGGCCCGGGGCCAGTTCGGCCCGGAGCGTCGCGAAGGCGCGGCTCGGACTGGAGGGCTCGACAAGGTTCATTCGGCCAGGGCTTCGTGAGGGGGACTGCAGACCTGTTTGGAAGCTTTGGTGGCCGAGAGGTGTCCAGGAAAGGCGCGGCCAGGCGGGACAGTGGGCGGTTGGTTCTGGCAGGGCACGACCAGCGCGGACAGGTGTGGTTCGAGCAGGGCGCGGCCAGGTGGGCTGGTTCGGGTGGCCAGGTAGGGCGTGGCCTGGTGGGCCGGTGGGCGGCTCAAATAACATAAAGTGTATCTCACATTATTTTATTATTTCTTACCATGAAAAATCAAAAACAAACTTTTATTCTCGACCAACTGTTGTTGAGGTGAAAGTCTTCTTATGTGAATACCGGCCCTAAGAGTTCAATGGTGCCCTCGGATTTCAATTTCTAGCATTGGTTCAAAAGTTATAAAAAACTTCTCATAAATTTACTAAAAGTACCCGAACAAAAATTCATAAATTGATTCTTGGAACACCGGGCCTCGAAATCAAGTGCAGTCAATTTTTGGGGACTCGTAAAATTACCATGTATTTATAAAAAAAATCACAGAAATTCCCGGTCATTACATTCTCCCCACCTCTGTGATTTACGACTCTGTAAGATACAACTCGAACAAAGGGACAAATGGAGGTACTGAGCATTCATCTGATCCTCCTGCTCCCATGTGCTCTCTAGGAGGTTCCTGTGCTGCCAACGAATGCTCCTCAAAGGTATTGACCATCCACAAATTTCCCTCTCTTGTTGATCCTCAATCTCCACTGGAACCTCCATTAAAGTCTCCCCATCTTCGACATCCAACTTCAAAAGTCAATGATGTGAGAAGGGTCATACACATATCTCCTCAGCTGGGATACATGGAAGATGTCGTGCCACTAAGGTGGAAGAGATAGGTGGTAAGCCACCTCGTTTAACCTGTTGAAAACCAAGAAAGGTCCGATGAATCTCCGAGATAACTTGCATCCTCGGCCAAATCGTTGAAAACCCCATCGAGGTGAGACCCATAGAAAGACGTGGTCTCCATCCTCAAAATCTGGAGGTCTCCATAATCTATCAGCATACGACTTATGCCTACTCTGTGCAGTCTTCATCGGCTCCATGATGATATGTACCATCTCTATGTTAGCACGTACCTTCTCTGGTCGCACTAGGGCTGACTCCCCTAGGTCTGTCCAGCACAGTGGCGATCTGTAAGGTCGATCATACAAGGCCTCAAAAGGTGGCATCCCGATGGTGGAGTGATAGCTGTTGTTGTATGAAAATTCCACAAAGGTAAGTGATCCTACCAGATGTGACCGAAGTCGAGGACACAAGCACGCAGCATATCCTCAAGGTTCTGAATGGTCCGCTCATTATGGCCATCCGTCTGAGGATGGAAGGTGGTGCTCAGACGCAGCTGCATCCTGATAGGCTCCAGAAACCCCTTCCATGGCCATGAAGTAAAACATGTGTCATGATTAGAGACAATAGAATAAGGTTCTCCATGTAGCCGCACAATCCCCTTCACATAGAGGCATCCCAATCTCTCTACTAAACCATTCTATCTGATCGGTAGGAAGTGGGATAAGTTGGTGAGTCGGTCGACGATCACCCAAATCGAGTGATGACCCCTAAGTGTACGTGGAATTACCGTCACTAATTCCATGTATATCCCATCCCACTTCCACTCTGGGACATCTAATGGTTGATCCAAGCCCGCTGGAACCTGATGCTCTGCCTTCACTTGCTAAAAAGTTAAGCATTGTGAGACAAACTTCGCTACTACCTTCTTCATACCTGGACACCAGTGTTGTCGTCGAAGGTCCTGGTACCACTTCGCCACTCATGGATGTACCTCTAGAGGGGATGTGTGTAACTCCCTCAACAATTCCTCTTGAAGTGACACTAGCACTATAGTACGTCCTTTGAAGAGGATGAAGTGCTCCCCACCTTCATAAAATCCATCAGGTTCCTGCCCTGTGGATATCAATGCACGTCGTGTCTCACAGTCAGCATCTCCACGCTATGCCTCCCTGACTCACTTAAGAAGTGGAGGAGTGACAATAATATACTGAAAGAAAACTCCTCCATCTCGGTCCACAAAGGATTTTTGTAATAATTCCAGCTGCTCTATCGCCTCACCTAGCAGTTGTATACAAGATCTCATAATGAGTGCATCTGCTAAAACATTCCCCTTCCCAAGAGTATAGACTATCTCTAAGTCATAGTCCTGGAGGAATGCAATTCATCACCGTTGTCTCAGGTTCACGTCCTTATGAGAGAAGATATACATGAGACTCTAGTGGTCAGAGTAGACTGTGAAATTCTCACCCATCAGATAGTGTTGCCACATCTTCAAGGCGCAGACCACTACTGCTAACTCCAGGTCATGGGTAACATAGATCTTCTCATGTTGACTCATTTTACGAGAACCATAAGCAATCATTGCTCACTCCTTCATCAGGACCCGCTCGATTAGTGTCCCTAATGCGTCGCAGTAGAATATTTACCCTACACCCACCTCTGGAAGCTTCAATATGGGGGGAACTAGTCAGCCTCTACCTCATCTTCTGAAAGCTCCGCTAGAATCTCTCCGACCACACAAAGGGTTTCCCCATCTTCATCAAGGCTGATAGTGGTGTTTCAACTCTAGAGAAGCCTGGTACGAACCTCCGATAATTTCCATCCAAACCTAGGAAACTCTAAACCTCCATCACACTCCTGTGTGGATACCAAGCAAGTACCGCCTCAATATTCGCTAGATCCACTGCAACTCTAGCCTCCGAGATGGCATGTCCCAAAAAGTGAGCCTATCGGATCCAAAAATGGAACATCAAGAGCTTACCATAAAGCTGGTTCTCTCAGAGCGTGTCTAGTACTGCCTGCAAATGGAAGACATGCTCCTCCTCAGTAGTCAAGTAGATCAGCATTTCGTTAATGAAGACTACGACAAAGTGATCGAGGTATGGCTGGATGATCCTATTCATTAGTCCCATGAACACTTTTGTAGCATTGGTTATGTCGAAAGGAATAACAAAGAACTCTTAGTGGCCATATCGACATCTGAAGGCTGCCTTCTTCACATCTTCATCTCGAACTCTGAGTTGGTGATAGCGTGATCTGAGGTCTATCATTGAGAACCATCATGCTCCCTTCAGCTGATCAAAGAGGGAGTCAATCCTCAAGGGTGGGTACTTGTTCTTCATGGTCACCTGGTTCAGGTGATGGATATTGACACAAATCCTCAAGATTCCATCAGCCTTCTTGGCGAACAGTATCGAGGCTACCCAGGGTGAAACACTGGGCCGGATGAATTCCTTCCCCTGCAAGTCCTCCAACTGTACCCGCAGCTCACGAAACTCAGTAGGTCCATCTGATATGCTAGTGTAGATATCAGTACTATCCCAAGGTATAGTTCAATGTAAAATTCCACATCTCTGTGAGAAGGTAAATGTAAGGAATCATCAGGGAAAAGATATGTGTACTGGTCCACCACTGCAAGATAAGTCAGACTCTCCACATCTACAGCTCCGAGGGTAAGGCAGGCCAACTGATGAGTGATCAGTTGCACCCTCCTCCGAGTATGTTCTTCCTGCACTGAAAAGGATTCATTCTCACCAATGAAGGTGGAGCTGGTCCCATCTGTGCGGAAACACCACACTTTGCACCTAATACAGTCGATCTGAGCATGGACTATAGATAACCAGTTCATACCCAAGACTATGTCGTAAGGCCTCGATGCCGCTACTAGGAGATCCCAGCTGAACCTCTCACCTCCAAGACTATGCTCACACTACCGACACCAGTACGTAATAATCAAATCTACTCGCGTAGGAATCTCTATCCATATGGATTGAGCCAACGTCTTCATCGAAATCTCCGAGCTTCGAACGAGGGCAGTGGCAATGAAATAGTGACTGGCACCTGTGTCTATAAGAACTGCAGCCAAGGTGGAGTAGACACATATCGTACCTCTAATCATCTTCGGAGCACCATGATTGTAAGCCTCAGTTGCTTGGAGCTGAGATCTCTTATGTCCACCTTCTCTTTGTGGTCGGGGTGGACCTCTTGGTGGTGGTGGTGGTAACACCTTGTAACGCCGTCCACCGCCAGCTACACGACCAACTCATCTGCCACATCCATCTGCACCCTGCAGATCACCTCAATCAAACCTCTGCCTCTACATGGGAAGTCCCTTAACTATATTTTGATCATCCATAAAACGATTCTTACAGTAACGAGCCATGTGACCCTGCACGCCGCATGTGAAACACTGCATGTTCCATGAATGACTGGATCTGTCTCATGTGCCTCGCACAACCGAACCCGATTCCGGAGGTCGTCCACCGGATGGTCTAGTCCGCTTGGACCTCTGCGACATCTGTCTGCTTCCAACTGCAGAAGACTCCTCTACATGATTCTTGGTGGCAAGTCTCGCTGCTGGGGATTTCTCAGTAAGGAAACTCTCCACTAAGATGGCTCTCTCCAACACCCCTGCCTACATCGGGATGCTTAGGGAGATCATCGAAACCCTAATCTCTCACCGGAGCCCCTACTCGAAGGTCTGAGCCATGAATAATGGGTCTTTCACCATATATATGTAGTAGCGAGATAGGTCAGTGAACCTTGTTGAGTATTGTGGCATCGTCATGTTACTCTACTGAAGAGGAAGTAGCTCCTGTATCTGCACCACGCATAGGGTGTCTGGGACAAACACCGATCGAAACAGTCTCTCGAAGACTGCCCAGAGTAGTGTCACCTCGTCATACACCTGGAGCATCTGGATCCACCATCTTCCTATAGCTTCATAAAGGAGAATCACGGAAAAGATCACCATAAGGTCTACTGGAATCCCTACTAGTCTGAAGACTCTCACCACAGCCTCCATCTAATCCTCAGCTTCCTGCGGGTCCATCTCGCCCCTGTACCTGGGTGGCCACTGGTGCTGGAATTCATGCAACGCGCTCAGGTGGCGTGCACTCTCTATTATTGGGGATGGTGGAATCGATGGCCTAATGGGTAGTGGTACCACTGGCACCTCTACTGTAATAGGGCCCTATACTGAGGCCTCGTCCCTCAGTGGGCTTCCATATCATACAAAGACTGGAACCCTGGCTGGCTGTCTAAATGGAGGCATCCTGTAAATAAACAGGTGCTCCACGGTCAATAAGTTATACCTGGTGAGATGACTCCAAAATATCACTTAGAAAACTCTTGAAACCCACACACAATTAGTGTTTTTGAGCACTAAGTCAGAAAAAAGATTGTCAGGGTCCTGGTGTATGGATATGTCAGTCACCGCAGCAACATTGGACTCCCTGAACTAAAAACCACACTCACTACACTTAACACTATTGATTCACAGAAAAGATCTGAGTATTAGGTTCTACCATTGACCTGACTCCTCTAATACCAATTTCTAACGACCCGTCCCCCGGGGCCTTTTCATGACTACCCCGTTCCCGCCTTCCATAGGCCAGGGGCTGGCGACTAGCACCAAAGGTGTAAATCCCTAAACTGGGAAGGCATTGCCTTTATAACTTAAAACACACACAACAGAGTACATAGATTTATACAAGACACTAAGAAAAACTGTATAAAAAGAGAGTGATAAAAAGTAAAGGGTTGAAAATACAATCCCAACTATAAAGTACAAGTACAACTGAAAAGGAAAAAATAGGTGAAAGGTGAAAAGTATCTCATGGATCTTCCACCACAGATCCTACCTGAAGGGTAGGTACAGAGAGCCTCCTCATCAATCCACGTCTGTCAGTCTCCTCTGGGTACTGACTCATTTTGAGTTCCACCTCCAGGTACCGTCCAATCCTCGAACACTCAGCCTCGGTCAGCGTTGCCCGTCGTCTACATCCAACACAACAGGGTTTGGCAATAGCCCATGTAGGGTTGAGTATAACGATACTCGGTAGGGACCTCGAGACCCTTAAGGACTCAAAAAATATAACATGGATAAACCACAATGTATTAAATCAACAGATAACCCCACATAGGTATATGCCCATACATATACCTAAGTTATTTAGTAATATGTCTCAATCATGAAAAAAATACAAAGTTACTGACTCATCTCACACAGGTATACAACATATGTAGAGAGATAGAGATGATCATATGTAGCCACTGAACCGTATATTCTGTCGAATCCACAGAGTTTCTAGGCAGAGAAATCAGAACTGTCGAACCCACATAGGATCCAGGAATAGTTATTCTTTTGAACCGACAAAGGATCCAGGAACAAAATTCAGAACTGTTGAACCCACACAGGATCCAAGAATAGTAGTCAGAGCTGTTGAACCCGTACGGGATCCAGGACCAGTCATCAAAGATGTCGAACCCACATAGGATCAAGGGTATGGGTCGTGACAATAACATTGGATGGATGTAAAAATACGTTCATGAAAGAAATTTAACACTCTGACCCAAAAACAAAGAGCCGGTACATTATTTTATTACACTGGCTTGATTACAAGTAATCACATCCTGAAGAGAGAACTAGTTTAGATGTCTTGGAAATCAAAATTTAGTAAATGATACCCATAATACATTTAGAAAAAGAAAATACAAACATGATACATAATAAAATGAAATAAATTTAACCATTTAACACTTATTTAATGATTTCTTTTTCATAACCAAGCGCAAAAGAAACATAAGTAGGTTGAGCTCAAACGATCTGTAAGAGTAAGTATGGAAAATTAAATAATGAATCAATTAATATAAATTAACACATAAAGATTAAAAAACTAATAACACATTCAATTGAAATAACTAGATAATAAAATATTAATATGTTAACGTGGGAAACTCAAAACACATGTCATTAAATCAGTGAACTAAAAATGAAATGTATCCACATATATGTGAATGAAAAATCTCCTGGGTAAATAATAACTAAATTATAAATATAGAAAATTCTTTATTATCTGATTTCATGTTTCCAAGGCACATGATACCTTTACCATCACAAGAATATTTGGCTATTCCGATTTGGCCAACAAATTCGTCTCATTAGACTACTGATGCATTGAGCGGCTTGCATTAACTACTACCCAACCTGTATGGAGAGCAATAAACGGTCCCCAACCCATTTATTTCAGGTCCAAATCATTTCTCATATATTTAATAAAAGAATTTCCTTTTAAATTCATATCTATGTTTAAGAGAAGATATAGATTTATCAATAATTCCCAAGTTAATCAAAGAACTGTTAAAAAGAAAATCGTATGTAAAATGATATATGGTTTAGAAAATAATAATATCCATCATGTGAGGTTATTTATATTCAAGGTAATTTCCATTCAAAATTTATTACAATAAACTGTTTTTCTCCAAGATAATGTTAACAATCACAAAAGGGGGTGATATTTCAAAGATAATCATTAAGAACACCTTTTATGAAAATAATCGTTAAACATCACAATGTTTCCCATACCATGTAAATAATTTAAATCATGATTAAAATTAAGTAAATATTTTCATAACATGATGAAGAAATATTCAAGATATAATATATCAAAAGTTACATTAGATACACTAAAAAAATATATAAGTGGAATATATGGTGTATGCCTCACTGAAAGAAACGTAAGGCAAGAATCATTATCTTAACCTTCCTTTTTGTGTGGTATTTTTCTCCTATATATTAGTTAAAAATTTGTTAATAAATTATTCTAGAACCATAATAATGTTTATAATATCATATATTAACTTATTAAAATATATTATTACCCCTTTTTTAACAATCTTTAATTATTTTAATTATTTAGAGTGTAAATTTCATAGTTTTCCCATGTATGTTTTTACTTGTTACTTCTTGTTCCTATTACGTAGATTATGATTTCATCATATAAATAATTTAAACCATGAATTAATAATATTATATATTCAGTACATATATATTTATAATATTCCATAGTATTTAGAGATAATAAATGAAGAGAACTATTGAAGGAAACGGTAGGATTCATATAGGCATGAACACTACGATCATTTCTTTGTTGTATTTAAATGAATATCAAGTAAATGATACTTATGTATATTATAATGAAAGTATTATTTCTATTTTAAATAAGTTTCATAGGATTATTAAAATTATTTTTTATACATTCCATATGTATCGTGAATGACTCACATCGCTTTGAGGGCGCGATAGTCCACACTTCTACAAACGATCATACCCTATTTAAAAAAGTTGAATGTATATAGGTATGCATTTTAAAACAATAATAGAATAATAATGAAATTATAAATACCATATATAATATATATATATATATATTCCATCGTAATTGCTACTATGAGAGGCGGTAAAGGGCAAAATGAACAATCATCATTTCATGAGGAGGTAGTTCACCATACTTGTAAACAGTGTGTTCGTTATTTATTAGAAGTTTGTGTGTGTAAGTATGGTAGAAAAAATCAAATAAAAAAATACTAATATATTTATGATACTAGTTTTTTTATATAATCATATAATAAGATGATTTTATGTGGCGGAGAATGGAAATTGAACTAAATGTCTTGTGAGAAGACGTTGCCTCTTAATTGGTAACTTATTTTGGTTTGTAACAAAAAGATTCCATGGATTATTTAATACTCTAGTGGATGTTTATAGGATGAGGGGAGGCATGTTAGGGATCTATTTGGGTAGATATTGGTTGATCTAAAGTTTCTTTAGATTTGTTAGTAAGTGGGAGGATATGAGACCTTTTTATAGTTGAGGAGGAGAGGCACTCTTGTAATATTTTTTAGAAAGGAATTACATACACGTTTTTCACATTGGAAATGGATAAAATAATAGAAAAATTATATAAAATGGAGTATTGGGTATGAATATCTCCATAAAAGACCTTTTTTAGAAATTTATAAATCAATTGGGCCCTTATGATTGATATTTAATCCCTTTCTATACTTAATTTTAACTAATAATAGTAATTAATTTTAATTACAGTCACTAATATTTTTTGTCAAAAACTATGTTGACCTAATCAATCATTATAAATTATGTTTATTTCAAATATTTAATATATTTTTCCAAATTCCAATCACAACAGTGGAACTAATTAATTTAAATTTAATCCTGTAGACATAATGGCATTGTGGGTTATTAGAGTAAAAACGTTCGAAAGATTGATATGCTTTTATAGTGGATTCTAAAGTGAAATTTATTTAAATAAACTAAATGGGATTGATTTAAAAAGAATATAATATAATTAAACTTAAAACCCAATATAAAATATAATTTATCCTTATACGTAAATTATATGAAAAAGTAATTTTGAACTAAAATTTAGTATTTTCACGAATCATTATACAAGAATCTTCATGAAAAATTAACTAAAATTTACATATCCTATTTTTTATGTTTCAATTCAAAATATTAAGTTTATTTTGACATATTATATTTATAAATGGGTCAAAATTGGATTCAAAAAGTGTTATCTATTAAAAGATGGTAAAAATAAAACTATTGTATTTTATGTGTAAAATTGGGTTTGTTCTTATATTTTTCCAATGAAATATATTGGATGAGTATAGAAAAAATATTTTAAATAACATATAATATATATATATATATATATTATGAATACCACTCACTAATTATAATTAATTTAATAAATTATGATAAAACATCTTTGTGAGCATAAAAATAATAATTTTTTCCTTTATATTCAATCGGTTTTCATAATTATTTCTAATTAACTTTAACTAATGACTTAATTTTATATTTTTTAAACCATATATTTTTATATTTTATTTAATAATATTCCTAGTTTTTATTTTATATGCTAATATATTAAATAGTAATTTCTAAATAATATATTATTTTTTAATAAAACAAGAACTTGCTTGTAATGCACGCCATCAAATAATGTTTCTATTGCGTGTAACATATGTTAAATTGGTGTGGAATTAATTTAATTAAAAATAATATATCAAATTTCTTTAAAATATTAAATATATTTTAAAGTATCAGGGAATTTTATTCCCCTACGTGCTTGGTGTCATGTGTCATTTATGCTATCGAATATAAGGTTCTTCAGATTTTTGGGGTGTTACATGAAAAGTGTAAATAATTAAAGGTAGTGATAGTTATCACTGATCACAAAAACTTTAATGACCAAAAAACCATAAATATGTTTTCTATCATAATGGCCACCATTAGAGGCAGTAAATGAGAAAAATAAACAATCATCATTTCGTGAGGTGGTAGTTTCTCGTACACTTAAGCAGTATATTCATTATCAATTAGAAGGAAGTGTGTGTAAGTGTATGTATAAACCTTAATATAACAAAATACTAGTAAATTTTGGATAATTTTTTGTTATATAGTCATAGAATTAGAATATTTTAGTTGGTAGATAATGTAAATAAAATTTCATAACTTGAGAGAAGATGTTACCTCTTAATCGGGTAACTTTTTTTGGTTTGTACCAAATTGATTACTTGGATTGATTACTAATCAAGGAGAGTATTATATAATGAGGGTAGGTATTTTAGGGAGATATTTTGTAACATATTTTTTGAGCTAAATTTTCTTAAGAGGGGTGAGAAAGTGAGAGGAAAGGATGCCTTTTATTGTGGAGGAGTGACACTCTTGTAATATTTTCATAATGGAATTCCATACATTTTATTAACATTTTAATTGGACCCTATAGTGGACACAATTTTATAAAAGGGAATATATTATTTAAATATGGGTACATAATAACTTTTATAAAATTTTCTAAGTCATTTGGGCCCTTAAGGTTTTGGTTTAGTCTCTTAATATGCTAAATTTTACCTTAATAATTGTAATTAATTTTTTTTTACTTTCACCAATATTTTTTGTCAAAAACTAAGAGGAAATTATTATAACTTAGTAATTATGTTAATTTATAATATTTATTCCGTTTTTAATGATTCAAATTATAGAAGTGGCATTAATTTATTTAAATTTAACCCTACAAACGAAACTACAATGTGGTTTTTTAATGTAAAGATGTTCAAAAAGTTTTTTAACTATTTATATTCAATTCCAAAGTGAAATTGATTATAATGAACTCAACAGTATTACTTAAAAAATATTTAATCTAATTATATTATAAAACAAAATTAAAATATAATCTATCCTTATAAATAAATAAGATAAAAATAGTTTTGAACTAAAATTGGATATTTTTCACTAATCATTAAAAATTAAAACATCACGGAAAATACGAAAAAAAATCCAACCGTAATTTTTTTTGTTTTTAATCCAAACATTAACTTTATATTGAAATATTAAATTTATAAAATGGTAAAAATTGTATTTAGAATTGGTCCTCTATTAAAAGGTCGTAAAAATAAAAATATAGTATTTTATGTGTATAATTGGGATTTTTCTTATATTATCCCAATCAAATAAACAGGATAAATATAAAAAATATTCAATTTGTTATACTATATATATATATATTGCAAATAAATAAAACTCACTAATTGTAATTAATTTAATTTTTATGGTAAAATATTTTTTTGATCATAAAAATAATTATATTTTCATTTATATTTAATCATTTTTCATATTCATTTCTCATTTACTTGTAACCAATGAATTCATTTTATATTTTTTTAAACTATAGATTTTTATATTTTAGATAATACTATTCATAATGGATAGTTTATATTTTATTATATGAAATAATAACATTTGAATAATATATTATTTTTGGTAAAACTCAGTCTTGCGTGTAACAGAATCCTTTTAAGAAGGTTTCATTTATATATAACACACACTAACTCAGTTTGGAATGCATTAGAATACATCGAATATTTCTAAGATATTTTAAGTCATAAGAATATTTTAAATTATCAGGGTTTGGTATTCTCATATGTGCTTGGTGTCATGTGTTATTCATGTTATTGAATATAAGGTTCTTACCTTATAATTTTAGGGTGTTGCATTTTCCCTACCTTAATAAATTGTGTCCTCTAAATTTAAAAATCATCTAGGTAATAGAGGTGTTGAAAATAAACAGCAATAAAAATTCCCACATTGTAAAAGGTTTAATATAACATATTCCTAATAAGAGAGAAACGAAAGTACAGTGATCACGTAACTAGGTTCCCTAGTAGGAAAAGAAAAGTGGGAAATGGAAACATGGGTGAAGAGGAATAATCTAACGATCATGTTTTGATGGAAACACCAAGGGAATATTGTTAGAAGAAATTTAAAGATCAATAGACTCAAAATTCATGATGATCTAATGTCTAATTTATTAATCAATAATCAAGGTAAAGGAGGAGATTTTTTGTTTCAAGATCATATTTCTTGGAGTTGAGTAATTATTTCACTCTCTAAGAATATAAGTAAATATACTTACTTTGTACAATTATAATAGAACAATATTATCTTTTGGTATTTCCATGAGCTATTTCTACGTCATCTCTTAGAACAAGATTCATCCCATGGTGGTGCAATATATTACTCTCTAAAATGATATCTAAAGATAAACATAAACCATTTAATAAATGGTTAACAATTCCAAAAATATAATGATTAAACACTTTATAAATATGGTAAGTAAATTTTCAAAATTATCTTTTCATTAAAATTTAATGAACATGTACCAACTCAAAAATTTCTCAATCCAAACATGTGAATAACTTTATAATGCATCCTCCAGAAATATGGTAATAACTCGAATTAAAATTATAACATATGGGAACCAATAATTATTACTTATTCATTATGTAAAACACATGTCATAGGATATATTTCATAAATCCAAAATTTTTGTAAACACCATCAATTATAGCATGGAACACCTTTTTACAGGTTGCTTTTTAATTCTAAGTTAGTCACCAATTGGAAAAATAAAATGTGAAATGACCTAAGTGTATCCCCCATGATTATAAAAAAAAGGTGCACAATAATTCATGTTGTCATGTACCAGGTTTCCCTCAGTCAAACTTGGGACACCTTGTCAGATTTGTTACCCCTAAGTAAATCTATGCCAGAACCACATCCACTTGTATTATCCATACAAGGAAGTATTTCTAGGAATACCGAAATAATCACTTCATTATAAAAATATAAAATATTCTTATATACTTATCTTGAATGTATATCTTGGGTTTGTGCTCTCTAATCAATGTTTTATAAATATAGTTTTCAAGGATACAACTAAAGTTTCTCTAATACCACCTTTAACACCCCACCTAGAAGTTCGAAGTTGGTGGGTTATTTTATTATATTCATGTGATTAAAAGGAATAAAATCGAAAAGGACAGATCAGTTTAGTATTATTTTAAAGAAAAATTACATACATGATACCAATAAGACATTTTGAAATATAAATATTAACATGGTACATAATAAATTGAAATAAACCGCATCTTTGAATTCTTATTCAATGATTTATTCTTCATAACCTATGGAAAGGAAACCTAATTGGGGTGTGCTCAAATGCTCAGAATGGTTAATTAAAGTTCCAGAAATAATGAATAAATGGAAATAAATTTACATTGAAATGTAAAATTATTGCATGCATTCCATTAAAATAACTAGATAGGACAATATTAATAAACTAAGGTGAGAAACTGAAAACACATGCCATTAGATAAATGAACTGAAAATGAAATTCATCCATAGATATATCAATGAATAATCTCATGGATAAATAATACTTTAATTATCAATAAAGTAAAATCTTAATTATCAAACATTGTGTTTCCAAAGAAGATGATACCATTACCATTAAGTGACATTTTAACAATTCTTATTTTTCCAAATAATTCATCACATGAGACTACTAATGCATCAAGGGGTTTTCATTAACTGGTTGGTAACCTATTGGGATTTCGTTAAATGTCCCCAAACCTGTGTATTTCATGCCAAAATAATTACTCATATATATTGAATAACTATTTTACCTTGTTAAAATGTATCCATATTTAATAGAAGAAATATATTAATTAACAATTCCCTAGTAAATCAAATAACTGTCAAAGTGAACACCTTCTTTAAAATGACATACATTTTAGGAAATAATAATATTCATTGTGTGAGAAACCGGTTATTTAAGGTTATTTTCAATGAAAAATTATCACAATAAGGTTATTGTTTCTAATATATAGTTAAAAATCACCAAAGGTAGTGAGTTTTCAAAGATAATCATTATAAACAGTTTTTAAGAAAATAATCTTTAAAAACCCCAAAGTGTCATATAAAACATTATAAAATTATATCATTATTCTCATTAATGAAATATTTTCATAACATGAATTAAAATAATTCATGATATAATTTATATAAATAGGGATTATATACACTAAGAAAAATAAGTAAATGGTATATATGGCATATGCATCGCGGAATGAAATATAAGACATGAACCTTTAACATTAACCTTCCTTATATTGTGTGGTATTTAAACACCTATAAAGTACTTTAAAATACCTTAATAACTTAAACCAAAACCATAATCATATTTACAAGATCATATATTAAATTTTTAAAATATTTAATTACCCATTTAATAATACTCTTTCATTATTTAAACTATTTCATGTTTTAATTGCCTAGATTTCTCAAGTATGTTTTGACATATTCCTTGATAATATTATTACTTAGATCATGATTTCATAATATCTAGAATTTAAACCATGACTTAATTATCATATATATTCATTACATGTTAATTTAAAAAAGTACATATTATTTGGAGATTAGAAAAAGAAGAGAACCACTCATTGAAATAGGAGGTCGTACATATCCATGAATGCAACAATCATTTCATTTTTGTATTTAAAATTATTAAAAGTTATTGGTAAATATGTATATTCTAATTACAGTACCATATATATGTTATATACATGAAATATTTTTATTAAAACCATCCTTTATACATTCCATTTATATTGTGAATGAGTCACATCGCTTTGAGGGGGTGGTAGTCCACACTTCCACACACGATGTTATCGCATTTACACAAAATGGAATGTATAATGGTATATGTTATAAAAGAATTGAATATAAATAAAGAAATTATAAATTTCATATATATCATATATAAAAATATTTCACATCACAATATCTACCATGAGAGGAAGTAAAGGAAAAAATGAACAATCATCATTTCATGAGGCGGCAGTTCGCTGTACAAGTAAAGAGTTTGATCGTTATTCAGTAGATAAAAGTGTGTGTAATTGTGGGTCTAACAACTCACATAAAGAATCCTACTACATTTAGTAAACTAATGTTTTTATATAACCATATAATAATGATATTTAAGAGGTTGTAGATTGTAAATTAAACTAAAGAGCTTGTGAGAATATGTTGCCTCTTAGTTGGGTAACTTATTTTAGTTTGTTCCAAAGGGATTCCTTGGATTGCTTACTACTCCAAGGGAGGATTATAGGATGATGGGATATATTTTGGAAAAATATCTTGTCTGATCTTGGTTGAACAAAATTATCTTGAGACATGTGAGTAATTGAGAGGAGAGGAATCCTTTTATAGTGGTGGAGAAGTGGCACTCTTGTAATGTTTTGAAAAAGCAATTGCATAATTGTTTTTTAGAATGAATATTTCTCCGATAATGGAACAAATTAGATAAAAGGTATTATAGGGTACAAATATGACCATAAAATCATTTTTTGAAATGTTTATAAGTCATTTGGGCCCTTAAGATTGAGGTTTAGTCCCTTATTAAGCATAATTTTACCTTAATAATTGTAATTAATCTTAATTACATTCAATAATATTTTTTGACAAACAAAATGTTGACCATATTATAAATTATAAATTATTTTGATTTGAAATATTCAATAAATATTTTACAATTGAAAACAAAAAAGTGGTAAAATATATTTAAATTTAATCACGTAGACGGGACGAAAAGGCGGGTTTTTGAAGTAAAAACATTTTCAAGTTTTCAAGGTTTTTATAGTCATTTTCAAAGTGAAATTGATTCCAATGAGCTAAATTGGGTTAATATATAAAAATATAATATAATTTAACTTTAAAACTAATTTATAACATTATTTATCCTTATAAATAAATTATATGAAAAATATGTTTTGAAATAAAATTCAGTCTTTTCATTATTCATTAAAAATGAAACTTCATAGAATAATCACAAGAAATTACCCAAAACTATTTTTTATGTTCATTTTATAAATATGATGTTTTTTTGACATATTAAATTTATAAAAGGTTCAAAAAATTTATTTAAAATGGTTTTTCATTTAAAAGGCGGTAAAAATAAAAAAATAGTATTTTATGTGTAAAATTGTGATTGTTCTTATATTATGCCAATAAAATATATTAAATTAATATGAGAAATATTATAATTAATATATAATAATATATATATATTATCATATTAATATCACTCACTAACTATAATTAGTTTATTTTTTTGGAAAAAATAATATTGTAAGCATAAAAATAAAAATATTTTCCTTTATAGTCAATCGGTTTTCAAATTCATTTCAAATTAATTTCTATCCTATGAGATTTTTTTTATATTTATATAAATAGTATATTTTCATATTTTATCTAATAATATTCATAATTTCTATTTTATATCTTATTATATTCAATAATAATATTTTAATAATATATTATTGTTTAGTAAAACATGGTCTTGCGTGTAACACAAGCCATCGAAGAAGGATTCCCTTGAATGTAACATGTGATAACTTGGTGTGACATGAATTTAATTATATATAATATATATAATATATTTAAAATAGTAAATATATTTTAATCAATCAGGTTATTTTATTCCCCTATGTGCTTGGTGTTGCATGTCATACATTATATCGAATATAAGGTTTCTTCTTTAGAAATTTTGGGTGTTACAAGAAAAGTGTAGATAATTATAGATAGTTTTAGATTTCATTTGTCACAAAATA
The DNA here is from genome assembly GCA_963277665.1 of Viscum album. Lineage (NCBI taxonomy): Eukaryota > Viridiplantae > Streptophyta > Magnoliopsida > Santalales > Viscaceae > Viscum > Viscum album. The sequence continues at coordinate 1,673,170,107 of OY728137.1, forward strand.
TTTAATGACCAAAAAACCATAAATAGAGTTACCATCATAAGGTAACCCTTGAGATGTGGTGAAAGAAAAATGAACAATAATCGTTTCGTGAGGCGGTAATTTGTCATAGACGGAACCAGAATGTTCATTATCCATTATAAGGAAGTATGTGTGAGTGTAGGTGAAAACCTGTATATAATAACATAATATTATATTTCAGATATGTTTTTTGTTATGTAATTATTCAATAAGAATATTTCATTGGTGGAGAATGGAAATAAAACTAAAGAGAATGAAAGAAGATGTTACCTCTTAATCAAGAAACTTCTTTTTATTTCTACCAAATGGATTCCTTGGATTGCATACATATTAATGTGAGGATTATAGTATCAGGGGATTGATTTTGGAGGTATATTTGGATCGATATTTTTTATCCAAAGTTTCGTCATTGGTGTGGGAAAGTGGGAGGAGATAACGCCTCTTATAGTGAAGGAGTGGCACTCTTTTAATATTTTCACCATAGAATCCAATAAACATTATTCACATTTCAATTGGTTCCAATAATCGACCTACATCAATAAAATAGATGACAGGGTCTATATATGGGTATAAAAGCACTTTTGGAAAAGTTTCTAGGTTATTTGGACCCTTAATGTTGAGGTTTACTCCATTATAAATCTTAATTTTACATTAATAACTGTAATTAATTTTAATTCCTTTCACTAATATTATTGAATGAAAAGTAAATATTCCTCAATAGAAATTATAAATTATTTTTATTCAAAATATGGGATCCATTTTTTTAAATAACTATCATATAAGTGGCAAAAATTAATTTCTGTTTAATCTCGTAGGTGGGATAACAATGTGGGTTTTTTAAGTAAAAACATTCGAATGTTTTCAATGTTTTTATAGTCAATTCCAAAGTGAAATTGATTCCAAATACATAAATCATATTAAAGGATAAATATTTAATCTAATTAAACAATAAAACTAATGAAAAATAAAATTTTATGTTATAAATAAATTATATGAAAAAGTAGTTTTGAGGAAAACTTCTATATTTTTTTACTATTCATAAAAAATGAAACTTCACTAAAAAATACCAAAAATTTACCCTATAGTAATTTTTTTATTTTTTATTTAAATTTGATGTTTATTTTGATATATTAATTTTTAAAAAGCGTTAAAAATCGGATTTAAAATGGTTTTTCAAATATAATGTGGAAAAAAATATAATATTTTTGTGTAAAATCTTGTTTGTTCTTGTATTAGACCAATAAAATATACTACATGAATATAAAAAATATTTTATTGAGTATATAATATTTATATAAAATTAATATCAATAAATAATTTTAAATAATTAAATTTATTAGTGTAAAATATCTTTATGATCATAAAAATAATAATATTTCACTTTATATTAAATCAGTTTCCATATTCATTTCTAATTAATCTGTGACCAATGAATTCATTTTATATTTATATAAACTATATATTTTCATATGTTCGTTAATACTATTCCTAACCAAAAGTTTATATATTTTTATATGAAATAATAATATCTGGATAATATATTATTGATTGGTAAAACTTTGTAATGCGTGTAACACAAGCCACCAAAAAAAGGTTTTTATTACTACAACATGCACTAACTCAATGAATTTCAGTATATAGAATATATCAAATATATTTAAAATAGTAGATATATTTTAATTTATCGGTGTGCTATAATCCCTTATGTGAATGGATTCATGTTTCAGGCACGCTATCGAATATATGGTTCTTAAATTGGATTTTTTTGGGTGTCACATTCTACCCACATTAAATAAAATATGTCCTTGCAGTTTAAAATTAATCTTTATAATGGTGGGGTTTAAAATAAACTATTGTTCAAAGTCCCACATATTCAAAGTGTTAATATCACATATTCTTTATAAGATATAAAAGAAAGTTCAATGATCAGATAACAGGTTTCTCTAATAGGAGAACATAGGTGGGAAGTGGCCTGAATGGCCCGAAACCCTTTTATTTATTTATTTATGATAATCCCACATTCTAGGGATGAGGGGTAACCCTTATAAATCCCTATGTACTAAGTGAATCATTACATGACCCTTTTTTCATAGAGCTAATCTTCTCAAATAAATCACTCAAAAATGCCCCTCCTCATAAAATATCAGGATGTCACCTCTTCACCTTTGCATGGTTGGTTGCCTAGTCATCCTGTGTAGAGCTACATAGGCCAAGCACCGATGGAAATACCATACCATCTCAATCTTCCAAGTCTAATTATCTCATATCTTAGTAATTTTTCTACTGTAATTCCTCATCTAGAGCCTTGTTCCATGTAATCTGTCTAGTTGCATCTTTATTTTTTAATGTATCCTAAATTCCTTGAGGTGGCACAAAGGCCTTGAGATGCCAAGGACTTTAGGTGGCCCGAAGGCCTTAAGTTAGACCCCTAGCCTTACTGGCCCGAAGGCCTTTAGTGGCCTAGAGTCCTTTATGGACTTGAGTACTAAAATGGTGGTCCGAATGCACAAACTGATGAATTGTTTTGTGATGATCTAAGGTAAGTTTGATTCATTCCAGACGAAGGTTCTCGGGAAACATTTTTGGTTTTAATATCATTTTTCCCAGAGTTGAGTAATTCTTTCACTCTCTTAGAATATATGTAAATATACTTACATGGTACATTTATATAAGCACAATATTATCTTTTGTTCTTACCTTCAACTATTTCTACATCATATCTTAGAATAAAATTCATCATATTGTGATATAATATATTATTCTCTGATACATGATCCAAAGTTAAACTTAATTCATTTAATGAATGGTTAACCATTCCAAAATATTATGATTAAAAAATTTAGAAATAAGGTCACTAAATTTCCAAAATGATATTATAATTAGAATTTAATCGACATGAAGCATATCTAAATATTCACATTCCAAAAATGTGAATAAATTTATCAATTATCCCCTTGAAATATGGTAATGAATCGAATCGCCTTAATGAAAACATGAATTATTCCTTATTCATTATATAAGACACACTTTTTAGATATATTCTTTAATTCAAAAAGTTTTGTAAACTTCATCAATGATAGCATAAACCACTTTTCAACAAGTCACTAATAAATTCCAGGTTATTCAGAACATGTCCAAATAAATAATTTCTTCATCATTATCTCAACATCAGGAACATATTAAGGTTTTTATTTCCCCTAATAATGTGTTTTATGAAAATTTTAAATATCTAATGAATAGACTTTTTATATACCATTTAACATATGACCTAAAATACTTAAATAAAATGTACTACAGTAAAATATCCATATATTTCATAAATCATATAATGAGAACAACATAAAAAAAAAATTGAAACATATTTTTTAGATCCAAAAACAGAATCACATTGATCATTCCACTTAGGTTGGGCCAATAACATATTCATAACATTGATCCCTTATCTTCTTCATAGGTATATTCCCTCAATGCTTGGGGCATTCATTTTCATAGTAAATGATATATTTACAATTATAACAATAATTAAATGCAAATTCATTCTTAATTTTTAATAATTTTTCATAGTGACCCTTTTCTCCTCACTTAGAAAAAAACTCACAATCCTTTCAAGAATTTACTTGGGTGATTCTTTTTGCAGTCATCACTGGTTGGAAAGTGCTTTCTTTCATTCATATTCTTTGACTCGTTCCATTTTTCATTATGTTTATAAGACCTATTCTTCTTGTGGTTTCCCTTGAATAAAATAGATCTTGTGAATTCCTTTTCTCTATTTATGGAATATAAAACTATATCTTTATATGATGAAAAATTCTACGCAACCGATGCCCTTAGGATAGTTTTCTTATGACCTTCAAAGAAGTGTAAAATCTTGCATTTCATGTTATGTATGTGATCTTAGCATACCCATATAACGTTGTAAGGGTAGGTTCATAATATTCAACACTATTTTATTCCATTTACTTTAAACTAAGAAACTTTCTATTCATTTAAATGTTCTAATCATAAGGTATGTATTTATCAAATAATGTATTATTAAATGCTCTCCATTTTAATAGATGTATTTCTTCTTACTCCTAGGTATTTTGGATCAAGGAACACCATTGATCAGCATCACCTTGGGATAATAGACAACAAGTGTAACCATTCCCATTTCACTACATTCCAAGGCCTTAAATATCTTATCAAGATACTAAATCCATTACTCATCTACAATTTGATTAGTAGTCCCACAAAACAACGGTGGATTTCTACAGTATAAAGTGATCGAGAATTGGAGATTATCTCTATGGAAAAAGCTTGTTCTATTTAGGAAAGGTTATTTTTCATAACCTTACTAAGATTCACTAATATATCTTTAACTTTCTCATTTCTAATACGTTCTACTTTGAATTTCACAATCGGGAGACCACTACATTGGACACAAGTATTGATATTATTCTTCCATCCAGGTTCCTTTTATAAACAATGGAATATACTATATTAGCTCATAAAATTATAAACTTTGTATAACTATAAATAATGGATAGCACATAACACAAATTTATGCATCGTAAATCCAAGAATCATTACATTGGTTACTTTGGCGAAATCGTTACATTTAAATCCAAAATAATGGTAGGTAAATAAAATGTGAAATATCCTATGTGTATCTCCTAGGAGTATCAAACCAGGTGCACATTAAGGGTCATTGTAATGTACTATGTCACCCTAAGTAAGGATTGAGATACATTGTTAGAGTTTTTACCCCAAGGTACATCTATTCCAGAACCACATCCACGTGTAGTATCCAAGTAGGGATGCATTGTTAGGAATACCCATATTATCACTACTAAACCAAAATTTTATGATGTTATTGTATACTTATCCTCGATGTTAATATTAGGGACATGATTTCTAATCTATGTTTTCATAACCTACTTTCAATGGTTTCTACAAAACTTCCTCTAATACAAACTATAACACCTCGAACTAGTAGCCCGGAGACATTGCATTATTTTATTACATTAGCATGATTAGAAGTAATCAAATCATGAAGGGGTGATCATTTTTGTATTCTTGTAAATCTAGATTATATAAATGATTCCAATAATACATTGGAAAATATAAAATAAAAACATGATTCATATTAAAATGAAATAAATGATACCGTTAAATGATTATTCAAAGATTTATTCGTCATAACCTTGGTAAAGGAACCATAACAAGGGTGAGATAAAATGATCAATAAGGGTATGTAAAGAAAATAAAAAAAATTAATCAATGGAAATTAATAAACATTCCAAGGTAAAATCTAATAACACATGCCATTAAAATAACTACATAGGCAATATTAAAATAGCAAGGTGAGAAACAGAAAACAGATTCCATTAAATCAATGAACTGAAAATAAAATGCCTCCATAGTTATGTATATGAAAAATATAATGGTTAAATAATAATTTAATTCTAAATAAAGTAAATTATTAATTATTAGATGCCATGTTTCCCAGGCACATGATACCTTTACCATCAAGAGGCATTTTAACTATTTTGATTTGGCTAACTAATTCATCTGATTATATTACTAATGAATTAAGGGGTTTGAATTAACTAGTCCCTAACACATGTATTTAATTTACAAGGAATTACTCATATATTTAATAACCAATTTACCATATCAAAATGTATCATTATTAAAATGAAGATATATATTTATCAACAATTACCTAGTTAATCAAATAACTATCAAAGTGAACATCGTATGTAAAAGAATATATGGTTTAAGAAATAATAATATAAATTGTGTGAGAATATGGATGTTCAAGGAAATTTTTAATGAAAAAATATTACATCAAAGTGATTATTTCTTAGATAAATTTAAAAATCTCAAAAGGTGGTTAGATTTCAAATATTATCATTAAGAACATTTCTGAGGAAAATAATCGTTAAACGTCCAACAGTGTCCCATAAAACTTGAAGATTTTAAATCATAATTCCCATTAAGGAAATATTTTCATACCATCATGGAAAATGATTCAAGATATGATGTATCAAAAGGGTAATTAGATACACCACACAAAATATATAAGTGGTATATATGGTGTATGCCTCCTAGAAATAAATGTAAGAAAAGAATCTCCTAACTTAACCTTCATTGTTTTGTGTACTTTATCCTCCTATAAATTTTCATATAATATGTTACTAACTTATACCATAATAATACACATGTTTATATTATCATATATAAACTTCTTATAATATTTTATTACCCATTTAGAAACACGCTTTCATTATTTTAACTATTTCTGGTGTTAATTGCCTATTTTTATCAAGTATGCTTTGACCTATTAATTGTTGTTCCTATTACTTAGATTATGATTTCATCATATACAGAATGTAAACCATGACTTAATTATATTATATATTCATTAAATATGTATTTATAATATTCCATAATATTTTTATATAAGAAATGAAAAGCATCGTTCGTGGAAATGGTAGGTTGTACATATATAAGAACACTACTATAATATCCATATTGTATTTAAAATAATTAAAAGTAATGATACATATGTCTATTATAGTTAAATTATAAAATATATGTTTTATATGTTACATAGGATTATTAAAACCAACATTTATATATTAAATGTATAGCTTGAATGAGTCACATCACATTGAGGGGGTGATAGCCAACACTTCCACAAACGATGTTATCATGACTATACAAAATGGAATTTATAGAGTTATCGGTTATAAATAATTAAAGAAGAATAAAGAAATTATAAATATAATATATATCATATATAAAAATATTTTCCATCATAATGTACACCACGAAAATACATAAAGGAAAACTGAATAATTATTGTTTCATGAGGTGGTAGTTCACTATACACATAAACAGTGCATTCGTCATCCATTATATTGAATTGTGTGTAAGTGTTGGTATAAAACATTACGTTAAAACATAATAGTATATTTAGGATAATTTTTATATAATAATATAACATAGATATTTTAGGGTGAGGACAAGGGAAATTAATCTAAAGAGCTTGAGAAAAGACGTTGTCTCTTAATCAGGTAACTTGTTTTGGTTTATACGAAATGGATTCCTTGGATTTGTTACTACTCAAGAGAAGGATTATAGGATGAGGGGAGGTATGTGGGGAGGTATTTTTTCAGATCTTTTTTAATACAAATTGGATTGGTATATGTGATCAAGTTGGAGGAGACGATTCCATTTTATATTGGCAGAGGAGTGGCACTCTTGAAATATTTTGACAAAGGAATTAAATACAAATTTTCCCAATAAAAGGGGCCCCCGTAAAAAGACCAAATTCTATAAAAAAACTATTTTAGTGTTTAAATATAGTTATAAAATAATTTTTTTAAAGTATTTATGTCATTTGGGCCTTTAAGATAGAGGTTTTGTCCCTTATTAAGCTTAATTTTACCTTAATAATTGTAATTAATATTACTTACTTTCAAAAATAGTTTTGGTAAAAAATAATTTGAACTTATTAAACTTTATAAATTATTATGATTCATAATATGGTATCCATTTTTCAAAATTCAAATAACATAATTTACATAAATCAATTTAATTTTAATTTTATAGATAGGACAACAATGTGGGTTTTTAAAGTAAAAAAGTTGGAAATTTTCTATGTTTCTTTAGTAAATTATAAATTGAAATTGATTCCTATTACCTAATTTGGATTAATTGATAAAAATATAATATAAATAACTTTAAAATAAATATTAAAAATAATTTAACCTTATAAATAAATTATAAGAAAAAGCAGTTCTGAACTAAAATACAACATTTTCCCCAATTCAATTAAAAATGAAACATTACAGAAAAATATGAAAAAAAATTATGATAACCTATTTTTTTGTTTAAATTACAATTATGAAGCTTATTTTGAGATATTAAATTTATAAAAAGTTCAAAAATCAGATTTAAAATGGGTTCTCCTTTAAAAGGGGGTAAAAATAAAAAATATTGTATTTTATGTGTAAAATTGGGTTCGTTCTTATATTATGTCAATAAAATATATTGAATGAACATAAAAAATATTATATTTTATATAATATAATAATTATATATAACATATTAATATATCTCACTAGTTTTAATAAATTTAATTCATTATGGTAAAATAGCTTTGTGAGCATAAAAAAATAGAGTTTTCTTTTATATTCAATCGGTTTTCATATTCATTTCTAATTAATTTGTAAAATATGAATTCATTTTATATTTTTATAAACCATATAGTTTTAAATGTTTTTAAATACTATTCATAATATCTAGTTCATGTCTTATTGTATTAAATTAAAATATATTAATAATATATTATTGTTTGGTAAAACTCGGTCTTGTGCATAACGCAAGCCATCAATGAAGGTTTATACTGCGTGTAACACATGAAAAATTAATAATGAATGAGTTTAATTATATATAATATATTTATTCTATTTAAAATAATAAATATATTTTAATGTATTAGGGTATTTTATTCCCTTATGGGCTTGGTGTCGCATGTCAAGCACACTATCGAATATAAGGTTCCTACTTTAAAATTTCTTGGCGTTACAAGAAATATGTAAATATTTATAGAGTGATAGTTATCATTGATCAAAAAAAGTGAGTGACCACAAACCCATAAATCTTTCATAATTTAGGAGACCATTTTATTCATTAGATATAAAGTTAATAGGATAATTTTATATCAATATCATTTTCCCAATACTAAGGAATGTAAGTAAATATACATACCTAATATCATTCTATTCCATTATCATAATTTCATTCTTTGGTTGAAATTAGATCAATTTCAAATTCATATCTTACTCCCATAAATGAATATCCAATATCAATTTTATCCATAAATCACAAAAAAATCACTTTTAATGGATCATAAGATCCATAAAAGAATGACAATCCATTCTACCTATCTCTAGATAACTTCTAGATCCCAAATAGTTATAATGAGTTATCAAATAATACATAAATTTTTAAAACCTAAAAAATGATACCTATGTTAAAATTAAAACATTTCATAAATAAATAACTTTATAACTCATCCAAAATATGTCTTTCCAAAATCAAGGTCAAAAACTATAGAAGTGAGGTCACTAAATTTCCAAAAATATATTAACAATATATTCCCCAAATATTATAAAGTATCTCTTAATGTAACATACCAAATATGTGAATACCTCAATCACCATGAAACCATAATGAAAATATTCATGATTCGAAAAGTAAAATCTGATGATGTCTAATATATTCCACAAATACAAAAATTCTTTAATCTCAAGAAAATATAACATAAACCATCAAATCACTTACCAATTTAAAAGGTACTATTAATTTCCAAAAAAAATAACATTCATATTATTATCTCAAAATAAATTACATATTAAGGATTATCTTCCTTCAATCCTATGTTTTTCAAAATGATTAACCTTCCACTAAATCACATTCCTTGGCACTATTCAATATATTATTCTAAATCATTAAAGTAAAATCCTTATACATTTTATGATTCTAATATCTAAAATATCATTGATAAGATAAATGTAAAATATAATTATTGAATCCAAATACACAATAACATTAATCATTTAACTTAAATATTAGTAATAGAATAATCTTGAACTTAATATCTTAACTTCTTTGGAGGTATATTCCCTGGATCCTTGGTAAATATTATTTTGCAGTACCTCATCTGATTACAGTAGAAGCACTAAACATTACAAACCCATTTATTTCCCTTACAATCACAAGAATGTTTTCCTTTCCCACCACACATGTAGAAAACTCTCATTCCATTCAAGAAAGTTCAAGGGTGTTTCCTTCCACAATTATCACATGTGGGAAAATCCATTTGTCCCTTCTTCCCTTAATATGCATTTGTATATGCCATCCCCATCTTCTATTGTTTCTGTTTGAAGCCATAATAATTGGAAGATTCATTATTAGTCCTAATAACACATGGTAATATGTCCTCATATGATGGGAATGTTTGGGAGACTATTGAACATTGAATCTATTTTTAATCACAAAAATAAATAGTCAATCCGACTCTTTAGATTATCAACATAGTTCGTATAATTCCTTGATAACCATGAAAATTTCGATTCAAACATAGAAACATTTTTATCTTCCATTTTTCTAAAAATAAATAATTGTATCTCCATATCCTATTAGTTCTCATGAAGAAGATATTTTTTCAATAATATTACTATAAAATCCTTCCATTATATGATTTCCATATCTTTTTCATAGTTACTCTTTTGAATCAATAACCACAATTAATCTGCATCTGCTCACTGATGATAAACTGTCTTGACAAATTTATAGCTTTCATATCATTTCCAAGATATAAATATATTCCCTAATAAATTATCCTTTTTTCAACAAGGGATTGATTTTTAATCTAATTAAATTATGTAGTTTTTTAGTGCATAAAGTGGTCTATCATTGTTACATTGCATGATGGACCAGAAGGTCACTCCATAAAGGAAAGGTTATTTCTCATAATCTAAGTCATTTAAGATCCTTTTTTAAATAATGGCATACAACAGATTATATCATTACATTATGAATCTTAATTTATAAACCCAAAAAAGTGAAACACATTCCATAAATTGGAAAATTTATGCAAGGATAATATCATACTCATAAACATGATTTTTCTAGGAAATTTTTCAGATAATAAAAATATTTTCAACCCCTTTATAACTGTTTGAAAAGAAAATTTCAATTAGAACAAAAATATCCCAATGTAGTGAAAAATATATTTCTAGTAAGCCTCATTATACTGTATATAGTAAGGATCGAGTCAATATAGACATACCTTTTTGGGGTTATTACCCCTATGTACATCTGTACCAGAACCATTTTCACCTTTAGTATATAGATATAGATGTATTGATTAGAATAATCACATAATCTCTTCCTGATAAAACTTTATAATGTTATTATATACTTATACTCAAATTAAATCTTAATCATATGTTCTCTAATCTATTTTTCCAAAATCTGGTTCCGAATGTTCCTGTTAAGATTCTTCTAAAACCAAATGTAAATAAATTTACCATAGTTACCCAAAGCTAGTGGTAAATTTATGAAATTGTAATAAAATACAAAGAATCACGTCCCAATGGATTGTATAGTTTATTAGTCTTGATAAACTAAATATATACCAAAATATAACATTTCAATAGAGTCCAAAAAATACAATTAAGTGTTTTATTTGATAATGTCAAATTTCCAAATAGAATAACCTTATATATCAATCACAAAACACTTCCTGGTATCCTGGGGAAAATAAAACATAACATATGGGTGATCTCAGATTCTCAGAATGGGTTTTCATATAGAGGAATCTATCATCATTAATCATCATTAATATTTTAGGTTGAATAACTAAAATATATGTCTTTCAATTAATTAATTGAGTATAATATTGAACGAATAATCGATGATCAACTAATTCCATATAAAAAGACACATGAGCATGAAACTTAACTATGGATATTTTAACTTATAGAATAATCACATGGAACATTAATAAAAAATACCATAATTAGGGAAGTTATAATTCTATATATCATTAGAATATAATGAAGGCCTTGTGGTAATACATCATTCAAAAATGGGTAATGTCACTTCAAAAAAACAAATCCATTTTATCTCATTAGACCTACTGATGCATCGTGGAACTATATTGGGGCCAACTCATCAATTACAAATTCCTATTAATTCCACATATAAAAGGGATAAGACATAATCTATATAAACATTCATATTGTAAAAAATGGAATATAAAATTTTAATACATCCCTAATCAATTAATATAATCATAAACCATTTGGAGTAATATAAAGAATGGTAGAAAAAGAGTATATTTCAGTTAACTAATCATAAATAGTCTATAGAAATAGTCTTTATGGTATCATTACAACATATTAAGAATGGACTATAAGGTAAAATGAAGTTTTTTTTCATTGATGAATATAAATACAATAAAATTTAAATAAAATATTCATAAATAAAATACATATTTCATTTATAAATTTACCTTTAAAAACTAAAAGTTCTAAAAACATTTTAAAATTAATTTTTATTAATTAAAATTTTAAACTTGTAAAATAATATTTAATAAATTTAGTGTTCATGCTACCAGCATATTATATACATGTTTTATAAGATAAAAAATAATTCCATTACCAATTTATGTAAAAACCAAATGCATATTCTTTTAGAATTATTTGATGACTTCTTTAAAAAAATTGTAAAAACTAAATCATTAAAAACTATTTCATAAATAAAATAATTTTTATATTGAGAAAAATATTTTGAAAAACATTATTAGAAAACATATATTTGGATGAAAAAGGGGTTTTGACCAAAGAGATAAATAAAGTCGATTTTTCTTAAAAATGATTTCTCAAGAAAATAAGTATGAAAGTGAGAGAAAATGGTAATATTAATTCAAAATTTTCATTAATAACTATAGGATAAGAAAATATATTTATTTTAATAAATATAAAATAATTCCCCCAAGGAAGAACAAAAATAATCCGGAATAATGATGTGATTGTGAAATACACCCTAACTATTCTGATAATATTTGAATCATAAGCCCATAATAGGAATAACTTCAAATAAAAAACTAAATAACTTGAATAAGAATATATTCCTGATATAAATTGTAAAAAATGAAATCATATACATAAAACAAAGGAATAAGTGGTGAATATTCCAATGTCTTAGGAAAGTAAAAGTGGGACGAGAAACTCTTACCTCAGATCTAATTTCCTTTAGATATATTTTTATATCCTATATAATAAATATATATTGATTAAAAATATATTATTGAACCATAATAATATATTTAAAACCACATATGACTTACTTATAGTCTTTTATGACATGTTAATTAATAATTCCTTCTTAAAATCACTATTTCATTTGATAATTTCTTCATTATTCATCTATGTTTTGGTTTGGTGATTTTGGTCCTTTTACTTTGATTATAGTTTCATAATATATAGAATGTAAAAATTATATAAATATCATATATATTAATTAAATATTTTTTTATTTTAATCCATAAAAGTTAACCAAATAAAATATATTACACTATTCATGGATACAGTTTGTCATATATATGCATGAACGTTATTTCGATTTACTTCAGAGATGGAATGAAAGGAAAATAAATATTAAAAAACCATTAAAGAAAAAATATTAATTTTTATATTTAATTTTTATTAATAAAATAAATCCATACTACCATCCAAGAAATAATAAAATGAAAAACATTTCATATCGCTAAATGGATGTGCTAGTCCACACATATGCACGGGCGACATTATTTTTTACCACATATTGGAAGGTAATAAGTCAGATATGATATTATAACTCCATAAGAATTATTATTTTATAAATAACACAAATATTCATTAACTTTATCATTACCACCTTCCATGTAAAACATACGTGAAAACAGAATCACTTCGATTCGTGAGGTGATAGTCAATTGTACACATGAAGGACATTATTTTATCCCCAAACTAAATGGAAACAAATAAGGTGTGAGTGATATGATAATTTAATAAATATAATAATTTTATAAATAGAAAATAAATATTTTAAATCAATCATTATATCTATCCTTGAACGGTGGAATTAGAAAACTAATTACATCATTTCCCAAGGCGGTAGTATGTCGTACAAACGATCGACAGTTTTGTTTTCCATTTGATAGAACTGGAGATATATATAGGTTATACCATTAACATAATAACATATCAGTATATGGTTTTTTTATTATATTATCATATCTTCGGATTATTTTAAGGAGTTTTAAGAATAAATTAAACAAATATGCATGTTTGATAATTTTGACTCTTCTCAGAAATCTTCTCCAGGTTTACACTAAAAGCCTTATTAACAAGGATTTATAACCAAAACAAAGGAATATAAGATATTAAAAGGTAATTTAGGATGGTATTTTATAAATTCTTGTCTGAACCAATGGTTTTTTTTTGAATTTTGAAGAAGGGATAAGAGGGGGTGTTCTTTTAGAATTGGGAGAGAGGACCCACGAGAATTTTTTAGAAAATAATATGATTTCCAGGTTCTGATAAATCCAAAATCCTATAAAATGGGTCATTATTGACTCTTAGAGGTTATAATGTCTAAATATGTCCATAAATTTGGTTTTGAACAAGTTTTAGGTCACTTTTAACACTTATCGTTTTAGTTTAACGCCATGGAAAACTTGTTTTCTCTTTAACCGTAGTAATTAATTTTCATAGTTTTCACTCTTCATTATGGTAAAAAAAATATGTTTACCTTATTATATAATATAAATTATTCTTATTCAAAAATATTAAATTCTTTTTTACAAATTCAATTCATATAAGTGGAATAGTTCAATTTAAAATTAAATATACAGATTCATCGACAAAACGATATTTCCAAAGAAAAACATTTTAAAGATTAAAATGTATTTATTTAATAATAAAATATACAATTAATTAAAGTGACCTATAATAGTTAATTATATTATAATTGAACTAATTTTAATTATAAAAAACAAATGAATATAACATAACTTTGTAATTAATTTAAAGGAAAACTAGTTTTCAATAAAAATCACTATTTTTTCATTATTCCTCAAACAATTTAATATTTTCCAAAAATTCTAAAAAAAATAACATAAAGACAGTTTTGGCATGTATATTTATAAATTTTATTTTATTTTTTTTTTATAGTTTTTTTTAATGTGATGAAAATTAATTTTAAATTATATGTTCACATCACGATTAGACCACCTTTTAGAAGAAAAACATTTTCAAAAAACATTTTTTTCTTTCAAATGGTTCCATTTTATTTATAATTAATAAATAAAAATTCATTTATTTTTATAAATATATAAAACATATAATTTTCAGGAATTATTTAGTCATATATATACACTCCATCATAAAGGCTATGTAATAATCATTATGTTTAGGTGATAATATTTTAATAGGCTGCCACATTTCATTAAAACCTAAGATTCTGTGCATTATAAGATATCAACAAGATAGAATTTATTGAAAAATAAATATATCTCATAGTCTTGGGGTGTCACATTCTCTTGTAAGATTGATTTTTCATTTTATATACTCTATTGGACATGATATTCAACTTTTATGATCTTAGGGTGTTAAATCAACAACTATAAGAGTGAGTTTTCCTAATTCCACAAATATTGGAGTGTAATGATGAATCCATTTTCTATCATACTAGAATAACCCTTGGTTTTCCATCCATTTCTATTCCACATGGAATCATTTACTAACCATTACCATGTATAGAAGATATCTACTAAATCTAACATCCCATTGTCATGCCAATAAATATATCACCAGTCCATTAGACTTCAATTTATAAAATCATTATCAACTCAATAACCTGACATCCAAATGAATGATAATACCCATCCTTCCATTTTCTATACCCATCGACCCAACATATCAGTGAGCCTCAGCCCCCATCTCTGGTCCAACACATCATTTTACATGGCTTTTTATGATGTGAACCTCCTCTGTTCTGATGGTCATCACCATCCACTAAGTATCTAAGTCTACGGAGGCACCCACCCATATAGATTGGTCAACACAACCTCACCAGGTCATGATCCAATGTGAACATGACACCCATGGTGCTTTTATCCAACTTCTATGAGAAAAAATTGCCAACAACATATTCAACAAATCTAGTGAACCTCCATCGCCACCTAAAAACAACAACTCCCCATTATGGTTTTGGTCATCACCAATATACCTAACCTAATGACCCATGTTTCCTCATGTTCAGTGATTAAAAACACCCAATATATAATGGGATATTCCCAACACATTCCCATGAAACCCATATATCCATCGTATCAATTTAAATAAATTACCAAACTATAAATATTTAGATGAATAATACAAAACATTGTTTCACCACTACCATGCCATACCTAGCATAGGAATACATTAATGACACAAGACTACCCCTAGATATATCTTAGTAATAAGAGAAAATAATTAAATATAAAAATTATCTCACCCTAAACACACCACTCACACCTATTTATCATATATAAAATAAACAAATGTATAAATTAGGAGAAAGATAGACACCACTTACCTCAATATTAAGAAGATATAGTTAATTAATATTAGCCTTTTTGACAATGAAAAATGGGAGAAAATTGATGAATATATAAATAACAATGAAAATAGGTAATATTTTCTCACAAGTAAATATAATTATAAATAGAAAGAGAAACGAAGAAAGGTAGAAATAATAATTTAATACTCACCACTAGTTATCCTATGTGATGAGAGATTCTTGAATTGAACATCATATTGAGGAATTTTCTCAATGCCTAAAATAGAATACGTAGGATCTCACATAGATGGAGTAGTTTATATGCATTAATGAGAGGAGAAAATGAGGCTTGTGTTTTAAAAGAAATCAAGGGAATTATTGTAATTTATAGATTTTTAATGGGTCTCATGGTTAGTCCATAATTTTTGGTTAACTGTATTCTAGCCAGTAACAACAAAAAAACTAATAGGCCAACCCATTTTATGGATAGAAGAAGGGTTATGCAAACCATTCACCAACTATTTCTTTCTCTCTGCATGTAATGTCCTGGCCCGGGTGCCACAAACTAGTGCCCCAAACCGGTCAGTCACCTGAACTCAAGGGTACATCCCCATACTCCAGAGGCTTCTGAATTCTAGTGAGGATATAATATCTGTCATGTAGAGACTATAACATGGATTATCAAAGTAATCCACCTGTAAAAATAAATAATCAATATAGAAATAAAATATAACCATGAACATTACCAATATCTCATGATAAACAAAAATGGAAATACAATATAAAAACTAAATCATAAAATATTTCACGAAAACGTATGTTTGAAGTGTTTAAAATGAAACCCAAAATAAAGACACTGATGAATCCCCATGTGGGTCCCAAACTACGTTCAGTTCCCACATCTAAGCTCCATCTGAACCCAACCATCTATCTCATGGAATTTTCCCTTAAACTATCCAAAAAAATGCAAAGTACATTCGGGTACCGATCTGGCAGCCTGAGTAGATTGTGAGTACAACTCAGTAGGTCACCACCAATTATTTATAAAACAATATCCATCAAATAATAGTTTATGTAGTGGTATAAATAAAATAAATATAATACATAAGTAAATGGTTATCACATTATTAATTAATCCTTATTTAACCGCATCAATCCCTAGGTTCTCACAGACGTTTGTACCTCAATCCTTTGACTCGTGCCCCAACCCTAAGTATTCCCAAGTGATATTATATCTCAAAATTCCAATATTTCCATTATTTAATTCAAACTATAATTCTAATGTTACCATTAACATAATGCAAAATAGAATGATCATGTTCATATTCATTAATTCACAACTAAATAACTATGTTACCATTCATACACTATGCCCAAAATTTGTATTTAGCAGCGGTTTTTTTCTTTTGCGGCGGTTTAAACCACTATTAAATCATTCTGTGGTGGTTTTGGAAAATAGTCACTAAATCGTGTATCTAGAAATAAATTGTAGCGGTTTTTTAAAACAGTCGTAGAATGATTTAGCGGTGGTTTTTTAGTGGCGGTTTAAATCATCTCTAAATCAATTTTATTTTATTTTTTTATTTTTTTTTATTTTTTTTATTCTTTATTTTTTTATTTGTTTCATAATTTATTTGTTTTTTTGTTTTTTTGTCTGTTTATTATTTATTTGTTTTTTATTTTATTTTTATTATTTGTTTATTTATTTTTTATTATTACAATGCTCATTCCCATTTCCAAACACAAGTCCACATCCATGCACATGTCCATGCTATATATAGAAATTCTGCGTTGGGTGAGATTTAAACATCTTACCTCTTGTTTATTCTCAAAAGACTTTACCACTCCAGCAGGCAATTCATGTGGTGAATAAATCAAATTTAATATACTTATATAAATATATACTAATTTGAAAAAATCCATAACAAATAGATACACACTAAATAATTATTAATCAATAATTATTAATCAATAATTATTAATCAACAATAATAATTAATTATTAATGATTAATAATTAATAAGTAATTATTGATATTTAATAATTACTAATTAAATATTACTGATTAATATATAGAAAATAAATTAATAATAAATAAAGAAATGTATAATATGAAAATAAATCTTAAATAAAAAAATAGGAAATAATAAATAGTAAATACTAAAAAATAAATATTAAATATTAAATATTAAATATTAAATAGTAAATTGTAACTTTTATATAATAAATACTAATTAACAAATATTAAATAATATATAATATATAATATATAATCTAAAATATATAATATATATAAAATATTTTATATATAATACCTAATATATAATACATTATATACAATATATGATATATGACATATAATATATAATATATAATATATAATATATAATATGAATTATATAATATATAATACATAATATATAATATATAATTAATAATTAATAATATATAATATATAATATATAATATATAATATATAATATATAATATATAATATATAATATATAATATATAATATATAATATATAATTTATAATTTATAATTTATAATTTATAATTTATAATATATAATATATAATATATAATATATAATATATAATATATAATATATAATATATAATATGAAATATATAATAAATAATTTATAATTTATAATACATAATTTATAAGCAAATTAATTGTCATGGAGTGCAAGGTGAGAGAGTGATAGCACTCGGCGATGGATCTAGCGATGGTGCTCGGCAACGGCTGCTAGCGACAAGCCCTAGTTCATGATTTCGGATGGATCCCCCCCTTCCTGGAGGTGGGAGGGGGCAGAGGTTCTCCCTCGACCTTCGACTCCACGGGCGGCTTGTGTACCTTTCTCTAACCCTAGCTTTCTTCGTGACATTCCGTCGATTTCTTTGAGTCTGAAGGTTCTAGATTTTCATCTTGGGGACCCTCAACTTACAATATCATTATCATAGTTCTCTTAGGCTTTGAGTCTCTTAAATTTGACCCTGGTGGCTCGCTTCAATCACTGAAAACCTTCAAATGATGATTTCAACAGATTTGAGTTTAGTAATTATGACCTTTAGGATCGCGCCGTGGTGGGTTTGATTGATAAGCATCTTATGATGATACAATTTTCCTTGGAGGAAGATTTAATTTTTTCCTGGTCTAGAGATCCTCGATGCTGTAATGGATGCAGAATCCAGAGATTATCTGTATATTAGGGAATCTGGTGGGGCGTTTTCTCTTCTCTGATGACCTCACTTCGTCAATAAGTCACCCTATTAACCCACGACTCTGCGTTGAGGTGGATGCATCGAAGTCACCAATTGAATGGATTTGGATTACAATTGGTGAGGAGTTTTTCTGGAAGAAATCGGGGGTCTTTGAATCCTGGGATGATTACTGTCTGGGGTTTCATCATCTCGGTCACCGAGATGATCAATGTCACAGTTGAACCATTTCAGTTATAGTGAAAATTAATGGTAAAGCTACTGGTCAAGGACAGAAGTTTGTTGATGTTGCAAATACTAGAAATGTCTTTGGAGGATCGGCCTTGAGAAACCCATCTGTTGTTGTGGTGTTTGAGAGACTAAAGCAGGACCTCGGGGCTGGAGTGAGTCATGGGGATGCTGCTTCTCCTAGAGGTGGCGCTGGGCAGGATACTATAGTGGCACATTCCGATGGAGGGTGTTTTAATAATGCTAAGCATGGGGATAGTGGACTCAAGTGGTGTGTTGATGGTGCTGGGTATACCTTTTCTAGTCCAAAGGAGGGGGGATGCTTTTGAATTCGGATGGTTGTGGGCAAATCATATATGTCACTCCATGTCTGACTAGTGAGGGGTATATGATGCAGCCGCAACCTGCTGCTTTAGGTAGTGATGTTGATAATTGTAATCGGTTCCAAGCATTGGAGCCTGAAGAGGTATGCCAAGTGGAGGTGGATGATTCAATTAAAGAAGGTAACATTGTGCAGCGTGTTTCAGTTGATGCACCGAAGGAGGTGGATGCTAGCCTAGGGATTGAAGGTCAGCCTGAAGAGGTATATCAAGTGGAGGTGGGTGCTTCAATGAAGGAAGGTAACCCTATGTAGCTTGTTTCAGTTGATGCGGTGATGGAGGTGGATGTTGGCCAAGATATTGAAGGGCAGTTGCAATGTTTGGTTTTGATTGACTGTAACAGGAGATATAAATAGGCCCAGGGGGTGGCTGATGGTTTTCATGATGCCTGGATAACTGGAAATTGGGGGGACGTCTCGGCAGTGACAAGGAAAACCATAGTGTGAGGGTAGGGCCTTCCTATTGTCAGGTTCTCAAGGACGAGAAGAAGTCTGAAAAGGAGGTGTCCACCACAACAAGAAGAAGGACGAGGAAAGACAACTCTGATTTTCCGAATCCACTGTCCACTAGGTACTCTTTAAAACTATCTCTGTAGGATTTGATCTCTTTGAAAAAATTGAACTTTAGAAGGAAGTATGCCAATATCCTAAACCATTAAAAAAGCTCAGAATGGGAGACTGCCACTGTGGAAGGAGTCCCTCATGGGGGTAGTGATGGGTATGATGTTTATGATATGTAATTGGTTTTCTGACTTGTGGTATGTGCTTGTTGTACTTTTCTTTTTCTTTAATAAATAGTCAGGGGCCTACCTCTGACTGACTTTCCTAGTATAATAAATAATTTATAATACACAATTTACAATACATAATATATAATACACAATACAAAATATATATTATATATTATAAAATATATAAAATATAACATAAAAGTAATAATATATAATATATAACATATAACATATAATATATAAGAAATGTATAAATAATAGATTAATTTAAAAATAATTTAATATATGATAAATAAATAAAAAATAAATAAATAAAATATAGATAAATAAATAATAACTATATAAATAATAAATTATAAATTATAAATAATAAATTACAAATAATAAATAAAAAATAAAAAATAGTACGTTATAAATAATAATTAATTAATAATTAATAATATATAATTAATAGTTACTAATAATTAATAATTGATCATTAAGAATTAATTTTTAATAATTAACATTTAATATTTAAAATTTTAAAAATAATTAAAAAATTATGAAGAAATTATTAATATATATATAATTAATAATTAATGAATAATAAATACTGAATAAATAAATAATAAATAAACAAAAAAATAACAAATTAATAATAACTAATAGTGAATTAATGTTTAGTAAATTAAATATGAATTAGTAAATAATAAATAATAAATAATAAATACATAAATACATAAATAAATAAATTGTTACATAATAAATCAATGATAATTAATTATTAATAATTAATAATTAATAATATCTAATAATTCATAACTCATAATTCATAATTCATAATTAGTATTTAATATTTAATAATTAATAATTAATATATAATATTCAATATTTAATATTTAATAAATAATTATAAAAAATTAATAAATAAATCATTAATAATTAATTAATTAATAGTAAATAAATATTAAATAATAAATAAATAATAATAAATGAACAGTAAACTAATAATAAAAAATTAATTGATAATTAATTAATAAATTAAAAATAAATTAATAAATAATGTGTAAATAATAACTATATAAAAAATAAATTAATAAATAATTATTAAATATTAAATAATTAAAAAATAAATATAAATAATTGATAAATAAATATTAAATAATTAATTATTAGTTATTTATTATTTAATAAATAAATAAATAAATAATAAATAAATAAATAAACAAATAAATCATAGAACGTTAAGAACCTCTGAAAACCATAAAAACACTGAAATGCCATAAAATCTGATTTGGGACTCCTTCAACACTACAACCAGTCAAATCGAAGATCAAGAAATGATTTTCAGCATGATATGTGGTACAGGCCAAACAGACACCTGGATCGAAAGTTATAACTGTTTGAATTTTAAGAAATCGGGGTCAACAACTGAATCCTCTGTTTCAGAGGCCTACTAGGCCTTTTGGGTAAAATAAAAGGGGCACAATATTGAAAGAATTATTACTAGACTTTAACGGCATAGAGCTTGTTGCAAGATTTGATTTGATATGTGGTAGAGCCCAAAGGGACAACCGAATTAAAAGTAATGGCAGTTTGAATTTTGATTTCTATTTTTAACATTTGAAATTTGAATAGATATTTTTCCTTTAATTATCACATGACATAAATTTCAGTTGGTTTTGTCTCGTTTTCGATTTTTTGATTTAACTGGTTGCGGAGCTGAAATGGACTCCTTGATCAGAAGTTAGGGTCATTTGAGTCTGAAGTCTGTTCTTCAACTTATGGAAGACTTTTTTTGAGTATAAAAATAATATTGACTAATAATTATAAATATTTATTAATTTAAACATTATAAATAATTAAAATTATAATTAATAAATGATATTTAGTTCTAAATAATAAATAAAAAAATAATAATTAATAAATAATATTTTTATAAATTGTTTTCTTCAATTTTGCGGCGGTTTTAAAAAAACCACCGCTAAAAAAATTCTAAATTCTGTTGGAATAAATTTTAAATCATTTAGAAATAATATTTTAAAAACATTTGGTGGACGTTTTTTCCCGGCGATTTTAAAAACAATCGGTAAATTTTTTATTGAAAAAAATTTAGCTCTGACTTTGATAACTGTCATGAAACAAACCGCCACTGAAACATTGTTTTCATGTAGTGATACCACATACATTTTAATGACCATGATACTATTATTTAATTCACAAATAAATGTCCATGTTACCATTCATATCTTAAACATTACAATTACCATGTTCTCATTACTTAATTCACAACTAATTGACCTTGTTACCATTCGTCACATAATTAACTCAATAATTAATTATCCACAGAAATTTTATTTCTAATTCAATAATTAGTTAAATAAAATAATTTCCATTACATAACACAATAACTAAATAATCACATAAACCCTCTCAATTACTTCCCCAATTAGTTTTTTACATCAAACTCACTACTTAATTGATCAATTAGTTAATCAAAACCCACAATTCGAAATGCCATGATATGTTTCACATTCAATTATCTCAATTCAAAATCTGAATAAATCAAAATTAATTCATAAATTAATTATCTCTAATAAACATCTCTATATCTCATACTTAATTTTACAATTAATTTTCTCCAAATCCATAATTTCCAAAATCCCTAATTCTCATCTCCTCAGTTAATCAATTCAAAAAATTAATTAATTTAAATAAAGAGCCCAATTTATAAATATCTAATAGAAATACAATAATTTCACACATTTAATTTAAATAAATACTATGGGATTTCAATTATATTCCACCAACATCAATTCATTAATGAACAATCACCCAATGGTAATCCCCAAAACTGCAGTGGCAAAACAATGTAGAACGAGATCCAGATCTAAACCCTTAAATCAAGATCAGATAAATCATATCTCTTTAATATAGACCATGATATATAATAATAGATATATATAAATAATAATAGATATATATTTAATCCCAAATAGAATAAAACAACACTTTTGTGGATGGGAGAAGAAAAGCGAATAAACTAGGAACCAATGGAAAAGAAAACAATTTAAGAAAGCTAAAGATCTATGATCTGGGATTCGAATCGTGAAGAATGGATGTTGATAAGGCTTCTAATAGTCTAGAGATCTACAAAAGCATCAAATAATACCTATGGTGAAGGAGGTTTATTTAGGAATAAAATTGGGGTTTATTAATTTTTAATACTAATTTTTAGGCTAAATTAATTCTCATGGACAATTTTTTATACAGGGGCACACGGTTTTCCCAAACTGTGGGCCTAAACTTTGAACCTATTTTATAGGTTTGAATGGTTACTCCTAATATAACATATATTTAGAAAATGTGATCCAACCAAGAAAATACATAATGTCTAAGGTTGCACAATTTGTTGGGTTGGGGCACACGGGTTACCCTAACCATGACCCAATCATGTGTATCCCTATTTCATTAATTTTTCTCATAAATTCCACCAAAACACACCCCAAGATAAAACCAAAATTAAAATTACTCAACACTAAAGAAATAGTACATGTAAATAAGCCTGAGACAACTTCAGAAAAGGATAGGATCTTATAATCTCACCACCTTATAACAGATCATCCTCAAGATTCATTCCCAAGAATTTCTAAGATTTCGAGTCAAAAAGATTAGGCCACTAAACCCTCATATCTTCTTCCCTTTCCCGTGTTTCCTCCTACACATTCCCATGCTTCCATAGTACATGAACTATTGGCACAATCATTACCCATAAAACATTCTCATTGTTATCCAACACACATATCAGATGATCCTCAAACGATGCATCTATCTCAAGATCAAAATCATCGATGAAGATAAAATGAGAAGGGTTGGGGTGATACTACTATAGTTGGGACATGTTGAAATTGTCATCAAAAGAATAGTATTTCTATGTAAGAGCCAATTTGTATGCCACTGGCCTGATTTTCTCCGCCAAATCAAATAGTCTAATGATCTTGGGATCTAACTTGCCCTGTCTTCATATCCTGTGGTGACCCAACCTAGTTAACACCTGACAGAATACACAATCACCCTTTATAAACTCTAGGGGTTTCTGAAGCCTATCATCATATGAATTTTGTCTACTCTAATCTATATCCATACATTTTGGAATCATTTATACATGATTTTATGTCCCCTTCCTGAGACTTAGTCCCAACAACTCAGCCTCACATGCCTCCATCAATATTAAAGGTGATTTATATGGCCTACCATAATGTTACTCATATAGTGTCTTATGTATCATTTCTAGAAAATTCTATTAATAGGAAAAATATAATAAAAAAATTTCTTCTCTCATGATCCATCGATGTCGAGAACACATGCTCGCAACATATCCTTAGGATCCTATATAGTACATTCTGACTTCCCATCTATCTATGGGTGGAAATTCATATTCAAAAAACCATAATACCGAGTGCCATCTATAATCCCAGCCAGAATCAGGAAGTAAATTTCATGTCATGGTCTAAAATAACAGTCCGTAGCAGCCCATGTATATAGACTATCTCTTGAAAATACAAAACACTCAACTACTCCACTAAGAAGGTCTCCCGTATAGGAAATAAATGTGCTAAATTCTTCAATCGATCCACAATCAACCAAATTTAATCATTCGTTCAATGTTTCCTTTGGAGACCCACCACATGGTCCATGGTAATGTCATCCCAATTCTGTTCCAAAATGGTGAATGGTTGTAACAATCCTCTTTATTGTCGACGCTCTACCTTCACCTGCTGACAGTTGTAGCATCATACCATAAATCATGATATCTCCTTTTTTCATGACCATCCACGAAAACATTCATCAGAGGTCATGGTTTATTTTTGTCACACCTGATATACCTCCCACTTCAATGCATAAAACACAAGCATTAGCTCCTCACTCATGATTTTAATTACAATAATCTGATTCCTCACATAGAAGATCTCATCCTCATTTATGATCCAATCTGAATGTGTTTCTAAATATTTAAATACTTCCCTCATGGTAAAAATTTATGGATAATAAAAATGGATATTTCTAATCCATCTCAAAGGAGTAGAATTATAGGTAATTTACTGAATATTAATCTTCTTCTGACTCACCAAAAACACCACATGCATTTCATCTAGAAATATTATCATATTCCACTATGTACTAGAATCATAAACCACTTTAGTCTTATTTTTACTATTCAAAGCATTAGAAAACTATTCCCCTTTAGGATTGTATATGCTACTTCAAAACAGAATGACTACATATACTCAACCCATATCCATTTCTCGATATTCACGTCTCTCTATAAATATATGTAAATTAATATTTTATGATCATCAAACACAGTAAACATTTCTCCCAAAATATATTGTCTCCAACATTTTAATTCAATACCACTATATCCAAATCGAGGTCATGCATAGGGTAGTTCTATTCATGAGGAATCAACTTTTGAGACCCATACACCACAACTCGATATCCTTTCATGAACATATTTAAATGTCCAATCCCAAAATCATCGTAATACACCATGTACTCATCACCAAGCTCAGCTATGATCAAGATTATTTTCATTGTAAAAATCTTCTTTAGCTCCTCGAAGGAATCCTCTAATTCATCTAACCATAAAAACATTATCCCTTTTGTGGTCTAGCCCAAAAGAGGATCTTCTAAAACACAAAAGTCCCGAATAAACCCCTGGTAATATCCAGCTAATCCCAAAAGTTTGTGGATATCAAACATGTTCTTGGATTGTACCCATGAAACCACTGTCTAATCCTTATATAGATCTATTGAAACACCTTCCTCCTATATTATGTGACACATTAAGTGTACTTGATCAATCCAAAACTGGAACACAAATAGCTTGGTGTATATTTGATTGTCTCTCAAATAACTAAGGACAATGTCAATATATTGGGTATGGTCATCAGGAGTCTTGGATTATACCAATATGTTGTTTTTTAATACTACTATAAACTAATATATATATTGTTGGAAGATCATGTTCATAATGTCCATAAACATTACTACTATGTTGGTCAACCCAAAAGGCATTGTGAAGAACTCAAATTGGTCACACCTGCTTCTGAATGTATCCCTTGGGATATCAGAAGTCTGAAATCTTTGTTAATGATACCCTAATATTAATTCAATATTTTAGAATACACAATCTCCTCAAAACTAGTCAAATAGATCATTGATACATGGAAGATGATACCAGTTATTTACATTCATCTAGTTCACCATCTATTAATTAAAACATAATTTAAAATGCATGTCATCCATATTTTAAAACAACACATTTGAACCCTAATTCGATGTACTCAGACTGATATATATCTTATCCGCTAACTCCTCCTGTTGAATCTTGATCACTTGAAGCCCTATTAGACTTATATTCATATATTATATTGAAAGGTATGTACCATAAAATCTATTATTTATATGATTCCAATGGATGACGTATATAAGCTATAGCCTATATAGGATTCATGACTATATCATATGTGATCTATATGTGGTGTATATATGTCCTGAATGAGATGAATGGGATTTAAATATGATCCTCCTACACATTTGGCTATAATTAAAATAATCATTTCATAATATGAAATGTGGAGAGGTGTTTCATTCATATATGTGACACATTAAGTGTAAGTGATTTAACTCATTCATTATGAACACATAATTTTATGATAGCATCATCGAGGAGAATCCTAGATCTATTTAAATCCACTTCCATGTGATTAATGGTGAGAGAGATAGTTATGGATGCTTAGTATATTACCCCAATAACCTAATCCTCTTATAATCCATCTCCTCTGTCTTTAGGTTACTCTTATGTCATGGAAGAATGATGGATCCCATCAATAAGAAAAATGATCCTTATTAGCTCATGGATACCTCTACAGGAGGGATTTCCCTGAGTTAACACATCAGTTATCTCTCTCAAACCCATGTGATGAAGAATTTTTTTTGAGGCTTCATTAGTGTAAGGTGCTTCATTTCACAGAGTTCATTATCTCTATTTTCCCACATTTTCATATTTCTATCATGGAGATATATTATTTGTGATTTATTGTTCTCCAATTTGTTGATTAAGTCTTAATCTTCCCCATTAAAACCCAAAATCCCACACCTAAATTAAAAATACTATTTAATATCATCTTTTTAGCTTACCACATTCATTTTGAAATTTATTTGAAATAATTTATTTAGATCAACCATTTCCTTTCAAATCACTTTTTAAATATTAAAACCATTTACTTTGGAAAAACCAAATAAAACCCACTCCTTCCACCAAAAAATTCATAAGGAGGTCCATCAAAAATCATTTGAAAAAGGCACCACAAATGAACTATTTTGAAATATATATTATTGGAACCATGGTGATCAAATTTAGATATTGATATTGTGTTTTTTTCAATACTTAAATTGATTACTATTTCCAATCAAATAATAAGACTTCATTAAATTAACCTTATATGTTGATCTTGTGGGGAGAATAATATTTCATGGGAGTGTACTTTCATGATGTATTTAGATGATCGAATAAATGAGAAAATTGTCAAAAAAAAATTGAAGTCTTCGATACAGATTTAATTACTATTATTTTAAAAGGGTGAATTTTGGCATATCACATACACAACTTCATTGGAGGTACATGAAAAATTATTTTTGAAAGAGTTCTGTGATCATTTATATAACATCCCCACTTTAACAACTAGGTAATATCATTATAAATTCATAACCCCATGCACACCTCCTCGTATAGAAATAGTTTTCAACTAGTATAGAGAGACTAAATATATCATTGGGGAGACTATACCCTCCATATCAAGTCATAAAACAAATTAATATACAGAATAATAAATAATAAAATTATGATAGTATCATGTGGATACTAAATAATCAAAAGGGAATACATGTAATACATGTAATAAATGGATCCAAACGTGGTAATCCAAACTAGAGTATAAAGTGTAAATAGAAAAATATATAAAATAGTCGGGTCCTCTGGAGTCCATCCTAGTATGCAACCAGCACAATACACTTCTACTGAACTATCCACCATAGGGCCCTTTCCCATCATAGTATTCCAATTACTTAAATATATAAGCACTCTAAAATTACTATGTAGGGTATGAGAAAAATAATCAGTAGCCCACCTCTAATAGTCCCTTAAAAAATGTTATCAATTTTAAAAAGATTTATCTATTATAATAAAAAATGTGTAACAAGAATAAAAAATGTGTAATAAGAATAAAAAAATACAATCAATAACTAAGTGGTTGTGTCACAAACCTCTGACTGTACCTCCTTCAACTTCATGCCAGAATGATAACAAGAAGAATTATAAGTAACATAAAATCACCACAAGACTAGTGAAAAAATAACTTGAAATCCTCATGGAATCATTCATAAATTCTACTCAATTCATCTTAGGACTCATGTATGGAATGCTTCCCAAAAATCAACCAGTCATCAAATGCATTCTCAACATGTCATGAAAATCAAAAATTAACTCTTCATCAAGTAGTATCATAATTGGCTTCCAAGAATCGGGTGAATCCTGACATGGTGTTCCATGGTATCATCATATCATTATCCTAGTATCTAGTCCATCATCGTCAACATTTCATGAACTGTATACTTCGCCACTATGATTGAACAATACAAGGCATTCCACCTATCTCAAGTACCAATGACAACATCCAAGGAATAAAAACAAACATAACATTTTAGAGAATACAAGGTAATAATATCTTCTAAAGAATAAAGTATAATATACAAACATGTGATCAATATAAAACATATAATACAAGATACAAGAAAATATAATGGCATCATTTGTCATAACTGGTCCCATAGGCCACACACACACACATTAAATCATAATCAAGCATGTTGAATCAATATATGCCAATAAAATAATTATATCAAGGAAACATGTTTAAACAAGAGCCCAAAAAAGTAAGAGACTACCTACCTTAGTGTAGTTGGTGTCAACATCAAGGATAAACCACCCTTTGTGGTTCGGGAATTAGAGAGAAAAACGGTATATACAAGAACAACACATATATGCCTCATTACCTTATTTTTTGACACATAAATGTTTTCAGTTTTCTTTAAATTCCTAGATTCAACCCCAAATATATTATTTCAAAAATAAATAAAATATCGCATGTGGAAACATTTTATCTCACCTGAATAATTTCTGAATTATCAAAATATTCCAATGCATTTATTAATAATTCTGTCCTTAAAGAATAATAATAAAAAAATGTGCTATAATACATTATATCCCAAGAATAATAAGCATGAGATGATTCTTTATGATTATTCCTTGATAGTCTTCAATAATAATATTGTTATCAATCTTTAACAGTTTCCATATAGTTATCATTTGAGAATTCACCACTCAATTTTTATAGAAGGTTTGATTCACGATTACATGAGGAATAATGAAAAAATGAAAAGAATAAATTCGTACATGTAATTATCTCTCTTTGGTTCTACACCTTTGAATAATAGAGGATAAAGTTCTGGTCCTACATAGAAACTAGAATGATGGATCTATTTTTTCACATAGGTTTTCCCCAAAGAATAACAAGAAGATATATTGTGTACATAGACTCAATAGGTAAAAAAATGAAGTATGTGTGGTTTTGACTATTTTAGATAACAAAATTGCAGATATAATTGTAACATCCCAGGTAAATAAAGAATAAAGAATTTTCATATTTATTAATATTTACGAATTAAAAATTAATTTTATTTTAATGGGGTTGCTATGTTTGATAGCGTACTCGATACGCAACGATGAGTTTCTTTGAAAACTTACGTTGCAGACAAGTAATAAAATAATATTATTTTAAATGTTAGTTAACAAGTAGCTATTGTACTGGCGGGAATGGATAGAAATAACTAAAATATGATTATATATGTTTTTAAATGTTTTTATATTTACCCAATAAAATATAAAGGCTTAAAATACGGAATGAGTTCAATTTTAGGGCATATATACTCTAATTTTCACTAAAGGTTCACTTATCACCTTTTAATGGTGAACCGTCATTAAATATAGTTTTGATCACTCTTATACTTTATTTTGGACCAAATATAACTCTTCTTTAGAATCGGGACATCAAAATTTACTTTGTGTAAATTTTTTGTACCTTTCTGATAGAGTTCATTTTTTTATGAATAGTGTAAAATGTTGTATTTTAATTCAAAAGCTCTTTTTAATCTAAATTATTTATATGATTAGATTATTATTTTAATTGGTTTTAAATTGAAATTAGAAAATATTTTTACCAGTTAATCCAATGGTGGTCATTGGAATCAATTTCACTTTGAAATTGGACTTAAACTGGTGTCAATCTTTTGATACTTATTGTTTCACAAAAACACGCTATTTGTCATGACAGCGGGAATTAATTATTAAATTAATTAATTTGACTTATATGTTTTGAATTTTGTAAAATGGACTTCATTTTTGAATTCGGAATATCAAATATAGCTTAGGGTGAATTTTTGGTAATTTTCTGAAAAACTTCAATTTTTGATGAATAGTGAAACCACTAAGTGGTACTTATAAAGACTGATTTTCCGTTTAAATGAAATTTTGCCATCATTGTGTTTTGAATTTCAAAAATCCGACATACATGGTTGTCATTAAGATTTAAAATGTGGTTCAATGAGATTATAATAATTTTCTGGTGAATAGTAACTTATTAAGTTTTTAATCGCGATTAGAGGTAATTAGTGTAGTTTAAGGTAAAAATGGTATTATAAGAATGTGAAAACACCATGACACTTGTCCTAAACCTATTGGGTGAGTCATGTCCGACCAAGACAAGCCATGGTCCAACTTGGGGACCCCATGGATCCACTTTATTTGGAAAATGACATTAATATATTTTTATTTAATGTTAAA
This sequence comes from Viscum album, assembly GCA_963277665.1. Lineage (NCBI taxonomy): Eukaryota > Viridiplantae > Streptophyta > Magnoliopsida > Santalales > Viscaceae > Viscum > Viscum album. The sequence continues at coordinate 1,673,201,778 of OY728137.1, forward strand.
GTGAAAATGACACTAACATAAATTGTTTTACTAAAATAATTTTTGAGTGGGGTTATACAAGTCCAAATTTTGATTATAAATAGTCATTGGAAAGATAAAAATATTTCCTACATCATAGTAGTTTCTGTATAATTTTTAGACATTAAATAAATTAAATTATATATGACATAATAATGATGCAGCGATGACATCATTATTTGACGATTTAAATAAAATGGAAAGATAATGAAAAATCTAAAACCTACACATGGAAAAAACCAATTGGATGAGTGGATTTAGAACCCTTATCACCTTATCCACGAATTATATCAATGTGGGACCTTTTGAAACCGAAACACATTTTCAAATAAAGTAATATTTCTTTACTTTCCAAAAGTGCCCCTCCACTCCTCTTATAAAAGGCCCTCACCTCTACCCCATTTCACACACTTCTCAAGCCTTTGGATCGGCCAAACCCTGCCCAATTACTCTCTCCACATCCCCCTCCTCATCCTAGAGGATTCCCTTTGGGCAGAATCCTTTCAAAGGAAGCCTTTAGGCTCAAATCAAAAGGGAGTTACACTTTTAAAGGTAATTCATTCTCTCTTGTTCATTTGTTTTATTTTGCTTCTCCAACCCTCTAAACTCTTTTTATTTACTTCTTTTGTTACAAAACCAGTATCTTCAATATAATAGGATGTTGTTATAATATTTTTTTGAGCTACACTCTCACACAACTACATCAAATGGTTAAAGAACATACGGTTTCCGTGGATGACGAAATTCTGCCTCCCGAAACGATGATTGTTCAATACTCATTTAACACCTTCAAGGGTGGCCATTATGATGTCACTATTTTTATATATGATATATAATATGTTTATGTTTTCTTTAAGCTTCTGTATTTTTCATTTTTTTCATACCTTTATGGTTTCCGTTATGGCTAAACACGATATCTTCATTTAAGGAAGTGCGGACTACCGCCCCCTAAAAGTGATGTGATTCGTTAATGCCATATGTGGGACGTGTAAAGGATGGATTTAAAGTTATTATATATGATGTTATACTGGAATTATAATATACCTCTATATCATTATTATTTCTTTTCATTAAAGTATGAGATAGAAATGAAAGTAGCGTTCATGCGTACGTATGGCTTACCGTCTCCATGAACGGTGCATTTCATTTCTTATCCCCAAATGTAATGTACTATTAAAATTACATGTATATAATGTATATATATAATTAATTATATATCTAAATGATGAATATAATTCTGGAATTAAAATATAAATACCTCTCATTTAGTTTTAATTCCATTAATATGACAAAGAAATGAAAGTAGCGTTCATGCGTACGTACGGCTTACCGTCTCCATGAATGGTGCATTTCATTTCTTACCTCTAAATGATTATGTAATATTATAAATACATGTATATGCTGGATATATATCATACATATTATATCCAAATCGGGAATTTCATTCTGGATATAAAGAACTTTTGACCACATGAACAACATGTAATTGTAAGAAGTCAACTTTCGATTTAAGAACCAAATATTGACAAAACAAACATTATTAACTTAAATGGTTACATAATGTTTATAACATGGAAATAAGTGATATAAAAATAATAATTAACTTTAAAAAGGTTCTTAATCAAGTATAAATTAACTCAAGTTTATTATTCAGGACGTTAAAGAACGATCGAGTCAAGTCGGACCCAAGGTAAGGGACTTCGTCTCAATCTCCTTTCAATGAGGCATATTTTATTTTATACACAACTTTCTTTTATACGGTGTATAAAACCCTTTTACTTTTACTTTTATACAAAAGGAATCTTTTTTCTACGAAGCATTTCACAAAACGACAAAAAGGAATGTTTTTTTTAACGTACTCGGTGACAACGACCTTTTTCCGCCGCCGCGAGTATTATTTGATCTTTGGCTTCCTCAACAAGCCGTAATGTTTTTAAAATAAAATAAATACCATATACTCTTTTATGTATTTTGGTATTGAAAATGGTTTTGATAAATGATTCTATTATGTCAATATATTTATGATATATTGTGATTGAAATGTGGAAATGTTATCTTTCCTTTATATTGGTTTTATGTTTTATGATTTTATATTGGTACTTGGACATTTTAACAGGTGGTTACGTTATAAACCATATGACGGGTGGTGCCGTGAATACCAGGATGGGTGGTTACGTTATAACCTCCAATGCATTGGGTATGGAAGTCGGCCGTATGGCTATTCCATGAAGTATGTATGGAAATTGGCCGTATGGCTATTCCATTAAGTGATAAGTGTGGAAGTCGACCGTATGGTTATTCCCCTTAAGTATGTTTATGTCCCAAGTTACCTTTATATATGTTATGTGTTCTTTATATGGGTTTTATGGTAATACTTTGATTACAAAAAGGTAAGTAATGATACTTTATTCAGTGAAGAGTTTTTACTACTTCATGAAGGTGAAGGTATTACTTTGATAGAGTATACATGGTTTACTTTATTTTGAAAAACTAACAGTTTTCATTCTTTGTGTATCCCTTACTGAGCTTTTTATTCTCACCCCAAGTTTTTTTGAAATGTTTTTCACAGGACTTAATGTGGAATAAGGTCAAGGATGGGATCAAGGGAATGTCATGTTATATAAAACATGGAACTAGACATGTTTCTTTCAAGAGTTTTTTTTATTATGGAAACTTAGTAAAAGTGTCTACTTTGTAATCTTTTGAGATGTAATAGTTATGTTCTAATTCTCTAAAACTCTAAACCTGAAAAGATCCTCAATGTGAATTATTCATTTAATTCAATATTAAGTAAGGTTTAAGGCCGGGGCCTTATAGTTGGTATCAAAGGTCGGTTTAGACAACTTTAGGAGTTAGAAAAGTGTTAAATTATAATATGATTGAAATGATATAGCATTTACAGATTACCATGTTACTTCGCCTAAGATATTTCTGTGTTCAGAATGATTTTCCGCAGAGGAAACAAAGCAGCTATGTTAGGATGACATCAGGCGGAAGATAACCTTCCAAATCAGTAACCTGAGATGGTCGGAATCGGAACTGAACAGTTTGTTGTAGTGATGGCACAGTTGACTCAGGCTATAAATGGTTGTGGTATCCATGCACGAGATCAGCCAGATCAACCTCAGAGGAACATGTCAGTGGTGGAACATTTCATGAGGCAACATCCCCCATCATTTAGAGGATCATCTGACCCTGTGCAAGCTGAAGGGTGGATTAAAGCACTGGAGCATATTTTTGATGTCATGGGGTGTTCAGAACATCAAAAGGTTAGTCTTGTTGTTTACCATTTTGAAGGTGAAGCTGATCAGTGGTGGTCGATGGTGAAAAATATAAGGGATAGTGATGAGATTGAGGATCTTCACTGGGACGAATTCAAAGGTATGTTTATTGAGAAATATTTTCCTAAGGTGGTTCGTCTTAGGATGGAAAAACAGTTCCTAGAATTGAGGCAGGAGGATGATTCAGTGGCTACTTATGAAGAAAAGTTCACTCGATTGGCAAGGTATGCTCCAAACTTCATACAAGATCTTGATAGTAAAATAAACCGTTTTTACTCAGGGTTAAAGCCAAAGTATCGAAGGGCTTTAGCTTCTCGTGAGTTCAAAAGTTATGAAAAACTTGTTCGATGTGCCGAGAAGGTAGAAATGGAGTTTGCCGATGATCCGGTGTTCTATGACAAACAACAGAATAAGAGGTCTAGTTGGCATGAAAAGGGGAAGAATTCATCAAAGAAGCAAGGAGGTAAGAAAACCAAATATCCATCCTATGAGAAGTGTGGTAAAATGCATCCTGGAGAATGTTTATCCAAGTCTGGTAAGTGCTTTCGGTGTGGTAAGTCTGGTCATATTGCTCGTAACTTTAAGGAAGATGATCAAGAATGAAATGAAAATCCAACGGTAAGATGTTTTAAGTGTAATGAAATGGGTCATTATGCAAACGAGTGTCCAACGAAGAACTCAACTGGGGGAATGCAGCCAGACTACAAGCAGAAAGGGGTGGTGAAATCCTTTGCAACATCTTCAGCAGATGTTGGGCCATCGAATAAAGTGGTATCAGCTCCAGGGAGCTCAGTATTTTTCGAAGATTGACTTGAGGTCGGGGTACCATCAGTTGAAAGTAAAAGAATCAGACGTTCCGAAGACTGCGTTCCGTACTAGATATGGCCATTATGAATTTGTAGTTAGGCTTTTTGGGTTAACCAATGCACCTGCTATATTCCTGGAACATATGAAGAAAATTTTCCATGAGTTCTTGGATAAGTTTGTGTTTTTGTTTTGAGGTTTGTGAAGAGGTTATGTGTGCCTTATGATTCACAGTTGAAGAATGAGTTGTTATGTGAGGCTCATAGTTCTCCGTTTTCAGTTCATCCTGGCAGTACTAAGATGTACAGAGATCTGCGAGAGTATTACTGGTGGGATGAAATGAAAAGAGATATTGTTGTTTTTACTGTAAAGTGTTTGACATGTCAACAGGTTAAAGCAGAGCGGCAGTTACCGAAAGGTATTCTTCAGCCTTTACGAGTGCCAGAGTGGAAATGGGAAAACATATCCATGGACTTAGTTGTGGGATTACCGAGGACATCTTGAGGTAATATTGCAATATGGGTTATTGTTGATCGCTTGACCAAATCTGCTCATTTCCTTGCTATACGAGATACTTTCTCTCTTGATCAACTTTCCCGTCTGTATCTTAAAGAGATAGTTAGGTTACATGGAGTTCCTCTCTCCATTGTATCGGATCGTGATCCCAGGTTTACTTCTAACTTTTGGAAAGGCCTTCAGAAGTCGTTGCGTACTGAATTAAATTTTAGTACAACTTTTCATCCTCAATCAGATGGGAAGTCAGAACGAACAATCCATACATTAGAGGATATGCTACGATCTTGTTCTATGGATTATCAGGGAAGTTGGGACCAACATCTTTCTTTGGTTGAATTTTCTTATAATAACAGCTTTCATTCCAGTATACAGATGGCACGATTTGAGGCATTATATGGGAAGCGGTGTCGAACTCCATCATTTTGGAATGAAGTGGGTGAAAGGAAGTTGATGGGACCAGAATTGGTAGAAGAGATGGCAGAAAAAGTTCAGTTGATTCAGAAAACACATGAGAACAGCTCAGAGCAGGCAGAAGAGTTATGCGGATAACCAGAGGAAGGATCTATCTTTTGAGGTAGGTGATCATGCTTTTCTCAAGGTTTCTCCTTGGAAAAGTGTGATGAGATTTGGTAAGAAAGGAAAGTTGAGTCCATGGTTGGTTGGACCATAAGCAATTCTGGAAAGAGTTGGATCAGTTTCATACCGAGTGGCTTTACCTCCGAGTTTATCTCAGGTACACAATGTTTTTCACGTTTCGATGTTGAGAAAGTATATGCCAGATCCATCTCATGTTTTGAGTCCAGAGGTAGTTTAGCTGGAAGAGAACCTATCTTATGAGGAACAACTGGTCCAGATTCTTGACCACAGGGAGCAAGTGTTACGGAATAAGGTGATTCATCAGGTAAAGGTTTTGTGGAAAACCATGTGATTGAAGAGGCAACGTGAGAATCTGAAAATGCTATGAGGGATAAATACCCCCACTTATTTTGATAAGTGAATAAAATTGCGAGGACGCAATTCCCAAAAGGGGGGAAGGATGTAACATCCCAGGTAAATAAAGAATAAAGAATTTTCATATTTATTAATATTTACGAATTAAAAATTAATTTTATTTTAATGGGGTTGCTATGTTCGATAGCGTACTCGATACGCAACGATGAGTTTCTTTGAAAACTTACGTTGCACACAAGTAATAAAATAATATTATTTTTAATGTTAGTTAACAAGTAGCCGTTGTACTGGCGGGAATGGATAGAAATAACTGAAATATGATTATATATGTTTTTAAATGTTTTTATATTTACCCAATAAAAGATAAAGGCTTAAAATACGGAATGAGTTCAATTTTAGGGCATATATACTCTAATTTTCACTAAAGGTTCACTTATCACATTTTAATGCTGAACCGTCATTAAATATAGTTTTGATCACTATTATACTTTATTTTGGACCAAATATAATTCTTCTTTAGAATCGGGACATCAAAATTTACTTTGTGTAAATTTTTGGTACCTTTCTGATAAAGTTCATTTTTTTATGAATAGTGTAAAATGTTGTATTTTAATTCAAAACCTCTTTTTAATCTAAATTATTTATATGATTAGATTATTATTTTAATTGGTTTTAAATTGAAATTAGAAAATATTTTTACCAGTTAATCCAATGGTGGTCATTGGAATCAATTTCACTTTGAAATTGGACTTAAACTGGTGTCAATCTTTTGATAATTATTGTTTCACAAAAACACGCTATTTGTCATTACAGCGGGAATTAATTATTAAATTAATTAATTTGACTTATATGTTTTGAATTTTGTAAAATGGAATTCATTTTTGAATTCGGAATATCAAATATAGCTTAGGGTGAATTTTTGGTAATTTTCTGAAAAACTTCAATTTTTGATGAATAGTGAAACCACTAAGTGGTACTTATAAAGACTGATTTTCCGTTTAAATGAAATTTTGCCATCATTGTGTTTTGAATTTCAAAAATCCGACATACATGGTTGTCATTAAGATGTAAAATGTGGTTCAATGAGATTATAATAATTTTTTGGTGAATAGTAACTTATTAAGTTTTTAATCGCGATTAGAGGTAATTAGTGTAGTTTAAGGTAAAAATAGTATTATAAGAATGTGAAAACACCATGACACTTGTCCTACACCTATTGGGTGAGTCATGTCCGACCAAGACAATCCATGGGCCAACTTGGGGACCCCATGGAGCCACTTTATTTGGAAAATGACATTAATATATTTTTATTTAATGTTAAAGTGAAAATGACACTAACATAAATTGTTTTACTAAAATAATTTTTGAGTGGGGTTATACAAGTCCAAATTTTGATTATAAATAGTAATTGGAAAGATAAAAAGATTTCCTACATTATATTAGTTTTTGTATAATTTTTAGACATTAAATAAATTAAATTATATATGACATAATAATGATGCAGCGATGACATCATTATTTGACGATTTAAATAAAATGGAAAGATAATGAAAAATCTAAAACCTACACATGGACAAAACCAATTGGATGAGTGGATTTAGAACCCTTATCACCTTATCCACGAATTATATCAATGTGGGACCTTTTGAAACCGAAACACATTTTCAAATAAAGTAATATTTCTTTACTTTCCAAAAGTGCCCCTCCACTCCTCTTATAAAAGGCCCCCACCTCTACCCCATTTCACACACTTCTCAAGCCTTTGGCTCGGACAACCCCTGCCCAATTACTCTCTCCACATCCCTCTCCTCATCCTAGAGGATTACCTTTGGGCATAATCCTTTCAAAGGAAGCCTTTAGGCTCAAATCAAAAGGGAGTTACACTTTTAAAGGTAATTCATTCTCTCTTGTTCATTTGTTTTATTTTGCTTCTCCAACCCTCTAAACTCTTTTTATTTACTTCTTTTGTAACAACACCAGTATATTCAATATACTAGGATGTTTTTATAATATTTATTTGATCTACACTCTCACACAACTACATAAAATGGTTAAAGAACATACGGTTTCCGTGGATGGCGAAATTCTGCCTCCCGAAACGATGATTGTTCAATACTCATTTAACACCTTCAAGGGTGGCCATTATGATGTAACTATTTTTATATATGATATATAATATGTTTATGTTTTCTTTAAGCTTCTGTATTTTTCATTTTTGGCATACCTTTATGGTTTCCATTATGGGTAAACACGATATATTCATTTAGGGAAGTACGGACTACCGCCCCCTAAAAGTGATGTGATTCGTTAAAGCCATATGTGGGACGTGTAAAGGATGGATTTAAAGTTATTATATTTGATGTTATACTGGAATTATAATATACCTCTATATAATTATTATTTCTTTCCATTAAAGTATGAGATAGAAATGAAATTAGCGTTCATGCATACGTACGGCTTACCGTCTCCATGAACGGTGCATTTCATTTCTTATCCCCAAATGTAATGTACTATTAAAATTACATGTATATAATGTATATATATAATTAATGATATATCTAAATGATGAATATAATTCTGGAATTAAAATATACATATCTCTTTTAGTTTTAATTCCATTAATATGACAAAGTAATGAAAGTAGCGTTCATGCGTACGTACGGCTTACCGTCTCCATGAACGGTGCATTTCATTTCTTACCTCTAAATGATTATGTAATATTATAAATACATGTATATGCTGGATATATATGATACATATTATATCCAAATCGGGAATTTCATTCTGGATATAAAGAACTTTTGACCACATGAACAACATGTAATTGTAAGAAGTCAACTTTCGACTTAAGAACCAAATATTGACAAAACAAACATTATTAACTTAAATGGTTACATAATGTTTATAACATGGCAATAAGTGATATAAAAAGAATAATGAACTTTAAAAAGGTTCTTAATCAAGTATAAATTAACTCAAGTTTATTATTCAGGATGTTAAAGAACGATCGAGTCAAGTCGGACCCAAGGTAAGGGACTTCGTCTCAATCTCCTTTCATTGAGGCATATTTTATTTTATCCGCAAATTTCTTTTATACGGTGTATAAAACCCTTTGACTTTTACTTTTATACAAAAGGAATATTTTTTCTACGAAGTGTTTCACAAAACGACAAAAAGGAATGTTTTTTTTAACGTACGCGGTGACAACGACCTTTTTCCGCCGCCGCGAGTATTATTTGATCTTTGGCTTCCTCAACAAGTCGTAATGTTTTTAAAATAAAATATATACCATATACTCTTTTATGTATTTTGGTATTGAAAATGGTTTTGATAAATGATTCTATTATGTCAATATATTTATGATATATTGTGATTGAAATGTGGAAATGTTATCTTTCCTTTATATTGGTTTTATGTTTTATGGTTTTATATTGGTACTTGGAAATTTTAACGGGTGGTTACGTTATAAACCATATGACGGGTGGTGCCGTGAATACCAGGACGGGTGGTTACGTTATAACCTCCAATGCATTGGGTATGGAAGTCGGCCGTATGGATATTCCATTAAGTATGTATGGAAATTGGCCGTATGGCTATTCCATTAAGAGATAAGTGTGGAAGTCGACCGTATGGTTATTCCACTTAAGTATGTTTATGTCCCAAGTTACCTTTATATATGTTATGTGTTCTTTATATGGGTTTTATGGTAATACTTTGATTACAAAAAGGTAAGTAATGATACTTTATTCAGTGAAGAGTTTTTACTACTTCATGAAGGTGAAGGTATTACTTTGATAGAGTATACATGGTTTACTTGATTTTGAAAAACTAACAGTTTTCATTCTTTGTGTATCCCTTACTGAGCTTTTTATGCTCACCCCAAGTTTTTTTGAAATGTTTTTCATAGGACTTAATGTGGAATAAGGTCAAGGATGGGACCAAGGGAATGTCATGTTATATAAAACATGGAACTAGACATGTTTCTTTCAAGAGTTTTTTTTATTATGGAAACTTAGTAAAAGTGTCTACTTTGTAATCTTTTGAGATGTAATAGTTATGTTCTAATTCTCTAAAACTCTAAACATGAAAAGATCCTCAATGTGAATTATTCATTTAATTCAATATTAAGTAAGGTTTAAGGCCGGGGCCTTATAATAATCTTAATAATAAAAGTAAAAAATAAAATATTTCCATTTAATTTTTGTTTAAAGATTAATAATAGTGAAGCATTTAATTTCATCCATAAATATGATTCACGATACTTGAACAAGTCAAGGATTTAATTATTATGTTTTTTATTTAAAAAAGTCAAATATGTGTAACATGGTTTTGTGGTGAAAGAAGAATGTATAAAATCTGAGAAATTATGAATAATATTACCCTTTTGTAATGGGTATACACTACATACTGGTTAATAGGTTTTACCCTTATATAGCTGGTTACCCTTAAGAAGACTTTTGAAAATTCAACATAACCTTAGAAAACCATTGGAAAATACACATTACAATTATGAAATGATATACATACCCTTACAAAATCCTTAAACATAGGGAGTTACCCTTAGTTGGAGGCTTTCATATGCTAACACGAAATTTAGAAAATCCTGGTAACCCTTACGCATAGGTTAGATACCCTTACGCATCCTCAGTTACCCATAAATAGGCTACCCATATCAAGTATGATACCCTTACACACAACCATGTTTACCCTTATGTTGGTAGAGGAAACCATGGGTTACCCATGTGTATATTCAATCATACCCTTATGCAAGTCAGACTTGCCATTATATAGTGGTAGGTCCACTTATGAAATTCCTAATGACCTTTATGTTGGGCATGAAGTACACTTATGCAACTAAGGAATTTTATTTACGCCCTTACATGCTCCCACTACCCATAAGTAGTTATGTATATATCTTCTTTAGCCTTACGCAAGTCAGGAAAATTGGGTTTTTCACTTAAAAGGTCCAAAAAACTTAGTTTACCCTTATGTAAGTCCATAAAACCCATTTCTTACTCCTTTATAGTAACATAGAGTAAAAGTAAGAGTTTTTTATTGAAAAATTATATTTCCGCATTAAAATACATAGAAATTAAAATAAAATAGGGTTATAAGAACAATTAAAAAATTGAGAATATTATAATTGTCCCCCTCTAAAGACTTCTTATCCCAGAGAAGTATCTCTAGCAGTCATGCTTGAACAATTAAACACATTGATCTCAAATAAAGACTCCCAATCCCATATATCCCTAGGGATCTATTCAGTATTCCACCAAATCTATAAAAGTTATTCTATTTACTCTTGTAGGAATTTCTCAATCCGGTCAATAATTCTCATAGGATGCTCCTTATAAGATGAATTTAGATCCAATTAAAATTTGTTACAATTGGTGACATTTATAGGATTGTCTGTGTGCCTCTAAATTTATGCCACATGAAACACAACATGCATAACATGGTAGCAAGAAGAAATATCTTGATGCTATGACATTTTCCCAACCCATTAAAAAATCTCAAAAAGTATAAAAAAACATGGGCTAGCTTGGCATACATCCTCATGTGTCGATGAAAGAACTGGGGAGTCACTCTCAAGAAAACTGAATCTCCCATAGAAAAATAAAAAGGTATCCTCCCACATTTTATATTCAATCATTGTTTTCTCTAAGACTTTTTCAACCTTTTCTTAATTAGTTGCACTCTCTCTATGGTCTCCTCAATAAAACTGAGCCTCATATCCATTTTGTCACCTACCTCATTTTAACAAAGTGGTGCATGAAATGGAATCTTTTAAATTTCCACATAAGGTTACATATGAATCAAATCATGATAACTATTATTTTATATGAATTAAACCAAGGATATATTTTTATCCCATTCTCCCCTGATGTCTGAAAAGAAAAATCGAAGCATATCTTCTTTTATGGGTATCATCTATTTTGACTGTTTGTTTGTCCAATGATGGTATTTTGAGATCAATATCTATTGATACCCTAGGTATTTTTTCAAACTATATCTAAATAATTAAGGGAAACATTAATCTCTATCTAAAAAATTATCAAGGTAACTCAATGTAATTGTACGATCTTATAGATAGAAATCTTCCCAATACAATCTTCTGAGTGAGTCTTTGAGATCGATATGAAGTGGTATACCTTTTCCAATTGATCAAAAATCACCAAAATAGCCTCACAACTCATTTGGGTTCAATTAACCACATTAAAAAGTATGTCATGACTTCCTCCCTATTCCATATGAAAACTACATGTGATATGAGAAAAACATAGAGATGTTGGTGCTCGGTATTTACCTTCATGTTGGTAAGGAATTAAGAAACAAAACCAATGATGTCCCTCTTCATCTCAAACCACTATAACTATCCACTGTAGTCAGGGTACATATTTATAGCACTAGGATATATCTTCCATTTACAGGTATAGAAATTCCCCATCATCTCCACATTGATAGAAGCAGGTACCACTACTCTCCCATTTATAAGGATCACATCATATTCACCCAACAACCACTCATGTATCGAATCACCTCCAGCGAGTTGTTCACATATCATAACATATTCTAGGTCAGTATATTTTCTATAATTTACCTAGTATACCAGAGAATATGTGACCACAAATGGAGCAAAATTCATTAATACTTGATCCTCAAAAGCCTTTATCCTCTACTCATCCAACAATATCAATAAGTTCCACTGCTCCTCTGATGTATTTTCACAAAGCTCTTAATCAAATTGTGTATTACGATTATGATCATCCACAATATAGTTTCTCTTCCAAGGTTTATATTAGATATAGATTTTTATTTTTTTTAGTACTCCAACCAGTTACGATGCCTCATTTTCTGGTCCCGCTTTATTAAGATGTAACAAAGGATATTTGTGGTTATTGTATAAAATGAACCTCTCAATAAATAGATAGCATCTCAAACACATCATATAATTGACCATGGGTTCTAGATAAAATTCATGAGTAAGGTAGTTACACTCCTAGTTCATAGATTATATTGCCTATAATTTGTTACCTACTCCATTTGCATCAGCACTACACCTATTCCAACCCTTGATGCATCACAATCTATTGTATATCTGATCCCATTCTTAGGAAGAGTTTTCACCAAATCTGTATTCAACGTACTCTTTAGCTCAAGTAATTAATTTTAATAATATTCCCACCACAAGAACTTCATTCCCTTCTTCAACAACATAGTCATGGGTGTTGATAAATAGAAAAATTCAAAGATAAAATGGAATTAATATCCTATAAGGCCTATAAATTTCCTATCCTCAATCATGTTATAGGGATTATTCAAGAAATCACAACCCCCACGTTATTTGGGTCCATGTATATACATATCCTTGACACAACAAAACCTATGAGCAATACCACCAAAATCTATAAGTCACACTTCAACATCATGGCATAAATCTGATGTGCACCAAGTGTACTCATGACTATCTTTATGAGTTTGGAATGATTCTCTAATGTTGATGAGTATATAAGGATTTAATCAAAAAATTATAAAAATAATGAGTCTAGGTGAGGTTGAAAAATATTTTTCATGATGTCCATGAACACTATCAGTTCATTATTAAAAACAAAAAACATAAACAGATACTTATAGACTCCATACCTACTTTAAAAATCCATCCTCAGGATTTCCTATTATCTAACAGGTTGCTGAAGATAACCTTATTTAATATCAATCTTTGAAAACCATTGAGCTCAACATAACTAATAGAAACATATAATGATCATGGGTAAAGAATCCTAATTATTAACAATTTCATGGTTTATCTTCTAGTAATAAATAAAATGTGGAAGACTAAAATCTAGATTTTTGTAAAACAAGACTGGTACACCCCAAATTGAAGTATACATCATGATAAATCCCGTCCTCTCTAAGTTTTCGAACTATACCTTAAAATTATTATTATCAAGTAGTTTCATCTGATAAAGGGGTATAAAATTGTGTTTCACACCCAACAAGATATCTATCTCAATTTCAACTCATGTATTAGGATTAATTCTTATAATTTTATCTACAAATACATCCTGATATATATCCATGGATGGAGGAAAATTATATAGAGAAGCCACAATCTTGATGAAATATCCAAGACCACCATCTGAATTGTGATCATCCAAACCTAGCTCAAGCATAGACAAACTATTCCAACTTCAAGTTCACATTCTTCTGATCATCAAACACCACTCTCCCTTTGTATAAATAGATGAAACCAATATTTGATAGCAATAAATGTGATATTGAAAGATAGTAAACCACCCAATGTTTATAATCACATAGAAGGTCATCATCTATTGAATCATTGAGTCCCACAGATGTCTATAACCAGAAAATAATATAGGATACTTCAGTAATAACTTGTGATCATCCATTTTCATGCCCAAAGAAGTATCAAGGGAGACTAAGTGAAAGGATAACATGATTGTTAAGTAAAGTACAATAACTGCTTGAGAAGATATGAAAGAATGGGAAGCACCAATATCAAACAAGGCAGTATATAAAGTAGATTTGATCAAGACAATACTTCAAATAGAAGATGGACACTCACAACTATTTTATATAGTCTTACCTACTATGTAGATGTGTCCAAACTCATCTCTGTGATTTTTTATATGGACATACTTGAGTCATTTTTGTTTGGGTCTCCTAATGAGGACCCTTTCGTGATCACTGAGTCTAAGGTCTAGTATTTCCTACACCCTAAAAGAACCTTATATTTGGTCTTCTAGCACAAAAATATTGGAGATGTACCATTATTGCTGCATTACTGACACATGATCTAGGGTGTTGTAAATGCCTTGTTATAGAAACTACACATCCCATAATTGATACATTGTGGGTCACCTTTTTAGGGGACCAAAGAAACTGATATTTGATCTACCTATAAGCCATTACTTTACTTCATGAACCTAGTCATCCTCTTCCTTCCCTCAAAATTGTTATTCTCTATAGTATATTGGGGACCACCCACCTAATAACTGAAGGGTAAATGAATAAAAACAACACAAATCTTCTCTAAGATCAAATCTATATTCGAGGACTTACATGGAAACCTTGGGTATGAAGCTAGGTATAAGGTCATGAATTATAGTATGATAGTGGGATGAAGTCTAACCTCAAACTTCCTAACCTTCTGAGAATTATTCCTAACCCAAATCATTGAAAATGGTAGAAGCCAAATGAGGCATGTAGAGTTGGCAGAAAATATCCTGGAGCTTTGTTGCAGCTCCATGAACTCTTATTCCCAATCATGTTTTAGCATATTGAGAAATAATTTTTCAAAGAATATGTCCTTAAAGGCCTCCTAGGTAAGACCCTCATATTATCCAGCCTATCCCAGGACTCTTCACCAATTCCTGGTGGGTCCTTATAGCAAGAAAGATACATGCTTCTATCCAATGGCTCAAAGGCCTTCATTTTTTTATTTATTTTAATAATCCAACTTTCAAGGGGTGAGGTGGAACCATTAAAAGGCCCGTAGGCGAAAGTATTACTTGGACCATATGCCTTAGAGTACTTCATTTCCCGTAGGCTTCAAAAATTAATAAAACCCAGAATGACTACTTGGAACTACTCCTCCCTAACATCATCATCGTGAAATCAGCTATCCACCTTCGCATGGTTGTTCAACTAGGCTTTTTGGTGCATTCACAAGCTTGTCCCAATGGTATGTTACATACCCTATCATTCATACAATCAGTTTAACATCTTTTGTAGTGAAAGATCCTTGATCATCCTCCATTATAAGCTTTTTCAATGTAGGTTTTCTGGTTTTCATCTTCACTTAAGGTGGCCTAAAGGCCTTAAGGTGGCCCAAAGGCCTTACTGACCCAAAGGCATGGGTGGACCAAAGGCCTTAGAAGACTCTGGGACCAAATTGGTGGCCCAAAGGCTCAAACGGGTTAATAGTTCTGTCTCCAATAGTTCCAAATAGTGCATGTTATAGTTCCCTCGACATTACCTTCTATAGTAATACTACAATACCTGGAAATATGCCTCTGCCTGGATTTGATCTCAGGTATCCTTGATGCACTTAAGGTGTCCTCACCAATGGGTCTGAGGCACATGTTTGATACTAGCTTCTTTTAGACAACATCTCAATGAGTTTGAAGAACCATAAATTATTTGCACCTAGTCCTTGTCATCTAATTGGAGTGTGTCAACTACCAAAACCACTAGAGAAGGTGTAGGAATGTGCTCCAGAGCACCATCCTACTCCGTTGGTTGTCCAACTGAACATCATTGAGGAAGCATCTTCTATAATAGAAGGGTAATTAGGAACATAAATTGGCCCTATCTAGTCTAAGGTGTCATACAATGTTCTCTTAGTATTCTACCCATAACCTATGTTACACCACTCTTAATAATAACCAAGGTCTCCTCCCTACATGTTACTCAGAGTCGTAATGCATGTACTAAAACAAAATAGCATACACAATTCAACTAATCAACCATAACAATGATATATCATAATTTTAAGGTGAAACATATATATCACAAAACAAAGAATCTATCCCGAATAGATATCACAATTTAATGAATTTAGTAAAAGATCTAGTGTACATCACAACAACATGTATATATATGGAATATG
Organism: Viscum album; assembly: GCA_963277665.1. Classification (NCBI taxonomy): domain Eukaryota; kingdom Viridiplantae; phylum Streptophyta; class Magnoliopsida; order Santalales; family Viscaceae; genus Viscum; species Viscum album. Next base: position 1,673,217,981 of record OY728137.1, read on the forward strand.
GACCAACATGCCTAATAAAGATGCATGAATGCAACCTAAATCTCATAAAAATAGAAATATAAATCCTTCCCAAGGTAACTTAGAGGTCTGTTTCACATTTTATGGCCATGAACTTGGAAACCTTCCTACCTAGGTCTCACACTACTATCTCCAGTATACCATGTTTCAAGTTACTCCAAAAATAAAATAAGAAGAATTTATGCTCAAATACCACTTTTTATCACCCCAACTCGATCCATCGGGTCTAATATGGATAATCACATGATCAAATGTGTCCCCCATACACAATAAACTTTTTTATAGCAGCACAGGTCTAGTCATATCAATGGGAAGGCCATAACCTTAGTATCATTTCCTGGAACATTTAATAAATAGAATAATAAATAATATAATTATCGGATTATCATGTAGAAACAAAACAATCAAGAGGGAATACATGTCATTCCAGTAACAAAATGCTCCGAAAAAGATAGAAAAACTCGAGTATAAAGTTTACTTAAAAAAAATAAAATATTACTTTATTCTAGAGTCCATCTGAGTCTACTACCAGCTCTAGAAACCTCTTCTTATCTATACACAACACGTCTCTTTCACTTCATCAGATCTCTAGTCATGAAATTTAAATGCACACTGAATTTTCTAATTAGAGTTTGAGAACAAGACTCTGTAAGACACCAACATTTTTTACTTAACAAGTGTTCTCAATTATAAATGATGTAGTTTATGATAATTACAAATTAATAATAATTATAATAATTATAATAATAATAATAATAAACAATATAAAACTATCCAGTTGTGCACTAACCATGTCTACACGAACCCATGGTTGTAGCTTCTTTGTCTCGTTGTTGGAAATAAAATAGAAAAATTCATATGTAAAAAAAATAACCATTAGGAAAGTGAATTATCCAATTATAATACTCATGGAATCATGTCTATATGCTACACAGTTCCTCCCAAACCTCAATTATGGAATTTTAACTGCAAATAAATTTTGCATTGAGTGTGTCCTTCATATGACATGAACCCACAAATCCACTTTGAATCGAGCAGTCCAATACTTTTCATTCATGAATCAAGTGAATCTCTGACACAATGTTCCATAGAATCATCATATCTCCACCCAATGATTAGGTCCATCAACCTTATTTTACCAACTTGTGATCAAAAGGAAAAAATGAAAACAATCCATGAGAAAATCTCATGGTATCAATGATCATAGTAGTTCTTACGGCCTACACACACACATGTGTCTACAATCAAGCTTGGTGAGTTGATGTATGTCAATACAAGAATTTACTCAAGTAAATATGTGTAAATTAGATGTCCAAAAAGTATGTAAATTCCAACATAAAGTTTTTTGATTTCAATATCAAGTTTAAACCACCGTATATGATTTAAAATCTTGATTGGAAACTTTTACTTGCAATAACACCTCCCTGAGGCCTTATTGTCATATTATTTGACAAATAAACATTCAAGGTTCCTCAAAGAATCCTATAATTGAAACCAAATATTTCATTTCCAAAAAATAAAATATCACATGCAGTAATAGTTTCTCACTCTTAGAGAATTTCTGAATTTTCAAAATATTCAAATTTATTTGATAGAAAATTCTTTCTAAAATAATAATTATAATACCATATGAGATAATACTCTATCTCTCTATAATAATATTCATGTGATAATCCTTTAGTATTATTCATTGATATTATCAGATAATAATTCTTTTATCATTATCTAATAAATTATAGATTTTATCATTCGAGAATTCCTTATCCAATGTCTACTGAGTTGTTATTTCAAGATTACACATGAAATAAGTAGAAAAATAGAAGAATAAATTCCAACTAGGAATCATCTCAATCAGCTACGATACCTAAGAAGAGAATATGAGAACAATTTGATCCTTCCAACAAACTAGAAGGGGGTCAAATTTTCTATATAATGTTTCACCAAAGAAAAACAATTGGGATCTATGGGCTAATTAGACTCAAAGGTTCAACCAAAACTAAGGCCATAAGGGTTCAACAATTTTAGAAAAAAAAAGTGCATGTGGGCTAAAAATTAAAAAAAATCATTATTTAATTTGTGTCATAAGAGATTCATAATAGTATATTATTTAATTTTATCTATAAATATCATTCATGGTCCTTAAACAATTCTAGGATTTAATTGCCAATATTTTTTGTATTTAAAATAGTCAAATATGTGTTCTAGGGTTGTGATATAGAACTATAAGGGTAAAAATATGAAAACAATGGGGGAAAACAATACCCTTATATAAGAGGTATATGTTTCATAAGGGTAATTTGGTTTTACCCTTACATAGCTAGTTACCCTTAAGTTTCCTTTGGAAAATCCTGGGTACCCTTATGATTCCTTACAAAAAACCATCGTAACATTATGAAATTATAGGTTAACCATTACGAAAACCTTATTTATATGCAATTACCCATATACAGAATCTCATGTAACCTTATGAAGCCTTTAGAAAATCCTAGTTACACTTAAAAACACTTATTTATCCTTTAATAATTTAATTTCATCAAATAATTATTTAAAAACAATAACAATAATATATAATTTATTATAATGCTTTATTTTATAACTACATATTTTAATAACTTCTTATATAATTTAGGATTTATTCTTATTGTAGTGTTACTATTATCATTTCATGTGATATAATCATAATGTATTAAATTTTACCTCATATTGACATAATATATTTTATGATTCATTTGAGATTACAGTTATATGTTTTATTAGATACTCAAAAAAAATTACTAAAATTTTGGGTTGTTTTATTCTACCCCACCCCCCAATGTTGTTTTTTCTTATAAATTATAATACATAGATAAAAATAGTTGAGGGTCCTTTTGTTTAATTACTTCATTATGTTTTCATATATCTTTCACTCAGTTATTATTTCACCAAAATACTTTAACTAGCTAGGAAGTCTTGTGCCACAACACTTTATTTGTTAAATACAGGATGTACACTGGTTGTTCCGCATAAGTTATATCATGTTAAAACTATATAGAATCTACGTTCAGAACATAAGATGGATCTGGGATGTACTTCAGTCAAATTAAAACATGGAACACATCACGTAATTATGGATATGTGGAGGGAGTGAAAATTAATCATCGACAACTCCCCCACGTTCAAAAATATTGATGAGATAGATGCACCAGGGGCTTAGGTAGCCCATATTCCTAAGTCAAACCACCCACTTACAAGTATATATCCAAAGTTATAACTTGTGTCCTGAACCACCCTGAGTCAACCCTAAACCGGTCACCTGAGTAGGCCCGCAATAATGATTATGAGGCATTATCGATCCTACAGGGCAGGTAAATAATGTCATTCATCAAATATATTCAATTGGTAAAAGTTTATCCCATAACTAATAGAAAAATAAATAAATAAAAAATATGATAAAAAAATATAAACTGGAAATACAAAAGAAAAAAAACTAAACATACCACCATGTGACCTCATAGGTCACTCTCATCCACTGAACCAACATTTTTCTATGGCAATCGAGACTAAGAAGAAATCTACACTAGAAGATAAAATAATTATATAGGTATTGTTGTGATTATTAAAAAACCAAAGGAAAGTCTAAATTGAAACCTAAACCACCGAAAAGTCTATAAGTACTTTATTGAGAGAGACACGAACAATCCAATACCCAATGTGAAACCTCAACCACCAAAAGACTGATAACTAAAAACATAATTTCCACTCAAAACCTAAAACACTGAGATGAAAAGAAATGGGTAAGACCATCCTCAAGGAACCATCTTAACAACCAAATAAATAACTAATGAGATCAAAGGACTTGAACTATAAAGAAAAAGAACCAACAACCCAGAACTAACATTTCCAAACATAACCTCAAAATAAGGAACACCCCAACCCCTAAAATATAATTCACTAAGAACCCCATCATGGTGTGTTTGGGATCACCATGACCATCTGTCACATGACCCATTATCCAAACCATTCAAACTATTAATGTTAGAATTGTGCGGGGTGGAATCAAATAAACACATTGGCAACAAGAATTTTAAATACTTATACTAAAAATAACAAGGACTAAAGAACTAGGCCCTACATGAGATCATCATGGTTGGTCACCCCGCCATTTTAGAACTATACTTAGGCATATAATCCTCAAACTGGAAGAAGATCAAAAATTCTTAATGAAAACAAAATACATAAATAAATGTGGTATGGGACAAAAAACACCACCATTCAACATCAATAATATTTATAACATTGAAAAAACGTAAAATTTTAATAAAATTCCCAATATATCTACAACATTAGTCTCTATAAAAAAAATTTAAAACACAACGAGATACATCAATTCCAAAACAATGAATTAATAGAAAAAATTATATTTTGATTTATCTTTCTCTAGTATTACATTCATCCAATAGAGTTGGAAGGTTCACCAGAGGAGTGGATCTGGCTTCAGGGAACTTCCGAACACCACCTTCAAAAACCCTTTCCAACTGACCTAAATGGCCATATATATGATATATCATTGGTGATTTATAGTATGCTTACTATTTGTTCTCAAGATTTCCATACTGATAACACAGCCAAATCTTGCTCTTGGTGGAATCTGGTGAGCCGTAACACAAAAGCCTTTTCATACCTCTTTTTAAAAGGATAGACATAGATAAAACAACTTCGGCCTATCTATTCTCTTATCTAGTTCTTCATAATTGTCAGGGAGTGGAGGATGTGCAAGATTAAATTATTTAGAGAGGCCCTTTTGAAGAATTTATCCATCAAGAATTCATCTCCGTTGAGATTTTTGAGATATGACACATACTCAGAGAATCTCTATTCATAATCCAATATCATTGAGCTACCCTACTTGAGGTAGTACAATATTGAACCCTCTGTTATCCTCAAATAATGAGAGAAATATTGTTGTATGAACAAATCATTGAATCATTCCTGTGAGTAATTTTTCTGTGGTTCAACCAGAAGAATGGACTTCCAACACTCTCACCTTGGGAGTCCCAACATGAAGGAAACAATTCCAAGCATGAGAGGTTCAGGAGACTCAAGTCGAACAAATATCTCCTTAATATTCCCTATCCATTCCTCAAAATTTATAATTCCAACTACTTGAATAAATGAGGAAGGTTACACACTTATAACATCTAGACAAGCTCTTGATACTATAAACCACCGAGAACTATTTCTAGAATAATATTAAAACAATACTTTTAAAACTGTAAATAAATTACTAAATTAAAATTAAATTCTTATACATAGGTATCCTACCTCAAAACATTCTTCTTTTGATGTTGATAATAGGAAACATCTTCACACTTACACACATATACACCTTTACATATATATATACCCTATGGTTTAATTGTGCATATTCCCCTTTCCATGAATGTATATGTTCTAGAAGGATTTATATATATATATATTATTACCCAGTTATACATGTGTTAGTATCCTTCAACAATGATAGTCGAAAGCTATCCCAAGGATGTCATAGGTATGGGTTTAATAATACTTAATAATAATATCAATATGGGTAGCTCATTTATATCAATTTCAATATTTTTGAATTATTGAAATCCTCTAAGTTGAATAAGAATATTGTCAATATAGGCTACATAACACATATTCTTGATTGATATTCTAATAAGTTCTTGAAAATCATTGAAAGTACATGTTAATCAACCCTTATAATTGATAAAATGATGGGTGCATCCTATAGTGAAGCACAAAGACATATAAAAACATTATCCATAATCTTATAATGTTTCATATACAATTATTTAAATTCTTTAGGTTATATTATATAGGTACTCTTTGATATAGGAATAGATTCCATAATTTTTTTAATTCAAATGTCAACCATAAATTTTGGGGGAATACCAAGAATTTCATTATGGAATACATTATCACACTCCCATAAAATTAGAATTTCGATAGTTTTGAGTATTATCCTAACTATCTAATCCAAGAGTTTCTTTTTATTCGGTATAATAACCCATATTATTGAATTTAATTCCAAAGGAGTATAAAATCTTCCATTCATTGATATTTCATAATGGGAATATTATTGGTAAAAAATTATTCTTCTTTGTCCTAGAAATTGACATAACCTCTATTTAAGGAGAGATAATCCATGACAGACATTACATTGAATTCCACTATGGAAAGAAGAACTATATTTTCATGAAGTATCTCCCCACAAAACTTGATCAGAAAAGAGTTGTAAACTTTGGTTATAATCAACACACCACCAAGTTTTTTCACTAATAATTTAATATAAATCACATTTTAGTGTTGAATGAATATTATAATTTAAAACACATAATATAAAATAATTAGTTGAACCATAATCAAATAATAAATTCATATTTATAGAGTATAGATTAATTATACCTTTTACCACTTAATAATCTTGATCAAATTTAGTAGAATTGATTCTATAGGCTCTTCTATGTTCCATTAATCTAAGAGATTACTAATTTATATTATCCTTTTTGGATAATTTATTGGGGTATTTGTTTGAATAATTCCAAAATTACTTGTATTTAAAGCATTTATGTGTGGGTGTTACATTAGTTGGGGTATTCGTTTCCTTAGTTTCAATGACCAGCCTCTTTATCTCATTGAAATAATTATATGTTTAGTTTCAAGTCCTTATAAACATGAAATATGTCATCATTCATTTCATACAATTTCCAGAGTGTTTCCTCCATTAATTTTCGAAGGTGGTGTGTTATACTTTCTTTCCTCCGTATAATTTTCTACAATAGTTACCATAAAACCACATTTTAATTTTCTTTTATCCATTACTGTTAAAAATATGAGAGTCTATAGTTCACATTTCTACCATAAATTTACATAGAAAAATTTATTCATATCTATTGAAGTCTCTTATGGTTAATTCCCTTAAAATATTTGGTTTTAGGCCACTAAAAAACTGCTAAATCTTTCTTCTAGATTTTTCAATATAACTGGAAGAATAATTTATGAATCATGTATTGTTTTTAACATAGTATCTAGTAGATTCATTCTTATTTTTTTCAACTCCAAGAATTATAACTATGTTTTCATGTTATGAGATAAGAGAAAATATTTAATGACTTTTTTTTAACTCTTACCATACTATAGAGTCAAAATTTTCCTTTTTCGTCATATTATTTATGAGGGACCAACAATGGAAATCCATACCTTCCAAAAGATAAATGGATAGAATAACCTTCTCATAGTCTGAGAACTGGACAATGGAAAATATATTCTATATTTAATTAATACATTTTTCAAGAATGAGTGGGTTTGAAGATCCACTACATGAATGTGTATATTACTATAAAAAAAATTCAATCAAAAGTTTTTACATATTTGGTGTGTTTGAGAGATCAAGATGGTTTTTTTATTTCATGAGATAGTCTGGTGAGAATTTCTATAATATTTTGCATGCCAGTTCCCATACCATTTTGTTTCTCAAGGGGAAAATTACTACATTGTCATTAACACACACTGCTAACTTAGTTCCTCCTATTTTTATAACTTTACTAGATTCAAAAGAGGTTAAAATGAGTAATAAACAATAATACCTTCAAATAAATTGAGTGAATAACTATATATATTTCAGTGGTCAATACTATAAATGTGTTACTGTAAGAAACCTTACTCTTAGACTATAATGATTTTGATTCACATTTGGTTTAACTTATGTTTCATAAAGATTGATTCCCAGGTAATTGTTAACTTGGGTACCCATAAATAACTAAAACCTACTCCAATACCAATTGAGTAAATATAATCTAAACATTCATATATATTACACTAGTTTATTGATACAAACATTATATCTCAAAAACAATCTCACCCCAGAATCTCTAGTTTTATTGTATATAGAGACTCGATCCCTACCCAATATATTTTAAAATGTCTCCAATATGTCATATTAAAATTCTTATCACATGATTCCCATTTAGATATATCATACATAATATTCTTCTTAATAACATGGGGAATCAAAATAAAAGAAAGGGTGATCTCATATTCTTAGTAAGGGTAATCATGAGAGAAAAACAAAATCAATCTCATGTGAGTACATAAGATAAAAATATGGGTATGATAAAATAATTATTGTTCGTAGATGTAACATAAGTTAATTATACCTATAAAATCACAAATCATAAATCACCCATCAAGTTATAAGATCATAGGGTCATAAAGGGATCATCATGGGAGTAAAAAACATATTCCATGATTTAGAAACATGTGATAATAATCATTAACCAATGGAAAGTAAGATTATAGTGTGGAATAAAGTTAGTAATAAAAATCAAAAAATTCTAGAAAAATAAAACTACAACCAATTCCATGCATAATGTTGTGAACATAACAACAATATAGAAGCATCATGTTGTGAACATAACAACAATACCAACACAAATAATTATGAACATAACAACAATTACCACATATAAACGTCATTATAGAGTGAAAAATAAAAATTTAATCGATGAATTCTAGGGATATAGAGGACCCCACCTATCACATAATTATAAACCATAATTAAGTATACTGCAAGAACATGATATCATTCTTCCTTCTTCTATAGTATAATTAACCTGTGGAAAATTAATGGGTTTCATGAAAATTTTCTCAAAGAATCGTTATAAACCATCCAAATTTATAATATGGATTATATGGATAGATCATATACCTAACTAATCATAACCATTATATATTTTAATTACATTGATGGAAATAAATTTTATAAAAACATTAGTAATATTATTTGAGAAAAAAGAATAAATAACCATCTCTTTTGGTAACTTTTAAAAACAAAAAAAATCATATTATAATGGGAAAATTATTTTGTTTGAAAAAATATTGAAACTATTGAATTAATCTTAATAATTAAGGATATTCATTATGGGTGGAAATTTTTGTGAATCGATAACCTATAAAAATTATTTTATACCATTATAAATATAGTAAAAACCCCATTTGGATAATATCAAATGTTTTCTCTTTGAAACATTGAATTAAAATAAATAATCACGTAAAATTATATTAAAAATAGTTTAATTATAGAGAATAAATTTCTTAAAACATTATAATGAAAATGGATAGGGAAGATAAAGAGTTATGTAAATGAATTTAATACTTTTACGTGGTGATTTTATATAAACCCCATTGAAGATTTTAAAATAAAAACCCCATTGATTGAATGGAATTGAGATACAAATGAAAATAACATGAGTATAAATTTATAAACAATATAATATTTCATCAGGTAGTATATGCACCATAAAAATGAAAATAGGATTATAATGTAAATTATTTCTCAATGTAGTTAGATTGAGATTAAAAAAACCCCCTTGTACTCATGACTTCCATGGAAGTTATTTAACCACTTTTATAAAAAAAATATCTTAATAAATTATTTAAAAATCATATTTATATCTATAAACTTTTATACTCTTCAATTATTATTAGTCATTACACATATATTAGTTAGTTATTGTTTATTTTCATCGTCAGATATTAGTAATTTTGGTCGTTTCATACTTGTTTAATAATGGAAATGTAGGTATTCATTATTTGATAAAAATTTTATCATTCCAATATTACTAAATAAAATTTAATAATTTCATTTTAATTATTTATAAATTCGTTTTTTCATATTATAAAAGATATGGGTTTGGTTTTTAAGGATGGTATCCATAGAGAGCTTGTTTCAGGTAATTTTATAATAACAATAGTTTACAATATAATGATCATTCATTTTTGTGCCATAATTGAAAAACATTATTCATGATATAAATTACATATTAATATAATATATATTATTATAATAAATTTTCAGATTGAAATATGTTTTTATAACCAACAATGTAAGGCATTTTTGAAAAATTAAATATGGCATCCGTGGCGGTGGTAGTCCACACATAAAATGTGAGACTTTATAATTTTTTAAATTTATAGGAGGAAAATTAGAAATTATGATTTCATTAATAGAATATTTTTTATGTATATTAATTATACTAATGTAATTATTTTATTTAGGGTAGAATAGATTTTTAGGGAGTGGAAGAAGAATGAAACTTAAAAGAACACGGTTAAAACAACTATATATTACTTAGATATCCCCCCTTAGGATACTCATTAACCCTTCCTAGAATAATATTTTTATGAGAAAAGAACCCATAGTATATGGGAAAGAAATTCGTGAATCGTTTTGGTAGTTTTTGGTAAATAAAAATTCTTATGGTGTGATGAGTGGTGGGGTGATGAAAGAGATCCTTTTATAAGCGAGAGAGGTTGTATTTTTGTATATAGTCATTACATTATATTAAAGTTATGTCATTTTAAAAATAAAATTGTATCTAAAAGTAAAAAATTATATATATGGGGTTTTTATTTTTCCACACCCCTCTCATTCAGACAAATATGTGATATTTTTTGATATATTTTACGTCTTCTCCCTTCATTTAACTTTTGATAAAAATTTAATTCTACCACGGTAACTATTTATTTCACCAATAACTTATTATTATGCATAAAAATAAGATATAAATTATTATATAATTTTAATATTTTAATAAAAAAAATATGAAAACCATTTTAAAATATTAAATATATAGAGGGGGTAAAAATTAATTTTAGTAAAATTAAGATTATCCCAACCAAAAAAGTTTTTTGAAAATTTCCCCTTTAAACATATAAATGAATTTACACTAAAATAATTTATATTATTTATTCTAATGAAATTTTTTGGTTATTTATTCAAAACATTATATTCTGGTGACTTTTAAATTAATCAAAAACAAAATGTAACCTTACAAATACTTAATGAAGGGAAATAAACAACAAATTGTTCTATATAAGAATCAAATATCACTTATGATCCAAAATTTCAACCATAGGATTATAAAGTAATAATATTATTATTATATAAATTATTTTACTCATTAAATAAATATTTTTTCAATAAAATGGTTTTATAAATTTGAATGTTCTTTTTATATCAAGATCAAACCATAAAAGTTACGGTATTTATAAAAATGGCATTACTGACTATTCACCTAAAAAATCAACCATTTAAAAATATCCCAAAAAATAAGCCTGATATAATTTTGAAATTATTTATCTATGTATTATGTTCATTCAAAAAATTTTAATTTAAAAAAATTACAAATCCATCTTTTAAATGAAAGAATAAAATATATTGATACATTAATTTTATCTAAAAATTGCCTATAAAACGTTAAGTGTTATTAATATTATATCATATAAATTTATAATTAAATGAGAATTAATCAATTATTTTAGATTTTTAAATTTTATTATTTTAATATTCATATTTTATAAGAGATCAATTTAATTTATAAAGATTCAAATCTACAACACTAAAGAATGATCCTTTAAAAATGTCCCTTTTAAACATTGAATGATATTGATCATATCACATTATTTATTTATTATATAATATTTAAATTTCATAAAATAATTCTTCAAAAACAATAATAATAATCATATGTACGGAATTACAATAACTATTTTATAATAAAGTATTTCATTATTTTTTATTTTAGGGTTAATTTTTACTGTAATTTTTTCGATGACATTTCTTATAGTGTCTCTATCCCTCCCTCTCATCCAAGGGTTCTCCTGAATATATATTTTAAGGAGTAGTAATTTCTATGTCTTATATAGTGCATTCTAACTACCCTTCCCTCTTTTACTTTTGTGCCATACTCTCTTTCCCCCTTTCTCTCAACTCTCTCTGAGTCTTGGGATCTCTCGCTTGAGTTTTTCTTACTCAATGGTGCTCCGTACGAAGGGGAAAATAGTTTTGAAAAGGTAATACGTCATTATGGGGAAAATAGAAACACATTTTCAACCTCAATGTTGAATGTTCAAAGATTTTTATGGGATGATTGACTAGAGATGGTCCTAGACTACTTGGGTGAAGGTGCTTCTAATTTTCAGCCTTGAAGATGATGAAAACTTTCAAGGTGGTTGTTTTTCATGGTGAAAGTTCAATGGGGTGGTTTTTGTGTTCTAGAAAAAAAGGTTTTTTTATGTTGAATACCTTGTCCACTCAAACCCTTTCACGGGACTCATGTTAATCTATGAATTTCCAAGTCAAATATAGAGTGGTGGAAAAAAGTATATTTGGGGATATATGGTTTAGTGGTCGATGGTATTCTAGGTGTGGCCTGATTAGGATCACACTTGTTAACAAGTCTACTGGTTTTTTGCCTCAGGGATGTTTCCAACATTCGAATCCCTCAGCCACTAAAATCCCAACTCTGACCTCACATTCCTCTGCACCTCTCCTAGTCAGATCTAGAGTGGTGGTGATAAATAGATTTTGGAATGTTTGTTCTAGTGGTGGTCAATGTTCCATATGTGATATGAGTTGGTTTTATCTTTTGAAGATGGATACTAGTTTTTTCCCTCTTAGAAAATGGTGACATTAAGAGTTGTTAATGGAAATGGAAATGGAGAAGTTACTAGTCTGTATAATTTGTTCCATGTTTCCTCCTCAATCCATCAAGACTATTTTTTTGGTTTATCGTTATGACAGCTCAGTCTATTTGATACCAATTCGGTGAAGATGTTTATTTGTGTCTCTGGTTTCGGTGATTTTTTTTTTGTTTGTTGTTATGGCCATGTGAGGTTTATGATGGTGAAGAGATGATGATGGTTGTGGTGATTTCATCAGGTGGTTGATTTCATGGTTTATTATATGGTCTTAACAAGACACACCTTGGTGTAGGAGATGGATTATGGATCAGGATCTCATACACCTGAGTGATTTGGTAGGGGTGTGATTGAGGTCGGATTGAGGTGCGATTTCAAATTTTTAATAATGGACTTTAGTGGTGATTATTTTGAATCTTTTATTTTAATTCTTGGTGTTTTTGTACTTTAATTTGTAAATATGTGGTTACTATTAAACCAATAATATTTATTTTAGAAAATACAAAAAATGACTGGATGTAAATTTCATATGGTAAAATAATAATGTATTAATTCTTACCCTACATTGATAAGGTATATTTTGGGTCATTTTAGTTTAGTTTTTTGTGTGATATAAGATACTCACAAAAATTATTTTAAAATAATTTGTTAGTACAAGTATCGATGAATAATTAAAGGATATATCAGTATATTAATCTTAATATTTTGGAAGTAGTACCCTTTATGAAGTAGTGGAGAGCGTGAAGTAGTTTTTTTCTTAATGAAGGATCATCCTTGATGAAAAATCAATAATTAATAGGATCATTTCACGAAGAAAAGTGAAAAAATGTTGTTTCAGAAAGGGATTATCCTGAGGAACTACATAACGAGTAATCATGCTATGGGGAAGTCTATAAAGGGGTTTCATAAAGAGAAATATGACATAGGATTTTCAAAAATGATTTTAAGTGGTTAACTATATAAAAAATGGAACTTGTATTACTCTTTTCAATGATTTCTATTGGGATTGTAGAACATATTTGAGAATAAATTTTTTTAATTCATAGAGAAAACACCCAATTAATTCTTTATGACATTGAAGTAAACTACATATCTAAAAACTGAGAAGAAATATATCTAAATAATTATGAAAAATAGGATTATATGAAAAATTTTCTAGGACGGTAATGTGATATTTCCTAAACTCATTTCAAATGTCAATCATCCAGTTATGGAGTGACCATGTCCCAAAACATTATCCACTAAACTTGTGAGGCTTTAGGAATTATGGAATAGCAATAAATGTTGTGTGTATGATCTTTATATTATCTCACAAACCACATAAAAACAACTTTATCTTATTGAAATTTCATGATTTTTGACATTGGTGAATTTTTTTTAACTATGATTTTTTTAACAAGTTCCCGCCAACATGGAAATAATATTTAATGTAACGCAAGAAAATGTTGACACCCAGATTCAAACCTCCCCTCATAAAGGTGTCTCGGGTTGAAACAAGTGGTATCAGTGCTGACTTTATAGGTGTAAATTCTATTTATAATGCTTGTAAATCTATTGAATAAAGTAAATACTAAAGTAAAGCCTATATTTTATTTCATCAATTACAATATTAAAGAAAATATTATAAGATCTCATTTATGATTACTTATACTAGAACAACTAGAAAATTCACCTTTGACCGTGGTTTGGAACAACATTCATATACTAAAAAACCATGGCGATAGGCTATTACCATAGTCTTCAAAACTGTGGTAGCTAGAGCTATTTTAGTATGTCTTCTCAATTTCAATTTTTTAAACCAAAGAAATAAGTTATTAATTCCCATGGTTTATACTGTCACTATTTACAGATACAACCATGGTTTAACTATGGAAATTGGATCCTAATACCACCCTCAAAACTATAGAAGTAGGTCATCTATACCCTTGGTTTAAACTATGGAAATTTCTTGCTACATCTATAGTTTAACCATGTAAATCTCATCCTATGACCATGGTTAAAACCATTAAATTTGATGATTTATATCCACAGTGCAAAATTATATCAACATGTTCATATATCCATGGTTCAAAAACCATGTAAATTCAATGATACTTCCATAGTTAAAACCATGAAAAAATACTCTATATTCCATAAAAAACTCTTACCATGTAACCTCCAAAACCTCTAAATTTTTAAGGTTACAACATCACATGGAACCACTCATATCATCAAGCTCCCCTCAAAAAATCTTTTAGAATTTAAATTATTTTCCTAATTTGTATACTTACCTTTACTGAAAGCTCACATTGAAAATGAATATGAATATTAACAAAAACACAATATCATTTACAACTACACACAACTATTTTCTAATTAAAAAATTCATGATATCATTATATTTTATCATCTCCAATTGGAAAATATTTAGTTGAGAAGCATTTTCCAACTGTACATTATCAGTTTCTTGGGTGAGGTACATTTACATACACAATGTCATTTACAATTTCACAATTATAACAACAATTTTATTATATAATTTATAGTTGAAACTATTAAAAAGTGAATTTTAAATACTCAAATAGTAATGGAAACATTAAATGATATTTAGTAAGCATAAAATAGTGTGTAGTTTCACACTATTATGGATACACTAAATAATATTTAGTTAATATTTAATAGTTTTCATTTACATAATATTATGGCAATTGATGGATAAATCAAGTTCCTTTAATTCATGTAGATTTCATTTCTAAATTATAGCATATGATCAAGTAAATTTCTAATTGGAATTAACCAATATGTGGGTCAATAACAATGCAATGAATTAATAGAATAAAATTTTGATCATTAGGTGTATATCTTGTATAAATATTTGTAAAATAGTGGGAAGTGAAATATGAAATGATGAGTAAACAGAAATCATTGATCTATTGACGAATTCAATTATCCATAAGCATTTATCATAAGAAACCACTTATAATGAAATAATGATAAAATAAGTGATATATAATGACATATTACATAAATTTTATTAGTGTGTGAATAGAAATCAAGAAAAATTGTATGTTTCTAATATGTATTTCTATAAATTTTAATAGAGGATTTGGTTTTTGGATTCTAAAAATCCTTGATATTTTTATCACAATTTGTAATGAATATAACCTTGAAAGCATTTTTCACATGATCAGTGTTTGTTTAAAATGTTATATTTTAAAATTTCAATGATGATCCATAGTTTTTTTTCATTTGAATACAATCGTCTCAATTTGAAACCCAAACTCATCATTTTCCTACATCATATATATTTACATTTGTTTGAAATTTTATAAGAATTTAAATAAAATATATAATATAGTGGATAGAAGAGGCTAACCTTGAGAATCTATCTTTGCTCTAAGGATTTATTTTTATGAATTTCATGACCTGTTTTCCAAAAAATAATTATGGGGATATATCCACTATCATCACTAACTAATTGTTTCACTAGAAATATTGAAAAATAAATGTTGTATTTAGTACAACATGAGAAAAAATTGAATATAATTCGATATATTTTCATGGAAACATACAATCTTGAAATGTATTGTGGACTACATAAATCATATAAAAGTTCATTGTCAAAAAAAAAACATTTTTATAATTATTTGAATGTATGATCTGTATTGATTGTAATATGTGATAACAATGAATAAAAATCAATATAGTATACACCATATAAATCTTCTGACTATAAACTATAATATAACATGCCTCATAGAAATTTTATAACTATAATATATTATACACCATAGAAATGTTATGACTATGAATTATCAAAATATCCAAATATTTTCCAAAAATTTATTTAATTAACTATATTATCTATATTTATGGTAAACTCTATTGAAAATAATCTAGAATCTATGACATTCTCATTGTAAATTAAAAAATTAATTGTTTTAAAAAATTAATAATTCTCTTTTATCTATAATTAATAGAAAACATAAACTAATTATCATTCTGAAGTAACATGAAAGAATATACACTAGTGATGGGTATGAAGTTATATGAAAAAATATTCAGATGTTAGAAACATAGATAAGTAATATTTCATGTTATTTTGGCAATAAGAGACTTCCCTTGGTCTATATTAGAAAATGATTGTGTATGTTTTTTATTGTAATTAGAAACATCATGATGATGAATATGAATTTATTCATATTGGAAGACAAATAAATTTATGGTTGTATAATTTTTATAAAATGTTGATCGAAAAAATAAAATATGGTATTTGGAATAATGTTTTTTATAATTTTTAGAACCTATGATTGAAAATTGGGGGAAAATTTTTATAAGTCAGTTCCGTACACAATGAGTTCCATGATGTGTGGGAGGTAGAGGCACCTAAAAAATTCAGACATACTATCAAAATAGTAGTTAAATGGAGAAATGTTCTATGATATTAAGCATATCATGAGTAGGGAGTTGGAAACATTATATAATAAGGTTTTGATGTTAATAAATGCAACATATCCTGATAAAAATGCCTTTAAATTGAGATAACTTATACAAAAAATATAATTTTGTCTCGAGCGCCTAAATAATAATAAAAGAATAAAAAATTTATGGATTTATAAATAATAAAACTATCAGAATATGTAAAGTGTAAGAACCTAGAATAAAAAACTGAAAAAAAATTATCATTGTGCTATTTGATTCTATAGAGAAGTAAACTAAAAAATAAACCTATAAAAAAGGTAGAATAACCATATAAATAAATAATAAAAGTAAAATTAGGTATATATAGATTTTAATACAACCTACTATGAGGAAGAGAAATAGGTTTTTACAGATGAGGTTCAATAATAAAATTATAAAAATAAATTAAAATATTGGAAAATTTATCCATGAAGGAAAAAATAATAACAAGAAAAAGTACATTTCAAAAGTTATGATAGGCATCCACGAGTTGGGATGTTGAATATGAATAGTATATTTCCACACCTAAAAGGAAACACGGAAGTTAGATACTATGAATGAGATGGAAAACACCATGGTTAAAAGGAGAATACAAAAAAATAAGAGTGTTAAGGAAACCATTCCTTGAAGAGGAGACCAATATATACATAGGGATAGAAGGATGTATATCCCCCACTATAAAGAGGTGTTTGAGAGGTGTTTGGGATGTGGATTTGATGGTGTAGGTAGAGGCGGGGATGGACATGAGGGTTTGGGGGGAGTTTGGTAGGTAGGTGGTGCTAGAGGTAGTACTCTAGGAGAGAGGGAGTCATGGAGGGAGATGTAGGAGTGGGGAGTTGCGGAATGGATGGGGAACTGGGGTAGTGAAGAAGGGTGGAAAAATTAGTGGGAATTCATGAAACATCAAGAACACTCAGGGTTTCTAGAAAACCAAAAATTTTATGTATATAATAGATAGAGAGATTGATGTCATATGAAAATAGATTTAGCATCTATAGATTAATCATGATGAGGGTTTTTCTTTATTCATCATCAATAGAAGTTTATTTGTCTTTAACATTTAATAATATAATCAACCTCAAGGAAGTTATCCTAAAATAAAATTTTAGGTTCAAATAGATGAAGCATGGTGAAATGAATTGTTCTTTCTTCAATAAACTCTAGAGGATTAGAATGTCCAATAATACTAGAGAATACCTAAAAATGTAAATAATGTAATATTTTGGAGGTAATAGTTTAGGGAAAACATAGTGAGATACTTTAATGAGATTTCAAATTGTAACTTGTATATGAATTTTGGGGGTATGTTGAATGTTATCTGAGTTACTATTGATGAAATGGAAAATATCATGCTCACTTAGATGTCTATCCTAGAGAGGGTTAAGTCTAAAATACTTTTTCTCAAACCACAACATTCTTATGGGATAGATGGGTTCACCAACCAATCATTCCATGAATTATAGGATATTTTTTAAAATTATTTTGAAAAATTAATTTATACTTTATTTATAAATGGTATTCTTACTAAAGTAGTGAAATCATGGTTTATTATACTATTTCCAAAAGAAGAATATATTGAATCTCTTCAAATTTTCATACATTTGAATATTTTAAATAGTGTCAACAAGATTTTATTTAAAATATTTTCCACTAAAATCTCTTTTGTTATTGGGAATGTGGCCTCCAACAACCAGTCTGTATTTTTCCATGGGAGGAAAAATAAATAATTTTTTTGTAACAATCTCAAAACATACAAACTAAAAAAGAAATCAAGTAAAAGTGGTGTAATTTATTTTAACATCGATGTCAAAAAATATTTTGAATCTATAAATTCGAACTTTGTGTTTGAAGTTTTTCAACAGTTCAGGTCCAAAGACTATTTTTCAGGCTAGTTCAATATTTTCTTTAAATCTGTTAGGTTGTTTAACTTAGTATATGATTCACTATAGAGATACATCCCATGATCATGTGGGGTAATAAAATGTGAGAATCTTTAGAATGTTCTATTTAGAGTCGCTGAAGACTGTCTAAGTAGATCTATTTTAAAATGGTTGGTCATGGATTTATCAAACCTATCTAGTAAACCAAAAACTATTTATATTAATACATAAAACATTTAAATAGTTCTTATATATTTATATAGATGTTATTTGTTTAATAAATTTAACATATCAACTATATGGACATTATGGTCAAAATGTTTTTAAAATATTTACCATAAAATCAAAAAAAAATCAATAAAACTAACATTTAAACTCATATTTTCTTCAAATATTATAAAATAAAATCACTAAAATATCAATAACAAAATAAAATACAAAATTAAACACATATCTTTGAATTATTTTTTAATATATACGTAAATTGAATATGTAATAAATTATTACATGTTGTTTGGTATATTGATGACATTGATATGGTACTTGTTTCAGTTGTTCGAAATCTTACATCAGAAGAAACACCTTGTAAGGAAATAAAAATTTAATGCTAGATTGAATGGATACTCATATTATGAACATAAATGGATGAAAACATCTAATAATATTCACTCTTTTAAGAGTATACCCATTATAATGCATGTGAATTAAAACAATTCGTCATCAATCTTACATCAGAATCAATAAAAAGATTCATATAAAATAAAATACTGGGACAATTTTATACGAACTGACAAAAAAATCATTAGAAATCCATTTAAAAATAAATGAATTGATCAACGACTAAAACATAAACCCTATATTATAATTAATACATACCAATACATAATCAGTGAAACTAAAATAGATAATGGAATAGATTATTGAAAACACACCCCTTAATAATATTTAACATAGAATACTAACCTTCAAACAGTCACTAGAAATCAACACTCAGCAACAAATGCCTCTTTCCATTAGCTGAATATAATGAATTCAATTTTTGCAAAGAAAATTTGTTCTGTATAGTGATTGATTAAATAATCCTTGATAAATTTCACAACAACCAATATTAACTTGATGAATAGTGTGTGAATATATAAATAATATTGTAATGCCAAGAGGGTTCAATTACCTTCACAGAAAATTATTCCATTCCATGTAATTTCCTAACTAAACCCACCATAAGTCACTAGTAAGTGACCATTACTTGGCTCAAACATATGAAAACATGTATAGTAAAAAATAACTTCTACATCACAAAAAAATATAACATATTACATAATTTCTTACCCAGGACAACTCATGTTGTCAATTTATTCCCCATGCATTGAAATTAAAATTAACCCCGAAATAAAAATCCATTCTCTATGTTAAAGATCATAATTTATGGAACCAAATACACATAATGTACGTCTAACTAGGTCTCACTATCCCATATTTCATGTCAAGGTTTATTACCCAACCATTAAACATTATTCTTCTTATTTATCAATTTATGAATTCATTTCAAGCTTCCTTACATATAAATTGATCATGTAACTCACACTATAACAACCATGGTGATGGAACATTGTCAAAAATTTGAATTTAATATACATTTGACATAATTTTCCTCATAAAATCAATAAAATATTCCACTTAAACATTTTTCCTAGCATTTAGAAATCCATATAATGTATTCCAATCTTACACTTTAGTAAGATCAAGGATAATTCTAATACCTCAGGTAATCTATGTGATTTCAATAAGTTTATTCACCACTTTATCTTCTTAATATACTATTACCTAATTTTTATAATCAACAAAATATATAATATAAATGCCTATAAATATGTCAATCTTGAGGTGAATTCATCAAAGTAGGCTTGACATTCTTATCCCTCTTAAAAACTAATTTCCAAAAGCAGAAATGACTATTTTTGAAGAAATTTTACCCCTTAAAACCACCAAGCTATGTTAAACATATCACTAGGACATAATGAAACTTATAATTGCACCAGGACAAATTGATAGGTACTCTAACTCAAAGAGGACACGGAATAATCTAATGGTATAGAACCATAGCTTTTATAAGAGCATAAGGATTCAATAATATGATGTACTAGAAGAAATGAAAATATAATTATAAATATACAATTCTCAAGACCCATATAATTTATAAAATGGTTGGAATAAAATTCTAAAAAGAAAATTACTCAAAAAGAATTTTAAAATGTGTGCCATCTAGTGACCAGTTCATGAATATTTATTTCCAGTAAAAGGCCATGTTACCTACTTACTAAAGTAAAATTTTTAAAACATATTGTAACAAAATAAATAAAATAATAAAATCCACTATGGAATTATTTCAAGGAGTAATTCATTATTAAATACCTTTGTAATAAAATTTAATTATACATTTAAGAAACTATGAAATATGGAATGAAATTCATTTAATATTAAAACATATAGACAAAATATTTTGTTACAACTAATATTTAGAATTTATTGTTATAAAAAACATGATGGAAAATAAATTAAAGGAAATCTATTGGTCTAAAAATAAATATGTCTTCTCAGGAACTTATCATAACACTAAGAATATTTACTACCTTATAAAATCCTAATATGATAGTTTCTTATTATAAAAAAATTCATTATTCCCTTTTTATTTATGATTATATGAATAGAATTGAAAACAAATAAGATAAATGGATAGAGGGAAATATTTTTTTTAATAAAAAGAAACTGGAATGGAATAATTTTAAATAACAGAAATAAAAATACATTTCCATTTTCCTAGAAAATTAAAATGAATTATAAATTAAATTAAATTAAATTTTTATTTCTCTAATATCAAAGGTATTTTCAGATCTGAAACTGATGTTATTAATATTTTCATTAATTTTTATATACTTTTATTAAGGATTTTATTTTAAATGTGCATAATTTTTGTGAAATATTAATGTTAAAATATTAAATATAATTTTAGTGCACTGTTTGAATTCATCCAAAATCAAGTCTGTTTAATGTTTTAATAATAACTCTCACACTAATTATCCAACATATATGATTCTTGTTTTTTATGGTTCCTTAATCAAATTCCAACATTTAATTATAAAGAACCATTGGTTGTGTCGTCTATTTGGAAGGTTGTATGGTCCACACAAGAATACCCAAAGAAACATTGAAAAAACTGGACCATCCATGATGATTTAGTTACCGGTCTAAATCCAGAAGCCCAAATTTTATAAAACTCTACCATATGTTCTTTATTATACAAAAGAATCATGGATAAAAATATGAAGTTCCAAATACATAAACAAGAGGCCAAATAGGTTCTTTAAAGTCTATCCCACCATTCTTGATAGAAATTAAAAATTTTGACCTTATTTATGGTGTTTTTCCTAATCTAATTATCAAATCAAGATGGGATTTTCAAATTGAAAGAGGGGATATATTTGGAAGAATTTTTTTAAGAAATAATTTTTATTTGAAGGAATATTACAATTCAAAAATCTATTCACATTTCATCCATTGAAAAATAATGGATTGAAATGGAGCGTTTAACTTTGTTTAATCAAACTATCTAAACTTCGACTCCATAAGTCTAAATGACTTACAATTTTTACAGTATTCAGCCAAATTATTATCTACAACTTTGAAGAATATTGTGTATCTAGATTCAGCTTTTTGGATAGCCAAATTGGTGATGAAAGCAGAGGGGAAGATTTAGAATGCAAACAGTCCACCTCCTTGGGTTTTAAATACAACCCCCTCTTCTCCTTGCATGTGTTAGCATTTCAGAAGAGAAGAACATGAATTGGCACTTCCAAAGGCTTTCTAAAAGCTAGGGAGGACCTACTATACTCATGTTTTAACTTGAGAGACTCATCCTCCTCTCTTTTTTTTCATTTAATTTTGTGTTCTTCATTATTGTAAACTTGTAAGTCTTTATTTTTTCTAATTATTTTTTAATAAAAGTTTCTTATTCACAATTTACTATTATAATAAACCTTCTGTTAAACAATATTAATGGTATTACAATATTTTAAATACAGTTTAATCCTCTTTTATTCGTTTTCTTTCTCTTTCAATCTAATTTTATTATTTAATTCCCTTTGTCGTTTGTGTGTGTGTGTTCAATGCGCCACTGTTTTCTTATCCCTTTCTTTTTCTTATCTACAAAATTTATCATCATAATAATTAAAATCATATTACTAATAATTTAAATGGAAGAGTAAATCTATCATTGGGGTGAGTTATAATTTCAGGATGTTAAGCTATTGAGAGATTTTGTTTGATGGGTATTCTTTGAAATAACATTGAGTATGTTGGACATAACATGTCATGGATTAATGAATTGTTTTGTTTAAGGTATGGATTATATGGATTATTGGAACCATAAATACACTACCACAATCAAGTACTAATTGATATTATAATCCTAGTTATGTTAAGGCCATTATTAAATTGTAAACACTTAGGAATTCCAATCAACATCAAATTTTGACATGGGTGTTAATTTAATGCAATATAAATAAAATCTCAAGGATATCACAAGTTTAACTACCTAATGATGAACTCACCCTGAGATTTATCATGTTATTAAATCAATAAAAATAAATAAACCATTTCAATTAAACTCTGTAAAGAAATCTCCCAATCAAAATACAATCAACTAAAAACATTCGACTATTAAAAAGTATCATTGTCGAGGATTCGACCTGAGTATTGCTATACAAATTAGGAGAGAATCTAAACTTGGACCAGTAAATAGGCGACAATAGGATGCACTTTCAAATGTCACCATTGCTGGGGATTGTGAATAAAGTAGTCATAATGTTTTTTGTAAAAAACAAAAGAAAAACAAAATTAAATAAATTAAAAAAACACAAAGAAAAACTCACCAACACAAAAAAACATGTCTTCCTATTTCTTTCAAAATCTCTCTGAATTCCCCATAGCCTCCCAAATAATTCTTCGGATTTTTTTGAACCTAAAATTGCGAAAACACTTTTACAAATTAGGAGTAACATTAGGGATAATCAAATAATTCAAGAACCAGTCCTCGTCCAACTAGTTGAATTTGAAATGGCCAATTATTGGGAAAAACATTTAAAGAACTTGTTGCACCTAATATGAATTACCATCCCCTGGTATTAAATACGAAAACATAGAGTCTGAATTCAAACTGAAGTCATGTTTGATTCATCTTCTTCCTCATTTCCATGGGTTAGCTGATTAGGATCCACATCTCAACCTTAAATAGTTCCTAGTGGTGTGCTCAACCATGAAGCCTAAAGGGGTTTCTGAGGAACAAATCACACTCTGAGCATTCCCTTACTCCCTATCTAATACTGCTAAGTCATGTCTCTACTACCTTCCTCATGGTTTCATAACCACATGGAATTACATGAAGTGACTCCTCTTACAGAAATTATTTCATGTTTCTCGTACTACTTCTATCCGAAAGGAAATAAGTGGTAATTTTCAATTCCCAAATGAATCACTCCATGAGTACAGGGATAGCTTTGAAAATATTGTTGCAACCTTCCCACACCACTAAATCCATGACCAAATATTGATCCAATACTTCTATGAGAGTTTATTGGATATGGTGATAACCCTCATTGATGCCACAAGTGGTGATGCTCTTGTTGATAAAACTCCTACAACTGCAAGAGATCTCTTAAGTAACATGGTTACAAACACACAACAATTCCATACTCAGGCACATGAACAAGTCAAACTATCACAAGATAGTCAATATATAGATCCAAACAAGATGACTGAGTGGATGAGTGAACTTACAGGTCTTGTACGACAACTAGTTGTGGCTTCCAAATCCCCAACCCCATCTTCTCTACAATATCTATTCCATGGACCTATCAAGAACTATGGAATCTTTAGCTCTCTATATCATCCAACTGACACATGTCCACAAATTCAATAGGATCCCTCTGATTCATATGGACCAATGGATCTCAATGTAGCATATGCTCAGCGGAACCCTAACCCTCAATAATCAGGTTAGTTTGTTAGAAACTTCAACCAACCCCATTCTGAGCCCTTCTCTTATACATATAACCCTAACTTGAGATATGGGAATCCCATTTCTCATCCCCCTAAAAACACTCATCAAAACCCAAACCAATTCCAATATGGTCAAGGTGTTGGTAACATCTAACTTCCATACCCTTTTGTTCATCAACCTCAAAGAACCGATCCAACTCTTCCTCCTCCTAGATTACACTATCAAAGTGAGCCTTCCCAATTCCCAAACCAATAAAATCACCTTCCCGTGAACCAAGGTTGGGGTAATACCAATTCATTACAAGCCACTTCTTCTATGAAACAATGGTAAAGTGTCGTGGAATATCTTGCCTCCTTCCCCTATTCCAGCCTTAAAAACATTAAAACACAAATAGGTCAACTTCCATCCCATTAGATCCAGCAACAACATTAAAATTCTTCCTAACTCCCATCTCAACCATTACCCAACCCCAAGGGTAATATAAGTTCAATTTCACTTAGATCGGGGAAGAAAATCTCTATTCATCAAGATAAGACCTCCCTCTCCACTTTAAATGTTGGCCTAGAAAATGAAAATAAAAATAAACTTGAAAAGGAACTTGAATTCATTCCTTCACCTCCTTCCATTCCACTTAGGAACCATATTCATTTTCCTCAAGCTATTTCAAAACCAAGGATATCCTCTGAACCCGATCTTGAAATTCTTAACATGTTAATATGTGTAAGAGTCAGCATTCCCCTCTTATATTCCATAAAACAAATCCCAATGCATGCCTAGTTTCTTACGGAATTGTGCACCCATAATAGGCAACTTGGGACCTTTGAAAAATTTTCCACCTAGCAGTCTATTCCCATAAAGTGAAAATATCTGGGGACCATTACGGTTCCATGAAAAATTGGGAGTTCTAACTTCAATGGTGCACTCATAGACCTAGGAGCCTCAATAAATTTCATGCACAAATACATCTTATCCAACCTTGTTCTAGATCCCTTACATCTAATGGGTGTTGTCATTCAGTTAGTCAATCAAAGTACTACATGTCATGAGGGAATAATTGATGATGTCCTTGTCCGAGTCAATGATTTTATCTTCCTATCTGACTTTTATGTCCTTGATATGGAAGGTGAGACAAATTCTTGCCCATATCCTATGATTCTAGGAAGACCTTTCCTTATGACATCTAAAACCAAGATTGAGGTCCATTCTGGCATCTTATCCATGGAATTTGGTGACCTACAAGTGAAGTTCAATATTGTTCAATCCTTGTGATATCCATAGGAGAATTAATTTTTATTCGCTATCCTTACTTCTGAAATTTTTTCTTAGAGTGTGTTGAATCCCAATCAATCACGTTCTTCCTATTCTACTGATAGAGGAGCTTGTGAATATTTCATCCTCAATAACCAAGTCATTAATGGATAAATTGATATTGACATTACAAATGCAAACTCCATTATTCTAATGGATCTTGAAAACACCTTGGAATCGCATGTCACCTATGACCTCCAACGTTCCAACATGGATGGGAATAAAGAAAATGAACTACAACTCTCATTTCACGATTCAAACCTAATTATCCAACATTCATCATTTTCTATCCATGATTCTGAAAATTCTGCTATATGTGAGGTGAACCCTAAAACAATGGGTTTATATTATCCCAATAGTATTGATGTTTGTGATATTTGATCCCTAATTAATAAAGTGATCTTTGGTGATGCTGAAATTGAAAATTATTTTGGTAAAAAAATTTATTTAAAGGATCTGGAAAAACTTATTCAGTCTTATGACTCCGTTGATCGTCATTACTCTACATTGGTAAGTGATAAAATACATAAGTCGAAATCAATTAGGATCTCATACACTAGATTCATGTTATTTGAACCTTACATAAATGAACCATCCGAGATATCATCCTAAATTTCCATGCATAGAAAGCCATCACTTTTTAGATAAACTCATTCCTCACGTTGAAGACCAAAGGGAGGATAGTCATATTTTTTTCCACCCCTATGGAATTGCAAGTGAAACAATAAGGATGGGATGCAATTATCCAATGAATCATCGGGCCTCCCAAAGGAAAAGTTATTCTGGAAGCACACCGGAGTGGAAAAAATATGATGTCCACCATCGGACTATGTGTAGTCTAAAGCAACTGTCTAGTTATAGACAAAATAAATGCAGCGCTTCATGTGAGGAAACCCATGTTTTCTTTTACTTTTATGAAATTTTAATTTTTTTTAGTTTTTCATTACTTGAAAAATTATTTTTATTTTTCATGTAACATCCCACATGAGGTGTATCAACTTCCACTGACCCACCACTGGATGGAGATGGCGTCCCTCCAAATCCAAACCAGGGGCACCTCTTTCCCTTTAACTCTTCTTCCTCGTTCTCTTACTCTCCCTTTTTTTATTTCTTCCTCTATCTTTCAATTTTTTACTACTTTATTTATCAAGCCCTTTTCTTTTTCCCTTTCTCTATTGTGTGGGTGTTTATTTTAAAAATAACACTAAAAAATAAAAACAATCATTTAAAAATATATGAAAAATCAAGAGTCATTCTTACTCACCTTATAATTTTCAAATTTTTTCTAAAACGTTTTGGGAGTCAGAAGATATGGTTTCATCTCAAAAAAAATTAGTTTCTTCCTAAATTTGGATAAAGAGTACTATGTCAAAACAAACAAATTTTTAATGCTTAGTTTCTTTATTTGAAAAATGATTTTCCCTACCCCTGAAGAATGAAATTTTCTTTAATGTTGAGGCCACCTATGGCTATCTTTTCAAAATGGGTGTTTTTATCCCAATTTGTGAGTCTTGAGTTTATGGACTTCAAGCTGAATTTCATACTTTAGTGTGCATTAATATGATAGAGGTATTTTCTGAAAAACATGAGAATCACAATTTCCAAATAGCCTCCTATTTCTCTAACATTAATCATTATTTTGAAAGTCTATTCGAGCCTATGAAAACTTTTTTCTTTGAAAGAAACATTACAAGCCCAATACCTTTTCCCACTCAATATCTACAGGGATTTACATTGCATTATTTTTTGAAATTTATGTGTGGGAGGAATGGATTTCAATTTTTGGGTTCCCTTTTATTGATTTTAAATGAGTTATCATATTCTTGAGGTGAAGCATCAATTTTAGTGTGGGGAAGAGGTTGTAATTTAGGGTGTTTTTGGGAATGTAATGTACCTTTATTTATGTAATTCTCTTTAAAATTATTCACAAACTTAAAAATCAAAAAGAAAATCAAAAAAATAAGAACAAAAAAATGGGTTCTGTCTTGAGTAGGTCAATAATCACTCTTTTCAACCTTTTATCTTTTTATAACTATTAAAATTAGTGTCATGAGGAGATCAATAATGGGTTGGGATATTAGAGTGAGAACCTTTTCAAGTTCAACTTTTGAAAAATTCCAATAAAAACAAGAAATGAAAATAAAAAATGAACACTAATGTCATTGAGAGAATTTTTGTGTTTTGTAAATATTTAATATTGTAATCCCCTTTATATTTTATTCCATTATTGTTTCTTTATTCACATAATCATTCCCTTATAATTATGTGTTTTCGTTTCCTTCCAAGTTTCATTTCAAAAACAATTATGCATTGTTTTACCCATGGTTGTGTTTTACCCCACTTCGCTTATCACTTGGAAATTATATTCATACCATCACATAGCCATAGAAAAACTCCATAAAAATACCTATTAATTCTTGTGAACTTTGGGATAGGTAATGGAAGCTGAGATCTCTTAAAAACATTAAGATTTTCACTTTTCGTTGGTGAAAGAGTGAACCTCCATAAATGAATTTTATCATCATGAGAGGTGTGAGTTTTGAGTGTCCATATTTCCCATTTCTAAATTTTGGTATGAAAAAATGAAATTTTTTTGGAAAATTTTCTCTATAAAAAATTGTGATGGAATTCAATATGGATAACTGAAATTGTCTAAACCTCACCTGATTTGGGAAAACAAAATTTTAATATTTGTTGGTGAGGGAAAATGATTTTTTCAAGGTTTCATATTTTTTGTACATGAGGATATGAAAAAGGCTAAGTATGGGGGAGTTGAAGTTATTAATATTTTAATAACTTTTTATAAACTCCATTTAATGATTTTATATGAAATTTTCATAATTTTTCTGAAATATTAATGTTTAAATATTAAATATAATTTTAGGGAACTATTTGAATTCATCCAGATTCAAGTCTGTTTAATGTTTTAATAATAACTCTCACCCTACTTATTGAAATTTCATGATTATTTTTTTAGGGTTCCTTACTGAAATTAAAACATTTCATTAGAATTAACCATTATCCAAATCGTGCATTTGGAGGGCTATGTGGTCCACACAAGAGGACCCAAAAAACTGTGAGGAGACTGGACCATCCATGATGATTGAGTTACTAGTCTAAATCCTGAATCCCAAATTTTATGAAACTCCACTATATGTTCTTGATTATCCAAAAGAATCAGGGATAAAAATTTTAAGGTCCAATTACATGAAAAAGAGGCCCAACTGATGATTTGAATTATATCCCACCATTCTGAATGGAAATTAAAAATTCAGAAACTATTCTTGACATTTCTCAAGTTCTAGTTATCTTATAAAGATGAGATATTTTAGTGTGAAAGTGGAGATATAGTTGGAATAATTTTTTGAATAAAGAATTCATATTTGAATCCATATTACTATTCAAAAAACCATTCACATTTCATCCATTGAAAAAACATGGATAGACATCGATAGTTTAACTTTGTCTAATCAAACTGCCATAACATTGGGTCAAAAAGTCCAAATGACTAGAAATGTTTAGAGAATTCAGACAACATTATTATTTAAAGATTTTAATAAGATTCTATCTCAATATTCGGATATTTGAATAGCCAAATTGGCAATGAAATTGTAGTGGTAGATTTGGAATGCAAACAGTCCACCTCCTTGGCCTATAAATACAACCTCCTCTTCTCCATTCATGTGTTGGAATTTCAGAAGAGAGTAGAATCAATTTCCATGACCAAAGCCTTTCCTAAGGCTTGGTAGGACCTTCCATACTCATGTTTTCACTTGAGAGACCCTTCCTCTTCTCTTTGTCTTCATTTACATTTGTCATCATCATTATTGTAATCTTTTAAGTCTTTGTTTTTGTAATTCTATTTTAATGAAAGTTTCTTCTTCTTTATTTACTATTATCATCCACCTTCTGTTAAAAAATATTAATCATATGAAAATATTTTAAATACAGTTGAATCCATTTCCCTTATTTTGATTTCTCAATCAATATAAAGTCAGTACTTAATTCCCTTCATCGTTTGTGGGTGTGTTCGACACACCACTCTTTTCTTATCCCATTATTTTTCTTATCTACATAATTTATCGTCATAATAATTAAAACCATATTACTAATCATTTCAATGGATGTGTAAATATATCATTGGGGTGAGATATAATTTATAGATGTTAAGTGATTAAGATCATTTGTTCGATCAGTATTCTTTGAATTAACACTGTGTATGTTGGACTTAACATATCATTGATTAATGAATTTTTGTGTTAAACATATGGATTCCATGGATTATTGGAACCTTAAATACAATACCACAATCATGTAATGATTTAGATTAGAATCCTAGTTAAGTTAAATCTTAGATTAAATAATTAACACTTATAAATTCCAATCAACATCAACTTGTCACAAGGGTGTTAATTTAATGCAATATAATGAAAATCTCAAGATATCACAAGCATAACTACCTTATGATGAACTCACCCCAATATCTATCAATTTGATAAATAGATCATAATAAATCAATAATTTCAATTAATCTCTGCAAACAAATCCCCCCATCAATATACAATCAACTAAAAATATTGGACTATTAAAAAGTATCATCACTAAGGATTTGACCCTAGTGTTGCTATACACATTAGCAGTGCATCAGAACATTGAACGGTCGACAGGCAACAATTGGTCATGATTCCAGAAACCTTGAAACATAAAAAATATAGAGAATAAAAAATACATTAATTCAAGTATGTATCACAAACTAAAAAAAATTAATTCAAATTTCCTTTTTTTTATGTTTTAGTACAGGTTAATTTTCTAAGATTCTTCTGGGAAAAATAGTAAAATATCCTGAAAATACATGTATGGAAAGTTTTTTTTTACATTAATTTACAAACACGTTAATAGAATATATAGTAAAATGAATAACCCCAAATAAGACATATAAATGTTTAAAATCTAGGATTAATATCTTTTAAAAAATTAATTATCTATGATATCTAACAACCATAGATAGTTTATTTGAATCATATTGAATACATCAACCAAACATATATATATGTTAAATGTAATAAAAATTTTAAATTAATTATTTTGATAACAAAACACCATCCCTAAAAAGAGTAAATAAACTATATTTTTGGCGATAAGTAACATAGATAATAGTAGATAAATGGTCCACATCCGTAAATTTATCTAATATCCCACCAATTAATTCTCACACGATCATTCATATGGTATAATAAAATAACATAAAATTCTAAGATACCATGACCCTTTTTTCTCGGAGTCGAGGACTTTCTTCATTGAATTTGAATAATTAACAGGAAAGTTGC
Source organism: Viscum album (assembly GCA_963277665.1). Taxonomy (NCBI): domain Eukaryota; kingdom Viridiplantae; phylum Streptophyta; class Magnoliopsida; order Santalales; family Viscaceae; genus Viscum; species Viscum album. The sequence goes on from OY728137.1 coordinate 1,673,249,510, forward strand.
ATCCTGAAAGACTAAATAGTTTAGAATTTTTGGAAAACCATATGAAAACATAATTTTTACTTTACAACATTAAAGAAAACAATATATAAATTCCAATGGAAAAATCCATAACTCATAGATTATCCCATCAAGTCATTCATAATATTCACCATCGCATCATGGGGAAAAATAAAACATAGGAAAGGGGGGAGATCTAGTTCTTAGTAAGGGTAAGTAATGCAGAAGAAGAAAATATAAACAAAAATTCATACTGAATGACTGAAAATTCATGTCGTTAGAATATAAACCTGATCATAATATGGAAATAATAAAAGTTTAATAAATAGTTCCATAAAAATAATCACATGAGAATGAAGCTTAACCATGGATATTCTAATATGATAATAATCTCATTGATTGACAATTAATAATATCATAATGGGGTACTTAATAATTCTATACATCTAAAACATACCATCAAGGCCTCATGCAAGGAAACTAAAAATAAATGGTTAATGCCTCAGCCAAAACCATATCTAAAATGTGCAAGGCCTCGGCCAAGTCTGTATCTATTTTGTATCATGAGACCTACCAATTCCGAGAGGGGCTATAGAAGTCCAAAAAATATCACTTACTAAGTCCAATACATTCTCATTATGAATGGGGATAAACAAAAACAATATATACATATGTAATGTAAATCACATTCCCCAATTTGTAAACATAATCATTAATCATTCTTAGTAGTAAAGTGAATAGAATCCAAATATCACACCCACAACCAAATAGATCATACACTATTTTATAAAATATATTAGAAGATAATCATAATAAATCAATATTTATATATAATAATATTCAACATATATGTTGAAATAGTTGAAAATACTAAAATACAATCATTGAGGAATACCATTTTTTACTTTTGAAAAGAAGATTTCATTTAGAAAAATCATTTGTATTTTTCATGATTGTTTGTATAAAACCAGAAATGGAAAAATAATGTTCTTCATAAAAAAAAATTTAGCATTGAAAAAATAATGATATATTAATATAGATTATGGATAGTACTTGAAATGGGTAATAAATTGAGATGTTCCCTTCAATCGAGCTTATGTATTAGTAAAAATTGATAATGGAACCATGTAAAACATGTAATAACCATTAATGAAAGATTTAATGATATGTTTAAAAAATTTTGGAATGTATAAATATAATTTATATTAATTTTATAAAAATAATTAATAACTTCATTTTTGTATTTAGGTAAAATCATAACCCGAATGAAAATGGAGGCTCGAGAAGTAACCCATACCTGACGTCTGAATTTATTCTGCACTTGACCTTAATTTCCTGGATAATAAAATTGAATCCATTAATTAATTAATTCATAAACATTTATACATTTATTTGATTAATTATAGTTTTATTAAGTTTATTTTTGTTCTTATTTATGAGTTATAGGGTTTAATTTCTTCATTCGGGAGCATTCATTTTCTTGGTTTTTGTGGTCCGTCTGCCTGTTCATAAGTAAGGATGTTCGCGTAAAACGGGTATAATTTAACAGAAGTTGAATTATATGTTATTAATGATCATACAAAATCTTAATTGGTCTTTTATATTCTTATTTTCATAGATATTTGGGTGAATCATTAGATAAATTGTTAATGATAATCGTATAGATTAATTTTAGCGATTTTAGATCAGAGCGAACTCATTTTTCTTTATTATTTTGTAAATATATTTATTCAAGAACATAAAAAGTGTTTTAAAAGAACTTTTATAATAATTTGCAACAATTAAAAAAGTTTTTATGGAAATCCAATAATAGGTTGAAGGAAAATGGGAACTTTTTTTCCTTGAATGTGATAAAACAACACCTCAAAGATGATGTTTCCATTATTTTAATAATATTAACAGGAGAGTGGGATTGATATTGGATTATTCCATTACAATGACATAAATTTAATATATAAATGATATTGGATTTATCATTATTATTGTACAATATTATTTGAGTAGGGAATAAGAAAATAAAATAACTTGATCAGAAAATAAAAGAAAACAAAAGAGGTTTTTACCGATTGATTTTCTCATCCTTGGGAAAATAATTTTTGAAAAGGTGTCTTTATTTTGATGAGACCAAGATATATTAGATGCAAGGGAGGGTATTAGGAAGTGTATTGGAATGAAATTTGATAGGACTCAAATCTTGGATGGTGTGAGGAGAATTGGTGGTGAGAGTGGTATTTATAGTGGAGGACATACATTTTTATTTTAATATTTTACACATTTGTTTTTTATTTTGGATCAATAATATTAAGAGTTTGAGAATTATCACAACATATTTCAAAATAATTAAGTGTATTTTGATATTATGCGCTGACATTACCCATACATCACATATGACACAATAATTCATGTATTTCACATTTATCGTAAATTATAGTATTTTAATAGTCATAAAAAATCTAGTATTTTTTAAAAATACCAAAAATTTACCTTAACCATTTTTTGATGTTTAGAATTTAATAATTAATTCCATTTTGTGAAAATAATTTTCTAAATATGATAAATTTAATTTTTAATCTACATCATCATTTACTTTAAAAAATACAAATTTTAAAATTATAACTCATTTTATAACACTTTGAAAAATTAAATAAGGTCCCATTAAATTAGCAAAAAGTCATAAGACTAATAATTATTAATATATGAGTATATTTTGTAGAAATAAATTTTATTTTACATAATTATATTAATTATAAAATAATAACTAAATATTTATGACTTATAAAAATACAAACTATTAATTAATAATTTTTAAAATATTTACTTACTTATAATATGATAAAATTAAATCATAATTTCACATATAAGATGCATAAATATTATTTATAATTTCATGGATAAGTTTAATATTCTTTTGGCCAATTTAATATTCATAAAGGTCATATTACTATTCCAAAGGTCACGTTACTATTTTATAGGTATATGTTCCTTGACATCTAGAAATTCCTTATATATCATTCATTATTAATTTATAAAGTTTGTATTGTGTTCTCCAAGTAATTTTATATGATTTATATTATATGAAATAATCATAAGTTGGGTAATTTTGTGGATATAATTTTGGGTTTTTACATTCACCCCTTAAACAAAAAATTTCATCCTCAAAATTTCTAAAATGTCATCGCATAAAATGATTTGTGTAGTTATTCATAATAATTTACTTAGGCTCCCACATCACCTATTAAATTTTATGATTCTTTTAGATTACCTTTATATGATGAGTTATCTTATTCCTTAACACCTATCCTTTAGTTTCCAAAATCGAGATAGGGTCTTCAAAGTAAGATAAATCAGGTTCCAAATCTATTCCTCCATATGCGAGGAAGTATAATGGGTCTAGCATGTACTTACTTAAAAAAGAGATGTGAAACACATTTTCTACTTTAGAGAGGCTAGGTGGCATTACCAAACTATAAGCCACAACATCAATTCTCCCAAGAATTTTAAAATCTCCAATATACATGGGGATCAGTTTCTCTTTCTTCCCAAATCTTATAACACCCTCACATGCAAAAACATTAAATAAAACATGATATTACACTTGAAAACCCAAATACATCCTTTAATTATCGACATAACTCTTCTACCTACTTTGAGGTGCTTCTATATGGGTTTGAAATTCCTTTAACTTTTCAATTGTTTCCTCTATATACTTTGTGCCCACAATCTTGCTTTCACAAGATTCCTCAAAAAAATTTGGTGTACGACACCTCTTTCAATGCAATTCTTCATATGGGGAAATTTAAATACTAGAATGGAAATTATTATTATATTAAATCCCTAATAAAGGTAAATATTGAACCGACATACCATAAAATTCAATTGATCATGATCTCAACATGTCTTTTTAATATTGGATCGTCCTTTCTAACTGCCCATCAGTTCTAGGGTGACAAGTAGTATTCAAATGAAGCTCAGTATACAACTATTTATGAATACATTTTTTTATTATGATGTTAAATATGGATCACGATGAGAAAAAATTGAAATATGTGCTCTAATAAGTCTTATAAATTCTTTAATATGGAGTTTTTCAAGGAGTTACAGTGTAAAATGCACCCTTATAGTGAGGAAATGTGAAGATTTTGTGAGTTAATAAAAAATTACCCATATAGTATAATTATTTCTTGAAATTTTTCATAATCCAATAACAACATCCAAAGTGATGTCATCAAATTTTTATATATTAATTGGGAGATGTTTCATGACTCTTCTATGATGTTGTCTTCAGCCGTCACTTATTGACAAACTAAACATCTTGAAACACAATCAGAAATTTTCTTCTTCATATTATCCCACCCAAAATGTTCCTTCAAATCTCTATACATCTTAGTGATACCATGGCGCATAAAGATATTTGAGATATTTTCAGAATCAAATAACTCCTTTTTTCTCATTTATTGGGGAACATAAAGCCTCTTATTAAATTTCAAAATTCCATCCTCATATTCAAAGTCTTCCAATATCCCATCATTCACAGCTTTAATTTTTTTTATAATATTTTCCTAATTAGACTAAGGGTGTTTAATCCTTTTGAATAAATATTTTTAGGAAACCAATTGAAAATGTAATGATTTTTCACCTTCATTGATAATTTACATATCGATCTTTTCAAGATCTATATACACAGGGTCCTTGTCAATCCTCATTTTGTTTATAAATTCATGATCCTTCTTGATCAATGAATATGAAACCTTATTCGCATTTCCAAGGTGTTAGTGTATTGATCAATCATAATCCTTGAGTATATAGAGCCATAAATGTTTCCTCATGGTGAGTTCTCTTTGTTAGAAGATATATTTCAAGATCTTATGATCTGTATATATCTCATATCTTTCACCATTGACATAGTGCCTCCATATTTTGATAGAAAATATTATAGCTACTGACTCAACATCATATATTGGATAGTTTTTTTCAGGATCTTTTTAACTACCTTGATGCATAAGAAACAAACCTATCATTCAGCATAAGAACACAACCAAGTCCTTTTTTTGATGCATCACTATAAATCACAAACCCACCATTTACTTAATCTAGAGTCGGGATCAGATAATTTACTAATATATTCTTCAATTATTTAATGTTTTCTTCACATTATTTTCTCCATGTGAACTTAACCCATTTATGAGTAATCTTGGTAAAAAGGTTATATAATTGGGAAAATGTTTACATGAAACACCGATAATGACCTACTAAACCAATAAAACTATGCACCTCGGTTATGATTATTGGTATAAGAAATTCACGAAACACCTTTGTCTTCCTAGGATCAATTGACATTCCATATTTAAAGACAATATAGCCAAGAAAATAAACTATTTTAATCCAGAATTCAACCTTTCTAAACTTCTTAATAAAAATATTTTATTCTAAGAGCCTCCAAAATAACCTAAAATTGGTTCCCAGGGTCCTCATAGATTTTTTTAATATATCAATATATCATCGATTAATACCACAAAAAATTCATAAAGATATTCATTGAACACTCTATTCATCAGACACATAAAAACAGAGGGTTCCTTAGTCAGTCCAAATGGAATTATTGTAAACTCTTAATGTCCATACCTAGTTTGATATGTTATCTTTAGAATATATTCCTTCCTCACACGCAACTGATTCTATCTAGATAATAGATAATTTTTTTAAAAATATTAAGATTATTGAATTTTAACAAATAAATCATCAACGCGGGGTAGGGGAAACTTGTTCTTTATTATAATGGCACAAATTTCCCTATAATCATTGAAAAGACTTGTGGATCCATCTCTCTTCTTGAAAAAAGGAATAGGGGATCCCCATAGAGAAACAATATGGTGAATAAAACATTTATCACCCAATTCATCTATTTTTTATTTAGTTTTACTAATTTCATAGTGGCTATTATATTAGGAGTATTTGATATAGGCCTTTAACTAAGAATTAAATCAACAGAGAACTCAACTTCTTGATATGGTGTATTTCTAGGAAAATACTCTAGAAATATATCAATATATTCTATAGAATAGTTATATATACAATTTTAATTTTTCTTTCCTCATATGTAGATGATGTTTTCTCTTACTCCCATGAATTTTAATTTATAAGAGCTAATTGATGTAGATCCATATATGACTTAAATAATGATGTTTCTCCTCTAATGATAAGGGATCATATATCTTAATCACCAATCGTAATCTTCTTCTTCTTGCTGTAGATTCATTCTTTATTTTTTAAAATCCATTATATACTAAGAATTATTTAAAATTCAATAATTGGTATGATAACAAGTATAGTAACTAAATCATTTTTATGTGTCATAAAGGAGACTGGGAGACACATATTTTTTGCAATGATACTTCCTTTATGTTTTTTGAATAAAAACTCATTTATTAAATCAAAATGGAAATATATGTTTTTTTATAGAAAACATGGAATATATAAAAGAATGTAATGATCCAAAATCAAATAAGGAATTGGATAAGTTTTAGGAAACAATTAAATTACCTTCAACCACGTCATTATTAATTTCAACCTCAGCAGTTGTGATCGCATAATCTTGGTCTTTCTCCCATGGAGTTTTCTATGGCATGTTTCCTTAACAATTATAGAAAAAATTAACAAATAGTCCCATCTATCTATAATTATAGAATTCAGCATTTATTGATTAATTATTTCCCTTGAAATCATGCCCATGCTTGAATAATGCTTTACTTTAGTTATGTAGGAGACATGTGTATCGAATGAATCATTTGTATAAAGAACCTGATTTTCTTACATTACTATTCCACAATTTTAACAACATAATAACATTACACGACATATATCCAAATTTTTAGTGTCTTGGAAAAACTAGAAACATACATAACATTTACAACATAAAACATAAACATTTATTTAATTACTTGTTATCTAGCTTCATCTTGGCCCATGAATTCTTATTAGAAGAAGTTTCCACCTGAGGATATCCATAAAAATGGGTGAGATAAAATCCTAGTCAGTGGATAGATAATAAAATGACACAATATAACACAGGGTGAGCATAGTCATAACATCATCATCATAACCATGATAGGAATCATTGGATAAAACATCAACATCAATGATTCCATTTTTATTAAAACATAGAAAGACACAAGCATGGGAGAAACAAAAAAGAGATAAAAAATACGGGAAACATGATCTAGGGAGGCCTAAAGTAATTCAAGATGAGGGAATCCCCTCACATGGAATGTGTAAATTCATAAAAATGAAACATCATGTCTTACTGGTTAACTACCACACATAATTGGGAAAAAAGATAGCATTATTTTAACACATATTTCACAATAAATCATGAGATTCGTCACATTACCAAATGAATTTTAGTGATATGTAATTTTTGGTTCACTATTCACATCGTTACATTTACATTGCACTATATAATTCTGGGTGCACCCATTGCATCATAATATTTAAATTATCACGCAATCCACATGGAACATGTGCCAATATTGAAAATAAAATAACCCATTTAAGTGTCATGTATTCATTTAATAAAGCATAAATTCATAAAAATTGGGTTCCCAAATAAAAAAGGCAATAACAAACTAGATATAAGAATCATTATCCTCGAATGAAGATAAAATCATCTTGAGAAGTAAAGGGTGTGTTCTTTCGACAGAATTGTTCTTTGGAAAGAATTATTCTTTTAGAAAATATTTTGTTTGTCCTAAACTCAATTAAAAAATGTTTATATCCCAAAAAAGTAATATAATGATTATGAAATGATTTTTATGTCATATAAATACTAAAAATTGGTTGAAATAAGTAAAATCCAAAGAAAGGGAGTTGGGTTCGAGACTTCCCTATACCGTTTGTCAGAAATCTTCATTCACATTAATATCTTGTATAATCACATTAGATTCATTAATTAAAAATTAAATAAACCTTTATAAATGAATATTATTCATTTTTGTTTTATTATGTTCTTTTATGGGCCTTTGGATGAGTTGTAGAGTTTAATTTTACCGTTCGGACATATTCATTTTCATGATTTTCAGGATTGATTCACTTGTATTCGTGAATGGAAGTTCGTTTATAATGAGGTTGAAAATCCATATTTGTTATTATATGTTATTAATGATCATTAGAAAGATGAAATTATATTAAGAAATATTTTGTTACATACCCTGAGTATTATTCATTAGATAAATGTTAATGAGGAATGTTTTATGGTAATTTTGGCATTTTTTTATCACAACAAACTTATTTTGTTTTATCATTTAGTATTATGTGTATAAGTTAATTACATAACATAAAAGGGGTTAAGACACACACATTCCAATTTTTTCAATCATTTAATTTTTTTATTAACTTCCATAAATTCATTAATGTAAAATCAAATTTCATCGCCCATGATGTCAGAAAATTGACACATCATGGGTGACAGTTTCATTTTTATAATAGGAGAGAGAGGATGGATTTTAATCATAGATCATATATTAATATGATATAATTATGTTATATGTAAGGAAATATAGTTTATCATACCATTTTGATGAAGTGAGTTGAGGAGAGAATAATAAAATGAAGACAAATAAAAATAAATCAAAATAAAAAGGAAGAGCCTTTTTCCTCTAAAATCTCTCCTCCATGAGAACCTCCTTAGGGAAAGGATTTTGGTATTTTCATGATAACAAGATATCTAGGACATGAGGAAGGAGATATAAAAAATTATTTGGTATAACTTAGGTAAGGATCAAGGTTTCAAAGGTGTGAGGAGAAGAGGGGGTGAGAGTGGTATTTAAAGTGGAGGAGAGGGATAGTTTCTCAATATTTTAATCAATTTTTTAATATTTCACCTCAAGAATCTTAATAGATTAATAATTATCATAAAATATATTAAAATAATGAAGGATAGTTCTATATTTTGGCATTACATCATCCTTAAATAATTTATTACTCCATAATTTATTTATTTAGAACTTATTGTAAATTATAATATTCTATTATTCATCAAAAATTCATGTATTTTAGTGAAAAACCCAAAAAATCAATCTCACCATTTTCCAACATGTAAAATTAAATAATTAACCCGTTATGTGAAAAACCATTATAAATATGAGTAATTTAATTTTTATCTAAAATCATCATTTACTAAGAAAATACATATTTTAAATTATAACTCATTTTAAAACACTTTGAAAAATTCCTTAAAGTATTATTAGCTAATATTAAAACCATAGGACATAAAAATATTTATTTATGAACATATATTCTTTTAAATTAAAAAATTAATTGTAAAAATTTAATTAAAACTTATTAAATATAAGAATACCAATATTTAATTGATATTTTTTCAAAATAATTACTTACCTATACTATGTTATAATTATATCATATGTTCACTTATAAGATGCATAAATTTTATTTATACTTTAATGGATGAGGTTACTATTCATATATCCTTTTTACAATTCATAAGGGTCATACTACTATTCCTAAGCTCAACTTACTATTTCATCAGTATAGGTTCCATAACATCTAGAAATACATCGTATTTCATTAATTATTATTTTATAAAGATTTTATCACAGTATCTAAGTTATTTTATGTGTTTTATACTATATAAAGTTAGTATAATAAGGGATAAATTCCACTCATTAAATTTTGGGTCATTACAATGTGTTTCCATGTTTTAGATTTTAATTTTATTGAAATTGAATGAGTAAAATGGAAAATTTAATGAATAAATTTAAGAGCGAATTTTGAAATTAATAATTTTGATTTTAGGTAATTAATTGATTCCTATAAATGAAATTTCTTAAAAAAAATCATGATTTTAATTTACAATGATTTATGTTAACTACTTTGTTATTATTAATCATGAATTAATTTATTGTCCAATATCATACTTCCATTATCAAGAGAATTTTTAGACCAAGTGTTTACTATTCATTCTTAAGCATATTTCATGAGTGGTCTTGGGATATTCCACAAGATATAACTTTCATTTTAAATTATTAATTCTATGACTATAAAAAAACACATTTAAAATGATTGAGACAACTTTTGAAAAGACATTATCTTTAAAATACTACATTTACATCAAACATTATTTAGCCCATAGAAATAATGAATGACCATTTCAGGGATAATATATGTTTCAAGACATTTTTTTCCATCCTTACCCTTATCCTAGTATTTTCATGATATTTTAAAGTTGATTTCTGAGAATAAAGGGAGTCATTAATAAATGAATCATTAAAATTATAAGGAAAAAATTCTGAGGTTTTAATTTTGGGTTCTAAGAAAGGTTGTTGATTAATTAATTGTACTTCTTACTATTTTTCCCCTCCTGATTAAAATAATGAAAAAAATAACCAAAAAAACTTATTTGTGGCCAAGAAGAATAAAAAAATCAACATTACTAGACTGATGGTTTTTATCATATGTTGTTAGGTATTGTATGTGATATTTTTTCCAATCCTATGTTTAAAAAAACAAAAAAAAATGTAAATTATTATTTGAAAAAGAAGTATAATAGTGTATAAAAATCACGAGGGTACACAAATCATTCATTATGCTTAATTTCAACATGATATTTACATTGTTTTTTGGGGTAATTGGGAGTTATAACATTTTTAAGGGGATAATTTCATTAAAAATTTAATTTAAATATCATTCTTTAGGATTTAAGATATAAACCTATTACATGAGCATTATATGTTAAAACATAAATTCCTACCAACCATAAGCCTCCAAGACATTTTATCCTTAAATTAATTCCCTCATGATTCTATGTTCTTTTTATCTTTACAAAGTGGATAAAGTAGTTAATTGAAAATACTATGGATATGCAGAATGTATTCAAGATATGTGCATAATTATACTTGAATTAATATAATAAATAATGAGTGAAAAGATTTAGGTATGGTAAACCACAACTAGAAATTCTTAATAATAATGAATTACAGAACATGGATGAATAAAAAGGGAAGTTCCATCATTTTTAAATTGGTAAAAGCAATATGATTGATTTGATAGCTTCTTTAGAAATTAAGAAATTAAATTTATATTTTATGTTGAATCGTAAAATTTTGATTAAACATAGAGAATTATTATATTTTATTACTTTCATATTTAAATATTAATATCATTAGTTCCCTCTAATCTTCCATGTTTAGATTTTATGCTTGAGGAAAAGCATTGTTTCAATGTGGGGATACTTGATAGACATAAATTTGTTTTATGTTTTTGAAAAAATTGTGATGGATTTCTGATTTTTTTTCAACGTTAATACCCATGATTTTAAATGTTTTAAAAAATAAAGGGTAAGTTTAATTATGGATATAAAAATGACTAAAATATTTAAGGAAGATCTGATTTTAAATTTAGAAATAAAGTTGGATTTTAGAAACTATTTAATTTAAATATTTTTTAGTAATTTGAAATTTTCTATGTGAATAAATTTTCTAAAATCTCTTTATATTTGGTTTTTAAAAAAGAATCCACTTAGGCCATCCTACAACCAAGGATCCCACGCGCCACATAGGAGACCAACTGGGGGTTTCTCAACAATGCAGGCCCTCGGGACGTCCAATCCATTAGGAAATCGGGCCAACCAAGCCAGTGGTGAATAGGGGAATCAATAAAATCCATATGGACCCATGAGTGGTCAAATACTTTAGGAATAGCTACCACAAGGTGCAAGAACTGTTGCACGGTGTGACTCTTTATTGAAGCAGGATGAGAAGATTTATGAAATAGTGAGGTTCGCAGCAATAGTGGGATTGATCTAGCTCATGAATAAATATGTTGAGCGAGTGGTTCCACATTTGTTATTATAAAGGATACAAACCATGAATCGTGTTTCAGGGTGGGATCAGGTCATTGTTGTGCTCTATTGTACACCTTTTTGTTCTACCGCTCCACCTCTGCACTCTATGACAACCACTTGAGTCTGTCATTCTCCATTGCATTTCTCTCACCCATCCACCACTACAATTGTCTAAACTCCATGGAATCCACCATCAAATCATCTTTAATCCATTGTGAATGTAAGAGGATAAGAGTAGAACCATTGCACTACTGCACCACTACCACCTCTCCACCTCATTTCCTCCCTCATCCTCACTAGACTGCCACTACAGCAACTGAGAACCTCTACATTCTTCGCTCCCAAAGCTCAGGATCATGATCCTCCACAACTTCAACCAAATTTGATCACTATAGATCACCTCTAAAGTAATAAAAAATCACTTTCCACTATATTTGAGTCTCTTCTGACCACAATGATAGATGGGGGAGAAGAGGAGCCGCTTGATGTTTCTCACTATTGCCCATATAGGGTACCACCACCCCATTTCATTGATATCCATTATTACTACCCAGACAGGTTATTACAATGTCCATGATGCCACATCATGTGTGCACCAAAAAGAAGAGGAATCTTCCCAACATGGACTTATTCCATAGACAGTACCTAAAACACCTATCATCTCGGAGTTTTTTAGATCCACACATGTAGGTCTCATGGGTGTTATTTCAAATAGAAGAGCCCAAGGCTCAAGGAGCATTAAATACTGGGGTCAAGGCTCCCTTGACCTATATAAATATGTTTCTGCCACATTTCCAAATAATATCAAGGCTCACACGGCGGGAATCCACTATGGAGGAGGGTCAGTCGCTGCACTACTCTCCCCTCGTTTCATCTTCTTCTTCATTTTTTAGATTTTTTGTTGGTTTTATTTTCAAGTAATTTCAATTAAATTATTTAAATAAATTCATGAAAGTTTTTTAATATATTGTTTCCTCTTGATTTATCCATTTATCTTTTTCTTCTTCTTCTTCTTAATTTTATTTTTATTTATTATTATTATTATTATTATTCTAACATTATTATTTTTATTTTGTTTCCCTTTTTTATTTTGTACTTCCATTTCATTCTTCTTCTTCTATTTTATTTTTCTTCTATCTCTCTCTTCCCTCTCTCATTCCAATTATTTTTAATTTATTCATTAATTTTCTCAACCTCATTCTTTTTATACTTCTTTTTTTTTCTTTTTTTCTTATTCTTCTTCTCTTCCATATTTTAATCATTGTGATCTCTCAATCCCAATAATGGGAGGATGACCCAAGGCTTATCCCAAGGGAGGTCAAGGTGTTCATTAATTTTCTTAAAGTTTATTTTACATTTGTGGTTTAACTTAGAGGTATGTAAGGGTGAGGAAAATGTCCTCGATATGGTTGTTGTCCACCAATGACAATTAAATCAATATATTTCTATTATTTTGTTTAAACTCTTTTCGCTAACATTATTGGATAACTATTCACATGATAGAGTTGAGAAAATCAATGGATGAAAAGGCATTGATAGAACCGAGTCCTAGAAGATGGCACAACCTTGACCAAGGTGTTTCTTCAACAATTATTAAAGGGGAATGTGGAATTGAGAGTAATTAGGCACCCAAAGATTCCACAATTTCTAAATAAAAATAATAATAATATTCCCCACAAGATTTTTTGTTTGGGTTATCAAAGAAAATCAAAAAAAAATAATAGAGAATAATGATTGAACCCAAATAAAACCCAAAACCGGGTTATTTCTTCCTTCGACTCGTTTTTTTAGAATTTCATGGTAGTTTAGTTTCAATTCTCATATTATATGTAATTTCATAAAAAGAATAAAAAACTAAAAATATTTTTCAGTGTTTTCATAAAGTAATTAAGACAACAAAAAGAATTAGTTTAAGTGAATTACATTATGTGGGTGAACAAAACTAAGAAGATCCTCAAGTGAGATGACCTAGATCAGGCATTGTGCTGCACTATAAAAATAATTTTTTTTTACATGATCTATGACAGGAATGCATGGGAATAATATATATAAAAAATGGTTGTTTACATAATAATTTATATATAATATGCATTTAGAATATTTATAGTGAAAAGGGGTCTGAATACCTGCATAATTAGAGGGATATAGTACATGATATGTACAGCATAAGAAAGAAAAATTGGGTACTATATATATATATCTCTCAGACATTACTATATAGAATAATTGAAATGTAATAGTTACAATATAGAAACACTTGTAGATAGATGTACATGTCATTTTTCAATTAGAATATGGACTTGGGAAGGAAAAGAGGAAGGTTTCTGTTTAATAGTGATTGAGTCCTTTATCTAGAACTAAAAAATGATCAAAACCACTGAAATTCAGAGAGTTTAATATTCAGAAAGTTTCTAGAAATAGGATTTTTAAATTAAGGTTTCAAAAAATCAGATTTAGATAGTACCTTTTGAAAAGGAGTAGACCTAAGAAGGTCTATTAGGATTAGATTAGGAATCAAAATCACTATAACTATATATCAGAGAGGGAAACTGAATAACCTATAATACCATGGAAGGATATTGTGAAATTTATATAGAGATAGGGTTCATGGAGTGATGAAATATTAAGGGAGATTAATCACGGTAGCAAACTATATCAGTTGTATTATAGATCAGAGAGTAAAGTCAGTCAGGATGACCAGTGGGGAAATATATGTGATAGGTAGGGAGGTCACATCTGATATGCATCAGTAGGGAGATAGGGAGTCTGTATCCTATTCATGATAGTGGGGAATTGGGAAATCTATGATAGAGCCTGATAAAAGGAGGAGGATTATGGGAGGCATATCTATGGAGGTTAGATCTCAATAACGAATAATGGAACTTCCAAAAGAAAAGAACCAAGGGAAGAGGATAAGGGAGCTGTACGAAGTGCATATGACGGATCGAGGGGTATTTCCCTAGTTTTAATAAAATCATGGCAATAAATTATATATTTCATTGGTTTTATAAAACTATGTAAATATGATATTTTTATATTTGTACATATGTATTTTCATCTAATACACATGGGATATATGTTTGATATATATCTAAATTATCCATGACTGAATCCAAAAAGTAGATTATCAATGTTGATGCTAAATATTAAAATTATTTTTTAGAATCCATATCAAACTAGATTTACAAAAAGGTTATGATTTATTCTATCAGTAAGTCCATGTGGGAAATATTTCTCAATTTTCAAGTCCATGACTGTGAGGTGATGAATTCTAAACTACAAGTTGTTAATAATAATTTTGTTGATTTCAAAATGTCCCCTAACAAGAATGTTGATATATTATTCAACCAAATAATAAATTTTTTTAGAACTATTCAAGGTATTTGTGAAGAGATAAATATTATTGACATTGTAAAAAATATCCTATTATGATCACCGCCTCTCTAAAATCCAAAATTCTGTACACTTAAAAATAGGAATCTTTCATAGCTATCATTGAATGACCTAAAAATATGTCTAGTTTCTTATAAATTTCTTGTAAAGTTGTAAATAATATAAATTAAATAAAATAAAATGAAATAATTTAAATTTATGGAAATACATTACATTGCTAGAGGTTAATTTCAAAAATAGGATGTAAGTGATGAATTCATATTGCTTGTTTCTATGACGTTCAAGAGTGGGATAGGTAGGTTCAATGTAAAGATTCCATTCGTATGCTTTATATGTGATAAATTTGTGAATATTGTAATAAGGTTTCCAATAAGACTATTTTATGATGAATGTAATGAAAAATTCATAATGAATCCCTAAATGAGATTCCCTAGAAAAGGAGACTACAAACCAGAAAAATCATTTAGAACTAATGTTCAGAAAATTGTCTTTGAGAGTAAATAAGAATATGATATAAATATTTTATAATTGAAAAGAAAGAGTTTAAGTTAGATGAAGAGGATTATATGATGGATGATGTTGAGAAATAAGAATTTTAAAGGAAAAATGACAATGAACTAGAAGGTGTTGTTGATATCAAAGTAGATCTTAAGGGAAGTCTTTAAAATATTGATTCTCAATGAAATAAAAATTAGATGGTTGGTTGTTTTTTAAATAATGTTCCATAAAATTAAATTTATCATAAGTCATAATAAGAAAAATTTCCCATGTAAATAAATGGGTTTTATAATCTTGCCTCATGTCATAATCAAAAGATATTTCATAAATAAATAATTCGATAAGTGAACATAAGGTATGTATCACCCTATCAATGGAAGGTTGCATGAGATAATAATATATAAAATATAAACATGTATAATTTATAATTATTCCATAAAATTAAGTATATATATAAATTTATTTAGAAAGATTATGGTCATGACATGAAGAAAATGGTTGTTCAGGGATATCCCATACCTCGATCCCAACTCATCAAATATGTTCCCTCTATTTATAAATTATAAAATTATATTAATTATTTACTTTCTTAAGAAAAAATTTCATGTTTATTATTCTTTTTATATTATTTAATACATTGTCAAATTCAATTACATAATCAATTAATTTCACATTGGATGTTTTGATGATATTCGACTCAAGTGTGCAAAATGACTTCACTAGGTTGACTATGGTAAAAAAGGTCCCTATTTCATCATCGAAAAAATTTTAATCAGAAAATAATTATAATATTTATACACTAAATATTATTTTAAAAATAACCATGGAATATGGTTACAAAAAATGAATTTTGGTACAATCTTGGAGAATGTAGGTTGTACATACATGTGAGTATTATTTCCATTTTTCAATCATCATTATGGAAATAAGTAAAATATTTTTTTACTTAAAAAAATAGAATTATATCATAAATATCCTATTATTCCTTTAAATACACTTATATATATTATCTATATTAAGTGTCAATGAAAAAAAATCATATCGATACATCGAGATGGTAATCTAAACATGTGCCCAAATAAAGTAATAATTATTCAATGAATGGAAGGGTGAAAAAATATAAGATATATGAAATTTACATAATGATAAATATTTCATGAATATGATATATATTTATATATATAAAAATAAATAATTATATCCATCCTTGAGTGGTGGTGATGGAAAATGAATTATATTGGTTTGTGAGGTGGTATTTCACCGTACACAAGAATGATCATTTCATTTTCCAATTTATGGAAGTGGGGATGGATATAGTAATTTCACAAAAATAAAAACATATTGGTATATGGAAGATATATTTTTTTATTTCATCATGTTTTAAGAAGGTTTCAGGGAGTTATAAGATTAATAAAATGAAAATTCTTAGTTAAGGACTGTACCACTTTTCTAGACAACCATTTAATGTTTACAACAAAATATTTTCTGTGTTGGATTTACGATCAATAAATAGCCTATATTATGTTGGTAGGGATGTAAATATGGTTTTTTGGAAACACTTTTATGAGAAAAAAAATTGTTTTTAAGTGTGAATAAAAGAGGATAAAAGGTTCTCTTTTAAGTGAGTGGAGGGGAACTCTTGGAATTTCTTAAAATATTTAATTAATATAGATAAATGTCAAGGGAAAATAGCTACAAGTTGATATAATTAGAATATAAAATTAGTATGGGATTAAATATTCTCATCCTAAAAAAATTGGATAATTTTATGTGATGTTTCAGTTCTTATCTTTTTGTTTTAACCTTTTTAACCATTTTTAACGACTACCAATGTAACAAATTTATTTTTCATTAAAAAGGTCAAGATTGTTACTATAAATAGATAGTTGAACCATAGAAAAAAACATGGATTATATTTGAATTCATGTCCCAATCACTTGGTGGGTTATAGTATTAGTAATAATTTTAAATCATTTAATAAAATATAATTTATTATAAATACCATTAATGTCATTTTTTGGATCTATTTATTTACTTTGACTTTAAAAACAACATAAAAAATGGAATTATAATATTATCTTGTCACAAATATAAAATAGGTACTATTTAACTAAAAAATCATGAAATTATATAATTATTTCAAATTATATTAATTTTAATATTTTAAATTCATTTATTTTATTTTTATATTAAATAAATAAATGTTGTGTTGATGTTGTGCTAGAATTTAACAAAATTATTTCATCACTAAAAATTTGAAATAAATTATGATTGTAAAAATAATATTTTATCTTTCAGATAAATATTTGTAGGTGAATATAATTTTTCTTGATCCCTATCAAAAAAAATATTATAGATATTTAAAGTAAGAAAGTGACATATTTATCTATCTCTTTTACAGAAGTATTATAATGGTAATAATCAAATACATCTGACACCATGATGACATATATTCCAGAATTTTATGGATATGGATGAAATAATATCATCAAATAGGATAAAGGTAAATTTTAGGGTCAATATTTAGTATTTATCATATTAATTTTAACCATAATTACCCAATTTACCCTTACCAACATGATAATTATTTACTGCAATTACTATTCATAATGACTAAAAATTAAAGGAAACTATTTACCAAATTTAGGAACCTAGTTCAAAATATGGAATCCATATTTCAAGCTTAAATTTATACTATTTTCAAAATTTAATTTAAAATTAGACCCATGAGAAGTGATGAAAAATGGTTTTTCAAAGAATTCCATTGTATGTCCAAAAATGAACTTCTACTAAAATTAGATATAATAATGATTCAAATGTAATTAATTAAATATAACTATAGAAAATTTATCTTAATCTAAAATTAAATCCAAATCACATTGAGTGTCTTAAAATAAATAATTTTTTGAAAATAAATTATAGTTTTATAAAAAGCAATATTTTACACAATTAATCAAAAAATCACCCCTTTCTAAAAAATACCAAAATTTCACAATAAGATAATTTTGATACAGTAATTCAAAAAATTATATCCTTTTTATAAAATATCCTTTCTAAAGGTTCTATAAATTAATAATAATATTTTATCTCAAAAATAAATAGCATATATTTTTTAAGAAAATGTTTTCATGAATAATAAAATTAATTTACTAAAGTTTAGTGATTATTTATGAAGAAGTTATCAATACTGATTAGTAACATTATATATATTTCATAAATAATTTATTTTTATTCATTCTCTCTAATTTAACATCTATTTTACAATGATCGTATTAAAATAATAATATTTCATGGTTCATTTACACTCAGTGTTTCTTGTCGTATATGCTATTGAATATATTTCTCTATTCAAAAAAAAACTCAACATGTTAAATTCTCTCCCCCCCTTAATAAACTTCCCCCTCCAAATTTAATATTATATAATAAATATAAAAAAATTTTGTTATATCTTCATCATATATTCCTCTGATTCCCATGTTGAATATTTATATTTATGGTTTTGCAAAATTAATTTTACTAGTTGAGTTGTCTTGTTGCATTGAGCTTTAGGTCTATGGTCTAGGATCTTCACTAGTTTATCCTCAAAAAAATATCAATTTATAGCAATAACACATCTTAATTTGTTACATGTGTGCGATCTAGTATGTACTTAAACAATATAGATATTTGGAATATGTCGTGTACATGGCCATGGGTTAATGTGAGTGCTAGTCAATAATTCACATCCATGATGTTATAAAAATTCTCAAAGAGGCCAATATACTAGGTTCATAGATTTCCCTTATTCAAAAATCTCATGACTCTCTTCCAAGGAGATATATGGAGGAATAATTTATTTCTATCCTTGAACTTTTGGTGTTGTTAATGATTGTCAAAACAACTCTTATTTTGACTCTCAATAAACCTAATGTATTGTTGAATGGTATTGATCATTTATTATATTTCCTCAAATATTTTGGGTTCTAACAGATTTCATTCACCAACTTCATCCTAACACACAGGTGTTCTATATCTATTCCCATAAAAGGCTTCATAAGAATCCATTTGGATTCATGATTGAAATCTATTATTGTTTGAGATTTTGACAAGAGGAAGTTATTTCTCCCATCCTCCTTTGAAGTCCATCAAGGATGCTCTCAACATTTATTCCATTGTTTTCAATATCTTATTATATTAGAAATTAGATCGGGTGATAATCCATACTAAATTTCAACTCATTATTTATATAATTTTTTATTCTCTTCCAAAACATAGAGTTGAATATTAGATCCCTGTTAGATACAATCATTAGTGGTGTTCCATACAATATCTCCACCTCTCTAATGTATGTCCTTACCGGTTGATTGTTTGATAATTCATCTCTAATTTCAATGAAGTGATATGTCTTTATAATATGATCCAACACAACCCATATGGAACTATTTCCTCTTTATGTCTTTTTAAGACCAATGAAAAAGTCCACGGTGATTTTTTCCCATTTTAATGTAGGTATGGGTAATGGTTACATAATCCCATTAAATTTTGTCTTTCATCATTAACTTGCTGATATACCAATAACCTTGATGTATAGTTTGTGATCTTCTTATTTATATTGTACCACCAATAGTTATCCCATATATATTGATACATATTCTTGCTCCATAGGTGGTTAGAGAATCTCAATCTATGTACATCATTCAATATCTCATTCTTTATCTCAAGATTTGATGGAATATAGAGTCATGGCCCAAATCTTACAAATCCTTATTCATAAATTTTGAACTCTGAGTATTTCCCTTCTCGAATAGATCCCACCTTCTTTTCAATTTTCATATCATCTCTTTGAGAATCCTTTTTATTCTCTATAAGGGATGACTGGGAAAACATTGTAGAAGGGAATGATGTTGTTCCTTACATTACAATTACCATGTACATCCTTTTCAAGTTTAATAATATTATATCCTTATCAATTATCATCATTGATAAAGTTTACATATCTTTTCTACTTAGAGTATCTGCAAATATGTTTAATTTCTAAGGATGGTAGTGGATTGAGTGGTTATTGTCCACGATTATCTTTAACCATATTTACTAGAACATATTATGTTCCTTTTTTGTGAACATATATTTGATTGTCCTACGATCAGTACATATTCCACACTTTTTCAGATAGAGATAATTTCTCCATTCTTCAACACAAAGATCATTGCATTCCACTCAATATCATGTGTTGGATAGTTTTTCTCAGGAACTTTCAACTGTATTGATGTGTAGGCTATCACTTTGTCATTTTTCATTATACACAGCTCAAAACCATCTTTGATGCATCAATATACACACATAAAGTTCTCCACTACTTGATGGTAGTGGGATGAATTGTATAGTGATAAGAAACTTTTACAAATCATTAAATCTATCATTTTATTCACTAGTCTATAAAAAATTACCACATTCTATATCATCTTAGTTATTGGGTCTGATAGTCACCGAAAGTTTATCCCAAATATTTTGAAATATTCATCTATTCTAAGGAAACTACAGATCTCTATTACTAATACTGTACTAGGACACTCCATAATTTCCTTTTTCTTAGAAGGGCCCAAAAATATCCATTTTTTTCTAATAACATAACCCAAAAATGATACTTCATTCATCTAAAATTCACATTTACTAGAGTTTTTAAATATATTATCTTTTAAAAAAGTATTTATCATAGTATTAAAATACTCATAATGTTATTCCATGCTTTTAGAGTATATCTTGATATCATTTATAAGGACTACCATGAATTTTTCAAGGTGATATCTAATGAATCCATTCAATAAGTATAAAATTTTATTGGAGATTTAGTGAGTCTAAAAGCAATAACTATGAAATCATAGGATCCATACCATATTTTAATGGTAGGTTTTTGGAATATCTTCCCACTTCACTTTTAATTAGTGACATCTCAACTAAATGTCCACCTTAGAGAATTATCAGGCCCCACACAACTAATCAAAAAATAATTCATCCATGGAAATCTATACTCATTCTTTATCATGATTTTATTATTTTTCATGATAATAAATTTTGAAAAACATTTACCCATCCTTATTCTTGATTATGAGGTTCAGAAGGCCCCATGTGAAGCACTTGGGTGTATGAAACCCTTTTTCATATTCTCTTGTAATAATTTTTTTAGTTTGTCTAACTTAACAGTGTTTGCTATAAAAGGATTATTGGATATGAGTAGAGATACAGGTATAATTTTAACTGAGAACTCAACCTCTAGTTTAAGAGGAAGACAAATAAACTCTTTAGGTAATTCAATAGTATACTCCATCACAATGGGAATGACTTCAAGCATGATTATCCCCTTTGTCTCAATCATTTGGGCTAGAATTTCTTTCTCCAAAAGAAATAATATACATGCCGAAAAATTATATTCTTATAGAGATTAATCCACCTCCTTACACTTATATAGAATTGGTGGATGACTTGGGACAGGAAGAGTGATATCTCCCTCTCTCTATAACTGATTTTGGATTTATATAAGTATATTCATTTTAATATATATATCATCAAACTCCACTAAAGGAGGTAGTATGATATTTTATGAAATATTTTGTTAAGAAACATTGACTAGGGGTGAGTTACATTCATGGTAGTCAATAAATTATCTGTATTATATTATCATAAATTATGAAAACCCCATGTTTTGAGGTTGTTTCTATATATTTCTATTAAACATGAAATATTTTATATAATGTGTAGAAATTGATTCAAAAAATACATTCCGAATTATTTAATGAATAACCATTATACCTTTCATAAAATCACTATCAGGATCCCCCTTAGTAGTAGTGACGACATATTCTCTTCCTTACAGCCTCAGACATAGAGTTTTTTTCCATGTATTACCTCCCACAACCCTTGGTTTGGAGCATTTTCTTCCATAGTGACCATGTTCCTTATAGTTGTAATATTATACCACAGACTAAGTTTTTAAATGGATCTTCTTTTCCTCAATCAAATTCATGGTATTCTTAATATCCTTTTAGAATTGACAATAAAAATGCCCCTCTTTTCCATATTTGAAGCTTCTTTTGTTTCCCTTTAGATTGTTTCTAGGGTTCTTCTTCCCACACCTTAGGCATGTGGGATGATGGTTTTCCCTTACTCCATGATATTTATATGTTTATCCCCCAAAAGAAAAATAAATTTTATGTTTTTTATCTACAATCACAAGATAATAATAAATTTCACTGATCTCCTTCTAAACATTGATGGCATAATTGAAAAAACATTCATACATTCGAAAGTAAAAAATCACAAAATATTTTCATAGACATGAATTTAGCCAACTAAATAGATGTTTCACTATAATTTCATAGTCGATGATAAAGTCTGAGGTATACTGTGGAAGCCTTGTGATGTTTTCCTAATACGCACCAATAGATTCGTATTACTTTCACTTTATCCTGAGGAACTCCATATCTATTTAAATATAGATAATTTATGTAAAAGATTAAATGAAAAATAATTTTTTGAATTTTTCCCATTCCATTAAATTTATATCCTCTTTAAACATCATGTTCTTGGTAAACTTCAACCACAGATCACCTTCCCCCTCCATGTGATAAATGGCCAAAACAAATTTATCTTGTTTTGAGCATTTAATGAAAAAATAAATCTTGAAAATAGAGTTAATCCAATGTTTTAGGATGAGGGAATCAAAATATCCAATAAAGGTATGAGGCCTTTTTCACAAAAAATGGTCGACTATAACTTTCTCTTTCTTATGAGAAGAAGGGTGTGTAATATGATTCAAGTAATTATTCATAACTTGAGATAGTTGGGACAGTATACCATGAAGTTATTATCTAACTCTCCCATAAGGTTAATCATGTCATTTGGGTAATATTCAAATTTCATATGACTTTAGTTATTGGTATAGTTTCTCATATTCCCACAATGAACTAAAAAATAAAAAAATACAAGATGAGATTACATAAACTATTAAACATACAAAACTAAAACTTATAAACATATAGAGAATAAATTATAAGTGATAAGTATATCATAACATATTAGTCTATTGGTTTCAATCTAGGCTATCAATGGGAATGTTTCTTATTAGGATTTCTAGACTAATGATTTGTCCATTTTTATAATTATGGTTCCTAAATAGTTTTCCAATTCACTAATAATATACCTCTGGAGTGTCAAAACTGGTGTACAGAAAGGTCTCTTTTTCTTCCAACATATGATCATCAATTAAAATCCTAATTCACCCATTTCATAGTTGTCAACCCTAGGTATAACTATGTAATATCCATATCCACTTGTAGTATCTATAAATGGATGTAATTTCTTGGAAACCACTCACACTATACTTCACCAAAATTTCATTATATTTTCTTATACATAGATTTATCCTTATGGTTCTTACTAAATTATTCTAGACCTAATCCACAAAAATAACTAAACTATGCTTTCATACCAACTTTAGAGACCCGGTCCTTTTTACACTTTCTATTACAGGATTTCCTACCATAAATATCCACT
This sequence comes from Viscum album, assembly GCA_963277665.1. NCBI lineage: Eukaryota > Viridiplantae > Streptophyta > Magnoliopsida > Santalales > Viscaceae > Viscum > Viscum album. Next base: position 1,673,273,781 of record OY728137.1, read on the forward strand.
AATACAAAATAAGGATCGAAAAAAACATAGTGTCTTTTGAATCCTATGTATGTAAAACATCAACAAGAAAAAGAAAAATGATTTTTTATTTTAACCTCCATAACTATATATTAATTCAATTTTATATTCTAAAACTACTTGCGATAACTTGTATAATATATAGACAAAAGGGGTGAGCTAAAAATCTCAGTAATGTAATAAACATGATAAGTAAACATAATATGTGAGTCAAAGGTATAAAATGATCCCATAAAATTGAAGGATCATGAGTAATCTCATGGGAGCATAACATACCTAGCATGGAATCACAATCACATGTAAATATTGGAAATTTTATAGAAATTAAAAAAATATAAAATAATCATAAGTCAAGGTAAACTTCCAATCCATCATCACGTGGTGGACAGAGCCCCATAGTGTATTATGTTTAAAACCTAATCCCATAAATAATGTAACATGAGATAAAATATTTTCCCATTGAATTGAAGCACTATCTATTTTAACCCATTATAACTTGTCCATGATTATGTGTGGTAAAATTTTTAATCAATTAAAGAATAATCATAACAATTACCAATGGAAATAAATGAGTTCCACAATCTTGTTTTATGTCTTAATCAAAGAATATTTCGTAAATAAAGAATTTGATTAATAAAATTAAGTCATATATTACCCCATAAAAGGAAGATAGAATGAAATATTTATATATTTATGATACATATTTAAAAAAAATTAGATTCATCCTGTAATATTAATTAGAGATATAAAGTGATTTAGATATATTATGGTCATAACCAAAAAATAGTGGTTTAAAGATATCACTTACCTCAAGAACGAATCATTATGTGAGTTACATATATATATAAATAATAAACTTATATTAATTATTTACTATATTAATAGAATTTTTAAATTATATAATTATTTTTATTTAATTCATCATTGTGTCATATTCAATTACTTAATCAATTAATTTCACATCAGATTTTTTGATTATATTTTGTTCATGTTTCCAAAATGGATTTAGTAGTTTGAATATGTTCAAAAAGGAAATTATTATTTAATATCCATAATAATAATAAGGAAATAATTATCATATTTATATATGAATTATACTTTTAAAACCAACCATGATTTTTTTATTAAAAATGAACTACCTTAGAATCATGGTGATGGTAGGTCATACGTACGCATGAGTAACATTTCTATTTTTCAACCATTATTATATAAATAAGGTAAGTAATATTTTATATTTTCAGAATGGTAAATATATCATAAATATCATATTATTTCCTTAAATACACTAATATATATCATCCATGTGAAGCGATAACAAAAAATGAATCACATAAATTCACAGAGGTGGTAATACACACGTAGGCACGAACAATTTTATCATTTTTCATTGAAAGGAAACGAGAGAAAATATGTAATATATTAAATTTATATAATGATAAATATATAATTAACATAATTAATTCATATATATATATATATATATTAAATCCATCATTACATCCATCTTTTAATGGTGGTGATGGAAAACAAATTGCTTCAGTTTATGAGGGAGTAATCCTTTGTACAGACGGACGAAGGTTTTGTTTCACATTTTATAGAAGAGGAGATAGATATAGAACATTCCATCAACATAAAAAAAATATAATTATATGGAATATAATGGATTTATTATTTCATCATGTTTTAAGAAGTTTTCAAGTTGGCATAATAAGAAATAAAATGAAAATTCTTAGTGAATAATTATACCTATTCTTTGGAAAACCTCATAAGGTTTACACCAAAAGAATTACTAGGTTTGTTTTATAATTAATAAAAATCATATAGTAATTTTGGAGGGATGTAAGAATATTATTTGGGAAGGTAATTTATGAACAAAAAGGTTTTTTATCTTTGTAAAAAAGAGTATAGGATCTTTCCTTTTATAAGTGGGTGGAGGGACACACATGGAATTTCTTAAAATATTAAATTAATTTTCATAGAAAAGAGACTCCAAAATTAAATAATTAAAATATAGAATGATTAAATGTATAAATAATCTCATATAATAAAATTTGTAAAATTTTAGCTGATTTTTCACCGTCATCTTTAGGTTTTAACTCATGTTAGCCCATTTTGATGATTGCCACTATAAAAATGATTATTCTTTAGGGGTCAAGATGGTTATTATAAATGGAAAATTGGCCCATAAAGGGATAGTAGTTGATATTTTAAACCATATAAAAATATATTTTTTCAATTTAGTATTTTTAGGAATTCCAAATCATTTGATAAAATATTATTTATTATAAAAAAAATTTAAATAATTTTTGGAACAATTCATTTATTTTGACTTTGAAAACAGCATGAAAGAATATAATTAGACTATAATATTTTAAAACATATCTAATAGCTTATATTTTTCTAAAAAATGAAATTTAATTATTATTTTAAATTATATTAATTTTAATATTTTTAGAATCATTTATTTTATTTTTCTATTAATTAAATAAATGATGTGTCAGGGTTGCACTAGTATTTAATGTAATTATTTCATCATTAGAAATTATAAATAAATTATCATGATAAAAATAATTTATATATAAAATGACTATTTAAATCCAAATATAGGTTTTTTATACCTGTCAAAAACAATTATATTTATTCAAAGAAATAAAGTGACATTTATATCTTTATATATTACTTATTTATTATAAATGTCAAAATCAGAAGAAACAAAATGGCACCAAGTGGCCATATATTAGATAAATGGACATATATTGTAGAATGAAACTCATCCCATTATATAAAGGTAAGTTATAGGGTCAATTTTTAGTCCATATCATAATATTTGTAATTCTAATTACCATAATTACCCATACTCTGGTGATAATTATTTACTATAGATACTATTAATAATAACTAAAAATATAAAGATATCTATAGAACAAATTTGGACCTCTGATTCCAAATAAATAATAAATTTTTAATTACTTATTTCACATAATTAGAATAATTAAATTTAAAATACGTCCTCTGAGACATGAGGGAAAATGGTTATTTCCAAAAAAAATGTCTTAATAAGTCCAAAAATGAACATATACCAAAATTGGTATAAAGATGATTCAATAAATTAATTAGATTAAATAAAACTGAATAACACTTATGTAACTCTGAAATCAATTTCAAATCATAATGGAACTATTAAATTACATAATTTGTTAAAAATAAATGGCAGTTTTACAAAAAATGGTATTTTCACTATTCACTGAAAAATCATTCTTTTCATAAACATCTCAAATTTCACAGTAATATGATTTTAATATTACAATATAAAAAATGATATCCAACTTATAAAATTACTTTTTAAAAAGTTATAAAACATAATTGAAGTATTCTCGTATAAATACAAATGGAAATCGTTTTTGAAGAAAATATATTTCTGAATAATATAATGAATTTACTAAAATTGAGTGATTATTTTCTAAGAATTTATCAATAATGAGTATGAAATTTATATATATTTCATAAATCAATCAATCATATTAATACCCATCAATATAATGGTCAGTTTATAATAGTCATATTTAAATAAAAATAGAATACGGTTCTTTTAGGCTTGATGTTTCATGTGATATATGATATCAAACATAGTATTATTTAAAAACATCAACCTATTAAACCTTAAATAAATAAGGAATCTCATAAAAGTAAAATTAAAAGTGGGAAAAGAGAAACCAATAAGATATCACTCACACGTCTACAAAGAATAATTAAATCATTATTTTTAATAGAGGGTTTCCATCCAATATGACTCGAAATATCATCCTCTAGAAAAATGTAAAGGAAAGAGTGGATTTAAAAATGATCACCATTATTACTATTTTAAGGTGTTAGAGTGATCCCTGGTTATGGTTAAAAGTCACGTGAGGGAAAGGATGAGCTTTCGAAAGTAATAGATTTTCAATTTGAGGCTTTAATTGTGGTCTGAGAAATGACTTGTTTCTTTAGGGCTCCATGAATAGTTGTACAAAGTCGTGATCCATATTTCCCTGATCATAGCCCCAATTCGAGACCTCACAATACTTGTAGAGACTTTTTGGATCAAACCATTTTCTTGGAGGCTTATATATATAGGATTCATGGTGACACGGTTCTATTAATGGTGTGACCCAGCTATGGGAGGAGATAGCCTCACACAGAATCTTAATGTAGTTGTCAGTGAGGACCTACAATATATTCTTCAATAAGGACTCATTACCTATAATCCATTCTATGTTGAATAATACCAGATTGGATTGCAATGTCTTTTTATGAATTTTTCCTCCTTGGGTAAGGATTTATCCCAAGCAGAGTAGGATAATCTCATGTGGGTGAGGATATAGTCGACTTCTTATCACATGTCTCATATTCTCCATGGAGAAGTGGATTCTATAAGCTCTCACTTTGCTACATTGGTGGAAGGGTTGGGTAAATATTTACTGAGTATGTTCCATTTTTATCTCCCAACTAAGATTTAGACTTCTACATGGTCTTTCACCGAGGTACTTCCCTGATATTTTCACTAGCATGTCAGATGGTGCTCGCAGAGCTTTGTCAGTTGACGGGGAAATTTGAAAATTTTCATAGAGGGGATTGTATGGTCTAGTTTTTTACATGGAAATCCCTATAAATTTTTCCTATTATATTTAAAAGAACATAATTTTAGGTTTGGATTTACATCACATAGATTATGTTGAATTCAGGGAGTGGTTCCCACCCCCCTGAAAACTGATGAATTCTTCTACTAGTGGTTGGGGAAAAGTAATTCTAAAAGTTAACCTTAGGAAAAGTTATCACATATATAAGTCAGAGAGATGTTTTACTAAAGTTGGATTAAAAAATCCTCTATGGTTGATATTAGTTTGGGGTGATACCTTTCGATGCATGGGATTACCTAGCTGTGTTTTTGAGACATAGTATTGGGCTCCATAACCTTTCTTGGATTGATTCGTGGTAGACTTGTTAATTAGCACACTCATGTACTCAGTGTTAGATATGTACCTCGTGAGACACTAATTCGTGGTTCTGGACACACTCAAAGAGTACCAAAGTTATGGGTATCTCCAGTAGAGACAGTTCTATATTCATGAGGCCCAGTTCCTAGGATACGCATTCCTTAACATGGGAGTGATAGTGGAGCTAGAAATTGGTGAGGCAATGCTAGTTTGAGATCCACCCAAGGGCATGGACATAGTAGTAGATGCTCACAAAAAAGTTTCCATATATTTTTTCATAGAGAGGTAATAGAGTAGTTGACCACTTATAATTTATACCTTGAGGGTGAAGGTGGTTATATATATATATATATATATATATATATATACTGTTGATAATTGTTACCCCCGTGATTCTTTAGTGAGTGTGGAGGGATCATCTTGAAGGAAATGTTTGTGTTGCCTCACAAGAATAGATATCCACTAGATATCATATTCAAAGATTTTACTAAGGTTCAGAGTATGTCATTATTTCTAGTATATACAATGAAACAATTCGAATAGTTAGATGAGATTTTGAGGAGGTTTCTTTTTCTTAGCAGTGCACGCAAGAGAGGGGTAGTTGTACCATGATCTGTTGGCATCAGGTTTGGTGTCCAAGTAAGTGGTAGCTCGATGCTGATTATAACTCATGATGTATCACCTATTTGTTATTGATTACCAAAATGACTGTGTGGTTGTGAAAATGGTGTAGTTTCTTTTTATTTTTTAATGTTGATTCCATGAATAGTGAGAAGTCATGATGCAATCTGAGTTGATATAAACTGACTAACCATATTGGATCACTTCATAATCATCAAAGAGAAAATATCGATAGAGGATTTATGACTTAGTTGTGGTTGTGCATGAATTGTATGCCCTATTTTGATGGCTAAGTTAATTCGACTCTTCAGGTTCTGGAGAATATGATTCAATATTTCTTGTAAGTTTTTGGGACATAGCTGCGAGGATACCTTACCTTCGGTGGAGTTTTCATATCGTAGAAGTTACATATCAACCATTAGAGTAGAATAATTTAGATATGTTTATAGGAGACCTAGATTGTGACCATTTTACTAGTCAGAGCTACTGGTATGTAGTGCATGTGGGGATAGAGTTGGTGGTTGAGAAGTTTGTAGAGGGTATAGATCACCCTGTGGTAGATGAGGACTTCCATGAGACATCAGGAGACATATGAGGACTAACGATGGTTTTTTTTCAGTTCGACAATGAGAGATTGTGATTTAATATATATTTTATCATTGAGGTTTGAAGAGATTTCTCCAGTGAGGCAGACTACCTCTAGGGGTTTTATCCCCCTTTTCTCGTTTTTCTCATTGGGTTAGCAAGAGTCTATACAACTTCACCTCACGAAAATAGTGAACTAAATGCTTGATGTATTAACTATGTCATGGATGAGGACATATGTGCCTATAACATTTCATGATATCAAGTAGCATGAGCAATAATTTGAGAGTGTAGTTGCCTTTTAGTGTTCCCTAGTGGAATATGAGGATAGAATATAGAATAACCATTATGGGAAAGTGATTCCCTTTCATGATTTTTTTTACATTAGGGGAAACGTCAAGATAGCTCATGGGACTGGAAAACACAGTTGTGATCTCGAAAACATCCCTTGTGAGTGTGATTTTTTCTTATAGGGATGAAAATACCAATGGTGGAGAGAGTGTGATGACCCTTTTTTCTATGCTAGAAATTGGAATATTTCTAGTAATATTTCTAGAGTTGAGACTAGAGACAACATAGAATTATGAGGACCCGAGAGGCTTGGTGTGGTGATATTAAATATATTATACCACACATGCACATTTTTTATAAATCATTGAATATATTATAAATGGATTCTCGGGTTGGAAATTTGAGACAACCATTAAATCAAGAATTCAATTTTTAATCGATGTGTGATATAATGTTTTTCAGGACAGGCCCACCATTGGTGGAACTGATAATTAATTAAATGAAAATATGATTAATTAATAAGGGGTTGAATACAACTTCCCATTGAGTTCTCATGCATGAGAGAGGGAATGTGATCCCCTTGTGTGATGAATGAACCAATGAAGTAATGAGGATAGAATGTGCCACCATAATACATTCTTGATGGAGATCTCTCTGAGATCATTCTTCAATAACTTTTCAGTGTCACATTCAACCCGAAGCTTCTGTGATTCACCCCAATGTAGGTGGTCTGTGGGTTTCAGGTATTGATTCTCATATATGAGTTATTTATGGGTTTTTTTATTAATTTTATGACTTATGTTGACCCCCTATAGAATGACATATTTTTAATTAGAGAAAAATAAAATTTTTGGGAGGTTTTCAAGAATTTCCCATTAGAAATCTCAATAACAATGTATATAGTTCAACAATACATGTCGTGTGTTCCTTACATTTGGGGAAAAACTTTTAAGTAATAAATGACATGTATTAGGGGTGAAAAACTTGTAGTGGGAATTTTACATGTGGTTGAGAACATGGGAAGGCATTCCATGTTGAGAGGACATAGTTTTGTACTAGTATAAAGCCATGTAAATGGGCATGGGTTGATGTATTAGGTCATAAGATGAAGGACACAACCATATGCCTTGGATAAAGTAACACATCATGTATTAGAAGTACACTCATTGTAGTTTGACTTTTCCAACCAATCCATGTGTAGACTTGGACATGCACTGGTGTCTAGGTGTGGCCACATGCCATATGGGACATAGTGTGTGTCTGGTACTTTTGTCTTACATACCGAGTACCGCGACGGGACACGATTATGGTCTAGCCTCATGATACATGTTAGGTGACCTAGGAGGACACAATTTTTACTCCACTTAGAGATTTTTCTTTCACATATCTCTATCATTAGTACTAGGATTGATGCCCATTAATGGTATATCCTGAGACATTTTCCACATCGTACGCAATGGTGGCCACCATTTGGGAATCATATATGAGATGAGAGTTGGTGTTATAGGGATTATTATTTTAGTGTTATATAGATCATTTTTATTTGGGTACATTACCTTGGTACATAAACTTGAGGTTTCAATGGTTCATAATTCCCTAAGCATCGTGTCTGATCCCCTCTATGGGTTTCATTTAGATAGGGTTTTTATATCCCTAAATGAGAATCAGGTTGTGGTCCTCTATAATTTCTATGGTTTCCTTCTGTGGGGTTTATGGCATTTATGTGACCAATATACACAGCAAGTGATCCCCAATCTAGAAGGTTATTCTTTTTAGTTGGGTCGGTATCACCTAGAGGTCCTGATTGGGATCCATTATATGTGTATCAAGGTCCTTAGCATTCCATATTGGGTTTATGCTATAACCCAGTGGAAATAGGTGGGATAATTTATCGATGAATTGTGATCTTATGTGTTGAAATGGTATCTTCTTCATGGATTTCACTATGACTGTGACTCCTCATATGAGGGTCCTCGGTTTTATACAGCTTTTGGAGTGAGTTCTACCGGTTGAGTTTCATGTTATGACTTGGGATGGATTATAGTGTGATCTTTCCCCCTCGGCTATGGAATGAAGTGGATAGGGGAGGTACCTCTTCAATATCTTATGTGGTTATGCTAACCCACCACATGGTTTTTAGTGTGGTTTCATATGATGTTGGGAATCACTCATAGGCCTTTGGGACTGTTGGTTGGCTAGTCATTCTTAATACGTTTTTAGAGATAGATATCCCCATTCATCTTCACTTGGGTTTCTTATAGATCATATTTGGGTATTTAGTTGTGTTAGTATGTTTCATATCCTAGTCAAAAAACCTATGTGACACTCAACTGAATCAACATTTTTAGCAGAGTTGTGAATATATATTTCACCTTATATCTCTCCCTTAGATATTTTATACCCTATTACTTAAGGGTTGATTATAATTATGTCTTTGAGTTTCTCCCTTTCTTTATGAGTTTTGTGTCACCTAATTGATATTGTAATTCTCACCCATGCATGGGATTTGTCCACACAGGTTGTGTCTTATACATATGACAAGCCTCTTAATTGAGTCATAGGAATACAAGGCTCCTGAAAATAAGAGTGAGATAGACATATCATTGTGTGTTCCAATAGTATCATTTGGTAGTATTCCCCTCCTACATAGAAGGTTGGACACTGTTATTGATTATGGTGGGTTTTATTTCTCTCATTTTTATTTAAAGTACACAATTAAACTTATATGTTTTCTTATATGTTCCCGAATGAATGTTTCATAATCATGATATTTTGATTTTATTTTTTATCCAAGTTATTTCAGAGATATGGATGTGTTTGAGTGCGTATAGGTACATTTGGCTAAGCCCTCTAATGTGTGTGATATGCCTACGCAGTGCTGGATGTAAGCCACGAGAATATTTGAGGCAGGATTTGGGTGGTCACACTCGAAATACTACTGTCCAAGCGAACGTAAGTGGTTTGGGTCATGAAAATGTGTTCCCTTTTTGGTAATCTTGTGGTACCTTTTCCATTTTTTATTTCAATTTGGGGGGGGGGTCCAATCTCATCTAATTCTGAAGACTCGTCTCTGAATTTATCAAATTTTTAAATGATAATTTGTTCCTAAAACAATGGATACCATCCACAAGATTAAAGTATAATGGTGTATTTTATTTTTAGGGTACTTTAATGAGTAACCCTTAATTATTATTAATTAAGGAGAACTTATTCATTAATATGATCATTTTTATTGATTATACCAAAAAGACTTCAAAAATATGACATTCCACAAACCAAAAAATATTTTTCACATCTAATTTAAAAAAAAATTATGTATATTCATCTAGAAAAGTATATATAAATTGATATATATATATATATATATATATATCACATGGATTTTCATTTTATCTTACACCAAAAATGAAATCATAAATTGTCATTGATTTAAAATCCCTCCCTCACTAAGCAGAAAAAAAATAAAAACATTTCCTTGTAAATTATTTAGTATCTAGTAAATCATATATCATATGACCTGAATGAAAAAAAAATAAAGCATGTTAGTAAAATTAACCCATGATAAATAAAATAATAATAAATTATCTTACCAAAATAGACTCTCATACCTAAACTAGTGTTGTATTTTCAACACTTCTCTGATTCGAAATCAAAATGATTACTTTATCTCAATCTTGAAAATATAAAAATCTCCTAAATTATTTTGAATTTAGACCCATCTAATTATTGTTACCATAAAAAAGGATAAATTTATTCTATTCATGGCTATGATAAATTGAAAATTTTTGTAAATGAGTGCTACCATGATTATCAACCCTAAAATCCTTCTTTTTCACGGTCAAATTTTAAGGCTCTTGTACAGAGGAATATGGGGACTCCTCCACAAAGGTATGTGTAGTTTCAATCCTAGAAGATCAAAGAGACTAAATAGTTTATTCTAAAATTATACTCTAAATCAAATTGATAAAAAACAATATAGAAATATTATGAAAATAAAACTAATATATAAAATTAAATAAAAATTGAAAAATTATCAGAAGAAAAACTTATCACATTTTTATTCATATTCATTGAAGTAGTGTAACAAAATGTTAAAAACTATTTACAACATTTATGGTAAATTAAATGATATATATAGAAAAAAAAATTATAATAGATTATCTAAATCAAACAATTACATATTAAATTGAATAAAAATTGAAAAATTATACAAATAAAATAAAAAAACTCTTTATCATATTAATTAGATTTTTTAAAAAAATTATAAAAAATACTAAGGATATTTAAGAGACATAAACTATTATAGACAGAAGAAATAAAAATTTACAGTAATAGAAAAATTACATATAAAATTAAATAATTGGTACATGATAAAAAAAAAGTTATGTAATCTGAACAAAAAATTTATCATATTTGTAAAAATATGATAATCAGATGAAATTAGAATATGAAATATTCTATCTAACATTTTAAATAAATTAAAATGTTAAGAAGTATATATATTACCAATAATATTAGGATATTAATGAAGGTTTGTTTTCCTATATCAAGTATTCATTATCATTATATATAGAACAAACCATGTCATTGATGTGTTCATCAATATCGTCTGATCAATTTTATTTTAAAATGGGGATCTAAAAAAACTAATCATCATCGTCAATTGTTTTATCACAAAAATAAGTTTTTTTCTTTTTGAAAAATTATAAACAATAAGACATTTTATTCATCAGGAAAAAATGAAAAAAATTCATATGTTTCCATGATAAAAGTGTCATCTTGCTATTTTATTCCCTTTATATTTACAAGTTTCAAACAAAATTAATCATGTTTAACATTGTTGTTACAAACAACCCATTTATAGTTGAAAATTGGAACTTAAAATTTAATGAAATTAATCTCTAATATTTTTTCAATAACTTTACAATACACACTTGATATGGAGATTCTGTTTTTGTTATTTTCACATTAAAAATTTTGCACTTCAGTGAACATCAATACACATTTATTTTTAACTACACTTATTTTGTCTTGGTCTTTGGTATAAACTGTATATACATTATTGTCATACTCATACCATGTTATCACATTAATAGTTCAGTCATCAGTTAACTGTATCAATGTTTGCAGTGTATCTGGTCTATTATACATGATATTTGTAAACCCTTTCAATTTTTTTATATAATCATTAAATACCCACATATATTTATCCTTTAGATGTCTTTTTACACATTAATAGGAAATTTAATATATGGTTTATTTTCACTTATATTATCCAAGATTTATAAATGTTTTTTATTTATTTTTTTACCTACTAATGATTTAATTTTCAATCCATATCCCATTTCCCCAAAAACTTAATCGTTTATGGGGAGATATAAATAAACTAACAAGATACACTGAAAATAAATAGTTTTTACAATGGTTTTCCACCTTTACTGAAATATAATTCTCTACAATGGAAGATTCTAGATTATATGGATTATTAACATACCCCTTTAATATTTCCATGTACCATTCAATAGGATACTTCCAACATAGATATATGGGATCACAAATATTTATTAATTACCTCATGTGAACCAATAAATGTACAATTATATCCAAAAAATGATAGTGGAAATTATACTTTAGGTTGAAAAAGTGAATCATTAAACAAATTATTCAATTATTTCTGATCTATCACTTTCTTACGTAAGGAATGGAAAAAAAACATTCCTTGATTATAGTTAATTTGACACTGATGGGTAGTGTTTCACACACTACAACTAATAGGATCTATTTCATCAAAACATGAAAATCATGAAACTATATTCCAATTAGAATTTTATATTTTAGTGTTAAACAAAATAAATTTTATGTATAACCTTGAGGAACATTGATACCATCGAGGAACTAGAAAAAAAACTAATTTTCTCCCTCATGGATAATGTATATCAATTCAGAGGAAAGTGTGTTTAATTTCTTTAAATAGGGAAGGTAAATCCAAACATATTCATATTAATATTAAATCTAGTATAGCATTAAAACCATCCTCCATATTCTTGTTAATATATAAAAATGTTCTAATAAAACTATTATAGATATTTGTCTCAACATGCATCACCTCAATGTTATGTTTAATATCTAGATATCTACAATATAGAATCTCAAAAAATATTGACTGTTTATTTTATATATTTCAATCATTATTGGATTTTTGGGTTCTTCCAAATATGACATCAATGTTATTAACCCAATCCAAATATTGATCGGTTCAAAAATAATTAATATTAATATCAAATTATTGTGAGAAAATAAATACCTTTATTAACATTTGATAAGAGGGACATAAATCCAACAACCTTCGATGACTCAAGTACACTAATTTCCATCCATTTTATAGTTAAAAAATGAGGCCCACTTATCATAATTTGGATAATATTTACGCCTCTTAACATTGTATCTTGACAAATTTTCATTTATTAATAGGATATTTATATTTAACATAATCATTTAACACAATTAAAAATATTTCCGACAATATAAACAATAAAGTAAGATAATTTACTCATGTAAATGTTTCAAACCACTAATTAATAGTTCAAAGAAAATGTCAATATAATTTATATGTTATTTTGGTCCAGAAAAGATTAAACTCCAGATGAAATAATTCTACTTCTTATAAAATTCAAAATATGGGTTATAAATTACCAAAAAACTGAATATAAACTATATTTTCTAGTAAGGGTATGATGTGGATTTAATCCCTCTATTCACATACCTTGTCTGAGATTTGGAACATCATTTCCAAATTTAGAAAATTAATGAGAAATTTTCTACCATTGTGGAAAATTGGATGGATAACGTCATTTTCCATCACATATTCTTTCATCAGATTCCATCTCAAAGTTTTTACGTCATTTAAATTTTAAAATAAAAATTATTTACAAATAATTAGAGGATGATACCAAATTACCTTAGTAGAGCTCATTGTACTTTGTTTGAAATATAAATTAAGTTCTAATCTTTTTTTAACTTATGCCATAATATCCCACATGTAGGATAATACTAAATAACTTCATATTCCTTCTAATATAACAGAAAATAAATGGTTTAGGAATGTATCTTCTTTTATCCCAATCTAATTCTGTATAATATTTTTTTCACCTTGTATTTGGATTCTGTAAGATCATTTACTTAAGGAAGAATGTCTTTCAATAGTTGTAGAAACTTCGAAAAATTATTATGACCCCATATATAAATGGATTTATAGTTCTTTAATCTTAACAATATTGATAAAAAATTGAATTTCATACAACCTTGATATAGTGTTTTGTATCATCTCAATATAATCACTGAATCAAAGGTGTTTCCACAATTTCCACAACTTCAGTATCATGAATCATTTATTCAATTTGATCAGAATGATCACGTTGAAAATATAAATCATCCTTATATCTTGAATTATACCTAATTTTACCATGCCAAATCCAAGTACAGTAACACATATTGAATCCATTTCAAATTAAATGAAATATAATTTCTGTATTTTGAAACTTTTTAATATTTAAACATTTCATGCATGGATTGAAAAAAGTTCATTTTTTGGAACATTTCATTTGGAAAGATCCAAAAAAACTCACATCCACCAATTATCGACATTCATTATCACCTATAATAAATAATTTATTAAATAAAAGTAACTATATTTTTATATTTAATTTAAAATTTAATTTTATAAATAATAATAAAAAATAAGAATTTAAAAAAATATTAAAAAAAATAAAATGAACAACAAAATGTGTTGTAAATATTAATTATATTCCATTTCTTTAGTCATACCCATAGATTATTGTTAACAAAAAATGGTATCAAAAGTAAAAATATTATTTTTACATGTTCATAAATGAATAAAAATTTAAAAAAAAAATTCCTAAAATATAATACAATTTAGGGAAACTATATTTATTAAATTGAAAGTGTTATTTTTTAATTATTAAGTGTAGGAAAAAAATACATAACAATCCTTTTTAAATTTTAAAAAGTGGAAGTTATTATATAGATATTTCATATTATAAAACATATATTGAACAAAAATTATAATATTTCTATACAATATAAAACATGATTTATTTATAAATTTAAAATCATAAAAATAGATTATAAAAATAATATTCATAGGTTATAGAATATTATGACATAGATCATTGTTACTAATATCAACTGATTCACAAAATAGTAAATTGGGAATGAAAGATTCCAAATTATAATACATACACAGATTACCTAATATAACATGACAATATATTCCAAAATTATATAAAATTTTAAGATTTGGTAAACTAAAACAGATCACAAAAAAACTACATTTTAAAAAAATTCAAATCTAAAATAAAAAATCAAAATTAAAAATTCAAAATTTAATACTATTATTCCATATTATAATACATGGGTTCTATATTTAATAAAAACATCATGTACAAATTGATATTCAAATGATAATAGCACAAGTCATAAAAAAATATTTTTACAAATTTTAGTACATAAATTATAATATCCAGAACAATACATAATAATTAACAAAAATATTATCAATGTTATTAAATTCAAATTCTAGAATAAATAAAAAATAAAAAATTAGCATATTATATATTTCAAATTAAAGTAAAATTCCTAAGAGGAGAGGGATAACTGACGATCAAAATAAGGCACAATGAGCTTGAAGTCACAAACGGACAATGGATAAGGGTTTTTGATAGTGGATCAGGGTGGATGAGGGAGGTTGAAACTTATTGGAGGTTGATGGACGAAATAAAGAGGGGTTACGGTTTTCTTTTCAATAAAAAATTGATGGTTGTCACTAAAAGGCCCAAGTAGGATCAGTGTAATCACTAAGAGTGAGAGGGTTGAATCAGTGATCTCTTTTTCTTCTATGTTTTCTTTATTTTGAGACAAAAATCACATCATGTTAATGAGTTATTACTTTTAAAAAAAATCAAACTCACAGTCACAATAACTAGAATACTAGAATTTATAAGGTTCACTACTGAATAAGATTATCTACTACTTCAAATGGTCTGAAAATAATATAATACCACAAAATCCACTAGAAATAAATCTTTTTTATCTGGTTATGTCAAGAAGGGAATATCCAATAACTCGTGTTTAACTATAATCTATAAAAACGTGAATATCATTCCAAGAAAAAAGGATATAAAAAATATTTTTGTAGAAACATTAGAAACATTCACCCATGGGGTCATAATGTTTTCACTATGTTGCTTGTACTCCTTCAGTTTTGATCATCTTGTAAAAACAATTATTATTCAGTCAATTTCATACCCAATAGAATGAAATAAGATTCTCCTAAGACATTGTTATGAAACATCTATCCATTCACAGTTCTTCTATTTTCTCTATCTAGTTCATTCATCTAAGAATTTTATCTGGTGAAAACTTTTTTACTCTTTTGTTTTCTTGATTCAACTAATTACAAAACTTTACCTAGTGACAACCTTGTTCAGCTTTTACTTATGATTTAGATACATCTAATCAAAACCAACTACTTCTTCTTCATCTACTTCAACCAACAAATTCCATGTATGGAAATATTATTTCTAGAAATTAGGCTTTAGAAGTTCATCTGGTATCACTACCTAATAAAAATTCTCCAGCACTTCTTCTTTTTCACACATGAACAATTTATACTCATAATTTTCACTTTAGTTGTATTTATAGATTCATTACTCAGATAAAATTATAATTTAAATGTTAACATCCTTCTCAATGGAAACATTAAATTCAAATCTTCTATTCAAATAATTCCAAAAAAAATTATCAATAGATCAAGAAGAATATTGAATGTGTCTGAGAAACATTAATGACTTCACCCTTATTCAACTTTATTAAAACCTTAATGAGAATAATTATTTCCTAGCATGATATTTGGTAAAAAAAATTACTCTTATAGTATCATTAAATTTAATATATTTATAAAACTTCATAAATAAATTTTTAACCAAGAAAACATTATATTTATATAATTTTTCTCATTCCTATTCTTCTGATTTTTACATTAAAAATTTTTTATCCCATATTTCTTTGTTTGGTGATGGCTGATGTGAACTCTTCTTCTAATTATACTTTATTCATTCGACAACATACATCATAACATTTCTAATTGTTTCCTATATATTCCATTATCTGTCTAATAATATTTATATTAAAATATCAACCAGTCATCTTATAGAAACTTTTACTTTACAATATCACACATGTCTTTCTGGTAGACATTGTACAAAAAAATGATGATTTTTTTTCAAATACTTTATCTAATGGTCTTATTTCATAAACATTTTCCATTTCACCTTTCATCAATATTTTCCATTTTATCTTTGACACCATTTTCTATGTCTACAATATTTCTCAATACTTCAACACAACCATCATAGAATTGGAAACTTCATAAACTCATACCAAAACTATGTTTGGTGATATTATATATATCTTCATAGATGGAACATAGTATGTCAAAAGTACTTTATCTGTTTAAAGACTCCATCAACCCAAATTTTGAACATCGAAAACATTTCTTATAATATTTGTACATATACATATGATGAACATTTGTAAATGATGTATATTTAATGGATTTTATACATCTGATATTATTACTTCATTAAAAAACACTTATGATACACGAAATCACTTTGTATATAAACAACTTCCAACTCGAGCTTCAATCATGAGATTTTTCTCAAGTAACGATGTTAGTAATTTAGAAACAAATATAGCATCTAAAATTTTTATAATCAATATTTATTTATAATTGGAACTTTTGAACCATAATAAAAAATTCATCACCAAACATCATCCAATATTCTTAAATAAAAAAAGTTTTTTGAAAAAATTAGGTAAGTGAACCTATATCTTGTTATTTCTAAAAAAATCCACCTCCATTTGATTTTCTTAATTACAAAAAAATCAAATTTAATATGATTTTTTTAGACAAAAATTGATAATGATTTCCAAAAAAATCTTCTAAACATATTCAAAACAACTTCCAGCATCCTCAAAAATCCATTAAGCCAACTTAGTCCCAAAAATATCCACCTATGGTTTATTTATCAACCAAGAGACATAAATCACTAAAACTTTATACCTCAATCTGTGGATTACTTATCGAAAAATTCTAATCCTAAGTGAGAAAACTCGATTTTGGAAACAAATATAATTGAACATAGAAACCATATTGTCTAAAAATAGTGAATAAGACAACTTCTCACTCAATCCTTAAGCTTTCACAACATTTCACTTTTTCCTATAATATCATTATATCCTAAATTGACTTCAAAATAATTTTAAAATAGTTCACACATACTGAAATCACAGGTTACAAGTTTAAAAAACTCCCTTACGTACAAGCACACCTTCAAAGGTTAATCAAATATTGATAGATAGATTTATGTTACAAAAAATTTCTCCCCATGAAAACACTTTCCAAACACAAGCTGAGAGAGGGTATAGAAACCACATACAATATCCTGAAAGAGATGGAGGTTGTACAATCTTGTTTTACCTTAAATTGTAAATAAAAAATTACTCCTATAATGGCTTATTGAATATAACAAAAACTTGTTCCGTTATAGGAACATATTCTATCATTAGTTTGTTCTTATCCAAATTCTATTTTATGAAGTGATATTTTATGCCAATTTTTTTTGAATGATAATATTTCACTACATTTTATTAATATTTATATAACTTTGATTTTCACAAACTATGACAAGGGGTAGCTTTAATTCTAATAAAACATCTTCCAACCAGGACGTTATCTAAAAAGGTTATGCTACAACTTTATTGGTAGACACATACATAGCTTTAGCCATACTGAGAGTTATATAATTTTGGTTATTTTTATTCCAACTAAAAAAACGATCCCCCGAGAAGAAAACTCTACCTTATATGGATCTTCTATCATCAAAACATCCTACTCAATCAGTTTTTATATTAACAATCAAATTAATCTTTTCTAAGATGTTATTTTTTTTACCAAAATCTATTGTCCCTTAAATATATCTGACATTTATTTTTCTCTCTGAGATATGAGATTATTTTTGGGGACTTTGAAATTTTTCGCTCAAATTAATATCATAAAAAATATCTAGACCTTAATATGTTAGATATAACAAACTTTTAACCAAATCCTAAACTCCTTAGGATCAACATCCATCCCTTAAATACCTTTTGAAAATAGGGTACCCACTGAAATGGTTGGGGAAACAAGTATTTAATATTCCATGACAAAATTAATTATAATTTATTTATCATAATTTTCTTGATATGGGAAAACATATTTCTTTATTTATGAGATTGGTAATCCATGAATGTATTTCATTTCTCTGGGCGTAGATATTCCAAATAACTTATTCATATCCTTATAAATATTTTCAAACTTTTATTAATCATTCTTGGAAATGGTAATATTATTAACATAAAAAATCATGATGATGGAAACCTCTTTATTTAATTTGATGTATTAGATATTATCAACTCTTCCTTTCTTGAATTTTAACTTCCTTAAAAAAGTTATGAATTTTAAATACTATATTATTAGATCTTGCTTCAGCTTGTACAAATATTTTTCAACATAAACTGACTATTATCATCCTTCCCAATCATGAATCCACATGGTTTTTTAATATGAAATTATTCAAAATGATCTCCATTAATAAAATATGACTTTACATCTATATGAAAAACAATATAACCTTCTTTTGTAATGATAGTAAGAAAACTTATAACACCATTGGTGAAAAGGTCTCATCAATGTCAATGCGTTTAATTTATGAGTAACCATTACAATCCATTCATTCTTTATTTCTTATCACTTCACCATCTTCATTTAACTTATTTTGAAACACCCAATTTTTTCTAATCACATTTCTATTGTATGGTTTTTGTACTAGTTCCCAAGTATCATTATTCTCAATCTAATAAAACTCTTCATTCATATCATCAATCCAATCTTAATTATTCCTAGATTCATTAAAATATTTTGACTCAACCTATGATTTAAAATAAGTTTGTAAAATGTACATTAATGCTCTTCTCGTTTGAACTATTTTTTTGATATCCAATGATATAATTAACATCTACATTTTTCTCATCCTAGGATGAGATTTCTGAAGATGATTCTCAACACTTGAGATAGCAGAGTCTGAAACAATATATTTCGCAACATCAACATTATTACTTCAGTTAAGAACTATTTTCCTCTTTCTCAACTAAAAAAACCTCATATTCCTCTTCTTCCATATCAATATCTGTTTGTGAATATTTCTGGTCATCTTTTTCAATAAATTTCACATATGTAGGATCAACAATCTTTCTTATTAATTTATTAATACATATATATCATCTTCCATTTAGATCATATACAAGAAATATTCCATCAAAACCTCTCTAATAAAACATTATGTGATTCCCACCATTGAATTTTAAAATGTAATGACTCTGAATACTATTCTTTTATTCAAACATGAAATATTTTATTATAAAACATTCATGGGAATTCATCTCCCATTTTGGTCAATACAACCATTGATTTTGAATATAAACTATTGCACTGATATCCTACCTCTAAAAATAATGAGAATTATTCTGTTTGACCAATATATCTTTCCCCATATTCACCACCATTATCAGTTTGTAACTTCTTCATAGAATATCTACATTCTTTTTCTAATATTCCCCTAAAACTCAAAAAAAAATTAAGATCCACTAATTTATTTTTTTAAAACATAATAAATGTAATGACATTAAAAAATAAATGAAATAAATTAATTTCATATCTCTATATATTTATTTTTTTAATAATTTTCTTATATATATAACAGTCAATCACCTTAATGAGTTGAGTAGAATGTATCTCCACTTTCTTATGAACTAGGATTATCAGATTCCCATTCTGTAAAATGGAACAACTCCAACATATCATTCTTCTAAAATAAACAATACCAAAATACCATTTCTCATGGTTAACTATCTTATATTCCTCTAACATATGTTCCCTAGCCACTAATTCCATAATATATTTTCTTTCATCATGCTGAGATAGAATAAACATTCTATACAACCACCATGGAAAACATTTCCCTTGGGTTTTGTCATTTCATTATAATTTTCCTATATTTTACTATATTGAGAACAAAACCAACATATATAGGGAAAAAAAGTTATTACCTTCATCATTACACTATGAAACTCATTATAGATTTTATTTTAGACCATCAACAAAAAAAGATCTTATGGATTTCAACATTTCTTACACAATAATATAAGATCTAACACCTTTGATTTTGAGTGACTCATCATTGCCGAAATTCATTATAACTTATTTAAAATCTTTTCTATTATTAAATAGTTTCAAATATCCTTTCATATGTAAAGATAACCCACTGTAAAAAATCCAGGGACATTCTTTTATTGTAGATTTGGAATAAATTTCAACAAAAAGAGATTTTTCCTTGACTTTTATGTTTCACATCAGTATTTTAATATTTTATATAAAAACTATTTTGTGCTGGTAACATCACAAGACATCCCTTTTCAACATTTCTAGGTTGTTTACATCTTTCAAAAAAAGTTTTCATTGGTTGGAATCTATTTTTAATCTTCATACAAACTTTTTTCATTTGAATCTTTTTAGTAGTTTGACTCCCTCCAAATATTTTCATCGATATCATTATATTGTAATTATAATATTGGAGCTTAAACTAACACATATATGATGTTTTCCCAAATCATCTTTAATTCTATTTGTAACCATGGAAAAAATATATCTCTTTCCAAAGCTAGCATGTCAGTCAGAGTTGTGTTTCTACCTTTCACCAACTTTCTTATCTTCCACTTTTGTATTTCATTGGTCACAAAAATTTTAGTAACTTATTGAGATTTTATCCTTAGTAATAATTAAATCAGTTGTAGTAGAAACTATTGGTTCATATTTGGTAACGATATAAACATCATGTTTTTCAAATCTACTTGTTTTAGTTGCGTACATGGTATTCTTGAAATTATTAATCTTTTGAAAAGAATTATATTCTGTATACAACATTAAGGATAAATATTATTGATCGTTCATTGGTTTACAGATTTTATAACTTTCAACATCTTTTGTTATTGATCTTTGGAAATTGAAAATTTCTAGCTCAACTTTAGCAAGTTTTCTTGAATATGTTATATCCCTTCATCATATACCTTCAACTTTACATCAAGCTCAATATTGAGGTCATTATATTCATAATGTTCCTTCTTCGGAAAATTAATAGATTTAAATAACTTGGATGTTTCTTTAATAATGAATTATTAATTGTTTTAAAAGTAATTATGTTTTTTTAAAAACCTTTTTCCCACTAAAGCCTTAAAATATTTTGAAGTCATTATTTCAATTATCTTCTTACTTTAAAATTAATCTTAGTATCTTCTTCTTTATAACTATTAATTTTATCACTTATGGACTTTCCATTATTTATTATTTTAATAAAGGTATTTTTAGAAGCTTTATCACTTAATTTTTGAGCTTCTTCTTCATTGTTTTCATCTTTATCATCTTTATAAAATAATACTCTACTTTTCAATTTAAATAAATATTTATCATTTTCCTTATTATAGGATTTAGACCTTTCTAAATTCTTCTTAAAGTATCTTCTAGATTTTTTTCATCTCCATAACTTTCTTAATCTTCTTATCTTTGAGGGAAATTTTTAGTGAAGTGACCAATAGCTCTATAGCCAAATCATTTCTTGGGAAACCTCACTTTTTGAATTTAACTTCCACATTTTTAATCTTTATAAAACAAGGACATAAATTCAGAAAAAAAATTATGCACCTAATCTTAGGTGCTAGAGTCATAAACATATTCATTATTTTACAAATTATTATATTTTTCTATCTTAGAATACCCATATAAAATTTCCTAATCAGACTTATCTTTACTCTTTATAACATTATCTTTTTTCATTTATTATGTAAAAAAGAGTGATATTCAGATCATCAAAAGGTAATGTTTCAAGATCTCTATATTCCAATGTAGAATATTTTTCATCAAACAAATCAATAATAATTCATTATATATTTTCAACAATAGTTGAATCATATAACTTTACCTGAGAATCTTATTATACTTAAATTATCACTCACTATTGCAAATATGTAAAAAAAAATTCATGATCACCCAAATTAAGATTTTTTTACTCCAAACTCAAAATTTTTTACTTGGTTTTCCTAACTACTAAATTTCCTTCACAGATGATCTCCATATTCTCAAAAATTTCTGAATGTAGTTCAAAATCATTTAACTCTAATAAACACACTTTTGGAGACTAAGGACAGTGTATCATTTCTGGATCACTCATCATTCTCTAATTTTTTTATCAACATATATAAGAGGATAGTTTTCAACATCGGGTGGGAAATATTTTGTTTAATCTTAAAAAACATAATAACCAAGAGACATAAGATATGATAACATTATATACTTTCCAATATGATAGTTATTCCCACAAAAAACAAGAATAATATTATTATTTACAGAATTATAAATATATATAGGTATTTCTATTTTCTTCAATTTTCATAAAATATTCAATAAATGAAACTATTGCTTTGATACCAATTGAAAGGCCCAATCAAGATCTATGTGATCACTTAGATGTGGAGGTAGTGAATCATTGACCTCTTTTCCTTTTTATTTTTTTGTTTTCCTTATTTTGAAACAATATTCTTGTCCCGTTAAAGGGTTATAAATTTTCTAAAAAACGACCCATAATTAAAATTATAGGAACACATGAATTTATATGGTTTACTACTCAACAAGATTATCTAGTACATAACATGGTTTGAAAATAATCCAATACCACACAATCCACTTGTAAATTAAAATATGGTCATAGAAATTAGGTAATATCCTTATAATTGTGTTTAATTATGATAAATAAAATGGTGTACATGATTCCTAGAACATGATAAGTAACAAATTTGGGAAAATATTATAAACCTTCAACAACATGCTCAGAATTCTCTCATTATGATGCCAGTACTTTTCACTTTTGATCTTATTTCAAAAACACTTATTATTCTTTCACTTTCTTACCCATTAGTAGGTAATTTCTTTTTTCTTAGACAATGATATGAAAAAATGTTCCATTCACAATTTATCCTTTTTTTATCTGATTTCTTTGTATATAAATTTCTTCTAGTGAAAACATTCAAACACTTTTGTTCATATAATTACACTAATTATAAAAGTTTGGTCAATAATAAATTTATTCATCTTTTTCTTTTGATTTAAGTACTTCAAATCAAAACCAAATCCTTATTCTTATTCTTTATCAACCAAGAGATTCCTTGGTTGGAAACTTTATTGCTATATTTATGGCATTATAAGTTCATCTGGTACCTCTATCCTAAACTAATTCTCCATCGCATTATTATTTTCACACATGAATGAAATTTCCTCTCACATTTTTACTTTAATCATATTTATATATTCATGACATAATGACAAGGTAAGATTTAAATTTTAACTTTCCGATTAACTAAAAATTTAAATTCAAATATCCTACTCAAATAATTCACAAAAACATTTCAAATAATATAAAATATTATTGTAAATAATAGGAGAAACATTAGATAATTCACCCTTCTTTAACTTTTAATAAGAAATGGAAATAATAGTTATTTTCCTCCATGATATTTGTAAATCTAAAGGATCAACATGGAATTTATACATTTAATATCATTACAAAAACTTTTTAAACAACTTTTGAACCTAGAAAAAAAATATACTTCTATAACTTTGTTTTGTCATATCCATCTAATTATTCTATCTAAAAGTATCTATCCTATATTGGGTTGCTTGGTGAATATTTTTCCAAAAAAAATATTTTACTTATTATTTATTCATATAATGACATGAATTCAAGGTTTTCTAATAGTTTCCTTTATATTCCATTTTCTGTATGATTATATATATACCAAAATATCACTTGATCATGTTATAGAAACTTAAACTTCACATATTCATGTGTGTCTATCTGATATACATTTCAAAAAAATTGTCATGTATTTTTTATGTAGATTTTAACATATATAATTAATCTATAGACTTTATCTATTTCACCATTCATCATCATTTTTCATTCTATCTTTAACAAAATGTCCTCCATCCATAAGACTTCCCAAAACATAAACATAACCTTCGTAGATTCGAAAAGTTCATAACCTCAACCAAAAAATAGGTTTTCTTAACATTCCATGTTTTTTCATATAAAAAATTAATATTTCTAAATTAATTAATCTGATGATATAACATCATCAATTCCACATTATAACTTCAAAAAATCTTCTCATATTTTAACATATCCGTTTGATGGAATGTTTACACTATTATTGTTTGAAGGATTCCAAACAATTAATGTTATTCCTTTAAATAAATTCACTCATGATAAACAAAATTAATTTATACAAACACTACAATCAACCTTTATTAAACTTCAAACATAAACTTCATCTCATTTCTTCGTTAGAACTTCATAGTCTAAAAATTTTATATAAAAATTAATTTATCCACATTTTGACTTAAGACAACATGTCCTTCCAACTCCAGATTAAATAATAAGATTTTTCAAAACTCATAATTTTATAATTTTAGGAACAACAAAGAACTACCATATTTTATAATCGAAAAACTCGTCTGATTGGAAATTTGGAAACATTAATAGAAAATGTTGAATCCTCATAATTCATAAAGAAATATTGTATAAAAAATATTGATCTAATGGACTCATGTTAGAAAAAATTCATATGATCTTATTTACTTAATTTCATCTCTATGAAATAGTATTAGGTATATAACTCTTTAAAGTAATGTTATTTTTGTTAAGAAAAGAAATAAAATCATTTCCAGTGAGCCTTCATACAAAATACTTCAAAACAAAATCAAAAAACCTCAAAAACACATTCAGTATACTTGGTCCCAAGAATTACATCGGTGAAACAAAACCAAAAAATGAGTTATATAAAATTAAAAAATAAAAAAACAATGTCATTTATATCATAACTGATTATTAAAATTTTATCTTTAGGATTTTTATAATTTTTATTTTATAACCGATGTAAAAATTTGTTTATAACACTTCTTAATAATGGTTCATGTTATAAGTGTGTACTTTTAAATACTTTTTTTACTAGGGTGTTTGGTCTAATGTGGTCACCAAGAGCATTTTACATGATACTTTATACAAAATTAAAGAATTTAGTGTCTAATAGAGATAGTGTAGATCATAATATTTATATAAATACATACAAAGATGAAAATTTATTTGATCTCATTTATATGAATGATATCATATTTGATAATAGCATTAACAAATATATGAATGATATTGATAATAAAAGTGCACAAAATTTGAAATTTTTATGATTAGTGAACTCACATGTATTCGGGGGCTACTATTAATTTAAAATGAGTGATATACCTTTAACTCTCAGGATAAGTATATAAGAAACATGGTGAATAAATTAATTATACAGGAATTAAAAAAAATCAACTCTGATTATGGTTGGAACAAATATCTAGAATAATTAATAAGGTGACCCAAGTATAAAATACAAGAATATTACATCATTTTAAAGGAATATTCAATTCATGTCACAAAAATACACACCCCAAGAACAAAAAATATTTAGTGTATTTTGTGATTAAGTACAACCCCAAAATATTTTTTTTTATTTTAAACATTTTCCATAATTAATCTTCACATAAGACACCCATTTTAAACATATAACATTAAATATCCTTTTCCATAATAAGGGAAATATAAACATACGAGAAATGAATTATCTCAAATTCTCAAACAGGATAAACATGAGAATTATTAATCGAAGATAAAAAAGTGAGAATGAAATAAAGATATATGTAAGATAACATAATTAGAGTGAAATAAAATAATATAGGATCATCATACCCGTCAATACATGAATTCTAAATCATTAAATCATGAAATAAATCTATAGGTGTAAACATGAGTCATAAGTCAAAAATCTGGATCCTTGAAAACATAGAAATTTGGATGTGGTTTAAGAGTGTGACATAAACATAAGCATTAGAATCATAAAACATTTCAATAATGACTAATAATATAATTATCAAATAATGGGCTAGGATAATCTCTTTCCCAAAGTATATTTGTCTTGGTTTTTCCATCCATGTACCTTTAGGGCATTGACTAACCATCCATTTACCATTGGGATTAGGCTAACTATCCAGCTTCCCTTTTGAGTTCATCGGATATAAAATATCATTAAATGAAAGGGAAGGATATAATGGACCCACACATCACATTATGATAAAAAAATTCATATCTATTCCATAGGAATATAAGATCATTCATCACTCCTTCAAAGTTTATTCGACCCACGGGAAATAAATGAGTATCATGATAATTTGTCGAAAACATTGTCATAATCCATCCAAATAAAGGATAGGATGGTATCATTAAATAATTTCCACAAATAAACATAATATTCATTAAATATATATATCATATATTAAAAATACTTTTACAAAATCATTAGAAATATGCGTTGAAAAATAATAAGAAATATACCTTTCTATGGGAAACTTTAAAAAATGATAATTCACAAAATAATGGAAATAAGATTTTCTTTGAAAAAAATAGTTGAAAATTGGAATGTAATATTAATAAATAAAATAATTTCCATGATTATTTTATAATTATATCTATCATTTAATGTTAAAATATATATTCTTTTCAAATTTTTGTAAATAAATTTAACCCAAATAGAAAAGGTTTAGAAGATTCCTTTTATTCCATTATATGGAAAGTAAAATATAGTTTAAAATTAAATTTATAAATAATTAAATTATATAGAATATATTTCCTTAGATAATATAAATAATATGAACATGGAAGAAAAATAGTTGGGTAATTAACTTAAAAAACATAAAAGGAATTATTTTAAATAATACCCCTATGGTTTTTAGAATAAAAACCCCCTTAGAATAAATATATTTAGAAGTAACTAAAAAACCAATTTTCATAATGATATTAATTATATAATATGTTAAACAAAAATTTTATAGACCATATAAATGAAAAGAGTGAATAATATAAAGTGTACCTCAATGAACTCAAATTAAGATGAAAAAAATTACCTCAGACTTCCTCTTGGTCGAACATGTTGTAACCTATAGTATAATAAATTTATATTTATTTTAAATCCATATAAAAAATTATATTTATATTACTAAATAACATTCACATATAATTACTTGTCAACAACTTAGTAATAATTCCTTTTTAAAATCAATATTTTAATGTGATATTTAATTTTTCCAAAATTCTTCTGATTCAATAGTTTCGGTTCTTACACCTTGACCATGGATTCATCACCTAGAAATTTTAATGAAGGTATATATCTTTTTTTTATATTTATATACTCTCTTGGTAATTCCATTGAACATAGGGTGACAATATTCATGGAAATTTTAAAGGTATATTTTGTTGATATTTAAATTCTATTAAATTAATTTATTGTATTAGTGAATGAAAATATATATATATATATTATAATCGAAAAAATATCTTAAATTTGTTCATTTTTATAATATTTCAACTATTTTATATTATTTAATCATTAACTACATAAAAATAATTACATCATTCATATAGGCGGTAAAACTGACCAAAACAAGCATGTGTTATAATGATTGAATGAGTAAGAACATGGAATTTCATAATGATAATGTCACATTTTTATAATAGTAATGATTTAAAAACAAAAGTATCCAAATCAATAAATTTTTTTAACAATAGTTAAAAGAAGAAACTAAATATGAAAAAACCAAAATATGATATCACTTATTTTGAGATCATAAATCTCCTCTTAAAGGAGTATTTTAAAATGAGTGGTTTAAGAATTCTTATTGGTACTATCAGTTTCTAAAAATTATATAATTGTGATGAGGATAAATTGGGTAGGTATTAAATATAATATTGAAGTAATATTTTATTTTAAGGAGGAAGTAAAAGTTGTCCTTTTATTGGTTGAAGAGATAGAACTTTTTTAAACACTCTTAACCCTAAAAAATTAAATATCATTGTAAAATTAATG
The DNA here is from genome assembly GCA_963277665.1 of Viscum album. NCBI lineage: Eukaryota > Viridiplantae > Streptophyta > Magnoliopsida > Santalales > Viscaceae > Viscum > Viscum album. The sequence goes on from OY728137.1 coordinate 1,673,302,451, forward strand.
TGGAACCCAAATAGCCAAATTTCAAAGATAATATACGAGATTCAAGAATACCTTCATTAAATAAAATAGAGATAAAATTTTTGGGATATTTGTTTCCTTATAACATAGTTTTAAAACATTTTTATAGAAATCTAAGATAAATATATCTTTATTTTCTATAATTTACATAATTTAAACACAAAATTGCACAAAATTATCATACAATAGTAAGAATGTAAGTTTTAGAGTCTTTTAAAATCAAATACTTGAGAAAATTATTGTAATATACTTGTGAAAATTTCCCTATAATTGAGCCACAGTAAACTCCCCTTTAGAATAATCATAATATATAATAAAATTTGTAACCTTGGTAATTGAAACATAAGAATGTATGTGCTCAAATAATCAGTAAGGTAAATCATTTCATCGATGGTTATATCAAAATCATATGAGAAAACATGGGAATGGGAGATATTTAGTACTACTATTAAAATGGAATAATAACATTTTTCTGTGGGTCATGATAGTGAGACATGTATTCTCAAATTAAAAAACATGTACCATGGAATAAGAGTGTGATATAATCCCAGAAAATAGAATAAGATAATGATATGACATATCATTCTTAGGTTAACCGTAGGTGAAACATACATGAGTCAAACCACCAAGAAAAAATAACATAGTGTGTTAATGAAAACTTCTCATTATTGTATCACATGATATGAAAAAAATACTCAATTCACTGTGTCTCTATCAAGGAACACCATTCATATTCATAACATGTAAATTTATATATATTCCAAATGTGGAAAAGCAACAACACACAAAAAAAATCATGATAAAACCCATGGGAATGAAGTAGTTTTCACAAACATGTCTCAAAACATAACCAAAATCTATTTAATAAGGATTAATTAGAAAAAAATATATATAATTTATAATAATTAAATTTTAAAGATGATAAGATCTTGATTATAGAGTTTCACTGTATAAAAATTCATTATGAGTAATGTAAAAAAATAATAAAAACCCACTTAGGTTATTCCTTATGAATTGGGTAATGGATATTTTAAATAAGGAAAATCTTATTAATTACCTTTAAATAAGAATTAGACTAGGTATGTATTATATAATTTAAATATGTTTTAAAAACTATTCATTTTTAAAAACATTTTATGGTGGTGGTACTTAACAATAAATAATAAATTGGAAATTTCCATTAAGTTGGGTTTACTTAAAAGTTATAATCATGAAAAGAACATAAAACATGTATTCTACCCAAAAAAGAAAGTTAAACTAAAATATATAAATATATAAGGAAAATAAATATATAAAATAAAAGAATAACATGAGAAAAATATTGAGAAAATGGAGAAAATAAAGGTAATATGTAACCTAAAAATAATGAGGTTGTATCACAAGATCCCTTTTATGATTTTAAATGCCTTTTTTCAAATCCAAAATCATATAATTGGATAAAAACACACTATTTTGAGAAGATAAGAAGAGGGAAATAAATCTCTCTAGAGAGAACATATAAATAGGTTTCCAAATAAAAATGGATAGAATTTTAGAGAATATAAAAATATGACAGGTTATTAAATATGATGAGAAATATTCTCAACAATTATATACCTTTTGAGAAATAAATTCATCATGGTAAAATATTTTAATTTAAAAAATATTATTTTCCCCTAAGAGAAAGAGAAAGTACAAAGAAATAAAATTTGAGGGTGTAAGTAATAAAACATAAAAATATGGAATTCAATATAAAACATAATAACTCAATTAAAGAAGGTTTTACTTAATAAATAACTGTGAATCATCATAATCCTTATAATTTAAAATGCATGTAGGGTTGAAAATGAGAAATATTTTAATATACCTTAAATTTTATGAAAGTTGTTACAAAAATAAATCCATTTCAAATATATAATACATAAAAATAAGAAAGTGTTTAATATGAATCATATCTCAATGAAACAAAATTATGATTCAAAATTCTTTTCCTTGTGTCCTAATTCATTATATGTGTGTGCATAATGTCCTTAGGTCCTTATATATGTTTCATGTGTGCCTAACATTATCTCTCTTTGTATTTTCTCTATTAGGTAAAACTATAAGGCTTCTTATCTTGTTTTTTTGGAAATAACCAGGCCTCTAAAACATGGTGATTCAATTTAGAAGAAAGTATGGAAGAGATTTAGTAAAGATAAATCTTTGTGATGGTATGAGAAATGTGGTGTTAGTTGTGTCCATTTTTAAGTGAGGAAAATAGTACTTTTGTAAATAACCATTACATTTGTTTCTAATGATGCAATGACATTATTCAAGCATCAATGGATCCAAAATGGAAACTAATTTTTTGTGGGATGAGCTAAGGTCAGTCATCCCTTATCCATTAATTTGGTTTCATTTCTTTACCATGTTTTTAATATTTTAGCATTATGTCTTTTAACTTTTACCTTTCTGATTTTAACCTGAGTAACTATTTTTAGCCAAAATAATTTATTTCCAATTAATAATATAAGGAAACACCTATTATCAAATTTTTATTTTCTAAAACTAAATTTAATCTCCATATAGTATAATTCAATTCCTATGTAATAAAAATAATAGTTTAAATTAAAACATTTAATATAAAAATATTATTTTGTAAAAAAATATTATTTTTAACATTAAGTGGAATTATTATTATTTAGTATTGATTAACAATTAAATTTGTGCTAATATAATTATATTTAGGTTCAAAAATTATATTATAGTCATTGTTCATAATATAATGGAAATTACACAATGTTAATAAATCAATTCTTTAAAAATAATTATTTTACTATTATCATAGTGATTAACTTCAATTTGCATAATCATACTTTTATGTCTAAAAATATGTTAAAATTATTACACATTATTAACATGATAATATGAAATATGTAATATCTTTTATTATTTAATTTCCAAAAGTGACGAAAACATACATTTTTTAAATATAAGATAATAAATATTTTTTTAGAGTAAAGTTTTAATTAAGATTCCAAATTTTTAAAATTGTTTTTACAAATTAAGCATAGTATATTTTAATAAAAAAAATTCTAAATAAATATATTTTTGGTCAAATAAAAAAATTATTTGTTTTTAGACAATACTTATCTCCTAGTAAAGTTATAAATATTAGTAAAATGATATTTATTTACACTTCACATAAAAAAAATTTAGAAAAAAATAATAATTCATCCTAAGATAATATGGATATTTTGAATTTAAAATGTAGTTAATTTATTAAAATTAAAATTAAAAAATTTAGTAATTTAACTTTCAAGTGGAAATATAAAAAAAATGAAAACTTATTTCGAATAGAAAAATGAGACTTTATATATTAGTTATTATTGTTCTTATTTACTATTAATTACTAATTATATTTGTGTTATTTTATTCATGTCAATAATCTATATTTAGTTTATTGAAAAAAATAACAAAAAATCCAAAAATAAATTTTTAGGAATTAAATAATCCAATTAATTTTATCAAATTATTACTAAATAAAATTTCATTTTCTTTAAAAATAAAAATATGAATTTTATAAATTAAATGTGAAAAATATATTATTACATTAATAGTTACATGATTATATCAACCTAATATCAAGTTACACAGACCCAAAATATCTCTATGTAAGATCTAAGAAAAATGTAAGCTCTATTGGTAGTCATGAGTGGTGATTCTGCTAGTATGGGTATCCTAGATATGTTAATGAGTTTGAACTTCTCTCATATATAATTTTAATCATTCCCTAATGGTTTCAGTTATTGTTGGGATTGGTATATGTAAAACCCTAATGAATCTACTTCATTTCCAATCTTTGAAAAATGAGATTCATAATGAAAACTTTTGCTATAATATGTCACTTATTTCCTTCATATATTTCATGATATGATTACTTGATTTTATACCCACTAATTTAACACCTATATTATAAATTTAAAATTTAATAATTATGTTTTAATGTATCAGGATTTTGTTTTAGTTCTATTTTATATTTGAATGAATTTATTTGATTCATTAGGTTCAAAGAAGAGAAAAATATTAAAAATTATTAGGGTATTTCATTTCCACCCATTAAATAAATTGTTTCCCAGCAATTTTAATTAGACTCACTAATGAAACAGTTATGGAAGTCCCTAAGATGGACATGACTCCATATTTTGATTTATATTGAGGTGTAAACCATATAAACGTGGGTTAGTCTAGAATAACCATCTATTACTTCATAATAAACATATCACTATATGGATTTTATTCCTAACCATTTAAGCCAAATAATCCTCATGATTGGGATTATGGCCTATATAATGGAACTAATTTTCCTATAGAGTTTATCATTTTACTTTCAGGGATAATTCATCATAAGTTGATTTTCGATATGAAATATGATCTCTTACATTCATTAATATGAATTCTATATGGACATAGTTAATATATTTCCAAAATCACATCAAATTCATATAAATAAAAGATAATAATATTTTATAAAGTCCCCTGCCCAGAAAATTAAAATTAGTACATAATCATCATACCACTAAAAATTAAATTAAAAAATGAATATCCATTCAACTTGGTTATTATTTTATGTTCTTAGAAAAAATATTATGTACAAATGGGGGGATAAAAATATGTAAAAAAAATTCTCATGGTTATTGATAGGATGATTTGTGTTCCTCACTCCATAACATTTTTAGAAATCATTTCAGTAGTTATGGATGCATAGGATCCCCCTTGTTCCCTTAGTCTTGTAAATTTTTTAATTACATCATCCTTTTTAGCATTTAGATTAGGGAATAGGATTGGGTAATTCCTAAGTTTCTCATATTTATGATATTGAACTACTATTGGTATCGTAGGATGGACTATTTTTCATTTCACCATGTACAATAAACACTTCATTTTTCATTAATAATTAGTTGATTTGGCCCTCATTTCCCATATGTAAAACACCTTCTAGATACTTTGAGAAATTTCCTTGGCTTCTCATACATTTGACACAAAATAAATTGAATCTATTTATATTCATCATCTTCATCACCTAAAATTATACAAGACTCGATCCTTATCTTCATTGGTTTGTATGAAAACTCAATTATTTACCTGTTGTCAATAAAAATTTTTCATAGCTGGTTTGGTATAATTCTTATATTTCTTACTCTATTTATTAACTCATTAGATTTCTCACGGGTTAAATGTCTAAAATATCTATTTCATCAATCACCAACATGGTTTCTTCCCACTTCATACATTACTAAAACCAAAAAAGGATAATGTGACAGATGAATAATTAACATCATCAGAGAATTATTATAAATGATCTTACCAAAAAATCAACCTGGATATTTTTTACTATTTAAAACCATCACATGGGATTTCAGTTCAACATAAATCACTCTTACTTAAATCAAGGTTTATTTAGGTTGGGTTCTATTATACACCTTAAGCTAATTCCATAGCATAATAAATACTTTTTAAATGATTATAAAGTGAATGTGATTGGTATAAGAATGTCCCCTATAATAGTGTAGTTAGTTGTGAAGTATTATGCCCACTCATCGTGAACAAAATTTAGATCAAGTTAATTTTCAACAAAGATTATTTAGGGTGACTACCCCTCGGTTTATCTATTCTTAATCATCATCATATTTCTAGTATATTGTTTGGCATTTCATTTCTAGTAAACCACACAATCTATGATTTACCAAAACATCATCATGTTATCCTAAATTTTGGCCCATCTATATGGTTTTTACAAAAGTTATATGGTCATAATCCACAAAAAAAAACTAATGCTTAAAAATAACTAAAACCTACTCTGATACCAACGATAACAACAAAAGATAAACATAAATTTATTTTACCTCATTTACATAATTTAAAAATTATGTCTCATAATATAATCTCACAATCCATAGAATGGTAGGTTTAATGTCATTGAGGATCAGTTAAATTATCAACTTATTTTGTGATACTTTTGAAAATTTCTCTATAAATGATCTACACAAGACTATATTTTATGCATATCACAAGTTATACACAGTATCAGAACCTTGGGAATAAAAACATAAGAATTTATGATCTCAAATGATTAGTAATATAAAAAATGTTGTATTGTGTTAGATCAAAACCATGTGAGAAAACATAGGTGTAAGAAATTTCTTATTAAAAGTAACATTGAACAATAAGAATTTTCCATGAGCCATAAGAGCGGAACATGTAATCTCAAATGAACAAATATGTACCATAGTATAAAAGTGTGAGATAAGAGTTGAAACATTGAATAATTTAATGGTATCATAATTTTATAGAATCATAAATATGTGGAAACAACATAAAACAAGACATTATAAGAATAAGTCAATAATTATTGACAAGACAACATAACTTATGGTGTATAGTCTTACCACCTATGCACCATACATTAGGATCAATGAAAAGACAACATAACATAGTGTAATTATGCTAACTACTTGTGCACTATACATGGTGTCTCATGATATGAAAAAATTACCCAATGCATTAGAGTATTATCAAGTTTCACCCATTATATTCCCAACATTTACATACATATATGTCCTGCATCAAAAAAAAGTAACTATACATAAAGAATAAGTATGACAATACTCATGATAAAAAGTGAATTTAATTATCTTATCTAAAATAATATCCAAATGGTACATCCAAAATATTTCTAAGAGAAAAAATAATTAAATAATTTTTTTTATATTTGAAATAAGAAAAAGTCTTGAACATGGAGTTCAAATGTAGAAACAATATTGAGGAGATTTGGAAATGAAAGAATAAAATCAAACCACATAGGTCATGATTTATGAAATGGGAAAGTGGTATTTAAAAAAGGAAGGAGGTAATTATTTCCTTATAAACCAAAATTGAACAAAGAGGGTTTTTTATAAAATATATTGTATTTAAAAAAACTCATGGTGAAGAACATTTGATGGAGATGGAACTGGACTTGAAGGAATAAATTGGAAACTTCCCTTAAAATGGTTTACTTAAAATCGATAATCGTTAAAGGAACATGAAATAAGTACTATCCATAAAAAATTAAGAAAAATTAAACTAGGAATATATGTACGGTACATATTTCTAATAAATAAAGTAATTACATGAAACAAATATAGCATAAAAGGGGAAAATATAAGGAATGATAACCCAAAAATAAGAAGGTTGGATTGGAAGATACCTTTTATGTTTAAATATAAAATTATTGGAATCCCACATCATAAAAATTTATAATTAAGAATTTTTTTGAAAATATGATAAGAGAAGTATGAAGGTATTAAGAGATAACACATAAATAGGTTTCTAAATATTAATAATTACATTTTAAAGAGTATAATAATATGGAAAATAATGGGAAACCATTGTTAAATAATATGTAAAATATTCTCAATAATTATATACTCTTTTAGAAAAAAACTCATCAAGGTAAAATAGTTTAATTTAGAAAAAAAAATCCATGTGAGGAAGAAGATGTACCATGAAGAGTCTAATAAGAGAAATAAGTAGTTCAAGATATAATATAATAACACAATGAAAGGTGGTTTGAATTAATTAAAACCCATACTATATTTTAATATTTCAAATTAAAAATCCATGGAAGGTAGAACATTAGAAGGATTTTAAAATATCTTAAGTTTCATGAATGTTATAATAAAAAATAAATTCCTTTCCAATACATAAACCACAAAAAGAATCAAGTTGTGAATACGAATAATATCTCAATGAAACAAAATTGGCATCCAGAAACCATTACCTTCATCTCAAATTTATTCTATCCATGCACTTAATATCCCTAGGTCCTTATAAATGTTTTTTGTGCATGTAATGTCTTCCCCATTTGGATTTTCTCCCTTGGGTAACATCTTAAGGCACCTTATAATGGTCTTTTGGAATGGCCAAGGATTATAGGGAATGGAGAAAAATTTGAGTAGAGAGTAGGGTAGAGTTTTAGTATAGATAAATCTTTTGAGTCGGTGGAGAATATGGTGTGAGTGGTCCCCTTTTATAAGTGAAGAAAATGACACTTTTTTTAATACCGATTTATTTTCATCAATGATGGTATGAAACTATAAAAGGGTAAATGGCCCCAAAATTTAAACTAATTCAGTGTTGGGTGACTTAAATTTGATAATCCTTCCACCATTAATTTGTAATTAGCTTTACACATGGTTTTATTATTTTACCAATGGATTTTTTAACCTTCACATTTTTTAATTTTACCCTAGTAACTAGTTTTTACCCATATTATTTATATTTTATTAAAAACATAAGGTAACCCCTATTATAAAGTTTTTACGTTCTAAAAAAATATAAGCTCCATATAATATAATTCAATTCCAAAATAAGGTAAAATTAACTTTTAAATTAAAACATTTAATATATAGAAAACAAATTTGTAGAAAAATGTTTTTTAGTATTTATTACCAATTTAATGAGTGTTAATATATTTATATTTATGATTAAACAATATATTAGATTTATTTTTTAGAATATATTAGAAATTATAAAATTTTAATAAAACAATTATTTGAAAATAAATTTTTAATAATGAACATGTTAATTATCTTTAATCCTAATAATCATAATCATATTCCTAAAATTTAATTTTAAATTATTATATAACATTAAAATAATGACATTAAATATAAAAAATATTTTCATTGATTTAATTTACACAAGTTATGGGAACTTTTTTAATATTAGTTAATAAAAATTGTTTTTAATGTAAATTATTACTTAAGGTTTATAAACATTAAACATAGGTTTTATAAATTCATTTTAGTATTTTTAAATGAATCATTTCAATCCAAAAATATATTGTTGGTCTCATAAAAAATTTATAATTGTTCAATTTATAATTGTTTCACGATAAATTTATAAACATTAGAAAAATGATACTTTGTACTAAACACATAAAAATAATATTTTATAAAAATATAAAAAAAATCATTCTTAATCTAGTATTTATATTTTGAATCCAAAAAATATGTTTATTTTTTAAAATTATAATTTTGGAATTTTAGAATTTAACTTTTTTATGGAAATATAAAATATAATGAAAGATTTTTTTTAATTAGAAAATAACCCGATAAATATTTATTATTCTTATACATATTATCTCTCAATTACTAATTAGATTGGTTTTTTATTATTCACAAAAATAATATTTATTTATTTTCTTTAAATAAATCATATAAAATCCAAAAATACATTTTTAATAATAAAATGAAATAATTAATTTTATCAATGCCTTATAAAATAATTTTTTTTAAAGTAAAAACTCTAAATGTGAAAAATAGATATGATAAATAACTTAATACATTAATAGTTACATGCTTGTGTCATCTATGTTTCTTGTTACATATCCATTAAAGATATCTATCTATGATCTTAGTATAAGTTAAGATATGGTAGAAGTCGTAGGTGGTGATTACACAAGCATGGTTCTCACCTCAATTTCCAAAAGTTTTAACTACTCTCTTGTACAATTTTAATAATACCAAAACTGTTGGAATCATCCTTTGGATAGGTCTAAAGAAAAACCATATTTAATCCATTTCCTTTTCAAACTTGTACAAATGAGCTTTGTAAGGATACTTCCTCTACCTGGTGTCATTTATTTACATTTTTTATTTCTTAATATGGTAACTTCCTTTTATACCCACTAATTTAACAACTATATCAAAATAATAAAATTTGATAACTTTATTTTAAAGTGTCACAATTTCATTTTAGTTTTCTATTTCATGTGGAACAAGGTATTTAACGCATTAGGTTTTAAATAAAAATATATAATAAAATCTTAAGGTGTTGTAATTTTACCTTAATTTAACCTTCACCATGTATTTTTAAATTTATAATCTATGTAGTTTCTTAATTATTTCATGTTTGTTACTAATTATTTTTTCAAATAATTCATTTAATTTTATTAATAAATATTTTTTGATATAATTTCATAAAATTTGTAAATTTATTGAAAAATAACAATTCCAAAAAATTGTTTCTTTAAAATCAATTGTATTTGTTATGTGAATTTGATTATTTTAATTCTTAAATAATAATTTATTTTTTTAATTGTATTTTGTTCATATATATTTTAATGTGCTTAGTTTTTTATATTAAAATTAATTATTCTATTTAGATTGATTTTTTTTGAATCCCAAGGTATATAAAATGTTGAATTTATTCCAATTTTATATATATACTAAAATCAAAGGGTGTTGCATTATACCCCCGTTAAAATAATCTCACCATTGAAATTCCATTACTTTATTTGAAAAAATGTGACACCTCTACCTCATTACATCCATAGTTCCCTGATTTTCTTCCTTTGACTAATGATTCCCCAAGATAATATTAACCAAGTGAGTGGTCTAATTTCATTTTACATAATATCTATTATCTAATATATATATATATATATATCGATGTATGAATGGTCATGATCTATATTTATATGCTCTAATTATAGTACATCTAACTGTTTATGCATATATTTCGTCAAAAGTGATATATGGAACACACCATGCACACCAGATAGGTTTGGTGGAAGTGGAAGATCATAAGCTACTTATCCTATAAGATTAATGATTTCATAAGGGAATATTTACCTAGGGATCTAATTTATCTTCTTTCTAAATATCATAACCTTATTCTAAAGAGATATTTAAAGGAATATATTTTCTATAACATCAAGCTCCAAATTTCTATATGATTATTGGAATAAATTTTTAATCAGCATTGTGTAGTTTTAATGCTCATAGAATGTTTTGTATATTCTATGATATCTCTTGATAACAATACAGTCCAAATATATTATTCTCTTTTACATCATCGCAACAAGTTAGATTCTTATACCTCTTCCCAAACATAACCTCATATAGTTACATCTAAATTCTAAAATGAAAATAATTTTTATATGATAACTCAACCTTGTGAAATTACTAATCCCAGCCGCCAATAAAATCTATTTAATAGGATATTGATAAATCTTACAGGGTCTAAATTGTCCTCTCAAACTAACTATTCATCTAAGGATGATATGCAATTTTAATTCTCAACTTTGTATTCAATTATTTATAGATCATTCTCTAAAACATCAAGCTAAAACTCAGATACTGATCAGATATAATTGAAGTGGTACTCTATACTAGACTTTTGAAGTCATGGGGAGTAAAATGATGAAATTCATGGTGATGTTTTCCACTTTATATACTAGTATGGGTCATTTTTTCATCATTAACATAGTTCTATAACGTTTACCCTTAAATTTATAGTGTTACAAGCATCGAGATACAAAATCCATAATGTTCTTTTTATGTTGAAATTCTAGAATTGATTCTTGAGATCTCTATACATCTCTGTGATTTTAGGGTGGATAATGAATGGTCAGATATTTGATTTATACAAATTATTTTCCTAAAATTATAGTGTTGGTGGAACACATATTCCGGTCATGAACCTTATCATTCTATCATTTTCATGGTTGAACTCTACAACATTTTATACCTTCTTTTTTATATCCATATCCTCCTTCGGTGCCATTTTAATCCTCACATGGTTGTATAGTTAAGAATATAATTGATCTCGATAGGATTTATTCCATTCACGTATTATTTCAAGGTCCATCCCTAACATATACATTCATATTATACCATTTTCAATACTCATCATAGATAATTTTGTATCATCCTTTCTATATAGGGAACCATCTACCTATTCTCCCTTCATATTGTGGTAATGTATTGCGTAATAATAATCTTTGATCAACTCAAACCATATCCTTTAGTTTATATTCAACTCCTGTGATCAATATATATAGCACATATTTCTAAATAGAAATAATTCAGACACATTTTTTAGGAAAATTAATAGTTTCTAGGTCTAAATTAGGTGTTGGGAAATTTTTCTCCTGAACCTTATATTGGGGAGATGTATATGCTGCAACTATGTATTTATTCATGAGAAAATATCATAATCCCATATTTTTTGTCTCACTATATATCACAAATACTTATCCTCTATAATGTAATGTGAGTACTGGTGCAATGACCATCCCTCGCTTATGCTCTAATAATTTTTCATCACATTTTCATATCTAAAGGAAATTGGATCCCTTCTAGGTTAACATAGTTAATGGATTTTATATCTAGTACAACCCTGCTTTTTATTACAACTTAAATATGATTCAATACATAAAACTTCACTTGATACAACAAAGAATATTGAGAGGTTTAGTGTCTTTGGGGCTTAGGATCATTACATAAAAACTTAAAACATGAAATACAACATCTTTATTGAAAACTTCCTTTACATGACCACTACATTCCCTCGTACTTAGCATTGCATGGGATAACCTGAGGACATGCATAAGAAAATGGTGAGCTATAAATCCCAGTAAGGGAGTACACATGGAATAACATGAGGAGTACAATACATGTTACACAATAGGCATATCAATAGATCATAAAATAAACATGAACATAAACTCATGATAAAGCATGATAATCATAACATGGAAATGTGGCAACAACACTTAACATTGAATTAGCATGAGCCAAGGCTCATTGCACATGGAGTATGAGTAAACCCTAATTTCACATGAAGCATGAGTAAACCCTCGTTTCACTTGAATTAGAATGATTCAACACTCATTTCACATGACATATCATGATAATATACTTTACCCAATGCATTGGAGTGCTATAAGGGCGCACCCTTCTTAAACAATTCATTTCATGCATAAGTGTGTCACATGGATCATAAAACATGGATTCATAAAACATAATCATTTATTCCACGATAAAGGAATGTGGAATTCATACATGAAACTTTACAATCAATAAGTAAATGTGCATAAAGGTGAATACCCTTGATGGAGAAATGGTCATGGTATTCACTACCCAATGACATTGGCTTAGAAAATCAGTGCGATTTCGGCAGCGTAACGACGTGACATAAGAATTCATAAAAAAATGTTGATGAGAGATAAAGGGGTTCCTCATCATATTTAAATGTAATGGAAAGTAAGGAGGTCATATAGATACATGTCCCACAATTGTAATGGAATTTAGATTCATGATACAAAAGTATTGCTTGAATATAAAAGAGGAGAGAGAAGTTCCTTTCGGAATTTCGGCATAGTAACGGGTGTACATGGGAGGCATTAAATGAGAGAGAAAGGGGTCTCCCATAATTAAAACAATAATAGGGTAGTATGGGGGAGGTGAGAAACCATACCCCAACATTCATAAATGAAATTAAAAGGTCAATGCAACTTAAAGAAAATTGACAAAAAATGAGAACGAAAGAAAAAACCCTTACTTGGAAATGTGCTTCCAAAGGCTAGATAGAGGCTTGTGAGAGGATTATTGGGAGCTTGGGGCACCTTGGGAGGATTCTAGAGAGATTAGGGCAGAGTTTGGACGAACTCCAAAGGATTTTAGTGAGGAGTAATGGGGAGCTTGGGTGGGTTTATATAGGAAAGGTGGGAGAATTCTTTATTATTTATGTTTGGGACCCCTTATATTAAACTAATCCAAACCACAAACCAACCCATGGTTTTTGCCCATAGTTTCTGGAAAAGGAAATAGGAAAACAATATTTTACAAGGACAAGGTCCTAACTTATTAAAATAATAAGGTTGCTTATGTGGAGGTGAGTCACACTCCCATGGAAATTAATTTAAAAGGGCAAAGTGTTGAATAAGTTTTGAGGGGTTCTTAATGCTTTGAAAAGTAAGTCAAACAAAACCAAAACCTAATTATTTTAATGATAAAACATATATTGGCAGAACATAAGGATTATGGTATTTTATTACATCACCATTGGGTCATTATGATGTCATAAAACACATTATATATTTAAATCGTATTTATTTTTTACCCAAAAATTTGACTGTCTTTGAAAATTATGAAAAATTCACCCTTGGATAATTTTGACGTCCTGATTCCAAAAATAAAATTTATTTTATCTAAATAATTATCTAAAAATATGAATTTTCACTTTTAAAATAAAAACCGACATTTATCAAAAATTCACGGGTTTTGACAGAAATGGCTTTCAAACCTTAATAAAAATTTTAATTGCATTCATAAAATTATAAGATCATTTATATTTAATAAAAATTAATTTAATATTATTATTATTATTTTATTAAAAAATTATTTAATTCAAAAATCCCTTAATTTAAAAAAATAGATTTCTTAATTATATAATAACTAAAATCACCATTTGTACTTTAAAAATTATTTACAATGTATCAAAAATGACTAGAAATTATATTCATTATTATACACAAAAATAATGTACATGAACATAGTACTACTTATTTGTTACATAACCCCTTAAAACAGCCGCATAAGACCTAAGGGAAAGGTGTGTGATGGTGATAGACTCTTGGGGTGGCTCAGATAACATCGCTCGAGTGGTAATTTCAATCAACTTCCACTTTTCCCGTAGACGGTCACGTTCGAGCTTGACATAATGAAGCTCAGCTTGGGCTTGGTCAAGGTCGAATCCCAAAGACACCGCATCTTTTCTGATCTCCGACAAATGGGCTTTGTATCGGGCAATTCTACTGGATGAGGCCATCGCTTCCTTTGTGTGAGTAAAAAAATTGGGTTCGTTAAAGCCTTATATTTATACTAATCATGTGATCACTGTTTAATAGTTATATTAACAACGGTCAATAATTCTTAACATAAAACCAAAGAAGTTTACATCTTATAAAAACATTTTTCATAAAGAGACTTTTAACTGGATCAAGAGGGATTTCCCATTAACGAAACTTTGGGTCGTTATAATATTCCCCCTTAAGAAATTCCACCCTCGAAATTCTCCTTTTCCCACACTAAAACAAATGTGGGTAACTCCACTTCATCATATCCTTTGACTCCCAAGTTGCTTCTTCAAACTTTTGGTTTCTCCACAACACCTTGACGAGGGGCATTGTCTTATTTCGTAGAACTTTTTCTCTAAGATCTAATATCTTCACTGGTTTCTCCTCATAAGAAAGATCATCTTCCAATTGTACCACCTCGGAAGAGAGTACATGTGAAGGCTCCGGTATGTACATCCATAAGAGGGATACATGAAATACATCATGCACCTTGGCCATAGTAGGTGGAAGTGATAGTCGATAGGCCACAGCCCCAACACGATCAAGAATCTTGAAGGGGCCGATGTACCTTGGACTTAACTTCCCGTTCCTTCCAAACCTCATGACCTTATTCCACGGAGATATGCATAAAAACACAGTGTCTCCAAATTTAAATTCAAGGTCTCATCGACGATTATCTGCATAACTCTTATGTCAACTATGGGATGCCTTGATATGCTCCTGAATGGTTTTCACCTTCTCTACCATTTTTCGACAATTTCTGGTCCAAGTAGCTTACGTTCACCGACCTCATCCCAATATGTCGGTGTTCTGCACCTTTTCCCTTATAGGGCTTCATATGGTTCCATTTGGATGCTCGAGTGGAAACTGTTATTATAAGGGAACTCAACTAGAGGAATATGTTGATCCCATCATCCTTTAATGTCCATTGAGAATTCTCTCAACATGTCCTCAAGTGTTTGGATAGTCCGCTCAGATTGGCCATCAGTTTGTGGACGATAGGTCGTACTGAAGTTCAGTTCAGTATTCAGATCATGTTGAAGACTCTTCCAAAACATAGAGGTGAATCTTGGATCTCGGTCAGACACAATAGATAGGGGTACTCTATGCAACCTTACCACTTCCCTGATATATATCTGTCCCAGTTGATCCAAAGAGAAATCCTCTCGAATAGAAATGAAGTGTGCAGTATTTGTAAGACGATCCACAATAACCCAGATTGCATTGTTTCCTTTGGATGTCCTTGGAAGTCCGGTGACAAAGTCCATGGTGATATTCTCCCATTTCCATTCTGGTATGGGAAATGGTTGCATTATCCCCTTAGACTTCTTCCTCTCTGCCTTCACTTGCTGACACACCAGGCACTTTGATGTATATTTGGTGATCTCCTTCTTCATATTATCCCACCAAACGTTTTCTCGGAGATCACAATACATCTTTGTGCTCCCTGGGTGAATAGAGAAATTTGAACTATGTGCATCATTTAAGAGTTCCTTCTTCAGCTCCGGACTTGATGGAACACATAGTCTTTTCCCAAACCGCATAGTTCCTTATTCATTAACATTAAACTCCAAGGATTTTCTCTTTTTGATATCTTCCACTTTTTCTTGAATTCCCACATCATCCTTTTGAGCATCCTTTAACCTTTCCAAAAGAGATGGTTGAGCAATAATTTGTGAAAGGATTGATGATGTTCCCTTCATTATGATTCTCACGTCCATCTTCATCATGTCTAAGAAGATTGGATCCTTCTCAATTATCATCATTGATAGAATCACTGGATCCTTTCTACGTAGGGCATCTGCCACCTTGTTCTCTTTCCCAGGGTGGTAATGTATTGAACAGTCATATTCCTTGATGAGCTCTATCCATCTTCTCTGGCGCATATTAATCTCTTTCTGTGTGAATATATATTTAAGACTCTTGTGGTCAGTATATATCTCACATTTCTCTCCATAGAGATAATGCTGCCAGATTTTCAAGGCAAAGATCACAGCCGCCAACTCTAGATCATGCGTTGGATAGTTTCACTCATGGATTTTCAACTTCCTTGAGGCATAGGATATCAATTTATCATTCTGCATCAGCACACATCCTAAGACCTTCTTCGAAGCATCACTGAATACCACAAAAAGCTCCCCACTTGTGGGTAAAGTGAGAGCGGGTGCAGTGATAAGCCTCCTTTTCAAATCCTTGAAGTTGTCTTTGCATTCATCACTCCAAGCAAACATTACTCCCTTTAGAGTTAGCTTGGTAAGTGGGTTGGACAATCGTGATAAATTTCTCACAAATCGTCGATAATATCCAGCTAACCCCAAGAATCTACGGATATCGGTTACTGATGTTGGCATCGACCATCCCTCAATTGCATCTGTTTTGGAGGGATCCACAGATATCCCATTGCTTGTGATGATATAGCCCAAGAATGAGACCTCCTTCAACCAGAACGCACACTTGTTGTACTTTTCATAGAGCTTATCCTTGCGCAAAGTCTCCAGTACAGTTCTTAAATGCTCCTCATGGTCCTCCTTGGTTTTGGATTATATTAGAATATCATCTATAAAGACTACCATAAATTGTCAAGGTAATCTCTAAAGACTCTATTCATCAAGTCCATGAATATTTCTAGAGCATTGGTGAGTCCGAAAGGCATTTCTATGAATTCATAGTGCTCGTACCTTGTACGAAAAGCAGTCTTGGGGATATCTTCCTTCTTCACCCTTATTTGATAATATCCCGACCGCAAGTCCACCTTGGAATGTATTGTTCTCCATGAAACTGATCGAACAAGTCATCAATTCGTGGGAGAGGGTACTTGTTCTTTATCGTGATTTTTTTAAGTTCCTGATAATCGATGCAAATCCGCATTGACCCATCCTTCTTCTTGATGAAGAGGACTAGTGCACACCATGGTGAAGCACTTGGGCATATAAACCCTTTATCCAGATTCTCCTGTAGTTGTTTCTTCAACTCTTCAGGCTCAACAACAGCCATTCTATATGGATTCTTTGATATTGGTAATGCCCCAAGTATAAGTTCAATTTAGAACTCAACATCTCTTCTAGGAGAAAGACCAGGCAGTTCCTCGGGAAACAATTTCGCGAATTCCCTCACAATAGGCATTTCTTCAATGATGGTTTCTTCCTTGGACTCAATCATCTGAGCCAGATATGCGTGCTCATAAGGTATTAATATCCATTCTTGACATGATGGAGATAAAGGATATTCATCTTCCTCCTGACACTTGTAAAGAATCTGGGGTCGGTTCTCCATATGGAGTGTGATTTCGCTCTCCCGAAAATTTATATTGGCTCTATATAAGGAATACCAATCCATGCCAATAATTACATCAAATTCCACTAGAGGGAGTATGACGAGGTTCTCCAGGAAATTCAATCCACGGATTATAATGGGGAAAGACTTGTATTCATGGGATGCAATGATTGCCCCATTTTTCGTACTCACCGACATCTTTACTTCCATGATTTATGGTGGTGTTGGGATTGTTCTACTAAACTTTCGAGATATAAAATAATGTGTAGAACCTGAATAAAAAATTAAGTTTGC
This sequence comes from Viscum album, assembly GCA_963277665.1. NCBI lineage: Eukaryota > Viridiplantae > Streptophyta > Magnoliopsida > Santalales > Viscaceae > Viscum > Viscum album. The sequence continues at coordinate 1,673,320,683 of OY728137.1, forward strand.
TATTTGTGAATGAATAACTAGCATACCTATCACCACTTTGTTGTCGGGGTTCACTTCGGCAGAAGTGATGGAAAAATATCTTCCTTGATGTCTTGGAGGTTCTTGGTTGCCTCCGATAACCCTTGGATTAGGGAACTGATTTGCAAAATGACATGTTTCTTTGCATTTATAGCATTGAACAACGTGTTGAGGTTCGAACGGAGCTTTCTTCTCCTTTTTCGCAGCTATGGGTCCTTCTTTCCGATAGTTAATAGCTAGGTTCCCTTCTCTTCCACACCTGAAGCATTTTCTCGTCTCCTTAAGGCAATTTCCAGGGTGCTTCTTTCCGCACTTTTTGCAAGTGGGGTACTGGAACTTCTTAGCACCGTTGGATTTATCTATCGGACCACCATCATTGAATTCCACCTTATGCTTCTTGTCCCCATGATACCCATGTGATTCCCTGATCTCCATTTCGACCTTGAGGGCACATTGGACAATTTCCTCATAGCTTTCGAAGTCACGGATCACTAATTCTTTCCGCAAGCTAGGCTTCAGCCCACCAAAGAAGCGGTCAACCTTTCATTCGGGGGTAACGAAAAAGCCAGAAGCATATCGTGCAAGACTTGTGAAGTTTTCCTCGTACTCTCCAATAGATTCTTCATCTTTTTGCTTGAGGGAAAGGAATTCTCCTTCCATATTAAGCCGAAGGGTGTGCAGAAAATATTTATCGAAAAACATCTTCCAGAATTTCTTCCATTCCAAAGTCTCGATCTCCTCCTCAGGCTTCATATTTTTGATCAATGTCCACCATTGATCAGATTCACCCTCCATACGATAAGCCTCCAGTAGAACCTTCTCTTGTTCAGAAGATTGGAGGATGGAGAATATCTTTTCAATGGAGTTGATCCATTGTTCAGCGATCATGGGATCAGATGATCCACTAAAAGTAGGAGGCCTTTGTCTCATGAAGCTCTTGATGGCGACTTGTTCTTTCTTAGGGTGGTTTGAACGTTCCTCTTGGCCCGTGTTTATATTCAAAACATGATTTAGCTGAGAGAGAAGCATGACAAAGTTCACGATTCCCGCTCTCATTGGATTTGGCATCTCATTAGTACAATCATCACACTGATCTTTACAACGGTTGTTAGACCGAGTCCTCCTATTACCAGCCACTGGCTGGAATAAAAGGAAAGTTAGGCGTAACAAATAAAGGTTAATCCAAAGACAAAAGTTGGTGACTCAAAAATAAACTTTTATTTCTTTAACTCATGAGTCTATAGGATTCAATCTAGGATTTTCATGATCTAATTTCTAACATATATTCTTAGGGTTATTTTTCCCTTAATAAGGGTTCATACTAAGATTGTGAATTTATCAAAACATATCCCCCAGGAGTGTCGTAACCAAGAGTGCAGCAAGGCCCGTTGTCGTGCACCAGTTCCCATTCGAGTCTAGCTCAAAGCGGTGTTTTCGGGTTTTACCCCTAGGATACATCTGTTCTAGAGCCGCCTCTACCTGCTCGTATCCAGATAGGGATGTATTTGTTTGATAAACCACTTACTTAGTATTTTCCAAAACTTAGGGATGTTTTTATTATACTTAGTATTGTATCTAAGGCTTTACTGTGGTTTCCTAATCCCAAAAATAACTAAACCTATCCTCTGATACCAACTATGACAACCCTGCTTTTTATTACAACTTATACATGATTCAATACATAAAACTTCACTTGATACAACAAAGAAGATCGAGAGGTTTAGTGTCTTTGGGGCTTATGATCATTACATAAAAACTTAAAACATGAAATACAACATCTTTATTGAAAACTTCCTTTACATGACCACTACATTCCCTCGTACTTAGCATTGCATGGGATAACCTGAGGACATGCATAAGAAAAGGGTGAGCTATAAATCCCAGTAAGGGAGTACACGTGGAATAAAATGAGGAGTACAATACATGTTAGACAATAGATATATCAATAGAGCATAAAAGAAACATGAACATAAATTCATGATAAAGCATGATAATCATAACATGGAAATGTGGCAACAACACTTAACATTGAATTAGCATGAGCTAAGGCTCATTGCACATGGAGCATGAGTAAACCCTCATTGCACATGAAGCACGAGTAAACACTCATTGCACTTGAATTAGCATGATTCAACACTCATTGTACATGACGTATCATGATACTATACTTTACCAAATGCATTGGAGCGCTATAAGGGCACACCCTTCTTAAATATTTCATTTCATGCATAATTGTGCCACATGGATCATAAAACATGGATTCATAAAACATAATAATTTATTACATGATAAAGTAATGTGGAATTCATACATGAAACTTTACAATAAATAAGTAAATGTTCATAAAGGTGACTACCCTTGATGGAGAAATGGGCATGGTATTCACTACACAATGACATTGGCTTAGAAAATTGATGTGATTTCGGCAGTGTAACGGCATGACAAAAGAATTCATAAAAAAGGTAGATGAGAGAGAAAGGGGTACCTCATCATATTTACATGTAATGGATTGTAAAAAGGTCAAATAGATACATCTCCCACAATTTTAATGGAATTTAGATTCATGATACAAAAGTATTAGTTGAATATAAAAGAGGAGAGAGAAGTTCCTTTCGGAATTTCGGCATAGTAACGGGTGTACATGGGAGGCATTAAATGAGAGAGAAAGGGGTCTCCCATCATTCAAACAATAAGAGGGCAGTATGGGGGAGGTTCGAAACCATACCCCAACATTCAAAATTGAAATTAAAAGGGAAATACAACTTAAAGAAAATTGACAAAAAATTAGAATGGAAGAAAAAACCCTTACTTGAAAGTGTGCATCCAAAGGCTAGAGAGAGGCTTGTGAGAGGATTCTTGGGAGCTTGGGGAACCTTGGGAGGATTATAGAGAGAGTAGGGCAGAGGTTGGACGAACTCCAATGGATTTTAGGGAGGATGAAGGGGGAGCTTGGGTGCGTTTATATAGGAAAGGTGAGAGAGTCATTTATTATTTTGGTTTGGGACCCCTTATATTAAACTAATCCAAACCACAAACCATCCCATGGTTTTTGCCTATGGTTTCTGGAAAAGAAAAGAGGAAAACAATATTTTACAAGGACAAGGTCCGAACTTATTAAAATAATAAGGTTTCTTATGTGGAGATGAGTCACACTCCCATGGAAATTAATTTTAAAGGGAAAAGTGTTGAATAAGTCTTGAGGGGTTCATTAATGCTTTGAAAAGTAAGTCAAACAAACCCCAAACCTCATTATTTTATTGATAAAACATATATTGGATGAAAATAAGCATTATGTTATTTTATTACATCACCATGGGGTCATTAGGATGTCATAAAACACATTATATATTTAAATGGTATTTAATTTTTTCCCAAAAATTTGACTGTCTCAGAAAATTATTAAAAAATCACCGTTGGATAATTTCGGCATCCTGATTCCAAAAATTCATAGGTTTTGACAGAAATGGATTTCAAACCTTAATAAAAATTTAATTGCATTCATAAAATTATACGATCATTTATAATTAATAAAAATTAATTTAATAAACTTATTATTATTTTATTAAAAAATTATTTAATTCAAAAATCCCTTAATTTAATAAAATAGATTTTTTAATTAAATAATAACTAAAAACACCATTTGTACTTTAAAAACTATTTTCAATGTATCAAAAATGACTAGAAATTATATTCATTATTATATACAAAAATATTGTACACGAACATAGTACTACTTATTTGTTACATAACCCCTTAAAACAGCCGCATAAGACCTAAGGGTAAGGTGTGCGATGGTGAAATACTCTTGGGGTGGCTTGGATAACATCGCTCGAGTGGTAATTTCAATCAACTTCCACTTTTCCCATAGACGGTCACATCTGAGCTCTGACAAATAGTCTTCGTATGGGGAAATTCTACTAGATGAGGCCATCGCTTCCTATGTCTAAGTAAAAAAATTGGGTTTGTTAAAGCCTTATATTTATTCTAATCATGTGATCACTGTTCAACGGCTATATTAACAATGATCAAAAATTCTTAACATAAAACCAAAGAAGTTAACATCTTATAAAAACATTTTTCATAAAGATACCTTTAACTGGATCAAGAGGGATTTTTCATTAATGAATGTTTGGGTTGTTACAATATCCATCAGAAATTTCTCAAAAAAGAATCAATTTTATTTATCCAATCCAAGAAAAATATTTATCTTAATAAAAATGGTTGGTTTGTTCCATTATTGAATAACTTCTATTTTTTGAAGGATCAATTGATATACCCTCTATTGTGATTACATGGCCCAATATTGAGACTTTCTATAGCTAGAATTCAAGAATTTTATAATTTTGGAATACCGTTACTCTTTACTCAGCGACTTCAACCCAATCCTAAAATGATCCATATTACATTCCTTAGTCATAGAATATATAATTATAACTTCTATAAATACTACCATAAATTGACTGAGGTAATCTATGAAGACTTTATTCATTATATCCATGAAGACAGTAGGGAAATTTGTAGGTCTGAAAGGAATTAATATAAATTAAGACTTTATGCCATGTATGAAAGGAAATATAAGTTATGTCCCCCTTTTGTCACTTAATTGGTAATATCAAGATTGTAGATCAGTCTATGATAGGGATTGATCCCCTCATAGTTAATTAAAAAATTAATCAATACATGTTAGAGGATACATCTCTTGATCGTGATCTTGTTTAGTTCATGAGTAAAAAATGGAGAGACACATTAAAACATCTTTATTCATAACAAAAATAACCTGTGAACCCCATAGTTAAGCCCCAATTCATATGAATACATCATTCAGATTCTCTTGGAGTTATTTCTTTATTTTTAATAACTCAATTAGGGATATTCTATACCTATTCCTTGATATGGGTGTAGCATTCAGTATGATATCTATGGAAAACTCAACTTACCAATCCAGCGGTATTAAAATAAATTCATCCATAAATATATCAACATACTCATTCATAATAGTTATATCTTCAAATTTAATTTCATCTCCATCTATTCGAGATAAATACCCCTCATGATAATGTATCAATACCCATATGATGGAAGTAAATTTCATTAGGAGTTTACAGACATCCTTGCACCAATATATGTTTATAGGTTCATTCATGATATAAAATGTGACATCCCTACCTCAGAAATTGATATGAAATATATATTGAGAGATCCAATCTAAGCCAAAAATTACATCAAATTTAGTAATAGGGAGAATATTATTATTTTTAGGAAACAAATTTAAAAAAACCTCAATCATGGAGGATTCATACACTTGGGATGAAATAATTTTATCTTTAGGAGTTTTCACTAATAATTCTATAACTAAAAATTTAAGTGGTGAGATAATACGTATAGAAAAATATCTTGAAATGAAATATTTGGTAGAACCAGAATAAAATAAGACATTAGTTTTTCTTAAGTGGGTGATTAGTTTAGATTTCACCAATTTGTTTTCATGGCCAAATTCACCCTTAACCCTTTGTTTGGTGAATTACTTATCATAATTACCATACTTATTTATATGCAAGTAATGGAGTATGGGTGGTGAAATAGGTTGAGATTACATTTCACCCATGTCATTTGTTGACCACTTTATATACCCTTTACATTAATGTAATTGATAACCTTTTCTTCTATTCTCAATTTATTTTTCTATTCCATAAAGGCAGTTCCCCCAATACTTCTTCCTATATTTTTTTCATACAAAATGTATATCATGACTCCATCCATAGGATTTATTATAGTTAGATTTTTTGGAAAACTACATTTTTCTCTTCTAATGAAAAAAAAATAAATGAATTATGGTAATATCAAAATTATATTTAAAAATTGACAAAACACTAAAAAATTATTCATAGCTACCAGTTTCCCTTATATCATATTCTGTTTGGAGACTTGGTTTCAAGAAACAGAAAAAATGATTTATTTCTATTTCTAGATCAATGATAAAACCAAAAACAAAACATGGATGTATTATAAATTTTTCTTCATATATAAAAATGGATTTATCCAGCTATTGTATCAACTCGTAAAATTCTCTCTCAATCTTACTATAAAGAGTTTATGGAAAGTATTTATTGAAAAATACCATTTTAACTCCTATGATCCCTTGGAGTCAATTTCCTCTACTTTCATTATGTTGTTGATTTGAGTCCACCTCTGACACTCTTCACCTTCTAAGTAAAACATGGTTAATAAAACTATCTCATTCTCCAAGTACTAGAGAATAGAAAGTATATTTTCTATTGTATTACACTATTTCTTATAAATTAGTGGATTAGAAGACCCACTAAAGGAGGTTTGATGTTTTCTCATGAGAAAATAAATGGGGAGTTATTATTTATATTAATCGTTCTGAAGTTATACATGGTACACATTAATTTTCATATTTTAATATATTTCAGGGAGAATATCCCCAAGAAGTTTTATTTCATAACTCATTCCATTTGGTTTCTCATGAGTATGATCATTTAATTTCCCATCATATTTTTGTTAACATGATTATTATTAATTCTATCCATCGACTAAAACCAAAAAGGTCAGTGTGTTCATTAATAAATAATAAAAGTAATGAATCCTATGATAAATAACATCAATAAAAATATATCTTATATTATGTTACATTCAATTTAACTTATGATATTTTATATTCATCTATATTTATAGAGGTCATTTTAGTTTATATCTTATTTTCCATCAAAACATAATTCCTAAAAATAACAAAATACTACTCCAGTACCAACTATGTTTACCCAAGAATAACCTGCATTCATATTACATCATGTTATAAGAATATTAATTCACCTTGAAAATATTCACACCCCATAAGCTAAAGGTTTAGTGACTTTAGTGATTAGGTACATAACCAACTTAATTTTTTAATATATTCTATATTATCTATATGAAATATTCACATGAAACACCCTTTATAGACATATCATACTTAATATCCTTCATTATAATTTAAGGAGTGAAAATAAAAGAAATGTGTGTGCTCAGATTCCCATTAAAGGTATAAATGAAATATATCAATAGAAGATTATAAGTGAGCATGTGGGTATGAGAACATAAAAATGTGAAATGGGATAACATAATAGAATCATACCCAACAATATATGTATCATAAATCATAAATTCTTGGAATAACTCTTTTAGCATAAACATGATCCGTAAGTCAATAATATAGATCAATGATCCGTATGTTTCATAAGAGTGTGGCATAAATGCAAGAATATATGAATCATAACACAAGTCAAGGATAACTACCATGAAATTTATCACAAAATTAGTTATTATAACCTCATTTACAACGTATATTAGGCTTTGTTTAACCACCCTTATACCTTTTGGGCTTGGGAAAACTGATAGAGTTCCCTTGGGATTATATTAACCACTGGTAAACCTTTTTCAACTCATGAGATAAAAAATTCCCAATACATTGGAGGAATATAATAGACCCACCCCAAAAATAATTAAAAAACCATATATATTTATGCCATATCAACATAAAATAATTCAACATTCCATCGTAGTTTATTTAACTAGTGGGAAGGGATGAGTTTCACAATAATTTCTTTTAAAATCATCATAAAATATCTAGACAAAGCCGATGAATGGTATCATCATAGAATATCCCTACTAAATAAAAATAATCATTAATGTTTTATGATATAAATGAAAAATTATTTTATAAAATAATTATAAATATTATTTGAATAATAATAAGAAATATACTTTCCTTTGGGTATCTTCTAAAAAATGAAAATTCAAAAAATAATGGGAATAATATTTTCTTTGAAAAAATATTAAAATCAAGGAAAGGAATACTAAAAATGAAGCATTTTTAAGAATTTGTGAAAATTTAGTAAATATGTCAATGTTAAAAAATCATTCTTTTCACATTTTTATAAAGAAATTCAAACATGGAATGTATGGTAAATGTTAAGAAGATTCCTTTAAAAAATTGTAAAGAAAATATGTTATAGTTTAAAGTGAACATAAAAAATAATTAAAAAATATAGAATATAATTCTATAAAAATATAAATAATATGGAATTATGGAACAGGATTTAGGTAAAATGTTTCAAAACTTTTAAAGTAGTGATTTAAAATAAAATCCTTAAAAAGTTTTAAAATAAAAACCCCCCATAAAATAAAAGGCCTGATAAAGAGCTTAAAATACCATTAGTATAATTAGATTCAAGATATAATATTTAAAAGGGTATTATACATACCATATAAATTATAATAGGTTTAAAATGTGAAGCATGTTTCAATGAAGTGAAATTGAGATGAAAACCTCTTACCATAGATGTCTTCTTGGTTGGACACATTATAACATCATATAAAAAAAATTAGATTTATTATATTCATATATCAGAATCATATTTATACCTATATTATAGAACACTATTCCCTTAATATTTTTTATTACCCACTAAATAATAATTCATTGTTAAAATAAATATTTTTTTGTCAATTATTCAATTATTTTTTCATGCATGTTCTAATTTGATAGTTTCAGTCATTGCACCTTGGTCAAGGTTTCATCATATCAATAATGTCATTAATTTTTTATAGTTTTTTTGTATATTAATAGAGTCACATTCACATTTCATTTAACATATACTGATGATTTTCATGGAAATCATACAAATCTTGTTTTTTAGAAATTTTGATTCTATAAAAATAATTGACTTTATTAGTGAATAAAAATTTTCATTTAACCATTAAAATATTATCAAAAAATATTAAAAAAATAATTTTTCATAGTATTTCTGGTATATTAATTTTCTTAATCATTCATGACATTAAAATTATAAAATCGTTCATGTAGGTAGTCAAATCGACCCATACAAGAGTGTGTTATAAAGACTGAATGAGTAAGGACATGATGTTTCCTAATAGTAATATCAATTTTATAAAAGTATAATTATTTAAAAAAAGTAATTAAAGTGATAAATAAGATTTAATTATAGTTATATTAATAAGATAAAAAATAAAAATAAAAATGAATATACAGCCTCTGTTAAGAGTTACAATCTCATATTGAAGGACATCTTAGAAATGATAGGTCTATGACTTATTCATAGGACTAGAGGTTACAAAAAATGGGTGAGGATTATGAGGGGGGTAAGTTTTGAAGGAATTCATGAAAAAAGTATGGAATGGTGGGGTTTCAGGGGGGATATGAGTGGTCCTTTTATAAGTGAGAGGGGTGTAACTTTTAAAAATACTCTTAACTTTATTTAAAATAAATTTCATTATCAAATGAAAATTGGTAATAAAATAATAAAAATTATAATATATGATAGGGTATCACATAATACCGTCATGAAATAAATTATAGATAATCTTTTTGGAATTTTTTTCACTTTTCACTTAGTTTTAACCATTTTATCTTATTTTAACCTTCACGTTGGTGACTAAATTTTACCCAGATAACATATTTTTATGACTAATAATGATATTATAATTATTGAAAAATTTGAATATGTTCATTCCAAATATTAAAACCACTTTATAAAAATAAATTTTTAATAGGTAATAAATTTTAATTTTAATATTTGTTCATAGAATATAAAAAACCCATTTTTTTCAAAAAAGTATCTTTGGAAATGAAATTTAGTTTCAATTATTACTTTCTATATAATAATAATTAAATAAAATTTATTTTACTTGATGGTATATGTTATCAATATATTTTTTAAAAATCATTCATTTTTAGTCGTTAATTTATTTTAATAAGATTAAAATACATTACATGCAAAACAATTATTAAAAATATTTATCTTTCACATAAAATGATTTTATCTTCCTTCATAAAAAATTTATAATTAATTTATAAACGGTTATAAATTTTTTTTATGTATAAATAGTAAAATAAAATAAATATAGTCCTCAAAATAAGATAAATTTAGATTTAAAATAATTGTTTCAGACAAAACATTTGTGTTTAGCATAAATTTTCAAATTAGTAATCCTTAATGTTAATTAATTATTTCATTGATATTAGTAATATATTTTACAAATCATTCCTTGAATTTTATCAGTAAATTTTATGGATATAATTTCTTAAAATTAGTTAGTTTAAAATCACAATTCATAAAATTAATTTCATTAAAATCAATTTTTTTCTATGTGAATAAAAATCATTGAATTCTAAAAGAATCAAAAATTTTGATAATTATATTTTGTCAAATTATATTGTAATGAGTTTTCTTTTTTATTTTATAAATATTTGTTAACATTATTTTAGAGTTAAATTCAACATAATCTACTAAACAAGTTTAATTTATTTCAAATTCAAAACATAATAAAATCTAAAGTTGTTATAACGAGGATGGTAAACAAATAGACCATACCTTATACATGAGAATAATGTGTAGATATAAATATTTGAGTATAAATCAGATGAATATTGTTTAAAAAACTTTTTTAAGGTCCCATTAATAAATTCATCTCAATAAATAACATCTTGTGTAGGTGAAACATATCATGAGGTATATACAAAGTAATCTCAATTTTTAGTTTTACTTTTATATATAAGAGAATCATGAACTATTAAAAAAATTTAATATAGAATCATCTAGTGATCTAGTTGATTAAAATCTCACATATTATAGCTAATTATTTATTGGAAGTAAATGTGAAAGGAGGATGAAAAAAAGGAAGTAAATAACTTTACTGAGTTAAGAAATGGTACAAAATATCCCAGAAACCAAGGTGTGCACTTGTCTTTTATGAATCATGAACCAACTAAAGATATTATAGAATAATTAAAGAAACCAATGGTTATATTTTATAAAAAGAAGAGTGTAATTAAACTCAAAAAAGATCACATATTAAACATTCACACCAAACACATTGAGATAAAGTATCAATTTATCAAAGTGAAGGTATAACAAGTAATGATCGAGGTGAAGTATATTGGGAGACATGAACAAGTTAAAGTTATTTTGACTAATCCATTATCCACTATATAAATTGGTAAAAATCAGTTGAATAATGATGTTTAACCACCTCCCTCAACATTAAAAGGTTTAGAGAGCTACCCTCTCTTCATTTTGAATATAATCATTTATATGATTTTTCCTTGTTAGGAAATTTATATCCTCTTGGATTTTTTTTAAAGGGGAGAAATACTTGGTGAAATTCAATGAAAAATATATTAGCTACGATATTAAGTGAAATATTGAGAGATGGATCTTATTTCTTAATTTATTTTAATAAAATGTGGTTTTAGTGATGACTTATCAAATTATGGGGGATCACATAGTGTGAATATCATGGGTACATACATGGAATTTAAACAAGCTTGGAGACAGGGTGTAATGCCTCAATATTTCACTAAATATATTTCCTTTAGATAAATTTAATGTGTTAAATATCTTTCTCCACATAAAAAACAAGTTAAAATAAGTTAGAATATATTAGATGAATATTATTATAAAAATTTTATAATAGTAATATCTATAGTAAATAAAAATATTGTAATAAATTATAAATGCTTACAAAAATTGGATCAATAACACTTAAAATTTTAAAACAAATTTTTTCTTTAAAATAACTCTTTCTTTCTAGGGTAAATTTTTGATATTTTTCTCAAATAATTGATATTTGGGTGAATATGGAGAAAATTACTAGTTTTTCTATTACCGTCACTTTTATAAAATTATCATATTAAAGAATAAGTTAAAATTTAACGAAATTTTTTTAAATTATAAATATATAAATTAAAATATAACATTTAAAAATAATATGTTGAATTTTTAAAACCCATGTTTTACATTTTAGAAACTTATGTAATATTTTACTTTAAAAACATTTTGTATTTGGTAATATTAAAAATAGTATTTAACTCTTATAGAAATTAAATTTAAAAAAATATTTCGTATTTCAAGAAAAAAATTTCAAATTATTTAAAATTTAAAATTTCATTTTTAGTCATAATAGTTTGATTACTATGATTAATGTTAATAACCACAATAATGGTAAAATGGTTATTTTCCAAGAATCATCTTTTTAATTTTGTGTAGTTTTTATCTAACAAATTAAATTGGTCAATTTTATATAATTAAATTTATATTATGTTTATATATATATATATATTATCACTAATTTAATTGGTAATTAATGTTATATTAAATTAATAATGCTTAATGGTGAAAAAAATCTACAAAAATAGTTTTTCAATATATTAAAAAAATTTCTTTAAAATTTAATTATATATTATTTATAAATTGAACTATGTTACATGGGTATTAAACTTTGGTTCATATCATAAATATTTTATCAAAAGGGTGAACTTATATTTTTAATAAAATATTAATTACTAGGGTAGAAACAAGTAACCAAGGTAAAACCCAAAATGCTAAAATATAAATATATATTGGGAAAAACAAGAAACATGTTTAAAAATGTGATAAGATGACTGGTTAAGGATTTATAGAGCTGAAATTAATTATTGACCAATTTTAGATATATTGATCCTTGAATAATTTCATGTCTTCATTGAAAAAGTAATGGGTATTTATAAAACTGTGATTTTCATCACTCATAAATTCGGATCAATTCTACCACATTTATCCACCCATTAAAAAGTAATAAATATACTAAAATTATTCATTGGTATATCCTAAACCCTATCCATAAATTCTATAATACTTTTTTCAAAAAATAACGAACAAATGAGCCTTCAATGGTCACCAAAGGGACAATATCTAAAGGGAGAGGTAATATTCTAAACTAATCTCTCTAAATTATTTTATTCTTATACCCATTAAATATATTATTTCCATGAAAAAATGGAAACATATATATTAACTATATAAAAAAGTTTTATTATTTTAATTTAATATCAATTTTCTATCATTTTCCATAACCATTGGAAAACAGAAAACATAGTCTTTTGTACATGAGGAAGGCCAACTCCATGAATTATGTGTTATATTTTTCCATTACCTCCTAACATCGTTGAAATTAAAATTTTATTTTATATATAAAATTTATATTAATGACACCATTAATATTTTTCAAATATGATATTTTACGTTCTATAAGTGATATTAATAATAAATAGTAATACTAAACCTAACAGTCTACAAGGACATGTCAAGGAAACTTTCTTAATTTGAGTCCATTTTGGGAATACATATGAAAATATTTTAATTTTAATAATAATAATAGAATAATAAAAACATACACATATAAAATTACTAATTTTATGAATCTATTTTGAAACATGTTCATCCATATTTAGTATACCAAGGATGTTTCTGAGAAATTGAGAAAACCAACTCAAGCAGTCATCATAAGTGAAAACTATTTTATAAAGAAATAACACATGATAATAAATATATATTATAAAATGAAATATATATATATATATATGTAAAAGTTTCTTGATAAATTTCAATATAAATATTATCTTATTATACATGACATTAAGTACACACATAGAATTAATATTATTTTGACTCTTACATTACAATTACTATAAGTGTTTTTTCATCTCAAATTTGCTTTATTGAGATATGATGCATATTCACCACTTATTTCCTTTTTCTAAATATATATTGGATATGGATTTATTTTTTTATAATTCTTAGTCACATTAGTAGAATTAAAAATCTATCTCCCATTATATCTTTCATGGGATTTCAATTAAAAAGATGCCATGGTTATAAGGGTCTTTGTAAACTTAACACCCCTAATTTAGTTATAATTGTTTTTCTTGAACTTATCTCTTAAAATATTGGTTGATTCCACTCCAATATTTTATTCCATGGTAATATATATTATTATCTGTGGATAATTAATTTTTAAATAAAATAGTATAACATGACTATTTTATTCTTCAAAAAGTATATAATGTTTCTTTAGAATTATCATTCTCTTTAACGATGGTTTCCCCATCTAGTACATATTTTCCATTCCAACCAATATTATTTTTTATATTGGGAAACCCGATTATGTGTTATCTTATTTTACCTTTACATTTCCATTTTCTCTTTTCAAAATAATATTTTATTATCCATTTATGCATTTTTGGTTTTCATAAAAATTATTTAAAAGTATTTAAAATGTTTTTATTTTCATAAATATATATTTTATCTTCCACTCTAAATTTGTTCCAAAAACCATTATATTATTTTCAAGGGACATTTATTGAATATAAATTTTAAAATTAAATGTTTTAAAAAAATGTCTTTCTTTTTTTAAAATTTACTTTTGAATTTGACTCATAACTTCATCATTTACGATTATGGTAAAAAACTAAAAATAATTTTACCATTTCATTTTTTTTTATGAGAATTATTCATTTTGGAAAATCATTCACATGTTTTTAAAAAAATACATATTATTTGAATTCTTATTGATTTCAAAAATAAAAGGAAATATAGTTATCTTTTTAAAGAGTAAAAGTTGTATTAAAAAAGGAATCCTTTATTTTATACGGGATTATAATGTCTTTTTTTCTGAGGAATAAGGTTTCAAGTGTTTTTTATATATTCTTGAAGAAAAATTTTCAAATAAAATTTCACTTATAAATGTTTTTTCTTAAAACCCTTTTTTGTATTTAACGTATATTTGTATAAAATATTTTATCAAATTCAAATTATTTAATTTTACCCAAAAAATAAGGAGTTTTATAGCCTTTAAAAAGGTGTAATTTTCTTTAATTTTACAAGTGATTTATCTGATGATCTTGAAATATTATTTTTCTTCAATGTAAAAATACAAAAATAACATTATGTAACAGTGGGGATTTTTTTATGTGATGATTCAACTTATTTCTTTAGATAGATTATAAAATGTTCGGGGATACTCTTTTATGAAACACATCTATTATCTATGGGTTAGTTAAGTAATGTTTAAGTATGAATGTTTTCATATTTTAATGGAACAATTATGTATGAATGATTGTTATTATGTATATTTGTTTCTATATATATCCCTCCAATTCATTATTTAATATTTCATATCAAATAAGATGGTGATTTTTTTTCTGAACATGGTGCAAAAAGCATTGATAACAAGTTTATTGAGTAAACATGATGCGGGAATATTTTTTTGCAATTTTTTTATTTGAATGTGATGTGAAAAGGCTTATTCACAATTTATTTCTATAAATTTTATGTGGAAGTTTTTTCTCATAATTTATTACATGAATGCCAAATAAATTAGTAAGAATAAAAAGATTGAGTGTAAACCTGATGAAGAATATAATGGTTTATAATATTGGGTGTGAATCCAATCCATATTAGCATGTTTTATAACATTGAGAATAAACCTATTGTGGATTATCCATGTTAAAAAGATTGAGCATGAACCATATGTTGAAAATCTATGTTCAAAAGATTGATTGGGGACCTGATTTCAGTTATATAGGTTTAAGAGATTGAGTGAGGACCAAATTCAAGTAGCAAGGTTCACAATTTTATGTTTCCATATACTTCTATTTAATATTATTTTGTATTTATAGGTTATATTCCAATTATTTTTCTCATTTGATCATGTTTAATGTCTTATGATTCCAGACTCTTTTTCCACGGTATATGTTTGTTAATTTGATATTATATTTCATTCTATCATGATTTATAGACAACTCTCATTATTCTATGATCTTTTTTATAAGATATTTCTCCAATTATAATTTTTTATCTCATTAATATGATATAATCTTCATTTAAATGTTTATAATTTTTCTATTTCTAAAAATTTTATCTCACCCCTTTATTATGTTTCCACCCCCTAGGTTAAGAAGATGAGTATAACCTATTAGGATTCTAGAAGGTAGTATAGTGTGGTTAAATTATAGAGAAATGTTTCTAAGAATCATAAAATAAGTCCCCTATATAGCTGATCCTAAAAAACTATACCTTTCATTTTAAGGATCGTGTGATTTTTATGAGATGAAATGTTTATATTTTTGAAATATATGTAAGTGTATCATTGGTCATCTCACTTTATTTCAAATACAGTGTATAAATAATGTGTTTTTATCAGCATACCTAGGAGGGTGGGTTTTTAGAACCACAATTGGTAATATAGCAGGGTTCAGTTATATTTTAGGATTATTTTTCTAATTTTGTTGGATTAGTTTAGTTATTTTTATGGATTAAGATAATATAAAATTAGTGTAAATCTAAGGGATAAGTCTAAGTCATAAGTCTAAGTAAAGGATAACATCATCAAATTTTTGGAAAAATTTTAATATATTATTTTCCTTGAAATTATATCGCTTACTAGATACTGGAAATTTGATGTGGTTTTGGCATAAATGATCCAAGGGGTAATCAACCAGAAAAAGGATGGTTGTATAGAAACCCTTGAATTTTCACATAATATTCCCAAATTTTAATACATAATTAACTATAAAATTATAAGACAAGGATTATAAAGTCTAGTATATTTTGGAAGACTAGGTACATAAAACTGAAAATGTGGGACTAAATGATACATTTATTTATTCATCATTCATTATGAGCTCCTAACTTCCTTTGATCCCTTACATTTACAAATGATAACCTTAGGATAACATGAATAAAAGGATGATCTAAATATCCTTGTATGGAAATAATCATAGGAATAAATCATAACACATGGGTTAGAAAGAATAATAAGATGACATGAAAGGCATTGATATACATAAGGAAGAATAACATATGTAATCATGGTAGCATAAGAGATGTCGAAACAACACACAACATGACATAAGCATTATTCAAGGATAATTTCATACGAAGGGGAACAATTCAATGTTTACCACCTAGATCGTAGCACGAGTCAAGGCTAACCACCAAGACCATTGTACATGAAGTGCCGTGAGACTAAACATTAACCAATGCATTTGATCACTACCTGGGTTCACCCATCATAACATATTCCAGAATATGTGTACCACATGAATAATCATACATAAGGAATTAAAAATAAATATAAGGGTTACCCATGGTAAGAATTGGGTATCATAATATTGTCAAAAATGCATAACATAAGGGAATGTCATAATAGTGTCCATAAAAGAAAGGATTTAAATCATATAGGGAAATTAAAAAGTAAAATTATGAGTATATCATGATAAGTGATGTCAAAAATAAGTGAATACATGTAGAAATGGCATTTAAGAAACTTTATAAAAAACATTTAAGAGTTTTTTATGGAAAATATTAAAGGGAATTTTAAGCAGAAAAGGTTATAATATTGTATATAAAACCGGAAGTTAACCAGGAATGTTTTACTAATAATATGAGGTATTTAAAAAAATAATAGTGGATTTAGATATTATGGAGACCACTTGAAAATCGGTAAAAATTTTGGAAGTTCCCTTAAATTGGGCTTGCTTATCGAGAATAATTGAGTAGGGAACCTTTTAAAAAACATGTATACCCCTTACCTAAAGTCTGTAGGTGTTCTTCACTTGATATTAATGTCACATATAATCTAATTATATTAATTAATTAATAATTATAGAACCCATTATACAATTATTTGATTTATTATAACTTTATTAAATTCATTTTTGCCATTTTTGATGTGTTAAGAGATTCAATTTCATTGTTTGGGAGTGTTGGTTTCCTTGTTTTTCATGATTTGTTTACATGTACACATATACAAATGGCAGAGTAAAGTGAGAGTAATTATCCATAATTTAACTTATATGTTATTAATGATCTCACATAGGTTAAATTGGTCTTATATATCATTTAGTTTTATTTCATGAGGATGGATCATTAGATAAACCGTTAATGACAATCGTTTTTGTTTATTTTGGAAGTTTTCGATCACAACGAACTCATTTTTTTTATAAATTAATATCAGGTGTAAAAAATGATTACATAAAATTACATAAGATATAATATATATGTTATAACTAAGTCTAAATATAAAAATTGTTTCATAACTAGCCCTAAATATGGTAAAGGAAATTGAAAACTTCATCATCCTTGAATGTAATAAATTAACAAATCACTAATGATATTTTCATTTTTATTATTAAAGGAGTGAGAAAACAGAGAAGATGATAAATTATTTCATTAGAATAATATAATTCTATTATATTTAAGGTACTAGAGTTATCATACCCTTTGGATAAGGGGAATTTATGAGAGAATAAGAAAAAAACTTGAAAAGAAATTAAAAGTAAAGTGAAGAGGAATTTACCTCTTGATTTTATCCTCCTTTAAAACCTCTTTAAGGAAAGGTTTTGGCCTTTTGAAGATACAAAGTGCTCATATATGTGGGTATTGGGTTTGGGAAGATATTTGAGTAGAATTTTCACAAGGTTAAAAACTCTAGAAGTTTGAGGAGAAGAGGTGGTGAGAGGTTGTATTTATAGTAGAGAAGAGGGGTGTTTTCCCATCATTTAATTCATTAGTTTATTATTTCACTCAAGGAAAGAAAAATCGTTGATTCATAAGAATAAACAAATTAATTATATCATTTGATTTATAACCAATGGTTCTTAAATCATCCATGAGTCAAGGAATAGTGTATTTAACTTATAATATATAAATACGGTAAGTTATAATGCTTTACTATTCACAAAAAAATCATGTATTCTTAAAAAATCCAAAAAAATCACAAAAACCATTTTTAGAAGTTTTGAATTAAAAAATAAACTCCATCTTATGGAAAAAAAATTATAAATAAGTTAAATTTAGTTTTTAATTAAAATCACCCTTTACTTAGAAATAGAAATTTTAAATTAATAACTATTTTTATAACAGTTTGAAAACTTAATTAAGGTATCACAAAATTATCTTATAATCATAACAAAAAATAGATTAATTTATGAGTACATTTTATTGAAATAAATTTTCTTCTAAAACATTATATTAATTACAAAATTGAAAATAAATACTCATGCTGTATAAAAATATCAACACTTAATTAATAATTTTTGGAATATTTTTTTCCTTATACTATGATATAATTATATCTTATTTTGACTTATAATATGGAAAAATATTATTTATAAATTAATTGGTGAGGTTACTATTCAATTGGTCATATTACTATTCATTTGATCGTATTACTATTCATAAGGGTAAAATTAATATTCTAATGTGTCAAGTTATTATTCACCAAAAAATAAGTTCATCCTATCAGACTCTAAATATCTTACTAATTACAACTATGTAGGTCAATTTTTCAAAATTCAATTCACATAAGCAGAAATATTATGTTTAACAGTTTGGTTATAACTATCTTGTTTAAATAATTATAATAACAAAGTGTTGTTTCATAGATAATTATTGTTTCATGCATTAAATTCTATATTAAATTTATTTATAAATAATTGGGGTGTTATATTCTTCCCCAATTTTGAAATTTCACCATCAAAATTTCATCTTACAAACAAAGGGAAAATATGTGAGGGGTTGAATAATTAGTTAATAAGAATAATATATGTAGACATTAAACATAAAAGGATAAAATTTTGAAGGAAAATTATATCCTAACATTTGATTACCAAGTTTTCAAACTAGGTTTTCCATAATATATTTCCTAAAATATATTCGAATGGGATTTTCCCCTTAATAATGGTTTGTAATGGTTTTATGGATTTAAAAAAGAATATCTGCCACAATTGTGAATCTGATTGCGCAGTAAGGCCTGTTGTCGTGCGCTAGGTTACCCCAAGTCATGCTCAGAACACCTTGTTGGATTTTTTACTCCTACTAACATATTTTCCAAAACTACATCCACTTTTAGTATCCTATCATGGATGTATTGTATTGATAAACCACTCACTCTATATATACCATGATTTATGGATGTTTTGTAATTACTGAACCCTAGAAGCCCAGATTTGGTTCCTTATTTTAATAAATTGGCATGATTATAAGGAATCAGATCCCTAATGACCAATAAGTTTAACATTGTTGGAAAATAGATTATGTACATGAACCTTTCTTTACAATTAAAAAAATAATAATCAATATAGTTTATTCTCTGAGAACGTCATTATTATCCTAGCTTAACCACACATACCAATCATAAAACACTTCTTTGCGTCTTGGGAAAATAAAAAATATGAAAAATGGAGATCATATGCTTATTAAGGTTAAACAATAAATCATAAGATTTAATAAATATGTATAAACTTTTAAGGCAACATATAAAACTGAAGCACAATCTTTTTAAACATAATCTTCAGTATAATATATAAAGAATAAATCAAATAATTCCATTTAACGATTCACATGGATATTGTACTAGTTAAATATTCACATGTAATATCAATAACAATTCTCATAATGAGGAAAGTAATAATGTTAGACATCATAACCATACCGTCAACACCTCATTCCAAGACCATACATAAGCGGGTAAAAATGAAAACTAGTTTTTCTCGTGATAATTATTGATGCATCGACAGGATATCATTTACTATTCCCCAACCCGTTGGGATTTCATTAACCAGTCCCCAAATCATAAGGATTTAATTAACTAATCCCTAACCTTTTACTAACTATGTCCAATGCATTACTCTTATAAAATGGGTAAAACATAACCAACATAAATATTTGTATTAAAACTAGCATAAGAGATTTTAATACATTAATCATAAACCGATAATGGTATCAAAATAGCATATCCATAATCAAACATATCTTAAACACTTTAATATGATAGGGTATATTTTATCATAAAAAATAAACCTCAATTGAGCATAAAATTCAAATATGGATGTTGAAATGGTTGAAAATAATCTAATAAAATCATTAATATTATTTGAGATAAATATCCATTTTTTACATTAAATTCATTAAAAAGTCTCATAATAAATAAAAGAATAAATTTAAGCACATATTTTTGTATCAAGGTATCCCATATCACCTTGATAATTTTTAAAGGAATTAATATTTTAAAACATCAATGCCCATATAAATAAATCATTCAAAACAATTTTGAAAACATGGACATTAATAAGAATGATTTAGAAGAATAAATATTTAAAACTTATAAAAGGATGTTTTAGTTAAATATTACCTTATATAGAACCATATAAGATTATTGATTGAAAAAATTTAAAAGAAATTAAAGATAGAAATAAAATTTTATTTGTAATCTATTTGTATCCATATAAATAGTTATGTAAAATTATATAAAGACTATTAAAATAGAGAAAGGAATAATTCTTTAAACATTCAAAGCTTCACATAACACTATGAAAATTTAAATAATAAGCCCAATATATTCAAATGAGTCACTAAATCTATGAAGATAAAATTATTCCTAATATTAAATATAATAGGAGAATTTCATACCCCAAACACAAGAAAGAAGTGGTGAACATGGCTTATATCTCATGAAAATTAAAAGTGAGATAGAATTCCCTTACCTTAGGTATGATACTCTTTTTACATGTCTGAAACACATGTATAATGGTTTTAAACATATAATTAACTTTTACTAGAATAATAATAATATTTGTGATATGATACGTGATTCATTTAAGGTTTATATTACCCATTTATAAATAATTTCCAAGTTAAAGCAACATTTCGTGTGACAATCGCTTTGTTTATCGTAGGTGTTTTTAGTTTTTATTCTTGATCATATTACTTAGATCATAATTTATTTACTTATAGAATGTAATAAAATATTTATATATTATATATATTCAGTATAAAAATATATATAATATATATATAAATTAAATGGAACACAACGTTCATGGAAATGATGGGTCGTACGTACGCATGAATGTTGTTTCTGTTTTCTTATCGTATTGAAAGAAAGCAAGTAAATAAAATATATATATATATATATATATATATTATTCCAGTGGCATTACTATTTCATATATTTCTTATTTAGTTGGAATATAGATATTTATAATCAATCTTAAATGGTTGTAATGGAGGTTGAATCTCAACAAGTCATGGTTATGGTGAGTCGTACCTATGCACGAGCGATGGTGTCATTTTCTAATGGTAAAAGGTAAAGAATTGGATGGATTATAATTATACAGAAACAATATCATGTAATATTTACTATTTAAATTCTTTATTTTCATCACTACACCCAATGAAATAATTTATTCTTGAAAAAAAGTTTACACCATAGCATGGTGATGGTAAACCATACATACGACTGTATGGTGATATTGTTTTTCATAGGATGGGTAAAATGAGGAATATGGTCATCCCATAATCATAAAACATATCAGCATAGAGTATATTTAAGATTTATTACTTTACTATGACTTTAGGAAAGTATTTAGTAGAAATAGTTAGGGGTTGGCCGAACTAAAGGGATTTAGTGGTGTTAATAATTGAGAAGGATAGGTTCCCTTTTATAAGTGAGGGTAGGGTCACTTTAAGAAACTCTAAAAAAATTATTTACTTTAAATTTATTTTAGATTTAAAATATCTCTAAAGTAATTTATTTTGAGGGTAAGTTTATGAGGGCTTTAAATACTCTCAGCTAATAAATTTTTGACATGTTTAGGTCACAAAATTGACCTTATCTTTTGGCTTTAAACCCTAGTTAAATAATTATATTCTTACCGGTACAACATGTCTATTTACACAATAGGGTTAATATAATTGTTAATAAATTTCAAAAGAAGACCAATTGGATTATTTATGACATAATTAAAATTATAATATCTAGTTTTATTAATTATATATTTTTATGAATTTTACAACATTCAATGATATATTATTTATTTTAAAAAATCAGTTATGTCAATTTCGATACTATTAATTTTTTTTATTTTTAAAAATATCCTAACTATATGATAACTTCTAAAAAATACTTCAAATATGTCTAAAAAATATCTAAATTATCTATAAAATTATTTTATTTCATTAATTATTTTAAATTATATTTATTTTAATATTTTTAATATCATTTACTTTAAATCACAATTAATTAAACAATTGCTGAATTATTATTATAGAGGTATTTAATTAAGATAATTCTAATCTAAAAACTGAAAATAAATTATCATGATAAATATAAATTTATTATATTTCAAATGAATAATTATAGTCTAATTTATCGAATGTATAACCCTAAATAAAAATTATTTAGTTATTGAAATTTGAATATGACATTTTTAACTCTTCTTTAAAAAAATATAATTAATTTCACAATCTAACACATGTTGCATAAAAAGGATATAATTTTTTATCTAAGGTTTATTTGGGTCTAAAAAATATTATCCAACGAAATTAGTACAAGTGTTGTGATAATTTTATATTATTATAATATTATTTTTACATTTAATTACCCTGTTTACCTTTAACTGGGATAAATAAAATTCAAAAGATACTATTCATAAAAAAAATTATTATGATCATATTAGAACACATTTTTTATACTGATTACAACCATGTATGTATTTTTTTTAAATTCAATTCACAGAAGTGGTAAAATTACATTTAATGCTAATCCTGCAAATGTGGCTAGAAGGTAGGTAAAACAGATGTTCCAAAGTTAAATAATTTTTTTATATCTAATTCTATTATAAAAATATTTCAAATAAACTAAATTGGATTAATATATGTATTATTTATCTATGGTGACCTTATAATAAATTTAAATTAGAATAAATATTTAAATGAAATAGTCAGTTTTTAACTACAATGCATTATTTTTTACAATTCATCAAAAATTGAATCTTTTCAGAAAAATACAAAAAAATACACACTAAGATATTTATAATATTCCAAATTCAAAAATGATAACTATTTTACAAAATTAAATTTTTAATAGTGTCTATAATTAATTTTATTATTTTTCATAATATGACATAAAATGTAGCTATTTTAAAAAATAGAATTTCTAAGCATATAATTATTTTACAGAAAATTATTAATTTCATTATAAATATATTTTATATATTTGAAAACATTATAAATTAATGTCTCAACAGAGGAACGCACCCCCAGGGTGGCCCTGGATCCAAGAACTGATCTGAAACAGTAGTTTTAATATATCATTAGATTATCTATACAATTATAGATATCTTATCAGCAAAGGCCTCAGCCATATGATGCATCGAACATGGGTTTGTAGCACAAAGGTACACGAAAATCAACCCAACAGTTGGAATGAACACCAGACCACCTACATCGATCACCCCTGATCGATATACGCGAACAACGTCTCCCGAATCATCCATGAACGATGTAGATTTTAGAAAATCGTTCCCACATTTAACCTCAAATAACTTTACTTTGGGAAAGAATTGGTAAGAAAGGCTCTAAGAGAAGGAATACATTCCACGTGTAGTTCAAATGAGATCGACGGTGTAGGAATTGGGTTCCCAGTGTGCGGTCGAGAGATCTTCCAAGGTCTGGCTATCTCTCTCGCACTCCAAACAAACCCACTGCCTCCTCTACCAAATGAGGAGGCTACTGCCCGATTTAAGCCAAAAAAAACAAACTACACAGTGTGTACTCTCAAGTACACGGTGTGTACTTTTCATTTTTTTTAAAACTATTCCTCTGGAGGCTTCATTCCATCGTAGCATTGTTCATTCGTCGACATGAGTACACAACGTGTATTCCTGATTACACAGTGTGTACTGCCACTCTACTGGTGGCTGCCTCCACCGCCTTATTGTTCACCTGCAGACTGATTACACGGTGTGTAAATACTAAGTACACAGCATATAGTTAGTTATTACACCCTTCATCACTAACAGTCTTACACACCCTGTGTGCTCATCCCATATGGACAAAGTACATGACATGTGGAAAATTACACGGCATGTACCCACAAAATTTGGGATTTTCCCCCATTTTCCTTATTTTATCAAAAACACTACAGGGAAAAGGAAAAGAAGAAAATCATACCTCAAAATAAGAACCGGTTTCTTACAAAGAGTGTGAATCTAGGTGTACAATATTATGCCCATTCACCATACACCAAATTGAAGATAGAGTCAATGTTCAATTCTCATTTATGGGGTTATTAGCCCAAGATGGATCGATACCAATGATTCATCCAATTTTTAGAATCTGGATATGGATTTAATTGCTAGTAAAACCACACACTCAAGACTCAACCAAAACATCAGGGTGTCAGCCTATTCTTAGACTTTTTAATAAGAATTTCACTAAAGTACTCTCATCATCTTCCCAAAATAAAATATGAATTATTTCTTTTAAATTAAATCATACACTATCCTAGTGTGTTATATATCATGATCAAAATTAACTTATTATCCGTTAAATTATCCTCCACAAATATCCTAAAATGAAAATTTATCTAAGGCTTGTTCTGATACTAACTGTTACACCACATACCCAAACTCTCGGATCGGATTCCCATAAACACATACATTACATACTATAATTGATATCAACTATAAATTATAAAATATGATTATCCTTTAATTATATTAATTACTGAAAATATTGTATTACATATATTCCCAAGATCATTAATGTTTATAGCTTTAAATAATTAAGGAAAAAAACTAACAAAACCCATTTCTTTATAAACTAATGGATATTGTTTTCTACTATATAAGAAACTACATTATCCATAATAAATAATCAACATATCCCACATATTATCCATATAATCTATCATATTATACATTTCACATGAAACAATTGTCTTTATAACCTAGGGGAATGATAACATAAGAAGGGATAATCCCAAACTCATGGTATGGAAAAACATACAAATAAGGAAATCATAGCATAAACATAGAATAAATATTGTGGTAGTAATAGAAAATACATATAATTCCATAATGTACTATACTTGAGATCATAATATATCATAATATTGAAACTAAAATAAATAGACCACACAGATAACAATAACTAGTTCCTTAGAAGTGAAATTCATAATTCTAGACTGTTGATTTAGTACCATAAGCCATGATCTCATGATCATAAGAATTATGATCCTACCATGAAGGAAATTTATTGTTCAATGTATACATACACTAAAATACTAAAATATGTTTGTCACATGAGACCTAATAATGCATCGTGGGGGTATATAATTCAAGTAACCATATATATATGGTTGTTTAGGTCCAACTGATTCATCATATGAGATATTTAGTCAACAATACCTAATCTACTTTTCAAATATTCATATAAATTGAAATAACAACAAAAAACATCAATTATTTTTCCCATGTCAACAAAAGGGATTACATGATCATAATCCATATAGAAAAAGATGGTGGATAGTCAGACAATACATAGTCAACATGTCAACAATCATTCATATTGGAATAAAAATATAATGAATTCAAATATATTTCCCCATGCTAATAAAAGGGAAAACATAATCACAAACCATCCATGGAAAGAATGAGGCTAGTCAAGAAATATACATTCAACTTTATAATAATCATTGATAATTGTATAACAATATATAGAATACAAATACATTTCCCAATTTTAACAAAATAATATTATTTCTAGGTGGACATCATCTAATCTATACTTTGTAAACTATGATGTTCACACCATATAGAAAAATTAGTATATGGATAAGTAAATACTATAAAAACATTATTAAAATCTATACAAATAAATATGGTGGATGGTTTTAAAAGAATATATCCAAAGTGAAATCCAGGAAACATAGATGGGTGTTGACATATATGAAAAATTCCCTTGTAAATGAATTCTTTGAATGATATCACAAAATAAGGGATAAAAAATCCAATTTTTTGATACCATGAGTTCAATACCACAAATGAAAATATATATATATATATACATATATATATATTAAGGGATAAATCAGGAAAAATAAACCCCAATAGGGAAATTATTTTTATAATGATATGAAAAGCGGTAGGGAAAACATAAATAAGCTTTTAGAAAACATTTTTTATATCAACATAAAATAAAACTTTACCTATCGCTTTTAATGGAATATTTTAAAAAGGAAAAATTAACTTTTTAAAAAAAATCAAATTTAAAAATAATACCCAATAATGGATCCTTGAAAATAAGTTATGTTTATGTTATATAAATGTGGATAGGTAGATAAAACATCTAAAAGTGAGCAGAAAACTGCTATTTTTTATTTTCAAAATATCATTGTTCGAAACTCTCATTGTAAAAATAGTAAAAAAATGTTATTTTCTATGATTTTTCTTTATCACAGTGTTATATAAATTACCATTAAATATAATATTATGATAGGAAAATAAAAACATGGAAGAGAAAATTTCTTGAAAAAACAATATAACTCTAAGAAACAGGACTTGAGTTATCAGTATCCCATAAGAGAAACATACTCCTTGAAGTAAGAAATATTCTAAAAATGTGTATTATTTGGTAGAAATATAAATTCATATAAAAAATTTAATACCACATAATATAATAAATCTGAATAATATATCCAAATATAATTTCCAGGAGGATGAAAATAACTCGATGAATAAAAATTGGGTTACCAGAAGCTTTACAACTAGTGTAACAATTGAGTAACATCCATTTGATGAAAAGGAACTGATTTGGATAAGTATTTCTCACTAATAAAATAATTATGATAATGATATAACTATGGTTAGAGAATACATCATTCAACCAAGAATACCAGGAATAACATAAACATGTCTTAATGAATTAATGTTTGAGACAAATAACCCTTGAGACATTTGTATCATTTAAATCAAAACCCCTTGAAAGAGAGGGATTATAATTGAACATAAAATTTCATGATTAAAATCTAATTCATATATGAAATATAAAATAGTAATTATATATACTACATAACTGGAATTAGGATCATAATTCAAAAAAAATATCAAATAGAGGAATTTGAGATAAAAACCACTACTTTGTTCAAAATTTGTTACGTGGAAGCATATAACTTCCCATATAATCATATTAAGTTTATTACAATCCTTCTTAGTAACATTATTTTTTTCATATTTATTTTAATATTAAAATTTTATTATCACACTCTATGTATCTGCTATATAGTTTTCCTTCATACATCAGTTGCTTGAGGCTGTTCGATTAATTTTTTCATAAATCCTTATGCATATTGACCATGGTAGAAAAAAACTAAAAATAGATTCTTAGTATCTAGAATATTAATATTGTTATGAAAATAATTTTTATGTATTAAATATATATTTAAATCTATCCATGATGGGTGCAAGAAACAAATTGAACTCATTGCTCGAGGAGGCAGTAGTATGAACATAAGAAAGATTAATATTTTTATTTCTCAATGAATGGGAGGGATATAAAGTCTACAATAATTTTACATTTCAGAGTCACATATATATTATTTATGTCATGTTTTTATCAATCCCATAATTACAACCAACTTTGAAAGGCGTTTATAAAAATCATAAGATTCTTCTTTGTAGAGACGGTAGTCCGTACACTTACACTAACAACACTTTTGTTTTACTTGGTTGATATAGGGGAAGAAATAATTGTTTTTATCTTCATATAATAACATATAATTATAATAATTATACTTATTTAATTATATTATTACGTAAAAATTGGTTTTAAAGAGGATTATTATGAACAAAAACATTAAAAGGTAATACTTACATTAGGGACCCAATATTAACTCAGAGATCTTCTTAGAAATGAAGGAATTATGACAAATTCTTGAGATTAGGGGATTAAGGATGAGAAAAATAATCCTTTGAGGGGAATTTTTTTCATTTGTTTAAGGTAAATTCTAATGTTAATGATGATATTTAAGGGGTGGAAGTGACCCCGTTTTATTACTAAAGAAAAGTGTACTTTTGTGAACACCCTTTCATTTTCAAGGATACACTTACACTATCATAGGGTAAAAGAGTATAAAAGTTATAAATAATTGTCTGTGGGGTGTTATTGGGTCAACCAACCCTCAAAAAAGTATTTTTTAAAAAAAATTAACATGTTGGAAGTCATTTGTTCTTCAGATTTTATTTTTATCTTTTTTTTACCTTGCTAACTAGTTTTTAACTAAGTAATTTATATTTTCTAAAACTGTAAAATTCATCATATTAAGAAAATCTTGTTCATAACCTAAATTTGATATCAATTTAATCTAATTCAATTTATATATAATATAAAATTAACTTTTAAAATAAAAAATTGTATATATATAAATAGTTTTTTGTAGAAAAATGGTGTTTTAATCATTATCTTTTCAAAAAATTATTCAGCACTGTTCACCATTTAAATGTTTATTAAAGTAATTAAATATGCTTCTAAAAATCATATTAGAGAAATTATTTGGAATAAAATAATTTATTTTATTACATAAGTTTCACACAATATAAATAAAAATTTTCTTTGAAAGTAACTGTTTGACTATTATAAATTTCTTCAATGTTAATATTAGTGGTCATAATTTTATGCCCAAAAATGATATTGAAAATTTTATATAATTTATTAATGTCTATATAAAATATAAAATAAATTTTTACATATTTAATTTCATCATGTTATTAAAAGTAATTTTTAACATAAGAAAATAAAAAAAAATTATAGAATACAACTATAATGTGACTGTTTTATTTCAGTTCAGGCATCACCCAAGATGTAGGAAGTAAAGGTGGTCTAGCATAGTGGGGACTAAGTGTGTCGCCCCTAAAAATACTATTACAAGAATATGATAAAGATCCCAAAATGGAGAATAGAGAGCACTGATCCTCATTGGTCACCCAAGAAGCCAGGAAATCTGCCACCTTATTCCCCTCACGCCAATCATGAAAAATATCCACCCTTGTTTGAAGAAGACTTTTAAACATTTGAATGAGATAAATGATGGACCATGTAATTTTTTACTTCTCCTTAAAAACCAAATGTAACAAATCTGAGTCTATTTCCACCAATTCTAGTGAGATTTTATGTTCATGGCATAGCTCAATACCCTTCAACATCGCATTGGCCTCCACCAAAAGAGAGTACCCCTACCCAAAACTACTTCAAAAAGCCAGAATCAGCACCCTTTAGGGTTGTTAACCAATATTCCCCTGCATAAAACATAAGACAAATGAACCATCCACTTTGAGTTTCAAGCCACCGATAGGAGGAATCCACCACACCCATATCCCCTATTTGTTATGGTTCCTGGAAATAGACTAATTAGATTTTACAGCTAAGAACATCCTCAGTGATGTTGATCCATCCCAACATTTGAAAAGTGGGTCTAGGTCTGTCAATATTCTTTTCTCCTTGATCACAAATCCTAGTCACAAGTTGGTGAGGCTAGTATTACAACATTGGTTTCTCACCCTCCAAATGGTCCAACAGCCTGCTACATTAAGGACTGCTCCCTATTTCCTCTCTTGGGCCATTTGCTATGTCCCTAAGAACCATGTATGAAAAAAGGACACGAGAGGTAATTCTCGATTCCCCATCCTGAAGACCTAACCCAATTCCTCCCAGATAACCTCCACCCACTCACTTGAAAAGAAGAGGTGAGCTACAGATTACACTTTGGAGTTCTTGTGGAATATACATTTAGACACCAAAGATATAAATGGGTTTTATAAAAATTACATAGTAATTTTAAATGACTTATTTATAATTATTTGTATATATATATATATATACGTTACATTTTTTAAAGCATTTATGCCACTATTTTATTATGATAATTTCATAAGAGTGACATTTGTTTTACAAAATCATTATTTTTTAGTTATTCATATAAAAACCAATTATTTCAGAGAAATACCCAAACAAATAATCATATGATATTTAATTTTTTATAAATAAAAAATGATGTTAATTTATTTAAATTAAAACTCTAAAATTTATAAATTAAATTTTTAATAAAATCATAATATAAAATGAAAATATTTTTTTATTGGAAAATGAATTTTTCAAATGTTAATTGTTATTATTTTTATTTCATAAAATATGTGAACTAAATTGGTGTGAATTAATTATTAATACCAAAAATAATTTATCATCCCTAATCATAAACATATTGAAATAGAAATTCATACCACACAAAAAGAAACTAGTTATAAAAATATACTTTTAACCATAAAATGATCTTATTTTTTATTTTTTCTATACCAATTATATTTCATTCATATTAAATGTATATTTTATTTTATTTATATAAATATTTTATAAATAGGTTAATCATACACATTTTCAATAATTCAATGGCTAGGTTTTAATGATCTTACATAATAATTATATATATATTCTAAATATATCATGGTTTCATTTAAATTTAGTATTGTGTGTGGAGCTAGCTATCAAACACATTAACATATTTAAAGTAATTAATTTATTAAAATATTGGGTTGTTTCCCCTATTTTCCTATTATTATTTCTCCATTTTCAAAGCAATTAACTAGTCCTGACTTACCATCATTATTCAAAAGGATTCAAGTGTTGAAACCCTCTAGGGATATCTATATGTTCTCCATAAACCTCATAATGATGCCATATAATCACCTGATTCAAGAGTGAATGATTATCACCACTTTTATTATTCACCATTGATTGAAATAAGAAATTCATTATGATCTTGAAGTATTATTTTAGTGCTCCTAGGTCTTAAGAGGGAGGAGGAAGAATGATTCTTTCCATTTTGATATAATTATAGAGAAAGTTATATCTAGGGTTAAGAGAATTATCGATAGAGTATTTTCTATTCATAACAACATCTTAATCTAGAAATGATTTAAATAGGTTTATATAGTTCGGTTAGAGAATCTGTTATTACACATAGGTCCTTAAAAATCTATTAATCCTTATAAAAATCCTTATATAATAAAAATAATATTTATAATAACATTGTTTGATTTGTGTGATACTCATGAATAATTTTAATATCATTTCAAAAATTAACAAATTAATATTTAGTTAAATAATATGTAATATATCATTCCCACTAGGTTCTTAACTCAGTTCGTAAATACTATTTTGTAATTATCAAACCACGAATAATGAATATTTAAGTAATTAAATAAATATCACTACACTATTTATTCAATAAATAAAAAAATATTATATTCACAAAAATGTGAATAAATATTTATTTATTATTCGACTCAAATATTTATTCTCTAGAATAAATTGTGACTAGATTTATGCATTCAATATAACCTAAATAATAATTATTCCTTATAATTAGAGAAAAATATTTTTTCTAATATTTATTCCAAATAGAATTTCATTGAGGTTCTAGATATACTTAGTGTGTGACCCTCTACACTACTTTCTATTTTGGCTTAAGGATAACTCACATAAATTCCTACATAAGAATCTAGAAACCCCTTTCAAAACATATATAGAAAGAAGTTCACTACCATAACGGCAATAACCTCCTATGCAACCTCAGAGTGCAATATCATCCCTCTTTCTTTATATCTCATTAAGTAGGTTGCATTACATATATAATCAACCTATATACATGATGTTTTTTAAATATTCTAAATTGGACATTCTGATAAAACCATCATGACTGTGAACTTAGTTCGGTAATTCTATTTCACTCAATTGGATAAATATATCTACTTATATTAACTCAGAAGGAAAAAATACTTTGTTGAATTATTCATTAATTTAATATGAATCAAGAAACACTCAACATATCCAACCTTTACATGAACATATGTTATAATGGTTTTTGTCAACACATCGAACTATCCAACTAAATATTTACATTAATAATAATATCATTTCATAGGGACAACAAACATTCTGCCATATAGGAATAATTGATGACATATAAATCCTTTGAAATTCCTACCAGTGGGTCTATTCTCATAACCTTATATCTTGGAGATTACCCTGGGTTAAATTCATGAGAATAAGTATCAATGTAGTATGCACCACATAACCCTAATAGCCTATGTCAAATTTGTGCAATAAAATGTTTCCATCCATCTATAGAAGTTGTATTTATGAATATCATAAAAACACTTTATGGTTATCATTATAGTGATAAAATGTTATGAAAATTCTGTGTGATAGATACTTTAATGAAATTA
Source organism: Viscum album (assembly GCA_963277665.1). NCBI lineage: Eukaryota > Viridiplantae > Streptophyta > Magnoliopsida > Santalales > Viscaceae > Viscum > Viscum album. Next base: position 1,673,353,663 of record OY728137.1, read on the forward strand.
TTATATGAAATATTACACTGAAGAAAAATCATCATATGATAATTCATTTTTGAACATTCAAGACCTTGAATATATAGATAATTTAAATTAGAAAATCAAACTTGTTATAGAGAACCAACTCCAAGAGACTCCCACTTTCACAAGATCCAACTAAAATATAAATTTTTTATCCCCACATGTTAAGTGTGCTTCTATTGAGAATAGTTATAGTTGTGATTCCTATAAAATTTGAGTGGTTGTTTTTCTTAATATGACCTCATCACTATAAGAAAATCCCTCAAGATATGATAACACTAACTATATTCGTTTTTTATTTATCATAATTTACATGTTTTATAATACCATAGTATAATTTTTTTCATAATATTATTACAAATTACTATCATAGTAAGACTCAAAAATCAATAATAATTCATTTCTCTAGAACTTCTCAAAGAAGCATCATAATCCACAACATAATCATTCTATATTGATATTGTAACTACTAGCTATAATAAGATTTCTATTACATATTACCTAAGACTTATTATGATACAATATCAAAATGATATTAAATAAGACTAGTTTTATATACCCTTGATAACTATTATTATCATTTATCTATACAGCAGCACCCCATCCACTTCTACTTTCATAAGTACTGTTTGGTTATTTTGAATACCAACCTTTGCAGGTACCCCAGTATTGTATGATATTTACTATTTATTATTAAAATATAAGTAATATAAAAACTCATTATATATCATGGTAAAAAATATATATTTCCAATGTACTCTTAAGAACATGTTTTCTATCATAATATTCACCTCATGTTATTTCACACATCAATTTTGAGAGATCTCATTCCTTGTGACAATAGAAGCAATTCAGTTGAATTTTTCTATTTTTATTTTCTTTAATACCATGAAAATGTATATACAATTAATTGAACTAAGAAACTCCATTAATCTATGTGATTATACCATGTTACCTTGGACTAGATTTCTGTTTACGTTATCCTTAATGATACGGTTTTTCATCATTCTTAAATAACTATTAGATTAGTAATATGTAATTTATATGTTGTGAAACATGTGTCTTGAAAAAAAATAAAGTTATACAAACCTATTGTAGAAACATAAAAATATATTCATTCTGAACAAATATCACATGATAATATATTGTTTAAATACATAAAAGGTTGCTTTGAAACTTACATACATTATCAGTATTATATGGTTGCCTCAACCCATTCTAGTCATGTTTTTTAGAAAATTACATAAGGTTTCCTTTGTTGTGACCTAGAATTTTCCATGTAATTTTTTAACTTTAATGGAATTATTCTGAGTTTAGAGGCTTTGACGCCACATGATTCCGTGGCCCAGTGAGCCCATAATAGGATTTTGAACTTTTTTAGGTATGTTTAAGTAAACGTGAGAGTGAGCATCTCTAGATTTTGAACCAGTACTCGGAATAAAAATCTGAGTGCACTGTTGATCTCGGAATGTCGTGATTCTCTTAGAAAGGACAAAAGATCAGCCAGAAAGGGCCAAATGAAATATTTTATTTTTAGTTTTTTTAGAAATAAATAAAATAACTATTAAATAAAGTTATTTTATATTTCTTGTCAATGGGCGAGTAGTGGATGGCAACGCTGCAGTGTAGCGACGAGGCAGTGATGAGACTCATTAATGGCTCGTTAACTCACAAAGTAACAACACATCAATGACGCATAATAGTGATGTTGTTTCATAAATGAAACAGTATGGCGACGTATTTCTTCTTATTTCTGTTCATGCGTTGGAGAGAGGGAAATTAATCGATGGGCGGCCCCTGATGAATCGCCATCAAAATTCCTCTCCAATGAAGAACAAGGTCATGGGGCAACAAACATTGGAGAAACGGGCATGGAGATCAACGAGCGGCGATGAATGCCAATGATCGCGGATTGATGATGATGTAGAAAACTCCCTTCTTCCTCAATGGATCCAACGTATCCAAGTAGGGTTTACTTTGTGTTTAAATTCCTCATTCGTTATTCAAAAACAACAGGCACGGATCAACCGAAGAATAGGTTGATATGTAGATTAGATGTTCTTGTAGGAGGGTGTTTTACTTGGGGTTTTGTGCAGGATTTGATGATAGTATGATGTTAATTCAATCCTTTCACCTCTCCATTATATTTTATCTCTAACACGGATGGCCCAGGCCAACATGAACAAGGCCCGAGCACCTCTGTCTGTGCGTTCTGGGTGGTTGTATTCTCAAAGTAATGGTGAGACATATTTGAAGAATTTGTAGTTAAGAGGGAACACCTCAAGGACCATACGTGCAGGTGGCATGATGAACATACCACCGGATCAAGTCTGATGGTTTTCTATGCAACGAACCGCCAGTGCCGATGGCGTCCGGCAGCATCCCGTAGAGATAGCCGTGGGAGGAGGATGGCGGTGCACCCATCGGCGCACTGTGGTAGAGAGGTGGTGCGGCTCCTGTCATCACCGTGTGAAGGAGCGGCCGCATTCAGGCACTCAGTAATCCAGTTGTACAAGTTCCGTTGACCACGTGCGGAGGAATCGGTCGGCCATGCTGGACAATGGATATTTAAGAAATATTTATTATTACTAAAATTACTATTTTTAATGGATAAGTTATAAATATGTCATTAAAATAATTACAATACTAATGTGTTCTTTCATAGAATTTAATCTTCTGTTTAATGCAAGCCACATCAGTGTAGCATGAAATTTAATATATTTAATTTCATTAAAAAGATAATGTACTATGACGTCTTGTGGTGTTAAATTTTTTATTAGACTTAGTATTATCCTTAATGTTCTTATTAATGTGATTTATTCCCAGTCTCTAAAAAACAAGACTATCCTTTGATACCATCTATAGTGACCCTATAATTTTCACATAATATTACACTATTTTAAACATAATTAATTATCAAATTACAAGCCAAGGGTCATAAATTCTAGTGTCATTGGGAGACTAGGTACTTAAAATTAAGAACATAGGACTAAATAAAACATTTCTTTATTTATCATCCATTATGAGATCCTAGATTCCTTTGAGCCCATACATCTACATAGGATAACCTGGGGGTAACATGAATAGTGGGATGAGCTAAAAATCCTAGTAAGGGAATAAACATAAGAATAAATCATATCACATGGGTTAGAAGAAAAAATAGGATTACATAAAAGGTTTTGATATACATAAGAATGTATAAAATTTGTAACCATGTTATCATAGGAGAAGTAGAAACAACATAAAAATTGAAAAAAGCATGATTCGAGGCTCAATTCACCTTAAGTAGCATATGTCAAGGTTAACCACAAAGACTATTGCACATGAATCACAAGTCAACGCTAACCACCAACACCGTTGCACATAACGTCTCAAGAGACTGAAAATCACCCAATGCATTGGAGAACTATTTTGGTGCACCCATATTAACATGTTTTTATATACATTTTCCACATGAATAATCCTACATAAGGAATTAAACACAAATATAAGTGTTACCCATAGTAAGAATCGGGTAACATAATCTTGTAAAAAAGGCGTAACATAAGGGAATCTCACAATAGTGTCCACAAATGAAAGGATTTAAATAATACATGGACATTAAAAAGGTAAAATAATCATATATCAAGAGAATTTATTTTAAATGAAAGTAAATACATGTAAAAATGGTTTTTAGGAAACTTTAGAAATAAAACATTTTAGAGCGGTTTAAGGAAAATATTAAAGAGAATTTTAAGAAGAAAATGGTATAATATTTTATATAAATTCAAAAGTGAATTCGAAATGTTTTAATAATAAAATGGTTTATTTTAATAAAATAATGGAGGATTAAATCATACAATGGAGTGTAGTTGAAAAATGGGTAAGAATTCAAGAAATTACCTTACATCGGACATGCTTATCAGGATAATTGAGTGTGGGGGGCCATTTAAAAACATGTATATACCTAAAAAAATAAGGATGAAAGGATCGTGATATATTATCTTAGAAAATATAAATAAAATTTATAATATGCACATAAAATAAAAATATAATTAAATTTGGTTCAAAATAGAAAAATAATAACCTGAAGTCAATAAATGAATATTTGGGTAAAATCTCTTACCTTAAGTCTGAAAGTGTACTTCATATGATATAAATGTCCCATATAATCAAATTATATTAATTAATTTATTATTATATAACCCTATATACATTTATTTAATTTATTATAACTATATTAATTTCATTTATGGCCTTTTTTACGGGTTAATAGATTCAATCTCATCGTTTGGGAGTGTTGGTTTCCTTGGTTTTCATGATCAGTTTACTTGTATACTTGTATGAATGGTCATGTAAACTAGGATTAATTATCCAAAATTAAACTTATAGATTATTAATGATATTAAATAGATTAAATTTTTCTAATTTATCATTTTTATTTATTCTATTAGGATGAATCATAAGATAAATAGTTACTGATAATCGTTTGGGTTTATTTTGGCAGTTTTCGATCACAAAAACCTCATTTTGTTTTATAAATTAATATCATTTGTGTAAAATGATTCCAGAACAATACATAAGATATAATAAAAATATTATAACCTTTTTCAATAATAAAAATGGTTTCATAACCATCCTTTAAGATGGTAATGTAAATTGATGACATCATCTTCCTTGAATGTGATAAATTAACACATCACAGAAGATGTTTTCATTATTAGTAGAAAAGGAGGGGAAAGAGAGATGATGATGAATTATTATATTAGAATAAAAAATTAAATTATATGTAACATACTATAGTTATCATACCATTTGTATGAAGTGTGGTTTTGAGAGAATAAGAAAAGAACTGGAAGAAAATTAAAAGGGAAGAAAAAAGGAATTTTCTTCTCCTCTTTCTCCACCTTGAAAACCTCCTTAAGGAAATGTATTGGGTATTTAGAAGATACCAAGAGCTCTTGAATTTGGGTAAGGTGTTTGGAAACAATTTAGAGCCAAATTTGGACAACGTACAAATCCTAAGAGGTGTGATGAGAATAGGTGGTGAGAGGCGGTATTTATAGTTGGGGAGAGGGGTGTTTTCTCATTATTAATTTCATTAGTTTATTGTTTTCTTACGACAAGAAATAGTGCTTATTGTTGATAATAAATATAGTAATTATATAATTTGAGTTTTAAACAATGGTACATACATCATCCATGACTCAATGTATAGTGTATTTGACTTATAATGAATAAATATCATAAATTACCATAGTTCACTATTCACAAAAAAATCAAGTATTTCAAAAAAATCTCAAAAACTCACACTAACCTTTTTTGGAAGTGTATAATTACAAAATGAACAACATTTTATGAAAAAACACATTATAAATATGATAAATTTAGTTTTTAATTAAAATCATTATTTACATGGAAAAATAAAAATTTTAAAATTAATAACTACTTTTATAACACTTTGAAAACATAATTAAGGTCTCATAAAATTATCTTATAATCATAATACAACAAAATATTGATTTATCCATACATTTTATTGAATAAAATTTCTTTTAAAACATTATATTAATTAAAAAATTGAAAATAAATACTTATATTTTATGAAAATATCAACACTTAATTATTAATTTTTTCAATATTTATTTCCATATACTTTGATTTAATTATATCATATTTTCACTTATAAGATGGATGTGTTTTATTTATACATTCATTAGTGTGGTTGCCATTAAATTTGGTCATTTTACTTTTCATTTGCTTTTATTACTATTCATAAGGGAAAAATTACTATTGAAAATGGTTAAGTTACTATTTATAAAACAATAAGTTGATCCTATTAGACTCTAAGTATCTTAATGATCGCAACCTATACATCCATTTTTTAAAATTTAATTCACAGAATCGGAAAAATTACATTTAACAGCTAGGTTAAAACTATTTTGTTTAAATAATTATAATAACGAAGTTTTGTTTCGTAGAAACTCATTGTTACATGAATTACATTATATATTATATTTATTTGTAAATCCTTGGGGTGTTACAGGTTTGATATCAACTCCATCATCACTTGGTGCATGATGAGTGGAACTAACACTTCGGGCCTAGATAAAGAGTCTTAAGGGATGTGATTTGGTTGATTGAATACCCATTAAAAACCATTATTCTAAAGACCCGTAAATTTCAAGGAAAATTGTTTCCTAAATTCTTTTGAATTTTACGAGTCCGCAGTTTCTAACAGCACCTGATTCTGAGGCCCGGTGTGCCTGGAATAATTTTCTAAAGTTTTGTTAAGCTTAAATTAACGCGTGTAAGTAGTTTTACTGAAAAAGTGGAATAACTCTTAAACGGTTACTCGGATCAAAAATATAAGGGTACTGTTGCCCTCAGGATGGCGGGTGTACCGTAGGCGCGACATAAGTTTAGTCGGCATGGGCCTCCTGTGAGAAATTCCAAAAATGGCATAACGTAAATAAAATAATTAAATAAATTATTTGATTTTTCAAGTGGTTATAACTCACAAATGGTGTCTCGGATTAAAAATCTGAGACCACCTCTAAACTCATGAGGGCATGCTTTATATAATCAGATACTAACATTGGACGGAACGGGCCACCAGATAAATTTAGTTTTTGGCCGCAAATAAAATAATTAAGTGACAATTATTTTATTGTCAAATTTATAACTTCTAAACGGTAACTTGGATTGAAAATCTAAGAGTATCAATGGGTTCGTTGGGGCATCTTTTGCTTAGGAAAATCCTAACCTCGACCAGAGCGGGTCGAGGGTGACTGATAATAATTTTCCGAACTTTTTTTCAGGTACGTTCAGTAAACATATGTGCGGGTTTTCCTATCTTTTGAACAGGTGCTCGAAATTGAAATCTGAGGGCACCGATGAACTCGCAGCGCTGTTAATTGCTTAAGGGAACCTTTACCCCAGTTTCGTTTTAAGCGGGTTGAATTTTATTATTTGGGGATTTAGTTTAAAATAAATAAAATTGTTGAACAATTTTATTTTTATATCTTGGAAGTTAAACTCTTCAAAGTGTGGATAAATGAGAGGTGGGGCCCACACGATCCCCAACCTCTCAACTTCCTTAACTCTCTCTAACCCCCCTTTAACACCTCTCCAATTTAATGTGACAACTCCCCTTATTATGGAAACCCATCACCTCCCTAATTAATATTCCATCAATGGTTTGAATTACATGGCATGTTATATTATGGAGTGCGATTTTATTATTTTGGGTGTTGGAAATATTAGTGGAGGAACTCTTGAGAAGACTTAGAAGGAAGTGTTCTTCTTTGAAGAAGAACACCAACCTTCAATGAAGAACGACTCCACCGCGAAGAACGCAGGGGATTTCTCCAACAGTGTTTCTACTTCGGCCACCCCCTAACGTCAACGGAATAGACGTCCATCTTCTGCGATGCCGCATTCTGCGAATCAATGACGTGCGACGTTAATTACCGAGGTAGGGGTTTTTTTTATTTAAGTTTACGTGATTCTTTCCCTCGATCATGGAAGAATATTCTGTTGGGTGTTTATCCGAACTACTAATGTGGTGGGTACAGACTACGAACAAGTCCGGACCCACCGCCAACTTGTTCTTGATGTGCAGCGGCATGGGGTCGGGTGTGTGGTAACGGGAGGTGGCACGGAGAGCGGATGGGGGGGCAGGCGATGCGGATGGTTTGAGGCGCACCGGCGTGGGTTGCCGGGGGCGGTGTGGTGGCGCGGCGGGAGACCAGGATGACGGTAGGCCGGAGACGGCAGATCCGGCGTGAGAGGCAGCCGCGGGAATCCCAGGCTGGGTGGGTTTAAAGGAGAAGAAACAGTGAATTGAGAAGGAGATTAGAGAGAGAAAACATTTAAAGGAAATAAATTAAAACTTAAATGAAAGAAATAGAATCCAATGAATGTGATGTGCACCATTTAATTAGGGATTTCCATGTGTGAAAAGGAGGGAGGCGCACCAATTGGAGAGAGAGGGTGCTGTTTCATGACATTGTGTTTTTTTGAGGTAAAATCAATTAAAAATAAAAATATAATAATCATATTATTATTTTTGTTGATAAAACACTTTTTCGACCACAACTTATTTGTGCAACCTCGATTTCATGAACCGTCTGCGGCAGTGTGACCCAGATTCCGAGTTGGACATTCCGAGTCCAATATTGAATGTTTTTTTCTGGTTTTTGGATTGGGTACCCGAAGCGCTCGAAAAATAATTGATTTAATATTAATATTAAATATTTGACCCACCATAACTCATGTGTGCGACGTCCGATTGGCCTGCCGTTTGTGGCAATGTAATCCTGTCAATAATACAGTCGATTCAAGTATAATGTTGGATACTAAATTCTGGTTCGTGGCTCAGGTCTATGAAACACCGAATATTATTATTATTATTATTATTATTATTATTATGGGATTTGTATCTGACATATCTCTCTCATACGGTGTCAGAATGACGAACCATCTGCGATGTTGCGACCCTGGAATTAAGACGGATGTTTCAAGACCAATTTTGGATATTTAAGTCAAGGTGGAGGCACGGGCCCCATGAGGCCCTGTTCGCACGTGATTAGGTGAAAAGCAACTTTTTTACCAGCTATCCATTTTGGACCAAGGGGTAGTCCATCTCATGGTTTTTTGATATAGATCGCAATGGTGTGACTAGTTTGGTTAATCGGTGTCATTTGAAATACGACTGGGTTGGATCGAACATGAATCCAACTGGGCCCTCGGTAATAAAATGCTTATACCTTAAGGACCGGATGTCCGATTAACGTGTCGTCGACTATGTTGGATTCCTTTTGATGAGACAGATATTTTTCCATAGTTCACCTGAGGTTTGGATGTAGTTGGAGTATGGTCGGATTGGTTTTAGCTTAGAAACCAACTGGGCCCCTAGAACGGGAAAGCCGATAACTTTCAGACCGGACGTCCTTTTGACGAATCGTCAGCGGCTTTGGTAATCTCGTTGAGAAACGGTCCCTTTGAGTATACACTATGAGAGTTCGGGGTATAGTTGAGATACGGTCACGTTGGTTCGTACACAAAACCAACCGGGCCCCCAGGACGAAAAGGCTAATAACTCACAGACTGGGCGTCTAATTGACGCGCCGTCTCTTGCGTTGATACCCCTATGATGAGGCGGCCCCTTGTGATACTTCTTTGTGGGACTTTGTGAAACTTGGAGTATCGACCAGTAGCTCATGGAGCGGATCCTCCCAGAGATGAGAGTATGGAGTGTGGAGACCAAGTATCTGTGGACCTGATGATTATTTGACCGATTCGACTTGGAGTGAGTCGACTAGCCTAGTGGACAGAGCGCCCGGTATTTGGCGGCAGACCCACGGCAGACGGAGTGCCTGGTAGTTGGCAGCAATCCCGCGGTACTCGACAAGAGGAGTACCTCTATAGGCTATTAGTGGAACTGCTACTGTGTTTGGGTGGAAGACCCTTGGCAGGGAGCACTACTTTGTTTGGGTGTGGACCCGCGGTACTCGACAGGAGGAGTACCTCAATATTCTAAGGTTAGTGAGTAGTGCCATGGAGTTGTGACAGGGCTAATGTACTCGACAGAGAAGGAGTTCTCCAGCAGTTGTGGTTTCGGTATCATTAATGAAAATCCTAGTTTGAGCTGAGTAAATGACATTTGTGTTTATCTCATGATTGAGATGGGTCACTTGATAACTTAGGTATATGTATGGGCATATACCTAAGTAGTGGTTATCCTTTGATTTCATAACCTTTGTGTTTCCTCATGACTGAGATAGGTTACTTGATAACTTAGGTATAAGTATGGGCTTATACCTAAGTAAGGGTTATCTATTGAGATCCTTATTTAGGGTTATCCTTGTGGGATTTAGTGAGACCTTGAGGGTCTCAGGGTCCCTACTGAGTATTGTTATACTCACCCCTGCAGGGGCTATGCCCGCACCATGTTGTGTTGGATGAAGACGATGGACAGCGCTGACATAGACCGAGTGTACGAGTACTGGACGGTACCCGGAGGTGGACCTCCCGACGAGTCAGTACCTGGAGGTGGACCTCACAACGAGTCGGTACCTGGAGGTGGACCTCAGGACGAGTCTGTACCCAGAGGTGGACCTCACGACGTGTCCATACCCGGAGGTGGACTTCACGATGAGAAGGTACTCGGAGGAGGTTGGCGGGCGAGAGCGTTGAGGAGCCTATCTGTACCTACCCATCATGTAGGATCTGAGGTGAACGACCCAGGAGATGATTCTATCTTCAAGCTGTTAGTCTTTTCTATTGTACTTTCATTCAGTTGTAGTTGTACTTTTTAGTAGGGTTTATATTCTGTCCCATTTACTTTTCAGCACTTTCTTTTGTACATAGTGTATTACTTCCGCTTGTACTCGGGTTGGATGTGTTTTTGTTTTATAAAGGCAATGCCTTACCATTTACAGGATTTACGCCTTAGGTGCTAGTCGCCAGCCCCTGGCCTATGGAAGGCGGGCTTGGGGTAGTCACGGCATGGGCCCCGAGGATGGGTCGTGACATATTGGTATCAGAGTAGTCGGTTCTACTGCAGAACTTATGACTCTGATATTTTCTTTCTGTGAAGCAATAGTGTTAATCATACTGAGTGTGGTTTTCAGTTCAGGGAGCCCGGTGTTAGTGCGGCGGCTGACGTCTCAATACACTAGGACCCTGAATTATGATTTCCGACTCAGTGCATGAAAACACTGATCGCATGTGTTTTTTCAAAAGTTTTATTTAAGCCAGCTCAAACCAAGTCAACCCACCAGTTATAAATTGTTGACAATTTCACATCTATTCAGGATATCTCCACGCAGACAGTCAGTTGGAGTTTTGAGAGAGTACTCAGTGACGGACCACCGAGCAATGATACTCCGGTGTAGGGCCCTCTTTCTATGCTGGCACCTTTGGGTGGTGTACCAGCAGCACCACCACCTGATAGGCAGCAGATGCCACCAGCCATACGAGTTGACGGTGCATGCTAACAGAGCATGTTGCACGAGTTCCAGCAGCAGAGGCCTTCGAGGTTACGAGGTGAGACATATTCCCAGGCAGCAGTGGACTGGATGGAGGTGATTGTGGGAGTTCTACACCTAGTTAGACACTATTATAGAAGATTGTGATCTTAGCTACTAGTGTTTTCCAGTGAGTGACCATGAGGTTGGTCCGCATAGTGATGAGGCTTCAGTACGTGGACTAATGCCTGAGATAGTACCTTCGGGTGGTGTGCCAGCTATATCACTAAAAGTTGGTCAGCATTTACAACCAGTGGTACTCGTAGATGACACATGTAGGTTCAGTGACTTACACATGTCTCAGCATCAGATACCCTTCAGGTTCCGAGGCGATCCTGACACACAGGTGGCTGAGGACTGGCTTGAGGAGGTGGCTGAGAGTTTTCTAGAGCTTATACAGCTTCGGCAGGATGACATGTCGGTAGCTGAGTATTCATCAGGGCATAACAACCAATCCTGGTACACGATGAATACGATGCGATCAGTGCTTCAGGGCTCGGACTTCTGAGCGAGGTGTGTTTAAAGGGCATTCGTTCCAGCACTTCTTCCTCTATGCATTCCTACTTATGCTAGGGTGCTGGAGGGAACCTTTGTGGTTGAATGTTCTTTAGTTGAATGAATATAGATAGTGAATGTAAGCAGTAAGAAATAAGAAATGGGTTCCTGTCTTAGAGACTTGGGCGTGTAAAATGTTTTCAAGAAGAAGAAGTGTTCAGGACATATGAATCTGCAGAGCAGCAGATGTGGAAGCATAGCAAGGAAAGAAGCATGTGGTTGTGTACATTTCAACATGTCACAATCACCCGCCTTTGTAGTCCCCGCCAGGCTTAGGGAGCAGGAGGGCAGGGGAAGAGAGTAGCTGCATACGTCAAGGATTGTGACCCAAGGGCTCTAGGAATGATTTGAAGTACAGACCGTGTCTACTACTAGTTTCCGTAACAATAGACATTGATACGAATCATCCCTTCCTTCCAAGAATCATGTCCCAGACCTAGAGTTTCTGGTTAAGCCGTTGAATTGACCCTCACGTCTGGAGATACCTTTGGTAGGACACTCGATAATCACACTTATGCCGACGGTGTGATTTGACCCTTGAGGCGAGATTTTCGGTTGGAAACTTTGGTGGCAGCGTCGAGGCCTTACGACGTTGATCTGGGTATGGATTGTATTCACAGCTCATACTCATATTGACTATATTAGGAAAAAATGTTGTGGTTTATCTACAATGATGGGATGGGGTTTTTCCTTGCTCGGCTAAAAGGGAATCCCAGGTAGCACAAGATAAACTCATGCATAGGAGGGTGCGGCCGATCACTCTTGAGTCGGCCAGCTTTACCCTCATGGTAGCAAGAGTTTTGAGTATTCAGTTCCTCCAGGACTATGACTTCGAGATAGTCTATACATCTGGGAAGGGGAACATTGTTGTGGATGCGCTCAGCAGGAGGACTCGTATTCAGCTGCTAGAAGAGGCAACAGAGCAGTTGGCTGCCTTATATATATCCTTTGTTGATTGAGATGGTGCAGCCTATCTTCAGTCTCTTACAGTCACTCCTCCATCTCTATCAACTGAGTAGGTGATGTGGTTTACCACCTGACCCTTCCACCTCAGTTGCACCGGGTGCACGACGTCATCCACGTATCTAATCTAAGTAGATGGGTGAGCACCTATCCATAATCATCGACCACGGGGATCTGGACATTGATGACGGGGTGACATTCTTGTAGGTTCTTGTAGAGATCGAGAATTGACAGGTGCGGGTCCTATGTCGATGGTCGATTCTTCTGTGTGCATTCTCTGGCAGCACGGGATCCTCCAGGAGAGTACATGGGAGCGGGAGACTCAGATGTGTGCTTAGTACCCTCATTTGTTTTCCTAGCAAGTGTTGTAGCTTTACGGAGATGTAAATCCCTGAGGTGGGGGTAATGAAAATACCCATAAATTTCAAAGAAAATTTTTTCTTAAATTTTTTGGAATTTTACAAGTCCGCAGTTCTTGACGGCACCTAATTCTGAGGCCAGGTGTGCCCGGAATAATTTTCTGAAGTTTTGTTATGCTTAAATTAACATGCATAAGCAGTTTTACTGAAAAAGTGGAATAACAATTAAATGGTTACTCGGATAAGAAATATGATGGCACCATTGTGGTCAGGATGGCGGGTTTACCCTAGGCACGACTTAAGATTAGTCGGCGCAGGCCTCCTGTGAGAAATTCCAAAAATGGCATAACCGTTAATAAAATAATTAAATAAATTATTTTATTTTTCAAATGGTTATAACTCACAAACGGTAGCTCGGATTAAAAATCTGAGACCACTGCTAAACTTGTGAGGGCATGCTTTATTTATAAAGATACTAACATTGGTCGGCATAGGCCAAGAGAAAAAGCTAGTTTTTGGCCGCAAATAAAATAATTAAGTGACAATTATTTTATTGTAAAATTCATATCTTTAAACAGTAACTCTGATTAAAAATCCAAGAATATCGATGGGTTTGTTGGGGCATGGTTTACTTAGGCAGAGATTAACCTCGACTAGCGCGGGTTGAGGGTGACTGATAATAATTTTCCAAAAAAAATTTGGGTACGTTTAGTAAACGTACATGCGGGTTTTCCTATCTTTTGAACCAGTGCTTGAAATTGAAATCTGAGGGCACCGATGAACTCGCAGCGCCGGAAATTGCTTAAGGGAACCTTTACCGCAGTTTCATTTTAAGCAGGTAGAATTTTATTATTTGGGGATTTAGTTTAAAATAAATAAAAATGTTGAACAATTTTATTTTTATATCGTGGAAGTTAAACTCTTCAAAGTGTGGATAAATGAGAGGTGGGGCCCACACAAGCCCCAACCTCTCATCTTCCTTAACTCTATCTAACCCCCCTTTAACACCTCTCTAATTTAATGTGACAACTCACCTTATTATGGAAACCCATCACCTCCCTAATTAATATTCCATCAAAGGTTTGAATTACATGGCATGTTATATTATGGAGAGCCTTTTTATTATTTTGGGGGTTGGCAATGTTAGTGGAGGAACTATTGAGAAGACTTATAAGGAAGTGTTCTTCTTTGACGATGAACACAAACCCTTCAACGAAGAACGAATCCGTTGTGAAGAACGTGAGGGATTTATCCAACGGTGTTTCTACTTAGGACACACCCTGACGTCAACGGAATAGATGTCCATCTTTTACGATGTCGTATTCAACGAATCAATGACGTGTGACGTTAATTACCGAGGTATGATGTTTTTGATTATTTAATTTTACGTGATTATTTCCCTCGAGTATGGAAGAATATTCTATTGGGTGTTTATTAGAACTACTAACGTGGTGGGTACGGACTACGAACAAGTCCGGACCCACCGCCAACTTGTTCTTGATGTGCGGCGGCCTGGGGTCGGGTGCGTGGTAACGAGAGGTGGCGCGGCGAGCGGACGGGGGGCGAGGCGATGTGGCTTGTTTGAGGCGCGCTGGCATGGCTATCCGGGGGTGGTGCGGTGGCATAACGGGAGGACCGGATGGTGGTAGGCTGGAGGGGGTAGATCCAGCGTGAGAGGTAGCCGCGGGAAGGCCAGGCTGGTAGGGTTTGGTGGGTAAGAAATAGTGAATGGAGAAAGATATTGGAGAGAGAAAATGTTTAAAGGAAATAAATTAAAACATAAAAGAAAGAAATAGAATCCAATGAATGTGATGTGCACCATTTAATTAGGGGTTTCAATGCCTAAAAAGGAGGGAGGCGCACCAATTGGAGAGAGTGGGTGGTGGTGCGTGACATTGTGTTTTTTGAGGTAAAATCAATTAAAAATAATCATATAATAATCATACTATTATTTTTGTTGATAAAACACTTTTCCGACCGCAACTTATTCGTGTGACCTCGGTTTCACGAACTATCTGTGGCAGTGCGACCCAGATTCTGAGATAGACATTTCGAGTCTAATATTGAATGTTATTTTTTGGTTTTTGGATCGGGTACCCGGAGCGCTCGAAAAATAATTTATTTAATATTATTATTAAATCTTTGACCCGCCATAACTTGTGTGTGCGACGTCCGATTGGCTTGATGTCAATGGGGATGTAATACTATCAATAATATGGTCGATTAAAGTCTAATTTTGGATACTAAATTCTGGTTTGTGGCTCGGGTCCACGAAACACCGAATAATAATATTATTATTATTATTACAGGATTTGTATCTGACATATCTCTCTCATACGGTCTCAGAATGATGAATCGTCTGCGACGTTGCGACCCTAGAATTAAGACGTATGTTTCAAGAATAATTTTGGATATTTAAGTCAAGGTCGAGGTGCGGGCCCCATGAGGCCCGGTTCGCGCGTGTTGTGTTGAAATGCAACTTTTTCACCGGATATCTGTTTTGGACTAATGGGTAGTCCATCTCGTGTGTTTTTCTGTATGGATCACAATGGTGTGACTAGTTTGGTTAACCGGTGTCATTTGAAGTATGACTGGGTTGGATCTAACATGAATCCAACCAGGCCCTCGGTAATAAAACACTTATACGTTAAGGACCGGACGTCCGATTGACGTGTCGTCGACTATGTTAGATTCCTTATGATCAAATGGATCTTTTGGCATACTTCACCTGAAGTTTGGACGCAGTTGGTGTATGGTCAGGTTGGTTTTAGCTTAGAAACCAACCAGGCCCCTGGAACGGGAAAGCTGATAACTTTCAGACTGGATACCTATTTTACGAACTGTCAGTGGCATTGGTAATTTCATTGAGAAATGGTCCCTTTGAGTATAACCTATGATAGTTCAGTGTATAGTTGAGATACAGTTGGGTTGGTTTGTACACGAAAGAAATTGGGCCCCCGGGATGAAAAGGCTAATAACTCACAGACCGGGCATCTGATTGACGTGTTGTCTGTTGCGTTGATACCCCTGTGATGAGGTGGTCCCTTGTGATACTTCTTTGTGGGGCTTGGTGAAACTTGGAGTATCCACCAGTAGCTCGTGGAGCAGATCCTCCCGAAGACGAGCATACAGTGTGCGGAGACTTAGTAGTTGTGGACCTGACGACTGTTTGACCGATTCGACTTGGAGTGAGTCAACTAACCCAGTGGACGGAGCGCCTGGTATTTGGCGGCAGACCCACGGTGGACGGAGGGCCTGGTAGTTGGCAGCAGAACTGTGGTACTCGATATGAGGAGTACCTCTGTAGGCTATTAGGGGAACCGCTACTGTTTTTGGGGGGTAGACCCCTGGCGGGGAGCACTACTGTGTTTGGGTGCGGACCCGCGGTACTCGACAGGAGGAGTACCTCAGTAGTCTAAGGTTAGTGAGTAGTGCCTCGGAGTCGTGACAGGGCTACTGTAGTCGATAGAGGAGGAGTTCTCTAGAATTTGTGGTTTCGGTATCATTAATGAAAATCCTAGTTTGAGCTGAGTCAACGACATTTGGGTTTACCGCATGATTGAGATGGGCCACTTGAAAACATAGGTATATGTATAGGCCTATACCTAAGTAGTAGTTATCTGTTGATTTCATAACCTTTGTGTTTCCTCATGACTTAGATGGGTTACATGATAACTTAGGTATAAGTATGGGCTTATACCTAAGTAAGGGTTATCTGTTGAGATCCTTCTTTGTGGTTATCCCTGTTGGATTTAGTGAGACCTTGAGGGTCTCGGGGTCCCTATTGAGTATCGTTATACTCAACCCTACACGGGCTATGCCCACACCATGTTGTGTTGGATGCAGACGACGGACAACGCTGATAGAGACCGAGTGTACGAGGACTGGACGGTACCCAGAGGTGTACCTCACGACGAGTCTATACCCAGAGGTGGACCTCACGACGAGTCGGTACCCGGAGGTGGACCTCACAACGAGTCTGTACCCGGAGATGGACGTCATGACGATAAGGTACTCAAAGGAGGTTGGCGGGTGAGAGCATTGAGGATCCTATCTGTACCTACCCTTTATGTAAGATCTGAGGTGGACAACTCGGGAGCTACTTCTATCTTCAATCTGTAAGTCTTTTCTTTTGTACATTCGTTCAGTTGTAGCTGTACTTTTCAGTTGGGTTTGTATTCTGACCCATTTACTTTTCACCAATTTCTTTTGTACTTAGTGTATTACATCCGCTTTTACTCTGGTTGGATGTGTTTATGTTTTATAAAGGCAATTCCTTCCCAGTTAATGGGATTTACGCCTTTGGTGCTAGTCACCAGCCCCTGGCCTATGGAAGGCGGGCTAGGGGTAGTCACGGAATGGGCCCCAATGACGGGTCATGATAATTATGAATGGTTAAAATGAAATATGATGATGTAACTAGTTTGGATAGAATCTATAACGGGAAAATGAAAATGGAAAACCTCGGTCAAACTGAAGTACTGATAGGTTAATAAAATTATATCATAGGTAATATGAACGTATCATAAGATGAAATAAAGGTGTCGTTGGAGAAGACATCTTAAATTTGAGTTTCCAAATGCATAAGATCATTCACTCAGATTCTATTGGATTTTATCATAATCATTTTGGATTTATTATTTGGTTTGAAATAGGATCATGAACATGAATATATTAAAGGAATGCCCCTATAAACTCTTATAAGCAACTAATGAATAATAATTTCTAAAAACTGTGGAGATAAAGGAAAAAATATCAATATATGTCTATTATATAGGAAATGTAAAGTCTCTGAGTATCTAATATTGTGATGTTGATATTTTATTTTAAAATATATCTTCAGAATCTTATTGATCCCTTAGATTCTTTAATTAGATACCGATAATTGAAATTATGAATATGCAATTAATTTAAGGGGGGATGTAATGTCCCAAGATTTCACTATATATATTTCCTTTAAATATTTCTAATGTGTTTGATATCTTGATCCATATGATACATCGAAAAAAATGAGTTGCAACATATTAGATGAATATTATTAATAAAAAATTTTAATAATAAAAGAACTGCTGAATAAAAATATTCTAATCAACTATAAAAACATACAAAATAGGATTAATATCACATCTAGTTTTAAAAAGGGATTCTTTAATAAAAAAACTCATTATATATAGTATTTTCATTTAAAAAATACACTTATATATTTTGGATTTTAATTTTTTTAAATTAAATTCATTTTTAAATTTATCATGTTAAAATTATCTTCGATTGAATTTTTGATATTTTATTAAATAAATTGATTCTTATCTGAATAGTGATAAAATTCTTATTTTTTTAATACTACCACTTTAATGAAATTATCAGAATAGAATATTAAATTATAAATTTTTTAGAACTTTTTTATATTTAATATATATTTATAAATTAAAATAAATAATTTAAAAATACGATGTTTAATTTATAAAACCCATGTTTAACATTTTTGGAAACATAAGTAATATTTTAAAATAAAAAATATTTTTATTCACGTATATTAAAAAGTTAATTTTTCATACTTATAGAAATTAAATCTAAATAATATATTTCATATTTTATATCCACATGTTAATATTATTTAATAAGGTCAGTTTTATTTTTAGGCATAGAATTATTATTTCGGATAATAATGTTAATGGCCATGATAATTATAATAGGGTTATTTTCAAATAATTAATTTACTAATGCTGTATTATTTTTATCTCATATCCCCATGGGGCATGGTTTAGTGGTTCTACACTATTGTACCAATAGCGGTGAGTTGAGGAGGTCCTGGTTTTGAACGTCCCCATCTGCAATTTCTTTCTCTTGTACCCCCATCCTGAACCGACTGTAATATAATTTTTATCAAATAAATTAATAATTTCAATTTTAGATAATTAATTTGATATTATTTTTACATGAAACATATATTATCACTCATTTAATTGGTAATTCATTTGATATTTGATTATGAACACATAATGGTGAAAACACAATTTTTCTTTAAAATGATTTATATATATATTAAATGTTTTATTTTATAATTTAATTTTAAATTATTAATAATTTAAATTAGATTATATGGGGATTAAATTTAGTTTCATAACATATAAAATATAGTGAGACGGGTTGCTTTATATTTTTAATAAAATATAAATTTCTAGGGTAAAAACCAGTTACAAAGGTAAAAATCAAATTGATATAATACTTCAAACGTGTTTAAAAAAGTTTAACATGATTTTTTGATGATTTATTGACCTTATATCACCCATAAATTAATTATTTCCCACTTTTTCATCCATTCACCCTTGAATAGAGTCATACCATCATTAAAAGAGAAATGTGTATTTACAAAAAATTCCATTTTCTTTCTATATAAAAGGAAATCAATCCCACTACCACTCTTCACCCATTATATAGAATTATCTATAATAAAAATATATATTACTCACTATTAAACTCTCTCCCATTTTCCTATAAGACTAATTATTTCTTAAATACCTATCAAATGATCATTAAAGTGTAACGCAAGGGAGAACATCTAAAGAGAAAGTTGTTGTTCTCAACGGGTCTCTATTATTTATTTTCTTCTTCTACCCCACAAATATCTTCTATTCATGGTAGTATGATAGCATTAGTATTTTTTATATTCTAAAATTTTAGTATACTGAAGGAATATCATTTTTCTATCTTCCTCCAAAACCATTTGAAAAATAAAGAGGTTGTGATGCGTAAGTGCGGACTACCACCTCCATAAGTGGCACGTTCTATTTTTCCATTACTTCCAAACCTGTATTACTTTAAAATTTTAGTTAATGTGTAAAAATTAAAATTATGACACTATTAAAAAAATTAAATATAATATTCATCAATATATATTTGATATAAAGAAAAAATGATCATAGTAAATTTAACCACCTGAAATAAACATATCAAAGAACCTTTTTAAATTTGAGTGCATTTTGGGAAAACTAATGTAACTATATAAATTATGTGATAATGGAATAATAATTTACCCAAACGTATAAAATTTTGAAAATTATTAGGATATTTTTCAACACTTTTGACCATGATCAATATACCAATGATATTTCATAGAAATAAAATGAACGACCTCAAGTAACAGCCATAAGAAAAAAAAAATTTAATAAATAAATAATATATTATAATAAATCAACCTTAAAAATTAGATATAAATGTAAATGTACCTTAATAAAGTATTTAATAAAATTAGTTTTATTATCCATGGTATTATGCACATCAGTAGAACGAATTAGTACCTGAGGTAAGGGTTATTTGTCTCTATTGTCAATACCATGAGACATGTTTGATATTGTGCATAATATTTTTATATGGTGAATTAACTACTACATTTTCTTCATTAATTATAAATATATTTCATTTCATGATATTCAAATTTCTATTTCATGGTATACCACTTATGTTATTTTTTACTATAACATTACAATTATGGAAAGGGTCTTTGTATCTCAATTTTACTTTACTGAGATATGATTTATATTCACCACTTGATTACTTTTTATGATGTATATATTTGTAATATATTTCTTTTTGTTATAATTTTAATTTAGTTTAAGGGACCTAAAAATCCCTCTCACATTCTACCTTTCATGGGCATTAAATTAATAAGATGCCAAGGTAAAAAGGGTATAAGATCACTCTACTCTCTTCATTGAGATATAATTCTTCCTCTTGAAAATTTTTCTTAAAATATTGTTAAATTCCATTATAAGATTTTATTTTGTGGGAAAATATATCTATATTTGGTTTTGATTCATTTTTAAATAAAATATTATACAGTGATGAATTTCTTCATCAGAAAGTATACAATTATTGAAAATTATTCTCATTCTCTTTAATGATGGTTTCTACTCCTTTCTTATATTTTACTTTCCATATACTTTTTCCTTTATGTTTGGAAATATAATTATCTGTTATATCATGTGAATATCATATTTCTCTTTTCCACTTTTTAAAATTAAGTTTCGTTATCCATTATTATGATGTGGGTTTTCCAAAAAAAATTAAGTATTGAAAATATTTTATCTTTCATCAATATATATTTTATATCATATCTAAAAATATTATAAAAACTTTTATAAACTTTTCAATGATCTATTATTTAATATCCTACTATAAAGTAATGGTTTTAAAAAGTTTTCAGTTTACCTTTTTTAAAATGACTTTTTAATATAACTCGTGACATTGCCTTTTGTGGCTATAATAAAAACAATTTCTAAAAACATTTTTACAATTTGTTTCAATAGTATGGGCATTATTATTTATAAAGATTCCTTCCCATGTTTTGAATTGGTTTTTCAAATGATTTTAAATTTTCATGATTTTAAAAATAAATATAAATAATGTTATATTTTTCAAAAGTAAATGTTTTATTTTAAAATGGAATTCCTTATTTTAAAAGGGATTTTAATAGCTTTTATTTTTTAAAAATATGTTTTCAGGATCATTTTGTATCCTCTCAAAAAAAGTATTTTAAAATATATTTATATTTTAAAATGTATTTTATAAAAATTATTTTTTTTTGTTTCAAAGGATATTTTTTTAAAAAATATTATCATGCAAAAATTATTTAATTTTAAAGAAATAATTTGCAGTGAGTCTTCAACACTTTCAAAAAGGAAGTACTTCCTCTTATGGAATGTTATGGGAATGTTTTTTTAGAAACCTATCTCTTTTCTTGGGGCTAAGTAATTGAAGTTTAAAATATGAATGTTTCCATTTTCTAGTGTAAAACATATATACATATATATATATACTATTATTATTATGAAGTTAGGGGTCCTATAACACCCCACAGTAGTGTTTAAGGTTTCATATCACATGAGATGATGAAATGTTGTGTGAATGCGATGTGGAATGATTTTTCCCAAGTTTTTTTGTGAACATGATGTGATAATCATTGTAAACAAATGTTTTGGGTGAAAATGGAACATTAATATTTTTTCACTAGTTATTTGTTTTGAAGTGACAATGGAAGATTTTTCTGAAATTTTATAATTTAAACATGATGTAGGAAGCTTTTTCACACATTTTTGGTATAAATATGATGCAGAAAGTTTTGTTCAAAATTTGTTTCATGAAAATGATATATATTAGATAGTTTAACACGATTTATATTGAACATAATTCGATGTATCAAGGTATTAAGATTGAGCATGAACCAGATACAGATTATCTAAATTCACAAGACTGATTCGGAACTAGATACATAATAACCAGCTTTATGAGATTGAGTGTGAAATTGATATGAATTAGATAGGATCACAAGATTCAACGTATACACATTCTAGATTTTCAAGGTTAATAAGATTGTGCGTGAACCCGATTTAGTTATATAGGTTCACAACATTATGGTTTCCCATGAATATGTTTATGCAATATTTCTTTATTACATGCTTATGATTATGAAATTTAGATCATGTATAATGTAATTAGAATCTACACAGTTTTTCTATTGTATAGTTTTGTTCATTTTAATTTTCATATACTTCCATCATAATTTATGGACAACTCTCCTTATTCCATTCTCTTTTTAAAAAGATTTTTCTCCCTCGGTGAAGTACTATCATATTCTTATAATCTAACCCTTGATGACATGTTCATAAGTTTTCACATACAGAGCATTTGGTCTCAGCCATTTCTAATATTTTTATTCCATAGGTTACAAAGATTATTATAACATATGAGTTGTCTAAAAGGTATTCTAGTGTGGATTGATTATGGATCAATGTTAACAAGTATTGTAAGATAAGTCACTTATATAGAAGATCCTCAAAGACACTAAACATTCTATTCTTGAAATCATGTGAATATTATGAGGTGAAATATTTAAATTTTTGAAATATATGTATGTTTATCTTGGGTAATCTCACTTTGTATCAAATATAGTATATAAATAATATTTTTTAGCACTGTACCTTGGTTTGTGGGTATTGGGTGCCACATAGGGGGATTTCTGGAATGAGGAATGATATAATTCATTGGATAATATATTATAAAAAATATTTTCTAAATGATCATGTGGACTTCAAGTGATGGATGAGATATTTTATTATAATTTGGAAGTAGTAAAATGCATGTGAAGAACTACATTTCACTTTGGATTTACAGCAAACCCAAAGGGTGAGAATTTTGCAACCAAGTTGATTGGATATGGAGAGTGATATTGTGTTTTTTTTCAATACTTAAATTGATTAATGTTTTTGGTCAAATAATAATATTGAAGTGGTTGAATATTATATGTAGATCTAGTGAGAGTTAGAATGATTCATTGGAGTCAAAATTCCTTTTGTATTTTTTATTTAATTAAAGGGAAAAATATTGGTTAAAGATTGAATGTCCAGGTAGAGTTTAGAAAATAATTTATTAAAAAGGAACAATTTTCATGTACCACTTCCACCACCATATAAGTGGTAAATGGAAGTAAACTAAGGGAGAAGTTATGAAACCATGAACATGTTATAAAAAAATTAATGAAATCGTGTTAAAATCTCTATATAACATTATATAATCCTTAAATAAGTCTTTTTAGTCTTTTTAAACTCTTTGAGTAAAGTTATAGAACCTTTAAATTGTGAAGAAGGAAGCTAGGAGGCAAGAAAAGTGATTGGACACCAACAGAAATCATGGTATAGTTGGTTCGTAGCCACCAACCAACTTGTGGGGAAGGCAGAAGCCTCCCTAATAAGAGGATTATATCAGCTACCCGGTGTACAAGCACTGGATAACTAGTGTGGATGTATAGTAGAACCTATTTTATAATATGGTCACTAACCATATGGTGGGAGATCACTAGAAACTTAGTGAGTTCTATAGAATCCAAGATAGTAGTAGTACCCAACCAGACAACCTAGTGGAGGCTACTGGGTATCTGGTGGCATCGGGATAGTAAATATAATCCACCATTTAATGAAGGTAAAAACTCTATTAAAATGGTCTTCCAAGACATTAATTACCCTAGGGAATTATATAGTATTCTTTAAGTTTTTTGAGGATATAAATAGACTTCTTGGGGGCCTTATAAAATAATTGTCTTAATAATTATCCAATACCAATGTGTTATGGCCACCAATTTTCTATCAAGTGTTATCATTTTATTATTGATTTTTCTTCCTCTAAAAAATTTTGTTCTAATTGTATGATATTATCAGTCTACTGTCTCTCTCATTCCCTACTAGCACTTCTTATTATTCTTTTTAGAGAATCAAAAACGGGCTAAAATGTGATTTTTTTCAAGCAATCCTATCTTTTTCCTCTTTCTTTATTTTCAGTGATCAATAAATTTAATGTGAGGGACATGGGTTCTCTTAAATTAATCACTGAAGATCAAGGGATTATTTCTATTTGGGGTTTATTTTTATACCCGTTAAAAATATAGTGTTAACTGTATTATAGTTTCTCAAAAAACCTAAATAGAAATTTATTTTTTGTAACTTGGATACCATAAAAGTCAATGGACTGATATATTAAATCCTTAAGCCATATAAGTGTAATAAATAGTGAATTATCTAGATCTATTTTTAAACTTCCATAAAAACTTCTTTGTCTTATTTACCATCCATGCTTATATTTATTTATCACATCCATTCATTTAATTAATCAATTGTATCATCCATAAATTCTCTTAATCGTTTAATTTTGGAGTCATACATCCAATTATTATTATTCTTTTATAAACATAGATAGTTATATCGTTGAGATCTAAACATTGTTTTTATTTTATTAATTTTTATTTTTAATCCTTCAAAAGGTTCTAATTATCTTCAATATTTCATAATGAGGTTTTTATTCTTTAGGTTTTTTATATTTTCAGTTTTTTAAAGGAAATTAAAACCACCTCTAAACATTTTACCCTACATCTACCTACATTAGGTATCAAAGGGGGATTAAATTCCATTATTTATTTATTTTAAATTGTTTCAAAATATTTTATTCTCAAAATATTAAACCAATATTTTATGAAACTTTCATTTTCTAAATAGATTTTTCAAACACCCAATATGCTCCTTACGGACAGCCTAGGTGTTATTGTTAATTTTTTTGGTTATAATTATTGTTATAAGAAGAATCACATGTCTACCTTTCTTTGATATATGGTTTATCTGATATATAATATATCTATTTATAGATATATTTATATTATTAAAAAAGATAATCGAATCCCAATGATATTTCTGATTTTGAAATATATGGTAAATCTATGAATGCCTTGTATTTTGTTTTATAAAAAATGAATTTAATGGAGCTTTTATATGAAAAATCGTTAATAAAATATAAAAACACTTATAAGTAACTCATTAAAGAAAAAAATTGAGGATAATATATTGGATATGTTTATATAATACTTTGAAGGTTTCTATATGCATCTAAGAAGATAAATTATTGAAATGATTAAATAATTCCTTCAAATTTGTAACATTTCAAAGGCTCTTATTTATAATCTTTCTATAAAGATTTTATTCAAGATAATCCTTTAGGTTCTATCAAGGAATTGTTCACCCAAATTCACTATTATCCAAGAATATAATGTCTTAAACAAAATAGTGTTTGAGGAACTCATCTGATATCTCATGAAATATTAGATAAAAATGAGAAGACAATCCAAAAATAAGTAAAAAGAGGTCAAAGAAACAAAAAAAAATTATTTTAAGGCAATGAAAAACAAAACATCTGAATGTGATGCTGATATTTCTCATATTTCTGAAAGGAATCACAATTTAATGAAAAATAATCAATCTTATCAACACTTTAAAATGGAAAATCAAGAAATCAAAATTACTTGCTTCAGTTGAAAAAAGAAGGGTCACATCAGGTTGGATTTCCCATTGAAAAAAAATTAGAATAAAATTAAGAAATCAGTAAAAGTTGTAACTTGTAGTTCTAGATATGATTTAGTTAAAACATATTAATCAAGCGATAAAATCCCTAAGTTCCTCATGGTTGATATTAAGGTAAGTGAAAAAGTAAATTATGCTTGTTTTAGTTCTTACTCTTCTAATTTTCCAACCTATTCTATAACATATGAAGATATTTTTATTCTAGATATCAAAATACAATTTTTTATAAAATTATTTAAAAATTTAAAGATATTAAAAAAAATTAATATATAATTATTTTGTAAAAATAATAAATTTTAAAAGAAAAATGATGATTTTGGTTTCAAACTAAAAGAGCATCCTAATGATGAAAATTTTTAATCTAAAATAAAATATCTAAGAAATAATATTTCTAATTTTACCTAAGGATAATAAACCTTGAATATGATTTTAGAATATCAACATGTTTTCAAAACTAATTCTAGGATTGGTTTTTTAAAATAATCTAGTTTTCCCAATAATTTTAAAAACACTACTTTTCGAAAAGGTACTTCCCAAAATAAATTTTCTAATTTTTTTAATAAATTTAGTCGTATTTTTTTATGAATAAAACTATAGAAATTAAAGATTGGGAAGACCAAATTTAATTCATATCTCATCTCATATTTCTAGTAGAAAAAAATTTTTTTAAAAAAATTTAGATACCAAAGTCTTCATTAGATTACTTAAGTAGACCCAAGATATGGGTACCAAAATAATTAGTCTCTATGTCATTTTTAAAATGAAGTTGTTATAATAAAAACCCGTAATTCGACTTGGTATAGGATAGTGGGTGTTTAAGGAATTAGTGGGGTGATCTTTCCAAATTTAATCATCTTGAAAACCATTATGTAGGACATGAGAAATTTGGAGACAATTCAAAATGTAAAATTACTGGAATTGGTATGATTAAATTTTGTAACTCCAATTTAATTAAATTTTTTTATTTTTAAATGTATTGATGTATAATTTAGTATGTATTACTCAATTATGTGATAGTGGTTTTAAAATTATTTTTTCAAATGTTTTTTGTAAATATTTTAATTATAAAGGAAAGATTTTGATTACCACATCTCGTATTCAAAAATTTTATATCAGAGACTTAAAATATCATTCTATTAAAAATGGTAAGTGTTCAACTGGATAAGAAAACGAATCATGGATTTTGAATCAATACCTTGGTCATTTTAAATTCACTCTCTTGTTTGGATAACACATAACTGACTAGTATGAGATTTACTGAAATTTTCTTTCCATGATAACTCAGTTTGTGAACCATTCCAACATGGAAAGAAAAAAAATATTCTTTCAGAAATAAAAATGATATTTTAAATTTTAAATCCTTAAAACTAGTTCACCTTGAAATTTTTGGACAAAATCAAGTTTCTAGGATCATAGGTTAAACTTGCTAATTTATAATTATTAATGATTATACTAGATTTTCTTGGGTTTTATTCTTAGCTCAATAAAATTAGGATTGTAAAGTATTTATCAATTTTTCATGTAAATTTCAAAATGAAAATTTATAAAAACTAATTTAACTTATAACTGACCTTGGTTAAGAATTTTATAAAAATGACATTGATGAATTTTTTTCTTCTCAGTATTACAATCACTCCTTCTCTA
Source organism: Viscum album (assembly GCA_963277665.1). Classification (NCBI taxonomy): domain Eukaryota; kingdom Viridiplantae; phylum Streptophyta; class Magnoliopsida; order Santalales; family Viscaceae; genus Viscum; species Viscum album. Next base: position 1,673,381,107 of record OY728137.1, read on the forward strand.
CTCCTAGAAAACTTCAAAAAATGGGGTTGTCGATAGAGGAATTGGGACCCTCTAAGAAATAAATATAACTCCCTTGAATTATTTTTCCCTTCTAAAATTCTTTTAGATAAACTTCATCATCTATTGTGTCTTCAAGAAAAGGAATAAGACATTAGAATAGTCAATCCACAAAAAATTGAATAGAATATTCCTATATCACAACCTCAAATAGACGATGAAGTTGACCATGCTACTTTGACCTTTCCTCATACACAATAGTCTAAAATAATTGAAGATGGTTAGGAACCCCATTCTACTCCATTACCTAAGGAATGGATTCAATTAAAAGACTAACCACTTGAGAATATTATTGATGAATTAAAATCTAGATCACATACTAGAAGGATAGAATTTAATGAGGTTGATCATCAATCTTTTCTATCTTACTATAAACCTCATTACATTGATAATTTTATTAGTGATGAGAATTGTATACTTCCCATGAAAGAGTATTTGAACCAATTTCAATGTATGAACATTTATACTCTCATAGAATGAACCTATATTCATATTATTATTGGAACCAAGTGGGTTCTTCAAAGAAAAAATGACAATCTAGGAATTATCATCCATAATAATGATTAACATATTTCTAGAAGAAATAATAAAGAATAATTTATTGACTATGGTGAAACATTTTCACTCATTTCACTGTTAAAATCATTTTTATTTTTGTTGGAAATCACTGATCATATTAATTTTAAACAATTTCAAATTGATGTCAAAAGTTCTATTGTAAATGGTTTTATTTCATTAAATATTTTTCTAGATCAACCAACTAATTTGGAAACTCTTAATTTTCCAAATAATGTTTTCAAGTTAATCAAAACTCATTATGGATTAAAATAAGTTTATCGATCATTGTATGAGAGTTTAAAAAAATATATTATAAAATTATTTCAAATTAAAACAATTTAATTCCTCTATTTTTCTCAAAACCTTTTCAAATAAATTAATAATTTTTTAAATTTATATTGATGATTTTATTTTCTTCTCAAATAAAGAAACTCTTTGAAATGAATTTTTTAATTTAATGAATATATATTTAAAAAAAATCATAGGAGAACTCAAATTATTTATTTCTTTTAAAATTTCCCAAAACATTAAGGAATATCTTTTAAACAAAATTAAATAAACTAATGAAATTATAAAGTATTTTGGAATGGATAATGATATAGAAATTAGAACACCCATGACTAGAATTTGTAAGATAACATTGGATAAAGTTTAAATAGTCAATCAATAGGACCAGTATGTCATTTAATACGTGTCAAAGTTTAAATTTTTTATTTTTCTACTTACTAAAGTATAGCAACAAGTAGGTTTAATCCCAATGGAAGGCCAAAAAATATGTAAGTACAGCCGATTTTTAAAACATGAAATGATAAACTGTGGAGAATTTATATTTTTATGTTTTCTATTTAGTGATGTAAAAAACAAGATAATTTTTTTTTTTGATTTTTTTTACTACACTGGACGTGAAAGAGATAAAAGAATTAGTAAAAATGTAATGATAAATAGGAGATGAAAACAAGAGTGTTGAGGGTTGATCTAGAATTTTTCTGGAGAGATTTTAAATCTACTATTTTATAAGTATATTTCTTCATTTTATTTCATTCACACATCAAAAAGGGTGGTTAAATATCCCTCTTCAGAATACTTAACATGTTGTACAATACTTCTTGAAGTTCGCTACTTCAAAAACCAAATACAGTAAAAGAATATGAGAAAAAGTCATGAGGAAATTATATTGCCGAAAGTTTCTAAATTTTTTGAATTTTCATATTGGTTAAATTAATTCCCTGATTGATATCGCTGAAAATCATGGATTCTTGTACTAAAAAGATATTAAGAGCACAAATAGTTTAAATTTCAAGAACCAGAACAAGCCTTTATATTTGAATCTGATTCTTTCCTAAGAAATTAAATAAAGAAGAAAAATATTTTAACATAACGAAATTTAAAATCCCCAAACAAAGGAAATAAAACAAATATCGTAAACATGTTAAAGATATAACAATAAAAAAACTAAATAAAATATGAAATTGAGCAATAAATTTTCCCTAAAAAATGATGACTACGTCACTACTGATATGCTCCACTACAACTCCAGTTTTCCCTCTCTATCTCTCTCACTCTCTTTGTTTTTACTTTTGTTGGTCTACTCTGGATCTCTCTAGGAATGTGTTGATTCCCCTCTCTCCATTACAAAGGAATTGATATTTTAGTCCTCCATTATCATCTCAAGTAGGTCACCGCCAACAATCACTGATTTTCAGGTGTGATCCCTCGGCTCATCACCTTAGCAAAACTCATGTAACAACCTCTCCTCAACCATAAATGATGAATCTTGATGTAATCCTGAATTCTGCATGTATCTATAAATGATTTCAAATCCCAAAAAAACAAGAAAAGTTAAAACACATTAAATTGAAATGAAACTAATAAATATAACTAAATTAATTAATAAGTTATTATAATTTCATAAATATTGTTACATTTTTCCTTATTAAGATTTAAATATTAAATAATTAAATTAAAATTATTTATAATTTTTTTATTAATATTAATTTTTTTAATTAAATATTATTGTTATAAATTATATATTTATTGTAGTTGGGGTTTGGCTTAGTGGTAAGCACCCTATAATGCAACATGAAAATGGGGGTTCAAAACCCATGGGGCGTAGGGTACTGTAGCAGTACTGTAGCACAATGTAGCATTGGCGGGTACTGTAGCAACGGTGGGCACTGTAGCGGCGGCAGGTCACTGTAGCAGCGGCAGGGTACTGTAGCGGCGGCGGGTACTGTGCGGTACTATAGCAATGTGGATATTGTAGCAGTACTATTCACAGAATGGGCTTTGGGTCATAAATTTGGGCCTACGGGTCATGTAATGGGCTAAATGCCCACTGGGCCTTCGGGCTATGTAATGGGTGTCCCTCTACCCAGTTAAAAGAGGACTTTGCTTTGATTTAATAATAAATGAGGGTTCAGCCCCAACCTTTAAAAAAAATTATATATTTATCGTAATTAAATAAAAATTTGTATAACTTTATATAAAGGTAATTGTGTTAAAATAATTTATTTTATTTAAAAAGTTATTTTATAATTATATATTTGATTAAATTAGAAGAAATAATTAAATTATTCATTATGTTAAATCATTATTTGAATTAAATTAATTTATAAAAGTTATTAATTTATAATTTTTTAATTGATTAATTAATAATTTAAAAAATATTTACTTTAAATTATTTATTATTATTAATTATTATTATGTAACAATAATTATTTTATTTTATATATTATATATTTAAATTATTTTATTTTTTTTAATTTTTTTAATTTTTTTTATAATTTTATTATAAATTGTTATGTTTTTTTAATCCCCCCTATCCACTTATCAACACGTAGGAGAGGGAAATTTGTGGATTCCAAGAGAAGCCTTGTTGGCTTCACCTCATCCCACATTTCTTTTAGTATTCCACGATGACATGACTCAACTCTTCCTTATAGAGACCAATGATGATGAAAGTTACTCCTCCTTGTCATCAGCTCGGTTGGTGGTGGCGACTAGAGTCTAGTAGCTTAAATCATGCTCTAGAGGGTTCAAGGAGGAAGATGAATGGGAAACTGTACTTGGTGGATTGTATGGCTCGACAACATGATTGGAAAGGATTTCAAAGACAGTGAGAAATGACTGAAACTTTGTATCCATGAAATGGTTTTCAATATTGATTTAGAAAATTTAATTTGGTGGAAATATGGTTTGAGTATCGGTTTTGGATTTTGTTGTTCTTCGATTTCTAGTGTGGTTGATGACTTCAAATGACGATGAGTAGTTACAATTGATGATAGTTACTATTGGGTCAAGCTTTGTGTGTGGCCGATGAGATTAGCAATAATGGCTATAGGTGGTTGACACTGGCACAGAGAAATGGTGGGAAGGCTGACTCAGAACAACGGTGAGTCAAGGACTCACCCTTGTGAATAGTGTTGAAGAATGGTGAGACTATTGCTTTAGACTGGTGCTGAGATGGTGAGGTGGGTGTGGGTGGTAACGGTGAATAGGGGAGTGGTGAGTCGATGAGTTTAAGGTTGTTTGTGTGGCATACATTAGTGTGAGGATGGAGGGTGAAAAGTGATAAGGTGCAGAACAGTGACTCTGAGTCACTGTTAAAGAAGGAAATACAGAACGGTGTATTAAGGGAATAGAGAGTTGATGGTATGCGATGAAATGGTGTGTGGAACTCACAGTTGTGAATTCTGGAAAAGAAAAAATGATTCACAATTGGGTGATCCAATGGTGAGTCATAAAAATGGAAAAGTACATGGAATGAATAAAATTAACATTGTCTAGTCTGCAATAATTAATGTCTATTATTTAAACCAATAAAAATAATATATTTAATAATTAAATAAAATATTAATTAAATAAATTAAAATTTGAATGCATAAAAATGAATTGATAAAAATTAAAACAATTTACTAATTAGTTATCATAAAAATTAAAACTATACTCTAAACTAAAATTAAAAACAAAAGTTATAAATCGAAACAAATAAATTATTCAAAAATGAGAAATTCAAATTAAAATTGAACATTAAATTAATATTTTTATTCAAATTAAGTATTGAAAAATTTATAATTAAAGTTAATAAAAAATTATAAGAATAAATAAAATATTTATTTGATTATATAAAATGATTAAATTATTAAATTATTGAAAGTAAAAAATTAAAATTAATCGTTAAAATAAATTAAAACATAAAACGATTTTTAATGAATTAAATAAAAAAATAAGTAAATCATACATAATAATATTAAAGGAAATAATTATAAGATAAATAATGAAAATTTGTTTAAATAAGTGTTTAAATAATAAAATTAATAAATTGAAATTAATTGGAAATAACACCGAGATTAATTAAATAAATCATTAAAAACATAATAAAAAGATATTTCGAAATCATTCATTTTAAGGCTACATCAAATTCCCTCAAATGTAATTATTCATTATCCTCAATCAATTACATGTTTTTTCATTGAAAAAAGAAGTGTGTTTTTATTAATCATCTTAAAATGAAGCATGTGAAACAGTTTTAATGCAGTGGACCACAAACTAAGAAATGGGCTTTTGAAATGATATATTCAAAATAAGTTGTGCCTAAATATAAAACTTATTGGGAGATGAAGAGAAAAAATAATCATTCATCACATAACGTGTCATGCCTTATGCATGAATCTCCTTAAATAATTACATCAAATCTATTCTATGTTATAAATCTAAGAGTGATAAAAGGTTAAAAATAAGTGGAATTAAGAACTTAACCAAAGGAACATTATACATTTACTTTATCCTAGTTTTAAAAATAAAAAATTAATTTTTTTTGAATAACCTTATTGATAAAATTTAAATTATTTCATATAAATATATTTTCCTCTTCTTCATCTGGTGTTCATTAACCCTCACCATAAAGGACTTGTTTTTAATAACTCGGAAATTTTTGATTTTTTTTTTTTTTTGAATTTTTTCCAATCCACGTAACATATGCTAGGAATTATGAATATGAAATTATTTATTATAGTATAGAGGGATTACTCACACACACTATGGGAAAAGTGTCTTAGAGATTCACCATGGATTCCCAAATGTCCATTTTACTCTAGTTTCAAAATATTTATATGCAAACCATCTATATTTTCTAAGTTGATTAAACTTTTAATTATTAAAATGTTGGTCCTCTAGAAAAATGATAATACTTATAGTTTCCTAGAGTATAGATGATAATTCCACAAAACGGTATCTTACATCACTCTCAAAAATAGTTCATAAATAGAACATTCATAAAATCACTAAGCATATCACTCATCAATCATTCATCCTCACAAGTTTCATATTCATGGAAACTACTAACTACCAATATGGTAATTTTCCTTAGGCATGAAATATTTTAAGTACAGTGTGAAACCTAAAGAAACTAAAATTATGAAAGAACTATGAAAACTTTTGACCATTTTTTAACAAACATACTAAATACAGAGGGGTGGGATTTTATGGGCTTCCATTAAAGCAAATATTACCTAAAAAAAGTTTACCACCCCCCCCCCCCCACACTTAAAACCCAAATTTGTCCCCAAATTTGAATTTAAATATAGATAAGACAATTTGAATTGAAAGTTCAAAATTGGTTTTCACTAAAGAAAATTAATGACATGTTAAAAGGACATAGTGAAGTTCAAAAGTAAGTGTCTTCCACTATGATTATTTTATATAACAAAAAGTTTACATAAATTTTCATTTAAGCTAGTGAATAGAAATTTTCATTTTCACTCAAAATATAGAATGATAAAATATTGAACACACAGTTAAAAAGGTGTAGAGAGTTCAAAAAATTTGATTCAAATTTATTTAGAATATTTCAAAAAAATTAATTATAAACACCCAAAAAAATAAAAAAATATTAAATTAAAAACAAACAACCATCCTTAATTAACCCCCCCCCCCCTCATGCACGCACACTTAATTTCACACAATAAAGATATATAAAAGCAACCAGACATAATTTTATAGTGAACAACCACATGCAAAAAAATATCTGGCATAGGTATATGGAAATAAATTTTCCAGTTGCAGTAGAAAATTAAGGACCGACCACAACTAACCAGTGATCCACTATTGTGATGACTCACTTCCAATAGTGTAATGGTAACTCAAGTACAATGGTGAGTTATGAGAGGGTTTTTTTAATGTAAAAATAGATATAAAATGAATAGAGAAATAAAAATTAAAGAACATACCTTATTCAATGAAGCTTTCACATGAAGCTTATTGTGATTTTTCGAGATGAGGGAGTTATGATCCTTCAATGACACAACAACATCAAACAACATAATGATTATAAACAAAGAAGATTAAGGACTCAAATCATTCATAATATAACAAAATATAAAGAAATCAGTACTTTATAAAAAACACAATCAAAATTAAAAAAAATACAATCATTAGGTTCACACCTATGAAGCACTGGATTTTAGGTCTTCAGGTAGACTATACTGAAATTCTAAAAACCAAAAAAACAAAAAAAAATATTGCAAGTAGTAAAATGATGGGTTTACCCACATTCAATGCTAGTTTTAGATTCCCTAACCAAACTCCCTTATAAAATAACCATGATCACTATGTGCGTGAGGTTTCCTCATTAAAACTACCACATGTGTTTTTCCCTACTAGTTTTTACAGAATAATGAAAATTATGGGCACAAATACTTTTAACGGGAAACATGAATCCCTTAAAAACTGAAATTATTCCTAAGAAACACCCATTAATATTAAGTGAATGCTCAAAGGATTCTTCAATTTGAATAATAAAATCACCACCCAAGCTCATTTTATTAATGGTTTCAATACATTTAGTTTCCGGTAAAAAAATTGGGAACTCCTTCAAACTCTACTAAGATTCCTTTAAGCTCAAAAACAAAAAATGAATCACGATAATCAATCTTGGTAGTTGTGTTGTCCAATTCTAGAATGTGCTCAAAATGAACTAAATTAACATTTTTAGGAAGGGCTAATTGTACGCTAGGTTCTCCTAGGGTATCAAATTGTCCTTATAGTTTTCTCTCTCAAAATCAACCGCAATAAAAACAAGTTCAAGGGTCTAAATAACTGAGTTCAGACTATCAAGTTCAAGATGGATATCAATAGTGTGGTGAATAGAATAAAAAACATTGGAACTCAATTGTGTCTCCCTTACTAAACTACCCTCAGTATTAAGATGGTACACTATACCCAATTTAGTTTAAAAGGGATGTGTAAAATAGAGAAAAAAATTTATTTGATCATTCAAAGATTCAGGTTTCATAATGTTATCAAATTATTCCAAATTTTCCACATCATAAAATATAAAAATTATTATCCAAAAATTCAGAATACTTTCTTCTAATTAAATCATCAATTGTGTAATCAATTCATATTTTAGAATCAACTTCAAAAAGCACATTTTCAAAAACAAAATCTATTAAATTTTTTAATTCAGTTTCAGTGGTATAAGTGTGCTTTCCAACTTCATGAAATTCATATTCCATTGATTTTATATTTAAAATATTTCTATAAGTTTTTCAGTAGTGTTTTCCATTTTAGTAGTCCAATCAAATGAATAATATTTTGTTAAAGGACTCAAAGAAGAATAATCATCTATTAATCTCTCTTCAAAACATAGTTCTTTATCTTTTCCATCAAAAAATGATTAAAATACTATTAGTTTTATAATTTCAAATCAATGAAGAGTGGTTTTCAATTTAGGGTCAAAATTTTCTGAATCAATGATTTCTAAGTTTATGTTCTCTTCCATAAAATACGCACTTCCATTTTAAAGTTCATTTTTAAAAAAATTAGTGAATCTGGGTGAATATATTTTGACACTCAAGTTTTCAATATCCAATTTCTCATCTAACTGTGCAATCACTTTTTCAAAATTCCCTAAATGGTGAATCTTCTCTAAAGTATGAATCATGAAGATAACTGGATATTAATTTTATATCATCTTATGTTATTTATCAAAAGTTTCTAACTCAAATACCTTTATGTTCTTAACATATATATCAATCTTGTTTTCTTCATTCAGAGATTCGGTTATTTCCAAAAAAAATATTGAGTTTCATATTCTTCTCAAAAATTTTATTGCTCAGGTTTAGCCTCACTCCCTTCTTCATTTTCATTTTCAAATTTTCTATAGAACTTTTTTTCTTCACTTATTCTAATTTATTATTTTTATTTAAACCTAATTTTTAATTATAAGAGTGTTTAATCTAACTTTTAAAGTTTATGGTTTTGATCATGAATGTTATTTATTCCAATTTAAGAGAAATTTTCTTCATTTTGATCAATACTAGCTTCTATTTTTAATACAACTTGTTGAAATATAGCTAGGAGGTCAGGTTGGGGGTCAAAATTTTGTTCATGATTAAATGGGTAAAATGTATGATGTGGTTGGTTATAGACACATTGTCTGGAAGTGTGTCCATAGTAGCCGTAGAAAACACAAAATGGTTTAGGTTGATGATTCAAGCCCTCACTATGTTCCTTTTTTTGAATAGATTGTATACACAAATTTACAAATGAAGCAGAATGTTAACAAATAACACAAGAATTCAATTCAATGATTTTTTTAAAATAATTTTTTATTTAGTTTTGAAAAATGGAACATGAAGGCTTCCCCAAAAACGGTTCCAAAAACATGACCTATATATTTTTTAATACGTGTCAACGTATAAACTTTTTATTTTCCTACTTACTATTTTATAATGAGAACCGGGGCCGATCCCAAGGAAAGAAAAATCATTATGTATGTACAACAATGTTTTAAAACATGCACTGATAAACAATAAATATTATTTATTTTTTTATGTTTTCTATTTAATGAAGTGACAATTAGATGAAACATTTTTTGATAATTTTCTATTTACTTGACCTGAAGTGAAACAAATAAATGAAGTAGTGAAAAATAGATTATGAACATGGGATGAGAACAGGTGTGCTGAGGGTTGATCTAGAAAGTTTTCTTAGGACATTTAAAAAATACTTGTTTATAAGTTCGTTTCATCATTTGATTTAATTCACACCTCTAAATTAGTGGTTAGATCTTACTCACTAGAAGAATTATCACATTGTATTATAGTTCTTGAGTTTCTTCACTTCAAGAACAAAATATAGGAAAAGAACACGAGAGAAAGTCAGCATGAAATGATCTCACCAAATAAACCAAAAAAAATTCAAATCCTAGAACAAAATAAATTAAACTAGGATTATAAACATTTTCAAGAGCTAACAATTAAAAAATTAAATGAAATGTGAAATTGATCAAGAAATTTTCCCAAAAAATGATGACTTAGTCACTTTTCATATACTCCTCTAAAACATCAGCATTCTCTCTCTCTACTACTACTTCTCTTGGTCTGCTCTAGATCTCTCTAGGAATGTGTCGACCCCCCCTCACTATGTTACTAATGAATAAAGCTTTTAATCCTTCGTAGTCTCCTTAGGTAGGTCACTACTAGCAATTACTGATTTTTGTGTCTGAGTCCTCGATTCATTGCCCCAGCAAAACTCATGTAACAACCTTCACTCTATTGAAAATGATGAATCTAAATGCAATCCTGAATTCTTCTTCCATCGGAAAATGATTGAAAAGGAAAAAAACAATAAAATATAAAACACTATTAATTAAATTAAAATGAATAAATATAAGAAAAATAATTAATAATTTTTTATAATTAAATAAATATTTTTAATTAAATCCTCATTAAGAATTAAATATTAAATAATTTAGTTATATTTATTTATAATTGTTTTTTTATAAATATTTATTTATTTTAATTAGCAATTATAGTTATAAATTAATTAATTATCATAATTAAAGTTAATATTTGTATAAATTTATATGATGTTAATTATTTTAAATTAATTTATTTTATTTAAGAGGTAAATTTTTAATTATATAATTAATTAAATTATTTAAAATAATTAAATTATTAGTTATGTTAAATTGTTATTAGAATTAATTTAATTTATAAAAAATATTAATTTATAATTATTTAATTGATAAATTTATAATTTAAAAAAAAATTATTTTAAATTATTTATTATTCTTAATTGTTATTATTTTATATTAATTGTAATATATTATATGTTATACATTTAAATTAAATTATTTGATTTAATAATGTTTTTTTTATAAATTATTATTTGTTTTAATCCCCCCCCTCGCTTATCCACTTACCCACGTGCAGGGGAGGGAAATTTGTGGCTTCCTAAAGAGGCCTCAGTTGGCTCTACCTTATCCCACATTGCCGATAGTAGTCCATGATGGCACAAATCAGCTCCTAATCATCGAGACCAATGGTAGTGGTGACAACTCCTTGGAAACAGTTCAGTTGGTCATGGTGACTAGAGTTTGGTAGCTCAACTAGCCCTCTCGAGGGTTCAAGGTAAAAGATAAAGGGGAAACTACAGTTGGTGGATGTTATAGCTCAGCAGTAGTCCCTATAAAGGTTGTAGTGATGGTTGGTGGTCACTGAAACATCGTATTTATGCAATGGTTATAAATTATGATTTATAACATTTAATTTGGTTAAAATCTAGCTTGAGTATCTCTTTTAGAATTTTGTTGTTCTTCAATTTCTGGTGTGGTTGATGACTTCAAAAGGTGTTGAGTAGTTTTTGTTGATGACAGTTACAATTTAGCCGAGCTCTATGTGTGGTGTATGAGATGAACAATGGTAGCTGGGGTGGTTGACGGTGGCACCAAGAAACAGTGGGAAGGATGAGGCAAAACAATACTGAATCAAGGACTCACCGTTGTGAACAGTGTTGAAGAATAGTGAGATCATTGCTTCTGACTGCTGGTGATATGGTATAGTGGCTCTAGGTGGAATTGATGAAGAGGAGAGTGGTGAGTCGAGGGATGTAAGGTTGTGTGTGCTGGATATACTGGTGTGAGGATGGAGGGTGAACGGTCATAAGGTGCATAATGGTGACATAGAGTCACCATTGAAGGAGAAAAATAAAATGGTGTGTTAAGGGAATATAGGGCTGATGGTATGTGGTGCAACGGTGAGTGGGACTCACCACTGTGAATTTTGGAAAAGGGAAATTGAGTCAATATTAGGTGATCCAATGGTGAGTCATAAAAAATACCAAAGTACTTGGCAATGACAACAACTATTGGTGACTAATCTACAATAATTAAAAAATATTAGTTAAACGAATAAAATTAAAAAATTTAAGAATTAAATAAATAAAACATCAAATGAAAAAGAATTGATAAAAAATAAAATTATTGATTGATTAATTATAATAAAACCATAATAAAAATACTAAACTAAAATTAGAAACTAAATTTTTAAATCAAAACAAATAAATGATTCAAAACTCTAAAAATTAAATTCATGTAAAACATTAAATTAAAAAATTTTATCGCATTAAATATTAAAAATTTATTAATTATAGAAAATAAAAAATTAAAAGATTAAATCAAATATTTGGATGATTAAATAAAATGATTAATTGATTAAATTCTTAAAAGTAACAAATTAAAATTAATATTTTATTCAAAATTAAAATCTAAAAAAGGTTATTAACGAATTAAATAAACATAAAAATTAATTAAATCATATATAATAATATTTAAGGAACAAATAAAAAAATAAAAAATAAAAAATTGATTAAATAATAGTTTCAAAAATCAAATTAATAAATTGTAATTACATAGAAAAAACACCATGATTAATTAAATAAATTTTTTAAAACAAAATAAAAACATGTAGAAAAATCATGAATTGTAAGGCCACATCACAATGGCATGTATTAAAGAAGTATGATTAGAAGTATTCATTATATTATTGTGACATGATAGAACATCATGTTTAGTGTATTTATTTTTGCTCATTTTTAATAAAATCTAAAGGAAACTCATTTAAAATATCTCAAAATATTTTTTTAACATAAAAGGATCTAAAAACATTAGATTATTTTATCCAAAAGAAACTTCTTTTGAGATTACTTAGTTTTTAAATATTTATATTGGATGAATCCAAGTAAATAAGAAAAGCACTATTATAACTTTCTATCTAATAAGAAATTACCTTGTCTCATAGAGTATTAAGAAGAAACCCCTTTTTTCAATTTCTATATCTGAAGAAGAATACATAGTCGCTGGGAGTTTTTGATGTCCGATAATATAGATGAAACATACTCTCTTAGCCTTTGGGTTAACATATGATCATGTATCTATCATGTTTGATAATAGTAGTGTGATAGTATTTCTAAAAAACTATCCAACACTCTTTCACTAAGAACATTGATATTTGACACAATTTTCAATGATATCACTTTCAAAAACAGGATATCATTCTTTAATTTGTTTGCACAACCCTTCAACTTTTCAATATCTTCACCAAAACCATTCCTTTTAGTCACATTGGTTTTATTAAATGAAATTTTGGTATGATTATCTTATAATAATTATTTATTAACCTTGGAAATATTCAGTGACTTTCATTTTTATATTCAAAAGAAGTAAAAAAAATTCTTAAATTTTGTGTTTTAAAACTTTTTTTTCAAACAAAAAAAAATTTTCCAAATTTTTCATAATTTTGAAAATAATATTTTAGTGTAATGATCCAAGAAAAAAATTCAAGTCTAGATACACAAATTTTCATGTGGTTCTTGTGTATATTATCATAGAGGTTAATACGTTAAAAGGGGGTAGTTTGATTTTTAATCTAGTCTTTACTCTAGTCATGAATAGTGGAACTTTATTGTAGACCTGGTTTGATGCTCTCAAATAATTTACTATGTTTTATTTTCAAAATATTTTTGAAACCTTAATGATGGAATTTTTTTTAAATTTTGTTTTTTAAATTTTTTTTTCTTTATTTAGTTTTGATTAATGATTCCTCGTATTTATGTTGCATTATTTAAGGTGGATAATTTATCAAACATAAAAATGATCCTAAAAAAGACATTCTTTTTTAATATTATTTCAAAAAATATATTTTACTCTAGAGTAACTTTTAAAACTTTTTCAAATTTTTATTTCACTATGGAATGATATTTTAAAATTAAATATCTCTGTTTTATTATATCTTGATCATCATTGAAAATTTCACTTACAGAATATTCAGTTTTTCAAACATTTTCAAAAAATTATTTTTGACTCACTCAAAAGGTCATTAATTCTGATAAATGTATTTTTAAATATTATTTATTTTATTTACTATAGCCTCATACATGAATCCTTTTTGATAATATTAAAGTGGGTGAAGTTTATATTATTACTCAAATGGGAAGAATTATTGTTATTTAAAGAAATATATTATAATTTTTATTTTTATTGTAAACTGGTGTTTTTTTATTTATATAGAAAAATCAAAAAATAACTTTAATCTTATCATTTTTATATTGTTAAATGTTATATTCTTGTTTTATTCACTTATTATTCTAGTTTTTGTGATCATAAAAAAGGATGATATTGGTGTTATTCTCACCATATTTTACTTTAATAATTGAAAACACAATTTAAAGTGTCTAATTTTTTAAATTAAGTGATTGGAAGTTATAAATATGATGATAACATATAAGAATATCAAAAGAATCATGAAGTATCCTTGTAAAATAATTGTTAGTCTCTTTGAACTCTTGGATAAAATTTCATGTACCTTTGGATGGATTGGAAGGAATCTACGAGGCCGTGGAGGTGTGGCCACTAAAAATAAGCACCGAATTGTGGGTTCATAGCCACCAGCCAGCTTGTGGTCATGGTAGTAGGCTCCACGAGAAGTAGGAGTCCACCAGTAACCTGGTGTTTGACCATTAGCTAGCTAGTGTAGATAGACAATAGCACCTCTTAGACAATATGCTCACTAGCCATCTGGTGGGATATCATTATCCATCATTTCTATTTTGTAGAATTCGGGACTAAAGCATTAGCCACACCAACTACCCAAAGGAAGATATTAGATATTTGGTAGCATCAGGACAATAGCTTAGAGCTATCATTTAATGATGGTCAAAAATCTATAAAAATGTTATTTTATAGAATCAATGCCCCGGTAGAATTCCAAAATATTACTGATAATTTTTTAGAATATAAATATACCTCTTTGTGTCCTTATAAATGATCTTTATCATTAATTATCTTATTCCAACATGCTTCGATCACAAATTTTCTATCAAATTATCTCTTTTTTATGTTCTCCCACTTCTTCTAAAATAGTGTGATATTATTGTAAAATCTTATCACTCCACCATGTTTATTATTCTCTACTAGTTCTTATTCTTATTCTTTTGAGAGAATCAAGACCATTTCAAATCATGATAGCTTCTATAAATCCCCTCTTATTTCTCTTTACTTTATTGTTGGTTCTAACTACCTTTAACATGGTAGACTCTGGGTTTTCTTTCCATGACATCTAAAAGAAAAGGTACTATTTCCCTAGGAGGATTATTAAAAATAGAGTGTAGATTGTTTTATGGTTTTATTTTACAACATTAAAAATCAAGAGATTTTTGGAATCTTGGCTATCATTAAAGCCAAAAGACTAATGCACTAAATCCTAATGATGTTATGGTGGTAGAGATAAGGGATATTATTGAGCTATCTATAAAACTAGTTAAGAAATATTGTGCCTTATTTATGTTTTGTGTTTTTATTTTTTTCCACTTTTATTTATTTATTTAATAAATTGTTTGATCTATCAATTTTCTTAATCATTTAATTTAACGATCACTCTTTATTTTATTTTTACACCTTTATAAAATTATGTAGTTATATAATTTTTATTTCAACATTGTTTCACTTTATTAAATTATTCTTTTTTAATGTTAAAATCATTTTTATTACCCTTAATCTTTCAAAAATAGGTTTTTAGTCTTTAGTAAATTTATCATTTCCTTTTGTTTGGTAAAAGGAAATTCACCCACATTCTATTTTACCTCACCCCAACCTATATATATAGTGTTTAAACTAAATATTCAGGATTCATAGGATAATAATATTTTATAATTCATGATTCACCTCACATTATATATTTCTAAAGATAAATAAGTTACCTTCAAGTTGTTAAACTATGTGAGACTTAATCTATGGTAGTTAGTAAGGGGGAGCTGATGAAATTGTTCTGAGGGAGGCAATGTGTTGTCTCTCAATCCATGTTAAAGGTAGTGTTATAAGAGTGGAGTGGCTATAAATGTACAATTATTTTCTATAAGAACTACTGAATCATATCCAATTCTAGTACAACTAACACTTCATCAATTAATGTTCCTTAGGATTTCCCTTTGCACTGAACCAAGAAAATTTTATTATGCTCTATGTTTTATTTCCTACATACATGATTGTTTTGGATATGTGATTAAATGAAATAGTTTTGATAATTTTCTACCAACATGAAGACAGATCCTAAAGAATTAAAAAAATTGATACCCTAATTCACCCCTCCCCTCTCATAGTTTCTTGAATTGAAACAAGAGATATCTAATACATCTAGTTGAAGGTGTTAAATCATACATCACGAATTCTTAGATATGTAGAATTATTTAAATTCTAAGGGATTAACTTTATAGAATGGAATAAACTATAATATTTGGAAGAATAGAATGACATATCATTTGTGGTCTCTTGGTATGAAATTTCTACTTTCCATAGACTAAGGTTTTATGATTAGTGTTGTGATAATACTTTCTATGAAAAAAAATATAATAGGATAATGATTGATGCAATTGAGAAATCTAAAAAATTTATTATTGTATCTCTTGCGCATCAAATATATTTAAAGGTAACGAGTTTCAATATAAAAAAGGAACAGTGGAAATTATTAGAAAATATATATGAAGGTGATATAAAAGTGAAGAATAAAAAAATACAAGTTCAACTTAATAAGTTTGATGATTTGTAAATGTTATATGATGAGAATGTTGATAGTTTCTTTAACTTAATCACCAAATTTATTGGATATATTAAATTAATTGGGGAAAAATATAGTATATTGATATTGTTAATAATATTTTGTGATATTTTTCACTTATTTACAATAAAAAAGTTTCACCTCTGCAGGAGAGGTATTTTTATAAGATCTATTTTTAAGTATTCTGGTGGATTATAAAATGATAGTTAAGTAGGAGGGGACATCAAGTCATGAAACTTAGAATATAAATTAAAATAGATGGAAAATATTGACATTTTTATTGGTGGAAATTGTGAAGAGGGTGTGGATGAGGAACTTATCTCCCTTGTGGCTATAAAATTAAAGAGAGGAAAGTGTATATTTGAAGTAAAGTTTCCCTTGGCTTGTTTCCAATGTGGTAAAGCTATGAATATTTCATCTAGGTTTCCAAGGAGATTTTATGATGAAAGAATTCAATAAGAAGTTTCAAATAATCCATAAAGAATATTCCTTCCAAGAAGAGACACCAAAATAAGAACTTTATCAAGAATGAAATTTCAGATAAAGATATTTCTGAGAAAAATGAAAATGATAATGAAGACACACTTAAGGAAGATGAAAAATAATTCAAATATGATAAAGAAAATGAATTTATGTATACTATTTAAAAGAAATATCATGAACTGAGAAAAGAAAATATACATGAAGATGTCATTGATCTCAAGGTTGAACATAGGGGAGCTATTTTAGAACTTGATATTCAAAGAAGAAAAAATTGAAGGATAAATATACTTCTAAAATAATCCTATGAGTATGTGGATCATCTCAAAGTGGATATTTTCCTACTAAAAGAAAGGTTAGATAATATTTTGTCTAATTATTTGAATATAGAATAGTTTTTTATTTCCTTTTTAATTATTTAATAATATACTAAAGAGATTCATGACCTTTATTCCGGCCAAGAGGGGAGATCTAAGAATGTTGAGTCCCTTGAAGAATAGGTTGTATCATTCATAATGAAACATGAATAAATAGTGAATCAAGTGATTCATAGAAGAAGTTACACTTTGGGTGGTTTGAAAATATAAAACTTATAGAAAGGATAAAGTGACGCTCTGGTGGTATCAATAACATTATGAAGGAACATAGATATAGATGTATGGGTAATAGTGGGATTAGTTGTGATGTTGATACTTTGAAAGAAGCTATAGGGATAAATCTGAACATGGAAAAGCATAAGTTTTTAGGTTCTAACATCAAACCTAAGTTACTAGAAGGTTGAAAAACAATCACTCCAAACAAAGGAAGTGAAAGGGAAAGAAATATTACCTGGTCACCAAATATATTCTTATAATTAAAATGATATTTTATGGTTAGGGACATTTATAGAAATAAAGGATAGAATTTTTTCCATCTTATGTAGTGTTTATTCTACGGTAACTTTGGAAATACTATTTTAAAATATGAAAAGATAGGAGTATATTTGAATGGGGAAGATCCCATAAGTCATATTAGGATAATGAGGCCATATCCTTCATAAAATAAAAGAATTAATTTATATGATTATTATTTTTGTTGTTCTAAATTTTTATATAATAGCGTGGAGTGCAGGAAAAGACAATATAGAAATAGTAAATATATATCTTAGGGGTAAATGGATTTATATTAATCAAGAAAAAAACCAATGAAAAAGAGGTACTCCCCATTGGAGGACAAATATGGGTATGATTTCACCATATATACAATATAAAATTTAGAGAGGTCATCTTATTCATCTACTTGACCTACTATCTCAGGGAAGTAAAGTAAGATGATTGATAAGGTTAATATAGAAAAAATTTATCTCAAAGAAATAAAGAATAGAACCACTGATATTCTAAAGAGTGATTTTTCATCACACAGGATAAGAAATATTCATCTCTTAAAAAATGTGAATGATGGAATTGATGGAATAGTTCATTTTTGAAATGAAAAAACATGGAATATTAAATGAAGTGGAAATACCCATTTAGATGGAAATGTGCTCAATAAGACCAAAGTACTACTTTTGGATTGGTTAAGAAATAACTTTATAAGTATGAGTAAACTTTATAACTATGGTCTTGAGATTAAATTTAACCAAAAAATAGTGTCTAATCAAAGGAAGAGATGTAAAATCTCTTATAAAAGGAAGGATAACTAATGGTATTTTATAGAAGGTGGAAATCCATGAGAATGATTATATCCTTTCAGTTGATGAAGGAAGAAACTTATAGCATCATAGGTCAGGTCACAATCACCAGCAAAGCATAGAAATATTACCCTAGACAAGAGCTACAATTAATATACCATTTTTAAGGGAGATGATGAAATGACATGAGATCATGTAGAAATGTAAAATGTAACAAAATTCATATCATTGGAAGAAAAAGAAAAATCTAATATTCTTGATCTTTTTCACAATGATGTTTATAGACTTTGGAATATATCCAAAACATTTGGAGAAAAATATTTCATTATTTTCATTGAATACTATAGTAGAGTGTCATGTGTCATGTTTATGAAAAGAAAGATATGTTTCTATGTGAATTCTCTTTCAATTCTCCCTAATTCCATCCATCAGAATTACATTTTTCAAAATTTTATTCATTAAATGATGGGTTATACATGGGTAGAAAATAGAAGTAGTAGAACTTATCTAATGGAAGTAATTCTATAAATAATTCATATCAATTAATGGTTTTATAGTGATGTGGTGTAATGTTTTAAAGTTAATCATGTATAAAGGGTTATTGAGTTAGTAATCAAGATTAGGTATTCATTATTTTTAATTCTTGATTTCAAGAGAGTGGGTATTACAAGTTAATTGAATATCACTTAGTATATAAGTGAGTAAGACCTTCTGTGAATTGTGTGATTCAAATGGGCATTCATTATGGAGCAAAGAATTTGCTTATTTTTACATGTCTTTGTAATAAATTTTTATCACCTATAATCATCCTGTTATAAAAAAAATCAAGTTTTAGTGGGGTTACCTTATGCACATAAGACATAGTCTGAAGCATGTTAAACCTAGTGTTCTTTCTTGATTTCAATTTTTATGTTGCATATATTTTTGATACTTTGTATGTCTGTGATTCTAATTGGGGTGTGAAAATGATGAATTTTTATAGTGGTTAGGGTGTAGTGACTTCCAACATCTATAACACTTATTCATAGTGAATCAAACTTCTTGTGATCAGTTTTCAACTAAGAAAAGTCTCCTCCATGCAACCTTCGGTTGGACTAACATATGATAATTGGGTGGCTTTATCGAAATCATGGATCAGATTTTTGTAGGCTTATATCCAACATGTGGTATCAAATATAACATGTAATTTTATTGGTATGAGATCAATAGTGGAATTAGATGAATATAATATTCAAATAAATAAATTTGATCGATAAAAGTTTGGATTCTAGAGAATCCATGTATAAGATTTTCTGATTCAAAAGGAATTAGATGTTCTATTTTATCAGAGTAAAGCTAGTGTTTATAGAAAAAGAAGAATGAAAAAAATTAATATAAGGCTTTAGTGTGGGTAAGGATTTCTCTAGCAAGAAATATTTCCATCAACATTCAGAGTAATAGTATCACAGCATATTTTATGAATTAATTAGGGGATATATGTGCAAAAATGACAACCCCAAATAAATTTTTCTTTTTTTGATTTTTGTTTGGATAATGTTTTTAGAATTAATATGAGAGGAAGATCATTTGAAATATTTCAATAAGATCTTCAGGATACTCTAAACAATAAAGTTTTTATTTATTGATGATTTAGGGGTGTTTATACTATTGTCTTAAAATCCAGAGATCTATAATAAAATGGTTACTACAATTAGAAACTATAGTGGAACAATGGGCTTAGTATGTGAGGATATCATAAATTTGATACTCAATGAAGAACTTTTGTGAAGGGATGTCCATGAACCATCTATTAATGCTATTAATACTGATTGAATAGGAAATTAACCTCAATGGAATATATTCTACTTGAACTCACTAGTAGGAGAGTATCAAGAAAGACAATGGGATAGCAACTGAGGAAAAACAAAAATAGATGAGTCTCAAGTAGTTATTGGAAGTTCTCTACATTCCTGATATAGAGAAGAATATTTTTCTATTGGATTGTTAGATGATGATGTTTTTTTAACTACATTTGGTAATGGGTTATGGAAAGTATCCTAGGGATCCATTGTGACTGAAAAATGAGTAATGTATGGAATCCTTTACTTGACTGTAAATTCAAACAAAATTGAAATGGTCAGAAGATCAACTTATGATGATCCCTAACTATGGCACATTAGTTTTGGTAAAATCAATGAATGTAATATTAGATTTCTAAAGGTGAATGGAATACTGAATCATGATCACATATAAATAGGGAAGTGTGAATTTTGTGTCATGGGAAATAAAAAAAATATTTCATTCCTACTTAGATTGTTGGAATCACAAGAACTGAAAGTTGGAGCTTGTGCACTAAGGTGTTTGGGGACCTTCCCTCCTTTAGTCCTATACTATATGTTTTTACTTTCTTAATTTCATTTGTAATCCAAAAAGGAATTCATGGTCTTACATCTTGAATTGTTACTATGATTTATTTCAAGTGTTTATTTAGTGGAAAACATTAGTGGATGGGGAGTGCAGCCAGAAGTTGAAATGCATCTGATCGGAAAATGATGGTGAGTGAACCAAACTTCAATGATGGAATTTATAAAATGATAGAGGAATAAGGAATGAGAATATGGTTCTCAAAATTCTACAATGGGATACAGTGGTTGAAATAATAATTATACTTTGATGGATTCACTCAAGAATTCCTAAGGTGATTTGAATGGAAGAACTCAACAGGATAGCTTATCTAACCAACAAAAGTCTAGAATCAATATTTGGGTAGTAACTTTAGGAGTAGCTGTGGTCTAAAAAATTACTCGAAGATCATTATCATAGATTCATCTAATTTCAGCATACATATATGTAAATCCTAAGGATTGGAAAAAAAACTTGTATCATAGTCCAAAATTTTATTTTTCCTTGATAATGGAGATGAACATTTTAAGTAAAATTTGTGGGATGGGTAAATTAAACAAATACACTAGATCAGGGATGTTATATTTTATTAGAAACCCCTATATAAAGATCCAAACCTAGTGGAGTAGCATGTTAAAGAAAAATCTATTGTGAAAGTCCAAGTTGATGAAACTAGCGTTAATTCCAAAAAACCAGAAAACTCATATTTGAGTGCTGAAATAACATGAAGATGAAGAGAAACACCATTAGATATACCATAAAGAATATGGGTAGTTAAAACTTGAGTGGGTCAAATATAATTACTATCATCATAAATTCAAGCACTGAAAATTCAAAAACTGGTAGGGAGAGCTCAGCTAAGTGGTTCAGATATGCTAATTAAATTAAGGAGATCAACCAAAATCAGAAGGTCGGTTCAAAGGTATGGGGATGATATTAATTTTATACTTCTAATAAATACAAGAGAACCCAACAATATAAAGTAATAATATTTTCTTAGTGACTCTAAGTAGTGGGAGTTATCCATGAATGTAGAGATGGATTCATTAATGTTCAACAGAACTTGGGAGAGAGATGAACATATGGAGGGTAAAAATAAACTTAAGAATAATTGGGTATCCTATACTAAGAAAGAATCTAATAAAAATATAATATACAATGCACGGATAGTAGTAAATGGATTTAAATATAATTGAGTATTATATTTCTATAAACTCTTCTCACCAATAGTTAAATATTTTACCATCCAAACAGTGAAAACCTATATTCATTGGAAGATCATTATCTAGAGTAGATAGATTTCAAGACTACTTTCCATTATGGAGTGTTAGATGTGGTTGCAAAAATTCATAGTTTTACTAGAATAATTGAACCATTATTTGGTATGTAAGCTAAAGAAAAGCTAATATGGGTTGAATTAAGAACCTATAATATGGAATAAAAAATCAATTTTTTATGCCTAAAGAAGCATTCAATATCTGTATTGTATATAATTATTTTTATTGGACATAATTGGAATATGACACTTTAATCATATTACTTTTATATATGGATGACATTTTGATATTTGGATCGGATACTTGGGAAATCTGAAAGATGAAAAGTGATATGTTCCGTACATTAAAAATAAAATATCATACAGGAGAATGGAATATTTTTTGGATAAAGATTGAGAGATATAGGAGAGTTAAGCATTTAGTTATATCTTATATGGATTATATCAATAAAACATGAAATTTTTTTAGATGTAAATAAGTAATCTAGTACTATCTCCTCTTATAGGAAATTTCAAAATATCTAAATCAAAAGAATCAGCAATGGAAGTTGAAGCCAAGTACATGGAAAAGGTACCATGTGCATCAGTGGTTAGAGGTTTGATGTATCAATTAGTTTTTAAAAGGCCACAATTTTCCAAGGGATGGTAATTGTGAGTTGGTACATGGATAATGATGTGGAAATTACATTGGGAGGTTATAAAGTGAATCCACTGATATTTGAAAGGATAGTAAAATCGGGCTCTGTGATTTTCAATGGATGATATTTTACATGGGTTTGTGGACTCACAATTTATATGTTACACATATACAAGGAAAATTATAACAAGATTTGTGTTTAATTTATGAGAAATGACCTTCATCTATCCATTAAAGTTTCAAAAACATGTTACTTTATATTCAATGAATGCAGATTATGTCGTTGTAATGGATGTTGGGAAATAAATGATATGGTTGAAGTATTTTATGGAGGTTCTTGGAAGGAGTTGGGAATGATCGGTTCTTTATTCATACAAGAGAAATGGAATTTGGATAAAAATAAAATGTTTTATTCTTGTATGAAGCATATAAAATTGAAATATCATTTCATTAGAAATTTTATAGGGAAAAAGGTGTTGAGGATTTGGAAGATAATAGGAATCCAAAATCATAGGGATAAATTCACTAATATGATAGTTCAAAAAATACTCAAGAAACATAGAGCCTCAGTGATACTTGATTGAATGAAATAAGGAATATAAAATGGGGAACACCATAGTGTTCTAAGGGTTTCATTGTTTCTAATGTTCCTTAGAAGAAACTTAATGTGGGAAATTTTGGGTATGTGAAGTTTGTTTCGATTCACCATAATTTCATTCATCATAATTATGTTCATTGAAATTTTTTAACTGAATCATCGGTTCTATGTGAGTTTCACAAAGTGGCATCAGAATGTCTCTCATAGTAGTAGGTCCATTGGAAGTTTTTCACTATCACTGGTTCAATATTGAATCAAGGTAAGGTTCCTAAGTTTATCATGGTAGAAGGTTCACAACATTGGAAATAAATATCAAGTGGTTATTCATTATTATCAATGATTTCAGGTGAGTATGTATTAGAGGTTGACTGGCTTGGACTTTGTATATAAGTGAGTGGGACCTTTATTTCATTGTAAAATTCAGATAACCATTTATTATTGAATTGAGAATTTGGTTAGGATTACAAGACTTTTTAATCATCTTATATCACTTGTAATATTTTGGTTATAATAAAAAAAATAAGAAAAGGTGTGTTCTTCCATGCATATAGGATAGATATGAATCAAGTTAAACCTTGCGTTCGTTCCTGGTTTTTATTTTTACATTTAATTTATTTTCTATACGTAGTAAGTTTTTGATTTTAATTAATGTATTAAATGATTAATTTTTTTGGTGTGAATGGTGAAGTGTCTTACTACTTCTGATACACTCATTAATGGAGAAAAAAACATTCAGAGAAATTTTTTCTCCTATGAAGAGTCTCCTATGTGTGATCTTTTTATGGACAGACATGTGAGAATCTGGTGGTCTTATTAGAAGCATATATTTTTTTCATAATATCTTCCCCAATAAGAGATGTGTTACAGTATTCTAGAAGATGTTTCAAAGAAAAGTTGAAAATTATATCAGGAACACAATTATGATATTTCATTCCAACGATGGAATAGACTATACCTATATTGAGTTTTAGAACTATCTCTAAAAAACATAGAATAAAGAATTATATCTCAACTGTGAGAACTATACAAAAAAATGGAGTTCTTGAATGAAAGAATCAAACTATGAAATGTATGCCCAAAACATTACTTAAAAATGTATAATTACTCACCACTATTGGAAAGAACTGGTAAAAGTTTCATTCTACACTCATACTCGATTATTTTAAGCCTTGGGAAAAAGAGGATCCCATTTGAAATGTGGTACAAAAGGAAGTCTTATTTAAAAATACTATTTGTCTTTGTAAGTAAGTGCTGCGTCTAAAACAAAAAAGAAAATCATGGAAAGTATGGTGATTTAGTATATGAAGGGGTATTTCAAGGATACTCAGTAAATAGTGAGACTTAAAAATTATAAAATAATAGGCTAAGTAAAATAATGTAGAGCGGTGATGTAAAATTCATTTTGGAGAAATATGTGAAGAACTCTAGAGGCAAAAACACTGATGTTTTATGTGGATAAGGATAATAGAAATAAAATGAAGATGGTGTGACTCTGAAAGCTATATAGGGTTATGTGGATGATGAAGACTCATAGTCCAAATCATAAGAGGAATTCATTATTAATGAAAAGAAATATGTACCCTAGATAAGAAATAGTAGAATATTTCTAGATCTGTCTAGTATAATTGGACATAGATCTAAACAAATATAGACATGTAGGATGAGAAATTTTGATCACGTGTCTTTGTTGTCGATGGTTAAACCAACCTCATTTGAATAAGTGATCAGTGATAAATCTTTGGTTAATTCTATCTATGAAGAATTATACCAAACTGATAAAAATTAGACGTTATATCTTGTTAAAAGGATGGAAAAAATAATTTAATCTGAACAAAGTGGATCTTCAAGAATAAATTGGATGATCATGGAAATGTAATCATAAACATGGTATGATTGATTTGTAAAGGCTATACACATATTGAAGGAATTTTTTTGAAGAAACATATTCTACAGTAGCTCAACTAGTATCAATCGAGAACTTTTTTGTTATGGCTATTCAAATAGGATAAAAAGTTTATCAAATTGATCTCAGAATAGAATTATTAAATATCATCATCAAAGAAGAAATTTAAATTGAATATATTTTGGTCTTTCAAATTTTCAGTGATGAAACAAAGATTTGAAAATTAAAGAAGGGTGTATATGGTCAAAATCAGGCACCAGGAGTATAGTATGGTTGACTATATTCATATACGAAGATGACGTATGTAACACCCCAAGCATCCACGGTATGCTTTCCTTTGAATAATATTGTAGCGTGTGTTGTACGCAACTTCGAAATCTAACACACACACCACAACCCATGTTTCTTAAAAATTTACTTCAAATCATTCTTACTATTTTAAAGGCTATAGGATAAAGTCATTTATACCTTTGTTGACTTTTATAAGAAATTTACAAAGGAATCTTTCTGTCATTTTCCAAACATGGTCCTTTTTAACCTTTTCGATAGAATTAAGGTAAGAATGTCTTTTTTTAACTTATACAGTAGGTGCAGTTATTCTCCATTGTTATTACACCTTTGAAGCCTCCCATACATTATTATAATTATATTTTCAAAATAAAGGTTTTCTTTTATAATCATGTGATTTTTAAATGATTTCAAAAAAGAGATATTTCCCTCAAATATATGAAAATCCAGTGAAAATGTATACGTACTTAACGCAAGCTTAAAAATGTTTTCAGAAAACCCGACTCTGGAGTGTGGTAGACAGGAAGGGATTGGGCATGGACCCATTATGGCCTGAAATTAGTCGAGCAGTCTGAGAATTAGTTATTTTGTTTTCAGAAGCTTGCATAATGTTATCAGAAAAACACTGGAGTATATTTATGAAATTTTAAACGTAAGTATCTTCAAAAAAATTGCATCGGTAGGTCTCATGAGACAAACTAGTGTCTTGGAATAAGGCCTTGACAAAATCTTATTTGTATTCTTGGCATGAGGCCTTGGCTATATGGTTATAATAGTCTGGCATTTTTCATTCCATTATTATCAAAGTGGTTATTGATATTGCATGTGATTATTCAACTAGTAGAATATCCATGTGAATAAGTATATGGCATTATTTCATTTTATTTCTGCCATATTATGCTGAAGTTCAAGTTCTAAAAGGATTTTGTTTTAGTTATACATTGCCTTAAATGTTTATGCTTATTTATGAAGGTTTCTGCTATATTGTTATCCTTACTGGGCATTTGAGCTCACCCCTTTCTATGTTTTATTTTTCCCAGGATGTGAAGAAGTATTTTATGAATGACCTGCAGGGATAGTATGAGGGGATAAGAGTGTGGACTATAGAGACTATATTGTTGTAGTCTTTCATTTTATAATGTAATGAAAACTTTATGAATGTATATAGTTATTCTAAGGCTACTAAACTAATCGTTCTTTCGATACTTGGCCTTTCTTGTGATCATGCCAATGTTATGTAATAATGCACCGACTCTAGGTAGCTGGGGTCAGGGTGTTACAATTGGTATCAGAGGAAGTTTAGTACAAAACTTGGAAGCTAGATTTAGATAAACTCTGATTAGAGCACATAGATTTAAGATGGACTTTGAGGATTAGTATAGAATAACTTCCTGAAATTTGGTATTGCAGAGATTTAGTGAGTTTTCTTAGCAATACATCCCTATCTAGATACGAGCAGGTAGTGGCGGCTCTGGCATAGACATACCTAGTGGTAAAACCCGAAAACACCTCTTTGATGTAGACTCGAATAGGAAGTGGTGTACGACAATGGGCCTTACTGCACTCTTGGTTACGACACTCACGGGGGATATGCTTACAATAACTCTCATTTTCTTTACAAATAATTATAAAGGGTTTATGAGTATATACATCCTCAATTAAAACATTTTTAGGATTATGGATAATATCCATAAATAGTTCAATTTATGTTAAGTGATTTATATGTATGGAATTATGTATTTTGATTCATAAACTGTTCTACTTTATGCCATTGTTTAGAAATGGCACCTAGTGGAAGAAATGTAAACTGTACCAATGCACACACTCCATGTAGGGATTTCCCTCCTGCTCAAGATAATTATAGTGATGATGGTGATGCAACTGGTGCTGATCAACTAATCACCGTACTGGGACAACTCACTCAGGTTATGAATAATTACCTTACCCGTATGGAGCAACCTGATCCACAACGTGGAAGATCAATGTTAGATCGCTTCATGAGGCAGAAACCACCAGCATTAAATGGGATTACAAATCCATTAGTAGCTGAGCAATGGATAAGTTCCCTAGAGAAAAAATTTCAAGCTTTGGAGAGTAGTGAAAGGGAAAAATTTGTCATGGTAGTTTATCGCCTCACTGGAGATACTGATCAATGGTAGTCATTGATTCAAAACACGAAGTAAGATGATGAAGTATCAAATATGTAATGGATGGAGTTCAAATATCTGTTTTTTGAAAAATACTTTCCTCATGACCATCGAGAAGATATGGAATGTTAATTTCTGAGTCTGAGACAAAAGGAGGATGAGATTGTCGCAAAGTATGAGGTTATCTTTAATAGGTTAGAAAGGTATTCTAGATATTATATATGTAATCCAAGAAGTAATATTGATTGTTTATTTGATGGGTTAAAACCATTTCTCTATCGAGAATTAGTCTCACAATTGTTCTCGTCGTACGAAGACATTGTCTCAAGTACTATCAAGACAGAAAAGGAATTCTCTAAGTCTTATGACTTTAAAGCAAAGCAAGTGAAAAATATATCTACTAATAAATCTGGGAATATAAGTAAGTGGAATAAGGGAAAATTTTAATATCCATACTATAGTAAATTTGGGAAGAAACAACCCGGTTCTTGCTTAAAAGGAATGGGAGTCTGTTACAAGTATGGTGAAAAGGGCCACCAAGCTCGTGATTGCAAGGGGAAGAAGGAAGCAACCGATGTTCAATGCTACAATTGTAGGGAGATGGGATATTATGAAAATGAATGTACTAAGTGTTAGGGGGACTTACCTCAGAAAAGGCCAAGGGATCAAGGCCAAGATTATGCTATCACTACTGCTGAGGTAGAAGCTCCAAAAGACATGGTGGCAGGTAATTTAATGGTTTCCTCAAGTTTAGAAAATGCATTATTTGATTCTGGATCATCACATTGTTTCATATCTACCCATTCTTCTAAGAAAATTAGATATTTCCAATTTGATTTAACAAGGGAGTTGTCAGTTAAAACTCCTTAGGAAAGTATCATTGCAACAAAGTTTTGTGAATCAGTCCCCATTAGAGCACATAAATATTCTTTATCCGCTAATCTCATCGTCATACCTATGATTGAGTTTGATATAATCCTCGGTACGGATTGGATTTCAAACCATTATGTAAATATTTATTATAAGAAGAATGAGGTTACAATTTTTGATGATGATTATGAGGAACACCTTATCTTTAGAGCAGAATTGTCACCACCTAATTCTTATCTAGATCCACCCCCAGTAGCTCATCTAAATTCAATTATTGGGGAAGAAGATAATGAAATGACTGTGGGTGAGGAAATGAATGTTCAAATATAGGATGTACCTATTGTGAAATAATATGTAGACGTGTTTCTGGAATATTTACCTGGACATCCTCTAGAATGAGAAGTTGAGTTTTCCATTGATTTAATTCTTGGATCAAGGCCTATATCGAAGACCCCTTATAAAATGGCCACTATGGAATTAGTTTAACTAAAGAAACAACTAGAGGAGTTGAGTAATAAGGGATTTATTTTCCCTAGTATTTCTCCATGGGGATCCCCTGTTCTTTTTGTTAAAAAAATGATGGGTCTATGAGGTTATGTATCGACTACAGGGAGATAAATGCTATAACAATAAAGAAAAAGTATCCCCTACCTCGCATTGATGATTTATTTGACCAACTGCAAGGATCTCAATACTTTTCAAAGATTGACCTTCGATCTGGATACCATCAGTTGTGTGTGAATAAGGAAGACATTCCGAAGATAGCATTTCGAACAAGTTACGGGCATTACGAGTTTACGGTAATGCCTTTTGGGTTGACTAATGCACCCTCTGTATTCATGGATCTAATGAATAGATTTTTCATCAAATATCTCGATGATTTTGTGGTGGTATTTATTGATGATATCTTGGTATACTCCAAAAGCTATGAAGATCATGAAAATCATTTGCGCATTATCCTGAAGACTCAGAGAAGACATGAATTATATGGTAAGTTTAGCAAGTGTGAATTCTGGCATCAGGAGATTTCTTTTCTTGGCCATATTGTCTCTAAAGATGGAATCTCTGTTGATCCTTCTAAGACCAAGGGAATCCAATAATGTCCAGCACCTATGAGCATAACTGAGGTACACAGTTTTATTGGTTTAGTAGGTTATTATTGACATTTCGTCCAGAATTTTTCGCGGTTGGCTAACCCATTAACAAAGCTCACACGTAAAGGGGTTAATTTTTTTTGGAAAAAAAATAGTGTGAGGAATTTTTTGAAGAACTGAAGATAATATTATTCAATTATCTTATATTGACCCTACCATCAGGGAATGATGGGATCGTTATTTATAGTGATGCATTGAAGAAATCCCTTGGTAGTGTTCTTATGCAGAATGATAGGGTTATTGCCTATGCATCATGACAGTTGAAAATTCATGAGAAAAACTATCCTACTCATGATCTCCAGTTATTAGCTGTGATCTTTACTTTGAAGATATGGAGGCACTACCTCTATGGTGAAAAATGTGACATTTATACTAATCACAAGAGTTTGAAATATATTTTCTCAAAAAAAGAACTCAACATAAGGAAAAGTAGATGGATTGAATTACTAAAGGATTATGATTGTACGATACACTACCACCTAGGGGAGGAAAATAAGGTGGAAAATGCTTTGATCAGAAAAGATCATAGAGTTTTTAACAATATGAGAATTGAAAGGGATCCAATTTTCATGGATCTAGTGAAGATGGACATGGGAATAACCATAGAAGGTGAAACATCAGTGCTTTTTCAAATGGTTTCAAAACCATCTTTACTAGAAAGGATTAAGAGTTCTCAGACTGATGATGAAGAATTTCAAAATAAGATTAAAGCTGTGAATGATGGGAGATTGAGAGACTTTGTGTATGAAGATGGAATTTTGAAATTTGGGAAGAGAATTTGTGTTCCTGATATACCTGATCTAAAAAGGGAATTTCTAGATGATTCTTATAGTTCCAATTTCTCTATACACCCAGGGAGCACCAAAATGTATAGATATTTGAAGGAATATTTTTTGTGGGACAGCATGAAGAGGGAGATTTCTGATCAAGATGTATGGTTTGTCAACAAGTGAATGCTGGAAGGCAACAACATGGAGGAGTCATGCAACCTCTTCACATACCGGAGTGGAAATGGGATAATATTATGATGGACTTTGTTGTGGGGCTACCAAAGACTCCTAGAAGGAACGATGCAATATGGGTTATCATTGATCGTCTTACCAAGTCATCACATTTTCTTGCAATAAGAGAAGATCTACCACTGGAACATCTAGCAAGAATATATATTAATGAAGTTGTGAGACTTCATGAAGTACCCCTATCGATTGTTTCTGATCATGATACCCATTTTACTTCACTATTCTGGAAGAGTCTTCAGAAGGCCTTGGATACTGAACTTCGTTTGAGCACTGCCTACCACCCTCAAAAAGATGGACAATCAGAACGGACTATTCAAACCTTAGAAGACATGTTGATATCCTTCTCTCTTGACTTTCAGGGTATTTAGGATCAATATTTACCTCTGGTATAATTTTTCTGTAACAATAACTTCCATTCGAGTATTCATATGGCACCATATACAGCATTATACAAAAAGAGATGTCTCACACCAACCTGTTAGGATGACGTTGGTGAATGAAAACTTGTAGGCCCAGAACTGGTGGAGGAAACAATGGAAAATGTAAAGTTAATCCAAAACCACATAAAAGTAGCTCAAAGTAGGCAGAAGAGCTATGTAGATAACCGAAGGAAGGATTTGGAATTTCAGGTAGGAGATCATGTTTTCTTGAAGGTATCACCATGGAAGGGAGTTATACGTTTCGGTAAGAAGGGTAAATTGAGTCCTAGGTACATCGAACCTTTTGAAATTCTAGAATGAATTGGGGTTGTAGCTTATCGTTTGGAAATACCGCCAAGTATCTCCAAATTCATGATGTGTTCCACATATCACTGTTGAGGAAATACAAGCCAAACCCAATGCATGTACTCACCTATGAGGAATTAGAACTGGAACCCAATCTGTCTTATTGCAAAGAGCCCATCAGGATTCCTGATATGAGAGAACAAGTACTGAGAAACCGGATGACTCGTCTGGTAAATGTTTTGTGGAGAAACCATAACATGGAAGAGGCAACGTGGGAACCCGAGGAACTTATGATGAAGAACCACCCGAGTCTTTTTTATGTGGTAGTATTCTAGAAATTTTGAGGATGAAATTATTTGAATGAGGGGAGAATGTAACACCCAAAGCTTCCACGGTACGCTTTCCTTTTAATAATATTGTAGCTTGTGTTGTACGCAACTTTGAGTTCTTACTCACACACCACAACCTATCAAACTAGCCGTTATAAATGGTAATACCCACTTTTTGAAATTTTATAATTCTTATCTTTCAAAATGGACTTCATTTTTGGATCCGGAATATCAAAATTAGCCTAGGGTAAAATTTTGGTATTTTTCTGAAAACATTCATTTTTTGATGAATAGTGAAAAAACACTGAGTTATAGTTTAAAACCAAATTTTTATTTAAATAATTATATATTTTATTTAAATTTAATTAAAGTCAAAATAGATACATAATACCTATATATGTTCAATGTAATTCACTGGATTTAGTTTAGAATAATTTTAGATATATAAATATTTTATTGAACTTGGCACCGTCTTTTTCCCACCTCCTAGGAGAATTTTGAAATTCCCATAAAACTTAATTTTACCACTTATGTGAGTTTAATTTAGAAAATCCGAGAGACATGGTTAATTTCAAGGAGTAAAATGTGGTTCATTGAGATGAAAATAATTTTTGGTGAATAGTAACTTTTTAATTTTATTTACCACGGTTAAAAGTAAATAGGATAATTAAGGGTAAAAATGATATTAATATTACCCTAACACATGTCCTAAGTCTATTGTACAAGTGTATCTCAACCAAAACCAACCTTAGGAATAAAATATTATCATTTAGGTCCACTTGGATTAGATTAGGACATTTATTATTATTTAATTCAAAGAAGAGTTAAAAGAGTTAAAATCAAATTTTATTTACTAAAACATTTTTAATATAGGGTTATACATAAGATAAATTCGATTTTAAATATTAATTAGAAATCAAAAACGATTTCCGAAATAATTTTATTTTATTTATAATTTTTAGACATTAAATAATTTAATTTATTTATGACACAATGGTGATGCTCTAATTACCAAATTAACAAAATATTAAAATAATTGATATTATAAATATCATAATAAATGTAATTTGAGACTTTTTATGAATTCCACTAATTTTATAAGTTAATATGACATGTTAGGATTGATTATATAAATTGTTTTCGAAGTAATAATTCTATTATGAATTTATCAAAAACAAAATACCCAATAGTTTCAAAATTGACATAAAAGAGTTTTTTTAAAAAATATTATATTATTAATTTATATTCAATTCCTAAAAAAATAAGTTTCAGCCAAGAGACTTATATCATGATATTTGTATCATTAATGGACCACTTTAGGGGTCTCTTGGAGTTATATATTAAGTTTATTAACTATATAATGTAAAAATACAAAGTGACATGGTAAGTGTCAAACTAATTAACTAAGAGTTAAAACTAAAATATAAGGTTAATATCATGACCCAAACCTATTTAAATTCTATTGGTTAAGTGGTTTTAGACCCATCCCCACCTTAAACTTTAAATTATTTACTTTGGAGCCATTAGAAACTGAATATTAATTTATTATAAAATAATATTTCTAGAATTTCCAAAGGTGCCCCTCACCCCTCTTATAAAAGCGCACTCACCCTTCTCAATAATTCACACATTCAAAGCCTTTTGGCTCGGCCAACCCCTGCCCAAATACTCTCTAAACTTCCTTAAATTCAACCTAGAGGCCATAGTTTGATCAGAAAGACAACCTAAGGAGCCCTTTTGATCAAAT
This sequence comes from Viscum album, assembly GCA_963277665.1. Lineage (NCBI taxonomy): Eukaryota > Viridiplantae > Streptophyta > Magnoliopsida > Santalales > Viscaceae > Viscum > Viscum album. The sequence continues at coordinate 1,673,414,839 of OY728137.1, forward strand.
CAAAAGGAAGAACCCGAAGAAGAGGTAATGTTTTCACCACCCTCTTTCGAGTTCCGTTCTTCTTCAACTTCTTCTTTCTTTGTTATTCCCATTGTAAAATAACAAATCCAGTATCTTATATATACTATGATTTTATTATAAATATGGTTCAACCATATTCAGTATTTTATCCATCCTTTGAATGACATGTCATCATAGGTGCGTACGTACGGCTTACCGTCTCCACATCGTGGTGTAATTGTTATTCAATAAATTATTATTTGGATGGGTATAATAATGATGTGTACTTCATGTAAATAATAAATATAACATGATAATGATTATTTATATATTATATACCATCCAATTATATATTATTTTAATATCAAAAGATTGATATTGTCGCTTGTACGTACGTACGGACTACCGTCTCCACGAACGCGATGAGATTCATTCTCTATCGTATCCATTCAAGTATAATTATCATTTGATGATTTAAAAATAATGTTTAAGGACTTGATATCATTCTGGATATGAATAAGATACAACTTATCCATGAAAAACACGGATTATGTAACAAAACATATAAAAGAAAATGAGTATGTTAACACCCAAAACAACGATAATACTAAGATATTATTAACAAATCAATGTTAAAAGATCGTATATGATATCATAATAATGTATATGATTCTTGTATAATTTAATAACAATTATTTCACCATTATACAGGAGGTTAACCTACCCTCAACCAAGGAAAATTACAAGGTAAGGATTTATTTCACAATCTCTTCATTATCCGAGGTTGTTTATACGTAATTATCTATCGGGACCTCTTTATCATCCACGTCCATGTTTCTTAAAAATGTACTGAAAATAATTCTTACTATTTTAATGACTATGGGATAAAGTCATTTATAGCTTTTTTGACTTTTATAAGAAGTTTATAAATGAATCTTTCTGTCGTTTTCCAAACAATGTCCTTTTTAACCTTTTCGACAAATTTAAGGTAAGAATGACTTTTTTTTAACTTATATGGCAGGTGCGGTTATTCTCCATCGTTATTAAACCTTTGAAGCTTCTCATACACGCTTATAATAATATTTTCAAAATAATGGTTTTGTTTTATAATTATGTGATTTTTAAATGATTTCAAAAAAGAGATATTTCTCTCAAATATATGAAAATCCAGTGAAAATGTATACGTATTTAACGCAAGCTTAAAAATGTTTTCAGAAAACCCGACTCTAGAGTGTGGTAGATAGGAAGGGATTGGGTATGGACCCATTATGGCCTGTAATTAGTTGAGAATCCTGAGAATTAGTTATTTTGTTTTTAGAAGCTTGCATAATATTTTCAGAAAAACACTGGAGTATATTTATGAAATTTTAAACGTAAGTATCTTCAAAAAAAATTGCATTGGTAGGTCTCATGAGAAAAACTAGTGTCTTGCCCCAAGGCCTTGACAAAATCTTATTTTTATTCTTGGAACGAGGCCTTGGTTATGTGGTTATGATAGTCTGGATTTATGCATTCTATTATTATAAAAGTGGTTATTGATATTGCATGTGATTATTAGACTAGTAGAATATCCATGTGAATAAGTATATGGAATTATTTCACTTTATTTATGCCATATTATATTGAAGTTCAAGTTTTAAAAGGCTTTTGTTTTAGTTATACATTGCCTTAAATGTTTATGATTATTTATGAAAGTTTCTACTATATTGTTATCCTTACTGGACATTTGAGATCACCCCTTTCTATGTTTTATTTTTCCCAGGATGTGAAGAAGTATTTTATGAATGAACTGCAGGGATATTATGAGGGGATAAGAGTGTGGACTATGGAGACTATATTGTATTATTTTTTCATTTTATGATGTAATGTATACTTTATGAATGTATCTAGTTATTCCAAGGCTACTAAACTAATCGGTCTTTCGAGACTTGATCTTTCTTGTGATCATGCCAATGTTATGTAATAATGCACCAACTCTGGGTAGCTGGGGTCGGGGTGTTACAATGTAATTCAAAATGGGTGGCGATGATAATATTTTTGTGAAGATGTTCAAGAAAGGTTGGTTTATGGTGTTGTATATATGTATGATATCTCCATTGGATGAAACAAGAAAAAATACGTGGAATACTTTGTAAAACATAATAAAAAAAATTAAATATCCATGATTAGTAAACACGCATACATTTTGGGGATATGGGTGATAAAAAATGGGTAAACCTCTTTATTTTAGTAAAATTATATTAGAGATATGTTAAATAATTTTAACATGCATGATTGGAAACAAATGTCATCTCTGATTGTAGTTTGAAAAAATATTAAGAATAAAAATTTTGGGAAATTTATGGATCCCACCTTGAATTGGAGAATTATTATAAGATAACTTTATTTAATTACAACATGACTAGATATCATATTTAGAACATGTTTAGTGTCTCGTTTCTAAAGTTGTATAAAGGAATATCATCTCACTATGGTAAAAATAATCATGAGGTACACCAAACAAACTCTAATTTTTTTAATTGTTATTTTATAAAATAAAATATTCTTACTTATCTATATTTTTTAATGCTGATTATGTTGGAGATGTAGTGGACTGTAAGTCTACAATTGGTAGTAAATCCTTTATTGAGAACTAATTTGTTAGTTGGATGAGTAATAAAGAGGAAAATTTTTTATTGAGAAAAATATAAGAAGAATATATTTCTGTAAACAAGGCATTCACTTAGCTCATGTGTATTTATTAACAATTAGAAGATATCTGGGAATAATTGAAACAATAAATGGTGATATTATATAATAAAAAAATTTCTATTGATATCATGAAAAATTTAGTATAAAGGTATCAAAAAAAGAATATTGAGATCTAATATCTCTTTGTTAAATAAATATTATACAAAGTAATGGAAAAATGGATCATTTTTTAAATAATAGAGTAAGTCAGATATAACAAGAAAAAGTTATTGTCCACTGCCATGTTTGAGAAAAATTAGTTACACCATGGCGTTTAACCAATTCCCTCAGCTTGAAGAGGAACCAAAGTTCACCTATCCCCATTGGTATCAAATTTTCTATTTGTTTTGTTTCATGTTTGGAATGTTTCTTTAGTTTTTTTGTCAAAGGGGGAGAAATGGTTGTAAAATTACATCTTGAGATTATCTAGAGTTAAAGTGTTCATCAAGTGATGTCAGAGAGATGATATCATATTCATGGGGAATTTATGGAACTAAATTCAATGGGTGACAGAATACCAAGGTAATGGGAAGATAAAATATATAGGGAGTTGTGTTTCGGAGCGTAATGGTATGAGAAAATAGGGGCATCATTGGATTGAGTCAACACATTAGCCATAGAATTCTCTCTTTAACTCCCATTTTCTACATCTATCAATGATTTTATAGACATAGTTTGATGGATTAGTTATTATGTTATATTTTGTATGTTTTGGAGTATGTGTGAATAATTTAATTTCACTTTTTATATTAAAAAATGAAAAGAGGGAGAATTTTGAAACTAAGGTAATCTAGGATAAAGATTGATGATATTTTGTGTTTTTTTCAATTCTTTCTGGGTTGATCAAAGTGTTTAAAGTCTAAGGGAGATAGGTGGTGGGAAAATAAAAGAACAAGAGAATTTTTTTAATAGTTTTTTTTTCAGTGTTTTATAAATTTTTTGGTTTGAAAATATAATGTCTTCTTTTTGAAGTTCCATTAATGATTTTAGGAAAAAGGAAGACAAACAATATAATACCTATGCGAACTACATAGAACCTATGAAAACAGAAAAAGAGGTACACAAATCCATATAATGTTTTTATAAAAGTAATTTTTCTTACATATCACTTATTAGAACGTCATATAAAGTATGCAGCTGGGTTGATTTCATTTGTGGTGAAAAGGCCAAATGGTTTCTAAATCATAAAGTTGTGAGATTTTTTCGATGAAGGAATTTACAAAACACATGTTGTTTCCAAAGTATATTTGTAAACATAAAATAATTTTTGTGAATGTGAAATTTTTGAAAAGGAACATGTTCAAATACAAATTTCAAGATTGGATGTTCGTTTATAAAAAGAGTTTGTACTTGTTTTCAAACTATAAAGGAGTTATATCATGTGAACTATATAACAATTATGTCATTTTCGGTGGGAGGTAGTGTTTTTAGGAGGACCATGTAGGATCGACCGCATATAGTTTATACTGGTCTACATAGGGGCTTGAATGGAATTTCAATTATTGGTGCGTTTTTAGATATCTTTTCTTATAAATTCCTTGTTAATACCGTTATTAAGAATAAAACTGAAGATTAAGTCAATTTAAAGTTTTCTTGGAAAATCAAGGAAGTCTAGTCTACCACATAAGAAGTTTATCTCATATTACCAGATTATTTTTAAATGAAAATTTTACCACAAAGTATATTGGTTCATTAAGCAACAGGTTACACAAATAATAACATGAATTATACAGAAAAGGAGGTTCAATGAAACAGTTCATTAATTGAAATACCATGTAGCACTAAGTATCTCATATAGTGAAATGGTCATTCCATGAAGCAAGTTCATGAGGTGCATTACCACATAGTGAAATTCTATTTACATAGAATTTTAGGTGTCCCATTAAGAATAGTATATGTTGAATAATAATATACATAGTACTATTTTCTTGGAAGTTTTTTTATTTAACATTTTACACAAATAAATTTTGTTTATATTCTGAAGATCAAAGGGAACATATGATTATAATATTATATCATTCATGAATCAAATTACTTAGTAAGTTTTTGATGGAAAGGATGTGACCTTTAAGTCGTTAAACTGAGGAATAATTCATCCTTAGTAGTGAGTTAGGAGGAATAAGTAGAAGTGATTGGAGGTTGGTAGTTTTTTTCCCTAGATTCATTGTAAAGGCATTGCACCTTGAATTAAGTGACCATGATCAAAAAAATGTCATGCAAAAAAACTAGTGAATAATAGTGGATTATAGTATGAATGAAATATCATTGGTATATGCTCCATATACTTTCCATTTGTAGTGATCCAAGTAAAAAAATAACTTTATGTTTTAATTCCTATATATGAAATTTTTTTGGTTGTTTGATCCAACTTCTTAGGTATAACATTCCCATACTAATATGGGGTCAAGATCCTATAAAATAAAAATAAAAATTTGACACCTTGATTCACCCCTCCATTGTTAGGTTGTCTCAGGTTGAAACACTCTATTGGAATATCTCCTGACTCACTAGTTGGTAGCAGTAACATTATAAGAAAAGAAAGGATTAAAAAAATGAGAAAGAGGATATCTTACCTCTACTCACTAAGAGAACTAAACATGAATAAACCTATCATCAAAATGATAACAATAGGAAACTAAGTGGGGAAGAGGGAGATTTTTTAAAAAATAACTTCCATTGATCCCCATCCATGTACAAGTGTAGTGTGTGTGATTCCAAATGAATGTTCCACCCTACTAAAAATTGAGCAAACGCTCTATTGGGTACTCAGATTACCCCCATAGAGTGCCTATAAAGTCTATCGGTTATCCAGTATAAGGAACATGGTACTCAGTGTCTCATCTAGGTCTACCCCATCCCATAGACCCCCACCAAGTACCTAGTGAAATCCATCTGGGTATCCATTGACTATAACCTCCCCCTCCCATCTCCTTTTCATTTACCAACATGAGATAAGTCAATTCAGTCATTATTCCACCAAACTAGCACCTTAAAACATCCCTTAAATTTAACAAATAGCATAAAAACACCCCTTCATCAACCTAGATCCAAAAAATAAAATTCCCCAATCTACAAAAATAATAGAGATTTGATCTCCCTCCATATTCATGAACACTAAAATCTGTAGGTCATTACACCTAACATAAATCAATGATAGGGTATGTTTCACTTCAAAAATAACTATTACCTTCTTAGAGTGTATAATAAAATAGTTAACATAAAAAATAACTTGTTTATATATGTATATATAAACATTTATCAATTATATCCTCCTACTTCTTAAATTCAATATCATGTGGTATGGAAAGAGGATTATGTTAATAAGAAGGACCAACATGTATATAAATTCACTAAAGGTGTTTGGGGATTTACAAAAGTGTGAAATGCGATATATTAAAATTTTTAGGTGTAAATTTATATCGAAAGATAAAATGTCATATACTCTAGTGCTAATTCATCCACAGATCATGTAAAATTTAATAAATAATGGGGAATTGATAATGAAAAATCAAATCGGAATCATAACTCATATGATTTCAATCAAAAAAATCTCTCTTCATCGGTGATTTTTGCTTGAAGGAATCGATCTAGAAACTCTCTTGATAATCTACATGAATTCTAGAAGCTTGATCAATCATTGGCCATCAAAATCAAAGTTCTGGTGCAGATAATCATAGGCTCTTTGATGTCTCCATGATCATGGGAGATCAAAATAATGATCCTTGAACTTGGATCATGAAAACTTTGATCTTCCCTTCACTTTATCTATATAAGACATCAGTGAAGAGGGTATAAGAGAAATAATTCATGAAATCCCTTCTCACACACATTTTTGGGGTTAAAAATGATTTTAATACTTATCTTATAACACCCATAAATTTCATTTAGGTAACTATGTATTTTAACCCGTTAAACATAATAAAAAATAAAACAAAAACACTTAAAACTTAGCATAAATATCACATATATTTTATCACATGATTTTAGCAGATAAACTATGTTATGTGATAAAATAAGAGTCATTAAATCGACTCAAATCTCTCATAAATACTAAATGAAATTCTTGAATATTAAATATTTAATATTCATTTGAAAAATATTTTTTATTTTATTGACTATATAACTTGTGAATATAATAAGTAATTAAATTCAATGGTTATTATTCAAAACTCAAATAATATTTAATTTATTTATTTTCTTTTGTATTTTATTAACTTTGACATTACCCGGACACTATTTCATGGCCCACCATGTCCTAAAATCTATTTCACAAGAATTTTCCAAGATTATGAATATACATTTTCTATGACCTACTTAGCCCTTATCTTAATAATAGTAAATATTATTCACAGACGTGGAGCACAGCCTGGAAACCTATCCTAGACCCTATAGAGTTAAGGTATATTTATAACAATGACAACCTTCTATGAACACATGACATGTAATATTATCTCTTTGTCTCGTGATATCTCAAAAAGTAGGATCCACACTTCATGTCATCATACTTTCTTGTTTTATTATTTGTTGACCGTACTGGATGGACTTACCTTTAATCAGTATGTCCCTGGATTTAATAAAGGAACTACCATCTTGTTTAAATAGTTTTGAGATATATTTTCCTTTCAAAAGTGATAAAAACTATCTTGATAATTCAATCAATGTCATACTACTAATGATGCACTCAATTAAAAACACCCACCATAGAAAAAATACTATGGTTTTTGTCTTTCATTAAAGTAAGTAATCAAATAATACACACTGATAATGATATCATGTCTAAATACCAATACACATGTTCATAGATAGGAACTACCATTGACTCCCAAAACAAGTTGTGTTACTTTTGCTGGTTCGGTCCTCAAGATCCTTTCTACTTGAGATTACTATGAATGAACTTTATGATTAAGAGTCTCAATGATTATAAGTCCCCTACAACTAACTCTCAAAGATCATATGTCTAAAGTCAGTAGTATGTATCTAGAGCATAGAACATAAGTTCAATATTATTGTCATAGTATCTTGTGCTTCTCATTATAGCTGGGATTTTTTATAATATTTTAATATGAAAAATAATCTAAGGATGTTACCAAGTAAATACTGGGAATAGAAGTGTGGAAACTATTATGATAAAAAACATCATGCATAACTCACTTTATACAAGATATGGTAATGAAAAAGTTTTGTTCATGTTTTGTCTAGGGAACCCACTTTTAAACCACTGCCACTTACAATAAATCCGACTTGATAGTGATCAAAATATTAGTTATCTCATGATCAGGTCATGATTCTACTGAGTTGTGGTTTTAGTCGTTGAGGATGCCCTGGTTTCCTAAATGGATGCTCTATTATTTGTGACATCCCCTCCATGAGTGAATGGTCCTAAGATATGATATCACATAGTATAATCCTTTTATACTCTATCTGAAATTGAAAAATAGGGTAGTACCATTATATTAATATTATCATAAATATTATAGTAGTTTACTTAGTATGTGTGACTTAAAGAAGCACAACAATTTTTTTAAAATTTTACACTATTTATTGAGAAGCATCATAAACCCCAACATAGTCAATATTTATATATATGAACACCACTATATTTAATGAGATTATATTTATCATTAATTAAGAATAAATTTGAAATTATATCATATATATCCATAGTAATACTAGTTTGTGTCCCCTAATAACTAGTTTCCCTTCCTATTAAAATATGGGGTACATATAATTGTTACTTTCTCAATTACAATTAGATAGTTCTAACTACTTCTTGAGAAATTATCCTATATTTAGTTTATATTTTCCTACCCTAAAGTATATTCTAAAAATATCTAGTACATATCATAGAATATGTGATATATTCATTCCTGATATGTATGGAATTATAATCTCCATTTTAATCTCCTACTATGTCTCAAACATGTATTCTTAGAGAGATTAATGACAAGTAACAATAGAAACAATTGTCTCTCAAATTATTCCAATACATTTTCAGTCTATATACTTTTACATGGTCTAAGAAACAATTTGATCTACATATGTTGATATTCCTTCCTTGAACATGAATTTATACTTTAAGTTATATTTATAGAGTTTCTTCCAACCAAGTCTTAACTAACTGTAAGAATAATAATAGTTCTCCATATGTTATTAACATATATTACTTAGAAATTATGGTGCTCCCATGAACCTCTTATAGACACCTAGAATACTTTCATTCGTGATGAATATTCTATTATCATGATGATTAAATTAATTCATAAATGGATCTCTATAAATTTCATTATTTATTGGAATTATTTGGTTTCATCAACCATTTCTAGTGTTGTTGTCTTGACACCTTCCAAGAAAGGTAGTCTTAACATAAAATTCCCAATATAGTAACCATAGAATTTTTCTTTGATAAGTGGAATTCAAATGGATTTAAGAATGAAAAAAGGGAATAACAAATTGATCCATATTGGTACCAATCTTGTACCACCCAATTACAGTTTCTCTTGAATACCCACCAATGAAATTACATTAATTAAGAAAACTACCAAAATTTAGACCTGATTTTGGTACATTCAATCCATCTTCCTGAATTCATATGAACTCGTCAATCATATATTATTTCCATTTACTTCTTCCTTTTATGATCCATAATTATAATTTATTAATGTATCACTATCCATGGTGAATATAAAACCACCACTATGGTTTTAATCAATCAACATAGTATATGTCCCTAAAACAATACTTTTCTATAAGCTCTTCTAGAACTTGTTCCTATGCCAATGAATTTTTCGTCTCAAGCATAGACTTTAAAAAAATCAATTTAGCTCTAACTATCTCAAATAGGGATGTGCACCCATTAATATAAATGTAGTCTATCACTAGAATATAACTTTTCTATCATATGGGTGTATGTATTATCCTTAGAAGGATAATTACTCTAGATTCACATTATGTTATTTTGGATGAAAGTTGTTTTATTTACTAATACCTAACAAACTCTACGTATTTAAACACATGCAGTATAAAATCATGGATTTCCTCTATGTAATAAATGAAATGATATCCATTTGTAATTATATTTGGAATACGGCTATGGGAAAACACCTATATTTTCATAGCACATCTCAAGAGATAATGTAAGTTTTTATAATGCTTATTAAATCTCATCATTGATGCTCCTTTAACTAACATCATAAATTTGACTTGTATAAGGAAATTTGAATTTAATAATTTATCCACACTAAATTATAATGATCAATGTTTGTATGAAAGACTCATTTTTTATCATCCTTTAATAAAAATCCAGACCCTGATGTGTATAAGGAAATGTGAGTTTATGAATAAATTCACTCTACATTTATAATGATCAATGAATACGTGGTTGAGATATTCTTTAGCTCACCATCCCAAAGAAACTCATATCTTATGACCACACATATTCCTTTATTTAATTTTACATTCCTTAAATCTCTTAAAGAAATTCATGATGTATGTGAATTTACCTCTAATTTGAGTTTGGGATAGTTCACAATCTCTTAGTTAAAATAATTCAAAAAGATTTATGGATTAATTTTATTTTTAAATTTTTCATTATCCAAAATTAGAAAAGTAAATATTTCTATAATACCTATGATTTCTAGCTCCAAAGAGTTTAAATAACATATTGGGTATATCATTTATAAAAAAATTTAGTTTTACTAGACAAAGATTCATTTTTCCAAAATTGGGTATCTAAGTCTTACATTTTATATTCACCAGTTATTGTCAATGATTCGAGCATTACTAAACTATTAGTAGAGTATGAAACACCACAAAAAAAATCCATTACAAAAAGGACTAATATCTTATAGTATCCTATAGGCACATGAGATAAAGGTCTTGGAAATACTCAATAAAAGTTAAACTAGAATCATTTAACAGGGAAATTGGAATATGTGTACTTCTTACTATTGACATTAGAATCACCCTTTCTCAACTGCTTGGAGAATTAACATTAACTCTTATAACATTCCTATATTTACTTGGTTTCTTTATTTGAATACATATGTGTGAAACACATTCATTATATAGTACTTAAGAAGTAAAATAGAAACATCACAAACTTTGATGAATATTCACTAAGTGGAAGCCTCTATATGCTTTTACATCATTAATTACATTAAATCTACCATTGAATTATCTCATGAAAGGAAATGAAAATAGCCTCTTGTATTATGAAATTCATATGTTCCTAGATGTTCATTTCGAGTTTTTGATTAGAATCACAGATATCATTGGCATTTTTCCTTATATTTCAACTTGTTTACTATAAGAAGAAAATATAAATTTTTCTTCATGTTCTTGTATTCTTAGAGAACCTTACCCAAAAATGAAATGACTCATTTTTTTACGTACATTTTGTTTTATAATCTTAAAAAATTTGGAGAATTTGGGTGATTAGGATAAAATAATGGGATGTATTGAAAGATCTTGATACATCTTTCAATTTACACATATATAGTGTAACCATAATCGCATTCATTTCTTGCTTCACTTTCTCCTCATAGAATTCATGGAGATGAGAAAAAATGTCTCTCCTGTATGATTAATTTTCATCCTCTCTTTATGATGTGGTTTAACAATATGTGGTGACTCAGATACAAAGAATTTATTTTCATATCGTAGTACTTTGTGAAAGCTCCTTTACTAAACTTGGGAATTAATGTCAATTAAGACATGTAATTTGTAAATTATATATCGTAGTGAAATTGTGGTATTACTAGTCCTTCATAGAAAAAATAATACTTAATAAGATTAGTAATTTTACATTTATTACTTTTTATTAGATATTATATATTTTAGTATCTTAAATTTAGCCCACTATTTTAGTGAATCATTGTATCCCTCAACTAATAGATTCAGAATACCCAATCACTTCAGTATTCTAGTGGAAATGATCCTTAAAACTCATATTCATAGTTCAAGTTATGGTTATGCCACTACTGATATAGTCTCAAGGAATTATTTCAAATGTCCAGCAGTATTAACTCATGGCTCATTTATCTGTTGAGTAGAGTCTCATATCATGAAAAGGATAACCTTGCACTACTCAATTTTATCCTCTAAAGAAGAAATAAACTAGATATGGATATTTTATTACTTCTAAAATTATTTATGTTGACACATCACTCAAATAATAAATTTCAGGAAAAAGGATTCACCCTATACTAGGTCTAGTGAGCACTTCATATAATTATTTTTGTTCAAAATTATGTAATGGAGGGATTTATGATTTAATATTTCTTTGAGGATTTTTATTATTCCCCAAAAATATAATTCATTTATTTTTACACTTGATTGTTATTTGTGACTGCACTCAAATCTAATCAATTCCATAAATAGAATAATATTCACCACACATGTTCATTTTATCTACATATACTCGCATATTATTTTATGAGATCATGTGTACTATCGAGACATAAAATAATATACCATGCATAAATAAAATTAAACGATATGATCAGGAGTAGATAATAACAATTGATCCAATAAGAAAATAATGGATCGACCTAGACTCTAGGGTTAACACCATCAGTCACCACACATGTGACTCAATTTGCATCATTGTAACATCCTGACCTGGGTTCCAAATAGTGGTTCCCCGAGCTAGTTCATCATGTAAACTCAGGTGCGCCTCCCCATACACCAGAGGCTGCCAACTAGAAAAAAGGTCTAAAATATGATCTGGGGATACTATACCCTCTTTATCAAAGAATAAAAATAGTGGAAATAAATATAAAAAACCCAAATGATAATAAACAAAACCCAAGATAATACTATTATAAATAATGAACTAGCATCACATGATGAATCCAAAACTAGGGAAAATTGACATAAACCAAAGTAGTAGATATTTAATGCCAAATAAGTGTCAAGTGTCAACTGAAAACACGGAATTAATACACAATAACAACTTCCAAATTATTCCTAACATCATGTCTAGTTCCCTCATCTATGCTCCATCCGGAATACCGACTCATCCATCTAACATAGGGAACATTCCCTTATCCTGTCCTACAAACATGTCGTTTATTCGGGTACTGATCAAGCATACCAAGTAGGTTGTGAGTTCAAATTAGTAGGCCACCACCAAGGGCGTCTAAAGAAATATCCATTCTATAATAGTGTATATAGTTGTATAAATAATAAAGTATAAATGAAAAATTAAAAAAATCACATTTAATATTATTTAATCAACCACATAAGCCCCTAGGTTCATGGTAACACCAAAACCAATCATATATGCTTCATCTCGCGATGGATTCTGAACCATATATCGTAGGGAATCATATCCATTATTTCATGGTTTTCGTTATTCATTTAATTCCAATTTCATATTCATGCATCGGGGCCTAGAGTTTAAGGATAGTACCCCTTGTGTATTGGGAGAATTGGTCCCTTAATCATATCTCATTGTTCATATTCAAATATAAATATATATTGAGGCCCATAGAATCAATTTGGAACGTTGTGGGTATTTTGAGAATTATTCATTTTCCCTTAAATCATTTTTCACGTGCATGCATTGGGGGCCTAGAGCATCAGTCTAGCACCCCAAGGGTATTTGGATCATCATTCCTAGACTTGAACCTTATTTATTAATCAATCAAAAATATCACATATATCACATTAATATCAAGGTTCAACATCATTAACCTTATATTCAATAATTCACATCATGGTACACAATTTAATTTATCATAAAAACCATTATTATATACTTTAATCACATTGAATAATATGAAAAATCCGTTATTAATGAATTTATCATAAATTAATCACATATTTCATTAACCCTTTATGGTTATACTAACCAACCCTTTAATTCCAATTATCAACATGAAAAAATTATTTAATTCAATTCTAATAAACTATTATTCAAATTTTCAAATCCCATGATCATAATTTTAAATATATTGGAACACCCCAAGGTTTTCCATCAAATCTGGTCTCATATTCTCCAATAGGTCCAATGGGATCCCAGAAGGGTTTCCCAATTTCAAGGAATTAAAATCACATTTTTAATTTAAAATTAAATTGAATAACATGGAAATGAAATAGAATAATTACATACATATGATAATAATAAAGAATATGGACATTGGTAATTATACCACCTACCTCAAGATCATTGATGAATGATTTCCAAATAATATCCCTTCATTTAACGTGGAATAGTTAAATTCACAATGGTGGAGGAGATATGGGAAAAACAAAATACCAAGATCCAATGAAATAAGATACATAAAAATCTAGATCTAACCCATCCATGATTCAGGAAATCAACCCTCTCGAAGGGGAGAAAAAATGGGATAGAGAGAGAGTGGGTGGGGGAGTCTAAATGAGGAAGATATCACATACTGAATAGTTTCATTTTTTTCTACTAAATCATTCATTAAATCTAGAAGAGGCTTAGGAAGCCTACAATTCTTTTTTAGAGCCTCCAGAAGCAAGAAAAAACTTTTTATTTTGAGAAATAGTGAATGGAAATAAAAACTAATTGTTTTGGAATTTTTAATCTAATTTTTGGGGGTCTAAAATCTCGCATGCATGGTTTCCTAGCCAGGGTGTCTAGTTTTTCAAAACATTAACCTTAACTGTGCACCCCTACTCATGGGTTTAACAGTTACTCCTTGGTGGGCACATAGTTTGACAAACCTTGAACCAACCATGAAAACCACCTCTATTTGAGGGTGTATTGTTAGATAAGGGAGGCTTTCTGGTTTGTAAAAATAGAGCACCACCACATGTGGCTCCAAAAATAGGTGCACAGTTTTTTGGGGAAAACTACATGGTTTTCACTAACCATGTGCCACCCATGCACAACCCCATGGGCTTCCAAATTTCTCTAAATTCATCCAAAACAAACCCAAATAAAAACACAACCACAATTTGATCAAAAAAGTGGTAAAGAAATACATTAAAATAAATAAGATATATCTCTTGAAAGGTCAGGATCTTACAATCTCCCCACCTTATAATAGATCATTATCAAGTTTTACTCCCAAGAATCACTAAGCTTATGATGTAAAAATGTCGGGTCACTGGGAATGCATATCTACTTATATCTCAAATGTTTCCTCCTAAATGCAGTATTTCATCCACAACACTCTATAAAACCCTGTGGTCTTTCCCCCCAGCACTTTTACACTATGATCAACAACATGAATCGAATTCTCCATGAAGGATGCAACAACCCAAGCTCAAAATAATCAATATCGATCACATGAGAATATTTGTGGGGATAATGTTGAAGATGATACACATGGAAAACATCATCCATATAATTATACCTCTATGGAAGAGACAATTGAAAATACACCATTCTGATCCTCTTCATATTTGAAAATGGTCCAACAAACCTAGGCTCTAACTTTCACTTCCTTTGAATCCTAAAATGACCCAATCTCAATGACACCTAAAGGAACAGATGATTGGACACTATAAACCTAGGAGTTCAATTATGTCAGTCACAAAATATTGTTTTTCTACTTTGAGTTATTTCCGTACATTTTTGAATCAATTGACCATATTCTAACATCACTTCCAAGAGACTCTAACCGAACAACTAAAACTCACCTGCTCCAAAAATCCAAGAGGTGATTTGTATGGACAAAAATAAAGTGACTCATATGGTTTCATCTGAATAGTCTCTTGATAAATATTGTTATTGTCAAACTCAACGAGCACTAAGTGATTCTTCCATGTCCCACCAAAATCAAGCACATATGTTCTAGGAATTTCCCCCAATACCTTTATAGTATGATCTGATTTATCACCTATATGTGGGTGGAAACCTGTACTCATAAGTACCTATGTACATAACGCATTATGTAAGACATAAAAAATCATTAAGTAAAATCCAAGTCACTATCTGAAACTATGTTTTGTAGAACCCCATGAAAATAGTCTATCTCTCAAACTTGAAATTCACCTAACTGATCCATAGTAAAAGTCTCCCAGATATGCAAGAAATAGTATCCATTCATCAACTAGTCCACAATCACCCAAATCGCATCATTCTACTGGGGGATCCTTGGAAGACCCATAGGACAGTACATAGTAATATCATTACGCATCCATTCCAAAATGGAAAATAGCTATAATAAACCACCTAGTCATTGAGGTTTAGTCTTTACGTGTTGGAATCTTTAGTGTCTTGTCATGAAACTTACAATCTCCCTTTTCAGACTTGGCCACCAATACTGTCGATGTTGGTCATTTTACATTTTTTTTCAAACCGGGATTCACTACCCACTTCAAGGAATGAAACTTACACATTATCTCTTCTCGCATACACGTCGGCACCCAAACATGATTCCATGGATATATGATCTAACACTCATAAATATTCCAATAATAAGGTCTCTCACTACCTACAAGGATTTCCCTCAGGTCCAAACACTCTATATCCTCATACAACCTCTCCCTAGTCTAGCTTAAAATTGTGGACTCAATAGATAAGGATGTGAGGATCATCTACTCCTGGACCTCCTAATCCTCAATATCCATCTCAACCAGAAATTTGATCTTCTTACACTCAAATCCAGACTACTGAACTACCTAAATCTGTGTATTCCTTCTCAGAGCATCAAAAAGATCATTTCCCTTTCTCAATGTATAGGCTAGCTAAAAAAATCATATAATAAACCCATATCTATTGTTTGAGGTTAAAATCCCACTACAAGAATATGTACTTTAATATTTTTTTATCGTTATATATAGTATAATTTTTAACCAATAGGTGATGTTACCAACACATTAAATCATAAACCCCAATCATGAACTCAAGATCATGTTTTAGGTAATTTTTTTCATGTGGTCCCACCTATAATGGCCCATATTACACAACTCAATACCCCTACATCAGAACATTTCTAATTCCAAATATGGATGCATCAAAAAACATTGTATACTCCTCACCTGGCTCGAATAAGATCAAAATTGGTGTAGTAGTCAAACACCTCTTTAAATTCTGGGAAGCATTCCAACATGATCCAGACCATTAAAACATGAAAACCTTCTTGGTCAAGCCCAAAAAGGGTGCTACCAAAGGGGAAAAGTACAAGATAAACTGCCGATAATAACCCACCAATCCATTAAATCTTCAAATATCAAAAACATTATTGGGTTGTACCCAATAAAAAACAGCCTGAACTTTATCTAGGTCGATAGACACACCTTCCATATAGATTATGTGACCCAAGAAATGTACCTTATCAATCCATAATTGACACTTATTGAATATAGTAGATGATCTCCCATTGTACCTGGAATGATGTAAAGATTTTGGTAATTATCATCATGATTCTTTGAGTATACCCATATTTCTTCCAAAAAAACCACAAATTGATCCATTTACTGGTGCAATATTTGGTTCATCAAGGCCATAAACATAGTTGGATCACTAATATACCTAAAAACATCACAAAGAACTTGTATAGTCCATACCTCCATCTATAAGTAGTTAGTTGTATATCCTAAGGTCTAAATATAAACTAATGATACACCAATTTAAGTTAATTTTAGATAATACACATGCTCCTCCAAACTGGTCAAGTATATCAATGATGTGTGGAAGAGGATATCAGTTCATCACTGTCATCTAATTCAACTTCCTATAACCACCAAATAAACACAAACTATCATCATCCTTCTTAGAAAACAAAACTATAAATCCTCATGGTGATTTATTCGGATGTACAAACCCATTATCCATCAACTCTTAAAGATAAGTCTTAAGATCTTGAAGCTCTATTGGTGCCATTATGTAATTTAGAATGGAAAGGGGTACGGATCTTGGAATTATATACACTGTAAACTCAGGGTCTCTCTCATGTGGTAGCCTTGAGAACTCCTTAAGAAACACATCCTAAGACCACTCCACTATGGGTGTAAATGAATCATGCTTTACACCCCATTCATCTAATAAAAGACATGCAACCTGAGTAGGGAGATCTTCTAGTTGATGATGAAATGTCCCTTCATAGACTGTCTGGATACCCTATTCAGCATAATGAACATAATTTTTATCCTAGGGAAATGTAAAGGTTACTCCCCTGCAGTAACAATCATTGTGGTATTGGTACGATTCCAACCATTCTATACACAAAATCAAGTCAAAACCTAACATGTAAATTATATATAGATCCCAAAGTAAATGATACTCACCAACTTCAAGATACCACCCTTACATAAATAGATGTCCCTAGACCATTCCCCCAATGATGTGTTGATATTCATAATCCCACTCACAAACTCCACCATCATACTCAAACCATTCAAAAATTGAGAATATATAAAATAATGAGATTATCTTATATCAAATAATGTACTAGAAACTGTAGAAGTTACAAGAATAGTACCACTAATAGTTGAAGGAAAATCCTCATAATCCTCAATTGTTAGAAGAAATACATGAAACCTTAATTCCCCTCTACCCTGTGTTCCAATCTGATTCCTCTGAGTGGAACTAATTTACTTATGTAGGAGCTCTTGACTTGAAGTACCACGTCTTCTTCCACATCCACCATGACTTGTAGAACCCCAACTATGATACTGGTATAGAGAATAATACCTACATCTCGTACTCTAGTTTGGTCTAGCTCCTCTATGACAACCCATTTATCATGGTTTCCTACAGAACTATTGTAGATGAACCATCCTTCTGCAAACTCGGAACTCTACCAGTGGTCAGGGGAACTAGTTACGATAGTGACTCAGCCTGATGCACTGATGGAAAATAACTTGAGTATTTACATGTTTATATGATCCTTCACACTTTACACTCTAATTTCCGATGTTCTTGTTAATGTTTTCATAGTGACACTTACTACCCTCAAATAGCATACCTCTGTTTCATCCCATAATAACAACATGTCCTCCACTGGAAGTCTCCTTTATGTTCCCCTGAAAAATGAGATCCTGATTCATCACCAATGAAAACTTAATTATATGGAATATATTCACTCGGGATTTAATCTCACATTTTAGTATATCTTAAAAACATCTCACCATAGTTGACTCATCTCTTACCAATGATAGAATAATGAACTATAAGTTAGTCAAGAGACTAGAATTGTCTATCATATAAAATCTCCAGTAGGTTAAACACAAAAACTATATTGCCCTCTCCTTCTTGATCAACTCTTGGTAAAAGTGCTCTTAGAATTTCTCCTAGAAATACTTTCATACCATGCCCTCCATCTACTTATACCAAGCCTGTATATACCAAAAAATATTCACTTGATCATATAACATATAAGAAACCAACTTAACCCACTTATCTACAAGAGTCTCTAAATGGACAAGGATCATCTGGATAGACTCAATCCAGAACTCAGATACTTCATGTCCACCCTCATTGGTGATGGTTAGAGGGTGTTGTAACTGGAACTCCCAAATCATTTCAAACATATTATGAATGCCCAATTCTAGGTCTCTTTCAATTAAATTTATAAAGAGAGAAAATATATCGCAAAACTACACTAATAGAACTTCTCCCGAATCCATAAGGGCCTTTAGTTCTGTCATTGGAGGATCATTTCACAGTATGTCCTCCAGTATTCCTACCAATAAATGTCATCGTGAAGGAGTGTATCTATAATATCAAATGCACGTATTAGAAAAATAACAAATAAATAACATATTTACATAAGATGGATTCACATAAGTCTATAACAATTAAACCCCCGTACTCTTCCACGCAGTCAAAACTTTGGAAAAATCACTTCCCACAACCATCCCTCATCTCGGCCATGGTTAACACCAGGTAGATAACTTTCATAATATAAGTTTCCCATTAGAAATAATTTTATCCATTTAAAATTACCATATATAGAATCATTCAAACCATTTAAATTCATCATTAGACCCCATTTATTTTTAATTACACAAGTAAATGAAACCATTTTTCATTTCAATAACATACCTAAAACCTTATTTTTTATGAATTCCTAAAATAATTCATGTCAAATAAAATCCTAAGTACCTAGAATGATGAATGTATACTAAAATATCAGGCCATGATGGGCCACTAGTGAAATAACTGAAAACAATAACATCACACAACAAGTGCATCACCAAAGGGAAAATAACATTTAAGTATATTTTTAAACATCATGAACATCAATCCCACCCTAGATACTTCATTTTCCCCCTCACATGGTTTAAAAACTCCCATGAATGAGCTCATGAACAAGGTACAAGTAATCCTAGTCTCCAGTATACAATTACCAAATAATAAGACAACTGAAAAGAAAAAGAAATCCTCCTTTTTTACAAATTTGAAATTCCCTGACCCAGGTGCCACATACCAGTTCCCTGATCTGGATCTTCATGTGACCTCAGTCACACCTCCCAATATGCTAGAGGCTATCGACTAGAAGTGATGATCTAAAATATGATGTGTGGAGATTATACCCTCTTTATCAAATCATCACAATAGAAAATATAAACATAAAATAGTCAAATGATAATAAAAAATAACCAAGATAACACAATAATCAATAATCTCCATTATAACAACCCTTCACTTTATTACACAGTTAATCATGATTCATTACATAAAATTTCACTAAAGATAGATCTGATGATCGATAGGTATAGTTTATTAGGAAATTAGGAACATTACATGAGAACTTAAGAGATAAAATAAAACTTATTTATTGAAAACTTATTTTACATGACCACAACAATCCTTCGTACTTAGTATTGTGTAGGATAACCTGAGGACATACATAAGAAAAGGGTGAGCTATAAAGCCCAATAAAGGAGTAAAAAAGGCATAACATGAAGAATAAAATACATGGCAGGAAATATTAATATCAATGGATCATAAGAGAAACATGAACATAAAGGCATTATTTAGCATGAATATCATAACTTGGGGATTTGGAAAAAACATTTAACATTATATTAGTATGATCTAAGGTACAATGCACAGGGAGCAAGAGTAAACCCTCATTGCACTTGAATTAGCATGATTAAACCCTTATTGCACTTGAATTAGCAAAAGTGAACCCTCTTTGCACTTGAATTAGCATGGGTAAACATTCATTGCACATGGTGTATCATGATACTATTCTTTACCCAATGCATTGGAGCGCTATCAGGGCACACCCTTTTTAATCATTTAATTTCATGCATAAGTGTGCCACATAGATCATACAACTTGCATTCATTAAACATAATAATTCATTCCATGAAAAAGAGAGGTGGAATACATAAATTTAAGTTCTAAATCAACAACTACACATGCATAATGTTTAATAACCTCGATAGAGTAATGGGTATGGTATTCACTTACATGATGATTTTCTCATGAAACGTTTGGTGTAACTTCGGTAGCATAATGAAGTCAAATAGAAAAAGTGAAATGGGTTGATGAGAGAGAAAGGGGTATCTCATCATTTAAACATTAAATTGAAATTTAGGGGGTCATGGAATATAATATCTCAACATATGTAATGGAAGTTAGATTCATAATATAAAATAATTGCTTGAATGTAAATGATGAGAGAGAAATCCCTTACTGAATTTCGGCATGGTAACGGTTGTACATGGGAGGCATTAATGGGAGAGAAAGATTTATATCATCATTAAAAAATAAAGAGGGAAGTATAGGTAAGGTGGGAAATCATACCACAACATTTTTAATTGAATATAAAATGGAATAACAATATAAGGAAAATTTGACATAAATAAGGAAGGAAGGAAAGTAAGGATCCCTTACTTGGAAGTGTGATCCCAAATGCTAGGAAGAGGTTTGAGATAGGATTATTGTGGGATTTAGATGCCTTGGGAGTATTATAGAAAGAGGAGAGTAGGGTTTGGTCGATCTCCAAATGGTTTTAGTGAAGAGGAATGGGATATTGAGTGGGTTTATATAGGAAATGAGAGGGAATTGTTTAATATTTAGGTTTGGGACACTACCGATTAAACTAATTGAAGACACAAACCATCCCATGGTTTTTTCCAAAGTGGAGTGTAAGACATTATTTTATAAGGCCAATTTCCTAACTTATTAAACTATTAGGCTTGCTTATGAGGAGGTGAGACACAATCTCAATGAAATCATTTTAAAAAGTTAAAATATTTTATAAGTCTTGGAGGGTCCACTAAGGCACCACAAAATTAATCAAAAAAATATGAAATTACATTATTTTAAATTTAAAACATATATTTTCTGAACATACCTTTTATAGTATTTTATTACATCACTATTAGGTCACATTATAAATTTAAACGGTATTTAATTTTTACCCAACAATTCGACTGTCTCAGAAAATTATAAAAAATTCACCTTTAGATAATTTCAATGTCCTGAATCCAAAAATGATATTCATTTTATATAAATAATTTTCTATATATTTAATTTTTTACTTTTAAAATAAAAATCGACATTTATAAAAAATTCATGGGTTTTGAAAAAAATAGCTTTCAAACCTTAAAAAAATTACCATTGTATTCATAAAAAATTATACGATCATTTATATTTAATAAAAAGTAATTTAGTAATGATATTTTATTTAAATATTATTTAGTTCAAAAATCCATTAATTCAACAAAATATATTTCTAAATTGAATATTAACTAAAAAATACTATTTGTTCATTAAAAACAATTTACAAAGTAACAATAATAAAATAAATGTGTATTCCTTATTCTATAGAAAAATAATACACTTAATAATAGTGCTATAATCTTATTACATAACCCATTATAACACTCGGTTAAGACCTAATGGAAATGTTTGCGATGGTGACACACTCTTGGGGTGGCTCGGATAACATCGCTCAGGTGGTAATCTCTATTAACTTCCACTTCTCCCATAGTCGATTCCGTTTAAGATTAACATTTTGAAGCTCATCTTGGGATTGGTCAAGAGCGAATCCCAGTGATGCTATCTCATTTCCTAGCACTGAAAATAGGCTTTTTATGGAGAAATTCTACTGGATGAGGTCATCTCTTTATTTTTATGAGAAAATTGGATTTGTTAAAGCCCTATATTCATGTGATCATTGTTCAGCAGCTATATTAGCAACGTTAACAATTCTTAACAGTATTTTAAAATCCAAAAAAATATAAAACCAGGGAAGTACATATGTTTTATATAACCATTTTACATAATAATATAATTAATTAGATCAAGAGGAATTGTCATTAATAAAATTTTGGGTCATTACAACCCGGTATCACATGGTGAATCTAAAATAGAGAAAATTAAAATAAACTGAACTAATAGATATGTCATTCCATATAAGTTTCAATTTTCAAATAAAAATACAAAATACAGACACACTGATAACATCAAAGGGGGTCTAGAAATATTTTATAGATCCCTCATCCATGCTACATCCTGAATCCAAACATAACCATATATATATAGACTTTTCCATTATCTTATCCTTCAAACATGAAGTCTATTTTGGTACCGATTAGGAAGTCCAAGTAGGTTGAGGGTACAACTCAGTAAACCAACACTAATGGTGTGTAAATAAATATCCAGTTTATAATAGTTTATAAATTTGTATAAATAATAAGTTACAAATGATTAAGTAAACAGTTTCTACATTTAATATTATTTTATAAACCACATAGGCCCCCGGGTTCATAGTGACACCCAAACCAATCATGCATGCTTTCGACCATGCCAAATTATTAAACATATACCATTGGGAATCAAAATCCATTATTTCATGGTTTTAATTATTAATTTAATTCCAATTTTATATTCATGTATCTGAGCATAGAGTATAAGTCTAGAACCCCATGGGTAGTTGAAGCATTAGTCCACCACCCATAACTCATTCATCATATTCACATATAAAAATATATTAGGGTCCTAGGGCATCAGTAAGGATCCTTGTGGGTATTTAGAGCACCAATACGTTACCCTCAACTCATTTTTCACATGCATGGATTGCGGCATAGAGCATCATTCTGGCACCACATGGGTATTTTGAGCATCAATCCCTGGCCCACACCACATTTATCAAACAACAAAAAATATCACATATATCACACTTATATCATTTTTCGACATCATTAACCATTAATTAAATCATTCACATCACAATGAACCATTTAATTTATCAAAGACAACCATGGTTATTTACTTTAATCACATGGAATAATATGAACAATTCACTATTAATCCATTTATCATAAATTAATCACATATTTTATTAACCCTTAAAGGTTATGCCAAATAACCCTTTAATACCCATTATCAACATGCAACAAAGATTTAATTCAATTTTAATAACTAATTATTACCCTTTTCATGTTCCATAATCATCATTTCAAATATATTGGCACACCCCAAGTGTTTCCATCAAATCTGGTCTCATAATCTTCAATGGATCCAATAAAATCTATGAATGGCTTCCCAATTTCATAGAACTAAATTCACCTTTTTAATTTACAATTAAATTTCAAAACATGGAAATGAAATGGACAATTACATAAATATAATAATAATAAAGACTATGAAAATTAGAAATTAGACCACCTTCCTCGAGATCGTTGACAAATTCCCATATAACCATAACCTTCAATTTGATGTATAATGGTCAAATTCACAACGACAGAGGAGATATAAGATCAAAACTTCAAAACAGGATCCAAAAAAATAAGTTCTATAAAAAACTATATATAAAACATCTAAGATGAAGGAAATATTCCCTAAAAGGGGGGATAGAACAATAGGAGAGAGATATATAGAGAGATAGAGAGAGAAATCTAAACGAGGTAGAGATCACATATTCGATATGTTCATATTTCTTCCACCAGATACTTTATTTGAACCAGAAGTTGTTTAAGGTGCCTAAAATTCTAATCAGGAGCCACTAAGAAAAATGGAAAACATTTTAGGTCATGTGTGGGTGAATGGGAATAAAAAATGGAGGCTCAAGAATTTTCAATCCCATTTTTAGGGGTTTAAAATCTGGTGCTCACAATTTACTGGGCAGGGTGCAAGATTTTCCAAATTGTGTGCCATGACTCTACACCCCTACTGATGGGGTTCTCAGTTACTCCTATGTGGTAACATGGTATGAAAATAAATGATCCAACTATGAAAACCCTCTCTGTTCAAGGGGGCACAGTCTGAGGAGGGAGGTCATACGATTTGGTTAAACTATCTTCCACCTTTTGTGGCTCCAAAAAGGGATGCATGGTTTCTTAGAGAAAACCATACAGTTTTCCCTAATAGTGTTCCAACCATGCAAAACACTATGGGCTTCCAAATATCTATAAATTCAATAAAAATAACCCCAAACAAGAACCCAACCAATATTTGATCAAAAAAAGGGTACAATAATATATGAAAAATAGAATAAGACATCTCCATAAAGATCAGGATCTTTCAAGCACTCTCTCATCCAATGTAACAAAGTCTCGTTCGGTGACTTTCCAATTCACTGTGCAAACTAAATCAATTTTTTTCTTCATTATTATATAAAAATACTCATACATAGGTAAAGGGATCTCGAAAATCAAAAAAAAAGATAAATATTTTTTTATCAAGGAATGCATGCCCTAATATATATAAGGACACAAAAGACAATACCTCGATCATAATTTATTAAATATACATTAAAAAACATGCATTATAATAATTAAATAAGAAAAATATACAAATACGAGACTTACACTGGTTATTGTAAGGGTGCTGATCTATCGGTATTCATTAAATTTTTATATATAAATTAATTTTTTGATGAATTAAACTTGAGGTCATTTTTTATAAATTAAAATATGTATAATTTAAATTTACTTCATAAAAATTTACCACACGGTCTGATAAAATATAAAATTAAATTAAAAATATTTGTTATAATTAATATATATTTTTTATGCTACCCATACATTTGTAACCCCCACCCCACCCCACCCCTCGAGGGGTTTTGGGTTATAGGGAGATACCACGAAAGGCAAAACTGGTCGAGAAGAAGCTGAAAAGGGATCCATTTTGATTCTTCTTCCATCCAGGGTTGGGTGAGGTGCCACCCATATCCCCTTTCACTTTGTGGTTTTTATCAAAAATCTGAAACATTAGTCTGGATTAAAAAAAGTAGTGTGAAACTTTGAAAAAAGGGGGATCCACCCCCACCCCCCACCCCAATTTGACATCCCTTTAATTTAACTTTATTAAATTTTTCAAAAATACCAAGTCTTGATGAAGCTTATCACCCCCCCCCCCCACACAACTAAATATAATATATATGTGGGTGTGTGTGTGTTATATATATGTGTGTTATATATATGTATATATGAGTTATCCTCATATATAATGTCTATAATATATATGTGTGTGTGTGTGTTATATTAAATATATATATATATATTAAAATTTATTTATTATGTAGTCCACATAGATTTGGACTTGCCCGATATTATAGTTTATTCCAACAAATCATGCATCGGTAGAGATTTGGACATCACTTCTGATCTAATAATAATGACCATCATAAAATAATCCCGCACCAGTGATATATATATATATATATATATATATATATTCATTCTTGGTGTTAGGTCCTAAAATTTATTATTTAGATCTTGGTATGACCATAACTCGGTCATATGATCTCTGAATGAAATGACATTTACCACAACGAGACCATGGAAATGCTCTATTTTTAAAAAATACAGATTTAATTTTTTTAATTCAACTTAATTAAATAATATTCTTCCTCAGATGTCGATTGTAGGAGTCTAGGGCTTTGTGGAATTCTAGAATATGCTCTTTTAAAAATTTTCTTCCTAGATTTGTGTTGAAACATCAAATCTAGTATACTCAGTCCAGATTCCTACAAGATCATGGGAAATTAAATTAATCATGAAAATTTAAGAATACCAAAATTAAATAAAAATTATACCATGTGTGATTTTGATGAAAAACATGTTTCGCTCATCCTCAGAAATCATCACAAGACGGAATCAAACTTGAAATCCTCCAGAACATCCACATGCATTCTGGAAGCTTAATCGATCATCAACCTATAAATTCTGGGTGCTAGTGTAGTGAATTAGAGACTCTTTTACGTCACCATGATCATGGGAGATCAAAATAACAATCCTTGAACATGGATCAAGGAAACTGTGATCTTCCATTCTCATTATCTCTATATGACTTTGGAGAGAGGGGAGAAGATTTAGAATTCATGAAATCCCTTCTCAAAAAAATTTTTGAAATTAAAAATTATTTTATACTTAGTTTATAACTTCCATAAATTTCATTTTCATCCTAATGGAATTTAACCCTTTAAGCATACCCCAAAAAATAAAAAAAATAGCACTAAAAATATACTATAATTATATTACATATTTTATAAAATTATTTTAACATATAAACGATGTTTCATGATAAAATAAGATTCATTAACTCAACTTAGCTGTCTCATAAATAATAAATTAATCCTTGAATATTAAATATTTAATATTCACTCGAAAAATGTTTTTCATCATATCCAATAAATAACCTGTGAATATAATAAGTAAATAAATTAAATGGTTTTTATTCTAAACCTGAATAATATTGAATTTATTTATTTTATTTGTGACTACATATACATAGAAATTACCCATCTTCCACTATTGGTCCCACCATGTTTTAAACTCCAATTCACTTGAATTGAACAAGCTTTTGGATATTCTTTGTGTGTGACTCTCTATACCCCAATCTCGATAGCAGTAAATACTATTCTCAAACTTGGAGTTGAGACTAAAAACCTTCCATGACCCCTAAGGACTTAAGTAATAGTAATATCGATGACAACCTCCTACGAAAACCCATTGTGTAATATTATCTCTTTGTCTTGTGATATCTTATAATGTAGGATACACACTTTATGTTATAATCCATTCTTACTTTATTATTTTTTAACCTTACTGAATGAACATACCATTAATCACCATGACCATGGATTCAATAAAGGTTCTATCATCCTGGTCAACTAGTTCTAAGACATTTCTTCCTTTTGGAAGTGAAAAAACTATCTTGATCATTCATTCAATGTCGTACCACCAATGACGCACCCAATGAAAACTACCTCACCACAGCACAAATTTCATCATTTTTATCTCACATAAAAGTATGTTATCAAATAATACAAAAAGATAATGATCTCAAGATTAGTGACCAAAACACGTGTTTGTAGATAGGAACTAACAATGACACCCAAAACATGTGGTGTTCTTATCGACTAGTTATTCCTCATGATCTCCACTACTTGAGATAACTAAGTGTGAACTTCATGAGAAGAAGACTCAATTTTTATGATCCCCCAACACCTGATAATCATACATCATGTGTGTACTATCAGTATGATGAATCTAGACCATAGGACATAATTTATTTTAAGACTACTTTCATAGTATTTAAACGTTCTTATTACATCTGGGAACTATTATAACTTATTTATATAACAAATAATTTAATAAAATTTCCATGTAAATAGTGAGTGCATGAGTGTCTACACAATTATGGTAAGAATACATCATGTATAACACATTATATACATGATATATCAATAAAAAATTACTATTCATGTTGGGTCTAGGGAACCCACATTTACAATAAGTACTCAAAAGTATAGGTTTAATGTGTAAGTAAGAAATAATTGGAGCTTATTATTACTTTATAGCTTAAATTATAAAAACATGTACTAATATTTTAATATTATAGTTTAGAAAAAATATGATTAGTTTAAAAAGATGAAAAATAACTATTTTTAGTGGTTACATGTTATCTACAGTAACATGGATGAGTTAGAGGGGTGGGATTTAGAGTCCCATAATAAGAAAAATTTAAGAAAGTACAAACACAAAAGTATACTAGTGAAAAATATGAAGAGTTACAAAGAATTATTATGAAACTAAATGAAGTTGTATTTTAAAAATATATATACTAGTTATAAAAATGATGGGATAATATCAATCGTTGAACCAATTATCATAGAGAGAACAATCAAAGTTACAAACACCGATTTTCTAGTATAGTTTTCCCCCCTCAAAATCCCAACATACGAAAGATATTCATTTTTTTAAAATGTTTTCTAACATCCATACAATAAATATGTATTGATTATTTAGTTGTTTTAAAAAAATTAGGATGAAAATTCTTGTGACCTATATCTTTTAGCACAAACTCCAACCTATATTGGGTAAGAGTTTGCAGATGCAGCAAAAATAAAACAAAAAAAACCTAAATTACCATGGTTTGGAGAAATCCTACTCAAAGTAAGATATAGGTATTTTATTATAAAATAAAATGAAAATTATCCAAAATCACATACATCAATTGGTGGAATAATCTATTCTCTTCTCAGTGCACTATTTCTAAATAAAATTAAAATCCAAAATTCTTTCATTCTGACTCAGTCAAAAATAGAATACATATCACATATTTGAAATTAAAAAAACCACTCCAAAAAATCTCCACCATGATTTAAAATTTGAATACATAACCAAGTCATTATTCATCTTGACCTTCATTGTCATGCCCAAGATTGACATGACCCACCAGACCCATTGCCTCTGTAAGAACGATAAAATATGATTAAGAAAATTCATGGCCCTAACATTCAAATAACTACTAAATAAAACATCACATTCTTTTTCAAATAACCAGTTTTAGACATATCTGTCTGAACATCACCTGTAATGGTACTTTGTTTCCTCTAAGAAGCTCCACCTACTTGAATAAACTTATAAAGATTCCCAATTTTTTCCCTTTCATCACAGACATTACTTATTTTTTCACTTTTATAACTCCATCACCAACAGAAATCAAAAAACCATTTGAATCCATCATACCCAAGGAAATCAAGTTCATTCTCAAATCAGGTACATAACTTGCATTCATAACTGTGAGAATAACTCTATAAAACTTACAAACTCTCACCATAATAATTCCAAAAATTATATTTTCCAAATTATTATCCATTTTTGTAATATCAACATTTAACTCTTCATAATTATCAAAATATTCTTTTTTTTCACATATATGATAAGAGAAACCAAAATCTAAAATCTAGTCTGAATCATCTGCATCTTCTATAGTTGTAAGCAATAAATCACTTCCATACCTCTCATCTTAAATCATGATATTCACCTCAACTAATTTTTCAACTACTTCTTCTTATTTTTATTATTTTTTCATTCTCTCGGTGAACTTCAGATTGTTTATTCTTAAATGAAATTTCATTCCACACTCCAAGTATAGTAAATTGCCTCTCATACTGGATTGGTTTCTATCTCTCTTAGACCCTAATCCATTCCTTTGTTTTGTAGACATTACTTGATAGTTATGTTCACCTTTCACAGAAAGAATACCATTATTACCGGATGGTCAAACATATTTGGTCTTTCATTGGGTCTCGTTCCTTAGAAATGATGGAAAAATTTCATCCAATTTAAGTGTCTTTTCCAAATAGCATTGTGGGGAAACAATTGTATTACAAATCTAAAAAAGAACCAAAAGAATTTTTAGACTTTTATTCTTATACAATTTTCATTGGTACTGTTTTTCCTTTATCATCAGTCTTTACCATCAATGAAGAAAATTTTATCAAGAGTTTAGTGAAATCATCCAAATGGTTTCCTGAATCTCAACTTTTGGACATTCGGATATTATAGAATCGTTTTTCAGATATAAATGATTTTACAAAGATTTTTATTTATACCCCTCTTCCATCTTCATCGAGATATCCTTCATATCTATTATATTTATCATCTCCCATAGTTTGTTTCCTTCTAAATATAATTAAATGGTGTTAGTCATAAAATCTCTTATATCATTCCAATCATTTGTACTATTCTTCTCAAGCTTATAAAAATTTTTTATTTAATTCTTTGATTATCCCATTATGAGTCAAAAAAATAATTACTCGTTGTTGTCATGGATTCAAATCATTTTTACCATAAAACATATCAATATGGACCAAAATAGTCAGATGTGAATCCCCCATATTTAATCAGCAATAAAATAGAAAACAGAACACCTCTTTTGATTCCAGATTTTGGGTGTGACATTTTGGATGTAACATAAATAAATAAATAAACATTAGAAGTTTCCTTGGTTTGGTGAAATCATAATCCACCTAAGAATCAGAAATTTTATTACCAAATAAAATTAAAGGCCTCACAAATCACACACTTCAATTGGTTAAACAATCTCTACTCTGCTCGGTTACATATTTCAATTGTTGATTCTTCCTCTCTCTTATTTGAAACCACACTATGTACCAAATAACACTAATCACCATCATAGTGTCTTCTGGTTTACATGAAATGACTCTTACCTTCACTCTCCCATATAAGTTTCCTTGCCAAGAAAAAGAAACATTATTGGTGATGTGGTACTCACTCTATCCATCAGTCTCTTACAATTGTTTTTAACATCCCACATTTTCCTTTTATAGAAATTGTTTTACAAAATCCCTTTAAAAACTCCACATATTTATCACATATTATTTACAAATAAAATGTATCTCCTCCATTGTGACTTAGTCAAAAATAGAAGATATCTCACATATTTCAAATTAAAAAAACCACTGCCAACAACCTATACATCGTTTAGGGGACCTACATGACCTGATAAGTCTGACCCAATAAAAAGGCACGTTAAGGCTTAATTTTTAAGCCTAATTATTAAAAAAAACAAAAAAAATAATCTTGGTTAAAAATAGGGTTTAGCTCTAGATTTACTCAGTAACCTAATAAGTGACCCGCCCTGTCCTATTAAGCAACTAAAAATTATATTTTTTAAAATATATTAATGTTTATATTTAAGGAATATAATTATATATAGATAAATGTAAAAATAAAGTCAATATATATAATTTATTAAATATTTAAAAAACTTAACTTTCTAAATATAAGGGCCACATGGAAAATGGATACAATTGAAACCCCACTTGCATGTTATGTAACCTTGTTTGGACATTATCGCCCCACGATATTCATCCTTTCCTTAGCCACCAACACGAATCTTGCAAACACTGACTACCTCACCCCTTTCATGGATCCTTACCCATTTTATCTATGATTAGATATTCATCCAAGTGTCAATATTCCTACTCTACTAGTAAAGTCATCACATCATGGATGGCCATGGTTGTAGAGTGAAAACCCATGGCATGAGTTTTGATGGCTGACCATGGGTAGGTCAGCTTATCCAATAATGAAATTTATATAATAATTCTTGTATTTATTAAAATGTACGTTAAAGTTTGAATTTATAAACATTTATATTTTCACTGCCTCCTAGAGGGGCCCATTCCATGACTACCCCAACCCCACCTCCAGTAGGTCAGGTGCTGGTGACTAGGACCATGTAGGCATATCCTTGAAATGGGAGGAATTTTCCAACGTATCCATATGCACACACACATATCCAAGCCAAAAATGCTAAAATATAAAATAACTAAGTAAACAATGCATGAAAACCACTATATCCAACAACCATAGTACAGCTGTGAAAGTACTGGAAAGTAAACAGGGCCAAAACAAGCCCACCACAAAGAAAAGAGTTTTAGCCACAAGTCTGATCTGTAAAGTAAGAGGTATAGACACTATTATCTGAAAAGATTTTGGAATACACCTTGACCTGTCCAGTCTCACAAGGCACCACCCGGTCCAAGTCTACCGGGAATTCTATCAAACGGTCGATTTTTTGCACAAGACATGACACGTGCAGGAAAATCCCATGCAGGGATGAGTGTGACAATACTCAATAGGATACTCTGAAACCACAAAGGAATACGAAAAATGAAATACCACAAAGTAAATACCACGACAAAATTCCACAAAGGAATATCATAAAGAAAATACCACGAAATAATGCCTCAAATGAAATACCCAGAAGGAATACCACCATGGAATACCACAAAGGAATATCAAAAAGGAATACTGTAAAGTAATACCACAAAATAATGCATAGTTATCTCTACATGGAAATACTTCTATATAAAATATATCAAAAACATACAGATATACTCAAACTAATAAGACACATAGTCTCAACAAGACACAAAGTCTCCATAATACACATAGTCCCCATAAGACACAAAATATTTATAATGCACACAAGACACCACATAATTGACACCCTCCTCTGGAAACTTCAAAATGGGAGTTCTCATCAACACCACATACTTCACACCCTCCTCTGGAATCTTCAAAATGGGAGTGCTCGTCAACCTCTACCTCAGCTCTGGAAAGCACTTTTGGTGCTATTATATCCACAATAAACGTTTCCCTTTCATGTCAAAGTTATCAAGGGTGACACTACTCTGGAGAAGTCGGACACAAACATTTGATATTACCCTTCCAATATATAAAAACATTGTACTTTAGTAACACTATTACGTTGCTCCCAAGAAATCCCTACCTCAACCATTGTTGGATCCACTGAAACTCTATACTCTAAGATTATGTGTCCCAAAAAATGGACCTCTCATGTACAGAACTAACACTTTGAGAGCTTCTCATAGATTTGGTGCTCTCAAAGTGTGTCTAGTACCATCCTCAAGTGTCTCGTGTGCTCCTCCTTGGATAGCGAGTACACTAGGATGTCATCAATGAACAAAACCACAAACCGATTTAAGTAAGGATGAAATATCCTATTCATTAGTCAAACTAACTCTTATGGGGAATTCATCATGAAAAACTTCATCATGAAGTACTCATAGTGTTCTTAAAGACATTTGAGGTTCATATTTTTTATATCCACATCCCGTACTTTTAGCAGGTTATAGAAAAATATGAGGTCAATCTTTGAGAACCACCACATTCCTTTCAACTAATCGAAGAGGTAATTGATCCTCAAAAGTGGATACTTTTTCTTCATGGTCACTTAGTTCAGGTTCTATAAGTTCACACATAAACTCAAGCTCTCGTATTCTTTCTTGGTAATGAAAATTGGTGATTCATATGGTAAAACACTAGGTCTCATGAATCTATTCCTTTGTGAGTCCTCCAACTGCAACCTCAACTCATGAATCTCTATAGGATCCATTTAATATGAAAGAGTTGATATCTGTATCTCCTAGTGATTAGATTAATGTAAAATTCCACATCCCTATGAGGAGGTAATCCTGGAACATCCTCAGGAAATATTTCCTCATACTCTTCCATCACATTTGGAATCTGAGGACTCATATCATCCACTACATTGAGGGTCAGGCTAGCCAACTGATGAGTGATCAGTTGTAACCTACTTTTTGGGAGTCCATCCTACACTTCCTGCATTTAATTTTCAAAAAAAAAAGGAAAACCTAGACCCATCACTGTGGAAACAATACACTATGCACCTAAAAAAGTCAATCTGAGCATGAACTGTGGAGAACCAGTCCATACTGAGAATGACGTCGTAATACCTCATTGCCACTACCAAGAGATCCCAAAAACACTCTTGACTCCAAGAGTAAGGTCACACTATTGGAAACATTGTTTTATCATTGAATCTCCTCTAGTAAGAGTCTCTAAGCGTAAGGGTCGAGTCAATAGTTCAACCAGAATCTCCAAGTCTCCAACAAGGTTCATGGAAAGAAAATAATTAGTATCACTTGTGTCTATAAAAACAAAATTTATAGTCTAAAATACATAGATTGTACCTCTAATAGTCCCTAGATCCTAGGGTTCATAAGACTCCATCACCTGTAGTTTACCACTTCCTGATACACCATATCCCTAAGCCTGTCGTGGACCACCTGGGGGGTGGTGGTAATAGCTCGAACCTCTAACCACCTCTAGCTGCCCTGCCTTCTCCCCTGCCATACCCACCACCCTATGGTCCACCTTTCTCCTACCTCCACCTATGACTTGGTGCACCCACAACTATCTTCTAATAGACCATAAAATGGATTAGAAAATATCATTCCATATTTACCTGACCATCGAACGAGTAACATGTCCCCCTCTCAACTGACTCGAGTTGCCCTAGGAGCCCTGCACCACTGATCCTGTGTCTTGGGAATGTCTTCTAATGAACCTGACTTGATTGGGTCCTTATGACTACCATCACCTAACTGCTGTCGAGGTCTCAGCTACCTGG
The DNA here is from genome assembly GCA_963277665.1 of Viscum album. Classification (NCBI taxonomy): domain Eukaryota; kingdom Viridiplantae; phylum Streptophyta; class Magnoliopsida; order Santalales; family Viscaceae; genus Viscum; species Viscum album. The sequence continues at coordinate 1,673,449,673 of OY728137.1, forward strand.
TGCCTATAAGTTGCCCCCACGGTCGGTGCCTACTCCACTTACAATCTCTCCACCAGAAGGGCTCTCTCAAGTACACCAACATAAATATAAATTCTCAAGTATATCATGGATGGAATAATCTCTCAGAATAATCCCTTCTAGAAGCTTAAATACCAAAATAATGGGTCTCATATCATATTTGTGGAGTAGCACAAAAGATTTGTAAATCTCTCTAAATTGTCTGCCATAGTCTGACTGCCCAGCTACAGATGCAGAAGATCATGTATGTGCACTGACCATAACATGGTTAGAAAGAAATCCTCTCTAAATATACACTTTTGGTCTACTAAATTGAGAGTTGTCTCATTGTGTTCCTAGGTTACTAGGCTCTACCATCTCCCTACAGATCCTGGAAAAATACTCGGGACAAGGACTTCAATATGGTCAAAAGGTTTCCTCACAAGGCGGAAGACATGGGTAATTGCCTCCAGCCCATCCTCAGTTGCCCAAATGTTTATCTCACCCCAAAAACTAAGCGGTAGTTTCCTTTTAAACTCATGAAACACACTCAGTCGAGGTTCATCCTCATCATGTAGTGCTGGTATAAGTTGTCACTCGACGAGTGGTGGTATCGCAGGTAAACCACCCAAATGTTCTATCTTTGGTACATGCCCCTATATCGATGCTGCATTGCTATTTGGATCATCCTTGTGGTCACACAATATAATTCTAGTTTTCTATTTCTGTGGATGCATCCTTTAATAAAACAAGATGCACCACGGTCAATCGAGTATATCTGGAGAGCTGACTCAAGATGGACATGGAAGACGCAACCCATTCCTATATGATGCATGTACTATTATTTTCCATGAAACAAGTGTTTTCATGTACTGAGTGAAAAATAAGGTTTCTAGATTCTTAGTGTATGGATACGTTGGATTCCACACCAACACTAGATTCCCTAGACTGGAATCCAAACTCAAAACAATTAACATTGTTTCCCCAAATCAACCTCACAAACTCCCATTCCTAAAGTAGAACTGGACTACTCTAATACCACTTTTTTAAAACCCATCCTAAGGTGGCACAAGACAAGACTACCCCATGCCCGCATCCATTAGGCTAGGGGATTGTGATTAGAACTGAGTAGGAATATCTCACAAATGGGATCCATTTTCCTATGTATATGTATGAACCAAAACACCTCTAAGACGCAAATTCTGAAATGTAAAAGAAACTAAGTAAAAATTTCATGAAAACCACTATATCCCACAACCATAGTACAGTAGTGAAATTACTATAAAGTAAATAGGTCCAAAACAATCCCACCACAAAAAAAAGAGTTTGTAGCCACAAGTACGGCCTATAAACTAATAGGTACTAAGACCGTCATCTAAAAAGTTTCCAGAACACACCTCATCCTGCCGATCATCTACACAAGACACAGCATGTGCGGGAAAATACCATGTAGGGTTGAGTAAAACAATACATAGTATGACACCCCGAAACCACAAATTAATACCTCAATTTAAATACCAAAATGGAAATACCATGAAATAATACCAAAAATGAAATACCGCACCGTAATACCACAAAAAAAATACCATGGAGTAATACCATAAAGGAATAGTATAAATAAACACCATAAATGAATAACACAAAGGAATTCCCCTAAGGAATTCATAGTCATCTTCACACAAATATATAACTACAATAAATATATCAAGAACATCTAGATACACAAAATCCATTAATACACATAGTCTCAAAAATGAAACATAGTCCCAATAAGACACATAGTCTCTATAATACTCATAGTATCTATAAGACATGCAGTCTTCATAAGACATGCAGTCACTCTAAGACACAAAATCTCTAGGTCACAACCAACCACAGAAATTTTTGATTAAAGCATTCTTGTTCTGGGAGAAGTCACTCCTCAAGCCATTAGGTCATTTTACACTCCCACATAAACAAAATTAAGATATCCTTAAATGACCTTCTCTTTGTAAGGGTCCCAACACTACAGAAGGTTCCTCAAATGTACATCTGGTTTGAATGTTATTGTCATTTGAAGAAATTAGAAGGGGGTCATTGGGCTATGGACCGACCATTTGGTCAGTCAACCGACCATTTCGGTTGACCACCTGGTCTGACTGCCCCAATGGTTGACCACCACATGGTAGCTTGATCTACCCCAGCTTTGCAGTGTCTCTGTTGATCATGGCATGATCTGACCACCCAGGTCTGACTTGGTCTGTAGGGTCAACCCGACCCATCAGACCCAGCTCGGCCAACTGGACCTGACCTAGCCCGATGGGTCTGGTGCATTTACTCAACCTATCACTGTTCTTCTTCACGTGGACAACCACTATAACCTCCACCTCCGCAGGTGACCACCCGCTATATCTCGCGGCCACCGAATGTGGTTTCCACCATCTTACACGTCACCACCCCCTTTTACTGCCACCACCAATCACCGCTGCCTCGCCTCACCAAACCGTCATGCCAGTGGTCCCTTCCACAGACCACCAAGATTCCCCTGATGCCAATAATTTGAAAAGGCCATAGATCTGGGATCCTCGGGTCCTGATCTACAAATATTCATCATCTCTTCTCGATTTTCCTCTAATACGAGGGCTTGATCCTATTCGGAGCCACCAGGGAAGTCAAACCATGGACACAGGGGTCCAAAGATGAAGAACATGAAGAAGGGGGTACATAAAAAAGCACGAATAAAATGCTGAGAAATAATCCTCATCCTTTTTTCTTCTTGTCCTTAATATATTCTCATTAGAATGAAGAACGAAGAAGAATAAAATTAATCTCCCGATAAACACCAAGATAAAAATCCGTTCCCACACAAACGATAGATCTGCAGGCCAATCGGTTTTTTGATTGGCCCACATTCATCATATAATTAAATAACGAGGAAAATCACTAGGAGACAACCACCCTGCCTTTTTGGGTTCAATCACCGATAAAGAATGAAGTTGTGTTGTGATCATTGGTGGGATCCTTTGATTTTGTTCTGCATCGATCGTCGATCCACGATCCAGTCATCATTCACTAAGGGAAAACCCACCAAGATCTCCCTATAAATTATACATAATTCCTAAGGTTATGTGGCTAACCCTCAGATTTCTATATAAGGATAATTTTAAATGAAATCATTGTTGTGTTAATAAAATAATTTTTATTTAAATTATTTAATGACGATTACATCCGATTCAATTTTTTCCGCAGAAGACTCTTATCGGCTAAAATTAAGTCGCACCTAGGAAAACATCACATTATGAACTCAATGGTGTTATTGGATTTTAAATTTTAGTCACCATTCATGAGTTATTTGGATTTGAAAAATAAAAGATCCCACCCTAGGCATTTCTTGAGTTTATTGGATGAGAGGGCTGATGAGAGAGGTGTGAGTGGGATTAAAAATCAGTGATGTTGGAATATGTATTCTATATTTTTAAAATACTAGGAACATCACACTATAGTTGCCTTATATACAAAACTTTTCACCCCTCATTGGGCTCACCCATACCCTAATATGGATTGGCTGCATGGTTTTGGTAGCTTTTCCATGACCATGAAAAATGAAAATGTCAATCTATATCTATAGGTGCATGGTTGTCTCATAGTTTCTATTAATAATGTGAAATTCATGAACCTATACTAAAAACATAAAATAAAAAATTATATACGTGATTGATCTAAAACTCAATAAAAAATTAATAGCCAATAAATAAATAAATTAACAAAAAAATTAGGTTTCGGGTGTGACAAAGAAAGAATTTAATATCATAATTTGAAAACCCTAATATAAACACTTTATTCAAAATATAATCCCTTTATCTTGATAGATCATCAAATAGGATGAATACATTGTGTATTAAAGCTATATTCTTAAATTTTATTTCTTGAATTCCATCAAATGAACTTTTTTATGAACTATAATGGATATAATTTAATCAAATAGTTACATTTCAATCAAAGGGTCATAGATATCATCTTCTATTAACTCATAAGGGATAAATCCTTTCTTGGATTATTCAATCAATGAAATATCACTTATGATGCACCTGACGTATCCTACCTCACCTTAGACATAAGTCACCATAATTTTCATCAATACTTTAAAATATGTGATTTATGATATAAATTAATAAAGATCTAAAGTATAAGGCTAAATACACAAACCAGCATATATGAATATCTGTTGACACATATAACATGTGGAATTCCTGTTGGTGGGAATTACCTTATAATCTTATGTTTTGGTGATTACTAAGTTCAAACTTCATGAGAAGAACCCTCATCCACTTATGAGAATCCAGAACCCAATAGCCAAAAAACAACATTTTTCCCTGAGAAAGATCTCATAATGACCATAAAATATATGTTTAAGAATATTGTGGTGTCTTTTAAAAGTTATCATTATAATGGAGAATTGTTATAACCGTTCTATGTGATAAATACTAGGACGTTATTGTGTTAGTGTTACATAGAATAAATCTTATTATTTTATATGATATTAATTAACATTAATATTATGTTAATTGAAAGTACATTTTTGTCAGTTCTAGGGCACCAACTCCAGCCATTTAAAACTAAAATAGCACTTTTAAATTTAATCAAGTACTCCACGCATTGGAATGATGTATTGTTAATTCTTACATGTCAAAAATGAATCATCAGTCACTTTCCTAGAGTATCATTATAATTTGAGTGTGTTTATTTGGTTTTCATTATGTGATGTGTGTTTTCTACTCCTTAAATTCTTAAAACAGAAAAGTAAACTTCCAATCATACCGAACACATCACATATCTAGAATATATACAGATCATTATTACACGACACAAATTAATCAACGTAAATTTTCATAGAGTTTCATGTCAATATGATATTTTTTTGGATTTTTGGCCATGTGACACATTATATAAACTAAAATATGACTTCAAAATGGGAAACAAGAACTTTTAGTCATAACAACTAAACCACACCTCTGAATAACATTTGTTTCATTCAAACACACCAAAAATGAATCAATGATCATTGTATTATAGATTTATGAAAATTCCATACCATTTAGATTAAATTATGCTTGTGACATGACTTTTGAACTAAAATATCACTTTTAAATTTAAAATATACACTTTTAGTCATTATACACAGATCATGCATCATAATTATGTATGGTTCATTCCTACATTTAAAAAACAAATCATCAGTCAATTTCCAATATTTTCATTAAAATTTGAACATTTTTTCTTAGTTTTGTGTATGCAATGCATGTTTTATACTTATTAAATGATATAAATAAGAAAAATAAACTTTCAATCATTTCTACCACGCCATGTGTCAGAATGATGTGTGGTTATTCCTGTAGGTCAATAATGAATCAATATTCATTTTTTAGAGTTTAATAAAAATATAATATTTTTCCTTGATTTGATCATGTGACACATGATTTGAACTAAAATGTGACTTCTAAACTTAAAACATATAATTTTAGTTATACTAATCAAATTGATCCTCTAAATGATTTTTGGTTCATTCCTTCTTGAAAAAAATGAATCAAATGTATTTTTATTAGAGTTTCATGAATATTCAAGTTCATATTTTCATAATTGGGAATATGATTCATGTTTCGAACTAAAATGTCACTTTTAAAAGGAAAGAATAAAATTTTATTCATTATAAGAGAAACATGCTTCATAATAATAGGGAATTCATTATAAAATTTCATAAATGGGTCATTGATCCTTTTCCTATAGTTTCATGAGTTTTCAACCATGTTCGAGCAAATTATTGTATCTGATGTGTATTTTTTACTTCTTAAATGTGTTTCATTACTATTCATAAAAAATGAATCAATGGTCATTTTACAAGAGTTTAATGATAATATAATCTTTTTTTTCTTAGTTTTGAGCATGTGACATATGTTTTTAACTAAAATGCATCTTATAAATTGGAAATATGAACTTTGTTTCAAATAAAAAACACACATTTAAATGAATTTTGATTCATTCCAACATGAAAAAATGAATCAACAATAATATTTAAAGAGCTAAAATATAATAATAATGAGTTATAATCCCTGTCTAAATAATAATGAAAATATATGAATAAATCAATAGTTTATAAATATTCCAACTAAAAGTTTAAATATTATAAAAAATAAACACATATAATCAATCCCATTAAGAGGATTTTTGTTATTCCATGTCCTAGGATTCTTCTCATAAATCTACAGACATAGTAACCATAATTGTTGCATTTTTAAGGTTTTATAATTATGAGATCATTGGATATTATAATTATTTTGTTTTCAAATATGTTCCAATAATGAATTATGAGTATATATTCTATAAATGGTTTCCATCTATATTAGTCTATTAGTTTCTACATGTTTTTCATTTTCATTAAACCCATTACTGACCGATACATTAGCACCAATTTTCTAAAGAAAACATAAAAGTTTATACATATTATATAACATATAGTCATAAATGTATAATATTTTAAAAATAAAATGTTAACTAGTTAAAAAGTGAAATCATGTGTTTATAAGTTTTTAGATATACAAGCATTGGATCTAAAAAATATATATCATTTGAATAAATTTATTTATCAGAAATGGCATCCAATGAATCCTAGAACCAGTTTAAATATTAGTGAGTTCTACATAAATATAATGAAAAGTTATAATTATAATAAAAGGTGCATGTAGTTTTATTCTTGAATTTGTGGTATTGATAATAAAATATCATTAGTTAAATTTTCATCCAACACTTTTGAAATGTGACCTACTCTCCATGTAATTTCATCTACACTAATTAATATTGATTATTATAACTGAATAAAATGACTTAAAATCTAAAAATGATATTATAATTGTAAACCAACATAAAAATTATAATATAAATATCTAGAATAAAAAGATCTAAATCATTAATAAAAAAAGAATATCAATAATTATAAATAATAATTGTTTTCATTGCTTCTCATATATATATATTTGATGAGTTACCCTAACCAATCATAATGTAGAATTTTGTTTTTGATAGGAAGACTGATGAATTCCACTGAATCTTCTCCATGTATGTATACAGTGAAATTAAATTAAACTTAATTTCACTATTTTAAATATGAATTTAAAAGGTAATTTAAATTAATGATCAAGGTTGTTGATAGGGAAAATTTAGGACCCACGATCTACATTCATGATGCAACAACTGAATCCTTTGAATTCCTTGACAGATATGCTTGTTTCCCCTTCTAAAATTACATATATTACTTTCAAAATTGGTTATTTATCATAAAATTCATTGTTTATAATATAATTTGGGAATAACATACCTCTTTATTTTGTGTTTGTCAATAAGAGTAATTAGACATTCTATAAATGTTTCAATAGCTTGTTTGGCCATTTGAACATCAACATCATCTATTGAAATATGTGTATTGGTTATTTTATTTTTTATAATATTTAAACTTTTAGTTGACATATTTATAAACCATTGCTTTATTCATATATTTTCATTATTATTCAGATAGGGCTTATAACTCATTATTATTATATTTTATCTCTTGAAATATTATTGTTGGTTCATTTTTTCATATTGGAATGAATCAAAATTCATTTAAAGGTGTGTTTTTTATTTGACAAAAAGTTCATATTTCCAATTTATAAGATGCATTTTAGTTAAAAACGTATGTCACATGATCAAAACTAAGAAAAAAAGATTCTATTATCATTAAAATCTTGTAAAATGATCATTGATTCATTTTTTATGAATAGTAATAAAACACATTTAAGAAGTAAAAAATACACATCAGATACAATAATTTGCTCGAACATGGTTGAAAACTCATGAAGCTATAGGAAAAGGAGCAATGACCGATTTATGAAATTTTATAATGAATTCCCTATTATTATGAAGCATGTTTCTCTTAGAATGAATAAAATTTTATTCTTTCCTTTTAAAAGTGACATTCTAGTTCAAAACATGAATCATATGCCCAATTATGAAAATATGAACTTGAATATTCATGAAACTCTAATAAAAATACATTTGATTCATTTTTTTCAAGAAGGAATGAACCAAAAATCATTTAGAGGATCAATTTGATTAGTATAACTAAAATTTTATGTTTTCAGTTTAGAAGTCACATTTTAGTTCAAATCATGTGTCACATGATCAAATCAAGGAAAAATATTATATTTTTATTAAACTCTAAAAAATGCATATTGATTCATTATTGACCTACAGGAAGAACCACGCATCATTCTGACACATGGTGTGGTAGAAAAGATTGAAGGATTACTTTTCTGATTTATAGCATTTAAGAAGTATAAAACATGCATTGCATACACAAAACTAGGAAAACTTGTTCAAATTTTAATGAAAATATTGGAAATTGACTGATGATTTGTTTTTTAAATGTACGAATGAACCATACATCATTATGATGCATGATCTATGTAGAATGACTAAAAGTGTATGTTTTCAATTTAAAAGTGATATTTTAGTTCAAAAGTCATTTCACAAGCATAATTTAATATAAATGGTATGGAATTGTCATGAATCTCTAACACAATGATCATTGATTCATTTGTGGTGTGTTTGAATGAAACAAATGTTATTCAGAGGTGTGGTTTAGTTGATATGACTAAAAGTGCTTGTTTCCCATTTTGAAGTCATATTTTAGTTTATAGAATGTGTCCCATGCCCAAAAATCCAAAAAAAAATATCATATTGACATGAAACTCTATGAAAATGTATGTTGATTCATTTTTGACGTGTAATAATGATCTGTATATATTCTAGACATGTGATGTGTTCGGTATGATTGGAAGTGTACTTTTATATTTTAATAATTTAAGGAGTTGAAAACACACATCACAGAATCAAAACCAAATAAACACTCAAATTATAATGATACTCTAGGATAGTGACTGATGATTCATTTTTGACATGTAAGAATTAACAATACATCATTCCAGTGCGTGGTGTACTTGCTTTTAATTTAAAAGTGATATTTTAGTTTAAAATTGATGGAGTTGTTTCCCTAGAACTGACAAAAATGTACTTTCAATTAACATAATATTAATGTTAAATAATATCATATAAAATAATAAGATTTATTCTACGTAACACTAACATGGTAATGTCCTAGTATTTATCACATCGAATGGTTATAACAATTATCCTTTATAATGATAACTTTTAAAAATACACCATAATATTATTAAACATATATTTTATGGTCATTATGAAATCTTTCGCAAGGAACAAAGTTGTTTTTTGACAATTGGATTCTGGATTCTCATAAGTGGATGAGGGTTCTTCTCATGAAGTTTGAACTTAGTAATCACCAAAACAAGAGATTATAAGGTAATTCCCACCAACAGGAATTCCACATGTTATATGTGTCAACAGATATTCATATATACTGGTTTGTGTATTTAGCCTTATACTTGATATCATTATTAATTTATATCATAAATCACATATTTTAAAGTATTGATGAAAATTATGGTGACTTATATCTAAGGTGAGGTAGGATATATCAGGTGCATCATAAGTGATATTTCGTTGATTGAATAATCCAAGAAAGGATTTATCCCTTATGATTTAATAGAAGATGATATCTATGACCCTTTGATTGAAATGTAACTGTTTGACTAAATTTATAGCTATTATAGTTCATAAAAAAATTCATTTGAGGGAATTCAAGAAATAAAATTTAAGAATATAGGTTTAATACACAATGTATTCATCCTATTTGATTATCTATCAAGATAAAGGGATTATATTGTGAAGAAAGTGTTTATATTAGGATTTTCAAATTATGAAATTAAATTCTATCTTTGTCACACCCCAAACCTAATTTTTTTTGTTAATTTATTTATTTATTGGCTATTAATTTTTTTGAGTTTTAGATCAATCACGTATATAATTTATTATTTTATGTTTTTAGTATAGGTTCATGAATTTCACATGATTAATAGAAACTATGAGACAACCATGCACCTATAGATATAGATTGACATTTTCTTTTTTCATGGTCAGGGAAAAGCTACCAAAACCATGCAGCCAAACCATATGAGTGTATGGATGAGCCCAATGATGGGTGAAAAGTTTTGTAAATAAGGCATCTATAGTGTGATGTTTCTAGTATTTTAAAAATATAGAATACATATTCCAACACCACTGATTTTTAATCCCACTCACACCTCTCTCATTAGCCCTCTCAGCCAATAAACTCGGAAAATGCCTAGGGAGGGATCTTTAACATATCCTTCTACCTCCCTCACCCAATGATATATTTTTTTTATTCTATTATTTCTTACATTATCATCCCAGGTTAGGGTTTCCTCCTCCAATCCTCCCACAACCTCTATTATATTTATGTTTTTCTCCTCATCTTTATAGAAAATCACCCTAGGATGAACATTTGGTGGGTCTTAGGTTATAATTTGTTCTAGCATTGTTTTTCTAGGGTGTTTGATATTCTCTCAGGACCTCCATCTTTACATGTTTGAGGGCTTCCCATCATCTATGCATGTTTTAAGTTGGGGTTTCCATGTATTTTTATTTTTCTTAACAAAATTTTTATACTAGAGTTTCCTAAAATCATTTTCCATAGAAATTATATTTTTTGTAAATTTTATTAAATTATTAGAATGTGTTTCAATGTAATATAATATTTAAAATTAAATTTCCTCAATTCCAAGTAGATTACTTAGGGGTTTTGATGGAATTTTGTTTTGGAATTTTATTTAAATAAATTTTTGTGTACGTGTGTGTTTTGAACTATTTATATGTTGGACATTAACTATTATTCTTTGTGATGAATTTAGAATTATTTCATGAGTTTTCACTTAATGATTATGGTTCTGTTTGGCTATTTTTATTTTGAGAAAAAAAATCTTCTTGATTTTAATTGTTTTCAAAGGTGGAATGTATGATCTTGGAATTAAAGTGAGGTACATTCTTGTTCAATTTTTGGTTTAAGTCCTTTTAATTTGCTTAATGGAATGTATCCACAGTGTATGAGGAGTCTCGGGGCTGTTCTGGTGGTTCGGGACCTGAAAGAGGAGGAAAAGTGGACATCCAATACAAGTTTCATAGTTGGAGCATGGTTAGTAGAAACTATGTGCCATAATCATGCATTCTTGGAGGAGGGGGAATGATTTAATGAAACTGTGCAAAGGGGGAGGCCAAACCATGAATGCTTGAAAAGATCAATCCCACTTGGTCAATGATAGATTTTTCAAACCATGTGGTCTCCCCAAGAGACTATGAAAACTGGACCCTCTTGAATAGCAGGCGGGGCATGGTTGGTGCAGAGTTTTGATACCCATGTTTCCAAACAGTACACCCTTTTAATAGTGTGATTTTACCCTTTTTTCCTTCTTGAGACTTAATTGTTCTAACTCAGTATTCTCCTCCATTCTTCCTCTAGCATCCCTATTGACATACCAAATCAACCTAACCATATCAAGGATCAATATCCCTCATTTATATGGCATTTGGAGTGTCGTTAGTTCAGAATCGAAGATCCGAGTGATTCTAATAGTATGATTCCATAATTTTTCATTATTAAGGATTGTGTAGTTTATCCACTTCTTATGAATCCCTGAACCGCCTTTTTATAGTGGATATTCGGTTGGGTCTTAAAAGGGTGCATGAATCTAAAATGAAGGCTAAGGTTGAGCATGTGGTTGTCTTTGAAACTGAGGTAGGTGTTCTATAAGTTATATCTCATAGCCTTATTATTTTTGTTCATGTGTTTTTGGTTAATATTTGGTTCTATTTTGTTGTTTTTTGGGCTTTCAATGATTTAATTGAGGTTTTAATTGTTTAATTGATGAATTGAACCCTTCTTCATCCTCATGGGATGCATTGAGGTTTAATAGACTAGGATATAGTATACCCATGGGATGATACATACATATGAACATGGGATGGGGTTATTAAATATGAAATAAAAGGGTCTATGTATTTGAACATATGAAATTGATGTTTATCATGTTAATATGGGTTGATGAATGAAATCTAGGAGATTATTTATAGTTGGTTAACATGGATTGTGAAATTAAATTGACTTTAATTTTGTTTAATTGATAACATGTAATAACGGAGTTTTTGGTATAATTTTAATGTGTTAATGAGTTATAAATTGTAAATGGTAAATGTGTTAATGTGTTAAGGCATGAAGATGATTTAAGTGTTGAACAGAATATGAATTGTGAATGGTATGTTTACACAATGAGTATATTTTGTAACATGGTATATATGGTAAATGGTGAAGAAGCATGGGAACATGTATTAGTGGTATTTGGAGAATTGTATTGAGGTTTTACAACCACAACTCTGGTTAGACTAAGGCTCTAAACCCCACCACTAGAATACACTAGTTAGAAAGATGTATTGAGGCTATATACCCCTAACTGTTGAAATTAATGAGACTATAGAGAATGAGGATCTATGGTAAGTGTGATATAATTGTTTTTAAAATGTTTTCCCCAATTGGATCGGGAAATTTACTTATCCTCTTATTCATAGTAGTTGACCAGTAAATACTGTAGTGAAATTGATGAAAATTCACAACCCAAGGATGAAAATATGAAAATGCTTGAAGTGGATATTGTTAACTAAAGGCACCTAGTTTATCTTTTATTTATCTTTTCATTCATTAGGTACAAGAATATGTTTTCAATTTAGAATAGTTATTTTTTAGACACCATTTGTGGTGGCCTATAGAGTTTTACTCACACCCTACTCAGGATGTCGTTGGGTACCCAAGAAGACTTCATGCTTGTTTTTTAGGATAAGGGTGAGGGCCCTATTTTATATGGTTGATTTGGGTAGGGTTGTGCTTGGATGAGGGAACAAAATTGAAGTAAATAATAGTTTTTGGGATTATTAAATTTTTCTTTATTTTAGGATTTCTTTGTACTTGGAACTGTAAGAAATTAGATAGCATCTTCTCTTTTTGGTTGTGTTCTTGTACCTAGTTTTTTGAAATGGTTTTGTGATGCATGGTTATTGGTTATATTGTTTCCTTTATTTAACTTTGTAATATATTATAGATTACTCTGACAAAGTGGGTATAGTCTCCCCACATATTACATTAGAACCTCACTACTATTCAACAGACTCTAGCATATGTAGAGGTGTGCATGAGGTCATGTGGTTACCCGCCTCAGCGCATCGGGTTTAGTGGCCACTAGGATGGTGACATTACAAAGTGGAATCAAAGAAACTTTTATTTTCTATTTTTTTACAACATCAGGATAGTGTGTGAGTGACTAGTATGGGCCGAGCCTTAGAAATGAGCTCCTTCATTGGACTAGTTGACCCATATATGAGGGAAAACCCATGTACCCTGGGTGGGATTTTTGTTCTTGATGTATGTTGTTATAGTTGAATGATATTTATCCATAGAGAGATGCACTTGTTGTGTGATGTGACTATTTTCTGATATTTTACTCATGTTTCAAATGGTATTATTTTGTTCATTCATGCATCATTTTAGGCACCTAGGGATATAGGTGGAATGCATCATGGTATGCACACAGAATGAAAACTTAGGGGATGTGAAGGATATAATTAATTGCACTTTCTAAAGAAATTAGAAAGAAATGGTTTCTAATAAATATTATTCAAATGGTTAAATAGGATTAATGATAAAGAATTATTAAATAATAGTGCCTAATTAAGAGTTATAAATGATTTAACATTTTGGTTTTATTGAGTCTTAATGGAAACAAAGGTTCCTAAACAATAAATATTTGTGTTATGAAAGTGGATGTGTTTAAAAAGGGTGTATAATGAATGGTTTTGACTATGGGAGTTGGTTTATATATGATAACCATTTCCCATTGTTGGGATAATATTGGGTAGTGATAGAGATGTGACTTTATCCATTGAGATAGTGTTTGCGAAATTGGTTGTTTATGGCTAGTAGAGATCCTTATTTTGCAAAAACTTGGGAATATTTATGTTATTTATTTTTATAAATGCATTTTTCATTGTAAATATATTCCATCAAAATGATGTGTGATAGTTTGGTGACATGGGGAAACCACTGAGAATTCTCCCCTAGTAGCGATGCAGGAAACCACATTGACCGGGGTTCTATAGGGGAAGAGTAGTTTTGTGAGAAATTTACTTTTTTATGAAGTTTATGCAGTAGAATATTGGGTGGTTTGTGCTGTGTATGTTTGACCTAGCTAAATAACTTTAGTTTCAACACACTTTGATGTTTGCTGGAGAAGGTGGACTTGAGTGCCGAACGTTTGGCTGGATGGAATGTGAAGGGACACAAGAAGTGGGTATCCCTAGTTTTGTGATTAGACCCTATATATTAGTGTTTTCGGTTAGTGATAGTGCTTTGATTTGGAGAAATTGACCAATTTTGATGTATTGGATATAAGGGTGCTCCTTGTTGTATTGTTGGTTAGGAAATGATCTTGATGTTGAGAGGTGACATCTCAAGGAATTGATGTGGTAACCCCTATGAGTTCTAATCATTCGGTTTACATTGGGGTTTTGGAATGGATGTCTAGGTTAGTAATACTGTTAGTGGTGGTTGTGTTTCTATAGGCTTGAAACCTAGAGTAAATGTTTCCTTTGATGCATTAGATGCAATGTGCTTCAGAACAGGGGAAGGAGTTCCCCCCATGAGTGGTGACTAGTTGGAATCTTAATGAATTTGACCTCAAGGGATATCCTAGTGACTTTTTAACCTTATCCATGGAATAGGGATCTAGTATCGCTTGGACATTGAGAAAGACTCGTGATAGGGTTCAGTCATGTTGTGAGTGTTATTGGGTTCATAAAGCATAGGTGGATGCTTGAGATTTAGGCAGTGAAACACAGAGTTCTTTATAGTTCTGGCATGACCCAGAGGGTTGTGTGTGAAATTCAACAGTTTTGGAGATGAAACTCGAGTTGTGACTATGAGTGGACAGCCTTGGTAAAAATATTGGGTGACCTTGAGAGAGGTTATCCCAGAATTGTAGATGCCTTGTGAGATGAAGCATGGGATATGCTTCAGCAATAGAATCAATAAATGGTGTGTATCATAATGTTTCTAAAAATGGTATGGTTTTTCCTTGATTTATTTTTCATATAATTATGTGTGTTCTTGTGTTTGGTTGTAAGGATTCTTTTAAAGGGTAGGGCGATTAGAGTGCCTGACATGATGGCATTGAAAATGCTTGAGGAAAGGATCGGGTTGCGTTCGGTTGGGAAAGGTAAGGTGATCAAAGCATGGATGGACATTTCCATATGGAAGTGACACTTGGGGTGAGGGGCATCCATGTGGTTGGGATTTTTCATGTGAAAGGTTTGGTGTTTATAAGGGAACATTGAGAATTCCTTGAGTCTGATGAGGCTAGCGGACCAGGAGGCCCAGTTATTTGTGTGAGTGAGCATTTGGGCCTAGCTCCGGTGATATACATTTCATGGGATCTTGAGTCAATAACAATGGGTGTCTATAGGGATGTGTGTCACCTCAAGTTTTCTTATGAGTATCAGGTTTAGGTAGCATGATATAGATAAATTATGTTGTGGGGATATGT